>CM051621.1:54415702-59883202 GCA_028020825.1 Podargus strigoides | reverse complement strand
TCCAGTTGCAGCCTCACCAGGGCAGAGTAGAGCGGGAGAATGACCTCCCTTGACCTACTGGCCACACACACCCTCTTGTAGTAGTGTCTGCTGATGCTGTGAGAGGTAAGGTACCAAGAGGAATAAATTTAGAGAGTAATAAAACCTAGAGCTGGAAGGGAAGGTTACTGGCCAGGTGACTTGAAAATGAACTGGTGTTTTGTTACTAACTGATTCTGTGAGCAAGTGAAGGCACAGGGAATGCTGTAACCAAAATGGTCACATTAGATCATTCATTTGCCTTTATGGCCCCTTCAGAAAAAAAGGGGATTTGGAAGTATGACTTGTTTTATGTGCATCTGCCGTTTCCTTTGCAGTAATAGATGAAAATTTCATTGGCTGCTTGTGGACTTTGCTCATAGTTGAGTGGCATTAAGCCCTGTGCAGGGAAGAAGTTGTCACTTGAAGTTGCTTCCTACCACTTGGAAACAGCTGCCAGTCTTCAGTCCTTTTCTAAATCCTTAAGCTTGGTCCTTGTAGCACTTAAATAGGACTGAAAATGACCAGACAAGTATGAGATGGATTTACATACTGAGAACAGTTTAATGTGCATGGGAAGGCAGTATGGTGCTGCTTCAGCTTCCTTCCATTTAACCTGTGCTTTGCCATGCTTATCCATTAATTGCCATGCATTCTTTGCTTATGAAGATTGTAGCATATTCTACATTCATGCCAGTATTTACTAATGAATGTATTGAGCCGTTATCTTTTTCAGTCTTTGCCTAGTTCTCAAGTGCACCTGACTATAGGAATGTAATTTTTGACCCTGGTCTGTGTTCCCTCACCCATAACATCTTCTGAAGCTGATGGTTTTGTCCAGCTTCCCTTCCATGCTAGGCATGTCCAGCATATGCTGAGTAAGAATTAATGGTCGGTGTGTGTAACGCTGGGTTGTGAAAGCAACTCCTGTTCTTGATTACTTACTGTGGCCCTGAACAACCTGGGCCGTGCATAAACTTCTCGTGGGGAGAGGTTCAGCTCTGCTGCATGGAATTACTGAAGGAACTTCCCTAGGTAACGCTTTGTTTCTCAAGCTGCAGCTGGGTAACACCCTGAATACTGTCTTCAGCTTGGTTTTGGGGGTAGGGATAGGTTGCACAACATCAACTACTGCTCAGGTGTTTGGTGTGGCTATACCCAGCTTAGCAACAAGAGCAAGTAACATGCAAGTATTGAATTTGGTTAGCTTCTTGTCTTAGAAAAATAAAGCTTTGTTTTGAAGTCTCATGAAAGCAAGCACCTGAATACTTCCCTGACAAATGTACAAAAAGAAGAGCTATTGGCTTTCTCTTGGTGCAGTGTTACTGTCAGTGCACAGCTTTGATTTCTCATTGTGTAAGCAATGAAGTGTTTTACTAGCTGAGCTGTTTGGTTTCCAGGTGTATAGCAAGTTAAGCCCAAATGGTTCTCTATTTTGGCTCTCGTGAGCAATGAGGAGGAACATTTTCTAGTGACCTTGGTCTTTCAATCTTGTAAATTGGAATTTGCAATTTCTCAGCCAGGAGTCACCTTTGGCAAATGATACTCTTACCATGCTGTCTTGCTTAGGAATAGCAGAAAAGAGTAGTTTGGTTGGGTTTCTCACTGCTCTGTGCTACACCTATGGAAACCTAGGGCTACTTTTTGCTTCAAATGTCTATCACCTAACTACTCTTAAACTTTGTTCTTGAAATTAGAGACAGCAAGGTTCCCTGCACATCTCTTGTAAGGTAACATTGTCAACGTAGTTCTTAAAAAAAACCCAGTAATTTGTAGAGACAGAACTTACATCTTTCCTTGCTGGAGGGATAAAAACACTTCAGTGTGTACAAGTAGACAGCATCTATTTGGCAGGATGATGGTCTCAGTTAGCAAGATAATGGAACAAGTGGGTAGGATGTTTCCATGGACAGGCCTGGCCGTTTTAGTTGCTGAGAAACTGTGGTAGCAGCTTTTTTTTTTTCTTTAATGACTTTTAGCTGAAACTGGCAGTGGATTTGTTCATTTACCTGAGGACCTAAGTCTACAGTACACTCCTTAGAGGGAGAAAATACGCAGTCAAAGGGCAAATTTACAGAGGGAGAAACAGCGGGTTTGCATTCCTTTACACTCAGCGAGTTAGAATCAATTTTGAGATTTGAATTATAATAATGGATATATCACCAAGAAGACATACTTGACATCCCTGAATGGAAAGATAGAGAGCTTTAAAGCTTCAACAATATCCTTCTTATCCCCATATAATGTTTACATGGGATAATGACTGTTACCATACAACAACAATACACAAACTAACACGAATGTGTTATCTGCTAAGAAAAAGTGTCTTCCTCGCACTACATTTCAAATACAAGTGTGCAAAGACCATTTATTGTCAAGTGGGTTCATGAACTGTTCAAACTCCACTGTTTACTTGATGCTTTTTGATACCTGGCAAGTGAAATATTGGAAAGAAATATTTACTAAGTAGGGTTCAAGAACTCAGCAGTGCTGTTGCCTTTGGCATGCACCGTGTCTCGTTGCTGGAGTGGCATAACTGCTGGTGCAGAACAGCAGCTTCGGAAGAAAGTGAGCGAGAATGCTCACACATAGCTTTCAAAACCTAGGATTTGCCTTTTTAGGTACTGTCTTGATCGGCACTGATTCAATGAATATATTTTAAAAGTGAGTATTGCATTCAGTTTCCTGGATGCCCATCAATAAAAAGTCCCTAGGCACTCTGTGGGAGGAAAGATTAAAAAAATAAAAATAAAATAACTAAAATAGAACTAGAACAGAATGTGGGTGTTTAGTATAACAAGTAGTACACTTTGACAGTAATGTAAGCAATTTGTAAGTAGTATTTAATTTGATTGACAGAAATCTCTTATAAGCAAATTAGTGATGCAAGCTATTTAAAGGAAAATTGGAAATACAATTTAAGTATATTGGATGCCCATTAAAGAATGAATTAATACCCATATTACAGTATGATCCAGCAGTCCTCAAACATACTAATTTTATTTGGATCATTTATTTCCATCACAACTTAATCAAAGTAGTATTTAGAGGAAGTTTCATGTGTCTGTATAAATCATATTATGAATTAATGGCCAAACAGCAATAGTAAGTGTTCATTGATCTGTAAGAAGCAAAGCTTATGTGTCTTCTGGTGTTTGACTTACGATCTTTCCCTATTCCAGATTATCTGCATTGACTTGGTAACTTTCCACCTTGATATCTCAACAGGCTCTTTTTTGTGTGTCAAACTAAGTTAATTATAATGGTGGGAGTAACATGGGGTTACTGGCAGGACTCTAGAATCCATTTCATTTTTCCCGAATGTCTTTGTTTCTTCGTTGTTACAGAGCAGTAACCCAAAGAGATTGCTAACCTATTTTCACAGCCCATCTTTTTCACTGTCTCAATAAGTTCTACATCAAATATTCTGATTTTGCTGGGTAGGAAAACCACCTACTTAATTGCCATGAAAACTTGACAGAATATTCAGCATCTTCCTTTTGTTTTCTTTATTAGAAAAATGAAACAATTTTTTTCAATTGTTGAAGAATTACAAGTTCTAATACCATTACCTAATTTAAGAGTAGAGAGGCTTTTTTAACTTGTATAGTATTTCTAAAAAAACACCTCAACCAAACCCAAGCCTACTCCATACGTTACAATTCAGAAAACTTGTTATGAATAAGAACAGAAAAATCAAATCTGAGTTTATAAAGATAACTATTTCATCTAATACTTTTCCTGGTGAGTTCAGAAAAAACCCCACAGATTCCAAGAGATTTCTGAGGGTTATTATTTACAGGGCCACTGCAACATCAAACAAACTCACCCAGAGGGAGGTAGGAAGAAAGGAGCAAGAGGAAATTAGTAAAATAATGATCTTTGTGATTGAGCTTTTGTCAACTCTCAAAATACAGATGGAAGATATCTCCAGGGAGTGATCTGGGTTAAGTAAGGACCAAAGCATTTGCAGGAACGACTGTCGGGTGGTTTGTCTCATATCCACAGAGCCAGTAAACCTGTAACAGTCTCACTAGTTGTCCCATCAGATTACTGTTGATGAATAGCAAAACTAAAACATACTAAGAAACATGTTATTTCTCTGCTTCACTGGTCTTCAATGTTTGGAATGCCATATTAAAATATTTTGTGACATTGTATTTAATAATCCAGATTGATAACCAGTTTACTTGTTGTTCCAAATAAGAAATGCTTTATCATGTCACATAATATACTGGAAATTATTTATCCACTTCTTCAAACAGTTCTGGAATAAGTGTTACTCATATTTTTGAAATAGTATTACATGTGTGCTAATTTTAATTTCTCCAAAGTCAAGTAAATCAGGCAACATGTGCACTTCCTGACCTTTCATGTCATGCACTCAGCGATGAACATATCTTATATTTATTATGTTTAATTAGCAAACTGGGAACATGTATTTCGTACAAACTGTTGCTTACAGCACTATCTGTATACTTTGTGTATATTAATTGGACTAGGAAAGGTAGAAACATGCCAGTCAAAAGAGAACTGAATGAGGTAAATTCCCACAGGATGCATTACATTTCAAATCTTTGTACTTTTCTCTTTTTCAGCAAGCTGTCTGAAATATTTTCTTTAAGCCATATCATATTTAATTCTACTTCCTTGTTCCATAAAGTTTCTGCAAGCAGCAAACCTGCAAGAAAGCCTAAAACATATGCAGAGGGATCATTCCCTTCTTGCCTAATACTACTGTCTTTTTTTGTCTGGTGAAAAAAAATCAGTGCAAGTGATGTCTAATTCTACCATTTTTTCCTACTAAAAAACCAAGCAAACGAGAAAAAAGGCAATACAAGTCAACAGGTTTTCTGAAGAAGCAATAATTTGCTTCCTGTATGAGGCAGAGACTAAGCTACAAGGATGAAGCTATGGACCAGTCTCTGATAAAAGGAGGAACCTACTGTGTTCATTCTTGCACCGTTTCCTGAAGATCTTTTTACTGCATATGTTAAAGTCTCTCACACAAAAATATTTTTTATGCACAATGGACTTCTGAAATAATTGCAGAGGAGTTCTAGTACTAGTTATTCTCTATTCTGCCATAATAAAAATATATCAGAACAACATGTCAGTTTACTAATGCTCTAAATAAACTAACTCTATTCCAACTGATGCACTAAGGATACGCAAATGAGTATCTACATACCATTCGTATTTCCTATGGTTCCCAAGCTACCAAACACAAAAAGCTGCTACAGTACTCCAGCTCAGTAGACTACTCTATAAAAACACATGTGTTATCAGCACATTAATGAAAAGGCCTTTCATAATATACATTGACATGTTAATATGCTCGGTTTTATTTTTAATATATGTCAGATTTCAAGCAATTTTTGACAAAAGAAAGTGTAGCAGAGAAAGGAAGGTAAAAAAAGTGACTTGGGACAAGAGAAATCTACAACCTTGATGAACCTTCACCATTTCCTGGTTTAGTATGTCTGGGTGCATTTAGCAGTTTAACATAATCTAATCAAGTTAGTCTTTTTAGTTCTACTTGTGAATACAACCATCGGTACAAACTGAACTAATTATCCTGGTGAGTCTATAAATCATACTAGTGTGTCCAGTTAAATTTTAACAAGTTTTCAAGGTCTTCTAACCACTTCTGTACTTGCTTAGCTCCAATTGCTCTTATTTTTTAAGTTAGAGGTAACCTTACCCCTATCCAGATGAAGATGAATTTTCTAAAGCTGTACTGCTGCTGACCACACACACTGTGGGATGCACATAACTTAATGAGTTTTACCTGGGACCTTAGCAGACAAGGAAAGCATAAATATTTTTAAAAGTGGTGGTCATCTTGACAAACATACGCCTGCTATCAGTTTTGTGAATTTTGCTATGAAGAAAATGAGAGGTAATGTCTAACTTACTTAAAGTGTATGTAGACCAAGTTACCAGTACCATGAATAACTAAAAGACAAGGTGTTTTCATTGTGCAGACAGACACCGCTTCAGTGCCCCCATTTTTTAAGTCCAGTTTAGGTAACAGATGCACATACAATTTAATGCTGAATATATACACCGAACTCCAGCAGACACCCTTCAGTTCTTAATCGTTTATCTTTCCATAAAATAGAACCTAGATAAACCTAGATTAATCTAATAGGTTGCTCTTAAGTTCAGCAGATTCCAAACATGGGAAGGAACACCTAGCAAATTCATAAACTTACTACCAATAATGCTGCCACAAGCTCTTTTAAAAACTCAAAAATCAGAAGCTGATCACTGCAGTTTTATCACACAATGTTTAAAGATCCTCAATACTAAGGTGTAAGATCAACAATTCAAACTAAATAAAAACAAGAAATTACTAAGAGTCTCACTAATAACCTCTCTTGGAAAGTAACTCCAATGTGGGATTAAAGAATAATTATTTTCAAAGTAGGTGTTTCTAAAACAGACTGTTGCCAATAATCAAGTATCAATCCAATAGTTATCAGCACAACTGAACAAATTAGCATACAAACTGTTCCCTTCGTATACCACCTCTGATGCTAATTTGCATGTGTTTTCCAATGTCACTTCTAACTTGTACATGACTACACTTCTGAGAGCTTCCATTCCCAGTATTTACATAAGTTAAAATGAAAAAAATATTGAGATTTTGCCATAAACATGGTTGCACCAGACAGTTTAGTTTACACTGATCTATCTTCAATTGTACATGTAATGGAGTTGATCTCTGTCTTGTCTATTGCTCTACAGCTCATGAGAAGCTTCAACACAAAGAACACAGTTACACACTTACAGTATTGATGGGAACAGAGGATCAAGTGCAGCACAAAGATGAGATATCGGTCAATAGTCTATGTCCAGATACTCATTAAATAGATCCTCAGATCAAGTGACCAGAAAAGCATGTTCTAAATAATGAAAGGTATTCTTCCCCAAACCACAAATACTTTAAGTAGCACTTTTTATCATAACTTAGGATAGTTTCCCCAGTAATAAAAAAATTCAGATACCAGGAAACCTCACCTTGGAATATTTTATTGTATTTGAACATATATTTGAACAAGCTTTTACTTTCAAAATATATCCTACAGCCCAAGTATAGCACCAGAAAGACCTCACCTTTCATCCAATTCTTTGTCCTTTTTATGTGTATTTGTCATGCAAAAATATTTCTTAGTTCTGGCTGGTGCTAAGGGGACTATATAGGTGAAAGGACATGAACCTTTTGAAGTTGAATACAACCTTGAAATTAAATAACTGAATGCCTAAGTAATACAGTATTTGTGGAGAGAAAAAAAAAACCACAAGTTGCTCTGTATGTTTTGTATTTTCTATATTCCCCCATCCCCCTAACAATACATATCTTGCTGATTGTACTAATTGTCACCAATGAAGTACCAGGAAATTTATTCACTACAGGAAATAACTTGAAACCCCTTTAGTTTATGTATAAATACTCCATCATCTTTTTGTCTTTGTTTATTATTGTAGCACAAACCCTGCAAGTTTTAGGTCAAGTGAGAACTATTTGCAGTCAAAGAAGCAACATCTAATTCTGCAAACATTAACATACAAATGTAGTGTAAGTACAGGGTAAGCCCACAGACACCAGAGCACTGCTCATTGGTGGCCGAAAGTTTCCTACCGAAATTGCTTAAGTAACAAAATGCAAACCATACATTTAACATTGCCATTATTTACATGCATGACTATCTAAAGGGAGCAACTACTCATATGTATAAAGCTACTTTAACTGAGGGGAAAAACCCCTAATCACAATTTACATCCACATTATGATTCCTAAAATACTTATTTGCAATTAATGAAATTCAATACATAACATTTCATTAAATTTATAAATACTTGCTCAAAAGTTAAATAAAAACATAGTGCAAAGTATGTATTAAATTTTTACTAAAACATTTTTATTGAAGAAGTATTAGATAAAATTAGACAATGAATGTATAGATTATAATTTTACTTAGATGATTGTGGTGGAAAATATTTTTAGCAAATAAAATATATTTATGTGAAAGACTACTCAAATGCTAACTGAAAATAGATATCGAAAGGAAGCAACTAATTTTTAAAAACAAGCTCTTTAATATATTTCATTTTTTTCAATTTTTCTTTTCTGAAGTTTGCATCTGAATATCACAGGATTACCCAGTCATATCACTTTGTGATTAGATTAATCTCTGAAATCAAACAAATGCCAAGCCCAGTGCTGACTAAATTAAAAATCAATCAACATTTAAGAAAACCAGTGAAATTCCTGACTAGGTAAAAAAGTCTCTTTTCTCAGAAGCTTTGTTTTGAATTAAAAAAACTCACTATATACCAATAGACAACATGATTGCCATAGAATATACCTACATTCCAGATTCACATCAATATTTTCTCTGATGATATGAAGGGTGACATATGGTAAACATTCTCTCGTTCCTTAACCTAGTTCAGTATTCCATCCCTAAAAGTAGAACTACATATATCTGCCAATTAGAAACAGAAAAGGAACAGAAAAAAAACCTCAAACCAAAGCAAAACAAGATAACTGATTCTAGCCACAGCTCAGTGTTGTGGTAAATGTGGAAGATAGACACTAATAACTAGGTGGATAGATGATGGTAGAGCGGTAGATGTGGTTTATCTTGATTTCAGTAAAGCATTTGACACTGTCTCCCACAGCATCCTTGCAGCTAAACTGATAAAGTATGGGTTTGGTGATCAGGTAGTGAGGTGGATTGTGAACTGGCTGAAGGGAAGAAGCCAGAGAGTTGTGGTTAATGGGACGGAGTCTAGTTGGAGGCCTGTGACTAGTGGAGTCCCTCAGGGGTCGGTACTGGGACCGGTGTTGTTCAATATCTTCATCAACGACCTGGAGGAGGGTGAAGAATGTATCCTCAGCAAGTTTGCTGATGACACCAAACTGGGAGGAGTGGCTGACACACCAGAGGGTTGTGCTGCCATTCAACGAGACCTTGATAGGCTGGAGAGTTGGGCGGGAAAAAACTTAATGAAATTCAACAAGGGCAAGTGTAGAGTTTTGCATCTGGGGAAGAACAACCCCATGTACCAGTACAGGTTGGTGGCTGACCTGCTGGAGAGCAGTGTAGGGGAAAGGGACCTGGGGGTCCTGGTGGACAGCAGGATGACCATGAGCCAGCAATGTGCCCTTGTGGCCAAGAAGGCCAATGGCATCCTGGGGCGTATTGGAAAGGGGGTGGTTAGTAGGTCAAGAGAGGTTCTCCTCCCCCTCTATTCTGCCTTGGTGAGGCCACATCTGGAGTATTGTGTCCAGTTCTGGGCCCCCCAGTTCAAGAAGGACAGGGAACTGCTTGAGAGAGCCCAGCGCAGAGCCACAAAGATGATTAAGGGAGTGGAACATCTCCCTTATGAGGAAAGGCTGAGGGAGCTGGGTCTCTTTAGCTTGGAGAAGAAGAGACTGAGGGGTGACCTCATTAATGTTTATAAATATGTAAAGGGTGAGTGTCATGAGGATGGAGCCAGGCTCTTCTCAGTGACATCCAATGATAGGACAAGGGGCAACGGATGCAAGCTGGAACATAGGAGGTTCCACATAAATGTGAGGGATAATTTCTTCACAGTGAGGGTAACAGAGCACTGGAACAGGCTGCCCAGAGAGGTTGTGGAGTCTCCTCCTCTGGAGACATTCAAAACCCGCCTGGACATGTTCCTGTGTGACCTGACCTAGGTGTTCCTGCTCTGGCAGGGGGATTGGACTAGATGATCTTTTGAGGTCCCTTCCAATCCCTAACATTCTGTGATTCTATAATAAGCCAGCCCAACCATGCATTAATAAACCCATGTTAAATATCCAACATGCTGGCAACTTTCAGCAACTGCCAATAATTCATAGAGGATTATCCACACAGGAAAAAAGAAACAGCTATGGAAATGTGAGGTATATGTTTTCTTTTTGAGCAAGGAATTGCCTGTGACATGAATCATAACACGAAAACTTACAGGAGCAAAATACAGGAGAAAATTCAAAAAATACATGAGGAAAAAAAAATACAGGACAAATTCAAAAGCAACCAAAGCTCTAATTATTCTATCACAGGGGCAGAAGCATAGGAATTTCTTCAGGTACTGCATTCAGAACTTCTCTTGAGGTGAAACAATATTTTTAGTAGGCTAAAGCACTATCTACATTTAGCCAGTATCCTAGGCTAAACCATAGCAGCTCATCTACCACCCTATGCTCCCTCCCCAGCTGAGAAGGGGAATCAGGGAAAAAAAGAAGAAGCCCCATGGGGGTTGAAGTAGAAACAGATCTAATTAAATAACAAAACCAGACAAAAAGTATGGAAGGTTCTACTCATCTTAGTCTTTGATGCTGACAGCAGAACACCACAAAAAGGGATCACCAAGAAGAGAAGAAACTCTACCCTCACTGAGCTCCCTCCTTTTATAATGAGCATGATGAAGTGGTATGGGATACACCTGTGAGTCAGCTGCCTTCATTGGATCTCCCAGCTCACTCAGGGCTACTCATGGCCTGCCTGCATGGCTGGCCCAAGGGTCTGTGCCTTGGGAACCAGGACAAGCACTGTGTTTATGTATCTGAAGAACGACAAATTAAAATCCATACTGAGGGTGGAGTTTGTAAATACTCAATGCTTCCTGCCATGAAATTAAGTAAATCATAAAGCCTTTGACCTAGACACTGTGCATATAAGCATTTCTCCAAGGATAAAAACTCAAACTGGGAATAGTTTAGATGATGGCATACCTGCAAACAGTGCTCTCCGACTGTTAAAGGCCACGGAAGGCACAGCTGTTATTGATGGTGGATAATGGTGGCATGCTGTTTGTGAGGCTCCCCAAAATGTCTAAAAGTCATTTAAAAATGAAGCAGTTTCAGGATTTTCAAGTAATAACCTTCTTTCTAAATCTATTTAAATCATACAGCACAACTGCTAGCAAAAGATTCTGGATTAAAAAAACACTTTATGCCAATTTGTGAACAACCACAATGAATGTTAGTCAATTACTTACAGGTGAAAAAACAAGATATGAATATGGATTCTTATGAAATAACTGACTGCTCCTACAAGAATACTGAAGAGTTTCTAGGACACCAGAATAATAACAACAAAAGGAGAAAGCTCAGTCCTTTGCTTTATAGTTTTATATTAACAAATCAGTAAAGCAGCATGAGAATTTTGGTCAATAACTCTGATTTGAACGTTTGTTCAAAATGGTTCCATTTGCATTTAGTTATAACATGCAGAGGTTAGCAATAAAACAAGCATTAATTCTTCCTTTTATTTTTCTGATTCTTTGTTAAGTGCTGCATTTTTCAATTTTTAAAGAGCTTGATACGTTGATTATGTATCCATTAACATGGATAGACTTCAGTGGCATAGGACAATCACTGCACAATACAGCCTATAGTCAGATTTGACAGACAGACAAGCTTAATTATTTTTTTTTTTCTCGTAAGAAAGTCTGCCTAAAAGGGTATAGAAGTTTATTCACAAACCCTAAGGCGTTGTTGTTGTTGTTGTTGTGTTTGTCTTTTTGTGGGTTTTTGTTTTGGGTTTTGTTTGGTTTTTTTTTAATCAGTGAACAAATTATGTCTAACTATTGGATTTTTCTTTTAAGACAAAAAATCAGCTACTTTCCATTCTACAATAGTATGAAATAATAGCATTTAATTTCATTTTATCTGGTAGCAAACACACTCAAAAGTCTCCTTCTCTGGAGACATTCAAAACCCGCCTGGACATGTTCCTGTGTGACCTGATCTAGGTATTCCTGCTCTGGCAGGGGGGTTGGACTAGATGATCTTTTAAGGTCCCTTCCAATCCCTAACATTCTGTGATTCTGTGATTCTGTGAAAACCAACATTCAACATATTTTCAAGTTGTTCATTTAAATCAGTCTGGAACTCTCATTAACAATATGCTTTTCTGAAATATATAGGCAAAGGTTTTGCTCATCTGGGTTGAGGTTCATTCTGTGCCGAGGACTCACTTAGATCTCTCCTAGAATTTAAACTAAGTTTCTCCCTCTCCCCTTAAGGAATGTAATTACTGTCCTTCATTTCTAGTAGTACCCATGATGTGCCTGTCATCCAAATAGAGAATAATGCATTATCTGTGCCCCAAGGAATTTATATTAGAAGATAAACCATGTCATTGTCTGTGAAGTGAATTATTTTAAATACAAAAAGATGCTAGGATGCAATTACTGTGTTCAAGAGGACACATTTAGTTACGTTTAAATTGATGCTGAAAAATGCTGCAAGCTTAATGGCACAATTCAGCTAATAATATGCTACAATAGGAACTATATTGGTAAAGTCAAATATAATTTGCATACAGATAAAATATCTATTTAATCTACTGTCCATATTCTAAAATATAAATTGCAGATTGGTATTTGCTTCCAGTGTGACACAACTGTGGATAAAGGACTTAAACCTTTCCTTAATACTCACCAGTTACATGTTAAAAAATCTATGCTGTATTTTTATGCTTCCTAAAAGTCAAATATAAGAGATTTTTTCAAAATCCTAATGTCATCACTCGTGACTGGAAAAAAAGACAAAAATAAAAAACCAAAGACCTTCCCTCCTCAAAAAACAAACCAAACCCAAAACATATTTTCAGGGTCATTTTACAATATTTTTAAGACCTCAACTATAACAATTTAAATACATAACAGCAATAACTACATACTATTTCTGCATTATCAAAGAGCAAAAATAGCAGATAATTTAGTATACTAGCCTAGATCCATATAGGTCTGTGTAATCTTTTGAATAAGATGATAAAGCTTGTGATTCTTTAAGCTTGCTGCTGTTTCATAATATATTCACTTTACATATTTACTTAGTGCTCCTGGCTGCCTGTATTTATTTGATAAAGCAATATATTCTTCCATTTCCCCCCTAGCCCTCTTCCTCTCCTTTTACATAACGATTAGGAGGAAAGATATAAAAAAAAATAGATCTCCATGCTCACTGACCACAGGTGAAGAAAACGTGCATTTAAATAGCAGGTTGGAAGACAGAAGACAGACATGAGGAGAAAACGCAAAGTGATAAAAAGTTACGTAGGAGGTGTTTGAGGACTCCATCACTAACAGGTGTTATGAACTATTACATCAAGCAAGTATTGTATCTGATTCTGTTCAGAGGCAGAGAGATGGATGGGGTGATTGCTGGAAGACTTTCACAGACCTATTCTTTGTCATTTTTCATGAATATAAGTTTTAGGATATATTTTACTTCCTTAATTACAGAAAGGTATGATTTCAAATGAAAGAATACGGCAGCAATGGTATTACACAAAATATAATAAAATATAGTCTTTTATTTGGTAGCAGTATGAAAACTTACAGACCTCATTTGCATTTTTTTTAATGCATCATAGCTAGAAATACTCATGCAAAACTTAGACTTGAAATTCTTCATTTTCATGAAGTATTGATGTGCTGTTTTTCTCATATACTAGAAAAAATGTTAAATGAATTGACCTGGTACAGGTTTCATTAGAGTGGAGCTATGACAGCTACAATTGCAGTACAGTTTCAAGCCTGTCAACACATCTGTATATTTTCAAATGTTGAGGTCTGAGGACCATCAGCACATTTTTTGTTTACTTGGAAATATAATATGCTTTCTACTGTAAAAAGTATTGCTAGAGATAATAAAGACCCTCTGGTTGAAAGTTAATACTTTTTTTTTTTCTTTTTTTAGGCAAAAAGGAAAGGAAGCAAAATAGCAAAGCATCATTCAGTATGATTACAGTATAAAGTCTGCCAGAGAAATGAACTCCAGTAAGCAATCGTCTCCAAGATGATGAGATCCCAGCTGTTCACCCATTTGGATCAAACTGATGAGCACGTCGAAAATCACGCAACTGAGCTGCCAAACATTTCCCACTGCTCCAAGCACAAAGCCAACAGAGCTGTTGAAACCACCAGGTGATGCTCCAAATGAGTTTATTCACGATGCGCTTCTCTCTTCTTCTTGGAGTGTGAGAGAGCATATATTTCAGCACTGAGAGACTCCGAGACACACAGAAATGGAGATAAAGAAAAACTAATTAAGCTCTCTATATGCTTGCAAGCATTGCTAGTCATTGTAAACAGCAAAATATCTTGCTCACCAGCCACGTTTCAAGGAATCTGCTATCGCCCAGGTAGAAGTAAAGGAAGGAAGACTGGAAGTATGACCAGCTGCATTCCTTATTTACAGTGGAGAGATGGGATGTGAGGAGGAAGGAGATGAAGGGAAACATTGCAGTAGACTTCACAGTAGAAGGACGGTTAGAACAAACTGTTAAAAAGAGCAGTTTTAGTGCTGTAACAACAAGCAACGCTAATAGACATAATTTTTCATAATCATGTGATCTCTAATTTTCTCCCCTTTAATGCTATTTAAAACAGTTAGTTTAACGTATTGTAATTTCTGGATTTTTGATTGTATGCATTTCCCTCAATAGGAAAAGCTATCACTTTACTAGACTGTAGGCATCATCTTTTCATTATTTCCTAACCCTTGAACTCTTGTCTTCATGTAGATTTCAGAGGCCATCTCTGCAGCTGGTTAGAAAGGTAATGAGTGAAGAAAATCACCTCCAGACAATATCTGTAACTCGTAATTTAACGCAGACAAGGCCTTATGTCTTTTGTCATTCCCTTATTTATAGCAGTTCATTTGCTCTAAATCTCTTTTTGTGCTTCTACTTTCCTAACACTGGGAAAGTTTAAGAGAAATTATTAATTAGATGGTGTAATTATATTTTTTTTATATTGTACTTGAACGATAGGTGTAGTCTGCTTGTTTGCAAGAGAAAACTGACAATTGTTCCACCCATCACAAGGGAGACAAAATGGCTTAGAGATTTTCCACAGAAGAACAGAGAATCCAGGCCATTATATAGGATATTTGGATTTTACAAGAACATATCTGCTAGTTCTGTACACTTATTAAGTACAGCACTGCTTGTAATGGGGAGATATATATACACACACACACACACACACACACACATACATATATATATGGGTACATGTAGGTACCAAAGCTGTCATCATCTGACAAGACAAAAAAAAAAAAAAAAAGTCCTCCCCAACGTAAAGTCATATAAAGTTATGCTCAACAATAAAAGAGAAAATAGGGGGGGTTAGGACAGTTAGCCAACTTTTGCTTAGAAATTGGGTGAGCATCCGTTTACCCATGGGAGGCAGTAAATGATTGCCTTTACATCACTTGTTTTGTTCACTTTTCTTCTACATATCCTTAATTTCTTGAACTGTTTTTTCTTTTAGATCTTGACTCCCAGGTTTTCTTAGTTTTATTCTTCCTTTCCTCTCCCCCTGTCCTATTGAGGGTGGAGGGAAGTAAGAAAGCAGCTGTGTGGTGCTTAGCTGCTCAGAATTTACCCACAACAATATTTACTAAACAGCTTTTTCATTACTTTAGAAAAACCTAGTGTCCTTTTGATGAGATTTTCAGTGAGAGGGGATTGAAAGTGTATAATCCTGTATGCGTGGAGAAATATATACTTTAAAATAGAGTATGACATTTGTATTATAAATACCTGAATTTTCACATAGCTAAGTTATTTTTATTATATAATGGGATAAAATGTGCCATTTGTAGAAATTTATGACTGAGTAGTAAAATACCTAGTTTATTGAAACAATTCACCTCCTTCTTCCCTCTCTTTGGTTTTACTTTTGAAATTTATCTCTATTCTTTTTTGACAATGAAGAAGCATGAGAATGCTTGCCCAGTTATCTAAGGCAGAGCTATATAATATTGCAACACATGATGTAGGAAAAAAATATTTTAAGTTCATAAATTTTCATGGATGAACCTTCAACTTTATGGGATTATTTTGGTACTATTTATTGCAGCAAAAAATAAAGTAGTGGAAACAAAGATTTCAGTGAAAGACAGCTATAACAATTTCTGTATAAAGTAATTTAAAATCAGAATGGAAGCATTTGAACATGGACAGACATCCTGCTCAAATTGCAAAGTGGGTAGCTGCTAACAAATGGAAAGTAATGACACAAGAGACAATTCAAGTGAAGGGTGTACTTAGCTAAAGATTGCAGCATTAGTTTCTACAAACATCACAGAGGCTGTTGAGATGCAGTAGTGGGAAATGTTTGACAACTCTTTATAGCATATCCCGTTTTCATTAGTGAAACTACCACTATTGGCAGTGAGATCGCATGACTGTTTTCAGTATACTGAAATTAGCAGCCCTTTAAGGTTTCAGCATTTTGATTGTTTGTTTGTTTGTTTGTTTTAATTTAAGCAGTCCCATCCCTCAGTTCTATATTACACACTGAGAAATAGGGCTTGTTTCTCTATATTCTTTCAGTGCCAAAGCAAATTTTCCATATATTTTTAAAATTAAAGGAGAGGAATTTTTCTGTAATTCCTGAGTAAATAACAGAGCTCAACGTTCTTTTCCAATATTGAGTATTGGTATGGAAGAACAATGTAGAAACAAGAGAGATGACAGACAAATGTGTAATTAAGAAGACATGATTCAAAGCATACATAGCAGCCAATATATGAGAAAGCCTACTGAGAAAACCTTCTAACCTAACGTGCAGAATAAAATGCAACAAACTGGAAAAAATGGTTAATTGAAACATTTGATAGTTGTGGCTGTTGCATTCATTCTGTGACTTGTTAATCGTTTCCCCTCTAGTCATCTAATTTCTGCCACTTTTCCACAAAATAAATACTTCCCAAATTTGTTTTAAGGAGGTTTCTTATCTTCCATTACAAAAATGTTTTTCCCCTTTTGGTGTCCTGTATACCTTAGGCTGCAAAACAGTTTGTTCTTTTCTATAACGGAATGCCTCACCATCAGATTTAATTCATCTGAAAGGAAACTGTCACTGCACTAAAATCATAATCCTATTTACCTTCCGTGATGCATTTCAGTGGGTGTTTTATTTGCATAGAGGGAAAATCTCTTTTTATGAACAAAGATTCTCCCTCTCTCTCCTTCCTATATGTCAGCTGCTATTTAGTAATTTATATGCATGTTGTGATTGCAGATCTTTTGCAAAGCAACATCTCATTTCTTTGTTCAAGGTGAGCTGGCTGGTGATGAGTAATACTCTATCATCAAAATATTTTCCTTTACAGTATTTTTGATGCTCTTGAGGTTCACAGCTATGGATTTCTCCCCATGTTGCTTTCTGTTAGGATTACAGCATGTTCCTTAGAACAGCTCCAGACTATATCTTCCCTAACAGTGCAGAGGAGAAAGTACCTTGCAGCTTTCCAACTCCCCACAGGAGGGCTGGGGGGGTCATCACACTGCAAATGAGACTGCTGCCTCAGAGAAGAGGCAGAGACTCCCAGGAAAATAACTGCTTCTGACACCCAAGTACAATGCCCCTTGAGTGACGGGCAATGCACAAGCTGAAGGAACTAGGACACAGATACCTCTCTCTCTGTCTTCAGCAGGATGATGCCCCACAGAAGACATGATAGTTCAAGATAAGGTCTGGCATGTTTCTATTGCTCTTTCTCTCTGTCAGGCAAACACCTGATCAGAAACACTTCTAATGTAAGCTCTTGGCAGCCAGGCACTACAGAAATGTAGCTGTACAATGTTGCTGGGTGCCCTTTTGAGTCCCATTACGGCGGGTTTCAGCTTTCTTTTTCTGGAATGCTTTTTGCTTAGCAAGACAGCATGGAAAACAATCTACCTGGGCATGGACTTTGCTTCCCTAGTGACTAGCTAGACTATTCAGTAGCTATGCCTCCTGCTATAGCCCCATAATTTAATTGGAATATTCATTCTGTCTTTCAGTGTTGCTGGCCTGCAGCTGGGGTAATGAATTTTGGCTCTGCAAGCACATCAGATGTGCTTTAAAATTACATTTGCCACTTTTCAGCTGCCACATATCCATGAAATGCTGGCTAGTGGAGGTCAGCCACAGTATACCCGTGACATCTGTGGATCAGTTCACCTTATTTCAGTAGCTTTGTCCCAATTCTCACCAACCAGTGATGAGCTGCAGCATATGAGGAGTCAGAAAATTTACAGAACATGGAAGAAGGGGCTGACCACTTGGGAGGAATACAACAATGTGGTCAAAAAATGTAGAGAGGCAATAAGGAAAGCTAAGGCCTCCTTAGAATTAAACCTAGCAAGGGAGGTGAAGGATAACAAGAAAGGATTCTTCAAATATATTGGAGCCAAAAGGAAGACTGGAGGAAATGTAGGCCCTCTGCTGAATGAAGTGGGTGCCCTGGTGATGGAGGACACAGAGAAGGCGGAGTTACTGAATGCCTTCTTTGTCTCTGTCTTTACTGCTAAGGCCAGCCCTCAGGAGTCCCAGACCTTTGAGACCACAGTAGAAGTCAGGAGAGAGGAAGACTGTTCCCTGGTTGAAGAGGATTGGGTCAGGGAAAAGCTAGGTGAACTGGACACCCACAAATCCATGGGCCCTGATGGGATGCATCCGCAAGTGCTGAGGGAGCTGGCGGAAGTCATTGCTAGACTGCTCTCCATCATCTTTGAAAAGTCCTGGAGAACAGGAGAGGTGCCTGAGGACTGGAGGAAGGCCAATGTCACTCCAATCTATAAAAAGGGCAAGAAGGAGGACCTGGGTAACTACAGGCTGGTCAGCCTCACCTCCATCCCTGGAAAGTGATGGATCAGCTTTTTCTTGGCACCAACTCAAAGAATGTTGAGGAAAAGTGGGTTATCAGGAGTAGTCAACATGGGTTCACCAAGGGGAAGTCATGCTTGACCAACCTGATAGCCTTCTATGAGGACATAACTAGATGGATTGATGAGGGGAGGGCAGTCGACATGGTCTACCTTGACTTCAGAAAGGCTTTTGACACTGTCTCCCATAGCACCCTTACAAACAAACTTAATGAGTGTGGACTGTATGATTGGGCAGTGAGATGGATTGGGAACTCGATGAAGGACAGGGCCCAGAGAATAGTGGTCAGTGGGGCAGCATCTAGTTGGAGGCCTGTGACCAGTGCTTCCCCCAGTCACCCTCATAGTAAAGAAGCGTCCCCATATGTTAAGACTGAACCTCTGTGTTCCAGTTTGTGGCCATTGCCCCTTGTCCTGTCACTGGACACCACCGAGAAGAGTCTGGCCCCATCTTCCTGACAACCACCCTTAAGATACTTATAAGCATTGATGAGATCCCCCTCAGCCTCCTCTTCTCCAAGCTAAACAGACCTAGCTCCCTCAGCCTCTCCTCATATGGGAGATGCTCCAATCCCTTAATCAACTTAGTGGCCCTGTGCTGGACTCCTTCCAGTAGCGTTATGTCCCTCTTGAACTGGGGGGCCCAGAACTGAACACAATACTCCAGATGAGGCCTCACCAGGGCAGAGTAGAAGGGGAGGAGAACCTCTCTCGACCTACTAACCACACCCCTTCTAATACACCCCAGGATGCCATTGGCCTTCTTGGCCACAAGGGCACATTGCTGGCTCATGGTCATCCTGCTGTCTACCAGGACCCCCAGGTCCCTTTTCCTTACGCTGTTCTCCAATAGGTCAGTCCCCAACTTACACTGGCACATGGGGTTGTTCTTACCCAGATGCAAGACTCTACACTTGCCCTTGTTATATTTCATTCAGTTTCTCCCTGCCCAACTCTCCAGCCTATCCAGGTCTCTCTGAATGGCAGCACAGCCTTCTGGTGTGTCAGCCACTCCTCCCAGTTTTGTATCATCAGAGAACTTGCTGGCAGAGCACTCTATTCCCTCATCCAAGTCACTGATGAATATATTGATTAATACTGGTCCCAGTATTGACGCTTGAGGGACTCCACTAGATACAGGCCTCCAACTAGACTCTGTCCCATTGACCACAACTCTCTGGCTTCTTTCCTTCAGCCAGTTCACAATCCACTTCACTACCTGATCATCCAGACAACACTTCCTCAGTTTAGCTGCGAGGATGCTGTGGGACTTACATCTCTCAGGACTTCAGCTCCCATTTGGTCAAATAAAAGTAAAAATTCTTCTCACCAGTACACTAAAAGGTCCTTGAGGATCACCAGCAGGGGAAAGCTGTGTCTGTTCAGAAATAGCTTATTGAGTAGTAGGAGTGAGAGGAGAAAGGGATCTCAGCTCCTTTTCATTGCCAACGAGACCTGTTAAATCCTGTCTGAAATCACAGAGATTTTCTGAATGTCAGGACATCTCTTGATGAGAAGATCATTCAATGCAAAAATCTTATGGGCTTACACTCTCTAACATTCACCCCACACACTTTTATGTATGAATTCAAACATTTGGGGCACTGAGGTTACTACTTCCCTTCATTTTCTCAACATCCACTAGGGAAAACAGTCCAAGTGGGGGACATGCTGCAAGAAACGTCATCAGTGACTCTCTCTCCAGCGTAGATTTTTGTGCCGCAGCCTCTTCTGAATCATGTGGACAAGAATTATAATTTAGGGGTAATAATCCAGACTGCTGTATGGAATGTGATTGTAAAAAATTAATGTCCTGCCCATTGCACTGTAAGATTACTTTATTTGCACACGCTGCAAGTTAAACAAGCTTTATAAAGAAAATATGTCCTACAGCTGCACAAATTTAATGCTAACTTGCACTAAACTCATCATACGGCTATTTTTTTCACTTAAAAAACATATATATACACACTTGTTTATATATATATACTTATTTTTATATATATAGAAGAAAGCTACCTATAAATACAATGAAAAAATACATTCAAAAGCTTTTTATAAAACTTGGCGCAATATTATTTTGACTGTAATAAAAATATTTATGAGACACAGACAAATAGACACACATACCTAATGTCTAGTGACTATCTAAATCCTGAAAAGAAAATCTGGTCTTTGGTATTTCTAAACAGAGTTAGTTGCAAGTGTCTAAAGCATCTACAGTCCCAGCTTACGGCCTCTGCTCCGCCCTCTCTGACTGCATATGTTTACCACTGTTTTGCACAGGCTTTACTGGCTGCAAGTTTCCATAGCAGTTTGCAACCAGGCAGGGAAAAAAAAAACAGCTAAACATGTACTGTCTTCCTCCAAGGGCTCAATCCAACCTTCATTAAACTCAATGGAAAATATTCTACTGCCTTTATTTGGACTGAGTGTTATACAAAATATCTAAATTGATTTGCTGTCAAAGCGATGGCCACCCAGCAGTAAAAAATAATTGTAACCATGGAACAAACCATGGAACTGGCTCTATTACAGTCTCCCCCTCACCCAGTTGAGATAAGTCATGACCAGCAGCTAGGAAGTCTAGCCAGCAGTTGTGGATAACTAAGCCCTGAGCACACATTACGAGTTGCCTGGAAGGTTTTCCATCCAGCATGTGAAACACAGTGTGCCATGGCAGCTTCAATATCAAAATTTAGACTGGACTTTGTCTCAGTGGGAGATGAAACAAATCCTACCAGGGGCTGCAGGTGCATCGATCTGACAAGCCCAGCATGACACCCAGGAACATGCCTGTTTCTACAGCAGTTGTTGTTCATAACAGAGAGCAACGGAATTTTTCTGTGTAAACCATGAATGCACAACATCCAACTGCATTTATTATCCAATCAACATTTCAAACTAATTCCCCTGTTCTAACAATTTAAAAGTTAAGTGGCAAAGCCCAGGCATATATAAACTCATACAGGAACATGCATTGTGCTATGTTGTATTCATACAAATGGCTGACAGATAAAACTAATTCCTAGAATCACAGAGCTGGAAGGGACCTCAGGAGGTCTCTAGTCCAACCTCATGCTTGAAGCAGAGTCAACACTGAATTTATATTGGGTTGCTCAAGGCTCTGGTTGGTCCTGTCTTGAAAATCTGCAAGGAAGGAGATTGCAGAACCTGTTGGGGATCCTGCTTCACTGGGGAAACACTTCTTTCATCGGGTCAGCACCTCTCCTGTTCCAGTTTATGACTCCTTATTCCTGTGCAGCTCCATAAAGGGCCTGGCTCTGTCTTCTCAATAATCTCCTCATAGGCACTGGCAGGCTTCTGTAAGGTCCCTGCAAAGTCTTCCCTCCTCCAGGCTGAACAAGCCCAGGTCCTCCAGTCTTTCCTCACAGAGCATGTGCTCCAGCCTCCTGACTGTCTTAGCTGTTTGCTGGACTCCCTTGATCAGGTTCTTTGATGGTTCTCATTAGCAATTTGTTTACTTGTATGAAGACAGAGGTGAAGATAGAGCTTGAAAAGTTGGGATAAAAGTCACATTTTTTTTTTAATATTGTTTTTGAGAGGAGCTTGGAATTTCTTCCCTTTCTAAACCTCATTAGTAGCCATTAGAGAGAAGGGAAGGTGGTCAAAATAAAACAGAATATTTAAACTGATTTGTGAATAGAATTTCTTATGAGAGAAAAAAAAATAGATCAAGTTTTTGCTCTCTTATTCTCCCCTCCTATATAAGCAGAACTCAGAATAATTATATGTTAATAAGATGTCTGATGAAATACAATTTAAAATGATAGTTCACATCTAGTGATACCAATTGGAACATCAAAATGGGTGGGAGTTTTAGCACTGATCTGCAAACGTAGTATTTCAGCAAAATACCAATGAAAACATTCTGAAAATACATCTGAAGGAAAAAATATGATTCTATACTTACGTATTTTTTTCCTGCAAGGTAAATGCTTTTTGTCCATCTATTTTATTTTCACACTACATAAAAGCAAAACATTTTAAGAAATGGACGTGGCTCTTTGAAGCAATAATGGAAATACATACCACAGTCTACTTCTTCAGGCAACTTCTATCATGTATATACCTTGTTTCCTAGTGGATTTTCATTTGAACTATTATACCATCTCATATATTCAACCTGGTGCAAAACTAGCCTAATGAAGAGGTAACTTCCACAGTGATATCCTTTTAGCTGTGGCATCAGATCAAATGAATTTCTCAGTAAAAGTCTCTTTTCTACATGCATCTGGATTGATGTAATACTGGCCATTATGAGAAAAAATGAAACACACAGCAGAATTAAAAAAAGAAAAATAAATGCCTAGAGTGTCAGCTGTTGACAAATGCCACAGTTATTTGCTTCCAATATTAAACCTCTCCATTCAAAATAAAGACATACGGTAAGCTTGTTAATATCAAAATAACAGCTAGTGACATTTCCAATGGCAAAATCATACATCTGATCCACAGTGTCTGAAAATGTTCAAATAGACATCATGTATCAAAAAAACCTTCAGATTACATCTGCTGACTGAATGCATGCCCTTGTTATAAAGGTATGAAACCAAACTTTAGTGGATTATCCAAACAAGTTCTTGTTGCTGTACTGGTTTTCTGTCCTTCAAGGAAAATTGCGTTTGTCACAAACATTGTGTAATTTGATTTTAAGCAAGAAACAAGAGAGTAATTTTAGAACTGATGTCTATGAGTCTCTATAAATACCCTGGAAGAAAGAAAAAAAATCAAAAATCCTTGTCCCAGCCTGAAAGTTCATCTGGAGGGGTTCCCTCTTCAGGTGGATAGCTGTCAAAGTAGCTGTAGTCAGTCGGTCCAGACAACTAGGACATCAAAAACACAAACAAGTGGTTGTTTCAGAAGGTAACTTTTGAAAATACTCTCTATTGATTATGCATCGTTTTTATTGCTACCAGTGGAGGAATAAAGGATAGCATGATGTGGATGACTTCTTTCAATGGATGCAATTCTTCGTTCTTTAAAAGATAAACATCTAGTAATTAAATTGTAACAGCAGCATTAGCCTCCTTGTACAAAACCACTTCCCAAATGCTATCAAATCCTAGATTTCAATCAAAGCCCTATAAAGTCAGTAAGAACACTGGGCCAAACTGTGTACAGTTTTGATTCAAATTTGTTTAAGACCAAATCTACTCTACACTCATGGGGTAGCTACTCAAAGCATATCTCAGAACTATTTTTTGTTTCAAATTGAGTTTAAGGTGAGTTTCAAATTTTTTACCCTCAATCTTTTCTCACTTTAGGGCAAAGAGAAATGGGCCATTTAAAACAGGAAGATTATTCAAGGATGTCCTATAACTCAATAGTATGGGAATACAGGAATTTGTACTTTGCACAGTAATGTGAACACTGCATCTTAATAAAGTGCCCATTACAAAGGAAAATAATGTATTCTCAGTATTTGCTTTTGATTAAACACCATTTATTCTAGTAATGGTGAAAATCTAATGCGAAATACACATGCAGAATAATACTTCCATTATTTAACTGAATTTAAGTTATGTATTGCTTGCTGTCTCTGTTTCATTTTATTTTCACTAAAAATGGCAAGCTATAATTCAAACGCATCTTTGGGAAAGTTTGCTCTCGCTATCACTTGTTTCTTTGTAGCCAAGCACCTTTACATTGGTAAAGCACTATGATATTGAAAGCCAAAGCCAATACCTCTCTTTTTAAAGGTGATGATAATTTCCTCACTTTCAGACCATCCCAGTTAAAACCACTCAACCACCTGATTAAAAAGAAATGAGACACAGACAGGGAGAGACCAAGAAAGACATATTGCTTTCTGTCATTATACTATTAACAGCTGAAAAACACATGAGCAAGGACTAGAAGACATTTTTTTCATGACTTCTCTCCTCATGACAACACAGTTGTTAGAAGAAGGAAAGTTGAGCACTGTCATTGCCTTATAAGGGAGTGGTAGCAGGGGGAGCTTCAGGACCACCAGATACATTGCATCTCCCCTGTATGGAAGTGCTAAAGTGACAGGAAGGTTAATATATGCATAAGCACAGCAGTGCAAAGCTGTATGCGCCCCCCTGGAATTCCACTCTCTTTTAACAGCATGAGAAGAGGGAAATAAGCAGAAAAGTCAAAGCACGTCTTTTCACAAGCACAAATCACAGGGCTTAGAAACAACTCAGATAAAAAGAGAAAGCAAGAATGGTTTGATCCACAGAGGACTTTCTTAATTACAAGAAATAGGGCTAAACCCTAATATTGCTCCGGAGCACTTAACTACCATTCTTAAAAGGCAACTGTTTAAGGGTTGGGAGGTCTGAAAGGCAAATGCTGAACTGGCATCAATTTCTCTGAAAAATGTATTAAACTCCTGCATCAGCAACCTGTGACAAAAACTGTAAACAACAAGATGTTTCTAGATAATCACACTGAGGATTTATGTTTATATTGTTGCTCGCTGTAGTCACAAATATACAACAGAGATCACTCTTACATAGTCTGTCTGGAAGTGCCTGAAGCTTTATGGGTTTACCAGACTGAGTTCTAAAATGCTAAAAATATTTTCAAATCAAAACCTAAACTTTCTTCTTGGCAGTATCTTTCACTTACCTGTGCTTCTTGATGTCAGTAATTCCATTCCTCAGATTGCCTAATCTTTCTGTAGGGTTTTGCCTTAAAAAAACAAATAAAGAATAAAGATAAGAATTTTAAATATATTCTTGTTTTTTAAATGAGAATTTATAAGTCCTAACTGCTTGCATTTAACAGTTACACAGGAATAAAGCTTGCATACAACATGTGGTCTCATAAGGAGACATGATGAGGTGTTGCTCACTGCTTCTTTCTTTTGAGGGTGAAGAACCTTCCCCAGAAGCCAAAATAGTATCACTCTGCTGTGAGAAGCAGCAGAGGGAAATCAACTGGTTGAATTTTAGTTGCACACCTCTTTTCTTCTTGGCCAGCAGGTCAGGCTCTGTGTTACAAAACAAGGCAGAACAAAATTTGCAGCTAAAAAGATCCTTTTGATCCTGCTGCCCAAATACAATGTATAGTAGTCTTACTGACATGGATGAAATCCCACTGGAGCTGGGAATTCAACGTCAGCAGTGTCATCAGCACGTTAGGCATGCCACTGTGCACTAATGCTTCCAAGTTATCCTGGCCCTTTTGAAATACCACCTTTTTGCACATTTTCAAGTGGGCTTAAGTCAGTCTTTAAGTGCCCTAAACTTTCTGTAGGAGCTACGTGCCTAAGTAATTTTGGAAATATTTTTTTAAAAAGATTGCACTTGGTAACAACATTAAATTTTTAGCTCTTTCCTCAGCCCTCACTTTCCTAAGATGTGTTTCAGAAAAAAAGCACAGCTACAGAGAAAGCCTAGAGCCTGCATTTGTAGATGATACCTCTGCAGACCAAGAGGTGCGAGACACACTCAGAGGCATGCATGTGTATTGAATATAATCAGAATAGACCATGCTAGGCATAACAATTTTAAATTAAGTCATCAGGAATTCAACACTCTAGTCTGGATCTTAAATAGCTCAATCTATCTACACCCAGACTCTGCCACAAAACGCCCCTCCTACCTGCAGAGTCTGCGGATCAAATCCTCAGGCCGCCTTGTTATTATTTTAGGAAAATCCAGCTTTTCAATGCCTTTGAGAATCAAATTATATGTCAACATTTGATCAGCCCCAGAGAATGGTGGGCTAGAAAAAGAAAGCAATGCTGATAAATGGAATGGCTGGCACGAGCAGATGTGTCCATTTCTCATCAAAGCAAATATTTGAGAATACAGAAAAAAACCCTAGCTTCCTAGTTTTACAACCTTCAGCTTTTCAGTCTGTTTAAGATACTAGAAAGGTTCAAAGCTGAGAAGCTGCCTGTAGGTACCAGGAAAAATGCATGATCCTATGTGTCCCTCTAAGCTAGCTTTGCCTCCAGCCTAACTCAGAGAAGCTCCCATGTTGTACTACCATTGAGCATTCACAAAGAGTTGTCATGGAAGTGTGCATGAAGGCAAAAAATGAGCCTTGCTTACAGTTCACCGACCCCACTGTACCCCACCACCCACTACAGTGGAAAAGAACAGTTTGTTCTCAGTTGTTTCTCACAGGAAACATCATCATCAAAGGAGCTCTACACCAGCCACTTATAGCTAGTGTCCTTTCCTTGGATGGATAAACCAGAATTATGAATATGTCCCACACTTTGTCCATGATGTTTCTGAAATGAGGGAAGATAAGACATGCATAAGAGGCACAAAGAAATATTTTGCAAGTCATTACTGTTTACTGATGGAAAAAACCCCAAATTGTTTATTTTAAAAATAACATTGAAACATTTCCATAAACAAACAAACAAGGTAAGAACTTGAAGTAGGTGGCACTTACCTGCCAGTAAGGAGTTCATACACAAGAATCCCAAGGGACCAAAAATCCACGCTGAAGTCATGGCCTTTACTCAGAATGACTTCAGGGGCAACATACTCAGGGGTTCCACAAAATGTCCAGGTTTTCTGCCCTGATCCGATCTTCTTTGCAAATCCAAAATCAACCTGATCAAAATCAACAAATGCTGCATAATACAGAGGTGTTTTGCACTGGGAAGCCTTGAGGTCTTATAATTGCTTCCTCACCTCCTGCAAAGATCTCAGAGTTGCCAGGTCACAGCTAAAACAATTACACAGTGTCGTTGTGAAGGATTACCATATGTTACAGGACAGATCCACTTATTCCGATGAGTAATTTCCTGAATTATTTTTGTTTTGGACAGAACAACCCATGCTTTCTGTGAGGACATGAGATTTACAGCCCATGGAAAATGGTGGGTTGCTCTTTGAAAGGTATTCTCTTTGCACTTTTCAAAGTCACAGACAAGTATGGCAGGGGGTCCTTACTTTAGAGATAGTGTAGAACCTATGGTTGCTTGCGCCTGGACAGGGAGGGAATTCTGCACCTGTGAAATGTGGTTCCTGCCTCTACATTAAGATTGGCTGCTGGGAGAAATTATTTTTGCTGTTTATGTTGTGACAAGAGCTCTCAGAAGCTGCAAATCCCCAGTCTGTCTGTGGCTTGCAAAGGCTTTGCAATACCTTTGCTTCTCACTGTGCAATGAGTACTCTGCCCTCTTTTCTACTGAAGTGTAAGGGTTATTAAACTCTGGGATCCTCGTACTATAATTACATGCTATTTACATCTCCCATGCAAGGAAACAGGATACAGGCACAAAAGGATAACATTACAAAAGGATTACATCTTACCAGTTTTATATATCCTTCAGCATCCAAAATTAAATTTTCTGGCTTCAGGTCTCTGTAGATAATTCCTATATGATGTAGATAGTCAAAAGCCTCTGTCACACACCCAACACAGAACTTTGTAGTGGCTTCATCAAAGCTGCCTCTGAAACAAAAATAATCACTAGGCTTGCAGACAATTAACTTCTACAAATGTCTTGCTCACTAACCGGATAACATATAATACCCAGAATATTAACATCACTCGTGGTTGAAAACTGAACCAAATGTCTTTTCATCAGACAGCCCTTGAATAGAGGACCTACTCAGCAGCCATATGGAGCTGACTGCTGAATTTAAAGGACAAGGTTCTACTTCATTTGCTGTTACCTGTCTCTCAGCAAGCTCCACAATTCCCCTCCAAGGCAAGCCTCCAGTAGCATATATACATACTTACTGTCTTTGAATGTGCGATATAGTCTGTGGAGACAAACAGCAGAAATTTAGGAAAAGCAAAATAAAATGTGAGACTTGTAATGTCTTTTCTCCAGAACTCATATATGCCAAAACTCATTCTTAATAATGCTGTCCAGTGGGGGTCAACTGGGAGTCAACTTTCAAGGAAATCTTATGGTCAACTTACTTTACAATGAATGGAGAGCATATCTGCTCAAGGATTTTCTTCTCAGAATAGATATGCTCTTGTTGTTTGGTGTCCACTATGTGTTTCTTCTTTATACACTTCATAGCAAAAGCCATGTTCTCATTTTTCACTTTGACCTGTGGATAAATATGACGAGTACATGTGAGGCAAGAAAAGGATGTTTTACTAATCTGTTCTAGGTATACTGACATCCATCTTTTTCAACACAGCATAGGACTGAAATTGATGACTGTAACAGGGACAGATTCCAGATTTTCTGCAGAACTGTTGTGTGTGATTTTAAGTCAAGCATCTTTTTAGTGTCCCAGTCCCTACTTGTAAAATGAAATGTTCCCTATGTTCATTTTATGTATACAAAATAGCAGCTGTTTGGATAAGTGGCATATTTTACAATAAGTCTATACCACAATGGGCCTTAATTTCAATTTAAGATTTCTAAACACCAGCATAATATAAAAGAACAAAAAGCAGAGGCAGTTTATGAAGAACGTTTACAAATGATTTTGCATTGCACTGAAGTATTATCCAATATGCAATAAAAAGATGGAAGTTAAAAGAGGGCTTCCAGGAAACCAAGCAAGCAGCTGTCAGTGTTCTACAGCTGGCTGAGAATTCAATTTTTAGATTATTATTCAGGTGATGGAGTAGAATTTCCAAGCTGGCAGTTAACATGTGAAAATTTGTGTTGTGAAGTAATAAAATAATTGGTGATCTAACTACTGTAAAGGATTATTGACTTCACTAAAATCACATAGTCTCCTTTAATTTACCATTACCTTCAGCAGCCTGTAAAAGAAGTATTCACATTTTTTTCAAATGTTTGCTCCTCAGCCAGAGGAAAGCAGAATTTAAGACTTTAGTCTAATGAGGCTCTTCACATCCCAGAAACACAGCTGTTCATGCTACTGAATTTGACTCAGAAGAGCCATTACAAATTGTTGGAAATTTCAAAGTCAACACAGCTCAGAGCTCATCACAGTGGTTACAGTTGCTGTGGGGCATACTGAAGCAATTCTAACAACACAGACTGTGACGATGGAGATTACTTCATGTCCAGGCAGAATTTTGGCCTGCAATTCAGGGAACACAATGCAGGTAGGCACATCTGTAAACTCCACATGCACAAACTGATTAATATATGTCTAGTAACCGGGAAGATACTTTTAACAGCAGGAGATGAAGGCACACAAGAGTGGATTTCTTTCTTTGAACACTGAAGTCCTGAAAAGATTTTTTAACTATGCATTGCCTTACATAGAATCACCTCCACCTGAGAGACACAAGCATGCAGAATAATAAATTCCTTCACGTTTTTCAGCAGTTAAATCAATCATTTAAGACAGAGAACTACTTGAATATGTTTAAAACAAACTCTTACAAGCTCAACCCTTCCGAACCCACCAACACCCAGAGTTGTGACAACTTCTAAATTCTGGAACGGGGAAGGAGGGAATTGGGCTACTTTCTCCTTCAGCTCTATCATCTCCAAAGACACCTCTTTGGTCAACTGTCCACAGAAGGATCTTCCTCTGCGTTAAGAAAATTAACATAGGTTAGTGCTTTCCTTGCGAGCAACCTGTATCACAGTACCTTAGTACTCCTACAAAAAAATAAAAGAAAAGCATGCTTATTTTGTACCAGAATCTTAATTTAATTTTATGCAGATGCACTTTCTTTTCTGGACATCCTATGGAAGTAAATTAGAAGCAAAATGCTACTGGATTTCACAGAGTACAATCAATGGTATTTTTATCAAGAGCAGATCCATGGTAAGGTTCCTAATTATGCAGTCAGCTGTAAAACTGTGCACTCCAAATTGGAGAACCAATTTCTGAAGGACTATGTACCAGTTCAAGTAGAATGATCAGAAATAAAAATGCAGCTATATTTCTAACAGAGGAAAAACATACTCTGCTAATCTTCCAATAGTTCTCAGGTTGAAATCAGAGGCAGATAAACTAGAAGTGTGGTTCACAGCTAAAAGCAAACTCTTTATAATAGCACCAGTGCTACACTGAAACATTAAAAATAAACTGTTTCTTTAATGTCTGCTTATTTCTGTTTGAAATAGCAATTAGTCTTTTGTACAATAATACAGTTTCATTAACTCAATCCAGAGTTAATGTTGATCTTTAGGGGTTTTACCAGTCAAAGAATTTACCATCAGAATGCAAAAAATTATTTGAGCACACTTTCACTTCCATTCCATGATCAGTTTTCTTCCAACTTCTAGGTTGGAAGTCAGTATACTCAGATTCTACATAATTTCTGTTTCAGAAAAAAATAATTGGACTTCATAAGCATACCCAGACAGTTTTATTATAGTAATTGATATCATTCCTAAGGGCCCATCTCCACCAACCACCATCCATGATTTTATTTACACATCTATCACTCTTTATGATTACCTACTAAAGATATGCCTAACAAATGATTTGACTTACTTCGCATGTCGCTTTTCATCAGCCCAGGCCAGATTAGCCACATAACCTTCAAGGTAAGTTTGGAGCTCCTCGTAAGTTCCAACAGTTTGATTAAATGTCCTAAAACCATGAATGAAACAGAATAAACTACTGAACATACAGTGGAAAGAGAAGGAAACCAGCATGTGTGCTGCTTCACTAAGGCTTTGCATTGCCTCTAAGTCATGACCCAAACTGAGCTTTACACTATCACTTTGACAGTACGAGTTTTAAGAGCTTTGAAGAGGTGGTAACCAGCTGAAGTACCAAACTTGGTTTACCAGAGGGTAGGGGGATAGGGTGCCTGGTCTCCTCAGGTCATTTCATGTTATGTTTAAACAATTTGGAGCAGGCTGAGTGAGTGTACTCTGGCTCCCACTGTAGTTAAGCGTGGTTCCACCATCCCTACCACAGAAACCAGCTTGGCATGAGACCAGGCTATCAGTACTTCCATCCCAATGGACAGAGCCCTTAGCACACAGTGCCAAAGTGATTGAGATCACCTCTCCTACTTCATAGGTGAGTAACAGCAGTGTTGGAAGAATAGTCTAAGAATAGACTATTTCAGTTGGAAGAAACCTACAACAATCTAGTCCAGCTGCCTGACCAATGCATGGCTGACCAAGTCCAAGTATGTTAAGGGCATTGTCCAAATGCCTCTCAAACACCAACAGGAATGGGGCACCAACCACCTCTCTAGGAAGCCTGTTCCAGTGTTTGATCTGTCTTTTGGTAAAGAAATGCTTCCTAATGTCCAGTTTAAACATCCCCTGATGCAGTTTTGAACCATTTCCACACATCCTATCACTGGATACCTGGGAGAAGAGCTCAGCACCTCCCTCTCCACTTCCCCTCCTCAGGAAGCTGAAGAGAACAATGAGGACGCCCCTCAGCCTGCTTTTCTCCAAACTAGACAAGCTCCAAGTCCTCAGCTGCTCCTCAGAGGACATGCCTTCCAGCCCTTTCACCAGCTTTGTTGCCCTCCTCTGGACACATTCAAGTATCTTCACATCTTTCTTAAATTGTGGGGCCCAGAAATGCACACAGTACTCAAGGTGATGTTGCACCAATGCTGAATACAGCATGATAATCACCTCTTTTGACTGGCTGTGATGCTGTGTTTGATGCACCCCACGATGCAGTTTGCCCTCTTGGCTGCCAGGGCACACTGCTGACTCCTACTGAGCCTCCTGTCCACCAGCACCCCCAGATCCCTTTCTGCAGGGCTGCTCTCCAGCCACTCCTCTCCCAGTTTATACTTGTGCTTGGCATTGCTCCATCCCACGTGCAGATTGTTGACAAAAATATTGAACAGAACTGGCCCTAGGACTGAGACCTGAGGTCACCAGCCAGATGTAGCCCCATTCACTACAACCCTTTGAGTTCTGCCCTTCAGCCAGTTCTTCACCCAGTGCACTACATACCTGCTCATCTCACAGTTGGACAACTTATCTGGAAGGATGCTGTGAGGGACAGTATCAAAAGCCTTACTAAAATCCAGAAAAACTACATCCTTTAAGTGGGTGACCTTATCATAGAAGGATATCAAATTAGTTAAACAGGACTTTCCCTTTGTGAACCTATGTTGACTGTGCCTGATGATTGTATTGTTCTTTAAATGCCTTTCAATAGCACCCAGTATGATCTTCTCCATAATTTTTCCAGGAGCTGAGGTTACACTAACAGGTCTGTGGCTCCCTGGATCTTCCCTCATGCCCTTCTTGTAGATTGGAATAACACTGGCTAGCTTCCAGTCAGCAGAGGCTTCCCCAGACTCCCAAGATCTTTGGTAGATGATTGAAAGGGGTCCTGCCATAACATCTGCTAGCTCCTTCAGTACTCTGAGTTGAATCCCATGAGGCTGCAGGGACTTGTCAATGTTCAGCTGATACAGCTGCTCCCTTACAATTTCAGTGATCACAAATGGAAAGTCACGGTTCCCACTCTTGTGGTCCTCTGACTCAGGGGATCGGACAGCCCAAGGTCTATCAGTATTACTAAGAATGAGACAAAAAGAGCACTGAATGTCTCTGCTTTATCTTAATCTCTATAGTCAGGTGACCATCTTCAAGTAGTGGTCCAATGTTTTCTTTAGATCTCCTCTTGCTGTTGACTTACTTAAAATAGCCCTACTTGTTATCTGACACAATATTGGCCAGTTTCTAATTGAGCTTTGGCCTTTCATGTCTTCTCCCTGAATACATGAACCACAGCTTTGTAATCTTCCTGCAAAGCCTCACCTTGCTTCCAGAGACTGTACAATTTCTTTTTCCTCTTGAGCTCCACGAGAAGTTCCCTGCTCAGCCAAGCTGGTCTTCTGCCCTGCTTGCTTGAGTTAAGACACAGTGTGATTAACTGTGACACAGGTGCTCCTATGCTTCTAAAAGGTGCTTCTTAAAGACTGGCCAGCCATTGTGGACTCCTAAGCCCTCAAAAGCAGGTTCCCAGGGTACTCTGCTAAACAGGTCCCTGAATAGCTTGCAGTTTACTTTTTAGAAACCCAGAGTAGCAATTCTGCTGTCCTTTTTTTTTCATTACATCAAAAATGTTAAACTCAACCATTTCATGATCACTGTGGCCAAGATGGCCACCTACCACAACATCCCCCACAAATCTTTCTCTATTCACAAATAGCAAGTCTAGGATAGCATCTTTCCTAGTTGGTTCACTGAGTACTTGTGACAAGAAGTTATGTCCTACAAACTTACAGAATTTCCAAAGCCTGCTCATCACAGCAGTATGGTATTCCCAGTTGATGTCTGGGAAGTTGAAATCTTCCACAAGGGCAAGGGCTACCAATCCAGAAATTTTTAATTGCCTATAGAATAACTCAGCAATGCTTACATCCTGACTGGGTGATCAGTAGTACACATCCACTGCAACATTTCCTCTGTTTTCCATCCCCTTAATTCTCACCCAGAGGCTCTCAACCACATCATCACTAACTGTAAGGGCTGTACAATTAAACCTCTCCCTTACATATAGTGCAACACCTCCACCTTGCCTGTCCTGTCTAGCTCTCTTGAACAGTCTATAGCCCTCCATCCCACCAAGTCTCACTAATACTGATGATATTGTAGCTCTAGAAACTGACCAACTCTTCCAGTTCATCCTGTTTGTTTCTCACACTGCATGCATTGGTGTACAAGCATTTCAGATATGCTCCCAAGCCCTCCATGCTCCCAGGAGCAGTTCCCACTAGCATCGCCACCCTCTAGTGATGTCCTGTCAGCCTTTGGTTTACCTGCTGTAATCCTGTTGGTATCCTGTCCTGGTTTCCCAGGAACAGACCCATAGGCCAGCCATGGTAGCTCCCAGGCAGCTGGGAGATTCAATCAGGGCAGCTGACCCAAGCTGACTCGCAAGTGTATCCCACACCACTTAATCATGATCACTATAAAAGGAGGGAGCACACTGAGGGTGGGGAGTTGCTCTTCCTGGGGCTCCACCCTCTTGGCCTTCAGTTCCTGTTACTGATCCTAAGGATGGGGCTGAACATAAGCTTGTATACTTTATCTTGGTGATTGTATTACTTTTGTTATTTCATTAAATCTGTTTCTACTTCAACCCATGGGGATTCTCCCTTTTCTCCCACAGTTCCCCTTCTCAGCTGAGGAGGGGTCATCGGGTGAGAGAAAGAGAAGAGTAACTGAACTACTCTTAAGCTTCTGTGCTCCTGCACCTTCTGTCAGCTTCTCTCCATTAGGTCTTTGTCTAAAGCACAGCTACAACTCAGTATTCCAAAAGTTTAACCACTTGTTCAGTATTCACTTAATAAAACATTGTGATTGTGTCTACAGTGAATTCACATCTTATTGTTAACCCACTGAAAGAGGATGCAAGTCTTTCATTAAACCATAGCATGATACTTACTCTCTGTCTATAACAAGGCACTCCACATTGTGTTCATCTGCAATAACATTTGCTGATCTGACATCATCACTAAGAATTGAAACAGATTAGAAGAATTCAGAAGCATATCAAAATCCTCAAAGTACTTCACACTGTACTCATGGAGGGTCACAGCTGCTATAGGTGAGACTCCTGGAAGGCCTCTTCAGCCTGTATCTACATTAACAATGCCGAACCAAATACACAATTTTCCTAGTCGTTCTTATTGTCTAGCACGGTACTTTTTTCAGTTTCAATAGGGTTCCTTCAGCAGTCTTCCAAGAAATTAGGATAAGATGTGATTAGCATTACACTAGGATTTATTACTCATTTCTAAAATGATCCTCAGATATAAAACATTCCAGAGACCAAATGATCCCTACTCAGTCACCCACATAAATATGTGCTATATGAGTTATTTTTCTCATAGGTCATTTTCATAATATTCATAAGCAACAATGCAGATAGAGCCAGATTTGACTTCTTCAGGGAAAAGCAAAGGTGGATGACAGTGTATACTTTCAGCAAACCCAAAACATTAAGACAAATTCAGCCATTGCCTTCATCTGCTGACTTTACAATCAAAACAAATATTATATTCAAAACAGCCATGAATTGTAAGGCTGTTTTGACATATACTGATAGGTCAATTGAAAAACTATACATTGTGAATCAGTCAATGTGAACTAACCTAATGAGAGCCTTTTCTCCAAAGTAATCTCCTTTATGCAGACTTTTAATCAGCTGAGGATGCGAGTGATCTGCAGTACTCTGGGTAACTATCACCTGGAAAGTACAGGAATAAAATTTCGCAAGGTAAGTTTCAAAGTATTGCGTGTCTTTTCTGTGTCTTTCATGAATGTCTTAAATTCAACAATGCTGTAGAAAGTTACAAATACATATAATTACTCCCTCCTCTCAAATACTAAAACCATCAAGCATTCCCTGACACTTGTCTGTTTTTTGCTGAGACAGAAAAGTGAATGTATTCATTTTTGCCCATTTCCCAACATTTTCTCCTCATACTTTTTAAATCAGAGCAAAATAAATTGCATTTTGATGAAAAACTGAAAAATATTTCATGTCCCAGAGTGGGCAAGCATCATATGAGCTTTCTGTCTTCTCAGCTAAACAGTCCCCAGAAACATTAACTAACATTCCCTCCCTCCATGAAACTCCGCTTCCAAAGTAGCACACATTCTGCTGATAACCACACCCATTAGCCAAAACAAACCAGAACATCTCCAGACACAGACACATTTTGGAAACCTGATACCCTTACTGGAAGTTTATTGATGAAAATTCTCCTAATTTGATTCTTTAGAGTCCTGTGTCAGCCTCTAACGTAATAGCTGATGGATAAAGGGTGCTGCCTTACTCCTCTTGGACTAACAAATAAAAGACCCTGAGTCATCTAGAAGGCCATTCTCCATTAAACCTAGGACTCTCTCATTTCTTAGATATTTCACAAATCCATGTTTTGCCCATCAGATATTGAAACATCCAGGAGAAGACATAGTACCAAATCTCATTTACAAAAAATTGACTTTACATCTCTGCTACAGTGTCGAGATGCTTCAGGACGTACTTTAATTACATGACAATTAGAATGGTATAACATGGGTTCATTGTGAATGAAATATAGGCTCCCTGAATCTCTGAAATGCTGCTCCAGGGTTCTATCATAATACTGTGAACTTAACAGCATCCTCAAAAACTCTCTGCACAGGTTTTACTGAAGACCACACCTCTCAAGGTAGATTTTGAAATATAGGTGTTTGTGCATGTTACTTGATAAGTTAGATTTATTGTATCTTACCTTTCCTTTTGCTATTATAAAGAAGGTACTTCCTTCTTCTCCTTCCCGAATAACATAATCTCCCTTGTCATAGTACTCCTGTTGGAAGAGAGGTGGCAGAGGGGAGAGACAATATTGTTCCATATATCATCAGCCTCTTTGAAAACTCTGATTATTATGCAGACTTATTAATACATCTGGATGTTCTACTGATGTTTAACTTCCTATCTCCTGCATATGTTGCATCCCATAATAATATGCAAGCATTCACTACATAAAGCATGGTGGCCAATCTGTAACATATCTTAATGCAGCAGCATGTTATTTGTTTAAAAAATATAAACACTGGATCATCCTTAGGAAGCAGGTGAAAACAAGAAATAAAATATCAAAAACTCTTAAAAGAGTTCTAAACCAAAATCCCATTGAGCTTGACACCTCAGTTGGAATGCCCAAATCATCTATTGAAAGCTACCAAAGCACCAACTTTTCTGTCTCTGCTCAGGAACCCAATTTTTTAACTTTCAATCAAGCATTTTTTCCATGTTAACTTCCAGCTTTGTGATCTGCTCCTCATAAACAACCACCTCATTTTTTTCTCCTCCGAGTTGTTTCCTAAAAGTTCTACCTTGCCAGGAATCCCACAAAAAAAAACCATCAGCCTTTGCTTAGGATACTGCTGTGTTAAGGCCATTTGCCATTTCACATAATCAACACCATGATCTCTTCATCCTCTTTTGCTATGGCCACGCATCACTCCCTCTGCCTCCTCTGACTCTTTGGGACTGAGGCTTAGTTTTCTGAGGAACTTCTGTCCTCTATCTGCAGAACTGTTCCAAGACTGGGGTTCCTACAGACTTTCTTTACTCAAATAGCATTAATAGTTACCACTGCTCTTGTAAAACATCACAGCTATGACTACACACATACTCTATATATGCCCTCTACAACTCCCTGAAAGGAGGCTTTAGCAAGGTGGGGATCAGTCTCTTCTCCCAAGTAACAAGTGATAGGACAAGAGGAAACAGACTCAAGTTGTGGCAGGGGAGGCTGAGATTGAGCATAAGGAAAAATTTCTTCACTGAAATGGTTGTCAATCATTAGAACAGGCTGCCCAGGGCAGTGGTGGAGTCCTCATCCCTGGAGGTATTTAAGAGACACATAGATGTGGTGCTGAGGGACACAGTTTAGTGGTGGACTTGGCAGTGCTGGGTTAATGGTTGGACTTGATGATCTTAAAGGTCTTTTCCAACCAAAATGATTCAATGATTCTACATCAAGCCTTTACCTATAAAGGCTGCTGGCAGATGCAGCCCTCGGACACACAGGTATTTGTCTGGTTTCACACGTTGAAGTCCTAAGGCCTCTTTCCCCTTATATTTTGCTGTGTATGTGGCTCAAGGCATATGAAAGTATTAAATATCCACATTGCAAACAGGTGAACTGTGATTACCGAAAACAGAGTCAGAGACTTGGACAGCAACTTTGTGCTTGATCTTAATAAAGGTGAGATTATAGATCCTCCTTATCTACTTGCTTGAGTCCTTTGTTACCAAAGATGTAACTTACTTTTATGCCACTAAATGTCACTATTTGCTGTCAACCTGGAATTCCACTCTGACCACACCAAAACCACTGTCATTAAAAAAAGCTTGGTTATTTTGTTGTTTTTATTTTTACTTACTTGTTCTCCTTTGTCATTTTGAAAGCTTACTGAATACTCTTTAGAAAAATTTAACAATATCTTACCACCTCCAGGCAGTCCATGATCTTGGTTAATTTATCTTCAGGTAAGTTTTTCAGCAGGGATACACTTCCAGAAAATAGAAATGTAAAATAACCCCCCCCCAAAATAGTTATAATTAACACTTTTTTTCCATGATCTCATCTATACAATTTGTACAACTACATTTTATAACTAGATAAACTGGTGGTGCTATACAGAACACATAATATATGACTAAATCTTAATTTGGAAGGTTCAAGCATTCTTATTTTGTTTTTTAGATAAACAGAACTCGCACAGCTTACGACTTAGAAATGTGGCAAACATTGGTCAGTTTGTAAATCAACTTTGTATTTCAGTAGCGGAAAGAACTCTAGCAGGCACATGGACTAATTTCAAAATTCAGTCATACAGAATATATTAATTGCAAACCCAAGCCATTATAGTAATCCAATAATATATTTACAAATGCACTGCAAAGACTGCAAAATCCGACAAAGGTAATAAATTCAGTACTACTTGGACAACTATTAAAAGAGAACCCAACTACAGTAATGACTTAGTTAACTTGCTGGTAAGAATGAAAAAGCTTCCCATCCTGAGCACTCGGACTTGTAAAAGCTAGGAAATCATAGAGCTTTCTAGCTACTCAGGCTCAGCAAAGAAGTATTTATAGAAATCAAAGATGGAGATGGATGCAAAAATACACAAGACATTCTATGAAAGTCCAGGCTTGAGATCTTGATTTGAAGCCATAACAGAATGGTCATTCTTTGTTAAAGAAAGAAAATATGAAATCAGCTAAGCATGGTTTTGGGACCTCTAATTTGAGCTTCTTCCTAAGGAAAAGTACTGTACAAGTCTCACTGTTCCATGCAGGAGAGAGAATTATTCTACTCTCTGCAGATTTCCTAGTAATTTATGTTGGAATTAGTTCATGAAGTCTCCAAGGGATGAAGGATATTCCTTAATCTGCTTCAGCAGCAAATTATCTTCTAGTTGGAGGATTTATTTAACTTTATTTATTTAATATATTGTTTTAACTTCTAGTTGGAGGATTTATTTAACTTTATTTATTTAATATATTGTTTTAACTTCTAGTTGGAGGATTTATTTAACTTTATTTATTTAATATATTGTTTAACTTCTAGTTGGAGGATTTATTTAACTTTATTTATTTAATATATTGTTTTAACTTCTACTTGGAGGATTTATTTAACTTCATTTATTTAATATATTGTTTAACTTCTAGTTGGAGGATTTATTTAACTTTATTTATTTAATATATTGTTTTAACTTCTACTTGGAGGATTTATTTAACTTCATTTATTTAATATATTGTTTTAACTTCTACTTGGAGGATTTATTTAACTTCATTTATTTAATATATTGTTTTAACTTCTACTTGGAGGATTTATTTAACTTCATTTATTTAATATATTGTTTTAACTTCTAGTCATGTAACCTTCCTATACATTTGTTCCGTTACTTAAAAGCATTCAAGCACCTATTGCTGTTTAACTAATGTAATATAGGAGACAATCAAAATGAGAAAAATTATTTTGTGAATCCTAAAAAAATGGAGAGGTAAATATCCAGATTTTTGAGGTCCTTTGCGTTAAGACGGACTCTTTCTCTTTATAAGACAGGTGCAGTATTGTTGTGCACCTTAGGAAGTAGCCCAAACCAGTATTAGAAATATAAATGCATTATATTTACCTTCTAAGGAAGTTTCTGTATTGCTCTTGTCTTGACTGTGCTGTCACTCTCATGATATTTTGAAACACTTCTCTGTCCAATGCCCATGTTTTAACATTGGTGATTGCTTTGAGAAAACAAAAAACAACAACAAAATAAATAAGGTTTCTGAATAATTTGATGGAAAATATTACAGTATCAAGTCATGGTACAAGTCTGGGGTTGAGGGAGGATGGGCTCAGACTCTTTTCAGTGGTTCCCAGTGACAGCACAAGGGGTAACAGGCACAAGGTGGAACGTAGGAGGTTCCATTTAAATATGAGAAAGAACTTCTTTTCAGTGAGGGTGACAGAGCACTGGAACAGGCTGCCCAGAGAGGTTGTGAAGTCTCCTTCTCTGGAGATTTTCCAGACTCGCCTGGATGCAGTCCTGAGTGATGTGCTCTAGGGGATCCCGCTTTAAAGCAGGGGAGTTGGACTAGATGATCCCTAGAGGTCCCTTCCAACTCTGACAATTCTATGATTCTGTGAAGACAAACTAGCTCTTTCATAGAATAGAATCATAGAACCATAGAATCATCTTGACTGAAAAAGACCTTTAAGATCTTCAAGTCCAACCATTAACCTCGCACTGCCAAGTCACCGCTACACCATGTCCCTCAGCATCACATCTACACATCTTTTAAATCCCTCCAGGAATGGGGACTCCACCACTGCCCTGGGCAGCCTGTGCCAGTGCTTGACAACCCTTTCAATGAAGAAATTTTTCCTAATATCCAATCTAAACCTCCTCTGGCACAACTTGAGGCCATTACCCCTCATCTTATCACTAGTTACCTGGGAGAAGAGACTGACCCCCACCTCGCTACAGCCTCCTTTCAGGTAGTTGTAGAGAGCAATAAGGTAACCTCAGCCTCCTTTTCTCCAGATGAAACACCCCCAGTTCCCGCAGCTGCTCCTCATAAGACTTGTGCTCCAGACCCTTCACCAGCTCCCTTGCTCTTCTGTGGACATGCTCCAGCACCTCAATGTCCTTCTTTTAGTGAGGAGCCCACAACTGAACACAGTATTCGAGGTGTGGCCTCACCAGTGCTGAGTACAGAGGGGACAGTCACTGCCCTGGTCCTGCTGTCTACATCATTTCTGATGCAGGCCAGGATGCTGTTGGCCTTCTTGGCCATGTGGGCACACTGCTGGCTCATGTTCAGCCAGCTGCCAACCAGCACCCCAGGTTCTTTTCCGCTGGGCAGCTTTCCAGCCACTCTTCCCCAAGCCTGTAGTGTTGCATGGGGTTGCTGTGACCCAAGTGCAGGACCCTAAACTTGGCCTTGCTAAACCTCATACAATTGACCTCAGCCCATCACTCCAGCCTGTCAAAATCCCGCTGCAGAGCCTTCCTACCCTCAAGCAGACCAACACTCCCATCCATCTTGGTGTTGTCTGCAAACTTACTGAGGGAGCACTCAATCCCCTCATCCAGATCATTGATAAAGATATCAAACAGGACTGGCCCCAAAACTGAGCCCTAGGGAACACCGCTTGTGACTGGCCTCCAACTGGATTTAACTCCATTCACCACAACTCTCTGGGCTTGGCCATCCAGCCAGTTTTTAACCCAGCAAAGAGTACACCTGCATAAGCCATGAGCAGTCAGCTTCTTTAGGAAAACGGTGTGGGAAACAGTTTTGAAGGCTTTACTAAAGCCCAGGCAGACAACATCCACAGCTTTTCCTTCATCCACTAGGCAGGTCAGCTGGTCATAGAAGGAGATCAGGTTAGACAAGCAAGACCTGCCTTTCATAAACCCATGCTGACTGGGCCCGATTGCCTGGTTGTCCTGTATGTGCCGCATGATGGCACTCAAGATGATCTGGTTCATAACCTTCCCCAGCACTGAGGTCAGACTGACAGGTCTGTAGTTCCCCAGATCCTCTTTCATGCTCTTCTTGTAGATGGGTGTTATATTTGCTAACCTCGAGCCCTCTGGGACCTCCCCAATTACCCAGAACTCTGATAAATGATGGAAAGTGGCTTAGTGAGCACTTCACCAGCTCCCTCAGTACTCTTTGGTGGATCCCATCCAGCCCCATAGATTTGTGTGTATCTAAGTGGTGTAGCAGGTCGCTAACCCTTTCCTCTTGGATTATGGGGGCTTCATGCTGCTCCCTGTCCCTGCCTTCCAGTTCAGGGGGGCTGGGTACCTGGAGAACAACTGTTCTTACTATTAAAGACTGAGACAAAGAAGGCATTAAGTATCTCAGCTTTTTCCTCATCCTTTGCAACTGTGTTTCCCCCCACATCCAATAAATAATGTAGATTGTCTTTAGTCCTCCTTTTGTTGATAACACAGCTTTCACTTAAACAATGCTCACTGAAATAAAGCATAGATTTCTAAATGGTTCCTCCATGGAGCACTTTCCATGCAGTTCCACAGCTTGAGCAGCCTTGAAAACCTAGCCATTTACTATGAGCACAAACCGGGCTGAATGCTTGTGAAGATTTACTAATCATGAACAGTCACTGCACCGAAAAGCTGCAATGTAATCTTCAAAAGAGCTGATTTGAAAGAAACAAAAACTTGGCTAAAATTTTTCAAAACTTACGAGGTAAATGTTGAATATTATGGCTTGGATCCATCCCTAATTCAGTCTACATGCAAATGTTTGTGAGATACACAATAAGACAGAAATAACAAGGTCAAGAAATACATTTAACTTGATTTAATTCTGTAATCCTCACACAGTTTTTCTCCAATGTAGCCATTTTATAAGGGAATAAAGGGTAATATTAATGATTATCTTCTGAAAAATAAGAAAAATATTACTACAGTAAGCATGCATAAGATCCAGCATCAAAGATGCTAACCACTAAGTGGCCTCTGTGTGCAATCATTGACACAAGAGAACACATTCCACTTTTATTTTTTTTTGCGCAAAATAAAGTGATTCTCTTTAATTTCTTCTTTTAAAAGATGCTGCACCATATTTAGCATTTTTCCTTCAGTCATAAAAAGGAACAAAACCGTTTTTTCTGGGATAAAGCTAAATAAAAAATAAGAGCAATTGATTTTCTCAATTATTATAAACAGAATCATTTTTATGGGAAAATAATGCCAGGTTTAGGATGATGCCCAGTCATTGGTCTTTGTACTTAACCCTATGTCTACATTTAGCCTGTACCTGGGGCTAGACTGTAGCAGTTGCTCTACCACCTGATGACCCCTCCCCAGCTGAGAAGGGGAATCAAGGAAAAAAAACCAAACAAGCCCCATGGGGGTTGAAGTAGAAACAGATTTAATTAAATAACAAAACTAACACAAACACCAACATAAAATGTAAAAGGTTCTGTTCAGCCTGGTCCTTGGGGTCAGCGGCAGGAGCAGAAGGCCAGGAGGAAGAAGCCCCAGAAAGAGGAACTCCACCCTCACTGAGCTCCCTCCTTTTATAATGAGCATGATGAAGTGGTGTGGGATACACCTGTGAGTCAGCTGCCTTCATTGGATCCCCCAACTGACTCAGGGCTACTCATGGCCTGCCTGCATGGCTGGACCATGGGGCTGTGCCTGGGGAATCACAGAATGTTAGGGATTGGAAGGGACCTCAAAAGATCATCTAGTCGAAACCCTGATATACACATTTGCTCTTAACTGCCATTTATCAAAATCACTCAAAAATATTTTTGGATGCTGGAAGGGAGAACAAAGGTATTCTTTGGTGGTTTTTTTTTTTTTTTTTTTTTCCCCTAAATATCTTTCAGTTTATTTTGTATGAAGAAAATATGGCAAGTATCTAAGATATCATAAATGCGTTTCCTGTATATTTCACCTTAACTAAATAAAGCAATTAAGTATCCTGTAATCTCAAAGATGAGATAGAGAAATTCAGAAACATACGAATAAATCAAATTCCCAATTTCAAATACAGCTACTGCATGTAAAAGTGCTGCTGGGTAGCAGCAGCTATTGAAATGCTGTCTGGCTGAAGTCCTTCCCTTTCAATTTTCAAAGACTGCAGGTAAATGTCACTAGATCCAGCATCAGGTAAGGGTTTTCATATATGTGTTTACTAGTCATACTCAGTTATGGCATTGTACTGCTCTTCCTCTACAACAAGAAACACAGGGAAAATGCTGGGGACAGGTGGGTTTCTGCAGTTATCGTAAATATTCAAACATCCTTTCTTGTTGTTAATTGGACAATTCTTGTCCTACCTCTAAACCAATTAAAGTTAACAAAGGTCTAAAGCAGCATGACATCTTATTATGCAGAAACACTACTTTATAATGCTAATACTATACAGCAGGCAAAAAAAGAAAAATAGGGAACATATTCAAGCAGCGTGCTAGTAAGAAAAATAATCACATTATTCATGCTCTTCTGTTTATCAGGCAGCAACAAAACCAGATTATATGTAATAACTTCCATCTGCAGAGCCAGCAATGACTAAGTGCTTAAATGGTGCAGGAAGAAAGACCAGAAGCTCTTAAATTGAGAAACTTCTTGTTTTATTCCATTTGCTCATTGTTAAGTCAACATGAACTCTTCATACTTACTGGTAGTTCAAATTCCTGCAGATTTAGACAAGAACAGAAATTAGCCTTCAAACATAAGTAATGTTTATGGAATGGTGGAGAATGGACAAATGATGAATTTAATCATATTTGGTCACTTACTGGTCTGTCAGAGAATAATTATGGCAGGTTAGAAAAAGAATCAAGGGGTACTTAATGGATAAATATCCAGTCTTATACAGGAAGAGGGATATTTGTATCAGAGCAACACTTAACTCCATCCTGGTCAGCCAGTAAACACAAAGCAAGAGTCAGTATTTGTCTCAGAGAAGTAGTACATCTCACCTAGAAGTTTCATCTCTCCCACTACCACATTTGAGATCAAAGTAAAATCTTCACCCAAGTGCCAGTCGCAAATGGATCTTGGCACGACTGAGTAACTTGATACAGAGCTAAAAGTAGTACAAAAGCAACTAATTCTTACATATTTTATTTCCTCTTGAATCAGGCTTTATCTGCTGTATTAAAAATGCCATGGTTCTAATATCTTTTCAAACTCACTGTAATTTCAGCCTTAGTGTTGCATTTGAAACATAGAAGAACATAAGAACCAAAGGCCATTGCTGCTACTAAATCATTCAACATTAAAACATAGCTCTTCCTGAGCAGTTAGTTAGGTACATATCTGGCTAACCAGCACACTTCGGAGATGCCTAATTGTTTATCAAAGTTCATGCTAGTGATTGAATTATATTCATGGCATAGTATTATTAGAGTTCCCAAGCAGAAAGAATCAAGGAAGGAAATGTAACCTTACTGTAGATAACCAGGACATACAGAAATCTATTAAATAAAAACTTCCAAGAAAATCTGGATATAACAGGGACCTGACAAAAGTATATAGTTTTCATTTTGAGCAACTTTATTATAACGAATCTTAGGTACCTTTCACAGAGGCTGTCCGTGTGCAGTTGTATAAAATGGCTAGTTCACCAAATGCCGTCCACGCAGGTATTGAGGAGACTAGTTTACTCTGCTGAAAGACTTCCAAACTGCCCTCTGTCAAAAATCAACAGGATAATAGGTATTAAAACTGCACAGAGTGAAGGGAAAACAAATCAATATATTTCTGGCTTTGCCAGTCCCTGGAACACAGAAATGGAAGCAATGATGCAAACAGTGCTTTGAAGCAGACGGACAAACCAGTACAGATTTATTATTTTTATTTTATTTTTTTTTTTTAAATGTATTGCTAACCTACAAATTTTCTCTGGAAAAGGGAAAGCTGAGAAACTTTTCCACACTAAAAAGGCCATGGAAAAGGGCCATTCTAAATCCTGATGTGATAAAACTTTGCTACAACAAAACAGTCAGTACTAGTTCAGATAGCACAGTGTGGTATAGACAAACAAGCCTTAAAACGGTGATCACAAGAAATTATTCATCAGGTTTGACTGTTCATACATGTGTATGAGGCCAGATGCAAAAGTGTAGGCAGAAAAATGAAAAGCACATTAAACCTTCCATTAAGGAATTGTCCTTGAGCCTTACTACAAACCTAGCAAAAGTCAAAGACAGTCTGAATTTCTTCATAGGCTATGGCACCAAAAAATCTTCCCTTAAACATGTTCTCGAAGTTTGGCCCACTTCTCTTCAAGACGCTCAGTGACTCCTCAGACAAGGTCTAATATGCCAGAAAAATTTCTAGGTGTACAACTTCTTCCTCATATTTCATCTGTTTATCTAAGAAGAAGATCCTCCTCTTTCTCCCTGCACCATCTATGTTATCATAAGATAGCTACCATCAAATTTTCAAACTAACCCATCCATATGAAGCCAGAAAACAGATGTGCTTTCCAACATATACCAGTGTGCTCCTGACTTAAATATTCCTGCCTTAACAGAACATACTCCTTACAGCATGAAGTCTAATTCATATGAGCCTCTGGGCCTTCTAGTGGTACAGAACTCATGATGCAAATTAATCACTTTTTTTTTTTTTAATGGTGAGATGATGAAAGAGAGTATTGTGTGAGAAGCAACTTTCACATGTTAAACTTCGGCTCCACTACGACTGATCTGTAATTTGAGATTTGTGTGTAAGCACAGCACCAGTCAGCAGAGATGACTACAGTGAGATTACTTCAGACCTGTTGGCATTATTTTAGGGAAGTCTTCTTATATAAAAGAATGCTTTTTGTTTTGTTGGTGGGTTGGGTTCTCCCCCACCCCCCCCAAAAAAAAAAAAGCCAAATAGCTTCTTTTAAAAAACAAATTGAAGCTTTGAGAACAGTAAACTCGGACCTCATCTGCTAATTTCCCGTACACAGAAAACTGGTATAAGCTCTCATGAACGTTGAAAAGTAAGTTCAATTCACAAGTAGCTACACCACACTGAGCAGTTTTCTATATTTTACATTATACCAGCTCTTCCTTTGGAGGAGAAAAAATTGGCTCTACCTACAACAGAAAGGACTTGCTGGCTTCTAGGCTTTCAGAAACGAAAGTGGTCACAGAATAGCATTAAATCAAGGTCCAGGTTTCTAAGGTGCTTTTTGTTGTTCTCAGTCTGTTTCATAAGTCACAGGTAAAACATGCATTGCCCTCAGCAGGGTCAACATAAATGATTTAAGAGCACAAACATCATCATTGTGGTTTCTTGCAAAGGTTTCTAAATTACTTTCCTGTTTCTTGTACTTGTGTGTTGTACAAGTGAGCAGTATTCACCTTTGAGCACAAAAATGTGATTGCCTGGCTCTCCCTGTCTGATGACATAGCTCTCTTGCTGGAAAGTCCTTTCATACATACATTCCACCATATCTCGGATCTGGTGAGGCTCCAGTCTCTTCAAGAACTGGTTTTTATTTAGGGCATCCGTGATAAGCTTCTTCTCACTGGTTTCAAACAAAAAAACACAAGGTTTAAAAGATCTGGCATGGTTGGGGTACACTATTCACCAGGCATTCATTTCTCTCAAGATACTTCCTCTCATTTCTAATGCTCACGTGACAGTAGCACTGTCAAATGTTACAGTCTTTGCAATTAATACGCATCCCCTTAGGTGTGCCCCACTATGGCCTCTCTCCTCCGTTGCTTATGTCCTGGTTCCCCAGGAACAGACCCATGGGCCAGCCATGGCAGGCAGGCCATGAGTACCCGTGAGTCAGCTGGGACTTTCAGTCAGGGCAGCTGCCCCAAGCTGACTCACAGGTGTATCCCATAGCACTGACATCAAGCTCATTATAAAAGGAGGGAGTTTACTGAGGTTGGAGAGTTCCTCTTTCTGGGGTTCCTCCCTCTTAGCCACCTGCTCCTTCTGCTGCTCCCAAGGACTAGTCTGAATATAAGCTTGTACACTTGATATTGGTGTTTGTAATAGCTTTGTTATTTCATTAAATGCACTTAAATTTCAACTCCCAGGGCTTCTCCCTTTTTTCCCCCCAATGCCCTTTCTTAGCTAGGGAGGGATTATTGGGTGGTAGAGCAACTGCTACAGTTTAGTCCCAGATACAGGCTAAATGCAGACACTGCTAAAACCAAACTTGCTTATTTAATTCACCCTGGCCTACATCATGCATATAATACTTCAATAAAACACAGTAATGGCTCATAAACTGACACTTAAAATTAGCACTAAAGCTTCCAGAACTACAGAAAGTGGATTTGGTCACATAGTGAAGGACACATGAGTATCATAACCATGGCTCAGGCTCTTGAATCAGTTGCTTGCTCATTTCATGGGCATCCAGCACAGCATCTAACAGTTTTCTCTGTAGTTTTCCTAAGCTTCTTCTAACCCCATTCTTGTGACAGTCACTCTTCTGATGAATACTACTAAAAGACTAAAAAGGGGGGTGCACAGCTCCACACAACTGTTCTGGTTTTGAGGTATTTCCTGGTCCCACTGCTTTACTGCCTGGGGCCAGCTTTGCCAGCACATCCTTCTCCAGGCTTTGTTCCCCCACCTGCTGTTAGCTCTTGTGGAAATGTTCCTCCTGTCCCTTTCAAGACATTCTTAGTCAACCCCTAGAAATAGCACTTAACACTCTATGAAGGGCTTTTGTGAACAGGATCAGGAATTTATTCCCATTATAAGACAGATGTCATCTCACAGGTACAAGGGTACAACATATGCTTTGCAGAGCAATGCTTTCTCTTAATATTTCTGCTACTAATAAGAGGTTTTTGGTTATCTTCTAGCATTGACTGGTAAAAGACACCAATGTCAAGTGTCAAGATACTCCTTCCCCAACTAGCAATGGCTGATAACAGAACTGGGTCATGAGCCTGATCCCATAATGGGAAGCTTAAATGCTGGTGATGGTGATAGCATGCTCTAGAAGGACACAGAAAAATGGAGAACCAAGCCCTACAGATATCGAGACACTTAGATCCTTAACACTGCAAAGGTTAAGAGATTAAAAAATTTTCCATTTGAAATGCTTGTTTGAGAGATCTGGTTTCATATACCATGTTCAAACCCTAAAATCTTCAGACTTTAGTTAAGTTTTCAATGCTCAAACTCCCATTAAGGAAAAACTTGTATTATTGGAAACTGAGATGAATCTATCAAACTAGGTTAAATATATGCATGAGAAAACATCCACTTATACAGGACAGATCAAGAACCATTGAAGGCTTCTAAAACTTTCATTAAAATCATTCATGCTGAGATACTCCAAACAAAAGATGGCACTTGAAAACCTGCTAAATGAATAGCATAAAATTGTGCCATTTCAAATTCATTGCAAATGTTTCTAAAAGGGACTGGTAACACTCTGCACTCTGCAAAATTGAAGAACATAGCATGAAGCTTCCCTTCCTTCTGAAATAGCTCCATTCACAACTGCATAGCAACACTGTGCAACTGCCTTATGCAGAAGTGGGGCTGCATTAAGTCCTCTCACTGTAAAGGGGAGGCAGTTTACTTATATTGACAACGACAACTCTGAACACTTCTGTAATAGATACTGTTAGACTAAAGGATCAGTATTTTTTAATTACAGTGGACAGAATTCTGTAGACAGTGAAGGTTTTTGTCCTTACATGCATGCCAACTGTCTGAACTTGACCTACTACAGTATTTACAGCACAGGTAATGAAACCAAATGTTTGCACCTTCCAGCATTTGGTTGTCTCAATAGCAAAGTGATGGTGGCTTTAAAAAGTGCATGTGTATCACATGCTTATCTAACTGAGAGGCATAGTAGTGCTAAGTCTAAAATAGTTTTGTGGTGTTCGCAACTGTTTGCTTCCGAAGTATTGGAAGACTGAATGATACTTTGGCCACTATAGCATCAAAAGATATCTGCCCCTAATCCAGAAGTCTGAACAAGGTTTTTCACTATTACTTGCTTTATTGGAGAAAGCGTAAATTCTTCCTTCTGTGACGATAATGTATGTTGGTTTATAAAATACATTTTTTGTAAGGGTAATATTAAAGAAGCATTCTGTCTAGGTCTAAGTTGTCACAGAGCAGCATCTAATCTTAAGTTGGCTGTGGCAGGAAAAAAATGTTAACTTGCAAATGACAAATGCTTTGGGTACAATCTTTAAGATTTAAAAAAATTATTTATGCCACAAGAATTGAAGTTTCATTAGTATCTTGCATATATATTAACTCAAGACACCCATACTTGTTGTACTGTAGTCCAAGATGTCTAGTCTTTCAAAGCCTAAGATATTTGAACAAAGTCACTTTGATCACTGCAAAGCAGGTGACAAGTACCCATTAATAAGACAGATTTAAGTATCAGAACCTTAGGCAAAGGTTCAAAGACATAAACTCTTGGAGACAGCCTAAACTGTATAGAAAACCAAAACTAGTCTGACCTGTCTTTTATATGACTACTTAGGCTAAAAAGAATATTAATACAAAGCACCACTAAAAAACCATCAACAACAACAAAACCCACCTGCTGTAATGCCAATAATACAAGACCATATTCTGCTGTTTAATTGTTTTCATAATTACTGGACCATGCTCTTAGACCTACACATAAAACACAGGAAGATTGCCGCTTTATTTCCTACCAAAAGCTACAGCTGAAAAATGGTTAACTGCAGAAAAAACAAGTTTAAAAACACTGGGTAAAATATGAAGTTGAAGATAAGTTTAATATTCTAAGAAAATATTTTGTTAATGTCTGGAATGATCCATTGAATACTTAGGGTACTCCAGAAATCACTTTTTCTTAATTCTAGCCCCTCTGATAATTTATTATTCAAGAGGTAACTGTAAGATGATGTAGGAAAGGATGGGGGAATGGGATGATTTGGGTTGGAAGATACCTTACAGGATCATCTAATACAGTGCCACAGGCAGGGACTTCTTTCACTACTAGATCAGGTCGCTCAAAGCCCCATTCAACCTGATCTTGAATACTCCCAGGGAGGGGGCATCCACAACTTCTCTGGGCAACCTGTTGCAGTGTCTCACCACTTTCATAAAAAACCTTCTTCCTGATATCCAATCTAACCTACCATCTTTCAGTTCAAAACTGTTGCCACTAGTCCTGTCACTACAGACCTTGATAAAAAGTCTTTGTCTTTCTTATAAGCCCTCTTTATACATTGAAAGACTGCAATAAGGTCTTCCTGGAGGTTTCTCTTCTCTAGGCTGAAGAACTCCAACTTTCACCCTTTCTTTACAAGAGAGGTGCTCCAGTCCTCTGATTATTTTCAAGGCTCTCCTCTGGACTTGCTCCAACTCACTCCATGTCTTTATTGTGCTGCAGGCACCAGAGCTGGACACCAGTACTCCAGGTGGGGTCTTGAGAGTGGAGTAGAGGGGGAGGATCACCTCCCTCACCCTGCTGGCCATTCTATTTATGTATCCTAGGATATGTTTGGCTTTCTGGGCTGCAAGTGCACATTGATGCCTCATGTTCAATTTAACATCCACCAGTATCCCCAGGTCCTTTCCTGCAGGGCTGCTGTAAGATATGTTTTTCTTCAGTCATAATCCTGACTCCCATGAAAGATGTTTACATGAGCTCTTTAGTCAGTTAAAACTCATACATTTATGTTAAATTAATATTTAGTATTAAAACTTGAAGATTTGGTTGCATGTCCAAAATTGTTTTTACTTAGTTTTGCACTGAAGCTTGAGGACCAACTTCTTTCTTTTTTTTGTATAGAACACATGGCAAACTCTCTAATGCTAATTCCTCTGGCCAAGTTGGTACACTTCCTAGCACTAGGTAATCAAATAAATGCTGAGTTCCACTTCACTCTCAAATTACTTACTCTAAGGACAATAATTAGCAGACAAATCCAAGTTTAATGGACATTGTGGAAGAGAAGAATTTAAATGAAAAGTCAAGAATGTGCAAGTACTGAAGAGAAGAAAACAAAGGTACAAACAGAATGACATGAAAGCTGGAAATTGTGGGGAGGACAGGGGAGGATTGTGTGCTTTTACTGCCAATGCAATGCATACTTCTGCAGTTAGTTGTTTCCAGAGGAGTAAATATCAGAATAAAATTCTGAATAGTGTGTTCTAAATTGTTGTGAATCTATAGGAGCACCAGCAGAAACAATGACAATCTCTGAACCAGACTGTAAGAGATGAATGGAGAAAAAGGAAGAGGACTACTTTATCCTGTTATGTTACACTAAATCTTTTAGAAAGATGTGAAAACAGAAATGGCATACAACAAAAAAGAAGTGCTGAGCCACTGAAGCAAGAAGGAAAATTTCTAGCTCTGTTTCTATTGCATGATCAGCATTACACTTAGATTACTTAAGTGGCAATATTTGGTTTTGTTCCGGAAGGCAAAGTCTATGTTGCACTTAGCTTATCAACTGGCTCTTCTCTTTGCTTCATTCCCCAGTGCTGTTACACTTTTGTCTTTGAAAGCACCCTAGAAAACCATTTGATGGTCTGCAGTATAAGGATTATGCCAAAGAGAAGACAGGTGATTACAAATAGAATACTCCTAAATGAAACGACTACTTACACTTCCCAGGTACTTGTGATTAAATGTTAATACAGTTCCCTCACTCTAGAAAAACACTGCTAGCTGAAGATTTCAGCTCCTTATGGTGACTCAGGCAGCCTTTCTGGTTTACGAGACAGCCTCTAATGTGCAATGCTGGACATGATGGATAAGAAATCAAGTCTGATAACTCTCACATCTACTACAGTACAGTCTCAAATGCAGCATGAATTCTTAATAGAATAATAAAGCTCCCCGCAAATATGAGGCACCTAAGCTGCTGGCTGAAGTCCAGATAGAACCTGAGTATCTGTTTTAACATGGTGGTAGCCAGAATCTGTCTACACTGCAAGGTAAAAGAGAGTCTAAGGTATGTTTAAGGATACCAGTCTGATACCTCTGTCCACAGGGACAGCTGCAACCAAGGGTATTTCTGTCTCTGCAGAGGCCAGAGGTATAACTGGATTCAAAGAGGAACAAATAAAATTAGATTCCTACACCATGACTGTCAGAAGCTGGAGGGCAGGAAGAAGCTAAGAGGACAACCACACCATAAAAACATTTCCTTATATTTTGCACCAGACTGAGTTGAAACCAGGCTGACAAACTTTGTACACAGCTCAGAATCAGTGTCCATACTGCATTTGAAAGAGCTGAGGCCACCTGCTCTTTCCCAAGCCATTCATGCTATAGGAATAAGAATCCGAAGCCATGTGAAGGCATCCAGCTCATCAGCACTCCCGAGTACAGCTTAAGCTGCAAGCACTGTGCAAACCTAGGCCTGAAAAGAGGCTTAAGTTCTGCTTAGCTAGCAGTAAAGAGGAATCCCAATGAGACTATAAGAGTCTCCTCAACTAAAATATAAAGGCTACCCACCACTCTTCATCTGAAGTCTGTGGGACAGAGATGATTCTTGGTTAAAGTCACACACAAACTCAAACAACATCTAACTACCTCAGTGACAAAGCCTATATAAAAAAGATGGATACTTTAATCTTGATTGATCATGAGGAGAGGATATAATTGTAATAAAAGTAATATTCTTGCAACACAAGCATATAATCCCCCTGAAATGAGCTCACCTGGAATCCTTTCGGACTCTTGCTTTTTCAAAGGAAAATGTATCTTGCTTGTTCAAATCATACAGCTGTGTTGTCGGCTCTGCAGATACACCTTCCTTGGCTCCTCTCCTCCTATTAGCAGAGATTTGAATCCTTGAAGCCACTTTAAATGGAGAAGGCTGAATAGAGTGCTCTCCTTGAGTGCTAACAACATCCTGCAGCTTGTTCAACTGTATACATTTGCTCTGAAGTTCCTTGGTGAGTTCTGCTATGACCTTAGTCTGCACAGTCAGCTGTTCCTGAAGCTCAGCAGCACGACTTTGACTTTCTTGCAACTCTTGATCTTTCCGCTTCAGCTCCTTTTCTAGTTCAAGCACCCTGCTGCAAAGAACATCAGCTTGCCCATTGATCACATTGATGCCTAGACCTGGGTCCTTCAAAAACTTATGGTTGCCAGCATAGCCAACAGAGAGGTTTGCCATGTGTCTAGCCGGTCGCCTCAGATGCTTGGGTTTCACTGATCCATTCCCCATTTTGTCTAGAGACCTAGATAAGAAAATAAATTTGCAGTATTTTATTCCCCAACAACAAGAAAAAAAAATAATTCATGGAATGGTAAGTAATGAATTTAGCATTTAACTGGCAGCTGAATTTGAGGTATGTACAACTATAGTAAACACAGTCAATTGGTTTCACCCTTTCCAGTCCTGAAAGTCAGAGAAGTAAAGGGCAAAGAGAAGATGTAGGTAGGTTTGGTGGATACAAAGCAAAAGATTTGATGGCTACCTCATTTTCTCTTTTTTTTTTTTTTTTTGTGAGCTGAAGAAGAGACATGTAAGACAAAAACTGCGGGAAGGAGAAAAGCTTGCGCTCTACTGCTGAAGCAAGCAAATTGTTAGAAACAAAAAAAAAAAAAGTTAGGTCACTTCCCCATTGAAGAGTAATTACTGAGTACACAGATTAGTTTAACCAGTGAGTGCATATCTGCCTGGCATAAAGGATATGCAATTATTAAACATATGTGTTAATAAGAATTTAAAAAGAAACACCTTCAAGGGTTATGACCATAAAAGAACAGTCATACCAATCAGAATAGGGTTTTGGCTAGCTTGTAAACCGTCTCCAACCATGGCCATAAGATGCCCAGAAAAGGCTATCAACAGGATAAGCATACAGGCTGTTTGACTGAAATACTGCCTGAAATTTCAGATTTCCTGAGCCCCATATGCTTCATTTAATCCTTAGTGGATCTCTAGTCCTAGTAGTTGTCCCATTTCCCTTCTAACCCCTTTAAACTTCTTATCTGCAGAACCTGGCAGGACCCTAGTGAAAACTGGCACAGGTCGTCTTGCTTGAGGAACTACCTCCTTTTATTTGTTTCTTCCAGCACAAAACCAGGGATACCAAAGTTAGGATAAGCCAGTTTCAGGAAGACCTCTCTCTATTAATCTTTTCTATACTATTTTGTAAATTTCTGACCTACCTGTCTGCCTGAAGGTTTGCCTAAATTCCTTCCTGGAATGACAAGTCCTAGCTTATACACACATCACTCCAAAGTTTCACCAACCTTGCTGTCTTTTGCTGATGACAAGTTCAGGGCAGCACAGAGTCAGACCTAATTTACTCCTACCAAGAGCCGGCAGCTGGCACTGTTTCTGCAGCTCTCTTAATCATTTGAAACTGGCTCACTTATCAATGTAACAGCAGCTACTGCTGTCAAGGAAGAATTACCTTTTATGGGGGACTACCCCTTTTCATTGTCCGCTCATGAAAAGTGACCAGGAAAAAAAAAAAAGAGCTTAGACTCCTGTCAGAACACCTATGCTCCAAACATTTGCTGTAACTAGCAGCCTTCAGTAGATTTACTGTGACCCATCTTCTCCCCTGGACACTATCTTTTGTATCATTTTAAGAGGAGCAAGGAAGAATTGCCTGCTGCTTAGGTCAGACTGTATTAAATGCACATCTTGAGGGAGAAAAAAACTAAAACTAACGTGTTGCTTTTGGAAGTCTAGTGTTCAACAATCACTAACACACTGTATCCCAGAACTAGTTTGGGGAGCAATGTCTGCCTGTAAGTCCTATCCATGGGCCACAACAGTGCCAGGTTACACTTTTGTTTAGTTCAAGCCTAAGGAGACCTTCACCAGGAAAGAAGGAATGAGCTTAGAGTTGTATTGCTTGGGCAACCACATAGAGCTTTTCCCCAAACCCCTGCTCAGGCTCTTGATGAATCCTGTTCAATTGTATCCAACTATTGCCGAAGACCACAGCACAGGAAACACCTGCCTTAGATGAAACAGAAAATTGTTTCCTTGGACTCTCATTTTTGCCTCATCAATAAGCTATTTTAGGAAGTTTTATGAGAGTACTGGTGGTGCACTAACCAGGTAATCATGCTGCTATTGTGATCAGTCATCAGTAGGCCCAAAGTAGCTGTTGGTCTGCTTCATGAATGCAGTATAACTTTTTCAGGTTGGACCCCAAGTGATGTGGCTTAAGCTAACGTCTTTTACCATTTCATTGGAACCGGGTAAGAACATGCCCCTGACAAGGGACACTAATCAGGCAACAAAAAATAAACTGGGAAGCTTCAGCAATTTGCTTTTACTGGCTAGTATAACCCATACTTTTAACAGATGCACAATTCTGTTCCAGTTTTCAGCCTTCAATGGGTTAGAATTGAAATACTTGACAACGCAGCTCACATCGCAAATCTAGTTTTCCTTAAAACAGAGTTGAGAAGAAAGTCTCAACTCTGTCTTGCTTATTGTGACTTTGCAGAATATTTTTCTTTTGCCCCAATCTCCTGGATGCATTTTGACAGCTGGTGCTTCAGCTTGATCGGTGGCAGCCTCCTACTAAATGGCAGTCACTGCATTTCAAATAAAGGGTAGTACAGGCATTTTAAAACGTGTCCACATGGTGCCCTTTATTGGCTACTAGTATAGGGAACTCCTGGCCAAGTATCTGCCAGGAATCAAGGAAAGACTGACAGGTAATTCAGCACCACAGTAGTTAACGCTAACAGAAAACTTAAACCTGATGCCACCAAGGTCTGACCTACCTTTAACCGTAAGTAATGAGACAAAAAGCAAACCCAGAGCACGCTCTTTCGAGGGGTCTGCCCCGGCAGAGAGGCGGCCAGGGACCAAGCAGACCCCAAACCCACCCAGCCGAGGGCTGCTCAAGGGATGCCGCAGGAGCAGGCGCCGAGTGCCGGGGCTGCCTCAAGAGCCGCGTCCACCGCAGAGCCGCGGCGTGCCGGCACCGCCAGGCTGGCACCAGCTCCACGACCCCCGCCCCGCCAGAGCCCGGCATCACACCGGGGAGGCCGCAGCTCCTCCAGGCTCCCCGGCGCGGTTCCGGCCTCCCCAAGTCCCCGCACGCACCCGCCGGCGCCTCCTACTCGGTCCCGGTACCGCGGGACTGCCCTCACCTGCGCGCTCGGCTGGGCCTGGGCCGCCGAGACAGGACGGGGCCGGGCGGCGGCAGGGACGGACTGATGCTCCCGAGCTCGCCGCGGAGCCGGGGCGGGCGGAGACACCACTGCCGCCTCGCTCGCTGACCGTCACGGGTGGCCGGGACGTGCGGCGGAGGCGGGAGCGGCCGCAGCGGTGCCCGCTCGTCCCTCCTGCGGCGCTGCGGAGCCGTGCGGGGGCTACGAAGGTGCTCGGCTGCTCCCCGCCGACGGAGAGGGCACGGGTCTGCAGGACGTGGGGAGCCTCCGATGCGTTGCGCGGACTCGGCAGAGGCGGATGCCCCCTTCCAGGCGGGCAGGTCGGGAGCCGCAGGGACAAGCCGGGCTCCTCAGCCCATCCCACTTCGCAGAGGTAAATGCAGGGCTCGGCTCGGGAAATGATGACACGTGTTTGTCCTGCTTGCTTTCACCTGCCCTTTGGAGAGGTCCCGGCGTGACTACCGGGCACACAGCTGAGCTGCAGCACAGATCCTGCAGATCCTCGTTCTCCAAAACTGACCCCCAGGCACCACCACACAGCCCTCCTGCGAGGCACCTTCTGACATCCCAGGGTCTGTCCTCACTCAGGCTGGAGCACCATCGCTCACCCCAGAACAGAGCATGTGCCTCTGTGCTCAACATTGGCTCTTGGTAGAGTACAGGTTTCACAAGGGCTGTTCTCTCCTGGCATATATACTTACAGTGATTCAAAACAGCTGGATTCAAATCAAGGCTTGTTAGACCCAAACAGCTTGCAAAACTATGAGTGAAAGGATTTTACAACAGTTGAAGAGCTGCATGCACAACTCTCCTACTGATGCTGTGAAGCAGACTTGGTCTAACCCCAACCTGCAGCCCCTAGGACACTGGCTCTCCAGCTTTCTCCTCTACACTTACTTTTTCCTTTTGAGACTGTCTTCACATTCACCTCAAATTCTTTCTTGTTGCACTCACGAACAAAACTGTTGATCAAAAGTTCCAGCACTGGAGGAGAAATACCAAGGGCAGTCTCTAAAGTCTTTGCTGGTATCCCTCCTATGTGCATTTCCTGGCAGCCTCACTAGCGAAAAATCTCTACAAATGCATATCGACAAAATACTCCAGGCAATTCCGTCACATGTACTGACATCAGTTTACCTACCAATATATCCTTCTGGGTGCTTTCTCCACTTTAGTCAACAAACGTATTTCAACCAAATTCAGCAAAGCGGGGGAAAAAAAATTACACTAATTCTATTACAGGGATTTCTCTGAGCTGGAAGACATAGGCAGAGCTGGGGTCCTGAAAAGGCAATTGACACTCATTATTAATTGCTCTTATAATAGCCTCCCACAAGCCTTAGAGCATTTGCAGCTTCACTTCTTCTCAGAGCTCTGTAAATATGCCCAAATTTTTATTTGTGTACAGAAATTCAAGAGAGAGGCCTCCTCCCCAAGGACCCTGCAGTTTATGCAACCAAGACACACCAGCACTGGTGAGGACAAAGGGAAGGGAAGAAAAATAACCTTTTGGTCATGGCCATCCAGCAGATCAGTGACAGTCTAGGTGTAGCACCCATGGCCTGACTGCCAGGCCCCTCTCACAGTCCCACCCCTCTCCTCGGCTAGAGATGGTGCTGCAGTCCTGGCGTGAGGCTGGGCTCACAGCAGCAGTTGCTCAAAGCACAGCAAGTACTGAGAGAGATCCTGCTTTGCTTTCTGTCACTGGTTGCCAGAAAAATCCTCAGCTCTTGCCTTGTAGGAAAGGTGACTTCTCATCCCCCCTGAAAAGATCACCAGAAAAAGTTCACCACCTCTCTTTATCATTAATCAACAGACTGAATAACACTAACATATCTTGAGCAGTCCCTTTCTTCGAATATGATAGCTTATGGCATACAAAAGGCAGACAGTACAAGGGAAATGGCATTGCCTCTTAATTAATAAACAGAAACCAGTCATTCAGTTACATGAAATAATGGATATTTATTTGCCATCTTTCCCCAAATAATAAATAAGCATTTGAACACTGCCTTATTCTGTGTCGGTTCACTCATCATGCTAGCTTCTACTGGGCCATAACTTCTAGCCAAGAACACTCCAGCCCTTGGAAACAAAAGCACAGCAAAAGGAAGTCTGGCAGCAGTTTGACAGGATTTGTGCATGGGAAAATTCTTGCCCCAAACCCTCAGGTGTCACCACTCTCACTCGATTTGATTAACGTAGGATGAATACTGCAAGCTGAGGCAGTGCAAGATCCAGGACTGAACTGCAACAGAGCTCCACCTGACACAGATCATTTGGCCACCTTTGCTGCTCTTCTGCTTCTTTCATTGACATTGAGAGCCAGCACCAAACTCCTGAACTGCTCCTTGCTCATCTTCATGGGACATTAGGCATCAGCCCAAAGTCAGCTGCTACCCCCTCAGGCATGGACTATGAATGTGGGCAGCCTGCACAAAGCAATACAGGGCACCTAAAGTTTCATGATACTTCAAAACTGTATTGTATTTGGCACTGGAAGTAAAAAAGAAATGATAATTTAAACAGAAGATTAACATTATGGAAAAAATATTGTCTTGATGACTTCAACAAGGTCAAGGTTTGACCCAACATTTACAGCCTCAGTCAAAGCTTCCCAGGGAGGCTGTATCTTGCTAACATTTTTCAGTTATAGACATATAAATTTTAACCAAACTACTACACTAGAAACTCTTTAACATGGATCCAGTTACAGCTGCCTGTGCCGTTTCTCCTATAGCAACCTGGAAGGTATATATTGGAGCACACTTGAAGTCTTACAGAGAAAAGCCAGTGGCTCCTAAAGTAATAGGAGGAACATGGAAACACCGGTGAAATACCTCAAAGGAATTAAGGGGTGTTCCTCTAAGAAGATGACTCAGCAAACATCCCAGCTAAGTGCCTCTACACCAATGCATGCAGCATGGGCAAACAGGAGGAGCTGGAAGCAACTGTGCTGCTAGAAAGCTATGACCTAGTTGCCATTACTAAAGCTTGATGGGACAAATCCCATGACTTGAGTGCAGCTATTGATGTCTACAGGCTGTTCAGAAGGAACAGCTGAGAAAGGAGGGGCAGAGTGGTTGCCCTCTAATTCCAGAAATGGATAGATTGTTAAGAGCTTTCTCTGAAGAATAGCCACAAACAGGTTTAAAGCTTACGGATAAGAATTAGAGACTGATGCAACAAAGGGAACTTTGTATTTGATGTTTACTACACGCCACCCAATCAAGGGAAGCAGAGGAGGGCCACAAATGATTGGAGGGCTGGAACACTTCTCCTATGAAGACAAGCTGAGGGACAAGCTGGTGTTGATCAGCCTGGGGAAGAGAAGGCTCTGTGAACACTTTATTGCAGCCTTTCAGTACTTAAAGGGGGCTTGTAAGAAAGATGGGAACAAACTCTTTAGCAGAGCCTGTTGAAATAGGACAAGGGGTAATGGTTTTAAACTAAAAGAGGGTAGGTTTAGACTAGATATTGGGAAGAAATTTTTTACAATGAGGGTGGTAAAACACTGGCACAGGTTGCCCAGAGAGGTGGTAGAAGCCCCATCCCTGGAATCAATCAAGGTCAGGCTGGACGGGGATCTGAGCAACCTGATCTAGTTGAAGATGTCCCTGGTTACCTTTAAAGGTCCCTTCCAACCCTACCCATTCTATGATTCTATGATCTTTATAACAATCCAACTGTACCCTCTCTAAATATACTGTGTGACCTTAACAATAGCAATCTAATTAAAATGCTACAAGATGTTAAAGGCAAATATTTAGTGATTAGTTTTGTAAAATGGGACATCACTACTCATGACTATTTACTGTGGCAGAGAACGTATCTTGATTCTATTGAACCCTCTAAGCAAAATCAGATTGACATCATATAGCAAAGTCACACTGAGGGGGATATAGATACAGCTGGCTATTTGATTTCTGAATCCTGTGACCATGGTTAGGAGGTTTCCTAGGGTCTGAATCAGTGAGATGCTTCAGGCTGTACACCATTTTAAGCACAAGAAGCGGCTCACTGAAGCTCCAAAAAGGAACAGAGCCAGGAACACACCACACACTACCATAGAAGCTGTTTTCTCCACACTACTTTCATGTTAATAACTTATAAGACTTTAGGAACAACTATTCTTTTTTTTTCTCTTCAGTAAGTACACAATGAACGTCACTTCTCTGTCTCAGAAAAATATTCTACAGTACACTCTCTCTTGCTCAAATTCTTCATTCAGCTTTTCCATGCTGCCTTGAGTGGCACACAGTCCGTTTTGTGTTAATGTTTCTAAGAAAATAAATGGAAATAAACTGTATGTAATCAGGTGGCTCAGTACAGAGCAGAGAGACAATACACCATACATTGCCTACCCTGAAGCATTTGTAAATACCAGTAAACAACACACAGTGCCTCAAGAACACTAGTTTTATTTCCATGTTGTGAGAGGAGCATTCCTGAGATTCATAAAGGAAGCTGAAGAATATGCCAAAATGAAAAAAAAGTGGGAGGCAGCTGAGCTTTGTGAGTGGATCTGCCCTTACTTGATCCAGCAAGGTAATTGAGCATATGGTGCTCTGAATTCGGTGTACAATCTCACACATGTAGCTTGATGCCCTTATGTGGTTAATGTGATCAGGATACTGCAAGATGACATTTTAAAAAAGAAAAAAAAAATCCCAAGCCTAATAAGGCAGCATGGAAAGAGAAAATTTAATTATAGGGATGAAAAGAAAGGGGAACAAGAATTGGAGGTAGGTCTTGCACATGACAAAGGAGCATTTGACATGTCTGTGAGTGAGAGAGGTATAGAGAAGCCAGAAGTTCTGGCTCATAACGCGTATAACTCTACTACATATGAAGAAAAAGCCAGCAGAATTTAGGGAGTTTGCAGAGTTTCCTCAGGCTACAAGATCACAAATCTAAGTGTGTTGTGCAGGCACACATTTTTCTCTCTTTAATTACATGTATAGTTCCTTCTATGGCTTCTTTATATGACTGTGTACTCATCATGTCAGCTTTCTTCCCTGCTGCCCATCTCATTTCCTTTGATCTAGCAAAACTGACTCTTGCTTATGACCATGTATGGTTTTTCTTCCTCTGTGGTATGACAGCCCTCTTTTAGCCTAAAAGAAAAAAAAAAACAAACCACAGTAAAAAGTGAGAGTAATATAAGCTAAAATGGGTCTTGTTTGACCCACAGGGATACACAGCCAGCTATCTGTGTCCTACAGGAGGTCATATAAGCAGAGAGAGCACAAACAGAAAAAACACATTTTAACTGGAAATTTCTAACTGGCAAAGCATGAGGGAATTTGTCTGCTTCTTTAATTCATCAGACTTGGCAACATTTCTTACCACACTATAGATGGAAGAGCATTTAAGACTGTATTTAAATTACATTTTATCTATCTTTCAGGCAGTTTATTTAGAAGATTTTTGAAACACATATATGTGTGTGTGGATGCATGCACAAAAGCTCTGAGGTAAACTCCAGAACTAGAAACTGGGGGAGCACAGTGCAAAGACACCTGCACCAGCTACACCCCAGCCTGGGCACCATACTGCTGAAACTGTACAGGCCACAAGTGCTGTGTGGACCTAGTAAGGCTGTGTCAGTCCAGGTCCTTAGTGACTTTCTATCCACCACAGAACTTGAGCATCTCCAGGGCACTGCTCTGCTATCCTAACCAGATAGGCACCCATCTTTTAGCAGCCAGGTTAAATAACCATAACACTTCCTAACACTGATGTCAAATGCATACCACCACAACATCCTACACCAACTGGAAGTGGAGGAACCTCACTTTTTCCTCCCACTCTCCAAAGAGATCAATCTCAGTTCAGCATCCCTGGTGGTGGGAATACAGTCCTGGACTGTGAAATGAGAGCTCAACAAGAGAGGCCTGAGGATCATCCCTGCCTCAAGGGTGTCCAAGCCTGGAAATACGTCCTTTCAGGTCCCTTTGCACTTCCCCTCCCTGCCACTCTGGTTTCCTTCCTTTCCTTTCCCCAACTGCTCTTAGGGCTACATTCCAGTTTTTCTGTTCAGTGCAGACATCTGGTGGTCAAGCTGCTGATGGCAGCTGAACAAGGGAAGCTGAACAAAGGATACAAGGTCTTTTTCTCATACCTTGGCCTAGTGGTAGCAAAACCAAACTCTGCTATGCAGCAAGGATCTATTTTTCTTTTTGTTCCCCCTCTACCTTACTGCTCCTCTTCTCCCCTCCTCCAGCCTCAGGGACCTGCTGCTCCTGGGTGTTTAGAGGAAAGGGCAGGCTGTGCACCCAGCAAACTACAGGTTGCTTCTGCAAATGCAAATGTGCCCAGAGCCAGAGAGGAGTCTGTTTCAGCTTAGGACTCAATCTGTAGAGCAAGCAACACACTCCCAAGCAATGTCAGCTAGATAGATGCTCCATATTGCAAAGGATGGCTTCAGTCAGTCCTAGCTGGTGCAGATAACTGCATTTTACTGCTCCCTCTGACAGCCAGGAACTGGCAGCAGGCAGCATTTCCAGACAGCATGTGTGACCCTCCTGGACCACCTCCATCTGCTTGCAGTCCCCTACATCCTCTTCTTCTTGAACACATTTTGTGTTTTCCAGTATAGGCTTCGTTTCTTCCTAATTTTTTTTTTTCCAGCAGTCCTGGCTGACTGGGAGGTCCTGCCAGATTGGAAGTCAGTCAGTGTGATGCCCATACATAAGAAGGGCCAGAAGGATGATCCAGGAAATTACAGGTCTGCCAGTTTGACTTCAGTGTCAGGGAAGCTGATGGAGCAGATCATCCTGAGTACCATCACACGATACATGCAGGACAACCAGATGATCAGGCCCAGTCAGCATGGGCTTATGAAAGGCAAGTCAGGCTTCACAAACCTGATCTCCTTCTACAACAGGGTGACTCACTTATTGGATGAGGGAAAGGCTGTGGATGTCATCTACCTTGACTTTAGTAAGGCCTTCAACACCGTTTCCCACAGCATTCTCCTGATGAAACTGGCTGCTTGTAGCTTGGATGAGCATATGCTTTGCTGGGTAAAAAACTGGTTGGATGGCTGGGCCCAGAGAGTTGTGGTGAATGGTGTTAAATCCAATTAGCAGCTGGTCACAAGTGGTGTTGCCCAGGGCTCAGTATTGGGAGCAGTCCTGTTTAACTTCTTTATTGATGATCTAGATGAGGGGATGGAGTGCACACTCCATAACTTTGCAGATGACACTAAGTTGGGTGGGAGTGTTGATCAGCTCGAGGGTAGGGAGGCTCTGTAGAGGGACCTGGACAGGCTGGAGCGATGGAGTGAGGCCAACTGTGTGAGGTTCAATATGGCCAAATGCCGGATCCTGCACTTTGGTCACAACAACCCCCAGCAGTGCTACAGGCCTGGGGAGGAGTGGCTGGAAAACTGCAAGGCAGAGAGGAACCTGGGGGTGTTGGTTGACAGCTGGCTGAACATGAGCCAGCAGTGTGCCCAAGTGGCCAAGAAGGCCAATGGAATCCTGGCTTGTATCAGAAACGGTGTGGTCAGCAGGAGCAGGGAAGTGATCTTAGCCCTACACTCAGCACTGGTGAGGCCACACCTCAAGTACTGTGTTCAGTTTTGGGCCCCTCACTACAAGGAGGACATTAAATACTTGAGCATGTCCAAAGAAGAGCAATCAAGCTGGTGAAGGGTCTGGAGCACAAGACTTATGAGGAGAAGCTGAGGGAACTGGGGCTGTTTAGTCTGGAGGAGGCTGAGGGGAGACCTTGTCACCCTTTACAACTACCTGAAAGGAGGCTGCAGAGAGGTGGGAATGAGTCTCTTTTAACCAAGTAACAAGCAATATGACAAGGGGTAACGGCCTCAAGTTGCGCCAGGGAAGGTTTAGACTGGATATTAGGAAGAATTTCTTCACTGAAAGGATTGTCACATAGAAATGGCACACACCTCTATCTCATTTATTACAGCAGTTTGCTCCTCTGGCCTCAAGAAAATTTGGCTTTGATTATTGAATCCTATTTTACCATTTTCAGCTTTAGGTGAGCTACTTCTCCAGTGTTCTTCATAATGCCACTCTAGTCTGCAGGCAGAAGTAACAGAGTAGACAGCAAGGCAAAAATGTGATACTGTCTGTTTTATAGGGAAAACAAAAGCTACATCAACTCTGAAAAGCAGAAAAGTTTCCACTTGGTGCACTCATTTGCCCCAGAAGATATCTGTGCTGCTCTTAGACCCAGTAACATTTACTGAATTATTCTCATTCTGCTCATGTTTCATGTTTTCCATTGGTATAATCTACCCCACACTCAGTTATGCTCAAACTGAAAATTATTTTCCTGATACCTCTGGTTCTTCTTAGAAATAAGAATCTCATACAATAATATTTGGAATAAATTATCAGAACTAGAACTAAGCCCTATATGGGTTACTTGTAGGAAACTTGATCTGAGAATGTTAACTGAGATTATTAACTTTAGGAAACCTTTATGACAGCTGAGCTATTTCCCAAAGAGGAACACAACTTTTAGACCTATCTCCATAAGCATGAACTGACATCTCTCTAAAAGAGTATGCTCAGAATTGTACATCTACATGACCAATACAGTATCTGAGCGTGCAACAGTCATGGGTTGTCCCAGATTCACTTTGTGCTCAGTTCCTAGAAATTCAGAAGGATCTCAAAGAACTCTCATATTTTCCCTTGTTTTCTGCAAAACAAAATCAAGCTGAACAAATCCCTCTGGATTTGGGTCTATTTGGACATTTAATATGGCAAATTTTAGTGCTTTTCCCCTTAGCAGTCAGTGTTATTGTACATTTATTTTGCCAGTCTACTGTGTTAAAAGAAACCATGACCTAGTAAATACAGGACACAACAAATAGCAAAACTGAGTATACAGCATATATAGTTATTTGGGGTCGTATTCAAATCCCATAGGAAATAGAAACAAAGTAGAAAGAGCTATTTTGAATTTAAACATGAACTTCATGACAAGGCAGTTTCTAACTCCTCAGCAGAGGACTTGTGTATGTCTGTGTGGTGCAGCAGGTCGTAGACCATCTCCTCCTGGATTGTGGGGGGGTCATTCTGTTCCTGGTCTGTTTTCTAGCTGGAAAAGCTGGATTCCCACACTATAACTGGTCCTATTACTAAAGACCGAGGCAAAGAAGGCATTAAGCACCTCAGCCTTTTCCTCATCCTTTGTCACCATGTTTCCTCCTGCATCTAACAGAGGATGGTGGCTCTCCCTGGTCTTTCTTTTACTGTTGATATATTTATAGAAACATTTCTTCTTGTCCTTCACAGAAGCCAGATTAATTTCTAGTTGGGCTTTGAACCGTCTACTTTTCTTCCTGCATAGCCTCACAACATCTTTGTACTCATCACAAGTGGCTTTCCCCTTCTTTCAAAGGCCATAAACTCTCATTTTCTCCCCAAGTTGTGGCCAAAGCTCCCTGTTCAGCCAGGGTGGCTTTCTTTGCCACTGGCTTCTCTTATAGCACATGGGGACAGCCTGCTCCTGTGCCTTTAAGACTTCCTTCTTGAAGAGTGTCCAGCCTTCCTGGACCCCTATACCCTTCAGGATCATCTCTGAAGGGATTCCATCAAGCAGTCACCTAAACAAGCCAAAGTCTGCCCTTTGGAAGTCCAGAGTGACAGTTCTGCTGCCCCCTCTCCTAGCCCCTCTAATAGAGAACTCTTTCAAATTCATGATTGCTGTGCCCTAGACAGTCTCCAAACACTACATCAGCCAACAGTCCTTCTCTTTTCACAGAAAGCAGGTCCAGTGAGGCGCCTTCCCTGGTCAGTTCACTTACCAGCTATGTCAGGAAGTTATCTTCCACACGTTCCAGGAACCTCTGGGACTGTTTCTGCTCTGCTGTGTTGTATTTCCAGCAGATGTCTGGGAAGCTGAAGTCCCCCACAAGAACAAGGGTAAGTGATGGCAAGATTTATCCCAAGTGCCTGTAGAATGTTTCATCCACCTCTCTGTCCTGGTTGGGTGGTCTACAACAGACTCCCACCATGACATCAGCCTTGTTGGCCTGACCATCCCTGATTCTAATCCATCCAAAGATACTCAACCCTGTTGTCACTATACTTAAGTTCAGAATATTCATAACAGTCCCTAATATACAGGGCCCCACCACCTCTCCTTCCTTGTCTATCCCTTCTAAAGAACTTTAACCATCAATTAGCAGCACTCCAGTCATATGAGACATCCCACCACATTTCTGTGAGAGCTGCTATGTTAGTTTTCCTGTTGCATCATAGCTTCTAGCTCCTTGTTTCTTACTCATGCTGCGTGCGTGGTATAGATGCACTTCAGATGAGCTGATGTTCCCAGCCCCTTTTTGTGGGTAGAGGTCTTAACTCCTACCTGACCATTCACAGGTGTTTCCACAGTTACGAATTTGTCAATAGCCCTTGCATCTTTGCTGCCCGTCATATCTCCATCCTCTGATTCCACTGAGATTGTAAAGTGAGCATCCTCGCTAGCACACCATCCTACAAACCCTGGCATGCTTCCCTCAGACTTATATCCAGTAGGTCCAGTTTTATTCCTTTCCCCCTTCAAATCTAGTTTAAAACTCTTTCAATGAGCCCTGCTAACTCCTGCTCCAGTATCCTTTTTGCCCTCTAGGACAGGTGCATCCCATCTTTTACCATCAGGCCTGGTGTCCTGTTTATCAACCTGTGATTGAAAAACCCAAAGCCCGGTCGGTAACACCAGTGTCGGAGCCACAAATGCCTCCTCCATAGCACTCACTCTGGTATGTGCTGCCTCTTCTCAGCAAGAAGCCAGCCCACAAGACAACACAAAGAGCCTGTGCTCTGGATGGAGGCTGCATAATGCTGTTTCTCCTTTTATTTACAAAGACTTCATTCTAACTGCATTAATAACATCCATTTCTAAACCAGGCTAGCAGTCAAACTGTGTTACAGTGGAGAAGGGAAGGAGAGAAGTTATTTTTTTCAGGTAAACTAACCCTTTGTTCAACCCTCTGGCTTTCCCTAGAACGAAAAATGTAAAAAAAGCAGGTTAGTAGCAAATACTGCTTCATGGAAGCTCATTTATGTACCTTATTATCATATCATCCTACTTCCAGATGATGTGGAAGGAAATACACAATTTTCCCCAGCTTTTTACATAAACTAATTCCTGCCTATAAGCCTCAACAATTTGGGGGGGGTGGGGGGGTGGGGTAGAAAGACAGAGGGAAAGATGCAAAATACTTTACCTGATCAAAGCTTGAAGATAAATCTCCCAGCAGACTCCTCCTTTCAAAGAGTTAGCCTCTTCTTTCTCCTTCACTCTAACTCAGTGAATGGGAGAGGAGAAGAGGAATCCTCCTCCACTGTCAGGGTTTGAGGCCCTGGTGCTGGATGCTCACAGAATATGTAACTCAGTGACTTGCAGCACCTTGTACCAGCAGACAAGTGGCAGTTAAGCAGAGTATCCCTGTTGATGAAGTCTACTTCAGCATGTTCTTACAAAACTCAAATACATGCCTGAAAAGGCAGGGACAGAACACAAAAAAACAGCTTATCTGAAAACTCAAGATGCAGTACAACAAATAGATATATTTATTCTTATTTATTTTCTTTTTTAAAATAATAGTGGCAGTTTAATTGCAAATACCTTTTTTTTTTTTTGCCAAGTATGTGCAATTGCTTAGTGATTTTGTATCCAGGGTGATCTACAGCTACAGTTTCTTTTTTTTTTTTTTTTGATTGGTTTCTTCCTAGGATAAATAGAGTGACTAAGTACTCAGAGCTACTACAAACTTAGTAGGTATGTAACACGGTGAACTACTTCACAGTCATAAACATAATCCATAAAGCAAACGCACAGGGGGACTGTTCACAGCTGTAGTTCTGAAGAAGCCTCATCTTTTTTCTTTTTGGTATCTTGCTATTTCAGTTCAAGTGGATTGTGTTCTCCATTGTTACCCTTTCAAAAAAAAAGCAATTATAAAAAAATGATTTAACAAAAACATACTCGTATTTCAACACAGTTTGTAGACCAGTTTCTCAAAAACTATTGTAGAAAAGTCAGCTTGTTCAACCTAATATAAGAAGGAGGTCAAGTATGGAAAATTAGAGTAATAAAACTGTATAGTAAAAATAAGAATGTCTGCAGCATGTAGTAGCTAGTTGTAAACAACTCAAAGAAAAACCCTCCCTAGAAGTTATAAATTAGTCCAAGCTAGATAGCTACTGCATTTTTGTAGCAGGTGTGTTTTCTACCACAACCTTGACTTTTATTACTTTGTATTTTTAAAATAACTTAGAATAATAATGAGTTTGCCTACCAGCAGCCACTCAAAAATATAATGGAAAAAAAAAACCAAAACCAACAAACCACAGCCACCTTGACAGTGGTGGGGAAAAACTCTCTCCAGCAGCCAATTAGTTGTGTCCAGTCTTTTTCCTTCTTAGCAAACCCAATCAGGCAAAGTTCCTGCCTATATTCAGCTTATTAGGAATGGAAGTTCTTCAGCCCAGACTTGAATTTCAGTGAAAGGAATGGTGATTGCTTTCCCCTCCATAATCTACTATCAGTTCTGCAAAGTCCTTGTAGCAGCAAGCTGCAGCAAAAGGGAGGGGAAAAATATTCCATCCAGGTGTGAAATGATTTATAAGCAGCATCTGAGCTCTTCAAAGGATTCTGTCAGCACTGTCCTCAGTCAATACTTGAGCCGAGTGGGCTGTGATTTTATCTCATCTGTCAGATGTAAGAAGCTGTCCGTTTGTTCTTGAGTTCATTTGTTTCATCTTTGCCGATGCAATATCACAACTGACTGCACGTTTCATCCCTTTGAATGCCACTCAGTGTACAGAAAAATAAACCAAACCATGCCCCTTGGTAATCCACATAACGTAGCAAGGGCAGAAACTGAAACCATCTTGTGCACTAGACTCTGCCCAGAAGAGATGATCTGAAAGGAAGAGGGAAATGTAAATAAGTAAATACAATCACTAGAATGATGTAAATCTTCTCAGACAGCTTCAGAGTGCCTCAGATAAGGATCCTGTGAAACTGAGGTTTGTGTTATCATAGATTTTCAAGCTCAGAGTCTTTGTCTGTCCATCTTGCCACCCTGTGTAACACAGTGTCTGTGCACTGAGGTGAGTAACTCTCCTCTCTGTCCTCTCCCCAAAATAACCAGGATTAATCAGATGGAATTGTTACATTCTCTTGTGATATCCCAGGAAAAGCCAACACAGCCTGAGGAGAATCCTTAGGGTTGTGGTGTAAGGTTTTCTCTCTGTGGTGCTGCAGAGTGGATCACAAGAGTTGTGATGTTATATCCACAGGTACTGTGAGAGTTAACTTGTGTTTTTGCAAAGGGTTGTGAGAATCATGTTTTTGCAGAACTGAGAAAAACACTGAGGCCTTGTGCATCCAGGTGCCAGATAGCATAGAAGGATGTGAGAACTGATTTATGTTTTTACAGAGTTGTGTGCAGCACTACAGAGCCAAAAACCAGGGCCTTGTACAGAGGTACCAAATTAGAAAGGAGCCTAGCATAAAGACCATCTTGCTCAGTACATCCTGGTATCAGATAATGTAGAAGGACAAGAACTGTGCATAACAACCTTGAGAACATAACAACAAAATTGAGAACGTTGTTTTACATGGGTCAGGAGATATGGTGAATAAACAGAGCTGCTTCACCATGATCCTCGCCTGAGCAAACTTTTTCAGCCTAAAACTTGGTTTCTCACAGTACCTCAAGGTGTTAATGTACCAGCTACCTGCAACAGTGACAAGAACACCTGACTAATGGTCAGTTCCTTGGGATATTGGTAGTTTTAAGACTAAAGTGGAGGTCTGGTTTAGGGGTGAAAACACAGACTATTCATGCACCTGCTTAATTCTCTCTCCATCTGTACACCTGATTAATTTTCTTTGCTGCTATGAATTAAACTATTTTTTTAAAAAAAAAGAGTCAATTGGCAAAGTATAAGCTAAAACACTGCCATAATGGTTCATGTATCCTTCCACAATTAGCAAAATGAAAGACTTGATGAGGCTATGTTCAACCAGCAGAAGAAAAGCTAAAAATAGGATTTTGCTTAAATTTATTTTTCCCAGCCTGGACTATAAATTGTTACCTGGTTTCAGGAATCTATTTGCCCCAGGGTGATCTTTGTGCAAACCTCATCCCTGTCTGAAAGGCTAGGTGCATAAAGGAATGCAATAGCTGCAGAAATGTCTGTTTGGAAACCAGAGTGCTCTGTATAGTACTTGTGAGGAAGTAGAGATTTCTTTGAAGTTTAGAAAGTACTTTTTCCTACACTGAATAACACAAGAAATTAAGATACAAAATTAGTTATTCTAATTCCCATCCCCTAAGGGAGAGCAGGCTTGAGGGGGTTTAAGATAAAGACTGACTGTTCTCTTTTTTCCAAGAGTCCCAGACTGGAAGGGGGATTTACACCGATGCTGTGTCCCATCTGTTGAAACATGTAGCACCCCATTTGTTTTTAACTGTTCGATGTTTGCTCTGTATCCCATTCTCTTTATTTATTGATGTGGGTAACCTCTGACACAAACCTTAGTGTCTTCCATCTGTCCTTTTCAATGTGATTCTCAGGACTTTCGCTCTCGTAGGAAGCCAAGTAAAGCGCTGCAATCAGAAGCAAATACAGTATGTTAGGCCTCCCAGCATTTTAAAATTTGCTCTCCCTGGAAAGTGGACTAAAGTTATATGACGCAGGCTTGTATTATCCATCCCTCGGATTAGGGCTACAGAATCCCATTAGGAAGTGTAGCTTTGCCTATAATTACATCCAGACAATACTAACAAATGGTGCATGAGAACAGAGACTACTCTGAGGGGACAAAAAAACTAGCTAAAACTCAAGAGCAAAAGAGTGGAAGAAAACATTCAAAAGAAAAACTGACCCCAGTGACATGGTGCTTTGTAAGCAACCAGTGAAATCCCTGTTTTCTTTCTCAAGTAGTACCCTTTAGTGTAAAGCATCCTGAAAGTCCATATAAATGCACCTCAGATGATATTTACGGAAACCACATATCCAAACAATGTTTTTCATTCTATTTCAGAGAAAAGGCACATAAGAAAAATCTTATTTTCTCTCCCATTTGTAAGGGAGAAGCATTTTTACTTGCCAGAGTCGTCTCAGGACTAAGTCTTGCTTTACTGTGAGGAAGTAACAATTTAACACGGAGAGACTAAGCAGTAGCCAGTGGCACCACACCTCCAAGAAGTCCAGAGCTTCTTACCATCATCATTGAAGACTGAGACAGTGAGCAAGTACTGCAGAACCTTCCGATCCCTTTCAAAAGGACACTCCACTTGCTTCCATGTCATAAATTCACTGACTTGTTTTGCCAATTCCCAAAACTTCTGCCAGAAAACAGAAGAGGTGCTATATATTGAACAGTACTATTTACCCTGAACAATTTTTTAAAAAAGAGAGAGATCTTGGTTTCAAGTCCAAGGCTCAGATTCTCCCCAGCTTTTAAGCTAGAATTGAATATGATCGACACAACAACTCTGCTTCTAACTTTTACATATCTGTTTCAAACTGGGATGACTTACCACTCCTCCACCCTGGTAAAAATGTTTTATTTATGAATATAAACAGATCATGATCTGCACTCAGTTTTTTTTCAAGGGGCTGGTTACACTCCTTACACCCAACTTTCTACTTTGATGATGCTCATGCTTGTTTGTTTCGCAGTGAAATATTTAGTAATTTTCACATCAAAAGTATCTAGATGCTTAATACTGACATTACAAAACTCAGATGTTCCATTTCAGTTAATCTGAAATGCTCATTTTTCTTGCTGGAAATTTATGCCAAAAATAAACATTCCCTATGTAGTATGTTGATATCATTCATTGATAAACTCTTTCAATTAAAGTTTAACATGCTTCAAGTACACATGGATTCCTTGAGTAAAAGGACATTCCAGATCATCACATAGTCTAGCTTTAAAACCAGGCTAATTCAGGCCAATGACTACAGGTGAAATGTCCTGTAATTTTGTGCCAGTGACCAAGGCTTCTTGAAAGCTGAAAGCACCAGAAACCAAATTATTGGGTGATCCACACTGCCAGACAACAAGTATGAAATCAGAGGCAGAAGAACTGCTGAAAGTCAAGGGACTCCTTCACTGCTGTCTCTGATGAAACATGTAATAGAGCAGTCTGACTTAAATGTACAAAAATACTGCATATATAACTTGACAAAGGATGAACTCACTTTTTACATGTGAAATTCAAGAAGAAGCTCTAAAATAATAATTTGAATGATTTTGTCATTAAATATAATAAACCTGTGAATTGAAGTGTTTAGATGAATTTGAGCACTGGGAAAAAGTTCTGACATTTTTCCCTAGTAAAAAATAATGACTATTGAAAGGGTTTCTATAAACATTCAATTTTCAATAAAACTGCTTTTTCCTGACTACCTCACAGCTCCTGTGAAAAGTAAAAGATACATTCAAATTCCAGTCTAATTTTGCTCTCCCATAATCCAGTGCAAGATGAACCATGATCTGTTTCAGTTTCCTGATAAATGGGCTGGCTCTGCTTCAATACCCCACTCAGTGCTCTACTTACTTCAAAATTGACGTGACCATTTGGAAGACGATTGGCACAGCCCTCATTGAGGAAGTAAATATCTTTGATCACGAGGCTGAAGAAAGGTATTACAATCTAAGGAAAGAACAACATTATTCTCAGTCTGATCCTGAATCAAAACATAATGCTCTACAGAGAAAAATGAAAGGGAGTCAGGTGATACAAAAGGTAAGCAAAATACCAAAGGACTAAGATCTGTATGGTATCTCTCTTTCATTACACAGAATTTTTGCATTTGCTACATTTTAAAGTGCATGATGTTTCTCTATAAGGAAAGTCCTCCCTTGAATGGTAAGATAATCCCTATAGTTTTATTTCCAGCTTTGTGCCAAATGGCTTCCATTACCTTGAATACTTCTTGGCAGGTAACTCCCTCAAGGTCACAATTAAAGTACCTCTTGGCACTCCAGTGCTCGTCAACTGTGGCTATGAGGCATGTTTAGAATGACAATATGCCTAACTAACTTCATTTCTGTGTCGTGTCCCTCTTGTTTTCACTTTCTCATTCTTCCTTGCAGATTCCAGAACATAAGAGCTAAGAGGTGCTTATTTCTTACATGTAATTCCTGCAGGGTATCTTTTAGTGCAACTCCCTCTCTTGACAGGAACTTGCTCAGGAAATTAGGCAAGAAATATGTTAAAGCACAGTATGGAAAATTTCGGGCTAGCAGCACAAACGGCTTTTGAACAACAGTTCCCTGAGCTCATGCAAAAAGTTGAACCTTGGCACTGACTGGCTCAAAATGAAACATTTCCTGCCAACTGAACAAATCAAAGCATTTTTCTTTGGAGAATGCTGGGACATTCTTATTTTCTTAAAATTATTGTATTTTAATTTGCATCCAACAAAAATTTTCACAGCTGCACATCCTTGTTGCAACTGAGGATGAAACAAATACCACTTATCACTGTTTCTGTGGAAGACTTCACTGCACCACTTCAATATCTGTAAGTTGTTTCTTTGAAGCCTTAAAACTCGCTTTTCTCTGAAAAGTAGTAAACAACTTATATTTAAACTTCTGGTACTTTGAATGATATGTGAACAGATCCTTAGGACTCAAAAAAAAAAAAAATCCCTTTTTTTATTTACATGCGTATAAGAATAATGTCAGCAGACTGCACATGAATTTGCTTCATCCTGCCTGGTAGTTTATTCTATGAGCATCAAGATTACGTTTATTAAACACAGAATGAAATCCTAATACTATAAGCAGTTGACGAGCAACTGCTTATAGAGTGGGGAGCAGCTAGGAAGCTATTTGGCTCTTTTCCATAAGAACCACGACAGATTCTGCATTATTGTGTGGCCAAATCCAGTTTATTTCTCAAAAGCTAATTTATTTTAAAGAGTAAAGAAAGATGCCACCTCTATTATTGTATAGTTCACAACCACTCTTGAATCTGAAAGGTGGATTTTAACCCACTGCATTACACAAACACCTGATAAATCTCAGAATCATAGAATCACTATGGTTGGAAAGAACCTTCAGGATCCAGTCCAACCTTTAGCCCATCACCTCCCTAACCACTAGACCATGGCCTCAAGTGTTTCATCCACTCATTTTTTAAACACATCCAGGGACAGTGACTCCACCACCTCCCTGGGCAGCCTGATCCAGTGCCTAACCACCCTCTCAGTGAAGAACTTCTTATGAATATCCAATCTAAACTTCCCCTGATACAACTTGAGGCCTCAGCACTCAGGTGGATCTCATCTGGCCCCATAGACTTATGGGTATCTAATTGGCTTAGCAGGTCCTTCACTACTATTTCCTGGATTATGAGGGGTTTATTCTGATCTCCATCCCAATCTTCCAGCTCAGGGGACTGAATACCATGAGGATAACTGGTCTGACTGTTAAAGACTGAGGCAAAGAAGGCATTAAGTACCTCAGCCTTTTCCTCATCCTTGGTAACAATGTTCCCCCTCACATCCAATAAAGGATGGAGATTCTCCCTGGTTCTTTTTTCGTTGTTAATATATTTGTAAAAACTCTTATTATCTCTTGCAGCAGTGGCCAGGCTGAGTTCTAGCTGAACTTTTGCCGCCCTAATGTTCTTTCTACACGACCTAACTAAATCCCTATACTCTTCCTGAGTAGCCTGCTGCCCCTTCTTCCAAAGGTGGCAGACTCTCTTCTTTCTCCTAAGTCCCAGCAGAAGCTCCCTGTTCAGCCAGGCCGGTTGTTTTCCCTGCCAGTTTGTCTCATGACACATGGGGACAGCCTGCTCCTGTGTCTCTAAGAGTTTCTTCTTGAAAAAAGTCCATCCTTCGTGAACCCCTTTGCCCTCTAGGACTGTTCCCCAAGGGACTTTCTCAGCCGGTGTTCTAAACAGGTTGAAGTCTGCCCTTCGGAAGTCCATGGTGAGAGTTTTGCTGCCCACCCCCCCTAACTTGGCTAAGGATCAAGAACTGTATCATTTCATGGTCGCTTAGCCCAAGACAGCCTCCGACCACCACGTCACCTATCAGTCCTTCTCTGTTTGTGAACAACAGGTATAGCAAGGCACCCTCCCTGGTGGGCTCGCTTACCAGCTGAGTCAGGAAGTTATCTTCCATGCGCCCCAGGAACTTCCTGGACTGTTTTCTCTCTGCTGCGTTATATTTCCAGCAGATGTCTGGTAAGTTGAAGTCCCCCACAAGAACAAGGGCTTGTGATTTTGCAGCTTCTGCCAGTTGTCTACAGAACAGTTCAACCACCTCTTCATTCTGGTCAGGTGGTCTGTAATAGACTCCCAGCAGGATATCCACCTTGTTGGCCTTCCTCAACTTTACCCATAAGCATTCAACTGGTCCATTACACTTTTTGACCTCCATGCAATCAAAACACTCCCTAATATAGAGTGCCACCCCACAGCCCTTTCTACTTTGCCTATTCCACTTGTGCAGCTTATAGCCATCCATTGCAGCACTCCACTCATGAGAGTCATCCCACCACATTTCTGTGATGGCGACTATGTCATAGCTGCCGTGCTGCACAAGGGCTTCCAGCTCCTCCGGCTTGTTGCCCATGCTGCGTGCATTAGAGTAGAAGCACTTGAGCTGGGCTAACAACTTCATTTCCAACCATGGCCTGCCACCCTTGGGCTCAACTCTGCTGGTCCCAGTTTTACCCCCTTCCTCCTTCAAACCTAGTTTAAAGCCCTTTCATTATTTCCACTAAAAAACTCCAGAGATATTTAAAGGTCATCTAAAGACTGTACATACGAAGGGGACTCCACAGAATCTAAACAGAAGCTCTGTCCAGATTTGAGTTTTAGAATATCTTTACTGAGTAATTTTTAAAGCTTTTCCACCCTAAATCATAAAACACTTATAATAGAGCACAAGTAGCAAGTCTAAGAACAAATTACTAGGAACCTCATTTCAGTCCTTAGCCTTTCTGTCTGTATTACTGCTTTGTGAGATACAGTCTCTGTCAAAAAAGAAACGAGATGAGGCAATGTAATTGTTTAAGTAATCAATGCAATTGCTTAATGTTTGCAGCTTTCAGTCAGCACCAAACTGAACGGGCAGCCCTAAGATGGTCATTTTCATTGAGCCACCTGGTTTCCTCAAATATTTCATTTACTTTCTTGGTAGCTTACAGGTAATATTTTGACATTCCCAGTAAAAAGGGATTTTGTATTGAGGCTTTTTTTTTTTCTTTCTAAAAGCCCATCAGGGGCAGAGTTGCTGAGAATCAGAATCCCAAGACAAAAGTGTGCCATGCAACTTAACAAGCACATTTCAATTTTGCCCACTGCCAAGTAATTTGTGAACATACCTTCTCTCTGTTGCTATGAGCTGTCAAGGACCTTTGAGTGGCTCCACGCAGAGCAGTTCGGTAATTATAAAAATTGCTGGAAGGGTCCATCTGATGCTACAAGACATGAAAAAAACGTAAATAATGAGCCATTGTCATCACCACACACAATTCTTTTTCACTTGAACAACTATTTTAAAAAGCAAGGTCTACTGAACTGCAACCACAAATATGGCCTTTTAGAGGACTGCAGTATCTCTATCTGTTCATTTGATCAGAAGAGAACCTTGTTTTAAAAAACATTCTCTCAATACAACCAGGGACCCAATACAAGTCAGGGGAAGAAAGCAGTCAGGCTTCATGGACCTTCTTTCTCCACATAGGAGGTAACTTAGCTTTAATTCAAAAGCCAAAATCATGACAACAATGGGTCTTGGCACAAACATTCTGCTCTTCCTAGTATGCAGGTTTCTCAGAGCCGATTCAGTTGCAATGGCAAAATAAGATCAAACACCTAAAGCTGTTAATGCCCCCACCTCATTACTCCAAGACTGACTGCTGCACCTCAGTGACTAGGATGACTTCATGGCTCACAAAGCTTGTCCTTAACCAAAGTCCAGCCTGGATTATAAGATCGAATGAAATAGGGCTGTAATCTTAAAACAACTTCCTGAGCTATGCAGCCACCCTTGACACAAGGAAGTCTATTTCCCACCCAAGGGTGGGGGAAGGAAGTGTGAGGTGGCTACAGCCATCTAGTTTTAATCTGCTGTCATAAAACAAGTCAAATCTGATGATATTAATGAAAATTTCATGCTTGTGTCAAGTACAAAACATTACATTTTCTTTATCTTACTAATAAATAACCTGAATTAACCAATTGCCATTTACAGCAGGATAATTAACTTACTGGTAAATAATCTATTGTGTAAATCACAAACTTATACACTGCTGCACCTGCATGATTTTTTGACTCTACTACCTGAAGGTAATTGACAATAAATTAGTTTAAGAAAAATTTATCTGAAAGGGCAAGGCAGTCACTTTACAGCTCAACTTGATTTTCAAAGGGAGAACTGCATTGGGTCAATCCACACGAGCCCTCTCAAATAGATGTGTCTTTCAAGAGGTTACATACATTATTATTTTGTTTTAATAATTCTTAGGAGGTGGGTTTGCAAGTTAAAAAAACCCAACAAAACCAACTTCAATTTTCTTCTTCCAAATCAAAAAAGCACAAGTTGGCTGAACAATTCTTATTACATCTTCTAGAATTTTCATTTAAAGCACACACATACTAAATTAAACATATCATAATGAAGCCAAACTTGCATTTTAGAGCAGTTAAAAGTAAAATGCTATTAACAGCCCCATGTCCAAATATTGACCAAACTTACCTCAAGAATGTCAAATTTGGCTGTCTTCACTTTTGCCCAAGTTTTCTTTAACCGTGACACAGGACTCATGTTCATGCCAGCTTCATATAAGATAGAGAAATTGTTGGAGTATTAAAAACAAAATAACCTTTCAAGTACCTAAGGCTAGTAAGCATTTCTAAAGCAAAGGAGCTATTAACAATAACAAATATTTTCAACAGAGCTACTTGGAAATCAGACATCATTTTCTTGAAATTCCAATGTTATAAACAACTGGAAACAAAATCAACATCTTTTACAGAATGAAAGCTCTAAAAAAATGCTGTGACATTATTTCATGTGGTTTTGATAAAGCATGAATATACAGTAGAAATGTGCAAATGAGTTCTCAACACCATCTCTTACATATTTCATTGAAAACTACACATATCTATGAAGTTTTCACATTTCAAATAAAAAAAAATTCCCAATATTTTCCTATAAGTAATAAACAAGCTGTGGAATTTTTAAACCACTAGGTTATTTATGGTGCAACAGAAACAATGGAAGACATTAATCTTACATACTAAAGAAGAATTTCTATTCCAATTTAGCACTGAAGTTGGTTTCAAAAAGTGGGAATTGAGATCTCTGAATAGTTGCAATGAAAACTTTGTTTTTCTGTAATGTACACTACGGCAGTAAATTCTTACATACATAACACTACAATAACATTGAGCACTGAGCACCACTTCCCCTCCCAACTTCATACAGCTGAGCATGATAAGCAGCAGACTTCTGGATAAAGCACCGCACTTCCTTTATCTGAATTCAAACAGGCAAAACGTCTCAAGACATACTTACAAACAATAGCCATTAAGGAGTTAAAGTTGCCAATGTTAAAGCATTCCCGGGCCACATCAATGAAATATTCTATCACTCTTGCTCTATGCTTCTTCTTCACAGGCTGCAAGAGATGCCGCCAGAGTGTTACACTCAGTAGGAAACAAAGCACTGTGACCCATCCTCAAAAGAAACAGCACCCCGTTAAAAGTTTTATCCACATGTACCACAACTTCAGACCGTGCTTTAAATGTAGAGGAAGCCACACTATTGTGTTCAAAAGCTCTCAGGACAGCAAAGATAACTCAGATACCAGGCAGGTAGAGAGGAAGGACAACAGGCAAAGAGGCTTTGCCAGGAAGAAGGGTACAAAGAACAGCAGAGCAGAGAAGGGGGTCAGCACAGAGGGGAGAAAAGATGCCTCCATTCACAAGGGCATTCACGTGAGAGAAGGGCTAACCCAGCATAACATCACCACTGTGTCACATGAACAAGGCATGAGTATGATGCTGAAAATACAGAGCTTATTTCCTGTTCGACCCTGCGCTGACTTCATCCACATGTGAAAAAGTACAGAGCTGAGAGAATGAAAAGGCAAAGGGCACACTGAAGGGGCAACAAACCTGAAAAGGTACCACAGTTTTAGACAAGCAGACTAAACAAAACCTTATAGCAGAAAAAGTCCTTGCTCACCATACATATTTCTGTTGCAACCAAGTAACTGAGCCTGTTAAACCATTCCACATAGGCTTCCAGATTCTGGGTTTTCTTTCCATCTCCATAGCTCTGCAGACAGAATTAAAACAGCAACTTTCAGTGTAATCTTCATCTTTTCCCTGAGAGAGAACTTCTGGCTTTCTGCCTTGCCATCCCCAAACACTGCAGAGTAACTCAATTACCCAAAGTGACAAAAAGCTTAGAGGGGAAGCAGCAGTGCTAGTATTTGAGCATGTATAGCTTCTTCCTGAGCTGTTGACTCAGTAAAACACTCAAGCAGGCATGTAGAATCCATCACCTGCTGTAAGCCCTACTGGGATGCTTTAAGGTCTTAGGATAGACTTCTGCAAATAATCAAAGCTAAGTATCTGCTTAAAGCTTCCCTGAATATGAGCACTATTTCAGTCCTCACTCCTGTCCCATTGATACGGTAGAGACAGCATTATGCCCTCTGCAAGTGCAGAAGGAAAACAGAGGCCAGCCCACTCCACTGGTACATTATATTCAGTTGTTGATGCCAAATTAAAACACTGCATCCTAAGTCTGGGAGATAAACTCTACCTTTTTTATTGGATTCTCCCTTCCTAAGCAGTGCTATTTGTTCTTTACTGTCTTGGAACGATTCTCACACCACATCTCAGGGCTGCCTAAAAAAGGGGTAGATGGCAGTTTTCATGATGCCTACCTACAAACGGATTTTCAGAGACCATCTGACTGAACATCAAATTGTAAACTTGAGTCATTCTATTCTGTTTGTCAGTTTTAGGGAGAACAGTAATTTAAGTTTTAACTGCCTGACTTTGGCAGAGTTTATTTGCAGAGCATAAGTCATCTTGAAAACAGCACTCAAGGACATGACAACTCTAGCATGGTTAACTAAAAACACTGCATCTTTGCCCTTCATCTCACATGGATTTGGAGCTCACTGTCCTCTTTCTGTGATGTGTGCTCTACCTGCAATTTGCCCCACTTGCCAGATTGCTGCAAAGAGTTCAGCTTACTAAAAGGAAGAACAGATGTTGAAAATGAGTAATGCAAAAGCCAAAGTTAAATTCAGCTTTTTCCAGCTGTAGACCACAAGTGGCCTAGAGAAAACATTCACAGGATTAAATTATCCCTTAGCTTAAATCAGAAAAAAACATAAAATGTGTTCAATTAAGTAAATTTGTTCACTGAGTTCTGGAGCTCCAGGGGTTGTCCTCCAGAAGAAAAAGCATCAACAACATTTTTAAGAGCAATCCTATAGCATTTTCAGTATAAAGCTTGTTTCTGATGGTCCTCATTTATTGCTACATCTCACTTCCAGCTCATGGGTCACCTGAGCTCCAGGATGTTAAATGCCACATTTCATAGCTGCTCCAGATCTGCTCCAATTACCTTTTCATTATCCAAAGGATCCTTTTGCACAAATGCCTGGACAAGTTCTTCTGGTCCAATATAATTGAGTCTCTCCTAAATAAAGCACACAAGCAGCCAAGTCATATCCTATGTTAACCTGCATTTCAAAAATAGGGGAAGGATAAAATCATACTTGACGTTTAACAACTCACAAGCTCTATGTGTGTCAGCTGCTGAGCTAATGCATAGGGATCATTGCAGACTGTGATTATGTCCCTCTGGATGGACTGGGGCTTGGTCTTTAGAAACATGAGGCGATCTGTGGATGCGACATGGATTTTTGCAAGTACTTCCTCATACTGGCTAACAGTGGCAAGCTTCTGAATAAGGTTCTGGAGGAGCTGCTGTATGTTCTTCCGATACATCTGTCATGACATGAAATAATTGGGAGATGTTTTCAAAATGTGTTAGTATTAAAGTCTGCATGACACCAAAACAGATTGATGCTGATACCTGTATTTGTTGTCAGCTTAAGATATGCTCTACTATGTGAGTTTCTAATACTGGCATTTCATCAGACTGAAAGGAATCCAGATGAGGATTTAAACACTCACTGTCTCTCAGATTCAGTAGTGACCCGGCACAAGGAACAGCAGAAAACACATGCACAATCTACTGTATGAAAAGTACCACCAATCACCAGACAAAATATAAAAAATGAAAATAATTCATCTTCCCCTGCTTAAGACCACAACCCCCCATCCCCAATATTTGCTCATTCAATGATGAAAAAAGGGCCTGCTTCTCTCTGGAGTAAATTAAGACCACCTTCACTGATGTCAGAGCTAAAACTTGCAGTAAATCTGAAAAAAAAGAAGATAATAAAACTATCTCTCTTTTCTTTCCCCTTGCAGGCACTTCCATGTGGTGGTTTAAGTTAACAGGAATGACAAATTTAAGTAGGATCAGGACTCGAATCTTAAATAGATCTGTGTAACTGACTCCAAGATGGTTACTCTTCCAAGTTCCAGATACCATCCTAAAGCCATTAAAGCAAAATCTAAGTGGCTGAAAAAAGGAGCAATCAAAAGCTATTGACAGAACAGTATAGTGTGATCAGTCCAAGGCAGAAATGTTTTGTCGTTCCCTCCAAAGCTGCCATTCAGATGGGTTTTCAAATTTACTCAAGTACAACAGCACTATCTTGGGTGACATTCATTCTTGAAGTCAGTTGAGTTCAATCAAGGCTGAGTTTGTCTTGTTACTTGGAAAATAATTGCTTTCTGCTTAAATATATTTTTATTTTCTAGACAAATGCAGCATAATTTTTCACTAGGGTGAGAGTAAGGGGATCTTAACCTAACGAGAATGAAAAAACATCTAAAATACTCAGGATGAATTCTAGATACTGATGGAAATCACTTAATAACCAGTGGGTTAAGCTTCAAAACAAAAAAAATGAACTTTCCCTGAATTTGTGGTTCACATCAACCCAGAACTGACAACAAAATCAGGGAGAAAATGGGTGAATATAAAAAGTTGAACCACCTAATTCTTGTCAATCTGCTTGTGTAGCTGGAAAACGGCAGAGAAAAGGCAAACTGGCATAGATACCTTCCAAGCCAGAACAAGAAATCAGGGTAATTAGCCCACATCTGATCTAAAAGAGCAGTTCCAACATCACTGTCCAGTGACGAGGTAAAACCCTCTCAGCCCAAAGGACAAGGAAATGCCAGTTTCCTCTCACCTCATAGATGCACTTGAGCCCACAAAACCAACATCCCTCTGCTCTTTTGAGCCTCAGTTTCCTCTTGAGAAAAGAGGCAGTGATCTTGAGGCATTCTGTGCAAGGATATGTAAGTACTGCACTTTGCACCCGTAACAGGTATTTGCTGCTGGACCATTACTTAATCTCATGCATTTTTTTACTATCATATATAGATATATATTTAACACCACACCAATGGACTCACAGAATATGTCTTTGATAAAAGACATCAATGTTTATATGGAGCTAATCATGAAATGGGAGGCAATGACTGATCTGAAAGGTTTCAAAAGGTATGCCTTGAAACAAATATCAGTTAAGTGGTAAAAGGGACCAGAACAATCTAGAAATGTCTCATGAGCATGATGACCTCTCAGGACACGGAGAAGGAAAAAGTGGAAGGAGTGGAATTAAAGGGAAAGGAGGGGGAAAAAACCCAACACCAAGGTTTTTCCAAAGACCCTTTTTGATGGAGCAATGTTATTGTGGTGAATGGTTTTAGTCTTACTCATAGCTCTTAACAGTACTGGAGCACAATAATTTGGGAAGCGGAATAAGAAGCTACAAGCAGAAGAGCTGTAGTGAACAGGAACAGGAAACACTGCTTCTTTTGTATCCTTCAAGGTAATGACTCGCACAAATCCAAGCAACCTGTACAAAAGGAAGGTGAAGTTGCTATTTACTGTTCTAAGCAGTTCACAATAATGCAAGTCAATTTACTGCAGTGCTTGCTTTCTCTTTCTAAAGGAAACCCCAAAGTTAAAAAAAGCTCAAAGCTAGAGCTAGAAAATATCTATAGCTCACTGACAAAGGAAGATTGCTTAGTAGTGCTCCTTATACTAGCAGCTTCTACATCTGCCTTTCCCCTCAGTAGATGGTTTCACTGTTTAAACTGTCTATACTGCCAGACACTTCACTGTAGACAACCCTTTCCTGTTGTCATTTCACTCTTGCATCCACCACCTCAATCTCCCCCAGACTAAACAGCTTGCTCTTTCTTTTTGTGCCAGCGGGTATTTTTCAAGCAGATGCGAGTCCTCCATCTTAATACTTTTCCTTGAACTGAACTTCGGTTCCCTATTTTCCTATTAAGAATACCCAGAAACAAAGCATCAGTGCAGGAGCACTGTACAGGGAAAGGTGCCTCCTGGAATCCCCACAGTGAAGTCAAATCTATTGCCTCCCCACAGTCCAAAGCCTCCTGTAGCTTGCCCATCAAATTTGGTATCTTCACCATTTGTATTCCATACTGCATCTTACTCTTGTCCATCTTCTTTTGTCCCTCCCCATTTTCAGAACATCAAAACGTATTTCAGCTTCCAAACTCAGTTTAGGTTTGTTCTCTTTCATCCTTGTTTACAGTCTCTCAGGATCCTTCCAGGCCTTTGGCAGCACTTGCAGCTCCTCCCAGTAAACTTTCCTACATACTTGTTAACACGCCATTTGCCATCTCATCCAAATCATTATTCAGAAGCTTACATAAGGAACACCAGTCCCTTAGAAACACCAGAAACAATGCCATTTAGCAATTGCTCTTTGCGTTTATAGTTCTTCCAAATGCCACTCCAGTGTCTTTTGTAATCTTAGTATTATGCTAGCTACACGAGCTGCTTATTGAAACCTTCTTAATTGCCTTTCCACTAAGACAAGAATCAGTTAAACATCAAAATATTTCATGACACCTCTATGAAACTTTACTTCCATCTGAGAACTGGGACTAAGAAAAAGGTCAAGTGATTTCCTTGTGTGCACCATCCAGAGGAAGGAATATGACAGACTGCCTCTGAGTCCATATCTGTTGCTTTAACCTCAAAACAATTCTTCCTGGTCCAGTTTTCTTTTAGAAACTTTTTCACAAACCTGCTATAACTCTTCCATTGACCTACAGGTCAGAGGCCTGATTCCAACATTCAACATTGGTAGGGATTTTTCAGGTATGCAAGGCTTCTCAATGTTTTATCTAGCTTCTTCCAAGCAGAATCACTAACATGAAAAATACTAACACCAAGGTGTGTCTGTCTGCACAATATGCAGTTATGTTATAGGTTTAGGGATGGAGTGAAATTTTCCTGTGCTTTGAAAAGGAGCTGCTTATGCTGTGTGGTTTCTTCATAGGCCAGACAGAACTTTTTGCCTACCAACACCTTCATAATAAGCTAGCTTAGCCACCCAGAGCCATACCATGTTATTAACAACAACAAACCTGCAATATCAAAGCATTAAAGGAATGCATTTTTATGCAGTAACTTCGTGCACAGACAACTTACCTCATCACTACTGGCTATTCTTTGTGCCAGCTCCTTTAAGTTCCTCATCATTCGTTCATCTCGGAAATCATAAGGAAATGTCTCTGTCCATTCAGTCAACAACTGTAGGATTTTGGGTGCAATTTTTCGTATCCGGTTCTACTTGAAAACAGTAAGGAAGAATGTTACGTGTGACAGCAACACAGTACATATCTGGCCCGAAGAAAGTAGTATTCTCTTCCCTAGGATACTGCAGAGCATAAGGCTAGCAAGGTTTTTAAGCTTAATTTAATTCAGCATTGGATTACAGGCCAGAGTCAATAGCCACTGAAGCCAATGAAGAGACTCTCATTGGCTTAACTGACCTGGAAACTGTGCCCAAGGTATGGAGGAAATCTTAGAATGACTCCCCTCATAATTAGGAGTCTCTCAGTGCAAGACAGTTATTAGTGTTTCCTTAACTTAGGGGTAACTATCAACAATGCAAGTGATAAGCTCCAGTTCTGCCAAGATTTACACATGCACTATACCTTATAGCGAGAAAGCAGTGGAATTATTCAAGTATCTTAACTTAACTTACATCATTTTCTACTGGGGTGGAGGTTCTATCCAAACATCCACATCCTGCCCTCTAGACATGACACACAAAACCCTATGCATTCCCATGCAAAGGGGCCAGCAATCTGAGCCACTTTGCAGAGACTGTAGGAAGAGTGTAACTTAAGCATGCAAGACAGGTCAGTGTAATTCCCATTGATGTGCTTAATTCATCATTACGTCTTCCCAACATTTTGGCATTATATGTCAAGATGATCAGAAACCTGAAACAAAAGCAACCACTGCAGGGCCAGTGCAGGATGTGTTATGAACAGCAAGCACTTTTTTCTGGCCTGTGTATTGGTAAAACAAACAGTGCAGCAGCAGCAACAGTCTTCATGGAGGACAGGCTGAGCAGCGTGGAAATTTCCCATGAATGTCAGTGAATAAAGGGTCAAATTCTAGTTGCTTGTATCAGGTTTTCAATCTGTTTAATCCTATCAAGGACTCTCTTGAGTAGCAAGATTTTGCTGTGGGCAGGGTAGAGACATTTTGCTGGAACTAATAGGGGTCCCTGAGAGTGAGTGATCTTACCTTGTCCAGGCCAGGCTCACTCAGTTTCTGCTGCTCAATGCACAAATAGCAGACTTTGGCCATGAGCTCATATGGATGCATAAACAGGCGTGAACTGAGAAGGAAGGTGAAGATGTAAGTCCTCTGCAAACAAGAGGAAGACAAAGAAAGGGATAAATTACCACCAGTTTTATACTTTCTCAAAACGCATTCCTGACAAATCAGTTCCTAGTATGTTACTATTAGCAGAAGAAAACTGTGTGTGGCTGTGCCAAGAGCTATTACCACAACAGTGAGCACTTAATTTAATGCTTGTTACTGCTTTAGAATCAGCATTATAAATTCATGCTTGAGCCAAGTTATGCAAGATTTAACCAAAACAAGGGCTGGTTTAGCTCTCCTATTGCACACAGCCTTATTACAGTCTCAGTACCTGAAATTACTCAGAATAAAACTTCAACTCATCTTCTCTTGCTCTACTGTAAGGCTTTGCAAGAGCCATTACCAGATTACATAACTCTTTCTAGCCTGACAGTGGAATAAAATTCATGCTGCAAGTCCAAGTTACTTAGAATACCAACAGAGAAATCTTGTCTGCTTCCACGTTGCTAGTGAAAGTAAATAGTTTTTGGAAAAAGAACAAAAAAAGATGCCAGTTAACTAGATTGTTGAGCTGACTCAATTCCACCATATACACCATCTTCACTACACTGTTTGTCTGTCTGACCTCAGTAAACCACACACTATGACCTCGTACTTCCTTTAATAATCCCCAAATACTGTTCATTTTTCACAGTATTGCCGGTCTCCTGGGTGAAAGCAGAGGGAACTACACAGCTTAATTTTACTGAATGAAAATTAGTAACTCATTCTGAGGTTACAAGAAGAGGCTGCTTATTTTTGTTTTAATTTTCCATATATTGTTACTTGAACTCATCATGAGATGGGTATTCAAAATATCCACTTCCCCCATTGCCAGTAGTTAAGTGTCTATGGCACCCACAAGAAAGATTCTATAATGTTCCAGTTCTAGGGGCTTGGAATAAATCACCATGTTTGACCAAATGATGTCTAAATTGCTACATGTTTAAATTTTACATTAAGCATTAATGGATAAGCACTACGTTAAGCACGGTCTTGTGTTGCTGTTAACTCTGACCCAAATTTAAAAAGATCCTGTCTTGAAAATGTGAATAGATCTATGATAACAGAAGCTGAATATAAGTGGAGTTATGTCTTCAGCAGGAACCTTTCAACAAGCAGAGATGCAGTTTTATCATCCCTCAGTCATCCCCAACTACATCCCCAACCTTTTGGTATCATTCTTCTTTCCTAAAAGTTATATAAAATGTCTCAATGCATGGATGCAGATAGGCCAAAATTTCTCAGGTGACAAGTGTCCTGTTCTCACGTCCAGCCTCTGCCAATTCCAAACTGTGTGGTACCACTTCAACACTTCAGTTGCTAATTGAACAATACATGTGGACCTCAGATGACCAATGGGAAATACGCTTTAAAAACTGTTTGGTTTTAAACTAAATACATTCATCCTATCACACTGGTAGTCATGCCTTTCTTCTCAGCTTGCCTGGCAGGTTTTTAAGGGTCAATGATACATATAATCCATCAAACAGTAAGTCACACTAGGTACTTACTTTGTGAATGAGTCACCAGGTTTGCACACCTCACCACAGCAGTAATCAAGAATTACGCTTCCTAGGTGAAGTGAGTTATTGCGGGCTGCACTCACATGAAGCACATGCTTATCCTATTATTACTTATCAGTAACTTGAGCCCCTTCCTTAGCAATTTGATGCAATACATTCTGCTTTTGCTGCACATATGAAAGTTCCCCTTTACAAGATGCATCAGGCCTAGACATATAGTTAGCTGGGTGTATAGACTTACGTCAGGATAGTAATCTACATTGGGTACCAAATGCTGGATCAAAGCTTCCAGAGAACCTGACAGGAGGTTGTTGTCATGGTAACAGAGCCCTCCACAGTTGTCCTCTTTTGACTGGTACAGGTTCCTGTTGTAGCCACTACTGTCAAACATAGCTGCAAAGGGCATCCTTTCCTGAGGAGACACACAAAAGAATTAAGGGATAATTACCAGAACATGCAACGTAAGAGGCTTTTTACACTCCAGAGATAGTACTGCAGTAGGAAGAAAACCCAGCATCACACCCTGGGTTGCTTGCACGCAGCAGTAAAGATCACGCTGTCTTCCAGCCTGTGCAGATTTTTCAGGAAAGGGCCAACACAGGCTCTCACCACTGCATGCCTATCGCAGTTGCCAGGCACTTCTTCATACCTCGCTGTTTCTTCATTAAATGACACATAAGAGGTCAAGTTTGAAAGTTAAAAGGAATGTACAAGAATCCTGGCAGGTTTTGGGAACATGGCAGAATGTTCACAGACAACTTTGGGCAAATCCTGGCAGTAGCTACCTAAAAGGAGCACTCTGATGGGGAAACGTGTTCAGGCTGACACAACACCAGTCGGTACAGAGGGAGAGAAACTGAAGTGAAGCCTTGAAGCAGTTACATGCAAGCACAATCTACTTAGGCAACAGGACAACCATGTGACTGCAATAAAAATCGCTGATTTCCCAACTCCACCCTAGTAAATCAGTGCTGAGCAGAGTCAAAGACCTGTTGAACAATCCCTCCAAATTCTGTGACAATATGAAAAATTCAGCCCAGTGTTTTCCGGCTTCAGATTTTCTTAATGCTTCAGGAAAAAAATAAAGCAATTACTCATCACTCTGCATCTCAGTGTCTGTGGAATAAAAATGTCATACCAAGGAAAAGATAAGCCGGTGCTGCATGCTGTTCAGTCATCCAAAGTAGTGGGTGGGCTGTGAGGCGGCTATGACCACCCAAGAGCTCTTTTGGTGACCCAGTATGTGAAAAGGCCAAAAGATAAAACCTCTCTGATTATTTGAGAGTTGTTATACCCTCCTTCCCTCTCCTCCTTCCTCCCTTGCCTTCTGGAAGTAACAGTTCTTGCCAGTTTAAAGAACCTGGGTTTTATATCCTTGACTGCGAGCTAAGTTTGTGCCCAATTTTAACCACAAATATGTCCTGGTTTTAACTCTACCACAGCAGTTACTGGGCTGTGAGTGCTAATGGGCCAGCCACATTCGGGGAGCAGACAGATCAAATTCAAAAAGGGGTTTCACACTGCTTCCCATCCTCCCCACAACTGGGAGGCAAGTGAGATGATAATATCCACAGGCTGCTGTGCTTGTGTGTCGACAGAGCACATGCCAGAGAAAAGCATTAATGCCTCTGAGCGATCATTGTAAGTGCAGATGCTGTTGCTTTTCTCTCTATTGTATCAAATCCTATTTGGGGAAAGGCTCTTTAAAGCCAGAGAGCTCAATGAACATCACTTTGTGAAGGCACCCCATTTTGAGAACAACTAGCGATGTGCCAGCCTGGAGATAAATAGTGTGCTGCCAATCAGTGTGGACCACAGCTTGCAACAAAGCACTTTTCAGAGTGAGCTCAGTGGAGATGAGAAGTTATTATTAGCTAGATTCCCGGGGACCTGAAGCACCACAGAGCGCGCCACAGACTTGCTGCTGCAGGCAGCATGTCTGGACAATGGAAGCATTCAAACCAATACAAGACTGAACGATTCAGTAAGTTAATAGTAAGTCAAAAATGGTTGCAAAGACAGAGAGGGACGGTGAAGATAGTCTCCTGGCCTACATGACCTGTGCTAATCCTGTTTTGTGAGATGACAAAAGATGCCTGCATCAAAATGGGAAAGAGTGAGGAGTCTCTCAGTTTGAAAAGTGACAGTGGTTACTCTGTGCAGCTCTTCAACCAGTGATTGAATTCCATCTAGCCCAATGAATTAGAAGAATAAAATAAATACACGTGCTGCAGCATAAGAGCACGAGGTGTGGAACTGAACAAAATCATGTTCCCATACAAGAGAGTTCAAATCATTGGACAGGTGAGGTGCAATCCAACTACACCACTCTGCAATGATAAAGCATTCTGATACATAAAGACTGTTGGTCTTTCAGACTCTTTGCAAGGCTAGCAGAGCTTAAGAAACAAAATACTACTAAGGAGCAGCATTTCCTAAGTTTTTATACTGTGTAAAGGTCACCACGTTTTAATTGCAAACCACAAACTTGGACAAATCCAAAATATTCTGCAGCCCACTAGCACTGAAAATGTCCTGTTTGCACCAAAATTCAGAAGTCTTTACAGCTGCTGTAGCAAAGCCAACAGGCAAACGGTAGTGGACAGTGTGCAAACACTGCCACTCACCAAACATTTGTAGCCCTGTGGCTCCAAGGTAATACTCCACAGGGAAAGTAAGAAAGGTTAGTTTGCATCTGCAAAACAAGTTGACATCTATATTGATACTGTAAAAAAACAAAAGAGAGCAGTTGTTTTCATCCAGATCTCCTATTAACCAAAATAGCCTAATTCAGGTTGAGACTGGAATCTGTAGAGGTTTTAGCCAGCCGAGCCAGCAATTAGTTGTGATTTCATGTAATCACCACCGCCCAAAGCAGACTCAGCCAGCATCTCATTTCATCGTGATACAATGGGGAAAAACCTCAACTTCCACCATACCACTAATTTCTAGCATGGTGAGAACTGAAACAGGTGTGAACCACAGAAGGGTTTTTCTGCAACAGATTTTCAACATGCACACTATATACTTCTGCCCATTAAAATACAAGACTTTTTAGAAGGTCAGCAGGTAGCACTTACATTCTAATAACTGACTCCCTGTCTACCTTTAGACTGTACCCAAGGCTAAACTGTAGCAGTTGTTCTACCACCTGACACCCTTTCCCCAGCTAAGAAGGGGAATGAGGGGGAAAAAAAAAAGTGAGAAGCCCCATGGGCTGAAGTAGAAATAGATTTAATGAAATAACAAAACCAATACAATCACCGATATAAAGTGTATAAGGTTCTACTCAGCCTGGTCCTTGAGGTCAACAGCAGGAGCAGAAGGCCAGGAGGGAGGAGCCCCAGGAAGAGGAACTCCACCCTCACTGAGCTCCCTCCTTTTATAATGAGCATGATGAAGTGGTATGGGATACACCTGTGAGTCAACTGCCTTCATTGGATCTCCCAGCTGACTTGGGGCTACTCATGGCCTGCCTGCATGGCTGGCCCATGGGGCTGTGCCTGGGGAACCAGAACACTCCCAAACAGAATAAGACTGTTGTGAAGCTTGCAGTCTCCTATCTCAGCACAACAATTACTCCCAGGACCACGTGGATCTTTCAATTAAAACTAAATGAGATACACAGAGCCTCCTAGTACCTCATGAAGAGGAAAAAAAAAAGTCATCAAGTCTTTAATGGATATACTGATTCATAACAATAAAAATTCCGGAAAGTCTGGCTCTGAAAGGTACATATTGGCTCACTTGTTTGCTATCTATTTCTGGAAGGTGCTTGATCGAGATGGTTCATTTCAGGTTCACTGAGACATCAAGTGAAGTGTGCCAAGAGATGTTCTATGTGCTCTGTGTTCAGACACTAAGGATTTCACATGTAATTGAATAAGACACAAGACACGTTTTCCATGCAATGAAAAGGGATGCTATCAACATGTGACAGAGATAAATACAGCATGGCCAACAGGATGATTCATACAATACACATGCTTTTCCAGCAGAACTCCCTTATTACCTTGTCCTTCCGTAACTCTTCTGTTGTGTTTTATATGGAGGTGGAGACACAAAGCAGCATGCTTATTTCTAATTAGCTGAGGAGCTAAATACATAACACCAAACCCTGCCTTAACTTGAGTGGAACTGAAATTCAGTCACAGCGCATAATCTGGTCCACAAAGCCTTGGCACATAGAGCAAAGGCATTTTGGGACATAAAACTATTGATGAACAACAGCAATACAACATATAACAAGCAGGAATTAGAAAAAAAAGACAGAAAATATTATCCTGAGACTGGGCTTTGGAAACATCTGGCTGTCACTAATATGGAAAACATTTCTCTCTCCTCTTTTTTCTTTTTTTTTTTTTTTTTTTTTTTTTGGTTAAAGATCTGTCTTGAAGGTAAGAGCAATGGAATAATTTCCTGGCTCTGCCAGTGATGTTCTCTTATGACAGAGGTAAGTCAAGAACTCCTGCATTGTGGTAAGAGAAATAAAACATTTTTTCTGCATTCAGTATCATTATAGGGAACATGAGATCTTGGGCATTAAGGTCCAAAATCTGACTTTGAGTAGCCTCTAACACAAAAGAAGTCTCATCCTTTCCAGTAACAGTAGTGTCAAGAAGAAGCCAAAGCCAAAGATGACATGCTCAAAACCCCAGGATGATTTCCTGCAGGAGTTGAGGTCCAGTTTGGCAAAACTAAAGGAATCAGACACAGCTTCCAAGGCTGCCAAACACTTGTCCAAACCTCTATGTTCAACAATAGAAAAAAAAAAAAATCTGTTTTCTACTAGCAACAGTGGAGGTAATTTACATTAAAGAGCTCAGTCTGCACGTCAGGTGTGTAAAACAAACCCAACAATACCGACAGCTCGTATCTTCCATAGAAGCAACCACTATGGATTTCAGTAGTAGCCATGCAAGGTGCCTTTAAAGCCACTGCCAAATATTTTCAGCTCTGTTAAGTATCTCCCATGCTACATCCTGCAATAGAGGAATAGTGACTAAATTTGTTATGAGTCTCAAGGCGCACCTCCTCATAGAAGATGCAAACCTCAGGTGTGCAGTTACATCCCCTCAGAGCTGCTTCACCATACAGTAAGAAACCCCAAACCACATTTAGCTGAGTATGATCTCCTCAGTCCTACATGTTAATTTTTGTTCAAAATCAGATACTATCAGGAAAGGCAGACAGCCTACTGTCTGGCCAGCAGAAAGTGTTAAGAAATTGGCAGCAACTGATTCAAGGTGGCTCAGCTGTCCAGGAACAGGGCATTTGGTGGGGTGCACAGCTGGGACCTGCAATATCATCCATGCTATGCCATCCCCGTTAGTGAATCAGAACCCTAACACTATTGTTTCTGTAGAATGCTTTGTGCCTCCTGTGTACTACAAACTGAAGAAAAAGAAAATTGATGTTGTCAACAGAGATGGGAGCCATTTTCCCTACACTGTCATCAGAGGGGTATCACCGATTTTAACATGGTATTAGACTCCCACTAACCTTGGGGAATATGATCCATTTTATGTGACAGGAATGTGAACCTCTGTAATCCTAACTCACCTCAGGTGACCAAGGCCAAAAGATACACCTTCTCTATCTGCACGATCAGTAGCTAAGGGTGGAAGCCTAGGTCTAAACTAGTTCACAGGGATAATCAGCTTCATCAAGAACTGTTCACACCTCTGTCCACAGGCAACAGAAAAAGCATCATTTCAGTGCTTAGACCTGGCAGCTGGGAGCTTGGATCTGCTTCTGACTCTGCTACAAGTGGCTCACGTGGCTTTAGTCAAGTCATTCAGTTTCTCATTACTGCATTCCTCTGCTTGAGAGTACAAAGAGGGATTAGTCTGGGGTTATTTCCTTTCATTAAGTTTCAAGATATTTTTTCAAAAGGGGTACAGAAGGTGTATCACACTATATTAATGCCAGAAGCACAGTACTAGCCTTAAGCATGAAGCTCTCTTGACACTGTTCCTTCTTCAATCTCATCAAAACTAGAGTCCTTCCAAATCCAAAAGCTGCTGTTCTTTGTATCCATGCTTGACTTTCTGGTGAAACCTACAATACGCTTCAGAAGAAAGCACCATTCTCTTTTATAATCATAATAGACAGCCAAGTTATAATTTACAGCAGCAAGCTGTAATAGAGTTAAATAACAGTACTTAATTTCATTTAACTGGTTCTACCTAAAACCTCATTGCCAAACGTCTATTTTCCAGTTAGATGATGTAGAAAAAATGCCGATTTAAGGCCAATAGTTCATATAATGTCTGTTTTTCCATTTTTAAGACCTTATATTTCCATGAACAGTACAGAATTTTTACTGACACTTACAGATGTACAGCAGGTTGAAAGCAGTATATTTAGAGTTTCTGCAGTAGAAATACTTCAGTGAAAAGAATACTACAACACAAAAATTATACACTTTCCAATGTTTAGGTTGAAGATAAAAACGGATGGTCCCACTTTGGCAGTTAAGAAAGCAAATACAGCTCTGCATCCAGATAAGTTATACTTGTTTCACACCTGTTTATACCTGGGCTGAATACTAGTCATTGGTTTCTAGACCAGAGCTGGATCTGAGGTATAGGGGAATGTTAACACAATTGGCTCCAATCGGCTTGACTGGGTCCTTAGGAAATCAAGGAGAAAAATAGTCTAGCCAAAATGACTGAATAGAGTTTTTTCCCTAGTCTAGGCAGGGCCATAGCAGAAATCACCACTCCCAGGTAACTAGTGATAGGACGAGGGGTAATGGCTTCAAGTTGTGTCAGGAGAGGTTTAGATTAGATATTAGGAAAAATTTCTTCACTGCAAAAGTTATCAAGCACTGGCACAGGCTGCCCAGGGCAGTGGTGGAGTCCCCATCCCTGGACGGATTTAAGAAACATGTAGATGAGGTGCTGAGGGACATGGTGTAGTGGTGACTTGGCAGTGCTGGGTTAATGGTTGGACTTGATGATCTTGGAGGTCTTTTCCAACCAAGCCTAGGCTATGCTGCATCTGCTGGTTTGTGTAGCCTGTAAGACCCGGAAGCAGTTCCCATGCACGACTGAAGGTAGACCCTTGGGCTGTGCAATCAACAGGTTAAAGTCTCTTTGCCTTGAAACAATTACACCTATTAAGTCAACTCACAGTAGGTACAGTATTGAGAAAAAGTATATCAGCTTGGGCTGTGAAAGGATCATTGTAAGCACTGGCTAATAGCGTCTGAATCCCTGAAGGATGTTTATGAAGGAGGATCAACTCGCAGCCCTGATGGGCAGCTACTGTCAGTTCAGCCTGCTGCTTTCATGTGGAAAGCTCCTAGCCTTGTATCAATGAGAGCAATTATCTCAGAAAATATCCCACTCCACAATCTGACTCAAGTGTATTTTCCTCTGTCCTGTTGCTTACGAATCTAAATGTCTCATTGTGCTGGCTGATGCAGACTCACAGCTTCCCAGGCTCATCTCATCTATTGTCATGTAACCTGGTAGTTCTAGCCCTGTTTTCAGGTGTGACAAGATGCAAGCAGAGTACCTGACTCCGTGGGAGGGACAGGTGATCAGAGGAACATTTTACTCTGGGGAGAAGGTGCATTTTAATTAATCAAACCCAAAATGTCAGCATACATGGACCTGAGTCATGCAGTGCTATTCTAGAACCATGTAGGAAGACTGAGCTGTATTATTTTCATGATCCTGCTCATTTTCTAACTAAAAATACAGCCATACCGAACACCATCCGTTCACATTACTCACTGTAGTGACTTAGTTTTTTTTCACTACTACTACTCACAGCAGCTATAATAGAGGAGAAATCAGCAACAGCTTTTGGCTAGAGGTAGAGTCTTTGCCTCCAGTTAATAGATTATGTATTGTCCTTGCTGCAGCTGCAAAACACACTCTGGAACTTTTGTTTGCAAGCTCATTTTCTAGCAAAGTGTTTATTAGGTGATGTGGCTTGGTCCCACAAACCCATGCAAAGGGCACTTATCAGTGCTTGCAGAGTACATCTGTATATATACTATCATTTGGGAAAAGATGCTGAGGTATAATGCCTCCTTCATTGAAACACAGGCATCCAATTCCAACTGACAGCTTCTTCCTGTACTGCCCAACCATCTACTGAATCGCAGAACAGTGCTCACATGACTGAAGAAAAGGAAGACATGTTGAGACAAAGGCAAAATTAGCTTTTCATTTAGAAACACTGCATAAAGATACAAGGAAATAAATGGTTTTGATCATCTCTGTCTCCAAAAGTTGAGTACTGTCTTCTGAAGACTATGCTTTAATTTAAATTCCCTATTACAGCTATCCTGCTCAGTGCTGGCACTCTCTCCAAATGGGTGAGAAGGATCACAGGGATGATGACTCAACTACTTCCCTGAGCAGCCTGTTCCAGTGCTTGACAACCTTTTGATGAAGAAATTTTTCCTAATATCCAATCTAAACCTCCTCTGGCACAACTTGAGGCCATTACCCCTTGTCCTATTGCTTGTCACTTGGGAAAAGAGACCAATCCCCACCTCCTTTCAAGTAGTTGTAGAGAGCAATAAGGTCTTTCGTAAGCCTCCTTTTCTCCAGGTTAAACAACCCCAGTTCCCTCAGCCACTCCTCATCAGACTATTTCTGATACAAGCCAGGATGCTATTTGCCTTCTTGGCTACCTGGGCACACTGCTGGCTTATATTCAGCTGACTGTCGACCAACAGCCCCAGGTCCTTTTCCGACAGGCAGCTTTCCAGCCACTCTTCCCCAAGTCTATAACATTGCATGGGGCTGCTGTCACACAAGTGCAGGACTCAGCACTGAGCCTCATACAGTTGGCTTTGGTCCATCAATCCAGCCTGTCCAGATCCCTCTGTAGAGTCTTCCTACCCTCAAGCAGATCATCACTCCCACCCAACTTGTTGTCACCTGCAAACTTACTGAGGGTGCACTTGATCCCCGCATCCAGATAATTCATAAAGATGTTAATAGGAGGACTGGCCCCAATACTGAGCTCTGGGGCACCCCACTCGTGACTGGCCACCAACTAGATTTAACTCCTTTCATCATAACTCTTTGGGTTGGGCCATCCAGCCAATTTTTAACCCAGTGAAGAGTACACCCTTCCAAGCCATGAGCAGCCAGTTTCTCCATGAGAATGCTGTAGGAAACGGTGTCAAAGGCTTTACTAAAGTCTAGGTAGACAACATCCACAGCCTTTCCCTCATCCCCTAAGTGGGTCACCTTGTCACAGAAAAGCTTAGAGGCACAATGCATCCCTTTTATTAGGAGCATTCAGCATCTTTGGCCTCACCCATCACGTAAGTGTTTCATAGATAATAATTGCAGAGGTGCTTAAGAGTACCACTTCTATTAAGTTTTAACAATTTAGTTTTGAAGCACTTTTCCAAGAGTAACACCAATGCTCAAGCAGCCATGTAGTCAAAAGTAGCCAAGAAAGATCCCAGCCACACAATGTTGTCAGCTCTAGTAGGTGTCATCACACTCTTACAACGATATAACACAAACTAGCAGTGAGATCCACACACAGCTCCTTCCTATCTTCATCCCAAGAAAAAGTCACTTTTTAACTACACCGAGTTACAAAAATAAACTCCATGTTTTCAGTTTCTTCAGGTCACATTCCTTCACTGATGGGGCTCCAGTGCTGAACTGTGCCTGTTATTTCTGACATGCTGTGTCAGCAGCTCACCCTGCAGACCATGATCAGGTACAGTAACTCACTGCGTTCCCCAGGAACAGTCTAGATAATTGATACAACTGGAGCACAGGTAACAACACTCTGTGCTGTCCCCAGAAAACTCTGCAGAAAGAAACCATGAAGAATATGAAACAACAGGGATTCATTGCACCATACAAAAAAAAACATTTTACTCAGTGCATGGCACTGCTGTGAGCTTAATCTCTTTCTTTTCTCTTTTACAAAGAATTAACAAACTCTACAGTGGCTTGTTTCAGTCCTGCCTGTTTAAAGAAGCAATATCCCCATCACTAATCCAAAATCAGAGCTGGGTCTTACCTATTAGGTCTCTCCAGCACAGGTCACCAGGAGTATACTTGGCATTGATTTTCAGCTGATTACCAGCTTCTCTCCAAGACATCTCATTTGGAAGCTGTAAAATAAGCCTGAGGGACCTATTCCTCAAATGCTGTTCTTGGCTTCCAAAATCAAGAGACTGACTTGAGACTCAGTTCTGCCTGCCCAAGTCCCTATTTCCCACAGATGGCATGTTACCTCAGCTCACCGTGGCTGTAATATCACTGAGAGCAAGCCCCTTAACACACCTTGCTTAGATGGACAGCTGTCTGCCTGAGGTACAGAGTACCTCTCTCTGTGGCTCTTTTGATTTTTCAGGCCATCCTTTCCCTTTGAGAGGAGTCAGCCCTCTTCCACTCTCTTCAGGGGAACTCCTTTTAAAGAGTTTTTCTCATCTCTCAGTGCTATATTTAGCTTTATACACAGGCAGACAGGGATGCACTGCTTGTTGTTAGGGTTGCCTTAGTTTAAAGACTGGCCTAAGCACAACATAGTAGACGTAGCTGCCGAGCAACACATTGGTCTTGGGTCGTTTAACAGCCATCACTCTCCTTCTGCCAGTGAACTGCTCCCACCTCACTCAGCACGGAGGCCTGAAGTTTTACCGCAGTAACACACAGGAGATGCCCAGCAAAAGAGAAGCCCATAAACACACTTGGGTGACATCACACTCACATACATACATACACACACACACACACCCGTCCCACCCACACATCCATTTTATGCAGTCCTACAAGCACAGTCTGGCAGAACAGTGCTTTCATCTTTCCCATCCAAACAAACAGCCATCAGTTGAATTGATGGGCTTAAAGAAAAACAGGGAAAGCTTCTCCGAGGATTATAGACACAGAAAGATCACACCGTGCAGTTTTAGGACCGTGTTCCATCTTAATACAGGGAAGGGGACAGGGAGAAGGACTCAACCACCACACTGACAAGTGTTTTTTCTGCTGGGTTGAAGTCTTTCTCCCCTCCTCAGTATCCTGATCTCCCAGAAACGAGCAGCTCCGGCTGCACGGAACTGGGTAGCCAGTAAGGAGATAAACACCAGGAAGAGAGAGACCATCCCGCCGGGACTAGCAAGAAAACGGACGGACGGACGGACGGATGGATGGATGGACAGACACACTCGAGCACCGCAGACGCCCCGGACCGTACCTGGAAGCGGCCGCAGGCACTCCAGGCCCCAGCCACTGCTTTACCGCCCACAGGCACGGATCGTCCACGGCACGGCACACCTCGGCTCCCCACACCGCCGCTTCCCTCGCCGTGACTCGCGGGCGGCAGGCGGAGCGGAGCGAGGCGCTGCTCCCCCGGCCCGCCCCCGGCCCGCCCCCCGGCCCGCCCCCCGGCCCGCCCCCGGCCCGCCCCCGGCCCGCCCCGCCACCTCCCCCGGGCCGCCCGCGCCGCAGCGCCGGTGCTGTCAGAGGCGGAGTGTGAGCCCGGTCTGTCCCGGCTGCAGAGCCGGCTCCTGGAAAGGCTGTTGAAGCGGCTTGGCCAAGCCCGCTCTGGTGCCAGCAGCGGGCAGATGTCGCAGGCGCTGGTTTCAAACCTGGCACTGAACCCGTGGGTGACTGGGCTGGGCTGAGCCTGAGAGCGGCCACTGCCCGCCCCGCCGTGCCACCCGCCGCTGGCAGCAGTCGTAAGAGAATGCCTACACACGGGCAAGAACTTCCTCCAAGCAGCTTCTCAGCTTGTGTTTTCAGCACAGGGGACTGAGCCCAGTGCTGTTTATCAGTTCGGTGACCCCGCGCAGATCTCTCCAGTACTTGTCCAGTTCTTCCTGCAGCCCATCCACAACTGTCTTCAAAAAGGGCTTGTGCAGGTCCACTACAACTCCTCAGAGTCCTTTGATTCTCTTGAACTTGGCTTATTAGCTTTGATCTGCTGTCCCCTTGCTCTTGCATGGGGTGACAAACTTTGCTCCTGCGCACCCTCTCCAGAGCACTATGAGTTTTCTCCATTTCTTGCATTCTCTGTCAGTACTTTCCAAGGCTGAAAAATCCAGTTCTACCTCATCACTCGATGAACAGGGTCCAAACCTCTCATGATCCTTGTTATCCTTTATCAACCTTTTTGCAGTACTTCAAAACCTTCTGACGTAAGGAAAACAGAGCTGCCCATGCACAACTGAAGGTGCAGCTGAACCTCAGATTTAGGGAGCTGTATCCCAAACTTTCCCTGATCTCCATCCCCTTCTAGCAATTTTCAGTTTATGCTCAAGTTCCCTTTTTTGACTGCAACCAGGAATCAAGCTGGAGCCATGCCTCAGAACAACCAAGATCTTCCAGCCAAGTAGCAGCAGCCAGGTCAGAGCCCATACTTTACACGTGAAAGTATAATCAAATTTTTCACTAACTGAAGAAAAACTGTCCCCAGTAGTTAAGTGCTCAAAAGACAGGTGCCTCTGGCTACTATTTCTGCACACAAGCATAGGAGGAGCATGTAAACCTCAGTTCCTTTTGCCTGGATCATTTTTGGAGGCAGTCACGTGATTCTGCCTACCTGCATTTCCATTTCTTTAAAACCCAGTCTCTAGAAATAAATACTTTAAAAAATCTATTTTTAAAATAATTGAGCTGGCAAGACAACTAATAGAAAAGAGACTCCAGCACAAAGGTCCTTTGCCTACACAACTCTTTCTGGAATTGTTATTTAAATGTGCATGTGATCTCACTCTGTATTCTAGAAATTACTTGCAAGTCTTCGAGGTCCGGATTCACACAAAAGCCCTCTCTGTCCCTTTGCACACTGTCACATATAATATGAAATATAAGGAAATGACATTGCAATTGACATTGCATTTTTGAAGGGAGATGACACAATGCCAAGTTGGAGGTCACAGCACTTACACACGTACCCTGGTCCTTTTCCCACCTTGGTGAGTGTTAGAGGATGGTGCTACATATCTTTCTCAGGCTCTGCTCTGTGATGTTTCTACCTCTGTTTCTTCTCTGACAGGTTTCCCAATGCAATAAACTGTTTAAGTTACTTGATTCCTGTTTACTCCTACGGTTCTCTTCATTAGACACCTCTTGTTGCTATACCAACATGAAATCTACTAGAAAAGTATTTACACTTCATCCAGACAAAGGGTTTTCCCTTTTCATTTTTCCCCCTCTCAGATTTGAGGACGAACATTTGTTTTTTCCTCCCCTTGCCTCCTGTATTCTCAAACATGATCTTTGATTAAAGCAGAAATATTTTACTGAAGTAACTGCATTTATATACACATTTATCCTGGTTTGTTTTGGTGCAAGCTGACAAGAGTGAAGGCAGCCTGTGGGCTCCCTGGCAGAGATGACTACCCCAGAGGAACAACAGGTAGTGCAGCGAATGACACATTCTGTGTGAATCAGCAGCACTGCACTACTGCAAGACTGGAAAATACTACAGCTCAAGTGGGCTGTAGACACGTATCATGTTAAGCAAGTGAGGTAGTTTCTCAGCTGTGCTTGACATTGCTCAGGCATCATTTGCAGTACTTCAAGCAGTTATGAATAACTAGGCAAGAGTTGAGAGTAGATCAAAAAATTCTAAGGAGGTAAGAAGTACAGTTACGAGTCAAAGTTTCAAACACGGAACGTGTCCAGTCTCCATTGCTCGGGTGTTTTGCTTATTTTTTCTTCCAATTTTTGATATGGTAGTGCTCTCAACAGCAATGCAGATTAAGGGAAGCAAGCACAAACAAAAACTAAAAAACTAGATGGGGGCTGATTAAACCAATTAGACCAATGCTTGCTAAACAAGTTCTATGCAGGCAATCTTCTAAAACCTAGGCTCGGGTCCCATGGCTGGATCTACTGGCATGAAACCCAGCATCTAAGATGGGCTTTAACACGTTACCCTCCACTGTGGTAGAACTACAGACTACAGACTTTGACTGCAAACCAGGCCTCTGGTTTGCCTTGGTATTTGAGTTGTGGAAAATTTCATGCACAGCCCCATCTAATCTCCATTATCACTATAAAAACATTTTTTCATGTGAATGTGAAAATTGAATGTGTTACTTCAAAACAAACTGGATTTTAGGAGAGAAGAAATTTTGGTATCTAGTAGACACTGCAAATCTCTGGGCCTATATATGCAAACAAACTATAATTCTGGCTAATTGTAACCAGGTTCCTGGCCTTTCAGACCCACTCTGGAAAAGGTAGGTTAAAACAACAATGCCAATATCCACTGCTTAAGAAGCAGGAGTTTAACTCCCAGCATTTCAGTATTTACATAGAATGAAAATGTATTTTTCCAAGATATTGTGTTAACTTTTCTGGTGAGTAGTAGCTGAGCTGGTAAGCTTCAAATCAACATATTCATACTATCCAGTGTTTCTCCAAGATATAAGAATTACGAAGTTATAAAGAATGAGGGGGGAAAGCACATTTAATGGTATCAGATGACTTGAGAAAATGAAGCTTTAGAAGAAGCAAGCCTGACAATACCAAGAATAGAGTTCTCTCTATGCACCTTCTGTTGTGGACTAAGTTCTTTTATGTATGTGCTTGAAAATCTGTCTACTGATAAAGCACCCTACCTGGCCCCATCTCTGGGTTTATCCTGATTCCACGTAGTGTTGCTTGTGCTATGTGCCCCAACCAAATACTCATAATTTTCAAGTGATAAACCAGAAACCACTTCCCTCAGTTTACCCAGTAATCTTTTACTGGTTAGATCATGCAAGCATGGTCTGTAAAACAGTTAAGTGGTGATGAATTTTAAGCATAAAGAGAGAACATTCTCTCTTGATTCAGCAAGTAACAGCCTGGATAGTTCTCCATCAGAGCAACGTGAAACTATTGGCTAAACTAGCTGCTCCCTGCCTCCTGTAACGCCAAAGGTCATCAAAGAAGAATAATTATAAGAGCCAATATCCATTCTTTTTTCATTTTATTACTTCTTCTTGTGCAAAAACATCAACCCTTACCCTGTGGTTTGCAATACTTCCCCACATAAAGGAGAAAGACATCAGGTTTCATTTAAGCCCCTGTGTTTATTAATTTTTGACTTGAACTAGGATCATATTAAAACCAGATTGCAAATCATTTAAGAGCTATTAATACTTGCTGAAAATAACCTGTGGTTTTAAGTAAGAGGAAAGTCAAAGTACATGAAAAGTAGCATTTAACTCATTGCAGAGAAGTCATGTTACATAAAAAGTGCACAACATATTTGGCATTTCAAAAAGTACTCAGCATAATCCTATACACAAAAAGTACTCTTGATACAAATGGATGGAAGGGGAGGATTTAGAGTTTGACATCAATTGTCTGAAATTCAAAAGTAAGCATTAGTCTGGCAATATTATCACACTTTTAAACCTGTACACAGACCTTCTGTTGAAATCACTGAGATACCTACACAGAATTATTTGCAGAACCAGATAACAAAACTCCTGACCACTTTAAATTTAAAAATAAACTGCTTCAAATTCAATTCAGAGCGTAAACATTTAGATTAGAGGGATCAGTCCAGCAGATCACTTAAGTGATCACTCAAGTTTGAAATTAAGTGATGGTTTGGAGTTACAGGAGACAGAGAACAGCTAGTTTAGCCAATTGTTTCTCATTGCTCTGTCAGAGAACTGTCCAGGCACTTACTTGCAGAAGCAAGAGATATGTTCAGACATTTGACAGAGGGATTCAAGCACAGTCTTCAATGTTTAGATGGAGTGGTGTGCAATGGTTGTGTGTGGAGATTAAGAGACGTGCAAACACTCACAGCACTTGACCGGTAAGCCGACTCTACTTCTGGTAACAGATTGTTTTGTAATGAGACTTTGATTTTAGCTGTTTACAACTTTGCCAGAATTTAAGCAGTCAGAGCTAGAAGTGTTGGTAGCAGGTGCCTGCTTCAGGCTTGGGCAAAATTCAGATAACATGATTTATGCTCTTCTGAAAAGGTGGTGGACAAAAATCTACTTTTACTACTCATGTTCCTGTGTTGACTAGATGTCTACATTTAGCCTGTACCCAGGGCTAAACCAGCAGTTGTTCTACCACCTGATGACCCCTTCTTAACTGAGAAGAGGAATCAGAAAAAAAAAAGGCAGAAGCCCTGTGGGTTGAAGTAGAAATAAATTTAATGGAATAACAAAACTAATACAATCACCAACATGAAGTACACAAGGTTATACTCAGCCTCTGTCCTTAGGATCAGCAGGAACAGAAGGCCAAGAGGGAGGAACTTTCCACCTTCAATAAACTCCCTTCTTTTATAATGAGCTTGATGTAAATAGTATGAGATACACCTGTGAGTCAGCTTGGGTCAGCTGCCCTGACGGAATCTCCCAGCTGACTCAGGGCTGGCCCATGATTCTGTTCCTGTGAAACTAGGACACTGCAACTTTTTATTTGTTACTGTTACCTATTGAAGGAAAGCATTCTGTGACAAAGCCTTGGACTTGAAAATTGAAAGAATATGCTTCCTGTAATTTGCATTTAATGTTTTGCCTTTAATGCAAGAACTACCCAAATTCAAACAAGCTCTTAATTTCTGAAAGCTCTGTCTGCCCTACAAGCACATGTGAGAATTTGTCAGCATAATTCTTATAGACTTTCTTGCAACTGACATCAGTCCGAGGCTTCAGGGCCTGAGCTGGACTTGCACTGAAGTGACCCCCTTCTGTACAGTGGGCACCAGAGCTGAGAAGATGGAAAGTCTTCTATATTCTCAGTGCCTTTCATGTTAACACCAAGACAGTGTGAAAAGGTGGAAAAAAATTGACAAAATTGTGGAGGGATCAAATACTATATGCTGGTGAGAAACAAGACGGCATAAAGAAATTGGCCTTGTTGAACCTCTTAAGGTTCACATGGGCCCACTTTTTAAGCTTGTCCAGGTCCCTCTGGATGGCATCACACCCCTCAGGCATGAAAGGCAAGTCCTGACTGATCAGCCTTAGTGGCCTTCCATGATGGAGTGACTACATCAGCGGACAAAGGAAGAGCTACAGATGTCATCTATCTGGACTTCTATAAGGCCTTTGACATGGTCCCCCACAACATCCTTCTCTCTAAATTGGAAAGATATGGCTTTGATGGGTGGACTGTTCACTGGATGAGGAATTGGTTGGATGGTCAGACACAGAGGGTAGTGGTCAGTGGCTCAGATGGAGATCAGTGATGCCTCTCAGGGCTCCCTATTGGGACCATTAGTATCTTCATCAATGACACAGTGAGATCAAGTGCACCCCCAGCAAGTTTGCAGATGACATTGAGCTGAGTGTTGCCGTTGACACACCTGAGGGACAGGATGCCATCCAGAGGGACCTGGACAAACTTGAAAAGTGGGCCTGTGTGAACCTCATGAGGCTCAACAGGGCCAAGTGCAACATCCTGCATCTGGGTCAGGGCAACGCCCTTGTACCAATACAGGCTGGGGGATGAAGGGACTGAGAGCAGCCCTGCAGAGAAGGACTTGGGGGTACTGATGGATGCAAAGCTGAACATGAGCAGCAATGTGTGCTCACAGCCCAGAAAGCCAACCGTGTCCTGGTCTGCATCAAAAGAAGCATGGCCAGCAGATTGAAGGAATTGATTCTCCCCCTCCACTCTGCTCTGATGAGACTCCACCTGGAGACCTGTGTTTAGCTCTGGGGCCCCCAGCATAAGGGCATGGACCTGTTGGAGTAGGTCCAGAGCAGGAGCACCTCTGCTACACAAGGACAGGCTGAGAGAGTTGGGGTTGTATAGCCTGGAAAAGAGAAGGCTCTGGGGAGACCTTATTGCAATATTTCAGTACTTAAAGGGGGCCTGTAAGAAAGATGGGGACAAACTTTTTAGCAAAGCCTCTTGCAATAGCACAAGTGGTAGCGATTTTAAACTAAAAGTGGGTAGATTTAGACTACATGTTAGGACAGGTGGGGAAACACTGGAACAGGTTGCTCAGAGAGGTGGTAGAAGCCCCAGCCCTAGAAACATACAAGGTCAGGTTGGATGGGGCTCTGAGCAACCTGATCTAGTTGAAGATGTCCCTGATCATTGCAGAGGGCTTGGACTAGATGACCTTTAAAAGTCTATTCCAACCCAAACCACTCTATGATGATAAATTGAGTATTGGGATAACACAGTTAGAGAGGAATCTTAAAGAAGAAATTAACCCTGTAGGTGACATCTCTCAAATGGAGGTATCTCCATTGAAGCTTAGTGCCATTTGCACTGCCCAGTTGAGCAAAGCAGGGCACAGAAGTGTCAAATTCTATATCATCTGGCAGGCCAGTGAGAGGAACATGCAACTCCTGAATCCCAGTCCATGAGCCAGTGCTTCAGAGACAGAGAACTCTGAAAGCAGAGCTCCATTCAGTCATTTCACACACCTGAGCTTGACACGGTACTTCTGTCATTTAAATGGATGATAATTGATGTGTAAAAATGGACATGAAATCTTGAAAGCCATTCACCTTTGAGAATGACAAGGCTAAGTGCCAACATGGGTGGGGAATAGAAGGGAAAGACAGACATCCTTGAAGAGTGTAATTTTCTCTCCCAAATGACAAAGAAAGCCAATCTGCAACATTGCTCATGTGTCCTGAGACTGTTCCTCGTAAGTTATCACACAGTCCTTCTTTTCCTGTGAAACCTCTGTGTGAAGCAAGCAGTGAAGATGAAAATACCAATAGCTTGGCACAACAGCTTTATAAGGACGACAACCAGCTTCACTTTCTCTTTCATTGCATCTAAGTGTAGATTATCTTAACGTTTCCCCAGGTTCAGCCAATGTGACAGTGTGGTATCTGTAATTGAGCCAGATAAGGCTGAAATTATATTGGAAAAGCATCTTCAAACTCTCAAGGACAAGCAGCAACTCCTTCATTTAGGACAGTTTATAGGCTGCTTCTTATTCAAGAGTCTCACCAAATCCTTCAAAGTTAATGCAATGTGGAACCACTAGCCACGATGAAAAGTGTCAGGATTTGGCCTACCTTAGAAATGTATTTATGCAAAGAGCAAATGGCTCTGTATTCTTTCAAGTGAACATAACTCTGCCAGTACTATTTGAGCACTTGACACGTTCAAAGCCATCAAAAGAAGTGCAACTTGATACATGATGTTTTACTAATTCCTGGTGTCTCTTACAAGCTGGGAGATAGAGAAAGCGGGTAAAGCCAATCCCAACTCAGTATGACTTAATTCTGATTTTTATTTCTAAGAGAAGTTGTTGATTCATTGCAATCACTTGCATTATTGATGGCCTCTATTTAGCTGCTCCCAAAGGAATAAACTGTTCAGAGTGAAAAAGTTTCCTGTTTATTTAGATAAAACTTCCCCAAAGTATCTTAACTAATATGTCTTTACAGCAACCTGCAAACTTGAAAAATATTCCACCTCATCTTAAAGACACTAAGGCATTTTCAAAGGCAGATGATATAGCATATGAAAATATGTCTGGCAGAAAGGGACCTAGGGGTGCTGGTCAACAGCTGGCTGAATATGAGCCAGCAGTGTGCCCAGGTGGCCAAGAAGGCCAACAGCATCCTGGCGTGTATCACAAATAGCATGACCAGCAGGACTAGGGAGGTGATTGATCCTTTCTACTCAGCACTGGTGAGGCTGCACCTCAAATACTGTGTTCAGTTTTGGGCCCCTACAAGAAGGACACTGAGCTGCTGGAGCATGTCCAGAGAAGGGCAACAAAGCTGGTGAAGGGTCTGGAGCACAAGTCTGATGAGGAACGGCTGAGAGAACTGGGGTTGTTCAATTTGGAGGAGACTGAGGGGAGATCTTATTGCTCTTTACAATTACCTGAAAGGAGGTTATAGTAAGGCAGGGGTCAGTCTCTTTTCCTGGGTAACTAGTGATAGGACAAGGGGTAATGGCCTCAAGTTGTGCCAGGGGAGGCTTAGTTTGGATATTAGGAAGAATTTCTTCATTGAAAGATGTCAAGTCTTGAAACAGGCTGCCCAGGGCACTGGTGGAGTACTCATCCCTGGAGGGATTTAAGAGATGTGTAGATGTGGTATTGAGGGACATGGTGTAGTGGTGACTTGGCAGTGCTGGGTTAATGGTTGGACTTCATGATCTTAGAGGTCTTTTCCAACCAAGGCAATTCTATGATTTTGTGATCTAACACTACGAACAGAACCAAATCCTGATCCCCAAGTCCTCTGTGACTTCAGAAGTCATAACCTCATGGACTGGGAAGTATGCCTAACTGCAAAGCAGAATACCCAGAAGAAATAACATACCTTGCACAATTACTATCTTTGACTATGAGTAAAAGCTCTCATTTAGGACCTTGTCTGATGATATGCACGTGATGTACAAATACAGGATAAAAGCCCCAGATCCCTCCCTTAGTAGCATTATTCCAAAGCTGGATTTTGGGATCTTTATCTCTTAGTTATTGATTTACAGTCCCCATTGCTGGGGGCTTCTCCCTAACCCCTCAAGACAAGGAAACATTTAAAACTTCTTCAGCATCCCCACCCTTTCTTCTTTCAGCCTGTTATCCCCTCAAATGCTACCTGACAGACTGCAGCAATCATCCTGTGAATAGTAATTTCCTTATTGACAGCCACCCATTTACTCTGATATCTGCCAGAACTCCCTGACACTTGAATAAACATTAAGACATTAACAGCTTGGCAAATTTCAAGAGTTTGAATAACAGTGTTCTGTGGACTCCCTACACTCACACAGGCAGCCACAAAAAACCTTGTGCACTAAACTTTGCCATCCTTGGTGCTGGGAAAGGCTGCTGGAGGAGTGACTGCAGCGACAGATTACCTACATGTATGAACTGCTGCCTTTTACTATTTCACACGAGCTATGATCTTTGGTGAGCGAAGCTTTGAATGTCTTTCCCTGTATTGCAATACAATTGGGATCTGGGCTACAAGAAACAGACTCACAGGTTTGACAAAATAACAGGAAAGAGCAAACAGAAACAAAAAACCTAAACAAATCCTCAAATTAAAACAAATAAAACACCTCCTCCCAAGTCAAAACCAATCCTTCTGAATTTTGTAACATTCATAAACCCTCGCTGAACTGCTGAACTGGAATTGGATAGCTTTGAAGTGCCTTTGGAGTGCAGAGTCTTGTACTGCAAGTATCACGAGGCTAAAATAGTCTCAATTTCAATGGATTATCAAAATGAGAAAATGATCCTACTATGTTTGTTTAAAGTTTATACTAGCACTTGTTTTTTTATCTCTTGTGTGTGTGCCTAGCATGTAGCCAGTCTGGGACTCTAGCATAATGGATGATCTTTTACCTTGAAAGACATTGTCTTCTGTCATTTCCAACTGTACTAACCATGTCAGACTATGTCATGGGGGAAATGAATCCTTTTAAACTGCAGCAGTGATGGCTCTTAAGACAATCCTCAAAGTACTGGTTAGAGTAAGAAGCTTCTGTACCACATGATTTGCAGGAAACCTGGTATGCCTGCCAGATGTTTAATAAACTTGACAGTGCCCTCTCAAAACCTTTGGCTAGACTTCAGTCATCTCTACCCACAACCAGTACACAAAGGACTCAGACTTCACAAACCATAACTTCTGTTTTGAAGTGTGCATAAAGTACACACACACATTTCTCTGTGCTTGCTGTTTTGTGAAGGGAGCTGCTATATTTTCCACTATTATGTGCTTCAAAACAGGTTCAACAGAAAAGACAAGGGAAATAAAGAGTTGTCCTGAAAGCTAAGAATATCATGTCTTAATTATTTTTATTGTGTTAGTTCAGTTGCAGGTCAGTGAAGAAAAAAAAGACTTAATACAAATTAAAGCAGTTTGACAGCCTACATGAAAGGAATTTGTTGGGTGACCTCTGTCACCCAAGTTCCAGGGAATGGATCTGCATTTTCAAAACTGCCACCACAGCATCCAGCAGCTGCATGAGGAATGGCTTGCCTATTCTGCAAGTATTTGTAAGATGTCAAAAATGCCTCTCAAACCAGAACACATATTTGAAATCACCCCAAAAAGTTAAATTTCAAAATTTTGTATTATTTAAAACCTTATTTAATAAATTGACCAATGTGTGAAAACAAAGGTTGACTTGAACAAAAAAGCCCAACTTTTAACATTCATAAATAACTAAGTAGAAAATCTCAAATCTTTTTCAATTCTCCCCCAAGAAGGTGGTTATCAGATGTTTTTGCAAAAACTACCCTTTTTCCTAACAGTTTTCAGTTTTGCAAATTTGTCTGGCCAAGAGGGATAAAAAGCATCACTGGAAAATTACCTACTCTCTCCAATGAATTGAAAGGTTGCCTGCTGTGTCTCCAGCTGTCCCCTTCCAGCTTCCAATGGAGAGGAGAATTACAAAGCCCTACGTAATAAAACCTTCCTGGAACCCTCCTGCATTGCATGCACATACATAATGGAGTGACTACTACACCTGAAGCAAGGGAAATAGCTATTGCTCAGCCTTCAACCCATTTTTTAGTATGGTGTATGTATCCCAGAAAGCTTGGAACAACAGTTTCTGAGCTCACAGGCTGCAGGAGGTATGACCCATCACACACAACATAACGGCAGAAAACAAATCTAAGCAAAACAAAATCTTCTCCAGCTACAGGTAGAAGCCCCAGCTATGTATTTGTCTATTTGGATGGGCATCTCTCCCTGCACAAATCTGCTAAGGCTTTCACTTCCCGAAAAAAAATAGTAGGGTAGAGGATAGAAACTGTTACTATTGATGTTTTTTTCTCCTGTTTTTCTCCATAACTGCAAAGACTTGCCATTCAGCCAATACTTTTGATGGCCAGAAAATGAACACACAAAAGTCTCGAAGGAAACAATGCAGGCTTAATAGCTTATACTGACACCATTTGACTCTTCAGTATTTCATCCTATTAAGCAAGTAACACTAATTTGAAAACTGATTAAATGTAATTTCATGTAACAGAAATGGCTTCAAAACAGCCATTCTTGAAACTGAATATGTAGTCAACACTTCAGTTCTTGTCTAAATATGCAGATTTACTATTGCACCCACAATGGGCTGCAGCTCTTGTCTGCTGTGTCAGTTCACTAGCTTTCGATGGCAGTTTGCTTTTTCCTCCTCTTATAGCATAATAGAAAGGAAAGGCACTCTGCCAGAAACCAAGATTCAGATTCTGCAAACTGGTATGCACATGCTCAACATTAATAGGAGCTGACCTGAGTCTCATTAAATATTTAGATAGTACTTCAGGCAGAACATGTGAGTACAGGTATGTAGGACACAGGCTGAAATGAAAAACGTTTACACTAAAGAGTGCAATTTCTTCCTCAGATTTACAGCAGTGTTTAAAGATTTCTGCTTTATTGTCATCTACTTAGCAGAGCTGTGCTACTTTATCAGAGCATAACCACAGCCAAATAAAATGTTTCTCATGACCTCTGACTTTAATGCTGGGATGACCACCACTGCACAATGTAGAGATGCAATGAGGAAAGCTAAGGCCTCCTTAGAATTAAACCTAGCAAGGGAGGTGAAGGATAACAAGAAAGGATTCTTCAAATATATTGGAGCCAAAAGGAAGACTGGAGGAAACGTAGGCCCTCTGCTGAATGAAGTGCGTACCCTGGTGATGAAGGACACAGAGAAGGCGGAATTACTGAATGCCTTCTTTGTCTCAGTCTTTACTGCTAAGGCCAGCCCTCAGGAGTCCCAGACCTTTGAGACCACAGTAGAAGTCAGGAGAGAGGAAGACTGTTTCCTGGTTGAAGAGGACTGGGTTAGGGAAAAGCTAGGTGAACTGGACACCCACAAATCCATGGGCCCTGATGAGATGCATCCGTGAGTGCTGAGGGAGCTGGCAGAAGTCTAGACTGCTCTCCATCATCTTTGAAAAGTCCTGGAGAACAGGAGAGGTGTCTGAGGACTGGAGGAAGGCCAGCATCACTACGATCTATAAAAAGGGCAAGAAGGAGGACCTGGGTAACTACAGGCTGGTCAGCCTCACCTCCATCCCTGGAAAAGTGATGGAACAGCTTGTTCTTGGCACCATCTCAAAGAATGTTGAGGACAAGAGGGTTAACAGGAGTAGTCAACATGGGATCACCAAGGGGAGGTCATGCTTGACCAACCTGATAGCCTTCTATGAGGACATAACTAGATGGATTGATGAGAGTCCAGCGCAGGGCCACTAAGATGATGAAGGGATTGGAGCATCTCCCATATGAGGAGAGGCTGAAGGAACTGGATCTGTTTATCTTGGAGAACTACTACCCCCAAGTCCTTTTCCTCAGGGCTGCTTTCCAGCACATCATCTCCTAGCCTGTATTGATAACAAGGATTGCTCCGACCCAGGTGCAGGACCCTGCACTTGGTCTTATTGAACCTCATGATGTTCACCTGGGCCCACTTCTCCAGCTTGTCCAGGTCCCTCTGGATGGCATCCTGTCCCTCTGGCATGTTGACTGCACCACCCGGCTTGGTATCGTCAGTGAAGTTGCTGAAGGTGTGCTCAATATCATTAATCCACTGTCAATATCATTAATGAAGGTATTAAACAGCACTGGTCCCACTACAGACCCCTGGGACACCACTTGTCACCATCTTCCTTCTGGACATTGAGCCATTGACTACTACCCTCTGGATGCGACCATCCAGCCAATTTCTTACCCACTGAACAGTCCACCCATCAAATCCATATGTCTCCAACTTGGCGAGAAGGATGTTATGGGGGACTGTGTCAAAGGCCTTGTAGAAGTCCAAATAGATGACATGCGTAACTCTTCCCATGTCTACTGTTGCCACTAGGTTGGTCAGGCAGGACCTGCCCCTATTAAAGCCATCCTGGCTGTCCTGAATAACCTCCCTGTCTTCCATGTGCTTCAGCATAACTTCTTGGAGGATCTGTTCCATGATCTTCCCAGGCACAGAGGCGAGGCTGACAGGTCGGTAGTTCCCAGTGTTCTCCTTTCTGCCCTTTTTAAAAATGGGTGTAACGTTTGCTTTCTTCCAGTCACTAGGGACTTCGCCTGACTGCCATGATTTTTCAAATATCATGGAGAGTGGCTTAGCAACTACATCAGCCAATTCCCTCAGGACTCTGGGATGCATCTCATTAGGTCCCATTGACTTGTGTATGTTCAGGTTCCTCAGATAGTCTCGAACCTTATCTTCACATACAGCGGGATATAACATGACTCTAATAAAATTAACCTACTGGCTTGAGCCCTATGGGATTTCTTTCCAGAAGTGTTTACCAATAGACTTCTCCTGCACTCTACAGAATAGATACTGCTTTCATTTACCTGCATATATCCTCTGCTACAAGACTTACAGGTTTCCCATCATGAGTCTTGAAGGCAGGTAGGCGATGCACATAAAGAGGAACAGAATTTGTCCTTCTGTATTGCTGAATGATGTAATATGGGACCATTTGAACTGAGGTATCAGACATTGAAGGGTGAACTCTTGATGACACTGATTTTTAGAGGCCATTTCAAAGAAGCCACACGTGTGAAGAATTCTGATAGCCTGGAAGCTAGAACCAGTAGTAAGATGTAAAGAAATTCAGCTGGTGTTAAAACTGATATTATAACTGATGCCTGGGAGGGTGAAAGAATATTCCCTCCTCCTCCCCCTTCCATAATTCTTCTATGTACTAGAATCACCCTGAGCAGAAGAGAAACTGCAAACTAGAAAACATTGACAAGTAGAAGAGCCTTCTGTTGTAGGAGCCCATAACTTTAAATGGCAGCCAGCGCTGCAACAAATCATCCGTCTGCAGTGTTGATGGTATAAAAATTACTTTAGAGAGCCAATATGGCTGCCAGAAAGCCCCTCATAAAAATTCATGACTCCAGCAGCTGGTCCTAGATGACATGAGACTTCTTGTGTGTTCTTTTATGGAAGGCAGAAAAACCAAAACCATACTCCACGTCTCATCAAAAGAGCTGTGCCTGATTTTATCTAAACTGAACAAGAAAAGACACTCCCATCACAGAGATGGCTTTTCCATTACCTATGGCTCAGAGCACCACTCTGATCTGCTCTACTCTCTGTAGGATCAGGCAGCAATGGGCTTTAAACATTACGATCAGACCCAGAAGAAGCAACCCAGAAAGCTTTAGGGGTTTTGCCTCATTCATCCAAAGTAACAAAAGCCTCAAAGGAGCACTGCTACTAATATAGATGTCTTAAAAATTGTTCAAAATTTTTACTCAACGGTAAGCACAAATCTACAAATTTTTACTGGGGAATGTAAAAATCATGTCATATGGTGGCACGCAACTGGTCAAGGCCTTACAAACATTTCTTTTTATACCCCTCTGAAGTTGTCAAATGGATCTGCTTTAAATGGGAGATAAAAATACCCAGGTGAAGCAGTGGGACATAATTTCCCAAACTGCCCTACTCAAACATCAAGAAATAGGTGGTAAAGTGTAATTAAAGCTTAATCCAGTACATTAAACGTCCCACCTCTCCAAATACTCTTTAGAGATTACAACTCACTATTAACATAGTCAGAAACTAATAATCCATACAGAAAATGAAGCCCATGGCTTCCACACCCTTCTCCTTCAGGGATGGATGGCTGGGTCCTGGCAGCAGCAATCACTGAGGGTGACCAGTTGCTTCCTCAGAAATGCACTGCTCAAGAGATCATTGATCAGTTAAGACACACTGTTAGCTGGAGCTCTCAGAACCCGGTATCTGTATCAGGAAAACACCTGCCTGTGAATCATTTAAGCATTTTTAAACTCTGGTCTTTGAATGCTGAGACTGACTTGCTAATGACAAGGTCATCTTCCCTTCCAGAGACAAAGAGGGAGACAGACCACAAACTGCTGTACATGATAACCTAGCTCAAGACAAGGAACATGAGTTTCTACAACACCACCTGATAATGGGTAACTTATCAGTTACAGAAGGCAGGCAAAAAACCTGGGAGTTTTCCTTCAGCTTCATGTGCACATTTCCAAGTCTGGCTTGTGTCCAGTACGTGAGTTTACCGCACTGCTTTGGATAACACGATTCTCTCCATACACTTCCCTGTCCCTACGTCCCTCACCACTATGTGTTATTAATGCATGTCTGTGGAATAGCTACCAGTACATTTCTGAAAATCACTTTCCTGGCATTTCATTGTTTTATTGGAAAGTGCAACTGAAGCAGAAAGAAAAACGATGCAATACTATAGGAGAGCTCTTTGTTTTCAATTCAGTAGCTGGCAGGCCAAAAAGTTGCTTAGATCAGTAGGAGTTTCCTGGCTGAGAATCTTCTGCCTGGAAGCTGTGTTGCTGGAGTACAGGAGGTCTGAAAGACCAGAGTGGTTTTGTTTTGCCCTCCCAAAATGCCCTTTCCCCTGTGGTTCTCATGTGCCTTTTTAAGAGGAGATATTTGTAACCCATGGAGAACAATTTACTCCTGTTTATGTCAGCATTATATTCAGGAAGACAGACACTTTCAGAGAAGGCTTGCTATAATTATGAGATTGCTTTATACCCTCAAGTTTGTGGCATTGCTGTAACAATGGCTATTACTTTTAATACTGAGATACTCAACAATTAATGTGTAAATTTCCCATCTCTCAAAGTGCTTTCAACAGACGAAATGCACTAAGAACTTATCATGTTGCAATTCAGAAAATAACATGGGAAAAGAAAACAATTTTAATTGACATTTTACCATTTGTTAAGTCTAGAATAGCTATACTGATGAGAGATTCAGCATACTATTAGTGATGATTACTTTACTGATGCCAGTGTTTCTGATTTTTAGGACATTAGTTGTCATTCACCTACTGTTTCAGAAACAAGAAAAATCTTGTTATTCTGTAGAAAATATATAGAACTACATGTGGTGGACTTCCTATGGAGTTATTTTCATTGAAACACAATAGCTTATTCAAAAACAATTTTTTAAAAATAATCTGCTGACTGGGATTTTTCAAAGCTTTCTTTAATTGACTTTACTTATAAATATTTTCATTTGCAGTATATTTTTTTGGTGAAAATGGTAGGAAGGACAATGAAATTTCAAGTTACATAGATGTTTCTGAGCCTAAAAATCAAGCAGCACATGAAAAAATGATACTATTCAAATTGTTAAGGAATAATAGAAGCAACTTCAAAATCAGCAATCTTTTCTGATGTGGTACTTTTCAGTAGCTCTAAATGGAACTAACTGGTTTTCTGTGATATATGCAACTAGGCAAAGAGAGGTGCAGGGGCTCATAAAATGCAGTATTCTTTGGGATATATTTTTCAAGAATATACACTAAGAGCATAAAATTTGGCCACTACTCCACCTATCAGAAAAAGTGAGTTAGGTAGCATTTTTTCTGAAAAAGCTCCACAGTGAAACCAAAGTCTCAGTTGCCCTCTGCCTCATGCATTGCAAAGTCATTACTACCTTTTGCAAAGTAAACAGACAAACGATTCCTTAAGCACAAAAAATGTGGGGATGAGAGTTCTGAAGCTACCACAAAAAGTTACATCACCTTATAAAACCATAGGGTATGCCACAACAGAACACTGAGTCCTTCACATACAACTATCTCCAATGTGCAAGAAGGGAACTCTGAAATTCTTGTCTCAAATTGTAACATGGAACAGATAGGGTGATTTCTCTGCTCCGAATGGGGTCATGCTTTCCAGCCATTTCCTGAGACCAGAAGTAATGAGAGAAAAAGTAAGGGAAAGCAACAATAGGAAGGAGCTGAATCCTGACTAGAAGTGAGGTGTTTACATTCTGTGGCAATTAGTTATCTTTCCCCAGATAAAACGGCCTGTAGTCTGCAGAGCACACTGGGGAAGGCTTCTAGCTAAGGGACTATATGAAGGCTTCAGAGCAGTTAGAGGGAGCTCCTAGAGAAAAGGATCTTAATTCCTGCTTGTGGGGTATGACAATCTGTGTGAAAGACATGCTCGGTCTCCCTAATGCCACAGCTCAATCTGCCCACATTTAAGCAGATTTCTTTCTCTTACTCTTTGTTGTAACATGTGGATCCAATCAGTATCCTGATCCCTTCTGGATATCACATACTTGCTTTGCTCGAGTTTTACTATCCCACCACACACTTCCTTTGAAAGCCTGCCTCCCCCTCCATCACTGACTTCCTCTTCCTTCATTTTAATAGTTCCCAAACTCTGCGTTCTCAGCACAAAGGGAAAGTTTTTTTCCTGCAAACCAGATCCAGACTGAACAGCACACTCTTTGCCACTGCAATGCTGCAACATCGGTTGTCTCCCAGTATGGAATATCTGGTGGGGCTTAATGGGTCTAAGTCCCCTTGTTAATGTTTTATAGACTTTACACTCAACCTCAGACATGAATACTGTCCTTTAGCTAAGGCTGGTTTATTCAGTAATGCTGAAGGGCCAACCTGGACATGCAGGAAAGGGAACACCACCTGGGAGATGATCTTGCTTTTGTAGTGGTCATGCCCAGTGCTGTGAGCTCTGAGGGGTTCTGTTTTGCTCAGTCTCAACACCTTCCAGCCCTGCCTGGGGGTGGATGTGGCAAGTTGCTTTGTTAGTGACAGTGCACATATGTCACCACCAAAGTGAACTGTGCTTTCCCCCAAGGTACCAGCTCAATTTCTCTCCAGTCTTCAATCAGCGATTGCCTCCCAATAACCCTAGTAGTCCGCATGCCAGCTGCCTTCGCCACAAGTGACTGCCACTGCTGTTCGCAGCAGAAAGAGGAACTGATGAAATAGCACACTGGTTACAAAATACACACACTCTGTAGAAAGCAATGGGAAAATTTGCTAGACAGATCAAGGGCAACTTTCAAAATTTTACTGGGCAAAGAAGCCTCGTCTGCCCAACAACGTCATTTTCCCTTGCAAGCTTAAAGCTACATCTGCCAACATATGGACTGTGTACAGATTGTGATACTCCCTCCTGATACAGATTGAGGTGCTTTAGCAAGTTCTCAAGCTGGAAACAGGTATTTCTTTCTAATGCCCCTTCGAGTAACATATGGGCCTCAAAGAAATTTCAGCAGGGTTTGCAGACCTCACTCTCATAACTATGGGTAGTCAGACACTATAAGGACACTCATCTGTGCTGACTCCCACACGTCCTCTGTTTTGTACTGCTACTACTGTCGTGAAAGTAACTACTGCAGTGCAGACTAGAGCTCCTATTTTGAATTCTTTGTAGGTTCCATCTGTCCCTAGGACTCCTGAGGTGTAATAGGGCTTAGAGAAATTTAAATCGTAAATTCAGGAGTTAACTGTTTCACATACATCCAAAACTCTCCAATGCTGTTTAGGACTGAAGTACAACAACTTTTCACACTTTACTCTTCACCTTATTTTTTAGAGTTCAACTATAACAGCTACCTGGTTTTCACAAAAGTTTACACAAGTGTCTGAGGAGGCTTCATAAATCTTGGCATGATACGTGAGCTGATCGCAATTGGATTATGGATCCTCATCATCCAAGGAACAGATTCAAACCGGGAAAGTGCAACCTGATGAATGAAACTCAGACCTACAGACTATCTGATCCTGTCAGATTGTCCTAGTTTCCCAGGAACAGACCCATGGGCCAGCCATGGCAAAGAGGCCATGAGTAGCCCTGAGTCAACTGAGAGATTCAATCAAAGCAGCTGACCCAAGCTGACTTACGGGTGTATCCCATACCACTGACATCATGCTCATTATAAAAGGAGGGAGTTTACTGAGGGTGGAGTTCCTCTTTCCGGGGCTCCTTCCTCCTGGCCTTCTGCTCCTGCTACTGATACTAAGGACAAGGCTGAATAGAACCCTGTACACTTTATGTTGGTGATTGTATTAGTTTTGTTATTTCATGAAATCTGTTTCTACTTCAACCTACTGGGCTTCTCCCTTTTTTCCCCAGTTCCCCTTCTCAGCTGGGGAGGGGTCATTGGGTGGTAGAACAACTGCTACAGTTTAACCCTGAGTACTGGCTAAACCTAGACAACTATGCAGCCACATGTCAAAGGATAACACTGACAGTAATCAGGAGAAAATAAAACCTTATTACAAAGGCAACCACTTTGCCCATTTTCCTTCTTAACTGAAATTCCCAAAACACAGTTTAAACAGAAAAATTTCTCAGAAAGAATATTTGGGTTTTAAGAGCTGGTATTTCAGACACACTCTGACAGCAAAGGAAAAACTTTATCCAAATACTAGCATCTATTGGAAAAAAATTCCTTTCATTTTATTATTCTAGCCAAATGATACAAATGGCAGTACTGAGGCTGGGGGGTGGGGTGGAAATGGGTCAATGTAATATATAACTTGCAGTGGAATTTTCTAAGAAAGACTCCCATGGCTGAAGGGAGATAGGAAGCAGCATATGTTTCCTAACAAACTCTAAGTAGTTATTTCATATTCATTTTCTTCCACAAAGAAAACTTGGCAAAATACTTAGCAGATAATTTTTGAGTATGCGTTTACATCACAGTGAAGAACTCAGCTAGGGTACAGAGGACCTGCCCTGACACAGGCTTGGCATGCAGAACCCGGTAACTAGTGGTACAGAGAAGCAGGAAGGAGTCTGTCTGGTATTTCAGGAAAAGCTCAAAGCTCACTCTCAAGTTCTTAAGGCTAAAGATTTGAAAGCTATTCCTTTTACTTGTCAACTGCATGTATTTAATCCAGTGCTCAGGATGATCTACTCAGAACCCTGCACAACCAATACTACAGCCACCGAATATACCTGCGCTTAAATGTTTCTAACTAAACTGCAACTTGTTTTTGCATCACAAATGATGGTTTCAAGACTGTGCTACCTGCACTGTTGAGTAGAAGAACAGCTGCTGAACTGCACAGCATGTAGAGAGCAGACCACTGTAGATTGTGTTTGTTTCCTTCTTTGTTGTCCCTCTCAGGCTAAACTTCTCACTGAAAATTATTTAAGTAGCTGAAGGATGAAATGTTTTTTCTTCCTGGGTTTAAAATGGGTATTTTGGGTTAGGTTATTTATTAAAAGAGAACATGGACTATTTTGACACCACACACTCTCTAATTATTTCTATTACAGCAACAAATCTAAGATATTTTTTTAAAGCCAGTGTGCTTTTAAAGATATAAAAGCAAAGAAGAGCTTGCTTCATGATCACATCAGCATACCTACTTTCCCCAATCTACTGAACGAAAGTAAAGGAGGATCCAAAATCATGGTAGAAGAGCTGCAATGCCAACCTATATGATACTTTTCCCCTAAACTTCTCTCTCAGGTAGGTAAGTACAGGAAGTAATATTTCTGTATCATTTATTGAAAATATCATGACTGATAATAAGCAAAGGGAAATGATAAACTATTAGAATGATTTACCCCTAAACAGACAAAAATCCTTTTCACTGGACAAATCTGACTTGGTGCCATTTCATTTCTCCAGATCAGTGTCAGGCCCTGATATCCAGCCCACCTCCATTTCTTTCCTTGCGGCTTTATTAGCACACATAGACAGCACACACACATATCACACATGAGCTATAATTCAGGCAGGGGAAAAGCTCCTTCTGAACTTCTTCAACACTAATGTATTACCCTTCAAACGTGCCTCAAAACTCTCCCTTGCGATGAGTAAAGTGATGAGTAAAGGAAATTCGTAAGTGCTCAAGCCACTGATGTGCCTTCATGTGCAGAGACTCCTGTATCTGGGGTTATCAGTTTATTCTACATTCATTCAGCTCATCAGTTCCCATGGGCAAATTCTTGTTTTATGTTCATACCATGCTGAGCACCATCATGTCATGAACTATGATGCAAAGAAGTGCAGAAAATAAGGTTCTGATTAACAGCAGCTCTACCTGTAGATATCTGAAGCACAACAAGAAATTTCAGATGTAGCAAGGGTTTTCCAGGCTGGCAATATTTATCACCATCCATATTCATGAAACAGTAGGTACGTTCAGTCTTACAGGAGAGTTGTCAAGAAAAGTAGTGTCATTTTGGGTCTAAACTAGCTGAAAAATGAAGACTTGCATGCGCCTCATGGGCTTCCTTAATCTAGTTCAGCAACTAAAAGTTTCTAAAATTGGATGTCAGGCTATACTTAGCTTGACACCTTAGCCTGACTCTTTAGGGAAAGAGTATCATACACTTGCCTTATATCACTGGAAATTCTGTCCTATAGCAAAGACAAAATCTAAATGATTTCCAATGTATTGCTTCAGTCATCAAAATTTTATTTGCTGATTCATTCTGTATTTTTACTACAGCAGCTTTCTAAGCATCCAAACAGCATTAATCTTGATTTTATAAGACAGTAAAGTTATGCTTTTGCAAAATTATGTTAGGCAGAACACTAATTAAAGGGTATTGAACTACTGCTGAAATACCTGATGGATCTCAAGCGCCCTGCTCATTTCACTGAAGGGCCACTGCCATGAAATGGAGTAATTATGTGTGTTTCTAAGGGAAGAAAATCCTTGCTTGTCTTACTGATTCTATTGTGAAGTACTAAAATAGTCCCTCTGATTAGGTCACACTGGTAGTAACCTTCGCAATAGGTTGCTCATAATCTTGAATTTCTGCGGATACCTCCCATATTAGCAGCAGAACACTCTAGAGGCCTTGTCCATGCTAAATAACTGCCCCAGCTTAAGAAACAGAGGTGAGGCTACATGCTACTCAAGTAATGCAATTCAGTCTCCCCTTGTAACTTCGTGATGCTTTTATGCATGGCAGGAGCAATTCCACCAAAGCCAGTGAGGTGGATCAAAAATGGTGGAGAACCATCTCAGTTCAGCCCTGCTGAGCTAACAATGCACTGAATATAGAAGAATTCTTCTATCCAACTGTGCCCTTATGTTGTGCATATTGAGAATATTCACCTGTTACAGAGTCACTGGCTTAAATAAGAGCAATCTCCAGGTTGATTTACCTTATGTTCTAAGTCCAAAGCTTGAGGATTAGAATGCATTATCCCTTTTCCCCTAATCCACAAGGCAGAAGCTTCATCGGGGACAGCACACACCTACAAGTCACAGGACGCTAAAGACATCTGCTATCCCGAAAATGGTAAAATTGCAAAATTTCATGAGAGATCTTGACTGACAGGATTTTTAAACAAAGAACTTGCCATGAATTTCATACACCATCAGTCCAGAAAGGTTTTCAGGAGCATGCTGTCTATCCCAAAACAGGTCCCACTCCACTATCCTAATTCGAGAACTGAACTTTATGTCTTCATTCAAGGTATAAGTTGAATGAAACATTTTTGAGACCTTGTAGTAAACCCCCCCCTCCAAATCCCACAAAACCAACAAAAAATACCAACAGACAATAACAAACACGAAAACCCAAATAGCTAATGCAACAGATGAAAGTACAAGAGCTACTTTCAGCAGCTGATCTCCCAGCTAAATAAGCTGAATTTTGCTCTCCAGCCATTGAGCCAAGTCTTCAGCTAGTATAAATTCACGTAACTTTGTGGAAGTCAGTGGACAGGCTCTGACTACTATCCCATATATAAGAATCACCAAAATGTAAAGTATTCATTGAGCTTATTCATAAATCAAAACATGACTGCATGCACCCCTGCCCTGCATCTCAACTTCCCAGCCAATGCCCTTGCCATCTTCCCCTGGCCACACAAACATGCTTGGCCCTCAGAATCTCCTATCAAAGAACTAATAATCCTGCACTTGTCAAAATGTTTTGAGGAGGGAAGTCTTTCAGATGATTTCTTAATTATTTCTGCAAGCAAGTAAGACTGTATTCTGAGGAATACCTGATGTGTTAAAATAAAGCTTGGAGGAAGAGGAACTGAAAAGCAAATTCCAAGAAATGCAAAAGCACCACAGGCTGAAACTTATGACAAGCTGCCTGTGAAACAACAATGCCAACTGCCTTAGAGAAAGAGATCTAAAAACTGTCAAAATGTTCCTCAGTGCAAGAAAGCTAGAACTAAAACATTTTTACCTTTAACCAGTCAAAGAGAATAAGGAAGATTCCCAAGAGCCAGAAGCTGAAGCCTGATAAAAAAAAAAACCCACAAACAAATATTTATTTTTCTTATTAATAATTTTTTTTTTTAATGTGTCTAGTCACCTTTGTGGTTTTGGGGATTTCTAACTAATAGTTTAGAGACTTAATGCTTTTGCTGCTTCAGTAAAACAAAACAAATACATAAACTAAGATTCTCGTGTAAGTTCGTGATTCCACTTACCAGGAAATTCAAATTGAAGTCAACAGAGCCTGCACTGCCTCAACACTGAGACAAAGAAGTGAGGCCAAAAGCTGTGTATCTTGTCTTTTTAAGTGGAATCCTAGAGGACGAGAATCTGGTTTTCTCCTTGTCTCCTCAATTCTTTGACAAAGGAAGTCCTGCCTTCAGCTGGTCTGAATGAAAATGTATAGGTTGCTTTGCCAACCCTCCCATGTCACAGCTTGCTGACCCTACAAATTACCTTCCACAGATACAGGTACACAGGAAGAACTAGGCTCTGCAGAGCTCTTCTCTGAAAACAACTCTGACACAGTCTCAAGTTGCCCTGTCCTCATTCTTGAAGCAGCAGAAGCTCTTCTCCTCCATTCTGCCAGGCTGCCTGTTTTTTAGGAAGCTGTACCCTTGACAACTCCCCCAACCATCTGCTCAGCAGACACAGAAGGAAGACATTCCCTCTGTACCCCTACCCATTGCTACTATTCTGGCATCGGAATGAACATGTAGCGAGAAGTTAGAGCTGATAAAAAGACCAGACAAGCCTCTTATAAAGACTTCTTGCCTGACCTCAAGTGGATGAAGCTTACAAAGATGAACTCACTCCTGCTACCTGACAGGGGTACCTACCTAATAACACCATCAGAATTTGGGCAAGAGAGTGTCAGCTAGGCAGGAGTTAACATAGAATCACACTGCCTCTTAAACTCCATGGCCTTAGTCTGAAGCAGACCAGACCCTATTAAGCTGCCAATTTTCTGTACGCATGTGTGGGTGTTGAGGGAAAGTACTGAAGTTTTTCTGCTTTTGTCTAGAAAAAACAACATATGAACACATTCTTAATACTAGAGTGTTTTCCTAATATCCAATCTAGACCTCCCCTGGCAAAACGTGAGGCCATTACACCTCGTCATATCACTAGTTACCTGGAAGAAGAGACCGACTCCTGCCTTGCTACAACCTTTCAGGTAGTTGTAGAGAGCAATGAGGTCTCCCCTCAGTCTCCTCTTCTCCAGACTGAACAACCCCAGTTCCCTCAGCCACTCCTCATCAGACTTGTGCTTTGGACCCTTCACCAGCTTCGTTGCTCTTCTTTGGACACATTCCAGCAGCTCAGTGTCCTTCTTGTAGTGAGGGGCCCAAAACTGAACACAGTACTCAAGGTGCAGCCTCATGAGTTGAGGATTAGATTGGATATTAGGAAAAACTTCTTCACTGAAAGGGTTGTCAGGCACTGTCACAGGCTGCCCAGGGCAGTGGTGGAGTCCCCATCCCTGGAGGTATTTAAGAGATGTGTAGATGAGGTGCTGAGGGACATGGTGTAGTGGCGAACAGGCAGTGTTAGGTTAATGGTTGGAACTGATGATTTTAGAGGTCTTTTCCAACCAAGGCTATTCTATGATTCTGTCAAAAGAGCCAAGAGCCTTGCTGCCATGGCCATTTCTCTCAGTGTAAGCTTAAAGAGTTTCTGCGCCTAAAAGCTCATTCCCAGCTCATCCCTGGCCTGCAGTTGTACTAATACAGCTTGTCTGGGAAGCCGTGTTAGGAATGCCACTTGGACATGGAAGAGAACTGACAAGAACACTTCTGGGTCAGCCTCCCAATCCATTTCACCCTTTTGTCTCATGAACAGTTGTACTGCCACAAGTGAAGACGAACAACTAGGCTGAAGCCATGTAAGCTGGCAGAGCCACAGAGAGGTCCAGAACTATATGCCTTTTGGCAGCAGTGTATACATCTAGACGAATTCAAGGCAGTCATGAAAGCACATTCTTATTTATAGCAGTGCCATGGATGTGGGGACAATTTGTTCTGACCATGTTTTCTCTTTGATATTCCAACAAGCTGTAAACTGCCATTTACATCTCCCTAATGTCTTGCCAGCATCGTGGTACAGCTGGCCATTGTACACATCTCTGCCAGTACAGCCAAATTACTAAGGCTGTGTGGTGGTAACATCCCCACTCAGCCAGAGAGAAACCTTTACTTAGGCATAATTATATTGGCAGAAGATGAGTTTTAGCAGCAGACTGCACTGGCAGAGGACTGAGTGAATAGAATTTGTTCAAAGCACGGATTTGCTTTTCTCTGAGCGTACCAGTCTTGTCAAAGCATTTTTGTTAAATTCCCACTGCATACATGGCACATAACTCCAGCAGGAGCAGGGTTTTCCCCTCAAAACCATAAGCTGTGGCACAAGGAACTGCTAAGTTAATTCCCACTGGGAAGCGACTGTGATTTGAGAACACTTTCATAGCATTAATTTATTTTGAGGAAGTAACACACAGCCAAAAAGTCTCTACAGGAACTCCACTGCATGTGCTGTCTCAGGATTGAAGAGCTGTAATTCTAGAGGATGCAAAGTGGTTATCAACATGTAGATTACAGATATATTCTGTTTATTTGCACTCAGAGGAAACTTTCAGCTCTATGTATGAAGTGCTGGGGTCTGAACCCTGCGCCCTGAATTAAGGTTGACATATGGGTGGTTCCCATGGTCCTTGAAAAGGAGGGGATGAGTTTGCCTTTTGGCTTTCCTCCAAGGTGCAGCAGACCTTGTAAGGAAAGCCCTTGGGTAAACAAGCCCCAGGTGCCCTGCACTGGGTAAATGAGTGCCAGGTGTCCTGCTTTGGGGATAAAAGCTGGGACCACTTGCAGGAAGGGTGGGGTGTCTATCTGTGAGGTGGATGCACTTTGCAGAGTTTCCTGTTGGGGAATGCCCTCCTGACTCTCCCTGCAACTGGGCCCCAGTCAGGTTTGGCATTTGCAAAAGCGGGCTTCGTGGAGAGATAATATGGGGCTACTTCTGTCCTATATGATCAGCCTGTTGACTTGGTTGTCTCCGATCTCTTCTATGGGAGACTTTATTTCTTTGTTTATTCCACCTATTATTGGTTGTGCTGTGTCATTGCTGGGGTTGCTGGGGTTGATGTCTGTTGTGTGTGATCTGTCTGACTTGTTTGTACCCCCAATGATCACTCATGTACTGACTTTTCTACGTACAATAGAATCTGGTTACTGGATCGTTTTGCTGCTGGCTGTGTCCTTTGTGCTAGGCCTAGTGATTGGCAAAACAATGAATCGCCCCAGAAATTATTTTTTTCCAGATGTAATACCTTAGCAGAAGCATGCAACTGACAGTGAACTAAAGGCAAATTTTGATCTTAGGAGTCTGATGTGAACAGTAACATGACCACAGCAAGCATCCCTGAATTAAAGGTATGTAAAGATCCTGAGAAGACAACTATAGGCAGGCCAGTCTCCTCAAACCTTTATCATCCTAAAGCGATTAATTCCAATTTCATTTGGTTTCAGCCAAGAGACATGATTGAGCTAAAAGCATTTATTCATTTCAGACATTTATATTGAGTAAAGTGCAGGCTGTCAATATTTACTCACTCAGAAGGTCCTTCCTCTTCCTTTTCACTCTGTATCTGGCATTCCTCTGTCCATTTTTATGTTTAAAGGAAAAGCAGAGAGGTTGAGTAGAGTGAACCAGCTCATGAAAGGATCAGATGAGCACCAGAGCCTAAGCAATGGAATCAGGTAGGGAAGGAGCACAGTGGAGATGAGTGGTTAGATTAACTCAACTTTTATCACTGCTCAAAGAGAAGGAATACTGCATTCAACACTTAAGCTGCTCACTCAATGCTCAAGGGCCTTTTTGGCCCTGAACTGCAGCATTAAGCATCTAAGTTTCCTTAAAAACTCCATTTAAAAATCTTCATTCTATCCTGATTCTACTTGACTGGCAGTTGTTTTTCTGCCTTTTCTCTATGCAGATAAATAAAACAAGCCAACGTTTTATCCTCCAAGTCATTCAGCATTCAAGCTTCAATCCAGCCAAGGATATCCTTGTAACCTAGAAGTAGTTTCTGCAATGAGGTCTCTTGGGTATTTTGTGTATTCCTGGAGTGTTTTAATGGACAGCAGCCAGAACGTCAGGCACCTGGCAACCCTGATCCTGACACAATCATTCCTGAACAATGGCTCATTTTGCCTGGATAGATGCCCGCACCTCAGTAAAGATCTCCAAACTTCATTGAGATTACTCACAGAAAAGATGGCCTATCCCATTCATTTCAGTCCAGTGGTAGTATCCAACATTCAAATATGAATAGTATTGAACACCAAATATTCAAAATATAGAATCAAAGTGCATTTTAGGTTGCAGAAACTTTCCCTTATATTCAGGAAACACTACAACACCAGAGGACAGAGGGAAAGTAAAAAATCAGAAACTGCTTCCTGTTCTTGTGGAACAAGATTTTGGTTTGCCCTTTACTTCTCTTTGCTCAAGGGGTGCTAGCAGACAGTACCATAACGATATTTCACTATTATTTCCAAGCACAGAAATGCTAGTTAAATTGTCCAGTTAAATATCCAGGAGGTAGACAGGGAACTTAACCAAATAGGTGTTTTTCACTACACACTGTGATTCCATTGTAACCCTGAAATTCAGTCCAGGTTCAGTGAAATCATTCAAAATCTGAGCCCAATTCCACATGAATTTTTTCTGAATTTCAGATGAACCTTAGATTAATGTTTTGCTAGAAACCATGGGAAATATGTTAACTTCATGTGACCAAACCACAAAATAGAAGAAGACAAGTGGTTTAATCTGAGCTTTGTTTGGAATGGTTTGGTTTCAATTCAAAGGCAAAGCAAAGCCCAGATACTGGGAGTTCACACGGTGGAAACCCAAAAATGAAACCTACACGAAGTCCCTGAGAAATGAAACAGCAGTATTTTACACAGTGCTCCTACTTTCCTTTAAGTATTCCTAAATGAAAATAATAGTCTTGTGTACTCTGTTTTCTGTGCCTCTTTTTCTGAATTTATACATGAAAACTCAGATCTACCTCAAATATCTAAGCCTTTCCTGAGAGACAATGGTGAACAAGCATTGGTTTGAGTTTGTATATTTTTTACTTGTGTGTTTTGTTTGGTTTATTTTACCCTGAAAAAGAAAAAACAAGTGTTTGTTTTGCAATCAAGTGCTTGGTTTTGGCAAATTTAAGTTAAAAAAATTGAATATAGGGACTCACCAAGACAATCTTATCATAACCAATATTCCTCATCAGAAGACAGAAAAGAGTTACCTTGTTCCTGCTGCTTATACACGCAATCTGTAACACAAGCAAAACATCACAGATGATACTTGCATTATATACAGTGCTACATTTCCTACACCCATGGCATAGCAAAGTGCCGGATTTAAAGGGGGCATGGACTTCTACATTTAAAAGAACAGCCCTCCAAGACAGACTGTGAGTCCTTTGCTCAAGCTATCAATCAGGGGGAAGTTTGATCATCACCATGTTTGAACACATCCAAGTATCCAAAATGAGCTGCATTAATTCATTCGTGCTTCTGGAATTTAGTCTTATAGGTGATATAAATAGATACAAACATGAAGATCATTTCAAGAGATATGACACATTTTTTATATTCCCAAGAGTAGGTGTGTCGGGTAAAACAGAGGAGAGAGAGTTTAACCCCTTGTTGAGTCAAAAGTTCTTAATACATAAAGTGCTAGATGACATTCCAGTGAAATACGTAGATTTCCCAGGAGGCATCACAGTCATCAGCTGCCAGAAGTGAACAAGGTCTGCAGAAGAAGGACTGAATGTGAATGGAACCTCTGGAAAGTTTCTGAAAGACAGAACGATTACAAAGCAAAAGTAAAAGGTGCACCAGGGAACAGTCTTCTCTGAGAAGCTATGCCATCAGCTTCCAGGGATGCAGGACCAGAAAGTACCTGCAACACAACAGCCAAATACAGGAGGGACACTTTTTAGATGTAAGCAAATAAAACTTGCTTTTTATTTCTCTGGTTTTGGGTTTGGTTTCTTTTGTTTTTCAGTTGGCTTTGTACACTTTAAATACTTTTAATTTGTATTTGATCTAGTTTGAATTAAGATCATTGCAAGGTCACTGGTAACATCAAAACATTACTCGAAGGTAAGGCCTTTAACTGCATCTGTGAGCTAGGCTGGCTGAAAGCCTCTGAAATGCTGCACTTCAGAACAGCCAAGGAATAACAGGATGTGGCATCATGCCAACTGCACAGCCCTGGTGGGCAGCTAGTATTGCTGAAGGTGGACTAAGAAGAAATGCTTCTACAGAGGCCAGAGATCTCTGGCATGTAAATAAGTCTTCAGAGATATGCCGAAATCCTCAGGCCCAAAGGTATTTTTGACAGTATACAATCTGCTGTATGGAGGGTGCCTCAGGAGCTAAACAACTCCTTGACTGCGAGTTCAGTACAAGTTGGGCTGTCCCTGCCTGCTTGCAGCATTTCAAATGTTTCCTCAACATCATGTGATATCCCTATATATAACAGAGACCATCTTAAAATTTAGATGCCAAGCACATCTCGGGACCCTTACAAGTTCCTACAGAGATCTAGGCTGAGACCCAGAAGTCCCCTGGGACCTATTTCTGTGACAAGAACAAACTGGCACTCAAAATTTCACCTCCTCCTCAAACAGGACCACTCCACTTTGTGCATCTTCCCAGTAATTTCAATGTGCTGAGTGCAGTGTGCTCTGAAATCCTGTTACAATGGGGTTTAGTGAAAAAGCACATTTCAAATGCACATCCATTATGCCTGATGTCTCATTTTGCAATGCATTTACTTGACTCTATAAATACCCAAGTGCCCAAGGGTAACCTTCAGCTAGTAATAAAAATGACTGATACAGTCAGTACGCTCAAGTTTACTGACAAGAGGCTGGAACAGTCTGATGCTGTGAAAACACAGAAACTAGGCACCAGCTATGCCAATACTTCCCATTTCAGAGCTGCTTGCTGCACACAGTATCTTTCCCTCAGCAGTCACTGAGAGGGTATTATAAATACAATTTTCCAGAAAGACCCTGTGCTTCTTTTATCCCTTAAGAAATTACTTAGAGACCCATTATGCTTCAGATCTCCAAGTCAAAATTTTCAGAGACCTTTCAGACAGAATGACATATGCTAGAAGTCAATTCAAATGGTATTACCAAAATCTGAGGAGTTAAAAGCCCATCCTGACATTGAATAATTTTTAAAGCACTCCAGAGACTTTGCAGTGCCTTCTGACTGTGTCATTAAATACCTCATTTCTGAACTAGCAAAGAATTCAGGAAGCTACATCCTTCAGAGTTTTAGTTTTGCTCAATTTGCTGTTTATTTACTGTAAATCAGCTCTCCTTACTAGGAAGTTCCCAGACAGGTTAATAAACTTACAATAACAAATGCAAGGCTATAAAGAACTAAATCAACCCCCCAACACCTCCCAGAGGAAATGGCCTCAAATTAGTGTGATGAAAGTCTGCACTGTGCCGTGGGAAGGGTAGAGACAATCTAGGTTGTGTAGGACACTTCCAGGGCCAGAAGGACTCTGCCAGGCCACCCAGGCACACCCCCAGAGTGGCTCAGGAAGGGATGCCTTCTCCAGGCCAGCAAAGTACCCTTCCTGAGGCCAGGGCTACAGGCTATGCAGAAAGGTTCATTAACATGAGGGAAGTACCTGGGGGGCATTATGGCCCAGGTGCTTGGCAGATATACAATAGAAAAATGCAGCAAAGGGATGAAAAAAAAAAAGCAGCAGACGACTGTTCAGCATCAAACCAAATGTGGTTCTGCCTAAGCCAGTCATGTATGTGGTCTGCTGGTACACAACCCTATGCACATGAAAACTCCTAACACTAAACTGAGGCTTTGGAGTTGTCACTTGTTATCAGTGGTAAGAGTTGCTGGTATCTATGAAAATCAGACTCACTCAGTTCTGGGGAGGGGCGATGGTTACAGAACAGCTTGCTATTTCCCAGAAAGTCATAGCTGAGGGTAGGGAGGCTCTGCAGCGGGATTTGGACAGGCTGGAGCAATGGGCTGAGGCCAATTGCATGAGGTTTAACAAGGGTAAGTGCTGGGTCATGCACTTTGGCCACAACAACCCCATGCAGCGCTACAGGCTTGTGGAAGAGTGGCTGGAAAGCTGCCTGGTGGAAAAGGACCTGGGGGTGTTGGTTGACAGCCGACTGAACACGAGCCAGCAGTGTGCCCAGGTGGCCAAGAAGGCCAATGGCATCCTGGCCTGTATCAGAAACGGTGTGACCAGCAGGAGTAGGGAGGTGACCGTGTCCCTGTACTTGGCACTCGTGAGACCACACCTTGAGTACTGTGTCCAGTTCTGGGCACCGCAGTATGGGAAGGACATTGAGGTGCTGGAACGAGTCCAGAGAAGGGCAACGAGGCTGGTGAGAGGTCTGGAAAACAGGCCTTATGGAGACCAGCTGAGGGAACTGGGGTTGTTTAGTCTGGAGAAAAGGAGACTGAGAGGAGACCTCATTGCCCTCTACAACTGCCTAAAAGGAGGTTGAAGTGCAGCTGGTGTTGGTCTCTTCTCCCAAATTACTAATGACAGGACGAGAGGAAATGGCCTCAAGTTACGTCAGGGGAAGTTGAGGTTGGATATTAGGAAGAAGTTCTTTACTGAGAGTGTGGTTAGACATTGGAACAGGCTGCCCAGGGAGGCGGTGGAGTCGCTGTCCCTGGGAGTGTTCAAAAAACGGTTTGATGAGGCACTTGAGGCCATGGTCTAATGGTCAGGAATATGATGGGATAAAGGTTGGACTCGATGACCCTGGAGGTCACTTCCAACCATAATTATTCTATGATTCTATAAGTCTACCACAGTGCTAAGATCCTATTTTGCACCACAATTAACTAATTTAAAAATGCTAAGCAAGAAAGTACAAGTGATAAAAAGAATTGTTTTCAAATAGGAAATACTAAAGAAGCTAAAAGCTCTGTCTCAGCTCTCTCGTAGAGCAGACTGGAGCTTTGCCACTCATTTCAACAGAAGCCAAACTGGGTTATTTGGAAATTCCCTGAAAACCACAGTAATAAGCTTGTAAAAATTATGGGAGGGGGATTTCCACAGAGGAAATGAGAGTAGCATCCTTTCTCCACAAAGACTTACAAATAGAAATAGAAAAAAACCCCAAAACTGCCAGAAGCTTCATTCTGCTCCAATAGACAAGCTATAAATACAGTATAGCTCACCAGCTTAATCACCTGAGTAGCTGTGCCCCCCTTAACCTAGAAAACAAACCCACCTAACCAAACATAACCCTTCTCGACTGGGGGGATTCACATTCCTTGTGTCAGGGGCATTTTGACACGATCCTATCTTCAGCTAAAGATACACACACAGAGACACCAAGAACCTGTGTAAGCAGTCCAAAAGCTTGCTTAACCAGCTGAGCTAGCAGCAGTCCAAATTATTTTTTTCTTGTTTTGCTCCTACACTACGGCTCTGTTCTGATACTCCAAAGGACAAGGGTTGCTCACTACCAATGATCAGTAATGCAAAAGACACCTTTCCCAGTAGCACTGGACTGGTCAAAACACAAGATCTGCCAACTATGCCAGTTCCTCACGTAATTGCCAAATCCAGTCTATAGACAATGCTGGTACAAGCATTGTCCTCCCACTGTGGGCCTGAAACTTGAGTAAGGATTCACTTTAAAGTCTTAATTTACTCTTCCCATACCTGGCAGCACAAGACTCCCTTACAACAATCAGCTCTACTAAAGCCATCCACAATCCAGAGGAATGCTTGGGGTACGCTATTTCATAAGATGAAGTTACGTTATATCCTAAATGACAGATAACATGCCCCCTTTTTATAGCTTTAACAGTACAAGCTTAACTATATACAAAGATAAAGCAGTCCTGCCTGATCGCACAAAATCAATTAAACCACAGAGCTTTTTCACTTGGATTTTAGGAGAAGAAACTTATGGCAATATAAGATACATTTATATATTTGGACCTAAATCCATTCTCCAAAAGCTAATGGAAACAGCAGCAGGGACAGGGAAATCAGAAATAAATATAACCCTGGAGAAGTAATGGGGAAAGTAAATTTGCTTACCGTTTTAAAAGCAGGCATCCTGCTGTCTAGAAAGATTGCTGTTTATCTACTAAGGGGCATTAACACAAGTTTCTTGGTTATACCTGACAGGAACAGCTAGATTAGTAAACAATAGCATTTTATATTTGGTTAAGGCACCACAAGCTTTAGGAAAGATTGCATGGGATGAAGAATGAATGATTTCCCCTCCATTATATTGGTCTGATGGGTCTCCCACTCACTTCACCTGAGCATAACATGCTGTCACAGCATCTTTCAAAGCCATTCGTCTGCTCTGCAGCCATTCCTGAACATGACAGACACAACTACAATCACACACAAGCTGTGCTGAGCTAACAGGACTGTGGCCTTTGTAACGGGTGTTACACAAGCGCACCCTTACCAGTCCTCAGGCAGTGAGACTAACCACCAGGGAAAATGAGATTTCACCTTGACCATTTATTTTCATTTAACACCAATGACTCAAACCTTTGTGAGTTATCTCTTTCCAATAGGACACACATTCCTGTTAGGAAGGGAACTTAACCAATGTTCCAAAGGAGAGGAAGCAGCTGCTGTTAAACATCTTTCCTTTCTGTTACCACAGGATTAACAGTCACATGCCCAGCTGTGTGTGTGCCCAGTGCCTGCTTCCCATTTTCTCTCCAGTGGTTTCTTGCTAGCTTTTTCTGTTCACATTTCAAGAGCTTTCTTCAGTGTCAGGGGGAGTGAGTTTTCCTGCCAAGAACTTTGTCAGGGAGAGAGAAAGAAAGCAAAACATGCAGCTGCAGTAACAAAAGCATAGGCCAGTGTCTTCTCCAAACCATCACATTGGGTTATTCAATACACACAGAAACCTCACAAGGTTGGTTGTTGCTTACTTTTTTAAATAGGAAGCATGTGAAACTGCTACACAAACTTGCCCAAAATAATCTGTTATGTAAACAGATGCAGTTCACTAAGTTAAAATAGCAGAGACCTATGCTGAGTAGAGCTAAATATACACGCTGCCTTTCAGTTAATATGTCTCTTCTTCACGTAATTAAGAAAAGCAGTGTATGGAGAGTGAAGAACCCACTCAGAAGAACAAAATGTTCCCAAAAAATCTTCAGCTTTCTTCAAGAGAAAACTACAACTTTCCAGAGAAGCGCTTTTTCAACACAAAGTGATACTCAGGCACCATCTCATGAAACACAATACCTTACAAGTGTGTTAAATGCTTTCTCTGGAGAAAAGGGAAAGTATGCGATGAATTCTGATTACCTCACCAAGAATAGAAGTATGTTGAGGTACAGACTCAACAGTGGCAGATACAGGTGCAGTGCCAGCAGTTCACAGCAAGGGCTTCTGCACCTTATGCCAGCAGTAAAGCTGGTCAACTTGTTGAGACAGGAAGTTACCTGCTTTCTGCTGCACTGGATAATGCAAGGTCTGCACATTATGGTTGCCACATTTATTACCATGATCTAGAAACAAAGCTTATCACAATATAGACATCCATGGATGAAAGAGGATGAAAACTAGGTAGGATTTTCAGAGGCAGCGACACTTGGCTTGGAAAACGTAAGTCCTTCCTCTTTCTTCCACCAATCTACACTGGAATTCCTTCTAATTCAGTCAGAGGAGGATAAGGTTTTAGTGTTTGTAACGCATTTAGAAAGCAGGGTGTCACCCCTCTCTCCTCTGAAGTGGCCAGTCTGAAGGCAAAAAAGCCAAAGCTGCTTATCTTCAAGACTAGAGTTCCTCTTCTCTGGGGACCAATCTGGACAGGTTCTCAACACTTCTGTTCCCACTGAAGAACAAGGGGATCGGCCCCTGCACACCAGACAGCCTCAGCCTGTGGAGTACGGCTGGTCTTTTGCACAAATGGTTCTCTTTCAAGTACAAAACCTCAGTCACACTTATGTACCTTAATTATCTTTCCTATAATCATCTAATAGGTGAGAACACAAGAAGGTTAAGACAAAAATCATCAGTGCTGTGCAAGCAGTAACAGTCCACTTTTGTCCCACACAAATTCAGAGAAATCAAAAACATTAATCATTTAGCATAAAAGCTGAGTTTTGATTTGCTCAATAATGAAAACCAAACTATCTTTACAGCCTGTGACAAGCAGGCAGATTGTGAAATGGGCTCTACATACCAAATACTCTTACTTCACAGTGTTCATCTGTGGGCAGCAGATACTGGCACAGCCCCAGTCACACACAGATCCTCACTGCCTACTGTCAGAACCAAGTCCTGAAGGACAATACTGAAACACCAGAGACAAAGGGAAAGTAAAGGAGGGCCTGACAACCGAGGATGGCACTTAAGTCCTTGACATGCAACAAAGAGCAGTACACTGAAATACCATGAGCAGTGTATACACTCTGTTCTGAAAATAGCTCTCTGGAAACATCTTTGTGCACCATGGAGAGAGTAGGTGAGGTGATTTACAAAAAGCTCTCTTCCAGTGCCTCCCAAGCCTGACCTACAGTACCTCAGAGATTAGCTTGAACAAGCACACAAACACACAAGTCAGTACTGTGCTGAACCCCATCTTCCTTTTAATTTCTTAGAGGACGTGAGGAGGCCTTGGATCTCCAGGCAAGAGAAGTTAAAGAGAAAATATGTTTGACCACTAACTTTATTACCACCACTGCTTGCACGGTAGCCTCATCTTTGACATCAATTTACTTATCTTAAATGTGTGTGGGTTGCTTCCACTTTCATTTTGACTCAATCTCTTTAAACTGCTAGAGCTGATTTGAAGTAATTATAACATGCATTCTGAAAATCTCAGACAGGCTGTTTGGATGGTAATACCTGAAACAGTTCAGCAGCAGACAAGGGGTCTGCGAGGCACCTATGCACTTACACAGTATGATGTACAAGCACTACACACACATACGCAATGGAGGACCTCTGTTTACTTTTGCAATATGAGGTATCTGGGAAAGCATCCTGGAGGCAGACATGCAATTTAAAGTCCAGACCGAAAACTGGGAAAGGCAGAATATTCATCTTATTGAAGGCACTGCAATTTGGACAAGTGACATCTTTCCCACTGTGTAGAACTACTGCAAGGATTAGAAAGCACTTGGATAATTATGTTTAAGAACAGTCCTAAAAATAAGTTTCACAATATGTAAAGAAAGATCATCTAAAAAACAAAGCCAAACCATGGTATTTGAAAACTGAATACTTTTTTTTTTTTAATTAAGTAATTTCTTTTTTCCCATGCCTGAAACATTTGTTCTGCAATTTGAAAATTTTGCCATTTAAATCTGCTGTACAATTCCATGTGTGCATGCACTATTATGTATCTTGTGTCAAGACTAAAGTTCTACAGGAGCCCTAACTATACTATTGCAACAGCTCAGCCAAAACAAATAGCATTTTCTATTTTCACACACTCAAACTTGCTTCTTTTTGTGTTTTCAGTTCTGTGTGGTGCTATCATGGAAACAGCAGTTCTGCTTCTTGGAGCTCTGTGATTGGTGGATACACCTCCATTACAGGCTCTATGCCTCCCTGGAGTCTTCAGTTTCAGGCTCCAGTGGCCCCTCCTGTACCTGGTGGTCACCATGAAACAAACTCAGCTGAAATTTGCAGCCTTCCTTGTCAGCACCACACAAAGCCAAAATAAAATATCATACCTAGGACTCCAAGACTCAAGCCAAACAGTATATATACACCGGATAATGAGCTCTTTCAAGACAGCAGTCTAGCAATGAGCCAGCAACGTGCCCTTACAGCCAAGAAGGCCAATGGTATCCTGGGGTGCATTAAGAGGAGTGTGGCCAGCAGGTCAAGGGACGTTCTCCTCCCCCTCTACTCTGCCCTGGTGAGGCCTCATCTGGAGTACTGTGTCCAGTTCAAGAGAGACATGGAGCTAGCTCAAGAGAGACATGGAGCTACTGGAAAGAGTCCAGCACAGGGCCACAAAGATGATGAAGGGATTGGGGAATCTCTTGTATGAGGAGAGGCTGAGGGAACTGGGTCTGTTTAGCTTGGAGAAGAGGAGGCCGAGGGGGAATCTCATTAATGCTTATAAATATCTCAAGGGCAAGTGTCAGGAAGATGGGGCCAGACTCTTCTCAGTGGTGTCCAGTGACAGGACAGGGGGCAATGGCCACAAACTGGAACACAGGAGGCTCAATCTTAACATAAGAAAACACTTCTTTACTGTGAGGGTGACAGAGCACTGAACAGGCTGCTCAGAGAGGTTGCGGAGTCTCCATCTCTGAAGACATTTAAAACCCATCTGGATGTGTTCCTGAGTGATCTGCTCTAGGATCCTCCTCTAGCAGGGTGGGTGGACTAGATGATCTTTGGAGGTCCCTTCCAACCCAGGTGTACAACCTGCTTATTAACCATAAAGGCAGGACTAACTGCTGTATTCAGGAAAAAAAAAATCTTCCTGTTCCATATACACCATGTCACACATGCTCCTGTATCACCCATAATTGCCACTACGATTGTTACTTCATGTTACATTTTGATTTTAAAAAACTTTTCTTGCCTATATGCTGGTAGAGTTCTTACGAAGGACAATCTAACATTTTCTTCTTCCTTCTATAGAGACTTGTATCTACATTTTCTTTGTGATGGTATTGCTTATCTGTGATAAGAGTTACCCAGAACTGAAAATTAGTACGTTGCTGTACAGAGCCATGTGTAACTCTTAAGCCAGCTGCCAATGCTTCCTCTAAATGTGATCCAAACAGGATGTATGTATAAGTTGTAAGGGCATGGTAAGGAGTCAGGTGATGAGTTTGCAAAGAGCAAATTACTGTGCTGGATATGAATTCAGAAGTCCAGACCTGTCAACGCATCTCCCCTTTTGCTACACTGACTGAAGCATGCTGGAATCACCATCTACTGGCTCCCAAGTTTAAAAAACAAAATAAAACCCAGTCCTCAGTCAATTCAAAACCAAGCAGCATTTCCATATCTGTTGCAATGTATATTTGCTGTGCAGTTCACAAGATTAAGTCCTTCATTTTAAGGGTCTTCAGTCTCAAAGGAGTACAATCCTTCCAATCCACAGATCTCTGGTATACCAGCTGTGCCTTAAAAAGGATTTCCTTATGTTACACAAGACAAAAGTGATGTGACAAATCCTACAAACAACAAGGCTTATAATATAATGCATACAAGAACAGGTAACAATAGTTTCAGTGGTGCAACCTCTTTCTTTTTTCAAACCAAGGACTCCATAAAAACTTTTGTTATAAAAGCTTTTCCTTGTGAAACCATATCTTCTCACAGAGACTTTCAAAAGCTTTCAACAAATACACTTTAGCAATACTGAAAAAAAAAAGCTTTTAATAATGTATTTTTAAACCATCTAAATGCTTGTCCTAGGGCCAGACTGCTTCATAAGTCCATTTAATGTTCACACCACCATTAGAGTACTACGCGTTGGTTGACTACGGAAAGCAGATGTTTTTCTGTTACAATCCTTACAGGCACAGCACAGCCAAAAGCTTTTCCAGTGAGTCACATTTTCACAAACATCATATTCCTTGTGTTGTGCTTGGAAACAAAAGCAAAACACTTATGAGCCCTGGCAATCTTTTGCTTCTCCCACCCACACCCCTTGAGCAGTCCAGGTGTTATCCCAAAAAGTAGGGTTGTTTACCTGGTGTGCAAGATGCTAATATGCAAACAGAGCACAGACATTTTATTCCAGTTCTGTGCAGGAAGAGGTGCTAGGGGGAATTCCCACAAAGCTAGCACACCCAGCACCTATGACTTTTACAAATTATAGTACCAAAAATCGGGCTATTTAAATATATATGATTAACCAGTCTCTGATTGGTGCTTACTGACCACTCATTGGTTAAAAGTTTTCTTGCTTTGATTTAAAGGCACAGTGGTTCTTTATTCTTCTGCACAGGTCCAGTGGGTGAGGGTCTTCCTGCAAAGGTGGGCTTCTTCAGGCTCAGAGGTGTGTTTTCATAGGGTTTGCACAACACTTCTGGCAGTTATACAAAACCAGAGTAAGCTTAATACTAAGTAACATCCTGATACTTGGAATGAATGTCTCTACTGATCATCTGGACATTTTCAAGGACACTTGCCTTTAATAAGCATTTCTGTAATGATAACTATGGCATGCCTTTTTCTATGGGTTCTCACAGAGCTTAACTACAAAGTTTCAACTATGTATTTATAAAAGGCAACACAGGGAGAGGAAGCTAATCCAGAATCAAGAGGCAGAATGGAAAAGTTACTTTTCAAAAGCAAACTGCCATTGATTTGCATGACACGGACATATTTCAAGCCTTGACTTCTGCTTATGACACAAGATTTCAGTTTCCTCAAGAGATGAAGATTCTCTTTTCCACCTCAACTTCCCACCTTTGAAGTGGTAAAATCACTCAAAAGTGCAGGTCTGAAGGTAGAGGGATCCAGGATGCTATTTTTATAGGCTGCTATGTAATTATTGATGCTACTTTGATTTGGTGACAAATAGCTTCATTGTAAAAGGATGGGGTTTGGTTTGTTCTGAGCCCAGTGAGCCTCAGGACCCTCAGGAGTGACCCTATATTAAACCACCACTCATTCCTGTTTTAGTATCTTGCTTCTGGTGACATCCAGCAAGGCATCCTATTACAAAGCAAAGGCATCCTATTAAAAAAGAAAGCCACAGTAAAACACCACCAAGCACTTTGTCCCCAAGGAAGCTTTGAAGCCTTGAAAGTCACAGAAATCACATCCTGCCTCAAATTAACAGCATGTGCTTTTTAATATTCATTACACTAATACCAGAAATCCTTCTCATCCATTATTGTCACATCATTTTATGAATTCTGCAAGTGACAGATAAGTTGGCTTTTAACCAATTTTAACCGGTTGGAATAAGCCTTAATTTCAAGCAGCAAAATTCGTGTTGGCATCAAGAAAGTTGGAAAAAAGCTTAGTAGAAACCTCAGGATCTGATAATGTAATTTCTCCTGAAAGGGTGGAAAAAATGATTCTTATATAATTTTTTCAAATGTTATGTTAATATATATTCTGATGCTTTTATTACTGGACCTGAATTGGAGATCATTTTAATATCATCAGCTGCTGATATTTTAACAAAACCAAAACAACAAAAAACCCCCATTGAAACATCCCTTCTCCCCAGTCAAGAAGCAAATCAGTGCTCTTTCCATTCCAAAAAACCTGAGAGTCAGTGCTTCCTAGCAAAGGAAGACAGGAAAACGCTTGCCAGAAAAGTTTCCTGCTAGAAAAGTGACTGAAATGAAATGTGAGAACATCCACTCCTATGATGTACAGGGTTGCTATTTACAGTATGTTTTGGAGTTTTGTCCAATGTGGCTTTAAATTACTGAAAACACTGAGGCTTCCACTATTTCCCTCGAGAAATTTTACACTTTCAGTTTTCATCATTACAGTTTTTTTTTTTTTCCCCTGCCACATGAGTATCTTTCTCTGTTTGCTCGATTTCATCTTTCATTTTAACTCTTCATTATTCAAGGGCTTATCTCATTGCTACTCCTGCTCTTTTTGAAGACTATGCTACATGCTTTCATATCCATCTACATAATTTGTCATTGTTTTCCCCTCCCCATCAAGTTAAGCTCTCTCTCTCCAGTCATTTTATTCATTTCATATGCCCCAGTAGATTACCAGAAAGGGCTACAATGGTTACCTGTGTTACAGCTCTTCTGCCTAAAATCTGAGTCATGTTTAAGAATTTGCTTCCTCAGCCTCTCTTCATTGTTTCCAGTCTGTGTTTTGGTATTGCATTATTTAAAGAATATTGTTGACTTTGATGTGATTACAAATCACTAGAAGCACTACTGCCTTTTCTTTATGAGTTTGGTTTTGATATTTTTAGCCCTACATAAGTTTTCCAATAAGCTGAAATAAGAAGGTTGTTTCCTCTTGAATGTAAGGGCAGAAAGCTGTCCTATGTCCTTATTCTGAGCCCTCTCAGAATAAGTCCCTGATATATTATAAATATCACTGGGTGGATATGTCTGAGTAAAGATTTACTTTCTTTTATTATGGTTTTACACAGAAGATTTTACAGTTTTTGCTGTATTGACTATTTCCTTTAGAGTCCAGGTACTTTGTATTATTAAATCAATATATCTAAATCAGTCAATATGGTCTTCTCAGCTTCCAGACAGCTGTAAGCCCACCTATGCTTTTAGGGCAGGTTCCTTTCAGGCCTTCCATATGCAGAAGACAGTACACAAATCAAGTTACCAGGAATGTTACAGTACCTTACTCAAAAAAAGGACAGGGACAACATTGGTCCTTCACTTGGGATACACACACATTTTCAATTCACTTACAAAATGCATAGAAGTTATGCTGACATACAAAACCAAAGCTAAGTGCTGTAGATGGCATTGTATATAGATACAGGGAATACCATTAATGAGTGGAAGGGAACAGGAAACTATTCTGACTTATTATGCTCTTCTGGTGTACCATGCTTCAACCACTTAAAAGCCTACTCGATTTGTCTTATCTTGCCTTTGGCACTCAGAATGCATAGTGCATGCCCATCAAGAAAAATGGAACATGTGTCCTGGAGTTCCTTATTAATCTCTTCAGTTTCCAGGTCAGCTTGACTCAGTTTCTCAGTCAAATGGCAGACTTGCAGTTCAGTACTCAAGGACTGCAAATTCAATTTGAGCTTGGAAGGTGAGCACAACCTACTTCTCTCCTGTTCCCAGATCAGGATTAGTGACACTTGACACCTCACTTCTGGCACTCAAAAAGCATGGGAAAACTTCTTTCTCTCTCCCTTTCTTCCTTGCATAGAGGAATATAAGCTAGTTCAGGCTTCAGAATGAGTCAACAACCACAGGACATAAGGATGATCCAGACAGAACCTGTAAGTTTTTACTATGATCTAAGCCTCAATGTTACTAAGATAGGTACAGGTTTGACTATGTGCTACAATCAGAGACACTTTTTTCCAGCCTAACTTTAGAGCTATGCCACACAGCCAAAACCAAAAGAGCAGTTCAGGTGCATGGATGCATAATCCTATGGGGTTTCCAAGCAGAGAAAACAGCACCCTGCAAAATCAGGACCTCCAATTCACAATTTACTTATAAAAATCAGATTACATCTACAACGAGCATGTGTCAAAGCAAGCCATAAATTAGCATCTCAGAAGGAAACCGAGGAAGATGAGATGGCTTCAAAATAGATAATTTTCCAACTCAAATGCACTAAAATACCTTTGCCACAGCCATTCAAGAAACACGGCAGTCTTTATTCACCACGGCTGTACCTCACTTCCATAGTGGTATAATATCACCTGGCAATGAACTAGGCTTCTTCTAAAGCTACAAGTCCAACCCAGATATCACCAGAATAAGTAACTGTTGTAGTATCATATGCTGCTACTTTCATCTCCAAAATGGTTATTCCCTATGAATAAAGTCACTTGCATACCACTCATTTACTTTTTGGTACACATCAATGGAGTAATTTTTGCCCTGTTCTTGAATACACAATAAATAAGGCTAATTGTTCACTGAGATTATTTTACTAGCTTTGGTCTAAAAAACTTCTTTGGGCAAGTGGAGTATAACATTTGCCTTGCTTTTCTGCATAATGAAAGTTTTCAACTACATCGCCAGTGTTTTCAGACACCTTGAAATGCAGATTCACATTTGGAGACAGGTGTGCTTGTTTGAGAAACTGAGCGGTAATTGTTACTCATTAGCTACAAAAACAAGAAAGGCGATGCTGGATGACAAGAATACAGAGCTGCATTTTTTTCCCCTTTCCTTAGTTTCCTGATACATGTGGAAAAGGCAGAACAGCACATCTTTTCCCATTCTGAAACTGAAGTCAGAAGTAAATGCTCTACCCCTTAAATAAACAGCTTAAGCAGGGCCTGACTTTCTAATGGAGGTATCTGAGGCACAGGATTTTAAGTGAAAGGGCTGAAGGCAGGCACATATTGCTATCCCTGACAGACACTGGCCATGGGGAACCTGCAGCAGAAAATGCTGTCCCAGTGCACCCTAGAAATCGATCTGGAAAGCAACAGCAGTTGGAAATTTCCATGTGACAGGTTGGAAAGCTCAAACAAGACACTTCTGTTGTCAAGCTGCAAGCTGATGTTTAAGTAACTGCTTTGAAGAACTATACTGTTTCTGTAGGTGAAAGCACTCGTTTAATGAACTGACAAATTGCTCTTCATTTGTTGCTCTGATGCCATCAGTACCACAAGAATGACAACGAGATGTTGGAGTGGGTCCAGAGGAAGCCACAAAGATGATCAGGGGGCTGGAGCACCTCCCCTATGGGGACAGGCTGAGGGAGTTGGGGTTGTTCAGCCTGGAGAAGAGAAGGCTCCGGGGAGACCTTATAGCAGCCTTCCTGAAGGGGCTACAAGAAAGCTGAAGAGGGACTTTTTACCAGGGTCTGTAGCAATAAGACAAGGGGTAATGGCTTTAAACTGGAAGAGGGTAGATTTAGACTAGATATTAGGAAGAAATTCTTGACTGTGGGGGTGGTGAGACACTGGCACAGGTTGCCCAGGGAAGTTGTGGCTGCCCCCTCCCTGGCAGTGTTCAAGGCCAGGTTGGGTGGGGCTTTGAGTGACCTGGTCTAGTGGAAGATGTCCCTGCCCATGGCAGGGGGGTTGGAACTGGATGATCTTTGAGGTCTCTTCCGACCTAAACCATTCTATGTTTCTATGACTCTATTAAAAAAAAAAAAATAAAATAAAAGGAAACCACCCTAGCGCCAGCATCAGCAACACATCCACAACCAGACATCTACATCAAGCCAACAATAAATGCTTTCTAATGTGGTTTTTTTTTTTGTTGTTGTTGCTGGGTTTGTTTTTGTTGGTGGTGAGTTTTTTTGGTTTGTTTGTTTGGGGTGGTGTTTTTTATTGGTGGTGGGGTTTTTTTTGGTTTCTGATATGGTTGGTTTTTTTTCCAGAGAAGCATTAGCCCATGAACTTCAGTAATAGTATTCTTTTGTGGCAATGTATGTCACCAGCTCCTTACCCTGCCCATTCACACCAGAGGTATCTATGTGGATCTACAGTGCATACTAAAAAGGATCTGACAATTAAAAAAGTATTTCCAAACCTGAGTTCACTCATCCTAACAAGTCCCTACCTTCACAAAATTTGTACTGTGATCTCTAGAACTGCATGGATTCTGAATAGGTTTACAAGTACAGCATCCCTGTCCCAGTGCCTTTTCACTTTTGAACCTGCAGGATTTCCAAGCAAGATTATTATTTCAGGATTATTCCAAACAATAATGACATAAGAAGCTAAACTTTTATGAGCCTTACTTAATAGCCTGATTTTGTCAACACCATTCAGGAAACTGCTCTTGTGTGTAGGGCCTCTCAGTTTTAAGCTCTCTTTTTTAAAAAAGCTACCCAGGTTAACCTCTTCAGTGAGAAACACTGCTCAATATAGCAGCTCCTGCCCTCTTTTCAAGCCCTTATGAGCAGAAAATAAAAGCAGAGTTTTAGCCAAGAATGGGGTGAAGAGGACTCCTGCTGTAAGTGGTCTTTCAAAGGAATACCAGATGATAGCAAAATTACTTAGGCTTTTCCATCTACTGCAGGCATCAAAAAGCTGGCCTAGAGACCATTAGTAAGAATCAGTGTCAACTACCGAAGCACATGTGAATCCAGAGATGCACACATGTAGGGAAACAGCCTGCCTCATGAGACAAAGTGCTCTTCAGCAATAGAATTAGGATGCAGCACTGCAACAGAAAGCTCAGATGACGAAAGAGAGAACACCTATGAATGTTAGAAAGTGAGCTGTTTCAGAAACTCAGTTATATGCTGAAGTGTAACAAGAATATACACTTGAAAGTCAGGGAGAAGCTATAGCTCTGAGCTCTGTGCTGAATCACACTCTGGGGACGAGGCGGGGGGGGTGGGTGGTATCAGAGAGGTAAATTACAACTTGGAAAAAAGCCAAAAAACACAGGACAACCAGGGTCAGAGGAAAAAACAATACAAGCAGTTTACAAAAAAAAAAAAGTACCTGGCCCCATTCCTGCTTATCTGTGGTTCAAAAGCACTGCCCAGGAGAAGGGAGAGACGGCACAAAGGGGTTAATCAAAGGAAGCAATATAGCTGCACATCACTACTTGTGTCCCCCAGCTCTTCTCAGTCAGGCTGCTATATCTCCCCTTACACAGGGCATTCACTCATTCCACAGGTGCTGCCAGTGCCCTGCAAACAGTAGTATTTGCAGTCAGGTTCTTCAGGGTCCTCAGATGCCTGTATTTTCACTGAGCACTTGAAAACAATACTTTTAAGACAACAGCCACAACACAATGAAGTCAAGTGTATGCTTTGTACTCATCTTGGAAACAGACTACATACCTGTGTTTCAAGGAAGAAGCCAGTCACATTTCACAATGTATCAGAAGTAAAAATATCCAAATCTAATTCACTGTACTCTGGGGATAACTACTTTGGCAGAAGGGATACAGAAGAGCAGTGTTTGTCAAGAGCACAGAAATCATGTCAAATTTCACTTCAGTCTGGCAGCAATTTCTCAACAGATGATTTCTGGGAACAATCTGCCACACCATACCGAAAAATAATAAGAAATCAAGCAGAGCGTGTTTTGTCATTTGAGACAAAGGTTCAATAGGCTTTCTATTAAAAACGTAAATCCTTCTACATTTGGGGTAACAAGTGAGGTTTATGTAATGGACCCTTGTATTCAGGGAGGAAATGCCTCTCTAATGTCTTCATGGTGAGATATTTTTAAGTAGTTTTTTTAAGTAATTTAATAAGTAGAACATACTTTATAAAACTCACTTGTATACAGAGGAATAGAAGAAATTTCAATCACCTCTTCAATTAGTTCACCTTTGAACAGCAGTGACAAAATGGAAAGCTCTGAGTGGCTGCATAGGAAATTATCCCTGGGTATTTAGAATGAATCTCTAGATTCTCAAAAATTAGACAAATAACGTTGTGTTAATTAATGTACCAATTTTTAAACTGCTGCAAAAGAGATTAACATTTGTGAGCTGTTCAGATCACTTAATGAATGATTTGATCTCCCTTACTTTTATAAATCACTGTTCATTTCACAACTACTTCTCAAAAGCAGCACCTGTAACCAGTGAACTACAGCTGACTATCATTTAAGTGCATAGAATATGACAGCACCTGACACAGGCCCTAAGCTACCCCTCAGGCACTACACAGACATACTTATGAACTATAAAACAAATAAGAAGACAGACACAAAATTAAACTTCCGGAGTTTGAAAATATAAATATTAAGATAATATAGACATTTAGCAAGGAAAATTTCAGCCTTCCAGTTTGCCAAGTTCAAAAGCAACTAAAACCAGCCCCTGCTGAATCTCATCATCTTATCTAAACTGAAGACTAATTCTCCACTGTATGTTTGGACAACATGCCTGATCTCAATCACACACCTGTTATATTACCAAATAAAAAACAGTGATAAGAATCACAAAGCCAGTAATAGTGATATTGCATTAACAGTTGCAGAACCAATTGTTACTCGGTTCACTGACCAATCTTCTATCACCAAGGGATCAGAAGAAAAGTCTCTAACATCAATACAAATAATTCTGTCCATATACACTGTGAAACAGCAGACAGAAGAAAAAATAATTATGCAGAGGCTTTTTTCCTTCCATCTTTTCTAACTGGTTCAATCAGGAAAATATTGTATACAAAATATTTTCCATAGCACAGGACTATGGTGGTTTCAAGGATGCATGCACCACCATCTCACCTAAGAGAAGGCAAGTAAAACTGGACCCTTGTTACCACTGAATTTATGACTGCCCAAATTCAGGACCTGAACTCATTTCTGAGTCTTATAATCTCATAATTCCCTTTTAGCATATACCATCCATTATCCTTTGGTTAATCAAATAACATTCATTAAAATAAATGGATGCCCCTAAGCATAACTTCTTTTACATAATAGTAGACTACTGACCTCATGCAAGAGAAGTTTTGCATTAATTGGCAATTTACTCCCCCTACTGTAAGAAAATGCTCTGCATCTGAACTTCAGCTCCCTTCAAAACCCAGAGAGCTGTCAGAGCATGAAGACATTTATAAGCCCCAAAACTTCCAAGCAGGGAAAAAAGATCAAAGTCAAAACATACCATACAGGGGCTTGGGGACAGAGGAAGCAGCTTGAATGAATCTACAGTTGAGCTACAAGACACCAAGCTTTGAACTTCCAAGTAGAAAACAAAACATGCTCCCAGTTTTTTTTCAAAGTGAGCAAGAATTTACTGCTCAGATACACACAAAATTAAGTTTATTTTCAAGTTGATTTTCTCAAGCACCAGCTTCAATACTGCCTATTCAATCACCCATTCAATCACTACTGGAGGTTCAATCTTAACCTAAGAAAACACTTCTTTACTGTGAGGGTGACTGAGCACTGGAACAGGTGCCCAGAGAGGTCGCAGAGTCTCCATCTCTGGAGACATTTAAAACCTGTCTGGATGTGTTCCTGTGTGATCTGCTCTAGGATCCTCCTCTAGCAGGGGGGTTGGACTAGATCATCTTCAGAGGTCCCTTCCAACCCCTACCATTCTGTGATTCTGTGAGCTGTTGGAGCGGGTCCAGAGGAGGGCCACAAAGATGATCAGAGGGCTGGAACACTTTTCCTACAAGAAAGCTGGAGAGGGACTTTCTCCACGAGTGTGTAGTGCTAGGACAAGGGGTAATGGTTTTAAACTGGAAAAGCATAGATTTAAATTAGAAATTAGGAAGAAATTCTTTACTGTGAGGGTGGTGAGACACTGGCACAGGTTGCCCAAGGAAGCTGTGGCTGCCCCCTCCCTGGCAGTGCTCAAGGCCAGGTTGGATGGGGCTTTGAACAGCCTGGTCTAGTGGGAGGCATCCCTGCCCATGGCAGGGGCGTTGGAACAAGATGATCTTTGAGGTCCCTTCCAACCCGAACCATTCTGTGATTCTCTTGTTCTGCTCTCCCATGCTTCTACCCAAGAGCTATTCTAGTACTCACCTTCCCCCCAAAGGTACCTTCACCTTCAACTCTGAGGCCATTATATTTCCTTTCTCATGCATGTATCCCTCAATTCCATTTTCCTAACCCTGACTTCTGTTCATATCAGCACCTTTCCCTTAATTTCAGACTAGTCTAGGACAAGTCTTGCAGCCAGTTCTCAGCAGGACAACTCTCAGTGGGACAATTCTAGGTGGGCTGGCAGATGCCACTGATCCTTTCTGGCACATGGCAAGCTCCGCAAAGCTCTTGAACATCATTGGCAAGGGCTTTATATGGTTCCACAGTGAGCCCCAAGCATCTGGCAGTGAGCAGTCTCTCACAGAAGATGGAGAGGGGACTGCCAGAGAGCTCATTCCTGGTGTGCCTGCAATATACATGACATGAGGAAGAGGTGCACAGGCAGGAAGGTGAGCAGGGGAGGGGGGCACAGCTCGAGGCATGGCCAGGAAGCCGTCTGCCTGGGCACTGCCTTGCAGGAGAACATGAGAACCAGCTGTTTTGTCGGCCTGGGCTTGGGGTTTTTTTTGTTTGTGGGTCGTCGCCGTCGGCATTGTTGTCTTTTTTTTTTTCCTCTCTCCACAGAATCACAGTCCCTGATGTGAAAAAACACACTGTATAATGGGATATATTCTGTATTTTTCCTAGTTCTCTTTGAAACTCCTGAAGCTGTTTTGCCCACCTCCCTAATGTTCATTTCTTCAACTATTTCCAAATTGTTTTATAGCTCCTAGGTTTCTAGCGCCACCCTGTGCCCCTTCTTTATCAGCCCCGTACTACACACTGCTTCATGTATCTTGTCATCCAAGGACTGTGCTATCACACCACATTTGTCTTGTACACCATAGCAGTAACAAATACCAAAATCACCTCTCTCTACACTGCAGCAAAACTCTTGACTGCAACCTAGAAAAAAAGTTGTTAGACTTAAGCTGTGTAACTATAAAAGGGAAGTTCAACAGCTTAGGCAACAGCACAGAGTCATTAGAAAACACTGCAGTTCATTTTGCTCGTTACAGCTTAACTGAAACCAGCTCCATAGACCAAGACAAGCTACAAAAGCGACATGACACATGTCTGTCCTGAAGCCTCGCAAAGTCTGTGCTAGGTCAGTAGCCTCTTGCTAGCCATTCTGATGGGATACCTTTTGTCGCACTAAATAAAGCTCTCTACAAGGCTAATAGGAACCAGAGCACTGAAAGTCTCCCTGCTGCTTCTGAATTCTGGCCTGGGAAATACTCTTTCCAGCTGCCTGCACCCCCCACTCCTCTCTCCTTTACAATAATAATAATAATAAAAATTAAAAAAATCAAGTTTCACCTGGATCCTCCTGGTTCCATGCAGCTGCCATACTTCAGCAAGTGGATGGCAAACAGAAGAGAGGTGTCTATACCAAGAGCAGGTGACAGTGATAGAACAGTGGGGCTCACACCAGTGCTGAGACACCTCAGGGTTATGTTCTTCTATTCCCAGTTAATGAAACATTCAAGCAGGCACACTTTTCCACTGGAAAAAAAACAAAATGGCAAAAAAAATATGAGGTAAGAAAAAATATCAAAAGTATGAAGGACTCTTGATGCTAGATAATATTACTGCAGGACAAAGTCCAAATGAAGTTCCCCGTAACACACTCCTCCCCTCTGCCCTGAGGCACTGTAATCTGTAGAGACACCTTGCCACCTATGAATTAAATAACCATAAACCCATAACACTCATATCAAATTTGTCTGCCCACCTGTCTACATTTAGCCAGGACCCAGGGCTAAACTGTAGCAGTCGTTCTACCACCCAATGACCCCTCCCCAGCTGAGAAGGGGAATCAGGGAAAAAAGGGGAGAAGTCCTATGAGTTGAAGTAGAAACAGGTTTAATGAAACAACAAAACTAATACAACTGCCAACATAAAGTGTACAAGCTTCTACTCAACCTGGTCCTTTGAGTCAACAGCAGGAGCAAGAGACCAGGAGGGAGCAGCCCCAGGAAGAGGAACCCCACCCTCCCTGAGCTCCCTCCTTTTATAATGAGCATGATGAAGTGGTATGGGATACACCTGTGAGTCAGCTGCCTTCATTGGATCTCCCAGCTGACTCAGGGCTACTCACGGCCTGCCTATGGCTGGCCCATGAGTCTGTTCCTGGGGACCCAGGACAGCATTCCACCCCTTATCCCATACCATCTACATAAGGTCCAAGTTGCTGCTCTTCCTGTTTCTCAATATTTACAGAAGTATCATTCCTTTAGGGCAGGTTGAAATGGTGCAGTGTGTGTCCAGAGCTCTAATCTGGGATGCTTTGTGCAGTCCATATTCAATTGGTTGTGAGGATGCTGGTGCTGTGGAAGTCACTGGGTGCTGAGGTTCGTTCATTGATCTGAGCGGTCCTGATTGTTAAACTAGAGAAGTGGTAATAAGCAGTATCATACCACAATTAACATCATACAGTTCAAATTACTGCCTGTTCTCACCCAGAATCAAATCTCCTTGAGGTGTCCATCCTCCTGCATTATCCACCACGTGCACCCGGGTCCTTGAGCAAAGGCAACCCCTCAAGCGAGGAGTAAACCAGACTGTTTTCCCCAGCAGGGGGAGCAGCCCCAGCACCAGCGGGTTCCCCCGGGTCACGGCTGTTCCGCTGCCCGCAGCCCTGCGAGCGAGCGGCCGTGGTGCGCGGCAGCAGCAGAGCCCCGCGGGGCTGACACACCGCGGCCGGCAGCAACAGCGGCGTCTGCCCACCGCCACTCCTGGAAAAATCCCAGCGGCTGAGAGAGCCGGGAATGGGCGCAGCCCGGAGCCATCCCGCTGGAATGTCTCCTTCTGGCGGATAGCGGGGGTGATGTACAGTGTGTCTACACGAAGGTACAGAAGGATGGCAACAAAGTGTAGCGGTCTCGTCAGTTTGCCTAAGGATAGACTAAAGCCTGGAAAAAGAAACAAGGAAAGGATGGTATTGAAATTTAACCCCTTTACCCACTCTGATTTAGCCCATCACACTTCTAGAGATTATTCAGATCAGAAAAATAAATCACCTAAGTAAAAGACTACGTATCTGTCTCTGCCAAGCTGCTAGTGTTACTGCTTCTACTTCAGAAATATCAGAAAGACTGTGTACCAAATACCCTACACTACCAGTGGGGAGAACACAAATCTAAAGGGAAAACTCATTTGAAATTAAAAAAAACCCCACAAACCAGAAGTACTTGAAGTGAACCAGATTAATGAAAGCTGAAGTGATGTAAACACAGCAACTTCCCTCCTTTTTGCTATATAAGGTAAGCTGTTCCCATCTTGAACTGGGAAGGTATCATGGTCAAAAATGCTGACTGAAGTACTAAGTGCAGTAGTAAGTACATCAGCAACTAGCAGCTATAACCAGCTGTTAGCCACAGAACTTCTGAGGTAGTTCTAGTTACATGGGAAAAAAACCCCTGATACTGTTTAGCAGTTCTTCACATTCCCAGCTTTTACAATCCTCTTCCGAGAACCCTTAAAAAAGAGAAGGAAGTATCAAGCTGGGACTAAATATACAGTATCACCTGAGCTGCTGTATTTGGTATAGCCAAATACAAATCCATTCAAAAAAGACAAACACTTGAAGAGGGAGCACAAGAAAGAGGGCGAGATCTTTCTCTGATGTGATTCTCCCAGCCTCTCTTAATCAACAGATCAGGAAAGTTGAATACTGTTTCTCAACCATTGTGGTGACTAGTCAGTCAGAGAAAGAGCTCATCCAGAAAGCTGTCTAACCCTTCTTTCTGAGAATTTTTATAAAGTGTTGGCCTCTTCTGGTGACAAATCCCACATTTGAAGGATGTACTTTTGGCAAAAGGCAGGATGTTCTAGTTTAGTTGCCTTTTTTCCAAACTGAAGAGTTCCAGTCAACATAACTAACATCATCTTATTCTGACTCCATTTTGTGTCCACTCTAATCCTGTGTATCTTTTTTTTCTGTACTACAGACCACCTGTGCTGTGTTCAAAATGTAGCAGCAATTCTCTAATGGCATAACTTGGTTTTGTTCATTTCTTCCTTACAATCACCAATATCATCCTGTGTGGCTTTCTGGCTGCTGTTAGGCATTTGCAATGAGATCTTCTCTGTCAAGGAATTCAGTGTTGAATATGGTTACAACTGTGGTTCTCCAGGGCTCCATGTGTAGTCTTACACAATGAATCTCTCTGACACCAAGTACACAAGACCTTTCTCATTCTCCATGCAGCCAGGCAAAACTTTGATCACAGTGGACAATTCTGTAGTACCAGGAAGCTTGTTATTAATCTCACTGCTTCTCTCTGTTTCCAGGTAATTTTTAAAAAGTCAGCTGAGCACCACAGGCCTCACCAGAGATTGTTGTAGAAACCCTCTGCTAACAGAACCACCTGATGACCTGTCCCTATGTTTCACTTCTGATCTCTTACTTGGCCACTCTGCCAGGCATCTTAGAAAAAGCAAAAGAACTTCTTGAAAGCTTCAGTATAGTATGCTGACATAGACCAAAGAAAGCCCATATATATATACATGTATCAGCATGTTGTAATTCCTCAGGTTTGGTGTTTTTTTTAGGCAAATCACAGCTGAGATAAAGGGAACTAAAAGGTGCCTTTCTTCCGCCATATTCTTTTTACTTGTCAGACTTTTCCAACAGGGTTCTCAAAACCACAGCTGTGGCAAGATTAACCTCCCTGGAGACAGCACATAGTGCTAGTGACCAGCTTCTAAAGAGTCAGGATAAAATCTTCTGGTCATCACACAGGTGAGAATGAAGACTTCCTCTTTCAGCACCTCCCACAAAGTCTCATCTTTCATGGTTCGAGTTCAAAAAAACCCTCCCAAACCAACAAACCCCCAAACTCACCAGCACCACTAAAACCCCCCACAGAACAAGTGATCATTTTGCCTGTGATTTAGAGAGACTGGTTACAGCCTTCTCACTGATCCCTGCTCTCCTCTCACAACTGTCTCAGTTTTGGAAACCCCTTGTAACAGAAGAGGAAACAAAATAGTTAGCTGCTGCAATGTTCCATTTGCCAAACTAAAAACTACTCATGATGTAAAATCTTCAGCTAAGGCATACGATAACCATATATTCCAGAGCAAATCCCCATCACCTGAACAGTAAGCTTGCATCATATAAACCGTCATGTCCCAGATGATGCCCTAATGAAGAGCATAATGTCAAATGCACAATGCAAGCCAATATCCAACTGTAACCAGGTAAACAGATCTTGTTCGTTTTACAAAATACATTTCAATCCCTGCACTTCAGCAATTATTAAGACTCATGTCACACCAGTGTTTTCTAAACTTCAAAACCACAGAAAATCTAAGTTTCTTGTCTTCTAAAATTATTCCTATTTAATTTCAGAGCCATAGGGTCAGTCCTACGTTATCTCAACTGTTTTTCCTGGATTAAAGCTACTATTTTCAAGTAGCATTCTGAAGAGATTTCTTTTATTTCCTAGCCTTTTCCCCTCCCACAGACTAATTAGAGTGGCTTATTTTTTTTTCCCCAAGTCTTCTGAAAGGTGGTACGTGTCTGAATCAAATTTATTTTTAGCTTCTCTGCAACACAGATATGCAGATTCCTGTTTCTGTTGGTGCTTTCCATACTTACGGCTTCTTATTGCAAAGTAATTTCCACACCTCCAGTGCAACCACCTTATGCCCTTTGTGGAATCCTGCTTCCATTCATCTACAGCACTTGCATCCAGTTTAGTTTACAAACAAGTTTGCTGTCTAGACGTGTCAGTTTTAAAGTTTATGTTTAAGAAACAAGATTTAAGTGACACAAATAGTGGAAAGAGTAAAGAAACAAAGAGAACTTTGCACCTCCAATTCATACAAGAGTGATTACTCTAGAATGTTTTCATATGAAACTTAAAATTGCATTGTTTCTTTTTAAGGCATGAGCTTCTAAAATGGAAAAGCACTATTATTTGCAGAATAACTGATCTATAGTCATAAGACACAGTACTGTCAAAAGCCTACCTCTCTGGTAAATATAATTGTTTCAGAAATTGTTGCGTTTGCTATGTTCATGGAAATAGGATGTTAAATTCTCCACAGAGGAGTAGGCCTTCTCCACTTCTGCAGGATAGGATACAGTTTAGACTGACTCAGCAGCAGCTCTTACAGTGACTTCCAATCTGGCATACATCTTTATTTCCAATCCAGAAGAAAAAATGCTTTTTCAAAAAGAAGTAGGTCACAAGATACACTAATTACTCTTTTAAAATATTAGAGAACACTTTTTCACAGGATACACATAGGGTACAGTTTCAGCTTGTTACTTTCAATATTCACAGTAAAATACTTTTGAAAAATAATTATTTAAGTGCATCTTACAGCCATCAAGTGCCAGTTTATTTTGTTCTGCAGAAATATTTATAAGATACCAAATGCCAGCTGAGTTACTCTTTTTGTTTCAGACTCAGTCAACCAGTTATGCACTACATCAATGCTGAAAAGAGGTTTCTTAGAAAGCTTGAAACTTCACAGTTTCCATCTGTTCTAACTGAAGCTCTGTATCAAAGAATACATGCAAAGCTCCCATGTTCTAGATCTGCAGGGTAAGACACTGATCGTCAGGACAGCTTGTACAGTGAAGATGCCATAATGCCCTTTGGGTTTGGGATATCCATGTTGTATGGTATGACTTCCCTAATCAGACATATTGTCCTGAATGTTTACAGTCACTTAAATTTGTGGAGAAGGAACAGTGAGGAGACCAGTTGGCTTGATCTTGTTGATTCCTCCATCTAGGATGCAGACCCTTGGGTACTTGTTTTTCACTAGATGAGCTGCAAACTGAAACAGATATATCATTAGCACACTGCATATTACAGTCCTTAAATTGAAATAGCTTTGTGGTAAGTAAGGCAAGTTAAACAAAAGAAAAAATTCTTGCATCCCAGAAGTTCTTTCTTTGCACCAACTAATCCAACACAGGAACCCAGGCCTGTCTATTGACAAGTGGGATGAATTTGTTGGTCACGAAGATCATCACGCTGATAACCTTGAACTTTATTTATGTCTGCTTAGGCAGAATTTCACCTCATTCCAACAGGACTATTTAATCTCAGAGTAATCACTGGAAGCCCTCTCAAAGCATAAAATAACAGATATTTTTCTCTGCATTAATCTAACTCCTAGCTGTTTCCTGTAGGTTCCCAAGCACACAAGCATCACAGTTTGATGGTACAGCCATTTGCTTACCTGTCAAACTTGTCTGACATGACTAGATTTCACAGATGTTAGATACGAATTTGGGGTCTAGCAGCTGTAATCTCCCCCACCCCAGTGCCTCAACAATCTGCCCATAGGCAGGTTACATAGTGCAAGCACACACACGCACTCCCCAGTCCTTGAAAGCCTCTCTCTCTAGTTAATTAATTCCATAAACCAAACACAGGAGTTGTCAGTTTCCATGTAGCTACTTCATGAAAAGTTGCTACATTGATGAAGCAACAATATTTTGTGTATGAAAATAATAATAATGACTAAAAAAAAAATCCAAAACAACAGAAATTATGTATCAAAATATCAAAATCAAAAAAACAAAGGAATAATATTTTGTGTACCACATGTCAAACTTGCCTTTCAAATACTGATTGCAAAACATTAAAAAGCAAGCAACCAAAATGGGTTAGTCCAAGAGAAACAACAATAGTTTTGCCTTATTTCCAATAGCTGTGAGACTGCCCTGCCATCCCAGTCTTTCAGATTGCTGCTTTATACTTGATTGACAAATTAATACTATTTATAAAATCACCAAGTGCTTCCAAATGGGCTATGTAAAACATTCACAATTACCTTTTTGACCAGAATAAGAGGTCACAGTATATCAGTTAGGACATTTTGGCTGTTATGTTTGTTTCAGCTACTTGCCTAAGGAAGACTGAAAGTAAGTTCCATCATCTCTTCCTCCATTAGCTTGGGTCAGTCAGTGCAGGATTCAAAGGATCAAATGAAAAAGTCTCCACAATCAAACAATCAAAACAGCTAATAGTAAAGTTAAGCCATATGTGAATGTCAGTTTTCATGAGAAAAGTAAATGCCATGCTTTTAGAGAGGCTCTCTGATGCAGAGGTGGTGTAATACGCACAGACACTTCAACTACTTCTCACTGTAATAGCAGTCCATAAAGATGTGGTGTATAGTAAATCAGAGACAAAGATATTTCTCTTCATCAAAAATAGCGCTCAGCTGTGCATACCATGAGCTACAAAAATAGTATATATTCCTAGTGAAATACTCCTACCAGACATCTCTACTCCATATGTACATATCTGTCACTTCACAGTGCTCTCCATACTGTCTGTATTCATGCCATTGATGTATTTGTAGGTATAAACATACATGTTACAGCAATATACTTACAGCAGCTGTGTTCTTCACTGCATTTCCTACAATCACCACAACTCTTCCTTTAAAGCTCTGGAGCGTGGCAGTTGCTGGGCACTGGATGAGATCGCCTTCTGCAGTAAATGCTGATGCAAACGGGACATTGATGCTGCCAGAAATGTGGCCACGGTTAAAGCTTAGGAAGGTGAGTTAAGGACATTTGAAAGGCAGAGAAATCTGTGGTACACACATAGCAGTAGGATGAACTTGCTCTTCATCCTGGCTGTCGTGATACAACAGTGTTGGTCTTTTGTGCTAGTATATTTTGACAAACCTCATTTACCATATTAAGTTGAACCACTACTACCTAGCTTTTTATGAATTTGAAAATGTGCCATGACCTTGACAAACCTGTGAATTACTTTCATAGACTGTACACACATGCTTGGAACACTCCCCCAACAGCAAAAAGGAACAGCTTTGATGAGATGGGAAACAGAAAAGTTCTGCAAAAATATACACAATGTCAAATATGCAGACTAGTCACTCTTCAATTACTGTACTTGCAGAAAGCTAGTTTAATTTATAATTAAATCCCAGAATCCTTTTTAATAAAGGAGCTGCCTTAAATGGAGGTAAGATTTAACTGACTTAGGTGAATTTGTTTCTCATTATTTCTGTAACATCTTTACGATCATCATTGTTAGTGTGGGAAAAACATGCCTATACAAAAATATTTGAAAGAAGATGATCATGTACCATTCATTAACATTGTCACTTTGTTTCTATTTTGAAGGGGAAAATTATGACACTCCTCCGTCACTCACCTGTGCCAACCCCCTTCCCCCAACCCCATTTATAACCACATCACTCTTCTTGCTACTAACCAGGGTAAGAGTTCTGTAGCAATCACCATTTAGACAGCAAGTGACTGGACAGATTTAGTTGCTCACACTAAAACCACTTAGTATGCTTAACTGCTCTGAGAAACTTGACTTAATCTTTTAAAAAAGAAATACATTTGATATCAACATTAGTACCAAACTAGACAGATCCAAACTGTATTTGCTGTCATCCACATTTTCCCTAATCTAAAACGACCATCCTAAGCACTCCAGTACTAAGACAATTAACAAAAAGGCCAAGATTTTGTGCTACAGACTGAGAGACCTTAAGTATGCAGCTATAACTTTCATAACAGAAACAGAAGGCTGACAGTATTTCTGCTAACATGCTTAATGAAATGAGCCTTAGATGAACTGCTGGCCAGAGACACTGCTCTGAGTCTTCTGTTACAAAACTGTCTGTTGGGCAAAAGGGCTAGTAGCTCTTGGCCTTGCAACATGAGCTTTGTTACAAAACAATGCCTTAGCTTTCAAGTGCATCCTAATAAGAAATACGAAGCACGTTTGATACTTGTTGAAAGTCCTTTCATGCTTTTTTCACATCACACTGAAAATAAAGTGAGAGTGAAGTTTAGCATGACAGGCATAGATGATGAGGAAGACTAACAACAAAACGTAGGAAATTATTCACAGTGGTCTGTCACATTTTAAAACACACCATGGAAACACACAGACTGCCTGATCCTATTGTACAGTGTGTTGAAATTTCGTGACAAACAAAGACTATTTCCTTACTGCGAGAACGAACAGGACACTGAGCACAGTATTCCTACGGTTTCCCATGTATAGTCAGAACTGCTGACGGTTTAATAGCTTTCTATATAGCATGCGTTTTCTTCTACAGCTTACATACAAACCAACTCACTCAAAGGGTAATTTTACTACCTACCAGGCTGCCTTTTTAATAATGATGTTGTCTACCTCCTAATACCAGGAAGATTTAAGTCCACCCATTACTTAGAGGACAGGACATTTTAGTCCACCATAGACTCCAACCAGACTGAAACAGCAGCAGCAATTACAGTGCACTGTTCAAGCTATGGAGATTTTCTCTCTCCAGCATGCCTCCTCATTCAAGATATATAATAATAATGAAAGACAGCCTCATAAAACCGCTCACTTCCTAGCAGTCAAATGGTTTTAAAATATTTGAAGATTTGATTCCATTCTGCTAGAGCAGAATAGGATTATTACAACAGTAGAGTAGAACCTATTATCAAGCTATTAGGAAAGCTACAGAAACATTCAACCCAACACCTTATCTTTGATCCTGATTATAACATAAATAAATCCATTCCTGTACACAGATAATAGTCTTTTAGTACAATGATTGTAGTCTAGGCACTTTATATTGCTTGCTCTCCTTCTGCATTCTCCTTGATGATTTCTAGGAAGGAGCTTAAATAATTCATAACAGACTGATGCACACAGAAATAGAAACATTTAACTCGGTAGTAGTAAAGCTTTCTATGCAGTAAAAAATAACCTTTTATAGTTTTTAATTCCAGGGACTTCTCTTTTAAACTGGAGTCTAGAAAGTATTATTTCTTGATAAAGAAAATCTCTCAGAAAATAGCCTGTATTTTACTACTTCCTGAATAAAGAGGACCTCATTTTCAACAATCTAGATCAAGGAGCAGAGAAACGGCTGGGGTCCAGAAAATAAAGAGTCAAGCTACTCAGACACATGAACCTCTACTTACTTGGAATCCTTAACTGAGGCATGAAATTAATACATGCAAGAAAAAAAAAAAAAACCCAAACTTTTTTTTGTGTTCCTTTGACTATTCTGTTTTATCTACACAGCAGATGACATTACAGGTTCAAGTCTGGCATACAATAAAATTATAATTCCTTGAAGACAACAATTTTAATTTAGAATAGTCCAATTATACTATTCTGTTTACTATGCAAGTAAAATTTACCTCTACATAGGAATACTAATATTTTATTTTACCATACTTTGTCATGAATATTGCTACACATTTAGTAGAGAAAAATGTTAGTGCCAGTGTTTTTCTGCATACTTTTAAAGTGGTACTTTAACAAACTAGATTTAAAAGTGACGTTGGAACATTATTTAAATTTTTACTACCTATTTTAGCCCAAATATTGGCATTAATCTATCATTCACTTCATTGTCTAGAATTTACACTTTTCTAATACGCATGCAGTATGTTAGTAGCATTGTTAAGACACTGGAAGATCTTTTCTAATGGTAAAGATGTTGGAAGCCCGTTGTATCTCTACCATTGGAGGTCTGTAAGAACAAGCCAGACATACACAAAAGGAATAATTCTCCTTTCTCAAAGTAAAAGGTGGACTAAAACTCATGATTCTTTTGTTATTTCTCTATTGAGTATTGTTTGTCCATTAAGAATTATATCTTGTGACAGCAAGCCAAGAGTACATCGACTGCAAAAAAAACTACCTACATCACCTTTGCTATTATGAGAGGAGCAATACTTAAAAAAATGATACAAACCAACAACAAATATATTCCTAAATATTTGGTATAAGGTTAAGAGTTACCTCTAATAAAATCTTGTAATTATTCCCACTTTTAGATGGATGTTGACAAAGATGTGTGTTCCTGGGAAAGCACATCTTTAAGGACTCCCCATTCCAAACCCCAAACAAACCTAGCCCTACAACTACAATACTTCAGAAAAACAATTAAAAATCACTCAATAAGCAAACCCCTACATATTTGAAAAGGAACAAATGAGTAAGGTGTAGACTAAATATATAGCTTCAAGACTTTTCTCATTAGAAGCTAACTAGAGGACATAAGTTAGGGCTGCCTTACTTGGCAGCAAGTAGGAAGAAGGCACAAAATAGGAACTGATTTTCCACTGAGGAAGTGGCAAAGCACACGAGCTATTCAACTCTATCTCCCCTTCCACTTAATTGGAAAGCCTCACATCCTTCCAAAATATTGGTCATATTAAATGGGGAAGGTCTGCTGACAACACCTATCTTAAAAAAAAAAGTAGCATTAAAGCACTTGTGCTACTGGTACAAAGTGATTTCACTAGACCCACAGCTTAAAATGGGAAGGCAAAAATACATTTGTCCTCTTCTCTACAAACCAGGCTTCTCCATGACAAAAAAAAAAATCTGCCTTCCATTCTTTCAGTGTAACTCCCTTTCCATTATTTACCGTTCTAATATCTCACTGGGGGTAGACAATGAGGAAGTAATTGCTACAAGCATGATTTGGCAAGGCTGGCACTCAGATTTGAAGGATACTCTTCACTGTTACGAATGTCCACCACCAGCAGCTTTGGCTTGCTAGACTTTGTTTTCTTCACAGGTGTTTTGGAATGACTAGGCCCTGTCAACTCACACAAATCAATCAGATCTTCCGCTGAAATTCGTGGTGACACCTCTGCCTTCAACTCATCCAACTTGATGGAATCCCTAGACTTTAAAAGAAGAAAATTAATATTAAAGGTGATACAATTAGAGGCATGTTATTCTTTGAAACTTCTATTTATTTGACAACCTCAAAGTGTAACAATCCAGTCAGACAGAAACAGATCTTTTACTTGTAACTCTGAACTACTCCAAGTTAAACTATCCATACAGAAAAGCTCCATAACAGTGCCAAATGCCTATCTGCCAATTATAGCCCTATTTTCTGTTGAAGCTGTTAAAAAAAAAAAAAATCAAATTGTTTGACAATCTGTGCAAACTATTTTAGTTTGTGATTTGTTAGTGAATTATTCGCTGTGGCTGAGGAGGTCACAAAACCCACAGAATGTTTCTCAACATCAGAAATTAAGTAAATTGCCTGGAAAGCACTCTCTGAAATCAGAAGCTGAAAGGCCTCGTGCTTGGAGCAGGAAAGAAGGGTAGCAATTGGAGACTTGGCACAGAAACTGCAGGGATGCCTCTGTAAGATACAGAGCTATCTAAACACCAGGTATTACCTCAGCCCAAAGACCAGGCACAAGTCAGGACACCAGAAATTTAAGAAATAGTCCTGTATTGTAACACAGAAAACTTGTTCCTTAGTTTTGGGTGACTGGGGAATTAGGAGACAGGGAAATTGTAGGACAGGACGACACAACATATAATACACAAACACCTGGTAGTACCTCAAGCAACTGGTTTGATAATACTTAAATTGTTTTTCACAAGAGAGCCTTCATTGTGAATTCTCAGAAATATTTCTAAGCACTAGCATTTTTTCACTTTACATTTTCATGTATGTACTGAACCATCAAGTTATTAAGCCACCTTCCTGCTTAGGTATTTTTCCTACTTCATCAAAAATGAAAAGCTCAACTGGACTGGTGGCATTTGAATCAGCAAAAGGATCAATAATCATCTGGTAGACTTCTCTCTAATTGCATGCTTTCATTCCCCAACATTCATCAGGAACTCCCACTCTTGAAAAGAGGATAGGCAGTAGAAGACCAAGATGAAGGCATAATTGTATCAGCCTCGGGATTTCTGGGAGTCCATCCGCTACACCTGAGCAGACATTCATAAAGATAAAGAAACTGCATCATTCTCTCACTTTTATTTAGAAGTATCCAGGTAGATGGAGAGAGCATACATCTACCATGTCTATAACAAGGGAGATGCAGGCATAGCAGAAAATTGCTAGATGACAAGTGTTATTTGTCTTTGTGGTTCCTGGACACTGAAGAGAAACACTTTGGGAGTTTCCAGGGGATGAAGGTAAGTTTCAGGAAAAGTGAGAAAAAAAAGTCAGTGTACTGGCCAAGAAAAAACTACAGACACAAATTTGAGTAGACTGCTACTAAAATTCAGTAGTGAATGTGAATGCTTTTTTTAATTCTTATTTTTGACATTTTTTCTTTCTCAAGATAAACATGCAAACCCACTTAAGATGTACATTCGTTCTCTCTGAAACTATTTCCTCTTTGACATTTTATCTCAGTAAAAATATTCTCACTGGCTGAAACAGTAAAAGATTAAGCAAGGAGGGAAGAGAGCACCCAAGCCTATTTATGAAGTTGCAAATACATGCCACTAAAATGAAAGCATTGCTAGTGATAAAAAAAGTCAAAACAGTTTTGTTTTACTGGTTGCTGATTTAGGGAGAAAAGTACTCATCCAGGGGCAAATAATTCTTATGTTTTTATTAACCAAAGCATCATAACATGCAGATAGATACACACAGGTATTTGAGTACCCAACAAAGAGCACTTAAGAAACAAACTGAAGCAGCTTAGAAGGAAAGTATGAATATAGGAGGCGACATCTGGTGTTTAGAATTAAATACACTCAACACAATGTTTCAAGAAGTCATAAATTACCTTGAGAAGCAAATCCAGTTTTGTTTATAAAGGAATTGTTTCCCATCCTACCCATCCTCAAATACAGACATGACTCACAAATATAAAACTAGAGATACAAAGGTAGTACAAAGTGCTTGTCCAAATAACAAGCAACTAAATAGGTGGGGAGACAGCACAGTAATTTTTTAAGAGCTAGATTGACCAGCAAGGATAGAATGGTGTTTTAGAAAATCCATTAAAGGCAACTGTGTGTACTACAGATTGAACTCAAATTCCACTGCTTTCAAGTAGGAAAAAAGTTTCCTCATGGCAGCAAACACCAGCAGAGGACACGTCTGAAGAAAAAAGATAGATAGTTCCACAATTAAGGTTAAAAATCCCCAAAAATCCTCAAGCACCTTTGGGTGTAAATAGTGTATTTCACCAATAACTTCAAATTTTTTTTAGCAGTGTTGCTCAAACCCCTGAGAAGTGTCATCTTATAAATATCCAGAAGTGCAGAACAGGTCACAAGCGAGAGGTAGCTCATTAGTGGCTCACATTACACAGGATTTTTTAAGTCTGAATTGCAGCTCCTGAAAAACCACAACATACTTGGCTTGTCTCAAAATCTGACACACAAAAATACAGCACATGAGAGCAAACATATTTGTAGACTATAACTTAACATATGAATCCTTGTCATTTGGTTGTCCATGAGATTAGTTTCCTCTTTGCTACAGAAAAAGCCTGAATATGTTCACATATTGCTGTATAAATCACATAGTGCTGCTCCATATGATGAGCTAAAAAAAGCTACAGCAGTACCTAAAAGATTCAATATGCTTGAGCTTCAAAAGAAGTTAAACCATCACTTATGCTGCAGTAAATAAAAAGTGCTTTCCTGTTAAGTAGAAAGAAATAGAAATGAAAGACAAGGCAATTAAAATTATGGTATTTATTTTTATTCTCTATAATATACCAAAAACATTAGCTTAATTTCTTGGAAAATTTGGCATGGATCAGCCTAGTTACTGGCATTATAAACAAACACAACTTCTGGTATGAAAATAAAACTGCTATCAGTAAAAAAAAAGCCAAAAAAAATCTCAGGAAATGGAAGAATACTGAAAGAAACTTTGCTTGACCCAAAAGAATGGATTTCAATCTCTGCTGCAAATATCAATCTTTGTTCTATTTACCAGTTCAGCAGACCATTGCTGCTTTCTCCTGTTTCCTTACTTACTGTTTCCAAGCACCTTCACTCTTGTTTGGACACAGAAAGGCACAAGCACATCCTTAGGACTGAGGAGACTTGTCTTTTTACTGTCTTGTTGTCATAACATTAAGAAAAGCTAGTGCATACACAAAAACATTTTCACAGTTAGCACTGTCTGATGAGGCTGGATGAGGCTGCCAAAACAGACTGCATAATCTCTTTCCATTGGAGTTTTCATGATGTGACAGAACAAAGCCCTGGACCACCCCATCTGAATTCACTGTTGGGCCGGTTTTCTGCAGGAATTTGTACCAGATGACTTCCTAAGGTACTATCTGAATTATTCTATGAATGTGCAGCCCTTGGCTCTTTCAGAATGTCTCTCTACATATTTCCAGAACAGTGCAGCAGCAGTTGTGTTGGCTACAATTCCTGTATGACGACAACCAGCATTCTCTGTCAGCAAGTTTGCTGATGACACAAACCTGGGAGGAGTGGCTGACACACCAGAAGGCTGTGCTGCCATTCAGAGAGACCTGGACAGGCTGGAGAGTTGGGCAGGGAGAAATTTAATGAAATGTAACAAGGGCAAATGTAGAGTTTTGCATCTGGGCAGGAACAAACCCATGTGCCAGTGTAAGTTGGGGACTGACCTGTTGGAGAGCAGTGTAGGGGAAAGGGACCTGGGGGTCCTGGTGGACAGCAGGATGACCATGAGCCAGCAATGTGCCCTTGTGGCCAAGAAGGCCAATGGCATCCTGGGGTGTATTAGAAAGGGGGTGGTTAGTAGGCCAAGAGAGGTTCTCCTCCCCCTCTACTCTGCCCTGGTGAGGCCACATCTGTAATATTGTGTCCAGTTCTGGGCCCCTCAGTTCAAGAAGAACAGGGAACTGCTTGAGAGAGTCCAGCGCAGAGCCACAAAGATGATTAAGGGAGTGGAACATCTCCCTTATGAGGAAAGGCTGAGGGAGCTGGGTCTCTTTAGCTTGGAGAAGAAGAGACTGAGGGGTGACCTTATTAATAGCTCTAAATATGTAAAGGGTGAGTGTCATGAGGATGGAGCCAGGCTCTTCTCAGTGACATCCAATGATAGGACAAGGGGCAATGGGTGTAAGGTGGAACATAGGAGGTTCCACATAAATGTGAGGAAGAACTTCACAGTGAGGGTGACAGAGCACTGGAACAGGCTGCTCAGAGAGGTTGTGGAGTCTCCTTCTCTGGAGACATTCAAAACCCACCTGGATGCGTTCCTGTGTGACCTGACCTAGGTGTTCCTGCTCTGGCAGGGGGATTGGACTAGATGATCTTTTGAGGTCCCTTCCAATCCCTAACATTCTGTGATTTTATTCTTCTTCCCAATTGTCTTTCTATATCCACCTATCATTTCTTAAACCCTGTAAGCTCTTTGGAGTTTCCTTTTGTTCTGCTCTTGCATGCCTAGCATTTGGAGTCCTGGATTTGGGGCTAAGGCTTCCAGAAAATACAGCAACAGAAATAAAATCAAAACTAAAGTAAATAACACAAAAATGACTGAATATCAGACTCTGGTTTAAGGACTACCTGAAAAGTAAGATACACTTGAATGAGAATACACTTCTTGGTAGTTAGGAAAAACGGATGGAAATACTAAAACTTAATGCAATTGACCAAATCGATATGGCAGATCTATATATCCTTTCCCTATTACTATAATATACTAATGAAGGAATTCTGATTGTAGGAGAATGTAGAAGGAAAAAAATCAACATAAAACTTGAATTTTTAAGAGACTGACTTGATTTATACTGCTGAGAGGAAGGAAAAGAATAATTTCAAATCACCATTCTTCAGGTGGTGTATTTGACAAGAGAAATAACACTCAGTTTAGCAAAAATGTTTTGCTTGATGATTTAATGTAGATATACTCTTAGCCACTAGTTATTCTTTGACAAGACAAACACAGGCATAGCTCATATACTACCTCTCAAAATAATTTCAGCCATACCTTTAACCTGACATGCCAAGATGGAAAAGGCAGCCAGAGCTGCCTGCATCATTTTCCAGTCACCTAATTCTCACTGGCAAACTGCTCTTTTTACTATTTTTCTCATAAGATAAAGACTGTTTGTAGTTCTGCAGGCGAGTCGTGGACATTGGTCTGTTGTGGTAACAAACACCACAGAACCGAAGGAGCAGAAGTTGGGAGAGGCAGAAATATGGCACAAGAAGAAATAATTTTATTAGCAAGTACATCAAAGAAGCTGAAGTTCAGGGCAGTGAAGTTAAAAACAAAAAAAACCCTAAACCAACTCCAACAACTTTTCAGTTACTTCGCATTCACCGAATTGGATTGTTCATCAAAATTAATAAAATGGCATAGGCCCTAAACTCTGTGTACTAGCTGACATGCAAATCAGAACATCTGATGAATGTGTCAAACCCCTGTGCTTGGAAGTGACAACATAAATGTCAGTAACTGAAGTTTGGTAGGTATTTTCTTCCTGTCTAAATTTTAAAGAGAAAAAAGCCACCTGGGACAGGAGAAATATGCAATGTGACCAACTCTTCCCCCCCTCCAATACCCAGGTCACTTACTAGGTCACTTCGAGGTGCTTCCTGATAGTCAGTTGAAAAGCAGGACATTGAACTTCTTGTGCCGTTGCTTTCACTGGCTTGCCGTGGAGGCTGTGCATACTGCCTGTATGTAGCACTCTTTGGGGTCCAGCGAAACAAGTTGATTGACTCACGAACACAACGCTCAATATCAATCTCTGATCAGGGATTTAAAGAAAAAACAAGAAATGCAAGCATGAAAACTCAGTAAAGCCAATTAACCTATGACATTGCCAAATACACATATATCCATCTACACCTCTGTCTCTCTCTCCTCTCTTTAAAGGGCACATAGTTTTCAAAAACATTTTCCCATTACCAAAAAACCACTTAGAAATTTTAAATGAAAACTAGCAAAGACATTTTAAGCATTAATTCTATCCCTAGCTATGTATGGAAATCTGCTAAGAGAAATGTAAAAGAAATTTAACCAATGCAAAGACAGGAATATAATCAAAGCCTAGTCATTGTAAGGCATCTTCATTAAATGTCTTTGGAAGTCAGACTATTGATTCTTAAATGTAAATACATGCAGTACACCAAAAGTACATTTCATGCAGTGTATGGGCATCAAGATTTTGGGATGAACTGAGTGTCATATTTGTTAGTTAAATACTGGTATGAGCCAGACTGAAAGCGTTCAGCTGTGTAACTTTGTGTGGCCTGCCATTTTGACAAAGCTACATATTACATGTTTGGTGGAAAACAGGAGTTCTCAACACTAATTAGTGCTTGATAGCAAACACAGTGGATTTAATTTAGAGTTTGTTTGTTTGTTGTTGTTGGTTTTTGTTGTTGCTTGTGGGTTTTTTTTTGTTTTGTTTTGTTTTTTGTTTGTGGGGTTTTTTTGGGTTTTTTGTTTGTTTGGTTGGTTTTTTTTAAATACAGTCCAAAACCCAACCAGACCTTCACAGTGAAACATTCTGGCTGAAGAAGTAAGGTGCCATGTGTGAACAAATTATTACTCAACTACTTGGGAGGAAAGGAGACACCCATCAAATCGGAAACATCCTAAAAATGGCCAATGGATAATGAAAAACATATGCAAATGAAAACAAAATAAATAGAGGCGCTGTAGCCAAGCTTTATCTGGGTATCTCAAAGAGATTTGATGTATTGCCATCAATCATTCATGGCCATCAACAGATCTGATGCACTGCTATCAGTCAGAGAGCTACTCCAGTAACCTCAGTCATCAGCAGAGTGGTGAATGAAGTAAGCTGAAACTGACACTTCGGACAGAATATTGGATGAGTTTAAAATGAGTGATGTAATCTATTAAGCTCCCATTCAAAAAGCTGTCTGTATTCAGGGTTAAGATACAACCTGCAGCATATGCATTAATTCCATTGAAGACAACATGCTCATGTGCTATCTTGCTTCTGAAATTCTGAAATCTGGGACTATGGGTTACCTAATTTTAACTCTAACTCTAAAATCTTTTTGTGGATGTGAAAGTAAATCACAATTTTCCTTAACCATATCAGGTTCCCTAGCCTCTTGGGATAATACGTGCCAGAGATAAGCAGTCAATGTGGTGTCTCAACAGTAACAAACGATTTTTCGTTCTGTGCTGAAAACGTATTACTTTTCCATTTGAATATACTGTAAAGGAAAGTTGTTATTTAGATCATTTTCAAGGAAAATCCACGCAACTGGAAAATTTTACACAATTTCTAAATTCAGGTAAAGACAGCAGATGGCTTTCATTGGTTATTTTTCCTAGAGCTTTGAATACACTCTGAAGCATGGTCATTACAGTCACACTTCTACATTTCTGAAGACTCATTTTATTTATAAAAAGTTGGGAATTTCAGTTCAAACAGGAAATTTATGGGGTTTTTTGTTTGTTTGTTTTCTGTAAAGAAACTGCTATAACTGAGTTACAGCCCTGTCTGGGCTGTAACTGGACCTGGACCACAATAATTAATAGCTTGAGAAACATTCGGTTGTGAGAGGGCATAATAGCCTACAAATATCTGAAATTGAAAACAGAGAACTGGGAGATGGAATAGAAACACTATGTGCAGTAGAAAGTTATGACAAACCTGAAAGCTGAAATTGACATTGGCAGAGTTAAGCATTGAGACAGACTATCAAAACTATTCTCCCTAGAAACAAGCTCTGTAATTCCAAAAGGAATCAATTTAGAGAATTGGAAAATGCAGCAACGGGTTTGCCCGTTTTCCTGACTAGCCTGGAGTCAGCAAAAAGACATCTTCCTAAGGCACACAGCATTAAAAGAATGAATCCTTTTCTTGCTCCAAAATTACAGAAGATGAGGTTATTGTGTGAACTAAACTACAAGGCCTATTTGAAAGTATATTTAATCTCATGTTTAGGATTGGTGTTTACCCATTCTCTAATGGCATCTGTCCCCATCTTTTGGTAGTTGTCCTATCTCTTCTGAAGGCCATAATTAATCTTTGTTTATCAGTGATGATATTGGCATGCATCTCTGGAGGAAGATCTGTTTGCCAGGCCCTGTACTGCACCCATTCCAGGTGGGAGTGAATCGGTCTACAGGATCCGTCAACTGTTTGCAAAGAGCTGTACATACCTGGATGCTTCCTTCCTAAGTCTGTTTCCTAACAAAAGGTGCTGGTGACTTTGTACTACCTGTACAGTGGGTAATGAACTTACTAATCAAGTCAAGCTACAAGAATCATAATTTTTGAGTTACATAATGAACATTATCACACAAACTTAGACAAAATGTTAAAGACTAAGCTATAAGCAAACCCATAAGTTTTAAAGTAAAGTTACATATACAGTTGGCCCTCAATGCATGAAAGAGCCTTCTGGGTTGTACATCTGCTAATATGTAAGATGCAGACATATCCAAACTGGCTTAGTACAAGCCAGTACCAGTCTGAAAGCAGAGTCCTGCCTCTGTTGCTGGTATCTCAAGAATCACATCATAGTAGTGCTACCCTTACCATCCTCATTTTCCGGCCACATTCTCCTGCTACATCTCAGACTTATATAAAGGAAAAATAAAGGTAATGCATATTGTGTTTGCTCTCTCTGCATCACCCAAATAAGATAAAATTTACTAAATCTCAGAACTACACAAAGAATTAGGAGTGACTCCAGGGTCGGTTTTGTTTGTCTGTCTCAACTAGACAATAGTCTGTCTCTTAAATCTTTTCTAGTATTTAGGTTGTTTGAATAAATTTTGTACTTAACAGAGCTCCTTAAACACTAAGAAAAAAATATGAAAGAACAAATGAAAGAGAATAAAAAACACCCACCTCGGGGTAGTAATTTCCTAAACAATCTAAATCTGCACAATGATCACGCAGCCTCTGACCTGATTTCGAGGGTGTTTTTTGAAAGCTTTACATTTCAAATGGAAACTGATTTAACATAGAGCAATTCCAATGGCTTCTGTACTGCTTTCTCTAATCCTTTTACATTAATTTTTGAAAGGAAAACAGGCTAGGACCAGCATCAAAGTGGAAAAGCACTGTTCAGAACAGCATTAATTTTTTTTCACTAAGAAATCCCTACCAACTAGATTGTTTCTGTACGTGGCATGTCTACAAACAGTTGCTTATGAATTATTTAAATGATTCTAAATTGCACAAGCAAGTACTCCAGCCTTCACCTGGAAACAACAAGAAGCTCACCCAATTCTTGCTGATGACAGCAGAAAGACTGCTACTAAGTTCATCAAGATGTAGCCAAGACCTACACAGTCTGACAGTGAGTTTGCCTACATCTACCATGATTTCAAAACGTGTAAGATTTGTAGTATTTATTCACATGCAAGCACATACTTTCTTCAGCAACACACTGGGGAAAACAGAGAAAGAGGGAAGAAATAGTTTTTTCTGTACCTGGCAAGTCTGAAAAAAGAAGAATGCACTCATTGAATCCATTAGCCAGAAGACGATCCCTCAGTTGTTGAAGTATTGCAACTCCAATACAGAACGGGAAGGACGAATTCCCAAGCAGCAACGTATCCCACAAGTGAAAAATTTTGTGCAAAGGAAAGACATCTGCATGATGAACAAGCATACAATAAAAGCTATAAGCATACAAGTTGTTAAAAACATATGCACATTCGCACACTCTTAACGAGTTGCCTATATACTTTTTCCCTCTCCTTAGGGTTTTTTCTTTTATTTGAGAGCAAAAAGGACTCAATCTGTTTAGAAAAAGGCACGTTCAAATTTAATATACCTTTTTTAAAAAATAAGAAAATGCTAATTATTGCCAAATCAGGGCAGAAAGTATGTGACAGGCACTGTGGAGACTCAAATCAACACACACCCTTGCAAATTACAAGTGATCTAGTAAATGATAGACACACCGTACCAATTAGGAAGGCTTTAGCTGAAAAACTGAGAAAAAATATGCTTAAGAAATACAAGAACATTTAATCAGAGAAAAATAATGCATACTCACGTGTAAACATTGTAAGAAACCACGGAATAGCATAAAGCTGCAAAAGGTGGGGGGTGGGGATAAGAACAAAAAAATTTGTTATTAAGAGCTAAAGTTGTTGTTACCCATGCCCTTTATGCCCCCAAATATTTAGGCTTTCTACAGATGAATGTTCTCCCTTCTCCCCACCTCCATCTTCCTCCCACCCACCTTCTTCAGATGCAGGTCATTAGCAATACATGTGGCTTTCTCAAACATCTCTTTATAATGCAATACACTGGCTTTCCTCTTTTGCTCCTTTTAATCACACAGTATCTTTTAAATTTGTGTCACTCAAACATTATTACATTAACACCACCTCTACAAATAAAAGCATTTATTTGCTTTTCCATTACAATATTTTTAAACAGTGATAACGAGTCTGTGCCAGTCCTAAAGACACACAAATTCACCCAGGAATTGTGTAGAACAAATTACTTTCAGGGGCTTAGCTTTGCTGCTTCAACTTAAAGCACTTCCTAATAAGCATAAGGCTTTTCTCATAAAATAAGATTATATTGCTTACAGAAGAAATACACATGAATTTCTTATTTATGAAATTTGTATTTCTACATCAGCATCTCCTGACTTCAGTTTTCTTCTTCCAGTTTGACCTCTCAGTCATTATCTGTTCTTATAATCAACTTGTAATTATCCAATTTCTACATGTCAAATATATCATGATATAGACCATATCAATTAACAACGTTCTCTCTACAGCCTTGCCTAAATCTACCTTTCAGAAACATCAGCCATAAGCTTCAGTAATGCTCCAGCAGGCAGACATTTTTATAGAGTATTATCTTGGCTCTCTGAACTATACACGCCTCTCTAAACAAAGGAGGAAAACTTCACTATTTACAGCGATAGTTAAAAGTGAGGCTCTCAAGAAGGCCTTGTTTTGCTTTGTCCAGCGTATCCATCCCTCTCTACTACATTTTGGCTGTGGTCTCAGTTTTCATCTTCCTCCATCTTATAGACTTCTTCCAATGAAAGAATGAAACTTCGACACAAGTTATGCACTTGTCCAATGTTTCTGATAGACTCCAACAAATGACTGCTAAGCATTATCCAAGGTCTGACATATATACAGATTAACCATTATTTGCATATATTTTTTGCATTACTTGCAAGTTGATTATATACATATTTAAGAAGAATCTTTAAGTTATGATAATTGACTGGTAGTATTTCTACTGTATTTACCATGTCAACAGAATGGGATGGACTGAGATATATAAAGCAACAATCAAAACTTTAGCATTTTATTGGCATACTCAGAAAGGTCCATTAATATGCCAGTTTCACGTATGTCAAACTGCAACTGAAACAGTCTGGAAAGGCATCTCATCGTAGTTGCCTTCATTTGCCGTTTCTTACCTCTTCGAACAATAGTTTTAAGAATACTTAGCACTTACATCTGGAATAAAACCAATTTCATTAAGGTGGTTGCTCAGCTCTGGATCATGGAATGCAATCATCTGGGAAAACACCGTCAGGTATTCTGAAATGACAAGTAAATTCACTATCACCATCAAAAACACAAGCCACCACGTGCTGCTAGCTCGCAACAGAGCTGTAGGAAAGGCAGAACACTATTTTTTAGAAGTTTTTTTTAACCTACAATAAAACAAGTGAATACCAGTACTGTCCTCCTTGTCACTATTATATTCAATACAGAGAAAGAAAGGTTTCATTTCTCTTCCTTAGTATTTCTCAATTTGGATTTTCAACAATGGTTTACTTGGTTCATACTTAGGTTGTGATGTATGTTCGACGTGCAAAGTTAAAAACTTTTCAGTATGAGCCACAAGATATTGATGGAAGCAAATTAGACTGTTCCAAGGATTTTTAAGACCCAAACTGTTTGAGTGATACACAAAGTTTATACTCTTTAAATTATACTGTGTGGTTTCTTTTCTACAAAGTCAAATTTTGTAATCCAGAAGTCGAGGTTTTAAGGCAATGGGGCTTTAAGGTTACCATTTCCATGATCAGCAACATCTTAATTAGTCTTTTTTGGAAGAGATAAGGAGAAATACTTATTGTAAGACATAAAATTTATTACATCTTCAGCATGACACATTAGGCTGATGGGTAAAATTTCATTAAGTTGTCTAAATAATACTTGCTTTTAATTGGAAGAAAAGCAGACAGTAGAACACAGACACTGACAGACTTCTCTGTTCTGCCCCTCTCCCAATTTTGCCCACCCTGTCATATGCTGTGTTAGAAGGAAGACCAAGAGGCAATAACACTGCAACTTTGTAATAGATGGCAATTCCTTTTCCTCCAGGCGCCCAAGAAGAGAGTTAATTAGGGCCCAGAGAGATAATTGAGAAAGAAACTCCCCTCAGATCCCTAACTCTCTGAATATCATGACTTTTTATACTGTTCCTCTTAATTTTCCCTCATTGTAAAAATAGCTCCTGTAACAATATGATTGATCACCTGACAGGTAGGTCTTTACAATCTAACACTGGAAAGACTACTTTGGCACTTCGCAGTTTTGTGTGATTAACAGACTCTTACCTTGGATATCATAAAGAACATTTTGTGTTTGTTTTTTTTTTTTTTTTTTTTTGTGTACAGTTGTTTTTTTTTCTCCTGCCTGATTCTTTATCCACTTATTTTGTTTCTATTTTTCTTGCACAGTTGCTGTTCTTATTTACCTAAAATAAAGCTTTTGAAAGAAATAGGTGGATATTTCTACAGTGTGATTACAATTGTGTTCCAATTTTTAAACCACTTGAAAAATAAATAATTCTATTTCTCTTAGAACTAAGAAAAATAAATAAAGGGACTGATTTACCTTGAATAACGTGAGAATTATCCTTCAGAAAGAAGTTATACAAATACTTGGGGATAAAAGCAGACATGCAGGCATATGCCAGAGCTGGAAGAATTAGAAAAATGGATTCAACTACAGAGGCAGAAACATGAGTACATCTAAAAAAAGATCATTATTAAGCAGAAAATATGCATAAATACTTAATCTATACACAAAAATGATTATAAAATACATTAAAAGGGCACACTCCTCATTAAAAAATTTTAAAAGCTCCTTAAAAAGTCTCCTTCTGTTACTGAGTAAGCAATATAAAGCTGACTGGACCTGATCCGCTCCCAGTTTATTTATTTACACCCAGTTTATGCCCCATCAAATTTCCATCTCATCTCTTAGTTCAGCTCAGAGACTAAAGACAATAGAATTCAGAAAACACAGTGGAATATAATTAAAAATACTGCCAAAAAGATGGACAAACACATCTTGAATTTCTCAACAGCTCCTCACATACATACTAAATAGAGATTTGAGGGTAAAATCTTAAGTGTTTATCCCCTTGATTAATTCCTGGGAACGTGGCTAAGACATGATCTATTGTAATACAATTCTTAAGCAATGGTGCTACACCACAGATAGAAAAAGAGAGAGATGTGTTTCTTGTAAACTGTCTAAAAACAACTCATATAATTTTGGAAGTTTCTAAGCAAAACATCAGTTTATAGCAAGTATGACAGGATCACGTTATAAATGAATTCTGTGTTACAACTTTTCTAGCATTGAAACCACTTGTAAAATATCCAAGCCAAATGTGTACAATTAAGCTTGTAAATGAGAACACAAAATTTTACATAATTCACTATTATTATATTTTGCTTCAACAGGAAGGAAATCAGGTTCTACAACCAAACTGTATAAGAACATGTCCAAGAACAAGAAAAATCTGTCGAAATATTCAAATGAGTATGCCTAGTAGGCATAATGGGTGTCATTGGCCTAAGAAATTAGTTTTCCCATACACAGATCTTATATAAAGAAAGACAGGTGCAAGAGAACAGAAGATTGGACTAGCCCTATTCTAAAAAAATCACATTCTAAGATGATAAATGTCACGGATCCAAAGCTATTCTGATAAGCTTTTAGGCATTTAAAACTATCATCAGCTTTTCTGAATAACACTAGTCTGACAGGTTAACAGTTAGGTTAATAAATATTGCATTCACATTAAACAAGGCTGAACTACAGCTGCAGTGAAAAAGACAAGTGCTAGAGAAGCATTTCTTTCTTTTCTATAATCAAAGTTATTTGTGCTTTTTATATATTCATTATCGTACTTGGCAATAAACACAGGATTTGAACCTCTGCTTGAAGACCAGTATACCACACACACTTTTTAAAAACCAACCCTTTCTTTCGACCTGTGGCAACAAGAGCTTTAAAATTCTTTTGTAGTTACAGAAAGTTTCCATTTATAAGTGGGTGCACACACATCTGTCTACAAGTAAATAACAGACGACAGGCAGTGCTTCCCCTCCACATCCAGCAGAAGAAGATACTCACCTTCATTGTTAAAATTCAAGTACAGAAATGGTGCACAAAGAGAGTCAAGACCTAAAGAGAGAAGAGACATGAAGAAATGGCATAAAGGGCTCATTTATTGTAACGCACAAGGTAAATTCATTAATTTATCATAACAATTTGCATCCTTGATAATGATTATAATTCTGCAATGTCGAGCTTCACATGTAATGCTGAGAACATCTGTGAAATCAATGCATGAAAAAAGAGAGGATTTCAAATTGTTGAACTAGACAGCTGAATCGATTATTCTGCCAAGGCTTCCACGGCATGCAATTTACCCAAAGAACTCACTTAAGTAATTTCTGCAGTTTTACCTTGGAACTGAACAGTAAGCAGACTTGTTTCTCTTTTTAAATAAAGTGTCTGAAACTTAAGGAGAGTAAATAGATAAGAAAGAGTGGGGCAATTTTGCATTACAAATTCAATGTAAGTTACTAGGATTTAAATTTGCAATAAGCCACAGATTCATTCTTCAAAAGAAAGGAAAGCACTCAAAAAAAGCTTACACTGGCACGTGTGTGTATGTATGTGTATTTTTAAGACAGACATAGCTTTCCAGTTAATTATCTGACCTTGCCAACTAGTCAAACTCACCTTGCCAGTACACCAAATCAGGATGGGAAACCACCCAGGCCTTCAATACACGTCTGAACTTTGCATGACCCTCTGGCGATGACAGCAATTCATCATATTGATGGCAACGAGGAATATCAACTTCAATCTGCACCACAGCCAGGAACATAATATAAAGAGAAATCAGGATAAGTGAGGTAGTACTACAGCAATCTTGCAACACTAGATGTGAAAGTCAGCCAAAGAATGTAGGTCAGACCACCATCATAAATGATCTGCTTCTTCCATCACTCTCAAAACCAAAACTGAAAGGGGACAAGGGACTCTAACAGCCCTGTCAAAGATGAAAAATAGAATTTTTTACAAAATAGTAATCTGGAAAAATAAGAGTTCTAACCCTTGAAAAAGGGAAAAAGCAGATTTAAGTTACAGTTTTTTTCTGACCCAACTTTTGGACTCATTTCAGGTGCTAATATCACTTTTCTCTAAAGGATAATCAAATCAGAGTTCTCAGAACCTTGTACCCAATTTGATGGAAAATATTTCACCCGGCCAAAAGGAACAGCTGTTGCTCGTGATGTCTTTTTCTATTTGGCAAGACTTCTTGGAGAACCAAGTTGTTCAAGAACCTGTTTCTGTGAAGCACAGCACACCTTACAGGATATCTCAGAGTACACAGTACTATTCTGGCAGAAGGTCCAATAGGCACAACAAACATTATTCGATAAAAACGGGACTTTTAACAACACATCAGTAATATTGTTCACTACACTTTGCTGCTGTTACAGCAACAGTGATTCTGAAGCAAAAGAGGATTTCACTTTCCACATGTTATAATTTGAATTAAACTACTTGTTCCTCAGTTTTGCAAGATTCTTGCTACAGCATGAATAAGGTTAGAGGATGGTGGAACCCTTTTAGTATTATCAACCACATGTGCTGTAATAGGTAAGTGACTGCAACTGGTGGAAAAGATCTTTGCATTACTTCAAGCAACAATATTTGATAACACTGGAAGTCTTACTTGTCTGTCTGTAGGAATCGGTGTGTCTTTATCAATGGCATCATATTTTCCTTGTATGGCACCCTAAATGTGGAAGAAGAATACTTGAATTTAGAAAGTCCTTACTAACATAAATGCCTATCACAATGTACATGCTGATATACAGAAGCTGACTGCTTTTCTTAGGTGCTTTAGTTAGCAACTTTTTTTTTCCTGTACAGAAAATTCTGACAGCTGAATTTTAACAAAATCATCTTTATTCTGTTATAATTCAGGACATATAGACCTTTCTGTGACCTCCTCAGTACAGTCTTCAGCGATTTTCAGTTGTTTATGCAGAAAGCTATGTACTTGATGCAGTTTTCCATTTTCAAGTTAAGAGATGCTCTCAATTTAAATTCAATGTTTACCTCAGCCACTGGCAAATGATGGCTTTCAGCATCATCACTGTAAAAGCACTGAATCCAGTTGCCTGTTAATTAATATTGATATTACCAATATACTCTACTCCTAAGTAGCCTGTCCTTGCATGAATCTCAAGACAGGCATGTTAATAAGTCCATCTTAATGTAATGGGACAGGGAAACACTACCTGCCTTGTACAGGTAAGCTGATGAAGCATGGGAACCGACTCTTCTCCCAAGACCCAGGCTACAATCCTGACCAGCAGTTGTTCTTCACCTTTATAGCTTTTTTTTCTGGTCATATTATATAGCACTCAGCAGAACACATCCTAAGCTAAATATCCTAAATAACCTCGGATGTGTTATCTATAAGAACCTCTTTGCTGCACTACTGCAGATTGCGAGTAGGGTAGATGCAAAAGCTGGGTAGTTAAGCAATCTCTGTGAGGAGTCCTCATTTCTGGGACATTCCTTTCTAGTCCTTTGTCCAAACGGGGACAGGGTTACATTTAACTTATTTATCCTCCAGCCTTCAGAGTAAATGCATGGATTCGTACGCAAGAAAAATACATTTGATATGTTTCATCCTATTTTGCCCAACTATTGCTGACTAGAACATAAGGATTCTAACTGCATTTGTCAAAAATATTGAAAAATCAAAACACAACCCCCCTGTTAACTCCTAACTGTATTTAAACAATCTAGCAAAAATTTGGCTCTATGGGTAGTACTTTTCTGTCCTGTAACCAAAATTAAAGACAGTCAAATTTACCTACATTCTTTGCAATCAAACAATATTAGAGACAAGAAGCAAGTTTGTGTGAACACTGTCTTTGTTTGCACACTTTCATGATTAGTTCTGTTTGAAATTCCAGTAATTCTACCTGCCAAATCTTCAAATCCATTCCAGCTTCCCTGTCAATCCTATTCCTATCCCATTCCCTCCCCAGTCAGTACTGGAACTTCCACAAATGCCCTCCCATCACCCTTACCTCAACACCCAACAGGGCAGCCCAGGTTATGCCTCTCAGAAGAGGAGGTATGTCAACCCTGGCTTCTTTCCAAATTTGGTTTTTCTTATATGGGTAGGCCTTTAAAGAAAAGAGATAAACAGAAAAAAAATGTTACCATTTAACTGAAACGATTCAAATCCCAGTCCCTCAAAAGAAAAATGCTGTCAGCCTGAACAATGAATCCAAGTTTTACAATAAGTAAATTTAATTCCTAACTGGAAGGTCTGGATGGAGGACTATTGTTTGATGTTAAAATACCCACTTCCTTTCATAAATGTATTCATGTGCTTTGGTATATATTGGATATATAAATTTACTAATCTAAATTTTTATTAAAAGTTTTTTCTTCATTATATGTTTCTTTTCATACTATATAGGAAAACTTTGTTTTTTTAAACATTTCTAGTTTATACCTACTTAAGTACTGCACCTGATGATGCGCATCAGCTCTCTCTCATTCTTAAGCAAGAATTCACCTCTCTGCATATGTGTAAGTTAGGGACTGGAATTTCCCCCCTCAGTATAAAATCCATGTTTCTAACATGGCACTGCTACAGTAAAGACTGGTATTGCTTTCAAGTACTTTACTGCTTGGAGAAGTAGAAATTTTACAGGCATATTTATTCCTATAATAGCTTAGTCTGTTATGAAATAAAGGCCGCAGAAGTATTTTCTTCAGTAAACAGCAGGTATTAGCAGCAGCTCTGTCTTCATGTGCATACTTTAAAATCTACTTTTATACTTACCACTACTGAAAAAGCCTATTTCTCATATTTTTATTTTCAGTCTTTTTATACTTCTGTAGGAAATTTTTTCCCTCCTTTCCCACTGATGTCTCTTGTATATCTGCTTCCTTTTTCAGTTATTTGGTCCTTTAAAAATCCTCTCATTAACAGTCCAAATCCAATTATCCAGCATCATAAAGATTCCATACCTTTAACAGCCTGTCAAACAGGACAATTCTATTTAGCTGGTACTCTGTGTCCCTCTCCCGGATAATCAGAGGAAGACTAGCAGCTGCAGACAGCTCATTACTACTGTTTGAATGAGGTAAAGTTGACTGGCTGGAAAAAAGAGTTAGGATAGTAGCAGTGAATAGCAAGATATACAAATCACTGAGAGAAAAATGAATATTCTGTGATGCATTTCTGAGTCAGAAACAAGTATAAATGGATAACTTTTAATATTCAGCACAAACAGTTGATTTCCAGAACAGAGAAACAGGCTAGGATCCCGTTTGGTATTGGGCCAAAAGTCCACCAGTACGGAGTGCTTATCAGCTCTCCTTGACTTTAAGAACCAATCAAGGACATGTTAGGTTAGCTTTAGGAAGACAGTTGTGTCTAGCTGTGCAGTGTGCCACACAAAACTAGTAACTCAAGATTCTGCCCCTTATGTATGTACAAACTTACACACACACTTACTCATCTTCAAGCAATGGATAAAATGCTTCCCCACCAACATCTTTCAGTCTCTGAAATGAAGAATAAAAATAATTGACTAGCAGAATGTTGCTCAGAATTCAAGTGGAAATACTTAGTGGAATATGAAAATGATTAATTTGCAATTCATTTGCCAAATTTAGTAGCTTGACTTGAGACCTAATTATTAGCTCAGTCCTCCATCAGCAAAGAAACATACAGCCTTTAAAACTGAAAATTTTTGCTAATACAGGCTTTTTGAGTGATAGAAGTTCTTCTGCCTGAAGATAACACTAATCAAATTCACAAACCTATTTCCCCACAAAAAATAGCTTTATGGGCTATGGATTAATAGATAATAGTATTACATAGTTATTTTTCTGTTCCTCATTTTTCTACATGGACTTCCTATCCAAGTAGCTGCAAAGCAACTACACAACTTGGTTTTATGCTTTTTATCAGTTCAAGAGTTATGCAAATTTTAGTTCCTTTTAGTTGCAGCATTTGAAAGCTGCACAGAAATACAGATGCTCTCTGGAAAGGTGACAGACAAGCATGTCTGGACTTTTGCCTGAAGTTTTCAGACATCTTTGATGCATCATGATTAGTGTTTAATACCAGCCTCCCTACAGTGCTCTGTTTTGTAGTTCAACCCCTAACTTAAAGGCATATGGCACAAAGCCTGTTCCTCCTGGGACTGAGAACAGTTCAGTCTCAGTTCATTCACTCCTGATCCTCTTTTGATTATAAGCACCATGCTCTGCTCTATGAAACGTGTTTGAAGAATTGCGTAAGTTCAAAAATATATTTCAACTAACACTGCAATGTTCAGGCTTGTAGCTTCCCCAAAATGAAACTTCAGTATATCCTTATTTGCTGCTGTATTTATAGAAGTAGGCAGCAATATCCAAAATTACAGATCAAAAAGTTTTCAAAAAGCCATAAAAGCTGCCCTTTGTAGGAACAACAGTAGGAGCTGCAGTGTGTATTACTTTTAAAATAGCTGCTGTATATTCTTAACCTCTCTCCCCACCCCTAAACCCTACCAACCAAGCAAACAACATAACCCAGTTCTTTGGTCTGTTTTCACGCATTTGTGTGAAGTAATGCAGTTTTATTGAATAAATATGTTTACACAGTATTTGGCACATTGCCCACAAAATTAAGGTAATGGTGGCAGAGATCAAGACTTCAGGAGTCACCTTCCTTTCTGTATTAATCCCTATAACCATATGAAAAGGCTTTTTATAAAGACTGACAGAATTGCATTCACTATTATAAAAAGCAAACTGCAAACAGTGCAGCACAAATTCTAACTACATCCATAAAGGTCTACATGTGCAAAAACAAGTCAACAATTAAAACATTTCAGTGATGTACACAGTAAGTCTTGTAACTGATCATTACATCAGGCAAAATTATGAGTTATCATATGTTGATTTTCCCACTGAAGATGAAATAAAACTGCATTACTGCATTTTGGCAAAGTGCTTTGAAATGATCTTTTGAACTAGTTGTTTAATAGCTATATATTCCAAAGATTAGTAATTAACTACTAGAAACTTGGTATCCAACTTTAAATATAAAGCCTTTAAGGAGTTGCAACTGCATTGAGCTGATCTTTCTTTTGAACATTGTAAGCCACCTACAGACAGGAATTAAAGAATGCAAAAAAATTGCACTCACTGTCCAATTAGTTTAGCAATCATGGAGAACAGCAGGTACTACCAAACTATTCGGGCTATACTACAACAAAGCAGATAAAAATAAGGAAAGAGAGGGACACAGGAAGGGGATGGAGGGACAGAAGATAAGTTTAGTAAGCTTTTGCAGACAAAGCAATTTAATAGCAAAAATCAGAATCTGAGCCAGATGCCAAGATGTGTTCTCTTGGAATCAACAACTCTGTTATTTGGAGGAGCTGCTGTTCCATATTCCCTTAACACAAATATTTCTGCAGTGAAGACATCAGAACAAGTGCACAATATTCTTACGTTTCGGAGCTGGCACAGAGACAAAGTCACAGTTGTGTCATCTAGGAGGGAACTTCTATCTCGTCCTTGCCCAAAGCTCTCACCATCTTCTAATAAAAAGCTTCAAAAGGGAGGAGGGGAAAAAAATAAAATAAATAAATAAAAAATATATATTAAAAAAATCAGGTCACTTCATAACATAAGACTTGAGTTAGAAAAAAACCCAGGAAATTCTTACATCAATCAGTTTCCTCTTTAAAGCACAATGCTAGCTTTTAGAAGTATACTGTATTGACTCTGCACGGCATGAAACCTGCTACCAAGGGAACGTACAATCACCTTAAATTATTCAAACAGTTTTTGCTATGAAAAAGGCACATTTCTGGTTTTCTATAACTTTGGTTTGCACACAACAGAGAGAGAATAATGATATGGGATTAATATTCCCTTTTATTCCTTGACCTGGCACACACCAGAAGTGCCATTTATTGTGAAAAGCAAAAGTAAAACATTATTGTCATATGAAAGCCATTTCCCACCGTAACAAAAAGCAAGCACAAGTCTGACTCAGACCTTTTCTGCTTCAGTCCATCTAAGGATATAAATGTATCCAAGAAAGAGTATACACAAATTGTCTATTTGGTGATATTTTTAAAGCAGACAACATAAAATTGATTTCCAGAAAATAAGCTGGCATTCTTCGTATCACTTAGAAGATGGAGTTAGATTGCATTTTTTAAATTAGCACCTCATCTTCAAGATAGATAGTATGATGAAAAATGTTTTCCCCTCATAATTCAAAAGCCCATGCATTCACCTATCAGTACAGAAAAAGGCAGTCCCTCAAAATCTCACACCAATTTTGCCACCAAAGTATCACTTAAAATCTAGCTCCACTTGTTTTTTCAAGATACTGCATTTTGGCTGTACATGGACTTCATGTGTTTAAAATCCAGAACCAACAAATTGATCTATACAGACAAAATTATGCTTATTAAAAATCAGATTGCAGGATTAAAACATGAATATACTACATAAAATTGCAATGTGTGCAGCAGTAAGATAAAAGTAGTAACGACTGAAATGCTGTTATAAAACTATAGTTCATAAAGTTAAGCATTTAAAAAAAAGTAACCAACTGATCTGCTGAATAATTGGGTTGACCATTCAGCACTGCTGCTCTGTGAAAAAGAATTCAGAATCTGAGAATCTGCAGCAAAACATATTAGATTAAATCACAATTACAAATATGTTATTGAAGCACAGTGAGACAGTTTTTACTAAAACTTAATGCTATTGGAAAGTGTGCTAAATTTAGTAACTTCCCATTCAGTATTTAGCACTTCACCTAATTTCTTCAGATTTCAGAGAGCAATGTGAACTGCAGGTACGCGACAGGTACAAGGCATTCAAATAATGCCTTAAAAAGGGTAAGAGTGGAAGTGACATGATTTCCTGCTGTTCAAGAATGCTATTTTCAATATTTTTCATACATACAGGTCTTGAAACTAAAATCCAAACCAAAACCTTCTCTCAGAATCACTGGCCTTTTCCATCCATCCCCCTTTTCCCTTGAAGTGCTTCTCCTTCCTTACTTGGGAAGTGTGCAGACAGGTGGCTTTGATCGAATGATTTCCTTGTTGACAAGTTCTTTCTCCAAGTCTCCTCCAGCCAAACACCAGAGATAATAAACCTCTTCAATTGATCTTTCTGCTAGGTAATCATTATCTTCATCTATTAGGAGAAACCACATAAAAATGAGTTACGGCTTTTTAGGCGGCTTTTATTTCTTCCTACCACTCTAAACACATATCATTGAATAAGAAATTTATTAAGCTTGAAAGGTCCTAGACCCTACTGTGAAGTTAGAGGAAAAGTGATCTTCCCTTTGCAAGTGCCCTTTAGGAAGATTTAAGGAAAGAGCAGATGGGCAGAAGTCAGAAAAAAGCAAGTATTTCTGCAGCTTGCCTTGGTGCCAGAAAAGAGAACCAATCAGATAAATACATTAAAGTGTGGACTTTTGCTTCCTGTGTATCTTAAAAAAAAAAACACAACAAAAAACCATAAAAACCCATAGTCTCCGAAAATTGTATAATGAGATTTTCTAAACATGTAGAAACCTGAGTTCATCAGAAAAAGTTAATGAAAACTTAAGAGTGGTAACACTTTCAGCATACTGTAGTTTTAAACTTAGAAATGTCATCTTTTAATTGAGAATATGACCTCTTTCACACACATTTAGTTTTCTAATACTTCCAAAAATCATCTCATGCTATGATCCAGCAGAATCCAATTACCAATTCACAACACAATTTAGTGAAAAAACCCCTACCTTGTACACACACATGTCCAAATTCTAAAGGCAAAAGATGATACTGATATTCCAAGCCGGACTTAAATACTCATGGTTACTATTCATTCCCTGAGGTTGAAGCACAAAATCAAGATGCTTCCTTTGACTTGCACACATCCCTCAAAACATGTTTGCCCATATCTCTGTCCATTAAGCAACTTATTACAAGAACGCAGTATTGTAATATTTAATTGCTTCTCTCCAACAAAGTATTCAAATAAAGTGTGAAAATATTTTATTTTCCTTCCCCCACTGACATTTATCCTACTACGTGCTTTTACCTTTACATAATTGACTTATGTCTTCAGGAAGCGTTAAATTAGCACACCTTGGAGAAGATGAGAACAGAGCAGCAGGTTTGTGGAAGGGAGGATATACTGAGGATACTTCACTGAACAAACTGTCATGCAGCAATTCCTCTGGAGTTGGCCTTGAATTAAGAAAAGAGAATAAAACACTGAGAGTAAAGTGCTTTCAAAAATGTTACATTTCGGTAAGAAATGTCCCCCAATAACAAACATTAGCAAGTTATTTTAAATTATATTTAATTTCAGAAATTTTAATAGCAAAAATGTCTGTTGATTTTGTTCAATTCACGATGCATGACATACCATGCAGACTGTTTACAGTCCAAATTCAGCTCTCACCTTCATAGCACCTATTTTATGAATTGCCCTTTAATTCCTCTAAGCAGAGATGGAAAAATGCAAATGCAAAGCCTTAATCAAAGAACAAAAGCATACTTCAGTTTTCAGAAGAAAGTTGTGGTGGACTGACATAATGAAAAACTACTCTGAAAGAAGAGATTTGAAGAAAGCAGCCCTAATTTAGTCTGGAGAAAAGGAGGCTAAGGGGAGACATTATTGTTCTCTACAACTACCCGAAAGGAAGTTGTAGCAACATGGGGGCTGGTCTCGTCTCTCAAGTAACAAGCAACAGGACAAGATGAAATGGCCTTGAGTTGCACCAGGGAAGGTTTAGATTGGATAGTAAAAAAAAAAAATTATTCACTGAAAGGGTTGTCAAGCACTGGCACAGGCTGCCCAGGGTAGTGGTGGAGTCCCCATCCCTGGAGGTATTTAAGAGATGTGTAGATGAGGTGCTTAGGGAAATGGTTTAGTGCTGGACTTGGCACTGCTGGGTTAATGGTTGGACTTGATGATTTTAAAGGTCTTGTCCAAACAAAACAATTCTCTGATTCTAATTCTGGCTACAACAGAGCTATATTAACCTCCACCAACTTGTAGACATGGAATCAATAAAAGCTGTGAACTTAGAACTACCAATGCCTGAATAGTTTTCCTCCAAAATATTCAGTTTCAATCTCGTGGTTTTGCATGCTGGATTTTGCCTCCCCTAACTCTTTTCCTTTGAAAACTGAAAAGCAACAAACCCAACAATTTCTTATAGGTTGCACAAATAGTCACTATTCCAAAAAAGGATAAGCAACAGGTCTTCTAATTTCATAGTATCCCAGCAGAGTTTAACTAGGCATTTGGACTGAATACTTGCCTCTTAGAAGGTTGGAATGTAAGGCATTTCTTCAGTAGAGCTATGATATTTTCAGAAAGGTCCTAGAATGCAAGAAAAATATGGAGGAGGTATGTTTATTACTATCTTAATTCAGCAAGCCACTTTGCTCATACTTAACTTTGAATGTACAGGCTCTTCCTTTGAGAGCAATGAAATTTCACACCTACACATATGAGGTTAGCTGTGTCACACCAAAATGCTGGGGAAGCAATTCCTCTCACCCCCCAACCCTGCATTTGCTTGGGGGGGGGGGGGGGGGGGGGAATCTGGAAAGTTTGCAATGTACGCAGCTTTTCATTTTTCTTTTTAAATCTAGTTACTCTGTATCCAGCTTGAAACAATGCAGTACCTGGAAACTCCCTTCTGCTAATAGTCAGAATCCTTTTACACAATGTCACAAAATACACAGACCCTAAAATTCAGTCATGAATTTTGGGGGTGGGGAGGAGTTGAACTGTATAAATCAGAATGTGTAAAGTGGACCAGATAGAAGACATTATTTTTGGAAGAAAAATACCTAACCCTCAGTACTTAAAAGAAAACTTGTAAATTGCTCCAGAGAGCATTAACATTTACCAAGACTGACAGTAATTTTAGCGAAGGATGAATATTACCAGTGCTGGCGACTTCAAAGGATCTTAGATATATAGTTAAGACTAAAATTTTCCCTCATACTGCAATACATCAAGTGATGAAGTAAATTTTTTAAAAAAATATATATGTGAAATATTATGCTACAATAATAGAATATTTTGGATAAGACAGCATGGAAGAGTAAACTAGTTCCACAAACCTTAATAATATCAAGGCAACCATGTTCTTCAGCCAATACAGTTACAATATCATCTACACAGCCTTGAAAAAACAAGAACAGAACCATAAAAAGTTAAAGACTATGAAAAAAGCGGTATCAATAAACAGGGTATCAGATAAAACTCCAACTCAATAAAAAGCACATAACTTTGGCTATTTATTGACATTGACACATCACCTGAAAGGGAATTCTCAAAATTAGAAATTAAAATTATTATCATCACCTCTGCAGACAGAAAATTGAAGCCTAAGAAAGTTCAGTGGCACATCTAATTTAACAGTGAAAATCTTTTTGCAGGGTTAGTAAATCCAGAATGTCTGTCTCCACCAAATAAAACAGTCTTTCCACTTATAAAAAATAAATAAATAAATCCATGAAAAAACTTAAAAATGTCTGCATGTAGAAGCTCAAAGTAATTTTCATTTTTTTTTTTTTTGCTACTGCAGATAATACTAACAGTATTTTATAACTTGTTTCCAACACGTTATTGAGAAAATTCCCACATCAGGACATGAAAGTTTTTCAGTGGATAAAGGTTACCGATGACTTGCATGCAACTTGAAGGGGCCTGAAATGCTTCAGGAAGCTTTGTTAACAAATCACTTACCAAAACAGTAAGAATTTCAGTACCCAAGCACTAACTGCTGAATGAAAAAGATGTTCCTACTGATACTAACTAACTTTAACAATATTACTATTTGCTCTGGATAATAATAACTTACTGATAAAGCTCCAAATTGCAAGTCCATACCCTTCCCCTTCACATGGTTTATACAAAAACCCCCAAAGAAATAAAGTTTTAAAAGCCACAAAGTAGTCCCACTTCCAGACTCATTTATATCAAGCAAAAATTCCATGTCTACAGTAATGTTTTATAGTTGGTAGGCGGATCTGGATCCAGTGGCATGCTTCTCAGACCTCTTTTTGTTTTTATATATATACATATAATATATATATATTTTCCTAACTACAAAACAACAAATAACCAAATAACCATCAAAATGACAGCCTTCCCTAAGCACTTGTTTTTACAGTTTACCCTTATTCTAACATACTCAGCTCTCCCGCTAAATTATTTTTTCTGGCACCCACCCTCTGTACCTTCCCTAGACAAGCAACCATGCTTCAAATGCTTATTTAACTCTGGAGGTGAAAGCTGACAAAGGTAAAGTGCCCTAGGTCTATGCATTACAAGCCGACTAGTCTGTAAAGTTCTAATTACAGAACTGCTTGGAAACTTAAAAAATTGAATTTGTGTCACTTACCTAACATAATTATGAATTTCAATCTTTCCGCTATCTCCAAACTCTGGAATAATTTTCTCCCCTAAGTGAATAAAATAAAAAATAAAATCAGATCAACAGTTGAGTGCTACCGCATCAAAATATTTTGATAGTATACACATCCATCTACATACAAAGACAGTGAAACAAGCTTCTACACATGAATTTTAGATTTAGAAAAACTATCTGTTAGAACAGAAAACATTATTTACCCCAGCTGTAACAGAAACAGTTTCATGCCATCATAAAGAAAAAAATTTATCAATTATAATGTCTCTTAACTGCAACAAACAAATCCAGAAAGAAAAAAAAAAAAAAAGGCAAAACAAAGTCCCAAACTGCCTTAGCAAACCTGCAGGTTCATTATTAATTCAGTAAGAGGCTTTGAAAACCTGCATTTTTTCCAGCGTAAGCATGAACAAAGATAATTATTTACTGAACGTGGTAATCATCATAGCTTGTATTATTGCACAGTGCTTTTTAAAAGTCATCTGAAAATCCCTTCAAATGTGTTTTGAAAAAAAATTATTGCATTTTAAAGAAAGTGTACTTATTCAAAAGAATATTCATTTGATGATCAATGAATACTATGCAAACTTACAGAAGAGCAGAATATGCAAAAGGAGACTCTACTTCCAATGTCCTGATCTAATCACTATATGAAACAGGTTCTTGACCATGAAATTGTCTGACGATTTCATTCTTATGTAATGGGACCAAATATCAATATTAAGGTATTTGCTAGATTATACCTTCCTACAGAATGTTGCAGTCTTTGAATGACTGAAGTCCAGTTTAACATATACGAATAGTAAAGATTATGCTGTCGTAATTTATTTTGACTTCTACAGTCAAATAAGCATTTTCCAAATAAAACTTTAATTCTGTATAGAAGCCCTTTAAACTCTGGTGATAAGGCAGATTCTCCCTTCTCTTCCTCTCCATGAAACTTCGTCAGTTTCTCATCATTTCCAAGAAGAATGATGGGATGACAGCAATGGTTACTTTGTGCTTAAAAGCATAATTAAAACAACAAATTATCTAGAGAGACTTTTTGGATCAGAACCTATTCCTCACTAAGAATTCAAACATGCAATTACATCATTGCAGCTTAACATGAAGCTGCCCTTCATGGTTAAGACATATACTCATACGAAGCCAGTATGCATCCTACTACACGAACCACCACCAATACTGTCCACATAGGAATGCAAACATATTCTGTTATTTGGACTCAGGTGATGGGCAAAGTGTCATTAACCTCATACTCACTCAAGTTAACATAACTATTCCCCAGGAGTCACAATCAAGAGAATTATCCTCTTACGTACCATGCAAAGCTCAAACAATATCATACCAAGAGACCACAGATCTGATTTAGGGCCAGACGGCAGAGGCTCCTCACATTGAGTATGATCACTTGGTTTCACTATTCCCTGTGCAATTACTTCAGGTGCCAGATATGATGGATACCTAGAAAGATGAAGCAACATTAAGTAATATCCCGTCTGTCAAAAAGCCCTCCCTTTCAGTTACAGTAATCAAAATAATTTTGCATTCTGAGAAACCAGAATTCATAGCAATGCAGATTGTTCTATTATATTCAGTCAAAATCTACACATTGCAGCCAAGTTATATTTCCTGAAAAAATACATCCCGGATATATTTGTATTGCATAGTTACATCCTTACCCTATAGGGAAATCAACATCAACACCTTGAGCAGTCATGTGGTAGAGTCCAAATTTAGCCAACTTCACATGACCCTGAAAAAGACAAAAATAAATGATCAAGAGCAGTAGCATCCGACACTGGAAGAATCCATGTTTAAGTTAAAAAAAAACAGAAAAAATAACTTCAAGGTGCATTAGCTGTCAGAAGACAGATACCTATAGTCACTCTCTTACATTTCTGTCTCACCTATTACACAGAACTCCACTGAAAGTTAATAAAGTGCTTATTTCTAATGCTTGTACTTTCCAACAGCATTAAGTAATCACCTTGTTTGGAACACACAAGAAAATCAGAGCTTTGTAAGTTAAAGTATATTTTCAGTGAATTAAAAAGACTTAAATATTCTATTGAACTTTTTTCCTGTTTGAAAACTGTTCAAAATCTTGTTTGAATCCTAGAACCCCCTAAGCATTGTGACTATTCCCTCACCTTTTCCATTTACCCAGCCTTGCTCCTCCAGTCACGGAGTCACGGAATATTCAGAGTTGGAAGGGACCTCCAGAGATCATCTACTCCAACTCCCCTGCTTACAAGCAGGATCTCCTAGAGCACATCACTCAGGACTGCACCCAGGCGAGTCCTGAAAAACTCCAGAGAAGGAGACTCCACAACCTCTCTGGGCAGCCTGTGCCAGTGCTCTGGCACCCTCACTGAAAAAAAGTTCTTCCTCATATTTAAATGGAACCTCCTATGTTCCAGCTTGTGCCCGTTAACTCTAGTCCTGTCACCAGGAACCACTGAAAAGAGTCTGGCTCCATCTTCCCTCAACCCATCCTTTAGGTACTTAAAAATATTAATTAAATCACCCCTCAGCCTTTTCCAGGCTAAAGAGTCCCAGCTCTCTCAGCCTTTCCTCACAGGGGAGATGCTCCAATCCCCCAGTCATCCTCATTGCCCTCTGCTGGACTGTCTCCAGTAGGTCCCTGTCTCTCTTCAACTGGGGAGCCCAGAACTGGACTCAGGATTCCAGTTGCGGCCTCACCAGGGCCGAGTAGAGGGGGAGAATGACCTCCCTCAACCTACTGGCCACACACTTCCCTGTGCAGCCCAGGGTGGCATTGGCCTTCTTGGCGGCACGGGCACATTGCTGGCTCATGGATAATTTACTGTCGACCAGGACTCCCAGATCCTTCTCCTTGGAACTGCTTTCCAGGAGGTGCCCCCTAACCTATCCTGGTGCCTGGCATTCTTTTTCCCCAAGTGCAGCACCCTACAGATGCCCTTATTGAACCTCATGAGGTTCTTCTCTGCCCAGCTCTCCAGACTGTCCAGGTCCCACTGGATGGCAGCACAGCCCTCTGGCGTGTCAGCCACCCCTCCCAGCTTGGTATCATCAGCGAACTTGCTGTCGATACACTCTGTCCCCTCGTCCAGGTCATTGATGAATATGTTGAACAAGACCAGACTGAGTATTGATCCCTGGGGGACACCACTGGTTACAGACCTCCAACTCAACTCTGCTCCATTGATCACAACCCTCTGATCTGTCACACAGCCAGCTCTTGATCCACCTCACCGTCCCCTCATCTAACCCACACTTCCTGAGTTTCCTAATGAGGATGTTGTGGGAGAGAGCATCAAAAGCCTTGCTGAAGTCAAGGTAGATGACATCTGCTGCTCTCTCCTCATCCAGTCAACCACTTATAACATGATAGAAGGCTAGCAGATTGGTCAAGCATCATTTACCCTTGGTAAATCCATGTTGACCACTCCCAATAAATTCCTGTTCTTCAATATGTTTGGAGATGACCTCCAGAACAAGTTGCTCCATCACCTTCCCAGGGATGGAGGTGAGACTAACCAGCCCGTAGTTTCCTGGGTCCTCCTTGCCCTTTTTGTAGACTGGAGTGATGTTGGCCTTCCTCCAGTCTTCAGGCACCTCTCCTGTTCCCCATGACTTTCCAAAGATGATGGAGAGTGGCCCAGCAATAACATCTGCCAGCTCTCTCAGCACTCGCGGGTGCATCCCATCAGGGCCCATGGACTTATGGATGTTCAGTTTGGCCAAGTGGTCTCTAACACAGTCTTCCTCTATCGAGGGAAAGTCTTTGTCTCTCCAGACCTTCCCTCTTGCCTGCAGGATTTGGGATTCACGAGAGACCGCTTTAGTAGTGAAGACCGAGGCAAAGAAGGTATTCAGTACCTCTGCCTTTTCTGTGTCTTCCACCACCAGGGCGCACACCTCGTTCATCAGTGGGCCAACATTTTCCCTAGTCTTCCTTTTTCTATTAAGGCACTGAAAGAACCTCTTCTTATTGTCCTTAACCGTAGCGGCCAAGTCGAGTTCTCGTTCTGCACAGCTTCACTACATTTTGGTACTCCTCATAAGTTGCCAACCCCTTTTTGCAAAGGCTGTAGACTTTCTTTTTGTTCCTGAGGTCCAGCCAAAGCTCTCTATTTAGCCAGGCTGGCCTTCTTCCCCACCAGCTCATCTTTCGGGACCTTCCCATCAACTCATTACTATCTTGCTCTCCTTAACTGTACCAACACATACTTCAAAGAAACAAGTTTTCCAGGTATTTGGTTTTATTCTTTGGAAGCAGAAAGTTAACACCAAAACAACAAAAAAATAGGCATAGAAGTTGAACAAAGGCATAGTTTCTGCTGGATTTTGAATTATACTCAGCCAGCCTGCAGATGGTACAACAGGGAAGGCTACATTAGCAAGCTTTTCAAAGTGCAGGGGAAAAGTATGGAAGTTTATGATCTTATGCCCCCCTTTTGTTCTTTTATTAATTTTAGGAGTAACTTAAAATCCTAAAGTATTTTGCTTGTTATAGAATTATTATGATATTCATTTCTTTACAAGTACATAAAAAAATAGTGTTCCTTCCTTCCTCCTCTTTTCTTTCTGCCTTCCAAGGGGAGGATCTACCTATTCTATCTAAATTGAGTAAGAAGGGGAAGAAAGAGGGGTTATGCAGACAGGTTAAGCTCTTTAGCTGTCAGTTCAGATGAAGCAACTGCTCCAAGTACCACAACAGCTACTGATTTCTCTCAGCCTTTATGAGCAGAGCCTGTATTGCACACTGCCAACTCAACAGTCTGTGACAATAGAATTGACATACACTGGAATTTTAATAACGTAACGTGAACAAATAAATATCTTAAAAGCCAAGTATCAGATCACCGTGAAACACAGGAAATACTATCAACAACTAATTAGTCAGAAGAACTATTTTCCTATTCCAACAGCTAGGAAGGTCTTGTAACTAATTACAGTGACAACAAGTAGACTTAGATTACCACCTTAAGAAGAAAAGGGTGAAAAAAATGGTTTAGGACAGAAGAAAATGGGAAAAGATAAAAATAAAATCTGAAATACATTTGATATTTAGGAAACAGGGGAAAACTGTAGTTTTGAAACAAACAAAACTAACCTCTCCACATATGCAATTTTTTCCCTATCAGAAGGGCTGTGACTGCCCAGTTTCCATGTATGACATGGCATGCTATTTGTTGGCAGCAAGAGGAAAGCACAGAAAACAAACCAACACATAGATTTATTCCTGTAGCTGTCTGTACCTTTCGATCCAAAAGAATATTGCAAGGGGAGAGTGCTCGGTGGACCATTCCATGTTTGTTCATATATTGCAAACCTTGCAAAACCTCATATGCTATGCATAAGATCCTTGAAGAACTGAAAAAAAAAGAAAATATAAAATAACATGTTGTACTGAATGTTTCCCTTTTTAATTTGTAAAAACAGTGTTCCACAGCTATTCCAAACACAAGCGAGACATGTACAATTCCAGAACAGTTTAAGGGATCAGGACTGATTATGGTAAGATATGTTCAGTGCCATACACAACTTCTCAATATCCCACAGCTAGGTTTCTTCATCCTAAACTGGTCCCTAAAAACAGAAGAATATTGTGAAAAAGTATAAAATAGTCTTTGCAATAGCAACTATGAGATATACCTCAACTAACCGGGGGAAAAAAAAAAAATCCCGGCTCTCTTTTACTTTTATTTGTTCTTCATAAGTCTGTTATTGATGTTCACAGAAAAGTTCAACTGAACAGAAGTTTTAAAAACTCAGATGTTAACTGGAGCTTATCTAGAAGCTAGTGGAGAGGCACAGCTGTGTAACACGTATAGTCTTCAGTCATCTCAACATCTAGAACAAGAAACAAAAGAAAGGGCAGAAAACTTGATTTGCAGCACATTTTGTTTTACAATCTTAGAATACTCAACCTCACCGTCTTTGGAAAGAATCAATAAAGTTTAACATCCATACCATTTCGACAAAACTACATATTTCGACAAAAGTTATATTTTACTATAAGAATTGATAGCCCTAAAGAAGAGCTTCTGTAAAGAAGTAAACAGGAATTTGTACAGAGACCACCAGTATTATGATTCCAAAGTGCACCCAAAGTAAGAACAAAAGGCACAGATCTCATGTCACCCAGAGAGATTCCTTTTAACTTTTTACCCTCTTCACTTCCTGCCCACTCACCCTCAGAGCACATTTCAGGTCTTTTTGGCAACTTTATCCCTGAAGACACTGGTTTACAAAATGTCCAGAGAACAAAGTATATCTACATATAAAGGCCTAACTTTACATCCCCGTTTTTTAAATTTCATTGTTAAAGAATAACATACAATAGCATTCCAGACAAGGCTCACCACATTCTTTTGCTTATCAAAAATTCGTGCAACAGCAAAATGATGGGGAACATTACAGACTGATGAGAGTGACAAGTCAACTAGCTGACTAAACAAGAAAATTAATTTCTTTATTACAGCTTTATTAGTTGCTATTCATACCAGATGGAATGCCAAAACTTTGTCACGAGTGAACAGCTAAACTTTGACAAAAAACACAATTCCAACAAATTTTGAGATTAGGGCAACACAGAAATACTGAAAAGAGTTGTTTTCATAATAGTCTAAGGCCACCATTAAGTTACCTTACATGTGGAGCTGTTCTCTAGACTCTAACCTTTTTCCTAGAAGGAGAGCTCTGTACTACTTTACATTACTTGTGAATATACACTTTTAAGTTAAATTTTAAGCACAAACAGAATCTATTCTAACATATGCCCACACTGCTGTATCTTAAATCATAGCATTTGGAAGTGATTCTCAAGGTCTTAGCAATTCAACCAAAACCACATGGCTCATAACCACAAAACCAAAACAAAACCCCACAACTATCTCGCTCCTCCCTCACTGGCACTTTTGCTTCCCCATCCCTCCCATGCCCAGTGTATGTAAGCATCAGACACCACTAGCTGTGTAGCGTTTCCTCCCTGTCATTCTTGGGCAGAGATATAACTGTAGCAAAAAATTTACTTTACAAGACTTCATCTGCCCTGTATAGTTGGGGTTTTTTTTGCCTGCAAGGCAAATATTAATGTTAATGGTTGCAAATAGAATTCTCACTCTCACTCTTTGCACTGCTTTGCAAAACAAGACATGAAAAATAAATGATGGAGAATTCATGTTTCCAGTAAGGAAACAATTTCACGTGTACAGCATGAGATATTTTAGCCACAAAAGTGGGGTTTTTTTGGTATTAAAAAATAAAAGTAAATATGAAGTTCAATTTTGTGGCCGTTGTGCCTGAAGCGTGCAGTGTGCTCTGGTGCCACTAGGGGGCCCTAGCCACCCATTTACTTTCTTGCAAGTCATAAAACAGAACTCGGACTAATGCCTGAAAATGTTGCTTTTGGATTCTTTGCTCTTTAAAATAAATCCTCCGTGGCATTACCACGACCAGCAACGCATGAATGGTAGGTATTTTTCATAGCATATAATTCTCAGTGTTCTTAAGCTCTTGATGCCACTCTGCTGGGCAGAAGTATTCAGCCAAGTACCTCACCCTCAAGCTGAAGCATGTACACCAGCTCCCCAGGAGGGAGGGAACTCTCTGTAACAAGCTCTTCATAGTGCTGTTGCACATTATCTAGTTCTTATTTCATTTATTAGGTAAAACACCCTGTTTGTGGTTATCACCCACAAGATTTGCATTTAATTGCAAAGGGCCTGACAACAACACTCATTGCTGTTATCAAGCACAAGAGATCTCTGCTTTAAATTCCCAAAGCCAAGTTCAACAGCAGTCCGTTGCACCACTGGAGATGACTACCAGTGGGGCTTAGCTCTGCCCCAGCTTCTACAGCCACTGACAACACTGCAAACATTGCAATGGAGTGCTGCAAGTACAGAGCAAGTATAGAACGTGCACTCATGAAGCTTCTTCCAGGCTTCAGGTTAAGTTGATCTTTAAATTTAAAAAAAAAAAAAAAAAAACAAACCAAAAAACACATGAGAAAAAAAACAGTCCTAAGCGAGGAAGATTTTTACGATACCCAGTGCTGTTGGTGAGGTCTGAGCAGATACAGAAACTTCTTCCCTGATCATCTGGAAGCCTGTTTTTGAAAAGACTAGCTAGTGTCGAACTATGATAGAGAGTGGTTTAGCCACTGGAGCTCTTAAACTGCAGAGGTTTCAGCACCCTACTTTAACAGGAGATGGGAGGAAAAAAAACAACCTGACAGCAAAAACAGTAGAAACAACACAGCAAAGGCAGCAAAATGGAGGCATGGCAGGTTCCACACCAACCATGCTACATCACCAACCTAATGAGAGCCATAATGACAGTTGTGTGGCATGAAATACCCTGTTCACCTCAGCAGCTGATGGTCATAGCTGTGAATCTAAACTACTATGAAGCAAATCACTCCACTGCTCAAGGCAGATGTAGTAAGAGGCAGTAAGTAAAAACATGAAAGCCTGAGATGCACTTGACCAACTGGCAGACGTAAAGGGGCACTAGCTGTCTTCAGTTTCCTAGTTCTCCTAACAAGACTTGTTTTACGGTTGTTTTCATCTCCACCACCGAGAGAAAGAGAGAAGCTACAGGAGTTTCTCTGCAAATGGAACACTTCACAGACAGGAAAAAAAAAAGAAAAAAATGGCATGACCTCTATATAACTACCAGCACATTTTCAAGGAGCAGGCTTCATTTTAATCCTCAAGTCTGGGTATCAAATCTGTAGCCTACTCCGTTAGGCTTTTGAAAAGGGGTTCTGTTCAACTGAAAGGAATGAACACATGTAAAAATCAAACTGCTTGGATTTAATCATTGCCTGCTTTGGAGAAGAAATATAGCCAGGAAAAGGGGCCACTTTGTTTCTTCATTCTAGAAATGAAGAATTAAAATAATAAGGCATAAATCCAATACCAGGTTTAGGTCTGTAACTTAAACATATAGAAACATAGCAAAGGAAGCACAAAGGGTAACTGAATTCCTCCCTCGGAAATTCATCTTGTACTTAGGAGGGTGGGAGGTGCGGGGGAATAAAATCTCTACAAGTTGATGTGAGCAAGTTGAGCCAACAGTACAAAACCAGTATGGTTAAGAGAGGCATGTGCATGGCATTTGTGGGTGGAGAGGGAAAGGAAGACGACTTAAAAACCCACAAAAATGAGGACTGTTTTATTACCTCCAGAATTTGTCAGACCAAAAGCTACACCAGACAAATGAGTAATTTCCACACCATAATAGTACACAGGTGGCTGCATCATGCCTTCACAAAAAACAGTAACTTTTTCACTTTGCAGTCAGCCTCATCTCCAGCCTGTTGGATTCTTACTGTTAAGGACACAAAGCAGTTTTCTGGAAGTTTACTTCAGGAATAACGAACCTAACCTGTCAGGAAACAGATGTTTTAGCAGAGTTTCAACCTCTTGTGGTGCTGCAAACCCACTGATGAAATATGCTTAGGACACTTTTGTCACTTTTTTGATTCAGACAGAAAAAAAAAAAAAAAAGAAAAAAAAAGACTTTTAGTGCACCCACTACAATCTTTCATCTGACTGAGAACAGCTTCTGGGCCAGAGTGAAAGGGAAAAGTTGTTCTAGAAGAAACTGGCATACTGAGAGTCTTACCTTTCTTCAAAACAATCAGCTATTAACAGAGAGAAGGGGAAAGGGATTTATCTGGAACCAAGTAAAGACAGTAAGAGTGAGTGTACTCACCCAGCAGAGATAGAGCAGTACCAGGGAACAAACATCTATGTAGAATTGCCCAAGCCATATGTCAACATAAGCACAAGATCAAACAAAAAAGGCTGGAAACACATTTATAAATTAGAAAGTTTATGGCAGAAAGGTGGACTTATGAATTCTTGCAGAAAACCCCCAACAATATTACCTATGTATTATTCAGTTTGAATGGTTATTTATTTACTATTAACTTATTATTTGTGATTATTAATAGGAACAATAATGCAGCTGCTTGTAGAAGCAGGGAGCTGGACTCCAAGATAGGATTGCTCTAGGGAAAAACAACTTTCTGCAACTGATCGTTTCCATTTTAGGTAAAATTATTGGTCTTCCAAACCCTAATAGTCCTACTAGCTCCCAAAACTACTTGAGACCACTACCCTGTTTCCAAAATATAGGACAGGCAGATGCCTAGGAAAGAGGAAATACAGAATATATGAAACGTTCCCTGATAAAAGAATTCCAACATGACAAAAGAAACAATGAAGAGATAAAATTTCAGCATTCATGTCAGTATCATGGAAGTTACAGGTTCACACAAGTCTCTCCAGTTTAAAGGAAATTTAATGCCAATCTGCACATGAATTCACCGTATTCATCATTTTTAACAGAAGTGCATTCATGGCATTAACTGGAAATACATCTTCTCCATCCTTTTTTGGTGCTGCAATAAAATATTTTAACATGACAGAGTAATCGAGTATCTCAAAAGATCTTCCTGCCTGCTTACTGTCCCCAGTCCTACCTTCTAGACAAAGCAATCTCCCTTTTTGATGACTCTGACCCAGGCAGCTGTAGCTATTACAGTGTAGTTAACCAGAACACACAGATGTACCTGGACAGCAATATAAGAGTAAATGTAACTGGGGCTGGAGGGAAAGTGGAGGCACCAGCAAAATCTTGAGGAGAAATGTTTCTGGCTGTTTCAAAGGCATTTGTGGTATTTTTAACAGGTTATAGCCAGTTGTAAATTTCATTTGCTTTTATGCCATTGTAACAGTCAACATAGAATAACTAATCCATTTTGTAAAAGGGAAAGAATGTGCCTGGAAAGTACTGACAGTGCAATCAACGCTTAATGAAATATTTTAAATAAGAGTGCTTCATCTGGTGAAATTAATACTGGAATTTGAAATAACACCGGACTGGCACCAGAAAGCAAGCCCCATCATCTACTTAACTGTAGATAGCTTCCTGTAATTTTTGTATCTACTGGAGACCTATATGTGGCTTCGTGTTAAGTCATGCTTTTTCAATGCAGTGGCAACTCAAAGTAAGAGGAAACTGATAACAAAAACTGCAACTAGAACTGTTTTGACTTCCCTCCAGAAGGCAGAGCAAGAGCACATGGGATAAGATTAGGCTGATGATATATGTTCCACAGTTTCATCAGACTTACAACTCATTAGTACATACACAGAAACGCATGCTTAAGGAAGTCCTTTACCAAATCTGTGCATCTTGTTCTAACATTGTATTACTGCTGTAAACAAGTACACTCTAGAGGAAGAGAATCTCAGCAACCAGGAGTCTTAACCAGTTTATGGCACTGACACACAGGAGCAAAAACACGGGTTCCTCTTCCAAACAGGAGTGTTGGACATGGTCTGCCCTAAGGAAGCACACCAGAGCAACACAAACCAGCTATGTCATCAATCACTACCCCAGAACTTGTGAAACTAACACTCATTTGGAATTCAGGAAAGAGATTCATCACAAAAAATCGTGTCTGTTCAAAGTGGAACAGGACCAGGTTGTGAACAGATGTAATGTTCTGAACTCATAAAAGTGACAATATTTCAATACAAGCAAAACCATAAAACAAAGAAAATGACATTTGCAGTTAGTTCCATTACTGCCAACAATGCGGATGGACTGGTTAGTAGTAGTGTGGCCAAGTGGTTACAGCAAAGGATGAAGTTTGGGTATAATCCCAGCTGAGGCAATCACTACATTGACCTCAAGAAAGCCATCTGACCTCCTTATGCCTCAATCAACCAGCTGGAAAACCAGATAAAAAGCAGGACTGGGTTGAAAACCAGATGTGCAGATAAATTGGGTCTTCCTGGGTAAATAAATTACAAAATACCCTATACAGAACATAGAGTTTGATGCAAGTGGGAATGGTTTATTTGGCACTTTATTATGTGCTTGATTAAAAAATGGCCCTAGGGACTGAGATTGTAAACACTGAATTCACTTGGAAATGCATTCACATTATCAGAATTAAATGAACTGGAAGGGAATGCAACAAGCAGAGAATAAAAGACAAAAAAAAAGGAATTTTACCGGCAGATTCCTCAGGAAGTCTCTAACTCATGCACAGAGGTATTTCACACAGGACATCTTCAAGAAGTTCATATTGCTCATCTGAGGAAACTCAAAAAGTCCTTTCATTCCTTTTTTAAAGTTTTAAGCTGGAAGCATGATTTTAAAATGAACACAAACCATGTTATGTTTTTATGAAGGTCTCAACTTGTAATGTATGATTAAAAAGTCCATTAAACAATGGATGAAGGCACAAAGAACAACTCCATACATAGAGCAGAATGCACACAAAGATTTCTTTAATGGACAGGTGATTTTTCAGATTATTATCACTCTGAATGATGTGTTTCTGCTTCCAAAAAAGGAAAAATTTTAAAACAGCGCACCTTGAATTCCTTTAAGACATCCAGCATTCATCCCACAAATTGGGGGAGTAAATGAACAAAGTCCTTTTAAAAAGTAAGTACACCTTGAAAAGCACCATCTTAATGAAACCTCTAGTGCCATCTGCTTTAATACACTGAAGGGGAAAGACACATTCCCATCCCCAGTTTTTGATCGTGCCATTGATTAACTTCTGAAAAGTCATTTTTTGCATCTTAGCCTCAGCTGGCTCATACATAAAAGGTGTAACAATGATACTTTTCATTGGACCAAGAAGTGCAATGAAATAAACAAAATTTACATCACCACATGTAAAGATTACCTAAAGTAGCCCTCATTTAAAACCAGATCACAGACTGTACATTCTGAGATAACACAATAGAACTAGATGCATAGATGACAATAAGAACTAATGAGATGGAAACCAAGACAATGACCTCAAAATATACAATAAAGAACTTAACTTCAACATCATTATATACACATACCATATGTTACATTGCCAACATTTCATTAAAGGAAACAACACATTTCATTTTCCTCTCCACCAAAAGGAGTGAACTGGTAAAACGTAGGAGTAGAATTAAGATCAATCAAAGTCAGATCTCCAAAAATCAATCTTTTCTTTTGGACTTCATGTGAACAAATACATGCACCTTTAAAAGGACACAGATTTTGTGATCAACAATCCTGGCAAGGTCTACCACAATCTGACAGGAAACCAATCAGATGACATGTAGAAAGCAAATAAGGGATTTAACTGCAGCTAAGATATGCTTCCTTTACAATACAAAGTACTAAGTCAGATCTTCAGCTGCTTGGGGGTTATTTTAAGTTAGTCAAAATCAGGCATTGAATCTCATGCTCTAGGCAAGGACTATCATTCCTTTGTATCTGAATGTACCAGCAGCTAAATTTCAAGGCATAGGGCATGTTAACTTTCAGCTCTCTAAAGTAGACAGGCCTTGTTGACATTAGTATATTAAACATTTACTATGCAGTAAATGGTACAAGTAGTGATTATGGAAAAATGCTAACTTAAGCAATCGTGTACAGATTAGTGTATTTGCAGCAGAAAATATATACAGCTAGCAGAAAGAGGCTAATATAGTTTAGAGTTAAAAAACTAACCAGCAAGGATAAAAGTTTGGAGCTCCTAAACAGAAATGCTTAGTAAGATAAGGGAAGAACTGAGAGACTTGTCCTTGAAAGAGGGAGCAGTCAGGCCTGAGTGATCAAACGGTGTTGGTTAAGGGGCCCCAAAGACAACACTCCCTCAGGAAGGAGGGACTGATAAGAACCACAGTGCTAATTAAGGGGTCCTGGAAACCAGAACAGACCGGTCTGGAGGGATGAAGTAAGCAAAGGTAAAAAGGACACCGTGAGGAAGACTTGGAGCCTTCTTCCTGAAGACCCCCAAGGACAACCACCAGGATGCACCACGCAAGCAGAGCAGGGCAGAGCCAGAGGTGTGGAATATTATAATGACTTACCGTAAATCTCCTCCCTGAGACCCTCCCAATGATGTAATCCTCATTCCCACCTGATGTAAACTTATGAATATGCAACACTTTAGGCTGTAAAAAGAGCACACTCCTGGCTCCAGGTGGGCTCGATAGGAGGAGGGATCCGCCGAGTACCCGGATCCGCAATAAACGAATACCTGCTGCTAAAGATCCTCATCATCTTTACAGTTATTTTCAAGACGCAGTTTTTGCGCTAATCAGTAGCGGTATTACAGGAGCCTTGAACCACACAATCATTAAAGGAAAAGTGACTGCTAGAGATGCATGATGAATGGTCACACAGTACGTAGCACCTATTTCGTTATCTACCTCCATTTTAAAGTAAAGGACGTATCTGAAAAACAAGCGCTGTTTGCATGCCAAAATGCCAAGTGGCAACTATAGATCACCGTCTGGCTCAGACACTATGCATTGGAAGACACTTAAGTTCATAAGAAGTCTGAAAGTGACTTTTGTAGCAGGCAAACTTTGGTTGCTTCCCAAATCCTGCCCTGTCAGAATACTTATATACTAACAATCTTTTTGGACTTAAACACCTGATATTACATATTTAAATAGAAAAAAGATGACAGAAAAAGTAACAGACCTAGCAAAGATCACATCTAAATTATCTCAGTTTGGATGACTTACAATAAACCAAAATTATAGGTTTGGATTTTTCACCATAACCTTTGTTATGAAAACAAAACCAACAACTTCATACCATGGGTACCATCGGAACAGGTAGATACCCAATTCTGAAAAAAAAGTCTCCAGGTCCATACATTCATGAGACTGACGTCAAAAAGAATAGTTCTGCTACTACAAGGAGAGAGTGGGAAGGATCACAGTTACAGCTCATGGTTACAGCTATATAGACAAGATTTTTATCTCAAAGAAAATGAAAACATTCTGATGTAATCTCATCTAAGTGATCAAACAGTACTAACCTGGTATTTTCAAAACCACAAAATGATAGTTACAAAAGAATGGCAGGACTTGGCAACACTGACTTTGCAGGAAAAAACTACAGAAAAAAAAAAAACACATCTGCCGAGATGGCCGCTTTTAAAGTTTGCCGCGGCTCTCAGTCACGCCCCCTGCCACGTCAGCCTTTCGGGATCTCACGAATTTCTCTCAGGATTCCCGCTCAGACTCGGGTTTGCTTGCTCTGCCCCGGCTTCACGGTCTCCAGGAAGCCCGGCTCCTTCTCAAACCCTCAGCAAAAGCCAACAGCAAAGGCGAACAGCACTCGCCGCAGTCGCCCCACCGCTCCCACAGCCGCCGCTCTCTGCTCCGCGTGCCGCTTGCTCTGAGGGGAGCTGCCGAGATTGCCGCTTTTAAACTTTGCCGCGGCACTCAGTCACGCCCCCTGCCACGTCAGCCTTTCGGGATCTCTTCAATTTTTCTCAGGATTCCCGCTCAGACTCGGGTTTCCTTGCTCTATCCCGGCTTCACCGTCTCCGGGAAGCCCGGCTCCTTCTCAAACCCTCAGCAAAAGCCAACAGCAAAGGCGAACAGCACTCGCCGCAGCCGCCCCACCGCTCCCACAGCCGCCGCTCTCTGCTCCGCGTGCCGCTTGCTCTGAAGGGAGCTGCCAAGATGGCCGCTTTTAAACTTTGCCGCAGCTCTCAGTCACGCCCCCTGCCACGTCAGCCTTTCGGTATCTCACGAATTTTTCTCAGGATTCCCGCTCAGACTCGGGTTTCCTTGCTCTGCCCCGGCTTCAACGTCTCCGGGAAGTCCGGCTCCTTCGCAAAGCCTCAGCAAAAGCCAACAGCAAAGGCAAACAGCACTCGCCGCAGTCGCTCCACAGCTCGTCGCAGCCGCCGCTCTCTGCTCCGCGTGCCGCTTGCTCTGAGGGGAGCTGCCGAGATTGCCGCTTTTAAAGTTTGCCGCGGCTCTCAGTCACGCCCCCTGCCACGTCAGCATTTCGGGATCTCACGAATTTTTCTCAGGATTCCCTCTCAGACTCGGGTTTCCTTGCTCTATCCCGGCTTCACCGACTGCGGGAAACCCGGCTCCTTCTCAAACCCTCAGCAAAAGCCAACAGCAAAAGCGAACAGCGCTCGCCGCAGCCACTGCTCTCTGCTCCGTGTGCCACATGCTCTGAGGGGAGCTGCCGAGATGGCCGCTTTTAAACTTTGCCGCGGCTCTCAGTCACGCCCCCTGCCACGTCAGCCTTTCGGTATCTCACGAATTTTTCTCAGGATTCCCGCTCAGACTCGGGTTTCCTCGCTCTATCCCGGCTTCACCGTCTCCGGGAAGCCCGGCTCCTTCACAAACCCTCAGCAAAAGCCAACAGCAAAGGCGAACAGCACTCGCCGCAGTCGCCGAACCGCTCCCACAGCCGCTGCTCTCTGCTCCGCGTGCCGCTTGCTGTGAAGGGAGCTGCCGAGATGGCCGCCTTTAAAGTTGGCCGCGGCTCTCAGTCACGCCCCCTGCCACGTCAGCCTTTCGGGATCTCCCGAATTTCTCTCAGGATTCCCGCTCAGACTCGGGTTTCCTTGCTCTGCCCTGGCTTCACCGTCTCCGGGAAGCCTGGCTCGTTTGCAAAGCCTCAGCAAAAGCCAACAGCATAAGCGAACAGCGCTCGCCGCAGGCGCTGCTCTCTGCTCCGCGTGCCGCTTGCTCTGAGGGGAGCTGCCGAGATGGCCGCTTTTAAAGTTTGCCGTGGCTCTCAGTCACGCCCCCTGCCACGTCAGCATTTCGGGATCTCTTCAATTTTTTCAGGATTCCCGCTCAGACTCGGGTTTCCTTGCTCTATCCCGGCTTCACCGTCTCCGGGAAGCCCGGCTCCTTCTCAAACCCTCAGCAAAAGCCAACAGCAAAAGCGAATAGCGCTCGCCGCAGTCGCCTCACCGCTCCCACAGCTGCCGCTCTCTGCTCCGCGTGCCACTTGCTCTGAGGGGAGCTGCCGAGATGGCCGCCTTTAAAGTTGGCCGCGGCTCTCAGTCACGCCCCCTGCCACGTCAGCCTTTCGGGATCTCTTGAATTTCTCTCAGGATTCCCGCTCAGACTTGGGTTTCCTTGCTCTGCCCCGGCTTCACCGTCTCCGGGAAGCCCGGCTCCTTCTCAAACCCTCAGCAAAATCCAACAGCAAAGGCGAACAGCACTCGCCGCAGCCGCCCCACCGCTTCCACAGCCGCCGCTCTCTGCTCCGCATGCCGCTTGCTCTGAGGGGAGAATAGGAGGCTGAGGGGGGATCTCATTAATGCTTCTATATGTCTCAAGGATGGGTGTCAGGAAGACAGGGCCAGACTCTTCTCCGTGGTGTCCAGTGACAGGACAAGGGGCAGTGGCCACAAACTGGAACATAGAAGGTTCAATCTTAACATAAGAAAACACTTCTTTACTGTGAGGGTGACAGAGCACTGGCACAGGCTGCCCAGAGAGGTTGTGGAGTCTCTGTCTCTGGAGACATTTAAAACCCATCTGGATGTGTTCCTGTGTGGTCTGCTCTAGGATCCTGCTCTAGCAGGGAGGTTGGACTAAGTGATCTTCAGAGGTCCCTTCCAATCCCTACCATTCTGCGATTCTGTGATCTGGAATACCTTCATATCTGAGAGCACATTTATTTTAAGGGTAAAATCCTCGCAACCTTCCTTCAAACCAACAGTCAAAAAGAGAAGTTCTCCTTCGTCTGTACACTTCACACATGCTGTGAAGACATTGCTTCCAACGGCTGAAGTCGGCTACCAAATCCAGCTATCAGTCAATGCACGCTCTACTCAAAAATGCTATTTTGAGCTGGGGATCTCTACCCAGCATTCACCTAACAGAATATTATTTGGACTATTATTCTCTTCTACTACTACAGATGCTTTGAGACTATTACTAACATAAAGTGATTACTTCAATTAGGCTAAATTTACAGAACATCATTCTTCCACATTTTCCCCCTCAAAAATATATTAATGACTTAGGAAAAAAATATACTTAAGAAGCTTACATTACGTGTTGTCAATTGCATAGTGTAGTGTACGCTTTTTATTTTTCAAAGTATAATTTTTAAGTGTAAGCATTGATCTAATGTCAATTATGGCAATACTATGTTGACCTCAAGCATGTTTAAAGTGGTCTTTTAAGAGGAAGAACATAATAAAATCATTTTTTAATAGTCACCACAATCATTCACTATAAAGGTTTTTAAAATTACTATTTCCACTCTCCCCATTTATAGTGAGACTATACATTTAATGATTGCTGAATCCACACCAAGAAACAAGGTGTTCATTTCTAATTGAACCAGTGTTATCAGAAATTATAGTAATTAACCAAAACTGCCCATCCTGTGTTGTCAGTCCACCCAATTAATATCCAAAAGTTACTCAAAGCTTCAAATACGCTCAAAATAGGCCTGTGTTGTTAAGTCCACTCAGTGAATATCCAGATATCACTCTAAGCTTTCAATACTATGCTTAAAATAGACACTAACATGTGCTTGTTCAGCAGCAATTCTGTAAAGTCAGCAAGTCTCAGTACAATTTGCATTAATCACTCAAAAATACTGCTTTTCATAGATTTGCTGACAGCATACTGCTGATTGATTTCATCACTGCTTTTCTGTCTCCTCCCATTAAGAAAAGACGTAATATTGCACAGAGTTTCCCAGTATGGTCTTTGCCAGCAAAAAAGGGAAGTGGGGTGGGTGGGAGGACACAACTGCCTTACTGTGCTACAGTGAACTTAGTGCAGCTTCCTTCTATACACTAAGGCCAGAAGGAAAACATCATCTTAACCAAAGGCACAGCCATGTACATAGGAAACAACAGTATCCGTGGGCCACATTAAGATTGTATGTTTGAAGCACTGTCTTAATAAAACAAATGTTCATATGCCTGAGGTATGTTATTTTCAGATATTAAAGTAGCCTCTTTTTCCCCTGAACTGCTATACCATTCAGGCTTAGCTCAATAGAGTGACAGAAGACTCTTCTGCCACTTCTGTCTCTACTCAGACAGAACTCAAGGCTCATACACTGGAAGCTGTAACCTTATATCCACTTTATAAAGGTAACTGTGGTTTTATCAGGGCTGAGGATTCTCCGCTACAAAGATGAGTGTCACAGCAAGATTTCGAGGTCCCTTCCAACCCCTACCATTCTGTGATTCTGTGTGGTTAAGAAAGAAAATGTTAGTAACAATGGCATCCTCAACACCATGTCTTCCACTCCTGAATAAATCCAACATTTTTTCCCTTTGTTTGAGGACTAAAAAAAATAAACCAGAGATCTCTCTCCCGTGCATAAAAAGCTAAAAGAATTCTCAGAACACTCAGATCATGAAAAAACAGAAAGCTCCTCCTCTTCAAAGACGTAAAAGCTGAAGAACTGAACTCCCTTTTAGAATTTAGCTTTTCTAAGCACAACAGTCTTCTTGTGCACATAATTTAGTGCAAGATGGAGCCAAGGAGTAATCTCCCACAGAGATTACTTGGAGTAATCTTGCAGAGATCATGCAAGAGTCCTCAAGTGGGGAGAAGGAAGTCTGCACTGAAAGTAAGCATTATCATTCTGTTAAAAAAAAAGAATGAACACACACACGGAAGTTTTTTTGTGGTAGCAAACAGTCAAGAAAGTAACACAAGAACAAGTGTTCAGAAATTTAAGACCTTGCATGAGGGCTATAAATGTTATGCCATCTCACTATAGTCGCTCAGAACACAAAAGTGAGCACTCTCACAGGTACTATGTTTAAAACTAAAGGATGTATAGAGATTACTGAGGACATATGGGGAAATTTCCCCTGCCCCCCCCCCCCCCCCCCCCCCCCCGAAGAAGTACACAAACACACACAAATTCATACAAGAACCAACCATCCTCATCTACTTTCAGCATCTAGGATCTCACCTGTAATTCTACAAATCTAAAGCAAGAACTATGTTCCACAACTTCTTGCCTCCCTCGTTTCACTAATTGCTTGAAGTAAGAATTCCATCTTTGAATATCAATTACGTTTGTCCAGAATTCTGAGCAACTAAAACAAAAAGAAGTGAGACCTGACTCTGTTTTGACTCTATTTACACATCACTTTTGATAATTAGCAAAGGGGATACATAAACTACTTATGTAGGGCCAGTTCACAGCTTTTCTGCAGCTTATACAAAACTGAGCTTTATTTAAGTTCAGTAAATGAGAATAGTAACCCCCAGTTTTGTGTTTGTAGCAGAGAGCTCAAGGCAAATTAAGGAGTTCCACATTAAGACTCGAGTTCGTATCAGAGCATACTTTTTAAGTATACCCTTCTGACCAGCCCCTCTTACCACGGTTGATTCAGAGTGGTTTCAGATCACACAAACTGGACTCCTTTTAGGTGAACCAGAAAGTAGGATCCAGAACCTGCCTATTACCCTGCAGCTGCTAATGGGTATTTGGTCCAGAGCCGACTGAAACTATACCAAATCAGCACCTCTAAAAGATGTATGTGCTTTGCTTTACACATCTGCTCCTACTGGATCATATTACTTGCTAATAAAGAGAGAGCCTGAGAAAGGTCCCTTTTCTTAGTACAGGTTATCCAAGGCTTTTTTATCTCATCTTGTCCTGTGGTAACTTATGCTCCTGGTTTCCACAAAGTATCTCTGGCACTGTGGGCAAGGGGAGTACAGCCAGCCTACATGCCATCTCCACAACTGAGCTAGCTGCCAACCTCCAGCAGCATGTCCTCTATGAACTCCTACTTGCAGCATCAGGAGGGCACAAGCAGAAGCAAAAGTCTGAGCTGCAGCTGTCCACAATTTCTTCCACTGCAGCCAGGGAGCATACATGGTTATCCTCTCAGGGTGGAAGACTCTTGCTCTACTGCAACTGAGGGCCAGTTATTGAGTAGACATTTGAAGACCATAGCAGTGTTTTCTCCCAGTCAAGATTACAATAGATAACTGCATCTTCTACTTTATTTTTAAGAAAATCTACATCTATGGCATGAGAATAGAGTTTTGCTTAATGTCAGCCATACTAACTTCCTCTTTCCCACTGCAACAGAACCCTAACTTCACTATACAAGGAGAGAGATTCATTCTTTCTGTGGTGCCCCAAGTGGATCAGAAAAATCTCACTAAGAATAGATCAATGAAAATATTTAAAAGAAAAGCTGAAAATGTAGTTATTAATGCAGTTCACATTATTGCAGCTGTGTGGCACTATGAACTGAACTGACAGCTCCAGAAATCATGACTAGCTAACAACAAATAATGCTGTCCTTGCAGCCAGACAGGATAGATTGTTTTGTTATTCATTTCTGCAAATTTCATTTTGTTATTCAGTTCTGTGAAGCATTGCCAGTTTATAAAAAAAAAAAAAAAAAAAAAAAAAAAAAAGAGTAGAGCAGGCCTGTTGGCTACTTCTTCACAGAGTAGCTGCACATCTAGCAAACTAGAGGGTAACTTTTTAAAAAATAAATGACTTGATTTTTAAAAAAGGAAAATAATTTCAAAGAAAAAAATATAACCATTAACTCTAGTAAGTAGAGATAATAGTAGGAATGATAATTGAACATGCTTTCTTTTTTTTATGAGTTACTGGATAGCAGAAAAAGCACCTGGAACTTTATAAAACTGCACTAAAGGAATCTCTTCACAAATTTTATCAGCCTTTGAAAGAAAGACTGCACTTTAGGCATCTCAGCATGAGAGGATTAAGTGTTAGCAAGAAGCCACATGCCTAATTAACCCCCTGACCTCCTCCTCATTTTATAAAGGCGCAACAGAATTTTTAAAGCTATGAACAGAAATTGCAACATGGCACAACTCTTCTAAAGTCAGGCATTTTCTTTCAATCAGTAGACTTTGCAAATGTTCTTTTAACAAACAGTTGGGCTATACCATACTTAAAAAAAATACCTAAATATCTAAGGTTAAAAGCCATACCTAGGTATGTTTTAGTAGTTAGCTCAAAAAATTTGGATCCCTATATCAGTGGTACAGATGCTACTCAAAAGTGAAACAGAACAGAAAGTTCCAAGAGGAGAACAGTCTGCAAATGTAGGTGATCAAAGGGACTTTGCAACTAGGCCAATAAGCAATGGTGCTGTTAGGAATTTCATAGCTAACAACTAATATTCCAAAAGGCATTAGATGTGCATCACTTTGATCTACATCCCAGTATGTGTCATCACAACAGGCAGGGAACACTTATCTAAAGAGGTAACAATAAACTTCAGTGTAGCCAAAGCAGATGCTTGTGACTATAAATTAGAAAACTACTAATCAGTATATAATTAATATTAAATGTCCTTGAAAGTGATATGAGAAATGTGATCACCAAAGGGGCAAATAGAGATTGATATAGCTGCATGCAGGATAAATCCACACAATAAAAGCTGCCAAACAAAAGGACAGCAGACTAAGTATGCAGGACATGCTCCCAAATACACAAGGATGACTGGCAAAACATAGAAGAAAACAAGCAGTACTGAAAGTACAGGAGACCACCAGGGGCTGGAGAGTGGCAACAACATAAAAATATCAGGCATTAGAGAATAGCAAAAGAGAGACCAGTCCACACGAGTTCTTTCTCCACTCAAAGAGCTCTCAAGTCTGATTACCTTGACTTCCAAGAACCACCAAGGGCAATAGCTACCATTGTTAACTGTACAGCATCGGCTCTGAGGTACTGTACACTCACAGCTAATTTACAAATATGTGTTAAAGACTTATAGTTTTGTGTAGGCAGTGAAGATTAATAACATGCACGAGTCAACCTTTAGCAAGATGTGTGCTGTTAATGAATGAACTAACGGTTTAAAACCATACAACTAGCCTGATCTGCAAGCCTTCTAAACACTCCTGTCACAGCAATCTCCAGTTCCCTGGTATCTGTCTAGCTATAAACACACGTGCAAGTGCATATTTTCAGTCCCAATACAAGTCCCTTCTGTCCTCACATGTATCTGTCCATCTGAAGGTCCTGTTGGTTCAGGAGCCAAGCAACTGAGTTAACTTAGTGCTGTGCTTATGATATGGTACCCACAAAATTGCAGGGTAGGGAAAAAGGCTACGCCAGGAGACCTGCATGGTTGAGCAGGGAGCTACGAAATAAACTCAAGTGGAAGAAGAAAATTTATAGAACATGGAAGAAGGGGCTGACCACTTGGGAGGAATACAACAATGTGGTCAAAAAATGTAGAGAGGCAATAAGGAAAGCTAAGGCCTCCTTAGAATTAAACCTAGCAAGGGAGGTCAAGGATAACAAGAAAGGACTCTTCAAGTACATTGGAGGCAAAGGAAGACTGGAGGAAATGTAGGCCCTCTGCTAAATGAAGTGGGTGCCCTGGTGATGGAGGATACAGAGAAGAAGGAATTCTTGAATGCCTTCTTTGTCTCAGTCTTTACTGCTAAGGCCAGCCCTCAGGAGTCCCAGACCTTTGAGACCACAGAAGATATCAGGAGAGAGGAAGACTGTTTCCTGGTTGAAGAGGATTGGGTAAGGGACAAGTTAGGTGAACTGGACACCCACAAATCCATGGGGCCTGATGGGATGCATCCGTGAGTGCTGAGGGAGCTGGCAGAAGTCATTGCTAGACTGCTCTCCATCATCTTTGAAAAGTCCTGGAGAACAGGAGAGGTGCCTGAGCACTGGAGGAAGGCCAGCATCACTTCGATCTATAAAAAGGGCAAGAAGGAAGACCTGGGTAACTACAGACCAGTCAGCTACAACTCCATCCCCGGAAAGGTGATGGAACAGCCTGTTCTTGATATAGGACTAATGCAGCTTCTAGGCAGGAAAGCAGCTAGCTTGGAGCAAAGGCACAAGTCTGGGTCTATTTGCACTGTAAAACAGAGAAGCTTGAACCCAAGGAGAGAACATCCACATGCACAGAAGAAACGATCCCAAACCACAATGACGTTAGAGAAGTTTGCAAGCATATCAATGCATCTAAATAAACCATCTGTCTGATCCCCTAAACACTCCCCTAAAGATGTTGTTCAGTAATTCCAAATGCAAAAACTTGCATTTTAAAAATATAATCCCTTTCTAGAACTATGCACTATATAGCAAGTTTAATGAGTGTTAGGTCTTCTTTTTTTTCCTTCCTCAAAGCAGGACAAAGTATCAAACACCATGCTAAGTTAGAACAACCACATACTAACCACATCTTTTTCTCAAAGGTCTACAGGCAATTTTTATTCTAAACCCAACTATCATAAATCAACATTAAGATTAATTATGTGGCATAAATCCAGTACAGCACAAGTTTGACATCTGGGTTGTCAGCCATTAGCAGTAGTTTGCTCATTTATGCAGAATGGACTTTTAACACTGATCCTCACACAATTCCTTGCAGAAATATATCTGCAGGACAAAGCCACCCTCCTGCTGAGGATGGCACTTGGTCTGTTCAAGAGAAACTCATTGTTCTTTTTCACTAGATACTGAAGACTCAAAACTCTCTGCTACTTTTGTTCTCAATTAACTTAGCATAACTCATCTTCAGCTCAAGAGCTTTAATACTGCTTTTAGCACGGAAATCTGTATGAAGTGTCTACAAGCAACTACAGAAGAAGCATACTAGAGCAAAAGGTCGAAATATAATTACACACTTTCCCCCCAACTACAGACTTTATGTTGTATACCGCCATCACATTTACTTGCTAATAGCAAGAAGCAGAGCTTATCATAATCTCAAAGAGTAGGATTCTTCTGTTTTCTTTTTTCCTGGAAGAGAGGAAGATAAGTAACAAGCGTGCACACACTGTTACGTTTCACACGTAAGGGAGACATAGACACATGGTCTGGGATGTCTTTGTGCTGCCATCAAACATTGTGGCCAACTATACAAGCAAATATTTTGATTCCATACCTAAAAAGGTCACTCAGACTTCAAGAGCAATAATATTCACCTTGACTACCTCATGAAAGCTATACCTCTTTTCCATTCCAAACAATCATTTTCTTGTTGTGAGAGGAAAGGCAGTCACAGGAGACAACCTATGCTAAAAGGGATGCCACAGGAAGATTTGTAGTCAAACTAAAAATTACTTACAGAAATCAAAAATACTCCTATATGAAGAAAAGTATTGTTGGATAATATATAAACAAGTCTGAACTAATGGCTAATCTTTCATCACAGCTTTGGAAGTAAAGCATTGGCAAGAAACTAAAGGAAAACTCTACAGATGCTATATTCCCAAACTACAGACTCTCACATATGCTAAGGAAAAAAATAATTTTAAGTTTGTTTACTAATGCTACTTCATTTTACTACTTCACCATTTATCCCTGCTAAATGCAACCTCATTATGACATATGGATTTCTCATCTGAAATTCCAACACAGACTTGATTCAAAGCAGAATAGACTCAGCCCTTGAAGTTCTGCTCACATGCAGCTTTTCAAGTCAAATCATGTAAAACCTTCAGCCTTTTGATGACTTGCATCTGTCTTACAATATTTTTGAAGAATCCCTGGCTACTCAGAAATTGCTTTTCCCCCTCCATCTAATCATCTCTTCTGTAACGTAGTTTCACTTCAAGTTTGCCAAAAGCACATTAACAGCAAGGATGGCATAAAGAAATCTAATCCAATTAATGAAAAGACAACTGTTTAATACAGCCAAATAAAATGTACTCATCCGAATAAGTCAGATCATGTTTTCTCCAAACTAGTAAACAGCTGCAGACACAGTCTGCTTCCTATCAAATGTGCTGTGTATAACAAACTATACCTTGTATCTCTGATGATTCACTAGTAATTTTTCAAAACCATGACTTTCAAAACATATGACAACTATATTTTATTGAAGAAAGGAATAGGCTTAGACTGCTCAAGCCACAAATTGAAGACCAATCCAGAAACTCTATTGTAGGTGCCAAAAGTCTGCTGAATGTCAGTATTTGCTGGCATTTTTATTATTATGAATACAAGTGCAGACCAACTTCTTCAAAGAAGAAACACACTTCAAGCGTGACAGAAAAGGAAAAGCTCACAAATCCTACTATAGCAGCACAGGAGCAAAGAATATAACTTCTTTAACACTGTCTGGAAAAGGTATCCCAAAGGAGTAGTGGTACATGTGTTTAAAAGATGGAGAACCTTAAAAATAAATTCACATCTTACATTCTGGTTTGTGGTATCAACAGCACTACAATTGAAACTTTGAAAATCTAGTAAAATTTTGACTGCCACAAAGATGAAAACTTAGTGAGACAGCGGAAGTACAAAACATCTACCCACTATAATTTTTGTGACTTATTTTCAATTCATTCACAAGAAAAAATCCTTGCATGTACAAGAAGTCACAGAGGAAGCCAGCCAGACTGAGACACATTTTAAAATCTCTGAAGAACAGTAAACCATTATGAGCTTAAATCAAGTATTTACCAGTTTTGCTTGACTATGTACATAAATTCCTAGACCTTTAAAAATTTAACTGACTCCTGAACATACTTCAGAAAGCTGACTTTGCACTAATAGGACTGTTATAAATGAAAATTAAGTGCATACTTTCTCTCACCCAGAGTAACAACAAGCAGAGCAATAAATCAGGTATAAACAAACAGGAAACAATGACCCAGACTAGTCTCTCACACAGAGGTCAATGGAGATTGGTCTGGTAAAAAATGGGACATCAATGCCTAAAATTCTTATCCTACTCAATCCTAAAATGCTTATCCACAGTTGCAGCCTGAGTTCCCTGTGGCACACAACTCCAAAAGAGCTCCCTTGCTGTTATTGTGACACCCTGTGGAAGCACAGTAAGGAAAATTGGACTTAATGTCAATTTTAGAAGCATTAATTGTAGTTCTGATATCCACAGGGCAATCCCCCCAAATAAAACACAGATAACACTGAAGACCTGTATTAAATTCCTTTTCTGCATCTGGTTACTATGGTAAGAATTTTAAAGAGCCAACTCATTTCACCTATTTGAGAGCTCTTGAAATTTACTGAATAGAGTTCTAACAGCAGCACATGCTCCTTCTAGGATCCCAAATACACACCACACAAAAGAGAAAATAACCTGGCCATAAATTACCAAACACTTACTTGCATTACTCTTTGAAAGTGAAGTTGAACATGATAAATTTAAGGACAATGACAAACCACCTTTGTAATTCCTGGAGACTGCTGCCAGAGTATTGTTAGGTAATGAATTAATTCTTGAATATGTCACAAATCCAAAGTCCAGAAAATTTTTGGTGGTATGCTCAGTTAAATGACTTACTGCACTGTGGCAGAGTAGATAAGGTAAATGGTTAGAGCTCTAGTTTCCAGTGTTTGACCCCTGTGTTGCAACTGATTCACTAGAATTAGAAAACAGTGAAACTTTGAGGTTAACTGAACAAAGAACTCCACTGCATTTATTTTTTAAATTATAATTTATATATTAAAGAATGTATGCTACCACTTATGCATGACTTCAGGAAAGATTAACTGCAAATAACTACCAAACAGCTGTATGGCCTTTTTTCCAGTATGTATGGAAAGACAAACAGTCCATAATGTAATATCTTGAATTTCAGCACTAACATAATAGAAGATTTCCTGCTAATTTTACATCAGCTTGTGGTACAGGTGCAAAGGACTTAGGTTACTGGCAAGCATAGAGAAAATTAATCTAGAAACCAGAAGCGCAGCTTCTCACATCCCATAAACAGTTTATAAAATTAATTGCAATAGCATACACATCTACTCCGGATGTGTAACCAGCTACGCTATCATTGACCAATACAATCAGAATACATGGAAAAAGCCAAATCCTTCCCTCCAAAGGTAACTGATATAGACAGATCACATAACCAATAACTGGGAATTGGTCCCATCCAAGTTCTTTCTGGAAATGCACGGGTCTCACATAAGAACAAAAATGTCTTTTTTCATTTAAAAAAAAATAGAGGTAGAGGGAAAAGTCAGTCTTGCAAGAAACTTCACTTGAAGTGATCATAATTTATCTTTTAGCTACTACTGCAAAAGCTGTAATTTACAGTAGATTCATCACTAATGTCTCTTAAAGCTACGAATGTACATACAGGCTATATTTTAGTCCTATACCTCAGGTGATACAACTTCCTGAAGAAATCCCAGTCGGCTCATCAAATGAAAGATCAGATAGTAGAATAATTCATTTTAGTAAAAACTCTAGCCAAGAGGAAAAAGTAAAGCCAGACTTTATGCATGTACTCTCAACAGAGTAACAGCCCAAATAGCTGAGGTAACTGTAACAAACTAAGTTCTCTCCACATGTCAAAAAACCAAAGTTGCATACCTTAGCAAATTATCTAAAAAGGTCTCAAAAATCTTCCTGGACACCACAAAACACATGCTAGTACGGAGGAGCATAATGGATGTGCATACAGACCACAACTGTTACTTGAGAAAGTTTTGTTTATAGAGTTGTACCAGAACAATAGATTTCCCCCTTTCCCCCCTCAGAAAAAGACACCCTGTCCCTTGCAATTCTAAGGCTGTAAGATTAAACTGCAACAGAAGTTATCAGAGAATCTACATAAGTGTACTGTATCAAACAATTCAAAGCAAATTAGAAGAGCTACATGCATGCTTTTTCAAAAACAGTTAAGAGACAGCAGACAGTCTGAGCTGTTCCTCATGTGACACTAAGATACATATGTTAAAGAATAGTGTGAGAACTGAATAAAAAAAGAAAGAAAAGAGTTTCTGATGTTTTAACTATTTCTGGAACTTTGCACAATAGGAACGTGATGCAAAACTCTGAAGGGCTGTAATGCATATTACACATGAAAAGTCCTTTACATCTAAATACCTCTCTATCTTAAGAAAAAATGGAAGCCATATTTGCCTAACATTCCTCAAGCTATAGTCTTTTGCAACACATACTGTCATACAAGCTTAAGTTCACAAAAAGCTAACACACGGGAAGAGGGTATTTTGCATTTAGATTTATCTCTGCTAGATAACATTGTTAACATCATATTTAGAGGCTGCAAGGCTCAAAAGGCTACAGATCCAGTACTGCTCCCTTTATACCAGTCTAATTTGGGATGAGTCACAGGAAGTCTATCTGAAATAGCCCACCGGAGATGTCTAATGTCAACTGGGAAGACACATGAAAATTTGTTCGTTATTTTACTGAGTAACCCTCATCTCTAAGCTTGCATGAATATCAAGAGAGATGAAATCTAATGCTTCATATAAAGTTCTCAGAAACTACAATGAAGAGACTTTGAGTTTCTGTAAACATGTTTTATTTTAATGTACTAGTGTGTTCTGGAAATAACTAGTTAGCCTACAATACCTTGCTATCCCAAATGGAAATAACGTTTCTCTTCTTCCACTCTTCACATTTTCTGTTACATACTCTTTAGGACAAGAAAGTACTTCTTTACTCCAAAGGTAGCAGTGGCAGACTTGAAATTTACAGTTAACACTTTTAGCAACAAGTCTGATGCGGATTTTTTTTGTTTGCTTCTCTAAAGATACAGTTTAACTACTCTATATATCCTGGTATGAAACCAAATATTCCTGACACCCAGCCTTCAGACTTGATTTTGACCAAGGCCTTACTGAAATGTCTGCATTAACTGAAATTCAAATAATTTACTAGCACCCTGGCATATGTATGTGACATCCTGTCCACTTTCTAGTTAATAAATTAATACATTTCTGCATATGAAAAACACACATCAAATTCTGTCCTTTCTAGCGAAAGTTGTATTTCATCATCTGGCAAACATACAATCTTCAAATTAATTCTTAGAAAGATACCTATCCTGTCATAGGTCTCATTTTATTTTTAAAAAGAAAACCCCAAACTACTCTTACAAGACAGACAGGATTTTAAGAGTTACAAAGTATTTCAGTTGTAAACAAGTTCCCGATAACTCTTCTACCTTTAAGAATCGTGCCTGAAAGAAGGATTACTTATTTCTGTACGTGTTTACCTGATACACAATGTCTTTAGGTTAACCTTTAGCAGAGTAAGAGTCATATAAACCACTAAGAGTTAAAAAGGTGTGGGACTTTGCCATAGATGACACGTGAAATGGTGGTGAGTGGATCTGAGTTTAGCTTGACAGCTTACCTGACTGGCTTTCTTTCTCGTAGCAAATCTTCCAGATTCTTTTCACAGTGTTCAGCTGCCACAACCAGTCTCTCTAAATCAAAAAAATAAGAAAACTTGAAACCAAATGAGATAATAGGAATACAGACTTCTCGGCATACCTATTTGCACATGTTAAAGTATTTTGACATATAATATATGGGGGATTACACATAATTAAATGTTAAAGATGTAAAACTTTTCGATATCACCACCATTTTCATTCATGAGATACAGCAGATTATCTTTCCTGTTTTCTCATGCAAGGCACTGTCAATCCATCCATCTAGTACCCTCCCAATAAATGTTGAACCCCTGAGCCAATGTCTATGAGATTTAACTTAGGAATAGGGGTCCTCAAGAAGACAAGCATGTATAAATCTGCAGAAATTGGTAGCTGGGTTGATGAGACACTCAAAGTAACACCAGCTTTGAGAAAAGGGGCTCAGAGTGAGCACAGGAGTTTCAGTCCTGATGGGCCAACCAGCACATTACTAGCTCTAGTACGTCTTGCCTAACAAATAGCTATAGGAATTGCAGGGGTCCCCAGTGTTCCGCAGAGTGATCAGCTGGCTCTGAATACAGAGGAAAAGACAAAACAATTGTTGCACTGAAGACAGCAATTATAAAGTAGGAAAAGACAAAGGTGTAAAATGTTCTTCTCCTCAAGAAGCTAGGCCCTGCTACTTTCACCACTCGTATAATAGCCAGTAGTGAATCTTCAGATTCAAAACCAAATCAACTGAACTACTTCAAACATTTGTATAAGACTGTGACAATAAGATGAAGATGGAAAATACTTTCAGGAACACAAGACATCATATTAAAGCTATAATGCTTGTTATTCAACTCTTTGTTTCTCCTTTTTGAAATCAAAGGACCACTTAAGCTTTCTTTGGAAGAAAAATATCTGAGATTGCCTTCAACAATGCTACCAAAGATTTATGACTAGTTTAATTTAAAAAAATAAATAAAAATTGAGTTTTAATGTTTTCCTATTAATTTAATATTCCCCTTTTGAGAGTCTTTGGGGGGAAATGCATACTTTTTTTTTTTTTTTTTTTTTTTTTTGGCATTGTTTTCCTAGTCTGCTTTCATATTTCTCTGTGAGGGTAGAAACTGACATTTGCAAGAAAAACAACATTAAATCACTATGCATAGGACTGACAAGTGAAAAGTTCTGTCAGTATCAGAAAGGCAAATTTCATGGCAAATTTTGTCATCTTTGAAAGTGGTTAACTGCTATTCCAACCACTAGGAATAGAACAATCTCCTGACTTCAATGGTTAGACATTTTGCTATTATTCAAGTTACTTCAATTATCAGAAGATATTTTCTCCTTCAGATTTACACATGTTCATAAACCTTCATGTCATTAACTCTTTATTGTCAAAAAGGCCACATTTCCTATTTAACCATATCTTTTATTTGATAATGTTGTTAGTTCATGTTTGTTAACCGCTCCTTCCAAACAGTATTGTAAGAAAATCCCAGTTTCTGTTTCAAGAGGTACTAGTTAAAAACATAATGAAAATTATTAAGCTTTCTAGATGTCCTGACTGCATAAAACAAAAAATTCACTAGTCTGAGAGCAAATGAAAACATACAAAGAGCACCCCACCTCATGGAACACTTAAGTATTTGGAGTTGGCAATATCCAAATTTTCTAAAAATCTGAAACAACCTATCATACTGCATTCTAAAGCAGAAAAAAATTATTTGCTCTACTTTATGAGTCCCTGTAGCTAATCAAACAAATATATCCAATGCACTTATGTATGGGAACATTGTTGCTTTAAAAGTTAAAGGTGGCAATCACTAAATTGTCACAGGTGTTGCAGCCTTTTTGTGGAAATTAAGCCCCACATTTCTGTGAGCCTGTAACAGAATAAGATCATCTAGAGCAGCAAAAAGCCCACATTTGAAGCCTTATTTGAGCTAACAAGAAGTGTGATAACATTTACTAAAAATAATATATATTTGTGTTAGAATAAAGTAATTGTTAGTGGGATAGCTCTTTCAGAGCTAGAATAAAAAAAAAAATAAAGAAAGCTTGCAGCCAAAACACAAATTGACTGAGAGAACAAGAACAGCTGCAAATCAAGTGCAAGAAACCTAACTATCACATGAAAATGTTCACAAGATCAGAACATGTCTCGGCATCAAAAATACAGATATTTCAATGTCCCATGCAAAGACATGGCACACCAATTGAGTACTAGAATTTTAGAGCACGGTATAAAAAGAAAAAAGTTCTTCAGTTAGCATAACATAACAAAAGATGACAGACAACTAACCACTGCCTTGATTCTGTAGAGAAGAAATAAAAGCATCAGTACTGTCAGTCACAGCAAAGGGATACAATCATTTTGAGACTGTAAAACAGCCACCTTCTGGTGCTACAAAGGCAACGTTCTGCTCAGTCATCTTTAGATACATTGTCACAAAAATATACCACCTGTAACCATTCATAAAATTTCCTTTTTAAACAGATACTCACCATGTTTACCTCTGCTAATGTCAACATACTGGCAGAGCCTGGGATGGGTGATTGTTTTAAGGATTTGAAATCTCCCCAAAATTTTGATGGAGTTGGGTGTCAGAGGAAGGCCATTACTTCCACAAACATCATGCGGCAGAGCTGAGGCGAAGAAGGTGGAGGCACCCATCTCAGTGTCTTTTAAAGGAAACATCTTCACAAAATCGTAAGCCCTTTGAAGCAATTCGTGTTCCTTAAATAGAGAAAACAGAATAAAAGTTTAGCAGCAAAAGACAGAGACTCTTGTGACTCAGCTTGCTAGTTGTTTACCATATAATGCAATTATTTTTTTTTTTCCTCTGTTATGGGGGAATGGGACATTTTTGCATAATGAACACAATAATAATGAATAATCATGTGCTACTGTATCATAAACACTACATTTAAAGATGAAAATATAGTGATAGTTTTAAACACAGATTTAAGACTCAAATATAGTATTTTTTTGGATCAGATAAATGCTTTAATACAAGCACTCTTCAGATGACTACTGCAATATAGTAGGTTATTTATTCAAAAAACAGTAAAGGCACCAGACAGAAAAAAAAACAACTCTTCTAAAATATCACCTTGTATCAGCAGGCTACACATCCAGATTACCACATCTTTAGTGATAATCCAGCATCTATATACTATAGTATTTATAATATTTAAAGCTATGAAGTAACTGTCTATTGTCCTACCATCGTTGCTTTCTCTACTCATAGAAAAACTGCTAGCTCACACACTGACTCAATAACAAACTAAGGAAGTAATCTATGTTAATTATTTATGTGGGACAGTCAAGAAAAATAAATCAGTTTGCAATTTAGTTCCACAAACACTTAGTTTCATGACCATTTTTCACTCCAGCAGGAGCAAATTCTCTCCTCTGAACTATGCATTTCAATTCATTGCAAGATAAACATTTTCTCTGCACTTTTCCATAACCAACCATGATGCCATTCAAGAATATGAAAATCTAAAACATGTACAAGTTACAGACACTTCTGCAGTCAGATGGGCCTCAGATAAAACTGCCTGACCTCTTTTTACTAGACAACTAAGAATTTGATCCGAGGCAACAAGTAGCAAAATCCAAAAACTGAATCAAGTCTGCTCAGCTCACTTCTGGATTACTGAGATGGTGAGTCAAGACACTACAAGCTGTCATTGGGCAGTACTATCCCTCTGTACATGTTAACTTACATAGCACATACATACTTGTGTATCAGGATACATATACAAACAGATAAAAAGATGAAGCTTATATGTTCTTAAGTGAGCTCTAGTCTGGAAATTGTGATGGCGAAGTAGATGGCACTGCCACATAACATGGGACAAGAGGCCACAGAACAAAAAAAAGACCAAACACCTTCATTAATGAGCCTATGCAGAAGAGTCCCATCCAGCTCATTTCTACTCCAGAGACATTATGGCACAGAGTCTAGAGACATCTGTGTATACAATCAACAGAAATAGTCCACTGTGTGGAAAGCACATCCAACTCTCCTGTCACCTACTGAATAGTAATTATAAGCTCTGAAGAGTAGAAACAGCTATGCAGTTGCTACAGGAAAATATGAGGAAGAACCCTCAGGATTTCAACCCCATAAGAGAAATAATGGGAAAAGCTTAAAGTATGCAACCAATATAATTCTTTCAAACCACATGTGATAATATTTTTATCATCTTAGAGCATCTGTGAAACAAAAAACAAGTAGAACAAGATTATGCAGATTACTAACAAAACTAAGTGCTACTTTTAAATTATTCTTTCGGCCAACATTGACCTGTTGCTTTCAGGAAAAGCCATTCTCTCATGAGAAAGTCACACAGGAGAAACAAAGCGTTTAATACTTTGGTGTCTCATAATTATTTTTTCTCTAAGGGAACAACCTTGTTCCCAGCAGAAAATTCCCAGTAAAAACCTACTAAGTTTGCTTTGTGAATCTTAATTGAGAGTGACCCTGTAACAGGTTGCACAGACATCCTTTTATATCAAACATTTATGGAAATTATGGACTGTACCTTCTGTTTTAATTAACACAGTTCAATTTAAGATACAAAGCAAACATAAGACTGCTCTCATTTGTGTTTTCTTCCCCCCTGAAGAAACACAGACATGAGATAGACACATTTAAATTCTAATATACATAATCATATTAAATACGAATGCATAGCATCAAACTTAAAAAAGGAAGAAAATAGATCTAAAACAGTATTGAGTTTTGCAGTTTTTATAGTAGTATTTTTGTATTAAATGCCTTATTTGTAAAGACACAATAATTTCATATATCACAAATACTTAATATTTGTTGGAAGTGATTTATTTTACGATGCCACCAATGTAATTTACAGTTAGCATATTCCATTAGAAAGACATAAACTGGACTAAGCACAAGGAAAACAATTTATTGGCGTGCAGTAAGTTACAATAGGAAAGCTTTAACTACGTATTTATAAAAAGACTCACATTCCCCTAAAAAACATCATATCTGCCAAATGAACCAAGTGGCTTCAGAAAGAAAATATATCTTAACCATAGAGAAAAAAAAAATCTTGATTTAGAGAATTAATTACACTCTTGCTTGACATGACAGTCCTCTAATAATTGCTGCACAATAAAAAAAAAAAAGTTAATATGATCAGAGTTGAGGGGAGGGTAAAATTCCACCAAACAGTGTGATGCATTATGTCTTTAAAAAGTTAAATATGTAGTGTACAATACATTTACTCAGGTAAGAAATGTTTTAATTTTTATTGTAGAAAAATCCTCTGCTAGGTAATGCTTTGCGAATACATTGTATCTGCATTCAGCTGACATTTAGGAAGGAATTGTAATTAAAAAAAACTGTTAAATATCCATTGTTAAATGGATATTTAAATGATAATGAATTGTTAAATTCGATAATCATTTTAAGAGATTAAACTTTTCTTGTACTCTAGATCCCTTGGCCTACAATAATGAATTAGATCACCTGCAATGCTTTCAAGTAGACAACTGCAGATTTATCACTCACTTCCTTTGGTTAGGAAGCACACAGACAAAAAGACATGCGAAAAGCAAACAAACTTTCCTGTCAGCCACCTAAAGGAATCAATAAAGAATTTTAAAAGGTATACATTAAACAAGTTCTCTTATTATAGAGTTAATTCTGTGGAATCCACTAAAGCAATTAAAAAAAAAAATTATCTCTGATGATGGAGAAAGGGTAGTTCTGTCAACAGCTATCTTCACAATTAAACTCTGATCTCTGTCATTAACTCTCAACTTCCATAAATTCCACGGACTGACTTGAAAAATTAACCAAGTAATCCCAAAACTAAAAATTTAGCTCTTCCACCACCTTTAAAAAGGGCCACACATTACAGCTTAAGTGAAAAAGTTTTCTTTAACTAAATTATTTCAGTCTAGTCATTATCCCAGTAACTTACTGACATTTCTCAATTCAAACAGAAATGTTATACATATTTTAAAAATTCATCTGAAAAAAAGATCTTATCTAACTATTTTTAAATTGTGGAGGTTTTTGTTGCCTTTTTTTTTTTTTTTTTTTAAATCCACATCAAAGTCTGGCACAACTACAGAGAGTGTTACATATCCTCCTCATGTTCAAGGCACACAATTTTACACCTCAAACTCACCTTTTCTATAAAGAAGAGACACATATTGAATTAATGTTATAATTTGGAGGAATGATTTATATCCTGCAGAACTTCCCTAGTACTTTGAAATAAAAAGAGGAAGAAAAAAAGAAAGTTTATTTTAAAATGACACCAGAAACAGTTAAGGCAAATTCAATTTTGGGACTGAATTCTGGAAATTCAATTCTGATAATCTGAAACAGTGAGGACGGAAGAGGAAGTGAAGACTTGCCTTATTAGTGTCATCTAAAATTACTGAGTCATTGTTTCCAAAGTACCATTTATACCGTATATGAGAGACAGTCTATCACATCTGTGAAATAGGTCTGGCATAAAGATTAGCAGTCCACAAGTGGCCCGCGTTTTGCATCCCACCTCTGACTGACCTTCCCTAGCCCACTACCTCCATCCAACTCTCCTTCAGAAACAGTATATAACACACTAACCAACATTCTCAGCAAAACTCACCACAAACAGAAGACCTTAACAAATTCCTATTTAATATTCAGATTAGCACTATTTTGATAATCTTTCATTTAATAGCTTTTCCATGCCCAAAATTGAGAAACAAAATACAAAAGGTAGCCCTTCACCTACTGAGCAACTTATTTGCTTCTCTGAATACCTTCTGCTCTTAGAGAACAAATATTTCTTTCTTCAGAATACAGCATTTATGTAATATAAGCATCATCCCTTACAGCTTTTTTCACTGCGGAAGTGCTAAGGCACTTGAGACAATGAACACTAAGAACTCTGTCTTTTAAAAAAAAATAATCAAAACATATATATTTGAGTCTCAGATGCAAATATTGCACTTAGATACAGACCAACCTGAATGAACAAGGGGCAATGGGCAAAAACTAGAACACAGGAGGCTCAATCTAAACATAAGAAAACACTTTACTGTGAGGATGACAGAGCACTGGAACAGGCTGCCCAGAGAGGTTGTGGAGTCTCCATCTCTGGAGACATTTAAAACCCATCTGGATGTGTTCCTGTGTGATCTGCTCTAGGATCCTGCTCTAGCAGGGTGGGTGGACTAGATGATCTTTGGAGGTCCCTTCCAACCCCTACCACTCTGTGATTCTGTGAATCCATCCTGTGAAACACATCTATGGTTTCTAAAGAGTCTACGTGCAGAAATAAAGATAACTAGCTGTGTGCTAATACCTGTTAGGAATTTGAAATGTCTAGTTATTTAAAAGCCTCCTGAGTATCCAGGTGTAAACGTTCCTTGCCTAATGAAGGCAGCTTTTCAGAATTAAAACAACTATAATCAGTACTGCTATTGAATTACTTTTCAATTAATTGAGAACAATTTCAGGAGAGCAGGTGGCCTGGATATCGTATGCTTACACTATTTTTCATTAAATCACAATATTTTCAACAAAAGCAGGCCATTTCATAAGAAGAAGTTCTTTCACAAAATATCTTTTTGTCTGCTTTTAAGTCTTAAAACACTCCTGTTGCAACAATAATAATTACTAATTTGATAAAGTAACTGAAATAAAAATATGTAATTTTAGTTACAGTGTTGCTACTTTGCAAAAACTCAAAACTGTGTGATTTGCCTCCCCCTGTCCACCACCACTCAGCTATTCATAAAGTTTATCAAAATGCATAACAGATAATAAAGAAAAGCCGAATTCAGATTCCTATGGAAGGGAGCATAGAAAATAAGCAAGACTTTGTTAGGACAGTCACAATAATGATTCACTTCATGATAATAATAAAAAACTAACTTATCAGCTTAATTTTTGCAGGGGGTGGATTATATTTAGTTCACCTCAAATCTTTTTTTCACCTACAATATAAACATCTACTACAAACGCCACTTATACTACAGAGATTTCATAAGATTGCTTAAAAATGTAAATGCAAGCAGTATTGTATTAATCAAATAGTTTCCCCTGTGGCATAACACTAAAATGACCTCTTTTACAAAATTTCCTAACTTCTCTAACACACATTGAAGTAAGAAGTAATCTACCTATAAATAACCATGGAGTCATGGGCAGATAATTACAGTCCATACACACATTAGGCACATTTAAAATAGTAATTTTTAAATACTATTGATATTCAGAAAATTGATATTCTGTTCAAACTAGTAGATTCAGTGCAGAAAAGACACACTTTGCTTCAGAATCCAGCAACACATAGAACAAATAAGTGTGCCAAAATTTTCATTATAATACCATTATTCAAGATAAACAGAAAATGCAAACCAGATTTTGACAAGGCTCCAATATCATTGTTTTGTCTTCAGTGAGCACACAAATCTCAGGGTTTTTTTTTGGGGGGGGCGGGGGGGGGAAGTATCATGGTGTCTCTGGCACAGGTAACTGACAAATATTTGAAGAACTATTTAATGAAAATGCTAAATTATAATTCCCTTCCCTGTTCTTGTAGGGATATTAAGGCATCATTTCACTTAAATGAAATATAAGACATCAACAAAGGTTTAAAAATGCTCAGTCTCAGAAATTTGGGAATATTGCCATACATACATGAAAGCATCTGTATTCTATGTAGGTATTTGCATAAGAAGAGTTACTGGTATTATTTGGAGCATTTATAACGTTACTACATACATTAAGATGTTGCTGCTTTGAAAGCCAGGCATAAATTAGCAAGACTTAGTGAAATCTCAAGTTTCATGTCTGTAGCTAGAACATTTAACTAGTGGGGAAAGCAGCCCTGAGGTAATACACCCAGGCCGGCACTCACAGCCCAGGAAGGCGTGAACACCCTGCCGCGCCTCGCTCCCGCCACAGCCGCCGGGCCGGCCTCGCCCTCAACCCCTCCATTACCCAGGGGCCACGGGTGGGGGCTCTCTCAGCGGGTGCTGCCGGCCTGAGCACGGGCCCGCGGGGAAAGGGGAGGGCCGGGAGTACCTACGCGAACACCGCCGTCCCCGCTGCACGCCCCGCCCCAGCGCGCACGGCCCGCGCCTTCACCGCTCCGTGGCGTTACCCCGCCCCACCGGCGTGGAAGGACCCTGGCATGGTGGCGTCCTGTGTGATGCCTGAACTTTTTTTTTGTATGAACCTTAAAAGAAAAAGTTTAACACCCTTCTCTCGTGTGTTTACTCTGTCAGTACTGCGATAACGACGTGTTGAGAGCCTTGGTTTTAAAAGCAACGCTCTCTGGGGTAGTGAGGGTTTCCTATGCGTTTTCTTATAACTCTCAGGCGCTCGGTGGGCAGCCCCTAGGAGAGGGTCCTTTGTACCGCAGCGGTCGCAGGTGTGTGGGGTGGCTCTTCGGTACATGTGAGTGCTGCTCGGCGGGGTTTGTGAGGGTCTGTCTGAGTTCTGACCCGGGAGAATTTTGTCCTTTTCAGAGCGCTTATGGGTAGTTTGGTTCCCTGTCCGCTGGGGAGCTGCGTTACGGGGGTCTGGTGCCTTAGGGCTCACGCGCGGGCCGCCTTGGGCCGCGCTTTCCGAAGCCTGGCAGGGCCTTGTTAGTTTGCCTTGAGTTACCGACCGGGGTTCCCTGCGGGTTATGTGCTGTGGCGGTGGTCGTAGGTAGGCCATTGTCCCTGCAAGCAGAGGGGCAGAATGAGTGTCTCGAATTAGAGAAAACGGCTTCACGTTCGTTGTTGTTTAATTTATATAAGGGGCTTAATCACGGGGCTTAATGTGCGCTGTAGCTACAGGGTGGTATTGCAAATACGGATAGAGTGCTTTGTGTGGAGGAAGCATGCACGTGAAGTGGTTCTTCTGAAATCAGTTTTGTTCCTTTATTCAGCCCATCGACTGAAATGACAGTTTGGAAGGGGCATAGTAGTGGACTGTTGAGGAAAATTGATGTAATAGCCTGGAAAGTACAGGCACGGAGTACCTAATGAGCTTTATATAGAAACGACTATTGCTAATTAAAAGTAGATCTGTTTTGGTAAGTGATATATGCATTTATTATGCTTTTGCATAAAATTCAGTGAGTGAAAAACAGTGAAACTATTTGATCCATTTTCAGTAGAGACACTTGCAAAATTTAATATACAGCATATATTCTGTACAGGGATGTATGGATTGAATAACAGGAGCGAGCTTATGATTTGTTGCTTGTTAGGTTACCTTTACGAGTCCACAACTAGCCAGCATATGGCAGTATTACTGAAGTACTGTACACCTTTAGCTAATCAGTAAGTGGTTTGTTTTGTGCTGGGTTTAGCAGCTGGTAGAATTAAGAAAATACTACTGCAAAATAAGTCATGCTTAATTTTCTGCTGGTTCTGTTTCTTTAACTCAGTTTTCTTTGTTTTGTTGTTTGTTTTTTTTTTTTTTTCATACAGTCATTGCTTTCCACTATATCACAAATAGTTTTGCAGTTCAGGATACTTACATGAAACCTGTAGTACGGTGAGGCAGTAGTGATTAAATAAAGCATCCAATTTTTGTATGCCCTTATCAATTATTTACTATATTATTCTCAAGTTATGTATAAATAATAATACATTTTTTGGCAGACCTGTTAGAAAGTAAGCAAGCCCAAAATCTGTAAAATAAAACCAAAGTTGTAAAACTGAATTTTTAATACTGGATATTATTAAAAAATATAAGGCCTTAGAAACGAGTAGTAGAAAGAACTTCAACAAATCTTATCAAATAGTTGGTAAAGTGGGGGATTTTGGTTTTGTTTTTTTGTTTCGTTTGTTGAGTTTTTTTTTTTAGCTAGCCTCAAGGATCTTTGCTTGTCAGTGTAGCTTCATCATAATTTATTCTCCCCACCCTGTCACAAATTAACAATATGTTCTTGTGGTAATTTTGACTTTAGAGAATTTTAAGAAATATATTGGTGAGTTGCTTTGCTATTTTAGCAACACTGAATCCTGAAGGTGCAAGATGTTGAAGACAGAGTGATTTAAGTCAATATTATCCCTAAAACTGTCTTCAGCAAATTTGGGCTCTGGAATGTCTTATTCCAGTTATAACTATGATGCTCATGCATATTTTTCATATATTGCTATAGGTGTATCTGTTTCTTTTACACCTTTAAATGTAAATATAGATGGAAGCAGCTTCTCATTCCCCATGCTGAAAGCAGTGGACAGTCTAGAGAGAATGGTATCAATTGAAAAAGGGCATTTGCTAAGAGAAAAAGGACATTTGTTCAAATCTGAAAATAGTGTATCAGATTGGAAATAGGACTCTTGAGTTCCCTAGAGCCTGGAAGACTTGGTGCTTCTGATGGTGAAGCATATGTGAGTGGGAAAACAACGTGAAAAATAAAAATCTAATGCAGATAGGTATGATGAAGTTGCTTTGACATCATTATAGCACTAATTTAATATTAATTTAATGTCAGACTAACCTAGGGCCCCTTTATCGATGGAGGGCCAAACAGCCCATGGATATTTCCTTGTCCTTTTGATTTAGGAGATAAGGCTTTTCTCGTAAATATATTTTACTGAAGTCTGTTCAATACATTGTTGTTATTTCAATTATATATGTCATCCAGGAAAACTATCAATGAAGTTATGCCATAATTGGGGGAAGCAAGCAACACGCTAGGATTTCATATGCTTTGCAAAATCCTTTAAATCTTTCATGGAGTTTTCTTAAAATTCTTTCTGAAAATCAGTCAAGGGATTCTAGGATTCTAGTCTACTAGAGTCTTTGACTTTCTGCTCTCCTGGAAGTTTCACAATATTATGTTTTCCTGAAAAGAGAACTATAAAATGGTATGGAAGTAATGCTCCATCATGCAAGGTGTATTGGTGGCATTCCTCCTTTTTTCTGCTCTTGTTTTTTCTGAAGTTGCCTGCTTAACATCCTTGGTAGAATCACATTTTTGAAGAACAGTGTCCTAATTTAGAGAATGTTGAAATATATATATGTATTCAACTGTAATGTTTATCACTGAAATGTCATGCTATATGCTTGACACACTAAATTCCTAATTTAAGTGACACATTATTGCAATAATTTGATCATTTCCAAATTATTATTTGATAAATTCCCAAATTATCCCTTGTTTGTTTTTATTGCATAAACTCCTTGGAGACCTGATCGATTGTTAGGTTGAGGGCTGGGGGAGGTGTTCTTGTTTCTTAAATTAGGACTGAAGTAGAAAGTAAAAAACTTTAGTTTTGTATTAGTCTGCAATATATTCAGATATAGTACACTCGTTTCAGTTGGCATGAAGCTTTAAAAACAATTTCTGGAAATGTTGTAAAAATGCCTCAAAATATTTCTATGGTTTTATTAGAACTGTGCTAGTTTGCATTACAAGATAGTAAGAGATAACATAGGTAATGATCAGCTGCAGTGATTCGTGTGTTTTCTTTTTGAGTCAACAGACCACTTCTAAAATTGATGCCCTGTGTAAATTTACTAATTAGCAATGGACTCAAATTAGAAAAGTACCAGTTTCTCAGCTTTTTTTTTTTTTTTTCCCCTACCCCTGCACTCCCCACCCTCCCTCAACGTTCAAGTGGAATAAATAATTTTATGGATGTTATGTTACACAGTTCATTTCAGAAAAAGCTCTAAGAAGCAGCAGAGGTAACTTAGGCATTCTGGAGGACTAGACCTCAAATAATGGCATCTGTTTATTTTTGTTTATATATCTGTTTATATAAAAATATAATATATTTTAGTATATATAATTATATATTATAACAAAATATAATTCACTAATGAAGAGTGAATCTTGAATTGGCAAGAAAAAAAAATGTATTGAGATGTAAAATAGGAGATAAGTATTATCCAAGACCTGTCTAGACCAAGAGTGAAAAGAAAAATTGAGCTGTCAGGTGCTTAACAAATCCTACCTGCTTTACAAGTGTCTGTAAGGGGTACCTGGGAAATACCTATATAATAAAAATAACATAAAGCATTTGTCATAAAAATGATTGATCAAATATGCAGGAAGAGAAATCTGGTATCTACCATAATATTTTTGAACTTTTCTGGTTATGATTTGATTGCTGTATGTCACAGGTACCATGTGAATTCGTTTCCTTTACGTTTGTCTCTTCTAAGGAAATGTTTCCTAAAGAATGCGAAATGATAGCACAGATAAAACTGAGGGGTCAGCATGGAGGGCAGCTGCTAAGAACATCAGATGTGAGCAAAGTAAATAGCATCCCTTGTTTCTTGTAGTGATATGGATTGTATGATGTCAGTCCAGCAGACGCAAGAAATCCCTGTTTATTCTTCTAAACGATTACCTGTGTAGTTCTTATTATCATCACCAAGAAACATTTCTCTTCTTGGATTCACTGTTATACTGGGGGTGAGAGGGAAATCAATGTCTAGTTTTCATTTCCATGGTTACATTAGTATTAAACAGTAGGGAAAACCCATCGTTTCCGTGGTTACGGTAGCACTAAACAGTAGGGGGAAAACAAAATTTCTCTGGTGGCTTTTTTTCCCTGATGTGGTGGAAGCCATCCTTACTCAAAATTTAATATGGTTTCAAAAAGATTTGGTTACTTCTCAAAGCAGTCTGCTGCTTTCATTGTTTTGATTTTTTAATTTTTTTTTTAAATATATGATATTGTGTATGTGCACTTTGGAAGAAGTGCTTTCTTTTAAAAACAATTACAAAAAAAAAAAAGCAAAAGCTGAAAAATGGTTTACTGACTAGACTTGGTGACCACAGATCAGCAAGTCTTCAGTTTGTTCTCCAAAGAAAATTGAGAAAACTAGAAAGTATAGTACTGTTTGCATTAGAGGTCAATTTCCTCCGAGTGAGTGTAAAATTAATACATCGGGGTGTTTTACTTCACAGATGGTTTGTTAATCATGCTTTCATAGCTAGCAGATCTGTGATGTGTTTTTTTCTCCCAAATAATTACACTTCAGTATATGAAATAATACTATTAGAAGGGTAGGTTTTGCTACACATTTTCTTTATTTGGGAACGAAATAAAAGAGGGAAATATTATTGATTTTGTAACGCCGCATGTAATGAAAAGACCTTAGCAGAAGAGGCGCTAAAGATCTTAAGTTTATTCTCATCTATTATACCTTAATCACTTCTGACAGATGTTTGCCTAACCTGTTTTTAAAGCCTTCCAATGATGAATATTCCACATCCTCCATAGGCAGCCTGTTCAGTCCTTTACTGTTACTTGAAAGTTGTCCAAATGTCTAACTTAAATCTTCCTTGCTTTTTCCTCTTTGCAGTAGGTCTGGTGAACAGTTTAGTCCCATTCTCATACCAACTTCTTTTGCGTTTGAAGAATGAGACCAAGCCTCCCATCTGTCTTCTCTTCTGCAGACTAAACAGCTACGCTTGTTTCAAGCTTTTTGATCATCTTCGAAGTGTCTTTAAAAAGTTGAGAGACGGGAAAGGAGAATTTGAACAAAAGCAAATCTCTGTGACAGTTGTGGGGGGTCTTGAGTATGCGTGAGTGCAATGTGAATATTGCTTGGGAAGCCTCTTGAGCAGCTCAGACAGTTTGCCTATAAGAAAATGTGGCTCGTCAGGCCTTTCCTGATTTTCCTCTCTATTTCCTCCTGTCTCCCTCACACTTCTTTTCTAGGGAAATTACAAATTTGAGCTTTTTTTTTTTTTTTTCTTTTTTTCTTTAAATTAGAGGGGGAAGGCATGGCAAGGATTCCCAGGTGATAAGTTGTTCTTTACAATGTTTGTGGTGTGGTGGTGTGTTCATTCATTCATTCATTAGTTAGTTGCCTTTATACTTTTTGAGCCATAAAGTCTTCTAATGGTGAAGTCCATACCAAGCATGAAACATTTTGCAAGCAGGTATTTCCCTCCTGAAAATGTAGCCCCTGTGTTTCCACTCAGTTGAACAGATCTGGTAGACAGAATGAGGGGAAGCACTTTCTGAGCGTAATAAAAATGTGTTGGTTTGCTTGGATAGCATATTCATTTGAGTGTTCCTAAACTGTGCAAGCTTATATGTTGATATTTAAATAAGAAAAGTTCCTTTCCTGAGCATGCTCTGTGCTTCTGATGAATGCTTATAAGTTCAGTATGGTTAGAAATTTGTAATTAGTTATAACTGTGGTTTTTAGGCGTGGCAGTCACTGGCATTCTTGATGACAGAATTCGGTGTGCCGCATCCCTTTTGAGTTTTCTAGGAGACAGTTGCTTATGATGCAAGTCATGGCCCTCTCTCCTGGGTGATACTGTGTAATACCATGTGATTGGTCAACACAGAAAGAAGTCAGTTTAATTTATGAGGTTTTTTCTAAATGCTGGTTTTGACTTTTTTTTTTTTGTCTCCCTAAAGAAACTATCATAAAAATAATATGCCTTTCAGGACTGGCAGGTGATGGCTGTTTCAGATCTTAGTGTCTTCTTACTTTCTTACTTCTAGGTTGTAAAATAGTTGGCAATTTCAGTTTTCAATATATTTTAAATAACTGGCTGGTTCAACTGGAAAAAGAGGATGAGGAATTCAGGCACTCATTTGTTCCTTTGCTATTTATTTTGCTGTGGTAATTAATCTGCTCCAGTAATTCTGATGTTGCTGCTTACTGGCTAACATTGAGCTGCATTAGCAGTAGTGTGTGGCCACCAAAGAACTTATTTCTGGAACATCATGTATATTCTTCCTCTTGAATGTCCTTGGTTCTGTTACTCAACAAACCTTGTCTCCTACCATGGGATTGGGGCAGGAATGGGGGGATAAAAGTAACTAGGAAAATAAGTCAACATCTGAGTAATCTTTTATTTGAAGTCTTGGAGCAGAGCACCTTCAAGTTGTTCACTTGCAGATTTATGGGTTTTTTTGCTTCATTCAGGTTTTTTTTTTGGAATGTTGTCAGTTGGTCAGGGTAATTACCAGGCTTTCTGGTAAGGGTTAGACACAGATTCTGTCCAGAGAAACTGAGGAGGGGATGTTTGTCCAAAAAACCTTTATTGTCCATATGTACAATATGTTCATACATGATATTAATCGTGTATGAACATGATTAATAAAGGTATGAATTACTTTTAAAGGGATGTGCGAGGGAATTGTTTCTTCTCATCTCTGGAAGATAAGGTTTCTCCTAAGTTACATTTACAACCTGGAACCGTGATAGTCTGAAATCAATTGATTTTGATGATTAAATGCATCAATGAGGGTCTGTTACAACAGCTGTAATCACTTGTTGACACTTACTGTTTCTAAAGAAAATAACTTCAATACTTTACAGAAGTGGAATTGAATAAGTTGCTCTTTGCTGTGTACATTTTTCAGAGAGAAATTCCAGAAAACGGATACCTTCTGCTGAGCTTTTACAATTTTTGTTACGCTTTGCAACTTTGTATACAATTCATACGTTCTTATACCACTTTATATAAATTAACAGCTTAGAAACTGTTCCTTGACTTCAAAAACTGTAGAGAGGGAAGCTTAAACTAGCATTCATACTAGAAAGCAATATATACTGTGTTTAACCATCATCTGTTGAACACAATTCATGTAGAAGAACCCATTTTTTTTTTTTACTCAGAATGCTTGGAAAAAGAAATGACAGACATTCTGTGCTGGATTAGAGGAAAATGGAATTCCTCTAATAACTCCTTCCCTGGTGTGTTGTCTCATACCTTAATTTTCAGAAAGGAGACAGATTCAGATATGCTTTTTACATTTGAAAGCAGTTGGCAATGCATAAAACACCATCAAAAATTGCCTCAAGTTAGCAAATCTCTTCTTGAGATCATTTGGTACAATGTTTTGGCATAAAACTACCCATTATAGAAGACTTCTATTTCCATTTCCTTCTCATCAGGAGCTTTCCCAACATAACTTCAACTGAGTATGAATTAATAGTTTAAAGATTAGTCTCTGACTTCAGGACCCTCTCTCGGAAATGAACTATGGCTATTGGATCTGGTTTCTGTCCCAGCGTGTTTCTCAATTACCGTTTAATACACAGCTTTGTAGTGGCATCTTGTTTCACTCTAAAGATAAGTGAGCAGATCGTTTCAGCAGCTCAGTTGGCTGGGACAGCTAGGGACTGCTATTCCCACAAGAGTGCACGGGCTTGCACAAGGTGTGCAAGAGACACTATGTTTGGCTTGGTAGCAGCTGCTCTGGAGTGCAGGCCATAAGTTCATATTCGTGCTTGTCCTACTGTAAAGTTTGAAACCTTCTATGTCAAGTGCTCTAGTAATTGGTAACAGTCACACACTAAGGAAGTTACTGTTGCCAGCTAGGATATGACACTGAGTTGTGCACCAAGGAACTTAATCTTTCCTTAAGAGTTGAATTACCCTGCTGTGTCACAGTGGATAAGTAATTTCGCATCCGTATGACCCATCTATAAAATAATGCTAATGATAAGAACAAACCACAGATATTTTTTTTTCCTTTGCATATCTTATAATTAAATTTTACAGATAAATTATTTGCTAATTTGCACTTTTTGAAGATGCTAAACCAAGATGTTCTAAGTAAAAATGATTGTTTAAAAATGGTTAGCTTTTTAATAGAATAATTTGGAAGCCAGAAAAATTACATTTTAGCTCAATTTGTCTTAAGCTGTGGAAACAAAAGAAACTTTGAATCCATAGATGAAATATAGGTATTCCCTGAAAGCTGCTTATAAGATTTTTTTTCTGATGGATACTATCAGTCTTAAGAGCTGGTATCAGCCCTCTCAGTGTCCAAGATGAGTACACATGGGTTTTGTTTTGTTTTTTTTTCTCTGCACAGATCTAGTATTAAGAGGACAAAATAATTTTCATCCTCGAAGTTTTAAAAGCTGTGAACCTCAAATGCTTCTCACTCCCTACAACTACAAAGAAAGTTCTGAAAGGCAGTTACAGAACTGCGTACTTTTTTGGTGCTATTAAAAGATACAGTATTGCCATGCTTCCTCTCAAGTGGTGCTTAAATATTTCTAGAAGATGTGGTCCAGAAGTTTACCTAGACTAACATACTATTAACTCAGTAACCGTGCTGCTCTTCTGGACTGTACCCAAAGAACTACTGAGTATACTTACTTTGGAATCGGGTTATCAACATAAAACCAGATAATTAGTAACAATAACGACATTAGTAACAATAACAACATAACGCAGCTCTTTTTAGTACTAGTGTGGGAAGATTTTTGTGAGAAGTTATTCATTAATGTATGCAAAGTTAAATTAACAGAGAGAAGAAGGAAGTGGGGGCACTGTCTTGTAGCAGCTAGAGTTTTGCAAGGGATGCTAAAAGGTAATTCAAAAGGTAATCCCAAAAGGGATGCCAAAAACATCTTGAAGTTCCCCTCTAGTATAGAATATGGAAAACAACTCAGGCCAAATATAACGCTTTCAAGACCACCCTCTTTGGTTTGAGAAGGTTACTTCCATGTGTCAGCTAGAATAACTGCAATAGTAAAAAATGTCTTTTGTTTGCATGGTATTTACATTTTGTTTATCAGTCTTGGCAAACTGTGAAATAAGCGTATAAAATCTGAGTGGTGGTTCTCTGTTAATAAGAACTAATTTTTTCTAGTTTTAAAAAGAAAAAAAACGTGTTAAATATAAGCAGTGTGTGCTCTACAGTAAAAAAGTGGTGGGGATTTTTTGAATACAAAGGACATTTCTCTAAAGATTTCTTTTGTTTCGAATCAGTAGAAGATCTGAAGTAGCTACGCAATAATATAAGCCTTTGGTGGATGTTCTTGTCCGAGTAGGAGGAAAGCTGGCATTTTGATTTCTTTGAATTGTTACTTTGTGCACTTTATTTAGAAATGATTGACAGGTAGTTGCTGTACAGTCTTTGCTTCGGAAGTTGGTTGGTTTGTTTTCCTGCTTAGAACAGTGAAGTCTTCATCTGTAGAAATGTAAATCAACTGAAAACTTTTTCTTCAGAGTTCCTTTTTTTTATCTCCAAAAGGGTAAAAATAATCTGTGTATTTCTACCACACAAATTAAAATAATTGAACCAAAAGGTAGTTAGTTACAATACTTAATAGTTATATCTGGAGATTTTTCTAAGTGGGTGAGATGCTTGCTAGGAATTTTAAGTCTCTTCACTCTGTACATGATGAAAGGCCTGAGTCTGAGGCGCATGTCATGAATATGTAGTGGCAGATACTCTTGGCACGTGGTTTCGAACTGACATGTAACTGTTTCTGGCTGCTGAAGATTTGTTGTCAGCCCACTTTATATTTAGAAGTTAATTTGGACTTTTCACTCCACAGCCGAATAAATAAATTTCTCTGCACACAGTAAGTTAGTATCTTTATAGAAGAATTTCATTAAAATATCGTCCTCCTGTATTATGTGAGTAAATTCAACACTGGAAAGTACAATTATTTGTGATATGAATGAAAGTCAGTTGCTGAATGTGTGTGGGAGGGTTTTGCCGATATAAATAAGATACTGTAACTCCAGGCTCAAAGCTTTTACAGCTTTGTTGCCTCCCGGTTAAGAGATGTTTGCCATTATTCTTGTCTTGCTTGCACAGACAAGTGCACTCAAACATGCACATTTTCAGTTTTAATGTTATTCAGCTTTTATTTGGCCCACGTGAAAGAATACCTGAAGTTTCTGCCTCAGTAAATATCAGCAATTAATGTGTCTGTAGTTAGAGAACGCCGATTCTTTTGCTGTACATCAGAATGATGTCTGCTGAATGGTTTCATGAATAAGTACTGGTTATTTTTAACCTTAGCACTTGCTTGAACTGAATGGTTAAATCCTGTTTTCCTTTAGCTGTGCTGCAAGATACTACTTTTACATGTACAAAAGCCAATATTAATGTAAAAGTAATAAATTTCAAGGTTCTTTTTTGCCACAGTTGAACTAGGCAAGATAACTAGTAGGCAGATTTCAGACATTAAGAGTATTGTGAATTAAAATTGAAAAGGGGGATCAGTTCCTGCTAACCAGTGCCATTATTTTGCAGACTGTTGCTGACATAAAATACGTTGCTTAATGATGTTTTTATTTCCAAACTCTTCAAGTTTCTGAGGAGAAGATATCTTTAAAATGTCTTTTTAGCAGCTAGGGTTTTTGTCAAGAATTACTATCCTTATTGCTCTGACTGACCTAAAAGAAAGAGATTGGATTTTGAGAGATACTTTTAAAATGTATTTTTGTTTTCAAGTGAACTCTGTCTTGAGGAGAGGGAGTAAACATTTCTTTCCCCTTTACCTTTTTATAACTGCTGTGCCTGTTCTTAATTAAGGAGATAGCATGAATGCTCACTTTTTTAGGATAAAGTTGCAAGTTCTACTTGTTATCAACAGGTACATTTCAGTGCAGTTCTGATTATTCTTCTACTGTCTGATTTGTCGGTAGTTTACTCTGTGGTCATAACAATAATCTAAAGCTTTCACTCCCCAGTAAAACCCCAGAGGGTGAACCGCAGTACAGATTCTTTGAGTTCCTGTGGCATATGCTGACCTTGCAGACTTGTCCAGATGCAGCTGAGTCCATTTATATTTCTGAATTTATGCATATGTGCATAACACACATATAGGCCTGTGTGTGTGTCTGTAATTGTCAAGTCCACCACCTCTCGAGGAAGCTTTATGGTGATATTTTAAGGCATGAGTAGCAGCTAATTTTTTATGGTTTTCATATTCGGCTATAGCCACTGGATACACTGTGGTTCAGAAAATTAAGGTTTTATACATTTTTTTAAAAAAAACTCAAAACCCAACAAAAACCACAAACCAAAAAACTACCACAAAAAATACAAAAAAACCCAACCCCCCCAAAAAAAGATACAAAACCAAAACCCTGTCAATTTTTGATGTAAGCTTTCTGTTCCAAAGAATTGGATTTACTTTTGTTTTGGAAATCTATGCTTAAGGTCAAAGGAACAAGGTAGCATGCTGTGGGTGTTGAATCTTTTCCATCATGGAATTTATGTGAGAATTCCTTCTGCATGTGGTGATCATGATCATTTACCATAAGATTCTGATAATACTATTAAAATATTAATGCAGCGGGATCCAAAAGATATACACTGCTGGAAAAATACCTAAGGCTGTCCAACTATTTTGGCATATAAGATGCTACTTAAATTCCAGACTGCGCTATAAAGCACAACCAGATGATCTTTACTGAACTTCCAGGGAACCTGGCAGATGTAGTGAGTGTGTAACCTGTTGAAGCTTAAGTCAAGCAGTGCAAAGAAGTTGCTTTCCTTGAGCCTTGTTGTGAGCTTTCCATGTCTATTGAATTACTGGGCAGTCTTCTCAGATTAATAAATTGTTATATGTAACTTTGTATACGATCCTTATTACTAAAAATTTTTGGTAGCTCTGAAGGCAAACATTTTGTTAAAAACCACATCCAAATCACTTGACTTTTGTCTTAACCTGGACAGAGCTCCTTGTAGTCATGTCTCTGCTCTGTTTAGCCCTTGGGGTGTCTGCTCAGAGATGGGAAGGAGTACAAAGTGCAGAATATGACCAAGGCAAGCATTAGTACAAACTTCTCCCTGAATACAAATTTAGCACAAGGTTACAGCCAGGATATGAATGAAATTGCAAGTACTCTTAACTTACCTTAACCTTTCCAATGTTGCAGCTCTAGTATTTTAAGACATGGTGCAATTAGTTAATATGTTGTGACATCTACTAAATCTTGAAATGCAAACTTGAACAAAATACTAAAATAATTTTTACTTCTGGCTATTCAGTTTCTAATGATCTCTACCATACAGATCCAAGAGATACATTTTACTTCAAAATAAGCCTGTCATAATACTCATGAAGTAAAAATTTCATGTTTCTGCCTTTTATTTGTTCGAAGGTATGCCTATCTGCTTCATTTGTTGCTTCTCATAGATTTATTTTTGCTGTCTCATTAATGCTGTGACTTGCTTGTGACTTTTGTACATCGTTCCCTTTCAAGACAGACTTTTTTTTTCATGTTTAAAAATATTTGTTACTGAGTAATTTCTGTTGCCTCAAAATTGGTACGAATGGATGGGCCTTTTTTTCATGCAATGTTCCATCACATTTTTAAGAAAACCCTCTTTCATGCTGCTGTGTTTTTCAATATGAAAAAGTTAGGCTGTGTGTGTTTTTACTATTTACAGCCCTTTAAAATAGGAAGGGATAGGCTCTTAGGACTGCTAAAAGACCTGTCTGCAGCTGGGGTTGAGCCTGATGTATCTGGCAGCCAGAAGAGTTGGACTGTAGTCTTCACAGCGAGCAAATCATTCCTTAGGGCTGGCATTGCTTCTTGGATGGCTTGTGTTAGTCATATTAGTTGTTTGGAAATCGGCAAAGCAATTATTCTGACTCTCTGAGCGCAAAAGATGCGAATTGAAATAACGTGTGGCAGAAATGTGCAGCTTTGCCGAATAATTTACTGCTTGGCAAATTGCTTTCAATAATGACTACACTAGTGACTACACAGGAGTTTATGGTTTATGAATACTTTAAAAAATTGTATTTAAGTGCTCAAAAAAAAAAAAAAAATAATTGGCCTATGCAGCTGTTTAAGGCCCCAGCTGTAGCAATTACTTGTTTGAGGAGAATGAAGAAGATAAAATTCTTAAGTCTTTTACAATTAAAAGTCTGCAAAACTGTATTGGCTTACTTTATAATACCCTCTTGCATTTTAGGCTGGAATTCCATTTTACTCGTATTGAAAAGTGTTCTTTTTTCGCAAAATACAAGGATAACAGTTAAAATTTCATTTGATTTTTTTCTAGTGCCACATTTCTAATACCTGATAGGGAATTGCTGATCTAGTGCTGAGGGTCACAAATGAGGCTCTATGATGATTTATTTTATAATAGTTTCTAGATTTTGAGTTTTTACACTGCAGTTCATCAATATTGCTCAAAATCTTTAACAAAAAATACAGTGGTGGGTTTGGGGTGGGTTTTTTTGTGGGGTTTTTTGTTATTGTTGTTTTGTTTTTAATTGTGCTATCATTTCTAGCTGTTGCTTTTCAAGTGTTTGCCATTGTTCTGCCAGAAATACTTTTGGTAGGTATCATTTGCTGTATGTAGAAGAGGACCTAGGTGAGCATCTACATGTTGATCATTTACATGTGTTCTTCCCTTACAGAGCTAACAATATGTTTAATTCTGAAAGACAGCTGATAGTTAGATCTTAACTGATATGTGTGTGTGTTTTCAATGTGAGTGAAATGATATTTCACTGTTATGGGGTGCACTATGTCTCTTTGCCCTATTACAGCAAGGAAACTAGAGCTTTGATTGCGATTTTTGTCTCAAGCAATGCAAAAGGTGTATCTAATGTCTAAGATACTTCTATTTTCTTTCTCAGCTTTACATTGATACTTACTGATACCTTAGTATATATGGTTTTAGAGGCACATTTTTTGAAATCAGTTAGTGAACAGCTTCATGTTTTACTTTATTTTGTGACTGAGGAATTATATTTTTCCACAGATAAAACCACGGAAAACCTGTGTTTCCAATGAGTAAATCTGATTCTTCTCTGTGTTTTGAAGCCTAGAAACATTTAATATTTTAGAATTGCATTTCCTGAGAAAGAATATTTGTGTGTTAAAGCCGTGATTGCATTTTACAATGCTTAATGGGCATACAACCAGTGAAATCATAGAATCACTATGGTTGGAAAGGACCTCCAGGATCAAGTCCAACTTTTACCCCATCATCTCCCTAACCACTAGAGCATGGCCTCAAGTGCTTCATCCACTCATTTTTTAAACTCCTCCAGGGACAGCAGCTCTACCTCCCTGGGCAGCCTGTTCCAGTGCCTAACCACCCTCTCAGTAAAGAACTTCTTCCTAATATCCAATCTAAATTTCCCCTGACGCAACTTGAGGCCATTTCCTCTCGTCCTATCATTAGTAATTTGGGAGAAGAGACCAACACCAGCCTCACTACAACCTCCTTTTAGGTAGTTGTAGAGGGCAATGAGGTCTCCTCTCAGTCTCCTCTTCTCCAGGCTAAACAACCCCAGTTCCCTCAGCTGGTCTCCATAAGGCCTGTTTTCCAGACCTCTCACCAGCCTCATTGCCCTTCTCTGGACTCACTCCAGCACCTCCATGTCCTTCTTATCCTGTGGTGCCCAGAACTGGACACAGTACTCAAGGTGTGGTCTCACGAGTGCCAAGTACAGGGGCACGATCACCTCCCTACTCCTGCTGGTCACACCATTTCTGATACAGGCCAGGTAGCCATTGGCCTTCTTGGCCACCTGGGCACACTGCTGGCTCGTGTTCAGTCGGCTGTCAACCAACACCCCCAGGTCCTTTTCTGCCAGGCAGCTTTCCAGCCACTCTTCCTAAGCCTGTAGTGTTGCATGGGGTTGTTGTGGCCAAAGTGCATGGCCTGGCACTTACCCTTGTTAAACCTCATACAATTAGCCTCAGCCCATCACTCCAGCCTGTCCAAATCCCTCTGCAGAGCCTCCCTACCCTCAGGCAGATTGACACTCCCACTTAATTTTGTGTCATCTGCAAGTTTACTGAGGGTGCCTTCGATCCCCACATCCAGGTCATTGATAAAGATATTAAACAAGACTGGCCCCAAAACTGAGCCCTGAGGGACACTGCTTGTGACTGGTCTCCATCTGGATTTAACTCCATTCACCACAACTCTCTGGGCTCGGCCAGCCAGCTATTTTTTAACCCAGCGCAGAGTCTACCTGTCTTAGCTATGAGCCGCCAGCTTCTCCAGCAGAATGCTGTGGGAAACAGTGTTGAAGGCTTTACTAAAGTCCAGGTAGACAGCATCCACCACCTTTCCTCCATCCACTAGGCGGGTTACCTGATCATAGAAGGAGATTAGGTTGGTTAAACAGGACTTGTCCTTCATGAACCCATGTTGGCTGGACCTGATCCCCCTGTTGTCCTGCACTTGCCGTGTGATCTCCCACCAAAATGAACCGTTCCATAATCTTCCCTGGTACTGAGGTCAGGCTGACAGACCTGTAGTTCCCAGGATCCTCCTTCCTGCCCTTCTCTTAGATGGGTGTCACATTGGCAAGTCTCCAGTCATCCAGGACCTCACCCGATAACCAGGACTGCTGATAGGTGATGGAGAGAGGCTCGGCAAGTTCCTCCACCCGTTCCCTCAGCACTCTCATCTGGCCCCATAGATTTATGGGTGTCTAATTGACTCAGCAGGTCCTTCACTACTATTTCCTGGATTACGAGGGGTTTATTCTGATCTCCATCCCAATCTTCCAGCTCAGGGGACTGAATACCATGAGGATAACTGGTCTGACTGTTAAAGACTGAGGCAAAGAAGGCATTAAGTACCTCAGCCTTTTCCTCATCCTTGGTAACAGCGTTCCCCCTCGCATCCAATAAAGGATGGAGATTCTCCCTGGTTCTTTTTTTTTATTGTTAATATATTTGTAAAAACTCTTCTTCTTATCTCTTGCAGCAGTGGCCAGGCTGAGTTCTAGCTGAACTTTTGCCCCCCTAATGTTCTTTCTACATGACCTAACTAAATTCCTATACTCTTCCTGAGTAGCCTGCTGCCCCTTCTTCCAAAGGTGGTAGACTCTCTTCTTTCTCCTAAGTCCCAGCAGAAGCTCCCTGTTCAGCCAGGCCAGTCATTTTCCCCGCCAGTTTGTCTTACGACACATGGGGACAGCCTGCTCCTGTGTCTCTAAGAGTTTCTTCTTGAAAAAAGTCCATCCTTCATGAACCCCTTTGCCCTCTAGGACTGTTCCCCAAGGGACTTTCTCAGCCGGTGTTCTAAACAGGTTGAAGTCTGCCCTTCGGAAGTCCATGGTGAGAGTTTTGCTGCCCCCCCTCCTAACTTGGCTAAGGATTGAGAACTGTATCATTTCATGGTCACTTAGCCCAAGACAGCCTCCGACCACCACATCACCTATCAGTCCTTCTCGCAACAACAGGTCTAGCAAGGCACCCTCCCTGATGGGCTCGCTTACCAGCTGAGTCAGAAAGTTATCTTCCATGCACCCCAGGAACTTCCTGGACTGTTTTCTCTCTGCTGTGTTATATTTCCAGCAGATGTCTGGTAAGTTCAAGTCCCCCACAAGAACAAGGACTTGCAGTTTTGCAGCTTCTGCCAGTTGTCTACAGAACAGTTCAACCACCTCTTCATCCTGGTCGGGTGGTCTGTAATAGACTCCCAACAGGATATCCACCTCGTTGGCCTTCCTCAACTTTACCCATAAACATTCAACTGGTCCACCACACTTTTTGACCTCCATGCAATCAAAACACTCCCTAATATAGAGTGCCACTCCACAGCCCTTTCTACTTTGCCTATTCCACTTGTAGAGCTTATAGCCATCCATTGTAGTACTCTACTCCTTTTGTGGCAGTGGTAGGTAACTGTATGAAACTTACTGAATATAGCTGATTTCCAAAATGTCTTAGCAATAGAATTATGTCAGTGCAAATTTTTAACTAAATGTTATAGACCATTGCCTCCCTAATGACAGATTGAGATCTGCTGATCTTCTGTAAATACTAGAATACTTTATCAGAAGTTAGGAAAAACTTGTAAGAGAGAATTGAGTTTTAAAGCATGAATCCTGAATTTCTGAGATGGGGGAAGATGGGACAAATTACAACAATTTCCTAGCTGAAGTCGTACTTCGGCTTAGCAAAAGGTAACATAGTTACACTCTTTTTCCTTCTGTTCTGATCTGCTCACTACTGTTCCTTACTTTGCAGAATAAAAAGGTGTGATGTCAGATTCTTAAATCTGATTCACAGTGTCCTGGCAGTTCGTAGAAGTGCAAAGCACAGGAAAGCAGAATCTGGCAAACAGCTGGTATGTTCTGTTACATTTATGGGTTTTTTAAGATTGTCTGCCAGAAATGACTACTCAAAAAAGATGCTTAGATGCTTAGTCTTTGAACACGCATCTTGCAGAAAGCGATTGTTGATACTTCTGATCTTTTACAGAAAGAAGAGTACTTTGCTATACAAGTTGACCACAATAAGTGTCTTGAGACATCTCACAGAAGAAATTTGAGCTGCTTGAGACTTAAGACCAAAAGCTTAGGAAGAGGAATTGCCATTAATTATTTTTCTATAGTTTAAATTAATGAACTTTATTTAGCATTAGAGAAATTACCTTTGTGTTATTGATAACTTTTAGAATAAGGTTGATCTCGCTAGTTCTGCTTCATAATGACAAGCGTTTAATTTGAATAGGGCACCTCAGTTGAAAAGCAAACACGTGTTTTTGCAGACTTTTGTTTTCTGCTGTAGTGGCTTCTTGCCTGTCTTAGCTCTTGGTTGGTGGCTATTCATAAACAAGGCATTCTTTGTAAGGCATATGTGTATGCTATCTGGGCAATCTTGTGATTGCTATCTGCTAGTTGCTAAAGATCAGTAGGGTTGGCTTTGCTGTAAAAATACCTGATTCCTCCATAGCTGTCACAGAGCAGAGAGCAATGATGGGTCATAGCAAAGCAGCTGTGCAATGAAGAACACTGTGTAGGTATGGTAAACTCTGTGAAAGTTTACCCTCTTGTAGTGGAGCTGTTAGTGTATGTGTGGGAGAGAAGAGGAAAAGCAGGCAGTTGTGGTGATTTTATTTTGCTTTACATCATTTGAGCCTAAATTTTCCAACTTTCTGTCTCAACACATGCTCAGGGTGGCCAACTGAAACGCATATGGCATTGGTTGTGTTGCATTAAGGCCTGTGGGAAAGAATGAGAAATAAGGCACCTGTCACCTTAGAGAGCACCATAAAACTTTACTGAATTTAAAATGCTGAAATAAAGCTGCACCACTGTCATAAATGTACTCAGTGCATACATGGAGAACATATTGATCTGTAGGCAGTAAGTCTTATTAAGCAGCCTGCAAGCTAGATCTTGTACAGTTAGTAATCTTACTTTGTGTGTTGACATTAACAAAGCATTGCAAGAAAAAGTTGAGAACTTTGAAGTACTGAGTTTTTTAAACCTCCAGCTGGAAAAAGGAATGCTTAGAGATAATTATTTTAGATTTTGGCTTTCCAATTTCTGTTTTTGTTGTTAAATGATTACTTTTTCCAATAACAGCAAGTAATTGGTTCCATGTTCAGACTATGGTTAGATTCCAAAACAATTTTTAGAGTTTAAGTTCTAAATCTTGTCATTAATTTTATGGGAGTTTTGACTTTTTCTTGCTTTTACAAACAGAATATTAATATTGAAGAGTAAGTTACAACAAGGTTTGTGTTTTTAGCATCTTCTTGGTGAGCTCACTTTTTTGATGTGGATATATTCTAAGATCAAGGCCAATGTTGACAAACCAGTATTTGTAAAACATGTTGAAATTTTGGGGCAATTTGTACTACATGAGAAGTCTTGATTTTTTTTTTTTTATAGTGTGTCCCACTTTGGGGACCCTTCCACATTACATGTTCTTGAGGAAAAAATTGTAGAATAATGCCTATTTTCTCCTGTAAGGGTACTGCAGCTACTTAGAAGATGGCAGGATGTGGTGCTTTCTGTTTGAAAAAAGACAGGCAACTCTCTTAATCAGCAAGTAGAATGATGAGAAATTAACCAGCTTTTATGTGTTTATATGTAACTTCATGAATAAGTGCAGGATTTGAGTCATTCATTTGAAGATTGAGTTCCATTATAGTGAAGCAATTGGGGTTTGGAGCAGTTCTGAATGTATTGCAGGTAGCAAAGTACTCCTCAGAGGTCTGAAACTAAACAGTTTCCCTTAGCTGAGCAACCAGCTAATCTCTGGAGGTTACAAACCCATTTTGAAAGGTTTGTAAATAGCTGCTCCTTACTTGTTTTTCAGAAATATTTTTTTGTTTGAAGGGAAAGCAGCTTGTTAGGCACAGTTTATGGAGTGACTTTACTTTCAGTTGGACTCCGAAATGTTTTCTGCAAAACAGGTCAGAATCTATCTGTAATAAGATATGATTCTGTTTTTAAGCTGTATTATTCCTGGTTTTCTTTCCTATTTTTGGTCTGTGTATCACCAATAGGAGTTAGTTGATTGAGGATTTTTTTTGCGTGGAGTGGGAGGGTGTCAGGGTAATAAGAGGGCAAAGGAAATAGGGGGAAGGTTAAAAAATCATCCCCAAAAAATCATGGTCTCTAACCTTTGATTGTTACAGTGCTAATGTTTTTCATGTGTGGTTTGATTTTGTTGTTTTGTTTTTTTCTTTTAAGATCCACCCTTTATTATAAAACACAAAAGTTATGTGCTCTTTTTAGATACAGTTTTATCGCTCTGCTGTATGAATTCCTGTGCCTGTGCAGCAGTTCATTTCAGCCTGTTGGCTCTTTATATTAGTATCGGAAATACCTATTCCTTTGAGTTACTGTTATAATACTAGGTTTACAGAAATTTATTTGACAAGTGGGAAAATGTCTACCCATTGTAATCATGTAACTTTATTTCCAGATCTTCAGTTCGTTAGCCAACTTGGCTAAAACCTGTAAAATGTACCAATTCTGTTTACTTTGAAGTTTTAGTAGCATTTCTGTTGTTGTTGGCAAAATTTTTACTGTTAGTATTGTGTTCCCCTGAGAGAATATGTAGCTTGCAAGAAATCCTACTGGTATGCAGACAGTAATACCCCAGGCTTTGTATTATGCTCTATTGTGCTATAACAGTTTTACGTCTCTTTCCATTTGACATCTTGGTCAGTAAGTTATTGGAATCATTGTTTTCTTTTTTAAAACCCTCTGTTCTCAGACTGCACATTAAAAAAGTAATTTTCTTATTAACAGATATTAATTTGAACATTAAAATCACTTTTGTTGTTCTGGAGAGATGGTTTTACTGCTCTTTTCTCCATGAGAGTTTCTTTCTTTTAAAAGAAAAATCTGTTGTGGATGAGTGGAAGGTGTGCTGACAGAAATACTCTTGCATCTTTAAGTGAACTTCAATTATATTAGATTGCAAAGAAGTTAAGATGTTGGTTCATTCATCAGTTTTGCAGAAGTAATATACCCCATGCATCATCTGACTACTGTGTCTGTCTCTGGCTTTGTGAATTTTCCTTTGAGAACTTCTAATTACGCTATTTCCGACTCATTGTCTTTTGCCTCTTTTTTTTTTTTTTTGGTCTTTAAATATATTTAGCTGTGGAGAATTGGGTTCTTTGTAATAGAAGATCAGATATCAAATATAAGTTGATATTGAGAGAGCAGCAAAGGTGATACGTTGACGCAGGCATGAGCATGATAGTATCTGTTCGCCTTCCAGTTACTTCTAAACCTGTCTTGTTTTCAGCATGACTTTTTTTGCAAATCCCAACAGAGAATTTGTACATTAAAAACCAGATTCAGGTCATAGTGTCAGAATAATCTTGCAGTAAAATGGGAAGTTTTCTGCCAGTTTGATATGAGAAAAGGCATTTTTGGGCTCTCGTAAAAATAAGGAGCCAATGCATACACCTGGATTGCCTTTTTCTTACTAGTTCTTCCCTTTGTTGGAGTTGATGGACAAATTCACTGGAATTACATCATCGTTGCTTGTAAGGTGTCTTTTTTTTTCCCACCTATAGCTAGTTTTCTTGATTTACAAATGAGGCAGCTGTTAGTACGTATTTTTCCTTCATCTAGATGCTGAGGGGAAGGGTAAAAGCACTATCTGCTGCAGATACAAGTGACTATTTCATCATTCTGTTGCTACTATTTGAGCTTTTATGGTAGACACAAAAGTTTCTGAAAAGGAAGTAGGCCCAATTTGGTAACTTTCAAGAAATAAGGGCTGCACACAAGGCATAGGTAGTTTCTGAACATTAGAAAAAACAAGTAAAAGGAGTTAAAACATCCTGAAAGAAGATCAGACATTATTGTGTCCTTGCCTTTACTGGTCTTTTGTGTTTCCTGCTTCTTTGTTTTGTTACCTGGGTGCCTGGCCTTCCATTTGAGTGGAAACAAAATAAGACAATTGAAATCAGTGCTAAAGTAACTCTGAAGGTATAAACCTGCCATAAAAGTTGTATTGATCCGCAATGAGTAAAAATACCGATAAATTCTGCTTAAAAGCAAAGTAACAGTAAATTCTTAACATATGCGCAACCATAGTATATGAAGTATTTGGTATATTTGGAATAAATTTATTAGAAAAGTTTGGAAATTTTCATGAGATATTTATTTTCTTAGTCTCAATGAAATTCTATGTATACTTAGTAAATTTTTCCACTGAAACTAGGATACAGTATTCTCCTGTCCAACCTTTTCTTTTTTATTTCTTTCATTCCCCCCTCCACCCCTGATTTATTCAGACCCTTTCTTTCTGAGAAGGTGTAATTTTTTCTGTTTCATGAAGGAAGAGCATGTTTTAGGCAGCTGGGAGGAAAAGTAACTTTTCTTCCAAAATACTTGAAAGCAGCTTTCAAACACCAGGTGCTGTTTAACGTTGTGTTCTGTTTCGGCTTTGTGTTAGGAGGTGGTAGCCCAGCTTTTTCACTTAGCAAATTTTCTTATTAAGCAACTGATTTTAAAAATAATTCATGTGGTAGTAGATGGTAGCGTTATTACATTAAGAAGTCATTAATTTTAGACTGTTGTTTGTCTAGGTTTTTAGCCCGTTTCTTTGTGAAAATGGCAGCCAACAATGCAGTGCTGAACAGACTGGAGCAGAAGAGTGCAGAGGCTGATCAAGTTATTGAATACCTCAAGCAACAAGTTGCTCTGCTCAAGGAGAAAGCTAGTAAGGAATTATTTGTCTTATGATAAACTTGTTAACCAGGTGGCTAATACTAAATGCTTGTAGGAAAAAATGAGAACATTGACAACTTCGTTGGTGCTGTCAACCTTTTAAGTGTGTTTCACATTCTCCAAGATAAATCTTTTAATATTAGCACTACTTCACTGCCTTGTGGTTTGTGGATTTTGGGGGTTTTTTGAAGCTGCTTGTTCTGAAATAGAAAAGGCATGAATGAGGAAGGACTGATAACACAGATTATGGGAATTTGATAAGTCACGGTTCCCTTTGAGGGGAGAAAGGGAGTTGGAAAGAATATGAGACTCTGCATTTGCCTGAATATGTAGGATTCTCTCAAGAATAGCATACCTTCAACTGATGTTTTGTACGTATTGGTACCAGTGAACTGAGGTGCTCCATATTATAAACATGTTCAAGCCCTTTCTGATAGGTTTCTTGGAATTTTTTCTTGTGAGTCTATTTAGGGGACTGAGAAACTAGTATATTGAGGGGCAACTTGAGTACCAAAATATGGTAAAAAATCACTGTTTCAACAAAAAAAAGGATTCCAAAATATTTCTGATGATATACTCCTTGAAAGTTTCCACTTTTTTGGTGTTTGGACTCATCATGCTTTACTTTCTTTTAAAAAGAAAACCTGTGTTTGCCAAATGATAAATGCTAGTTATGTAAGCCTGTTGTTCTTAATACAGTGTCAACTTTAGTTTTGCAGGCATCTCTCCGAGAAGAGAAGAAGCTCCGTGTGGAAAATGCTAAACTGAAAAAAGAAATTGAAGGGTTGAAACAGGAGCTGATTCAGGCAGAAATTCGAAATGGAGGTGGGGAAAAATGTCCTATCCTCATACAACATAGATCTAGTTAGCACAAAACATGACCAAACTGTCTTAATTCTTCTTGACTTTTATCTTTTTATGTGTGACTCTGTGGCATTTTGTACAAACTCTAGATTTTCCTAGGCTCCATGCCTATGACAAGTTACTTAATTCCAACATTTTAGTGAACTTCGAGCCTAACAGGTACATACGCCAAATGTTGATCAGACATGGAACTGGTTCTTTGTGTGTTTTTTGTACAATGCCTTTCATAATAAACCCTTAATTTGACTGAAGACAGTGACTCCTTATAATACCGTTGAAACTGCTGAATGTTTAACACTTCTTGATACTCTGAGTATGTAATCTAGCATGACTGAAAAAACCCTATAGAAAATCAAGCCATAGTTCAAAGTACTGATGGGTAGGAACTCAATAGAAAATCTGTGTTAATGTAAAATTGGAAACAATGTGGTTTCATCTTTGTTCAGCTCGTTCCATCATTATATAATTGTTATTAAGAAGGAAAGGAGAAAATACAAAACTGAAGTTTCAGATCCAGCATGTTCTCTTGAAAATTGTTTCCAAAGAAAGCCTCTTCTGCCCTCAGAAGCTATTACTATTTTTACCCATGCTGTCAGTATTGTAAATTGAGTGAGATAGTATCCAGTGTAGCTGGATACTAGCGTTCAACCATAGTGAATGTTTTATTGGTAAAACAATACATTCAGTCTTCAGAAAGACTAGCATTTTATAAATGCAGAGAATTCTTTTTCTCCGTTGTGCATGAATAAAGCCCTTTCTTGTACTAAACCAAACCATTCGTTTATATTTCTCCATTGTCTGTTAAGTCTGCAGCAGTTCTTGACAGGTATAGGATATTTCACAGAGTCTCTCTTATGCTTGAGTGAGAAGTCTCAAGGTATATGATTTTTTCCAAGATGGGAAAGGGCTAGGAAATCAATATTTATCTTGACATGCATCTTCCTTTATTTAGCTAGTTTACCTAAAAGGTAGCAGGACTAAATTCAGGTCTTGTCCTTGGAAATAAATTAGTGTATGTTAGCTTTGACACTATTATGTAGTTGAGCCCAGAAATTAGATGGACACAGAACATCAAAAATATCTCCCGAGATATTTTTTTCAACAATCTGAGAAACAAAAAGTCTCCACAACTAGTAAGCAAAACAATGAGCAGCTAGTGGTTGTTGATACAACAAATCTCAGATTCAAATTATTTCAGAAAATTGTTTATAAGCACATAATTTGTGCAAATTACCTTAGTGTTGAAGAGAGCAGGTATCAACAAACACAGTGCAGTTCTTCAGGAGAGTTAATAAATATCTGAAGTGTATACAGCATGTATGCAGAATGGAGAACTGTGTAATAGTGACACTAGAAGGATTTGTCAAACAGTAATTAATCATAGAACAGCCAAGGCTAAAAGGACCTCAAAAGATCATCTGATCTGACCTTGCTTGGGAAAGGGAGCCTAGATGATACTGTCTAGTGCACTGCTGATGCTTACACAGTACAATGATTTGGTAAAAAGCAGTAACAAGATTTTTGAAGAGCAGAATGTAAAGGAGAGGTGATTCTTATGCTTTCATCGGGTAAGACTGATAGTGAGAGGATGTCTAGAATTCTGTATTAGTAGTTTAAAAAGAAATATGAAGGTAACATGGAGGATTTAGGGAAGTTAGGAATCCAGACATCATGTTAGGACTGCAGGTAATTTCTTGGAATGTGATTTTTCAGGCTCAGTTTCTTTAGTTAATCAGAAAAAGGTGTTGAGGAATGATCTAACTGCAATATAAAAAATTATTTTATGGGTAGCAAATTATGGAATAGTTTCCAGTATGACAAGAGCTAGAACACAAATGAGGAGGAGTTCGTAGTAAAGATAACTGGATGTTGAAATAAACTACAAAAGAGGTGCTTATGTTTTCTTGTATTTAGCATTTTTTCCCATTTAAAAAATGGGCAAAGGCATTGTTCTTAACAGATATATAAACTATTCTGATAAGAGTTCTGAACTGTGTTTTGTTATGTTGTGCTTCGCTGCTCAGCAGTTGTGGCTTAGGTATTTTAAGCAAAATTTTCAGTTCTCTATACTTTTTCATTTATGTTGGAAAATTAAAATGTCATAATGTTCAAAGTTCTGGTATTCCTAACTTTTGTGGTTTTGATTTTAGTAAAAGAGATTGCTGTTCTTCATGAAACAGCTCTTTCTACAGCTTCTTTTTCAAATGACGTTCCACAACCTACAGCAGTCACATCATCTTCTGGTTCCAAAGATCAAATTAAAGGTGAAGATGAAGAAAAGAAAAAGAAGGAAAAAGTGGAAAAAAAAGGTATTTCAGTTTTATTAGCTGTGATAGACAGTTAAGGCACTTAATTTATGCAAAGGCTTTTACTTGCGCACAAAAAAACCTAGTTCATACAGCCACAGTAGGAAGAGTCAAGTCCTAGCTCTTAAAGTCTAGGAAGTACTTAATGCTAACGAAGGCCATGTAGTAAGCTACAGATTCTTGCTTAAATGGAGTACATAGCAAATTTCTTTTCATGTGACTCCCTTACTTCAAACAAACAAAAACCAAGCCCCCGTCCCCAAAACCCCACAACACAAAAGAGCTGTAAATTTAAAAGCAGAGGCCATGTCTCATGTCAGGCAATTAACTGTTTTCTTCAGGTATTCGGTGGCTGCAGAGCAAGTAGTTGGTAAGGAAAAATCAAACTTTCCTGTATTGTATTTCCCCTCATCTTGTAGAAGTAGCTTAAATTTGGAAAGCAATCTATTTGACTTTTTCCTTCTAATGACTGTATTTGGAAAAAGGTGAAGTACAGCATGAACATTAAGTAGAAGCCCTGAACAGGCTATTTCTGTGAAGTTCAACATCTATTGTCGATACAGTATTTAACCAAGTAACCAATATGTAAATTATTTTATTTTTTTTTTAGTCTTGAAATTGACACAATCATGTAATATCTCAAATCCCTTTGCTTTTTGTCACTTATATCTTTCCTCTCTGGTTATTCCCATATTCTTTGTTCCACTTCTTGCAAACTTCATCTGTGAGGCTTCTCTGGGTATAGATTCTGGACTGACTCCAACACTGGCCAGAGGCGTGCAGTTCTCCCCTTAGGCTGCAGCACTGAAATGAATGTTTTCTGTGCATCTGTATATATGCTGTGTACAGACATGCTTTCCTGTGTTCTCTTTTCCTCATGTGGTGACAGATTTCATTTCTCTAAAGTGAGATAGATACGATGCTAGAAGCTGATTTTTTTGGCTCCAGCCTATTGTAGAGAAGTTTCATGAAGTGGAGAATATTGAGGAATGATACCAGGGATAAAGATGGCAGGTCTTTGAAATGATCTTAGGTATTAAAAAATGCCATCAAAATAGTTAATATTTAAGTTTCTCTTCAATTATTATATATATGACTGGTTTTAGTAATCTAATCGTAATTTTTAGTGTAATTACAATTAGATTCATAAAATCCTGTCATAAACACTAGAGATTTTTATTCATCGTATATGAACTGAAATATTTTTGAAGAGCTGTTGCTTATGTTAAAAAATTACGGCCTTTTTATTATTGAATGTATTATTTAATTTCAACCCTGTACTAGAACAATGTTGAACGAATCAAATTGCATGCTGTGGCACTTTTCCTTTTTTTGCTCCCTAAAGATGGACTTTAGTTGACGTTATTATGTAAGCTATCTTGAATGAAAGAGTAACAGAATATGCTTATTTTAAGTAAGCGCTGCTTGGACATTTCTTAATCCCCCAAAGATTATAGCTGTTAAACAAATCTTGGGTGTCTTCTAAACAGGACAGTCTAATATACAAACTGGATGTAGCTTGCTCATCTCGAAAGGAATATCTAAATAAGCTGCTGAGTATGTGAAGTGTTGCTTCACTGCTGGTTTATGCTATACTGTATATATGGGTGATAATAAACCCTTACATTGCCATGGGATAAGGACTCTGCATCAGTGGAACCTCGTAAACCATGAGCATTTTTTTTCCCATGAGTTTGGGAAGTGAAGAGTGTTAGCTAAGGTCAACTTGAAGGATTACTTTGCAACTGTAACAGCGCAGTTGCAGTGACTTAGCATTGTCCACAGTCAGGAGCTGTTGTTAAGTACTAGTGACCTGATGACTTGTGATTGTCTAGTTTCCCTTTGCCAAGGGAAAAACCATGGCAAGACTTGGTAATTGTAAATTGTTTAAACAGTATTATCAGGCTTATTGATGTGGCTTTTGGCAGAGTGTCTTTGTCACTTACATACATGTTAGCTACATTTAAAGTTTAGGATGACTTCACTTTACAGACAAGACAATACATCTGTCCTAAGGTGGTAATTACTTGTAGTAACAATCTAAATTGGAGCGTATGTGATGATTCTCCACTGGAAACTAGCGATAGAGGTGCTAACTCTTCATTAGTGTTTTACGACTGTAGCTTACTTTTCCCTTGCGATAGTCACCTACTTTATGCTTTTTTAATGTTTATTTCATGAACTGAACTTTCTTTAATAGGTGAAAAGAAGGAGAAGAAACAGCAGCCAGCTGCTGGAAGTAGTGACGCAAAACCTGTAAATGTTTCTTGTCTGGATCTTCGTGTTGGCTGCATTATTACTGCTGAAAAGCATCCGGATGCAGACACTCTGTATGTTGAACAAGTGGATGTTGGTGAAGCAAGCCCAAGGACTGTTGTCAGTGGTTTAGTGAAACATGTTCCTCTGGATCAGGTATTGAAAAAATAATTGACCGATAGCTTTTCCTTTCCTGAAGTATCTTAAGACCTTCATCTGTTTCTAGGATGTGTTTTCTTTCTGCTAAAAGATTTTTACAGTTATGAAAGCAAAAATAAAATGTGAATGGAAGTTATGCTTAACATTTGCCAGAAAATGGAGAAGTACCCTTACCCCAAATCAGTTCCTTTCTCCTTGTAGTGCATCTGTCCTGGGGTCTTACTCTGACTCCTCTTTGAAGCCACTGGTACACAGTGGACTCCTAAACCAAACGTGACTCTCCCTTTAGGTTTCCTAGTATGTAGTAGAGAACCCATAGCAACTTCCTTGCTATCATACAAACTTTTGAAACCTTTGCCTTTCAACTCTCTTTATAGCCTGATAAAGTGTTCGGCATGGAGTAAAGCAAAGAGCATGTAAATTTAACTTAACTGGCAGTGAGTGTCTTAAACTGCAGTGGAATGCAAAATGCATATTTTTACTTCCTTGTCCAGAATTGAGTCTACCTCTATACTTTTTTTAGTTGATACACTTCTCTGATATGCATACATATGTCTTGGGAACAACCTAAGACTTCAAGATAACATTTTCCTTTCACACCTCTTCAGTGTTAGTGGAAGGGAGGAATTGACTGAAGGCTGCTTCTAAATTCAAATGCAAGCTTGGCAACTGCAAAACAGGTCACGAAGGAAATGATCTTGGTGTGGAAAAGCTATGTTTTCTCAAATGCCTTTTCAATCCCTGTTCGTGCCCTGTCCCCGTGGTAAGACTGCAAATATAGGAGGCAATTAGAACCAATTTTTGATTTTATACAGACAGTTATTGAACTGAAAAAAATGAGTGAATACAATAAGTATTCTGCACTGATCACTTGAGAGTGTCCAGTTACTGGATTTGCAGTGGGCAAAAATTCAAATTGTCCATTTTTAGCAGCCTACTCTCAAGAAAGCATGTAGAAAAAACATCTTTGAAGACTTTGTAAATAAATTTACGAACATTAAGTGTATAGAAAGCAGTGGCAGTAACAGTCTTTTCTTTAAACTGCTTTCTGTCTGGAAAAAATAATCCAAAGTAGTCATTAACAGAGAATTAGGGATCATTCTTGCACATTTTTTGGGAACAGTTAGTTTGTGTGTCTGGTTTTGGTTTTGGCAAGTCTCTATTAGACAATAAATTCTTAGGGACAAGCTTCCATCTTTTTTGTGTTTTTTGAAGTGTTCAAAAATGTGAAGGCCTGACCTGGGACCATTGCCATATATTTATATAAGAATGGGTACATCAGATCTAGTACTATAGACGTAATTGACCAAAAATTCAGCTATTTATGATTTGAGTGTTTGATGTGATAATTCAACAGTGTTTGAGGCTGTAGTATTTGTATCATCTGATTTTACTTTTGGTTAGGAAGCACAATGTGCATCTTCATTAACATTTCAGTATACAATGCAAGTTATTTCTGGGTGTGAAAACTTCTGGCATGCCCAGTTTATATGTAGTACATTGTGCCCCACTGATGGTGGTGAAGCCAAGTCATAAGTTGCAGCCTCAAGTATCGTGTATAGATAGATACATGCATCATCAGTAACAGGGGTATGGAACTGAAGCATTAGTTGAACCATACCAATGCTGAACTCTTTGAGCAGCAGCTGGAGACAATTGGAGAACATTCTGAAATATCTACAGGAATTGACAGCTTATATGCAACTGCATTTGGCTTTTTGAAGTGGATCTCTGTGTGCTTCTGGCATCCATACCTGTCTCAAGTAATCATTCCTGCAAATTAGACAGTTCTGAAGTGTCGCTATTTTTACCTCCTGAAATCCCCATTAACCTAAGAGGTTCTCATGTCTGTGGTCAGAAGTGAAGTACAGGAATGCAGGGCATATATCTTAAACTTAGTAAGAAGAGAAGAGGCCACCATCAGCCTCCAAAACCACTGTTCTACAACCATTCTTTGTGAGAGGATGCATTTCTGCTCTATCTGTTATGAGCTATGCAGTCTCATTTATACAGCAGAAACTTTTCCTTCTACTTAGAATGGCTTCATCTTTCTATTTTCTAGATCATTGTTTAAGTGTTAGTGTTGTCCACTCAGGAACTACCAAATGCTGGCAATCTTCAGATCCAGATAAGCGTATGATAACTTGAGGAGGGCTTTTTGTTGCTGTTGGCATTGAAACTCACCCTGATTTTTAAAGCAATCAGTGTATTGGTTTTAACTCACATTCACTAGCCATTGCAGTCTGTCATGGCATCTGATTTCAAGATACGGAGGGATAGTTAGTTGATAATACAGGTAACTTTAAGGATCACTTAAGAAAAAGAGGAATTTAACACTTGTGTTTCAAGGATGAGGTCTTGCTTTTTCTGTATGGTAAACTTCAGAATTGACTTTTATTACTTTTAGTTTCTTTGCTTTATTTCTCCACACACACACCCCCCTGCCCCTTCCATGCTTCATTTTACCAGCATGTTGGGAAAAAGTATTGGTTTATTCTGAATGTGAAGTAGCTGTGTGTCCAACCATAAACTGTAACAACTAACGTTTTTCCTGAAGCTGAATCAGTTTCCTCACTAGTTGAGTTGTCATTTTTGAAAGGGGCCATCAGTAGAATTACAGGATCTGACTCTTTGTAGCTGACACACTTCAGGGTTTTATTTATCATTTACTGTAAGAAGTACAAGTACTTAAGAGCAATGCAGATAGAATGATAACGAAACATCAGATTCCTTGGTGGTTCATAAACAAATTTTTTTTGCAATTATTATGCATGATTATAGAGGGATTTACTATTGTAAGTGAAGTCATGTTTTCTGGAAACATTACAATAAGTCTCTTTATAAAAATTAGCACAACCTGTTTAAATAAAAATAACTGATAAGTCGTGCATTTTTAGGAAACATTTATTTAGATCTGTTTTTTTTTTTTTTTCTCTATTTAAGGAATTGTCATTTATCTAAAGACAGTATAAAAACTGAGCCATTTATAATAAAAAAAGAAAAAAAATCCTCAAAATAGATACGTTCTGGTTTTGGCTGACCATCTTGGGGTGGGTTTTTCTATTTGTTTTATAAAAATATTTATTTAACCTTATGGGGTTTTTTACCACTTGTGAAATCAATGCACATATCTTTGTATTACAACATTTTTTCAAAAGTGTTTGAAGACACTTCCTAGTAAAAGTGGTGGGATAATATGTATGTTTGAAATGTTGATAATACTTCTTAATTTTGTAATAGTAATCAACTTCTCGTACAAAAATCTCATGCAATGTATATACAAATTTGGGCCACTGTGATTGGAGAAAAGGGGATGATGTGATGCTAGTTTGGTTTTCTTTCATGTGAGTTTGATGAAGATGATAATCTCCATTTCTGTATTAATGCAGTCTGCTTTTGTCAGTTGTATAATCTGTAATAAAAAAAAGCAGTGCTCTGAAGCATAGATTTTTTTCCAGTTAGTCAAAACTTGAGTACCAAATGCAGAAATCTTGTTTCTTTTATTCTGTATATCCATTTGCTAATTGTTATTCAGTGCTAGATAATGCATACAACTTGCATTTTAGAGTCACTGACCTCTTGCATCCATTTCTTGTGTTTTGGGCTATTAATATTGATAGCAGTAACTTAAGAAGTTTTCAGTCAATGGGCTGCCTTGAAACTTATGCAAGATCAACTTTTCATTATAACTCCTTCATTTTGGATATTTCTAGTTTTGCTTTTTAAAATAGTCTACTTGGAAAATATGCAGTATTCAGAATACTTGACCATAGGAGTTTTATTAAGTAGTATTTCTGCAGTTTTGTTTAAAGTTTATATTGTGATTCACAAAGACTGAAATCTAGAAGTGTGTGTGTGTATGTGCACTAAGATAAGGCTTCCTTTTTGTCTGTCTCATAAGAATGTTCTGGGTTTAATTTTTATTCAGTTTGAAAGTATGGTTTTCTTTCTAGGTGAAGTGTGGCAGTTTCCCCTAACAATGCATATTTTCTCTGATTTACTATTAGAATATTTGTTAAAATAAAACAACAAAGGAAGAAACCTACTTTTATAGTTTTGCTCTAACAAGTTGCAGTGTGTGGTGTATATACAGCCATTTTCAGGGGTTAAAAAAATTCAAAGCATTTGGGTTAAATAAGATAAAATTTAAGATTCGAGTGACCTAATTATGCAAAATAACTGTACACTTCCAGTACAGTTTGAAATTTTTATCTATAAGCTAGCCTAACTTATATAGTGGGGTTTTTGTTATTACTAAATGGAAATTGTTTGGTTAATAGTGCTATATTGAAAGTAGACTGAAGGGGTGATCTAAAATGAGTAAAGGTGGAATGCAGGTTTACTGGCCAGGTCTTAAGTGGTTTAAATGTTATTTGTTACTGGTGTGCAGGCATTAAAATTGCTTCTCTCATTCATCTTAAAGTCTCTTCATTGTAATGCTCTTGTTATAATGAAATAATTAGCTTCCCCCAAAACATGTGGCATTTAAGTACTCACATCCTTCTGTTTTCCTCCCCCAAGATGCAGAATCGGATGGCAATACTACTCTGTAACTTGAAGCCTGCAAAGATGAGAGGTGTAGTGTCTCAAGCAATGGTGATGTGTGCCAGCTCCCCAGAAAAAGTGGAAATTCTGGCTCCCCCACCTGGGGCAATACCTGGGGATAGAATCACTTTTGAAAGTTTTCCTGGTAAGTAGGCATTTGGGAAATTGGAGGAAATATATATGCCAAGGTGACCTCAGCTTTGAAGCACATGAAACAGTATTTCAAAGTTGCGTTTTTTGTTGACATTTTCTGAATTAGTTATATTCAAACTTTTTTTTATTATTAGCATGTTAAGATTCTGTAAATAATTGAAAATACTTAACCACCTGCCAAAAATTAGAAAATACAGGCAAATAACTGTAACTTGAAAAAGTTGTGTAGTACTTCAATATAAAACTAACCACTTCCTTTAAGTCTCAATAAGTATTTCTGCTTTTGAGATGTATGGAGAAAGGTATTTGCACTTCGCAAGTTGCAATAAGCAAATGTAAAGCATCTTTCCCAGTCTCAGTGTAAGAGATGAAATAGTAAGTTCCCATGTCCAGCTCTTCCCCCTAATGAAAGTGTCAGAACTTGAGGTAGGGTTTGTTAGGGTTTTTTTTGTGGTGGGGAGGAAGGGATGGAGAAGATTGCAGGGGGTGGAAATCTCCTATTTATGAGAGGAACCTGTAATATTTAAAACATCAGAGTTTTTTTGTTTGTTTGGGAGTAATTGTCTTTTTCTGTCTCCAGAGACAGACACTGAACTACTTCCCGCTTGATTCAATCACTAAATGCATATTTTTTCAGAATACATATAAGAAATAAATCACATTTAAACTTTCTCAAGAGGTGACTTTCACACAATGAGTTTATCCAGCGCCCCAGGAATTTGTGCAGCCCAGCACCAGCCCAGGCCTACTCAAGTTAACTGTTATGTGGATCCCTGAGTTCTTGATGAGCAGTGGTGTTCTGGTCAGGAGCACTGCCTCACTTAAGAAAAAGTGCCTCACTCCCAGTGTTTCTCATATTGGGTGGAGTTTTATGTGTGTGCATTTAGCAAGAAAGTATTCACCTTCAGGTTTAATTTGTTGCTCAAAAGCTGGCTTTCACACATGAGAAAATGGTGTAGCTTTGTTTTCTACATAGAAACATACTAACCTTTTTAAGCTATTGTACCTCTAACAATTTCTAGCTGTACAGCAGTGTTTTTATTTATGAAACTCTTGGCAAGCTCTATGTTTAAACATATTTGCATGAAATAGCTTAAATAAATATATACATATATGTATATATAGAGATATTTTTATACTTTTCATGATTGAAATGGTGATGCTCTAAAATACACGTTTCCGTTGGCATATGATAAAGGAAACAGTGATCTATCTAGGTGATTTTGAAACAGGAAGAAAGCTTGTCTTTTGCATACTGCCTTTGTAAACTAAGGTATTAATACTGTTCATTGGTAGGTTTTGGTTGACTTTAGGGGTTTTTTTTTAAAATTTCTTCTAGCTAGAGGCTAAGATTGTTGCCTTTTACCCTCTTGTCCAAGGGATTAACAGCTTTTGGTGGGTTTGGTTCACCCCTCTGCTCCACCCACTTCCTTTTTCTGGTTTGTGTGTTGTGGTTTTTTTTTTCTTCTCCTTTTTAAACAGCTGTTTGTTTTTTTTGTGTTGTGGTGGTTTGGGGTTTTGTTAGTTTTGGGTTTTTTTTTCCAAACTCACTGAGAGACTGTAAAACTTTCTCAGTTTTTCATGCTCACGTTTTCTCTGTTAAAATCTCATGTGCTTCTTAACTGTTTTCTCCTCAAAGGCAATCTCAGGTGTTAGTTATCAGGAGGGTGGAATCCTTGTTATGTCAGATGTCATCTAATTTCAGTACTTAACTGTAACCATTTATATTCTGATCAAATTTATTTTTTAAAAAAGTAATTTTAAAGTGTAAATATTCAGCTTGAGTTCTTGAAATTAAAATAGAAAGGACAGCTGGGTCATACTTTCATTTGAAATACGAAAGCCTATGAAGCAACAGAAGCAGCAGCAGCAACAACAAAACAACCCTAAAATGCACATAGCTGTCTGTCAGCAGCTTGGAATCAAGTTATTTTTAAGCCTTCTCTCTCCACCATATGAAATATTTATAAGATAAAGACTAATCTTCCTTGGTCATTTTAGTCAGAATGAACAAATGGTATCTTGATCAATTGCACTTTTTTCTGCAGAAACTTAAAAGTTTTCCTAGAACCATCTTGAGCGTCATAGAGGAGTGATTTGATAAGGAATGCTGTTGTCTGGAGAAGTGTTCCTTTTTGTTTGTTTATATGATGTCATTGCCCTTAGGGGAACTTTAACACTGTTTTGTACTCCAAAAAGTGAATCTTCAAGATCTGTTGGGCCTTTTTTGTACTAGTAACTTTATCAAATTTCTAACTGTCTTCAGTGGAAAAGGTCTGAATTATAAGCCATAGAAAAATTATTCTATCACATCTTTAAATACTATACCCTCCTACACAGTAATTGCTGTAAGACAGTAGTAATTCTTGGAGTTTTCACAGCTAACTGTGAAATCTTTCTAATAGCAGTGTAGTTGATGGTTTGACAAAATTCTTCAATGCAAAATCCATGGGAACCACAAATCTGTTATTTAAGTTATATAATTAAATAATCACTCTGGCCTAAGAATCTTTGGTAATTTAGTTAATAAATATCTCTTAAAAAAGTAAAAAAATAAAAAATGGTGCTAAAACTGGAGTGAAGTAGTTAATCTGTATTTAACAGGTTTCTTTAATCAGACCTTTGGTGTGTGGGTGTGTTCCTTCAGTTGAGTAGTTGCCATCCACGGTGGGCTAAGTGGTATTAACTTTTTGTAAGGTCACACATCACTGCATCGTTCTGCCCCTTCTTGTGCTGAGATACATTCCTTCAATAGTTACTGAGCTGTTACAAAGCTGAGAGTTTTTTCTTGCTTATTCTGAGAATTTCTTTTGCAGTATTTAAACTGCTAGACTGAATGACATGTTTAACAAAATTTGGGACCTCTTATGAGAGAGTTAGGCTTGTTCAGCCTGGAAAAGAGAAGGCTCTGGGGAGACCTAATAGCAGCCTTCCAGTACCTGGGGGGCTACAAGAAGGCTGGGGAGGGACTTTTTACAAGGGACTGTAATGATAGGATGAGGGGTAATGGGTGGAAGCTGAGAGAGGGTTGGTTTAGACTAGATATAAGGAAGAAGTTCTTTACCCCGAGGGTGGTGAGGCACTGGAACAGGTTGCCCAAGGAAGTTGTGGATGCTCCGTCCCTGGAAGTGTTCAGAGTCAGGTTGGATGGAGCCTTAATCAACCTGATTTAGTGGGAGGTGTCCCTGCCATGACAGAGGAGTTGGAACTAGATGATCTTTGAGGTCCCTTCCAACCCAAACCATTCTATGATTATTTTTTTTTATGTAAAGAGAGTGGGAAGCTCATTAAAACAATACAAGTTTAAATTTATTTTATTTATAGAAACCCTTCTAAAGAATATTTCCTTAAAGAAGGAATGCAATAGGGAAAAGTCATAGGAAAATGTACAGCCTAAAGCTCTGGTAGTATTTAAAATTCATGCCTATACTAATCTAATATGAGCTCACCACAGATCCCAAGGGAGCTTCATGCAGGATTCCAAAGAAACTTATTAACATCCAAAGCATATTTTTTGTAATAAAAATCAGGTTTTTTTCTTACTGAAAAATTTGCTTGCTTTTTTTTTTTTTTTTTATTGAAGGAGGGGAAGCAAATGCACAATGGATCATTTAACATTGTTTAATGATTTTATTAGTTCATATGCATTCACATTGGTCTAAATCCAAGTCTGTCTTTGTTCATGAACTTGAGCATTGAGCAGGATTTTTATGAAAATGCACAATTAGCTCTAAATGTTTAATAATGATTTTTCTTTTAAGTATGAAGTGCACTGTGGTTATGAAATAACTTGACTGCATTATTGAATCTTGCTCTGGCAAGGCTAGCCTACTTAACAGAGAAATCAAGCCTGGTCTGCTTCTCTTACACAGTTACAGATATAAAAGCTACAGAAGTTAGACCTGTCTACAGGCAGAAGTAACTTATTTTTGCAGGGATTGAGAATGCCAGTTGATTGAACCACTGAAAACATTTAAAGGAGAAAAACAATAAGGCAAACTGGAATGAGAGCAGTTCATTTAACTGACTGTTAGTCAGCTAGTCATGAATTTTGACCAGCTACTAGAAACACATATGTTAAAATCCCTGTAGCCTTATAAGTTTTTTTTCCCTGAAACTTTGGGGAGCAGAGTAGTGTAAGATGAGAGTACTTGACATTCTGCTTGGAGAACTCCTCATATGCCTTTCCAAACTCCTGGCTCCTCTGAGAGGGTCTCAGAGAGGATCTGTTTACTAGGATTTTTCTTTTTTTTCTTTTTTTTTTTTTCCCTAGCTCATTTTGCAACTTAAGATTCTAATAGTTTTGGCAGATTGCTACCAATATGGCACTCCAAGCAAGTGAAAAAATATATCTATTTAGTGTATAAACAATGAAATAGCTTGGGATCCCTTTCAGCATTTAAATGTGCTATTACTAATTTTAAAACAAGTCTTGTGTTTTGTTTTTTTTGTCTTGCCTGTGTTGCGCACAAAAGGTCAGGTGCACCTGACATCATTATGATAAAATAACTTTTAAAATGAAACCTCCTTTTTCTTTAAGAGAGACTGCATTGTATTAGAATTAAGAGATTAAATTTACTTGATGTTTGAACTGAAAATAATTGCACAGTGAATTGTCTTGCTTTATCTAGTTTATGTCAGCAGGCAGCAATTAATTCAGTATCTTTACAGCAAGAAAGCTTATTTAGCTTAGTTTTGTTCCTATACTTTGCATTTCATGCCTATTTAATAACAGGAAAAATATGACTGAAATACTTTGCTGTTCTATATAATTTGTTAACAGTATTTCAAAACATTGGTAGAAGTCTGCATTTTGTGGTCATGAGACATCCTGAAATAGCCAGATTTGCTAATGTAGTTAGACTGTCAATACCTCTGGGGTGTAGGTAGCTTATCAAGGTGCACATAGAGAAACGGGGAACTGAGACTCATAGACTGAGGCCATAACTGCTGAAATACAAGTTGACCTCTAATGCTTCTGTTATTTTAGGCACCAGAGCTTGTCATCAAATACTACAAAATGTAGCAGTAGAGTGTTGAAACTTGGGGCTAAAATTATATGTCAGTATCCTAATTTTGGACTATTCTTGTCTAAGTTCAATATTTCTTAACTGTAAGAGCACTTGCCAAATTTGTAATACTAATTGCTTATCAAAATTCATTAATTGCTAAACTTGAGATGCTGACAAATCTGTGTCTAGATGAGTAGTGTATTTCTGTGATCCGCATCTACTTAATTCTTAGGAATTCTTTTGGTCTCCAGTAAATTTTGTAAACCCACAACTAGCAGTGGCTTGATTACTTCCTTTTGACAGTATTTGTGGTCTGTTACTTACAACTGCGTTTCCCTTGAAAGATCAGGATTTTGAGAGAGGCTCTGGAGATGTTTCGTAGACAATTCCTCATTCTGATTAAAGTTTTCATTTTGAGAATTGCAGGTAATGATTTTTTTTTTTTTTTTTTTTTCCATTAAAAGTGTGTGCAGTGATGCTATGTGGGCTGTCACAGATGTGTACATACACAGAGCTCTTGCTCTGCCTTCTGTGTTGTGTGCTATTAGGTTGTTCTTTGTTTTGAAACAGGAGATCCTGAGAAGGAACTTAATCCCAAGAAGAAGATGTGGGAGCAAATCCAACCTGATCTTCATACCAATGACCAGTGTGTTGCTACGTACAAAGGAGTTCCCTTTGAAGTGAAAGGCAAAGGAGTCTGCAGGGCAGAGACCATGGCAAACAGCGGAATTAAATAAATAATTGGTTGTTAGAAGCTTTTTCAGATGTTGAAATGGAAAATGATGCAAGCACAATAAAAACCATAAATATATTACCCCTCTGAAATGCATGGCTAATAGCTTCTTTTGACTCCTCTTCCAGAGATGTGAAAATGCTGAAGGCATAACACATTCCATAATTTGTTCGTTCACAGTCCTTGAGGATAAATGTTGTCAACAGTCATTAACCGCTCAAGACTTAATTGCCAAGACTTATACATGGTAGAACTAGAGGCAGGCCAGTATATTTTCTGGACAGCAATGTTTAGAGGATATAAGGAGCAAGAGCATCTCAATAAGGAAAAATTTCTGCCATGTTCCTTGTGCGCTAACTGCTCTTCAAGAGGTACAGGATTAGCAGTTCTGTGAAGACAACGATTGTCTTCATTCATTCTTCTAGTCGCCTCTTCTTCCAAGCAGTTTTCAGACACACTATAAAACCTCTGCGACTCTGTTCTTGTCTGTGTTGTCTCAGTAGTCTGCAGACAATTGTAATGGGAAGATTAAACTATGGCCCTTCATGCCCTAAGATACGCAAGTGGACATACTTTCATGTCCCACAGTTAAGCTGTTATAATGTCAATAAGATCAAAGCTGTCACGTTTTTCTTTATCTAGTCCACCTAGATGTTTCCTTCCAAATGACAGATAGCACTAAGAATGAATAGCAAATAGATTGCTAGAGCTAGTCAAATACTACCAAAAAAAAATATACATTTCCAATGCCCAAACAGGTATAAAATGAATCTGTTTTTTGTTTAAGTGTATTTTTATGTGTCTATGTGTAGCCTGTACCCAGGGCTAAACTGTAGCAGTTGTTCTACCACCTGATGCTCCCTTCCCAGCTGAGAAGGGGAATCAGGGAAAATAGGGAGAAGCACCATGGGTTGAAGTAAAAAAGATTTAATGAAATAACAAAACTAATACAATCACCTACATAAAGTATACAAGGTTCTACTCAGCTGTGATGTCAACAGCAGGAGCAAAAGGCCAGGAGGGAGAAGCCCCAGGAAGAGGAACTCCACTCTCAGTGAGCTCCCTCCTTTTATAATGAGCATGATGAAGTGGTATGGGATACACCTGTGAGTCAGCTGCCTTCATTGGATCTCCCAGCTGACTTGGGGCTACTCATGGCCTGCCTGCATGGCTGGACCGTGGGGCTGTGCCTAGGGAACCAGGATATTGTGCAGTGATATTTTATAGAAAGGATGCTTTGGTTTTAACAGAAGTAGCTTCTTTTGTACAATTAGAATAATGCCGTAATAATGTAGTACAAGTAGTCATGGTTGCTATGGTAATAGCCTCAAATTACTTGTTTTAATTCCTGCCTTTTAATAATCAGAAAAGAACTATTTTAGATCAATTTACAATAAACCTTTGAAGTAACTATTTAGAGATACTTCAGATATTTTGGCATATAATATTTAACTGAAACAGTAAGCACTTTTTTAACTACTGAAATAAACAAAGAGCCACTCTGAATTTGCAGGCTTTGAACTTCATCCAGTAAACTGGGAGAGAAAGCAAAATGACAAAATGACAATGATATAAAATTAGAAGGAACCAGTGCAAAAGAAGAGATGAACAGATTTCTTTTTGGAATGAGTTTTTTATGTGCCTATAACTGTTCATTTTTCATGCATCTGGAGATAAGCAATGGTAATTAGTTCTTTAAATATATGGAATAGCGCTAAGCACGTGGGAGCTATTTTATCTGCCTTATAAACTACATATCCAGCAATGTCTTATTAAAAAAAAAAATCTTGACATTCATAATCTCAATTCTAACTAATTCTGAATCAAGGTAAGGAAATACTTTTACGGAACATAGATCTTAGCTTTTAATACTGGAAAGCTCTTTACAAAGTTTGGAATTCAGAGGAACTTCTGAAAGCTTGAAGAATTAAAGAGGGTCACTTACAGTCTGAACTCCTGTGCAGTTTTTACTTTTTTGCTTGTTTTTGTTTTTTTTTGTCCTTCCAGATCTGTGTTCTGTAGGAACTGCAATATACAATCTGGTGTAGTGTAAAATCTCATTTGCGGCTACATACATACATATTAGGGGCATGATTTAGAGCACTGTCTTGTTCTAATTTTTTGGTTGAAGCTAGGATTCTGGATGCAGTAGTGTGAGGTACTCTATTGAAATGCAAGAAGTTTAGTAATCTAAAGAGGTATTTTAAACTGTGCTTTCAAAGGCATTTGGTATGGATGTGGAATTTCAAAGTTAATGGCTTCTACTGTTTTATTTCTATTAAATGTTACCTACCATAGAAAATAGAAGAATGAGCACCTGAAAGCTAATTTTATTCCTTGCTGTGTTTAGGTAGAAGCACTTGATAATTGTTCTGTCTTATAAAATTCAAGAGCTTTCTTAAGACAACAGCTCTTTCCTCTTTAATTATGCTCTTCTGGTTGTCTAGGAAAATGTATTTATACTGTACTGAGCTCAAAAGTGACAGGAGGGTACTTGGGGCACTGTGCAAGTATGCTTCTTCACTGAATCCAGCCTCTTCTGCCTTGTCTGCATGAGTAAGTAGAACTGCAGTGAAATCCTTCCATGTGGGACCCAGCAGTTCCTGTAATGAAAAACAAGTCTTAAATAGTTATCTTTTCTTGTTCCTTTTCCCCACTCCCGCATCGTATACTTAGGCATTAACAGACCAGTTATATGTTCTTTTCCTGGCAGTAATCCAGTTCATGCTATCTGAGTTACTGATATTTTTAGGATTTTTCACCTTCCCAAGACATTGATATCCACTTTCAGTGGAAATATGTAGTCGTGCAGTACTAGCAGTTCTCTGTTATCTTACTAAAGATATTAATAAATTTCTCAAAAATAATGTCTATGTAAATAAGGAAAAATGGTTGTTTAGCTCTGTCACACATTAGTTTACATCAGTAGTTTCCACATACTCGTATTTCGTCAATTTTTACAGTTCTTTGAAATTTTTCTTTAAAAATCACCAAAACGCCTTGTGTTGAAAAAATGAATGACAAATTTCTCTGTAACACCAAATTCTAGCTGTATTACATAAAACTAAACTATTCTCAGTAATTCAGGAAAAACACAAATCAAGTGCATCAGCATAACTGATGGGACAGAGTTTATCTTTACTGTGAGGGTAACTGAGCACTGGATAAACTAAACTGAGTAATATCTGTTTGCTGACTTTTTTTCCCCCCTGCTCTGAAGACATGGATGCATGGTAATGAGAAATCTCCAACAGAAAAAGCCATTCCTTTTCAGTGTCTCTCTCCCCATGTATCTTACCTACCTGCAAAAAAAGAATTTCCCCCAGGAGCTTCCAAATATTTTCTTCACATCAGTTATGCTTTCCTTAGCCACAGTAAATCTATGGTGACTTTATAGTTGTTTTCTCTTGAACAGACAGAGCAGTAGTGACAGTGCAGGACAGAGCTGGGCATCCCTGTCAGATTTTCTGCATGATTTTGGACCCATTGCTCATTGATTTAGTCCTATACAGAGTGCAAGAGAGTGAGTGACCTGACTTGCTTCCATTAAACAGCATTTCTCTTCAACAAGCTAGATCCATCATGATAAAGCATTAACTGTAACTTCTGAGAGAAAAACTTACTTTGATAGGTAAATTTGGTTCCTAAATTCCTTTGTGCCAAGCCCACGTGCAAAAGGGAGCAGTTCTTGCCTCTCAGTTTTGGTGTGCTAAGTGTAGTGTTGGAGTTGTGAGTAGCGTGTTTTAACTGCTGGACTGGGAAGTGTTCCAGTTTTCAGCTGCACTTCTCTGTTTCACTTTTGCAGTCAACTCTTCCATAGCTATTGTCACCTGAAGACAGAAGAATTGCCACTAGGGCAGAGACTTCTATTTATTTGTTACCTGAATGAATTGAATTGTGTGGTCGCTTTCATCCGGACACAGAGGCAAGTCAGCCCTCAGGACCAAGACAGCTAGATGCAGGCCTTCCTCCCCGAAGTGGTGAGCCAGGGCTGATCTCACTGTGTCTCTCACATGCTCTTTGCTCAGACTGCTGTGAGGGTAGCCTGGAGTGTCAAGTACTCGAACACGGAGAGCTATCTCACAGCCATTTCTTCGTATAATCCCCGAAATACGGCAGCTGTGTCCAAGGCTGCAGCACGTAGTCACAGAGCTTGGGGACTGATGACTCTCAAAGTCTGAGCTTCCCAGCAGGCTGTTCCCAGCAGTGCTTTTGCCAGTCTGAGTTCTTCCAAGGACAACAAGGTTGATGGTCATCTCGTTGTTGTCTGCCATTGTCTATGCTTTTATCCAGAAACCTGTCACTGCGTGAAGGACAAATAAGATGAGCTGTTTCAGAGAACTTTTAAAAAAATTTTAAATCCAGCAAGAATAGCAAAATTCAATGTCTTTTGGGTGTCCTTCCCTGCCTGAAATGCTTTAAGGGGTGTGTGGTGTAGATAAACATTCAGTGTAGCACATATACCTCGGTCTGATCCACAGGTGGATCTTTGCTGTCCTTCCTAGTCTGCTGCTTAGAAATAACAAGACCCCATGGAAGGTGTCACAGGTACAAGAGCAGCCTAACAGGCTGTGCTAGTCTAGCAGAAACTGAAGAGCTAAGAAAGAATCAGATGTGAGAAGAGTTTTAGGAACAAGTAAAGCAGAGAAAGCTAAGGAGAGGCAACGGAGAAGGCAGTGAAGTGAAGAGTTAGGGAACAACTGTGGAAAACAGCATTGGCATACAGGGAGAATAAGTTATGAAAAGGAGGAAAACTAAGGGAGGAAGAAGAGAATGGTGACAAATAAATGCTGCTGTTATGTTTCAGGAGGTAAATCTTTACTTGTTCTTAGGGGGAAAAAAAGGATAGTCAGGGAGAAGTAGCTTTTAATGGAGTGCTTTTTCACAGCAGATAGCAGCTTAGAATACGTCTTTCATCAGCTACCACTAAAGTTGAAATAGACAGTAATCCTAAAGGGCTTTCTGATACAGAAAAATATAAGAAGTATGTCTTAATGAAAAAAAACCCAAGAGCTGAAATAGCTAATGCTGCAGGTTCTAACCCCAAATAAAATGGAGACTTTAGAAATGTATACTGTACAGATTTTTAGACTTATGTCGGAGTTAGTGGCAAAGAATATCATATACTGGTGGATGGACAGAGGAGATAGATAGGTAAGTATCATTTCCAGTTACTATAATTGTTCATAAATGAGCCCTCTTGCTCTCTGTACTCTTCTGTAATCCAGTGTCTGAATGGGTTTTGGTGCATGTTAACTATCTAATAGGAATACTGGTTGATTAAATAAATTGAGAGGCGTTTCAGATGGAAAAACGTATTGGCAAATAAGTAGTTGATTTTAAGTTATCAGTGACACCTGAACTTCACAAAGGTTTGTTTGGGGTTTCTTTTAGATACTATGTTTAGATACTCATAGAGAGATTGTGGATAACTTTACAATGGGATTTCCTGTGATTAATTTAGATTCTTGCATGTGCAGTTCAAGCTTTTTCCCTCATATTAAATCCATGCACAAATCAGTCTTTTGAAATAACTTCAGTACAAAGCCAAACATGCAAGAGTGATCAATGTACTAGTTTTGTTACAGCTAGCATTGAATACGTTGATGTATGTCATGATCTAACTTAATGAATTAACAGTGGATTGTGGATTTTTGAATGATCAATTTACTTTTTTTTTTTTAAGAATACTTTTTAAAAAAGACACCTTAAGAAATGATTGTCATCAGTTATTCATCAGTCTAGATGTGCATTGTATTATTTTTCTGTAGCATAATAATGTGACATGATGGACATGCATTTATGCATTCATTTTTTAAATCATGATCAAGGATTTTTTTGTTTTTCCCCTGTAAGCAGTCTATGCTTAAATACTGAGATTAATTTCATATTATGTCACTTACCTTATTTTCCCTTAAATTCCTCTTTCATTCGGACTTCATTCATAAACCGTATGGACAATGTAAAAAGGAGCTTGTATATGAACTTTGAAACTAACAGCAGCAACGTACCACGCTGAGACTGTTACGTACACATTAGCCTGGTTAATCTATTACTAATAGATCCTCATTCAATTGGATGTGTTTGGTCAGTAATTGGCACTGTTGAATTTTTGCAATTTAGCTGCAGATACAGTTTTTGCAGTCACTGTAGTGATTGTACAAAGTTGATGTTTTTGAAAGTTACTTGAGTACTAGCAGCAGTTAAATGTGAGAGTGATAATGGAGGTACTGGGATTACTTTGTGTTGCATGTTCTTCAATGTGTGTTCATATATGCGTGTGAGGAGTATATGCACTTTCTCTTATTGCAATGAATTAAAAATTGCAATATTTTCAAAGCACGGTGTAAACCGTATGCAGATGTAGAGCTGTTTGCCTAACAAAGATGGATTAAAATAAGTAAAAATTGATTAAACTACAGAAATTATTTGTGAATTGGGAGGAAAACTAAAGGCTTGCACCACTGCCAGTCATGTGCTTTAGCTGTTGGTTTGATAGCTTGACATGTTTCTCTTGCAAGCATCATTCTTTCCCATGCTGTAGTAGCATTAAAACCAGAGATAAAAGATTGTCCAGAAAGAATCTATCACTTGCTTTTTAGACAGCTTCCTGCAAGTGGGAAAGTAACTGATTTGAACTTCTGTGCCTTAGTGGAAAATAAATAGAAATTTGTGCTTTAATGACCAGGTTCTAGTAATAAAACGAGAGTGGAGTGAGCCCTTCTTGTCTGTGCACAAAGAAAGGTTTAGATAAGCCACCTCTCTGACTGCAAATTCCAAGTGGGTGAAGGCATGGACTCCAAGTTGACTCCAAGGATATTAGGATAAGTGTCACTACAGTGAGAACAATAATCTGTTACGTAGGCTGCCTGTCGTGAGAGGAAAACAGGTAGGTGCTTGTATACAACAGGAGGAGTGTTGTACGCAAAGTGCAGCTTGCCCAGCTGGGTGCAGAAAAGGGCAGGTCATACAGTCTGAGTCGGGACACATCTGGAAGGTCTTAGCACGGGCAGAGGAATTTAAGAAGTTGTCTCCCTGGGGGGATATGACAGGGAAAAAATTAAACTGATTTTTATGTGATGCTTGCTTAGACTCCTCAAAGTATATGAAAAGAGTCCTCCCGAAGGTGGCAGTATCACCCTGCTCCACAGGTACTGTAAAACTCAGCTGGGGTCCCCTTGCTCTGGATTCCTGCATTGAAATAAAATACCAGGTCAGAAATGGGCTAAAGCATAAAATACAGAATAATTACACGAGTCTTCAAGTGTCTCCTGAAATAAGAAACGTGAAAAGCATTTTTTTTTCTTTATCACAAGAAACATTTTTTACTTTATATATAAAATACACACAGCGTAGCACCTTAATGAATTTCAGCAACAGTAATGCAAAGGTCTTTAATTGTCTTTGAAAAAACAAGGCTAAAATCATTTGCAAGTAACCATTGGACTTATGTATATCTACAGAATCTAGAGTTACAATGCGTCTTAGTCACATTACTGTCTCAGCTGCTGTTATGTTGTAGTCCCTGTGATCACCCAGCTCTCCATAATGCTTGTTAGGGTATACCAAACAGGCTAGATCTTGTAAACTGAAATAGCATCATTTCTTTCTAGGCACATGGCATCTCTTACGATGTGTCATCTTTCAGTTCCCACGCCTTCCCATCCCTTACAGCTTCTTTCCTGATGTGGGCTCTCATTTTAGCCTAAGATGATGCCATAATAAGTAATTTAAGATGTGCTTTGATGAATTTCTCTTACTTAGAGAAAACGCAGTGAGGCCATTTTATGGATTGCCACACACAGAGGCGGGCTCTTAACCTTCCCAAGCAACATGAGAAATCCAGGAAGGGATGCAGTCATGTAGCCAGTATTAGATGTGTAATTCCTAAGAAACACCAGGCACAGGACAGATCTAGTGATGTTCTACTCCTTTTGTACATTCACAACAAAAACATCTGTGCTGATCCTAAAGGAACGCACACATAAAGTATGCTACGTTTTCCTTAAATCATTTTTTTTTCCTTTGCTTAGTCTAATCCTTAGTATCCTTAGTATTTTTGAACAAAGGTAAGTAATTATCAGCAATCTACAAAGTCATATTTCTCTTTGCAGTATGAGTGGCTGTGTAGGTTATCTACATTGGCATTGCAAAGGGGAAATGAGTTGGGGTATAGCTACAGACTCACGCAGCAATTGTACCAGCTTTTGGACAGTGTCTGTTTGTACAATTGTGGAACCAGCTCCTCAGGTCCCCACTGTACTTCTTACAGTGGGTTATGGGTTCAGGGCAAATACTGCAGGCAGAAAGGCAGATCAAGTACCCACCTTGCGTTTAAGGACAGATTAAGCAGAACTATCAGCACAGTGAGAACATCAGCCAGTCTCGTCCTGTCCACCCCCCCACCCCCCTTTTCTTTTTCCCTATATTCTCCCACTGAATCACCAAGATCCACAAGATGTCCTTTTCCTTCATCCTCTGCAAATAACAGACAACTTCAAATTAGAAACCAGTATCTTTGATGTGCTTGTTTGATAAGTCTCTGCTGCGGAAGTATTGTGTCTCTTCAGTTGGTAGTACTGATCACAGATTGGTAGGGGTTGGAAGGGACCTCCAAAGATCATCTAGTCCAACCCCCCTGCTAGAGCAGGATCCTAGAGTAGATCACTCAGGAACACATCCAGATGGGTTTTAAATGTCTCCAGAGACGGAGACTCTACAGCCTCTCTGGGCAGCCTGCTCCAGTGCTCAGTCACCCTCACAGTAAAGAAGTGTTTCCTCATGTTAAGGCTGAACCTCCTGTGTTCCAGTTTGTGCCCTTTGCCCCTTGTCCTGTCACTGGACACCACTGAGAAGAGTCTGGCCCTGATTTCCTGACACCTGCCCTTAAGATATTTATAAACATTAATGAGCTCCCCCCTCAGCCTCCTCTTCTCCAAGCTAAACAGACCCAGCTCCCTCAGCCTCTCCTCATATGAGAGATGCTCCAATCCCTTCATCATCTTTGTGGCCCTGCACTGGACTCTTTCCAGTAGCTCCATGTCCCTCTTGAACTGGGGAGCCCAGAACTGGACACAGTACTCCAGATGAGGCCTCACCAGGGCAGAGTAGAGGGGGAGGAGAACCTCCTTTGACTTGCTGGCCACACTGCTCTTAATGTACCCCAGGACACCATTGGCCTTCTTGGCCACAAGGGCACATTGCTGGCTCATGGTCAGCCTGTTGTCTACCAGGACTCCCAGGTCCTTTTCCCCAGAGCTGCTCTACAGCAGCTCAGCCCCCAGCCTGTACTGTTCCATGGGGTTGTTCTTCCCCAGATGCAGGACTCTACACTTGCTATTGTTGGATTTCATTAAGTTTCTCCCTGCCCACCTCTCCAGCCTTTCCAGGTCATGCTGGATGGCAGCACACTTTCTACTCAGTAACATGGATATCCATTTGCATTCAGGACAGATTTAGTACTTGGTTCCTTTATTTTCTTATTTTCTAGGTTTTGCAGGGTGTTTGTATTTCTATGGATGCAACACATGTTGAGGACTTCTCTTGAAATAACTAACAACTAACAGCTTTGTATTTTTAATATTTAATTCTGATTATGAATCTTTCCTGTCTTCTCTTTGTATACCCACACTTTAGAGGCAATATGCTGAGATGCAAAGAGCGTTTCTTAAAAATATAAGTTTAAGAAACTGGAATACTAATTAGAAATACTATACTTTCTTGGTTTTGATAATCATGATAGTTTGTGTACATCAAGATGCTTTTTGTATTTTAAAGCATTCCAAACAAGCTGAATCTGAGGACATCTTCCAATATATTTCATGGTGTCAAGCCATTGAACATGTAATGTCAGAACTATGCTTTAAAAGTTGTTTTACAAGCCAGTGTGGCTTTCTTTGGCAACACAATTGTTTAGAAAAGTGGAATTGCTGTAGATAGGCAGTTTATTAAAATTCTGAATAGTTTGTATAAGGAAAGGGTGCAAAGTACATGGTTACTAAGTTGATGTGTGGTTTGGGACTGTAAGCCCCAGACTCAGTAATTAACCCCAATGCTTGTAACTTTCCAATATCAACTGTCGCACAATACTGTGAAGTTGGAGCCTTTTAAATTGATGTCCTTTCTGCATGAAGGGAGAAAAGGTACAAAAATCCCCACCTTTCCTGCACAGTGGAAAGGATTAAAAAGTCAGAATGCTTTTTCTCTTCAATGCTGTGTGTCTTGTAGCATCTGTTGTGCTGCGTTCAGGAATGTGGTACCTTTATAAATTGTGGAATCTGTCTAGGATCTTTCAGAGCTTGGAGTGTGATAGACTATTATATTATTCAGTGGCTGGAATCTGCCTGTTGTTGATGGAAAATACTGAGCTACATCACCACTTGCTCTTTTGAAATTGGTTTTGTAGGCATAGACAAGAAAAATAAAAGGCTGTGCAAACACTGCAGACCTGAAGCCTAGTTCCAGTGTACACTGACATTGCTAGGAGCAATGGAAATCACATTTGAGCTTCAGATACAGCAGAGGGCTGAGAAGTTGCAGGTTAATCAGATTTTTTCCTGGGTTCCTCCACAGTTGTTTCATTATCTGCACGCAGCAGAAGCCTCCTGCTGAGTATCTTAAGATAAAACAGCCCCAGATCTCGCACTCCACGTGGCGCACAGAAAATGTGAACCCAGTTCTTCCTGATGTCATACACCTTACCTGGTTAAGTCACCAAAATTTAAAGGCTGGAAATTTTAAGGGTATTAATTATATACAAAGAAGCAAATAGGAACCAGAAGAAAGTTGGCAGAAGTAAGTTCCTGTGGTTTATTGTTTTGTTTTGTTTTTTCTTGAGGTCTGCAAATCAGTTTGTCACTATGAATTCAATGAAGACACTCTACTCCTTCAGGTTCTCAAAGTCTTGATAAGGAGACCTCCTCCCTCCACCTGCCTCCTTCCCCATCTAGGCTTGCCTTGTTTCCTTCTCCATGTGTCTGTCTTTCCAGTCAGGAAGAGCTGAGTACAATTTCCATCCATTCAGTTCCATAGTTGACAGCACCCTCTGTATCCCAAAGAAGGTTTTTGGGGTGGCTTTTTTTCCCCCCTCTATCAGACATTTGGCATCCTGGAAGAAGTTGTTTCTCGCCAGTGCTTCCAGTTCTGATGCAAGCCTGAGCTTCTTGTATCGAGGGAAATAACGAGTCAGAAGGCAAGGCTGGTGATTATGTGGCCTCTCTAACCCGCTATCAAGTTCACAGGCTCCGATAAAGTAAGTCTAATTACTGTCTCCCCTACATGTAGTCAACTATGGTTTTTATCCAAGTAGTAAAGTTCCTGATGAATTTTACAATACAGTGCAGTAAACCATAAGATGAGTTTAAAACATGGTATGCTGTGAATAACTTCTGTGGGAGAGATGAGTATTTCATCTGTAGCGCAATGCAAACGCAGCACTGCTGGTGGAAATTCAGCTACAAATTATTGTCATGCACTGTTCAATAGGTCTTTTCTGTAGAACAGAGGTGTCCAGGGGACAGCAGAGACAGATAGCAGAGACCAAATGGTGACTCCCAGTAATTTAACAAAGTTGTCTGTCTCCCAATTAAGGGAACCAGCAGCAATAATTCAGGGCTTCAAGTGAAGTTTAGTTTTGAAGTGGAAAAAATAAACTTATGTAGTGAGTTTGTGTTTTAACATTAGATTCCCTATTGCTCAAACAGTGCTTGTTCCTCCTCATCAGCCAAGATTTTACAAAAGATTTTTTTAGAGTCAGCACAAAATCATCAATGGGTCATCAAGAAGAAATGAGTATTAATTTTTTCAGTCTGCACCCATAACTTTCTTTAGAAATGGTATTTGTCTCAAATGAGGATTTTTTTTTTTTTTAAAAAAAGAAAACAAAAAAGAAAACGAAAAGAAAAAGATGGAAACTGTAATGAGGGAACAGAAATTTTCAGCTGTCAGCATTTCCATAACCTCACAAGACCCAATTTTCATGTCTTAATTTATAATCTTGGTGTAAGGAGAAAACATGTTTTTGTTTTTCCTGTTTCAGATTTGAATAACTGGGCGATTATATATAAATTTACTGCATTTGTGCAGAAGATGTGCTGGTTTTAACATCTGTCAGAGAGCTGCATCTTAAATTCCTTCCCATGATCATCTTTTGGGTGTTATTTCCTGGCAAGTTTGGGACTTCAAGCTGTTTTTGAGAATTCTTATTCTAGCAAAAGGATAAATGCATCCTGACTCAAGAAAGTACTGTCTCTTTAGCATGTATACAATTTGGATTCAGTGGCTCAATTATCAGTTTTCTTAGAAAAGACAAACTAGTGACAAATTTCAACAGTTAGGTGAGTTTTGGTGCTTCCTGAAGGGGCTCTAAAGGCCCAGTGTGAAGCCCTGTTAAATGTATATTAAATAGGTTGCTACAGAGAGACGGACTTAAACAGATGGTACAGGAGAAATCTTCTTTTTAATTAGGAGAAGTCTGTGCTTAGTGATTTGGTACATCTTTGATACCATCACTTAAGTTGTTTGGATATAAAATAGTTTGTCTTCCAGTAGGATCTGAGAGTTCACTGGAGGCTGGGGGAGTGTCATAAAGACTTCAGTCATTCTGTAAGAGCTCTAAGCACCATGTTTCTGCTGTATTTTCTTTATCATTTGAACACTTCACTGTAGGAATAAATAAAATAGACACTTTCTCAAAAATGGTAAGAAGTAGCTTCTTAAATCTGCGTTTCTTAGCCTATCATTAGCACCAGAGTTCCACAGGCAGCATGTGAAGCTGACAGGCTTTGCAAACGGGTGTGTCAGGAAAGGCAGGCATCTACCAAAGTGCGTTGAAAAAGCATGAGGAATCATAATATGGAAGGAGTTTACAAAAAAAAGTCTAGTAGGATGGGAGATTCAGTGGCTATGTGAAATATGCACTATATTGTACTGACTGATGCAGCATTGTTCAATGTTAGTCCACAACATTTGTCGTGCTGTCTCACTCCCCACGATAATCGCTGTTATGGAAGACTCAGCTTGTGGACCCTGGCAGCTGAAAAGAGGAGTTATGCAGATGACTTCACACTGTTTAGAATTTCTGCACTTGGGGAATATTACGGAATTGCTAACAAATTAGTCTTTTTTAATTGTAGTGGCATGTATGCATTTCCTGTCCCAACATGTCCATGCTTATTCATAGCACACCAAAAGAATCACGGATTATTTTTTTTTGCCTTTGAATACAAACAGCATGAAGAAAGATTATTTTCTAGACATCAAAGAGAATGAAGTCAAAATGACCAATTCAAACCCAGAAAACTGAACAGAAATCTAAATATTAGTCTGGTTTATGCCATTTAATGATAACAGGACCAGCTGTTAAAGAAAACAAAGAGAGGAAAAAGAAAGGGCAGAGGGGATTTTCCCACAGTTTGTATTTAATTATGGACAAAAAGTTGGTAGAAAAATTGTAATTTGGACTGTAATGTGGTGAAAATAGCCTTTTTGAACCTTAGTACAAGGATGATGTGGTAATTCAGACTGTAACTTGAGTAAGACATATTGAGTACTTAAGTCTGTTCTTGCACATGAGTGACTTTTATTTATAGTGTTTCACCTTTCAGATTTCTTAGATCTGAAAGTACCTAACCTTACTGAAACACAAATTTAGAAATTGGAGTTTCCTTACTGCCTCTATGTCAACAGTGAAACACAGCAAACCAACAGTTTAGAGTAAGAAGTTAAATATATCAGAGGAAACTGCACTTGTACAGGCAGAGGGTAATTTCTTACATGGAATATTGCCAAGAACTACCATCTATCTGTTGGCAAAAATATCATATGAGCATGAGCTTCTTCTCCAATACTGGGTTTACACAATATAAAACAAAACAGGAGGGGGGGGGGGGGGGGAAAGAGGAGGAAAAAAAAACCCTGCCCAAACTGAAAAGGAAGAGTCCAGGGATGTTTTGTGCTTTTATATGATGGAGTGCTGCACGTCTGCAGCCCCAGCAGAAAAGGAGAAAGCGTTACACTAGTGAGAAAAAGGCACCATAAAACAGGGCCAAAGCTATGAACTGAAAGACATGATTAGACTGGGTGATACAGGAGAAGGACTCTGGTTTGTTCATTGATTGGTTTATTGGTTGGAGGAATCTAACCTGAGTCTAAAGAATATATAGGTCTTAGAAAATGGACTTGGTGAAACAAATAGTAAGATTGTACAGCTTTGCTTAGTGCAAGATGTCAGTGACATTCAATGATAGGACAAGCGGCAATGGGTGCAAGCTGGAACATAGGAGATTCTGCATAAATGTGAGGAAGAATTTCTTCACAGTGAGGGTAACAGAACACTGGAACAGGCTGCCCAGAGAGGTTGTGGAGTCTCCTTCTCTGGAGACATTCAAAACCCGCCTGGATGTGTTCCTGTGTGACCTGACCTAGGTGTTCCTGCTCTGGCAGGGGGATTGGACTAGATGATCTTTTGAGGTCCCTTCCAATCCCTAACATTCTGTGATTCTGTGAAGTTAAAATAGCTACACTTTTTTCTGTTTGTTTTTGGAAGCCTTAGAAAACCTGTATGTCTATTTGCATCTGATATCAGGAATGTAAATTCAGATCTGTGTGTCAGCTTCACCTCCAAATCATACAGTTTTTGTCCTTTTCTTGTGCATTCAGTTTTTCTTTTCTTTGGCAGTGTCCCAAATATAAAGAGCATCCACTGGATACCAAACTGTGTTCCCTTATTTGTCAGTCTTTTTTGAGTTAACATTGAAACTTGTAGACTCCCTAGTCTGCAGCTTTTCAGATTCACCAACTGAAAAGAGTGTAGAAAGAATTTCAAGCATAAAATTGTGTCTGTGACAGTAGCTGAAGAATACTGAACAGGCTTTAACGCATGGAGGTATTGAACAAAAGCAGGGGAGAGGAGTTGTGTTTAGGCACTGTAAAACTTATAGAGAAAAAAGCTCTTGCACTGAGCCAGTAGCACATGACAGCAGTAAGATGTCATTGAGATTAGTTCAATTTCCATGCATAACAGTAACTCATGACTCTTGCAAATACGGCAGATCAAATTCCTTTCTGCTGTACCCCAGAATAACTCTGTTGGGTTCATTCACTATAACTACAACAGTGCTCTTTTGGTTGGGTATGCTTATAAATCATTTGAGTAATGCTGGTTAAAACTGAAATAACATTGATGTAAGCAAGACCTTTCACTTCAAATTGAGATGGCAAAATATGTTCAGCCTCTTGAGAGGAAATGACAATGAGCTATGGGATATTAAAGGAAAACTGAGCATTGTAACTCTTGGGATCACATTGAGAAACTCTTTGCAAGGACATGGCCTCTCACTTCATATTTTCAAGTGTCCAAACTTCCAAACTCACTTTAATTCTGTCCAAAAGGAGGACACTCAGACTTTTGTTTTTCCTGCAAGTTTGCATTCTCATTTCTCTCACTTTCACAAAGAATGTTACCTTAGAAACATTAAATGGGAAACATGTGCTTCAGGGCTAATGGTATTGCTGCTTTGTAAGGTCAGCTCCAAAGTCTCAACATAAAGGCTTTGTTAATCTAAAGTGAAATAAAAGCAGCTGTCATAAAACATGTGATATATAAACTCTCATTTAATGTTGTATTGTATTCCTCTTATTATTTTTAATAGCCTGAATTGAGAGAGAGAAAAATATTTATAGAACGGATAAAAAGCACTTTTCTAAACTCAAGAAAGGGGAGACAAATATTTTGTCACTGATAAAAAGATACTATCTTTAAGTGCCTTTTTTCCTCCCCTGGTACTTATTTCTCTTAGGTCATATATTCTATCTACAAAAGAACAAGGAGTTTTGCTATTCTGTAACTGAGAATAGCAGACAGGTTAGATAAATTTCACAGCTTTTTCAGGCCAATGAAAGAACTTTTTTCTTCTTTCTTATTAAGGACTCATTACATCACTCAAAGTCAAGGATTTAATTTTGGTTGGTGGTCCCAAGGAAGGGAGTTCTCCTGTTTTTCTACTTTATTTATCTGAGAGTTGCAGTCAACATTAAAGAAAACCATCAAGCATTGCTGTTCGCGTCATGAGACTGTGTTCATGAATGCTGGCGTTCCTCTTACTGCAAATTTAAGTTGCTTCTGTCTTCTACTGAACCCTCCAGTCCCTACCTTGTGTCACAATAAGACTAATGCAATTTATGAGACTGAGTTACTCTTTGCTACAAATGATCATTCGGTCTTTGTTGGAACAACTTTAGATGTCGCACCTTGAGGCCCGAAGGAAGTGGTTCACATCACGGAAGCCCCATGATGGAGATGCAATAGGGAAAGGTGCTGGCCTTGCTGGGTTGCTTGACAGATGGTTTCAGCTATGAAATCAATGGATTCTTACCTGCCGGGACAGGAGGTCAGCAGGTGCTAGATATGAACAGTTATCCTGATGGTTTTCATTTTGGGATTGCATCTATATAGTTTTTAAGATGCACCATGTTGTAGTTACGTGTAGGTATCAAGAGAAATGTTTTTTAAAAAGCATGGGTGACTATGCATGTCTGATTCTAAAGATTCTTTTGCAAAGGCATGTATTAAAAGTGGGACCCTCAGACATAACCTAGAGGCCAAACTATTTCATCAAGAAACTAAAAACTTCTTGACAAAGGTAAACTGTGAAATTGAAAACTAAAACTGCATGCAAGTGTTGGGTATTAAATTTTTCTGAGATGTTAACAATCATTTGGCTATATCAACTTATGGGAAAGTATGCAGATGTGTGAGCAGTTTATGTTTGTTTGAAAGTGAACCTTTTAGTGTATCTCAGTAAGAAAACAAACAACTGAAGAAACCTTAAACTACATTTTCTTCACTGCCTTTTTGGTCCTCGTCAAAGCTATTACCTTGGCACTCAGAAAGTTTGGAATATCTGTAGGGAAGCTTGTTTTTCTAAAAGAAGTATATTTCTCATATGTATCATGGACATTTGTTTTTCTCATCTTGGTTCTTTTCTTCCTAGCGCACAAAAGATAATTTTTTGCGATATGGCTACATAGTCTTTGATAGCTTAGTCAGCAATAAACACTAGTGACAGTTTTGGCACTCTACAAAGAAAAATAAGAATAAAAATGATATTTTAGAAAACTAAACTAACAGTTCTACAATTTTTAAGCAGAACAGTGCTTTCTGTCTCAGTTTCAACTCTTTCTCACCCTCAGCAAATCCTTCCGCATTCATTGTACATCATTTTAACTGAGTTTAATTTTATGACAGCATAAAAAGCCATCGTTTTAAGTGTACAATTACAGCTATTCTTTATAGAGCCTATATCCATTTCACAATATACATCTTGAGATACTTGTTTTGGTGAACTTTAACTGCAATATCTTCAAATCTCTTTTATAACTCTTCTGGATATCTTTCTTTTGTTGTACTTTTTTTCTTTTCTTTTTTTTTTTTTAGAAATCACAGTTACTCTTTTTACAGTTCTTCAAGAACTCAGAAACCTTATTAAAAACTGTCAAAATGGAAAAAACATGTTCTGTGAAGCCAGAATATCTGTCTATGTGTTTTTATGGTCCATTCTTCCGTTTACACAAGATCAAAGCATCAAGGGACAAGAAAATAGGGTGAGAAAAGTCAATTCAAGCTTGCAGAAATCATGCTCAGGCCAAATATTTATCCAATGATTCATCAAAAATGTTGCAAAATGTAGTACTGTTTTTTTAATGATCACAGATTTCACTGCCAGTTCTTGTAGGACATCCTGTTCTGGTGCAGTGCTTTTAAAAAAAAAAAAAAAAAAAGTAAATACGTTAGGTTTAACCATAACTGAGGGACAACTGGAAGCCACTAACAGGATGGACATACCTCATTATGAAGCAGTGATTTTTAGAAGATGTAAATACTTAAATTGGTAGTAGTAGAAGGCTCACATTTAATTTGATGGTAGAAAATTTCTTGTAATTGAACAAGTTCCTGTTTCTGCTGCCAGAATAAAAGGATTCCTCAAGAACGAGGCACATTCAGAAAAGAAGTGGTACAGATATGACAACAGTCATCTCTCACGTTTCAGTTCTGCTGAAATAAAAGGTGAAATTTCAGAATTTCAAACCATGCGATGGTGAGCAACAGGTTGCTTGTTAAAGGATACTGATATAGTTTTATAGGGATCCTTGACATATGGAATAAAAGGATACACAGGAGAAGCAAACAGACCCTGAGCTCTGTTGGCAAATTAGGCACTGGTTGAGCAAGATACAGTGATAGCAGGAAATAGTAGAGAAAACGAGGTAAAGCAGAAAGGTGCTAGTCAATGTCAAAGTTGTTGAAGGACAAAATAATTGTGAAAGCTAGTCAAGGTCTATGGAACAATTTATCAAGTGTGATTGAAAGATGTCTGCATGAAATCTACTATTTTGCTGAACCTTAACACATGCAAACCACTAATATAGAAGGGTTTGTTCCGACAATTTTTTCCTGTCAGGAAATTGCTGTAATCTAGCAGTTGCCCTTGTTCCCTCTGTAGTTGGCTATATTTCAGATCGTCCTTTTATATAAGGAGTAACACTGCAAGACGAGCTCAGTCCATGGAGAACAGGGGCCTCAAGAGGCTTCAGCTCATGAGGCACTTTCCCGAGTGTCTTTCCATGGTGCTCTGCATAAAAATGAAGCCAGTCCAAACACTATTTTTCAGCCTAATCACAGGTGCTTTCCACCATGTTTCCTACTATATCACATATCAAACCCTTATTTTTTTAAAAAAGTGGAAACAGCAGAATGCATATGCAACCATATAACCTATATATTATTGAGATAAGCATATACATAGTAAGAGAAGAGAAGCAGAAGCTAAGAGGTAACTTCAGAAACTCAGGTTTTTGTTTGAAGGGACAGGACTGCTACTGAAGGTAAGTTTTGCTAACAAAGCATAGGATGCCTGCTATTCAAACTGCGTGCCTTTATCCACAGCTCACTCTATAATCTATTTTAAAACCCATCCATGACCTTTCTTTCGTATGGTAGTCTTAAAAGTGAGAATACATAGTTCAGTGCAATGGACCGTAGCGTACAACCACATATAACCACAAACGTTATGTACTAATGGAGGTATAAAATAGAGAACAAACTTAGAATGAAATGCCTGGGAAAACTTTGGCTCTCATACTATATGGAAAAAAGCAAGCAGAATTGTCTCTTGTGAAACGTAAAGGAAATTATGTAACTGAAATTTTAAACATACAAGTTTCTTGGCTTCTCCTTCTTCCAGGATTATTGAGGTAATGAAGATGGGATTCTACTTGTACTTTTCTAAATGTTATTAATGACATTCCTGATTGCCAATGGAAATATCTCTGCTGACTCCTGATAAACTGTATTCATTTTTTCGGAGCTGTAAAACACTGACTATTCCCAATCACCTTAAAGGTACCCCTTCTCAGTCACTCCAGGAGACAATTTCAGCAAAAATATCCATCAAGGCTGACATAGTGTACACACCTGTGTACATGCGAGCAAGGAGAAGTGCCCAGCCTCTCTAATGTAATGAGAGCTGCAGAGAAATGGGCACATGCTGTTCTATGGCACTCACCCCATTCTCTAGTGCTGCTGCTTTGGCACTCATTGCAGAGCAGCAATGAATGTTATAGCTAATGTGGTATCTTGATACTGTTGTTAAAAGCATCAATGGCAACAAAACATACGTTTTAAGGAAACATCGAATTCTTACTTTACCACAGTTTTCCACACCAGAAAGCATGGAAAAATATAAAGAAAGTGGCTCAGACTGAGTAAGCCGGATATGAATTAGAGTGCAGGAAGAAGAGAGCTAATTAGCTTTGCTGTCTTGGGCTAATCCTTAAGACCAAATAGTGAAGAAACAATAGAAAGAAGATTTGACAGAGGAAGGAACCCAATTCCCACAAGGAAGACTCTAGCCTTCTTGCAGGTTTTTTTTTCTTTAGATCATGAACCAGGAGGATTCAAGGAAAAGCTGGAGAGTTTTAGACCTCTGGGAGGAAAGCTCCCCTCTCTTCACTTTTAAAATAAATGTTACATTAATATTCTTGCAAATAAAACAGTGGAAAGAAAATGTGATTTGTTTTGAGGCATCCACAGAGGCATTTATTACAGTTGTAAAACATTCTTGATATGATGCTGTTATCTTTCTGAACCAAGAAAAATGTGGCTGATTGGTCATTTAGGTTGATTCCTACCACCTGTGCTATACAGGTGATGGCATCCAAATGTGGAGCACCTGTGAGCTGCTGGCATGCCACGGGAAGGCTCTGCTCCCTTATTTGAGGGTGTGTATGGGTGTGTGTAGGTCTGCTCTATGTGGGATTTTTTTTTTTGTCAAGAAGCACAGTAGTTGTTGATTTACAGTTAGTTACTTTAATTCTTTCACACTGTGAAACTAAAAGAGAAGCTGACCCCTGATGAGCAGCAATGTCTGTTTTTCTACATTGAGTAATGGAGGTAAGTGACTGGCTGCTGAAGTGAAGTGGGTGTTGAGATACAGAAAGAAGTTTTCTAAATGTAGTCTGTAGAAAAAGAGAAGATAGATTGGGGTAGTGGAGAAGTGGTGGTTCTTCATAGGTTAAGTGGAGGATGTGTGGATGAAATACTGTTTCCTGCTTTTAGGTGCATAAATGGATCAGGGCAGCTCTGTATCCCCATACCTGTCTCAGTGTATCATGGCACTTATTGCCTATGGAGGAGGCATTTGTCCCTGTTTTTCTTAATATGTCTGTGCCATTTTGCTCCTCTGTTGGATGAGTTGGGATTTAGAAGACTTGCTGCCTTTTTCAGGGATGTCTAAGGCTCTAAATCTGATTAGCAAAGCCAGTCTTTATCTAGGCTTGGGAGTATTTCAATGAAGCTGCTTCTGTGTATGTCTAAGAAATTCATCCACTCTCTGCTTGCTACCAAGTAGCTTCAATCTCTAGAGATTTGTCCTAACTTGTGAGCTTTCTGGGGAAGCAACTGTCAATTTTGTTTTCAGCTGCTATGGAGAGATGTAAGCCATTTGGATGTGGATCCAATGTGTATGTGTCCAGCTTTCTGGGGGAAAGCTGGAGGAGAAGGAAGGCACAAGAAGCTGAGAGTTTGATGCTTTCTGGAAAGGCTAGTCTATTGTAGAGCTTGGCTGCCACAGTATTCAACTGAGACCTGGCAGAGAGACAGGCTTAGGTTTGCATAAGGAATAGTGATCTGTTCCTCAAGCTCTACAGCTCTTGGAGGTAAGATGTATGTGCTGTGTGGCTTTAAGGCATACATTCCTTTTGGTGTATGAGCTGTCAGATAACCTTCCTAATCTAGTTAAATGCCTTGCTTTGAGTCATAGCAAGCCGGAGATGAATACAGTCCTGGAGGTACTGAGTGGAGAGGGCTTTGTGGTCACAAGTATATGCAGCTCTGCAGTGTGTTTGTATCTGCTGATGTGTAGGGAAGAGAAAGCTGATGATGCTGTGGCTGAGTTGTTTAAAGGAAAGTAGTTACTGTTTACCACTGTGGTCCTTATTGGTCTCAGTCTGTCATGGGCATCTGGGAAGATGAAGGTGAGAGAGCTCAAAACTGAAATGGAACTTGTACAAGTGTGTGTGGAGGTTAGTGCTTTTCAAAGAGTTCTTCCTTGTCTGTTCATGCCGATCTTAAAATGCCATGTATGAATGGGAAATGGTTGAAGTACTGTATTTTTTTAACTCCTATATTCAGGTCATTTTGAATGAATGCAAATAGGTTAGCCCCATATGTAGTGGTTTGTTTTGTTTTGTTTTGTTTTTTCTCCTCACAAGGAAGAAAAAATTTCACCAAGCTTAAAAGAAAAGGAGAAGTTTCTATGGAAAGCTTTAGGTTGGAGTGAATTATTCCAGCTATTGAAATGGTCTTTGTTCTAGATGAAATTGCACCAGCTTGAAGACCAGTACCCAACACTGGTGTAAGGTGGGTGTTGCCCGTGATTAAACCATGGAGGTGAAGTGTGGTTCTGCTGCCCTAGTGGGTCACACTAACTATAGGAGGCAGAGAATCAGCTGGTATTGGTTAGCCATCAAGATATCTGCCTCCAGCTGGCTGGCTGCCTGGCACACGCCTGTGCAGTAACAAGAGACAGGCAGGATTTAAGAGTACATTAAGAGACAATTTGACACAGAACTGAGCAGGCAGCACAGAAGATGAAACAGAGATTTTTTTTAGAGGTAGGCGTAGAGTAAATTACCAAAGCATTTCTCTTTTTCATGTGTTTAATTTGAGGTCTGACTTCATAATAAGTGATACCATGTGGTGCTTCCTTAAAGTGATACTTACCTATTGTAATCCTTTAAACTTTCTGAGATGCCTGAAGTATGAAGTCATTTTAATCTGTTACCTGGAATGTTCTAATCGCACTCAACAAATTTTCAAACTGCTATTAAATATTTGAGTGTCACTCCTCATTTTGCTCCCCCACCCCGACTCCAGGGGTGGAGATGTTACTGCTTCTGCAGCCACCCTGCTGTAGATACAGTTGTATCATGTATAACCGAGTTGGTGGTGAATGCTGCTTGAACAGAGTGTTTTAGCTGAATGTGTATGTTTGGACTATATAAATCAGTGATCTAGTGAGTAACTTTCTCCTTGGTTCAGCTGGTAGTTTTTAGAGAAAGCATTACTACATGAGGACAACTTTTTCTTTTTCTTCCATCAAATGTATGATAAACATAATGACTGTTGCTTTTTTACGAGACGATTGTATAGCTTTGGCTTGACTCTTGATAAATGTCTTGAAATCTCACTGGGTTGATTGTACTCATTTTGGTGATGTGAAACAAAAGAAACAATGTTCCGTGCTTGTAGGTCTCTTCGCAAGGAATAGCACTGAGCATCTGAGGAATGCAAGAGTTTTCCAGTAAAAACATCACTGTAATTGCATTACAGAAGTGAATCATACATGTAATCTTTCAAATATGCTGGCATGGATTTTGTTAATACTGACTAACTTGCCTAATGTGATGGGTGCTCTTCTTTAGAAACATGCCTAATGATAATGTAGAGGTCTTGTCTGATCTCAAAGCAAGGTGAGGCCAGTGAGGCCAGATCTTGGACATGAAACCTCCTGGGACACAATAGTTTGCCGAAGCAGATGCTTTTTATTTTGGAGATGTCATACTGCCAGAAGTGGTCTTTGTAATTATTATTGTGATCCTGGCAGTCTGGCGACTCTAGTAAAAATCAGTTGGGTTGGAAGGGACCTGAGGAGGTTGCCCAACACTGAAATTTGGAACAAGGCTAAAGTTCCTTAATAAAGGAAGTACAATCATTTCTCTTGAAAATTGGTGATGCTCTGGTTGGTACAGCTGCATATGCTGTTAGCCTTTGTTGTTGCCAGGTTGCATGGGTCACTAATGTTTACCCTTCTGTCCACCAGGATCCCCAAGTCTTTGCAGTTGAGCTGCTAGCTACTCAGCCAATTCCCACTCCAGGCCCTATGCAGCTCTTTCCTTGTAAGCGGAGAATGAGGTTTCTTGAGAGACAAAATTCTAGCTGAACTGTGATTTGCATTAATAGTCTACTGTCTTTTTCCTATTGTAATTGGCTGTATAGGGTTGCTGCTTCATATTGCTTAAGAAGTTGCTGTGTTCCACGACCCAAAGGATTGCTTTTTAGGTCAGAAGCAATAACTGTATAGTCTAGACCTGAGAAAACATGAAGAAAATGCAGATAATCTTGGGGAATGCTCAAAGCTTCCTAAATGAAGGATTTGTAGAGAAGTGCAATGCATAGGTGGAAGATCCAGTTTGCTGGGGTCTCCAGTGCTACTTTCAGTAGTAACAACATTTTTCTCAGAATTTTTCCATGTACAGCTCTTGATCAGGAGTAAACTTAATTTTCCCAAGACTCATGGTTATGAGCTTCATTGTCTCTTAACTAATACAGTTCAAGTTTTCATTTGAAGACAGCATGACTTGCCAAAATTGATCACAAAAGGAGACACGCTTGTACTGAGTAGTAAATAAGAGCTTGATTAATATGAATATAAACCTAGGCTCAGAACAGAGGTTAATAGTGAAATACTATTTATTCTATATACTAATATATATCATGCTATACTGTATGCTATGAACTATTCTATGTATTTAGAATACTATACACTATGAACTGTGTTGCTACAGGATATAGCATGCAATCCCCACCCAGTGAAGCAGAAATGCTGTTAAAACCCAGCCATTCATTTCTTCATTTTCTATATGCATCCAGTGATGTTGTAATTGTGGAAATTGTTTTGATTTTTTTTCTTCCACTTTTTTTTAAATCATCCAAAAACTATGCTATTTAGATAGTCCTCAAAAGCTTGCTGGTTCCCATGTGTGCCTGAGATACAGATAGTCCTGCTTCTTTCCTCCCCATCACCCCACTTTTCAAGAGACCCTTCTGTTGTGCTGGGACCCCTGGTGCCTTATGCAACTGGTGGTAGCCACCAGCCAGAGCCTGTGCACAGAGGCTTTATGTACGTTGCCAGTATAACAGACCAAGGAACATCTCCCTTATGAGGAAAGGCTGAGGGAGCTGGGTCTCTTTAGCTTGGAGAAGAGGAGACTGAGGGGTGGCCTCATTAATGTTTATAAATATGTCAAGGGTGAGTGTCATGAGGATGGAGCCAGGCTCTTCTCGGTGACATCCAATGGTAGGACAAGGGGCAATGGGTGTAAGCTGGAACATAGGAGGTTCCACATAAATGTGAGGAAGAATTTCTTCACAGTGAGGGTGACAGAACACTGGAACAGGCTGCCCAGAGAGGTTGTGGAGTCTCCTTCTCTGGAGACATTCAAAACCCACCTGGACATGTTCCTGTGTGACCTGATCTAGGTATTCCTGCTCTGGCAGGGGGGTTGGACTAGATGATCTTTTAAGGTCCCTTCCAATCCCTAACATTCTGTGATTCTGTGACTGTTCTCTGGGTCTCAGCAATGACAAGTCACTTGCACATAGTTAGGAAAACAGGTGTCTCTTGAAAACATATCTGTTCTTTTTTTTGTATTCATGTGACTGTGTTTCCCTTCACCTTTCTATCAAGATTCAAGTTTAAGCCTACATTTAAGCAGCTCTTTCTTGCTTAGTGTGACTGAATGTACAATTGCAACAAGTCGCTTGTCATTCTGCGAGGATTAAACAACAGAGAGAGTAAAAAGTCCTTTAAAAGTATGAACCTGAACTCAAACTTTAAGACAAATAAGAATCCCTGCTTGTTTGGGTTTTTTCTTTTTTCTTTCCTTGGTTTTTTTTTTTGTTTGTTTGTTTGTTTTTTTTCTTTTTTCCTTTTTTAAAAGAAGCTCCACGTTTTAACTCTATTTTTTTGAAAGTGAGTTTTGCTATTTGTGCATGCCTGGGACTGGGCTTACTCTTGGCACATGTTTGAGATTGTCAGCCATTTTTTTAAACCTGTAGCAGTGAGCGATCTATGCGTTCTTCCCTCCCCCAAAAGATATTAAAATATAAATATTTGGCATATTCTTGGGACCTTAGTTTTACTTTTAATATTTCTCAGTTTCAAGACTGTGATACCATTTGGTTTTGTCTGTAAGAATTTCTATGAGATTTCAAACTATGTTGTCCTCAGGCTTGCTTTGTTAATTTGTTTGGGTTTTTTGTTTGGTTTTGTTTGTTTGCTTTTTATCCTCCTTTGGGTATATTGTGCATTGTTCATTTTGAATTTAGATTGGTTGCAAATAAATAGTCTTACAATTGAGGTGGCAGGGGTTCATAGTTATTTACAGGAACCTTTTGCCTGTGAATTGGTGCTTGATTGCATTCAATTTCTTTGAAATAAGAATCAAAGTTGCAAAAATGCATTCTTTTCTGTTGGGCACTTCACTTTTTTTTGGTAGCATTGAGCACAGCTTATGAGCTTTAGTCCTCAGTTTGTGCCACTGGAGCAGTGTCTCCTTTAGTTTTTCATTTGGTTTCAGGGTCATTCCACTTGCTGTTTTGAAAAGACAAAAAAAAAAAAAAGAGAAATCTCTGGCAATAGATGTGATGCATATGCAAAAATGACACCCTCAAGGACTTTTTCAATTGAAAAGTAAAAAACATCACGAAATTGGCTCCTTTCAAGGCTTCAGAGAAGGCATAAGTATAGTAAAAGCATAGGCCCTGTAATTTCCTGGTTCTCAAGTATTTATTGAAGTGTATTTGTCAAATGTAATTCTTGACTGTTGGTCTTCTTTGCATATGGATCTAGTACTAACTTGCAAAAATTGTTCTTCCTCTTTTCCCTTCCAACCCCAAGGTTTACTCTTGATGCTTTTGTCTTGGTGGGACACATCAAACAATCCTCTTGCTGACACTTGTGGAAGAAGGGATGGTTTAGCTCAGTGGTTAAACACATAGCAACAGAAGGTGATTTTGCTTGTGTCGAAGGCTTCTTCATAGTAAAACAAAAAATGTATTTCGATTCTTTATGAATGGAACAGCTATACAGGTACATCATGGCTAGGATACAAGCTGAAGGATACCTTTATCAGTAGAGAACATGTTACTTCAGAATCTCCACAAAGAACTTGCTGCTAGGTTATACCTTTTGCTGCCTTTGTCCCTTACAAAGTATTTCCACGTTACAATACATTAACTTGTGGCAGTTATTATTTACTGACATTATTTATAAATTGGGATTTAGGGTGGCTGACAGCCTTTTTAAAATGATAAAGAATGTGTTTCTTCCTGCACCTTTTTGGCACAGAGTACTTTGTATGGCGGACTAGTTGGAAATTGTTGCTGCTGTTAATAGCTTAGGTATAGGGCAATAGAGTAGCTCAAGTCAGGGATAGTTATCTGTGAGCTGTCTGCTAATGCTTGGTTCATGCAAGTACTTATTCATAGTTGCTTGGTTCATGCAGATCCCTGCTCTATTAAAAGGACTTCAGTGGCTCTCTAAATTGGCTTAAAGAATGCTGGAAAAACATGTCAAAATCTCACGTTAACTGGATTGTCTTTGTTTTCCATTTGACATTGTTTTACCTTGTCATTAAGTTGTTGTATAGCTATCCAAATAGACAGGTCAGTGTTTATACAGGGAAAAAAATAATGGGCAAAGTTGACATATTTTAATATTCAGAAAAGCTGAAGCTTAAACATTTGTCCAAGCTCTGCAAAGATTCTTCTGCATTCCAGTGGATTGTACAATAGCATCTTCCTTACGTTCTTCTGTCTTTTAGAGTAACAAATTCCATTTTTTTTTTCATTTCTAAGTATATGCAGGAGAATTCTTAAGAAATCTGTCTATTTAAAAAAAAGCTGGTGGGAGGGGAGAAGAAAGTAAAAAACTAAAGCACCACTACCACCTGCCTCATGCTCTTCTCCTCCTGAAACACCTATGCCTTTGTTTGTATTGCATAATTAAAGTAGGACATTGGCTTTTTATATGAAACTAGGAAAGCAATCAATGCATAGTATGATAAACTGCTTTAGTACATGTTGAGAAATGCCTTAAGAATGGGCAAGGCACAATATTACTCTTGGAAAGCAAGATCTGAACCAATGCAGTCAGTTGCTGAACAAGGGAGAGCTAAGATTGTTTTAAAATCAGGATTCGCTGAAGAGCTGGGGTCCACAGAGCTGGGAAGCGACGTAGGACTGCCACAGCCTCCCTAGTGCAATGTGAGACTGAGCGTTATAGAGCTGATACTGCCATAAACAAGAGGCATAGGAGTGTGACTGTGATTTGCTGCTGGCTCCAGAGCACTTTGATTTTTAATATGTTGTAGACTAATATTTTTGAAGATAATGTCCCGTTTGGCCACCTGGAATGACAGTGACAGGAATTCTCCAATTAAGTGGATTGTAGAGACCAACAATGGACCTTGAAGAGACCTTGATGTTGGCCATAATGCATGAAGGTATCTTGGAGCTGTGTACAGAGCCCTGGAAACACTTCTGACCATCTGGTTCCTTGGAGAACAGAGAGAAGACAAAATAATATTGTGAAAAATGAAATATTAACTCCACTTGCATTTTGCCTTGATGATTTCTTGGAAAGTCCTGTCAGACAAAAATGCATAATTAGAAGTGTTAGCCTAACTGAATAGGAGTGTAGGAAATGGTTCCATTAATTTCATGTCTTTATAAATACCAGAAATTACTTTTTAAAAAATAATTGTTTAGAGGGGGAAAAAAAAAAAAATCCAAAAGCGCATACACAGTTCTTCCTTTTGTATTTTATTTCTGGTATCCTTAAACCAGCCAAACCCTATCCCCAGTAACTTACATGCATCCAGTTCCTCAAAGCTGAGTTCCTGAAAAATTTAATATAATTGCTAGAAAAAGAGACTTGTCATTCTTAAATTTGATGAACAATTAGGTCAATGAAACTCTGGCCACTGTTGTGCTCTTTCTTTTAAGTCACTGAATTTTAAATATAAAATGAGCCTTTAAACTATGCCAGATGGAGTATAAAATTGTCTTGCCAGAGTGGCGGCTAACTTGAACTATCTTAAGTAACTGCATATATGTTTTTAAAGCAATGGAAGAGTGTTGTGAGAGTATATTCTTTGCATGGATACATTGGGCTGTCTGCCATTGCCTTCTGGGGGAAACTTGTCTGTAAACCTTTTCTGGTAACTCTGGTCTGCAATAATGGCTTCAGAATGAATGCAATTAATTGGATTTTTATCCGAATTGAAAATGCTCTTATGTTTAATTTTATTCTATTAAGTAAGTTAGATCACTTTAACTGGTGTTTATTGGCTCAGCAATAAGTGAAAACAGTATCAACCAATGAGCCAACATTTTGTGGAGCAAAGTGATCAAGGAAGTTGCAGGTGGCAGAAAAAACAGCATCCTGTATAAGCTAGTGGTCATTTAGCTGGGTTGTAATAGGAATCAGTTTGCGAGCCCAGAGCGTAAGTACAGATATGGCTTAGTATTTTAATGTCTCTTTCCTCTGAAAACCTCAAAAGGACAATTGGATGAGGTCTCTCAGTGTCATTGTCTTGTATGACAGTGTTATGAGTTGCAGTGGAATAGCGAGTTACTGCTTGATCTACCTAAAACTCAGAGAAGAGTTGTGGTGTTATGTGATAGGAGTAATTCCTGAGCTTCAACTAAATTCTTGGTTGTTGCCACTAGCAAACTCTTTGTATCATTGCATGTGAGCTGGACAAAGTCTTGTTTGTGACAATAGTGAGATACAAATCAGAATGGTCAAAACTTCAGTGCTGATCAGCCCTGTTAATTTGCATAGGCTGTGTCTTATCTTCAGGTATGCTTTCTTGAGGGATTTGTGTGTTCATAGAATAGACTCCATTAGAAAGAAAGGAAATGCAACAGATTTTGAAGTATGCAAGCTGCTATTGAGTAGCTTCCAGAAGAAAAATGTAGCAGCTTGTGAGAAAGAGATGTTTGGAGTTACTGTAGAAATAATGAACAATGCTATTTCAGCGAGCTGATCAAGTAGAAGCACATAGATGAACTCTACTTTAAGTAATGGATCTCTCTGACCTCTCATCTTCCTCTGATGCTAAGACAAGCTGATTAGTTAGGGAAATCAGTGCAATTTAAAATGCAATTGAAAGCAACTTGATGTCAGCTTAAATGTTAATGTTAAAAATATTAACATCATCATTTGGAATAATATTTTTTCTTTATGCTGATAACAAGACAGGTTTAAGAATTAATACAGAATTTAACAGTAATGAGAAGACAGCTTTAACCTCCACTTTTGCTTGGGTGACTCAGTGGTATGACCTGAAGATCTGCTCTAGCAGCATATGACCTGTAAATGAAAAAAGTTGAAGGTGTCACCTAAATATTGAGATGTTACCAATTTTGAAAATTACTCTTAGCTGTATTGGCATATCTACTCATATCCAAGTTCTGCAAGAAATGTATGTCACAAGTAATGTTAATCAAGGCAGATGTAGCCACTTAGAGTTTCATCTGAGTTTAAAAAAAATCAACCAAACAAAAACACCACTAAAACTGCATTTTAATTTCCAAAGCATGAAATATTTCATATTACTTGGGAGAAAAAAACGCAAGATGCCAGCTGATTCCAAAAAGGCTGTCACAAAGACTTGAGGCTTAGTGAATATACTAGGTGTTTTCAGCAATGCCTTTGAGGTTCACCCACTAACAGTAGTTCTGAAAAATGTCTTTAAAGTCTGCATCTTATTCTTTTGATGGATTACCAGAATCTTAGGCTCATGCCTGAATTTAGTGCAACATAAACTGCAGCTAAGTCACAGAAGAAGGAAATGAGATGAGAATGCCTGAAGAAACTTTGAATGTCCCTGCTTTGATGTATTTCACAATCTTAGCATGACTTCATAGCTGGCAGTATACAATATATACAAGACTTGGAGAGCCAACACAGCATGACAGCCTGAAACAGAAGTACGTATTGTATATCAAGAGAAAAGTGAACTGAAAATGTCAGGAGTAACTGCTAAGTTCAAGCAGAGTTGTTATGAAAGTGCTGATTGTGGCTCCATAGTTATGAATTGGCTTGTTTTTTATTTCTGAAGAAAGTATTAAGTCTTGTGATATCTAGAAAGAATTAGAGCAATTTCACTCTCAGATTATAGCAAAGAAAAAATAAAGGTTGTGTTGTTTTTCTGTATAGTGTGTGTACCTTCCTGGGTGTTCTTGCACCTTCTAAAATAACACATTTATTGTCGTGACTTGGGAGATTTATTGCTTTCATGTGTGAACCTCTATATGCAACTTGTAATCAGATTTAAGACTGCCTGGAGACCTGGCTAGATAAACATGCTAAGAACAGACATAGTTTGACACACTAAATAGTACAGGGCAGAGAGCAGTCAGCTATAATATATCTTGCTATGCAAAAAGGTGAAGACTGCTGTGAAATGAATGTTAAACAAGTGTTTTACTACTGCTTCAAGAGCTTCTTTCAGGCATACATTGCTGTGATGGGTGCCTCAAACAGTGTTTTGTTAATGAAGTTAAACAGTAGTGGGCAGTAGTAATGAACTTTGAATTTATTACTTAGCCACCTAACCTTGGTATGACTATAGACACTTGGACATTGGAGACTGTTTGCTGTCACTGGTAAACTTAGGGTAGTCATGAAAGGTGCTTAGAAATATTTCTTCACAGCTTGCCTGAAGAGGGAAGCACAGACAAAGGTGTCACTGTTTCTGCTCACAAATTCAACAGATCTTTGAGTGTTCAGGGCTTCTGAAATTTAGCTGTTTGAAAGCAATCCTGGCACATCACGGTGATTTTTGCTTTTCATCTGTACTTACATCTGATTGCTTCAGTGACAAAAATGTTGGTGTTTTAACCACATTTTAAAAAATGCTTGCAGACACTGAAGAACTGACATTCCTAAGATGGCAAGAAGCAGCTTCTTTACTGTCTATCAGTGGCACTTGTTACAAAATCTGGTGGCTCACTTTTGTACAGCAGGATAAAGTGGGAACAAATTTGGAAGTGGAATTAGAAGAAGGGCAGTTGTTTGACTAATAGAATTCTTATTTGACGTATAAGGTGGATGACTGTTTTGCTCTTTCTGCTTTCATATCAAGTTGACGAGTAGAAAATACAGCTGTATTAGGCAACATTAGAAATCTGATCTGGGATTCCTTTAGTGCTTCCCCGCCCCCCCCTTTCCTATGTATGTGTGTATGCACTCAAATAGGTGTTTGCAACCTAGCCACCAAGTAGAGTGCAACCTTTTAAAGGTAGAGGTAAAGTAAGGTCTATCCTGGTGACTAAAGTGGATGCTTCTATTAAACTGAAAGATGAAGCACCAAGCTCTCTTTTCATTTTCCTTTACAGACTGTAGTTCTGTTTCATCTGTAGACAATTTGGCTTCGGAGGGAACATGTAGTCCTGAAAGAGTACAATACAGTGACCAGCAAAATGGATGAGGTGTAATCTCAGAGGCAGGTCCACCATTGCACTGTAAAGCTGGAATCCTCTTTTGCTGAAAGATTAAGATGCTGTCTGTTACCTCTTACAGCAGTACTTGCAGTTTGATTTCCATCTTCTCAGCCAAGTATCTGTTGTCAAAAGTATTCATGACGTAGGTAAAAGAATGAAGGATTTTGCCAAACAAATAGTAAAAAATGAAAGACTCTCCATGTTCATTGTTGTTCCAGATGAAGATTATATTAAAGACATATTTAGGTAGCATGGTTAAACTTAGCTTTGGTATCTTATTTTATTTTTATTTCAGGTGTATTTGCATTTATAATACAGCTCTTTTAATTAGCTGGTCACATGCTATATTCACTGTTGAAAAAACAGCATATGATAATTTGAGACAAGTGTATATGTAACATCTTGAATGTAGCCTCCAGTCCCCTTACTTCAAGGTACTCTATTTCTTTATGATCCAATATATTATACTGATACTGGGGGAGATACAAAGAGATGCAATGATGAGCAAGGAACTTTCTCTCTGAGTTAAGTAGTCTTATCCATTTTATGTGTAATTCTAAGTTTATAGCAAATCAGGGTAGAAGAGTGTTAAGGTAAAAATGTAGTGAACTGTGCGAAGGCTGAAGCCTAGTAATATGTGAGTGTGGGCAGACAGAGCCTAGGGTTTGGCCAAAGAGGAATTTCTCACTCTCTCAGAGGAAGGAGGCCTTGTTCCCTGAAACGTAGGTGTTCTGCATATTCACAAGTCATTAGAAATGCAGTAAACTCATAGTTTAAGACTATTGACTAGCCAGCTGAAAATTCAGCTTTGTGTGCTGTGACAAATACAAGAAGTGAGCTCTGTTGGAGTAGTACAGCTGCTATTCTCTACCAAAACAGAACATCAGAACACAGCTTCATTTTACTTGCTTCCAAAACACAATATAACTAATTCCTTACCTGCACAAAGTCCTCAAACTCTATTAGGTTTAGTGAATTGTGTACAATGAGCAAAGACTGCTGAGCTTTTTTTTTTCATGAAGGAGATGAAGCGATTCTGTGGCACTATAAACTCTTATTGTTCTTTTCCTGGGTTAGCTTGTCTGCTTGTCATCCATGGGGAATGCAGAATTTCTTTTCTGTGTATTTTACAAGTTCATTGAAAAAATTATGACGATAAAATTTTGCAGTTATATTTAAAAAGAGAACTTGTCATCCAAAGCAGTCTTTGCTAGAACTGAATGAGGCATGTCTTCTTCCTTTCTGCTTTTGCCCATACCTCTATAGGACTTAAAATACAATTGTTTTGATAATAGAGACTGCTGGGTAACTAATATCTGCGAATGAAGTCAAGGATTTAATGGAACTAACATGGACATATAGTACATCTAAAATTGGGTCCAGCTACCTAATTTTCAGTATAGAATCTCTGGATTAATTTCTTGTCTTGATAGTGTTCATTCTGCAACTAATTCCTCATACATTACCATAAACTCCTTCCGAAAACTTTAAGGTAAACCAAAATAATACTAAACAATGGTGGCTGATTTGTTGTTCTTGTAACATTTTGCCTGTACAATACTACTTCAGGATTTCCAAACTGACTCAACATCCTTTGACAAACAAAATGTAGTCTTGATAAATGGGCAGCAAATCTAAACAACTACCCTTCCATTTGAACATCCTCTGTTAACTCATTGGAACTGATATAAAATATTTTGCTGACCTGACCCACTTGATGTAAACAAATGGGATGTGCTCAAATGAGAGGAAATAATTTTGGAGAAAAGTCCACAAGGAACTCATAAGAAAGTGTTGAATTATCTGACATGCAGATATGTGATGACTGTAAAATAATGACAGAAGAGATTAATGAAACAGATGGTTGTGTTATGAATTAATCCAATGTCAGGATACAGTCTAGAACAATGGGGAAGATGGTTTGCATGTACTTGGATGACTCTGCCAAATGTAGTTTACAAAAATCTCTGCTGAGCTGATTTCAGAGTGCCCTGATGGCTCCATTGTTAGTGATATGTGTCAGATCTAGAGAGGCTGTTGAGGGGACTCTCTTGGTGTGAGATGGTATACTACTTTCAAAGCACTAGTAGCTGTGAATGGCATGCTGGCAGAGAGGGTGTGCAGCAACATATCTATTGGAGAAGGCAGTGATGTGAAAAGTCATTTTGAAAAAAGTGGGTATTAGAATCTCTCTGGAAAGTTTGCTGTAAAACTCAGAGTTAAAATACTCTGCAAATTTGGATCCCTGTATTACAATTAGATTCCTAGCCATCACCATAACTGGACTATTTTGTGTACATGAAATGTCTTGTATTGTTTCATATGGGTGTTCAGTATATATGCCTTTTGTTTATACCATGCTGCTGCTGAAACGATCCTGGGTTGTTGGTTTTTTTTCTTGACATCCCCCCTCCCACCATCTCATACTGTCTCATGTCTAAATGCTGTGTTCTTTCTTTATCAAAACGTAAAACCTCTGGTGGCAGAAAACATGCTGAAAACTTGAATGGGGCATTATGTCACCCCACATGCAATATTTGAAGCTTCAGACTGACTGTAATCACAGCTACTTTCAGACCTGCTTGCTGTCAGAGGATCTCCCATAGGCCCTCTGAAAGCCAACATTAAGACCTGAGCAGGAGCAATAAACTTCTGTCTTCCATGCTTATAGATATCCCAAAGCCTACTCAAAGGTGTGCTTAAGCTGTAGCCAAAATCATCGCTTTTCAGTTGGAGTAACAGAGGTGGAAAAAACCCTTTACCTTGATACTGTTAATGGAGAAGAATGTGTTGAAGAAAACTACAGTATAGTGATTTACTTACTTGGTTTAGCATCTTTCTTCAAAATTCTTGTGCTGGGGAAATATTGATTACCCTAAAGCTAAAGTGAGTTCAACTAAAGAACTTTTCAGGAGACCACAGATTTCTGTCTGTAGATGTTGGGCCCACTGTTCCCATCCTCGTACTTGCAAAATTGTCAGTACTGTCACCCTATAGTAATTTCACCAGACAAGGATGTTATGATCAGACTCATGGATAAGTAGGGCTCTTGCACCACATAGACAATATGAACCAAACCAGTTACCCTTTCTGCAGAACTTGTAAAATTCAATCCGAGTCTTGAAAAGAACAAACATTTGTGTGGGTTTTTCTTTATAGGGCTAGTTTTAAAGTAATTTTCTTGAAATAAATAATAATAATTAAAAAAAAAATAAAAATGAAAAGGGATCTCTTTCTTTACAAGTGTTTTAATCCCACTGCTAGAGAGATGTAATCCAGATGACTCTCTCAGGGGATAGGAAGGACTTTTGCCAATATTCCTATATTGCTGAAGGATTCACCAGGCAGCCTTCCTAGCTGGTAGAAAATATATTACTGCATCACTATTAGTTTTACCTCCATCTTCCATCTCTAATCCTCCTTTCTTAAATCTTTTGAGAATTCCTCATTAGTTTTAAAAGGTAGCTTTGCAAACTTTTGGTAAAGCAGTTAACTGAAACTTGACATTATGCAGCTTATTTTCATTAGGAATGTAATGATGTGGTGATAGAGTATTGCCATTTGACCAAAACGTATCTTTAGCAAGAATTCTCAAAGTTTTGATTTGCAGAAATAAAAGTTGTCCAAACTTAACATCTAGTAATAAAGATTTTGAATAGCCAAACTCATCTCTTCATGTGGTGTTACTTTTTTGCATAGAGACAAATATTTGCCCCAGCTCTTATATTTTTTGCTTTATTTCTTTTCCACATTATTCTAGAGGTTGGGAGGGCCTTATGGCTTCAAAAAATCATACCAGATTTTGCATCTTTCAAAAATCCACATTTTCTGAATCCATTTTGTGGTTGCATGAGTTGTTTAACACATTGTGATTGGTGTCATACCTACTGCTCATAAAACACAGTTTCCCCATCAGATATGGCATCCTGGGGTGTATTAGAAAGGGAGTGGTTAGTAGGTCGAGAGAGGTTCTCCTTCCCCTCTATTCTGCCTTGGTGAGGCCACATCTGGAGTATTGTGTCCAGTTCTGGGCCCCCCAGTTCAAGAAGGACAGGGAACTGCTCGAGAGAGTCCAGCGTAGAGCCACAAAGATGATTAAGGGAGTGGAACATCTCCCTTATGAGGAAAGGCTGAGGGAGCTGGGTCTCTTTAGCTTGGAGAAGAGGAGACTGAGGGGTGACCTCATTAATGTTTATAAATATGTAAAGGGTGAGTGTCACGAGGATGGAGCCAGGCTCTTCTCAGTGACATCCAATGATAGGACAAGGGACAATGGGTGTAAGCTGGAACATAGGAGGTTCCACATAAATGTGAGGAAGAATTTCTTCACAGTGAGGGTGACAGAGCACTGGAACAGGCTGCCCAGAGAGGTTGTGGAGTCTCCTTCTCTGGAGACATTCAAAACCCGCCTGGACATGTTCCTGTGTGACCTGATCTAGGTATTCCTGCTCTGGCAGGGGGGTTGGACTAGATGATCTTTTAAGGTCCCTTCCAATCCCTAACATTCTGTGATTCTGTGATTTCTTTGCTTACATTTCATTTATTCATCATTCAGTATTGCCAAATTTTAGTAACACTGTGAAAATGTACGCTACTAAAGCTTTATTCGCATAAACTTCTATGAAACAGACTTTAGACAATTTGAGCAAAATGTGAATTAATACATAACTAATTCTGATTGCTTCGTAAGTCCTTTGCTTCAGAACATCTTCACAGTTTAAGAAAATTAACCAACTGAAAAAATCTTTTGATATTCAGTTAAAAGGGAAAAACTTATTTTTGCTCCTTGTGGGGTGCACAACTGAAAGGATTCTCCTGTGTTATAGCTACCTGCTGACATAACAGCTGGCACGCCAGCAATCATAACAACAGAGTCTGATCCAACATCTCTTTCCAGAAAGAACTGGTCTTTCTAGATGTTCTCCGTGCAACTGTGGATGCTTTAAATAACTGGATTTTGATTCATCTTTGCAGTGTGCATTTACTTTCTCACGTTACGTAGCATTCTTTCCTGTGAGCTAATCTCTTGGTTAGCAATTCATAAAAAGCATTCAAATGAACACTCGTAATTTAGTCCTCTGTGAATTCAGAGGTAAGATTAGCACAGATGTATATATCAAGCCCATCTCTACAGCTAGGCATTATATGAAGTGCACTGAACAAAAATAGGGCTTTTGAGTTGTTCTCAGCAGAGATCAGATAGAGTAGCTGGAAGAGCACAGGCAAATATCTAATTTCATTCTGGCATTAACTTGCAACAGCTCATGGTCTATTTTAGGAACTCCCTTTGTATTGCTGGGTCTGAGTTTTTTTCAAATAGTGCTGCAAAGTAATGAGTGCTCTTGGCAGGCAGAAAAATTCCCCCAAATTAGAAGTGAAATTAGGCTATCATAAATAATGTTACAACAATAAGGTTAATCGGGTAAGGACATTTTTTGTGGGAAAGGATAATTAAAGTGTCAGTGCCAGAGATGTTCCTGAACGGTCCTTCATTGAAAAGGAAAGAGTGGGAAAGTCTGTTCGTCTTCAGCAACTGTAACATAAAGCACTGCTGCTTTTATGCTTGTACATTCTTTTTCATTTAGCAGCAAACTTATTGGTGAAGATCAGAAAACTCTTTAAATAACCACTTCCTGGTGTGTCCTTGAGTTGCTGATAGCTCAAAGGAGAAACTTTTTTTAAAGTGTGAGTGTCAGTGTTCTGTTCTTGATCATGGCTTGTGTGGGACTGTTTGTGGCTGATTAGTATGTATAAAGTGTAAGTAAAAATCTTAATGATTTGTGTATGTACAAAACTATGACCAAATGCCTTTTTCCACTGTCAAAATTTGTCACACAGAAGCACTTGGAGATGGCCACCTGACTTACTAAAGAGATCCAAGGTCTATTTTTCTGATATTCTGTTGTCATTTGTGACTAATATCAGAGAGGAAGATGCACAAAGTTCTAGTGTGTTTTAAAGTAGGACAGTTTCCAATTACTGTAATAACTGTAAGTCCTTTTCTCAAAACCTAATCTAAATATATAATGTTATTTTGAGATGCAATACTGCTATTTTGCACAAGGATGTCACCCCTTTAGAAGGAAAAATTAAACCAACTTGTCTAAAGGAACAAAACTTCATAGATTAAAATGAGCAGGAATTGAATATGTAAGTGAGGAACTGCTGGCAGTGCTTCAGTTAAAGTGTCAAAGCACCGAGTTGATCATTTTATCAGCTTTTTCCTATGTTTTTTCATCTCTCTGGATGAAGAGCTGAGGAAGAACTCTACCTGTAACATCCTCCTGGATGTGTCTGGTTATTGCTGCACAGCTTCTTCCTTGATGAAATTATTCTTCTACAGGGCTAGAAGTACATCTGAACTCTAGGTCTTGTGGAGAGCCTTCGATCTACCATGCCATAGCGTGTAGCTGGCTGATTTTAAGTCCATTTGAGGTAGAATGAAGTATGGTACCATCCCTCCTCCCTTCTTTGCATCTAAAGGAGTGCAGGCACGTGGGACAGACTTGAGGCAGGCGATGTCCAGATTTAGGCTAAGTCGGGAGAAAAAAAAATAGCATCCTTTCCATGAAATGATGTTTGTGTCACTAATAACTAAAAAGGAAAAAAAAAAAAAAAATCAGTTTCATTGAACTTGTAGTGATTCAGAAAATAAATGCCAGTTTCTAACCAGCATTTCTGTTGCTAGCTTGTTGGAGTTCTTGACTACTGTGACACATCAATGTTAGGAGCTTCAAAATAGCCTAGCGAAACTGGCTCTTCCTTGAATGGTTGTCAGGTAGCAGGGAAAGATTAGAAAGGGCCATTTCCTTTAAAGAAAAATCTTATGGCTACTGGTGGTCTTACAGAGGCTCCAACAATCCATCTGGCAGTGAATCAGGGAAGACTACCATATAAGAGAGAAAAGTTGAAGATAATATTTTTTTCATTTTAGTTCTTCAGCTTCTTGTTTATTCATTTTGTGCATCAACTCTAACACTGGAATATGGCAGTGATAGGGATTTATGTTAACGTGAGCTGCAATTAAAACCTCACAAGAGTTGAAGGACAGATAGAGGAAAACCAAACCAGGAGCTCACTTGTTTTCATGACACAGGGGGTCACAGTAGTACCCCAAATAAGATGGAGGAGAAGAAAATGGGAAACCAGGACTAGCTTTGGCAAACTGAGAGTGGGAAGGGTAGAAAGCTACAGGTAAAATTGCATTTGATTGTTTAATACTAAATTTGTACATTGGCCAGAATCCCTGATACAAATTCTTCACACTGGAAAAATGTTTCTCAGGGGAATCTATCTTATTACTTTTTTTTCCATTTTGATGAAAAAAGTAATGATATGAAGTGGAAAACGTCAAGCGAAATTAATCAAAATATTGGCCTCATGTAACACAATAGAAAACACATTTTACTGTGTGGTGGTGTTACTCAAAGACTTTAAGTACAGGTGTGCCAAACTGTCAGGAAATTTTTATACAACTGATCGATTTTCCTTTGCTGCAGTCCCTAGGGCTTGTTTTCCCCTTGGACCATGACCTAGAGAAGTTTTTAAACACTTGCTGTGCAAGACCCACCACTCTGTTCCTTTTCATACCTATATACAGTCCCAAATGGGGATATTTTCCATCTGTGTGGTGTTGGTCCTATTACTGCTGTGCCTAAGCATCTCGCCTGGACCGTTTCTGCTTTCTCAATGACAATGGTGTGAAAGTGAGGGACAGCCACCATAGAGCTGGCGTGATAACTGCAATCTAAATGTGGACACAGTTTGCTTTCATTGCGTGTCTACAGCAAGTCTGTTCTGTGTGTGTCCTATCCCCAATGTATGGAAGTAGAGCAGGAACCATAGTACCATTTGGAGTGGGTAATGGAAGTCTGCAGCTGGAGTCTGCTGCCCACGTTCCCTAAGGGTGTCCCTTGGGGACCTCACTGCAAGACAGTTGTTCATCGATGGTAAGACTAAGATGCTATTGTACTCCAAAACGGAGTTTCTTACTCCGTTCCTTGGAAGGTAGAAAGTATACATGCTGATGGGCTTAGATACTTCCAAGTTAAGCAACTGCTCTTTGATGAAAATTTGATGCTAAATTTCTTACTAAGTTTGACTTTTTAGATTTTTCAAATGCCTTTGGTAATGTAATCCAAGATACACTGGAAACCCTTGCAAGAGCAAGAAATCAAACCCATATTTGCAAGTCTTGGCCAGTTTCCTAAATGCTAGAATGTCCTCCCTCTTTGAGTCTGTTTTTCTGAAGCAGAGCAGTCCTGATCATGTGCTGTTTGGGTGACAGTTTGAGAAATTTGTATGAAGAGTGAAGGGTGACCTACTTGCAGCTTAATTTTTTTTTTCTGCATTCTTAGTTAAGATGTTCTAGTTTAGTAGTTGATTTTAATTTAATCGCGTGTTGTCTATAAGATCTTTGTACCACAAATAACTCTGTTTCAAGTAGAAATCAAATAAATCTTTAAGTAGAATATATTTATATTAAAACAATTGTGACTGTGGCCAGTACTGCTACTTAGTTACTGCTATTTATATACACTTTCCATTGTTTTGAAGAGCCATATTGTCTCAGATCGTCTTCAATTCTCAAACAAGAATCTTTTGGGCTTTTACTCTGATGGCTACTGATCTTCTTTCTTAAATTTTAAACTTGATCATGTTTATACATACAGATATTAATTGGGGTTAGTGTTGAAAATGGGTGTTAAGAATTAAAAGTAGCATTGTGGCCACGTTGTTTGGTCCTTTCAGGCTTGGAAGGATACGTGGTGCCTGTGAGCAACGTTCTCTGAGGTATCTTTGTTTCGAGGTCCATACATTTGTTCATAAATAAACATCTCTATGCATAATTTGTATATTTATTCATGTCTATAAACTTTGATTTTTCTCCCATTGGTGAGAATGGCTGGCTTACCTTCAATACACAACAAGCAGTCAATTTAAATAAAATACAAATTTGTTTCTGTTTCTCTTAGCTAATGAATAGCAAGTGATTTGCCAGCCCTAATTATGACATTAATGTATTTCCAAGAGACACAGAAAGAATAAATGCCACTAACTTCTACAGTAGCTTAAAGAAGTTTGGTGTAACTGTGTTTAAAATAAAGCAAAATGCAGCTTCTCGTTGTTACATGCAGTCAATGGTGGCAGCTGAGGTTTTTTTGTGTGACAAAAAGCAGGCAAGCTAAATGTCAGATAAGAATTGTCCTGCAGAAACCCAAAGAACTAGTTTGTTTTTATTTGGTAATTCTTTTTTAGAAACTCTCCTCTTCAGAAATGCTTATGTCAGCTCTCTGATGGCATGTGATGTTCAAGGTTGTGCAGTCAGCTGGGGGAGACTGTACAGAAAGTAGAATCAGAACCTGAAGTTTTGTTGCATACACTCAGGTTGAGTACCACAAAGTATGTTGGCAAAGATGGACATAGATCTTTCTTTTTGGTTGGTTGGTTTTTGATTTGTTGAAGTTTTTGTAATGCATTGAAGTGAAATTGTACTGACAATCCCGTTGCCTGCAACTTGGTTACGTGGCATGTGAAAAATAGGCTGTGTATGTATAGTAAATCCTTTCAGAGGGTACAGCTGGCTTGAAATGAGCTGTAATGAGAGGACTGTTGTATGGGCTGTTGCATACAAAAATCTCTTTTCCTCTTTTTATCTCTTCTTTTATTGAAAACGTACTGTAAGCACTGAGCATGAGCTTTCTTGAAAGCTTTAGAAAAACCTTATGTTTCATATAGAGCAACTTATGTTTTCCTTATGTAGCTCCTGGTGCCAGAGGAATTTATAAAGTGCTTTTAGCAACTTAAAAGCCCACAAAGTGTAGGATAATCCCTCCCTGTCTAACTCAGTCCAGTATCCCTTCATCAGCTGTCCTACTGGAATGACTCTTTATTATATTAATATGTCTTCTCCGCTGTGGATGTATTCAGGCTTGTAGATAGGTTGAGGCTTGTTCTGACAAATGTGTCTTATTTTTCATCTTCCCTCTAGAAGGCTGAAATAATAATTTGTAGGATCTTTGAGGCTTACCTGGTAGAACTAATGTGATAAAGCCATTTGAGTGTACCAGTTTACAGGCTTTTCAAATGCATTATCTGTTGGCATGTGCAGCACAGTGCACTAAGTGTACCATGCTTCTTTGAACCAAGTACAGAGACTCCATCATCCCCATCTTCTACAGGTGATTTTTGCTGCTCGTTCACATGTCATTTGGGTTTACCATTTGGTTCTCTGTCTTATTCTCAATAGTTCAAGCATCTCTAGAAAGCTGCATAATTGTATTTTTCAGTGCTGTAGTGCAAATGGCCAGAAAAGAAGCTAATGATAGGGTAGAGCCACACTTGGTTTCATCTACATTAGCTTAAAAAGAAACTAAGGCTAGAGTTGCACAGAAAATATTTAGGAGCCTCACTTAATACACCTAAAAAGTTTTTGCAAAATCCCGTTCCTAATCTTGTTAGAGTTCCTTTGCCCTCTTGTTATATGTTTCTGTCCAAGTTTCACAGACTGAAAGTAAAGCAGGTAAGTTAAAATCCTGGTCTGGCAAACCACAGAATACTGTAACGTGCTTCTCTGGATTCAGATGTGAACCCTTAGCTCCACTGCAAGTTTACTACTTAGCCACCTTTTGAGGGTCACAACGTGAGTGACCTGTCTGAAGATGGTGTTGCTAAAGCACTGTGATCAGAAGTTGGGAGATTCTGGTTCACCCTTGTCTATCAACAGTAAATGATAACTTCCCTCCCCTGACTTAAACCGGTGGTGCCTTTTTCACTCCATATGAAAAACCCATTTCATGCTTTGTCTTACATTGTATTCCAGACAACGGCTGGGGAAAGACTTCAGAGTGGAAAATGCAGGAAAATTGGTCTATGATACTGATCTGAACTGGAACAGTCAGGAAATACCATATTCTAAGCTTAGTGGGCGCCGACAGTTTTTTGTGTTTTTTTGTTTTTTTTGTTTTTTTTTTTTTTTAGGAGACCCTTAGTCCTTAATATGACCCATATTAAAAAAATATCCTGTTAAATTCATCAGCTGTTCCCCACATGGTCTTAAAACACTTTTCAAAAAGGTATCCATGAATGTAACTTTTTTTTTCTTGTTTGAACAGATTATTTAGTGTTTTCTTACTTTTATATTTCTCAAAATTGGATGTTGATCTGGAAAGGAAAAAAATCTTTAATAGCAGGTGGTATTCTGAGGTTGAAGTAACATCTCCTGATTTGAAACTTTGTTCAGTGATGTAAAATAGAAGGATATTTACTAGCATCAGATTTAGTGAATGGAATGTTTTCCTTTTTGAACTTCAAACTTAAACCAAGAAGTTACATTTTGGACAAATGAAGTTTCTGTGATTATTTGAACATAGTGTGTTCTCTTTTGTCATGTCCAGTTTCTGAAAGTAAAGTCTAGTTTTATTTTAATAAAGGGTTGCATTTCTTTTCTGGCACATAAAATCTTTAGTCAACAGGTACATTTCAATGGAGTTGCCTCCAGTTTACAGAGTAAGTACTGAGTCATGGCCAAACAAGTTATGTGACTGCTTTTCTTACAACTGATGCAGTTGTAAAAAAATCACTAATAAAGCACAAATCTCCCAACACTTTTGTGTGTCACTAAGCCATCTTATTACTGTGTCATCTATAGCATCTCCTCTATCACCTTCCTTTTCACTGAGCAGGGACATTAACCTTTACCTGATACTCTGTTTGGGTGGTCCTTTTACATATGGCAGAGAGATAAACAATGTGAAAGTTTAGCTGGTTCAAGGAACTGTATTATATTACAATGCATGGTTAGTTTAACTTTGGCACATGATTGAATATAAGAGGTAATTATATTTTGGAGCTATTCAATATTTGAACAGCTTGGAAAGAACAATCTTCAGGGAGGTAGAGGGCTCAGTTTGATTACAGAGCTTCCTTATTTATGCCTTACAGGACTACATTGTTTGCTGGCTTCTCTCTGATTCGAGGTGCAAAAGAAATGAAATACTGACATAAAGATTTGAGTTAGAGAAGCCAAACACTAAGTATTTTGTTGAACAATGGATTTGATGAGTAGTGTTTAGCCATGTCTGCAGCAGAAGACATGACCTCACTGTTCCACATCATGCAACTTCCGTATGAGCATGTGTAAGAAGAGGAGTGAAAGACTGAATGCTAGTTTTGAATGCTTATTTGATTTTTTTTTTTCAGTATGTTATGGGTGTATTGCCTGCCACCCTAGGTTAGCTTACCATTTCAGTTCCTACTGTCTACTTATTACAACAGTCTGCTGTATGTCTTAGCTATATGACCCTTGATCCATCACTAGGAATTTATGGGCAGCATTTGACCTGTCAAACGTATTTGAAAATGAATGAATATCTAAATCATCCAGGCAGCTCTGAAATCCCCATTCTTAATGTTTCTGCACTATTCAGTATCTTAGTTGTGATAAGATGCAGTAGTGATGACTGCCTGAAGATCTAAGACAGATGTCCATCATTATTTTTGTTTCGTTTTGCCTACATAAGGTATGTTGCTTTGTTTCTGGAACTGTGTTTCATATGTGGTAATATTCACTCCACTTTCCAGAGCTGTCTGTAGTAATGTTTGTCCTAGTTCCCCAGGCACAGACCCATGGGCCAGCCATGCAGGCAGGCCATGATTAGCCCCGAGTTAGCTGGGAGATCCAATGAAGGCAGCTGACTCACAGGTGTATCCCATACCACTTCATCATGCTCATTATAAAAGGAGGGAGCTCACTGAGGGTGGAGTTCCTCTCCCTGAGGCTCCTTCTTTGTGGTCACCTGTTCCTGCTGTCTGCATCAAGGACTGGGTTGTGTAGAACCCTCTTTGTTAATTGTTGTTTCAGTTTTGTTATTCTATTAAATCTGTTTTCTACTTCAACTTATGGGCCTTCTGCCTTTTTTCCCCAATTCCCCTTCTCAGCTGGGGAAGGAGCATTGGGTGATAGACTAACTGCTGCAGTTTAGCCCTGAATACTGGCTAAATGTAGACAATGTTATAAAACAACACGCCGTCCCTGAAGAGGCCAAGGCAGATGACTGTTCAAGGGACAGCTGAACCACATGATCTGTCCTGCAATGAACATGTTTCAAGATTCCCAACATACTGGAAATGATTAATGAGTGTTTTAAAATGTATTTCACTTTATGAATATCTGACTAGCACTAAATGGCCATTGTTTGTTTTTTTTTTTATTAAAAAAACTCACAGCATTTACTTCTGAGCTCTGAAGTATTTACTTTGTTTTTTCTGTCTGTCTTCTAGCAGCATAATAATTTGAATGCATACATGCAGAGCATACAGTATTGTTTTCCCCTTGAGTCTTCTGGATGCATACTTTCTGTGGATGTGTAGGCTTGCTGGGAATCATTAAGTATGGCAGATGACTTTCCAAAAAGGTTTGAAAAATATTTGATGGCCACTTGTTCAGGGATCCAGGTTCCTGACTTTATTGTGGGTAAGCGGGGATTTTCTCAGCACCTGAGCAAGCCAAGTGTGTAGCTGTTGAATGCTTTCGACATGGGGTAAGGGTCTCACTGGGGGTGGGTTTGCATGGTGCTGTTGTGCAATCTGAAGGACCACAGATAAGGTGAGTGAGATGACAGGAAGATGTTGGTAAATGTTGTTAATTTTCTTTTTAGATATTAGCCTAACTCTAGGATAACATTCTTCCTCATCACAAAAGGTTTTGAACAGCAGCCACAAGTACAGTTCCCTGTCCAGAGAGAGCTAGTCTGAAGATTAGAAGTCTGTGAGGGGACCTTGAGGAAGAAGAGAGGAGGAGGGCCATGAGGAAAGGAGAAAAATCAGCTACTTTATTATTCTGATAGCACTGCATAAGATCCACCTGGATTTGCATGACATGCCTGTTTTGTAGACATCAGTGAAACCTGGGAATACAGAATGGAAAAAAATACAAGAGTTTGTTCAGCACCTCACTGAAACCATTTGCAGTTGTACTGGCAGGAGGACAAGGCATCTAAGATCATTGATCACTCTCACCAGCTGGACATTCAGACAATGGGTTTTCTCGTCCTGTTGTTCTGAGGGGGAAAAGCTTTAGTTTCTGCATTGACTAATTTGGCTATAAAAGAGGTTAATCTGTCTGGTCCAGTTCATAACTCTTCTGCAGATTTTTTTTTAATTTTAGGAGAAAGAATTAGCTCTTAAATAATTTCAAGGATGGAATCCGTGTTCCTGCTGTTCACAGACCCCATGTTGCTGTGACACTACTGTGTGTTCATAAGTAGCCTTAGGCTGCTCGAAATAGAGATTTGTGAGGCCAATTGATATGGCCCATCATGTTCTTCCAGTTGCTGAGAATTAGCCCTATGGGACTAGGCAGTAGATGGACCCCTTTCCTAATTCCAAGGGCCAAGTCCCGTCACTGACACAGCAAGGACAACCCCTTTCCTCCCAGGTGATTCTTTGTTTTTCACTCAGCAAATCCTTTTCCACTGCAGCAGACCTTTCTGTATTGCATAAATAGCATCAAGACTGAGCCATCAAAATCAGTTTGTAGCCCTTAAGACCAAGATGTCACATCTGCTTTACAGAAATTACAACAGGAAAACAACATGATTTAAAAAAAATAAAAATAATTTTAAAATAAACATTGTAAAAACTTAGTGGAAAAACATCTGCAGTTTTCAGATCATTACAGCAGTTTGTCAGGAAGGTCATGGAGATTTTTTGCATTTTTTCCTTGAATTTATTGTTGTTGACTTCTATTTCTAAATAGCATTATTTCCCACCAAGAAAGGATTTATGCTGATGTCAGTGACAGCATGTAGGTGTTAGGCAAGGTATACAGGGTGTCTGGAATTCATATTTGTGATAACTGGGACAGCACAATAAATATGCAAGGCAACATATACAAGAGTTAGTTCTTGTAGATTGTCTAAGAGCATAGAGATGCCTGGGGGTGGGGGGGGAATAAATAAAAGAACTTTCCAAGCTACTAGAACAGTTAGTGGACAAGCAATGATGCTTTTTGAACATGCAAATAAAACATTGCAAGCATGGTCACATTTTGGATCAGAAAAGTAGTGTTCCGGGTGTGGCTGCCTTAGAAAGGATACCGTTATGTAGCTAAAGCTGCGTGAGGGTTGGAGAGTTGTCTGTCAGCTAATTATGTCAAGAAGCAGAGTTGGTTTGATCACGCTGAACTTGGCTCTGAATGCTCTCCTTAAACTACTTTTGAACTAGCTTGTAGAAGCTAACATGGTGTCTTACCAAAATGGGACTTTCCTGGAAAAATGGAGGCAACAGCAGTGCTAAGCAACATCACCTGAGTGCTGACACGAGAACACTCATGGTGTTAAATGTTAGCATGGTCACTGGCAGGACTTTGATCCTGCAGACCTTCCAAAATGCTTTGTTTCTTTCTGAACTGTTTGCCAGCTCTGCATATGTGATTAAACAAATAATAATGTTGCCGTTGTACCAGAGTTGTTTGTCATCTCCTTCTTTCATAGATACACAAAGGGAAAGATTTAGAAAAGCCAGAGTTCACAAAGAAGCATAAAACAGGATAGTGAAAGCATAAGTCATTCTTAGTAGATTCTTGTGTACATTCCAAATATACTTTCTTGTCATTAGCACTTGAATAGAAGTGCTGTTACTGCAGGAACTGAGTCAGTCATTAAGAGACAGTGTTGTAGTGATGGGCTTAAATCAAGTCTGTCAGCTTCTGGTGTAACTGAATGCAGCCCTGTCCCTGATGAACATGAAGCAAACCTGTCTCTGTAGTTGTGATGTCCTGAAGTACTTGGTGTAACTTTTAATGAAAACACAAAACTTACCTGCTTTCCAGCGGCCAATGTCATATGTGGCTTTCTGTAGCTGATAGAAGGCAGACACTGTTGTACTTAGACTGCAAAACTAAACAGGGGTTGATTGCAGTGTGAAGTTTTGCTTAGGGCTAGATTATGAGAGTGCTCCTTGGGATTAGCTCAAACCTGTTCAGACTCCACACAGCAAGTGAGAGTCCTGTAACAAATCTAGTAGGATGTGCTTTAGTTATTTTACAGCTGAAAAAAAAAAAAAAAAAAGAGCTGAACCATCTAACAAGCAAGATGTCCAATGCTAGTGTTATATTCTATTACCTTGTAATCAACCTATACTCACTGGTGCAAAGCTCTGAATAATTCGGCTTGTGCAGAACTCATTCAACAGAAATCTGAGAAGTCCCCTTCAATCCAAGAGCAAGTCGGCTTACTAGGTTTGCCCAAAGTTACCCAGGTAATGCAAATGCACTCTGCAAATAGTTTGCAGTAGTCAATTTCCATACCAAGTAATGTAAATTAATGGGAAAAAATGATAGCTCTGTCTTGATAGTGCTGCACAGACAAAAAGAATTTTCTCAGAAACTCATAATGTGGCCAAATTCAAGTAATTTTTATCATCTATTTCTTTGTTGAGATGCTGAATTTCCTTCGTGCATGGTACAGGTGGGAGAGTCTGTGCTCTGCTGTTTAAGTTAGCTAATTAAAATTAATTTTGATTAATATCTATTTAAAATAAGTGTGTGCATGCGTACATACTTCAATATTTCTTTGGTGCACACGGAGTATTTTATTCGTTGTCCTCTTTTCAGGAACATGCTATAATTATTTTCTCCTCTGATTTTATATACCTGAACATATTGTTAAGCTGAGATAAGATGTGAAACGTGAGATCCGGATTCAAAATGGTCAATTAGAAATGCTTCCAGCCATGCTTGTCTCCTTTTAACTTCAGTTGGCACACAAAGTAGTCCCTTTCTGTATGTTGAAATAGGTGGCCTATGCCACCTATGAATGCAGCCCCAGTGGGCTAGGGACAGAAAGGCTGCACCATTGTAGGACAGGATGTGAAAGAGTTACCAGTACTGCTTGATGCTAATGGGAAACTCCAGGGCATTTCACTCAAACTGACAAACAGCCTTTATATAGTGACAAACTGTCCACTGAGAGCCTGTGCAGGATGATCTGGGTTTGGCATACCACATCCCATCTCCACCTGTAATACCACTAATTCTTGAGGCAAAAGAGGAAGAAAGCAAGATGATGATATTTGTGCTTTGTGTGTATGAGAGAGTTTTATATAAGCTGATCGCGGATGCTCCATGTATAGGGACAGACTGAGAACTATCTTGTTTGAAGAGTCAGGAAGACTGGGAAGAACCTAGTTTTATTCCTGCTGAAGCTCTGAGAAAACAGCTGTTGAGAGAGTTGAAAAGGGAAACAGGTAGCAAGAGGAAACGAGAATGGAGACATGCACGAAAACACGTATTTGTATTGTATGTGTATCTTGGATTGCTGAAAATGTTATCGCTTCTACTTAGTTGAACCAGTGTTTACTTGTTTACAGTGAAACACTTAAGTGTCACTGCCTCAGATGTCAAACCCATCGCTGTGGAGTGCATAATAGTATAATGTTGCTGCTATGACTGCAAATGGCCAAATTAATGAACTCAAGGATGCATATGCAGAGTGAACAATGCAACCAATCTCTTTCCCGAAGTGGTCTAGAACGTAAATACCATGAAGAAAGCCCAGAACTTGCACTGAGTTGGTCTAGTTGTAAGGCAGTTCTAACACTTTTACCAAAATCTGTTTGGTTTGTTTATTTTCATGCTGATGATCATGCACCTGCTAAAGCAAGGACAGTATTATATCTGTATGGATGAAATTTAACAACAACCACAAATGGAATAATGTATCCTTTCTGTGCTAAGTCAGAATATGTCGATGAGATGTGGTTGATCTAGTGTGCAACTGAGTCTTCTCATTCAGTTAACAGGCTTTCCCTTCGTACCAAATATGCCCTATTCAGTCTCCCCAGATCTACTCCCATGCTCTATTTCCGTATTTTATATCCAGAGTTTGGATGATGTACAAATTGGAAATGGGCTTCTGCCAACTTCTTTTCCTCTGTATTTCTCCTCTTCTCATCTCTTTTTCATTCTCTCTCCTGGACTGATACTGCTGACTGTGGATTGCACTAGCATGTAATGTTTTTCCTTTCTGTGGTTTGGAAGTTTCCCTTGAAGGGATGTTCTGGAAAAAACGCAGTCGAGCAAGAACCTGGAAGGCATACTGAAGCAGAGCATGTGCTTGTGGGGGTAGCAAATGTAGCAATCTATAGTGCAGATGACCTTTGTATCTTGTGATCTATCTGAAGTTGTAGGATAGAAATCCTGGTCTATTTGGGGAGAGACAAGTATGCCCTTGGAGAGAGAAAAATCATAGGAACACTCCACAATTCAGATCTGGTGAAGTTTCCAGTCTGCTGTCTGTGAGTTACTCCAAATGGAATGTAAATTCATATAAGACTACAGTTGTTCAGATATTTTTCACACACAGTTATTCCAGGTCCTTCATACTACAGATGAAGCTGAACCATCTGAGAGTATCAACTCAAAGTGAACAGATTCATGATTTTGAAAAAAAAGGTACTGGAAGATAACACAGCTGCTAAATGTTTCCACCATCTCACTTCTAAAAATAAATAAAAATTTGAAAAAGAATTAAGATCTGATTTGTAGTATGGGGGGGGAATATACCAGGAATAGCATGTGAAGGTTAATCTTCGGTAACAAAACTGCCTGAGATTCCACCTTATGTCTTGGGAAAATTATTTTCCTGTACTCTGGGTGTAGGGAAATGCTAATATTTTAAGGTGTTTTTGTGGGAACTGTGACTCTACACTCTCTATTCAAGGCCTAATAGTTGGATCTAGCTTGCAGTAGGTGCTCAGAAAAATGTCAGTGGGTCTTGTTGAACTGGTGAGCTCTTGAGATAGAGGTTATTGAAACCATAAATAACATGCTAGCAATAAACTCTGCCATTAGGGAGCTGTGATTGTCTGCTTGGGTCTCAGTGCATGAACAGGTCAGCAGAAACAACTTCAAATCCTTTCTTGCCTTCTGAATCTCATCATTTGTCTCTGGCTGTAGAGTAGTTTCTACATCTGCACTTCTGCAACATGTTGTGCCAAGTCCTGTGCACTCTGCTCATCTGAGTCATCCCATTGACCGCAGCTGGATGGCTCCTGTGAGTAAAATGAATACAGTTTGGACCACTGCCAGCACAGAAACTAATAGCTAGTCACTGTATCTGAACATCAGTTTCCTTCATATTTCAAGGTATCTTGTTCCAGCTGCCAAATGTGGAGTGTCTGAAACCCATGTATGTTGGTACTTCAAGGGCAACAACCAGGCGGTCCTGAGGACTGTTACACCATGATGGTTTTCCCAGAAAATGTTCCATGTTACACAAAGGCCAAAGATTCCATGACTTCTGATGTGGGCTTTCTTTCAAAATATGTTTTTTATTTCAGGAAGACTATGTTTCCTAAGAAAGCTTTTGGTGACATGTTTATTCATGTTGGTCAAATGAAAGTCACGTGGCACACCTCTCTTTCTGCTGTGGCAAGCCACACAGTGTTTGATATAATCCCGCTATCTTGTGTGAAAAAAAAAAAACAGCTGAATATCAGATGTGCCTGGCTTGCATGTCAGTGCAACAGAAGGCATGTTACACAAGTCACCACACTTTGCAAACTCTAGTTTTATTTTGGAACAACTCTCCCTTCAACTTTTTCCACTCTCTTTTCTTAGGCATAGGATGAATCCAGGGCTTTTCACGAAGTAACTGTATGAAAGATGATATAGGCATCAGGAAAGGCATCAGAATACCCTGACTTTTCATGTGGCTTCCCGTGTTTCTGGGATTAGGCATACTGGTTAGCTGGTTAGCTGGTTTTGTACTCTGGAGATATAAGCATGTATTTCTGTAAGGTATTGTTCAACCATTAAGTTCTCTCCAATACAGAAAGTCAAAACAAAAGTGAAATGCCATAGCTCCAAATAAGTGTTTTAAAAATCAGCATATTTATTTGCCTTTAAAAATAAATTTAAGACTTAATCAAAGTTATCCTCTGCCTCTAAAAATAGAGAATTTGAAGACATTCACATTAGCACAGATAATGTCTTGGCAGGGCTAACCATCCTTGCTTCCCTACTTCCTTGCTACCAGTGAGAGAACTTGGCACTGAGAAAATAAGATCCCTTTTGTGTGCATGCAAATTCATACATAGCTGTTACAGGCATCTAATAAGCTAATGAAGAAAAGTGATGGGACAAGTTGGACTGTGATATGCTATGCAACTGGGTAGTTGCTGAGCTCTTGCCATGCTTGGTCTGTTACTGCTTGGTTTATTTTATTTTTTTTTCATGTGCATATTTAACTAACTTAGCTATTTCTCCATTAAGTTAGACGGTCAGGTAACCCATTCATGGTGGCTGAAGAGAAGTTCTGAGAGTAGTCAAGTGGCACCAATGTGCAAATAAACATTGGGTTAGTAAAACTGACCAGTGAATGTGAAACAAGAGTATCCCAAAACAATGGCTCGTCTGAATGACTAAAATGTAGAGTGAGAGGGTCTTTTCATAAGAATAGGAAAAACATGTCAGGTGCATGAAGCATAAGCTCAGAGAAGTCCACTTATGCAGAGGACACTAATGTATATGCTGAAAGGGCAGAGAATGTCTGTAGCCACTACCATCTGAATCGCTCTGCTGGTGACTGTATTGGAGGGACATCAGGAGAAGGACAGGTCAAGTGCCTGTTTGTGGCTCCACTGCTCAAAGCATGCATTCACAGAAGGGGCTGTATGACCTGGTCAGGCAGGAGTAACACTTGTAGATGTAGCAGTTTTGGTCACCCCAGAAACCTGCATCTTCCTCTTAGTTATTTCAAAACAAGTTGCACCATATTTTAAGCTCTGTGCATCTACCTGTGAGCCCATTTAGTCTTGGGACATTGCACAGTACTTATTTCAGTGCAGAAATTGTCCAGTGAGGTTTATTTCTAAAATATCTATCTCTGACTTTTAAGATGTTACTGCCTTGCTTGCAATGAATATCCAAGTCTGAAGCCAGCAGATAAAAGAGCTTGACAACTTAAAGTACAGAGGAAAACTGCATTTGTTTCACCCGGTGCAGTGATGACTTGCAGTTAGCAAAGAAAAAATAGCGATGCCATCCTGCTGTTGGGAGCTTCAGAAAAATCAGATGCAGACAGAGAAACAGGAGAAGGACAAAGGAGCCAGATCATGGGAACACTGAGATTCTGGTTCTGAATCAGGTCTGGTTTTTCCTTATTCATACCATGCCTGAAACTCACAAGTTTTCATGAGAACAAAGAAATTAAGTGATCTTAAATACAGATGGTTATCCCTCTAGGTACCACTGGATACATTTCAGTGTAATTTATTAGTAAAAAGTGAAGGGTGTTTTGTCTGATAGAAAACAGACAAAAAGAAGGAATTAACGTCAACACGTGAAAGAAACGTGCTCCCTCTTAGCCATGGTATTGGGCTATGGCACTCTGGACGTGACTGTTGCAGTGCAACACGTTCTGAGCATGCCCTGGGTAAAGAGCACAGAAAACCACTGCTTCACAAATGCTGCTTCTGGTGAGCAGAGAGCTGGAACAGGCTGTTTTGTACTATCGTGAACTGTCACACAACCATCCTCTGAGCCTGGAGTTTTGGTGGGAACTGCTGCCCCCTTGACAGAGGACAAGGTATGAAGAGTGGTCAGGTGACTACTGCTGTTCAAGCATGTTATGTCATCATGTTATACCTGCTTAAGCCAGAAATATTAGCTAGTTATGTAAAGCAATTTGAAATCACTGTTCTTTATCGTATTGTTGCTTTCCTGTCCTCTAATCAATCTGTGCAGGCCACAGTAGTTTTGCTAGTTAGTACCAGTATAATACAGTTTTCTTCTTCTATGAGAAGTGAGTGCTGGCATCCTTACAAAGACCTCATCCCTAGTTTAGAACTGAGCAATCATGGGCTTGTGCTTTTAGTACTGGGTTTTTTTTCCCTTTCTCTGTCTCCCATCCTGCCCCAGCCCCTTTTCTGTTACTCCTTCATTGGGGTTGGAGGGAGAAGGCATTGTAACGTTTGTACAAAACTAAGCTATAGGCTACCTTTTTTCTGTTAAGCTCCATGGAAGTGAGCTGATGTGGACTAGCTGTAATATTTGAAGTACAGTACTGAGCAGAAAGATAATTTTAAATGTGAATAGGTCACTTGGTCACAAAGCCAGGACATCTTCTAGCCAGGATTTGTGGCACTAATACTAATGCAACATTTGTGCAGTTACTAAATAGTGGAAACAAAATTCACTCACAAGAAAGTTATGCAGCTTTACTGTGTTTCAAACTGGAAAACTGCACTGGTGAAAAAATCAAGTGAAAAGTTGTTTTATATTTGGAAATGTATCCAGAGCTGGCTGACCCAGCAGCTCCAGGAAGTCAGAGCTGCTGGTCCAGTCCGGTTAATTCTGGAATTTATTTTCTTTTTTTCTCTTTTTTTTTTTTTTTTCTTTAATTTTTTCTTCCCGCCTGCACACTTCATCAATTTCTAATATGAAAACCAAACCATTTCCTTATTTTCATCATTTAATTTGGAACTGGATGAGAATTCTCTCTCTGTCCTGAGAATCATGAGGGCAGAAAGCTCATTTATCAAAGCTCTGCAATGAACAAAGCCAGAGCAGAGCAGCATAGGCATAATTAACAAGGAAAAAAACGGAGCTTGTGGCTGGATGTTGATGGGTACAGAATGTGCCACAAAGGAAACAAAGCTTTGAGAATGCTTTGAACATAAATCCAGTCTCACGAGATTAACAATCCCATGCCAGAGAGTAAATTCAGGATAACATGGGTAGGCTCCACCTATCATGATGACCAACAGCCATACTGCTGTGGTGGTGGAGGATCTAGGTGCTTCCTGGACAAGTTTTGGGGTTGTTTGGAGAGACAGGAGCCGGTTTACTTATTTATTTTCTCTAGGAATGCTCCAGTTGATTAGAGCATTATTGTTGTTGCTAGTTTTATAATGGTAGAAGTGTGTGCTGCAAAGTGATTTGTCCCTAGTGAAATGTCACATATTTGCCTGAGTTGTCATCGGCTTCTCTCCGTAGAAGACTCCAAAGACAAGACAGGTGTGGTTAGACAGGCTCTGTTTGCATACACCGTCAGAACTCTACTGTAGTTTGTCATGCAACTGAGCTCAGTATTATGGGCAGCATGTCTGTTTTCTCACCCCAACTTGCCTTAGGAAAAGTAAAATCAAAATGCGTTTGACTGCTTCTATCGAAAGCACTTCATAAAGGATCCAGGGAAACAAGCTTTTAAAAATGTGTGTCTTTTCCCTGACGAGTGTTTCTTTTACCATATTCACATTTTTGTTTTCCTGTTGACTTAGGAGCCTTTAATACTCAACTCCTGCAAAAATGTGCTTACATATTCCTAACTCGACAGTCAAGGAAGGGTTGGACTAACCAGTAACAGAGTTTCGGCACGTACAGTGGAAAGTGTCTTGGATAAGAATAAACAAAACTTCTCTCCTGAATAACAGGATGGAAACATGAACATGCAGAACAGAGCTAGAGCATGGGCTGCCAGTCCTGCTTGGTGGCAGTCCTAGCAAGATTAGTGAGGGTTACTATAAAACCCTCTGAGATTCCTGTGTTTTTAAGATTGGTGGTGAGATTTAAAGTAACACAAAGGAAGGGAAATGGAGCTCAGTGCTGCATCTATATGAAATACAGCTGAAGGAGTTAAATATAAGGCTGTTTCTTAAATGTTGTGAAAGATCAGAAATTCAGTGACCTTACACTGCTGTCTTATTGGTGTTTTATTTTGTATGGATAACTTACCTTGGTCAAGTCAGCAAAACAAACGTAATTTAATGAACCTGTTCATATCTTTATGGATAAAACCATTTCATTATAGCACAAGCTGGTTGAAGGTTGAAGGGTATGTACAGACAGTCAGAAGTGATTGTGTTACTGTCCCTTTGTGAGTTACTAATACTCAGCAGATTTATTTCATTGAATGTGTACCTGTTCTTTGGCTAGTGTGAGAACAAACCAATATTAATTAATGGATTCATATTTGTAGTATCTTAGGCCAACATACTTAATTATGCAATTTCAGTGAACTAAAAACATACAACTTAGCAGAGTAACATAGTATGTCGTGGAACTTTTTGTGCTTCTGAATGCTTATGAAAGAGAATAAATTTTCAATACAAATTACTGGTCATTGGAAAATAATTATTTCACAGCATGGAAAAAAAAAAGAAGAAGAGATTCTTTAAATGTCCCAAAGATTAAAATAATTGTGTTAGATCTGTTGGTTTATATGTGTGTTTACAGATTACACGTGGTAGAACTCATCTGCGTTATTACCAAACTTGAATTCTGATTAAATCACTGAAAGGGGCCCCTGCAGGGCTTGGTGATTCATTAAAGTTCAGAAATTTTCATGCTGGTCTTAAAGATGTAACTATGCTGTCTTTCTGATTTTTTTTCTCAGGTGTCTTTAGGCTTTTAATCTACTGTAAATATTTGTGAAACCTAAGCTTGTTTTCAAAAGTATCTATTCTCAGCTAGCTTGCAATTGCAAATGTGACAGTCTGTTTTCTTTTGCCATGTCTCTTCTTTTCCAATTCCCACCAACAATTTCTTAAAAATTTCATAATGATTTTCCTAGTGTTTATTTATGGGTTTTGAGAATCAATGTAAACCATATGTTTCAGTGAAGTTATGCGACAGTATTCTCTTCCTTTATACAAAACCACACAATTTTTAATTTCAGCATGATTCCACAACTAATGTTTTACTTAAATCTGCATTTTGCCCTCCTCCTCCCTCCACCCCCTGCCCTGTATTCTAATAGCTATATTATGAGGAATATTTGAAAAATCTAAGTCAGGAAGGCAGGGAGGTGGGGAGAAAAAAATAGGAGATATTGTGTCTTTAGTCACAACTATGTGCAAGCCACAGAATATGAATTCTCTTTTTTTTCTTTGCATACCTCTGACCTGGGAAGATGACCGCCTCTGGGGGAAGGAGATAATTTAATTTCCGTTCATGTCAACTTTCATTTCTCTGCAAAGAGGCAGCAGATATGTTTCAGATTCTGTGGGAGCATGTATTTTGCTTTGGTGATGTAGTATATCTCTGCCATGGGACTTAAGTTAGACCACCAGGTTTCTTTTGCTTCAGACCCTTTGGACATGGAATCAGACTGCATAACTTAACCCAAAAGATCTTACCCAGACAACTGTCCAGTTACCCACTTAGATTTTTACTTTAATTCTTTCATGAATAGAGCAGTACAACAAAAGACCTCAGGAGGGGTGAGAACTAGAGGTAGAAAAGTAGGTGAGCAGGGTAGAAAAGGAATGGGAGCAACAGGTTGGGTTTTCTGTTTTGTAGTCCATGTGCAAAGGAAAGGGCTAAAAATTCCTTATCTTAAAGGCTGATGTTCAATAACTGGAAGCTGTTCAGAACTGTTGTATGCCTAACATGATTCTGAAAAAAATGAGTTAACTGAAACTCCTTAGGGAAATTATGATAATTTCATTACCATTTAGAGGTTTGGGGTTTTTGTTGGGTTTTTTTTTGTTGTTGTTGTTTTAAATCATTAGTTTCTGGAATCAGTAAACCTTGCCAAATTCAAAATACTGCAGTCTGCTCAGATGAATTGTTATATTCCTAGAATGAATTTTAGTCTTTTTCTTAATGTTCATAGCTCCCTCCTCAGTAATTTGAAATGGTGCTGCTGGGTCTTCCCTCACTTAATAAGTATTTTTCTAAGTAAGAGGAACTCTGAAATGAGTTTAAGGATTTGAAGCTCCTCTCCAATAACAAACATGCCATTTTCTGCATGAGTATGTGACTTAAAGATTGCACTAGCTCCAAAATATATAAATAAATTGTACATCTAGAACCATTGCTGTCTTTCATCAATGGGAGAGAACTGTTCCTCATCAGACAAGTCACATTTACTTAACTACTCTGTACTCCTATACATGTCACTGCAACCGAATGGTTCTGAGTACATGAAGAAAACATTCTGCACTTTGGTCAATAAACAAGATAGTTTATCTTTGTGTAAAGCCTGAAATTAATTTCTTACTCCAACCAGCAATTTTCTGTTGGGGAGTGGAAGAGGAACCCAGAACAAAAAACACCAAACGTTGATTCTGTATTGCTTCCCTGTTTCCCTGACAAGCCTTGCATGTACATGGGAATTAGAATGTCTTTAGGTGAGAAGGCTGTGTTCAGTTTGTGCTCACCTACTGCCTCTCAGGTGAGGCTGTGACAGTGGAGACAGGCTTGACATGCATAATATGTCAGATGTGGCCATGTGTTTGACATGTTGCAAGTGAGCTCAGCGTGGAGATAGAAGTGAAGATACATCCATGATCTTCCAGAATAGCTTGGAAACGTCTGGTTTACATATTCTTCCAAATTGAAACTTCCTGTTGGCTCACATGAAATGTAGGCAGGTTTTGACTCCAAAGACAGTTGTCACAATGCGGTAAACAATACCTGAATATCAGCACTGACAGACGCAACGGCCCTTTTTTGCATAGCTTTTTGTCTTTAACCATATGGTGACTGTCACTTCTTTGAAAGTCAATGGGTTTCTTATCTCTTGTAGTAGGGGTTTGTTTTCATTCTTTGGTTTTTAGAGCTGTTCAAATAAAAGAATAAGCAGCATTTAATACATAAATCTCTGGTAATTATTTACTCTTTAGCTTTCATGAGGCATACTAGGTTCCTGAGTCAGTAAAGTATAGGCACAGCGAGCATATGTTAATGCAGAACAACAATTCTCCTTAGCAAATTAAGATCTCCTGACTGTAACCTACAGGTGCCTTTGAGCCAGTAGAACTCTAATATTCAGGACTAGTGGAGCACTAGTGAGCATATTGATGCCATATCATATGTCTGATCCTAGAAAATAATGAACTGGACCATTTAGAACAACAGCCATGGCTTCTAACTCTTGAAGGGGCCTTTATTCTTACAGAAAACTCTAAATTGACCAAATGGTCATCAGCGTGCACCTTCATCCTGGGTGCATGTTTCAGCCTTCCTGAGTGTGATCTAATCTAACATAACCTTAATGCTATATTGACAGTAGGAGGCTGGGTTGCACCTGTGGGTTTTTCTGTTTTGGTTTGTTTGGGGTTGGTTTGTTTCTTCTCCCCGCCCTTCCCCTCCCCCCAATTTCCTGTGACTCTCTGGCATGGTAAAGTTCTTTGTAAGTATTTTCTGAATTCTATTAAATATCTTATTAAAATGCTGCTAGAGACCTATAACTGCCTTCAGGCATAATGCAAATATACAGATGTATTAACGATCAGCCAGGAAGCAATAACTTGCTACGTGTGGAATGCACAAATATGCTGAGATCAGGTGTTCTAAGTGTTGGCTGTTGTGTACCACTCGAATTTCTGGCTGTACCTGAACAAGGTTGCTCTGTGGGATCATGTTTTTGAAGGCTTACTCGTAACTGCAGGACTGGGACTACTTGTGCATATTCACACTGAAGTTTATGCTGTAAATCATCATGGGCACTATTCTATTGTTTGGGACAAAGAAGGATTTTATCAGAAAACTTTATACTGGGGAGAAGCTTCTCTCAAGGCTCTTGTAACTTGTCCTATCTTTTTTTTTTTTTTTTTTTTTGGCTTTTGGTTTGAGCTAATGAGTTTTATACCAACAACGGTAAGCCAGTATTTCTCCTCTACACTCAGAGGACACATAAAAGGTGACTTAAGTTTTCTTTGTTTAATGTACAGCCACGTTATAAAATCCTGTGAAGTTTTGCTTTTAGAGTTGCCACACCGAGTGACAGGGATACTTACAGTGCAAGTAGAGTGTTATCTTCGCCTATAGTTCCTCAGAAAGGAAATAACTGATATTTAAATTAATTAGGGCTTATGGTACTGAAATTGGTTTCATGGTGTTTCTTAGATTATACAATGGTGTAATCAAAAGATCAGATGTTTTAGTAGCTCAGAGGAATTTAGCAAGAAGATATATGAGTGGCATTTTGCATTTGTTAGTGTAATTGCTGAGTACTTACTAAAGTTATGTTTCATCTGTTTTGATACTGTTATCATGAACAGGAACTGTACTTGTCTTATAAATATATTTTTTAATATATATAAAACTGTCAGGCCAATAATTACTTGGGCAAAAATGTGTTCTGATGAAAACAGATGATGAGATGCTAGATACTGTATTAGATTTGATAGTATGCAGAGCATGTGTAGTTTCACTGACATTGCAGGTTGTTTTCTTAAACACTATATGGGTACTTTCTAAGCCTAGGAAACTACTGTGGTCATTTTCTAAAAAACCTGATAACCTTTTGTAATGTTATTATACAACAAAAAGCATGGAAGCCATAGCAAGAAGAGTTTGAGGTAAAATGATCTAGCCTTGCAAAAATATTAGACATAGGACACTTCTGTTGGTCATTTGATCACCTTAACTTAAATTATTGAGGTCCTTAGACCCATTGCAAAAAGATGGGAATTCCCTATTTCCCTTCTCCCCCACTCCTGCCAAAAAAGGATGTCTTGTTGAAATACCACTCACAACAGGAGGTCAGAAGTACTCTGTGTGTGTAAATCCTTCATATTCATCTATATATTGGGAAATGCAAGGCTGGAGCATAAAATTTTTTAGTTCTGGCCAAGCACGCACAACACCATTGAAGATTACATATTCAGGTGTGGAATCTGCAATAAAGGGGGAAACAAATGCACAAGTAAAACCACATGAGACCATGCTGTCTGTACTCAAGGTTGGCAGAAACATAACTGTGTCAACCAAGCAAGGTGCCTTTCAAGTAGTGGGCTGCCATCCAGTTAAAGATGTAACCCTGTTCTACATCAATTGAAATGTCATACTTTTATGGGGTATAGAATGGTAAGACAATTCCTGAATTAATGACAGAAATGCATCATATCTGAAAAGTGGTATGTTTAAAAAAAGAGTTCTTTGAATTCTGCTCAAGTGCACAACATCAGTCCTTTTGTCAGCACAGGTGGTAGGAAGGTGTTTTGGTCTTGTTAAGAAACCAAACACTTCTTTTGCAATCACTGCCATAGACTCATGGATTGGGCACATTACAAGCAAATAACTTGGATGGCTCTACTTGCCAGTTCAGTTAGGTGGAGGAAATGGTATGTACTCTGGAGGAGTTGTTAAGGGGCAATGCACGTCTCCCAGTAGGGTGGACTGGAAGGGCTGCAGGACTGAATGTGCTCCTGTGAGCAGAGTTCATGGTCATCCTGCTAGCTCTGCAGAAATGTTGGTTGGTGAGTGGTACCCTGGACAGCCTTGGTTCTGCCCAAGTATTAATTCTCCCTTTGTTTAACCATACTACTTTACACCCCTGCAAAAAGATCCATTAGAAGCAAAAGCTTCTAAATCCACGTACTTGATTGGCCTTAAATAAATATTCTTCCATCTGTTTTACCTCTAAAAGAAAAATATTCTGCTATAGCTCATTAGTGTAGCTACAGCATGACAGTGAATTAATTTTGAAGATGTGTGAGTGTATGTCTACAGCATTAACTGCACAGTAACAAGGCAAATCTGTTGTGAAGCTAACTAAAGGGGGATTTCTTAAATAGACCTGAGTTTTCTCATACTAGAAAACAATATGTAAATACCAGCAATCTGTTGTAGTGTGGTGAGAAACTTTCTAAGTAGTGCGAAGAAAGATCTTACTATGACCATAAAGGGTCATGTCTTATATCAAAGAGCCTTCCCAGAGCATTTCCTCCTGTGAATTGCTCTCCAGATCTAGCAGTGTTTCTTGCTGACTGCCTCTTTCATTCTTGCTTGACAATGATTGAAGGACTGCAGCTTAAATCAGCAGAGAGGGAATTGCCCCCCTTGAGCACAGTAAATTTAAATTGTGTACTTCATGTATCTTCTCCCTTCCAGCAGTTTTAGGTTGGCTTATATATTCATGAAGCCATGTGTATTTTGAGGAAGCACAGAGGTAAATTTCAAGTATCTAGAAAAATTACTGAAGCAAGCATACGTTTGAATGGAAGGCCTTGAAGGTGATATTTCTTTCTATATGATTATAGCTTTATAGTCCTTGGCAAAATTAACAAACAATGATGTCAACAGAAATGGCCATGCAATGGATCCTGGGCAGACTGGGTAACCACCTCAAATGAGACTCTTCTTTTTTTTTTTTTTTTTTATGGGAAATATTTGATAGGAAACATACCTTCTGCTGTTTTGTACTGTTACTATAAACACAGGAGTCTGCTGAATGGTTTTGTCCATACCTGTTTAAAGTTATAGGACACTGGAGGAAGGTGGTGTTTTGGGATTTTTTTAAGTTTCTGGGTTGACTTTTGCTCCAGAAGAATTGTGTCTGAGGCTTTCAGCTATTGCAAAATATTAGGTCTTTCCAGTCTATGTCATTGAACAAGGCAGATGTAATTCTTACCTGTTTTTTGTCCATTAAGAAATAAGACTTTTGAGACTGGGTTGCTGTGAAGTAGGGATTTTAGGCACAGAGAACATGAGCTATGTACATTTTTACATACTAATGTGGCAGCTCTTCATGGTTTCCATAAGCCGGCATTTGATAATACCCTGACGTCTTTTTTTCATCATTGTAGAATTATATGTTTTTATTTTCCTCTATGCTTGCAAAATAAGCCTTCTCAATTATGCTTTTATGGTTAACCTTATCAGCAGCAAAGCACGCACAAAACCTGGTTTTTGAACCTATAACTTGAGTGTTGTTGCTGTTAGAGTGTGCTGGTCACTCAAGTACAAAAGCTGTGAAGTTAAATAAGTTATTTGTGGGATTTACTCAAATATATAGGTTGTAAGCACCTGTAGTAAACCATGTGGCTAATTGCTCAGAGAAAGAAGCTATAAACCATCATTAGAAATAAAAGTCACTTTGCCACAATTCAGACCTCTTTTATTTGACCTTACTTCTCAGTTCTGCAGTGGCTGTGCCTTTTGTGTCTCTGTTTAGCCATCAAGATGGTAACAAACACTAGGATTGTGTCATCCAGGTAAGGTAGAGGGGAGTGAGAGCATTATAGCAGGCTTTTTTTCCGTGGGGAATAAAAATGAAGTAGAGCAGGTGCTATAATGTGGTGTGTGCAGTACAGAGAGCCCTCTATTGATAAAAGGTAGCCAATTACAGGTTTCTGAAAAATTTAATGGGACTGACTTTAAAAAAAGATTCACAAGGGCATGCTACAATTTCTTCTCAGTGTCACAAGCATGGTTTGTTCATTACTCTAAAATGATGTCAAGACTGTGCAGAAAGGGCACTTGCTTTTCCCCTGTCCCTCCCGCAGCTGCCTAGATGGAGTCAAAACCCAAATGGCTCCAGCTTAATGGTAATTTGAAGTCTAAAGAAAGATGCACCATTATGCTATCTGGCAGCTCCTAAAGAGTCCTGTAGTCCTCGGAGCTAGGAATGGGGTAGCTGTTTTCCACTGACTGATTCATTTTAATTCCCGAGCTAAGCCTGGGAACCAAATAACCAGTTGAAGCTGTTTTTTATGTCTAACACCCGATACGCATGTCATGCTTTTTCCTCAAGGGTAACAACTGCTTCTTATTTACTGCTTAGGAGTGGATAATTAATTAACAGGGGTGAGAATGTGCATGCTTGACTAGACACAAAAATCACATAGGTGATTCTTGGGATTGAATAACATTTTTTTATTATCATAAAACAGCCTTTAACTGGAAAAGTTCTACTGTCAAAAGTACATGCTAAAAGTTTTATGTGTAAGCTGTAATTTATTTTTATTACAAGTAGTGCTTCTCTTGCTCTGCTAAGAGGGATATTGAATCTCTGCCAGCAAAATAGACTAAAATATTTGCCATATTTATTGGTGGCACTTTATTGTGTAGTAGTTGGTGTTTTTTCACACACTTTCTTAATAACTAGTTTAGGTGCATGGAGTTAGGTACATGAGTAGGTTTTAAGTGTCTTTTGTTTAACTAACTCTTGTAAAAAGATCTTGGTGAAACATGTGACTATTTAGACAAGTGGACAGGACCATGAGATTGCAAGGTGACTTTCCCTTTGTACTTACAAGAGGTTAAATATGACTCTATTTAAAATATGTGTACTGGAGCATTTATGGTTTACCAGCAGAGTTGTCATGTTAATTTATAAGTAAAATACATCATGATTGAACAAACTCTTATTTGATTTAATAGAATGTTTTCGTGGTTTAACTTGAAAGCTATAGTATAGGAAATCAATGGAAGGTCTTTCTGTGAGGGCAAGTCTCTTTATCCTGAGCATATTCACGAGCTACTGATAATTGCTAATTAATATCCGAGACTCAGGAAGCTGCGAGTCTGTGGCTGAAGTCTAGAGTTCCACCAGAATGCTGTGAATGTTGGGTTTAGTTAATTAAGCATAGTAAAATGTTGGTTTTAAACCTCATTGTTCTTGCATGATTGTGTTTCATTGTTGCACTCTCCAAACATTCTCCAGAGAGCTATATACTGAGAGCTCGTCTGTGACACTTCTCTGGCTGTGTGTTTCCAAACAGGCTGCTCGAGCATGCATGAAAAGTCTGGGGGGGGCTTGCAGGGCAGTAGGTCAAGCACCGTCAGTCGTGGACTTCTGATGCGAGAGTGCTCTCTGGGTTTGGCGGTTTATGTGTCAGGTTCCAAAAGGATCTGTTGCAGATGTTGCGATGGTGTTTATGACATAATATTTCTTCCCAACACAGTCAGATCACTGAAAGTGGCCATCAGTAAGTGTATGTGTGGGGAATGCTTGCATGTGTGATTTCATGAGGGAGGCAAGTCAACCATCACATGCTGGAGGAACTTGGCCAAATAATATACATAAAACTGGACTATGTCTCAGTGCTATCCCAAGAGGACCTGCATGCAGATGTTAGTGGGGCATTTGCAAAATGAAATCCCATCTAAGAGAACTAAATCAAAGCTGGACTGCTGAGACATGAAGCTCAAGTTCTTTGTGGCACAGTTTCCTCAAGCAGTTTTTATAAACACTTCCTAAACGTTTTATGAGCTATGAAAACAGTTGGGGAAACTGTGGAGCCACAGAAAGGTCACATGCTAAGTATATTGCTGGAAAATGTTCAGTAAAGTTTGAGAACCAGCAATTCACTGACAACGTTATGGACCTCTGACAAACCTCTCTGCATTGCCTTCTGCTTAACTGTTTTTATTAAGACTTATCTATTGGTAATTATTTCTTTAAAGAAAATGCTCCATTCGCTAGGCACTTATCTTAATTTCATGTACTTTTAATTTGGCACCATAAACTTTCCTAAATGAGAAGGTGAAAACTGATAGGTTTCTGCCTGTGCCAGTATATGCTCTAGATTATGGCAGTATGGTTTATTAATAAATAAATAAAATTCTTTTTTTTTTTTAAAGTGCTATTTTCTGTATTTGATTTATGTTTGCAATTTCCGTAAATGCCAACAGCTTATACTGTGGTCTCCCAGTCTAAGTTACTGGAGTTTCTGCTGACTTCCTTTGGGTTGCCTGTGAATAGTCTTTGATGTGACTGTACAGAATTTATTCAGTGTGCCAAAGCCTTCTCCATGCTGAACTTTTGCTGGTTTTCTCTGTTGAACAAGTGTTTTCTCCTAGACATCTCACTGATGGTCTGCCCATATCAGACAGGTCCATTTCATTGAACAACGAACAAAGCTGTACTAATGTATCTGAGAAGACTACAATGCTTGAAAGCTTCCAGGTTGCTCTCTTTCTGCAGTATTGCCTGTACAGGGAATCTCAGCAAGCAAAGCCCCCTCGCCCAAAGTGTAAACTGAATTTGATGTTATTTTACATGGCACGTTTTATTTTAATAGAGAAGAAGCTAAAAGCATCCAAAGCTAAATACTAAACTGAGACAACAGACAATGTGCTCATCTGCCCTGTTTTCACGAAGATAAGGCTTTAAAATGGTGGTAAGTAAACTAAACAATAAATCATCAGATGTTGGCAGTTTCAGGAGCAGCGGCTGTTAATTAGGAGTGCTTTATATTCACGAACAAAGTTTATACCATGAAGCATGTGTGGTTAGCCATCACTTTCTCCTCTAGTTTTTGGCCTTCCTGCAGAAGCAGTGATGTTAGCTGTGGCCTTTCTTCACCTATGAAAGAAGGAAGGAGAAAGCTGGAGGAGGGTGAGGAACTGTCTTTTGGAGTGATGTCAGGGGAAACTTAATCATCTTCAGATCCCCACATAGCGTGGTGACTGCTATGTCAGCCTGTTAGTAATTAGGACAGACCCCACTTGCCATGCAGGATAGCTTTGGAGTGCCTGCTCCCCACCCCTGAGGAGAACCAGCATGGGGCCTGACTGATGCACAGCTACTCTCCTGGATCTTTCTCTGAAGTTCAGATCACAATAAAGGAAATATTTGGGAAGGAGGGGGAAGAGCCCACCCCATAACATCTCTGTGAGGCAAAAATGCTGTCAAAGAACTATGCGCAGCTATTCAGGAAGTCATATATTTTAGACAACTTGGTCTCAATATTAAACTCAAACAATACCGAAATTTTCAATAAGCAATTTCTGAAAGAGCGATGTCACCCTGGGCAGAAAGATGATTATACAACAAAGACAAACTGCATAGAGAGACTTAATTCCCCTTAATGCATAAAACCTACCTTTTTTCTTTGATTATTCCCAAACGCGCATATGTGTGAGAAAGAAGGGATATTTGGTCAATATGTTCATAGTTGCCTTGTTCCCTTTATGCTTTCTTTGTTCATTTTCCAGTTACTCTAGTCCTCAAGACTTGCTCACTCAACAAGCAGCAAATGCCACATTGTGAAACAAATGCAGACATATTTATGATATTCCTCTGACTTTCTCCAAGGTGTTCAGACTTTGCCTCAACTCTTATCTACTGTAGAGTTTCACAAATCAAAGGAAATAAGATGCTTTCTGGAACCTTCCTGAGTGGCAGGAAATGTCTATGTGAATGCATGTGGGACTGAGGCATTTGGGAAACAAACTTTTGGAGCTGTGACTGTTGAACTGAAATTGAATGTTGAAGGTGAGCCCTTGCACTTAACTCTGATGTCAGTTTTTAGTATTTAAATAGCATTAGTCCATTTCAGATCATCCCTTTTGGGCCATTAGGCACCACCGATACAAACTTTTAAGAGCACACCTACACTTCAGCAGAAGTCAATGGGAGCAAAGATCCTCAGTCCACATTTTCAGTGTGATTAATAGATATTAATGCAAATACATGCCAGCAGGTTTTACAGAGTTCTGTAATTCTACCCAAGGTTATGTACCTAATTACTTCTTAAATCAATGGGGGATGATGTATCCATGTCCTTCAACGCCTTTTGAGGACCTGACAAATCCTTTCCTCTATCTATACGTATCTCAGTGTCTTTGAATCAAGTTCTTAAAACTGTAAGGAGTGCTTGTAGCAGCTCTCACAAATATTTATGGACTACATCTCCTACCACACCCAAAGGAGGCTTACAGTTTGAATGTGTTAACACTGCTTTTGCAAATATGAGGGGAATGAAGAAAATGAGTGAATCCTGTAGTGTTAGAAACCACCCCAGCAAGTCTTAGTCTTCTCTAGTGTCAAATAAAATTAAAATCATACACAAGTCTGTGTGCATCTATAAACTGCTTGGCTACTTGGATCCCACCATGCAGGGAGAGGCAGGAAGCTGACAAACACAAGAATGATTTAGTGAGAATGGAGTTGTTCACTTTTATAGAGAGGGTAAAGGGAAAGATAAAAACTACTGCTTGAATATTTCTTCTCAAATTTAACCCAAACTGAGTCTTGAATGCGCTCCCATTGACGTCAGTGAGTGTTTTATCATTGGCTTCCCTGGGAGCAGGATAGTAGTGTCTCCTGGTTACGTGAAGTGTGGAGTTTTTTTCTCCTCACTGTTTATAAGGTTTCTTTGTGATCCTTACCCTAGCAGTCTGAGCACCTCCATCAGTGTGACTGGAGCGATTCCTGTGCTTGTGCCTGTGAGTCAGATGTGGTGGTTTGCCACTTCAGAGAATGTCGAGTGAGGCACAGAAGGTTTGTGATGCTGTCTCCAGTAGATTGCACAGAAGGAGTCTGGCTGGCTCCACTTGCCTTTTTGCACATTGAAATTGGCAGGCTACTGTACTTATCCTGAGTAGAATTTAAATGTGAAAGCTGAACTTGGAGGTGAGAAGCCCTGCATATTTGATGTGGTAAACTCTGGACTGTTTGCTTCATTGCTTAACTGTTGACTTCAGTGCTTAAGGAACTCAAAGCTCTTACTCACTCCTGCAGAGAACCAGGATTTCTCCCTAAGGATTGCATTCAAAGCCCATTGAAATAGATTTCTGGTCTGTTCAACTAAATGTGGGTCCAAAAACATCAGTTCATTCATCATTTGGTTATGCCTGACATTTGCTTCAGCTTTCTTCTAGTATATATTAAATTGAAAAGCAGTCCATATTTTTGACCTTTCCTTGAGGCATCTGATTAAAGTAACTGAGACCTAGGGGCTTGAACAGGGGAGTGAGAATTGGAAGGCCTGGGCTTTGGTTTTAGGTTTTGCTGCTTGTTTTAGAACTACAGAGAAGTTAACTTCAGTTTGTTTTCTCTCCTGTAAACACTGTAAGGTGAGTGTTCACCTTATTACGCCAAGTGTTGTTTTAATGGCATTTCCTTTCTTCCTGATTATTTATTTTTGTTGTGATCTCAGTAAGAAAGGACACTTCACTCTCTTCAAGTTCAAATGCTTATAAAGCATTTAGGAAAACCTTAAGGCCTAATCTCAACTTCCAGATGATGTTTCATTGTTAATGGTGGTTGAAGTGTGCATTCACAGGGTGGTCTGGACCGCAGAAGAAGGTAACAGTGTTAGGTGCTTTGTGGAGTTCCAAATCTTAAGAGACTGAGCCATAGTGTGAATATTTCAGTATTTCCTGGTTTCCATAAAGTCAGCAATAACACAAGGAGCAGTCTTTCATTGTGATTTATTTATATTTCAACTTCTGGGGGAAAACAGTAATCCACAAACACTTGAAAACAGCCGGAAAAGATGAACAAGCTACTTGGAAGTTTGGGGAGTTTGAAGAATGAAGAGGGAGATATCTTGGATTTCATTGGGTAGCTAGTTGAAGAGTCTTTATCTGACTTGCTCTTTTTGGCTGAAAGGTCTATATTTTTTTAATTTGTTTATTTTTTTAACACCTTGGAAAGCAGTGCAGAAAGACTTAGTACTCATTCAATGAATGCTTGAATAGAGTGTGTATGTGGCAATGCTTTACAGCTCCTTTGTGTATATCTTGATGCGAAACATTTATGACCTTTATTTACAGCTCCTTGTTATTTGGTGTTCCGTACTTATAATTCAATTTATCTGAGTCTGAATCATAAAGTACTACTACTCATCACTGTTTTATTCTTTTTTCCTGGCTTTTCTTTTGCCAGGAAATGTCATTGCTGAACGGTCTTTGTCAAACCCTGATAGCTCCAGAGAAGCTGCTTGGGTCAGTTGAAGGATTCTTTGGTATAATCTTGGGTGGGGTTTTTTGTTGTTGTTGGTTTTGTTGGTTTTGCCTCGGAACTTAAAATATTTAAAATTGATGCAGCTGATCTTCTTAGCTAGTTGTTTGGGTTTTATTTCAGTAAGCAAGGGGTGCAGAATGGAGGCCTTACAAAGTCATTGCCCTTTTATATGGGCTTTGAATGCTTTACAGTCCACATGGGATAGTAAAAAATGTTAAGATATCAAGATAGTAAAAGGTATTAAGACAAAATACTCAGTTGCTGTCCAGCCCTTCCATGAAGGAAATGTTGTGGCTTTCCATCTGAACATGAGATTTTTCAGCTACTATAGACTATCAAGAATTTCAATGCTTACCTGTTTGTAAAAAAAAATAAAATAAAAAAAAAATTCAGTGCAAGTATAATTTATAAATGACTTTGAAGCATCAAACAACAGACACCCTCACCTCTCCCAATACAGTTATTGATTTTACCTGGGACCTATTTTGTCAAATCCTTTAAATCATTATTTATTTTTAAAATTATGTAAGGCTGCTCTCTGGTTGACTTTTTTTAACATGTTGGCCAATTAATCTCTTAATTGAAAAAAGGCATTACACAGAATTCATCTGTTTTTTACATTATATGCGCATAATTTATAACATATGCTGAATTCATAACAGTTACAAGTGAACACTTTCAACTCTTGAAAGCATTCGACACTTAAATTAACAGTGTCTCCAATCTAATCCTGCCCTACCCACAGTATGAGATGTTTTGCTTACAAAATGCATACTCTGTTTAAGGCAGAGACACCATCTGTGGTCTAATCTAGGTGGAGTAACTTTTAAAATAAGGAATTAGTTCATTAACATGGACTTTAATTATATGAAAGAAAAAATACCTAGATACTTGTCTATATTTCTGAAGAAAAGGGATTTTCTCCATGTTCTGACACTTATTTACTGAAATATGAAACAATTTCACCAAAATCAGTAAAACTGTTCCAGTATAAACTCTGTGCAAGACTCAAACTGGACCTTAACTGTTAAAATTAAGATGCTTCATCCAAAACCAGAAGATACTTTTTAGAAATCATTTAAGTCATGTGTGGTGAGTTAAGGCTCAAGTGTCTTCTTTTTTTGAAATGAAAACTGTTCTGTGTCAGAAATGTTATCTGAGCTGAAACACTTCTTTTTTTGGTCACAATTCCAAAAATAAACACCAAAAGATGATGAAATATAGCATTAAATAAGCTTTCCTCAAGCTTGATAAAACAGTGAACACTCACTATTAAAATCCCAGGTGAACTGAAATGTTGTCATTGCCAGTTGTAGCTGAGGTCTTCACAAGGAGCAGAAGAGGGAATTCCCCAGAAGAAGGTGGCTGTTTCCCAAAAAATGATTCAGAAAGAGAAGCAATCTGACAAAATGAAAACTTGCAGAGGCACTGGGTACAGATGTTCATGGTGTGGGTTATATGCTGTTTGTAGTTGTTGTTGCCTACCTTTGAGACTATTAGTGAGAGCTGCTCTCTTGAAAGCTATATCTATCACTGCAAACACTCAAGGGTAAATCTTACTATAACTAGGAGGGAAATTCTGCAGATGAATGTTTTGGCTGAATGCCTTATGAAGAAGGCATTAGCTGAAATATTAGTCTGTAGAACTTCCTTTCCTCCTGTTAAAGTCCCTGTTCAGAAAATATCCAACCCAGAATTTGCTGAAAACAGATCTGGAGACCTGGTACTTCTATCTGACTTGGAGAGGGGAAGGCTTTAAAGACTTGAGGAAAATGGAGGATCATGTTGACTTGCTTAAGAAAAATTAGTTTTACATAATGAAGAGCAAACTTCAATAACTTAAAGGAAGCCAGAAGCATTAAGAAAGAGGTGTTTTAAAAATGTATTGTGAAAGTAATAACTGAAGACTGAACCAGTCATAAGACAGAACCCTCGGAGTAATGGTCAAATTTACTGTTTATGTGCTTACTTGCTAACTTTGCTGCATTTGACTTTGATGATAGTTAACGCAAAACCTCAGAAAACAAAATGTTACAAAATTTCCAAGGTAATTCTGTGACATTGTAAGATTATTTCCCTTTCCATACACTCCCCCCCTCCCTGAGAGACCAGTTTACTTAATAGCATGTGAAAAGACTAGTAGTGACCCTGGGGACTATTACTTGCTCCCAGCTCTGACAATGTGCATCATCACTGTTCTTATGATACAGCTCGGTTTCTGAAAGGTCAGACAAAGATCTTAGAGGAAAAAATGATTGCTGGTTAGGTTCAGAGGTTAACTTGCAGGATCATGCCATTTCCTTAACCATAAGAGAAACTATTAGTATGGAATGCTCTTCAAAGGAGCCTCTCCTTCTTTGTCATTGTAACAACACATGCCTCTTCAGTACCTCCTGTATGATATTTAGTCCAAGCCTCCTCCCCTCCCCATTATATGTTAACAGCCTATCTTTAAACCCAATGAATACCAAACTAATTATTTAACTGCACCCATGGCCTGCTCAATCTGAAGGATAAAGGGCAAAGGGAAAAGTGTGTGTGTGTGTGGAGATAGGAGAGGGGGAAACATGGAAAAAAATAATGAAAATCCAGCCAGGACTGGGGTTACAAGAATGTTTGCAAAGGTCTTAATAACTGCACTGACATAAAGCATTCTCTCTGCACTCGCTGCAGGTGCAGCATTCCTGCTCCCTGGAGAAGCCTGTCTTGAAGTCTTTTCTCCTTGAGTCTTTCCACTCAAGTGAGAGGTGGGAGGCACAAATTGAAAGTTTTTTCCCCTAAGATTCCCCCCCAAAGGTACCAAAAATGTTATGTCTTCAGGTTTGTCAGATGTTTTCCTTAGGCTCTTCCTTAGCAAGTTTACCGCAAGGTAGGACACCTGTTATTATGTAGAATAGCAATATATCAGAAGGTACACAAAGTGTAATGGAAAGAGGAAGGAAATGAAGGAAGATTTCATCTGTCATCCTGGATAACTGATGGAGCAGTCAGTTGATTTCCCTCTCTAGAAACAGGACTTTCTGTAGGAGAGGGACAATTTGTCCCTATAAACTCTGACCTTCTAAACTTCCTGTACTAGATGAACTTCACCAGATCTTGGCACTCTCCTGCAGATGTCCTCTTTGCTTTTTTTCCCTTTTTTTTTGGTACCCCCTTTGTAAGAGGATTTTTACAGTGAATCTTCGTTCAGTTTTTTCCTTTATAATAATAATAGAGAACTGCAGAAAAAACTTTGTGTTGTTTTAGTACAAGTTCCTGATCTATCTACAGAGGCTTACCTTAAACAGTGCATGAATGGAGGAAGATAAGTAAGGACAGAAGACTTCCTGTAACTTTTAGTCACTGCAGACATGAGAAGAGAAAAAGAGGCTTAATGATTAATCCAGTAAATCAGTTGTTTCACACTGGACATTGTCCATTCTTACAAGAGTTCTGGTGTTTGGTGATGAGATTAGGTCACTGGAATTTATCCCTAATTTCTGTAAACTAGCTGTTGACTGCTGCCTTTAAGGAATAGACTTCATACCTTTCATCTATTTTTTTAATCTCTCAGTAGTATATAAATGATTTCACTGTGCACTTGCATGTTTAATCCCTCCATTTTTATCATGCTTTAGACCTCTTTTTAAAATGTTATTGGTTAACCACTGTTTTAAAAGGAGAATATCCTGGGTTCTTGTGCTTTGTGTCCAGAATAATCTACCTATGAATATAGTCCTTAATAATAAACTAAACTAGTTTATTATTGCAACGCAATCCTGACCCTCTCTTTAATTTGCCCATGAATGTGGTCGTGGCAAACTCTTGTAGAGAAGGATTCAGGAAAGCCTCATGCAGAAAGCATGAAGTATATTGGGCAACATTTTGGAAACTGCCTATGTGGTTTCATAGGCACTGACTTCCTCTGTGTGGTATGTGTATGTATATTTTTAAGAAAAATTCCTTGAATGCATTGTAGTGGTTTCCTGAATAGTGTGTATCAGTGTATCCAGTAGAATATGACTGTGCAGTTAAAAACCTGCCAGGAGGATCATTCCACTGTAGGAAACTTTATAGTGATACGAACCTGTTAGTTGTGGTTTTCCTCCCTTGTGGAAGTAGAGCGCAGAGAAAAAGAACGGCATTTTTCTCCCTTCCCTGGTCTGATTCCAACAGCAGCAGAGCATGAGCAGCTATCGTAAACCTACAGAAAAGGGTTTAGCCTTGAAGTACATCTTCACGCAACTTGAGCTGCAACCTTTCTCTTCGCTGTCACTTGGCAGGTTACTTTGTGGTCTTGCAGGCTAGAGGGCTTTGCTATACATTCTGTCGTATCTAGACTTGGAAAACAAAGTATTTTGAACACTTCAGCTTAAAATCTTTAGGTCTCCGAGTTATTTGTATACTAATTCTTAGATTACTGGAAAATAGATGTGAACAATTATAAAAATACTTGAGGCAGAGTTGGTAGGAACTCAAAATAGACAACACTTACATTAAATTGCAGCTGGGATGGATTTCTCACAAGTGTAGAAATATCAGATGAGGATAATCTTTCACTGAACTATTAATCACTTGCTTGCTTTCCTGTGTCATAGACTGCAACACCTCATTTGTTTCAACTCACTTACCTTATCCTTGCCTGGATACACATACTCTGCGTGTCTGCTACCCGATATGCATTAGATAGCATTAGGACTCCTTTTGAAAGGTGATAACAAGTGGACAGATGAAAAGTTAAATAGTTAATGAGTGCTGATATCCCTGAAAAACAGGATAGTGAGCACAGCTCACCATAAGTTTTATCCAGTAAAAGCTGGGCATGGTCTTCTGAGCTACTTACATCCCCTGAGGCTGCAGATGCAGGTTCCCCAGCCAGACACAAGGCGCAGTGAGGTTAAGCTGCCGCACAGCCAAGCCTCCCCCACCACTCGCCCTGGCTCTGCTGCCTGCCTTAGAGCTGCCTGAATTTGTGCTGGCTTTCACTTTCACAGCTTCAGGCTGATGGGGAGTGAGTGGTTTTAAAACACTGCCAACCTAGTAATTTGTTTTTCTTCTTTGCTTTCAGCCTTTTTTTTTTTTTTTTTTTTTTTCTGGTATAACAATAGCTCCACAGAGCAGATGCTCAGAAAGTATATTGTGCTGACATTTTAGTGGGTCTCTTCATCTACATCTCTACAGCAAGCTGTAGAGACAAGGGTGACAGGGCTTCAGGATGCTGTGACAGAAGCTCCACATCTTGCCAACCATTTGAGCACGTGTGCAGCGCTGTTAGAGCCCTGCACTGAAGTCCCTGCTGCTGAGTAGTCGGTACTGTACTGCTGCTAGCTAGATTAAGTTATTCCAGCAGCAAATTCTATAATCATCCTTCTGTTTGTCTATCTATGGAGCAAAAAATTACATTCAAGAGAGAGCATGCTATCCAATGGTTATGACATGACTTCCTACCAGCGCCATTTCGTTTCCAAATTTGAGATCCTTCTTCAAAGAGTTGCGATAGTCTCAGCAGATATATAAAATATTTTTAAAAGTTTTTTAGCATAGACAATAACAAAGCAGCCAAAAAGATTATCTTCCAATGCTGAAGTAGACATTTTGAATAAATTGGTGCCAGAATAGCCTAGCCATTTCTAAAAGTAAGTTACAAGGAAAAACAAACAAACAAACCAACGAAAAAAGTCAGGGTGTTTGTAAAATGGAGTAAAATTCATGGCTTAACCTGTTTTGTTTTGTTTTTTTTTTTGTGTGTACCTAGATAAAATGTTCTTTTTAAAGAAAAATAAGGAAGTCACTTCATTTATACTGCATGTGATTTTTATTGCCAAGATATTTCTACATTGTGTGGACTTTTCTTATATCACTGACAACCTTGTAAACTATACATACCCTTACTTCTCCCAGCTTTTCATTCTTAAAGTCAATGTTAATGTTTCATATTTATATCCCTTTATGCCAGTGACACAACTTGTATGACATTCCATGTGTTTGGAAACACATGCTTCAATTTTTGCCTTAAAAGTGTCATTGCTTGCACTTTTGGAGCCTAATTGAAGTTTATAGTAGGGTTGTTTTGAGGCATAAGACTGGAGCATAGTCTTCTGGATGTCTTTGAGAAAGGGGTGTTGGAAACAGATGATCTTTGAGGTCACTTCCAACCCAAACCATTCTGTGATGTAGCTCAGAGCAAGCAAAGTTAGTCTCTTAAAAATAAAAGCCAGAAAGTACATATTAAACTTTATTCTTGCCTCAGTGATCTCTCAGCACTGTAGCAAGTGGTTCATTTCTTTAGCTGCTGGAGCCTGTCTGTCATTACTCCCAGATCTGCACCCTGTGTTGTGTCTCAGCCACTTCTTACCTGTTGGACATGCACTTACCCCAACTCCTAATAGAAAGCATGTGGTGATGGTGGTGTCCTTACTTGCCTGGCTCATTATACTTTCTCACAACAGTTAATGTGGGCACCCTGTGCTCTGACCACGGTTGGTTCGGCCTCTTTGTTGCTGTAAAAACAAAGAGGAAAAGCAGCTAATAACCCTGCTCCTGACCCAGGCACTGGCAGGTGTTTCTCGGTGATCTCTTTGATCTCCCTTGCCCAGTGGAGACCTCCAAGGCTGTGTCTTCCTGTTTACTGTGTACACATGCTAGAACAGTGGAAATCTGGGAAGTTACATGTTTATGTCGGGAAGTATTTGACCACAAACACTTGAGCCTTCAGAAGGGCTGTCAGGAATGCTCTGCTTTCAGACTCCCATGCCAGCACAGTCTTCATATCTGATAGTGCTGCGTAAACTTTATCAAGGGAGAGGGAACTATATGCTAAAGAACTGCTTGTGCTTGTAATTGTGCATCTCAAAAAAGTTGAAAAAAGAGGATTCTTTCCCCTGCCCTGCCCTCTCAACAGGGTTTGAAATAACGTGCTTACCTAGCAAGGCAAATTTAAAGTGACAACTTATTTTTCATTTTTACTATTGGCATGTGGAAGTTTCGTTCCAAAGCTTAAAAACATATCATTCTGAAGGCATGTAGGTATCCTTTCCAAAAATATCTCTTACTGACATTAATACTTCTACCCACATTTTTGGAGTCTCAGGACACTTCCATTATTTATTAATTAATGTTGTACTGGGATGTGATGCTTCTTGTGTATCACCCTGGCTTTCCCTCCTCCCCAAGTTCATGTAAATCTTGATGTTTTATAACTGAGGAGAATTAAATCTTCTATTGAAATGGGCTTCCATCCACCCCTAGGAGTGCCATAAAATTTTAATGTCTTTGTTATTTAGTGTGCTGTATAAGTCAGGAATAATTTTCTTTTTTTTTTTTCATATCACCAGACCGTTTCTTTAGCTCTGTAGGATCCCTACTCCCTACAGTGTTTCTATCTCCCCTAAATAAACTGATGCTGTCTTGTAGCTACAAAGCTGCTATTCTGGTGACAGACTGTTTCACAAAGTACACAGTGTGTGTGGTTAATGTTCATGGCACATACTTCATTCATAATTTATCATTAACTTTTTTATTTTAATTTCTTCCCGGGGGGGCGGGGTCTGTAATACACCAGTGTTATCCAGTTTCTTTACCCTACAGCTCTGGCCATCTGGAACAGTCTTGCTGCATGTCTTCACCTCAGCTACACTTTTTCATTTCTTAAAACAAGTAAATAAAAATTATCAGATATAGAGTCCTAAAATTAGATACCCAATAAAAAATGGCTTAGTTCTCAGAGTGAAGGCACTCCTGAAGTTAACACTGAAATTCATAAACCTGCCATGATGGCCAGTAATCAGTGAAAAAAGCAGCTGCCTGTCTTGTGGCCTGGAGTTCTAAGCCCTGAAGAAGGCTTAGGTTGATGCTTCTCTGTGTTTAACGTTTCCGTTAGTGTGTTGGAGAGCTTTGAAACATATCACTCACTCATCCGTGCTTAAAACACATTGGTGAGCTTTGTGAAGCAGTCTGACAGTATTACAACTGCATTTCTCTCAGCTGCAACTAAACCAAAACATACACTCTAACCTGCTAGTGGCATTCAGCCCACAGGACCAGAATGCTGGAGGTCAGAAGTCAAAGCCCTTGAATGCCCAACAGTGTGGATATCTCATCTTCACCACCAGACACTTCACTCTATGGATATATTTCTGCAGTGCTTCACCACTTGCTAATGTATGCTTAGTCTATATTCATATTCCTACTAGTTACCACCTAATGAAGACCTTTCGATATTGCTTTGAACATCGACAAAAATTGGGAGGAAAAGATTTAATGCTGCCTTTGCTCATCTAGCTGAAATAACTCATGTTGGTACCAACAGCATTTAGCTTTAAAGCATTCTAATCTTTGCCTGGCTTCAGAGCACATTTGTTCAGCACACCTTACTGATTTTTCTGTCAGTTAGGACTAATTAGAGGACACTTGATTTCTCCTCAGCTGGTAAAATGACCAGTCTGATGATGATGTCTTAAAACCTTAAGGCTATTTTCCTGTAGAAGTGTTAGTCCTCACTTATGGCAGTGGACCTAGAAGAAAATAAAGATGCATCAGAAACATGTTATGAAGGATAACCTTATTTTGGCTTTGGCTTTGCAACGTCTGACAAGGTGCTGCACTTCTTCACCATCTGTAAAGAGTATCTGGTTATGTAATTATGTGTTTTGTTGAACAGTCTTCCTCTACACTATTTGATAATTAACTTTGGTTCCTCAAGGTCTTCCTAGCTACATGCATAAATCCTAGTGGGAATTGATGCCATCACACCTGTGCTAGTTCAAAACACACCACAGACATCTTTCTTTTCCTGCACAGCTCACCATGCTTGGGTTTACTCCCGTGTTGCATAGATGCACTCCAGGTCTTTCCTCTCCAGGTTTGTTGAACAAAAGGTTTTCATAGACGTGTTGGAAGTCCTGTAATGGGACCTGAAGAGGCGCAGTCGCAGTGCTTCCTCAAGATGACATAAAAACTCATTTGGATGTGTTTGGGAATGCTATTATAGTATTGGCCAGGAGATTTCATTCTCGAACTTCTGAAATATACCCTGGACTCTCCTTCAGTGGCTAGTAACAGTATTCGTAAGTTGTACATAACTACTTTTTGTTCCCTCTTGCTGGCTATAATTTTGTCAATATAAAATCTCTATTTTAGGGCTGGTTTTTGCACATATGGAACTTTATTGGATGATGACACATCTGGAGCACACTTTGCAATGTTTCTGTAATTTTTGTAAAAATAGAGACAAAAATAGGGGTTTCTATAAACTGGTAAAGGAGATTTTTTTCTCTCCTACCTAATTGGCAGTAGGAAAAGAGGGCATTTAATTAAAAATTTGGTATAACTGCTCTTTGAAGCGTGTATTTAAGTACTGAGACACTCGAGGATAAAAGACAATGTTGCAAAGGTGCAGAAGAAAGCTGCCCGGAGTCTATTTGCAAAGGATATTTCAGCCAACATAGGCAAGGTAATGTTTCAGGGATGCCTGGTAATTACGAACCTTGGAGCAGCTGGTATTTTACAAGCACCTTCAATGCAAGTGTCATTTCAAATTATTCTCAGTTTAATTGAATAAGCAAAGGAGATTGTCCCGGGGGCAACCATGCACTGCTGTGTGAAGGTACCCAAATGATCTCATTTACTTAACACAGTTTAACTGGAACAGGACCAGAGTACCTAGGGAGGAAGAAGATGAGAGCAGAATTATGGAAACTTGGGGAGGACAGAGCATTAGGAAGAGGAACAATCAAATGGTATTGGTGGTACACAAATAAGAGAGAAAACGGATGGCCTACATATGTCAAGTTGTAGCCAGAGGAGGTCATCAGAGACTAGTAAGAGCAGATGAGACAGCATAAGGAGCTATACTGGGGTCGCTCTTCTCAGATTTCAGCTTGCCACTAATGACTGCATGTTAGGTTAGTCTGCAGAGGAAAGCGTGACCCTCTGCAAGTGGGATTAGGACTGTTTTTTAAGAGGGAGTGCTGTGGATGCAGCTGGAAGAGGAAGTGCGATGGTTACCGGCTGCTCATCACATCCTTCCTCCCAGAGGTTTTCATCCTCTTACAGCTGCCAGCTGAGTTGGTCATGTGGATGACCCCACACCTGGTTAAGCAAAAAGGATCTAGGCTGGGTTAATTAGTTCAAATTGTATGTCTTTGGTAACCTGTCTCATGTTGATTGAAAGTAGCTGGAGAATGCTTCTACAGGCTGATCAGTGGGAGGATAATTTCTAGCAGAAGCAGCAGGCTGTAGGAGACAGTAACCTCTTCAGGTGCAGTGCCACTAAAAAAAACCCAAAACAAACCAAACCAAGAAACTGAATGGATCAACGGCTACATGGATGTTTATAGACAAAGCAAAGGAGATGAGTAAGGAGTCACTAAGGCAGGCATGAGATGTAAAGAACCTTTCCGGATACAGGTAAGAAAAGAGTCATTAGAGGAGGAAAACAGGTCAGAAGTGGGGAAAATAACCTGTGTTCTATCAGTGTGGAGTTTTGTTGTGTCCTTTGCAGGGGCAGCTCCTGAGCCTGTGAGAATTAGGTTGTTCTTGTGACTTACTGTAGATGCACATATATTTTCTTTTTTAAACTTAAAGTTGTCTGTCCTAGCATGACAGGTTAAAACACTTCAAGACTTATTTGGAAATACAATAAGATTTAATTCCTATCATCATCTGAAAACTCAAATTTCAGATGAACATCTTGGCGTTTAGCCGTGGTTAGGAGTTAGATTACTGTCTACCTGCTCCCTTTGCTAGTTGTGGGAAGCTGTTTCTCATTCTTAGCCTGTCCTGCACAGCCACCTCCTGTTGTAATGACATGTTGTAATCAGTCACTTATCTAGTCATGATTGCTCAAGATTTAATTACCTCTTGAACATAATGATCCAAAAAGCAGGGGAACCAGCACTGGTTTGCTCTGTGTGGACACTGGTGGATTTGAATCATTATAGTGCATCACAGGGGAGACAATCAGAGAACTGAATGAACCTTTCCTCTAAAGCTACAAATCTTTTGCAAAGTTTTAATCAATTTCTACTCTGTGTTTTCCCCTCCAAATACCTTATGCACTAATGGGACCTACTGTATTTGTTCAAATTGGACATTTTTACAAGAAAAGCTATTAAGAGGAAGGACTCAAACTCAGTCCAATTTACCATGTATCTGGAGGCTTAACCAAAACTATTATTACATGAAAGAATGGAGGAAATTAAGAACAGGGCCTTCAGAATACCAAATGCCAGTACAATATTTTTTCCTTAATTTTCTTTCTGTCTAATTAACTCTGTCAGGAATTTGAAAACAATTAGGCACTGAAAAGGAAAAAGGGTAAAATAGTCTTACCTAACTCTTCCGTGCATGTTAAATACTTCCATGCTGTGTTGCAGGCATCTTCTGGACTGAGAAAAAATAATTAAAAAATGGTTAACATGAACTCTAGTGATGCTTTTGGAAAAATCCTGTCATCAGTTACTAAAAAGCGTGATGAAAGCCTCCTAGATAATAACATAGAGGGCTGTAAAGGCTAAGTAATGATCTGGTTTAAATGATATTACTCAGAAGAATATGACCTTAAAAAAGAAATATTTATTTGGATTATTTTTTTCCAAAGGTGAAAAATGGCAAGAAATGTTTTTAAGAGACCCAGGATATTCTTTTTTCTAAGATTAATCAAGATTAAATTAAATTATATAGAAATGGTAGTAGAGAGAAAATAACCTCTTTGTGTTAGGTTTGGTTACTAACAGCCTGGCTTACTTGTTAGTGGTGGTGTGATTTTTCCTCCAGTCCCTATCCCATTTTTTGCAGTCTCTGCCTCATATAATCGCAACATCTGCACCTACTTTGATCATAGCATAAAGACCGTGGACTTAATCTAATTAAATGATAATTGTAGGGGACTTCTGCATGGATAATGATGAGATCTGGTAGAAGAAAAGACTGTATGTTATCCAAGAGTCAAAAACATGCAGTCTGTTTGAATGCCTCTGCTTTTAAGTTTGATGAAGTATGTGAAACATCTCATTTTCAGCAAGATTTTAATTACCTCATGAAAATCTGCCTCTTTGTATGAAGTTCCAGCTGGATGTTGAAAAGCAGAAGAGCCTGGAACCTGCCAGCACAGTCATGACTGTGAAGTAAGGAGGTAGTGAGTTTAAACTCACATGTAACCCTGTGCTTATACCTTTACTACAAGAAAAACTGAGTATTTTCATCAAGACATACAGACCCCTCTTCTAATATAAACCACAGTGACCTCTGATGTGACAGAACGATTCCTATTGCAAGCCTTTTCTGCTGCTGTTTTCTGGAGTGCTTGTGTGAGGTTCTGGTACGTGGATTTAGAGGCAAAAGGAAATGTCAAAAGTATTAATGTTCACCCGTCAACAGAACTTTACTTTTCCTCTCCATGCTAACTAAGCATCTCAAGTGTGCCTGATTCAAATATGACAGTATTTTTTGCTGCTTGGAAACTCTGGTTCTTTTGCTTTTGGATGTCAATGTGGAGTATCATTAGTTTTCTGTTTTGGCTGGGTTCAGCCCGCTGTTCCCAGGCATAGCGGGTTGCATGCAGGTTAACTGTGAAGAATTCTAGGAAAAATAGGGAAGGCTACAAATCGCCTCATTTGGCAATGTAACAAGAGAAAGCGTAATGTGATGGTAAGTCTTACTACAGTGCCACTGTGTGTTGAGGGCTGTCATTTTTGTCTCGTTTGATGTCTTTTTCTACACACGTACTTTTCTTGTGTCAGGGGAAGACTGTAAGACTTCCTTATAAAGCGGAATGAACCTTTTGGGCTCATTTCCACAAGCTCTTGTTTTTGAGTTAGGGACTGAAAACATGCCCTGAATAGATGAGGCACTGCAAAACAAAACCGAGTCCTGCGTCACCACAAGGGTCACCATGTGGACCCAGTCTCTTTGCTGAGTTAGCTGCAAAGGTACTGACCCATGCAGTTTTTTTCTCTGTTGTAACAGCAGTCTTTATTTTGATTCTTAATGAGTGTGGTAGCACCCTGGTGGTGATCTGCCTCATGGCATGCCAGAGTCGTGAATTTTGCTAAGCTTTTCATAAAATTAGGAGGAAGGCATTCATTCTGTTCTCTGGAGTTTTACTGCCTGATTGGGAGCAAGAAACAGGCAAAGGGAGGCATAGGAGATACAAGTCAAAAGCAGATTAATTGGGTGTTAACAATCATGGGAGCTCCACAATTGTTCTCTTTTATTTTCTTAGTGTTCAAGTTTTGTACATTTTGTGTGTTAGGGTGAGGGTTAGAGCAGAAAAGAAGAGCCAGGAATTTGAGAGACATGAAGGGAAGTGCTCACTTAGTCTTTTGTTGAGATTTGATGAGAAAGACTCTCCAGCTAATTAAATAGCTAATGAGAGATGTTGCTTCTGTGCCTCCACTTTGAAGCAAATAAAAAAATCACAGAATCACAAAATGTTAGGGATTGGAAGGGACCTCAAAAGATCATCTAGTCCAATCCCCCTGCCAGAGCAGGAATACCTAGGTCAGGTCACACAGGAACATGTCCAGGCGGGTTTTGAATGTCTCCAGAGAAGGAGACTCCACAACCTCTCTGGGCAGCCTGTTCCAGTGTTCTGTTACCCTCACTGTGAAGAAGTTCTTCCTCACATTTATGTGGAACCTTCTATGTTGCAGCTTGCATCCATTGCCCCTTGTCCTATCATTGGATGTCACTGAGAAGAGCCTGGCTCCATCCTCATGACACTCACCTTTTACATATTTATAAACATTAATGAGGTCACCCCTCAGTCTCCTCCAAGCTAAAGAGACCCAGCTCCTTCAGCCTTTCCTCATAAGGGAGATGTTCCACTCCCTTAATCATCTTTGTGGCTCTGTGCTGGACTCTCTCAAGTAGTTCCCTGTCCTTGAACTGGGGGGCCCAGAACTGGACACAATACTCCAGATGTGGCCTCACCAAGGCAGAATAGAGGGGGAGGAGAACCTCTCTTGACCTACTAACCACCCCCTTTCTAATGCGCCCCAGGATGCCATTGGCCTTCTTGGCCACAAGGGCACATTGCTGGCTCATGGTCATCCTGCTGTCCACCAGGACCCCCAGGTCCCTTTCCCCTACACTGCTCTCCAGCAGGTCAGCCCCCAACCTGTACTGGTACATGGGGTTGTTCTTCCCCAGATGCAAAACTCTACACTTGCCCTTGTTGAATTTCATTAAGTTTCTCCCTGCCCAACTCTCCAGCCTATCAAGGTCTCGTTGAATGGCAGCACAACCCTCTTGTGTGGCAGCCACTCCTCCCAGTTTGGTGTCATCAGCAAACTTGCTGAGGATACATTCTGTACCCTCATCCAGGTCATTGATGAAGATATTGAACAACACCGGTCTCAGTACCAACCCCTGAGGGACTCCACTAGTCACAGGCCTCCAACTAGACTCCGTCCCATTGACCACAACTCTCTGGCTTCTTTCCTTCAGCCAGTTCACAATCCACCTCACTACCTGATCACCAAACCCATACTTTATCAGCTTATCCACAAGGATGCTGTGGGAGACAGTGTCAAATGCTTTACTGAAATCAAGATAAACCACATCTACCGCTCTACCATCCACCTAGTTATTTCCTCATAGAAGGCAATAAGGTTGGTCAAACATGACTTACCCTTGGTAAAACCATGTTGACTGCTCTTAATGACCCCCTCATCCTTGATATGCCTAGAGATAGTGCCAAGAACAAGCTGTTCCATCACCTTTCCAGGGATGGAGGTGAGGCTGACCAGTCTATAGTTACCCAGGTCCTCCTTCTTGCCCTTCTTATAGATTGGAGTGACATTTGCTATCCTCCAGTCCTCAGGCACCTCTCCTGTTGTCCATGACTTACCGAAGATGATGGAGAGTGGCCTAGCAATGACCTCTGCCAGCTCCCTCAGCACCCTTGGGTGCATTCCATCTGGTCCCATTGATTTATGGATATCCAGATTGCTCAACTGATCCCTTACCCAATCCTCATCTACCGAGGCAAACTCCTCCTTTATCCTGACTTTTTCTGGGGCTACAGGGATCAGGGGCTCCTGGGGAAAGCCTGCAGGAGTAAAGACAGAGGCAAAGAAGGCTTTCAGCACCTCTGCCTTCTTTATATCCTCTGTCTCTAGGGCACCCCCCTCATTCATCAGTGGGCCTATATTGCCTCTAGTGTTTGTTTTATTAGCTATGTATTTGAAAAAGCCCTTTCTATTATCCTTGACCTGACTTGCAAGGTTAAGTTCCAAGGAGGCCTTAGCTTTCCTAATTGCCTCTCTACATCCTCTGACAACTGTCCTATATTCCTCCCAAGTGACCAGCTCCTCCTTCCATGATCCATAGATTCTTTTTTTCCACCTGAGTTTGCCCAGCAGTTCCATGTTTAACCATGCTGGTCTCCTAGCTCCCTTACTTGATTTCATACCCATTGGGACCCTCTGATCCTGAGATCAGCCATTTACATAGGTTGGACTTGTAAATTTATTTCAGGCTTGCGATAATAGCAAGGCTATAGATCTCCAAAACAGGCCATCACTGCTTACACTTGCTTTGGATACACATGCTTCAGCTGTGAAATCCTGAAAAAACCTCTGTCAAGAATGGACTCACAGTGGCGTACATAGTAGTAGAACATAGTCTTCGGCTTTGCATTTGATTTGTTTTTTCAAACAGCAACGTCCGGCTCAAGATGTACAGACATGCATCATTTAAACACATTAACTCAAAATTATTGCCTACTTCTACACACTCTCCATGAATTCAGTGCTAGAACTTGGTAGCAGAACAAAGGATGGAGATTAAACACCTTATGAGCAAATCCCTTTTAAACAGAATATCTTGTTGTAACGTGGCCTTTGACAATAATCAGTTTTCTTTCTGTTTTGATAGAAATTTTGCAAATAAGTATTTCGAGCAATTTTTTCTATCTTGTTCCTGTCTGACAAGTAAAGTGCAAGAACATTATTTAGAAGAAAAAGTTCTGTTTGTTTAACAGTATAAATGTGATCTTGAGTTAACATTGCTCCCTCGATGTCAACAATCTTCATCTAAGTGTGAACAATAGAATAAAGATTCAGACAGTTTTTAATTGGCTGGTAATCTCTACATTTTCCTTTAATGTCCACTAACATTTTTATTGCTGTTTTAGTGATCCACTTATAACTCTTTATTAATACAAACCATCAAACTGAGAGCAGTGCTTACTCATTGCTTGGTCTTTCCTGATTCAAAAGCAGAGCCTCCTTACATATTTTCTCACTCTTCTCCTGTCCCTGTGAGTTTTTTGGGTGTTGCCCTTTGAAATTTTAACTGTAGGTGTTAATAGCCTCTGTGTATAATAGGTTGGTCTAATTATTTTAAAAAATACAGAGAAATGGTGAAAATAAATGTGCAAATAGGCCCAACTCTGTTATGGCCCCATAGTGCCTCTCAGCTGATGAACTAGGTCATTATTATCCTTTAACTGTTAAACTGTCTGTGCTCTACGGAAAGTAAACAGCTTGTCATCTTGAAGTATTTGCTCATCCACATAATATGTGAGCGATCAAAATATATTGCTGGCTTTACAATCTACCTCCAGTGTCTGTTTCAAAACTGTCACAAAAATCTTTGCTTTTATGGTTGGTATCCAAAGAAAAAGTGCACTAACTTTTATCCCCAGACTGTTGCTATTGTCTTAGTCTTTAATACTCCAGATTAAGATGATTTAAGATTCTTGGAAAAAGGTTTTAATTGTTGTGGCTTCTACAATAATTGTATTTATTGCATGATTTCCTAGATTTGACTCCTAAAAGCTTTTAGGAACTTGCCTAATCACCTTGGGAAAAAGCTTTCTAACCTTCTGACTACACCAGTGACAACTGAAAGCTATGGGTCAAAGAACAGTGGAACACGCAGGATCAATTATTGATGTCTGAATTTGATTTTAATCATCTTTGCATGTGAGTGCAGACTAAATTCTTCGTCTTTTGTACAGATATTTTCATTGGCTGCTAAACAACACTGTTTTGATTTATGAAAGGTCTTAAATTGTTACAAAGAGGTTGCAAGATGTTTCTCAAGGTATATCTGGGAAAGCTGTGCCACAACATTTCATCTTTAAAAAGTGTATTAATATACTCTGTCCAGTAGTGTGCATTGTGAAAATCTTCCTACTTCTCACTTAGTATATGTGATTCTGATGGCTTAACTATGTACATGATGTCATGTAGCTTGATAGGATACAAAGGGATCAAGTGGAACAGCCAAAAGTCTTCCTTGAGTGGTTATGTGTAGAACCAGATTCAATTTCATCACGAGTATTTTTAAAAAATAGACTAAGGACAAATAGTGTATGTCAGTGAGGATAAATTTGGGGTATTTTCCTTCAAATTCACTCAGACAGGTATTTCTCAAGAATAGAGATTGTGTGTGTTCCAATGTGAAGGGAGGAAAATGCATTTTCTCCAAAGCAAGTAGCAAAATTTCTGTTTTCCTCCCAGTTCTGCATGATGGATTACTCTTGCATATTTTATACCTCCTTTCTCTAAGGACTCTCCATTTCCAGCAATACATTTGCTTGGTAAAAAAAAAAACTAGGAGAGTAAACTGCGTGATTTGATATTTGCTATTTTTTTCAGAGCTGATACAGGTTACTCATGAAGTACTATAAAGTTATTCTCACTAACTCAGAGTTTCACTTTCACTTTGTCTCCATACATAGAAAACAAATGTAGATGGGTGTCCAATAAATTTGTACAGATATTTTTACAATGCTCTGAAATAATCACAGTCTGATTCAAAGGACCATAGTCAATATATGAAATACAGAAACCCGCCCTGATCTGCAAATCAGTACATAAATAAATAACTTTTATTTTTTTTTTTTTTTTTTCCTGGTAGAAAGCACTCAACAGCTCCTACTTATTAATTTGTCATGTAGGTTCTTGGTTTCCCTTATAAATATCTACTGGCTCAGGTAAATTAGGAATGAGCTGTTGAACTCATGCTGAAGTTCTTCACTGTATTTCTTATTTTAAAATATTTCCTCAAGAGCTCTCATAAAGGACTATATAAAGTATTTTAAATTTTTCTCTAGCAATTTTCTAAGAACATTTTGTTTATTTTCCTCAGCAGGCAGAGTTCAGGGCTTTACCTTGCATTAAGCTTCTAGTGTAAAGCATTGGCATGATACTGTATTTCTGAAAAATAGAGAAGTGGTGCCACGTATAGGGATGAGGGACAGAAACCTCCTCAATCTGAATTCACCAACTGGAAAATAAACTGTGTCTGAACAGCTCTGATGGAGAAACAATCCTTAAAAATGGAAAATAGTCTTTGTTCTTTTATTGCATTTAGTTTACAAAATGAGCAAGAACCAACAGGGCAGCTCTTAAGCGATTCCATTTGCTTTATATTTATAGTTCTAGAAAAAATACAAACCCTTTCCTTTGGGAGGATTTATAAAGCCTCTTACCATCCCTAGAGCAGCTATATTATACAAGATCTTACCCTTTCTTGGCAAAATTTGATGTGCCTTAGTCCAACAATAAAACAAAGGGTAAAAGCAAAATGAGTGATTTCTAGGGAACTTGATTCTGCAATTAATAAAGTCTTATTCTAAGGGAAAAAAAAAAAAAGCAACAAAAAGCCTCCGAAGTTTAGAACTCCCACTCTGAAATTGGAACTAAAACTCATGTTAGATATCAATTTCCACTGAAGTTAGGTTCTATTGTTTCTGGGGATTGTAGATCCATATTTTATGAGTTTTTTTTCAACAAATTTACGTATGGATTCAGCTTCTTTATTCTTTCTGCTGATCATGTAACTTCAGGAATTCCACTTTGAGACTTTTTAATTGCCAGTGCCTGATGTGCAATATAAAATCCCATGAAAATGGCAAACCTCCTTTGACTTACTGAGCAGGGTCTCAGTTTTGAGGTGCTAGGTCTGGCCAGGTTCTTTAGCTGAAATAACTTCACAGGTGCTGTGTGGGATGGCTGCCCACTCTGTTTGAAGGAGACTGGAGGATGGAGAATTTAATAATGATGTTCAACCCAAACGAAGTAAAAGTGATGCAAAAAAGCTATAGGTAGAGGATGAGGCTGACCTCTGCCTTTCAGTCTGTGACATTTGTTTGGATGCATATCCTTGAGGAATTCATGGGGCCCTTTCTGCTGTAGCTTGAATGTGTTGGAAACAGCATTATTTCTGCTCAGAATCGAAACTGACCAGGAGACTGGCGGTTTCTCTTAGGTGTGGATCTTGTTACTGTGATCCATGTGTATGACACCTTTAGACAAGATAACTCGGTGTAGAACATAACCATAAACCTCTCCAAATATGAGCTGGTAGTAGTATAGTTTATGAGCACCATATGTTAATGCTGCTCTGTGATACGTGTCATCTGCCTGGGGTTTGAGTGCTGTTTGAGTTGGTGCTTTGTATTGATTTGAAATCCATTGCTTTTGAAATATTACTGTTTCTGAGGCTATGAAGCTGCAAAAAAATTGGTGTCAATAGTTATACTCCTCTATCAAGTTCTTTGCACTATTACCTATTAAGTACTCTGACCCTTCAAAAACACTCTTGCCTCTTTTCCAAAGGAAAAATTAATCTGAATTTAATGAACAAGTGAGCATGTTGCTGTTAAAAAATCATTGCATCCCAGTTACAGAATAGGTTCCGTGAATTCTCACCAATTCGTCACACTCAAGATCTTGTTATAGGCAGAAAGAACACACCTTATGCAAAACCAAGAGTTTACCATTAGTATAATTAAAATCTTAATTGTCTAATCAAAGGATTATTATAATTATTCCAGTTACAATAATACTGATGCTTATACTTCAAACTAAACACAGCTGAAATGACGCATACACACATTTTCTGATATCTATCTATTTCTTTAATGTTATATTTATCCTTCTACTGGCACTCTGTGTCTGAAGGTTGATGTTTTCAGTCTTAGTGGCAGGGGAAGTTTCTGCTGAGTTGTCTGCCTTCTGAGTATCCTGAGTCCACCATCCTTGGGAGACTTTCTCCTGGTTTCAGGATCTGCTTGCAGGCATTTTTATGTTTGCTAACATGGTCTGCACCTGTCTCATTTTTCACTGGTCTATAATTCCACATTACATTTGAATTTACTGTATATGATAATTTTGACATGTGTTTGAGACTTGTTCTTTGCTCCTTTGGTTATCCCTACAGCTGGATTTACCTGGCTTCCAAGGACTTGTCCATCTCCTGGCTAGTCACCACTGGTTGCCAGTGTCTTATAGCCCTGGGACCTCTGGAATCATACTATGTCCATACTGACAAGACTATGCTGCTGTCCTATGCCCTCCATGCTGTTTTTTGGTTTAGGATCACAAGTAGTAGTTGTTTTTGCCATCTGCTACCTAAAAGTAAGCCTTGCACCATAGTTACACAAAGCTAAGCTAAAGGTAAAGTCAGGTAGGTAACAGTCACCTAATAGAAGCTTTTCTGGTATGACCTCAGTTTTAGAAAACAGGGTGTTTGATATGTCTCAGTTACAGGACTGTGTGTTAGTAGAATGTAGACCAAATACAAAAGAACAACCAGTTCCAGATTTTAAAGACTGCCTTTAGCACACCTTGCTGCCACCCAGTGTTTCTTGGAGTGCCTCCTCTTTGTGTTTTGTGTAGGACACAATAGCAGGTCTGTGGTCTGATGGGACTTCCTCCCGTCTGGATGGGAAGAGTGATCCCCACAGGTCCTGTCCCACTATTACACCAAATGTCCCACCATGCTTTGCTTAAGTCAAATACTTTAAATGAAACAATTGCCAAGGGGACAAGTGAGACTTTCAAAAGTACTCCAGGTCTGTACGACCTCTGAGTATTATTGCTCTTTATCATTTTTTTTTCATTTTATTGTAGTTTGAACAAAATACTGATTCCATTGAAAACTTGATTAATATTCATAGCAAATTGAAATACTTCTTGAAGTAGCTTGTCCACCACCCCTCTTGGCAAGGGCAGGGGGGTGGGGATCTGAAATCTAGCTGACCATGTTGGTTAGGGAAATCTCTTCAGCAATGTTTCCATGGTTTTAATCAGTCTGGTTTCCAGCACAGCTTCAGCCAGAATGTGGTTAGCCTGAAGTTATTGCAGCTGCTGTCTGAGAACAGCAATAGGAAAGGATTGTCAGTAGTTTGAAGACCAGATTGGTATTTTGGAGACCAGGATAAAACTCCCTGTTCTGCCACAGACTTCCAAAGTGCCTCAGTTCCCTAGCTGTAAAATATGAGCAACAGTACCTTTTCACGACCAATGTTTTGTGAGGAAAAATAAAATTATTAAATATTTTGAAAATTTGGGTGGGAAAACAAGCCATAAAACATTTGATTGGAAAATATTTCCTTTATTTTCTGGAAGAAAACCCAACAACTTTTTATGAACTCAGCAGTGCTTCCTCTTGTTGTTTATTTTCTCCCTCTCAACTAGTCATTACATCAATAGAATTATGACCAAACTTGGACCCACTGTGAAGAACCTAGAAGGACAGTGGAGTTAAAAAATTCTAATGGAAATCCTGGACCTGGAATTCATCGCCACTAAATTATAACCCTTTCAAGAAATACTTTGAGAAACATAAGAACTGATGAGATTGTTCTTTAATGAAGAAAATCATTATTGTATTTATTTTTTTTTAAAGTTCAGGCTCTTTAATGCTAATTATTAAAACTAAGTTCAGTATGTTTGGGGTGGGGAAAATGAACACTTCAAAGAATACAGTCTGTGAAAGTGGATTCTGACAGGATGTATGTTGGTTTTGTGCTAATGTATGTACTGCTCATCTGGGACTACATCAGTGCATTGCAAATGCAAATCAGGGCTTTAGTGTTTAAAAAACAATTATATATAATTTCAATCTGAATGTTTACAGTTTAGTAAAGCTATAAGTAGTTTTAAAACAAGATCTTGAATTTAGAGGTGCTTATAATTTCAGATTTCTCAGATTCACATTCAAGTAGGACAGAAATTGGTAAGTGTGGACTAGGTCTCTAATAAATTGTACAAAGAGGAAACAATATTTTGGAAGCTGGGAAAGTTAGTGACAGATACGAAACAGAACTAGTCTTAATACCCACTGTGATCAGGTAGAAAGGAGCAGGGAGTATTATCCCAGATCCTCTTCTACAGAAGTTCAATGAAGGCAGGGAAGAGATAAGAAATGTCTCCCCTGGGTGAGCTACCTTAGAACAGCATCAAAATATCTGGAAGGTAGATGTTCCCACTGAAACACTGAGCCAGCAACCATCGCCTTATTGCGAAGGGCAACTTCAACTCTTTGGGGGTCAGCAGATGGAGAAAACCCCCAAACTTAGTTACAGTTCAGGTACAGTAAGTGGGAACTGTGAACCCTCGAAATGACATGTTTGAAAGAACGTTCTGGAGACCTTTGCCTATGATATGTTTTCCTTATGCTTTGCTGACTGTGGAGCAGGATGGAGTGAAGGCTGTCTGCTGCAAGCTTCTTGTAATACCTAGCATATACAGACAAGCATGCCTTGTGTGTTGATCTCTCCTTGCTTTGTCTGATCACTGCACTTCACACCTCTTCTCACTTGTACAGAATGAATAGTCAAATACTGAAGTAATTTGTTTAATCAGGGTCACGTAATGAGAATTCCTGCTCCTTGTTACAAAAAGCGGCTTAATCTTTGTGATAAATTCCTTGACAATAGAGTTAGTGTTGCTGTTCTGAATTACACCTGTTGAAAACAATTGTCCCATACTACTTGAAGTCTAGGTCAGTAAGTTCTGGAGGTATTTCAGGATGATATTTTACTACATAAAATAGAGAAAATTTGCCTTTGTCAAATAGGATGACCTTATGAGAACTGGTCATAAGACTTAATTTCATCTGTGATTAACTGGACTTATTTATAATTAGCATGCCTAAGCTATTTGAAACAGCAGATACCTTCCTACAGCAACTCCTAGTTCCATCTTACAATTTAGGGAGAGAGTGAAACACTGCACATTGCTCACCTTATATTTGCAGGTGAGAGTTTGTAGCTTCAGGGGTGTGGATGAGAATGTGGGATCAACATATTCATTCTAAAAGGCTGGAATTTTTCCAGATGTGTTTGGTATGAGAATTTACCTAGGGTGGATCTGTGATAATGATTACTATTCTAACCATCTTTTCAAGGATTCCTCTTGCATTTCAAAAAACAAATGGTGCTACTTTCATTGGGCAACAACTTGTTTCTTGCAGCAATTGCTAAGGGATGGAGGGAAAGAAAAAGGCAGAATGGTTGCTACCTGGAAATCTTAGAAGAAAGATTAATTTCATGTGGACTTAAACTCAGGATATTAGGAGGTCTTTTAGTATTAACACACAAAATTATCATCTGTTCTGCAACTGTGGCTTTAGTCTGATGAATTACATATATATTAAAACCAAACCTGGTTAATTAAGGTTACCAGCTTTAATTAAGATAAATTAAAGCTAAAACTCCACCCATTGGCCTTAGGTGAAAATCCATGACCTTTGCAATTCTCTTCCTCCCCCTCCCTACTCTACCTCTTCTTTTTCAGATAAGTTTTGAATACAGTATTTTGGAAAATCTGTGCACAGTAAGTGCCTAGCTCTGAAATGAATTACCTTTGGGTTTATCTTCCTTAGATATTTCAAATTATTGTTATCTCAAACAAATCCCAGATCTGAAGCTTTTTGTCTGTGGGTGACAATGATCAATGTAAAGGCATTCAGGTGAGATGCAGAATTAGGGAGAACAATCTACAAGTCAATTTTGTCTCTAGAAACCACATCACTGAAACATGTCAAATGTAACTTATGGGATGACATTTGCAAAGCTCTAAAAAAACTCTGAGATGTCATTTTCAAGACTGCATTTCAATCAGCATGGGGAGTCAGGTGAAAAATGAAATTAATAGTTGTAACATCTTTGTAAACATTTCAGCTAATGAAAATAGGAGAACTTTTTGCTACTTTTTTGCTGAGTATGCTTATTGGAACTTTTGTTAAATAAGATTGTGTAATTGAGGATAAATGTGCGCTATTGTATTTTTATTTGCTCTTAACTTTACTCTTCCTGTACATATGAAACTAGTTGTTTGAGTACAGAAGTGAGTTTGCTATGGAACAAAAGACCTCAAAACTCAAATTAGTAATGAATTCAAACAGATAATGCAATTTAAAAGACAAAGCCTTAACAGAATACTTATAGTTTATATAATAATTAAATTCATAGCAAAAAGAAAATCTTACAGTACATGCAACCACCAACATTAAATTAGTCTTTGGGGCTGGGGGGTCTAATACATGACTAACTCTATATGTTTTCTCTTAGCCATGTATATGGTGGTGTCTGTGCTTGAATACCTTTCATTTTTCTTGCCTCTTGGACTGGAAAATGATAACTAATGCACCCTCTGGTATGAATTTCTATTTGCGTGTATTTGGCATAACACAGGAATCTTAGAAATGAGTGAACATTTCTCTCACATCTGGAACATGTTTAAATTATCACCAATAACGTCCCCACTACAAATGGCTGAACAAGACAGTAAGGCACTGTGTCAAATTTAGTCCAATTCCTTCTGCCATTAAATGAACAACCACCAAAAACCTGAAGTCATTACTCTTCCTAAAGTCCTATTTAAAAACAAAGCAATCAAATTTGGAATAATGGCTGATTTTTTAGCTATGAGTTGACTGGAGTTTAAATTGGTTTCAAAAGAGCCTTATCCCCTGTGTCTAAGCCCATACATAATAGATTACGTATTCTGTAACAACAGCAGCGTTTATACTACAGTGATGTTCTGCTAAAATGTGCCTGAGATCTTATGTCTGTGCTTAGTTGAAATCACTCAGTCCACAGACTTGCTTAGCATCTAAAAAATATTCCCCCTCAAGATACACAGAACCATGCCTAACAATTCTCCTACCCTGTGAGCAGGTGGCCAGCACATTGGTGCAAAATGTCCAGCCATGCTGCTGTCTTCAATTAGGATCCATTCAAAGCTGACTCATCTGTTGCTATGGGGCTCTTGTCAACCTGGCTGCTTTCAACCCGTAAGTGTTAATGTGCATTTACCGCAGCGCAGTTGTCAATCACTCACACCAATACCCTCATGGCAAGGATTTGCTCCATAGGGTTAGCAGTGGTGCTGTGGGGATGGGACTGCCTCATCCAACCTGCAAAACTGAGGACCACGGGTTTGTTTCGTGCATCTGTTCCTTTTATTTTCCATGGACTGAGTAACAATTTACCACCCAAAGAGATGAAGGGGTATATCCCATGCCTGTTGTGTTTGGATACCAGCACAAAGATGAGATGGTCTGTGGTGAAGTCTTGTGGTTTAGGAAATTGTACTGCCTATTTTATTTTTCCAGCAGTGCAAATCAAAGAAATAAATAGAAAATAAGTGATTTTATTATTTTTTTTTTAAATTTGATTTTACATAACCAAGGTTGTACTTGGAGTAATTCATGAGCATGCTTTAATACTGTGCCCTCTACCCCACCCTCTATGTGGTTTGCAGCTCTGTCCTATTTTTAAGAAGCAGAGAAATGGGGGCTGGCTGATTTTGCAGACTTGCAAAAACTCTCTGGAAGCCTTTTTACTACTGCTAGCACCCCCTCTTTCTTGTGTAGATTCATCACAGCTGTTTGTGGCCCAGCATCAGCCGCTGCTCAGACCCTGTAGCTGAAAGCATGCCCTTCTCCAGCCCAAAGGCAAATTAGTCCATCAGCTTAATTCTTATGGGATTGTGGCTCTTGATTACTGGGCTCCTGCCACAGAGGTGATTTAATACCTTTTGAGTCTATGTGGACCAGGGTTGATGGAAGGTCATATCCCAGCTCAGTGAGAAACATGCAAGTTTTCACTTTGTTTTTTTTTTTTCCCAGTTTAGGCTCTGGTGACAGTGATGCAATCCTCACCTTTTATTTTCCTTTCCTGTTCCCCATTTCTGGCTCTTGCAGCTTTGTCTAGACTACAGATATGGATGATGTGGGAATTATGGGCATGCACACACACACATTTTGTGTCTTATAAACTTTGTATTGCCTATGTGAAGTACTCCTGCCTGAATGAATAGCGTTAAATCAAAACAGGCTGTGAGGGGAACAACAGGAAATGAAAGAATGGCTAAGGGAAGGTATTTGACTACATCAGCTGGTTTAATAAAAATGTCGCTGGTACCTCTTTCAATATATGCTTTGCCTTGCTTAGATCCTTAACTCGTCACAGCTACAACAGTGTGGTGGCTACAAAGCACATTGGGAGGTGGATTTAGGAGGAGAGGGATGCACAGTGAAGAAAATGTTACCTGAGCAAGTATCCCAACCTACTGAACCTGACAGAAACACCATGGCCCATGGTTGCCTGCTGTGCCTTTGTGCCCAGGTGTCGTTTTTACTTCTGCACGAGTGCTCATTATGGCATTGAGGAGGGAGGCACTTAATACAGGCGAAGTGAAAGAGCCTGTGGGCCATTGCTGTGTGCTCTGTTCTGCCGCAGGGGTTGCTGAGAGTGCAGGCTTTGGCCTGTCGATGCAGCGGAGTTATTCATCTGCTGAAGGCAACCAGCAGTGTTTCTACTGGCTTTGAGGGTCTCTCTATACCCCTGGTTTCACTTCTATGACACCTTTCCTTTACTGACTGCATGAGAAATAGCATTCAGATCTCTTCTGTCTTGTTACATCACTTGCACACACGTAGGAAATACTGTCTTTTCCTTGTTTTACTTGATTAACATTTGATGTGGTTATGTCCCTGTAGGTCTAGGTCTCTCAGAGATGTAGAGGGTAAGACAGTCTAGTGACTCCTAATTAAATAGCCAGGCCATTTTAAAACCAGAATTTTTAGTGATTCATACTTAGGGTAGGGCATGCACTTCAAATACACTTTCATAGGAATGTTAAACTTTTATGAGCCTCTGCATTTTCTGCTGCAAATGTAAAATGCATTTCTTCAACTGGGTTTGTCTTCTGTGTTGTGTGTAAGGGTGGGAAACCCCAAATCCTGCTAACACAGAAAGTACCCTGCACACTTACTTGTTCCCCTGTCAGCAAGATAAGAAAGGAAATGAGCTGCATAGGACTGGTATTAGTCACAGTGGTTACTATGTCCTATTGGAAGGTGTACACAGGGAACCACACCCGCACCTCAGAATTTAACAAACTTCCTCTATCTGGTCTAAGGGAAACTGTAAAGGTACTAAACTAGTAACAGCAGAGTATTTAGGATTAATGGACAAAAATAAAAATGTTTGGAAGTCTTACTAGGTGCTCATTCTGGGCTGCACTTAGTCACCTTCTCCACCTCTTCTGTTCTCCTTTCAGTAGAGCGTCTCTTTTTACAGCCCCTTCCTTGCTTATTCTTTTCTTTGGTTTGCTTCTCTCGTTGGGTCTGCTTCATCCCTTCATCTCTCTGGTTTTCTGCAGAGTGTTGTCTTCTGTCCAGAGCTGCATTTACTCTTAGTAGGATGCCTTGCACAGTGGGGTCCTCTCTAGCGGTGGGGCTCCAGAGCGCAGTGGTATAGGCATGATGCTTCATCATCATTTGCTTTTATGTTATTGTCAGTAATAGGGTGGTGTGATGAGCAAAAAAGTAGACCAATTGCCATGTTTTGATACGTTGAGTCTGGTTTGTAACAATTATCTGGCAAAAGAGTTTTATTAATGCAGGTTATGTGGAAACTACTTGGCTGACAATGTGATCAGACTCAAAGAAGCCAACATAATAGCACGCAGATGCTCCACAAAATCATTGGGTGATCTGAGTATGATTATACAATCATTTCTTCCATCATAACTGGCCTGTGACAGAATATATTCCTTGGTAATCTTCCTTACTGTGTGGCTATGTAAAAATTCCTGGAGTTCAAAAGCTTTTCCCCTTGGTGTAGGAATAAATCATGCCCACGCGTGGCATCCTCATGCTATAGGACAGGCTGCTGGGCTGAATTCATTACTGTGCTATGGCTGACTTGCCACAGCTCACCATTGTGAAACCAACTCTTTGTGTTGCTGTAGCCAGGTGAGCTGAGGGCTTTATGATTGCCTTGTGCTCTCAAAGTGCTGCAAATTAGGCATGGTGAATTAATCTAGTGGTGAATCTAACCCAAAATTTTAAAAGTGACCGTAAAAGCTATTTTGTTATGTTGTGGTTTTTTGGTTGTTTTGGTTTTGGGGTTTTTTTATGAAATGTAACCATGTTAAAGTTTGTTCTCGTCTGACGGGTTATGGCAGAACTAGCACCTATAGTAACGTAAGTATAGTATTCTTAAAGCTTCATATTCTTACTGCTTAGTCTTTATCTACTGTCCTCTAGGATGTATTTAGATTTTAAAACAAGTAATCTAGAATATTTAATTAGTCAGAGATATAAATTTAATTCAAATTTGCTACTAGTATTTAAAAATCTCATCTCTGTGGGAGTACAATCTAGAGGGATTTTGTTTTCAAGTTAATTTATATATATTACCTTTATATATACCAGACTTTGTTTTAGATAACTATGAAAACGTTTGAACATGTTAGTGACTTGAAAGTGTGCATTAGTTAGCCACGCCTTTCTATCATTCCACACTAGTTACCCCCCAATGAATTAATTTAGAAATTGGTATCTTGAGGTCCCCATTGACTCACTAAATCTGTGTTCTCACAGTGTTTAACCTGTCAGTATTCATATTGAAACTCTTTACTTATTCATTAGGGTAAAGGCTCAAAAAATAATGTGGTGTTGTTGTTCTGTCTTGAAAATAAGGAAAAAAAAAATAATCACAATTTGGTCAGATGCTGTATAGAAATCCAGTATACACTACTTGATTTTTTTATGCATCCTTTGGATATCTGAACCTGCTACTAACTAAGCAGAGTATTGTATGACAAGGGACTGTAAAATAAAGTTCCATGTTTTGGGGCTAGATAGACATAGTAAAAATAAAATGCAGTAGACACAAAAAGAAATGAAAGGCATGGTCATAAAAAAAAAGAAAAAATGCTTGCATTTTGTTAGGGTTTGAGAACATAACCTTTCCCAAGCCTAAAAACTGATGAAAGTAGGACTGACATGTGGGTTTCTCCCTAGCTGTGCTAGCTGGATGTGAAAAGGACTGACAGAACATGAGGCTTCCTGAAGCTGCAAAGTTTTCTTCTCAGCAGGAACACTACCACTTTCTTACCTGGACTATGACTGCATAGTCATTTTTTTTACAATGAGGGTGGTAAGACACTGGCAGAGGTTACCCAGGGAAGTTGTGGCTGCCCCCTCCTTGGCAGTGTTCAAGGCCAGGTTGGATGGGACTTCGAGCAACCTGGTCTAGCGGGAGGTGTCCCTGCCCATGAGACATCTGTTGCCTCCATAAATATGAGGACACAGGTAAATACCAGGTACAAGGCAATAGGTTCTTCAGAAACCTGTTCTGCAGAGGGTCTGTGAAAGTGCACCTTTTCCTTGTCTTTTCTGGCAAGCCATTCTTACCTGCAGCCTGTAGGTGATGTGAGTAAATGAGGTCCTCATTGTGTTCATGAAGGATGTGGGCTACCTCTTTTGTCTCGATGTGCCAGCACAGCGCTGGCCTGTGGGGACTGGAGGAGAGGTGTTCACGTGGGAGTAATAAAAAGTGGGAGAGGATTGTTTTCACCTATTTGTGCCTATGCCAACAGCGTCCTGAAAAGCTTTTCTCCCTTGTTAGCGTTAATCACTCTGCTTGCAGAAGAAAAATTGAAGCCCCTTTAAACCTTTTTATTGTTTTTTTTCTTTTTTTTCTCTTTTTTTTTTTTTTTTCCTTTTCCCCTCAATAGACTAAATAAGCCACTTTTTTTAATATCCTAACCCTCTGTTCTCTTATTTGTTCTGGTAGCTCTGTTCTGGTTTAAATATATGTTTTATGAGCTTGGTTGACTGTAAGTGTAAGTGGTCTTCCAAAAGAGGCCTTGGTAGTGTTTTGTACTTGGACACAAATCTTTGTCCTTGCTGGAAATCCCTCAAGGTACATCCAGTGTAAGATGGCACAAATATGTCAGTCATCCTATGTTTGGAAATTATAACTGGACCATTCTGTCCTCTGTCATTTCTATCTGTGGACCTGTCACAGTAGTAATCTGTAGTAATCCTGTTTCTGATTTTCTGCCCTTTTTTTTTTTTTTTTTTTGGTTTTTTTTTTTTTTGTTTTTTTTTGTTTTTGTTTTTTTGTTTTGTTTTTTGTTTTTTATTTTTGTTTGTTTGTATCATTTCTGTCCCCAGGATCACTGATTTCTATTTTTTCTCTCCTGTCCCCCCCCGCCTCCCCGTAGGATACTCAGCCCTCCATTCACTTATGCTGCTGGCAGACTCATTAGCAAATTATTCCTGTTTTTCATTTGGTGACATTTTCACAATAATCGTCTCCAAGACTAAGCTCCTGAGGAGTGACAGTAATAACCTCCTTTTAGCCTCATAGTTTCAATATTTCCCCACAATTAGTAGTCACATCCACTATCTCTTTTAGAGTCCTGGTGTTAATCTCCACTTTTACCAGCTGAATTAATAACTTCCCATATGGCACCATATCAAATGCTTCAGTGATGGCCAGTGGATATGATTTTCTGTGTTTCTTTTATCTAGAAAAGGGATTACTTTATCAGATAAGACGAAGTACGCTAGCATCTGAAACATGTTTATGAGCTTGGCTGAGGAGCCAAAGGGATGGTGTTACCATCTGTGGGATTATGATTTACTGGTTTTGGAGACTTCTTAATGATTTTTGGATAAGAACTGTGCTCAAATAGAATACTTAGCATTTTTGTCGTTGCTATTACCCAAACATTACCTGTAATCTGCTTTTATTATATTGTTAAATTTTTACACTTGCTAACATTGGTTGAGTTCATTTTCATGGAGTTTTGTCTGCTCCATATTGAACTTGGCTATCCAGTGGCAATATGATAGTAACTACTTGAGTGGAGGAAAAATATGCAAAACATTTAGAAGAGTTTCCTTTAGTTTACTGTGCTTTAAGAAAAGAAGTTTCTGTTGTTGGGGCTATAAAATAACTGCTAAAAAACACTTGGCTCCATTCTCCTGGTTTAATATCTACACTGTAGCTTTTGCATCATCTGGTCTAGTCCTCATGTCCCACAATTTACTACTGAAGTGTTTATGAATAGGCACAGTAGTTATTTGTCCTAAGGCTGCACAGTCTTTGCTCTCAATCTCTTTTAACAGGGAAAATCAGTCTGTTAAGTCTCAGTTACAGGGACAAACTTCTACTGAAAAGTTAAGAGAAATTATTTCCACTGTGTATATGGTAATTGCAGGCAGAATCCCACCTTGGCTGTAACAAGTATCATACTGCATATTTTTGAGAAATAAATGTGTATTCACAAAGGTCTGAACAGAGCTGAATCGATACAATGTATGCAAATAAAGAAAATGCTGCAAGTGTATTGATACTTCCCTCCAGGGATTGATAAAACAAACAAAAAAACAACAGAAAACATCCTATCACACTTCAAATGAACAAAATATGAATTCCTGTAGGTAAATAGCCACCAGGTAAATTACCTTGTATAGCAATAAAAACACAAATTGAAGTCACCTCTGTCACTATAAATCTTAAAATTTTCAGTGACAAACATAATAATGCTTGTACTCGTTAATGGCATTGTGATACTGTTAACATTCAATACTCAATGATTTTTCTGAAGAAGAATGGAAACAGTTGTTACCTTGGTGAAAATTAGTCTGGATAAATTAGATTTCAGTGATCATCTATCATTTTTTTCATCCAAGATGAAGTGGTATAGTGTTGTCCAAGCTGCCAAATCCCTTTTCAAAGGCTGTCAGTATTTCCAACAACTTTCCTTTTGTTTTCTTGAGTAACATTTTCATGGGAAAACACTAATGGTTTCTGCAGAGGACTAAAATTGGATGCAATAGAATTATTCTTGCAAATACAGCACTTAACTTTCCATGTGCATAAGCTTCAACAATGAGAGCACTGAAACCTCCTTGTGCAAGTGATAAGTGTGAAAACCTAGTTGGCTTTTGCAGAAGGTTCCCCCTACATCCACCTCCTGAGATTCAGAAGCTGACATCTGTCTTGGTTCCTTGACCAAGTGTTTGGTTGAGAATACAATCAGTAAAGAATATCATTCTTTATCATTTATTCCTAGTGGTAGTTTGCTGAATACAAAAGCACATGCACTTGTCTGTATGACTAAATGCTAAAATAGTTAAATATTGAACCATGGAGAATCATTAAACATGAGAAGATGTAATACTTAGAAGTAGACCTGCATATTTGAGGCTGGAAGATATCTTTTTGTGTGTATGTGTACTTATGTTTGTTATGGGGAGGTAAATCATACTTCCCTGGACAGGTTCCTTACCAGATGTTTCTTACTACTTCAGATTTTTGAGGAACCAAGGAACATCTGGCTATTAAAATATCTTTATATGGTTACATGATTTATTTGGAAAGCATAGTTGAAACTACTAAGTTTACAACTATGTGAATAGCTCTTACTGGTATCTGGATAGAGATAGCAAGCTTTGGAACTTAAATTAGACAACAGTGCCATTCTGTGCTTACTTACAAGGCATGTTTGTTTATTTTTAAGATTATTACATTCAGGCAGCCTTCTATTTACTTTATGCTATTTTAGTAGTTTTGCTGAGAGTCAGGAGACTTAAATAAACCCAGGGTCTCTATGGATTATAGTTATGTACTGTTTTATACATGCTGGAAAGCCATAAGCCTTCAGGCTGAGATAACTGCATAATAAACATATATTTTATGAAATAATACCTTTAACACATGTTGCTTAAAAAAAAAAAAAAGGGAGAGGGAAGACAGTTCATCTCTGCCTGCCACAACAGACTTCTATCAAAAATAAATCTAGACGAGCTCCAGTTGTTTTTCCAGTTTTGGAAAACAGATGATTTTACTTGAAGTTTCCATAAGGTAGCAAGGAGCACTCTTGAATATATTCATTGAGCATAATGACACTGTGAGATCCAAATTCTAACAAGCTTGGCACTCAAAGGGGAAAGAAGAGGTGTAATTGGGAACATGGAAAGGATACTTTGCATTTAGGACTTTGCATTTTGCCTGTCAGTGATTGCCACTGGTGAAGCATTAGGTATTACTGCATTTGGTGTTTTCAAAGATTTAGTGTAATTCAATATTCTGGTACAATTATTGGGCAATTATTTGGTCAATAGATAATATTCATTAACAGAGTGGCTGAAAAGAGCTCAGTGTTTCTTTCACTCTGAAATACCTACTGCTTCTGGTGCCAACTCTGGACTTGCAGGTGTTTAACTTCATCAGCTTTGCTCAGTCCATTAGAAAGGAAAATGTCGTGTCGTTGTCACCTCCTTTGAGCAATTTCTGAATCCTGGTCCCTTTCTCATATCTGGATACTGTTCACAAAATATCCTATAGTGGCACAGTAATTATGTATGGCATATAACAGCTTGCATGGCCTCACATAGAACAGGTCTGTTATAGCTGCAAGGGTGTTGTTTTGCCTTCTGCAGTAAAGGATTACATAAAAATATTGACTTTTATGTTATTGGTCATCTTAGCTAAAATTCATCAAAATTAGTAGCTAAAGTTTGTTTTTCAGAGCTTAGTTTCCCCTACAGATCCAGGTAAACCTCAGTGCAGCTGTTCAAACAGAGATTTTCCTTTAAAGTACTTCTTTATAAATAAAATGGCTTGAAACTTCTTCTTTTCCAGATGCTGGCTTAAATATTGAAGGCAAAACCCACCTCTTTCTGACCTTATTTGCTTTTGATACTATATATATACTTTGACATTAATATACACTTGTATTTTTTTCCTGGCTTCCTCCTTTTATTTTGATATGATTTTAAGAAATTCTAAGTTTTGAAGCAGATTTCCTGTCCAACAAATTAAAATCTAATGAGTAACTTAAAAGGTAATATTTTTCTAGAAGAAAGGTGAAATTTTACTATTCTAAATTAAAACTTTCTTCAGCCCACATATTGTGGCCTCCAACGCAGTCAGTCTAGAACTATAAAAATAATTCGAACTGTCCAAAAAGATTGCCATTTTATTGCCAAAAGAGAAAATACATTAACAAAGCTGAAAATTTCATGTTTTGACTGATAGATTTTTCTGAAATCATACCCAATTCGCAAGTGGAAAAATGTACTTTGGTGGTCTTATGCTCTTCTTCTCCTCTATGGATTGGGTTTCTTGGTCATACTACAATATTCACGATAAATCACGGCCTCTCTTCTTGGTCAGAATAAATGTACCATGAGAGATGTAGCCCAGCTACCTTCCACAAGGCACGGTTACGTATATATGAACAAAAGCTAGTATTTTAAAAATATAAATTTGTTTCTAGGTATTCATTTGTCAGGATTTCTAGTGACCTATCAGTTTTTTCCCATGGAAAGCTGATAGATTTTGCAGAAACATGTCCATTACTTGGAAAAACAAATTTCTGTCAGTGAGAGTTTTAAGGCTGAATGAATGTTTTTCCATGGGAAATGTTGGTCTTTGGAAGTCAGTTACCAAAGGAGATATCTACATTTTATTCTGGCTGGAGCTTCTGTAAACAGGCAGTCCCAATGAAAGCATAAGGACAACGAATATTCATGCAGATCCATCTTGATCTATAGCGCACACACAGCCCTCTCCAACTAACAGAACATTACATTTAATATAAGGTTTTCTTAGTGAATATTAGGCTTGCCTGATTTATTTTTCTTTAAGTGACTTTTTATGGTCTTTATTTTGATTGGTTTGTCTGGATATACAATTTTTCTGTTAGTTTGGGTTAGCAATCAAAATGTGTGTTTAAAAAAACCCACTCAGAATTGGAGATGTATACAGAACCTGTGGCCAGATGGTATTGAGAAATCCAGAATAGTACACATTGCATCTCTGTGGCTTTTTGGCAAGGTGATTTCAGGGTGGAAAACACTTTAGGCTGAAATCTAGGCTTCATCATCTGTGTACTTATTCTAAAAATGCACTTTCATTAATACAAGGAAAATACACACCACAATCTGTTAATTTCTCCTTGTTTCTTTATACCTTCTTTTTCTCTTTTAGAATCATAGAATAGTTTGGGTTGGAAGGGACCTCAAAGATCATCTAGTTCCAACCTCCTGCCATGGGCAGGGACACCTCCCACTAGACCAGGTTGCTCAAAGCCCCATCCAACTTGACCTTCAACACTTCCAGGGAGGGGGCAGCCACAAATTCCCTGGGCAACCTGTGTCAGTGTCTCACCACCCTCACAGTAAAGAATTTCTTCCTAATATCTAATCTAAATCTACCCTCTTCCAGTTTCAAGCCATTACCCCTTGTTCTGTCACTCCATGCCCTTGTAAAAAATCCCTCTCCAGCTTACTTGCAGGCCCCTTCAGGTACTGGAAGGTGCTGTAAGGTCTCCCCAGAGTCTTGCCTTCTCCAGGCTGAACAACACCAACTCCCTCAACCTGTCTCCATAGTAATTTTACTGAAATGTTACTTACATCAGCATCCTCGTGTCATCTTGATTCCTGGCATAGGAGCTCTGTATGATCACACTCTAGCACTGTATGCATAGGCATAACTGAAACCCACATTTTCCCAGGATATTGTTACTACAGAACTGTACATTCCCATTCCATCCTCATTTACTGTGGAGAATCTTGCACTTCACTTTTTTTCTTTCTTAATGGTGTAGCAATGTTACCAGTTTTGATTTGTTTCCTTTTATGGTATTGGAAAAAAGAAGGACTAGCTGGCCTTATACAAACATCAGTGCAGGAAAACAGCAAAAAAGCCACTCTCCAAATTTGTGTAGTTATTTATATCCCAGCTCCCCTGATGTACGAATATATTTATGTATGCATACTGAATATTTGCCTTTTTTTATTTTGCACAAGAGCAAGTATTTGCTGGTAGTGCCAGCACTCTATCTTATAAAGTTATTTCAACTATACTGGTGAAGAGCAACTTGACTGCCAGTGTACTTAACTGCTGGTATAGTACATCCCTAAGCTCATTATCTTTGCTTGAAAAATGTTTTATGTAGACCAGCTTTCAGATGTGTAAATGTGTGTTTCCGTTTAAAGCACAGAAAAAACGAATCCTACAGGTTAAGATGTATTCAAATGGTTGTAAAAATGTTAAGTATGAATGAGTGCTAGGTAGTGTTATAAAATGTTGGAAATATTTAGGAAAGTACAAATTCTGTGAAGCTGGTTTAATTCCTCTTGCAGTATTGATGTATGCACAGGGTGGCTACTTACTTGAATGCTTGTGTTTTGACTTGGCTGAAGAAGTGCCAGGCCAGGATGGGCTGGCAATAGCCACAGGGAGGAAGTATTTGCACATCAGCCCTGCACTGATGACTTTGCCAAGAATGCCTGGATGATAACAGCCAGCACCCTCTTCCTCACTGGTACCCTACTAGAAAGGCTTCCAGCATCCAATGACCACCTTGGCAAGTGCAGCATTGTCTTCCCCGCTCTGAGTTGTAATCTCTCAGGACTGGAGAAACATCATACTGCGCACAGGGTGGGCTCAGTTTAAACAGTCCATTCATTTCACGCTGTAATAACCTGCTCGTGCCCTTGACGTTTCCAGTGAATAGAGAATTGGGACATTATCAGTGACTAGTGAGGATGAAAAGAAATACTTCACCTCAGCTGTGGAAGCACTAGCATCTGTTATATTTTAGCTGTTATCTTTGGCTGAGGACCTATAACTGATCTCACAGCTGAGACAGGAACCATATGCCTAAAGAAAATCAGTTTAACCCTCTCCTCACCTGTGAATCATGGCAAGTGTTAATGTGAGAGCCATTAACACTCCCTCATCAGGAAGCACCACCTAATAGGCAAAGGGTTAATGACTAAATACGGTATTTCTGGTTATGATGCAGGAAGATGCTTTCTTTGTGTGATCACGCAGCAGCAGTACGATCAAAAGACCTTATCCAAATTAGTCAGGTATCTGACATACGCTATGTGTAGCTATAGTTGCTTCTTTCCAGCTCTGTGCTTTCACACGGTGCTTCATCTACTATGAGGACATTTATATGTACCAATAATATCAAACAAATAGAGCTATTTAAGGGAAATTTGGATGAAAGGCGATTTTTTTTAGTTGTAACGCTGCATTGGTGGTTTAACAGGTGGTTGATGCATTTAAAAGTGATAAATTGACAATCGAAGTGTCTTAAAAATAAGAAAATCCACTATTTTCCAAAAGCCACAAAACTATTATTGGTGTCATGTTGATGTCACTAATAATTTCTGAGTGCTGTGACTGTCGAATGGGCTGTGGAATTAAAAAATGAAAGCAAAAAATCATGACACTTGTTAGTTAGAGAGACCCAGGTAAAAGTTTTATGGTTTTGTATGGTTTTGTACTCTTGTTCTGTTAATCATTTTCTACACTGTAGAAGAAAACAAACAAAATCTACTCACCTTAAAATCACCTTGTAATTGTAAGTCAAGGAATTTTCTTTAGCTTTAAGTTCTTAATATGTAGCTGAAGCTAATAACCAGCTGTACCATAAGAGCTCCCAAGAATTAATTTGGGAGAGAGGAAGGGGGGAAAAAACCAAAATAACTTGAAAGCTCTTTAGAAAGCAACCCTAATTACCACTGATGGGGTTTTCTTTTTTTTCCATTGTAGTTTAAAACTACATTGCATGCTGTCTTGAGGTGACTCTGTACAAGTCTGTCTTAAATGGTCAGGGAAAAAAAATAAAAACAAAAGCCTAAGGCAAGCCAAAGTAAATATAATTTTGAAACTATGAACTGATATCCACAATGAAGTAACTTATTTGGCAAACACCTGCAGTTTTGCTTTTAGTTTTTGTGTGTATAGTGAATAGGGAAATAAAGGATTTTTGATAATTGGGATGAGAAGTAGTGCTATGAAACACACTTTAAAAAGGGTTTCATGTGCAGCAAATTAAAAACTAAACTTGTTATGTTTCCGGTGTTATGACTGACACATTCTTTGGCTTGACTGTGTAATCTGTATTTGTACAAACGCCAGAGTAGATGCCTTATTTTTGAGTGTTTGTAGATCTTTTCTAGCTCTCACATCTTCAAGAAAGACTTGCAATGCCAGTGGATAACATTGCTTCATTTGGAGGATAATACCAAGCATTCCCAATATGTTGTTCCTTCGTGTGGCTCTAGAAAATGTCATTAAAATTTTACACATTGTACAGCCCATGAAACTAGTGCTTGGTAAAACATTAGTCTGTGCAGCGTACTGATTTTTTCAAGTTACAGCTTAAGGCAAAATGTGCTTTCCAGGTGTGTCCCTAGTAAAGTAATAGAACACACTATGTGGCATGCTAAATTGCTTTTTCATGATCAAAATTAATCACTAGTTCCTAGCATTTAGGAAATAAATTAGGCAGTTTCAAATGGTACAAAAGAATTCTGCTCCTGATATTCCTAATGTGATGTTAACAGTAGCAGAGAGATGTGTCTGCCTGTCAGGCTGTTCATAGCCAGTTTCTGCTCACAGGACAATAACTGCATGAGAAAATGGTTTATTAAAATTACTTTTCAGTATCAGCCATACATGAAATCTAGTGTGTCAAAGAAAACTTCATTTCTTTGGATCCTGCAGGTTCTGAGTATCCAGGGGAAGGAAAGATGCACAATCTCAAGGAAAAAAAAACACTCCAAAATGCAAATATCCTAAGTATCCCGTTTCCTAGTCCTCTGTTTTGTTTTGCGTAGGTGAAGAGGAAATAACCTATTCTGCTTAATGCTGCCTAACATTTCTTATTAGAAGTTGCTTTTAGTAGAGATTCTTTGTTATACTCACAACTTCTGAGTTGAAGTTCCCAGTCTTTTCCTCATTTCTTGCCTTCCACCTTCTTTCCTCAAGAAAAAAAATTAGGAAAATTAATTCTGTTATTCCAAAACTGAATTCAAGATTTTCAAGACTGAATCTTTGCAAGCTTGAATTAAGGTAAACCACATTATTTGCTTTTGTCAAAATGACCAATTCAGCTGTCAACTGAGCTGCTGAGAAGGGTGATCTTTTATGAAGCTAGTGGACATATAAAACGAAAGCAGAACTATCAAATTTTATTTTTTTTCCTGTTGGCACCCAGGCAGTCTGGCAGAGTAGATGAAAACTGCTCTACTGAAGCCCAGACAATTTGGGAGACAGACAGAGTCTCTGGATAGTAAGAATATTCCCTCTTATTCCTACTAATGATTATTGTTAAATGGCAGGAAATTTTAATGTGCACTTGTAATTCAGCAAGGGAAAGGTGCTGCTGTGTAGAGATATCAGTGTGACAATACGTTATTGCAAGTCTTTGCTATCCTTGCTATTATAAATTTCTTTTAAAAATGGATCTAATGTAATTAAAAAGATACTCTGAGATCTTGAGCAAGAAGGCTCAGGTTGAATTGTAAAAGGCACCCAATACACTTTGAAATCAATTACAGTTAAGTATTACAACTTTTTCCAATTCACAGTTGTGTCCCACCCTCATTAGTTCTAAAATTATGTCCAGGGAACAGACAAGGATTTAATTTCATCTTATATTAAAACTAAATAAATAATGTAACTACTATTTTCAGACATGTTTGCTTCCTTTGTTCACTGTGCCAACAAATAGCTCAGCTAGGCCTTAGGACTAAAATAAGTGATCCATGATACTAATTAAGAGATTTATAAATCATTCTGTATGATCAAACCATTCATAATTTCCCTGTCATATATGGGAAGGTGTGTGCAGTTGCCAGAAATGTATTACAAGCGTAATGAAAACAAATAGTCCAAAATGCTGAGAAATCAAACAAAATCTTATTAAAAATAACTTCAGACATGGATCCAAAAATGTAATTATCTGCAGAGTTCCTATACCCCACAACACCTGAAAATTAGGTAATGTTTAACATATGTCAGACTGTAGGCCCAAACCCAAAGTCAATTGTTGAAGTCTTTGCCCTGGAGGAAAACCATAAATCAGACAGGATATTAGAAATGGCAACTGACTAACGCTGCTCAAGGATCAGGACAGTCAGAGGTGCTTCTAGCTGGTAAACTTGGCCAAATGCATGGGAGTTGATCAACAGCACACTGTAAAAGTGGCTCTACCACTTGTGGCACAGCTGTCATGGAACATATGTGCACTTGCCTACAGAGGAATGAGCAGGCTTCAGAGCAAGGTTTGGGTTTCCTTTTTTTTTTTTTTTTTTGTCCTTTTTGAAACAAAAAAGTATTAACTCCAAATAATCTCTTGCTGAAATTCAGCGTATTGAGTTTGAAAGAGTTCTCCACGGGTAAATTCACTAAAGGGATGAAATATTTTAAACTGTTTCAGTGGGAATTTTTTGCAGTTGTTCTCTGTGGTTCTCAATTTGAAGCTAGTGACCATTGACGTTGGAAATGTTAGATTGCTTTTGAGGTGAAGACCAAAAGAGAAAACTTTACTGAGTGCTCATTAGACCACATCTGGAGTACTGCGTCTTGCTTTGGGGCTTCACGATAAGAAAGAAGTTAATAAACTAGAGCGAGTTCAGCTGAAGGCCACCAGGATGACTGGGGCAAGTGCCCTGGGTGTGGTGGCTGAGGGACCTGGGCTTGTTCAGCCTAGAGGACAGGCAGCCCTGGAGGACCCCATAGCAGCCAGTGCCTACAAGGAAGCTACTGAGGAAATGCTACTGGCCTTCTTAAGGAGGTGCATGGCAGGAGGAGGACTGACAGTGGGCATAAATTGAAACAGGGCAGAGTTACCATTTGACACAGAAAAACTGGTTTTACTATGACAGTCAAGCATTGGACCGCAGATGTCATGTGGTCTCCATCCTTGGAGGAGACAGGGTCAGAGAAAGCCTTGGGAAATGTGGTGTGAATTCACACTTGGGACTGCTTTTTGTGGGAGGATGTGCTGGGTGGATGACCTCCCAAAGTCCTTTCCAGCCTGAAAGGCTCTCTGATCCTACGTGAGGAAAGTGGAAGAGAGAGGGGCAGCAAGTAAGTGAACAAGTGACTAGGAAAACTTAGGTACCTTGCTAAAACCAAAGAGTTTGATCTGTTTATTTTACTTAGTAACCAAAAGTGATGTAATTGATTCTGACCATGACAATCCCCAGGCTACCACAAAAATTGTAGCTCTACAAAGTTTTGCAGTATGTAATGTAGTAATGCTTTGCACTTGTGCAGAACTCCTATCCAGTGATCTCTAACCCTGTACAGACTCGACTAACAAAGACTCAGCACAGTCCTTTGAGGCAAAGGATATATTGCTGCTAATTTCATTTCTGCAGATGCAGCTTGCAGAATGTTATCGTGACTGAAGTTGTGCTGGGTTGGACTGTAAATTTTTGTGGGGTCAGGGGAACTGGAAGAGATCAGGCATACTGAGAGATCTCCACTGAGCAGGCATGGAGTATATTTCTTTTTCTGCCTATTCTGAAGCAGCTGATACATTGACTTTGCACCCTGCTTTGCTGGTGAATGAGTAGCGGATACAAAGAGTGAGTCTCTCAGCTTCCTGCCTGCTGTCCTTGTAATTGGAAATAATGAGTATATGAGTATATTCTCAGCTTGTTTCCTACTGATGGCTACTTGACACAGCCTGCCCAGTGCTGCATGGAAGAGAAAGGAATAAGTCTCCTTTTCCTTGGGTGTCAAAGACAGGAACTGGTGCAGTTTAGCCTACAGAAAGTTAACACCAGACCATGTTTCCTCAATGTGGGCTTTTACTCTAAGAACAGCTTGTGCATTACTCCAGCACCAACAGGTGAACACTTTTTTCCTTGCCTTAATACAGTTTTGCCATTTTACACACATACTCTCAATCCACACTTTCTTTATAACAAAGAAATTGAATTCGGGTAGCAGTAGTTTAATGATCTCATAAACTGTTTAGGTTATTTTGTGTCTATCAAATTACCATAGCATTTCTTTACATCATGACAGATTGTTTAACCACTTTGGGAAATCTTTTGGTTGCCTACATCTGAGACTAGCGTACCCTTCTCCACACAACAAAATAGTATGGTGAAAAAAGCATAAAATACTTATGAAGTGTCTTCTGTTTAGCTATGAAAAGCCTTTAGGTATTTTATTAATATTTGCCTGATAAACATAACAATTTGAAACTCATCTCCCTTGGCTTTCTGGTTAGGCTTAAAGGAAAAGTCATGGAAAGAGATGCTCCTGATTCATCCCCTGCAAAAACAATAGATGCATCATCACAGATTTTCCTCTGCTGGCAGGACCAGCCCCAGTGTAATCTACCAGAATTGAAAGAAGCATAACCCAAGCAGGTGTTCCCCACCATTCACAGATGCAGATCCCCGCAGACAGCCATGTGAGTTCACCTAAGAGAGCACTGAGGTTTGGTTTTGGTTAATTTTTTGCATTTTAGCAATTCTGACTCTATTAGAGGAAGGTATCATTACATGAGCTAATAAGATTGGAAAAAAACCAAACAGTTCTAGTTCTTCTGGGTGCACAATCTGTTCTCAGAGGCCAGGATTGATGTTGGAGGTCAAGTTTAAAGCAGAAAACTGAAAGATGAGTGAGTGAAGAGCAGTGCTTTTTTGATCCTAATTTAAAATGCACAGAAGGCAATACCAGCCTTGGCATTTGCTTGAGTTAAGGACGTACTATTTGCCTCTCCTCTTGCCCCAAGCAGGAGAAAATATGGGTCATGTTTTGGATTAGCTCTCATGGACAGAATTGCTAATGTGATTTCAGACTGTGGGTGATTCTGTACTTGTTAAAATTGCCTTGTGTTCAAATTTCAGCTTTGTCAACCATGAAATTAAAATTTTCTTGATACTTGGCCTGGAAATTACTTAAAGATGAACACAGAATCCATTTGCTTTATTTTTTTGAAGAATAAGACTGACTTTAAATGTGCAGCTGTGTAGCTGCAGGATGAACACAGCCCCATTTCCTCCTGCTCCTTCTTCTAGCTAACTTCAGGCAGATTGCTTCTTCTGAAGCTGGATCAACCCTAAGTAGGCATTGCGTAGAGTTGAAATTCACAGTTCCGCAGCTCAAGTTAGCATCCTAATCACCACCTTATTATATTCCACTTGTGCTGGAATATAAAACCTCAAATGAGCAATGAGAAATTTGACTGTGACTAATTAGAAATTTAATTAGAAATGTCCCAGTTAGTACTATTCTTTGAACAATAATGATGTGTAACCAAATTGTGAAATTATTAAATGCTTGCTGTGTGTCCCTGAACTGACAATGGAAAGGTGAATAAAATCTGTTAATTGCTCTTTGATTTTCCCGAGTCAACTTCCATTCCCCCAAAACTGCTAAGTGGTTTGTGCAAGTTTTTTCTTAGGTCTGCAGCTTTTCAGAATGTAGCATGTGTGCTTGTTTATTGCCCAAGCTGGTTTTGTGGTCTTCCTTGAGTAAGTAAAGAAATCAAGCATTTCATACACTTTAAAAATTTCATTTATTTTGTATACGTGTTGTGATTTGCCTCAATTTTTATTTTATTTTTTTCCCACCCCCACATAGAAGAGTGTAATCCACTGAAGTCAATGTAACAGCCCTCAGGTCTTATAAAATAGTCTTAAGCCTGGGTAAAACCAGGCTGGTGGTTTCTGTGGGTGGGCTGGCTGGAGCCTGTGCTGGTGCAATGGGGGCAGAAATCTTTGGGACTGCCCCAGCTAAGAGCTTTAGCTGTGTTCCTATCTCGTCCTTTCTTTCCTCTTGCTTGCCTGGTTATTAGGCTTAGCCTCAGGCCCTTGAGAAAAAGCCTCATTCTCAGCACAAGATCATGGCATGGTACTCTCACAGGGAATGTTACCATCTGGTGTCAGCAATTCTTGTTGTCCCAACTCTTGGAGTAATTCATATTTTCCGGACACGTGGGTGGCAGGATTTTCTGTGGCTGATTTCTTTTGTCTCTTTAAAGGCTCATTCTTCGTTGCGAGCCTCATGGGCAGTGGGCTCTCTAGCCAAAGCGTGTAAACAGGGAGGGGGGCTTTTCCACTAGTAAGATTTTTACAGTAGATGTCTATTATTCAAAATAAGGAAGGCAGTTTTATAAGGCCTGTGAGTGCACATTTCCCAGTCTGCTGCTTCTTAAATTATTAGGAATGCAAAAATAACCAATAGTTTGACCTCTTAAATCACAAATTGGATAGGCTTGCCATTAAAGGACATTGTGAATGTGTTTCCCATTATTTAGTTCATTTGGAGTGTTCAGCAGTGAGCTTTCGGATGTTTTGGAGTTTTTTAAATTCTTTACAGAAGTAATTTGATAACTTTCTTTCCTGGAGTTTGATTAGGTCATCTGGACCTACAGTAAGAGAGACTGAAGACTTTATAATGAAGGTTGGGTGGAGTTATAACATTCTTGCTATAAAAACTAATGGGTACATGTTACAAAGTATGGGTATAATGACTATAGTGACTTTCATAAATAAGGTCTATCCATCTTTTATATTTGGCAAATGGAGGCAAAAATTATAGCAGAGAACTGTCCCAAATTGAGAAATGCTGTCTACAGTTTACCAGGGATTGTTTTTCTGCCTAGGAAGGAAATAATTTTCTGGGAAAACTCTGTGGAGGGTGGGATCTGTAAAAATCCTGCATGTTGGTCTGATCTTGTTCCTATTGAAATCAATTATAACATTGTGCACTCTGTGGAAGTCCTGTCTGAGCAATGTAGACACGCGTCTTTTTTATTGCATCCTGTAAAGTTCCTATTTGTCATCCTTGTATCTCTTCTCATTTTTTATTCATTAAGTTTTATCTTTTACTAGATGATCTCTTGAGGTCCCTTCCAATCCCTAACATTCTGTGATTCTGTGTGATTCATAAGTCATGATTAGCTTTTTAAGAAGTAGAGATCCATTCATTGCAGACATTTCAGTATAGAACTAATGGAAGTGTGAGCAATGCTCTGCTTTTACAAAGAGTTTGTAAAAAGCTTTTTGTAAGAGCATTTGCGAAATTTTCTGTCTGACACTTGGCTTGTTTGGAAATATTTTCATTGTTTTTATATTTTAAATCTTTTTGCTACTTTTATTTACAATTTTCCTATCTGCAACTGTAATAAATTGCAAATGGAACAAGAAAGTTTTATGTTATTAAAATAAAATTCCTGTACTTCATATTAATCAGGCCCTATATAGGGAGAGAAAATGTGTGTCCCCTAAGTCATATCTGTATTTGGGGTGTGAGCGAGGAGAAATTACATAGTTGCGTATTGTTCAAGCTGTGCTAGGCTTGGTCCTGTGCACACTGCCTGTAGGTAGATTATGATCACAGTCATCTTTCTTGCATTTGTGTGTTGGTTGAGAGTGCGAGTATGAAGTTTCCAACTGACAAGGGCAGTTGCCTTACCATTGCACCTCTCATAGGGAGGAGATGCTGTCAGCATCACTTCTGTGTCTGACAGGCATGGAAAGAGATAGGTGACTTCATCATAGCCATGCCTATGCTTTAAAAATATTTAACTTGTATAGTTTGATTGCTGCCCAGTTGGCTAGAAAGGCATCAGTGCAAAACTCAACCTTCTATTAGCCAACTGAGCTTTGAAAGTCCAGCGCGTTAGGAGCATATGCAAAATTAAGTCCTGATCTCAAAGGATGAGAACAGTTTACCTTTGTTTTTCATCTGGGGGGGCATATAAAGTGGCCTGCTGTCAGGCAGAGGAAATGAAAGAAGGATGAGATAGACAGCTGGAAGTGCAGGTGGTTTTACTGCTTTTGTGATGAATGTGTGTCTTCTGCCTTTGATTCCTTTAAGGGGAGCATGCAGTACAGAAAACTCCTACTTTATTTCACTGCATGCCTAAGGTAAAATGTGTTTCATTAAAATGAGCTTCTAAATGTGTTTCATTAAAATAAGATTTTGAAAAATACTTCCATGATGACGACTAGATGCTCAAGGATAGTTTAAAGAAATGTGCATAGCATTCTGTGAACAGACAAAACATCATCTGTAATTCTTTGGATATATTGCTTGTAATATGCACTGTCATCCTCTGTTTAAAGTCTTACCAGTAAAGTGCATAGAGTAAAATTGTTATCAGTAACAGAACATTGTTCTAAAATGGCTTTGTCTGTCGAATGAAAGGCAGGACCAGAAACAGATAGTATTTAACTGTGCAGCTGCTTTTAATAGAGATATGCAAACAAAACTCACCTAATGAATGTTCCTAAAATTTTGTTGGGCTGTTTCTAACTTTTTTTAAGTGAATATATTTATAGAAATTCTAGAGTAGATAAACATAAAGGTTCAGCATTCCACTTTAAGTGGTTCCATAGGTTGAAAGGCTACTGATATCTCATGGAGTAGAGAATTTCTGTCAGTCTGTGACCAATTCAGTCTAAGATACGGGACACAGGAAGCAAATCTCTGAGGTGCATTGAGGAAAGAAGCAGTTTATGTACATATACAACACAGATAAAGGTGTTTTGCTGTCACAACCTTTTCACTGCATTTTCTCTGTGTTTTTAGTCAAGTAATTTGAAATTTCTATTTATTAGTAATTTGTTTGGCCCGTGTGCCCAAGTTACTCATTGTGTTCCTGCTTCTTGAAGTACAGCAAAATGCAGAACAAAAAGACAGTCAGTGACTCTAAAAATTTCTCATCTTTGCATACAATGAGGAAAAATGTATGTACATGGTAGAGGAGAGTAATAAAAGAATATTTGTCTACAGGACAGCAAATTGTCTTGGCATGCAAGCAACTTAACCCTTGTCAGATTATTTTGGAAGAACCATCTGTAAAAGAATATGAGCCTTATACTGAAATCCTGTGTAAATACCAAGGCTTCAGTGCAGTCTGGCTATTCAGGCAATAAATCTTACTGGAACACCTTTTTTTGTCATAGCTGACAATGAGTAGAACTAGAGTGTCTAGTTTCAGAACTAGACCCTACTGAAGACAGGGTCTGTTGAAACTAAAGACATGTGTTTAATTAATGTCAGGTCTATGCATTGATTCAAATTTATCACACAAGCCCATAGGCGTATTTACATTCAGATGTATTTATTGTTTTGAAACTGATTCCTCTGGATAGGGTCATTGCTTATAGACACTTGTGACATACCTGTCTGTACCTATTTATACCATGTTCCAAGGCAGAAGGAAAGTTTTATGCATCAGGGTTCTCACCAGGCTGATTTCCCCACTGAAGGAAGATGGTTAGCAGTGGAAAACTAAGTGTGCAAAATCAGATTTCATTAGGGTATTGACTAAATGCCTACAAACATGTTTCTTTAAAAAAACCCAAAGAACAAACGTGAGGTGAATGTTGCAAAAAGATGATTCAAAGGGACAGGAGAAAGGCCAGGGCTGGAATTTACAGTGGGAAGCCCTAAATAAAGGCGTTACGAATTAAGTTATTACAGCATCTAAAAGAACAAATGGAAATGAGTTTTTATGTTCACAATGGGTAAATGCGTTTCCAAACATGGCACTGATAACATGGAAAGAGTAAAACAGGCAGGCTAAGGTTTATCTGGTGAAGTAGTGAATTCCTGTTTCAGCCTGAGGAGGTAATTTCTGATAATATCCCTGGTGATCTGTGAAACTTCTCAGTCAGTGGAAATGACAAGAGGGGTTGAATGACCTGTAGTATAACTTGCCTTTGCACAGCATCTTGGCGGATAGAGGGAGGCGTAACTCACACTTTTGCCTCCCAAAGTGATTCCAGTGAAATGTCTGTCATTATCAATACAGCTGTCACGCTGATCCTTGTGGGTAAGAGCTAATAGTGGGTGTTCATTTACTTTATGGAACTTGTGGGGGCTTTATTGCTATGTTGTTTTTTTTTTTTAAATAAACTACTCAACAATTCCCTTTATAGCCAAGGAACACATTAGTGCATAGAGTAAAAGTGCAATCAAATCCTACTAGAAGGCAGAGGAAAGCAATGCTTCTTTTTTCTCGGAATTTAGCAGCATCCAGTAATCACAGTGATATATGCTAGGTTCATACATTCTCCCAGGGAGAGAAGACAAGGGAATAATAACAGATGCTAGGCTGGGTATTGGCCTCTTGTGGTAATAAAAACAACATTGAAGGTTTCAAGTGGGGAAGGCCTAAATGCAGAAAGTGTTGGAAGATCTGGTTGAAGATTAGTCTTAAACCTCATGTGGGGGAAAGGGAGGTGAACTCTTTTCCATAAATCATCCAGATACTTAATTTGATATCAAACATGAACTTTACATGTGTCATATAATCTGGTTTAATACACGTGGGTCTTATTAAAACAGTGTGAGCCAAGGACTGTGCTGATTTATACAAGTTTGAGCAAGTCCTTTGCAAGGCAGAAAAGGTACCTTAATTTAGGCTGCTTTCATTTAGAGGTAGGACTTTGGATGGTTTTAACAATTGTAGCAGTTTTCCTCATTAAGGGGCTACTCCAGTGCCTGTTGGTGTCATTGGAAAGATTCCTACGGCTTTACAAAGGGAGGTTCATCCCCGGAGATGCTGGTGGTCAGCTGAGGCATGGTGAGTAGACAGAGAGAGAAGCAGTGTTGGAGGAACTGTGCCTCTGAGCCCAAAACCAGAGCTGCTTTGGATTGGGGCATAAAGCTGGATGTTGCGAACCACTGTCTTTTTTTATTTTTTATTTTTTTACAACTAGTCCCTCTTAGTGGGCTGACTGTTTCAGACCAGACATGAAGTGTTTGCTTCTGAACAGGGAGAAATAGTTCACATTTGAAGTAAGCACACCGGATATGTTGTAGCTTTGTGACTGGTACCAAAAATCAACAGGTTGGGCAGACTACTGCCACTGAAGGAGGCTCCCTCAGTGGATTTTGTAATGCCTTTCTTTAGAGCTTCCTACTGTAAATTCCTATCAGCCCTGCTTTTCCCACTCGTACACACAGTGTGGACTCCTGGCTCTACTTCATCAGTACATCATTAGTCACTACTGAAAGTCCACTCAAAAGATACCAGTAACTACATTGTGCTTAACAGGCTGACAGAGAAATGAAAATGCACAACAAATGCAAGTAAAGGAGGCGGGCTGACTTCTTGAAAGACAAGTCAGCAGCAAAGTATGATTTTGAACCATCAGCTAACAGACAAGCCTTAAAGAAAGCAACTAAAGAATAACTAAAGTATACGAAGAGAGTCTGTTTTTATCTAATTGAATTTATATTGGTTTCACTGCAGTAATTTCGGTATCATTGTCCATGATTTATATGGTGTGAGTTAGGTCATACTCTAATCCATTGTGAGGTGTGGTGTTTGCTTTTTTCCCCAGTTAAATAGTTCAAAAGTATATTTGGGAAGCTAAACAAATAGATACACAAGAAGATGTGAGAAACCTCTGAGACTGAGTGGAAGAGGAGGACTCAATCTGCAAGATATTCTGAGGCACAAAATGCATGTAAAATAGTTGTGAAGATGTATCAGTTCATAAAGCAGTGTCTGTAACAGCTTGAAAATTAAGTGAAATCAAGGAATATAGGCACTGCAGGAATCCCTGGAGGAAGAGAATTGATAGTTGCAGTTAAATTTAAGAATTTTCATGCTGCTCTGCTCTGGTCAAATGACAGAAATGAACTTTTTTATACTCTGACATTTTAGAGAATTCCTACAGGAATGCTTATTTAAACAAATAAACAAAAAAACCCAAAGATGATGATTCTGGCACACTAAAAACATCTTAATCTGACCTATGAGAAAAGATTCCTGAAGAAATGTGGAAATGACAAAGATCTTCATTTAACTGCAGGAAAATTCTGAACTTCTGTGACCGAGGCACAGGGAACTCAACACTATTACAAACCATTTCTGTGTTAAAAATACAGATGATTTATTGCCATTGTTCAGCCTAAGGAAACTTTAAACTTCTGGGATACCAGATCAGGATTTCTGATTAATCAAAACAAATACATAAAAATAAGGCTTTACCTGTACAATATACTTGACCAACCATACATTTGTCCTCTTTGCAGCTTCATTTTTTGTTTTACTTCTTAGATCTTGAAAGCATTTCAGTGCTTTCCGCATTTTTTTTGTGGCATTGAACTGTTTCCCGAGTGTTAATCGTAGTGAACAATTTGTCTTGTGAGGGAATATGACCCAACACTGAACCGAAGAAAGGAGTAAAATTGTGTTGAATTTAGCTCCAACTGAATCAGTCTCAAGGTGCTGCAAAATTGAACCTTCAGCAAACACTTCACATTGACTTTGAACTGGGAGAAAAGAGCTATATGCCGATATCTTTCCTCAGGCAGAACACTTTTCTTTACTTCACAAATAATGACTTTAATGGGACTTCCCATAAAGTGAGGTATTAACATCAGGATTATAACAAAATCTCATAAATTTGATCAAAACTTACGCATAAAACAGAGAGGGTGGTTTGTTGTTTTTTTTCCCACAGTTATAACCAAGACTTTAATTGTTCAACAAAAGGGTGTGGAACTGCTTTAATCATATCACTTATTATTGCAGGGGGTCTCACAAACATCATTCATAGGACTTGTGGGGTAATAACTTAATGTGGTTCAAAAAGGCCTGAATAGTAGCATTTGGGTATAGCTAATTTTCCACAGTTTGTTTCTGGTTTAGTATTTTCACTGAAACGGTAACAAAAAAGAAGTGCATTGTACTTGTCTGGAAGGTCACTGTCTCAAATAGCTGATTAAACAATCAGTATATTCACCCAAGGGACTGAAGATGAAAATGTCAGAACGTGAGCATGGTATATTAGGACGCATTTATTTTAGAAACTTATTTTCTTTTAAGTTAATAAAAAATAGGAGTATTTACAAGTTTTCCTAAGTATAGTATAGTGTACCTTTGAAACAATGTTGATTATTTAAAACAAATATAGGATGCATCATCTCATCGAGTGAAGATGAAATACAGCAGATGACTTTTTTCCTTAGCTCTACGGCTCTGTCATTCAACACAGTGTGCTGCCTGCTCTCTTTTTCTGCCTTCATTCTCCATACCCTGTCCAAAAGATGCACAATCTCATTCTCTTTAATTCCTTCTCAAATACTCTCTTCAAGGTTACCATATGTAACTTCCCCTCTAAATCACTTTATCTGAGTGGCTTTGCAGATACCTTTTTTGGAGGAGTGGGACATGCATCTGCATTTTTGGTTTAGAGACTTAAGTTTTCTGAAAATGCTTAATGCTTTTCCTTATCTGAAAGCAAAGCAATCATTACACACAGCAAGGTCAATGGAAGAACTTTGGTGAAAGCACAGAAAATACAAAACTTTGTGAGAAATAAAGTGAAAAGTAGATTGAGAAGTTATAAGAATGATTAAAACTTACATAGAAGTTCTTTTTAATAGAGAATTTATAGTACATATTATTTCCAATACCTCTAATTTGACTTCAGAGAGGTATTTTTGGTTTTGGGATGGACATTAAGACTATTTTAGTAGTTATTGTCCATATTATCTGAAGCTCAGCAACTAATGAAATCTTGCGTCGTGAAGATTATATGATATTATATATGATTTTGATATATGAAAATTATATGATAGCTAGCAGTTGTAATTAAAGCTCAGTATTTTTTCCCTGCTTCCATTCTGCAGATAAATGTGAAAGACAAAAAAAATATGATGCTGAATGTATTCTGTTTTATGGTGGCTGTTGGAGAACAATGAACCTTGCATATTTAATTTCCTGGTATGAGAAAAATCAACATCAGTGATAACCTCTTTGCAAAAAGTCTGTTCAGGCACTCGCTTTGTATTCTTTTTTCATGCTGATTGTGTACCTAGGTATTTTGTGCGTGTAAACATCTGGGGAAACAGATCCACTGAATAATGTTTTGACTCCTCTAGAACTGGTTTCATTGATGGCAGAGTTTAGCTTATCTAGATGATTAATTACACTGAAATAGAAAAAGAATAAATAATATTGATTGAGAGAGTGAAAACATCTATATAGTAAAAGTACAAGCTGATCTCATTTTGGCTGACTGTTATGGCTGTTGTTACAGAATACCTTACACAGGAGTTTGGTTTGTATAGAAATTCCATATTTTCCTGGTTGTGCAAATGGGCAATTAAATACTAAAAATATACCTTATTCCTTGTATTTTGGAAGGAGTAATTACGTGCTTAATGTAATGCCCATGCTCACTTGCGCTAAACCCATGTAATTCAGTTGACTATAATTTTGAGCAGTCACAATATTAGTCAAAAATCCTTTATTTCAATATCTCACTGAAAACGTAATCTGTAAGAAAAGTTTTTAAGTAGTTTACATACGTGGTTTCTGTAAGTTCATTACAACTGTTACTTACCACCCTTAACATGCTGTTATGAAACTTGATTAAAAATAGCAGAGAACAAATAGTCCAGTGTTTGAAGATGCTCATTGTCACGAGTGTAAAGATTTTCTGTTTATAAATCCACATAATTACCATTTTGTATTTATTTCACAGTAATGCCAATTCAAATATACAACTTTCAGACCTCACAATCTCATCAGTTAAGTAAACTTTGGCTACAAAACATATTACATAAAACAGAAAAAGTTGGATTATTTTTATATAGATTTTTATTGCTTACTTTTTTGAGTCGATATGGATGGGTTTGTATTCTCGGGTATTCTTAAACCAACATCTTCCTTACTGCACATTTTCCATGGATGTTTTAGACCTGCTAATTATTTTTGGATTTTATGTGTAAAAACTGCTACAAACACACACACTCATACAAAGAGAATAATGCACAATTTGGGGAGTCATACTGTAGAAGCCATTCAAAAAATTTAAGTCCTTTTGGAAAAAAAAATAAAATAATTCAGGTAAAAAATTTGCTAAAGGTTAAAGAAAGTTACTGTGGATGTGTAAGTTATAGGAAGGAGAAGCAGAGGAATTTCTGCTTCTGAATTTTTTTCTTAATTTGTATTCAGTGTTGAAATATTTATCAAGCATAAAATTTAGGTAACTCAGAAAATTTATAGCAGAGTAGTAATCTCATTGAATTTTTTAAAAGTTTGTTACTAATGCTGAAATTAAGGCATCTTAATGTTGATTTAGTAAAATCCTGCATGTGGCATTTTAACTGAGATAATAAATGTTGCATGCAAATCTAAATAATTTGGATTATTTTAATATTTTTGTTATACATAATTAAAGTTTCCCCCATAATTATGTTCTTCTTGTATATGCTTAAATGTTTGCTACTTAGAGAGTTTTAGATTTGTTATTTACACTCTACAAGCTTTTTCTGAATTGATAATCTAAATTGTTAGATGCAGTTTTATGTAAACTACAGCATACGCATATCATCAGTTCAATAAAGTTAACAGTTATTGGGCTCAAAACTGTTCAGCATGAAGACTAGAGAATGTTGGATTAACGCACAATTTTACTGTCAATGTGAGTGACTAAAGTGTTTATCACATAAATCCATTGCACACTTTTTAAGACCGTGCTTCAGTCTCTTTCCCACTCCGGCAACAATTTTATTCCTGTTTCTAATCCGAAACTGAACCTCTGTTGGTGACTCATCATTGATGGAATTTTTATTTTGCTTAAAATAACCATGTTTGGGGAATATTGTCAATTTACATGAGCTTAAATTTTGACCTGTGGTTTATGTCCCAGTATTATTACTACTTTTGCTTGAGGCATAGAGTTGAGGACTAGAAAGGCCTCCGCTGGGGGGGAACAACATTCCTATGCTAATTTGGACAAATAGCTTGTCTATCTTTCTGCTTCTCTTATTTAACTTGCAAAAATGTTATTGATATCATTTACCTATCTCAAACTTTTTTTGAATAGCACTGTATTACAAAATGTAGCATTTAATCCATTTGGCCTCTGGCTGTAGACTCAGACAGCAGTTCTGCAGGCAGGACTTCGTTATGAAGCTCTCTTTAATGTACATTGTGCTGAAGAACAAACAAGGCTTTGCAAAATCATCCATTGGCATAGAGAGAGAGCTCACATCACAGAGCACTAAAATAATCTTTTCTCTAAACTTGGTAGGGTAGTAAAAACATTGTTCCCGTAATTGCTTCTGCGTTGGAGGCGTTTGCAAATTTGGAACAAAAAGCTTCTTTAGGATTTGATCCAAACAGATAACAGATTATAATGTTGCTTTAAAAAAGCAAAACCGTTTATAACACAGTTGCCAAGTTTGAGAAAGAGCCCAGTTAAACCTATTTAAGTCCTCTCTCATATATCATTAGAGATTTCCCATTCAAAATCTCTCCATTAATGTTATTTATGAACCATTCAAAGTAATATTATTTTATGTTTGGGGGAAATAAAACTTTGGGGATTAAATATTTTACTTGTCAGTGTTCATTCCAGTAAATGTATTTTTCCCTAGCTAAATCCTAGAGTTCTTAAGATAATAGCTTGCACTTGTACATACTTGTATCTGTGACCCTGATCTCTCTTTTCTCATCAAATTAGAAATAATTATATTTCGCAAACAGGTCAGCCAGACAACCTTTCCTACATTATTCCACCAGTTCTGTTTGAGTTTTGCTGTAACCTGAAGCTGACAGTTCACAGTAAAATCAAGAACACAGATATGAAGAATTGACTTCTGCCAGCAAGATGCTGGCTGTGACTGTATGAAACCAGAGATAAATTTGGTTCAGTTATGTGCCACTCACTCTTGATCACAGGTTCACCCATGGGTTGACTGGTACTACTGAACACAGTTTCTCCTGGTCTTCACAGATTTTAGAGTATCAGTGGCTGGCCCAACTCCAGGAACCATCATTCAGCTCAGTGTTTTTGCAGGGAAAATCAGTTCTACCAGCTCCAGCCCTTTCAGTTATTTATAGCACTGTAAACGATTGAGTGACAGTTTTGGTTGTGGTGGGGTTTTTTGGTCTGTGATGTGTAATCTTTTTATATTTTAGTCAAAGACATCCTGAACAGAAATGCAGGCACATTATGATACTTGGGATGTGAACAGCAGCCTTTGTGTATCTCATGTACGTAGGAGTTATTGCATATGCGTGACACAGCCTTTTTACATGCAGATCATCCCTTCGAGGTGCTGTTGCATGCTGTGTGAGGTTGATTTTGGTGTACTGAGGAAGATTAGCACACCTGGTGTATGGTGCACTCCTCACATGTTGCAGGTTACCTGTGCATGAGCCATGGTGCTGATCTGTAGGTGAGCAACAGTGATTTCTTTAGGGCTGAGTCTGACAGCCAAGACCCAGTCAATTACCAATGCGCCTCTACTTTCAAGCTTAATTTTTTGTCCATTCTGTAGTATTACACATTTATCAAATAACAAGTAATGAATGCATCAGTAAAGCATTTCCAAGCTACCTGTATAAGCAGAGGAAGACAACAGTTTCTGGCTGATACCCATGATTAATCATACAATGCAAAGAACCTGTGTGCAAAACCCAACAAAATGTAGGTTATTTCATTGACATGAAGTAGATCTGCCACAGTGTGCAGTGTAGGAACAGAGAAATATAAAATCTAGATTGATTTTTATATTATGCAGGTTACTGTGAGGAAAAACTTAAGCTGGATAGGGATCTGTCATCTGTTATATTACTATATAGAAGACTTTTTTTTTCCCCTTTGCATACTGTGAATGTATTTTGCATCATGACATAATACATTTGTGTTGCTGTGGAAACACAATAATGTTATTTTCGTTGTCCTAGGAAACCCAGAAACAACACCTAATAGTGGCTGTCATACCAGTTTGGATGGGTGATTGTTTTCTGTTCTGTCCAGCAAAAATCTTCCATTCCCTACTGTACCTGAAATAGCAGGGGTTCTTGTGATTTTTATCATTATCTTTAAGTATCCATTCACATGAAATGGGACAGGCACTCCATGCATGAAAATATTCAGTCTCTGTGGTAAGGACTATTCAGTCTATGGCGCTGGTCCAGCAAGACACTTTTGCCCTTGCTTAACATCAAACCTGTGAGAAGTCCCACTGAAATCAATGGGGCTGCTCACGTGCTTAAAGCTAACTACATGCGTAAGTGCTTTGCTGGACTGATGCCGAACTAAAAGTAAATGACTGGCCCATAGCTCAGAATGAGTGTTTGATAACTTGAGAAAGTCTGTGGCTATTGATTTTGGTTTTAAAAGGGAAGAGGATGTATTAGTTACCTGTGAGTTTCTATGTTTTCAGCAACTCAGTCATGAAGGAAAGTTTTCTCATTTTGGAGAAAAAAAAGAGAGAGTAAAGTTGAGGGGCAGTTGTACACAGGGGAAGTGGATGCCTTATACCATGGGAACGTGTGTGTGTGTTTGTGGGACTGCTCTGGTTGTTTTCTGGGTGTTTCAGCAAATGTTCAGCTTTTGTCTCTTCTGCTGCTCTTCTGTGAAAAGGGAAGCAACAGGCTAACATTATTATTAAGTTATTTTATTATCAGTGTGTATCTTCTAGCTTTTTGACCACAAGCACAGTTATAGACAGAGCTTTGATTTTTGTCCCGTGTCTCCATAAAATCTATTTTCACAGAATCCTGTAATGGAATAATGATCTTTATTTTACAAAGAAACTTAGATTAATTTTATAATACTGCATGCAAATGTCGAATGTCTAAATATAACTTCTCAGTAAAATCAGGCTCATGATCTGGTAGACACAGAGAAAAAATTTTTTACTTAGACCGTAGATTAGTGTCTTATACACTCTCTACATTTAGCCTGTATCTGGGGCTTAACTGTAGCAGTTGCTCTACCACCCAATGATCCCTTCCAAGCTGAGAAGGGGAATCAGGAAAAATGGAGAGGCCCCATGGGTTGAAATGCAAACAGATTTAATGAAATAACAAAACTAATGCAAATACTAACAAATAACATACAACAAGCTTGTACTCAGTCTAGTCCTTGAGAGCGGCAGACCAAAAGGGAAGAGCCCCAGGAGGAGGAACCCCCCCACCCTCAGTGAACTCCCTCCTTTTACAATGAACGTGATCTAAGTGCTATGGGATACACCTCTTAGCTTCGGTCAGCTGCCCTGACTGAAACTCCCAGCTGACTTAGGGCTACTTATGGCCTGCCTGCCATGGCTGGCCCGTGGTTTTCTTCCTGGGAAACCAGGGCAGCTATATTTACATATTCTTGGAAGAAAAACTTGATAGGTTCAAGCATGAGTCCAGTATAATGATAAATTTTTACTCCCTATAGATTTTTTAGTGCTGACACAAAAAATAACCTGAAATCCTGCTGGCCTTTTTCTCAAAGGGCCTGACCCCAGTTACTCCTAGTTACTGGCTCCATATAGTATTGTCAGTAAGAACAACTGCCCTTTATTCTGTGCAAACCTATCCAACTTACCCAAAGTACAGTGTATATGTGTGTGAGACATAGAAGCAGGCAGGGAGGGAGAGAGGAGTAAAGCCTGGACTCGTACTTCAATAAATGGTTTCTTTTTCTTTATGGAAGTCTCTTATTCCCCTATTGTTGTTCTAGCATTCCTTTCTCCACAACCATTTTTGTTTATTGCTCGCTCCAAGGTGAGTTGTGTGCAAAACAGAAGACAGACTGTGCAGTGGCCCAAGTGTAATTCTTGGAAAAAAACATGAAGAGTTCCTGAAAAGAAATATTTTTCATTACAAATTATGTTCAATGGGGTTTTCATTCAAGTGAACAGGCTATAGGGAAGAAAGAAGAAAATGGAGAAAGAAGTTAATAAAACCTGTGATTCTTACATGCTTTATCTGGCAGAGAAAGGGCATAGTTGTCTAATTCTTCAGAGATACCTTGGGTGTGGTGGACATTTCTGGCTTCGTTCTTGGTGGATGCAGAGTTGGGTGTTAATAGCACGCAGAGCAGCACATCTGCAATTTCTGGCCTGGGATAGTTTATTTCATTACTACATCCAGGAGAAGAGAATGAATCTGCTCCTTAGGGGAGGAAATCCAATGAAATGCTTGTGCCAGAGTTGTTCTGTGCTCAGTGCATAAGCTATGTAACGCTTGAACCGTATAATTGAGAGCTGACTGCAGTTCTCTTCCATATGAAATTAATTTATGTAGGTTTCTTCAATAATGTGTTTTAATTTTACAGTGTGAGAGTGAGAAAGTCATCTTCAGAGGAAAAGCAAAGGCATTCAGTAAAACCTGAGGATCCACTTGCTGCTCTGCTACCTCTGTGGCTGTGCAAAGGGTGTTCCAAGGACACGGAGGAGGGGCTGCTGAGCATCGGTGCTGGTGTGTCCTGCAGAGCTGGGGGACCTGCCAGGGGATTATTCAGACTGCCTGAATTAAGGCCTGCTTCCTCCCAGGACTATCAGGAGCCCTGCTTCCTAATGTAAACACTTGGTTTAGGTGCTTTGTAGGAAGCATGGATTCCTCCTGTATTTCCAAGCCGAAGGTTTGTGTCTGAAATAGGTGGATCTACATATGTCATAAATCAGTGTAGCTCAGTATCAGGTTTGATTCTGGATGACGTTTCCTAGTGTGGACTAAGCAGTTTACCACCAAGGCTAAATTTATTGTTGAGCTGATGATGCATAGGTGTAAGCAGAAATCCTGGTATCACTGAATAAGAGCAAAATTATTGGGCTTCAGTCTATGCTTTGGTTACTCAGAGAATAATTTAATCTCCTGTTAACTTCAAGGGGCTCGAGGGCACACATCCCTAGAGAGTATTTACTTGCTCTTTGTTGCTGACCTTCCTCAGTAACCTTTTTCCAATTTGTTTTCTGTCTTTTATAGCTTAACAGCTCTATTGTGTTGTCCTACAGGATTCCTAGCACTTTCAGTTTATTAAGCACCAAGGAGCTCTGTCATTCAAACGTCTCCTTGAAACAGCTTTCTTCTGTGCAAAAGTTTCTCAGTAAAACTGTTTTCTTCTGTAGTATTATTCTTCTGCCTATTTGGGATTTTGTATATTTATCTGGTGAGTAAGTTGTGGCAGTATTTAGATTTTAGCATCTTAAATCATGTCTTTATCTTGCATCTTGGTGAAATAATAGATATAATTACATTTCTCTGCTCCTTTTATTTCTTGTTTCTTTGATTTTTCCATAAAAGTAACCCTCATAGTGTTGAATCATGATGAAAACGAACACATAGTCTATAAAAAAATAGTATCCTAAGAAAGGATTGACTCCCATTGCAATCAAAGGAAATCTTTAGTGTGGTCTATGGGCACAAATCAAGATCCAAAGATTTTTATGATGTATAACCTTCATAATAGTCATAGATGGTGTCAAAAATACTATTTGATATGATAAGGCCTAAGCCTATGTATGACAGCTCTCTGCATTGTGTTCCTTTTTTAGACATTTGAGGGGGAAAAAAAATTGACCAACCAAAACAAGCTCAAGAACAAAGACCCAGAAAACATGAGAGGAAGGAAGAAGAAATTTAGTCCCTAATAATAAGGTAAGATTAAATAAGGATTCACTGATGATAAAAGGTTGATATGCCTATAGCCTACAGGTTTTGAGGTGATGTAGCACAAAAAAAAGTGTAAGCAAGAACAAGGAAGCAAAGCTAAATGAAACAACATATTGGGTAAACTTCCTTAGAGGAAGATTCATTGATTCTATTGTAGAAAAGGGTAAAAGCACTCTACCCTATTTAAATGCATACTGAAGAAACTGTAGAAACAGGTGAGGGATTAGCTGGCTTAGAAAACTCTGTCACAAAATTGAATTATTACAGGTGTTGCCTATTTTTTTGAATAAGCAATAATGTAATAGTCTTTTTTTTCCAGCGTCAATGCTTCAAGGTAGTTTTTGTGCAACATAATTTACTTGTTAGTCTTCTCATTGCAGTGCGCCAATAAGATTTCCTTTCTTCCTTGATAAATTTATTTCAGCAAACTGATTCTGCAAAGATTATTAAAAATGAGGAAATTGTCAATGACCATGGAAGTACCATTTGATTACTTCATGTAATTTCTGTTTATGTGTAAAGTTTTTTTCTGTTATTCTTAGTACTTCTTGAAATAACATAACTGTCCCAACGAACCATGTGTGTTCATTTCAGTGGTCAGTACTGCTGTTGTAATCATTTCAACCAACCACTACATAAGCCAATGCATAAAATTTCTACCCGTTTATTTCAAAGTAATTTAGTACAAACAGTCTGGCTGTTCTTAGCCTGCAAAACTTCCACTTGCTTCAACAAACTTAGGATTTCATCCTCTATAACATTTTGCTTTTGTTTTCCTTTTCAAGTGGATGACAACGATTATAACATTGAAAACAATGTAAGCATAAAGCTGAAAAAAAAAAAAAGTAGTATGTTTTTAATGGATCACCAAAACATGATGCAGAGTTTTGAATTGCTGCTTAGGAGATTTAGTTCAGAGAAGTTTGGTTCCAGATTTAGTTCACTGAAATTACTGTACACCTATATGATACTTAAGTGCATGCTGGTATTTTCTTTGGCTTCATGAAAAGGTGCACTTCCTTAGTAGCTGTGTATTCATCCTTGAAGTAGTGAAAATGAACAGTGCTTCTTGGGTAACCAATTTTAACCAATTGTTATCTTAGTCCCTTACAAGGTTTTTCTCATTTCTGTTTCTTGCCACACTGCCAAGTAGTGCATCCAGTAGGAGTGAACCTGTAGAATGAAATGGTGCTGAGGATCTGATGGCCACGTTTAAGGGTGTGTGGGGTTACTTTAGATAAACTCTAATTTGCTCCTGTCATCTGACTGCCCATTAACCGTTGGAATACATCTACCACCTTAGTTTCATCCAAAAGGAGTCCAGGTTGTTTTTGAATGGGAACTGAAGCACTGTTAAGTCCTTCAAAAGCCCACTCCTGAGCCAGGTCATGTAATGTATTTGTGTATGAAGACTGCAGACACACATCTTTTTGCCTTAGAGAAGTAGTTTCTGGAAGGATTTCTTTACATCTGTCTGGTCTTTCTTTTCTTAGAAAATAACTGGAATCTTACTCTCCCCTCATAGTTTTCTTTGTGCTGTGATACCTTCTCTTTCCTGCTTCTGCCTAATTCCTTCACTGGTCCTTCCTCAACTCATTTTGGTTAGAACCTTATTCTTTATCATAAAGCAAAAAAGAAGGCATTTGTTATAGTAGAAGGTACATGATCTGTTACATCATTGCTGATCATGAAAACAAATATTTTTAGTCTGTAAACTGGTCTTCTCAATTATGGTTATTAGAAAAGCGTCTGTTTCCATTTTCACATATTCACTGTTTGTTCCTTTTTAATGATGATCAAAATTAATGCGTACCAGATCTTGATTAGGTACTACACTGATGAAATTCAACCAATTTACGTTCACCTAGGTCTCACTGGCACTTGCTGAGGACCAGGTTTTTTGTTGTGTATGAGTTTTCTAGGTAAACAGATAGGAATACAAGAGAGCCTAAATATTATTTATTACATTTTATGTAGTTTGAATAGTCTGTAGTTTAGCATAGTTTATTAAACTATAGTATATTTTATGTAATTTATATAGACTAAATGTGAGCACAGTACAGAGCAAAAGCAAATATGCAATAAAATTTAATGGTGATGAGCAAAGGGACACATCAAATGAAGGAATATGTTATAATTTGCACATATAGAAGTGAAGTGATATGATCAATTATCGGAGAAATATGAAGGACATCTTAGGAAAGAGATGCTCCCAAAACAAAATACAAGCAAACTGGTAGACCCCAGTGTCTCAAGCCTGAGACTGATAGGAGAGCTGCAAATTGGCTTCAAGTTTTCTCTAGCTGTCTCTGTCTTCTGCAAGTTCTTTGTCGTCTTCTGTCCTTCCCACAAATTGGGAGTTAGTAAATGAAGTATTATCTCACTCAAGGGAAAAGCAACCTGAGAATGTCTCGAAGAAGAGGGAAGCCTGAATGAGTTAACAGTGATGAGCCGAAGGCAGGATACTTGCAGATGAGTTTAACAGTTGGGCTACTTAACAGCATAGATGTGTAATTATAGCAACGCAGCTAGAGGCATGATCGCCTGGGGATTTAATGGATTTTCGCTCATGGGAGTTTGCACTGACAATAGCTTGGTCTGGATCAAGTATTTGTTTTGCAGTTAATACAGTCTGTAGCAGGTAACTCATTAGAGTGACAATGACCAGGCTTGCTAATTGGAGAGAAAGTTCATAATATGGTGAAGTGTGTGAAGGCACAGGTCTGTCATCCAGCCATCTCAGGGCTACCCATCTTCATGAGCTCCACCTAATAGCCAGGAAGCTGCTATTAGCTTATCATTATAACTAAAATTAATATGGGATGAGAATAAACATTACACTGTGGGACGCATTATTTGTCTTCCAGATACAGGGAGTGAGGAAAATATGGGAGTCACTGTTTACCTTACAATACTCTTATTCTCATGGCCACAGTCCAGGCCCTGACTAATGGTTTTGAAATGTTGAGGATAGAAGTTAAACAGGCATCTAGATCCTGGACCCCACTAGGGAACACCTGATTAGTGCATGGAGGGTGAAAAGCAAGGGAAGCGCTAAAATTTGAGGTACGGCGTAGAGCGTAAAACCCACAGGGCTCGTGGCTATTGCAGGTAATAACAAAGGGAAGATGTCCATAGGAGGGTAAAAGAGACGGCTCAGGGAAGGGCAAGTCAAGAAACCAGAAGACTGAGGAGGCAGATGGAGGGCTCTGGCACGAGAGGGTTGGTTGCGCATTTTGGCCATGCCTTGGGGAAAACGCAGTGACTGAGTAATGGATCTGCACTGAGATTTGCTGATACAGGTGCCTCGATCATTGCTGCATAGGACCACGCAGAAGAACGATGGTGGGTGCAAACGAAAGCGCTGAAAAGCCATAAGTGCCTGTTCAGAAAACTACTGGGTAAGAACTTCACAAACCCTGGCAAACACTGCTGGGAATTTGTTTTATAGCTTTATTGATGGAAGTTTCCCAGGTTTCCAGAATGCTGTACTCTTCTTATACTGTCTAATTTTTCTTAATGCATTTTTCTTTTTTAACTTATAAACTAAATGTTAGCCAGAGATTTCTCCTGCAGCCTGGCAGACTGGTGACTGGGGCAAAAGCTCTGTAGCATTCTAATGATCTTTGACTTTACCCCACATATCTCAAAAAGTAGGTTATATTTAAGTTTCTGTAGTAGACATATATGCCAATGAGAATATCCCTGGTACAGCTGAGATCACCTGAGGTGTTACAATAATTATGTAACAAAGATTATCTGGATCTTGGTGTAATAATTCAGTTTAAAAACCCCATTGAGCAACAACATGCAGGAGTTTGGGACAAATAGAAGTCTGTGTTGTATTCTTTTTTTTTTGGTTTGTATGAAACCAAGTATTGTAGCTGTACTATCTAAGCAGGAAGGAGAAATTCAAAGAGAAAAGGCAATAAACATCAGAAATGGAAGCATCTTACTAGGCCATGAATGAAGAATTATAGCCTGTGCTAGGAGTATAGACAGTTCTATTTAAGTCAAATGAGCAATGGTACGAATTTTCTACATGGTGAGACCATGGTACATTCAGTCAGAGTTCAGCTTGAGGAAGTATCTCATAACTGTCAAAAGTCTTTAGAGAGGAAGTTTCCTTTCTTTTGTTCTTGCAGAGGTTTTGCTGATTGTGTTGTTATAAGAGACCAGCCAAAGCCAGGCACAGTTTGATGGACACTGTATGAATGGTAGGGTAAGAGACAATCTCCCTCCCTTCAAGAGGTAATCTATAAATAGACAAAATGGGAAGGGAAAGCTATCAATAGCTATCAATTATGTGGTGATAAATGACATGTCAATTCTCCCCTTTTGGCAGGGGAATATCATTCAGGAATTAGAAAGACAAGGAAAAGGGGAGATTTGAGGGAAACAATAGGGGAGAAGAGGAAGATAAGAACAGCAGTTGTGGGGCACAGCAGAGTTGAAGGGACTGAGATGGGAGTGGAACAGGCTTGGATCAAGCAGTCAGTTGTCAACAACAGCTTAAGTCCATCAGAATCAGGAAAATATTTTTGATATCAGTCCCTGCTTTAGTTTTTTCTACAGCTGCTCTGCTGGCTTCAGTGCCTGGTTGTTGCCTCCTTGCAGTTTCTTTTGCAAAGCTTGTGTGGCTTGAGTCAGAGGAGATCACCTCTGTGGAACATACACTGCCTTTGACAGTGGGCTGTCCAGGCCCCTGGCATGGCATGCTGTAGGGCATAGGAACTGGGTGCAGCAGCTGGGATTCCCACCCTCTTCTTTTGTCCAGCCTGAACCTTGAGAAGCTGTTCTCACAGCTTGAGTGAGAAAGCTCAAGGCTTTTAAGTGTACAGGCAGTATCTTGCACTTGAATAAAAAACTGGCATGGAAGCAGGATTTATAACTGTTACAGAAGTAAGTGGACTCTCTTCATATCCAGTGTATTAGAAGTTTATCGATGGGATTGAAATTCAAATCGTAATTCTGAAAGTATGTTGGTAATGATATGACAAATTGAAGTGTTGCAACAGCAATGTAACAACTACAGCAGTCATGAGAAGAATTTATTTAATGAAACTTTTTGAAAAGTTCAACCCAAAAGCCAGGAAAATTGCTGAAAAGTCAGTGTCTGAAAATCTCACTTGATTTGTCCTCATTAGATATCTCAGTCAAATGACAAATCAAAAGTGCCCCCTATTTCAGGACTCCAACTTAGGGCTTCTGAATACATATTCCTAAATTAAGTGCTTTGTCTCTGCCAAGCACTTATCATGTAGAAAAGAATACTGGGAAGTTTGTTAATTTTCCTAGAATTGTAAATTCAGTTAAATCATTATAGACATTTTAGTGTGATCTCATTCAGAGGCAATAAGATTAGTTCAACTTATTGCATATACAGGAAAAACATACAGTAGAAATCTAGTCCTTGATATTTGATATATAAGGTTAAATTCATTTAAATGCCTAAGATTTTTTATTAAGTTCAACATGTGGTTATTAGATTGTTGGATCTGTATTTTTAGATTCTGGCTAAGAACATGCCTTGCTTGAGAACAACTACATAGCATAAAGATCCTTCTTCATCCTGTGCATTGTCTAGTATATTCCAAAAACCTGTTTTATATATTATGTTAAAGTGGCTATCTTTCCCTTCACCCCTGTCACCAATCAAAACCAATTCTAAAATATTGTTTCACAATTTGTGTCACTAAATACAGATTTTTGAAATTTGCCCTTGGTTTTCCTAGCTCAGATGAATTGGAAAAACAATGAAAAGGACTTTAAGGGACAAAACTAATACAAGTAGAACTATACTTTTTTGTTAGAAATATGATGTCAATATTTGAAAATTTTCAAAAGCAGTTGAAAATTGTTCATACAGAAGAATGGTCCTTAAGTGTTTTTTGGGGTGGTTTTTTTTGAGGGAAATGGGCTTGTTAGCAACAAATGAAAAAGATAGTGGTTTTTTAGGTTTTTCAGAGGAAAGAGTGATATAGACAGATGTATGGTGGAACAGCTAATTAATATACAAAAAATGTTAATTCCGACATATTTTTATCTTGAGAACTGGGTGAATTACCTCAGGATTTGATATGAACTGTAGATTTTGTCCCTCTGTATATCTCTGTTGCTTTTAGGATTGTTTTGAAGATGGTGAAGGTAGTAGACACACAGCTTGGCTGCAAAGAGTAAGGGATGATCTTCCCCGCTTTCTAATTAATGGCCCTGTCAAGACCCTTTTCACAATCAACTTCTCCACCTCCTTAGCTGGCCAAAGCCTGCACCTGTCCTCACTCTCCCTAGCAGACTGTTCACAGCCCTGAAGTCTCCCTTCCTTCAGTCCAGGGCTAGGTTGCTGCATTTTCCAGGCAATAGATAAAAACATAAGATTGACAAATTAGTTTAGCATATGACTGTTACGCATCATTTATTAAAAAATAAAAAAGACTAACTGGAAGGTCCATCTGTTGCCTATTTGCCTTGCCCATCTGGGAAATTGAGTTTAAATTGCTGCGTTGCTTTAGGAGCAGTTTGTAATCCCAGTATAACGAAGTCATACATTTCTTGTGGGATGGGAACAGCAGATAAGTGTTTCTGCAGTTAGCATGATATCAAGTGTGATGGCAAGACACACTTTATAGTTGTTTTAAATGGAAATGTACAGCCACAGAAACAGCAGTTCTGCCTTCCTAGGAGAAGACACTGAAGCACTGCCATCAGCTTGCTTGCATTGACAGGGCATGTATCTTCCCAGATACCCACAGGTTGATTCACATTCTCACTGAAAAGATGGAATAACTTCCCAGAGCCTGTAACAGGTGCACCTTTATGCAGAGTATGAGATTTTTTTCACTCTTGGTTTAGTACAGTATTTTTCTAACCTCTTTTTGACTTACAAACTCCTAATTTTTTTCCAGATTACTGATAACAGACATGCTTTCTATCTTAAGCTCTCTCAACATCAGGGTTTCACAGACCAAAAGTTGAAAACTTGTAGTGTGAGGCAGGTTGGTGCTGTGTTTTCATTTTGCCTTAAGAATCATTAAACAGAATAATCCCATCTGATGTTTGTGTTTCCAATTATATACAGTCGTAAAAATAGTAAACATAATAGACCTTTTGCTGTGGACTAGGATGCTATTGTGCTAAGTGCTGTATGAACACAGAACAAAAAGTCAGTCCCAGCACCAAAGAGTTTAAACTTCAAGTACAGAGAGAGGGCTGCAGACTGGGGGGTGAATGGGTAAAACAAAACAATCGGGCTGTACTGGTGTTTCAGCTGCTGTCAAAGTTGCTTGTGGGTGTCCTGGTTGTTTACAAGAAGTCTCTTCTAGAAACAAAGGGTTGATGAGAGTGAAAATTGGTGGAAAATTTAATGAGCAGTCAGCGAAGGGAGCATCATCAGCCCAGGAGCCAGAGGACCTTGGGAGGACTTCAGGGGTGTCCCCTGGGGACCAAGGCATCTATGTACTCTGTGTTAGAGGTATGAAGAACAGAGGACAAGTACCATCTGAAAGCTATAGGTCTGTTGTGATCTCAGTGTCAAAGCTCTTCTCTTTACTCAGTGGAGAGAGTCAAGCAGCAGACAGTCATCTACAGGAGTGGGCTCAACATCGGGCAGGTGAACTATTTTCTCAGTGTCTCTTGCCTATATAGCTAATTTTGGCATGACACCTAACCTTCAGACAGTAGAAATTAGCTGAAAGGAATCCTGTGCCAGGTCGCATTTTTGACTAAATCCCTTGTGAAGTACCTATATATTTTTTAAGCATTAAGAATAAGAAATTTTAAAATCTAGTAGACTTCAAGTTCCCAGGGATACTCAAAACTTCTGTTTCTAGAGATAAGGTATTTTCTGACACTTGTACAGAACAGGAGAAGGAAAGTTACACTCCCATTTTCCATTGCCAATGTTACCCTCCTACGACCTGGAAACCATTTCTGTGATGGGAGCTCGGACAGGGAGAGCTGGAGTCTACAGTTGTTGCTGTGACCTGAGAAAGTTTTCTAAGTATCAAGGTTGCAGTACTGATTTTTTTTTTTGTAAAATAGATGCAGTACTGATAATAAACACTTTGTTAGTATGAAATGCATTCTTATCTAGAGCTGACCAAACATAAAAAATACATGATCAAAAAAGTTTTCTACCCCCAAATGGAAGCAGTGAAGGAAAACAATAAAAACCCAAAATCTTTTGCACAGGTTTTCCCATTGATGAGCTTTAAACCACAGTATTTATTTGATTGTCTCCACAGGTACTAATTTAAACGTCAACAAAGCTGATATGAGCATTTAACTGCTGATCACTTTAGCAGTTATTTTACTTGTCCCAAAATCCCAGTCTTACCAGTTTCCCTAGATGCAAAAGCCTCAGATGTCCCCAGTACAGCTGTCAAAAACCTCCTGCTACCCTTCTTCGGGTATTCTACAATGCTAAGATGTGCCTTTAGCAAAAAGGACCATGATACAAAGACTGTGAAGATTGAAATGAGTGGCTTTCAGTGTAGAAGTACCCTAATGAGGAGAAATTAGTACGTACTAGATCTCTCCTTCCTCTATCAGAAAAAAAAATAAATACAAATTACAGAATCACAGAGTGGTAGGGGTTGGAAGGGATCTCTGAAGATCACCTAGTCCAGCCTCACTGCTAGAGCAGGATCCTAGAGTAGATCACGCAGGAACACATTCAGACGGGTTTTAAATGTCTCCAGAGACAGAGACATTAAAACAAATGGGGAGAAGTTAGATGTATTTAAATATGGAATAAGCTACCTCCTGTCTTTTTGGCTTCAAATTGAGATGACTTTGAGGGAAATATTAATTGACACTATGTGCAAGTTATGCTTTAGGAAATGTTCATGACTGTTTAAAAGGGCTAAGTGGGAAAAATACAGTATTTTACTATGCACAGGAATATTATGATGACCTACCTTTTCTTTCTGATGTGAAGAATTTTAAATTATTGTATCAGGTTACCTTCTCTCAACCTCTCATTATTTTATAGCACTTAATCATCATCTTCACAGTAATTATCTTTCTAAAATAGCCAACAAACCCTTGACCCCTGAACTAATCTTCCTTGTTCTCCTCTGTGAATCTCCTTTCCTGCAACTGTTTTTCATTCCTGACATATTCTTACTGCTAACCTCTGAAGTCTTTCCAGTTTAGCAGTGAGTGTTTTCTGGGTTTGCCTGTGTTATGTAGTGATACAAGGACATTAGATAATATTACCAAAGTGCTGCACTTCAGCTGCTCCCACTGACTTCTATAGGATTTTTTATTTATTGGATCGTTGGTAAGTCAGCCTCTATATATTCAAAGTGTTTGTTTCAGAAAGGTATTTCAGGAAATGCTCAGACTGTGCTGAAAGAAACAGGAATTTTAACATTTATTTCAACTGTTCTGAAGTTCATCTCATGTTTCCTTGACAATTTGTCTACTTGATTTGTTAGTAGATATTAGAAAAAAATGGTTCAGTTCTGCTTTCTTTTACATTTCATGCAATTACTTTGATTTAAATTCTGCAGTTGTGCAGTTAGAGATGAAATATTCGTGAAAGATTCTGCAAATTCTAATAGCCTGTTTTTTTTAAAAAAAAAGACAGAAATGGGAATGAAAATCTTTGGATGAAAACTACTTACCTGTGTTGTTTCTAGGATATGTAAAATTACTCCAATGGCACTTGCATTTGCCAGCAAAGAAGCTCATTAAATGCATGTTTGGTCATGTACAAATGAACCTTTTCGTTCAGATGAAGACACTAGGGAAGTTGACCCCTATTAAAGGTAAGATGCAATTTAAATAATTTAATCCATTTTAAAATGTTTGCATGCAAATCAAGGTTTCTTCCTATGTATGTCTTCCTGTTCAGTTATTCAGAGTTGCTTCACCAATGGTGATAATGACTCCCGATACAGCAATTGTATGGCTACAAACTCTGATTTATGGCGTCATGATAGAAATTGCTTGTTTGTGAACACTAATTTTCGAGTAATAATTATCACAACACACTCAGAGTGAAATCCTGTTGCTGTAAATGCTGAAAGGTATGTAACAGTGCAGTGCACGTATAGTGATGGTGATTTAACGGTCTTGGTGTCATTCCAGCATTCAGTTGAGTTATACTAAAGGCTTTATGTATTTTGTAGCTAGAATCATTAAGATAGTGTATGAACAATAGAAGTGCTAAATGTTTGCACTCTGTCATGGGTAACAATTAGTCCTCAGCATTAAACTTTAGAGGCAAAATGTCTTCATTTAGTTTTTTCTGCTTTTTGAAGATGTCCATGTTCTGTAAATTGCACATGGTAAGTAATTGCAATTGTATAACTGCGCATTTCTAGAAGAGCTTTTAATAATTGAATCTCGAAATGTTTGAGAGTCAGTACCTGAATGAACATAAGAATTCTGGATTCTGCTCTGAAGCATCTGAATGTTTTGAGTATATGTTTTGAACTGCTAATCTCATGAAAACAGGCTCTGCAATGGGAATTACTGTTGCAAGATTCTGTTTGTCATCAGGCTGGAGAGAATTGTATGAGAACTGTGTTTTGGCATTTGCACACCTGATTATACCAGAACTAAAAATCCAGAGGTGCAAAGGAATGAAAATTAATCTGATAAATTAATAGTTGATGACACACTTTAAGGTCTCACTGGATGCTGTAGTAGCAGAGGGAATTCCTCTTGCTTCACAGTTACTTGCAGTCATTCTGATGAATTTCTAATAGAGATCATTTCTGCCTTGCAGACTGTTCCTCCCATAAATGTTGATCTCCACACAGGTTAGAAGGAAGCTCCAGGATAAACAGCACTAGCTTTCACATAACTAAAAAATTTGAATAGCCTAGTTCAGTAGTTCTCCAAACTTAACACAATATTGCCAGTTAACAGTGTGCTGCATTGGAAAAGGCATTATGACCCACTTCTGAACTTACCTCAGTAGAAGAGTTAATTAAGCATTATTTGAAACAGAAGAGTTCTTTGAAAGCACATACATGAGGATTTTCATTTATCATATGTTGTTTTAAAGAAGCATTGCTACAATATCAGTAACTGCTCAGATAAACGCAAACACATTGCCCAAATAATTTTGACGTGGATTTTTCTAAAGCTTTGAGTGGCCATTGGATTCATTAATGCGATCCATTCCAAAATTCCTGGCAAATTTCTTCCAGAACCATGTCATTCATTACTTTGTGTGTATATCTTGATGGCTCCATTAAAAATTACTGTCATTAAGGAAAGATGCAATATCTGGGAGCCCTATGCTTACAGTTGTATTAAATTATTGAATGTTTGATTAACAGGAATGCAATCACAGAGGTATACATTTGTGATTTGTTGACTACTCTTTGGCCAGCTTTGATAAGGCCAGCGGAGAATTACAGTACAAGTAATTGAAGTAGGAGTTTTGTCAATGACTGAAAGACTAAGATTTGTGTCAGGAGGTCTTTTTGTATTAATTATATATTTTTCCTCCTCTTTTTCTAAATAGCTTTTTTCTAAAAAAACAAACAAGCAAACATGTGCTTCTTACAATGTTAATATCCTTTAAAAGATTATTTCCTCTGTTTCAGAAAGTTGGCATGTAGCAAACCACTTCTAAATCAAGCTGCAAGCCGGTACTGTAAAAAACCAAAGAGTTTATTGGTACCAGACATTTGTAAATAAGTAATTGACACTCATGCTATAACAATAAGCAATTCCAAAAAAATCAGGGAGCTGCCAGAATAAACAAGTTTTCAATGAGCTCCATCCAATGCTGTATATCCATCAAGGTCAGTCCCATCAGTGGTGGCTAAAATAATAACTCTGGGAGCAGCTGGAGTTCTGCAACACAGCAGCTGTCTCCTGCTTTTGTCCCTTCCTTCCTTCTCTGCAGTCTTCCAGTGGGGTCCCTAGGCATGGGCAGGCTGTGAGCTGTAGCAATATTGTCTGAACAATGTGTCTGAGGGCTGGTGACAAATCCAAAGCCGCTAGAATGACTGGGATTTGGATATGCAGAGGACCTAGGTGAGAGGTTTGCTGCTTCTGGGGGGACACAGCCTCAATGCTTCAGCCTTTAAGGGACCAGAATCACTCAATCGGGCCTCCCCGCTGTGGGCATGCGGCTCAGGAACACACAGAGCATGTTTGCCCTTCCTCCATTTTTGATAATTGAGTGGGATATGATGAATGTTCAGTTTTTGCAATAGCATCTAATGAAATTTCAAGCTTCTGGCTGGCTCTCTCCAGTCCATCCCCTTCCTGCTCACCCCCCACCCCCCCCCTCCAGTTTTCTGTGCTTTGATGCCTTAAGCAGGTATGTAAAACACTGGCAGAGCAGTAAGGTAAGAGGGGGCTGCAGCAGGCTTTTGCCTCATTTCAGCAGCTGCTGACAGTCATATAAAGTTGAAGGAAGGTAAAAAGTAAGAATGGGTGTCGGGTCTGTGTTGAACTGTAAGCACTCTGTGGTGGCAGTGGGCATGTTAAATGCTGTATTAGATAATAAGGCACTTGAGCAGAAAATTTCTGTTCATCTCAGTGAAATGTTCTGATTTAAATGAGGAAATGTAGACCTCTACACTAATGCTGTTCCTTCACTCCTGTCTAATGCAGCATCAGAAAGATGCCATACATCAGACTGCTGAGCTAGGTAAGAAAGCATAACTTCATTATGAGTGTGATTTTAAAAGAAAATTAATGATGGCATTGTGTTGAGTGAAACTGTGTCTAGTGCAAAAGTTATTTTAAGAACACTTGACTGACAATCCAAAGAAAGAGCTGGGTTTATTTTTTTTGTAAATGCAGTCTTATTGTCTAGACAACTCTCTTAGCAAGGAAGTTTTTTGAAAGTTAGAGGCTAAATCTCAAAGTTCCTAAGAGCCTTGGCTTAGAGTTTCTGCTAGCTTTGACCTTCAGGATATCTTTTTTAAAATGGCTTTCCTAGAAGGAAAGGAAACTGGAGGGAACAAAAAATATTCTTTGATAGAATTTTTACCTTTCCCACTGGTGGAGATGATGCAGGGCTCTGAAGCAAAAGCAGAGAGGGTTGGTGACAAGGAACAGTTCAGTAATGTCTCTTCTCAGCCTCTGCCCAAGACAGTTCAGTAGGTTGTTGGTTTCTGGGGTTTGTTCTTTCTTTTTTTTTCCTGTTGTTTAGACAATCAGGAAAGTCAGAATATGCAGAAGATGGCTTAAATTCTGGTGAACTGTGGTTTTGGGTGCCTGGTACTGGATGTATGCTGTTGAAAGCGTTGTTATACAAATAAGTGCATAAATCTATTTTAATTGCTTTCATAAAAAAATGTTTAAAATCATAAATACTATAGGTCATGAACAACATAAGACAAAGCAAATAGTACAGTAATAGACACACACACACAGAGACACACAGACACATTTCTACTGTAAATGAAATATACGCTGTTACAGAGTAGAAATCCTTTATTTTTAGAAAAGTTAATAAGTAGTTCCAAAGAGATATTGCTTTGGTGAGGCTATTCTAGGCTAATGAGTATTTGTTCAGCAATAATATCTTCAGTACTTGTGTCATGACAGCAGATTTCTGAAATGTTACTGACAAAAAGTCACTCTTAATTCCCTTAATGAGTAACACAGTGAGAGCAATTATCCCCAAATTTAGCTCTTCTTTTATTCTCAAACTAACTGATGTATATTTCCACAAAATATTAACTAACTGAATGGCTTTTAAACAATCAAACTTCAGTCTTGCGAAACTGCTTGCATGCTATTCAGTTCAGCTATGTGGCTCAGTATTTGTGGTGTGCAAAGAATTGCCTGTGCCTATTGGTTTTGCTCCCAGATTAAATCTCTGAAGGCTCTGGCAGCCTCAAGCTCTGTAGATGCTCAGAACTTCATTATGTTGTTGTTAAAAGTGTTAGAATTTTTAAAGGCCTACCCATCAAATATTGCAAATAACAGTAGCAAAACCTTTTTTCATTTTGTACAAACGCTAGTGTGACTTGGAGACAATTCCATCCTCCAAATGTACATCTGTTTGAGCAAAGGATTACCAGAAACAAATAACAAGGATATTAAGACCATTGCTCAATAACCACAGCCATTATTTTGCAATATTTATTGAGCTCTGCAGGAGTTTTCCTGGGATCAGAACTTAATTGGTTTTAGTAGCAGTATTTTCAGTTGTTTCATGTGGATTTTTTCGTGTTATTAGAGCTGAATGCTGTTATCTGCCATTTCAGATTTGCTAGTTATAGATCTTCCAGCAATGCATTTGTATGATGTAACCTATAGCAAAATAGCTGTGTAATTTGAATACCAGCTTTACCCACTGTGAGTCTCACTGGTATGTGTCACTATTCAGGTAATGTGTCTGGACACCTCTCCTATTTAACCTGGTTGATTGGACATTATGCATCCAGGGTCATTCTTTTCAAAACTTATTGTTGAATGTCTAGGTGTAAACTCTCCTGAGAGAAGCATATAGATAGTGGTCACTTAAAGCAATTTTGCAGAAATGGCACATGGGGATTTTAAGATGACCTTCACGTGTTTCACCAAAACATAGTGCTTTGAGACACAAGTACAATCAGATGCTTTTTCTTGTACAGCTAAAATATATAAATTTTTTTTTTTCAATAGATTTGCATGTCTTTCCAGAAAGAACTACTCTTCTTAAGCAGCAGGAAAGGAAAAGAATATGGGTAAAATATTTGGGGAGGAATGGGAAAGGACATTTAATATATTTAATCTTATTATACATTTTTCTACATTAAAGTCAATCAGCTGCAAATATATTCTGCTACAAAGCTTTGTGTAAGAAATATCTCTATAAGAAAATACATCTCATTAAACATTTCCTGTAAATAAATTATCCCAAATAACTATGTTTTGCAAGAGGAGAAAAGTGGCGGTAGGCCAACGATAAGAAGAGCTAAAAATTGCTGAGATCCCATTTCTGCAACCCTCCCCTGCTCACACCGGGTATCATTTTCTTTAACATGTAGTCACAATGAGAGCAATAGTACTGTACTGAGTATGTCCTATATCAGTGTAAATAACACATGCAAAAATTGGTTCCATTACTTTTTTTTAATACCTTGAAATTATTCTATTTCTGAGCCTTATTCCTGTTTCAGTTACACTGGAAAAACTCTGAAATAAGCGGAGTTGCAATGACAGGACTGCAAGATAAAACTCTGACTGAGACTAAGAAAAAAAAACAAAACAGAAGACCCTGTCTCTGAGCAGTCCCTCTAGGTCAATCAAAACTCATTCAAGTAGGGAAAGAGGTGTGTGGAATACTCTTCTTATTTAGACTTAAATGAAAGTCAACATAGCTGAGGTCTGTTCTAATTAGGAAGTCAGTCAGGTGGTGTAGCTGAGCTATAGCTTTAAGACAGCCACTGGGGGAGAACATTTCAGTGGAAAAAGGTGTCTTAGTTATGGGTGACATAGTCTTCAAAGTTAAACTACATACCGGTGTACCCACATTGTTCAGAACTGGTTGAACAGAAAAGCCCCTTGTATTACAAAACATGAAAATGGGTAATTATAAATGGGTAATTACAACTTAGCAGTAGGTCATTTATAGAATCAAACTTCTTTAAAGAAATATCAGTCTCTTTATCAATAGCTATACAAAGGAAGAGTTGCAAATAAGTAAAATGAACAAAGTTTGAAAAGACCTGGGAGACAAGCCAAGGGATAGAGACTTTTTTTTTTTTTTTTTTTTTTTTCTTTTCTTTTAAGCAGTACACAAACAACATAGAGTTGTTAGCTATTTCCACAGTCCACGTATTGTCATCATTCCTGGCAGAACAGTCCAGACTGAGAGGACATCAAGTTCAGGCTGAGTACATGCTGGAGGCTGGGATGCTGTGACATTGCCTGATGTTTAACAAATCATCTGTGGTCATGCCATCTTCTTACATCCTTTTCTGCAGGAGAGGAGGTGCTCACCAGAGCCAAATGCTTTTTCTTTGTTGCCTCTAAGAAATAATTCCATTCTACTTCTGCAGAGTGTCAGCGGTAGCCTGTTGCTACTAATAAAATGCAAAAATTTGACTTTGTAGCGATATGCTCTAAGCACCTCAACAACTGTCTACGTCATTTGTCATAACAGCAACAGTGACACAACGTCATAGTTCTTCATGCTAGGCACTTCAACACTGCTATTTCTTTTGGAAATATCCATAATGCAAGTATGCTTAGACAAAGAAAGTATATTTAGGACTAATGAGCAACTGCCTGTATATAATGCTGGATTCAGCATGCACATATTTGATTCATCTGCTCAATCCAATGTATACTAGCAGTAAACCGAGGCAAATAATACAAGTGATTAAGAGCCATACTATGACATTGAATTACATAAAGCATTTCTATTTACCTAGGTGTAGGAAAGAAAACCCTGCTTAAATGCCTCCTTTTAGAGACACGGCTGCTCTCTTGAAATTGTGAGATGGCAATGAGGGCCTGCAAAACATAGCACTCTTGTCCTGCAGGAGTGCTTTCTTTGCTGAAGCGTCAGGCCTGCATGACAAGGGCATGTGGACATTTGTATTAACTGTATTTCCATTTCTCGCAACTGCAATGTGACCAACAATGTGTTGACAGATGAATCCTCCTGGTGTGCACTGCTTCCTATAGGAATACAATGTATACAATTTATTTAGCAGTCATTACCACACTAAAAACCCACTGTAGCCCTAACACTGAACCCCTGAAACATCACAGGACAGCACAGCAAGGTAAATGGCATTAATATCCACTGTATTTGTTTGCATACTAGCATTTCCCACAAACTGTAGAAGTTATTTACAGAAGAACTGCACAGTAGAACTCCGTCTTCACTTGTGTTTACCACCAGCTCAAAAGGAAATGCGTTTGGGGTGACTCCTACTCCTACCCTAATTGTTGCTTGAGCCATTCCGCTTTCATTTGCAGTCTTCATTTCCCACCGTGCCGTAATGCATTAAATACATAAAGTCAGTGTCACTTAATACTATCTTCCCAATCCTCATTCAGATTTTCTGACACACATGAAGTCTTGATTTAGAAGAGGAGGTCGCATCTTTCCATACTTTGCAAGACAGCCCCTTGGCACAGTCACATCGTTGGAAGATCTCCAGTCCATGGGACCCTTTCTTGCGCTGTTTGGTGCACACCTCCCCCTGATGCAACACAGGCTTGCAAATTTTGGTCCAGAAATGGCGAGCACAGCAGTGTCCCTCAATACAGTCTGATGACCGTAGGCAGGGATCACCTTCATGTCCTAAAAGGAGCAACCAAACTATTTTATCTCATGTGAAAATGTGAAAGATTCAGTACAGACTCATGGAAATCACACTCAGAAAAAGGAGAGATAATATTTCCATCTGTGGCTATTTGAAGGATGTAAACTCCAGGAAAGATATTAGGAAATTCCAGAAAGAATTAGGAAGGTTCAAGGGGGTAATTAATGAGACCTGCCATAAGACTTAGTAAGGAGAAATTCAGCTACAGGATTATAAACAGAATTACAAGTGCTTAATTACCCACCTGTTACAAGAAGAGCATGTGTGCAGTCTTGCACAACTGAAAAATGGATTGTCAGTCCATCTCTGATACAAAGAGGAAAGCATATGCTATTTCAATCACAGAGACTGTTGTTGGTTGATGTCACTTCACTTTTCAAGTCATTCTGTGAATTCTCATGCAAGACATTCACTCTCTGTGAAATTACTGCCTATTTCTGCTTTGCATTGCTGTACCTTAACAGCAATAACGATTCATAACATGAAGGAACAAAGCAAGCAGTGTAGTGCAAATGTGATCTTACCTTTTATGTGTGACATCTTGGAGCGCGGCCTCCCTAGGTTTTGCCATCCCAAATCCTTGCTAGCATAATGACCGTTCTTCTTGTTGCGTGGCCCTTCTAGAACAGGGATGTGAGGTGTGAGGATGCTTTCAGTTACTGGTATGCAAATACCTGCAAAGACAAGACAGTCAGTCAAAGATTTGAACAAGAAGAAAAGCAGCCAAGAGACTTACATGGACCAGGAAAGTGCTGGGGCTTGGCCTCAGTGACTCTCAGCTCTAATCACACCTCTGTCCCTGATCCCCAGCACCTAACTTCACTGCACCTCTGCTTCACTCACTGTCACTCAGACTGGCTTTACCGTCTGAGCACCTGGAGACTGACTCATACACATCTCTCTCCAGACTCCAAAGGAGAGTATGGGAATGCAAACTGTATGGTTATAGCCTCTACCCCGCGCCCACCCCCCCCCCCACCCCCCCACCCCCAGAAGAGTAGATCAAGGATTCGTTAAGTCTCTTTCACTTCCTTAAAAATATGGGTTCTGTGCATTCTTCCAGAGAATCAAACCACATTAAATGTAGTGCTGTGATTTCAGTCAGCAGCATCAGCATAATTTTTTGGTTTCCCCACCCCAAAATGGGAAAAAGTCTGGTAGTACATAAGCTTTAAAAATAGAAATACTGTTGAAGAAAGCAAGGTAGAGTGGAATGAAGTAGAAAATTAATTGGTTTAGAAAAAGAAGGACAATCAGTTAAAAAAAATCCTGTTAGTGGGAACACTCAGAGAAATAGATGCTCTCAAAATGCTGATTTTATGGAGAAACCCAAGAAATGACTGACTTACCATTGTTGCAGCGGTTCCCAGGGCAGCACATGCCATCTCTGTGGCAACGCTTCTTCTTCCTCCGGCACATCATGCATGCAGATGTTGCTTGATGAGGACTGTGACAGTATCGCCCAACTTCGCATTCCTTATCATTGGTACAAGGATAGGCCTGGTGGGCAGAAGAAAGGTTTACAGTGAAGCACTGCTTTGTACAAGCTGTGTATGCAGCCCATTTAAATACAAAACAAAACAAAACATAACACCACTGAAACCCCCAAATAAACAAAGAAACTAACAGGTGAGAGAGAGATAGATACCATTCACTAAGGCCAGGAGATACAGGTAGAGATGCTTCACTGCAGCCATATAGCAATCTTTTAAACTCATGCTGCTGGTGAAGCTGTATCTGCTTAAAGAATCAGGGAGATATAACCAGCTCCCTGGTGGTTCCATCTTTTCCTGCCTCAAACGTACTTTGGCACAAGAGAACACATATTTTTTGTGGGTTCAGGCCTCTGATTCATAGTCAAGAGCTTAAAACTCCACAGTGAGGAATAAACTCCTCTCAGTCAGTAAAAATCCTGAAACACACCCTGAAATAGGTAATATTTTAATTTAAACACCAAGGAGATATTTTCCTTTGATATTTGTCAAGCACAATGATGGATGATAAGTTTGCTGTTCTTACAGTGAACGTCTACACCACACTGGTACAAGCTCCTTTGCAATTGCACCACTCCGCACTGGCCCACACCAGTTGGACTCCTTGGAAGCGAACAAACTGGTCAGCATTTCACTTTGATCACCTTTACTTCACTTATGGGCTTTGTATACTCCTTGAACTTGCCACCTGCTAAACAACACCCTATGGTATGCAGCATGGAATATATTACAGACCACAAACTGTCTTGCACATCTAATTCCCTGCAAGAAGAGACATACGTATACAATTCCCCTATATTCATCAAACCCTGCGTTATCTTACAGGAAAACTAACCTTTTTAAAAAAGGGTGTGAGAGCACTGTATTGTCCATAAAGAGAGAGAAAGAAAAGTTTATTCCTAATAGACGAAAAGACATGATGCTTTAAGGAGACACAATAACACGTGCTACCACATTCCAGGATCCTTTCTGACTCCCACACAGCTACAACTGTGCTCTCTGCATCTAATTTTACTGCCTGTTAAATTAATTATAGATTTTTTTCATTCTTTCAAATTATACTTGAGGAATTTGTTTAGATAAAAAGATTTTGGGCACATTCTGGAAAATGATGTTTACAATTCCTCAACTAATTTCCTCCAGCATTTAAAATAAATCAAAGTATTGCTTTTACTGTTTTCAAAATGACTCTTGCAATTAATTATTCACCACAAACAAAAAGCTCAACTGTCTAATTTTCAATGTAGACTGATTAATTTTCTAATAATATTTTAAATCAAGGCTTGATTATATTGTTCTCAGAAAACAAAACCTTGGAGGCTGTTGAGAATTTGCTCTGGAAATCATTCTTTTAATTGGAGAAGTTCTTGTTTCTCTGTCTTTGTGCCATTCTGTTGAGAATTGTGGAAGAAACAAGAGGTCTGACACTAAAACCAACCAAGTTGCTCTAGTACCATTAGTGGGAGGGGTAACCATGCCATTTCCCAAGTGATTTCATTAGTTGTTTTCTTTGTCAAAATTTACTTTACAGTACCAGAAGTGCTGGCCAGATATTTCCCAAGTGCTGCTGCTCCATTACTTCTTCCCTCTGAATATGTGTCTTTGGAGAATGATTCCAGAGTGCAACTGTTTGGAGTAACCTGATGTATGGGTGAGTCTTTCTCCCTTAAGAACAAACATTTCCTGAGTTCATCCTTGAGAGGATGGACATCAAAGAAGGCCAGGTCTGTTAGCTAGGAGTTGCAATAAGAGACAAATGCAAGCACTCACCTGTTTGGTACTCTAAAGGCATAAGTGGACTCTACCTATTATAGCAAAGCAGAACTAAAGTGCTCCCCTCTCAGTCTCATCACTTCTTTCCCTCATTTTTCCAGCAAGAAATCATTAACACTGGCTTATCATTTGTGATATAGTTACCATAAAAGTAAGGCTTCTCCAGCTTAAATGAGACTTTACTAAATTGATGATCTTACAATGCAGAAAAGCAATTTTATATAGACCTGTGCATGGTCATACTGAGTTTGGAAAATGCTAACACTGCTAGCTGGGAGAAATGCAAATAAAAAACAGATGAACTAGCTAAAACCTGGAGATGAAGGCATTTTAGACCCTTGTCTGTCATCAAGACCTTCATGACCACATCTTTTTTTCCAATATGGGCATATGGTATACACCTGCAACTTGTCAGCAAGAAGCCTACTTGCCGTTTTCCTTTGGTTCCTCAAATAGCATTTTAAAAAAAAAAGGGTTCCCTGATCCTGAATGGTGCTAATGAATGCTCTCACATACCATATCTAGCATCTGTTTTACTTTTGGCTTTTAGGCTGAGTGACACGTAAAAGACATTTTAAGATATGCATCTAATTGCTAACTCTCAACTCTGCCTTTAAGAATGGTAAAAGTAACAAAAGACAATTTTGACATTAGAAGTTGCCAAGCAAAGTGATGTAACTTGGCCTTTAGTCTCACTCTAGAGTCCTATCCTGAATAAAGATGACATTTTTGAAATTAAAAGATAAGCCAAAACATTTACCTACCTGAGGCAAATGACTGCAGCACATCAAAAAATAGTTTTGTGTTACGTGTAGCTCAGACAACAACTGGCAAATCCATTCAAAACCCCAAAAGACCAGCTGCCAGCCAGCAATGTGAAAAACCCTCTTGCAAATGCCTGATGCCATCAATTGCCTTGATCTTTCTTCCAAAACCACCATCCATTTGATATCCTAGCTATCAGTCACAGGGAGCTTGAAACAAAAATGCCTACTTAGCCTCGTGTCTGTTTCCTAGTCACTAGACATTCATTGGAATAACTCCTGCTCCCAGCAAAGTAATTTTCATCACTGTGCAGCATTCAGTATTAAAACACAAAAATAAAGCAAAATAGAGTGCATACGTAGCCTTCGCTAAAGGGAGGAAAATATGTTTGTAATTGTCCCGTCATTGGCAGTAGCTGAACCAATCCATGTATAAACACATATATATTTTTAAAAATACAGGATAAAGAAAACATGCTTGTAAAAACGTACATGCAAAAAATTGCCTGTGAGTCAAGGTTTTCAAAACTCTCCTACATCACAGTGCCTGAAACACAGTCTTTACGTTTAGAGAATTGCAGAGAACATTTCCTATATACAACACAAAGACACAAATCAGTCCCAGATGGAGAGGGGGGAAAGCAAGCTGTAAACCAGCTCTACTTCCCCAGAAATGATAACTAATTCTACAAGGCACATCATCCCTTCACATTCTTCAGCTATACATATCATTTTCTGGTCGTAAATCTCTATCCACTAAACACAGCTTTGATATTATGGGAAACCAGATGAAACCAAGATAAAATATGTAGCACTCCCTGAAACTGCATTTAAACAATCTTATTTAATTTTTTTTAGCCCAGATTACTGGCGATCAAGTCATCCGTATCATGACATAAACTAGATTTGCCCATGATAACAAGTCACATTTCCCGAGTGTGTTATCTGATTAAGAGCATTACTTGCTGAGATGTTTTCCCCTCAGTTATTCCAATTACTTTTGTATCTTTGTATGAAAGATCCTGTTGAATGCCTGTCCAAAAATGTAAAGCAAAGATACAATGGAATTTTTGCAATGTTGCAAGATTCAGACTGGATATTTAAATGAGTGCTGCTCATACTCTGCCAGGATGTCCCCGGCATCAGTCCACCAAGGCTGACCTTTGCCAGCCAGGTCATAGCAACACATAAACATTAAACTTTTCTTTTTTTTAAGGGAGAGAATATGAATCTCCATTCCTGCCTTTTCTGAATTTATATTCAAAATGCCAAGAGTGCATGATATAGGTACTCAAGGAAAACAATGCAGATGATAGAGGAGAAAAGTTTGGGAGATTTTTATTTGAACAAGTCCCTCCAGGTGTACTACTGAGGCTCATCCTTTTAGATTAACTTGACAGTGAGGCTGAGGAAGGAACTGACTATCTTCTATGACTAAGTGGCTAACACCATTCCCTTGATTTAAGGAGCGTGCAGGAACGAGGTTTATTTCTACCTTTTTCTTCCCCTTTTGGCAGAGGAGATGTAACTTAGCAAATTTTCTCAGTGCAATGAGGTTTCCTTAATTTACTATCCTGCGTCTTTTATATGGTCATCCTGAGCAACAGAGTTTCACCACAAGCTGGAGCAATACTAAGTGGTGGGACTGTTGTGCTATGGAGTCAGTCAGTCCGAGTCTCTCTGTCTGGCACTATAAAACGTAATGGAGAAGCACTCCAGGGGGAGAGTAAGACAGACACTGTAATGTGCTGAAGGGTGAGTAAGTAGATTGATGGCAGACACACTTTATTGAGCTTTGGGAGATAAGGGCTTGAATTTCAGCATGGCTTCCAGCAAATATTTGAAGACAATATTCCCGCCAGTGTCTTTGTCACCAGGCTCTCATTTGCTCATATTATGATGTATTATTTGTTTTTATGCTGAAGCTACTCCACACTGTACTAGCTAACTATGTCAGAGAAAGGCAGGAAGAGCCACTGGCATTTTTACCTAGGCTGTGTCATCACTTATCCATCACAAGCAGTCCTAGACACTGCTGGCTTCATACCCACCTTCAACACTGAGACGAGCTGTGCCTAAACAAGTGATTTGGTGGAACAGCAGTAGTAGCAACTCCCCCAGAAGTAGTTAACTGTTGGGGTTTTTTTAGACATATCATAAAGTCCAAGTGTAGAGTTGGTCCTGGCAGGAGATCATGGCAACTACCACTCCCAGCAGAAAAAACAGCATGGAGGTTATTCACTACCCTTTTACTGCGGATGCTGAGCAGCACTCCAGAAGAGAACTAAAGTCTCATGTATCACATAAATGTCAGTACCACTGCAGTTACTGTACCGGACACTCAGCCACCTTCTGTTTCATACAATCATCCTGTGATGGTACTGGAGGTTGAACTGAAGAACAGGAGAAAAGCCACAGACAGTTGTACAGCTGGAAAGTAACAGCACTGTAGAGCTACCAAGTCAATCCTTCATCACACTCTCTCACCTGGCAAAGAGGCAATAGCTATTGTAAAGGTGAGTCAAGTGGCTCAAGAAAGTGGACGTGTACATTAGAATGGTCTTTCTTCCTAGGTACTAGTGTGTTAGAAATAAAATTTAGGCTACTACTCACAGTATTGTACATACAGAATCCCTAGTTATTAATACCCTATGCAAACACCTGTGCCACTAGGTTATTTTGTCACATCCAGCAGAGATGTCTTTTTCTGCTGTCAAAAGACTTAGCTTTTTATAAAAGATTACATAGATGTGATATATTCACACCATGCCTGTGAGACAGTTTACCACAAATGATCTGGTACTGCAACTCAGTCTATTACTCATTACTTAAGGAAAAAATGCTATTTTATCTATTTCAATTAGTTATACTTTCATAAATTTTTAAATAGTGACTGTAAAGGAGGTGGAAGCTGACCTCTCTAGAGCCAGTGTGCTATGATCAAAACTGGCCTGAACTATAGGCAAGAGGATAGAGTTTCCACCCTCCACATAAGAGATGAACAATAGAGCTTGTTTGCCCTTTAGTCTTGGGAATGTGCATATTGCTTAATATTCCACAGCCATCAGGCACAATGAAGCAACCAACTGGCTCAGTCATGGTGAGAGCCTCTCCTTCCTGTCCTGCTTTGAACTGAACTATCTTTCTACATAAAGGCTTGGTCCCCATAGAACGAGCATATGAAAAAGCCATGGGGGTGCCAGGTCTGCTTTTGCTTTTCTCTCTCTCTCTCTCTCTCTCTCTGAAGCTTTAGTTAATACAAAGTAAAAGCATGCAAATAAATTAGGAAATGCAAACATATGCTTTAAACCAAGTAGCCTGCTGTCAAGACTAATTACAAAGAATGCAATGAATTGTTTGGTTCCTTGGTTGGGTCTGATTCTGAGTTAGGATCTCAAAATTGTTTTGGCTTTTAGCAGACCAACACTGGTGGGACAGTTGCACGTCTGTAGATCTAGACAGATACATCATACAAGGAGAAGACCTAACATGGTCTCAAACTTTCATAACAATGGAAATAAGAGCTCTTCATTCAGAACCACATAAATGTGAAGAAGCAAAATGGAGGAGGAAAGTCAAAGCTTTTTGACAAATGGTCAAGGTTTGAGGCTAGGCCAGCCACTAAGCAGATGACAGATGCTCTCTATTAACCCCTCTCCATTCCCAGATAGAGGAAGTGAAAGAAGAAAAGAGAGAGACACAAATTGGAAAAAAAAAACTAAAACAGCTTTGATGAAACAATAACAATAAAAATATAAGATAACAATAATAAGAAGAAAAATAATGAAATATATACAAACATATGCAAAACCAATATTGAGCTTCTCCCCTAGTTATATACTCCCCACGATGATGCTCATGTTACCACTGGTACTATAGGGCAGCACTGGGAAGATCCCAGGCTGGACTCCTGGACACAGCAGCAGACAGGAACCGCATTTAGAAACACAGGGATCAGTATTGGAGGCAGAAGTACTGACAGAGTCCTCCGAGGACACTGGCCATAGAAGAAGAGGACTTCCCCCACCATGATGCCGCAGCTTTATATTGAGCTTGACGTGTATGGGATGGAATACTTTGTTGGTCAGTTTGGGTCACCTGTCTTGTCCACTCCTCCCTGGAGGTGCAACCCTTTTGCATGCTTACACTAAGGGGTACCTAAGGCATTTGGCAGTGACCTTGGTTTCTGTAAGAATAAGTATAAAAGAGCCGTTCTGCATACCCTTGTACTGTTACTTCAGTGTTAACTAGAAACATCAAGTGTTATCACATTGTTATCACTGTTATCTAGGAGCAGACAGTGTCTGAAAAAACATGTTAACTTCAGAAAGTGCAGTCTTAGAAGAGACTTAACTGAAAAGTAAAATCACTGAAAGGAAAAATTGGTTCTATTTTAGTCAACCCAGGACACGAACAAACAAAGCAGAAGAATCACCAGCTCTTCATAGGCTGTTTTGTTCCCTGCAAGGCAATTAAACTACTTTCTGATAGTTTCTCAAGTGTGTTCAAACAAATCCACGGCTAACTGACAAACTTCAGCCTAGTTTTCTCCTAGCTGCTAAGCAAACAAGTACATTAAGGTGTGGATGGGAAATTATTGTCATTTACTATTTTGTTTTTAAACCCAAATGAGAAAAGAGTTTATCAGCAGCCATCTGGAGCAATCAAGTTTTCCCACAGCACTGCTGATGTTGCTTTTTTCTATTCTTAGCTCAACACAAGCATAGATGATAGCGAGGGATCTCACTGTGCACAAGCAGAAAGCCATGGTTAATTTATCCCATGGAGGAAATCATGCTGTGCTCTCAGACAGCTCCAGACATGGATTCTGTCTCAGAATGATCTCACCAGAAACTCTCAACTCTCAGTGACTGCTGTGGCACAGACCATTCCTGAAAGCAAAACTCGCAGTAGTTGCAATGAAACAGATTTACTCTGTTCAGTTGCCATGACAAGTTTAACGATTCAATTTTTCTCACCAAGCCTCCTTCTTGTTAAAATAATACATCTCTGACCCACTTCTCTGCCAGATTAAGCACAGGCACTTTCTTCTAGCAATAACTTATCTTTAACTCCTCAACTTAAAACAACACTGCAGTTCATGAGGTCTGATTCACAGAGCACTACACCGTGGATATGTATACTGCAGTCTCCAAAGATCATTCATTCAAACTGTGTGGCTAATGGCCCCAGAAGCCTGCATTACTAAGACAATAAATATTCATGTTTCAAATTAATACTCAATCCACTGCTAGACCACCAGGGGAAGAGCATTTCTAAAATATGCAGTAGTCCAGCTCTCATGACTTGCTAGAGCTGTAGAAAACTCAGATCATAACAACCAAAAAACCAAATCTCGCTGAGTTTCCCCTGAACTGACAAGGCTGTAGGACTCACATGGGTCCTGTCTCAGGCTTTCTTCATCCCAACGAAAATGTCATGGAAAATAACCTCCCGTCCTACAAGCAGTAGGCAGTTGCACGGGGAGCTGTGCTTAGCAGGAGTGTGTAGCTGCACCTGGCAGAAAGAGAGTCAAACACCTATAATAAACATGGGAGCTGTGTTGCCCTGTTGCATGCAGAGCTAGCCAGCATGAGTGGTGCCTCTTCCAGGGCAAACGGAAAACCTCCATATACTTTTCCCATATGAACTCTCACTCATGCTGTGATCTTTTGTGATCTCCTGGCCCACATGGTGGATTTCAATGAACTTTTTAGGTCTACAGTGGAATCTCTTACCCAACAGATTACAATTCAACGCCTTTTCTTGCAGAACTACCTACATTTTGAGTCCTACTGGGAGGAGGTAGTTTGTGTTTAAAGCTGGCTGTGGCTTCAGGAGAACATATAGAAAAGGTAATCAGAAAGACTGTAAGTGGTTCAATTAAATTCCTGGGTAAATACTATTATCTGAATTAAATTTGCCTTAATTTAGTGCATTTCACATGCATTACGAAAGCATAAACTCAAACGTTTAAGGCACTTAATGTAATCCACCTTACAATTTTAGTCAACTTGATTCACCTTTAATTCCTCAATCTAGATAAAACCTGGAATGAGCTCTATTTCCAAATGACTTAAAGGGCAGCACACTGCCTAAAAAATGCACAGATACCTGTTGATTATCACACAGACCAGCATAAAACTATCACCAGAATGCAGTATATACATTGTAGTTCCCCAGGCAGCACAGCTATGGATCTTCCTGTTCTATCACACCTTTAAAGCAAATTATCAACCTTAGATTGCCACTGATGTCACTCTGCTGAATTAATTTCAAAGGAAGCACACTATGTTTCCTGCCCCGCGCACACTGTGCATACACAAGTGCTCAAGTTTTTCCTCCCTTTGTCATATCACGACCATGGGTTAACATAGCGGTGCTTCCTTCTCAACATTTGGAGAGCCTGTAAGCCTCCTACACTGCTTGATTTTGAAGGAGGCTCCCTGCTCAATAGAACTGGTGCCTCACAGAAGACACGATTGAAGAAGGCTCAAAAGTTTGGGGAACAGACAGTTTGCCCCCAAACTTTATGGTATTTGTCTCAATGTGTATGATTCATATTGTCTGGTGAACTGCCAGCAATGGTATTACAACAGAGAGCATCAAAACAACGTTAGGTAATCTTTGAAGTCAACAATGTAGTACTAAATCAATGTGACAGGAAGCCTCTAGGTCTTCATTCTATGTCATTTTCGAATGCATAACCAAAGATCGCTTGAAGAATAAAGGTTTGGTAACATGCACTTTGTTCTACATCCAGCCTTTTCAGCAGACTGTTCTTGCCCTTTTATCTCTGCCTTTTCCCTACCCCTTTTCTGACGGTTTAGCTTTTTAGTTTTGTCTCTAATTGGCTATTTATCATCTGTTCCAGAGTAAGATTCTTCTGGCTTTTTGATCAACACATTTACTGCTATGGATGAACAGCAGGTTGCCAAAAAGAGTTTTCCCTCTGGATCTATTAACTCTAGAAATATGGGGTTTTTTATTAATCTAAGAATACTATCCAGATGGAAACAGCTAGCAGATCCTATGGCTCACAAAGCACCAAGCATTAAACCACAGGTAAATACTCAGATATTATGGTTGGGAGTAGAAGAACACTGCTGGGAACTGGCAGTAAGTTACTGTTCTAACACCTGGGTCTGAACTTTCCCAAATCATGACAAACTTTCAAAGTGGAGCTTCTCTTGGGAACCATCTCTGCATGCATAATATTCACAGAAAGAAAAAGGAGATGATCATTTACCTTCTGTAGTATACCTACTAAGGAAGTAAACTTCCTTTGCTTCTAAACATTCACAAAATCTAGAAAAAGCAAGGGGGGAACCTTGTCATATTGAAGTCAGTGCAAAACCTCCCTTTGTCTGCTACAGCACCTGGATAGAAAATGCTTCCAGGTTATAAACATTTGTGCAGCGTCTGCAATCCTCACCCTGGAAATCTCTTATGTATTCCTTGCAGAATATGCTTTGCATTGCAGAATACAAAGCATTTAAGACACTAGTTTTCAAAATGCAGTTTCTCTGGCCCTCATGTTTGAAAGGAAAGCCCTGAAAACATGAGTTCATGTCAGCTAGAGAGGCAGCCAGATGCCATATGTCTGAGAGGGATGAACCGCAGTCTCCACCTCAGCAGACTGCTGACTGCAACCTAACATTGTTACCGAATGTCAGCATTGTCGTTTGCCTGCCAGATGGTCATTTATGTGAGATCACCTGGCTCATATGCCTCTTTCAATCCCCAGTTCCTTCTCTGTGCATCAGAAACCAACACTGTCATCTGATATTCAAAACACCTTCCCTCTTTTCCTGCTCTGCATGATCCCCTCTGCAACGTGATGGCTGTGACTGGTCCATTGCGAGGGGAACCAAGAGGGACCAAGTCTTTTGAAGTACAAAGCACCTACAGAGAACTGAAATCAGACATCAAAATTCAATCAGCCCAGCTTCAATATCAGAACAAACAAACAGTGCCAGGGCACCTGCATCGGCTCCCACTCTCTGGTCTCATGCACCACAGAGAATTCAGAGACATAACCACATTCGGTTTGCATGAGTGAGACAGAGAAACAAGATGAGTCAGTAACGCAACTTGGGCCTTTTCCCCTCATAACAACAGGAAGAATTACAATACAAGAGTGTGGCCCCTCATCCTGATTCATGCTAGGAGCAGTTATGCTTGTATGACGAGCCAGCAGTGCTCCTGCAGTGGGACTACCTGCAAAAGAGCAGCTGTGCTGGGAAAGGGCTTGGTCACAGCCCCCTGAGGGCACAGGCAACCTCTTTGAAGTGGTTAGACCCCGTATTGCTGCTCAGCTGACTCCTCAGTAAAAGGAAAAATTGTAATACTAGGCTATTAAAGCAAATTATTACACTTTACTAAAAGGAGGACAAAGATGGCAGAAAAGGAAAGGATCTCTAAGAGCATCGTTACAAAAAATCATTGTACTCCTATTATACGATTAAATTAGAGCTGCCTACCCAACTTCAGCCTGTGGTAAATAACGTAGCAATCAAGGTTTCAACACTATTTATCCTTTTCTCCTTTTCCTTTTAAAATGCTCCTGGTTAATTTTGCACAAACAAGAAAAAAGGAACAACACAGCAAGGCAAGAATAACTTGTGAGTAAAACCAGATGAACGCTAGCATATTTACATAGTGTAATGACTACACTATTCATTCAAACAAACCCAGGCCCCAGTTCTCAGAAGAGCGAGCTGAGCACATGCAGTCCAGGAGGGAAGAACAGGGTGGCTTCAGACTACATTTGTGTCTGAAGCTCCTGAGTTAGTAGGGACTACTCTTAGTTTCAGTCTGCAATAGCCACTGAGGGACCATCTTTCATTCCAGACATTGTATTCCAACTACACCCTCTTCTCAATCTTATGGGCTCCTTTCCATTTTCAAGCAAGACTTCCTTCAGTGCTAGGCACCATAACACAGAACAGAAAGGACAGTAGGATTTCCAAAAGTATCTAATTCATAGAAAAAATACCTAATGTCATAGAAATGAAAGAAAAAAAGGGGGGTGGGGGGGGGGTAGGGTGTGGAAAAAAAATCCAGACTCAGGCCCACTACCTGTATGGGACAGTCATTTCTTGATAAAGGTACAAAAAAAACCTCAAACCAAAACCAGCCCAAAGAAACAGGAATAATCCTATGCAATTTTTGAATCAAGCCAAAATGGACATTGTCCTATTCTCACTGTTATCCACATGCAATTACCTAGGAATCTGGCATTTAACATTGAATTGACTATAAATCTGTTCTCCACCCTCAAAATAAGCTGTTCTGCAGCTGAGACTTGTATTTATCCTTTTCCCTGCTACATGTTACTGCATCTTCTGAACTTGTGTTTTCAAGCACTCCCTTCTTGTCTGAAAATAATATTCTTTATGTGGAGTTACGGAATCTCTTCTTTGTTCCTAGATGTCTTGGATGTTGATCAACAAAAAGTCATTAAAAAGTTTAATCCACTATGCTTGGCACTACATCAGTCTAAGAGCAGTTTCTTTGTAACAGCCTTTGGAATAAATATCCATTAAAGTTTTTTTTGGTTTTTTTCCTTATATGGGTCACCCACACTTTATAGTGGGTGGCCCTTTCGTTTATCCGTTTACTATATTTCCACTTCTAAAGCTAAGCCAGATGCAGCAACCTGATACTACTTTTTAGTTCACGCAACTTTATTGTAATGAAAACTTCCGTGTTTATCTGATACTTGTTAGGAAAGCCAAAGTAACAGGAACCATGGTAATATTGCACCACCTTCTTGACAACTTTTATTCTGCATGAGTTGGATTCTCCAGGATACTGCATGCTTCGTTAGCAAGCACGTTTTGCATAGTCAACCCATTTTTGAACTCTTCTTGTTGGTATTATTTGTGTTATAACCATGCCCAGAGGCAGTGTCTAGGTGTACTTTCATATAATTCTGTATGATCAGGCCTTTAATAGCTAGATAGTCTACATAAGCAAGCCCAAACAAGGGCAAAAAAGATTTTAAGTGTTTTGGTTGGTTCGTTTTGTTTGCCTCTTTTTTCTTCTTTCTTTTAAACAGATGGACCCAAGGTAGTAGAGATTAAATGGCTTGGCTATGCCAAGCCCACATAGCAAGTCCACAGTACACAAGTAATTTTCTTCAACCCTCATCCATTTAACTATTACTCTTTCCTTTTTCTGAACTTGTATCCTTCCTTTCAGATGTGCTAAATATAAGTGACTGTGTCTAACAATTATCTCCTCTATACAGGCATACAAATACAAATAAAGGTGGCCACATTTATCAGCCAAGTATGAAAAAATGTAGTTCTACTTTCTAGAAATACCCACAGAAGCATATTTTACATAAATAGATTGATTGCCTAAAGTCTATTTTACAGATGGACATACTCAGCCTATTTAACAACTGGCAAACGTTTCATAGAGCATGGATATGTGCAGAGGTCTCTTTAAACTCCATGCTGAAACCAATCATTGACCATGGCTATGTGATGACAGCAAAGGAAGATTTTCTTCCTTACCTTTTTCCTAGAGTCTTTGCTGGAAGATGTAAAGAAGATGTGATTTATTGTTTTCCTTGTACTTCACATGCCACGCCAGAGGAAAAAAAAAAAGTTTTAATTAGGCAGATAATAATATTTATAACTGCATCTTGGGTAGCTCAGCTAGCAGCAGCGAAATTATTCAAATGCTTGATGTTATTTATATGTTTATACTTGTGAGAATATAAACATATTTTTAATAGTTCACTGTATACAAAGCATGATTCACCTCTTGGGCAACAAATTATTTTCCAAGTTACATTGCAAGGAGGCAGAAAAGCAGACTAGACTGACATGAATGAAGAGTACTCCATCACAGAAAAGTAATGCGATAACACTAGATGGCTTTCCTCAGTCACGAGAAGGGTATTTCCGAAGTCAACCAATTCCTTTTCTTTTTTCTGATTTTCAAATTCTTGAGGAGAGAGGACCACACAGAATACTTTGTGCTCAAAACAAATGAGACAGCACATTTCCCCGGCAAGGTGCCCTTTGCACCATGTCTTTAGCACTGTGCTCTGAGGAGCGCTCAAGCTTGAGGATTTCTCTCCACCTATGCTAGACCAAGTTATATCAGTGGTGGTTACACACCTGCTCTGCTGAAAGAGCTGCAAAACCCACTAGGCAGCGCTTTGCATATCCAAGTGTCTAAATTCACCTGAGTGTTCACTTTTGTGAAAGCACACAGGAAAAAAAACATAGAAAACGCACCCTTTCCCACAGGCCACTGAGTCACAAAACAGGCACAATTCCCACTGGCTTCAGAAGTTCCTCCCAGGTAGGAAAATCACCTCATAAAGTAAAGAAATATCACTTAAAATGTGTCTCACAAATTTGGTTCATTTTTCTTGAAATCAATTCACAAGATGATGTGGGGTAAGAGCAAATGGCACTTTGCCTACAAAGAGGACCTCTTAAAACTGAGGCACTGCAGCTACTTGCTGCCACATTAATTCAGGAATTTACTTTCCTGTGAGTCATGCAAAATGGTCACCAGAATACAGTGGAGCGGGGCTAAACACCAGGTTTTGCCATCATTTCCTAAGCCAGTCTTTTGCCAGCCTTTCTACATGTATAGGAAGGGAAGAGGGGAGAAAGTACAAGAACTTCATAGTGCTTTGCTGCTATGACTTTGCATTTTGACCCCTGTCCAGACGAACGTGAGTAAAAATGCCCCTCCCTGGAAATGCTGAAATGCCATTTTCATTGCTATCCATTTTCCCTGGTATCAGTGGCACAGAAATTACTCCCTCTGCTCCCAATGCCTGCAGGTAAGGGAAGAGCTGCTACAGAGTCCAAGTTCCTGCTGTGGGAAGCTGCTGCTCTAAACACTCACATAAAGCTTGCTCCAAAGCCTGGACTCTCTGAGTCCATGCTAGAGTTATGATGTTGCAAATTACATTTTTTTTTTACATATATAGGCACGGAGCATAGCAAACACTGCTACAGGACAACCCATACTTGGTCTGTTTGGTGCACTGTTCTCATTTTAATCAACAGAACCTCATTTAAACATGACACTTCAGGACTTGGCAGTTAACAATTAGGATATATACTGTAGAGAAGTAAGCTTGTCACTAAAGGTAAAATACACATTTTCATCAGTATAATTAAAATGATCAGTCAAAATTATTGGTTTGAGGGTGTCAGGCTATCTTGAGCTGCAAGAATAGGGCATATGAATTACATAATACTTAGTTTAAGTTTTAGATAGCACATAGTATATTTAGAAAGAGTTCAACTAATTTATGTACCTTTATCCAGGTTTATTCAATAAAAGATTTTTTTTTCTCAATCAAACCAATGCCATCATGCTGAAGCCAAAGAGCATTGGGATCACTGATATCAGTGTAGATACTGAGAGAAGTCCCTCAGTAAGCCATATCATACAAGTACTGCTCATCAATTAGGTGCCTCTATATACTTCAGAATATTACTTGAACATGCAAATACAACTATATTGCTATTTCGACATTTTCTAGAACATTCTGAGAGAATATAATCACTCTGCTCTAAAACATCCATCTCCAAATCATTTCTCATTTTCCCTCATATTGTATTAACAAGATTTACCATGCTTGATCATGAGATCTGGAAAAATAAAGGAAGAAGCACATGCTAATGCCGTTAGCCCATTTTTCTTTAAACAGAGGACAAAGTCTTTGCAATGCACACACCTTTGCAATCATTGACCTCACTATTTCTCTCTGGTATTTTTAAGTCCTCATTATAAAACTCAATGAAGGGAAATTGAAGGCACTGACAAATATCAGCATTAGCAGCAGTGCAACAATCTGTCACACCAAGAAAACCCAGCTGTTTGTAGAGTGATGGCCAGTAGGGCCTGTGTGCTAGGAGCAAAATAGAAATGCCTGGGTCCTCCCCAGTGCCTCTTCCAGCTGTTTATACAAACCTTTGCCGACCTTGTTCCTTCATTTCTTTTTCATGTCAGCTTCTTTTTACTCATGGCTAAGTCAGAGTTGTTTACCACGTAACAAAAAATTCAAGTTAATTATCTTAAAGTCTCCAAGTCAAAGTACATCTGGTTTGGAAATGAGAGTCTGTCTTAGGTCCGTCTTTCATGTAAATACACACACACACGTCTGAATGGAAAAACGCCTGCGTGTTACAGATTTGCTGAGGAACGTGCAGTAGTACCCTTATCATTCCTATCGGGTGTAACTTAAGAAAGACTTGAAAAGTTCAAAAGAAAAGCAGCAAACTGTTGTTTTAATGAGACTCCATTAGGCAGAACTCTGTTCTTGACTCTCCCGTGTCATTGTTTTCATTAGCAAGCTACATGAATAACAGCAAAGCTATTTGTACAGTGCTCATTGCTCTGGAGCAGGCTCCTGCTCTGCCAGAGTGCTGTCTTTTAGATGTTAAATCCAGCACTGCTTTTATCTGCTCTGTGAGGAAAAAAAAACCCAAACAAATCAAAAACAAAAACCTGACACATATTAATGGAAATTTTGTGGCTGGCCAAGAAAGGGGTTTTCCCAGCCAAAATCAGAACAAAGGTTTTAATTTATTTAGGAAATCAAAAGGCTAAAAAGGCTTGACACTGCAATCTCTCCCTAATGTGAGTAGTCCTTGCTGTGATATATAATGCCATGGTTTCACTAGGCTTCACACTGGATTTACTCATTAAAGACTTAGCACATGAGTAAAGATTTGAAGAGTATATCATCAGTATATGACAGCCTAAAAATATTGTGAAATGTAAATTATGCGTCAGTTGGAAGCTTTCACTAAGTTATTTTAGAGCAACTTGGACAAACTCTTTGGAAGAGGCATACAAACAGTCTGGCTTGTTCATAGAAAAGCTGAGACTGTGTGTGTTAATTTTTCTGAAACACCACATCCACTCAGCTATGTCAGACCATGACATGACTCCATGCAATGTCCTCAAAAATCCATTTTGTACATCTGAAATTAACCTCTTTCAAAGCTTAAATAATCTGCTTTTGTAGACTAACCAAGTCTATAAATAATTAAGACATTAGACACATTTGCAAATCTAAAAATACTTTAAAACCCATTACTGCATTCAGAAAAAGCAGCTGTAGGGCACTCCATAAATCTACTTTTTCTGCTTCCTCTAAGCAAAACCTCTTCCAATTTCAGAGTTAAGATTCCAGTTTAATACTACAGAACAAACACATCTGAGAGAATAAATGAGATTACTTTTTCATCCTAAACCTTTCTCCATCAGTAATTATGGCTAAGACGATGCTTGCATTTAGGGTGCTCCATACAGCCACCAAACCTACTCTAGAAAATGACGTAAGTACCTACAAAGTGCTCGGTACATGCATGGCCCCATCGATTGTGATGGGACTCCTGACTGAAGGTTTTGCCCTAAATGAGGGAACACAAGAGCTCTGTACTTTGAATATCAGACTGCTTGTGGCAAAATAGAAAAGACCCACAGGTTTGTAGTGAAGCCCCAGCTGAGAAGGGTGGCAGATCTCTACCATGTACTGTCAGCTCTGTCTTCAGTGCATGGTGTTGCTTCTCCATAGGTCTCTGCCGGATGCCTCCGCATGGATCAGACAGGTCTGGACTACAAACCTTGCAGTTCTCCAGATTCTATGTAATTTTTGGCCAAAGAAAAGGTGCCAAAAATGACTGGTAAAACTTTTACCATTGTTTGGGAAGAGTTAAACCTATCCTAGTCCCCTAGCAGGGTGCCTTCCACCAAGGGAGCTGCAGAGCTGCTCCAGAGCAGGTTGCCAGGGTGCAAGGCTACAGGCATGGGGCTTGCACTGGCAGGTGGCACCTCCTGAGCGTGCATGCAGGAAAAGAACACTGCTAATAACACCTCATCTCCCCAAAAGTGCACAGCTGTGAATAAAGTACAAAGACCCTTTCCTTGCTGCCTTTCAATTAACTGTTGAATCTCATTTTCAAAATTCAGGAAATAACACACTTCAGAAAACTAACATTATTTCAAAAAACCCCAACACTTTTTACTGAAGAGTTTGCACAAAGCAGTAATACTGAAATGCTACCAACAGTCTGATGTGGACTCTTAGAGGAGAATCACTACACAGCACAAGCAGGAAAAAAATGGTTTTAAAAAAAATTTAAAAGTGGTTTTTTATAACAGCCTTGGAAATAACATATTGGCTAAAGGAAAAACTGCAACAAAAAGTGCTAAGAAGCAGATCTGGGTACCTTTTAGAGACTAGTCTGGACTAGTGATTACCATGAGCCAGGCTATCAAAGATTCTATATGGATTCTACCATGTTCAGGATTATCAAGAGGAGACTTAACATATGCTTTCATGATTGAAAAATGTACCACCTACCTACGCCACATGCACATGCTAAAACCTGTACAGAGATGCACTGATGATTTCATTTTTAAAATTCCTTATCTAGATGTTGTGAGAAACCAACGGTCTGGGAGAAAGATGGAAAAGGATATCTCAGCATTGCCAGGATGTTTCAACACTCAGTGATATGTCTCAACATTATCTGTGCTTGGCACCCCTGCTTCCTGCAGCTGGAGATGGACTATTGTGGGAAGCCACCAGGCTCAGCATCCCCCCTTCCTGCAGTTGGAGAGGGGCTACTGCGGAAAACTTCCAGGTTCAGCACCCCCCTTCCTGCATCTGAAGGGAGATAAGCAGGACAATTCACACAGATACTACTAACAGGCTGCATCAGTGCGAATGCTCCAACAACAAGGAGGTCTTCAAGAGGAAAATGAAAGAGGGATGGAGATGGCTCCTAATGACCCTTGAACTGCCCTTGGAGTGATACCTGGTGCCTGCACTGATAGGCCAGAGTATGCAAAGCAGCGTGTGGCAGAAACCCCCACCCAGAGTCAGTGGGTGGAGAAAGAGACTATATCTAGCAACAACAGCTCACAACTAATTTGAAGATCTTCCCCACCAATCAACAACTGGACTTGCGAGACGTCGCTGGATCCGTGGTGGTAACCCCCCCTCTCTGCTCTATCTCTTGTAGCACTGCCGTGACATTTGACCTCGTTTGTGTCTTAATTTCACCTCTGGGATGAAAATGAACCTCCCTTGGTCCAAACCAGGTCAGGACGGATGTATGTCACATGAACGTATAGTAGAGATACAACATGGGATCATGCTGGCATATAGCAAATGATAACAGAATGTAAAAAACTACATCATTTGCAAGTACTGTTATAACGATGTTACATATAATTTTTTTCTACTGGGAGGCAGCAGAGAAACCTCAGTTACAGACAAGACCTGCATTGTTTTAAGTAGAAATAGGAATTCCAGTGTAAATGCCAGAAGGGTTCAAGTCTAGCTCTTTAGTGGATTTACAAAGAGCTGAATGAGGTCCAAAGTCTTTTAGGATATGTCAACAAATCAAATTGAAAACACAGCTATTCCACAGCTATACTGCACATTGGTATACCTGCCATGTAAGAATTTGGTTTAGTTAACATAGTCAGGAAACTCTTCATTTAAGTTTTATTTGCTTCTCCCTTTTGAAAACAAGCTTACTATTTTGTATTTTTTTGTATTTTTTTATGGGCCACCAAATTACATGTGACCAAGTGTACCTATTTAGTGAAAATGAGTTCCATTAGTATGTAATCTTATCCTTGCATTGTTTTCTTCTGAAGGAAAATAATGGAGAACAGGTGGTGATGCTTAGCATCAGGCTCCTGTTTCTAGAATTACAATCTACTGGGAGCCACCAGCAATCTCTGAAAGCTGTCATAAGTGCTCAGGAACTAGTATGATCCAGAGCACACTCAATACATTAAAGCGTCTTTTTGAAAATTTAAGTAGGTGTGACAGGAGAAAACTGGCTGAATAGCACAGGGATTCTAACGTGTCCCTGCAAAGGGTTGTGATTTCCTTCTGCATCCCACAATAAATAACTCAAGCTGGCCTCCATTTCCACAGCAGAAATTAGACATTAAAAAAAATTCAAATAGGTACCATATGCACTATAAACCTTTCTGGTTTAGCGTTCAAATTCAGCTGCATTCATGTTGTTGGAAAATATGGGATTTAAATTATCCTAGAAGAACTTTAAAAAGCTGTTCCTTTACACTTATTTATCCTTTTCTCAGTGCCACAAAAACAGCCGTGCCAATAAGGATCTCCTTGATCTAGTTTGAAAACCTACTGATGTCACACCACGCAAATAGTTTTACCCAGTGCATATTACATGGACATTTGTTTTATCAATCCCATCCTCACCTTACGAAGTAGGAAGATATTTAGAAATAATTCTATATAACAGACAACTGTGCTTCCCAATGTGTTCTCACTGTGAATGTGAGACCGAAGCACCACCACCAGCTACCAGATCTATACAAGCAAACAAGCATTATAGCCATGTTTGAAAATTTGGCACCAAAGTTGAGGAGTAGGACAAATACAACACACATTTGCATGGCAATTTCAACTGACATACAATTTTACAAAACCAGACATGGGAGGCTGGCTGATATCCCTAGCTACTGTTCTGTGACAGATATGCCAAGATACACACTTACATGAGGAAGCAGTTAATGCAGGTTTGTTTTGTGGCATTGTAGCTGGGGAATGATAGGAATCAAAAGAAGATAAAGTTATTTGCAGGGGGAGATTTTCTGTTGGTCCAAATTGGCAATCTGCCACCGATTTACACAAGAATATGTCAAGTTGCACCAAGCAGTTAGATTCTACTTCACATTCCAGATTCTTGCATAGCTATATGAGATCAATCTTGCATTTATTATTACTGAGGTTATTTCTTTTGGGAGACCTGAGTCTAAGCCAAAGCAGTTGAACTCAGACTGCTAAGTCTACAACTTGCTAGACTGCAAGTTGAAATCAGTTGACACTAGGCTAACTTCAACAGGCTTTGGGGCAGAGTATATAAATTTTAGCCATCTTCAGTCTTACCTGTGTTAGCTTTCCTCTAAAATAAGAGGCTGTATGATGAGCTGCAATTCTGTAGAAATCATATTCTGATTCAACAGAACTCAGGAAATTCTTTTACTGCTTCTGGTTTTCCGCAAAGTCTTAATGCAGAGAGAATGCCCTGAGTGTGTACATATATGCATATGTGTGCAGATATATGTCAGATATAATGTAAAAAATAATATACAGGTCCAAATTAGGATGTGCTATTACAGTGAGAAATCCAGAAACATTGTCTCTTCTACACCATCCCTAAAATTATGTCCTTGGCTAAAATCCTAAAAGGATTTTAAAGGCAGAAATGCATTAGTTACCTTCCGAAAATCTTTTTCCACAGCCTGACTGATCACTTGCTAAGTTGATTCACCTTAGCCTGGATCACAAAGGTTTTGGATTTAGCTTTTAAAAATATCACAGTCTTACAAGTATTGTGCTGCTGAAATTTCCTTTCAAGTCACACAGAATCACAGAATGTTAGGGATTGGAAGGGACCTTAAAAGATCATCTAGTCCAACCCCCTCAGAGGACTTACACAGGTGGAACAAAATCAGTGCAACTCAGGGAGAATGAGGTTTTCCAAATTATAATAGCTTAAAGTGATTTTTCTTTTGAGAAAAAGAACCTTGGATTTCAAATATGTACTGTTGCTTGAAGTGGCAGCAGAGTTATAATACTGCCTTTTAGAAGGACAACTGGCCATTAAATCCCTAAACTCCTTTCCTCCATGCTTGTATGACATACTACTATTACTAAACTTAGCTCCATGGTAGAAGTGCATTCTTTTCCTGAAAGAAGAATATAAAGACAATAACAACGAATTTATCCGAGGAACAATCGTGTTAGAACAAAAGATAAACAGGGAACACAGTGCTCGATTTTCCTGAAAGTCTCATTTTGTGGTCTATTTTTGCTGCCTTCCGGATGTAGCGATTTTACCATCTTTCTTCAAAGAACAGAAAGCTTCATTTTCAAAATGCTGTGTTGCCAGATGAATCTGTCCTGAATTGTATGATTCTGAACTAGCTGGAAGACAGTACATATACATGAATTGTATATATTACATGAGAGATAGCATTCACAGTACCACAATTTCAACAGTTTGCTAATAAACAAACTGTTTACTTTTTACCCAGATTGCACTTCCCTATAAGCAGAACACTAGCACCTTGTACCAACACACTTCATAGACAAACTGCATTGCCCTGCATTTGGCACAGTTGTTCACCCTTCTCAGTTTGTAAAATCTGGATCCAATTTTGAAATGAAAGATCACTTTGCTGAACATTTATTTTTCCTGTGGAATTACTTTACCAATGTTTGGAGAAGAGGCTCTTTTCAACCTTGGGGGTTGTTTATTTAGCTTTTTGTTCTCTTCAAAATGTTTGTGGAAAACGATTTTCCGCTGGAGGGGCACCACATGCTTCTGATCTGAAGGTTGACTGACTTCTACTGTCTAAAAAGAAATGAGTCAGCAAGTACAAATACAGACAGGAGGTTAAATGATCATCAAGTATCTAAATGAACTGGGAATTACAGCCCCAATTTCAAAAGTCTGTCAGATTAATTGAGTTCCAGCCTAATTCAGAGCCCTGGAAACTTAGGTTTCTATACACTCAAAAGTTTACTAACCTGAATAATATAATATCACAAAGAGATGGTTGAGCAAGTGTGAAAGCCGAGAAGGATGGAAAATAATGCAGCAGTAACCTGCCCATCCAAGAGCAAATGCATGTTCCCAAAGCGAATACTTTTCCTATCTGCAATAAATTGTGATATTTTTCTGCTTAGAATCTGTACAAATTGTGAATTCAGCACATTTTTTTAATTGAAGGATTAAAAATAAAAAACCAGCTTTTTATTCCAAGAATTTTTATGGGAAAATGGAGCAGTCTCAGTGAAATCTTGTAGTTTCCATTATATTTTTTGTTATTGTTGTTGCTTCCCACTGACAGCACTCACTAAGTTCTGATGTTTCCAAGAATTCTGGAACCAGAATATTCTCTCAAAAAATTGAGTTCCAAAAGCAGTAAATATGTTAGGTATGCATCTTTTAAAAAAAAATATTTCTAAGGCAAGTTTAGAAAAACTACTGTTTAAAAGAAGATTGATTTAAACAGCATCATTTTTAACCTATACACTTCCTATTAAACTTTATGACATTCAACTTCATTTTGTATTAATTGCATCTCTGTCTGTCTTCTCCGAAAATACTCTACTTCCCATTGTGTAAATGTTTGGATTTAAGTTATCATCTTCCAATTGTTTTGATTTCCTGAAAATACCATATAGTTGTTTCAGAGAGGAGCATTTCTACATGAAGGGGAAATTCAGATGGCATACAATGACAAATTTTTGGAATCAATGCCATAAAAGTTCAGCATAACAGATGACTTAGCAGACCAAACACTAGAGTAAAAAGGATGGGCTTCCACTCATGGGTGAATCAAGTGGTTCCTTAAAGGTATGAATGAGCCACTCATCTCTTGAATACAGCTCTTGGAGCAAGTTTCACTGCATTCAGTTTAATTTACACTCACATAGCAGTGGACCATCTTAGAAAGGTAATCTCCGTTCTTTCTCCAATACTTCCTGCACTTAGAATTGTTTGAATGACTTGTTGTTCTATTTCAGTTTAACTTCTGCTTATGCACCCTTTAATACTAATAACAGAATGCTTTTCAAGTAAAACAATGCTTTGAGGGCAATAAGAAATATTTAGTCTATATAGGAAGTCTTGCTGAATCATAAGAGACTTAGACAAACCTGAACAGATGTTTTTGGGAAAAGGAGAGGTGGGATTCTGCTCCAAATCCAGGGAATTTTAGTTCCTACTTCTTATTTCTAATTCTCTACCATAAAGAAAAACAAAACTGAATTGTCTTTTTAAGCAAACAGATGTCATTACGAAACCAAAATCAATTTCCAGAAAACCAAAATCTATATTGCTCTCACCAGTACATTTCTATCAGCAACAGCAATGCTGCAGTGTCAACCTGCAAGTAGCAAACCAATGTATTGATTACCATGCCATGCAGACCTCTCTTGGCTTTGGTGGCTGACAGCATGCAGGCTAGAAAGAGTGGGAACTTCTCCATTCATGAGTCCATTAATATAGAGGAGATATATTATTTTTTTATTAGATGTATAATACCAACTCTATTTTTTTCTTGAATGCATGTGCGTAGTGCTGGTCCATGCACACTAATTTTATAAGTATTTAACAACAATGCCTTGCTTTTAATTATACCATCTTGCAAAGGCATAATGCCGCTGTCTTGAGAGAAGGACATAAGGGAAGAATTTGGATGTTTTGATTAATTTTTTGAAGTGCTGAAATGAGAAGTGACACAGATAACAGAGTGGAGCTGTGACCCAGGCTTTCTCTAGACATCTGGAAAAGTGGATTGATTTTGAAAAATGACTAAGCACCCAGTACCTTTCAGCTGCAACCTATAAGTAAGCTGGAAGCCCACTTTGAAAAATCAGGCTATATATCTAAAACTGTAAAAGGGACCTAAGAGCCTCACATTAGCCTGCTGCGGAAGCTGGCGGCTCATGGTCTAGCCAAGTGCACTCTTCGCTGGGTTAAAAACTGGCTGGCTGGCCGAGCCCAGAGAGTTGTGGTGAATGGAGTTAAATCTAGATGGAGACCGGTCACAAGCGGCGTCCCTCAGGGCTCGATCTTGGGGCCAGTCTTGTTTAATATCTTTATCAGTGACCTGGATGAGGGGATCAAATGCACCCTCAGTAAATTTGCAGATGACACGAAATTGAGTGGGAGTGTCAATCTCCCTGAGGGTAGGGAGGCCCTGCAGAGAGATTTGGACAAGCTGGAGTGATGGGCTGAGGCTAATTGTATGAGGTTTAACAAGGGCAAGTGCCAGGTCATGCACTTCGGCCACAACAACCCCATGCAAAGCTACAGGCGTGGGGAAGAGTGGCTGGAAAGCTGCCTGGTGGAAAAGGACCTGGGGGTGTTGGTTGACAGCCGACTGAACACGAGCCAGCAGTGTGCCCAGGTGGCCAAGGAGGCCAATGGCATCCTGGCCTGTATCAGAAATGGTGTGACCAGCAGGAGTAGGGAGGTGATCGTGCCTCTGTACTCGGCACTCGTGAGACCACACCTTGAGTCCTGTGTCCAGTTCTGGGCACCACAGGATAAGAAGGACATTGAGGTGCTGGAGCAAGTCCAGAGAAGGGCAACAAGGCTGGTGAGAGGTCTGGAAAACAAACCTTATGAAGACCGGCTGAGGGAACTGGGGTTGTTTAGTCTGGAGAAGAGAAGACTGCGAGGAGACCTCATTGCCCTCTACAACTACCTAAAAGGAGGTTGTAGTGAGGCTGGTGTTGGTCTCTTCTCCCAAATTACTAATGATAGGACGAGAGGAAATGGCCTCAAGTTACGTCAGGGGAAGTTGAGGTTGGATATTAGGAAGAAGTTCTTTACTGAGAGGGTGGTTAGACATTGGAACAGGCTGCCCAGGGAGGTGGTGGAGTTGCCGTCCCTGGGGGTGTTCAAAAAACAGGTTGATGAGGCACTTGAGGCCATGGTCTAGTGGTTTAATGGTTAGGAATATGATGGGATAAAGGTTGGACTTCATGACCCTGGAGGTGCCTTCCAGCCATAATTATTCTATGATTCTATGAAAGCCAAAACCAACCAACCAAATGTGCACTTGTGGCCTCTGTAAATACTATATCACATGCTCATTAAAAATCCCATGCTCAAATAACCATTGTGCTACATGCTCAAAAAAAGCAGAATAAACAAATACATACTATTAGTTGGGATTTTTTTTCTCAGCAAAAATTGTGTCAAAATCAGCAGTCAAGTTCAGAATAGCAAGTTCATTTACATCTCTGCTTTAAAGAAAGCAGCAGACTGGACTTGGTCAAATCTGTCAATAATCATGTACTGCACTAGACATATATGATGCAAGCCTCATCATATCAATCAACTAGTCACAAGACGTCACATCTTGCTTTCAAGTGCAGTGGAGAGGCAGCAACTCTGCCAGGCTCTTTACTGAGCCTGAGTGGTTGGAATCCAGGTTTGAATGTCAAAGTACTTTAAACATGTGTTAACTATGGCTCTTAACTGATTGGGAGCTTGCAGCTGGAAGAGGAGATCAAAGGAGTTTTAAGATATTTTTAACAGTAACAATACTCACTTAGGCTCCCTAAAATCTCTGGTCAAATAGATTTGAAAGATGAAGCAGGAGGTTCTTGGGTTGTTTGACTGTAAGCCTGAGTTGCTCTTTGTTCTCAGCTCTTTGTACATATTGTAGATGGAGCTAACCAACCCTATACTTCCCTTGTGTGAGCACAGTTTCCATCAAAACTGCATCAACTTTGGAAACGTTAGACTTCTCAAAAAGCTGTAAGGTTGTTCTAACAGCAGATGTGATCAATGTAATTCAACTAATAGTGTTCAATTAATGTGTCACTGATATATGGAGTATATTTAAAAGAGAAAAATCTCACTTTTGTTTTTCAGAGATGCGTGTTTTCATCAGCTTAGAACACACTTCGCCAAGAGGCAGGAGGAAGTATTGACTGCTTCTGCTATGAGCTCATGAGGAAGTGACACTTACTCCACTGTCAGGTCAAGTTTGATGACCTTGTCTATGGCGAACTCTGCCTTCAAAGATAACTGCATACAGAAATGCTGAGAGGTCTGAGCAGAAAAAAGACGGAAGATTTTGAGGGTAAATTTAAGTTAATTCACTAAGTTATACAGAGTTTACCACAGGAACCCACTACAAAATTACAGGAGATATTTATGAAGTTTCTATAAATTATGAAGATACTCAGCCCTTTGTATAATGATCAGTTGGATGGAAGAATTTACTCGGAAGGAAAAAAAAACAACTTGAGGAAGCAACAAAAGAAAGCAAAAAGACCCCCCAAACCCAAAAACCTTCATTATGAGTGATGAAGGACTTGAAAATCTGACCCTTTTTTTAAAGTATTTACTTCCATAGCTGACTAAATGGTAGCAAAATTATTTGAAAAGTCTCCCGTCTTGTGCATGCTACATACTTTGTAAATCTGTCCTAAGCCTCTTTGTCTATTTCTTCGTTTTTCCATTTCCTTTTCATTATAGTCATGTTTTCCATTTGCTGCAGCAATCTCCTTGGAATATTTAACATTTTGTCTAGAAGCCTCTCTGGATAACAAGCCAACACTGAAGTTCATGGGAGTACTCACACTGATTTTAATAAGCATCGGTGAGGATACGAAAATCAGTGCCCACTGTCATAGACCCAAAGACTGAGTCCAGCAAAATATTTAAATATTTGCTTGACTGATATTTAGATACGCACATCCTAACTGAGGTAAACAAGACAGTACAAATGCTTACGCTTGAACCGTATATGCTTAAGTTTCTTGGTAAACTGAAGTAACAAGTTGGGTTATTTATGACAGTGATAAAATATTAAATTCTATTGATCTATTATGTTGATATAATAAATTATTGATAAACTACATAAGTACATAAAAGTTGCCATAATGCATCACAGCAAAGTGGTCAGGCCAGTGTCCTGCTAGTTGCAAATACTCCAAGGAGTAAGAAAATAGGCAAGTACAGAAGAATTTCACATTTCTCCCAGATACTTTTTCCCAGCTGTAGCAAACAGCAGCTTAGACACACTTGAAGCTGGAAGTTTTACCACTGTTTAGTACCTACCAGCACAATCTCTCATCTCTGTGTCTGTCTCATCTCCGTTTGAGCAGTTCCATATGGCTCCCACAGCATCATGTGGCAATGAGCTATACAATATGAAAAACTAGTTCTTAGCTGTCCGATAATTTCACACTATCTGCTCTTGGCTCTTCTTCTAGGGTAGATACTGAGTGATTGCTCCCCACTCACCTTTTCCTCACCCTTCATTATTTTATATCTCTCTCTCCTGTTCTCCCATGGGCATCCCTTTTCCAAACTGTGGCGTTGCTTCCTATTGAATTTCTCCTGTGTTAAAGCAGTTCTGCTGCTCTGATCATACTTGCTGTCCTCTACCCCATCTAATCCTGATTGCCTCTATATCCTTTTAACAGTTACTCAGCACCATGAGCTCAGTAGTAGTGTTGAAATGTCCTGTTTTGTTCTCAATTCCTGACTTTCTACTTGGTTTTGGTTTTTAAAAAAAAAATAAATTTCTCTCTCTGCTGCTTCAACATTAACTGATAGCTAAAGTAACTGTAATTTAGAAGTTATCATTGTATGTGGTTAAGTGCTGTCACATAATGACATGTACATTGCTTTATACCTATTGAGGTATGGGAGAGGAATTTTACCTGTGGGTTTTATTTCTCAGATGCTCAGTATACTGAAATTTACTGCAAATCTTTGTGGTCCATTTAAATTCTTACTGTTCTGAATACATTTCATTAAAAACTTTGGTGGCTCGCTAATCTCCCATTCTCCAGACAATTTACCAATAAGTTCAACAGAATCAGTATCTAAAAGATTTGTGTGAAACTTTGCTTATAGCCTCCCTGCATTGTGAAAGCTGGCTGGTTAGGTCTGCTTGATTTTTCCTGTCTCCTGATCAGTTATTAGTTATTCTAATCAGTTATGAATGGGTTATGCCTTGGCAATTCTGTTTCTTTAAAGTTTTTGTACTTGAGCTACAGCTCTGTTCACATAAGTATTTGAAGAGCAGTGGCAAATCACTTACCAGAAATGGTGTCATTTGATTTGTCATTAGCCTGGTAAGAGAGTGCTGTTTTGAAACATTTACCTTAATGTTACCTTTACAAATACAATTGAGGCTGAGTATTAAGAGAGTGTTTTGTGAGGCAGGTTGGAAGGAAGAGGGAAGCCTAAGCCTCGCACATGTTATCAGGACAGCAGAGCATTTGAGGTGTTTTTTTTTTAGTTCTGGAAAATATTCAGGTGAAACATAGCGTGAAAATAAACTTTAGAAGAAGCAAATGTTCACAAAATGTCTTCTGGTAGCTATCGGTTAAATTAATTTCCTGCCAATAGGGTCATCTAGGACAGAAGGGGATCAAAAGCAAAAGCAGTGTGAAATTTTACTAACAAGTGGTCAAAGTTTTCCCAGCATACAAGCACAAAGACTTCCAATGAAGTCAACAGCACCAGAGCTCCCCACCCTGCGGTAATGCAGACACATGTACTACTGATGGTGCACGAACTGTGTTCATGGCTGGTCATCTCTGCTCATGCTATTTCAGCAGCATGGATCACCCCGGCTGAAATTCAGCTCTGCACCACCTAAGTAGCCCTTTAGCTGGTATCTCACAGGAACTGGTCTGTCCTTCAGTCAAGGGGTAAAAATTAAATTTAAAAAAACTGAACCAAAACACAACATCCCCTCAAAAACCCCAAACACACACAAACTTTACAACTTGAGACCCTAATACTGACCAACAGCCAGAAGGAGCACGGGAGGTCAAACCAGGGAAAAAGAGGAAATCAAATCCAGAAACTGAGTGTCAGTCTCTGTTGTGCAATCTGTTTTCACAGAGTTGGCTAAATTTGAATTAGTGAATTCCACTTCAGCTTTTGCTCCTACTGCTGCTATATCTATCGTATCTGGGAAATGACTTAGACACATCTCTGGAGAACAGCATGGGTCTAGTGCTTCCAAAAGGCCAAAGTCAATATGTTCATATGTTAGATACATGTGACAGGGTAGCCATTCCAGCTGCACAACACATGATGTGTCAACTACTTTACATAGGGTGGGTCAGGAAGAGGCTCATTAAAGAGAAATGTTACAGCTCTGCTTGCAACATCTCTGCATCGTTGTCTGGTTTTATACCAAAAAAAAAAAATTACACTGCTTTAAGGGTAACTCTGGATGGAGGTTGAAACTCATACAGAACGGATGGAGGAACCGTGTCTGGTACATTAGATATAGATCCATCACCTATCTTTCATATTATTATTTAATTGTTGAGGGAACAGCGTAAATTATTCTGACTTAACTTTTCCTGTAATAATAATTATAACAAATTATTCTGATGACCAAATTCAGACTATCTTACACGGATGAGAACTCCTTCTCCCTGAGCACACTTTGCAGTGAGGGAGTCTCAGCCACACGATTTCCTCTGATATTCTCCCATGTGGAAAAAGCCACGATCCTGCTCCTTAAAGGCATGCAGAATCTAATTCCCACTGAAAACATTCAGGGAACCAGGTACATAAATTCCTTTAAAATTCATCCTCTCTATAAGCAAAGCCTAACCTTGGAGATGGCTTTCTTCATAGAAGTGTCTGGCACCTCTTGGATAAGACAGGCGACAAGACAGCACATTTCGCAGAGTAAGGAGCTGAAGCGTGGCATTTCTGGGCAGCATGAACTTGCATCTGTGGCCACATTTTTCTGGTGCATCTGCTGGGAAACAGTGCTGGAGGGGAGTGAGTTGCGTCACTTTGGGTACTGAACTGTCACCACCATTATGGACATTCCCCTTGGGGAACCTGAAAGCTGTTCCTGAACAAGTGAAGATATCATCACATGGCTGTTACAGAAGATAGTAGGGTTTCTCTCATCTTCCCCATCCATGACCCTTCTGTTCTGACCCTTTAGCTATAAAATAGACTTCAGTCCCACCAAATTCCAGAGTGACAACTGCACCCCCGACCTGGAACTCATACATCACTAGCATACCTGTTCATACAACATATGCACTGTCTTCTATTCATCTAAAACCTTTAAACCAAAGTTAAAACAGTGTTATCCTACTCTTCGTCTGTTTGTTCCTATTAGAAGGGGATTTTGTGAGTAACTCACTGAGATGAGAGCCTGAAAGTGCACACCCCCTCCAGCACCAAACAGTGTCTCAGCTGGCCGGGCCTGTCTGTGGTACATGCCTGCACAGAAAAAGCAAAGATTTTCATAGCGCTAATCCCTGTTACACAGACAATCTGCACCCCATTTGCTATTCCTTTTCGGCTTTATTTTTAACAGGGCCTTAAAACATATTTTTCCTTAAAATGACAACATTCTTTTCTGCCCTCTTTGTTCGTGGGGCTTTGTGCACTCATAAACAGTTTAAGAGCTCCATTGGCACCTGCGGTGCACATGTGTGCCTGTAATAAAGACTCTCTTATCTATCCTTCACTGATAACTTAAGAGGATAACGTTTAAGAAAAGGCACCATCCTTGCGACTGTAATGAACAAAACCAAACCCAAATCTAAAACCTACAGCAGTGACAGTAAGGCCAGCATGCCTGGGAGAGGAGGAAATCTGACCCATGAAGCACATTAGAAATCTGCTTTCCCAGGGACTGAGGAGTGCCTCTAGTTTTGCTGTCCAGTATTTAAACCCTCCATAACCTGAGTTCATTGAATTGCATGAATAACAGACATTGCATTTCAAATTAACATCTTCTGCCTATCAGGCATCCCCATGCATGAAGATCTTTAAATGTTTTACAAATGTTTTTTAATAAAGCCATCCAAATCCCTGTCAAGCACAGGGCCGAATATGTGCTTCTCAGTTCAGCAAATCAGGAAAGCAAGCATGGAAAAGCTAAACATGAAACTTTGACTTTCAAGCTCATTCTTACAACCACCTGATAACCGTCCCCCTTCAGCGCTCCAGCCGGTTGTTTCTTCTACGCTTTCAGTGAAACCCAAAGATAAAAAAGGCTCTTGCACTTTCACTAAAATAAATAAATAAATAAATAAAATAATAATAATAATAACAATAATGCATTTTAAGTTATTATTTCTCTCTGCTTACCACTGAAATAAGGATTTTTATATGCATGTAGACAAACACACAGGCTAAGAAAGCCTGAGTTCCTACCTCTGAAATCCTTAGAAAATTTTGCATTATATCAAGCACATTTTATGTATTTGTGCAATACCAAAACATAGAACCTCCTATTTCCCTTGTAATAAAAGATGCATCTTCTTTCCCATTCTAGTCACTTGTCTAGAGAAATGAAGGGACAGAATCTTCCTCATTTTCTCTGCTAGCCCCAAAGCTGGAGCAGAGAGGCCAAGGGGAAAGCAAGCAGACCTGTGACTCCTTTCCACTTGGCAAACCCTGCTCAAAGACAGAAGGAAGCAGCCTGTACCATCCCAAGGTTTTGCTCCATCCTTCCTTGACCTCCCTGGACTCCGTGTTGCTTATTTGGAAAATCATGCCAAAAATGCTTCCCCATTAGCATAATCTGAGCTCTGCTAAAGCTATGCTGCTACTCAAAAACAACTTACTCAGAAAATGCCCCCCGGAGACTTGTTTACACAGCGGGGAGCAGATCAGCCTGCATTAGGCTGCCATGCCGTGACTTCTTTTTTCGGCTGCCTTGTGCTGGTTATGCTCTGCTCACTCTGGCATTACTGGACGGGACCTGGCACCAAGGTCTCAGAGGAAGGAAAACCCTAAATCAGCCTAACCACAGGACAGTTTGGGATTAGCAAGACTTTCCCAGCCTCTTTCAGTTTAAGCACTGGTACAAAGTCTGAGAGAAACTTCCCTCCACAGAGAAAACCTTAATCTTCTGGGTAGACAACACCACACACTACAATTTGATACTTAATTAATTGTTGTGAAGCTATAATACAAGTATTCACTTGGTCACTTATGCTTTTAGCAATAAAAAACAATTGAGACTGAAGTTCAGTTGCAATTTGTTGCAGCTGCTGTGGCAAGGACCCCCTCAGAAAGTAATTTCCAGAGGATTCTCCTTGTTAAAAAGCTATTTCCTTGGCAAGGAGTGGGATGTCTGGAAGATAGCAGCAGGGACAAAACCAAGCACAGAAGTTTACAAGCATTCCTGAAGAGCATTTTAAAAACCTTGTATTTATTCAAACAATTACAAGAACATTTGATGCAGCTAAGCAGTTTAGCCCCTCCACCAAAATATAAACTAGACTTTCAAGCCTAACTTTCGATAGGGAGTTTTCCTCATTACCCCTAAGATGACACATGAGGCAGCATCAACACTTGGCTCCACTCTGGAGAATGCATGCAGAGAGGATGGCAACCTCCTGGTTTCCCAGCCCTTCCAAAGCTCCCAGTATTTCTGTTCTTCAGTTCTGGCTCACACCCACTCTCCGCCCCTGCCACATGAGTTGATTATGAATAATTTACATTACTGATGATGATTATTATTATTAATAATAATATACACTGCAAATTTAGATTTGTTTGGAGTCACACGAACTGAGAGGGTCTGAAGAACAGCTTCCAGCCTGGATGGGCAACCCCATAGTGTTCAGCTCACATGTCATGGTAAGTGGTTGGTTATGTGGGTCAGATGGTACCATTATTACCACCTGAGTGGATAACCAATTGAAATTTGAGAATGAAAAGTCTGGTAAAACTTTCAGGCTATGTTGAATACATGAAACAACTGAGATTTGGGATGTCATCATCCCAGGGACTTAATGAGAAGATTCCCCTGCAGAGAGAAGAACAATGATGCCAGCCTGTTTATCCCGTAAATGCTCATGAATTTATCATCAGTTAAAACACCAGCCATGCCATCTTCTCTAGCCTGCCAAATGGTCACCCTCTTTCCTTATGCAAAGACAGGTTGGCAGTCAGCTTTTTCTTCCCTTCTGCTTCTTCTGTTATTGTTATCCATTCATGTTACTCACCATATGGTCTCTCTCTATGTGAAAGCTACATGTTAACCATTTAACCATAATTTGAAACTCTTTCTTTGGTAAGGAATGCCATTGTCCTCTCAACCTCTGAAAGAAGACATGGCCATTTGACATCTCCTCTACCGTTCTCTCCCCTCCTGAAGAATGACAGGGGAGATGATGTTTGCAAAGAAAGGAAGTCTCCACTCAGTACTTGTCCTACCAGAGGAGAAGTAGGAGAGCCACAGCTCTGTCCCTGTGTCCTGGTCAACCTAATGACCACAACATAGAGAGGCACACTAACTTTTCTTTTATAAGATATAAACCAGGATCACGAGTCTCCTACGGAAGTTTACGATGAATTGGATGGGAGGCAAGGTCTGCTCTCTCGTTCTCAAGCCAAAAGAGAATCACAGAATCAAGTAGGTTGGAAAAGACCTTAAAGATCATCAAGTCTAACCATCAAACTAACACTGACAGTCCTCAACTACACCATATCCCTGAGCACTGTACCATGGCTGTACTGTGAAATGCTAGAGTTTTACTGTAAAAAAAAACCAAAAAACTTTTTTGACACAGCCTAAATCTTTCTGATACTTCTCAAGATGAATTGAACTAAATTAATCCCAAATAGTTTAGTTAGACTTAGCATTTTGCACTTCTGATAGTGGTTTCACATACAGTTCTCTCCCCTGGCTTCCAGAGACCTTGTTTCACATCAAAATGCCCAGCTTTGGGATTTTTGCAGGCTGTTGAGACGCACCATTTTCTGAAGGAACACATAGCAAAAGAAATTCTGGAAACTACCCTGCTCTGTGAAAAAGGAAAAATAAAGGAGCTTTTCCCCATCAGAAGCATTACTTTCTGTGATGCCATTCTAGTTAAGAATGAGTTTCCAAGAATCAAAGAATAAGAATATTAAAAGAGGAATTCAGTAAAGAAATAATAAAATAATATTTTTAAAAAAAAAAAAAGAATTAAAAAAATCCTGCTGCAACATAAATATATTCTTTTTGCAATTCCTTTTAAGAGATCACTTTAGGCATTTCAGACTTACAGGGAAACGATCACGCTGACAGCACGTCGCTGCTTCACTCAACGCAAGCTGCCAAAAAGCGTACAACTGAACCCTATCCTCTCATTCACCAGACCCATGAATATGCTTTTAAAAGCATGCACAGCCTGGTTCACACTTACATGATGCACAGAGAATGAGGCAGAGGGCTTGTAGAGTGAAGCAACACCTCATTCCCGAGCATGTGCAGAACAGTCCACCTTCACTTACTGCTAAAAATGCTAAACCGGTGCCATTTGCAGTACATATGTGCAACATACATGTCTTCAAGATTCATTACCGTGCATATGAAAATTCAATCATATCAAAGCTTAGCTTTAAGAAAGTCCCAAGGGGCTGAGCCGTATGCTTATGTACTTTGAGGGGGGAAAACCCCAACAATTCTTAAACTATATTTTTTTTTGTAGCATTGCCCCAGTCTTTACTTTAGAAATCGCTGCTGAATGAGCGAACACAACATTCCCACTGTATGTTTATAGGCAACCATTTTCATAACTCAAGTTCTGTTTGTGTGAACACAAACGTATAAATTATAGATGGATTTAGGGCCAATCCCAAGAAAACTATTACTAAGATGAACAAAACTCATTATCTTATTTGAAAACTGCTGTGCTTTGATCATTTAGTACAACCATATGTATCTCCTTTTATGCCATCTCTCTCTAGCACTACTTTCTGCAGCTCATTCTAGAGCAAAGGATTCTGCAATGTGCTTGGAAGTATCACAAATTCATCTGTTTTCACATTTCATTGCAATTTGGAAAATGCTTTGTGTTTATGAAATTTTTCATTAAAATAATTCTGCCCTTCAATGAAAAAGGGAAAAATTACACTGAAGAAAAGTGATGGTTTGGAGATACATACAGTCATTGCACATCCTGTACTTGATCAAAGAAGATGAATGTTCATGTTCTCTAATGCAAAGAAAGACTTCTGAAAGCAAAATTAATATTAAAAAGTAACAAAACAAACCTTCTGATCTTCTTGACTTTTGTATGGGCCTTTCACAACCATGGATATGAAGCTCATAGAAGCTTGCTTCAATCTAAAGGTACCAGAAATACAGCCTAGAATATAGCACCAAAAGACAAGGATTTCCAAAGAATTATCCTCAGTTCTCAAAAAATAGTAAAAAAACCTAAATACATTTGGAGATTTACCAATGCAGGAAAAGCAGAGAGGCAGCTTCTGGTTTTCTTCCCCATTTCTGTAGTGTCATACAAACTTCAGCTCCCCAAAATTATAAATGTCTAAATTATAAGTGTCTAATGACTGCAGTGCTGACACCAACATAAAGCTCCCCAGCACTGTGGCAGGACATGGTGACAAGCTGCGTGCCAATGACAGACCAAGTGGGGTTTGCTGGCTCCAAGTCTGACCCATTGCACTGTCTCTCCTCAGCCATGACCAGTGTGTGCATTGGGGGTAGCATGAGCTCGGGAGGGACTTCTGCAAGCCCAAGCAGGAAGGGAAGGTCTCTGCTTTGAAGGTCTTCTCCAAATTAACATTTTTATATATCTATAAAACTTGTTTGGATATACTCAAAAAAAGATATACAAAACCTGACGAGGAAAGCAATGCTCAAAAAACAAACAGAAGCAGGAGCTTCATGGGACTCCTCCTTCGCAGAGTTAAATTCCTCTTAAATGACATTTCCAGGATGAGGCATTTGTAAGTACAACTGTAAAAGGACCAAAGGCTCAACTGACAAACCATGAGATATGAAATGCTTGCAAGATACATCCGGTGTTGAGATAATTAAAATCAAAATTAAACTTGTGCTATATTTGCATCTGCAAAGCATCAGTTAATTAAACATAATGAGTTAATCAGACTCATCTTCTGAGGGCAAGATGCAATCATGCTCCATCATCTTTTGTGCTGTCCTTAGACTCTGACCGACTTTCCAGACAGAAACTAACTTCTCCCAAGTATTTTCACATCCGATAGCACGTCAGAGTCCTGGAAGTTTTCTAGGCAATATTGCAACATTAATAGGACATAGTTGTAGTAAAGCCATTTTATAGGAGCTTTTGTTGTATATTAAGAAGTCAAATAATAATAACAAATTAAGGGGAACACCAAGCATGACCCAGGAAGGAGATAATACTCTGCATCCCATTTTTGCAATCAAGAGACAAGCCACTCAGCTATTTAGCAAGACTGCTGCCAGTAAACCAGTATGTCTCCCAGATTCATAACAGCAAGAGCACCGAACACATTCCCTGGTGACCTCTGCAGATTTAGCAATTCTGTATTAATTTTTTTTATATATATAAAAAGAAGCTGTTCTGGATGTAATTTCTAGGTATTTTAATTAATTTCTTTTTAATCCCATGGAGAAATAATTTATGCCGCCTTGGTTGCTAGCTATTCAAGATATTGCGGTTACATTTTTGGTGTCTTTGGTACATTTTATTGTAACATTCTCAGGGCACTGCAGTCAATTACTACATCTCATGCTGTTTTACTCGCTACAAAGCATCATCCAAGCATTTTCTAGCAAGTCCTTGTGGGTAACTACGTCCTGTTCAAGAAACACATATATGTCCATGCGCTGATAGCTATGAAACCAGTTTCAACTTAGCCATTTGAATTAATGCCTTTTTGGTTTGGCTTCCGTGGTCTTGAGTCTCTTAGACCAAGCTGTGAGAGAGTTTAAAAAAATACATTTTTAAAATTAAACTGAGAACAGTTGGAATACAAAGGTTTAGCTGATACTGGTCTATTGTGCCTCTGAAGTGTTAAAACTTGTCCCAGCTTTTCACTCACTCCTCTGTCCCTTTTCCAGACCTCATTATCTCTTATTTAGCCCCTCAGTTTTGCCGGCCCCCTCTCTTGGCTGGCCCTGTTCTTCCCTTTGTCGTTGCTGCTCCCGTGGTGCATGTGGGGGACGTGGGAGGGATAGTCCCAGTGGGAAGCACAAACCCAACCAGCTACACAGCAGCAAAGGGAATGAGAGACATGACTTTCTGGGGAAAAAAGCTGAAAGAATGGCTTTTGGCCAGAACCTGGAAAGCGCAGAAGATAACAGCACCCTATAAAGAAGGAAAAATGGCTGGAAATAAAGTTTGGTAGGTCTCAGCCTACCAGACCATTAAAGGCGGTGAGTGTGAAGGAGTGAAAACCCCAAAACTGATGGAGGGGACAAGCCTCAGAGGAGAGAGGGGGCTATAACCCAGAGGCAAGAAGTCAAACAGATGGTGAATTAAAGAGGCTACAAAGCCATCATCCAGGTATCTATGGAATGGCTATGCCTTTCAATCACAGCTATGATATACGGAATTTTCCTTTTCAAGTTGCATCCCTATAGCTAAGTGAGAGCACTCACACAGGAGATCTTGTCCTAACACAGTGGGAGCTGTATCTAACATGCAGGAAAATTAATCCACCATTGTCGCTAACCTCACCTTTTTCGATTTATGACTCTATCCACTGTATTGTATTTATTTAGAGCGATGATATATCCAGACTAATGTCCCAGAGAGACTACAGTACCAAGGTGTTAGCTGTTCCTGAAAGCCATTTCTCTAAATCAAGTTTTGAAAGGAAATTGATGGCAGACAGTATACAGTACTGACCCCAAAAAGGATCGTAGTCTAACATGCACTGTGTGGTTCTACTTCTGAGCATATTTTTCCCTTGTGCAAATACTGTAGACACTTCCTGATTCTCTGTGAAATTGGGAAGACATTAACAGTTCGCAGAAAGGGGAAAAAGGAGTGACAGTGAAGAACAGTGAAGACAGTGAAATCTCACCGATTTAGCACATCAGTGCTTCTCATTCTCCACTGATCCAAGGCAGTAAAGGGAATAAGAACAGAAAATAAATAATATCCCTCAGAAAGACATAAAAATGTAAGTCTCGCTAAAAGCCACATTTGACTCGCCAGTCCCTCCAGCAAGTGGGATCAGCTTGCTTTGCTCATGTGAGTATTTTCGTTAATTTGAACTGGAACTTTGCCTGGCAAAGAGCGCTGGATCTTCCCTTTCTGGGCAGAAGCAGTGTAACCACCAGCTGAAATACATCAACACTCCAGATAAGCCATGAACTATTGTATCCGTTAATTTACTGCTGATTAAAGACTCCCAAGTTGCTCCTAGCCCTGAGAATTAAGATAATTGAAAATATTTCATTAACATATTGAAGAAACATTCCAAAATCACTTTAGTATACCAAGTTGAATAAGTAAATATGTTGCTGGCTGATGGTCCTTTCATCAGTTTTGGTGAGAGTTCTTTGATTTCCACTATGTGTATCTGCAGAGAGTTGAATACACGGCTCAGAGCTGTCACAACTGCAACAGCAAGATTCTATTAGTTTTCCTCTAAGCTGCATGGTCCTTACTAAAACTATTTCCTAGTTGTAAACAAGACACTCAACTCACCATTTAATGTTACCAAGATATAAAACGTACTGTTACTTTTGACACATTATAAATTCCACTAACGCAACTGATTGTTTTAGAAAGAAAAGCATAGGCTTATTCTTTTAGCAAATGGCATACAAAACTTCAACGCAAAGTCCCATAATCTAAACAAATCAAGTACTAAACTAATAAGAGAGTACTTTAAAAACAATTATGAAAATGTCATGTCTTGGTTGAGATGTGTGTTGTGACACCACTGGTAAAAAATGAAGTGGCTTACCAACCCTGCAACTGGAAAAGGTAAAGCATTATCACAAAAGTAATTAATTTTTTACGTTTTATTTTCCTCTTCTTCTTTTACTGCACTTCTGTGTTAATTAGATTGCTTCAGTCAGATGGCTGAAAGTAACATCTACAACTATTGGTAGCAAATTTGTGTGAGAGCCCGCAGGAGCCAGGGATGGAGTCCGAGGGAGAGAGGGTGAAATCAGCACTGACAGCCCTTGATGGGAGGTCAGGTTTTACTCCCAGAGAGCCAAAGTCACTGATTCTCCACAGGTCTTTGCCTGTGCTACAAGCAGGACATTTTAACGTGAATGCCATCCCTTCTACCACCACAAATACTTACCGTGTTGTCTCTGACTTGAAGTGCACCTTGTGAGTTCATGCCAGTGACTAGAAGTCCTCACCAAACAATCCAGGTTGGCAAGTAAGGGGAAAACCTTGCAAATGCAACTAGTGGGCAGTGCAACTTGTTTTCCAGGAATTGGGTGGATTGTAATCAGTCATTCTCAACACTGCTCTGAATACACATTGAAGTGGGAATAGCGAAAGGTGGCCAGACTTCCCCCAAAGGCAAAAATTATATATCACGTTCAGGGCTGTACAGCACAGCCCCATAAGTACCCACACTGAAACTCACAAGACTGAGATAACGCTCAGTGGGAAAATAGGTCCTACGTACTGACTTTTTGTGAATACCCGCGAAACAACAGAAAATCTAAGGAAAACATATAAGAAAACTTATCATGCTCCTGTGTTTCCTCAAGGTGATTTAACATAGTAATTATTACAATGTGCACTTGGAAAGAGCACAGTACTTTAGTAATATGAAACTTCAGCACAGCATCTGTTACTAAACTTTGCTCAGAGGTAAGGAGAGGCGACCAAATTCTGGGTAAATTATAAAACAATTGAGTGGCCAGGGAAAGAAAGCTTGGAGGAGTTTAAAAACAAATTTCTCACACACGAAACCCAAACCTACCACCACTATTATTATGCCTGCACACAAAACCAAATGATAACATTCAATTATCAGCAAGCTGATGTGAAATATTTCAGAAAATTCAGTGGATTGCTTGAATTTTCAGCTTCTCTGCTGCTTTAAGGAAAATGTAGGCAAGATACACACCCTTCAGGCATTGAGTATTTTGCCTTTTTAGTGCTGAATGTTGGCAGCTCCCTTGATGCTACACTGTATGTTGCTTATGAAAAGCAGCTGGATTTGGAGGTACTAATAATGCTTCATAGTATAAAATCTATATTTTCTGAAGAAATTTACTTCCTTCAACACCACAATGCACAACATTCATACCATCCAAGTTGAGAACTGATAGGGAAGAAGAGGGCTGATGACTTAAAATGCTACTTTACAGTTTACCACAAAGACAGTTGAATGAAGATTATTTTCTATCAGACTCCAAGTTTTCAAGCAGAATAGAGAGGAAAGACGACTGCTTAAGCATGTCAGAGTCTTTTTTTTTTTTTCTTAAAGTTTCTATAGCCTGTTCTTTTGTCCTCACACTCAGTCTTCATATTCACGGCTATTATTCTCTGCTTATCTCAACCAGACATAACCAAACAAAACTCTACAGCCACTGGAGTGTATTCTGGACAAGAAACCTAAAATGTATCTTTCTATCATATTAAGCAAACGAACGTGCCTTAAACTATACCACTGGGACAGCAAGCTTTTTTATTGTCATGATGAAGAAAGATATTGGAGATCAACTTGCTAGGTGTTATTTTTTAAAACCAAGTTTGTTTCACCACTGTAAACACAGTTTTCACTTCATGCTCAAATTTTCCTCACCTGTTCAAATTAAATTCATTTAGTGCCTGAGAGTTAATAAGAAAAATTCTTCCTTTACTTCTATGAGCCCTTTGAAGGACTCAAACAAAGAAATGCTGAGGATGATCTTTTTTTTAGATTATTCTTTCTTCCATGAGTTATTAATCCTACAGAGAAAAATTAAAGGTTTAAAACCTTCCAACACTCACTTGCACAGTTCTAAACACCAATTACGAGATGCTGTTATCCCGGACAACCCCAATGAAGTAAATTAATTAATTTAACACAGTAAAGCTTTGAAAACAACAGGAGGGCAGGACTAGCAATTATTTGCGCGTAGCACGCAGACTGACAGACACTCGAGCAATGAAGCGATGTCCTACCTCTCCTTGCCGGTGATAGTGCTTGGGAGGTTTTCCCATCTGCTCTAGCATTTTGCCCTTCTTACTGCTAGCAAGCATCAGTCCCTGGTGGATGCCTGCAGATCTGTTGGTTGCCTGAGTTGGAGCCTCCCCCATCAGGGTGGACTTGATGGAGTTCACCTTGGAGCTGGAGCTGTCTAGCTGGGAGCTCTCCACGATCAGGACCGCGGCTAGTAAGAGGAGACAGCAGGAGCACTTATTCCACATCAGCATGATCATCTCCCCTCCCCCCAAAAGGACTATATTTTTTTTCTTTTTTCTTTTTTTTTTTTTTTTAAGGCAAAGAAGAAAAAAAGAGAGAGAAAAAAAAAGTTTTTAAAAATATCTCCCAAAGTCGTTAACAAAGCAATGGATTTGAATGCCACACACTCAAGGAAATGCTGTTTTGAGAGACAAGGGAGAAAAATAATAATAAAAAAGAATCCCCTAGTTAAAAAAAAAAAAAGAAGCGTGTCAAGTCTATAGGCACTGAGCGACTATCGGGTCTGTGAAGTGATGGCTTTTCCTTTCAGGTCCCCGTGAAGTCCAGGCAATTCGTTAGGAACTGGGAGCAATAAGCGACGAGGCAGCGCAGCCAGCAGCACGTTTGCTTCAGCTTCGGGGGAAGAGTGAGCAGTGCTTCCCCCACTCCTCCTCTCCCGCTGCACAAGCCAGCCGAGAGGAAACTCAAACCAGATCCAACCCAAGCAGCACCGGCCAGAGCTGGGCTTAGTTTTCTGTCACTCTCTCTCTCCCCCTCTCGTTGCTTTTTATTCCCCTCCTCCTTTTTCTGACTTTTGCCTCAGCAGCCAGCAGGAGTGAAAGCTCCGGATCTCCTCCTCCTCCTTCTCCAGCCCGGTCGGTGCGGGGCGAGGGGCTCCGGGCACCCAGCAGCAGGCAGGGCATGGCAGGGCACGCGTGGGGCAGGCCCCCACGGCAGAACCCCCAGCCACCTTCCTGCCCTGCCCTCCCCCGCACTCGGGGGTCTCCGGTGGCCTCTCGCTGCCCACCCGGCTGCCCCACGCAGAGCCCCAGACACACGTGTCGCACTCTCGGCTGCACCCCACTGCCGCTCGGGTGTCCAGCACTGCTCCTAAATGGGACACTTCTCAGTGCCACAGTGCAGCTAGTGATCCAAGCTACTTATTTCACAGAATCACAGAATAGCCTCAGTTGGAAGACACCTCTAAGATCACCAAGTCCAACCATTAACCTAGCACTGCCAAGTCACCGCTACCCTATGTCCCTCAGCACCATGTCTACATGGCTCTGAAATACCTTCAGGGATAGGGACTCCACCACTGCCCTGGGCAGCCTGTGCCAGTGCTTTACAACCCTTTCAATGAAGAAAATTTTCCTAATATTCAGTCCAAAGCCCCCTGGCACGATTTGAGGCCATTTCATATTCATCTTATCCATTTCCTTGGCATGAGCACATATGTGACTGCTGTGAAACACCCAGGTGCTGCTATCTACACCCACCCGCTCCCAGGCACCCACGTCTCCCTGCCACAGCACCAAAACACTGTATTTCAGTGTTAAAATTGTATTTCAGATAAAAAGTAAGGTAAACAGAGACACAGAGCTCAACATTAGCAGAAGTGGGGTAACCCCAGCTCTTAACTTTTCCCCGTTACCTGGTTAAAAGGTTTAGTGCAGAGAACATCACCATGGGGCACCGCAGCAGAGCCGCTACGAGCCCTTGTCCTTTCCCTGAACGTGTGGGAGGGGAGTGGGGTGGAGGGAACAAAAGGTGGTGAGAGGAGCAGCCCTCTTGCTATCCCACATCTTCAAGTACAAACACTACCGTCTCTGGGAGAAGTACAGAGAACTTTCATGTTTTCCTCCTCTCCTGAGGGGTCCCTCCTCTACGCTACCAATCCTTTCCAGTTACTCTGCCTCTTCACACAGCAGAAGATGTGAAGAAGAAACACGCATCTGAAATTTAATTTCTTCTAAATTAACATCTTTCCAATCTAATGATCTCTTACTTTAGGGCATTATTACTGTTTGTTGGTTTGGGGTTTTTAAGGTAACAACTGAGATGACATATCAACCCCCAAGATGGGATTTTTAATTCTTCTAGAGAGCATGGCATTTGCTCTGACTCAGGCTGCAGATAAGCTCATGTTTACGGGTTCTGGAGTTGGAAGCAGTTTTATTAGCACTGGATTTCAGAAAATTAGGTTCAGGGGAAAAAAAATAAAACCGATGCTTGTCTTCTTCACAGCATTTTCTTTTTCCATCTTTATGCAGCCTTAAATAAATTAAAAATATGCTTCTGTCTTCATCCCTGATAATTCCTGAAGACCTTTGTAAGGAAATGTTTCTAAAAAATCAGAAAGCAATCTGCAAGTTCACAACAAATTAATAAAAGCCAGTCCTTTTTGATTGTTTTTGACACCCAGCCCTCCTGGCGTTTCACCCCTCCCAAACCCAAAAGCAAACAGCTATCAGGGCCACAGGAAAAGATCTAACAGACAATTTCATAGAAGGTTGGCAGCAAGCCATATAAACACCCCCCACACACACAACTGGTAAAATCACAGCCACGGAGAAACACGCAATCCACTCCAACATACATTCACAGTGTGTACGTAACATACACAGTATGTACACCTGTGCACAGGGAGCCTCACACACAGAGGGCTGACATCTACCTACTCATTCATGTAGGATCAGGCTGAGATGGAGAAACACAAACTGGTAACAGCCTCATGACTTCTAATAACAAGTCAGTCCTGTGTTTCCTCTTCCTACTACCATGGACTGCCTTAGCCACCTTTTGTTTTCTTGCTAGGGAGAAATACACTGCAGAGAACACTTAAGTTACAATTCATATCTCTCTTCACGGTATTCTCTATATATACCAGCACAGAACCTTAGCCCTGATCTGTCCTGCTTCATGGATGGTACCAAATTTGTAAAAATATCAAGTCAGCAGGTTTTGCAAGATTATCACAAAAACTGGACAAGAAAAATGTTATCTTCTCATCCCTAAGACAAAAATTATAGGTAAAATTACAGGTGGGTCTAGAATATTGATCAAAATATATGGGAGGCTGTGTTAATTCACACTTCAAACAGCCCCCTTCTCCAAAATGGTTTATAAAACTCAGAATATATAGTCTATTTAACAGGTCCCTAAATCCATTAAATGACTTGCTTCTTAACTTTGGTAACAGCAATAGCAGCTCCCCTCAAATTACAACTTTTTGGGATGTTGTCTCCTGTATGCACTCAAGAAATACCCGCATCCACTTGTCTTCTGCTTCATTGAGGACTATAAAATGGTTTATTGTGTTAGTATTTGGCTGTGACAAATACTCTTTAAAAAAAAACACACAAAAAATATCCACCTGTGTTTCTCCTGCACAGGAAGGAAGAGAAATTTATAAGTCATTGATTTGTCACCAGAGTTTCTCTGAATAAAGGAGGATTACAAAGAGAACAAAATAAACTGATGAGACACGCAAAGAGAGCAATAATAACACAATATGATGACCTCATGCAAGTATCATTTAGATCTTCTTGAAATAATTGGACATGTGTATTAAAGAGAGGCACACAGCACCTAAAGGACCAGACTGTAAGTATATTCTGTCTAAATTAATTAAATATATCTCTATGAATACATTATTAACATTATTACTTAGTATATGTAAAAAGCAAACCACATTCCAAGACCTTTGATATAAATAAGAAAGTCCCCCTAGATTCACAACCTCTAGAAATTTGAAGAAAATTAGGGAGGAATGCTCAAAGCTTTGCAGATACTTAAGAATAGGTGCCCAAACTCATTTTTTTTTCGAATCAGTCCAGACTCGGCTAAGTATGAAGTTCATCAGTCACCTGGATTCAACTAAGTTTGCAGACATTAATTTAAATTTAGTGGGAATGGAAGTGGGTATCTTTCCAACAGGGCAAGTCCTGTCTTGTAAATCACTGTTCTGAAGGGAAGACAGTTTGCAGCATCTCTGAGGAAATGGAAACAGGCTTCACTTTGCTACTTTGATAGATGGTTCCCTCCAGAGGAAGCAACAACCCACTTCACTGCAGGGCAACTGCTGCCAGACCAACATGCTGCTCAAAACCAAGGAGATCAGAAGTACGTGGACAGAATATTAAACCAGTTGGGGAGGAGCTTTTCTTTTTTCTTAACAAAAGCATGATATATAGACATACTTGTAGAGAAATAAGCTATTTGGTATTTTGTTTCTTTTCCACTTTTAACTAGCATTCAGCCCAGCCCTGTGTACTTCAAACTAATCAAACACAGACTTCTAAACCTAGGTGCAGAATTCCTATGCTCCTCATTGCAGGAACACTAAAGTGTTTTAAAGGCACAGATTTACTTCACAGTATCCACTCAAATAAGATGGTATGGAGGCAAAAATGCCAAGAAGCACCTCTGTTTTTCAGTTATGACTGTGGCATTACAACCTAGATTTTGAGAGACATCAAGAACTTCTAAAACACTTAAGTGTCATGGGGGAATCTAACAGAGGAACCAGCTGCAAAAAAAACCCCAGTGTTTGTTCAGTGCATGAAGTACACTAAGAAGAGGCTGTCACACTACTGAAGATCAGGCAGAAAGAAAGTTTACCACTAAGTTCACCACTAAGTTTGAGTGCCCAGTTTGGAGAAGCTAAGGCCACATACTTTGTGCATGTGGCTAGTCAAACATTTCAGGGCAATAGAGTCTTCTGTCCAAAGCAAGGTTTTGCAGCTAACCATGTGGAATAACCGAAGAAGCACTACCCTGAAAACCACAGTCAGTGTCAAACTCTACATAACACATGAGATGGTGACCGGAAGTCTCTCATCAAGTACCACATTGCAGAGACTGAACCTGCTCCTGACTTTTGTGTACATAACCACAAATCTTCCTGGCATCCTCCAGAGGTGCCACTTAATGCCCTAACTCGGGAGACAGATTATTTGAAGACCCCCACACTCAGCTTTAGCTGCTAATACATCCTGCACATTTCCAGTAGGCAGATGGAGAGGCTGTGCTGGTTACAACCCACCACAAAAAGCTCAACAGTCAGGAGGACAAATGTTCATTAAACACTGGTGAGACCTCCAGCTGCAAACACCAAGTACTACATCAGTGAGCCACAAGTACTTGTTTTTCATTTAATGTTTAAAATATCTATATTTCAATGCAGAAATATGCATTTGTATCTCTTTGGGTCTAAATTAACGTGCTTTGCATAAGAAAAGCAGGTTTTTCTTTTGTCTTATTTGCACCTATACAGACACACAGAAGAATAAAGCCTGTATATATTTCTAAATCAGGTATTCATACCTGAATAAGTGTTGGAGGTTTAAATTGTCCAAACACATATTTCTGTTTTACAAATGTGTTTGTGTCTATTCTAATTACATTTGTTTATACATTCAATTAAAATAAAAAAGAGTGGCCTCAAACAAAAGTCTTTTGTAGAATTTTTCCAGTTTCATCACTTATCTTTGCCAAAATAAAAAATGAGAAAAAAAAAATAATTCTATTTGTTAGCATTTTCATTGCAAAATATCAACATTTCAATTTCTTCCCCTCTACTCTGTTCTGGTGAGACCTCACCTGGAGTACTGCATCCAGCTTTGGAGCCCTCAACATAAGAAGGATGTGGACCTGTTGGAGCACGTCCAGAGGAGGGCCACAAAAATGATCAAAGGGCTGGAGCACCTCTCCCATGAAGACAGGCCTAGAGAGTTGGGGTTGTTCAGCCTGGAGAAGAGAAGGCTCTGGGGAGACCTTATAGCACCTTCCAATACATGAAAGGTGCCTAAAAGAAAGCAGGGGAGGGACTATTCACAAAGGCATGTAGTGTTAGGATGAGGGGGAGTGGCTTTAAACTAGAAAAGAGTAGATTTAGGTTAGATATAAGGAAAAAGTTTTTCAATATGAGGGTGGTGGACCACTAGAACAAGTTGCCCAGTGAGGTATTGGAGGCCCCATCCCTGGAGACTTTCAGGTCGGGCTTGATGGGACTCTGAGCAATCTGATCCAGTAAAGATGTCCCTGCTCACTTCAGGGGGGTTGGACTAGGTGACCCTTGAAGGTTTCTTCCAACCCAATACATTCTATGATTCTATCTCTTTATTTTTCTGTATGAATTCCCTCACATTCTTTTGCCAGTGAGTTCCATTAGGTTCATTGTAGCCCTTTTTTCATTTTTCTTGGAGGAGGAGGGATTTTGTGGAGGCAGGAAAGGCACCGAGAAGTAACCTTTTTTTTTTTTCCCCCTATCTGGCTTTTCTCTCCCCTTTTGTCTCTGATACATTTTTAAAGAGGAAATGTTTGGAAGAGTCAGAGTCTAGCAGAAATCAAGACAAAAGCAAGAAATAAAGGACCACAAGAAATGAATACATTCAATTTAAGGACAAAAAGGAAATACAGTGAAAACTGAGAAATCCTTTACCTGACCTCCTCCAAAGAGCCAAAACTACATAAATGCAAAATATTATGGGGCAGATTATAATCCTGTGCATTTTACAGCATCTATATTTTAAGCCACTTGACTTCAGTTGAATCGTTTTTGATTTATACCAGCTTTAGTCCAGCCTAATGTCCTATGTTTTTCTTTCCCTTAAATAAACAAATTTACCTGTTCTTCAAATTAAATCTGTTTTTAATTCTATATAAAGCGGTTTGGGATACTTGTTGTATGAAAGACATTTTATAACACAGAGGTGTATTGGTTTTTGTTATTATTTTTTAAGTTCACCAGCTGCACTGAATTTCCATTGCCCCTTACAGCAACTCTCACAACTTGGATATGGCCAAATCTCCCTTAGTACGGCCCTTGGGGCCTCCTCTATCTTTTATTTAATATCTGACTAAAAAATTTAATCGGCATCATCAAGCAATACCTGGTTTTGCTAAGGCTGCAGCTCAACAATGCAATATTTTATTTTTAAAAGCACATTTAAGGAGTTCCTTCCTCACCTCTGTCCTCCATGTCTCTATGGGGATGCATTTTGGGTTCATTTCTTTCCTTATTCACCATTTTTATACTCAGCTCACAACCAAACCCCCCGAACCAATCTACCACCACCACAGACAAGGCTTTGCATGGCAGTGCAAGGACAAGAGAGTGCAGGCACTGGCTGTAGAATGGGGAGAAAGGACAAGGCAATCCCCTCACTCCAGGATTTCAACTAAATGCCTCTTGTCCTGAGACTGTGGTCCCAGCAAAGAACCCAGAGAGCAGGCTGGGGCATGTGATACCCAAAAGCATGACAGGTGGGTGTCATCTCCAGAAATCCACACTAACATAGTCTATAGCCACCACAAAACTCTTCTCCACAGGTAATATTTCCATTTCAGCATCAGCGGAACCACTCATTAGTGCTTATGTCATATTTCTATCAGCATTGAAGCCCACAGATGTGACCACTGCCTCAGGAGTTAACCCTCTCCTCCTCTTCTTTCCCTCTTGACAAAGGATGTGTGAAAGCTGCAGCTCTACTGTGCTGCAGGACAAGCTGCCAGCACAGTGTGAGAATGGTGCAGAGAGGTGTTGGCAAGCAGCGTCTCAGCATCACTCATTATGACTGCCGGCATACCCAGCAACTGGAGCAAGCCAGCGCAGTGCTCACTGGGCTGCCACCACAAACAGCCCCTGGCAGGGGTTTGACGCCAGCTGTGGAGCATTCCTGAGCCGACGTTGCACCCGCCTAGCCTGGACACAGCAAGACACCCCGACTCACCTCTCCATCTAAAGGTTACCCTCACCCCAAAACTGTCAGCACACGCAGCCACTGGTGTAATTGCTGCCTGGCCCAGCTGAGCCACCACAGGCGGCCCCAGCTGCAGTCGGAGCAGGAGGCACGACCACAGCCCAGAGAGAGGCAGGCTCACAGCGTGCAACCCCGGCCACGGAAACAGGAGAAGAAATATCGCATCCTTTGATTTCTGTATTTTTGGGTCTAATGCCTAATGCTATGCTTCTCATGAGCAGGAAGGCAAATGATGCAATAAAATTGTTTTGAAATCTGTATTTATGCTTTTCCTCCTGCTGATCATTTTTCTTCAAAAAGATGAGTACTGAATGTTACTGTTATTCCTCATAAATAACTCCTTTTCCTGGTTAAAACAGTCCAGGACGGTGTCACAGTTAATTAACGACACAGTGTGCTGTGACTGGCTTAGTTGCTTACAGTTCAGGATTTGATTCAGCCCTTCTGACAACCATTAACCCTTTGGAGTGGGAATCACCGATTTCTTGGGAGGATGATGAAAGCAAAGTGAAACACTCCCAGCCCACCAAAATTAATAACTGCTTCAAACATCGCTTCAAAAGCCAAACATAATAACTAGTCAAATTATTTTAAGTCACTTTTTTTTTCTCCAAAACATTTTCACAGTCTCACTTAACTGAACTCAGTCCGACCACGCTCCCACAGCGGTATTTGTTTCAGCATTCATCAGTGAAAGAAGTACTTTCCAAAAGGAAAGCTTTCAGCAAAATGCACGAAAGGTGTGGGTCTCATGACCAGGAAGCCGCAAGTTAAACCCTCTGGCCTCACCAATGGGAGTGAGCCACAGAGCAAAGGGAGCAGCAATGGTCAGGAGGTATTTTCTCCTTTTCCCCCTCCAGTGTCAGCATGCAGGTCCACTGCTGGCCACACCAGAGTGCTCCCCGGCATGAAGCGCTGCAAGGAAGACATATGCAAGCTGCGCTGCGTATGCACAGCACGTGGTTTTCCAGAGGATCACAATGCACAAACCAAAACACGAATTCGCGGTAACCCAGAAAGACGGTTGACTTGATATGGAAATAGCTGAAATTTCAGCCTCCCTCCCGCAGCTGCATATGTTGAAGAGTTGTTAAAACAATAAAAATACTTATAATTAGCAAGTCTACATACACCCATTTTCTTTGCAATATTCTTGGCAATACCGGAGCCAAGTTACTCAAACTTTCCGAAGAAAAATAACCGTAAGGAAAATTCCCTTCTCAGGAATGAAAGCAGCAGAAAATTATGAGACTGAAAAGGAAGACAGAATGGAAACCATTGTGCAATCTTAGCTATAAGTACTGAAAAAGCTGATTGCTGCTTACTACATTTGCCTTGTGTTTTCTGATAAATGCAGTCACATCTGAAGACCGTATAAAACAGCAAAGGAAAAATATTTTCAATCATTTGCTTTGGCTTGCAAACCTACCTTAAACAAATGTTTTTGGAGATAGGGTTGTGTATCTGCAGGCTGTAATAAATATCCCACTCAGAGAAAGGGTAGAGCCTCTGCTTTGCAAAAAAAAGGAGTTAGGGAGTTTGCTGCCTTCTCTGTGTGACTGCTCAATTTTACTCCCCATCTTTATTTAAGAAAAAATAAACCAACACAATAGAGACAAGTCTTCTAGAACATAAATCCCCATGCAGTTTTTTTAGCACAAGTATATTGCTGTAGAATCAGGAGATAACATGGCAAAAATTCCTTATCCACAATGTAAGAATTTATGCTGAATGGTTAGTTCATTAGAGTCAAAATCTATCCTACTAACAGGCTATATGGACAAGCCTGTCCTTATGAGCTGCCTCTCCAACTAGGCTGTGTTCTAAAAAAAAAAAAAAAAAAGGAGTCTTCGTAAATAAAAAAATTGTGAAGAGAACGAATTAGTATCCCTTTCTTGCATAACAGAAGAAAAAAAACCCCATCAAGCCAGCACCAAAGACAATCCATCTCTTTGCTCCATCTGTTGTTGAAAGTGAACAGGAAAAAAAGAGGTTCAGTCCATATTGTTCTAAAGACACTGCCTATATGGCTGCTCAATAAAGTAGCAGCAAAATCTGGAATTATATGACATTTTTTCCCCCTAAAATCTTTGAAGAAGGTAAAATTAGGAAAGCCATTCAACAGACTAGGCAGTCTGCATTCCTGGCTAGTTGCACAGGTGATGGAGAGCACATGTGAAGCTCAATCATTACAGGCAAGAACAAGATGTTGCAGTTTTCCTCTTGTGTATGTACATTTACACTCCGTTCCGTGGTTGCAGTCTTTTCCCCATTTTTCTTGCAGAGTAAGAAGACGACAAAAATGAGCAGAAGGGGAAGGAAGAGGAGCCTCTATGGTGTGCAACCAGTGCAATACGGCAAAGGGAGCTTGCTTCACTGCTCAAAACACAAATACCCCAGAGAACATCTAAATTTACCCCTATTCTGGCATTCTCCAACTCAGCCCCACTCTGTCCTTTGGTAATTCAAAGACAATAACGATGTAAACCTCAGCCTAAGCTTCCTTCTCAAAGCTTGGCTCTTCCTAGCACTGTTCCAGGGCCTGCACTGTCCCAGATTTTTCCAGCTGAAAGAGTTAATTGGACCTTTTTGCCAACCTCATCATAACTTTTCTGGGTCTTAGAAGTTGGCACTTCAACCTCAAGTGGTGACTCATAGACCCCTGCCAAATGAATTCCTGGTTTAAGTCCATTGACACCAAAGGAGTTACAAGAGGAACAGAACTTGTCCTTTGCCTTTTTTTTTTTGCTCCTATCCACAACAGGCAGCTCTATTTTTCTGCATAACAAGTACCAGAATACTGAATGTATTGGCTGCCAAGAAATGCAGAACAAACAGTCTTACATGTTTTTTCCTTTGTTTCCATCATCTGACCTTTGCTTTTTATGTCTAAGGAGCAGGCTGCAACTTTATTTACATGTATAATCTAGATGAAATGCTAGTTTGTGTGTAGAAAGCTATGTGGGCTTTGATCTTTGAATTTGATTTTCCATTTTTTTTTCGAAGCAAAACATAATGAATTAATGGAAACATGGAAATACTAGGTTTTAGAATGATTCTCATTTCATGTTTCTGATTCTTTCAGCCCAGGCTAGATCTTTTAGGCTTCCCTAGAGGCTTGAGGCATTAGTTCATAGTCCGAAATATTAACTTGTACCCTGACATAGTATGTACTGAAATCACTCCTATTGCCCAGTTCAATAATCATAGATTTTGAAACCCTATAGTAGTATTTGACTGCAACAAAAGGTAGTGAGAGAATTAATGATTAAATTATTAAAACTGTGGAATTCAGATTATGAGGAAGAGAGCAAAAACTAATAGTGGAAGGGAACAAGTATTAAGAGAGTCAACAGGAAGAAGTAAATCAGATAATAATCTAGGAATGTTTTATGGGGCTTTTTAAATAGGTTTTAACCCAAGGTTTCAAACCTGCATCTTACAACATTGATTCTTTTTATTTGCCAGTCTGATCAATTTTGGACATTTCATTTGTATTTTAAAATCTCAGACTTTTTACTTCTATGTATATGCCTAGACTTGGCTGTGATCACCAATGTGCAAAGAATACCTCACTTCTACCCCGTACTTTATGTCTGGGCCATGTAATTTTCCTAATTTTACAAACCAAATGAAAATAAGTTGTTACTGATACATGCTAAATCTTAATCTCTCTTGGTCAGGAATTTTTCATAAAATAACAGTAAATAGTCTGCAATATTGAAATGAGGGGGAATGTTGAAGAAAGGAAAATAAAGTGTTAACTTCTATGTCTGGCTTCTTATTAAAGCAAAGCATCAATTCTGATATTATTTTTAAAATTCTGTATAAATTAACTGAAAAAAATCTTTTATATCCATGTCTCCATGCACCACAAGCATACTATCATGATAAAACCATAACACTTTATCTGGGGCAGGAGTGGGGAGTATCTATGTGGAAATAACCCCCTCCCAAACTGCATGGTGGTATTTTTGTGACGCAGTTGAAGGCTAAGAGACTATTCTTTTTATCTGCTACCACACACAACCCACATTGACAGTAAGAAACCATCAAAGCAATCCACATGGTCACTATGAGAGCTAGGTAATTTGGGGGGGGCGGGGGGGAGGAGGAGCAAGAATCTAGGGCACTTTTCAGAGGACACCATCTACAACTCAAGAGTTTCTCACTGGAGGAACAGTGAAATTACCTGTAAGGCAAGGGCTCAACCCAAAGTGGCTGGCTGCTGCTTCAGACAAAGCCACTGCCTGTTACCATGCATTCATTATCAAAGAGAGAAAATTCCCTCCCCCTCCAAAAAAATGTCAAGACAATTAGAAGCTTAGGAAATAGGACTACTTTGTCGATACTATGCTTAAAATTAGGTCTAGAGGAAATATACTGCTATAGGTCCATTGTTCTCTTCAAGGTGGGGAAGACGATCAATGCTTCCAGAAGACAAGCACGGCAGCTAGGGATGTTGTACAGCAAACTGAGTTAAACTCAGTTAAACTCTGCAATTCAGAAATCAACTTTTTTTTTTTTTAAATGCTCCTGGGATGAGGAGAGCAGTTTCAAAAAGCAGCTCCCTCTCAAAGCTGAAGGAGAGGAGCATATGTTCCTGCATCTTTTAAAACCTCTCAGAATTGTTGAATAGGCCTCCTGTCAGTCAGATACTGAGCTTCCCAAGACAAATGAAACTACCTGAGTTTCACAGGGTTTGTAAAGCAAGAACATACGGAACCTGCTTTCTCAAAACACACATGCTGCAAATAAAGATATCAAGTTCTTCATTACAGTTTAAGATAACATCCTGTGTGATGCCTATATGCTGTGCTGTTAGCTCAATTTTTGATTTTCTAAACACTGGGTTTGCTTTCAAAGAATAACGCTTCAGTTCCTGTACAATACATGAGTATATTGGCTCTTCAGTTGGCAAGCAAAGTTAAGAATGTGTGGGCTTTGGCTTCAAAATTAACCATGCTTTAGTAATCTAGTATACTAAACTGTTTCTTATTAATGTATCATGCAAATACTCTCCAGTCCTCCCGCAAGTCTGACACTTTCCCAACATATCAATAGCAAATGTTCTGTGAAATGCAACTTTTCTGATGTAGGCCACCCTGACTTTCAGTGTGATCTCAATCCACCATCCAAATCTTCATGGCAGATGCAGAACGGGCTGCTTCTTTAATAAGGGAAACAATATTGAAAAAAAAATGTTTCTTGCTAGTTTGATATATCAAGTTTTTCTTCAGTAAGGAGATGGCTGCCTTTTACTTTTTTTTTTTTAATTCTACTTAAGGCTGGACAGAGTTAAATTTGTTGTGTTTACCAACTCAGAATGTATGGTAGTCTAGGGGAATGGTTGGTATCAGTCCCATATTAATGTAACTATTTGACTTAAAATACAATTTTGAAGTGCATCAGCTTAACCTCAGCTGTTTTCCGTCTTAATGCAGATGAGACTGAGAATATACCCAGCGACTTCTGTCACACGAAAACAAGCTTCACAGAGGCTCTTGTGACAACTGTCTGCATCTCTCAGAGCAGCTTTTTATTTAATGGTCCTGTTGCTATGTCACCTAGCAGCACCAGCCACCTTCACATCCCTTCTCTGGACAGTGGATGTGACTAAGTGAACACACGGTAGTGTCGTATCAAGCTACGAGAGCTATTTTTAAGCAAGTTGGCTGGGTGCTGGCTGCAGAAGACAGCAGGTTAATCTGTCTTGCTATTCAAGGGGGTTTGTGGTTTGCCCTTGGCTGACAGTTGCCTCACCTAGATTGCCACCAGCACCAGACCAATGCTTGCACTTGCTGTTTCAAAGCCACCTCTGCAAACTAAACTGCAGCCTCTGGCACAGACAGCACCACAGGTCCTGGCCCAAACAGGAGACTGTTTAAAATGATGTATGAAGGGTATGGGAGGAGTATATAGCCATCGATGTTTAGTTTTCATATTACATTTTACATCTTTTTGCACTGTAATTAAAGCCATAGTGTTATCTAGTCTCCTCAGTGCCTCAGCCGTATTATTTTTCAGAGGCTTTTTATAGGCACTGTTGTGAAAGAGAACCTTGAAGAATGATTAAGGATGTTAACTTATTCCAATTTTTAGCTATTACATGTCCAAGATGCAGATTTTTATCTCCCCCGTAAAACACGCAGTTATCAGTTCACAAAGGGAATACTGACAGCACAGGGGAGAAAAGCTGTGTGATCTGTGCAAAGGCAGATCCAGGGTGACTCAGTGGCTGAGCGGAGGAGCAAGCTCAGAGAAATAAGAGTGCACACATCAGGGGTCAGAGGCAAAGGGAAGGGCTTTGGAAGACTGGATGCTGACCAGACAGTGGTACCCAGGGCACACAAATGTAAAACTTAGAGCAATACCATGATTAGTGACATGGGTTAAGGAGAAAAATTCAGCAGACATGTTTCAACTGAATTGCATGCCAGAGAGGAGCTGGCAGGTTTCAGCAGCCTCCCATGGATCACACAAACATTACACCTCTTGCCTCTTTAGACATGGATGGGAGATGCAACAACCTCAGCAAACGATGAAGTTAGAGTCACTCTGTAAGGCTCTTCACTGCTAAGTCCAAGAGAATTGCTGGACTTTGTTTGTTTGTTCTCTTTTAGATGTAGCTCTTGGAGCTACGAGATGAAGAAGAACGATGCTTTGGAAAAACATGGGCTATTGATCAACTGAGTTCTGTTTGTACCAGTAAGAATTTGAACTAAAACAAAACTTAAGTGAAGAAGTCAGAATTTGGCCCAGGATTCCCAAAGCAATGTCTTCTGCCGTATTTCATTCACCAACTATTCTTAACCAATCAGTACTCTATGTGTGTCCTCTCACTTCAGCAAAGTTGTTATAGTTCTAAATTACATAAATGGCTTTGCACTCAGGCATAATATGACACACCACAGAACAATGAGGGGGAGACTGGCTTTGCTAGACCTTTTTGGATTATGCCTTTTTTTTAACCCCAAAATTGAAAGCAACTGAAAATACTTAGGTAATTCAGGAGATGTAGGGGTTGTTTATACAGCAGATGAAAACAACTGACCCAAATGCCTCTATATTTTGGAGCTCCAAGGTAGGGGAATAGTTTATATATTAAAAATAACCAGGTCTTCTAGGTTCTGTTGCCTACAGAAAACTTAAATCTAAAATAATTGTTTTCAAAAATTGATTTCCTTTAACATGTGTACAAGATTAAGTGGTTACAAATAGAAATGCTAGACATTCCAAAATATTTATAGTGAATATCTGAGTTGCTTATTCTGGCAGCTTCTGTAAAAAGGGATCAGTACAGTACCTACATTTTTTTTCCAGAGAAACATTAAGAAAAAACCAGTAAGAACAAAGAAGTGGATAAAACAAATTCAGAATAAATTGCAGACCATACCTCTGACTCGGTGAAGAAAAGGCACTCTATGCATACTACAAGACTAATCTAAACTTCGTTTCCAAAGAATATACTCCAATAAGCAACTGAAATAAGTGGGCTGCAAGTCTAACATTTTCTATTTGCAATGCAGCTCTGATTTACACATTTTTCTTCTTTTTTTTCCCCCTCGTAAATCAGAATTTCTTTATCTTCGGGATTATAAAGTACTGTCACATGCCCTCTAGTGAGCTACACAGCAACTGCGTCTTGCTAAATGGAGAATTGTCATCTCATTTAAGAGATGCTTCTTTATATCACCATGTGCTATTTAACGTGTTTTGAGCTCAAGCCTTCTGAATCACGTAGTTCTCTGTGAGTCCTTGTCTTGAGGACAGGAAACTAAATGTCCTGAATTAGGGAACACAAATACTTAGTCCAGCGAGCAACACTTAAATCAAAGCTAGACTCTGGAACCACTGAAGTCCTGTTGCTCCAGCTAAGTATCAAATGCTCAGTGTATCAAGAACATTTTCATAAGTGTTTTCATATCACTTGAGAAAAACAAAATTCCTAGCCTGAGAAACAAATGCATGGGATGTTACTGATTCTGAAGCCATAATAATTGTACTAATACACACAGTACTGTAATGGCTTGGATGTGCTTTTCTATGTTTTGGAAATAAGCTCTCTCTCCCTACACATCATTGAGTGAAGCAGACCGAGGCACGTCTCTGAACATCTCTTAGCATGAGGTCGTGGGCAAGGATCTTCTGTATAGAGTCATAGGATCAATTTGGATGGAAAAGACCTTTAAGATCGTCAAGTCCAACCATTAACCCAGCACTGCCAATTCACCACCAAACCATGTCCCTAAGCACCAAGTCCACACCTCTTTTAAATACCTCCAGGTATGGTGACTCAACCACTGCCCTGGGCAGCCTGTTCCAGTGCTTGACAACTCTTTCAGTGAAGAAGTTTCTCCTAATATCCGATCTAAACCTCCTCTGGCACAACTTGAGGCCATTTCCTCTTGTCCTATCACTAGTTACGTAAGGGAAGAGACCAACCCCCACCTCACCATAACTTCCCTTCAGGTAGTTGTAGAGAGCAATAAGGTCTCCCCTGAGTCTCCTCCAGACTAAACAACCCCAGTTCCCTCAGCTGCTCCTCATAAGCCTTGTACTCTAGATCCTGCTGTTTTGGACTGGATCATCTGTCTACTTTCAGGCAGTAGTCATTGGAGACAGAGCCCAGCTGGCGCTGAGGAATCAGTGCTTGCAGCAGGTTTGTACCACACTAATGATTGGCTGCTGGATATTTAGCCTTCCTCTTCAGTGGGCTCTCACCAAATACATTAAGATATTTCACAGGTCACATGTGCCTTCTATGCCACAGGCTGGCAGCTCCTGTTTTAAAGCTATGCTCTCATTCTGGCTAGATAATTCAGGTCTCAATCCACAGCTTCACCATTCACACGGGTAAAGTTTAGCATACGCCTAAAGCTTTACGGGATTAGATTCAAACATAAGATTGCTCAAAGCTTGCCACCATTCCTTTTTACTCATTTTTATGCCCCCGCCAGTGCATCATTACCCACATTCTTAAAGAGACTTACTCTGTCATAATACATAATATTTGGCCTGATACTAATAAAGCTTGATTCATGTGAAAAGAATAATAATTGCTGTTGCTATTGCCAATGGTAATAATGAAGCATCCTATTCACTTTTCACAAGTTACAGATGCACGGAACATGTGATTCCTATTTAATGATAATGATTATCATTCTCCATAATTAATAAAAATTGCACTATAATAATTCTGAAAGCAACAACAACAAAAAATAGTAGTTTAGTACTAATCCCATTTCTCTAGATATGGTCAGAAAATGACATAATACATCAGGAAAATTAGGTGCTGACATACAGATTAAATATCACGTTTGGAATGTCAGTCTCATCTGAAAAGTCTAAAATGTCTTTTTGAAATGTTAATTGAATTTTTTTGTGACAAATGAGGAACTGTTGCATTCAAGTTATTCAGTACAAGTGGCTGTCAGTTATTACTTTGCCGTACTATCAGCTCTAAAACTAAAAAGCAGCATAGCAAATGTATCTTCCAATTATTAGGTTTTGGCATATTTTACAGCCATTAACTCTTGACCTGTACACTTCCATGAAGTCATTCAGCTATGTTAGGTTCAGCTGTCCACTTAGCTGGTGGCTTAAACATATTTCAGCCCAATTTTATGAACTTACCTACCTAAAGACACACATCAGTCCTAAAATCTCCTTTCTGCAGGGAATAGCTGGAGATTATAAATATGTTTTTAATGGAGGTCTATCTCCTCTACGTAGGAGTTCACATAGCAGTTACTACTGCTGTCTGAAAATCTTGTCATCCCAACTGGAATAGTAGCTGGAATTTGTCCATGTTGGGCAACAACAAATGATCTTCATATGAAGATGGTTATCTGGATTCAGCAAGGTAGTTATTCCAGGGGAAATTACAGCTGACAACATAACAGAGTCTGTTTAGTAATCCAAGTGACATCTTGGAATATGTAAGAGATCAAGTAACAATGCCTGGACTGGACTAGATCAAGACAAATCAGACTCCAGTGGCAACTTTAGTGGCTAAAAGAGCACTAAATAATCTCAGGAATCCATCTAAAGATTCAAGATGAAAACAACCCCATTCCTTTGTTTATATCCCCTTGGTCTGGCTCACAGTTTTGTCATTGGTGGATGCCTATCTCTTTAGCCAGTGTCTAGCCTGGCTCTTTTGCCAACAGTTTATAGCAATAAAATACATTATTTATATGAAGAAAATCTATTTGTTAGCAACAGAGCCCGATTCTTACCAAATATGGTTTCCTTTCTTTGTGTAAGCCATCATGGGTCATAACCAAAAGAAAAATCCCACAAAGTTTTACTACTCACATTAAAAACCTTCATAATGGATGAATGTTTATTTCCAAAGCTTTTACCCAGAAGTAGAGATCAGAACATGTTGGGGGAAGTACAACTTAATTTATACTTGGGAGTAATGAAGACCATCTCTTCTGTATTCACAGTGGTCTGCTGAATTTACCTATCTACCAGGTATCCCTACCAAACTAGAAGTTCATGATTCTAAGATAACTCAGTGCATTTGGAAATCTTGCCAAGAGAGCCTTGGCTTGGCATATGCACACATCATTTCTACAAATATGTATTTATTCTTAAAATCAGTCTTGCTGTCTCACCTTCCCACCTAAGCAAGCAGCAGAGGTTCAGAATTTGTCTCTGTCTCCTCATTAACTCTGTGTGAAAATATTCTTCCCACACTAATGAGGCTTTACTCAGGCCAACAATCTCACCTAAACCTGCAATCAGGCAACATATTATGACAAAATAATTCATTTATAGACTGCTAAATAAAACAGCACAGCAACTACTATTCATATATCTTCCATCCAAAACCATGTACCCAGCCCTTCTCATTAATTTAATATTTAGTATTCTACTAGCACCATCTCTCCACTGCTGTAAAACACTTTTAGGGATGATAATTATCAAAATACCCTGAGCTCAGTAAGCACGATCATCTTGGTAACTAAGATAACCAAGCTAGATGCTTTTCTCTAAACAACCATGGTATTTTTGTCCATGCCTCAACTTAAAGAATTGTGTAAGTTTCAGAGCTACTGAGCGTCTATAGCTCACCGTGCCTCGAAGGTCTTTCCATAGCTCTGACATAAACACCTTGAAGGAGAGCAATAATAGTAGGAAATCTGAATTAACATTACTTTTGAGGTCCCAGTAGCAGACAACTTACAGCTCATACTCTCCAGAGATGACCTCATTATGTCACCCCGTGGTCAAGTCTGTATGTATTTTAACCACTTGAAGGCAGAAAGGGGTTTGGGGGCCTTATGGACCATCACCTGGTCCGTAAGAGAGACATTCTTTGAAAAATTAAGAGCAATGTTAGAACATTTATCCCTTCCATCAACTCTTTCAGGAACTGTTGTGCTGATTAGAGATGGTGCTGGCACAGGCTCACATGCTGCCCTCTAGGTGAGAGAGACCGTAAGGGCAGATCCGGTGCATCTCCAGATTAGGACCCAACAGCAGTCCTACATAAGCCTTACAGTGTAGGACAGTGAAGTCTCTGAAAACACCCTCCCAGGCAATAAATGATAATCAAACGTGCTTCAAGCAAAGTTAAGCAGAGCTCTGAAGATGGAACAAAAAGCAGTCTACATACACAAACCTTGTACCATATCATAAATCTAATCTAGGTCTCTCCTTCAGAATTAACTGCCCTGCTCTTGCTCTAATGAAGTACAAGGCCAACATATTCTACCCACCTTCACTGAAAGCCAGTAATAAAGCTGTATATGTCTCTGTGCAGCATCAAAACAGATTTCACATGATTGTTTTAAATAGCAAGAGGACTGCATGGAAAGATGTCTGTATTTTCTTAATAGCTGTAACCACACTACATAGCACATGTCAAAATTCTGAAAAGAGAACAGATTCCCAATGCTTTGTACAATGTATATAGTTTCTTTGCTTTGATGTCTCTGCTTCTTTATTGTATTAAATTATCTGGATTAAAAAAGACAAAAAAAGGAAGGTTGTCTTTTGACTTATTACTGAACTGTCAAACATTATTTGAGCTAAGAGAACAGCCAGGGCTTCCAGAACAATTTGGGGAGCGGAAGAAGGAAGAAGAAAAGTTAAATATCCTGCCTATTTGCACAGTTAGATATTTCAGCCACAGAAATTGCAGGTGGATCTTATTGTTCTAAAAGTTACTGTAAGCGACTTTTAAAACTTACATAAAAAGGGATCCACCCTGTCACTCATTAGCGGAGTCCTGCATCCCTCTCCCACTACCTTCTTCTGCAGTTCTCCTGCCTCTCCTACATTCCTCATATGGGCTTTTGCACTGCAGGATGGAATGGTGATGGCAAGTGTCTCTAATCATTGCTCTGGGGATGGGGATGAGATTTCTTGCATGCTTTTTCTTCTAGCAAACAAGCATGACAGAGATAGAACATCAACTTATCTTTTTTTAATATCTAGGGGAAAATGCCTGCTAACAGGAATTATATCCCTTCCACTGACTTTTTTCTTTACTTGGAGCATCTTTAAAATCAATACCAGCTGTTGTGGAGAAGGATTTTGGTGCCCTAAATAGAGATTTATGACCTCAGGAGAAGGAATAAGCAAGAGCAAAGAAATCTCATAAAGAAAAGATTCTGCTGCCATGGCAGAGTGCTGTACATCAAATAGACCTGTCTCTGCAGAGGAGCTGGAAAAGTGCTCCTTCAAATCACCCAGGCAATTGTAGACCTGGATAAAAGGTGTGGCCCTTTGAAGTCAAATGCAAAACTCCAGGTGGCTTTAGCCTGGCCAGTTTCAGCTTTCAACTCAAATTTGAATGCAAATTTAACATATCACCAGGCATAATATGGTTTAGGTTATAAAATAAGCACAGGAGAGAGAAATGACTGTGCTGGACAGATATCCTGTGTGCAGAAGTGGAGGCCTCCCTCGCCCTTTGCTCTGTCTTATTCAGTTGGACTTTCTGCATGCTCTGCTTGCTACACAGCTCAATAAATGCACAAATCCCAGCCTGTAACCCTGAAAATAGACTCAGCTTTCATTGAACTGAATGGCCTCTTTTGTAAAAATAGTCCCTAAAGTTCACATTCAAGGATCTGGGAGACTGGGACCTGCTGACCTGGCTTGAGATCATCTAGACCCACCCTCAACATTCACAAATCTCTCTCTCTGTAACATCAGAAATGTTCAAATGCTAGTAGATTGCAATAAATAGCTATTTTGAGGTCACAAGAGAGAGCATTAAGAGTTTAAATGGAAAAATGTTAGTGGAAGTGACATGAACTTACAGCTCTGCAATTGATCATATTTAATAAATGTTTCTCACATATTTCTTGATCTAGAGCCAATGGCTAATACAAGCATGAAGAAATGTAAGCTCCTCCACCCTTCATGTGCTGCTTCTGAGCCATAAACAAAGCCTGACAAAGAGTGAAAATAGCTAGGGTCAATGTGTAGTCCTGTAGTAAAAACTAAGCACAGGGTGTAGGCAGCAAAGTGCAAATTTCTTGAGGCAGTACAGGGTAAATCAGCTCCTGGAGGGCTCCACGCAGCAATGGCTGGACCACTCCTTATAGCTCAGGTACGTTCTTCTGCTCTCCTTAGTGCAGACAAAGCATACATTTGTTTTCTAGTTTCTTACATAAAATCATTGATATGTAAATAAATAGAGCTAGAAAGATGACTGCTACACACATAACATCCAGGAAGCTCTAGTATTTTTCCCCTTGAATTCCAATGTTTGTAAGAGCTTCATTTAAGACAGGGAATTCACACACAAAAAGAAGGTCTACACATAAGAATGTGGATCAAATCTATATTTTTTACATGCTCTACTTCTAAGTCAGCAAGCACAGTAGCAATATCATAAAGGAAATAAGCTCAGATTGCACAAGATAGGGGAATTCACTAAAAGTTGGTGGGACAAAGCAGGAACAAGGAAATAGGCTTTTCCACCAAAGCCAATGTACTATACCGAAGCTCCAGTTCCAGTCTTTTGTTTGTTAGTATCAGGGCCAGTTTAGGCAACTCTTTCCTCTTGTTCCTTCTTTCCATGCCACCTCTCAGCTGAGCTGGTTCAGCTATCCATAGGAACATGTGGAAAACCAGAGAAAAAAATCACCTTACATAGAAATCCCAAACATTTACAAAAGTAATCTTACACAAATGAAAGCAAAAAGGCTTATTTTAACCCAGAGCGGGCCAGCGATCTCATTTGCCATGCCACACGACAACAGCATTGGCAGTTCTGTGGGCCAGCGTGGGACTGGAACAAACTGCTGGAGTCAGAAGGACAGGCAATGGATAGCAGAAGGAAGGCTGGCTGCAATCACAGGCTCTTAGGAAGTTTAATACTTGTTTCCCATTGATAAATCAAGTCCTATGAATACCAAAGAAAGCAGAGCTGGGAATGCTGTGAGTGTCCAATGTTTACCACTGCTTAGGAACCACTCAAGATACATTGAAAGATTAAAATTGACAGCTCTGACTTTAAGAGGTGATGGTTCCTCATCCTGATAGCAACTCTGATTACAGCTGATTACAGGCTTAGCTATATCAGATCCCAGTCATAGCTCCATGTATAGACTATTACTACATTTAATCAATTACAGAAAAAAAAAAAAATCTAGGCAGGAAAAAGGTTTAAATGCATTTCTTAAGGCGTGTTAGACTTGTACCAGAACCAACCACACCTAAGTGCTATCATTTGTGAGGCTGGTATTATGAAAAACTTTGGAGCCTGATGCAGTGTAGGAACAATTTCACCAACAGTAAGAGCATTATCTGTGGTGAATGTAGTTAAATCCAGTTGGTGGCCGGTCACGAGTGGTGTTCCCCAGGGCTCAGTATTGGAGCCAGTCCTGTTTAACATCTTTATCGATGATCTGGATGAGGGGATCGAGTGCTCCCTCAGTAAGTTTGCAGATGACACCAAGTTGGGTGGAAGTGTTGATCTCCCTCAGGGTAGGAAGGCTCTGCAGAGGGATCTGGACAGGCTGGATCGACGGGCCCAGACCAATTGTATGAGTTTCAATAAGGCCAAGGTTCTGCACTTCAGTCACAACAACCCCCAGGAACGCTACAGGCTTGGGGAGGAGTGGCTGGAAAGCTGCCAGGCAGAGATGGACCTGGGAGTATTGATTGACAGCTGGCTGAACATGAGCCACCAGTGTGCCCAAGTGGCCAAGAAGGTCAATGGAATCCTGGCTTGTATCAGAAACGGTGTGGTCAGCAGGAGCAGGGAAGTGATCTTACCCTTGTATTCGGCACTGGTGAGGCCACACCTTGAGTATTGTGTTCAGTTTTGGTCCCCTCACTACAAGAAGGACACTGAGCTGCTGGAGTGTGTCCAGAGAAGTGCAACAAAGCTGATGAAGGGTCTGGAGCACAAGGCTTATGAGGAGTGGCTGAGGGAACTGGGGTTGTTTAGTGTAGAGAACAGGAGGCTGAGGGGAGACCTTATCACCCTTTACAACTACCTGAAAGGAGGCTGTAGAGAGATGGGGTGGAGTCTCTTTAACCAAGTAACAAGTGATAGGACAAGAGGTAATGGCCTCAAGTTACACCAGGGGAGGTTTAGCCTGGATATTAGGAAAAATTTATTCACAGAACGGGTTGTCAGACATTGGAACAGGCTACCCAGCCAGTGATGGAGTCCCCGTCCCTGGAGGTGTTTAAGAGTTGTGTTGGCATAGTGCTCAGGGATATGGTGTAGTCGAGGACTGTCAGTGTTGGGTTGAAGGTTGGACTCAATCTTCAAGTTCTTTTCCAACCTAGATGATTCTCTGATTTAAATACCGAATTACTTTTTTTAAATTTTTTTTTAAGTTGGCTACTAAAGTAGAATTACTTGACTAGACTTTCTTCTAATGAGGCCAAGAATTGTATCATTTCTCTTAGTAAGAAGCATGCTTAAACAGAGATTGAAAAAAGGTGCAGGTTTCTTCCAGTCTTCTTTAAAACGCTTTTGCCTTTTCACTTGCAAGAAATTAACACTGAAGCCTCTACAATCTAATGTAAAAAAAGTCTGTTTCTATGCAAAGACTGACACTTGAGACATCTTGACTTTATTTGGTCTCAGAGTAGTCACAGATAGATTCATTCACATTAAGAAGTCACTTAAATACTGCCCCATAACTCCACATGTAACTTCATTCTAACTGAGGCACTTTTTTAACAAGCACTTTATTTGTCGTGGAAAATTGAAGGATAGTGTATGGCATCTCACACAGTTTGCTGAAAACACACGTGATACAAGAAACTCTTGACAAAAGTCAAAGCATCAAGAAGTTGCTCAGCAATCAAATTGTGATGCATCATTTCAATGTCAAGAAGCTGAGCTTACAGCAGCAGTGTTCACCATTTAAAATCAGCCCTTAACAAAAGCAACTGCTGAGACAAACACCTTTCTTTAGCTGTACTTGGAAGATGGACACAATAGCCATGGGGAAATTCCAAGCTGCAAAATCACCCTTGGTGGTTTTGGCCTCAGCCACATCCTGCTCCAAGGTATAGGATGGGAACTGAGTGCTCTTATAGAGAGGAGGCAGGAGACAGCTGGGGAACATACCATCTTTCCTAACAGGGAGGAGGAAAACCAGAAGCGACACCACATGGCATGTTCTAACACGCATGTAGGTAAACTGGTTGGATTTAATGTACAAACAGAAAAACAGCACAGCAACTGCCTCTGTAATTTCAAATACCAGAAAAGAAACCAAAAAATAACTATTTTTGTCTCATGATTTGTGAAATTGCAACACTAGCAATACCAGCAATTTTGCCCAGAGCTCAACCTCAGCTTATGACAGGATATATGCAAATGTGAGATATTCATCTCTTCAGGAACCAGAGGTAAAAATGCATGAGAGATCTCTCTAACCAAACAAAGCAACACGTGGCATGTTCCCTTCCTAGCATCCCTCCCCAAATTCAGTAACCTCAAAATCTAACACTCTAGCATAATAGGGAGAGAAGCAAGGAACACATTTGTTTACTTTTTGAAATATCTTGGATATTGGGTGATGCCTCATGCTTAATGCCTGAGACAAGAGGATTACTCTCAGCTGTAGACTGGAGAACTGACAACGGAAAATTGAATTCCATTCACTAAAGTGATGAATTAAAATCTTATTAACTGTTGCCTATTAACCCTCACCAAATCTGATGTCCGAAGCTCCCTTTTCCTGTCAGGATCCACCAATGCTTTCTGCCTGTCTCAGTGATCTTTTAGGAGAGGGGGTTTGCCTTTTTAGCTGACTCATTTTTTTTCCCACTTCTTTGGTGATGAGTTCAGCATGGAAAACTATCACTAAGGCAACATTATTTAAGGCAACCCCTAATTTATATCTCTTACTTGAAATCTCCTTTCTTTACAGAAAACACATAGCTTACTCTGCAGTAAGGATCTCCATGTGATAAATGTCTATCCTATTACTGCTTAATCATTTCCACTCCCATTGTTCATGCTCTGTTATCCTCTTAAATAAATACCTCCATCAAATATGGATAAAACGTATACCTTCTTTTTTAAAGGGAAGTAAGAACAGAGGTCATCATAGGAGGACTGCACTTTGAAGTCTTTCCTACCAATTAAGATCTTCTCAAATTATATTTTTTAGTTTTATGCTTTGCCTTTTCTTATCTATTTGATTCTGCCTGCAGTTGTACTCTTTGAAACAGTGTCAGTGTCCTGACTTGTTTGTGTTCCTTCTACTCCATCACATCACATCTGCAAAACGCATCTCTTCGGGCTAGCTTAACTCTAATTTAAGGCACTCATAAAGCTACCTTATCCCCAGCATTTTTCCTGCATCTTGCTCTGAACTTCCATCTCTTATCATGACCGTGTTTTCATGAAACATGGAGAAATATGACCTGGAATCCCAATATGACAAATTTTCCTTCAGGAGAAAAAAAAAAAAAAAAAAAAAAAAAAAAAAGCAGTCTTAATTATACCACATAGTTTAAAATCTAATTCTTGGGACTGTGCACTTATTTAAAAACAAGACTTCACACAGGAGCTACGCTCCATAAAGTGAGCATGCATTGTTCGCATCAAACCTGGGATTGCATGGATTTCTCAGATTTATGTGGCAGGTTTAATTTGATCACAAAAATGCCAATATACACCTCAGGTTTAACTCAACACACTTTCAAAACTGCATGGGAACATCACATTCTGAAACCAAGGTATTTCTATAAAGTTAGGACTCAACAGCTGAGCATTTGTAGAGCTGTTTTCAATTATAACATTAAGACCAACAGTTTAAAGCCAAGACTCCTAATTTGCAACAGTACTTGTTAATTTACAACACTGAGCTTGTATAACATTTAAGTAAACACTGCACTTCTGGATGACAGAAAGCTAAACAATGAAATAAAACTTCAGAAAAATATCTACTCCTGCAGTTTTCAAAGAGCTTCCAGTTCTCCAAAAACAAACAGCTCCCAGCTGCCCAGCATTTATACTCATGCATCCTGTACCACCAAATATGTAGAGAGAGACCAACAGCCTCAAGGTTTTTCATTCAGAAAAAGTATTTTATTTTAAAGGTAAACTCTGCTTTCACCCATTGTATATAGTTTGTTTTGTAAAAGGAGGGAAATACAGAGGAGAAAATAAACACAAAGCGTACTTTATTTTTACCACTGAAGAGCTAACAGTCCTCAAGTCTTTCTTCCAGTTAAGCTAAATCCTAGTCTTTTTAACAAGCATTCCAGCTGAAGATGGCTCCCTCACGTTTCAGTCTTCTGTGGCTGAAACAAGCCAAATTGCAAGCTCTTCTTCCTAACCATCCATTGCCTCATCACCTTTCCCACTGAAAAGTTTCAGCTACCCAATTTTTTTTTCCTCTCTAAAACGCCACTCTCTTTTTCTCACTCTTGCCACCACCTCAATACTAGGGCTAATCAAATAAGTAGAACCTGTACAGAATGTCAATTTTTCACAAAAATATCTTCAATACATGTCTAAAAGCCCAAAATAAGATGGCACTGGAAACATACTATTTTTCAATGAATTATTGCTATTGTCACACTTCATTTAAAACAACCATTTAACTGAAAATTTATTTTTTTACTAAAGAATCCCAAAAGCCTGCTGTTTCAAAAACTCTGCAGAGGATGATCCCCTTTAAGATCCTACTTGGTTTTCCCCTTGAGTCTATAAAATCAGAGCTTTCAGAAGTTTTGAGCTTTATACTCAAATAAAGCAGTTTGGAGAACATTTCAATATGGAAGCCCTCGAAGGGGCAAGAATGCAGAAAACGTGTTTCACAAGAGTCTTCCATGGTACAGAGTATGAAGAAAGGACTTGGGAGACTGGAAAAGCTGAGGCATGTTCAAAGAAGTTGAGAGCCTGAGGGGAGGTTTTGCAAAGCCTAAATAATGACTTGAATAACACTGGTGAGCCATGGAATAGGACCATGAGCATCAAAGGCCTCTTAGGGAGAAATGGGATAGGACAGTGGCTTCACAATGTTTTTGTGAATGTGTACTATTCAGGATCTATAATACCATAACAAATTAAAAAGGGTTCAATAGACATTATTCTTTGGGGGTGGGTGGGAGGGCGTGTCATGTTACCAACAACATTTAGTCCTTTCGGAATATTCTGCATATTTGTGAGCAAAATGTTGTGTAACAGCCTAGGAAAATGCCCTCCAGACTCTTTTCCAGGTCTCTGGAGCAATCCAGCTAGAAGCATATACAGCGTAGTCCAGAGAAAGGCCAAGAGCGACAATTCCCTCTCAAATTAATGAGATTTTTGAGTGTTCAGTGTCCCACAACTGGCCAAGCCTTTTATGTAGCAGTAATTGCAGACAGCTCTCCCACTTGGGTGGAGAAAGAAACTTGGGGATGACAACCTGAATAGCACTCTGTGCGACTGGCCATGCGGCTACTGTCTTAAGACAGAAATCCTGACATTAATTGCTTGTTGTATTTGAAGGCAAAATTCCCAAGGACACCAGTGGAATTCTGCTTATGTCAGCAAGGATTTCAGGCTTTGAAGTATTGCTGATTATTACCAATAAAGACATTCAAAAAATAACAGAGATACTCTCCAGCAAGATCAAATACCACATGTATAGCTTTAAATTTTGTGAGTTTTGTCTTTTTTTAGGGTCTAGAGCAAAGATGAAGATCATTGAGGTCCCTTCACAAAGAGCTGAAACTCATATTCTGGTACAACTCTGGAAGTAATGCATGCTTTCAACATACTAACATGAGACAAAAATCAATCCCTACCAAAAAAACCCCCAAAAAACAAGAAAAAAACCCCACCCCACAACCCAGAAACACGATAGGAAGAATATTGTCTCACCACAATACTTGAACAGGGATGAAAAGCAAGTACTGAGGGCTAAAACAAATACTGAGAGATGGAAAGGTTGAAGCAGAAGGCTTAACGTGAGCTGGAGAAAGAAGAGGTGTAATGCTACTAAATTGAAAGGTTATTAATTTTACAGAAATAAATTAAATTAGACTAAAAGATAAGCACAAGTCACATCAAGCCAATCTGCTCTCCTGTAACAGGATACATGCTTAGTGGATAGTAGAAATGCAATGAATGTCATACAGTTTGAGCAGAGCAAGTCTTTTAATACTGTCTCCCTTGACATTTTCGTAAGCCACCAAGGGAGACAGACTAGATGAAACACTATTTAAGGAGTTCTTATTAATGGCTCGCTAACTGGAATTATATATATACATGTAAGTATATAGACACTCCCAAGGAGTCTGTCCTCAGATATTTTCAATATTTTCAATAATGGCTTGAATTAGAATACTATCCAGGGAATTAAATAAATGCTCTAAGTGGAAAAGGGCTACAAGGACAATGAAAACAACAATTATTTTTCATAACAATACTAATAACATTGAGAAATAACCCACATTTAAAAAAACCAAACATCAACCACACAGAGCTATGACTAAAGAGTACAAAATGCACATTAATATGCCTTTTTTTATTTAGCAGAAATAGAAGGCACATGAAAGAACATACAACTGATAAAGTCTACCCACAGTTAGACCACACTGTAAGGAGTCTAAAAAGAATGGCCAGAAAAATATCATATTTTTAATTATTGAGAATTTCTAACAATCCACAAGGCTTCAAGCAAAACTAGAGAAACACAAACATGAAAGCATAAATCACAGCTAAAAATATATAAAACAAAATGGGCATAAAACATCATCTGTGTTCTCTTTCTCTCCTTGTTTATAAGCTTGCTTTTGTGTCTTGCAAGTTCAGAAAGAAACCATATCATCCAGTTCCAGTTACATTTCACCCAGGATTGCCCTAAGGTCACATGAAAGAGTGGTGCTGGCGAAGGGTTGGGAACAGATGATATAACACTGTGTAGGGATGCCACTAGCAAAACCAAGAAGAGGCTTGGTATGGAAACATGGTACAGCAAATTCCACCACTTCTACCTACCACAGGGAGGTGGGTTTCTGTCCGTCCAGCCTCAGTCCTCACTTGCCCTCCCGACTGGGCTCCAAACACCGTCAGTATGCACATTCCACATTCCTCTGGCCTATCAAGGATATATTAATACATTCCTAGCACAGCACTCGGAAGAAAAAGTATACCCAAGAGATATAACTATACTCCCAGCTCTCTCAAAGTGAAATACAGTCCATCGCTATCAGGAGATACAGGCAACATGCAGGAAGAAACATGTTCACAAGGAATAAAGACAAGGTGTGGCTCATGAAACTGGAATCAAGCATGGTTTGTTTGAACGGCAGATTTTAATTTACACCTCCTGAAAGCACCAATAAGCTTTGGAGATATGCACCAATGCCAAATCCCATGGATGTCAATGGGACTGCAAGTGAGTACAGAGCTCACCCAGGCTGCACGCTCATATATAAAAGCACACCTAAGCATCTGGTTGGATCAAGCACCTATGGGCCTTTAATTTATACTAATTGACAGAAAAATATCCTCTTGCAGTAAATCAAAGCGGGCTTTGTATCACTTTGCTGATAACTTGGTTATCAGGTATTGGACACAGGCCCAGATATTGCACCGAGAGCTAAGTAGTGCAAGGGTATGTCATCACAGCTTTCGGTGAAGCCATAAATCTACTGAACTGTCGTGTGACTCTTACAATGCCAAACTGAAGTGAACCACATATCCTAGCAAAATAAAACATTTCAAATAGATTACTTGTACAGGGTATTGCCTTACTCTGCCATTTGCACTATAAATATCCTATTTTGCTGTTCTATAAAGTCATGTAGAAAGGTTTGAAGTCATACAGAAATATAAATCATATACAGAAATGCATAAAAACTGGTTTAAGGAAGAGGATTCATCCCCATAGGCTATGAAATAAGGTTCTGATACGGTACCTTCAAAATCTGTTGGGGTTTATACTATCGAACACAATGCAAATAAGAGTTTGACTTGAATGAGGATTTTCTACAAGACCTGTGGATGTTTTTAATTCCTGCAATACATGTTAGGTCCCAAGACTGCATCTGGCAGTGATCAGAAGGATTCTTCCTTTACTGTCTTTCTACTTTCTCTGATAGTAACTGCTGGATCACACTGACTTTCCATTCATATTTCCAGATACCACAGTATGATACAGATACCCACATCAGACACCTTGGGCATCTTTCACTTTTCATCTAAAAGAGGTTTCTTCTAGACTGCAATAACAGCCTTTTCTTAATAGCACGTAATCTGTTTCTTAGAAAACACAGCAACACAAAATTACTTGAGAAGTGCAGGATAAAAAAGAACTACAAGAAGTAATGAAACAGATGCAACTACAGTGTATCTTTCATGTTTCAATACTCCATTCATAACAGATTGGAAAAGCCTGCTCATTAGCAGCAGTTGTTCTGAAAACACACAATATTTGTGAGTTAAAAGCACATGAGTAAAGGAACTAGAGATCTTTACAAGCAAGCTTTTGATTTTGTGGATTCCTTAGTGGCTTTCCAATATTAAAAAATTAATAAAATCTACTGAGCACTTGTTAACTCTTTAATAGCATTCAAACCACATAAATACAATATTCGTCTCATGTATCAAAAACATGTTCCAGATATATTCCATACCAAAATATACTCTAGTATATACTCCAGCATACACTGAAACAGCACAGCTGCTTGTTCCATTTTATGAATTTTGAGTAAATGTTAAGAAGGTAATGGGGAAAGGGGAAAAAGGCACAGACTGCCAATGGAGAAAGTAGGCATGTATGATATGACACTAGTCCAACTCATTTTTTTTAATGCATCCCAGCCTGCATGAGAAAAGCCTTCTGAGGCTCCACAATCAAAACTTTGTGTGACTTCTCACTCAGAAAACCCTAGCGCAACAAAACAAGCCTTGCAATGTGACCCAAAGGACAACAAAGAAAGGCGTCTTGGCAAAACGATAAAAGATTCAATTTCCATAGCTATGGCCCTCTGATGGAGTATGTCTCTTTTTGATTAAACCAACTATGAGATCATCTCCATACAGAGCAAACAACTGCTATATTGTCATGCCAGGAGTATGTTGCTGTTTGCACTAAGGCAGGAAGGCTTTCTACATAATACTTAATTTATTTTTATTTAAACATTACATAGCTGCAACATAAAACAAGAACCTGGTGCTGACGGGTGTGATGATCTCTGCACTCCAGCGCTCCACATCCAAAATGACTTTCGGTGTTTTCAGACATACGTAACAAAAACAGTCATTCCATTGAAGGAATGAAGTGATTTCTGAGGCAACATATTCCTAAAGTACTCAAAACTAGTTGCAGACAAAATTTGCACTTAGTTCTCAAAATCAATTTCTCTTCATGCTTGTTGTTATCTTGAATGAAATGTCCCTTGGGACAGATATTTCTGAATAAAAGTGTCTTATTTCTTAATAAAGGGGTCTATATAGCATATTTGTTGAGGTTTTCTTGTGTTCTGCTAAGAGACTGGCATAGGAGGAAACATAAGTCATTAAAGAAATCACCAATCAAAGCCAGTTTTACAGATGTAATTAAGAATGTGTTTCAGAATCAACAATATGACTAGGTGAGTAGGGAAAAGTGAAACAAAATCTTAAGTCTTAAACTGAATAGAAGCTATAATGTGAATATACCTGGACTGACTTATTCTCCTATATTCTTCCAGTGCTGTGTACAGACTGGCAAATTGAGTGTGAATGGAATTGGATTGCAAACCATTTGCTCTAACAGGCAACTGCACCCTTAATGTGGAAAAAGGGATACCCATAATGTTTTTCCTTAAACTTGCTGTAATTATCAGGTACTCCTCTGCTGTGCAAGAAATGCAACTCCAATTAAGAGTGAACTGCAGGTGAGAACCTGGAGGAGTACCCAAATTGCTGATCCTCTTTTACCTCAGCTTTTATGAGATTTAAATTTGGAAACTTAAAGCCATGAGACCCTTCACTTTAAAGAAGAAAATTCCAATATTATGATTCTGCTCAGGCGCACGAAGCGTCCTACAGCTGTAAAAACCCAGTTCACAATCCAGTTATGAGAGGGGAATAAAAAATATTGCAACTTGCCCGGCTCCACAGAGCAGGAATGCAGCAGTACTGAAATAGCTTCCAGGCTGTGATCAGGCACCATATTGTGAGCAGTTAATGTCAGGTACCCCAAAGAAAGGTTTGATTGCCTAACAGTGACTGACAGGGCTTTGATGACTTGAAATATATGCTGCCTCATCAGCATTTAATACCATTTCCAAGTAATAAAGCAAAGGAGGAGAATCAAAGCTGACAGAGGAATTGAAAAGGGACCAGTGGTGATGTCAGTGTTGCTAACTGCAGTATCTATATTATTTTTATTTGATCCCTTTCCCATAAGTCATCTGGGCTGGCACAGAAGAACTTTGTCATATTTCAAGTTGTGATACTTCAAAGCACTGTGCAGTAGCAACAGGAGAGCATTAAAACAGTAACTTGGATCAGTAGCTTCAGCTCAGAATGACAAAGCTGGTTATCAGCAATGTGCATCACCAGTGACTGACCCTAGTAACTGCCTTTACCCTTGCATGAAAAGCCCCTTCCCAATGGCCTGACAGCCTGAAGAAGATAGCCTTTAGAAATCTCCACCAGGGTGAAAATAGTTTCCAATTCTTATTTTAATGGTGCTTTTTCTTGCAGATTACCTGCTCTCTGTGAAAAGATAACTAATCGAACTATTCTACTTATCAGCCTCCTTTGGATCGACTGCTGCATTAAACAAAAATTTTAATAACCGTTGCTAAAGCAAAAGGCAAAAGATGGAAGTCTTTAATGAAAGCCTCACAAATCAGTAAAAGAAACAAGAAAATAAAAAAGTTCAGGTGCAAATATTCCCAACTAATGTAAAGGGCATGTTAGAAAGGAATGTGTCATCTTATTTACTAAGAGCTCAAAGATCAGGGCACATAAATGGCCTTTGAGAGGGTGATACTCAGATAGATTAAAACTGGGAATTACTGGCTATCACAATCAATGACAAGAAATGTATCAGAATAGTCATCTCTCCCCTTTACTCACTGCTTTTCATTAAATGGATTATGAAGCTTAAACCAAACGTGCTGGTTCACATTAGCAAACTGAAAGTGTATCTAAGGATGTTCCCTGCATAAGGTTTTATGACTAATTACAATTGATTCGATATGGTATTTGGAAAGGATCTTTGGGTTTTGAAATTAGGCCTATTTTGCTCTCAGAAAAAAGACAAGTATTTAAGATACCCTTAAGCCAGACCTATAAATCAATTAATAAGAACTTGGAGCTGTTTTTGAAAGCTTGGCCCTGTGGACATTTGTTCTGAGGGGTAGCAGGTGTCAGGAGATGGCCTGTGAAGAACTCCTGCATGATAATGCTCCCACCCTGCTGCAGCTACTGCTCCAAGCTATGATTTCCATCCTACACCATTCCTACTTGAACAACTTTGAAGCATCACAACATGAAATATCATGTAACATTTTATACTACCCTGAATTACTTATGGAAAAAGAACCAAACGAAATAGGCTCTTCTACACACAGCCCACGTGCTTCCTTTGAATATTTTATAGCCATAACTATTTTTTTTTCTTCTCCTGCTGACAAGAATAACTTGTTGCAGAGGCACCTAGTTTGACCTGGGATTTTGCACATTTCATATTATTAGCCTTCAGGGAGAATATAGAAGAAGAAAATCCCTTCTTTATCTGTTTTCTGCTGCAACAATATTCTGATTTTTTAGTCTGTATCATTTACAGTAACAATATTAACCAAAAAGACAGCAATTTTTATTTTTTTTTAAAGGAGCTGTACAATATTTCAACTAACTTTGAATGCAATATGCCTACCAAAGAATAACGGAATGGATTATGGTTTAAGAAGATGGATGGAAACCTTTGAGAAAAATGCATGCCCACAGGTTACTACAATTAAAACGTGAAGGGTCTTTCTTCTCAATAGAAATAGATTTTTACTGGGTCACAATGAAAAACAGGTAATATATTTTTCTAAAACAAATAAGTTAACCACTTCCATGGTTAAGTCCTGGTGCTTATTCTTTCTTGATTAGAAGTACAAGTCATAATAAATTATATTTTTTTAATAGAAAGATTCCTAGAGCAAAGATTTTGCTGAAACAATGCTATGAATTTTTTCACAGTGTAAATAATTTTCAACTATAAAATAAAGGAAATGTGAAAGTCCAAACTTCACCTATTGGCTCTACATCATATGTTGAAATTCAATGTACATGTTCCCATACTGGCTTGAGGGAGCAGAGCCATGCAAAGCCAAAGACATACACTCCTTATGGATAAAACATTATCCTGTGCAATTGAAAGGTGTAAAGATAATTGACATTTACTACATTCATACCTTTTTCCCCCCCCCCAAAATACTTGAACAACAAATTTACAATTTTACTTCGCTCAAAAGCAGACACCTCCATCTCAGGAGGAACTGGCCCTTAATTACCCCTGCATCAGAGAAGCAGCCAGGGTCCTGATATTACCAGTGGCTCTCATTCACTTCACTTGACAAGGGCTTAGCTCTCCAATTTTTCCACTCTGCAGAAGGGCAATGGGGTGCTATCTGATTTTAACACATCAGAGGGAGGCTATTCTTATTCCATGTATTATCAGAAGATCTCAGCTTGATCACCACAGTAGGTCCAAATCCTCATCCAAAACAAGAACCACCAAGAAGGGGAACCAACTTCTTAACACCATGAAGCTCCTGTGAGAGCTTGGGTGTTCGTTCTACTGCCAGGCTGCAGGCCTGGGCGCACTAGGACTTGTGTACAGTAAACACTGGCATCTGGTGGCAGCCGGGCGAAGCACAGTTCTACCTTCCTAGAAGCATAGCAGGGAACATAAATACAATTATTTCTTTGAAGAGAGTAGTATCTGCATGAATTGATACCCAGTGGAAAGATGATCAAACCTCTGATTGTGACCGTCAGTTATATTAACAGCCTCGCAAACCCCTCATGATAATGCATGTATATTCCTGGCAGGAAGCTTGAGTCAGTTCAGCAAATTTTCTAGTGCAAATCTGATATGAATGGTTGAGCTGAACTCCAGGGGAAAAGCTCTAAAGATAGTACAGGTGGATAGGGCTTCTGCATGTAGAAGACTGGATGCTGGAATTTGGATGCTGCTGCAATTTGTCCTATATTAGTCTTAAACCAAAATCAAGTCAGTTGACTGACTTCACATCATCAGTATAAAGCTATTTTGTTGACACAAATTTAGGCAGAAAACAAGTCCTCACAGATTAGTATGTGTCTTTTTCAATGAATTCCTAGCTAGTGTTTAAAACCACTCCTTGTTTCTACTTCAATCTTCTGTCAGCACAGGGCCCAGTCTTGCAAGACATTATCTAGGTTCAAATACGGTTAGTGAAAATGGACATCAACAGGACTTAAACCTTGCACAACAGGGCCTCCTCTCCTTGTCAAAACAAAGCACAGGGTTTGTGTGTGCAACTATTGTCATTCCTATGTATTGTGTTGTCCGTTTCAGTATCTTCAGTTGCATCTCTGCTGCAACATCATGGAGTTTTTCTGGTACAGTCTAGACAGTTGCTGCATATTTGAAATAGTATGAGTAGTTTGGAATGAGGTTTGTTTATGAGTCTGGAGTTTTATGTCCTTATCTGAACCAAACTGCTCTTGCCTCTGAGCATCACACATTGTTGCTCATCAGAAAGTTGTCTCTCCAGACAAGGCATGTTGCTCCCAATTTAGAAGAGTGAGCAAACACATTTGAAGCATAGCAAAAATGGAAGGGGCTAACAAAAAAAGTATAAGAATGATTCAAGGTCTCATTTAAAATCAGTTCAGTGCTTTCTTCTAAAGGAAGATTAGAGAGGAGTAGACTGATGTCCTTGCATGCCTAACTGAGAAGAAAAGGAGGAGACTGATAAAGGCTATTGAAACCAAGCAGATAAAATACAAGACACCCAGTGAATAAATCTGTAAAATTCAGATTAGAAATCAGAAGTGTACCTTTTCTGAGTGAAGGTTCAACCAGTCAATACACAGCTATCAGTGACTGTCCACCACTTGAAGCCTTTAACTCAAGTTTGGATATTCTTCAAAAATACATATTCTGTCCCAGACAGCTCCTGAAGCACTGTAAGAAATACGGATTCATAATCTACAAGCCTTAATTGTGCAAAGAGCCTGAATAGATGATTTCAAAACGTGTGAATACTTGGTATCAAATTGAGCATCTGAGTAATTCCTTCTGCATTTGCCAATTTCAGTGACTTCAACGGGACAACTGAATGGCTTAAATTTCAGCGTGGGATTACATGTAATAATGACACAAGATCGTGATTAGAATCTGTAGGAGGTTACAGATGTCAGTGAGAACCGGGCAACGTTCCCTGTTCTTCTTGAGAATATTATAGTTGATCATACATCAGCTAAAACTCCTATAGCATTCTGAAGAATAGGGAACACTGCCCAGTTCTCACTGGTATTTTTCCCCCCCCCCTCTCAGGAAAACCTCTTCAGAGATTTCACAGAATGTCAGGGATTGGAAGGGACCTCAAAAGACCATCTAGTCCAATCCCACTGCCAGAGCAGGAACACCTAGGTCAGGTCACACAGGAACGCATCCAAGCAGGTTTTGAATGTCTCCAGAGAAGGAGACTCCACAACCTCTCTGGGCAGCCTGTTCCAGTGTTCTGTTACCCTCACTGTGAAGAAGTTCTTCCTCACATATATGCGGAACCTCCTATGTTCCAGCTTGTACCCGTTGCCCCTAGTCCTATCATTGGTTGTCACTGAGAAGAGCCTGGCTTCACCCTCATGACACTCACCCTTTACATATTTATAAACATTAATGAGGTCACCCCTCAGTCTCCTCTTCTCCAAGCTAAAGAGACCCAGCTCCCTCAGCCTTTCCTCATAAGGGAGATGTTCCACTCCCTTAATCATCTCTGTGGCTCTGCTTAACAACTGAGAGTCATATACCCTTTACAGAATCTGTTATAATCAGATGTTTTAAATACTTTGAAGGTTAAAGATACTTGAAAAGTTAAATTATGTTTCCATTCATCTGACTTCATTCCAAGTCTGTAATGTCTACTACACATCAGCTGGGTCGTATTTGAGACTCATTTTAACTAGTAAGCAATGTTCTGGAGATCAATATAATTTTTGACCCGATAGATCACAAAAGGTGGATTTATAAACAATGTTGACTAGTCCATACCTAAAACATCACATCAAAACTATGCCATGCTCCTTCTCAAACTTTTTTTACCTTACTTCACGTCTTTAAAAAGGGTACATAATTTTATGCTACGTAAGTCTCTCAATAAGAGCCTTAGAGCCTTTTATAGGTTTCCTGGATTCTCCACAAATTTCACCCTTAAGTAGGAAATAATCTGCCCCAAGCTAGAGTCCAAGTACTATGTTTTATAGTCCATGTCTTGCAGGCAAGTCCCACAGTTGCCACAATGACTTTCTGCATATGGTACCAAAATCTGAATTGTCTGTCCTTTTAAGACACTACACATTGTATCAAGTGACCTGCTACTGAAAAACAAACAAACACAACCAAACAAAAAAAACCACCCACAAAAAACCCCCTACTACCACAAAGCTAAACAAATCCAAGCACATACTTAGAAGTCACTTCATCAAGAAAACAAAGTTTTCAAACCTGTATTTTTGTTATTTTAAATACTTCCCTATGCAGCTTATAGCACCTTCCAGGAGGTATAGCAGGAAGGCAGGACAGTGAATACGGTGTGTGTATTTAAATACATAAAAGCCCCACACCAAAAATTTCAGGAAGGCTGAAAAGCACGAAGAAAATACTCCAGTCACCTCATAGAAAGTTCCTGCCTGGTAGTGCAGTATCTGACATGGATTTCACGTTCAAAGCAAGAATTCAAATTGTTTGCCTGTGTGTGTGTGTGTGTATACATAAATATATATGTTTCTATAGGCATGTGTATCTGTATAACATACATCATGTGTGCATTTCATTCGCATTCACAGGGCATTCTGCATGGATTTTCTGCTCTCCTTGCCTGAAAGCTGACAAGACACCTGGGAACCTCTTCAGTGACCTCAGCAAAGTAAGTTTGCTCAGGCCTCCCAAAAAACACCAGGGGACAATCTGAATTCCAGAATTACATTGCTTCAAGTAGTTTCCAAGAAGGCAAACAAGTAGCTTTTTTTTTTTCTTCCTGATCACAGAGCCTTCTGAACATTTTGGAAAAGCCTTTGAACTTCCACTAAATGTGATCTGTTTAATGTTTGGATCTGTTGAAAGTGAGGCAGTCAGATAAACTCAGCCAAGGTTGAAATTATTTGCTTCCAACACCTCTACAGTTTAATCACATCTCCCTGAGCACCTTTGTAGATACTTATTGAATTAGACATTCAAAGAGATGACTGACAAATAAAAATAAGGCAAATAAAGATAATCTACCATTTTTCTAGGCATCCAAAGGGATGCAGACCTACAACAAAAGAGCTTTATATTTTCCACTGCCTACCATAAGCATTAAACTCTTCATGGATGACGTCTTTGGAGCTGAAAACTGTTGGCAAAACATTTCTTGTTTTTGTCTCAGTCTAGGAAAATGAGATATTGTTTCTGTAGTAAAGTACTCTGAAATGAGTCACTTACAGCAGTGTAACCTGCCATATCCATTTGGTAACAATAGAACAGACATCAATTTTCAATCTTATCAGAAGTCACCAGTCCATAAGTATTAGTGGCGCCTACTGAATTTTATCCAGGGACCTAATAGAAAACATCTGTTCTTTTACTTCACAGCAAATCAATAGATTAAATCAACATTCTCTTTTCTCCTTTATTCTGTTCATTAAAGGCATAGGTTTTCTTTCCTTTTTCTTCTATTTCTTTTAATAACTCGCTTCTCCTTGCAAGTCAAATCCTAGTATATTATAGAGATTGCTATGTCTCTTTCTGGACTTACTTGAGGAGACGTATATCTATGCTCCAGCAAAAGACAAGCAGAAGTAATTATCTTTGAGGCACATATTTAAGAAGAGCTTGGTAAAATTATACCTAGTATTTGGACTGAAGCCCAGCAAGACTTTTAAAAAAAAAAAAAAAGGTACTAAACCAAAAACATACTAGGAGAAATAATGTTTATTGCCTTTTTTGCCTTTTTTCAAGCTATAATTCAAGCTACAAGATGTGATGCTATTACTAAAAAAAAAAAAAATCAAGCTCTAAGCTCATACATTTCTCCAATGTGCTATAACATCACAACTATCAAGTATGATGTGCCTTGTGGAGTCACCCGCATTATGATGCTTACTTAGATAATTCATGGCTAGATTCAAAACCAAACTGTTTGTACACATTCTATTATCCCACCAGTATTGTACATTAGGCTTGCACGAGGACATACTGAACAATACAGCCTAATATCCAGCCTAACATGCTTATAAATGAAAAGCACTCTTCATTTAAATAACAGACAAAACTAGGAACTTCTGGGCGAAGAGGGAGAGAGGTTAAGGTAGAAGTGACCAAAAAAGAGGCAGAAACTGTTATTCTGCTCTAAGCAGCAGAATTAGTATTAAAAATTATCACCAAAATAGCAGAAATGAGATTTTATCTGAGGCATTTTTGACTTGAGTTGAAATTACTTTATATTCATGACATGTGTTACAAAGGTGTTGCAAGAAGTGTATGGTAGTTCTATTTCATTATGTATTAGAAGTTGATAAATATAAACAGAGCTAGTCTATAATAAGGGGATATTTACAAGTACATAAAATGCTTTAAACCATCCAGCAGAGATAAATTACTGCCCAATCTAGATAACCAGAGTTCTGCTAGAGCACTTCATAGTACATTGCAAATGTACTACAACCTGGCAGCAGCTCCTACATAAAATCAGTAACATGGGAACAGGGTAGTATAGCATTCACTGCCATACAACAACTTGGATCAAGGCTTCTGCCCTACATCATGACTGAATTAACTTACAGTAAATCAAAACCCATTCTTGGCTCTGTGACTTTGAAACACACAGTACAGTGACCCCAGAACCACATCATTTTTGATTTTTCCATCAGTTTAGTGCAGCACCATGAGAGACTTGACACTGGGACTCTTATCTGTCAGTGAGATGAAGCTTGAGGGAACTTCTCACTACAGTTTGAGGTGAGGATTAGGAGAATTTTGATCGTGGAAAATAAAGTTATTACTGGAAATTAATTTAATATGGTGTCAAGACAAAAAGAGATGGACATAAACACACACCTCTTAGGACAAGAGAACAAGCAAAGAGGAAAAAAAATTAGAGAAGCAGCAATCCACAGCCAAGCAAATTTTAGTCTGGAAGGGTGCAATGGCTGAGCACCCCAGACTTGGGATATCTTGTCAGTCAGGAAGGGAGCAGATTTAACTATCATCTGATGAATGACAGAATAGCCAAGTTAGAAAACAACAACATCCCACTTTTAGACTATTTCAGTTCCCATGAACAAAGCAGATTTTTTTCATTTGAGATTTCTCTTTGTTAGCTATTAAAACAATGATGCCTCACTTACTACTGAATAAAAACAATAAGAAATGGGAGGACCCAAGATGATTGAAACAAAATTCCATAAAATAATTAAACCTCAGACCTACCCAAATGCTGACATCAAATGCGTAAAAGTCATTGATAGTTCTCTGTCTCATTATGGGAAACAGAGATTGATGAAACACAGCTGTGTTCACAGCAATTGATGGCATACATCATCATTTCCACAGCATTCACATTAAATTACTTAGCAGCTATAGTGCCAGTATAGATTATGGGATAACACAGCCCTTTCTTTTAATCTCAGGCATCTGGAATTTCAGGGTCAGATGAACCTTTTTTCCTTCCCCCTTTTTTTTAAGGCAAGACAGACAAAGTAGTAATACCAAAAGTATGAGAATACCAAGTCTCCTCTAAGGAATACATATTCACATCACACTCAAAAATAACTTTAAAAGTAATTCCTAAATTTTAATATATATTAATATCCAGCCACAGGAGCATAGGAAACGGGAGAGAGATTTCCACTAACAAGAATTTCAAAAAATATCCTGTAGAATTTTTGGCAATGCAGCACCCTTCTATATGAACCACAGCTGTGCGACTTGCTTGTTTTCATTGCATTAGACAATCTAGGAGCACCATACCCTCAGAAAGACAGCTGAAGTAACACAAGGTCCAAATGATCCCTTCTAACCAAAACTAGATGGTACTTAAAGGTAAGACCATTCTGGACCACTTTAAGATGATCCTGGAATCACAACTGAGATGCTTAAACACAGGAACTTTAGGCACTGAGAGATTCAGCTGAAACCCAACTGTGATTAAAACTGGGCAAGTGCTTTACTTGCAAGTTCAAGGACTCAAAAGCAGGTTCTGTATCTAAAGTAACTTTTATTTTGGAAGCAGACTGTACAACTAATAAGCACTGTGATCCTGCTGTGTTAAAAGGCAGCAAATGAATGTGCCTTTAACCAGGAGACCAGACTAATAAAAAGAAAACCCTGTATTTGCAGGTTATTGTTCTCAAAAATTAAAATCACCGCGATATCTAATAGAGTACTAACATAAGGAAGCAGCAACACAGTAAAGAGAATATCTTCTAAAATTGGCAAAGGGTAGTTTAGTCTAAACCACAGTGTAAAGTGTGAATAACAAAAACAGGAAACTTGGGACATCCGGTGGACTAATATCTATAAAATAGCAATAGCCCCAGGAAACCATAAGAGTAAAGCCATTTGACCATGTTATGGATTTTATGAAAATATGTTCCAGAAAAGCCTTAACTCAGACACTAACATTTCCATGCTGTAAAGATTCTTTATGTTCTACAAAAACTGAGTTTCCCACCATTTCATTTTACTAAACTTTGAGGTAATTGTTACGTTACAGCTTTTTTTCCTGGTGTAGATTGTTGGGTTTTTTGCTTGTTATCAGCTCCATTTATAATCCTATTTTTGCAAACTTTTTAGGAAAGATCATAAAAATCTAATTTAACTACTAGCAGGTTCAGTAATAAGGATGGTAAACAATTTCACCTAAAGAGGGTGAAAATTATCCAGTTCATTAAAGATACTTAGCACTCAAAGCAGATTCTGGTTTGTTGTTTGGTCAATGTGTTTGTGTAAAGGGAGTTCACATTTATAAGATCACAATATCTTAATAAACTACAACTCAGCTGTCCTGAGCCTAACAGTTTTAAACATTTCATATGAGACAGGTAAATACTTTGAAGTTCTATTCAGTGTCACATGTTTAACACCCTCAGCCACTTGAACGAAAAAAACAGAATGCCTCTTATTTCTTGAAAACTTTCCACTGTTAACATGACACCAAATGTCTGTGGTCTAACTGGTTACACATTGTGTTGTATTTATTTCCACAAAAAGTAAAAATCTGTGCTAGATACCACAGCTAGAATTTTAACTTGAGATCTGACAGCACTGCCAGCCTACTGCCTGCACAAAATCCAACCCCAATTTCACTCCAAACTGAGAGCACTTTGGTACTCCAGTACATCAGTTAGGAAGCTGCAATAATTAATCCAACACAAGGGGATGATATTCCACCTTAAAACATATCTCAACAAACACCCTTTCCAGCCTGCTGGAAAGAGATGGCCAGATTTTACCTACTTTGCAGAAGTCATCACCTCCCATAGTAACTCTGCTTGTAACAAGACAGAACCAGGCAGCAAATAAGAATAGAGTTAGAGAAGCAAGTACCCAACACTGTCTTCTGAGATATCTCAGAGAAAAATGAATACAGCTATCAAGCACATGTCATTCATTCCCCTAGTCAACACTACATAGTAACCTACTGTTAAAGGGCAGGAGTACTGAGGGAGAGAAACAACAAGCAATTCTTTCAAGCCAGCTGAGATATTCTCCATGTAGAAAGACATTGCCTACCTGGAAAATACTCTGAATGCTTTTTTCCAGTCTTAAACATTGAAATAAAATCATATGCTGCAACTAATAAACTCAAGGCAATGCTTCATCCACCTTAGTCTATGTCTCAAACATCCCAGGACATTCACAAACCCAAACGATCTAGGGGAGCCAAAATACATTACCAAGCAGATCATTCCATCATTTCGTGAGAACAGAGCAGACTCATTAACATACTGTATGTATTTGTACACATACAAACATACAGCTGTGCACATCTCTCCTCAGAGAAAGGAGAAGCAGCCTGGACCATTTTTTAGGCTGGGTGGTAAGATTTCACACACCCCAGTTTTGGCAGGTCACTACATGTCACAGTGGCATTTGTTTTCTGCCAAGGCCAGACACTTTTTTTTTTTCCTTCTTCATTTTCCATGTTTGGGGAAACACCTCTCTGTCCTGGGAACTTTGTCTGCAAATATTTCCCCACCTGAAATATTCATCCTACCTGAAAAGATGCTTTGCAGCTCCCTAAATACCCATTCTAATTGGGGGTCCCTACGTTTGAGTTATGCAAACAGTAACTGAGCCATATTGCACTGTGATATTCAGTAGTCGTACGACTCTGTAGCAGCCTAGTGTGCAGCTGTTTTAAAGACTGATTGCTTGTTCCATTGGTCAGATGCAATTGCAGAGCCTGGGGAACAGCAATGTACAGCAGCAGACTTTAATTTCATTTTTGATCCTCAGGAGCAGACCATATATTTATTGTTTTAGCTAGGCTAGGCAGGAATCTAACATTACACATATTGATTAGGAAGGACAAGTTCTGCCCTGCATCCATTTTTGGTGTGCTCCCATGTGCGGTTAAAACCAGCAGAATAAAAATGCAGCATAATTGGCTGACGTTTAATGCCTCAGAGTAATTTCTCCATGCCTTGCATCTTCACTGCTGTTATTCCAAGGACTGAAGTCGCTGCAACCAATTCAAACTATGTTTGACCATCCTGGCAGAAAACTCCTTTAAATATCTGCACAAAAGGCTTCAAGTAAATTTCAAAGACCGTTTGCCTTTCCTCTCTTGTAGCATCCATCACAGTGCCTTTCATGCTCCACAGGATCAAGTATTTCCCCAAGAGGTTACTATATTTCTTTAATAGCTATATTTTTAGCTCCGTCTGCCTAGATTATATACCTACTGTACTATATGCTTACATGCCTCAGATGACTACGTGACTCTTACTACATTCTCACCTTCTGCTGTCCACAACTTGCTCAACCATAGAGCATGAAAAAGGGATGCCTGCTTGTTGATTATCATTGCTATGAGTGACCACACATGGCAAGTGTTCTCTCCTGACCCCATACTAATGCATACCCCAAGCTGTGTCTTTGAGAAGTGAGACATTCTATGTTTCAATCTATTTTATTCTTCCTTCTTAAAAAGTGCTCTCTCAGTGTGGAAGCAGGTGATACCCTACAAGAGTACTTTTGATATGCAAATGTCTGCAGGGGCAGCTCTCTGGGTGGGCCATCTTCAAGATGGGAAAATCCCCAAGACTAGCTCTGCAGAGGCCAGCAGTGCTTACACAGGGAGCAAGACAGCAGCAATGGATATTACATTAACTGTGCTGGAAAATTCCCCCCTCCTCCCCTGAGCATCTGTTCTACATGTGTTGAACAGATCTTCTTTGTCTCTTGTCCAGCAACATGCAAGTGAACCCAAGCTCCCCCAGGGAATGGAGGGATACAAGAGAAGTCAGCATAAAGATTTGTGCTGGAAGGATAAAAGATAACAGCCTGTCAAACTGCAGACCTTTAAAGCTTAACACTTACTTTCAAATTTGCTCTTACACTGCTATCCACTGCCAAGATATAATAAGTTTGCGACCTCAACTTACGTTTACTGCCTCTTATCAAGACATGTCAGATTAAAAAAAAAAAAAAAAAAATTGAGAAAAAGTACAGTGTATAAACAGAAAAATCTAATCGGTAACTGTGTATCTTAAAATTGTAGTGAGATCTGCTCAACTTTTAGCAATCACAACTGTGCAAGAGAGCCTACGGACTCAGGAAAACAATTTCTTTGGTCATTTGTTTGATGAAGTGACTTTATTACTTCACACACATACTTTCCTTCAGTCTCCACAAAACGTTTCAATTCACAGTTTAACCCTGACAAATTCAAAATGCCAAGATGTCAGATCTTGTGTAGTTGAATGTCCAAGCCACCTAATATAAGTTCATGTAGACTCACAGAGCAGTCCAAGATCACTCAAAAAAGCATGAACTAAAATGTTGAGGGGGGAGGGGGTGTTTAGCTTAGAGTGCCCCCATGAAATAACTGTGCAAAGGCTCCCAAGGTCCCTGCAACAGAGCTGGCTGCAGAAAAGTAAGTTAAGTTAGAACAGGACAACCCCTGAAAAAAATTAGTTCTGTTGACAGCTAAAACATATCAGCACAGTATAACAAGACCATGTTGTTTTCAGGTCCCAAGTCCTTAGTAAGACATTCGTTGGTAGCATTTGTCTACACTGGTCCACCTAGAGTCAGTCCTGTACTTCAAATTTACAGTGCAAACTGAAGTTTACCTCAGAGTGTAGTGCATGATAAAGCATTAGTATTTCAGACTTGGATTTGAGTAATTCACACAGTTTTTGTAAAGAATTTTCTTTAGAGGAAGAAAAAAAATGGCCTGAAAACCATTCTTTTGTTGCTCCCTGAACAGAAAGACTGCAAATGCACATCCTGAGGGATATAACCCATGTACTAAGGGGAAAATATTCAGCTACTTCAGAAAGGAATTGGGAAAACTAATACACATGTCTGATGTGTAAAAATGGTGGGCCAGGTTTTTTTAACATTATCAACTAATTGAATTTATTAATATTTTGAATTTTACTATATAGTACTGCTGTACTAAAATTCCTGCCTACTCTTTTCTCAGGAGGTAAACTGCCATGAGACAGGATAAACATTATTTCAGAACCCAAGAGGCATCTCACTTTGATATTTTGAAATGGTGTTTACTTATAGGTAAGCAAATTATCAGTACAGGAAGCACTCATGAGAAAAGCAAAACAGGGAGGGGCAGTGGAGACAAAGGGGGAATTTAGGACAAAGACCATTCAGAGAGCTGAGCAGCAGGAGGTGGAAGCTGTACCCAACTGTTCCACTGAGCAAGTGCTGCTCCCTCCATACACCTGCTTCTAGTTGCCTCCTGCATGCCCTTGCATCACCCTCAGGGCTTCCATGGGCATGATGCAGGCAAATCAGATACATTGGAGTTGCTGGAAGTCATCCTTCTGCTTGCCTTGTCTGCACCTGGAGCCAGCTCTGCCCAAGCTGTACAACAGACAAAAGGTCAGCTGTTTCCCCACACACCTATTTCTGGCAGAGAGGGGTGTAGTACAGTAGTACTGGTTCCTACAAAACCACCTGTGAACCCCAGGGTCCACCTGCAGAAAAGCACGCAGCATGTGTCCAAGATCACCTGGATCCTCCATCTCTCAGCCCGAGTGTTTGCTCATTGCAACTCCCTTCTCACAAAGGCCACCCAGGAGCTGACTAACAGGAAAATCTATTAACTGGTGCTCACCTGGTCTAAATTTTAAAAGGTGAACAAGAGGGTCCATATCCTATTATGAATCCACCATGCTCTCCACTTCCACAGACTATTTCATTATTGCATTTCTTGTTGAGTACAGATCCACATTTTGATATTGTGCATGATGGAAATTCTCTTGCTTTTCTGGAATTCATTACAACCTTGATCCACTCCAAGCATAATGGAAAGCATGAAACAATAGAAAGAGCCTTCCAACTGTCACCTTGGATTTGTCATCAAATGTGGAATATTATGAGAAAACTTTCAAGAGGTGAAACATACCTTCCAAACTGGCAAAACAAGCAAAACAGTTCCTCATGTTTAACTGGCCCTCACGTGTCTCCTTATACAATTTAGCTGCCACTGACTTAAGTTAGCTAAAGTAACCCTGTCAGATGGGTTTTAAGCTTTATCAAGGGTCAAAACCAGGCAAACAAATTCCAATCATTTTGATATTTTTACAGTGTGATAAAACATATTTTATAGTAAGACCCTGCTGCCTGTGTGTATGCCATAGTTACCTACAGTGCATCCTTTAATAAAGTGTGGACAGTTAAAGCTACCAAACTGTATCAGAACATTTCTAAGATACAAATTCACTGCAAGCCATCAATGAAATCTGTACAACAGAAATTCTCAGGTCCATTATGTCATCCATGCAAAAACCTAGAGTATTTCGTCTACAGTAATATCAAGACTGCTCTCTGAAAACTTGAAATACAGCCATTGGCTTCTAGTCTGAAGTAAAACGTAGGCATTGCTGTAATTTAAAATGCGTTAGTTATAACATTTTCTTCTGTTTTAATGCAGTATGTGTTGGTTGAAACCCAACAGAGAATTTTTGACAACTTCTGCACACTTAGAATCCCCAAAATTTAATTGACCTTTAGAGTCAGTTGGATATAATTTGTAATACTGCAGCTATATAAAAATAGTCTATAATTGATTCGGCAACTATTCCTCATATAGTCATTTTTGTTATTAAACAAAAAATAAATAAATAAATGCTGCAGGCCTTCTGCTGTTGGTGATTGTTCCTCAGTATAGAAGCACTGAAATCAATAGCTTCTGCCTCTCAGTAACAGAAGTATAGGCCTATGCATCCACATATTAATACTATAACATTTGGAGATTCTGAGTCTTGGCTAAAATGAGTCCATCTGTTGTGCTCCAAGTAAGATATTCCCATAAAATGCAGATGCAATAAGAGATGTACACTCGCAGTCTCATGCTTCAGAGTTTAGAAAAAAAAGCTAAACCTCCTGTCTTGAAGAAAAAAATATCTAAGGCAAACCAACTAAGCACAAATGGCTTCATCTTTTGATGTTGCTGGATCAAGCATTCTTTGCTGGCATGTTCAGAATCAAAAGAAACATCCTGATAATGAGACATAGTGTTTTTGTGATCCTTTTTGATTTCCTGTATTAACATTACTGAAATAAAGAAGGCAACATCTGAAGTCTAAGGTCTTCATTCTTGCATAGCTCATTAAAAAAAAAAACAAAAAAACAAACACGAAAAAGTCCTTTGTGGCCCAAAGAGAATAAAAAAAAAAAAAGTTGTTTAGACAAAAACCATATAAATTTGTTTTGTGATATCCAAACCTATTTCTCAGTAAGTTTAATGTTCTCTATTTACTTTCTTCATCTGTTTGCTCATGCTTCATTTATGTGAAAATTCACATAAACATTCAGGCCACTTACATTGTTCATATCCCCAAAACAGGGTTTACCTGAAGCTAACATGACACACAGGTGCATACTGGCCTATAAACAACATGAATTTCACCTGTTGCCTGTATATTTATGATCCTTCTACAAAAAGAAGTCTTCTTAACTACCCTCTCACTCCCTGACCTCCCAGAAAAATTGTTTGGGGAAAAATAAAATCTAATTAGGTATCTATAAATAGACATATTTTTCTTTTTTTGAGTATTCAACAGTGAAAATCATCTTCCCTCAAGTAAAATAGGGCTAGAATATGAAGATAATACCCCGCATATTACCTCCAAACTAATTTCAGAGGAGTCTATTTTTTCTGGTTTTATTAATTCCTGCCATGATGAAAATACAACAGTTCCAATTTTAAGTACAGAAACTAAATGCCAGCAACCTGAAAACAGTGCCAACTAAAGATTTTTAGAAATACTGAAAAGTTTTCAGTTCCTTGAGGCACTTAAACATGTGCATAACATGTTTAAGTGAATATGAGTGGATATGAGTGGATTGTATTGGCTTCAAACAAGATTATCCCCAAACTGGAGTTTTAGGTAGATATAGCTTTCCACTGTTGCAAGTTAGGAAAACACCTTCGACTCCAATTTAATAAGGTGCAGCAAATACGTGCTTAAGGATGACACCTTCTCAGTCAGCCAAAGAAGGTGAAGTCAACCATAGCGCAGAAGCATCCCTTGTTAAGCCATTTATCTATGTTGTAGAAAGAAATCACTGTTTTCTGTGCAGCTTTGAGAAAAGAAGTCAAGTGTTATCATGTGCTGGAAGAGTTTTTGTGAGCCTCCTGTTACCCATCCACAATGCCACAGAAAAAATGTGGCCACGGGCAGTTTTCTGTCTCCTCTGAACACATGAGTAGGACTCAGATAATCAGTAGTAACAGGCCCAAAGAATCTGTGAGCTCAATGTTTCCTCATAGGGCATCACAATGGTTATATGCAGAAGGTGCATCCTAGTCTCTTACTTTCAGTACCAGATCCACAAAATATCATTTGGTGCAACAGTACAAACTTGATCTACCACCAACATGGACAGAAAATTGCATTTCTCTCAAGTTAGCCAGAGCCTGAGTTATACAAACTTTGAGATGGCTACTGAAGGACAGAGAACACCCATTCTCCCAGGATATGAAACCCACCAGGGCAAAGTTACCCTCTCCAAACACATTTCAACTAGTAAAATTCTGGATCAGTTTGATCCTTTATGACGTTTACCAATGACATATTTGAGCCTGTACTCAGTACCCTGAAATTGGATTTGCCATCTTATTTAAACACTCTTCATTTTTGCTCCTCCTTAGTCTCCTATCTCAATTTTGCAGCCAGATACACTTCTGAACAGAGTACACTTTGTAATGCTCAAATTGGAAAAAAAAAATAAATAAAAATCTTCCTCTTGTATCTGTTTTATGTTTACACAAAAAGTTTTGCTCACATAGGTTTTTATATTGAAGCATAAGAGAAATGAGGTACAAGAGTAGATGAACTTAAAAAATAGGACAAAGTGCTTGCTTTGTCTGGGTATTTTTTCTGCATTTTTTTCATGTTATGTTCTCTAAGAAAAATAACCTTCACTTAGATATCAAAATAGTTGCAGTAGTGATTAATGTTATATCACCACTGATCAGACAAGAACATGCTGAAAGAGAGCATCTTCTTTGGACTCCCAGTTCAGTTACTTCATCATTCGTATTATAGCCTTATTTTGGGATATCTAATTTCTCAAAGCTTATGCCTGCATAAACATTTAAGCTTCTTATTAATATAGCTGAGCTTATTTCTTTTTATCTTAATATATTCAGTACCTCAGAAGGCGCCACAGCTGGAATGCAGCTCTTGGATACGATCATAAGTGCTTCAAAGGGAACAGGAGAGGTCAGCATGCCTGAAAGAAAAGATATTGCCACTGCCAAGGACCAAAGAGATTGCGACAAGATGGGAATACAGAAGTTAATATAGAGAAAAGATATCTAAGAAAACCAGGGACAGTACCAGTGAGATTCTAGTTGTAGGAATGTTAAAATTCTTTGCTTTCTGAAAAACAACCACAAAGGAAATTCAACTAACAGGAAAAGCCTTCACAACAGGCAAGTGAAGGCTGATAGCCCAGTGCAGGGTTACAACAAAGAGATTCCTTACAGAAACGTGAATCAACTTAGGTAAAACAAAAGCACTTTATAAATCTATATTATTTCTGAGAAACACCTCACACTGTTTTTGTCAAGCTAACACACTGAGAGTTTGACATATCTGAATAGTTAATTGGACTGTTTATGTGTGTACATACACACACATCTCTAATTTTTGGCTTTCATCCATGCTGGAAGTAGTGAAGTACCATAGGAAAATGCTTCTTGCAAAAGAAACACAATATATCAGTTTTGTTCAAAGTAATACTAGTAATCAGTGTAAATGAAATCAGCATTTGCCCCCAGTTGGCTCAGAGGGAACAAAATTCTGAACTTAAGAAACTTCAAAGGAAATATGAAAAGGAAAACATCTAATGAAAAGGAACACTTATATGAAGTTTCAAGGAGTTTGTGCCCATATACAAATATTTTTTCAGGGATTACTGTTAATGAAAATTCTTCTTATTGAGTTCAGCCTTTGTAACTTCTTTCAATTTTCCTGAAGTTAGCCACATCCAGCAAAACAAGCACTCCAGATGTTCTAGTGTTTATATGATGCAGACAGATATCTTGTAGGTAAGGTCACCTCAACCATTTCAGTTATGTATGTTTTGAGCCACGTTGTTCTTGTCCCAGTTGTTTCTCTGTACACAAGAATCTGAGCTCCTTTCAGGTAAACAGCCAAAAGCAATGAAGAAAAACCCAGATTTCACACATTCGTTCTTTATATGGTCCAAATACCCAAGCATTCCCACATTTAATCACTCTCCCCAGCATGTACAACAATTATCATTCCTCTGTGGAAGCTTCACATAACAAATGCTACATTTGATAGCCATGTGCAATGACAAGCTGACAAAGATTTGTGAAGTCATTTGTGAATTAATGACTTTTAAAAATAATATTATCTGCATTTAAAGATGAAATGTTTTGAGTCCAGCAACATTGCTGTCTGTTTCTTCCAATGGTGAGCCACATTATGGTTGTACTAAAGTAGAATTTCACTCCAGCTGCCTATGGGAAGATCTGCAAGATCAACCTCTAGAGAACGCTGATCTGACTCTTTTCACCCATGGATCTTCACACTACATAAATGTAAAACAACACAAAGGCACAAAGACATACTTGAAACAGAACCTCTACAACCCTCAGTGAGTGCTCAAGGGACTAATTAACTGCATTATCAAGAGCAGTCTTACGGGGACATAATCAATACGTAGCTATTTATACTGTCTCCAAATATTTTTAGAGTGTATCATGCAATGGCTGTGCTATGGAAAGAACGAAAATTCCTTACCTCTGCGGAAAAGGATATTTCTCATGGAACTGAAATCCAAATGCTATTGGAAGCTATTAAGATTCCAAGGGAAATGACTGTAACACACTGTCCAGCTCATACCAAAGGCTCCAACGAAATTGAGAGAAATGAAGTTACTTGAACTTGTAGCCAAATATGTTTAAAATGGCCTGAAGTTTTAGGAATAATACAATGGGATATTAATATATTGGAAATACCCCTCACCAACCTCCAGGGTTGTCATCAATAGAAGTAGTGTTTGGCAGACAGTTAGCTATATACCCAGAACCTTTGCTGCCACTAGGACCAGCCTCTTTGATGGAGATTAATAGTTTAGCACATTTGTATTGGTAGCAACATCCAGATGAATTACACACATTCGTAGTGCTCAGCCTATTTAGCTCTAATTGTATAAACTTTATATTAATTATGGGTACTTGCGATATTGATACTCTTGATATTTCTTGAATCTATTTTAGTAATGCTTTGTATATATTTAGATTCATCAAGAACTAAAATAATTGTGCCAGAATGGTTAGCAACACTAAAGGACCAACCCCAGGAACCATATACTCCTCCCCAGGTTTCTGTCATCGTTTAACACTTTTTATTAATAGTACAGCAGCTAACTCTGGTTAAATCTGCCTATTGCCTCCATACAAATAATAGTGGCCTAACAAAGATGGTTACTGTTAGTCAGTTAAGGGGGTGTTTGGGGGATTGGAGCATCTCCCCTATGAGAAAAGGCTGAGAGAGCTGGGACTCTTTAGCCTGGAGAAGAGAAGGATGAGGGGTGATTTAATTAATGTTTATAAATACCTAAAAGGTGGGCTGAGGGAGGATGGAGCCGGACTCTTTTCAGTGGTTCCTGGTGACAGGACTAGGGGTAATGGACACAAGCTGGAACATAGGAGGTGCCATTTAAATAGGAGGAAGAACTGTTTTTCAGTGAGGGTGCCAGAGCACTGGCACAGGCTGCCCAGAGAGGTTGTGGAGTCTCCTTCTCTGGAGATTTTCAAGACTCACCTGGATGCCGTCCTGAGTGATGTGCTCAATGGGATCCTGCTTTTAAGCAGGGGAGTTGGAATAGATGATCTCTGGAGGTCCCTTCCAACTCTGAATATTCTGTGATTCCGTGTTTGTCCAGCTATTAATCAATTTTACTCTTTCTATGTCAATAATACAGGCAAAGTGATAAAAAACGCTAACTCTATTCAATTGTTAATTTGCCATTTACACCTAGGTCACTCAAAAAATTGATGGGAAACACTGTTCAGACACTGGGGACTTAATTATTTGTTATCAAGCTTATTAGCCATTCTTAAGATTTTACTTACTGTAGCTATGCTCTTATTGTTCTGTTGCTTTTTCTCCAATTTGTTCAGACTTGTTCAAGAAAAATAATACTTAGGAACATGCAAGGGTATAAACATACTCGTCTTGAAAACCCTTTATAAGGCACGTATGCCTATAAAAATGAAGGGAGGGAGGACTGTTAAATACTAGTTGTTAGCTTAAGTCAGTAAGTTTCAAACAGAATGAATAGTTCCGAGTCAATCATTTAGCATCATTACTCATTGTGTCTTGTAGAGGATGGTAACTATTGGAACAGGCACTGAAAAGTCAGATCAGAAGCAGCCTGGAAACAGCTCCATCAGTAACCTTTGTGAGCCTGTGCAGATCCCTCTCCTGCACACAGCTTCTGTGGGCAGAATGTTCCAAGAGCTGCAAGTTCATAGGTCAGGTCCCTCTGAACTGTGCAACTAGTAAAATGAATCTGATTTTTCACCATAGCACATTTTATTTATTTTTCTACATTTTGAACTTGAAGATAACTGGAAAATGCAAGTGGCATTTTTCATTTATACCACAGACTGAATTTTTCCTGCAATGTATCCTGAATTGTCCTTTTAAAAAACAACTCTAAAGAGCAAGTGTTAAAAACCATTATCACTAAATCTCACAGATTTTAGCATAAAAACTGCAAGGGTTACTAACCCTTGTTTTGAATTAATTTGGATAAAGTCCTTTAGGTTTGGTGTTACAGTTTTCTTACATGCTCTTGAACAAAAATTGCAAAACCACCATTTTAGTTGATTTTATTTCAACTTGTTGCAACCTAGAAGCCTATACTAATTTGGGAGGGCCCACAATCAGCAAAATTCCTCCGAGACTGATTCTCATACTGAGAATCAATGCATCTCTGCTTTTCCCTGATTTACACCAGAACTGTTTGGCTATCATATTACAATTACTATCATAGTTTTGAAGCCAGCTTTAGTATAAGAAATAAGAAAAGCTGCTGCAAACAACCTTGCATCCTCTAGTCATAAGCACTGCAGTTGCTTCATGAAAAGAAGAGCTCTTGATAGCAGAATGCCTTCTAGCACAACAGTGGAGCAAATGACAAGTAAGTAATAGATGGGCTTGTATCCTCTACTGATTCATTAGAAACATTTTTTGCAATATTTCAGTTCTCCTTGGTGGCTTTTGAACTGCATATTGATCACAGTTGATTCCATTTAGTCCATAGGAGGCTGATCATATCCTGCACTCAAACTGTCCCTCTGCTGGTCTGCAGTGTAACATACAGAACAATCTATTTGAATTGACGATTCCTTTGTAAATTAAGCCAAACCACAAGATCAGAACACTGTGATTGCATAGAAGGGCAACAAGTGACATGGGTTATTTACTGATTGATACATCCCTACTGTAATAACACAAGCTTCTATCAGAGAACATCTGGAAACATTACAGTGCAATAGTTCTTTAAAAATAATGAAGTCTATCAATCATTCGTATGACCACTGAATATGAAAGAGCTTCATGCTGTATATAAAACAACCAGACTTGATGCTACTCACTCATGACTGGTGATTTCACTTTGGCCAGGACAAATAGGTGTCTGCAGAGCAGCTGCTGTAGTTATAATATAGGGTATCTTTGAATGGGTTCATGTGCCAAGACTAGGGAGTGTATGATGTAGAAAATAGCTCATGAAAGAAAAGAACAAAGCCACAACTACAAAGGTAAATAAGTCAGAGAGACTTAGCTCAAGAAGATTTATAGGAGTTATCAAATCTTGAGCATGACTTCAACCATCTGAATACTAACAAAAATTAGAGCCATTGGTTGTGGGGGTTTTTTTTAATTATACCACTTCAAAGAATACAGGTAATTCATGGTATTATTAATTCTCTCTCAGTATCAACTAGGTAAGACTAATGTGTAAGAAGGAGATGTCGCCATACTGGGTAGGCAAAGACAGATCAGGAAAAAGAAGTGGAATTCAGTTTTGTAAGAACTGCTCACTACTGGCTGTGTGATTTCAGAAAAGTAAGCCCAAACGCTCGTATGAGTGACTTGCATTCTTCATTATAATATCACTTAGTTCTGCAAAGACAAGCAAACTGAACTGTCAGATCTTCCCAGCTGTTTCCACTCTCCAGTGTTGCACAACTGGTCAGTCCCACATCTCCTGCTCACCTCACACAGTGCAACAATGCATTCTGGTGAGCCTGAGCAGTACATGAATGAGAAACTGCAGAAACAGAGGATAAGAGGAAACAGTGCAGATGAGAAAGGGAAGAAAATGACAGTGAGGAATTCTTGAAGTTGAAGAGAGGTACAGAAAAATCAGAGTTTGATGTGGTAGCTTAAGAGGCTCTGCATTTCTTGGGGCAAGTAGAATACACTTGAGTTTTTTAGATTGAGAATTTTCTAATGTCTGCTAAGAAACTGAGATTCAATCTCAGATTTCACAGAGCAAATCCTTGATTCAAAATATTCAGACTTGGGCAACTAACATTAGACACCTCTATCTGCATGAAGGCATAAAATTGAGTTTCCTTTCCTACTCCTACCAAGTGGAATTATTTCAAATTGCTGGAATTAAATGTATATGGTAAAGCAGTTATATGGATCCAAAATATGACTGACCACCTCTTTCTATACATTTTTCCAGGAAAACTGAAATAAGGCAAATAATTCTAATTTACTATCCAAAATGCCATTTCAGGAGAATCTTTTGCCTGGAACCTTGAGTTCAGGCAACTTTCAAGTTTGGTGCAAAGACCTTTTCTATTTCAATAGTATTTCCTCTATTTGTTTTCACCTCTTTGTTTAGGTGGAGAGGAAAAAATTGGCTAGCCAGTCACATTTTCAAAATAAAGGTAATAGAAGCAACTTTGGAGCAGAGAAGTCAAAGCTCGAGGAGAAAAGTACTGACTTCTATAAGGCACCAGTCTACTCTTTCAGCAACAATGCTGTAACACTACTTCCTGCACTACCCCGATCGTTTTTCTTTTAAAAAGTTATTCTGAGAGGCTTATCGAAGAAAATGAAAAAGTTATATAGAACAGTTCAAAGTACAAATGCTCAATGAAAATGTGGAGAATACAGAAACCTCCCAGGCATGCAGAAGGCCAGTGAATTACCCAGGTCACTAGAAGCAAACAAAGGCTGGTTGTCAGTTTCTCTATTTCTTTCATGCAATTGTTGGGCCAAAGAAAGATCTGCTATTATCCATTTATACTAATAAAATATAACACTACCACATCACCTTAAGGAAACCCAGCCAAGACCATGACATGATCATAGAATCATAGAATGGTTTGGGTTGGAAGGGACCTCAAAGATCATCTAGTTCCAACCCCCCCGCCATGGGCAGGGACACCTCCCACTAGACCAGATTACTCAAAGCCCAACCTGGCCTTGAACACTTTCAGGGAGGGGGCAGCCACAATTTCCCTGGGCAACTTGTTCCAGTGTCTTATAACCTTCACAGTAAAGAATTTCTTCCTAATATCTTTCTAAATCTACCCTCTTCCAGTTTAAAGCCATTACTCCTCGTCCTATCACTACAAGCCCTTGTAAAATGATCTATCTTCTCACACACAACAGGCAGCACTTTGTGAGGCATAGCCTAGCTTGCACAAGAGCCACCTCCAGACAAAGTACAGAAATCAGAGAGCAAGAGTAGCCCAGAAGCAGAGTCTGACTTTTTGAGTCACCGTTTTTCCTGGCTACTATCAAGCAGCACAAGGATTCATTGCCGTTGCCCAAAGCCTGTGCTTTCTGAAGACTTTAGGCATGGTAGTCTCTTCACTGGAAACCTCGATGTAATATATTCCCTCTTTTATTGGCTAGAACATCCTCACTGTCCCCTTTTACTTCAGCCAGAGCAGAACTGGCACTAAAAGAACTCTCATTTGACACCAGCTGAACTTGCATCAAGACCCACGCTTGTATGACCATGTGGAAGACACAGCTACCCTAATGTCAACCATAAACAACAAACGAGGGCAACAACAAGGGTTTGCAAAAAAAGGGTTGGTAATAAATCTGTTTCTCAAGCAAGTACCTGCTATACAAGTACATGCACTACAACTCAATACTTGGAAAGTATCTATTTATAAGAGGAGAGATGAATTAGGCTCATTTTTCACATTAAGTACAAGACAGTTTCTCCAGACCAGACTGATGAAAGGGGTGAATGCAGTCTGAGGCCAGATGGAATACTGCCCTTTCAGATGGATGTAGAAAAATGGTCTTTTGCCAAACAAATAAACAGATTGGAAAAAAAAAAGAAAGCAAGCCTAATTATACCAACTTTTCTAAGAAACACTTCTAAAAATACTTGTTGGCCTTATCCAGAGTGGAAAGTTTCAGAAGAAGCACCAGAGGTGTTTTATTTTAGCTTGGCATGAGTAGAGAAATTACAGAAATAATTTATAAGTATGGCAAATGCAACTGCTTCTCAAAGACATAGTATAAGGGTTCTACATAAAGCCATAAAACCCTTGAGAGACTTGTAAAGAGCTGGCATGGTTTCATTTGAATATAAGAACTTTTTTGGGGGGGGCAGACAGTTGGATTCTGTTGTAACAGCTCAAGGCAACACCATTAAGACAATAGTGGGAATACAGTGATCAATTGCTCCAAAGCATCACCACGTTCAAGGGTAGGCCCTCTAAAACTTCTATTATGACACCAATCCAAAGATTTCAAATAGTGAGAAAACTTGCCAAGGTTTGTAACCTCCCTTAGTTTTAACAAGTCAGAGTTACTGTATAGAAATGGGTAGAAACAATTCAGAAGAAAAAAGTTAAATGTCTCTTTAAAGCTTGCCAGACTTGTGTTGTGACTGCTGGAAACATTCCTGTTGTGTGTGAACTTTGGGTGGGGAGAGAGAGATATGAAGACTGGTGGTTAGCCACAAAGAAAGCTTTGGACTAGGCAGAGGTAACTTATCCCTTTGGGAGGGTGGTCACACTGGTCAGTACAGTGATGGGAGAAAAGGCTAATACCCAAGCGGAAAGTTTCTCAGTTTTCAGCATGAAATGCTTCATAAAATATAAACAAGAAGGAATGAAAAATTTGTAACTCCATTGCTGAAAATATTTGGGTCATTTCTGATGCTGACACAACCTAAGACTGCTCCAGGGAGTACAGAAATATGCCAGTTTCCTATGAAAACTGCATTTTGACTGGATAAACCACAAAGTCAGGTCCATTAGGTAGAAAGCTTTACAGGTTTGTCCTCTGCATTTTTGAAAGGCAGAGGTTTTCTAGCAAAAAGATGATTTGATCAAAATACTTTTACAAACAAGACCCAGGTTGGAAGGCAGCAGTAGGGTTATAGGGGTTGGTCTGGCTTTAGGGGTAGGTGACAGTGACATTAGCTTACTGGACACCAAGTATATTTTAGATTCGCACTCAGGAAAAGTCCAAGCTCCTTTGGACTCTTGGATTTACTTCATGGCTCACACCAGACATTCACATGACTTCTCTTACTTCGTCCTTCATACATCTTCTTTCCACTGCCTCACAGGAAAACAGAGAGACTGTTATGCATTTGTTCAGTTCTATTGTGCAGATCTACAGAGCACTTGCATCTAGGGTAACAGATGAGTACTTAACATTTGAGAAACTGCTGATGAAGATGGGACTTTTCCAAGTTTCATCTAACGCTCATCTCACATGCAAAAATCCCAATTCCTCTGCTTTAAATTTTCCAGCATATATTTTAAATTTCATTTTCAGTGCAGACATACATGATGTTTATGATTTACTACGATAATGCCAACATGGCATTCAGTAAGAATACCAATTTTTGTTGTATCGATCATTCTTTTAAAACCTTGCTGACTGTAATTGCAGGTTCCAAGCCTGCAGGAAATATTTAATATAGTGCTAATCTAAAGCTACAAATACAGTTCATCAAGAAAACATAAAAGGAGGTTCCAAGCATTTAAGAACTTTATCCCAAGCCAGAACTCCTGTATAGTTCAGTAGGACCATTCGTCCTAGTATTTCATAGAAAGAAGACAGACTGCGGTTTCCGTAAAGTGTAAATGTCAACAAATGTCATCCCTTGCAAAAGGAAGGAAATCATAGTTCCTGGACATAAGATATTTTACTGAAAATACTCTCTCCTACATAAAGCAAGGTTATTTTAGTTCAAATGTGTCAAACAAGCATTAAAATTGTTGCATTTTTGCACAGGTGTGTGAAATGGCCAATAAGTCAAGCCACTTTCATACAGTATAGATTAAAAGAAGCACTTCAGACAAGATCACATTCAGAAACAAATCATGAAATCACCACAGTATGTGGAAGCAGAGCTTTCATCAGTAGCAAACATCAAGATTACAAGGTACATCTCAAGCATGCCTCACTCAGCGTCATATCTTTGAGCAAGGAGCACGCTGTTCTAACAGCAGATCCACAACATTGCTCATCTGCTTATTTTGCATACAAACAGTTTGAATCTTCACATGTGATAATATGAGAACTGAAAATAAATATTCTTAGAGTACTATAACTCTGCTGTCTCCCACTATTTGTGGTTCTTCCTGTGGTTTCAGCAAGCACTGAAGCTGGCTTGAAGCTATGGGGAGTCAGTGACTATGCTTTGAGAGTCTAAAATTTCCTCACTCTACAGTAACACAACATTATATAAAAATCAAAAGAATAATCTGCATACCACCTCATTTTTTCTTAAAAGGAGAGAGAACAGATAAATTAATTGACCATTAATAAATTTAAAAACACATATTTCATTCTGATTGTCCTTTCAGTGGTAAAGATGATGATTAACTTGGATTAGGCATATCAACTGCTAAACTTGTCTACTATAACCACAATGGGCATGCTGAGCCTTTTACTTCTAATAACAAATATGTGATTTCCCCCTTAAAATTACATTCCTACAGATAGAGGACAAGCAGTCTAGCTATGTTTTATAGTAACACTCAGTCCCCAAGTCACTGGTTTTATTTTCAGTCTGTTGGTTAGAGAATTAACCCTCTCCTGTTTTTCTTAAGAAGAGATAATAAGTAACTGTTCATACAATGGTGGTAATGATAACCAATTTCTCAGGCTCTGCCAAAATGAAATATGTCTACAATTTCCTATTTTCTGAGTCCTCTTTTTCTCCTGTCTATCCAAAGCATCAGCATCAGCTTTCTTCACCGCTTTGTTTCACAGCTGAGACTCTGCCAAGATTCATCATTTCCTGCTCACACAGCAATCTAAACCAGACCTTTTAATCAGATTCTCTATTGTGAATCTTTTTCCTTTTCACTTTTTCCCAAGACATACGAGCTCTGAGAATTAGAGAAGCGATGGTTTGTTTCCATCTTCTCCTCTCATTTCCTTTCTTTTATCACATATTCAAATATGATTTAAAGATGCATATACACAAAAATACAGAGATTGTATGTGAACTCATACCATTTTTTTATGCTAGCTGAGGGCACTGACTAAATTTAAGTCAGTTTCTATCCACAAATTTCTAGGCACGCCACCAGTTTAATGTAGAACCTATCACCTACAGATCCCAAAACAAAAGACCAATATTTCACATTAAAGTACTTTAAAAACTGGACTCACACATTTTAGAGAGCATTTTGCCAAAATTATTATTCCTTTGCAATTAGGACTGAGGAACGTAATTTCCTTATAATTTCATTGTTACAAGAATTATCAAAAAAGACAGGAAACTAAATTAAGTTATTCCAAGCGCCAAGCAGCAGATTTTCTAATAATATTAATTCTTGGGCTTAGGAGAGAAGGAAATTTTCTATATTCAACACATAACAGTTTTAATACAAACAAAATAACAAGAAAATCATTGGAAAAAACCCCCACATATCCTATGAAGGTTCCTGTTATCCTCAGTAGAACACAATAACAGTTTTACTGACAGTTTATGACATATTATTGGTCAATAAATATTTATTAAAATAAGCTTGTTAATACTACACATATCCCAATAGTGGATTCTTTAATAAACACAAACTGGTATAACTGTCATTAGCTCAAAAAAAGTGGTAGATGTGACTTTTTAATGTGAGGATGTTAGTCCACAAGTTTATAAGTAGTCATTTTGTTAACTGTAGGCAACATTGGGTTAACAGAAAATAAGTCCTCTAACACTCCATCTTCTACAGTTACATGCTGGCAAGTCCAACAGTTAGCAATAATTTCAAAGCTTCTTTCATTAATAATATTAGTGATTGAATTGCTTAGGGAATCGGCTAGAGTTCAGCGTATAGCCCTTCAATTCAGAACAACTGTACCTTCTCACTCAGAGTAATAGTTATCTGAAGGTTAACTTCCTTGGAGCACAGTTTGGTGAACTCAAAGACCTAGCATGAAGTGAGCTGATGGCAAATACACACTCCATTCATGGTCAGACTTCATTCCATATACAAATTACCAAACTAATACACATTCTTACAGCTGCATAGTCAGCAGCAGGATGCTATACCCAATCAACAGGCTGGGAAAACAATTTGGAGATATGTCTCAGACTGCTACACTGGTAAATTATGAGCTCACAGGCAGTTGTTACCTTTATCCATTGTCATAAAGCAAAACTATTGAATTCCTTATGTATTTTATTCTTGTTAATGCTGTTCCTATGAACTGTGTAGCTGTTTCATCCTTCTCTTTTTATCATTTTATGAATATGGTGTCCCTATCCTTCACTTGCAAGTTTTACAAATTTTTTTAAAACTTTGCTATTAGAGGAACTCCACAGTCAGAAGATGAGCATTTGAAAGGGGCTAGAGCCTAAATGATTTGTATGCCTCTCACAGCTCAGGTTTCAGCCGGAAGCTTGGAAGAGGTAGCACTTGTTAAATGTTAAATGCTACAGAGAAGGCTTCTGGGACACTGTCTCACTGGTGCCACAGTTATTTCTAAACACAGAAAATCCTTGTGTATCGCAGGCTCAATTCTCTATTTTTACAGTTTGCTCCCAAGCTCACCAGAGAAAGAAAACAACATAATAACTCTATGTTTGCAAAACCAATTTTGGTGAATACCTTCATTGTGCCTACATGAATAAGCAACAGTTTTTCCATTGAAACCTCTCAAGCTTACATTCTACGTCTACTGAATGTTCTTTGAACTATGGCCTTATTGCTCATAATCATTTTGGGAAAGCACATATATACTAACCTTGGGTTTTCTCCTCATCCCTTTTCCCACAGAATATTAGCAATTCATATTTTAAACAATTCACATTTCTATGGCATGTTGTAGAAGCATTCTGCATCCGACCCCATAATACAATGCACACTAGGCAGTATGTTACTGCGGGGCCTGGCAGGGACACAAGACCAAGAAAAGGGAGGGGTTGGTCACTAGAAGGCTAATAAATATACTAGCAAGCATCATAAAAATATATACATTCTATTGATTTAGAGCTCTTCTCAAGATTATACAGTCCCTTGCTCTTTTAAAAACACCAAAAATCCTCAAGACTTCTTACAAGAGAGGGAAAAAACTGGTCCTCTTCAAAAAAATCTGGATTTCCCAGATGCTTGAATTGAATTGTCAGTTTCTGGTCATTCACCCTTAGGGTATCTTGTGTTCCTCCAATAGTCTTTGGACATCACAAACAGAAAAGCACTACTTTGAAGTAAATGATAAAGCAATAGGACATGAGCAGTTGAACTAGAAGTTCTTCTCTACACCTAAATACGACTTTTGTAAAAGAAAGGAGACTTCAAAATATCATTGCCAAGTTGAATTATTTTTCCAGGTTTCCTTTCAAATGACAGGGATCTTTTTAAGGTGGTTACAATATTAGTTTAAGGCATAAGATTAATATCAGGATATATTGTTTATTATGAAGAAAAGTATCATGCAGTAAATACACCCAACTGGTGAATGGTTATGAAAAGTATCTTTTCTTTTTCCTACCAAAGTCAGAATAAATGCCTGAAAAAACACTTGTGTCTTCTGCAAGGTGTATGAGAAAATCATTCTTTGACTAAAAAACATTTCTCTCACATGTAAAAAGCAGAACGTTCACATACTTCAGTATATTAATTCCCACAATTCATCAGCTGGCAAAAGCTATTTTCACGTTACAATCTCTATAAATCCACAGAAGTCCCATGGATCCTACAACTTTAAGAGAGAATTATTTATCCCAGATTGATTCACTTGCTAAACAAAGAAGTGATTAGAGTTGAGAGATGGTAAAGACATGCCATTATATTGGTCTTTTAGTCTTTATTAAGCATTCTCACAGCTGTTAGTCATTTGAAAATTTTTACTGGGTTAATCTCAGAAGTTTCTGAAGCCATCTTATTTTAGAAAATTCTAGAAAAACAAATTACTCAGTTGCAGGTCAATTATACAAGCGAATTTTATCCACCTGATGAAAAGGTTTGGCCCATAGACATGGATTACTCTGGTAAGATTACTTTAACACATCAGAGTAAAATGTCTTGCAAGATCTGCAGTGCCTAGAGTAGATGTTATCTGCTTGCAATTCCAGAGCTACATTGTCATCCCTAAAGAATGATCTAAAATTTATACTCTATTCAGTGATGGAACAGTTTAAATTTGCTTAAACATTTAACAACAGTTTCTTCCACAGTTCTAGCCTGCTGTCAGCTGAGGCTGGAGGTGGAAGATATTATTCATACTGCGCTAATCTCTTGCTATGTACTGAATGTAAGCATTTTTCTATAAAAATTAATGTAGAATTGACAATGCTACAGCCTACATGATATTAGACAGATCACCAGGTTGCATATAACTCCCAGAGAGACTAACATAGGTCAAAAATTGGTCATACAACTACATTTCCTTTAGCCTACAAGAAGCCCCATAAAAGACATGCAATAAGGCAGGCTGACCAGACATTGCCTGCAGAGAAACTGGATAAATCATTTGATTCAGTATTAACAACTGCTAAAGAAAAATACAGAAAGCCAAAGAAAGTTCAGTACCTCTGGGGAAAGCATAACCTGAATCTCTCCTGTCTTGATGAATGTGGAGCTCACAGAATTACAACTTCTTAGTCGTAGTAAAACAGCTCATTATGAACATATTGCACTTATGAACAGCAGCAATTACAATGGAATCTGATACTTAAATTCCTTAAAAAAAATAATCCATTAAAGAAATAAGACTGCAGGAGTACCTAGGCTTTGACAGGCTCCTGTATCACAACCTTCCTCTAACTCCTGTGAGCACAATACACATTCAAAGTAATGTTCTTCACTGTAAGCTATTCAAATTAGGAAAGATGAAGGAGCAAGTGGAAGACCTAGAAATGTATTTATGATATCAAGTAGTATGGCAAAGCTAAGCTGATAGGTAAACTCTAGTTCTTATTAAGTGACAAACATTTCTGTGGCATGGTCCTTGACATAACCTCATATTTTTAGCAAACTTTCTTCCAGAACCTTATGGCTGCAGGAGAATCTGAATTATTTTCCTCTGAGCCATTTAGCTCTTTGGAGGGCATTGCATACGTAACCAGCCAGATGTACATACTGGCTTCACACAGGATTCAAATGCCATTTGTCTTTACTTACTATGCTGCAGTATTTTTGAGAAAGTCCCTAGAGAATGTGAAACAATCTGAAATACTTTAGGATTTGTTCTCAGAAAGAGAGAATTGTTTCAGCCCAGCTTAGCTCACTTGGTCAGCCAAACCACCTCCTATCATATAAGCATGCCTGTATCTTCTCCTCTTCTGATGAAAGTGTTTTTTGAATCTCCTCTAGCCCCTCTTTCAGCATCTGGCTTCTTTGTTCTGACTTTATTAATTTTCCACTACCTCAAACCTCCTGCCTGCAGATAGGAAGAAAAAAAAAAACCCTGGCTTTCTCAGTCCATTGTCACAAGCTATTTCCATCTCAACAACTAACTTCCACAAGGTATCCCTGGTCTGCAAGGAATGTGGTGAAGCCCTGGTCAGCAGTATCAGAAACACATTTGAAAGATTTTTAAAAAATTAAAAAGTCTCATAACTCCATGAAGTCAACCAGAACACACTAGCTACACACAGATTCTGCAAAGTTATCAAAATCATAAATACTCGTACGTGGGAAAGTTCAGCCCAGCAATGCCTGCATGCCCTTGAGAAATGACATTGATTTCTCTCCCAAAGTTTATGGAAGCTTTATCTATGTGGACGTGAATTAACACCAATTCATAAATAATGAATAGTGAAAGACAATTTAAATAAGTTATGTGCAAGCAACTTAAGAGCCAAAAGCTTTTGCTTGAAATGTTCTCTCAGCAATTTCAAAACAAAGAACAAATTCATAAAAATCCAAGTCTTGCACTTAAATAGACCACAAACTGAAAAAGGACAACATTTGCATATATTATTTACTACAAATGGACCACCCTTCTCTTGACAGGCTTAGGGTAAACTGACCTATTGTGCCTCTTCAGCTCCTTCCCCCATTTTAGAGAACAAAGCACATACAAATGTTCCCTTAAGCAAAAAACCCTAGGGACCAGATTCCAAAAGGAATGCTGAAAAATCAGGCTGTGTGCATACAGACAAAATACATACCTGTAGAATGTTTTTAAGGTAGGCTTCACAACAGTCTGCTAAGTAGAAACAGACACGTGTCTATAGGTACACACCTGTGTTAATGTCAGTGGGACATCAAACTAGACGTACATATGCACCTCACTAAGTTTCAGTGTAGTGTAGCTATAGGAAACAGCTAAATCAGGCACATGTGCCTTGCTGTGACACTGGAATGTGGACAGTGATGAATCCTGATGTAGAGAGTGTCCATTCAGCTCCTCAAATATGCATGAGGAAGAAATATGTAATTTTAATGTAATATATTATTGTTATATATTAAAAACATATTTCCAGCATCTACAATATATTGTAACTATAATGATCCTGCCACTTTTAAATAATATGAATAATGTATGGACAATGCTGTATGGCACATGTGCTTCCTATAAATGAAAATAAAATATATTTGACAAATGGTCTTAACTGTCTTCCTATTCTGTCAATAGCTGGCCAAGTAATGACTAAAATTGGTGGAACAGGACTGGGCCAAAAATAGCATTATGTAGGTAATATCATGAAAAAAAATGGAGCAGCACATACACTGCTTATTGCCAGTTAAGAATTATGTGAGTACTCAATAATATTAATGTAATTGTCAAAATGTATGACTACATATATATATATTATCACCATCTCTAAAGTGCTTCAGTATTGACAGCATATAAATTTCAGCAAAAGGAGACTCCAAAACAAAAAATTCTGTGCTTTTCAAAAAAATCCTCTAAAAATACAAACCTGTAGAAATGCAATATTCTTATTTTGTCACTTAGGGGAGAAAAAGACAACTCCAGAAAAAAATCTGTATCTTTTTCTGGAAGAGTGGGAAAACTGTTTGGGGCAGAACCCACTTTATAAAGATTAATGAAAGAGTGGAGAATGAACTGTAAAGATCAAATGTTTTTTAAGGAACAGAAGGCGGACAAAGGAATATGCTCTGAATTATAAGAGACTTTACAGTCCACTACTACTTCTTTTGGTGTTGAGAGAATATTTGAAGAAGGAAAGACTGGGAGTCATATAACTGGAGTGGTAAACTACACCTCATAATCTACATTACGAACTAATGATTAAAAATAAATAAGAAGAGCAAGAGCTGAGCACCAGTTATGATGCACTATTTACACCTACATCCTTGAAAACTCCATGACTTTTTGTTTATAAATGAACTAGTTCCTTTTAGGAACCAGCTACAGCTTGTTGCTTTAACAAGTAAGAACAATAAAAATAAATTGCTAAATAACTCTTGTTCTTCCTCCTGAAAAGAGATGATTTTCTGATTGTCAACATTCTTTTTATGTGTCAAGTTTTATATTATCTTATATCATTGAGATTTCTGACTTTTTTTGCCTTGCTACCTACTCAATTATCTAAAGTGCCAATGTAAAAAAACAAAACAAAACAAAAAAAAACCCCACAAAAACAAACCCACAAAAAAACCAAACCCAAAACAAAGCACTGAGACAGTGAAAACTGGAATACAGACAAAAAGTGAAAAACAGTTGACTTGTTTGGGGTTTTTTAGGGGAGATAAGGGAGAGTGAGGACTGTTGATCAGATAAAAAAATTACAATCCCTGCTCCACTTTTTCTATCTTGGAACATACTGCTTTATTCATTAACATTTGAGCCTGAAAAACAAAGCCAAAATGAATGAACTGGCTAATAAGCACATCAAAAAGGAAGCATTACTTTATGAATATTCTGTACCAAAGAGTAAAATTTTGGCATCAGCATATTTTCCCCACTTGCTTTTCTGTTGAGCTGGTGAACAATTAAACTCTGAAATCTGACTACAGACATTGGCTTGACAAGCCTACAATGTGCTCTTTACCAGAAAAAATGCAAAGGCTGACAACTTATGGCTAATCTTGGGTAAACACAGAGACACACATGTCTATATGAAAGAATTTGGCATATAACGTGCAATGTGATCATCCAAATAAAATACCTTAAGTTTTGCATTTCATTTCTTCACAGGAATATAGTCCTAAGACTGTGTGTTGTCACACATGACTCTGTAACTGTCACACTGTTGTACCAATTACTCTATGTCAATGCTATTTTTCACATAGTGTTGACATAAATGTATACTGCAGCCCTGAGGCTGTGGAAATGTGCAAACTCCCAAATGGAGCTTTTATTTTATCCACATTGCTGTTTGATAAATCTGCTATTTGGTTCTTTTTGTTTGCTGTCTCTAGAGCTTAAGCACAAGTACTCCAGTCTGTACTTGTGCTTAAAGTACAGTCCTGGCCATTAAGGAATATTGTTATATGAGAAAATTATCAGCTCAAGGAGGAAGGTGATTATATAAAAGACATCATTGTTGTAAACTGAAGTGTTTGACTGGAGGCATTTTATAGCTAACAGTTATAATTTTCATAGCTTAAAGCTAACTTTAAAAAAATAGATCTTCTAGGAAAATGTAATAAGAAAACAGAATATCAATCTATTTTCTTTTTGCTGTTGCCTTGTCCATGATGCAGGAAGCCTAACAAGCAAGTGTTTATTGGACTCGTTCAGCTCTATAATTGCCTTTGTGTTTCCATGAGATTGAAAAGTGTTAAAATAGAAATTTTATTTTCTTTTTAATTTGGAAAATATTAGTGTAATTTTTTCTTATTCCTGTAGACTTGGATCCTGCAACTATCTCTGAAATCAATGAAAGACTGCCAGTATGTACATTGAAAGTTGGATCAGTTTATGATTTTGGTTTCATATGTGGTTTTAGTGTCATAGTATATGAACATTAAAATGCTAAATTCATTTATATTGCAGTATATACTTAGCAGGTGACTTTGGAGTGAAAGATCAGTCCCAAAACCCGGCAGATCAGTGTCTTAACATTTACAGTCACCAGCATCTGATAGAGCAGAGTGGTCCAAAGCCCTGAGGAAAGTACATCTGGGATAACTGCTGCCCGTGAGATGGACCAGCTCAGATAAAGACTGGACATCCACATGTAGTAGTATATAGCAGCATCTGCTCCTTTCTGTCTCATCCCCGAGTTAGAATCCAAACTTAGGAGTTATGCAGGACAGATTGAGTACAAGAGAGAAAGAAAAAAACTAGAATGTAAACAAACAACTGAATCAAGAGTAGAGAAGCCTTTCATCCACAAAACCTAAAGCCCACCACTGCTGCAAAAGATACTGTTTTAGAGAATTTAACAAACTAAAAATAGTTTCTATAAAAAGAGTGTTATCTGCCTACCATAAGAGAGCAAAGAGGTTAAAGCAGTTACCAAAAGAGTGGGGAAACCTTTCTTAAATCCACTCATTGGACTAAGAGGATTCAAACTTGCACTTCCCACCTCCTAGCAAAGTGTCATAACACCTAAGCTGGGAGCCACTGTGAGAAAAAAAAAAAGTGTGATCCAGCCATCTTTTTGAAGCTGGACCTCTGTCTAGTAAAGAATGCATCCAGATAGCTGGCATACAAAAGAAAAAACAATAGCTGGGTGTATAGGTAGCAGAGCTGTGTTCTGATCAAGGTTCGAGTTCCCAGGATTTTTTCAACCACTTAATATTTCATACAAAATTGTAAATAATCTCTGGAACAAGGAACAGAACTTCTACAGTTTCCAAACTCAGTTTAGATAATTTCAAAGTCTGTATAAATAATCCCATTCCTTTTTGATTCTCACTGAATTCCTGCCTTCCATGACTTACTATGGTGGAGATCCCAGTCCAATCTCGCATTCTGTTGGTATTTCTTTTCATCAGTTTTTAATTTGCTCCCTTGAAATTTCATGAATGTGCCTTTGTTGCACTACCCTCTCTGAAACCTTTTTTTATTGTTTTATTGCAGCTCTTTCCCTCTTGTCTAAGGGAAATGGTTGTAGCCTTTTAATTTCTTTTATTTGCATGAGTAACTTTCCACAGGATAACTAGCACAAAGCATTATTCTAAATGACACAGCAAAGTAGGTTTCTATAAAGGCATTTAATATTTTCCATATGATCCTTCACCCTTACACATTCTAGTATATAGCTTACACTTTTGAACACAGCTGCACACTAAAGTTTCTGTAGTGACATCTTGACATCCCTAGACCAATCAACACAAGCTATTAATACATATACTGAATGCAGCTACACCATGTTATAATTCTTTGGAAAATAGGAAATACTCAGTGTTTTATCAGGTTCATTAATTAATCCATTCATGCCTAAATTTCTTACATGTTTCAGGTTTTCTTCATCTCTTCAGAAATTCATTTTTACCACTCTGGATGGTACCACTACACTCTGCCTAGAAAATATACTGTCAGCTTACTATATTGAATATAAATCCACTAGGAGGTGTAAATGGAAAGAGAAGGACAGTCATTTAATCCTCTTCTACATCTAGGTTGCAAATTTCTGTTTAAAAGCAGAAATTTACTATGGAATAAAGTTACTTGAGAAAACAGAATAGCTGAATTTCAGAAGTAATAGAACTGTGTTCCTTTCGCACTGGAGACACACAGAGTAGGAGCACTCAAGGGATGAAAAAGAATGACTTGTGTCACTTGGGAATTATTCTATCATGAAAGAAATTCCTCAGGAGCCACTGCCATTGTGTTTGTGGACCCTCTGCAACAGGGCAACTAAACAAAGAATCAGGCTAATAAATTAAGTAAACACATTCAGCTGCATATTCAAAGATATATGAAAAACACAGACTTGCACATTCAACGGAAAATGGCGAATGACATGAAATCCAGTACAAACAGGGAAGACCCACTTGTTTCTCAGCTGCTGTTACCTGACAAAACTCCTTGGAAAAGGGGTTCAGTTCTAATCCCTAGGAGGTATAAAATAAGGATATATTCTTAAAGTTCAGAAAAAAAGAAACAAGGAACTAGTGCTGAATCTACCTTTCAGAGTCATGGACCACTATGCAATAAATGCCTTTTACAAAGGCCAAACAAGTCCAGCTTTGCCCTTCCTGCTGTGCTCATAGGTGGCAATCAATGAGAGTTCTGGGTTGAATTTCATAACTGCAAAATAACAGTGTTTGTATTATTGCAACAGCTAGTTCTACAAATATTTGAGGAAAAGCTTAGAAGAAAGTGAGGGATCTGTATGTCTCACTCTAGCTGCTAACACCAGTTCTCACAAAATACCAGGTTGTATCAGTTCTGGCTGGAGCCAGAATTTCATGGAGCAATCTTTAGGGATCTCACTACTATAACACATGCATACTATTTTAATATGCTCTCTAAAACTGAAATACACTTTTTGTTGGCAACTAATTTTAGAAACAGTCAAGACAGTGCTCAAAAGTTTTGTATAATTAGAACAGCCATGAGAATTTTCTAAACTCTCCATGCAGGATGAAGTGCCTGATACATTCCTGACCTACAAGGATGCCAAATGAGGACACAGAAGAATTGTGAACCCTCTGAAAATTTATGGGAAAGATGTATAAAAGAATGTATATAGCCAACTGGTGGGATTTACAGAGCCAAAAATGCTAGTCAACTCAGTAAAATGAAAACCTCAAGCATCTACACTTTAGAACAGTACACATGCTGTTTCAGATCCTGAAGAAGTCAATGATACAGAATAAGATTAATAGTGAGAACTTTTGGAAATGCATTACTTGCATTGGGTAACTTGCTAAAATCTGATTCTACCTGTGTTATTTCCCATGTAAAGTGGTTAGTCACCTAACATACAGTATTCTACAAATTAATAAATGAAACTACTGAAAAATATGAATGTAAGAAAAAAAAGCCTAAGGTGCCAAAGAAGATGATCTGAAGAGAATGTGCTCAGTTAGATAAATGCGTACACATGGTGCAAGACCACATTCAATTCTACCTGAACTACTTCATAACAATCTGGACTAGTCAAAAACCGTAATTAGGCATGACGACAGGTTTAGGTTTACAATCTACACTGCTGATGCTTTGATCCTGAGCTCCATTTTATCAAGCTACCATAATTATTGAAATATCAGTAAAGTCTCAGTTTTCTATTCTTTCCTAGAGCTCACTCAAGTAGGCTTATGATGTCCTGTGGCTGGTGCTTCCTGTGTCACGTCCTCCACCTAACTGCTTGCTTGCTTATTTCTCCCTCTATTGTTCCTTGTTAACAAAGACTAAGCAGCTCTATTTTGAGGAAATGTTACTGATACGGGCACAGCACTGTCCAAAATAAAGCCATTTATTTCAGAACTTATATCTGAACAAACCATAAAGTTTACCTTTTGTCTATATTTAGCCTGTACCCCAAGCTAAACTGTAGCAGTTGTTCTACCACCCAATGCTCCCTTCCCAGCTGAGAGGGGGGAATCAGAGGGTGGGGGAAAAAAAAAGGAAAAAAAAAAAAAAAAAAAAGGGAGAAGCCCCATGGGTTAAAGTAGAAACAGAGATTTAATGAAATAACAAAACTGACACAATCACAAACAAAGTGTACAAGGTTCTACTCAGTCTCATCTTTAGGATCAGCAGCAGGAGCAGAAGGCCAAGAGGGAGGAGTCCCAAGAAGAGGAACTCCACCCTCCCTGAGCTCCCTCCTTTTATAATGAGCATGATGCAGTGGTATGGGATACACCTGTGAGGCAGCTGCCTTCATTGGATCTCCCAGCTGACTCAGGGTTACTCATGGCCTGCCTGCATGGCTGGCCCATGGGGCTGTGCCTGGGGAACCAGGACAGCTTTATAATAATTTCTTCCAATACATTTGACCAGATGTGAACCTAAGCATCAAAAGCCAAAAATCAGTTTATAGTTTCTTTAACACTTAGGAACATCAGTAAGATTTTGATTTTCAGATCCATCTCTAATAAATTATTTGTTGCAGAATGTTCAGACATCTTGAAATTATCAGGATTTCTTTTGTAAAGAAGTTCAGGTTTTTGTACTCTTAGACAACTTCCCTAAAATATGGACATTTCAATGAATATTAGCAATCCCCAAGTGCACTGTACAGTCACTACTTCTCCTACTATGAAACACAGGAATAGTAGTTTCACACACTAAAAGTGACAGAAAAAAAATGTTATGGTGCTTTATCAGAACAGAAAAAAAAAAAAAATCCCTAACAGATGTACTTACAAATGTAATACAAAGAGTGTGACAGCACAAGCTATCAGGGAGAACCTGAGGCTTGAAAATTATTCAAATGCCATGTATATAGGGTCATAAGTCTGTATTTTTTCCTGGAAGCAAATTTCCTGACTTCAGGACCAGATTTTCCCTGAATAAGAGGTGGAACCTCCTCCAAGAATGATGCTGCAATACACAGCTTTGTTGAATAGCTTATCTAGGGACATAGATGCTAGCAAAGGCACCCCTAGAGAGTCAATTAATTCATCTCCAGTGTTTTAGCTCTAAATAGATATCATACTTTTCAGAAATAGAAGCCCTGTGATATTACTGAGTTACTTTCTTTTATTATAATTTTTGAAATAGATGTTACTGAAGATTCAAAGTCATGGCTACTCACATTGCATGACTAGTGTGAATGTAACTCTAGGTGCTAGTGTAACAATAAAATTGTATTTTCCGATAGATTGATGCTAAGTGATAGCTTTCAAAGATGACAAATTATTGAAACATGTTTACTCTGACATACTTAAAGCATGCATGAAAAAATCAAGCAAGAAAAAATACCAGAAACTGAACATCCACACCACCTCTCAAACTTGCATCAAACACAGTTCACCAAGCAAGGATCTGCGAAAGCAGAGTAACACCCCCAAATTATTTCTGAAAGTCTTTGCCCAAGCAGTCTTCCTCTGCCAGAAATAAAGTCCTCAGCACATCAGAATCTGTGCCAAAAGATGCTGAACACCAAGACTTGAGTACTTTTAGCAGGAAGAGAGGTGACAGCATGTGACAGGAGGAGCAAAATCCATTGCTACTTTGGGACATTTGATGTGCTCTTCACATAGCTGGGAAAGTAGGCCTGGACAGTTTGTACACTGAAGCCACAATCTTGTCTCTTCTGTTTTCAAACTGATCACCTCCTTATGGACCTTTCAGCTTACATTTTATATTCAACAGCCTGGACTGCTCCTGTGTGGTGCAATTTAACAAAATAGTGCACACTACCATGCCAGAAAACACCAGAGATTATACAACCTACTCACGCTTTTTAAACATAATGAATGTCAATCTGGTAGAAGTCTCTCCTATCCAAAATTATATCTTCAATGAAATTGTTTTAAAAATCAATTTACAATGCAAAACTCATGTCAAAGAAGAAAAAAGCCAAAGCAAAATGGCCATTAAAGACAAAAAATACAGAAAAAAGATAACTCGCCACCATCAATCACTTGGTTTCCAGGTCTTGTTTCCTTTTCCTGTTGATACAGAAGCGTCACCATGTCAGACACCTGACTTGACTCTGCTACACAAAGCATTCAATGGCTAAATATGTCTTGTTATCAATCTGTTTCCAATTTATTGTACTGCTTCCCTCTAGATTATTCTAAAACGACTGAAGTGTTTTATCATCTGTGCCCAAACACTGCCAGGCTGGAGAAAGCCAATACAGCTAAAGATATGATCAACCAGTATCCTCAGATAAGCATTTCCAGTTCCATCTTTCATTCAGTCTTCAAATGGAACACCCTCAGATCTTTCTTGCAACATTTCTTGTAAATAGAGCTCTTTCTCAGTACTGCACCATTGACAGAATGACAGAGCCTAATACATTTTTATAATGACTTAAAAATTTTCACCTAATGAAGTCTGAGCAGCAGCATAGAAGACTGGTAGTGTCATGTTTTGTTCTTTTACTGCCATATTATGTAATACAGAAGACCAACAAGCCAGAAATAATAAGAAAACAGAAAATTATAGGTCTTCTGTATGCTATAGTACTCTAGTTCACTACCCTATCTGTAGCCACAGACACAAAAAGATAGATTTTGTTTACCCTGACATATATGTTGCATATAATAAAAATTCCTTCTAGAAATATGCTGGTAGAGTAGTTCCTCAGACTAGGATCTTGCCCAAACTTGATATTTCTCTGTCACCACCACAACATATTTTCCCCAAACACATTATACATCAATACCTGCAAGACTACTAGAAAGAAGTGGTTCTGTTATCATCAGTCAAGTCTTCCTACCCAGTAAGCCTCTTCTGTACAGTGCCTCATACCCAAGGAGCAATCCTGCCCCTCTCAAGAGCTCTAGCTGGTGCCCTTGGGCATCTGGAGCCCATTCACAGGAGTATTCCCAGAATCATGATGAGACTAGAAAACCCACAACACTTTCAACAAGTCTCCCAAGAGTAATTATAAACAACCTAGCCATGCAAAGAATAAACAATCCCCAGTTCAACTGCTGAACAGTTACTGTTGCAATAACCAAATAGAAGAATAGAGATTTGTGAACAATAATATTCGAGTCCCTGGAGATACAGAGGAGGAAAACATCAGATAAGTGTGTTCAACTCCTCCCCTACACGCACGGAAGCACCTGCATTTGTTCTTGGCTTTTCATTAATCATATACTCTGACGTATACTCATCCAAGCAGATTTTGTTCTGAAGATAACATAACATTTATTAATGGAAAAGCAGAGGCATTCTTAATTCTTAATAAATGAGGTGTTGCTTCTTCCTGAATCTTCAAGTGTCATATCTGCAGATGGAATACCCTTTGGAAAAAAAAAAAAAAAAAAAAAAAAAAAAGGAAATGGAGCAAAACAACAGCTGTAAGGACAATGAAAACTTTTGGAGTCAAGTCACTGCAATGTCTTTATTTTGCTAAAAATCTTTTGATGAATCATTACTAGTTTTAACTGCCAATGGCACTGATAAAAATGATGTACTTTGAACAGCAAAGTGGATCTACACTCCTTCATCAGGGACCAGATGTTCTAAAATATACCAAAAGTGTATCCTATATTTAAGCTGTTTGCTGTACACTAAGGAAAGCATTCAAGGAGTAAAGGTAGGGAAGCATGACAGTGATAAGAAACTGTTTCAAAAAACTTGAGATATTGCCATTTCCACACATTTGAGGTGGTATTCAAACTGGAATATCGGTTATTCCAATATAGTAACGTGAATTAGCCAAAGGAATTAAAAAAACAATCAGGGGTAAACATGGATCTAGTCACTTGAGTAATCTAGGTCATTTGACCCAGGGAGCCTTAGAACAAGAAATTTCTTTCAGCTAAAAGGACAGTAAATCTGGTCATATTCTGTACTGCAAATTAGTTTCTTAAAAATATGTCTACGTTTTGCCTGTATCGGGGACAAACCTTAGCAGTTGTTCTACCACCCAATGCCCCCTCCCCAGCTGAGAAGGGGAATCAGGAAAAAAGGGAGAAGCCCCATGGATTGAAGTAGAAACAGATTTAATGAAATAACAAAACTGACACAATCATCAACATAAAGTGTACAAGGTTATACTCAGCCTTGTCCTTAGGATCAGCAGCAGAAGGCCAAGACAGAAGGGTCCCAGGAAGAGGAACTCCTTGTATAATGAGCTTGATATCAGTGGTATGGGATACACCTGTGAGTCAGCTTGGGTCAGCTGCCTTGAATGGATCTCCCAGATGACTCGGGGCTACTCATGGCCTGCCTGCCATGGCTGGCCCATGGGTTTGTGCCTGGGAAACCAGGACAAAATGCAAATGGACTCTTCTTACTTCATGAAATGATGTGATACTAATTTTTTTTAAACAAAGGACAGAGATTTAATCAAACTATAGAAGACAAGATTTCAGTAAGATATTATAAAACCTCATGTGGGTACTGTTTTGATTTTCCATGCCATTTTATGTTTGCACATAGGTATTCACAGACAGAAGTTTTCATCTACAAAAATATTATTTGTTACCTTTTCTACCCATGGGATTTTTTTCATAGGCTTATATAACTGCCCAAAGCTACCCAACCAAAAAAAATAGGAATCTCAATTTTAAAATTCAAATCAAGAAGATCACACTCTGATCAGAGAAAATCCACAAGGAGAAACAAGAACTAAACATGAGACTGGGAAAGGGATGCTTAGGCTCTAGCTTTTAGAGATGCAAAACATAGGAACTGACCACTTACCATTTCAAAACTTCTCACAGAACATCAGCCGACTCTTAAATTACCTGAAGCACTACTTCCATGTTTTTCACTTGGGCTCCACATAGAGTATAATACCAAATATGCAAAGTTTCATGCATGCAACCATGGAACAAAAATGTCATCCAAAACCTGTCTGCACTCATGTTCAAAAGTTCTGAAGTAGGCAGCTACAATATGAAAGAACAAAATACAAAAGGCAACAAGTTGTCCTTTTTTACAAATTCGAGATCCCTCCCATTGAGTATTCAAGGCTCTTTTTACTGCTACAGCTTCAGTTCCAGCAGAGAGGAGGGAATCAGAAGGAGGAGGACAGATCACCACCCTAAAAGCTGGAATGAGATGAAAGGCATGTGAAATTGGAAAAGGCCAGAGGAGCTCCTCAGTCAATGGCTACTGCAGCAGAAGTTTTATGCTCCTGATTTTCATCACACAGACACAAAATCTTCACTTCCTTCCTTAAGCCTACATTTTAGACAATTGTATTCAAAGGGTACAAACTAGCAGTGCTATATTTTATGCAAGAGGAAGCAGTGTCTAGAAGAGAATCCAAGAAACAGAAAACATCTCCTGGCTCTGAAGCTGAATAGCCTTTGTACCACTGTGCTACAATCCTTTGATGTTCCTTCCCTTTGGATGTGCCTCTATGACAGCCTAGGAAAGCTGCAGATATTTATTTGGCATTTTAAATTTATTATTCATAACTTTCAGAATTCATTATTAAAGCATTCTATATTGCCTCCTGCATTATTATCAGAGCTACCATAGAATACTACAGGAGCCATGCTATACCAAGAGAGAGCGCTTCTGGAAATATCTACCCTAAGGTACCATGTATATGTAATACTGCTATCAGTTCACAGGGCTACACCATCCTAGAAAAAACAGGCCCATTACTCCACACACTGCAAGTTCACTTTTTGAGTTCATTATGGATTACACAAAACTGCAGCTTTACCTAACTGTAGGGTACCCAAGTTCCCATGTCATCTGTGCTCTCACTTTCTTCTACAGGGAGAAAGAGAAGACAGCCAAGGAGTGAAACTGATATGGCTCAGAGCTACCACCCTTGAAATTGCTTTAGTCCAGTTCCCTGTTCTCCTAGTCCCTTATGACCTCCCTGCACCTCTTCACCATCTTAATCAGGTTAAGTATCCAAAATGGCACCTATTGTCTCTAGGCACACTTGGGAGGATAAACACATTAACAGCTGCATGTTAATTAATAAAGCACTGGGAATCAAAAAGTTCCAGGCTGGCTGCTCTGCATTTCATAACAGTGGGCTAAATTTTGTAAGGATTACTTCTTACCCTAAGCAGGTTGTCTTAAAATAACTATGCCCTACAACAGGCAGTAGAGAGAATGTCTCTGTTTGTGTTCCTAATCGCACTTGTGTGTTCTGGAGAAGAACAGCTGAGAAATGTTTTCTTAGTAATACTTTCCATTTGATCTGCCATTGTTAATTGAAGGACACACTATTTCATTATGTTTCTCTTCCTGGCAGCCTGCAGAGTAATTGCACACAGTAGCTAGAGACAAGTGGACTAGCAGTTCTGGAATTGTGAATAGGAAAGATGAACAATTTGTAAATTAATCTCTTCTTCTCGTGGTAACAAAGAACTAAAGTATTTAAAAAAAAAAAAAAAAAAAGCAGTTTTACACCAGTTCCATTTTGCTGCACACTGAATATTATCGACCTATTATGAAAGATTTTGTACTACACAAATAGTAAAGGAGCTCCAGGTCCTTCCCGGAGTTCATTATTCTGTAAACTTGACTTTCATAGGGGTCCAAAGGAAAATAAAAGGATCTAGGGGGGAAAGATGCCAATTTCAGCTGGAGATTAGTGTGTTTTATTCCACTGCTCCTATTGTACATGACACTGGAGAAAGAACTCCTAGATGTATCCCAAAATGTGCTTTGTTAGTGAGGCTGGACTGCTTACTGTATATGTAGTAGCATGAGAGTCATGCCTGTGAGAGGAAAAAGAAAAATAGAACCCAGAGAATGTGGACACAGAAAGTGTTTTTTCCTTACTATAAAAGTCAAACCTATTCTTGCCATGACAGCTACTTATTTTTCTTTTCTTTTCCTGAACCAAATCTTCAGAAAGGTCACACTACTGATGTTTAACTGCAGGTGACCTTTTTTCCTTTTTTAAACGGAAATAAAGCTTTCTTGTTAAAATACAGAAACTAGTTCTCACTTCAGCATCCAGATCAGTAGATGGGTTAATATGTGTGAGGTGCCAAGCTTTTCAGAAAAGCCAAGTCAGATGGCCAGAACAAAAGTTCTTCATAGAGACCACATCAGTGTATTATTCTTGTAGTACGCCATGGATTAGGCTCACCTTTCCCAATAACATTAAAGCAGATATTGAACACGCATTCCTAGCTCAAGCATTGGACCTAGTGTTCTGAAAATTAACACAGGCAGTTTTAACAACTGAATATGTACAATTAATCAACTCTCATGAATTAGATTTGCAAAGTAATTACATGTATAAAAAAAAAAATGTATATTCACTGTGAGAATGATGGCAAACAATACTGAATAGTGGGACCAAGCTTCTTTCCATGACAAATAAGAAGAGAATTACATTCAACTATATATCTAAAAGCATGGTAAAGGAGGGAAGACTGATAGTATCCAAAAAATATCAGGTAATAAAACTGCTTCTTATCGCTTAAGCATCTCATTTGAGACAGGAAATAATATGTCTTTTTTTTCAAGTGTTTAAACCTCGACAGAATAAAAATAAAGGACCAACAAAATAAAAGAAAGTGCTCAAAACAGGAGGCATAAAGGCATGGGCTGTACTGGATAACGGCAATCAGCTCTTTCTCTCTGTAAGTCTCCATAACTGGATCCCTGTTACAACTTTCTGAAAGGCAGAAACATAATCCTCTATGATTATTTTTTTTTCTTCAGCAATTTCTTGAAGGTTCTATCCATATGTATGTGAAACTATATCTTTAGGTACTTAAAAGAAAACCAGTATGTGGCCTAAGGAAAAGCATGTTAAAGTATTTGAAACAGTCACTTTTAGGGAACAAATACCTTTTTAGATGCAGGGTATGAAATTTTGTGGAGGTGCTCTTCTGTATCAGACATGAGAAGTTTTCATTCAACTAGTTTAATTCACTGATCGGTTTATCAAACCAGGTGATGGCAACATGCAGCCATTACAAGTGGGCATTACTCGGAGCATCATCTTAGGCCACTGATTCATGCAAATGGATGCACATATTTCTGACCCAACTTAGGAACCCCCTCAGCATCCCCATACAATCTCAGAACTGTCCGAGTTAACCGGGACACCCTGGGAGGCAGGAAGCATTAACTGGACAGCAGGATGCAGTGTGCATGGAGGTACAGCATTTCCAGTATAAAGCTACTTTATTCAGACCCAATTGAGGCATCTCTTTATAAGTCACATCCCTTGTGCAAAAGATGCTGTCTGTGCTTACGTATTATGTGGGCTTGATGCAACCCGAAACTCCTAAAAACCTTAAGTGATAAACTACATCACAAAACCAACATTCTACTCAATTGTTGATTTTGTGAGCATATAAAATTCCAGAGCAGGTTGGATCTCAGGTCAATGTATCCCTGGTTGTGCAAGATTTCTTCCATACGCATTCTATTTTTTAAAACCATTTTTTAAGAAAAGGAAAGCCTCAAATGACAGGATTTAATCGGAAGAAACTATTCAACAGTATAATATATCTCACCATTAGGACATTTTTTTTTCCCCCCAGATGTTTTGGCTAGAATTTTTTCAGTTCCGCTATTCCCAGTTATGGGCCCTTTTTTTTTTTTTCCAAGTCCTTCGCCCTCTCTGGAATTTGCATGTAACAAATACAAAGCCATCATGGTCTGTCTCAGAAATTCTTTGGCCAAACATCCCATGTTTAGTTGCTTTTATCTTTCCTTATTATTCTTCCACCCCCTTGAGGATGTTTAATTCTTGATGGACTGTGTTTGAGTGTAGAGATTAAAAAATGCAAGGAATAAAGATGGTCTAAGATAGCATCAGGTTTTTTCCACCTAAATCTATAATTAGAATTAGTTCAAAACTGTTCTAGAAGAATATTTTCATAGATAGGACATCATTGGTTAACGAAGACCAACAAACAACAAACAAAGAAATTTATCCCATTTTTTTGAAGCACTTAATCCTAACTACTTCAGGTGATTTCCACATGGTTGACGCATAGGAAGCCAATGACATACATGCTGGCACTAAAGGACTGTGTGATGGAGAGAGCTGAAGGAGAGGGTCAGCGCCACAGGAGTGATAGATAGTAACTTAATGGTGGATCATACAGATCATACTCATGAGACAGAGGAAAAGCAAACATCTGGAAGGCAGATCAAATTACTTTGGGGGGCAGGGGGGAGGCAGGAGGAAACACATTAAAAGTGGTGAATCTCAATGATGAGCCCAGTCTTCAGTGTTGTAAGAAGTAATACATTATTAAAAGGTTATAACATATAAACTCCAAAACACATCAATACCGTGCTGTTACACATGTTTTAGATGTACCTGAAGCAGCCAGCTCTATCCTAGCCGTGGTAGCAAATCACAATAGTACAGAAGACTGACAAAACCCCAGCATATATTCAGTAGCTAAAGTCTACTCTGCAGCAGACCTGTTACTGTGCACATAAAAAAGCAGATTTAATTGGACAGTTTAGACATGTCATGAGTTGTAATTGTTCCTCAGATCACAGCAGGGCATACCCGACTCTAGCTGAAGACTGTTTCTGGTTTTCCTCTTAGACTGAGAATTGTATGCACCTATACAGAATTACATAAACTTATATATACATAAACACACATGCATTTGTTTTTATATATATACATATATATGTATTTAGTGTTCAAATTTGTGATTCTGATCCATGGAGTTTCAGATCCAAATCTGAGGAAAAGTAATTTTGACCTTTTTAACAAAGGCGAACTTAAGAGCAATGCTCTACAGGTGCCATGTGTGTTCTTGTAACAGCTGTCCATTTAAACTCAGACCTGTCTCACCTGTGTAAAGCTGCTGTTTCAATCCTCTCCCAGTAAAATCATAACACACCCTTTATGTGCTGGTGAGCACAAGAAATATTCCCCTACTCCATTTCCTTGAACACAGGGATTTCTGTGGAGCCCTATTTGCAACAGTGGATAACAGAGCGAGGAGTAAAGAACATGTCGGCTTTGGGATTTGCAAGTCAGCCTGAGAAAGAAACCTGATGTATCCAGTTATCAGCACAAAAGAATGCTCTAACTACAGAAATATTTCAAACAATCTATTTCAGGACTTTCCAGAGGGGTTGGGATTTCTCACACTGTAACTAACAGGCAAGGCGGAGAATGTGATGATTAGAGGCTTAAGCATAGGTTAGAGGTTAATGATTGATGTAGAAGTGGTCTAATGAAAACCTAAGAAAAAGATAATAAGATATGCTTAGTCGTGGTGATTTGACAGAAGAATGATATATAAGTAAATGTATCTGCGCAATAAATTGAGTTCTGCCGACCTCATATGAGAGTGCAGTCTCCCTCCGTCGATTCCTACAAAGTGGTGACCCCCGACGTGTCGGCGTGAAACTACCGAGGAATAAAAATACGGAGTAAAGATCCCAGGTCCCGACTCGCGAATAAGGACGATCAAAGCACCTCGTCGCAGGCGACTACGGTGCCGGATCCCACGGGTGAAATTACACAGTGGCTGGAAGATAACGGTGGGAGCGGAAGGTGAGCAATTGCTGTCGCTAACCACTGGTAATCAAGGTTTGTGTAGATTCATACTTTAACTATGCAAAGACAGGCGGCATTAACGCTGCTAACTCAGTTTCTGAAGCAGAGGGGGATTAAGGAGAAGGAGATAGATTTTAAAAAGGAGTTGCCGGCTTTAATAACTTACGGCATATCTAAAGGATGTTTCGTGAACCCTAACACCGTTCATGAGTTAGGGGAGTGGCGAAAATTAGGGGATATCATTTGGGATGCTGTGCTATATGAGGATAAAACTGCAAAAAAGATGGGAAAACATTGGCGGGTGGTTCATAATGCATTGTTACAGCATTCTATAGAATTATGTGCAGCTAAGCTGGCACATGAAACTACAGCTAAAAATCAATCCTATTTAGATCACATGGGCTTGACTGAGACTCCACCTCCCCCGAGGTTCACCTCATTTATGATGCCTTCGGCTGCCGCAGAAACACCCGTCCCGTCAGCACCCCCAGAGGAGGAATTACCTCCCCCGCCTCCTGATCTAATGGTGCGTGCAGAATCGCCTCCACCGCCCGTGGAGACGAGTTCTGAACCCCACATAACGGCGGATAGTACTAAAAAGCAGAGCAAGTTACGCGCGGAGTTACATGAGCGCGGGCTGATGTGGAAAACACTTGCGGCGGAAAGGCTGAAAGAAGGTGAAGGGGAGTTAATGGAAGGGCTTGCACAAGCTTTTCCAGTGGTCTATACGCCCGCTGATGATGGAAACATTCAGGTTACATTAACTAGCTTAGATTGGAAAATGCTAACACAATTAAGAGCGACAGTTGCAGAAAGTGGGTTGCAGGGAGAGCCGACAAGGCAAATGCTCGACTATATGTTTAGTACATTCTCTTTGTTGCCAGTGGAATGCCGAAGTATTATGAAATTAATTTGTACACCATCGCAGCAACTTTTATGTCAGGGATATTGGCAGGGTGAGGCACAAGCAGCCGTTAATGTACAAAGACAGGCAGGCGATCCGTTGCATGGAATAACGTTAGAAGAGCTTATGGGGTGGACACCGTACTATACTGCAGAAGCACAGGCTATGTTAGGTCCGGATAAAATTGAGGAAGCAATGAGGGTATTTAGAAGGGCTTTATCTAGAGTAAAAGATCAGGGTACTCCCACTTATGTCAGTATTAAGCAAGGTCCTGATGAGCCACTAAATCAATTTGTTGATAAAGTAATCAATGCCATTACGAAAGCTGGAGTTAACACTTTTATGCAGGGCGCACTTTTAAAACAGTGTGTACAACAAAATGGAAATGCCCAAACAAAATCAATAATAGCTTCTATGGGAGGGAATTGGACAATAGAGGAGGCTTTAGACCGTGCCGCCCAAATTCCGCAGGGATCAATGGCATTTGTGGTTGAAGCAATGAAAGAAATTAGTTCAAAGTTAGATAAGGTAATTATTGGGCCACAATCAATGCAGGCTATGGCAGCACTTGCTCCTCTTCCGCAACCCTCTCGACCAACTGCTCGAAATCGAGCTATAATTTGTTATCGATGTGGGAATCCTGGTCACACCAGAAGAGAGTGCCGCACAAAGTCCGTGTGGTGCAATAATTGCCATCATAACACACATAACACCAAAGCCTGCCAGCGTGTCACTCAGCCGTCGGGAAACGGGCAGAGCAGCGCGAGAAGCGGAGGCCGCGCCCAGACACAAATCGCCGTCGCACAGCCGCAGAACCACCAGCAATCCAACCCTCTCAGCTTCGACCCGCCACCTGTGGAAGCATTGGATTGGACCTGGCAGCAGCAGTAGATGTCACACTACATACTAATTTACCGCAACTCATCCCAACAAATGTTAAAGGTCCTATTAAAATCAATGGACATTGTGTGGGTGCATTGCTACTTGGCCGATCTTCAACAACAATGAAAGGACTGTTTGTATTACCTGGTGTTATTGATGCGGATTATACTGGGGATATACAAATTATGGCTTATGCCCATACACCACCTTTACAAATTAAAAAGGGACAGCGATTAGCTCAACTAATACCATTTCCACCGTTGATGCAAAACATTTTACCTGACGATTTGGAACCTATTTTGGATAACCCTCGAGGTAACCAGGGATTTGGATCTACTGGAGACACTTTGGCCTGTGTCACCTTGGATTTATCAACACGACCACATTCTGATGTCGCCGTAACTTGGCAAGGAGAGACAACCAAACTAAAAGGATTATTGGATACTGGAGCTGATACTAGTGTGATATCTACTCGTTTTTGGCCTCCTCACTGGCCTACTCAAAAGTCATCATCCACAGTTGCGGGAGTAGGAGGCCTCACACTAGCCCACAGAAGTCCATTATTACAGATTCAGCTTACAAACACCGATACAATAATCAATACCATTGTCGCCGTCGCGGAGCTTCCACTATCTATTCAAATGTTGGTGGGCCGTAATGTTTTAGCACAGTTGGGAATGAAACTCACCGACGAGCAGCCTTTTCATTAGCGGCCATTGATTGGGCTTTCCCGATTCAAATGACATGGAAAACAGACAATCCGATTTGGATCAAACAATGGCCGTTAAAAGAGGAAAGCCGGAATGCAGCATATAAAATAGTTCACGAACAATTAAAACAGGGTCATCTCAAACCATCACATAGTGCCTGGAATTCGCCCATTTTTGTACTCAAGAAAAAATCGGGCAAATATCGATTATTGACTGATTTAAGAACTGTTAATTCCAGTCTGGAACCTATGGGAGCCCTACAACCAGGTTTGCCTAATCCAGCTATGTTACCTGAAAATTGGCCATTGTTAATTATTGATTTAAAGGACTGTTTCTTTACGATCCCATTGCATCCTAAGGATACTCAAAGATTTGCTTTCACGCTTCCTGCTCCAAACAGGGGTGCGCCAGATGCACGATTTGAATGGACTGTACTGCCGCAAGGTATGTGTAATTCACCCACGTTATGTCAACTATACGTGGATCATGCCTTAAAGGACTTACGAGTTAAGTGGCCAGAAATGATTATTTATCACTACATGGATGACATCTTATTTACTCAGTCACAGCCAATCACCGACCAACAACTGCAGCACATTATATCGCATCTCAAATCCTACAATCTCGTCGTAGCACCTGAAAAAATCCAAAGATCAGCACCATGGAAATATTTAGGATGGACTTTAACAAACAGAACAATAAAACCGCAAAAATTGGAACTTAATCTACAAATCAAGACACTTCATGATGCACAGACCCTTTTGGGGGATTTACAATGGCTTAAACCTGTCGTCGGGATTAGCAACAGTCAATTGCAACAGCTTCGTCCACTTCTGAAAGGCACCGACCCGGCGCTTCCCGTGACTCTCACAGCACAACAACATCAAGCGCTTCAGCAAATTGCAACCCGAGTGGCGCAAGGATCTGTTTCACGCTGGAAACCGGACTCGCCCATTCACTTAGCCATTTGGCTTGCTACTCAACACCTCGTGGGGGCGCTTGTCCAAAAGAAAACGGGGGAGAGCTCGGGGAGCTCGGGAGGGATTGATATACTGGAATGGATAGTTCCACCTTTGCAACAAGGAAGGACTTTAGTTACTTTGATAGAACGTTTAGCGCAAGTGATAAAGAAGGGGAGAGAAAGAGCAATACAGGTGACAGGGAAAGAACCGAGGGAAATTTGGGTACCAATGCAGCAAGACAAACTTGATTGGTATGTTCAGGAGAATTGGGAGTTACAAGAAGCTTTGCTTAGTGCAGACAGTGTGGTTACAGTAAAAACGGTAAACGCACCGGTACCTAAATGGATGGGAACACAAGAATGGGTAGCAAAGTCGTGGCTTAGTAAAACACCACTAACAGCAGCAAAAACAGTTTATACTGACGCAGGGAAAAGAACAATGCGTGCAGCAGCAACATGGCAAGAAGGCAACAAATGGTGCAAACATATATTAGATGCGGTATCCGGAGATAGTTTACAAACATTAGAGTTAAGAGCAGTGGTTTGGGCTTTAGGGAATTTTCAGGACAAAATTAACATTGTTACTGATTCACTATACACTGTTGGGGTAGTTCAGAGAATTGAACATGCATACATCAAAGAAGTAGGTAACAAGGTATTAGGTACATTATTGTTTCAACTTAAAAAGGTCACAGAAAGCAGACAGGCAGAATATTTCATAATGCACATTCGCAGTCACCAAGGGACACATGGTTTAGGAGATGGAAATAGCAAAGCAGATGCCTTAGTATCCTTAGCTCAAGGTGTACCACAATCACAACACCAAGCAGCCAGAGAAGCACATGATTCGTTCCATATAAATGCTAAGGGATTGACACGCGCATTTAACATATCTAAGGCGGAGGCCACAGCCATTGTAAGAGCATGTCCACAATGTAGTCTACATAATGAAGGAACAGGATTAGGAATAGGAGTTAATCCTCGGGGTACTGAATCAAATATGCTATGGCAAATGGATGTTACACACATCCCAGAATTTGGACGATTAAAATACGTACATGTCACTGTTGACACATACAGTAAATATATTTGGGCTACAGCACAGGCAGGAGAAAAGGCACTACATGTCATCAGGCATTTAACTAGCGCATTTGCGGTAATGGGAGTTCCACAACAAATAAAAACAGATAATGGACCTGCCTATATAGGGCACAAGGTGCAAAACTTTTTTACACAATGGGGTATCAAACATACTACAGGTATTCCACATTCACCAACAGGACAGGCCATTGTAGAACGGGCAAATCGAACCTTAAAACAATATATTGCTAAACAACAAGTGAGTGACATTCAAGAGAAGGTGGCCCGAGCTTTATTTGTAATAAATCATTTGTGTGTATTTGGGGAGGCAAAGCATCCTCCAGCTTGGATGCACTATCAGCAAAAACAAGTAGAACAGAGACAACAAGCAATGGTGAGGTACAAGGATCCTAAAACAGGACTCTGGGAGGGACCTGTGCCTGTGATATATTGGGGGCGTGGTTATGTTGCAGTTTCTACCCCTACAGGAACCGAGTGGATACCATCCAAGTGGATAAGAGCAGCTCCGCAGCAAGATGCACCTGCTACTACAAATGACTCTGGGAATGATGATGACCCTACCGACAGTCTTGCCAATGACAGCGATAGAGAAAAGGCAGAATATGTGGGTAACTTGGGCTAATGTCACACATAACTCAGAATTCTGCTTGAGCATGCAATCAGCTGCTGACCCTTTTAAAACGTGTTTAATCGGAATTCCTATAACAGACATGGCAGAATTTCTTAGTTTTTCCAACTATACTACGTATAATGTGTCCCAATCAGTCAACTGTATAGCTAATCTCACAGCTCACATAATTAATAACTTAAACGTAACTCTTCCGTGGGACCCACAAGAATTAGAACTTTTGGGGTCTCAATTCATTGGCAGCGATACAAAAAATTGGAACAAAACTTGCTTTGTGTTTGGAAATCAATATAAAGTGATTCAATCAAGTAATTGGGTTGGCTGGACACGAGTTGATCCTTTAAACAATCAGAATTATAAATTTGCACACAAAGGTGATTATTGCGAAACTAATGAAACTACACAACAAGGCCTAGGAGCCTGGGGAGCAGAAAACACCACAATGCAGCAAGATATAGTATGGAGTAATGACACTGCCAAAGCTCTACCCCCCAACATATTTTTAATATGCGGAGACAGAGCTTGGCAAGGAATTCCACGCAATTCAATTGGGGGACCATGTTATTTAGGGAAATTAACACTCTTAGCTCCTACCCATCGAGCATGGCTTAATATAGCATCTAAATTAAACAGAAGAAGGAGAAGAAGTGCTATTCATCACCTAAAACCTAGCTGTAATGACGAACTACAACTGTGGTCATTCACTGCTCGTGTGTTTGCGTCCATTCTTACACCCAGTGTGGCAGCTGCCCATGCTCTTAGAGAGATTGAAAGACTAGCTTGTTGGTCTGTTAAGCAATCAAATGTTACCACAAGTATTATTAATGAATTGTTAGTAGATCAAAATAGTTTGCGACATGCTTTGCTTCAAGATCGCGCCGCTATTGATTTTTTGCTTTTAGCACAAGGCCATGGTTGTGAAGATTTCGAGGGTATGTGTTGTTTTAATCTATCTGATCATAGTGATTCCATCCATAAGCAGTTAAACTGGCTAAAGCAACACACCAATAAGATCACTGTTAATACCAATCCATTTGATAAATGGCTATCTTCCATATTTGGGGGATTAACACCATGGCTGCTTTCGCTTGTTAAAGAAGGCTTGCGCTGGATAGGAATATTCTTAGCAATCATAATTATTGTTAAAATTACTTTTAATTGTGTAATGAAAAATGTAAATCGAATGTCTCAAGAACTTATGTTCGCCGTACCAAAAGAAAACGGGGGAGATGTGGAGCCCTATTTGCAACAGTGGATAACAGAGCGAGGAGTAAAGAACATGTCGGCTTTGGGATTTGCAAGTCAGCCTGAGAAAGAAACCTGATGTATCCAGTTATCAGCACAAAAGAATGCTCTAACTACAGAAATATTTCAAACAATCTATTTCAGGACTTTCCAGAGGGGTTGGGATTTCTCACACTGTAACTAACAGGCAAGGCGGAGAATGTGATGATTAGAGGCTTAAGCATAGGTTAGAGGTTAATGATTGATGTAGAAGTGGTCTAATGAAAACCTAAGAAAAAGATAATAAGATATGCTTAGTCGTGGTGATTTGACAGAAGAATGATATATAAGTAAATGTATCTGCGCAATAAATTGAGTTCTGCCGACCTCATATGAGAGTGCAGTCTCCCTCCGTCGATTCCTACAGATTTCCGCTTTCTACACCTGAACGGAGCATCTCTTAGAAATGCTAAGACTACCAGGGAGACAATTGCACTTTACTTATTTCTTACACAGTAATACATTTGGCCAACATGAGAAAGGACTGTTTTGCAAGAGAGCAGAAATTGCCTCCAGGGTAATGGCCTACATTACACTGTTAACCCAAGGCAGAGCCAGTGCCTGCAAAACAAAGTCTCAGCATGGAACATACAGCATGATGACTCTTATTCCTTTTCCCAGCCTGAAATCTACGTTAAAAAAAGTAATCAGAGCTAAAAGGACTGTAGCTAGCAATATACAATATAGGACGTATTTAAAAAACAAGTCCTTTTGAATACTTTCCATCTCAAGTTTCCCCTCTCTCTCTGGGCACCAACTTCAGGTTCAGCACTATGAAGAGGATTATTTATGCTGAAGCATAAATCCATAAAGATAAGTGAACTTGAAGTTTTTAGAAATATTTTTTGACTGGTGAGTTCCTGAATTCAATCTACTGATATACTAATACAGTCTCAAACACATTAAATGTCATTTCATTCTCACCTGGAATAAATTCTAAGAACTGGTACAGTGGAATAATTCAATATTTTGGCAAATTTATTAATTGGCCAGAGCAGGAACCAGTGTTACAAAATAAAGGGGAGGAATCATTTCAATAGGTATAGTATATGATCTGCAACCCCATTAAGCAGTAGACATTTTTCTGCATTTCTGCAATGCCAAAATTAGGACCACCAGTAGGCGAAACCCATGGGACATACATTAGAACACAGCCTTACATAAATAAAACAGGTGAGATGTACACTTTAGAAGGAAACGTGCAAACACATGACCGTGGGGATGCTCTGACTTATGACATCAGGCTGTTGTTTTTAGGAGCTAAGATACAGCCCTGTGAATCCATCACAGTATTTGAACACAATTACTGGCAGAAGCAAAGGGATTCAGAACACGACCTGGAGTTGAAAAATATCCCTATAGATCTACTGAATGTTTTTATCACCTTTTCACATACTGGGGTGGTACACAGGACTGTAATATTAAAGGTACATTTAAAAAAAAAACATTTTTAGTGTCACTCAGAGATCTTTCTCCCTGGCCTAAAGGTCTTTTAGCAGTCCTTTGTTGAAGAGCTGTACATCAAACAGCCTTGAAATCAACTTGCATGTCCCTTTCTATTGGAGCAATTTGCAAAAAACAAAAAATTAAAAAAAAAAAAAAATAATCACTGTGTTAAAAATCCTAAAGACCACCCCTGTTTTACAACCGTGTAACTTCCCTCTACTCCCCAATGTTTGATGGCATATACAATTACAAGTAAGATCAGACAAGCCCAGTAAAGGCTTCATAAAACAAACACAACATGTCTTGTGTAGCAGTATGAAGCCATTCAGTAAAAGCAGATGTATCAAAAACATAAATGCAACTGTTTGACAAAATAACACAGATTTTTCTCATTTCTGACCTGTTAACTTTGTCTGTCAAAAGATAAGGCAATGTAAAACACCAAAAGAACTAAGGGACACTGCTGATCAAGAGAGTGACAAAAGGAAAGGGCAGGTAGAAACTTTCAGGTCATGGGCATACACAAAAGTACAAGCGGGAAAACTAGAAAATTGGAAGTCATTGCTTAAAACTGATCTGAAGCTGTGACTAGCACAGCATCACAGCTACACATTAAAGACTCCTTAATTACTACAATTTTTTTCTGTATTAATGAGATCCAGCCCAATCCCAGCAACTTTTTTTTTGTTAATGCAACTTTGATTCAAAGCAATTGGAAAAAACACTGTGGTTTCTAGAGCTATTTAGTCTCACCAAATGTGGGCAGATCCCGCTGATAAAGGAATGATTTAACTGAAATGAATTTCTATAATCAAAAATAAACTGGGCTAGAGAGCTCTAGACCAGTCTGAATGAAAGAAAACTTTAAAAAAAAAAAAACACAATTATTTGTTGCAGCACAGTTAAATATTAACGCATCCTCTTTAAACTCCTTCCAGTCAATCACTTAAAAAATGACAAAACATGGGGTCAGAGGGAAATAAAATGTAATGTCTGGCTAACTTCCCTCCTGTGTTATCTCCAAACACTGGAAAGGCCCAAATAATTTATACAGATGTTAGAGGACAAAACCTGAACTTCAGAAATATATAGCAAAGCCCTTTCTTTGCTATATACATATTCTCCTGCTGCAGCAAGTTTTAAGGACAGCTTCTTAACTCAGTTTCATGGTACAGAGACAGCCACCTTTCAATCACCCCACAGGAATCACAGAGGGAGCAAACCAAAGCAAAAGGAAAAACCAACACACCTCTCCTGACATGTCCATGAAGTAAGCCTCTCCTCCCAGCTCAGCCTCCCACACTGCACTGCTGGCTATAGTACCTTGCAGCTGAAAGCCATGAAAGGACATAACCAACACCTGGTTCCCCTCTCCCCAGCTGCAACCTATCCAGCCTTGCCCGAAAGGTGCCCCACAAGGCGTTGGTTGTTATCCTGTAAACATTTCAGATACTTTCTGTGTGTTCACATGAGGGCATTTTCCACCTTTCCCATCTCCTAACCCAAGCCTGCAAGTCCTGAGAGTCAGTCTTTGTCAACAGCAGCAGAAGATTGAGCAGGGTTAAGCAGGTCAGTGCAGGAGCATAAGCCCTCCAGTATTACCTGCTGGAAGGTATCATACCACTTCTACACTCCAGAAACCTCAACAGTTCCTCAGAGCTGTCTGTTCCTAATCTGGCCAGCCTACTTCAGCTTGATGGTTACATCACATTTGCAGGATAAAATATCTTCAAAGCATTCCTTACCCTGTGAGCTATTTGGCAAAAGGAGAATGATGACAACTCTTCCTCCTCTGGCTAGTCTGAGAAATCCTCTGCTTCCTTTACTCTTTAGATGTTCTGACCAAAAAATATCAAAGTATTTGAATTGCTCCAAACCTCTCTTCTTTCACCTGCAAAATCAGGGTAAAATCTCAACTCTATGAAGACATTAACAAGGAATTTTCAAATACATATTTTAACATACATAAGATGATATCTTCTAAATACATGTATTGCACAGATTACCCTATACTTTCCTAGCATTCTTGTGTGGGATTGTGTCCCAGCAACATTCTCAGTAACTGCCAATACCCCAGAAATCCTCCCACAGATGCAACAGCCAGCTTGCCCTTCCTATGACAGTCAAGTCATAGGAAAGAAGGCAGCCGTGCCATGAACTTTTTACTACCCCAACCATCTCTTGCTTTCAGCAAATTCCTATTTTCTCTTTATGTACTTCTGAGAGGCCTGTGTAGACAGCAGGTACCTCAGGCTAACTCAGAGGCCATCCTTCTTCCTTATCCAAGGAAAATACTTCAATTCTAGTCTTCCATTTGTCTTGGACCACTTTTAGGATCCGATTCAATTTTCTTCTACCAAGCATATTGGGTGCCTGCACCCAATAGCCAGGGATGTCCCTGGGCTGGTGACTAGACTACAACATAATGGAATTTTTATTGCACTTTGCTTCTATCTGATGCCTTCAGCACTATTGTCCTCATGTAAACCACTGCCTACCTTGTCATTTGCTGCCACACAAAATCAAAAGGGAAAATGATGTATGTCTCTGACTACATGTCTTTGTCATAGTATCTCCAGGACTCAACCAGATGGTCTAGGATAAAGGAAAATATTATTAACAAGAAATACAAACCAATATAGCAAGAAAAGAAGAAATTAAAACTAAAGATGCTTGAAAGAGGTCAAGTTTTCCACCTTGTGCTGTAATAAAACTTAGATTAAACAATTGAAACACCACCTGCAATGCAGTGGAAAAACTGTTCTCTTTTTTTCACAGACTAAAGTTTCTTGCATCAGTATACATATTCAGTTTTCTATGGCTATTTGCAAGCAATAAACAACCTGTTATTCTGAAGGCTCTTATGATGTAAGAATTTCATTTGTTGAGTCTCAGTTAATACCTCGGATGACTTTGCCTTCCAGGTCACACTGAATTTGTACTTTTCTTCATATGAAACACTGTAACAGTAAAACAGGGCACATTCTACTCAAACGCCATTTCTGGAAAATGAAATATTTTTTTTTCCCAAACACAAACACTTCAGCAACACTCTCATATTAAGCAGTGAGAACAAGTTAGGTCCTTATACAAATGCTCACTAAGAAAGGACTCGTTATCTTCTTTCTATGTTTCCAATGTCATCAGTCATCCTTAATGACTTCCCCCAAACCATTTTTGTGCAGATGTTACCATTAATTATAAGTATCCTCCTACCCAGTTTCCCAAGATGTAAAGGCATTTAACTACAGTTCATTAATATTAGCATAGGAGACCACATAGGTGCATAAAATTGGAGCTGAGCTGAGCTGACTTTGGCTTTCCACCTTTTCAGTGACATTTTGCCTGAATCAGAAAAATCTGTGATTCTGTGATATTAGAAGTAGGAGCTCCTGCTGTATTTTGAGGACAAAAAATAAGTAGCCTTCACATAATGTTATGCTGTCTCAAACCAGACATTTAACAGTGCTTTCTGCAGGATGACTTATTCATTTATAATTTGATGTTGCAGCCAATTGTATTTTTTTTTTTTGCCTGAAATCTTTATTGTGTTATTATGAAAAAAATTTATTTGAGGATTTTGACTTTTTTGATTAATTTAACCTGAATTGTTTAAGCTCTTTATTTTACACTCTTCGGAAATATCATAACAAATATAAAACTTCCTCAGCTAAAGATGCCTACACTTATCCAATACGTAGAATCTGTCTTACTGAACAGTCCACCTAACACAATCATTTCTGCCTCATTCCTTCCGTATTCAAAGTTTACATCTCATATAGCAACGCAGCTATATTATTCTTTCTTTCCATAATCTGCACACATCTTCATAAATAAAAACATGTATTCATATCAGAGGCAAGGAAACAAATATACATACCTCCATTTATGTCCAATTTACCATATTTATTTATATAATTACCACAATTGACACATATTCACCATAATCCTAAAATCTAGTAAATGCTTTGAACAAGGTAAACTTAGGTTCTGGTCTACCTGACTCAAGTCTTCAGATCTATTTCTCTTTCTTGTCACTTGTCATGCTGTCATTTTCAACAAGTGTTTTTCCTCTTCTGCTCTACAGAAGACCCTAACAAACAACAGTGAAAACTAAGTACGGATTAAATTTTTCCTTTTTATGATATAACTATCCACGAAACTATTCCATTTGTGAACTGTGCCATCATACACGTTTTTAAGATAATCCAACCCTGAACAATGCTGGAGTAGAAATAAGTAGAAATTTGGTAGTTTCTGAAAAAGGAATATACAGTCTTAACATTTCTCCCTGAAAAGCATACATATAAATCACTCCTCACCAAAGAAAAGGGGGGAAACTCCTTGGCATTCTAGACACAGGACTCATTATGAAATAGATCTAATCACTAGAGGTTAACTGTAAAACCACAGGGATTTTGTATACAAAAATTTAAAAGTATTGATAATGAACCTCAAATGTCAGGAATATAATTTGAAAAAGAAAATAATATTGTTGATAGTTATATCTATTCACAAGTGTTAGTAGGAAATACTTGCACATCGTTTGGCTTTAAAGTTAGTTATTCCTTCAGTAAATAAGCTGGAAACATGTAGGATGCAACTTTGCAGTCGTGATAAAAATAATAAACATTTAGCTATTTCATTACTTTTTGTGCCTAGTTGTACACAAGTCCATTTTCAAGGCAGAGAAGAAAAGATATTGTCAAAATGACTGTCGTAGCTTAAAACTGTATTAAGATTAAATTATTTACATGGACTGAAAATGCTGGAAATTATTGTCAGTTACCATTTCAGGTCAGCTTTCCCTCTTCTGCACACATAAAATACATCTTTTGCCTGCCTTTGCCACCAAATACATTCTTTCTACATGAACTACTAGAGCGTCCATTGGATCAAAGCTAGTTATAAAGGTCAGTATTCCTGCAAATCTTCTGAAGCACTAAATGTGGAATACTGCCAGAGATGAGACACTGGATCACGTAAACCTGATTCCCTGAAGTGAACAGGGAATCCTCTTAGGTATATTGCCAGTCTTGCTTTCTGTTAGTGTGTCTCTTCAGGAAAAATACTGGATGTCAGTCACCAAACCCTTCATCATCTAAGTGTCTTATTATTATATTGTACCTAAACACATTTCAGACTGAAATGTAACACACTAAGTCAAAGAAGCAAAAGGAGAATCATAATCAGAGAAAGTTATGCAGGCCAGTCATGTACAGACAAAGATGCAGAGCCTGTTGAAGCGGCACTCACACCTCCAAAGAAGTGGGGCTGTCTAATGGGAAGATTTTCAAAGCTGCCTCCTGAATAAGTTAGAGGAAATTATCTTGTTGAGAGAGAATAGGGAGAAGACTAAGTGTACAGGATGTGTCTGAATGAGTTTAAGAAAAAAGACAGGCTATGAAACCTCAAATATTTCACCAGGAAGGGTTGGTTTCTGAGAAGCTCAGTGTGAGATGCACAAAATCAAGGCAAAGAGACTGGCCAACTACCCATATCAATCTGTTCAAATAAGAGACACTTTATAGGTTTATTTTGGTACAAAATACCTAAGATTTTCTTGCATTTCATATTGTACATTTTTGATAAAAGTCTTTACCTGTGTTGTTTCTTTCAAATATTCTGTTTGCATATTATTATATCATAGTTTGAGTTGAATATGATAATAACCATTCACTCTTCAACCAAAACTAGGTGAAGAAGAACTCAGCTCCCCTCCACATCTTCCTAGGCTGTCCAAAAACTACTGGTCTGTAACAGAATAGTGTCTGTACAGACTGACTGTAGAGTTGGTATCCCAAGAGTCATATGTAGAAAAAGAATTTTCTAGTGACCAGAAATAGCCAAGAAAGATGATGGGCACATAGCAAAGATGTGAAGCACACCTAATCCTACAGACTCAAAAGGAAATTTATAGCAATTGGTCTTGAAACGGATATTTGGGTGGAGTACATCTCCTGTGATAAACCAGAGATATAGCAGAATACTCTAAAATTTCCTTCTGAATTGGGACTTTCTGAAATCTAAGCTACCCAATATCAATCTATGAGGCTATACAGAATGCTGTCTCCTCATCTTCGTCTTTCCAAGTTGATGCCAAATTGTGATTCTACCTTCATTCAGTTATAGCATGTGCCCAGAATCCTTGTTGTTCTGAGATGGCAGAGATTCAGCTAAAGAGTTTGAGGTGCTATTGCAGCAGGTATTAAGAAGAAAGAATTGTGGCTGCCAGTTTTCTAGAAGAATGGACTAATCTGGGAATGCAGCCTCTGTGCCAGCACTTGCCCTGAAAATTCTAGGTCAACTTCTGATGAAATAACATACCTAGTATTACACAATTAAAAATGAAGCTGTCTTGATAAAACCCTGCTAGATTAAAAACAACAACCAAAAAAAAAACCTCAACAAACTAATGGACTTGCTTTCCCAGACTGTTTGACAATGGAACAATTTCTGTGGAATTGATTTCTTAGATAGGATGGATGCTTTCCATTTCCTCAAAAACCCTGGTGGTTTAACGGTTTAAACATTATTCATTCCCTTCTGGATTGGGCTGGTAACAGCCTAGTAATGTGAGATCTATTAAGATTCTCAAAAAATCCTGGATTTTGCTTTGTTCCAATTCTTAATTATGAATTCATTTGGGCTGAATAATATTCATTATATGTTTGGGGATCTTGCTGTGGAAAATCTCTTTAATAAAGAACAACATCTGAGATCTTGAAATATGCAGAGGGGTTTTTTTGCAATCCCTAGAGTACAGAAAGCCTTGAATGCTTACCAAAGAGGGTGATGCATGTCTATTCCATCTCCTAAAAACACTTCCTCCTTCAGATTTACAGCTACTAAGAACACAGAGCAATTTTGATCAAAAGAAGCAGCAGAAGCAGCTGTAAGGGAAAAGTGTTCATTTCTGATTGCCTCATCTGGACTAGAAGGGGGTAACAGAATAACTTTATTACACCAGATGCAGTGAAGGGCTTTATTTCATTTAATCTGGAGAACAAAGGAATTTGTCACATAGAGAAGATGAAAATAATCTTGTTCTTCTCGCCACCACCCAGGCATGATGGTTATTGGCTGAGTCCACAGAAGAAGCTGGAGTTTATGATGGTAATTTACTAACTTTCTCCTGCATGACTGTCCTAAGAGGGCTGGTATTTTTCTACACTCCAGAGGCATCTTCTGTTGAAAAGTTATTTTTGTTTGGCTGGAAAGCATTTGTTTTGGGAATGTGTGCTTCTGGGATTTGTGGTAGGCTCAAAGTTTCAACTGTACACCATAACATACTATTTGTTCCTTGGTACAGGCTTTATATTTAAGCTGGAATTTAGTAATTCTTATTCTTAGAACCTTCTGCATGCTGAAGCCATTCTTGACTGGTGATGTTCACTGATAAAAAACAAAGGCCATAGCTGTTTGGGGTTTGGGTATTTTTTTACTCCCTATCTTTTCAGTGATAGTACATATACCATGTCATTTATTTGTTTGAACTTAGCTTTGAGGTTTTATATTCTGTAATTATATTTACACCATTAATTTAATAGTATGGCTCTGGGTGACATCCTTTTTGATCAGGAGCTTTGGGCAAAGTCGACAGTTATGTTTCATCCATTACTTTTTTTTTCTGAGAAATAGATGCTAAATGCCGCTGGTTCTGACATGTTAATATATTATAGCTTCTTAGCACAAGAGGTAATATCTATGCAGAATGGAAAGCAAGGGAGTATCAAGCCCAGTATTTACCAATGAAGGAAGTTCAAGCAGATGTATTAAGTGCGTTTTCTAGAACATAGAAAAGGAAAAGCAAAAGTTATTCATCTCTTTTCCTACAAAAGGAGAATGATAAGTAATAACTTGTTTTCACTGGACTGGCAGATTCATTAACGTATATTTGGTCCACAACCCCACCAGAAAATTGGGATCCAGATTACATCCCTTCAGGTAGAGTGTCCAATGTCATGATACCAGGTTGCTCCCATTCCAAGTCATAAGAGAGTAGAAGGAGGGCAAGCACTTCAAAGTTACATATAAAAACACAGCTATATGTCTCCAGTCTAAAAGTATACAGACCAAAAGTGTCAGACAAACCAAATCTTGTGAATGTGACTGACAATACAGACATCTCTCTGGAAAAAAAAATCATACTTTATGAAGATGAGTGCATAACAGCCATAAGTGGACACACAGAATCACAGAATGTTAGGGATTGGAAGGGACCTCAAAAAATCATCTAGTCCAATCCCCCTGCCAGAGCAGGAATACCTAAATCAGGTCACACAGGAACACGTCCAGGTGGGTTTTGAATGTCTCCAGAGAAGGAGACTCCACAACCTCTCTGGGCAGCCTGTTCCAGTGCTCAGTCACCCTCACTGTGAAGAAGTTCTTCCTCATATTTATGTGGAACCTCCTATGTTCCAGCTTGCATCTGTTGCCCCTTGTCCTATCATTGGATGTCACTGAGAAGAGCCTGGCTCCATCCTCATGACACCCTTTAAATATTTATAAACATTAATGAGGTCACCCCTCAGTCTCCTCTTCTCCAAGCTAAAGAGAAGAAGAAAGATATTGGCAGACAAGTGGTTTAGCAGTTAGACTCTTGCCTGAATTCAGCTCTGTCACCCATTAGTAGAAACTCTTAGTAGTCAACATGTTTCTGGTACAAGTTTCTCCTGTTTTCTGGTGTCTTGCCTATAGGACTAGAAACCAGCACTACTGACAGAAATCACAGGTAAAAATCTCTTTGAAATACAAAATAATATACCTTCACATAGACACTCACAAAACATGATTAGGCATAATTCTTTCTAACACCCTTTTTATATCTCAATTTGCAAGAATAATCTTGCCTCAATGCAGTCCTTACGGTCCAGTTGGAATCCCACTTGTTATTATGACTAATGACATAGGAGTCACTTCATCTTTGGTATCTTCATAGCACTTACAGTCTTCCCAGTTTCCTTAGTTTCCAAGGCCACAGAGGTGAAGCATATTCACAGGGGCTTTGTAAATACTCAGACAGTACAGCGACAGGAAGGACCTTTGATGACCCCATAATGATCTAATTATTGACTCTGCTTGCAACTTTTTTTTAGATGTGGAAAGATAGATCTTACTTCCTCTTCACCCCTTTTCAGTGAAATGTCTAATTTCATTCTTCTAAGGCCTCTCTATTTGCATTTACTCCTTCCTGCTAGTTACGATATTGGAAAGAAACAGAACGTCTTTATAAAAAGATGGGAGAGATTATCAAGCACTGAGAGGCAGTGGCTGTTCAGAGAACAGACAAGTACAAAGAAATGCTTCTGAAACATGCATTCATCATGCACAGTGTCCTGTGCTGCAGGAATTGTATCTACTTTCTCCATGAACTGCACAGAGAGGCAAGGCCTATCAGTTCTGCATTATTAATGCTTCAAACCATACATCATGGCCATACATACATCATGTTTTAGTCACTAGAGTGGGCAGTCAGTATAAAATCACTGCCAAAATCCTTGTGCTCTGTTAAATAGGGTAAAATGAAGTCATGCTTTTGCCAGATTAAACTGAAAAGTTAGTAGCATGTTCTTAACTGAAATTCTTTTGTACTTGGTACAGGAGAACTGAAACATGTTTTCTGAAAAAGATAAAAAGCATCAAAAATCAGACTGTAATTTCAGTAATAATTTTGTTTTTCATGTAATAAACACTGGCTGTTTCTGCTCATCCATAAACTAGTTACTTCCTTGTGCTAATTTCATTCACATTGGTATAAATTTTTGTTATATTTAAATGTGTTTGCTAGGTATGAAATTCTCAGTTCTGGAAAGTGCTTCCTACTAAGACTGAGATGTTAAGAACAGTAATCACATCCTTTCCTGGATCACAGACATTGCAAGGAAATTAATAATGGTTGTTACACCCAACCTAACTTCACTGATTCCAAAACTTCCATGCTTCTTATTATCTATTCCCCATCTCTCTTATTTTGTGGGCTATCCCTCTGCTTTTAAACCACTTGTATTTGAGGAGACTGGTGTTACCGGTGCATCTTTCACAGCTTACGTAGGACCCACGGTGTGAGGGCACATCCAGGCTGGACCAGTGGCACGTGTCAGGGACACCGGCTGTGGGCAGAGGACATCATGTGCCACAGGGGCACATGGGTGGGTGTCTGTCACAGCTGAATGAAACTTTCCTTTGTGAATGTAGGAATATCCACACGAGCACAGAGTTGGAAAAGATTACTTCCTGTGGGCCTGTCCCACTTAAATTATTTTATCAATCTAGGAACAAACTGTCAAAGCAAAGGTACTCAAAGAAGGATGATTTTTCCCCCTAAGCATCAGTGCTATAAAGCTCTAGTTCTGAAACTCCAGCTGTTTGCTTCTTTCCCTATACTAATGCAGCTAACAAAGATTTTGAAACCAGAATCTAGTAAACAATTGATAATACATGAGCCAAGAAAGGATCGAATTATGTATCTTCCATACGCTGTAGTCTTTGGATACAAACTTCTGCTGTATACTGCTTATACAAAAACTGCGTTTCTGGAAAGAAAAACTTTAATATTAATCTCTGGCTATCATGCCTCAGGCTGGGCTACCAGTTTCATGAGTGAATAGAGCACCTTCAAGAAAAATAAATTACTTGTCTTTTCAGCTGAGATAATTGGAATTATTCCATGCTGAGGATGCATTTGGTTTCCACTTTCATTTCTGCTGAGAACCTGAATGAATCTGGTGAAGAAGATCCATTACAGAGTCAGAAAAATTGATGCTCATCTACCTTACTAAAAAAGAGGAGAGTTACATAGAGCTTGTTGAAGCAGTGAAGCATCAGGCAGAAGGTAAGTCCAAACTAGTGATGAGAAGAGAAGCAGTCCTTGCCTAGGAAGGACTCTGCTTGGAAGAGGCTCTCACAGGGCTGCAATATGCAAGTTCTCTTTTCTCTAATTAGCCATATCACCTAGTGAGAGCAAAGAAGTGAAACTGATTGACATTAGAGACAACACGTGGTAGACTGTGATGGAACTTCCAGTGGTTCTACAAGCAGCAGAAAGCATCTGATGACAAATTGTTTTAAGCACAGAGAAAAACCTGGAAGAGGCAACTGTGAACTCATTTTGAATTCACCAGCTCTCATGCTCATAATTCTTTACTCTATGGTCAATAGGCTAGTGCCTGAGCACAAACACTGACTCATTACTGCTTCCCTGGAGGCAAGGGTAATACAGTAAGAGATGACCATAATGTAAAAAAAAAAAAATCCCACTCAGAGAGCCAGTTTTCTATCCCCTCACTTTTCACTTTCATTTCAGATCCTCTTCCGAGTGTGGAAGAATCACACACACTTTTTTCAGTCCACTGCACATGGATAAACTTCATTCTGTGAAAACATAAAAATGAAAATGAGTAACAGAAACCTGCCCAGCAAGTTTGCCTTATAACCTATGCATGTAGAAGCTACTTCCACAGTTGCACTGGAAAGAGTTGTTTGTTCTTACCTTTAGGCTATGAGGAAAATCCTCAAGGGAGTGAGCAGCAGTGGCTCTGTTTTATAACAGCAGACCTGAGGAACTAGCTGTCCTATCTGCTGGAGACCTCATCCAGCAAACCACTCCTGGCTACAGCAGATGTTAAAGCTTTACAGCCACATTTGTTCTCCCCTTCCAGCAGCAAGCTCACACAGCATGGAAGTCTGGTGAACAATGGGGCACTGGTACATTAAGAGCACATAGGATACAATAAAGAATGTCCAAAGGCCTGCTACTGTGCACTTCATTGGCATGCTCTGCCTCGTCTTCTGCACACTCGGCAGCTTCATGGCTGCACACCAAGGATAGAAACAAATGAAAGAAATGCAATTGCTGCTCAAGTTGCATGCTGATTTTTCATTCATTTAATCAAGGAACTGATTTACCATATTTAACATTACTATTTTTCAGCACTGATGGTGTTATCTGTTTCTAAAAAACACCTTAAACACTTGCAAAGTGAGCTTCTGGTACTGATGAGCTTGGTTTGGGCTATCTTATGCAACTTCAAAGCTAGAACATTTAAAAGCTTTACAAGACAGGAAGGTGGGAGAAAGAGACAAAAAACCTAGATCCTGGGTTACAGTTACAGGAAAACAAAGTTTACAATTTCTTAATGACATTTTCATCTTTTATTAGTTTCAGATGGATTTGCATCTTTTTTACAATTCCCTTTCCATGGATACTCTAGCAAAAAGTTTAATGGCAGACACAGACACCAAAACAAGGATTTCTAAAAAAGAAAGCATGCCTAATATATGTTAAAGTGGCAGTCTCAAATGCCTGTGCTGAAAAAATTATTTTAAAGTTTGTTCTGAATACCACTAAAGTCTGTGGAGAAAGTCAAGCTACAGGAATACTGTGATTCACGCTATTATTAATTTTCATCACAATAACACTTAGGAGCCTCATTTGTGATCCGTGGAGTAAGAGATCATACTTACATATGTATGTACATACATACAAAGCACAAAAATTGACCCCTGTATTAATGACAAATAATCTTCATTTGAAGTATATTTTGAATACTTATTACAAATTATCTCCAAACAACCTACATGCCAAACTACTCTGCAGACACCGTTTGATAAATAATGCTGAATAAATAAAAAATTCTAGAAAATTGCAAGCAGAAAGGCATAGCACAGACCAGGTAATAATTTCCTCATGCTTTGTTCATCCGTCTCTTCTCAGCAGGTACTTCTGGGCCAAGTTGCCATGGGGAGCGTTGATTTATTTGATTAATAAATGTCCATTCACTTACTAAGCAACCAGTGAAATAAAGTCTCCCTGCAATAAAAGTATTTTATATATTATAGTAAATTAAATGGAGTCTTTTAATGCCTCAAATTGTAATGTATTTTTAGTAATCATGTTCCCACCACATTATTTCATTGTAACTAGTTCCATCTTCAAATTATTTCAAAAATAAAATGAGATAGAACTATAATGTGCTACAGCTGGTAAGAGAAAAATTCTTCTATTCCTCTCATACTAGATCAGTACCTTCAGGGCTTTAAGCATGATATGGGGCATACTCCATATCAGCTAAGCATGATACAGAAGTCAAGCCATAAATCCAGTACAATAGGATGTTTTAGAATCAAAAGTACTTCCAGTTTTACTGTCAACCACACCAAACTTCAGCAAAGTCACCTCAAAATCACTTTAAAGTGTCCTTTCAATAAAAATACAGTGGGATATTACAGATTGGAGATAAAAAACATATCAACATTTTAAAACCAAAACATTTTAAAAGAAGGAAAGTTGTATGGAAACTAATTTGCTACACATGTTTTACACATACAATACAAAAAGGGGTTTCTACAACAACATATGGAAAGTATCTGAATCAGTAAGACAACGACCTTCATAAATCACTCCAGGTTTCAACTTTAAATTATGTCTTGTTCCATCTCCCATGGGATATTCACTGCATCTCATACAAACTCATGGTTATGCGTGCACAGTACTCATAGCTTTATAGGGAATGATGTCATATCAACACATAGAGGGTAAGTAAAATGAAGAGTAAACACATTTTTACATTTCTCTGACCAGATGAACCCACATACTCCACTCTAGCACTTTCCTTTGTCTTAACATGTGGTTTTTTCTTCTTTGTACATGATTTATTAAATGGACTCACCAAAACTTTGGGGGATTCCTCTTTAGAATTTATTTATGCAGCAGCACACTGTGGGTGGCAATGGCTAGAAATAATGTGGTACAGAAATCTCATTTCCCTAACCTCGGGTATATGAAGTGGCTTGGGGAAGAGTGGCTGGAAAGCTGCCTGGCGGAAAAGGACCTGGGGGTGTTGGTTGACAGTCGACTGAACAGGAGCCAGCAGTGTGCCCAGGTGGCCAAGAAGGTCAACGGCATCCTGGCCTGTATCAGAAACAGTGTGGCCAGCAGGAGTAGAGAGGTGATCGTGCCCCTGTACTCGGCACTCGTGAGACCACACCTTGAGTACTGTGTCCAGTTCTGGGCACCACAGGATAAGAAGGACATTGAGGTGCTGGAGCGAGTCCAGAGAAGGGCAACGAGGCTGGTGAGAGGTCTGGGAAACAGGCCTTATGGAGACCGGCTGAGGGAACTGGGGTTGTTTAGTCTGGAGAAGAGGAGACTGAGAGGAGACCTCATTGCCCTCTACAACTACCAAAAAGGAGGTTGTAGTGAGGCTGGTGTTGGTCTCTTCTCCCAAATTACTAATGATAGGACGAAAGGAAATGCCCTCAAGCTACGTCAGGGGAAGTTTAGTTTGGATATTAGGAAGAAGTTCTTTACTGAGAGGGTGGTTGGACATTGGAACAGGCTGCACAGGGATGTGGTGGAGTTGCCGTCCCTGGGGTTGTTCAAAAAACAGGTTGATGAAGCACTTGAGGCCATGGTCTAGTGGTTTAATGGTTAGGAATATGATGGGATAAAGATTGGACTTGATGACCCTGGAGGTGCCTTCCAACCATAATTACTCTATGATTCTATGATTCTTTGGGTTCATGCAGGCCAAAATACAATTCCCCATGAATACAATGAAGATTTGTGGGATTTTGATAAAAAGCATGTTACAATTCAGTTAAGACAGTTGATTGTGGCTAGTCTTACCTTTCCCTTCTGGTCACAGATATGTTTACTGGACAGACATATAGTTTGTCCTGTAGTATCAACCTTTTGTTTTGTCTTCAAAAGCTACAACCAGGCTTATTCCTCTCCTAGAAAAAATGTAAAACAAGAGTATTTAAGTGTACATGCTCCAATTTTATCTCCTGTTTTCTGTAAATGTACACCTGTTCGTCCTGTTTGTATAGTTTCAAATGACTACCTCAAACTACCACATATTACCTTTGCCCAGTGATTTTCGATACTAACAGCGCAGCTTTAATCGCCTGCTCTGTATGCTCTATTTCTTCTCTAGAGCTTTCTGACCCATAAAGTTCTACAGAGAAAACTTGTAGTAATTTTAGTCAACTATTTGGTAATCAATACTTAGAAATGTCTCTAAATCCAGAGTTTAGTTCTGCCCATACAGGCAATTATTTGCACCCAGCACATTCTCATTCAACAGCTGCTAAGAGCTATTTTCGTAAGGTGTGTATTTAAAGTCTTACCTGCCCATTGCCTCTGTAATGACAAATGCAAAAATTTACATCAGGCTTCATGGACATGACTGATATATCGTATCATTCTTTACATAACTGATATGTTTCTATCAAATTATGTTTTACTTTAGTGAAATTCTATTGAAGACAACACAATAAAATCAGAATTTTTACAGTGCTGCCTTGAACATACATTGTTTTGAACAATATATGATTTCAGAATATTATTTAGCATCTAATAAGAATATAATCCTTCGAAAGGGTGCTTGAACTACTACTACTACTACTTTAGTTATTTGTGAACTAACTGAACTTGTTCTGGAATATACTGACAAATTTCAGTACCTGAAGGGGGCCTACAAGAAAGCTGGGGAGGGACTTTTTACAAGGGCCTGTAATGATAGGATGAGGGGTAATGGGTGGAAGTTGAGAGAGGGTAGGTTTAAACTAGATATAAGGAAGAAGTTCTTTACCCTGAGGGTGGTGAGGCACTGGAACAGGTTGCCCAAGGAAGTTGTGGATGCTCCATCCCTGGAAGTGTTCAAAGCCAGGTTGGATGGAGCCTTGATCAACCTGATCTAGTGGGAGGTGCCCCTGCCATGGCAGTGGGTTTGGAACTAGATGATCTTTGAGGTCCCATCCAACCCAAACCATTCTATGATATGATTCTATGATTCTATGATAAAGACAAAATCCCCAAAACTCAGCTGAGATGAGGATCATACTTCAGTAGAAATCACATATTCATCTGTATAGTTCAGTTGTATGTGGTAAAATAAAAATTCTTTCTCCAGCCTGCTAACAAGAGGTTCACGAATTAATAATTAATCACTGATTTGCTTAAATATTTAAATCTGTATTGTTCAGAGTCGTCTTTAGCTCTAGCAACCAGAGGGTGTTTAAAGTGATTAGACCAAAGTGCAGTAAGTTGCAGTTCCACATAATGGTTGTGTGAAACACTAAACAAAATTTTTCCAAGTTTTCTACCAAATAAGAGCAACTAAAATTCAAAAACTGGTCTTCAGTTGGTTTTTTTTTATGTAATAGATAAAGAGATGGTGACTACATTTTTACTAAAATGATAGCTGATTATTTCTAGTAACCTGGATTTGAATCGAGCTTTAATTTGAAATTGTTACATAATTATTGGAATTTAAAGAGAAAGAAATGATGTGTCAGTCTGCAGTCCAGAGATGATTCTGGTTTCTAATCTGAGACCAGAGGTTATCATAAAATAGAATTTTTCCTCCCTTTCAAACCATATTCCCAGACAAAGTTAAGAACATCAACCCCCAGACAAAAAGAAAGCACGATACTCAGCTTTAAATCAAGATATAGTTTGGATGTACACTATATAGGCAAAGCACATCCACATTGCAATAAATACAAATAAATAAACCACGAATATATAGTACAGGTAGCTGTGAAGGGAAAGAAAATACCACCAGTGTTATTTTCCAGCAAGCATCAATTACCACTGCCAAAATCTTCAGTGCCTCTGCCAGCTAGGAAGGTCTAATAGGGAGAGTACTTTCTTAAACAATAGACACTCAGAAGTAATACTGCTGCCCTATAGAACTGTTTCTTTCTTCTGGACTATCCATAATCATGTGGTCTGTAATGCTTAAGAGGACCAATATTAAGTTTCGGACAATCATCAGTAATTTTCTCATAAAAAACCCAAATAATATTTCCTCTGCACAGAACAACCCAAAACTATCAGGCGAAAAAGGTGAAAACTTAAAATACGCTCGCAGTGCTTTGCCTCTCTTAAAATAAATGTGCAACAGAAAACATCACATTGCACATTCCAAAAATAACCTCCTTGCCCTTGTATTTCTACCCTGCCTCAGGCTATTGACAAGAACCCTCATAAGCCACCACTCGCCAGCAGCATCTGGCAATTTTTGAAGTTCTGTAATAAAAACAAGAAATGGTTGATCAACTTACTTGACACTTAAAAATAAATCTAATTCAGCCAGGGATTAACAGTAGAATTTTTAGGCCAAAGAATTTTGCCAGCAGGAGTTATACGGGAATAAATACTGACAATCAGATTTCTAACGAACTCCTGGTCCTAATTTTCATTACAGAGAAACTACCATACCTAAATAACACAGATTTCCTTGAATACCATAGAAACAAAGAAATAGGATTTATTCGATGGCTGGTTGCTTTAAGGACCCTGGGTTCTGAGCACATGCAATCTACTTTAGGCTTTTTTTAAGCCCAGATCTTGCCACAAAGTTAAAAGCCTCATTAGTTAGGCATGAAACTTGCTCACAGAAGTTGCAGGCTCCACAGGACATGCCAACAAAGCTGATAAACTTCCACAAGGCCTCCAATACTTGTCCTGCTCATGATGGTTATAAGTTTGTAAGCTTGTGAGAATTATACATGATGCCTCATGGGACACCACCACTCCTGACAGCCTTTTGGAGAGTCGTCAGTCTCAGATGAACTTCTGATGCAATGGAGGTCTCACTATACCTGGAAGTGAAAACTATTCAGTCATTTTTGCCATTTTTAGTAAAGATAAAAGCATTTCTTAATAAAAATTATTAAGGTAAAACAGAATTGAGGCTGGGGATACATTGTCCTTTAAAATACACATCCCTTAAATGTCAGAAAACCTGGAAATGTATAGTCAAGCTTCTTATCTCTGCTCCTGTAACTTCACTGTTCTTCTGTCTCAAACAGTTTATGCCAACTTTACTATACAGACAAAACAACTCTCTACCCCAGCATCTGGCTTCCACACTGGACAACAGATTACTCCCCTTTGGTGCCTTCAAGTATTGAAGGGATCATGACACTTGGAGGCAGACTTGCTTTAGTATGGATGGGAACAGACCAAAATCTGACATTGGACTCTCAGTTTGAAGATGCAGGATTCTGCTGAACTTCCTTAACTGCAGGCATGAAGCATTTTCAAAGAGACGAAGAGTAAATCTCTGCTCAAACTGCTTGGATATCTTCATGTACATGTCAAGAGATTTCAGAGCCAATAAGAAAAAACATGCCACAGTTAAACTGAAATGAAACTGTCTACATTACTTGTGTAGCTTTTGCGTTTCTCTCTGGCTGTCTTTGCTGCTGATTGCTACCAGTTGGTTTCAGCTGCCTTGGGCACTGCTCCATCCAGTTCAAAATTAATTTTTGCAGTGGCCAAAAAACTTAGATGACTTCTTCTGTACTGGGGTTCCAGCACATTTTGAGAGATCCAATAGGCTCAGACCAGCATCTGCACTTTTTATTGCTATCCAAATCAGAACAAACTCTGAATATTTTGATATTCACACATCACCACAATACTAATATTTCTTAAGACACTCTGTGTTGCCAGTGTAAATTAAACAAGCTTTGTAACCTTTAGTTATGGCTACCCATGAAACACAACATGAAGTACAATACAGAGAACACAGCTGCGCTCACTTTAATTTTACAGGTCTACACAGTTTTGATGAACTAATTACATTGAAATACCCTTCCCCTGACATACGTTTGTAACACACTGCACCAAGGGGACAGAAGGAGGGTGACAGCCTTATCTTGTAACTTCCTTCCAAGAGCTGAACAATGGCTCATATCACACAGCAAACAGCAGTTTTATGGAGACAGGGTGACCTCCTGGCCTAGTAGTAACATACATTTACCTGAGGTTCCTCAGCTATAAACACGAAATGCTAAAAAAATCGAACAATAATCTTTTCATTTTCCACTATTTTTCCACACTGAGAATAATGTTCTGTTTGACATGTGGAGCATGATACTACAGAGCTTCAGCAAGGATGTTACACACATAAACATAAAGCAAAATATGATTAATAGGTAGGACACAGACCACAGGGAAGCCTGATGTGACTTGGGGAAAGCACAGCTGAAGAGCCATTGAGTTACTCTTCTCAAAAGCAGAACAAGATCCCAGAAGGGAGTATAGCTATTAATCAACTTACTGAGCTAATCATGCCATTTTTCACGTACTAACCACCACAGTTTTATCTTGGCTTTGGAGAATAAGGCCAGGGGAAGAAATAAAGGTTTCAGCTAGTTAGGAAACTCATCCTCACCAAAACACACTGGCTTAAAGCACAGTAGGCTGGTCATCATCCAAAAGCACTAAAATTGTCTTCCCACCAACTTCTCTCTTGCGAGGTGTACCTGGAACGAAGAGAGGTGGCACTTTGTCCTGTCCCCTGCTGTTGACAGGACAGTTTGTGGAGCGATGTGGGTAGTGAGACTGGGAACTATGCACATGTGTTTGGGTCAGAGACAACCCCTAAGGCTGTTCTTACAGTGTAGGCAGGTAGAGAGCAGCCAATACACAACATGGGCCTGAAGAACATCTCAGAATTAAAACAGAAGCTCAAAGAAGGACGGGAGGGAGCTCTTTGGGAATTTTGGTGGGTCGATGTTTGATTATTTTTTTTTAAATGACATGTCATATACCAAAAGCAATAATTTCCTACTCCTGAATTAAGTTAAATGATCTAGATCTGTTGACTTCAAAGCAGCAGCAGCAGTTTACACTGACCAAGAATTACATAAATTGTTTTTTATTAAAACTAATAGTTTGAGCTACACACTTCCTCATTTTTCCTGTGATCTTGTTCTAATTGCTCACTGCTTGCTAATTTAAAGTGTTACCAGTCTGGGGTTCACTACTCTCTTTCCATTTCCAACCAACGTGATAAAAATAAATGTAGTTCAGGAGAATATTTCTACAGTAAGTAAATACAAAAGGCTCTGAAAGGCTCTAAAAAAAATACCCTTCATAAAAACTGAGGTAGACATTTCTTTATCATTTAAAGTACTCATGGCTCAGAAGTTGACATATTTTTATGTGTTAGCTTATTGGATCAGACATTGAGGCTTTTGTTAAAGAAAGTGGAAACAGATTGTGAGGAAAATATGTCATAACTGCAAATATAAAAACACTTTCTACTCTCACTGAAGTTTGTGGTAGTGATTGGTTTGACCCTGAGGTGTCACAAGCACAGTAAAAGTGGACTGAAAGCAACTGAGACTGGTATAGATGTAAAGAACATTAGATGATCTTCACTGGACCATAAAAACCAGAAAACTAGGAGACTAAACCTTATTGTGAAAAGAACATAATGTAATTATCACTACATCACACGAATTTCATGGAGATTTCAAACACTTCCTTTCAAAGTCATTCTTTTGCAGCAAAATTAAATATACAATATATAAGAATAAATATTTGGAGGCACTTGCATTATTTGCTGGAGCTATCCATTATCAGCATCTGAAAGAAAGACAATTTCTGGTTGCACTTCATCCCATGAAAGCAAAATTCAACAACATATAGGCTTAGCATAGCTTTTTCTCAACTTCTCATATGATCAACGATAATAATAACAATAAAGCTTACTGTCATTTTCTCTTGTTCCTCCAAAATAAATGAAAGCATTATTTTAACCTCCTCTTGAACTCTGTGGCTGGTGAAAAACCCCAGGAGATGTCTCCTAAATTTCATTCCTTACAACTGGTGTACCAATAGTACTTTTGTGGTTGTAATAAATTGTTTTGTCTGAGACAGTTTCAATAAGAATAGATCTCCTTCCAATTTTAATTGCGGTTAACATAAAGAAAAACTCCTTCATTCTATACAAATAAGGTTTTTTTTATAATGAAGAATCTCAAGGCTCCATAATAAAATAATGATGTGTTCCTTCACAAATTCACAAGACAAAAGTTTTCAAAGAATATCTAAATAAAACTGGAAACTTACCTACTCTTCAAGGACACATATAGATACAAAGGAATCTGCACCATTTGAATTAGTTATACATTTTGTATGATCTGTGTGTAATTTAAAATGTAAATTCACTAGTATTCCAACTCAGCTTTTTTTACATTCCACTGAAAGCTGTGTCCTGCTCAACTAGTCAGAAACTGAGCAGCAGCAAATAACAGTGACTTACTGATGATTTCTAAGATATACCTGGCAGAAAGCTTAAAAAAAAAAAAAAAAATAACCAAAGTAATTGTCAGAGATAGACGCAAGAGTTCATTCTTGTTTGTTTCAGAAGGTTGTGGTTCAAAATAAATCTCCTTCACCAAAAGATTTGTCCATTTCTCCCTTTTAAGGGAAAAACACTCATTAGCACCCATAGGTTTTTCACAATAGGCACTTACATTTAAAAAAATAAATAAATCTAAGAAACATGGTTTCCTTTCACAAAATAAAGGAAAAAGTAAAAAACTGTTTCCTATTTTTATTTCTTCAGTGTGTGAGCAGTCTGTTAAAGATATGATGTGGACTTGATAGCCTGAAAACGAGAGGAAAATTCAGATTCTTCTACATGTCTCTCACTGGAAAATTGTAGAGTCTTTTAGTAAGGCATTCAAAAATCACATGTCAGTTTGGAAAATCAAAAGCTTTTACATTGAGCCCCTCAAGAGTAAAACCAGTAAGACAAGACAGTGCAACTGAAATTAAAATGAGACATTATGATTCTCCTTTTCAAGGTTATTTATATACATATATCCAGAACAAACATTTTAAAAAGAGTTGGCCACAAAGAATGCTGCACCCTGTTTAACTATTATATTCCAATAATAAAACCAAAATGTTCAGAGCAACTGCAACAACCAATGCTTCTTTAACAGCTTCATTTAGGATTTGAACTAAGAAAAGTCACAGTGCTACAACTATTAACATACCTCGTACAAACAGACTAAATACCTAGCAACAAAAAATGCTGAAACAGCAGCTTATCTTTTTTTCCTACCATTCACTGTTGGAATGCTGTTTCACTGCTCAGAAAGTGGCTTCTGGCGGTTTTTTGCCTTTGGTTTAGATTAGGAATCTACATAGAATCATAGAATGGTTTGGGTTGAAAGGGACCTCAAAGATATCTAGTTCCAACCCCCCTGCCATGGGCAGGGACACATTACAGAGTTCATCTCATCTGCTAGAGCCACTCTTTTTTGTGCAAATAAACATCAATTGTATCATGCCAACACTGTACCCAAGAGTTGTAAATCAACCTTTGGGAGGTCCAAACTGAGTAAGGCACCAGACAAGGCAAAGTCCATCATTCTGACATTGCAGAAAAAGGCTTATTTATCTCTTCTCTAGCATGTCACTTTTCACAGCTGTTTTGTTATCCACATCACTATCTTTTTCCCCAACACTGAATGAACATTGGTTCCAAAATCTGCAAGTTTCACGCCAAACAGAATTCTAGCCAGATGTAATGAAGGCTGCCGTGTTCCTGTGTGATCTGCTCTAGGATCCTGCTCTGGCAGGGAGGTTGGACTAGATGATCTTCAGAGGTCCCTTCCAACCCCTACCACTCTGTGACTCTGTAACACCTGGAGAAGGCACTCAGCTGTCTCATCTTTCCTCATATCTCTATCTCTTACAGTTATAACCTTCCATGCCACATTAAGTCTTTTTTCCTGGGCTGCACATTACATCTGTTATTAACCTAAGAACACACTATTTTAAGCAGCTTCCACCAGTCCAAACCTCAGCAACCAAGAGGCTGAGTACAGACGCAAAAGAGATTGGAAAGCGCACAACTGAGAGTGTGGATCCAAAATAATAGTTTTCTGGTAGTGTAAGGGCAGAAAATAAAGAAGAAGAAAACAATACAATGAGATGATAAGGAAGAGAGAAAGACCTGGCAAGGAAAAAAGAGAAAACCCAAATCTGCTAGCATCTGATCTTATCTTCGCCGGCGTATTCGGCAAAATTGCCCAGGGTGATGGTTTTAGTGAACATGAAATATTTTTTTCCACACATTTCTGAGCTGTTGAAAACCTGCTAATGTTTAATGGATTAAATATTTTTTTGAATTCTCAGTTAAATCTTGTTTTCATATTTTAGCATTTTAACCTAACAAAAAAAATGAGAAATATTTATTTAGGAAAGAATAAACCAAGCAATTTAACATGCAGAAAATCAAAATAATATGTCTTGAGAATACATACTAATATTTCCCAACATTTTGCACTACTTACTCACAAAGTCATAAAATATCAAAACAGGAAATTAGAAGCAAGAAAGAAAAAACAAACATCTTCAACTGAGATTTGAAAACCGAGTGTATACAAACAGAAGGCAACTACAGTTGATAATATCCTATCAAAAGAGTATTGCTTGTGAAACTGTTGAACTGACATATCATAAACTGGAGTCCTTGTAAGAAAAATTTTAAGTTTAAATGGTAAAGGATATTTTTTGCCATAGGTGAAGAACAAAAGAAAACAGTGAAGTTTTTAAAAGATGGATGTAATGAAATCATCAGCAATTTAGACTGTTGCCTTTTTATTATCCAGTACTTCAGAAAGCAAGGATAATGTGAAGCAACAATCAAGAATTAAAAAGAAAAAATGTTTCTGATGAGTCCTTCAATAGATGGTAAAACTATATAATTTTTTTAATTGATCTTGAAATCTTGGTAAGTGCCAAAAAAAAACCCCTAAGAGACTTAATTCACTATGTAGTATACAGAAGACAACAAGATATCTGTAGGCCAGATTGCTTGACATCACTCTAGGGCATTATTAAAAAAAAACCTTGTGTGGAATTAACACAGACCTTAAATACAGAGCTGTCTTTCGTAATTTACATATCTATACACATTTTGCAATGCATCTCAAACTCCTTGGTAGTGAATCTAAGCCCTCTGAAAATGCGCTTTTTTTTCCTCTTAGTCACTCTTTGCAGACCGACTTTAGACAGCTACCAAACTATTAACTTACAAATGTAACAAATGCCAGTTGATACTGTTTTAGAAAGCAATATTTTTATCAATATTTTTTATTACAGAAAAAGGAACGGATGTAACAGATACAGACTTTTACAAGATCTCTGACTTTATTCCATGTCACTTTCAGTTTAAATCACAAACAAGTGAAATGCACCTTAGATAGCTTAAAACCAAAGTGTTAGAGTCAGTATCATTTAAAAAAAAAAATTAAATGGCATTATTTCTTGTCGGTTCTATAGTATTAAGTCTCACTCAAATGAGCATTGTCTAATACCCTCCAGAAGTCCTTAATGATGATGACAGTAGATAGAGTAAAATACAGCAATAATAAGGAAGATGGGTTTTTAAGACAAACTGATCTGAATTTCCTAGTACCCTGCATCCTTTCAGATGATACTAACTTCAGTTCTGTGAAATATAAAGTAATGCATTTGGGAACATGATACGCGGGGCCATGCCTACAAAATGGGGACCAACAATCAGCAGGCAAGGCAATTAATGAAGACCAACTTATCAGAGCTATGCTGTGACATAAGAGGCTATCATGCCTTTCAGATGTATAAAGAAGAGAATGCAAGTGGGAGACAAGACAGGATCTCATCTCTGCATGCAACAAAGTACAAGTGAGCACAACATCCACTTTTGTTATCTGCGTTTTCTCTATAGTTTTCAACAATTCTTGTAAAAGCATAAGTAAAACTGAAAGCAGAATTTTTCCTTCCTAGTCCAACATAGAACACAGCTAAGAGACAAATCAAGACTTTTGGACAATTTTACCACATCATACAGTATTTCCAGCCACTGTCCCCTGAGATCTCACTCCATCCCACTCTAAGCTTTTCTCGGTGTGAGTTTGAAAGTCTTTGACTATGTGAATGACTTACTGACCCTCAGTCCTCCTCATCCCTGCCACTGATGAGGGAATCTCATGTTTAAGTTTTGCAAAACTGTAAGAGATTACACTGAAGACAGCTCATGTACACAGATGTATAGGCACACATCTATGTATATTTGGGAAATAACACGAAGCACCAGAAGATAAAGTTCAACAATGCCCATGAAACTTTTGATCAGGAATGAAAAAAACTTGTTTGTACAAATCCATATTAAGGCACCTAATTAAAAGGTTCAATTTTCATATCCACTCAGTAAAATATTAAGTCTCTTAATCATATGCCGGTAACTAGTCATTTAGTTTGGAAAAGACCCTTAAGATCACCAAGTCCAACCAATAACCTAACACTGCAAAGTCCACCACTAAACCATGGCCCTAAGCACCACATCTACAAGTCTTTTAAATACCTCCAGGGATAGGGACTTCACCATCTCCCTGGGCAGCCTGTTCCAATGCTTGACAACACTTTTGGTGAAGAAATCTTTCCTAATATCCAATCTAAACCTCCCATAGAGCAACTTGAGGCCATTTCGTCTTGTCCTATCACTTGTTACCTGCGAAAAGAGGCCAACACCCACTTCACTACAACCTCCTTTCAGGTAGCTGTAGAGGGGGATAAGGTGAAATAGAAAACAGGTTACCTAAGTATCTCAAGCGTATTTCTGCTATGACACTTGGATAAAGAATAAACAAAAACTTCAGCAGTACACAGGGTATGGAAAAACAAGCAGCTTTTCCCTGTATCTCCAGCTCAGTGATTGCTTTATTGGTCGGTGTTATCAGAAAAATTTGAACATTTCCAATTAGAACATCCAAGAAAAAGTATTTTCCTCTCTCAAACCAAAGGTTATTTTTAGGTGAGTATGGTTTACCTTTAGAACTAAGCCATGATGAGGCATGGATCATAGCATCTGGCAAGGTTAGGGGTGCCTCTCTACCTGCACCTACAACTGTTGAACACAGCTAGACTGCTACCAAGATGAAATAAAAGATGCTTCTGTCAAGCAACCCACCTAGAAATTCCCTCTAATTCTCCTGTAGTTTGAGTCCTAAACTTTTTCTGCAAGCAAGTATCAGCAAGCTCTTCTAAGAAGTGAGATCTTCCTGAAAAACACTCATGGCTGCCCAGGGCAGTGGTGGAGTCCCCATCTATGGAGGTATTTAAGAGATGTGTAGATGTGGTGCTGAGGGACATGGGTGAGTGGTCAATTGGCAGTGTTAGGTAATGGTTGGACTTGATTATCTTAGAGGTCTTTTCCAAGCAAGGCTATTCTATGATTTTACGATGGAGATAATGACTAAGAAGAAAACTCATGTATCACGTGACACCACAGATACTGCCACACTTCAAACATCCGTTCTGCTATCCACCATCTGCTTCTGTTTTCACAGGTGGTTTAGAATATGAAACAAGATAATAATTCACAACAATCACTTCTCATCCATCTTGCTGACAATGGCTGTAAGGAAGGGGACCAATCACATTAAATCTGCCCTCCGTGCAGACGACTAATAAACATAAAGAAGAAAAAACAATTACATTACTCTGCAGAATACTTTTATAATTTTCTAGAAAGGCAAATATGAGAGAATAAATGCACATGATAGCTATACAATGCATGATCTCGTTTGCAGTGCATTAGAGAAAACATGCCCAGCAGCACAGTGTTTTGACATATGGGTCACATTGACTTTTTGGCTGCTTATCATTAAATGCCAAACATGGGCATGTAGAATAAAGTTTGCTTCATTTATTCTTCATCTAATGAAAAGCATTTCCTGTAGGTACTTAAAATATAAGAATCTTAAGGAACACAAAAGGCTTCTCCTACTGCAGCATTTGCTTTAAATTTTATTCTTCCCTAAAAGGTCTGATTTCTGACATCAAGAGAGCAAAGGAAATAAGATTAGAGGTTTCAGTGCTGAATAAAGACGTATCAACTAAAGAACATCCTAATTAAGGAATGATAAATTATCTGGGGTTTAACAAAGACATTCCTATTTTCTACATGATGTTTTAGTCCCTAGAGTGAACAGATTTTCCAACATAAAATACAAAAAGTTATCAGGTTGCAGATCATATGCACTGTTTGGCATCATTTTTTCCAACCTATGGCCTGACTTATATTAGAATATGCCATTACATCAGTGCATTCAAACAGGATTAGTGGCAATCCTTACCATTTTCCAGCTCCTCTGATGTTACCTTTTAATTTCATACTCTGTGAATAGAAATACATTCATATAATTCTGGTGGTCTTCCAAAAAATATAGCCAGTGCTTTTGGTGTGTAGCACAGATTACAAAGATAATCAAATGAAAGGGAGATATGATGGTTGCTTTTTTTTTTTTTTTCCCTGCCTGGATGAAGAGAAAGAAACAGGAGTGACTGCAGTTCAGCTCTTCATTTTATGTATGTTTCTTCTCTTCAGCTCAGTTTCTGACATTTAAGGAGTATTATTCTTTTTACCATGCCTTCATTTACAGAACAGGCCATTTATGACAGTTTTCTACATCTTATACTGAACCTATGTTGGTAAAAATATTTATTGTAATAAATGAGTTACAACTAAGAACTTCATAATTAAATGGTACCTAAGATTTCCTCATTCAAAGCACAAGCCTGTACTTCTCCAGCTAATGGAGAATCTCTGGCAGCCTGTTACAGCCACAGTTGTAACCAAACCCAGCCATAATTTCCTCCTGTTCAACAATATTTCAGTCTCAAATATCACTAATGCTGTGCCTTCATGGCCATAATTAAAAATATTTCATTATTCATATAAAGAAGGAAACTTCTGTTTGCTTGCTTAACATATAAAACAATCCTCCAAGCCTGTCTCAAGGCATTTAATACAGACATAAGCAATTCAGTTTGTACCTTTAGTGTAGGAAGATCCTGTATTTTGTTCAGATTCATTTACGTTTTTGTTCCACCTGAATTTAGTCAATTTACAATATCAAACTTTTTTTCCCCTCAGACCTCATTTGATTTTCTAAGAATCTGTGGAAGGTTAGAGTCTTACGTTAATAGGACATACCTGGCTGGACATGAAAGCAGGGGAAAAAAAGTCAGGAAAAACAGCATTGCAGATTTGCATTAAGAACATTTTTATCTGCCTTCTTCATGTGGTTTCCATTCACCACTGAAAATGTAACTCTGCATGGAAAAAAAAAAAAAGTTTTGTTAAAAAGTTCTGCTGTTGCTAAACGAAGTTTCATTTACATCTGCTGACAAAAGGTCTTATTAGCATAACACTGGAAAGTCAATGAAACCAACAGCAGCAAAAAAGCAAACTGTCTTGACAACTTTATTTTTGTTAATGACAAACAGAAAGAATTGCATGAGCATTGTCAAACTAGCTCTGGGGCAGATCCAGCTCAGCCTGGTGTCCACTTAATATCAATATTTTATTTCAGGAAGATCATTACTGGAATCTGAGTGTGTAGCATCGACAGTTTTTATAATATTTTTTTTTATAAAACAAAAACCACTATCAGGTTAGTTGGCTGTGAACTACATTTAGTAAACTTATTCTGTATTTAATTCCATACTCCCACTTATCTTTAAATTATCCTTTCCTTTGAAATTTGTTCCAAAGTCCAGAATAATATTAGAAACATAGAATTGTTTTGGTTGGAAAAGACCTTTAAGACCATCAAGCCCAACCGTTAACCAGGTACTACCAAGTCCATCACTAAACCATTTCCCTAAGCACCACATCTACAGGTCTTTTAAATACCTCCAGGGATTATGACTCAAACACTTCCCTAGGCAGCCTGTTCCAGTGCTTGACAACTCTTTCTGTGAAGAAATTTTTCTTGATATCTAATCTAAATGCCCCCTGGAGCAACTTGAGAGCATTTCCTCTTGTCTGACCGATTGTTACTTGGGAGAAGAGACTGACCCCCATCTCCTTTCAGGTAGTTGTAGAGAGCAATGAGGTTTCCCCTCAGCCTCCTCTTCTCCAGACTGAACAACCCCAGTTCCCTCAGCCACTCCTCATAAGCCTTGTGCTCAAGACCCTTCACCAGCTTCATTGCTCTTCTTTGGACATGCTCCAGCAGTTCGGTGTCCTTTCTGTAGTGAGGAGCCCAAAACTGAACACAGTATTCGAGGTGCGGCCTCACCAGAGCAGAGTACAGGGGGACAATCACCTCCCTAGTCCTGCTGGCCACACTATTTCTGATACAAGCCAGGATGCTGTTGGCCTTCCCGGCCACCTGGGCACACTGCTGGCTGATATTCAGCCGGCTGTCATAGAATAGAATAATTATGGTTGGAAGGTACCTCCAAGGTCATCAAGTCCAACCTTTATCCCATCATATTCCTAAACATTAAACCACTAGACCATGGCCTCAAGTGCTTCATCAACCCGTTTTTTGAACCCCAGGGACGGCAACTCCACCACATCCCTGTGCAGCCTGTTCCAATGTCTAACCACCCTCTTAGTAAAGAACTTCTTCCTAATATCCAAACTAAACTTCCCCTGACGTAGCTTGAGGGCATTTCCTTTCGTCCTATTGTTAGTAATTTGGGAGAAGAGACCAACACCAGCCTCACTACAACCTCCTTTTAGGTAGTTGTAGAGGGCAATGAGGTCTCCTCTCAGTCTTCTCTTCTCCAGACTAAACAACCCCAGTTCCCTCAGCTGGTCTCCATAAGGTCTGTTTTCCAGACCTCTCACCAGCCTCGTTGCCCTTCTCTGGACTCGCTCCAGCACCTCAACGTCCTTCTTATCCTGTGGTGCCCAGAACTGGACACAGTACTCAAGGTGTGGTCTCACGAGTGCCGAGTACAGGGGCACGACCACTTCTCTACTCCTGCTGGTCACACCATTTCTGATACAGGCCAGGATGCCGTTGGCCTTCTTGGCCACCTGGGCACACTGCTGGCTCCTGTTCAGTCGTCTGTCAACCAACACCCCCAGGTCCTTTTCCACCAGGCAGCTTTCCAGCCCCTCTTCCCCAAGCCTGTGGCGCTGCATGGGGTTGTTGTGGCCGAAGTGCATGACCTGGCACTTACCCTTGTTAAACCTCATGCAATTAGCCTCAGCCCATCACTCCAGCCTGTACCAAATCCCACTGCAGAGCCTCCCTACCCTCAGGCAGATTGACACTCCCACTCAATTTTGTGTCATCTGCAAATTTACTGAGGGTGCACTCGATCCCCTCATCCAAGTCATCGATAAAGATATTAAATAACACTGGCCCCAAGACCGAGCCCTGAGGGACACCGCTTGTGACCGGCCTCTATCAGGATTTAACTCCATTCACCACAACTCTCTGGGCTCGGCCATCCAAAAGTAGTCAGACACATGACAATGGAACAGTACAAGAACACAGCAAGCAGCTGAGGGCACTGTTCCAGAGTACACTTTCAGTTGCAAACATTTCTTCAACTTCAGAGACTTCACAAGCAGTATATTTATAGTATGTTAAATTACAGAAAATGATGAAGACCTATGGACACTGTTGACTAATATAAGCAATCTGCTCTGTGACCATGCCAAGACAAACTCTGTCCTGTATAACTTGACTGGTACAGGCTTCACAGGCAAGGATTTGATGTAGTTTCTTCCATATTAAGAGAGTAAGGTTACTCTCAGGCACATAACAACCAACCTAAATGAAATCCTAAGCATGTCTCTATCTCTGTAATCAGAAATTTTCAAGGAAGGAGAAGAAATAAAAAACACACCACAAAGTGTCTCAGTGGATAAAAATGTTTTATATCTCCATTTTATATTTAATAATCTATTTTTCTTTGTTGCTAACAAAACAAAAGAAACAAAAATAGAATATTATAGTGATCTGGGACATATTCTGAACTTCATTAAGGACAGGGAAATCATTTACAAAATACCTAGCAGGGTTGTAAATGACAAAATAAATACGGAAGGGAGGAGGGGGGATGGAAGCTAATGTAGTACTGTTGGAGAAAAATAACTGATAACACCAATCGTCAACTGGAAGAAGAATATATTGTCAAAGAGAGTTAATGTTATAATGTATCTATATTGCAACAGTGTCTGGAAGACCTGCTGAGAACATGGCCCTACTGTATTAGGAGTTGTGTAAAAAAATAGAAAAAAAAAAACAAACAGTTTGAGTCCAGTGCCCAAAGACTTCTTTCTCTGACAGGAAATCAGGAAAGCATGGCTTAAAATTACATCATGTCATGGACCAAAGAGATGGTACTCTGCTGTTAATTATGTATAAAGTCACAGCTGTTAACAATGCACTCTTATACTGTGCCCTTAAGAGTTACACTACTAGAAAAATATAATGAAATGGGAAAGAAATTCAAATACGGGAATTACAAATAATTTTAGGCTAATTTATACTGAAAAAATCAGAGAGTTAATATTAAAAGTAGGGTATGATTAAAAGGTCTTTTCAAACATTGACAGTGAAAACTTGGAAATTTGAACAGAAAAAAAAGTACCAGAAGTACTTCTGAGAGGCAGAGATAATAATACAGTGATGTATTATTAACATGACTAGAATGTCACCCTCAAGGGCAAACCTCTACAGCATTAGCATATCACAAAGTGATTAGGTTGTTTTTTCCTTGTGTAAAAAGATCAGCTACTTCACAGCCAAGAGTAGGAAACTATAACTACTTTACCAGACAGGTAACATTTACTCACATGACTTCATCACTGGAACAAAAAACCCCAAAAAACAACAACAACAACAACAACAAAAATAATCATCAAAGTGTTACAGAATATGTCTCAGTCCTGCATGACATCAAGCAGAAATTTTGTTAAATGTTTCTTTTGAGTTTTACTGCTGTGGTAGTTTTCCCCCCTTTTAAAGAGAGACCATATTTTTTTCTGCCAAAATGTGCAATTACTTGATAACTAGCAGAATCTGACTTAAACTTGTATCTTCAGTACTGACTTCCCAAGTGGCTATCACAAAGAGGCACTGGACGGCAATTAAACCAACAAGACTGCAGCAAGTGGAAAACTTGATTATCTTGTACTTGTCAGCATGTGTATAATACAGCTTTCCTCTCTGCTGGGACACCCTAAAGTTCTGCAAAACTGGAACTTCTTGCTTCAGCTGATTGGTTGGCAAATTGTTCTTGTGCTGCAGCTGAGTGCAGGTTTTTTGGCCACAGATTATATTTACAATATTTTTAAAACACAAACCACTGACAATTAATTTTTTTAAACATACAACTCTGGTGCCCTGTTCACAGAATCACAGAATGTTAGGGGTTGGAAGGGACTTCTGTAGATCTAGTCCAATACCCCTGCTGCAGCAAGTACACCTAGAGCAGGTAGCACTAGGATCATGAGTGCAGGGGTAAGAACACTTCCCTGACCCTGCTGGCCACGCTATTCCTGATACAAGCCAGGATTCCATCGGCCTTCTTGGACACTTGGGCACATTTCTGGCTCATGTTCAGCCGGTTGTCAGTCAACATCCCCAGGTCCCTCTCAGACTGGCAGCTTTCCAGCCACTCCTTCCCAAGCCTGTAGCGTTGCATGGGGTTGTTGTGGCCCAATTGCAGAACCCAGCACTTGACCTTATTGAACCTCATACGGTTGGCCTCAGCCCATCGATCCAGCCTGTCCAGGTCCCTCTGCAGAGCCTTCCTATCCTCAGGCAGATCAATACTCTCACCCAACTTGGTGTCATTTGCAAACTTACTGAGGGTGCACTCAGTCCCCTCATCCAGATCATCGATAAAGATGTTAAACAGGAGTGGCCTCAGTACCAAGCCCTGGGGAACACAACTTGTGACCAATTGCCAACTGGATTTAACTCTGTTCACAACTCTTTGGGCCTGGCCATCCAACCAGTTTTATACCCTGCAAAACGCGTGCCCATCCAAGCCATGAGCAGCCAGTTTCACCAGGAGAATGCTGTGGGAAATGGTGTCAAAGGCCTTACTAAAGTCAAGGTAGATGACATCCATAGACTTTCCCTTGTCCAATAAGCGGGTCATCCTGTTGCAAAAGGAGATCAGGTTTGTCACGCAAGACCTGCCTTTCATAAGACCGTGCTGACTGGGCCTGATCATCTGGTTGTCCTGCATGTACCGTGTGATGGTACTGAGGATGATCAGCTTCATCAGCTTCCCCAGCACCAAAGTCAAACTGACAGGCCTGTGATTTTCCAGATCATGCTTCTGGCCCTTCTTATATATGGGCATCACATTGGCTGACTTCCAATCTGTTGGGACCTCCCAGTCAGCCAGGACTGCTGGAAAATAACAGAAAGTGGCTTGGTGAGCACCCCCACCAGGTCTTTCAGCACCCTTGGGTGTATCCCATCTGGTCCCATAGACTTGTGTATGTCTATGTGGTGCAGCAAGTCACTGACCATCTCTCCTCCTGAATTGGGGAGGGATCATTCTGCTCCAGTAACAGTGGATAGTAGTCTATGCTCTTGACTGGTTGTTCCACCCTGTTGGCAATGTCTCGGATCCTAGCTCCCATTGGCTGGTTGAGTGTCTTTATGCAAAGTCCATTCCAACAAAAAGAGCACTATTTACTCCAACAGTTTGGATCTGAACTGAATGAAAGAAACATGTTAATTTTCTGAATCATCAGTCATTCGAAATACTTCTGTGAGGTCCATCCACTGCTATAATCTTTCATGAATACTGTGAATTATCCAACAGAAACTGCCATGCTGTTTCAGGCAAATTATTAGAAGGGACAACTGCTAGAACCAACTCTGAAGTCAACATCAAAGACTAGGGGAGGATATTTTATTAATGTTGAGTTTAATCACAGAAGATGTCACATCCTCTGGTCTTCACTCAGATAAAGAAACTTAGTCGAAGTTTTGCCTGAGAAAGCAGTTCAGGATTGGGTTTGTTGCTGGTCTTAGGATCCAAGTCAACTTAAAAACTAGTGGGGATTATCTGTCTAGTCTCAAACAGTGAAAACACTATGGCTTTCTGGGGCTGCAGATAGATAGTCAACTTCCTGAACAGCTTTTTAATATCTGATTAATTCTCTGATTCTTAAATGATATCTGCTTTTCATGTCCTTTATTAATACTATAAATTAGTATTTATTAGGCCAAGAGATTAGAAAGCAAAGTATTTGTGATCTATTCTGATTTTCAACTATTTGCTATGTATCATCAGTAAATCATGTCTTTTCCTCTACTTCCTACTCATTTACTTTGACTGTTAAGGAATATTGAAGAAGAATACTAAGAACTGTTTACTACTCTTCAATATGTTTGTATGGCAGGGTTTTAGTTTTGCTCTGATCATCTGCATTCTATTGTTAGACAGTGACACTGTTGAAGATCTGAATTTGCATAACGTTGTTTACAATTTTTCTCTGCTTAAACAAGAGCAAACATAGCCACAATAGCCCTATATTCCAACATGAGTCAGTGGAGACCCCTGTGTAAGCTTGAAAAGTGTCTGCATTTAGGTACAGGGATTACAGGTTAATGTTTTCAATGAGATTCTCTGAATAAAGGCACATATTAGGAAGCAAGATATAAGCAATACCAAAGTAAACATACCTGATACATGCAACAATACTCTAACAACAGTTTTGATCTAATACTGTAATTTTACATGCCAGTGGCTTGTAATAGCCATCAAATACAACAAGAAGATGGGAAATTAGGTGGGGAACATATTCAGTAAGGAACTTAAAGTTTCTAAAAAAACCCAACAGTACTGCTAACTACAGGGGCTAAAAGCACTGCTAACTAAATTTATACTGACCCTGACAAACCAACGACCAACTATTGTCAGTGGAAAACCTCCAATAAATTCCAAATACATCTTGAAGAGAGGCACGATAACACTGAAATCTTGTTTTGACATCAATACCACAGTTCCCCATCCCTTCCCCCACCATTAGTAGTGCTTCAGATGTGTTAGGGAGATTCTTTTTTCTCTGTACTGCCTAGTCCCATGTCGGTTTCACAAAACTGTCCCTAAGGAACTTCAAGCCCCTCTGAAGGTTGCAGTTCAAGATGGCAGGGGGAGATGAGTCTGTGTCCCTTAGGCATATGTAACCCCCTACATCAACATAACTCCCATCAGCAGAACTGCACTGACCACACCAATGTGGTAGCTCTGCTCCAAGTCCTTGCCAAAGAGCCAGCTGTAATGTGTAAAGTACCAACACACAGTTTTGTGAGGGTTTGGACACCAGCAAAGAGATGAGCAGGGGCATAGTAGGGCCAAACCAAGCTCTAGAAAGCAAAACGTGTTATAAATACTGTACTGTTACACAGCTACTACATTAAAGTCACAATACTACTGTGGTACTGATATACTATTCATCACTAGCTCACACTTGATAAACCTGTGTATTTAATGAAATAGACTTTAGAAGAGTTAAAAATTACCCATTGAGGAGGCAGGAATAGCACAGTCATTTATGACTTGTATCTACTTTGCTATATGTGTCTTTTAATCCAACCACATCAAGTGATGATCATTTGTATTACAGCATTCCCTAGCAGCTACAGGAAAGTTGGGCTGTGCTTACACTGAAAACTTAGCATTTAAATAGAGAGGAAAAGATTCCTTCTAGACAGAGGCTCAACAGACAGATAATGCGAGGTTAGGAACAATGAAACCAGTAGGAGAAAGATGCCTAAGGAGGGGTGGATTCATTAACAAGGCAGAAGAAATAGCTGTGGTAGGACAGCATGGCATGAGCTATCCGTCCTGTGAGACAGTTGTATCCCACTCAACTAGACACCTCTGAATATCTGGCCACAATGCCTTGCTCCAGATCACATGGGAAAGAGGTAGCAAAGCCAAATCCATTTCTTCCAAGATCCAGTCTAGCTCTTAACCATAAGAGAGACCTTTTTGGGGTCGAATTTACTTAAAAGTCTTTTCCAACCTAGGCGATTCTGTGAGATTCTGTGATCACTGAGACAAGGATGAAACATGAGTGCTAGGACATAGATGTACTTTTTTTCCCCTTGAAACAGTTGCAATTGCATTCAAAAGGTTTGGGGCTCTTTGTTTTGGGGCTTTTGTTTGGTTGCATGGAAGGAAGGTTGAAGGCATGGATGGGAGTTGTCAATTTATTTTTTAACTAATGCATCTGAAAGGTTTCAGGCATTAAAAGGTACAGCAAGTCAGCTCCAGACATTTTATTTCCTATGCCACAAATAACAAAGTATACTTGTTATTAACAAGTAACTCACATCAAACAAATAAACCGCTGTAAAGGACCAGTTCTGGTAAATATACAAGACATTCACAGACATTACACAGAAAAATACCAAACCACTCAGGCACTTGATGCAAAAAATTCACTGGGGTTTAATGTGCATTGTTCAACAAATGGGTTACTACTTTAGCAATATACATTGTGCCAGTAGCACAAAATCTCCTGTAACTATAACTTGGTCAATAAATCTATGAACTATATCTGACTTATTAAATTCTTTTATTCATGTAATAATCCTCCATATCACTTGCTATGTAACAGGGTACTCAGAGCAACTGATGATGACAGTGTCTTGCTCTTAGTAGAAAAAGTCTTTCCATTGACTTGAAGGAGTTTGGGATGAATAGGTTTCCTAGAAAAATGCAAAAGGGTTTGATCCCTGTCATCCTGATAGTCACTGTGGAACACGTAAGATTTTTTCAGATGAGCTTAACAACTTCATTTCAAATTATTTATCAGCACTCATCTGAAAAGCTTGTTCACATCAATCTATACCTCACTGCTCAGAAAATTATTTACTTTTTCACTTCCCCTTTGCCCTTAGCTGTCTTGCCTTTAAGCTATATTGAAAAGCTTATCAGCATAACTTCTGCATTTAAATCCTTCTCCACCAGAAGCGTGCTTTCAGTCTGTAATTTCCTTGGTAAAATGGTGGTTAAAATTGTTTGCAACAGCACTCCCAATCTGTTCTCATTGGTTTCTTACTTAATGCCAGAATAACTGATAGCTGAAGTGCTATATTCTTAGTCTTCATATGTAATATTAATTTAGTTTTGCATTATTTTAAAGATGTGAAATGCTGAACAGATGGTTTCAATTCATTATACAATTTACACCATGGCTTCCTCAGTCAAAATACAAGTAGAAAGGTAAAGGACACGGTAAAACAGAATACTCAGCATAAGGAAGGAACAGCCAAACCAAGAGCAAAATTATTTTGCAAATTCACTGAACATTTCTCTAAATTTTAAGATGGTCTCAAGCTTGACCCTTTCATTTTTTTTAAGGCCCAAGCTCAGTAAATATTTCAGCATAAGCCTAACTGGGTATCTGCCACAGAGCAAAGGTTAGGCCTCACTTGACTATGTTCAGCCAAACAATGCAGCAAAGAATCAGGTCATTAAAGTAAAATAAAACAGATTAACCACCAGATATACTCTAAGACAGAGGAAGGGATGAGATCGGACTTCATGCTTCTACAACATAGCTGTCTGAAAAAACGAACAAGAAGGCTTACCTTTTCTAGAAAGGTTTCACTCTTCTGGAAAAAGTAGAAAAATGGAATCTTACACTCCCATTCCTGAGGAGATAACATTTCTAGTTCACTTGGTCATCTTCAGAGGTTGGAATCTGGATAATACAAGTACTGTCAAGAGAGGAAATTCTCTGACATTAAGTCTGGCACTGAAGTCTGCCTTTAGCCTCAGAATTCCCGGTCTCTGCACTGTGATGCAAGTCTATGCTTTTCATAGCAAAAATAGAGAATTTTGAAAAGGTACATACAACTATATGCAGCACTACTTTATATATCTGATTATCTATTGACATTTTTATTATGTTCTTACCCCGTGACTGAAGCAGCCATGCTGCTCCTGTTTCAAGGGAAGCCTTCTTAAGCAAAATTCAATCTTCAATTCTCCATCTAAAAGAGATGTGATCAAAATAGAATAAGGGAATCAAAAAGCATTACTGCTGCTCAACATTGTCGTTTGCCTAAAAGCTGAGACAATTGGTGGGAGGTGCTTTTTTTGTAAGGCAAACACAGTGTAGTTAAAGTTGTTCAATTCCCTTTGGAACTTATCAATTCACTGATGTTAATATGCATATCAGGCATTTAATGAACTATAGACTGTTACAAAATAACTATTGTTATATAGTTTATTATACTATATAATCTTTATTATAAGAAACAAGAATGGCCAATATTTACAACACAGGACGAATTTCTTTATTCTAAAGCCAATTTTGCCCTTCTGAATTAAAGAAATTATAAAGTTTTTACTCTGAATCCAGCTTACTTAGTACCTACAAAAAAGCAAGTAGAACAATTTCATTGCTAATTTAAAGAAAAAAAAAAGTGATTTTGAGTCTTTGAAATAAACATCGTTCAAACGAGTCAGACAAATTCACATTAGAAACCAAATTAATAGTGTTTATGGTATTTTCTTAATTGTTCTTCTGTGTGAATACTTTCCGGGTTCCACCCAACATCAGGATCTGGCAAAGACATTGAAATAAAGCCAGGAAGGACACTTTCATGCTCTTTCCAGCTCCCACCAAGCTTCTGGCATGCAACTTGTTCAGTTGTCTGTGGGATAAGAAGAAGAAAGTGGCAGTGAACAGAGCATATGCATGACAGCAGTTAGTCAAAGTCAGCCCAACAAGGAGATCAATTATGACATTCAAAGCAAAAGAAATAAATGGAAAAGAAAAACATATCGTAACCCAGCACAGTCATCCTAGGATGCAATCTTTCTGATTTTGCCTATTGTTCTATAACATGAACTGGGAAAAGACCTAAGCTTTTGGCTGTTTTGTGCAATGAAGGTGTCCACAGTTGACATTTTGAAGACACATTAGCAAAGGTCCATCTTGGATATCTTCATAAAGCTGATTTTGCATGATGTTAAGTGCTTTAGCCACCCTTGAGTTCATTGCACATCAAAAATATCCAGTGCTGCTGTGGATCAGATGCTCTTAAGAGATGCAACAAGAAGAAGCAAGAATTTGTGTTAAAAACAAGGTAGTAGCCTGACACAGCTGCTATGTAACAGCTCGTCAGTGGTTGCTGACTGCTCCAAGGAAAGCTGCTAGATATTTATTTGGAATAGACACATCTGGAAACAATAGACCCATAAAAAAAGGCCAAGAGAAAAATGAAATAATAAAGCATTGTGCATACAGTTGTTCAACACAGTTGGGCTCTGGTACAAAATACACTTCATGTTCTCTTTCCTGTAAAATTAAGAATATAGGTGAAAGGAGTTACTTCTGTTCTTTCCCTTCCTGAATACAATGAGTTTATAGTGGAAAACAGGTAGCAAAATATTTATTACTTTTTGACTTACAGGTACAGAAACTCAGTTGTCCAACAACCAAAACAAGTTCTCAAATTCAGGCTCCTCCATCTGCCCACAAATCAGGATGGTCATTTAATGTCCATTTTCCCCCTATCATGAGAACTGTACAATGTCCTCTTGCAAGCCCTTCTTTACAGAAAAAGCTCATACCGAGAGAAACTGGATTTATGCCTAAACCCTCTGTGAGAGACAAGGTTTGGTTTGGGTTTTTTTCCATGTTTCATTGCTCCTCTAAGAAACTAGGTGGACAACTTGGAGAGGGGTGTAAAAGACTGTGCTCAGCAGACAAAAGGCAAGACCGGTGTAAGAAAGCCAGAGGGATTACAAAATGCAGCGGGCCAAAGAGTTGCAGCAGGCAGCTTCATATAGGAGACAGAGTCACAGAATTGACAATGGTAAGGATGGGCGTACAAAAGTAGAGCAGGCAGGAGAACTGGTGGAGAGTGGGAGCAGGGGAAATCTTTAAACTTGCCATGCCTCACCCTATCAATCACTTCTGATTTACTTTACTCAAAAAGTTAATTACTCTAGTTTTAATTGTAAGCAAACTTAGCCTTGAGTTTAAAAGCATTTGAGTATTTTATGGAAATCATAGGAGGTCTAAGGAATGCTAGTACCAAGGACTCTTTGGCCTCAAAGCCTTTTCTTACTGTTTGCAAGGATAACTTTCTTCCTTAAAGTGAGATGAAAGACTACAGTGAAAAAACAATTGAGAATATAGTATTTTTCCCTAGTTTTTCCTGAAGTTCACATTTTCTTTTACTTTTTCCTTTTTCTTCCTCCCTTTTTTTTTTCCGCACCTGAAGATATAGATTAATGAAGAGATGGTAATTGCCATGGAACAGATGTTCTACAGCTGAGGAAGGTGATACAGCACAAATAAATAATTTTATTATCTTATAAGATTGGGAAAAAAAAAAATCATACATCCACCTTGTTAGAACAACAACAACAACAAAAATAATCGAGTATTTTTCTTCCAAAGCATGTCCCTTAGAGACCAGATTTCCTTCCATGGGTCAGTTTTAACACTGCAATAAGTAATTTTAATCAGAGCATTTTTTCTAAATAAAACCTTTGGCTCTTCCCTTTTCTTCCTCAGGGTTCATAGAATAATTAAGGTTATAAGGGACCTCTGGAGTTCATCTGATTCAACCCACTCTTCAAAGAAGGCTACTCAGGACCTTGTCCAGCTAAGTTTTGAATACCCCCAGGCACGGAGATTTCGCATCCTCTTTGGGCAACTTTTTCTAAAATTTGACTACCCTTGCCTGGAACATGTTTTTTCTAATAACTAATAATTTCCTTTGTTACCACTTGTTTTTGTTGCCTCTTATTTATTGCTATGTACCTCCAAGAAGTATCTGCCTTCGTCTTCTCTAAACCCTCCCATTTGATGGCTGTAGACAGACACAAGATCCCCCTTTAGTCTTCTCAAAGGCTGAACAAAGCCAGATCTCTCACCCTCCTCCTGTGCATCATGTGCGTCAGTCCTCTTAACATCCTGGTGGCCCTTCCCTGGGCTTGTTCCAGTAAGTCAATGCACAGCCACACTTGTCTCATGTCCTTCTTCTCTCCTAGGAATCCCAGGTCCTTTTTGGCAGCTGCCACTTAACCTTAAGCAAAAAAAACCATTAATATTCACAATTTTAAAGTAGGCATTCTGGTGAAAGATCCTAGTGTTTTAATTTACCAGTCTTAGAACTCTACCAGTTCTTTTCCTGAAGAGCTTGGATTTGGTCTTAAATTATGAAAAGATGACTGGGCAAAGATTCAGAGAGTCTTACAAATGCCCTTAGAATATAAAAACTACAATTATAGCACTCTTGCATGTGTTGTTGGGGCTATTCTACCATAATGTGGCATGATGAATAATGAATCAGGTATCTTCACTTCTCAGTCCAATGTTGTGTCTTAATAACCTAATTTTTATGGAAAATGAATTGACTCAATGTGAATAATAAAAGCAATAATTTCATTTGCTTAATTTACAAATAACTTTGGGCTGAAACCAAACTATTTAAACTGTTGTTTAAAAAGGTCAGCTAACCAGTATTTAGTATAGCCAAGGGACTCATCTTACATAATATCAAGACACAGAAGGAATTTATAAAGAAACTCTTCTGAAAGAAAGGCCTTCTGGGGAAAGGATTATGATGTCCTCATCACACAACAGAAAAAAAAAAAAAAAAAAAAAAAAGAGACAAAGTCTCTGTAATTCATTAAAATATTTAAACAGCCTTTACAACATATTCTTTAAACATGTTAATTGTATGAAATTCCTGTAACAGATAAGACTACATATTTTGTTTGCTTATTTAATTTTGCATGTCACAGAACAAATAAGTTCTCCCAGAAGTTAATTAGTAAACAAAACTATGCTTTCGTAATAAAACTAATGGATCCAGGTGGTGTTCATATAAATCTTTGCTCTCCTCCCACAACTGTATCTAGAATTACTTATCAAGATTAATCAAATCACCTCCTCAGACCTTGTTCTCATGGTAGATGACAGTGAAATTTTCTTTCAAGTATGGAAAGAGAATAGAGGAATTCATAAAATTTATAAATCTGAAGATAGGACACCAAATATACTCAGCAATTGTTTTTCATGACAGGGTGCCTTATTACCATTATATTTTCTTATCTTGCATTTTTTTTTCTTCTATGATACTGAGCTTCCCAGATAACTCAAATACACATCATTCATTTCAGCAGGCATGTGCAATGTATGCCAGCAATAGAACAGCCATTGAAATCTCTGTAATTTTCACCACCCTCAACAATTTGATGTAATAACAGCACACTTTGTACCATTAGATTTTAAAATGTAATCTTCAGGTGTCAATTTAAAAGCATGAATAAGTATAATATCCCATACACTCTGAATGGACCTTCCAGTATATTGAATACAGAGAAGAAGGGTATTAAGTTTATGTACTTCAAAAATATGCAATAGTCTATCTGTATTTTTATATAGATTTTTGAAGAAATTTTATATATATTTTCTTTTTTCAGATTTTTTCATGTTGAGATTTTTAGAGGTATCCTAATACTCTACATTACTAAGTTGGCATAGAATACTCTGTGGCAAAATAACTTTGTTTTTCAGAATTAACAGAACATTTCAAAAACCATAGTATTCCATACAGGACAGTTGATATAAATTTGTGTGCAAGACAACTATGTAGTAGACAATGATGTGAAACATCCATCTATTGATAAGAATACCAATGTGATTTTACACACATTTCATTTTTAGCCAGCTAATGATCCACTCTTCAAACAACAACCTTGTGATTAAGAGTGTGTGTGTACCTGTATGCCTGAATACAAACACATACAAAAGTCTTGAAACCATCTGAAAAATGGCCACCTTCAGACTTGAGCATTTTTGGAGTGCACTCCCCCCTGCTTTTCCCCTTTGGTCTATTAGTACCACTAATGGTGACTTCCAAATCCGTACTTCAGACCTCCCAGGATTTTGATAAATGGCTGTAACTGAGGATTTATCCAAAGCAGAGTGTTAGGTTAGCAACAGGGATACTTCAATTCCTTATAAACAGTGCTTGAAATGCAAAACAAAAGTTTTTGCTTCTATCAAACCTGAAGGGTATTCTGACCATGGCAGGGACAGGAGTTATTTTATTCCCCATCTTTGTCTACCTGCACGTACTTTATACTGTTACAGCTCTTTCTACACATTTTCCAACCACCAGATAACAAAATTACCTCAGTAAGGGCTGGACTGTGTGGTTACAGCAAGCATACTACTCCAAAAGAACCACAGATGTGCACACTTAACTTGGGTTACTCCTTTAGAAAGAGAAGTAACTTACCATGAGGCAGAAGTAAGAACTTGCACACACATGCACGATTTCCAGGGGGCAGCTTGCTCTCTCTGTGTTAACATCACTGCTTTCCACTACCAGTTTGTGAGTTCACACCACTGACCTCTGTGACTGAATCAGCACTTTCCTCTTGAAGACACTTTGTACACTACAAGTTGTCATGAAGCAGTTCCACTTAAAAACATTAGTAAGAAGAATATATTAAGAGGGAGAGCCACAGTACTTGATATAAAACACTCAAGGACTATTTTTTTTTCAACCACAAAGAAGAATAATTTGCCGTTTATGAGCAAGAATTTTCCAAAAATGAAGATTTCCAACCCTCTCCCAGCAACAAAAACCACAGCAATCAGGTCTGGCAGCTGGCACACTAAATTTCAGCTGGGTAAAATTAGAAATGCTTCACATGTGGGAGCTTAGGAATTGAATTTGCCTAGCAAAAATGCTGCAATCCTGAGTACCAACACTTCTGTTCTAAGAGGTTTTAAAGTCCCTCACTACCACAGATGTTTTTTTCCATCTTTATAAACTACAATGAACTATTTTTTTGTTGAAGGTTTGTATTAATATCTTATTACAAGAAAAACTAATTGTCCTAAAGTATTTTTTTCTTTGCAATTACATCTTCTTTAAGGATTAAGTAAATATCTAAAGTAAAAGTACCTTCCATCTTCATACATTTCTTGCTGAAATAAAGGTATGTCTCTCCTAGGTGCTCTTGTTCATTTAACATTCAAAGCAAAGGGCTGTTGAAACTAGTCACCGGAAATCAGCAAAAAAATGCAGGTGATTAGCTTTCAGACACAAAGTCAAAGTGGTGTATTAGAACCATCCACACATGAGCATTTCACACTTGCCAAACAGAAATGCATAATGGATAATACTGGTTAATAATATACTTATTTTCAAACTTCTAATAAGCCATTACCAACAATAGTGGATAAACAAAAATTTAGACTTAACAATAGTGAGCAGCATTGTCTTTTGAAAGAAGTTAAGAGCTAAAACACAGTTTAGCAGTTTTAATCATGAAACAATTTTTCACTAGAATTGCCTTCCTGCTGTTTATGATTTCAATATTCCAAGAATTTTTCTGTAATGAAGCGACAAAACCACCAGGCATTTACCCCTGTTGGCTTTTCTGGAGTTCATAGATCCACCAAGCAGCACAATCAGGAAATACGTTGCTTCTCTTTTGACATCATTAGCCTGCTTATGTTCCTCTCAACCTTATAAGGAAGAAGAATTTGGTCACAGCTGAATGCTTCTGGCAAGTCACATTCCTTTGTCACTGCAGTCAGACTGACATATGCAATTGGAGAACTTCTCATTCAGGACAGATTCTAGTACAGATGAATATATTCTGTAGAGGGACCTTACTGTGGATCAACTGTATACCTTTCTATAGCTCCTCCTCTTACTTACGGTATTTCACCCGGATACTCCCACATCATGCCCAGTTTTATCTACACCACCTTTCAAAGGCATGTGGCCTTTTTATGAAACAAGAGAAACCATCACATCTCTAGGTAATTTGTTCCAGCTGATAATCATGGTCACTACAAAATACATCCTTATTTCTCATTTGAATTTCTTTGACCAGTTTTGAGACACTTGGTGTGTCTCTCTCTAGATCAAGGATCTCTTGGGCACTTGGGTACTTCTCAGTTTCTTTTTTAATGAATTGAATGAATGGTGGAGCATTTCAAATGTCTTTCTGTAAAATATTTTCCAGTTCTCAATTTATTTTGATCATATTCTGATTTTTTGGTATTCATCCCTCCTGTGCTAACCTAAGATAGAATCTGATTCCAATCTTACCAATTCTGTAGAACAGAATTCAACATCCCTTCCTACTGCTGCTGCTGTTCCCTGTTCCTAAAAATTAAGATCTGCAGCAGCCATTACAGTCTTATCGCAAATAAAGTTTGAACATTTTTCTCACTGGAATGCCATAATCCCTTTGAGCGTTAGCACCATACAGCATTTGCATGCTAGATTGATCTTCCCACTATTTGAACAACAGCCCTTATTAGAAATAAACGATGAATTCATTGGCTCACATCAAAAAAGAAATAAAAGCAAATACACAGGAAAAAAAAAAATATGAGTCTCAGTGAAGGTTTAAAGAAAGTCCACTGCTCATCCACTGATCTTGGTAACTATAAATTATGAAACACTAAGGGCTATTAGAGTCATTTTCTGAAACATAAGAATCTTGCATTTTCTCATTGCTCTGTGTAGAAGAAAGGTCAGCTTTATTTTTTAGAAGGTAAAATCTAAACCAGGGCTATAAAATAAATCACTAAAGCCCATACTACGATCAACTAGAAGACAAACTACAGCAATGTTTTTTCTGACCAAGTGGCAAGTAAGCCTTTATTAGCCTGCTGTACAGGGATAGTTTTTACCATTGTGCTTAATGGTAATGCTTAATGCTAGAAAAGCATATGCTCCCTTCTAACAACCAATAATCATGCTACACTTTGGTCCCAAAAGTGTTCTGTTGCTATCATTGCTAAACAAATAAAGTTTTCCCTGAAATTACCTAGTTCCAAAGTTTAACATATAAACACAAATTAAAATGGAGGTGAGATAAATGGCCATCTTCAAACTTGGGAGCTTTTGGAGTGCACTCCCCCCCTGCGGGCCTATTAGTAGCACTAATGGTGACATCCATGTTTAAAAAATAAACTCAAAATACCACACTGTCTCCAGTTCCCTTCCCTATAACTTTTAGCAATAGGAATAGAATCAATATATTCTAATCAGTTCCGTATTCTGTTGCCTTGGGCAGTACAGGTGCCCAAAATGCAGATGAAACTTAGAGTTCGTACATGCTTTCAGAGGTCATGTGTTTTGGGGTTGTTCCTTTTTTCTTCTTTCTAGTAATCTACACGACTCCTGGCTATAAATTGTTCCTTCTAGCAACCACATGCCATAATTTTGCTGGCTATTTTTATTCATTAATACCAGCTGCTTCACATTGCCTGAAGGTAACAGAAAAAATATGTATATATGTTTTTACCATATGGTAAAAACTGATGAAGGCCTTTTATGTAGGATAATCCATATACTCAGAGTAAAATTCACTCTTATGCAAAGACCAGGCTAAAAGGCCTGTTCTCCACTTGAACCTTCAAGGACCCATATATCCCTTCAAGTTTCTGTGTCAAATCCAAATGTGTACATTTGCATTGCTCCCATGAAGCCAGCAGAGCAACCCCTGTTTCCATCAGTGCGTATTTTCTGATCGAGTGGTAAGCAAGTCCTTATTAGCCTTCTGCACAGGGATAGTTTTTACCATTGTGCTTAAAGCTAGAAAAACATAGATTCCCTTCTAACAACCATGAGTCATGCCACACTTTGGTTCTAAGTGTCCTGTTGCCATCATTGCTAAACAAATAAAGTTTTCTCTGAGATTATCTATTTCCAAAGTTTAACATACAGACAAAAATTAAAATGGGAGTAAGTTAACTGCAAAAATAATGCATTCAAATGACATGTTCTAATCATGTGAAGTATTAAATGAAATCAAGGATGTTAAGTGCTAGCACATAATCAAGTGCAGAAGGCTTTACTTTGGCAAATCCTAAGTTTGTGCACAATAACAAGTTTTGTGCCTCTTAACCACCATAGTCCCGAACACAGAATCATATGACACATCAGAACAAAATACAATAAGATCAGAGAGGGAAATGGGGTTGACAGAAGAATAACAACAAAAGAAGGTGGAAGAGAGTCAAGGATGGTTTTATCCAGGGGTACTATTAGGATCTAAAACTAAACTATTTCCAGGAAACTAACTCGATTTCTTTTTCCAAAGGTTACAGACTATTTTACATGACCCTTTCTTTTCCAGGATGATCCGCCAGTTCAGTTAATGGATTATTTTTATTCATTGACATTTCCGTTACATAGCAATAGAACAGGGTTTTTGTTTGCATGAAGTGCGCACATTTGTGAATTTTCTTTCATATCAGTCTCCTGTTTTCTCCTTTACTAGCCCTTTCAGGTATGAAACATTTTCTTGTTAATATAGTCACCATATTCTCTGGCAGAAGAGAAAAGGACAGTCAAGTCCTATGAAATCATGAGCAATCATTTATGCTGCAACTTAATTCCAGAACTGGACACTGAGAAAAATACCCTTGTATTGTCAAGGACAATAAGATGTCTTTAAGATTTGTCACTGACTTAGATAGAATTCCTAAGCGTGTGGCAAAGTTATACCTACCTGGCAAGTTAATTCTCACAGAACTCCTCAGTGTTATAAAGTAGAATTAATCTCTTAAAATGACACCAAACTGAATTTTACCAAATGATTACATGAAAGTTAACAGTGGACTTTTTCCTCACTATACTCTCCATGAATACCAAGCTAATTCAGTGATTTTTCTACTCAATGCATTACAAGAGAAAAAAAAATAAGAGGTTTGCTTGAATCTAAAATGGCCTTTATGAAATCCTGAACAGTAATAAAATCTAATAGCATTGAAAGTCCCTTTACACTTGGCTTCACAGGAAAACTTTCATAAGTGATACTATTTTTTGTCTACCATTGTACATGCACCATTAAGTTAAAGTATTGCAAAACCACACTGAGTGTGCTTCTCTGAGCATGGAGGACACCATCTTGAACTCTAAAAAAGTTCCTTTATGTGTTATACATTGACTCTGTTCTGCAATGACAATATAAGAGGCCTAGGAGGTTTGTCTAGGTAACTTTGGCAACTGAAGTGAGTAACCTGAATATGCTTAAAATAATATTCCGTACACTTCCTTAAACTCCAAGAAACATTCCAACACTGAAAAAGATACTGGCTGCTCTTCCTTACTGATTTTCATAGTACTAACTTTCAACAGGCAATGCTTGGTTGTATAGCATATATCTTTTTCCCAACTGCCAGCAAAGAAAGAACGACGTGATCTAAAAAATCATGTTGTATTATTTCTGCCAGAGGCTATGCATCTGTCTTCTGCACAAAATAACCAGATTAACCAATCATTTGGCTGGTTAAGCAATATGCCATCCAGCTCATTCTTTCATATTAGCCTGCAATCCCAACAGGGATAATCATGTGGCTCTGTCACTGAAGGAAACAGATAAAACTCAGTAGAAACATACGTTATGATTAAGGAACTTTCTTTTCGCATATCTCTCCCTATATTTAATATACAAGCACTGACAAATACCTTAGTATCTCTAGAATGTGAACATTTAAAAAAAAAAGCCTCCCAATTGTCACTTCATTATCAAACAAAAAATGTACATTACAGGCAGTTTATTTTTTAAAAGTGCTCTTGTATTTGTCATTATGTGATTCCTACTAAATGACATTTAGCACTAGAACTCTACAGAACTAATTCTGCAAGCCAGAAAGAATCACTAACAAACTCACCTCTTGACCATAAGTTAGCATAAAACTCATCAAGTAACATGATTTCACCATACCGAGTACACCTTGCTCACCAATCAGGCAACTTGTCCTGTGGAAATAGGCTAGCATTTCTAGGGCACATTCCCAGTAAATGATAAAATCATCACAACATGAAAAATAAATGCAAATTTAGGTTGGTTTTTTTTTTAAAAAAATTGCTTCTAAAGATGGCTGAAGATTTATGTCTGTTTTTAATGTTAATTAAACTGGTTAAGTCACAAGTAAAGCAGTTTGGTTTATGGGTGATAATGATAAGTATCATCTAGTATAAATCCAGAGAAACCAAAAAACCAAAAGTGATAAAAGTTAGAACTGGCAACTACTTCTGAGAAGCAATGAAAAGCCCTATCAAACAGTAGAAAGATGAATCTAGTCTAATTTTATGCCTCTCACACTCTGATGAATGAGAATTCCTTAAGATGAAACAGAACCCTATAAAACTACATACCCAGAATCAAAAATGCAGATATTTTTGCTTAGGACTTAGAGTGAGAGAAAAATAATTTAATTCATTATTTCCTTTATGGCAGAAGTAGCCCGATGTCATTGCATTAAATGTAGGGTTCCATCAGAAGGAAATGAAACAAAACCCAACAAGCCAAACGTCAGTGACTAGATACCTCTTTCTTAAAAAAGAAAAATGCAGAGCAGAAAGGACTATATTTCAAAAGTTCTACTCAGACAAATATATACTCCACAACTGTCTGCATAAGAAAGAGCTTAAATAAGCCCATAATTAAATTCTATCCAGTTCCTGCTTTTTTATTTGGGCAAAAGATCAGAGCAAATGCAAATAAGTATGTCACATATGAACGGCAGGTCTGGCTGGTATTTGATTCTGATGAAGACCAATATAGTCCTGCTTGGTTAGCAGAACTCTGCAAAGGGAAAGCTTTTATTCTTTTACGCATATTTACAGAGAATGTTCAATTTTACCAAATAGGGCAGAAGGGGAAAAAGAAATCCCTCAACAACTGCTGAAGTTTTCAACTATATTCTAATCTTCCAATTCAGTCATTCTAATACACAAGACAGCAAGGCCTGTTCAGCCTCGTGTCAGAAAAATATCTAGTGCTGACTACTGCATTGAAACCGCAATGCCCTTTTTTTTTTTGCAATTACAAAATGGCTTTTCCAGGGACAAGATTCACCTCAGAATATACAAGGGCATCCGCCAGCACTGACTACCGCAGAAAAAAGGTCCAAGTGGCTTGAAAGCCTACCAAGGCAGGAACATGCTAAGCCAGCTGTTCCCATAGCAGCCTTTTCTCACAGAAGTCTACATAGCATTTTGCGCTGCACCCGTTAAATTATTCCCAGAGCATAAGCAGTGAGTGTAGACCTGCTTTTATCCCATTGGGAATGACATCTTTTAATTAGTGCAAGGTCAACAGGCCCACAGAGAGTCTGTGACAGAGCTCATAGACATGTTCATGTGTAATAATCTTTAGTCTGCTAATTCAGCTTTGCATTTTCAGGCTGGGTTGAAAACACTTATGGTACCAGAGACAAAGGAAAAAACTAAAACATCAAGAAACTTACTACTTTCCAAATACAGTTTTCTGTCCTCCTACAATTTAAAAGTGCTATTGAATTAAAAAAAAATTAGCAGCTCTTGGATAATTGAGCATCAGTTTAGAAACAAGAAATGGTAATACTCATTTCTTTAAACAAGCTTAACCTTGCAGCTTTTATGCGATCATCTCTTTAGTAAAGAACCTTGCTTAAGACCAATATTAGTGAAAACACTAAATTTCTTTAGTGTTTTCTCTGCGCTGATTTGAAGTTTTAATGTTCCACCACCACCACCACTCATTGCAGGACTGGTATGTTTCTACTTGGAGAACAGCAGGCTTTTTCTTTTCCTCTTTGTTTCCAATGAAGTCTGTAACAAATATGCCTTTTTAATTATTGCCCAGTTTGTGCCTCAGTACCATGGATGGTGGTAGAAAAGTTCTGTGAACATTTTGCAAATGAAGCACTACCAGATGCAGCTTAATTGCCTGATACTGCAAAGAAGGCGGCTTTCCTCACTACCAGGACTATTTATAATTTTACCTTGAAATACCGAAGAATCACAGCCTTTATGTCAGATTAGTAGCAAACAAGGTCTGATCTCTTTGATACATATTGCTCATCATGGAAGCATTAGAGAAAATACATAGAACAATGGTGAGATGAGGTCAAAAGATGAAGCATGTATTATTACGAAATGTTAAGAGAACAAGGTAATTCAGAGCTCCTCACTTTCTTAATTTCAGTTCAGAATTTCAGTTGCTTCCACGTCACTTAAGGTCATACTGGTTTTCCTCATTTTTGAGGAGAAACAATTCTGATTGTTGTATTAATGAACTGATACATCATGGCAAGAACAAGAAAGTGTCCTACAACTAACTGCACTGCTCTGCTTGCAGATCTGGCACAAATTCTTTCAGCAGGTTTCACACTTCCATTGCCATTTGGTTTTCCATAGATAGAAGCATATAGGAATAGAGATAGAAGCATATAGGAATAGAGATAGAAGCACAAGGAAGTAGAGCAGCCACAAGCAATTGCAACTACCTTTACCATCTCTCTGGCTACATCACAGAAGTTTCTGTCCAAAATGGAAAAATCTTCGCATTTCCGGAGTTGTGGCTGCTCCAGCCCTCATGCATCTAGTTAAGAAGCAAAAGTTTCTGGGTTTGCTTGGCATGTAGTTAACTTTCTTTACAGCAGTCCATATGGCACTGTGTTTTGAATTTGCGACTAAAAACATTATTGGTAATGTTTTGGCTATTGCTGGACAGTGCTTGCACAGTATCAAGGTTTTCTCAGTTTCTCAGAGAGTAGGCTGTTGACTAGAAGCTGTGACATGAAAAGCAGTAGAAGCATAGAGAGATAGTGAACTAGGACACTTTGTTTCATACTTAAGTAACTGTTGCTTTCAGCTCCGCAAATGGGGGCAGGGGGGCGGGAAAAAACAAACAAAAAACCACCACACCCCCAAAACCACAGACCACAAAGACATGCTTCAGAGACAGTAAAAATAGCAAAGCTCACCGAAAAGCACACTCAAGAAACATAAAAAATCTGGCTGTGAAAGAGATCCACAGCATCTGCCACAGTGAGAATGCAGCTGGGAATCCAAAGAGAACTCCTGGAGCCCCACAAAGATAGCTGGGGTCCAGGTAAACCCTAAGTATGAAAGGCCTAGGCTGACAGGCCCAAGACAAATAATCCCAAAGCAGCCAACGTTAAGGCAGCAATCACATGGCAGACAATGCATGCTTTTCTAATAAGAAATGCAAATGGAAGAACACTAGTACTCTACATGATTCCTTCTTATACCAATAAGGTTCAACATTTTGTGTACACAAGACCACTCCAGATGAACAGCCCACCAGATAAAGTAGTGGTGTTTGTCTCAGCTCCAACTCCATATCTAATGTACAAGAGATCCAAGTTTAGGGTCTCAGTTCCTCTTTTGCTCCACATCTTTAACTGGAGGGCAAGAGTCGTGTTTCTCCTCCAGATGCTTGCCTTCTAAGACTTGGTTGGTTTGGAGCTGTTGTCTTAGCTTTCACTGGGTTCTTACTTGTGTTTGTGATAATCCACAGACCCAGAGCACCAAATATAACAGCAACTTTCTTCTATACAGTGGATGTAAAATGGAGTTTAGCCTAAATGTGAACATGCTAACCCTGCAAATATTGCCTACTCCATTTATAATCTTATTTTATTCTTTCCTTTTATTTTTACTCTTCTTTCTTTGAATGCTTCTGTACTTTGTAATTTTATATAGACAAAATTCATGAAAACTGTTATTCTAGAGCAATGGTTATAAACTTGTGAGCTGCAGTTCCCAGAAAGGCTGGCAGACTACCTTTAAAGGAACCTCAGAAGATAAGAAGAAGATTACAGGCTGTCTAATACTTACTAAAACAAACAAAAAAACCCAAAGCCCCCCAACAAACAAACTCTACACACCTGCAAACCAGAAAAGGATTGTAGGCCCCTGTTACACTGGCCCTGACCAGAATCAGAAACTCTATTGTCACAGAACAGTCCACAGCCTCTTCTCTCATAGTTTTCATGGCTGACTGATGAAACTGTAAACGGCATGAGTTCCCTTGTAAACTGTGATGATTCCTTCAGCACATCCAAGTCGAGAAAATTTTCAGCCTGAAACAATAACAAAAGTATTTTATGAGAAAAGGAAGAAAAAGATACAAGAGCAGAATGTACTATGAGCACATATTTTATTAAAATTGCACATGGAGATTGAGCAGACACTGAAAATTCCACAGGAACCATGAAATGAATAATAAATTCATACTGCGTAAAATCCTCTTCAATGCCGGAATTCTTCACATTAGTGGTAGTCTCCCTGGGGATATACACAGGCACAAATCTCTGGGTTTTAGTGGGCAGGCCTTCTTTAGTTTGTACTGATTATTTTGTAAGCTGCTGGCCAAAAAGTTCCTAGTTTACATTTTTGTCTTTATTTGTCTAGTCAAGGTAAGTCTATTTCTTTGGAAACCCCCATCATGTCACATTTAAGAAAACAATTACTTACCCCTTTTCTTTCAAAATAAAAGGCTCTACGTATTCCAACATTCAGTCACAGACTTAAAGACAGAAGAGATAGCATGCACTCTGCAGGCTCTCAATACAATCAGATTCATTTCTCCACAGGCTGCTAGATCTTTCTTCAAGTTCACATTGATGAATATCAATGATGTCTTCCTGACTTAACATTATAAAAATCAGTGTGGAAAGGCACCTACTTCCTTAGCATTAGTTTCAAGATCTACAGACACATATACAATAATAATCCTAACCAAGAATGGGTAAAGAAGCTGAATTTTCTTTCATTAGTTACACAGTTATGCAGAAAAATCTGAAATGAGGAGTTGTTGCAAATTACATACAGATAAAAATATCTATTAAGCAAATCTAAATGAAAATATGAGTTTGCTTTCTTGAAACTGTCTAGAGTAAGATTGGTCTAGATAGACCACAATTTTCAGTTCATTGCCAATATTCAGCAAATCCTCAAACTGAAAACAGTGCAACTGTTTGAATAAGAGAGAGAAAACATGTTGGTCCCCCATCAAGATACATCTCTAAGTATGGAAATTGAAAGATCAGAACATTTATGTTTCATTTTTCAAGTACATTAAAAATGTGAAAAGAAAGTGTTTGGGTTTTTTTTCCAGAAAACCACTGAATGAAGAATATTTCTTTCTTTCTGCACGCCTTTTATATAGAACATGCTGCTTTGAATTCGCATTATATCCCAACTATGATTATAGAAAAGACACAAAATGCTTTTGAAAGAATTACATATTACAAGATGTGGTCTTTTACTGTTAGCGCTTGACTGATGCTATCCTGGAATTTTCCACCAACTCACTATCTTTATATACACTTTTCTCCAACACATGAAGTATTCCACAAGAAATCCTCACAACATGAATGAAGACATTCCTGAACCAAAATCTTGTATGAAAAGGAAACTAGCTACAGTTGTTTTAATAGTTGATGAAAATTCTGTACCCGATCTCTACATATAGAGACTTTGAGATTTTTTATTTCTTTGTAGAAAGGGAAAAATAACCAAACTACTATAATTAAAATAGCCAAGAATGTTTACAAAGAAAAACTTTAACATTCTTTGCAAAGCCATTTGATTGGGAGCTTAGAAGTGTGCGCATATTTAAAAATGCTCACAGCGAAACAGTAGAAACTATGAAGAACCACTGCCATTCTGAGTGTCTCCGACTACCAAGAAAGGCAAACAGATTTTCAGCTTTCAGAAAGCCGTATTTTTCCTGGAAAAAATAATGAACAAAGGAGTTATAAATAACTGTCTCTAATGAAGAAGTGTCAATAATACTTAGCATTTTGCACTGTACTTCTGATGTTGACTCTGATGGTATGTTTATTGCTCTGCTGTTACATAGCACGATAGGAAATTTTTGCTCATATAATTATAACACTGGATCTTTCAGACTGTATCCTAGTTTAAATATAAACTATAATAGTAATAAACTTTTTCCTAGTGGAAAGTTATGCTTAAACACAATCTTGTCTCATGATAGTCTTCACTGTCTGGAAACAATTGAATCAAATGATCAAAATATTGTTTTTCCACAGGTGGTAGATGAACTATAAACAAGGCAGAAGTCATTGACATGCAAGCAATCCTGCAAGCAACCTTCTGTGGACTATCTGGCTGCAGTTTCCCATTCTATAGCAGGCAACCCAATTGAACCCGATGTTTAAGGGTCAAGGAGTCTCTTTGGCTTTCACTTGTGCCTTTGAGAAACCTGTCGACGAAAACAAATTAATAGTACAAAAGCCTAAATATTTTCTTTTTCTCTGAGGAGCACTCCTGAAATCAGAGAAACATTTCCATGTTAGAGGAGTAGGCTTGTCCTCCTGAACAAAATGTCATGTTTTCTAATAAATAAAGTGTACCAACAACGTTCAGGGAATATTAAGACACGGATACTGACGTTTCTCATCCGTCTCGTCACAAATATTGCAACAAACCTAACTATCAGTAATTACAGAAATAATTGATTTAGACCACAAAAATTCAGACACAAGTCATCTGAGTGGAAAACCTGAAGATCTGCAAGTGCTCAGCAAAAACTGAAAAATCACAGCTTAGACTTTTACTTGCAATCACAACTGCTGTTATGAGATGAACATAAGTGATATGGCCAAAATGTTATATTCTTCTCATACTATGAAATTTATAGTGAGGAGTGTAGGACTCCACTGACAGAACAGCTTTGTTTGCAGAGGATAAAAGCAAGGTTTGGGCACTATTTCCACCCCACTGAAGTTTATGCTGAAACTGGTATTTTTGGGTTTTCTCCTTTTATATGTAGACAGGTAGCGTTCTGACTACAGTCATACTTCAAAGAATTGTGTATATGGATTTTAACACGAAGGTCAGGTGACAGTTCTTATACCAAATCCAAGACTCCTTGAGTTTTATGGTATATAAAATCTCTGTAGTCTCTGTTTTAAGTTGGAGCCATTTACTGGCTAAGAATTCCAGATGTGGCTTTAAAGCACTGTTTTCTAGCTTTCGGTGTAGTTGCCTTCTTCCCTCAACTTCAAAATGATATCAAGATGGGGTTTCTAGGGCAAACAGCTCTGGAAATGCTGAAGGCACGATTCTGGCTCATGCACATATATACCCTTCCATAAAGAAGAAAAAAAGTGATTTTAATAAAGACTAAATAATGAAAAGGGATACAGGTAAAAAAAAAATCCTAATACCACAAGAGCAGATGCAGAGCTTGCAGGAAACACAAAGAAAACCCTTCAATGGACACTTCAAAAGCCTAGTAAAAATCCAGCTATATTCATAATCAAAAAGTTTTTTGTGAAATGAGAAAGCAAACTTAAAAGAGGCCTTGCTATTCCAGCCCTCAGGCTTTCTTCAAGGTACAACAACACAACTGAGCAGAAACCTCAGCACAGTCTTCCTTTAAATCACATGTCTACCTGACACCTGTTTGACTGCTGGCAAGGAGTTCTCCTATCCAACAAACTGGCCATTGAAAGCTTTAAATTTACCCTTGGCAATCTAGTTTCTCAGTGCCATCTTGTAAAAAAAACCCTAAACATGAAAAAAATTAAACTAGTGTCACTCTCCTCTTTAACAGCATCTAAATCAGGAGTTTTGGAAAGCAAGTTTCTGAAACCAATTCATAAAGAACAACAAAATACTAATCCTGAGCTATCAGTTGCTTTCATTCTAGCATTTAATTTGGCCAACTCACTCCAGGCTGAATCCTCTATTATTTTATGGGTGGTGGTGGTGAAGGATTCTGTATCACGTTTGAGAAGTAGAATACCATTCCTACACATTTCTTACTAATGTTCAAGCACCATAGTAAATCCTGTTCCTATAGATGCATAAACAAACGTACACAAAGTTAAATGAAGATTCAGTTTCCATCTTATTTTTTCCTGTGGATTCTCCTGTATCAAGCAAAGGAATAGTTTTCTCTTTCCCTCTCTTGGGACATGGTGCCACAGATGCATTAAACTTATCTTCTGAGTCACAGGGAAGCAGACATGAGAGCTTTTTTCTGTGTTCCTACAGTGTCTAACACAAAAGTGTAAAGGTTCATGACCATAGATACAAGGGATGCTGTACATGTAAATACTGTAAGTGATACACACACTTGTTTTTGAAGCTGTCAGCATTCACAGGGAAAGGGAAAAATACATTGATTTAGCACCTTTAGCACCTGGGCTAATCTGTTAGTATTTGGTCAGGATGCTCAAAGTAACTTTTATTCTTTTTGTAACATGGAAAGGCAGTAAGTTCCACCGTCTGTGTGATCCACCTGTGGGACTTTTTGAATTTAAGGAAATACGAAATATAAGGGAGGTCCAGACTCAAACCAGTTACAGTGATGGCTACACAGCTCATGATAGCCCTGTTCTATTTCCACCACCACCACACCAAGACATCCACTCATTTCCTCCTACTCCTGACTTTTGCTGAATTATTCCAGATGTAGAAGTTTGGTTGTCTCCTCACTGTATCTAAAAAAACCTGTGACCTAGTCTACGTTTTCTGTTTTGCATCTCTGATGTATTACTGAGTTGTCAGTGATCCCCTACTGAAAGAAAAAGAAGATTGAAAACAGCATCCTCAGAATTTATCTACTATTTTTCCACCACAACCTTTAGATCCTTACTTTAAAAGTTACTCTGAATACTCATGTTAGTCAAAAACAGGCATACAGGAGCTCACATAGGAAAACAGAATTCTCAGTCATGAGGTTCTTTACATAAAACTTGCTTTTTTCTTAAGCTGCTCATAGGTACTCCAGGAATCAAAGTCATCTGGAATTAATCCTTTCACCTAGGAGAGATAATAATTTTGTACCATGCATGTAACCCCAAGGATTAGGGTTTGGTAATCCACACCTACCTCATTAATCCTTGTCATTTGGAAAGCTGGGTCCAGATTGTCCTTGTATCAGCCATATGCATCAAGGGTGTTATTACTTTCATAATACATCCAAATGATCAGCTAGAAGACAATAATCATCCCAAGGCTGTATAAAAAGCACAGGGTAATAGCCATAAATTATCCTGTGCATGAATACCAGGTAAAGAACTATTTATAAGGTAGATCAATGTAGAGGCAGAAGATGGGATGCTGGGGAAACACTTTTTGACGTTTTTCATCTTAGTGAACAGAGTAAAACTCCTCTCAAGTGTTAAAACAAAATGACCTTTAGAAAACGGACATACTTGGAAGCTTGATTTTGCCGTGCTTCATAAGAAAAGAACACACTTATATAACTGCTTAAACTCACTATTCATGTACGTATCAGTATTTTTCCAGTTTTAAAAAAAAAAAGCGCATTGTTTTAGGAAGAAATGAGAAAATAGGGTTGTTTATTTTCCCAGCTGTAAAGCTAGGTCCTGCTTGTCCTCATACCCATCACATGGTTCAAGAGTATTATTACCTTTGTATGGCATGTTCCTGAGGTCATTGCTCTTTGGTGACAGAGCAAAAGTGGGAAGACAGGTGTTGGGTGCAACAACCATTACATTATTAGTCCTGTTGCTGCTTCCTGGAAGACACCCAACTGTTGTCTCAGAAAAGCATAAAATGCCATAGCAGCCTTAATGAAGTTGAACCTACTGTTAAAAACAGAATGTTAAGACTGGTCAACTGACAATGCTACCCACTGAGATAAGGCAGAGAAAAGCTCAAGAAAGAGACACTGGCAGAAGAATAATTTCTGGGACAGCCCTTTCCTGTAAGTACAGATTCCTTAAATAAGGCAGCTTCAGACAAGAGAGAAAATTTGAACTCTATAGTGAAAATACATATGATACAGGAAAATACTGTTGTATAGAGCAAGTCGTGTCCACAAATCAACTATATGCTCCTGTTCTTAATCAGCATTATGCTGGGAATGCCGTGGTGGTTAGCTGAAAGTTAAAATAAACTTGAAAGCTTTTTAGTAAGGAGCCTTGCAAGGAATGTTTTCCAGAAGCACTATAACAACAGAGCCTCAGCATCAAACAAGCTAAGTATGAAAACTAGATCTCCTTGTTACCACTGTATTAATTTGCTTGAAGGCATTCCTGCTTCTAAATTATCTTTACAGGATGATTCACATTCATGCTTACCAGTCCCACTTATTTTCCAGATTTCATACAGCACACGGAGTATTTTTAAAACATTAACTTCTGTAGACTTTCACCTGTGTTTGCTATTCTGCCAAAGTATTTCTATTATCTTTCATCATAGCTAGCAGAAGAATCAAACCTGACAGCAAAGGGTCTAAACTTCAACTTCCAACAGCAAACCCCATTTTAGCAGCTGATAACTTGTTCACCTTCATAGTTAAACTTGAAGTTTTGCATGAACAGCTGCACAAAGATGAACTGACTCTTTCTTCTGGATTTTGCACATCCTACATATTGATAGAATCTAAAAAGAAAGTCAAGTTCAAAGAAAAACTGTTCAGCAGTTCTGAAGAAATTAACAAAAACTATCAAAAGACAGTCTCAAGTAGTTGTGGTTCACTAATAAACATGCCTTGTCTTTTCCCAATTCTGCCTTACTTTCTATCAGAGGTAAGAATCCCATGAAAAGATACTTTCGACATCTCTTCAAAGAGACAGAGGGAAAAAAAGAGAAGGAAGTCATTATCAAAGCATTTGTCTTAAATACTACTGTGAACAAGTAAATAAAGATTGCAAGTAGCATTCATCCCATTCATTACATTGGTCCCCTCATCACAACCTTCCCCGAGTCCAAAAAAATACAAATGAACATATGCTTCATCCAGGCTCAGTAGCAGGCCAGTATCAATATTCTAAAACCAATTTTGAGCTGGTTCCTCCTATATACACTGTTTAACAACAGAAAAGTAAGTTTCTATGAGAAGGATATAAGACGGTTTCTAGGTAATAGGCTAAGAGGAGTTATGACTGTTCCACTGACAACCTGCAAATGATTCAAAAGATCCCAAAAGGTCAGTGTTACTTTACCCTCAAAGAAGAGGTTGACTTTTCATTTTTTGTTTTCCTTTAGCAGTCAGTGTTTCACATACTGAATTAACCAGCTTCAGGATTTTTGAAGAATCCTAGAACAACATATGCTTTGTCCTTCAAGCAAGCAAAACTGAATCAAGAGAAGGAGATTACTCTTTGGAAACCTTGGAAAATAGCCAGAAAATTAATCTCAGGGCTAAGCATTTGTACCACAGCATATGCCAAGATCTAAGGTTATTTCTTATCTTTCTTGCAATAATTAAATAAGAATTCATTTGGTCTGTCATACTCTTTTTAAAGTTGTAGTAGGCTGAACAAGTATATCTGGAACCAAAAACTGGCAAGTTATATTAAATGAAATAAAACATTCCCTACTGACATCTATGGCAACAAGTATATATAATATTAAAAAGAATAAATCCAGATTAGTCATCAATTCAAAGCGAAAACTAGATATTTTCTTTTATTCATTACTTGGCCATCTTTACAGGTCCACAGCAGAAAAGAATCACCAGATAACTCAATGAAAGCCAAAACTAAGCAAAGAAAGCAAAAAAAGTTTAATACATAAAAAAACTCTGCTTTTTGATTACATATAGTGAGAAAATGTTAAGTGCTTCTGGAGATGATGATGAGTTAAAGATGAGGACACTTTTACAGATGTATTAAAATTTATTTACTTTTTTGATTTATATATAATCTGTCCATAGTTAAGGGTCTAACCATTACACTTTCTCCTACAAACTACTAAAACGAGACACTACCCAGCAGTTTAAATAATACATGAAAAAAGCTGCATCTCTAACAGCTGCAGAACTCATAGAACAGAGGCAGTAAAATATAAAAAAAGACAAGAGTTAAAAATCCTACTGCAAGAATATTAACTATAATAAAAGAGAAGACATTAAAACCAGCAGCTAGTTAGGTGCCAGGACATAATAGAATCCATAAGGACAGGCAAAGAATGATGCTAAGTTAGGGAGAAAGAGCCTTCTTTTCAGAAAAGAGCTTCCTGACAGACACCACAACAAAGCAACATGAACGGTGACTGTGTGGTCCCCTTTTCATAAATAAATCAGGCGTCAAAGTTTGATCTGCAGTTAATAAGAGGCCTAAGCCTTCTCCAAGGATTTGTAGTATTCTGTTAGCACAGTCCAAGCCTTAGGAGCCATGAAGCCTTCCGGTGGGTTTTGTCCTTCTCGAGCCAGCTTGCGCATGCGGGTCCCCGATATGAATTCAAAGTCTTCATGGCTGAGAGAGTAGGAGTGGGGGCAAGGGGAGAGGGGGAGAGGAGTAAGAGGGGGGGAGAAAAAATAAACATATTTTAAAAGCAGGCAAAGTTGCTCATATTCCTTCTTCTTTCTTGGTACTTCATAAATTGCTTCTTGGGAGTATAATGCTGTATAGCAATTGTCATTCTCAGATACTGGGCCAGCAATGCCAGTAAATCTCCAGAATATACACCCTATGTGATACTTAGCTTAGGTAACTCCTGAGGTTGAGCAGTACGGCCCAACTGATTGCCTGTGGACTGAACTGAATCTGTGCTTCCTTCTAGCCTGGCTCACTCTCTATAAGGAAACAGGGAACTGCTGTTGAGAGAGAACCATCTCCTCCACCTCTTGCCTCAGCCCTCTGCCAAGCAACAGCAGGCATCCTATTTTGTACCTCACCCTGCCATGGCAGCAGACCAGCCCTGTGTGCTGGCTGAAGGTTACAGTACTGCTTGAAGAAGGTCATTTCAGTGCCACTAGAGAATGTGAAAAAACAACACACACAAAATCTTAGTGAAGGACAGTTTGCAGAACAGAGAAAGTAAAAGCCTCAGAGTCTAGAGGCAAGCTTCATAGCTTCCACAGCTGGGCCACTGCAAGCCACTGAGCACGCATATACCTATGTATGCATATCTGTAATGTGGCACATACAGTTCAAAATAAAGAAGAAAGCAGGGGAATAATAAAAATACCTTCCCTTAAAGATGTTTTTCCCTAAACACCAGAATTCAGTTGGAGAAATGTATAAATGAACCCAGATCAAGATAGTTTATCATTCTTAATATGACAATCTAAATTAATATTAACTTCTAGGGTATGTGGGTCATAAGCAGCAAAATCTCCACAAGTTAAACTCTTACTCCTCACAGGACTGAAACAGTAAAAGTGATACAAGAATGCCAGAGTTCTACCAAATGCTCCAAAGGAAAAATTATTTATTCTTAAATTAAATATGCAATTTTACTTAAGCCATTTGGTCAATTTGCAACATGCATCCATTACTCATTCTTTACTTCTCTGTTTGAAATAAAAGCCAAGTATTGATCTCAGATGCACATGCCTTAGATAGAAACTAGAGCCAAGTGTGCGCATCAGAGGGCAGAACTTGGCTTTAAGCGCTGAGCTATGCTCAGTAGGATATGGAAGTTAGCAAGATGCAGAAAGTGTCCCACAGTTCCCTTTCACAAAACCACTAGCCCCATAACATTTTGATTTGTATTGTATACATTTACACAGCAGCGCTGACATACATGCTCTTTTCTTATTGCTCTCAATTTGGGACTGTAGGTTCCTGAAGTATCACAACATGGAAAAAAAAAAACTACTGTGCTTCAATTCTGAAAAATATAAATTACATAAAAATGAAAACTTAAAGTTGACATAAGCCCATGGGAGAAAAAGTTACATCACTGCTATTTATAATGCCTGAAAACTTTGCTCCTTGGCAGACAGCTGCCTACTGTTCACTAACTCTGCTTGAAGGTAACTTGCATTCTTTATAAATAAATATTTCTATAAAATATATGTGGGGAAGTGATAAGTCTGGTTACTTCTAGTGAAAAAAATACAAAGTCTTCAGATGATCAGGAAAAGAAGAGTAAAGCAAGTGTTATAAAGTTTCTCCATGTGTGATTTCCCCACAATGTGATAGCAATACCAAAGTTTGAGCATTAAAAAAAAATATTAGCTGCTTTATTCCCTCTTTGCCTGTTAAGTTTTCAGAAAAGCACTCAACTTTCTCCCAGGCTCTACAAGTAAAATAAAGGTACTAAGACAATAAATATAGGTATTCCATATAAGTTTGCTTCAATAAGACCCCCAATTCCTTTAGCAGCTTCTTATCCCTAGTTGCATAAAAAGCAGCTCTAGGAGTCGGAGATATCAAGAAAGAGATAATCACAAAAAGAAGCTAAGGAGATCTATATGAGAAACTATAAGAGAAGGGAAGAAAAACATGAACGAGGATCATTTAATAAACATTCTATATTCAGCATTTCTTATAATTTCTAGAAATGTTTCAAAAACACTATTGAAAAGTACAAAAGTACTAATGATGCCCTTTCATTATCCCAAACTTCTCTTTTGAATGTTTTTTTCTTAAAAATAAAACCAACAAACAACTTAATTAGTAATCACTGAAGTGACTCAAATGGAGCTTTGGCAACATATACTGTACGTTGAAACAATACAGTAATTTTTGCCTTTTTAAAAATTACTTCATTTGCAATTTTATTGTTTCCAGGTTAGTCTCCAGTGGTATTTGGATAACCACTCCATACTCATTGTCTTTACTAATGGTAAAAATAAAATCTCTTTAATATCAGAAACTGAGCCAGTAAGCAGAAATACCTTATCAGTACTGGCATGTGGTGTGATGTGAACCATGAGCATTTTGAAATAAAACGTATCAGTATGAGTAATTTGCTTTTGTGGAAAAAGAAACCAGAAAGAAGAGTCAAGTATTTTGTTCATAGCGAATGTTGAGGATATTAGGAGTTACTCTAGATAAAACGGATCTGAGCAGAACATGAGAGGGGGAAATATTTTACTATTAAAGCTGCCATCAAATATAAATGCCAAAGCCATCCAAATTCCATTCTCAAGTGTGATTTGGAATGACTCTCAATGAAACTTAACCCAAGCCTTTTCTGAGCATGGGATTTAAGTGCCTTTGAAATTTTTATTCAGTGGCTGCTGGAATCATCTTTCTTTGAGCCACATTGTGTGTTTGTAAATGTTTGTAACATTGATTTGACCTTTTACTACCAATGAGTTTGACTAGTATTGACGTAATATTTGGTGCCAATGCAATTAAAAGCATTTTCCAAAAGAAAGAGGAAAAAAAGGCAGAAATAAATCCACAGCAAAAACTTGTCAACAGAAAACCAGTCTTGAAACATATTACATTGAGACTGGTATTTGTTCCATGGCATAACATCCTAGAACTCTCTTACACCCACAGTGTAGAAAAAGCCTTACAAACACACTGTGAAATCTCCTTACATATGGAGGACAGAGCTAGGCTGCCAGAAAATACATAACTTTGCTGTACTCTCATACATCTAGCAAAAGGAGAAAAGGAATCTTACCTTACTCTACAGACTGTGCCCTGCTTCCACACATGGAGCTGTATGTATATACAGACACTCAAAGGTGCATGAGATAATATTTTATATTTGGAAAGCAGTAAGTGATCATCAGGCTGGATCGATGGGCCAAGGCCAATTGCATCAAGTTCAATAAGGCCAAGCGCCGGATTCTACACTTCAGTCACAACAACCCCCAGCAGCGCTACAGGTTTGGGGAAGACTGGCTGGAAAGCTGCCTGGTGGAAAAGGACTTCGGGGTGCTGGTTGACAGCTGGCTGAACATAAGCCAGCAGTGTGCCCAGGTGGCCAAGAAGGCCAACAGCATCCTGACTTGTATCAGAAATGGTGTGGCCAGCAGGACTGAGGAAGTGATTGTGCTTCTGTACTCAGCTCTGATGAGGCCACATCTCAAATACTGTGTTCAGTTGTGGGCCCCTCACCACAAGAAGGACACTGAGCTGCTGGAGCATGTCCAAAGAAGGGCAACGAAGCTGATGAAGGGTCTGATGAGGAGCAGCTGAGGGAACTGGGATTGTTTAGTCTGAAGAAAAGGAGGCTGAGGGGAGACCTCATTGCCCTCTACAACTATCTGAAAGGAGGCTGTAGTGAGGTAGGTGTTGGTTTCTTTTCCCAAGTAACAAGCAAGAGGAAATGGCCTCAAGTTGCTCCAGGAGAGGTTTAGATTGGATATTAGGAAAAATTTCTTCACCAAAAGGGTTATCAAGCACTGGCACAGGCTGCCCAGGGCAGTCATGGAGTCCCCATCCCTGGAGGGATTTAAGAAACATGTAAATGAAGTGCTGAGGGACATGGTTTAGTGGTGACTTAGCAGTGCTAGGTTAATGGTTGGACTTGATGATCTTAGAGGTCTTTTCCAACCAAAATGATTCTATGATTCAGAATAACATGGGAACAAATTTGTGCTGTTAATTAATCTTCAAACTATTTACAGTAACTGAGCAGACTCACAAGACACCACAAACCATGCACAGAAGATTAAGAATTCATAAACCCGTGTTTCACTTTCTTTAATTTACAAAGGCTGTTTTAATGGATTTCCCTTCTTTTTGTGTATTCAGTAGTTATTTTTTACTATAATACCACAAGTTACCTCAGCAACAATAACATCTCTTTATGTTTATTTATGAGGAGCTCAAACACTCTAAGCGCAGTGTGTGAGGCTAAGATTTCAAAGACCGTACAGTTCTTGTGACAAAACAAAGAAGTCATCACCAGTTTGCAAGGGGGAAACGACTGCATGAAGATGCCCACAGTCCTACAGGAAACCTCTCCCATATCTCTGAGGTGTCAGTACAGTCACTTAAGAGAGTGACTGAGGAGAACATTTTTTTCACTTCAATTATTCTCTACAGGTCTAATCTAAGTATAAGATATATTACGTAATTGATTTTTCAGTTGGGAGCACTGAAGATCAGTCATAATATTTGGAATCCTGATCTTTTGTTAAGGTATCTGGCCCTGCACAAATGACCTTCCTGGAATTCCCATTGTCTGTGGAGGGCAAAGTCGGGTGCTCTCAAGGTCTTAAGAAATTACTTTTAAATACAAGACTCATGATAAAATTACAGACCATTCATTCATAGTTTTGCCTATTCGTAAAAACATATTTTTTGGAAACAAATGCACTGAAATAACACAATAACATGACTTATTCACTCCGACTTCAAAAAGACTGCCATGTTCTACTGAGCTGGTAAACTTTAAATGCGATTAATTCCTAGGACAATTCACAGCCTGCTTTTCTGGGGTTTAGTACTTTAACAATTCTCCTTCATGCTTCCTGAACCAGATCTTACAACCCTTTTCAGAAGGATTTTCACTGAGTTTAAATTGGCCTTTGCAGCATCAAGACATGACTTATAACCTGACTCCTACAGGAACTGGATGCTGTCCCTTAAAGTGTCAAGTCTTTGTTATGTCAGTCTGTTATACCTTGGGAATGCCCCATGATGCTGAATGAACCACTTAGTAACAGCTAGGTTCAAAACCTAACTGGCCATGAACAAACTCTTTGTGAAAGTAGGACATAATAATGTGATTGATATAAACATATGCAAAGCAAATCCTTGACCTGCTGTGAATCACAGAATCACAGATTCCTTTCTACACTGGCAGGAGGGTTTAAGTCTTCTGAGCTGCTGTAGTGTTTCAATGTATCCTAAATTATGTACTAATGTTAATTGAGAAACCATATTTCAAATAGCTAAACTAATGAAAAAAATCAAATGTGCTTATCTCAGCCTCTTACTATCACAATCAGGTATCACTTAGTTGGAACAGTTGTCTTGTAAGTATGACTTGATCATATCAAAGCAGTCATGATAACCATATTAAAGGTCCTGGGACCTTTCAGCTACATAAAGTTAATGGGTTTCTTTTAGCCAAAATGATCTCATCAGTTTTCTTTCTGGAAAAAAAAAAATAAAAAAAAAATTCAATTTTTCCAGACTCTGCTGTGGCTTTTTTAATTGCCAGACCAATTTCCTTTCTTAATTGAGCTTTTTTTCAGCAGCAGTCTGTGGCTGCATTTTATAGGACTGATCTTCTGCAAAGAATTGGGAATCTCTGTTCACCCAAACAACTACAAATCCCAAATTACACTTGTCTGTGGTAATGGTTTGAGAGGCCTTTTTGGCTGAAGAAACACACCAACTGTTTTTCTGAAGGGACTGCAGCACTGGGTAGGGATTTTTGGGGGGCTGTGGGGGTGGTTTTTGTTGCTTGCTTCATTTTTTGATTGTTTTTTCTTTACACTTCAGTCTAATAGTGGTTCACAGATCAGACACTCATTTGGAATTTCTCCATTATAACTAGAATTCTTCCTACAAACTTTTCCAAAACATGTTTGGACATACTCAACTATTGATCCAAAATTCTATGAAATCTAAAAGGGTAAAAACTATGATAAGCAAAAGACTGTACCAATATTCATACTAGTTTCTATCTGTATTACTTCTTCAGAATTCTATGCAAATGGAAATGCTCAAGCTTCCCACAGAACCTTAGATTAGACTTGCTATCTGACTTCAGCAACAATAAAAAGCAATTTTTTAAATTATCATCTTGACCAAAGGGAAAATAAAATCAGGTTAGCTCTACCTGTGCTCCTATACATTGCTTCAAATGCATTCCTCAAATTCCTTTCATAAATCTTAGTTTTAAACACATCTTTTTCAAAAATATGTTTTAAGGCTGCAGTTCCATGAGGTGCTAAACCTAGTTTTAAGATGTCCAAGAAACAAATTAAAAATTGTGGTGTTTTCATGAGGTGAAATACAAATATAGTTTCAAGTCATTGGTTGTACATAGGCCTTAATATTTTAAAGGGTAACTTTACTCAAACAATTTATATAAGTTAAACTTTGTGCACCACTCTGCAACTACAACTGCTGTGCAGCTAGTATAAAGGTAGTTGGATCGAGCTTTTGGTAATCTCTCACCACGAGCCGAAGATTGATCCCCTATCATCCCCATGTCTTGGGATTGCCATCAAAAGTAGAAAGATAATTCACTAACATCAGCAAAGAGCTCAACTGCAACAACCTCTGCACGTCTTTGCTGCTAAGCCAGGTGTGGGTCCAACTCTGCCAAATTAGAGACACATCCAAGATTGCAGATGGTGTCCATTATGGCTTCTTACAGGCACCTTGCCAATAGAGGAGTCTAGGAGGCCTGAAAGAATAGAGATGACGACCTCTTAGGGAGAGAATAACTACTTCTAGCAGCTAAGACACACAGCTCAGCTACAGCTCAGCCCAAGGGAAACCCACTTGCCATAACTTTCCGTGCATCCATTACTGATGTGAATTCTTGAATTGCCTAGTTGGCTGTCAAGTCTCCAAGCCTCAAAGAACTCAAAAAGGTGCAACTGAAATCAAGTTACCCATTTTCAAAACAAGTCAGAGCAATGCTTCTACACATACAACCCTCTTCCCCACATTTTCGTGTTGTGTTTTTCACCAGGTAAGTGGTGAGCTCAGGAAAGATTTCCATGAAACTCATTATTTCACATCCAGGGGTCTTCCACCAGTACTGATCCTCCCATATCTGCAGATAGCCCTCTCTTCCCTGCCATCCTCTGCAGAGTCAAACACCACACGGTGCAGGAATCTGCCACATTTGCAGCATTACACAGACTATCCTGAAATGCAGCCAGCTGCACCCACCCAAGCTCTAACTGTGTCTGGAGCCTACCACAGTGTTCTGTCTATGGCAGGCGGGAGCAATAATGGCTCTCTCTTCAGGGAGTCTGCATGTGTCCGCATTGCCATCTAGAGGATTACTGCCACACTCCAGTCCACTCTGTAGTTTACAAACAGTATCTAGGGAAGAACAGGGCAAACGGTCTTACATTCTGCAGCAGTGCAAAACTGCATACTAACAACAGCATGGTCATCTTTCCCAAAAAGTGACAGAAACAAAAAAAATAATGCCTCAAACCAAAGGGTCCCTAGAGGAATGATGAAAGTATAATAAGATGTGCATAATGCAGTCTGTGACAAAAGGTAAAATCTGTTACCACAGATTTTCATCATTTAGTCTGGCCGATGACAGAGGTACAATTTTACTCCCTTTCATCTAAATTAAATCTATCCAGCTAAGAGAAGAGTATCAATGATCACAGAATCAATAGTCTTCTACAAAGATTTTCTGCTCCATGCAATGGGAATTCTGACCTCTCACATTGCTATTCACCTTCTATTATTAAGAGGTGACACACCAATATAACTATTTCACCTTAATTTTTGTGTATTTATCTTCTAAAACTTGCTGAACTACTTGGACAACAAACAGGACAAATACCCATAGTATCTACTACAATAGCCTTTTGACCCTTATGTTACAATGTATACAGGTTTGCATAAAACTACTAACATTTGCATCACAATTTAGTTACTATGCACAGCAATGAGGACTTCTAGATGCATCGTAAATAACAAAAGCCATAAAGGTAGTGAAGGGTTCAACAGCTAGCTAAGAGGCAATAAATTTAGGAAGAGACTTTCATGCCATGTACACTGGGAGTTCCCTCTGTTTTTATTCCTTCCAATGAAAATACTTTATTTATCAAGGCATAGGTCTGATCTGATTCTACTGTCCACAGCTTCACTCGACAAAAAAAAAACCAAACCAAACAAAAAACACCTGCTGCAATGCCATCTAAAGAGAAGCTTCACAGCACTAAGGAGAGCCTGGAGGGAGGAGGAAGAACATCTTCAGCAAACTACAACTGCTAAAATAAGCCTCCCTGATTAGCTTCAATTTCAAAACATCTGCAACATAGCAAATAATCAAATTTCTAAACACATATGGACATTGCAGAGTAACACACAGTGAAACTATTTTAATTCTTGTCAGATTTCAACAGATTTGCCTTTATTATGCTGCTTAAGATTTCCACACAAGAGAAGAACATACCATAAAGTTATATTTAGTTATGTAAGAGATAATACTTTGCACTCTTTAAAAATTAAAGCAGACTAATTCAGGTGCTTGGAATTCACTGATGAAATATAAAGCAGCTACGTAATTTACAATCAAGATTAAGCCAGCACACTATCTACTAATAAACATGATTCTTGGTAAGAAAGACACAAGCCGATGAATAAAACTTGTTGGTTGATTGTCACAAGCCGCAGTGACATCCTTGGAGACGTTTATATTCAGTGTAACTGCAGGATAAGCAGCTGAAGAACAAGAGATGAGAGATGGGTTTATTTTTACAGATCAATCCACCCCCTGCTGATTTCATACTTTCAAAGATGACTGTGTTGTACAGACATACTTCTTCAGTTGGAAGCAGTAGGAAATAGAACATGAAAAATACAAGGGTGTTTTTAAGAAAAACATCTTGCTTGACAGTTTGTATTTCAGTATTAACTTCAACTGCAGTTTGACAGAAAAGTAGAGTTCAATAATCTGAATAAAAAGGTTTAAACTAAAACGACAAGTCTTCTTCCTTCCACTGGCACCACAGCAACACATACAGTGAGTTTTGGACTCTGCTTTGCCACATGAGTGAAAAATAATATTGGAACATGCGGAAGGTGAAATTACCTGTCCTGTAACTGGATTAAAAAACCAAACCAAACCAAAACAAAAAAACCCAAAAAAACCCCACAAAAACCCATAGCTGAAAACCCCAGGATATACAATGGACTTTGGGCGTTATTTTGCATTATTGTTAAAAAGGGCAAATAGCTATTTGTCACCTTCTTTTATCCACTCTCTTCTCCCTGCTGCACTCTCTCATTGTTTCTCTTCCATCATATCTGATGCACACCTGACACCTTAGAAGCATATTTAGAAAGATAGATCAGCAGAAAGCTAATCTTACCACTGTAATAAATAGTAATATTTTCCTGTGGATTTAGAATCTGCATCAACATGTTCCAGAATTAGAGAAATTCCAGTACCTGGGAATAAAAGGGGAGCTTCCAGTGGCAGCTAAAGTTGGATCAGATTAGTTGTGCTGTGAAACCACACCCAAATCCTGCTCAAGTCAAGTTGTATTCATGATCTAAAACCACATCTAAACCCTGCCATCTTTGAACAATATGAATTTAATTTAAAACTTTTTTTTTTTTTCATGGGGAGGGTGGATGTAAAAAGCAGCTATTGCGCAAAAAGTCTTAAAAGGAAAATACAACTTACTGATCAGAGTCATAATAATCCATGCACTTCTTTTTCTTGTTATAAGCTGCAACTCTGAAGGGTACAATTTCCAGTGCTCGGAGGCCTGGAGCCATTGTCAACACTTTAGCACCATGGGTTGGTTCATACAGATCTTTCCCAGTGTCAGGGTGTGGCATCCCTGCTGGATCTCGCCCTACAATGTAGAAGTTAGCTCCTGCAACCATCCGTGACCTACAGTGCCACTGAACCTAGAACAGAGACAGGGAAAAACAGTTAACAGAAGAAAATGGTCAAAATATGACTCATAAGATGTGCATGCATTTATAATTGCCACTTTTTCCCTAAACAGCCATGATTTTTACTATGGAGCCACAACAAAACACAGAATAAATTATGTGAACCACCACCAAACTAACAGCTAAGGCATCAGCTGTTTCATTTGCACATTAGGATACTTAAAAAGTTACTTCAGTATAGTGTTTGGAACAGTATAATCAGGGAAAAAAAAAAAAAAGGAGCTCATCAATTTCTTAGCTCAGTTCTTCCTGATGTTGTCATCCTCCACCCCTTTCCTCTTACATAAAAAGATTAATGCAAAAGCAACTGCTTTGGGAAGCTTAGTGGGATCTAGCCATATATTGCTCTATTTTAATCACAGTAATTTCTCTAAAAAGACATCCTGACCAATAGGTAGCTACCAAACACCTCATAGGAAGAGAGAGACAAGTTAGGCTACTTAAACATAGTGCTCAAGAGTGATCTAATCAACCTATCTGCACACTGAAAAAGAAAAATTACCCATGCTCAGCATGTGGTACAGATGTTGTCCGAGGCAGGACTTTAACACTTACTCTGCACCAATATTAAGACCCAAAGGACATATAAACTAGGTACAGACTGCACACAAATGCTTGGAATAGGCTTTCAAAGCACTAAAACTGCCTATTTACACCAGATGCTTCCAAGATGAAAACTGATAAAGCAACTCCAGTTTTGGTAAATATTTAGCCACTTTCCCCAATCATTTTGAAATAATTTGTTTCTAATATGAACTCAGGAAAAACCAATATCCAAATCAGAAACTTTAGCTTTACTGAATTTTTGCTTGGATACACCAAATCCCTTCCACCTAATATTTTACATATTGTAAATATTGACAAACAGCTTTCCCATATCACTTCACTGCACATTTCAAAATTAGTCGTTTCATAACTAACAAACAACTTCATTTTTACTTTTTTCCTTATAGCTCAGTTGCTACTGAAGGTAAAAAAAAAGATACTTCAAAGGAAATTCTGCACACAGACTATTCAGTCATCTGCATCCTAAACCCAAAGAAATGCTTTCAAATTATTTAGAAATGCACCTCTTTTACTAAATACGGTTAGAGGATTTTTTTGCTCCCAGAAACTGTTTGCAGTATTTACTAGATACTAGACTGTTCGATATGTTACAGTTATGACAGTTTTTAGACTTATGTTATAGGACTGTTGATGAATTTTTTTAATTCATTGTTATAGGCAATATTGTCAACAGAAAAATTTAACTGTGCAGTACAGGAAAAGTAAAATAATTACTACACTACTTCAGGTAACATAGACACTCCATTTCAGGAAATGTCAATATGTTCTCATACTGGGAAGTATTCCCCTAAAAGAATTGTCATAACTTTTATATAGATTAGTATCTATCAAAGGATACTCAGAGAAGAGTTCAAAAAAACAGCAAGTATATAACAGTAGTTTCTTATATGCACAGCCTTACCTTCACACAAAACTAAAGGGCCTACCCAGTAACTACATAGTGTAAGACAGCTTCACAAGTTGAACAGTAATAAACATCTGTCAAAACATCTGACAAACCTTAAAGGGAAAAAAAAAAAAAAAAAAGAGAGAGGAGGCAGGAGGGAAAAAACCCACAAATCATAGGACAAAAGTTGCCGCCACTACCTCATAGTAAACAGACAACGTGATGGATAAATTTTCTGTACATTACAAAAAAAAAAAATAAAATATTTGCATCTGGCTACTGCAAATCTGTACATAAAATCATGGTGTTTCATATTTTAGTCACTGTGCCATTCTATGTTAATAAGCTTTAGGCAAGAACCTCAGAAGTGATTTCTCAAAGTAGTAACTAAAAAGTAGTTAGGTCCACATTAGTTCTGGAACTAATCGTTATAGAAATCATTCAAGGGGGAAGTTTTGCAGTCAATAAGGACTGAGTTCTGTAAATCAGCAGTTGGATAACAAAATTACGAACCAGTCATGAGTTATGACGGGTACCACTGGTATCAGGATTCATCTTGACCACAGCCAGACATTACACATGACAGATTCCACTGCTATTCAAGCATATAGGGTGTTATGGAAGCATCCGGATGCTGATAGATAAGCTAATAATTTTTAATATTTATGTTACAAGAATGGAGTGGGCCATACATAAGAAATTCCAGCATACCGCAGCAGCTAGCAGCATATTTTCCAAAACTATTCTAGAATAGTTAAGAAATTTAAGTTTCATGTTGTCATTTGGGTAACAGCAAGTTAGAACTCCATTTTGAATAAGTGAAGCTATTTGACTAAGACAATTTAGAACAATGTGAATCATATCTTTGAGGCATGAAACTAGCAGCTCTTGTCCCATTTCTATACATCCATACTACTTCAGAACATAGTTACTTTCCTAAGCAGGTAAATTTATTGCATTTTGATATAGAATTTTCCCTTATGGAACTGTTTCTTTTCTTCCAAGGTAATTATCACTGGACAGGTTGCCCAGAGAAGCTCTGGCTGCCCCCTCCCTTGAAGCGTTCAAAGCCAGGTTGGATGGGGCTTTGAGCAACCTGGTCTAGTGGGAAGTGTCCCTGCCCATGGCAGGGGGGTTGGAACGAGATGATCTTTGAGGTCCCTTCCAACCCAAACCATTCTGTGATTCTATGATCACAAACATTAAAAATACAAAAAAAGCTAAATTGATGCTTATGAAATATGTCCATTAAAGTCTTTACAAACTGGAAGGCCACATCCAAACTGTAGATAACTATACTATACTAACAATTGCTTGTTGTTCTGTAAAGCACTTATGCTACAGAAACAAATCCGGTACAATTGTCTTTTAAATGACCTATGGGAAATGATTAAACAAAGAGCCTCTTATTATTTGGCTACAAACATTATTGTCAGGTTGTACTCTGAAGTCACTGGAAATGCCATACAGATTAGGAGAAAACTCTTATTCTGTTCAGAATAAGGACTGAGGATTTTTTCCTTCCTCATATGCTCATGGATACAAGACTGAAGTAGAAGATTTACGTTAATTCTCCTAAAAAGCCTATGGGGAACAGCATAAGATTCCTTACAGTAACTCACATGCCTCAACTAGATCTGGACTACACTTTTCTCTGGACTGAAAGGCAGTGAAAGCTCTTTTTGATCAGTCAGCTGGCCAGCAGAAAATAACTGACACCTGTCTTATTTAATTTCACTGGTGAGATCTCCTGTCCATCAAAAAGATGCCACAAAGTCAGCCTCCTGAGCCTGGTCAGAATTTGAACTTCCTGTGAGTCATCGAAGCGGGGTAGAGGGGAGAGAAAGTAATGAGATGGAGAACCAACATCCCCTAGAGGAATTGCCCTCAAATGAGAGCACTTTTTCTCTCTTCTGCTTCCCACAAACCTCTAGGGTTTCCAGCCCAAGACCTGGCTTCTAAATAAAGTGTTGCCAAAGAATTATTTCATACAAAAGCCTTGAAACAATTCTCTCTGAATTATGTTTGCCAAAAAGTAAACAAAGCTTTTTTAAAAAAAAAAAAAAATGTGTAGAGCCTGCCAACATACAAACTTCTTGCTTAACAGTCATAAAACTTAAGTATCTTAACATTCAGACAACTATTTGGTATGTTAACAGATCTTATAATTCCTTCTGAAAAAGACTGTAAAAAGGGACGAATGATTAATTCATTGTCATACCCTTATAACTGTAAAGAAAGGAGCACGTAAACCCAACACTGTCTGCCACAAGTTCCAGAAAAATCCTGAAATATAGAAGTTCCTTCAGAGAAGAATGTATTGATTGATGACAGAGGGAGCCTTTACAGTCTGGTTTCCCAAGGAAAGTTAGTCTCCTCTCTCCATTAAAAAAACCCACAATGCACAAACACCAGGCATAGCACAAAAGACCTTAGAGCAATATCAAAGGGGGTTTATTTCTTCTTAAATTCTTGATTTATTTACCTCAGTTGGTCCAGCATACATCATGGGGGAAGGGAATATAGCCACCACTGTTGTTTCTGGATTTAAGATTCCCTCCTCCAATACTGCAGCATGTTGCTTCATGCGCCACATGAGTGGAACATCATCCTCTTTTGTCCAGCCTCCAAGTGGATGCAAGAGCAAAACTGGGCGCCGGTAGCCACGTTCCAAAAGCTGCTTATGAGTATCCTGCATTAAAAGAGCATGTCCATTGTGCACTGGGTTGCGTAACTGGAATGCAAAGACAGCATCTGTGGAGAAAAAAAACAGATAAAAGATACAAGAAAAGCAAGTTATTTTATCAGGAGTTGTACAACCATAGGAAAAAAATCTTCAAATAGTACAATATTTCCTCTGAACTCTATTAAACAAGTACAATATCAGTAGTCACAGGTCATTAAAGGACTATAGATTTTTATATCATTATACTCAATAAGCAAAAATACTCAATAGGCAAAACTAATAAAAACCAGCCATACTAAAAAAAAAACCCCATAAATCAGCTTCCTTAATTTTTTGAGATTTCTGCAGAATGACTCTAGTTTCTCCAACCACTATAATCTCCTTTTCAGATTTTTCACTTGCTTGAGCATATAATATAAAGCTAAAAATCAGACTGTGTTACCTGTCTTAAAGACTCCATGCATCATCAGAAGACCAAATAAAAGGGGATTTAATGCACCTTAATAAATTTCCTTCACCTAAACAGCTTAGTAGAGTTTACACACAGTAAGAACAAAGCAAGGCTAAGAAGTAAAATCACTGAAATTAAAAATTGGTTCTGTTTTAGTCAAACCAGAACATTACTATTCCGAAGTATTACAAACCCTTTGACAAAAAACACCTGACAACCAGGATTTCTCCCTTCTTCAAATTAAGATGAACTAAGGTAACCTGCAAGACAGCAAAATCACCATAACGGAGAGGTTTCCCAATAAGGAACCAATGAAATCTAGAGAACAGGTTTTTATCAGGCATCAGATACATTTATTTAGGGGCTACCTAAGACAAAGACTGGTATCTCAAACCTGCAGATCTTGGAAATACTGAAGACACTGAAAAAAGATTGGAGCTCAGGACCAATCTCAGTTTGCATTCTTGATGTTAACCTCTTCCTTCACACTTACAAGTGCTTAGTAGCTGCCTGCCAATCACTGCCACAATGAAGGCAGTATGTTTGACTGTTCTCTGCTTTATGACATTACTCAGCCTTTTATCTGCCTAACACAAATGCTTTAGTGAGAAAAATTTCTTCTGCCATATAAAGCTAGCAGTTAGCTCACAATTTTTAACTGTCACACATTCCACTTTGCACCAGTCTACTTGCATTACTGTTGTAAGCTTTGCTCCCTAGAAGCAGCATGGAACAGATTTTAAAATAGAAGAGCATGAGAGCTCAGCACTCAACCATACCTCTATAGTTTTAGCCAAACCTGACAATTTTTAAATCATGTTCTACCATATTTTAACTTTTTTTTTTTTTTTTTTGCATTAGTAACATGTCTAGTGTGCATGGAAAGATAAAATTCAGAACCTCAGGCATTACCAGTTTCTCTTGTGTATTTAGGCAATGAAATGCCTGAGATCATATAAATTAATACCAGTAAAAGACAAAGAATGCTACCTAAGAGAGCATTCAATATCTTCACCCTTGAAACAATGCTAGCCCCTGTGGTATCAAGGCAGCAGGCATTTGGATAAATCTTTGCAGGAAGAAACAAAAAATTTACTCACCAGCATTCATTTCCTTGAATTTCTGCCTTAGTTCAGCTGGAGTGAGACGGTATTGATCAAGTCCATCATTCCAATAAATACGATCGAGGACTTGTAGATCTCCACCTACAAGCCAGTTCCCTTGTTCCATAACCATCTAAGAAAATAAAAGAAAATCCTTGTTAGGATTGGCTGTCAGCTTCTCCTAAGCATCTAGAGCATTGCAATGGGGGTACATCTTTATCAAGGGAAGAGTTCCAGGTTAATTTTATTTTACAGTCCCAAGCATCAGTGTTTAAAAAAACCCCAAACAACAAGAAACAAAAAACAACACAACAAAACACAACCATAAATCACTGGAACATAGTCCAGACATGTTATACCATGGTGCAGGAGAGACACGAATCTTCAGTAGTGTCCTGGTCCTTAAACCTTGGCAAGTAAGTGTATGCCTTTCTTTCAAAATAAAGGATTTCCTAGTATTTTTTTTTTTAATATATAGAAATGCAAGTAGCCAGTATTCTTAAGCAATATTATTACATGACAAAAAGATGTAGTGTCTGGAAGTCCTAATATATTAATTGCAATGAAGCTGCAAACTTTGTAGTTATTGGTCAAAGCAAATGCAGTTCCAGTACCAACCTGCAGTTTATAAGATTCTTATCAGCAATCAAGTAAAGTTAATCTTAACTACTCACTTTAATTTACAAATAAAATCATAATATTTGAAGTAGGATAGCTTTTGGATTTGTTTCACGGTAGCACTTTACCAAGGCAACATATATTGTACACTCATATCTTTTGATATCTTCAATTATTACCTCACTCTTTATCCAAAAATAATTATGTCCAGCTGCTTAACATACTCTAGCAATGGCCATGGAAATCACTCAGAAACTGTTAATTTCTGAGAATGCATTTGCTTTTGAAGATGGAACCACAAAAAACTTCTGTTTCATACACATTTCTGATAATTTTTTAGCCTTATGTAATTTAAAGACAACAAATGTTGGTACAACATAAGACATTACATTCTAAACCCACAAGCCAATATTAAAATTAAGTGTGGATTTTTCAATTTATTTTTGCTTTGAGATAGATGACCTGCTGGAAATAAATGATGCTAGTCACCACCCCCCCTTCCCAAATAAAATGCTAGACTTTGACATCTTACTAAGGTGGAGGAAGGTACTCCACTACAGTAACTCTCAGTCACTCAAAGACTTCTGATTAATTTAGAAGGACCACCAGATTCATGTGCCATCACGATACTACTATACACCCCAGCACAGACAAAAGAACATAGTTCTTCATCTTTTACATTAGTTTCAGTCATGTCATTCTGAATTGCTAATGCATTATAGCAAGTCATTCTAATCTTATCTTCATGAGATTTGCTTAGAATTTCATAAATTTGAGTTAAGTTTTCAATAAAGGGGTAATCTTAAACACCACAGAATACAACAAGGGCTTTGAAAATCTTCCAGAATACTCTTACTTGTATCTAGCAGATGTCCTTTTTCAGATATAGTCCTGAATACAACTTCAGTCAGTAAAAGGAAGTCATTACACATTAATAAAAAAAATGATTACATATTAATAAAATAAAGAAGACAAAAAATCCATAGTTTTCACATATGCATAACTATTAGTCATACAACTACTTTTAGAACACATTAAAGGCTTTCCCTTTTTAAGAGCAAACTCATAATTTGAGGTTTGTTTGATTTATTTTTGTCTGATTTTAAGTCATAGTTGTAAACAAAAAGACACTATAGAGACAAATGTGGAAAGAAACATATTTTGGCTCTGCAGAGCTAAGGTGCAATATTTATATCAGCTTACAAAACCAAACACAGTATTGTGATGAACATCCTGCAGTTAGAGCATTTCAGTATAACATACACATAAGGTCAAGATAATAAAACATACTAAACATAATGTTTGGGAAATAACTCCCCAGCGTGTTAAATGATGAACTCTCCAGGAATGGGGTCTATCTCAAAAGCTTCTAAACCTGGCAGTTCTCACATGCTTCACATGCAGGCAGAATAGAAATATTCTTGCCTTCACAATGCATAAATCCACTGATTAAGGAGCTCTGATGATCCATCTGGCTACACAGAGGGATGTGTTTCCTAGGCACACAAGAGTCCAAAGTTCCATCTTCTGTAGCACAGATTCTACAGTACACTCTAAATTCATTTGATGTGTACATATTGACATTAGATTTTTCACACCAAGTGCAGAATATTCAACAGCTGCACAGAATTAAAAAAAAAATAAAAAAATCACCCTTGTTTTTGCTCAAATGTTTTAATTCATTCTCAAAGTAGTTTAGCTGTTGAAATACACCACAGACATCAGCTCCACAAACAGTACTGCTAACAGGACTAGATTTTCAACTTTCAAACACACACCTTGATATAGGGATGCTCCTTGCATGTCGTTCCCCATTGCCTAGCACAGCGTTCCTCTTTCCTGTGCTCATAGAATTCGGGATTACGGAGAATGGCTACGCGGCAACCTTCATACACCAGTGCAATTGCTGTACACCCATCCAGTCTTTCTTTGTCTTCTTGAGTAGCTGTTAGCACTATAGGCACTGACAGATTAATAACTCCCCCTGAAGAGTGAATGAAAAAAAACAAACACCCTTATCTTTAGTAACGGTCATCAATGATATTACAAAAACCTACCCTCCTAACAAGCTACAGCCCAGGCTGTAAGTGTATTACACAACAGTTAGTTCAAGTACTTATTTTAACAGGGGTTAAAAGCAACTTTCAGAATGAACTCTTGCATAAGGTGTGTGCTATAAGAATGAGCAAGCACGGAGGTTTGAGAAAGAACAAAGTACTGAAAATAGCAAGTACTTACAGCTGCACACAAGTATTTAGAATGTGAGGATACTACTTTTATGAGATCTCGAATATTTTATTCAAGAAGCTATATAGTAAGCAGAAATACACAATTGACATTTTTAAACAGATCATCTGAAATATCAGGCACATTGCTACTGGGGTGGAAAATAAGTAAAAAAAATAGCATTCTCAGTAGTTTTGTTCCATAAGAAAAGTTCAATGCAATAGGAACAGCCAAATGTACCCAAGTAATTAGCATATATAATTCAACTATTTCAAAAGGTGACTTTTGCTGTTTACTTAAAACTGTATTCAGATTCAAGTGTACACTTTTCAGAAAAAAAATTGTTTAGTCAGGCAGACATTTTGCATAGTTTGCTCAGCTGTGAGCTTACCATCTACTTCTAAAACTAAACTAATACATCTGAATTTTAAGATTATGTGTGGTTCTCATTTTTAAGCATTTAACTTCATGGCTAGATGCTGAGAGTCTTGTTTTTCTTGACTACAAGAGTGAGATTTGAGAAACCCAGTGGAGTAAATACTATAAGTCTCATGCAAAGGCTTGAATTCTAATGAGCATACACTTGCTGAAAGAGTGCAAAATCTTTGGGTGGTCTCCAGGAGAAAAGTCATGGGCCCCTTGAAGTTAATGGGGGTTTTGCTGTTGGCTTTAGTGGGGCCAAGACTCTAAATAAGGCTGATTTCCCTGTTATTTGAGTAATACATTTTTTATAACGTTCTCTCAATATCCTTAAGTGTGGTAGGAAGTTAAAAATTATGAAGCTGGATGAAAAGTTTAAGAGAAAAATAGGTCCCCACTTCCTTCATAATGCAAAATGAAAAACATGCTGTGCATCTTCTCCTAAGTTCAGTCTTAGTGCTCAGAGTTCTTTTCAAAGCAACTAGGCCATAAAATTGGGCTTGGCAACAGTCACAGAAAAGGTGATTTGCCAGCTCTAACTTGATAATTAAAAAAAATTGGTTTGTTTTGCAAACAAGTAAATAAATATTTTAAACTGGGAAGAGATGACAAACCTGTTGATTATTAAAATTTGTCAGTGACCATTAATGAATACAAATATCTTTGACATCTGTCTTCAGCCACTGTACAAATGAGAAACTGAGGTAAGGTAGTGGAGTGAGTTTGTTAAGTCACAGATGAGCACAGTGTCAGCTTGACACTACTTCAGATAATTTAAGCTTTAAAGTGAGAATATCAACACCCTGCACTGACATCCATACTGTCACACAGTCAACATTGCATTTAGAGCCCAAAGAATGAGATGCATTGCAGGTATTAAACAATTTCCCTCTCTTCAAAATCAAAGCCCTGGAAAATGACTGCTGCTGTGCAATTCCAGAACTAACATACCAAGCAGGGAGGAAACTTCCAGGATGTTCTTTTGACTTAACAGTTACCACTGCTTCAAGCAGCAAAACAGCTTTAAGGCAATCACATTTTTCTAAAAAGGTTCTCATATGCAAGTGTTGCAGTAGACATCTAAGAACAGAAAATATGGAAGCATCTAGAGGAATGAGACTGTTATATTCAAGCTTAGGAATGAAAATTGTTTCCATCATTAAGTTATTTGTTGTTTTACATTACTCATACTTTTTGCAGCATACTTGAGGTACTAAAAACAATTGCAAGAGAAGTTTAAAAACTTGTAATATTGCCATATCTGAAATATTCACCTATATAAGGTTTTAAAAGTCTTAAAAAAAAAATCTGCTTTGAAGAAGATTACAGGGCAGAATAAGGGGCTACAAGCTACTTTAGCAGCTGAATGCATAGCATGCCATCTGCAGAGTACATTTCATCTGGATGGACACACAGAAGGCAAATGGAATGAAAACAAAAGTAGCAGGCCAAAATGATACCACAAACTTTAGATACTTCAAAATACCAGGATGGCATTATGTCGCCTAGTATAGTATCCAAGAGACTGATAGAAGAGGGAACTAGAAAAATGTAAGAGTGACAACAGATATCTGAATCACAGAACTGAAAGACAAGGGACATTTTTTTTTCTGCTACTTGGTCTCCAGCAAGAGAAGAGTAATGCAGAAGGAAGTGGGGAGACAGGAATTTTTACTAGCTCTCTTTGATAGAGTGTGCAAAAAATAAATAAATAAATAAAAGGCTGGAGTAAAACAGAGCCTTCAAAGAGAAATAAATGAGAAAGTACAGAGGATCACAATCAAATTCCAAAACCTGAGGATGTTTTCACTTGTTCAGTACAACTGATAACAAAATTTATCCTTCCCCTCTACTCTGCCTTGGTGAGGCCACATCTGGAACATTGTGTCTAGTTCTGGGCCCCCCAGTTCAAGAAGGACAGGGAACTGCTTGAGAGAGTCCAGCGCAGAGCCACAAAGATGATTAAGGGAGTGGAACATCTCCCTTATGAGGAAAGGCTGAGGGAGCTGGGTCTCTTTAGCTTGGAGAAGAGGAGACTGAGGGGTGACCCCATTAATGTTTATAAATATGTAAAAGGTGAGTGTCATGAGGATGGAGCCAGGCTCTTCTCAGTGACATCCAGTGATAGGACAAGGGGCAATGGGTGTAAGCTGGAACACAGGAGGTTCCGCATAAATATGAGGAAGAACTTCTTCACAGTGAGGGTAACAGAACACTGGAACAGGCTGCCCAGAGAGGTTGTGGAGTCTCCTTCTGTGGAGACATTCAAAACCCGCCTGGATGTGTTCCTGTGTGATCTGATGTAGGTATTCCTGCTCTGGCAGGGGGATTGGACTAGATGATCTTTTGAGGTCCCTTCCAATCCCTAACATTCTGTGATTCTGTGATACTTTAACTAATGCTTGCTCTTAGCCAATTAGCAATGCAAAATAAAACATATTTGTTTAAATCACCACAGGATAATGCCTAAGACATTGTAATGCAATTACACATGACAATTGTCTGTACTCAAGCCATCTCTTCAAATTCTCATTTCATACTTCCAATAGCTCCAGCACTCAAGTCACTTTGTTAACCTTTCCTTCTTTACTATTACCGAACAAATCTTTCAGCACACAGAGCTAAAGAACAATTAAATTGCAGTTCTGAATCTAAAATCAATTTCCTCAAAACAAATTAGAAATGGGGATTTTAAGTCTAAAAGTTTTCAAAAAATGAAAACATTTGAAAAACATAATTTGTAAAGGCAAAAAGACAAGACATTCAAACTCTAACACGATGACAGGTATAAAAAGAATAAAACCATCAAGTTTAAAACTGATTATTATAATATCCTATTCTCTTACTGTAGGCTGTGCACAAGCCTGATAACGTGTTATCACACCATCACTAAGAAGCAAAGCATCAATAATATTTGAGAAGAAGTATTAGTTTGCTCAGTTTTACAAATGGTAACTTGTACCCTACCATCGAGGAGACAATCAAAGTGAAGGCACTGTAGGTATTCTCTCTCTCTCATAAAGCCATTCAGGGGTGTTGCCCAACCTTCTGCCAGCACTTGCACCCATTGCATATCCACCTTGTAAAGAAATGGAGAAACAGACTTAGAGCATATAAAAATTGTCAGTCATTAAGCAACATCAGGTATTAATCATAATAGATCATGATTTATCCATAAAATGCAGAACAGTATAAATGACAAATTTCTCAGTATTACAGTTTTTAATCACAAAGAATTCAGTTTTTTCTTCCTTGTAGAAACTTTAACAACTTGTTCCTCACTGTTCATATTTTTGGCTAATTTCCAGTCCTTACACTAGATCAAATTTCAGTGTGTTAAAAAACAAACCAACAAACAAACTGCCCAACAACAAACTTTATTTGCAAATGTTTGATTGTCCTGCTTTGGCTAAAACAGTACCGATTTTCCTTTCAGTGATTTTACTTTCCAGTTAAGTCCCTTCTAAGACTGCATTTTCTGAAGTCAACATGTTTTTCAGACACTGTCTGCTCCTAGAAGTGATAACAGTCAGTGTTTATAGTTAGTACTGAGCTCTCGGTACAATGGGACGCAGAAAGGCTCTTGCTTACACTTAATCTTGCAGAAACCAAGGTCACTGCCGACTTTCAGTGCTGCCTTGAGGCCCCCCCTTAGTGTAAAGGTGCAAAAGGGTTGCACCTGCAGGGAGGAGCAGACAGGACAGGTGACCCAAACTGACCAACGTAGTATTCCATCCCATACACATCAAGTTCAGTATAAAGTTGAGGGATCATGGGGGGCAAGGCCCTTCCCTTCACCCCTTCCTTCTTCTCTGGCCTGCCCTTCTTCCTGCCCTCACTCATCTTCTATGGCCGGTGTCCTGGGAAGACTCTGCCTGTGACCTGTGCGTTCCTGAATCCAGCTTCCGTCTGCTGCTGCGTCCAGGAGCCCAGCCTGGGATATTCCTAGAGCTGCTCTGCAGCACCAGTGGTGACGTGAGCATTATCAGGGGAGTGTGTGATTCAGGGGGAGAAGCTCAGTACTGGTTTTGCACATATTTGTAAATAGTTCGTTAATTTTCTTCTCATTATTATATTTCCCTTTTTGTTGCTATAGTGTTTAGTTTTATTTCCATCTCCTAAGTCTCTCTCCCTTCTTTCCCTTCCCTGGTCTGTGAAGGGAGAGGGGTTAACAGAGAGCATCTGCTGTCTGTTTAGTGGCCGGACCAGCCTCAAACCACAACGTTGATAGAGGTCAACTTCGCAGAATTAGAGAGTTCCACTTGCATTTATTTTTTTAATCAAAGCAAGATAACCAAGAGGTTAAAAAAATTAAAAAATAAAACCACCACATATAAATACCACAAAAACATCAGAATTATGGGGGTGACTATTAAGAGGTCTCATCTTAAAACAGAAAAGAAAATTTTATTGCAGAAAATAGTGAGACAATCCAGAAGTAAAATTCTCTCAGGACTAGTACTTAGTTTAAGACGTATCAGTTTACAGGGAATTTCCTTCCTTAGCACTTAAACAGTCACACTATGACTTAGTGTGTGGCCTCCATTATTTCTGCATGTGCATTACTAAGACTTGGTCAAGTCTTTGACAAGGACAGGCTTTGCTTGTATGAGTCTCTTTTGCAAAGAGCATAGCTAATTTTATTACACGGTTTAATTTATGCTGAGGCAAGTACAAGACACATTTTCTTCCCAAGCTTATGTTATATACTTGTTTGATATTTAACAAACCACTGGTTGGGGGTCAAGAGGGAAAGGATTTGGTTTTATAGATAGGGAGCAATTTAGAGTGGGACACTATGGAAATTTAATAACAGCGACCTTAAATATTTATTCCTCAAAGTGATACATAGTTTTACAGACACATAAGTGACAGGAATCTAGTAAGATGCAGTGAAAGGAAGTATTAAAATTTATTAGCTGTAGAAGGCTAGGCAAATTTTAAACCTATTTAATTAAGTGCTTAATATGTTGTTTCAATCCTTCAAAGTCAAGTTACTCACTGGAGATGCTCAGCTCTGAGCTTACTCAGCTCCTAGATCAAATGCTTAACTTCAAGTTCTAGTAATACTGTCAGAAAGACAATGAAAAAACACATGCATTATATCTGTGTTTAGGTCTAGTTGTTCAGAAAAAGAAGATGAGGTAGAACATAAACATAGCCAGAAGCAGATTTGTCTAATTTATCCAAGTTGGAAAAAAATGCATTTAACCAACGTAAGAACAGAGTTGATCAAGTTGATCCACGCTTTCCCACATTTTCTCTGCTGGAAGCCACAAATGCAGCATGAATATGCTCTAACCAGAAAAAAAAAAATAAAAAAAAATACAGAAGATCTATGATCCCTCTGCAGACTTAAGTTTGCAACTGTTTGAGCCTGATATATAAGGTTACTGTCATTCAGCCGAAGGTTACCAATAAGGCGAATCATGAAGCAGCAACTGATTTCCTTCATATTTCTAGGTCATTAGAATTCAAAATAAAATGGTTTGTCTAAGTAAACTACAACAAAAAAGTGAATAATTCTTCTAGAAACAACTACTAATACAAGACATACCAGACATGGTTTAGTCCATGCATGGGAAGAAGTCAATATAAATTCAGCCTCCAGTAACACTATACCAGATATTATTTATGAAATTACAAATATTCAATTGTTTAATAAGTGATCAAAGAAAACACAGATGCTATGATTTCTCACACAAAAAGAGGGAAAAAGTATTTTGAGATACATTCTGCAATCAGTACAGGTATTTCAAATTATATCTACTTCCACTGAGCAACAGATTAGACTGTGTTTCAACTTCAGCAATGAGACAACTGAACAGACAATACCTTATTTATTTCCAAGGTTAACAGAGACTCAGCATCAGTTTTGGCCAACTGTAGCTTGTTTTCTGGCACATAAAGCTCTTTCACCTCATAAGAGGCATCCACTGGTACAATGTCCTGTATAAAAGGAATAAACAACTTAATGTCTGCTCAGAATGCTTCTTCAACACTGTACACCCGGTCAGGAAGTAAAATTCTAATGTAGCACCACCCTGTAGCAAGAGTTTATTCATTAAGCAATTTTTACTCATTTAAAAACCAGTACTGTTCCAAGATTATGATATATTGCTGCTTGAGTAATAAAGTGAAACATCCTGACAAGAGATTTTATTCTAAACCTTAAGTACCCGGTATAACATTTACCTAGTAAATATTTAACTATTGACGTAAGCGCAGTTCTTATGACTTACTAATGCCTGCGTTATCCAGAGCAGAAAGGAAAACTCTATGGTATTGATATGGTACTGGATAAAGTAGTAAAAAAAGTTTTAGAGACAAAGCATTTATAAATTTAAGTCATTTGCTATACAACATACATTAGAAGAGGACACAAAAAAAAAAATCTTTCACAACTGAAAGTGATTAATACATAAGTACAAAAGAAATGTATTACCTACAGCTAATGATGTAACACCAGTGTCCTAATCTATTTATTAATACTTAGAACGTTTGAATGTGAGGTCATCTGTGCATATATATACATGCAATGAACTGAAATCTAGTTTTGTAACCAGAATATCACAGAATATCAGTTTTTTATTTGAAAAAAATCAAATTTCCTCCATGTGTTTTAAACAAGACATTTTCACTACATGACAGTCAAGACTCAAGACTTTAAACTTTTCATAAGATATGACTATAAGGATAAAAACAATTTAAAAAAAAAAAAAAGAGAAAGGAGAAGGTCATCATGATAAAACTTTAATGATGAAGGATGGTGTAAAACGTCAAAATCCAAATATTCCAGTGATATTCAGTAGCAAAAAAATCAGTGAAAAGCAGCTGATGGTTCTTTTTAAAACAAGTTTTTCAGAGTTTTGGAAACTTTTGTAAAGTAATGTTTTACTTTTTGAGGGGAAAAAAGCTCACCCTCACAGCAAAGTATATACAGATCCATAACGAGAATAAAGAAATTTTTGTATTTCCAGTACCAGCAGCCCAACATTTTAAAGCATTTATCAGACACTAGGCACTACCTCCATGGCAAGTAAAACAAAAGGAGAGGGATGATGAAAGCGAGAGACAGAATGACTGCGGGAGTAAAAAAGACATGGTGAGTCTCACTGGTTGTTACATAATTCATATCTCCCAAGACAAATAAAACGAAAGTAGATTAAACAAGCACTTAGAAATTGCGTTTGATAAGGAAAAACTCAGTCCATTACATATCAGACATCATTGGTAGTGCTAGGCTGATGGTTGTACTTGATGGTCTTCTCCAACCAAGGCTATTCTATGATTCTATGATTTGGGAAGCTGATTTTATGTGACAGTAAGTTAGGCAAAACCTGCATTCTTCTTCCTCTGCCTGAGCAGCAGTGTTACAGCTCAGGAGAGCTGCAGCAGACTCCTGCCACAGCAACAAGTCCAGAATCAAGTAAAGGTATTGCCTGCTGTAACAAACAGCAGACCCTACAAGCAAAGAATAATGACTGAGTACACATTATGCTGCTTCACAGAAGATTTCCCTCTGGACCCCAGTTCATCACCATGCTAGAATGTCCTAATTTTACAAACCACCAAAAGCTTAAAATAAATGTGTCTATTAAAAAGGCCTCTTCAAATATTTTCCTGGTTTTAGTGTCCCACTAATGGGCAAAAAAAATGGAGTAAAAGGTTTCACAATGCAGTTTTTGTCAACAACCTACCTCGTTACAAGGATGTAAACAGCTTGAAGACAGTTCTAGCAACATCGAGTCAGACATTTAGAGAATTTGTAGAACTAGTAAACCTAGACTCCCTTCCAGACATAAAAATGGCATTTAAAACAACATTTCGGAAAAAAACCTAAACAACCAAAACCAGAAACTGCATCAAGAGGAATCCACAGGTCTTTAAACTGTATGAATTTTAGGAAAATGCTAGGCTAGCAAGCCATCTAGTGACGACTTTAAGGTAGTAACTTAAAGGTTCATTCTACCAAAGGATGAGTTACACAATATTCTTCAACATTCATTATTTCTCAATGCATTCATGTAAATAATGGCAAAATAATAAAAAAATAAAATAGATCCTTTACGGGCATGTGCCTCCTCAGACTGCCATGGTAGGTTCTTTGTTGATGCTGTCTAACATCCTGAACTGTCTGTAAAATAAAGGGCCTTCAGGGAAGTTTCCAGTAGATGGGTATTCACAAGTAACATCCAATTTACATTCCTGAATGTCTATTATTTATATATGGAAAAAACAAACAGAAGTATTTGCTCAACTATAATAATCACTGGAGTTTTGGTACCTACAGCTTGCAGAAAACTTTGTCAGTATTTTAAGTATGGAGAAAACTGAAAAGTGCGATGACAGCCATGATTTTAACAGATAGAGGCACAATTTTCTGGACCGGGGACCTCTGCCTGTCAGTTGTGTTCTATCACATTTTAAATTCACTTGAGGCATAGAAGCATTCCTTATCTTGTGCCAACAAGAGGAATTTCTAACCCCAGCCATTCACTGTTGCTTCTCTCAAGTGTGTAAAGATGCCCTTTACATATTTATGTTGGTCAAAACAAGTCAAGTTTAGCGTACACAGTCAATCTATATCAACCTAAAAAATTTTGACCCAAAACATCTAGGAAATACTCATACAAACATATCCAGTTAGCAGATCTAACTGGATGATTGTAGCCTAACCGGAGTCTCTGCAATTAACGTAAAATGGCTCTGAAACAAAACCTTGCCTGTGTCTGACCATCTTGGTGGCCTTTCGCTCAACTCCTTCTAGTACATTTGTGTCTGTTTTCTACTGGGTGAGGGAGAGGGGCACAAACCTGGACATGGTCTCGTAAGTGCCAAATAAAACAGTAGAATTGCTTCTCTTGACCTGCTGGCTATGCTCTTGCTATTACAGAACAGTATGCAGTTGGCCTTCTTTGCTGCATTGGCATGTGTTTTTATAATGCTGACAATTGTTTTTATAATGCTGAACAATTTATTTCTGCTCTCTTGTATCCTCTTCATGTCTTCAGGAGAGAGATACTTTGGTTATCAAAAAGGTGAATTATTCCACACAATGTCAGCATATACCAAAGTTAATACGCAGGTATGCTGCATGTTAATGCCATTGTACTGTATTTCATACAAATGCTTACTTTCAGCATTATAAACCATTTATAAAATATCAGCAAATTGAAAGTCAAATTTATCAAGCTCAAAAGCCACACAAGCCTTTCCAACTTTAAAAAAAAACAAAGTGTGCAAGCACTGATTTGTACACTACTGAAAGCAGTTGAGAGGAAAAAAAAAACCAAACTTTTCATATGACTCAACTTGGTAGCTTTAGGAGATACTCATCAGTATCTTGCATTCTATGTCCCTAAAAAGAACTTTGAAGTATCTATTGCATTTACACACAAAGAAACTAAACCAGATGACCCTCAAAATCAAGTTACTCCACACAGGAACTTACAAGATTCAACAGCTGCTTATCCATAAAAGACTGAACATATTTTTGGAAAAGACACAATAAATTTGTTTCAGAGTTTTTTTTAAATATTATGGAAAATTCTAAGAATCAAATAATTCCACTACCTATAAAAGAACAATGTTTCAAATTCTTGTTTAATAAATATATATGTGTCTATATCTGTCTATCTCAACACACATTTACACAGTTACAGCTATCTTCTCTTTACTGCCATTATTGTTTGAACTAGTTTAAAAACAGTTCTTGAAACTGAAGGATTATGAATACTTTGAGCTGACTCCTTCCCAAAATTTTTCACAGTTATTGACACAAAACATTACAAAGTCTTTTCATTGCTGCTGGCCTATGGTTTGGGTCTTTTTACTAATCGCAATGGATTATTAAAGGACATCACAAGTATGGCTTGTTCCAACTAAAGGAAACCTACAGATATTATATTCTCAAGACACCACTCTATTAATATGGCCTAAGAACAAGATATGCCTGTTCAGCCATGCCTTGGTTTCATTGTTTCTCATTGAAGTAAGCAACCACAAAGATATCTTGGCATTCATGATACTGCTGTCTACAAATAAAGAAAAAAAAGTGCTAAAATGTGCCTTAAGCAAAGGACAGAGCAAAGCTGACTGGGCCAGGAGCCAGGATCCAGCACTGTGTACTAAGTGTACTAATGCAAGACTCTGGGGATCGCTATCTTGGCACATGTGACATTGGTTTCTACAGTTATGAAACATGCTGAATTGCTCAGAGCAGGAGGTACCAGGCCTCCCACAGTCAGGAACTGCCACCTCCCATAGGTAGGACTTCTACACAGCTCTCTCCTTCTTTACTTCCAAAAAATATTCAGATTAGCATTAGGGTAAAAGTCTAGAAATCTGCTGTGGTTTTCTGTCTGTCTTATCTCCTGAGCAACCTTGAAAACGCAGTGATCTATTAACAGAGTTTTCTTGAAAATTTAGATACAGGAGACTAAATCTCTTCAAAGCTCTACGAACACAGAGGGTTAAAATTAACTCCATGCTGGCTGCATGATGAGGTCTTTAGCTTGTATCAAGCTTCAACACTTGGTGGAGCTTTATTCAAGCTACACCCTAAATTTCAAGAATGCCCACCTCATTAAAAACCATGAATAATTGTCTGCTAGAGCATCTAAATTAAGCTAATTGTCTGAAATGTCATTCCACTACCGACTGACTATGGATAAGAATGTAAGGAGACACATTTCTTCTACATGAAGATTAGCAAATCCTGGGGATATGGTTTCAAGCGGATAAAGCCATCTCATGGCTGCCTTCACTTTTAGTGAACTTTGGGTTTGGGGTTTTTTGTCTGTTTTCTGTGGGTGATTTGTTGGTGTTGTTCTATTTGTTTCTTTGCGGGGTTTTTTGTTCCAAGTTTTTTGTTTTTTTTAAGGTTGGGTAACAAGCTGAATCCACTTACCAGACAACAGGTGGAGGCACAGAGGCTTCAAAAGGGATGGTGTAGATTGCAAGCATGAATGAGGAAAGAGACTTACCTTTTCTGAAGCTATGAACTGTTAACTCAGCCACGTAAAGACAAGCTTCCTGAACTGGTCATTACATAATTTTGACCACTTTTACTAATAAAAGGAAAACGGTGCAAACAAGGGAAACCAGACCCAACTACAGCAGCCCCTATTTAAACCAGCTCAAATTACTGTGTAAGTGCAGCCCTGTTTCTTCACGTCTGAAGTATATATTAATGTATGCACTATAGAGACAAAGTAAAAAATCTCAGACTCTTGTAAATGAAGTCAGCATTCATCATTATTTCTGTAACAACTGAGACAGCCTTCTCTCCTTTCCAACTATCAGTTATGATAATTTACACAAATTAATTTTCCACTTGTCCAATTCTTATTTCACTTAGATATCAATGTTGTTGCAGTGTTTAGGTTTAAAAGAAGACACACAATAGGACTACAATTTAAAGATATATAAGCCTTTTTAAGAGTTAAAGTGTGGCTGTTTTTCCCAGCACATACATTCAGATTGCAGGCACAAATGCTTTGAAAAATGTTACTAAGATATATCTGCATTTGTGCTCACCCTCTCTTGAAGAAGTTCCACAACTTGTTGTATACAATCATTCACATCACAGGAATCAGTTTTCAGCACAAGTTCTGGTGCTTCCGGTTTTTCATACTCTGAGTCAATCCCAGTAAAACCTACAGAATACAAGACAAAAATCTTGAGTGACTTTTTCCAAAAGATTACTCCATTTTAACATTGTTCTCAGACAGTTTTCTAGATATAAACCAACACAACAGGCAAGAGTACAGAGTTTTAGCCTCCTTAATACAGGATTTCTTAAGGAAATCAATGTTTTTTTTTCTTTATCAGAACATCTGCTAATCCTAGTACAGTACTGCACCAAACTTCAGCATTCTGCAGCACATACATAGCACATTTTTGCTGAAGTTATTCAATTTATATTGCAAACAAAGAAAGAAGCACTGACAAAAGAACTGTGCACATCTACACAGAATTAGTCATCCATCAGCTGTCCACTATTAGCTGATTTTTGGTTTGTTTTTTTCTTCGAACACAAAGCCTAATGTTGAACAACCAGTATATATGTAAATTTACACTCATGCCACCAAGCAGTACTCTGAAGAGCAAGGAATTGCAACACTCATTACATTAATTTAGCTAATATAGCCATCTTAAGATAGCAATTTATGTAAGGTAGATGTGTGTGTTTATCGTAGTTATAACAACTATCATCACAGACTGTACAAGCTACCAGTGACACTTGTTCTGGCCTACTTAGCTAGCCATCTGCTTTGAAATAGAAGAGATTCTGACTAACCATGCATAAACAAGAAGGGAAAGTCTAGCCCAAAGGCGAAGTATGTACGTACTGCAAGTCAGATCTGCAGCAGAAATATCAGCTGGGCTACAGCAACTGAACACCTGTATCGCTATACAATTGCAAGTGCAAACATTAAAATGCGAGTTTTTCACTTCAGACTTAAATAATCTCAAAATTAGTAGCTTCCTCATTCAAGAAAAAGATCAATTGCTACAGTACCCCATATGACAAAAGAAAGATCAGTAGCTGTTCCAAAAAGTGTGTATCTGGTTACTGGACGAGTGGGAATAAGGGGTAAAGAAAGTGCCCCATTGCCAGAGAAAAAGAAGCTAACAGTTGCTGACATATCTTGTGAACAAGTACATTTATTTAATTTTCATCCTTCATATATCAGATAAGTCATAAGATACAGCCACTGCTAGACCCACTGGTAGCTTACTTGGGCACTGTATACCTCACAAGCACTTCTAAAGAAACACAATTCTATTATGGGGCTTATAAATTAACAAAACATTAAGGAAGTTCTAGAGCACAAATAAGGACTCTGTACAGAACTGTATCTTTGTATTGTGCCATCTTGCTTTGATTCGGAGCAAACCTTAGTTCAGCCTTACTTATTCCTGGTCTTCACATGACATATTTGGTAGTACTGGAAGTACCAACCAACCAGTCATGTGGAATGTCTTAGATTTCTGGAATTTTAAATCACTTCTGATTAATGGTGAGTTCATCATTACAGCATCTGCAAACTCAGCCCCTGAAAGTGATTGCTTTAAAAACCGCTTTGTTTCTTAATACAGGTAAAAAGGGCTATCGACAGCCTCTGCAAACTCGAGTATCACAGAGCAAAGAAGCACTTGAAGCAATGCTTGTAATGAATGATCACATATTTAAGCTTTTTTTATTGCAGGCTGTACTTAAATCTTGATCTGAGACGGGATAGGGAATCATTTTCACAGGTACTAGCACAGAACCCTAATTTCAAAATAGAAGTTAGTCTCTCAGAAGTGTTCTTGATGGTCTTTACTCAAAGATTCTGATCATGCTTTTCTTTTTTGGAAGAAATTGGTAACTCTGTGTATGGACACACAAAGGAGAAAGACTAATCCTCAATCTTAAGAGCTTGCAATAGAAACCATGGAATCTGCTCAAGGGTTTTCAACGTGAGGATAGCCAGTTTTGCCCTTTTACTGTCCTATGCATTTAACTAGTCTGTTGCATGAGCTAGAAGTCAATCACAATTTTTAGCTCAGTCTTGTCCCCAAGTCTATGCTGCTTTAAAGGGTGGTAAACTCACAGACTTGAGTACATCCACTTCTGTAGAGTCAAATTACACGAATGTTTTACTTTTGTAGAAAGGATGTGACTACACCTAGGTTCACCTTTAATTTCTCCAGCCCTGGCTTTCTTATAGAGTCCTTTAACATCTCTCTGTTCACAGACATGCAACGGAGCATCCACAAACACTTCAAAAAAAGGCAGACTTGCCCCTTCATGAATTCGTCTGGCATTATTACGGTCCTGAAAGAAAACAGAAAAAAAACCCTAAAAGCTTGTGCCCACATATTGTTGTTGTCTTCTTGCTTTCAAAGTTCATTTTTAAAAAGCTGATAATAAAACCTAAACAAGTTTTCATAGCTTGAAAAAAGAAATGTGATTTGATCAACTGTAGCCTGCAAGCTATATCAGTTTGTCTCCAGTTCTTCACGTGCTAAAAGCTGACATGAAGATCTGAGATATTTTACACTAACCTGATTCATAAAAAAAAAAAATAATCAAAAAAAAAAAAACCAAAAAAAAAACACCTCAACACCAAAACCACCCAGGCATAGAGTTCAGAATTTCCTATATCTGCCCCTGCCTTAGGAGTTACATCCCCATCAGTTACATCTGCCTAGCTCACTAAAATCAGAGGAGGTATTACCTGCTGCTCCTGATATGACACCACTCTTTTCTTCAGAACACCAGATTTCTCTACATTTGGTGATCTGACAAGACTTGTATACTCCAAATATTATTTATTTGTATGGCTTGCCAAGCATTGAAACAACTGGTGAATTTCATTTAGAGAACAAAAAACTTTCCAAAATTCCACTAAAAGTATCTCTACTAAATATGTTTTTTTTCCCTCATATCTGAAGATTTCTGTTTTACCACAGGATCATGAGTTTCCCAAATTATTATCAAAAGAACTGTTTGTACCACTGTAAACTAAGAATAACACCTCCTCATGTTATGAAACATCTGAGCTACAGCTTCTGGGTCACTCTTTAAGGTACTTGGTGTTTACACATCCTTTTTTTGTCTCTGTCATCCATGTTCTCATACACAGATGAAAAAAGTCTTCACAAAACAATGAACATGGATTTAGGTTAATTTTCAGTATTATCTAATGTCATGTTGTATACACAGCATGAAATAAAGGAAATATGGGCAACTAAACATTTTTCCCTTAAGCTACTTGGTAAAATATAGCTCACACCATGCATTCACTGAAGGAAAAGCTGCTTTTAAAAGCAGTTTAACTGAGTCTTTAGGTTAATTGTATACCCGGTTTTCATATTTACAAAGTACTGGAATCTACATGGATCAAACAAGATACTGATCTTTTCAAGTCCCTTCCAATCCCTAACATTCTGTGATTCTGTGACTCTTTCCTGGAATATCACTTGGGTTTGTTTCTAATATTAAATTAATAATTCTGCTTAATAGACTGAAGAACAGTTCCAGTTATAGGACTAAGGTAAACTTTTTTTATATTTAAGATTAATGTTCCTGAAATTTGAGTAATCATCTCTAGAAAGCACAAACATCATAAGAAAAACAAGCAAGCATTTGATTCTGGCTAAGTTCAGCAAGAGATTCCTGTAACTAAAATTCTGAGTAACATATTGCATTTTGTATTTTCGCTACACTTTATCTAGAGGGTTTTCACATTTACCTGAGTATAAGGAGAGATGAAACTAGTAATGCACACCAAACCAGCATCTGCAAACAGTTTAGCAACCTCAGCAATACGACGGACGTTTTCTTCTCTGTCTTCTGGTGTGAAACCCAGATTCTTATTAAGGCCTTGACGAATATTGTCACCATCTAATGTGTAGCATGGAATGCCATGGCATACTAAATACTCCTCCAGCGCCATGCTCACTGTAGTCTTCCCAGCACCAGATAGACCTAGAATATTCAATAATAATATAAATATATATTATAAGCATAGAAAAATGTTAGGGAAAGTTATAGTACTGTACCTACAATATCAGACAAGTGCCTTTTACACAGACAATAGGTATAGGGAGAGTAAGGCACAAAGTTAAGTGTGCAATTAGAAGCAGATAAAAGAGTTTGTCCTTGAGAGCTGCTGCTGCTTATAGAGGTGGTGCACATGTCCCAGTGCTGCTGCCAGCAGTTGTTACTACCTGAGCAAACTAAATTCAGAAACCCAACAGAGAGTTAAGACATTACACTTACATCAGAAGAGGAAGATCTCACACTGAAATGAGTTTCAGTCAGCAACAGAAACGGGATCAGACCAAACCACACTGTTTTTACTCCTTGCAGAGTAACAGCACTGAATTAGACACCACAGACAATAAAACTCATTCACTCAAGACTCACACAGAGCAATCATGCTCCACTAACTGGATTGTATTAGCAACAAGCAAAGACAACTTTAATATTAAACTTAGGTCCAGTTCAGAATCTTTGGCAACAAACCTTTAAAAAATTGAGAAGCCTTACTGGCACTAAAAAGCCTAGTGTTTGCTTTGAGTTGGAAATATATTATTTTAGTAATTTTCCAGACTAGATTTCAGGAGTTTATCTGGAGCACATGCTTCAGCTTACACATAGCAATCAATTCCTAAACGGGACACAAACTCAAATCTTCATAAGGTGACATTAATCCTTTAAGGCGAAAAAAAAAAAAAAAAAAAAAAGTAATAGTAGTCTAAACAAAATAGCACTAGTGGGTGAAGAACAGTGTTTTGATCTTTGCTAGTGGTGGTTTCAGAGAAAGAAGCAAAAGATCACACAAAACAGCAGTTTGGATGACAATCATGCCTACAAGCATGTTCTAAAAAAACACAAAGTGCAAAGGAAACCTTGGCAACCTTGACACCTGCAATAGTTTAGGGTAATTTTAAGAACAGGAGTCATTGCATTGATTCCTCCTTCACTCAATTTAATACCCAGAAGGTGCAGAACAGTCTACTGAAAATATAAGAATATGTGTATCCCAGGACAAGCCCCACATAAGAACCTAAGCCGACACCTCTCCCTCCACAAAAGCCCCTGCATCCATCTTGGATTTCAATATGGTTTGGCTCATACTCAAAACGCAAAAAATGGCAGCATTGTGAATAATAACCTATCAACATCTATTAAAATTATCTACATTTTCTTGGGCTACTGAAGCTTCTTTTGTCAGTGCTCACCTGCCTACTTTGAAAAGAGCAACAGCTATAAACGATGAAGCTGAATGTTATGACTTAGGTCAGAACCAGCTTCCAAAAGGGGAGGTCATGCTCTCTTGCCCTCTTCTCTCTCCACTCACACCATCCCATGTCTATTATTCCACTACCTCTGCTGCTCATTAGCCAGCTCAGTTTGCTAATGAGTTTGCTGATGAGTGGACAGTGAGGTGGATTGAAAACTGGCTGAATGACATGGCTCAGAGGGTTGTGATCAGTGTCGCAGAGTCTAGTTGGAGGCCTGTAGCTAGCAGTGTTCCCCAGGTGTCAGTACTGGGTCCAGTCTTGTTCTACATATTGATCAGTGACCTGGACGAACGGACAGAGTGAACCCTCAGCAAGTTTGCTGATGACACCAAACTGGGAGGAGTGGCTGACACACCAGAAGGCTGTGCTGTCATCCAGTGAGACCTGGACAGGCTGGAGAGTTGGGAAGAGAGGAACCTAATGAAGTTTAACAAAGGCAAGTGCAGGGTCCTGCACCTAAGGAGGAACAACCCCATGAGTACAGGTTAAGGGTTGACCTGCTGACAAGCAGCTCTGTGGAGAAGGACCTGGGAGTCCTGGTGGGCAAAAAGTTAACCATGAGCCAGCAATGTGCCCTTATGGCCAAGAAGGCCAATGGTATCCTGAGGTGCATTAAGAAGAGTGTGGCCAGCAGGTTGAGAGAGGTTCTCCTCCCCCCTCTACTCTGTCCTGGTGAGGCCTCATCTGGAGTACTGTGTCCAGTTCTGGGCTCCTCAGTTCAAGAGATAAGAAACTACTGGACAGAGTGCAATGGAGGGCTATAAAGATGATGAGGGGACTGGAGCATCTCTCTTATGAGGAAAGGCTGTGAGACCTGGGTCTGTTTAGCCTGGAGAAGAGAAGACTTAGAGGGGATCTCATGAAAGGGAGTATACAATCCTGTCATCTTTTAGTTTAAGCCTAGCAGAGTTCTGAAGATTCATGTCTACACAGTTCTAGAATGGGTTGTATTGCTTACTTCAATACCTACAGTCCATTTGACTCCCTAACATTAGTGGTCAAACATCTTCAATAACCTAGCTTCCCCAACACACTCTTCTTAATGTCTTATAGCCTTTCTACTTCTCTGTGTTCTACCACCATCCTTCTTCCTCCTGGAAAAAAAATGGAAATTAGGCATTAACATTGTTTGCTTAAAAAGAATGAGGACTGGAAAATGTTTCCATGTAGATAACTGAGAAAACATTTTTATCATGACCTTTTCCAAACGGATATTCATGAATTAACATGAGAAAGAGAAAGGTCACCTACCAGATTATTTGAGCACTGAGAGACAAGCTGGAGCTATGTGACAGAAACAGGGAGAGAAAGGGCTTCATTCTTTTACCAAAGAAATACATGACAGCAAGCTACTGTATCAAATCTGTTTGGGATGACCCTCAGCAATTTGTTATCAACTATTGCTTTACCCTTCACACAGGTTCATTAACACTAGTGGAAACAAATCTTACTTAGTGTGGTAAGTTTCTCTAACACTCTGTGAAGATCTATTGCATTATAACAGTGTCCTAAATGGTTTACAAACTAATTAAATAACATATTTTGTTGGGTTTTGTACATTTTTTTTTTTAGTTAAAACTGAAAATAAACTCCAAAGGAAATGTGCTAAAGCTTCCAGGAACTTCGAAAGACAGAAAAAAAACAACCCACCCCTCACTGTTACAAAACAAAGCTGTCTTCCAGAAAAAACAATTCAGTGAAAAAAACATGCTGCTGATTTCAGAAATAACTCCCAGTATGCATTGCCTCAACATGCAATTGCTGTCCAAAGGCATAGGTTTATGCTGAAATGTTATTTCAATCCAAGGAGACAAGAACATTCCAAAGAGAAGAGGCCTTTACAGAAAAGATTCAGAAACACACACGCTAAAAAAAAAAAAAAAGTTTGGTTTCATTTGTTAATAGGTAAAATGGACAGTAAGAAGAGCCAGAATTGGCTAAAACACACACAAAAAAAACCCCATGCACTCCAAAACTCAACTGGAATTAAGCAGTGGACAGTGCCAAATAAACAATTCTCCCAGAACACTGAACAAAATACATTCTCAAGTTACTACCTGTCCCAGAGCAATTTCTTGCTAGTCTACCTAAAACCAGCAATAAAATCACATCAGGTCTTAGATGCCACAGCCAACTTTGCCCGGAAAAAAGGAGCCACAGCTAAGTAGCTTTTCAGAAGAGTGACTAAAGGATCATCAGAAATCTATGACTGTACCTGTTAACCACACTGTGCATCCGCGAAAACCACTTCTTGTTCCTACTACTTGGCCTCTCTTATTCCTGCTGACATGATGAGCTTGGTAGGTAACATTGGTTGCCCTCTGCATTCCCTGTAAAAGAAGTCGTTGATTAGGTCTTTAACTTCTGAAAGGGTGAGCTGGCAAAGCACACAAACTTATTCACAGGCTACAAAGACAGACTTGGAGGCAGACCAGCGGAAGTAAAAACAATACATAATCCATCAGCTACAGCATAAATCAAAGGATACAAAGGAAATTAGAAAAGTCACCCATATCAAACCACATCCTTTGTGCTCCTTCTGTGTAACTTGGGATTGCCAGGTTAGTCATCTACTACTTTAAAATACAACTTATCTAAGAAAAATCAACTATAAAAGTAGAGATAGACTCCTAGAGCTCCCAAACTTTTCAAGTCACGTAAATCTAATAAGATCAAATGGACCCTCTCCCTCTCTGAGCTAAAGGTATCAGTCATAAAATAGCCAAACATTGCCTCATTTTTAACTCTTAAGAGGCCTTTTCATTGCCAACTATGCATGTCTGGTCAAACTTTCAGTTCAGCAGACACACCTCTAAACCGCTCTGCCTTTGCCTACGGTATCTTAAGTCTCCAGAACTGAGACAGTTATCATATTCTCAGTGTTTAAAGAAAGTACTATTTCTAAGCAACTTATTAAAGAATTTACTTAAAATATGGGATTTTTATAATACAATTTCAATTAAAACAAAGCTTTCAGACTTTCTTAAAACCGTCCTAATAAACTGCTCTACAAGTATCTTAAGTAAGATGACATTGCTGTCAAACATATTGCACAATCTAAGGTGAGGAAACCCACAGGAAGATCACCCTCAGCGTTCCCTGAAGCTTTAATGGCTATATGAACTTTGTTCATAAAAGATCAAGACCTTAGATAACCAGACAGAGCAGAAGAGAAGTCTAAAAAAAAAAAGGAGGGTGGGAGGGATTAGTGGTATATGTAATGCTGGTAATGCTGCTTTGACTTCTCTTGCTTACAAACATATTGCAAGATACTTCCATTATCTTCTCTTTCATCATTGTATCAGTGCTAGCTGGAAAGGAAAGCACTTACGACATTTAATAAGAAAGAAGGAGGATATTCATCTACAGAGTACTAGCACAGAGCTGTTCATAGTTTTAGACAACTGCTGCTACATCATTGTTATGTAGAAAAACACTTCAAAAGTTTATCTATAACTTAATTGGAAATTATGAATTTGTGATTTTATGTGCCCACTTCTATACACAGCTGGGCTCATAGTTAACACAAAGAGAAACTCAAGGTATGAACAGATGTTTAAGTTTTTAAATACCACTCTGAAATTCAGTGGTGACAGTTCAGCATCTAAAATTAGATGAAGACTGATTACCAACCTATAAGAAACCACCACCTGCAAACAGGTTTTAACGATACAAAATGAAGTTATACTTGCTGACCATGTCATCTTCAAATAATTTATTTCCTAAAACAAAGCTGGTTTGCACACAAAGTCAGTGCAATACAGGTAACTAAAACCAGTCAAAGAGTCAAAAGAATCAAGAAGTCTTTCTTCTTATAGAAGAAACAATTATGCACTACATAAAATTGGCGATCTGTGAGCAAATGCATAAATTGTGGAATTAAAAACAACAAAAAGAGTTTAAGTACTTAGCCTTCAATTAAAAGAATGACATACTGTGCATAATAAACATACATACAATTCAAACTAATACATTAATAGCAACATTCTTTCTCATTAATTCCAGTTGCACTCTGTTGTACTAAGCACTTGATAAATACAAGATAGTCTCAAAGCAGAGCTCCCATGCCACTGTCTCAGTAAGCTCTTTTACGTTAAAACATAAAGCTACACATGCTTTGCTTTTGACTCCTGGCAATGAGTCTATTATCAAGCTCAAATACTTCAGAGGTCAAATGTCTCATTCAAGGAGACTTCTTCCAGTTTGTATTCAATAAGTTACATCACTTTTCTTTGTTTACCAGAACTAAGAAAGCAGCAATGAAACTATGAGGGTATTGCACCAAGCTTACGAAACACATGAAACCCTGAGGAAGCAGGCAAGAGGGATTTTTAAAATGAAGACGGCACAACTTTAAAAAAGAAAAAGAAAAACCCACAAAAAAGTATCCAGTAATGAATTAGCAAAGATGACAAAACACAGCAACAGCAAGGCCAGCAGAGTACAAGGCTCGCAAGTGCAACAGAACAGCCAGCAGGCTCGGTGGTGGGACAATGATCCATCTGTACTTCAGAAGCAGGCATCTAAGTCTAAAGGTTGAAGTGCCCAAACAGTCGGCACACATTCAAAAGCACACCCATCCCTAGCAGCCCCACCTTTTACTTAGGTGCACAGGCACACAAACAAGACAGCTCAGTACTACTCCAGGGCAAAGTAGTAGCAAAATCCTCCTTATATTCCAATAGAAAGCTTTTTATAGAGGTGCTCTAAAGAGTTAATAACACAGCAAGTCATTATCTCTTGCTGCAAAAAAAATCCCAAAACCCAGTAATATTTCCTAATCATGTCCACTTTGCTACTAGATGATCTACTGTCACTACTGAACAACAAAAGCTGAACATTGGATCCTCAACAACTTTTTTCAATTAGTGTCCCTGATATATACACTTACTACAAATATTGATGTAGCACAGAAAAATACTAAGGAGCAGAAATCAGTGGCTCACATTGGTTGTGTTCTTAAATTATTTAACCAGTCTTCAAATTCCTGTATATAAAAGTTGATGAGTATCAATTGATGAAATTAAATGGCCATTCAAAATGATAGCAGAAATAAAGAATAGTCATCTCCTTTTACATTATAATCAAAGCATCACTCACCTTAGAGATCCACATTATCAATGTTAAAAGAAATGAAACATAAGAAAATGAGTAATAGAAAAACTCAATGTGATGAGCAAGTACTCTTTAAAAAGGCTATTTTAAACTTCTTAGCCTAATTACATTCACTAGAACAGTCATTACTGAGAGAACACACTAGATTTTTGTAAAGAGGCTAATGAAGAAAAGGGCGTTAACCTCAAAGGTCTATGTATCTGCTTTTTTTACAACCATCAGGAATTTCCACTCTGACTTCTCCACAAAAATATTTCTTCCACTCCATGTTACACATTAAGGGCTTTCTCACTACTTATACAAACACTGCATTTTAATATTTTCCCTCCTGCTTACCATGTTAAATAGGAATAATGTCCACTGTGCTTCACTGCAAGAGTAAAGCCGCGTCAGCTGACAGACATATCCTTCCTTTCTTCTCCCCCACCATGCCAGTTTGTTTCACACATGAAAGCTAAGTGATGTGCAATAATAGGCTAGTATTGTCATACTGAAGATAAAATTGGACATGTAAAGTAACAAGACTTTCACAGATGTGCACTGAAGAGCTGTAATGACAAGAAAGCAAGGAAGGATGACTCCACAGCTTACTTTTTGGGTATAAAAGTAACCTTTAGCTATGCAGGTAGCTGACCGGGGAAATGAATACAGACATCTATGAACTAGGAGAACAGAAGAAAAACAAGATAGGGACCAAAAGGAAATACTAACTCTGTCAATTTCTCCATGTAAAGATTTCCCGAGATAGACTTGACCTTTTTTTTTTTTTTTTTTTCTTATCTTATTCTTGATACTTTGCTCAGTTGCAACTATTTTTTTTTTTTTCCCCAAAGCCAAATCTGGCTATCAGTGCCAAACACCTTTGAGGCAAGAACTCATATCAGACATCCAGACGCATAAGAGTAAACCCAAGTTGCAACACCAAGAACAAAAGACAGCAGAAAGACAAGATTATTGCCTAATTGTTTCATAGTTAACAGATCACTACACTGGCATAAACTGAATTTATTCTTCATTTCTTCAGAGCAACAACGAAACACTGTGCTTCCAGAGTCACTTTACATCAAATTTTAACTTTTCATAAAGGAAGATGTCTGAGGTAGGAAGTAAAGATTTAAATGGCAAAAAGAGACTCCCTAAGCTGCAGCATCAGCTTGAGACAGCTTTGAGGTTGGAAGCATCAGGAAAGAACTGCATAAAGAACAGGCATGGTTTCTGTACAAACCATACATACTCCAGAAGCTGTGTCTAGCTCCATATTCTTCTTCTCTAAGATGACAGTGTTGATTTCCCAAGTTAACAACTCCCGTAAGCTAACAACAGAAACACATCCAGCATCGCCTCTGAAACACAGTCTTATCTTTAATGCCTTTCCCATTTCCAAATCATCTCAGGTATTTTCTAGACCATTTGCTAACTTGCTCACCATGTGTCTCTTACAAGCCAGGAACACTCTGATAACAATGTATTTTTATTACATTTATTCTTCAGCACTGATAACTCCATCAAATATTAGGTTTCTTTTTCCCTCCAAACTGCTCTCCTCAATAGCCAAACAACTCAAGCAGACTCCAAACCACCCATTTTCTTTGTTTACATACAAACACAAAGGAGAAAAACATAGTTCCCAACATAAAAATTTGACTACCGTGGATGCTAAAACAAACAATGGCACTTCACCTGAGAGTCTGTCTGTTCACATATTTAGATAGGTTTCAGGACCAGTTCACCAAAAGATCTGCCAGGCATGCCTTCCAATAGCTACTTTCTCAGAGTCCTGTTTGAAAATCTGTGCTTTGATTTGGACAACAGTGTTTGAGAAAGAGGGTCAAGCCCAAAAATTGTATCTGAACAATAGGATGTTTTGCAGTTATTAAAAACCTAACAATTCACCAATCTGTATTGTGCCATAGCCTACAGCACTACATTTTCTCCCACTGACAACAAAAATTCTTATTTTTATGCTCACAACTGCCCTCCAGAATGCAGCTTGCCACAGTGATATCTAAACACTTTTGCCCGTAGAACCACCCAGTCTGCCAAACACATGCTCTCCTGCCACTTACACAGGCTAGGTCATCTTTGCCAGATGTTCTAATGCTGGGACAGTTCAAAAATCACAGCAGCAAAAAGCAGTCAGAATGTTCTACAGTACTGTGGGTGCAAGCAACTCAGAGATAACCGGACTACAAGGAATATATCTTTACTTGCCACCTGCTGCAGTAACAGCATGACCACAAGCAGAGACAGCTTATTCACCAGTGCTGGATTGGAGTCATTGGCTGGCATCAGAGGGAATGAAAAAAAAATAAAGCCAGAAATGCTTCTGCTGAATGTGCTCTCAGAAATAAGCACCGGAGCAAGTTCTCATTGGGAGTTATCTGCAAAACGATGCAATGCACCTTAGTGGTGTTCGGAATTTGAGCTACACTAAAGAAAGTGTTCCACGAGTCTTCCTACCACACTTGTGTAATGGCAGTATTTGTGGCTATGTGGCGTGCAAACTTGGAGTTTGCCGTGCTCAGAGGTGGGCTTGGCGAGGGGATTTCCACAGACAGAGGTGTATTTTGAGTAGTGCTGGATGCCCATAAAAGTTTGGAAGACAAGGCTCTGCTTACTCTCCTAGGCGCTGCCAGCTCCATTGGGGTATAATAGGTCGCTTTGACTTCACTCTCAGCTGAACAGGCACAGAGCCAGAAGTGCCAGAACATTTGTCTGTGGAGTGTGTGAATCAGCAGCATTTTTTTTCCCAGTGAAGCTTACTGGGTTATAAAGAGCATTTCAGCTGAGGTCTTCCGAAAGAAAAGGGAGAAGCGGAAGACTTCCTCTGCTTGCCACGTAACACAGAGGGGGTTGCTAACCTCAACTGAACTCAGCAAACAGCTAATGTCAGTTAACTTTTTAATGTACCATTTCCCTGGTTTGGACAAATCCCATCTTGGCTTTGCTTAGAATGTATTAAATGACACAAAGTAACTTTTGAATAGACTTTTTTACCCCCACCCAGACATGATCAATTTCACTGTCTTTGCAACATCTTATTTTGCCTTTTCCTCCTAGAAATGGAAAAAATGTAACTTAGTGATTACTTTTGCGTGTAAACAAGTTTGAACTTGTACACAGTGGAAGAGACTCAGACTGGCACAAAATCTGCTGAACGCTTTCTAGTACAACACCAACTTCCCCACTTTTCAGGCAACCATGAGGATCTTTTCTTCTTTAATAGATTTGCCGTTTTAATAAGAAAGTTGTGGCCTGTACTACTCACAGCAAGACTTCAAATACTGTTTTATATTGTTAATTCCATATCATTTTTTTTCTGGATCTTCTCTCTCATCTGCTTCAGGTCAGCATTATTTGAAAGAAACCCTGCTTTTGGTTTTTTCCCCATGTCTCTTGTACCATCAAAAGTAGCAAATGTTCTCAAAGCCTGCAGTGTACCTTCTAAATAGGTGCCTTTTGGTCTTCGCTGTAAACCAATCTTCCTTCATCTTTATGCACAAGAATGAAGGCTTCGGTTGGAATTTTTTAAGCCCTGTCTCGACAGTTTCCCACATCACACCCGCCGTACAAAGAGCCTCAGTCTCTGGCCAGCCCAGGTTTATGAATGGCCACATTGTACACCGCGCTCCGCTGCCTCCCTTCTCCCGGACCGCTGGAAGATGAGGGCTCACGACGGAAGAGGCAGGGATGAACACCCCCGACCCCCGCTCCTCTGCGGAGGGGCTTCCCGCTCTTCCCGAAGGCAGCGGCAGAAAGCCAGCACAGCGGTACGGGGTTCAGCCGCCCCCCTGCTGCCGCCCCCGGCGCGCTCCATGGCGACGCTCCCCTCAGGGAGCCCGCGCGCCCGCTCCTCCTGTCTGGGCTCGCGGCGCCCCGCGCGCAGCAGCTGCCGCCCGCGCGCGCCCTGCATCCCTCCCCGCCCCGGGCGGGTGGGCGGCGGGGCAGGGAGCCCCGACCCAGCTCCCGCTACTGCCACATCACCATTGGGGCTCGGCCCACGCCCGCCCCACACGCCCACCTGCCCGCAGGCGCACCGCTCCCCCCGCCCGCTCACCCAGCTCGGCACCGCGTTGCTCAGCTTCACTTTCTTGCATTGGCTCTCGGGCAGCTCCATGGCCGCGGGGGCAGCGAGAGGAGGAAGAGGGGAGAAGGAAGAGAGGGGGAGGAGAACGCGCCTTCCTCACTGATGCTAGAGGCAGGCGATGCCGCTACTGCCGCCGGGAAGCTGTGCCGTGTTCGCGTCCCAGCCCGCGGCTTGGCCGGAGGTGGTGCAAGGAGGAGCCGCTGCCCGGCGCCGGAGAGGTGGGGGAACGGGGGGGCGGACAGGGGCCCAACCACGCGCGTGCGCCGTGTCGTGACGCGCGGCAGGGTGGGCGGTGCCCGCGGGACGCGGCCATTTCCGGCGGTGCCGGCGCAGCCCGGCTGCTGTTAACCCTGGCGGGCGGTGGGCCGGGCCCTGCCTGAGGAAAGTAGCGCGCTGCCTGCCCCCGCCGCCGGCTCTGCCCGGTAACGTTACCCGTGGCGTGCACAGTCAGCCCGACGCGTTTGGAAGGGAAGAGACTGCAGCTGTAAGAGGCCGTTTGCCTGCTCCCGCTGCCAGGATGGCTCAACTGGCACCACCGACCCAGAAGCTCCCCACCTTCTCCAGTTACCACACGGAGGTGGGGAAAAGGCTGTTCTGCCCCTGAGCGGGGGGCAAGCTAGAAACACAGCCAATGCAGAACACTCTACCCTGCCTTCAAGGGAAGCCAGGGCTGTGCTGCAAAGCTTCATCTGGAAGGTGATGGCACTCCAAGAAGCAGCATAGTGGGCCCTGATGGTGATCTAGTCACGAGTGACTCAGAAGGCAAGGATTGTTTTGATTAAATCTCGTGCCTCACCAGGATTTCCCAAAGAAACAAAGCTAGTCCTGTGCTGCGTTCTAGGAAATCACAGAATCGCCCAGATTGGAAAAGACCTTGAAGTTCATCGAGTCCAACCATCAACCTAAGACAGACAGTCCTTGAGTACACCATATTCCTGAGTGCTATGTCAACATGACTCTTAAACACCGCCAGGGATGGGGACTCCACCACTGCCCTGGGCAGCCCATTCCAATGTCTGACAACCTGTTCTGTGAAGAAATACTTCCTAATATCCAGTCTAAACCTTCCCTGGCACAACTTGAGGCCATTACCCCTTGTCCTATCACTTGTTAGTTGGTTAAAGAGACTCATCCCTGCTGCTCATCAGACTTGTGCTCCAGACCCTTCACCAGCTTCATTGCCCTTCTCTGGACCCACTCCAGTGTCTCAATGTCCTTCCTGTAGTGAGGGGACCAAAACTGAACGCAGTATTCGAGGTGCAGCCTCACCAGAGCTGAGTACAAGGGTAAAATCACTTCCCTGCTCATGCTGGCCACACCGTTTCTGATACAAGCCAGGATTCCATTGGCTTTCTTGTCCACTTGGGCACACTGCTGCCTCATGTTCAGCCAGCTGTCAATCAACACCCCCAGGTCCCTCTCTGCCTGGCAGCTTTCCAGACACTCCTCCCCAAGCCTGTAGCGTTCCTGGGGGTTGTTGTGGCTGAAGTGCAGAACCTTGGCCTTATTGAAACTCATACAATTGGCCTCAGCCCATCAATCCAGCCTGTCCAGATCCCTCTGCAGAGCCTCCCTACCCTCAGGCAGATCAACACTCCCACCCAGCTTGGTGTTGTCTGCAAACTTACTGAGGGTGCACTCGATCCCCTTGTCTAGATCATTGATAAAGATGTTAAACAGTGGCCTCAGCACTGAGCCCTGGGGAGCACCACTCGTGACCGGCCACCAACTGGATTTAACTCCATTCACCACAACTCTTTGGGCCCGGCCAGCCAGCCAGTTTTTTACCCTGTCTCTTATTGTGAATTTAGAACCAGAAGTTCTTGGATCCTTACTTCCAGAAAGGAACTGCTTTAGCACGCAGGTGCTAATGTTAAGGTGGAGATGATGCCACACTAACAGGAGTTACATCTGCTGTATAAATATTAGTCCATTTATACCAATTCAAGAAAGGAATTGCTTTTGCACTTAAGTGCTAATCTTAAGGTGTAAACAGTGCTGTACTAACATGGGTTGCATTTGCTGTAAAAATATTAGCCCATTTATAATCTGTAGATTGTTTATTCTTTGACAGTTTAAACAGGAAATAAAAAGGCCCTCTTTGTGGATGAATGTTTACTCCTTCTATATCAGAAAGACATCTTTCCAAAGATACTAAGGTGTTGGTTTTAAAGCATATTTTGAAATTCAGATTAAAAGCTTAAAATCCTTATGCAAGGTCAATGACCTCTCTGAAATCAGGAAAAATAAGTAGAAATGCTCTCAGGCAATTTGAAGGTCAGATAGAATCAATATAACTTAACTAAGAAATATAACAATTGCAGTTATTTATTTAGGCTTGACTTGAATGACAAAGTTGTAGAGCGTGCTGCCCTGCATGTAACTGTTCAACAGATGGTCCCTGGTTGTATTCTGACAATGACAAAGAGGGACAGAGGCAGGGCCTGGATTTTAATCAGCAAAATCTCTCACACAGTGCTCTCCCAAGCATGGAAAGAGAACCAGCATACTGCCATGGGACAGTGGGTTGAGGGCTTCCCCCTGTTGACTATTCAGTTATGTCTAGGACACGCTTGGTTAACTGTGCTTTACACAACATTGTTTTATGTGGCTTAATTCTCAATGTTATTTGTGATCACATTCTTTTTAAAATTCTACTGTTACTTTATTCTAACTGTATTGATATAGCTTGGTACTGTTCATTCTGCACTCTTAGAGACAATAGTGGGAAGACGGTAGTTTGCAAGAGTTCTAAATTAAATCAAAAACTAGAGGCAGCCCACTTAACCATGTAAGTGACTTCTCACAGGTACATTTGGCTCCCGTCATACTCAAACTGGGAGAATACTCACACACTGGATTTATTTAAGTGGTCTGCATAGGAGTTTTGCCTTGGTCAGCTGTTTGCCAGCAAGGAGTTCCATCTCATTATGGGATTTTTTGCCGTCTAGTTTCTAAAAAAACTGCTGGATTCTGATTTGAAGGTTCAGAAAACGAGGCTTTGAGCACAGGTGAAGTGTTAGGCAATGGTATCTACATTTTGGAAAATCACAAGAGAAGGAAATGCGGTTGTGTTAATCAAGATGTGTGCACAATACTGCCCAAACAGACTGAAGGCAGGGAGCTGCGTGATTCCTTCCACAAATTATTGCAAAAAACCCTGATGAATGGACCATATGCTAGTGAAATCTGAAGTGTGGCTGCAAATATAGATACTAGTGGTCAGATAGATGACAATCTTGGAAGTAATAAAAAAATATTTCTGAACAGCAATTCCATAAACAGATCACCTTTTATGATTACACTAACATTCTAAAATAATGTATACTTATGTATCTTTATATTAATTATATAAGCCATGTGTGTAGGTGAAGTGCTGGGGTCTGAACCCTGCGCCCTGAATTAAGGTTGACATATGGGTGGTCCCCATGGTCCTTCAAAAGGAGAGGATGAGTTTGCCTTTTGGCTTTCCTCCAAGGTGCAGCCAACCTTGTAAGGAAAGCCCTTGGGTAAACAAGCCCCAGGTGCCCCACATTGGGTAAACAAGTGCCAGGTGTCCTGCTTTGGGCATAAAAGCTGGGACCACTTGCAGGAAGGGTGGAGTGTCTGTCTGTGAGGTGGATGCACTTTGCAGAGTTTCCCTGTTGGGGAAGGACCTCCTGACTCTCCTTGCAATTGGGCCCCAGTCAGGTCTGGCATTTGCAAATGCGGGCTTTGTGGGGGAACAATATGTGGCTACTTCTATCCTATATGATCAGCCTATTGGCTTGGTTGTCTCCCATTTTTTCTATGGGATACTTTGTTTCTTTGTTTATTCCACCTGTTATTGGTTGTGCTGTGTTATTCCTGGGGTTGCTGGGGTTGATGTCTGTTATGTGTGATCTGTTTGACTTGTTTGTACCCACAGTGATCACCCGTATACTGACTTTCTTATGTGCAATAGAATCTGGTTACTGGTTTGTTTTTCTGCTGGCTGCGTCCTTTGCGCTAGGCCTAGTGATTGGCAAAACAGTAGGTGAGGTATATGAGGCAATAACCAACATTTACATATTTTAGAGAGGCTAATGTCACAAGCATAGGTGATATTTAATCAGTTCTTGTCAATGCTGTTTCAGTTAAAATGTAAGTATACGTTATAGAATCATAAAAGAGCCTTGGTTGGAAGAGACCTCTGAGATCATCAAGTCCAACTATTAACCTAATACTGCCAATTGACCACTAAATCATGTCTCCCAGGACCTCATCTCATATTTTTGGTGTTCAGAAGTCCATCCAGAATTGCTTATGCATTTTTCCTCTCTAACATCTTAACCTCCATAAACTATTAAAAACAGAGATGAGAACAGCATTCTTTAAACATAGGAAGCAAAGATGTGTTAATTTAAATAAAGATTTGGGGAAAATGAACAGCTTATGAATTCTTTTTAAGATTACATGTGAGTTCTGCATGGCTATTAAGGGGTAAATTCCAATTCTACTTTCCTGGAATCTTTCATGATGGATTGATTTAGACATCCAAACTAGGTATTTTCTGAATTTGAAAAGTAAACTTCTGTGGCATCCATTAGTGAAATTCAAATCAATAAACAATCTCTGATGAATTGCTGTTCTTTTTTAATCTGCTTCCAACCTGAGATTAAAAACTCTTCTCATGACAGCAGGTACTCTTGCAGCCCTTCTCTATGGAGCTAACGTGCTATATGCCTGTGCCTCAACTAAATGTTCAAATCTGGTAAAAGAATGACAGCAGAAATGATATTATGACCTAAATCTTTGACTAGTCTGAGCCCCTCCAAAAAAAGAACCACTCTGCCTCTGGAAGAACCAAGTATTTAGTGTTCTTGAGTTGACTGTGATGCTGAATACTTCTGTTCAAGAGCTATTCTGTAAAATATCCATAATAAATTTGGATTTAGTGTTCTTGCAGGAGCAACAAAAACAAAACATCCGCTACTGTTATGCTTAATTTCAAAAAGGGAAACTACAGAAAAAATCAGGTACATTACTTGTTAAAAAGGAATTACTAGCATCTTTATAGGCAGCACGAGGGCTAGTTAAAGAAACTGTGTTGGATTCTGATTTGAAGATTGAAAAAAACAGGCTTTGAGCACAGATGAAGTTTTAGGCAATGCAGCCTACACCCACATAATACCACTGAAGAAGGACTGACAGCCCAAAGCAAATTCTACATATGGAAATGCTAACTAGACCAACTCATAAGGAAATCCTTTCAATTCTACACAGGGATAATGCCATAGAAAATAATTCTCTACTGAGCTAGCTTCAGCATAGACTGTTATACTATCTAATACCAATCAATTCCAAACATATAGTAAGACTCCCAATTATCTGCATTATTTAACATTACCTAACAGAGAGAGATACATGGTACCTACCATACAGTTTCAATCCCCAGTAAAATCTGAGCTACTGCCAACATTGGGAAAAAATAAGATCTCATCTTAGGTTATATTCCAAAGAAATTTGCAAGGGAAAAAATCAGCTTTTTAAATAAAAGTTATTTATTTAATCGTAATATTAAAAAATTATGATGTTTAATATTTATTTTTTAATATAGTGTTTCACTAGGCAATCTGTTCCAAGAAGTCAATTTAAAGAGAGCTAAATCAAGCTTTAGAATATTCAAAAATAGACAAGATTATTTTCAGTACTATCCAGACATCAATTATAACATAAAAGGAATGTCTGAATTAGGACTTGACTATAGACTAGAGTCAAAGTATTCTCCTGTTAATGACTGACCATCTACTGGTATATGACTGATATACAAACCCAGAAACACCTTACCTATAAATATTATCTTTAAGATTCATGTTCTCTTATTTATAGGAAGAAAACCAGTATTAATGAAGCATTCTCTAGAATCCACCTACTGTAATCACTTTCAATAAAAGAGAAGTTAGGGTAGAAATTCCTTTAATACTGGAATTGCACCTCTGGTAAGCATTCTGATGACATATCATGGTCATGTAAAGATGCATCTATTAACTTATTTTTTTTTCTTGAAAAATACCCACAACAGTGTAACTCAGGTAGTCATGCAGGCTGCCTGCACTTTTGCTTTTTTGGGGGTTTTTTTGAGAAAGATATCTTCAATGCAGGTGCTGCTGCCTGCATAGAAAAGGTTCATCGCTGTTCTGTCAGGATTGTTTCCAAACTTTATTTCTCACATAAATCAGTCCTCTTTTGACACCATTCTGGTGAGTGAGAACTTCAGAATGCCTTTTAAACAGATTAAGCATTTTGTTCAAGCTCTTAAGTATTTCTTGACACTGGAAGTAGGACCGTGAAGCAATCTCTAATGGCTCTTAACCATAAATTCCTTATTCAGTGGTCTCCTGCTGGAGGTGCTATTTTTCTTCTGTCACCAGGTTGGCATAGTGAAAAAGATGGTCACCAAAAGCTGCCTGAGATTAATGAAATTAATGTGTGGATACTTTACCTGTAATACAGCTTGGGTTTGCAGACAAGGTATGCTTATCTATATACAAAATATGCAAATGCAGGAAGTCCTGTATAACTCCCATGTTTGAGAAATACAGGAATAGAGGAGATATTTCTGGGAACCCATTCTCTGCCCTTTAGCAAAAGCTTTTAATAAATTCTTTAATATTTGGACTGATATGTATGTCCAGCAGAAGAACAATCTGGCCCAGCTGTTTAACGAAGCCATAGAAAGATCAGCAGGAATGCTAATAAAAACCCTAGCTGATGAGAATACCATTTGTTTTCTGACATACTGCTGAATGTTCAACTCAGATTTCCTTTCATGTCCCACAATATTAAGGATTAGAGCTCTCTTCCCAATTATATTGCCAGTATTCCATCTGCTGAGTTTGCTCTTTAGACAGGCTCACACCATGTGCCCTCAGTGTTCAGAATGAAGCGGTCTTTTGGCCAGCCATGGGAGATGATGGTTGGTGGCCAGTTCCAGGTAATACAATCATGTTATGAGAAGCTAGACAGATGTCATACAAGGTAACAGGATAGACAGCAACGTGGTGTTGTCCGATGGAAGGCTGACTCTGACACAGTTTAAGAGAGGTAGGTTGAGGGAGGTACTGGCTAGCAAAGAGAGACATCAAGGGGCAGTGCAGAGACTAGAATACTGGCTTAAAACTCCTAAGGAGTTCACAAGCTGCTCCCTTTGTAAAGTGAAATAAAATATGATTTTAATAGTGAAACAAGGAAGCCTTCCATGTATAGAGCAAAAGGGCATAGTGCATGGTTTTGGAAAAGTTGATTTTCGTGCTCCATATTTTGCAAAAAGCGTACATCTTCCCTAGAATGTTCCAAGCGCCATGTCAACTGCTGTAAAAAGCTGTGATGACCACTAGAGGTCATTCAATGAATAGGAAATAATTCAGGCTACTGCCTTTCATTTTGGTGATTACCTGGCTTGGGGTTTGTTTTATTTTTTTCTTTGTTATTAGCAACATAAAAAGTTAACTTTACAAGAGAGCTAAGTACCGGATTTCTGAAGATAATTGACTGTCCATGTACTCTATAGGTACACAGTGACTGTATGTAAACCTAGGTGACTGCTGACATTTTCAGGAGTGCTAGTTAATTTGATTGAGAACTAGACACACACCTAGGAATCTGAATACTTTGCTGCATGCTTCTCTGTGTCTTTAGGTAATTAACACCCTTAAAAAAATCTGGTCCAAATTCCAATGTTCAAACCTTCAAAAATATTTATCTATGTCAAATGTCTATTTTCCATATAACTTTATTTTAAATTTCGGTACTAGATAATTTCCCCTGGTTGTATCAGTCCTTGACAGATACAAGGACAGGTCTATTGTTTGCTTAAACATCAGGAGGAAGATTGAGAAACTCTATACAGAGGGATCTCTAGTGAAGCAAAACTAAAAGCAGGATAACTTTAAAGGTGATTTCTCTATTCCTATTGAAGTCTTTGTTCAACATTTGAAGAAAACTACCTTTTTTTCTTTCTTTTTCCACATCTCTGGATGTGGCATTATGTGGAAAAAGAAATCTTGAGGCAATCCTGTAAATAAACTAAACCTGGTGGGATCTCTGGGATTAGAAATGGAACAGAAGGAGGTCATCAGGCAGGAAGAGAGAGAAGAAAACTGGAAGAAGGATGAACAGTTACAGCTCCTGTCAGGTGAGCAAAAGATGAAGAAGAAATATGCAACAGTTCTTACCTTAAAGCCAAAGAAGGAACAGCACTTCTTAGCTATGATCCTAGCAGGAAAGACAAGCTGAGAAAGAAAGTGAATGTGAACTAACACTTTGTTTTCTTAGGGATAAGGACATACAGAGGACTTTCACACTTGTCAACAGTCCCAAGATATAACATACCTAGGACTGTTTTTGCCAAATCACAACTGTTGAAAAGGAAGTTCCTTCCAAGAGAGTATATTTACTTTAGTTGAAAACCATCTATAGTACATAAAGACTTGCAAAGTAATTTCTAATGGCACTGTGCTATTGAGTTGCTTTCTCACCAGCTACAAGTGTTCTACTACTTTGTTTGCTATGCATCACATACATCATTTAGCTTAATAATAGTTTTTGTCATTAGAACACAAATTTTCTTTAATGAGGAAAGCCCTTTCTCAGAAATACTTGTAATACAATTTATACTTCAGTCATTTGGTTTGTAGCAAATGCAAAATGAGACATTAGAGTGCTTTTCAATAATTTATTGCTCTTGACATGTAAATCCACCTCCTAAGAATAACACGTTTAGGAGAAAAATATCTATCTCATCCTGAAAAGATTTTTGGGCAGCTAAGGAGAGGGCATACCAACATGTCAGAAACAAGTAGAGCAGCCTCACTATCTGTTTGCTATGATTAATGGGATGAAATTTGACATGACCAAATGCCAGATTCTGCATCTGGGACAGAGTAAGGCCAGGCATACATATAAACTGGGAGAGGAGTGGCTGGAGAGCAGCCCTGCAGAAAGGGATCTGGGGGTGCTGGTGGACAGGAGGCTTAACATAAGTCAGCAGTGTGCCCTGCAGCCAAGGGGGCAAACAGCATCCTGGGGTACCTCAAACAGAGCAACCAGCTGGTCAAAAGAGGTGATTATCTCACTGTATTCAACATTTTTGTGGCCTCACCTTGAGCACTATGTGCAGTTCTGGGCCCCACAATTTAGGAAGGATGTGAAGGTCCTTGAATGTGTCCAGAGAAGGGCAACAAAGCTGGTGAAAGAGCTGGAAGAAACATCCTATGAGGAGCAGCTGAGGACTTTGGGTTTGTCTAGTTTGGAGAACAGGAGGCTGAGGGGAGACTTCATTGCTCTCTACAGCTTCCTGAGGAGGGGATGTGGAGAGGGAGGTGCTGAGATTTTCTCCCTGGTACCCAGTGATTAGACATGTAGAAATGGTTCAAAGCTGTGCCAGAGGAAGATTAGACTGGACATTAGGAAGCACTTCTTTACTGAGAGGGTAGGTAAAGACTGCAACAGGCTTCCTAGAGAGATGTTCGACACCCCAAGTCTGTCAAGTGTTTAAGAGGCATTTGGACAATGACCTTAACATGGTTTAACTTGGTCAGCCCTGAAATGGTCAGGCAGTTGGACTAGATGATTGTTGTAGGTCCCTTCCAACTGAAATAGTCTATTCTACTCAAACCATGGCACGTTTTGAGAATGTAACTGATGTCTACCCCAGGAATTATTTCTTCTAAAGAAATTTTAAGAAGTTATTTTAGTTGTCTTTAGCAGTTTTGGCAAATACACAGAATTTCAAGCTCTTTTTTTTTTTTCTAAATGGAAATAGCAAGTTCCAAGATAATTCATAAATAGAATGTTGCCCACAACTTTAAAAGATGAAAAAAACCCCACTCTGTATGAAAGCGTTACAAGCTACAAGTGTTGTACACATGGATACTAAAAGACAGATTGGTGAGTTACCACAGAATCACTAAACTTTGAAAGGCAGCTTCATAAGAATCGCCACTGAAAAGGTACATTAAAGGCTCTCAGGAGAGTACAGTCTGCTTGTTAGAAAACAGGACAAGGATCATGAAATGCACACTGGAAGGGAAAAAGTAATTTTTATATTGTACTTCCATTATTTGCTGTTCAGTATCAGACTTTTTGACATAAGTTTTGGAGGAATAGCCAGAACTACTACAGCCAAGTAGATGCTAACCAGCCTTGAAAAATAAGTATTTTTAGAAAGTCTTCAAAATTACTACTTCACTAAAAAGATTTTTGGCTTGTCATTCTGTTTCAATTTCCCATTCTGTAACATATGAATAATCACTCTTTTTACTGTAGCTACTTAATTTGAGGAAAATGCTTTGAAAACAAAGACTTTTTATACACCCTAAATATTACTATGTCATATACATTAAATAAAGTTATTGTACCATGGAGGCATCTACTAGTATAGAATTATAAAATGTATTTTGGTGGTGAACACCCAAGGGCCAAAGTTAAGACTGAAAACACATTTCTAGTTCAGTTCATGAGATGCTTAAATCCAGTGGCTCAAGAACAGGGAAAACTAATATAAAATATTTAATCAAACTACAGACATTTTCCTAAAGGTAAAAAATATGTAACTATTTGCCAGATGTGCGAGTCTGAATCAGCTTTAACTGAAATACTTTCTTGTAGACATCTATAAGGAACTTAGAATTCATATATTGCCCGGAATAACTGCTTTAATCCTCAATGGGATGCATTACCAACCAGAATTATGAGCAGAGCTGTTGTTGCAAGCTCTTGGTGATATTTCACACCCAGAATTGATCACTTCCTATGGCCCCTCTTCTGGTTAACAGTGGCAGCAGCAACAGTTGGTAGGTTGGTTAGTTATCTAACAGTCATCTTGGTTCCCAAGTAGCAATCTCTCACTTCAGTGCCTCAGACAGACACTGGTCTCAGCCTGACTTTACTGTGGCTTTGGTCAGAGAACAGCCTGTGAAGTATTTGTACCCAGATCTCTCTCTCACTGACATAAGTTAGAACAGATGATTAGCGCACTTAATCAAGAAGAGCTGAAGGTTTTAACCCTTTTTAAGGGGCTTTCAGCCCAGTAGCTAACAAGATCAACCGCTAAATGCTGAAGGAATTGTTTATTTCCTTACATTCTGTTTGGTGTCTGAGAACAATATTCTTTGCTATGCTGACAGACACACCACCAAAATTGAAATAGGAGGAAAACAACAAAAAAATGCTGGCAGTTTAAGTGTTCTTAGCTGCAGGCACAGTCAGTTTGGCCAGACCCATTTATCTAGTCACCTCGACTCCTCTCTGTCTCCTCAGAAGTTCTCTCTTACGACTATAAACAATATGAAAACATGGGAGGGAGTTTTATAAAGTTCTCTGAAACATAGATCTGTCAAACCTCTACAACTTTGCAAACTCATTGGAGTAGTCCTTTCAGTCACTAGAGGTCCCTAACCCTAGAGCTAAACAAGATCACAAGGGTCAGCCCTGGAGAAAGGTCTGGAATTGTTGCTACTGTCTGAAAAAGACTGCACAATCTCTTGGGCAAATTCAGTGTGTAGACCAGATGGGGTTGCATCCAGAATCTGACATTCCATTCAGTGACAGCAGATAGTATTTCCAGGCTGGTACCTGTCTGCCCAGCAATGCTGCGGTTTTGGAGGAAGAAATCCTGAAAAACATAGCCCCAGGAATGATGCCTCTGAGGCCTTCAGGACAGGACCTATCAAGGTGGGAGATGAGCTCCTTTCATCATCATGTGAAGAATGGAGAGAGAAAAAGAGACAAAGAAACTAGGAGAGCAGCTATATATCTGGCGGGAAAGTTTTTCTGAAATGTCAGCCTGTAAAATGTCTCAGCAAGAATGAAACATTACTTCATGAGCACTGTAAGCATGTGTCCTTATCATTAATCTTTCTTTTGTTATAATATCTTTCTGCCATAAACACTTGTAATCACATCAGGCTTTCCCTGCAATATCAAATTGTGAATTTAATATAGAATCCAATCAGATAAACTAGATGACTGTTAAACATTGTTATGAATATACCATGTCTATGTGGAACACGTTTGTACTCATGTACCTATTATAAGGATTTGAGTAATTTGTCTGATTGTGAACTGCATTTACCTTGGACTTAAAATACTGATTGTAAGCCCATATGCCATTTCTTTATCTGCACTTTGAAGCAGAATTCCAAGATAAGTTGGCATGAGATCGTAACATTTTGGCTATTATCTTTTGGACGAGGACGTGCTCATATTACAACACACCTGTTCTAGTCTGCAGTAGGAGTAAAGGATGTGGCATTTAAGCTACATGTCACCTTGTTCCAGAAGGTGAGGATAAAGATAAAGCAGTCTTATGGAAAAGGGGCCAAGAGTTTAAAAAATAATAATAAGTAATGTACTTGGGCATTTTCACCTGAAGCAGGTAGGGCAATTGCAGGAAGGAGTCCTGTCCAATTGAACAGATAGACATCCAGTGATTCAAAAGAAAAAAAATCTCATTGCATTTAGATACTGTTTTCTAAACAGTAAGTCTTCTACCTTATAAGTAAAGACAGATCATTTTTTAGGTCTTTTGCCACTTACTCTTTGCCTTCACAGCTATATATGCTCAAAGAACTAAAACATACCCCAAAACGTCCATGCAAATCAAATTCTTTTTTGAATGTGTGCTTAAACAAAGGAGCCTGAAGAGTCAATAACAGACACAGGAGTCAGTTTGTTGAACTGTATGTTCAGTTTCAGAAGGGAGCATTAAGTTTCCACCTCACAGTACAAATACAAATGAAGCAACTACAGTCTCTTCAGACTCCAGAAGCTTAACACACACCAGGCTTAGTGGAATGGGAGCAAACAGCACAATCTGGTTAAGTGTCCAAGGGGCAAACTGACCTGGTTTGTGGCAGCATTAACTCATTGTTACATTGTGTTTCATTTGGTCATGATAGATCTGGCTGCTGTTTGGTTAGCATTTCTAAATCCTTAAGAAGGTTATGTCTGCATATGGCCTTTAAAATCCATGGTTTAATATGTGTTTATGTATGTGTTAATTCACACAAAGGACTCAAGTAATATTCAAGATTAATAATAAAAATCCTAGGAGATTTTTTTATAGTGATAATGTTTCATATTAACAGTATTACTCAGAGCTGTATTGTAATGGTATAAAATGTAGCCATGCAGGAAAAAGTGTTTCAACAGTGTGCTTTTGTTCCCTAGAAAATTGTGCTGCAGAATCATCTTTCAAGATGTTATGAGAGAATGAAAAATAAAGCTCACAGTAATTTGAAAAAAGAGAACATCTGAATAAGAAGGACAAAGAAGCAGAAGGGAAGAAGTTAAATGAGGTAGAAAACAAAGGAAGCTTTGAATTTGTAAAGCGAGGTGTACTCCTGGCAGAATCCTCACCGTATTCATATCCAAGTTTTCCTTTTTACAAAGCCTCCCATTTCAATCTTCTGTTAGTCTGGAAATTAAAGCAGATGATCAAGATGAAATTACTTGAAACACAGGCATTCATGTACAGAGTCATCCTTTCAAGAAAATTTTTCTTCCCAAATAAATTTGAGACAAATATCAGTGCTCCCTAAACATCATTACAATGCTTCCAGTGTTTACCCTAAATCATCAGTGAATATGTAATAAACACCATGGTTGTTTTGACTAGAAGAAATTGTTACATATAGGTTTAGCTTACCACACACAAACACAATCTATATTTTCATAACTCAGTCAATCAACAGAGCGCTACCCAAAGTCAATCTGCAGTACACAGGGGAAGGAGCATGAGGATTTAGTTGGTTAGGTTCTAAGCCAAAATGCTTCTACATACAGCCCTGACTTAATCTACCTACATAATTACATTGACTACCTTGAGGTAAGGCAGCTTTAAACTTCTCTGTAGGAGCTGGGCTGTGGAACAGAGTGAAGAATGTGTTCTTGCTGTTAGAACAAGATGGAATATTGACAAAGGACTATTTTATCCATATTTCAGACTTTTGTGGGGGGGGGGGGGTGGAGGGGGGGGAAGGTGTGGCAGGACACATTGTCATGTAGAATTTTGTCATTGAAAGGTAACCCACAATGATTAGGGGAAGGATTATGACAGGAATCAGACTTTGTTGTTTGTGGTATTATTTATGATTTCAAACTCCTCCAATTAATTAAAAACACAGCTCAGAGATGGAAGTTAAGTTCCTTCTGAGTAGTTTTAATTTTGCTTATTAAGTTTTCCTTTATCCTTTAGAGCATCTTCACTGCTTTATTAAAATTTGTTGAATTAGGGATAGTATCTTCACAGCAAATTCATCAGAATTTGTTTCAACTCACACGGATTTTAGTCCCTTAGCTTGGCAAAGTTGTTACTTGACTTCATCCAGAACATGGTTTCAAAGGTGCACTTGAACAGCTGGCTATCTGCTGTGAGGGTAGCTCCACGTGATCCTGAGCCTCTGTGCTTTGTCCCTTTGACCTGGTTAAACTGACCTGTACCGTAAAATTACTTAATTGCTTGCTGCCACTCACATTCACATTGCCTCATGCACCTGGAACCCTCTCCATCTACTTGAATCCTAAATATTTGTCTATACATACAGTTTTTCAGCAGAGTTATAGTGACCTGTACCAAGCATGTGGAGACAATTTACCAGCAGAAGTTCTGGTTTCTGAATCTGTTTTTAGCTACTGGCTGTCCTCTTCTGATTTTTTGTGTTTTGGTTTTGTAGAGCTAAAAACGAATGAGCGGGGGGCTTTGTAGAACCTGTCATTATAGCACTCAGTGAAAACTGCACCAGATGAAAGCCTAGAGTGACGATTGTGGGAAACCACATCAAGAACCACTCTGTGTATATTTACACAGCAGCCTCTAAAGTTTTATTCTGATCTGACATATGAGTATGTCCTACATAATCTTCCAGTATAATTTGAAATTGTAGTACAATTTCATATATCTTTTTTAGCCCAAAGAACACATTCTTCTCAGAGAATTTCATAGGTTTCTTGGGAAATTTACCAGAGATACAACTACAGAGGGATGGGCTACCCTGTCAAAAACAGAAGAGAAAAAAGAGAAAACCAGGATAAGCAACTTACACACTTATCTTTTAAACAGTCTCTGTATCTGTTTGTGTATATCAGCAAAGTGTAGAACCTTTGTATTAAACCAAACTATAAAACCAGTCATTTCTTCTCTACAGATACTATGTCATGAGAGGGCTCAAGGCACAATGTTGGCTGCCAAATCTTTCATACAAAAGAACAATTTGTTCGATATGTGGAACACAAACTTGTCACAGACTTTCCCCTGCACTTTAAACAATGAAAACTTTTCATGTTATTTACTCAGAAAAATGTAATTGAGATCCAGTAGGTGGTTTTCCATGGCTTCACACTGCATAAGATTCATAGCTCAAAGGAAAAAAAAAAAAAAAGAGCAATCATCTTGTTCTGAGATGACACAATGAGGTATCTTCTGACTGAAGGAAAATGAGATCAACAGTCACCATACAAAGTAACTCAAGCACACTCCTCTACATGCCATGTTTGTCAGAATCTATACCATTTGGCAGGTTTGGATAAATTTCTTTTGCTCCTCACTTCAGCCTCACCCTTTCCTACCAAGACCGCATTTTTCAAGCCACTGGCTTGAAAGGCTTTGTTGGAGACCTAACATTTATAGCAACTATCTAGACAAGATTGACCTCTCTTCAAAATCTGTAGTCTCTCACTTCAGAGCTTGTATTTGAAGCCCTTGATTCATTGTGGTTTTAAAAAAAAAAAACAAAAACACAAAAACACAAAAAAACCCACAAAAAGAACTTTGAAGCAAAATGCACTCTTTGGCAACAAGGAAACCCACAGGCTTCTGGTCCTGTTGGTCAATCTATCTGATGCCTAGGAAAGCAGAGGCCTTACTCCATCTTAATAGGCATGTTCCTGAAATAGCACACATGGTACATATTGACCACATACTTACACTTCAGAAAGACATTCACCAAAGAAACCCAACAACCATAAGACATTGTTTTCAAAGATGTAGAATAAGTTGCTGCATCTCCTTAAATACCATTGCTCAAAAAGGAAGGCATCAGACCAAGACAGCTTTCTTCTCAGAGGCTCTGGCTTCAGGAGAAACATGGCTTTATACTATGAGTGTTAAGAGAATAAGACAGGCAAATATGGGAGAGTCAGAACCTACTGGGAAATATTAAGGCCTTCCATATTTCCAGATAAATGGTCAAACTTTAAACCTATGCTTTACAGAAATTTTAACTTGAAATGCCTACTTTACTAAACAAAAATCAGCTTCATCTGGAGTCATTACTAGGGATGCTAAATGGCTTCATTTACAGCAGATATTGCAAAGAAAAATCCAATTCTCTATGCAAGGAGCAGGAGTTCAGATTCCTTCTTGAAATTTTTGCAGTTCTCCTTCATGATGTCTTTCTACAGCATAGGGCAAACAATGAAATTACTGTTTCATCCTGGAATGGTATTTAAGTAAGTTTGAGATGGATGTTGTAAGGATCTAAAACATATAAAGACAACGCTTTCAGATGCCTTAGAGATTTCAGCTCTGCAGTGCTCTACCAACCTGGGGTGTGGGGGGGGGGGGGGCAGGGGGGAATCAATTTAATAGCCCTTATACAGTAGGATTTGTACCATTCCTGATAGGAATACACTGATCTTTGTTTTTGCATGTGCACTTTGGAAACTCTGACAACAGAATGCTGGTCAGTCAGAATACTGTGCAGTAGATACATCTTTCCTGTTTTGGTATAGATACAAGAAAAGACATCATGTGCAATTAGGAAATATATCTGAGAAGGTCAAGATAATGCAAGCAACTGAAAAAAATATCACTTTTAAAGAACACAGCATATGACAGAGAAGAGTGATTCAGACCAAACTGATTAGTAATTGTTACGGTAAATCACAGTGACTTCTAATAACAAAGACAAGGAAAACAGGCATTTCAGCGACTAATTTAAATGAGATACTGCTACAGCAAGGCTCCTCCTTTTATTCCCTAGTTTAGATACAACCTCTGTGGATTTGCAGACCATTAGGCAGACAGCCAAATGACTCCTATATAGTTGTTGCTTTAGGCATCTCAGTTCTGCTCCTAATAGCACAGTACTCCTTACCAAGCTTATTTTTGGAATGCAAAATTCTTAAAAATGTTACTTTGCCTCAAACAGTGAACTGAAAAGCAAAGGGACGGTTAATTAAGTGAATGAGGCAAGTATTGTAACATATTACTAAAGATTAGAGAACCAAGTATGAGGAGAGAAGAGGAAATAACCAAGTAAACTACAACCCTATTAAACTGACTTAAATAGCATGCAAGGTTTTAAAACACACAGCATAGGAAAGAACAATTAACACATCAAGGTAAATGGAAATATGAAAAACAGAGAGTAAAATATCATTTTATGCAAAGCAGACTATGAGATCTACCTAGCTGCCTTTTTTTCAGACAAAACCAACTCTCTTTTTCTAGTTAAAATAAGCCAAATACAACTAATTCCAGTGTACCTTATTGAACCATTTATACATTAGCACAAAAATTAGTCCACAATGGGAAAAAGGCTTCACTGTGAGAGAATGTAAGAATCTAGAGGTAGGAAATGAACTGGAATCAGATCAAAACTACAGAGAAATACACAAATTCCTTGGTGTTGGATGGATCGTACTATCTTCAATACCAGGGCAAAAATACAAAGATTCAACCTATTGCGTTGAAAGGGGAAGTGTATGTTTGGAGGAAAGTTACCAGCAGAATTCTCTAGGATTAGTTTGGAGACTAAAAATAGCGCATAGTATCATAGATATTTTTGGCACAGCGTGTGTGCTTATGACATTTTCTGATGACAAAGTCTGGAGGCAGTGTCAAACCAGAATATCATAAAGGTCATTGAACTTCAGTTACTGAAAGGGAATGAGGTTAAAATGTACAAAGTACAAGGTTGTACACTTTGGAATTAGTTTTCTATTACCAGCTATGGAATTTTCTATTACCAGCTAATAGTTCATAGTTTAGAGAAGGCACTTATGTAAAAAACTAGTATATTCATCTGTTGCAGCAGAACTATGTACTACCAGGGAGAAGAAGCTATGAAACCATCCCCACAGTTTTCTTATAGTCAGGCAAGTGTACAACCTATTATATAAGAACTCATTCTGACATTTTCTGAAATAATGTAAAATGGGTGATGATAGAGAAGATTAGAAGGATTTACCTTATTTGGCTTGTTAGCTTATTTTCTTATTTAAAGAAAATCTGAGAAAAGCTTTATTATTGCTCTCCAAATATACTGGGGATAAAAGAAGATAATAGAAAGGAAAGATACTTAAAGTAGAACTCAGTATCGGCCTAAGATCAACTGTGTAAATTGGCCATGAAAACTTATCATGGAGATTAGAAAAGTTTCCAGCTGTCAGGGACATAAAGTACTGCAACAGCTTCCCAATAGGACCACGGAGGCAAAACACCAAACTGGTTATAAGATGAAAGCTTGACAAATTTACAAATAGGATTATATGACCTATTTAACCACTGCAGGAAGGAATGAGATTCCATAGTCCATGAAATCTTTTCTGATCTTGAGTTCTATTTAGAAAAAAGCAGACAAGAAGGCTTAAGCAATGAAGGAAGCAAAAGGCAATCAAAGAATATTTCAGTCCAAATATAAAGGAACAAAACTGAAATGAAATGCAGCTGTGATTTGATCACCTGGACCTAAGTTAGCTGGCAATAAGGCAAACTCCCTTCCTTGAAATTTTGGAAAACATTACTATTCTGTTTCTTTTACAGCATACTCAGCTGCTCTTCCAACTACAGTTCTGGGACATTTACAAAGCTGTTATGGGAGAGAGATTTGTGTCCTCTCTGAGCAGTTCTACTTTTATTTCAGTTATAGGAGGGCCTATTTTCACTATACTGATAGTCCAGAGCCAGAACCTCTTTTTGGTAAGGCTCCTGTATACACCCCCAAAAAACCACTTTGCTCCCCAGAGATACTACCTATGTAGCAACAGCTTTGAAGTCTTAGCTGGAGAGTGTCTGGCAGAACAGAACAGAGTTCCCGTAATTCATGTACGTACATGATTCATGTACAATTCTATAACACCTTTCTACAGCTGCACAAACCTGAAGGTTTTGTTTGCCCTAAAACTTAGCTGATTTTGTCAAAAAAAAGCCATTAGTCCAATAAAACGCAATTCTCTTTACAAACCTTGCCTTAAGCATCTTGTAAACAACAGGGGAAAGTCAAAACCTAAAAGCAGTTCTTGGACCACCTTATTTACAATGGAAACAATTTTCAAAACTCTAAATAAAGTTACTCATAGCCAATTTTTCAACCCTAGTCTTGGTTCTTGGTTTCTGTATTCTGGTGCCCTTGTTTGGCCAGATGCCTGTCTCTGGTTATAACCAACTGCCACAGTCACACTGCCTCCATGGCTGCCAGCAATGGGATTCATGTCCTTGCAATAACTATGCCCTCACTGGAGCTGCCTTCCCTTGGATGATCTTTTCTCCCATCTCCCCAGCATGGGGTGTATACCGAACCCACTCAGGCCAGTATCCGCCTCAGGCCAGAGCCTTCTGCAGCAGCACCTCTCGCCGTTGGGGCTCAGGGGCCTCCCGGCATGCCTGTCAGCCAGGGGGCAAGTGCAGGAGGCCTCGGAGGTAGCCCTGACACTCAGCTAATGGGGACAAGGTTTCTCTTTGGCAAGCAGAAGCTAAGGCCCCATGGCTGTTGGCAGTGGCCGTTGGAGCAGGAGCCAAAGGGTGGCAGCCAGTGCTGTGGAGCCCCTCAGCAGGGGCAGCCAGGCAGAGAGTAGGAGCCTGAGGAGAGGGGCCAGGGACTGCCACAGCCTTATTAGGGGCATGAAACCTCTGCCCGAGCCCAGCCAGGAGCAGGCCATGGGGAGGGACTGCGTCAGTGTGCCGGTGAGCTAAGAGAGTGGCAATGCCGGTGCCTCAGAAACAGCCCTCACCACTCAGCCATTGTCCCCAGGCAAGAAAACCTCACCCTTTCCCTCTGATTTCTAGTTAAGCCCCCCAGTTCAACATGAAGTAGTCCCCTTCTCCCCCCAAAAAATCAGCTAGTTCGTCCATGGTGTGCTCCTGCAACTTCAGCTTTTCTACAAAGATACTTCATGGTAAGGTCATGACTTGTAAACTCTTCGGGTGGTCTCCTCAGGCAGCCAAACATACAGGCTGTGCTTTTATTTTCAGGAGAAATGGGAAAAGCATTTGATTACAAAGGACACTCAAACAGGCCTCTTTAATTTGGATTTCTTCCCACTTTAAGCTATAAATACAGCTGAAGATTACAAAGGGTTGTAAAGTAAATACCAAAAGACAACATTTACAATTTTCCACACAGCTACACCCTAAACCAATAATATAATGGAAATCTGACCAAAACTTTGAAGTGCTATTATAGTTTGTTATATGACAAAACACTGGGGTTTCTATGTATTTATTTAGCCACCTACCACTCCCTCATGTTTTTTAAATCCATGTGTTTGCTATAAAAACATAATATTAAGGAGAGTGGTATTTTCAAGTTATTTGATTACAGAAACATTAAATGAAAGCAAACTCATGCTCACAATGTATCTTTGACTTGTATTTGCATGATAAAAATCAAGATCTGCTTTTGATCTATTTTTTTGGGAGGAGGGGGGCGTGCAGGCAGGCAGGAAGCCTTTGATCTGATGCACCTATTTTTGACCTTGGATCCCATTAAATAAACATAACACAAAAAGACAGATTAGTAGTAGTATTTGTGCTCATTTGGGAGCACATTGAAAGCAGCAGTTGGTACAGATGATCTAATTTAACAAAATGATGTAATAAAGCAGTACTGAGGATTAGGAAGATTTCCTTTCCCTATTTAAATTCTTCTATCATCTGGATTATAGTGCCTCATGCCTTCCAAAACCAGATTCTATGATTGCAGTTGATGGAATTATATCTGAAGACCAGATTTACTTTTTTTCTGCATTAGGAATTTGTCAGGTCATACTGCCTACTTGGTGCTTTAATCTGTTTTTTCCAAAGTATCTCATTTGCAATTGTCTGTGATGTTCCCAGCCTAAGTAAAATTGCACTTTTGCTTCAGGTAGACATCCCACATCGTGATTTCACTTTAAAGCATTATCAGCATACTTAGTATGAGTTAAGTCTCAGACCTCATAGTTTGGTCTACAGTAGTTTATGGGAACACCTTAATGGATCTGAATTTCAGGTGCTGGCTGAAGAATCAGGGTGCTTATTTCTCAGGAACAAGTGGTAAACTTTTCCAGTAGGAGTGGACTTGGTATTTAATACATAATGCAGCTTCTCTTTGCTAGATTTATAAGCAAGCCATTCAGTTTATATGGGAAAGCTCAAGTAGAATCCACTGAAATCTTGTATATTTTGGCTGCTAAGGATTTGAGGAAAGCTCAAAGAAAACATTTGGTTTAAACACTGGATTGCAGCAGTGTGTTCTTGAAACAAGAACAAAAATATTTTGCCACTAAATGAAAATATTTTTAATTACAGGAGAAAGCACACTGAGTCTGTGATGCCTGTTTGAACCCTTTTGTCTACAGAAATGCTTTAACAGTAAATTTAAAGTGTTTACATCAGATAGCAACTATGCTTTGGATGGGATTCTGAATGCAAATGATTCTACGATATATAATAGAACTTACATAATAAGCTCCTCCTAATATTAATAGAAGTTTTGTTGCCTTCTTTTAAACAGTCTGACAATTACTCAATTGTCTATGCATCTAAAATTTGTACTATGCATCTGAAAATTATTAAAATACTAGTGCTACATGCATAGGTGCATAGCAGCATTGATAAATATGTGTTCCAAGCATCCCCGTACACCATAAGATAACTGAAGTTGTATAGTGTAAGTTTTGTGAACAAGCTACAACCTTTGTTTTTTTTAAAAGGAGGTATATATAGGTAAGCTAACCTGAAATTTAGCATTTCTGCAACAGAAAGTTGCAGCTAGCAGAGAGCACACCATTTCTGTCTTCTATAATTTCAGACAAGAAGGGAGTAATACTAAACCAGTTGAAACCACTAAGCCAACTTCAATTAAAGTCATTTACTGAGGTTACTCAAGAGCTTTAAGTGTGGGTACTTGTGAATGTGCCATTGGATTCATCATACCCGTAAGGAGTTCTCACCTCAGCTCTCAGTTTCCAAGGAACAGAGTAGAGTTTTCCAATAATATTGCTTTCCCTATACCATGTATTTATTAGGCTCAGCACTGGCTTAATGGAATCATGGCATGATACCAATACTGCATATCAGTTTACTGCCTAAAATTGAGGAATACTTGAACCTTTATAACCGTAGCAATGAAGATGAAACAAAGACCCTCCACAAAGTGGAAAGACTTCAGGAACAATATTGTCCTTAAGTTTTTCAGTGCTCCTTACTAGATTCCCAAATAAGGTCATTTTTTAAGATGCAATACTCGCCCAAATACTGATCCTGCCTAAAAGCTTGACTTGACCACCAGTGCAGCTAAAACATTATGTGGTATGTATGTGCAGGCTGCACCACTTTAAGAACAGTCAAGAGAAATGCTCTGGGTTGGGTTCTTCAAAAAAACACCACAGACAGCAATCCAGACCATAAGAGTTTCCTCCCAGTACCAAAAACTGAGTGGGTGCTACAGACTGCGAGAAAAAAATAAGACTAAATTTGAAATGAGATTGTTTGTTACTGTTCACTAATTTCTATTGTCAGATTATTTTAATTTGAAACTATACCTCATTGCCTCTTCTAAGACACAGAAAATAAACTACCTTTAACATGTTCTTCAGAGAACCCAGGTCTGTCTGATAGGGTAAGATTCATCTCATTTAACTTCAGCTGCATATGTATCAGAACTACGCTAGTTGACTGCTCTTCTGTAATATAAGAGAGAGATAATTCATCCAAGCTGCTTTTGAGTGGAGTGTGTTAATTTCTGTCTTTTTAGATTGGCTAAAGAAAGCCTACATGACAGAGTAAATACAAAAGTTTTATAAAGCCAAACCAGACAAGACAAATTTCATAGTCTGCAACTTTGCTGCATCTTTCATATAAAGATTAACATTTTTGGAGCACAGCTTTAATCCTTCAAGAGTTTGCTGCATGAAGGTATGTTTATCTATAAAAATATTTAGTAAATATTTAGGGGTTTATAGTGGAGAATATATGGAAACAGACAATCCAAGAGAAGGCTGCAATAGGACACTTAAGTCAAATGATAAACCATAACTATTTAAATAAGGTTCATTTATTTTTCTTTATGAATGTGATCTATCTAAAGGCAAGTTACATGTGAGTTTATGGGTCAACTGAAAATTAGTAGGCTTTGTATTGTAATTATTAGCATAAATATTATCAGTGTTCTCCCTCTTTACAGGTCTTTCAAGCCATGCTTCACTAAAATGGATAGTGAGTAAATACATCTAGTACAGAGTAGTAAACTGTAATCAAGCAGTCTAAGCTGAACTCCATTTTCCAGCACCTAATCCACTTACCTATTCAATAGTACATCTTAAATTATAGTAACATGGTTTGTAATATGTTAAAGCAGTAGGAAAGGCTATGCTAGATCTGAAGCAATATGTAAGAAATTTTAAAAAAAAAAAAAACAACAGAAGTAATATTGCAGGTTTTAGTCAAAGACCCAAAACTCCAAAAGACTCTCAAATTAAGCACAAATTAAAATCTTGGAATGACTTGAATGTTTCCTGAAAAGTTAATGGTGTTAAGGCATCTTGTGGAACACCTTTAAACCCAGCTGGTTTTACATGCTTTAGCATGTAATCCCTTTGCAGTTGTCTTGGAGTAATTGTGCTTTATATCTAAGATTTCTTCCTGATTGATTACTTAACCTAATCCTCCAATGTCTTACATGCTATGGAAAGTGAACAGGAAAATTTGTATACTGGTAACTAAAATCACATACGTTGTAAAGCAGTAGAGTTGATGCCTGCACTGTTTTGAAGAGAAACTCAAGCTAGACTCAAATGAACTAGCTCAGCTACTGGAAGCAGTGTAGTCATGGCAGCAAGTAGTTCAGTGTCAGCTGTAAAGATAAGTAAATATTTGGACAACTTGCTGGCATAGAGTTCTTGTGTTACAACAGTTACACTCCTTAGCTATTTTACATGCCGCTCAGGATGATCTCAGCCTAAGGAGACAGCCTAGCTGTACCTGTTGGCTGCTCAATGCCTTGCACAACAGGCTTGGAAATGCTCGTGAAATAAAAAAGAAGTGGAAAACTATGCCAGTACTTTATGAGTATCTGTGTAGTAATCTCTTAGTCAAAAATATGAGACTGTAACAGATGCTTATTCCTACTCTTGAGCTGTTAGTACCTTTTTCCTCTCCAGTACTCAAGTATCCCATGTTACAGAGGGCAGTGATAATTATTATCAGTTTATCCAATCAATATTACCAGTTCTTGCATATATATACATGTTTCCTATAAAAAATGTGCTTACATATTCATCTGATTATCCAGAGAAATAGTTTACAAACTTTTTTTTTTTTCCTTTCTGCGCTGTGAAACTGAGGAGTCCTTGAAGACTAGGGACTTCAGCCAGTACTGTTTCAGGGTATCTACTGAAGGCCTGATTCCATTCCTCTTGAAAATTGCAAACCTGGATAATTTCACTAAGTTGCTTTGTAGCACAGCCCCAATTCAGAAGAACATACGTGTAGTAAGACACATGTCAGCATTTAGCCTGTACCTAGGGCTAAACTGTAGCAGTTGTTCTACCACCCAATGACCCCTCCCCACCTGAGAAGGTGAATCATGGGAAAAAAGAAGCCCCATGAGTTAAAGTAGAAACAGATTTAAAGAAATAACAAAAAAAATACAATCACTAACATAAAACGTACACGTTTCTACTCAGCCTCATCCTTAGGATCAGCAGCAGAAGGCCAAGAATGGGGAGCTCCATGAAGAGGAATTCCACCCCTAGTAAACTCTCTCCCTTTTATAAAGAGCATGATGAAGTGGTATGGGATACACCTGTCAGACAGCTGCCTTCATTGGATCTCCCAGCTGACTCGGGGCTACTCATGGCCTGCCTGCATGGCTGGCCCAGGGGTCTGTGCCTGGGGAACCAGGACAACACTATTCAATGTGTTGAAGAGTGTTAGTTTCTTGCCTCTAGGATTGATCATTTAATATCCACTTGGCTTTGTTTCCTGCCCTGAAACAACACAAGCAGGCTAGCACTTCTGGGACAATGAGATACCCCATTAAGGTGCCTTCTGATGCCCATTGCCTAAACTTTCTTTGCACCACTGCTTTTATATTAGAATCATACAATCGTAGAATAGCCTTGGTTGGAAAAGACCTCCTAAGATCAGCAAGTCCAACCATTAACCAAGCACTGCTAAGTCACCACTAAACCATGTCCCTCAGCACCTCATCTACATGTCTCTTATTCAGTATCTGAGGGTGGTTTTTACATGGTGATTCAGGTATTATTAGCAACTGAATGATTGTTAGAAAACACGATAGCTAAGCCAGCTGACACTACAATTCTGCTGCCCTTAAAATGGATTTCAGAAAAGGGTTTTTTCTAGAATCTAATTTGGTTTAGACATGAATAATTTACAGGCTTCTTTTAAGAGACACCACAAAGGATCAATACAGATATAAAACATATCAACTACTCTATATGCCAGCTATTGTAAAATGCCATGCTGTTCTTTTTGCAGAACAAATTGCAAACATATGCACCAATTCAATACAGATTATTTTTCTTAAATCATACAAGCTATCCATCAATTCAGTAGGCAATAGTGATTTTTAGTTCTTTTATCTTTCTTCTAATTACAAAGTCAGATACCAAGAAAAGAAGTTGCTTTTCCGTGCTCAGCTTAGGGAACAATAAAGGCTATTCGTTTCTCAGTGTTTATTTTTATTTCTATTTCTATTTTAAATCTGTGTATATAGTTAGAACCCATGTTTCCATAACAGGGGTAGCAAGGTGTTTGATACATATTTTGTCATACTTATGCTTTTATGTACTTGCGCTCAAAAGAAAATTGGACATCAGGGAATGCGGTTATTTAGATGGCCTATACTTATTTGGCTCTACGGTTACAAAGAGGCAGAAAAATGCATAGAAATGCCTTTGTCTGTGATCATCCGCAAAGTGCATAGATCAGTCTTTATACTGTTACAATTAGGCTTCAAAAATTAATATTTATGAGCATTATGATAGCTGGCTCTGTCTAGAATGATTTGATCTGATCTGAAAGTTCCGATCTGATTTGAAAGTTTTAAGTTTGAGATAAAAGTTTCGTAACTGAAGCAATACACATAAATGGAATTCACGAGAATCTGAAGTAGTGTGATGTCCTAGCATGTAACCTGAAAATTTAATTGACATTAATATCCAACTGGAATCTAGTTGGTTAATCTCAAAAGTGGAGAGAAACCAGTGTAAGTGGTTAGTTACTGTAAACAGCAATATCTGTAGATAGATCACATTTACCACACACCCAGCACTCATGGTTTTTACAGTGCATTTTTTTTCTAGAATACGTATATGCAGTTTACTACCCACCAATACAGTATAACATTGTAGTCAAGATTTGCCTGGTTCCAAAAATAGCATAAAATATATATTTTTTAACTTCTTTAAGTTTGGAGAAAAATATTTTGAAGTTATGCTTAGTTTATAATCAAAACATAAATTTTGCCAAACTCCCAAGTCTGACAGATTTTCTTGTTTCATTGATGAACCAACACAGGATTTACCCTTACTTACTCTTCCCCAGGTCTGGCCATTATTGTTAAAATTTAGCTAATAAAGTAATATGCTCCTACACTTTCATTTGAGCTTAGCTGTGTTTTAAACCACATTCATCTATCGCCTCTGCTCCTGAGAGATTCTCTAGTGCATTTTATATTCTGGATTAAAAGTAATGTTACCCAGCTGTCTTTATGGGGCCTGGTTTTCTATATAATACTGGAATGACTCAGCACTCTCTGTGCAGGGTCTTAAAACCTAGGCAGCTACCACTAGGATCAAGTGGAGTGTCTAACTTGTGCTTTTTCCTTTAAAACTTAAAAATACCCTTCAGAATCATTTATCAGTTTTACCTCTCCCCATTCCCATTATCTATAGCAGGGGATAACATTTTAAAAGCCCAACCTCACTTCTCTTCCCTTGGAATAGTTCAGTTTCATTTGCAATGTCAGCAGAGAAGTGTATGGCTTTGGAAGGTATTAGTAAACTTCCTTTTCAGTGTTAGGGGTTCTGGGACACCGCAGCTGTAGCAGAGCTGCAGTGATAGCAGGCCACCACTGGTAGTGGCAGCTCTTCGTCCCTGTGTTAGATTTTGCATCACTTTGAAATCACTCACTGACCATGAGCAGTGCACATACCACAGAAATTCCCATTGGAAACTCCTAAGGACAGAGCAGAAAGTATGCCTTTTGATGTGCCACACCAAATTAAAGAATGCTATGGTTTTCTTTCTACTGAAAGGACTATAAATATTTTTTAAATACTACATACAATAAGACTAGAAAAGTCTTCAATTTACACTGCCACAGTCTGGTAGACCTCCAAGAAGTCCCTTACATTTCACTTGAGTTATGAAAAAAATTATTAAGTTTCTCTACTGCTGCAGTGTGCTAAACCACCTTCTACTAGGATAGTTAAATACAATGCATATAAGCATGTTGAGTATTGTCTCTTGAATATCAGGGAAGAACAATTCTCTAGAGTTTCTAATTGCAGTGGCACCTGAAAGAAATGTAGCGAAATGTTTTAACCATTATTAGGCAAATGGACAATTCTTGCACAGATTACTAATACATCTTTTAGTTGTCTTGGATTCTGCTGTCTGTTCTGTTGTGATATTTTAATCTTTCTGTAGTTTATTTCCTTTCCATGCTTGTCTTTATTTATAAATTATTGCCTCATTTTGTTCTAACATACTATGCTTTCTGTTTGTATATCAATATACGCATCTCAGGAACCCCCCTTTTTAGGCACTGTGGCACAACAGGTCTCTAATACTTAGCTAACTTCCATATACTTCAAACTGCTGTGCTAGTAGTAGCTCGGGTTCAGAAGTGAGTTATAGCATCTGAAACTGTAACAGACATTTCTGGCAGTGTTTCTGTCAGCACAAAAGCACCTGATCACTATTTGTGAGGGTCAGGTGGACAAAAGAGGTCAACATGTCAGTTGCCATACACTGGCCAAAACCAATGGGTGGAATGAGGGTTTCCACACTCTTGGACAAGTTGGAGTTGATTCAGCCACTCATATTCTTGCATTAAAGACTGAAGAAGTTTGATAATTTAGAAAAAAAATAAATGTGGAAACAGACATCAGCACTAGTAATGTTGCCAGTTGTCTGCACATGTGAACATTCTGTCTGTGAACTTAGCTTGGACAGGACAAAAAGTAGGCTCAATTTATTAAAGCAAGGAGTTTCTTTCTTGTCTCATTTTTACCCATTGTCATCAATCACTCTCTCACAAAGAGAACACAACATGAATACAATGTTCTTCTTACACCCTACTCTTAGGGTTTTTCCTAAGAGTTTAATCCAGTTTAAAAGTTTTTTTTTAACTTGGATCATAACACTGAGCTGATTTAAAGTACAGACACAGCAAAGGAAGCATAAAATTACAGCACTTAGGTAGGAATGAGTACCAGGGGCGGAGGTATTTAGGGGTAGAGGGTACCAAGAATCACTTTAATTGGCTTTGCCATTCAAGAAAACTTTAATTTCATATTTAGCTGATGATGCTATTTGTCCAGACTAAAATAATTTTTACCCTTACCTTGCATCTAGTTTTAAGAGATGAGGATGCCTTCAGTAACTGACAAAACTTGAGAAAACTTGACAAAGCCCAGCAAATTTCCTTATTGGTCACATACATAAGGTAATAACTACTGTGAAAACTGAACAATTTAAAAAGTTAGGTTGTCTTTTCCTACCTGTACTATCTGTTACCTGCACTTGATGTGTTACGCAATGTATACACAAAGTGTACACAGTTAGCTGTGCTTTCCTGTTCTGTTTTTGCATACATTAATATTTTCTCCTGTTGCTTGGTGTATGCCCACTTCAGGAAAACTTTGAAAACATTTGTTTGGATTCTATTTTAATAAGAAAGCATATCAGTCAGTAAATGTCAAAATTGTCTATCAGAGCTCTTTTCTCAGCTTTAACTACCTGACGATGTTTTTATATTGTCTAACGCAAATAAATCTATGATCAAAAGTGATTAACATTTTGATCAGATGTTTAGAGTTTTGACATTGGTGAATGTGGTCTGAGAGGTTACTCAGCAAACATGCATTCCTGGCTTGCTGCAATGTTTAGTAAAATGTATTTCCATAAAATACTATGGAAGGTGTTGTAAACTAATTTTTCCTATAATTTTCTGGTGATGATTACAAATGGGGATTGTTAGAAGTAGAAGAGAGAAATGGCAAACAGACAGGAGAAAAACATCCCAGTGAAGAAGCTAAGCACTGGAATTTCTTGACGAAAACACTATGGAAGCTACAGCCTTAGAGATATTAAAAACTTGACAGTCCTAAGCAACCTGATAGAGCTTTACATTTAGCCCTGCTTTGGTAAAGAGTTGGACTGCATGGCCTCCAGAGGTGCCTTCTAACCTAACTTCTGCTATGATTTACAGTCAACTGTCTGTGCCCTTATGTTTCTGTCACAGGAAAAGATGGAAATACTGTAGGTCAGACAATTTATAATAGAAAATGGATACTCAGAATAAATTTATGGGTTTGTTTCTACTGGTACTATTTTAAAACTTAGTTTCCAGACTAACTTGTTTGAAATATATTTTTTAATGTGTTTATAGGCTGAGCTGCTCTGTATTAACTCTAAAAAAGGCATTTCTCATGGAAAGCTTGACCCTGAGTTATTTTAGAGGTGCTAGCAAATGCTGCTGTTATGGTTTCCTGTTTATGGTAAGAACCGATCTCTTTTCCTCATACTTACTATCTTGCCAAAACCAGAGGTCATTAGCAAGGTGAATCTCTGTTTTTTCAGTGCTTCTGTCAATATAATTTTAGGAAATACACACAACTGCTGTACAATACAAATTTACAAATGGAAACCTATGAAATTTTCAAATAGCTAAAGAAACAGTATTTTAATCTACATTTTCCCCATTACTGTTATTGATGTTATTTGTATTTGGTATGAGGGATGCGCTTTCTCTTACACAGTTAATTTCTGTAGATTAAGAAGGGGTTTTCTAAAAGCTGAAATGGTTGCAACTAATAAAAGTGTACATCCATTAGGGCTTAGGACACTGTGGCCCATATCTTAGCTGAGCTAACATTAGCAGTACTTAAACAATAAAAACAATATACCTGTATTAAAAAAAAGACAACAAACAAACAAAAACCAAACAAAAAAAACCCCAACCCAAACCTATTTAGTATATAATCATGCAAAACCCTGGAAGTCATTAAATACATAATAAAGACAAACCTAACTTTTCACTCATACTTGATAATACAAGTGCAGATATACAGTCAGTTTTCCAGATTTTCACTCTTAGGTGAGGATCTCAAAAGTACTTTAAAAAATGGACAGATAAATGGGGAGAAAAAAATAGGGATGGTTTTTTTCCCCCAAAATGTATATGTATAAACTTATTTGAGCGTTTCAAAATACAGTCCAAACCCATCAAAATCTTTGATGGAGGAGGCTAGTCACAAGTCCCTTGTAACTGGGCTGTCAAAAAACAGTGAACACTCATAAAATATAATTAGAAGCCACTTGTCCAACATCATAGTGCAGATCTGGAAATAGAATTCCAGTCTTCTATTTAAAAATCCTAAAATAAACACTAGATTTACAGTGTTCCCTTTCTTCTATACAGTTTGGGATTTTTTTTGGCAGGCTGACAAAGTTTAGCATAACACTGTGGCCTTTTTTCCCTCTGCAGCATTCGTGGAACAACGTTATACTATGGTCATGTTCAAAGGATTTTTCTAGCACTTTCTGATTCTGAAGTTCCTTCTCATATTTTGTGTACCAGAAGCCTGATCTGTCTTGCATCTGTGCAAGCACACATACATACACTCCCCCTCTTACTAATATGTTTGAATTCTGGGTTTATTTCAAATTTCCAAGATTTATTTATTCTAGTCACACTAGATTTCCCACTGATAAAAAAAAAACGGTGTGACATTGACTTAGAGTATATAATCAATGAGCTGAAGTCAGGAATCCTCATCCTATTTCTGATGTGCAGCTGAAACTTGGAGAAGCCACCACCGTACAATCTTATTTTTATCTAAGTGGGAAAATTGTATATACCTTCCTTTCTAAAAAAGCCTGGAGGAATATGGATAAAAAATACTGAATAATATATTACTAATGATAAATGCTTAGGAAAATCAACTTAATATCTATTACATATTAATCTTTCAAGGAGGATTGAAAGCATTAAAATTATGTAAAATTTAAGAATAACACTTAAACACCCTTACAGTATGCAAAAAATAACCATATCTTTATTTTCTTACTAAGTGTTTAAATTATTCATCTTCAGCAAAGTCTTAACTTTGTCACCTTGAGAATCATATAAAGAAAAGAAGGCAGGTCATACAAGCCTTGAGTGAAAGGGAATATTCAGAAAGCACTGCAGCCATCAGAAAATTTGCAGAGCACAGGGAAGGAGGACGATGAAAATAATAATGAACAGGGAAAGTTTCAGTAAATATAGGCAGAAGAGAAGCAGTCATAGTGTATATGCCTCAAGACTTCAAGCTTGGTAATTCATGACTGGCTTGGATTCTACTATCAGTAAGAATTAAAGTCACTGTGAAAATGAAATATTTATAACTAGATCTAATCTTGAAAAATATATTGTTCTCATACTACAACTTCTATTCTTGATAAAGAACATTTAAGAAGTAATTTTAAATCTTGAAGAACAGGAATTGTTGTTGTTCTCAACATTTTTCATGTTATCCCAAATTATAGAAAAAGGGATATAGGGCTTTCTTCCATTTTATTTTGGAAACTCCCCTTAGGTCAATCTAAAGAAAGAGCTGGTGATTATGACCCATCACCTACTTGGGTGCTAAGGACTGGAATAAAATATGATTCTGGATTTCTCTTAAAAATGTGAAGTCCACAAAAATATTTCTAAATATTTTATCACGTAGAAACTTAGTGGAATGGATTTACAATAATACCAAAACTTTTAATCCAGTACCTCCCAAAATACTTTACAGATTTAGTAGATGCTCAGTTAGAGCAGAAAATAAATTTGGAAGAAGAGAAGCCTTACTGAGGACCTAGCAGCAGCCTTTCAATGCTTAAGAGAAAGTCACCAACCAAAAGCCCAGTTCTAGGCTCCCTACAGAGGGGCAGGAAAACAGAATGAAAGACAGCAACCAGAAATCGAGAAAGGGAGTTACAGCTAGATATCAAGAACACATATTTCAGTATGATGATATTTGAGCATCAGAACAGGTTTCCCAGAGAGACTGTGAGGTCTCAGAGGTTTTCAAGACCCAACTGGACAAAGTCCTGCGCAACCTGGCCTGAATTCAGTGTTGACCTGTCTTTGAGGAAGGGGCTGCACTAGGTGACGCAATTAAGACTCTGATTCTATTTGCAGCTAACCCTGGCACTGAATGTGGTGACTTTTTAACAGGAGGCATGCAGCACTGCTTAAAAGTTTAGGACAGGAAGCAAGATATACTCTCAAGGAAAATTTAACTAAGTAGAACTAATGTCGGCAAATTCAGTCCATTTTGCTCCCAGTAACTGAAGTGAAAACCAATGAACATGCTATAGTTTTCCTTCAAGTCTCTTTGGGAAGTCACAGTCAGCAGTATTTGCATGCATCTTATTTATCCCCTAGTCTGTCTGGTAGTTTTTAGAATCACAGAATCACAGAATAGCCTTGGTTGGAAGAAAGTGGCATAAAAACCTCACCATATGAGTACGTAATTTCCACAAATCCATTATAAGGACTAAAATGTAATTCTACTAATGATCTTTAAGTATTGCAACTGTTTAAAAGAAATATACAGAAAGCAAAAATTATCCATGGCTGCCTACTATGGCATAGTTCTCTGTTGTTGCCATATTTTTCTGTTATTCCCATTAGTCTTTTCCTCAACATTTTTGTGAAGAAATTAACAAAGTTATAAATTATTGTTTAGACAATACAATTGAGCAGAGTAGGAATAAGATATTTGAGTGAGAGTGCATAGTCAATATTTACAGTAGGGTTTTTTTGCCTTAGAGAAGACCACAGATACTGCAGATTTTCCATATGGACTAGTAAAATGCTTGCCTGGAGTTATTTGTACAAGGTGATCAACAAAGGCTGCTTTTGGTTCAGGGAAACATGTTAAAAAGCTGCTTCTTTTCATTAATTACACTTGATCAGTAACTCACTAGTGATATTATTGTCAGGGCTGTGGATGCCAACACTTTCTCATAGCAGTTATATGATCAGCAGTATTTCTACAAGCCACCCAGTTATTCCCAAGTCAGAAAGGAGTACTACTCTCCAGTCAGAGCATAATATGCTTTGTCTTTCTTCATACTCTGAAAGGAAGGTAAGAATCCTCATATTTCTGGTCCCAGTATAGTTCTTTCTTCAAAGCCTGTCATTATCTAGGTCTTTCATAATTTTTAAGCCTATCCCTGAGCTGGCACAATGCCAATTCAGCTCAGCACATAATTAATCAGTATTGATTATATTCATAGTAAAGACAAGATTCCCATCAGCTTCAGATTGCAGAATACTTCCATTGCCATCTTACTTTCTATTGCCTTTCCTAGTGTGTGCAACCTTGGACACCTATATTTACAACTCCTTGTGATTTATTTATAAGAGTGGGACAAGAATCTCCACTCTTAACAATGAAGGCCTCTCAAATATCTGCCTACGTACAAATTTGTAGTACCTAAAGTCAAGATTATGCTATGGTGCTTTCCATTGAGACGTTTCATAGAAAACTGTCAGCCTCCTCATCTATTCTGAGATCTGCATCTCTTCTCAAGCTAGACACTTGTGAAGACTCTTCATTTTTTTCTCATCATATTAAAGGAAGAACCCTTCTGCCTGTATTATGACTCACCCTTTCTGCATCCTCCTCCAAATCAATTTAAAAATATGAATCAAAAGAAAAGACACTTTCAAACACATTTTTATGACAGTAAATGTACATTTGGCAGGACATAACACTACCCAGATCCCTTTACTTTGGCTTCATGCCATCAGAAGCCATGTAGTGACATCTGTGTGATGATGCATACGAACTGGCATAAAAACTCACCAGGAAGTGTTTTTCATTCTAAAAACATCATCCATTAATCAGCATTTTCTAAACTGGGGCCTTTGCACCAAATCTCTTGGCTGTAACTTTCTGCTTTCCAAGTAGAAGAGGGCATTTTGCTCCCACGTAAGAATAAGCCAAAAGTTACTTCTCCGTACATTTCAAATACAGTGGGACAAAGGTCCACATGCATCTTTTCACCAAACTCATTTATCTTTTGAGACTTCTGAAAAAGAAGACATGTTAAAGCTCTGCTAATACACCGAATATCAAAAGAAGCAAGTCATATTTGAAATTCAGAACTGATGTATGAGTCAGCTCTGTCTTTTGCTTCTTCATATCTCTGAAGATATCTTCTCATGACTCTTTCACTTACTTGATGGATATCTGTCAGAAAGTCTTTAGTTGTCATTGCACAGTCAGACTTTATTCTGCAGTCTTGCACAAAGTAATAGCAAGATGTCATTTGAGACTATTTTGTATACCTTCCAGTATTTTTCCTCAAACCTTTTTAAACTCTTGGAGAAATAGGCATGGGACTGTATTAAGATCTTACATATTTGAAGAGCACCACACCCTACACACAAAAAAAAATAAAAATGCACCAAAAGCAGCAATCTTTTGGTGTTCAGTGCATAACTTCATCCTTGTTGGTTGCTGGTCCTTTTATTTGAAAGGAGAAAAAGCATTTCTTGTTATGCTAGCCAGAAAGAAAACAAAAAGTGAGTATTTTGGAAGGGTAAGTAGATAAGGAGCTAGAATAGAAAGATCCTTTACTCCTTTCTGTCCCTTTCCTAGCTTTTATTGGTATTGCCATTGTGTCTCTTCTGAAGCTTCTTGCATTGTCTGCTACCAGAGCCAGGACAGCAGATTAGATAGGAGGTTAGCATAGTATGATACATCTCTCCATATGTTTCAGACTGAATTTACATTTGGATGATAACAGCAGTCAGACTGAATTTACATTTGGATGATAACAGCAGTCACTTTTTTTTTTTTTTTTTTTAAGTAGGCCACCTGTCCCTCATGCAATTGTGTCAGCTGCTTAGGTTTAAAAATCATTTTTGCTAAAAATAAGGCTTCATAATAATAGAATCCTAAAATGTAAGATAATGAGATAACAGTTATATTGCTCATAAACTTCAATGGGGAGGGATAAATCTTAGCAGTTTTGGATTGCTCATTCACATTCCAGTCTTATTTCCTTTTCCTTCTTTTTTTTTTTTTAACCTTTCCCAGATGAATAAGATAAAATTCTCCTTCACAGAAAAAGCACACAGAGACAAAAAGAGATCATCTAGGAAATCCTGTTCAGCTACTGTTAGTTTGTATTAAAAATTAGGGGCGGTTTTGTTGGTATATTTTGGGGGATTTTTTTGGTGGGGGTTTTTTGGTTGTTGTTGGTGGTGGTGGTTTTGGTTTTGTTTTTTTTTTTTTCTTCACTACCGGGGAAAAGCCCTATGAACTTTTTGTTGAAGTTGCTAGCAGTCAAAGCTTTAGCACAATTATTCTGCTTCAGATGGGCCTGCTGCAAAACAAATTCTAAAGCGGAGAAATGAAAAGGAAGCTACATGGGAAAGATAGGATCACAGAAGTTAAAGAGGAAAACTATTCAGGAGCATGAAGAGAAGATAAAGAACATAAAAGGCTGAGTAGCAAAGAAAATGTGCTAATTCAGCTGTCAGTTGACTTTGTGATAATTGTTACAACTAATTTTCATGCATTTAATGTCACATCCAGAAATTCTTAGGATGTTACAGAAAATAAGCCTCTAATAAGCCTTTTCAGCTGCCTGGCATCATTCTGATTTACTAGCTGTTCCCAAAAATGTTACCTCTTTTCCCAAAGAGGTTGAGAATACTTCCCATACTTCTGCTTGATACCGTTTCCTAGAATCACCTTGATTTTCCAGCTTGCAGGTAGACACGATAAACTAGAATCTATTTTTGTTGTTCCCTAATCTCCTGTTTCCCCCCTATACCCTCTGTCAAGTACCTGCACTCTTACTATTCCTTCCGAAGCCTTGTTTTGCACAAGAAAAGCATTTCTTTAGATGCTGCTGTTGTGTATAGGCAGAGCTCTAAAGCTGGAGTCAGTGATGCATATATTTTTAGATAGAAAATCAATTTTTGGCTTCGGTCATATGGGAAACTTGTTTAAAGAAACTGAACCAGTTCTCTTATTTCACAGCTTGTAAAGCATGTCTGATTTCAGATAGTTTGAATACTAAAAGCATTACCAAAACAAGTAAACACACATCCCCTGTCCCACAGTAGTATCCAAAGGGAAAAGTAGAAGAACTTTGTGATACATCTCTTTCTGCTTATGTAAGTGAAATATAGAGGAGAAAGTGCAAAGTTAGTTTTCAATTATTGCTTTGTTAAAAAAAAAAGTAAAAATCACTGTAGTCTAAATCAGTTTTTCTCTTTCCCAAGAGCTTTAGCATGAAGCATAAATTCCACAAAACTGCAGCATTTTTTTCCTGAAATTATGCAAGGATGTTCTCAATAGCGTGTAAGCCTTTGGAAAGATAGGGTTGAAAACTTCATATCGCTGCTCAGCATTTGGTTATGAAAAAAGCAATTTGTGAGGAATGTAAACTGCATAAAGTACTAAGATGAGACAAACGGGAAACAATAATCACAGGTTTTGTAAGTCTCGAAAATTAAAAGGGAGTAAGTGGAGGAAGCCCCTACTCTTCAGAGGTGCTGCAGGCAGTCCCAAGCTGGACAAGGGCAGCTGGAGGCAGCAGGGGTCCCTTCCCTGCCGGCATCAGCCAGACCTGCCGCCTGGCCCAGCCCGGCGGAGCCAACAGCACAGCAACAGGCGGGCACCTGCGGGGCGCGGCGGGCCGGCCGCCTCAGGCCGCCCGCCCGCCATTGGCCTGCCGCCGCTTCCCGCCTCCTTTGAAAGCCTGAGAAGGGCGGGCGGCAGCGGCGTCTTGGCAGACGGGCGGCAGGGCAGGAGCTCCGGGTCGCAGCGGAGGCCGCAGGTAAGCCCCGGGCGGGCAGTGGGCGGCTGTCTTCCCTCAGAGGCTTCCCTCGGGAGGGCGGTTCAGCTGACTCCAGTGAACCTCTCTGAGGTCTGTTTGCTCACGGGTCTTCTTACAAAGTGGTAGCGTTATTCGAAGCTTCCTAAGTTAGCGTGCTTAGTATAGCAGTGTTTGTTTTGACAGCTCTGTGCTTATAGTAGGTACTATTATTTCTCCTTGTGTATTTATTTGGGTTCAGATTTATTGACTGGCTAAGGTAGGCTTGCTATCTAAGCAGCTGAACTGGTGGTCATGCTAGCTGTGAAGGTTTGTTTATAAGTGTGTTTCCTAGCATCCTAACCCCTGCACTAGTATGTATGTTTGAACTGTGGTGCATACGGAGCAGTAACGGAAAAACTTGTCTTACAACTTGTTTTGTGGATTATCTTTTCATCTACTTGTTCAGTTGCCAAAAAAATAGTTACATTAATGGTAAACTGATAAGGTGAGCTTTTTCTTTTTTCTTCTTTTAAAGCCCTTGACGATGAAAAAAACCTAACAAATTTATTAAAATAACTAGCTGGAGATGTAGAATTCATGTCATCACTGAAATGCATCCAATTCCCAAACTGTAAAACTTTGATAGGTGTTTTTTAAGTATTTAGCGAGCATACGGTGATGAAGAATTTCTTTATGAATTGATAATATACATATATTTGGCCTTTGTGTTTTACTCTTTCATAAATGGATAGGAGTAATAAATCATTCTGGAGTTACTTCATCTGTTTCAGGGTAGGAGTATCAGCTAGCACCTTCATAGATGTAATACTGCCGCTGTGAGAACCAGGGTACAGAATATAATGTTAGGACTGTATAGAACTAGTTTGCAGGATTACCCTGATTTATATGCTACTTAAAGAAAAAGCAAGGAAGAATTAAGAGAGGCTATATTTACGGGGGGGAGTATGGGACACTTCAGTGTAAAGTACCTATGTGTTTTCATCTGCCCTTAACACAGCTGTAATAAAGGCTACAAAAAATGTGAACTCATTAGAACACATTGGCTTATTAGTTCTTTCCTATCAAATTTCTGCATGTCTTGGCTATACAAGTAGGCTATTTTTTTTTTCTGTACTACTGTTTACTCTGTCTATAAACTGTAAAGTCAACTTGAACTAGAAATTCCTATATGGTTCTTGCTTCCTCACCACACAAACCCCATCTTGCAGCTTTAGTTGTGTTCCATGGCAGAAATAAGCAGGATTCTGGTGGTAGCTGCCTTTGAAAACTGCCTGGGTGTCTCTTTGGAAATAGGCACAATTTTAATGCATAGGCTGGCTGTGTTCATTTATAGAATTACTGTTCCAAATAATATCCCTGCTGATCTCATGAAAGAGGAAAAAAATAAACAGTAATGAAAAAGATGCTGGGTTTCTTCCAGCTGAAAGTGGAAACAGAAATTTTTTTCCTCGAAGCTCTTCTCCCTTCTTCTCATCCATCTCCCTGGGAGGTGAGAGGGAGTGTGACTTGTATGTTAGTCTCCCCATGGAATTTTGTATGTGTCTGAGAGGATTCTTTTTCCTCCTAAAATAAGTTGTCATTCTTCCAAATCTTAAGTTCTCTCCCTTATAATTCCTGTCTGAAAAGGACCTTGTGAAGTTGATCTAGTGTAAAGTAATGATCAAGAGATGCGCTGCTGATTCCTCTGCCAAGTTTAGAGAGCAAGCGGCATATTTGTGATGTCACAAAAGTTTGTTGCTATGCAAGACTTGCACATAGTCGTTACCAAATCAGTTACAGACCATTTCCTGCGAGCTAGTCTTCACAGATGCACCTCTGAACTCACTGGGAGCTCTGTGGCCAAGTTCCACACTTCAATCAGTGACCTGTGAGGGTGGGCTTGTAGGGTTGGACGTGAAGTGTTGCCTTGAATAGAGGGAGGTAATGTACTGTAACTTTTTGCTCTCTCAAATGCAGAATAATATTTAAAACTAAAGAAAGGACAGTGTTGCTGGGGACTGTTGTATCTAAATAATTTAGGAAAATGCTAATAACTTCTTTCCTTTTAACCTTCCTTCCTTAAATGGCTTTTTTATTAGGGAAAAAAAAAGGGGGTGGTGGTGGTGGTGCGCTCTGTCTAGCATTTGCTATTTCTCTATGTATGTTTGCCTGTAGAAACTTTTTTTTTTTACAGTCATTATTATTTCTGCTCTTGAATTGTTACTTGGTCAGTCATTACCTTCTTTGTATAACATCTTCATGTGAATTCAAATACTGCAAAAACTTGCATGTAACTGTGTGTGTGATTAAGCATGTGTATATGACTTTGTTAAAAGCGAACACCCTGCCCGCCTGTGGTTGCTCTATCGTTTTTCCAGATTTGTTTTAAAGAATGCATTGCCCCGTTGTAGGAATTGGAGGGGAGGGTGGGGTGGAAATTGGAGCAGGTAGTGGAGAATGCTGTGAGGTTGCAGAAGACTGCTTTGACTCAGTGCTACAGGTGTGTGTGTGCGTTCACTTAGCAACAGGAGCAGCAGCAGTCTGGCCGAATTGTTTACCTGCTTGTAATGCACTATTTGTGTTAGTTAAGCCTGTGGGAAGGGAAAACTTAAAACCCTGGCATTCTGTCTGTGGCAGCGCTCTGCCTGTCACTATGAGATGAGGGCAGAGCTTCCCTGTCCCACAGAACTATGAGAGTGCAGAAAATGCTTCCACCCTGTACTGGAATAAAGCAGATTCCCCTTTCCCTTCCCCCAAGCTTTTGTCGAAAAAAACAAAAGTGCGAGCAACCCCAGCAGAACAGGCGCTAGCTGGGTGCTGGGGGCTTTCCAGGGACGGAACAAAGAGGGGGTCAGGTGCCCCGAACCGGGCTGCGTGCCTCCCCGTGGCGGCGCTCCCCGCGGTGCGGCAGGACAGGTGTGTCCGGGCCAGAGCCGAACCGACCCTCCTTCCCCTCCCTCCCCTGCCAGTCACGTGGCTGTTACGCTGCAGGACTCCCAACTAAATCTGTTTGCTCCGTAATGATGGGGAACTCCTTTAAAAACAAAAAAGGGAGGAAAATAACGCCTACTCCTCCAGCCCACAGTCAGGCAAAGTCCGAAGAGAGGTGACGCACGCGAGCAAGCAGTGGGGGGGTTCGGCGGCCGCCATCCTTCGTGCGAGAGCAGGGTGCGGGGAGTTAAAGCGCCGGCAGAACCGGGAAGCCCTTCCCTGCTCGCGGCCGGGGCGCTGGCGTCTGGCCTGGCTACGGGGGACCGGGGTGGTCCCCGAGCTGAGCCGCCTCCCGGGAGAGGCAGGCGTACGCGGTTTGAGGAGGAGAAGGCGGCGGTGGGGACGGCAGATGGGATGCAGGCGCGGGATGGGTGGTGCCGTGGAAGGGCACCAGCATCTCTGTCTCTGCCTCTGCCAGGGCCCGGCGTCCCGGAGGAGGTGCCATCTTCCGCGGCGGCGCAGGCGCGGGCGGGGGGAGGCGGGGCCGGGCCGCGGTGGCACCTCTGCGGGCGGGCGGGGGCTCTGCGGCGGTCGTGCCGGTTTTACTGGCCCTGCCCGTGAATGGCAGCAGCGCCGGGGTGAGTCACTGTTTGGCAATAGAGTGCGCGGGTGTGTGTGCGAAAGGATGAGTGATGTCAGAGAGCGCTGGGGCTCTGGCGGCGGGCATGAGACCGGCGGCTAACGCGGCGGCAGCCCCGAGCGAGCGCTGCTCTCGACGCCCCCCGTCCCGCAGCCGCCCGCCAGCGGGTGCCCCGCTCCCGCTCCTGAGGTACCGCCGCGGAAGAGGTACCGCCCGAGAAGGGCCGCCCCCGCTGCGCCCTTAACGCCCGTCCCTTTCGCTAGGGAGGAGAAGAGTCTGAGGCGGTGAGAGGAGCTAATTGCGGGGAAAGGCAGAGGTTGTGGCAAACTTTCTAGCTGCTTCTGCGTGCTGCTGCCTCCGCGGTGGGAGTGTCTGGCCGTAAGGAACTGCAAAGCCCGAACCTGAGAGCCCTGGGGCTCCAAAACGGACTTCTGCTGCCTTTAGAGGAGGAACTGCCAGCAGCGCACTCTTGTGCGTGTACAGCTGAGTCGGTAAGTTGGGAAGGGCACAGGTGGGTAAAGCATGGCATACCGCAGGTACGCGCTGGGAGAGCCTCTGTCACTAGAAGTCTCCTACATGGGAACTGGGCAGGGGCTGGGAAGAGCAATCCTACACTTATGCTCTTTAGGAATGGAAGAGATCGCATGCTTTACCTGTAGAATAGTCTTAATTTTACTCTTGAAGAGCCCCCCCCCCCCCCACCCCCCCCCCCCAGTTCGGGAGGACACCTGCTGTTTTGATTTCTCTTGCAAATATGTAATGCATGGAACATACTCAGTTTGCTAGTAAAATTGTACGTTCTTGATGTGGGTGATGTGTGTGTACCACTTAGAGCAGTACCACATACCTAGTTGAACAGGTGAGGGCTTCAAAATGCCTGATTTCAGCTGGGGAAGATGAAAGAATTGCTATGAGGATAGTAAAGGTGTGTTGCTGTAGGGTTTGTTTGGTTTTTCTTGTTCCTGTATGCCTGCTTGGTGGAAGCCACTCCTGAACTTCCTGAAGTGCAGCTCAACTAAACTTCTTGACTTAGTGGCAGGGTACGTTTCTATTAACATTGTATGGTTTCTAGTTTAAATTTAGCTCAAAATCCTCGTGAAAAGTAGTTAATGCATAGTCTTGTGGCAAAATCATAAAAGTCCTAGAATACAATGTAGACTAGCTGTTATTCAGTTTAATCCATTTCTTAATCTTTTTATTTGATTTTTTTTAAGACTTTAGAAAATCAAATATCTATTTATACTCAAACCACTTAACACATCAATTTATACACAGTGAGTTGTATAGGTGAATGGTTCCATAGAGATATTACTATAAACGGAGCAGGTGCATGATATTTTCTTACAGGCCTTATAGGAGTTCTGGCAAGCTTCACTTACAATTGCATTTATTAAATGGTTTGTGTAAAAAAGCAAACTGCTTTTTAAATTATATTTAATGTAGTTGCTTATGTGTATTATTATTTGACAGGGCAGGTTTTTGGAGACTGCCTTAGATACTGGTTTCATAGAGAAAAAGTAACTTATTCTTTATTTTAACCTAGCTCAAATGATCTAGGGCTTCATTTACTAGGAAGGTCAATGTGCACCTTTTTTTTTTTTTTTTTTTTCCCTTTTGGGTAGGATTTACATTGCTTTTCAGTAAAAATGTACAATCTCTGTCTGATTTCAGAGAAACATACTTGTGTCTCTGTCCCTCAGAAAAATATTCAAGTGTCCCCTGTGTAGTATGTTCATTCACAAGGGGTATTTTGGCAAATCAGAGTGGTGGTAGTGGGAGGGAACTTTAGGTGAAATTGTAAGGTGATGACAATAGTATGTAGATAAAGGCCCTTAATGAGATTTGATATATGTACTGTCTGTGAAGTGAACTTACATGGTGGAGAAATGAGGACTTGAAGAGAGCAAAGATGGACAATTTTTTTTTCTACTCTTAGGTTGGTAATCTGAATCTAGAATGACTTTATGTACCTCTGAATTTTGACTATTGAGCCATGGTTGGCATGTTGATCAGCATGTTTTTTTCTGGATCATAAAAGCATCTTGTGATTGTATTATTGTAAGACACCAAAAATGATAGGGTTTAACAATCCTGTTTTCATAAACTAGTTTTCTTCTGATTTCAAAACTTACTTCTGATGTCTACTCAGAACATTATTGTATCATGGATGTAGTATTGTGACGAGCTTCGTATTTCCTTATCAATTAAAAAACCCAACCAACAAACCAGCCCCCACACATACCTCCCTGTCTCTGGGAGAGCTGAATAAGAGACTTCATCTGTAGTAGTTTTCATTCTAAAAACCAGGGAATTCTTTCTTTACAGTGTATTAATATACCAAATAAAAGAATGAGGACTGGAAAGTAGTGTGCAGGTTTTTAAGAATTAACAAAAATTTAAAAATATTGTAGTTTTTCTTAAGGATCAGTGAATGTAAAAGTTTTTGAAGAAATGGCTCATTACAGTTAAGTATCTTAGTATAGAAATGGACTTTGAAGATGCAGATATTTGTAACAAGAATGCAGAGGATGCATCTTCTGTTTGGATTTTTTTTCTAATTTTGATGGGTTGTTGGCCTACAGTGTTTGATACTATTTGTGGGGAGTGGACAATACAGATGCTGTGACGCTTTATTTAGTATGGATATGGTATTGCAGTAGTCTGAACAGATGATGGGAAGATTAATGTAACACTAGGTCCACTGTCTTCAGAGATCTCTGTCTGCTGGGAGAATTGTTTGTACCATGGACACCACTGTCCCCAAAGATGCTGCGGGTGCTAAGAATGTCAGGCATTCAGGCACCACTGTCCCAGCAGGTGCTGAAGGCCTTAAGAGCTGCTAATGAGAAAGTTCTATCTGATATAGATAGCTCTGTCTTGTCCATTTTGCACCTGTTAGAAATCTATTTCTTAACTATACTGAACCTGACTGGTTTAGGGAGACTCCAGGACTTTAATAACCACAAGTGTATCCTTATATGATGACACTTGCTTATGTTACCACTGTTTCTCTTTCCCAGAACAGCTCTTATGTGGAGGGAGATATGTATAATAAAGAGAAAGAAGTACTTCTGGAAGTCTGCTTTATAGCTGTTGAAATGAATTTTAATAGGACTAAACTGTATAGTAAAACTAAATCAGCTTCAGGAAAACCTGTTAGTTACCCTCTAGCTAACATCTATGTAGTATCTGTAATACAAAGGGACTACTGTGCCTTGAGGTCATGCTTGTGGTTGCTGAGTAAAACTTTCTGACTCACTGTAAGTCTCTTTCAAAATATGCAGTGTCAAGAGTGTGTCCTTTTGTTTGCAGTCTGGCATTAAAAAATACCGAAGTCTAGTCTGTTGTACAGATGAAGAAATGAAAATAGTTTGTCAGGATGTCTGAAGCTGTTGAGTTAATCATTTCAAATAGAATCGTTCTTAATAAAACAGTGTTCAGGCCTAAATCCTCAAAGAAAATACTTTTTGAGCATGATTACTCAGGAAAACTTCACTGCATTCACTCGGACAAGACAGTTTTATAGGAAAAAAAAGCACGTATTTCATATTTAGGTGTTTAATTTTCCAGATAAAATACTTTTTCTCAGATGTGTAACCCTGGATAAGGAGAACATCCTATTCACTTGAAGGTACCTGAACAAAGAAGCAGGTGTCTTGCTTTCAGTTTATCTTCCCCAGTTTGTGTAGGTTAACTTGCAACTGTGATGTTTAAGTTTCAAGGACATTCCACTTAGTTTTTGTTTACAAAATTTATAAAGAATAAGTTGCTGCTATAGGTGGAACTGTGAGGCTTCCAAAGGGTGAGCTTTGTTTCCCCACAAAGCAATGCCTTGCTATTCCTGGCTTTTAATTTCTTGCTGCCTCCTTTTGTAGTCTTCTGTTTCGTTTTCTTTATATTCAGCTTTCCTTTGATTGAATCTTACTAGAATCCTGTGCAATGCAGTAAGTGTCACGTGAAGCTTTGCAGTGGTTTTTGTGTCTGTGGTTACTGATGCAAAGTGGACTAAGGTTGTACACCTGTTCCTTGAGGAAAAGATGCTGAGCCTCTTGGGTGCAGCACTGAATGTTTTGGAACGTTGCATCAGCTTAATTTGGATGATTTAAGCTGAAGTGATGCAGAGCACCTATGGACACTTTTGCTTAAGAATTAATTTATTTTAAATTTAGCCATTCAGGGTTATTTTTGATTTAGCAGTAATCTGGAATCTGAAGTGGAATGTGTGGATTTGAATTCAGTTTCTTGGATACGACATAAGCATATCATGGCTGCAACTGAATAGAAAAGTTTGGAGTACAAATAATGATTAAATGTTTGTCTTCAATTACAGTAATGTTACTTTGGTGAAAGAGATGGGCATCATGAAAGAAACTGAACAAAGTGAGCAAAACAAAACCAGGAAGCTAAATGGATTTAAGCCGTTAATTGTAATCCCCATCTGAGAATTTACAGACTGCTTGCAGACAGTTTGTAATCACTGGTTTTCAGAAACTCCTCAGGTAGTTGGCAGTGTTCTTGGTAATAAATGATGTTTCAGGGGCAGGTTTACCTGTTACTTGTCATATGTCCCATGTAAAGTTACGTAATTTTTATTCATTTGGGAGAGAAGATCTTTTTGCCTGGTGTCTCTGTCAGTATCTTAGGCCCAGGTCAGTCTTGCTGCTATTGTAAGGGAGTTGGACTAGATGATCTCTAGAGGTCTCTTCCAACTCTGACAATTCCCTGAATCTGTAAACTCAAGTGTTCCAAGAGTGAAGTTAAGTACTAATATGGGTTAAATTGTACTAGTATGTTTATTCAGTTTTTGTCTTTGTGCAAGTTCTGATGGCCAAGTATCACTGTGAACTAACAAAACTTACTGGAGCTTGCTTGCATTTGTAGTGTGTAACTTACAGGAGGGTGTTGTTTTTGTTTTATTTAATCACAGATCTCTGGCATTCATGCCCCTAAAACAAACTGACCAACCACATTTAAGTTCTAGTATTACTTTTAAAAGTCTTGGTTAACTGTAAAATGGGTGGGAGCTCGTAACACTATCAGAGTGCAGCAATCTGTTGAGCCTCAAAGACTTAAGTCTCTGGCAGAGCCTTTGTAGAACCTGGATCTTGTTAGAACTAGTTTAAAGCCCTAAGGAAAAGGTAGTGGCTTTCCTTTATTGAGGTGTTATTACAAGTGTGTTGACCTATGTTACCTCCCCAATATATCTTTAATAGACCACTTGCATCTGTAAAAGTCCTATATTAAGAAGTCATCTGCTCTCACTGATTGTTTTCCCTTTTGAAATATGATTGCATTTCTTAGTATTTCTCTTTCTAGAGCTTTTATTCTGCTGAGTCTCCTGAGTGACTTCTCAGAATTAGTTTATGTGAAATGTACATAACAGTGGCAAAATGTTTACTTATGCACATGCCCAACTTCCTGCTTGTGTTCACTCTAGAGCTGGGCAGCTGGTTAGTGGAGTAGACCTAAGTGAGACTCTCACCTTTTTTTAGGTGACATAATTTGCTAAAGAGAAGCAGTAGTAGGGAAGGTCATGCCTCATAATTGTTAATTCTGCCTTTCATATGGAGGGCATGATATAATCCTATAGCTCGTTGATAGTTCTCATACATTTCTACAGTAATTACAGCTCATCTGTTGATTTATTTTTTTTTTTTATACTTCCCTCACATCAGCCTTGTAAATGGGGAGCAGCGCTTGCTGTTTGTAGATGCTTTTTAAGGTTCCAAATAACACTGCCCATGGCTTGGCTTGAGACGGAACACATACTTTACTGAAGCAAACTGTTCCCATCACTGCCACTGCCCCAAAAAGACATTTTTAAAAAACTGGAATGCTGTGTTACTGTCTTAACAGCGCTAAAAACATGTTTAATGTAGGATTCTATCATTTCATCCTCTGCCAGTTATTCAGTTCACATTTATATATTAACATTTCAATATAAAATCAAAAGCATTTAAACTGAAAATCTGAAAGCAAATCTTTTGTTTGTTAGTGCTGAGAGAAATGAACTGCTATGGATCTACTTTGGATTAGTTCGTACTTGTTTTTCTGGTAATTTCAGGAGTGTATAGAAGCTATCAATGTGTTATAGCTTGAAAGTCAATTTAAAAAGTTAACTTGTGTTACTTTTAGTTCCTGTATGTTAGAAGCCTGACAACATTCCTACCAAAGTTTGTGTGTTTTTTTCCTATTTTCATAATATTGTGCTAATCTGTAAGGATGCTATGTGAGAGTTCTTTGCCAGTACCATTCTCAGAAGCAGGAACTTGTCTTCATTGGATTTCACTCTGATTTTACATACTATCTTGAGTGTGTGTTTGACAAGAGTTCATTCCTGTCTTCTGGCATACCACCTTGGCCTTGTAGAGGCTCATGAGCAGAGAACTTGGCTCTACTTAGTAAGTAACAAGGCCAATTTAAAACACTTGCTCGGCTGCAGTTACTGAAGAAGTGCAGATGCTCAGTCTGCTGTGTTTTCACAGAATTGTTTTGTTTTGCTGCTATGTATACTTTGCACGCAGCTATGAGGGATGATTTTGGATTTTTTAGAAAAATAACAAACTACTCAATGTGGAAAATGTACCAGAAAACTAAAGGTATTTCTCCAAAGTGAAGTTGTTTCTGTCCTGTGAGAAAGGATTGACTGAAATGGTTTGAATCCTGTATTAACTACTAAAAGCAATCATGCATGAATATAGAAAAACAACTCTTTTTCAGTGTTTCTGTTTTTCTAGAAATATATTAACTTCCATGATGGAATTCAGAGTTGAGAGGAAGGGCTGTGGCATCCTGTTTGGCTCTGAAGACTTGTTAAAGGCATTGCTCCTTTAAGGTGCCATAGTGAACTTGGAAGTTAATATGAAGACAACTTACTGAAGAGTTGAGTGTCATGGGTTTAAACTTCTGTCTGCTGCAGTGATTGTATCCTGAATTTGCAGACACTGTTTACAATTCATCATTTTAGCAGTATTGATCCCCATGAAATTGAATACTAGACGTGCAGTATAGCTGAATGGCAAGGTCTCTCCACTGAGGATAGCTTTTTGTGGTAACCACAGTCATTAGCTTCTTTTATGCAGTTCTTAAAAAAAATTGACTAAGCTATTTTCATGTGCATAGGCAGCCATAAGTATGGTGAGTAGTCATTTATTCTGTGTAGAACAGCTAGTATATGTGAAGTAGGATGGAATAATGTGTATGTCTGTGGAAAAGTTAAAGATGGATGAAATCTCAGGTGACCAACCCCAGGACAAGGCACAATGCCTGTCAAATATCAAAGGTGAAGTAGTTGGGCTAAAGAAATCTTCAGTTCTAGAGCAACAAGTGTCATTATTTAGATTTTTGTTAGAAGTATTTTTCATTGATTTATAGTGCTTTTTTCTTTTTTTTAAAAAAAAGAGCAGAATTCTACAGATTGCTGGCAGTTTATGCTTCCCTGTGTTTATGCTTTCTAGTCACCGGACAATCTGAACAAGATAAATAGCTGCCTGGCGTAGTTTTACTCTGCAGTATGAATGGTTTCTGTTTTCTTTGTTTTTTTTTTTTTTTTTCTTAGTTTGGACTTAAACTTTAAAATAAACCCTAAAACATCATAGGATTTGAACTAAACTCTTCAGCTCTCTTACATTTGAGGAGCTCCATAATGAATGACTGAAGTTAAAATGGGTTACTATTACCCTCAAAGGCCTGGAGTGCAGATAAGAGTTGCAGGAAAGCAGGAACTCTCTGTTCTATTGTGGTGCACTAAGGGCAAACACTAGAACTATGATATATTACCTTACCCACAACTTTTTTTGAGTGTGCATGCATGTGTGCTTTCTTCCTATTCTCCCCCTGCATCCTGTTGTAGTGAAATCACACACAAAGCTTTTAGCACTGCAAGCCTTTCTAGAACATCTGTTTAAGGCAACACAGTTAAGTCAGAATTTGACTGATGCATGTAATATGCAGAAAAGTATCTTTGTTATCAAAGTCTGTATTGCAGTTAAGGTAGCTACAAGAGGAGTATTGTACTTAGGCCTCACATAATTTGCTCAAAGAACTACTGTCTTGATTAATCTTCTGTAACACAATTATGAAAATGCTTACTCCTGTTTGGATTACTCAGCAAGTGTTAGACTGGTATTATATAGCTTATGATTTGGTCATGAATTGCTGAGAATGGAACATGAAAAATCTACTTACACATGCATTTATAGTGATATTCTATAGTGTTTTTAATTAGAATCAGGTTACAAACCTTTCGTTTCATCAACAGGCTTGTAAAGTGCAGGACACAGTATTTTTGTTGCGTATTTGTAATAGTGTGATTCAGTGGAGTAAAGGCAGTCTTAGTGGACTGAAAATATAGAAGGGATGACTTTTTTCTGTCTTGTTGCTATTGTGACTGTTTTAAAACATTCTGTTTCCACACCTCATCTCCTCTTTTCATGAGTTCTATAGGTCTAGGACAGTTCATAGATCAAGTTAAAGAGCAAAGGCAGCCTCTACTTTTTTTTTCCCCAGTGCTGTGTCACTTCATAATTCCAGGTATGTCAATTGGAAGTATGTGTACATGTAGAAAACCTGTCTACTTTCTTAGTTTAGAATGTCTTGGGCATTGTTTGGACTATGAAGTGGCTGCTGCTTGTTTTTCTGCTAACTCTCACCAGCTTTGACACCAGCTTACTGTGAGCAAAATGTCAGTCTGAGGGAACAGATTGAAATGCTTCACCTGAAGCAACTCTCTTTGGGGAATTGAAGGCATGGAAGCCAGATGTGCTCATTAATTGACCTATACCTTAGCTCAACAGGACATTCCTTCTGAGAAGACCCAGGCATGAAAACTGGTTTATCAGTTTTAGCCTGATGTTTAATGTACAGCCTGATGTAACTTGAGTCTGGTCTTGTCCAAGAGGACCTTTTTGTCTTTATCTCTTAGCCAGGCAGCACTTATAGAGTGATTGCCCATGAGCTATGTTTGCAGATAATCAAGCTATATTTCAGATAGAATTTCACATTGGTATATGTCAAACAACATAGACTCTTGCCTAACACTTCAGAATGGAGTTACTACTTTAGAGAAAGTATGTAGGTATGTGAGCACCCTCTTGTCTTGTCTTATTCTGCCTCTTGTACATGTGATGAAAATGATTAATGTAGTTAAACTGAAAAGTAACTTGTTCCCTAGTTTCTTAGTTTGTTTTTGGTGGAGTTTTTTAAGGTGAGTTTGTGGTTTTCTAATTGCCTACTGCACTTTAGCTTAAATATTGAGGGTCAGTGGAAACTCAAGTTCTTGCTGGAAAGTGTCTCAATATTCAGTGTTCTGGTGGCTGAACATGCTTAAGAAATGTTAATGTGAATTCTGACCCTGGATGCTTCAGGTGACTGCCCTGACTGTTTCCTTGCAGAGTAAGAGATCACAGCTTGTGCCATTGTAGGGCTTGTGCTGTTGCCCCAGAAGCAGAGCTGAATAGGTCTCAATTCTGTCCAAAATATGTTTAATAAATCTTACCGTCAGATCTGAGGAAACTTCGGGAAGCAGAGAGCTTTCTCTGAATATCCCTTTTTAGAGTAGGACAGTTAGTTACTCTGGAATTGAACTATTTCAGAGTTTAAGATGATATAACTCTTTTGAGTGTATGCTTTAGTATAGCTATCCTAGGAATGTAGGAAGAAACATTTTTGGCTTTGGAAGATGTCTTTAGTCAAAAGATGCGACGCTTCTGGCTCACACATCTGAGTATTCAATACTTAAGGCAGCTCACAATGTGCATTATCTAAAATAAAAGGAAATCAGATTTGCTCAGAGGCTGGACATGATTTTCAGGCTGACTTGTTTCCCAGTCTTTGCAGGAATGTTTTGCACTACTACATAGAAAACCTGTTTCTTGTGTTTTCTTTGTCTTGAATGGGATACTGAAAGATGGGAACTCATCTGGGATGTTTTAGGAAGGGATAATATATCTGGTGTAGGGCATAGATCCTGCTTTCTGAAGGGCTTAAACTACTCTAACTCAATTTGTATCTTATGCCAGAGCAGCATTTTGCATTCCTTGTGGTGTAAGACCTTTTTAGACTGTTTGTTTAAACTTTTTTTCATATGTGCATACTATTAAAAGATCTTCTGGTTACTTAAAAACCAAATCCAACAGAAAGACTTTGACTTCTTAAAAGTCAAAGAATTGGGAAGGGGAAAAAATAGATTGAGACTTCAGATAATACCAACAAAAACCACCCAGTACATGGGTAACTTGTGATCCACTATCTCTGTTTATACAGATATACAATAGAGATAACTGTACTTCATGCAGTTAAATAAAATTAACATTGACCTGCAATATGTGTTAAAATTGCCTAGACTGTTTGCATGAACTAATTCTAATTATTACTGCTGCACTGAGGGGAGTGGAGCAGCTTAACACAGGGTGGAGTTTGCTAGCATGCCAGCTTGATTGCTGCTCCCAGCTGAAAAAAAAAAACCCTTCTGGGTGGCAGCTTGTATGGCAAGTCCTGAACCAGTCCTGTGTTTGTATCTTGTCTTCATAGAGCTGTTTTAAGAGATCACATGAGCTAGGATTAGTGTAGAACATTTCGGCTCATCTTCTTGGGTTGCCCCAGCTATGATTAACATCTTGGTACCAGTCAGATGTTAGGGTTGTAGCATAACATATGTGGGTCTTTTGTTTTCGTTGTAATTGGTCTGCATTAGTCTAGAGGGCTTTTGACTCTTTCCTCTGCAGTCCTGTAATTGCTACTGTGGAGGTGTTTCTTATTATACAATGTCTGTCATGCAAGGCAGTTGGTGTTCACTAGTGTTATCTTCTGTGCATCATTTACATAGCTATGAAATTGTGAAGTCTTATAACTGTAGTGACTATCGAGTGAAATTGGCATGGTAGGACTCAATGATGTTAAAGGCCTTTTCCAACCTAGGTGATTCTGTCACCTTCCAGACTAAGTCCATGAGAGACTTTCTTTCATGCCCTTTGTCTCTCTCTAGAATAGATGTGAGTTCTTAAGCTAGTGTTGGCACCACTGATAATTGGATGTGCTGTCCTACTGGCAAGGAGGGGAACACAGTTAAGAGCAGAGGCTTGTGCAGTGGCTCTAGATGTGAAACCAGGATGCTGGAAGAGCTGATTTTTAGCAGGCTGAATTGTGCAAGCCCCTGTCCTGGCCTGTGTTTAGCTAGGTAACTACCTTAACAAGTGGCCTGGATGGCTGTAGGGCTATGCTGATGGAAGCTCTTGAAATCAGCTTTCAAGTTCTGCTCTAGACAATAATTCTCTCAGATCATGTCTATTTGCCCTAAAGTTAGAAGGTCACTTCTAAAGCCAGCATGTGAACTTTCCTTGCTGATGCATGAAAATTTTGGCAAGATTTGTGCAGGAACACAGCAGAAATAGCAGTATGCAGTCAGATGTCCTTCATGAGAAGATACCAGTTGGTAGTCCAGAATGTTCATGCTTGATTAGTTTGAGTGATCACTTACTTTCCTATACTCCTACGGATAGCAGGTTCAGTGGTGACTAGAAGCCTCCCTTAGGCACTACAGCTAGCTTACAGAGTGGAAGTTACTACCTGAGGTACATAGTACAGTGTATTATAGAAGTATTCTTTGTATATCAGAGTACTTTCACACCAGATTTTACCAATTGGTAAAATAAGATGGGTATAACTCCAGTGATTAGATTATTAGTTTCATTTGTACCGTTTTAGTCATGTGATGTGTGTCATGGACAAGATGTAGATGTTAGAAACCAGTGGTCTAATGCTACAATGAGAGACTAATGGTGACTTTTCTAGGAGCATTGCTGAAGATGGTACTTGACTGTTTTCTTGCAGGAATAGTTTTAGTAAATGGGAATTTGGTATGAGCATCACCAACTCTGCTCTTTAAATCCTTTCTGACCAACTTGGTTCTTTAAATCCTTTTTAAAAGCTTTAAAAAAGCAAATAAACTTCTGAAGGTGAGAAGGGGAGGAAAAACAACTGAAAGGATTGTTGTGAATGGTAAAAGCCTCTATGCTGGGCCTCATGAGAGGCTTAGCATATAAAGAATTTGTTATTGTGCTGATTTTCAATGCAGGGTTGTTAAATGCTAGAGAATAGAAAAATATTTCTTACCACAGGCAGGGAATAATGAAGAGAGGTTTCAATTATGTTGGAGATGTTTAGTTAGGTACTTGGGTAAATAGTAGCTCTGTGAGAGGCAGTAAAAACACATCAGTAGTATTTGTGGCCTCTTCATCTGACCTGTAGGGTGAGGCTCAAATGGAGCTAGCAAAATGTCTAGGAAAAGTAATACAGAAATACTTTGGGTGATATTTGTAATTATCACCTTCTGCTGTCCCACTATTACCATCCTCCTGAAACTTGATTTAAAATGATAGCCAGTGTTGTGGGGAGATAACATGCTAGGCAGGAGGAGGAGAGAGAATTCTGAGGAAGTGTGTTCTGTTTGTCAGTCTGTGGGAGAAACAGAACTGAAGAAGGAAGCCTTGAAGTGCATAGTACTTTAAGTGTTTATTATTTAAAGCTAAACAGTGTCTTCTTCCTTGACTAATTAAATAATATAAAAGGGAAATGTTTTTTCTTGTCAGCATAATGTGGAAAGTATTTTCTTCTATTAATAGAAAATCTTAAGCTAATGGAACACTTGAACAAGTTTTAAGGAAGACCATGGGACTACACTGGAAGCTTAGGCTGTGATGACTTTTTTCTTGAACAGTTTTAACTGCATAGTTCTTAAACTTGATGGGTAAAATTTTGATGAAAAACCCAGTTACATATAGGAAAGTCGACATAACTTTGGTTATTGCAAGCTGGAATCTTGAATAATACATTATGAAAGGATTCTGTGCTGTTCTAATCCCCTATATAAACATCTCTGTGGGTTGATCATGGTGGTGACTGAAATTGCTCAGTAGTCTCCGTTACCTGGCTTTACTTCTGAAAGCATGGCGTGAAAAGCTGGGGGGAAAAAAAAGTGAGGGAAACAAACATTCAGTGTGAGCTGGATGTAGATGTGAGTTTGAGCCTGTGAACAAACAGCTTGAAAAAGAAGTCTGAGTATTCCCATCTCTATTTTACTGGGGGTATTGGTGGTGCGAGAGCTTTATGCTCTTGGTGGTAGGTGGGGTTAGCAAGTGGTAGTTGTGGCAAGAAGGTAGAGGGGAAGGCCAAAATAGGGAGCAGATCATGTTTCATGATCAGTTTCAGTGGATCTGTGTGTGTTTACCGTGGGTGATAGAGGATGTGTTGTCTGTGTCATCCCACTTCATGAAGCATTCCAGGCAGCTACATCAGAGTTGAGCAAGCTGAAAACTATCTGGGATTTTTTGGGGGGTAAGAGAGGAGAAGGTATTCAGTGATTCACTCTTTCTTGATTTGTTTGACAGTGTGTAGTGTACTAGATGTCTAGTGTTGGCACACGGGATAAAACATTGATCAGGACACATACAGGGTACCCTAAGATAAGGGGAGGGGTGAGTATTGGTGTTTCTGAAAAGGGATGCTTTCATTGCTTGAGCCTCTGAGCACAACAAGTGTTGCTCCTGTGTAGAATTCCATAACTTGTAGAGTACTAATCGAACTGAGGGATATGTGAAACTAGCTTACAGTGGTTACTAATTGGTTTTAAATATGCACTGTTCTAAGAATTCGTGCAGTGTCTTTGTGCTATCACTAGGTGAGGATTATAGTTAATGATTCTCTTTAGTGTCATATGCCTTGCAACGACTAATGTCTGTATTAGCCTTTTGTCAAGTGTGAGTGGTGAGGTATGAACCTCTGTATACTGCAGTGCTAGCATAGATTTTGTCCAAGTTGTACAACTTGTGTGTGTATTCCTTATTACCTGCTAATGTTGTAAAATACTCTGCAGATGTAAACAACTATTGTTTTCTCACTTTAAACTTTTAGGAAGAGGTTTCTTATTGCTGCAGGAAGTATTTGAGAACGTTCTCATAAATGTGACCTCTTATTTCAGAGTTGACACTGCTGCTTTTTGGGAGTAGTGCAGAACGAAAACTTGACAGGCATTATCTTCTTAAAGTAAATTTATCAGTGATACACCCTAAAAGTATTTGGGCAATTAAGTATGTGACTTCCTCTTCTAGCTGCCTGATGGCTGATAAGCTGTAGCAGAGTCACTTTAAAGCACACATTACTCACGGTGATTCCTCACCACCCTGTACTGAAAGTGGTGACTAATCTTTGGGTCTGACTTTCCATTATGAAGGGCAACCTTTGCCCTCGGTAACTGGGTGGAGGATTTCACAAACCAGTCTAAAACATTCCTGCCTTCTGTGCTGGGTCCCCCACCCCACAGCCAGTAATCTGCAACTTTTGTGTGAGCTAGAAAGGATGTGGGGGCATCAAGTGTGCTGCCAGGCTCTTAGTTAATTGTTAAGCGATTTGTCTCTTTGAATTTTACTTTGGATAGTGGTTCTTCGCCAGTGTCTGCAAAGCTATAGCAGAATGAGAACAATTAGCAGTGAGAAGCCTGAGATACTCAGACAGCAAACTACATAAAAGCCTGATTTATCCAGGGGTTTCTTTTGATATGCTTTCAGAATTGTTTTGCCTGATAAGACTGAGGCAGTACAGTGACTTCCACTCTTTGTAAAGTGTTTATAATAATTACTTTTAATGAATGGGAAAAAGGATGCAAGCCCAACATTTATTTTGCAATGTTACTGAATAAGGAGTGACAGAGTAACCTTTCTTGCCTTTATTCAAAAGCATCTGATTCAGAGTTGAAGTATTAACTTGGGTTAGCAGACTTTCTCTCCAGATCCGAAATACTGAAATGGGCTCATTTTGGAAAGGATGGATTAAGTAGGGAGAAGACTTAATCTCATTTTTCTGGAGTGAAGGAGTCGTGAGGGAGTCTTTAGCTCTTGGAAAAAAGTCAATATTTCTTTTGGCTCTGTTGAAAAGGGATTTAGCCATGTGCATTGGCAGTGAAGTCAGCCTGAGCTGTATGTAATAGGACCAGTTTTTATAGGGGACTGCTTGTTCCTCTGTGCTCAGTACTACTTAGCTGTATCTAGAATACTGTGTCTAGTTTTGGGTCCTTGATCCAGGAAAAGCATAAACTGGAAGCAAGCCCAGCAGAGGAACAGTCAGGGTGGTCAGGAGGTAGAAGCACAGGCTCTCTGAGGGGAGGTTGGGGGAGCTGGGTTGCTTCAACCTGAGGAAGGCTCAGGGGGACCCTTCATACCTACAAGGAGGTCCTCAGGAACATTGAGGCAGGCTCTTCACAGTGGTGAGGGGATAAGACACAAGGGGCATAAATTGTAATAAGTAGATAAAAAATAAAGATTTTAAAAAAACCCTAAAACCAACCCTGAAACTTGTACTGTGAGAACAGCCATGTAGTATGGAGCAGGCTGCCTGGAGAGGTTGTGCATCTTTCAAGGTGTTGAAGGTTTAGCTGGATGAGCAACCTAATCTGGTGTCATAGCTGATCCTGGCCAGAGGACTGGAGACCTCCTGAAGTTTCTTCTAACCTGAATTATTTGTTAGGGCTTCTTATTCTGCAGACATGATTTTTGACTTCCCAAAACCTTTGTTTTAGGCAGGACTGTTAACCTGTAAATAAAAACTGTCCTTGTTTATGCCAATATACATGTGGATTATTGCCAGAATGAGTTACTCTAGCACCACAACTGCATAGTTGCCATTTTAGCAGATATTGTGACCTTAGTTCTTACAAGATAAGAGTAAATAACCAGGCAGAAAATCTAAGCCTGTTCTGGTGTGAGGATACGAAGCACCTTTAAAGGGCATCAGACTTAGTTACCAAGTATGATCCTCTGAAGTCTGGGGACCAAACAGTTGAAGAGTTTGAAGATGCCGTCATGCAATTAAGGCAAATCTACTCAGCAACGTTCAGAAAGATAAAAGATTTCAAAGATACTATTTATTTTTTTTTCTTGCTTAGGTTGTCAGTGGGGTCCTGGTGAGTGCTTTTAAGGAAACTATTACATAAAATCTACACATTTACACATATGTGGGTGTGAATGTTTTTTTGCGCTTTTTGGAACATAGCTTCAGAAATGTGGCACTGCTGTGGAACACACTGAATACTAAATACCAGGAAAATGGAAACTAATATCCTTATTGGTGTTAAGAGGTGTGAAAAAACAGAATTCCATAAAATTGGTAAAACTTGGATTGTACAAATAGATAACCAGTAACCTTGAGGCTTTTTCCTTCTATCTGGGTAAGTGTAGGGATTTAGTCCTTAAACAACAGCTTCTGTTGGTCCATTAGTAATTCTTAATGAGGGGGGGGGGTTTGCAATTCTCTCTTGAGTATCTGCTCTTTCTACTATAGAAAATAATTTTATACAGGATAAGTAGTTAATACATTTTATAAAAGTTGAAGTTTATTACAAATGACAATATGACGATAATCTCAGTTCTGAGAGCATTTCAATGAATGATAAAACTGTATTACAGAAGTACCTTACTTACATTTCTCTAGCATCACATGAGCAAGAAATGTGTTAGCAGCCTATTAGGGAATGTAGATAAACTTGTAACTTTTAGATAAACTGCAGTGCACTCTTTGCATGTATTTATATACTGTAAGCATAAACATTGTCCGGCTGGAAATCAGATGACTAATGAGTAAAATAAAGCTGCTTGTCATTCCTAAGTTCTCTAAAGAGCCAAAAGTAGGTGTGCTTTCTTATGCTTGTCTCAAAGCTGTACCCCCAGTCAACTATTTTCTTTTGAATGACAGTCAAATAGGGATGCAGAAAACTAAAGGAGCTATTTGCACAGGAGCAAATAGTTCAGGAAAAACAGTTATGACTGCTGCTCTTTTTGCATCTTTTTCACTCTTAAGATTTTCCTTGAAATATGTCATTCCTTGTGGCAATTACAACTTCTGATGTAATATTGCTGGTGAAGAAGCTCTGCTCCTTGATGAGGGTACATGTCTTTTTTTTAGAAGGTATTGAAGTGGTTCCCAAAACAAAACCTGTTCCTAAAACTTGAATGTATCCCTTACGGGAATTTTATTTATCCTTTTGGATTACTTGGCTAATTTTGTGTGAGTCACGGAATCACAGAATTTTCAGAGTTGGAAGGGACCTCCAGAGATCATCTAGTCCAACTCTCCTGCTTTAAAGCAGGATCCTGTAGAGCACATCACTCAGGACTGCATCCAGGTGAGTCTTGAAAATCTCCAGAGAAGGAGACTCCACAACCTCTCTGGGAAGCCTGTTCCAGTGCTCTGTCACCCTTGCTGAAAAAAGTTCTTCCTTATATTTAAATGGAACCTCCTATGTTCCAGCTTGTGCCTGTTACCCCTCGTCCTGTCACTGGGAACCACTGAAAAGAGTCTGGCTCCATCTTCCTCAACCCACCCTTTAGGTATTTGTAAACATTAATTAAATCACCCCTCAGCCTTCTCTTCTCCAGGCTAAAGAGTCCCAGCTCTCTCAGCCTTTTCTCATAGGGGAGATGCTCCAATCCCCCAGTCATCTTCATTGCCCTCTGCTGGACTGTCTCCAGTAGGTCCCTGTCTCTCTTCAACTGGGGAGCCCAGAACTGGACTCAGGATTCCAGTTGTGGCTTCACCAGGGCTGAGTAGAGGGGGAGAATGACCTCCCTCGACCTACTGGCCACACACTGCCCTATGCAGCCCAGGATGGCATTGGCCTTCTTGGCGGCACGGGCACATTGCCGGCTCATGGATAATTTACTGTCTACCAGGACTCCCAGATCCTTCTCCTCGGAACTGCTTTCCAGGAGGTCCCCCCTAACCTATATACTGGTGCCTGGCATTCTTTTTCCCCAGGTGCAGCACCCTACAGTTGCCCTTATTGAACCTCATGAGGTTCTTCTCTTCCCAGCTCTCCAGCCTGTCCAGGTCCCACTGGATGGCAGCACAGCCCTCTGGCGTGTCAGCCACCCCTCCCAGCTTGGTATCATCAGCGAACTTGCTGTCGATACACTCTGTCCCCTCGTCCAGGTCATTGATGAATACGTTGAACAAGACTGGACTGAGTATTGACCCCTGGGGGACACCACTGGTTCCAGGCCTCCAACTTGACTCTGCTCCATTGATCACAACCCTCTGTGATCTGTCACACAGCCAGCTCTTGATCCACCTCACCGTCCCCTCATCTAACCCACACTTCCTGAGTTTCCTAATGAAGATGTTATGGGAGACAGTGTCAAAAGCCTTGCTGAAGTCAAGGTGGATGACATCTGCTGCTCTCCCCTCACCCAGCCAACCATTTATGACATCATAGAAGGCTATCACAGAATGTTAGGGATTGGAAGGCACCTCAAAAAATCATCTAGTCCAGTCCCCCTGCCAGAGCAGGAATACCTACATCAGATCACACAGGAACACATCCAGGTGGGTTTTGAATATCTCCACAGAAGGAGACTCCACAACCTCTCTGAGCAGCCTGTTCCAGTGCTCTGTTACCCTCACTGTGAAGGAGTTCTTCCTTGTATTTATGTGGAACCTCCTATGTTCCAACTTGCATCTGTTGCCCCTTCTCCTATCATTGGATGTCACTGAGAAGAGCCTGGCTCCATCCTCATGACACTCACCTTTTATGTATTTATAAACATAAGTAAGGTCATGAAGTGCTGGGGTCTGAACCCCCAGCCCTGAATTAAGGTTGACATATGGGTGGCTCCCACAGCCCTTTAAGAGGAGGGGATGAGTTTACCTTTTGGCTTTCCTCCAGGGTGCGGCCGGCCTTGCAGGGAGAGCCCTCAGGTAAACAAGCCCCAGGTGCCCTGCATTTTGGTAACAAGTGCCAGGTGTCCTGTTTGGGGATAAAAGCTGGGCCCACTTGCAGGAGTGGTTGGAGAGTCTGTCTGTGGAGTGGATGCACTTCACAGAGTTTTCCTGTTGGGGAAGGACCTCCTGACTACCCATGCAACCGGATCGCAGTCAGGTCTGGCACATACAAACACGGGCTTTGTGGGGAGGCAACATGGGGTTACTTCGGTCATATGTAACTGCCTTGTTCTCCTGGTTGTCTCCCATCTGCTCTGTGGGTTATCTCGTGTCTCTGTTTGTTCCATCTGTTATGAGCGATATTGTGTCATTCCTGGGGTCGCTGGGGTTGATGTCTGTTATTCGTGATCTATCTGACTTGTTTGTACCCCCAGCAATCCTCTATATACTGACCCCTTTACATGAAATAGAACCTACCTACTGGATTGTTAGTCTGCTGCTGGCTGTGTCCTTTTTACTGGGCCTACTAATTGGCAAAACAGGTCACCCCTCAGTCTCCTCTTCTCCAAGCTAAAGAGACCCAGCTCCCTCAGCCTTTCCTCATAAGGAAATCTTAATCATCTTTGTGGCCATGTGCTGGACTCTCTCAAGTAGTTCCCTGTCCTTCTTGAACTGGGGGGCCCAGAACTGAACACAATACTCCAGATGTGGCCTCACCAAGGCAGAATAGAGGGGAAGGAGAACCTCTCTTGACCTACTAACCACTCCCTTTCTAATACACCCCAGGATGCCATTGGCCTTGGCCACAAGGGCACATTGCTGGCTCATGGTCATCCTGCTGTGCACCAGGACCCCCAGGTCCCTTTCCCCTACACTGCTCTCCAGCAGGTCAGCCCCCAACCTGTACTGGTACATGGGGTTGTTCTTCCCCAGATGCAAAACTCTACACTTGCCCTTGTTGAATTTCATTAAGTTTCTCCCTGCCCAACTCTCCAGCCTGTCTAGGTCTCTCTGAATGGCAGCACAGCCTTCTGGTGTGTCAGCCACTCCTCCCAGGTTTGTGTCATAAGCAAACTTGCTGACAGAGCACTCTATTCCCTCATCCAAATCATTGGTGAATATATTGAATAGTACTGGTCCCAGTACTGACCCTTGAGGGACTGTACTAGATACAGGCTTCCAACTATACTGTCCCATTGACCACAACTCTCTGGCTTCTTTCCTTCAGCCAGCTCACAATCCACCTCACTACCTGATCATCCAGACCACACTTCCTCAGTTTAGCTGCAAGGATGCTGTGGGACACTGTGTCAAATGCTGTACTGAAATCAAGATAGACCACATCCACTGCTTTACTGTCCACTGGGTTATGTTGTCATAAAAGGCTATCAGGTTGGTCAAGCATGACTTCCCCTTGGTGAAGCTAAGCCTAATGGCCCTGTTATCCTTGATATGCCTAGAGACAGCACCAAGGATAAGTTGTTCCATCACCTTTCCAGGGATGGAGGTGAGGCTGACAGGTCTGTAGTTCCCTGGGTCTTCCTTCTTGCCCTTTTTGTAGACTGGAGTGATGTTGGCCTTCCTTTTGAGACTCTCCCAGTGGATGAAGTCTTAAGCCTTTGAGGTTCTATCTTAGGACAATATTTTACCTAAATTAACATAAGGACAACACAGAAGCTAAAAAGAATGTGGGTGGATATGTGAATTGGGGACAGGAAGGTGGCAGGAAAACCTGTGTACTTCTGGGGAGTTCCTCTTACACCCTGTAGCAGAGGATGATTAGGGTGTTGGTGCTCCATATCTGTTACTTCTCTGGCCAGTCAGATTGGCAGCAAGGGACTGAAAGCTTCAAGCAGGAGTATTTTTGTCTTAATGCAGTTGCTGCTTTCTTTTAGAATATGGGAGAAACAGGTTGAAAAGGTACTCTAAAGGAAAGCTTTATGTTCTTACAGATCACTAGTCAGATGTACAACACCTTGAACTATGAATGTAAACAAAGGTTTGACCACAGTACTCGCTCTGCTTGAAATAATCTTGATGTGCAGTCAGAAATGGTAGATCAATATGTTTTACAATCCATTTCAAGGTACCAGGAAGGAACACAACTTTTTTTCCTGCTAAGCAGTAGGTATAATTGCTTTGCTTACTGAGTTAATATAAAAACCCTGAGTGTCACTGTACTTTCAGGTTGTTATGTTATTGTTCATCTGTAATTCAAGTGTCCTTTGATCTTTAGGGCTTACTTGGATGTCATTAAATAATCTAAAAAAAAAGAAAAGACATCTTCCTTTTACTTATGTTACTAGTAGTGCTAGGTATTATGTTTTAGGGGAAGAGAAGGAAATAACTAAGGTTGCTAATTACTGATGCTTTTATTGAAGAAAAGAGAGCATAATTCTAAAAATGTTTCAACTGCACAGGACATAAAATGTACCAAGTTTTAATTGCTGGCCTCTACATCAGTGACTATGTGTAACACTGTTGAGAAGAAAGGTCTTGACTTAGTAGTTGAGTTTTAGGTAGACCTGTGTTCTAAAACTTGAGCAATTAGGTTCAGATTTTTTTTCTACACTGTTACTTAGGTGTTCTGTCGTATGCCTGTCTTTAGTAGATAGAGGCAATAGAAGAATGTGTGTGTCAAGAAAAGGACTTGTGAAGATTGGAGTGTTGTTTTACTGCAGTTTTAGGTAAAGCTGTTGCTTTTGTAGCTGCTCTAAATGAATGTTCTTAATTGTAGGAAACATCAGAGAGGTCATTGTCTTGCTGCTGGGTTAAAGGTCACCTTCTCTTAGTGAAGCGGAGTTTACAGTCTGGTTAGTAAAAGGGAGAAAAAGCATCTGAAATGACCACTTGTTTTGTTGGGGGGTGGAGAGTTGTTCTTTGGGTGTTGTGTGTGTTTCAGTTTTTCATAGAATCATAGAATGGTTTGGGTTGGAAAGGACCTCGAAGATAATCTAGTTCCAACCCCCTGCCATGGCAGGGACACCTTCCACTAGATGAGGTTGCTCAAGGCTCCATCCAACCTGGCCTTGAACACTTCCAGGGATGGAGCATCCATAACTTCCTTTGGCAACCTGTTCCAGTGCCTCGCCACCATTTTGTTGATTAGGGATTTAGAAAAGGTTAACCAACGACAGTGGATTTCAGAAACACTGCTAAGAGATTAATTTAGAAAAGCTTCTTGACTATTTCATTATTATTTGTGTGAATCTCACATATTTGTGATCTGAAGCTTCACCTCTTCTCTTGTCCAGCAGTAAGAGCAACAGCTAGGAAATTGTTGGGATTTACATGCTGATGATGTTAAGTGTCTTCTCTGTTTGGGAGGATGTGCGTGGGGGGTGAGGGACCAAAACAATAACTCTCAACTTTCTAGGCTGTTGTGGTTTTAGATTGTCCTTGCTATGAAGAGATCATTTACTGGACAGATCTTTCCTAAGCAGGTTTTTTTCTCTCAAGCAAAGTTTTGTGATGTACGGATAGGGAGCTCTTGTTTCCATCATGATGACTTAACTGTACATAAAGCACAATTGACTGTGGCAGCCTGTGTTGGCATGCAGAGACTTGAGGTGGTGGTAGTGTCAAATTTCTCTTAAAGGAACACTTAAAAAGAGAATTATAATTTTCTGGTAGATAGTGAACACTTTGTATATGACAGTACTACTTTTGCCATAGGAGCTGAACAGAGTAATAAAAATAGGTACATTCCAACTGCAATAAGTGGTGTCACAGAATTTTAAAGAAGGGGAGGAAATGGCTTTTGTTTCAATGGGAGCAGTATCAGTTCCGTAGAGGTGTGAACTGCATTCTTTTATCATTGTAGAAAATATTGTTATAAAATGTATGCACTTACCTATTTTTTTATCTAATGAAATTTTACTGAATTGCCAAGTGCAGCCTGAAATCCTGTGTGATAATGAATCTTGTTATTTGTTGCTGTTTAAAAATATATGTTTAGACATATTTTTAAGTAACTAAAGGCCAAAGACCAATCCACTTGCAGCCTGTTCTACATATACATTACCATAACTAAGAATCTAATCCAGAGGTGGTATTTTTTTTTTCAGTTCTGAAATTAGAGACATTATTTAGTGGGTACTACAGTAGCTATGTATGCACGTTTTTACTGTTTAGGTTGAAATACTTGTTTAGATCCAAGAAAACTTAATGGATCTATCCACTGAGTATATTTTCTAGATGAATCTAAATTACTTTATGCTTTACGAAGTCAAATCCTGTAGTGCCATTCTGTTTCCTGTCCTGTCACCTGGACTAACAAGATTACCTGATCCATATGTGGATCTATATGCACCAACCATGCTAATATCTGTAGCAGCCCTAGGGTCGAAAAGGAGATAGTGTGCATGGAATGCCCCTAAGCAATAAAATTCAATATTGCTGCAAACATACTTTAGTCTTAATTCTGACACCTGGTAAAGCAAGTGCTGTCATGATCATTAAAGTCTGTGGATCTTGTCCTTAAAAAAAAAAAGGCCTAAATTGCTACTAGCTCCTCAACTGGTCAGATGCTTATCAAGGTTAATTGGTAGGAACTGGCTTGAATTATTTGATAGTAACCACCTGTCTCTAGTTTGCCTTTTTACTGTATATGTAAGTAGACTTGGATGGAACTTAGAATAAACATTTTTAAGACACTTGTTCAGTGTCACATTACTAGTTCTGAAGGTTCTCAGTATGTTTTGTTTTTTTTGCAGATGATACAGCTCTAGAGGAAACAAAAGATTTGTCTTCATGACTTGCTTTACAGCATCTGAATAGTGAAAGCACAATGGACACTTTTTAGAGTTTTACTGAAATCAAAAATCATCTAGGAACAAGAACGTTGGACTTCGAGGAATAGCAGACTTCAGAGAGCCCAGAACCATACAGCTTGGGAATGAATACCATTGAGACAGCAAAGCTGGAAGAGCATATGGAGGGTCAAAGCAATGACACTTCTAATGGCTACTCACAACCTACTCTCTCAGTCAGTGAAGAAAACAAAAACAGCACTAGCAAACCAAAAGGATTATCTAATGGCTTGCGAAAAACAACGAAGAAATACCCTGATTACATCCAGATTGCTATGCCTGCTGAGTCTAGGAACAAATTTCCTCTGGAATGGTGGAAAACAGGCATTGCCTTTGTCTATGCTGTCTTCAACTTGATTCTAACAACTGTCATGATCACTGTGGTCCATGAGAGAGTACCTCCAAAGGAGCTAAGCCCTCCCTTGCCTGACAAATTTTTTGATTACATTGATCGTGTGAAATGGGCTTTTTCTATATCAGAAATAAATGGAATGATACTAGTTGGATTGTGGATAGTCCAGTGGCTGTTTCTTAGATACAAGTAAGTAGCTGTATTTTTCTTCTCTGCTGTGTGTTCTCAGAACATTGGTTTCCCTCATTTCCTTTGTGTGGAAGAAACCTTATAGTAGTGTCTGTAGCAATATTGTAGAATAGGGCTGGCAGGAAAATGACAAAGGGATGACTTCTTTAGAAAATGTTTCAGTGTCTATCCTGGATATAGAACCCAGGTTTCTCCTGATTATTTAATAATTTTTTAAAATCTGAATTGACTCCTACGTTGTACTAGTCAAATTTATTCTGGGACTGGGATTTTCAAAGTGTGTTTACTGACATGGTTATGTTTAAACAGAGGAAATCATGATAACGTAAAAAGTCTCATTCAAATTTGAGGAGAAACCCACTGTCCTCTACAGCTTAACTAGAAGCTCTTTCCTTTGTCTTCATTTGCTTAAACTACACATATTTAAGTCGATACTTGATTATAATATGGGACTAAAAAGAGAAGGTCGCTGACTGCACACCTAAGTTAAACTGAGGCCATGGTAAATTGGTTGGCTTTGGTGGGAGCTTTGTGGTAGTTATGTACTGTTATGAGCTGGCAAGACTAAAACCTGAAGAAAGACTTCTTACCATTTGATTTAGAGAAGTGTGTGGTGAAGAGCAGGGGTTGGAGCTGCTCTCTAATTCTAGGGATTTAGCTATATAATAAAGCTAGAGATCCATAACTGTTGGATATATATATCCTGCATATGAAATTTTTACTCAAATCTCTCCCCTCTTCCCTTGTTTTCAGATCAATAGTGGGTCGCAGGTTCTTTTTTATAATAGGAACTTTGTATCTCTACCGCTGTATTACTATGTACGTTACCACCTTACCTGTGCCTGGAATGCATTTTCAGTGTGCGCCAAAGGTAAGAGCCTTTACTCCCGAATTCTTGCCTTACTCTCTTCTTAAGTCCTTATGGCTCAGAGCAAATACAAGAAAATGCTCCAGGTGTTATTAAATAACACAAATTACTTCCAGTTGTTGTTTTCATGAACAGATAGTGGTAAACCAAAAGTTACGTTATGCCGAAAGAGCCTCAAGCAGTTGCTGTAGTGAAGATCCTTTAAAGGAGAGTACCTATGTTAGAATAGTGCTGCTGCTAAATTAGTAAACTTGCTTCTGAGGCTCAAGCTAATCACTCTAATACTGCAGCAATGTTTTTTTAATTACATGGTGGGATACCCAAGGTTAATAATGCAATTCATAGGCTCATACACAAGCTTGTGTTCCAGTATCCTTTTTAAAAAACCCAGTGTTACCATATGCTGCTTTGTCCTGTTTCTCACACTCTTTTGTTAAGAGCTGTTGCAACACCTGAAATCAACTGCCTGTCCCTTCTTCCAACCCACAAAAAGTTTATAAATGTGATTAATGTAAGTTCAGCTATTTAAATGAGCTGATATACATAGGAAAATGTATGTGCTAATATTTGTACAGGAATATTTTTAAAAATTTGTGGCAGCATAGTTAAGTGGTGACACAAAGGAATTCGGGTACTGCAAACTTGTGGATGTTTATTGCCTTGGAACAAATTGTATCGTGTTGGCTGCACTGAAAGAGCAGTGTATTTGAGAGAGTAAGAAACAGTTTGTGCACTGAGAAGATATGCATTTTGAAACCTAAAATATGGCAAATTTGCTTGGGGGATAAATTTGTCACTACTTGTATAGGATCTCATCAGTCTTTGAGGTATGGCATCATGTCTGTTCAGTCTTACTCTTTCACATTGGGACATAATGGGTGAGCTACTTTTCTTATGAAGCAGTATCTAATTGAAAAAGCTTTATTTACATACCACTATTGTAAAGACTCAACTGTTTTGTTCTAGTAGCTTGGGGAATTGGGAAGGAGTAAGCAAAGGAGAACATAAATGTTTCTGCTGAAAGTACATTTTACTAGAATTGAAACAGGATGAATTACTTGGAGCCTGGAAAAACTTCATAGCTCTTCTGGATCTCTTTTAGTCCCATGTGAATATTTTTCTGATGAAGCAACAACTGAGTTTTGCATAACCTTGTTTGAGTTTTTTTCCAGAGTTAATCTTTAAACAGCTAGGTGAAACTGAGTGCTTGCCTAGTATCTATGAGAAATCAAAAGCTGATCCTGATACATGTTTTAAAAAAATAAATCCTCTCAGTCTGATTAAGTCCTGACTGAGTTTGTAACCAAATCTAAAGTCAAACGAGTATGAGGTTTTTATCCTGCTGAAATATTGCTGGGCTCTGAACAGAATGGCAGAAGTGGTACGCAAGGTTGTACTGTCTTGGAACTGGTTTTGCATGTCTTTTATCCGTTCTGTCAATGGCTGTCATGAGATACCTGACCTCAGAAATTTTTGATGCTTACCTTTCCAGTATATTCAGCATCTTTCTCTCATATGACATGTATTTTAAAGTAACCTAGGAAAGCACTGACAGAATGCTACTGTTATCAAGTTGATCCTTAGCACCTGTCAGGTTTGATATGCATGCTTATTTAGAATATGTGAAAGAAAACCAAAGAAAATAAAGATAATCTGTGTCCTTTTCTCCTTATCTCCCTGAATCCATATATGTTTGGGCAAGTTTACTCAAGTCACTTGTAATGTATCTTAAGCTTTTTTTTTTTTTTGTACTTTATTTTCTGGTGTTCTAGTTGAAGGGAGATTCTCAGGCAAAGGTTCAGAGGATCCTGCGACTGATTTCTGGTGGTGGTCTATCCATAACTGGATCACACATCCTATGTGGAGACTTCCTGTTTAGTGGTCACACTGTGATAATAACTCTGACCTACCTGTTCATCAAAGAATGTAAGTGATGGTATTTCAATGAACTTTTCTCGTTCAAATCTGTTATACTAGGAAAACACATGATAAAAGTGCATGTGAACATTACTGCCCTCCAAAAGTTACTGATCAGCTGTACACAGACTGTATGTGTATGAAATAGAAAATGAAACTTTGAGCAAAAATGGAACATAGGTGTGTGGCAAGAGTGGTGTGGGCTTTAATTAAGGGCTTAATGTGACTAGACATGTGACTTATATCTATATAGAGTGTTTACTGGTTGATAGAAGCAAGCTAGCTTTTTGTTATTCATTGGAAGTTATTCAAATTTGGGTAAAACATACTGTAGTTAATTATGCAGATAAGCTCTGTGTATCTTGGCTGATAGACCTTAGATGTTAAGGAATTTTTGCGGCTTGAGCACAGCACAGAACCATTGCACGCTTGTAACATTGCTTCTGGATGCAGTACTACTTTTAAGTGAGCTGTGCATCAGTTACTCCAAACAGCAGAAAGTTAATTCATGCTCCTTGGATGTCTTCTGCTAGTCTCCTACTCATGCCTCTTGAAGGTGATAATTTGGCAAGCACACAGAAAATATACTTGGGGTTATGGTTTCCCCCTTTGCTTTTCATTGATTGGGGGGAAATCTCTGTGCTGTATACACAGCATCGATTGAAGCTTCGGAGAACTGAGCATCAACTTCTCAATCTGATACATGGTAAGCAATGCTTCTACCCTGGGAACTTGGCTGCTCACGAATGCATAGTGGGGAGTTCCCTTTCCAGTTCACATCTTTGGAATTGGAGTCTTCTCTACTGTTGTGTCCCAAACTGTGCAAATGCTAGTTTGGCTCATGGGAATGTAGTTTTCGCTGAAGCAAAAAATAAGACTAGCCAGCATCAATTGAATGCTGTCCTTTTATTAAAGTGTTAGGGGAAGGAAGTGTGGCAGTGCTACTTTGTGCCTTAAACAAAAAACACGGTATAAAAACGCCTGTTTAATATGACATACATCAAATCTGTGGATGAGAGACATTGTTCTTCAGTGATTTCAGATGCTGATTATAGTCTGCTTATTCTTAGGCCTAGGTCCTTCATGTGAAATGAATGTTAGTGGGGGAATGGTATATGTTACTCATCAAAATTACCAGAACAGTATTAGGCAAATAGTCTAATAATAGATATGTTGTTTGCCTTGTTTTGTGTATGTTATTGCAGCTTAATACTGGCCATGTACTCTTTAATATCTTTAATGCTAGGAAAGATGCAGATAATCCAGTATTTTTGGTGCTACTATAACTCCTGTATTTTGATCATAAGGGATTGGGGAATTACATCGAACAAATTCTTGTAATTAGCCCTTTGCTGCCTAATTGTTACACGTGTGTTTCAGTAGAGTTGTGCTCTATAAATGAGAAATGCATAACTTTCCTCTTCCTGCCTCCCATATAATTACAACATGTTATCTGAGCAAAGGTTTAAGCCCTGTAATTGCTCTGAATTAGAGGTTGCTTATGGTGATATTTTCTCCTGTTTTGATGACACGTTTTCACTACAAGATGCATTCTGAGGTTTAGTCGTTTCTGGTTTAGAGGATTTCTTGCTTTGTTCTTCCTTTCATCCCTTGCTGCTTCTTTACTTATTCCCCCATAGTCCAGCATTTTTGCCCAGAATAGTTATTTACATATTTAGCCTTTGTATGTCTGTCTTGCTTGGGGCTGTTTTCATCAGCTTCTTGAGATGACTTGGCCCTTTTTTTTTTTAAATCAGTAGATACAGATTTCTCCGCAACGTTTTGTGGAGAGTTAAGAGAATTTATTGTTTTGACATTTGCACCAAAATTTAAGTCCTCCTACAGTAACTGCTTTGCATAGGCCTTGCAAACTACTCCTGGGTAGGCTTGTTGAGATCAGTAACTCTTCTGCTGGTGTTGTGTGAAAGTAAAGGCTGACCATTGCCTCACAAGGCAAGGAGTGCCAAAACCTCCCACTGCGAGTGAAACGAAGCTTGTTAGCCTGTCAGAAGTTATGAATGGTCATTGTGACACTCGAGGCATTTTTCAATGGGGAAAGAAGGGCAGGGGAACTCTGCCATTGAAGTGGCTTAAATGCATTTTGAAGGATAGCTTCACTCCCATTTGTTAATCTTTAATGAAAGGGTATAAAGTCACATACTGTACTTCCCTGTACAGTGTATTCTGTTTCACAGAACAGAGGTTTCAAGCAAAGTAGTTAAAACCTAGGAATTAAGAGTGTCTTTTCCTGTTGAATCTGTGATCTCTGCTCAGGTTGTATCAGTTCTAGAGTCTTTACTTGAGTGTAAATTTAATTAAGCATAGACTGCAAAAAGAGCAGAGATTGAATACACCCCAGTAAAATAATCAGTGTATGTCTTGCCTCAATTTTCTCTTCCCCTGTACCCTAGAAGTGACTTAACTGGATAAGTTAATTGGGCTAGAAAATGAGTGACAGTACTGTCTATCTCTAATTGCAAGCTCATCTCAGGTTCATTTTACAAAGTAAGAACACCTCATAAGCTTGCATAATTCCTTAGTATTGTTTTCTGTGTCAAAACGGGGGGTTTGTACCAGTGTGGTATAAATGAATTACGTTTTAAAGTTTAGAAACCTTAATTAAATAATCTTTTCTTTCCCCTTCCCTTTGTGGATTACTATAATAATATATATGGCTTTTCTGTGTGTGTTTTTTTTTTTTTTTTCTCCATCATCTCCCTATTTCACAGATTCACCACGTCATTTCTGGTGGTATCATTTAATCTGCTGGCTAATGAGTGCTGCGGGCATAATTTGTATCCTTGTTGCTCATGAACATTACACCATAGATGTCATCATTGCTTACTATATCACCACACGGCTTTTCTGGTGGTACCACTCAATGGCTAATGAAAAGGTGAGTGGCACATACCGTTAGAATCAATGTATAGCCTGTGTTTAACACTGCTTCATGGTCAAAATTAGTTCTTAATTTCACAATAGAAAGAGGTTCCGTATTGAAGTTTAAACAAAGGGGGCAAGGAGTTTCACTTCACTGTGGTTTAAGTAAATATTTAATGGATTAAGATTGTTCTTTGAGCTGCACTTGTTTTTAAGTTATTTGCAAAAATTTTTTTTATGAAGTTATCTCTGAAATTCCTGATATTTTGGCTTAAAAACATTTTTTTTGAATGTCAAGGTTTTATTGCTGTAGTGGATGTATAGAATAGCCCTTGTTTGTCTAAGCTCATGATTAAACAGTAGTTCATCAATAAAACTTCTGACCAACCAAAATTGCATAGACCATCCTAAAACTGTAGTGACAGTTCTTCGGTAAATGTCACCTTCCGAAAAATGTACTTTCAATATCTGCTGCAGTTGTTTCAACAACACTTCAAGTAGGAGCACAGTTCTTGTGGGCCATTTTAATCTAGTTTTCAACTGTTAGTCATCAGTAGAAATGCAACATACCTGAAAGCATTTATGTTCAAAAAGACTTGAGCGCTTTGTGTTCCTAAATTTTGTATAGCAACAAAGCCTCCCTTAGTGTTAAAGATGCTCAGTTTGTAGTATACATTTGGACTATGATGTATATGGTATCTCAATATTCTGTTTATTCTAGACTAAATGCACCTCGTCTTTGCAGAAATGCATGCAAATATACTGCATTTTTGTAGTTGTCTTGACGCAACATAATTGTTTTTAATGCTTTAAACTGATTGTCTGTTTTCTTTTCCTCTTTATCTACTTGTGCCAATACAGACTTTAAAGGTCTCTTCGCAGACAAATTTTCTCTCTCGAGCATGGTGGTATCCCATATTTGATTTCTTTGAGAAGAATGTGCAAGGCTCTGTTCCTTGCAGCTTTTCCTGGCCAATATCTTGGCCTCCCAGCTGCTTCAAATCTTCATGCAAAAATTATTCACGGGTTCAGAAGACGGGAGAGGACAATGAAAAATCTACCTGAAGTAAAGAAGGAAAGCATCTGCTCTGTTTTGTTTACTTTTTTTTTTACCAAACCATTAATGCTGTAACCAAAGTTCTTAAGAGGACTACACTGTAACTGAAGAAGTGGACCAAGCTTCTGTGCAATTTATTGGAAGTACAATTGTAGACACACATATTGCCATTGCGTATGTTTTCCTGTCGTCAGGCTCTCCAGACCTATTCTACTCTTCAGTGCTAATAGAATGCACCACTGATAGGATTTTTTTTATTAAACAAAAAATGGAGCAGGACTCTGCTTTACTAATGAGATAGAGGTGCCAAAGACCGCATTAACACTTTCATTACTAACTATCACTCATCCACAGAAGCACCCAAAAATCTCATCTTTAGAGTTCTGGAGTGCATAAGGGCAAAAACATGCTAAAATGTGAAGGCACAATATCGGCTTATTGAGGTATATAAAACAAAACAAAAAAACACAATTGTGGGAAGTGGTTTGTTACATTATTCTTGCTAATGAAGGTAAGGCCTTTGTGTGACTGGTACAGCTGGAGGCGAGTCTTTTTTACACACTGTGGGTATGAATATCTTAAGACCCTAAAATTCTACTTACCACCATTATCTCCCATATATTCTACTAGATACAGATTTTTACATTTTTATTAGTAATTTTATATTTAAACTGTTGTGCTACCTGATGACTTTGCTAATTAGGAATAGCTGCTAACATCAGAGCTCAAGGAGCCTAACATTTTATTATTAACAAAGGACACAGTTTCAAAGTCTAAATCTTGAATTGCAGTTTGGCCTTGTGTATACAGCTATGCAGTGCCTATCAATGTATGTATGTGCATATATGCACAAAAGCACACACTGCTGTGTAGTTAAACACATATTAAACAAAACTACTTACTGGAAAGAGTGGTCATACAGTTAGTTGTTAATTCAGGCAGAAGTCCTACAGATATCACCTGCTTGAGGAATGAAAGGCAAGGTCCAAAATGGGGCTATATTTAAAATTTAACTTTTAAATTTTAGTAGCTATTTCATGCTGAAACTACGTAGCAAGTTTGCTTGGGAGCCATAGTTCTGCATTGAATTTCTTTTTTACCTGTTGGCACTGTTGTTGTGACTTACTTGAAAAAAAAAAAACCCAACAAAAAACAAAAAACCCAACAAAGTGCCAAGATGAATACCTACAACAGTAGCATTTCTTTAATTATTACCTAAAACCATTTCATATTAAATGACGCTGTGGTAGAAAACATACGCAGATTCCTTTTTTCCAGGGTTTCAGTCCAACTAAAATGGCTATTTAAGCAAGTTGGCTGAGAATGTGGGAAACTACCATGGCAAACGTGAAACAAAACCATAAATGAGCAGGTACCTGGTTTTCCTTGGTTTTCATTGTTTTGCATTGTTGGGAAAGCAAAAGCATGAAATTGGCATACCATGTTTAACCATTTATGTTCTGTACTAATTTCTGCAGTTAACTCAATTTTATTTTCAAATCTTCAGTAAAATCTGATGGCAAAGATAAAAGTGCATTAAGTGTTGAAGTGATGCTAATATAAAAGAAATGCTGCTTATTGTAAGAATGTCTTGAACCGAGTGACAAGTGTGAACACAGTTTAAATAATGACAACTTGTTTTTAAAAACAAGTCCAGTTAAAGTTAAAATGCAATAGAGTATTCAAATACGATTTTTTCAGCTAAGGGGGTCAATTGCTATGAGTTGTACATGAGAATGTTATTAATGTCAATTTCAAATATTTTTGTGCATTATCAAAGTAAAACAATAAATGTTCCTTACAATACATCCTGGGTGAGACTTAGCTAAGAAAGAAATTTTGCTGATGTTTGGTTTTGTTATTTAAAATAAGCTGCGTAGGGTATTATAACATGCCCCTGGAAGTTGTCTGTATGTAGGCTTACCTGTGTTTCCATTTGGTTGCTCCTGGCAGACCTTGAGCAGCTAAAAAGCCACTATCAAAGCAGTTATATGAAAGTCTTTGTTCTGTGTCATATAAATCAGTCTATTTAATGTCAGTCTATAAATCTCCCAAGATACTTGCTATATCAATACTACTTCATAGAGCATAACTTTTTTTTAGCTGAATTCTAAGATTTGTGATATCCTAAATACAGTCATGTTAAACCACTTGTAGTAATACTATCTTTTAGAAATTGCGAATGAGTTTCATAGTGGTAACCATGCCTTGAAAATAATGTGATGAAAATGTTCCAGTAAGGAGCTTAAACAGTGGTTTTCATCTGGTGGCTGAATAATAAATACTTTGATAGTCTAGATAGCTAATTGTCTGTATAATCACCACCATGTCTCAGTGGGATTTCTGCAATATATCTGCAAAGTAGAATTTCTTTGTGCAGGATGAGGTGTTTGGGTTTTTACACTCATTCCTATTTCTGGAAGGAAAAATATTTACATAGTGAAATAGAAGCAAGTAAAGATTATGCTTTCATTGGCCAGTGTGAGCTTTCATTCTACTGCTGAATTTGATAAAAACTTCTATTGTAATACAAAAGGAAAGGTTAAATGGCAACCCTATTCAAAATACTTGATTCTTGGTCTGGCTTGGCCTTCCCTTAAGTGCTTACATTTTCTCCTTTATCAAAGCCCTCATAATGAGTGTGTGTGTTTAATTAGCCAAAAGCCCCACTTCTCTACTATCTCAGTAGCTTTAAATGACTTTTGTAAACTTGGATGGTATAAATGTATTTGAAGACTCTTTAGGGCCTATATGTGAGGTGATGAAACAGGGTAAGTAATTGTATATGCTAGTGCTTACTGCTATGGTAGTTTATCCAGTACAAACCACAGCTGGTACATAAAAAAAACCTGTCATCATTGTATATAAATACTATGAAGCTGAAAACATAGTTTCATCCTAAGAGGAAAAAAAGAATGCAGTGGGTAAAAAGAGCAGGAGAAACTTAGACTTCAGTTAATCTACTGGTCACTTGATTGTAGGCTTATTTGGGCTGTATATGCCCAATGTTTTGCAGTATGTCACTAATTTTTTTTTCCTGGAGTCACAATAGTAATCTTTCTTACAGATGTCACATGAACTGCACCTGTACTGTGACTGTAAATAAAATGTTCCTTCTCTCTACTGAAGAGCACTTACATATTGAATTTCCAAGACACTTAAAATAAAGGCACTACAGTTGTACACCTGACATATCAGTATGACTTAGATGCTGTTGGGTGCTTTGCATTTATGAAACAAGCTTTCTTAAATGCCTAACCTAAATTTAAACCTGGATTTAAAGGGTTAATTTGAGCAGTTGAAGAAATGTGCTGCTACGTGATCATGCTACAGATGCTCAATTCCATACCAGAAATCATTAGTGTACTTTAAACGACTGTAAACTGACATTTATATGGTATGTGCTTAGCACTCCCATGTGGACGTTAATGGTACTAAACGTTTATCAGTCTTCAGTGCTGTCTTCCTAGAAAGATGGGGTAGTAGCAAAAAGAGCCATTCTAGATGTTGCTGTGAACTCTAGTACTGAATATGCTTCCCTCTGTAAAAGAGCAGGAGACAAGGAAAAAAATCCTGACTGTATTTATATGTTAAGATACAGTGACTTCATGTAATAGAGAAATAAAGCTGAGTAACAGACAGAACTGGGAAGTATTTTGAGATGAGAGAATTCTCCTAGATTATTGCAAACCCACTTATCTGTATCTTAAATCAGAATCTGTTCAAACTCTGGCTTTATCCTATCAGTAATATCTAGCTAGACAATTTATCCTAAGTTGTTTGGTAATAACCCAAATTCTTTTTCTCATTTTAGTAGATATGCAGTATGATTTGCAGTTCTAGAGACCAGATCTTTCAGTGCAAGGTGAAATCTTTCCATCTACTTTAAATGAAGCTTCCTACAACTTAACTTAAAAAATACTATCTTCAAGGTTCATAGGGTAATTTTGAAAACATGTCCAATCTATCAGATGTACTGGAACAACTTTTCATTACTGGGAGACTTAACAGCTGTAAAGCTCCATTGTCATATTGATATTTTTCCAATATATGTGTTTTGGACTTAGCTAGAAGTCTTGTATAGGCACACAAAATTAGAGTGATACTGTAAGAACATAAATTCAGAAGTGTTCAATACCAGGCATTGTAAAACCAATGTCTGAAATTCAGTTACTGAAAACGGTCTTGAAACTAAAAACTTCTGTTGGACACCACTCTAAGTGTTGCTGCTTAGGTTCACATGAGAAAAAATATCCTAGCATGCCACTGAAGTAACTTATAAGTTAGTCTGCAGATGCTACTTTGATGCTTTGCAGTGTCTTAAAAAAAAATTGTGCTGAGAATGAAGACAAAGGCTTTTGCTTTAGTGTTTACAGGAAAAAAGGAAGATTAAAACATTGAAGCAGATGGTGATCATATATTGCTTTTTACACAAAATTGAGGTACAACTACACTGAACTTCTAAGTAATGTAGAATTAAATTACTTGTAATAGTGCTGCAAAAAAACCTTTAAGGGAACAGTATTAAGCACTTCATTCTACAGTACTGATGTGCGTCTTGTGCTGTGCACTGTGCTGGTTCTCAATCATAACTTACAATATAAAAATAAAACTCAAGTCAGAGAGATGCTTGGAGATTTTAAAATACATAAATATGCTTAGCAAAATTGCATAAGCTGTTCTTCCAAGCTGTCACTAATAGTTTCTAAAAGAAGAAGGAAGTGCTGCAATGCTTAAAACATACTGAAGCTTCTTCTAGTTGGCTCAAGTTTCCATGGATTTAACCATTTGATTAAATTTTATTAACCTAGAAAGCAGCACAGAATTTCAGGCTAGGTACAGGTAACTTAAATACTGTAGGACAAAGTTCTAGTTCTGAACTCCATCTCTTATTTCAATAGATATTTTCTAACAAAACACTTGGAATGCCTGAATGATGTTTTAAGATGAAGTAATGATATTGTGGAGTTTCTAGTGTGTATATAAAATACTGGTGTTGAAGAGACTTGGTGAAAATTAGTGCTTAAAAACTCAGGAGAAATTGACTTGTTTTCAATAAAAATATTTTCATTCCTGAGGACTTGGAGTTTAGCAAATACTATGAGAAGTTTGTTTTTGGTGGCTGTTTGCTGTGGGCTAACCTTTAACTTAAAGATGTAACCCAGGTAGGAGGAGAGGGCAAACCAGCTCTTGCTATATGAAGTAGTTTGACTTTTGAATTCAAATGATATTGGCCATGTGCTACAGACAGTCTTATCCATGCGATAGTGGAAAAAAGATGCTGTATTATACCATTATATTTAGTGTTCACTCTTGTTCAGATGATTCTGTACTGGTTAGCCCAGTCCTTCCCCTAGATGAGGAGTGAGTGGTTTTATCCTTGTCGTATGGTTAGTCATAACTAGTTTTGGTTCTGGTAAATGTCAATGGAAAAAATGTAGATCCATTGTATACACTGCCTGAAGTGTTTTTAAAGTCTCTACACATGTGTTTCTTCTAGCAGAATACTTTTATTTCAAGCTATGCCTATATAATATTAATTTTAGCTCTTGTGTCTGCCCTCTGCATAGTAAGGTCTTCAGGAGGCTAGCATTTGTGAAACTGCAGAGACTTATTACAGAAGAATCTCCTTTGTGCCTATTAATTTTCACAAAATAATTTTGCTGAAATGTTTGAAGGTGACTTTGGCTTTTTTTTTTAATTAAAAGAAAAAGTGGTCAGAAACTAGCCTGAAGCAAAGGCATCTTGAGCAGTTGGGGATGTAGGCACGTGTGTGGGGAGAGGAGTCTCTGCATCCAATATTGCGTATGCCACAGTACACAGAGGCTTCTCCAGGATGATAAACTAGACTACTTATGTAGTAAGCTGTGAGGCATCTTTGCGTGTCCTTTTGAGTTCTTTCAGACTGAGGCCACAGTAGCAAAGGTGACAGTAGCTAAGAAGTGTAATGAAGATCACTTACACACCAGAAAACTGTAAAAGGGGTTGAAAAAAGGCAGACCACTGTAAAGCCAGTCATCAGAGAGCTGCATTCTGATTCAACAGAGTATATAACCTGGGCTTACTTCAAGCATGTGAGTTGCATTTTTAAATGAGTAGGTCTGTTTTCTTTTTAAGTTATTATTACTATTATTGTTATTTTTTAATTAGAGATGGCAAGAGTGCAGAGAATATCAAGAGGAAATATCTCCCTGCTTACTTTTTACCTCTACCAGTGAAGTGTTTGTATATGGACCTTAAACAATATTGCTGAACTCTAACCCCTCTTCCATTTTGAGTAACTTATCAGTGCTTTGTTACTTCTGTAAAAACTGGTTTTGCATTCCACTTTTTTCAGTTTGTTGCCACTCAAAATGCTGCTTACGCTTTAGCTTAGGCTGATTTGGGTTCCTGTCTAGCTTCTATTAATTGCCTTTTCTAAATGGCTCCATACAGAAGAATAGCATTTACATTTGAGAAAGCTCCAATATAAACACTAAAACCAAAAGGTATTCCTGTCAGACACATCTTTGCACAATTTGAAACTTGAAATTTTCAAGTATAAAACCCAACATCCTAGGGCATACTTTTATCTCAGGAATCACTTTTTCCTCTTTAAATGTTTAGTACTTTAATTTGTGATTATTTTTCTTATTTAGGAGAGTATGCGTGAGATGTGAAAAAGATACATTTGGAGTGTTTTGTGAGGTCAGGGTCACACTACGGAACCTGAAATTAAGAGGAAATAGTGGTGTGATGGCTGTGGTTCTCATGCTTTCAATGTGACTTTGAGGAGAACTCTAGAGACTCCTGTAAAAATATAACAGGACATCACTTTTAACTGCAATATGGTTTCATCCTCATTGGCTGACAGCTGTTTTTTGCATGACTTTTCCTAGGTTGAGTCTGTAGCTCTGTACACTTATTGGAGCTACGTATCCAACCTGGGAAAAACTAGGCAAGAAAAGCTGCTGGCTGCAGAGAAACCCTAGATGATAATGCAGGAATGATATAATGCTTGCATGATAAGAAGCTAATACACAGCTTTTTTTTAATATCTTTAGGGTCCAGTTGTGCAAACACTGTACAGTACAATGCTACAGTGATAAATGATACTACCTAGAGACCTTTTGTGCTGTAGTTTCTACTAGTGTTTGCAAGCTGGGCCTCGTTTTTGTGTAAGTTGTTCATAATTAGCAAGAGTTGGCTTTTATGTTGCAAAACTTTAAGAATGGCACTTTCTACATGTCAGCTGTTTTGGTAAAGTGGATGACAACTCAGTGTTGTGGTTTGCTGTATACCATGAGATACTAGAGTTGTGATTTTAAGACGTTGCAATCGATGTTCACTGTGTTAAAAAAAAAAAAAAAAAAATTACACTAGCTGTACTTTAAAAAAAAGCAATAATATGAGCATCTTGTAGCTTTTATCTCCAAAGGTGCTATCTGTCATGTTTGCTTGCACTGTTGACCATGAATTTGGTAAAAACACGTTAAAGAAATTGTCCTGTGTGGTTTACTCAGCACATACAAGTTGAAACTTTTTATGGTCAGCTTGCGTACTAACAAATGCAATATGTTGTTGGACTACTTACATGACCACACATCTTCAGAAATCAAAAACCAATGTCCATTTACGGTGCTAATGATCTCTTAAAAATTATCAAGAGCTGGTATTCTCTTCTTACCCATGAACATTAAGGAAAGCTGTTGTGATGCCTTTTCAATAAAGCAAAATTTATCTACATTTTAAGCCTGTTCCAAATGCTTTTTATATAAATATTACCCTTTTCTATTTCTGTTTTATATAACAACTGCAAAATATTATAGTATGTATTTTTTAATGCAAGAAAATGTTAGGAGTGTATATGGGTCTAGGCTACACATGCAAGATGAAATTTTTATACATGCTTAGGATAGCTAATCTTCTGAAACTTGGTCTAAAATATAAGAATTATATTGGGTAGCATTAAGGTGTAAGCTAATAGTTAAAGAAGATTCTCTGGCTTCATCATCATTGTTGAAGCCTTAGAGACAGACAGAGGATGTGAAACAGACAAAACTGTATTAGAACACTGATCATGCAGTGTAGGTCCATCTTTTTCTTAAACTTCTGAAAAACAAACTCGTGAAAGAACATGACCACATAACCATATCTAAAGAACAGAAGTGAAACTTGGCATAATTACCAAGGTAATTCATAGTAGGATATTATCAAAACATATGAAAGAGCCTTAAACTAGGATTGTTTAGATTGTGGAACAGCAAAGTGATTTTCTAACTTAGTTTTTCATCTTAAGAGAAGGTTCCTTGGGGAGCTTTAAAACAATCTTGTGCCTACTGTTGTGGAACATACTGTTGCTTTTTTCCCCATTTTGGTTATCAGTTTGTTCCATGTAATGAAGGACAATGCAGTTCCAAATCCTTTCAAGAAGCATCTTTGGACAGCCGTATCTACATTTTCTCTCCATGGAGAATAAAAAGCCTTTAGTTCTTGTTAAAGGCGCCTTACTTCTCAGCTTGCAGTTGTAGAAGTGTCTGCCTGTAATACATATGGAAATCCTACTATAGTCAACTCTGAAATAAGGATGATGCTCTTAAATGATAGGGACATATGAACATGCAGAGTGGGTGCCATGTGCAGGTACAGACTGGTGAGCGAGCAGGGTGCATGTACAAGGGTACAGTCTGGAACACTGCCTCTGCTCTAAAGTAGTCGCACCCTGAAGTTTTGGTCACTAAACCTATATTTTTCATATACTGGAATAAATTCTCTTGAATTGCTTGCACCTAGTACTTCAAGAAATGAACATGCTTCTCAAAGACCTGTTTTATGGAACCTCTGTGTCTGCAAAGAATATTCCAGGTGTAACTTCATTTAAAGCAGAAACAAACCCACTGTCTAGGATAGAAGCAGGGCTGGCTGGGTTTTCTGTTGAGTGCAGATGGATAGTCGAGTAATAGTCTGTATTGTGTCTTGCTGCTTCTCAGCTTTCTTCAGCAGTAGGGCACTTGGAAAAGCCAAAGATAGAATGAAGTAATCCATAACAGTTCTAAGCCACATGGAGATATAACTTTTCTATCTTTTAATTACTGGATGCTTCAGAGAAAACTGCTTGTCTTTTTTTAATTTACAAAAAGTGCAATACTTACAGAAATATTAAGGGATAAATGGCTGCATGTTTAAATGCCCTACAAAAATGACACTTTTGCGAGCATGACGTGCACTTGCCTGAGAGCAGATTTTCAGCATCTGCTGTGAGTTATAGAAACGTGTTTGTCAGTGCACCAGTCTAAGTTGGAACTTGCAAATATTTTCAATATTCTTCTGAGAAGGAGAGTGGGTTTTTTTCTGAATAAAGTGCCTGTGGAAATAAAAATTCAAAAGTTGCCTGCAAGCTTAAATAAAGCATATAAAAACACAGCCCATACAAAGAGTCACTAAATGCTTTGATTACTCAATTTAGGGCAAAACAGTTTGAGGAATGGATTTTCCTTAAGTGCAGAATTCAATAGGTGTGTTTTATTACAGTGATACTAGGACTGAGGAGGAATGATTTCTAGAGAAAGCATTATAGTGCTAAAACTTGTAAATGTAGCTACTTGGGGTATGCAGAATACTAGTAAAGGACTTGGTTATATTTTGCTGTTAATGTTATGCTTTAAAAAGAGGTTATTTGGTTTACTTTTAATTGGAAAAACTGACTTAACTTTGCAACAACTTGTTATTTTTAAGTCTAAATATCCATTTAATGATACGTCAGAGCCAGGTTTACATTTGATCAGTAAATTCACTTAAAACTATGGAAGTAGTTTCATTTTTATCAAAACTAATGTGAAATGTAATCTCTGGACAACCTAGAATTGGCTGTATGCCACTGAAACCAATCTTTTCACTGCATATGGAGGCATGGAGAGAATTTCTTTTATCTAGTGTTACTTTTCAACTAGACTGAGAAGGGAGTAAGGCTACATTACTCTTCTATAAAGAAAACGGGCAAAAATGGTAATGTTTCAGCTGTGCTGAATAGCTTAGCTTCTTATTGTCAGGCTGCAGAACTTAAAATTTCCTTGAGACTCAGATTTAAAATGCCTTTGGATCAGATAAATTTTCACGTGTTTCGTTCTGTATTTTTCTAATAGATGCATTTTATTGGTGTTCATTGTAATTAATCACTGAATTTCTGCCAAATAGGGACAAAAAAGGAGCTGCATTCTGTTCTATGAATTTAAATCTGTGATCTTAGGTTTTTTCTACTTTGTTTCACCCATGGCTAGTGAAAATGCATTTGCTGTCTATATTAGATTGAAGAGAGATTGCATCCAGTTGCCTTAATTGCTTGGCAGAAAACTGACCTTTGACCATTTGAAGCTTTATGTATTTCTAAAATTTCTGTAACTTCTGTATAATTGCAATAAAACCTTTTTAATATAGTCCAGCTGCTGTTTTAAGAGCTCCTTATCCTTGTCTTTACTGAACAGGAGGTGGATCAGCTGGAGAAAGGGCACTAAGGTATATTTCAGAGGGTTGGGGAAGTTACCCTTAAAACCAGTTGGGTTTTTTGTGGGGGCTGGTGGTTTGGGGGGGGTGGTTGGTTGGTTTGTTCATTTTTTAATGGGGGAAGGATAAGAACTAAAACCATCTCGCCTCAAAAATTTAGGTCCAGCTCTAAGGCGCCACTGCCGCTGGGCCGCCACTACCGCAGCCCGGCCCCGGGGCGGCCCCGCTCCCCGCCCACACCCCGCTGCAAGGGGTCAGGTCGCCGCTAGGCCTCGCCGCCGCCCGCCCCCGCCATCTTAAGCCGCTGCGCGCCGGGAGGGGGGCGTAGGGCGGGCCGGGGGGAGGAGGAGGGGAGGGGTGCGGCGGGCCGGCGGCGCAGCCTGAGGGGATGGCGGCGGCGGGCATGTCCGGTTGGACGTGGCTGCTGCGGGCGCCCACCGCCACCGAGCTGCTGCTGGCGGCCCTGTGCTGGCTGGGTTGCTACTGGCTGCTGCGGCGGCCGCGGGCGCTGTCGGGGCTGCCGCCCGGCCCGGCGCCATGGCCGCTGGTGGGCAACTTCGCTTTTGCCCTGCTGCCGCCGCCGCTGCTGAGGAGGTGGGCGGTGGAGGTGCGGGGCAGCGGCCGGGGCTCCATCGCTGTCTCCCCACACGTCTTCCTCACCGGCCTCACCAAGCTGTACGGCAGCGTGTTCCGGCTCTTCGTGGGCAGCCGCCCCATCATCGTCCTCAACACCTTCGAGGCGGTGCGGGAGGCGCTGGTGCAGAAGGCGGAGGTGTTCAGCGACCGGCCCACGGTCCCCATCGTCGTCATGATCACCCGCAAGAAGGGTAAGGGCTCCCGGGAGGGGGGGCGGCGGCCCTGGGTCCCGCTAGGCGCGGCACCGCGCTGCAGTGCGCTGCCGGGTGTCAGGGGTGCTGCGCCGAGACGCGCAGTGACTGTGAATTACCGGCTGAACCGTCTGCTCGCTTGCTGCTCGCCGCCTGTGTCCCTTGGCCCGCTGCTGGCAGAAGGCACCCAGGGGGAAGCCCGCCCCACCTTTAGTTGAACGCGCGCATCCCCATCGCCTTCACCGCACGACTGACACGGCTGATCCTTTGCCTGTGTTCAGAGTAAAGGGAAAGGCGTTTGTGCGGGGTGTAAGGCCAGGTGGCCTGTCACCCAGGGGCGTCCCGAGTTTACGTTGTATCAGCAGAAGGAATTGTGAATGCTGTGCGCTCCCCCAGCTCGTACCAAGGTAACTATGGCTCGGAGCAGGCTTCTGTGCAGTCCCCTAGCTGTGCTGAGGTGCTTGCAGGTGTGTTACTCTGCTTGTCACAGCTCCCTGAGCGTGTTTAGGGTTGTTCAGTAGGTCAAAGGAGAGTTTACTAGCGTTCACAAAAAAAGGGCATGGGGAGTTTAAACATAGGATAGCGGCATCACAGTTAGAATTTCTTCGTTATTAGCCTTTAGGCCCGTTACATATCTCAGTGTTTGTGGAAAACTACCTTTTCTTTCAGTTTAGGAGGTGTAGCCCAGGAGGCTTGTTACTGTGCTATGTGTATTGTGGAACTTGTTTATCTTTGAGGCCTTTGAGGTTAGGGAAATCTGTTGGTTAAGTGCCTGAAACTTTTTCTCTTCAATTTTTTACTGTACCAGCATTAGTTCAATAAAAATATAAGGAAACTGAAGGACCTAGATTGTGCTTATTAAAAAGCAATCAGGTACCAGTGTTGTAATCAATTGAAAGAAAATTTTTTTTTTAAAAAAACAAAAGTATTGGTTTAATGATACTGGTCTGAGACAGACCTTACTGGCATGTAGTGGTTGTTACAGTGCATGAATATTTTTAGGTACAGTACATTTAGCAAAGACCAGAGGAGGAAAGGGGAAGAGCAGTTACACATTAGATCAATTTTAGCAGCAGTGCTGTAAAACTGCATGTTCAGGCTTATGGTCGATCTCTTTTTCGTGGAATGCTGTGAATTTTGTATGTTTCCTTTTTTCTACGGGCAGTTCCCTGTTAGACTTCTTTGAACAGTGACGGACGATGGTGACAGAGAGTAGCCAGGGCAGTCAGTGCATGCTGCTTACAAAGAATTCATGTAAATGTCCGAATAAAAAGTCTGAAAACCAAGTTATCATCTTCCACAGTTGGATGCTTCAGGGGAGTTGAAAGTGTCAGGAGCCTGTAGTCTGGAGCGTGCTGTGGCCAAATGCAGGGACCATGCTTGACTACGTTGTGCTGCGCTGCAGCAGAGACATTATGTTGCTTTATATTTAGTTTTCTCTGGAAGGTCACAACAGCTGTGCTCAGGTACGAGGACTGTTACGTGAGGATTGCTCAGTTGTCTGTAAAACATACTGAGCTGTTGCGTATTGCTTTTATTAGCTGGTGTGACAGGTTGGATTGCCGCAAGTGTGAAAGCATTATGGAATGAACTGCAGGCGCAGTGTATTTTGAGTACACAAAGGGGAAAGTCAGTGAATATGGGTGGTGTGGGCCTGCCTGGCCCCTGTGCAAGGAGATTCTCCAAAAGCTGCTGGAAGTTGCAGTTGCTGTCAGTGGGCTGGCTTGGATTTAGTTGGGGGCATGTAGCAAACCTCTGCAGTGCTGGATTTGTGCTGCTGGGAAGGCAGTTTGCTGCAGAACCAGTGGGGTAAAAGGTTAGTGATACCTGTTTTCTGACAGCTTTGTCTTTTTTTTCTTTTTTTTTTTTTTGCTATGTATAGGTACAATGTAAATCTCTAACCTCAGGTTTTGGATACTGCTCATAAGAGCTCTGGGCTAACAAGTGTTCCTTTTTGTGTGTGGTTCGTGGAGGAAGTGGGTGAGTTGTAACATTCAAACTGGAGGCCTCTTTAAGTTTGGTCTGGGAGCCTCCTGCACTTAGTTCAGGAGTTCATGGTTGAGACTTCACTACAGATCAGGGCAGCAACAGCTGTGCTCGTATGTACTAGGAAAGAAATCGATAGAAATGAGATGATTGTGTAACTGCTCACAATTTGGGTACTATAATGCCAGGACACTCTGTCAGTAAATGTCCCTTTCACATTCCTGCATCTTTGTTCTGTAAACAAACTACCTGGTGTAAACTTACGTGGCTGTTTTCTTTTAAGCTGTGTTTTCTGTTGTCTTTACTCTGGGCTGACCTGCTGGGCATGTTATAGAAGAAAGAAGGGCTTATCTCAGTTCTGTGTGGCTCTTTTGCATGCGAGATGCAAATTAAATTACTGTGCCTGGGGGAGAGCAGGTAGAAGTATCAGAAATGGCGAGTGCTGCATTTCAACAGCTGAGTAGCACAGAAGGGAGGCCTTCTTGGCTGGATGGACGGTGCGGTGAGAACTTAAGGGAGAAGGTAAAGGTGAATTCTTAACGTCAGGCTTCTGCATACACACCTGCAGAAGAAGAAGTACTAGATTGGGGAAGAAAAAGTAGGTTTTGTAAAGCATTTCTGTATTTTATAGCTATGAGAGGTAGCAAAGACTCAATCTCTAGAGTGGATGGAGCTTGAGTGGTTGTCTGCCTTTTTAGTCCTGTCCTATGCAGATCCAGACACGGACATTAGACAACACAGAAGTTAAATGTTGTCTGTTGTGAATTCTGTATTTGTCAACGTTCCCGGTATTGCAGCAACACTAAAGCAAGCAGTGAGAAATTTGGAGAAAGGGGAATTAACCTTTGCCAGAACTTACTTCTCTTAAGGATTTGAATTTTTAATGTGAAAAGGAAGAATAAAACAATATTTCTGTTTTCCTGTGTGTGTGTTGCTTTGTTGGTCATCTTGAAAGATTTTCATTATCAGTTCATAGAAGTTAGCCCTCTGTAATGAGCATGAAGTCCTGGATGTTCTGGGTTCTTGTTGCTTCAGAATTTATTATTGTATTTTCTTCAGGTTTTTTGTTTTGTTTTTTAAGAATACAGCTGTCTGTGCTGGGTAGGTTGACTTTTCAGGTCATGCAAAGATCTTCTTTGAAAACAGTAAAGTACTATTCCGTTATTATTGCCTGGCAGTGATCCAGTTGGCAGTTTTCTTTCTTCTCTTATCTCTATTTTTCGTTCTTTATACTCTTCTTCCTCCTTACTCTGTCTCCTATGTTATTATTTACCAATTTGCAAATCTGTTATTAGTATTCTGCAGTAGTTTGGAGTTTCAGGACTTCAGAAGGCATCAGGCTGTGCAGCCATGCCCTGTTCAGGACTGCTGGAGTGACTCTGAGCACTGTGGATATTTGTTGTTTGTTGTGGCTAGGCGAACCTTCTTTACATTCAAGACAATAGGTCTGTTTTCTTTTATGAAAGTATTTGGATCCGAAAGCTAATTTCCTTAATGACAGAAAAGGGAAGCAATTGTGGATGTATAGTCTGTTTTGGAGGTGTTTGTTGTGGGATAGATACAATGATAACATAATGTTTTATTCCAAGAAACCCACGGTTCTTCTCCACCACAGCCACAAACCCTGAAACCCCAAGCTGGTTCTTGGCCAAATTCAGCCCCAAATGAGCCTTTTTCTCCTACCCTATTTGAGGATACCAGTGCTGCCAGGAAACACCACTTGAGAAAGGGGATCTGAAAAGTTTTTGATTCTGTTTTTAAAGTGCCAGGGAGTAGACATTTGAATAGATTTCCTAAGGAATGTCTTTGTGCAGAGAAGATGAAGTTCAGCTGCTTCTCAGCTTGTTCTGACTCTTCATAATGTTCTGCTTATTTTGTTTAGGGCTCTTGAAACTAGGTCATGTGTTGGTAGTAATGACAGACCAAAGATTACAATGAGTATAATGTAATCAGAAAATCTGGATAGAAAGATTACTAGCTTTATGTTACACTGAACTATTTACACCTTTGGGATTGCAGACCCTTCTGAGTACAGCTGTCTCATTTACATATCCACAGATTTCTGTTCTTAGCTATGTTTTTACTTGTTTATTCTCCTTTTTGCATTAGGGTATATGAACATTAAGTTGTAATAGAAATGAAGGTAACATTAAGCACTGAAACGTGGTGCATCTCTCCATTGCTAATTTCTTATGGCCATTTCTCTTGCTTTTAAATTTAACATTAAGATTTGCAATTGACAGAAGAAATGATGTTGCTTTTATAAAATAACTTTTCTTTCCAGAAAAAAGGGAAAAAAAAAAAAAAAAAGCAGTGTCACGTTATTAGAAAAACAAAAGCAAAACTACTCCGTGTTTTGATGACTCTAAATGTTCTCAAGTTAACCATGGAGTACATTAGAAATAGCAGTTTGTGTATCTTGTTACACTGTGGTATCTATAGTGTGGTCTGATAATTCAACAAAAGAGAGGTTTGTAAGTGAGCAGTATTTACATTTGAAGCTGAGGAATTAAATTTAAATTATATTTCATGATGACACAATCATGCAGAACATGTGCCTACAGGCATCAAAAGTGTTGAGATGCAAATCAAGTAGTTTTTTGCCAAGTGGCTCTGAACGTGTCTTCACCTTCCCACTTTGTTTGCAGCATGCATGTCCTGTATTTTGATTATAGTTAAAGAAAAAACCTTGCTTGTAATACATACACACAGGAACAGTATCGAGAAGTTTGTATAACATGAAGGAGAGAAGAAATGCAAGCTGGTTTGTGTTTTAATATCTTTTGTTCTGCCTTGCTGAAGGAATTTCAGGAGGCAGGTTTCAGGACACAGAATAGAAAAGGCTAACCTATGTCCCAGGGTTAACACTTCCTACACAATTGCTATCATTTGTAATAAAGGATCTACAGTACCTTTTCTCCATCTATTAGCGTCTTGAAAAGACTAATAAAACGATTGATGTAGCTGTTACATTAATTTTACTGCTTGGGAAAAGGAGGGACAGGATTTCCCAAAGGTAAAGAACGTTCTGTTCTTCCATTAGTTTCTAGCCCAGTGCTTGGGAAAGATTTGCTATGTATTGTTTTCCTCTCTTCTGACTCTTGGGTTGCAGGTCTGTCTAACTATTTCTTCTTCAAAAGACTGCATTTTGGTTTCAGACTCCCCCTTTCTCTTCCAGGTGTTATTTTTGCGCCTTATGGTCCTGTCTGGAAGCAACAGAGAAAATTCTCTCTCTCAACACTACGTCATTTTGGTGTAGGAAGACACAGCTTAGAGCCTAAAATCATTGAGGAGCTGAAGTTTATAAAGGAGGAAATACTGAAGCATGGAAAGGATCCATTTAATCCCTTTCCAGTCATTCGCAACGCAGTGTCCAATGTTATCTGCTCCATGGCTTTTGGCAGGCGTTTCAGTTATGAAGATGTTGAGTTCAAGACGATGCTGCAGAACATGGCCCGCGCGCTAGAGCTAAGCCTGAACAGCTATATGATCCTGGTCAACATCTGCCCTTGGCTGTACTACCTTCCCTTTGGGCCTTTCCGGGAACTTAGGAAAACAGAGTTAGATATTACTGCTTTTCTAAAGAAAATCATTGCACAGCACAGGGATACACTGGATGCAGCAAATCCCAGGGACTTCATTGATATGTACTTCATCCATGCGGAAGAGGAAAAGAACAACAAGGAGAGCAGTTTTAATGAAGACTACCTTTTTTTTATCATTGGTGACCTCTTCATTGCAGGCACAGACACTACTTCCAACACATTACTGTGGTGCCTGCTCTACATGTCTCTCTACCCAGAAGTACAAGGTAAGGCTAGATGTTTTATATGTTCTAGATGTTTTATTCTGAACTGTAAAGCTCTAGATGAATGTTCAGAAATAGAAGCAAACAGCAACAGTAGAGAAGTCATTTGGAGTGCAAATAGTACATGTGTACATGTTATTTGAAAGGCTGATATGTAATCAGACATCATCTGTCCTACTCTATGATGATCTCTAGGTTAGTGCTATATACTGTCTAAATGGCCCTTAAGTCTATGCATTTCTTCTGGTTTGGGACAACTTATCTTTCCCAAGCAATTCCGGGGAACCTTAGCATGTTTCAAAAACTTTGGCAATTGTGGCATTCCAGGCCTATAGTAATGGTGTAAGATATGAGAGATACGTAGTGGTAGGGTCTGCTTTTATGCCTCCCTGAGCCGGGAGGTTCTTGAGCCTAGCGGGAGGGTTTGAGGAAGTGAAACACTTTATCCACTGTAGAGGAAGGTCAAATTAGGGACAGCTTAAGCAAATTGAACTTGGACATCCAAGTCCATGGCGCCAGATGGTTAATGCCTCGCAAGGCTTCTCCCCATCGGTCTTGAACAGCCATGGCAGTTGGGTAGATTGCTGGTGATGGGGGGGGAAAGGCACATGGAACACGTGGCTTCAAAGCAGAGGCAGAAGGAACTGGGCTTGTTCAGTGTTAGGGAAAGGTGACTGAGGGGATACCTTATGCTATCTACAACTACCTGATTGGAAGATGGTAAGAAGATGGAGACAGTCTCCTCTGAGGTGTGCCGTGGAGGGAAAAGAGGCAGCAGAGGCGGTCTACAACAAGAAAATTCTGATCAGATACTGGGAAAAAAACAAATCCCTATGAATATAGCAAGGAGTGCAACAGATTGTGCTGAGAATTAACAGAATATCTGGCTTTGGAAGTATTCAGAACTCAGTGGAGTATGAGTCTGATCTACCTTCAGAGTTGGATCTGACTTGGAAGATAACTTTGCTTTGAGATCAGGTGACCTGCAGAGATTCCTTGCAACCCATATTATTCGATGGTGCTATGATCTGGTTACTGTTTGTGACAGAGTTGGAGAAGATTATTTGTAGATTTTTGTGGATGTAAAAAATACCAGTGGTGTTGGAGAGGTTACAATATTAAAATAGTAGTTGCTGGAGTTATATATCAGGACTTCTTAGGATAAATTTCCATCACCAAAGACTGAAAATTAATTTTGGTTAAATATTTTTCTATACTGAGTCTTCTTACAGTACACATGGTTTGAAAGCCAGCATTTTCTTTAGTACTATTTAGCAAATTTAGATGGTTGAATTTAAGAAAAATAAAGCAGTTGATTTATTAATTTATTAGCGGCTTCTCTTGAAGTCCTACATAGCAACTGATTTCCATTGGGAAGATTGTCAAGTATATGTGGACTGGAAACCTTGTCAGGATGGACAGATTCTACTTGGGTAATTCTCCCTCAGTTTATAGTACTGGAACATTTCCCCAAGAGATCACTGCTTTGCCCAGACTTGTGGCTAACCTGAAGCGATGAAGAATAAACCTCAGGTTGTCTAACAATATAAACCTGGAATACTTTTATCAAGTATTGGAGATTTTGAGGTCTTCATGTGCTGCAGCTGCTTTGCAGATAAGCAAATAGATAGGTATTTACACTACCTATCTGTCTGGAATAATTAAACAGGTCAAGATCATAGTTAATTGCACAAAGTAAACCAGATTGCTGAGCGAAGATTGCAAAATAGGGCATCAGTTCAGTATGAGGGAGAAAGAGTCCACCAGGGAGAAATGCAAAATAAAACTTTATTGCATAGGTTTATTCTTCTGTTTTTAATGGTTGTGTGTTATCACTGCTTGACTTGATATGCAGTTACACGAATTAGATATGTTCTGAATTACAGAAGTGAATTCTGTAGGAGTTTTCTGGTTTGGGTTTTTTTTTTTAACCCCTTTCCCCACTTCCTGGTACTGTACATGTATGTGCTAGTCGGTTCTCTCTCTTCTGCTGTTCTCTAACAGTTTTATTGCTTCTCTCTGATTTCCCCTTATGCTGTGGCTGGTGTCAAACAATATAAATAAGCTCAGTAGTCCGGAGTGTATAACTTAGCTGTGTAATGTAATTTCCTCACTTCTAGTATCCCATTCCTCATGTATCTTGATTGCCTGAGAGTCATGCATGGGTCTCTTCTCTTTTTTTAGTTTGTTTTTTTTTTTTTTTCCCCTGGTAATATGTTTCTTTTATCCTTAAAGGAAATACCCGAATTGCATAACTTTTAGCAGTAGCAAATGTTGCAGACGCTTTCTGGCAAGGCAAATGAAAGGCTACCAGAGAAAAAAAAAATCAGGAAGAATATATTTGTCTGTGGAAGCCAGTTTTGCTTTTTACATGGAAAAAGAAGGGTGGGTGTGCATCTGTGTGCGTGCACGCACATACAGGGAAGCAGCAGGGACTGTTTGGTTTGGTCTGGTCTGTTCCCTGACTTGGTTTTGGTCCTTGACTTCTGAAGACATGAGATTTTAAAGTATGTGAAATGTAGCGGAACAGTTCAAATAAAACAGTATTAGCAGGGAAGTCTTGAAGTCTCCATTTTTGCAGTTGGTAATGTGAGCAGCAGTTTAGCTGCTTGCTGCATATAGTTCCACTCATCTTTACAAACTCATAAAAAATGTTCAGGATGAAATGCTGGTGTGACATTTGGCATGAGACAGCCTCCATTTTTTAATTTTTTATATTGAAAACTTTACTCGTTTAAATTACTGTGGATGTGCAAACCTGAATACAGGGCTATAATGTGTCGTTAAAAAAAGCAGCTAAACCCCACAAAGCAGGTACTCAAGAGCTATACCATTAGCAAATCTCTTGCTGTGGAAGTATTTTTTACCGTGTTCCTCATTTGAGAACTTGTTTTCCTAGCAAACCCAGTAGGTGGCAGCAACTATTCGTTGAACAGTTCTTACGGTATTGCTGGATGCTGCTCTGAAAACTGAGAAACTTTCTTGAATTGAGCTTTTATTTCATCTTCAATCAGTGCTAAGGGGAGAAAAGAGCAAAAACTCAGAGTATCAGCAGCCTGGATTCTGAATCTTGGAAAAGGCAAGCAGGACAACCACAGAATATTCAGGATACCAAGGGTAAAAAATGAAAACTAACTTTTATTATTTTGGTTAAAGTTGAACTTTGAGGTCTCCTCTTTCAAGTGCCAGCAGTGTCTGTCATCTCAGTAGCTTTACTCTTGACAAATTGTCAAGGTTGTGCTTGGTTGTTTTGTCCTTAACTGAGTCCATTCTTAAGGCTTATGTTGGCATAGTTATTTTAGCTATGGATCACATGTCTTGCAGTCATTTTTGACAAATCTATGTAAACAATGAAGCATAGGGAAATGAAATTGAGATTATGTCTTCTCACATACTGTGCATCTTTTTTATTTTTAAATTTTTCTCACTTCCTTTGAATAGCGAAGGTTCATGCAGAAATTGAAGCAGTTCTAGGGCGTGACAAAGTTCCCTCTCTTACCCACAAGGCTCAAATGCCCTTCACAGAGGCAACCATTATGGAAGTGCAGCGGATGACTGCGGTTGTTCCCCTTTCTGTTCCTCGAATGGCCTCAGAAACTGCTGGTAAGCATTTGTATAGACTTGTTAATAGAGCATGTCTTTTGTGGCTGAAGATCTGATGGGATATCTAGTAAGCATTTACAAAGACCTCATTTATGTTCTAGCCATGTAACCCAAGTATGTAAAATGCCATTTATAGAGGGTAGATGGGCTTAAGATGCTCCTCTATTAAGCAGCATGTCTGACCTAGCATCCAGAAGTTTCTACTTTAGAGCAATTTCTTTTCTGGGGGCCAGTTTGTGCTGACTGATGTGCTTAGTGATAGCAGCTGAGACTCCACCTTTGTACCTGAAACAGCCATCTGTTTTTGGTCATCTGACACAGAGGTCTGAAAACATTAATTTGGAGCAATTGGTTTGCTAAAGCTTGAAAGGCTTGTACCATTGAGCTCCACATCTACAGAATACAATAATAAATAACCTTTCCCAAGTCATCTTCTTGGCTATATATTTTCATAAGCATAGCTGAGAACTGGCTAAAGTGAGTGGGCAGTAGCAATACTTGGCTTTCAAACACAGTACTGAATTGATCTGCTTTTTAAAATGTTTTGGCTTCAAGGACAGTGAGGTGCAACAAGCTGAAATGGGACTAGTCACTTCAAAACCCTTATTTCTTCCTTACCTCCACCTTCACTGTGGTGGAGCTCTCTGACAGCACAGGAACAGGAGGAAACTGGGTCAGAGCACTTCCATGCAGCAGAGTGCATTTGTAATGATTGCTGCTGCCTTTTTCCTGCAGGGAGCTGTTGGAGTAACTTGATGTCTTTCCAGCTGCTCTGGCCTGTGTGATTCTGACCCAGGCAGGCTAGCAGAGATCACCTTTGCCTTAGGCTCCTGCTATGTTTGCAGCCCACAGCTAGGGATCCACATCGTTTTTGTGACATCTTCTAGTTGTCTTGTTAATATGTTTAAGTCTCCCATGTTTACTTCTAGCAACTTGTCAGATCCTTGTCTCTGTGCTTTTGTTCCAAGTGCTGCAGGGATATACTATTCCTAAGGGCAGTGTGATCGTGCCCAACTTGTGGTCAGTACACAGAGATCCTGACATTTGGGAGAAACCAGATGAATTTCAACCATCAAGATTTCTGGACGAAAATGGTCAGATAATTAAGAAAGAGGCATTCATTCCTTTTGGAATGGGTAAGATATCCACATGCAGTCAGTAGCTGGTTGGGAGTGGTGGTGGTGTTTCAAGTGTAGGGCCTTGGAGGCGTGAGATGTAGAAGTTGCATATAGGACCAGCTACAGAACTTGTTTTATTATTGCAGTTGGCGTCTTGCAAAACAGGTTGGGTTCCTAAAGTCTCCAGTTGCCAGGCAGAAATGAGAAATGATGAAATATCCTTTGATGATACTTTTGCTGTGGATGTAGATTCTGTTAATATGAAGCAGTACAATTGAGCAAGGCTTAGACTCGAATATGTGAGACCACAGTTTCAGAGTTCATAGCTTCATAGTAGGTTGAGCCTTTCTGTGTTTGGACTACACTAGCATAGGAATTGCGTGTGTATTAATGAATCAACAGTATAAAAACCGTAATATGTCTCTTCTAACTGTTCTTTAGGTAAACGTGTGTGCATGGGAGAGCAGTTGGCAAAAATGGAGCTGTTCTTAATTTTTACAAGTCTAATGCAAAGTTTTACCTTTTTGTATCCTGAAAATGCTGCAAAACCATCTATGGAGGGAAGGTTTGGTCTAACTTTATCTCCGTGTCCCTTCAATATAGTAGCTTTGAAGAAATGATGTAACATCAAAAAAGATTAAACCAAGAAATACTGCACTTTTAAATCCAGCTTTGTTTTATTTCCAGCTTAGTCTCTTTCTTTCCAGAAAAACACCAACTGCATAGGCTTTCATAGTCTGTGAGAATGATCCATTTACACTTCTGGAAAGAGAAGATTTTTTTTTTTTTTGTCAGTCGTTGCATTCCACAAATGAACTGACAGCATAGTTTGCAATTCGATATTAAAACTTGCTGGGCTTAACCTCTCTGTCTATAAGCTATTACTGTCAGTTTCTCAAATAATAGTTATGGGAGAATGGTCCAAAACATCTGATAATGCTTTAGTAAACAGTAATTGTTATTTTGGTAAAAGCAATATGTAAACATTTAATTTACCAAATGAGTGAAGAACGTCATCTGATACCAAAAGTATTAATGAATGAGAGGGTATTAGCATTTTCTGTATGAAGAAACGTTATAACTGGGCTTAAATAATGATAAATACTTTTTGGAAATGAGTAAATGACAGTTCTTTTTAACCTCGGAGGATTCTTCCTTGCAAGTAACACAGGTGTAGATGGGATCAAGTCAGTCTGGATTCATGGATCCAAACATTCTTGACTGTCAAGGCTCACTATAAACAAGCAGGTACCAACCCTAAAAACCCAGGCTCGGAGCCCAAGCGAATCCGTGAATGTACCATGTTCTTAATATGAGTGTGCAGTGTCTGGATGCAGATGTTTTATCTCAGGCTATAAATGAGAGCAGATTTCTCTAACAAGAAACAGAAGACTCTTCTCTCCGATGCCAAGCAGATATTCAAGATAACATCTGTGCTGCCACGTTGCATCCACTGTTTTCCCAACATCAGTGGTGACTGCAGGCTGGATGAAACCAACAGCCCGCTTGTCGGGGAAAACTCTACGTGCATAATCCTGAAGCTGGGCTTTGTACTCAGGTTTTTCATTTACAGGCACTATGGACAGTACTGTCGCAACCTGTTTGGCTTTGGGAACTAGACTCTTCAAATATGGCATCGATATGGCACTACAGATGTAGGTCTTATACATTTAGGTGTAGAACATGAGGAATCTGACAAACCTGAGGTTTAAGTATAAAGGCTTTCTTTGTTATCTTCCATATGGAGTGAAAAGATCTGTAGTTCATACAGTATTAGTGTATCAGTACCTTACTCTTTTCACTTGCAAAATTTTTAGTGCTATTTACCATTATCAAACGAATTGCCAGGGAGACCTGTTGTTATGTGCTTCGGAAGGAGGCACTCAATCTTGCCTTTTATTTGAAAGATCTCTCAAACATTGAAAATGATCTTTTGGAGGACACATAACAATTCACTTCTAAATTATTGTTCTTAATCATCCTTTAATCTCTTTGTACACCTTCTGATCTATCAGAATTTCATATCAGGTGAAATAAGTATGTATGTACTTTTTTTTCACCCTCATTGGAGATCTACAAAAAGTAGGAGTCCACCTAACGTCAAATTTACAAAACTGGGAATGTGACATTGACTGTAAAGTGAAATTGGTCTGTAGCAGAAACTAAACCTGAATTGTAAAAGAAGATTCAACTCTTCAGCTTTAAATTAACCTCTGGTTTTGTCACTTTTTAACTCAGAAGTTTTAAAAGCTGAGTAGTGCCTAGCAAGGACTGTAAAATAGTTATTTTGGATTTAAATTAAGGCTTTCTGTTAGCTGTTTTGAATAACAGAGTGGCTCAATTTCTGAATGGTAGTTTTGGTTGGTCAGGTACCCTACTGTTTGTGTGAGAACTTTTAGTTCTTACATAGGCTCATCTTATATTTTTTTCTTTGCATGAAATTTTTGAAAACCCCATAGAACAATAAAAAGTTGAGTTTGGTACCAATGCTAGTAAAATTGCACTAAAAGCTGACAGTATTGAAGCAACAAGCTTTTGTTTCTTTAACTTTATCTTTTCCAATGAATGAGTAGATTCTGTACAGTTGGGATTTTTGTCTGGAAATCCTTAAAATTATATATGCTTAATTGCAAAGCTAAAATTAAGTGCTGATAATATTTATCTTTCTGTTGAAATATCTCTTTAAGCAACATAATTATGTTGATGTGCAACTGATCCACTTCTATGAAATACCTGTCCTTTTAATCCATGAGGACACATTTGAAAAGCACTTTAGTATTTTAATGGTTTTTTACAGATTCCAAAGAGGAGACAATTCGTATAGTTCCCTAGTATGTGAAACTGTATGTATATTTGCCTGCTGGGTTTAGTTTAAAAGGTCACCTTTGAAAACTATCCTTCGAAAATTATCCTTCTACAGATAATACTTTGAGATGCGGTTGTTGATGATACCTATAATCAAATGCTGCGTGATGTGACAAGCTAAAAATGCTGATGTGAAGTTGTGACCATGTCAGTGTCTGCCAGAATGCGAGATGCTGTTGGAAGTGACAGTAAAGATCTGCCTTTCATGCCTTCCAGATGCACTGAAATTTTCACATGATGCCATGAAAGTAGCTGAACAATAGCATAAAAACCAAAATGTTTGTGGTTTTTAAAAATGTGTTGCCATCTTTGGTAAACTGTAAGAAAAGTGGTAGTGGATTTGGTTTGTATTTGTAAATGTCTCCTTCCCCTCCCTTTTTTTTTTTTGTGTAGGAGAGGAAGCATCTCAAATGCCATATTGAAAAATGTATATGTAAGTGGATGGCTATTTCTGAATGCTGAAAATGTCTTTATTTTTAAAAATGACTTCAGACTTTGCCTCAGTGTAATTTTATTTTTAATAAAGTAATTGCCAAAGAAGTACTTGACAGCTTTCCATAGTCATTTTAATGAGTTCCTTGTTGACTAAGCTTGTGGTGTTTGGTGTTTCACATCTCACAAAGGAAGCTTTTGAGATGTTACAAAACGTTTTGGATGAGGAGTGAAGGGGATGGGGGAATATAGTGACATTGGGAAAATACAGTGCCAGGTGTGTTATGATCCAATGATAGAAAGGGTACGTCAGTTCAGTCACTCAATGCAGTTTTAAAAATACTCAGAATAAAAGGAGGGAAGAGTAGAGATGAGGAAGATAAAAGGGTGAGTGAGATGCCACCAGGAGGAGATGCACAGTCTAAGGGATGAACCATGGGCAGAGCAGAGCTGCAGTTTTGTTGGACTCCAGGCATGGAGGGAGTCAGCGAGTGGAGGGTAGAGAGGGAAGCGGGTGTCCAGGGAGAGCCTGGAGTGAAGGGCAGAGCTGGGAGTGTTCAGCCCAGAGGAAGTCCAGTGAGAGGCAGGAGATCCCTGCACACAGAAGGGGAGAGCTGAGCAGAGAGAACTGAAACACGTGGGGAGGGAGCAGCTGCAAGTGTTGGCGTGTGTGGAGAGCTGGGTGCTCAGGAGCAAAAGCCGTGTGTGAAAACCCTGCCTCTTACACCCTGGAGTTAGGTTGCAGGTAACTTGGCATGGCACTATTTGTTTAGGGAGTTTCATTAATTACCCACTCAACTGTAATTTGTACACACAAGGAAGAGTAACTCTGAGCCTCTGCTTGAATAAAGCTGTTTCCTGCAGCCACTTGCTGCTCCTGAATTACCTGCTGTCAGACTGGGCTGGGCGAGGGAAGGGGGAACTTTTTGCATTGTGCTTTTGGTGCAAGGTACAGAGAGATGAGAATACTCCACTTCTTTCATTGAAAGAAAACAAGTTGCTGAATGTTTATCCAGATGCTGACTCAAGCAGTATATGCTGTAATCGCTGTGTTGTCAGCTACTGCTGACTTGGAAGTGCTGGTTGTTCTACAGGAGCTGAAGGGAAAGGATGGAGGTCTGCATCTGATACTCAGGTGTTCGTATTCATAAAGGAAGGATTGGGATGGTCGGTTTGCTTATAGTTTGTGCTAGCTTGAAACGCAATCCCATTCTAGTTTGGAAATACTCTTATTACTGAGTGCTTCTAGCATTGAGAGAATGAGCTGCTGCCACAGAAAGGTGAAGATTTTGAAGGCGATGCAGTGACCCCAGCTGCAAAGGGCAGGCAGAGGAGCGGCCTCTGCATTAAAGCTGCCCTTGGCCCAACGCCACCCGGGGGCTGGCAGGGATGTCACCGTGTCCCCGTGGTGGCGGCCCTGGCGTTGGTACCTGACCCCTCTTCAGGCATCAGAAGAAGCGAAGGTGAAGGATTCGGAGCGCTTCTGCCCGCGGCGGGCAGCCAGGCCCGGGGGCGGCCTTCGCCATCGGCCTCCGCCGCTCCCCGGGGCGGAGCGCGGCGCTCGCCCCGCCCGGCGCGGCTGGGCTGGGTTGGGCTGGGCCGGGCCCTGCCGCCTCTTGCTGCCCGCCGCCCGCCTTCGCCATGGCCTTCGCCACCCGCCAGTTCGTGCGCGCCGCCTCCTCTGCTGCCGCCACGGCGGCCGCCAAGAAGCTGATCGTTAAGCATGTGACGGTGATCGGCGGCGGCCTCATGGGCGCCGGCATCGCTCAGGTGAGCGCGGCCCGGCCCGGCGGCGGGACGGGGGTGAGGGGAGGCGGCGGCGCCATGGCGGCCGTTACTCGGCGCGTGCAGCGGGAGGGGCCCCGCGCCGCTCGTTCGGCGCCGCTGCCCGGGTGAGGCGGGGATCGCGGCCCGGAGGGGCTGCGCGGGCGGGCACTCCTTCCCGGGTGAGGAAACCCCCGCCGCCCCCGCGCCTTTGGCGTTCCGCGGAGGTGTTTGTACTTGAGCGTGGCTCCGCGGCGGGGCTCGGACCTGCCCCCGCGCCTGGCGGAGGGCGCGGCGGCCCCGTGAGGAGCGTCACATGTCGGTGCCGGTTGCCGGCCCGGCCGTGCCAGCTGGAACGGGTCGAGCCGCCGCTCAAGTGTTCTCCCCGAGTGGCAAGGCAGGAGCGATAGTTAAACAAACCAGCCACTCAAAACTTCTCTGAACGTGTGACAGTTGGCGTTGGGCTGACTGCAGGCTGTGTTTGTGTGGGGGCGGGCAGCCATTCCGGACAGCTCTGCTGCCCCTCGCCCTGTGGGGGGCAGCTGGCCTGGGCAGCCCCCCGCGATGGGCTTCCTCCGCAGAGCTGGGGACTGCTCGAACTCCTGGCAAGTCTCTCGCAGGAGGAATACAGGGGCTAAGAAATTAACTAGTTGTTTATTAACTTGTCTGGTAAAAACACTCCTCTGTACCTTGGTACTAGGGCTTGAAGTTTCCACCGAAGGAACTATCAAAGGACAGCTTTGAAGAAAGTTGCTCTCCTGTTTGTGGAAGAGGAACACTATGCGAAGGTTGTGACTGTGCAGGGAAAGCAAACTGGTCTGCACAGTCTGTTAGGCTGCACGTTTTCTGTATATGCTGCTTGACCGCACGCTTACAGAGAGCGGCTTGTCGAGGGAAACGGGTCTGGTGTTTGGCAGTAACAGGGCTGCAGCCTTCTTTCTGTCTGACCGCTGTTAAGGACCAAGGAGTGTTTTGCTGACCATCCGCCTCTGATTTATCAATCCAAAATTACCTCAGTGCATAGATGTTTCTAGCATTGAGTGGGGTCTCCTCTGCACTCTATTAATAAAGCTTTTCTTCCCTTTTAGAACTCTTAAGAAATTGTCTCTTCTCTTTCCTTGCTTTCTCATACTGTCATGAGAAGCTAACCTCTGCTAAAACGTATGGCTGAAAGCCAGGAGTTTATAATTTCTGATTCTGCCATGTGAAAAGCACCTCTGTGAGAAAAGTATTAATTGACTCCCTGGCATTCTTGTGTTTCTTATTTAGTATTCTTAAGATCTCTGGATAGCAGAGTATGAGCGAGCGTGTCTTTGACTTGCAAGATGTTATGACCTTTTGCCATTTTTCTTCTGTCTATGTAAATATGATAGGAATGAGGTGGGAAAAGGGAGATTAATTTTTCTAGGATTTTTTTCCAACTGGCCAGTGGTGGTGTAATTGTTAATGGATCATCAGTGAAGTGTATCTTATGTGCTTGGTGTTGATTTTTCTTCTGAAGAGTGGAGGGTCTTGCTTTGCCATTGCAAGTGATGAGCAACAGATGTTAGGAGTGCAAGTCCAAGCTTAGTTTAAACATTTTTAAATGTTTATTTGTATGAAATGGCCATAGTGAAAATCACTAATTTTTAAAAATGGATAAAGAAATGCCCATCTGCAGACTGATACCTGTACTGCTGCTGTCCAGAGGCAGTCTGACATTTCTTTATTTGCTGAATTAGTGAGACAACTTGGGTGAGAATGGCACCATGCTTTTCTTCAGGAGATACCTCTCTATTTCTCATTTCAGCTAGCTTTGTTGGAGTAGGTCTCATGGGCACATGAGAATCTTTAATTTCCTGGTTCAAGGTTAGATGTAAAGCAAAAGTTTGCAGAAGGGATGCTCCTAAGTTGTGTGGCTTTAAAAACAGCCAGTGAACTGTGTATTAACATCTCTTTTCCACACTTATGTTACAACTCTGTTAGTTCAAGAATTCTGGAAATGAAGATAGGCTGCTGCAAACTGACAAGAGAAACTTAAATTAATGAATAGTGAAGTAACAGATAATGAACAGCTGATTTTTAATAAGCTGTTGCAATGTGAGAAAGTGACATTATATGTTTGAAATTAATTGAATACCAACCAAAAAGACAACCCAATAGTGGTGTCTGTAGCTGAGCCAGTGTTTGTACAAAGTATGTAGCAAGAAAAGTTTATAGGCTCTTCAGGTCTGTGGAGAGACCTGGAGTGGCAAACATTTCACTGCTACTTACATCTCCACTGTCACCTTCAAGTTGTTGGGGGGACATGCTTGTGGCCTAACAACAGAGTTGTGTTATGCTGCGTCCTGGGAATGTAGGGTTAGCCATCCTGTATGCCACCCGCTTACCCTGCCAGTGTTCCAGTTTTGATCTCCATAGTCCTTTTTCCTTATGAGATCCAAGGATCAGAGCTAAGCCACTTGCTCTTTTTAGGAAGGCCATTTATTCTGTAGCCATAGCCACAGAATTCAGCTGCCTTCAGGCTCAGGTAGCCTTCTGCAGACAGCTCAAGGGAAAAATTGATTTCTTTTTCCTTTTCCTGTTTGAGACCTTTATCCCTCCCCCTCCACCCCAACCATGTGCGGATTTTTATGACTTTTTCTAGTAAAGTACATAAGTCTTTATTCAGTGTTGTTTAGCTCCCTTTTGCGTAATCCGTTGCCTAGTGTATTGTCTGCCCCAGCACAAATCAATATGGTTGGTTAGTTTGTGATACTAATGTTAAATCTTTTTTTTTTTTTTTTTTATATTTCCAGGTTGCAGCAGCCAGTGGTCACACTGTGGTGTTAGTAGACCAGTCAGATGAAATCCTTAAAAAGTCCACAAAAGGAATTGAAGAGAGTTTAAAGAGAGTGACAAAGAAGAAGTTTGCGGATAAGCCTGAGGTTGACATTTTCTTTATTCTTTTAGAAAAACTCAGGAGAATAAAAAATACAGTACTGAAGTTCTGATATTGTTTATAGTTATGCTTTATAGAGCATGTTAATATATTGGCTTAAAAAGAAAACTTTTTTCAGTGTGCTGAAGAATGTGAATTTTGGGTTTTTTTGATTCAGGGAGGTTGAAAGATGTCTTACCTTACTTTCTTTCCTTCATAGATTTCAGCCGTGAGATAAAGATTTAAAACAACTTGGTGACCTTTTAAAACAGATGCTAAATATGAAATGGTGCCAAAGTATTCATCCTAACTTAATAGCAAGCTATCTTTGAGTAATTACCTGGAAATGCACCAATTTTGTCCAAAAGTGAATAGTAACAAAATTGTCTTAATACCTTATTAAGGAGTATAATTTATTTATTTATCTATTTTCCCCCAAGACTTGAGCAGAGGATTACTGCAAAGGAAATAGGAGTGCAAGTGTAACTACCCTGGAGTAATGTGAACTAGATGTATAAGATACTTTGCATTTACATTACTAAGACTTGCATAGAGCAAGTCACTGTAGAGCAGTTGATAAATCTAAATATATAACCTAAGGGTTATTTGTTCTTATGCTTGTTTCTCTAAGTTCCACAGTAGATTCAATTCTTCTTTTGATACATATTAACATATATAATATATACTGGTATTGGTGATTACCAGCATGAATGATGCTGCAGACAAAGGAAATGAAAAAGGGTTTGTTTGCATGAGGGAGTACAGAAGAAAAATTGTAGCAGTACCAGGATAACCAGACCATACGTACATCATTTCAGGGAGTCTTTTAATCCAAAAGAAAATTGTCCACATGTTGTTTGTACTTTATATATGACATGATATTGTAAGCATGCAGGCATGTTTTTACTTGTACTACATCTCCATTTAGCCTTGGTTCAAGTCTTGCAGTCCTGTTTGATTTCTGTCCTCACAAACTATGTCAGTGATTGGCAGATTTACTAGTCAGAAAACAGATTATTTTTTTTTCCCCTGCATTTGCACTGAAACTGTAGCGAGTGTAGGCCATTTCATTTCCTGAAGTATTCCTGAACTAGCACATATCTGTTCATAGGAGTGAAACCAGATAAGCACTGAATGAAAATAGTGCAAAGGTTTCAAACTGGAAAAGTTCCTCTTTATGGAGGACAAGTGCAGATTGTCTCAGAAACTACTGATCTTAGAACTTCATGCTTAGAACTTTTTGACTGATTTGGAAATGTGGCAGACTGCCTGAATTTTTGAGGGCTTAAAACCACTTCAGAGCACATAAGGAGGTTTCATGTAAAAATAAATCATTGTAAGTATGATATTTGCATTTGCAAAACATTGCAACTTCTTGGAAATGTTTCAGGCCGGTGCTGAGTTCATTGAGAAGACCTTAAAGAACCTCACAACAAGCACAGATGCAGTAGCAGTGGTCCACAGCACGGATCTGGTGATAGAAGCCATTGTGGAGAACCAGGAAATTAAAAATGAACTCTTCAAGAGGCTGGATAAGTTTGCTCCAGAGTATGTGTATTTTTCCTGTTACATTTTTAAACTTAGACCTTTGTATCTTTTGGTTTTATTCTTATACCGTTAGCTCTGGATTTTCTTAGTTGCTTTTTTTTTTTTTTTTTTTTCTTTCCACAAGCAGGATTTTTTCTCCCTTAGACTAACTCCAGACTGTCATGTGGTATGGAATAGTTGTTGTGCCTGGTGTAGATGTTACAAACACTTTCAGGTGTATTCCCCAGGTTTATTTACTTGTTGTGTTGCTTCATTTGATGTGCTTCCAGGTATGTTTAGTCCTACAGTTTGTCCATCTATTCGGCAAGTTCAAATCTAAATCCAAATGCAAATGCACAACAGTAGAATAAGCTTGTCCTGTTGCACATGGCGTATGGTTAGTATATAGTATATATGGGATGATAAAATACTTGTTTTCAGTGTGCCTGGCATGAACAAGTTTTAAGAAGTGTCAGCCTCTTAGCTGTAAGTCACAGTCAGCTCAGCAGTGGCTTAGGTGAACTAAGTTTACTTTGTATTACAAGAGTTTGGAAATAGCTCATTTTTGGTTATTGTTTCTGTGGTAAAAGTGTAAATAATGTCTTAGCATGCACTCACTCAGTGACTTACAGTCCCTGGAACTTTCCTAGAATTGTACTTAATAGCTTTTGGAAGTTACTGTTGAATTGTACCCAAACCCAAAAACGCTGTTAAGGTGAGCATGCAGTCTCAGAAGCTTGATCCTTGTAATGGATGACTCAAGGTTACAAGACCTTGACTGCTTGCAGGTCAAGATTTTAACTAGTAGAGCTAAATCTGGGGGTATTGGCCAAGAGGTATTCTAGACTGTGTAACTGAAGAACTAGGCAAGCTGTGGCTTGAGTATGTCAAGGGAGAAAAGATGTTATCATTAGTTGACTTCAGCCTGGGGAGATTTTCAGGCTGGCTTATATGGTCAATAATCAAAATTATCTGGTGCTTCTGAAAGCAATGAATGATCACAAACAGCTGTGCACTGAGCACAGGGTAACTTGCTGTTACCCTTAGCCTGACAGGCACAAGTAGTTGCCTTCAGCAACTATCAGAGTACATTGTCATGATTAGATTGTGCTTATTTTGTGAAAACAGACCATTGGTCGCCTGAGTCTTTGTCCACATTCAGCAGAGAAAGCTAATGAGCAAATCAGAGTGTACTAAATGGCAGACTGTCTAGAACCAGTCAGCAAGGAAAAGTGGGCACAGGGACTTGGAGCCTCATTTAATAATATGTATATTTGGAACATCTGAGGCTTATTTTTTCATAAGAGTGATCTGTTTATAGGCATAGCAGCCTTGAAACATCACATTTTACATTACAGAGTGTTGAAAGATACTGGGAGTTGTTCAGATATGCTCCTTCCTGTGGCAAAAGGCATGATTTTGCAGGGTTGGGAAAAACTGCATTAGACAAGAAGCCTTCCTTTTTAAGGGGAGACTTGGAAATGGTGGAAAACATACAGATATCTTACATGTAGGATAAAGAAAAGGGAAGTGAGTGGTAAAGAATATGGATTGCAGTGTAGAAAGTCTAGATGAAAAGAAAGAAAAGCTAGTAAAATAGTGAAACTTAGTAGCCAGGTATTTAAAATATCAGCTATTGGATACAAAGAGTAATTTGTAATTATGTGAGGAGTATAGAGTTGCAGGTAGTGTGAGTAGCATGGGGAAAGGCAGAAATGTCTAGTGGGTGTTTTTCTATACACTAGAAGGAAGCAGTAGGCTTTACTTGTCCCACATGGCACTGCAGTGCAATAGAAATACAGCCTTCGGTAAGATTCAATGTTTCAAAATTTCTAAAACTATTATGTAAACTAACTGTTGCATCACCTTAATAGGGATGTTGGACTTGTTGATTGGTAACAAAGACAAGATTTGTTTAAAGATGGTTTTGAGTCTTGGGAGAAGCTTTGCTTCTGAGGACTTGTCTTAATTCAAATCTCAGGATTTACCATAGGGGTAGCTGATCGAAATGTAAGGAGCTATGTATTACAGTTGCTCAGACAAGATGATGAATTATGTCTTTGGAACATAAGCTGTGTGAAACCTTACATTTTGCTTCTTTTGTACTGTAGCCTGTGTCTTTTATGTTTCCTCAGCTGCAACAACTAAGTGTTCATCTCCTGTTTTTGCACTGTGATGACCTCTCCTGGGGAGAGCATAAAATCAAAGCATTGAATTAAAAAACCAAAGCACAACTTAGTTCCTCTTCCTTTTTCTCTCTAAAAGAACAATTCCTCTGAAAGTGGATCTATAAATGGAGGGGACTGGGAAAGCTGCTCTTTATTGCAAGAAGTTTTGTTCGGGGATGGGGGGTGAATTTCTCTGAAGTTTTCAGAGAAAATGTAATGAGCCGGGAGAGTTTGGCATCCCTGGAGACCACTGGGAACTTGGGGTATTCTTCATCTGGGTAACTGTGTGGGTGAAAGGGTGAGTGCTGTCCCTTGCATGCCATCAGTCTGGGAGCACACTTGTTTATGTTCTTATGTTATATTCCTTTTGGTGTTTTACTCATCCTTCTAATATGGTAAAGTGCTGCTGTGTACGTTGTCATGATCTTCAGAGCAGGTGATAAAGCTTTGCTACCCACTCTTCAGTTCTATTTTCCGTTTCTTGCATTAAGTCAGTCTCGTGTTTCCATTTTGAAAAGGTCAGACGGGTTTTTGTAGAATATCCCCACATTCTTCATGGTTTTTAGGCGTTTAAACACCGCAGCACTTTTCCAAACAGGATTGTAATTAACATGACAAAAGAATTTTTAGGTATTCACTTTAAGAGCTCTTGCCTATTTGCTTTCTGTTTATTTCTGGGTGGTGGGAATGACCATCTCTTGGTCTAGGATTTCTCTTTAGATGTGGAAACTCAGCTAGGAACTGGCTAGTGGTTTTCGACTGTTCACTTTGTTAGAATCGGTGTGTTACAAAACTATTAGAAAAGAAGCGTTGTTCAGTGTTCACTGTGTAACGGAGCTGGACTGTAAGAGTCAGTTATTGAAATGGTATGTTTCTCTTGTGTTGGACTCTGGTTTTAATGCCTTCCCCTGACCTCCTACATGGCACCAAAAGAAAGCGCACTGTGTCCTGGAAAAGCATCAACTAGGGCTTCACTAGTACTGTTGCTTTCAAAAGGCTTCCAACTCTACTGTCACCTGAAGCATGGATTATGTAGTTCTAAGTCACAGAGGCATGTAAATTCTATTCTGAACTCAATTTAAACCAATTGGTTGGTCAGAGCAGAAAGTGTAAAGAAAATGCCCTTGTATACAATATAAATTTAATGCTTCTTTTCCTAAGGCTTTATGTTGTGTGAGGCTACAGTATTCACCCTCAGAAGTGATGTTAAGGTAAAAATCTACTTTAGGTGAACTCAGATACAACCCTAGCAATGATTATGTCTCGCAAATCAATGTGCTTAATTTTTATGTGAATATATGAATTCTTTGTATACAGTGGCAGATTTTCAGTGAAGATAAAGTGTCTTTGGGATGCATTGAACTTGCAAGGTCAAAACTGTGAAATGTAGAATACTCTTTTTAGTGTTCCACCTCAGAACAATATAAGGCTCACTTTATGGTGGGGAAATAACAAAAGAATATTTCTAAGAAGTATAAACAGGAATTTTCAGGGATTTTTATTTCCGTTTCCGTAACACATTCTCAAAAACTGAGAAAACATAATAATAAATGGAAATTGGGAGTCAGAAACTCACACAGCCCTTCCAGTGGTTATTTCATCATTGCTGTACTTGTACTTTAGCAAACGGACTATGATAATCTGCAGGGTATTTCTGAGAATTCTATGCATGGCTGGCCAATGAATGTCTCTTTAGTGCACCAATCTCCTACTGTCAGAAAAATAACCCGTCATTTATGCAATCCATATCTTTGTTTTTTCCAGGCATACGATATTTGCAAGCAACACTTCATCCTTGCAAATCACACAGTTGGCTAACTCAACCACCAGGCAGGACCGATTTGGTGGTCTCCATTTCTTCAATCCTGTGCCCATGATGAAGCTTGTGGAGGTAGGTGTTTTATAACATCATCATAATAACCCCTGTAGCACAGCAATGCAGTTGTCATCACTGAGAATTCAGTTAGACAAAAGAGCAGATCTCCATTTGCAGCTCTTCTGATATAGAATAAACTACTTCTAGAGGGTGTTGCAGTCTCTCCTTAGGGGCAAGTTGAAGAGACAGAGGTAGCTGCTTCAGTCTCGAGGCTCCAAAGTTCTCCACTGAACTGCCCACAGAGGTGCCATTTATAGTGATCATTTCAGGCATGCAGGCAGGCTGATTAATAAGTACTACTCACAGCTTAAAACAAAATCATCTGATGACTGGCAGAGGAATTTGATTGTTACCAGTGTAGACAGTGATAGAAAATGAGGTGAGATGAAATCTTACTGCCTTGTGACTTTTGAAACAAAGTCAATTATGTTTGTTTCAGTATTCCAGATGATTTTTCTGGAAGTTTTACGGTATTTCCCAGCCTTTAGGGCAGTGTAAAAAGAAGTTTTTACATAACTCTTCAGATGTCTTTTCTAACCATGCTTTCTTTGGCTACATCATACAAGTTCCAATAATACTGCAATGCAGAATAAGAAGTAATCTGATACAAGAGTTTATCTGAGTCTCAAAGTAAAGGTCACATTGCAGAAAAAATGACAGTTCTCCTTTTTTTTCACCTTCCCCAGTTATGGCTGGCCTTGATGAGCTACAACTTACAAACTCTTGAGTAAATGAAAATAAACTTCACATTTTGGCCACTCTGCCCCAAAGTTTCATGTACTTCATGCCCTTAAATACTGTAAATGTTTTTCCGCTGTCCCATGAGTGATTAGTTCTAGTATTGCTTTGGTGACAAGCACTTCAAATACATTGTGCCTGCCTTTTGAATTCCTGAGATTCACTTTATTATATTTTTTGCTTGTTTACTATTAAAATACATACTATGCAGTTGCTTGCTCTGTGTCTTTGAATATATCTTTCTCTTCCTCCCCCTTTTGAAGTGCTTGAACCTTTTGGCTGAAATGAACAAATTAGTTTTCGACCATGGCTGTCTGATTAGGGCTGGGACACTTGTGAATTCTCTCTCACTAACTTCTGTACCCATGTGGATTTTTTTTTTTTTTTTTCCAGTTTAATATTGCATCCTGTATATTGTGACTAAGTGCTCTGGGGAAATGTTGTAAGAAGGAAAGGGAGGAATTTTGTAGGTGTTGTCAGAGATAGCAGAAACCTTTAGCATAGTTCCTTAGGCCAACATAGGCTTTATTGATTTCTGTGCTAAGAACTACTTGCCGGCAGTAATTTATTTCTATGGATGTTCTATGCCTTGTGTCAAGCCTAAAATGAATCATAGTCTTTAGAAATCTAAACTAAGCCTCTGAGATTTGAAAAATACAGAAGATATCTATCATTGTTTGTAAAAAACCAAAACAGAGCAATCCCTGTCTGACTGCTGTGGTCAATCTTTATAATTTGTGGGTTTTTTTCACATGACTTATGAATGTCCCACCCAGAGTCACTCCAGTGGATGAGTAGTATTTGAAGAACTTTAAAACATGGAAGCTGTGCTTTTAGTGACTTGATCTTGAAAGGCAGCAATATTAGTAATTAAATACACTTTTAAAAGCTTTGCTTTTGTTTCAAATCTACTGCTGTAAATCAGGATTGGCATCGACAGACACTGTAAAACAACATTTTCTATGTAAAACAGATGTGTCAGCTTGAAATAATGGGGTGAAAATCAAGAGAATGGCCAAAACTATGAAAGATATTACTGAAATTGCCAGTGAACTGTCAGGGAAGTTATCCTTTGTGGGTCACAAATCTCCAGTGCCTTTGAATCTTACCTGCTCTTTTCATAGATTGTTGATCTCATGCTCAGAAGCACATAGCTGTGAGGGGATTCCTTTCTCTAGTAATCCAAAAGGCCAGTGCTAATGTTTCAAAATTCTGAAGTGTATATTAAAAACTCTTTCTTGAAACTGTTGCAGTTTTATGTCAATATCACAGATATTTTTATCTAATACCAAAATAAAAGAACACAGTCACAGAATCAGTCACAGAGTGGTAGGGGTTGAAAGGAACCTCTGAAGATCATTTAGTACAACCCCTCCAATGCATTTTTTTCTGCTGAGAAACAAGCCTTTTCCTCAGTCCTAATAGTGGTTTTTTGTGTTGACCTTACATCAGTCATTAGGATGGGGGGAAATCTCTGTGACTTAATTGTATGAACAAGGAGGTCAGCCTTAACTGCTTATGTATAGCAGTTTTCAGTTACTGTACATGGAGGTCAGTTTCAACACAAATATCACAACCACTTCAGCTTCTGCAAGTCTTTTTTTCCTTTTTTTTTTTTTTTTTTTTTTTTTTTTTTGGGTGGGGGGTAGGGCTAGGTCTCTAGTAAGTTACTTCATGCATCCCATCTCTAGTGAAGTATAGAAAATACTACGTGTGACAAAAGACTCAGTTGTGAAGAAAATCAACATGGAAACATACTACTTAAAGCTAAGAGGCTGTCACAAATTTGAAAAGTAGTTTTTCAATTTTCTGTAGAATTAAATGTCTGTGTCATGTTTACATTGGGCACAGGGTAAATGTCACAACTCTTTATATCGGGAACTGTGTCTGTTAATATGGTTCTCTAGAGTGATGTCATTGTGTTTCCCCAGGCAACAGAGACTGTAGCTTTTTAAGTTGTCCTGTTATGCTATAATCTCTAAATGTGATTCCAAAGGGTGGTGCCTTTTACCATCCAAACTGGCTGAGTGGGAAAGTGTCTTAAAGGCAGATATTATTTCAGCCTGTCCAAAATGCTGTATCTATCTTTAAAATGGATTTCTGTGTCTGTTAATATATTTATCCACTGAAGTTGTTTTTTTGCAAAACAATTGTTTTTCAAGTTCTGGAGTAGTGTTCTGGATTATAGTTTAATGGTTACTTTACTGGGAAATGAGTGACATTCTGCTCTTAAATGTGCTTATGCTCTCCCTACCTTCCTTCTATCTAGGTCATCAAGACTCCAATGACCAGCCAAAAGACTTTTGAATCGCTTGTGGATTTCAGTAAAGCAGTAGGAAAGAGTCCTGTCAGTTGTAAGGTGAGTAAGTTTTTACTGTATAGCATTCAGAAGGTCTGTTCTTGAAAACTGTTAGTTTTAAGATAATACATTTTAGTAGAAGTATGAGCACTTCAAGAATTTCCAGGCTGCTTTTTGTCCAGTTTCTCTTCCCTGCTAAAGGCATTTTGACAAAGAAAACACCCACACTTACCACAAATTCCTCAAAGCAGAGTGACTCTAGACATCTTGTCTAGAGCAGCAAAACTCACAAGTATCAGGGTTTACAGTTTTTGGTTTTTCTTTTCCAGTCCGGTGGAAGACTGGACTGGAGAGCTTAAGCAGGAGCTCATCTTTAGCCATGCTAAAGACAAGACTGCTACCTCTTGTACTGTGAGGCAGTTGGATGAATCTGCCATGGTGTGTGCTCATTGCAAGTTTTTCTTAAGACTGCAGTAACTAGACCCATATTAATCTTCATTGCTTCACAGCTTTTTTTGCTTTAGAAGACTACCCTACTTCCAAAGCACACTTTTTCCGAATCCATTAAGTTGTGGCCTGGGTAGCTTTATGCAAGCTATTGCCTTGAGTTTCACAGCCCCCAGGAGACAACTAGTCTTAAAAAGAAGGGCCTGCAAATCCAGTAGTTACCAGTAATTCAGCATCTGGATGCTGAACTCTAATTTTGGCTGTACTGCTGAATTGCTCTGTGGCCTTAGTTGACTTTTTGCCTGTTTCTGTTACAGTTTCGCAGTATGTAACGTGCAGAATTGATGATGAATTATTGTTATACATTAGCTTGGGTAGTGGGTAACGCAGTCTCCATGTCTGAACCTCCTTTCCTTCCCCTTCCGTTCCTTTCCTTCCCCTTCCGTTCCTTTCCTTCCCCTTCCGTTCCTTTCCTTCCCCTTCCGTTCCTTTCCTTCCCCTTCCGTTCCTTTCCTTCCCCTTCCGTTCCTTTCCTTCCCCTTCCGTTCCTTTCCTTCCCCTTCCGTTCCTTTCCTTCCCCTTCCGATCCTTTCCTTCCCCTTCCGATCCTTTCCTTCCCCTTCCGATCCTTTCCTTCCCCTTCCGATCCTTTCCTTCCCCTTCCGATCCTTTCCTTCCCCTTCCGATCCTTTCCTTCCCCTTCCGATCCTTTCCTTCCCCTTCCGATCCTTTCCTTCCCCTTCTGATCCTTTCCTTCCCCTTCTGATCCTTTCCTTCCCCTTCCGATCCTTTCCTTCCCCTTCCGATCCTTTCCTTCCCCTTCCGATCCTTTCCTTCTTTTATAAATTCCTGTTTATAGAAGAAAGTTGCTTTGAATACTCTGGATTAAATATTGAGATAAAATGGAATGAACAATAAATATTGGAAACAGTAGTAGTATATGAAATAATACCGTATTTGCAAAGCTCTCTTTTCTTTGTCTTTTGATTTTGGTTAAAGCTTGTGTAAAAGAAGTTCTGTATCAGTTTATCTTTTTCTTCAAAAGCATGGTTTACCATTGAGCAGTGGGGGAGAAGCAGACTGTTCAGTCAGAAGTGTTTCTAGAAGTGAACACAAAAAAGCCTGTTGGGGAAGAATTGCTCTTCTCGTATCCTTCAGGAAATTCTATCAGTAGAATTTTGTTAAAGACATTTGCCAACTGGCCACATTAAATTGTTTTAAGATTAATTCAGTTGGGCTTGTAGTAGTCTTATTGTTCTTGGTCATGATGAATGTTTATGTGGCATTCCTTGTTTGTGAAGTTCATCTTTTGTGTTTTAATACTGAACAGATAAATCAGATAAAAAATACAGTTCAGAGAGTACCAGAAGTTGATGATTCCATGTGTCTTCATCCACTTGTTTAATTTGTCATGCGGCATTTGAGTGTAGTACTGGTAAAGAATGTTTATTTAGAATTCCTTTTTTTTCTTTTCATAGGATACTCCAGGGTTTATTGTAAACCGTCTCTTGGTGCCATATATGATGGAAGCTGTTCGACTTTTTGAGAGAGGTACTTGTTGGAATATTGACTTCAGGGAATGCTGACATATAACACTGCTAAATGTTATATCCCTTCAGAAAAGCCTTGGGTTTCCCTCAAAACTTTCAAACCTTAAAGGCTGGAAGTGAATAGTGAACATCAAATATGAGCTAATATGTGTAGCTGGAAAGACGTCTTCATTTTGAAATGTCAGTGTATGCAGAGCTGGAAGGTACTAGTTACTTGTGTAGGAAATTTCTGGTAGTGGAAAATATTTCTGGTTTGGAGATGACAAGGTGAGTGTAGTGCCATTGTAAAAATATCCTCTGCCAGCACATCAGGAACCTCCTCTCTGTCCCAAGAGATGTTAATGAAAGTGGTTGAATATCTCTTAAGTGAAGTTCTCCTCAATTCTTTTATATGGGGTTTGTGAAATAAACCACCAGTTTCTAGGTGAGGTAAGTAGTATAATAGTGTCACACTACAGTACTGGCATACAAGTGATATGGGCTCAACTATTGCCCCATAAAACCTCCTGTTCCTCTGCTGTGTCCTTTTTTAGACATAGATTCTTTAGGAACTCCAATCTCGCTGGTAGTCTCTTTTACATGAATAATGGGGGTAGGTAGAAATAATCACAAATCCCCAAAGAACCACTACATTTTTCAAAGTATTGGTAATTGTTTTGAAAATGAAACAAGCCAATAACGTGGTGGATAAAGAAGAAATTATGGAGTATAATTGCTTTTTTTTTCAAGTGCTCTGCTCATAGCTCCATGCTACTAAGAATGTCATTTGAAACATTTTGTTCTTGAAATCACTGCTTTTTTACAGATGAAAGCACTCCATTATCAGAATTCCACCAAATATGCTTTAAATATTAAAAATCTCTTTTATAGCACATGGAAGGGATGGTTTGATCTCCAGGGAAAAGATATAAACCAACACTACTTGTTTATCCATCAACAGATGTACCTAATTACATCTCAAAGGAAGAAAAGAGCAAATTTAGTGACTTGAAAGGCAAAGACATGGATGTGAGGGGGCATTATTCTCTTAGAAAAAGTCACAATTTTAAATAGAGTGTATAGGTGTTCCACTGGGTGTAAAAGAGGTGCCTTTGAGTGACGTGTTACACATATTTCACGAGACAATAGAACTTTTAATTAAATGTAGAAGAAAACAGTCACTGAGATTGTATGTTAAAATTGACTGTTTTCTACCTAAGCAAAACAATATTTTGATTTAATCTTTATTCTGTTTGTATCTTGTTCAACAGTATGATGTTTCCAAACTTGTTAAATTTCATTTATGAATTTTTAACTCCCATGAAATCTATTTTAAAAACTGGTTCATGTTTTGAAAAGCCTGATGGCTGTTTTCTAATTCATATTTTTCTTTGAATCAGGTTAAATTTTTATCATATCCTGTGCGTTAATTCTCAGAGTAGACACTTGAGCCAGATTGTCACCCACATTAGTATGAAATTGGGTCTCTATCCTGGCAACCCCAAGCATTGAGATACCATTTTATTGGGTCAGTCCTTAAGTCTTTATACAAAATCTCCTTGGGTTAAATGTGCACTTTTGCAAAGGCAAAAAATACTTTTAGTATATTAATAATTATTTAAACAGGGGACATATTATAAATATTAATGTATGTGGTCTGTACTGCCATATTCTTAGAAGAAAAACAAAAAAGGAGCCAGTCAAATTTCTATGGAAGTCTGCTTTATACTAGGAGACTAGTATGAAATAGGGATACAGCCCTTGTTTGCCTTTTTACTATTTTTAATTGTATTGTAGTGCAACTGTATTCTGTCATGTGGCCAAGTCCCAAGTTTGACAAAGTGGGACAAATCTACTGATAAAAGTATGTACATCCGCATCAACTTAAATAAGTTGAGGATTTAGGTGTATTTGCATTTGGGGAACTGAAATCGTGTTAGAATTAAGTAAGGCTAATTTTCCCAGTTTCACAGAAATAAAACATGATTTAAAAAAATAAATTATCAGCTATGAAGAGCAAAAGGTGATATATAAAAATTATTACTTCATACAGAACTTTCACTGAAGTTGTTGCCTTTACAAGAGATTTTGAAAATGTATTTTGAAGATTCTCTGATCTTAGGTGTATACATTGCATAGGCTATGCATGCCAAGGTTTTGCACACCCTGAATGAATTGTATACATTGAGCGCAGAGGTTACTTAAGAGCCTCTGGGGTTTGTTTAACTTCGTCCTGTTTATAGGATCTGCAAAGAAGTGCACTGCCTTTATCAAAATATGTATTAGGAATAAGCGGTAGAGGTGCTCTGCTTTCATGACAGTATAAAATATGCATTCTCAGCAAAAGAATGAGGTGAATGTTAACTGTGGCAATGCAGGATTTGTATTTTTATAGCCACAGACTGCAGAAGTAACAAATTTCAAAAATAATTTTGGAATTCACAAATTTAACTGTACCTGCACAATCTCTTCAGGTCACTCGTTTCTGCCATCTCTCATGCTGATGATATCCCTTGGGTGAAAGTTGCTGTAACTAAGCACGTTACTCAGCTGCTGCTGCTCCCCTCCCCATGCCTGCCTTGTCTGTCAGCTGGTAGAGTAAGGGCAGCGCTGTCCTGTGCATCATTCAAAAGCTGCTGCTGATCTCATGAAGCTGAAATTGAAACCTTTCTTTACTTAGACTATTTAGCAGCCTCTAAAACAAGCTCTTGATTCTTCATAGTGACCGATTCTTCCTCTAGTCTTTCTGATAGATTGAGCACAGTAGCTGTGGCTACATCAATTGCATAGTGTTCTATATTGAAATGCAAGAGGAAGCCTTTTTTTTTTTGCGATTCAGCTTTATACTCCAGCATGTGTATCCTGACTCCAGTTTTTGTGGTTCTGAAACATGCAGAGATTTCTGTGAAGAGCTGCACCAGGGTGAAATTACACCTTGTTAAATTATTTATAAGTGGTGCCAAATAGATGTGGAATCTTCTCTGTTCATCAGACTGTCAATCTTTTCTCTAGGAGATGCATCAAAGGAAGATATTGATGTTGCTATGAAGCTTGGGGCTGGCTATCCCATGGGTCCATTTGAACTGCTGGACTATGTGGGGTTGGATACCAGTAAATACATTATAGATGGTACTGCATGCTTATTTTCTTCTATTTTTCTCCTTTTTAGTTAAATTGTAGGTGACTATTCTTTTTTCTCCTTTTTAGTTAAATTGTAGGTAAATGTTCTAATGAAAATCTGGCTCTTCATTAGTTTAAACTGAATGTTTATGGTATAGCCTTTTAACTGTTAAGGAGAATTATCTAAGGAGAAAGGAGTGAGAATGCAGGTCAGAATGCTGTATCAGTACAGCATTTGTACTGGCTGCCTGTACCCTGTACATGGAGACACAAGAGTGGTGGTTTTGCTGACTTCATCAAGTTCCAGAGAAGAAAAATAATAATATTAGTGGAACTATATATAGCTAAAAAGAATCAGTGGAAAGAGAGATGTGTACTGGAGGTAAGAAATTCTTTTGAAAAGCAACAAATGTTGAGACTCCCTATACTTTTTCCTTTTTCTGCCAGCCATGTTTTCATTCTCAGTTAATAGGAAACCTAGCAGATACTTCAAAAGATGCAAGTATACCATCTCCTTTTCACTTCAGTTGATAAGTGGATGAATGTCAGTACAATAACAAAAAAAGGCATAACTGGTGGTGCGTTTTGATGGTGGTTGTATTATTTTGGATAAACAGCTTAAATATTCTCCGAGGCAGAATGTCACTTTCAAAATGGTGTATTTTGCTTTTAGTGGGTACTGTGGAGTAGTGTTACACTGTTCTAACTGACCGTGCCTTTCTCGGGTAGAAATTCAACTTGGAATTTCTTTCCACTTGAATTTCTTTTCAGCATAGCCTTTGTTTTATTTCCTTGTACTTTATATTTTAAAAGTTTTCCTTAAGTTTTTAAAAATTATTAAAAATCCTCAGTCATGGAGATTATAAGGTGTTCAGAGTAGACAATGCCTGAAGACTAATTGCTAGGTTTGCTCATAATCATCAATACAGATCTGAGCTTTATGAAGCTGTATTGAAGGGTGTCAGAGAGTCTAGAATAAGTTCCAAACCTCCTTCAGTTTTCTGACCTCTTAATATTTTTCTAAGGAGATGTGGATCTCTATTATCTTTGCATATAAACAGAACTGTTACTAATTCATCCACTTCTTTTCTTCCACCAGGATGGCATTCATTAGAGCCCAACAATCCTCTTTTTGCACCCAGCCCACTCCTGAATAAACTGGTAGAAGAAAAGAAGCTGGGTAAAAAGACTGGAGAAGGATTTTACAAATACAAATGAACTGCAAACTTCAAGAGGTGTTAAACTATCTGTTTATGCTATTCAGCATTGCTGTATTACAGGTGAATTCTGTTTAAACCCTCCCAAAGGTGGCACAAGCTGCATTTAGAACATAACTCACCTCTGAAGAGAGTGATTGCACTAGTTAACTTTCTCTGGTGAAAGCTTAATTTGGTAGATTTTTTTTCTTGTAATTCTGAAAAGCTTTATATGTACAGTGCCTTCATGCAAATGTTGATTTTTCAGGTGCAGGACAGAACTGAAAGTGAATTTATGTATTTGAAACATTACTAAATTAACGTGAAAAATCCTAAAAATAACCACACTTTCTTAAAAATAAATTTTTCAACAATTCTGTATTGAATGTCACGGCTTGCAGTTGATGTACTGGGTTGTAGTCCACTGGGTGGCAGTCTCTTTTCACTCTGGCAGATGTGGTGATGGAAAGGCAGCAAGTTGTTTTGTTAGGATTTTAAGATTTTAAGTGCAGTGCTAATCTGTAGGTGTAAATTACAGTGCCTTGAACCGTAATTTTTTGAATGCCATATTGGTTAAAAAAAAAATAAAAATCCTGCAACGGCAGGCTGTCACCTGGACAGAAGGTTCCCAATACGGCTTTTAAAAGCTGAACTCATGACTTGTGTTGGGGTTTTTTTGTCATTTTCGATTATTGGTTGAAGGCCTCCTTTTGCTAGGTGCTGTAGAAATATATTGAGGAGGTGGTTTCTATTCTGAAGGGCCTAATACATAGATCTGTTTTTTATTAACTAAGCCTGAAAGTTGCTGAAAGCTTCCGTATGCTTTCTAGAGTCCTGTAAATTGGCTTTATTTACCAGCTATTAATTGTAAGTGTCATTTTTGCATACTACACTACTACTGTAGGTGAGTACTTCAGGGGACTGATATTGGAGTCTTATGCTGTGTAAACAAATAGGGGTGTGTGGCTGTGTGAGGCACCTTCTGTTTTGCAGCTTTATTTCCTTGGGGCTTAGCAGAGGCTGGATTTGTTCATGGTGGGAGTGCTGCAAATACTGCCTTTTCTCCAAATACTGTAGAGCAAGTGGACATGAGGGTTAGAGTTCCAACTCAACTGAGTAGTACCCTTCTTTACTTTTGAGTATTTTGGATCTGCAAACTGAGCGTTTATATGTTTTTAATTAAAGAAATTATGAATAATTATTTAACTCTTAAATTGCCTCTTCCTCTCTCCCCCAACATCTAATTCAGATTGCATGTAAAGGAACTGAGGCTGGCCGATGTTAATTTCCTTGCACACAATCACACAAGAAATCTCTGAGTAAATCATGAACACTGTTGTTTTATTGGATTCTGGTTCCTAATTACAGATCTTCTTATTTTGAGTCACTTGTCTTGAAAGAAGAGGCTTAAAGAAAAGAAATGGACTGTAGACAGTCTCTTTACTAATATATTGTTAAATTGAATTGGTTTTCCTAAAATACAGTCTGCTTCTTGCATCTGAAGTCTGTTTCGCTTAAATGTTCTTAGTGCCTGTAATCCAGTCTAGTGACTTTTAGGTGCTGCAGGGTGAAGTTAGCTTCAGAACTATTGTTTTCAGTAGTAATTAAAAAGGGGGACATGTATTACTCTTGTGTCTTACAAAATGCTTTTTATTTTCAAAAACATTTAGGCAGAATTAACTTGATGCTGCTCCCTTTGCTTGGAAGAGCATCTTTATTTTTAATTTGGAAATGCATAGGTTTATAGCAAGGGAAAGGCTTAATATTAAATGTGAAAAATATTTTTCACTATCAAATGTAATATTTTAGAAAAACAAACTTTCTCTAAAACAGTTTTCCTTTCAGGAGCTCTTAACAGGTACAGTATGTGTATATAATACATACAGGAAACCTGAAAGAGGCATTTGTAAGTTTGGCTTGCTATTTCAGAAGAGACTTTTTTTCTCAGTAGCAAATAGGCCATGTGGAGGTACTTTACCAGTGGGTGGGGATGATTTGTTTTATCAACACATGGAATGCTGTGCCAGGATGAGCAGAGATGAGGTAAAGGGCCAAAATTTCAAATACTCTCCCTTAAATTCAGATCAGAATGCATAGTGGTAGTTGAGTGACTGAGGCCATTGAATCAAGGCAAGCCTTTTCTTTTGCTCCTCAGTGAAAAGCCATGGAGGTTGTAGAAGTCCTTTCTTGGGTTCAAGATCATGATGAAATTGGTCAGAAGTAGGATATTAAATAGTCACTCCTCATTTGTACAAAAATTTCTGCAGCTTTGACAGTTTAAAGATGTTTTGGAGGCTTAAATAATGAGTAATGAAATAAAAGAAATGTCTGTCTCCACGTTTCCTTCAATAAAGATTATTTCCCAGGCCTTGGTATGCCTCTGACTTGATGTGGAGGTACGTGAGCCACCTTCCAGTGTATGTTTGAAGGGGAATCTCCTGCTAGGCAGTACCTCGGACTAGGATGTGGTACATTAGAACTGCTCTCAGGGGAAAAGAGACTGTGGAATAAAATGACACATAGAAGGGAAAGGAGGAAAGGTGTTTGGTTTCCCTCACTGCCTACTTTTAAAACCTGTAGTCTTTGTTATCCTTTTTGTCAGCAGGCCTCACAGATTTAGAGCATTTGCCCCACTTCTGTCAAAGCTTTGAGATGTAAGCTTGGCTCAGCTTGAAGGCAGCTTGACAGCCAACAGCTGAGGAGTCGGACATGAGCCCAGCTACTGCAGCTGGGAAGATGGCTCCAGATTCAGCATCTGGGCCGTTTCAGCTGCCAAACGTGCTCCATCTATGGTCATCCTAGCTGCTGACACGGCTGGGGAGAAGACGGGAGCACAGCAAAATTTACAGAGGGAGTTAAAAGCAGAGTCTTAATTGGACTGGAGGAGGATGCTCTGCATGAGTGGCTTATAGAGTACAAAGTGCAAGAAGTGGCAATGAAGTTTGATCTGAAGAGGAATTAAGTGTGTAGAAGTTAAAATTTGGCTTTAACAAACAAAATACTCTTCATTAATGGCACTGAGCACAATAATACTTGTATATGGGTCAATAGTAACAGCTGCCTGTTTATTGAGTGCAGATGTTCTGAAGTTCTAAATCTGCATCTGTATTTGCAAAAGTCATTGAGCTTTTCCAATATATTACTGTAGGAGATCAATTTTCTTAGAACATACAGATATCAACTTGCAGTATGGTTTTGAATATGGGATCGAAAGTGGAGTTTGTTGCTTCCTCCTTCATTGTGGGGACCTGCAGAACATCACCTTGGTAGGAATTTAGTTTCGTAAACGGCATTGGCAAAGATTTTAATGTATGTTAATTGTCTGTTGATGAAGTCTAGCCCCTGGAAATGAGTGGCTGCATTGAAGTGAATAGCCTAGCTCTGTCCAGATGGGAGTTTTGTGAACCTATGCCTTATTTTACACAGTAGGAAGAAGGGTTGACTGAGTAGCTGCATAAAACAAATTGAAAAAGTATATTTTTTCTTTCTTAGACAAGTTGTCTTTTTCCCCCAAACCATCTGACCCCAAGGGTTTGGAAGTCACAATGCAAATGTCCTTCAAAAACCAGTTGTTATAAATGGCAGGCTACTGACAAGACAGAAGTTAACTCCAGCATATAGCATGAGCTCTTCAGAGCTGTGACATCCAGTACTACCAGCCCAGTGCTCCAGCAGTGAATTGGGCCTCTGAAAAGCATGGTAGTGGCTTCAAAATGAGATGCAGAGTTCGTTTTCTTAATGCAGTATTTGTTGGTGGTTCTTCTGATGTTTGTTCTGTGGATAAGGCTCTTATTGCACTTTTGGATATCTGAAACTTTTGAGGTTTGTCAGTCAATCTCTTTGTAGATCCACTTACTATAAAATAATGAATGTTATCAAGCTGGAGAGGAAAAAAAAATAAGAATCTTGCTGTATAAAGCTAAGTGTAGCGAGATGTGATTGTCTGGTTAAGTCTGTAGATGTCATTAGAAAGAGGAGGGCATCTGAAAAAGAGGTATTTCCAGTTTGCCCACCCAAAAGGTTGTCTTGGTGTGAAAAGGTCTTGTGTGCCAGGCTCTGGTCAGCAAAGTCTGCAAACGAGTTGGGTGTAAGGCTAACCCAATGTAACATATTCCTTAAGTGCTAGAGGATGGAGATACGGGCAAACAGTCTCTGTTGTGTTACTTTGTAGTTTAACTGCAGTGCAGTATTGAGGTCTGAGATCCCTGAGGACAGTGTCATTTGCGTGTGTGCAGTGTCACAGCAGAAAGGTGGTGGGATGGCATTGTTCTTTGAGGGGTGGGGGAGTGGGGAAGTATGATCAGGCATGAGAAAGCATGTGCTCTTTCTGCTGCTGCTTTGGGAAAGCACTTCAGACTTCTTTTATTTTATGAAAAAAAAATTCTCATTGCAGAGAGATTGGAGAACTTGTGTGAAACTACAGATGCTTGCTGTTCTCTAGTGAATTCTTTGTGTAAGCATCCACTGCATAGCATCATGAGATAGAAAATGTTTTCCAAGACTCAGAGTGTTGCTCTTCAAGCCTGTGTCCATTTTGATAGATAAATAGCTGATGGTTATTGCAGATGTTCATGCTAATAATTTTTGTTAAGCTATCACCACTTAACTGTCAAAGTTTAATGCATGCTTGTTATTCTTACATCCAGAGAAAGCCACTTGACAGTACCAAGTGCCTTTAATGATGTGGGCAAATCAGAAGCAGTTTTTGTAGTTTATAGTGACCAACTTTCCCTAAAAATTTACTGCTGACAGTTTTGGAATTAATTTTTACAAGAGAGGCAGTAGTTTTCTTGCACCTGTAGCTACAGTGCTATGTTCTTACTTTTATAACTAGTATAGCAGTGACCCACATCTCAGTATTTTTGTTCACTACAGTTTGCAACCATGTGAGCAGTTATAAAACTGACCTGAATGATGCCTATTTCCCTGTGCTCTTTGGAAGAGCTGAGACCAGGAGCAAAAGCAGATGCTATGATTCTTCTGAGAGCTAGATCTTTACATTTTACATGTTCCTTCAGTAGCTTTTCCTGTTGTTCACAGCCAGAGGGAAGTGTTTCTGCTGAATTCTGTTAGAGAAGGGTTAAGTAGAGCCACAATCTGGTAACTGTAAAGATGATTTGTAGAATGATCTGTCTTGAATTTTCTGATCTTCTCAAAAGTTCATGTTAAAACCAAAATCCCTTTTTTATGTACTATTTGGTATCCAGTATACTTTTCCATTTATAAATGCAGTGCTATGCAGAGTCTTAAATTAAATGTATACGACCACAGAACAGTATGTAATGAGGTCTGGGGTTGTTACTGATAATATATTTATCAGATTTAGGTTTGTATGCCCGTGGAGCAGCTTTGCACGTGATCTATTCACTCCTCCTTTATTCCCTTAGAGGTTTTCTATTTGGTTTTCTGTAAATTGCAAATAACTTGCAGCAATGCATTCTTTGCAGAGAAACTATCACCATAATGTTCTAATGCTGGCTGGATGTTTTGGTTGCTTCTGGGGTAGGAATAATGCAAAACACCAAACCTAGTTATTTAAGGAGCCGATTCTTTTGTCATGTGGTGGCACAAGGCATCACAACAAGGCATAAGGCCAAGTTTTGTTCCAGCTTTGGGTCAGATGCTGTAAGTTGGCCAGGGCACAGGATGATATTTTAGCACAAGGCTTTTGCTTGGCAAGTGCTAAGGAACTTGTCGCTTACTTTGGCTGTTTTGTGCTGCCAGATAACAGGATTTTTTCCTAGCCTGTTGTTCACTGCTGCTTTGCTTGGTGCATCTCTGTCCTGCCTGGTAACAGCTTCTTCTATTCTGGTCCCATTTTTCTGCCAGCAACCACTTCTAGGGTGGTTTTCTGTAAATGGACAAACCCTTACAGTATTCACTAGTTAAAGAATGCAAAATTTTTGTCATTAGTAACCTAAACCCCCCATTTGGAGTCTTGGCTTCAGGAACAAAAATCTTGTGGATTAACCACTTTCACCAGTGAGAGGCTTTCTGATGAGCTGTGGGATGAAATGTATGCTTGGCGGTAGGTCTACAGTAAACAGCTGGAATTTGCATGTGGTGAATTAGCACCAAATAAAATCCCCATTTTTTTTGCTTAATTATCCTTGCGTACTCAAATGGATCTATTAAACATTTGTGCAATAGAAATTGGTAAAGCCACACGTTCACAATAAGTGGGTTTTGATTGTGCACAGACTGAGATGTGTCTGCTCTGCTGGTGGCGGGGCCTGTGTAGGTAACGGTCCATGTACTGATGAAGGGACTGCTCTGTTCCCTGACTCCTCCTCAGCCAGATTGAAGCACCGCAGCTATTGGAAGCCCATGCTTCAATTCCGAATCTTCAGCTATGTTACATTAACTTTGTTTAAGACCTGCTGTTTGGAATCCTGCAAAACTACAAGCATGAGCAGGTGTAAGATACACTGCATTTATACTTCAGTTGTTAGTTTTCTCTAAAGAAGTTGTAAAAGGTAAAACGTTTCTGACAACTGCTTGAAGGCCTTATTTTTCTGAAGACAGTAAGAGGGCTAATGGGTTCCGTACAGCTGATGTTGCAATTCTTTCTTCTTTGCAATTTAGGATGAGATTTCTAAAAGCCAGTTGGAAGCCTAGTGATTTTTTCCAGAATGTCTAAGCAGGTGAGGCATCTAGCTTCCAATGATTTCTTTTCAGCACTGGAATGCCTCTTAGAATTTAAAGAAGTATTTATGGGAGAGCCTGATTTTGGGATTCCTAGTTTTATTTCAATCTTGAACTAAATTTTCAAAAGAATGGGGAATATTAGAAGAGAACTGGTATGGATTTTAATGACAAGTTTTCCCAATCCCCTTCAGTTCTTGAGAGAATGTGAAAGAAAACAGTATTTTTTCACCCTTTTCCTCCTCTGTTTACTGTTTTTCTGCTTTCTTGAGCAGAATCAGTTACAGGAACAAAACTTTGCTCTTGCTGTTAATTAGTAATTTCAGTAGCAATCAGACTGTGCTTCGAGCAGTCAGAAAAAATACTGCTTCCTGATTTCTTCACCCTCCCACTTCACTTTCTTTTGAGCCAAAGGATTATCACAACTGCTTACGGATTGATTTCTGGGTGCTATCATGACGTTGGTGTCAGAGAGCAAGCAGTGAAAGTTAGGCACCCAAATGATGTTTTAAGTGCCTAAAAAAACCCTTGTTGTGAGTCCTTTGAGGAAGGAGCACGGGTGAAATAGGCTACAGGGAAGGACTTCACTGAGAGAGAGCTGATTTGAATGAGGCTGTGGATTCTAAAACCCAGTCATGGTGCTTTTTGGAAAATGGCAGTGTCTGTGAAGAGTGAGATCTATGATAAGCATTTAAATAGCTTGCTTTAGAGTAGGAGACAGAAGTATACTTGGAGAATTTAATGTATTCAGTACCAGAGAGATGAGGTTTTTTAAGTGGTAAATTTTTCTTTTAAAAGGAGAGAGAATATGATGGGGGAAGATGCTGTTAGTTTCACATGATGGTATCAGGAAAACCATTTTTTTTTATTTTTTTTTTTTCCTTTTCTTCTTCTTTAAACAAAAGCATTAATTGGAACTGAGGAAGAAGTATTTCTCTTTCTTAGAGACTCGGCATTTTATTTTTGGCTAAGACTGAAAGCTATTGTTGCCTAAGTTGATGCTGAACTGCAAATCTATGAACTGAAGCCAGTATTGTTACTTGGATCTAAATTTGTAAGGACATTTGGTTGTCTTAGAATAAAAGTTGAGCATATACTTTACCTCAAGAACAGAGTTATACTCTGAAGATTATTTGCACAGGCTTAGAACTGAAAACATTGCTTAGCTTATTATTGACATGTGACATTTATAGCAGCATGCTGATGGAGGGGAGCAATAATGGCAAATGATGATGAATATGTCAAATGATCGTACAGGAGCTACAGTCTTCATGTGCAGGCTCACTGCTTTTTGGCAAAGGGCAGAGCTTTTCTACAGTGGCAGCTAACATTACAAGGCGGAAAGTTTCCAGTGAAGACACTGATTTTGAAATATCACTTTTGTTGTGGTTTTGGGGAATCAACTGTTTCGGTGACAGATAAGACTAAGTGTAGCTACGGCTGGTATCAGTTTGACTTAGAATTTCATTTTAATTCATGTTATGAGAGTAGTGAAAGCCTGCAGGCACCTAGCTGAACTTACAACTGATTAATATTGAAACTGAGAATTAAAATCTAAAAATCAATCTAAATAATTAAGTCAGTCTAAACAAAAGCAGTGCCTGTACAGCAAGTTATCCTGATACAAGTATAGCAGTTTGCTAAGGCTTGTCCACAAAACTTCCTTTATTTTAACTAATATTCCATGTAAGTTTTTGGCTGCTGGCAGGGAAGGAGAGCCACTTTCTCTGCCTTCTGCATGGAAAGAAGTTCTTTTGGAGAGCTTTCTGGATCTGCTGAGGAATAGAGAGAGTAGTAACAAAAACTGCTATTTGACATGGCAGCTGGAAATCCAGAATGTGTTAAAGGATTTTAGATACGTTTGAAGAGAACTGATTTCAAGATGTGAATTAGCAGGGACATCTTTCAACCCCAACTAGTGTATGCTCTGAAGAACTTAGCAGACTTTCCTGCCCTGTTTAGGAGTTGTAATGTCTATAAATTACCTAATTTAACTATGTATTGGCTCTAATGTCTTTAAAAAATCAGATGAAATCTGGTAAAGGGGCAGGTGAGAAAATGCTGCCTAGTCTTCAGCGTTTAGCAGTCATCGTAGTGGTTGGTGGTTAGGACTGGTGTTAAGACTTTTCCATTTTGTCTTTTCTGTGAACTTTTACTTCTGCTTAGTTGCAACCCTTGGCCTAATTGTAAGTCTCTTCACACTTCCCTGAGATCATGGAAAGATAATGCTACAATAGTGCACAATAGAAAATATAGTTCAGGTGAAACAGTTAAATCCACACCCATCTACTTACTCTTTTCTCTTACTATTCCCTGAGTTCTTGCCATTGTCTCTGCAAGTGAGGTAACTCCCAAACAAAAATGACAAGGGACTAAGCTAGTGAGACAGCTGTTGGAGTAAGGTGATCTGAAGAAGTCTTTGAATGTTGGTGGTTAAATACAGTATATTCCGTGTTCATATAATTGTGTGGTAGCAGTTATACTAACTATACCTGTAGTGTAGTTGCATGCATCTCATTTAAGATATTCCTTAATTCTTTTGTCTGTGGTTTACACTAGTGATGTATAATAGTATCTGATCCTAACAACATACCTGTGAGCTAAGGAAGTACCATCCTTGGAATGCATTTGGGGAACAGGTATACAATTCGTCCTTAAATTGACTTGAAAATAGTCTTTTCACCATTCTTTCTTCAAATGGTATTTATTTCCAAACTGGACTGAATGAAGATACAGTATAGGTGTTAGACCTGTGTTAGATTTAAGTCCATCTTTTTATGTTCATAGGAAATCCAGCATCAGGTTATTGGAAAGGAGAGACTGCTTCCCAGTGGGCGAGAGCACTCAGCAGTGCTGTTCCATCAGTGGGGCAGCCCTAACTTCCCGTGAGGACAGGGCAGGAGCAGAGGGGTCAGTCAAACACAAGAGAGACGTAGAAGGACAGAGAAACCCTAGAGCAGGAATGAAACTGAATAGACAAGAGGAAGAAGGAATAAACTGCTTGGATATTGAGAAATTGCTTGCTGTTCTGTTTCAGTAAGTAATTTGAGTAAATTCACACTTAAAAAAAATATATAAAAATATAAATGTGGGGAGTCACTGCTTTAGAATATCAGCATAGGCAGAACTAGACTGCTCTGTGGTTAACTGAGTGCTGTGAGTGGTTTTATTTCTGAGTCATGCTGTTACAACAGTCCCACACAAAGGGAAACTTTTAGACCATATGTCAAAATCTTCCTTATAAAATCTGAATTTTCGAACAGTGACTAAAACCACTGATTATTAAATTTGTTGAGGGTGTTTTGATTGTGAATTCTTTCAGGACATTGTGCTAAAAAGTTGAGTAGAGTTTGACCTAGACGGTTTTTACAGGGAAGAAACGCAGTGGCCGTTCTACCACATGGTCTGTTTGCAAATATGATTACTGGCTATCTAATTTAGGATTGAGTGGAGAGGAAGTTGTCACTGATGATATTGGTCATGACAAAATAAAACAGATTTCATGGGAGTAAGAAGGAAACATATTTCAGGGTATCAAAAGCAGCAACTAGATTTTAAGAATCTCGTCTATCTTGGGCTTTGAAACTTCATCTCGGTGAAGGAGTGTAGCCACTGCCATGTTCTGGTGTGTACTGTCTCCTCTTTTATTACCCAGCACTTTGCTGAGAAAAAAATAACCCTCATGTAGCATTTTTCATTGTCAAGGTCTGAGTCCTTGTTTCTGTGGTTCGTTTGCTCTGTCTTAAAAGAAGATGCAGAGATGGTCCTACCTCAGCCTAATCAATATCCTGCAGGATTTTTTAGCGAGTTTCCTTATCTGTAGGAAAATAGTCCAAATTCAAAGAGTTGCCTCTCCAAAGAAGTGTCTGGACCATCAGTTGTGGAGTGTGTTATTTTTCTTATTCTTCTGAAGATTTTGTTTTGTTATAGTTACCTTTTCTCAGCACAGTGACAAGGACAGACCAGATCTTGGGGAAATTTTTTCTTCTAGTTCTGCTGGTTCATGTTGTTTTTCCATAGCTGAGAGGGATGAACAAACATGTTACTTATTTTTATGTGTTGGGTTTCTGGGAGGTGGGATGGGTGAGTTTATCAAAATGTGTTTTGTAGAACATTATTCACAGGAAGAAAGCCCTAGTATCCCGGGCCAGGTAAGCAGTGACTGTTATCTCAGCCAAGCAGATGCTGCTTCTGTGGCTCAGTGAGGTTATGGTTGTTGCAGGAGCAGTGTGCCAGCCAGAGAGAAGACATGATTTTAAGCCCATGGCCTGAAGGTATGAGTATTTACCTGGGAGGACATGGAGCAGAATTTTAGTCCTTGCTTTGACCTGGCTGAAAGCTGGTGGTTGAGGTTCATTTCCCATATTTCTGGCAGATACATCCCTTTTCCTGGAGCTGCAGATGCTTGTTTTCTTGCTTGCTTTCTTAAGCTCATCTTTTATCCATAAGGAGACTCACAGGGTAAATCCATACATTAATCCAGAGGTTCTCTTCCTGGCCTGTCATGTGGAAAAATGAATGTGTTTGGGCACGCTTTTGAGTTTTTTGGCTTAATCTTAGAACGTCTGTGTTTACAGCAGGCCATTTTCCTGTTACAGCTGCTCTCCTTTCGGCTAACTTCCTCCTTAGTCCAGTAGTCTTGTCACTGACCTGATTTGGGAGAAATATGTTCATTGCTGACAGGCTTCTGGCTATTCGTAGAGTTGCTTCTTTCCCCCTTAATGTTCTGCTTTGTATTAGGTCCTTCTGCTGGAGGAGAGGCTTCCTGGCATGTTAGTCCCCCTGTGAGTGCAAGGGAACCAACTGCAGTTGAGTTATTGGAGAGGTTAGTGGGCGTTTCTTAGTCTCTGCAGTGTCCTTCATCGTCTGCCTGTCTTGCTTTAGCCTAATTAGCCGCCAGTTAGCTCAGAGCAGGAGGCCATCAGGAAATGGAATGGTTGCTTCAAAGCCTTGTGCACTATACTGGTTTCAGAGGAGTGTACATGACTGACACTCTGGATTCTGCTGTCCTACAGCAAGAATTGGGTCCTTAAGGTTCCACGTTTGCTGCAAATTGACCTAACCATCAAGCTATCACTGTACTTACTGCCTTTTCTGTTAGCTAATCCAGAGCGGAAGCTACAACAGAAGATAATTCTCTAGAGCTGGTGAGTCCCTATAAGAGCAACTAGTGAATCTGTCATCACTTGCTGTGTAAGAAGCCAAAGTTAGCCTAGAGCATTGTTCTTTCGTGTAACAGAGAGGAAATGGCTCTGGTCCAGGTGATCCAGAAGTCTGAGGAGCCTGACCATCCTGCAATGTTGGCCCAATTAGCTGTAAATAATCCTGGCTTAACTGCCTGTTCTGTGTCTTTGCCCTTTGCTGTTTTTTTTTTGGTGAGGGGAGAAGGACGTGTGTTTTCTAGCTACTAGGAAATCTCCTGTGTTTGTGAACAGGACTGTACTGTGATCTGTGCAGAACTGGTTTGGGTGCATGCATGGAATGAAATATGGAGGGAGAGAGTGGGTTTATGAATGCTTGTACAGAAGCATCTGGATAATTAACTCAGCCATTAGGTGGGAGAATTTAAATCCTTAAAGACATTTTCTGTGGGAAATACAGGGTAATAATCTCCTTGGGCCCCTAAGAGAGATGTGGTTAGATGCTGACTTCTGCCTAAATTGCACATCAGGAATTTAGGTGTCATTTTTGAGTTTCACCTGTAATAATTTATTCAGTGTCACAAGGATTTAAACCTAGTCTACTGCCAGGGTAACACCATCATCACTAGACCATTTTTACTAGCTCATCTGTCTCCATTGACAGTGAGGGCCCAGGTCAATTTCCTTTTCTAGTCCCACAGGAACAAATGCTGATTAGCAGTGGGGGGCAGGAGCAGACACTGACCCAAGTCACAGAGGGTATTCCAGGATAGTGCGGTTACTCCCATTACAGTACCTGAAACAGAGTATCCTAAGCCTTGCATATTACTTAACCTTTCCCATAGTTGCTGTATGTGAAAGGTCTTTGATCTATGAATGAGCCCAACACATGGTGCTTGCTCACTGTATGTTAACAGCAGAGATGTTATTTTTAGCTCCTGAATTATTTTTGCTCCTTCAGTATTAGAGCTGAAAGACCTTTCGTCCTTAAGACAGGCAACTGTTCACTACATAGAGTATTTGGGACAACGTGCAATGCAAGGCTAACACCTCTATTGGGAACAATTTTTTTGCAAACCAGGTAAGTTGATTTTTAAATAACCATTAAAAAAATCTAAATAAAGTAGTCATGTTTTGAAAAGTTTTGAAAAGAACTGTTATCTTTGGAACATGTAATTTACAGAAGTCACGGCAGTAATCCTTGATCTGGAACAATTACTGCACTAAAGTACTTGCTTTTTTCCTTTTAAAAAAAATCCCAAACCTCAAACCAAGAACCAGACAGGTTTCCAGCAAAGGCTGGGATAACTGGCTGGAATGGAAATGTGGCCAAGTCTTGCAGAACTCCAGTATACAGTGGCTGTTCTCTCAGAGGTCTTATCTGAGAGCATTCCCTTGCCTGGTCACTTGTTTTGCTAGAAATAAATATTGTAAGAACTAATCTGCTGGTTACATTCTTACAATTAGGTTTGTGTGCAGTGCATGCTGCTTTAAGAGGAAGCTGTTTTATAACATTATTAATTATGAAATTTCTTATGCAACAGAGTTTAAGGGTCAGTTATAAACAATCTAATCACAAAGCTTCCCTAGGCAGTAACTCACCTAAGTCATTTCTTGTAGCTCAGGATTGACTCAGTTCAGTCTCACACTGAACAAGATTCAGGAGCTAGAATAGATGAAGTCATGTCTGACTAATCATATAGCTTTCTACGATGGCATGACTAGCTGGGTAGATGAGGGGAGAGCAGTGGATGTTGTCTGGCTTGACTTCAGCAAGGCTTTCGACACTGTCTCCTATAACATCCTCATTGGTAAGCTTAGGAAGTGTGGGTTGGATGAGTGGACAGTGGAGTGGGTTGAAAACTGGCTAAAAGACAGAGCTCAGAGGGTTGTGATGAGTGGCACAGAGTCTAGTTGGAGGTCTGTAACAAGCAGGGTTCCCCAGGGGTCAGTAGTGGGTCCAGTCCTGTTCAATATATTCATCAATGACTTAAAGGGTGGGTGTCAGGAAGATGGAGTCAGTCTTTTTCCAGTGGTGCCCATTGAGAGGACAAGAGGCAATGGGCACAAACTTGAACACAGGAAGTTACATCTAAACATGAGGAGGAACATCTTTACTTTGAGGGTGACAGAGCACTGGAACAGGCTGCCTGGAGAGGTTGTGGAGTTTCCTTCTCCTGGAGACATTTAAAACCTGCCTGGACACCATCCTGTGCAACCTGCTGTAGGTGAACCTGCTCTGGCAGGGGGGTTGGACTAGATGATCTGCAGAGCTCCCTTCCAACCCCCACCATTCTGTGATTCTGTAATACAAGGTATGCTGATTCAATGTACAGTTCATAATATTTCTTTTGCAGTGGTGCTCACAAACCATTGGAACGGTTGATCTATAGCTACAGTGGTTTGTTTGGGTTTTTTTTCCCTTTTGAAATCCTTTAGTAGAAGACAGGCAGCTGTGTCTGTTTTTCAGCGCTGTGGACTACCAGTCCCTGCACAAAAGGGGAAAGGTGTCAGAGAAGTTGCTGGTAGTGTTTGGGGCCTGAAAGACTCAAAACACCTGTGTTTCCAGTTCTGAAGCGTGCAGAGCTGCTGCTTGCTATTGCAGGAACGTCTCACGGGCACTGCTGGCAGTAGGCAGGCCACGCCGACTATGGATCTGACACCAGGAAACCAGCCCCCCCCCAGCCGATTGTTCCTGCAGCCAGCAGACTTCAGGTCTCTTTAGGAAGAAAGTCATCTTCCAAAGTGACTTAACGTCAGATGAGCAAAAAGCCAGACAGACACATTGCATTTCCTACAAGGGAAGACTGAGCCAAAAGTCATCAGCCTTAGAAATGACTATGCCTTCCTGGGCTTGATTCTACCTTTGAGGGATTCTACTCCAGCAAGTGCAAGCCGTTCTCATTTTTTTAAAGCTAGACAATTGACTTTAGTTTTATTACAAAGCTTTTATTAAAAAACAAATGCTCAGCACATTAACTCAAACTGGAATGACAAAAAAAAAAATAAATCAGTTGACAGTATTTTTGGCAAAGGCTGTGCCTTACTATTTTAAAAAATGGGTACATCAATGCTCATTTCAACAACTGGCATAAAATCCCACTAACAGGCTAACAAAAACAGATACAAATACAGAACAATTGAAGTAATAATTCAAGTGCTGGGCTTTTTACAAGGAGAAGGGGAATGGGTGAGAAGGAGAACTCACTGCAGTCAGATTTGCTGGATGTATTGCTTATGTTTACAGAGTAGATAATGCAAGACTGACCTGTCTACTGACCAGCTGACTTTTGTTACATTTATTTAGTTCTATAGGAAACCATATTATATAGACTGAGAGGCCACTATTTGTTACAAATAGTTTAACAAAAAAGCCACCTTTTTTTCCGTACAGGTTTTTGCTCTGGCAGGAAAAAAAAAAAAAAAAAAAAAAAAAAGAAAAAACCCTTTTATTTAAAAAGTATTTCAGATTTCTGACACTTGTTTAAAAGCTCATACCTAGTAAAATATACACCAAAGAAATTACAAACTAAAAGTTAAAATATAAAAGCATTCAAGTTTCTTTAAAAAAGCTAAAACCAAAATTGATCCTGTCGCACCATTAAATAAAAAGAAGGTTGAGTGTGTCATCCTGGTCCAGGCAAATTCCATTCCTCGATGGGCTGTATGGGGCAGCTGTGGTCTATGTTATTCTGTTGGCTGAAGCAGGCAGACACAGCCACGCTACTTTGTTTGCTGACTCGATATGGACACAGATGAGATGGGGGCTTAAAGAGTGCAAGGCAGAGGTGGAGTGAAGACAAAAGCTGCTCTGCTGACCCAGGAGCTCATTTGCTCCATTTATATCGGGGCTGGCCCCTCGTGATAGTGAAGGATTTTGGCAGTGATTGTCTTTATGATTCAGTGTCTCTAGCAGTGACATCAGGGTGAATGACATCCTAGACAGACTCCTTGGGGGTGGTCTGTGTGGATGAAGGACACACCTAGGGTTTAACAAGCTTCCATCTCCAGAAGGGGTCCTGGTGTCGCCGCCTTTGCTTTGCAAGTTGAGAAAGCATTTCTTTTCCCACCTACAGTGAGGAGAGAGAGAGACATCACACATGATAAAGACTATATGAGGTTGCTGATTTTTTAAAAAAAATCCTTTACAACAACTAATCCTTCCACTCTATGACACAACTGTATTAGTGGAATGTGTGTTTCCAATGTCGAAGTTAAGTACTCTTGCATGAAGTTTGCAAGAATATTTATGGAGAGTACTTGGACTGTAAATAGTACCCACACCAACTAGAAAGGTGATTTTTTTTTTTTTTTTTAAGCTATTTAGACATTCAACATATTATAGAAGTGATTCCCTTTTGTAGTGGATTTCATTTATCTACAATATTTGACCCAGATATCTGTTACAAAACTAGACATCCTCAGGCTTTGGTACTACAGTGGTTGGGGTCAATTAAACCTCTACTTCGGAGCCCCAAGCTCTACTGCCTGCAGAAATGAAGAAATGCTGTCTTCTGGAAGCAGCTGGGTAGAGGAATGTGGTGGGTGAGGCTTGTCTGAATACTGACCCTACCATGCGTCCACACGACTGGGGAGGATCCGTTCTGGTCTTCAGCGCGGTAGGGTACATTTTCCAGTTGTGAAAGAGCCATGGGCCTCTTTCTTACCTAGCAGTAAAGTTCACTAGGATCTTGGAAGGATTTATGTTCTTACAGCGTGTGAAAAGGCCAACAGTGCAAACCTTGCAGGTATTGCTCATCCAGAGGGGAACTGTTCTCCATCATTAGGTCTCTGGGTTACACCAGCTGACTCGCACAATTGCTAACTCAACCATCACCCCTGCCCTTCTGACCCAGACAACTGGGTTATAAGAGGGACTCCACCCAAAGACTGTCAGGCGTTTTTCCACAGACGGACACATGCTCTCTAGTAATGGTCTCGGGATTACTGGCATCTCAAACAATCTACGTTAACCTCTAGGCCTCCAGGTACTACTCAGCTGCCAAATAAGTGGGGGGTTCAATGAGCAGAGCTGTTAAGAATGCAGTTCAGTGGAGAAGGTGAGTGAATTTTCAGCAGAAAAAGCACAAAATGCTTAATCATACAAAGAAGATGCACTGCCAGCACCTTGAATCACACAAGGCAAGACAGAATAAGTTTACAAAGAAATGGAGTTGTGGAAAACACAAGTCAAATTTCATCATAAACGACAGACTGCTTGAGCATGTGAGAGCCACAAGCAGAATTAATCAGCAAATATCACAGCAGCGGTATTTAAGCTAGGGCCATTTGTAACTGGGCACCCACTTCCATGTAAGCTTCCATGTAAGCCATTACAATGCAAAGCATTTTGTCCGTGCTGGTTGAATAAGGAGTTACACAAGCTAATGTACTCCAGGGTAGAAAGCCTCCAAACTGATTTGGGACCCTTTGATTTCAGCGAACACAAGCTGAGGCCTCAAAATCTTGCTGAACAAGTTGATTTCTTCCTCACCAGAGGCCACCCACATAGCCATTGTTTTAGTGGAAAGTTGAGAAGAGGACTCGGAAGCAGTTTAGCGACAGACTTAGTAAGAAAGAATAAGCACAAATTCATACTAAACTGTACTGCATAGCTTTAGCTTGAAGGACACTCTCCCTTCCCTCACCAATACATAAGTTATTCATACATAATGAATAATTTTCACCTGCTGCTGGTAGCCACAAGAGGACATTTAAAGCCACTGTGGCCTCTTAAACAGCACAGCGGAAAGTCCACTGGCAAACCAGTGGTTTCAACAGAGGTGGTCTGTATTGACTGATTCAGTTCCTATTTCCTCATAAAACCAGCCCAAGTCCCAACTAAAAAAAGCCTTCTGAGCTTCCTGCTTTTTTTTTTTTTTTTTTTTTTTTTTATAAAGTAGCGCAGTGCTCCATAACACATGCGGATCAAAGAACTACGAAGGGCTCTACCTTTCCAAGGAGCATGAAAGAGAGGCCAAGCAAACAGCAGAGGAACACTGGGGAGAGCACCCTGCAGCTTTATATTTATTTTGTGCCTTTTCATCCCAGATTTTCAAAGGTTTGGTCCAGGTTGCTCTTCCTGGGAAGGTTTTCCTCTCGGTCTTACATGAAAACATTCAGCTTCCTGTTGAGGAATAGCCTTGAGGCGCCAGGCCAGTAGTTCACAGCCGTCTGATACAAGCGCCGTGATTCAGAGCTACTCCCCATTAGCAGCCAGGAATGTCTACTTCACTGAAGGAAATGAAATGCTCTTCTGTTGAGATGGTTCCCTGCCTCCTCCCCCCTTTCCTTACCAGCAAGCTGTCTTTGAAGTCAGGAGGTTAAAATAACGACCGCGGCCTTGCTCTGGCCCTCAGCTCTTTCAAACAGCAGCCACAGCTTCTTTTCTCAACCCGAAGGCAGCTTTTGCAGCTCCTCTCCATAGCCCCCCTCAGCTAATTATCCCCTGCTCCAATAGAGCGGCTGCAGATACTACTGTAATTCTGCAATGGGTCAGGCACAGTGAAGCCCCAAATATTTTTATTTCTATGCAAATGCTGAAATTACACAGTAGCTCTCCTGAAAACCATACCTAGAACCCAGCCTTTCCCCAGCTGCACGTTAAGGACACACGCTGGAAATCACTTCTGCTGATAAACCAAGTAATACCTAAAAAAATACATATAACGATGGTGTTGCCTTACAGATATAAAACAGGTCAAATCAGGATTCTTTTCAAGAAACCACAGGCATGTGCTAAGGAGACTGAAGACTTCCCACATCTAAAGCTTCACTGGGGGGCTGTAGCTGAAGTCTCGCCAAGCGAGGCATGCCCTAGCAAAGCCCAATCCACAAGTGAAGTCGGTGCAATCAAAGACTGCAATTACAGCTCCCTGGCTGTGGTTAGGCTTCAAAGAAAGTGCTGCAAGTCACATTTTACATATGTGAAGTCTTGAGCCTGAGCCACAATAGGAAGCACTGTCTGTGCCATTTGCAGTATACATCTGACTGCAGGAGGAAAGGGAAAAAAAATAACAAAACAAAACCACCTCGAGTAAGAAACAGAAACAACAGTAATTCAGTGTAAAAAGAAAAGCCTCACTACTGAAGTGATAAAACTGTATTTCAGGAATCGCTATGGTAAGACTAAAGCCTCCTAATAAGCCTGGGCTCAATGGCTGAGGGCAAAAGCAGCAGAGGGGGATGAGAAGTCCTCCCCATGCTTGGGAATGAGGTGGATGGAAGGGTGGATCTGGAAGGACCTCGTGTTCCTTTAGGTTTTAACTCATCTCCAGTTCATTAGAACAAGAGAGAGAGGATTATGCTGCTTCATCCAGGTCGTGCTAATCTGAGGGGGTTATGGAAGAACATCAAGACTGTCTGGGTTGGTACAGAGTAGAAGGCAAGAGAACATAAAAATTTTAAACCAGGAACTTTTTTCCTACACCTTTCCCCACCATAGATTATTTTCATACAGTTGTAAGAATAGACAGGACAACATATAATGGCAGTTATATGTACTGAAAAAAAAAGTCAGTCTCCAAACCTGGCTTTTAATCCAGTACTTCAAACAATATGGCACACTCAGGGACGCAACAGCTGAAACTGTCATTTTCTTTTGAAGTCCAAAATGAACATATTCAACTCACTGCTAGGGTTTATCCAACACTCCAGAAACTTGAGTATGTAAAACCAGGTCATTATTTAACAGAAAGGTTCATGCTGTTTGTGAAGCCCCTTTGTATTTTCTTTAGCAGCAGAGCTGGAGAGAGTTTCAGGCACAAGCAGATAGAGGCCGGCGCTGCAGTCTGCTCCTCTTCCTGCCCAGCTGTGCCATGGTTTGTGGGGTCAGCCTAAACCAGATCCTTGAAATGTTCTGGGCAAACAAAAACAAACACTCCCCAACCTTTGTTGTTTCTAAACAAAAAAAAAAAAACCACACCACCTCCCAACAAAATCCCAGTCGTTTTAGAAAACCAGTTTGCTGCAGAGTCCCACAAGCTGTTACAACACATGGATGGAGACAGGAAAAAGCCCTCTCTGCGAGGGCTGGATACCAGCAGGCAGCAGAGGAAACCTTTTCAGCTGCCTGTGTTGTCAAAGGAATTACATAAAATTGTACCCTAAAACTGTAACAGATGCTGCCATGTTGAAGCTATGCCAGTTATTATTTTTTCTTGGGGTTTTTTTTTTCTCCCCTTGCTGCTGTTAGCCCCAGCCCATTGCTGATAACTGTGAACCGGGTCTCCAGTAAGAAATTATCCACTGGTATTTTAGATTCCCTGAAGTAGGTACCCCTGAAAATACCTCTCCATTGACTACAGGTAGAGCTTGGTGTCCTAACTTCTGTCCTCTTAATTTGGCCTAAACTAGATGCACGAGGTGAATAGCAAGAATACGCCCCCCCCTCCCCCCCAATGAGTCAGAGACCTCTTCCAGAGCAAGTTAGTGTCAGCACAGGGGAACACACAGGTGTTTCAGGGCTCCCACTTTGTGCAGCTGAAGTCAGTGATGCCAAAGCGGGTGTGGCTCTTATCAAAGGCCCCCAGTGTAGGCAGTACGAAACTAGAAGCTCTATCACTGAGCTACAATCTTTAAAATGATCCACCTGGAAGACTCAGGATGTATTTTTCCTGTTGAGGGTGGGAGGGGAGACAGGTTCCATGTTTATAGTAAAAAACATATTACCTCTAGACAGCTATCTCTAGCAGCGTCTTAAAGAGGAATAATATACTACAAGTAATCTGCAAGGGAGGAAGAAATAGGCTTGTCCCCTTTTTGTATCTTCATGACTTTTAAAAATTACTTATTTCATAGACTGAGAGCTGTGAAGAAAGATCCATCAGTTCTAGGGGCACTGAAATTGCTACTTCAGTTTGTTTTCACCCGCTGTAACAGAAAAGACATGAGGTACTGGTAGAGTACTAAGTGAAAATTCTTTCAAAAGAAAGAAAAAACGTAGGTAATGGGTAATGTTTCCTTTGTATAATATCTTTTCTGTCACAAACATAGGGTAGAATTTACACTGTACTTTGAAATACAATCTCAACGTCTTAAATCTTCTAATGCACGGAATAATTTAAATAGTTGCCTTCACACGACCAAAGGTAAATCAGATGTAACCTTAGTATCTTCTTGAGCTTCATCAGCTCTTCTACACACACACATCCACAGAGCAACACTACCAGTGTAAGACAGCAGTACACAGAAACCACCACAGAACTCAAACACATCAACTTCACTTTGATGCAATTAAGTCAACTCAGCAGAAAAGCTGTACTGGTCCGAAATACACAAACCTCCTGTTGTGTATCTCAAAAGATACACATACGGGAAGAAACCCAACTATTCATCAAAACATAATCTCATCTAGTGTCAAGGAAATGTACGCACCATAAAACTAATTATATGTAATTATTTTGTCAGTAACATTTTACCTCCTGCAATTTCAGGTATCCCTGAGACAAAGGATAGAGGGCTCTCAAAACTCCAGAGTTTAATTCTGATGCAACTTAATAGTCATGAGGAAACATGTCTCTTACTTCTGCAAGAAGGAAGCAACTTGAGAAATGATGTCTCTCTGCTCAGTTAAGCCTCCTTAGTTCTCTACCCCCTGATGGCTGTTGCAAGACCACCAAACAGACAGAGGTGGTCGCTGGTGCCATTTCCCTTTTGCATCTAAACCTGCTCACACACTGCATCCCAATGACACCTTCACTGCACAAATGCTCCTACCGCTGGAACCAGCGGTGGAAAGCTGGTGTCCTGAAAGGTCAGGCTAAAACACATACTGTCTAAGATTCACGTTTAACTGGGTAGACTGGTGCTTCAGCTGGCCCTGCTGTCACCTTCCCTCCTTGTACAGCTTTCCAATCTGCACACTTCCAAAATTGTTTATATGGTACAGTCTTAACAAGCAGGTAAAGGATCAGAGGTTTAAAAGATGACTTGCATAAAAAGTCTTAGAGGAACTGACTGATATGACAAGGTTGGCTCTATTAGCAGTGACTTTTCAACATCAAATTTAGGCCTTTTGGTTTGGTTTTGGTGGGTTTTTTTGTCTTCAGGATGGCTGGTTTTGCATTCATGTATATCAGAAGACCTCTTCAATCCAATCATAATCTCTAGAAGTCAGAGGCAGACAGAAACAAAACTCAACGCTAGGGTTTGCTAAGTTTTGCTAGAGTTGCATTTGAAATCTTGAAATTAGAGGACAGATTTCACCAAAGCTTAGTCTCCAGAAACAAATGGGAAAGACTTAGGCAATGCCACAACAACTCGTTTTCTAGCTGTTCAGGAATACAGCATCAATTTCTCATTTTGAACTCTTTCATGTAAATACACTACAAAATGAAAATGCAATACAGACCCGAGATGAATATTAAAATTCGGAGGTTTTCTTCTAATTGGGAATGAAACTGCATTTCAAAATCTTACGTTTTCTTTATGAAACAGTTAGTTTGTTTCTACAGAGTTTTTCTCATGACCTTCGAATCCTCAGTCTGGTGGCGAGTTTATTAAATCCACTAAAACATACCATTTTCATCCAGAGAAGAATGGTGCACCAGCCGTCAACTCCCTGTCCCCACCCTATCCCACAGGAAAGAGTTAGAACAATAGTTGTTCCAATGTTCCTTCATTCTAGCCCAAGCCGCCTACTGCAAACACCTCAAAAGTGAAACGATACGGGATTTTTTTTTAATCGCTTGTAAACGTGGCTGAATTCAAACTTCATTAGGCATCTCTAACTTCACAGCAGCGTCTGCAACTGGAGCATCTCTGACAAAATAAACAGGTGCTGGGCATTCACCTGCTGAATTATCTACTTTTGCCCTTTGTCAGTGTCAGTTTAACACGTGAGGAGTTGAAGGTCAGCTTCATAGCTGACCTTGCTACACCCTTTGGTTGCAAAAACTAACATTTTGTAAATACTTCTCAAATTTCCTGGCTTCCCTAATCCCATATCTATGCTGATTGTCTACTTGAAAGTGTTCTGCTGGTTTGTTATTTAGAAAACCTGTACTTGGCCCCTACCCTGACTTACCCTTATCCCTCCCATAGCCTCCGATTGCACCCAAACCAGCTTTTATATCCTTCCTTCCTTCCTTCCCTCCTGCACTTGGTGGGGCTCCTCAGCCAGGCTGGTACAAGAGCCAAGGGGGACTCGCTTTGCTCCGCGACATGGCTCCCAGCAGGGAGGTAGCTGCTCTTCAGGTTTGCTCTTCTGACATTTCTCTTGATGTCAGAGAGCCTGAAAGAGAGGAGGTTTTCTATCTTTCACCCTGGCAAGATCAATGTCAGGTCAGACTGAACTTGCAGGAGGGGATCTGTCTGAGTGCTCTACCCTTTGTCTTTGGCAATTCCTATGCCAAAAAGGCTGAAGTTAACCAAAGTATTCAATAATATAAATGTTTCAGTCCACCAAATTCTCTTCTGTTCATTCTGTCCCCCTTGCCTATGCTGAAGGCCACCATTCATAGGCAAAACAGGGAACAGGGAAAAATGCATCACACAAGAAACACAATTTTTAAAGCAAATCAGGGCATGTCTCTGTACCACCATCACCACACAACTTCTCACATGCGCAAACTTCTGCGCAAAACCTCCAGGCTCTGTTTAAAGCTTCCAAGCAGTTGAGGGGTATGGAAAGGGGTGGAGCGTTTGTTTCATTTTCAACTACTCCAGCAGCAATTTTGAGAGCACTGGACAAACCAGGTTAGAAAACATGTGCCTCAGAAAGCAAGGTACCACATCCTCTTTGCAACTCTGTTCTAGGACACTGGCCAAAAACCCCTGGCCAGCCATGACCAGTCAACAGACGGTTCTTTTCCACAGTGTTTTGGCTGTAGATCGGTCCACTTTATAGTCTGCTTTCACAACCTCCATTTTATTTCTAAGTAATAAGGAAAAGATAATCCAGTCATAGATTGTTTGTCACAACTCTATTCAAATATCACTTCTTCTGCACCAAAATTTGGCTCTAATTTCCATGTTGAAAGTTTGAAAGGTTATAGATAATTCATTATTTAAACAGTCTTCGTCTGATCCTTTTAAGTGCTTCTGATTGTAAATCAGTATCAGTCAAGTTTTCTCATTTTTTAGCTAATCTAAATGCCAATTGTCATGGAATTTTGCAAGCCACAAATACACTTCTTGCAGGTTTTCAAATGCCTATTAAGCCTCTCTGTCACTCTTTTTAGATCTTGAAGATATACCAAAACACACTGTTAAATTATGTAGCTGGTGAGGACTTACCAATTGCATCCTGCCATATAGCAAATGATGTGCCTTGTACAATTGCCATACATAGCAAGTCATAAGAAGTTAACTATTTCCATGTTGCAGAACCATCAGGAGGAATTTCCATTAGTACCCTTCTGTTTCCTTGCCGATTTAAAAATACTCATGAAATGCTAAAAATCAGGTTTTTTTCCCAAAAGTCTAATTGGACAGGAAATCAGGAATCTCCACTTCTAACACAGAATTGCTCCCATTTACGTCTTCTGGAAGCTTGTGCTGTGCTTGTGTAACAAGAAAACACCCACCTTTCTGAAAGGTTCTCAACAGACGACCTCTACTGTGTCCTTAATTTTAGCATTCCTCATTTCCCCTTCCCTCCTGGCCTCTCCCAAACTCATTTTTAGGGTTATCAGGGCTTATGCCACTCTCAGTTGATTTCAAAAGGAGAGAACAAATACGAGCTATTTCTTCAACAATAAAAGTTATTTCAAACATCGTGTCGTCAACTGAAAACAAAATCCTGGTTGGGGACAGTTTCACAACTCTTCAAGAATGGCGACATGCTTCAGAGTACCCCAGAATAATTTAGCAAAGACTGGAGCACCATGTCACAGTATTCCTAAAGCACTCAGTATTAAAAGTGTTTTACAAACTGGCCATTCAGCAGGCTGGAGGAGACAGTGGAACTCAACTCAGTCCTAAGCAGTGAAGCTGTAAGAAGCCTGCTGCTGTGTACAACCTCAGGAAAAGGAGCAACTTAACGCTATCACCTTGACTTCACTGCTCAAATGATGTCCAAGCCAAAAAGCAGGTTAGAGGTCCACCTTAAAAATCAGTTATGTGCTGAAGTGTTCACGGGAAAAAAAAACAAACAACACCTAAAAACGTTCACAGTATCTTTAAATCATTTCTGTTTGCACATCTCTTCCGTTACTTTCTTCTGAACATCCCACCACACAACCCTCCCACCATTTCATCCTTCTCACTTACATCATGGTAATTACAGCCCTGGCTGATCTCCTTTGTGCTGATCTCGAGATTCTTTCTTTGGTCTTCCCACCTACTCATTTCTGATCCTTCTCAGATAACAGAACGCTTGTCTCCTTCCCAGACCTCCCACCCTCCTTCCCCCTCTTCCTTACACCATCCGTATAAGCAAGAAAGCTAGTGTTTTCCTGTCTTCAAGAGCTCTTTGCGGCACTCGCTGAAAGGCATTCCCAAACTTATTATCTCCATCTAGTAAAGACTACAACAGCTCCGCTGTGGGCCTGGTAAGATACTACGCTTGTGGGCAAAACATTCTTTGGATTAAGCTTGCAAAGGGCAAGAGTCTTAACCTTCAGAAGTTTACTTTGAAGTCTGGCTGATTCAGGTTCCCTAAATCATTCTGTGCATTTACTTCCAGCTAGAGCACATCTGTACGTCTCCAGTGAAGAGCATTCACTTGGCACACAACATTTGGTGAGGCTGCCTACATGCGCACATATGGAGTCAACAGCACACTCCCCCTTCAGTGCAAGACAACACCTACTGTTTTCATACGCTGTGTTATAAATTGCATGAGGACAGGTATCACCAACAGTTTCCACACCATTGTAGAGCTTAAAAGGAAGGAAGGAAAGAGTATAGAGGTAAAAGGGAAAGAGAGAAAACCCACATATACTCAGAACATTCATCCTCTTCTATTTCACCTCATCCTCTACTATGAAAAACACAGAGAAACCCCAACAAAAGTAGTTCAGCATAGGCAAGGTAGTCATCCTTAGATTGTAAGGCATCCAAGAAACCAAATACACCCTAGTTTTTAACTGTTACCTGAACCTTAGTTGTTTTCCAATCCTAATTGAGTGCTCTGTGTCAATTCAGATAAAATGTTGTGTTTTGCTCACTGGTACTGTGTTGACATCAAAGGGAAAAATACAGCAATCATGGACCTGGGCAGCTAAGTTGAAATATCAATTATAAAACTCAAGGTTAAAGCACTCACTTTTTTTTTTTTTTTTTTTTTAAATAGGTATAATACTTATGGCAGTCACTGTAACTAACGATACTTTACAGCTACATTTGTTGTATAGGCTACAGCACCCAAATGCTGCAATCCACATCTAAAATCAGCAATGACTAAGGCATATTGCAAAGGACAAGACTGTCGGCTTGCCTGAAAAATTTTTGCTTAGCAGGAGGGAAAAAAAGAGTGAGTCTTAAACCCAACCAAGTTTAGACTAACCAGCATAATGGCATTAACTACAGAAGAGGTTTGAATCATGCTGACTGACTGACAGCTGACAAACTGCACAGAGCAAACTGAACTTGGCTTTCTCTGGCCAAAAATCCAAGCAGAGCAGAAGGCCAACAGGAGGTCGCTTTGCTGAGCACTCAGTGTGCCAAGGGGATCATGTAGCCAAACAAGGCAGAAGGAGAGGGGATAAAGAGCCCATTTCTGTTACAATGCGTAGGTGAGTTTAGAAAGCGTTATTTTTTTGCACGGTTCCTGCAATTCACAGTAGAAGCAACTATTATGTCAAATGAATGCCATTCCTACCAGAAAACTTATCACATTGAGAGGAAGAGAAGGACCGGCCTTCCAACACAAACACTGAGCAATGAGGATCTCATGGTGGTGGTACTTGGTGCACTCACAAGCACACTAGACGGTGTTACTGGATGTGTGTAATTAATACTCATTCCGCCTTCTGTGCAGATATAATATGAAGAGAGAAAACACCACCAACAAAACCAAGCTGCACCACACATGAAATACCACTGTGCAGTTGAGGAAGAAATTCTCGCTATAACTGAAATACAGTCCCATTTTCTCAGCAGATATTTTGTTAGTATACAGGTGAATAAATTTTTTAAAAGTGTACCCAGCCAGCCAGCACCTTGTAGATGTACTCCGAAGCCAGCGTCTAACCTGCTCTTATGAACTGTGACAGTCTGCTGGCTGGGAGGGTTTGCACTGCTTAATAAACCCATCCCGGTGCTTCACAGGCAGACTTGCAGCGAGTCAGTGAGGTACAGTCAATTTGAAAATATTAAGGTTAAAAAGTGACATGGTGAACACCTAATAGATAGCCGGTATAAAAACCATCAGTAGTCAAAGTAACATTAGCTTTGGGATATGATACTTCTGCAATTTTTGCTAAATTCATATTATTGCATAAAATTTATAAGAAAGCTTATTTTACAATTCAGTTTTATCATCAGGAAAGCTTTAGAGATGTTCTTACCATGCTTCAGATGTAGGCAGCTGTCATTCTGGGGCCTGTACCTGTAGAAGATTGTTTTCCTTTAACAAATTCCTGTTACAGAGTTTTTGCACATTCCAAATAAGTTTGTTTGTTACAGTATCACATGGATTTTTTTTTTGGTGTGTTTTTGGTTTTGTTGTTTGTTGTTTTTTTTTTATGGTTCTTATACCAGCCATTTTTGTTGGGGAAAACGGGGTGTTTCTTTGTATATATTTTACAGGCAAAGAGGAGACCTCACTGATGCTTTTAGCCAACCTACTAGGCAGCTGTTAGTGTACACAGAAACATAAAATACAGTGATAAAAAAAATAAATACAGCGACTACAAAAAGGTCAGTGTAAAGTTTCCGGTGTCCAATAATCCCACATAGTGTTTCAGGTATAGTTAAGTCTAAGGACGACACAACACTGCTTGAGGAGAAAAGCAAAGGTAAAGCAGGACAGTGATTGCAGCGATGCGTAAGTTCAGCCAAAGACGTTGATGCAGTCAGGACTGCTGCACAAAAAGGAGTAAGGGAAAGGAGACACGTATTGTGTGCGTTTCACAGGCTTTGCATTCAAAGTGAAGTATCTTAAAACATCCATCAGAAAGCAAATGTTAGAGAAAAGCATGTACAAACTAAATAGCACGAGCCCTTGTTTCTAAATACACCTGAGGTGAACGGTAAGCAAGATTGGCCATGGCCTACCTGATGCTGATTCCTGCAACTTTTCTCTCTTCCTCTTCTTTTTCTTCCCCTGAAAAACAGGCAATTTTACCATACCATTACACGCACAGAACTTTTTTCCTGTTGCTCCCCCACCTCACAGCACAGAAACAAAAGCCACCTGGACACTGAGAAAGCAGTTAGGAAAAAAACAATTGGTTTTGGGGTAGCTAAAACCTTTCCTAACCCACTTCCAACTGTTTCAATGGCAGCAAGGTTTGCTCTTGGCACCTATGAAGAAATACGCACATGAGCAATGCACTTTTTTATATCCACGTGGAATTACAGTTTCTGGCAGTTTTTCAACTAATGCTGGCAGCTGCAAGCATCCAAAAGACTTCTCACGCTTAATAATCTGATGACACATATGTTGATATCATAATTTATGGCTCTTACAAGAACTCTTCACACATTCAGATATTCATTGTCATACATGGCAACAGCAGACAGGGTGCTGAAAGTACCTCGGATGGCCATGACCTGTCCCCGGGGTGCAAACCAGCCCACTAACGCTGTTCTGATAACGCTCGTATCTTCACAAAAGCCAAGTCTCGTATGGCTGCGTGTGGAGAACACGCTGTGCAATAAGCATACAGCAGACTGCTGTACAGCGGAGCACCCTTAACGTGACGGAGATGCAGGACAGAAATGGACATCTGGCAGATGTCTGTCTCGGACACCACACTGGCACCAGCATGCCGGCACAGGCTCATCCTGCCAACCCACACACTCAGCCCTCTCCTGCACCCTCAGCTATGTAAAAGGACAGAGCTCTCACGATTCCCACAGTCTTTCAGGAAACAAAAGGTCAGTTTAGACCCAAAATTTTAAACCTCAGTCATCTTGCATCACCCTAATTACCACTTTGATATTCCTCTATATGACTTCTCTTTATTGTCCTGTATTGTTAGTCAAGGTTATTTTTTTTTTTCTTTTTAAAAAAATGAAGTCACACCCATTTATGTTTTAAAGACACCTTCAAGCTTCCAGGACAGGCTCTAACAGATGAGCTGTGGCAAACCTTGGTGCAGTTGCTGTACGTGGGACTGCAGCCCGCTCACTGTCCATCCTTCTGCCCCCCAGCCAGAGGTTACCCCACTCAGCAGAGCTGGCAGCCACCAACACATGTCCCAGCATAGACCATGCCATGCATAGTGGCCACAAACTGGAAGGGCTGAGGTGGAGGGACACATCTTTCCATTGGCTAGCTCGGCAAGGTGCCGGGATGGACAGCAGGGGATGTGAGAAACCACCTCAAACCCCTGCAGTGCTCACTGATGGACAGCAAGCAAGGGCTCCAAATACAGGGTATGGTGAAGCTACGGCAGATGAAGGTAAGTAGTCTCCAGCCTGCTCTGACAGCGTGGGCCTGCCTGACTCTTAAGCTCCCGTTGTTCTGTATGCTGAGGCTGGCAGCAGGGCTGAGCAATGCCTTGTGAGTGAGCTCCCAAATACAGGACCAAGACTAGAAGTTGGAAAGCAGATTTCAAGGGCTCCAAGAAATTCACAGTGATGTGCTTTAGCACTCAGGCACCAAGGCAACACTTCTGCATTAGTGCAGATGTTAACATCAAAAAATAGAATTGAAACCAAGTAGTGCATATTTTTTAATTGTACTGTTTTGTGAAATTGAGCCACTTGAAACAGAAGAGTCACCCCTAAGTCACTTCCGATTCTCAAAATAGTGCAGCAATACCTGTGCTAAACTAATACAATTTCATTATTTTTGACTGCTCAAGTTAGAAAAAATGAAGAGAAAAGAAAAGAAGAAAAAAGATGACATATACCTGAAAAGGTTTCAGTGATAAACTGTGATCTACTATGATCACCTTCTCACCACCACTGCAACAAACGTATGCATTCCTGCAGAGGCAGAGAGAAGGACTGCAAGAGGAAGCTAGCAGAGTTCTCCATTATAACATATAGGACCGGAGTATGTCAGAGCTATACTTCCACACAGGATGCATGTTGGACACACATCAAAGAGAGAATTCATACGTGCCACCTTACACACTCCAAATGTCTACCAAGGCATTTAAGAAACCGCAGGTCCACTGCTTGTGCTATGTGGCAGTAGGCTGTGGCAAAACACATCAGGTTCTCAAAGTCAACGTGACCGAGCATCACAGGACAATCTTGAAGACTGACATCCAGTAAATGTGAGGTAACAAGGCTCCAAAGTGGTTTGATTTTCCAGCAATTAAGTTCAAGGCAATTGAAATCCCCTTGTTTTCAGGGAGCGCACCACTAAGGCCCTGTTTGTTCCCAGTCTTTATTTCAAGCAGCTCTATTGACATGGTCTGGTTACCGGAAATAAACCCTACCTGCATAAGGTCATGACAGCCCATCTGCTAGGAAAGATGACTGTATAAAACAGGCAGGAATAAGCTGCTAGGGCAGCAAACACAGTAGTGTTTGTGCTTACAAATCTGGGCATGGATGTCAGCAAGACCAAGGCATTTACTTTGGAGAGGATCACATAGTTTCTGTGTCAGTGCCTTCCCTGCCAAAGATCTCCCTAAGAGACTCCAGATTACAATGAAAATTGTGTTTAGGCTGAACCATAGCTGTACTGGATTGGAAACTTCTACAGTTTCTGTTAACACTGCATTTAGGTGCCTCGTCCTCTTTAACGTCCACAAGACATCACTGAAGTAGAGAAATACTTCTGTCCACCTAATACAGATGGCAAACTGCCAGATATAGCACGTACACTTCCTTTCACAGTCAATAATGTCACAGTTGATGGGGGGACAGAGAGGAGCCCAGATCTCAGGCTGGGATCAGTCTCTCAGGATTGGAGCTTGCAAGTTTCATAACATGACCTATGACTACACTGAGAGCTCATTGTAAGCACAGCAGTATAATTGTGCAGTGCAAGCTGTGCAACCTGCTAGTAATGCTTAGTTGATATTTAATTATAAAATAAGAGTAACTGTAAAAAAACTTCTTAGCTTCACCAAACGGTATAAAAGCAGGACCTATCATGAAGTTTACTTACAGAAATTTTGCAGCCTTTATTTCAGAGACGAACTGTTCTGAATTACTTTCAGCTAAAGTGCAGTTTGCATTAAGAGCCCTGGGCTTTTGGTTCTCTTGAAAGAGACACCGCTTTTTTGCTCAGGTTTAAACAAGATTTCTGGATAGTAAGAGATCAAATAGAAAATCAAGGAAAATTCACAGCTGTACCCTAGAACATAAGCTTTCAGACAGTGCTGGCTATTATCTTAGAAAAAAACACTTTTGATGTTAATTTTTCCCCCTCAAAAAATGTGACCTTCGTAAGAAGCATCTCAACAACAACAAAATCTCAAATTTTCTGGATGTTTGAAGTGCAAACAAATATAAGGCTTATATGTTTGTTCACCATCCCTCCATCCAGAACATTCCACAATTTAGAGAAAAAGACGAAAGAAAAAAAAAGTTAGATAAAGGAAGTCAATTTTTAAAAAAAGCCTTCAAGTGAGCAACTTACATAGTTGTCTCTTGCAGACCAGCCTGGATAAAGCTGCATGTGTAGCTGCCTTTCTTTACGAGCTAGTTCATAATATTTCGCTTGTTCTTCACGGGAGAGAGCATGCCACTGGAAAAAAAAATAAACATAGCATTAGACAAGAAATAACTCATACCTAGGCAACAGATGACAAGAACAAGTGTTTTTGTGACTTTGATTCAGTCCTTCCCCACTGCAAAAATGAAATTCATTAGCAAATACAAGCACACGGGTTTTTTTAACCAACTTCCAGGCATTTGTGAGCTCTGCAACTGCCAAGTGCCTTGAGCAAGACAAGAATCATTTATGGAAAGAGGGCTCACCAAATAATCTGCTCGCAGAACCATGCTCTCCCAACACCACTTTAAAAAAATATAAAATAAAATAAAAACAACAACAAAAACCCACCCTTTAGCTCCTGACAAAACAGAAAGGTTTTGTGCTGCTTTTAAAGGGTAGCAAGTTCCACTTTAAGCAGCAACTACATACGGGTTTTCAATGCCAATGCAGAGGGCTTTCTGGTCAGGCTCCTATACCTCTAAGAACTGAGCTTCAAGGTACCTGCTTTCTGATTTCTTCTTGTCGTAATAGAAGAAAATGGCACTGCAAAAAGTTTCTAAGATACAGAAACCGCAGAACTGTAGCCTTCCAAATTACGAGCTGACCTCTGTAGCCCAGTAAGGATACACTTCCTGCTTTTAGGTACAAAAAACAAACCAACCCCCCCAAATGAGCTGCACATTTGAAAAGGCACCAGCTACATCAGTATCTAATAGTTTTGTTCTTGCTGAAACAACTATCATAGACCTGAACTAAAAAGAGTAAAGGTCTTTCATTTAGAGTCAGGTTCCACTGCTGCAGCATTAGACATGCCTTCTTGTTTGACTTTGACAACATGCATGATGTGGCAGGAGGAGAAGATATTAGAAGAAAAAAAACCCAACCAGACATACATTAAATCATTAAGACACTCATGAAAGAATAATTTACAGAACTACGATTTCAGATCAGATCACATTTGTATGACTTAATATGTTGTTTTGTTACATGTCAGAAGATGTGAACTAAAATACTTGTCTCTCTTGACTTGGCAAGTTCGATGTGTTACTGACAGCACAGCAGTTCAGCCTATTTGCAGCTCTCAAACTCCACATGTGCATTTCAAAACTAGAAGGTCATTATGCCATGGCATCAGAGAGCCCAGCAGCACGCAAAGCATCAGCTCCTCAGAACAGAGGTGATTTCGGTTCTGGAGTGGCACAGAGTATAGTAAATAGTGATCACGATGACTGAACACAAAACATTTGATAATAATTTGATAAAATGTTGTTTGTACCACAGTAAAAGTGGAATTTGAGGTACTTTCATGGAGAACAGTAACTTGAAAGGAGGGGTCCAAGCTGTGGGAAAAGCAGGCAATGGAGCACCGAAGTTCATTACCAAAATGGAGGTAAATAAGCCACTGCACTTGTTCAGGACAAAAAACCAAGGCTGAGATACTGAGCAACTCAGATTGATTACTGAGGGTGTGAGAATGAAAACACGATGGGGTTTTCAGAGTTGCAGTGCCTCTCAATACTGCCTTAGTCAGTGGTCAAGAGCAAGTCAAGTGGTTCACTGAGCAAGGGGATTTTAATAATCTCTACCCAAACTCAGATTGATAGAAAGGTCATCCCTTTTTTTGTGTCGTGGACAGTCAAGGGCAAATCAGGCATTTACCTCTGCTGCTTTCCCTTGGAAGAACAACACCGATAGTAAACATGAAGTTTGTAATGGTGGGTTGGCCTGCATATTTCTCTCTTTTTGGAGCATGGAAAGAACAAAACATGCCTACAATGCCACAGGTGAAAATGGCTCTCAGTAAGGCGCTGGGCCATGTACTGAGATCATCAGTACTCAGCTGGTGACTGTAGACACTCAAAACTTGACAAGTCCCTGAGCAACCTGATGTAACTGGACCTGCTTTGAGCAGGTGTTGGCCTAAATGACTTCCACAGGTCACCCCAACCTACACGACTTTACAACTAGACCACATTTGTATTCTTTTGTATTCACTTTGTATTCCATCTCCACTGGCGTCCAATGTTCATCTTTGAATGATCCCCTCCTGCTCTGATGGACGCCAGCCTAAGTGAAGACCCAGAAGGTGATTTGGATGCTCCTTCCATGTGTGAGTAAGGATATTTCATGCCTGATATTTCACACCACAACATGAGTGGAACAGACGCCAATTTGATGATGTGGCTAATGCTGAAAAAAAGAAAATCAAGATACTGCTTTTATTTTTAGTTGCATGTTTTATCTTCTACAGCTAATTTGATAGTTGCACATTAGTTAGCACCTCAAGCAGAAAGTGAGCCATCACACCCAACTAAAGGGAAACACACACAAATTAGCAACACACGTGGGTACACCCCCCCACTCCTGTACATACCCTTCTGCCAAGAATCTGGTTGATAGCTGCGCTTTCTTTCAGAGTACACTCTGCTACAACGTTCGCTCTCATTTCTTTCATGTACAACATGAAAGCATTCAGAGGTTTCTTAATATGAGGTCTTTTTGGCTCTTGTTCTTTTCTCTGTTCATGCTGAGGCTTCCTAAAACGTGGTGGGGGAAAGGGAAAGGAAGGGAAAAAAAGCATCCATTTACCTTCAGCCTAAAAAAACACAATGGAAAATTACCAACCTGTGGTTACAGTAGCATTTAAGTAGCAAGAATGAGAATTTCAGTGGTCAGGTCCCATCCACTTTCATATCTTTTCAGGGAACTGACTTAATTTAATACTCAGGGAAGATGGGGGGTTGACATTCTCTTGCAAGTAACATTTGATCTGTGAATTCACTCCAAGTTCATCACTTGTCTCAATTCTCTTTTTGAAAGGCTATCCATAGTACCCTAGAAGACCACTACTACAGGCAGGACGATAGCTCCTCACCCACTTCTTTCTTAGCCCTTCTGCCTTTGAGTACGAAGCAATAAGTCTGCTTTCTACTAGTAAATTTTGCAGTTAAGACCTTTTCCAGCAGAATTCTGTGAGTTCACACTCAAAACATGCACAGGTAGACAGGTCCATGACTATGTCTGAATCAAGATGACTGTTGCCAATAGCTAAAAAGTGCAGGACCTGAATGAAAAATGGCTTCACATCTCATTACTCTTCCCAAATAGTAGCCCACATCTCCCACTTTAGTTATAGGACAAGAGTTAAAATTCAAAGAGGTCATGAATTTTGGGGGTTTTTTAACCATCCTTCACTCTTCTTCAGATAGAGTTAGTTCTCAAACATTTATAGATTAAGGGCTAGTGCAGAAAGGTGGACTCACACATGCATTAGCTCACTGTCATTGTGCGGATGTTCTTGTTTTACTTGAGGTGTTACAATAGCTGGGTGAGGGATTCCAGTTGTGTGAGGGCCTGGAGGACCAGGAATCATGTGATGTGAAAACCTAAAAGAGAAAAAAAAGGAAGGTCTGTAACCCTACTGCAGGCAGGCATCAAACACGTATGACAGCAGCAGGATGCCCCAAGAATGCAAACACTATGGAGCTTGCAAAGGAAGACAATTCTTTTAAGAGTGCATGAAAAATATTTGGCTAAGGTTTGTGCATTGTAGCCCATTTATTCAAGAAAAGCAAACAAACCAACAAAAAAAAAAATCAGTCAACATTTTGGTTTTAAAGAAGTTATTTTATTACCTTTCAAACAAACACTTTTAGCAATGCAAACAAGAAACATTTAATGGTTGTACTGTTGCACTTACTAGCAATAAAAATACAGATTTCTTAAACAAAAACTGTATTTCCACACCAGGATATAAATATTCTTAAAAAAATCCACCACCAGCCAATGCAAAGGAGGGAACTGCCATGCAGAAACAAATAAAAGAAGAGGAGTCTTTCAAGAAGTCCCTGATGGCTCTCTAAGGAATCTCCTACTTTTCAAGGTACTTAAGCTAAAAGATTTTAACATCACTTCACCTCAACTCACTATCCTTCCCTCAGATACTTAAAATAAAAATAAATTTAAAATCTTCATCCTGGAAGAAGGCAGGGTGGGGAGGGCAGGGAAAGAGAGAGACTTTTGTCCTAAATAAAGCTTCCTTTCATTTGTACAAGAAGGAAAACGGAAAAGAAAAGCCAATGTACCACTAATTCAATCATCCCACCCTACTAACCCAGGTCATCCTGAAGTATAGCTGAGACTGATCTTGAAGATGCTGAGCATTGCAAGTTCAAGTGCAGCAGAAAACCTGCATGCTTTATTTTGAACTAGTGGAAAGTACCATTAACATCAAAAGCAAGCTCATGCTCCAAAGGTTTGCTGAATGAGTGTTGGCTAAGGAATGGCATCCAGCCTCTCCCTTCTCCATTCCCTAATCCCCTTGGCCCTTTTCCTTCATGCCATCAAAATAAAGCAAACATGAAGCCCAGTAACCAAAGCAAGTCATTTTATTATGGAGAGAGAATGGGGTTTCTTCCCAGTCACCCTGACAGGCACATGCTTATCATTCCCCTATAAAGAAGTGAAGGGACAGTGATAATCCAAAGGAGCCCACACAAATAGAGGCACGAGGACTCACCACTTATCAAGTGGCCTGTCTTAAATCCCCATGCAAGAGGATGTGTCTTCTACAGGTCACACAAAGAAACCCAAGAATGGTATATTGCAACCTTGTGTACACCAAGCACAGGATGCAGAAGCTGTCTTTAGAGTGCAAAAGCAGAGGAGAGGAGGTCTGGAGTGTGTCGTGGCCAAGTCTCAATTAGCATTGCTTGCTTGCACTGAAGACAAAGACAGTGCCTGATTCACACACCAGTACAAATACACTGTGCTGGCATCACCTGCCATTAGTGGCTTTCGTCTACAAAATACCTACTTACAGCAAGTTTCCACATGGAGTGACACCCAAATGATTGAAGGCTAATTACCAACAACTTTGAAATTAGAACTGGAGAACGAAGACTAGAGTGACAATCCACCTGGCTGCACACTTGCATGAGCAAAACCCAAGGGTGCACACTATATGTTGCATCTAGAAATGAACTAACAACTCATTTCAGATGAAACAGCTCAACAATTAATTGTTGACAATACACCAGTGCTCCTAATTGCAATACTTCAGAGACTGCCAAGAAAATGCTGAATGAGAGCAGTGTGGGATCCAGGCAAAGTGTAGATACACAAATAAGTTAAATAAAAATGTACGCATAAAGTTTTAGCTGACTGAAAAGCAAGCAAAGGCAGACTAAGATGCAAGCAGAAGAGCAACTTGCCCTCTAATGCCAGCAGTTACTCCCCAGGCAGTCATTCACCTCCTACACCTACCTGGACATGGAAGGGTCGACTGAGAGTGAGGATGGATAGGGCTGCCTGAATCCACTCGAGATGGGATATACAGGCTGACCTTGCCTGAGGTCACAGAAGAAAGGAACCCATCAATCATATGATACGGTATTCAACAGTTACTCTAGAGTTACAAGCACTTGATGGGAATTCAGCACTAGTCATAAATAGTGATAGGTAAAACTTTCAAGAGTTCTGCTGTATTCAAAGCTAACAAATACTTGAACACTTTGGACTTTCTCCCTTGCTTTTGAAAGACTCCCAGTCTAGGTTTCCACCAGATAGGAAAGCAAAGCAACCAGCCTTCCTCCCCCAGAGCACACATGCACGCATGCACACACAGACACATGCGTGCACACTCCTCTATCTCTATCCCTATCCCTCTCTCACCTAGTTTTAAAAGCACTAGAATCAGATTTGGTTAACTTAGGAAAGTGGCATCCTATTCCAAAAGTTCTACTGTAGACCAGCTCAAGAACACCAGACTGTGAATTATTAAGCTAGCAAAACCTTTGAACAGTTTTATTATGCCTTCGAAAACTTCAGACTCTCTCCATTTGTATCTTCTATAGTGAGGTACGAGTGGCCAGCTTTTCTAAGAAAGTAGAAGTTTATTTGATTAAAAAACCCCCAAACACAAACACCTAAAAGCCCACAGCAACACAAGTTCATCGTAACTAGTTAAAGTTCAAAATTTTCAATCCAGTAAGAGAACCTTGCGTGAAATGCTTACCTCCTTTATACTCCCATATATACAGAGTATTTTGTCACCAGCCCGTCATTTGGTCTCTCTAATTCATTACTACATTTTGTTGACTTGGAGTTAGCAATGGTTCAGCTGGTAACTACAATTAACACCCTGAAGTAGCACACTATGGTAATGCTAACAAATACCAGTTCAGCCCAAATACCTGAACCAGCCCAGAAGACCACCACACACATCAGTCCTATCCAAACAGTTACTTAGTGACTGGCATACTTATTGATCAGCATTTCAGAGGGGCAGGAAAAAAAAGGATATTGGCCATTGTAAGGTTCAGGATACAGGTTTTACACTTGGGGAACATTACTGGAAATGAGCCGTGCTCAAAGGGAAGGGAGAGAGAGAAAAAAAAAAAAAAAGATGGAGTAGCGCTACCGCACAGAAGGCAGCTGGAAGCAGTATAGCATAAGGGACGGCTGGGTATGTCCTGCTGTCAAAGACCACTGCTGAACACATCCCCGTGCCTTGCAAGACTGGAGCATGTCTCTCCTCTCCTTTCTCTTTTCCCTCTTCCCTCCCCCCAGCCTCTGCTACGAGAAGCCATTCAGAAGAAGGGATTGATGACATCTGGAAAACAAACTCCAGGAACTGCCTGGTGGTGGTGGAGGTGGGGAGTCACCTGAGCAGCAACCAACGGTAGAGTCAGATACTTCCACATTTTAGTTTGGGATCTGATAATAACTTGTTCCTAAAAGGTATGTGGCACTTCCTGAAAGGTTTGCCAGCAATGCAGCATTTCTCCATCTTCTGCTCTCTCTCTGCCTGTTGTCTCCTGGATCATGTTTCCAGGCACATTTAAAAATAAAAAAAAAATAAATCTGCATCACGTGTTGCATGGGCACAGACTAGTCAAGATACAGATTCTAAAGCACTGAAATGGTTGCTGAGTTTTCCTGCTCCGACAGAGCCGAGGGCAAGTACCTACCTACCCCAGGCAGGCATGAAGCATCCTGCCAAATCGACTACTCTGAAAATACCACGTGTTGCCTCCAAAAGGGAAATGACACCCTGAGTGGCAGAGAGAGATCCCAAGAGGGCTAGTAGTAGCAAGAACAACAAAATCTCCTAATGATAGAGGCTTCTCTCCATACAGAAACTGTAAAAAGCAGCAGACTACAAAAGTTTGTTCTCCGTTTTGGTGCAGTTTCAAGATTTCCTCACACACACACACTTCAAAGTTCCTTCTTACCTTCCCTCCCCTCAGTAATTGCATTTTTGTTTATTAAAAATTTACATTTAATTCCTTGAGAACTGTTTTCTGCTATCTTTCCAAATGCCAACAGCCACAAATCTCAGCCATAAGAAATATATAGACTTCAAAGTGAAATCTACACACTTCAATTTCTGTACGTGTTCAAAAAACAGACTGAATTCATTTCAAAGATGGACATTTTTTGATCTTCTCAACTAAAATAACATAGTAATTTCTTACTGCAGCGACATTCTTATTTTGCAAATGCTGCGATTGATTCAACAACAGCAAATGGTGTGAACATGCAACTTTGTCTGAAAAGAAGCTAAAAAGATCTTACCAGCCAAGAGGAGGTGTTATCTGTCCAACCCCCCCTGGAGACAAGGGATAGAAGGTAGGGAGATCAGGAGCTGGAGGATGCCTGGACATGCCTGTTAAAGAGCACAGAAGAATGAATGATGTTCCCCTCAAAATACTATACGTGAGCTACAGTTCACAGCTAATGTGGCCAACTACGATGGAATTAGTGCTCTGGATAAGAAATAACCACTGTCTTGGTTAGTGTTAAAAGCAAAAGGCTACCTATGCTACCTTTAAATAATACATAACTTGCATACGGTATTGCAATTCAAAGGGAAATACCGGGGAAAAAAAAAAAAAAAGAAGTGGAAGGAGGGAAGGAGGGAATAAGCGTATGGGTAAGGGCCTGCGCAAGTTTAGATCTCCTGTCAAGCGTGTTGGGTAATACCGTCCTCTCAGCGGGTTCACCAAACCTGATCAGATCCCGAGGACCTCTTCTAACACAGCATGAAACAAGAGGAAAATAAAGCATTGTCAAAGAGGCAGCACAGCAGAGCTATTAGATTAGGTAAATTGCTACTTGTACATTTCCACGAGTTCCCTTATGGATTCACAGATTTTGGAAACTTGCTACCACAGAGGATCAGTGGTTAATTAAGAATCATTTTCAGGCCTGTAATGGTCACACTTGATATGATTCATTTGGCTTCCAATTGTCACTCCAGCTCCAACTAAGCTCTTCATCAAGTTGACTCCTGTGGGCTCCAAGGTCAATCTGTTTTGCATGGGTAGTATTTCATGGAAAAATAAGAGTCCCATCAGAAATCATCCATAAGCTCACATTCCCCAGAACACAGAGTCCTACAACTATAAGAATCACCTCAAGATTAAAGCTAATCCTCGTCCCAAAAGGGTCTACGGTCTCCGTTCTTCACCTAAACCTCATGTCCCCAGGAGACATGGAATTACGGTTGCAGAGGCCACAAAGACATCGGTTTATTTTAATGTGTTTGGGGAAGAGGGGGCTGAAGCAGAAGGAATTGTTAAGTCTACTTCACATGTTAAATCAGCTGCTTTAAAAGGGCATTAAATATTTATGTAGTGACACTCCAAAGGTCCAAGACTGAGTGCATGCTACCTTGAGACTTGGTTTATAGATTGATGCTACTGATTTATTTCCCACTCCTAGTTTGTATTTAAATCTTCTGAATTTAATGATGAGATGTGAAGAATCTCTTTCAGGACTGAGCACAGAAAAGGATGGAAAACAATCCTGGTGGTGTTACTGTCTCAAAAAAGCTACATTCTCAGGCTCGGGACCACAACCTGAGGATCATATTTTTGGCCAGTTGTCTTTTCAAAGGTGTAAAACAGCTGGTGGCTGACAGGAGAAGGAACACTTTATATATTCCAGGGGTTTTATGGGAGAGAGAATGCTCTTTTAAAGTTTTTTTTTTAAAAAATTATTAAAAAAGCATCAAGCCTCTGGTGATCGTTGATGCCTGTGCAATTGACTTTACCCCTGACAGACCAAGTTCTGTGCAAGGAACTGGCTGCTCCTTCCCCAAAATTCACATTTCTGACCCACAGAGACACCGCTGCTGTTTCTGCACTAATGCACAGTGGTTATCACTAGCCCAAAATCTGTAACCCCTGACAGGGGGCCTATCAGCTACCCAATACCCAACAGGAACATATGCAACTACCACATGGCCAGCGCTCCCCCAAGCAAGCTCTCACTCATGGGAGGGTTAAGAAAAAAATATAATAAAATATAAAAATAAAATAAAATCATAAAAATAATTAAAAAATAAAGTAAAATAATAAAAAATAAAATAACAGGGGAAAGGGGAAAAGGGAAAGGGGAAAGGGGAAAGGAAAGTGACTGCCTTTAGAAAGGCAGTGGCTGCATATCCATCCCAAAGTGTCAGGGATACAAGAGGCAGTGCTGCAGGCAAGCTGCTGTGGACCCCCTCACGAGGGGATTTTGGCAGGAGGTGGGCACGCCGGCATCAGGGCTGGGGCGCCAGGGCAGTGCCTCGCTCCAGACCCACTGTGGGAGGCAAGGACAGAAACAATGGTCAGAGGCGTTTGGCAGAGGACTTAAGGGAAAAAAAAAAAATCTCTGTGCAGCAACTGCATGGGCCACTTCACTGGGGCTGCTCCCACATGCCAGCGGCGCTGAAACAGGGAGCATGGGAGGACCACACACATCAAGGAGACCATTGCAGCCAAAACCAGAAGTCTCCAGCCTGTTATCCGTCCCCAGCTTCACCAGATGTTGAGCAAAGGGACTGAGAGCCCATTCAGGAACAGTGGAAGGGCATGAGCTCTGTGTCAGAGATGACTCCTGGCAGAGCCCTCTCCTGGCTTGTGCTCGGGGACACAAGTGGTGGGATGCACTGGGGCTGGAAGGGGAGAGGGTGAGAAAAGGCAGAAGGGAGAACAGGCAGCAGAAACAAACAACTAGATGTTGTTCAGTTTGGGTCAGCAGGAGGGGAGTACAAAAATAAACCAGGGTAAAGGCAAAGAATTGGGGTGCAGGAGGGCAAACCTGACACGCAGTAAGTGAAAACCTCTTGAGCTCATGAACTGCAGCAGCGGGGTGTGCCCCTGCTGTCACAGCCAGCTCAGGCAAGAGGTGGAAATCCTGTTCTCTACCACGCAGCCACCCCTGGGATTTCAAGGGATGAGGATGAATATCCTTCTGCTGGGCACTGGTGCAAAGGAAGAAGACAAATGAGGACAGGAGGTCTCCATTTGCTTCTTCCAACTCTGAAAAAGCCACTATACATGTGTTTACTGGCCAGGCTTTCCAGGCAGAGTGCTTTTTGTGTTCCTCCTCCCTAAAAAAATCCAATCAACTAACCAACCATCAGCGAAAAAACACACAGAGCCACAAGGCCACAGTATTTTCTGGATGTAGCCCATGTTATTATCTGCGTAGCAAGACCAAAATAAAAACTAGGCATTCAGGGAAAGTCAGAACTAAAAAAAGTCTCTCTCCCTGAATGACAGTGGCTAGACACCTCTCCAGATAAATGGGACAACTGTGCATGCAGATGGGAAAAAGAAAAGGTTTCGATAACACCATTACTAAAGTGCTCTTCCTCTGTTTTGAGGAAGGTGAAGGATGATTGCTATTTTCACATCGGCATGCCGCAAGCCTCGGGCACCACAGGGGGTGGCGAGGGCTGGCTGCTGCTTATTGAGATTTTAAAAGATTTTGACGAGTAAAGCAAGCCTGAATTATCACATTAGAAAGAGCATGAAGACTTAAACGGCCAAGTTAAATATCAGCACCATGGCAGAATTATTGTCTCTGAAAGCGGGCACGCACGCCTGGAACCCTCCCTCTAAAATAGTACATCTAAAGCTCCACGAGCAGCATGGGCAGCACCAGGACTGCTCAGCACCCCCACCATGCTGGGACAGGAGGGGCTCACCTTGTTTGGAGCTGACGTCGGAGGGGATGTGAGACGGGTGTGACCCCGGGGAAAAGTGCTCATCGCTGTAGGTGATAAGAGGGGTGAGGGGGTGAACCGCATGAGAAGGCTGTACCACTGGCACCTTGTTTGACTGCAAGAGAAGAAAAATAATTAAATTAAATTGTGTTCACGAGGTAGGGCTTCTGCATTAGAGGGGAAAAAAAGACACTCTCAAAATGCAATTTTTACACATTTGTATTACCAAAGGGGGTGGAACAGATGGACAGACACAACATTTAGGCTGGTGGATGGCAACCAGATTTGCTGCCTGAAATGGCATCCTTGAACCACCAGTGCCTGAGGAGGGATACAGGAAACACAGGGAAATGGGTGGGGGTTCGAACAGGAGGAAAGGCATTTGGGAGACATGGAGATGGGCCCATGGAAGCAGCGGTCAGAGAGCCATGGGGCAGGAGGAGCACCACACTAGGCAGGTGGGCACCGCACACAAGGGCTGCAGAGCCAGCAGCAGTGGTGAAGAAACCCTTCAGTTACAGGTTCAGCTTTAAAAACAAAAAGGTTTAAAGTGCAGGTTTATCACATCTCCAGCCTTACAAGCAACATGAGCTTCATCGACTTCACTCCCCCTCTCCATCACTCTCCTGTGTGACCATGGCATGGCGCAGCAGGGACAAACTTGTCCCCCGGCAAGCTTTTCCCCTGGCAATTTTACAAACTCCACTTGAAGTCTCCTAGTCTAGGTAGCAAGTCACTGAAAAGCCACCCTTGAAAACTTAATTTCATATATAAGCAGTTGGCAGTGGCCTCTCCAAAGGGTCAGTCAGGGATGAGACCTGCTGACCACACGGGGATGGCTGGGAAGCCTCTTGCTGTGTACACCAAGGAGAAATCAACGTGCTACAAACACCCGAGAGGGTCCCAGAAAGGGTCCATGCATGCCAGGGTGCACACATCCCATCAGCCCTTCCCACAGAGGTGCAGGGGACGGGGCGATCAGTGTAACACTGCCTCAAATCACACTCCTGGATGAAGGCTGCAAGCCAACAGGACTTGTCCGTCCCAATGAAACACTGCCATATTAACGCTGCTTGAAACACACATTGTTCTTCCCACGTTGGGATAAGCTGTAGTGATGATGCAAGCATGTAACAGGCTTCATTTGTACCCCGCCACTCTGTACCCTGCTTGTTAGCAAAAATAATTATATCCCAAAAAGGTTTTTAATTAAAATTAAAAAAAAAAGGCAAAAAAATCCAATAGTCTTTCAGGAAGAACTGTTGATAAAACTCAGCAATGACACTCTGTCAAATACCAGGAATTAAGAAAAGGAAAAAAATAATTTAAAAGCCCAATGAAATTAATTTTCTTTGAGCTCACTATTGAAATCCCAGCACAAACAGATGTTAGGACAATGCTCCAAGTACTAACCTAGGATTTCTCTGGACTTCTAGAAGCGGAAGGGTTATTAAGTGGACAACTCTGTTGTTAAGGCCGGGAGGAGTAGAGGAAAGGGAGCAAATGGGAACCAGTGCAGCGTTTTCTGCTTGCCTTGTTTCCAGAGCACCACCTTAAGGAACTTGCATTAGCAGACAGTATCATCTTAATGTCTGACCTATCCCTCCAGTCATATAGCTCAGAATCTGGTGCCATGAATTTTTGCTAAATTATGCTATCCTTGCTCTCCTCTTAATTTTACGGTTTTCAACACAGATTTGCTTTCCTGTGGGAAAGAGATAAGAACCTGAGGATTTTAATTTAAGCTTCGGCCTTGTCTTATATTTCACAAGATGGAGAGAGAAAGCAGCGCTAGTAGGTGTTTTAAAGCCAACAAGCATTAGGTCCATTTTCGTGCCCAAATAATAAAAGCAATATGAATTCTCAATAATATATAAGAGTTGAGTTGTGAAGGGGATAGCTCAAACTGCTATTCATCTTCCCTCTCCGTATAAATTCAACAAAAAAAACAGATGCCAACAAATTTCAGATGATTTACAAATCAGGCCTCAGTCTTCAGCTACGAGACTTGTGGGCCAGCCCACCATTCAGCAATTACTTTATCAACAATAAACTGAATAAAGATCAAGCAATAGATGTATTTAGGTCACACATACACAGCTGCTAATCAGCATTAATTTCTCAAAATTTAGTAATTAATATTTTGCATTATACTGGATGTAATTGTCACGCACACCCCTGGTATCAGGGTTACTTGCTTTGAGAAATCACCCATTTGTACTTGGAGGGAGCCGATCCCCATACCCCCTCATTCTCCAGCACCCTGCAGATTTTATTTTATTTTCTAATTCTCAGCACCTTATCCCCTAAGCCCATGGCAGGAGCTTTCAACGGGCAAAGGAACCACAAGAAGTCAGGAGAAAAGCAAACTGCTTTTCAGCAGGCTTAAAATTAACATACAAACGGGCCGTATCTCCATTAAGAGCATTTCAGGGTCTGCATAGCCAGAAACTGGACAAAAAATAGTAATAATAATAACAATAATGAAAAGCTTTCCAGCCTGCCTGCCCCACAGAGCTTTGTGAGGACCTAGGGAGCTCTGGCCACGCAGACGTGCCACTGGACAGGGGATTGGTGGGCATAGGCTGAGCCTCCCTGTTCCCTGTGGTCCCACCAAGACCACCACAGTGACTGACGGGGAGAAAATGCAGGGTGACGTGTGTGAAACAAAATGAGAATGGGAAAGGCCTGATGACGTATTTTCCAAAAGCCTTATGGACTAAATCAGTTCCGCCATGGCACCTGCCCTGCAAGGCATCCCAGACAGGTTATCTGGGCCCCCCTCCCAGAGAGGGCTCAGGGCAGGAGACCAGGATCTCATGTGCAGACCTGGACGCCCCTCTCATCACCCTTCCCTCCCTCGGCCAAGGTGTGGGGAGAAACAGATGCTGGCCTGTACCCTTCCCTCTCAGGGACAACTGGATCGGGGATGGTGCCAAAGCCCCTTCCACCGCCTACTGCTTGCAGTGGGCATCACTGCCCAAGAGGCTTTTCAGGGCTGAGCACCATGGCCACAATCCCTACCCCACACTCAGGTACAAGATGGCCCTGATTAGATTACTCCTATTGCAGCCCAATTTCTTTGCCCATAGGCTTCCTCCTCCCACAAATATGCCACCTCTACTACATTCACCTTCCCAAATCCTCCAAAGACAGTGCATACAGCTGCAGAAACACTTGACAGAGTGAAGTGACAAAGACCTGAACCCAGGGACTGCCGACCTGGGTAAATGTGATCTCCATGCAGGGGGAACTTGGTCCCACACACTTCGCTCAGTCCCTGCTCACCAAGCTGACAACCACCTCTGACAACTCTCCTGGACATACTGGTGACATTTATATCTAATATCAGCACAGTTCACAGAGGACCTTTTCTCTTCAATACAACCTTAAAAACACCTTCTCCTGCAAAACCTGACCAGTCCACATGCCTTCGATGAGATCCATTGTCCTACATGCGGTTCTTCAGTATTTCAGTACATAAATTATACTTCATCCACCCGCCAAAAGGTAATATTTTGGTGCAACTTGGTAACTAAACAGCTTCTAGAAACACAATAAAGCAGACAGGAATGCAATTCTCTTTTCCAAAACAACCTGAAGAAGTTGGACGTTCATTGGACGGTTCCTAACACAGCTCCAACGCAGCATATGTGGTGTACTTCTACACATCAGTTTCGTCATCTTCATTAAACTCTGGGCCTAAGCTTCTTCACACACCCTGGAGAGTAAAGGAAATGGAACGTACAGCCTAGCTCAAGATCTTGCAATTTGGAAAAAAATAAATAAATGGCTGAAAATCAGGATGTGTCTTACAAAGCTGTAAGGCTTTGAAGCACCCTGTCACCTGGGTGTCATAACCCACTACGAACATTAAAGGTTAACGGCAAATGGATCCCCCACCCACACCTGTTGGCCTGGGGACACCCAGCTGTGCCCCATGGGCCCCAGCTCAAAGGGACACTCACTCCTGAGCGACTACACCTTGGTGGGCTCCTGCGTGGAGGCCGCTGGCCCATCAGGGCTGCGGTCCCACTGCACAGCCTATGGCATCATCCTTTGGGAACTGGCCTTGTACCCAAGGGACCTTTCCCTGGCTATCCCTGGGGCACTTCTGCTGCCTGGACGTTGGCTCATCAGCTTGGTTTTCACAGAGGCTATCTTCCCTTTCTCCAGAGCAGGTGCTCAGGCTGAGGCAAGGCAGTGCAGGCAGGGGACAGTCCCCTGCAGGAACACCAACAGGGCAAAGAGGCAGGGCTGGGAGAAAATACAGCCACTGGAAACAGCAGGAGCTGAATTATTGGGCCAGTTAGTGCATGTGTGAAGCTGCTATTCAGTTTTATGACCGACCTGAGAAAAACTCAAACAAAATCCCCAATGAAACATTAGTGGGCAAAGGGTAAGAGCTTGTGGGGACAAGGACCCTGACCCAGCAGTAGGCATTACCCTGGCAGGAGCTCTGCCATGCTCCAGGCACCAGTTTAAAACCATTGCTGCATTCCAGGAGCAACTGCCCAAGTTGGTACAAGAGTAAACGCTTCCTTTGCAAATGGCAACCATGGTCTGCAAGCGTCAGGCTTGGACCATACCTGGGCATTTCGGGCAGGGCAAAGATGGGGAGGAAGAGCACACACACCCCCCCTACAGCACCCAGTGCCAGTGGCAGAGCTCCTCTACCAGCACACGAATGTGGCAGTGTCACTCGCCATTTTAAATAAGCACTGTTCTCTCATCCGAGGAGCACACTCTGAGATAGTTCAAGTTAATCTCCGGTGAGTCGGTGGTGAAATGCTGCATCTCAGATTCAGTCTGAACCCAGGAAGTTTTCCCTGAGTTTTGAAAATCAAGACTGCCAGAAAAAAAACCCTCCAAACCCCAAGCCCTCCCCAAACAGCCAACTAATGCTTCAGCAAAGGCCTGCACCTGTAAGGTATCCTATACACAACAAGTGTGCAAAAACTATAAAAAGCCCGATACAGTCACGGCAAAAATGCCTGTAGGTCAGCGCCGGGTGAGGCGAGGGGCTGGGAGCTCCTGCTGAAGCTGCAGGGACCATTTGTTCCAGCTGCTGCACAGAGAAAGATATTAAATTAATGACCCTTCAAAGGACCCGCATCTACAAGGGGCAGGGAGGTCTGCAGAGAACTGTGAGCAAGCGAGCCCGTGCACCAAGCGTTCCTTGGTCAACACCCAAAATAGGTGCTGGGTTGATTTTGGTTTTCTCTTTTCTTTAAACTTGAAGCTACTTCTAAAAAGCCAAGAAAGGCCCCAGCCTGTATACTCTTCCTCTCCTGTCAACAAGTTGTGCATTGGGTACAGGCACTAGCAGATGGTCTTCTCAATTCAGACTAAAATAAGCCAATAAAAAAAACAAACAAAAACTTAAGGAGAAATGCATGCATTCCCTTTTGTTCCTGAAAAAGATTGTCATTTCAAAAAAACATGGCTTCAAGTTATTGACAACAAACGTTAAATTCAGGGGAAGGAAACGCAACAAACAGTTCCTCCAAAAAAACCCAACCCCAAACCCTCCCACTATTGCTGTGGCAGTACAACAAGATAAAAGGACCAATGGCTTTTTTGAGGATTTGAGGATACCTTGACCTGAAGGGACAAGAAAAATCTGTCCCTTTTTTAGCCTGCTTAATTTCTAGTTTCTAGAGCCCTGAAATCATCCTCAGGCAGAAGGTTTCAGCAAACCCAGACGACAGCAGTTTCACTTGTCCTCTCGAAATAGCGATAGCATTTTAATGGCTAACCTAACTCTGCATTTAAGCCTTTACTGACCAGCTGTTGCAATAAAAACACAAGACCAAGAAGAATGTAGTTTTGGAGCAATGTCAAAACCAGGCCCATGTTTGGGTTCACCATGGATAAGCTTTAGCACAGGGGGAACTAGAGATGGAAGAAGAGGAGGTAACAGTAAGGTGTTTTGGCCAGAACTAGTTACCAATAGATGAAACGAGCTCATCAACACCAGCAATAATTGCAATTACAATTTGCCACCTCCCTGGAAGCTATCATACAATCTCTTTCCATAGACAACTTTGCAGAGATGCAGAAAGCTCCATACACAGAGAGCTCAGGTTACTCCCCTCATCCCCAAACCATTTGTTTAGAACAAATAGTTTTGTGCCCAAAGCCAGCCTCCTTCTAAGCTCTTGACAGCAGAGATCATTTTATGCTTAATTTTCAAAAACTTCTCCAATCCTTAGACAATACAGTTGGGAAAATGACATAGCAGGTGAGGGGGTGGTGGATTTGTAACCTTACTTTTAGCCTCACCTGAAGCTAAAATGAACAGGGATGGGAAAGCACGCCTAACCGAACATCCTGCTCACAGGAAACAGGGGCTTAGGAATTTTGTGATTTATGAGAGTCAAATAAAAAAGGTACTGTCTTCCTACCCTGCTTCACAGCTTGGCAATGGGAGACCATTTATCTCACTGACCTTTCATGCTTACAAGCAGCAGGGGTGACACCCGGCTGGAAACGCAGGCTGCGTACAAGGAGAGGCGAGAGGAGCCCGAGCAAACCGCTCTGCCTGAAGCCCAAAGGGTCGGCGTGCAATAAAAACTTCAGTACAACAGCCAGGGGAGCATTGCAAAGAAAAGAGTAAATGTGATTTGATAAAGCCTGGGATAAGCATCTATCTAGACGGATTACAATCAGGAACTGGATTCGGGTTAATTGCAACGTTAGCGAGAAACCACCGTGCTAATGGCTTGTCTACATTCTTGTCTTTTCCAGCTACCCCCCCGCCCCGCCTCCACCCCCCTTCAATCCTGGAAATTAATATAGAACAACGGTAACAGGTTTTTGCTGAAAAGTTGTAATAAATATTTGAGTTCCCTCAAGACAGCTTGAAAAACATGGGTGTGGAATCTCTGACAGAAACATGCTTTATTTCAACCGTTCATTAAGCACTGCCATTAAGTAAGTGATTAAAGCACACCTAGTATTAAAATAGCTTGATTAGAAATCCCCTGCTATCTCTGTTTTCTTCTCTCCCATGACTACTCAATTTGTTTGTTCTCGCCTGCTCAGGAAGGCTGTGGGGAGACCTGGAGCGCTGGGGAACCATGCGGGGAGCCAGGCAGGTCTTGCAAGGCTCCGATCGGGAGAGGACAAGCCCATTTCTATTTACATACTGCAAGTTCACGTATACGCAGATTACACTCCGCGTTGCATGGCCCATTAGTTTTAGAAATACATACTAATGACTGATAGGGCATCAAATCACCAGCAAAGCCACACACTCGCAGGGAAGGGTTTCCCTGTTCAAATATTTTGCAGTGTTTTATGCCATTCTCCAAACTGCCAGTAAACATTCTGCAATCTGCCAGCCAATGCTCGTTTTAAGCTCCAGTTCCCACATGATGGTCCTTTTAACTTTGCCCATCCTTTACATCTTTTTCCTGATGTAAACACACGTACCAAGAAGCCGGCACCCAACAAGCAGCAACCAGCAGCATCACATCACACACAACCCCAGGGGTCACTAAACAGTCCCCAAACCTGGGAAATGGGACCGCCAGCACTGGAAATACTTAACTCTGGATGGCAACATGTCCCATGGGCCACATCTCCCCAGCCTTTAGCCCACACAGCATCCCTGCTCCTGCTTCTTGCATCCTTGTCACACACAAGCCGGTCTCACCAGCTGAAAAGGTGTTTTTCTCCATCGTTTTCTGACCTGGCCAGAGCCCTTTCTGTTCTCTATTGGCCAAGGGGAATACAGGTACTACAATGTTTTAACAAGCCCAAGCTCGAGCCTTGGAGTTGCAGGGAACTGGCTTAATAATTGCTTTGCTGATAAGGACCGCTGCCCTAAACCAGCAGAGGAAGCCCACCAGACATCAGAGGAACTGGTGCCCGCAGCCCAGCTGCTTGCTAGGGGTGGGGATCAGTAGAAGCTTTATGTGCTGGGGAGCCCTGGGGGTTTTGGGTAGGAGGAAAGATGCTGGAGCTCATCCTGGTGTCAACTCTTGTGCCATCTTCAGCTCTTCCCTGGGGACAACGCTGTTCTGGTTTCTGTCACCAGAGCCATCTGCTTAATTAAGACAAAGACACAAGCTTGTTTTGCTTGCCTCGAGGTCATCAGCATCCCTGCTCACAACTGCTTTGGAATCTTCTCTGAGTTACTGAGACTCGTGAGCTTATGTGCCTCTCCCAGGCAAAGGGACACACTTCAGTCCAATATTCAAACCAGGGACTCCTCTGCGTCCTCAAGCACCCACTTAAATCAAGTACAGAAAGGCAAGTGAAATGCCACCTACTACACAAGCACACAAGTTTTGTGTGACAGCAGACAGTCCAACGGCAGCCTCTGAAGCCTGGTGTTCCTGTCCCAGCAGACAACATGCGTCACAGGATAGGATGCCTTTTCCTCATTGGTCTCCTCACATCCCACAGGATACGGACTGAGGCTCCTGGGGGAAACCAGGAAAAACCCCGTCCTGCACCCCGGTGATGGGAAGACAGGTGATGGATCAAAAGTGCTTGAAATAAGACCTCCACTAAATGTATTTACATTAAGTATATGTTACAGTGTATTCAACACCATATGCCACAACAAAGACCATCAGAGGCCCAGAAGGCTGAGAAATGGGTCAACTTCTCTTTGAGCAGGAATTTTTAAGATGCACTGAATAGAAACATTCTTGATTAAGAAAATGCAAAAGCATGACATGCATCAGGAAGACACCTGAGCTCTGTCTCATAGAAGGTAAGGACAAGAGCTCAGATGCCTGTGCAAGCACCTGACACACCTTTAGATCTCCAAAACCTCTGTTCATTACGCCTGAATTTGCAACTTAGAGGCTGACCGGGCAGCAACTCCATACTTCTGACCCCCTCCAGCCCCGATGTGGTGGGAAGGGCTGCCCACACTTTGCCAGGAGGAGAGGAGCACCCACCACTAGGATTTTAGCTGCTTCAGGGGGGTTTCCTGGCAGAACTGGAGCAGACCTGTCTCCAGCTTGAAGCCCGACACTGACAGCTGGGGCTACATGTGTGGCATTAACGGTGGTGGTGGCAGGGAGGGCTGGGTGGGTTCAATGGCAGGGGTCAGTAGGCATATTATGAAGGAAGCACCAAAGGGGTGAGTTTCTCCAAATCCAAGGCTCCCAGGCACCGCTGACCCTGAGCATGCACTGGAAAAAGTTTTCACGAAACTTCCATGAGTCCAGCTAAACCGTATTAAAAGATTTATCCAATAACATGCAAATTCAGGTTTTAATGAAAAGTCTTAAGTCCCAGTTCTAAGTGATTTGGTCTTTTCTGCTAATGGCATCTGCTAATGACCAAAGATTTAATGCATCAAGTCTTAGCATACATCAGTGCAAACAATATAACCATTTAATGGAGGCAAAAAGTCATCTCATTAGACATCCATCAATGGATGTGGGAAAGATGGTCCAAAGGCTTAAAATAAAATATTCATTTTTAAACTAAAAAAAAAAAAAAAATCCGTAAAAATGTACAAATGATTAGGCCAAAAGTAGCAGTCTGCTAAAGCTTCCCTCGGATTCAAAATGCAAACTGCAACGTTTATCTAGAGGTAAAACGCATTTGCAAGTACTTAATTTCTGCAGCTCTGTTCCACAGAAGGCAAAACCAATTTTAAGAGGAATTAAAGCAATAGGGCCCTCCAGAAACAGGATGTCTCTTAGGTTATTTGAACCATCAGTGGAAGGTCACAACAGGAATTATTTCTCTCCCATATTGTGCAAGATTATTTCAGTACAAACAAAAGTGTTGAAAAGCTACTAACTTAATTTTATAGATCAGTCCCACAAGGCTTTGTCACGTCAATGAGACACAAAAACATGCCCTAAAATTACATTTATGTGTTGCTAAAAATATAAAAATCACAGCACACAGCTACGGATGAGCAAAGGATGTCTCGAACACGGCACAGGCTCAAAGGAGCAGGGCTGCAAACACTTTTTTTGGCCCAAATCATTGATGCTGACTGTTTCATTTGGACTCTTGGCGTACGCAGGACCAATAAACCTACCACAAAACACGGCTGGATGCTGAGCTACTGACTCATAATCTAAACGCTCAGTATTTTTAGGCCCACTTGCCAATCAGCATCTCAGAGGACACAAAAAAGGGACCAATGCCTCCCAGCCAAAGGCTGCCAGTGGGAGATTACTCAGGGGAGTACCGCAATTATAATGGGCATGTGCAAGCTGCCCGCCTGATTGCAGGAGAAGAGGAAAAAGGAAGGGAAAAGGGGTTCCCAGAAAAGATGGAGCATCCAATTTTCGTGCCTGCTGCCTCCCAGGGCAGCTTAGGAAAGATTTTTTTCCCCTCCCCAAGAAGCAGACACAGCAACCTCACAGGAAGCCTTGTCTCCAGCTGCAGAGAGGAGCCAACAAAGGAGTCCTGGAGGGATGCTCCTACATAGTCGGCTGTGGGGCTAGACCAGCCTCCAAGAGCTGCCCGTCCCTGCCAAAATGCATTCTCATGCCCCAGGGAGTCCTCAGGATCCAAAATGCATCTTTCCCAGTGCTGGTGGCATTGGCATTCCTCCGGGTTTGCTCCAGCCCCATTCACCGCCCATCCTTGCCTCTGCCCCACCACCCTGTGCTCAGCCCTGGGAAGCTGCCTGGACCCCCCCTGGCCCCACTTGACTTGTTTTACTGCACAGGACCCTCAGGATCCCCCAAACCAGGCATCTCCTTCAGTTTTCAGGCCTTGCCCATGCAGGCGCACGGTCATCCTGGGCACTGGCTGGGGTGGCCCCAGTTTGGGCAGCCCGTGAGACGAAGAGAGATGGGGAGAAACGTGAAGTTCACCTGCTCCCCCTTCCCACCCCACTCGATTTGGTCTGTTACTACTGAGCTCCTTCCCACAGTTGGCCACAGGGCTTAAAAAAAGGTTGCTGGTATGCACAACACATGTGATGCCTTTTAAATCCTGCATAGGGTATTTCTCCCTGCTGCTAGATTTCATTTTTTCTGGTTTTTTTTTGGTTTTGTTTTTTTTTTTCATACAAGAACTGCCCTTTAAAATTTAAAAATCACTCTTAAAAGGAAAAAAACACACCCAGCCCACAACCTAAGTTTTGTGCAGCAGGCACCTACATCCTCATAAAAACCCTGGGTTGCACTTTATAACTTGGGTAGAAGTCTAAACATCGTAAAAAAAGAGCCTAAATTGCCAGACTGCCAAAGCCTCCAGTAAATCACCCTTCAAGATGGGTTACAGCGGCACACAGAGCCCCGCTAGTAGCAATGGGTCACCCTGCAATTATATTTCAATCCTCCTAAACAAAACAAACATTATAGGACTGTTATGCTCGATATCATTAAAGAGGCACTTCCAAAGTTTACCATCGCCCCGTCATTACCAACAGTTTGATTTTTTCATGCAATTAGCGCTCCCCTGTGCAATTAACTCCCCCCCTAAAGCGTGGTAGAAGAAGAGGCAGACAATTTCTTATCATAACCGCATCCCTCCTCAGTACTTTTCATGGCAACAAAGGCAGCGCTGGGGAGAAATACAGCCACGTTAGAATCTGCAAAATGCCACTAAACAATTTATCAAGCAAAAAATTAGCTCATGCCAGGGGAACTTGGGGAAGCATTTAGCCCTTCTCCCCTCTCCACTGCTGACAGGGCGAATGGTCAAGAGTGTCACAGGTACCCAAATGCAACACTAATCCCTTTCTTTTTGGGGGTGGACACACGAGGTATCTACGTGAAACCTGCCCATTGCACATATACTGCTGCAAGGCAGTGAACCCCAAAACTGCTACAGTGCCCAGCGTGGGCTGGTACTGGTGCTGGGCAAGCTCAGCCAGCGATGCTTACAGAATCACAGAATAGCCCTGGTTGGAAAAGCCCTCTAAGATCAAGACCAACCATTAACCCAGCACTGCCAAGTCACCACTACACCATGTCCCCCAGCACCACATCTACATGTCTCTTAAATCCCTCCAGGGATGGGGACTCCACCACTGCCCTGGGCAGCCTGTGCCAGTGCTTGATAACTCTTTCAGTGAAGAAATTTTTCCTTATATCAAATCTAAACCTCCCCTGGCACAACTTGAGGCCATTACCCCTCCTCCTGTTGCTAGTTACCTAGGAGAAGAGATCGACCTCTGCCTCCCACTCAGCAACCCTTCCAGTGGCCACCACCAGCCAAGAACGTGGTCAAGGTCTGCAACCACATACTAGAGAAAATTATTTTTTATTTATTTTCCCCCCTGCTACTTCCCACTCTCTCTTCCCCCTGCTTCCAGCAGAACCAGCAGGCTCCTTCTGCATTCCCAGCATGGTATTTTGGAGGTCAGGATCAGACCCTCCCCTCTCCCTTGCAAAGGGTGCATGCTTTTTAGCTCAATAGGCTGGGATCCGAGGATCACCTGGAGGCTGGGCAGCAGAGACAAATGCTCCTGATGCAGGCCCCGCAGATGCTGCGCACAGACCTATCTTCAGTTTGCTCAAGAGGCTGCATCTCCACAGCCAGTTGAACAGTTTGCCATATGTATCTGAGGGTAAGGTAAATTTTTACTGCCTCTTTATTCAAGAAACAAGTGGGGAATAGATTCAGGGGCATCTATTTCAGACCTGTTAACAAGGAACCAAGTGCTCTGTTCTAAAAAAAATAATTTAATCTTCCCCTTTCATGGCAGGAAATGCCCTTGCTGTGTAATACTGCATGCTGATGGGGAGAAAGCACATCTAGGTCTCTCTTACTCCTATCCTACACCTAGGCTAAGGATACCTTAACCTCATTTAAAAATAAAAATTACCCCATATTTCAGGCTGTTAACATGCTCCTGCAATCTCATAGGTGCTGGGTCACGGCCGAGACACTGTTACATTGTAGAAACACGGGCAGAAGAATTTACCCCTGCCTTTTATGTAGTTTTAATACCCCTGCCTGAAGACAAATCTGGCAAAACCACCATGCCAACCAATCGGGCTCAGGACAGTCAGCCACAGCCAGAGACGGGACCGTGAGCCATGGGGTGAACCCACGTCACCCCAGCTCAATGGGTGCAGCCCGTCACACCACCAAACTAGCACAGATGAAAAAATATGGCATCTAATGTGCGGAAGCGGAGATGAGATTTGCTCACCTCGAGCATCTCTTCCTTCCACCCACCCTCCCCTGCCCTCCCTGTCCACACACAAGCTGCCCGCAGGGGATAACAGCTCAAAATGAGTAATTAAATGCCAGCCTACTAAAACAGTGAGAAAACACTATCCTCTCACTGGAAGATACTGTGGATGATTTCTCATATGCCCAATATTTTGGAACTCACCGTTTGTATCACTTGAATGAAACTAGGAGTTGGGAACATTAGGAAAGCAGCTCCTTGGGTGTAGCACAGAGATGGAGCACAGCTTTTCTCAGCATCAAGCTCTCTTGTACTAAGTCAGAGGAAGGAAATGCTGCCTCCCCCACAAAATTATTTCTTTTTTTTTAGAAAAAAATAAACCACCTTTCCTCTTCAGAAACCCAGGCCAGGTGTTACATGCTCTCGACATCAAGCTAAGGCCAGGCTGGCTAATCTGTAGGTTCACTCGTTAATGAGATAAAGGATTTCAGTGGAGTGCAGCAGCCTGGGCTGTGGGAGCTGTGGGCTGGAGGAGTGAGTGCTGCCGGCAGCCGAGTGTCACTCCTGGAGGAATGCCTGACCTTTCCCGGGGCTTTGATCATGCTGGCTCGCAGCGTGAGATAACCAGCCCTTTGCAGAATCCGGAGGTAATAAAAAAAGCAGCTTTGAGGTCTCGTGTTTTTGCAGGGAAATACTTACCTGTGTTCCCATCACACTGCCCAGATACCACCACCACCACCCTCCCCAGATATCAGCCACTTTAAAGCCAAACCCATTGCTGTCAGCGAGGGGAATCACATAAAGCGTTCAGGTGAGAGTTTTTAGCTCTTGTTTAATTTCTCTTAATTGAAGAGGGTACTTGTGTATCACTCTTATGGAAGATGCACATCCAGAGACAAAAAAAAGAGCAGAGCAACAGAAGTATGGTCTGCGATTAGTATGAGATTAAGCTGTAAGTAGGATAATAGGAGGAGAAATTTTGTATCTTACACAAACAAGATAGCAAAAGAGATAGATAAAAGCACAGAAGGGGAATAAAGCTTTATCCCCAGTTCCCCTCTGAACACTGAACCCATACAGAAAGAACAGTATTTGCTGAGGGGGTTTTTGTTTGTAATTATTTTAAAGGTGGTGGGGTGTCTTTCTCAGGACAGTTCATGATGGGCAATTTAAACAAGCCAGTGTAGTACCAGGTGAGTAAAGTGTGAAACACCTGGAGCCCTGGGCTGAATGCACTGAATCTTTACGTGATAATTAGATCAGTCTTGAATACTTCCTTTAATGAGTCTACCCAAGCACCACATCCACCCAGTCTGCTTTTGGTCACTGAACTGGAGAAGTTCACATGATCTTCTCCAGCCAGGGTTGTTTGGTTTGGTTTGTTCGGGCCACTGAATTCCGGTCTCTAAAGTTGGAGCTCCAATTCCTCCGTGCTCTCTGCAGGCAGGGGGCTTGCTCCACAGCACTCCTCAGCTGCGAGCAGGCTGATGCCAAACCGAGCAGACCTGGATAAGTTACCCTTCTGGGGGGGGTAAAAAAGTTATGCTCAGCTATGTTGTCTTCCTCACGGGGGTTAACTATGTAGATTTCAGATGCAAATTTTACTTTAGGGCAGGCTTTATGGTATTAAGAGTCTCTTTTTCAGCCTTCTGAAATTTCATATGTATACATGCTAGAGCTCTCTCATCTCTGTTAATTGGGTTTTGTGGAATTTCAAGGCCTGGGGGCCAAGGGGGGAGGGCTGCTGATTAAAGCACGACGTGCAGAAGTGGATGCAGAAGTATTGCACAGTAACAGGAGGGAGGCTGAATTCCTCTGAGCTACCTGCCGTCACGCACCCTGCCTGCAGCTTTGGAGGAACCCTGTCTTTCTCCCTGGCCTTCCCAAGGGTGTGAGGCCAGCTCCTGCCCCCTCTGTCAGCATCACAGGCAGGATGCTCACCCCTGTTTCTCGAGTTGCACAAGTGGATTTTAGAGATTTTGAGGCTGGTCCACAGCTACATTTGCTTATTGCACGGTGCCCGTGTCCTCACTGCAGACCCGAAGAGGGGTGTCTCCCCACAGCCCTAACCACAAGGCAGTGGTGATGGGGGGGCAGGGGGAACCCACACCCTGACCTACACCCTTCAGGACCATTAAGGAGGAATAAAAGGACATTTAATCTCCCTTCATCCCCTTTTATAACCAAGCATGCACATGTGTGTCAGAATGTGTTAGGCTGTGATGCGTGAATTGATGAAACGATGTGTGTGTGTGTGTGTGTCTGTCCATGTGCGTCCCATAATGAGGGCACAGAAAATACCCATTCCCTGCATTTGGCTGAACTGTATATCTCTCCACATATGAGGATCCAGTCCAGGAGCTTGCTCGCTGGAGCTAAATACAGATATTCACACACCCATTTTAAATGCAGTCTAGATTCATTTTTAACCCACAGGAGGGTGTGGAGGGAGAAGACATCAAAGCATGGACACAGGCTACCCTGGCATTCTGGGCATGCAATTTTATCTTCCCCTCATTTCCCTCCTCTCCAAACCAGCTGCTACAACTGTCATGATGCTTGCCCTCTGGCCAGTATGCTGGAAAACTGGCTTCCAAGGCAGTCATTAATCTCTCCCCATTACCCAGCTGGCACAGAATTTTGCTTAGATCAGGAGAGAGTCAGCTCTGTGCCCTCTGAGACACCAGTGGCAGCTCCTGCAGCCACACGTGCCAGGCACCCACCTGCCCTGCTGCCTGCACCACAGCAGCAGAAGGGCCACTGTGCGAGGGATATGGAGGGTAAAACCCAAAGAAACATGAGCAACAAAGAACACTGAAAGATCTTTGTGAATTAAATAAAACCCATCTGTCAGCAATGATGGTGAGAAGAAGTGCTGTGCATCTTCAGGGGACGGTGGCTCGGATCAGAGCTAGATTTAGAGGCTGACTTCTTACATAGCTATAGCAGCAGAGAGTAGCCCCAATGTATGCAAGTTATGCGAGTGAAATGAAGATGCATGTAAACCTTCAGCAAGAAAACGAAGCTCAACAACATTACGCCTTTTATTTGGCCATCAGGTTTGGACCTATCCAAGTAGCAGGGCCAAAAATACCCAGATGGGTACACGGAATGCTGAGCACAAGTAAGGGCTGCTCCAGTAAAGCCCAGCTGAAATGAGAATAAAGAAAGCTTAGAAAGTAATGATGTGTGCTGCTGCAAATTCGTTAGGGAGATAAAGTAACAAGAAGTGTGTTTTGTGCGATTGCCACCTGAAAAGCAACCATTTTACCAGCCCCCACCATATGCTGCACTGTCCCAGCAACACTGTGAGACAATGTTTGACCATCTACATCAGGAAAGAAATAACCTTTTTTTGTGTGTTCATGGGGTGATTCATACCTAACCTGTCACATCCTCTCCGTAATACTGCTCATTTGCTACTCTTAGAGGGGAACAACAGGACCCACTCCTGCATTTGATCTGTCAGTGGGACCGTAGGTTCCCTTGAGAAGAAGAAACACACAGACAAGTTTTTGATCTTCCTTAAAGTACCGCTTATCTCAGCTTTTGTTTGTTTTCTGTTTGCTGGGTGTGGGGTAGCGTCTGATGTGAATGCCACCCACTGTAAGCTGTCTAGGCAACGAAACAACCATCATAAACCACTGCTGGAACAAAAATAGCAGCACCTTTCTCTCCCCTGCCCCCCCAGGCACAGGCCACATGCAGGACGGTACTACCAGCATGTGCAGCTCCAAGTCTGTTTTGCAGATCACAAGCTCAAGAGGTGCTAAGCAGAGGTGTCCCATCATTACCTTGCACCTGGACACTTATTAGGGAACCACAGAGTCCTTCCTGATGGCTACCAGAAAAAGCAGCCTTTCCCAAACAGTCAAGGAGCAGGGAGGGACCCTCAGGCTGATGGCGGGTGCAAACTCCAGCTTGGCCCAAGGAGAGCTGCCACTCACCAAGTGAGCGAGCATCTACAGCAACAGCTCAAAATAGTTCGGTCCCATGCAATAAGACTAAACCATGACACGCCGAGCACCGAGCCTTCCCCTGCTGCCCGTCTTCATCTTCTCACCCGCTCCTTGCCATCTAGAGGGAGTGCCAGTCCGCAGCTGAACAGGTGACAGTGCAACAGGAATGGTACCAAATCCTAACGTGAATGGAGGAAGCGGTCGGAAAGAGGTGTACTAGAGGTTGCAGGTTAAACCAACCTTTGCCCACACTGATGGCTCAGTCCCTCTTAACTCCAGAGCACACTGGCTGACCATGACTGTACCTAAGCAGGGGGTAGAGTCTTCAAGCAGCGATGCTCCCACCAGCTTTCGGAGGGGAGAGAAAGGACAAAAACCCCAGTGGCCCGGCAGAGGAAGAAGCTCTCAATTAGCAGAAGGCAGCAATCAGCTGCTACGCTGCCTGTTTTGAGCAGCCGGTCGGGCGAGCACACGGTGTGCAGGGCTGCTGGCAAGCACCACGTGAGCCCTCCATCCCCGGCACATCCTTCCTCGCTGGGAAAGGACACGAACCCCTGGGAAGCCCAGCTGCGGGGTCTGCTGCCGAAACCCTGCAGGGCTCCTGCTGAAAAGCACACTTAAAATGCAGGCTAAAAATAGAGCCCGCACCAACGCTATATTTAGCAGGAGGGTGCACGCTTTCGGAAGGGCCGTTGGCCCCTCCAGTGCAGGGGTGAGGCAGACGGGCCCGTCCTCGGGATGGTCCCACATACCGGCACCCAGCACCAGCTTGCCTCGGGAGAGACACATTTTCTTACGAAAAGGAGAAAGCAGGCTGAAGGAGACCATTTGCAAGCCTGGTGGGTAGTGGGCCCTGCTCCAGAGCAGCTGAGTGGGAGGCAGGAAGGAACTTGGCCCTTCCCGGGAGCTGCACTGCTGGCCTGCTGCACGAGTAGATGCTTCTTTCCCTCTGCCCATGTTTTTCTACCTGCGTAAGAGGGATAATGGACATCGTGTTCTTCAGAAAGCACTTATGGACATGTTCCTTCAGCCAGGCACTCAGGAGAGCCAGGCATGGCTGTAGGAAGCAATGTTTAATAAGGGCCACTGAAAATGCATCAGCTAGTGAAAACACAGAATCTCCTGCTTAGCTTGGCAAGCCAAGCATCTGTCAAAACCCTGACGAACCATCTCCCAAGTAAAAGCAAAACACCTGTCTGCTGACTGGACTGCTTAGACTACAGGGGCAGATCCAGAGCTGACGCGACACAGGCACCGGGCTCTGCACCAGCAAGCCCAAAAGGGTAGTTCTGCACTTTCCGTGGCTCGTGCTGGGTTTCCCAGAGCAAAGCCAGGGGGACGCGCAGCACGAGGAGAGGATGCTACGTGGTCCCCATGGATGCTGCACAGGCTAAAATGGTACCTTCCCACACTGACTTGCAGAGCCCCGCAGGGCAGCGAGGCAAGACGCGGGGCATCCCACCCCTGGTACCACTGAAAACTGAGTTCCTAATTAAGACCATGACTTCGGTTAATTGAGTCCAATTCACCTGTGACATGAAGAGCTCCAATCCCATCAACAATAATGGAACTGCATCGGCTTACACCAGTAATGACTTCAAATCAGCGGCATAAAAAAGCTAATTCAATACTTCTCCAGGTCCAGCTGCTGAGGCTGCCACGAGAGAGTGGGAGCCAGCCTTCTTCCCGCCCCATTGACACCCCCTCTGGGTGTGACAGAGGGTTAGAAAGGCAGGAAGTGTGAAAAACAGAGTAAGTTTCCAATAATGAGACTAAGGCTTACTTTTAAAACTGAATTACTCTTGTGGGCGATCCTGCACGAGCGCTAACGAAGCAGTGCTCCCTGTGACTACTTGCCAGGATGAGGAAAAGCAAAACCCCGCCAGGCAGCTGCAGGTTTCCCACCTGCCGCGTGCTGCTGCGCCACCCCACCGAGCCCGACCCACCAATTCAGGGCACCGGAGGCGCCCGCCGGCGTGGGAAGGAGCTGGCGGGAGACAGCCGTGCACTGGTGGCCCCGGGGAGGAAAGCGGAGAGACATGAAAGTTGCCCGACGTACGCAGACACGCAAATCAGCAGCTGTGTGGCCGCACCAGCAACATCCTCATTGCCACGGCGGCAGCCTCCTAATTGCCACACGCCCGCTGCTCTCTCGGGGGAGAGCCAGGAGGAAGGGGAAGGAGTGAAACCCTCCCGGGACAGCCTGAGCGCCCTGAGGGGTGGGCATGGCACGGCTTGGACCCCCTTCACCGCACACAGGCCACTGCCTTGCGCACACTAATTTGCCTCTGCCTCCAGCCAAAGAAAACTAAGCCGCCGCTCTTCTGAAGAAACACGCATTATTTTAGAGCAGTCAAGTTATGACTGGTCTGATTTCCATAACACTCGCTCTGCAAACATCTGCCTGTTATTTAAGGCTGGGCTCCAGCGGCACAGAAGCTGCGCAGGGCAGACCTTCGAGCCAGCGCATCCACAGAGGGCTCCTTGCTGTGGAGCGACCTGGGGGCAGAGGCGTGCCAGCTGCGAGCTCAGGGTGCTCACTCCTCACTCCCACAGCTGCCACCGACCTCACGTTTCTGCAGTTCTCCCCACACACTGGCGATGCTCCCGCTCCCACCGCAGGAGGTCTCTACCCCCCTACCTGCTCATGCCAACCAGCAGCGCCCCCAGCCCCTGCCCCCCGCAGGAGCACCCAGGTGGAGTTGTGTCCCAGAGAGACATGGGCTGTGTATCACCGGCATCTAGCAAACCCTTTGGCACCTTCAGGTCGTCAGCCCTTTTTGCAAGCCGGCTGTCAAAACCCGAGCGTCCCAATTAGATGAAGTTAAACGCTGCCCTCAACAACTGAGCATTGCTGGCAAGAATGTTATCCTGGCATTATTGGGCTGTTCCCTCCCTACTCAGAAACCGCAAATTGGTGTTTACTTTAGAGGCTAAGTAGGCCAGCTCTGAGAAATGGCGCCCGCCGTCCCGCAGCTCTGGCTCCCAGAGGGCCACCGGCTCCTTGCCACGCACCCCCGCACCCTGCCCCTGCACTGCCATTAGCCCCTGCTCCAGTCCAGCCCAGTGCAGCATCTGACCGCTGGTTTTATTCCCCGCATGCTGTACTGGGAGAGCTGAAATAACTGAGTCTCTGTGCTGCAGTGAGTTGACACAGGCTAAATCAATTAGCTGCGATTGCTGGGATGCTCAGCTAGGCCAGATCAAAAAAAAAAAAAAAGACAAAGAAAGAAAGGCCCCACGCCGAGAGGAACCAGGCCCAGTCAACACATTTATCTCCAATACTTTAATCAACATATTTGAAACAGGAAAGGGAGACGGCTGATGCTTCCCCAGGCGACTTGGTGCAGGCTTGCTTTCCTAGGGATGGGCAGAGCCCCACAGCTTCCATTCACCTCTGCTCTGTCCTTTGTTTCATTCCATTCAGCATACACTTCAAACAAACCCCAAAAAGAAGCAGAATACTCTGTGTTCCGTTAAGGCACTTTCCATTTAAAATGCGGTTGTTTAAGCCCTATAACTCTCCTAGTTCGAACTGATTCCAAACCAGCACATTTTGGGGCTTGTGCTTCGCATCCTTCAGGAAGGACATGGAAAAGATCACAACACACTACATGCCTCACATGCCTCCCTTCTCTGGGCAGGATTTATTATTTTGCAGTAATCTTTGCTCCACATCAGCTGTCCCAAGGACTACTGGTCTTCTTTCCACTGGCTTTTGCAAAACCAGCACGTCCCATACCCAGTGTTTCGAGTACCAAGCCCGGGACCCATTTTTGCCTTCACAAAACATAAGGTGTTTCTTTTGAGACGCTGACAATTACTGCTGACAAGACTTCACCTCCACCTGGGACTGGAGGAAACCAGAACTGGTGAAGGATGAAAGTGGTTCTGCACCACCCAGCTGTAGTTGGGCAGCCTCCAGCTTCAGCTCAGCCCCTCGTGCAGCCGCTCCTGATGAGAGGTATCATGCCACGCTGCTCTTCACTTCAAAGAAGACAACCGTAAGGAGAACTATTAAAGCAATTAAAAAAAATTATCTTTAAGATGCAATCTACTTGGAGATGAATGGGAATAATTATCAAGCTGCAGATTTTTGTGGGGTTTTTTTTAAGCCAGTAACTGGCTGAATGTTTCTTCTGAGTAGAGTTACCTACAGTAACTTCTACCTTATCGAAACAAGAGACTGGAGATAGTATTTTTCCACATTATGGGACACATCTTCCACACTGTATCTCGTAGTAACATCTATTCTCACTAACCCTTTTCCCATTCAGTTTGTAATCCCATAAACACCTTTGTAGCAGCTTGTGCAGCTGTTTACACAGAAAAGCATGATGTTATGTTTTTGTCAAAGCAGTGAAGCAGCCTGAAGTGAGAAGAGCCAGCTCCGGGTTACCCAGTAGCTGTCTGAAATCACCGCCTCAAATTCTCGGTGAAGAGGAAGACCTAACACCAATACCCTTGCCTCAACTTACTTGCATCTGCATATGCTGAATCTTTTATTCTTCCTCCTCTGCTCTGTTGTCCCATCTATGAAATGGATATTACACTGCACTGCAGATGGGAAACAGGACCCGAGACACCAGCCACTGGGCTGAAGTCGTACCCCAACTAGACTTTGCCAAACCCTTTGAATATTAGTGGATTCCAGGTATTTTTGCACACAACACACGATCCATGTCTATTAATCGCTTTTGGTTGGATGTGTTTTCTGCTGTTGGAGTAGCTATTAAGTGAAGCAATACCCACTCAGGTGCCTGTGGCAGGTACCAGTACCAGTCGCCTGAGACAGGTATGCTGACAGCCACCTTGCGCTCCTCCTGACAGGACTCAGACACGTGCACTGACTCCTATGACAAACACCTTTAAAGATGCAACAGAAACATAAGAGGCTCCAAGCCAACAGACCTCTTTTCAAAGAAGGCTTTTTTGGTTTGACCGCACCCCAAGATGTCAATCCTGAAGAGGGACACAGAGGAGTTTAGCTTGAGTTATAACTTTGGGGTGCGATGCTCTTTTTTTCCAGTTAAGGCTTAAACCACGTACTTGATTCAATCAAGACAGTTAATTGGCATTAAAAATTCCACAAATCAGCTATGAAAAAGGGTTAAAAAATGCCATTAATTTTTTTAAAAAATCTATTTAAAAATTCCTTTAGAATTTAAATTTATTGGGATGTAGAGGGAGGGAGGAAAATACCACCAGAAGGAGACAGTTTTACTTTTTTTTTGAAATTATGCATCTTTCATCAAATCCTTAAAAACAAATCTCAGTTTGCATTAGTAATAACAAGGGATTATCAGAGTCCTTAATTTACTGTTGAATTCTGCAGTGAAATTTCATACCTTGAGTGAGGTGCAGCCTAATCCCTGTGTGGGATGACGTTTAGGAGTGAGGGAGGTGTGCAGAGGGTAGGGAGAAGCGAGTTTTATTGAAGACAACGCTTCAGGCAGCCCCGGAGCAGAGTGGATCCAGTTTGAAAAGAATTGGCAACCCTAAAACTTTTTGATAAGATAAAAATTCATTGATGTTGGCTCACACTAGGCCCACTTCAACTCTGCACTTGTCCTCTGTGTTTCCTTGGCATATCTGTTCCTTTCCTCTATCTGCTTTAGCATAACTTTATTTTTCTCTTTTATCTTTAGCTAACTGCACCCGGGGACTGGAGGGATTGATTTTTTGTTTTGACTTATTGTTTGAAGATCTGTAACTCAAAGCAGCTTCTTGCGCCTCTGATGTCTAAGCCTGAGCAGTATAAAAGGTAAAGCTCGTCCTGCGTACCAAACTGAGTGGGGATACCACTTTATAATCAGTCATCTGTGTTTTATTTTGCCTTTTGGGGAGGAAAACTATTTTAAGACTTTATAGGCAATAATACTTTAAATAAATATTCTCATGGCAGATACTACACATCCCAGTTCTCTTTTTAAAGACAGTCAGCTATTGCTCACCACTCAGGGGAATTAAAAAAGTTCCTAATTAAAGGAGGCCATTATACATCAGAAGATATTTTGAGCATCACGTCACACTACCGACAGCCTACTGCAGCCAAAATGTTACCATGCAAATCTGCAAACGCTCTTGCTCAGAGATGCGCTACCACGCGGCAAGCCTAAATCCCCGCTGGGAGGAGAAGGCAGGAGGCGTGAGACACACTCCTCAATGCCATTCGTCAACAGCCAGCTCTTATTGCCATGTTAATACCACCTTGTCCCGAGACATGGAGGGACAGAGAAGGATTTTCGTTTGCTTCTTCTGCCTTCCGAGGGCCAAACTCAGGAGATTTTTCCTTTTCTCAGGCGATTCTTTCCCCCCCCCAAAAAAAAAAATACGCCGCTAGGCTGTTTTAACCAAGCAGCTCTTCAGGACGCAGCACCCAGATTTCTCACTGCATTTCTGTACGGTAGAAAGCTGACAGACATGGCACGCACCGACTTTGTTTACGATAGCCCATCTCCACTATTCCCTGAAGTTGCCCAGCTTGCTGAAATATGGTTACATATGCAAACATTATCTCCCAATTGTAACCTCATTTTCTGCTCTGCTGGACAGCGTGACCAGCATTTGTCATCTCGCCGCCCCCGCCCGCCACATCATTCATGTGTCTATAATTGTCATCAAGATGTGGCATGTCAGCAGGACTCCCGCGTCCGCTGGTCCCCATCTCCACGCAGTCACTCAGGTAACAAACCCATAATCTCGCCCTGTTTTCATGATGGTTGAATTACACATAATTGTTTCTGCACAGTGATTGATTTCTGCCTGAATAGAGACCTCTGCCTTTTTTCAATGCGAGCGAGTGGCAGCCAAGTCTCTCCATCTAGGAGGAGGCAGCAGCCTTTGAAGAGATCAAAGCCAAGGCCGCGAGCAGTTGTGCGCCCTGGGAATATGGAAAGCCTTTATGCTCTCAACCCCATTTCCAACATCATGTTGGATTGCAGCTGCATTACATTCTGCCAGCATTCTTAATGCTTTTAGTATTGACTCTGACATCACCGATAGCTGTTTTAAAGTAACAAAAGCTGAAGGATGACTTATTTTCACAACTCCGTAATTGGAACATGCAAAGTTAGGGGAAGGGAGCATTTGTTTTTAATCTGAGATACAAAAGAAAGCACAGAAAATTATATAAGTTCCCTGAAATTAAAAACACATTTTTCATATGGAAAGAACAGAGGGGGCATTTTTATAGCCTAGACCACACAAAATGAACTGATTATGCACATGCTTTTTCAAGCCTAAAGGCTGAAGTAAAAATACAATTGGGCAAGCGAGTCAAATTGGGAAAAAATATTGTGACTCACGGTACGTGTAGTGACTTTTAGCACCTGATGCAAGGCAACATGATGCAGATACCCATGCTGCCACCTCCCCTCTGTGGCTCCTTGTAGTAAAATGACAGTGGTTCACATACCTTGAACCAGACACACGCCACATGGCAAACAAATACTACATCCCCCTTAGTTATCTAAAAAGATAAATAATGATCTAACACTGTAAAATGCCACAAAGCTTCCTCGAAGACTCCCTTTCCCCCAGTCACACAGACATCTCTTAGGCTGCCTTAAAACTACTCTTGCCACAGTATTGTTTTCAGGGGCATCAAACGCTCCCACGCTCCTCCTCTCCCCTCATCTGGCTTCGACGGTGAAAACAAAAGTAAATCTCTATCAAGAAAGACTGCCTGGAACTTTGATTAAACATACATCTATGCTGCCTTGAAAAAAATATTTTCAGCAAACTTTTAAAACTTCACAGTGAAAAGGCGAGGGGATAAGGAGGATGTGAAAATCGAGGGGCCAGGAGGGCGCAGCAGCTGAACTGCTCTGTGTCTGTAGGCTGACCAGTCTGAGCACCACTGCTACTTCGACAAATATTTTTATTCGTTCTAAAACCACTGAATAGGAGCTTTTAAGAGCAGTAATTTTGAAATATGGTAGCTGCCACTACAGCGTGCAGAGCAGTGGGGAAGGAAGAATGTGCAAATAAAGCATAAGCTGTAAAGAATTAAACATTATAAGCTGTAAAGAATTAAACATTATGAGCACCCATGTATTAGCAATAAAAATAATTTCCTCTTAGCTGTATCATTTTTCTTCTGCTTTTCTAACACTCCTTTTTCCCCCGTAGTCATTAAACCCCAACTCAAAGACAACAGCAAAGGGATCGTCCCTCCCTCCCTGTGGACACAGAGCTTATGTCCCTGTCATTTCAAGGCTGGGAAACTGTCTCGTTTGTACTTTAACTGTTCCTTAACACATACTACCCATACTGAGGCTGAAACCAGAGCCAAGCTCTTTACCAAAATATAAAAGCTTATATCTTTTTTATGTAGTATTAAGACAGGGGTATTTTCTGTGTTAATCCAAGGTTTTGGGCTCCCCTCCATTCTCCTGCTATCCCCAGCAAATTTACTGCTTCCTCTGCAGAGCCTGCTTTCTTAAATCAGGACTTATTCTTTGTGGCTCTGGTGTCCACTCCGATAACCAGAGGAACGCTCATAAAGCAACACTGAGGAATGAGCAGCAAGATACAGAGAGCTGGAGCAGGCATGGTAAGCAGAGGCAGGGCAGCTAATTCAACTGCCTATCTCACAAGGAGTCCCAAGTATCTGGAAAGGAATGCCAACCTCCAGAAAACAAGCAAGCAACGCGCGTAGCATTGCAAAGGTCTCCAAAACGCTCGCCGCTACGAAGGAGCAGCAGCAGGGAAGTCACTTCTGCACGACGCTGCAACCCTGCCTTTCAGCGTGAAACCATTACTGTGATGAGAGTATGTTTTACTGTAATTACTGCTTGTTTTCCCTTCCAGGGACTTTTTTGTTCATTTGCAGTGGATTCACTTGCTACTTGATACTTTTGCTTGAAAGCTCGCTACTTTTTTGCACTATTCACTGAAATTGAAGAGACACCGCTTAGCCCGACAGAGGAAGGCGAAGGCTATCAGCCAGCTTTCCATCCTGCACAGCCCTCCGGTGCCTCACCCCCACAGGCATAGGCACAGCTTCTCCTCACGCTGGCTTTTTCAGGGGACCTGACAACAAACCTCACTGGTTCCTTAAATCCTGATCCCTGGGAGTGAGACAAAAGGGGATGTAAATAACGATGCTGAGGGCAAGCAGCCTGCCCCCCTGTGAAGGAGAGCAAACAGAAAACACAAGTGGGAAGACATGGGCACCGCTGCGACGGCAGGGAAGGAAAATGAGAAGAAACAAAGTCTGCTTTTGGACAAAACGTTTTTTAAGCTAATTTTCTTAAGCCCCTCCTCGCTTTTACTTAGAAGCTTCAGTAGGATGGATTGGTCCGTAATTGAAAGGCTGGGTATCAAACACAGCACAGCCAGCACTGATACCAACTTTCTTCTTATCTGCACTCATTTTAATCCTCTGATTCCCTCCCACCACGCACATCCCAATTTTTACTTTCTTCAGACTTCTGGTTTGTTTTCATGAAAAAAACCCACACCAAAACATAACTTTATAAGCGAACTGTCTTTCAAGCAGGTTCCTGAGGCAAACTCATGAAACGTGGATTTTATTCCCACCTCTGTCATCACCTTTGTCTAAGTCTCTGAACAAATGCTGCTTTTTCAGGTCCACATTTGCAGAAGCCTTCTCCTAGACTGTGCCTCTGCTTCTGGGAACAGGGCAGGGGGAAGCAGGGGACATGACCCCCCTGCCCCATGCCAGCATGGGCGCCAGGGATACCGCCCGGGAATCTGCTGGCAGCCACTGACGCGCCGTGATTTCCACGGGTCATGTCCTCACGCTAGACACTACGTTGGGTAATTATACCCAGAATTTACCTATTTCATGCTTAATTGCACAAGCACAAACTTTTGCTCCACCCCCCAAAACAGCTATAACCTACCAGCAGAACTTAGAAGCATAGCTCTCCCAGTCCCGGCTTAACCCCAGGGACTCTTTAAAAAAGTTTCAAGCCAAACAGCATTTTGACCAGCTCTCCTAGAGTCTCTTAATATTTCCTTATTACAAAGCATGAAGTCATCTTTTACAGGTCACTCCGATAAGAAGCTTAGTAGTTGCCAGTTTAAAAAAAAAAAGTGTTTGCAATAGTGCTGTCAAACTGTCTGGGAGTTGCCTAATAAATGAGCATTTTTTGGGTGGTTCTCCTATTCTGAGTTTTCCATCTGAAGATTGACATATAAACCAGGATCTCTGCAATATTATCTTAGAAATATCCTCAGAATAACTGAGAGGGAGAAAAAAAAGTCACAACAAAACCAGAAAAATCCACATGCTTAAGAGCTAAGCTTTGTAAAATTTTCTTTCTTTTTTTCCCTTTAAATCCAGTACAGCTTCCTTTTCTTGCTGCACAAGGGGTATTTAAGACACAAAATCGTGTGAGAGAGAGGGGGTTTGAGTAACAATTTTTTCAAATCCAACATGCTTGGTTCAAACTTATTTTTTAAGCTGAATTTCAGTTGTGTGCAGGAAAGAACAGACCCAAATACAACCCAGCACGTCAGTGTCAGAGCGAAACAAAAAGCTTTAGGGGCATTCTGTAGGGTAAATTATTGTAATGGCTTATGTTTTTTGAAATATAATTTAGTACATCTGACGTATGGCTTATTTCCTTTATGTCCTCCAAAGCTCTCCCAGTGCCAGCCAGGCACGCTGCAGCCTGACCATCACCCACCTGCCCACTCCCATCCCGCTCCAAAAAGCTCCTAAAGAGGCTGATCCTGCATGTGCGTTTATATTTGGGAGAGGAGGACCTGTTCGTGAACATAGGGACCATTTTTACTCTTTGAAGGGGCTAGTTCATGTGCAGACATGTAACTGCAGCTTCCTAAACCTGATACAGCATCAGTCGAACTTCAGAAACTAGAGACCCTAAACAAATCGTTGAATTGTGGCTTTTTAACAAAGTAAACATATTGGCATGGCTGGACAGAGTTTATCTGCATTTTAGTATATCGGCAGGGAAAAGGCCTTCTCCCCAAGCACGGTCTGCATTTGACAAGCGTTGACATCTTTAATCGTCACCTCTATATTGTACCTTTTTTTAATGCTAGACAATGCTTGCCAATGCAAGATTTGGGAGGGATGAAGAAAGATCAAGGCAAGAAGATATGCCAAAACTGCAGGGAGACAGCAGACGGTCACAAAGATAAATCTCTGAGGCAGTTTTGAAATACTGAAAGAGGCAGAAAATTGAAGAAATAGAGCCTTATAGCATAGCTACGTGACCAGTTACTGAGACAGAGTGTTGGCTCTGAGCAGCTGGTGTCACTAGGACCCCAGCCCAGAAATATAGGACCTACAGGGACAGCTTTTTAGAGCTCATCACTCACCACCTCTGAGCCAACAAAACTGCCCAACAAAAGCCCCATGTTCCCTTTCCGTGTTTTTTCGATGTACATGATGAATCAGATCATTTCCAGACTGGTATTCTTTGTATAACTCCTGCATCCCCATCCAGACCTCCATTCAAGTCAGCTAAGGGGGATGCTGAGCTGCCATCAATATCCATGGAATTTCAGCATCACACCTTTCAGTTCTGTAAAATCTCACTCCCTGTGCCACCACCGCAGGGTTTGCTGCAGCTCCCACCACTCACAGTTGCAGGCTTAGAGCAGGGCCATAGACCATGACATGCAGCAGCAGCAGCAAAGGTCCAGAAAACAGATTGCTTCTGCTCTTTGCCGAAGAAGCATTACTGGAGCTCCCTTGCACCACAAGCATGGACACACGCACCCCTGCTCATTCAAAGCACCAGCATTTTCAGAAGGTGCTTCGTGGAAAATGTGTATGAAATCAGAGGCTCCCAAGGGGCTCTCCCCAATGTACTGGGCCAGGGTGAAGCAGACCTGGCGCTGACTTGTGCAGCACTGTTTGAAGTTAGAGGACTGAAAACGCTTTTGGATAGACCCTTGGGAATTAACCACTCTCTGGCTTGCCTAATAACTCCTAACTAAAGCAATTCATGTGTTACAGCTGGTGACAACAGTACACTTTTTAAGTTAAACAGCCCATTTTATAAATATTCAGTCAAAGCCTCATAGCTTTACACTTGTAATTTTTGCTGACTAAGCTCATCCTATTGATTTTATGTCTCAACCTTACCTATACCCACAGCCACGTAAAGAAAACAAGCAAATGTCGAGTCCACCTTTCAGGTCCCTGAAAATTCTCCCCTACATGAGGGATTCAGAATCAGAATCACGGAATCATAGAACAGCCTTGGCTGGAAGAGACCTCTAAGATCAAGTGCAACCATTAACCCAGCACTCCCAAGTCACCACTAAACCATGTCCCTCAGCAGCACATATTCATGCCTCTTAAATACCTCCAGGGATGGGGACTCCACCGCTGCCCTGGGCAGCCTGTGCCAGTCCTTGACAACCCTTTCAGTGAAGAAATTTGGTATCTTTGAGGATCACAGATGAAGATATTCTTGGTCCTTCACCTCAGCCTGAAGCATCACTGAGCAACACCAGTGCCAGAAGGCAGGGTAAGGCATGCCACTTCTCCTCAGGCAGTTCAGAGCACTTCTATTCCCTTTCAGAGAAGAGGCCATCCCTGGCTGATAAGCACAGTTGGCGAACATGTTAACTCCCTACTGCACTTTTAGCTCAGTCCCAAAGATTCAATGAATACATTTTTATTTAAGTGCTCAATCACTTTCTTGCTGAGAGGACAGATTCCTTTGAAGTGGGAAACCCAAACTAAATAAACATATCCACAAGATCCAAGTCTCAAAATAGAATCCATTGGGTTGCCAGATTAAGTTATTCCGAGTGCAATTTTCGTAAGTGAACCTAACGCTTACGAAGGGCCGGAGTGACAGAGACACTAATCCCTGACTGCCCGGGCAGGAGCAGCACACCAAGCAGTTGCACCACCTTCTCCCAGCGTCCTGCAAGAAGAGACCAAATCAGGCGGCCAGATGAGAACGTTCTTCACACCGAAAGCATCTTAGAGCTAACTGTGGCAGTTTGGCGTAAATGGGAGGCATTTATGTGCAACTGGAGCATCATGGCACGTGGCTGCCCTGCAGCACCAGGGAAGACGGTTGGATGGATGTCCGTCCGTGCAAGAGCAACACGAGAGATCACAGCAGCCATGCGACACACAGACCTCGGGCTGCAAAATGGTCAGTGGCCGTAGTACAGCAGACTCTTGCACATGGGTCTTCTTCTGAGACACACAGTGTTTTACTACTAGCAAAAAAAAAAGCACATGCCTCTAATAGGAGTTCAGAAATATTACAGCAGCATTAAAATGCTTTTGTGTGACTTATTTCCTTCCCGTATCAGGAGGAGTTTTACCTAACCAGAAGCAGAAGTTAAGCACCCGGGAGGAGCCAAGCCTGCAGTACCCAGGCTTTTCAATGCCTGCAGCCATGCAGCGGTGCAACTATCTGGAAAAAGTCTTTTCCTTTTTTGATGCCTGAACCTGTGGAGCTTCAGGCTTTCTTCTTGAGCCATATCCTCCCTGGCACTTGCAGCCCATAACAAGCTATTCTTATTAACATTTTTTCTCAGCTGGGATTAAGTTGGAGAAGAGGTGGCACAGCACCAAAACAACAGGAATGACATTTTGCTTTTAAAGTGCCATAAAATGTAAGTGGCAACTCCACTGTCTACAGTTTATATTGAATTAGTTCCTAGATATATAGGGAAAAGGAGACTGAAAATACAAGCGTACACACACCTTGATATACAAAAGCTCCAACTTTGATGATTTGTAATGGGTGGGGTTTTTGATTAAGCCTCCGCTGAAGCCACACACATGCAACTGCTGCCTCTGGACTGAGGAGAACATTTTCTTTCCTCTTTTCCCATTCACAATTACATAGATGTGCTAATTGCATCACCCTGACAAGGAGAAGGCAACAAAAGCAGAGAGACTGTTTTCTTCACCAGTATGTGCCCAAAGACAATGCTCACGATGGACATACACATACAAGGCTCTGCCTGGATTGTGCCATCTTATCATGAACAACCAGATCAAGCTTCGGACAAAAGCCAAGCTAGCGAAACCACAGTACTTCATCTGCCCCCTTTCCCAAATGGAGAATTCATTTTACTACAGAGGAGAAAGAAAGCACAACCCAAACTCAGCCCACGACCATTCATGGCTCAGATTTGTGTTTCACAGAGACCTTGCTCGTATCTTATGAACAGAGCAGCTGACAGACGCATTTGCAACAGCAAGTTATTTAAGGAGCTAATTGGCATCATTTGACTTCATTGACAAGACGTGGTGAGCAGCTCCAGCTTGTCGAGCCCCTCAGCTGCTCATGCCACCCATTTCCTCAGAGACAGACTTGGGGTTGAAGGGAGAAGAAAGCAATGTGGGATATGAGCATAGCTCCCTACAGCCCTCAAAGCATCCTGCTCCAATGCAGGCTTGGGAATTAGTGCAAAACTTTCTCAATGGTGATATAGGAGCAGGAGTTGAGCTCCAACATCCATGCTACAAAGCCCATTTCATATTGCCCAGGGAGTTTTCAGCTGACTACAGCTCCCAGCAAACGCCGACAATTGCACAGTCAGTAGAAGCTGACTCTCAGGAAAAGACAATATTATGAAGAATCAGGTTCATGCCCTTCTGCAGCTGGATATGCTAGCTCTAACACTCCCGTACATTCCCCTAGGGGTCCCAAAAATTCCCCACAAGCAAGTGAACCAGCCTGCTTTCAGAAGGACAGAAAGATGCAGCTAGGAAAATAAATCCCTTACTGAGGCTTTGTAGTCACTCATTCTTGCTACTTTTACCCTTATCCTTCCTCCTGTCCATATTATCTGCACAATTCTTCCTGGGGTGTTAGCTCTACAGGAGCTATCTCCATAGCCTTGCCATGCACACAAGGAATATCCAAAACTTGGGCGAGATAGGGGGGTCCTGCCTATAAACATTGTTCCTGGTGTCCCAACTCTCTTAGCAGAATTCCTCATCATTTTCAAACGGATATGATGTGTTTTGCAACTCACTGTAAGGTGTTTATAGATTGTGTCTTCCAACCTATTTAACACCAGCTGCTACAAAGAGACAGTTTAGCCACAAAGAAATTAACCGAGACCCCAAGAACAGATAAGAATAGGGAAAACAGAGGTTGCATAAGTCCTCTGTCTTCCCACCGAAAGTTTAATTCATCTGGAAAGAGGAAGGACCAAAGACAAAATTATTTTCTGGATGAATTCAAGACACAGAAATTACACTTCTTTAGTCACTTCCTTCGTCCCCACATTCCTATCACACAGATGAGAAATGTTTGCTACCCCAAAACTAGTCTTGCTAACGAAAAAGTAAGAAAAAACCCACACCCACACGTTAGAAAACAAACAGCTGTACCCATCTCCCATCTTCAGTACCCCCACGATGCTGAGAAACCACCAGAAGATATCTCGAGCACAGCGGATGAGCGTTCACCAGGTGTTCCTGTGGTTTGAGGGCCATCACGTGCCACTCCTCCTGCAGCCACTCAAATGAACTGCTATCTGATAAGAATACATACAGCAGTGCGAGACTTGTACCTGAATTTCTTTAACACTCTCTTGCTCCTACAAATCCAACTTGCAAAAGGCAAATCAGTTCCCAGTAAAATTAAGGAAAAAAAAAGGAAAAAAAAAAGAGCTTGCTACGCTGGTGTAGCAAGCCAGGGATGGTCCCCATCTTGGGTATGGCTGCCTTTCCCCACGGGTGAATGCCCCGGGCGGTTTGCAGGCAGCCCAGTCTTTCCTAAGGAAAAAAAAAAAAAAGATACAGCGCCCCAGGGCGGTTTTTTAATCCTGCCTAACACCTCCAGGCAACAGATGCATCAAGAAGCGGCTTTGTCATGCAAATAGCAGGGCGCAGGTACACCCCGCAGCGCTGCTCCCCGAACAAATGGCCTGGGACTGACACCCCACAGCCCCAGCACGTCCCCTCAAAAAGGGGAGCAAGAGCAAACCTGTGGGGTGGCAGTTGGGACCTCGCAAAGGTGACGAGGCAGCAGCGCGGCACTGGAGCTGTGGTTAGCCATGAAGCAAGGGAGCGTGTCATCTCCTGGATGCGGCGTTTTGATCTAGCGCACATTAAAAACCCAGCTGTCAGCTCGGAGACTAACAAAGATTATGGTTCAATTAAACAAAAAAATTATTTAATAACTCAAGTGTGTAGCCTTGTGGTTAAACTGAAAGAACTCCAGGCGTATGTCAACATTGCAGCCCTGCAAAAGCACTATTTTACCAATATAGTGGTGCTGCTCCAACATGCACGAGCAACGCTGAACCAAATCAGCCCCTCAGATGTGCGGCAGGCAGCTTTACAATTAGAAAGCAGATGTATTTCCCCTCCTCCTCCCCTCCACTGCACCCATGTAGGACGGTTCCTGAAGTACCTGAGCAGAGAGGCTACCTGAGAAGATGACATTCTGGGGGCATCGATGCCAGCTGGGTAAGGAGCAGCAGCCCCATGGCATGCGTGCATGGAGAAAACCCTCAGCGAATAATTAAACTGCATTTTGTTGTTCAAAGCCTTGCGTGAGCACTAGGGACTTTCTTAGGACAGTAACGTGGGGAAAAGGGGGTAACAAATGTCTGAAGTTTCCTGGTCCTCAAAGGGGCAGATTTGAGCCTTGGTGTTCTCTCAAGAAACTGCATCCTCTTCCCCATGATACAAGCCAACTGAAGTTTTCTGTAGAGCAGCGTTTACAACAACAAATACCAACAGCTTGTGGTCATCACACTTCCCCCTAAAAGGCCATAGACCTCTGAACTGTAATCTATACACAGACATGGTCCTTTTTAAAAACAAAGCTATAGACAGCAAGGTATTGCACGAGTTTTTACATCTTTTGAACGTAAACAGTGACATATAAAAAGGGCAGATCCGTGTGTTTCCCAGTGCCAAATCACCCTGTCACTCCCAATCCCAACATCCACTATTTTAACGCACTTTACTACTGTCAAATTACCAATACAGATTAGGACCCTGGTTTTTGAAGCCAAAAGCCAGAACCCTGAAGAAAAATCAAGAACATCGGAGAGCAAAACAATGCCAATTGTTTGACAGAGTCGGCCAAGTAAAAATCTAAGAGGCAGTCAGACAGAAACCTGCTTTATCACAGAAAAATAACAGCATCCAGCTTCTCATACCACAGCACACACAACTGCAGTGGCGTTTTTTCAGCAGGATGCCTACAAGCAAATTTGTTTCCCGCTCCACTCCGCTTCTACTAACATAATTTCCACACCTCGTTTTCACATTGCCTCCCCATCGCTCTATATGTATACCAAGTGGTTTACAAAAATAAATGGGAATTTGATTACGCAAAACTAGAAGTACACCAAAACCCATCAAGCATGCATCTACACCACTGGAAACAGAAGGATCAACCTGGAAGAATCCATGCCTGTTACAACGTAAAGGAAAGCTGTAACTACTGCATCACGGTTGATATTAATTCTTAAAACGACCATTTCACAATTTGTGGCTGAAGATTTGGAGTATGTTTCAAAGCAACACTGGCAGATACATAAAGCCTTCACAGAGAGCAACTGATGGCAGAAATAAATATCAATCAGCAAAGAGCAATGCTATATCTGAAGGCAAAAAATAAAAAAATCCAATCTTTTCATCTCACTGACAAGCAACTTTAGCAGTTCTGCTTCCAGCCCTCGGTTTTCCTCAACAAACGAAGAGTTAAAGCCAGAAAATTCACATCTGTCTCAGTCACTACAAAGACAGCATTTACATCATTCCACCATACATTATCCTACAGTCGTCAACCAGGGCTCCCCCCCTCCAAAGCTCCCAGCCCTGTTCAAAGGACGTCAGACACCACAGACATTACATCCCGGCTTTTCTGCTGCCATCACAACAAACACCTCCAAGAGCTCTCAAACTCCACTGGACAGAGGCTGAGAACGGCAGAAGCTGTAACTTCACCGTAACCGAAGCTCCCCTCAAACACCCTGGCATGCACACACACACAGCAGACCGAACAGGAGGAAACCCAGCTCGCCAAAACCCGTCCTTCAGAAGAGATAACTCACTGTTCTGGGGATGGGTGGCGACAGAGATCCGTTAGGCATGTACGGGTCGTTATTCATATTTGGCATCATGATATACCCAGAATAACCAGAGTATGATGGTCCCTTGCTGTATAAGCCACTGTCTGGATGCTTTCCTATGGAAGAGGAAACAATTATTACATTATTCCCCACATACACATTTTCTTGTAAGTTAGAGCACTTAAACAGGTACTGTGCGTTCACAAAAATGTTCTGCACGCAACTGTATCCTTACTCATGGATACTACCTCTGGCAGAAAGTGGTCCACGGCAATTTGTAGCAACATTTTTTTTAAGAAGAGTTAATTCTTAAAGGAGTAAGTACTCTCACTGAGGAGTTCGTGCTTAAAACATGGAACAGCCTCAGAGTAACCCATTTATTTTGCCCGTCCCCGTTCAAACCGGCAGAAACATCAGCAATGACATCACATCTCTCAAGTAGCAGTTTTCCCCCATTTTATACAGCCCTCTAGGGTTTGTGAGTTCAGAAGTATAGCCGGTTTCCAGCATCATTGTTAGGAACGGGAGGAACAGGGCAGTGATAACTAGACAGAATCATTTCCTTTTCTCACTGAGCCACTGCGTGCGGCAAACAATTCATTCTGGCCGCACTCACAGGGAACAATTAGAGGGCAGGGACTGGCTTGGAAGGAGACCCTAACGATTTGGCAGGGGTGTGGGGGGGTCTGTTGTACATACATGGCACTACAGTCAAGCGGGAAGCTAAGTGAGGGAGGCTCTTTTGTAGGAAAAGAAAGAATCTGGGTCCAGGTCCTGCACAGGGGGGGAACAGGTCTCCCACCTATGTGACTGTTGACAACAATGCTACTCGAAGGTAAGATTTAAGAGGATGCAAGACTGAAAAGAAAACTATATAGAGCTGACCTCCTCCACCCCCTCACTGCCAAAATGCTACAAGTATAGCCATCATTGCTTTCAGGCTGTTTAGTGACCAATTTGGAGAAAGAGCACCAGAGAGTCCCCAAAGCACGAGGACTGAACTGTGTCTACAGGGGATTTACGATCTGGTTTAGTTCATGACGGTAAGCATTTCATTTTAAACATAATCTCTCGTCATTTGCAGTACACATTCTTTGTCCAGCTTCCTAAGTGACGTTCCATGAACTCTGTCATTTCCTCTGTCCTCCTCAATCAGAATTAACTGGCTGGTACATTATAAGAAGAAGCAAGGGGTCTGTTCATGCTTAGGTTTGGCAGAGTCCATTTAAGCAACAGATTTGGGCTATGGGGGAGAAAGCAGAGTTTCTGCACACACACACAACTCGACTGTGCTGTATGAGGGAAGGGATAGATGGGTTTGACCTGGTAGCCTAAAAATAGTTATTTCTTCAGTGAAGATCCATTTGGCCTACTTATCAGTTTCTAAACAACCAAAATACCATTTGGTCACTCAAGATAAACAGCCTGCGCATTCATCTCCTTTTGAAATGCGCTTTGAAAGCGCCTGGGCATCCCACTTCCCCAAAAGGTACTCCATTTATCTTTTCCAAAAGAAACCAAGCCCCAGCTTGAGGACCGTGTGGAGACTCCCAGGGGGACTAAGAGGGACAATATCACAAGACAGGACCGTGCGCTTCTCACCTTCCTCGGGGTGCTCTCTGCCTTTATCATGGTAAGAATCCTGTGCTTGAGGCTGCCTCGAAACCTGACCGCAGGGAACCCACCATCAGGAAATAAAAAAAAAAAAAAAAAGAAGAAAAGAAGAAAAGTCATTGTAGGGATGCACATTTATTGCTCACAGCACGACAGCTTCTCATAGAAAAGAAAAAAAGTTAGAGCAAGAGATAAGCATCTTTCTTTTCCCTCTTAAGTCACTGGAAAGGCACCCATACCAGAAATGTTGGTGTAAATGATCGTTTTATGAGGACGTTAATAACTAGGGGGCTTTGTGCAGCATTTCTCCCAGCAGTGCCCTACAGTTAATGAAAGGGTCTGATTTCTGCAAAGTGTTTGGAGCTTCGGCACTCGGAACACTTCTTGGTAAAAAGATACCAAAAATAATAATGAAAATCGGGTTGCCCTCATTACCAGATCTTCCCGAAAAAAAAGGAAAAGCAACCAAAAAAAAAAAAAAAAAGAAAGAAAAAAAAAGCAGGTCTCCCGCCCGCCCTGAAGGTGCTGCAGCATCGGGAATCTCTTCCCAAATAGTTCTCTGCAAAGCCCTTGCAGAGTTCACAGCTCACGCTCCGACCCCGCTGGTTCCACCCGGGGCATTCCACGGCCGCTCGAGCTCTAACACCGCCGCACCGTCGGGGACCCGCGGGAACTTTCCCGTCCCGCGCCGAAGCGCGGAGGGGGACGCTCGTCCCCGTCCGTCCGTGTTCCCCCCAGAGCATCGCTGGGCGCGGAGGGGCGCGGAGCCCGCCCGGCTCTGCCCACTGCCCTTCTGGGAATGGGATTTGCGGTGAGATGGTCAATTTGGGGGGAAGGGGAGGAATTCGGAAAACAGGGGTCCCGCCGCAGCTCCCCCCCTGTCTCCTGACGGCACCCCGCGCCCCTCCGCGCCTCCCCGAGGGGCCCCCGCGGCCGCGCACCTCGTGCCCGTTGGCGCCGGGGGCGATCTCGGACTCGTTGACGAGCGAGGACTTGATGTCGGCCAGGTCCCCTTCCTCCTCGGGGTGGCTGATCTCGGCGAAGATCTTTTCCTTCTGGGGGTCCCCCTCGTCCTTGAAGGGGATCATCTCGTCGGTGGCGCAGAGCTCCGGGTCCCCCCCGCCGCCCCCAGCCCCCGGCAGCTGCGGCATCCTCACGGCAGCGCGGCGTCTGCTCCGGCCGCCGGCCCGCCGCGGGAAGGGGAGCGGGAGCGGGAGGAGCAGCGGGGGGAGGAGGAGGAGGAGGAGAGAGGAGGAGGAGGAGGAGAGAAGGAGGAAAAATCCCGTCAGGTCCTCGGGGTTACTCCCGGCAGCTGGAGACCCCCGCCCGCCCCCTCGGGGCCGAGGTACCCCCTCTCCCGCACGGCGCCGCCACCGCGGGGACTCCCGCGCCGCACGGGCGGAATAGGTCCCAATAGCCCCGTTTGCGTCCCGCCCGCCCCCAGGGACCGCCCCCCGGGAGCCCCGTCACCCCCCCCCGCCATCACCCCCCCGGCACCCGGGCTCACCCTGGGGGTGAGGGGACGCGGCGGCGCGCGGAGCCCTCCCGAGCTGCCCTCCGAGTGAAGTTGCCGCTACCAGGGCGGACCCGAGTTAAAATGGGGGGGGGGGGGGGGGGAGGCGCGGAGCGGGAGGGGGCGCCCCGATGGGCAGGGACGGCGCTGCCCGCGGCGCGCACCCACCGGGCCTTTGTCCGCCGCTTCGCCCGCGGCTGCTGGCACGGCCGGGCTCGGCGGCACCGGGGGGGCGGCGAAGAAGAAAGGAGGGAGGAAGGGATGGAGCGGGCGGAGGGGCGCCCTCCTCCGCTTCCCTCCGCGCCCGCGGGCAGGGAAAAAAGTTGCCGCCGCGGCGCCTCCGCGCCTGCGGCCGCCCCCGCGCTGGGCGCCCTCCGCGGGGCCGCCGGGCGCTGCCCCGGGGGGGAGACGGCGGCGCAACTTCAGTACCGCGTCCGCCGTCGGGGCGGGGCGGGGCGGGGGCGGGGGGGCGATGAAAGGAGCCGCCGCCGTGAGTGACACCGCGGCCGGGGCGGGCGGGGGGTGCCTGCGGCCACATGGCGCTGCGCGGGGCAGGGGAGCGGGGGGAGCGGAGGGAGGAACCCAGCCGGGGTGAGTATGTGTGTGTCCCCCCCCCGGTTTCAGGCGGGTAAACGGATCCCGAGCAGCGGCAGCGATTCGCCCCCCGCCCCGCCCCGTCCGTCCCTTCGGCAGCGGCGCTGCCCCGTTAGCTCCCGGTGCGGCGCCCTCCCCCACCCTGCGCGGAGTACATTAAAAATGATCATCATAACGCGGACCGAGCGTTTGGGACACGTCGAGACCCGCCGCTCCCGTTACCGTGTGAACGCGACGGGAGCGCTTTTTTTGCAGGAAACAACTTCCCGGGATTTGGGCGTGGGAGCAGTGGGGTCCCTGCCCCGCACGTTCCCCGGGGGGCTCCCCAACCCGCCGGCGCCGGAGGGCGGCAGAGCGGCAACGGGGAGGGGCGCCATCCGTTATCACCAGGTGCCGCTCCCGGCGTGGCGTGAAGAGACACTGGGACACGCGTGGGGTGGGACACGAGAGGGGGGGACACGGAGCTGCTGAACCCGGCTGCCCCCTCCCCCCCGCCGCTCCATCACTGGTCACGGAGCGGTAATTAAAAATCCAGCTGAGAAATGAGATCCCGGGAAAGGGAGCGGGCGGTGGGAAACGGAGGTTGGGGGGTGGTGGTGATGTCAAGGCGAACAAGTGCGTAAAATAAATAATCGAGAAAGAAAGAAATGAGACATGAAAACCTTGGGAAGGGGTTTAATTCTGCGGGGCTCCCCCCGATGGAGGGGACCACCGCCCCCTACCCCCGCCCCGAAGGCGGCTGGGGAGCGGTTGTTGCGATAACGGTACCTCGGGGATGATTTGGGTCGGGGGGTGCCGCCGCATCCCTCCCCACCCTTGTCCCGTCCCGGTCCCTTTCGGAATAAAAACAGCCCTCCGGTGAGCAGCCGGTGCAGCCCGCTGCCCCCGACGGGGCGGCCCGGCCCGGGAAGGCGGGGGGGGTCCCGGCCGGAGGAGTCGGCGGTGCGGTCCCCCGCCTGTTTCATCCCCGTATCCCCCCGGAAAAGCAGCCGGCCCCCGGATCTCCCTCTTCATGTGGGCTGGAGTCTCTCCCGGGTCGGTTTTTAGGTTCTGAAGGGGGGGGTGGGGAGGGGATCTGTGGAGGGGTGTGGAGACCGTAATGATTTATGACAAGAGGATAAAGTCAGGAAACCTCAACTCCAACGCCAGATTTGACTGGAGACAGCGCAAAGCTGGAGCTGTGCTTGCGCTCGGTGCGGCTGGGGCACGGGGGGGCCGCCGTACCCCCACCCGTCCCAGCTCCGCCGGTACCCGCACCGCCCGCCGCGCCGGCCGTAACTCGGCTGGGTTAATTTCTGCGGGTGAGGTGGGGGGGTTTTAATTTTTCATTTGAGCGCGGGTTTGTATTTTCCTGTCTTTCGTTTTTTTTAAAAAAAAATATTATTATTTTGTAAAAAAAATTTAATTTTATTTATATTTTGGACGTTTTTGCATTATACGTTCTTTTTGTTTGTTTGTTTGAGCGGGGTTTGGCGTTTAAGAGGTTTGTCTTTTTTTCTTTCTTTCCCCCCCCACCCCATTTCATTTGAGGGGGGGGAGCTGCCCTCCCAGCACTCCCCGACGGCCAGCCCGGCTCCCTCCTCCCGTGCGCAGGGGGGCGGACAGGGAGGGCAGACCCGCCGCCCGCCCCAGCGGGACCAGCCCCGCCGAATTTCAGAGGGATAGAGGGGGCGCAACTGGGGTCCCCAAAGACGACACCCCCACCCCCCCCCGGGGCGCAATAAGCGGTGCGGGGGGGGGGAACACCCTCGCGTGCGAAGCGCCGTCCGCCGCCGGCGCCCCCTATATAGGGGAGGGCAGGAGCGGGGCGGGGCGGCGGTGGCTTTGATGTCCCGGCGGCGGCTCCTTTCATCCCCCCCCCAGTCCCCCCCCGGGCCCTTTGTGTGACTAAATTTGGCAGGAGCATGGAGGCGCGCCAGGGCGCCCACGTGTGCGCCGAGCTCCCAGCTGAGCCGGCGAGGGTTTTCTTCCGGGTAAGGAGACGGCGGGGGGGTGGGGGGGGGAGAGATCAAAGAGTTTGGGGAGCTGGAGCTGAAATGTGCAGTGGAAATAAAATAAAAATACAAAAAAGAAAAAAAAATAATAATTCCTCCGGCTTGGAAGCATGCCAGCCTGGGGGAGAGGGGGGGAGGCAGGGGGGGAAGCGCTGCGCACATGGTGGGGAGGGACCGGCGGGAAGGACGTGGTTTCCCCGGGAGGGAAAAAATTATAAAAACTAAAATAAAAAGTATATGTTTTTGCAAAGGGATTTGTAGTTATTTTTTGAGAAGAAAAAACCAAGATCAAACCAAAACTAAAAAAAAACCCCTACCCTTTCGTTCAGAACCACCGGGCCTGCCCTGGGCCTGCTGCCTGACAGTGCACCCCTGCGCTCGCCCGGGGGGAGCACGCCCGTGTATGGACCCACAAACGAGCAACGAGCGGCAAAAACCTCCCCTCCCGCCCTCTCTCCCTCCGCGAGGGGCAATGTGGAGGGTGGCCGCCCCCAGAGATGGGCGCAAAAGAAGTGGGTGCCCTTCATGACTGCTCATGCTGTGCTGTCCAGTTCCCCAACGGGACAGGCGCTGCTGAGGTGCCCCACGGATTTTTTATGAGCTGTGAGGTGGGTGGGTGGCAGAGGTGGGGTGCAGGAGGGGGACCTTGAGAGCAGCTCTGAGGAGAAGGACTTGGGGGTGTCGGTTCATGACAACGTGAGCCGGCAATGTGTGCTTGCAGCCCAGAAAGCCAACCGTATCCTGGGCTGCGTCCAAAGAAGCGTGGCCAGCAGGTCGAGGGAAGTGATTTTGCCCCTCTGCTCTCATGAGACCCCCACCTGGAGTACTGTGTTCTTTGGGGCCCCCAACATAAGAAAGACACGGACCTGTTGGAGCGAGTGCAGAGGAGGTCCACGAAGATGATCAGAGGGCTGGAGCACTTCTGCTATGAAGAAAGGCTGAGGGAGTTGGGGTTGTTCAGCCTGGAGAAGGCTCTGGGGACACCTTATAGCACCTTCCAGTACCTGAAGGGGCCGACAAGAAAGCTGGAGAGGGACTTTTTACAAGGGCATGTAGTGATAGGACATGGGGCAATGGCTTTGAACTGGAAGAGGGTAGATTTAGACTAGATATTAGGAAGAAATTCTTTGCTGTGAGAGTCGTGAGACACTGGCACAGGTTTCCCAGAGAAGATGTGATGTCCCCTCCCTGGAAGTGTTCAAGGCCAGGTTGGATGGGGCTTTGAGCAACCTGGTCTGGTGGGAGGTGTCCCTGCCCATGGCAGGGGGGTTGGAACTGGATGATCTTTGAGGTCCCTTCCAACCCAAACCATTCCGTGATTCTTTGACACCCCCCACCATCCTGCACACCCTGCCAGCTCTGGGCCCATGGGGACGGCCACCCACATTCAGGCTCCCAGTGCTCCTCCAGGACAGCAAAGTACAAAAGAAGTACGTCGGCTTTCAAAAATCTCTCAAATCAAGATTTTATAGTGCCTTTTCAAGGAAGTGTGACTGAATGACATGCGTTCCCCAGGCCTGCGTTTGCCATCCTATTTAGATAACACCAGTGATTTATGTGCACGTCGAATACATAGGCTGAATTCCCGAATTCCTTCTGAAGCAAATAAATCCTCCTCCATCAGGACGTGGGCTGAGCAGGGCCCATGTGATGATTAGCCCTGGGCTCTGCAGCGGTACTGCTGCGGTCTCCCGCACGCGCTGCTACTGCGTGCGTGGCACCACCAGGGAGCCAGCCCCAGGCTGCCTCCAGATTCAGGGATGTATTTAGAAATATGGACCTGTTCCTTGCCTCTAAAACAAGGGTAATACTTCGATGCCTCTTTGTGACCCTGTAAGAATAATTCACAGAATCACAGAACAGCCTTGGTTGGAAAAGACTGTAAGACCACCAAGTCCAATTATTAACCTAACACTGCCAAATCACCACTACACCATGTCCCCCAGCACCACATCTACACATCTCTTAAATACCCCCAGGGCTGGGGACTCCACCACTGCCCTGGGCAGCCGGTGCCAGTGCTTGATAACACTTTTAAAAAATTATAACAAAGGGCATCCTATCTATGTTTCTAGCAGCTATATCAAAGAGTAACCACACCTCTCATTTAAAGCTGCTTTGAAAGGGATCACATGTAATAGGTCTTAGGATATTAAAAGTGTATATGTCCTGTTTTGCTTTTTAATTTACACATCCAGCTTGCCAGTTCTGGGATGCCATTAATGTTCTTAGCCCAGAATTACTCTGTTTAAAGAGCTAGGTTTTCTTAGCCCTTGCGACAACATGGGCTTTATGAGATTTGAGTGGGCAAATCCCACCAGTGTGTTTTTACTGCAAGGGCTTTTGTTTAGAGGAAGGCATTGGTGGCTCAGATCTCACAAATAAGTTATCTTATTTTGAGATTAAAATAGTTAGTAGTTCAGGGGCTGCTTTCTTCACCGTTCTTTAAGCACAAGATAAAATACAGGGGAAGTGGCATGGTTTATTCAAATAAATGGTGACACGAAGAAGCCTGCGAACTAACCCTTGCACCGAGTTAGTTGCAGGATTATTTCTGATGACTCAGCAGATCAGATAATCTGCCGTGTGTGGAGAAAAGGGGAGGCAGGATTCAGGGTCAGAACCAAATCCAGAAAGCCACGCCTGGGAGAATGCAAAATGTGCAGTTAATTTTGGATTAAAGGTAAAACCTGAAAAGAGCACAGCAACGTGCTGGCCCCCAGCAGGGATTTTTAGGCTGCGATTTTTGCAAGGACCAAAGAGGTGTTCAAAGGGAGTAGAGCACCACATCCCTGAGGGGCCTTTGAAAATCCAAACTTTAGTACTTTTGTTGGACACTACATTTATGAGAGATTCTGGCTGAAGAAGTGTGTTTTAATTGCAGAGCGGTAGTTTTACCCGTTTACGTCAACATTTCCTACTTTCTTAGAGGGGGAAGTTCTGCTCCTGAATAAATAGATGTTATACGTGGCCCAGAACGGATGAGATTTTCTCCATTCCCGAGAGCCAGGATGCTGCACTCGGGGGCAGTGTCTGTGGGCAGGTTTTCAAAGGCCACTCAGAAAGTGCCAGGGTGGCTCTCACACTGTGACTTCTCGCATGCATGCAGGAAAGGCACCGAGGGGCTTTTGCCAGGGGGTTTGTGCATAGATCATTGGAAGCCTTACGCTGAAAATGTTTATTTCTATTGGTACTTGCTCGTACTGTGCAAAATTAGTATGTGTAGCCCCAGAGTATGTGAAGTGCTTTGTGGAGAAGTCATCCATCTACACAAGCCCTTGGCATGGCTATAGCTTGGAATTCAGCATCGACCAATGGATATATTCTGCCAAATATCTAATGAACACGCAGAGATGACTGTGCACCAGCCTTTCCTCCTAGCTTTTGAAACGGCGACCATTCCCTTTCTGTGCTCTCAACTAAATCAAAGCATCTTGTAATCCCTCGCTTGTTTTTCAGTGACAGTAGTCCTCTGTGCCCTGACAAACATTGCCGGCAGAAGCCTGGTAGCTCCAGACAAAGTCCTTTGAGAGAGGTGGGAGGGGAGGGAGGCTCCCCGGGCAACTTTCCAGCGGCAGCTGTGCACTAACGGCATGGGAGTGTGGGAGGCTTCTCCCGGGTGGGTAAGACAGTTCAGCAATGCAGTGAATGTGTGCTCCCAGTGCATGACGCCTATTTACTTTTTTTTTTTTTGATTCTCTGACCTCTCTCTGACCAGGTCTGTCACCCCTATGCAGCTGGACAGGAGGGGGAACAGCAGGCAGGCTGTACCAGGGATCTCGCTGTGCTCGGAGAAGCGCGTGGCACTCCTCCGAGGGAAGCGCTTGAAGCAAGTAAGGGGGTGGCGAATTTTCCTTCTTGCCAAGGAAGTTATTCGGGGGTCGGTCTTATTTTGAAGTACCATCTCTTGCTTCCTGGGGAAATAACTGCCATTAATTTGCCCAACAGAGGTATTAAACAGTAACAGCTGAATGCCAGTCAAAGGCAGTGGTGTTCGCTAGGGAAGTGCCAGAAGAAGACAATTAGGACTCTTCAGGAGTCTGGGGTATTGTTCAGAGCCTTGTCATCTCAGCATCGCAGCTTCATGGGATCTGGTAACAATCCAAAAATGTGCATCTTCACAGTGACTGGAAGGCAGAGAGGCACAGCGTATGGGGACAGCAGTTAGGGCTCACCTCTCGACAAAGGGTGAGATCAGTCCGAGTCGCAGCTGGCCGCTTCACCTTCAGCTCCGTCCTCCTTTGTGTGGGTCTGGTGGGCTGCTGTGTCCACATCGGGGGGAAACGGGCGGTTTCAGAATTTCAGAAAGGCTTGCAATTCAGAATTTCAGAAAGGCTCTCTGAGGCTGAGGGAAGTAAAGGGATGGGAGCAAGTGTCCTTCAGGCGTGGCTGGGTTGCTAAAGGAAGGCCAACACTGCACTCAAGGAGGTTTAGGTCAAATTCTGCAGACCTTGACTCATAATTGTGCTGGAGCAGGGACCCACAAACGAGCCCCTGAGCTGAAAAAGAGGGGGATGACATTAAGGACAGCGTGGGGTAGAGGAGAAAACTCGAAGTGACAGTAAGTGAACGGTTGCACTTACCATCATAAAATTCCGTGTGGTCCTGGCCTGAGTCTCAGACCACTTGCAGTTCCTGCTGAGTTCAGCCAGAGCTGTGGGTGCTCAGCCCTCCTGGGAATAAGCCCTGCCTAATGAGGAGGATGGTTTCTGCCCCGCTGGAGAAGGGTAATGAGGGAGAAGGACCTGTTGAGACCAGCCAGGCGACTTGTGGAGGGTTGAAAGCAGACCGGGTCCAGACCATGGCCGTTGTTGCTCATCTGCCAGGTCGGGCCATTACACCATGATTGATCAGTTGTCTCCTGGTGCACATGTCTCAGCAGAAAGTTGTGCTTTCTCTCCTTTTTCTACCTTACCTCCTCTTCTGCTTTGTGCTGGCCAGAAGGAAAGAGGAGCTGACGAACCTGCACATCTGGGTGAACCTCCAGCAGCAGAACCGACCATCCTTGCCCACCCAGAAAGGCTTTTCAACAAAACAAAGGACTCCAGCTCACAATACTCTTCTTGGCTAAAAGACTAATGATTTTACTAATTTCTGTACCTTTTTACACAATGTGTAATTAAATTATGAAGCTCCTTCCCATAAGATGTTATGGAGGCTGAAATAATGAATGGATTCAGAAAAGGATTAGGCAAATTCATTTTGGCTATGAAGCAGGACTGGTAGGATAGAACCTCCAGCTTAAAAAGTTCATGAACTTCAAATGCAGGCAGTCCTTCTGGGCACGTGGAGGTACCGCAGCAGAGGAGTGTGGAGTGGGAAACCAAAAACTGCAGAAACTGACCCAAATGTGTGCTGTGACGGAAAAGTCAGGTATTCTGGTTCCCCAGGCACAGACCCCTGGGCCAGCCATGCAGGCAGGCCATGAGTAGCCCCAAGTCAGCTGGGAGATCGAATGAAGGCAGCTGACTCACAGGTGTATCCCATACCACTTCATCATGCTCATTATAAAAGGAGGGAGCTCACTGAGGGGCTTCAACTCCTGGGCCTTCTGCCTTTTTTCCCCAATTCTCCTTCTCAACTGGGGAGAGAGCATTGGGTGATAGACTAACTGCTACGGTTTAGCCCTGAGTGCTGGCTAAATGTAGACATCAGGTGTCTGCAATCTGATCTAACCTAAAATGATATTTAATATTTCAATCAAGGGGTTCACCTTTTTTTTCTTCAGAATATGAATTTGCAGCATGCCATCAGTCACTGGCCTCAAGCTATAACTAAGATTAATTCCAGCCGATGTGTGTATGCCTCTACTATGTTGATAATGAAATAAAACTTTCCCTGGTTTATTTGTCTGTCCCTTGAGGAATTCAGTCTTTCAGACCTTTCTCACAGCCAAGAGTACATTTTATAACATTTATTTATGTTTGCTGGCTATGAAGCATCTAAATAGTGTTTCATTAAAAAAAAAAAAAAAAAAAAAGAGAAAGATCAGAAGTGTTGCATGGTATTTATATTTCTTTAAGAAGGGTATCATTGACACACAGACAGGCTGTGGCTCGACATGATACGTTAACAAAAGATCATCCATGAAACATTCACCATAAAAAAAAGAGTATTAGATAACTAGAAAAATTAACTTTTAATGGAATTTAATTCCAGCTGTGGTATGTTATTTTGACTTTCAGTAAATCTTTCTGTTTTCCCTTGAATGCAATCAAACACCTTGTTATGCTGAGCTCTCTCCTTTTCCTCTTACGCACCCTGCACTGAGCCCTGATATGGGTGTAGGATTCGCCAGATTATTTTGCATTAGAAGAGTGCTATCTTTAGCAAGAGCAATTAAAGCAAAGGGGCTGCAGGCCAAAGCACTAAAGCTGTATAAGGGCTGTAGGTTAAGCTATATATTAATTATTCGGTTCCCTACTTGGAGCTGTGAACAGTGAATTCTTTCATTTTATGTTGCGTTTTTAAGGTATTTTGTGGTTTACTAAACCCAACACGTCAGGAGGTTTTGTATGTGGGTATTAAGATGGTGGTGATTTAGGAACTGCTATGGTGTTCGGAAAAAACAGCTGAGGCAGAGTCTGGAGGCAGATCTAGAGGAAGGGGGCAGAGCAGCTTCTGGGGGTGTTCATGTCTGTTGCTTTATGCAAGCTCCTGCGCAGGGTTGCAATGAGCTGGTTTTTTTCCATCTGCACCCTGACCTGTGCTGGTGGATTTGGTGGTGTGGGTGCGAACAAAGGTCTGATTCAGGCAGGAAGGTCTCCCCACCTGCCTCTCCTCCCAGTTTATGGTGGTGACTATGCAGCCTCTGTTGTGCACAGGATGCTCTCTGAATTGCCCCCAGAGGGGCAGCTCCCTCTAAACTCTCCCTGCAGCTGGGGAAGGCTGCAACATCCCCTGGGAGCAGCTGCTAATTTCAAGCCAGGCAACAGGGCAGCTGCCTCATGCCCAATGCCCCAGCATGGGAGGGGATCCTATTAATGTTACTTTGTTCAGTTAATCTGGATCTTGTAAAACATGTGTGCCTTCAAAAGTTCTGACTCTGACCTGCGAAACAGGTGGCACCTCGTAAGCCTTTTCAAAGGGAGTTCTCCTCATCTGCTGTGTAATTTAGGCCCCTGCATTAAATATAACTTGGTGTGGAGCAATGTCTGTAGCTCTCTTGCTCAGGCCAACGTCTGCGCGTCAGTTCAGCAGAACTCTGCGTAAATGCGAGAGCCCCCCCGGGCACCCTTGGTCCTGGGCTGAGTGCTTCTGCCTGCTGTGGCTATTGTCTGTCACACAAGCAAGGGATCCTTTGCGCCTTACTCCCGTAAAAGTGCAAATACCCATTTGCAATGTGGTAGAGGAGGAAATGGCAGCAGCAACAGTTTTCACACTGACTCTGAAATCCAGCCCTATGGTAATGGAGAGATTAATATAATATAACATAATTCAGTAAGCATGCAATATTTAACATTTAACTTCTTGGCCCCCCCTTTTTTTTTTTCTTGCCGGAAGTCTAAATGTTGGCCATCACTTGTGTGATGTGGAAAAAACACAGCTTGAGCTTGACCCAGGTGCTCAACTTCCTTCCTTAGATCACTGTGTGGCTGGAGAATCCTAGAGAGAGGTGTGAGCTACCATCAGGCTCAGGAAGAAAATGCCGGTGCCCCAATAGGATTGCTGGAAGTGGTTTTGAGGGTCGATGGGCCAGGCTGGTTGATGACAGAGACTGCACAGCACAGTGGCGTGCTTGACAGAAGTGCTGGAGAGGAGTCTGACTGGTGTGCAGGTAAGGGGGGAGCCATGCTGCCAGCTGGGTAAGGGAGAGGAGGCAGTGGCTTTCCTGCAGGTGGGAATGCTCAGGTGCAACTGGTGGGTAAACCAAGCAGTGTGGAAGAAGATGGATGAAAGACGGGAGAAAAAAGCCTTGAAAATGGTTCCCTGGCCATCCCAAGGCTGGAAGAATTTGCTAGGTGTTCAGTTCTGAAAGCATAGCTTGTTAGAGGCTTACAGTAACCCTAGGTCTGACCACAAGATGTGACATGGCCCTCGCAGTTGCCCTCTGGGGAGTCTTTCCCTTCATGCTGGATGTACTGGGGGCCCAGGCTCTTTTGACTCTGAAGTTATGTGCAACAGACGGATGGTCCACAAAATTGCCCCACGGTAAGTTACTGTCTCATGGTCTCAGTTTTATGAGACTCAGACATGAGGCCAACAAAGAAAAAGAAAACAGCATTGACCAAGACCTAGATGTATTTGGTGTCAATTGTTCCTCAGTAAAGGGGAGAATACACAAACTCTTCACAGAAGAAGCCAAGGAGTTGACTGCCAGAGCTGCCATGGTGCTACTGGGCTTAGGGTCCTGTAAGAAGTCGTTTGAAGGGGGCTATTTGCTCATCCTTGATCTCTCAGCCTCCAGCACAAGGGACAATGAAAGAGTATTCAGACACGTACTTACAACAGTCTTGGCAGCGGTTCCTTAAAATTCATCCTTACTTGTGGTTTCAGAGACTTGCCACTTGAAGCACGCCTATGGTACCCTCTGTATTTGTGGGACTCCAATCCCAATTAGTCTGAATATACACCTATATGTGCATGTGCGTGTAGGTGGATGTATAAGTATTGCGTATATAACCAGGCTGAGCAGCTCAGCATGAACATCTCTGTGGCCAAGGCAATGGCATGGGCAAGTAGACCCAGGAGGATCTACTTCAGTTCAGCTTCAGGTCTGTGATAGTCGCAAAGACTATCAAAGACACTAAAGGTGTTCTTTTAATTTGTAAGGGCTGCTTATGCTCTTTGGTTAGCTGACATGGAGGGTGGTGGCAGCCCGGTGGGGGCCTCTCAGAGCAGCAGCCCTCACTGCGGCCATACAGCGCAACACAGCACGTGGTGCCACTCTGATTTGGAGGATCGAAAGTGTCTTCATTTCAACTAGACAGCCAAGCTGGGAGGCTGGGAGGGATTTTGCTGAGGCAAAAGGCTGGAAAGGCGAGAGGCTGCGGAACCAGGGCATTTTATTTGTTGTTACTTCCTTGCTCTGTCTGAGTTTAGTTCACATAGCTGTGGGGCAATGCCCATACACCTACCTGGGCTAGCTGGTTGGCTACACTCTTCCTTTCCAATGAAAGGTTTTCTTCTATGCATGTTAATGTGTATGAAAACAACCTGTTGCTCTGAACAGCTGGGCTATACCATTAATCACACTTACTGAATCTAGGAGGGTTTCTGTAAAGAGTCCACCATCTGTTTAGTAACAGTGAGTAGGCCATTCAGACACACTGGTGTCAGGGAGAGGCGCTATTGGCAGGAATGTTGTAGGAATACTCATTTATTTCATTTACACAAAAAATGTAAGGACATATCTCTATGTTTGTAAGGCTTTAAATGCTTGAACTGAATGAAACTATTAGAATACAACTCTGTGAGTCCAGCTCCTCTCTCAGAAACCCACCTCTGCTGACTGCAGCCTAGATACATATTCTTTGCAGTGCATGGAGAACCTTTGCTGATGCTGTCCTTGGAAAGGTGGGGAGAGCTCTCCATGAAGCTGAAAGAACCCCAAAGCAAATGCTGTACCCTGGAGCCCTTCTTCCTTCAAACTTCACAGCATCTGGCTCAAGCACCTCTGCCAGCTGTGGTGGTTATGGAGTAGTGCAAGCAGAAAAGCTGCAAGCCACTTGGAGAAAAAAAGTAAGGCACTTGACAGTAAGATATCACATTGGGGTATCAGGGACACTCAGTAATTGCACCTGTGTGTTATTGAGCAACCTCAGTTTTGGGGTGGTGGTGGCCATTTCCCTGATGTACAGGAGGATCTGACCCACTTCTCTATTGCTGGCAAATTTGGAAATAATTTGACCTGAGAGTCGACCAAACGTACCATCCCAACATGTTCATGTGCTTTCTTGTGTGTTTTAACCTAAAAATACTTTTTCAGCAAGATTTTGGAGCAAGATTTATTTTTAGTTCCTTTTAAGGCAATTTGGAGACAGAAAGGAACAAAAAAGCCTCCAAACCCCAAACGAAACGGCGCCACTGAACAAAGGGGCTCTTGTTTGTAAACTTCCATTTTTAAGTGTTGTTGCATATTCCGCTGGAACAGTTTTTCGTCTTTCACTTACACGGTCCAATTTTTAAAATACTAACCTATTCAAGAGTCAAGTATATTTTAGTGCCTTTTTGAGTGTTTTTTCAGTGCTGCGTACCTGTTTCTCAGAAGACTGAACTTGCTTTGCTCCCATGTATTGATCCTCTTAGATAATGTCCCCAATGAGAAAAATAAGAGTGTTTCAGTTTGCAGAGGAGCAAAGTTAAAGAGGCTGAGCTGAATTTGTCCTGTAATCTGTCAGCCACAGAGCCTTCATCACTTAGTGATCCTCACCTCATGTTTCTGCCGTTTGCAGCATGAGAACAGGACTCTGTTTCAGAAAAAACGACCCAGGAGCAACAAAAAAAACCCCACTCCATTGCTCCCTCCTCAGTTTTCCTTTGAATCTAGACATGGTTTAGCCACAAGAAATTTTTTTTCTCTGCACTTCTACCTTAATATTTTTGTCTACATTGCTTTGCCTTTCTCTGCTGCCAAAGCTAAGTGTTTGCTGAATTAAATAAACCATGCCGCGTTGATAGAGCTTGTGAATGCTGCTATTGTCATCAGAATCCTTTCACTGATCCGACCCCAAATCCTAATGCCAACTCTGCACTTACTGGTGCGGTAGTAAGCGAACAAGAATCGATCATGCTGACGAGGCTAAGAGAATCTCAAAAAAGTCATTTCGTAGGCTGGTTTTGTCACAAAGTGGCAAAACTTTGGGTGTGTTATACCTGGCCTGGTTTGGAATTGGTCCTGTCTGTCAGGAAAGGTTTTTCAATTAGTAAATGCTCAGTAAATTAGCAGCACATTAGAGGAAAGCTTTTCGTCCTGTCACTGAAATAAAAATAGTTGATGATTTCAGCTGCAAGTTAGTTAGTAACACTGGATTTGATGGATTTCCAGTGTTTGCATAATGCAATAGGGGATGGTGCAAGGAAAAGGATTGTTCCTATCTGTATTGGGTTGAGGAACAACACTGTAAAGTCTCTAAGGTGAAAAATTAGATCCATTTCTGACAAGATAGTTACTTAAGACCTTAAGAGGAGAGGTCTGAATTCTCAAAACAAAACCATAATAAGTAAAGTCCCCTAATTTTGCGTATCTTAAATGCCTGTGCACTGTTATGTATTCCAGAACCAAATACTCTTGTGTCCTGCTGAGAAGTTCATGTAAAAAAAATTGTCTGCTGGTTTTGTGTGAGGTCTAGAAACAAACATGTTCACCTTTGACTCCAGTCAGTCATTGTCAAGCTACCAGTAGAAGAACATCCTTCCTTAAATCCCACACCATTATTTCTTCTGACACCTATTGTTTCTTCTCTGTTTGGGCATGCTGACCAGTAGCAGCAGGAGAAGAGATGCTTTGGAGAGTTACAGCAAGGAACTGGTGGCTTAGAGCAGTACTGGAGTTCAGAAGTGGTAGTGGCTTAAGGGTTTTGATTTTGCTTTTAACGTATCTGTGTGAAACAGCACGATAGCCCTTTTTAGCAATGTTTTCCTTTTCACTTTGTTTTTCTTCCTGACAATATAGCACACAAAACCTCAATGTGGTTGTATAGACAGCTGCTGCGTGAATGACTCACACTGTCTCTAGACATTGTGTTTCACCAACATGCGTCCTAACCCGAGAACTATGGTCTCAGCCCTGTGGTTTAGGTGAGTCACGCTCAACCCAGCACCTGGCAATAGGAGAAAGGCAGCTTTCAGTGACTTCTCCCAGTTTGGCCATTGTCAGGGCATAATTACTGCTGGGTTACCTGTGGTATTATGGAAGCACTCTATTGCACTGCCATTTGCCTCTTGGGTGGGGTCCCCTGGTTTTATCAATGCTTTGGTGTCAGAGGAGCTTGGAATATGCCCAGTTTCTCAAAAAATGGGCCCTTTCTGTGTGAGCTTGCTGTGGGCCTTGAGCTTTGGAGGCATTGCAAGAGCATGGCAGCAGCAAATCATTTCCTTCTTTGGCCTGGGAAGGCTGAGAGACCATGGCTTTTACAAAATCTCTTGTTCAAATGATAATGCCAACCTTGCCACTGCAGTGTAGCAGAGTCCAGGCTACTATTTAACTCTTGTTACGCGAGCAGAGGCTGGTACAAACCAAACTGATAATTCACATCCACTGGAATTCAGATTACAGCTCAGAAGTGACTCTTTAAAAGCTCCAGAATAATTATTTCACCTGGAGTTGGAATTCTTTCTCCAGGCTTGACTTACAGTTTATAAATATGTGAGATAGGAGATTGGTAATTCAGTTTATAGTTTATATGAACCCTGAAGCTTATGTCAATGCTGTTATCTATTATAGAAATGCAAACATGCTCTTTGATGTGTTATTCGCAGTGACTTGGGAGGATAACGACGGAATACTCTATGGGCATTTGTAAAAGAAATTCAGAAATTGCAAGTCTACTAGGACCTAATATATTTTCATTTATTTTTTTCCTCTTTTGCAATATGCTTGATTACAGTAACTTAAAAACAAGAGAAATATTGCATCTGTCTGGGTTTCTGCAGTAGAGCTGCTATGCCGAAACCCCTTGTTTTGAGTATGCCAAATGTTTATTATAATATAGCAGAAAGGAAATTTGGTGCCACATATCTATGATTTATTCTGTTGGACAGATTTTCTTGCTATAGGAGCACCTCCTGCTGGCTCTGCACTGCACTGCCCTTGGACTGCTCATGTTTTCCAGACTTGGGAATAAAAAAGGAAGCCAAGCGAGGTTTCTTGAGATGAAGGAAAATGATCAACGTGGGATCAGCCCTGCTGCTGTCAATGGTGATAGGGATGGCTCTGGTGACTGATGCTACTCAATCTGCTACAGATACATATTTATATTGTCCCTAATGGCATATTGGTACTCCACTAATTCAGTTCAAGAGGGTCGTAACGCACTTTCTGTTCCCATGTTTCCACAGTGACCCAGCTGAAGTCCACAGAATAGCTGGCAGTGAAACTCAGTAATAGTGCTCACCTCCCTATTACTGAGTTTTAGCAAGATGACGTTGTGCTTGTCCCTGGTAGCTTCAACTACAGAATATTTTTCCACCAAAAATGCCATTTTTATTTTAAAAAGTGAATGTCTAGTGGGTTTTTGACCATTTCAGTGAAATTTGAAATTTATATTTGAAAATATAAAAGCAAGATATTTTTGATTACTGCTACAACAAGCAGCTTTTTTCTCAAGTTTTGTTTCCAAGCAATTTTTTACTTGAAGGTTTGGTTTTTATTTTTTAGGAAGCAGTTAAAAAGTCATTTTAAAAAATAAATCAAACTACACGTGATCTGTTAAAGGTAAGCTAAATAAGCTAATCCTGATCAGAGTGGTTTTTTTTTCTTTGGAAAATTAAATCAACTGAAAATACTTGCTGTCATTCAGATGCACGGCAAAAATAAGTTCAAAATATCAGCATTTCCCCCCAAATGAGAACACTGCCAGCTCTGGCATGTTCCTTTTGGTGATCAAAGCTCTTTGGATGGATGGAGATGACACGCAGAAAACATGGTTTGTTCGTTTAAATGCAGTGGGTGGAGAGAATGAGAAAGCAGAGTGTTGTAGGGAGTAGGACTCAAACAGAAAATGAGCAGTAAGTATGTGTACATCAATGCCTATTACTAGTAGGAAGCATTAACACTGTAGTAGCACTTAAAGGCTCCTGTTATTTATTGGTATTCTAATTGTATAGAAAGAGGCTGTTGAGATAGACACCGGAAAACAAGCACAAGAAGACACAGACCTTGTTTCTACAGCAATTAAGCTTTTGTTTTACAAAGGGACGACCCATGGATTATTACAAAAACATAGTCGTCTTTATTGTCCTATTTTAATATTTTGACACACCCTAACAAAAACACAGCATGGCACTGTAGTACTCTGTTGTCATGTATTTTATGGCTGTGTGTACCCTCCGGCATGTTTCTGCAGCCTCTTCTCTGGGTTAATTGTCACCTATGGCTGGCTGGCTGCTCCTGGGGAAGATGCCACAAAGGTAATTGATAGGGTTCAGATGACACCCATCGCAAACACACACGTGTCAGCCCAGACAAGTGCTCAGCCAGGACAGTGCTCGCAGTCCTACATCATCTATGGCACACATTTTACAGAAAGAAAAACCAGGAAATAATTTGTAAGTAGTGTAGAAAATAGTTTAAAACTTCTTGGGGGCTATTTTGGTAAATCTTGCTGCTTGTAAAGCCAGGGTCCTTTTATCTTATGGGGCTGAAAGGCAAAAGAAAATTATGACTAATACATTTTTAAGAATTAAAAAAAAATTACCTAACTCCACATATTTGGAATATCTGAATACTACCACTTAAGGCTGTGATTTTCAGAAGAGCTTATAGGAGTGTGGCACCCGGACCTACTCCTACCCCTGCTGAAATGCATATTAATTTGTTATCAACTTTCATGTGAGGGATCAAAACTCTTCAGCTCTTACTGAATTTCCCTGGGAGTTTGGTGACTGTTGCAAAAATCCCAGCTCAAACCTCTGAGCTGTCACTCTCCTTTCAAGGGGGAATTGGGAGTCTATTGCCAAAATCCCAGGCTGAAGAGCCTGATAACTCCTGGCTTTCAGGGTGGGAAGCAAGCACTGTGCATCCCACCCAAAAACCAGCAGGAATCTCTCTTTTCCAGTGCAGAGGGATTTGACATTTTGGACTTAGCTACATCCCTCAAGCAGGATGGAGTATGACCTGTCTGAGGCTTGTGATGGGTTTCCTTTATTTGGGGATCGAGGAGAATCTACGTCTGGGTAAGAGAAAGCAATATTTGATCTGGCTGTAGCAATCCATTTCTATGAAGTAGTTTCTGTTTTAAAGGTGCCCAAAAATTTGAGCTGAGAAAAAGTAGTTCTCGTGAGCTGGACTAGGGGGTGAGGATGGCTGGGGCAGTCACAAACATATATTGCCATGTATTCCCAGCCCATTTCAGTGCCACTGTCACACAGATGCCTTTCTGTTTCAGAGATGGAAAGGAATGTGTGCATTCTCTCATACAGAAGTACTGCAACGAGGTCTGCGCAGTGGCTTTGCAGGTCACCACGGAATGGAATCAGCTGCGGTCAGTCGGATACTGCAGGGGCAGAAGCTGTCACTGGTAGAAACCTAATAATGAGACGTGTGTGTGTGTACTTGTACGTGGGGGTGCACACCTTGGTGCGTGCACACACACGTGCAGAGGGGCAGCGGCAACGAGAGGGACTGCTCGCGGAAGGAACAAATCTGCTTTACACTAACAGCTCTGGATCTGTGCTTTATTTAGAAGAAATAATGCTCGTGTATCAAACAAACCATCCTTGCTTGCTAGTGCCCTTAGAGTGATGGTAATTACATAGGTTTTTGGTCAGTCCTGTCATATTTACTCCACTAAGTTGATTAACCTATGTAATGAGTCCAGGACTGTGACCAAGACTGACCCCACATCAAAGGCTGGTATTGCTGCTGTGTGCTGACCTGAATTTTAATTGTTCACTAGGTTTTATAATTAAACCACAAGTGTGCTAAAGAAGAGATTAGGCATTTTAGCTGGCAGTGTATGCATTTTCCCAGGTGTGCCAATTGTGTACACTAGAAAACGTCTGATGCCCACCTCAATATGCAAGTATCTAATGACATGCCACTTCACAGATACCTAAAGCCTCTTTCTTTGTTTTTTCTTGATATCTTAAAATGGGTAACAAATGTAATTTATATGCTAAAACTTTTCTATATACATTATTGTGTATCACTAAAGCTCTTGCATAAAGGTATATAAATAAATCAACAATGAATAAATTAGGACTTCAAGTGTCTGTGAAGTTCCCACAGGCTTCCACACTTGGTCCTCAGAGCCCAGAAAAGCTACTGCAGACAGATGTGTTTTCCTTCTTCAGGATCATCAGTGTGGTACATCTGTTGCTTCAGCCAGCGGCTATGCCAGACTCGAGAGGAAACACATTGCTCCTTAAATGAAGACAACTATCACAAATAAATGAGAACATTTGGAAAGCCATCCATGCCTCACTTTTGATTGAAAGACACTTCTCTTTTGGAAGCTCTCACAACATAGAAGAGAGGAAACTGTGCTGCCTCACTCTGCACAACACTTCCCTCTCTCCTTTTGCTGGAGAAAAGCATGTGATTCGACATCTGAGTTTTCCAGCTCATGCTGCCTTCTACCTCACACCCCTGCTCCTTTGGTGAGGAGCAGTCTGGCATCTCTGTTGGTGCAGCTCCCTGCTTTGCTTCTGACCACACAGAGGAGACACAACTAGAACAAAGTGGGTTAATCCAGAGTAGGGTGGGTTGTGCTGGAAGGGAACAACAGGGAAGAAGATCCATCTTTCATTCATAACATTTTGTTTGAAACATATGCAAAGAATTAGGAGCTACATTTTCATCTTGATGAGCTGGGACTTGGGAGCATGTCTTGAGATTTATGCAAGACCGTGAATTTGGTCTGAAATTATTCTTCTTTGGTGTGCTTGTGCTTCTTCCATCTTCCTGTGATTTAGTCCTATTGTGATTCTCAGGACTCACAAAAAGTTGTTGACTCTGTGGATCTGATTGTGAGCAGAGAGCCTGGCTGAAGGAAGAGTAAAATCCAGATTTCTTTCCTGCAGGAAGACTGTTGCACATAAAGAATAATAAGGGCAAGAAGACAAAATGCAGCAGGTTTGGCGAGTAGCAACCTCTGAGATACAGGCTATTTGTCTCATGCCTTTGACAGCTGGAGTTCTTCTAACATGGGAAATTTGCAATTGTCTACTGATACTTTGAAGAAAAATAATTTTAATTTCGTATGTGGCTGTGGGATGCTGAGACAGTTCTAGTCTCTCTCTCTCTCTCTTTTTTTTTTTTTTTTTTTTTTTTTTAATTAAAAAAAACACCCTGGCATTGAATAGTGTCCTGTAGACACTGGTCTTAATGTAGCATTCGCAATGTACCCTCCAGGGACAATCTCTGCTTTGTTTCTCTTTCCTGTGTGCTGTCCAGGAATCCCAAAGGCACCTCTGGGAAGGTTTTTCTTTCAAAGGGGGAATTGTTTGTTCAGCCACATAGTTGAGTTCACCAGCTTGGATGCGTTTTTTCCTTTGCAGTATGCTCCAATATGCCTTGATCCATCCCAAGAGCTTCAGAAGCCAGCTGAGTGTTGCTTGGGTGTGAACTTCTCCGCCTGTTTCCCACCTCTGGTCACTCTCAGGCACAAGACTTTGCAACCTATTGCAGTTGATCCTGCCATGAGGGTAATTTCTGCATGCTGGAATTCTTAAGAGCGCTGATTTATATCCTACTGGCATCGACATACTGATATTTTTCTGCCATTTTTCAGTAGTTATTCATCAATTTAAGCATGTGAACAGCCTTGAAAAATCAGTGAGAACTCTTAAATGCTGACTGTTGGACTCTATGAAAAATGATGCCTTCATTAACAGGTGTGAATGCACACAGGAACCTTGCTTCCTTGTTCAGAAGCACCCTCGCCTTTACAGAAAATACTGTACCTGAACTCTGCCGTGTCTGGCCTCCTTGAATGTATTTGCAAGGACTGAGAGTTAAGTAAAATACCCCCTAGCTAAAGAAAATAATATAGCCCTGCTTGAAATACTGATGTGGTATATTCTTTAAGAGTGCCTGCATGCACCTGTAAGAGCAGATTTTACATTGTAAATAAGACCTTCAAATTTTCCTCCTGTGTCTTAAGCTTGCAGTGACGAAAGCCTGTGCACTGCATAATGATGCCTCCAAACAAAAATACATAAATGTGCTAAAAAAAGAAAAGTATTTGCTTTCCATAAACCTCAAGCTCTATGAAATAGGTTTTGACTCTTAAATTGAGACAATAACATTCAAATAAAATTAAATGGGGTAGCCCAAGATTGAAATCCTAATACAAGAATTAACAAGGAAGAAAAGTCATAAACAAATTACTGAAAAATAATTTAAAGGTAAATATGTTAATTTAAAATAAGCTTGCATACTCATTTGAAAGATGTAATTTCAAGAGAGAATAACCAGTTTTAAATTAATATAATTTATTAACAATTAAAAATTATAACACAAGCGGAGGGAGGTTGGAGGTGAAATATTGAGTTTCCTTTGATAGGTAGAGTAATTATGAAGTATGCTTTTGAAGTTCAAGAAGAGAGCCTTAGGACACAACATTTTTTAAAGTAAAAATTGGCTTGCACTCTGTTCAAGTGATTTATTTTGCACTAAGAAATGGGTGTGAGACATGATGTGATTTAAAATGTCATCCCTTGATGGAACTGCTTGAGGGTGACTTTTTTTTTTTTTCTTTTTTCTCTCCTTTTATTTATATATTTGGCTGCTTGATTTCTAAAGTTTTCTATCTTAAGGAATCTACTGAAATTAAGTAGAAATTAAAAAAAAACAAATCACAAACACCCCCACCCTCCCCCAAATAAAACTTTCCCGTAAAGTTCTGGAAGCTAAAAGCTAGACTCTGGAGGGAGCCACCGGGAAGGAATACATTTTTCAGTTGCATCTCTGTCATCCATGTTGTCTACCTGGTGGCCAACTTTGAGGAATACCACTTGTCCATGCTACCAAGCTAATGCATGTTACAGATGTTGTAGGAGTGTCATTTGTTTTCAAAACCAGCTTGTCCCGCACATCCCTGGACAGGGAGGACCGCTCCTCCTCTGTCCTCTCTATGCGCCTTTTTTAGGAACGCTTCTAAAAGATGGGACTGGACTTACTACCTCTTCCAGTTTTTCTTACAAGCAAGACATTATGCAATATATGTGGTAGGTAGTCAACAACAGAATGACTTTTGGGACATGTTTGCTTGCACTGGGCTTTACTGGCAGGAGGAGGTGAAGCTGGCTGTTGTGTCAATGGGCCCAGAGGACAGAGGTGGTGCTATGGCTGAAATACTCCCTCGTTTACCTTTGCAGACTCATCTCTTATAAAGCTTGTGTTTAACCTCAGTGGTGTTTTTATATATCTGATGATTTTTATCATAAATCTCACAACTTTTGTTTGAAGCCCTAGCTATCAGAGGCAAGGGATTTATGTGAGAATCTCATAGATTTAACATCATGGTGACTCTTATGATATTTTACCTTTTGCTAGCTGAATAGGTCTTGTGGGTCCTGGTAGAATCACAGAATTGCCTTGGTTGGAAAAGACCTCTAAGATCATCAAGTCCAACCATTAACCCAGCACTGCCAAGTCACCACTACACCATGTCCCTCAGCACCTCATCTACATGGCTCTTAAACACCTCCAGGGATGGGGACTCCACCACTGCCCTGGGCAGCCTGTGCCAGTGCCTGACAACCCTTTCAGTGAAGAAATTTGTCCTAATATCCAATCTAAACCTCCCCTGGCACAACTTGAGGGCTTTACCCCTCGTCCTATCACTGTTACCTGGGAGAAGAGACTGATCCCTGCCTCACTACAGCCTCCTTTCAGTACTTGTAGAGGGCAATGAAGTACAAGCATCTAGACACATAGCAGCTCAGTTGGGCAGCTGTAGGGGAGATCCACCTGTGCTTGCTGCCTGCAGAAATTCCAGTCAAATTTAAAAAAAAAAAAAGGGAAAACACAAGCCCTTCAAGTTTTACATAGATGTGCTTTGGAGAGCCCCGAAATGTGGATGCTCTTCTCTCTCTGAGCTCCACCAGCTCTGCGGGGCTGAATGATTGAAAAAGAGAGCAATGTATTTCATCACTAGCATGAATAAATTATAACCGAATACACACAGGGCACAGATCTGCCAAGTGAGAGAAGCCACTTTTTTTTTTTGTCACTTTTCAAATAAAATTGCCATCTAATCTAAAATACGGCAGTCTTGCTGAAAGTCTGTGAATTCTCTTTGTACGAGGAGCTGTAGCAAAGTTTGTAGCCAGACTTGTTTTAAAAAACACAGAAGTTAAAAATAGCTGTGCAGTCAGGGAGCAGGATCCAGCTCTAAATGGGTGGCCCAGTTTGCTCTCACATTCAAGTGTTGTAAACAAAAATCAACCCTTTTCTTTTTAGGCTGATGATGATAGCTTTTTCTCTTGCCATGGGGAAATGTTGGCACTTCCCTATAATCTGATAACTCTTGATTATTTTTGTGGTCTTTCTTTGTTCGTGAAAGGTCTGTGTCAACAAACCACCAGTATCATTTTGACTGTGAGCAGCACATCATTGGGATCATTAGAAACATGCATTGTTTCTCATGGAGGTGAAGGAGTAGGTTTTGGGTTTTTTTGCAGAAGATTGGAAAGATTTCTGCAGGAGCTTTGCAAGGAGCTCACTACACTTTTATTCTGGGCCTTCCGCAGGACTTGCTGTTGCTCTGGGTAGTAACCAGATTTGCTGCTGCATGGGGAGAATAGACTGGCTCATGGTCCCACTTTGACAGCCATGAGGCCTGCAGGAATGGCACAGCCCAGTGTGTGGAGCAATTCTGGAAGATTCATCCCAGCTGTGTCTCACACCAGGTGGCAAAACAAACCCTAAAGGGCTGAGGGTGTGGGCTTCTGCTCTTCCCTGCAGTGCTGTGGGTTGGGACTGCAGTCTATGATTGCTGCCTTCCTTGTTGCACCATGGAGAAAGTTGAGGTTTTAAAGAAGGAGGTAAGAGATATCTAAGCTGGTACAAGTCTGTTATAACTAGAAGTATTTTTTTTTTTTTTTTTCTGTAATGCTCAGTTGAAGAACTGAGGCAAGCTCTGTGTTTTCTGACTTGTGTTAATCACCAGCCTTGATAGAGCCTGTGCTGTTTTACTTCTCAAGCCTTGTGCATGTCTGTTAAATTGAGCACAGAGGGTCTATCTGTCTATGAAATGGGAGCGTGTTATTTATTGATCTCACAAGGGGTTTTTTTTTGAGATAACTTTTCCTTTTAACCATAAGCCTTTTGATACTGGGCTTTTGTCTTTTGTGACTGCTTGGTGCCAAGCAGAGGTGGTGTTAGAGGCAGACTGTAAAAAGTGCTTTAAAATCACTGAATGCAAGGGCTAAAGAATGAAAAGGCTTTCCTTTATTTTAGTTGTTTCAAATGTTGACAGGCCACAGAAAGCTGTCAGCATGTTCTCCATTGCTAACTCGTATTTTAATGTATGGTCTTATGAGAACAACAATATCTGCTGTTTTCCTGAAGAAGCCTTTCCTTACAGTTTACACACGTCTGATAAAAGTATGAAGGATAAAGCCAAGATATGTTTCTGTTGCCCAAGATGTATTTGATGATATTGTAGCCTATGGTGTCCTACTCTTGAATCGGCTCTTTACAAGAGGCTTGGAAAGCTGTTGCAAAGCTGGGAAGCACACGGCTAATCCATAAAATCTGAAATATATGTAAAGCAATGTGAAAATGACACCTATTAACTGGAAATTGCTATAGATAAAAGAGATCTGGCAGCTGAATCACAAAATATTATTCAGAGTAAATATTTACACCAACTTAATAGCCTAGAAACAGTTCCACCACTCGAACAGCCTTCAGAAGTATCAACTAATTTGAAATAGTGGGTTGCCATTAAAATAATAGTGAATCTGGCCTCGTCCTTTCTCCTTGATGTCCTCTGGGCTTTCTCTGGTGGGGGTTTCTGGTATCTTTTTTTTTTTTTTTTTTTTTTTGTCTGATTCAGTAAAACGCTAGGAAAAATTTAATCTTAAACACCAACTTAAATCCTTCTGAGTTCAGAATAGCATTTCAATGTGTGCTTGAAGTTCTGCACATGGTTGTCTGTGGTCTGCATCCCCCTCCACCAGCAGCAAGACCCAGCATGGACAACCATGTGCTGTCTCTTGGCTAGTGAGATGTTGAAGTAAGGGGGGTGGTAACCCTGCGCTTGTGTTGCCTGCTCCTGAATAAGCACTTGAGCGTGAGTATAATGGTTTGCATTGTGATGGAGAGATGGGATGGCTGCTGCTGTCTAGCGGGCACTTCTGGCAGGCCGTGGCTGGTGACCCAGAGCTTGCATGGGGCAAACTGCCAGCACAGGAGGAGGCAGAGGTGTGTTGTGAACCAGGGAGTTTGCTTGTGTCTTTCTTTTTCTCAGTACCTAATTGGTACCTAAGTACTTCCTCAGCACCCACATGAACACTGTTCCTCGCCCTTCCCCATCTCCGCTTCCTGCATTTCATTTGTGGGTTGTTCTTTGGCCACCACACCAGCCTTAGCAAGGTGACAGGTGGTGCAGGAGGATGGGGTGCTCTACACTGGCATTGCTGTTGCTCTGCTTGTGCGTCCCCTGCTCTGGTGGGGCTGGACAGCTACACCACCTGTGTGGTCAGTGACTACATTTCCCTGGTGTTGGGGTCGTTCCCCTGTTTTGCCTGCTGTGAGGTTTTAAAGGATTTTCTTATCACTGATAAATATAAAAGCTGGTGAGACCATTGTATGTGGCTGAGTGTCTGCGGTATGGGAGCCTTTAATACTGGTACTATACCTGATGCTGTAACGATTCCAGCTACTTTAGCAAAAAATATCAAGGAAAGAGCTCTAGTCCTTTCCCAGAGGGGAGTGGGCCTATTAAAATGAATGACTAAGAACCTGCCATGTTGCTGGCATAAGCCATTTGCATATCTAGCTAATGAAAATCTACTTATTTTAATTTTGGTGAAGTTTCTGCTGCCTCACAAGCTCAGTGACTTGCTTTGCAGGTCAGGAACTGCTGGCCACACAATGCAAGAGAGCTCCTTCCTTCAGTCCAAGCTAAAAGGAATCTCTAGAAATTTGGTTGGTGTTGTAGGTCAGGTTTATGTTCACAACTCTGCTCCCTTACTGACTGCCTGTGTGACATTAGGCTTAGCCTCCCTGTACCTCATCTCCTGGTTGAAAAAATAGGTATAGTAAGGACACAGTAGTGGTGCGATACTGCTAAAAATTTCCTTTTGATAGTACAGTGGTGCTATGATCTAAGGTATGCTTGCAGGGGAATATAATCTAGATTCTGTATGTTAATATCCAGAAAGCTTGGTGACAGACTGCACAAAAGCTCCTCCTACTTTTTCTTCGGAATGGTAAGAAGAATGTTACCTTACTATTTTAGTTAAGGACTTCTGGATTCATAATTAAAACAAAATTAACTAAATTCTGCTTACCATGGGTCTCTTTCAGTGTTTATAGAGAGGACACCTGCTGAGCTTTATGCTGCCTTGCCAGGGCTGCTTGTGCTGTGGGAACTGGTTTGCTGAAAGCTGGGTACCTGCACTGCACTGCAGGGTGCAGTGGAGACATACCTGCAGTGTGTGATTTCCAAAGTACTGCTCCTTCAGGTCCCACAGATATTCCTTGGTGACTACTATTGCGTCATGAACTGTAGTTCAGTTACTCTGTATGTAATGTATAGACTGGGCATGAGATGTATAGAAGACTATTATTATAATGCCTTTTGAATTTTAAGCTCATAAATGCTGTAAAAAGCTACCAGGGCCTTACAGATTGGTAAGAAAATTGTATATTCCTTATACATTTTTTCCAATAAGTGCAGCCAATACATCTCTAAGGACCAGGTCTGTCCTTCTGAAATAACAGCTAAGTTAAAACCTGAACTTCTTGAGGCTGGAAACCTCATTATAACTATTTGACCTTGTCATTTATTGAGGAACACTTTCAAATCTTCAAAAGAAAATAACCCATATTATACCTGTCACAAGTAGGACTCCTCCATGGATGTGTGTAGCCCAGCTGTTGGCTCAGCTTCTCTCAAGGAGAGCTACAAAGCCACATGGTGTCTCTGGGTACTGGATTTTGTACTTGGACCTCTGTATTAAAGCTCATACAGAGTGACAGCTCCCTATTGGATACACATCTGAAGAGCTGCAAGAGTGCAAGTCATTCCAGCAAGGGTCTGGTATAAGTTACACTTGGTAAATTGGCTCCAGATAAGTCTATTTTGGACTGTGGAACATGAATAACTTGTGTGGTATACTAAAGCCTTCTTTTTCTTGCCTGAACCTTGTTTCTTTGCAGGGAGCTGCCATCGCAGTCATAGAAATGCAGATCTAGAGGCTGGCAGGTTTTGGATAGCATAACACTGGGTCAAATTTTGCACAAAGACTGCTATTAGCCTCCTGGGAATATTGAACAACTGGGAGACATACAGTGGGATCTAAGAGCTGTATCAGAGACTTCATTTTGCTGTAACAAATTGTCTTTGAGTAAGTGGCAGCATGCATCTTGATTTTGATATATGTAGCCTGAGATTATGGAAGAGGTAGACATAGTATAGTCGTTTAAACCTCAAAATATGTTTTAAATAATTGATTTCCATGCATCTAAAGTAAAGATCTGTTATTCAAAATATATTTTCAAAAAAACCTCAGCCAGTATGACAAAATAAATACTTATAAATAATTAAAAACATATTTGGAGTCTTTTAATGTTGCAAAATATGTCTCTAACAGTGGTAAAACCTCAATAAATATGATTTAATAATTCCTTGTGTATTTAATACATAAGCATCCTATTGAATAGAAAAAAAATCAGATCACAGGGTACCCTATGGTTTTTCTTGCATGACCTTGGAGAGAACATGAGGAAATAGGACAGAAAACCTACTTTAGTTTTACAGGCATGGGAGGCAAGAAGATTGCAAAAAGAGGCTCTTCCAGGAAAAGTGCTGCTGCAGTTTCCAGTGGGCAGCCCCCCAGACGATGGATCTGAAGCCCATCTACTAATTTATGATGTGTGACTGAGGAGGATAGAAGTGTAGTTCATATGAGTTGCTTGGACCAATATGCTAATGATGGGCACTTTTCTCAGGATTAGAGGGGCCCTGCCTTCAGCCAGGTGGAGGAGAGGGATAACAGAGTCCATTGGAATGTGTGGATTCAATGGCCTGGCACGTTGGTACTGCAAAGATACAAGGCTCTGGTGGACACTGGTGCACAGTGCACCATAATACCTTCCAATTACATTGGGACAGAATCTATTTCCATTGCTGGAGTGATGGGGGGATTCCAGGATTTGACTGTAGTTGAAGCTGAAGTCAGCCTGACTGGATGTGAGTGGCAGAAGCACCGTATTGTGACTGGCCCTGATGCCCCATGCATCCTGGGGGTGGATTATCTCAGAAGGGGATACTTCAAAGACTCGAGGAGGTACCGCTGGGCATTTGGTGTAGCGGTGGTGGGGGTGGATGAAATAGAACTGCTGTCTGCCCTCCCTGGCTTATTGGAGGACCCTTCTATTGTGGGGCTTCTGAGGGCTGAGGACCAGAAGGTGCCTATTGCTACTACAGTAGTGCATCGGGGACAGTATCGTATGAATTGAGACTCCCTGTACCCTACCCAGAAGCTGATTGGCCAACTAGAGAGCCAAGGGGTGATCAGCAGGACACACTCACCCTTTAATGGTCCTATTTGGCCAGTGTGGAAGTCCAATGGAGAGTGGAGACTGACTGTGGACTATTGTGGCCTGAATGAAGTCACACCATCACTGAGTGCTGCTGCGCTGGACTTGCTAGAACTCCAGTATGAACTGGAGTCCAGGGCAGCCAAGTGGTACACCACGATTGATATCGCCAATGTGTTCTCAGTCCCGTTGGTGGTGGAGTGCAGGCCACAGTTTGCTGTCCCCTGGAGGGGTGTCCAGTACACCTGGAATTGACTGCCCCAAGGGTTGAAGCACAGTCCCACGGTTTGCCATGGACTGATCCACTCTGCACTAGAAAAGGGTAGAGTGCCTGAGCATTTGCAGTATATTGATGACATCATTGTATGGGGTAACACAGCAGAAGAAGCTTTCAAGAAAAGGAAGAGTGTAATTCAAACTCTACTGACAGCCGGGTTTGCCATCGAAAGAGGCAAGGTCAAGGGACCTGCTCGAGAAATCCAGTTTCTAGGAATTAAATTGCAGGATGGGAGTCACCAGATCCCATTAGATGTAACTAACAAAATAACAGCAATATCTCCACCAGCTAACAAAAAGGAGACACAAGTTTACATAGACATAAGTTTATACCTGTTTTGTGAAAGGCATGCACAATTATAAGAATATGAGAAGAAAATAGTGTTTATGTTAAGCATCCCTAATTACTGATCCAGTGCAGATGCAAGCCAGTGCTTCATAATCTGATAAAGCTGTTTTGGGTAGGCTCAGACTTGACCTTAGGAAGCATTTCTTTACAGAAAGGGTGGTCAGACACTGGAATGGGCTTCCTAGAGAGGTGGTCGATGCCCCAATCCTGTCAGTGTTTAAGAGGCATTTGGACAATGCTCTTAATAATGTGCTTTAACTTTTGGTCAGCCCTGAAGTGGCCAGGCAGTTGGACTAGATGATCATTGTAGGTCCTTTCCAACTGGACAGTTCTATATCAAGTAAGAAATGTTTAGCTAGGCTTTGCAGGCTATTAAGACCAAGAAGTGCAAAGTGAATTTTAAAATGGATGGAGGTAGCTAAAGGATAATTTCTCTAAACTGTTGAGGTTTTGACTGGGTACTATACATGCCAATTATGTTCTGCACCTCTGCAGAAAGCTAAGGGATGTGCTTTTAGGGGCATGTCATGGGGTAAGAGGTAGAGAGAAATACTGCTAAGCTCAGTCATCCATTGGGTCCATCCATTTCCGCACCCAACTTCATGCTTTAGTGGTGTCTTACGTTCTGGTTTTTGTAGACTATAAGATTACTAATTTGATAATAGTTTTTAAAATTGAGTAAAATCACCATAATAAAGGCATTGAACTGAGGACCCCTGACCCTTCTGGAACGTGGTTGCCACTGACTCTTTGAGGGTACCCCAGGCATGGGATGAAGAGGGGGCTGGAACCCATTGGAGTAAGGACTGGGCCACCTCCTAGGAGAGGAAATGGAGGCAGGACTTTTCCAGCTCTACCCTGCCCAGAAGCTGAGCAGCTTGCCCCAGTCCCTGTGACCTCTTCTCCACCCCTGGCAGCAGTGTGCGCCATGGTTTGTTTGCTGGGGAGTTTTAGTTCCATGCCTGCATCTTACCTACTGGTGCAAACAAAAATGAGGTATAATTCTTTCTTAATGACAAAAGAGGCAGGCTGGCTGCCCTTCCTTGGGCAGAGTTTCTGCTGACTTCACCAGGTGCTTCCTTGGAGTAGGGACAGCAGGGCATGCACCAAAAACCATTTAGACACTAAACATTTGGTGTCACTTCAGTCTCACTTGTAATGTAATTAAGCTGCCTGCCTGTAAAATGTTCCCTTCCTGTAGTAAAATAGCTGTTATTTGAAATCCACTTCAGATACTGAAGTTCCTTTTGCATAGTGAGATCAGTCCTGGCAAAAGTAAATATAGACGGACGTAATAGTTTTGCAGTCTGTAGATTTTGTCCTGGTTTTGACTGTATGCCTATTATATGCTGTCATAATGCAGTTGGCTTCCTTGGAAATAGTTGCTGATTGCAGTAATTTGAAGGCTTGTCTACATGAAGTATGTTTAATAACTGAATTAGGGTGTGAATGTAAATCACATTAGCTTTTCTTCAAGTCTCTGTGTGGATACTCTTGCTCAGAGTGCCCTCATAGAGTTTGGGCTAATCCACATCCAAAGTTAATTAGCATCTTAATCTGTTCTGTGTTATTTTTTTTCCATGGTCGCAGGCTAAATCAATATTGCTCCCAATACCTGTAAGCTCACAAATCACCTGTCTCTCCTCTTTCTTTCATTCATTCCAGTTATATAGCAGTGTGATTATATACTCAGTGTTTCTGAAATATTCTCAGCCTGGAATTCCCTAGTTAGAAGTTAAATATTTCATCTTGTGCGCTCTCTGTCTCTCAATGTGATCATGCGGGTGCCTATATGCATGTGAAACTCCTAGGTCTCTCCAGTGAAGAAATTTAGGTGAGCATCTATCTTCCATACTATCAAATGCTATTTTGTGTGCTTTTGTGAAAAGGGTAATGCAACACAGAATGCTGTACATGGGTTCTTCCAGCTCTGAATTAGTCTCTTTTATCTGTCTCTGACCACAACAGATGTTGGCAGCCTTTCTATTCCATATCCTTAAGTCAGACTAAGAATATCAGTTCCGCTAAGAGAAGCTGTAGGGGGAAAATTTAACCCTTTCAGGAGGCTTTTTCCTATATATATATTTTTTTTTCTTTTAAAGTTCTTAATTTAAAGGAAAAAAAATCAGCAAATGTCAAAAAGGGCATACATCTTTGGAGCATCCTCAGTTTAAATTTCATAGAAGTGCTCATTGGTCTTTGTGTTTACAGTCAACTTCCCTCTTACTGGAGACACAGAGAAAGGTTAAAAAGAATGTGAATGTTTCTAATATAGTTAGCGAAGGAATTTGCATGGACTGGCAGCAGTGCTGTAAAAGGCTTGTGAGTATAATCTGCAGCATAGACAGTATGGCCCATCTCTGGCAAATTAGCCCCTCTTGCCCTTCTCAACAATCAGTTCATTCTATTGCACTGATTATGTTATGAAATATTATTTTAAAGGTTTGAAGCAGCCTATTTTTTCCCTATAGGCAGAATTAACAAGAGTTTTGCATACCTAGATTCTTTTCAGGATAACCTTGGATTGTTTGCTTTCATCTTAAAACTTGAACAAAAGCAAGTGAGAAAAACAAAGCCAAGAATCTGTAATTTAAATTATTACAAATGTGCAGATATTTTATTCCTATGTTTTACTTAAAAAAATCTCATCAAAAAGTCAGAATAAAAACGAAACACTATATATATTTATAATGTAATCATGTGAAAGGTGCCCACATGGCCCTTGCAGTCTGTTCACTACCTCTCTCTCTTTGCGATGAGCAGTGATCAGAAAGACCCTGGCAATGACAGAACCGAGCCAGTGTTCTTGCCATTGTCCCACTGCACTCATGCCTCTAACAGAGCCCTGTACAGCCTGATGTGTAGCTAGTTACATGTCTTCAAGGGAGAGGGCTGTAAGGATCTAATTTTCCTGACTGACACGGACTGCAGAAGCATACACAGCTTGCTCATATCCTTTGTGGAGTTGGAAGCAGAGCCACCTTTTTTCTTTTTCTTTTTTTTTTTTTTTTCCACCACACAGAGACGCCATCACATATGTTCAGAGGCTGATGAGCTGAAAAGATCTGGGAGCCACATGTGACCAGCAGAACGAGCACCAGCCTAGAGTAGAGTTTCAGTGGGAGATGACTTTTGGGAATGTTCCCACAGAAATGCCATTGCAGCATTTCTGTCCTTGCTGGGCCTGATTTCCTTTATTCTGAGGCTACTTTTTATGTCCCTGGCACTGTAAAAATACCTTAAGGCATGCATAAAGCACACATGCGATCACAACAGGGCTTTCTGGCATTGCCAGAAGGGTGCCAAAGGGCTGCTTGTGTCAAGGCAGATCTGGCCCACTGTGTTTATATTCATACAGTAGCTTCTGCTGAGTCACAGCTCCTGCCTCACAGCCAGGAAAAGGAAGGGCTTGTTTTCATTAGGGGACATCAATGCTATCTGGTGGTCACAGCACACCGTGGTGCAGAGCATGCTGACAGAGGGTCACAGAAGGCTTTCTGGAACACCAAAGCAGAAACATGTTAGTATGATGAGTAACGCAGCCAGAAAGATGATATTTTCAATAATACAACACGACATTCTATCCTTAAGGCTTCATCATAGAATAGCCTTGGTTGGAAAAGACCTCTAAGATCAAGTCCAACTGTTAACCTAGCACTGCCAATTCACCACTAAACCTTGTCCCTCAGCACCTCATTTACATGTTTCTTAATCTCCCAAGTATAGAATGTGGGGTCTGATCCCTCTTCTCTCGTGTGAACATTAACAAAAGACCTCAGGAGACTGGGATGGCCACACAAGCAGGCAAGTCTCCAGCCAGTTTGCTCGTGAAAGCGTGGGCATCACCTTCTCTGAGGGCAGACCTGCAGGTCCCCTGGGCTGAGTCAGCCTCGAAATTAGTTGCCTCTTCAGAGAAGGGAGCAACAAAAGCAGGCTGGAGGAAACGTTGAGGAAAAATAGTAATTCCAAGTAACAGGCTTTTGATATCTCGGGTAAAGTTTGATATCCACCTTATAATGGACTTTTTGGGTAGACAGGATGTATGGAGAAAGGGAGTAGTGGTGGGGGTAGGTGGTAACGGGAGGGCTGCCCTCAGAAAGCATTGGTCTCAGTCATCTTGTTTGGTGCAGGAGGTGGGGCTGTGAAAGCAAAGGGGTTCCTGCTGATGAAAACGTGAACCCGCGGCTGCAGCCTTCCAACAACCTGCTAGATGCAGGCAGGAGGAGGCAAGAAGATTAGCAAGGGCACCCCTCGGTACTCCCTCCTGATGCTAAGAGGGGGTAGTGAACTCTAGAGCTGAGAGGTCCTACCTCTGAGGGAGCTGTCCTGACCCCTGGCTGAGGAAAACTGTCTGATCCTACTGATTTCTCAACTGGTATCTAAGTATTTTATATATGAGACTTGTAATTTGGGGAAAGCTGCAAGTGAAGCACTTCAGAGGCAGCCACTCCCACTACAGTGGAGAGCTTCTGGTCTCTGCTTCTGTGAACTGGTTCCTGATATATCAGACCGTGCAGTACCCACTAGCATCACCTTCCCAAGTTCCTGTCTTCTACTACCAGGGTACCGTTAAGGGCCTCTAGCCAGCATGCTCCTGTGTACGTGATGTGGATTCATGCCCTCTCAGGCAGAGAAGGGATTTGAGACTGGACGAGTGCCCTGTCTACTTTTAAAAATGTGGGGCACACAGTGGCCTTCTGCAGTTTTGTGAAGCTGACCCTTTGCTTCATTTGGTTATCCTTCAAGTGCCCACAAATAATATGTTTCATACTGAAAACCCTCCCCTGTGCTCCCTGTTTTGTTGCCAACCTGAAAAATCAGTTATTCCCATTGTCCCACTCCAGCCATAATGTCAACATGTAAGGAACACATCATAAAATATCTTACTGTAGTGAGTGAGGGCTTTGGATCTTCTGCCCAAGAGACTTTTCTAGCTGGGAATTATCTCTCATGCTTAGTGTGTGATTTAAAGAGCAAAATATCTGACAATTACTATAAGATAAAGTTAAATTACTTTAGAGCACACCAGGCTTGTTGGTGAGTGTTGTCTAATAATTGATAGTTGGAGGGTTTCTTAGTCACTTGTGGTAATGTGGCCTTCCTCTTTGCAGGATTATCAGTCTTTTAAGTGGGATCCAAGAACTTTCCTCAAAAGAGTGGAATACTAGATTCAGCCAAGAAACACTTTGAAATGATATTTAACCTAAGGCTGCCAATGTTCAGAACATGAAGGGATGATATTCTTTTTCTCTCTTCTTCAAATTCACATGCACATGATTAATTGCATTATTTATCCATAGCTAACTACTGTATAAAGCTCTGTCTTTATTAATCTCCATTGAAATTCAGCAGTGAAATATTTTTGGATATCACATATGGTCTCTGCTCAGTGTTAATTTCTCAATTTCATTAATACATTCGTTTGCATATATGTAAAATAGTAATATACTGGAATTCTAATGATTATTCCTTTTATGCGTGATAAACATCTAGTATTCATTGAAGAATATGAAAAAAAAAAAAATCAATGAGAGCCAAATAGCACAACTGAGAGAAATACTGGTGATTTCCTGCAGTCTAATCTGTGTGTTTGTGGGATGGCTTTCCGAACAGGAATCCTAAAAGCATCCTAAATTGCTTCTACCTTCCTAAGAATATGAAAAAGCCCTATTGTCCCCAGTTTTGTTTACACTGAAGTGTGGTAGAGACATGCTACAGATAACTCTAAATAAACTGGATTAAATTTCAGAAGCACTCGACATATTTGAAACTTGTCTTAGAATAACAATTAAAGATAGGAAAGGTGTAAAGGAAAGAATTAGGTACTCAAAAGGTTCTTATCTCTATGTTAATGCATTCCTCTCAGTTGCCCAGTCCAATGTAAGCTTGCAGTTGACACAATTCATCCAAATTTAATTTTTATTATCTTTGTACTAATTAGGGCCAGTCCATTTTTGTGAAGTAGGCTATTGTGTCAGGTAAACAGGCCATCACTGATGCTCTGCTCTCCTGGTTGTGAGTGTGTGGATATTTGGAGGTCCCTGAATCTGAAAAAAGAAAGGCTGGCCTGTAATCCAACAGGTAGAGTCTGAGACTTGAAAAGTGCCCATCCAAATCACATTAACTTCCTTGAGCACTGGTGTAGTGTTGGAAGAATACAGGGCTCAAGCTGCTGGATACTTGATTATCTTACTGCTAGTTCATTTTGGGGCTGAAGAGTTCTGTTAATATTGGTGCACATTCACATGAGTCATGGAGTCATGTCGCAATCACAGATCATATTACTTCTGCTAAAAGGGCTGTTGGTAAAATACACAAACTCATATTTTCTTTTCTCTAGGCTTGTTCTGTTCTCTGGATCATTTGAAACAAGTTTCCATGTGAAACAGTTCCAGGGTTAAACTCTGTTACTCACCCCGTATGGCAACTAAACAGTTTTGTGAACTGGCTACTGAGATCCTTCAGGAAAAAACCTGCACTTGTTGGGCCAGAGCAGGTTGGTTTTGGTGGGATTTTTTTTATTTTAATGGTGATCCTCAGTGACGTGGGACTTTTAAATACTGTTTCAATTTGATGGGCTATTAGTTTCTGTCTCTTCTGCATAATATTCCTCTCGCCCGCATATTTTTTATTCTGGGATGTGAGTAATATAAAGATATCTTTTGCCTCAATCAGTGACCACTGTTGCAGAGAAATGTGGCTTTTTCTGATATTTGGTTCTCAAGGCATCTTTAAGGATAGGCTCTAGAGCGTTCCTGAGACTGTCTATGTGCTTTGTCTACATTTGGCCATTGGAGTCTGTAGACTGAAATTCCACTCTGCCGTGATCATCATCTTTCATCAAGACATTTCATGTCTTGAACGTCATCTCCATCTTGTTGAAAAAATAAGTTTGGAAGAGAATAGCAACTCCCCTTTTCTATTTCATTGCCATCTGATGTTTTAGCTACAGATGGTCATTGACTAATGATGAACATCCTGTTCCCTTCTGCTGCAGGAAGTCCACATAGGAGAAATAAGGGCACAGATGCACCAGGAGCCTGCTGTGCTCCCTCCCCTGACGCTGTCTGCCTCTCCACCCTTGAGAAGTTCTAAGTGGCAGCACTGTGCTGAGCTCCCAGAAACTGGGAAGAGCACAAGAGGCTGCCATGTAACTCCTGATGTCTCTTGGGTACTTGCCATGGTGATGCACCTGACTGACTGTTTGGTTTTGTTGGCAGTTTTTTGTTTGTTTTTTAATGAAGTGCTGCAGTTTTCTGAGGTTGGACATTTTAGTCCATGGTTTAAAATATTTTATGGCTTTATTTAGAGGAAAATACACCCTTGGTGACCATATCTCTGCTCAAATATGACTCTTCTACTGAGCAAGTGTTAGTAAAAATGGAATAGATCTTCAGAGCAGCAAAATTCTTCAGCCTGGAGAAGAAATTCCTGCAGATTTCAACTCCCAGTACTCCTGTGTCTTGCCTGGGTGGATGGAGTAAAGAAATATGAGGGTCTAAACTGTTAAGCTCAGCTGCAGCAAACTTACCTGAAAAGATACTACTTCTTGAGCTATACAGAGAGCATGAGTTATTCAGTCTCCCTTGGGACAGGAAAGCTGTGAACTCTCCAAAGAAATCCACAGTTTAATCCAAATTCCTGTAGTCTTTGAAAGGATCCTGAGCAGAACTTGAAGCTGCCTGGACTGGATGTGCTGAACTACTTTTCACTCTTTCTACTTTTGGCAACTTGGCAACTCATCTCTGTCCATGTTCAGGAATACTGATACTCAGAAGTGATAGAGCCTTAATACAGAGATAACTTCAAAAAAGACATACAAAGGTTATGCCACTCCCTCATGCTGGAGTGAGCTAGTTAATGTTATTCAATTATTAGGAAAAGATACTACATTTATGGGCTAAGTTATTTCTCTGTTTTAATGCTCCATGGATTTCAGTGTTTGGCATAGTAAACTTCATGTGATAAATTACACTTATAGTGTATTTTTAATTGCTTCACTTTTGCTATCACATTAATAAAGTCCCCAGAACTTACTTGAAATTCTTCAGAAAAGAACTTAGGTAGCTAGCTAAGAAATTATAGCCTGAGTATTTTCTTCTTCCTCCTACTTGCCTCTCTAAATACTACAAATGCCTGGTGTACAAAAAAGAAAATATTTAGGGATAAGCTGAAACTAGATTTAGGAAACTATATGTCACAAGCACGTAGATCTAAAAATAGAGTATTTCTACTCTTAGTGATAGGTATTCTAAGCCTTCCAAAGGACTACACAAGAACTCCTTAGGGCTAGAAAGGAGCAAGATGATGGATGTTAAAGTAGTGTCATTTTTAGGCATTTTTCAAAATAAGTGGCTATTTTTCTTGCCATTTGGGAGCTACACAGCAGGATTAATGGTAACTAATGCAGTGTAGGTTTAGACAAAAAGTAGTCCAGCAAGCAATTTTTAAAGTCTCTCCGACATTATCTGATATTGTAAATAAATAGGAATATGTGATCACATGACCTGATTTGTCGGCATGAGCATGGGATACTATCTTTACCTTAAAGTAGCATATCCTTTAAAATAACATAATAAAAAAGTTTTCCAATGCCCATCCTCAAGCATTCCATGTGTACTGCATTTCACAGTATTTTGCAATATACTGTGCATTTTACATGTGCTGTCTCTCTGCAAAAGTTTATCAACTGTTAAACATTTTACAAGTAGCTGGCTGTATATACATTAATGTTAGTGATCCTTCCATTATATGAATTTTGCTCAAGGTCACAGGAGAAACATTGTTTCTATGCCTTGGGAAAAAGTTGTAAACCTTATAATAGAGTTGTTTTATAAGACAACAGCTGCAGATGCTTTTTTCTCACCCCCGTTTTTTTTTTTTCCTCCTGCTTTTGGACGCTTTCTGCAAAAGATTAGTAGTTTTTGAAAATAGAAACATCATAATCCTATAATATACCTAAGATCAGAAGTTAAGTTTAGCAACCTCAATTTCAGTTAAGCCCTTTCCTCACAAAGATGTGAAAATAGAGGAAAAATGATTTCAAGAAATATCCTAGGCAAAAATTTGCAAATAATGAAGATTGTTGAGAAAAGAATGTCACTTTGGTTTAGAAAATACTGCTATTAAAACAAACAAGCAGTGGATTAATTACAGTTGTGGGGCAGCTATTCCATGAGAGTTGCAAAAATGAGGATAATGGTCCACACCCGGGAGAGAAGGAGAGTGGAGACAGAGGATGCTCAGTTGGTGAGTCAGGCGAATAATGATACTTCAGCATGTCTAATTGTCTAATACTGCAGTGTGTATAAACTAGGGCAAGCTGAATATTATACAAATTAAAAGCAACCCAAGGCTGTCTTCTTTTTGTATGAGTGCTGCGCTCTGCTCTACTGCAGAAGAGTTGGCTTCGATGGAAGTTGTGTTTTCTGTGTTACTTGCCACTTGTCTAGCAATATGGAAGTGGAGATGTCATTCAGTCAGTTTTGAAAGATGCAGTTGCATCAGCACTGTGTTACTGCGAAAGACTTTTCCTATAGCTTTGTCTTTGAATGACCTCCAACAGTCCCTCTGCCTTGCCTGCAGACATTTAAGTTGGCAAGCACTCAGCGTCGCTCTAAGTCGCCTCTTTGGATGCGAACCCAAGATCTTCCTTGTGACCTTCCACATTGGCGTGTGGAGTGCTGTGCATGGGATGCACTAAGGGGAACAGGAGCGGTGTCAGAGCAGGGCGGCTTTGCATCATCTGGCTTCAGGCATTGGAAGTGCTTTGATTAGGAGCTTAACCTCCCTGTGGTGAATGCAGAACAGGCTCCTCTGAGAAGAGACTTAGAGTACCTAGACTAGAAGCCTACCTCTTTCAAAACTTTTTTCTCAGAGTTTTGGGATTACAGCATCTGTAACATCACTCCTAAAGGTATTAAGACCTGAAAAACTCTTTCGTGAAACTATTGAAAGAGATGGGACCTAACACTTTGAGGAGAGGAAGAGAGGAAACAATGGAAGCTAATAAAGTGTAAAAAAAATTACAAATCACAAAGAAAAGGTAGCTTGGGAACTTCCATTTTCCCTGTGCCATGCTGCCTTCCAAATTTACCATGTTATATCACGAAAGTGGAAGGTGGTCAGTTCTGCTCCTCAGTTGCCTCCATGGATAGTTACCTCTAGTAAATATCATCTGCCTTTTCCTCCCCACATCCCTTGAATATGTCTTTTAATTCAGTTCTAGGGTTTTGGTAATGTTTAACTACCTTGTTCAAGATCTTAATATAATCCATATATTGTCTTTGAGTGGTAGTAAAGGCTGGCTAATAAGAAAGAAGCTAAACTGTGAGCTAATTTTTCTGTGGCATGAAGGGTTTGAGGCTTATGTTCCATCATGTTTTCCTGGACTGGGTCATTCGGAGTCCAGCTCTGTTCCAAGCTTTTCCTAGCACAGGCTGCTGTCAGCTGCTCATGTGGGATGCCAGTGAGCCTCCTGCATCTCAAGGAGTGAAACCATTTTGGGTCTAGCCTTAGAAGACACTATTTAACTTCTTTCCTTAATGTAAATTAATAGGATACTTAATGTGAAAGAAAATGGGTCAGTATAGCATCCACCTATGGTGTACAAATAAAAGAAGCAAGCAGGTGCTTCTTCTTGGCAGCAGCGTTTTAACTGGTGATGAAGCATGGGAACAGTAGTGCCTCCATGCTTGCAGTATGTGAAATGGGTGGTGCATTTTGTCATCCTTGCATAGGATGAGAAAATATCAGGTAAGGATTTTTACCTCTCAGTACACAAAGTCAAGTTCTGATTTTGGTTACCCTGCTAAAAATTAAATATCTGCTGTCCATGTGCCCTTGAAAAATACTCTACCTTGAAGAGCTAGGAACATAGGCCCTGTAGAGAGATCTGCAAAATCCTTATGCTTGGACAAGGATTAAACCCCTGTCTCTGCTTCCCCTGCAACAGTGCTGAGCTTATCTGCAGTTTTTATCTTTATAGTGTCAGGCTCTTTTTAGTTCTGTTTGGGATGAGTGGAGTGAATGGGAAAATGCTGAAACAGTGAGAGGGCCTGAACCCAACCGGATGCCTGGTTCAGGCTGAAGGATCACTAAATGGGGTCTATTAAGCAATCAAATTGGAGAGGGTTTATCAGAGGTAACCAGACTTCTGAACTGCTTGACGTTGTCAAGCAGGAGTCATTTACACCCGTGCAAAGTGAATGGAAAAAACTACCAAGTGAGAATGAAAACAATTCATCATTTCTTTCTGCAGGGATGCAGGCACTGAATTTATCAGGTTCAAAAGAGGTTGCAAATTCAAACAAATGCATTTATATTATTCATTTTTAAAGGCAGTTAAACACAAAAATGTAGCCTAATACAACATTAGCATCCCAAATATACCCTTGACTAGGAAATACATAAGTCTAGTACCCTTAGTAGCCACAGCATGGTTACATTTTGGACATATGAATAAATGCTCTGAACTCCACTGAAGTTCAGTGAAGTCATGCATACACAAAACTGGCGTTTCCTCTCACATTAAGTATTCTATTAGCTTACATTAATTTTTGCACAGATCTAAGTTATTACTGAAAGAAATTAAATAATGTTTGTGAAGCCTTAGTGCCAAAATGGTTTCAATCCTTGAGAGCCAGGAGGCTTGCTAGCATCCCACGTGAGCAGGCCACAGGTCAGATGCTCTGTCAGGTTTCCCTGCAACAAGCTTTCAAAGGCAAGAGCCAGCACTGTGCAGACTGCCAGCATAAACATCTCCTTTCATACAATACAGACTGATGTCTGTGTATGCAGATGTATGCATATGTCTCTAATTACCAAAACTCCTTCCAGGGTTGGAGCAAAAAGCAAGCCACAAAACCAAATCTTTAAACACCCTGATATGAAACCATAGATCTGAGCACACCCAAATTTGGGATTTGTATTTTGTCTGTAACGCACATCTCTGCTATAGCCACAAGTTCAGTACACTCATGCCTTTTATTAGTTATGCAAGAAAATACCCAGAGACAGATTTGTGTAATTAAAATCCTGATTACTGAGGGGATCAGCATGTGATGAGGCAAGAAATGGTGGCTAATATCTGATGATATCTTGCAAAAAAAGAGAGCCCTAAAGCTTGAATTTGTTTAATGCTCATTTGGCTTCCCCTATATGACTGATACTGATCATCTTTTGACAAACACCGCTGATGATAGTGGGTGAGAGCCGGAGTGTTATTTGTTTTGGTTTGCATGGCCGACTGTGACATTTAAAAGCAGAGAAAGGCATGTTTCAAACTTTTCAAGGAGCATTTTCAGAGTCAAGCTTCTTGAGCCTCAGCTTCCCACTTCTGTGGCAGTAGGTGCTTCCAGCAGCTGACCAGCTGTGACCTAGTGTCACCACCTGCTAGCAGACAGCTCCTCCAGGACTGCTGAAGGACACCTCTGTAGCTGGCACTGGTTTGGGTACGCATCTATAAAAAAGGTTATACAATGTGCTTGATTTCTGGGACGAGGGATTGGATTTGATGACCTAAAAATCCCTCTGAGAACTGGTTCTGCTTGTATATTGTCAGCCTTTCTCATGAATTGGAAACTTGGCAAAGAAAAAGACTAAAATTACTTTATTCCCTCTGAAATTTCAGTGCTTCTGAAAATCACATCCATAGAGAGCTGTAGTTAGACACTGACAAAGAATCCTTGCCTTTAATTAAATTGTAAGTATTTCTTGGTAGTGATTACAGTTATCATTTTAATTATTTCCACTAAGTACAATACCACTGGCTCACACTGGAGCTTTTCAAAATGCATCTCTCTCTACCTAGAAGGACAAATAGTGTGCTCTGATCAGTGAACTCGTGTGATTTGGAGATACTGCAGTTAACAGAGATTAGTGTTTCTATGATTTTAAAGATTTAGCTGTCATCTTTCATTTACTTTTAAACCTCAGTTTTCTTCTTTTTATCCTGAGGGCATTATGGAAGGAGTTTCTTGTTAAATTTATCTTGGAGTTATCCAAACTGAGAAAAGAAAATTAAAGAATACCCACAGTTCCCAGGAGAGGTGTGGAAAACACGGAGATTATTCAAGCTTTATTGGGGAAAAAAGGGCAAGAAAAGGCTGAAGAAGATAAACAATTCTACCATGTAGGTCAAGAGGGTGTCCCAACTTGCAGAGGATATTGTGTAGACTGAAGCTAGCATCCCAGTGACTGGGGTGGGTATGATATGCCACGGCTCCTTGGCGAGCAGTCCCCTGGTGCCGCTGTGATGCTTGGCTGGTGGTAAAGCTGTTGCTTTTCCCTAAGAATTCCAGGCTCAGGAACTCCTGGCGGTGCTCAGCACCTCACCTGCAGCTTTCTCTCACCCGTGCGATGGAAGCACGTGGCCAAGTGCACACAGAGCTTGCTAGCTCTGGCGATATCAGAAGAGTCCAGAGGAGGCCCTGCTAGGTATCCGATGTTTATTTCTGACCAGCTCCCATGCCAGGCCAGGTAGCAAGAGGGTGGGCCCTGCCCGACGGGTTCTTTATCAAGGGACACAGGCAGGGGAGGGACCACAGCTGAGGGCCAATGTAGTGTGACCCAAGCTTAGAGTGACTGTCTGGCTGCTGGCCAACCAGGGGGACCCTCCTTACACAGGTCACAAGACCAGGTGAGGAGGTTCCTGGCTTGTGGGGGGTGTCAGATCTCTGAATTCACCCACCACCGAGCTGCTGGGCTCCCTGGTCCCCCAGGCATCCCAGCTGGTGGCTCGGGGACTACAACACCCTGGTCCTGCTTATCTACTCCCTGTTCCCCCAACCTTACATCTGTACAAATCCCCTTCTGTCCCAGCACATGAGTGAGGGGACCTGCTCCTGCTCATTGATCAAAATGACAGCATCGCTGACATGAGGAGCACATGTGCTGCTGTATGATGGAGCATGTGCATCTGTATTAGGTTGCCCAATGTGAGTTGCATGACAGTCCTTCCTGTCTCTGCCTAGGGAATGATTGAGGTGGGACCCAGTGAATACCTCTAATTGTGAGTAGCACACATCTGGCCACATGATGACGATGGTGTCCTGATGTAGACCCCACAAATGTGACTATTGGAGGCAGTGTGTCTCAACAAATTGTCAACCTCAAATGTAGGCTAGCTGCTAAATTCAGTGTTTGTGCTAATAGAATGCTAACATTTTAGTCTATTGCATCCACACAGACGATTTCTGCTCAAAACAACTGCCAAATAAAAAGAAAAACAAGAAGATCATAGAATGGTTTGGGTTGGAAGGGACAAAGATCATCTAGTTCCAACGTCCCTGCCATGGGCAGGGACACCTCCCACTAGACCAGGTTGCTCAAAGCCCCATCCAGTTTCGCCTTGAACACTGCCAGGGAGGGGGCAGCCACAACTTCCCTGTTCCAGTGTCTCACCACCCTCACAGTAAAGAATTTCTTCCTAATATCTAATCTAAATCTACCTTCTTCCAGTTTAAAACCGTTACCCCTTGTTCTATCACTACATACCCTTTCAAAAAGTCCCTCTCCAGCTTTCTTGTAGGCCCCTTCAGGTACTGGAAGGTGCTATAAGGTCTCCCCAGAGCCTTCTCTTCTCCAGGCTGAACAACCCCAACTCCCTCAGCCTTTCTCCATAAGAGAGGTGCTCCAGCCCTCTGATCATCTTTGTGGCCTCCTCTGGACCCGCTCCAACAGGTCCATGTCCTTCTTTTGTTGGGGGGCCCCAGAACTGGATGCAGTACTCATGAGGGGGTCCCGTGAGAGCAGAGGGGGAGAATCACTTTTTTTGACCTGCTGGCCACGTTTCTTTTGATGCAGCCCAGGATACAGTTGGCCTTCTGGGCTGTAAGCACACATTGCGGCTCATATTGAGTTTTTCACCAATCGACACCCCTAAGTCCTTCTCCTTAGGGCTGTTCTCAGTCCGTTCTCTGCCCAGCCTGTATTTGTGCTCGGGATTGCCTTGACCCAGGTGCAGGACCTTGCACTTGGCCTTGTTGAACTTCATGAGGCTGGCATGGGCATACCTCTCCAGCCTGTCAGGGTCCCTCTGGATGTTATCCCTTTCCTCCAGAGTGTCAACCACACCGCACCACACAGCTTAGTATCATCTGCAAGCTGTCAAGATTTTGACATCTATTTAATAATTCCAGCAGTATGAGGAACTTGAACTCTCTAAAGCTGGTTACAGGTAATGCAAATGCTACAAGGTGCCATGAAACATAATAGATGGAGCAAAATTTCCCAGATAGGAAAGGGAGGGTGTTTCTTCAACTAAAAAACTTAGTTCTTGTGGAAGTGTCCTTTTTCAGTTTGTATTAGCTGCTGTACTGTCCTATGAAGTACTGATCCAGTGGGTGTTAGGATGTCTCTGAGGGCTGGTCCCCAGTATTAATTCCTGTATTTATTTTTTTTTCTGTGTCTGAAATTGCTAAGTAATTTTTAAGTGCTCTGGGTGACAATTGCTATGAAATCACTCATTCTTCTTTGTTTCAAACATAGTGTATCTCTGTTTTCCTCCAGATATTTTCCCACTTCCCAAGTGCTCTTTTAAAGTTTCTCAGAGGTTCTCTAGTTGTCTACATGTCATAATTCCCCAAACCTATGAAAATAAATGTCATTGCCGCCTGTAGCATTTCCATATGTAACCTTGCCTGTAATATAAATGATCAGAAATCAAATACTACTTCCCACTTATTCAAAGTTTCTGCTGCTTGTTAGACAATTTTGAAAAGGCATCTATTATGTTAATAAATTAGTTATCCACAACAATTTTCTCTCAAAACTTGTGCTTCACCTCTTTCAAATACTTGCAGAAACCTTCATTCTTCTAACTCTCCTCCAGCTCACATCAACTGATTTTTCCTTTTGTCCTTTTGATTTTTTTTAATATCTTTTTTTTTTTTTTTTCCCCCCTTCCCCTTGCAAACCTTAACTGGCTCTGCCTTCTCATTTATTTTCTTTCTCCTCCTTCATTTCCAATACAGATTATTCTTTGTCCTTGGAGCTTTGAGCGGTCCCGTGTGAACACTCATCAGTTGCTACTGCTGCTTTGCTGACATGAGTGTTGCAGCTTGCAGAACAGGAGAGTCAGCAATGCTTGGACCTTGATTATGAGAAGACCCTCCCCCTGCTACTTAAAACCTCCCTTACAAACACTGGAAGGGAGGGGAAACACATGGTAGAGCTGATATATTAATACACGTACAATAGCACCAATTGCCTGCAGGAGTAAAAAAACCCTGAACACCGAACTTGAACAAAATTAATTTAAAATGTAGGTCATATGCTAATACAGCTCCCAGTGTAACCTGTGTAGCACCACCAAGCACAACGTAGGAGTGGATTGTGCTCCCTTGTTTGTCTTGCTTGCTACATTTGCCACTTTCTGTATACAACTAAATTAGCTGTCAGAGTTAATGTCTACATTAAAGAGAGGATTCCTTCATCTAATGATCAATAACAATGTTTTGCATTATTCTTATGGTGGGGACTGTCAATACTCCTCCTTCGTCGCAGATGAGCAAAGGAGAGGAAGGATTTCTCCCATGATCATGTTTACCTGGTGGGCAGGCTCTGTGGCGGGGGGGTGTTTGCTGTCCTCTGTCTTGTGCTTTACAACAGTTGTGCCCAGATGTTCTGCCTGGGGGGACTGGAGAGCTCAGACTTACCAGCAGAAGCAGGTTGTGCTTTGTGGACACCTTCTACATGATGTGAGCAGACTTAATGCATGTGCACAGAATGGTTTGATTTACGTGCATAGAGCAGGCCCAGTGCTTTCCAGTAAAGTTGGATGTCCCTTCTCCTGCATACCCTTCACAGTTTGTCCATGTATGAAGTCTCTGGCTGTCCTCTAACTGTTGGATGAGTGTTCAGCTCTGATGGGATGTTTTTTTCTATTGCTGTGGCAGTTGTGTCTTTACAACATGGTTCAGACCTTTGCAAAGTTCAGGATATTTAAATGGAGGCTGTGACAGATTTAGAGCTGCACAGTAAGAACTTATGAATATCATATGCTGACTTGGGTTATTGGGTTGTTCACTGCATAATGATATTGTTTAATACAGGGAGAAGGAGAGAAATAGGCGAGAGAAAAAGATGCAAGATAAGCTACTTGTCCAAAAGTTTGAGCAATAACGGGCAATGCCAAAACAAGAAAGAAGCAGAGCTCATCAAGAACTAACAAGCAAGCAAATGCAGAGTGGCATTTGGGGGGAAAAAAAAAATAAGTGTCCTAAGACAGTGGGATGGTTGGCTGTTTGAACCCCTAGAGCACCTATCTGGTAACAGGCTGAATATGGGTGTCTGAGGAACCTGAGATTACCTAAATTAGCATCTGGAGGAAGCAAGCATGTAGGCATATAGCAAACATGTTGGCTCTCATCTGCAGAGCCAGGTGAAGTGTGTAGTGTGCATTCAAATGGGAACTCAGTGATGCCAATTAGTATTGCAGGAGTTTGGTTTTGCCTCTTTTGGTTGTTTAAAAAAAAATAAAATTGTAAAAGGATTAGTGCTTTCTTCTAAGACCATTTAAAAACATTGTCCTTTGGTTTTTGTATCAAAAGGCTTAAGAAATTGCAAGTCATGGAAGACATTGTTTTGAGCCAGTAAATTTCTTTTTTCCTGCCTCAGCTTTTCACTTCAGTAAGAAAAATAAGGGTATTTATGCAAAGCAAGGTCTCTTGGATCTTTCCGCAAACCATAAGAAAATTATTCCATACAGCTGTTTATAGTTGGTTCAGTACTTTAAAACCTCCCTGCTCAAGAAAAAAACTCACAGATTTTGTTTTGAGAAGACTGACTGATCACTGACCAGTTGCAGTCTGACTTTGATGGAAGAACTAGGAACTGGACCCGGTAAATGAGAGCAAAGGCTTTATTGAGTACTTCCATGCAGTACAGCAAGGGCATCAGAATAATGCAGATTCCCTACTCTGGTAGCAAGTTACACAGCTTCCTGATATCACAGGAGCTGTGGTTCCTGCTGTGCACATAGGAGCTGGATTTCTTGGCAGACCTGTGCAGCCCACCTTGATCTCCATGTGTTTGGATCTGGAGTGGTTTGATATTACTGCTAACATGTTACCACTGGCAAAGTGGGCACAGCAGAGTTAGTGTAGGCATTGCTAAAGCAGCAGAATCAAGAAATACTGTCCTGAGAAGACACGAGCAGGCCCCTTGGAGAAAGAGCAGAAAATAGGTGGAGGTGTATTGTCTCACAGTTATTACACAGGTTGTCATTAGAGAAAGGACTCATTAATTTCATGATTCAAGTGCCAAGGACAGAGGGCCATTTTGTTGGGCTGCTTCTAGTAAAGATGAGCATGTGACTCCTGGAATGAAGCATGTGAGGAGAACATGAGAATTCCAGTATTTCCTTTTTTTCTACTGCAAAAAGCAGTCACTGGGCTTACTCGTTTGTGAAAGCTGGCTGGTTGAATAAGGTGGTAGCATGAGGTGTTGAGAAATCGCTTAGATGATGTGCACCTGAATGGTCATCCTACTGAACAAGCAACTGCCCATTTAAATGTCTACTTAATTACAGTGGTGCCAGTTTGCCCCATGTTCATAACAGTTGTGTCAGCATTTTTACAATAAACATTAATTTTCTAAATTTTATATCTGTCCATAAAACATTGCTCTAGGCAGGTATGTGAGATATAAGATAAGAGGAAGGAAAAATGTAAATATCCATTACAAATTAAGTATTAAGTGGGCATCATGATATTTAAGAAAATGTAGCATGGCCATATCTAGTAGCCTTGCCATAAAGGTATGCCTGATGTGGAGAAGACCTGGGACCCCCATTCTCCTGATTGAGTGGAAAGCTGAGACTCTTGTCACCTTGCTGATGACGGGCTGGTGGGGTTGTGTGATGCTTGCATTAGCTGTCCTGGACAGGATGGCAGCTGGCTGTAGCACTGCGTGCTTTGGTCTGCTAGCCCTCAGTTGAACTGGTGGTTGCCACATCTGCTGTGATACAACCCTCTTACCAAGTCACTTTATTTCTCCACTAAACTTCCATACCCTCAACCCTTGCATGAAATGCCATGACACATTTTCCATCCCCTTTAGCTTCTTTTGTCTTTCCTCTCTGCTTTTATCTTTTGTTTTTGAGTTTGGTTTTCTTTTTTCGAAGTAGGCAAAACAGCAATTTTCTTTTTTTTTTTTTTAATGATGTCTCCGAAGAACCCACAAATGAAAAATTCAGCAAACCAGTGTTACCAGTTCCCACACACCTATATGTTTTTCTGTAGCTCTATGTTCTCTTTCTAGGAGGAACAGCTTTCAATGACCTCTGAAGAGAGATAAATTCAGAACAAGAAGGTCTTTCCCTGGTTGACTTTTCTAATCTGCTTGACTTTCCTGCCTTTAGCTCAGCTGTCCAGGTGCTTCTGTAGTTCCCTCAACCCACCTTTCACTGGCTCACATCTGTTAAAAAAGGGCCTGCTCCTTTACAGCACTCTGATTACGTGGGGAAGTGCTATTGCCCCCGTTTGTTTGACTAAATATGGCTCAAATGACATTTAATGACTTTCCCAAAGGAGAACTGCATGGACAGCAAAAGACTGAGTCCAATCTATGTAAGGAAAAAGTAACTTTCCTTTTCTGGGTAACTCATTGTTTTTAAAGAAAAATTGGGACAAGATCTTTTTAAAAAGCACTAAGTGAGATGTTATACGAGACTATCATGTCACACCTTTATAATCTCATGAGTTGTGTTTTCAGACTTTTACTTGGAGTTTAAATGTGCATTGTCAGTTCTGCTCATCCATTTTTTTACATCTGCAGGTGTTCACTTTTGTTATGTTTGTGCAAATCAGGTATTTAAATGTCAAAACGCCTGATACCATCATGTCTTTGGTTCATCTTCCCCATGTTGAGGTAACTGCAGGGGCCTCTGATTATTAAGTAATGGGAATTAACAAGACAAATGTAAACATTTGTTCAAAGGGATTGTACTTGGAAACCTTAATTAGAGGGCATGAAGCCATTAAAGAGTAAAAGCCTGCCAGCCTGGGGCTGATGGGGAACGCTGGCCTTCACAGCTACAAGCCCAGCCAGTTTCTCTGTTCTCTTCTGTTTTATTTGTTTTTATAGAGAGACAGTTGGAATAGACCATTTTTTCACACTTAAGGCTCAGACACATTTTTTTCCCCCATACCCAACTGAAAGACTTTATACAGTATAATGTGTACTTTCGGCAGTATCTTAGAAATATATCCATGTGCTTCTCTCTGACACCTAGTCTGTCTGGCATTGAGCTTTGTAGAAATGCTCATTTTGTAAAAATTATTGCATTTCTTTGTTAAAATTCATGCAAGTAAATAAAGCATAATCTTCAAAAGCCATGCAAGTTCTTAATTGCATAGGAACAGTGCTGAACCTCAGTGGCTGGGGACTTCTCTATTTTAAAACATATTCCACTTAACACTCCTCAGCATGTATCTTGCAGGCCTTTTTGTTGCTTTCAAAGAGCATGACCAAAGGGGAAAAGAAAAAAATAAAAAGCCATATTTTTGCATTTCTGTAGGTTTAAAAAAAAACCAAACATACTAAATAATATCACCTAATGAAAGGAAGAGAAACTGGTTGCTGTTGGTATAATACAAATCGTAGAGTTACTTTTGTGGTTGTGAAAAGAATGTGTATTGAGCCTGGCTGGCATAGAGTTAATTTTCTTCATAGTAGCTGGTATGGTGCTATGTTTTGGATCTGTGACCAAAACTTTGTTGATAACACACCAATGTTTTAGTCACTGCTAAGCAGTGGTTACGCAGTGTTGGGGCCTTTTCTTCTGCTTGCACTGCCCCACCAGCAAGCAGGCTGGGGGTGAACAAGAAGCTGAGAGGGGACACAGCCAGGACAGCTGACCCCAACTGACCAAAGGGATAATCCCACACCATATGACATCGTGTTTAGTAATAAAAGCTGGGGGAAAGAAGCAGGAAGGGGCGACATTTGGAGTTATGGTATTCATCTTCCAGAATAACTGTTACACATGATGGTGCCCTGCTTTCCCAGAGATGGCTGAACACCTGCCTGTTGATGGGAAGTAGGGAGTGAATTCCTTATTTTGCTTTGCTTTTGTGCAGCTTTTGCTTTACCTATAAACTGTCTTTATCTTAACCCATTGTTTTCACGCTTACCCTTCTCATTCTCTTCTGCATCCAACTTGGGAGTGTGGGGGTGAGCGAGCAGCTGTGGGGCTCAGCTGCCTACCAGGGCTAATGCACAACTGGGCAGAAGTGTGTCAAGGGAAGAGTAGGTGTTGGGTACTTGGTAGCCTGACTAACATGAATCGTCAGTAGAGGGCACATGATTTGGCACTACGAAGTCCAATTTCACACCTTGCTTCACATTTTGCAAGGCTGGTTCTTTAGGATAGCTGAAAAACATGCAGAAAGTGAGGTAGCAGCCACGGCCTTTGTCTCTGGTGCCAAAGGAGCTTGACTTTCTGAGTCATTAGGGTGTTCTTCAAAGAGGTCAGCGTAAGTGTCCTTATAGTCCTCCCCTTGCCAAAGGAAACTAATCCAAGGTGTCCTTCTCTCCTGTAATGTCAGTAATTCCCAGGGCTTTTGGATGGCAGTCTCATTCTTTGAGAGCTGAGTGCTCATGTGTGTGATCAACTAGTGAGCTCTTGGTCATCTTACTGATTTTTTTTATACCTTGTGTTTTCTTCTGCTGCCTTGTTCTAGGAGGTACATGCAGCATCTCCAAAGATTATGCCATTGCTCTTGTGATTTTATTTATTTAAGTAAAACACAGTCAGAACTCCTCAAGGTCAGAAGTCACTCCTATTGGAGGTTCTTACAGGATTAAGCTTGGTCCCTTCATTAGGGCCTGACCAATGAAGCTGTTAGCCTGGTCCAAGAAATTTCATGTCTGTTACACAGTTGCTAGTCTAAGTGCTGGTGCTGGTTAAGGGGAGCAGCCTGGATAGTGTTATGTTACTAACTCTGCTAAGTGAATGCAATCCGAGGGTGACCATTTCTAAAATGCGTAACAGAATGAATTATAGCACGATTGAAAGGGATGAATTGGGTAAACCTCCTTTGATGGCAAAATGGCTTCAAATGCATGCCTTTTTTTCTACTCCAAAAGGCTTCACTGCATCTGGTGTGTAGGTTATAGTCTGTACTCGTATCCTGCAGGGTCATTTGTGCACCTTGTTGCTTGCTGTGTGTACTCCCTGCAAAGTTTCCTTTCAGGTGCCCTTGCAGTATTGTGCGTTAGAGATTCATGAGAAAAATCCAGCAAGGGCTGCTTGAGATTTTTGAATGACAGGCAGTTAGCTATTAGCATTAATCCTCTTTCTGTATACTCCAAAGAGCTCTTTGACAAGGGTGTGTGCAGGACAGGAAGCACTTGACAGGATTCAGCTCCCACTCAAATCCTTCCATTACAAATGAAGGAAATGGAGACCCTCCATCATCATTCCCAGCACTAGTACAGGCAGCTCACCCTGGGAGGCAATCTCTCTGCTGGGCTACGTGTTGAGGGACAGTCTCCAGCGTCTGCCTAAAAGGCCACCCAGGGATTATATAGGTTTGGAAAGTGATAGACACTGAAAGTTATGGTCAAAGCACAAGCCTGCAGCCAAGAGCCCCTGAAACAGCACTGAGATGAGCACTGTGGGGGGTCACATGGACTCTGCATCCATCTTCTTCCCTTGCCTGTGTGTGGTGAATGGACAGCAGTGAGGTAGCTCTCCTGCTACTGCTAAAAGAAGGTTGATCCCCACTTGGTCAGCAGGGCACCTTCAAGTCCCACAGGGCCTGCCCAGAGCTGTCGGCAGCCTGAGGAAAAATGGAGGAGGGATTACAGGGGAAGGGACTTCTTAGCTTGAGAGGCTCTGCAACTTTGACTTAGGTTAATGGTTGGATTTGATGATCTTAGAGGTCTCTTCCAACCAAGGCTGTTCTGTGTCTTGGGGGCAATATGGGTCAATACTATTTCTAGAAGACTAAGGCAGGTTTATCCTGCCGAGTTCCTGTAAATGGGACTGGCAGTCGGGTGGTGCATAGGAAATAAGGGATGTGAATTTTTCCTGACCAGAAGAAAGACCAGCTGGCACATCTATGTCTGACTATCAAAATGTTTCTCTTCCAAGGCCGACTGTTTCATGCTGCATCTCACAGTTGTAGGAAAGATTACTTACTGTTTAAATACAGCACCTTGAAACCAATGTGTTGAGTGAGAATTTGCCTTGTTCCAGTTTTTGTACATAATGAACTTCACAAATAAATTACAAGTTATGTATCTTCTTTAAAATATGTATTGTTCATAATCTGTACTTTTAATAGACGTAAAAGGGAAGAAGTTGGCCTAGTGGGTTTGCTGTGATGAATATAAACTTTGTGTTGCATATATATAACTCTGTACTGTGGACATGAGAATTTGAAGGAGTCTGATTGTAGTTCGGTTGATGTCAGTGAAGTTACAGATTATAAACAAAATCAGGATTTGTCTTACTATGGCCTTCCTTGAATCCACACTTCCTTGATCCATGGTTGTAGCTGATTTACAGTTAGTGACTCCATAATTCCAGACTTTTCTGCCAAAACCCATCAGCCTTCCCCATGAAGATCTAAGCTTTTCTTTGGGAAGGAAATAATTTAGTTAATATGCTGAATAAGTATGTGGTAGAGTTTTGTGGGTAAGCCTAAGGGAGAAGATTAAAATCACGAAACACATTTGAACATCAGCTGGCTATATGAAATACAAGACAATGAAAGTCAAGACAATGACAACAGTAATTTAATAGTTTATTTAAAAATCTGTAGCATTTTGCTACAAAACTGCATAGTGATCTAGGCTGTGAAATGCTTGTGTGTATGATGGGGTACTATAGCTTGTCTTGTATCAAGACTTGGAATTAAATGTAAATGGCAACTGGAAGAGTATTACTTTGTAGGAAGTCTGAGGATGCTATTCCCTCATTTGCTGTCTAATGATCAGCCAAGCTATTGCCACATGTGAACTCTTAATCTTACAAATATATTACCTCAAGGAAATTTGCACTCATCATCTGCATTGAAGGATCACTCTTATACGAATTCTGGTAATAACCATGTGATAAATCCTGACTTTCCAAAAAGCTGATTACTATGTGCTTCTGACTGCCCTGCTGGCATTATGTCTGTCTCACAACAGTTACAACTGTTGACCATAGCCTGATGTTTCAGACATGAAAATTTGCCTGCAAAAGTTTCACCAGACCACGTAGCTGATATGAGCAGCTAGCAGGTCACACTATCCCTTGCAGGAAATTCCAATCTGAGAAACAAGGAAGAGACAAGAAGGTTCAAGGTCTCCATGGGGAAGAAGTGTTATGGGACCACCCTATTCCCTACACTGCATGTTTTGTTTTGTTTTTGTTTGTTTGTTTTAAATAAGCTAAAACCTCTTCTGGATAGAAGTAGCTAGTTAAATTAATATTACTTTACATAAATCCAATAAGTGGTTCTGACCATGAAGTGACCAGCAGCATAGGAACAAGGCTGAGGTTGAAAGAATAGACAGGCAGGTCCCAGGAGCGTGAATCACAGAATCATCTAGGTTGGGAAAGACCTTGAAGATCATGTTTAGTATTTCCCTGCCTTTTGGGTTTACTTCACCAATAGCTATGCAGTCTCATCACTGCAGGTGGACACCGCCAATTCAGCTTTATCTTGTTTGTATTTATAGACCCTTCTGTGAAATATTCCAATTTCAGCCTCAAGGATTGCTACAAAAACCAAAAGCAATTTGTTCTGGTGGTCTAGGAAAAGCAGCCCTTCTAAAGGAAGGAAATGAACTTCCCCTGGTTATAAAATTAAAAAGGTCAAGAAAATGGGACTTTGAAAGGCTTCAAGGGTAGAGTCTTTTGTATTTGGCCTGTCTGTGGAGGCATTCTTGAGGTTATCCTGGTAGCATAAGTTTTGGATTAGCGATGTTTAGACCTGTTAAAACATGAATTGAGATTGGGACCAAGACTTTTCTTGAAATTGCTGGTAATAACAATGCCTCCATGTTTGTGGAGTCTGTTTAAAGGAATATGATGAAAGGGGTGGGGGGAAAACATGCTAAACACTGAATTGTTGTCCGTCTTAGTACTTTCGGATATCTCAAGTTCAGCACAAAGAAATCACAAACAGACAAAATAAAAAATAACTAAAAGACTTGGTACGAGAGTGTTTCATTTAGGGATCTCCAAACTACTTTTCCTGTATGTGGTATTGCAATCTTTGTGTTCAAAGCAAGGCAAGCTCTTAAATCAGATTAGTTCATAGATAATGTGTCCACCTCTCTGTTGCCTTCCTGAAAACTCAAGGCTCACGGAACAGCACTTTATAATGAACTAAGACTGAAACCTTTTTGAAGCAAAGGAGTACTTCTACAGAATCCTCTAACTCCAGAAAAGACAATAAGAAACACAGGACTTTTGATAAAATAAATTTGCAGTACTATGTATTATATTCTGCCTCATCTTTGACCACAGGTTATGTACATTTCTTCTGCCTGTGATGGGGAAGCTGAGAAGAGATGCAGTGATGTTATTCCTCCCAGGATCGCAGTATGAGGACAAACCCCACTATTCGTCGCTTTGACCCCATTGAATTGGCCCCTGAACTAAAGGGCTATGCTATGCTTAGCTTAATGATGCTTACAGTTATCTGCTATGAATCTCTTTGGGGTTTTATCTTGGTTCTTACGGTACTTACTGTGGTTTAAACTATCCAGATCCAGAGTGCATGTGAGCAGCATTTTGTGACTGAAAGGTGTTTTCCATTTCCATTTTGTTCATAGCCCTTGAATTAAGTCACCATGGAAAAAAGCCAAATAATACACCCTTTTTTTTGGCAAATAAATGTAAAAAAACTTGATGCCTCAAGCATATTACATGCTTTGCAGGAAATTCCCAGACTCTTACAACAAAGAGACAGCCAGGCACCGTATCAGCTCTTCAGAGCAGATCAAAATTGCAGTTACTTGCAGGAGTTGTGGAGCTGAATGTCAGCGCTCACCTCTTTGGGCATCATTCACGTGCACCCCTGTCTAACTCTCTGGTATCTGAGCTATTCTGTAGCCACTGTTTGTCTTTAAGGGGCATTATTATGTGAACCAGATATCCACAGCAACCTCAAAATGCTAAGAAGAAAAACAATATGTGTGTCTATATTTGTCCGTTATCTCAAACTGGAAAGCGCAAACATATAGCACATTACTGACGTACTATTGCATATTTAATCAGTAATAAGAGCACTTTTTATATTGGAATACTTGAATGTGTTTGGGGTGAATAGGTAACTTCCATCTCACAGCAAGGAATTTAGGAGTTGGGCACCCTATAACACAAAGACTATTTGATTTGTATCTATACAGCATGTGCTGATAAACCTAACTGCATTTTGATGAAAAGTGTTTTATGTGGGATCAGACTATGTAAAGCAGAACTTCTCTAGACAAAGGGCTGAGCCTAGAAGACACATTATTCATGAAGTTGCTTGTGCTCTAGCAGAAGGATGTAAATTATCCAATCCATGTTCTCATTTCGTTACATCAGCCTTCAGCCCTTGTGTTTGGCATGCCAGTAAAAAGTCATGGGAAATTGAGCTCCTATCCTGACGTGGTGCAGCATACAGTGAGGACTGAACAGTTTGCACATGTACAAAACCCCCAAGGCAAAATAAGGGGGACTTGACCTTTCTTGTCTCCATTCTCTTCCCCTCATTTCCTGTGTATTATGATCTGAAGGGTGGGATTCTCCACAGGGAGACACAAGGCCTTTGTGGTGTACCAGGACTGACCTCTCTTACATAGGCTTCAAACAAAATTAAACTCCACATCTGAACATCTCTGATTTTTTTTGGGAAAAAAATCAGAGCCAAATCTGGACTTTGCAATTCAAGGCCCTAGGATAGCTTAAAACAATGGTTGTACATGTACCACGACTCGTGCTTGGAGTGTGGATTGCCGACTCTCTTTACTGTGACTGAAGAGCAAAAGAAAAAAGCTAAGGGCAGGACTGCTAACCTCATCCTTACATTTTATCCACAGATAGCAAAATCCTGATCAGAGAAGCTCATGCAACAGGGTCAGTTGACCTGGACCACTGAGGCACGTCCCTCAATGCCACCTTTGTTTCATGCCAGGGAATTTTTTTGGATGAAGTTGATCAAAGAGAAAAGTTATTGCACACGCTCCGCAAGTCTGCCTGAAAACTAACTTCTGTAATTTCTTTTATTGCTCTTGTGCCCTCTGGAGTTCCTAGGGTAAGTTTTTATTGCCTGATGGATAAAAGAGGTGCCTGGATGCCTCAGAATATATTTTTTTTTTTTTTCCCCCCCAGTCAAATGTTGTGCCCAAGATGGAATGACCTCCTTTTTCTCTTCCTGTTTACCTGTACCTTATTTCATGTGACTGGGCACTGGGGTATCACATGGTGATGTGGGAGTGTAAGTAATTTCCTTCCTCCTCCTTAGTATCTCAACACTTTTATTGTATACGTGGTTTACACTCTCCTTGCTTCAGGCTGCTCTTTCCCTGCCACAGCTTTTTGAAGACATTGGTAAAATTTGGACTTTTAGTGCTTCTTGTAATGTAATGTAGAATTTTGTCAGATAAATGTGGACCTCCTGTAGAGCCTGATGATGTAGAGGAAGGCAACTGTGAAAGGGGTGCCAAGTTCAGTGCATGAACATTAGTAGTTTTGATGGCAGAGTTCATGGTGGCAACCCTTTGTGGGAGTCCTATGTCACTTAGGCACAAAACCTCCCCAGTCTGGCAGTACAAAATTACCTTTGACTTTGACAGAGCCGGGATTTCGAGTTTTAGTTTCAAAAAGAAGTTGGGAACTGAGTTACTGATATATACCCATGTGATGGGAAACCTACAGTTACAGCTCGAAGACTTAATTGTGCAATGTAGACAAAATGCTCAGGAAGGCTCTGAAAAACTTCACCTTTCCCTCACCTTTTATTCTCAATTATTTGATAGCCTGTGCAGTACTGACTTTCAGTTATCCATCTAGGAATGCCTAAAAGTTTGAGACTTTTTCTAGGACTTAAAAGTCTGGAAACCATTTTGTGGGTCCAAAGTCAGATTCTACTGTTATTCTCAATGTTTGTGTGGAGCCATAGGTGATTTACATGGCCTCTGGCCCAAAGATATTGCAATCTAAATTGAACTCTACAAGACAAGATGCTGAGGGAGATAACACCAAGCAAAGAAATGGAGGAGGAATCTGCTGGACAAGTTTATGGGCTGTTTGGGAAGTATCATTATGTAGCATGTCAAAACTTTTTGCATTTTTAAAAGTAGGGCAGTGATTAGCCTGTTATTATGTGGAACAGCGTTGTGGATTACGGAGCCATAGGAAATAGTCTTAAGGAAGTGGTTGCATGAAGCCTGTGGGAGCAGATCCATAATAATCAGACTGTGTGCTGCAGAAATAAATATCCTATTTGACTAGAAAGCCTAGGATTTTTTTTTGCTGCTATGAAATGGAGCAGTGCACAGCTCAGGAGCATTTGAATCTAAGATGAATGTTTGAAGCACCCAACACACTTGGGTTTTCTCTTCTAGTTACTTTTGAATTCAAGTGTGAGCTAACTAAAAAAGGACCCCCCCCTCCTTCTGCTCCATAAGCATCAGATCATACTCAAAATAAGTCTTTCTGTAGGTTAAAAAATAAATGATATTTTTTATTGTTTACTATGATTTATTATGTTTCCTTTTCTACTTTGGGTTTCTGAAAATCTTCTGACTTTTGAAAGACTTTTTTTCCAGACCCCTTTGCTGCTTTGCTTCTTTTAACATATTCCCTACATCAGCTCAGACTTTCTGTAGCAATTATAGGCTTTTGTTCCCCCATGCTTTTGAACTGATGTCCTTGAGAGCTCCGAGCCCTCTAAATGGTATTTCGTAAGGAAACTGCCAGGTTTTTATGTTCCTCACTTAGTTACAATACCAAGAATTATCTGTGCTGTGGTGGCACTCTTACTGAGTGAGGCAAGATCAGTCTTTTAAACGGATACATGGAGTTCAGTTTTAATGTTGTTTTGTGACTATCTGGAATTATTTTCATGTACACGTTTCTATTTTATCAAGCATGTATCACACCTTGTAATCCTGCACGCTTGCGAAGTATCACTCTTCAGCCAGGGAAATAACTTGGATATCATTTAATTTAAAAAAATGACCTTTTAAACCTGAAAAAGATGATGCATGTAGAAATAAACCACAATAATTTGCATTAAAAGATATCTCTCCAGCCTGACCAAATTACACCTATAAGCAGATCCAAAGAGGTTTCTTAAAGCATTTTATTTCTCTAACAGATGACTGGGTTAACTCTTTCTCTGCTATTGACCCTTATTTGTTCTGACATCTTATAATGTGTTCTCTTACTTCAGAGTGCTTACACGCAACATGACTTATGATATTCCCAACAGTCTGACCTCCTAACAAGGGCATGATGCTCCACAAGTTAAATGTCAGGTCAGGATAGTTTATCTGCCTTGTTCTCACATCTAGCTAAGGTTTCAATTTTAACAGGAAATTTTACCAGAGGAAGGAATATCTTGCCTACCTGTCATGTGAAAATTCAAAATGTAAGAATTTTCCTACTTTATTTTGATGACAAAAGTGAAGTTTATTGCTGACTTGCAATGGAGGTTTTCTGTTACCCCAAAGTAAATATCAGCATAATACTCTGAAATAATTTTCTGGTTCAGGCAAGTTGGCTTTCCATTATTTACTGGATGATACCACTATTCTTATTCACTGTTAAATCCAATTTGGGCTTCTGGGCTGAGGGTACCAATTTTGGCTAATCTGACACATTCATTTTACTGTATTGCAAAATACACAAAAAAAGTATGCCCCGGCCACCCTAATAGTGCTGCACTTCACCAGAGATCCCACAGAGCCAGGTTGGCTCTCCTGGGGCATGCAGCCCAGGATAAGGGAAAGGAAAGGAAGCTGGAGGGAGAGAAAGGTGGCCTCAAAGCAACTTCATGCCCTCTGTTTTCCTGCTGCTCTTGCAGCTCTTGTGGGAAATGTGATGCTTTGTGTCCCGGTGAGATAGCCCAGAGTAGTCTTGAAGAGCATGTGCTATGGGTCTTTGATTCTGCCTCTCCAACTTCTGGTATCCTTTTGTGTTGAGGCTTCATAGGACCTTGCACAAGACAGCCTGTGGTTGTGCTATGCAGTGCTTACCCAAGGGAATCAGCAGTAACAAACATTGTGATTCTTTGTCTTATTTATGGGAGGAACTCAGTCATTCATAACTAGATTGGCAAAAATTAGAGCAAGGGGCTAAATCATGTCCTCTGATGTAGGTTTTTGTAGAAACTGTGCTGTTTGCTAAGGGCATAGAGGCATGCTGCATCTCTCCCTATGCTGATAGCAGTGTGGATGATGGAGTGAGTGTGTCTTACTGTCATACCAACCCCTTGGTATTTGGAATGTGTTATCAAAATGTCATGGATTGCCTGGGTGCCTCTCTCTGTGAGGCTGGCGAGGTCTGCAGTGGGCTGCAGGCCAGAGCTCTGGCACACCACAACTCCATCACTGCCCCCTTACCTGGGTTTTCTTTTGAGAGAAGGCAGGAGGTGTCGGATGGACTGTGTACACCCAAGGCTAATCATCATCCAAGGGAAAATGTGAATCTGGGGGATCTTCAGACCACCTCCCAGCCCAGTGTAGTCAGACCCACTGAGACCAGAGTTTGACTGACTTCATTATACCATCCTCAGCAGAGCCTTGTAGATGTAGGAAGGAACCACTCACTGAACCTGGAGCATGAAATACGAGCACAGCCGGGGGTTTTTCTCTTCCTACCTACTGCTTCTGCTTGGAGGCAAAGCAACATTTTCCTAACTGATAATTTATGGCTGTTCTTTATAGCAATAAAAAAAATTGGAAAGAAGCTTTCTGGCACCATTTGCTGAAGTTCCCTTTCTCTTAACACAGTTAAATGATTCATGATTAGAAAGAGTAGTGTACTTTACTCACTCTGTTCTGGTTATACAGAAACTCATTAAGTACCATGCATCCAAGTGCACTGTTTTATGTAAACAAGACCTCTGAGAGAGATATAGATGTCTGATAAAGATGAAAAGGAAAACAGACTAATACCAGGCCACATTAATAATGGCCATGTCATGTTCTTAGAAAACAAAAGTCATCTGCTGTGCAATTATTGCACATTTCACAGCAGGATGGGGACAAGGTAAAGAACTGAGATGTACACAGAAAGGCCAGCTATAAATTTTAGATCCAAGTGATATAGTTTCAGCTAGGTTTGAAACTTTGCATGATTTTCCTTCTGTGGTGAAATAGGACAGTCACTGTCATGCTCCCAGGTGCTTGAGACTGGTATTTTCTGAATGTTCTTTACTGAGACCTTCAGGATGCAGTTGTATTTCACACATTGAACTCATCTAACCTTCAGCAAATGAAGCTGACAGAATTTGTCTCATTGTGTCTAGGTAGGATTTAGATTATTGATGCATTTAGCTGTGGCCTCTGCTGTTAATAACATATTTAAACTAAATGTATAGTTGAAGTTTAAAACTCTTACTCTGGCTGTGTACCCTGGTGGTGCTGTGGGGATGGTTTGAGCTCCCTGGAGTAGTTTAGTTTTTCCTTCTAAGAGGCAGAGGCTTTGACCACCTCAGGCTTGCAGCCCTGCCATGTTGTCTGAGAGTTTTGGAGGTGGAAGCCCTCCTGAGCTGAAATTAAATTTTACTCTGCTCCCTTCAGGTTTTTTTGCATACACTGTGATTCTTGTCTCTGGAATTCGGAAACCAGACAAGTACATGAGAAAAAGTGCAAGTAGAAATGGCTTGGGGAGGCTTTTAACCCAGTTTTATGGAATGGAGAGATTGAGGTTTTCCCTGTCTGATGAGTCCTTTGGTTTGCTTAAATAATGAAAAAGGAAGTCAAGACTCCAAGCTCCACAACCTGTGGAAAATCATCAAAGTTGCGTAACTTGAAGTAGCCAGGTCTAAAGACCGTAAATACCTGTATACTATATAGTTATACATATGTAGCTTAATATATATAAATAGTTATATAATATAAATCTACATATCACAGAGTCACAGAATAGCCTTGGTTGGAAGAGACCTCCAAGATCATCAAGTCCAACCACTAACCTAACACTGCCAAGTCACCACTACACCATGTCCCTCAGCACTACATCTACACATTTCTTAAATACCTCCAGGGATGGGGACTCCATCACTTCCCCAGACAGCCTGTTCCAATGTCTGAGAACCCTTTCAGTGAAAATTTTTTCCTAATATCTAATCTAAACCTCCCCTGGCACAACTTGAGGCCATTACCCCTTGTCCTATCACTAGTTACCCAGAAGAAGAGACTGATCCCCACCTCTCTACAACTTCCTTTCAGGTAGCTGTAGAGAGCAATGAGGTCTCCCCTGAGCCTCCTCTTCTCCAGACTCAACACCCCCAGTTCCCTCAGCCACTCCTCATCAGACTTGCGCTCCAGACCCTTCACCAGCTTCATTGCTCTTCTTTGGACATGCCCCAGCAGCTCAATGTCCTTCTTGTAGTGAGTGGCCCAAAACTGAACACAGTATTTGAGGTGCAGCCTCACCAGAACTGAGTACAGGGGAACAGTCACTTCCTCAGTCCTGCTGGCCGCAGCATTTCTGATACAAGCCAGGATGCCATTGGCCTTCTGGGCCACCTGGGCACACTGCTGGCTCATATTCAGCCAGCTGTCGACCAGCACCCCCAAGTCCTTTTCTGCAGGGCAATTTTCCAGCCACCCTTCCCTGGCAGCTTTCTAGCCACTCTTCTATATGCATATATATGTATACAGATACACTCAGTAAAATAGTGCACTGTTTTCTAATATAAAACAGGGGTTTGGACTTGACTGGTTTGAGAAGATAAAATATGTGACTTCCACAATATGATTTGCTTCATTCCAAAATAAGCAGAATTTAACTTAAAATATGTAATTGACAGCAGTTTGCGTTATCCACATAAAGCGACGTAAAGGTCAGACACTTCCACTGAGACTAGATAAACATGCCAGAAGTATGCTAGCTTGAATTTTAACTGAGATGATTTTAAAGGCACAGTTTACATAAATATTTGTGCTAGTGTACTTATATGAACTGAGCCATCTTCACTTTTCCCATAGATAATCGTATCTCCTCGGTGAAGTATAGGCTGTAGGCAGTTACACTGTGCCTTTCACTGACAACAGTTCTCCTGCGTAACATAATAGGCCCGATTACCACCAGCACTGAAGCAAATAGTTCAGCCTCTTTGAATCTCTCTTTACGACCAAAGTCTCCAAGATATTTTCTGAATAAACTGTTAGTTTCTTCTCTGTTCCATTTTCCACAGAGTTAGTGGCTGTGGCTGATGCTACGTGTTTATGATCGAGAGTTCCCAGAGCTCAGTCTTTATGTATATGATCACAACATGTAGTCTTCAAAAATGATAATGGAACCTGATTAGAGCAATTGGGCTGTTAAAGAAAAGGCATGCTGAATGTGACCATAATTGATAGATTTTGGCCAGTCCCTTTCAATGCACTTTCAGTGTAAATGACCTGTTCTTCTAAGTCGCTTGATGGATTTAGTTGAGCTTGGTTTCTTCAAATTGTTGTTAAGCTCTTTTTCTATCCATTACATTTTTGACAGTCTCTGTAGAAGTGACTACAGTGCTCTTCTCGATTAAAATATTTTCTGTCATAAATAGTTATCACTCTTTCTGCATCTCTGTGCTCAGAGGCTAATGGTTACAGCAGGGACAAAAGTTTCTCAGTAAAACTAAAAAAGTTCCTGCTTATTCCTGGGAGCCAGAAGAGTCCAAATTCCCAAAAGGTTCATTTTCAAGGAGTCATCTGTTTTCAGTTTGCATCTCAGAACAGGTATTTAAGAACTGCCCTGTAATCCAGTTGTGGATGGGAATCATAGCAGAAGGCTTACCTGGAGCCCATATATTTTCTGCTATTGAAGATGCATAAGCAGTAGTTTCTCAGCTGCTGTACAAATATTACAATAAAAAAAACAGTGGCTTTCTAGTGCTGCCTCTGAAGGACACTCAAGGAGAGAGTAAGCTATTGCTGGAGTGTTAACTTGAATGGCTGAGCAGAGATTAGATAAAATTTTCTTAGTAGAAAAGTACTGTACTGATGCTAAATGATTAGTGGACAGTTCTGCTTTATACAAAATGAGCCCCTCAGTTTGTACTTGCTCAGTTTACATGTAAAGCTATGTATTTTCTAGCTGCTGTCCTTCAAATCAGGTGAGATGTCAAATGAGGTTCCTTCTGTCACTTGCAGTAAGTCTAACTCAAGGGAGATACGCACCAGGTGAGCACACTGAGCAAGAGGGTAAGCCACTTTCCCAATGAGCCACATGCCATCAGATTTGTATCTTGGAAAGCCAAGGAAGGGGAAGCAGCGGGTGCTGTTCACCAGCAGGAGATGATTGTGGCCTCTCACTGCAAAAGTAGGAATGGAGGGCATAAAACTGCATGCTAGGGAAATTTAGCAATACCGGCCTCTGCCCTCCCTGCTAACTCAGTTCCTTCTACAGATGCAATTTTGGACTGTCACAGGAGTTACATGATTGCTGAGCTTTGTTCCTGGACATATGATTCATCCTCAGCCTGAGAGTGCACTTGAGCTGCTTGCAAACTGCACACACTCAAAAGGCAGAGCTTGACAATCCTTGCACTAACCTGTGTCTGTGCTTATGAGACTCAGAATGTAGGAGCCACCTCAACAAAACCAAATTAAGACGATGTTCAGTGTGCTTGAAAAACCTTCTTAGTCCCCAGTGTGTTCACTTTTTGCTGCTCCAAAATGTAGCTGACACAGTGATGCTTCTATGGCTTCCTCTCTTTCTAAACTATTTTTTTTATCTTTCTCTCTTCCTGTGTTTCTGTCTTTATGCTGGTTGATTATCAATGATAAAGAGCTTTTGGCCCAGGCTTGATGAGTTGTATCTTGAGTATTTGGTTTGTTTATTGAATATCCGTGACCCAGATGTTTTAGGGGGAAATCTACTGGTGAGTTAGACACAACAAAAGTATTAGAGATGGTGGGTTATTTCAATGCAATGCTAATATAGAAAATAATAGTAAAATAATAAATTTCCCCTGCTGAATTCTTGCAGACATAGTCAAGTGGATTGCTGGAAAGGTTGTGAATTATGTACCCAAGTCCTGGTCAAATTGAAACTGAAAACCAAAAAGTTGATTGTATTTTGGGTTTTTTTTAATTGTTTGGAAAGATTGAGGCATCTTGGAGTAACCAAAGTGCCAATGTTTTCTAATGAGAGAATTGAAATGGGCCATGTGCCTTTTTTAAGTATCTCTACAGGATTTAATTCAATCACAAATCAAATTTAACTGAAAGTAAGAAATGCTGCATGCCCGTAAGATCCAACCGCAATGGAGTTAACAATGAATTGATTTTATGCTAAACTGTGTTACATCCCAAACCAGCATCAGAATTCAAAACCACTTCTACAATAGGAAATGTTAATGCAGCTGCCTGAATAGGATTTTTCCCTTCTCCATGGTTGGAGCATGGTGTACGTTTCAAAAGACAGGGGCTCTACTTTTGCCAACCAAATTGTCATTTTGTTTGCAAGTTTGAAGGCCAGGAAAATCAATTAGGAAAGAAAGGCAAACAGGTCGTGCAGTGGCAGCAGAATGACCCTATGTACATACTAGAAGGCACTTGGCACAAATCATATAGCAGAAATGCATTGGTGGCAGTTTTTATGGTAGCCTTCGTCCCCTGTCCCAGCCCATCTCTGCTCCCCATTCTGTGAATAGGGTACTGTGAAACAACTGACTTTTCCATCCAGTGCACTAAAATCCAAAGACCACTTCATGTTTGATGCATGTGTTGCTGCTAATCTTACAGATTCTAAAATAAAAACGGGAAAACCGAGGATAATTGGTCAATTTGTAGCCAGGAGGTGGTACTTGTTTGAGATATATGCAGATTATGCTTTTCTCTACCAGTGCAAAAATCCCAACAAATGATCTGGAAGAACAACTGGCACTGGCGTGAGGATGTGTATGTGTGTGTTCGTACGCAAGTGGTGTGCCTGGTAGGGTTTTCTACCCCCTCTTGCAAAGCACAGGCCTTAATGAGTTCCAGGGGGACAGTGGCTTGTCAATCACAATATGCTTTTCAAGTAAGAGTCATCTCTGCCCCATCACAGAACCACAAGGCATGAAATAATTAGAAAGCCCAGAGTAACTGCTCTGTTTTACAAGAGCAAAATCCTTGTGTGGATCATTTACATAAACTTGTCACTTCCCATTACGGTTCTAATGCAAGCTGGGTAATAATCATGGGACCAGGAGAGGGGAGGTCAAGGTATGATGCTCCTCCATGTTTGAAGCACAAGGTACGCATGTGCCCAGCTTTCCATCCCCCACTGAATTAATGTAAAGTATCTTTTATTTTCCATTAAATAAGAACTATTCATGCTGCTATGGTAGCAGACCATGTGCAGCCTCCTCTTCTTAAGAGAGAAAAAAGGCTTTTGCGTCAAGCCATTGTTAGGGGAGAATTCACTTTGAGGAGCATTTCAAAGCTGATCCGATTGGGGAAGGAATAATGTTAAATATTTGGTATGAAATATTTATAAGATGCACATGCGAACATCTGACAAAGTAGCCTGGAAAATACACATTCTTGTCTTTGACAATTTTAGCTCTTTCTCTCTGAACGAGAGGGTGGGAGTGAAGGTGTGCACATAATGAGAATTGTGTGTGTGTATAAATGCATCTAAACACACGCACGCATACACAAACACACACGCACGCAGAGGCAGACACACTTGCGTACAAACGCCTGAATGGGTTGATGGGATTTAAGGCAATCTGCATCTGAATGCCACTCTCCAAAGATGGTAGCAATAAGGGCTTGCTGAAGTCTGTTTTAATCATCGTGAAGGAGAAAGCTCTGCACTAATGCCTCTCGCAAGGGGCATCCGTAGAGTAACGGAGGTGATGGCTGCTGCTGTTTTCCTGCAACCATTTTGTTGGTGCTCTTCAGAACTGTCATAGGGCACCATCTGCATTTCTGCCACCAGAAAATGAGCCTCTGCTTTTTGTACAGATTGACTTTCCTCACATGCATTCCTGCATGGCTGTTTCATTTTACTTTTATTTTTAAAAATGAGAACAATTAAAGATAAGCAAAGAGCAGATTTGCTTATAGGTACCCAGAACTGTATCTTTTTAAACTTTTTCATCTCTTTCAGATAAAACAAGACAAAATATTTTTTATTTTTTTTCCGAAGGACTGAGAGAGGTTTCAGAAAAATGGGTTATTGCCTCATTCTCAGTCCTTATGACAAGAGATAAAGAGAGAATGTAATGGCTCGCTCCTTATGGCGGTCACAGTGAAATGCATGGCGATGGCATATGTTAAATAACAAGGATAAAGGAAACCATGTGATCTGCTTTCCTTGTAAGGGGATTTAATAGCTCTCTCTTAGAAACCTTATTTCCTTTTCCTTTGGTGGTTCTTTTTTTTTTTTTTTTGTTGGTTGATTGAGGTTTTTTTCCATCTCTCTTCTTTGCCTGCCCCACTTGTACCAGCTGTAGGCTTGGTTATTCTCAGTTGTAAATGCCTGTCTGGTTTAGGCTGTAAACAGGTTGGAGCAAGACCTTTCTGTCTGTCTGTGAATATCCTTTTTACATATGCAGTGCTATACACATATTGATTAATAGCTAAAAGCTGTATATTTATCTTCTTACGGGCTGGGTATTCACTCTCCCTTTAAAAATTGCTAGATCAAATGCCCCAGGCAGGCTCCATGTATTGTACAACATGTTTGTATGTGAGCAGGCGGCTCAATAGCAAGGCAGCATCATTTGCCCTCATCTGCCAGCTTTTGTCTTTGAGTGGAAGTGTGGGGCCTGGTGAGAGGTAGGCTATGAACTGTGTCCAGACTCTGTTCCTTATCTCTGAGATCACCAAGAGGGAGAGCATTGTTGATGGATTTAAATCAGCTTTTTCTCCCCTTGTGCACAACAAAAGTCTAAATCCCTTTTCAGGCCAGATTGCTCCATTTCGCTGCATGGGCTAGGCTGATTGGAAACATGTTTGTCACTCAGCTTTTCTCCCAACCTAATCAGTAGACACTGGGGTGGTGGGATTTTGGTGCTCAGTGTATCACCCTTTAATCTATGAAGTTGGCCTTTAAAAGCTGCTGATGCTGTTGCTGCTATGTGTGAGCTGCTGCTGTCTTTCATTTCTGAAGACAGATATAAAAATAATGTTAACCACGGGCGTAAGCAGAGGGTTTAGCAGGGATTTGAATCTAAAATGTGATACTTAACACTGGCCAACTTGATTTGGTCCAGCAGAGCTGAACCTCTTATTCTGTTATAATAAAGTGTGTTGTATGTGGAGAGGATTGCAGTGGGATTTATGGTCTCTGTGTTTTAGTTCTGCTGCTGAATGGGCCTAAATGGTGAATAACCATAGGCCATGGGGAGCTATGGTTGGAAAAAGGTTGCTTGGCAGACCTGTCTGCAGGTTTCAAAGGTCTTTCTGTTAACACCACAAACTTACTGGTGTCTTTGCATTTGCTGAGGTCCATAGCATGCCAACTTCATCTGTGCCTGATAGGGCAGTCCTGAAGGGACAAAGCAGCACAGCAAGCAGGTGTAAAGAAGCAGGTTAGCTCTCATGCATTTGCAGAGGTCAGCAGGATGCTAAGAGGGAGAGTTATGTGATAGGTGTGATGAAGGATGTTAAAAGCTTTAAAAGAATGTAGGCTCTTCAGGGCAGAGGCTGCAGCTCTTTTCGCACACAAACAAGTCTGTAACCTGCATGCATACACACGTGTTCCTGTGGTGTGAAGCACAGCCTGAACCAGATACTGACCAAGGTCTCTAGGTAAATATGAGATAATTCCTTCCAGGAATGATGTATTTCATTCATGCTATGCGATACCATTTTTATTTTTTTTCTGCCACCAATATACACTGTGGATAAACTACCTCACATCCACTTGAACCACATCTGTACTGTTCCGTGGCATTAAAAGGTCCTGGTAAGAGGCAGAACAGCATCCACCAGCCCAATATAATGTCCTGTATGGACCATGAGAAGCTGGAATATGGAAAGAATGTGCAACTGGGCACTTAGGAAGCAAGGTTGGTTCAAAAATTTAGCCCAAATGTTCAAACTTAACACTTTGCTGTGAGGAGGGGCTGGCTGGGTGAAATCATACAGTTTCTCAGGAACCCATTGAGTTCATGGACAGATGGGGAGGAAGGCTTGCTGGCACTCCTGCCAGTCTGGCACCCCAGATTCCTACCAGCCTATCCCTGGGGCTGTTGGGTCCCTGCCTGGAGCTCCCACCTTCCTGAAAGGACTGGAAACTTTTTCATTTTTCTCCTCTTTTCATCATTTAAAATAAAAAATAATTTTGAACAGAAGTTCCATTTTCAGCAAGCTTGAGTTCTTTCTTTTTAGTGATTGTAAACTATGGCCAATTGTTTTGTTTAAGTGCTGAGTAACTCCTTTTAGTTCTGGCTACCCAAGAATAGCAAGAAAAATACCAGTCTTCTTTCAGAAAGCCTCCTTTCTTTTTGGGCAAGGACACAGATTTTTCAAGACTTTCCAGATTCTCTCTATTCCTAGAAGAGCTGGAAGACTATAAAGCAGGCCACAGAAAGGCATATTTTCCTGTGTGTTTGTCCTGGTACTGATTGTCCCAGCCCCTATTCCTGCCTGAATTAATAACAGAATGTTTTCAGCAACTTTCAGTATCCAAGTCCAAAACTTCTAATGAGATGGACGTTATCAATACCTACAGCACAAGTCCCATTGGCTGGTGGGACTGGGGTTTAATCCAGTTCCTGGGTGAACCACGTGAAAACAATCCATATGAGGACTGCACAACTGTGAGAATCTGGTTCCAGCAGTGGGAAGCAGAGGAAAGCAGGTGGTCTCCTACCTGATGTCTCTCTTTTAAAGCAAACTGAGTACACACACTTGTATATACATATTTATATATATTTATAGCCAATTTAATTAAACAAAATTCCTTACAAGCTGAGACTGCACAAGACAAGATTCAGTCAAGAACTGTTGGTTTTTTTCAATTCCCATGTTCAAACAGAAGTCCCAAAGAAAGGAGGGCTGGATATTCCAACACAGAAAAGTATTGGCCTTTCGAACAGGTTGGAAGGTTTTAGTTAAATCATCTCATTGATTAATAAAGATTTGGGCTATGCCTGTGTGAATCACTGATATTACAGGTTGGGTTGGCAACTAAATGGGAAAAACTAGGAAAGAAATTCAGCTCAGTTTAACTGAAAGTTTTAACAGAAGTTTAACTTCAGCTGAGTAAATGATTTTGTTTTTCCACTAGGATGTGAACGGATTTTTCTCATTCAGGACAAAATAGTGTCGAATGTAATGCTTTGTTTTATGGCACTTTTTAAGAAGAAGAAATGACAAAATAGGTGCAATCCCTTTCATCCAAGAAGTTGGTGATTAAGGCACTTATTCTGTATGTGGGAGGCCAGGATTACATTTCTTCCTCACCTTGAGGACATTTGAATCAATATCACTCATATATTAGGGCTTTATTTAGGTGGAGGAGAAAGAAGTTCTTAACTCCTCTTGTTGTTCTACTTTTACTGGGAAAATACTTGATTTTGAAGGCCATGGAGAGAATAATTTTGTGGCTTAGTGCACTCACCTAGGAGAAATGAGATCTGTGCTCCAGGCTGCGTTACACTGAGTACTTGATTTAGGAGTGTAAATGTCTCCTGGAACAGGGACTGCAATCCTTTTCTGCTTCTTCCATGGCTTGTCTAACCATTTAGTGCTGAAGTTATTTTGTGCACTGAATCCTAATGAATGATTTATTCTATGTAAAATATAATAGATTGAGCAGGAGAGACTGAGACAGCCTGACCCCAGGCAGATAGCCTGGCAGGTAGGTTAATACCTGGCAGATACTGGCTCATATGCTATCCAGGCAAAGGCAGAGATGGGTCTCAGCTCTGCCACAGCCCAACCCAGTGCCTGAGAGACAGCTCTTCAGCTACCCTAGAAAACTTATAAATTGAAACTATAAAACAAATATAGAAGACAAAAGGCAAAATGAGCTTTCCAATTACAGGAACGCTTTTTTTCTTTGATTCCCTTGTTCCTGGGGCTGAATCCTGGGACAGAGACACAAGAGGCAGTGCAAGTAGCATAATATTAGCAATAGAAACATGTTTAATCAAAGAAAAATATCTCAAAGATAGTACCAATAGATTGGGACAGTTTCCTTCTGTCTGGAGACTGAAGGGAAGGAGGGACAAAACATCTAAATTGTGGTAAGGGCAATCTTGTGTGGTCAAAAGGATTACCTAGATGAGAAGGACATTCTCACAACTTTAAACTGTGTTTTATTTATTTTCTTACCTTCTTACTCTCCTTGAATGAAAAACATTGAAAGTCAGATGAATTTTGTAACTTTTTCCCTGCTTTTGCACTGTAGACTTTCTTCTGCTCTCACACTAATGCTTACCCTGCTTTCTTCTCAAAGCGTAAGTCCCTTCCATTTTCACTGCCATCAAAAAGATTCCCTAGCTGAGAACAGTGCCAAAATAAACAGCTCGAGGTCCCACCTCCCAAGACTCTCAGGAATCCCAGCAGAGACTGATGAGTTAGATTTGGCACCCATCTTATATTTTAAATAAATTATTTTTCCCCTCTAGGTCATGGATATTTAGACAGATGTGTTTAGAGATTTGCAAAATTTAAGGGAGTGACAAGTTTAGCTTTGTGTTATCTAAGTGACCAAGAAAAAAGTTATTGCCACAGCAAGCAAGCAAGACATCAGGGCCCAGCTGTTCTAGGCTGTAATGGAGTTTGTTTTGTTCTTTCTGTTAGTAACAGACTTGGTTCAGCAGAGGTGTCAAGACCCTTATGGCCTGAATTCTTGCCAGTATCATTCTTTTGTAAAAATGCTTTGTAACTTCGTATTGCCTGAGATGTTAAAGCATTTGCTCAAGCCTTGTGAGAGACTGAACTGGGCATCTGATACCACCTGTGAAAATCCCACTCATAATAGCTATGCATTCACCTCCGTGCTTCTGCTGGAAGCAAAGCTTTTTTTTCCCAAGCAGAGGTGTGACTCTTGCTGCCGTGGCTGCCAGAGAAGGAAAGCCTTTTAATTGAAGTGCTACACCTGAACGACTGTTATTCCTACAGGAAAAAAAAAAACAAACTAAAAAAAACTATCATGAGACCAACAAATAACTAATGAGTCCATCTACTGAGAAGCAGCAAGAAAAGCATGTCACCTTGTCTTGTTTGGTTTGGCAGAGCTGGAACACTCATAAGAGACGAAGCTGCTGCAACTTGCCTCCCCTGCTCCCAGAGCCATGCAGCCTCCACTGCCAAAAGTGCTCTTCCATTGCAGCGTGTGCAGCAGGTAAGTGTCTGCCAAATGACAAAACACAAACCTCCTAACAAGCAGCTGAGGGTAGGGTGGGGATTCCAGATAGAGACAAATCTATGTCCCTCAGGAGATCTGGAGCAAACTGATCAGTATAAGAAGTATTTCACTGCTAATTAAGTCTTGATCCTTTGGCTTTACTTAAAACAGTTTGAGAGTATATCAAGTTTGAGAGCAGGTGCTGACTAGCTTGAAAGCACTGGTCCATCAAATCAGGTAAGGGTTTTATATTCAGAAACTCCCCTAAAAGGGAGACTGTAACTTGCTAAGTGATAGATATACCCAGGCCCTTTCAAGTATAATGCATTATTGACAGAGTTATAATGCTTCTGACTTACTTTTATTCCCCCAAACGTTTGCAAAATTCCCCTCTTCTCTGAAAGAGCCTGCTTTGTCTCATGTTCTATCCTCTTCGTTTGTGTGTATGGAATGAATGCCAAATGAGGCGTAGCCAGGTGCAGCTCGGAAATCCCTGGAGTAGTTGCTTCTGCTCTTCCTGCCTGCGTTTGGGATCCAAATCCAAACAGGAAAGTCTGATTTTAGAGGAGATGCCACCTCCATTCCATCATCTTCAAAACTTTCAAAGGTTCAGAGCAGAAGAAGGTTGGATGCATGGTGCCAGAATATTTAGAGGCGTGGTCACCTTTTATTAGTAGCTTTTAGGTTTTCTTTACTAACCAGAATGAAGAAAGGCCGAGGAAATGTGTAAGTGAAAAATAATTAGCTGTGAGTGCAGTGGGGAACTGAGATAGAGAGGTCATTAAAAATTTGGGTTATGTTTTTCTGTATCTGAAAAACTTAATGATCTCTATGCTACAGAAAACAACAAAGCAGGTTAGAATAAATAAAAAGCTGTACCATGCCTCCCTACTGATATGTCTGCCTGAGGACAGGATGCAGGATGGTACATACTTGTAGTAATTTGCAGTATGACCAGCTCCAATTGCTCCCAATCATAAGTTGCCTTAAAATCATGGTTGAAAGATACATTTTTCTCATAATTTGCTCTCTGAAATTTGGGTCTCTAATACTCACTTAAAAAAAATATCTTTCCAGTGAAACAGTACTGCATCTATGGAGCCAAAAGGATTCTGTACCTACCTCATCAGTTGAATGAAAAGGATATTTAAAAGACAGAAAAACATTTGCAAGGGCAGCAGTCATTCTTTTACTATTTTTCATTGCATTCTCAGTGTTCTGGAAGTGAGTAAGCACTCTTTAAAATTTCTGCTATGCCTTCAAATTTATCTTGCTCATACTGAAAATCAGAACCTGCTAGTGTACTGGTGATTAATACTGATTGATAGATAGATTTTCTTCATCATAGTAAAGTTTTAAGTAAGGTCTTCCCTCAAGTGTTGTGGGTAGTGGTATAGTTACCAGCTTGCTTCCAGCCTTGTGGAATCTGGCAGACAGCTGACAGTTGGAAATTTCTTTGGAATGACAAAAGAAGAAGAGTAGGGATGTTTTCTTCCATGATACCTTGCCTTGTCATGAGAAATCTTTGCATGGCTTTCTCTCTCTCCTGTTGCTGTGTAGTGCCCTTCTGTGGCTCAAGGCGTGTGATGCTCTCAACACTTTATGAAGAAGTCTTCTTAACTGGACAGAAATAGTGAGAGGATTTAATTTTCTATCAACATATCTGCTATAAAACATCCATTAATGAGTTATGACAGCTACACCTGATGAAGAGTATTTTACTGAGTGTAAACAGAGTTGCCCAGTGTGTTGCATAGATGAGAGGTGGTTGAAGTGTAGTGTGACAGAAATTACAACATAGGGGTGCACAACCAGAACACCCCTACTTAGATCGCAGAAAAACATGGCATCAGTGCAGGTCCATCGTTATATAACATCTCTGATACAAAACTGTGTGGTTTCCTGAAGAAATTGGGCCTAAATAGTTTGCAAGGTGAAGAACCTGTGGAAGACTTCTGAGAACCTCTTCTATCTGGACCATAACACTATAGGCCCAATGTGGTTGTGATTGTTTTCAGCAGGGGAATAAAAAGGGGGGTTAGTAAATTAAGCAGAACATCCAACAAAACTAGGCCATCAGTTCTGGTGGTTATAGCTTTCATTTGCTCTTAATTTGGAACACTGGATGGTTGTTAATGATGTGAGCCCAGAAACAGAAATTGGGAAGGAAATAAGAACATAGGATTGTGGCTTTCCAGTTAAAATGCATTTGTGATGTCAGTTCTCCATCTTGCTACAGTCCCTTTGTACTCCAGCAGTGAGGATGAAGGCTGCTTAACATTTCTCTCTATAAGTTTGGTTTTGGGGTGGAAGGACTTGAGCATGCAGCTGCAGTTGGGGAATGTGCATCTTCCAACCCAGAACCTTTGAGGCAGGGCCCAAGTATTTCTAGCTGCAGTGCATCATTGCCTCTTTCCTGAGGCCCTTTTTGCCAGGTGAAGCTAGCACAAGAGGTCACAGAGCATGAGAGAGGCTTGATGCCAACTTGTTGAAACAAAAAATGTATGTGGATTAGGAGATCTAAATCTCATACGCAACATCTGAAACATGGAAAGTGATCTGGCAAGCCCCATGAAGGCATTTCCTGAGCGTGATCAGCCAGTCCAATGTGACCTTTCAGCACTGCCACCATAAAACCAGTAACCTGTGGGCCCTGCACTATTTCTTTCTGGTTGGCAAAGTCCCTCTTCGGATCTAATTTAAGTTAGTGAGGCTGTTCTAATGTGAAAGAAGTGAGAAAAGGGCATGAAGTTTGTTTAACCTTTTCTTCTTTTCCTCCGTTCCTGCATTTTGCAGAGCTTGGTTGGAATGGTGGATTGGTGCCACTGGCTCTGTTGCTTTCTGGGGTGATGAATGCATGCATCAGAGTTCTGGCATGTCTAAAACTAACCCATTTCCTATCTGTAAAATTGACCCATTAAGCCCAGGCTGCAGTCACATTGAGTGGCTCACACAATGCCGTGTCAGATATTGGAAGCAGAAATAAGACGTAAGGCCTTTTGCTCACACATCCCTCAGTTAAAAGATCATTCTCACTTGAATTCACTGAATTGTCTTCTACACTAGATTCTCCTGTGTGAGTCTGAAAATAAATTATGCATCCAAATTAGTGTCAGAGGCCACTGTGTCTTTTCCAGCCAATACTGCTTGAGGCTTTTGATGCTGATCAGGATGTGGATAATTTCTTACGAAGGTGGAATAATTGCCAGATACTCTTCAAGTACCAAGAAATAATATTTAAACTGTGGTTGTTCTTATTACACAAAAGTTTGAAAACATTGTTCGAAGCTGGTGTGCTGGAGGAAGCAAGCTAAAATAGCTCAATTCTTCCTCGCCTTCATTGCAGCCCTTTCCTTGAAAGAGGAGAAAACCCCACGTGTCAATGTACTGCTGTCAGGTTTTGGAGGAGCCAAACAAGCCCAACAGAAATGTTAAAGCAGTCAGCACTCTCTTCACCTCTGTCTTCCAGCCTGTCTCTGGGAGGAATACGCAGCACCTCCAACATATGGCAAATGTCCAGTTCCTTGCGAGGCCACGTCCCCACATTTGAGCTTGGAGCTACCAGCTGGCAGTGGCAGCAGCCTTGTGCCATCCGGGTGGTTACAACCAGTGGCTTTGAAGTTCTGCCCTTCAGCTATCTCCTGTTGCAGGCAGCTTGTGATACAGGAGTCTGTGTCCTGCAGCTGTCACCATTTAAGTCAGCAGGCATTTGAAGCAATGTTGGCCACCCCAGGGAAAGGGGCAAGAGTTGAACAAAGTGTTCATCTTCAATTAAACCATTGGGATGCCAGTGCAGAGTCTGGTTCCCTGCCACTTTCCTCTCTAAAACCAGTGTCATGTCTGAGCTTTTTAATAGGAAAGAAAAGAGGCAGCTGCCAAGGTCTGCTGGTTAGTATGGGTTTGAACCAAACAGAAGAAGCAGTAATGGTGTCAGCTGGTTTGTAAGTGGGACAAGCTGATTTTTAGGCAGTGATTTTATTAAGTTCCAGCTCCCCTTTAGACTGTCTTCAGTTTGAAACTTTGCTGCTAAATATGCTAGAGGAAGCCAACAAGATAATGCCCAGGCAGCTAAACCAGCAGAAGGGTTTAAAAATGTTTCTTTGCAGGGAGCCAAATTCAGCTCCAGTGTAAGTGCAGTTCCTACTAAAGCCAGCTCTGAAACTGCTGCTGAAGACAGGTTGAAATCGGTGGCCCAGAGCTGCATCTTGCATTGTGCTGTCTGGGTTGTCTTCACCTGGAAAGACCTCATCATGCAAAACATAAGCAAGTGAAAATATGACCCACCTGGCTGCTGCACCCATTTAGTCCTGTGCTGAATTTGCTCAAGTATCTCTGTCTTTCTTGCATATCGAGTATGCCTGCCTGTTTTGAGCCACAACAAAAGCAGTAACAACAGACTTTGACACCTGTGTTTCCTCCAGCTGTGAGTCTCATCTTTTTTTTCTGCAAACCACTTTATCTGCTTCAGAATGCGGGGCCAGTTCTCAGAATTACAAATGTTGCTCTGCAACAAATGGTCTCTTAGTTTGCTTTATCTGTACAAGAGCGCGCTTCTTGGTCTTGTTCGACTGTTTCTGTGAACTTTACATGCTGCAGGGTATGCCCTGACTTATGGAGTGAGTTTGATACAAATTGCATAACAAAACAATTTACAGTGCAGCTCATATGTTTAAATCCGTGGTTATGTTCTTAGGGATCTGACTTTTTCTCTCCCTTACCAGCTGTTCTCCCTCAGTGACTAGAGCTGATAACAGCCCTGCTGAGAAAGCGAATGGCAGAAAGCAAATTGCTTCTTAAAAAAAAAAAAAAAAAACCAACAAAAATGAGGGGGAACAAGTGAAGAAGCAAAAAGGAAAAGAGGGTCAGAAAAACTTATTCCAAAATGCAAACTGCTGTTAAGTCTGAGTAACTAGACTGGCAATCTTTGAGAACACTGGAGTCATCGCCACTGAGATAAGTGGAAAATGTTGTTGTCATTCACAGCAGAAGAGCAACAAAGGAATTTATGGTATGAAAGTTGTCCATCTTCTAGTGCATCTGTATACAACATGTGCTGGGCCACTTGGCAGGCCACAAGGTTACATAAAAAAAAAATCTTGGAAAGCCTGCTGTCTTTGTTTAATATATCAGAAACACTATTCTTCCGTAACTGGAGCAGCAGCTCTGTATTAGAATTTGTAATACAGGGTAGGGAATATACCCAGGAGAAATGAAAGCTTTCCTGCTCTCATTTCATGAACTTTCAAAAGGACACTGAGGATAGAATAAAAAAAGTATGGTGGGCAGTGTCATAACAGTAACTTCTGACCCACACCTTACTCTATAAAAACTCATTAATGTTTACAAGAAAAGTAGACGACCCAAATCAAATCACATCATATGGACTTTACCTGCTGTATTGAAGCAGGAAGAAGTAGTACAGGGAGAAGAAAAGTCATTGCAATGCTCCAGAGGTTGTAGCCAAGAAGCCAGGAATGTAGGATGTAGTTGAAACCTCTTGGACAGCTTTGAAAGTCTTACCCTTAGTTTCCAACACTGAACCAAATTCAGGTCAGCCTGATCCACCTGCTTCCCCTCAACGAGTCTGAGTGAGGAATTCTGTCTGGGTAGACATGTCTCCCAACCTAGATAATTAATTACATTCATTTATTTTAATTTAATTAAAACAGGAATAATTTTACATCACAAATTAGTTGTCACTATTTTTATTTTTTTTTTAGCGTTCGCATTTGTGTCAGCTGAAAGATCAAATAGACTCGTTTATTTTCATCTTTTCTCGTAGTTGCTTTTCAGTCTACTTCCTGTTCAAGTTCTTATGCACACTTTGATTTTTATTTAAACTCTATGTTTTCAACAATATTTTTTAAACCATGTCTAATCCTGCAAGTTTCTTTTGTGCCATTTGTGCTCTGATGGACTCTTTCCTAATTATTTGGAGCCTTTAGCATGCCTTGGTAACTTCAAATGGGCAAAAGGGTTCACTCTTCTGGTTAGTTTCTTTTCATCTGGGAGATGTGTGATCCATAATACACCATTTTATAGCCCCAAACCCCAACTTATAAATATGAACAGATACCAGGTGATCAAATTTGGAGAACTGATACATCATTGTTTTGGAAATTAACAGGTAGCCTGGGACTTGTTTCAGCCAGTCTTTAAAAGCCTTTGTCCTAGAAAATCCTACTTCAAATTGCTTCTCAGTCTACTCTCAGTCATTCCTTTCCGTATTTTGACCAAAAAGGGCTGAAACTTTGCAATTATATTTAGCTTAGCCTGGTGTATTTGTGCATAGATACTAAAAAGCTCATTCCTAGCCTGGCTCTGTTTTCTAGTCTCTTTATATGACTTTGCTATATAAAGTGCAGAACACATACCAGGCTCAAAAAGACCTCATGGTCTTTATGTAACGATGTATTAGATGGTTCTTCCCACAAATGACAATAAGAATTAACTCACCAAAAGATAGCAAGAGAAAGTTATTTGCATAATGGGTGTATTAGGTAAGCTTGTACTTTTAGAAAAAAAGTATTAGCGCATGTATTTTGACAAACATGGTAAAATTATTATCCCATTACACTCACTCTCAGAGAGCCTACACAATTTCATGTACTCTGTGAGTGTTCCATGTACTTTTAAATCTGTTCATAAGCAGCTTACTTCCTCTTACTTTAATTATGCCACAGTCTGAAAAATGCTACTGTCTTCATATAGAATCTCATGTAACATGATCAGGAAAATATTTAAAGTTCTGTTTTTTTTAACCACTTGAATTAAAATGTTATTTTCTTTCCACAGATCTCTGCATCAGAATAATAAAAATACACACAAAAAGTCTCCCAGCTTTATAGGTGATGAAAGTGATTTTTGCAGAAGTGTATGAACTTTCATCTCATTTGAATTTTGTAGGACTTTTCTATAAGGACAGAATGCCTGTAAAATATTATGTTACCAAAAAAGAGGATTTTCTACTTGAACTGTTTTCTGTCAGAGCTAGTTCAGATAGATTGGGCAATGAAACTATCTATTGTAAATTACTAGTTTTGCATATGTTTCTCTCTGACTTCTCAGCTGGTCCTGCCCGTCTCTAATGGGCAATGGCACTGAGAGCTGTGCACTTGCCTCTGGGTCTGTCGTGAGGCTTGGCTGGAGCTGGACCTTCTGAGAATTGGCACAGTGCATTTTCACACGCTGCAAAAATAATTTCTTGTGCTAATCCCTTGTGGCATTTACATATTACACAAGACCCTCTTTATAGAAGAAAAAAACCAACATTTTCCCATGACCATAGTTAATGTACTGTAAATCTGTGAACTGTTGGATCTGTGAGCCACATCTCAGAATACTTTGTCCTCCAGAAAAAGACTTGATACGGTAGTATGCTCTGTATCAGAGAGGAAAGCTCTGGTGTGGTTAAAACATTAATTCTAGGCTTGAGAGGTCTGAGTTAAAATTTATGCTCATCTACTGTCTGCTGTGTGACTAGCTGGTAGGACACTATGTAAATGCAAACCCAAAATAGGTCCTCTTATGATAGACACAAAATTCAAGAGTTTAAGAACATCTGAGTGTGAGCAAACCATGGATTTATAGACAGCATACATAATGACATGATGTGTTCTTTGCTAGGAACTGTGGCAATTCCTAAAATTCTATTTGGTGGTGGTTTGATTTTGGTTAGTGGTGGGTTTTTTTCTTCTTGTTTTTGTTTATTTTTCTGTTCCTGAGTGCTGAACTGGTGTTTAGGAAAGGCAGTCCACAGTATTTGCAACCCAAGCAGAAAAAAGCTAGACCCAGTGTAGGCAATAGGATAGAGCATAACCCATTGTAACCTAATGGAGCAAATGAATACCTGTTCTTTAATAAAAATAAATTATTTTTTGACAGATAATTTTGCTTAGATCTCTACTGAATTCATGTAATTTAATATAAGTATTTTTGTAGGTGGATCTGGCTAGGAAGAGGTTGTGTGCATGCAAGAAGTTAAGAGCAGGAGCAAAAGCATCGTGGTGAAGCAGGTAGAAATGGGGCTGATGTAGACTAATGGAAAGAGTGAAGCCCATGTAAGGACTAGGGTAAGTCCCTGGTCAGCAGCCAGCAGAGAAAGTCCTGTTATAGCTTGAGAGAATCTTCTGACTATCCCATGCCTTGGCTACTTACGCCATTGCTCCTACAGGCTGAAGGAGTTTGTTTTTGTGCTTGTTTCCCTAGCTTATATTCAGAAGCATTTGGAGAGGGGTGTGTGCTTGAAAGGTGGAGCTCAACTGCTCATTTCAGGACTGGTGGATAGTGGGGAACAGAGGTGCTTGAGTAGAGTCTGGTTTTACCTGCCTTCCATGTGCACTTATACACCTGTCTCTGCCTTGGTTGGTTCTGAAGCTGTTTTATTTCTGAGACTGCAAAAGGTGTCCCCTCTCTGTTGCATGAGTCTTGCTTATTTACAAGCAATATGCAAGGCTCTCCTCTGTTAAGACAGAGTGAAAGTAGTAAGAAAAGAGTTGCTGTGTCCTTTAACTGCACCTCTTTCAGGAGTTTTCTTTTTTCTCTTTCTTCTCTCTCAGAACCAAATTACTAACATCTTAGTTGCTGATTCAGGAGTGCAGCCATGCTGAAATCCTGTTCTTTTTTTACCTCTGCATGAGCAGAATGAAAAACTGTGTATTTTCTCCACAAGATGATAGATTCATAAATTACTAGGTGCTTAAATATTTCAGTAACAGGGCACCAGATGAGCATAAAAGCTAGAGAGATTCTTTTCTTTGTCTCTTTTTTCGTAAGCTCTCATATTTTACCTTTGTTACTACTCATGCACCAAGATTTTTGTGCCTATAGGCTGCCTAAACCTGATGTAGTGATCAGTGGAAATGAGGCCCTATCAGATCAGATGAATGCTTCTCATCTACTTTGGTGACAAGTTTTGGAGCTTAGCTCAAACCAACTTTACCGTCTGTCGAAGAACTGGCTTTGCTTGAGACATAGATGAGGAACATTTATATAGTCCACTCTCATGGCTCTGATGGGGAGGCTATAATTCTCCAGCAGAGGAACACTATCAAACTAAAGAAGGGCTAATTAATGATACATGCACTTGTCTACGTCCTCCAGCACTGCTAAAACACTTACGGTTCATCTACGCACAAATGCTCAGACTTGCTGTGGAAGTAATGCAGGCTTTCACAGCAATGTTTCTGTGCTCCCTGTTCATGGCAATCCTCTTCTTAGAAGCTTTGAGCAGAAAAAACATAAAGACATTGAGATGCTAACTTTGAATGTTCCTTCTGAGCTGTTTTTGATCAAACACAATTTTAAGCCCACAGCCAGGAGTCTTTTTCAAAAAACAGAAACTTCTCTGTGGTGACACAGACCTCACCCTGGGCTGCATTGTGATGCCAACACCAGTCAACCTTGTTCTTGCTTTATTTACAAGGGCAGTGGGCCCAACATTGTTCTTGCTTTAATTGCAGGTGCAGTGGACTGGGACAATCTGGTACCTTCTTGTCTTGGTACAAGTGCAGTGAGTTGGGATGATGAGGTGCTCCCTAACTGCACCTGGAACTCCTACTGCCTGGTAAACATTCCTGAGACCCCCTCCTGCCCAGATCACAACTCTGAAAGTTGCCAAGATCACCTGACAAGAATTTTGGCTGCAATGGAAAAGTCCTGACCAAAGTCAATTAACTCCGATGCTATAAATAGTGAGCCTAAGAGTTCTGAACTGTAGTGAGCTGCAACCAGCATCTCCCCTGAGTGGGGATGCCTCTCAGGTACGAACTCCTTAAGGACTGCACTGACAAAGCTGACAGCCAAGGCAAGTCAGCCTCCTTGAGTTTCAATTATTGCCTGTTGAGGAATTCCAATGCATTGTGAGTATTTACTCTAAACTTTAAGAAGGAAATTTAACTATAGGCTAGCCTCTTCCATCCCCTTCTCTACCTATGTGTTTGGACGTACACATTTGCTTTCATGAGTGTGGATGTTCATATATTTACCTGGGTCCAAATATTTCTGTCTGTATACATATATACACACATATATTTTGATTTAGGATACCTTGTAGTAGGTGTGAGTCTTGTCATTCTTGAATCTGTAACTAAGTTGCTGTTTTATTACAACATATTCTACTGAATCACCTTGTTAATCTTAAATTCGTTAAGGAGCTGCTAAAACTCAGCCTTTTGATCTATGTTAATTAATCAGTCTTGAATTTCTGCTAAATCATAACTGTGTCAAAACATCTTCATCCATAACACTCTTAGAAAAAGCAAAGATCCTCTGTACTAAACTAGAGATCTGTCTTCTAGTAAAAAAACACATTCTGACAATTTTACCTCTCCCTTGAAATCATATCCTTAGAGTGGGAGTGGTTTCAGCTAAGGAACATAACATTTGATAATACTCAACTGAAAGTGTATAAAAATATATGCCTAAGTGTTTTTTTATCTCCTTCTGCTTCGGTTTAACAATAACCCAGCATATGACTCCCTTAGTTGGCAGACTGCTTACAGGGAGTCTGCCATTTCTATTGCTGACATATCTCTTGCTTTTTACTCCTCCAGACTGTGTAGCATATTTAATTAAATTTTGAAACTTTGGTATGAAGTTTAGGAAAGAATAAAGATAATGTTCATGGGGAGAAAAAGGAATTCTTTTAAAGTCAGCTTCATTAACTATCAGGCTATTAAAGTGAGGGTCACTTTGCCCAGACTGAAATAACTGGATGTCCCTAATTGCATTTTATTTGAATTATTTCTTTATTTCAAACATGTTATGCTTGTTAGTGATTTAATATGCCTGGAAGCACAAATTAATTATACCTGGCAGCTAATTGTAGGAAAGTTATGGTGATCAATGTTTATGCTGTTTTTTTTAACGTTTACCTTTAGTTTACATACTTGAATCAGTTTCCTCCCAATCATGAATAAATATTTGCTGCTTAAACGTTCCCATGCAAATTGGATTAATTTTAGCATATTCATGGAAGAAGGACATCACTGCCTACCCTTAATATTAATCTAGCTGAACAAGCAAAGTCTGTTTTGTTTTGTTTTCCCTGCTTAAGTAGTAAATGAACTAGTCAGAAAATTCAGCATGGGTTTGCTTATCCCAAATGGTTTGGGGGCATCTGGGCTATTTGGAGAGATGGACGTAAAGGCAATCAAAGAATTGACCAGGAAAGTCACTATTCCTGAGGCCCTAACCTTGAAGAATTTGAGTTAAGCACTGCTTAGTTAAATGGGGCAGTAATTGGGTAAATGCGTGGGTTTGGAGATGGACAGAACTCAGCACATCCCCGTTTTTCTCTTTATAGCTTCTCCTGAAGCTTTCATGTCCTCTCTGACACCACTCAGTTGCATCGCATCTGATGGTATAAATGCACCCTGACTTTGACACCACACTCTCCTTTCTCCTCCTTTCATTAGGTATCATTTCAGGTGTGGTAAAAGGAAATGTTCCCACAGGGCTGTAAGGGCAGAGGGGCTGTACTTTTCCTGTCACCCACACTTTGTGTCATGCTCAGCCCCTGCAGACTGCCTCTGTGGATATGGGCAACTGATCCTGTGTGATGCTGACTCTCTTCTTGTAGGCGCCGTTTCACAGTGCTACGTCCCAATGGTGCCCTCTGAGTCAGTCATATCCTTTCCAGGGGATTGCTTCTCTTTTCCCAGTTCCCCTAACAATAGGGGTGGGTCATCCCTTACTGGAAACAGTGCAGTTGAGAAATCCTCATCTCTGCATTTGTCAGCTGAACTGCACTGTGGACAAGCCTTGAAGTGGAAAGCCCTTTTAGTCAGAGATGTGACTCTTTGGGCTTTTTTTGGCAGATTAATTGGTTGTAGGAATGCTGTTCCTTTTGAGACAGCAAGTTGCTGAGGGCTCGTGCATAGCTCTTGTGCCATAATACTGCATCAGCAGCAAGCTGGGGGCAAAGGCACAGGGTTCAGGCAGTGCTATAGCGCGAGAGCCAGTAGCCAACTCTGTAAGCTCCGTACTGCAGGGACTCATTATTTACACAGCAGGCTGTTTACTGGGAAAGGCGTCGTTGTGCAACAACGTTTGGGTGTTCAGCACTTGGATGAGGCAGTGTGCATAGGAATTTTAGAGGCCTAACTCTGGGCATCAGGATCTGAAAACCTCAGCCAGGGTACTGAAACCAGCTGGGAAAATACTGAGATTTTGTCTTATCACTCAGACTTACCTTTTCAATGGTTAAGGCAGTTGGATACAAGCTGTATTTACTTACTTTGTGATGTCTTAGAGGATACAAGACCTTAAGGACAGTGAAAGAAAAGAAAGAAAGAGATCAAGTTTTTGGTTTTGAGTCCCTTAGAGTTGATCTTTGGCACCACAGGATAAATAATAGCATGCACAAAAGTTCATCTCTCCTCCTCCCACTGTGGTGGGTGTTGCTGGAGGTCCCAGTGGATAGGAAGATGCAGTCCAAATGATAAAGCTCAGTGATGAAACAAATGGTCACCATATCATAACTTCCAGCCCCCTCAAGCCCCGAGAGCAGCAAATCTGACATCTCTCTGTGATCACGTTCACATGTACATGATTGATGCCTGTGCAGCTTCTTCAGTGTGTCCAGAGCCACAGTGCCTGCACTCCAGGAGACTTGAGTGCCTCCTGTGATGTCTGTCCCTCTGAACTCCTGGGATGCATCAGATGCTTCTGTGATATGGAGTAGATTTTTGCATGGTTGGTGGCCGTTTGTCTGAGATTTCCAGATGTTCCAGCTGCTAATTGTCTGGAAATCTGGTGGAATACTGCCCAAAGCAGTTGAGTTGGCAGGCTTGAAATGTCTTTTGCATGTCTAATTAATGTATTGTGCACGTAAAATGTCTTCCTGCACAAAGAGGACCAGGACAAAGAAGTGCAAGTTATTAACAAAGCCAACTAAATTAGAACTTCAGTTCTTTGTGCATCTTGGAGACCTTCATTTTCACATTTCTAATATCAATGCTATTATTCTATTGATATGCAATAACAAATATTCAGCAAGTGTGTGTACTTGTATTTACATGATATGTTTTGTGAAATTTTTATTTTTTTGTGTATGTTTCAAATTCAGCTGCTTCCTTGACTCCATAGCACTCCTTGTACTTTTGGAGTAATTTGCTTTGTCCTGTGAAGACTTGTGCCCACTCACTTATATCAGGTTGAACGTGCTGAGAAAATATATCACACCAGAGTCTATGGACTTTTTCCAAGGTTACTTTTCCTAGGAGTAGTTTTTAGATCAGATGCTAAGGGTATTGGCATTAAATCTATGTGCTATTTACAAAGGATGATTTGGAGTTTTTTGGTAGTTATCTATCTGCCTAGTGAAGTTCTGCAACTTTGCATTTTGAGGCCTATGGTAACTGGAGTAGTTATTCTGTCCATTTCCTTTCTGTTCTATGCTAGTTAAGATGTCTAGTGATGACCCAAAGGAGCACAGGAGATCCTCACTGAATACCTTTGCAGGTGACACAGGACTCGAAGAACTAAGGATTATGAAGAGAGCAGTGATATAGACCTTTCTGCATGAATTGCTAAGGTAAGGGAAATTTAATTATTTGAATGTTTATACAATCAGGATAGGATGAGGGGACAAATATTTAAGGCTACGATGACAGAATGGAAGACTGTGCCTGAGAAGCAGCAAGTACAGAATGTGGTGGAAATTTTTTAGATAGACACCAGGAATCAATTTCCCAGTGTATCATCATCCATCTGACTTAATGACATCCTTTTAAATTGTTAACCATTGTTGGAGATATGAGCAAGGAAACTTAAAGTACAATAGCATAGCAAATATAAGTGGGAATTCTCTGTGGTAAGGACTGAGTGTCACACACTGCCATCAGCAATTCAACGAAACTAATGATAAGTTGGAGACAACTTATCATTAAGAGAAGAGAAGTGATTGCTCTAGGAGAAGTAGTCCTGTAGAGCATGTAGCAAATCTGTAACTCACTCATGCTAGTTTACCTCAAGGTAAATAATAATAATAATCTTGGTCAGAGTCTGCCAGGACATAATGTAGTACAAAGTTTGGAAATAGACACTTCCGTTTGGGAATGGATCTAGTTGACAGAAATTGAAGCAAATCACATTTTAACTAAGGAAAAGGTGTGTATTTCTAACAGAGAGGGTAATTACATATTACAATGCTTATTCTTGATTGAGAAACATCTACAGACTATGCAATTATTTATTTTTTTTTTAAAGCTAGCACCATTCCCTTGGAAGCAAAACTACGGAGAGTCTTGTTGCATGAGAAAGGGGACCCATTCCAATTTTACAAGAATACTTATTAAGCTGAGCTACTTTGGTTTGTTCGAAATGATATAAAATAAGAGGATTTTGTCGTAGCAATTTCTTTAAGTTTTCTACTGTCTTAGAAAATTCCCTTAACTATTTAATGAATTCATGTTATTTGGTATCTGTGTGTATTTTGTGCCTTACCACCATGAAGTATTGAACTATGATAGGGTTTCAATGAGAACCTCAGCATGAAGTTTGATTCAGGTGTGTCCTGTATGTGTCTCTTTGTGGCAAGTATTGGCCACTGGATCTTCAGCTGGGAGGACAGATTATTGCTGGGGTCTTTTGTTGAAAGGCCATTATGAGATTATGGCATTTAGAAAAGAGAAAAGTGGACTGGAAAGTCCTGTCCCTCATTATCCTGAAGTACTTCTTTGTATTCCCAAGTCGCCGTATTTATGGGAGATGTTTAGTAAGGGGGCATTCATAATTTTTGTCTTGGGAGGTAAAGAAGGGGTAATCTAGACATGTGATGAGGAAAATTTAGAAGTGGGGCTTTTTATAAGTGCAGTTAACATGATTTTTGTGATAGAAATGTCAAAATAAAGAAATGGAGAATGTAGAATGATCAGATAGAAGGCTAAAATTTCATTTTATGAAGAAACGTCTCAAAATCTCTCTTCTAAAGTTATTACCTGTAAATTGAATTGATATGTACATTTTAAACCATAGCTTTTTCTAATGCACTGTCATGACTGCTTCTTTGGCTGTCTGCATATGGGAACAGAAATTGTACGTTGTCTTTTAGGTGACTATAAAATGGCATTGGAAAGCGGCTGTGAACGAAAGGAAGAATCATGTTTTCTGTGCTTTAATCTATTGCACTTTCAGAGTTTATAAGCAAACAAATGGTTTTCCTAGTATGCTGGCCTTGAAAATTCAGTCTGGATCAGAAAATCAAACAGTCTTTTATCTTTTGGCCCCACCTTATCCTCCTGTTGCTCTTTTGTGCAAATGGGGGAGGAAGAGGTAAAAAAGGTTGTTTTTTTTTTTTGTTTGTTTCTGTTTTGTTTTTTAAAATTTCTTGTAATGTAATTAAAAGTTCTTCTAGGTAAAATGTCATATAGAAAAAACAGCTGGCAGTATACATTTACATACATTCCATACATTTGTAGTAGAAGGGTTGGGCTGACTTTAGATTCAGTGATCCCTGGCATGGATTACCCAAAACTCAGTGGTGATAATGGCTGATATTGGATGCTGGCATTCCCTGCTGGTGCAGCTGGCAGTTATCAGTGGGTTTTTTGCCTGGTGAACTGTTGCTGTTGGCAGTCTGCGTTCATCTCCTGTTTTATTCAACTGTATTATTTTCCAGCACTGTAAAGGGGGATATGCACTGGGAGACTCTCTGGTCCAGAGGGCTGTGGGGCTGTCACCCTGGGAGCTGTTCTGAAGGTCACTTCTATGAACGTGAGGATTAGAAGGTCGTTGCAGTTCTTCAAGAGTGAAGAAGAGAGTGTCTCATAACTAAGGGACTCTAAGGAGGAGGTGTTGAAAGAAGACATCAACTATCACAACATTCATAACAAAATGGTGCAGCTTGACCATACTGTTTGTTCTCACTGCAGCAATTGGCTGAAGCTGGGAAGGACTGTGATCCCCCATTTTGGCAGGTTCTGAGTGTGTTTTGCTCCCCAATGACAATGCAAGTGCTCCTGGAGCTGATTATGCATCAGCCATCATTATGAGGAGGGAATGGCTTAATTCCACCAACAAGGGAAGGGGAATAGTTTAACTCTGACTTCAGCTCGATGGCGTTGTTAAAATGAATGGGTGCCTTCCCATCAGTATACCTGCCCATCAGATAGGATCCACCAGGTCTGGACTTTACCCATTGTTCTATCAACAATATAGTCAATTCAGTAGCTAATACAGGTATAAGATGAAAGCCAAAAATAAACACCTCTGCCAGATACAGTATACGTTTTAGTACTCTGCCAGCTACCAAGGGACCATCCTTTAGAGTATTCAAGTCAGGAGTTGTATGAGTTACCGCGGTATTTCTTGGTGCCAAAGGTCAGGTCTTTTAATCTTCCATGATAATAAAACTATGTTTGCCCTGACAAGAACAAAGGGTCTTAATTCTTCCCCAGTAAACGAGCTTTTAAATGGGTAGAGTTCAACTAGCTGTTGGCACCTGAATGCACAGCAAGAGAATGAAATTAAAATTTTAATATACAAATGAAGAAGAAAACAAAAGCAGGCAAAACCAAAATAATTATCAAATGGGAAGTACTTAAGGCTGGACTTATGTGATGTTTCAAAGCATGAATTGTAGTATGTGTTTAAAATATGACTGTTCCTTTATTCTCAGCATGTGGGTTAGACTTTGAATATGGAACAAGAATTTAGCCTTTTTCAGAAGCTGCATTCTTAACAAATTATTCTTAAAATGAAACTGTTTAATGAAACTGCTTTTTAACTGCACAAAACCATGTATTATTCACAGACAACCATACGTAATACAACATAACACTCTGCAAGGTAGCAGTAGTTCTGTGAGCTCATTCTTACGTGGTTTTGAATTTTACCACTTTTACATCAAAATATAACGGGCTAGGCATCGTCTTTGGAGATCAGGGCCAAGTGTAAAGCACAGCTCTACTGGCACAGCCTCAGCGCTGGGAAGTTTGGGGTGTTTTGCAGAAAGCAGGTGGGCGAGCAAGGCGTACACTGCAGGGCAGATTGCACAGCTGTAAGGTGTGGAATTCCCCTCAAAAGGATCGGCATGTCTTTGAAAATGAATTCAGCACTGAAATTAAAGGGATTTCTGATATAAGGGGAAGAAATTGGTGTTTGATCGGTTTCAAATTAACTCTTTTTGTGTTTGTTTTGCCTTCATCTCCTTCTCTTTTCCCCTTTCTTCACCCCTGTTCCCCAAGATATGGTTTTCAAGAGAGAATGCAGGGGATATTTTAAACTTTAGAAGGTAGTACTGGACTGTTGCAGTAAACTCTTCAATGCAGCCTGCTTCCCTGTAAACACAGAGCATGCTGGAAGCTGGTGCATCTGGAACATTAGCTTCTGGAAACACCATGGGTTTTCTCAGTATCTATTAGGAAATGAATTCATTGATTATTTTCTCCTTAGAATACTTGCAATAGATTTCTATGACTATTTTTCATTGTATATTTTTGTGGATGGGCACAAGGCAGTGCACAAATTACGAAGAACGGCTGCACGGCATTTAGTGCTCCAGTGTTCTAAAGGGACTTGCAGGGTTGCAGCACATAGCAGGATTTGTTGCTGTATAAATGCTACACAGTAGTAGTATTTATTAATTCATTGGCTGCATGAATGGAGATCCTGAGCTTTTAATGCCAGATTTCTTTCCTTATATTCTTGAAATTACTTATCATAATCTACATTTTGAATGTCAGTTAAGACCTCAGCAGGTGCCTCCTCCAACTTTTTGGAAAGTGCCATACCTTTCAACCCTCAGAAGCTCCAGTAGATTGTAGCTAGTGACGATAGGCCATGCAGAAACAAATCAGCTGCCAAGCACTTTCAGAAGTTCTTGTTTTATTTTGCAATACCAGAGCTCTCGCTGCTCTTGCTGATCAATATGTGTTTCATGGCAGCGAAAGTCATCCAAAACAAATGTCTTTTTTGCATCTAATAAAATTTTTATTGCCATATCAAGCTCCAAATAAAACTCCTACTCTTTAAACAATTCCTGAAAAACACAAATTAGTTTGGGTTTGACTAATACCCCCAAACTATTAAAACTGCCAACTGAAAAAGGAACAGATAATTAGGAGATGACAACAGGCAGTGCAAACAGAGGAAAAACTGGAATACACCTAGACGGAACACTGGCCATCTATTCCATTAACAGCCTCCTATAATTAAGTTTTGCTGTTTCATTAAACTGGTGTAAGCACAAAAAGACATTACTGAAGTTTTAATCTCCAGCAAAAGAAATCTCCTCCTGCCTAACAGCACACAGCCCACGCAGAAATGTGACTTCAATTAGCACTACCGTAAATTTTAATTTAGCACTTGGTAGGAGAATTCAGCATTGTATGTAAGAAATAGGGGCTGATGCTACATTAAAGACATTCCATACAATTATCCCATTGATCTCTTGATCTGTATTTGTGGGGTGAATAGGAGAGGGGAGGATTTAAGAATTTAGAGCTCATGAAAAGATCCAGAGGACTTTTTTCCCCCCTGAAGTCTTCTGCACCTTTTGCTGTAGCTGTACTTTGCCTGTTATCAAGGTGCAACTTGGGTGTCATGGTGCACTTCGTTCTCCTATTTTACAGGTTTATCTTGTGTGAGTAGCATCCAGGTTTAGTTCTACCAGCTGGCTGTGATTTGGGTTTCATGCATTAGTGCGCCAAGAGCTTGTTTTTTTTGTTGTGTAAAGTTATTCCCTGGTGGCAGCGCTTATTTGTGTTTAAACTGCAGATGCCCTCGTTTAAACAATTTACATTGTTTAAAATGTCATTATTATTTGTTTTTAAAAATTTCTGCTAGGTTTGACAGTGTGTATCCTGTGATTTATGGTACAGCCCTGTGCTATGCCATTTTCATGAGGATCTTGAAACAGGGCCCTGTGGTTTTTGGTTGGTTTTTTTTTTCCCCCTTTTGCTGTTTGTTCTGCTCTTTAATTACATTCATATCAACTGCTTTGAAGTTAATGAGACTGTTGGGATATGTAAAAGAGAATCCTGTATTGATTCCAATCCTAATATCTTATCTTTGCATCTTTCTCTTCCTGCATGTAATGTGTTCTGACTGAATCACAGCTGCTGACATGTTGTGATGGATACAGTAGCTTTGGCCTGACATAGGGCTTAATCGTACAATCCCAAAGTAAGAGGAAATAGATAGATAAACACAAAATGGTGTTCTGCCTTCTCATTTGGTCATTAATCCTGACATGCAAGAAACATAATTTATTAAAGTTACTGGGTTCCACACAAATCCTAGGTTATAAAAAATATTTTTTCCTGTTTCATTGTAAACAACCCTTCTCCTGACTTCTTGTCTCCCTCTCCTCCTCAGAAGAAAGAAAAAGAGCAGTATAGAACATCACCATGGAAGGTGATGATTATGAGTTTGGGATATACATTAGCCTATGCTAAGATTCAAGGGCAAGTTAGGACTTGAGTTTAGGCACAATGCAAGCAAAATGTTTAATTGTTCTCATGCCCATCAGCTAGAGCCAAGTTCTTGGAGAGAGTCAAAAGCTGACAAAAGATGGTCTGCTAATGTGAAGGGTACAAGTCTTCCAACACCAACTGCACACATAACTGTTTTGGTACCTGGAAAAGAATTTTGTAAGTATAGCTAAGCCATCAGATTTCATCTGGATTTTTTTTAGCCAAACTCGTTAAGTAATCACTCTGTGGTTTTGGAGCCATTTCTGCCAGGTGGAAATCCGTGCAGAAATGTTACTGAGTAACTTTTGCTGTCTTCTGACTTCTTTTTCTTGGTTTTGTTTGGCAACACAGAAATTCCAGGAACCAGGAGCTCTGCAGATATCCATTCCATTCCACAGCCTGATCGAGCAACTGGAGTAAGTGAAAGCTAGTTGTATATTTTTAAATGAAAGTTTTAGTATGCTGCCTTTCAATTTTACAAGGCTATTACCTATGCATGCTCATTGCATTTTGTTTTTCTCTCATTTACAATTAAAACTCTGATTTATACCTGTGATACCAAATCATTTGAAGCTATGTGAGAAGCGTGTGTTGGCAGCAAAGCATCCTACTGTTCAGCTTGATTTCAGATTGCATGGCATTGCCAAATTTACCCAAACTGAGTAAAACATAACTCAGGCAATAGAATTTCATCCTGTTTCCTACCAGAAGATTGAGTTTGGATATGAACTAAGATCAGTAGTCCCTTTTGTTAGTGCTGTCTCTGAAATACATAACGTCACCCGAGGCCATGTTTTATTCCTGATATTTTGCCCAGCCCTGTTCACCACAAGGCTTATCGTACCCTTATTGTATAAGGGGTCAACTTGCATTGCCTGTATTAGAAAACTCTTGATCTCATGTAGTTGTTTTACTAGGGTATAGTGTGAGATTTAAAATGCAGCAATAAGGTTTACAAAGTTCACTCCTCACTGTGGAAGTGCTGTAGGGTTGCCAGGACCCTGTATAGCAGCACATGAGCAAAGTCAAGAGATGGCAGGACTGTAGGTGTCTCTAACAATACCTTGTGAAGTTCTTGATCCAGTTAAAGTTTTAAGGACGCTCTCAACCTGAAATATCCAAGGGTTTGGTTTTTTTTGTTTTGTTCTTGTTTTTATAGTTGTGTGTTCTTCTAATGCACATATGGATAGAAATGCTTTGCAATATTGGCATCCAAAAGAGCTAAGTCCCAAAAGGTAGCTTATACCCAAGATTTGAAAGAACATACATGTGATAGTCAAATTGCTTTCTTGAATCTTCTGGTGGCATTTTCAGTTTTATTTCTTTGTTTCTGCTGCACTGAAATCTTTGTTATAGCTCAGCAGTGTAGCTCAAAATTACGTGTGGATAAGGATGACCTGCTTTGCAGTGAGCAACAAGAGAGGCTGGATGTTCACAGTTGGATTCAAAATTAGTGCAAAAATTGCCTGGTCTTAACATGAATATTCAGTTTGGCTTCTGATTACATCTGGAAGAACTATTGCAGTAGTTAGACCACTACGTGTTGACTTAGGAGATGTGTGTTAAGTTCTCTGTTCTTAGCCTAGTCAGCTCCAGGAGCGATGCTACCAGTTAGTCATATCCAAAGTTCCTTATCTTGCATGAGGATGTTGCACCCACCCACCCTGGGTGCCTGAGTTACTGGGCTACAGCTCGAAGGAAGAAGCCACTGACTTACAGCTGAGGCTGGTAATGCCCATGGGTTTCCATTGCTGCCGATTGGCCAAGCACAGTGTGGCTGCTGCCCTTGGGGTGAGGCTCTGGGCATCTTCTGGTGAGAAAGGGAAGAAAACAAGAGTGGGATGACAAAAAGGGAAGGTGAGAAGCAAGAAAAGAGCAACATGACAACCACTGCATTTCTCTTTTGTTTCCCATGTGATAAATGGCAAAGCCTTGTGACAACTTGTAGTTTTCATGCATCATTCATCTGCATTGCAGTCTGTCCACAGAGCTATCACTTTCAGAGTTTGATTCTAAAAAGCGCTGTCAATCTTGCTGTGATCCCATCAAATCATGAGAAGTAGAGTTAGAAGGGCTGTCCAAAGGCTGACAAAAGTAAGCACCCCAAAGCAAGCTCATTTGTTGTCCTTTCATCACCATTCATTAGTCACTCTTTTTTACCCTGTGAATGTAAAGTCTTCCTCCAGTAAAAGGAAGCAGCTTCAAATCCCAGAAAAGGCAGTAGTAGTTGGAAAACAGGGTAAGAGTCGCTGTATTGCAGTCTGTCCAAGTTTTGTGGCCAAAAATGTTTCACACAAGCTGTATGGTAAGTCCAGTGCATAAGACCAGACTGTAAGTGAGGACAACTCTTTTCCATCCTCTGCTCTTTGACCAAGATCCCTTGGAAAGTAACTTCACTAGTTTCTGTTTCCCCTGCTCCCCTGCAAAATGATATTTCCCATCTTCATAAAGCTCTTTGAGATGTCTGGGTAAAAAATCTCTATGCCAAGCCTTAAGTATTTTTTATGATATACATATTTGCACATTCACCAAACTTCTTTGGCTGATACAATGTTGTAATGATTTTGTTTACTGCAGATTTCTGTGAATTCATTGTAATTTCTAAAACTCTGTGTTTTCCTATTCACCAAAAAAAATCTGCTCTTCATAGTCGTGCATAAAAATAAACTGTATTCATCCATTTATTTTTTATTTTTTTAAAAATAAGATTATGCCTACTACAGTTCCATCTGTAAAAAGTGTCTTGGCATATCCTTTTAGGCAGAGCTTATCTAATCTATTAATCTTTTCCTAAATCCAAGCCTTTCTCACACCATTTTGCAGTAAAACTATATTTTAACACAGAAGTGAAATTCCCTAAGTACAAAGCACTGTTTCATTCTGTAAAATTATGTTATCAAGCAATGACAGAATAAAATTTCCCCAGATAGACAGAAATGCTGCAATGGCCCAATTTATTTCTATTCTAAAATATGGATTTTATGTATCATTAATCATATTTTTGTTAGGAAGTGGCAGGAAGCTGGCCTGAAAGTCTAAAATAAGATATACTTCATTGTCACGGGGAAATCTACTCACCACCTGAACTGCTTGGGATTTTGGTTCCTATACAGTGAATACGAGGCACTTCAGGCAAGAAAAATTATGACATAATTGGCAGAAGTCCCATCTCCAGATGGAGGAACTTCTAAGACTGACACATTAGCTTCACATAATTTATGTTATGGGAGAAATAATACAACTGAACCCCCCCTCTGATTACTCCACCCAGAAGCAAGGTTTAAGCAGACGTGTTCTTTGAATCAAACCCAAATTCTTCCCTGAAGTCTTCACGGAATTCAGAAAAACGTGTTATGGAAGATACGCAAAGGACAATTGCTGCAGTTAAGGCTAAGCTGTAGGACCCAAGAGCACTTTGTGGAGTCATTATAGATTTGCTTCTGCTTCTCCAACTACATCTTAGAGATTTACATGCTTTCTGCTCTTCTAATATCTGAGTGCCTACCAGTCTCTATTTATACTTGCAACGCTAATGTGTAGTAGAAGAGAATTATTTCTCAGATGGAGAACAGCAGAACAGAATAATGATGTAACCTGTTGAGGAGAAGGGAGTTGAACTTATATCTTAAGTACTAGACTCTACTCCCTCCTTTAGGCAGCAGCTGTCCTGGCTTATGCAGAGCTTGGGCCATGTAAGATCAGCCTGTGAGCCATGCAGCCCACTTGTGAGCCAAGCCACCTGGATGTGTCTGTGCAAAGTGTTATACATGAATTAACTAAGAATTGTGATGATAGTTTAATGAAATGTTCCATTCTCGTATACCATCTTTTGGGGATCACTTGAAAAACGTCATTGCTCACTTCGCATCTCTAGTTCTCCTTGGTCACAGAGAATACAAACTGAAGAGGAAGAAACATGAATATGAAGCCACTAAGAGCTGGGAAGCATCTTTTGATAAGTGTGTTTTTTCTAGTCTGTCCTCATTAGTAAAGGCTGCGCTTGTTTTTGTCACTGGAGAAGACAGTGTTAAATATTTTCCACTAGCCCTTCATATCCCCAAACTTGGATGCCAGTGTCCCTCAGGCTTAGGTAGTAGGGTATATTTCTATGGCAATTGTGAAATAAGGGCTTAGCTAATTTGTTAACTAAATTAAGAATTAAGTTAATAGCTTGCCTCAATATCCATGCAGATATAAAAAGACATGGCTCTTTCAGTATGTGCTGCTGCTTACAGCAGACTCTAACATTGAGTAGGAGGCCAGAAGTGGTTCCCCGAAGTCTACTATTTGCCTGCTGCCAGCATGGCAGTCTTGCTGTTGAACTCAGTCATCAGAGTTTAAAAAGAGATTTCCTTCCTTGTTCCTGCTCACAGGCCTCTGAAGTATCAACAGTTTGAATCTATGAACATCCAAACTAAAGGTGTGACATGCTTTGTCTGCAAAGTGGCAGGAAGCTGGCATTCTGCCTGGCTTTCTCTCTATTCCCAGCTTTTATGTGGTAAAGAGATTTATGGGCTTTTGTTGCTGGAGGTTTGTTTTGGTTTGGTTTGGGTTTTTTAATTTAAAAAAAATATTTAATTTGTGCTCTTATCTGAAGTGCAGTGCTTTGGATTGGAGGGTGAGAGGAGTTCATGAGATGGCTTTGGTATGCAGCACTCCGGTAGCCTTCACACAAGGTGTAAATTATGTGCTGGTCTGCAGCCTTCCTAGCATCACCAGTCCCTGCAGCACAAGAGCTCTCATGCTCAGTCGTGCCCTGTGCCTGTATCTTCTCTCTGACATCAACTAGGATATGATATTCAGAAGGTATTTCAAATTCTGAGGGCGTTTCTGCCACACCATCAGCTAGTCCCAGAAGTGGGATGAGGAGCGTAGGATGAAGGTAGAGCCAAAGTCGTCTTGGTCTAAACCTGATTGGAGAAAGAGGAAAGGACAAGGAGGATGGGCACAACTAGAGAGGCGCTTCTGTGACTAACGGGTTTTAACAGCTGCTTTGGGAACCATCTGTGATTTTAACAGCCAGTTCCACACAACTGTACTGAACTGCCTCCAGAAAGCTTTGGCGAACACCTTTACAGAGACACTTATAGGATAAATAGCAAAGATTTTTCTTTCTCTAACCCCACAATTTAGCAGTTGGCTTATGCTCTAAAACTTGGAAGGTTTGTACTCCCTCCAATGGTCTGTTTATTGTAATAATGATATTTCATTTTTGCCTCTTGCTGTTGTGATTCTTGTCAGCCACACAGCTCTCTGGTCTCTTTTGAAAATGGTGCTTAGCTCTTGGTCTCTTGGAGAATAAAGTTGGAAGATAGGAAATTGTGTTCCTTTAAGGATCCTATTGATGTGGAAGTTTCTAAAAATAAGGTTTATTTCACTTTGACTAATTATTGGTCATTGACAGCCCTGCTTACATCTTTTCTCATCTCCTTTCTACTTATTTCAGTAATTTTATTTTCATAACATAACTCAGAAAGGAGGGCTATGAAAGATATGAGCTAATGATCTGACAGGTCAGGTCTTCTGAACGCTTGGTGTGTGTTGTCCTATAGTGCTAGTCTGGATGATACAGTAATACCTAGGGGTCCTGTTGTCCAATCTTAGCATTATTCCACTAAAGACTTACTGAAAGGTCCTCCACTGTTGGGAGAGGACTCCTTTGAAGGGGGTTCTTTAAATATAGTTCCATGTTTGTAGAATTAACCTGTGGCCTAAAATAGGGAATATCATTCTCTGTTAAATTCTGATGTTCAAATATCTGTAAAAGTTAATCCTACCTTCAATTATAAAATACATTCCTACCTGCTAATAACTATCAGAAATGTGAGCTAGCCAGAAATCTAAGGAGCGCGCCCTGTGTTTATGTTGCAAGACAGAGATCAGAGTTTCAGGATTTATCCATGTACGATGTGAATCTACTCACTGCTGATCTGAACAAGACGTAAGCAGAGCAGGTTGCACATCTTGTCTCCACCATATGAAGAGAAAGGCACGAGGCCCTTTCAGTGTCTTGTGTTGTGCTCACCCCTGTGCTGAGTAATGAAACGTAACAAGGCTGGGTAATACGCACTGAGGTCTTCATTGTAGCTTGGTGAGGTAGCCCTCGCTCAGGTGTTTGATACTAGGGCAAATTTGTCTTTTAAAAGAGGAAATGTGTCAAACTTGGACAGATAATGCATGTGTGCACTGCCTGCGGTCTTCCACAGCGTCTGTAATATGGAGCATGTTATTGCCAGTTACTCTTTTATCCTCAGCACTAATCAGGTCAGCTCTGTGCAATCCCCTAAAGATACTGTGACTCATGCGTTTGTGTTCTTTGCTGTAGCTTAGTTTAAGATGGGTTGGGGTCTAATTCTCCTAATTGTTACCCTCTTTGGACATAATAAAGCCTGGATGGGATTAGTGCCCAGTACAAATGTGACTGCTGACTACAGGAACCATCATACTGACTGCCTGAATGGAAGATCCTTGAGCTCTTACTCTCTACCTTCCTGTGGTGCCTTTTTTTTGCTTTTTTTTTTTTTTTTCCATTGCTTGTAACTGTGTAAAGCTGGTAATGCATACACTGAAAACTACCAAGAGACCTCTTGTGAGCCTCATTAAGACAAGTCTTGAAACTTCTTCGAGATCAGTTGAAAATTTGACTACATACCCCCCAAAAAACAGCAGGAATTTTTAATAAATCATTCTGCATTCATGCTTAAGCACCTGGGCTGTTCTTTATTCTTGTGTGTCTGGCATTTGGCATTTTACTTTGCTTAAAATTGATGAAAAGTAGATTTACGTATGACAAAAAAAAAAAGCATAGAATTTTTATGTACAGTAAAAAGTATGGAGAGTAGAGAGAGACTCAGAGTACAAGGAATGTTAAGAGTCAGTTCTGTATATGAACTTGTTTGTTGGGTTTTGGAGGACAAAGCTGCTGTCTGCTCCTTCCAGAGAGTAGTCACTCGTATTTCATTCAAAAGTTTAAAATGAGTCATGTATGATCTGTACTTCCCTGCCAGTGAAAGGCCTAGGAGGAAGCAAATCTACATATAGTGTTCTTGTCAGTTCTGTGGCACATTATTTCTTGAGAAGCTTTGTACAAAAACTAATTCATTAAGCTGACTGCTTTGCCAGGGTCACTTGACTCTTAGCTTTCACTTCTAGAGGTGATGCTGTTATCAAATTGAACTGTCAAACACCCAGACTCAAAACATCCCACAGAAATAACATCCAGTGAACCATCAACCTGTTGGAGGAAAATGTAGATTGAGTAAGATTTAGGGGGTTATTAGAACCACTGGAAACTGTATGTAATTGCTCTAACAACTAAGAGGAGGTAAAAAGACGACACAATGGAAAATGATTTTCTGTTTGCTCTCTGGGATGATACTAATAACCCTCTTTTATTTTCATGAGGCCAGTTTCGTTAGAAATTCTATTCAAAGGGCACAGCTGGCAACAGCTGTCTGCCGTATGAAGTGTCTGTTTTAGTGCATTTAATCCTGTGGCGTCTTAAGTTAAAAACATTACACGTTGAAAGTATATTTTTTGCATGCAGGCTGTGAAGGGTAGTTAGCCTCTCAGCAGAATGGCTGTTATTTGTATTATGTTATCATTGTCCTCCTCTATGCCAGACAGACTGTATTGTGCTAGATGTGCCCCGAATGAGAGCAAAAATAGTCTGTGCTCAAAAAGCACTTAGCTGTCAAACCGTTACCGCTTTGCTTACAGTGCCATGATAATAATCTCAAGGCAGTTGTATCAGCTCTTTCCACAAAGACGTGTGGTGTTAGATCAAAAACTGATGTCAAATTGCTGCAGTTTTCTCTAGGACTTTTAAATGTGAATGTTTGTGTTCTGAAAATACAAGCTATGCTGAAGACCCTTGATCTGTCTAAACCAAGTGCAAACGCGCTGGAGCAGAGGGAATGATAGTGGCTCCTTCGCACATTGTCTGCGCTGACAAGGAAGAGGAGGGCTCTCCGGTGTTGGCCTGTGTGGCTGGGGGCTAATTTGCTGATGAGTGACTTTTTTACCAGCCTTGCTAGCACTCTGGTCTGGGCTCTCCCTCTTGTTGGGGTCAGGAGGAGGCAGGCTCTGATCTCGGAGCAACCCTCAGGAAACGGCTGAGCGAAGGCAGAGAGGCCTCAGTGAATTTCCATCTTAGAGAAGACTCTGAAATCAATAACCTGGCCCAAATGAATGGAGCTATTCATTTTGGTGGGGTGTGGGTGGGGAGAGGCTGGGATCTAAAAGACTTGCCAGATTTTGTAAAGGCCCTGCAGTGTTCCTGCAGTGTGTGTCCAACAACCCTGGCCACCCTCTTCCATGGCAGGGAAGTACTAGCAAGGCATCCTCCCTGACTTGGCGGCTGCTCTCTCGCTGCCCCTCTAATTATAATGATACCTGCTTTGTCTTTATAATCCCATCTGAAGCTGACCTTGCCTTCTTCACTGACGTCCTGCCTGACCTCTTAGCCTCTTGCCTCCTTTCCCTCGCCCCCTCACTTGACTTACAAGCCCAGAGCAGCACTCCCACTCACTGAAAGAGCCTTGCTCCTGTTTTCCCAAAACACTGGTCCTTCTCTGATCTGTTTGAGCACAGCTTTCTCTCTCACTTCTCCATTTCTTTCAACAAAGCCTATTTACCCTCTGCCCCTTGCCTCACCCTGCCCTCTTGAGACCTCCAATCCATTAATGTCTATCACTTTTTTGTCACTCTCAGCGTCCTCTCCCTGCTGTCTGCTCTCTTAAGTGACCTCAGCTGTTGCTTCCCTCCACTTCAGTCTTTCCTTGATCCTCAGCTCTTTCTTCACTGTCCCCTCAGAAAATCTGTCCCATGAACCCACTCAGCCCAGCTTCATGACAACAGCCATCACCACATTGTGCTTGTCATCTTCCTTATTTGTTTTGCTTCCTCCTCCCTATACATACCCTGGCCATTGCTTAAATTCGGGAAACACTTTCCTTGAACTGTCCTGTCACCCATATCTCCTTCAGATCCTTTTCTGAAATCTCCTTGTGTTTTGATACAAGCAACATTTAGGATAGAAAACGTACACTGTTCTTCTAAACATCTTTGTATGTTTTATTCTTCCTTGCCCTTTGTTATCTGTGAATTATTTTGGTGTGTTCCTTCATATTTGAGCTAACATATTCTTGTTGTAACATAAAAAAGGAACAGTGTATAGATACATCCAGACAAGAGAGCTGAACTCCTTTCAGCTTTTCTTGCTGTCTGAATAGGAGGAAGACGCTATACTTTCGTTCTAGGAAACACACTCTCTTTGGTTTGCTAATTTGTCTATCAGCCTTACCATATACAGCTGCTGTTGGTGGGGATTGCAGACTGATTTTCCTCTACATTCATCCCAAACTGCAGTTTCTATAAATACCTTCTGTGCTCTGCACAGTTTTGCTCAAAAATCTATTTAAAAGGCTCTGCGTTGTCTTTTCCACATTAGCAAGTGAATGAATACTGCCAGCAGCTGATGATTCCTGAAGAGGGAAGGCACAGTAGGGAATCGCTGTCTAACATGTCTCCAATTGGTTATTGCTTTAATATCCTTGAGACATTACCAAATTTGCTAACAGTATTTAACAGTGAGTCCAGGAAACAAATGCATTTTTCTCTGCTTGTAATAGGTTTATTCACAAGTGTGGCAGCAGGCTGGAAAGGGTTAATGGGGGCTTGTCTCCTTCCAAAAAATGTGGCTGCAGCCCAGGCAGGATGGGACAGCAGGTACAAGGCAGGAAGGTGTTTCACTCCAGTCCCTCCGAGATGCAGCTTTGCAACAGGACAGTCTGCTCAGGGCAGGCGTGGGGGCTCTGGCGAGGGAGGCCACCTCTTGTCCTCACCATAGCTAGCTTCAAACACTCTCACTGTTCTTTTTTTGTATTCAGCATTGCTTATAGTTTACTTTTATTCTGCTATATTTGCAATGATCAAGCTTCCCTGACTCTTTGTTGTAGAAACTCTTCTGTTTTCTTAACTATGAGTTTCATAGTAACTCAAATACTTCTACCAGGCACTCAAAGTATCTATTTCTTGCTCCCTTTTCTGGGGTTTATACCAATTCCATTTTTATTTACCCTTAAACAAATGTGTGTAGCATTTATATGGATTTTTAGATTTATTTGGAACCTTGAGTTTTTTGAGTACTATTTCCCAGAGAGCTGTCATTAAGTTTCAACCTGGAGCTGGTTCAGGAGTTAATTCTTTTTTTCCTTCTGAAAAACCTATTCACAAATCCTTACAGCAAATGGACTGGAAGAGCATCCCTCCTAGAAAGAGTCTTAGTAGCTGAACTTTGGTTACAGTGTTTGCTAGGAAAATTTAGCTGAGCTGGCATGAAGAAATAGATAATATTAAATTAAATTATATTTTTGATGCAATTATAAATTTGAAAATAATTATTGTTTCCTATTACCAAGGCTGGAAAAGTGAACAGGTAGAAAAAATGCTGATTACAAGGACTGTAGAATAAGCTGTGGACCTTCCGGAGGAAGTCTTGATTATAGACAGTGTTGAGCTCCGAGGAAAATGGAGTCTTGGAAAAATCTTTCAAATCTTGTAACTTGAGAATGTTTGCCTTTATAGAAGGGAAGGAAGATGGATGATGCTTGAACTACACCTGAAATAAAAGTGCCTTTACCCTTTCCTTCTGATTAAAGCTTTTAAAATTTTCCTGAAATGCTGTGATTATGCTTAAACATATATTTGTTTTTGAAACCTGGCTAGTTTCAGGAGGTTCCCTGTCTTAATTGTGGAAGATTTGTGCTCAGTTTCTCATATCGCAGTGCTGTGTTATAACAAAAGAAACCTGGAGCAAGTCTTGCTAACTTTTCAACTCAGGAACTGAGGAATCTCTCAAACTAGTAAAATGTTTCAAACTAGTTTCAAAATGAGGAGGCTTGAATATTTCCTCTTTCAAAGCCACTCCTCATGAAGATGCTGGTCCAGCTCTTCCCTCTTTGAGGCTTCGTTCTAGTTGTGGCTTTAGTTATTGTATCATTGCACCTGCTTTTCTTCTTGATGAGCAATAACTTGAAGAGCTGGGAATAACTATGAGAGTACAGAATATCATGGAACTGTCAAGCCTTCATACCCAAATCTTGGCTATATCTGCTTCTCCATTTTATGCCTGATATAAAGAAAGCTTCCTGAGCAGCCCAGCCTTCCTTGCACCTGACTGTGTGGTCTTGTTGGAGTCCTTCCAGGGACCTCAGGCTCAAACCTCCTGTCTCCTACATGAGCTGCACCTACCTGTACTTCAGAACACATTTTGCTGTTCCACGCTCTGCTCTATACTTTATGGTGTTTGCCATACATATGTTCATATCACTAAAGTAGCTACAGTCAGTAAAGATGTGATATCCCACTTCCAGTAGCCCTTGCTCTTTCTTGTTTGGGTCGTCGAAGGGTTTTCCCTCCTTTTCCTCCCTGTAGACCTTCTCTCTGCCACCATTGCCTCCAGCCAGGAGGAGAGTGAGGGCCTCCAATAGGATATGTCCTGGCCCAGATTGTAATGGTTTCCCTTTGAGCGAGCCAAGCCTCCTCACTTCCCTGAAAGCAGAGCACTTCCCAATCCCTCCTGCCTGCCAAGCAAAAGCACGGACCAGAAAGTGCACTGGAGCAAAGAGGAAGCCCCTGTGCATTGACTGTAAGAAATACAGGCTATAACTCTCCACTCTCTGAATTAGTATTCTTGCAAAAAGAATCAAAACACAAACCAAAAGACCATGTGGTCTGGGACAAGTTCTGCTTTTTTGTATATTGCATAGAGTAGGCATATTCAGAGAGAGGAAAAAAACAAGGAGTTATAATCAGGTGTGAATGAGTGGCAGCTTAACCAAAATATTCGTAGTAGTCCAGACAATGATGGTAGTGCTTACACTTTGATCAGCACTTTTTAATCTCTGCTATGATAAATTAAAAAGATTTGTCATCTTTATCTCGAGCTACTGGAGTTGGATGCAGTCTGGTGCCCAGATGACTTAAGTCTGGTGTCCTGTCAACTTTAAGGAAGTTTGGCTCCAAGACTACTTTGCTGTAACAGTCTAGGGCATAGAAAAACAATACAGACTTTGGATGCATTTCATTTTGATCTCTGGAGATCCAACAGAGTAGTAATGGCTGTGAATGTGGCCAGTTTGTAGGGAAATTGTCCCACATGCTGATCTTATATCTGATGTCCAAATCTACTCAGTGGCATCAAAGGGTTATCTGCAAGGAAACAAGAAAGGAAGTAAATCCTAAAACAGCTCTGAAACTTGAACGCAACATCTGAAAGGGTTTGCCCCCCTTATGGACTGCTGACAATTGTGTCACACAGAATCACAGAATAGCCTGCTGTCTGTGTGAGAGCCATCAGAAACAGTGGAGGAAAGCAAAAAAACAAAGGAGAAAACAGTTTGCCTAGGTCTAACGAACTGAAAATAGAAAAGAATTCATGTCCACAAGCACGTGCATTGAGCATGCCAGAGACTGAATGGAATGGCACATACTGAAGGAAGATAGAGTAACTTACTAGGCAGATTATCAGTCTTTCCTTAAGAGTAATTTTAGTGACATTGGTGCATCTGTACTTGAGTGACTTTGTTCCCAGGTATTAAAATAAGAGTAGTTGCACAGGATCTCTTTCATGAGGTTATTGTAATCACAGATTGAAGAATAGCAAGTCTTATTTAGCAATCTTGAAAGGCAGGTATTATCTTGATTGTAGAGTACAAAGGAATTAAGGCCTGGGAAAGGTAAGTTATTTGTGGCTGAATTACAAGAGAAACTATATATTTTTCGCCATTGTTCAACAAATTATGGGAGAAAGCAACAACGTTAATGTTCTTCCAAAATTTTTTGTTTCTCTGTTTCTAGGAGAGGAAAGGGTCTATCTAAGGTCCCCAGACATTGTCTCCCATTGTTATTTCTGTAGACTTCTATTATCTTCTTCTGGTCCATAAGTGGCTGCACAGTATAGGTCTACTCACTCTCTCAAAATCATGTCAAATTGATCAGATTTCCTCTTAAGACCGGATAACATGCCTTGTAAGAGGAACAACTTGACTTTACTTTGACTTTAATAAGGTGTTTGACATTCTCAGGGGTATAAATTCCATTGCCTTTAGATGATGTTATGAATGAATGGGTGCACAACTGTTCTCAGGGAATGACGATCAGTTCCCTGTCAAATGGAAGAATATGTAGAGCATAGCTGAGATTTGAGGTGAATCTTGTTCTGCTTGACGACAGGCAGTTAGGCGATGGAGTAGGGAGAGTCCGTACTGCAATGACAGCAAGCCAGAGAGGGAGAGCGAGCACTTAAGAGACGAGCTTTGGAGTCCGAATGATCTTGACAAACTGGCAACATGGTCTGAAGGGAGCAGGATGCTTTTCTTTAGGGGCAAGGAAGAAGAGCAGCAGCACAGCATCAGGAGTAATCGGCTGCAGGAACAGGGAGCAGTGTGCCAAGGGACTTGTACTTCATGCTCTGTGTGGTGTCTAGGCGGCTGAGTTCAGAGGGTGTTAGGTCCCAAACCCCATGGTTCCTTGTGCATACTGTAACTGCTTTGGGCTGTATTCTCAGAAGTACTTAGGGGACCTAACTTCAGTTGAAATCCATGAGACTTTGACTCCTAAATACTTTTTAAGTATCTTGATCCCTGTTCCTCATCTGTAAAATGCAGAAGATAATACTTCCTTCCCTCACAAGCGCACTGTTAGCATAAATACATTAGAGATTGTAAAGAATTAAGATGCTCCAGTAATGAGGATCATATAAATACTTTAGATAAAGCTATTTGTCTTTCCTCCTTGTACATCTCTACATTTCAAATTAGACTAAAATTAATCCAATATAGCTTTCTCATCTTATAATATTTATATTCAGGCATTTACATGCTTTACAGTGCTGTTTTTGGCAATTTCCTCCTTTAGGGTATGGCACAGAGTAGCACTGTCTTAGAATTGTGGATAAAATGGGACAGAAAAGCTGAAGATGCGGATGCCAAGAAGGCTTCCTCGCAACAATAATCATTGGAATACTTTCAGAGCTTTCTCTTCTTACATTTGACAGTCTGCTTTTCTTATGACTTCATAGAATATCTTGAGTTGGAAGGGACCCATAAGGATCGTCAAGTCCAACTCCCAACTTGTGAAAAATAATCCAAATGTGGGATTCCCCTTCCCAAATTACTTCCAATTAAATCTCTAATAGCCACCATTAGGGACTATGCATGTACACGTATAAGCACTGTTGGTTAAATCCTTGCTAGTTGCAAGCCTCATCTTAGGCTGCAAGAAATACAGGTGTAATACAGAAATACACAGGTGTATACGTCTCCTTGGATTATACAGTGAAAGGTTCAAGCAGTTCCATGTGTGATTCTTCAGGAGAGTTTCAACCAGCAGAGGACATCCAGTTATCTATCGAGGAGATCTAGTGAAGAGAAAAAAATGGATGGAGAAAAAATCTGTCCTGAGTATTTCCAGAATGGCACCAGATAAATATTCAAGAAGTGAATAAACTAATCTGTGCAAAGCCAGGAGAAAATGCTGTGAGAAGAAAAGCCCAAATCCATCTCCTTTTGAGATCAGAAGAGTAGGGAGCTGGACTTGGAACATTTTGAAGTACAGTTTGAATTACGAGACAGTTCAAATTTTGACCCCAATGTCAGTTCCCCAACTGCTGGAGAGGGATGTAGGATGGCGATGGAGCTTGCTGAAAAACAGCAGTGTTGATTTTTGGTAGGGAACTTGCATAGTAGCATGACAAAATGATTTTACTACTTAGGTGTCTTCTGTTCACAACAGTTAACATCAGAAGCAAGGTGACCACTGGTGACTAATGGTAGTGCTGCTGAAGTCCTGGTCTCAGTGGCCCTTTGGCGCTTTCTGTTCTACTTAGGAGAAACAGATTGGACTGAATGAGAGAGAAATTTTATGTGCAGTTTTTGGCAGCAGGAGAACAAGTGGAATGGCTGGATGTGCTTGAACCTGGAGCCAAAGGGACCAAAGGGAGAGCAAGAGAGAAGGAGTAAAAAGGAAGTCATGTCTGTTTGCTGCATGACTAAAGAGGTCTTGCCTGCAATATTCGAGCAGAAAATGAGGTGTGTGTTGGACAGGAAAGTAAATATTTGCAGTGTTTTGGTTTTCAGGAGGGATAAGAATTGAGAATTTATAAATCTGGCAAAAGAATCAGGTTGCTTTGATGTGGAAATGGTTCTGGTCTGTAGTGGGACTGACGTGGTTTATAGTTTCCAAAATCAGCTTTAATAAATATATGTTTTGGGGTGGCCTGTGGAGAAATATATCTTCAGGATTTTAATATTCAAGGAGCGACATGCCTGTGAGGACTCTTCAAATGAACCTGGGTTGCTAGGGCAGTTTCTGTGCCTGTGACTAGGCTCACTGTCAGTACAGCAGCAGGCAGAAACCCAAGCAGAGGGTTCATGGGGTTTATCTTGCTACACTCTGATCCCATTCCTTTGAGGTCTCTTTAAGTTCAGTAGTGGTAGATCCAGCCACAGGTGAGCAAGCAGCAGACCACCAGACAGAAGAAGCTACCCAAAGATTTTAGGTCTTGCTCATGCTGGCAGGATATATGGATAGCAAAGCATTGCTCATGTGCTGCTTTAAGTTATTTGCAACCAGATGTGTTGTAGTACTGTTTGGCTGAATAGTGCAGCTGAGGCTGCAGCCTTCTGGGAAAGCATTCAAATTCGTTGTTATTATAAATCCAAGCCCACTTACTATGACCGGAGGCTGTATCGTGTTCAATGCACTGACTGCATAAGAAACCTAAGTAGGACTTTGCAAGAAACACCTGCATGGCTTTTCCAAGTGGGTACCAGTATTTTAACAGAGTATGCAATGATCATCAGCAGGTAAAAGATCAGGGAGATATGGGGCAGGATAGATCACAACTTCTTTGTAACTTTATATGGGTTTTAAAAGCAAAAATACAATCTTTCAACACATGGCCCCACTGATGATTAGTGGAGTGCCCAGAGTACTACAAACCAATGTACTAGTCTATATTTTCTTTAATAAGTCTGTGCAAGGAACAGGAGATAAGAGGGCTAGGAAAAAAATTTGGAAACAACCTAGGAGCTTGCATATATTTTCTGAAGGGAACTTCCCTCACAGAAGTTTCCACACAACTCCTCATTTTCCTTAAACGTAATTTTTGTGTCACCTCTGATTTTGAGACTGGGACACGTCTGATGGCTGTGCCTGCGTGTTTGTTAATGCTCTTTATCCTTTCTTACTATACAATTGTGAAATGTCTGAATGTGCTTTGATTTGAATTATTTCTTTTCTGTCTTTCTTCCCATCCCAATTTTCAGCTCCCTTTTGTCCTGAGAAATTAAATAATTTTCTGTTTGGCAGCAAAGCAACTGCCTTGCTGGAGGAAAGATGTCTTTTTCAGCTGTGTCCTCTTGCTGCATCCCCCAGGCCAGACTCCCTGACAGGTCGCTCTGTGATGGCACCAGAGCCTGCTTGGGAGCAGCAGGAGTGCTGTTATTAATGGCAGTGCTAGGGAGGGGGCACTGGGGCCAGCTGCCCCCTTGGTGCCCCCGAGGTGGTCTGGACCATGCCACACGCAGAGCGCCTGCGTCAGGAGGCACAAGGCAGCCAGCAAAGAGCCCACAAAGCAGAGGAGCAGGCTCCTGCTGCCAAATATCATGTCCTTATGCTCTGCATGCCTCGTCAGAAACCCTGCAGCACAGGCTCAACATCCAGCCTTCTCATTGCCCTGCCACATCAGCAGGAGGTTTTCTGCAAGGGCTGGTAACCTCCTACACCACACCGGGACCCAACGCCCAAGCCTGGGTGAGGTGAGGGCTTGCTCTCCCCCTCTGCACTGAGCAGGGAGCTACCTGGATGTACAGCTGGGCTGCATGCCCCTCTGCAGTTTGGAGGGAGGTAGCAGAGCTGCAGGAGAAGCACAGCAGGCACAGCCAGCCAGAAAGGGTACAGCAGGCAGCTCAGCAGAGCAAACGTGTCCTGTGGCTCCCAGGGGGCTGCACTGGCAAGCACATGCTGTCCTCCCACCCTCCCCTACATGTGGCCATGCTGGATGAGCCACAGCCCCTCAAGTGTTATGAGGAGTGGCTGAGGGAACTGAGGTTGTACAGTCTGGGAAAGAGGAGGCTCAGGAGAGACCTCATTGCTGTCTACAGCTATGGAGGTTGTACTGAGGTGGGGGTCGGTCTCTTCTCTCACGTAACTAGTGATAGGACGAGGGGTAATGGCCTCAAGTTGTGCCAGGGGAGGTTTAGATTAGATATGAGGAAAAATTTCTTCACTGAAAGGGTTGTCAGGCACTGGAACAGGCTGCCCAGGGCAGTGGTGGAGTCCCCACCCCTGGAGGTATTTAAGAGATGTGTAGAAGTGGTGCTGAGGGACATGGTGCAGTGGTGACTTGGCAGTATTAGGTTAATGGTTGGACTTGGTGATCTTAGAGGTCTTTTCAAACCAAAACAATTCTATGATTCTATGTTTGGCTGTAGCCCCTGCGACTTATAGGTGGGTCAGGGCTAGCTGTTTTTGTGCCCTCTTGCCCCAAGACATAGGGTCTGGTGAGTAGCAACAAAGTGCCTGGAGCTGCCTGAAAGTGCCCTGCAGGCTTGAGGCATGGGTGCAGATGAGAGGGCACTTCAGCATGAGGCTCGTTTATTGGGACTGTGCTTGGGGAGAATTTAATGGACAGGACTAGAAGAAAGATGGCTCATATTTTTCATGCTGTGTGGGAGCTGGGCTAAAACAAGGTGAAGGGAAAGCAGAGGCCCAACAAGTGTTCATTCTTGAGTACTGCCAGGCTCGTCAAACCTACTGTGTGTGGCCTGTCTGCAGCCCTTTTGGCTAAGACTCCTCTGCAGATGAGGGTAAGCCCTGTTTTTTGAAAGGATATGGCAGGCTCCCCCAGCTGTTGCTTTCCTAAACCCCCTTGCTTTGAAACCTGCCCCTCGTGCAATTCTCAGTAAGGACCATCCCACTAGTGAGGCTGTTACCTGGTTTAAGGGTAATGTCTTATGACCCCCGTAAAAGTCCCATTCCAGAGCAGCTGGATCACATCACTAGCAGCACACCTGGCAGTGAGCACAGCTTGTGGCGTGTGCTCACTCCTCAGTTAGGAAAAGCCTGCAGCAGAACAGTTGTTAGATCCATCTGGGCTTTATGCTTATACCAGTGTGCCAGAAAACGCTGTGGTATTCACGCACGTCACGTGCGTTGTGTGCTGCACCAGTGACATTGTTTTAAGTGATGGTCATGACTTGCCCTGAAGGTTGGGACAACACAGTCCTGTGGTGAACAGATAGGACAGCGGTTCATAAAATCTTGCTTTTAAACTGTGTCCTAGTGCGTGGAAAGCAGGAGAGCCTGTCATATACAGGGCTGTTTCCCTCTGTATGAATTACTCCAGGAGAATGTTAGTGCCTCTTGCTTCTGCCAGTCCACAGGAAGAAGAAACACAATGTGGGGACGAGATGCCATTGCTGTGACTGGATTGCTGTCCCTGCACTGTTGGGCTGTGTTTGTGGAAAGGGAGCACTGCCTGTTCCTTGTGCTGTAAGACTGGAGTGTATGTGTCCCCCATTGATGCAAACCCTTATTCGGACAAGCTGGGTGGTCTCAGTGGAGACCTCTCTGCACTTCTGCTTCCCCCATGTATAAAGTGAGGATAGTAATAATTAACCATTTCACAGAGGTACTGTGTTTTCACGTCCATAGAGTGCTTTGAAGGGGTAAAGTGCTTAGTGCTATTGAAGCTTTTCAAATGCAGCTGTATTTCATTGCATGCACAACAAAGTGATATATTGGTTTAAAAACATATTTGAAACTCTTGATAATTAGGAAGTCAGGCAATGACAATTAATGCTTTCAGACATGGTGTTACTGCTCTTCTCCAAACTATAGCTAATTTAAAATGTTAGCCCTGTAATTTATTAGCAATATTTAATACCTCAGTGACCATAAAACTTAGTGTTTTATTACCACTGATTAACATACGTTTGATGTTCTGCCCAGTGTTACACAATCCAAAACAAATTACTCTCAGGAAGCTGGATATTATATAAATACAGAAAAGCAATAAATAATGCATTGGAGAAACATTTTTCTGTGGTTTCTAACATGCCACAATCTCTTCAAATGACTTTTAGACTTCTTAGTCTCAATTTCTCCGTCCTCCAGGAGTGTTTGTACCGAAGAACACACTTCACACCATGCTGGCTACTACCCTTGCTGCCAGTTTGCTGGCGATTCCTGGCATCTGCTGATACCACACCCTACCAGAGGAAACCTGGAGTTGCTTGGTCAGAGTCTCTTCAGTTATGATAGTCTTCTTAACAAGCTACAGATGTGTAAGAAACAGAAAGGCTCTTTCATATTTCAGGGTGCTTTTTTCCCTCCTCTCAATCTGGCATGAAGAAAAAGAAGAACTACTTTACAAATTCATTTATTTTTAGTTCTCTTGAGCCCGTTTAAGGCTCAGCCTAGATAAAAGTGGGAGGTTAGGAGAGAGAAAGCTGATTGACTTAGGGGTTATGAACTGTTCAGTATCAGATTTTTCTCAGATAGGTTTGATAGTGCAGCTGTGATAGGTACCTATTGAAAATCGCAGCCTATCTGGTTAGATAGCCAAAAACGCCTCTGCAAATATTGATAGTTTCAGAGGTTCCAGCAAGGACTAAGAAATCCAAATGAGATAGGTCCAATTGTACAGTTCATTTTTACCTGTTCAATCCCACACCTTATTTTTCTGCCAACCTGTGGTCAACTTTAAACGTTCCTGTTTTGGGCTTTCATGGAAGGGTTGTGACCCAGTGAGGATAAATGTACAACTTGAGACTGTGTATTGATAAAGAAGGTAGAAACTTAATCCTGCACTACATGTGCCTGCGATGACACTAGCTCCTGCTAGAGCTGACAAGCAGCAGTCACCCTCCTGTGAAATTCCCACCGCATGCTCAGGCTAAGAGGACACTTTCTTGGTGGTCTCTTTATTGCACTTCTCCTAAGACTGGAGTCCACACTAAGACCTAGTAGATGCGTCCAGCAAAGGCCCAGGCTCAGGTCGACAGTGTCTGCCTTCAGTAATGTAGGCTTGGGCTTCCTCTTTCATTTTAGAGAGCTAGAAGGTGCAACTTTTAGAAAATTAAGATACTGGTTTGTTTAAAGTTGTCTTTTCATTGAGAGAAGAGAGATAAAACGGTTCTTCCTGTGACAGTACGGATTTGTACCAAAGAGCCTTTGCTATGGACCAGGTAGATACTGTCCAGACTCAAAATAAAATGTTGCTTGCCATCCTGAGGAATTTACTGTTTGAGTTTGTGATGTGAAAGTGGGAAACAGGAAGACGAAACATTAAAATGATGAGCAGAGTTTCTAGCTGCCATAATCGAGCCCTGGCTGAAGCATGGTGAGCTGCTTAATGTCTCCTTTCACACTTCTGCTAAGCCATATGGTATTTGGAAAAAACATCAACATCAAAAATGTACTGACTGCACACCCTCCCTTTTTCTTAAAACTTTCTCTTGCACCCACCATATTCTAGCAACAGGAGGTTTAGTCATTAGCCAAGTTGGGTCAATAATGGATATTTTGTTTCAGTGACTGACTTAAAATTGGGCTAGGTCAAACAAAACCATTCCTTCTGGTGAAACAGCAAAATGAGAAAATTGGTGTTAGAGTCAACCTCAATTTCATGCAGCTGCAAACAAAAGGATTTATTTCAGTTTTGGACTATTTAGCTTTCTTTCCTATTCTTCAATAGATCAACCTTTAAATGAAAATGGCATTGCACAATGACAATTGAAAATCTAGTTTTAAAAATGTTGAAAAACCCCACTTTTGGCATCTTTGTAATGAAAGTATGAAACTTGTCAAGCTTTGTTCCCTGGCTTTTGAATGAAACCAAATTTTTGAAGGATCTACTAACAGAAGTGTTGCCTATCTATTCGTAAGCCATCTCCAACACCAGACCAAAGCACCTCTCTCTTCAAGGAACTCTCTGGAAGATCAGTATGCAAGGTCAGTAAACACCATTTTTGGAACCCTATTACAGACTACTTAGTACACATCTTAAAGTTTTCACTTTTTCCTTTGTAATACAGCAATATAAAACAGAGTTTTGTGTTGTCATCAAGGAAAAGGGTTAAACTTCTGTCTGGATGTGACCTTGCTGTGTGTGAACTAGCGACAAGGTGCTGCTAACCCAGTCTTGCAGACTTTGTATGTAAAACCTGATGCTCACACAAACGTAGGCAATTTCAGACTACTTTTTCTAGTTCTGGAGAGTATTCTGAAGCTCACAAAAGCTGTGAGTTTTTGTTGTAGCCAATACTAAGTTAAAGGACATCCAGCTCTTTTCCAGACTCACCCCTATCTGAGAGATTTTCGTCTGTAAAACTCTTCTTGTGAACATCTGCTAATTTCTCTTAGAAAATATCAAGAATAAGGTTGTGAAAACACCAATTAAAAATTCACAAAGAATTGCTAGTGACTTGTTTAGCATTCGCTAAGGCAGATGAGAGATTTGGGCACCAAAAGATAAAAGGCTTTTGACACTGTGATTTATATGTTAAGAAGCCTCCCCCTCCCCCATGCTCTTTTAATTTTTTAAACTCCCCTTAGTCCCACTGCCCTGCAGCATTGCTTTTTGAGAGAGGCTAAAGCAACTTTGTATTTTCTCATGAGTGCATGTCAGTGCCTGTTCCTTAATTCTACATCTGGCTTATGTGCATTCAGGTGAGTCATAACTTTGTGCTTATTTTTGCTCTCTTTCTTCATTTATCAACAATAACAATATTATGTGGGAAGCTTTTTTTTTTTGGCCTCTCCTAGTCTACTAACCTGGAAAGCCATGTGAGCAGCCCTGAAGTGAGCATATAATGAAATACTGGACAAGATCATAAGAGGAAATGAGATTGTCCTTTCATAGTAGTTTGGTGATGAGTTAAGATCCCTGCTGCTGTTATCTGGATTTATTCTCATCCATGTAGACTAAGCATACTGCCAGCTTATACTGAAGTAGCTTCTTGATCTTCCATTCCTCTGCCATGGCATGGATCTTTTGGTTCTTGTCACTCCTGATGCCTTAGACTAGGGTGCCCAAATTACACTCTTTGGTCCATGAGAAATGGAACATGAAAATTCGCTCAGCTACAGCTGTATACTGGGACTCTTGTGAAATGCAGCACCAGGGACAAACTGCAGGAGCTATTCTTGTTCTAGCAACCCACCCTGGTCTCTCTTTCCTGCAGGAAGAGTTATTGCAACTTACCTGTGAAAATTGCATGCACAACAACTTGTGAGAAGCATGTGCAGAGGAGATCCCATCATATGTGCCCTTTCTTTCTCTATGGAGTAGGCATGACTGAAGAGGCTGAATCTTACTAAGATGTTTGTGACAGACAGGAACTATCATTTACTCTCTCTATAGTATTGAGCTCAAAGGGTCAAGCTGAGGCCAGAATATGTTGCTGTAGCATAAGTATATAATACAAAACTGTCATCACTTGCTAAGACAGTAAACATGGCAGTCCCTGGTATTGTGGGACTTGAAGTAAGTCATCTTTGCAAGGAAGAATACATGTCTAAATTCACAAGAAATGTTGTTCCCACTGTTGCAGAGAACACTCATCATCACCATCGTGTTCAAACAACAAAGCCAATCTGAGCCTTCATCAAAATTTGAACAGAATGTTTCTTGACAATTTGGAAAACAGCATTTTTTTCCTTTGCTCTCTTTTTCTTGTCTATACTCTTGTTTGCTTAGGTAGATACAGGTGTCCCAGAGCTCAGCACCATTCATTTACTAAGAGTACCTGAGCTGCTGACTTAAATTCCTATTTGAAGTGTAGAGAAAGAAATACTTAATAGAGATCAATGCTCGTTTTAATCAGTTACACTTAATGCAGGATGCATGTGTTTGTGAAGGCCATGGAAAACTGAGCTTTATGCCACATCTTCTTTTCCCTTTCTAATCTCAAAGCTATTTTGCATCCAGCTGCACCAACCCCAAGGATGCCTTTTGCTTGTACTCTGTGTATTCCTGGTTGCTGCAGCTTTTTGGTGTGCTGTATCATGTGTCCTAGGCTGGGAGAGTGACCAAGAAATGTGTTAAATTAAATGTATGATAGGCTCCTGAAGTCGGCATTTAGCCTGCAACATGGGTGTATCCTAGGAGTCAGAGGTTAGGTAAAGTACTCCAGGAAAGCGTCAGCTGCTAATGCTGGGTAGTTATAGTCTTTTTTTAAGTATCTGATGAAGTTGGCTACTGTCAACTTCAGGCCACTAGTCACATGTGGTGTGGCTATTCTTATGTGTACATACATGTGTAAGTAGCATATACAGGTAGGGTAACTTGCTAAAGGCTCTTTCTAAAACTCGATACAGAACCAGGAATGGCATCTGGCTTCTGATCTGGAGCTGTCTGCTCCAAATGCTCCAAGGCCCACTGCCAGGAACAGTTTTTACTCTGGGACCCAATGTACATGTTTGCCTTGGTACTTTACCTGCCTGTTATGCTATTGCCTCAAGGAGGTTTCAAGAGGGCCCCAGCCCTGGCCTTAGCTGGAGGCAAAGCTTCCTTGCCTGTGAGAGACTAAAAGTCAGACGTCTTCCTGTTTCAGTTATTCAAGGTAGAAGTTGTACATGAATTGCTGTTTATGTGTAAGAGTAAAAAGGCTGCTGTTTGTTTTCGCAGCTACCTATAGATAGGGATCTTACTGATGGTCTGCTTGCCATCCTCCACCCAAAGGAGTCATGTGGGAAGTCACTTGGGAGAGTCAGGAGCAAATCGGGTGCTCACATTATCTGTTCTTTATATCTCTTGCTTACAAATATAAACAGAAGGAGGTTCTCCTTGAGTGATGCTGGTGAGCAAATTAGCTTTGAACTGTCTGCCCATTTGTGAGAAAACATGACTCAGCATTCCAAATATGTCTTGGAAGTATTGTTAAGGATGCGTTTTATGAGTGAACCTTATGCCATGTTCTATACATCACACAGACATGGCTTTCCACAAGCCTCTTCTTACGGGCAGTGGGCTGCAGGCTATGTCATCTCCCAGGTGCATTTCTTAATGCTTATCTTATGAAATGCAATGTTCACACATGCTTGACACATCCCTGTGTGGAAAAAAATCACCCCCTGAATCCAAACAAATACCTGTAAACAGTAGCCAAAAAAAAGAGAAGTTAATTTGTCATCTGCAGCCCCAGTGCAATTACAGTGTACAAGTCAGACAGAATTAAAATAATCCCGAAGTCCCAACCACCAGGGAATCTTGAGCTCAAGCCAGGCCTCCTTCCTGTGCCCGCCTTCATTGTCTCTGTTCGAGTATAAGACTGAGCATTGTTAAAAGACCTTCTGAGAGACAAACATGTTGGGTTTTTTTTTCAAAACCCAGCCATAGTCTTGCAAAATGTCATACTTCAGGGAGTCTGAGCCACTATCCAGAATTGCCATCCTTCACAAGACTTTTTAAGGGAGGCATTTTGATCCCGTTTTGTAGAGCAGATAAGCCACTGTTCTGCCTCATTTGGTTTACAGCGCCACACAGACTGCTCATATCTGCCCTGTATTCTGCAGTCATTCTAAGCAGCATATTTTAAACTAGATCTTACAACATGAAATGCAGGAAGACAGAGTACCATCATTCCATTTTTGCAGTGACTGCCAATACTTTTAACAAGCTTTTAACAAGAGACTTCCAGACTTAGTCTGGGATAAACCTTGTGGGCAGAGTGTCTGTATTCCCAGAGAGAAGGTGGGGCTTGAGCAATGTACTAATTTGTTTTCCCATTCAAATCAAAATGCTGCCTCATAACCCAATCAAAGAAAGAAACAGCACCACCCAGCAAGTAACCTTTGCTGAAAATGTTCCTGCTATGCTTTCAGAAGTCAATTGAGTATGTTGGTGCCAGAATGCTCGGCTTGCCTGAGTCAACATGGCAACCAGAAAGACATCAGGAAACAAGAGGCAGCTTCTTTCACTGTGAACTGGCCTATTGCAAAAGGATACTTCAGTAGCCCTTTCGCGATTCCTTGGGCTAAATCTCCCCTGATATAGTTGACTAAGGAACTTCAGGAAAGGGGTGAGCATCAGCAGTGTAAAGGAAGTTCCCCACTGATTTTTAGGCAAATTATGCCAGTATATTCCATGTGTAGTAATTCACATGGAGCTGAGTTCTTCACGGCAGTATGTTTTCAACACGAGGAACCATTTTCAGCCTTTTTTTTTTTCCCCTGAGCACATGTATTTATAAGTGCCTACTTCACTTGTAAGGGTACAAAATGGATATGAGGGTGGATTGAGCCCACCAAGTCAAAATGGTTGTATTATCCCTACTCATTAGTGAGGTAAGCCATTGTTAATGCCTGCGGAAGCTTTCCAAACTCAATAAAGTTGTACCACTGTAAAACAAATGTTTGCAATAGGGCAAACTTTTTCAGCTCGCATCCGGACAAAACCGACAGTGAGTAGTCGGCAGGCTGCCCATATTTAATTACATTATCCTCTGCCTGCAGTGTACCACAGGCCTCTGGAGGCAATCCAGGGCCATATTTATCTTGTTTATATTTGCTTGTAATTTTTCGTGATTGATTGAAGTTTAGAGAAATCATTATGTTTAAAATGTGGCAGGTTTAGGAACAGATGCATTAAACTCCGTGCCTTGTATTTTAGGAGTTGCACTCTGGTAAAGCTACCATGGGAGAAGAGGGGGGAAGAGGCTCCTGTCATTTACACCAATGTGGTTGTAATAGGCTTTGTTCCCTTAATCATCAGGTCCTGGTTTTATATGGCCTCAATGGATCTTGCTCGAAGTTTAGCTGATGTGCGAACAGGATCACCTTAGACATATGTAGGCTGGAAGGAAAGATGGATGGCTTACGAATCCCAGGGGAGTGATAAACTGATGGCAACAGTTCAGACTGGGGGGCAGGTGTTTCTATTGGCCCTAGCTATCTGTCCTTTTCGGTCTTGGACTGCTCCTGAATCACCCTGTTAAAATTAACAGCACTGATGAGAGGTTTCTGGTGACCACCATATTCAAATTGTGTTGGTTCTTTTGTGATGAAAACTGCAGAATTTTGGAAATGGATTCCCATGTTGCTGAGTTACCTGTGTGGACAGGATGGGACCAGTGGCTGGGGGTGGTAACCTGGATCGGCACTCCAGGCTAACTTGTCAGTGAGACCTGTAAGAAAGAGGGAAAGAAAGGAAATAATTATTGTTTTGAGTTGTAACTCAGCCACAGTGATCTGGAGTCTGCCTCCCAGTGAGCATTTATTGGTCCTTCATGGTTGACTCAGCAGAGAAATTCAAGACTCAACTTACATACATGCTACAGTCTTTTTTTTTTTTTTTTTCTGAATATGGGGTCTCCAAAGGCAAAGCAATAGCAACTCTGAATAAGCAGCTACTTTTAACCTCTGATTAATGATACCATTGTAACTTGACAGAAATCATATGCAGTTAAGCATCGTGGAATAGGTTGATTGCTTGTTTGAGTTGCATTAGTATCCATCATTCTTAACATACAATTTTAAAAACAGAAGTTGGAAAATTGTTGATTTTTGGTTTTGAGGCAAAATTTGCTGGTATGGGTTCAGAAGATGGATCTATGAAAACATCTCCCTTCTGCATGTGTAAACCCAGTAACAGAGCATATGTACTCACATGCAGAGTCACCAAAGTCACACTCACTGGCATGCTGCTCTGTGGTCATTGCCACCTGTCTGCAAGAACTGCAGGCTCCTTGGAAAAATGTGGCCTTCCTATGCTACAGATAATAGCCTTATGCTATTTCTGTCCTCTTATATGTTAAATTGTTAAAAAGTGTCAATAAACCAGGTAAAGGCAATTTCTGGCAGATCATTATCTATCTGGACAGGTAAAGCTGTGGTAGAAGGATAAGAGCTTCTGAAACAAAGTTTGCCAAAAAGAAGGCTTCTAAGTTTTCAGATGGAATTTGCCTCTGAACAGCTCTTAAAAATGAAAGTCTATTATGATTCTGAAATAAAGTTTCCAAAATTGTACATCATTTTGTTTATGAGTAGCCTGAGGGAGAGAAATTCAATAATCCCTTTCTGGGTTTCTCAGATTACCTGAATTTCATCATACGTAATAAGAAAATTATTTTGTATTAAATATAAAAGGTGGTTTTCAACAGTTAGGACTTGCTATAACTTTATTATGCTATAACTTTAAAATTTTGTTGCATGTGTATGAGTAAAAATTCCATACTTGTTTTTTTCCTAGGTGATGGATTTTGATGGTTTTAGTAATATGTATTACAGTGCCATAGCACCACGTGATGCTTGCCAGGATCAGGGCATTGTATGTTGGTACAAAAGAAAGTCTTAGAAAAATCCATTCTCAGCCTTATTTGATGTCTGCCTGTCAGTTTGTTTTTATCTATCTTTGTTACGAGTGGTGTTGTTGATGCACTGTCCCTTGTGTAGGGGATCAGCTTTGGCTGAATTCCATGTCAGCCTTCTGGGTAGGCTTCAGGAGGACTCTGAATGACACTTGGTCCATGTTCTGATCCATTGCACAGAGAGAGTTTTTATTTCTTGAGCTTTAGAAAGTGTTCAATTGTAAGCAGTGTGTCATTGACTTCAAAGAGATCCTGAGGTCAGTCAGAACTAAGTTTATTTAGAGTTAAGTGTAATGACATGTCACAATAACAGTTGCACAAAGTATTTGTTTAATAATTTCATTAATTTATTTATTTATTTGATTGTTTGTTTTTTAATCTATTTGAATTCATCCCACCTCTTTGAACAGAAGTAAAACCCCAGAACAGACTGTTGGGATGTGCGTGTCCTTGCTCTGGAGAGACTGGACTTGCAAACCTTGAGAAGGCTACAGGACTTCTGGAGCTTTTAAACTCTACTTGGTTACTGCAGCAATACTATATACAGAGACAAGTGAGCACATGTGCTGGCCAAACAGGAAGATGACAGTAAAACAAAAGTATGAAGGGCAAACTCACCTCCTTGAAAAGATGAAAAGAGGCTATATTGCATGATTTAATCTTCTATTATACAGTTTGTTTTTTGCTTCCGAATGGAATTTTTCCAGCTGTCCTTCAATACATTTGTGTATCATTTATGATCTTACACAGTCTGTGTTCATCAACTGATAAAGCTTTCCAGATCCACAATCTCCTGAAACCTTACTGCAGAAGCAGCTGACTGTCTAGAAATGATATGGGATCTTATTTTAGTTACCCAAAGGTCAGCAGGCAGAGGAGAGAAATTTCTACAGCTTTGAAGCAACTTTTGTAAATGTCCTTTTGTCTTTAGGGATACTTATGCATCTTAGGTGCAGAAATACTCCAGCTGACTTGACACGAGCTAACTAAAGCCAGGACAGTGCACAGTAGAATGAGACCACATCTGGCTCTTCAGGTCTTATTTTACCATGGTTATGTCTGCTGAGCCTGAGCTAATGAGCATTGAGATCTCATGAGAGAAAAGTCTCTGGCTGTGGTTCATGTATATCACAGCTGAAATATGTGGAGGAGTGCACACACAGTCAGTCAGATTTAGCTGAGTTTACTAAGCAAGCCATGGGTCCAGTTTATTCACAGTAGGTGCAGTTATGTCCAGAAACAGCTGGTATGCTCCAGCAATGGCTCTATGGCACCAATACTTATATCCAAAAGGTGCTGGAGGAGATGTGTTGCTCTGAGGGGCGTGTAAGAGATCTAGCAAATCCAGATAAATCTAAGTTCTCAAATTCTACCTTGACAAGATTTCCAGAATCAAAAAGCAGATGTATTCAGCAGAACTACACATTTTGTCCTAGCTTCTTGGGCTATGGTGCATCTGGAGTTATATTAACATGGCTGGGATTCAGGTTTGAATCATAGAATAGCCTTGGTTGGAAAAGACCTCCAGGAGACTAGGGTGAAATACTCAGTACCTCTGCATGTTATTGCCTTGTGTATGCTGGTCAGGTATCTGCAATAACTCCCGTTGCTTGAGAAACCACATCCTAAATCAGAGAGAGATACCTTTAAAACTACCTGAAGCCCACAGCTATTATATTGGTGAAAACATTGTGGGCTGGATTTTGTTCTTCCTCTTAGTGTCCTCTGTTTTCCCTCCTTTAATCTGCTGTAGACTTGCAGCAAGGGTCTGGTTTTATGCCCAATTCTCCAGCTGGGATGAATAAAACAAACAGAGGTCAAGTGACTAATTCAAACCCAAACAGAGCACCAACCCTTCAGCTAAGGGTTTAGAATGAGCTTAATGATTTTTAACTCCTTGCTGTAGCTGTTGCTTTAAACTGTTCCCAGCAGGATGGCTGTCAGGTCCGCCAGGCTGCGGCAGACAACTGGCCTGTTTCTTGGTGTTGAAACCATCATGGTCCAAATTACTGTAAGCCCAGGGAAAAACATTTGCATCGGTGTATGTACAAGTGTAGTGCACAAATCTGCTTCTGTCAATTATACAAATTATGCCGGTGTCAGCACTGAGGGGGCATACTGCCTGGGATTAGTCATCAAAAAAGCAAAGTCTGTATATGTGGTGGATGTATGACTGGTCCTTGAAACTCAGGTGGTTAATTGAGGGAGATTGTGACACATTTAGAAAGAAAATAGATACTGCCTGATAAGCTGTTCTTTGAAACTGCAATGGTCTGTGATAGGAGCAAGGAGGCAGAACTGAAGCTGAGAGGGTTGGAGTGCTAGACAGCTGTCTGAAGCCAATGTTGTTTGAATAAGAGTCGGGAAACAATTGCCCTGTACATCACCTAGCTTCCGTCCCTTCTACAGGAGCCTAGGGATATAGCTTTTTTCCGTACTTTTCTTAGGGCTCACTTATCTTTCTTCTGTACAGGGTTATCTGGAAGGGATAGGGATGAACAAAAACTTCTTCCCTTTGCAATGCTACTTGTTACTTATGTGGTGGGGGCTATTCCCTGCTTGCTCCTTGCAGTGAGCTTGGCACTCCAAGGGGGATGAGGAGCAGCTAGCACGCTGTCTTCTCCCAGGCTGCCCAGCTGCATGGGGAGACAGAGACAGTACTTTACTAGGATTAGTAACTGTGGGGCCTTGGAAGGGAGAATGCCCCTAGCAAGAGGGTCTTCTACATGACTCCCACCAGAGGGTTGTGTCTAAGTGGCACAGCCTTGTCCATACCAACTTGTCTGTTCTAGTTTTATGTGACTCAACAATAGAGTTTCCACTGTTTCCCTTGCAAGACTCAAAAGAAAGCAGGTCTTACAGACCAGATAACCCTTCCTTATTCATGTGGAATAATCCCACTAAGAAGTCATTCATGGGTAAAGCAAAGAGAAGCTGTCCCTAAAACAGCTTTTTCTGTGTATGTTTGAGCCAGTGGATTCCTGCATGCATACTGTTGTGTTTGTGGAGCAGAACACACGGGCTAGGAGCAGCCTGGGTATGTGAATGTAGTATCTCAGCGATACGAGCAAAACACCGCCACGAACAGTCCCCCTGCATCTTTCTGGGTTCTGCTTGAATGGAGAAGTAGAGAAATAGGTCATGGCATGAATTTTCTTTGCACACACAAGGAACAGCATCCCCCACATATAACACAACAACCTCTAGTAGGTGTTCAGAATGCATGAAACCCTCTGTGCATGTTTTAGGTAATATAATTACCCGTCCAAAGGAAACAAATTTCACTCCTTTCTGGTCTCCACTCTTTCCTCTTAGGAGTGTTGAGGTTTGTGACTCATTATGAACCCTGAGCAAGAAATAAGTATTACACACTTGAGTAAAGACTTTGCTGAGCTTGGACTATCAGATTGAAAATGCACTAATAGTCCCAGACCCTGGAGAGAGGCCCCTTAAGAACTGAAAGACAGGTGTCTTGTCAACCAGTTCCAATTTGTCCTTTGGCAATCTTCACTTCCAATGAGTCAAGTGCAGTGGCCTTGATAACAGAAGGGGCTGCCTTTGGCACAGCTCCGTAGCTTTGAGCAAATACACTCTAGAAGTGCAAAGGAATGCCAGGTAGATGATGTCAGATATGAATCCCAAACCTGTTCCTGCTTGTATTACAATCCAGAGAGACTGGGGTTGTGATGAGTGAGGCACGATTTGATAACTTGTCCAATGGGACAGCTTCAGGGGACTCTATGCAATAAACAGATGAGGAGTGACATGCAGAACAATGAGGAACCCCGCAAGCCTCATCAGCCAGTCTCTCTTAATAAAAACTTGAAAGGATTAAATCTTTGGCTGGTTGCACCTTACATTCAACCAAACCATGTGCTGGGAGACAGCACAGCATGATAGTGACAGCTCAAATTAGTGGGCTTTTGGTGAAGCTCTTAAAATCACCAGAGTTAAAAGGAGATCCTAGGGTCAGATGTGACAGTATCCAAAAGTCTGTTAAGTTTCATAGTTAAGAAAGAGCAGAGACAATTGCACGAGCTGTTTGTGAGAAGAACAAAATCACCTCAAGCCTTGTTTAGATAAAGTTTAAAAGTGATTTCCAAGATATGGTTCAGTGTAGTCAGTGTGGAATTTGGATCAGGTTTTCTTGGGCATTTTAGAAAGAAATAACGGCTCTTTTGATTATGTCAAGAGTCTTGGCAAGTGGTTAACTCCTTTAGGACTTCCTCAGGTGGTATCAGTTCTGGGCCATCAGATATAACATCAGGCCAGCATTTTCATGCCCATGTTTTCTTGACCATGATGATAAGATAGCAAAAGTGGTAGCCACTCTGCTTGAGAATAACAGGATCGTGTCCCCATTTAACATGGCAGCTCATTTTGCCATGTTAAAAATGGATTGAACTTGTTGGAAAATTTCTTGGCTGTCTGTCTTCTAATGCCAGTTGGAAACACAGGGCACTGTTGACTCCTTGGCAGTCGGTCTTGCTACCTGGTCAGCATGAACAGACAAAACAAGGAAATACTCCAGCAGCACTGCCTGCAGTGATGATAAAATAGCACAGTCTGTGACCACATCTGCAGCAGCAGTTTGCTCAGTACAGTTGTGCTAGGTGTTCTTACTGGCTTGCAAAAATTGTAAGATTTAGCAAGATATCTCACTTCTGCATTCATATGGATATAATAAGAAGCATTTTAAGAGAATCACAGGAGTGACTTGTGGCCTACACAAATCTCACATGGACAACTGTGTATGTTAATTATGGAAAATTTTGATTCCTGCAACAGTAGGAAACTCTTCTCTGTAATTCATGCATAATTTTATCTGTTGCTGTTAAATCCCTTGAACGAGGCATTAGGGGCTTCATTCCTGTGCATGATAGAATTACATTAAGGCAGTAAGGCAACTTTTCACAAATAATTAGAAATGGTCTCTGGTGCTGTGAGTGAGCACAGAGTTAAATGTAACTTATCAAATATTTTTGGAGGCCTCTGTGTCCTCACAGGTCTGTTACCATGAAACTCCCATGATGTAGTGAAGTTCAGCACTTGATTCCTTTTTCTGTGGTAGGAAGCTGTGGTAGAAACTGAGCAATCCAAGGAATGCTTAAAATTCCTGTCCGGATTTTGGCACAGGGGTTTAATGAATTGTACCTATCAGTATCTGTGAGATGGATGCCAGCTGCTATGATGCAGGAGTCCAAGAAGGATGGCACTAGCCCCACTTTCATAACTTAGATACGTGGTTTCTTAATAGTCTCCAAATTTCTTGAAGTTGTTCAGAAAATATGCAGCAAGACCCTCCCCGACAGAAACATTGCTGAAGAATATCTGGAGAGCAGAATTTTCAGAATTCACAGTAAAATTACTGATGTAGCAGAAATTCCAACTGGAGATGCCTGATTCCTCACCAAGATGATAAATTCAGTCTTCAAGAAAAAGGTCACATTGATAAGAGTACATGGATAAATATAATCCACTGAAAAAGGATCGGCGTGGCCTCTGTAAACGGAAGTCTAGTGGCATTCTGCGAGAGTGTGAATAAGCCTGTGTATAAAGGGCATCCAGTGGACATGTTGCACTAGAATTTTCAGAAGGTCCTTGATAATGTTCTGCACCAGAACTTTTTAAAGACATAAAATCGCCATGGGGTTAGGGGAAAGGTTCATTTACAAACTGAAAGCTGGTAAAGAGTTAGGAACTAAAGAGGCCACTTAGTGGCCACTTTTTGTGATGGACAAAAGTCAGCAGTAGCATCCTTTTGGGATCACTACTGGAACCAGTTTGATTCCAAACCTGCATCAGTGACAGAACAAAGAATGAAAAGTGAAATCTCTTAATTTTTGGAAAAGCAGTTTTGGGAAATCAAAATGCTCTACCAATGTTGAAGAACATCCAAAGAACCTCATAAAACTGAATGAACACAAAAGTGGTGGATACACTTCACTTTAGGTAAATTTGAGCTAATTTATCTAGGAAAAAGTGATCTTAACCAGGCCTACAGTCTGCTGGAATCTGAACTGTAAGTTATCACTCATAAAAGAAATCTTGAAGTCATTACCAGTGTTTCCCTGAAATTCTTGGCTTAATGTGCTGAAGCAGATAAAAAGTCAACAAAATCATGGGTGTCAGCAGGAATGATACTGTGAACAAGTCTGAAGGTTCATTTTGCTCCTGCATAAAACTTGTGTGTCCTCATCTTGAGTACTGGGCACAGTTCTGGTCTCTGCAAATAGTGGAGTTAGAGAATGCCTAGAGAAGGGTAACTAAAACGATCGAGGCAAGAGAGCAATAATCTTACAAGGAGAGATGAAAAATGCTGAGGCTCTTCCATTTGGAAGCAAAAAGACTGAAGGGAGATATGACTGAGATCTGTATCACATGAAGGTGATGTATGAACTAAACGATGAACTGTTACTCAGCAAATCCTGTAATACTAGAACTAGGAAACACTTTGTGAAACTAGTAGGAGATCATCTAAAAGACAAGTAGTAATCCTTGATAAGGCAGGCAATGAACTTTTGGACTTTCTTACCCAGGATGTTTTGGAGGCATGGTGTCAGCATGTTCAAAAAGTGATTAGACAGACTCACAGACAAGAAGTCTATAAAAAGATATTAAAAGAAACAGGCACAGGTGTATCGACTAGCACTAACACCACTGCAGTTCCTGAAGGGGTAAGAGGGAAAGGGACCAAAGAAAGTGGTTAGCATTACCTGCTCTCCCTAAATGACATCACTTGATGTCCTGGGGTGTTATTGTTAATGATCAGCTATTTGTATGTTTGAGTTAGGTCTAATTTCATGACAAGTTTTCCCTCAGCAATAACACTGCATGGTTGATTTACAGCAGGTGCTGATACAAGGTGCATTTAAGATTGATATTAGTGAATTTATGATTACCACACATTGCATGTCACCATTTGGCTTATAACATGGTACGACTAATGTAGCATGTTTCTTCATGAGGCTTGCTCTGGGGCTTCTTTGCCAACAAGATGCTCAAGCTCTTTGTCAGTCTTTGGCTGAAGGGGAAGAGACTAGCACAGGCAAGATACTGAAATGGAACAGTGCTAGTTCTCCTTGATAAAATCCCCATTTTCAGAAAGTACTTGAGGGAATTAAAGTTCTTTCTTAGGGGCTCTTGACTGCAAGGAGGTTCTTGCTGGACAAATTCCTCTTTGAAGAGAGCCATAGTGAAAACTTCACCTTGCAACTTCCAAAGGTATCACTGTCATGACCCCTGTAGTCTCAGAGATAGGACTGGGTGGAATTGACCCTCCTATACCAGATGATGCAAAAAGAAAGGATTTAAGGTGTTTCCATTGGCAATTTCCACCTCTCAGCTGCATCTGACTTCGATTTTGCAGTCCTTTTCATTAGCCAGTACATGTCACTGCTATGGACATGTAGTAAACATCTCCTCATCTTCTTGTGTAAGAAAATAAGAATGACTGTTGCCTTTGGATCAGCAGACTTCTGTGTTTCCCATGGTTCTTTTTCTTTCCAGAAATGATTTGCACTGTCTTGGAATAAGCATCTAGCTAAATAAAGACTATCACAGATGTCCTCCCCAGCCTGAGCAGAGACTTGGGTGATTGGTCTTGGCTGATGATACTGATGTGGCTGAGTTCCCAGATTTCCAGTGAGTTTCTCAATGACAACTGTGATGACTAAGTGTGCTTGTAGGGGTTTCCAAAATATGAACTTCCTTTATACATATTTGCGTTCACTCTGTGCAAAAGGCCTTTTCCTGGGTGACTGTGAAGTAAATTGCACTTAGGAAGGAGATACAAAAGTGCCCTTCCATCACCCCCTCATCTTGCCATCTCCACGGTAGGCAATTTCTCAACAGGCTACTGATGTTTCACTGTTCAGGTGTATGGTACAGTCCTATAGGCAGCACAGGTGACAAAGGCCTCATTAGCTTTCTGATTTTCCTTGTGAAACTGAAATCTGTGGCCAGTGACTATTGATGCAGTAGGCAAGAAATGTGCCTTCAACAAGACTACTGTTTCACTGTTGTTTCTGCATGTGAGGCAAAGCAGGAACTATGAGCAATGTTATGATGACAAATGTCTTAGTCCCACAGAACTACAAAGGGAATAGTCTGTTTCTGATTGGGACTGTCTATCTGGCTGGCTTCAAGATGATATAAAAGTCATGCCTAAGAATCCCATGATACAGCTTGAATTCCTCAGTCTGTCCCAGAGTTGTCTCAAATTGCAGGAGAGCACGTTCATTTGTATCCTGCAGTGGCAGAGCTTTTATTGCAAGTGCTTGCTGGTTGAAGACTCCATTCACCTCTCAGTGGCTCCAGAAGTCCTGCTGCTTGTCCCTATTCCTCCACAGGATCCAGTCCTGTTGGTCAGAAATTTAGCATATTTATGGAAAAGATTGCACAGACTTGAAGGAGCAAGCAAACGCAACTCTTTCATTTTCAGTACTGAGTTACAGCAGTGAGTGAATGGTTGTCCTGCATTCCCCTGGCTGTTGCTGGATGGAGAGGAAGGAGCAGGATACAAAATGATTATTTTTTTCCCTTTGGCATAAACAAGAAATGGAGCATCTCAGATAGATAGGCATTACTGCCACACAAAACCGAGGTGCTCTTATAATGCATACAAAGCATATATGTTCACCTGAGGGCAATGTGGAAAGACCGTGAACCAAAGAATTGATTATTGCTTCTTTGAAACTAGAGCAATTCAAGTGCAAGCCTGCTCAAAATGCCTGTTGGAAACCACTTTCTGACTAGAAACATTTAGAGATAATTTGTCACATTGATCTTTGCCATCAAGAGCCAAAGTCTAGAGAGAGATATTTTAACCTCTCACCTTCCAAAGGGAAGCCCAAAGGCAAGGAGGGAACTGCCAGTTTCAGCGTTTCCATGAACAAAAGAGGGACCAAATGTGGGCTTCTGTCACCTTCTTTCAGCCACAAAAGTAGGACGGATTAAAAGCAGGAAAACCTCTGCACGTAAACATGAGGCGAAGTGGCTTGGTTCCTGCCTGGCAAACATATGGCCACCAATCTAGTTATCTTTAAACATAGAATCATTTTGATCGGAAAAGACCTTTAAGATCATCAAGTCCAACAGTGAGAGAAGATCCATTAAACAGATGAAAAAGGTACTGTGAAAACACAGGTGGTGTGCAACAACCACTTCTGGGTATGCATTTCTTAGAGAAAAGCACAGGAGTGACTTTCTTTGCTATCTAGACTGCCTAACCATCTCTCCATACTGATAAGTTGGTGCACAGAAAAAGCGTGGGGGACGATGCCGACAGAGGAAATATGAGCAGAAAAAGCACATGCTTTATTTATGCAGAAAGAGTAGGGCCTCAGAGCTACAAAACAGGCTAATTGTTTAATTTAATGGGAAATTGTGGGAGAAATGCTTATTGAGGTAAATTGCTACTGGGAAAACAAATTTAGACATTTTTTTACTTAAGTGCCTTGCAAATCTGGCTGATGTTGAAGTACAGCTTTGGAGTCTAATTTGAAGATACCCATTTATCTTGACCTGAAAGAAGAGTCACCAGACAATACCTAAAGTGCCTGAAGAAAAGCCTTGGAGAAGCTTGTATGCATTAGTATTGGGTAGTGTGTTTTTATTTCTTTTTATAACAGGATGTGACAGCCAGTTCTGGTCTGCACTTGACAGCCATCAGGTGCTCTCCTCCCAAATAGTCACAAAGTTGTTTCTTCAGCTTTTCTCCCTGATGCATTCCCCAAGTGGTAGGAGAAAATCTTGATTAGGTGGGGTAAGTTTCTCCCACGCTCCTGCGTGATTTTTATTTTCAAGAAAGAGATGGTAGGAAAGTTCCCAGTAGCTCACTAGAATGATTTTTATCCAGTGTCTAGTGGTGTTTGTTTATTCTAAGCAGTGTTACTTTCATCTGCTTAAAGGATGTAATAAACCCCCTTTAAAATTATTATAGGAGCATCTGTCTTGATTAGCTTTTGGCAGGTAGGACTGCCCATTGTCACCCCCACCTCTGCAACCGTACAATATTTACTCATTAAAGCCACAAGAAATATCTCACATTACTCAAATAAGACGGTACTTTCCATTTGAGTTTACCTCAGGCAAATTAAACAGGCCCCCTTGAAACAGTGACAAGAAGAGTTATAGGAGCTTAGCACCAGACACCAATTACGATTTGAGAACTAAATGCCATAATTAACAAGATGTGTACTTTAAAGCAACTCAAATATGTGGCTGGATAAAGAAAAAAGGTAAGGGTAAGCTCTGTAATTATAATAAATTGGTGCACTGAGGAAGTGTGTACCTTTGAGAAATATTCTTTTATTCTGCAATTAACTTTCAAGTGTTTTGCTAAATACCACCCCCTTCCAGACACACAGACAACAACTTCCTTGCATTCTCATTTTCCTCAGCCCTCTGAATAAGTTTTTATTTCTAGAGACACTTTTCCTCCTGTCTGTGTTGGCAGTGCTAGGTTAATGGTTGGGCTTGATGATCTTAGAGGTCTCTTCCAACCAAGGCTCTTCTGTGATTCTATGATAGGTGTGCTGGTAGCTGTGCATGGCAGTTACCCTCCTACCTATGGACTTCTCACAAAGACTCTGTAATGGCCCAGTCCTGCCTTCAGGAACAGCAGCAGGAACAGTATTCATACATGCCGCTTGGTGCAGAGCTGGAGCAGTGCTGAGTGCTTTTGAAAATCTCATCACAAACATCTCTAGCATAAAGGAAGCTTCAAAGAAATACAATTTCTCACTAATATATAAGTAAGATGTATTTGTATACTTGGCTTTCCATTGCTCTCTGATAAATAGAATCATGCTCCTCTTTTTCCTTCAATATATTTAAAGTACAGCCTAATGCATTCTTTCAAGAACCTTATTTATAGAAACTTCTGCTTTTACCATATTTCTGCCATCTGCAATAGACTTTTAGGATGTATTAATAATAAGCCATCTTGAATTTCTCCATGCTCTTGCTAACAAAGATAAATGATTTTAAGACAGAACAGGAGCCTCTTCTAATTTAGAAAATTATGTACCAGAACCAGACAAGTGAAGAGGAAAGGAGAAGGGACTGTTAAGAGTGGAGCTTTGTGAGTATAAGACGAATGTGTCAAGGTTAAGGTATATTCCTCTAATCCCAGAGCCAGGAGGAAAGCTACAGCTAATAAAGTCCATCCAGGCAGTTTTATTCACTTGCGTGCACTTTACTAAAGGAAGAGGTAGTCTGGAGACCAATTACAAATCACTTGTGTGATTCTTTTAATCCTGTTATTTCCATATCTGATCAAAATAAAGATTTAATTTTTTCCTACATCTAAGGAAAGAAAAAAATCCTAAATTTATGTGCAATGTGTTATTTTCTGTTATTGACATGCAACCTCGTATTTTATTCTGAAGCTTTTTGGTTCCTCTGGCTATCAGTTTCTCATGGCTACACATGGGTCCAGATTTGTGTTTGTTGAACATTGGTTTTTGATGGTTTTACACAGTCTGGAAAAATCGGGACCATGGAGCTCAGTTGTACTAGAAAGCCTCTGCTTTAGATTTTTCCTGGGTAATCTTCACTGAAACTAGTGTGTGGAAACTGGAAGGACAAGCATATGCACAGCAGCAGACAGAACTGGTCCCTTAGTATTTTCTGGTTATGCAAATACGTTTCTGTTTTCATAATACTGTAATGTTTTCTAAAAATCTGGAGATGAATTGTGGTACAGTTGCACCCACAGTTTCAGCTGCAGGCAGAGACCTCATGAAGGATTTGTAGTATTTAGAGTAAGAACGGGGGAGAACACTGCATTGCTGAGGATCCACCTTCAACAGATCGTGTATCAGAGGTGATTGTCACCCTATACTCAGCACTGGTAAGGCTGCACCTCAAACACTGTGTTCAGTTTTGGGCCCCTCACTACAAGAAGGACACTGAGCTGCTGGAGCGTGTCCAAAGAAGGGCAACAAAGCTGGTGAAGGGTCTGGAGCACAAGTCTGATGAGGAGCGGCTGAGGGAACTGGGGTTGTTCAGTTTGGAGAAGAGGAGGCTGAGGGGAGACCTCACTGCTCTCTACAGCTACCTGAAAGGAGGCTGTAGAGATGTGAGGGTCGGTCTTTTCTCTCACATAACTAGTGGTGAGGGGTAATGGCCTCAAGTTGTGCAAGGGGAGGTTTAGATTGGATATGAGGAAAAATTTCTTCACTGAAAGGGTTGTCAAGTGCTGGAACAGGCTGCCCAGAGCAGTGGTGGAGTCCCCATCCCTGAAGGTATTTAAGAGATGTGTAGATGTGGTGCTGAGGGACATCGTGTAGTGGTGACTCGGCAGTGGTAGGTTAATGATTGGACTTGATGGTCTTAGAGGTCTTTTCCAACCAAGGCTATTCTTTGATTCTGTGATTCTGTCTGGGAATGGTATGTGGGAGTGGTGCAGGGCAAAACAAGGGGGGCATCCCTCTCCTCACCTAAGGGTATTTCAGCTACTGCTAGTCATCAAGGAATGCAGTGAACTGTTCAGAAGCTTGAAGAAGTTTATTCAGTACTGTCATGGACAGACAAGACTAAAAACAGAATAACCATAACTCAAGGGATTTTTAGTGCCAAGTCTGCAAAAGCCTCAGTGTATGTGTTAGTGTTTGGACATAGGTAGAGACTGTTAAAGAAGCTCCTGTCTTCACTGTAAAAAAATGGAGCACTTAATTGTTCCTCTCACTCACTGAAGATATGTATCCTTATTAAAGATAAATAATTACTATCAGCCTCCATTTTAGAAATTTGTTCTCTGCCTTCCATTGATCTCTTCAAATATGTTTTGTTCTACCCGAACCTAATGAATAGCCTATATTATCTTCTTGGTGGTGCAGCGTGAGTGAACATGACAGTTACTTCTGGCATTCGGTGTGGTAGAACATGTATTTTACTCTCTTATTCACTATGCTCCAGATGCAAGAAATGCCCCACATCAATGAAGTGAGCCTCAGCATAAGTCTGCTGTGCAGGTGCTAACTCTGCAAGCTCTTTCTGCGCCTTATCACTCATTCCCTCCCTGTTGTTCTTTCACTCTGAGGCTGTGTGTCTAATGCTGCTACCCAGCAATGAGAATGAAGAGGGTGCCTGCGAGACAACAGACCCTGAAGTCTGACTGTTGCGCTGCTGGTGATAAGATTGTAAGCTAAGATTGCATAACTCTTCCAGCAAAGAAGTCTAGCTGCAAGTGAGGTACTCTGAGCAAAGCTCACAGGGTTTGATTCTGTCTCCAGATAGGGAGAGCCCCAGCGATGCGCAGTACCTTATCAGATCAACCACCTGATTTTACAAGATTGGCAGAATGCTGTGCCCTTAAGCTAAGGCAGATGCATTGCACTTTCATTCAGCCATAGTGTACTTTCTTAATACCTTACACTGTCACTCAGAAACTATGCCTCGTGTTAGCGGGACTCACTGTAGTGCCACACCAGTCTCCATTGCTGACTGGGCTCTCTTGAGAATTCTCTACCGAGTATTACCTGAATGTTGTGAAATAGTGAAAAAAAGCCAGACAGGGTCTGTTTGGACACCCAAGAAGAAATACTGAGTGCAAGAAGGTTTGTACCCACCTTGCAGTCATGCAGTGGCCAGCTGTCTGCTCTGGGCTGATGTACTTAGCACAACTTGCTTTACATGGCCAGGAACAGAGAATAAATGATTATTTAAGTGATGTGTGTATGGAGATAATGAAAAGCAGTGAATGCTGCTTAAAGCTCATGCACCATGGTTTGCTTAAATGTCTGAAGAATCACCCTCTCATGATATTTACATGCTTTTTGCCATCTCTCTCTGCAGTATTGTTTTAACCCAAACGTACCATGGGCCTTGTCTACTGGTTGAATCAAGTTTGCAGGAAGTGTCAGCACTACTGAGCTTGTCTGTACGGTAACATAGAACATCTTCATTAAGTTCTGACAGTATTTATACTCTTTAATGTTCCCTTTGATTTTCACACTTTTGTGACAAATATAAACCATTTCCTGATTTGGCATTACTAGATTTGGATAGTGTTACTGAAACGTGTTGACTGGTCACTCTTTATGCGCTTATGTTTCTAATGTGTGTTTTGCATTTAGAGAGAGAAGTTCACAGGAAAAAAAGAAAATGCACATGGCTGGTTATGTTTGAATTTGTAGCCTGTTCTGTTACTTGTGGGAATAAATCTAGTATGATTGTGGATGAAAGTTGAAAAATCATGCAGTGGGCTTTTGGAAGATACTTGCCTAAATATGTGCGACTGGCTCAATCTGCATCTTGAAGCATTTGCAAAAGTTAGCAGAGCTGAAGCTCCTGGTCACTCCTTTTGTTCCACATCATCTCATGACAAAGGTTTCTAGGCACATAAGCCACCTTTGAAAGTGGAGTGAGGATCTAAAGCTATTCAGATATCTTCACTCACTGTTGAGTAACCAGGCAGCAAGGTCTGGGGCAATAATTCTCTGCATATCTTACATGTGTTACTGCATCCTCGCTGTTTCTGCCATTGCTCTTAAGCATCTGGGTTGCTTCTCTGTGCTGGACCATGTCAAGCTGCTTTCCTAGTCCATCAGATCCATTTTGGGAGACCTTGTGAAAGGGCATTGGCATGCTCATGTGATTTTTGTCTGCGCTGCAGAGCTTGTGATTCTAGAGCAGTGAAGCTGAAAGTGCCTACAAGTTGCAGTTTTTGGAATAAGGTTGAGGTGTATAAATCGCTATATGCACTTGAAAAATTTTACTTTTGCTCTTAATTGTCAGAATTTCCAGTATATTTTTGATTTGGCATGATTTCCCTCCTTTGCACGCATGAAATATTTGCCCATATCTCTTAAAGTATCTGTATTTATACATATGCTACAAATAAAGGCAGATTTTAGGGCAAACACTGTAAAATATTGCCTGAGGATTTAAGCTGAGATTGTAATATGTTGCTGGAAGGCTCTGGACAATATTGCTTGAACAAAGGAACTCTTTTAATCCAAAAGGTTTGTTTACTGTAATGACTCTCAAACCAAATCAATATTTGTTTTATTAACCTGTTGGGTGGATTCAGTTTAAAGTCTTACTGTAGTTTGTTTGAAGTGGTTTGTACTTGGAAGCTCTGTGAGAGGTAAACAATGCTGAGAGTCACAGCAACAGTGGCCTATTCTATTGAGCTATTCCCTTTTGTATGGAGACTGTTGACCACTTGTGTTGTTTTTGAGGATATCAGCATATGCTTCTTTCCTGACACAACCTCCAGCATTCAAAAATCCCAAAGGTTAGTAAATATTTATCAAGACATGCTTTAAAAATTTTTTTCTTGCAAGTGTTTGCTGGCTCTGCTGTGCAGTTTTCTTCTCTTTTAATATTGTGGTACAGATGCACGAGGAGGTGAACAAGATCGTAGTTATAACGAACATCAATAGCAATGCAGCTGCACCTGATTATATTAAGTCATACGATGACGTACCATTTTTGACATATGCAGCTTCTCTTTATTGTAACTCAATCACCCTAAGAATCCATTTTCATTAGTTAAAACATTAGTGTTTTGCCTCTTTATGTTTTGCATTATTTAGAATCATCGTGGGCTGAGTTGTTTATTTACATAATTAGCTCCATATGCCTTCACTACATTCAACATATGGTTGCAAGTATGCGGGACTCATGTCCCTTTAAGAAGCTGTGCTGGCCCTGAAGGTAAGCCTGGGAGATCTCCTCTGGGCATCTTCGTGAGCCTACAGTCTTCATCACCTTGAGTGGCAATGCGGCAGCCACTTTGGACTTAAAATTTACTTTTCCTCTTTAATTGGGATAGAAAAAGAAGCTATCCGTGCCTGCGATTGCTGGTGATAGTGATGCTCACCAGTGCAAGGTTGTACGGGGTGGACCAAACCATTCTGCAAAACCCTGGTACTGTCTTAGTTGCAAGGGAGCTGCCTTCTCAAAAGCCAACTGTGTCAGTTCGTTATGATTTTGATTCATCTGTAGTCCTGCCAGACTTTCATGCTCAAAAATCCCAAGCTACCCTCCAACATAATGTGAGGTTGATGGCAAGATCATGAGATTTTTTTAAAAAATAAATAAGTTCTGGATTATTTTATTTGCCCTTTGATGCTCAAGCCCTTGGTGGTTCCCATTTCCAAGCTTTTGTCTGAGAATATGAACACTAGGAACTTTGCTTTAAATGAAAACTGAGAATAATCCGAAATTACATAATCCCCAGGACCTATGGCTTTGACCTTCCCCTGTACCCCAGATTTGAATATTGCAGCATTTGAAATCCTGGTTTGTGGTCACTCCTTGCTTGTCTTCATCAGTGCTGCTGCGGGTGTGCCTCGTAAAGCAGCCATCCCACTCCTCTGATCCTCCATCTGCTCCTCAGCTGATCATCAAGGGGATGAAGCCTACGTGCTCTGAGCCAGGGCAGGGAAGTGCCGAGTGGAGGAAGAAAGCAGTAGTGTGTTTGTAGCTCAGCAGGAAGGAAAACTGCAGACCTGCGTGCAGAAAACCTGTGAAAGGGAAATACTAAAAAGGGGGAAGGCAAAGGTTAAAGAGAAGAAACAGGCAACCTAAACATGGTTAGGTGGAAGAGGGACCCACTGTCTTCCTCAGTTTTTCCTTTCTCTCTGGGAAGCGCTGCTAAAGCAGCCTTGCTCTGGTATTGGTATTTTCTACATCGTTATCAGAGTTTCCATGTGTGCCTGTGGAGTGAATGATAGTACCCAAGTGCTGGCAGCGCCTGAGCAATCCGACTGAGTTTAGACATTAAATATAGTTTGGGAGCACGGTTCCCTAGTGAAGGATTCAAAACAGTGAAGGATGCTTAAAGGTGTGTTAGTCAGGGGACATAAAATTCCCCTGTAGCTGCTGCTTCCCTCTGATTTTATATTCTGTTTCATGAAAATACTAACTGTGAGGGCCCCAGATCTGCAACACGTGTGGTGGGTAGTTAGAAAGGGAACTCGGTACAGCCAGGAGAACTGTGCCAGCCATCCTGTCAGTAGTGAAGTACTGCTCTGTTATTTACCAATTTTATTCCCCAAACCCTCAGGGATTAAGGAAGAATTACTGCCTCTTTCCAAAGGATACCGACACTCAGGCAGATTAAAGACCTTGCTCAAGGTTGCACACAGAGTCTGTACTTAACCTGACAAATGAATTTAAGCCTCCTGAGTCCTAATACCAGAGCAAAGATCACTAATCTGGGCTTTTGAACTGTATGTGGTGTGAGAGCGCTTTTGGCAGGGCTGGCAGGTGAGGGCAGCAGGATGCGGCCCGGGCTGGTGTGGTGCTGGCCCCGGCTGGCCAGAGCAGGCTCCCTGCTGCAGGGTGAGGTGAGCTAGTGTCAGGGTTGCTCTCTTTGCCCCACTGGGTGGTAAAGTGGTTGAAAGTGCAGAGAGCTGTCATATTCGGCCTTTAGAGTGTGCCCAGGGTTTTCCATCCACTGCCCTGTGGAATGGCATTGTCTCAAGCAGGGACCCGGGACACTGTTAGTGCCCCAGCTGTGTTCTCACTTTGTATCTCAGTGAAAGGTGAGTATGATACCCACAGAGAGGAGATGTAGGAGGATGGGCCAGAAAGCAGCTGGGGATGAGTTTAGGTACAGCCTTTGTGTCTTGCAGCTCTGCCCCTGAAAGAGCTTCATATGCACTTAGTAAAAACAGTAAGTTTGCCACAGTGCTCTGTTTTTTCCATCTTGTACTTAGTTTACATATGAATGTTGGGCAGACTTACCCCATCTCTGACTACAGTGAAGTTACAAAGTGTACGTAAGTGTACATATCTTCTCCTCCTCCTCCGTGTGCTTCATCCTTGAGCTTCCAACCTGATCCTCTTGTGCTCCTCAGGGTTTAGTTCCCTTTGCAGGCTTGGCTGATGCACTGCTGCAAATGGCCACAGAGAAGTGTCCTGCCTATGGCTGATATAATTCAGGTTTTGCAAGCAAATCAACTCTAACAGCTTGAAGCAATTGGTAATTGCCCTCAGGCTCTGCCCCTTCCAGTGTTTGCCACCCCAGCGACTACAATAAGACATACCAAGCACGATCCATGGTACACACTGGCCAGAAGCTGTTGTCAGGGGCTAAGTATTGCTGTTGGTCGTGGGCCATCCCACTTCTACTCACAGAGGGAACACTACAGTGGACCATAGCATTAAATCCTCTCTCTGCAATTATACTGAATGCCATTCATTTTGGACAATGCGCGAGAACGGTTTTTGTTATTCATTACCAAGTCCTCTGAGGATTTGCCTTTTTTTTTCTCTCTTTCTTCTGGTGATTGTTCTTAAAACCCTTGAATCTTTAATTAGAATGAAAATTTGCTTTATTGCTCAAGATTCTCAACAATATAGCAGTTTGGATGAAATGCTCACAGTCCAGACACAGCTCAGCACGCTCCCTTCTACACTCTTTTTACCCCACCACCCTCTCATGTGCTACACATACATGTCCATTTTTCTTGGCTCCTGTAAATAAACTCAGTCGCAAGATTTCCATGCAGAAAGATGCTGTGAAAACCCCACTGCATGTCCAGTTACCTTCTCCATCTCCAGCTTGCTCCTTTTTCTTCACCATTGCTCTGTGTATTCTCTCTTCTTACCCCGCCTCTCTCTAATGCCTCCCACACTGGTGTCCTGACACTGTGACTGTCACTGTGGGAAAACAGCACAGCACTTAATTCTCAGCGTCTGGGTTTTTCTTGGGGCTGGAGTGGTAAGAAGACCATCCCTTGAACATTGTTTTGGACTTTCAGAAAGAAACCATTTTCTAATGGACTTGAGCTTAGTGTTGTGAACCTCCACGTGAATTAGTGGTTTAACAAAATAATGATCTTAACTGAAAGCATATAAAAAATTTTCCTTTCTGCCAAAGTTACTTCAGTAACTATATCAGTTCATCGCCCAGTCTTTAGAAGAGCTGGAAAGCAGGCGATAGTCCCCTAGTCCATTGGTCACTTAGGTCTTCTCCCGTGATACATACGGATTGCTCATTCATCAGATACTTTTTTTTTAAACTATTTTTTTTTTTTTTAACTTTTTAAAAAGGGGCACGAAAAGTTGGAACAAAGATGACTCTATTCCTGTTTTCTGCTTTCTCAATATTTTTTGTCCAGGGCTTAAGTGGGAATAGTACACCAAAAAAAAAGAACAAAAAAAGAAGTGTGATTGAGTACAAGCTCCTATTTAGACAGGATGCATCTCAGGCTGCCAAGAGGACTTTTACAGGACTAAATATAAAGTTCTTAACTGAAAGGGAAAATTGATTTAATATCTTGACATGGCCTTTCTTATTATTTATTTTTACAAGGGACTATTCATATGCGTGCATGATTTCTTAGCCTTACATAAGTGACACACTTTTTTGCATCTATAAATATTCAGGTTAGTGCATGCGGAGCATTGATTTTATGGGTGATACCAAGTCGTGCATTTGTTGCAAAAGGGCAAGTCTGGTTTGTAATTTTATTTTTTTTTCCCCCAAATGTGTAATCCATGTGTTTCAAAAGCTGCTTTGTTGCTGAAGGAATGGCCAGAAAAAAGCTCGGCAGCTCGTGTTTCCTGCAACCGGGCTTTTACCGTCTGGGCTTCAAGCAGAAAGATGAGTCTGCTCCTAATGTTTACCCACCTTGGCTCGTGTTTGCTTAGTATCTATGAAAAGGATTCTGTTATCATCAGGCAGGCATTCCGGAGGAAACACTTCCAGAGCCGCAGCTGCGGGCAGGGGTCTCTCCGTCCCTCCAGCACCACCTGGCGGGACCCTCCGGGGAGGATGGAGAGTTATGGGGATACACTGAGGGTCTTAACAAAAAGCATGGACATGTTCCTCCTCACCGACTGTAATGTTTCCAGCCTGTGTTGGCACCTGTGCTGCTTGACCACGGAGATGAAGGTATCAGGGCTCACGGGCTCATTCTCTCGGCTTTTACTGCTCTTCTGCATGAGCTGGGAAAACTGTAGAGTTTACTTTTGCTTTGGCTTTCCCATCTGTGTGACACGTGCTGTGGTTGAGTAAGGTTAATAGGAGGCATAAATAATCCATAAATAAAGGCAAATGACAAAGAAATCCTGAACTCAGATCTTCTGATAAAGTTTTGCTACTTAACATCTGAATTGCTCTTGTCTTTTAGTGTGGCTTTACTGGCCTGCATGCCAAGCTGACGACTGTGCCCGCGCCCCTGAAGAGCTGTGCTGCATGTGCCTTGGCCAGAGCAAGGAGTGCATGTTTAGAGTAGCATTGGTCAGGTGGGAAGGGGAGATGAGGGAGACAGATTGGGGCAGGATGCTTCTGTAGGAGACCAGATAGGTTGCTTAAAGATGCAAGGGAGCAGCTTGTCTGGCTCATGACAGGATGGAACATAGGTGCTAGGAATACACCCAGGGCTAGGACTCCAGAAGCAGAGGTGCTTCAAAGCAGAAACTACCTAAAAACTAAAGCAGGATTTCCTCCTACATTAAATGAAGGGCAATAATGCCTGAAATTCCTCATAGAATAAAACATAGCTGACAGATTTATGCTGGAGTTGCTTTAGCTTTTCTTGTTCTGGGCAGGAGGCAAGACTGCCCTGTAGCCTCCATGGGGATGTTTGACATTGGCTGTGTGCTCAGCATCCCACGATAGGAGTGACAGAATTGTCACACTGTTGGTCCACTCCAGGAAGCTGCTAGTTTCAAAGAAAAACCATAGTCGCTGTGTATTTGCATGTGGCAGAGCTCAGAGACCTTCTGGAAAACAAAAGTAGACATGTCTTTCCCCTCAATGCAATTTGACTCATGTGTCAAATTTTCAGTCATACCTCAGAGACCTTCCCAGTGAACCATGTCAACCTGTTAATAATATGAAGATATCTTCTAATAGACTGGTCATAACTGGGTCCTCACTTAAATATATGCAAAGACCCTCAAGATACAATTAAAAACTTGTAAAAAACCATCACCTTAAACTGCAGTTCTGACACTTTTCCTCCTAAGAAAGGAGCAACAATTCAGAATTTTCTTCCAAGTCTCGTAAAATTTCAGTTTTCCGTGTCTATTATTAGAAACACAGGCTTAAGTTTAACCACTGAACAGGTAGGGTTGTGAACAAATCAAACTTCCCCACCAGTGTGCCTTAGCTCTCACCTATGACCTGAGGCAGGCTCTGCTGCATTCGCAGCCTGGTAGCATCAGATGCCATGTGAGATGCACACCTATCCGCATATATGTTTTGGAGAGCACCAAGCAGACGTGAGAAATTAATGTTGTTTGATCTTAGTTTCACTACTGGAATAGGTCTCACATAGCTCTTGGATTTATGCCCTGGTTTAGCAGGGCATCCTAGCAGGCAATACCTTCCTCAGCATAGTCTGTGTTAGATTAGAGAGTCAGGCAAATAATCTTCTTGTAGTTTATGAAGGCAGCAGTCTCTCTGACTTCATTGAGGTTTCTCATATGTTTATGGACCTTGCATGGTTCAGGCCAACAGACATTATCACTTGTCTGATCTGTTATTTCTTTGTAAATTCACTAGTAGTTTGGGGAGTTGTGAATTGTCATCCAGAATTTCCACCAAATCACATCTACCCTGGGTTACTGATCTGTGTTTTTGCAGATCTGGCTGAGGATTTGAATCTGAGCAGCTGCCAAACAGGGCATCTGTCAAGAAATTTACATACTGTTATATTTCTGTAGTTCTGCACTCTATGTAAATAATATTTGCCTCCTGGCATCTTCCACACAGAGCTGATTTCCTCCCTGTGGTTTCTTGCCAGAATCTTGGCCATTTCAATAATTGAGACTCACACTGAGACCTCAGAAATGTTAATACCCCAAAGCACTAAAATCACAGAACACTACATTATTATGACTATTCTAAAAACTGTATTAAGAATCAAACGCGCCATCTCTAGAGAAACATGGTATTTCCTTGCCCCAGCTCTGCACCCCTTCGTAATACAACAGATGGAAACCGGAACACCTGATTAGTTGATACTTCCACTCTGGAGGAAGGTGGAGCTCCTTGGCCAGTACAAGTACTCCAGCTCCATTTCACCCAGCACCAAATGAGGGGATCAGGGGATGCATCGGAGTGGTGAGGAGATAAGCTCATCACCAGCTTTACCAATCCATATGTGATGCTAAGTATCCAATAACCCACACCCAGCTAGTATAGTGCTGCTGTTCAGGAAATAGCAGCAACCTGAGAGTCAGGAATTTATAACCAGCTCTCTAAGGGTCTCTTTAATCTTGATCCAGAAGGGAATGTGTCTCCAGTCTTTATCAGCTGGATCTTCCCAGGCTGGGTCTGATCCTTGTTTCTGTGAGTGCTGTATCAATGAAATTATATCTACATCTAAGCAGCTAAATAAAATGGGGCCAGGGAGCAAGCTGGACCACAGATTGCCTTTGCTGCCTAATTATTAGCACACTCCTGACACAAGCCAAGGAAAAGTGTGCACGAGGACTATTTCCATCTGTAAGTATGGGGGACACCGTGCCATTTGGCTCCTTCCAGCTTCTGTGGTTTACTTACCTCCATCCACGACACCATCCTCCCAGGCTTTGCACCCTCAGGAGGCCCCCTCATGCCTACCTACTCCAGGGCATACCACATATAACTTCAGCATCTTGCTATGAAATCTAGTGAGCTGCAACACATTATTGCACACACTTTGAAGTGAAATAAACACATGAAATATAGTAATTATGTATTAGACTGCAGGGCATCTGTGGAGCCTACAAAAGACTCTGGCAAGTGCTACACTGTGTGGTTAGGCCATAAAAGGTCCCTGGCCCTGTTTTATTAGCTTTACAGGCAAAGGTGATGGCATTAAAAAATGTGTTACTATGTTTAGCATGCTCCAGACAATGTAAAAATTCAATGAGATGTGTAACACACACACAAAAAAAAATCAGTGCATCATCATGTCCAAAAACAGAGGGGTTATGCAGTATCTGTGCCTCTTTTCTTTTGCACAGTATTCCATATTCTCTCTTATGTTAGCTACCCTGGTAAAGGCCCATTCTGTTTCAAAGGAAAAGCCATTTTATTACTTAAATGCATAAATCACAATATTATCTCTCTGTCTTGATGATCTGTGTTTTCTAATGAACACATGCATGTCCATATTAATTGACATTCGTTAAAGGGGAATTTGGTTCTCGTATTTTTGAAGCTGAACTGAAAGGCATTCATAATTCATTCTCATTATCAATTTAGCTTTGCGGAAAGAAAGTATAAGAGATAGGAGCTTCTTTGCTTTTTTCATGCCTTTTTGGGAAAGACACTGTTTATACGTGATACGCAATGAGATAGAGGGAGCAAGTGTTTAAAGAGTGAAGACACATCGAATACCTAGACGAACTGCTTTAAATTATAGCACTACAAAACCAAACCAAACCCACTGACTCTTATTGAAGCTGCCTTGATTTTACAGGGCTGTTTTTTTCTGGGCTGTCAGAGTACAGAAAAGAGAGTGATGAGAAAACCCACCATATTGTGTCATAACTTAGCCATGTCTGTCTGAAAGGGAAGATTTATTTGTTTAAAATCTTCTTTCTGAAACTTAGCTGGTTTTGGTCGGTGCAGCACAACGAAATGGAAGTGTTTCTCCAACCCTTTGTGCCCATTTGTGTGTTTGTTTTGTGGCAGCTGCAGCAGCAGCTCACCCAGCAGGCACAGGTTAATGCACCTTAATCGTGCATGTTGTGCTGGTGCCTGTTGTTGGTGGGGTCAGTGGGCTTGGGCTCCCCTGGCAGGGAGCATAGAGGGACCCTTCACCTGTGAAGTCTGAATAGGAAAGGTACCAAGCATGACAAAGGCATAACAAAAAAAGCAGGGGATGTGGGATGAAAGCATATGCCTGGTTTGCAGCGTGGGATCTGTGTCCACGTCCTGCCGAACGTGAGTGAGGTGGGGGGAACCTACCCCAGTGGAAACACTAAGACCAGCAGCGGGTTGCATGGCCACAGGGTCGGTCAGCAGTAGACCTGGGCTGGACTGACTTTGTTTTCAACGTGTTTAAAAGCAGTTGATGGTGGAAAGATTTTTACAGTGGGCTCCTTCCCTCCCACTTTGAGATTATCCTGGGCTGTTGAGCTCTGGGGGGTGGCAGATGCTGCTGCTCCTTGTGTGACTTACCAGAGCACAGGAGTTTTGCTGGGGTTCTCTGGACAAGGGGTGGGAAGCATGCTGTCTTGCTGTTACATGACTGATTTTTATTTTTTTTTCCCAGTGGTTATTTGTGATAGGTTCACATAAAACAGTGAACAACTGGCCCTCATTATTTTTATAAACCCCCTTCTGGTTGATCAGATCATACCAGCAGAAACACTTCAGTCTTCTCTTTCTATTAATTGTTTTATTTCTTCAAAAGGGATTTTATTTTTTCCATGGTTCCACTGTATTTTCTATATATCTCCTGGAGCAAAAATAAATCAATTCTTTGAACCAGTTGCTTCTTTCAAGAGCTCTTCCCCTGTTTAAGTGAGCTCCAGTGTATTGAAAATTGAGTTGGATGCTACTATGTTAACATTCCCAAGCATATTCCTTGGGTGTTTCTCTACATTAGTTGGGTTTTAGGGAGTTGCCATGGAAGTATATTTTCTGACAGATGAGTCAGAATTATTTAAATATGTCTGTCTGGATCAGAAGGTTTTATTCCAAATTATGAAAGATATGCAAGCCTTCATCTCTGAACAGTCCCTGCCCCTGCAGCTCCCTTCCTGCCAACTTGCTGCCACTTTGTTCTCAAAGCACTTTCCCCTTTCAGGTCCTCTCCTGTGCTAGTGCCTTGACTGGAATTGAAGGCCTTTCCACCAAAGACCTGGTGCAAGCCTTTAAAATCAGTGGAAAGCTTGTCTTCAGTTGGCTTCACTAGGTGTTTTATTACCCACACCCCGCCTGCCACTCTTCAAGGGAATTATAAGTAATATCAGGGTTTCTCCCTTCTGAATCCCCAGTAAATGTGGAATGGCTGGGACATACCCTCTCTTCCTATGCTTTTGGCCTGCTCAGTTTCTGTATGGCCTTGTTCTTCAGAACTGGGGTCTCCTCATCCAAGGAAATGTAAACAATAGATTGAAAAAGTGGTTTAGGGAAAGATTCCCTTGGCTGGGCATTGCATCTATGCTTACCTTAAAAAAAAAAAGCCCAATAAATCACAGTCCTGAGTGGAGGAAATAAATATTAATAGAAGACTGATTGTATGTGCTGAGAAGCCTCTTTCTTCTTCCTGATACCTGTGAGCTGGAACACACTGGAAATTTTTCAGTAGCTTGTCAACAGCAGAAATAAGTGCTCAGACCCAACACTGACAGAGTCCCATGCTGCTGTGGGCTTGCAATTGCAGTGGCTTTCTTTTGTCTTAGGTGGGCTTTCCTCTGTCTACAGGAACATTACATCTCCCTGAGCATCAAGGTGTTTAGTGCACAATGGTTCCCTGGTTTCTTTTTTTTTCCACATCCTCTGAGCTCTTGCACTATCAGGAAAGATACTATCAGTTACCCCTTTATGCACACCCACATTGGTTCATCTCTTTAACAAGCAGTATAATTGCTAATGACTGTAGAGATGCACATACAGGTATGAAGACCAAAATAGTAAACAGATGTCAAGCATAATTATGATATACATGTGTACATGTCTTCATCTGCACAGAAAACTTCAAAAATATTTTGGTTGTGGTCTTAATCCAAATTCACTTCACCAGCCTTGGGTTTTTGCTGAGCCACTTATCTCTAATTCTGCACTACCTCAAAGCAGGGATTTCCCATGTTACTTTTTACAATGCCAGAAGCAGTAATCAAAGCGAAATAGGCCTGATGCAGCCATACGAACACCATGACCTGGAACTGCTTGCTTTTGGCTGCAGGCAACCTTGCTTTACCTTCATGAGAAAGTCTACAGGAAAGCAAAATTGTTAAAAGTATTAGTCTGCAGGTACAGCAAGGTGAACTCTGTGGTACTGAAGGCACAGAAGGGCAGATGCTCAGCTGATGTCACTACTCCCAAAGTTTTTCATTAAGGCTTTGTTGAATTAATCTATTTTCCCAAATACACAGTGTTGCAAATTGCAGGCAGGACAGTCTGAGGAGCAGGAGTGGTACCTGGTTAGACCAGGTGGATGCTCAACTCTATTTTATGAGCATAGATTTTGACATATTTCTTCTGGTTAACTTCCACACCATAGACAGCTAAATGTAATTTTTAATTTTAACCCTCAGCAACCTGATGGGGTGAGATTTGGTAGGAATGTGTCTACCAAGCTTCTTCAGAGACTGTCCTAGGCACATGTATCTTGTCTACCTCCTACAGTTTGGGTTTTCAGTAACACCTGTTTCTTTTCTGATGTAATCATGATGTCAAAATTGATATAAACCAGGTTCTTACCTCTTTTTTGGGTCACATTGGTCTGTGCTTAGTGGGGGGGACTCTTGTTCATGCAGAGTCAGCTGTACTAGCACAGAACGGCTCAGAAATTAGTGACAAACCGTTCTGTTATTACTACACAGAGCCAGAAGAACTGAAATACCTGTGGATGTATGCTAATTTTTGATTGTGCTTTTTGTTGAAACGGTATTTCACATCTAAGAAGGTTCTTTGTTCTCAAAAAGCCTCACTTTTATCAAAAAGTTTGGTATCACCAAAAAATATCATGAAATTTAAAGGAACTGACAAAGTTGTCATTCTCAAGAAATCTAGGAAGAAGCCATGTCAACGTTATTAGCCTGTGATCATTCCCATTTGCAGCAAAGTCAACTAAATAGTTAATTGTCCAGCAAATAGTTAATAGTCCACCAAATGTCTTCCTTCCTTGGGAGCAAAGCACTCGATGTGCCACCTTTTGCAGTTTCCTCAAACGTGATCTCACCCCAGTGTCAGAGTTCAAAGTGCTAATAAGAAGAGAGGCAGATGAGGTATTCATCTTTCACCATATCCCAAGAGGTCTGGAGCATTTGGTCTTGTAATGCTTGTAGCCTATGTGGTGGTCTTGGGGACTGGGATCCTCTGGTTGTTTGGGAGTGGGACTGCCCCATTTGTCCTTTCTTGCCAGGATGTGACTGACTGGCAGCTCATACAGGTCTTGCCAGCTACTATGCAGTTCAGGTCTCCTCTCGCAGAGCTTTCCATGAAGACGTGGAATGCCACAACCTGAGATGTTTGCCACCATGTTGGTCTCTCTTTTGATGTCTTTCAGAAATGGCTTCCTGCATGCAGAGTATCCTCTATATTACTCTCTACAGCTATCTGAAAGGAGGTTGTAGCAAGGTGAGGGTCGGTCTCTTCTCTCATGTAACTAGTGATAGGAGAAGGGGTAATGGTCTCAAGTTGTGCCAGGGGAGGTTTAGATTGGATATTAGGAAAAATTTCTTCACTGAAAGGGTTGTCAGGCATTGGAACAGGCTGCCCAGGGCAGTGGTGGAGTCCCCATCCCTGGAGGTACTTAAGAGACATGTAGATGTGGTGCTGAAGGACATGGTGTAGTAGTGAATTGGCAGTGCTAGGATAATGGTTGGACTTGATGATCTTGGAGGTCTCTTCCAACCAAGGCTGTTCTGTGATTCTATGGAAGCTGTAAGCTTGGAGAAAGGCAAACATAGGTAATTCAGTAACTGTCTCCCCAGATAAACACAGACTTACAACTTTCATAGATTTGTGGTCAAAAATCAACTTTAACTAATACTTACATTGCTTTTAATTTACTGTATTTACCCTGCGTAATGACTGTTACTTGCTGCTGCTGCTAAGTACATTAGGATATTGTCTTTTCTGTTAGTCTTTATTGAGTATAGGAAGAGTACACAAACTTCTGAGCTGAAAACATTGAAACACATTTAGAAGAGAAATAGACTAACTGAAGACCTTGCTTCCACCCAGAAATGTTTTGTCACCAAAATTATTGTAAATTTGAAGGGAATCAGCTTTTTAGTTTGCTTATGCTCTTCATGTTAGAGACTTTAGAGGTATTTAAGCTACAAAAGTTCAGGCACCTACCTCAGCTGTCTTACTGAGGAAACTTGGCTCCCTCTATAGTCAGTGAAGAGAGAATCAGCCCCAGATATGAGTTCCAGCCCGACATCAAAATTGGCTTCTTATTTTTCCATAAAGAGTTAGACATCCTGCACCATAAATACACATTGCAGGTTTTTGCAATTTGCTTATGCTCTCGTGCATCTTTCACTTACTTAGATTCTCACTCACTGAAAAAATATTTATAAAAATATTCAGGAACCAGAGAAACTTGCATGCAGGTTTTTTTCACGTGTTCTAAGTTCAGGTCATGTACAAAGCTTATTTTTTTCAAGAATTTGGATGAATTATTCAAACTTTTAGAAGATTCAACACTGGTCTCTGGAACTGAGCCTTATATCCAGTGCCACAGCCAATTAATGCAAAAACCCCACAAAGTGGGCTCATCCATGCTATTTTATGTATATGAATGGGATTTCTGGTAATGGTTTCACACACCATTTTTTAGCTTTTTCCACCTCTTCCGCTGATTTGGCATATAAATATCAGCCTGTTTACAGTAGACAGGAGAAATTTTGAATATTGATGAGATTTTCTTCTACTTTAAATATAAAGGGCTTTGTACCACGTGAAAGCCTGCTTTCCCTCTCTCTAACATGTTACTTAACACAGAAGTTAAATGTCTTTTTAATTAAGTGACAAATGTGACCAAAAGGTTTGAGACCCCTATAAACCAAGCAAGGTCACTTTAAAGTTGTCATCTATCTTTTGCAGTATGAGTTAGGAAAAAATATCATATTCTCTTTCATGACAATGTAGATACAGCTGATAGGACTGGAAATAAGTAATGAAAAAGTGTAACACCTTCTACCTTGCTCTGGGACCAAGCACAAGTCTTCTCAGTTTGCTCTTATGTTAGTGGGGCGTGGGAATTACTCATCTGCTGAGTAATCGGCATTGGTCTCAGAAGGTTCTTCCTTCTTTCTGTGACATACACACACACACACGAACAAACTGGTCTATTAAAGTACTGGGATTTATTTTTAGATTAGAAGATATTTTCACTACAGTATTTGACAAGAAATGGAAGCAAAAATTCTCAAAATGTCTTTGGAAAATCTCAATGTTTTTAAAACTGGTAAAAGTAAGGCCTTTTTTTTCCTCTTGAAATTGTTTTCAGATTTTTAATAAAAATAAAAAAAATATATAAAGCAGTATTTTTCATAAAAAAAGGATCTGCTCCTATCCAGAGATATTTTTTTTGTTATTTTCTTTACTTACCAGTCTGAGTTTGTTTCAGGTTGTTCATTTCAACAGATTACAAAACTGCATAGAATGAGCTCTGCCATTCTTGTTGCAATTTTTTCTGTAATATTACTGACTTTAGCATGGCTATTTGATAGTATGGTTATACTGAGTGAAGATGGCATATCCTTCTTTCAACAGATGTTTTGTCAAGTCCATACCTTAAATCTATTGCTTTTTACTAAGTTAAATCAGCACCAATGATTCATAAATTTTTGACCAAGTCCAAACAAATCTCCCATTAATCCTGTCAGAAATTTTGCTCTGTAGGATTTTAAGATCATTATCCATGAAAAGGAACTCTTAACATTAGTAGAATATGTTTTACTGACTGCTGCTTTTGGAAGGTGTTTTATTTTAATAGATTTTATAATGTAAGAACTGAGTTTGCACATCTTCCAACATATCTTAAACTCTGCTCTATAAATGACTACAAAGTCAGTGAGAATAAAGAAGGGGCATCAGGAGCTAATATCAGTGATGAGATGGATAAAAGCAGAAATCCAGCAGCAAATACTCTGCCTGTTTGAGCCAGAGATTTGAAACTTTCCCCAGCTTGTGGGTAATATCACATTTCCCCCTCCTCTGTCCCCACCCTCCTACTGAGATCAAAAGGCAATATTCCTGCCTCTTTGTAAGCAGCACTGTGCCATCTGCACAGCACCATTTGTAGAAGCAAAGTCCGACTCATCCTCTGCTTCCTCACTTAGATGTATGATACACTCTGTACTGCCAGAGATCTGATGTGGTAGGAGCAGTTTTCTCCTGTGTGAGCCCAACAGATTAAAACCTGCCCTCTGTGCTCAGTCTTAGTTGAAACAGCTTCCCACAAAGTCAAGCATCAAGATCACAATCAGTGTTTTTAGGCAAAATATGAACAATGCATGTTTTGTTTTGTTTTGTTTTGTTTTAAATGCTACAGCTCCAGTGGACAAAAATGCTGTTTGTTAAATATTTGTGGCCTGATGCAGTTGTCTGCTCTCTTACTACACTGAGGAAAGGTAACATACATAGGAAGCCATGAGAAACATTCCTCAGATGGTGGACTCTCTTATCACCATTCAAACATGCATTGAAAGCCCAGCTGGCTGGAAGCCCATCAGTCCTTGGTGGCCTGGGCACCACTGCTTATTTTAGTAGTGCATGACAAAGCAAAGCTTCCCATGGGTACTTCAAGCCCCATCAGTAGTGCTGACTGAGGATAGAGGATGCCACTCTCAAATGGTTATGGACAAAATCAGCTGGAGGAAAGAATTTTTAAAAAGGAAGTAAAAATTGTAATTGACAACTGGGTAGAAACATTTTCTGAGGTGGCCAAAAGCCCAAATTGCATATTGGGAAAGAGGATTCTGCTGGTTTTAAAGAAAATACCTGCAAGTAAAACCAAAGATTATTCAAACAAACAAACCCAAAAGAAGTTATGAGAGATGGGTAAAAAAAACCCAAGAAAGTTCATAGCAATCTGTATAACTTAGAAGCTGGAAATTTAAGAAATACAGGGCGAAAAGGATTCTTTCTAGAATAAACATGTCTGGTAGGAATAACTCAGGAATGACTTTCTCTCTTTGGAATCGAATTAGTGTGAGTATACCACAAGTATTGCTAATAACACAGAAAAGATGAGAATGCTTATAAAAGGAATACTGAGATAATATTATGCTTCGGTGCTGGGAAGACCCAGATGATGTCACCAGCTGTGGATGAAACACTTTTCACTCCAACAGCAGCTCAGGAGAATGTAGTGCTAAGCAGGGAGTCTGAATGTGGACATTCTCAGTCTGCAGGTCTTGTCAGCCTGCTCTGTTGGTGAATTCAGCGCATCTCTCCATGCCATGGGTCATACATGATCCCTTCCTGTTGCTGTCATTTGGACCCTTAGAGGACTTCCTACAACACTGCAGGCTCTCAGGTCAGCCATTATCTTTACCTCACTGGTTTCTTGTCTTTTAGTTGTCTTGATAAATCAATGCCATTTCTGACTTCAGGTTCCGGGTTTTGCCCTTTGCCACTTTGCAGATGAAAGCTCAAAAGCTTGAGAGCCCTCTATGCTGCATTTCTTCCTGTGGCCTCCATATCATGCTATAGGTTTTTTATCTGCTTGAATCACAGGGAATATATATCCACCCCTCAGAAAGTATCCCAGAAGTATGGATGTCAATAAACCAAGACATCCAGGTCACAGTGGTACAATCCTACCTGACACCTTGCAGTGGAGCTCCAAGGCTATGGAGCTGGCTGTGGGAGAGTGAGGTGCATGCACTGTCACTATGTAGCATAAATGGAGCAGCAGTCTCTTGTTCTTTGCAAAGACTGAGAAGCCAGACCACAAACTGTCGGGAAATGCCTCTAGTAAGCAACAGCTTTGGGCAGGTCTGGAGGTGGGCTGTGAGGAACTGTAGTCCACTCGCACTGGGCCCAGCCAGGGCCTGCACGGACTCAGCTCTCCTCAGCCAGGTCCTAAGCTCTACCAGGCTTCACTGCTCTTCCCAGCAGCAGAGGTGTGAATGGTGAGGACATGTGCTCCTACACTTCAGATGAGCTCTTTGTACATCCTTGTCCTATACAATCATGCATGAAGGCTGTTACGGCAGGCAGTTGCAGATAGACACGCTTTCCATACACCCCTGTTGCATAGGTGCATCTTCCACCTTTCACCACTCCAACAGGGAGAAAGCCTTGTGTACAGTCTGCTACCTTTCTCCAGGCCTGGCTGAGACAAAGCCCTCCCTCTGAAGTCTAGCAGGGCAGAGAAAGCATCATTACTGTGTGTGTATATATATATATATATATATATGTGCAGTAATTAATGATTGGCCTACATACTACCCAGTTTTTCTTCATTCAGTCATGCCCTGTTGCATGCTGGGTCTGTGCTTGGTTTAAGCTATCAGCAAATTAAAAAAGGAAAGTTTGTCAGAGGGGTTGTACTAATTGTCCCTTGACTCAGCAGGAACAAGAATAAGCTGCCTGCATTTGAAGAGACTGTACAAACTGTCCGTATTTTCCTGCCCCTGTTAGTAAAGCTCTCGAGAGTGTAGCACATTCAGCTGTTAAGGAAACTGCCATAAGGTCTTTACAACACAACAAGAGAAAATCCAGTCGGAGGTATGGCATTTTGGTTTTGTTCTCTGCTTCAGACAACTGGCTGCAGCCAGAGATACCAGAGCCACTGTGAAGTAACCGATTTCTTGGCAAGAGGCTTAACCCGCTGCTGCCATGCAGCACTTCATGTTAGATTGCCTCTTTCCAAGTAGGTGAAGATGCCTGCCTGTGCAACGAAAATCTGAAAGTGACCTCATCTTTGCTAGCTACTATTGGGATGCACGGAATGAGGGATGGATAAGGGAATGAAATTAACAAGAAGTCACCTAAAATCTGCTCCCATGGCCTGCATGTGAAATTTATCCTGGTTTACCTATACAGAGCTGAAGATGTTCATGTAGCAATGCAGTAAGATAATTTATTAAACAGTACAGTCCCTGCCTGCTGTCCTGTGGCCAGAAGCAGTATGCTCTGCTGCAGCAGTCTCCCATGGGGCACGCTGAGGTCTAAGTCCTGCAGGGCCTAGAGCTGGCTCCTTCCCTAGCCTCTCTTTTGAAGCAGAGCTACAGTGGAGGACACCACCACCTGTGAAAAGGACCACTATTGCCCACCTCTAGCACTTGGTGATGAGTCACCACACAGATACACATTGTGGAATTTTTATTATTTTTTTTTTAAGTGGCTTTTTTTTTTTTTTTAATGTGTCAACAGGGCTTCTGAGCCTTCAGGATGCACTGAGTTATATTTTCAAGTTCACTTCCAAGGGAAAACTTAAACATTTATTGTGCTTAAAAGAAACGCCAATGTAATTTTTAAGAAACTGCCCCATATTTTTAGCCCAGGATCCCCTCTGTGGATGACTCATTCTTGGCTTTTGATGTTTTACCTTCGTTTAGCTCCACCAACATCAGCAGAGTCCTCTCTGTTTGCCCAGGGGAAGGCAGAACAGGACCCAGCCTGTTGTCCCCAAGAAGCAGAGCAGGAAGCTGGTGTACTAAAGTTCTGAATATTTCTCTGGCTCTGTGTATTTCCTGAGAGAGCTGGAAACAAAATCATACACACAAGTTATTTAGCTGGAGGTGAACTATGAAGCTAAAAAAAAAGAGGAAAGGAAGAAGTTGTAGAGGAAAGGAAAGAAGATAGGAAGTGATAGATTGTGTAACAGCAGACAATAAAATGCTATCTTTTAGGATACATCTAGATGTATATTACAGTCAGATAACAAATTGCTCTAGTCTGGTCTAGTTTCTCTGAAAGACAGCGTTCAATACCTTTTGTCTCAGTGAAATGGATCACTTGGCTTTTGGGCAGGGTACAGGCAGAGCAGTCGTAGATCTGTTCCCATATATCATGGAAGTCTACCCCTAGTCATTCTGATGTGACTATGGAAGGGCATTTTGGGGAGTGTAAGCCACATAGCTCTCTGCTAGTCTTACTGATTGCTGTGTATCCATGTGAATTCTTCAGATGAGTAACACCTGTAAGGGTTCGGTTCTCTTCCCATTAAAAATAAATTGCAAAAATTGTATTGATTTCAGTGCAAGAGGATTGGACCCTCAGCATCCAAGAGGATATTTAATATATCTCCACATCTGGAGTATTGTGTCCAGTTCTGGGCCCCCCAGTTCAAGAAGGACAGGGAACTACTTGAGAGAGTCCAGCGCAGAGCCACAAAGATGATTAAGGGAGTGGAACATCTCCCTTATGAGGAAAGGCTGAGGGAGCTGGGTCTCTTTAGCTTGGAGAAGAGGAGACTGAGGGGTGACCTCATTAATGTTTATAAATATGTAAAGGGTGAGTGTCATGAGGATGGAGCCAGGCTCTTCTCAGTGACATCCAATGATAGGACAAGGGGCAATGGGTGCAAGCTGGAACATAGGAGGTTCCACATAAATGTGAGGAATAATTTCTTCACAGTGAGGGTGACAGAGCACTGGAACAGGCTGCCCAGAGAGGTTGTGGAGTCTCCTTCACCGGAGACATTCAAAACCCACCTGGACATGTTCCTGTGTGACCTGACCTAGGTGTTCCTGCTCTGGCAGGGGGATTGGACTAGATGATCTTTTGAGGTCCCTTCCAATCCCTAACATTCTGTGATTCTGTGATTCTGTGATATTCCGTTACTAGCATCTTAATGGGATACAGCTATACTATGCTGCACACGGAGCTGCATATGCTACAGCTCCCTGAGGCTGCTTGACAATATGCTCTCCACTTCAGAGACTAGTACATAAATACAATTCACATGCTCTGTCTTTAGTCATGCCACAGTTTTGTCAACCACATCACATTTTTCTGCCTCGGGCCGCGGTGTGCGCTGTTAACACATGTCTCTGGACTCAGGTCAGTGAGCGTAGGGACAACATTGCATTGCTTCTGTTTTCATGGGACTTTCCTGTCTTTTCTTGTCATGCAATTAACTCGCCTTTTTCTTTTTGTAAGTTTTGGGGTGGGTTTTTTTTGCTTACTGCACAACATATATAGCCACTTCACCTTTTATCTCAAGTAAGCACCAAAGAGAGAAATAGTACACAGTGTCAAGGCCTCATCTATAGTACTGAATTCTGCTAAACCACGCTGATTTTCAGCTGCTGAAGATTTAGCCCCTGATAACTAGTCTCCTTAGCTTGATATTATTACCTTGAATTAAAGTGTAACAAAGCAAAATCCAGAAGGGCAAAATCCTTTACTCTTAGAAGACTCTAAAGCCACATTTACTGTAAATACAGCGTAATTTGTACAACTCATTCTAGTTCAGCTTATTTTTCAGGTTGATTTAAAAAATGCTGAATTTTAGGAAAAATAAATACCGCTCTAGCATATGACTGTTCTGAGTAAATGAGATCTACTCTACTTCTTTCTCAAATTGCTACCAAGTCTATTGATCTTTCTCAGATTTTCTTCCAGAAGATTTTAAACCTGGGCTTCCATAGAATTATTAGAAATTTATCATAGGCTGAAGTCTTGATTAACCTTTGAACTCTTAACAATTAACAAGGAAAAAACCTTTGGCCGTGTTCTCAGAAATATTTTCCCCAGCCATAGAGCTGATCAACAACTTTCCAATTTTCCATATGAAATTTCGTTTAAAATGGAGGGGGGGTAACACCCATCAATCTCTCTTTTGTGCTTAACTAACACCCAACGTGCTGCAGCTGGAGAGGTTGGATGGTGTATCAGGTCAGGGGGTCTTTGCTGCTCTGGATCTCCATGGGCAAGGTTTGTCCTACGGTGCCAGCATTATTCTGAGATTTCCTTTCCTCTCTCTCTGGACTGATTTTGCCATAGCCGAATGTATACAGCAGTGAAATAGAGGAAAGCTGACCAAGGGCACAGAGAAGACAGTACAGCTGTATCTGCAAATCCCTTTTCCTCGGTTCTTGTTGACTGACTCCACCTTTAAGAAAAACTTTTGTCTAAGAAAAGGAAAATCAATGTAAGACTGTAGATGCATGACTTGCTTTGTCTCCAGCAGCAGCAGTAGCTGGATGAACAAAGAGCCTGCTCGGCTTCCTGTATTTTCTGGATTCAAAATGGAGAGTACTTTACAATAACAGATACTTCTTTCATCTCAGAAACACTTCTTCATAAAGAAAGTGTAGCTAAATAGAAATCACAATGATGTCTCTTTCTGGTCTCTTTGGTAAAAAATTAGTGGCATCACTTGCTTCTAATGCATGAGCATTCATTGCTGTCATTGTAAATCCTTTAAATCAAAAAAGAAGTGTTAATGGCAAAAGAGAGAAAGAGCTTATATCTGAAAAGTTTCTTTCTCTACTGCACATCAAATTAAAATCTAAGAGGCAGATTGGTCTTCAAAACATGCAGCTGAGAGGAACGTACTAATGGGCATACACTCACAGCCAGATTCTGGCCTCCAAATATAGTTTATGGTGTACCATACAGCTGAAGATGGTCACCATGCCCCTCTCTATTCACTACTCCATTGTGTTTCTGCCTAGGGTTGGGGGTTAGATGAATTTCATTTGTCTGAGACTCGTTCTGAGGCTACTGCTAGGACTTTGTGCTGCTCCTTTAAGGACTTTATGATTCACAGGGAGGGAAAGACCAGCCAACAGAGCTTCAGGCAACCACTCCTAACCCCATCCTGGGCTTTTCTGCAACTGCTAGCCTAGTTTGGATGGCTGCATGGGGAGATCTGCCCGTGCTGGGACAGCCATCCCTTTTATCTGTGGGCTGCTTTACTGCCTTAGATTGCTACAGCCTTCTCACTGTGGCCCTGCCTTGCTCTATCACTGCATGGCTGGTTCTGGCCAGGCAACTGTATATTTGTCATCTTAAATTCCTTCAGTGGTGACGAAGGCTTTTAGACCCCTTTGCTGTTACATATCTCTTCCCCAGTGCAAAGGGGGAAGATGTCCTTATGTGAATACTGGACAGTACAGTGTTTTTTGTTTATAAGCAATACTGTAACTTTATGACAGCCCATGCTGTCCTGATTTCCTCTTCTGCACAGATAGCTCAGCATAAAGTGTAAGCCTCTCTTTCTGCTCTAGGCACTATGTGAACTGATTATAGCCGTGCAGTACCACATCCCACTCCCAGGGGACAGCTGACGATACTACGGTTGTTAGCACAGACCCTGAAAGCTTTGATTTTGGAAATGGTGCACACAGACTTGCAAGAAACAAAAGGAGAAAATGCCACAAAATACTGTGGAGTAAACAAGATCTGGTTTGCAGAGGCTGACTAGAGACAGCTCGGCAGAGGCACTTCCTAAAGTCACAAATTTTTTTTTGCTGCCTCTGTGCCTGCTTCCTGAAGGACTGAAGTGTTTTCATGAAGTCCAGATATAAGACAATAGGTCAGTATAATTAAATAACCAAAGCAAAAGTGTAACACAGCTACTAAATTCTATAGTTAACACCGAGAGTTAGGCTTCATCCATCAAAAGTGTCATTTGGTTAGAAGACCACGGATACATACCCAGAGAACAGCCTCTTCTGCCAGGCAGGCCAGGTTTTAGGATCTTAATTATTCAGGTCCTCATGTAGACTAGGCATCCTGTGTGAGAAAGAGAAAAGAGGTCGTTTTGCTTTTGGTAGAGTATGTTTGCAGGGACATTTTATAATGCTCACATATTGCTTGTGGAAACATCGCATTCTCAGTTTGGTCCCAGTAATACAATATTCATAAAACCTAGCATAGGATGTAGCATTTTGTGTAAAACAACAGGATAGGGTAGGAAAGACCTCAGTATTAATGCTGAAAAGGTAGCACTTGCTCACTTGAGGTGTCCTGCTGAATCAGTGGAATTTTTTGCATGAACAGCTGCACAGTGGCGTGAGCATGGGCTGCAGGATTTGGCCAGTAGGTACCAATTGAGCTTTGACGATAATAAGGCCCAAGTATAATTTTTAATATATCACATGGGCACCCCTTGTCATGATTTTATGTACGTGCAATTGAAAGGAAACTCATCTAGAAATAGACTGACATGTCACATCATGACATTAGTACAGTGTTACATTTTGTGGCCCATGTTCAATGCAGCCCTCGAGTGATCTGTTCCAATAATGCAGATAACAGCTAGTAGCATGATTCACCCATCAAGCAATAACGAGCAGCCATTGCATCACCTTCTGTTGTTTATAGTACCCTGAGGCTTTTCAGAATACAGTTGCCTTGATAAAAAGATAAAAGAAAAGAACATAAAACTTGGGTGAAAGAAAAATCTTACTGAACTGAATCTAATTCTTGTCTCCTCTTTCTCTGTTCCCTTTTAAAGTTATTATTAATAGGGCTAGAATGTTTGACAGTGAGCAAGTGTTTGTATGAGAAGCATTACTAGTGGAACAACACCTCTGAGTGGCTGCTCAAGTCAATGAATGGATGAGGCCTGAAGAATGTAAGGTGGATTAGAGCAAAGTCTGGCCCAGGAGTGAGAGACAGGTACATTATGGGCCAAATTCTGAAGACTTTATTCCATCTGCTTGGATTTTCTGGAGATCAGTAAAGAACTGCCAACATAAGAGAGCTGAGTAAAACCTGAGTGATCCCCTAGGCTTTGAAGCTATAATAATGTTTATGTTTTAAGCTCCTCTGAGTTCATAATGAGCATTAATGAATTACACCTCAGGGCTCCCTATGCAAGTGGAAAATACTCTTACTCCCATTAAAGAAAGAGAGGAAATCAGTCCTTGTACAGGAGGGCTTGGAGCTTCCTCTGGCTCTGCGACCTATTTCAAAGGACTTTGAGTTGCCAGCTGGACATCCAGAGAAATGTTGATCAGATTTAGCTGTGACATTGAAAAGGTAGCTGTGATGTTGAAAAGGTAGCTGTGATGTTGATCCTGTTGCTCAATTTTCAGGAGTACTGACATCCTCCAGCTTCCCGTATATACAGGCAGAGATGTCAGTGCTTAGAGATCCACAAGCCACTATTCTATTTAGCTTTAAGAATATCAGATAGAGCACTAATCTATTTAGTAGAGAGTCAGTGCAAGAAGATGTTGAAAACAGGGAGTGTACTTCATCTGTGTGAGGTAGGCACTAAGTGCTAACTTAGTATTAAATATACTTGAATCATTAACCTCAGAGATCACCAATAAGAAGTCCTCTCTAGTCACCAAAGAAATAGTTCAACAAATTCAGTTAAATAATTCAACAAATACATTGTTCTGGGTGCAAAATGAGGCACCAGATTTTACTCTGGGATGCAATGTTAAATCTTCACAGCTTTCTGGTGGGAGTGCTGACAAACTCTTTGTTGCAGAATGCCCCACTGGATGTGTCATCGCAAGCCAGAGCATACAAACGATGACGTAGTTTATTATGTGTGAGCCTCATGCTGAAATATAGAAACAAAACTCACCCACTACCAGCATAGGGCCATTTGCCTAGATAAGGTTTTCTGATCAGATGACACTTCAGTTGCCTATCAGCTGTTTCAGAACCAGCACTGTCAAGAACCTTGATAATGGTGAAAACCTGGAGTGGGGAGGGACAATAACAAGTTATCATGGTTCATTCTCTTTTTTGCTGCTGCTGCACAGACTCTACATGCAACCAGAATCTGCCCATGAGCAGGCAGGAGGAGTTTTGCTCTTTGTATGTCACACGGTGGCACCACCAGTGTTCTCTATGTAAGTTCACTGTTGGAGTTTAGGGCCACGACCAGCACTAATCTCAGTGAGGGGTGAAGAGAGAGTAATGCTGTGCTCTTTTAAAGAATGAGATGGAAAAAGCACCACAGATTTGTTCCTAGAACAGGCTCCCTATGGGCTGTCAGTCCTGCAATACCAGGCATGTGTTTACACACAGATCCCCCACACCATGTGCCTTTGAGACTATTCTACTGAAGTGCTGGGGTCTGAACCCCGAGCCCTGAATTAAGGTTGACATATGGGTGGTCCCCATGGTCCTTCAAAAGGAGGCCATGAGTTTGCATTTTGGCTTTCCTCCAAGGTGCGGCCAGCCTTGCAGGGAAAGCCCTTGGGTGAACAAGCCCCAGGTGCCCTGCACTGGGTAAACGAGTGCCAGGTGTCCTGCTGTGGGGATAAAAGCTGGGCCCACTTGCAGGAAGGGTGCAGTGTCTGTCTGTGAGGTGGATGCACTTTGCAGAGTTTCCCTGTTCAGGAAGGACCTCCTGGGTCTTCCTGCAACTGGGCCCTGGTCAGGTTTGGTGCTTGTGAACGTGGGCTCTGTGAGAACAATATGTGGCTACCTCTGTCCTATTTTATCCACCTATTGGCTTGGCTGTCTCTTATCTCTGCCATGGGAGACTTCGTTGCTTTGTTTGTTCCACCGATTGTTAGCCATGTTGTATCATTCCTGGGGTCGCTGGGGTTGATGTCTGTTATGTGTAATCTGATTGACCTGTTTGTACCCCCAGTGTTCACCCATGTACTGACTTTGTTGTGTGCAATAGAATCTGGTTACTGGTTTGTTCTACTGCTGGCTGTGTCCTTTGTGCTAGGCCTAGTAATTGGCAAAACACCTACCAATAACCTAAAGCAAAACATCTGCACTTTGTGTTCATGTTCCCTTCATCCTACCATGTAGCTCCAAAAGCATATGACTGCACGCGCTCATAAGAATTTCATGCTGATATTCAAATTAATTTCTTTGTATTCCTCCTAAAAACTTGCAGAGCTAAATCACTCCAGTTTTCTGTGGTACACTTGAAAGCAGAGTTTGGTTTACAACTCATGAAATTTTCACTTTAGTTTTTTTAATCTAGATTATGCCGTAAAAATCTCACATTTTCACTTTATCAGCTATTTAAAGTAAGGAAAAAATTATGAACTTTTGCCCCATGTCTAAGACACTTTCCTTATGGCAAAGTGACCGGCAGGAGGAAGTTAGCCAGACAGTCTGAGTGACGACCGGGGGGAGTGATGGAAGCCCCTCTGGGACAATGGTTTTTCCTGCTTCTGGAAGTCCCTCCTATTTCCACATTGGCTTCTGCATCCGGTACTTTACCAGGATTCTCGTTCACATCAAAGTGTCTCTCCCCGGGCTACACATGTAGGGGCACAGCCGTAGTTTCTATGGGAAACAGTTTTATCCCAAAGGAAAAGGAAAGAACTGTTTGGTTTAAATATGCTTAACACTCCTCCTTCGTGTATAAGAGTGTATAAGGCACTCTGCCATTGCACTTTCTCTGGTCCCTTGGGATATCAACATACTCTTTACCACACTCAAGCTTATTTTCTTAGTTGAGGTGTTTAAAAGGGGCTGTGGGGGAATTTTGCTCTCATCCACATCAGTTAAACAAACATCAGGCTGAAAGTTTGCTAAATTAATTGCACCAAATGATTTTTTGCGATCTCACCCTTAGGATGAGTTGGTCCCAGTTCTACCATTTAAAAGGATTCCATGATGCAGACAATATGGAGTTTCTGCTTCTCTCCTAAAGTTATTACAAACACAGAAGGAGCCAATTTATGAGTGATAAAGCTGCTGCTTAGCTTAGTGAACAAACAGGAGGGATCCATGAATTTGTCTGGAAGCTGAAGTCAAGGAGGTTGAGCTCTAATCAGAGATGAGCTACTGACTCTATATTTTGCTGAGAATTTTGTGCAACCTCAGTCAGCCCACAGAAGGAAAAGAAATCTTTGGAAATGATACTGCTCTGGCGTTGAGTGCACCTCTTGTGTAAACAACCTACAAGCAGAAGTTACGAGCTTCATGATAGCAGTTCTCACAGCTTAAAGATATTGATGTGATGAGGTTTGTAGCTGATACAGATGAATAAAACAGATGAGCTTTTGAGTACACAAACCTTTTTTCAAGCTCAGTGAAAAAACAAGAGTGTTTCTGATTTGACTGTGAGTGTAGGACCATTCAAAACTACACAAATGCATGCTGGTATCCATGACGGATACCAAGGAGGAAACACCCCATGACTTCTTTGATGGGGAATTAAATCAAGACTGGGCACTCTAATCACACAGACTTCTCCTTATCCCGAATACTTACAAAATATATGTAATTTGGTAGCCCAGTTATTCACTTTAAGTCTCCTGAATTTGTTATTCCATGTTGATGCCATTAGTTCCTCCCCTATTTCCCTCAGCTGGCATTTCATCTCTTTGGGTTGGTTGCTCATGACTTCAGGGTCACTGGGTTTCTTTCCAAACTAGACTCTTCGATTCTGCCTCTATTCGGGGGCAGGTTAGTCTTTTGACTATTTGAAATGCTTTGAATGCTGACTTTAATTACACTGCCTTGAAAGAGGCTCTTCTACAAGGGTTGCTAACTGCAAGGCCCCTGACTGCCTCAGCAGCCATGCTACTACGCAGAGCAAGTGTGAAGGAACCTACGTAAGCGTTTTATGAAGACAACAGCCACTGAAGTGCAAAACTGACATAGCACCTTCAAGAATGCAAGACTTTGTTTGTTTTATTTTATATATATTTGTTAGTACTAACAGAAGCGAAAATGCTTATGCCTACAATGGAAAAAATGCTGAATCTGGAAACAGATCTCTAATGTTTCAGTCAGAAGTGTGGCATTTTTCTTCAGGACAGACTGTCGGCCGTGGCCAAGCAGGGCCTAGCAGAGTTGAGGATGTAGATGAATTGGAGACTGTCCAGAAGAAAGCAACAGGAATGATAAAAGCTTTATAAAACATGAGTGATGAGGAAATGTTGAAGAAACTGAGTTTGTTTAGTCTAGAGAGAAAAGACTATAGGGGAAAACGAGTTTTCCAATATGTAAACAATTCCTTTAAAGAGGACAGCTGTCATTTTGTTCTCCATGGCCACTGTGAGAAGGACAAAAATAAATCAATGTAATTTGCAGCAAAGAAATTTTAAGCTACACTTTGGGAATTAGGTTTTTTCTGGATGTTGAGCCCTTTCACTGGCAGATTTGAGGTCAGATCAACACCTTACAAGGAGGTGGCTAAAGCTGATCCTGGCTTATGGGAAAGAGTGGGACAAGGTGATTGCAGGAGGTTCTTTCCAAGCCTTACACATTTATAAATTTATGAAGGAGGACTTTCAAGGGAAATGATTTTGGCTGGGTAAACATGTAGTTGAATTTTCTAACTGGTCATTGCAGTCACCATGATGCCACTTCAACAGCATGAAATTATGTCTTCTTTGTGGCAGCTGTGCACTGATGGGATCATTGTGGGAACAGCATTTTAAAGTCATACAGCTACTCTGTTCAGCAGAAGCTCCCATTCCTTCCTTTTTGTTCAGCCTCCTAACTTTCCTCCATGAGGCAGAAAATCCTTCTTTTGGGAAATATTTCTTGGTCTCCCTCTTGCAGGACTTGGAGGAGCCTTGTTCAGCTTCCCCCACTGGTTTGAAAGAAACCCCCAATCTGCAGTCACAACCAATTCCAGTCTTTCCAGCAGGGAAAGTGGCTCATGGTGTCATGGTGAGATAACACAGTTGCTATTTTAGGAGCCATCACACCTTAGGCCAATTGTTCTGGGCCCTCACTGCCACCTTGAGGAAGTTTTCAATGCATGTTCATCTGATGCGACAGTATTGGGCTCCTCAGTATGCGTGAACCACCATTGCATGGTCTGATTTGCAGCCCTGTTTGCAGCAGCAGCAGGAGTGTAGTATTTGCTGTGCCTATACAACAGTGAGATTACATTTCAGTGGGGGAAACGTGCCTTCTGGCCCAGCCAGATGGTGGGACAAGGACAAAGTGGAGGAGAAGCTGAAAAAACCTGAATGTTTTAGTAAGGATTTTAAAACCACTAGACAATTGCAGGACTAATATGTTTAGGTGATAGAGGAGGTAAACAGGGAACCTTCAGAAAATGTCCTTCTGTGTTTCTGCCTTAGAAGCATTTTCCAGGGAGTGATAATTCATGTATAATTAATTGCTAATGTATTTATTATTATCAATACTGCTTTCAGTTGAAAAGGCAAGACATAAAGTTATTAAGTATGAGGTATTGTGTGCAAAACCTGAAGTACCTCCAGGTTCATTGCTGTGCCAAGTAGGTGGATTAAGAGCCAACGTCACAACATATGGCATCAGAGGATGCCTCACTGCCAGTCTGCCAGAGAGGACAAGAGTCCTGGAGGCTGAACTGCAATCAGCAGAGAATGCATAACCAGGCAGCCTTAAGCAGGCCATGGGGGAGGTAGTATACTTCTGAGATTAAATCCTATCTGTGACTTAATAGAGACAACTCCTCTCCACAGTATCTTTCAGCATCCTGTTAATTAAAAAAAAAAAAAAAAAAGTATTAGGATAAATTTACAAAAATAAATAAATTAAAGAGAAAGAAACTTCTGCCAAAAAATGAACTTTCATGTTCAGTTTCTGCTTGAAACTAACTTCCCAGGAGCCAACTTTCTCAGGGAATAGCCTGTTATCAGATAAAGGAAGGACTGAACAAGAAAGGTAATTCCTTTGTTATGAAAGCCACCCCCTTTTATCAAGACCTTCTCCCCCGGCTTTTAATGCTCACTGACTTACCTCTGATCTCTTGGCAACTTTGTATTTTCCCACCTGTCTCTCAGCCTCCTCTGAGGGTATTTTCCTTCTTGAAGCTAAACTTCGCAACACAACTAAAAGAAAGCAAACAGAAATGGCTTCAATCACTTTCATTGCTTAAAAATTCATAATCATTTCTATAGCCAAAGGCAGAAAAGCTAATTATTTACTGTCCCAACTGGTCTTATCACCTCCCGGGAACATGTGCTGTTGAGCAGGCTGTGCTGATACATCTGCAGAAGGTAGTGCTCATCACTGGGACCCAAGTGAACTAGCATCACCAGTGGGAGTTTTTCAGCTTTGAACAGAGCTGCTGCAGCAGGTTAGCTATAGGGCAGAGGAACTTAGCCACCGGGGAATGGGAAGACAAAAATGTCTTGCTTCTCTCCCTAGTGAACCTTCTGGCCATCTTGATGTTGGCATTTACAGAGGAATGAGCTATTTAGGGAAAGATTGTGGTTTTTATTTTTTTAATTGCAGCCCATGTAAGCTTGGTACATAGGATATTATGGAAAAGAAGGACCAGGAGAATTATGGCTGATGCATGCAGATACCCATCCAAAAATCTTCCCTGAGTGGCGGCTCTGCCTTTCTGTTTATTTGCTTGTTTGCTTTTTTATGGAAAGGTCCCCAGCTGTGGTGACTGCTGTGAGAGATTTGAGGGATGAGGACTCATTCTCACTCTACCCCACCTTATGTTGCTGTTGGGTCCCACTGGAAACTCTTGTATATGGATATCCTGTTCCTCATCCTTTTGAAGCAACTCTTTCCCTCTCCTTCCTTCTTATCCCTCTCCTTATCTATCCTTCTTATCTATCTTCCAAGGCCCTTTCATAATCTGCCTCTAAACTCTATGGCCTTTGGAAAAAGGGGTTGGCAACTTATGAGGAGTACCAAAATGTAGTGAAGCTGTGCAGAGCGAAAATTAGAAGGGCCAAAGCTCAAGTGGAACTTGACTTGGCCGCTACAGTTAAGGACAATAAGAAGAGGTTCTTTCAGTACCTCAATAGAAAAAGGAAGACTAGGGAAAATGTTGGCCCACTGATGAACGAGGTGGGCGCCCTGGTGGTGGAAGACACAGAAAAGGCAGAGGTACTGAATACCTTCTTTGCCTCGGTCTTCACTACTAAAGTGGTCTCTCGTGAATCCCAAATCCTGCAGGCAAGGGGGAAGGTCTGGAGAGACAAAGACTTTCCCTCGATAAAGGAAGACTGCGTTAGAGACCACTTGGCCAAAATGGACATCCATAAGTCCATGGGCCCTGATGGGATGCACCCGCGAGTGCTGAGAGAGCTGGCAGATGTTGTTGCTGGGCCACTCTCCATCATCTTTGAAAAGTCATGGGGAACAGGAGAGGTGCCTGAATATTAGAGGAAGGCCAACATCACTCCAGTCCACAAAAAGGGCAAGAAGGAGGACCCAGGAAACTACAGGCCAGTTAGTCTCACCTCCATCCCTGGGAAGGTGATGAAGTGACTCATTCTGGAGGTCATCTCCAAACATGTTGAAGAACAGAAAGTTATTGGGAGTGGTCAACATGGATTTACCAAGGGTAAGTCATGCTTGACCAATCTGCTAGCCTTCTATGATGTTATAACTGGTTGGCTGGATGAGGGGAGAGCATCAGATGTCATCCACCTTGACTTCAGCAAGGCTTTTGACACTGTCTCCCATAACATCCTCATTAGGAAACTCAGGAAGTGTGGGTTAGATGAGGGGACGGTGAGGTGGATCAAGAGCTGGCTGTGTGACAGATCACAGAGGGTTGTGATCAAAGGAGCAGAGTCAACTTGGAGGCCTGGAACCAGTGGTGTCCCCCAGGGGTCAATACTCAGTCTGGTCTTGTTCAACATATTCATCAATGACCTGGACAAGGGGACAGAGTGTATCCACAGCAAGTTCGCTGATGATACCAAGTTGGGAGGGGTGGCTGACACGCCAGAGGGCTGTGCTGCCATCCAGTGGGACCTGGACAGGCTGGAGAGCTGGGAAGAGAAGAACCTCATGAGGTTCAATAAGGTCAAGTCTAGGGTGATGCACCTGGGGAAAAAGAATGCCAGGCACCAGTATAGGTTAGGGTGGGACCTCCTGGAAAGCAGATCCGAGGAGAAGGATCTGGGAGTCCTGGTAGACAGTAAATTATCCATGAGCCGGCAATGTGCCCTTGCCGCCAAGAAGGCCAATGCCACCCTGAGCTGCACAGAGAAGTGTGTGGCCTAGGGTCTACTCTGCCCTGGTGAGGTCGCAACTGGAATACTGTGTCCAGTTCTGGGCTCCCCAGTTGAAGAGAGACAGGGACCTACTGGAGACAGTCCAGTGGAGGGCAATGAGGATGACTGGGGGATTGGAGCATCTCCCCTATTAGGAAAGGCTGAGAGAGCTGGGACTCTTTAGCCTGGAGAAGAGAAGGCTGAGGGGTGATTTAATTAATGTTTATAAATACCTAAAGGGTGGGCTGAGGGAGGATGGAGCCGGACTCTCTTCAGTGGTTCCCAGTGACAGGACGAGGGGTAATGGGCACAAGCTGGAACATAGGAGGTTCCATTTAAATATGAGGAAGAACTTTTTTTCAGTGAGGGTGCCAGAGCACTGGCACAGGCTGCCCAGAGAGGTTGTGGAGTTTCCTTCTCTGGAGATTTTCAAGACTTGCCTGGATGCAGTCCTGAGTGATGTGCTCTAGGGGATCCTGCTTTAAAGTAGGGGAGTTGGACTAGATGATCTCTGGAGGTCCCTTCCAACTCTGAAAATTCTGAGATTCCGTGTGTCCATGAAACTGAGTTCAAATCTAACATTTGTGACTTCTGCACAACATATTCTGTACAGAAAAGACCTTTCTCTTGCTGTATTTCTCAGCTGATACTGAGGATGATAAACTTGAATACACAGGCTGTACTGAGGTAGCACTGTGGGCTAACTCAGGTGGTGTCTGCTGTTCTGTATGGGAACAAGGAGAAGACGCAGAAAGACAATATGTAAGAACTTAACTGATCTCTAGCAAGCTTTAATTACTATAGCTGATTAAAAAGACTGGTGTCTTTCATGATTGCTAACTGTGAGTGGTGGGGAATCTAACAGAAGATGGCATGGTCAGGGATGATAGATCAGAGTGCTAATACAGAGAGGGTAATGTGGCCATCAGCACTGGAGCTACATGTGGCATATCTAAGAGAAGCAGGAGATCTGAGACAGCAGTGATGGGAAGGGCCCTGGCAAGGCAGAGAATGAAGCTGTGGGAACAAGCTGAGAGATGGCGAAGAGGACACTGAGATGCCAAATATATCCATGCTTGGCAAGTAGAAAAAGAGAGACTTGTGTTATATGTTACAAGCGTGTTTATGTCCCATCATCGCTTTGCCCAGTGAATGTTGTGGAAAGGACCATGCTATTTGTGATACTTAGAACCAAATTACGGTTTTGTGATATGCATCATAAAGCAACCAAGCATATATACAGGCCTAGCATTGCACCAAGAGAGCCTAGCTTGTGCCAAGGCCACCCTACAGAGGTGTCTGCAGATTCAAGCAAAAGACAGGGTCTCCAGCATGGTATCTAGGTCTAGACTTCAGTACCTTTGGATAGATGCTCTAAGCTTTGCCCTGCTTTTGCTCCACTTTGGCCTTTCCCACCCTGGCTGTGCCCCAGCTCCTTAACATCCCAGCTCTTCTCTCAGTCAGGCTTTGGCTTCCTCTCCCAGCCCTGTCTCAGTGCCTTACTCTCCCTGCCCTGAGTGCAGCAGTCACCCTGCCAAGACCAAGGGCTACTACGGCCAAAGCTCCCACCTGCTTGCGAGGAGCAGTGCCATCTCCTCCCAGTGCTCCAAGAGGGGTACTTGCCTTTCACAGCTGGGGCTGAAGCCAGCAGTTTACCACCTGTAGGCAAAATCTCTAGGTAATTGAAGTCTGCTACTATTTCTGGCAGAATAATTATACTGACACAAGCACAGGGAAGCTTCTGCCTTTTTGTTCGTTTTCACTGAGTGAATTTAACGCTGTTTCCCAAGGCTGATATGAGCTAATAGACTGAAGTCACAAAGCAATACCAGGATTTTTCCCTCATAAAGGTACAGGACTTTCGCCTTCCAGGAAAATCCTAACTTCCCTTCTTCCCATGCTTTCATTCTCCTACCCACCCAGCATAACATGTTGTTGTGTTGATCAAGTAAATGGTACAGAAGGATGCTAACATCTGGGTGTTGGCAGCGTGTCTCCCAGATGGCAAACACTCTTACTTCCTCCTTTTTTAAGATAAAAGGATCCGTTTTAAAACCAGTTAAAAGAACATTAGAGAATTGAGCTGAACACAAAGTGAATAGATGAGCAGGTACATTTTCATCCTCTACTGCCCTCTATTGAGGATGGATTAATCTGCAGAAGAAAATTTAAACTGCACTTGTTCACAATACAATTCATGAAAATCGCAACTTTTTTTAGCCTATACATTCAATTCAGAACACATTTCCATTTGCAAAGCTTATCAGTGTGCTTTTTGACATATTTACTGATGCATTATTTGCATCCATTATTTGTATTTCATACATGAAGGCAAAATAGTCATAGAATCATAGAATCACAGAATGGTTTGGGTTGGAAGGGACCTCAAAGATCATCTAGTTCCAATCCCCCTGCCATGGGCAGGGACACCTCCCACTAGACCAGGTTGCTCAAAGCCCCATCCAACCTTGTCTTGAACACTTCCAGGGAGGGGGCAGCCACAACTTCCCTGGGCAACCCGTGCCAGTGTCTCACCACCCTCACAGTAAAGAATTTCTTCCTAATATCTAGTCTAAATCTACCCTCTTCCAGTTTAAAGCCCCTGGATATGCTTAGGGAATACCTGCTATATTAATAACCTACCTATTATAACTCAAAATAACCTATCTGGGACATGACGATGCCAGGTGAAAGCTACCCTGTAAGTTCCCCATACAATGTGTTCCACATACAATACGGCAAAGGCCCTTTACTTTCACCCTGACCTAATCAGCTCAAATTTCAGTGTAAGCAAGAGCAATTAGCTGTACTAGTCATGCTTGGAAACTAGAATGACAATACATTCATCTAATAAAGAAAAGAATCCAGGAGAAAATCTGCCTCTTGACTTTAAAAACACTCCCTGGCAATGTGATTCCCTAGCAATACTGTTCCTTCTTTGGAAATAGCATCATTAAAGATGTTTACCTGGCAGAAACAATACAGAATACATCTTCAACCACAAAAGGCGACTCGCTGAAGGAGAGGCTACAGGAGAAGGAGAGGTGCTCAAGCCCTGCAAGGCAGGGGGTGTCAGAGGGGCGGGCAGAGCTGCACCTCCTGGGGAGAGTACGTGAAGAGCACGTGACAATCTTTTTACAGCAAATAAATAATATAAAAGCAAAAATATCCATATGAAATATTTATTATTATGATCAAAAGAGTGATTGGCAAAACAGGCCCTCAGACTACTACCCCTTACTGGTCTTGCATGTGGGTGCTGATGAAGCTGCAACACATAGTCCAAGGGTGATCAAAAGAGACTTCAAGGCCTGGGAATCTGGATCACAGGTTAGCTTTCCCTCTCTCAAACTTCCACTTGCAGGCAGCGACATTAGAAGAACAGACAGACACAGTCTATTAATACGTGGTTCTGTGGCTGGTGTCACCGCCACAGTTTTGGGGTTTTTGATAATGGGATGGCCTAGACAGCACCAGGCTTGCTGGCTTTGGATGGGATTCACCTTGCTGCAAACGAGAAGAGGTTCTTTGCTCAGGAGCTTGCAGGGCTCACTGTCAGAGCTTTAAACTAGATTTGAAGATGAAAAGGGATATCATCAGGCTTGTCTGTGACAAGTTGCGGGGTGACACTCCAAGGTTAGAGGGGGAAAGGGTGCTGGCAAGGGACCTCAGCCTGTTGCTCAGAGGTGTGCAGGATACACTGCAGCACACTTGAAGTCTTGCAGATAAGCCAAGAGCTCCTGAGGTAATGGGAGCCAACAGGGAATCCCTGGTGAAACACACGTTTCAAGCAACATTGTGCAAGCAGCACATGTCCTGGGCGTCTGCTGACGTGTCTCTGTCCCCTTGCAGGACTCAAAGATGCAGCGTATCGTGGCCTTCCCGGGCAAAAACAAGTTTGCTCGTCTCAGTCAAGACGGGGTCATCACGCTACCAAGGTGAGCAGGATGGCTTCTGCAGGCCCTGGCTGGTCAAGGGAGCAGCTGCTCAGCTCCTGCTGTGGGGGCATCCTCTTGCTGAGGCTCCTCTCCTGGCAAGCTTAGGCAAGACCAGCCAGGAGAGCTTCCCAGCCTACCCACTGCTGGCTCCTCCATGGCTTGGAGAGAGCCAATGATGCAGCCAGGCTGCTCTCGATGTGCCCTGAGAGAGGGAGAGGTGGGAGGGGGTGTGGGGACATCAAGGAGGCTCATGCTAGGCTCATCAGCTTTGTGGCAGGAAGGCGAGGGAAGCACTGGCAGTGGCTGGTGGGGACCGTGGGGTGCCTCAGGTCCCACAGAGGGTTTTGTCCCACAAGGGTTTGGCAGTGGCTGCCAAAGATGCCTGCCAGCAGCTTGTTAGCGTCAGCCCCAAAGGGAGCGTGGAGCCCTTTTGCCCATCTGGTGCCCTCTTCTTTCCAGGCTTGCACTTGAGACCCCACAAACACCAGTCCGTAGATTTTCTCTGAAGCCCAGGAGAGACTCGATGCCTTGGGCCGAGGGTACCCGCAGAGGTAATGTCCCAGCTGAATGTTGGCGGGGGGTTGTGAGTGCTCCTCTGTGGCCCACAGGGTCCCAAAAGCATTGTTGTGCTCTTCTTTTGCCTCCCGCTTGCAGTAAGCCTGCGGGATGAGGTGTTCCTGTCTAAGTGGAGGGTTTCCAGGCAGAAGGCAGCGCAAAGCAAGCAGGCTAAAGCAGATGGCCGAGGCAGGTGAGCCTCCGGGAGAAGCGGTGTGGCTGGGGGCACGGGGGCACACCGTGCCCTTGCTGTGGTGCAAGTGAAATGTTTCCCTTGACCAGTGCTGATGCCAAAAGGCCTGGCAACGTTGTCCCTGCTGGCCACGCGCTCCTCCTGCCGAACTGCCTGGTGGTGCCAGAGCAGGGCGGCTGGCTGCGAGCCTGACCCAGAGCAGCCATCTCAGACTGGGCTCCCACAAGCTCATCCTGCTGTTCCTCTTTAGGTTCCTGCCATTCATTGCACAGAAGTCCCAGAAGCTGGAGCATCCCGGACCTGCAGCTCACGCCACCTTGGAGCTCCCAGGGTGCGTTCAGCCCTCGACAACGGTACGTCCTAGGGATTTGCCAGCCCTGCATCACATTCCGGGCTCTGGGCTGGGGCAGCAGAGTTGGTGAGAGCTGCCCACTGTCCCTGCCCTCCTGCCCGGCCCAAGGCCATGGAGACTAATGCTGCACGTGCTGTGTGTGCGTGGCCTCCAGGGAATGAGCTCCCTCCGTGCTGCGAGAGAAGAGAGACGGCTCCGGCTGCTGATGGCATCCAAGCGCCAAGAGATGGAACTGGAACTGCAGCGCCGATACCGTGCCAACAGGACGTGGCAGAACAGGGAGCGAGGCCAGGTATGGCAGGCACCTCACCGCGCCCAGGGAAAGGGCATTTCCCCTGCCCACTCCCTGGGAGGGGAGCAGGGAGCGTCTCGCAGCACAGGCTCAGCAGCGGTGTTGGGGCCAATATGCGTGTGTCCTGGGTTGCAATGTATTCTATTACCATGAGCCATTGAAGCCTGGCGCCGGTGTTCCTTGCCCCCCCTCTCGGGACTATTCTTCTGTCAATGTGCCCATCAGGGCCTTGCCCCATGACTCACCATCCCTTTGTGAGATGCTCCGGCCGGGGGTGGGGGGTGGGGTGGAGCCAGGCATTCCCACCGGAGATAATTTGGGGTTTGGAGCAGCGCGAGGGGCCTTACCCGCTGGGATCCCAGAGGACAAGGACTGCACCGCCGCCGGATTTTCGGAGGAGGACCAGTTTTCTTTTTCTACAAGATCACCGCTTCAACGGGATCATTTGGAGAGAACTGCAGCTGCCACCGAAATCGGATTGCTCAGAACTTTTTTTCTACAGACCGCCGCTTCAACAGGACCATTTCGGAGAGAACTGCAGCTGCCACTGGATCGGACTGGTACCAGCACCCTGCCCGGCAGGGGGCCAGGTTGTATCCCTGACTCTGTCAGGCCTGTAACCAGTTCCTCTGTATTATAGTTTTGTTGTATACATCAGTAAAAACTGTTATTCCCATTTTCCTCATATCTTTGCCTGAAAGCCCCTTAATTTCAATTTTATAACAATTCGGAGGGAAGGGGGTTGTATTTCTCTGTTCCAAGGGGGGCTCCTGCCTTCCTTAGCACACACCTGTCTTTCAAACCGGGACAGATTTTGGCGCCCAACGTGGGGTCTGAGGGCATTGAGGAAAAAGGGTGAAAAGGGAATAACAGTTCCTGGCTAACCTGATTTTTGTGCACTGAACATGAGATCTTTGTTAGGCAGCACCATGTGGTCTAGTTTACCTTGCTTCGGGTGGCACGTGGTCGTGGCTATGCTTTTCCCCTTTGCAGCCCCTTATCTAAACATGGGTCCTCTGACTAAGGCTACCGTGGCTGTTATCCAGCTTGCACTGTGGGTTGATAAGGTGAGGAATTCATGGTTTTTCAATTTCCTGTGGAATGTGGGCACATGGATAAAGGGCTATCACACGCTCAGCGTATGCTTCTGGGTTTACATTAAAAATGGTACCTTCTGTGAGGAAATAACACCAGGGGAAGTTTTCTCTGCCAACCATTCAACCAGTTCTTTGGGTCTGCTCCACCAGCTTTCAAAGGGTTTAGATTTCCCCTAGATATTATCCATGTGTTGCTAATAGGCCTACTCTGCTTGGCCATCAGAGATAAAGTGAGACTGACTTGGATAACTACTTGGGCACCCACCCCAGAGACGAGGAATGCTGCCCCAGAACCTGACACGGCCCCAGAGACTAGAGATCCTGCCCCACAGCCTGTCCCACGACCTGGCATTGCCCAACAGCCCACCTCAGAAATGGACCAGCCGAATTGGGTGGGGGTACTGGTAAAGGAAATACGCGAGATGGGCCAGATGCTGAGGGAATACACCTCCCAAACTAGTGGGAAATCTCGTCCTGAAGAGGGAGAGTCTGATGGTGCAGCAGTGGAACCCACAGATGTTACAACTGTGCAGGGTCCAGCTGAACCACAAGGACAGCCACAGCCAGCGGCAGTCGCCCCTGTGCAGAGGAGGAAGTGCAAGGCCAAATCAGTTCGCCCAGTTAATGATGGTGATGAACCAGAGCCCTCACAACCAGCAGGGGAGTCAGAGCCTGAAATTATCATCGAATCCCTGTCGTTCGACAGTCTCCGTAATCTGCGAAAAGACATTGCGCGACGGGGACGTGAGCCTTATACAACCTGGTTACTTCGGGTTTGGGACCTTATGGGTAAAGGCGTACAACTGGATAGTGGCGAAGCCAGGTATTTGGGATCCTTGGCCCAAGACTCAGGGGTGGACCAGGTATTCGTAAGGGAGCCAGGGCCCCTTTCTCTCTGGGAGCGGCTTTTAATGAGTGTGAGGGAAAGGTTTGTCCACAGAGAGAGAATGCAGGAGTACCATCATAGAATGCAATGGAAGACCCTTGAGGAAGCGATCCAACAGCTGAGGGAAGTGGCAGTGTTAGAGGTACTCTTTGGGAAGGATGGACAGCATGATAATGACCCCGACAAGGTCAAGTGTACAGGGCAGATGCTGTGGAACCTGGCAAAGCTGGGGCCACAGCAGTATGCCACGTTCATTGCAACAGTTAATGCTGATGACAACCAAGAGACAGTGGGTTCTGTTGCCAACAGGTTCAGATATTATGAGAGTTTAGTCAATGGCCCAATGAAAGCTCATGTCACTGCTGTGGCTAGGGACCTCAAAGAAGAGATTAGGGAGGAGGTGATGGAGGAGGTGAGGAGGAGCAGCTCTCATGTGGCACCAGTGCAGGTCATAAACCCCAGAGTCAGAGCCCGACGTCCCCCAGCTAGAGAGAGAGGGTACACCCCACGATCTGAGCTGTGGTTCTTCCTGTGTGACTGTGGGGAAGACATGAGAAGGTGGGATGGGAAACCCACTTCTGTCCTGGCAGCACAGGTTCGTGAGCTCAAAAGGGAAAACACTAACCGAGGGGGTTCCACTAAAGCGAAAGGAGCCTCAGCCTCCCGTGACCGAGCTGCCAGGTATTACAGAAGGGAGGATGATATGTCAGATCCCCTTGAAGAAACATCTAGCAGGTATGCCCAGGGAATGGACGATAACCAGGCCTAGAGGGGACCTGCCTCTAGCCAGGAAGAGGCACGGGAGAATCGGGTCTTTTGGACAGTGTGGATCCGATGGCCTGGCACATCAGAGCCACAGAGATATGAAGCGTTGGTTGATACTGGAGCACAATGTTACCCTAATGCCATCGGGACATGTGGGGGCAGAATCTGTGTCTATTGCTGGGGTGACAGGGGGGTCGCAGCAGTTGACCCTGTTGGAAGCTGAGGTGAGCCTGACTGGGAAGGAGTGGCAGAAACATCCTATTGTGACTGGCCCGGAGGCCCCATGTATCCTGGGAATAGACTTTCTCCGGAATGGCTATTACAAAGACCCAAAAGGATTTAAGTGGGCTTTTGGGATAGCTGCTGTGAAGCAGAAGGCATTAGGCAGTTGAACACCTTGCCTGGACTATCAGAAAATCCTTTTGCAGTTGGGCTCCTGAAGGTGGAAGAGCAACGGGTGCCAATTGCCACTTCGACGGTGCACCGCTGGCAGTATCGGACGAATCGAGATGCCGTGATCCCCATCCACAAGATGATCCGTGAGCTGGAGGGCCAAGGGGTGATCAGCAAGACCCACTCACCCTTCAACAGCCCCATCTGGCCTGTGCGCAAGCCTGACGGAGAATGGAGATTGACTGTGGACTATCGTGCTTTGAATGAAGTGACTCCACCATTGAGTGCTGCTGTGCCGGACATGCTGGAGCTCCAGTACGAGCTGGAGTCCAAAGCAGCAAAGTGGTATGCCATTATTGACATTGCTAATGCATTTTTCTCCATTCCTCTGTCACCAGAGCGCAGGCCTCGGTTTGCTTTCACCTGGAGGGGCGTGCAGTACACCTGGAACCGACTGCCCCAGGGGTGGAAGCACAGTTCCACCATCTGCCATGGGCTGATCCAGACTGCGCTGGAAAAGGGTGAGGCTCCAGAACATCTGCAGTTCATCGATGATATCATCGTATGGGGGAACACGGCAGTGGAAGTGTTTGAGAAAGGAGAGAAAATCATCCAGATTCTCCTGGAGGCCGGCTTTGCCATCAAGAAACGCAAAGTCAAGCGACCTGCCTGAGAGATCCAGTTCCTGGGGGTAAAGTGGCAAGACGGACGGTGCCAGATTCCCACCGAGGTCATCAATAAGATCACTGCGATGTCTCCACCAACCAACAAGAAGGAAGCACAAAAATTCCTAGGTGTCATAGGCTTTTGGAGAATGCACATTCCCGAGTACAGCCAGATCATGAGCCCTCTCTACCTGGTTACCCGCAAGAAGAACGATTTCCACTGGGGCCCTGAACAACAACAAGCCTTCACTCAGATCAAGCAGGAAATCGCTCATGCGGTAGCCCTTGGCCCGGTCAGGACAGGACCAGAGGTGAAAAATGTGCTCTACTCTGCAGCCGGGAACAAGGGTCTGTCCTGGAGCCTTTGGCAGAAGGTGCCTGACGAGACTCGGGGCCGACCACTGGGATTCTGGAGCCGAAGCTACAGAGGGTCTGAAGCCAACTACACTGCGACAGAGAAAGAAATCTTGGCCGCCTATGAAGGAGTTCAAGCTGCCTCAGAAGTAATCGGCACAGAAGCACAACTCCTCCTGGCACCCCGACTACTGGTGCTGGGGTGGATGTTCAAGGGAAAGGCTCCCTCCACGCATCATGCCACCGACGCTACTTGGAGCAAATGGATTGCCCTCATCACTCAGCGCGCCCGCATTGGAAACCAAAATCGCCCTGGGATCTTGGAAATAATTACCAACTGGCCAGAAGGTGAGGCTTTTGGATTATCTTCTGAAGAAGAGGAAGAGGAAGTGACACGTCCTGAGGAAGCCCCTCCATATAACGAGCTACCAGAGAGTGACAGACGATATGCCCTCTTCACCGATGGTTCCTGCCGAATTGTAGGTGCTAGCCGGAAATGGAAAGCTGTTGTATGGAGCCCCACACGACAAGTTGTACAAGCTACCGAGGGAGAGGGTGGATCGAGCCAATTTGCTGAACTCAAAGCCATCCAATTAGCCCTGGACATTGCTGGGAGAGAGAAGTGGCCAAACCTCTACCTCTACATTGATTCATAGATGGTAGTCAATGCCCTGTGGGGTTGGCTGGAAAGGTGGAAAAAGGCCAACTGGCAGCGTAGGGGAAAACCAATCTGGGCTGCTGATGAGTGGAAGGACATTGCCGCTCGGGTAAAGGAGCTACCTGTGGAAGTCCGTCATGTAGATGCTCATGTCCCCAAGAGTCGGGCTAATGAAGAACATCGCAACAACGAGAAGGCAGATCAGGCTGCAAAAATAGAGGTGTTCCAGATACATTTGGATTGGCAGCATAAAGGAGAGTTGTTCTTAGCTCGGTGGGCCCATGATGCCTCAGGCCATCAAGGCAGAGATGCCACCTATAAGTGGGCACGAGACCGAGGGGTGGATCTAACCATGGACAGTATCTCCCAGGCTATCCATGACTGTGAGACGTGCGCTGCGATCAAACAGGCCAAGCGGGTGAAGCCCCTGTGGTATGGTGGGCGGTGGTCCAAATACAAGTATGGGGAGGCCTGGCAGATCGACATCACACTGCCTCAAACCCGCCAAGGCAAGCGCTACGTGCTCACAATGGTGGAAGCCACCACTGGATGGCTGGAGACCTACCCTGTGCCTCACGCTACTGCCCGGAACACCATCCTGGGCCTTGAAAAGCAAATCCTTTGGAGGCATGGCACCCCTGAGAGAATTGAGTCCGACAACGGGACTCATTTCAAGAACAGCCTTGTCAACACCTGGGCTAGGGAACATGGCATTGAGTGGGTGTACCACATCCCTTACCATGCACCAGCAGCTGGGAAAGTTGAACGGTGCAACGGACTGCTTAAAACCACCTTGAAGGCACTGGGTGGAAGAACTTTCAAAAACTGGGAGACGCATTTAGCAAAAGCCACCTGGTTAGTTAACACCCGAGGCTCCACGAACCGAGCAGGCCCCGCTCAGTCTGAATCCTTACAAACAACAGACGGGGATAGGGTTCCAGTAGTGCACATGAGAGGTATGCTTGGGAAAACTGTTTGGGTTAATTCTGCCTTGGGCAAAGGCAAACCCATCCGTGGGTTTCATTGTATATGTATGTGTATATATATGTGTGTGTGTGTGTGTGTGCAGAGTTTAAGAAAGGTATTGATTTGGGGTGATGCAAATGGTAATAGAATAAGGGGTGGATAATGTCCTGGGTTGCAATGTATTCTATTACCATGAGCCATTGAAGCCTGGCGCCGGTGTTCCTTGCCCCCCCGCCCCGGGACTATTCTTCTGTCAATGCGCCCATCAGTGCCTTGCCCCATGACTCACCATCCCTTTGTGACATGCTCTGGCCGGGGGTGGGGGGGGTGGGGTGGAGCCAAGCATTCCCGCCAGAGATAATTTGGCGGTTTGGAGTGGCGCGAGGGGCCTTACCCGCTGGGATCCCAGAGGACAGGGACTGCACCGCCGCCGGATTTTCGGAGGAGGACCAGTTTTCTTTTTCTACAAGATCACCGCTTCAACGGGATCATTTAAAAGAGAACTGCAGCTGCCACCGAAATCGGATTGCTCAGACCTTTTTTTCTACAGACCGCCGCTTTAACAGGGCCATTGCAAAGAGAACTGCAGCTGCCACTGGATCGATCGGACTGGTACCAGCACCCTGCCCGGCAGGGTGCCAGCTTGTATCCCTGACTTTGTCAGGCCTTTAACCAGTTTCTCTGTATTATAGTTTTGTTGTATACATTAGTAAAAACTGTTATTCCCATTTTCCTTAGCAGACACCTGTCTTTCAAACCAAGACACCCACCCACGTTTTGCCCCAGCATGGGCAGGGCAGCCCCACTGGGCACCTGAGGCCAGTGCTCCTGCCTGTGTATCTCAATTCAGCCCCCCTTGCCTGGCAAGGGAGAAACTCTTGAAGCCGGGTGTCTAGGTACCAGTCCAATCTAGTGGTAGCTGCAGTTCTCTTTGAAATGGTCCTGATGAAGCAGTGGTCTGTAGAAAAAAGGTCTGAGCAATCCGATTTTGGTGGCAGCTGCAGTTCTCTTTTAATGATCCCGTTGAAGCGGTGATCTTGTAGAAAAAGAAAACTGGTCCTCCTCCGAAAATCCGGCGGTGGTGTAGTCCTTGTCCTCTGGGATCCCCAGCAGGTAAAGCCCCTCGTGCTGTTCCAAACCACCAAATTATCTCCGGCGGGAATGCTTGGCTCCACCCCCCCCACACACACACACACCCCCCGGGCCAGAGCATGTCACAAAGGGATGGTGAGTCATGGGGCAAGGCCCTGATGGGCGCATTAACAGAAGAATAGTCCCGAGGGGGTGGGGCAAGGAACACCGGCGCCAGGCTTCAATGGCTCATGGTAATAGAATACATTGTCACCCAGGACAGTGGGGCTGTGAAGTGGTGGGTCCCCGTGACAGCCCTCTGTGACGTCACAGTGGGACAATCACATCACAGCAACAGCTCCCTCTCCCCCCTGTGCCCAGCAAGGCCTAGGCAACACCAGAGCTGCTCTGTCCAACACTCTGCTCGGCAGGAGCTGCTCTGCTGCCAAAAGGAGTCAAGAGGAAATTGCGGGAAAGGGTTGGAGTCGCTGCCTGGGGAAGTGGCGAGGAGGGGGAAGAGGAGGAAGATTAAAGAGAGGGGAGGGAAAGCAGGGGGGCAATGATAAAGACTTATCTGCTCTTTGACACCTTGAAGCGTGAGCAGCTCCCCCTCCTCAAGGACCTCACTGACCATGGTGAGGCCCCAAGGAGCCCTTGCAGGAGTGCTGTCAGAACCACGATGAAGTGGTGATGAGCTATGGAAAGCCTGGGGCTGGGACTGGGGCTGCTGCAGGGGTCTTCTGGAAGGGACCAGCAGCTGCAAGGAGAGCCCTGTCTACTGGTGCCTTGGGGCTCACGGGTGGCTTTGGCCGTCCAGGCCTCTTGCCGCTGCCCATGTCCAAGGGTGGGATCCCCTTCCCCAAAACAGGATGGATGCCTACCTTTCCTGGGCACACCAAGGGTGGGCTTCTTGGAGGCTGGGGTCAGTCAAGCTGGGCAGCCCCGAGGGTGGTAGTGTTTTCTCAGGTCAAGGCGGGGCTTGAGTGCACTCCACTGTCGCCTGCGTGGGTAGGGGGGTGCTGGATGGTTGGGTGTTGCTGACTGAGAGCATGGCGTGCCTTTCCTTTGCTTTCCAGAAATCTCCAGAATCTGGTCTAGCACAACTAAGTACATCCGAAGACAGCTCTTGCAGAAGAGGGTGAGCCTTGCCTCCTGCTCCTGGTGCATCTTGCCCCCCTGGACCTCTGGTGTGGGCAAGGCACAAAGCACCATCCCCAGGTCCACATCACCCATGCTACAGCCTTCCGGCCCCTGCATAGCACTGCCAATGCTCCTTCTTGCTTGTGTTTTCAGGCGGTGGAGATCGGCATTGGGACATTTGCAGTTGTCCCAGCTCATGCCACGGTGGGAGAGGGCAAGGTGTTGCCTGTGGAGAGACCTGTGTTCAAGGTGTGCAGGATGCTGAGGACATTTTACAAGCTCAAGTGTCAAAAGACCAAAATTCCAGGTAAGGAGAGGGATGCTGCCCTTGCACAGCCCTTGCAGTTGGCTTGGTGCCGACACCTCTGTGACATGGCCAGGCAAAGGCTCTTCCAGCCTGGAGAGCACACATATGGCAGCCCAGCACCCTGCCCTTCCCCACGGAGCCCACCTCATCTCCCCAGCTCACCCTATGCTCCAGCTAGTTGCTTGCAGCAGGAGGCAAAGCTTGTCTCTGCCTTCTCCTGTCCATTTGGTCCGTTCTGGAGAAGTGGCTGAAGCTGAAAGGGGAGCGCTCTCTGGCAGAGTGTTGCCTGAGGGCTGGCTGCTGATGGCACCTGGTCTTGGAGCCGGCTGAACTGTGGTGGGAGTGACTTGGTTGCTTTGCGCTTGTTTCTTAGGTGAGACAGTATCCTTCCCGCTGGACTTTGAGTCGATTGCTGCAGACATCCACTTCCGCCCAAAAATCGTGGAGCAGTGCATACACGAGACCCTGCTTTTCTTTGCTGGTGTCCTCCACGACAACAAGGAGGTGGAATTCACCTTCAAGGGCATTGGCATCCTTGCTGTGCGAAGAAAAATTGTCAGAATGACCTTCTATGATGACTGCCTTCTGGAGCTGGATGGGACTGGGAACATGCTGGAAGCTCTTCTCCAGGTAAGCTTGTCATTTCTCCAGTGCTCCTCCTTGTGGCTCTGTGGCAATGCTGACAAAGTTCTCTCCAGCTCCTTTCTCTTGATTGTTGTCACCTTCCTGGCCAGGTAGCCTAGACATGCTCTCCATGAGCTAGGCCAAGTCTCAAGAGAGCCTCGGCCCCTTGGAGGGAGGGTTAATGCCATCAAGGGAGAAGGTGGTGTGCGGCTTTCTGAGAGGCAGCCTGTGTGTCTTTTCGCAGCGAGAAGGCTGGCCCCCTTTGGGAGCAAGCAGCACATGTCCTGGGCGTCTGCTGACGTGTCTCTGTCCCCTTGCAGGACTCAAAGATGCAGCGTATCGTGGCCTTCCCGGGCAAAAACAGGTTTGCTCGTCTCAGTAAAGACGGGGTCATCACGCTACCAAGGTGAGCAGGATGGCTTCTGCAGGTCCTGGCTGGTCAAGGGAGCAGCTGCTCAGCTCCTGCTGTGGGGGCATCCTCTTGCCGAGGCTCCTCTCCTGGCAAGCTTAGGCAAGACCAGCCAGGAGAGCTTCCCAGCCTACCCACTGCTGGCTCCTCCATGGCTTGGAGAGAGCCAATGATGCAGCCAGGCTGCTCTCGATGTGCCCTGAGAGAGGGAGAGGGTGGGAGGGGGTGTGGGGACATCAAGGAGGCTCATGCTAGGCTCATCAGCTTTGTGGCAGGAAGGCGAGGGAAGCACTGGCAGTGGCTGGTGGGGACCGTGGGGTGCCTCAGGTCCCACAGAGGGTTTTGTCCCACAAGGGTTTGGCAGTGGCTGCCAAAGATGCCTGCCAGCAGCTTGTTAGCGTCAGCCCCAAAGGGAGCGTGGAGCCCTTTTGCCCATCTGGTGCCCTCTTCTTTCCAGGCTTGCACTTGAGACCCCACAAACACCAGTCCGTAGATTTTCTCTGAAGCCCAGGAGAGACTCGATGCCTTGGGCCGAGGGTACCCGCAGAGGTAATGTCCCAGCTGAATGTTGGCGGGGGGTTGTGAGTGCTCCTCTGTGGCCCACAGGGTCCCAAAAGCATTGTTGTGCTCTTCTTTTGCCTCCCGCTTGCAGTGAGCCTGCGGGATGAGGTGTTCCTGTCTAAGTGGAGGGTTTCCAGGCAGAAGGCAGCGCAAAGCAAGCAGGCTAAAGCAGATGGCCGAGGCAGGTGAGCCTCCGGGAGAAGCGGTGTGGCTGGGGGCACGGGGGCACACCGTGCCCTTGCTGTGGTGCAAGTGAAATGTTTCCCTTGACCAGTGTTGATGCCAAAAGGCCTGGCAACGTTGTCCCTGCTGGCCACGCGCTCCTCCTGCCGAACTGCCTGGTGGTGCCAGAGCAGGGCGGCTGGCTGCGAGCCTGACCCAGAGCAGCCATCTCAGACTGGGCTCCCACAAGCTCATCCTGCTGTTCCTCTTTAGGTTCCTGCCATTCATTGCACAGAAGTCCCAGAAGCTGGAGCATCCCGGACCTGCAGCTCACGCCACCTTGGAGCTCCCAGGGTGCGTTCAGCCCTCGACAACGGTACGTCCTAGGGATTTGCCAGCCCTGCATCACATTCCGGGCTCTGGGCTGGGGCAGCAGAGTTGGTGAGAGCTGCCCACTGTCCCTGCCCTCCTGCCCGGCCCAAGGCCATGGAGACTAATGCTGCACGTGCTGTGTGTGCGTGGCCTCCAGGGAATGAGCTCCCTCCGTGCTGCGAGAGAAGAGAGACGGCTCCGGCTGCTGATGGCATCCAAGCGCCAAGAGATGGAACTGGAACTGCAGCGCCGATACCGTGCCAACAGGACGTGGCAGAACAGGGAGCGAGGCCAGGTATGGCAGGCACCTCACCGCGCCCAGGGAAAGGGCATTTCCCCTGCCCACTCCCTGGGAGGGGAGCAGGGAGCGTCTCGCAGCACAGGCTCAGCAGCGGTGTTGGGGCCAATATGCGTGGTAGGGGTCTTCTGTCTGCCTGCTGCCCGGCTCATTGCCTTGCCGGAGGAGCTGTCCCTACAGACCGAGGCAAGAGCGCACCTTTGGCTGTGGCACCGGCAGTCTGTTTAGTGCCTGTACCTCCCTTTGAGGGCTAGCACCTCTGCCTTCCAGACTAAGCCAAGCCTAAGCAAGTCACGTGCCTCAGCTGAAGCCTTGGGAGCAGCCCCAGCTATTGGTGGCAGTGTTTTAGAAGAGTCTCTTCTGCCTTTGCAGAGCCGCTGTTGTTATCTCTTTGAGGATCCCCATCACCCTCCCCACCTCCCGAGAAAGGAGCATGCCAAGAAAAGGAAGGAGAGGCTACAGGAGGAGAGATGCCCAAGCCCTGCAAGGCAGGGGGCGTCAGAGGGGTGGGCAGAGCTGCACGTCCCGAGGTAGCACGTGAAGAGTAAGTGTGTGCCAGCTCCTGCAGAGCCCGGCAAAAGCTTTGGGAGGCTCCGAGCTCTGGAGGTGTGCAGGCTTCCTGGGGCTACACAGCATGACATCGTCCAGCTCCTGGTGATGCATGAATGACTGGGCTTAGAGGCCACCTCCGGGTGCCTCTCTTCAGCCCTGGGACCGGTTGGGGCATGAGGGCCCGCGAGCCACCACACAGAGCAAGTGGGCTGGGCTTGGCAGCACCTCCCAGAACTCCTGGCCTGAGCCAGGCTTTGGGGCGTTGCGGGCCCTTCTTCCTGACCACAGGGCTGAGGCCCTTTCTTCTGTGTCCTTCAGCAGGGGGGAGGAGAGGAGCCTGTTGGCATGCCGTGAGAAGGCCCAAGGTCTGGCAACCAGAAGAAGCTGTAAGTAGCCCCGCAAAGCCCATTGGCAGCTGCCTTAGCCATCGGGGCAGCCACCCGAGGAGCGCTGTCAGCAGTGGGTGGCGGGGGCGAGTGGTCCCCTTGAAGGGGAACTGCGTGCCTACAGCGCTATGATCAGATTGGTATCACAGAGACAGTCGCGACAGCCATGCGGCCGGCAGAGCGGTGTCCCTGCCAGGGCACACGGCACGAGGGCTCCAGAGCACAGCTGTCTCCACCATTTTGGTAGAGCCGCCTTCCTCAGCTGCTGACCCACAAGGAGGTTACGGCGCCTTCCCTGCAGCCAACGGCCGCCGCGCTGCCGCGCTTTCCGCCACACCAGCTTGCCGCCTGAAGTGCTGGGGTCTGAACCCCCAGCCCTGAATTAAGGTTGACATATGGGTGGCTCCCACAGCCCTTTAAGAGGAGGGGATGAGTTTACCTTTTGGCTTTCCTCCAGGGTGCGGCCGGCCTTGCAGGGAGAGCCCTCAGGTAAACAAGCCCCAGGTGCCCTGCATTTTGGTAAAAAGTGCCAGGTGTCCTGCTGTGGGGATAAAAGCTGGGCCCACTTGCAGGAAGGGTTGGAGAGTCTGTCTGTGGAGTGGACGCACTTCACAGTTTTCCTGTTGGGGAAGGACCTCCTGACCACTCATGCAACCGGATCGCAGTCAGGTCTGGCACGTATAAACGCGGGCTTTGTGGGGAGGCAACATGGGGTTATTTCGGTCATATGTAACTGCCTTGTTCTCCTGGTTGTCTCCCATTTTCTCTGTGGGTTATCTCGTGTCTCTGTTTGTTCCATCTGTTATGAGCGATATTGTGTCATTCCTGGGGTCGCTGGGGTTGATGTCTGTTATTTGTGATCTATCTGACTTGTTTGTACCCCCAGCGATCCTCCATATACTGACCCCCTTACGTGAAATAGAACCTACGTACTCGATTGTTGTTCTGCTGCTGGCTGTGTCTTTTGTACTGGGCCTACTAATTGGCAAAACACCGCCCTGAGAGTTACTGCGCCCGTCCCGCGCGCCGCGCCCCTGGCTGCCCGCGTTCCCCGGGGCGTGCTCTTATGCGTGAGGGGATTGGCCACGGTGCCCCCTGTCCCCGCCCACGCCGCGGGAGAGGTGCCGTGCGCAGCAGCCCTCACCCCGCTGGGAGAGGGGGCGCGGGCCCCGCTGTGGCCCCGTGCCTCTGCCGCTGCGGTTCGGCCGCCTCAGGAAGGGTGCCCCGGCGCCGTGTTCTGCTCCGGAGCCCTTCGCCTCGCTGGCTGCCATGCTGCACTGTGTGTCTGACAGCCTTTTTACAGCAAATAAATAATATAAAAGCAAAAATATCCATACGAAATATTTATTATTATGATCAAAATAGTCAGGAGGTTAATTTTAATTCAATACGAATGCACGTTTTATGGGAGGGACAGTCCGTAGCTAAATGCTGTGTAACAGTTTTCCATTGCTGCAGGGACTTTGCTGCAATGCAGTTAAAGCCCCATGCTCCGTTTCAGCTGGGCTGAAAGCCTGCTTGTGCCCTGAAACGAAAGCAAATGAAATTGAATAGCAAACAGAAAAAGTTCAGACTTGATCAGTGATGATGAGCGAACTCTGGCTGGGTTCTCTTGGGAGCAATGATCAAGAATTAAAGTCTTGAATTTTTTTTTTTAAGCTAACAAATGAAGCTTCTTTATTCTACTTAAATGGGATAAAAAACAGAGGCCTATTTAAGAGAGCTAACAGTCGCTCTAATCTGGAAGCCGCATCCCTGTTGGTCCCAGTAGGAAAATTAAAAGAAAACGGAAAGGCTTCTAAAAATGTTTAACAAAACCTACAGAAAATGAGAGGAGCAAGTGATAACTTAAAGATGTGCAACTTTGTCTCTGCAAAAGAAGAAAATCTGTTTTCAAAACTGAGGGAAGAGGCAGGAGCGTGGGGTACAGCTCTCATCCCTTATGCTCCAGCCTCCAGAGCTTAGTCTGCAGGCTGACTGCAGAGGGGCTGGTGCCAGGTATATGAAGGTGGCCTGTGCTTGGGTTTTTGCATTTCTTTTTGACTCAGGACTTGATCCCCCCAGGCACCTGCCTCACCAGGATTACTTGCATTTCTGGCACGAACTCAGCAAGTAGCTATGTGGGGGCAGCATGCCCGTTCCTGGGCAGGCCTCATTATTGGTCCGCTCTGCTGTCACATTGGCAGCCTTTAATGTATGCAAGTCTCCATATAAGTATTGCTTAGGCTCCAAATTCGGCCAGTTGTGAGATTATTGCACCATCTGTAATCTGTATGCTCTCCTGAATTGCTGTTTTATGAGATCTGTAAGCAGTTCTACTGTATCTCCTCCCATGTCCATGTGCTCTTGGCATTGCTGACTTGACTGTAGCTGGCAGGGAGAGCAATAGCTGTGAAGATGTGTCAACATCACTGGACGCCAACATACGGAGGCATCCTCAGTGCATGCCCAGGACTCTTCAGGAATTAAGATGTGGCTGCTAAACCCTAGGGCTGTTTCTGCACAACTATGGTGACCAGTGCCAGCTAGATTAGTGACAGAGTACTGCTGTAAAGACACCTTCACAGTGCTGCTGGACTAGTCCCTCAGCAAGGGAGGAGAGAGAGAGGAAGCACAAGTGAGATGAGGCAGAAGATCCCTTGACATATGTGTAGCAGTAAGTTAGGAAGGAACCACTGATATGTGCATTGAGGACAAAATACCCTCATTAGACTATGACAGTTAAAAGATGGGGATGGGGCAGGGTATGTGCAAGGCTAAAGGATAAAACTCGTCCCTGTTGTAAAACTACACAAAGCAGTAGTTGCACCAAAGTCTTACATTACTCTTCTTTTTTTTTTTTTTTCACGTGGACCAAGTCCACCTGTGAATTGGTAACTGAAGTACAATTTTCTCCTCAGATCAATGTTTAAATGCTAGTGATCAGGAGGAGCTCTCAGTGTGCACATTAGGACCCTGAGCTCATTTAGCGTCAAGAAGAGAAAGCTCAAGCGGAGTCTTGCCAATCTGTATAAATACTGAATGACAGGGAGAAAAGAACACAGAGACAGAAAAACTGATACACAGGAAATTCAATTTAAACATAAGATAAATCATATTTACTATGAAGGTGGTCAAACACTGGAACAGGTTGCTCAGAGAGGTTGTGGAGTCACCATCCCTGGAGATATTCAAAACACAACTCAACACAGCCCTGGGCAAACTGCTCCAGCTGACCTGGCTTTGAGCAGAGGGGTTGGACTGGATGAGCACCAGAGGGCACTTCCAATCATTTTCTCTTTTCACCAAAGTTCGTCACGGACTCAAATTGCAACCCCTTGAGATCAGTACAGTTCTTAAACTACTTCTCACCAAAACCATGGGAGATGCCTGATGAAGATGCCTGCTCTTATGTCAAACTCATAAATTCTCCAAGTTTTACACTTTTACGTAAACATTTACCCCTAAAAATACAAGCTATAAAGTACTTCCTGACTTGCTGTTAATGATTGCATCAAACAGAGCAGTGATGAATTTGAGGCCAAAATAGGGCCCTTTAGGTGAGTCTCAGCACTTCTATCTGCTACGTGCAAACCCCATTACTAGAGAATTGTGACACAAAATAATCGAGTAATTTATCCAGGCTATAATGGGTCAGAGTTTTGACAGTGATTGCAATGACAGCACAATGAGATCCTTTGGGTTGGGTTATATTTTTCAAAGAACCAAACCTGATTCCTACTACTAGGAAGTATGCTCAAATTACATGGTTACATATTTTAAATAGAAATTCCTTTTAATAACCTGGATTTAATGCATTTTAAAATGTATTTATTATCTCACACTGTGATATTTTGTAAGTTAGATTTTTAGCTAACGAGTAGCTCATCTAATGAAAATAATTATTTTTTCATGCTGAACTACATGGGAACTTAAAGTATTTCAATTAAACAAACTACCTCATTAGTGTGCCTTGATAATATAGTTGAATTTTCTTTGATATGGTCAGAAATATCTAGCATGCTTTCGGGATGCAATCAAACTCTCCAATAAACTTGTTGCTAAAGACAGCTGGCTAGCAGCATGTATTACTTGAGCAGTCAAATGACCTAGTTTAGAACTGTTTGAAGCCATTTTACACTGTGGAAGGAGAACAAATTAACCTTGTTTAACAAGTAGTTTTCAATTTCTGTTCCAGTGCTCTTCCACACTCTACCATCTCCCGTGCACTATCATGGCCTTATTTCATCCTTCCTGTTACATATCATATGTACTTAATCTACAGCTTTGAGAAGCATGTCTTACCTGCTGGACGGCCCCTGGGAGGAGGCCCTATCATTGCCCTCAAAATGTAGCTGAAGCCACAGGGCTGGTTATCTGAGGTCTGCTTTGCTCTTTTGTGCTCTATGAAGAACAAAAATAAAATCACGGCCATTGTTGCCTTTCGCTTTGATTTCTTTGGCCTGTTATCTTGGAAGGCTTGTTTGAATTAATATTGCAAAGACAGCAGAGGAATCTGCAGCAGAAACCAGCTTTTGGTTGAGCTGAGACCAAACTGAGCTACATCTTTACTGCAGAAGATTTCTGTGGCTGCAGCTAATTCTTGTTGGGATATGGGGTCAGACTACCGGCTATCATAAATCAACATAGCTCTGTTTAGAGAGCTGTTTTTTATCAGATGAAGATCTGGATTCACATTCCCATCATTTCTCTGAGAAAGAGCATTTCTGGATAATACCCTTTCTATACGGTTAGTGTACATTAAAGGTTAGTGTACAATGAGGTGCTGTCTTTTAGGCTCTCCTCTTGGAAAATTTGCTTCAGATCTGGCTCCCGTCATAGGCAAAATGAGTTGCAGGAAATCTTTCTGATTGTTGAAAGTGATTAGCTACTCCCTCGTCAGCTGCAGTGGACCATACATTAAACACAAGATAGCTTCATCTTCTATATGTATTCACTGCAAAGTAAAAGCGTATGCAAAGGCATTTACTAGGTACAGCTTAGTCCCTGTGTAAGCTTGTCTGCAGTAACCTTTCCTTTCTCTTTAGTCCCTAGTCAGTTCTTTAAAATAGGTCTTGAGCAAGGCTTTTTGATACTGTTAAAACCTCATTAAACAACAAACAAACAAGCTTCTCAAACACCAAACTTAACTGGTGAGCTGCAATACATTTAGGAAGCTACATGGGATCTCCCATCTGTGTTTCTTTCTCCTTCAGCAGCAAGACTAGAGTGGACCGTGTAAGTTTTGTTTCCAATCAAGTTAATTTTTGATGCCTTCTCTTCTCAGCTCAAAGATAAGATACTTGTCTTCACCCTTTTGCAAAGAAATATCTACAACCAAAATCCAAGCTCCTATTCTATGCCTGCCTGTTACAAACCCCTAAATTCTAAGCTTAATGTAAGTTGGCAGTGTCCCTTTAATCAAAATTTAATGCTTGTCTTCAATCTCCTCAAAGCACTTAAAATCTAGATGCTTTAGAAGGGAGAGAATCATTAGTGCTGCCATCCTCCTCTGCTTCTGGGAAGTTTGACCGTGGGATGTCACACAAATGTGGGTATTGTGTTGTTCTCCACAGAGCCCTGTTTTGGCATTCACATTGCTCTCCACAGAGCCCTCTTTCAGGATCAGCCTGTCAGACTTCTGCTCTTTTTGCCACTCACCCAGAGGAGGGTGCAGAGCAATCTGAAAATCTGCTCAAGAACAAGATGTAGCCAACACTTTTCTTCGGAAGTTCAGAGGAGGCCCCTCCTTGCACCTGCCAGATCCGTACAGAGAGGTACTAAAATTCCCATCTGAGTATGTCAGAAATACTCGATTCAGCTGTCTCAGCTGCTGTCACAGGCATGTCTGCTAAGAGAGAAACCAGCCAATTAGCCTGGGATGTTCATAAAAGCTCAGTTCCTGTTCAGTCATTCCGATTCCTGGACCTGTGAAAAGTCTGGCTTGCTGCTTGGCAGCTGAGCCCTTGGAAAGCTGGCTGTGAGCCTCTCTGAAAATTTGGCCTTGAATCTGCAAATATGCAACTCAGAAACCCCCGTAAGAAGCAGCCAGTCTGATCCCAAGCATAAGCCAAGTTCATCACAGCTTCCTGAAAAAATAACACCTTCTGGGTTTTTTGCCATGCACAGCTAAGTACCGTGTTGCAGAAATATTTTGTCGGCAGCTTTCTGTACAATACCCTGCTGCTCTGCAGGCATGGCTACCTGACATTGACCCAGGCATTTTTTTCAGTACAGCATCACATTTTGTGTTGCTATCAAGCAGTGTGATATGCTTTATGTATTAATATGCTCTATTTTCTTCTCAGACCACCTCCTTTTTTCTTGCAGATTCCCTTCAGCTATGGTGTTCTTACGTTATACACCATTATTTCTTTGCTGCAAAACTTCATAGAGACAGATGACAATAGGTATCTCTAGGCCTTAATCTTACCTGTTAAACACCAGTAAGAGTGTATCTGGATAGATAGCTAGGTACTTGAATGTGTCTCTAATTTTTAATGTACAGTTTAGGTTGTACATAGCAAGGAATATCCAAAGCCTCATGTTCACGTATGCTCGCTCACTCTTTGCTTCTCTCCTTTTTGCATTTAAAGTGTGTAATAACATGCTGGACTTTTACCTTGGGAGAATTTGGTTCAAATCTGACTTACATAGTAAGCAAAACTGAGTTGCAGATGATCATACTAGTTATTGAAAGTACTTGCCCAATCTTTAGCATGTTATAGCATGGTCTTTACCATTTACAGTATATTACAGTTACAGCTTTTAAATTATGGTCACAGCAGGACACTACCTTGATAGCTCCTGTAGTGACAACCAGTGTGAGGGGAGTATACACTGCATACAACACAGTGACAGTCTGAAGGGCAGCATACTTGGTCCAGTGAATAATTCTACACTGTTTTAAGATGTACTTACCTATACAGAAAATGTAGACAAAGGGATTGTTACCTTCCTGTCTTCTTGAAGAAGGAAGGCATGGGGAGAAGGCAGGAGACAGCTCCTTTCATAGACTTAGCGCTGAGATACGGATACGCTTAACTGAAGGGGGAAGGGGGGATGCTTTCTTCTGTCTTCATATGATGAAAATAAAAAGTGATCCAGATAGATTTTTGTTATCCTCTGGGCATTAAAAGCTTAAATGCAAAATGCATGACATTATATCTAGCCAACTCTTAGGGGTAAATAGGCAGTATGGGGAATTAGTTGTTGTTAATTGGACTTCTGAGCTGAATTCCCAGGGTGCTGCACTGCAAGCATACCCCTTTTGTTTTAATATTGAAATAGGAAGAAGCCAGCTCTGTGGTGGATTCATTCCAGTATAGAATAACACAGCACGCTAAAATGTTTAATCCAAATACTTAGTTGCATTTGTTGAATGTAAATACTTTAGGGTTCATTTCTACATGTACTGTATAAGGTATTTGGTTTTCCATTGACCATTTTAAAACTGTAAGGCAGATCTTCAAGTAGCATAAATTGCCTAATTATTCTGTAACATCTGAAGATATGGCTCGCAGTTTCTTAAGCCATCATCTAATTATATAAAACATTTTCTGTGAGATTTGGGTGCTCAATTCTGCCACCAATGACTTGAACTCTTCAGGACTGCATGGCTGTGAGTGCACTTGCAGTGACACAATTTTATTACAAACAAAAAGTGCAATCAATGTTTTATCAACATCATGCACATTATTTCTTCTTTAGAAAGTTTTAATAATCACAAAATAAACCCAAAGGTCTCTCAGAGATTCAGGAGACCTAATAAAAATAGGGTTTGCTTCAGGCTTTTGTTCTAGGAGCCAGTCCAGTCTTCACATGCTGAAAAAAAACCCTGATGAAGTAGCAGTCCCCTGAGCAGAGGCCACAGGTCACACATCTCCTTTCACACCCTGTTGTAGCTGATCCCCCTATCCCCCTTGCATAGCTAATTGCCACTGGTATAATTCAAAAGGTAACAGAAAAATCCAGGCTGGCCTTGTATGTTCCTGTCAGTAAAACATCACAAAGAAATGATCCTACTGCTCCTGAAGTGCTCAGAAAAATAATCTAGGGAGGTGTTTAAATGAATTATGAACCCCTTAGAGAACCTAAGCAGCAAATCCTTCCTGTACCTCTTCATGTATCTTTAAGTCATAAACACAAACATTTTTTTAAAGGTACATTGATGCATGATTGACTTTTTGTTATTCTTTACCTCTCCCTTCACTGCAGTATTGTCAATATTTGCCATGATGGGTAGCCCTTCCTATTTTAAAGAACAAAGCAACAGCAGAATGTCCAAACCACCAGATCCCTTCAACACTTAACCTCTCACTCAGTAGTTTGGTCCCAGTCAATGCAAAGGCGTTTTATTGTTTATTAGACCTGAAATGGAGTGTAGCCTATACCTTCCTCACTTGTTCATGGGATCCATATCAATTTACAGATGTTTTTGAGTCATTTCCTGTAATAAGCAGCTCTGGGGAAAGGAGCAGTTGCTCCTAGTATTTGGTGTGTACTACTCTCCCAAAACTTCTGCAAATAAAGAATTGCATACTAATTCTATTTGCAGAATACCTGAGATTTAATAAAATAGTAACATTAATTAAAACTGGGCAAGTTGGACTTAGGCAACTAGATTGTCAAAGTGTTTGGGAGGTCACACTGAGCTACCTGAAGACACTACGTTACAGACACCCAAAATCACAGTGACAGCCATCAGTGCCCACACGGCTGATTACACTGTCCTTAAGTGATTTACCCAAGTCTGCCATAGGAAGCTGTGTCAGTGAGGGTGCTGTACTCCTTTGTTCCTGGGACACTGGGAGGCACATCTTCCCTGTACAGCAGGAGAAACGTAGCCATACTTCTCACCTCGGGCAGCTGCTCTTAGGGGAAGGAGCAGAGTGGTGATGATCCCGAGCAGCTCTGGAGATGTTTCCAGCACCAGTCTTTCTGGAGATGTGAGCTGCCTACAGCAGTATACACACAGCTGGGAAAAGACTGCCTCCATGCCCTTGGTGCCTGGGTGGCCAGAAGCAGCAGACAGGATTTACCTTGCATTTGACACCCAGGATGAAATATAGTTTTCACAGCCTGGAAGAACTGCACAAAGTCCCTTTATTTTTTCATTGCTCTGCACCGTAGATGGGTGGACTGACATAACACCACTGTACCAGGAGGACTGACACGGGAGATGTTGTAGGCCAGGGATCCCTACTTCAACTCAGGGACTGGATGAAAAGCAGCCGTGAGCCGCCACCATGCAGAACTCATGTCTCAGCTGCATGCTCTGCCCGCAGGCTCGGCACCCTGCTCCGTCTTAAACATTTTCCGCAGAGGGAGGGGGAGTGCACACAAAGCCTATTTAATTAGGCATTGTGTAGGGAGGATGAACTCCATCCCAAGGGAGGTGAGGGACTGTATGTCTCCTCCAGATGGTGGGATGAATAATTACTTTTTTTTACTAAGGCTGGAGAAAGTAAGCAAGTGTGAGTATGGGGCCTACCTGTATTGGTTTTAATCAGCAACTTTAAGCAAACTCAGTGTTCTCATCAGAAAAGGGGAAAAATAAACAGCTGAGCACTGTGATTCATTTACACTTCAAATATACTTTGAGTTGGTTATTCCTCAATTAATCAAATAGCTGGTGTATCCCTAAAGTAGTATAAAGTGACACGCTGTGCGAAATCAATTTTCCCTTCCAAAATCATTAAATTCAGTAGCCTGTGACTACATCCCTGCTAATTCTAGTACCGGTCCTTTCATCCTCCATTAACTTTGGCACGCCTAACAGGCTGTCAAAAATAATTTCCCAGAACGTAAATAATTCAGAAATTAAAAATTAATAAATAATAACAGAGAGCTACTGGGAGATAGACTGGGTCAATTAGTCAGCTCTGCATTCTGTTTCTTCGCAGCAGGGGGGCAGCCACATTCGTTACTAGAATCTTTCCTCCGATTCCTAGGCCTGATTTACGGCTCTTCATTACTGGATCCAGTCAGACACAATTACCTCCATCACTATCTCAGTTCCTAACTTCAAAGAAACACACATTTTCTTGTCTGCTTTTTTTCTCCTTGCAGCAGCCTCAGCTTGACGTCCCTGGAATTTCTTCCACGCGGACTAATTAATAAGACTTTGACTTATCATATTCACTTCTCTTCTTTGATGTCCTACCTTAGTCAATCATCCTATTTAATTAGAATTTCAATGATAACTTTACTTATCTCGTGGTTAGATGTAAATTAAAATAACGGGATTTTAATTCTCTTTCTTATGGGGTTATGACATTTCTGACAGAAAAAGTTTCAACCCACATATGATGTTATGTACTTCCTGTGCTAGGAGTACATTCCACTAAATTGTTTTTCCCTTTGCTACAAAATAATTTTGCTTGTTTAACAAGCGCCACTGAAATGGAAATGAACTACAGTTTCTCATAATGTAATTTGCACAGGTCTGTGTTATGGAAGGTTATGTTCATACAAATTAATATAATCAGATTGTGACACATGCCACACAGTTAATGAGGAAAGGGAATGGGATTTTTAAGAAAAAAAATAAAAATAAAAAGCTCTGGAGAGGCAACGGACCATAGAACCTCTTCTTTCTGCCCTTTCCAGCAGTTGCTAGTACTTTTCCAAGTTTTCTCACTTCCTTCCCTCATTTATAGACCTAATCCTGCTGGTTGTATCCAAGTGGCACCTGAGGCTGGGTTCTGATTTCAACGAGACATTTCTAAAACACATGTCCATCTGCTGTTCATAGAAATGGTGTGTCTGCGGCTTAATGGAAGGCACAGCTCCCATTGGGAGTATATTCCTCAACTATCGCTTTTTTCCCCTCTCTGCAGTACCTGGTATGTGCTTGCACACAGGCTTGCTTTCCTTCCCATGCCTCTTAGGACAGTCTAGGTCAGTACAACAGCAAGTGAATACAAGTGAAAAAAATCTCTCATTTTTTAATTGAAGCTAATGGCACAGGACAGCCCTAGAAGGATCTGTGAAGAGAGGTTGATGGTGCAGTGGAGTCCTTGTGGAGCCTGGGAAATCCCTGGAAGTGGGACAGGAGGGTAGAAAAGTAAATGAGGATGCTTTCCAGGGGTCCAGATGGGCTTATCAAGCCTTACTCATTTGGGCACTCTTACTCTCACTCTGGTGGAACTTCCCATGCGACCAAGCAAACAGTTGTGCACATAGATAGAGACTTTCAGAAAAAAAGAGAGGTAAGGAGAAGACCATGTGGAGAAGAAAGGAAGGATGGTCAACATATCACGAACTGGTCTCAAACTGTGAACAAAGTGTTCCTCTGGTGCAGTAAACAATATGGTGTCAACTTGCTGCCTGGTGCACAGCCGCATTACTAATCTGCTCTCAGAGGTGATTATCCTCCTAACCGTCTCTGGTGGAAAAGAGGTTTCCAGTTTTACACTGTCAATAAGCAAACACACCCTGGAAAACAACATCCAGTTTTCTTAAAGAGAAAAGCCCACATCCTCAGGCCCTATGCTTCCACTGACATCCTAGGCAGAGAAAAAGTGGGTTTTATAGGATGCTACTATTACTTATCCAAATCAATGGGTTGTCTGTTTGCTAATCCACCCCCTTTTCTGTATTCAAGGAAAGAAGAAAGTGCAGAAAGAGTTAATGAGACATGTCGGACGTGGAAAGTAACTGCTCCCAAAAGAGACAGTTCAGTCCTGTGAAGAGGTAGGAGTAGCAGAGAACATGAGAGAATCACTTGACTAGCACTAATCTGTACAAAATGGGCTTAGTGAACTCCTGCTTCAAATCTTATCCCCACATTAGATAGCATTAAAACAGTTGTCATAAAGCTAACATTTCTAGATGCTCTGGTGAGCGGTTTGCCTGACAGCCCTATTCCTCTTACAAAATAAACTGAAATTATTTGAAAAACTAGGCCAGCGCATCAGCAGAAGCAAACCGATGGAATTTAATTGACAGGTCCTAAAATTTACACCAGTTGAGTTTAGAGCCCAAATCGGGTAAGTTCAAAAAAATATCAATACTGTTGTTCAATAATAAAATAGTAACCTCTTGCACTGACATCTAAACTAAACTATTCCATCACAATTTAAGAGCGTTGTTCTTTAACAATTGGATTCTGATACACTTTTATATTTAGGCATGATTATTTAATCTAATTTAATTGGCTTTCTTATTCCCCTCAGGGTTCTGGGCCTAGAAAGTTCATATTAAATACTCTAATTGCTCTGAAATTTCCTTGTCATCTGAAATATGTGCCTATTTTAAATATACCCTAAAATCTAGTTCATACATATTTTCTCTTCTTTCATGAATTAGAAAAATTCTGGTGTCCATAATTTGCACTTAAAAGAGTCAATAATTAACCACAATAATAATTATAGACTGAAAACAGGGAGGATGCAGTACAATGATCTGTGAGTTACAAAACCATAAATAAGGCCAGGAGCACACATCAAAGCTTTCTGAGTGGCTGCCACTCCCCAAAAGCAAAGCTGAAGCCACTGACGATGGCAGCAACATCCTACATATTTAATGCATGGGTCCCTGTTTGTTGCTGTAGAACATTGCTCAGGCTGGCGCAGCACAGGAACGTTTCAGGGCTTACAGCTGGTGGCCCAGTCCTGTGCTCCTTGCAGATGGCAATTTCCCACTGATGCTATACGAAGACTTTGCTGTTCAAGCCAGCATCAATTGCGGCAGTGGCCACAACGCGTTTACACATTCTGTGAGAAGAAGGAGATGGACTTTGTGTGGCAGAGCGGGACCACCATCAGCAGCAGAAGGGATGGAATCGTGTGCTTTGAAATCTTGTGGTCTTTGATGCGTCAGTGCCACATGGTGGAGTGGGAGCAGGATCCATCAGGGAGGTCACCAGTCGGTACTGGGGGCCTTCCTGTCACCAGCCAGACGCTGATTTCAGAGTGCAGAGGGCCAGCTCTGCTTGTCAGCATGCTCCTCAGCTTGTCAGGGACCTGCATGTGTGGGATGGGAGCTCAAACAAGAACTGTAATCCGGTGGGGCTCCTTCCAGCAAGCGTTCCTCTTTTCCTTTCTGTGAAAGCAGTGCTTAATGCAATTGCAAGGGGCTGATAGGGGTAGCCTTTGTGTGTTTATTTTCTAATAACTGCAGATTTGGCAGATCTGGTGCCACTGAATCACTATTTCTGGCTGCTGACAAGCCATCTTACACTCCCTTAGCTCTTTTGGTTTCCTTTTCTTTTCTCAAGAATCTACCAGAGGCCAGCGGTATCCTGAGCTGCATCCAAAGAAGCGTGGCCAGCAGGTCGAGGGAGATAATTCTGCCCCTCTACTCTGCTCTCGTGTTCAGTTTTGGGGCCCCCAACATAAGAAAGACACCGAGCTGTTAGAGCAGGTCCAGAGGAGGGCCACAAAGATGATCAGAAGGCTGGAGCAGCTCTGCTATGGGGACAGACTGAAGGAGTTGGGGTTGTTCAGCCTGGAGAAGAGAAGGCTTCAAGGAGGCCTTATAGCACCTTCCAGTACCTGAAGGGGCCTACAAGAAAGCTGGAGAGGAACTTTTTGCAAGGGTATGTAGTGATAGGACGAGGGGCAATGGCTTTAAACCAAAACAGGGTAGATTTAGATTAGATATTAGGAAGAAATTCTTTGCTGTGGGGGTGGTGAGACACTGGCACAGGTTGCCCAGGGAAGCTGTGGCTGCCCCCTCCCTGGCAGTGTTCAAGGCCAGGTTGGACGGGGCTTGGAGCAACCTGGTCTGGCGTGAGGTGTCCCTGCCCATTGTAAGGGGGTTGGAACTGGATGATCTTTGAGGTCCCTTCCAAACCAAACCATTCTGTGATTCTATGATTACATTAAATAGGAAAGTCAGAGAACAGAACTCAGCTCAGGAAGCTTATCAGATGCTGACTGGTGAATGCAGGGAGGGTGTATTAAGGGAAAGATCAACTAGCTGTGTCCATGACCCAGGAAGTCGAGTGCTGGGCTGTGGCGAGGGTGTCTCCAGAGGAAAGGAGCGCGGCGAGGATCACACTTTGGTGCTCAAGGCAAGGTATTCCTGAACAGCCTGAACGCTGTGAAAAGAGAGGAGGTGCAACCCTCTCCCCACGGAGGCTGGCAGGAGAAGGGGTACAGTCTCCAGGGGGACCCCTTTTCCCCACGTGAGTTGTTCATAAGCAGTTTCCAGCTGTGTTATGTGTATTATTGCCACATGGAAAAGTGTGTATGCAGGACTTGTAATGAGCAGCAGACTAGAAAATGGCCTATGGGCCTACGACTGTGTAACTACCGTACTGAAAAGCAGAATGTTCTGAGGAAAGAAGCTGGTGTTCTAGGAAAAATAACTAAACCATACAAAAAAAACCCCAAAGTGGTGGTAAGTGGAAAGAGCACGTGCGTGGGATCCCTGGGAAAAGTGAAGTATCTGCAGCACAGAGGATTTTGTCGTGCTTTACTACGTCCCCCCGTCTCCACCACCGGGCTTCCCCCGGTCTCGCCGCTGAGCGGCGCCCCGCTCCGTCTCAGCCGTACAACATGGCGCCACACTAGCGCCTCCGCTGCCGTACATGGCGACGTCCCGTCCCGCCAGAGCTGGGAGACCGGCTACAGCGCGCAGGCGCCGCTGTTCTTTCCGGTTCCAGAGCGACAGTATTTCAATGTTGACCCGCGCGTTTCCGCTTCCTCTTGCGGATCCGGCGGCGCCAGGTATGGTGCTGTGTGAGCGAGGGCTGTCGGCGCCCATCCGCCCCCATCCGCGCCTAGGCGAGAGCTGTGGGCGGCCAGCGGGCCCGGGGGGCTGTGGTGAGGGGCCGGCGGCACTGCTGCCCGCGTTCAGGGCGGTGGCGGGGACAGAGCTGCGCGGCGGAGCGGCCGGGCGTCCCTAGGCCTCCGCGGCGGGGCTCCTGAGAGCGGCCCGCCTCTCCCAGGCCGGTGCGGGGGCTGCGGCACTGAGTGCCTGGCAGCCCGGGAGTGCCAGCCCGGGGGGCGGCCGGCGCCTCGTTGGGGCGGAGGCTTGGCAGCCCCGGTGGCGGTGTGCTGGGCCTGGAGAAGGCTCCGGTCTGCGCCCAGCGCGGCTGATGCGGTGTGTTAGGTGGGGCAGGAGAAGACAGCGTTCCCTTCAGCGCGGTGTTCGGCCTGCCCGCGGGGCTCCCACTGACTGGGAAACACGCAGCTACTACAGCGTTAAACAGTTTTCGAGGGGAGCGTGGCATCATACAGGCAAGACCAGGGTGCTGGACTGCATTCGAGTTAGTGTACCCACTGTCACTTTTTATGTGGTGGGGTTTTTTTGCTGTTGTGTTGGCTGTCATTGATGAGGAAATGCTTTAATTTTGTTAATACCAATACAAAACCATCAGCTGCTGATTCAGGTCTGGCACAGTGCTTCAGTGCAGCAGATGCTGTGATTTAGACTAGATATTAGGAAGAAATTCTTGACTGTGGGGGTGGTGAGACACTTGCCCAGGGAAGATGTGGATGTCCCCTCCCTGGAAGTGTTCAAGGCCAGGCTGGATGGGGCTTTGAGCAACCTGGTCTGGTGGGAGGTGTCCCTGCCCATGGCAGGGGGGTTGGAACTGGATGATCTTTGAGGTCCCTTCCAGCCGAAACCACTCTATGGGTCTGTGATGCTGTAGTATGATTCTGTATGAACTTCTGTGTGGACATTGAGTCCTTATACTAGTGCTGCTTTGTTTTTTACTTAGGTGTAAAAAATGGTTCAGCGCCTGACCTACCGCCGTAGGTTGTCCTACAACACAGCTTCCAACAAGACCAGACTGTAAGTAAGATGTAGTTTCTAAGAAAACTTATTTTTTTTAAGAAAGCTTAAGTTTATGTTTTTGATTGTTAAATTAACTGAGTATTTTTCTGCCGTACTTAGGTCCCGAACACCCGGGAACAGGATTGTTTACCTTTACACCAAGAAAGTGGGGAAGGCACCAAAGTCAGCATGTGGTATATGCCCAGGAAGACTTCGTGGTGTAAGTATTAGCCTTACTGGCTTAAGACTTTTTTTACAGCAATTTTTTTTCAGTATAAAGAGCCTTTTCAAGAAATATAATATGCCTGTTTATTGATGAATTCTTGTTGGAACAAGTTTCTTATTTAAAATATTCTTATCTGAATGTTGTGAAGTTTAACTGATAAAATGAACTTTGAAAGCTTAGAGTAAGTGGGTTTTTTAATGCTTCTGATTCTCATTGCTGTTATATTTGAACCCTCTTGTTTTATAAGATGTAACAGGCTGAAATAATTTTCTTGATATGGCTGATATCCAAAATTACTGTCTTAAGATACACTTCTCATTTTTGTTTTCTACAGGTTCGTGCTGTGCGTCCTAAAGTTCTTATGAGGCTGTCAAAAACAAAGAAGCACGTTAGCAGAGCCTATGGTGGTTCCATGTGTGCTAAGTGTGTCCGTGACAGGTAAGCTTACTGCATGGCAAATTTATTTTTGAGGTTACTTTGTAAGAGACTCTTGCATCTTGCTGTATTTTCATAATGTGGACCAAGGCTTCGAAGATTCATGTCTGACATTAGTGTAGTGCAGTGGAGGGGGTAAGCAATGGGGCACGTTAACAATAGTGTGTGCGGTTTTGTTCCTTGGATTTGAGCTAGCTACTGCATCTGGAGCTCCTTTGTAGAGAGTTTATGTTCTTAGCGATTTCTTACTGCACTATTGTGAAACAGTCTTCTCATTCTGGATTTTTATATTTTATATTGAGCCTCCATAGTAAAGTGTTGGGTTTTTTTTCTTTTCTGTTGTCCTATTCTTTTGTCTAATGCAAAGATATTAGTGTAAGATCAGCTGAGCTTTTGGCTTCTTTGTGGTGTTTTGGGATTAGAAGATACTAATTTGTTGCATATTAAGCATCTTTATTGTAGTTAAGCTTTAAGATGGCTTATGGTGGGCCTCACTGAATTCAGCTTTATTGGATAACCTGTACATCCTGTATTTCCTTGGCAAGTTTGAGGAAAAAATGTGTGTTACAAAGAATATGTCATCTCTATGAATGGTAATCAAAGCACATCTCTGGAGTGAGTAATCTAATGCAGTTTTTCATCTGTAGTGCAAATCTTGCCAGCGTTTATTTTTTTCCCTTTGCTTGTGTCAGTTCTGAGTTAAATCACATTAGGTGCCACTGAAGACATGTTGTAACAGCTGCAAATCTATAGCATAACTTCTCTCTGTTAAAAGCCAGTTTTTTGGAGTGTTTTCCCAAACAGTTTATGAGCTTGCTAGGTAGTTTTTAGTACATGAGTATACCTTATGCTGTCTAAAACAAAAAAACACAGTCACCTCCTTTCATGTAATTGAGAGGTTCTCTCCTGCATCTGTTTAGATGTCTTTGGTAGGTTTTGTGTACTGTGACAGTAGCCATACATACCAAATGCATATGGAATGGCATTTTAATGTTTCAGAGTTGAAGAGTGTGTGCTGTATTTGTGCATTTAACTTGAAATCATTCAAGTAGGCTGTTCATGTGTGAGTACTACCGTGTAGGTCTGTGGTGGCCTTACATGTATTCCAGAAATAATCATATTTAGGTATGACTTGACCTGCCAGGGTTTTCTCTGTTGATGTGCAAAGAAGCTTTAATCATGAGAGGGAAGCTGTTCTTTTGGTAACTGGACTCACATGAAGTTTTCTGTAGCTCTGAGAACTGACCACAGCTGGCCACACCCAACCTGACTTTAAGAACAGCTAAATTATTTTGCCAGTGAGGAGTTCTTGCTTTTTGCCTTTGAAGTTAGTGGTGTTAATTTTTCCAGTGTTCACCAATCAGATATTACCTTGCTTTTCTACAAGACACTCATCCTAAATTTGCAGACACACTAGGCCTTCTTACCCAAACCTCTGCATTCATACAGTGCCACTATCCCTGTCTTCTGATGCTGACAAGAATATCAATGTTTTCTCTTTGTATGTAATTGTGGAACAAGCACCAAGTGCAACGAATGTTGGAGACAGCAGAACTATTTGTAACGTTGTCTTATTTTTGTGTTTTCACTTAAATGGATATGTGTCCTAAAGCTGCTGGTTTTCCTTTCCAGAATCAAGCGAGCTTTTCTTATTGAGGAGCAGAAGATCGTTGTGAAAGTGTTGAAGGCACAAGCACAGAGCCAGAAGTCAAAGTGAATCTATTTGTAGTTTCAGCCTAATAAATGAAAGCTCCACTTTTCTCGTGTCCTGTCATTCCATGTACTAGACAAAGCTGGTAGGAGCTGCTTCTCACTGCTCATATAATGCAGACTTGGGTTTTGGTGCAGCAAACCCCATAAGCCAGGATGCTGTGTTCTGTGCTGCCTGCAGACAGGGCAATCAAGCAGGTGGAAGGAGATCTGGTTAAACAGGACTCCTGCTCCACCTCACAATTCGGTAGAGGGACTGGAATAACTTTGCGTAATGTAGGTTAGGTTTTTTTCATGGCAATGGCTGTGTTTGAAGTCATCATAGGATTTGGCTCAGAAGAAAGTTAGGAATCTGAAAAAGGAAAGCAAACAAAAGAAGACTGAAGACTGGACAAGAGATTGTCAGATGAAAAACAGGAGAGCTGGTATAGACCTAAGGTAGATATCTTTTTTAATAATACGTGCTTTAGTTACTGTTAATTGAGTGAGGGTGGGGGGAATAGTCTTAACTTGAAGTGAGTGCTGCTACATCTGGATTTCCTGGAAGAGAGCTGCAGCTGCTGTATTCTGTTTGTTAATGCTTCCTGGGTCAGCAGTTACAGGTGTGATACAAGCAGAACTCCAGGGCCCAATAATTAGGTTTTAGAGTAGCAATTTAGGCCTCTGGTATTGAAACTTGAAGTAAAATTCCTTTATCACTGAGTGTGTCACTGTACTGTAAAAAGCAATTGTACAAAGTGGAAGTGGGCTCATTTTCCTTCATTCTGTTGTGCAAAGAGAACTGTAAATGTGCCTGTAACACTACCCAGGGGTGCCTTAACACACTCTTGCATTATCTGAGTGCAGTGGTATTCCTCACCCCCAAAGGCTTGTTCCAAAGGCTCTAGCTAAAGGAGATTCTAAGACTAACAGTACACTGACATTTTTAGGTGCTGTTACTATAGCTAATTTACAAGCTTAAAATTTTATTAGTTGTTGCTTTACTATGCCAGCACAAACTTCAGTAATTTGGCGTGCTGGAAAAAGAGTGTTAAAGCAGAAGGGGCAAGTAGAGCAGGAATATCTAACCTGCACCAAGTGCTCTTTTTCTGTATTAAAAGCTGTGAGATGAGAGTTTTCCTTGGGGCTTCTGGAAAGGAGGCAAGGTGGAGGAAGAATACTTTTAGAATAATGAGGAGAAGTGTCACAAACATCTGTTGACAGGCAAATCGCACTGAGGGAGGTTTTTTGCAAACAGGAGGGCTGAGACTGAAAACAGGTAGTATTGAGATGGTTTTTACTGCCACTCTGGTGGTGTGTTTGCAGAGAGGCATTGGTTTTCCTATGTATGAGTGTTTGGTTTTGGTTTTTTTTATGGACACACTGCTGCTCTTCAGCTAGTGCCTGACTCAGTCCCTGGCTTCCTGTGCTGTCAGGAAGCGTGACCTAGGGGCAAATTAAGGTAAGGAGATGCTAGGAACTGCTCGAGAAAGGCTCTCCCCTCCCTATTTGTGAAGCAGGAGGAACTAGACAAGTTTTCACTCAAAATGGACCATTTTTCTCCCTTGTGTGTTGCCTGGGTGCTTCGCTCCGTATAGAACCTCTGCTGAGCTGAGGACAGTGGCAGGTCAGCCCTGCTGCTGGCCTGGGTCGATACAGTGTTTGCACACTTAAAGGAGCGTGTAAGGTGGTGTGCACACATGCTGGACCTACTGGCTCTCAGCAGCTGCTGGTTTGATGTCCTTTCCTCCTCTCCTCCAGCTGTGGGCCAGCATGGACACCACATCCCACGGCACAGGCAAGGGGCACCCTAACCCCACTCGCCTGCAAGCACAGGGACTCGGGTGAGGGCCACTCTGAATCATCTGGATCATCTTTCCTCTGCCCCAGCCCGGCTGTGAACACTCGTGTGTGGGGACATGGCTTTTCCCTCTGCCTGCCGGGAAAAGAGCACCCAAAGGGCGCTCCGGTCCCCAGGGGCGGAGACGGTGTTGCACCATCTGACCATAAGGAGCGTTCCATAAGCGAGACGGGGGGCGACCGCTTATATAGCCCCCCTGGGGACTGCGGCCGCAGTGCGGCGGGACCCGGCAGCGGCGGCCACGTGGCTGCCCGGCCGGGGGGTGGGGCCCGCGCCCCTGGCCCCGCCCCAAGCGCTCCGCCGTTACCCAGCAGCGACACGTCAGGGCTGCTAGGTCCTGGCAGATGGGTAAGGGGGATAGATCTCCCGGCGGCGGGAGGACTGCATTTCCAGACGTTTTTGTGCAGAAAAAAAAAAAAAGTTTCTACTTATGTGAGTTATTTCTGCCTGGACGACGCTTTTGGGTGGTTTATTTCAGATTGACTCTATGAATTAGTTCATTTAACTCTGTCGGGACGCGGCAGCCATTTCCGCTTCCGCCTTCGTGTCCTGTGGTGGAGGGCGGCTGCGGCGGGGCAGGCCGGTCAGGGAGCTTGGGCGCCACGGCTGTCCGCTGGGCCGCGCCGCACCGCCGCCATGGAGACGCTGTACCGCCTGCCCTTCGCCGTGCTGGAGTGCCCCAACATCAAGCTGAAGCGGCCGAGCTGGGTGCACATGCCCTCTGCCATGACGGTGTACGCGCTCGTGGTGGTGTCCTACTTCCTCATCACGGGAGGTGAGGCCGGGGCCGGTGGGGCGGGCGGTGGGAGCGGGAGACACCCCCCCCCACCACCCCCCCTTACGGCCTGTTCCCTGTGGGGCGCGCCGCTGGCCTCTGCCTGGGGTAGCAGTGCCACCGCTGCCCCCCTGTCTGGCTCCACGTCGGTCGTGCAACACGAACTGCGGCCAGCTCTGGGCGTCCCCGCGGTGTTCACGTAGTTTTTGCCGTTTGCTGTTGTGAGTCAAAGGTGATGCTTGATTTTTCCCCCCGCAGGGATTATCTACGACGTGATCGTGGAACCTCCTAGTGTGGGGTCGATGACAGACGAACACGGGCATCAGAGGCCGGTGGCCTTCTTGGCGTACAGGTAGGAGCAGGGCTCTACCCCCACAAGTCAGGTGCTGCAAATGAATAAACACAAGTGAATAATAAACCCCTCTGTCAGAGCTGTGCATCTACCTTTTTTTTTTTTTTTTCCCTGAGCTCTCTGTGCAAGGCAGGATCCGTTCTGTGTCTGTCCTGGGTTTGCAAATATTTTAAAAATCAAACAAACATTGAAATCAATGGAAATAGAAAAACTCAGTCCTTCCAAAGCTTTTAAATGTGAAGAGTCTGGTAAGAAACAAGTTTGGAGCTGGCAGTACCTATCTCTCTTCCAAACCCTTGCTGTTCATTTTTTGAGTTCTATAGTGGGTGTAGACACGTTTGGTCATATTTTGTAGCAGCATGCAGAATGTTTGTGAAACTTCTGATTCTGGACTTATAAACTCTAATGTGATTGGGGTACTCCTGTCTGAGAGAGGGGGAAATATTTACACATGTGTAACAGTGTTGTCTTTGAGTCTTTTGCTTCTATTACTGAAAATAAGCTGGAGATGCCTAGTTGCAAATTGGTCTGAAGAGTCTTAAATACATGGATTTATTTTAATGATTTTTGTTTGTTTGTTTGTTTTAAATACCAAAAAAAGTTCTTTAAGTCTCTGACATGCCTTGGGTACAGATTTTGCCTTTGACTAGATGTAGCACATGTCTCAGACTGGCTGGAATTGCTGCAATGTAGATGAATCATGTTACTGCAGGGAGCTGATAGCACTTTAGTGCAAGTCAATGAAAAGAACATGAAAGAATATGAAATTGTTTTCAGAATGTGAGACAATAGCGATAATCTTCATTTCTGTATTAGCACCTGTATTAGTTTCATGCATGCCACTTTTATGAAGTTGTTAGTATTGCTAATTACAAGGATAGGGAAAAGGTTTGGAGATAGGGAAGTGGGAGACTCGTGACCCGGGTGCAATATTCTTTCTGCATCTTGGCTTCCCCTCTCTCAGTCTGAGCTTCGTAAGAAGGAAATCCAGCAGTCTGGACTGACAGAAAGCCTTGGCGCACTTCCAGGTTGGGTCTCCACAATCTGTGTGCAGGCTTGGCGGTCGTGGTTCCATGCCTCAAGTCATCTGTGGAACCAGGTGCTACTTTGGACTAGATACTGCTGAAAACTAAAGAGCTTGCATGGTAGCCATTAGTATAGACTATTATATATAAAACCACTAGTATGTTTGACTGGTCACCTTGCAGACTATCAGATGTGGAGCTAAATTGCATATTAAAATCTTGATGTAATTCCATAACATCAGTTTTCATATCTACTTTTTTGTTAGAAAGTCAGACATCAAAGTTAATCTTCCTGTGTATTTGTACAGCTAAAGCAGGTTCAGTAGATGGGGGTTTGAAATGTGAATAGTTTCTTTAAAACTAATCTTTTTCTGCCTCTCTCCTCTTCCCTTCCCCCTATTTTTTTCCCTTTAGAGTAAATGGACAATATATTATGGAAGGGCTCGCATCCAGCTTCCTCTTCACAATGGGTGGCCTAGGATTCATAATTCTGGATCGATCCAATGCACCAAATATCCCCAAGCTGAATAGGTTTCTTTTACTCTTTATTGGATTTGTCAGCGTGCTTTTGAGCTTCTTCATGGCCAGAGTTTTCATGAGGATGAAATTACCGTAAGTGATTTAATACTCTTTCAGCTTTTCTTCTCTTTTGTGGCTCATGTGTGCCTATGTTAAATTTAAGAGTAACAGAAAATACAACGAGGTATTATAAAGACCTGCAGCTTGACTATAAGTTGCTTCTTTTCAATGTTTTTTGTTGTTTAGGGGGGGAGACAAGCTAGCTTGAATGGGGTGGCATGCTTTTGAGGCCAGCTACTGTAAGATTGTGTTGTGGTTAAAAAAAACGTGACAGTTCCTGGTATGTCAGAAGATATGAGTAGTGAGTCTGACAATGAATATTAAGGTAGACTGAGTATGTACTGGTCAGGTAAAAGTAATTACAGGGTAGGCTTTGAGGAAAAAGCAAGAGTCAAAGAACTTGAAGAAAGGCAAATGAGTTCTTTATAGTGACAGTGCACCTGAGAGATCATAACTAGAAGAACTGATGGCAGCAGTAACGAGCACTCAGGAGCATCCAAAGCAGTCCTGAAGTAAAGATGATGTCTCAGGTTTTTCTGTTGCTGGAAAACTGAATGTAACATTGAAGCATACAATATATGTGATGCTTTAATACATCTATATTCACAGATAACAAAGTAGGAAACATCATAAGTTTTCAGTCTGTGCAAAATCCAAATGCAGGATTTTCAGTTTTCATTTCCCCTTCTTTATTTCTCAGTCCATCTATTTCATTCAGAATGGCTGAAACCTGATGTTTGGGGGTACCAGTAGTTAATTTCTGAAGCAGCTCTGTGATGTGTTGACTTAACAATGACAGTCATTCCTTCTTTCTTATTTTTTTTTTTAACCTCTGCAGTGTAGTTAAAAACTTTGTTTAATAACACAGAAGTGATGAGTTCCCTGGCAGCAGGTAGCTGAATAGGGACCTGCTCTATATTTTCTTGTTTCATTGAGTACACATGTAAGAGTAACAGTTCTCTTAAACTTGTTAAAGAATCAGGGCTTGAGAGAAATGGAAGAGAAAAAGAGATCAGAGTTATGCTGAGTGCCAGAAAATATCCAGTTATACTGAATATCTTAACACTGGTAGTTTTTGTAAAGGGTGCAAATGAAGAACCTTTCATAGGGTATAAACTGGGCTTCAAAAATTCCAAACAATTACTGAAGCTGGACTGAGAACAGGCTAATCCATTTTTGGTGTTCATTGAAGAAAATCAACTGAGGAAGGAGCGTGTAGTTAAGCTGGCCAGATTTGTAGTTTTAAACAGCTTTGATCAGCAGAGCGTTTGGCAGTCTGATGTTTTTGTTTGAAAACCATGTATCTCTTGGCTTTTGAGGTGTGCTGCCTGTGTTTGCTAACTTTTTTATTAACTTAATTTTCTTCTATAGGGGCTACTTGATGGGTTAGTGCCTCTTGTGATGTATGAAAGTCCGAGCTGAATTTACTCCTCTTCATGAAGTGTTTAGGAAGAAGCAGCAAGAAACAAATTCCATAGTCACCATCAACAGGAAAGAGACCTGGCCGTGAGAAACAACTAGGGAAAGAGTGCTTTCTCTGCAAAGTAACTCTCACTACCAATGGCTGATTTCTAGCTTTGAAGCAAAAGCTCTAAAAATGAGAAATGAGAAAACATTGAGAAGAGCAAGTTACCTAGCTGTTTGTTTTTTTTTTTATTTTATATCCCAGATCCATATGAAATAGTGAACCTATCTTTAGCTCTACCTGAAATGAGTATTAGCCATTGGCTTGACAGTTCTGTGTTGCAGGTCTGTCTCCTCTTCCCTGCGTGGGACAATTATATGTGTGCATTGGAGAAGAAACACCTGAAACATTTCTTTCCAAGTTATAATTAGAAAATTAGTAACTTTGGATGCTTTACAGTCAAAAAACAATGTGTCTGAAATGATTTCAAAGGCACCTTTTGCCTTGATTTTAATGGCTCTATGTGAGCAAATCCAGACATGCACTGGGAAAGGCAAAGTGTATGAATGTGCATTTCTTTTGGAAAAAATGTATGAAAGGAGCCAAATAAATCTTATTTTCTACAAAATTATTTGAATTCTATGCAGCTTGTGAAGTTTTTTATTGTGCATGTGGCCTGTTCTACATCCCAGCTTGACGTGCCATACCCATACCATGACCACAAAATTTCAGCTTTATTTTTCACTATTGGATAATGTTGGGTTTTTGTTTGTTTGTGGTTTTTTTTTTTTAAATATCAGGGACAAGAAACCTTATATTTTTCATGAATTTGTACTGTATCCAAATGACATACTGTATCCAAGAAAACTTAATTCTGAAGCTGCTGCTTTTTTTGTGTGTGAGAGGCAAGGCTCCAACTTACTTTGTCTTCATTTTAAAAGATTGAATGTTACTATCATGTTTCATTGAGGTAATGTATTGCATCCTGGGGGAAGGAAAGATCCCTCTGAATCTCCATAAATGTCTTTTTTTGCAAGCCATATGTGTTTGAAGCACTATTTTTGTCTGTATAGTAATTGCCAGTGAGAAATGTTTATTCCCATAATTGCAAAGTAAGAACTACTCTAATCAAGTTTCTGAGCTAGCTGTTGATCATCTGCCCTGAGGATATGTCACTTCCACTCCCTTATTATTAGATACAATGTGACATCCACATTTGCTCATCTTACATGTTTGTCATTAAGATTTAAGTTAGCTTAAGCTGTTTTATGAGGCTCATAACTGCAAAGTTTCCATTTTTTTTCAAAGCAGTTTATCTTTTGGTCACTCTTATTCTGGTGGGATGTATGCTTATCTTCAAGGGGGGGAGTATTGATATCATGTAAGTAAATAACTGAATACTTAAGTCAACTTTTTAATACATCTGAGAGAGAAGTCAAACCAGACAGTCACTTCACTGAGTATAATCAAGATCGCTCTGGCTCAGTACTTGTCCCACTGCAGTTCAGCTTCCAAGTTTGCAGCTCATTCTAAATGAGTGTGCCCTGTAACAGTGGTGTTAATGGCATAGCTGTATGCCTGTGGTCTGTGAAATGCTTCTCATTATAATTACATGCTAGGTTCTGTAACTTGGAACAAATAATGCAGACTTAGAGTTGCAAGGTAGAAGATAGTTTGGGGGGAGTAAGACTAAGATGATTGTCTGCAACAAACAAGGTTAAACAATGCCTTATGTTTCTTTGGTCACAGGCTACAAACTAGGTCTTGTATGATCCTCTGCCAAAATATAAGGTGCAGGCAGAACCAGGAAAACGAATGCGGAGCAGAAGATGGACCACCCAGAAATTAGGACTGTGTTAGGTAGGAGGATGTCAGAATGCAGAACTGGAGATTGGTTCATTTCACATGTGGGTTGGAGTCTACTTAGTCAACCAAGGAAAAATTTCTACTGTGTGCTGTCAAATAAGCTGCAAAGAAGAGTTATTGCTATGTGTTCTGGGAATCCCTTTTTCAGTTAAAGAAAGGCTAGTATTTTCTGTAAGTGTTTGCTGCTCCTTAGAGGTGACAGCAGGTGGCCTCTACTGGAGGACTATTTCAGTGACTGAAAACTTCCTGTAACCAGTGACAGTATCCATCTGTTTGGTGCTCATACCTTCTAGGGTGAACTGAACTAGATTGTGGGGTGAGAAATTAAAAACAAAATTGAAACATTGTGGTAAAGGTAAAGTAGAGCTCATAGGAATATGTCTTTCCATGATTAAAACCACAACTTTGGCCTACTTCCAAATGCAACAAAAAGAGACAGACTGAAGTGTAGAGGTCTTGATTTTCTAACTCTCTTGCTGGAGGAAATACTGAACCCATGGTTCCTCCATAGGGTTCAGTATAGTCTCTGAGTGATGATGCATAGGCAATATAGTCCGGAAGAGATACATAGCCAGTGTAGCTTTTGAAAGTACATATATGAACCCTTAACAATCTGAGTGATCTTATACTTGAGTTAAGCTGAAAAATACCTCTAGATAAAAAAGACCAGGCATTCTGGTTTCCTCTGCACCCCTGCCAATGCTTTTTCGAGACTTCTGTAAATTGTGGAACAGTAACATTGAATCATAGAATCATTTAGGTTGGAAAAGACTCTTAAGATCACAGAGTTCAACCATTACTCTATCACTGCCAAGTCCACCGCTAAACCATGTCCCTTAGCACCACATCTATGCATCTTTTAAGTACTTCTAGGGATGGGGACTCCACCACTGCCCTGGGCAGCCTGTTCCAATGTCTGAGAACCCTTTCAGTGAAGAATTTTTCCTAATATCCAATCTAAAATTTCCCTGGCACAACTTGAGGCCATTACCCCTCGTCCTATCACTAGTTACCTGGGAGAAGAGACTGGCCCCCACCTCACCTCCTTTCAGGTAGTTGTAGAGAGCAATGAGGTCTCCCCTCAGCCTCCTCTTCTCCAAACTGAACAACCCCAGTTCCCTCAGCCACTCCTCATCAGACTTGTGCTCCAGACCCTTCACCAGCTTTGTTGCCCTTCTCTGGACACGATCCAGCAGCTCAGTGTCCTTGTAGTGAGGGGCCCAAAACTGAACACAGTATTTGAAGATGCAGCCTCACCAGTGCTGTGTACAGGGGGACGATCACTTCCTCAGTCCTGCTGGCCGTACTATTTCTGATACAAACCAGGATGCTGTTGGCTGCCTTGGCCGCCTGGGCAGGTCCCTTTCTGCTGGGCAGCTTTCCAGCCACTCTTCCCCAAGTCTGTAGCACTGCATGGGGTTGTTGTAACCCAGTGTAGGATCCAGCACTTGGCCTTGTTAAGCCTCATACAACTGGCTTCAGCCCATCGATCCAGCCTGTCCAGATCCCTCTGCAGAGCCTCCCTACCCTCAGGCAGATCAATACTCTCACCCAACTTGGTATCCTCTGCAAACTTACTGAGGGTGCACTCAATCCCCTCATCCAGATCAATTGATAAAGATATTAAAGAGAAGTGGCCCCAATACTGAGCCCTGGGGAACACCACTTGTGACCGATCACCGGATCTGTTTAACTCGATTTACCACAACTCTCTGGGCCTGGTCAGCCAGCCAGTTTTTTACTCAGAGAAGAGTACACCACTCCAAGCCATGAACAGCCAGTTTCTCCAGTAGAATGGTGTGGGAAACAGTGTCAAAGATTCTACTACAGTCCAGGTAAACAGCATCCACAGCCTTCCCTTCATCCACTAAGTGGATGACCTTGTCACAGGAGGTGAGGTTAGTCAAGCAGGACCTGCCTTTCATAAACCCATGCTGACAGCCCAGTTGCCTGGTTGTCCTGTCTGTTGCCGTGTGCTGCATGATGGCACTCAGGATGTTCTGTTCCATAACCTTCCCCAGCACCAGGGTCAGACTGACAGGCCTGTAGTTCCCCAGGGTCCTCCTTCCAGCCCTTCTTGAAGATGGGTGTCACATTTGCCAACCTCCAGTCCACTAGGACCTCCCTGGTTATCCAGGACTGCTGAAAAATGATGGGAAGTGGCTTGGTGAGCATTTCCACCAGTTCCCTCAGTACTCTTGGGACATTTTGAGGAGATACTGATAAATACTGCTGCTGGTAAAGATAAGTGTGGCATTTTTCATAAGTCCTGCATTTTTTTATAAGTCCAAATACCAACTTTTTAAAGATGTGTAATTGTTAACTAAAGCCTATAATATTTTTTACAGGTAAGTTTATTTACTGGTATGAAGTAGTTCACACTGAAATAAAACTGACACCTTGGACTGATGCAGAATATTTTTAAGCACTGCCATTAGACTTTCTTACTAATTTACAGTATTCTAATTCTAAATATATGGTGCTTTATGGATTTTTGCTTAGGAGGCTGAAAGTGCTTCAGTTAACTACTTGCAAAGCTGGATATGTGTTCACAGAATGCTGCTTGATATGGTTACTATAATCTGCCTATTCCCAGTTCCAGTGTATTTCATATGCATAAATGTATGTTCTTAATATATGAATTAGGGAGCACTAGATTTCTTAAGAGTTACAGTCTTAGAAACTGAGACAGTCCTAAATTTCTTCCACCACTCCCAGTACAGAGAGCCAACATGGGTATGAGGAAGACAGCGATGCTCATTTGTTTTCCTGACATGCATGGAAATGCTGCATACAATGAAAACTTTTCCTACAGCCTAGCAATGTCTGTGACAACATAATTGGTACTGCACATTTGCAAATGTGATGATTGTATTTTTCCTCCAGGAGTATGATTTTCCTCACAAAAAGGGTTGCAGCGATAACTCTGGCCTATTTTTAGAGTTTCTAATTGCTGCTTCTCAACTTTGCAGTTACTTTAGAATATTTTTCTTCTAGAACATGGTTAAAGAGGGTTGAAATCATTAAAAGAAAGGAATGGGAACAATTGTAAGAATCTCAGAAGGAGAACATTTTTTAATGCTCTGCAGTCACATTGAGGCCTTTCAGCTATACTGATGTTTGGAGAAATCTGGATAAATCTGGATTTTCAGCAACGAATACAACTAATGCATCAAACTCTTCTTAAAAGGTAGTGTTTCATGGGAAGCAGCTACTAGAAATACAAGAGTTTCTAGGTGATTGTTTCTTTGGCAAGAACTAATTGCGCTGGTGGCATTTTTGTTTGACATAGATACCCGTCAGCTAAGAACTGGACTGAGACCATGAGCTTGTTTTAGAGCAACAGCTGTGGCACTATAATGGGAGTCAAGCACGTCTGACTTACACAATGTTTTAATTGGTGATACAAATGCGAGGCACTGCATTCTGATATTTAGTATCTTGAATCTATAAAGCAACTTGCCAAGCTCCTGTTTAATGATATTAGTTTAGTTACTGATGATCTTTGGGTATAAGATGGAGTTTCACTTCATTATGTAACTATCCCATATGGGTTCTATAAATGACAAAGCTCTTAGAGTGTTATACCTGCAGGCTGCAAGAAGTAGTATTTAGCTGAGTAAATCAGATCAATATGGTATCATCTGCTGCCTTATACATGTGAAAGACTGACATTTGTAATTTCCTTCTTGTTTTTTTTGTATCAGTTTTCACTACAAAGATCAATGTTGAAGTGGGGGCTGGTATCCCTTTGTTGTTGTTGGTAATTGTACACTCTTAGCTGGATACAGGGAAAGAAGGATTTTGAGGACTTGGACTGGTTGGCTCTATTCTAGAGTAAACCATGAAAGATAAATTTTTTCTGTGTTACTTAGTAGACAGGCTGAAACAGTTTCAGAACTTTTAGATATTCCTGACAGCTCCTGGATGACAGGTAATATGTTCTCTATATTCAGCCTGCCAGTACCTCATCAGTCTTTAAATGCGGATGGAGAGTGTGAGGGATAGGGAATAATAAAAAAAAAATAAGCTTAACTTCAATCTGAAGAAAAAGATTCAGGGAATGGAAGAAGCATTTTAAGCATCTGGAAGAAAATGGCAAAAGGATGAGAAGCCAACATTCTTTAAAAATCCATAAGTCATATGAAGAAAAAGCCGTACATGAGAGTTATGGGCCCTGAGAATAGAAGAAAAGCAGATGGTTAAAGCTGTAGCTTTTGATACTGTCTTGCAACGCAGAGAATCTTGGCTTAGCTGAAACAGCTATAAGCTAGATGCAAAAATACTTTGAAAACCATTTTCAGAGAGTGTTTACTGATTAGCTGATGTCAAGGGTTTTTTGAGATCTCTCCTGTGGCCAGTTTTGTTCAACATGCAGTGACCTGGACTGAGTAGGGAGTACTTACTAAATTAGCAAAAATCATAAAAGTCAGAGATTGCTGGGAGGGCAGAATTAGGATGCATAGTGATCTTATATAAAAAAAAAAAAAGAGTGCCCTAAAAGAAGTAGACCAGTTCATTCTCTACAAGAACAAGTACCAAATACCAATACTACTCAAGAAGAAAAAAAAAAGCAGGATTCCTCAGAGTAAGTCCTTCAGTTCTGTTGTGTCACAAGCTGAAGAGGGATATTTGCTTTTTGTGCTGCAATAAAACAACACACTGAGATATTTGCAAAACTTTTAACTACAAAGTCGTTAAAAGAATAAAGGCATAAAAGTGTGAAAAGGAAAGGCGTAATTTTTTTTCTGCATAAGTAGTAGATAGAGCTTAAATAGCAGCACTTAAGAGTTGGGATAACACTAGAAAAGTATTTTTGAGGGTAGAAAAGTTGACTACTGGACTAGATGGTCTATGGGGGTGATGGAATTTCTGCTGTCCTCAGCTTTAAACACAGGCTAGGCAAATGGCTGTTAAAATCTGGAGATATGTCTGGCCTTGTTTTGGGGTGAGTGATTGGCTTCTTGAGGTGTCTTCCAGTCACTCCCCATGTTTATTATTCCTTGGATGAGAACAAAACTTTTGGTCTTCCAAACACTGACAATCTCTGTCTTTAAAAACAGTTACGGAAAGGTCTTTGTAAATTGCTAAATCTGTCCTTTAAAAAATATCCCGATGGTGCAGTTGGACAGAATCCTGCTGCCTCAGCTCAGTCTGAAAAAATCAAGTAATTATATGACCGAGACATGACAGCAGAAAGTAGCTCCATTAACTGCCTACTGCCAGAACAGAAAAGGGGTTAGCTGTTGGGGTAAGGAAAATGGAAATGGAGAGATGGATGCTGAAGGCCTTTTCCTTTCCTAATTTCCCTGTTAGACTTCCATCAGAATAGCCAATGAGTGGGTCATTGAGTGGGTGGAGGGAGCTGGTGATATTTCTAGGAAGTATTTTGCTGATTGGGCTTTCTCTGCATTTCTGCCTCCTCTGAGCTGGAGCAGCAGTAAGACACTAATACACTTTTCAATTGCATGGGCTTCTCCAGGTCCCCCCTTTCAGGAGCTGTGCTTCACTGACCCATGGAATTTAACTTCTTTCGTGTTTTACCCATGTGTGTCTGCTCTCTCTGCTACAGTTGGTTGTTATACTAGCTCTGAACTACTGTGTTTCATCTCCTCTTGCTGGCCTGAGCTCTTTTCTGATGATTTATACTATTGTCTTTCAGCAGCTGCCATCCCTTGTTTCTTTGCTGTCATTCTAGACTTCAGAGTTTCAGGGTACTGCTGCTGGTTTTGATTGCTCTCTTTATAACTGCTGTGGTATTTCTGCCTTCAAAGGGTATTAGTTATCAGTCTCCTCAGCTCTTCTACTTCCTTATTCTTCCTCCTCCGGTACTTTCTCTTTTATCACACTGAAATCCATCACTTAGCCCCATCAGCCACTTGGTGATCCATCAGCCTCGCTCCTCTTGTTTTTCTTATTTCTGTTCCTTCTATGGTCCTTTAGTTTTCCCTGCTGACCACTGTCTGAGCTACTTCACCCTGCACTGACTCCACACTTCATTAGCTCCCGCTATCCATGGCAAAGCTCAGCCTCCTGGCTTCTCTCATCCTTTCAGCCTTCCTCATCCTCTGGTTGTTCCTTTGACTGTTCCAGTTTTCTCTTAGCTGTCTCATGTCTTTGTCTTTATTGTTCTACACTTCACACCATCTGTTGTGCTGCTGCCTGCATGACTCATCCTGAAAACAATAAAAATCTTACTGCATCTCCAAGCGTTACACTAGGGAGCCAACGAAGGCACTCCTGTATCCAAAATCTACATCCACAGCAGTCAAGCCAAGATCCTTATGGAATCCAGGTACATAATTTTTGTTTAAATCAATAGAAGTTAACTGCCAAATACATCTGAGAATCCTGCCAAAGTTTCATTGCAACTCTAAGAAAAGGAGGCAATTGTTTCCTGGGGCTGGATTTAAAAACACCTCTGCAGGGATAACCTGAAAGTTCTTAAGTTTCTTAGTGAGCTACTCTATTTTTTTTTCTGCACATACAATTACTGAGTGTTTTATGAGCATAGGCAACATATGGTCTGTACACAATGGAACAAACTACGAAAAACCCATCGCGAATACCAAGATTCATATACACGGTAGACAAGGCAATAAATATGAAAGCTCATAAAACCAGGAAAATGGAATGTTCCCTCAGACATTTTTAAAGGTACATAAGGCACACAGTGCTTAAAACGACTGCTACTTAACAAAATTATTAACAAACTAGATTTAAATCATCATTTGGTTTCACAGCCAAGGCAGGAATAATTTTAGATGTATAAGGGAGTTTTTTCTCTCTAATGTTTTAAAAGGCCATAGAAACACGAAGTGACCTTAAGTATTTTCTTGTCTCATCTAACACCTGGATAAACCCAGGCAGTCAATGGAGACAGACTGGTGCAAAAAGGGAAATCAGGCTTGTAATATTTGTGTCTAAGAGTTGTGTTTAACTGCAGCTTGTTTACTAGACTCTGACTGAACAAGCCTCATTTTACCTAATTTGGATGGGCAGTACAAAGTATTGCCTTTGTGCAGCTACATTTGGAAAACAAATATCTTTTACTCAAACATTACGAATGATATCTGAAGCTGTCTAAGGAAATTCCTTCTACCATTAGTATTTCCAGCATCGTTAAATCTTTTTCAGCCTTGACACCTTTTCATCTGCCTTATCTGCAGTATTAGGTTCATGGTTAGACTTGATCTCAGAGGTCTTTTCCAACCAAGGTTATTCTACGATTCTATTATTCAATCATCTGTTCAGCCCTTGGTTCACCACTAGATGGCAGTCGCCGCAACGCTATTCTCTCTCTGAAGGAAAGTCTGGTTTTAAAAGCAGCATGCTGAAATCACATACTGCTTTGTACATGAATATGTGCATGAAATATTACAGTGGTGAGTATATTTATTTTTGCTAAAGTGTAAGTATGTGAAAGACTTACTATAGATTTCTTTCACTTAAATTCATTTTCCAATTGAAACTTCAGGGCTTAAAAGCATACAAGAAGGTAAACACTTGCACTTCTATGGCACCATCCAGACAAATATTTCAAAACACTTTATACAGACTAAGTCAATTAAGAAGTCAGTCTATATATACACACTGACTTCTTAATATATATCTTCATATATATATACATATATTTATATATATATAAAAATATATATCCTGACTTTATAGATAGCTCACAAAAGAAAAAAAGTCTGGAGTATTAAAAAGTTGTATGAATTACTAAAAATTACAGTGTTTACATAGAGAGGTAAAAAAATAAAGCCTCAGTCCTGATTGAACATCCACTGCATGTCTGATAGTGGGGAAGGAATTAAATGGCTAAAAGGACCTATTTAAATGGCTAAAACGTAGTAAGTATAGGGATAAGAAGTTCTTAGTATTGAAATTATGACTGATGTACAGAAATTAGAATTAATAGTAAGAACATAGATTACAGAGGTAGAGAAAGCCATGGGGACTTCACCAGGTTTTCTGTGTGTATGGTTATAAAGTAGGGCGAGTTTACGTCTACATTTAGCCAGTACCCAGGGCTAAACTGTAGCAGTTGTTCTACCACCCAATGACCCCTCCCCAACTGAGAAGGGGAATCAGAGGAAAAAAAGGAGAAGCCCCATGGGTTGAAGTCAAAACAGATTTAAGGTTATAACAAAACTAATGCAATCACCAGCATAAAGTATACAAGGTTCTACTCAGCCTTATCCTTAGGATCAGCAGCAGAAGGCCAAGAGAGAGAAGCCCCAAAAGTGAACTCCCTCCTTTTATAATGAGCATGATGAAGTGGTATGGGATACACCTGTGAGTCAGCTGCCTTCATTGGATCTCCCAGCTGGCTCAGGGCTACTCATGGCCTGCCTGCATGGCTGGCCCATGGGTCTGTGCCTGGGGAATCAGGACAGTTTACTACCACAAGGTTTTAGGAAAGTTCCTGCCAAAACCTGGAGCTCTCCCTACTGGCATCTGTCGTGAAGCATAATGTGAAAAAGTGTTGATACAACCCCTATAAAATACTGCAATCTATAAGATGTGTTTCCATAAGTTAGTAGGGACATCACCCTAGTGTATTTTAAGGCAATGAGAGTCTCTTGTTTTGCTTGGATAGAAATTTAAATGTCACTTGTTGTAATAAAGTCCTGTAGATGTCTCTTAACAGTGAAAGGGAGATAAATGAAAATAAGAGGAAGAATGTGTGCATCAGTGCCTATAGAAAAGGCCCCTTTCAACACCCTTTACAGATGCCTGCATCTGAGCATTTCAAAGCGTTAATGTCTGTCACACAGATGGCTGTTTTTATGACCCTTTTACAGATGGGGTGTTGAGATAGTAAAGTGACTAGCTTAAAGTTATGTAGCAGCTTAATAGCAGAGCTAAGCATAAAATTTAGATCTAATTGCCAGTTCTACATCCTACCAACAGCATTAGGCACTATCGGTTCAGCAGCAAGCATTCACTAAAGTTTTTACAATATTTTTTTTTTTTTTAATCTAGGTATTTTCAGGGTAACAATGACTTTTTAAATGCTTTTGTCAAAAGGCACTTTCTATAGGAAAAAAAAAAAAAAGTTGCAGCAGCATTTTATTGAAATTTTAAGCACAGTACTTCCCCTCCTGCTTACTAGTTTGCCGGCGAGCTCTGTCTCGCCTGTTTCCTGAGATGTAGACTGTTTCACTGCAAGATCATTCCTGGTGTCTCTTTCACCCTCCTTTACATCTCATATATTGTTAAACAGTTACTCCCAGCTCTCTCCAATTGTTCCATTGTGCTAAACTTTCTTCCTTGATAAATCTTCAAAGGAGACTTGTCATATTTCCACTCCTGTCTGCCCTTTAGCTTGTGCTTATGTTGAAATATCCCATTATTCTTTTCCAAGCACACCCTCCACTAAAATTGCATCTGATGCTGTGGTGCCTCCAAAATTAGAGGACCAGAGCTCAGCTCTGGAGCTGAGCCTAGCTCAACAGCCCCTCTCCATCTCCTCCTGCTGCCCGCCATCTGCTGCCTCTCTCCCAAGTGTAATTTGTAAGCTCCCTGGGGCAAGGGCAGCCTCTGTTTCTGCCACACCTCGTCCCCCTAAAGGACTCCTCAGTGCTTTGGTTACAACCCATAGTAGATTTTGCATTAATTAAGTTATCACGAGAAACCCAACCACCAAATTCCTGCCCAGCTGTACTGTTTATCTCCATCAGACTGAGGTTTCAGATTACTTTCTTTCTAAAGCTCTCTTTGCAACTCTTCCACAGTTTTCCATGTCTGGCTTTCCTTTCCCTTCTCTCCACCCTCCTCCCTGGCTTTCTGCTCGCAGGGAAGTGTTGGTGCCCTCATTAGCGTGGCCCAGTTCTTTGCCTTTATTCAAACCTCCGACCAGCAACTTTCTCCCTGTTTATTCTGAGCTTGTCTCTGCCTGGGACCGTGCCCTGACACACCCTCCGCTCCTGCCCAATCCTTTCCCATGCTGACGCAATCTGTTTTTTGGTCTGCTGCCTGTCCTGAGATAACCTTGCTCGCTGTCCCTGCATGGTCACATCCTCTCACTTAGGAAGAGAGTTTTCTCCTCAGCTGGATGGTCTTTGTTGGGCAGACTACTGTAAAAACACGCAGACCAAGGGTATCTATCTGGGAGGAAAAGCACGTTATTCTTTATTGTACTTTGTGCTGACACTCCAGGCAGAGACAAGTTCTGCATAAAGCAAGGCAAACGGCCACATGACAATGAAGTTACAGCAGCTCCAGTGCAATTGGGCACATATGCTCATCCTTTCTGAGTCACTGTCCCATCAGAAATGGTGAGGACAAGGAAAAATTGCAGGAATCTAGGGATTTAGTACTTAACTGCAGGGGAGACAGGATGGTCAGTTGTTATTGATGATTTTTTCACTTCCTAGGCTGAGGAAATTACCCTTAAAGAAAAAATCTCCCACAGGGTTAGAAAGACCAGTCGTTCATTAAGGATTAATTTGGAATACAGTCCAAAGCTTTGTTTCTGACTGAGATACAAGCTTCTTTACGGTGTGAATGCACGTGAGTCCAGGGATTTGGTCTGGCCCACTGTACAGAGAATCATGGCCCAGCTGTGACTGGCATCCAGAAATAGAGCACATTCGCCCAAGGTTTGGAGACGTCATAGAATCACAGAATAGCCTTGGTTTGAAGAGACCTCTAAGATTATCAAGTCCAACCATTAACCTAGCACTGCCAACTCACCACTAAACCATGTCCCTCGGCACCTCATTTACACGTCTCTTAAATACCTCCAGGGATGGGGACTCCACCACTGCCCTGGGCAGCCTGTGACAGTGCTTGAAAAGTTTTCCTGTTGTGTGGGGAGTGTTCCTCAGTGCACATAGTGGAACTGTACTTGTGCTCTGAAATTCAGGTGGTGATCTATAAGTTGCTGTGTTGCCCTAATATATTCAGAACAAATTACACAGAATCACAGAATCACAGAGTGGTAGGGGTTGGAAGGGACCTCCAAAGATCATCTAGTCCAACCCCCCTGCAAAAGCAGGATCCTAGAGTAGATCACTCAGGAACACGTCCAGATGGGTTTTAAATGCCTCCAGAGACAGAGACTCCACAACCTCTCTGGGCAGCCTGTTCCAGTGCTCAGTCACCCTCACAGTAAAGAAGTGTTTTCTTATGTTAAGATTGAACCTCCTGTGTTCCAGTTTGTGCCCATTGCCCCTTGTCCTGTCACTGGACACCACCGAGAAGAGTCTGGTCCTGTCTTCCTGACACCTGCCCTTAAGATATTTATAAACACTAATGAGATTCCCCCTCAGCCTCCTCCAAGCTAAACAGACCCAGTTCCCTCAGCCTCTCCTCATATGGGAGATACTTCAATCCCTTAACCATCTTACTGGCCCTTTGCTGGACTCTTTCCAGTAGCTCCATGTCCCTCTTGAACTGAGGAGCCCAGAACTGGACACAGTACTCTAGATGAGGCCTCACCAGGGCAGAGTGGAGGGGGAGGAGAACCTCCCTTGACCTGCTGACCACACGCCTCTTAATGCACCCCAGGATGCCATTGGCCTTCTTGGCCACAAGGGCACATTGCTGGCTCATGGTCAGCCTGTTGTCTACCAGGACTCCCAGGTCCTTTTCCCCAGAGCTGCTCTCCAGCAGCTCAGCCCCCAGCCTGTACTGATACATGGGGTTGTTCTTCACCAGATGCAGGACTCTACACTTGCTATTGTTGGATTTCATTAAGTTTCTCCCTGCCCAGCTCTCCAGCCTGTCCAGGTCACACTGGATGGCAGCACAGCCCTCTGGCATATCAGCCATCCCTCCCAGCTTTGTATCATCAGCAAACTGCCTGAAAAGTCTCCTGTATTCTCTCGTGCTCATTTATAAAATGGAATTGCACGTAGACTACATATTAGTGGACAGAAGGAGGTTGCTGTAACTCATGCCTACTTTACCATAATGTAACATGATTGTAAAACATTTTATTAAAGGCTTTCCTTAACTGAGACTCCTGTGCCCTGTACGTGTTTATCTGTCTCATAGTGAGGGCTTGGAAGGGACTTATTATAGGCAGCTTTGTGCTATGTCTGCTCTGAAGGAAATATCCTTTGGTCCTAAGGAGCACACTGTGGGTTCATATACGAGCTTTAAGGCAGCTCCATGCTAATTGCCCTCCACATAACCTCTGACACTAGTGGCCTTGGATGATTCCCATTTCAGATTTTCTTGCTAATTACGGAGCGTACTTTTTGAAGTTACTGTTATTAAAAATATATGGTCATTGCTTGTTCTGTGGTAATGCTTAGAGGAGCAAACTTGCATTGGGTTTCATTGCGTTGGCTATGCAAACCCACAGATGGCATCACTGGGCCAGAATTGCTCACAGTAGATTGGGCGAGGGGGAAGAGGAATCTGGTGATGAGAGAGCTCTTCCTCCAGAGGTACTGCCTCCTCCACCCCTCCAACCTGAAGTCTCAAATGGATTTGCAAACATGGTAGAATTGAAACTTTTTGGTTGCTGCCAGGTGGTGGTTTGCGACACATTTCAGGGAGTCGCTTGCACTGTACATTTGTTTGGCCAATCACTAGGCCTAGCGCAAAGGACACAGTCAGCAGAAAAACAATCCAATAACCAGATTCTATTGTACATAGAAAAGTCAGTATATGGGGGATCGCTGGGGGTACAAACAAGTCAGACATCACAAATAATAGACACCGACCCCAGCAATGACACAGCACGACCAATAATAGGTGGAATAAACAAAGAAACAAAGTCTCCCATAGAAAAAATGGGAGACAACCAAGCCAATAGTCTGACAATATACGATAGAAGTAGCCCCATATTGTTTCCCCACAAAGCCCGTGTTTGCAAATGCCAAACCTGACTGGGGCCCAGTTGCATGAAGAGTCAGGAGGTCCTTCCCCAACAGGGAAACTCTGCAAAGTGCATCCACCTCACAGACAGACACTCCACCCCTCCTGCAAGTGGTCCCAGCTTTTATGCCCAAAGCAGGACACCTGGCACTCATTTACCCAAATGCAGGGCACCTGGGGCTTGTTTACCCAAGGGCTTTCCCTGCAAGGCTGGCTGCACCTTCGAGGACAGCCAAAAGGCAAACTCATCCCCTCCTTTTAAAGGACCATGGGGACCACCCGTATGTCAACCTTAATTCAGGGCTTGGGGTTCAGACCCCAGCACTTCAACATTTGACATATTTTTTTATCACCTTGTGAAATACCTGCAAAATTTAATTCTTGCCTGTTTTTGCAGTTTGAGAGGATCTCTCCTTTGCTGATTTTCTCCTGGAGCCTCATTGCTTTCCATTTTACTTAGATACATTGCCCTCTAAGGTCCTGTGGAAAAATTCCCTGGTGGGAATTGCTTCTGGGTGGACTGTTGGTATTTATGTCTGTGAAAGTTGGATGTTTTGTACTCTGTGAACACAGACTTCTTTTAAAGCCAGACAGCCTGAGAAATATAATTGCACTACTTTTATTTGATGGCTATAAGGATTCATGGTTTTGACTTTTCTTATTAATCCAGTACTATTTTTGCTGATGACAGGAAAGACATGGGAAGTGTGCTATCTTGGTCCAAGATCTTTCATATGTTTACAGTTCACCTTTAGTAAAACCCAAGAGGGACCACCAAGATAGCAGAAGGTGTGGGTAATTTTGAATAGCTTCTGTATATACTATTTGTCTATGTGACTTGATATTGTAGGTGCAAAAGGTTAATCTAGTCCTATAAAAGGATTACACATCTGTAGGAAGGCAGATGATACTTAACGTAATTACTGAAGTATTTAGTCAGCCAGTTCGGGCACTAAAACATATTTTTCTCCCAACTCCAAAAGAGGACATCCAGTATAGGACAGAAGCAGAACTATAGCTTTGTAAGTAAAAAAGTCTGCTGACTGGCTGAATCAGTCTTAGCTGCTGTCACTAACAGAAAAGACACGAGAATGATAGAAGACCAGGGAAGGGCAGGAGGAGACAAAGATATTTTCCTTCTGCTCCTTAAAATGAAAGTTCTTTTTAACAAGGAGAGTCAAGGACCAGAGGTGATGCTTGAAGAGAAGTGCACCCTGTATTGCTGTGGAAGATGCCAGAGACTCTCAGGAGGGGTTAGGCAACTGAGATGGAGTCCTGCACTCGTGTTTCAAATGCATGAAGCAGCAATGATAGGTATGTCTCACATGGTACAGACCTACTACGTGGATGCTGGCATGAATTAGGTTATCAACATGCCACCAGACAGGGACATGCAGAGATGCTAACTGGAGTGCTGGGAGCAGCGCAGTCGCATTAGCTTGGAGTCATACAGATATAAAAATTTGTTTGGTATTAGTTTAGGTGCTAATGTCCACTATACTGTGCTGCTTCAAAGCCTGAAAATAAGTCACTTGATAATACCCAGATCTTCATTGTGCTGCCTAGACTTAACCTGTATCTTTCATTTCATTTGTGAGCAAAGTGGCTGAGGTCAAGAATTTCCTTTTGACAAATTCGGTGTAAGGAAGAAAGGAGGTGGAGTTCTGGCAAGAGCATGTATGGACTGGGGGGCAATCTCAAAAAGTTGTGCCTTAAGGTCTTGAGGATCCTGACAGGGGGAAAGAAAGAACATCATTGCTGGAGTCTGGAGAAACTTTTCAGGCCAGATGTAGTGCTCCTGTGTGAAAATTTCTCCTGGCCGGAACAGTAGGAGACAAAATTGAGGACCTATACCAAAATATGCTGACTGTTCACAGAATGACCTCTATTTGAGTGTTGTAAAAATTTTCTTCTAGTTTTGTATGAGCTTCATTTTGTTGTTGTTATCTCCTTGCCCCACTATAAGATTTGCAAGAGAAGTTAGATCCATATGCAGAGTCCCACTGATACCAATAAAAATCAGCAGTGCATGCCAGTGAGATCCTGACCAAATGTGAGTTTTCCCTGCAACATCATTCAGCTCAGGATTTACCTGAGAAACTCATTCTTTTCTTCTTTTATTTTACAAAAAGATGAGGTACGTTCAGTTGCTTGCAGATAGTATCATGACAGTAATAATCCATTAAAAGAAGGATAGGGACTTTGCAGATGAACACAGGAAACTTGCTGTTCATAAGTTAACTCAGCAGCAGTGATTGTGGGGAAAGCTGACGGGAGGTCTGGCAGAGCAGGTGGGGTGAGGAAATGTGGAGTTAGACATGGAAGGATAAGCGGGAGGGAGGGAGGAAAGGCAGTCGTATCCTGGGATTTGTAGGTGGTGACAAGAAGACTATATATGCAGTGACAGTAGATAGTGAGCTAGTGGGACATCTGTCGTCCTTACTTTTCAACTCTATGGAAAATGCTGTTAGGGCTTCAAAGTCCTATTGCCTTTTCAAAATGCAATGATCAAAGAGCATGTTTCAGGGAGGATCACTGTCTACCTTAATCCCATGCATGATCTTTGCCTTTTGCCCTTGGTTTGTTAATTCACTCACAGCTGTTTTGTGCACACTTATCAGACACGTAAAGGCCAGGCCAGCACTTCTCATCATTATCAAGGATGATACTTTGAGCTCTAAAGAGGTTACATATGTGGGTAAAAGGCTTGCGATTTGTAAAATATATATTAGCTACTGATTCCCAAAGCATGAAAATCAGTGGAGCTTTATAACCCTATTGTAAACAGGAAAAGACAGACTTTTAACTGATAGAGACAGCACCTGCAATGAAAGATGCATTATGAAACCATGAACATGTTGCTTTATCACAGGACACTGTTGGGAAATGCATTAACTGTTAACTGCCAGTTAACTGGCAGGACAGGCAGACAAACCAAAGATTCAATGTAAAGGTCTGATAGCTCTGATAGCAACCCGAGGTATGACTGCTCAGCTGGGAAGCCAGCATACATCAGCAAGGTCTTGTCACTGGGCTTCTCCTGCTGCCATCTATTTTCTAGTAATTTGGGAAAGAGTGTATTTTGATCTTTAGAGATACTAGAATGGTCAGCAGTTACTCACATGAATACTTAATCAAAGCAAATTATTCTTCTCTATGAATAAGTATACACTCCCTGTCTGTGCATCCACATTAAATAAATTAAGTGCTACGAAATCTTGACATAAAAATAGCAGTTGCTTGTATTTCAAGTGTCCACCGACAGGCTATGGCTTTATGAAAAAGGACTTTAATTCCTCAAAGAAGGGCTGAATGAAAAAGAAGGCTCGTGGCTAAAAGTAAAGAATGTTGCTTAGGAAAAGTATTAGCAACTCATTAAAATACCTGAAAGGCAAAATAAGTCTGTTTTGCTTCTTAGCAAGTTATGTGTGAAAGCTTTCAGAATTTGTGTTGCCTAGGATGTGTTTTGGAGGTGAAGGGAAAGCAAGGTGTCGAGATGTGTGCTAGAAGGAATCCAAGTCTGAGATTTCCAGAACTGTCAAAATCTGGAGGTAATGTAAGAGACCACAGTCTAAAGAAGTGGCAAGATAGAAGGATTTCTAGTCATACCAGATAAAACTCTACTTTTGGCAAATGGTAAAAGTGAAGTTTCAGAAAATGTTTGAGCCAATCTAAGTGTGCTGCTTTTTTTAGTTTAACTCTGCATTTATTTTTTTTTTTTAATCCTCAGTGAGTTTGCTCAAACCAAAACAGCAAAAAACTGAACCATGAAAAAAGAGAGGTTAATTTTCTGCCAGCTAAGCTTCGTGACCTGGTTCTCCATAGCATCAGATGAGTGCCCGTGCTGGCCAAAGGGAAGGATGGGAAGACACAGCCTTTGAGAGGTCAGAAGAGGTAGAACCATCCTTTTGAGCAGCAACTAGCTCTTCACTAAGGCACAGTTTTACAGTATGTCGAAGCCAAATTTAACTCAAATGCTATGCAAAGAGGAGATTCAAAATAATGCTTTTAAAGCTAGATGGTAGGAAATTTCTTGATCTTTTTTTCTGAGAACTGTGTTCATCTCCTTGAGTTTTTGCATATAAAAGGGAACATAAAGTTTAACATTCCAGATTGAGATAGTCACAGAAAATTGAAATAGGAAGTAAAATCTTTTGGAAGCAGAATGAGTGGGATATAGAAACATGAATTCAGTTGCACATTGGACATCAGGAGAAAGGGTGCAAATCTATGGTTTTACTTTCAGATAGGCTGAAAGATTTCAGATAAATAAAAAAGCCCTACTAAGAACCTTCCACCAAGTCTTTTTATCCCCTGAACCAGGCTGCCAAACACTGGCAGTCAGTGCTTTGTTTCCAGTTTGTTCTCGCAGTTGGCACACAGGTAAAACTCCCAGGAGGTTTAGTTGGAGGCCTTCCAGAAGGGAGTGACAAAATAATTCAAATGTCTTTCCATTTTTCATGTGATCCCATTTCTGGATATCTTTTTGGGATGAGGTGATGTGCAATAGCACAGTGGGTAAGGAATTGCTTTTTCTTTTTAACTTCCACAAGTGGGTCGATTCTGTCTTTAACAGGCAAAATACCCAAGAAGTTCACTAAGTATTTTGTCTGAATAAGAACTAGAGAAAGGGGCCCAGAATGTGAATTCAGTCCCTGGGTCACCTGTGGATCAGTCACCTGAAGGCTTAAATGGTAAGTCCTTTCATGACCCCATGTGTATCCAGGAAATTTCAGAAAGCTCTAACACTATCCCAGCCTAATGGGGACCCAACTTTGAATTGTTGCTATTTGAATTGAGGTAAGCCATGGTCCTTTCCTGTTTCTGCTGGGAAGTTCACGAGGCATGTCACAAAAGGTTATCAGTGTAACCCAACCATCAGCCATCACGGGATAAAACCAGCCAATTTCAAGTAGAGGGACAAAAGGTCAGAGTACTGCAAACCCAATACTGCTACCAGCATCTTGGGTTACAAGGTTACGGTACAGGAGAAGGAGGGGGATGAAGCGTAGCCTAGTAAACACTCAGTAAGCTCTCAAAAATAGAAAGTGACATGGATCCTAATGGGAGAAATATGAAGCTACTCTATAGTACATATTCACCTGCCGTTATCACTTACATATGCTGAGAGGGAGGGCAGCTGGCTCCAAACTCCTCTCCAAAGTGGAGAGATATTTTTAAATAAAGCTAATGCATTAAATTTACATTACTTTAGCAGCAGGAGAGACTCTGGAACCTGCACGAACATTTTGGAAATGCTTCACTTTGGATAACAGTATTTCCTGGTCTCTTGAGTTGAAACAATGTTGTTCCAGCAGTTTACACTCAGGTAAAACTAAGTATAGAAATGATAACGCTCTCTTTCTGTCATAATCCATTTAAACATCCTTTTGGCTAAACTGCACATTTCCTTTTCATTTGCCATATGCCAGAAAGTAGGTCTTTGGGGGACTATCTTCAATCTGTATTCTTTGCTTCTTAGGAAACCTTGAAGTGGAACATAGCCATAGAATCATAGAATAGCCTTGATTGGAAATGACCTCTAAGATCAAGTCCAACCATCAATCTAGCATTGCCATGTGAATCAAAGATGGCACCAAGGGGGTTTCACTTGCAATGTACTATGTCTGCTACTGCATCATCTGCAGAATTCTAAATAAGGCAACAGCTTATGCATTGCTGTCTGATACAAGCATAGGGGAAAAATTCTAGCTGTGAGATTTACACTGCCATTGCAAATTGTATTGGAAATAAATAATGCAGGCATAGATAGTAACACAGTAGTAATAAGGTTAGCTAGAAAGGTCTCACTTTACGTTTGACAAGAAAATAGAAGATGCCAAAGTTAGGAGATTGGCCAAAAGACTCTATCAACTGTGAGTGTGTATAAGCCAGAGTCCTATTAGTCTCCAGCTATGCTTCTGAGTCAGCAGAGCATGCTGGATTAGCTGGAGTGCCAGGTCCTGCTCTGCCTCTCAGTGCATGTCAACATTGAAACAAGCTATAGAAAACCAGGTTCTGTTTCACAAATACCTCCAAGGCTTTCAAAGATTTTGAAATCTTCTGAAATCTCTAATCGGACATGACTTTGTTGAAACCTCTGCTTGCAGAGTGAAAAGGTCAGTCTCTGTATTTAAGTTTTTCTCTCTTATGTACACTGGACTTGCAAAATCTAGTCAAAAACATTGAAACTGATAGTTCAAACAAATGTGTTAGGTTTGACAAAGCAGTTTCTGAAGCAAAATCTATTCGTTAGACAGACCCACTGTAGTTCCAGCCTAGTAATTCAGAATAAGGCAGATAGAGGGATGGGTCTCTCACTCAAAGACTGCCACACAGAATACGATATTTGTAGTCACTTCTTCTCACCACTTCTCAGTCCCACATGCCTCCATGGCCCTGGAACTAGTTGCATGGTTTTGGAACTGTTTTGATCCAAAACTTTATTGGCATTTTGTTCCTGCATAAGGGCTGCTGATGTACTTCTACCCTGTACTGTGTGAAACTATTTATTTGATTCTTTTCAGGCAAGCCATGGACTTCTGCTCTCCTGATAAGTACACTCCTAACATCTGGAAACAGGGGGTATGGACTAGATGGTCTTCAGAGGTCCCTTCCAACCCTTACCACTCTGTGACTCTGTAACTACAAACAAATGATTACTCATGGTTGCATGTCCTACCAGGTCACTCAAGGTTCAGTAAGAAATTAAACATCAAACAAAAAAATCTGCAATAGTTAAATGCAGCAAACCAATTAAAACTAATGTTTATGGGGATTCTGTTGCTCCTAAAGACTAAGTCATGCCCTCACCACCTCTAAAGGGTGTATCTGCTGGCCACTGCTCCCTCTGCCCTCTGGTTACCCTGAATCATACATAATCTGGGAAAAGAGCCAGATTTTGTGATTACAGATTCCATGAAATTCATGCGAATGGATGTGCAGGGTCAAAAGCTTGTTGCTCCTGAATGGCACAGACCACTGACTGAAACCTTGAAGTCCCAAACTGAATTGGGGAGGGGAAAACCAAAGAGCAATGTCTGTCATTTTAGACCGCTTGTTTCAGATGCTACTAGATGTGTAATAAGTGCTCATAAAAACCCCGATTCCTGCATTATTTTTGGGAATTCAAATGGTGCGTTGTATTTCTTGCACATCCTTTTATGTTTGTTTTCCCTGTGCCTGGGGCCTTTGCAGTATAAAAACAAAGAAGTCACATACTTACCCAGAACTAAGAAAAAAACCTATCTTCCAGTCCAATGTTGTTCCTATCATGCAGTCAATGCACAGTCACTAATTCTATAAGCCTACTAGGATGTTATATCAACTCCTATGAAAGCCCGTGATGAAGGTGACTCAACTAACACAGTAAGCAGGTTATCCCATTGCATAATTTGCTTTATAGTAAAATTAGATACGGACTCAGACAACAAAGTTTGCGTTGAGATCCACATTTTTCTGATACTCGGAGTTAGTGAAGTAATTTAAATAATATTGTTCCTGGACTAACTGGTAAATTCCCGTGTAAAGTCAGACTGACAATTGCAGAAGGTTTTAAGGCTTGTATTTTTAATCTTAGAAGAAGCAGAAATAAAAGTAGTAAAAGATGGAAGGCAGCGAAGAACCTAATTCTTTTGTACTAAAATATGGAAAGTTCTAACCATTTGCCACCTACTCCTGTGACCCAGAATCCAACCTAACTATTGGGAGTGGTCTCTTACCTGCACTAACTCCCTAGCCACATCCAGAGAAGTTTGGAAAATAGCTGCAGGCCCACAACATGCAACACACTGTGAGAAGAACTTAATAGCATAGACAACTGAACTGCTATGCCCAGAAATATTTGCAGGCACTGCTATCCATAAATGGAGCCTAAAGTTATCTGACCTTTATTTTCAGTCGAAAAAGAGCCAGGCTATTTCTCCACTGTTTGTGACAGAGAATGTGGTTGTTGACATTGAAAAGTTTCTTTTCCCTACCGGCCTCCTAAAAATGAGACAACCTTCAGGAAGGATGTGTTTGGGGAGCACCAGAGCAAGGAGCGAAGTCTCCTAAAATAGCATCTCATGCCTGGTACCAGGAGTGGGGAAGGATGTGTGCCCTGGGTGCTGCCTAGCCTGGTGGCCACAGCAAAACTCTGTTTTTTTGAAGGGAATTCTTGCTTTGGTAGAACAATTTCTGGGGTTTGTAGAGCAGAGCCAATGGTGTTTTTGCAGACAGCCTCTGTCCTTATGAAAGCTTCTCTGACCTGGGGGCTTCACAGGGAGGTAATCTGTCCTCTTGGCTTTTTTGTCTCCTGGAGCATGTCTGCAAAGAGCTTTCAGTGGTGAGCAGGTACGAGTTTGCCTGACAAGTCAGGTGCTGCAGAGCATGTGGAGTGCTGTGATAGTTTGTCAATGGGGTGATGCAAGACGAGCGGGGTGCCTATGAGGGGAGAGTAATACCTGATCATGTTAACACTTACAAGTGCTTATTTAACTAGAAATTAATGCTAGGAATGAATTTAACTAGAAATACATGCCAGCACGATGCTTGTTTACAAGCCAACTCGCTAACTCTCTTGACCAGCTTGTTTGTGTTGATACTTCCTTTTAATGGTATATTAGTGGAAGACAGCATAACCTGAGAGTATGTGAGCTGGTGGAAACCAATAGAACATAGGTTTGTTCTTCAGGCTATCATCTATGCACTTTGGGGGTAAAGCACTCTTTAAATTCACACTTCGTGTTTCATACAGTTGTTTGAATGCATGAAACTGGAGATGCAGGTGCATGAATAAAGTTCTGATCCAAGGCTGTTGTGACTTGCATAACTTCACTGAAGCCAGAAGTGCCACAGCAATTTATACCAGCTGGGAGTATGATCCATTTTAACAAATTTAATAGCTGTCTTGCTTATTAAATCTGATGAGCAAGCAGAAGCATGATACATCCTCTCTTGTGGAAAGCCCTGTGCAGCTCAAATATTTACACACATGTTTCAGGATGGACATGCACACTCTTCTCTCTGCCTCCTTTACTGTGCAAGATTGCTCCAGACCTCTGAAATACTCAAATCCCTGACAAAATGTGCTTTCAAGGCATTTTAAAAAATAACAGTCCATGGAGGCAAGGAATTCATGCAGGATAGGTGTCAAGGCATTTCCCTGCAGCAGTCATAAGCAATGTAAACAGTCCCTCCTAATCTGAAACACATCCTCTCTTTTAGATTGATCCTGTTATACATCACAAATTAGTGGAAGACCAGTGGAAGATGTCCTGCTGTTATTCCATGTCCTTGAGCTCAGCCTGTATCATGCTCTGGCTGGATATCTTCACATTACTTGAAATTTATTCCAGTGGCTCCCTACCCAAGCCACAGAGTCTCAAGTGTTAAGAATGACTAGTTCACTATTTTAACTGTTGCCACACGCTGAGATTTTACGTATCTTAAAATGCACTGTTTGCTGCCAGCCATTTTAAGGCTCAGTTCATCCTGCAGCTGAAGCCTAGACACTCCTGCTAGAGGCACTGCATCTCTGCTTTTTCTCACTTAGTTTTCTGAAAGTGAAAGTCATCATCATTGGTTTGTTCAGTGGCTCTTTGGGTATCATCTCCAGCAGCACTCTTCATCAGCAGAATCTGAGGGTCAACTAAGTCCTGGCATGGCAATTTGTAGCTGCTGTTTTGACAGAGTAATGAGTGCCTCTGGTGGGCATCTATCTGTATGAGACTCTTATCTAACTCCCCAGCTTCAGGGTACCCGTACCAGATACTGGCTCTGTTCACCTCTGGAGAATCCTAAAGCCATGATTTGACATAGATCAAATAAACACACTTGACTGAATTTCTATCAAATTCACCAAAGCATATCATATAGAGTTTATAGACTCTATGCTATCTGCAACAGAACAGTTTATGCCTCATCTGGCGTAACATCTGCCAAAATAAACTTCCCCTCTCTCTGCCCCCAAAATTTAATAAGCTGAATCTCTACTGAATCAGCTCTGTGTAGCTTGTGGCTGCAGAGGTTTTTGATCTGGTATTAGCCAGCCTAAAACTGTCACATCAACCCCTGGCCCCAGGTTTATGCTTTGTGGTCAAGAGCACAGTACTGAAAATTGGGCTTCCTGCCTAGCTAGCTGAAGGCTAGGACACGGGCACCCGTTTTGTTCAGAGCACCAACTTTTAGGACAGCCAGTCAGAACCACAGCCAAGGGAAAAAAAATACAGAGTGCCTTGAATGACCTGGAGTCATCTATCGCCACTGCTTTGATTTTTAATTTTTTATTTTTTTTATATATATATTTTGTGTTCAGCAGTCATGCCAGGCATTTCCAACAGCAAGAGTGGCTGCATACAGTGAGTATTTCCTTTTAGACTCTCTGAGCCCTCTTGGAAGAGGTTGATTATCCCATTCCATGAGGGTTAAAAGTCACTGTGTAAGCAGTTCTGGGCTGCTGTATGGTACTGGAAGTGAGCATATTGTTTGGCCCTATTGCAGGAAAAAGGAGTAAACAGCTGTCTAAAGAGCTAGTGATTGCCAGTGTAACCATTGCTCTGTTCAGAAACTCTAAAAACATATGGCAACCAAAATCTTGTGCAAGACTATGGGTCTCTCTGAAAGTACTGTTATAGGCTGCCATGTGTATTGTCCAGGCTGATCCTCTCCCTACCTCTTGCAAAGTTGTTGAGAGAGAGTCTGCTATGCAAGCTATGTAGGGGTCTTATGCACCACGGTCCTGAAGTTCTGAACCTAAAGGTACAACCACAGGCCTCAGATACCTGGAGATCATTAGTTACAACATTTGCTGTAGATTTAAAGATGTCAGCAGGAGTTAATCAAAAAAAAGGATCTCCAGAAGGACTCCTTTTTTAACTATTCTGTCTATGTTCAGCCTGTACCCAGGGCTAAACTGTAGCAGTTGTTCTACCACTCAATGAGAAGGGGAATGAGGGAAAAAAGGGAGAAGCCCCATGGGTTGAAGTAGAAACAGACTTAATGAAATAACAAAACTGATACAATCACCAACATAAAGCAAACAAGGTTCTACTCATCCTTATCCTTAGGATCAGCAGCAGGAGCAGAAGACCAAGAAGGAGGAGCCCCAGTAAGAAGGACTCCTCACCCTTAGTGAACTCCCTCCTTTTATAATGAGCATGATGAAGTGGTGTGGGATACACCTGTGAGTCAGCTGCCTTCATTGGATCTCCCAGCTGACTCAAGGCTACTCATGGCCTGCCTGGGACACCAGGACACATTCCCTTTGTTCTTAGTGCAGAGCTGAATTATATGTATGCCAAATAGCCTACTGCAAAGGGAAGAATAGTGAAAGACAATATCAAATTCAGGTACTTCTAAAAAAAGAGCTCTCGATTTTGATATGTGTCAGGTCCCAAATTTTTTCTGTCAGAGGGGATTAATCTAAAGTAGAATGAGGTAGACTGATTCCAGAACAGGTTTTTACACATAAGTTATTCTGCAATAGTTGTTGCAATGTACATGTACTCTGTCCTGGTCAGAATTAACTTTCAAGTACAGACAAGCCCTTCCATTAGACTTGAGAAAATTGCAAAAAACACTTAATGAAGGTAATTAGTTATAAAATCTGCAGTGGCACTCAGTTCATTTTCATTTTGCTTTTCACAAATATTTTGTGAGCTGGCACTAAACCCCCTATATTTTCCAGGTAATGAGGAACCTTGTCAATTCTTCTGTGACAGTGTTTGCCCAGGTATTTGTACCAGAACTTTTGATCTGCCTGACTTGAAAATTGTTAAGGAATCAGCAACTCAGAAAGCACTTGAAACCTAAATAATGAAATCTCGGTGAACAGTACTCATAGCATTACAGATGTCAATTATTCCTGAACAGCCTACTGGGTCACACAAATGTTAATGACTTTCATAAAGGGAGCACAAAGACAACTGTCAAAGACATAAGCCTACACATCCCCGTTTGTCTGGACCATGGCCATCACCAGTATCATTACCATGGATTTGTCCTTCAGCGCACATTAGCACTGGTATCTAAAGCAACAGGAGAATAAAGTTCCCTGCGCATTTTGCATCAAGTTTCAAGTTGAGTTTACCATTGACATTTCAATGGCAAGCACACCTCCTTATTCAAAGGATTAATTTTGGCACCGTCTCCTTTAGTTAATCCTTTTAAAAGTCCTTAAATGTCAGTGCTAGTCTTTGGCTCTGCATGCATGATTTCTGGGCAACTACTCAAAACTTACTAAGCAATGATCTTTTTGTTTAATCATTCACTGCAAACATGTTACATAAAATGAACTGATAACAGAGTCACGAGACTTTTTTCTGGTATTGTACAAACGATGAGACTTGAAAAAGTTTTTGAAAAGTAGGCAGTGCAAAATTGAATTTGCTGCTGCTGTGAGAAACAAGATTTTTTTTCAAACCAATGGAATTAGATCTCCTTAAGTCACTAGTGTGTCTCTTCTCACATGAAATAGATCATGTTTTGGAAATCCCAGGTACTGAAGGACTGATGCATGTTGCTAGTTCAGTAACAGGTAGGGCAAAGCAGATGGCATGCACCATGAGAAGCTGCATAGGTTTGTGTGGAGCCTAACCAAGAGGAAACACTTGTGTACTGCCAAGAAACTTCAATCAGTTCAAGAAAGCCATCATTGCATACCCACTGGGAGAGACTCCTGGGTCTGAGATGAGGCAACACTGCTGCTTTAAGGCCCTCAGCAAGTATGTACTAGAGGCGAAAAGCAATGTTTGCTTTGCAAGAAGAAATGGCAAATGAAGTGGTATTCATTTAGAGGAGGCAAAAAAAAACAGCAATAGAAAATGCAGGTGTGACTGGCAGTCTGTCCGAAAATGAACACTGCCTTTGGGCAAGCCATTGGGTCGTTTATTGTGTAAGTATAAAGCACTTAATTCAATAGAAACCAGTCTGGAAAAACAGGAAAGAAAGAATAGACTGTCTTGAGGTAATTCACCATTCAGCAAGCACGGGGGATTGTTACCGGACATGCCAGAGCTGCCACCTTCAACTTGCAGCCCCTAAGTAATCCATCTAGGAGCCTGCCTTGAAACAAGTCAGGTGGGCAGTCTGTGAATGGACCGATGAAAGGAGAAAGGGGAAGCTAGCTGTGTCCCTTTCTCTCCAGGTACATTTTTTGGGGGGTATGAGAAGGAAAGCAAGTGGAGAGGTGATTTTCATCTAGGGAATTTTGAAGATACTACGTCTGCTGGTCAATATTCCTGTTGGTGTTGTAGTTGGCTTCTAAATGCTGAAAAAGAGAAGTTTTATTCTAAGAAAGCTAGGTAATCCATGTGTACCACTGGTCTCAGATATCTGAGCAGAAGGATTGTGGATGCCAGAACTCTGTGCAACCTGTAACATCAGTGCTGGTGGAGACACTTAGGGCCCCAGGCTCAAACCCAGAGCAGAGCATCTTCACCTCAGGCCATGAAGGCTGACACCTATGAGGCCTCACTGCCATGTTGCAGCAGGGGAGCTAGCCCTGTCACTGGGTACGGCACGTAAGGTTGCAAAGTGATTGTAGCTTTTGGCAATTTTCCTGTGTGTATAGTTAAAGAGACATGGCTATTTTTGTTTACAGTCATTCTGTAGGCATTTAATGTCTCTAAGGCATTTTTGATTGCAAGGTTTTCCACAAGAGCTCATTTCTGACAGTATTAAATGTATAGGTAAATGAGGTTAATCCATATAACATGTTTTGGTGCAAAGATTTACTCAATTTGAAGAACAGCATGCAATGAAGACCTGGACTTGTGAGTGGACTGGACTGGACTGTGAGGACCTGGACTGTGTAAGTGAGATTTTTTTGTTGTTGTTGTTAATGTAGTCTAATTTGTCAACCACGCTTTTAAAACTGTATTTTTAAAGATTTGTACATAGAAGGTATTTCCTTTCTTTTCCAGCAATGGCCTACAGATATCTCATTGCCCTTTCCTTTTCCTTTGTGCCTGTGGAAATATCTTTGCCTATGAGCACAGTATGCTGAGGTATTCTTAAAGGGTTCACCTGCAATTACAAGTCTCTGCCTAAGACCTCCCCTTCATAAAATTTATTCTGTTCATCTCAAAAATATGTCAAACGGTGATTCTTTCTGTTTCACATTGCATTTATTGAACATAAAGAGATTGCCTCACAGATAAATTGTTTTGGACTGTGTTTGTATACATGTTTCTATATGTGTTTGTGCATGTATAAATAGAGATAGATAGACAGATAGATACACACACACCCTCATATGCATAAAGTACATGCACACATATTATTTCTGGAAGAAATGCCTGTATAAACAGCTGTTATTTGTTCTAGACTGTTCTTCTGGAATGTGAAATAGCAATTTTATACAGAAGGCAGCACTGTCAGTAGCTGACAAACCTTTGAAGGACAAGGAGGAAGAAGGTGTTTGGTAACTTTATGAATGCTGGAAGACAAAATAACATGAACAGAAAATATATCTGGAGGTGGGGACCCCAAGGCGATACAGAAGGAATTCAACAGTGACCTTGGTTTCTGTAAGATTAAGTGTAAGCAAGAGCCTTTCTGCACACCGTTGTACTGTGAGCTCAGCACTAACTATAAACATTGAGCATTATCACTTCTAGCAGCAGACACTGTCTGAAACAACATGTTGTTAACTTCAGAAAGTTCAGTCTTAGAAGAGGCTTAACTGAAAAGTAAAATCACTGAAAGGAAAATTGTTTCTGTTTTAGTCAAACCAGGACGTCATCAGAGCTTGCTTCTTCTGGATGTGCACTTTTCCCCTCTAGACTTTGGTGTGTTGAGGCTGCCTGTTAGTTCGTAGCCACCAAGCTTTACAGTTGTGAAGATCAGAAATGTATTATCTGATAAGACTGCATTGTATGTCTAGTAAAACATTCATCTAATAAGCAAGAGACAAAATATAATACTCCTGCATAATTCTCCTACTCAGTATATTCCCATTGCAGTGCTTAATGGAGCTAAGGCTGGGGCTTTTTTCCCCAGGTGTGGACACACGGCATGCTCTGTTTCCCTGGCAGTTCAGTGGTGTGTTAACATGGCAGCTTTTGATCCTGATTCTTCTCCCCAGAGCAGTGCTGTCTAAGGTACACCTTTCCAACTTCACACAGGTTGAGCCCTGCTTGCTTTTATGTAGGGGAATTAACTGGCAGTGGGTTCAGACTCTCACAGTGTCACACTTTAATCAGTATTTGCAGCATGCACTGCCCCTTCTTCTTCCCTTGTTCGAACCAGTCCGTTTGCTTAAAAGTCTTGAACATGCAATATAAAAGTGACTGAAACAGTGGTAAACTATGAGAGTGCAATAACATAACCTTCACTCAGCCTCCAGTAGAATGATGAGCTAGACTGAAGATAAAACTAACTCCAGTGTGTGATGCTCACTTGGCATGGAGTCCTGCCTTTCCTTCACCCCACTGTCTCCTGCTGCGTACCCTGTGCAGGCTCAGGCCTCCTCCGTGAGCCTGTTCATTAGCCTTGCAAAAAACAGATGGGGAAAAAAGCATGGTCTTATTTTTTTATTTTTTCTGCAAGGTTAGTGAGTTGAGCTGGCTTACAGAGGTGTTTGATGAATGTAAGGGCTAGGGTGGAAGTTGAACCTTATGGCTAAAAATAGGAGTTGCACAGCCAGGACAGGAAAGGCAGAAAGAAGAAAAAGGGAAATAGAGAGTTGGAAAGGGTAAAAAGCCCTTGACTGTTCAGTGGAGGGAATATATTTGATCAGTTCAGCTGACTGGAATTGCTCTCTCTGTGTTTAGCCTTAATTATTTCTGCTTCTACTCTCTCATCCTTTAGTTAGTCTCTTCTAATTAGTAAGCCCTTCACTGTAGGGATTGTGCATAATCTTGCAGGTGGACTCTGAGATACTGTGGGAACATTAACAATGATACAGTAATACTAATTCTGGTAGTTCCAGCTCAACTCCTGGTAACTATGGGACTGGTTCCTCCATTTAAATGATAGTGGGTTTTTTTTCAGTTTGTATCATAGAAGTGATACCCTCTCTTGTTTAAAGAAAACAGAAGTCTTAGTTGTTCCGGGTAACTCACATCTTTCATAATGCGAAGAACCAATAGGTACAGAGCTTTCTGACTCGTGAAGCAGTAACTAGGTGAAAAACACTAGTGAACTGGAGAAATGGTTGTTCCATGTATTTCAAGCATGTGCAGAAGCAAGGTGTAGGTAGGGCAGAGGAAGAGGCGCAGGCTCCTTGTGTTTATGAAGTTGCAATCTTCACCTCCCCCCCAGACTAATTGGATTCTTATTTTTTTTTCAGTTTTTCGACATGCTTTTGAAAATTAAATATTGATGACCTGCCACAACAGCCCGTGCCATAGGATAGACTGGTGGGCTGTGTGCCTTTGAGCTTAACCTTTCCAATAAATCACACAAGCATCTGCTTGCTGGGAAGTACATGCTGCTGGTGCTGCACATGGCAGATGAGGTATATAATGTAAGTAGCTCCATGCCATATGGGGAGTGACCTAAACCTTGCCTTTGGACACATACCAAATTAGGTTGACTTAGGTTTTTGTGTAGTTTCATATTGGAAAAGACCTGTGGCATCTTCACGGGTGCAGGATTAGCAGGGGCTGAATTGTGGCAGCTGAGGCAACATGTGGCTTGGAGGGTAAGTGGTGCCAACAGCTGAGGGCCATGCAGGTCCTTCAAGAAACACAGCATAGCTGGTTCTGCTTTGGCATGGAGACAACCCCCAGCCAAAACTGAAGTTACTTCCCTCATCAAATAGGTTTTACTAAAAATAACATTAAACCAAAAGACTTTTTGTGGAGGGCATCATAATTACAAATAAGAGATTTATTTTTATGGAAGAATTATTCAAGGATTATGAAACAGAAAATAAGACAGCTTGAGGATGTTGGAAGATGTTACACCAGAAACATCAATACTAATATAGCAAATTGTTGAAAACATGAAATCAGATAAGGTGCTCAATTTTCAGTCATATCAGTAGGGTCATTAGCAGGAATTACAAAACAGCAGAACTTATGCTATTAAAGTTGAAGAGGAAATACATTTTGTCTTTTTTTTTTTTCTCTGAAGTACAAACCATTTGTAAAGCCCGCAGTGCCTTCTGTAGCTTAGATCTGTGCATGCATTTAAAAAGAGAAGCAGGGCTTGTGTGCTCTCATTGAAATTTAATACTGACAAGGAGGCAAGTCAGTCTAAAGTATCTGTAGCACAGATAGGCAGCGGCTGCAAAGTGGTTGCATGCACGTTTTATGCAGTGGTCCTCTCATTTTAGTAATCTATCAAATGTTAGCATAGCCGTTTATGTGTCAGGATCCCATGCAACTGCTATTCCACTCCTCATCACCACAGACAAAAAGTAATAGCACTGCTATAACAGGATGAGGCAGTAATTCCCATGACTGTCAAAACAACTAAAATCCACAGGAATGCAAGCTGAGTTGTTCCTGGGAGCCTCATTTTGAGAGACCCTCAGGTTAAATTCAATCAGTCAGTGTGTCTGAAATTACATATACTCGCATATTTTTTTAACTGAGAGGGTGCAATATATAACCTTTTGGGGAAAAAAAATCGTAAAATCTTACTCTATATAAATAGATATATATAAAAGCTGCTTTATCCATAGAAAATTAGGATCCAGATTCATTTTCTTTGAATATCAAGTGAGAATGCCCTGCATAAACATTGTGTCTCTACACACACAGTGGTAGACTCTTGGTAGAGCGTTGTTGATATTAACAAAGCTACACCAATTTACAGCAGCTGGGAATATGGTCCATAGGACCTAAGTTACATTGGAAGATAATAATGATTCCTCTCTCAAGCATTGTCTTGTGCATTCAGCCATTAAAACATGGAAAGTTACTTAACATCTCAATATTACATATTGAAATTTAAAACATTGTAAGAATAATATGTTAAGCGTATAATTTTAAACTTAATAGGATTGGCATTTGCTTGTATGGTGAAGTAATTCGGATTCTGTGTAATTTGGGTAAATCCACAGATTTCAGTGAGTTCGTGTACTTATGTCAAGTCTGCCATCAGCACCAAGGTATTTGTGTATCACTTTCCGTTTGTCACATCTAGATTTCAAGCCACATGGTGCAGTTCTCATGTATCTGAAAAGGTATTTTAAACTCCTACTGAAGCTAACAGGAATTCAGTCAGTTAATGGAAGGTCGGACTAAGCTTCAAACAGATCCAGACTTGGACTATTGCACTCTTCATCTCAAAAGCAAGCTGGACAGAAATTCAAACTGAATGAAGAAACTTTGCCTCTTCATGTTCTTATTCTTTTACTTGGCATGGAGCCAATTTATTTTTAGCATAAAGCCCATTTTCTTGTCTGCAAGCAGCTCCATTCATATGGCCGATGCTTTCACTTGCACCTTCTGGTTGAGAACTCCCTTCAGTTGTCTGAAACAGAAATGAAATGGCAGTGAAAGCATGTGCATGTCTTCCAACAGGCAGCCATTGGACTTGGTTCCCATTAGTTAGGTCTACCTGACTACTCTTTTAGTAGCACAACTTCTTAGCTTTGGAAGAAATTGAACCGAATGTGTACAAATGCCTGTAAGAGGAGGCTTGCCCCCTAAATCTAGTATAATCTAGATAGCCAATAAACCATAGGGTCTCTGCCTTAATTACTACATCCCTAGGCAGCTGAGCTATTGCCTTCTCACTATTCACAGCATAACTGGAAACTCACCAAGGGACAGCTCAGCGAGCTTTCCTATAACATAGTGGGTGATGTGTCTTTTTTAAGGGTGTGAGAAATTATATATGATTTATCCAAAGCTGCAACCTAAGAAGTCCTCATTTGGATACATGTCAGTCATTCATACTCAAAGACCTATGGTGGAAACAAAATCCTTGGAACCTTCTGAAAACTTGGACACCTTCCAGGCTGAAGGCTTGCTTAGAAAGTCAAGTATCCATCAGTAGCATGCAATACCTAGAACTAGTAAAATGGGTTGGTCTTGTTTGCACACAAGGCAGACTAGGTGAAGGGCTTGACTATAACATGTTTCTTGTTGTAGGTCTGTATTACTCAGCTCTTTTTAGATTTGCCCCAGTAACACAGTCCTCTTAGGTTTCTAGTAGCAAGTTACATTCTGAGCTCACTTTCAAGGAACAGAACCACTCACACTACCAAAAATGAAGGCGTACTCGACCAAAGTAATTTATACTTGCCTTGCCAAACACCTATCTGAATGACAGTTCAAAAAAAAATATAATTCAAAACATACTTTTCTTTTACACTGTGCATTTGTAGATGCATTATTTTCTGTCTTCATTCCAGTTGCCTGTTCCATTTCTAAAAAAAAAAAGTAATGAAATAATTAAATTTAAAAGAATCATGGGTAAGTAAGCATACAGTCAATTTAACAGCTGTCTGAAGGAAAAAAATACCTAATCAGCTATACCTCTGGGCATTTGTCACACAGAAGAATAACTGAAGAATGATGAATACTGCCTAAAACCTGTTTTCTAAGGCAATGTGATTAATGTATGAGGATTTGTGTATCTTGGGGGCATTAAGAGAAAAGAGCAAAAATAGCAGCTTGACTGTAGCATGGGGGTTCAGATAGACCTTCCAGGGCTGAATTCTGCCTTTGTCCATCAGGTTTGTGCTAGTCTAACTCAAAGTGTTATAATCTCAGGAGATGGGAGCATTCAAGGCTTGGAGAGTCCTTACATGAGTATACCTGACATCATTTTCCCCTGGACTGATCCTCAGGTAGAAGATAAATAGAGCCTGAAAACCTTCAGGCTAAACTTGAGTGAGAAAATCCGGTATGACATTATGGAAAGTTTCACCAGTGCCTTTCAGGCCTGTGCTGCATTAATAGATTTTCACCTTAACATATAGCACGTGCGACCAGAAATGAGAAGCAACATTGAGACTGTGAGAAAAAAGGATCAAGACTGAGATTCTGCCTAGAAGTTTGGATGAAGCACATGTGTAATGGCCTAGATGGCTGTTACATGTGATGGCCTAGATGATGGTAGCTGGTGTCATCCCAACGGGTCATCTGGAAACGAACAAAGAGGAGTATTCCTTTGAGCGATAAAGCATACATACCTGTGAGAAGTGCATCAATTGTCTCCACTACGTGTTTTGCATCTTCCATTGTGAAACACATTGGTGGTTTAAATTTCAGTATATTTCTGTGAGGTCCATCTGCACTAAGAAGGATTTGATGCTCTTTCAGCCTGTGGAAAGAGGAAACATCAGTGTTGGACACAGGTATAAAACTGTATTGTGCCCTGTCAGACCCTTCAGGCTGAGTTAGATTTTGAAACTTTTCTTTTTCTAGAACTATGTTATCAAAAGCTACACAGATTTAAACTGAAATTAATGACTAACTGCCGGGGAATATTAGGAGAGTTTGGTCACTGCATATAGTGTTTAAAAACATTTACTTGTAAATAAGGTGAAGAGCTTCAGCCGTGGCTGGTGTTCGCGTTTGTTGATCTGTCACCAGATCCACTCCAACAAACAAGCCAACACCCCTGAAGAAAAAAACACAAGTGAAATCCAGTGTCAGCAACCCAAGCCTTCTGCTGCAAATGCAAAAACTGCTCCTAACAACCGCAGTTCCCTTCCCTGGGGTGCAAGTTGGGAAGGAGTAGGAAAGAGAGAAGACTTCCTCTTCGGTTGTCTTTTGGCACTGGCTACTTCAGACGATCAAGTGGAATAAGAGATATTTCTGGATAAGTAAATTTAGCTGGCTCATTAAGGCTTCATGGCCAGTTAAATAATTTGATAAATTCTAAACTTATTAATTCTTATTTATTAAATGATAAACTAACTACTTTAATAAATTATATTATTTAGAATTTTAAATTCCTAAATAAGAGAATAATTTTCTTTCTCTCTTACTTTGCAAACCTCAAGCCAGGGAGCTGTAGAAGACAATTAACCAAAATCAAGAACTAATAAAACCCCACAACCCAACCCTCCCCCCAAAAAACCTGAAGGCAATTATCATGGTAGTAATATGAGATGAGGAAAACCCACACTAACATCTCCAAATGAAATGAACCAGAGATTGGAGCAATCAGTCTAGTTGATGATGGTCTCCATCATCTCAACATATCAGTACATCTCCATGTACTGACAACCGGGCTACTGCACGGGGACAGCTCTTCTACTCTCTTCCAGAGCTTTTCTAGTGTCTACGCTTATACCTAACTAAGCAGGTGGATAGGAAACTTTTTGCAAAAACATGTGGCCTTACAGTATCAGTTTTGGGTAGTCCATTTTTAAAAAAGAGGTGTAGCATAATAATGCAATAACGTTTCTGTGTTCCCCTTACCCCAAACTTGTTGATTTTCCTAGCACAGTTATTTTTCTTCTCTGAAATACTGCTGTAAGGGACCCACCTGATATCTCCCACCAAGGGATGTTTCTCCTTTTGCTCAGCCAGCAACTCCAGGAGATACTTTCCTACACATGTAGCATTTCCTTGGAGATCTTCTTTTTCTATTACATCCAGCACAGCCAAACCAATAGCACAAGACACTGGATTGCCTCCAAACTGATAGTAAAGACAAACAGGAAAACAAAACCCATCAGAAACATTCATCTGTGTCTATCCATGTAGTTTTCACTTGCCCTCTCCTGCTGTTGGGAGGAAAGCTTGAAGAGGTGGGGATTTTATGTCACGCAGGCTGTGGAGCACAGTCCTCCACGCTTTGGGCAGTGTACAAGGCCCAAGGGAGGGGCTCCCTCTTCCTCCGCTTCGGGTTTCAGTAATTTGAAGATTTCACAGCTGAAGTGTTCAAGCTGCTCTCATGGGTTGCTGATGGCACGTGCAGGCAAAATACTCCTGTGAAGGGCAGTGATAGATCTGATATTTCTTGAACCAGAGGGTATAAACTCCATTGAAAGCACAGGAACTCATGGTAGCTGGGAAGAAGGCTCAGTCACAGGAGCAGAAAGAGGACTCAGTAAACAAGAAGAAAGATGCTTCTCTGTGGCATGCACACAGCTCAAACATTTCCTGGTAAGGGGTCACTGTTTTGTTAGGTGACAACTGTAGAGCAAGGTCTGCCAGGGCATGAGCCCCACTAGCAGAGAGGCTATCCTAGAGAATGAAATTTTACATGGTCAACATTGCAGAGCAGGGAGAGACAGAGAGAAGTAAGGGTTTATCCGTATGGATGTGAGCTGAGCTACTTGACTTGCCAGAGAGCTAGTGCTGGTCCGTATTAAGATATACCACTTGGTACAAAGCATATTTCAAAGCCTCTCCATTTGCTCTTAGATTAGACTGTGGTTGACTCGAGCTCTTAGTAATGTGAGGCAGTGAAGGATGCAGATGTTAGAAGCTGTTCAGGTGATTCAGCTAAATGCTAAATACAGAGCAGAAGAAAAAAGGCAAATCTTCACCTACGAACTTACTGTATTGAAATACTCCAGTCCGGAGGCACCAAAACTTTCAGCAATTTCCCTTGTTGTGACCACACAAGACATAGGGTGGCCATTGCCAATGGGCTTTCCCATGGTGACAATGTCAGGCACAAAGTCTTCGCCTTGCAATTGGAATGCCCAAAAATGCTTCCCAACTCTGCCAAAGCCAACCTGGACCTCATCAGCTATGAACACACCACCTGCTGCACGCACATACCTGAAAGCAAATAGAATAGCTTGAATGACTAGCACTGCAATACGCGTCTCGCGTAAGCAATCTAGGACAAGGGAGTCTGTGTTACAGAAATTCTTCAGTGTGAGCCCAGGTTAGGAAAAAAAAAAAGAGTGTGGCTGCTGAAACACAGCTATAGCTATTTCAATTGATAAAATGTTTAGTTTGCTAAATGTTAAGAAAACAAATTCTGATATTTTGATGCAAAGTAGGGGTACTGTAATGGTACTGCAGGGTTATATCTATGATGTTTCAACTTCATGTTCCATCAAACTTATGGCCTGAGGATTAAAGATAGAAAAGGAAAGACAATTATCCAGCCAGAAACAATTAGTCAGTAGATGTTCCATAAAAAATAGAAGTGGGCTCATACTCTTGAAAACATACAAAGGAACTACAGGTAGCCAAGAACAAAAGAGGGTGATAGCTGAACTGACTGGATAAGCCTATTATGAAAAACCCAGGTTTTTGTTCAATTTTCCATTTATGTCCTTTTGAACTGATGTACATACTCTGCCACTTTCTGGAAATAGCCCACAGGTGGAATTACTTGGCCTCCACAGCTCTGCATGGATTCAGCTATGAAGGCAGCAATCTACAAAAAACAAATGCAAGTAAGAGCTGTGTTCATCTACTTGGCCTTTGCACAAACATCTAACAGTCTAGAAATAAACATTTAAATATGTGCTTTAATTTAATCACGCAAGGGGTTGGACAACTGAGAGATCTTGAGAACAGCTATGGCTAGAGAATTTATTCATTTTATATTCTGGGGTGCCCAAAATTGCAGCAGCCAGGGCCACCTTTGCAACCTGATGGGAATACAAGGACCTCTGTTAAGCCCTGGTCCTGCAGCTGTTGAAGTGGAAGACACGTACTGGTGTCAGCGGACATTGGATCAGGCTCCTGGGAGCTCTGTAAATTTGTTTACGAATTTCAATTTACAGGAGACACACAACAGTGTTTGCCATTTTAACCAAGAGGTTACTGTAACTTGTTTAATGCCAAGGCTCTCCAGTAACGGGTATATGTGGTGATCAGCCTTTTTTGTTCAATCCTGACCACCAGGTAGAGGTGGGTAGAAGCTGAACTGTAAGATGACCTGAGGCTACGCTTTGGGCACCCCTGACTAATGCAAATAACTACACAAGTGAAATGTCAGCATGAGGCACTTGACAAAAGAGGAGAAAAATTCTACAGGTGAAATAATTCCAGTTGCTAGGAGTGAAAAAGAAAGTTATTCCAAGTCAGGAAGGGTAAGAGCAGCGGATCAGATACACTGGAACATCAAAATTCTCTTCTTGTCAACAGCAGAGGTCTATGCAGCAGAGATACAATATTACCCCAAAGACTCAGCATAAGTCTGCTATTTAAGGGATTGCATCCCCACACCACTTGTGAACCCCTCCCTGAGCATCAAGAGGTCTCTCTGGGCTGGTGCAGTCTTCCTGGAAACAAGGCCGAGCAGTAACTTGTAAAGAACCGTACACTATATTTGAAGAGTCATGCTACGGCCAAAGAGTACGAAGCTTCCCATAGCATGTGAGGCTTAGCCTTTAGCACAACTTGTCCTGCCACAGGTCTATGTCACCAAAACCTAAGAAATATGCAAAACAAAGGAAACAAGGGAAGAAAAAAACAAAACTATCCGTTAGTAGAGAATAAAAAAATGTCAATGAAGAAACTAAAAGAATGATGTAAGTCCATTGGACTAGAAGGGAACATGTTTTTCCAATCTCCACTGAAGTCCTCTGTGACTTCAGTGGCCTTTGGATCAAGCCCTATGTGTCTCAAAATGCTAATACCATCATACAAAACATTAACACACATTTTAGGTAAACCTTTTCAGAAACAGTCTGTTTTTATCAAGGTCATATTGTACATGATTCAAAGGTTCACCTTTTTAGATGACTCCAAAGTTATCTTAATCTACTAGACTCAGAAATGTAGTAACAAGATTTTATCTAGCATATTTTCTCTATATCCTTGAGACTTTTATATGTCCTTGCTTAAATTTGTGATGTAGTTTCTCACCTGACCCCAAAGCTTGCCCTAAGATATTTACAATCTATGGATTCAATGCATAAAATAGGAAATTAAACTGCTTTGGTTGTGTCTGCTTATTTACAACTGTATTATTCATCCTTTCATTGATGTCTAGAAAGCACCACGTAGAAAAATGGCCCGTTTTGAACACAGAACCCACCACAGAAAAATGAACGGCAGGGGGAAGCAAGAGAAAAATGAGTAAAGAAACATGTCCTTAGTTGCGTGTTTCATGCCCCCATGCCACGCTTTATAGCTGAAGCCTCAGCATTTCTAGATCACAAAACACACACCTTGCGTCCATTCTTCTGTGTTTCTTCAATAATCTTTTTCACCTCTTCAGCATAAGCACGTGCTGGATCTGTGTGGTCTTCCCTATATTTCCCTCTGTAGATATCTGGAGAAGGAGCCTGAAAAGACCAATTTTGATTTTTTTTTTTTTTTTTTTTTAAAGTCCATCCCTCCATGAAACATTTGCTTTCTTCTCTAATGCTCTGTGTTTTTGTCTTTCCACACAGATAGATAAAAGGAGTTAGTACAGCCTGAATTTCTGCATGGAATTGCAAAAATGCTTACAGGAGCTTAAACTCAATCTAGCCCTGTGATGTGTTCAACATTACTGGACACAACTGTTAGAAGAGCCGTCATCTACCTCATCCACCTTGAAAGACCATCCGTCCTCTCCCCCAAGACACAATACTGAGTCCTCATCCATCATTTTATTTCAGATGCTTGCAGAAATGATCCATTTCTGCAACTGGAGAACGGAGTTTTCCAATGTGTCACTTCCAGCATCCTAGTCACGGTATGAATCTGTATGACCTTCAAGCCTCTACAGACAGTGTTGGGAGACGTTCAGTAAATAAGGGCAAGGAAGTGGTATAAAGGTACTTTGGTTAACACAAGGAGATCTAGGTAGGAAAGACCTTGCTGTACATCTCTGGGCTGAGAATTATTTTTGTCTTTGTAGGATATAAAAGTTCAGGCTGAAAATCAAAACAGCATCCTGCTTAGTTGGACACCTATGAGCTCTATACCCAGATCTGTGTGAACCTGGGGGGTCTGCCTTTCCAGTTCTTGGAATTAGACTCAAAAGTCCTGCAAATCTTTAGCCACAACAGATATTGGCTGACTTCTTCAAACTGTGCAACTAGTGACTCGGGAAACTTGTAGCATTATGAAGGAAATCAGCCTCACAGCTGAATACTCTCTTAGAAATCCAAAAGCACACAATTTTGCTGTATCTAATCCACTGTCAAACAGCCATGTTTATGTACGCCAGCAAAGCAGAATGAAAGCATATTTACACCTGAAGCGGGTAATTCAATATGCTGCATAACAGGCACAAAAATGACAAAAAGCAAAAAACCACACTTACCACATGCACAAACTCCTTCTTGCTGTCCTTTCCCAGCTGATTAAATTTATAGGGACTGATGTCAATCAGAGATGTAACATGGCCATGGTAAGCACTGCACGAGTGTTAAATATCGAAGTCACTTTTCACCAAATTTATATTAGAGCTAAATTTACAACTCTGCCCATAAATAATCCAGAGTAAGTGACTGCATCTGCAACACAGTAGCACTGTTTGTGAAGGGATCTTGATTTCATTTACTCAGTCTTTCTCTCAAAGGTAATGTGAAATTGCTGTTGACTTTAATTCATTGGCAAGGCTGGAACCAGGAGGTTTTTATATTGCATAAAAACAATTGCCAGCACGGGGACAGACCAAGACAATGTCCCCTGGACTGCACCGCCTCTAAGGTGGCTGTCCTAGCAGCCTTACCTAGCAGCTGAAGGATGGGTCCAGCTCCCTCATTTCCAGCCTGTGGGCCCCACTCTGGCCAACCCAAGCTTTACAAGCCAGATCCCAACACCATTGCAAAGATTCTCAAGAGTGTCATGGAAACAGAAGGTGGGGATCTTATGCAGAAGCAGCACACTGCTATCTGCCCTGAAGGCCCTACGATCTGGACCATTTGACAGAAGCCACTTTCAGAATAAGGATGACTATTGTTTGAATAGAAAAGCTTTATATTGCAGAGTAAAGTACGCCAATTTGACTTATAAGTGAGGAAACACAGCTTTTTGAACCTAAAGCATGTAGCAGCTTCATTCAGGGAATAAACACTTTAGTTCAGCCATGAACTTGAAGCAAAGGGAACCTCAAATCAAATCAAAGACATGTCACAATCCCATAGTAGCACACACGTAGGGCAGAGAAGACTTTTTTGCACTTCTTTCACTTCTTTACACCTTTCTACTAACCAGTCAACAAAATCTGCCAATGGACACAAAGGACAGAAAGCCCACCCTGACTGGGATGGCTGCTATAGCAAAAGCCTATAGAGCCCTGGAACCTTGGAAAAGAAATACCCTGTGGTGTTCAGGAAGGTAAGATGTTGCAGTAAAACAGTGGCAAAGCCAGTTTCATCCTCAGCCTCTTCTGATGGAAGCTACTGTCAGAGGCTCCAAATCTTGGCCGCATTAGTCAAGGAGGGCTAAGAGAGGTCTGAGCATGGCTGAGCCAAACAAGCTTTCTGCCATTCAGGTAGAGTCACGTGCTCTTGCAGTTGCTCTGGCTGGACTTTCTAACCACAGCCTGAGAAGATCCAGCCCTACAGCTGCATTTAGGACAGGGAAACCCAGAGATGTGGTCGGCCACCTTCCTCATGGCTGATGGCCCTCTCAGTGCCTCCTGATTTTGGAGCTGCTCAGATTTGTGTGTGTACTTGGAGGAGAGCTGAGCACTGGTGCAGCACCGCTGCAGAGCTACAGAATCTTTCTTCTTGACCACTGAGTATTTATTTGTACAAAAAGAAACATGTCCAGTAGAGGGTGACAAACAAAAGCCCTTTTCCAGGCAGCCCAGAGACCAGACCATTCATTGATGTTTCAAACCAACATTCAAGTTTCTGGCCTGAATTGCTTTGGGAGCCTCTATGGGAAATGCCCTGTAACAAGTGATTGACCTTCTGGAGTGACTGACCCAGAAACTTATTTTTCAGAGATCTTCAAACCTTCTATTTATCCAAATGCGGAAAAGGGATTTCCTGACCTGTTCTAGTATGAAAGCAACAAAGGTTTTCTTTCAGCAGGCAGTGGAGTACAAGCAGCAGGGGGTTGATGCAGAGCTACTTCTGAAGTAATGGCAGGAGATGCTGGCTGCATTCACATAAGCTGCTCTATGTACTTACTTTTCAAGGGTGATCACATCTTGGTGCCCACGGTACTGCCGAGCCAGTCGTAAAGCTAGATCATTTGCTTCAGACCTGCATAACAACAACCAGAAAATAGTGAGGAAGCACTTCCAATTAAAATGGTATTCTAACACAGAAGAGAAGGCATGGGATATAATAAGTCAACACAGCAGGCTCTGTTATTATACAGATTACAATGCTAAGGTTGAGACTGAAAATGCCATGTAAGAGGGCAAAGAAAAAACAGCTCTTTATATGAAGAGCAAACAAAGAGATGCTTTCTTTCCTTGCCCTTTGCTTGTTGACATTTACCTCCTCTTGGTACAAATGCGACCATTTTGCAGCAAGAAGCGCAATGCAGCTGCAAACCCTTGAACAGCAACAGTGTGTCAGCCCCATCCCCCACCCTCCATGATGTCTCTGTCCTCCCCAGCGCTTGCACCATCAGGCAGCAGAGAATGCAAATCTGCTCCCCAGACGGAGACTCAAACTTCCAGCCCACAGCACATCCCCTGCTCACAAGTCCCTGAAGGTTGTCTGTTCTGGCAAGGTAAGTGATCACAGTCTAAACATCATAGCCTAAAGAAAACTACTCATTTCATAGGTCATATGTCAATTTACTTGAGCAACCTGGTCTAGTGGGATGTATCCGTGCGCATGGCAGGGGGGTTGGAACAAGACAATCTTTGAGGTCCCTTCCAACTCAAACCATTCTATGATTCTATGATTCACCAATCTGTACATATCCTTCACCAGTTTGAGGTCTCATTTGCTTTTCTTGCTTTTCCCCCTTTTTTGCATAGCATTTAGCAGACCAGTTTCATGCTTTGCCTCTCTTGCCTCTCTTGCACTTAGGAAGATTTGGACCAAGCTGTTCCAAGTGTCCATCTCAAACAGGAGCAAAATAGTCATAATGGAAAAAAAAAATATTCAGACATACCCAGAGTTAACGAAATAGCAAACAGAGAGTTTCTCAGGCAGGGTGGCTGTAAGACGTTGCGCATACTGAACAAGATTGTCATGCAGGAACCGGGAATTTGTATTGAGCAGTTCCATCTGTTTTGTTGCAGCCTTTATCACATATGGATGGCTGTGGCCAACTAAATAAGAGAATAGTCAGTTATTACTAGCAAGCAGTCAGTTGCTGAACCACACAAGGAGATTCAGAGAAGCACTGTGAACATCATCCTTGGAAGAAGTGTGTGCTGATCGCTATTAGAGAGAAAGGAATAGAAGCAGACGTACAAGCTGAACTGCTTACCATGCGCAACGTTGTTGATACAGTCCAAGTATTTTTCTCCTTTCTCATCAAACATATATTGGCCCTGAGCACGCACTATCTTCAAAGGGTCCTTGGCAAAGAAAACTTTGCAGGAAGGCCTAAAAAAATAAATTAAAAAAAATATAAAATTACACCATTTTAGTTTTCTCAGTTGCCCCTTTTCTCAGTTGCTCCTTTTTAGGTCATTGATCTTTTGGAGACAACTGCCTCCCTCTGCAAAGAGCTTGCGAGCAGTTCAGAGGGTGGTCAAGCAGGGCTCCTGCTGAAATTAAAACTAGCCTCCACGCACCTCCCCAGGCACAGTGGAAAGAGAAGCAGATCTTTAATAAGCACATTTTCAAAGCATGACCCTGTCTGCAAGTGGTTTCACAGGAGCACAGTGACTGCAAGTCATTCCAGGTCCTTATAGGTCCTGCTGTAGCTCTGTTTGTTTACATGCCTTACGAACATGTACGGCAAATAAACTTGCTGGGCATAAAACTAGGTTGTTACGCATTGTTTTATACTATAGCCAAAATTTCATTACGCAATGGATGACTGTACTCTACAGAGGTCACATTCAAGAACAAAACACTAATGCCTTGCAGGCTTTATTTTCAGAGGTGCTGAGCAGCTCCTAAAAATCTCAGTCTCTCATCCTGACTGCTTGCGATAAAAATCTTCAAAAGCAGCTTTTTATAAGCACCTAAATTGCAGTGGCTTCCAGCAAAACTCGGGCTCCTTGTAAAATTACCCGAAGTACTCTCTAAGCACTCTTTCCTTTTGTTCACCCCACACAGCCCGATGCAATAAACCTTGCATCGGCGAGAGTCCCTCGGCACCGAGCTGGCCCCTGGAGACAAGTTCTAGTGCACGCTTCATGAAGCCGTGACGTTAATGAATCATTAGTGAGCTTCCTATACATTCCATACATTTAGGATGCAATCAGTCAGCAGACAGCCGGTGCTGATTTTAACAATCCGGACTTGTTTTTCACTTGGGGACTGAAGGAGGAGGAAATAACACAGTGATGCAGACCGCGGGGTGAGAGACGGGCACAGCCAGGAACACTGCTCAGGTCAGACCTGCAGGCAGCAGGGTTTGGCTGAAGAAGTCTCCTCAGTTTCTCCCGAGCGGGGCCGGCCGGCAGCTGTCACTGCTGGGGGCGCCGCTGCAGCCGCCGGAGACCTTCCTCCTCCTCCTCCCCTCCGCCCCGCTCCCGGCCCCGTCGTCGCCCCTACCCGATGTGCCTTCGCCGCAGGGCCAGGGTCTCCGCCTTGCTGTAGCGCTCCTCCATCCCTCCGGCTCGGCTCGGCTCGGCTCGGCTCGGCACGGCACGGCACGGCACGGCACGGCACAGCCCGCCCGGGGCTCCCCGCCTCTTATGCCGGCGCCGGCCCCCGCGAAACCCCTCCTCCTCGCCTGCCTCCCTTCTTCCCCGGCGGGACGGCACCGCCAGCGCCCGCCCCCCCGAGTTTTTCTTTTGGACGACTGAGGCTCAGCTGGGGGTTGTCCCCGTGCCTTGCAGTTTTTCTAGCGATACCGATTAGTAACAATTAGACTTTTTCACTCTAGGCAGGACCTAAGTATAACTGGTCCTATGATCTCTTTTTCTAACCACAGTGCCAATATAGAATCACAGAGCGGTTTGGTTTGGAAGGGACCTCAAAGATCATACGGTTCCAACCCCCCTGTCATGGGCAGGGACACCTCCCACCAGACCAGGTTGCTCAAAGCCCCATCCAGCCTGGCCTTGAACACTGCCAGGGAGGGGGCAGCCACAACTTCCCTGGGCAACCTGTGCCAGTGTCTCACCACCCTCACAGTAAAGAATTTCTTCCTAATACCTAGTCTCAATCTACCCTCTTCCAGTTTAAGACCATTAACCTTTGACCTATCACTACATACCCTTGCAAAAAGTCCCTCTCCAGCTTTCTTGTCGGTCCCTTCAGGTACTGGAAGGTGCTATATGGTCTCCCTGGAGCCTTCTGCAGGCTGAACAACCCCAACTCTCCCAGCCTGTCTTCACAGCAGAAGTGCTCCAGCCCTCTGATCATCTTCGTGGCCCTCCTCTGGACTCTCTCCAACATGTCCTTCTTGTGTCAGGGGAAGTGATTTGCTTGAACGGGGCATAATTTCATGGAGAAGAAGGGCAGAATTCATGCCAAGAGGCATCCCATTTCACAACAGCAAAGCTGCTGATGGAGCACCTCAGCTTCACCTTCTCCCTGCCACGCGTGCACCCACTCCTCATATGGAGGCTGCTCCTTGAGCTGCATGGGCAGACAGCAGCAAAACCTGTGCCCACGTCCCTGCTCCCCCATCTGTCACCTGTAGCACTATGCTTGGAAGATTTTTCAGACAGCATATGTAAAGCCACACAATTTCCTGTGCTGATACTTGTCTTTTCTAGATCAGTACCCAGTAAGTCATCCCAAGTTTTGCAGATGGAAGAAACACACCTCCTTACTTTTATGTTTTTTTATATCTCTGCCAGTAAGCCACTTTTCTGTTTCTCTAGTCAGCCATTTTTATTTCCTTCAAGCATTTTCTTGAGCTTCTTTAGACAGTGTTAATTTTGAAGATCCGCATCATTCACGTTCCTCCATTCCTACTCCATTGGAAACCTTGCCTCATCAGCCAACAAAGCAGCCGTGTAGCAGAAGTGGTACAAGGCACCAGGAGCTATACCTCCATATCCCAGCAGAGACAGCAGCTGTCTGTCTTCAGTGCCTTACCAGGCAGAAGGCATGGACTTGACTTAAAAGATATGAGGGAGTTGTCAAAGCTGTGAGCTAGGGCAAGTATTGTACAGGCAGCAATGAGATTCAGTAATAGGTCTCAAGAAGAGCATAAGCATTTAGCTCTGCTAAACATCCAAATAGAGCCTAGGCTAGAGCCTGTCAGGAACGCTGTCTGCAATGTTTTTGACTATTGCCCACTTCCCTGAAAGCTGGGGAATGATATTTAGCACAGGACAGATGTAGTTCAAGTTGTACACGTTATATACTGGACGTAATTGCAATCCCTTTGTAACAGCAATGTAAAGAAAGGCTAGAGCCCAGGCAGTGAATGGCACCACGTGAGTATGTGAGTCTGAAGGCATTTCAGGGGTGATGATTTTCCTGCACTGATCTGGTGCCTACCTTCTGTCCATGCTGAGCACAGCCTTGTCCCTTCTCTGGGGCTGCTGGGCGTGCCAGGGCTGGAACATTTCAGCTGTTCATGCTGACCTGTCCAGTCTTGCTTGCTCAGAAGCCCTGAAACACAAACAGATTTAAGGGATATGCAAGCTACGGTGCTTCTACTACTTTACAAGCATGCATCAGCAGCCAGTACTGCTTGTATCAGGGCTTTTTGTTCCAGGTTTAGCAAAAGACAGCTCCTTCACAGATTAGCAATTGCTTGAAGTGATACTAAATTTCATCAGGAAAGCTCAAGAGTGGTAGGTGAAATAGCTTGTTAGAAGGGAGGGAGATGCTTCTCTCTTCCTTTAGAGCCATGGAAAGAGGCTTAACAATCATGAAAACAGCCCTCCCTCTTGGCTTGTAGTTCTTGCATACTCTTTGTATATTATCAGCAGGAACAAATCTCATGAGCAGAGTGGAGATCTCTCCCCTCGATTAGCAGAGGGACCCTGCTTAAGGGCTTTCCAACACCTTGTCACTTGGCTTTTTTAGACCTTTCCTGTTCCTTCCACTTGCCCTCATAATGCTGTGAAGTAAATACTAGTAGCTATCTCTCCATGATAAGCGAATTATTAAAATTGTTACTTTTTTTTTTTTTTTTTAACCTCCATACTCTTTTTCTCCATCCTACTCTGTTTGCTTTCTGAACATTTTATTTCATTTTTTTTCCCCACACTTTTTAAAGGGGTTTGTCCTGGCAGGGTACCAGCAACCAGCTGAATGATGGAAATTAGTAAATATTTCTAAGAGCTATTGAAAATATCCAAGTAAGGTGCCTTCCTCTCCCTTTTTAACTGTTTAAGGAGTTACTGTATTTCTGAAAAACAATGTATTGCTAGTGCATCCTGAGAAGCAAACCCATTGGTCAGTGGAAAATGGTCTGCAGTGAAGATCTGTTTCAGTACAGGAAGCTAAAGGGTCAGTCCAGTGCAGGGTGTGTTAATTGGGTACAAATAGGCCAAAGGGAGGGTACAAAAGAATGAGATCATGTTACTGAGCTTCACGGCAGCATCGCTTTCCAGAGCCATTTGCATGCTTGCTGGGTCCGGAATAATTTTGTCGAGAATCATTTCCATGCTGAGGGTACCAGCAGTGTTTGTGGTTCCACATTTTTTAAATGGCAAATTTATTCTATACAGATCTTTCTGATACAAGCTAATTAACATAATAGAGTTTATATTTTAGATTATGAGGGGTTTGGGGGCCATATTTATCAGTTTTTCTGATAAAATGCGTAAGCATGTGAAAAATCCCCACCTTAGTTGATGTGCCAGGAGCTGTGTCTACCTTTGATCTCAGAGACAGACTAGAGCAGCTTGAGTGCAACTATACCAGCAAACCACAATCTCTCTGAGGAGGTCTGTGTACAGTATTTTCCTGAACTGGTCATGTTTGTATATTTGTATGCATGCATCTATCCATGCATTTATTTTTATACATGTGCATATAGACTCATATATAGATGCATATATATGGAGTATCCAAGCTCTAAGCTTTGAGCAAGAATCCTCAAACCCTGTATTTCTCTACTGCAGCCAGGAGAAGAGGGAGGAAAATGCCCTGCGAGTACTTCATCTAGAAATTAGCAGAAGCCAACAGAAGAGAAGACAAATTAGTAACCCTGGGAAGAATGATTGATTCTGCTTGCAGGAACATGACTTAAGAATTTTGTTTGTTTTCTTTTAATACTTATTTGGGTGCAGTTGTTGCTACTTGCTGGAACACGAATGCTTTGTCAGCTCCATGTTTCGTTCTTTTTGTTTTTAAACATTTCTTTGTGTGTGGTTATTATAATTGAAGCATTAGGTGAAGCTGTGTGAGATGAAAGATAGAAAAGGTCACTTCTGTGGCTATTTATTTTGACTTCCATAGACTCTTTGTTACAAATGGATGAGGATTAGCAGGTTCAGTAGGTCCACGAAGCAGAGCTGGATGTGAGTAATGGCCTGCAAGTATTTAATTAAAAGCTTCATTAAAAAAATAATGAGAGGGAGAAGCAGCAGGCATTTCACACACAGCCTTGTGTGTGCTATGGCATGTCACAAAATTATGAAGGAAGTATTGGGACAGGATGGAACACCGGGGGAAAGCCGTGTGCCATGAGTGCAGTAGGATGTGAAGGCTATAGGATACTGGTGAGATGAGGTTAGACTTCAGGAGTGTGATACTGAAAAATAACTGGGAGGCAGCAAAAGGACTGTTTGGGAAACCCATGGACAGTTACTTGTAGCAGCAGCCATTGTCTAGAATATGCTTGGTGTCTGTTTCTCGGCAGGGCAGCTGCAGCAGCGTCTAGAACCACCTTTCCTCCTCTACAAAAGGAGAAGAAAGGAGAAAGCTGGAAGGAAGAGAAAGCCAAAAGTGACCATAGGAAAAGCAAGGACTATGCCTGGGTCAGAACTGCCTGGGCTGTGCATGCAACATGGCAGAGCTGCCCCTGCTCTTGGCACCACTGAGTGCTTCTTCAGGGATGCCGGGCACGTTAAGCTGCAAGTACCTCATCTGGGAAAGGAAGCAAAGCTATTTTTAGTCCCCCAAAAGTCTAAAAAAGAGTTAGATAAGATTAACTGTCGTTTGTGCAGATAAACCACTCCTAACCATGGGTTAAGAGAAGAGGTCAAACCCCCACGGTGCTCATTCTCTCCCCTAGCCTGATGTGACTGCATTTTTGAGGTGAAAGAAGGGGAAACAATGGGGCTTGTCTGAAATATTTCAGGATTTAGAAAACCCTAACATTTAAATAATGCTTTGAAGAGATCACAGCTGCTGTCCAATCATTTTTTTTAATTATTTCTTTTTAAAAAAAAAGCTTTGTTTGAGGAGACTCCTGCAAAATTTTATTGTCTTAGACCAGGGTTCTCAGCAGTTCAGATTTATTTTTTCACCTCCAGCATTATAACAAGCAGTGACTGGTGATTTTCAGCTTTACTTCTTTGGATCCTGGTATGCCTGTGGACTTGCCTAAGCAGTAGTTTTGACTTTTGGTTAATATATAGATCCTTGCAGCTTTTCCAGGGTGAGGAAAGGCTCTAAGGTTTGCAGCAAAGCTTCTTCCTTCCTTACTTGTGTGGGTGCCCACAGCCTGTGCTGCCTGTTTAGAAAAGATGACTGAGCAGACTTGACTTCGAAGGGAAAAGGCATACTAAGGATAGGAAGAGTGATATGGGTTTTTTTTTTTTGCACGCTCTAAGGAAAATGAAATATTTCTGATTTCCAGGAATGAAGGCTCTGATTTCTGTGTCAATCTGAAAACTGACACAATCTGCACTAGATTTCAAACTACAGATTGGCACAACACAGCACATGCTTTTTCCAATCCAGACAGAGTAGAACAATTTTTTTGCACCAACACTAAGAGCTTTATAACTATGCAAAATCAGCACCAATGGTTGGATTAATATTTTAATAATTACACACTTTTTACATTATGAAAATAAATCATAAATAGTGTAAAAATAATTCTGAAGATCAACTTCTCACAAGCAAGAAACAAAATTCAAAGTACAAAACTGAAGGAAAACAAAACAGTATTCAACTGAAAACCAAGGAGAAATTTTAATAATAAAACAAAAGCATGCTGTTTGATGGAGTTCAATTAAGTCAGGACCAGAGGCCACAAGAAAGTGGTAATTAATAACAAATTAAAATGGGTGATTAAAACCTTGCAATTCTTTACACTACTCATCAAAAGAGGTCTCGTGACATATTTACAGTGCTAAGACAAGCAAAATATTTCTAGTATTGACAGTATGATACTGACCCATGTGTTTTCCCCCCCCAAACAGTGTAATCCTTGCCAAATTACTTTTCCTTGTATTTTTATCTCCTCTACTGCATTTATGAGACCATTTGCAATACAAAAATAACGGCACATATAGATGAACTTAAAAAAGTAAAAAATACAAATAAAAATATATAATATTTTCCAAAGGAAAAAGTCAGATACATACATCTTAGTAACATTTTTTAAGTTGTGTGATATTTTCCCAAACATGTACAATAATATAAGAATATCCACATATATGTTAACAATATGTAAAACATTCTTCCACCAACCCAACTCTTCATAATACTTAAGAGAAGTGTGCAAGTACCAATAGTATCTGGGAAATTCATACAATTTCTTTTTTTTTTAAATAGAAACAAGTAAAACACTAACGGTCCCAGGTTAAGTTAAGGCCCCCTGTTCTCCAAAGAAAATTCAATTTTCAAGCAGCATTGATAATTGGATGCATTTAAAAACAAAATGAAACAAAATCAACACTCCAAATCCTTTTTTAAAAATACAAGCTCCACTTGTTTTGCAGAGTATCTTTTTCAAATTCTGTCAGAAATGATGGTGGCAGGCACTTGTTTCTAACAGCATTTAATGAATCCAACCACCACATAAAATACTTCAGTAACAGAGGAAGCAAGAAAACCTTCATTTGTACATTACAGCAACATTGAGATCTATAAAAGCAAGTTGCAGAAAGGAAAAAAAATAAACCCAAAACCAAACCAGGAGTTAGTTTTAATTCTGGTCACTGAAATTGAATACATTTTGGCAATGACTAAAAATTAGACTTTCTTTTTTGACCACTGTCTTTGCAGATATTAGTGTTTTGTATGACTCTCTAGTGTGAAAATTTAGGTGTCTCATTAAACATGGCTGAGCCCAGGTATACAATCCCGGTTCTGTGGCAGTCAGTGGGACAACTCTCCCTAAACCTCGACAGGATTCAGGATCTGAACCACATCTCTGGATGCAGCCCCCAGCCTTATGCAGCACCACTCTCCCAAAATGACCAAAGGCCTGATCATCTCATTTGGGGTTGCATTGTCTTTTCGCTGGCATAACTGATGCTCACGTGCACTCTTCCATGAGTGTGACACTCAATGGAACCAATGCTAACTTTCTACACTGAACATCAATCTTAAGAATTACCCCTTTTTAAATACATGTGCAGGTATATGGATTTGATCATTCTGAATTCATTCATAATACTTACATGGTAGACTAAAAGGATACATAAACAGCTGCATGAAGAGTGTCATTCTGCCTTGCTACACTATCAGAACATGACATCAAAATCAGCAATAAATAAAAATATAAATCAAAAAAATACATCATATCAGTGTTCCATGAATTAATGTTTCACACTTTACCTCAGGAAAAAATGAAAAGGTGTCCAAAGCATCCTGAAAGAAAGATTCCCAATAGCTAATTTATGACTATGAAGACAAGGACCACGTATCTCAGACATATTCCACACAGTGCTTAAAAGACTTGCTGCTTCTGTAGCAGGACTCCTGCACAGTGTGGTTATAATACACTGGAATAACAGATGACTACAAAATTTGATATGAAACAAATACTGAAAACTCTCAAAGAAACAAGAATTAATCATACTCAAAAAAGTCAGGGATATAGAAACTGTGTAGACTCATACCACTACACATTTCTACAACTGAAAAGACTGGTAGAGGAACTACTGTTCCTGTCACAAACTAAACAAAACAAATTATATCTATTTGGAGGAATGCTACTAAAAGATATAACAACACATAGGTGGTTCAAACTAGGTTTGCCATCAAAAGAAGAAAGATAAACTAGCACCAAAAATAGTTGCCTTTTAAACAAAATAAACGTTGCAAGTCTTCACAGGGTACTTTTCTTGACAAAATACCAAACCCAACTATTTTTTCTTGTACCGAATATGCAACTTTTCTAGTTACTGTTAGGTTTCAAGTCAATCTTTGAGATGCAAATATTTTCTGCCAATATTCATATCAATCTATGTATGTAGTTTAGCAAACTAAATTGTTTATCTGTTGTTCACCCATGGCCATTTAAAAAGAATGAACCTTTCATGCTACTGAACAATACAGAGACTTAAAAAAGTTAAATTAGATTATTTGGAAAAAAAACCCCAGTATTCCTACCTGGTGGGAGTTAAATAAATTATAAGACAGAAAAACAAAGTGAATAAAGGTGCTTAAGTGTTTCTTCAGCAGGGTTTCAGTGTCGAGGAGTTAAAGGAGAACTGAGTTTTGACTAACACGTAACAGTAGTGTCGATAATTATTTCCTGAATGAAGAAACTATGCACCAAGGTTCTGCTAGCTTTATTGAGGCATATAGAAATGGATGCTATGAGGACAGTTTAAAAATATAGATATACAAGTTTAAAAAATATCAAAGTGCTAATGGCAGCATGCATTTAATAGCTCTTTATCTTGTTGCTGTGTCTTAAAATTAAAATGAGTTGTGTTTGTGGACACTCTAAATATGGGATTGCTAAAACAATTAATAAACATCCTACCTGATTTTGCACTTGATTTCACTGAGGGACATTCAAAAAATATTTTATCTTACTGTATGATTGCCAGTATTTGATATTTTATAAAAAAAGTTGCAACTTCTAGTCTTCACATCTATAATATACCTAGCTAAATTGTGCCAAGCCAGGACAGAGGCATGAGACTTCTTTCTGTTGAGAGGGCAGCTTGCTACTCAGTCTGTTGTTTTTTGAGATACTGCTTCTTAAACAAGTGAATAAAATTGGCAAGTCAGAGAGCTTACATGGTTCTTCTCTTGTCCCCTTTCTGGAAAGCCCCTCATTCATATTACTGCTGCAGTGCTCTGGTTATTAACACTTTATATTAAATCTATGCCATGTGAAGGTTTTTACTATAGTAATTGTGATTATTTAAATAGGTTGATACTTTCATCTCTGAAAATTTAAGCAAAGAAAAAAGTTTTTTTCTCATATATGTGAACACTTGTTTATTTCTTACTGTTGGAAAGATGGAACTGAGCACTAAATATATATTTTCAGTATATATATATATATATATATATATATATATATATGTGGAATTTTGTTTTTATTAGTAAGGTACTACTAGATGGCGGCCACTAAATTAATTTTTAGTTTTAAAAATCTTTGGAAGATTTTTCCCTATGAAAAGCTGGTTTGTCTCTGATACACCAAAATGACAATAAAGATTTAGCAAAGTGAAACACTGCATTATAGTGGAATTGCCATTGATCTGAGATTGTGAAGAATTATGAAAAGTGCAACCACAGCCAATCTCCATCTTCATATGACTTAGAAATGACTGAGTAAGGAAAAATGTGCATTCCAAGCAGGGCAAGATGCCCGCACATGGATGGAGACAGACTGTCTTCCTCAACTTTAGTTTTGGTCTACATATGAAAGACATGTCTCAGAAAAGTAACTAAAAAAGTTTGTGATCCTCCTGCTATACAATAGGAACAGAAGTGATATAAAAAGAATTTCCATCTGCCAAATATGGCACCATTTCTCATAAACTAGTTTCTCAAACTAACTACAGTGCACCATATGAAGACTCAAAACTGGAAAAAATACCTTGTGGCAAAAACTACAAATGTGCATAAGTTATGTATTTCTAGCAATAAAAAAAAAAGTGGAGAAGCAAAACTTTGCCAATGTTTCTCTAGAAACCTAGTCATCTGAGCAGAAATGGAGAAATATTACACCTTTAACAGCTTAGCGCGATGACAAGTGTGCCGTGATAATCACACAGACTTGTTTCTCCAATGGTTTTTGAGTAATAGCATCCACTAAGGTCGCTGTAACAGCAGAAAAAGAACAAGACAAATAAATCAGCCTGTGAAACACAAAAATAAACTCTTCTTTTTTAGACTTAAAGGCTTCAAAGACTCTGAAATAAAAACTGTCAATACTGAAACAAGATGAACATGTGGCCTGAAATATTTTCTTCAATGCCATCATCACAAATGTTGAATATATTATTGAAATGCATCCTTTGTGGCAACAGTTACAGGACGAGGAAACAAAATTAACCATAGCTTCCACAATTCTGCAGAGAAGTTCAGCCAGTTTTGTGTAATTTAAACTGGATCACCTGAAAACCACACCATGGTACATAGTGTCTCTGGTAGTTCCATTATCCTCCTCCAGAGGATGTTCCGATTCATCCCCACCTCAAGAATACTCTTTCCTCCAGCAGTCCCAAAATACAATATGCAGAGCACATACGCTGTCCATCCTTGAGTAAGGTTGAGAAGCTTCTGGTCTCAGGTGGTGTCTGCCATCAAATGATCCCTGCAGCACCTCTGTAACCTTTTCAAACAACCCACAGAGAAGTCTGGTTTCTTCTTCAAACTTCTTTCCTTCTTGATTAAGGACTCAACAGGGCCTATCATGAATGTCTTCCTGACTGTGAGCAGTGCAAGGCAAACCGATGCTGATTAACAGGTGGGACTCTCTTTGATCAAAGGGGCCAGGCGACCCACAGGACTGGAAGCCATCCACCTGCAGCTGGAACTCTATTCCCCAAAAATTCAAGGCCTTTTTCTATCCTCCTCTGGTTTATCTCTTTTTAGCAATAAGCCATGGTGTGACTCCCTTGAGATGACAAAAGGAAACGACTCAGAAGCTGGAATCAAAAGTCACCGTGAGCAGCCATTTAGCATGTGACATGATCACACAACAAGCAGGTTTGGCACACAAACTCATGCTTTTAGTGCGTACAAGCAGATATGGCGGCATGAACCAGTGAAGTGTTTAAGATGGACATGGAAGCCAAGTCAGTAAACTCCAATGGCAGCTGGTACAGTACATTTCATAGCATTTTTCTCTTATTTGGTCACAATTTCTTGTAAACTAGTTCATGGCACTCATTGTCCATGCAGGTCCACAAGCCAAGATATAAGAATTTACAGAAATAATCAGATTATTGATCATTGTATCATGATCTCTCTCTCATTAGAAAGAGAATCTTTGCAGGTTTACCCTGCAGTTACATGACATCTAACTGCAGATGTAAGTGAAAAAAAGATGTACACATGGACTATTGCAAACAAGTAGAAGCAGCTACATGTAAACATATCTCAGACTTGTAAAATAAAATTTTCAGTTTTCAACTATAAATACAAAAAGTGGAGCACTATATACACAACTTCATGCTTGTAAGGTTAGATTCATCACTGCAGAGACAAAAAAAAAAAAAATACAGATTAATCAAATTAGTAAATTGGTATTTCAGATTTCTATTCCAAATACATAGATACAGCCGAGTTGCAAATATGGATAGTTACTTCCTCAGCACCAGCTATTCTTCAGAGATAAATGCATCCAGATACCACTTATGCTTTAAGTTTTCTAATCTATTATATGCCATTATCCCTCCACCTACATTATTCTGACTACTATGTTTTTAAATCTAGCACTGTCTAGGTTAAAACTTTACCAAAGTAATGTTGCCAGTTAGCATTAGCATATAACATAAGGACCAGGAGAATGTATTGAAGAATAGAAAGGTAAGACAAAGGTAAGGGCAGAATGCACTGTTCTCCTAGGTATACCAGAAAAATAATATCATAGTAGATCAATATAAATACTTGATAAGACTGCCACATTCATGAGCTTTTGTAAAGCATGAGAAGCAATGATCACATGCAGAAACCAAAGGATGTATGAATTTTCATATGAAAGAGAAAAATCTTGGACTTCCCAGAAATCTAATGCCAACTTGTTCTTACAATACTGCCTCAATGGGTTATTGCTTCTGCATATATTACAATCTCATCACTCCAACTACTGTCATGGGGATGTCTTATTTTGTGTTGCTGCATGCATCTGTCTAAGATGCTCTGAAGTATATCCCGATACTGTTCAGTATGACTGCGAAGGCTTTTCTGTGTGCCAAGGATGTAATGCCCTTGGAAAGAAAAAGTTCTGCCCATCCTTCCTACCTTTTGCCAACAGCCAGGCATTGGTAATCCATCAGGACCCTGTTTCAAGGGGAGGAGGAAAAAAAAAAAAAAAGAAAAAGGTATATTTAAGTTTGATAGCATAGATGTTCCATCAATATCCATTAGAACAGCTGAAGCAGCTCTGAGTTTTTATCTAATAAGTAGCTACCAGTTCTTTACTTATTTCCTCTCTTGTTCTCAAGGTGAAGGAAAAGCCAAATGAAAGGAGGTTTACACTGTAAATACATACGTGTGCCTCTCTGCCATGAAGATCTGTTTTTCTAATGATTATTAGAACATCTTCATCAGTTTCTTATTGCTATCAGAGCTCAGGCGGCATATTATTTTAAATACAATCTGTTATTCACAACAATCTGTAGCTGAATGTACAAGATCAATGAGCAAAAAAAATATTATCACTTTTATCTGGAGAGTATTGTTTTATGGGCCCCTAGTACAAAGTTAACCCAATGATAAGATAGCAAGGCTTAAATATGAGTAGGACTTTTTCTGTTGACTTTCATTCTTAGCTTCTGAATGAAGCAGCAACAAAGTAAGGTCTTAACATATCTGAAGTGACACAGTGGAAGAAAACATCAGTGGTGGGTGCAGGGCAGTACAGCAGCACTGACTGTTTCATCACTTGGATCATATGGCTATCTAATTTCTTCTTACGTTAGTGAGAGTCACTCCATTTCTTTTCTGTTACCACCCAACTTTCATGTATCTCTGTGCATCCAGTAAGATCAGAAGCAATTTTTGCCCACAGTCATACTGGTTTTCATGGAACTAATTCCAACTTACACGGCTATACAGGACTTAACCAGAGAGTTATATACTCAGAATGAGGAGCATGTATCATGTTACTGGCCTATACACGAGAAGAAAAACAAGATCATGCCTTGGTATTTTTGAGAATATAGAATAACAATACTTATTGTGTGAATTTACATGTGAAGATAGTGGTTAATGAGAATTTTTGAATGTGCTTGCATGTAATCTGATGGGATCAGTTTACTGCCTAAAGCAAGATGCAGTGCTGTTTGCTTAGCAGCTTATTCTAGTAATTACTTATGGACAGAATATTTTTCCTCCATCAATGATTGTTAGTGAATCTCCAGATAGAAATGATAATACAGAGACAGAGAAATATCTTAAATTACCAAAGCATGCTTGATTATCCCCAACAAAATATGAGATATGATTACCATTAATTGGAAGCAAACAAAATGGACTATGGAATAACCTTAATGTGCTATGTATTGAAGATTAAAATCTATTGACTTCAAATTAGAAGTGCTATAGTTGAAATAAAATCTACTTAATTTAACATTCATCTTAGAGAACCGTGCTTAATGACCAAACAACATCAGAACATGCAGATCAAATTTTACTGTGAACAATTAAAAAGAAAATCTTCCTTGTATCTTTAGAAAATGTGTATGTACTGTTCTTTTTTTTTTTTCCTTTTTTTAAAAAAAAAAAACCAAAACAAAACATAATTTAAACTTACTTTGCCATTAAATAAAAATCACTGTTGCCAGATTGGTACAAGGGAGAGGGTCAACAAGTAGCATTTTAGTATAGGTGGGAACTTGAATTCATGCTAACATAGGGTGGGGAGTGTCGTGTGTATTCCAGGAAGGTAAGTTCCAAGGGTAAGACTATTAAATTGAAGACGTTAAATAACAAAGACAGTGAGGGTTTGGGCTGCAGACTGTTATCTTCTTACAAATCTCAGGTAAGATTTTCATTTCCATATCTGTTTGAATACTATTAATGAACAGGCCAGACAAAAAATATTACTTTTGTAAGGTCTGGGAGATCAGTCTCCAGCTTGGCTTACTGGAAACCTATGTTTTTAGAAACAATATTTACATCATTCTGTACATGACTCTCATTTTGGCCGAATCCTGAAAACATGCACCCAAGACTGCATGGGTTTGAAAGAAAGCCCAGGGTGCAGGGTAGCTCTGGGACAGGCTAGGGTGAAAAACTGAGCCAGTGCAGACAGAAGTCATCAGACTTGATTAGAAGTGGACGTGGTGCTGGATTTCTACAAAGACTTGTGTTTAGGATGAGTAAGGCAATAGGTATTTTGTGAGGCAAATAACAAACAAATGATTCTCAGGGAAAATGTAGGAAGGACGCAAACTTATAAATTGCCATGTGATGTGGGAGCAAACTGCTGAGAGTTAGGTTTGAGGTGTCAACAAAAATGTGTGTTCTCTCATTGTGGTTATGATCACTGAAGCAGCTGGTTTGTTCATGCACATGCATGTGTTACATGAATAATGTAAAGTCAGCTCAGAAAAACATTACATTGAGAATGGCTGACTACAAACAAAGGAACCGCATGCAGGGTTGGTAGGAAAGAGAAATACTGTACCAATTGGCAAGGGGCATCCAGCCCATCCAGGCCAGGCTGGCCTGGCTCCCCTTTTTCCCCCTTAATTCCACGGAATCCCTGTTTGTAAAGATTAACTTGCAATGTTACTGTCAAGGAAATGCCTTCAGTATTGACTTAGCTGGAGTGAACAAATAACAATAGAGAAGCAAGAGGAGCAAGCTGCCCACCATGGTATGATTTCAGCCTGAGGGGCACTGTCTGGCACATCCCAAATTTGGTTCCTTTCCAACACCTTTGGCAGAAAATAGTGGAAAAAAACCACCGACAAAATTCACAAATTTAGCCTGAAGGTCTTAAATCTTGTGCTTTAGACCAAATTAGGAGGTTATCAAACAAAGTCTGTTCCAGCATTTGCCAGAACTTGACACAGGTCTACGTTAACAAAGGGCAACAGGTGACACAATAGCTGGTGCTTGTTCCTCTCCCCTCATTTTTTATTCCATCAGTGTACTGCAGGACAATAGATTGTCCAATACACAAGTGAGACGTACCAATGGGCAAGGTGCATCTAATCCAGGAGCACCCTGTTCTCCTTTCTCCCCTTTAGGCCCCTTTTTGCCTTTCTTTCCCTTTTCCCCCTGTGGATACAATGGTTTGGATAAAACAAGTTTCATTCGTTTGGAAAAAAATGAAAGAAAGATTGGTTTAAAAGTTCGGGTTTTTCTTTTTAAGCCAATGGAGAGCTGAAAGGACACTTACCACTGTGTTCTGGTTTGGATGGTGCATTATGTGGAAAAATAAATTATATGATCACAAGCAAGAACTGCAATCAGTCGGTATTAGTTTGTGTTGGTATTTCATATCAGTATTATGAATGTTTTGAATCCTAGAACAGGGCTTGAAATCACTGATTTCTTGAGACAGAGGCAAATCTGCAAATCCCCCCCCATCCACAGTCCAAAATAAGAGGTCTCCTATTTGCTCTAAGTAATAGTAATGAAGTGCACATGCACACTAAGATGAATTTGTCAGCTTCCCTGGAAGATTTGTCACTAGTCAGCTGTAATTTTGCGAGAGCAGAGTATATCAGCATAGTTTCTCTAAAAAAGACCTGTGGCATGGATGCTTCGCAGGAACGGCTGGTCTCTGGTAAATTCTGTCAGGTTCCATGGCCAGATTTCAAGGGTGAACTTGTCACAATGCATCCATTGCTGAACTGACCCTTTGCACTCTGCTAAGAGTTTGGGACAAATCTTGTTCTCAGTCGTGTCCACAGAAACCCACAGACATCACTGACGGTGCACTCCTGTCCCTCCAAATATGACGTGACCATTTCAAACCCTGTTAGAGGAATCAAAACATCAAAACTGCTTGATGGAGAGGTGCTATGACACTTTCAATGATTTCATGATGCCTTGGTATCATAAACTAATCAGAAGGGATAATTAGATTATTTAAAAATTCCAATTTTAAAACGTTTTCTCTACTGCAGGCAACTTTTCGTTTTATTTTACCGAAATTCAGTCCTTTGATTTCACACTGAGTTTTCTTTTTAAATGAAAAACTTCATATGCTTTAGTTGACTCCCCTCAACAAAGCTACCTGCGAAGATGACCTCACCTTCAAGCAGTATAAGATATTTGGAGAGTTCATTTTATAATTGATTTCACACCAGTTCATCACAATGGTAAATGAGTTTCAGGTTTGCTCTCAATTTCACAAAAATCAAAAAAGGTTCTGTTAAAAAAAATAATGAAACAAATTGGTCTAGGATTGTAAAAAAATGGGATAGGAAGGATGAGTAAATCAGGAATATCACAATGAAATGGGAAAATAGTCATAGGAAAATTAGTATGACATTGGAGAACCAGCAAGCGAGGTTGTGGCTATTGGGAGGATTTAATTTGTGAGGAAAAGGGTAAAAAAGACAGAGGAATTGCAAGGAATGAAGGTAGAAGGAGAAGGAAGGAATGCCCCTTTGGAAAGACAGACGGATATTGGTGAAGCATAGTAAATAGACATTTAACTAGTTCTACACCAGCACAGAAAGACTTAATCCATTTATCAAGAGATAAAAACTATTTTTACACAATTAAAAAATAATTAGCTATATCATATTTTAAAAAGGAAGAAAAGTGCATTATTCATTTAATATCACAGCATACTTGACACATTCATATGAAAAAATCATTTCCATCAACAGAACATATTGCATTCACAACACGATAGCAGCAAAGCTTCTTGCCTATCTTTTCTGTGTGCCAAAAAGTCACAGGAGATAGTATTTAGGAAAACAGCAACCCAAACATTACTTGTCTTTACTAAATTATAAGATTGCGATGTAAAAAATTCGTCACGAGTCAGGAACTGTAAGTTAGCTGTGTTTTCATCTTAAACCTACAAACATGATGACGTAGCACAGAAGCCCAACAGTTTCAGGGTCAAATCTCATGTTATTTCTGCTCAATGTAACACCAATATATTTGCTGGGAGTGTATGCAAGCACAAAGCATGGGTATCCTCCAAAAATGATTCTGAAAATGGACAGTACAATTTGGTTTCTGCCTCTTTTTTACATCTTTAGGACTTGTATTTCTTTAACTTGTTGTGTTACAAGTCAGCAGATAACTATTTAAACTTCCAGTTTTGCAGGGCAAAACTATGATCTTATTCAAACCAATGCAGCAGTCACCTGTGTGGAGAACAGTCTGGATTTCCTGAGTACTTTACTACTTTTTCCATGGACTGAGCTCTTGTCTCTTGATCTCCACCCCCTTACCCTGAACTATAGAGATCCACATGAGATATGGAGACTCTACACCTGATGAAGATTAAAAAAAAAATTCCTTCCTGCCCTTCCTCAGTGCCTAGAGAAATACACATTTGTGGCACTTCTGTAACACCGCTATGGTCGGAACAATCTTCAGTTCTCACATGCACTGTTTTTCGGCAATGCAGAAGGTAGGGGAAAAAAGGTGATGTCTTTCCAGCCACTGTTGTGATACATCATAGTCCTCTGTCAATATTCATAACACCTGACACAACCGCATATTTGGGATCAGGGGGCCCTTCCCTCCTTCTCCCCACAACACACCCCCTACCTTTTGTTAAAAGGTATTCCTTTTAAAAATTACTTTCTTTTCCTATTCATACAACTTGAAAATACAAAATCAATTGTAAAAACCTTTTTCGTGCTGAGTGCTCCTGGACTACAATTTTATATGAGTGATTCCAGCTAGAACACTTTTAAAAATTATTTTTACAGCCAAGTTAAGCAGACATCATAATGCAAACACTGACTTGCTTTCACTGTAGCAGAACTACCGACAGGCCAAAAAAATAAATCATCAGTCTAGGACTCATCTCAAACTGAAGAAGTAAAGATTCATTCCCTGCCTATCATAGCATGCCTATGAAAAAAACCCAAGTGTCACTTGTTCTTAAAAGATAGTTAGTAATGATATATATTCTTGCAGTGCAATTTGAATTAAGTTTCTTAACTAGAAAATCGCTAATCTCAACTTGTGCGATGTCAGTCCAACAGCCAATACTCTAAGGAATATTTAAAACCCAAGAAATCATAAGCTAGATCCTCAACTTGTAAACTGGTTTATTTCTATTGAAATGGGTGCTGTTACTCCAATTTGGTAATAGATAAGTAGTAATTTACATAAGGAAAAATGTCAGAACTGAGAAAACTTGTTATAATGAAATCTTCTATTAATTGGATTACCTTGTGTTTTATGAGAGTCAGCCTTCCTTTTGGAAAAGGAACTACTGCTGCAGCTGAGGTGGTTTTGGTGAAACCAGTTTACTTGCAAGATACAAGTATTCCCTCATCTCTGGAAAAAAATGTCTCAAAACTGCGCAACAGTCTCTTTCACAGAGGTCTCAGATGTATATTCCCTGATTTTTCACCAAGAAAGACCTTCCTTTGCCTTGTAATTTTCTTTGAATATTTTAAGGCAGAGATTTCACCTCCATTTTCACTCTACAGACTGCCTGGAAATCCTCTTAATTGGAAATCCCATAAGATAACATAATTTCTGAAATACTTGTCAAGTACTTTATCCCACGTATCTTCCTCAAGAAACAGGTTTCACCTTTTCCTGAATTTTTGGGGGTTGGAGAACTAGACTTCCTAGGAGATGTGTCTTGCAGCCCAGCAGCCTGAATCACAACTGAATTCCAAAAAGGGCCTAACTATGCTCTGTGGCCACACACAATTCCCTTTCCCTCTTGCAACTGGAGGTCCTGTGTTTTAGCTATTTAATCAGTCTCTGCGAATAATGAACTAATACTCTATTAGCCCAGAATAGTTTTGCTCCATCATGTTTGCATTTCCCCTTCAAGTAGTTCGGCCTCTTCTTTGTCAGACTAAGCCAGTCCATCTCCTTTAACCTCTTCTACCAGCTGTGTGTGCCCCAGGCCCCTGACAGCTTGGTAGCCTTCTTCCCCTCCAATTTCTCAAGTTTTTCTTGAACTGGGAAGCTCAAAATACCATCTGCAGTATTCAAGCAACCTCACCAGGATTCATTAGAGAGCAATAAGAAGTTATTTTAATGTTCTGGATACAACCTTTCCAATGTATCACAGTATGAGAACATACTGCTAAGCTCTTTTGATTTGGCACCTACTGTAACTCCCACTAAACACAGTTTGGCCATTTTGCCAGTCATCTATCAGAGCTGGCAGTTACCAGTTACACCTTTCTACCAATAACTGGTCTCAAAAAGGAAAACTGTTTGCTTGTGACAGGCAAACACCTAGTCTTTGACAGCAAGAAAGAGCTTATCATTCGTTGTGATTACTCTGCCAGGACAGACACTGCCTTTATAATATTCATAGAGCATCTGCTTAAGCAACAGTTGTTCTGCAAATTCAGTACCTTACTACTAGTGATCTCTGAGCCCAAAATAAGAAATATAAGAAGGGACAGAAGGGAAGGATGCATTTCATATTAACCTTATCAATGTATTCTTGGGAACTGTTTTGATGGACAGTATTATGAAAAGGAGATGAACTCAAAACAGCCATGGTGACTTTTTAATCCTACTTCTTGTTTAAGTTACTGTGATGGGAAGTGGACCTAGTATAATGCTGTACATGTCAGCTTGGTAAAACAGTAGTCTGAACTAGAAAAACTCACCTGCTGTGTGTATGGACTTGTGTATTAAGTAGCTTGGTGTTCGTGCTAATTCATCAGTTTTAGCAACTGGGCTCTGTGTTGCTTAGAAATCAGGGAGATTTGATCATGAGCTTTCTCTGCATGCATTTAGTCTTAAATTGCTTTTACTAAACATATTTCCAAATCACTGTGTCAGGACAGTGAAAATGAAGTTAGGCTGTTTATATTAATTTCACTGTCTAGTTGGTTTACCAGAAAGGTAGAGTACGTGATTCAATGTCAATCCACAAGTATCACGAAGTACTTAATTGTAAATAAGACATTGCCAGAAGTAAAAATTTAAACTTTTCCATTTGGTGTGGGACAGGTACCGTGTACAGGCATGGTACACTTGGATCAGCAGTTGTACTGCAAATACTGCCAAGGAACAGAGATGCGGTCTTCAGTATAAAATTACTACCACAATGACACATTTCAGCGATGTCTACATTAAAAATTTCAGGCTGACAAGGATTTTCAACAAGCGTAGAATGGATTGGAGAAAATGAGCCTAAAACCAAGCTGTGCTTTGGGACGCATTGATATTACTGGTTCTGCGCTTAAATTTTCATGGTCTTTCATTATTTTGCTTAGCATGTATCTGTGACCCGCCTTTTGGCACACAGCAAAAACAAAGATGTTTTAATGGGACAATTTATAGCATGAAGACAGCAGAACTGACTAGGCTGAGGAATCAAGCAACAGTTAATAACACTGTCGTCACCTTTTCTCCCTTTTCTCCTATATCACCCTTTTCTCCTCGAGGACCAGGGAAACCCTACAAAAACAAAATGGACAAAGATAGGTCGCCTTTTATTCGCATGCAGGTTAAGCTTTCAAACACTCTTGGAAAACTTAAAAAAAGATTATTTCCCTACATGCTTCATATGTATATATGTGTGTTATGTGTGTACACATGCATGCACACATGAGCATGTGAAACAAGTAAGTCATAGTGTTTGGTAGAGTCATTTTGCCAGCAATGGAAAGAAATCATATCACTCAAAATAGCAACAGTCCATGCTATGTAGCATATGTACATTCTGGAAAAGACTCCTCCAAGTTAAGGATTTCAGTGTAGGCGTAGAGGAAAAGGCTTTCAGTAAGTCTTCTTAGCATGCCAAAGAAAGAGCCTATATTTTGAAATGTATCACTCACAGGTTATGGAATTATTCTCTTTAATTAGTGTAAATTCACTTAACCAAATCTTAGTTACTCCTTGTTCTTCTACGACTGAGTCACAAGTCTGAATATTTTCTTACCAAGCACAGTTTTTCAGGCTACTGACTTCCAAAGGACCAACTTCTTGTATTACTAAGCACTGTATCTGGTGGTGTCTGCTAAGGGCTGTATATTGCATAATTTTTGTCCTCTTTATCACAGAGAAAGAGCAAATGCATCATTTAGCACACTCTCTATGTGCTGCATGCACACTAAGTGGAAACAAAGGTGTTATACTCAACAAGCTAATTCTTGAAAGATGCTTACCTACCATTAAGAGTGTATTGGTCATACATTTTACTTACATCAAGGCCAGGTTCGCCATCTTTGCCCTGCCAAAGAACCATATAAACTACATTAGTGTCCCTAACCTATGAAACAAATGGCTGCCTTGATGCCCAGCTCCTGCACTCCCTTTATACAGTGGTACCCCATGTTACTAAGGCTGTACATACAGCACTGCCTTTAGTGAAGGACATTTCTGTCAGTGTTTAACATTTCCAGGATAACTTGACTGTAAAATTTTGCTTGACTGTAAAATTTTGTTTATATGCAGATTTCAGGAGCAAGCTAAAAATACAGAAAAGCCTATCATATTTCATTTTTAATTCACAGGAAGGGGAAACAGAAATTGGTAACCCTCAGATAAACATGGACTGCAGGATAATGTAACACTCCATGGAGCCTGCAAACTCTCTCTAGTCATTGACTACTGACCCAATTATATGGATCCAATTAAACCATGAGTCTGTATTCTGTCTTAAATTAATTAATCAAACAGATTAGACTGGAAGGGGTATAGAAACATTGCAAGAGGCTGGTTGTGCCTGGCCAAGCACATTTACACAGCTTTTCTCGTGTCAAAGTACAGAACAGACGTGTATATGTACACATCTGATCCAGTCGTTGGCAAAGTAAACAGAGTAAGTCAACTGATTTTATTGGGGCTATCCTTGTTAGGCCAAAGGAAGTCTTCACTCATACTTTAGAAATGCATAATATAATTTAAATGTTTGATTTAAAGAATACTGTCTCCACCTATGAATGATCAACAATGAACTTCTCAAATGGCTTCTGAGCACACGACAGAAATGAAAACAAAACTGGTCTCTAAAGTATCAAACAAAACAAAAATATAACAGCGAAGTAGCCTTGCGGCATGGAAATCCAAGCATCTTATTGACATTTAGACAAAATTACAGCTTTTCACAGTTCATCCTGAACTCCTGTCACTCTGACATGGTCCCCAGACAGCTGATGGCCGAAGGAAACAGGAGCACTTGCCTTCTGGATTTCGTCTCTCTTGCTGGTTCCTGTCAGGTCTGTGTCATTACTTTTGCATGGGTAGGAATCTAAGTCTGTGACACAGACCAGTGACCTTGCACTGTCAGGGATTATTATCTATCTGTCTTTGCCTTTTCCAAGTAATTGTATTGCTAGGTGAAAAGCAGTCATAAAGCACACAACGTTTAATCAAAGAGTGATGAAAAGTGCAATGTCTACAAACTGTGTGCAACTTACAGGCAAACCGTATGGTCCTCTGGGTCCAGGGTCACCTACAGTTCCCTTTTCACCCTAAGAAAAGATTACAGATCAAGCAAAAAAAAAACATTGTCATAGATAGAAAAATCTCTATTACGTGCTTTAAGTTAAAGTTTATGCATACCCAAATATTTTGAGTGAAAAATATCCAAGCTCATTTATTTTTATTAAATGATTAAGGAGGCTAAGAGAAGGTGCGTATTACTTCCTAGGCAAAATGACTTTTGGGGATACAATATCACATTTTCTTTTAAATCCATTAGTAACTGAAAATATTTTTCAAACTGAACTTGCACTATTTAAATATTAAGCTTGTAACAGCTGCAACATCATGCTCAGTAAATATCCAATGCTGTAATGAAAAGTGAGGATACACAGCATCAAGCTCCAGCACAGCAGCTGAGATGCGACACAGTGACAAGCACAAATAATGTGCCAATCAAAGCTTGTATTTAAAATGGCAATGCTATTAACAGTGACATTGTGCAGATTATCCCACACACTGTACTGTGTCACTAACTGCTCTATTGGATTCTAGATTAGTGATGTAAATACCCTGATTTATTAAATCAAAACTGTATTAATGTACAAGACAAACAAGCACAGAGATTACTCCAGAAGTTTGATCTCATTCTGTGCTAAAATCCAAGGAAAAGTTACTAGTTTCTGGAGGGATGCTGCTAAAATCATTTTGCAAGCTTACTATAGAGCAAACTTTTCCAAATGAAATGAAATTTCAAGACAACAAATTTCAAGCTGACAACAGAAATCATCTCTGCTCTCCAATTGCTCTTCATCAAGATTGATATGGAGTTAAGCATCCTGAGCCAGGCAACGTTAGCCCACGTAACTGTAAGCACAGCCCTCTGTAAGCTTGTTAGGGAGGCAGGGCTGATGAGTAGGTGTGGGCACCAGTCTTGTTTCAGACTGGGGTGCTCATTCTTCTGAATAAAATTCAGCAGAAAAGCCATACTCTCTTGAGAGAACTAAACTGTTTAAACTGTTGAGGAGATTTAAAAAAAAAAAGAAAAAAGTCTTGATCACCTCCAGTTTTCAAAGCTGCCACTCTGGGTTTGTTATACAGGGTTATCTGGATCTCTTCCTTACCTCCTTTCCTTAACATAACCTAATGCAAGGCTTTGTGCAAGGCTCCTGGCATACAGAAATGCTGTGTTAAACTCTTGAGATAATTCTGTGTACAAGATCCTCTAAAAATCTGGGTTATTTGCTACTCATTGTTAATTCATTACTCTATTATTAAAAGCACAAGACATAGCTGTAGATGTTTGCCTCATTAATAGCGGTGATCATCAGCACAGCCAAGTGCCTTAGCACAGCTCTGAAAATGGGCTGCCAAGTCTCCATTTTATTGCCTGGAAAATACAAAAAAGCAGGCACCAGAACAAACTGTGTCTGAACCTGTTATTGAACAACCACAGGAGTAAGGAGTTTGTCAGAGTAACTGATATTTGATCTACTTTAGATACTTCATATTTTTACGTAGGCGGACATGGTCTATACTCACTTTAGTCTAGTGGTGATTTGATGTGCTATGTCTGATCTTTCTGCATTCTGTTAATCTCCAGCCATTTCTGAGCAGCACTCATGCTGGATGCCCTTGCAGAACAACAGGAGGTATTGGCAAGTAACAGCTGATTTTCAAAACAGTAAAACCCTCACAGCATTAAAACTTTCTACTGAGAAGAAACCAATGTGCTGACCTATGTATGTAACAGCTACAAAACTGGTTGATCAATACTTGAAATATGTCAAGACTAGTTAAGAATCTTTTTTAAAAATCTTCAACAGCAAAGATGACTGTACAAAGTCCTCTCATGACAGGCCTATATCATTGCTAAACATATGGTAGATATAAAGATATGGAATGTATCAGTCTAGGAAATAATCTCATCTGTTATGTAAGAATATATTTAGAGAAATGTATCTCAATTTTTTGCCTCCAATACAAAGCACATGCTGAAATGTGTTTGGAACATCTGATGAGGTCCTGAATGTTTATGGATTCTATGAGACTGATGGACTGTCATGGGCATACTGCCCTCAGCTATCACGATAAAGTATTTCCTTCAGGGAAATAGACATTCGCAAACTTCAGGAAGGTTTTTAATATCTTTTTATAAGACAATTCATCAGTGCCCAAAGAACAGAAACTGTACCTTTTGGTTTTGCATCCTATTTCAGTTCAGTCTCCCGAATCATGGGTGAATATGGACTACTGTTTGCATGAATAAAGCTGCATAATTGATGTTTCCATTAAAATTGATATGGAGATTTCATAACACACTCACAGTGACAAAGATTTTAACCAAATTAAAGAGAATGCGCTTTCCCTCCTAGTACACAACGTGTATAGTGATGACAGTGTTGCAAAAGCTACACATCCAAGAGCCAAGACTAAGCTCAGAACCTTTGCCATCCACACAAGAGTTTTATGAAATTAGCATTTAATTAATTTTGTCTTTCAGCTTCTTTTAGTTAGACAAGTAGTTGGATACACATTATGCCTGTCATTACCCTTCAAATTTACATGTCCCCTTTCACTAGTTGTAGTTTAAGATGTTTATCTGTTTGCTCTCAAAGTCTAATAGGTACACAGCCAGATTCAGAGGCCTATTATGATCTCCATTTAATGATGGTGGTATCCACAAAAGCCCTCTAAGCACCCAGCAAAACAGTATTTTCAATAGCCAAAGAATTTATTAAGGACTGTAAGACACCAGCCTTATAAACAACATTAACTCACTCAATTACTATTTCTGTTTCTACCAAAAGAAATGCACAAAACCACAGTATTAGAATGTTCACCAGTGTCATACTTCAGGAAGCGTTAAATCCTGGATTAGCTTTTAATAACCAATTAACTGTTTAAAGTTTAGAGAGAAAAATACATGGTTAAACTCATGGTGAGTTAATAGTGAATTTATTGTAAAATTTATGTTTTCACTATTTTCCTAGTCTACTTTCTCACCATCTAAGTAAGTTTTTTATAAAGACTGTCTGATGTTTTCTATTGTCATTAAATAGCTAAATTGGAAACATACCAACCACCCCTAATTTGCACAACAGTCTGTTCTACCTAAGAAGAGTAATTCAGCATTGCATCAAATGCAGCCTATGCAATAATGAATCCACATTTTCCATAGAGGAAATCACTAGGCTTCAGCTTGATTATTTTAAATAAAGTGGATTTAAGAATGTGGTTATGTTTCACGTTAGGAATCTTCTAAGTTAATTTTGGCCCAAAACTTTTCTTATCAGTATGGACAAAATGTGATCCTGTTCAGTGATAGTAAGGAGTGACACTATGCACCATTTTTAATCAAAAGGCAAAGACTGAAATATGCAGGCAAAGATATTTTCCTCCTGCTTTCTTAAACAAGTTCAACAGTTACAAATGCAAGTTGTAAAACTGCATTAAAAACACATGATTAGTTATTTAGATAATGAGACATATATCAGCGCCAGGCACCTGTTAGATAACTGTGCTACAAACAACTTCTCTTCCCAAACACTACTGAAAAATTAAATGAACAGTTAGAGCAATAATCTTGATAGTTGATTGCTTGGAAAAAACACCCCTTCCATCTTTCTTGTGAACTGCCTCCCATTCATTTAGCTGCACAGAAAATGGTGAGAGTGCAGGAATTTCTTGCACACCTTAGTGTCTATATTTTTGCAAATCTGTCCCTCTGTGCTCACGCAATTACTGAACTGATTTACATCGCAGCAGTTTCTATCCCATTTGTAACTACTGCTTGTCAACTGTCATGGTAGGGCTGATTCTAGATCCAGCTGTATGACTTAGTATGACCTTGGATACTTGCATTAAAAAAAACCAATTATATTTATCTTCCATATGTTAGAAGAATAGTTTAAATTATAGCATATTGTTTTTGAAAGGAATTTCGACCAGTAGTACCTAAGCATATCCTTCAAGATAAAAGCTCATAATGCAAGAATAAGATGTACAGTATTTATGTATGCTTCTACATGTACATATCATCTAAATTATTTCCTGAAGCTCAGAAAATGATGTTCAAATATCTTTTCACAGAGCTGATAGAAAAAAAAGTTATGTCCTAGTTGAAAAAAAGACTTGAATCTGTAAACCCTAGGGAAAAAAGAAAAATACCCAAGTGCTTCAGACAGCTAACTAGCCTGAACTGCTGATCCTATTTTGGAATACACTGCATGTCTTGTATTTATTTCTCAACACAGAGCTCTGTGAAAATGAATCATCAAGTCATGCTTACCATTCTCAGATGTACTGCTGTTAAAGCTAACTGGACCTGTGCCACATGGCTGCGTCCTTAATACAGCAAGTCTGAAGATGTTTTAGCACAGCTGTTTTGTTAAAGTGAGAAATTCAAAGAGATAAAATTCTGGCTCGGCAACCCCTTGGAGGTTTTACTTAGTATAAGGTATCATCTTTTGTTTTATTGTACAAGTTGATGGTTGCATTGTTCAAGACTTAAAAACTAAGATCTCTATCTTATTTCCATTGGAGAAACTATTCTGTGAATATTTCAAATGAAATAGAAGGGGTTCTATCTTGTAAGCTTAAAAAAAACCAGAAAAAGTTTAAATTTTATAGAGGTTAGAGAATTTTTTCAAGGTAAAAGATTTAAGTGCAAATTTTTGCCCTTGCATACATATATAATCAGATCACACTATCACCTTTTGTCTCAGTTTGTTCTCTCAATCCATCTATACAAAATAATGAAACCAACCAAAATTATGTTCTGTGTAGCACCACGAACCTGAAAGACCTGAAAGTTTCTTACTGATTAGTCATTACAAAATTCCAGCTCCTCTGAAGTTAATGAGTTATGAAATCAACCTTTAAACAGATAAATGTGTGTAACTAGAACATATCTACATTCCTGGGCTGATCCTTAAACAGATGAGATACCATTCTGTTCAGTGACATCTAGGTGCACTGTAAGTAGCCATATGATGTGCCATTGCAGCAGTCACTTTGTAAAGAGAAGCACATGGAACTTTTACTTACCCTGTCTCCTTTAGGACCTGCAGGGCCATGGGGACCAGCTGGGCCATCTACCCCCTACAAAAGGAAACAATGAGGGTAAGAGAGAGGTCTTGTACTTACAAGTCTTCAGTTTTAATAGCTGCGTTCTAGCCAAGAACTAACATGGAATCAGTCTTTACCAGTTTAAAATGCATACTTAATTGTGATGGGACCTGGCCAAACAAGTCCACTTGGCTTTCAAAATTCCACCTATAAGCTCTCATCTTTCTTCTAGTTGGACTTTATTGATGAAAGTCATCAGATTTACAAAGATTTGAAATTTATTGAAAGAAAAAGGGTCAAAGATATTTTTTAAATTGAAATGCCCACCTGTAATGTGGACATACCTGTTGCCATGATCATTGGGACGCTTACAGAATCCTTCAAATACATTAACTCCACTCTTCTTTCACATTTTCCATTTCTTTATCGTTATAAAACGCAAAGAATTTAACATTTATGTCAAATTGGAGAACTCCTGCAGTAGAACCCCACACATCTGAATCCATTTCACTGATTCCATATTAGCATTAAACCAGGATGTTTCCCTGTGTAAACCAAATCCCTAACCTTACTCAGGAAAATAAACACCCCAGCCAAGGCAGTTATCCAACCAAAAATCAAACCCAACTGCCTTTTTGAGATTCAAAGCTCCTTCTACACACAATTACATTCTCCTTCCCCCACACATTGCCCTAAGAGTCTGCTTGAAGCCCCATCTTATACAGCATGGGAAATGACTGTGACATTTGGCCTTTCTTCCTCCATGCTGCCTGCAGGTGTGGCTGGTGGAGCCGCTGCAGAGGACATGGACTCAGTAACGAAGAGCAACACAGAAAGACAAGGGACTCACCCGGGGTCCTGGCTTTCCGTCTAAGCCAGATGCTCCCTGTGTGGTTAGGTGGAAGCATGGGTGATGGGTACAACACGAATGACAAGAACGTGAGATTAGTAAGTGGTGCTGATGAACAAACATAATTCAAACGTACAGTACAAGTTGTGACAGGGTTCTGGAATGGGTATCACATCACATTACTACAACAGGTTAGTTAAAAATTCACATAAAACATCGAGAGCCTGATTCTGTTCTCACATTAGTGTAACATCACTGACCCACCCCTGCCTTTGCGTCACAATATACTAGGTCAGAATAACAGCAAGCTATAGGAGTGCTACAAACACCAGATGTTAGGGTGTAGTATTTACTTTGTAATATTAATTAATATATATTCAATATTTAAATTATATTTATTTGTAATCTGCTTGCATGCTTTCTAATTTGTAAGTAACTACAATACCGAATACTATACTGCACAAAGAAAAATGTATGTTAACCATGACAGGAAGTATTTAAGTGCAAGAATACTGCATTATGCAGCCAACAAAATCCAGATCCTGACTACAATGGCCCCATTCATTTCCCAGAGCCCAGGAGGCAATCGCTTTTCCTGTTTTCCCAGTATAGTCCCAGTTCAGAGCACAGCCAAGGGCTGGAAGTGAGGAGCCCCCCGCACTTCGGGCTCTGTTGCTTCAGCATCCTTGGGGATGGGATGACCTCTGGTGGTTTTTATGCGAATAACAGGGCACGTGAGAAAGATCTGCTCGACTCTCCCAGCACTGTCAGTAAAGCTGGGGCGAGGGGGACCAGAACTCTTTGGGACATAGGGAATAACCGGGGGGCAGGGATAGAACAAAAAAAAAAACAACAAAAAACCCCCCAACCAAATAAACCCAACCAAAAACCCGAAAACTCACTAACAGTGAAAATGAGCCATTTTTAGAAACTCATACACTTGGACTTTGATCCTTAAAATGACATTTAGAAAAAGTGGTAAGCAGGAGCAAGACCAGATCTATATAAATTTGAAAAAAAACCCTAGTGGCATATTTTGCTCTGGGTCAAAACAAACATTTCTGGCAGAACCAAAACTTTCTTTTACTTTTAGCCGTTTTCAGGGGGTTGGGTCAGACCTGCAGAGCTCCCTCTGTACATAGTTGTAACTGTCAACTTGAAAATGATCTCTTTTTTTCCAAATCAATTACAATTCTCAGTGAAGCTGACCTTGTCCAGAGGCCCTGCATATAATTCTTGAAAATATTAGTTAGAGGGGCTTGGGTTCCTTTGTGTCAACTAAATCTTTTTCCTCCATTTTACTATTAACAATGTAATCACATGGAGTAATCCTCACATTAAAAAAATATAAAAATAAATTTAGAAAAAGGAAAAATGGACTCTTTTTGTGAGGCAAAAATAAAACTAACTTTTCAGAGTGCTTTCAAACACGTAAAGTAAGCACACAAAGTATCTTCTCTTTTGTCAACCTAAATTTTAAGAACCACAATATTTCCACATGAAAATTTATCTTAAAGCTCCTTCATTTCTTCTTAAGACAAAATTTATGCCAAACACTGAAAATTGAAATTTTCTAAAGAACAAGGCAAAAATAACAATCTACCACCCCTAATGAATGAGAAAAAAAAATAAAATCCCCTAAACCAGTTTTTAACTTTCCTCAGTTAGACCTCTTCATTTTAACTGCAGAAGTGCAAACAGAAGAAGGAAGAGTAACTGAAGAAACGGAGGATTCCCTTTTTTTAATGCAAACACCATACAACACTTAAACAACAATTTGACTAACGTAATGGGGGTGATGGCATCCTTACAACACTGAACACTTTCAACTGACACATAACAAAAAAAACTTGACAGCACATTACTTTGGATGATAGCACAGATTTGGGGTAAAACAAACCACGACTCTGCTCTAACATGGGATATTCTGTGTATGCTGTTGAGTAAACCAGAGTTGTACATCAGGAGTAGAAAGAGAAGTTTGCAATTTGCACTGAGATTGAATAGTTGGGGTTTTTTTACTTACTGGAAGACCAAGGGGCCCTCTGTCACCCTTTTGACCTGGTTCACCTTTCAATCCTTTAAGACCATTTAACCCTGGTTCACCCTAAACGTAAAAGTATAAACGCCAAATTTTTTGGTGCTATAACGGGTGTTTAAGGTTGGATAGAAGAAGGCAGACTCAGAAATGGCTGCAAATTCCAGTTTGAAACAAGGACACAAGTTCAACCTTCTTAGTCTGCTGGCAATTTACATACTGATACAGTACTGGGCAAAAGCACTTGGGAGGTGTCTACTGGGGATTTAAGATCTATGTGAAAAAAACTACAGTGAACTTATAAGTAACAGATTCTTTTGAATATTTTCCTAATAATTAGCGCTATAGCTAGATGGTTTGAATTAAGCAGGAGTTTCAGGGGTTTTTGGAATTTCCTCAAATCCCATAAACCACCCTATACAGATAATTCAAACTGAAAGAAAACTTTCAGAAAAATAAGCCTCAAAACTGGAGGTTTCTACAGTGAGAGCTCCTGAAAAGTATGTTTTGTAAGGAAGCAATATTTTTTCTTATGATAAACTGGAATTTGCAGCAAAATCTTATATAATGATATTTTAAACCTTTAAGCATACATAATTAAAGAATAACAAATTAAAAGAGGCAGTATAGGTTACACAATGCCAAGCTAATTGGGAGGTCCATAGTTTCTGTGTTCATACAGAGAAGTTTAAACAACGTAAGAAATGGCACTTGTCTTGTTATGATTGTTAAATTATGCATAGGCTGTTATATTAAACATCACTAGGAGAGTAATGGTGGGCTTGGAGTTGCCAATAAATCATTCTTGCATCATGAAAAACTGCCTCTGCATGAGGCCTGCCCAGTCAAAAAGAGTACTGACCACACCTGTCTCTTTTGGGAAACAGAAATATGTGGATATTTCGTGCAGGCTGCTCCCCATGGCCTTGTTCCTAGGTTTCTCTTTGATGTACTATATTACCTTATATCATATTCATATTTTAAAAAAAAAATCTCAATAGAATCTAGTCTTCTGCTTTAAGTAACTCCAGACATCATCTGCCTGCTTTGCACTCTACCTAAGTAACCATTTCTTCATGCTTCTTCTTTTTGACTCAATGTGACTTCAAGAGCAGTAGCACTGAAAATGCTGAAGTTTTGGAAATAGAGAGATCTCACAGAAGCCTGAGGCTCAGGCCATAAGCCTGGGGTAAGGCAGGGCTGGTGCTAAGGTGGAACAGACTTCAAAAAATGATTTATGACTCAGGCTTCTTTCGCCAAAGTAAAACAAACAGTCTCATAAAGAGTCAAACCTCTGATTTTCTGTCTCACACCTTAAAAACACAAAACAAACTTGCATAATGTGTGAAGGAACTGGTCAGAAAAGTACATGCCACCTAAGAAGGTGAAAGGCCATTCATACTGGAAGAAGTAGGAGATGAAAGAGAGCATAAATGAAGCAGGGATTATCTGACTCCATTTCCTGAATGTATAACACACTTTTGTGTTCGAAAGTAATTCCTATAGCAAGTGCAATGGTAACTTGCCCATAAACAGGAAACTAAATAATTTAGTGTAACATCTCAAATATTAATAGAAATATTGGATTCAGCTGATGCTCAGGAGAAATAGTAATCAGAATCACTCATGGACTATTCAAAAAGATTTTAAACTATCTGTTAATATTAAAATCTGCTTTAAGGTTTAAGAATATCAGAAACATTTATTAAATGTGACGTAAGACAAAACATAGCTGCATGCATTAAAGAACAATGCATGACACTTGGCAGACATAAAGAACATGGCTATTCAAGACAACCATTAATTTACCTTTGGGCCAGGCAGTCCGTGAGGTCCCTGAAAATAAAGATAGCATTTTTTGATTATGAAAATACTCCACAAATTTTTAAGAGTTTGTTGCTTTATAGGGGTGCAAGCTGCACCTGTATTTTTGTCCTCACAAATGAAACCCAGTTGCCAATAAAGCAACGGTAAACACCAGAGTCAGAGAATGAATCAGACCACTAGCATGTTAACACCAACATGGGCAGGTGCAATTTGTTTCTCTACTTCGTATGAATTTTAAGACAAGCAGAAAAGGTCCTAAACTAGGTCCCTCTCTAACGACCACATACTCTCATAGCACTTGTATTAAGCAGGCATTAGAATGACAAGAGGGCTTAAGCCCTTTCTAGCCCCACTCTTCCTCCCAAGCTTACCATAGGGCCTGGAGGCCCATGTGGCCCTGGTGGTCCAGGTGGTCCTATCATCTACAGATAAAAAAACAATGGTGTTAAATCATGCAGAGTAAGGAACTCCCTCACAAATACCAGAAGTGAGACTGACCCTTCTGTTGGCAAGCATTTACAAACACAGCAATGCAACGGTGCACACTGTCAGCATATCTAGAAAGGTTTTAGGAATGGGAATTATTTTGATTTGAAAGACAGGGTACCTGAAGTGCAGATTTGCCTGTGCCATATGGCAGTGTGCCTGTCTCCTGCTTCTTACTCCTAGGGTCTAAGATACTCTTTAAGACACTATGGGGAAAAAATATATATCTCTAAACCAAACAGCACTGAGCAGGGATGCTTGAACTTCTAATATTTTATGGTATGTGCTCTTTAGTTGTCTCTCTATTACAGAATCTACAGAACCAGAAGATGATGTGTGATTTCATTCCTCCCTAATACTGATGAATGAAAAAGATATAAAATTCAAGCTAGGGTTTGGCATGTTTTCAAAGTTGCCCTTTTTCTCTCCTTTCATTTTGTTCAGTCCACTTGTACCAAGAATTCCCTAACGTCATTAAAATAGGTAATCAGATTGCTCAGCATTTAGTGCATGCATATTCTGTGCTGGTTTTCTGTGTTCCTAACAAATCCATGGAAGAGAATTTCGTGATGATATTTACAGTTTAATATCACCTCTCTTCCTAGGTTTAATCCCAAAGGGCTGTTATCGTAAACTGCAAGGCGGCAGCAGGGATGCTAAATCAGTTCTCCAGACTTATGCTCAACCTCTTTGCTACACTAGCTGTTGGTGATGGCAATAGTGGCAGCAAAACGAGCTTTCAAACCTAGGACAGAGATTCCACTATCTGTGAAAGCTCCTGAAAACTGAAAGCCTTGTTTCATGTTAAAACAAACAGAACAAGATGAATAAGTTAGTGAATTAATTTATAATGAATTAATTTTCATTCTGGAGAAAGAGACTCGGAGATACAGGGTGCTTCGTGTGTCCTGCAATGGCAGAGGGCAACCTCTTTGACTCCTTAGAGCTATGGCTCCAAATACCCAGGGCATGTCATCACTGGTAGTGGTAGTTAATTTCTGCTCTGAGGTTACCTAATTTACTGTGCTCTAATAATGTTAATCACCCACATCATAAAGGTACAATGCCTTTACAATACTTTGAAAAATTAGGAGAACATCTGGTCCCATAAAACTGGTCTCTGTCCTGGGTCACATGTCACTGCCCCTGAAGTCAGTCTTGTCTGGTTCTCACTGGACTTTCTGAGATCCCCAGAGCACCTGGTGTTGAGATTTGTTTGGTTTTTAGTTTCCCCTCCCCCCATCAGTTTCTCTCTCTACTTTATCTCGCAAAGCATTTATCTTTTGATTTGTTACAGAGCCAGAAGGCTTTCACTGAAGTGAGCAGTCCTGTTGCTCAGAGTAAGAGAACAGAACAGGATTATACCTTTAGAATTTCTTAAACAGTATTTAGACCAGAAGTCCATTCATTCTCAAAAGAATAAATAATCATTCAGAGAAGAAAAATATTTTGAAAGTTCAAGTGTAGGAACCATTAAGGATGCCAGGAAAGATCAGTAATGAATATGAAGTATTGTTCAGAACCAAAAGCTGGAGTACCATTGCTGGATTACTATGGTCACTGCAACATCACACTGAGACTTACTGAAGGACCTTGGGCACCAGGCAAACCAACATCTCCCTTTTCGCCTTTCATACCATTGGCTCCCTACAAAATCATTACAAAAGAACATTTATACATGGCTTTAATCTTATTAGCAATCAATCTATAAATCATAATATTTATTGACAAATAATTATAATTTTTTGAAAAGAATAATAGAGCCCACATATAATGGAATTACTTTTTTTAAAAATGTAGGTGTTGCTTTATTAATAACTGTTAACAAATATAAAGGTCAACTATCAACTGTGGGATGTTATTTATGACAAGTCCTTTAGTTGGCACTTATAATACATTGTACTATAGATACATTTTTTGAATTGTTTCTACTTTTACTGAAAATTTCATTTGTACATATATATTTATATAGGAACAGAAAGAATGCATTCCATAAAAATTGATGCATTTTCCCTCCTTCCTCAAAGTCATCTGAAATTCCTGACAAGTGTTCAAAACATAGCTCCTTTCTCCTACAAGCTGCGCTTGCCCAAGTTCTGCTATACATTACAAGAGAGGTACAAATCTGATCAGCATGCCAACTAATCTCTCTCTTCTCAAAGCAATGTTGTGTTTGACCCTAAGTGGAATGAAGAAGTTCTGACAATCTTATGCCTCCTCCTAGATTAACTGCAGAACATTTCAGAATTTTCCTCCCCAGTGCTTTCTGTCCCATTTGCAATTTATCAGCACTGTTGAAAATTCGTGATAGTGGAGGACAGAAAAAAATACAAGGATTTTAGCTAAAATTAATTCATTTTTCATACTCACTGGCAGGCCAGGTAGTCCAATTCCCCCTTTTTCTCCAGGCATTCCAGGATCACCTGTATCTCCTTTTGAGCCTTTAGGACCCTAAAATATATACTTATTCAGCAAGTTGTGTAAAAAACCCCAAGAGACATCAACAGAATTCTAGCTTTGATCCTAATAAGCAGAATAAGTCATTGAATGGATTGATCTTTGTTATTGGTATGTAAAAATGCAGCCTTGAGTACTACGTTCAGTTTTGGGCCCCTCAATACAAAAAAGGACATTGAAACACTTGAGTGTGTCCAAAGAAGGGAAAAGAAGCTGGTGAAGGGTCTGGAGCATGTGTCTTATGAGGAGTTGCTGAGGGAGCTGGGGCTGTTTAGTCTGGAGAAGAGGAGGCTGAGAGGAGACCTCATTGCCCTCTACAACTACCTGAAAGGGGAGTATAGAGACGTGGGCATGAGTCTCTTTAACCAAGTAACACATGATAGGACGAGGGGTAATGGCCTCAAGTTGCGCCAGGGGAGGTTTAGACTGGATATTAGGAAGTATTTCTTCACAGAACGGGTTGTCAGACATTGGAATGGGCTGCCCAGGACAGTGGAGGAGTCCCCATCCCTGGAGGTGTTTAAGAGTCGGGTTGACATAGAGCTCAGGTATATGGTGTAGTTGAGGACTGTCAGTATTAGGGTGATGGTTGGACTAGATGATCTTCAAGGTCTTTTCCACCATGGATGATTCTGTGACTCATTATTAGACCACAGAGTATGCAGCAATAAAATAATGATCTGTATTAATTACTATCATATTATTATTTAGATTATGAAATCTAAGTTACAATTTAGGATCACAGAACTGATCTCCTGAAATAATCTATGGTTGCTCACACGATCTACACTGCATGATTTATGCATAGTGTACCTGTTCCCCATCAACTCCTTGAGCTCCTGGTGATCCTGGTTCACCCTGCAAAAGGTAAGATGAAATTGGATTATCCTAATTGTCCCAGACACCGGAGGAAAGAGGCAGTGCTAAATGAACTAAACTCATCAGTAACGTCTGAGATTAGTGAATTGCCACAATTAAAAACAACAAAACCAGAGAATATTCCATCAAAAATAACAGCATATATACAATACCTTTATGTAACATGCTGAATAAATACCACAGTACACAAACTTTGGGTTGCATAAAGGTCAGACAAGTGCATAAGAAGAATGGAAAAAAGAAGAAACCCCAGAAGCCTGATGAAAAAAAACCCAATCCAATGGAAACTTTGCCAGTTACTGTAATAAATATGGAATCATGGCTCTTGATATAGGTAGAGTAGATGGAGACTTTGTGTTTTCTTTCCATGGCTAATGTAAATCACCCAGGAAGGAATTCACATTCACAACATTGCCCTGTGCACTGGTTCCTAAACAGCATTCTCCAAGGAAGCAAGTTACATTGATGGGTATAGACTATGATATTGAAAACAAACTCCTGTAAGTTTGAATTCTGCTTTACATAATTAATTTTGGATGGGTATGCTCACCCATATGAAGGAACACAACCTTTTCCATTCTCTAACTCCTCTGTGTTTTACAACATACTCCAGGCTACAGAAATGCTGGGTAGATCCTAATGCAGAAAGCCATTTTTTCACACTTAACTGTGTATTCCATTATTAATTTTCATGTAGAAGAATAAGTGTAGTTTCTCACAATTTCTCAAAACAATTAAAATGTATAATGTGATGTATTTCCATAAGATACTGTGGATGAAGCCTAAGATTTAAATGTCTAGTATTGTTGTTGAAGAAACACGTATTTACTCTTGGAAAAGCTTAGAGTCACTGATAGAACATACACTATATTCAGTATCTAAGAAATAGAATTATTTAACAGAACAGTGCAGCATATGGTACTCGTTGTCCCTGCGTGGGCTGCTCACTGACTGTTCTGGTGGTACACATAGCACCAGCCAGGTGGGATTAACAGGCCTGGGTTTGCAGCCAGGCTCCTGCCCACATGTGCACATTTTAGTTTTTACTGACATTAGAAAACGTTGTGCTCATTTGGTTGGGCACCACTGTAGTAGAAAGCTGCAGTCACATGAACTCATACTGTGGCCAGTGGCGCCTTGCACACAGTTTCGTCTGCCTCATTCCCACCCAGCCAGAAGTGATATGTAGAAGCCACTCTCTGGTTATGCGGCTCCTTTGCAAAGCCCTAGGGAACAGCCTCAGTGCAGATCCATGGGGGAGATGCTTCCGCCTGTTTCAGTGCTAATTAATTTTACTGGTTCTCAACTGAGCACCTGTGCATGACAACTAAACAAAGCACCTATTCTGGAAAGCCATATTTGAAAAGGCTAGGGTGCAAAGTTTGAAACATGCCATATTCAGTAAAATTACAGTTAAATATGCTGTACAGGATTGCTCCATGTACATGTGTGTGCACACCAGTTTAAAAAGCAGACATACCCCCACCCTTAAGATACAATGAGTAAAATAAGGAAGATCACCTTTGGCCCTTGCAGCCCTTGGGGTCCTGGTGGTCCTGGGGGCCCCTAAACAGGAACATACAAACCTCTCAGCTTCTAAATAAATTCTTGCAGGCCTTGACATGTAAACACAGGCTGAATGTTAATATAGCTACCATAACAAAATGAGTTAGATTTTTAACACAAGGAGAACCAAGACCAGTTATGGAGAAGTTGTTAATCTATGACAACTCTCAACAAATAGAAGGTTATCACAAAAACCAATGTTAAAATAACAGTGCAGTTCATATTTTTTTAATAAAGTCCTGCTGCTCCCATTGATGAAATGGCAAAGCTCCTCATAATAGCAGGGAGACCAAACTCAGCTCAACCACATTTGCCAGCCCTTACATCCTGATCCAAAACAATCAAAGGTCAGGAGAAATCTTCATCTGATTGCAAAGAGGGTTATGCTAAAAGATGTTAATTGCATTTGGGGATACCCAGAGCTTTGTGAAATTGTCATGGAATAAGCTGTAACTGTTTCTTTCATTTCTAGCTCAGGTTGTGGACACAGCATAGTGTATCAAATATTGGTCTGGATGGTGCACAGTGGGGATGCTTTAAAAAAAATATATTGAAAAATCCCCTCTCAATACAGAGACAGCATTTGTACAGATGGGAAAATAGGGCTAACAGCAATCTTGCAGAGAGGAACTTGAAACAAAAAAGAAGAATAAAACAATTTGCTTATACCAAGTCTGCAACTTTAAGGGAAGGCTGAACCTGCAATCCTATATCACCTCCTAGCCGGTGTCAGTATTCTCAGAAATCATGTCTGGCCTGATGTGGCTAAACCTCCCACAGAAATTGGTTGGAGTGAAAGCACTGCAGTGTTCAGCTGTCCACATGTTTTGGGGAGAGGTGCTGGAATTTCATCTTTATTGCTGAGATCTGATAAGATGGGACAAGAGAATTCCTCATACTTGGGCTTTCTACTTGGCTTTACTTATTTATAGTAAACTGTGACAGGTCTTTTTCAGAAAATAATTAATTTGCATGTGGTCTGAAAACTCCCAAATGAAGTTTCATCACAGGCCAAATTGAAAGAACTGAATTTCTGCCTTGAAAGGTTGATAATAGAAAATTGTTTGGTACTCAAATCCTGCTTCATATTTTCGCTCGACTCCCATGTAGACACACAGAGATGGGAACATACAGCAAAAATTGCAAAGCAGCTGCCTGCCTAAATGTGTACCTACAGAAATACTGAGTTCTGATTTTCCTGGTCTCTTATTTAAGTGAACTGAAGTTTTGCCATTAATTCATCAGGAGCAGAACTGGTTCCATTGTTGAATGGCTTTCTGTTATGGGAATGCTGAATGAATGAATAAATACATGTGATGATGAACCAGGTCGAAAACCAATGAAGGTATGTCTTGAACTAGGAGAATTATGAACATGCTATAACACAAAGGAGAAGTTTTACAACACACAGTAAGTCATGCAATCAGAAATTACCGTGACAGTCAGGGTGGCAATCCTCTGTTGGCAAAACGTATTAACAAGAGACACCATTACCAGAATTGAACAAGGATATAAATTATTCTACTGGCTACAATTATCATCTCCACAAAACCTATGCTGCATCTGATCTGGGAGACACCATGTCTCCAAAAAATAAGAGTAAAAACCATGTTATTTTTAACTCCCAGTGTTGTACTAGCTGCTTGGCTTCTATGGGAATCAGGATTTTACATAGTCGCAGACTGCGGGTTCTTGTGCAATTTCAGAGATCAAATAAATGATGAATAAATACCAAAATCATAGCAAAAGTCTTCCAAATATTTTTTTTAACAACTTAAGAAAACATGACGAGTTGGTGTCTTAAGTTGAATAAAGGACTTGCCCTATATTTTGCAATCTCTGCAGGTTTTGCACCAATGTTTAATTAATAAATACAATTCCTAGAGTAGAATATAACAATGATTTTATCTAGAAATACAGATGTACAAAAAATTCTAAATCCAAAACTGCTTGTCCACAAACCCAGCTATTTATACAATTCTGCTCTAAATGTTTGGAAAGATAAAAGACGTTTTCACCATGGGAGGAGGCAAAATACCTTGGCCTCCCACTATATTTTTGCCAAAGAAGAATCTAAGAGCAAGGGAAAAAGTGTTTAAAAGTCATTAAAATGCTTGTCTGTATTTTTAAACAGAGTGAAACCCCCAAATACTGCTGCTTGCACATGCTTTCCTATTGCCTGCGAAGAACCTTCTGGTCTACATGCAACAAGAAATATTTAGCTTTTCTAATTGTTTTCTTATGCGCAAACAAAGGTTTGCAAATCTTCTGTTTTAAGCTTTAAAAGAACCTTCATTTGCTAGTGCAACAATACACGCTGTTGTCAAGAATCTGGAACCTGCTCAATACAAAGTACTTGCAAAAAAATGTTCTTGATCACATGGCTTTAATATACTGATGTCCTTTGTATTTTAACATATTAATGGAAATACACCAAGAACTTTAAAAGTACTGAAAAAATCAGTTTATCTAGATATGAAAACCTAAAATAACCATTGCAAATTAATGTTTGCATGTTCACACTAATGAGTTCCTTTTCAGCAGCATATTCAGATTTTACTGTCTCATCCTGTAGTTCTTACAAAGGTTAAACTTTTGCTGCTACTGCCTTTTGCCTTAGGAAATTCTGCAGAAAAGGTCTAAAGAGCAATTTCAACAGACATGACTAAGATGTTTTATTCTCCACGCACACATGAGATTGAGTAGGAGGCACAAGGCAAAGCAACTAAATTGTTCTGAAGCTTCTAGGCTGCTTGATGATTTATTACTAAATTTGAAGAAAGGTGACAGGCAGCTGAAATCTTGCAAACTCTTGTCAACTTCTTAAATCAGCAGGCCAAATTCTCTGCAAATTCACAGCTCAGTGCTGAGCACTGACAGTTCTCATTTGCTTCTATGGGAGAGCTGCAAATCTCAGAGCCCCTAAGAATTTGGCACCAAGAGACTTAGGAAAGGGTGCTTGCCATCTGAAAGGACTGAGCTGGATTTGGCAAGGATATTTTCGACTGATCCTATATAATCTTAGTTACACCATCTTTGCACAGCCATTCTGATTGATATCAATTATTAGTTGCCCTCCATCAGAAGGTGATGACATTTGAAATGATTTACAATGAGATAAGGGCGTCCTAATCTGTTTCAATGACTGCAATAGGCTTTAATTCCTTTTTAAGACTTCTTTATGTGCTGCAGCTTTTCTGAGGAAGCTTGAAAGTAACACTGATGCCAGAGTTAAGATACAAAGACAAAATGCAGGAAAAGCAAGGGCTAAAGCTCCTGGTAAATCTGTCTGGTAATATGCTACATTACTTTTGGGCTACTTTAGGCATCTAACCCAGAGAGTGATTTAAAAGATTGAAAGTTGTGTGTTTGAATTCCCTTGTAAGTAAACCAAATGAAACAGATATAATGCAGAGCCTCACAACATGCCTATGTAGACTTCCCCATAGACACCACTCACCATGAAAGAGTGGACTTAGCCTTAATGACATACAGGCTTTTAGATTTTAGTAAAGGCAGTGAGATTTTTTTTTTAATTTTCAAAAGAGTCTTGAAAACCAAATGACTGGCCAGACATCTATCCACTCCCACTGAGTAAATGCAATGAAAAAAGTTCAGCAGCTTCAGTGAGAAAATGATCAGAGCACAATGAGCTAAATTCAGTCTTCTGTTGCACATAAGCAAACCATTCACTTTGGTGGAGTTATACTGCACAGAATTTGCATCTAAGTATACTGCAATGTAAATCACCTTGACTGCAATGACATATGTCACCTTGGTACTTTGCTTTCAAGCGAACACTCATTCATTCTTTTTGTGACCCCACTTTAATCCTCCATACTTTTCTGCACACCAGTCAAAATAAGTTTTCTGGAAATGAATAAGTGGGAAGACTGGTGCCCGGTCTATTTAACATACTCAAGTTGCCGATTGAATCCACAGCTTGCTAATGGAACCATGTGACATGGTTTCCAAATCTCAAATATTCTGCTCTTTGCATTTTATAGGAAAAGGAGGAGGAAAAGGAAGGAAAAAAAAGAAATGTCAATATTATACTATATGAACTGAAAAGCAGACACTTCAGTTGAACTTATGTATGTGGTTTATCACATGAATTCAGTACTAAGCATCAAAGCCAGCTATGAATCAGCTTTATCCTCATTAAATGATGTCAATACTCTCCAGGGGAAATGAAACTAATTCATTCAGCTAAATTGTATCAAGGAAACAGTTTGTCTAACACCAAACAGCAAACCTGGTTTCCAAATATAGAAAGAGATTCTTGATTAATAAGCTCAGCAAATCTTAGCACACAAAATGTTTTCAAGGCCTACACAGAAGAGAAATACAATGATGTCAAACTGCTTTTTCCCAGATCAGACTAAGCCTCTCCAGCCTTGTTATGTTTGCATACCTGCAGAGCTTCATGGATATTGCCATTATAATTGATTATCTCTGTTGCGCCTTGATCACCCTTCTGTCCAGGTGGTCCCTGTAATATATTTTCCATAAAAATTTTGAGACACTTGCCAAAGACTACTCTAGACTCTTAACTACTGACACATGCTTAGACTTGATTATGCTGTGTTGGAATCTTGTTGAATTTACAATATGTTATAACAAACCACAAAAGTTAACATTAAACTAAAGATTGTTTCTAAAGGAAAACAATTTTTTTAAAAGATAAATATAAACAAGCATGTCAGTGCACAGTAACTTGTACTGTAGTGGGAAAACAAATATACAAAACCTCTGTGGTTAGACATTTAAGCAGTTCCTATCCTGTAGTTCTGTATTGGCTGTGAACAATGTCAGACCACCTGGCATGTAACATCCTGCCCATGAACTATGAACAGGAGGCTCCTTCAAGTAGAAGCAAGGGCTGTTATTCATATTAAAGGCCAGTTAGCAACACATGTTCCACCAGAGTCAAGCACCCAATTTCACCAGTTTAACTGGAGCTGCTGCTACAATTTCAATTGTGTGGACTGAATCTAAGAGTACAAAACAAAGTACTGAAATAAGAAGTAGACTTACCCGTGGACCTGCAGATCCCGTGTCACCTTTGTCACCTGTATCACCCTATATAAAAAAAGAAAGGGGAAAACAGATATGCCATTTGATGATATATCACATAGATCTTCCCTTTTAAATATGTTTACCTTAAATAAATCACTTTAAAAGGCCTCTCACCATAAACAGAATGTGGATCTTAATTAAGGGAAATATTCCCTCAGAATCTTTGTAGTGGCAGGGCTGACAATCATGCATTTTGTTCTGAGTGAATTGTTAAAGAGTGCTGTATTGGGTTGGAATAAGAAATCCCAAAGAACAAATAAAAGACAAATTACCAGGTAATTTGTATAACTTCCTTATTCGTAATGGCACTATTATCAAAAGCTTCAAGAGAAAGCTAGGCAAATGAAAGCGCTCAGTCTGAAAACAACTTCTTCAAAGTTGTGCTTCAAAGTTTGTAAACTTTTCTTTGTGTGATCGTGACTCCACTTTCTGAACTTCCCTGCTCCGAGTCATTGCCTCCCCTACAAACACAACATTACTGTCAGCATTAGAGTTCCTTTACCCCCTCACTGTGACAGGCTTAAGATCTTTACCATCTTGCACATAGCTTTTTCTTTCTATTAGTTACGTTTCAAGCGATGGAGGGAATTTTGAAAATGTATGCATTCATAACCCACATCCAGTGACTAGGATTCATTTCATTTCACAGCCACTTTCATAGCAAGCTCTTATATTTTTATATTACTTAAAATTAATTTGGGTAAGAACTTCAACTTTTGCTCCTGTTGAAATCTAGAAAACTTTGGTACGAGTCAGGGAAGAGTGATTAATTTACCAGTGGTAACAGAAAACACAGAAAACTTTCATGGGGCTAATGAAGGAATATGGAAAGCAGCATGGTGGCAGGACATAATCAAGGTTGCACTGTCTGCCTTTGCTTTCAGTGTTGCCTTGGCAGCAGTTAGTGAATATGCCATTGGAGTTGCTCAACAATGACGTTCCCAATCACTAGATTGACTTCTGTGGGCCAGATTTTCAAGGTATGCAGGTAAAATGAAAATCTTACATCCTTTTTTACAAAAAGGGAATTAAAGGGGATATCTTTATCTTTTTGGTGCCTCTGAGAGGTGTCCAGGTACTGTAGGCAAATGAGAGGCTCATTTACTCTTCTACTTTCACTCTAGTGCTTTAATCCTACCAGCCTACATTGTCTCATCGTCTTTATTCTAACAGTGGACTCAATAACCACATGAACAAATCTATTTTCTTTTTTTTTTTTGACTCCATAATATAACATGAAGGAGTCCAGTGAGCCCAGTATTTTCACAGCGGATGAAGTAATAGAAAAGCATATCTCTCTACATCTATGTGAGCCAACTATATCTCTATAGGGATGGATGGCTAGATAGATAGATATAATCAAAGTAGTTTTTTAAAGTAGGTAGAACACTAATGTAACCTACAAGTCTTGTTTTTTTAAAGTAGGTAAAACAGTATTGTAACCTACAAGTCTTGTCTTCTTAGGACTTCTGGCCATCATATCTCAGCCTACAATCCATGGGATACTGCTGATTCCCTACTCACCAAAGTGTGGATCCATAAAATTATTGCAAAAACTAATTAAATCTCAACAGGAATAGTCAGGTGGTGGTTCCTGGCATATGGGAGGACTAGTCTACATCAGTGACACAGAGAGAAATTAAGTTGCACAGGAAAGACCAAAGCAGAGTGAAATAGATGTTATAACAGAAAAAGAACTAGAATCACAATGTTTAAAATACACAGGATTCAACTCTCACAGCTAAAGCTGAAAGTCAGAAGGTTTCACTTACAAAGAATACTGCAGACTGCTACAGGTTCTTTTACAGACAACTGAAGCTTCTGTGAAATGCTACAAATAATTTATCCTAAAAATCATTGTGTTAATTACTCCACTAAAGACACTTTCTTTATTACTAACCTTTGACCCTTTTGGGCCTCTAGATCCAGGCTCACCTGTTTTCCCCTGTTTGAAGGAAGACAGGAGAAAAATGATAGAGAAATGGGAGTGCAGAGAAAAAAGAGATTAGTAATGATTAGAGAACAGCAGAAACACTTCATTTTATATGACCAAGATGATGAATCTGTAAAGGATCTGGATTTAATAGCACCCAGAGTAATATATTCTTTAACACTAGCATGCAAAGGCCACAGATTCCATCCTTCCAAAGGAAAAGTAGTATCGGTATTAGTAAAGAGTAGACATCATTAGCAATGGTTTGCAGGAATGACCTTTGTTATTCCACAGCTCCTGAAAAATGATATCCAAGAGGTAGAGAAGATAGAAAAATATCCTAAAATAAGCAGATTAAGGTGTTACCACAACTTATTTTTGCAACAGTTCAGGTGAACACAAACTAACTGACCCAGAAGTACAGAACTTGGTGGTATTGACACAGTGGAAAATATTAAGAAAATGCTAAAATGTAGTTAGAATGATCTCTTACATTTCTTAGTTAGAAAAAAGCATGCAAAATTGGTTTTTTCTGCATTCAATAGCTACATTGGTCAAAGAGTTCAAATTTCAGTGCTGAAAGTTAGGGACCTGGAGGTCAGGACTTTAGCTGAAATGAATTATGCCAACTCCATGACAATGTACATGGGTAGTGTCTTTACTTTATAGACCAAATAAGAGTTTATTCTGACTGCAGTTCCACAGCTGTGAACACAAAACTGCCATTGTCTTCTGGACTGGAGTATTTGACAACGTTTTCATTTAAAAGCTCACTCACCAAGTTTTTGTTCTATTTTTTCAGTGGAAAAAGAAGTGTACATAGGTTTAAAACTAACAAGACATTTCCAAAGTAAAATCAGACTGACCTTTGGTCCAGGAACTCCAGGTTCACCTCGCTCACCCTTCCCAGCAGGGCCTGCCTCTCCTTTGTCACCCTATTGCAACAAATACATATACATTACAAAATACTGGGCAGCCTTCAGCACACCACCAACTCAATATGACCAAAGAAACAAAATCATCAGAAGAAAACATTTTCAAGTTCATCTGTGACTTGTAATGGGTTAAGGAACTCTCCCCTGAGTAAATACAGTCTACGGCAAAGGAAGAAGGCTTCAAAATAGAAATGGGATTCGTAAGGACTTTTTCCCTACTCTGAAAGGATTGGAATAAAGATTCCCACACCGTGAGACTCTTTGTAGGATTCATAATATTCTAACTTTGCCACACAGAGGCTGAAAAAAAAACCCCAACTTAGGTGGAAAGAACAAAAATACACATTTAGTGTATCTGTATTTTCAGAGTCTAGTATGCAGCATCAAAGTTCTAATATCTGCACACACTTTCAAGCTTTAGTTTTTCTAAAAAAAATTTATGAAAATATAGTTTCAGACATGTATATTCTCCCTCCTGAGCAAATAACTTTTGGATGCTAGCACAAACAAAGGCAATGGATGAACTTCAGTTATGAATGGATATAATATCTGCCTTCACAGTACAAAGACACATATATCATAGTACTGGTCCATGAACTATGACTTTGCACATTTCCAAGTACTACACATACTATATTTTAACCTGAACTTTAAACTTCCTGGCCATTTACAGTAACAGATTCTGACTAAGCATTTTATGTTTCTGGATAAAAGACTCTTACTCGATTAGTACAGTCTTGGCCTCTGCTATGTGCTGAGGAAGTTGAATTTGACATTGGCTCTAAGGGCTTTGCACCAGAGTGTTGGCGAATTATCCTTACCTTTGTTCCTGGCAGCCCTGGCAACCCAGGTTCTCCCTGAGGACCAATAAAACCTGGTTCACCCTTTAAAAACACAATAAAAAAGGAATGTTAGATTATTTGTTTAGCACTATGTAGTTACAGTAACAAGAGTTTCTTTTCGATAGTATTTTTCCTGTAATGTTTACAGCCCTCCAGCTATGATGCAACAGTTATATAGACACACTTTTCATCATGGGGAACTTTCATCAGCATAAATTCTTGTAGCAAGCCATCACACAGCCTATGAAATGCAAATGAAGCAGAAGGTGTCAAATATAGTTTTTATGAGGTTAAGGACTGTTAATATGCAACCCGGACTATAGCATAATATACCAAGCTAATATCAAAGCAAGTCTGAAGGCAGGAGAGGAGCTCTGAGTGATTCCTAAATTTAAAAAGGGACAGTTCATTTCAGTCACTTATTACGAGGTAGTTATCTGTTGCAGCATGGGAATAGATGGGCAGACAGGGTGAGGGTATGACAAAGCAATGGCAAATGAAGAGGCCAGATGGTACTCTTGCAATGTGTTGTCAAGGAAGGTACTTAGCTGCATCATCCCCCAGAAAGGAAATCAAAACCAATTGCCTTTCAAACCAGAGATTCCAAGCACCATGATACTCCCCCTCCTGATTCTGACAGTAAAACATTTCAGTTCCCTGCACCCAGCCAACTTCTCTGGCTGTGAACAGCTGAGAAAGAGCCACAGCTCTCCTCATGCCCTCTCTGTTCTGCCCACTTCTTGCCCATTCATTTGTACAAACATACAGACAAATAGTATGAGTCAAGCTGTGTTGCAGCAGAAGCAGTATTAAGCAGAGGAGTAAGAATGTATTTTATTACCTATATCCATGCCTGAGGGGGGATAATGGAAGATTAATAAACCGTATGTTTTCCTTCACAAACTCTCCTGAACAAAGTTTCATGCTATTTAATCTTGCATTTTTCACATAAATTTAAATCAAGAAGATGCACCCACAAGCTACTGGAAATTTTTAAATCATCAGTGTAACCAAATTAATAAAGATTTATTTATTAGCCTTTTAATGATATCCCTGAACTTAACAACTAAATAGGCCCTTCAAATAGCTAAAAGACAGATGTGTCATAATCCTGTATTGATATAATTACTGACAACATATAGAGACAGTGAACATTAGCAGTTGGATAATATTTCTCTTCAACTCTTCGCTTCCATAGAAATACAGGTATGATGCACAGGGTAAGCAAATTAGGAAGTATTCTTGCACATTCATCTGCGCTTTCATCAGCAATCCATCATTAACAGTTCAAAGCAAAGAAGGTCTCTAACAAACCTATAAAGAGAGAAATGTTGCCTGTGGCTATATCGAAGGCCGTAGCAGTATCTCAGTGACCTCAATTTAGATCAAAAAATACAACTAAATAATGAGTTTTCTCACATGATGTTCCAGATGGTTCAAAATATGATGACAAAGGAATAAAATAAGACAAATATATCACAGAGAAGCATGGTTTTTGCTGTCATAGTGAAATAAGCCTACAATTTATATGTCTTTGTATCAGTGCACACCAGTAAGAGTAAAATAAAGCTTTCATTGCAGATGGAAGCACCTTACTATCAGTAATGAATCACAGAATGTTAGGGATTGGAAGGGACCTCAAAAGATCATCTAGTCCAATCCCCCTGCCAGAGCAGGATTACCTAGGTCAGGTCACACAGGAACACATCCAGGCGGGTTTTGAATGTCTCCAGAGAAGGAGACTCCACAGCCTCTCTGGGCAGCCTGTGCCAGTGCTCTGTTACCCTCACTGTGAAGAAATTCTTCCTCACATTTATGTGGAACCTCCTATGTTCCAGCTTGCACCCATTGCCCCTTGTCCTATCATTGGATGTCACTGAGAAGAGCCTGACTCCATCCTCATGACACTCACCCTTTACATATTTATAAACATTAATGAAGAACAATGTAGCTTTATTCATTTATTTTAGAATGAGAACATACTCAGTAGCCCCAGATTGTTTTAATACTGTCTTTACCAGTGCTAATTTCTTGACTAATTGTGACTTCAAGGCAGAAGAAACATGCAGTGATTACATGATTCAATCTTTTCAGTGGTAAGGTGTCATTCAGCTTTTGAGTCAAATTCTCGTACTTTGCTCAGGACTATACCAGTTGCATACCACAAGAAAACCTCTGGCCAAAGTCCAGAAAGAAGTCCCACCTTCCCACAAGCTCTCTAAAGAGACAAGAAAAAGGTGCTTCGCAATAGCTAGTGGAATTGATAATGGAAGAAGCTGGCAGCTTAATTAGCATAAGTCAAATAGAGATCTTATATGACACTCAGCTTTAAAACATTATCAAATGTGGAGTGTCAGTAGAGACTAGGAACTGACTGGCTGAGTAGCAGCTCTGCTGAGAAAGATGTGGCAGTTATGGTAGATGCCAAGTTGAACATGATCCGACAGTGTATTCTTATCACACATGAAAGAAACTGCAGTAGTTAAGTCCTGGCTACAATAAGAGAAACACACAACTCCCTTTATCTAGTGCTAGTGAGGCTAAGTAGATTAAAAGGCAGATCTGTTTTGCCATCTGAACTAAGCTTCTAAGTAAAATGTCAACATGTTTGGGTGATTTGAAACTAAGCCTTGACCTCTCTAATATTTCAAATCTCTTGAGTGTAACCACAGCATAAGGCATTAACTAAAATGCTCATTGGGTATACTTCTGCACTATTCAAAGTTAGTGGGGATAACAGCTGTGTCAGGTTTGTGTCCGGCATTTCTGCCATGGTTACTCAGAAGAGGAACATTTACATGAGAAGCAATGCTCATTCCTCGTACCTACTGTATCCTGCAACTATGTTCTGTAAATATTGCTGGCTTCCTGCTTTATGTTATCCTCTGTGCCACTCAGCAAAAAAAGAAATGAGACTCTATCAAAATTAGCACTGACAATGATGTGTGAAATGTAAAGAAAACCGTTTCTTCTCAGTAAGGCATGCTGACATCCCTGCTGTGCAAAGGCAAGGGAGAGACCATTCCATCACACAAACATGATGCCAGAGCCACAGAGGAATGTGTTTAGGAAATCAAGGACTAAGTGGTTTGGATTTTGTTTTAAATGTATGACATCTACGATTTAGCTGGCACATAGCTGCAGGAAAGCAAGAGTAAAAGGCTTGCTCGGGGTTCCAGTTTGACAACATTGTAGCTCTTGGATTCACTGAAGCATCTCCTGATACTAAGCTTCTTGCTTAAATGAGCGCAGAATTTGTTCCAAACTACCGTGAAATGCTGAGAGGAACACAAGGAATCAGAGTGACCAAAATTTACAATATTTTTCCAAATATTTCACTACAACTTCTTATAATAAAACCAAAGTTTTTTCTAGTAAGAATCTATCACAAGGTAAAGCAGAGGCAGGGAACACAAAATCTGGAAAGATAAATTGAACAGGTAGGTTTTAAAAGGAAAGTATGGAACTTCCCCATTTGAAATGCTGTTTGGCAGCTGTATAGAAAGCCATCAGCAAGTGATGTTTCTCTGTGCTTTTTCATTTAACCCTTTGGCAAGGTTATGAAATCACTGCTTAGAAACCACCACATTTCACAGGACATCAACAAGATGAATTCCAGCATTCAAACTTCATCTACTGTTAGCGTTTGGAGCACTTTGTATCAATCATACAACATAGGCAGCTTGGTATTAAAAAACCCAATCAACAAGCTTCTGAACTGCTTCCATTTTACAGCGGAGATTTATTATCTTTTTAAAGGCTTGATGATCTTAGAGGTCTTTTCTAACCAAGGCTATTCTATGATATGCTAATATTTTAAGAGACTACCTCTACTTGTACTAATTTTCACCCTCAAATGTTCATGAACTGTAGAAATACTAGTGGGTCAGACAGCAAAGGATATACTATTTTTTACAAACCATGTTAATGTCCATTTTCACCTCTTATCATAAAAAGTCTGAAATAGTAAAGGGCCCTATAATAGCATGCTGTACACCTAGGATAATGTGAGCTCCATCAGAATTTAATAGGAAAAAAGCAACCTTGTAATTTACTTCAGAGGATGCTCAAACTTTTATGAGGATTATTATCTAGCCATATTCATAACTGGTTTCCATGATGATCAAAGTTTTTATGGGCTGAGGCAGAGGCTAGCTTTGATATTAGAGGTTAACCCTAAGACACTCTGTTCACTGTTGCTGTCTTCTTTTAACTTTTATAGAACCTGTAATTAGCTAAAAACTTGAACTTTCACTTAAAAAGTGTTCAACAGTTGAAATCCTATTTGCAATGCTAACTGCTGTTTTAAACACCACTAATTTGGCAAATGTTTATTAACGATGTAGTTCTAATACTGTACTCAGTTAGAATTAACCTTCATTGCACAGCTGAGACATGCAGCAACACAATTATTTGAAACTTTGTTCTCACAGATAGGCCTAGTCCAATTCCAGTACCTGAAATAAAAAGCTCTATGCTGATAAAAGCAATCAGTAGAGAACAGCAGTTGTTTCTGTTTTCCCACAGAAAGCTCTTCCTTCTCTAATTATTGTTCTAATGAGTGCAACACACATTTTACCATCCAGATCAATGTTAGCCCAAAGAGAAAACCTGTCCTGTAGAAAAGCACCCAAACCACCAACTTTTCTGTAACAATGAAAGAAATTCACTTCCATTTCTGGAATTACAGAAGCTACCCTACTTTGGTAAATAAAAATATTTGAAGTCACTGATAAAATATTTTATTGTTGCTAAAGCCATAAAGCATAGGAGCCAGTTATTCCCTTTATGGATATAAACTGTGCAAAAGCCCTCAAATTTTTTTTTTTTGAAGACTCATGACCACCCTACCACTTTCCTTCTACCGCAGATTATCGCATTATTTTCTCTATGCTCTGGAAATGAGACTCAACCAACCTTTAGACCATGAATTTGCAAGGAACAATGTCACTGCAATCCTTAGCCTTGTCTAGTGCTATGCACTAGAACTAGCCAGAGAAGTTTAAATGTCAAACTCTTACAATTATTACACAGTTGATTGGTCCTGCAGCATTTTATTCAGTGTCTGCCCCAGTGGTGGGACCATGAGATTTTTGTGCCTCCACGACTGACCGGCACGTCTGCAACGGAGCCAGGACACAAGCACCTTTCTCTGGTGTTCACTTGCAAGTTTGAACATGCCAAGGCCAGGACTCCCACGTGTACATCTCCAGGTTGGTAAACCATGCCAGAACATCCAGAATTTCTGCGGAGGATTCAAGGTCCACCCCACAGTCTCCATACATAGACAACCTAGCTGTATGGGCTCTGACATGCTCCAATACACAGCTTGAGGGCAAGGCTTGGAGCTTCCAAACTGCTGCCTGTAGGTCTAGCAGTTCTCAAAAAATTCCTGCATTTGGCATGGAGAAGCCTGAAAACTCCTCAAAAGACACAGGCCTTGGGAGAGCCCAAAGTGTCCTTTCTGACCAGCACTGACATGGAAGGGTCCTCATTTTAATCACATCAAGAGGTCAAGGTCTGAAATTAGTTTTTTTATTTAGATTAAAGACAAAGTATGCTTGTCTTAAATGTTACTGTGACTCACTCACAGGCATTTAAATAAAAACCAGTATGACGCCCTTTCCTTGCCTAACGTTACTGAAAGAATCATGCAAAGGTGGTGTTTTACAGAACAAGGGCGAGCAAAACTCCCCAAAACCCAGATGCAAGGCAATTTGGAGAATAGCTATCAAGTTTCAACAAATTGGATTTGGTTCACTGGTGCCTGTGCTGATTTTCCAGAAATTGCCATCTGCTGCCCCTAGACAGTATCCAAAATTGCTCTCTAACCAAAACACTGCAGCTTTTCCACTCTGGAGAGGAGTGAGCGCCAACTTCTCAGGAGGCTAGAACAGAGCAATCTGGGGCCACTGAAGCTGTGCTTGCTCATGCCCTGCTTACATCTGCGTCACTCAGTTCCAGTGAAGCTATTTCTCAGAAACTCAGCTGGCCTTAGACTACAGAAGTCAGAGAGAATGGCACCTTATACTTTCTGTGAAAGGAATTAAAGGGACTTAATATGTAGCCTGTTGCCCATGGGAATTTTGCTCTTGGGAGGACCACAGTATTCAGCTCATAAGAAGGAAATGAGCAAAGTAGAAGGAAATCTGATAAAAAATAAAATGTAACCCCATTTTATAATGTCTTTGTTAAGGCTTTTCATGCCTGTTTAGAACTGGCTCCAGAAATGGCCATTTAAAACAGGTTGTCTGGCTCACTCATTGCATTTGAAACAATATCTTTACTCCCTAATCAGTCTCTAAACTTAGAAAAACAATTCTGATTTAGAATTTCCAAATGCATGTTTAGCCTTTATGATTCATTTAGAGTTAGAGAAGAAAACCTTACAACATGGCTAAAACCCTGAAGCTTCGCAATGAGCCCTACTTTGCACGACATTTATTGGGGTTTAGTGAGCCTAATTTTCTCACTGCTTTTAAATTCTGCCTGCTTAGAAGGTATGATGCTTTGGAAGGGTGCCAACAGAACCAGTAATAATTCTGATTAATTCTGCATGCATTAGTCATATCAAGGACTTCTTACTTAAAGGCTAATTATAATTCAAGTCAGCATGGTACCTACTTTTGAGGATTAGAATAAAAACACTTGTTGTAATGAGTGCCTCATTTTTAATTCTTTGCAATGACTGAACTGCTAAATTCTGATAAGTCTGGCCCCAAATTTTTTCCTTCAGAAAACTGTTATATGACAAACATAAGTAATTTTTGTTGCTACACTGAAAACACTGAAAAAGAACTTTATTGCATGCACTCATTTCCAACCTTCTAAAATTGCATATTTGAAGCACAGAATTACTCTCAGATTACTGATGTCAAGTCTTTGTGGATGAAAAAATACTTCATTTCCAAATACAGCAGAATATTGGACTCTCAGGTTATTCATCTGTTTTCAAAAATTTGGATTTAGGTTGATTTTTTTTTTTAAACAAAGAAAAATTCAACTATGGTATTAAACAGATACTGTGAAATAGATCCTTATAAGCTCAGTCTTCCAACTAGCTTTAGAGGGAACAACATCTTGTATTTCAGTTACTTATGTTTTAGCCTTTTCCAGGAAAGAAAAAGAGAACTTTCATGATTTGGAGGATATAGTTCCTGATGGATTAATAAGAACTGCATACATATCTCAAAGAACACCCCGGTAAACACTCCTGACACATACATACAATTCAATGTTAAAATGATTTCATTTTCTGACCTTGATTCTCAAAATTAGTTCTGGGAAATTACATGTCTACCCTAAGCAAGTAACATGGAAAACAGACAGCTAGGAATGAATGAACAAAGCTAGATATGTAACTACATACATACAGATATATGTTTCTATATACACTTCCACTCTGGAAACAGAATACTGAAAATTAATTGCAGAGCTGTGTAATTTTTTTATTTTATATTTTACCTACCCAGGCATAGAGCTATTTCTGAAAAATAGACCTCCAAATGCAGGTACTAAGTCCTATTTTTTTTAGATCAGTTCCCATTATCATGCAAGAACATGCAGAACTTAGAGCCTGCTTTTCAGTATTTGACCTATACTGCACTGCATATTTTCCGCTACTCAGGCAGACGACCCACTCTTAAGAACACTGTATATGACTGATGAAAGGTTGGAAATTAGTTCACACTTGAATATTTCAAAATATCTATCAGCTAAGGGAAGTGTATATCAGGGAGAAACCCAAGTTTCTAGGAAGCAGTGTTTGAAGCTGAATTCCCACAATTTTCAACTGCAGCAATTAACATCTTCAGCACATCTCTGTATGCAGGATTCAGAGATGCCAGTCTCAAGGTCAGATGGTCCCTTCCAGCTCCTTAGTTCAGGCTAGGAAGAGTTCTGGGTATGGTGACCAATAAGACAAAGATGAACTGAAGCCTGAGTAAGAATATCTGAGCTCTGTTAAAAATGGAAAGAGAGATATAGTTCCTGCAGGTTTCCTTGTAACAGTCACTTACAAGGAAGAAAAATAGGAAGAAGAATGGAAATATGGAAAAGGAAAAATGCACTAGGAAAATGTGCTCAGCCTTCCTAAGAACTCCTGGAGAAAAAGAGGAGTTTGAAGAACTTTCTTGTAGGTGGTGAATGTCATTGACCACAAAATGAAGTGTTTGGAACTACCATTTACTTCAGATTTTCTTTCATTTTGCTACCAGATGAGAAGAGCAACATGTAAACACAAGAGTTCCAACACAGCAGTTGCTGTTTTTTTCTGAAAGAGTTTAAATAGGAGACCAACTTCTCTGCATCCAGATTGAAAATTCTGCCATTCATTTTCTCTGAAAGTTTTCTGTTGTAACAAAACTCACTAGATGAAAGGAATAATAACTCTTCTAGAGCTGAAAAAATAACTTCTGTGGAGCAGCGAGTCTTTTAGTCATTACAATGGAATTAGGAAAGTCACAGGATAAGATCTTTGAGTATGAACAGGAAAAAAGAAACTCAAGTACAGAACAGATGAAAATTAAAACTGCTTTTGCTTTCATAAAAAGAAAATGAAAAAAAATATGATTCAAATTCCCATATCCTTTATCCAGGTTCTTCTGAAACCTTGCTCAGGCACAGTCCCAGGAAAGTCCATCTGAAGTAATTGTACAGAAAGATACAAGATGCTGTGTACTGGTATGTCTATTGAATCAGCCAGTCCCACTAGATTGGGAAAACACAGAAAATTTACCTATGTCCCAAAAGCAGAAAGGCTAAGCAGTCTTTCTTTTCTCATACCAAATAATACAACAGCAGCTTTCTTGAACACAATAGAATAAAAACTTAGTTGCACTCACAAGCTTTATTTCAGTATTTGTTTTAAAAATATGGCGAGAAATGGCAGAAATGATAAAGAAAAGTCAGATCCTGCATAAAGTACTGCTACTGAGAAGAACCTTATGTTCTGTGAAGGCTTCCCACTGCAGTGATAAAGTTGAGGACTGTACTGCCTGAATGCCAGAAAATGCAATACAACGGATTTGATATATGTCTGATGTTACAATGAATAAGGGTATGCACGATTTTCATTACAGTGAGCGTGGCCTTGTACGTATCATCCCATGGAAGTTGTGATATAAAACAGATATATGAAGTTTGTATTTCATAGAAAGTATTCTGCGTCTGCTTGGCATCAGTTGGGGGATATCAGAGCGATGAGTTAATATTCTGTGTTTAGGTGCCTTACTCGCTTCCCAAGTGATACGGTGGAACACATTCAGGGGCTCATTAAGTTTCCAGCCATTCCTAAACAGCAACAGGTGCTTGAGAAATGTTTCTCCAGCATGTCACAGGCAGCTTCATCACTGTCTTGGAAATAACCGACTGCACTTATGTTTCCTCCGTGGCACCAACTGACAATGAGGAGAGAATGAAAAAGAACAGGAAGAACTCCCAAAACATCCGCATATGCATAGTGAATGGGTCTAGAAAAGTAAGTAATAAAAGTCCCTGCTGCATACTCCGAATTCGGATATGATACTTGCATATCCGTCCAATGTTGCTGTCCATTCAGACTCCAGTATCACGTTCAACCAAGATCTAACAGGTTCCTGAGAACATTGATTACTTACTTGAAATGTCATAAGAAGCTGAAACTTTGCCAGTGATTAGTTTTTATTAATCCTTTAAGTAGTTTGGCTACATACAGGATTGGATGTCATGGGAAGCTTCTTTAAGCATGAGAAGAAAGATGAGATGTAGCTGGAAAGATATGGTTCACTGCCTGGCATGGCATTTGTGTTTTCACAGGCTGGTCTCATAGGCTGGTTTGTAAAGACCACTATGTATGTGTGCAGTTACCTAAAACATTTCATAATACAGCCTGCCACTGTGGAGAGATTCATTCACAAGAAAGCAAATTTGTAGCTCAACTAGCTGATATAAAGGAGACTTAAATTCCTTCCACATTAGTCAGAGGGTAAACATTTAAAACCAGAACTACTTCCAAGAGTTTCCGATGCACAGAATATACCTGTATCTTGATCTTTTATTTACATGGAAGTACTAGAAGATACTGAAGGAAATTCTTTCAAAATTAGGCAACATGGAGTCTTCTCTTGCCCCTTTCTTCTCATTGTCTCAAAGATGGCTGTATGCATCAGTCCATCAACATCCAACAATACCAAAGCTGTTCAGAACATAAAAGCTCCATAAACATGATCCTTATACAACTAGTTTGTTCATTTGAAATCACCTGTGTGATTTGAGTTACTGTATATCAAATGGATATGATCTTTTGCTATTTATCTAATTTCCTGAAAATATACTGTCTCCATTCCTTGACTGCTTGGACAATTGAACACAGGTTTAAGCTATATCCATCTACAGGAATTAATGCATTTCTGATGCACTTGCCACCCAGGGTAACCTTTCAAACCTGCTTGGGAAATGTGTTTTAACAATAGCTCAGGGCAAAAACCCCAGAAAATAGAATGCCTTAATTTCTAGAATATCACAGGGAGACATAAATTTGGAGAACATTCTGTAATTCCAATTATATAAGACTGAAGAAAGATCAAAAAGTGCAGTGAGAACCCTAAAGCTTTCCAGCTGCAAGGGACCTCAACAGAAAATTTTGTAGAAGACTTTTGAGTGTGCATGTGCATGTCTGTGCAATAGAAAAGAAACTGAAGAGAATAATACTGCAGAAAAGAAGAGTAGTATCAAAATAATATCAGGAGTAAAAGAATCTTTAGTTTTTCCTACTTGGAAAGTGATTAATGGCCACTGCCTTGTATTGAACCCCACCATTTTCTACATGCTCCTGATAGTGCTTTGTTTGAGTCCCCAGATGTCCATCTTACAAGTTTGGGAATATTCTGCAAAATCCCTGCTGACAGCTACTGTGCTGGCACACAAATGTATGAGAACTCTACAATTAATGTAAAAGTTAGGGAAAATCTTCCCTTATGGAAACTTGTAACAAGCTCCTAGGTGCTGTAACGACATTGTGCAAGGTTTGTACTATGTCTGTTGCATTACGTCACCACTGCTTACTGCTATTAAGATAGAATAGCAAAGGCATATCTTAAAGAGTTTTATAAAGTCCTGATGGCAACAGACCCCGAAGCCCTGAAAAAAACGCAACAAACAACAAGGAATAATCAGGAAAAAAAAAAGAAATTGCTCCAAATAAGATTCCTTTCAGTTTTGTGCAGTAATACCATGATAGCACAAACAGATCACAAAACCAGACAACTGGATTTCCTCCATGCTCAAGTTTCTCATCCAGTCAGTGTTACTTCAATGTAGCTTTCAATCAACATAAGTTCACTGGAATTTTGTTACATCAGGTATCACTGAGGTGGTTCTTGGAAATTGATGAATGATTTTACCATGGTGATACATAAATCTGTGCTAAAAGAGAGGATGAGAAAAGGGACTAAACTACTGCTTTTTATTTGCTGATGAGTACCCACATTCAAACTCCTGCCATTCTCTGGTTTCTGCTACCACTTTGCATGCCACAAACAGAGTCTCTGCAACAGAAAAATCTAGGCTTCATTTCTATAGATTCCTTAATTAAAGAGAGTTTACAAATGCCTTGAGTCAAACAGCACCTGTCCTGCAAGTCTGATGTGACCAGATCTGCTTTGCTCTATTCTATGCATGTTCTGATACCTTTCTTGTCACCCTCTAGGGTGCATCCAGCCACCTCAGTGCAGAATTGCACTAAATGTAATTTCTTTACTGAACCACCACTGGTCTACCTCTGGCCTAGATTTTTACTAGAAGCTAGCATTCTCCTAAAGGATTAATTTTTGATTAAATTATTCCATTTTATTCTGCAGGCAACTGTACTGTTTTTCCACTTTATCCACAGAATTCTGAAATAAATTTTCACTGGGCAAAACTCCCCTACTTGATCAATTTTTCACTTTGCATCTTGCCTTTCAGGTGAATCTGCAAGTTGCCCTTCTGAGCCATTCTTACCAACAACAAATAAAGCTTAACAGCAATAATTTTCCCGGAGCAGAGTCTCAGGTTTAGATTTTTATTTACTTGCTGATGATATGCATAATTGGCATGAACATGGAATCCCCAAAGACCAGCCATAACCCTAGCTGGTTTTGGCAAGTGGCCCCAGAACACTGTCACTGACCTCCAACTGAGCTACCTCTTTGCCCACTGTTAAAAGTAAACTGAGTAGGGAGGGCTGTCAAAGGTCCTTACAAAGATACAGTTTCAACTCATAAAGGACTCTGCTCCTGCATGATCTTCACTAGTCAATACAGGGTTCATTCTCGCAGAAAATGAACAGCCTCCCTGGGAACTATATTTTCAGGCATTTCAGGATACAAACTTCAATATGCACATTCAATTCTTCCCATAATTCACTAGAAACACAGAAGGGACACTATGCTTGCATGCTGTGGCAATTCACAGGTCCCTTGAGAAAACCACTGCAAATGTTACATTACATGAGATAAATCCTGAATCCTACCAAAATGGACAAGAGTTTGGTCTCTGGCTTATCCCCCTTGTTATTAGAGAAATGATATAAACTATATGCTGAGTTATGCAAAGGCCCAAGCTGGAATGCAAAAAAAAGTTTAAAAGAGATTTTGTTCTCCGAAAGAACAGTTGTTGCCATGAAGGAGAAGCAACTACTCTAATCTGCACTCACTCAGGATATGTGAATCCCCTCACTTTGTGCAACATTACACAGTTACAGCTCGAACTCTCCAAGTGTCTGCAACTCCCAGTGCAACCACTTATGCTAGGACTAAACCAACCACGTCTTTTGTATGAACTTACCTAAAGATCCCAGACAAACCAGAATCCAGAGACTAAACCAGGTATTAGCGTCAGGGGCTGTAGCTAATACTGAATAGAATCTTATTAAAACATTTTGATGTGTCAGTGGAAATCACTGCTGTGTAACAGAGCACAGAGTATTTTTGTTGACAGAGCCAGTTCTCCACAGCCTGTGTATAATTAATGCAGTTCTCTGGCTGGAGGCTTGGTAAATTCAGTAGACTGTTGCTACTGGAAAGCACCCATCAAAGTGGAAACCATGTAGAACTTCGATGACAAGCCTCTTCCATTAAATAAAAATATAAACCCCTAATATATTAGATTATATTTAAGCACTAGAATGCAATGTTCTACTTCACATTTTAATGTATGATACACTGTTTGCTTTCTCTTAGACACTTAACCAATTTTTCGTGTGACACCTTTTTGTGACAATCCTCAGTTCAATACTCAGAAGAAGATACAGCACAAGTCCATTTTAGACACTTTCTTGTAGTCCCCCTCTCTTTGTGGTGTCCCCCCCAGCCCATACAACAGAGGCTACAGTTTATTTACCTTTATCCCAGGGAGTCCAGGAAGCCCAGGAAGACCTGGTTCACCCTATACAGGAAAATTACACAGTATTACAGACATTAGTCAGTTATGGTCACTAGCCAGTGAACACCTTTGTATATTCTGCAGCAAGATAAAAGAGCATAGATGTCTGCTAGTCAGTTCAAGCAAGACTGGTATTTTTAAGATGAGTGACTTAAAAGCACAATTAGTAAGAGTCATGTTAAGAAAAATATCATCTGGAAACCTTGGATGTGAAGATGACACCTAGGCTGAAAATCCATGTCAGGAAAGACAAAAATGAATTCACATTAGCCTCCACCAAAAGACAAGAAAACAAGCAGCACTGGTTCATTTTACACACTGTCATATCAGTTCCATATTTATGACAAACATTTCATTCTGTTACATTTTCAACTCTGAGCTAGATATTGTGCTGTGTAACTGTCTGATCTGGCTACAAATTCAGAAGAGCTTCATTTAAATTGTGCAATTCAAACAGCACTGCCTAATTATAACTGGGCCATCATTTTTATAGAGTTATCCGTAGCATCATTTCAATGCTTGCTATGAATATATATGGTGTCATGAAGGATAGTGGGAACGAAGCCTTCTATTACTTTACCTAGAAATGCCTTGCTTATTTAAAATTGCAATGAAAAGACATATTGCACTACATTTGTAAGGGTAATTTTCCGACAGGAATTGAAAATGGAATGTATTAACACTGAAATGAAGTTGATATTAGTCTAAGACAAGAATGACAACATTCGCACAAATGGTCATTTTGAGATATCAGCTAAATGTAAAGATGTTATCTAGGGAAATAAAGACGATGAACAGAAAGAAAAAGAAAAGGAGCAGTAACACGTGAAGAAAACATTATTTTAAAGGCTGAAGATTTTATTTTAATACAAAGATGGATTCTAACCAGTACCTTGGATCCAAGTATTCCCTGAACTTTCTGGGAGCTCAGGTCTGAACTCTGAAGCCAACTTTTACCCTTATAATGAGTTGAACTGTATTCCAGATTTTGTACAGTCCTGAGCTTTATAGAAATCCAGATTTCAACTCTGTGGTTTGGGCCGATTCATACAGATTGTGCTATTAAAATATTTTGCATGTGTGTGCATATGCACATACTTACATACATTCATACGCTCACATCTACACATGTATACATACACAAACACAAGTATACATAATACAGATTTTCATCAGACTACAGTATCCAGACACTTCTTTGAGGTAGTAGTATTAAATAGACTTGAAGAACTAACAATAAAAATACATTCTGCCACAAACTGAAAAACATGATGGAGGGTTTTCAAATTGCTTTACCAAATGGACTGATTTTTAAATGCTATAGAAGGATCTAACAGCTTCTTTGTTCATTTCAGTTACTTTAGAATTTTAACTGTTCACATTGCCTAAAAGCATAGGAAAGATTCCAGTCTCAAAATACTAACTATAAAATAAGATGAAAGAATAAAGTCTAGGATACCATTCTTAATAGACACTATTATTTCTTGGTATGGTGCCTAACACTTTTTAAAGCAGAAAAAAGATCGTCACTCTTGCAAACGAATAATCTTTTAAAAGGTTTCCATTGCACTCATTCCTGACCAAATGCTATCTCCAAAACCCTACTCCTCTGTCTTTCAGTTTCTCACTTGAGTAGCCATACATACCACACTACTACTGTGACCTTTTCTCATCTAATTATGGAAGCACTAAATTTCTAAGCACAGCATTTGAATAATAATAACTGATAATCTGTTAGTATTGCTGCAGTAGGTCAACTGTTTAGTCTTGGGATATAGCTAAACCCCAAAGACTCACATATGACAAGCAGAAAGGATCCAGCAAAGCCAGTTCAGAGTCGCAGTAATCTAAAACAATTAAAATGCCACTCAAAGCACTAAAGCTTCATTAGAATTAGTATTGTAGATGAATACATTATATTTTCTTTTCTGAACCTTTCCTGATACAAAACATCCAAGTATGACTTATGAGAATGATTTTTAAAGAAACCAAGGCTGCATACTGACTCCATCTCATAATGCTTAGGTTGGCAGGGCAGGTCGTTCTGTTACCTTTACAATACATACGAGACACAACAGCTTTTTCAGGCCATTGAAATACCATCACATTTCATTTAATGTAAATAAAATTTATGTGGGCAGCTCAATATTTATTTGTCCTTAGAAGACGGATAAGGAATAACTGGAAGACGGGGTAGAAGCAAAATATAAGGCAGGAGGGAAGATACAGGAAGGAAATAGGAATGAGACACAGTAAGGGGGAAAGCATTGAGATGAAATAGAGGGCAGAGACATGCCTCCAGTTGAAAAAAGTGTCCCTCATAGCCTCTTGGTGGAGTGAATAAGTCCCTGCTAATCAGTGGGCAGAACAGCAGATGTGAGGAACACCTGGCTGGAGAAGGCACTCTGAATGAGCATATTACGGGAGCTGCTGGTTTGGGCTGGGGACACAATTGTGGCACACTGGCAGCTTGTGAGGTGAAGTGTAAAGAACACATTAAGCCCCCTTTGGTGTGAACAATGAGCTGAGGCTATAGAAAGTCTGAACTGCATACCTCTCACTTATCTGTGTTACCTAAATGAGATCAAATCTGAGTGCCTGGAGACTGAGATCCAGGAGCCTGCTGATAAATCACTGCCAGTTTTGCCTCCATGGCAGCCAGCTAATGAGAGTATGAATCTCAACAGGCTCTTAAGTGCATTTTCTAGTTTATTACCCAAGCAAAGAATACACTGCAGAATGCACACATTGAATGATTCTGTGGATTAGACAGCTTTAAACTATTTTGATTACTCTCCGTACTTAAAACTGTATTTTACTAAAGAACTGCATTTGCAACCATAATAGTCTTTGTTTAGTATGTTTTAATTGATGACAATCATAATTGCTCAAACAGAAAAACTTAACTTCTTATTTTATTTTATACTTATATGTGTTTTGCTTAGTCACCAAAAGACCTTGAGTGTTAGAAAATGGTTGTACTACCATTCACTGCATAGGATTTTAGCTCTTGGCTCTCTGTCTGGAATACCTGCTAACTCAACTGGACACTGGACTGTGGTCCACTCTGGAAGCAGCGGGTAATTTTCAATGTTAAAAGAGGCAAGAATGGTGCTGAAGGCTCCTGAGAGAAACTCAGTACTGCAAGGAGAAAATCTGGTTCCCTCACTGATGCTTCCTGTTTGCCCTTTCACCAGCTCTCCCAGCAGGACCTGTCTCCTACCCTCTTGAAAGGCAGCTGAAGTCAGAGCATTCACTATGTTTGATGTACTACGGATTCAAAGCGGAAATTCCCCAGCTTCAGAGGGCCTCATGCAGCACAGAGTCATTACAGCTCCTGCTGGACCTTCATTTGCAAAAGCAGCCTCAGCTACACAGCACCCAGGGGAATTTCTTCCCCGCGAAGGACGAACAGAGCAGCATTACCTGCTCTATGTCCTTCCAATCATATTGCATGACTCTAACAGTTTGATTCCCTTTACAGGTATATGTGAAATGGGTTCTAGTCAATATTTTCTTCCTAATGAGAAGTAATAATGTACCACAGTCAGAAGGTTAATATTCAGTCAAACATGCAAGGTTAACTTGTGATCACTGAAGGAGCAGAGTTGTTCTTTTTTAGTCTCACCAGCTGCAATTGGGTAAGCTTTCAATGCAAGAAGTGCACTGTGGCTAGAAGAGAAGGTGGGTGATTCTAATATTGCTTTTCATGCTAATTAGTATCATCATTCCTGCGCTTTTATAAAATAAAAAACAATCATACATCAATTGTGTACAGGTCTTGGGCTGTTAAATTGTACTGCCTTAGGATCATCCTAGTGCGGACAAGTGTTACTGGTAATATCTGTACAACATCTTTTGTGACAAATCCATCCAACAGAGAGGAAAAGGAAAACTGAACATTTCCAACTCATACCTTTTGTCCAGGTCGTCCAGATTCACCAGGTTCACCCTAAAAGAAAAGAGATGAAAGACAGGAGATCTGACAAAATGAATTAATAATAGAGTTGGGGAAAACCATAACATTAACAGTACCCAGAAGTTCCATGTCACTACTTTGTAACACAGACCGACCATCCCTCTTTTCCCTGTAAAACTGCTTTAAAACTTAATTACCTTGATTCCTGCAGCAGAAGAACCAGGGTCACCCTGATACAAAATCCACAAGAAATAGTCACATATACAATAACATATACAGATTTTCATGAAACAGATATAACAAAACATATAAGAGCAATTTTATATAGCAAAATTATATAGCAAATTACCTGTTTTCTGTGCTGCTACATAGGAATTTACCCAATGAATTAAATCAGTGTGACGTATAAAAGGAACAGTATTGTTTTCAAGAACACGCAGAGATTTATTTTCACTCATCCAAACAGCATAGTAGTGAACCACAAATTTAATAACTAATAATGTAGATGCATTAATCACAGATTTTATGTAAATGCACTTCATAAAGCCAGAAGTTGGGATACACTTTGACATCTTTAAATTGCTGATACAGATTAAAAATAATTTACTGTCATATACAAAGAATATGAGCAACCTTTTTGACCTAATTATACAGATGATAAGTGTCAGGTCTCAACTGACAAAGCTTTTTGTGCTAATGAAGGTTAGCCCTGAAAAAAAACCCCAGTGACTGTGTTTATCCCCACCAGGACAGGTCATAGCTCTATTTCCACAGCTCTTCAGCATATTTAAACTGATAGTTTAATGCAATTAAGTGTTATACTTCACAGGATGAGACAGCTATAGTAAATTATGTATTCAGGAAAGGTCTCTGTTCTGAAGAGGCATGTAGCATTCAGAAAGATTCACCTGTGGTTTTCTGGGTTGACTGGATTTGATAGGCAGTGATATGCACAAGGGCAGAGGATCAGCGAGTGAGCCAGCCAAGGAAGCTTTTAGGTCCCAGTTTTGTACAATTGACACAGGGTCCTTAAAGTTCTTGTATACTCACGTAGCTGTACTCTTTTTTCTTAAAAGACACACCAAAAAAAAAAAGAAAAAACCCCACCACATTAATGAAAAATTTGCTAGTCAAACTACATGCTGTTGAAAATGGCCAGAGTGCTTATATCTGAAGAACTGTCTTGTTATTCAAAATAAATTTTGATTGTTCATTGAAAGTAACAGGTTGCTACACAGTAGCAACATCAAGCTCCCCAACAGCCTGCTAGTAATTTACATAGGTGTCATAGGAGCCAGTACTGTAATCCACTTTGAAGATGTTTAAGCAGAGTATAAATGTTTAATATTCTTTGCATTAATATACAAACAGGGGATTACCCATTCTTGATGGTTTGGTGAAGCTGGAGGAAGTGTTCTGTGAATACCATAGTTTTAAAATTGGTTTGGGTACGGGGTATTTTTGGTGATAGTCTCATAAAATTAAATGGTACCAGATAACACTCACTGCTCTTTGAAGAATAGGAATAGATTTCCTCTACACAGTTACTGCAGCTCACTCTTGTGTGAAGAAAAAACAAAAAACAGTTTTACGAAGGGTTGATTCACGTCTGGAAACCTGAGCTGCCTTATTTTGATTGACGTGCATGAGTGATACTGCTGATATCCCTTACGAGCGTGTACAACTGCCAAGTCTCAAGGACTTTTTATAGCTATAAAGTGGCAAAGCAACTGGTAAGAGACATTCACCAGTTAAACATTTTAAAGGATAATGATGGATACGGGAAAGATCAAGACACAAAGTATTTATAATCCACCCTCATGCAAGAATGAAAATTACTATGAGATTAAAGAAAAAATAATCGTACAGCATGTTCTCAGTCCTCTGATGAGTCAGTTTGAAAATGAAGAAACTTTAGCAGGAGAACATGCACATAGAAGGAAGATACTTGGTAGTTTCTAGGGACCAAGGCTACAGTAGAAGAGTCGAAGCAAGAACTCAAGTCTGGCATTGACACTGCCTTCAAAGTAGGACAATTCAACAAAGGCAGTTTCTTTTCTAAGAAACTGTGGGTCAAGAAGTAGGCACCCAAGTCCGTATTTCTGAGAGCCACTAGGTACAGCAGTTCAGAAAACAAAGCTATATTAATTGCACAAACAGGAACCCATTCCTAAACCAAGTCTGAAACTGTTGACATCTTTTAAGATAAAAGACAGTTTTTTCCGTTAATCTCCTACCCTATAGAAAGCACCGAGTGGTAAACACAGAAGGCATGCTATTGAGCTACTTTGAAACCCTGCATGATAGCAGTGTTTATAGTCAAGGTAAGTTTAATTGCCTCCTCAAGATGATCATGACACCAGTAGATAAAATGCAGACACAATACAGAAAAATTTCAAGGCTACTTTGTGCACATGTTAATTAAATGTGGCTGTAACAGTTGTTCTGTTTTCCTCTAACACTTATATGATTAGCAATTGTTGGGCTAATTCATGCTGGAATTATACATAATGATAATACAGCAAAAACTTCCCCCTGTGCTGAAGATCAGGAAAGAATACAATCCTTGTTAAGTTGTACAAATGTAACGACACCAAGTTTAATGCTCGCTCCTAAATTATCTGTCAAAAAATACCCTCCTGCTGCTCTTCTATAAGATCTGGATTTTTTTTTCTGGGTGGCAGACTGTCTTGCAGGCAGGAAAAACAGAGGAAAAATAATGAAAGTCAGCTAAATCACAGTTCTGCTCATTCTGTTGTAAAAATTCATGCAGTGGATTTTAGCCTGTTACAGTTGAAGCAACGCACTCCACACAAACTGCATATATTCCCATGTCACCACCCTACCTCTGAAACTTATATGAAACCTGGAAGAGATGGGAGACTTCCATATTATGAAGTTCAACAAGTTTATTGAAATTTCTTCAAATACAGCTATATAAGAAGTCTCCTTATGACACACACTTTCCGCAAGTTGATTCCAACTAGACTGCCAAACTACTGAAAGCTCACACAGAAATATTTAAAACATTATACCTGGGGAGAAAGGATTTCCCACTGAAGAAGGAGAGAACTTTTTATTTCCCTAGACAAGATCCTAAGCAGGGTGACATGTGCACCGGGGACCACAGTGCAGTATGGGCATTCTAGTGGATGCAAGCTCACTCTTAACAGTTGATAAAGTAGAAAAGCAACAAGTGAAACTGCACTAGGCTTCCCAGGGAGATTTGTAACTTCTCATTTACCTGTTGCAGGACTATCCATCTGAATAACAATCTCATAATTATTAAGAGGTTATATTCTTGAATCAGATAAAAGTGTATCAAGATGATGTTACCAGCATTCATTATATAAGTAACTAAATAAGGTTATTAAGATTTTCGTCTGGGTTAATAAGCATGACTGCAGATGAAGTATTATTTAGATGAACGCTGGAAATCAAATAACTTGACTATTCTTCAATCTAATGTCTATTTTTAATTGCTGATTTTAGAATATGACCCATAAAATTGTTGTGTTCTGGAAAGCATAGCTTTACTGTATCCAAATGATAGGACCTGAGAGATTTGCATGCATTCCTTACCAGCTTGATAAATCCATCATAAGTTTTTCCTTGCACTAAACTGATGTGAGTTGGTTAAGCAATTACACACGTAGGGGTATAAGAAGAGATTTTTATGCTTCTGCTCAAGTGTAGTCACTAAAATGAATATTTTTAGAAGCTTATGAGTTCCAAAGCGATGGCCAGAAGAGATCATTATGGCTGATTCTTACTCCTGTGCAACACAGGCTTTGCTCTGACTGCTAAAGACTATGACTTGTGTAAGTAATGCACATTTAAAAACTCAAGTGCATTTTTTTTTTTTTGTAGTGAAACAGTATGAGTCTCACAGAAATCAAAACTAAGTAAAATAACATGTTGACAACGTCACTCTTTAGTGACTTCTAAGACATGTTGATACTTTGCAACAATGAACTAACAAACTAACAAGGTATTAAGTGAGGTTATTGCCGATGTCATCTTGCAAAAGGATTTAACAAGTAGTTTTTATCTTCAACTTTCAATTGTCCAGTTGTCAATTTGGAGAAAAGTTACCTGTCACAATATGATATTTTTTGTCTTATATTGGTTTGGTCCCTCTTTTTGAGGGAAACAGAGAAGGAAACAGTTTAAAATGCATTTTTCTTTTGATTGAATTTTTATTTTCATTAGCTGGTTATACCTTAAGCATGCCTAAAGCACACATTTTCCTCTCTACTAATAAGTAGTGTACCTTTTCTCCTGTGTCACCCTTCGGTCCATTTTCTCCAGCATCACCCTGTAATTAAAATACATACTGTATTTTAATGATTTTCTGTACACACAGCACACAGAGAAGAGTCAGCATTCCAACACAATTAGCAAGCTAATTTTGTTAATCAGGCAGTCAATCTCTCTATGACATAGGGAGGAAGCATGGTTCATATAGTCACTATGTCTTATACAGTCTTCACTATAACTGTAATTCTTTTCACAGGTCCTCAAAAAACCACGAACTATCAAATAACTATCTTCCTGTCGCTATTGTCTACAGACTTCCCAGGTTCACTGTGGTTTAGAAATGAAGGAATGATTTCATGATGATTCAGCATCTTAAATTACCAGTACGTATGGTTTTTTCCCAACATGGGGACATTCACCTAAATGCATCTAATCAAATTCAGGTGACACACAATTCCAATACTTTTTCTTAGGATTCTCAAGTAATTTATAGCATATACTCTCTGAGTCTGAAGTCTGTCATGAATGATTCTCAAACTAGAAAAACTTCATTGAATGCCATTCTTCCAAGGAGCCACCAAAATGATTATTATCTCTACAGAAATTCTACACATTGTTTATTGTTTAAAAAGCAATGTTCAGAGAAGTTTTTCATGGCTAGGTAGACTTTTCCTACTTTAAAAAAACCTTGCAAAGAAACATTTCAAAAGATTTATCTGCAAAAAGACTCAATTTCCATTTATAGTCATATAGCCATATAATAAGACCAGATTACACCAAAAAGTCTTTGTTATATATGAGACTATAGGCCAAAACTTTCTGTGCAACTTGAGGTTCATGTAAAGCATGAGAAATATTTACAATGCCAAAAATATTGATAAATGTTGAGTCTAAGTAAGCCAAAAACCATTCTGGTAGGTCTTGGTCAGATAACCAGTCGTAGTATTCAAATAACAATATTTGTTTAGTATCTGTCATATTGCTCTGAAAACCTTAACACAAAAGTCCCTTCAGAGGACTCATAACAGAGATCATTTTGTATATCACGCTCACTGGCACAACAGGAACTAGCTCGCAAACTAGCAGCACTTTAATTAAGGGCTTGACGAAACGTGGAAACACGCAACAGTAACTGTTAGGATTGTCATCCCAAATTCACTTGACATGATAAAGCATATTGAGTATATCTATAACTACATTTTTGAGGAAAAGGCAAAGAATGGTTATGGAAAAATATAATGGTTTTAAGTAACAGTAATTCAGTATATGCTAAAATGTGTAGTTACTTCTTTTGTGTCTGAAAACAAACAAAGGATTACTGAAGTTCTTCAACAAATATAATTTTAACTAAAGTAATGATTTCATGGAAAGAGATTCCCAGTTGCATACTTCTCCACGTGGGGTATACACTTTCAAGATTCCCCTGGATTATTTTTATGATGTGTTTTTCAAAATGTGATATGAATTGCATTTGCAAAGCATACTTCCAGCTGCTCTTACACGGATTTACACAGATGTGGAATTGAAATTCAATTGTATCTGCAAAGATATAAGTAAACATTTCATAAAAGTAAAGAGCCCAAGATCACTGGGGCAGATTCCCTTGTTCTTACTTAAACTGATCCAAGCAAGAATGGAGGACTCCACTTTTAGTATGTGGAGAACTGGTTACCCATATGTCGAGTCTATGTAGTTATCACTGTTACCTAATTGTTTTACTACGCACAAGTGACAGAGCACCAAAACCAAGTTATGAGAAATGTGTGGATCTCTCATTTATTCAAACTGGATGATCTTTTTCTGATACTAATCATAGTTCAGATTAGTTGCACAGTTGCTCAACTGTTCAGCCTTTAACACATGACCACTGCTCAATGTGACTAATCCCACTGCAGTAATCCCAGATCAGTAGTTTCCATTAGTAGGTAATACTTGACACTTGTACAGTCTGCACAATGCTGCTCAAGTTATAGGTAGTAGCTGTGTTTATTTCCTTTTAAACACAGAATCAGGGCACTAGCAATTCTCCAAGCAGTTCTCCAAAACAGAACCACCACAAAGGAAAGGCAAACATGTCTCACCTTTTCTCCTCTTTCTCCAGGGTCACCCTGATGAAAATAATTGGAGCAAAGAAGTCGTAAGTTACTAACACAAGCAAAAATCAAAGTGTTAGCATTACTATTATTAGTATGTCAATTACTAATTATTAATTAGAAATTATGTCACTAATGATGACATTGCCTTAGATGATAAAATCCAACAAGAAAATCTTCAATAAACAATAAAATATGTAAATTTAATAAAACTCAATAGAAAATATATCTTCAACATAATTTTAAAAGCTTAATGATTTGCATGCAAAGACTTTTTTCCCCTATTTTGTCCTAGATTAAACCCTGACAAGCAGGCATAGGTCTTTCTGAAGTGGCCTGCCAGGACCTAGGTGAGTCCCATTTAGTTCTCCTTATTTTGGGAGTGAACAAAGCAAAAATCCAAAGGCCAAATGTGAGGAAAATCTTATGATTCTGTTAATGGCTTAGAAGGCTCTTTGGGAGAGACAAAATTCCTTAAATGTCTTGAACTAATTCATAATTGATTCAGAGGAAAGAGCCTTCAGTGCTCTCTACATTCTCTGTAACAAAATGATGATTTATAGCCATTATTTTTCAAAATTATAACTTACTTGAGAAACTGGCTCAATGGCAAATGCACTTCTGCACACCAGCCTGAACCTGACAACTCATCTCTGCATTTCTTGCTCAGAACTGCACTCTGGCTCATCTTTGAACCCTCTGATGGCTGACAGTCACTAGGCAACTCAATGACTACAGTTGTGAATATGAATTAAGCATCAACTGCTATAATTTGGCTTCTTCTGTATACAAACTAAGAAAAGGTCATGCTCCCTAATGGTTTGTTTTCATTCCTGATGGACAAGCAGCCAGTCAGTAAATGTAAAGAGCCTCTCCTGCATGTCTGTCAGCAGCAGTGTGATGCACAGAATCAGCTGAGGAGCACATGTGCACCAAAGATGCACGCTCACAGCTGATGGGATTAGAATTTAGCATTACCCGTTCCAAGAGGCACACAGATCCCATCATCTTGGACATGTCAAGCTTTCTTTTAAATGAAATTATCATAAGCTTTATGTTCTATTTCACTTGTTCAATATTAGAACAGCAGAACAAATTATTTAACAACAAAGTAAGTGCGAGGAGACATTCCAGTGTAACAAATACAGGCTGACACATGCTCCTAATGAGGCTTGTTGCTAACTTCCATAATAACAGGATCAGCCCTCAAGACTTAACCCTGACATTCATCAAAGAATTGACCACAGCAGTTCTTGAAAAGAAGCCTGAAACACATTGTAAGGAGCATAAACAAAGCCCTTCTATAAAGGTCCCCAAATTCCCAAACACTTGCAGGCATACTGCATTCACTTGGCAGTGGGTACATATGCGTCAGTGCCACTGACTGGAATTACACATGCACAGCAGAAGAATATGCTTCTTTATGGTGAAGTGTGTAAAGCCTCTTACAGCACTGATCACTGGAGGGAGCAGATCATTAAAAGCCAGTCAGAATATAAACCCAAGTTGGAAAGCATGACTGCCATCTATACACGCACTCACGTACTTTGTGCTTCTTTTTGATTTCATTTTCAATACCAACCTTAAGTCCTGCTGCTCCCTTCTCTCCTGCTATGCCAGGCAAACCAGGTTCACCCTAAAGGCAAAGAAAACAAATGATGGGATTAAGAAATACATGGTGAAGTATATTAACAGCACTTCACCTACTGTCTCATACTGGGTATGTAATGATACATAAAATTTAAAAAGACTCTGTGAATATGTACTCCACAACTGGGCACTAAAATGCCTAATTTCATCAGGTAGGGTGGATTAACTCTAATTAACTCCTATATAGAAAAGAATTAATTCTGCTGAAGGCAGTGGAAATACACAGATGTCAAACTAAACAGAAAACAGAACTGTGACTTCTGATTCTGAAAAGCTGGCCAATTAACCTTAAGAACGTAGCCTTTTCAGCAAGACTGCCAATGTTTTCCTCTTCTCTACAACTTAGAAATACTGCAAGAAAGGCTTATCTTAAATGATTTTGACATTTGTGCTTCTGGTCTCATATGGAAGGCAGATAACGAAGGAAAATGAGAAGGACCCATTCCAGAAATGGAAGAGTTTGGAAGAAGGCAGCTTTTAAATTTTTTTAATATACCTTACTTGTCCATTTTTCATACTCTTATACCACTGGCTGAAAAGTAGATTTAAAAGATTTAAAAATTCTCAGCATTACATCAATGAATAATTTTCATAATCAACAAATAATAATTATTTACAAACTTTTTTTCCCCCCCCAAATTTAAAAACAAAAAACCGAATCAAACAAAAAAACCCAAATGCCAGACCCCAAACAAAACATTAAAGACATTTTGTAATTTATTTCCCAGATTTATGGAAAAAAACACAGACATTATTTATTTTAGGTAAAATGAGTAATGGCTAGACTTAGTTGTAAAACTAGGGATGATGGCTAATTGTGTAAAACCTTCTGCAGAAGTATGCCCCCGTTTCACAATACCTGTCGTCTTTGGTAACCCTCATGTACACAACTGCATTGCACTTCTGGGGTGGCAAAGCGCATTAAAATAACATCCAAAAAAGAACTTGAAAAAGCCTAGAACTAGATTATTCTGTAAGCCATTTGCTATGTAAATGTATAAAAATATGTAAAAGCGAAATATAATAACTAACATAGTAATCAAAATAGAAACAGTAATTCATATCAGAAACTCAGTGAGCAATTTTCACACAGTATTCAACCTTACTACACATGACAAACCAACCCTCTACTCAAAAGTTACAGAGGAGTTAAGATAAAGACTTGCTTCAAACACAACAGCATGTATCTTCCAGTCCTCCCTAAAAGCCTTCCATTAAGAAAGGACTTTTCTCTTTCTTTCTTCCAGTCATATGTTAATCATGGATCTAAAAACTCCTATTCTCCGTGAAAGAAGGTTCCATTCTATTTCTAAATTAGGTGACATGATCATCAACTACATTGTAATTTCATCAAGAGTTGGACTACTTCAAAATATAAAACAAAACCATCGAGGTTCTAGAGATACTCTAGTGAGGTATTTTCCAAGTCAGAGAAAAAGTGTTAGGTACCATTAAAGTCACAGGGATTTAAACAGTCACTTGAGTTAGCCCTTTTTCAAGGCTCCTTTGTACTACAGTAGCTCTAAGGCTGATGTAGTAGCACAGGCATTTGATATATGAGTGGTCAGGACTTGAAGCTATTGGAGATTAGGCATGAGTGTCCTAAAGGATTGACCTAAAAGGCACTTGGAGAAAAATGTCAGTTGACAAAATGAAGCAGAAGGGACCAATGAATATGCACTTGTTTCTCTTCATCCCCGCACACCAAACAAGTTTGTTTCTGTCCCCTGCATATTAAAACAGCTGCTGTCGGCTGACACTTTCAGGAGCTTAAATCTCTAATCAAAGGGTTCAAGTCCTAAGCTTCCATTTTCCTCCCAGGTTTACATACCAGTGCTATGAATGCAGAGAGCAACTACTGTGACAAAAAGGAGACTGCAAAAATGAGACAAAAGAATGATTTTATTTTCTTGGGGAAAAGTGAAATCTGGCTTTATGTGCAGATATTTTAACAATTCCATTAAAGCCTAACTTAAAACAAACAAACAAACAAAAAACCAACACCCCACCCCAAACTAAATCCAAAAAAGAGCAAAGCCTTGACAGATCTCCCATTGGTTAAGAAGTTTCAAAAGTAGTTATGAAGCAAAACAGCAGCTAACATTTTGAAGATGATTAGATTGATAGCTCCTCCCTTGCTATGCACTAAAATACTGTGTTATTTGGGGAATATTGGTCCGAAAAGATGATTTGATTCTTAGAATTCAAATAATTTAAAATACTTCTGTTAGGAAATACAGTTCTTTCCAGTAGGAAGTACAGTACTTTCTTTCCACTTAGTTACATTTTTTTTTATTATTAATCAAAGCATATACTAAAACTGGAGTGCAAAATGCTGTATAAGTATATGCTTCAGCCCCACAGGGTTAGTGTTTTGGAGATGAACAAAAAGTATAGATGCCCTTCGAAAGGCTGAAATCTCTTACACTGCTGTTCAAGAAGTGATGCATGCGAGGGAAAACTAGACATTCAACAATGTCATCTGATGCAGTAATTTCAATCGGATTGCTTTTCAACTTGGTAAAATGAAAGAAGCTATAAAACTAGATCCTTAATCTCACATATTTTTTACATTCACCGGACCATGGCTAATGTCTTTCCTGACTTGTATTGCAGTCTCTCTTTAATAGCACTGACAGCAAAGGTGTAAGGCTGCAGAAATAATTGCCTTCTGCACATCATCTAGCTTTCAAATCGAGACAGCATTTCTTATTTTTTTTCTTTCACAAAATCACAGAATGGTTGAAGCTGGAAGGCACCTCTGGAGACCATCTGGTCCAACTCTCCCTGCTCAAGCATTGGGATGAGCTATGATTTCCACATACTGTCTCAGCAACATGGGGCTTAACTGACAACACGACTGACAGAGAAATAGTCTAGTGGGAGGCTGTGGTACCAGCACCATCTTATCGGAATATACCATATACCAAGGTTTTACTATACTTGTAAAAGCAGCAACAAAACTACCAGATGCGCAAAAGTCATGATCCCAACAGGTAAAACTTGCAAATATTCCATCAGAAATACTCATCAGGTAGCCTTTAACTTCTGTTTCATAGAAAGTTGTTTCCTCTTGCCTTTGAGTAACTGGACCAAACTGAAAAGAAGGATTCTGTTTCCATTACATGATCCACTACAGACTATAAATATGAGAAAATGCTAGAAAAGCTGCCTTTCCCCAAATTTCTTGTAAAAACTATGTAGTACCAGAAGGTAATTCTCTAGTCTCTTTTCTACTGCAGAAAAGGACAGTGTCACTAGAAGCTTTGTAAGCACTTAAGTCCCCAGTTATTTACCACCAGCATCCAAATTTATTCAGATACAGTTTGCTGAATTCGCAAGTGGTGTCAGAATGGTAGAAATAAAAATTTCCAGCAGATGTGTTATTGTTCTTTCACTAAACCAAAATCAAGCAGCTTAACTCAGCAGGAGTGTAAATATTCCAGTAATTTATTTGCTGACTACTTACACAGCAGAATGCTGCAGATACTGGAATTTTTTTGCCTTTTTTTACTCACTGTAGAAAAATTGCAGGGTCCCCAGCAGCAGAATAGTGACGGTGCATTTTCAAACAGATATGTTGCTGTGCTGTGCTTGCAGGAAAGCCTTTAACATGTTACAGGAGCTAACCTGCAGACGGGGAGCTGCCATTAACATCAATTAAGTTCCACATGCTAACCCCAAATGCCCTGATGGCAAGACAGGCACTTCATTTCTTCTAAAGTAGCAACACAAACTAAGTTACTGTCACTACGGCAATAAATTAGAAAGAAGACTGTTCCATCAGCAAACTGCAATGTCAAGGCATGACTGAATGAATTACGTAGAAGATCACCATTAGCTATTCAAAACCTTGTGATAATTTCCAGAACTGTCTTCAACAAAATGACCTGAGACTCAGAAATGCTTGGATTTTTCTTCTAATTAATATCAATTACCTGGGGAAAAAAATGTTAACATGCCAGGAACACAACCAACCCAGCCATTCACTTCAGGATTTCCAGATAATTCAAAGAATAACCAGAAGGATGGGTTTTTGGGCAGCCAACCAGAACACCTTGGTTCAAGTCCTGGCACTCCTGAGCCTATATTAATTGTATAACTGTATTAACATTGATGGACTGTCTCTGCCTTTCCTGTATTTGGGCAAAGAACATCCTTCAGCACCCTGCCCAATAAATAGGTGTAGTAATTTCCTGAGATACTCTCATGGTAGGGGCAGTCTTAATATGTACACTGAAGCAAACCTGAATTTGATGAGCACTCAAATGTGTAGAGCACTGCTTGGGCTCTGCTGCTAATATGAGAAAAATCTGTCAATACAAACTCATAAAATCTACTTCAGAACAGGTCTGCAAACATATCACCCACTAGAGTCCATATCAAAGGAGTCAAGGCAGTTGAAAGCATGCTTCCCACTGGAGTGCTCTGTGCCCTGGAGACATATACCTTCATATCCAGAATTAAACAGCTAAAAATAACATGGCTGGAGGCCCCTGCTTTTCTTGTTTATAACAGAAAAACAGCCTGAAGGCTGCTGTTCTGAAATAAGTTTTGTTTTGGTGAGATGAATAACTCTGTCTACACCAGCTGGTTGATATCCACCTCACCGTGAGAAGAAAGGCTGTCAGTATTGCTATATTTTTCAGTCACTAGAATGTAATCAATTTTAAGGATAAAGAAATACAAGAGGCCTCTCAACCTAATCCAGTCTAATTTTACTCTAAAATACATAAACGAGGACAGAAGGGGAAAAAAAGCTGTTTCTCAGACATGTTACTGTGATTTTCATTTCAAACCAGGGTTGAATTTCCTCCTTTCAACTTGCTTTTCACCCCCCTCAAAAGTAACTTAAAATTGTTTGTTTAAGAACTGGAAATCTCTCTTGGCCCACTCACCAGCTGAAATTAAGTGGAAAGACTCTTCAACAAGACTCAGCTGGCCTGCAAGCCTATTTGAGAATTTGTGAACTATATTTAATGACATTTCCTTCCTTTATACTTCTTTATTTGAAAAAATACTAGTACACACATACTCTTCCTCATTTCTCAAAATAAACGCGATAATACTACTTTCAAAATGCTTCCCTTACATAGTACAGTACACACTGATGGTGTAATAGATGTAAATTAGAGTAATAAGAAGCATGAAGAAAGCAATAAAAAATAGGCATGCACAGACTCTACTGATAAGAAGGGAAATTCTTCTGAGGTTTATCAAACTGCTCTTGTCAAACTACTGAAACAACTTGAAATGAAAGGGGTCTGTCCTGACCATACTGTTCTCAACACACCCTTACAAAAAGTCAAAAATACTAAGTACTACATAATACAAAGCATTCCATGGAAGTACAGAGTGCACTCCAGACAAAGTCCTATTTAAAACAAAGAGAGTTAGATGCATATATTTCAGAAAACAGGTTCCTTCAGGTCAAATGAAATCCTTACTTGGGGAACCTCCCCTTTTCCCCTTTTGTTGTTGTCGCAGTCACTAGGAGTCCTTAACAAATCAGTACCACTTAACAAATATCAGAATATGAGCTCAACTTTCCAAGAACCCCTTTGTGGCCATTTCAACATGATGTGATATCCCTAGACCACTGCAACCTCATATCTCCACACAGGTATAATCCTTTTTTGTACTATTTGAGTGCCTGAGGTCCTCTTGCCAGGGATCAAAAAAAGGGGAGGTTATCTGCTGTAGCATCATGCTAGGAATCTTTCCATCATTTACCAGCAGTCCTAGCTGACCAGGGAGGTCCTGACAGACTGGAAATCAGCCAATGTGATGCCCATATATAAGAAGGGTTGGAAAGATGATCCAGGAAATTACAGGCCTGCCAGTTTGACTTTGATGCCAGGGAAGCTGATGGAGCAGATCATCCTGAGTACCATCACACGGTACACACAGGACAGCCAGATTGTCAGGCCCAGTCAGCATGGGCTTATGAAAGGCAGGTCCCACTTGACAAACCTAATCTCTTTCTACAACAGGGTGACTTGCTTATTGGATGAGGGAAAGGCTGTGGATGTCGTCTACCTGGACTTTAGTAAGACCTTTGACATCATTTCCCACAGCATTCCTGTGTGACCTAATCTAGGTAATCCTGCTCTGGCAGAGGGATTGGACTAGATGATCTTTTGAGGTCCTTTCCAATCCCTAACATTCTGTGATTCTCCTGGCAAAACTGGCTGCTCATGGCTTGGATAGGCATATGCTTTGCTGGGTAAAAAACTGGTTGAATGGTCAGGCCTAAAATGTTGTGGTGAATGGAGTTAAATCCAGTTGGTGTCCAGTCACAAGTGGTGTTCCCCAGGGCTCAGTATTGGGGCCACTCCTGTTTAACATTTTTATCAGTGATCTGGATGAGGGGATCGAGTGCACCCTCAGTAAGTTTGCAGACAACACCAAGTTGGGTGGGAGTGTTGATCTGCCTGAGGGTAGGGAGGCTCTGCAGAGGCATCTGGACAGGCTGGATCGGCAGGCCCAGGCCAGCTGTGTGAGGTTCCATAAGGCCAAATGCTGGGTTCTGCACTTTGGCCACAACAACCCCCAGCAGCGCTGCAGGCTTGGGGAGAAGTGGCTGGAAAGCTGCCAGGCAGAGAGGGACCTGGGGGTGCTGGTTGACAGCTGGCTGAACATGAGCCAGCAGCGTGCCCAGATCCTCTCCAGGAGTGGCAGCTCCTTTCCAGTTACCATTCTCAACAAGATAAGCAGAGTGTGGCTATAGTTCCCTAAATCTAGGAACAAAGACTGTAAATGCCCTTGCAAGACTACCTGTAATGTCTCATTGGATTTGGCCTAAAAGAAAAAAAATGTGTGAAGTTTCTATGGAAATGATTTTGCTACTATTCTTAATACAAGAAAAATCTACTAGTTAACAGTCCTGCAAAAACATGTGGGTTGCGTATAATTACACTTTAATATCTAGAGATTGTCTAAGAGAAGTGGTTCATATGTTAAGGAATTATAAAATTGTTCTAAGTGCACTCAGAATTTACGATCTCATTCCCAGACCTATTGGTCAGATTGTCAATTGTCTCCCATAATCCACCACTTCAATTAAACAAGAGGTGAAGGAAAATGAAAATTACAGACACACGTAAGATGGAGACGACCTAACTGTATTATTCATTTGCTTAAGGAGAGAGCAAAACTAATTCACTGCTGACATTCACCGCCTGAAAAATATTTCATTGTCCAGATGAGGAAAGCATTCACACACACTCTTAATTTTAAGCATGTGCTTAACACTCATTGACTTTTAAAATAAAATATTAACTTGGAACTTAGTGCACTGCACATGCTGCTGTTTGACAAAGAGAGCTCACTGATTAAAAGGCTACCAAGACAGTAAGGCTTCTGTAAAGCCTTTTCACAATGTAACTTCTAAAAAGGGGATGACTTGCATCACACATTCAAGCTGAGTTCAACTATTCTGCAAATCAGCATGAATTTGTATGAGTAAAGCCACAACTGCCAGCAGCCAGCTCACAGTACAGTCCAATTCTTAAAATTACTACTCTGGTCTTCATTCAACAGTATCTTCTGCGTCACACTGCACTGAGAATCTGTTTTGTTTTGGTTTTTTTATTCATAGAAATTAGAAGAATGGACCTTTTGGTAGCAAAATACTAGCATAGGAGTACTAGGCTGCACTACAGTTTCTAACTTTAGGTAAATACTGCTTCAGTTTAACTTTATTTCTACCACTATTGCCAAGTTAGAAGAATTTGTTTTCTATTTATTAAAAGATATATGAACGTTCAGCTTTCATCTGCTTATTATTACATGAAAATAGTACATTTTGTGCACATAGGGAAGTTCTTACTAGTCAATATCAACCAAAAATTGTGAAAACAAACAAAAAAATGTGACCACATTTCACTTTTATCTGTATGGTTTTCATCCTCATATCTAGATTTTAGTTTAGCAATTAATTCATTTTTTTTTTTCTTAAAGGTCAAAAGCAAACTAGTCCCACTACACTAAAAATATGCTGACATCTTTATGAAAGTGCTAATAATTTAAGAATGTGTTCAAAGTTTTAGATACTTAAATATTGAAAAAAATCAAACATAAAACCATAATTTGAAAACGTTAGGATCTTTTTTTAAAGCACAATTTAAAGTTGATAAACAGCATTAAAGATGTGTTTGCATTTTCCCTTAATCAAAGGCAAATGCATATTTCTTTTCTTCCCCATGAACCATGACTGCAGGTAAGTCTACGTGGATTCCTAAAATTAGACATACAACAACCTTGCCAATACAGCTTAAAAAAATTTCCACATGTCCCAAAATGATAGAGAATTTTGTACACTTGACAGATTTGGCTTATTTAATCCACATTAATTTTTTGTGCTTATCTGAATGAAGATTTCTGGCTGGAGTTTGTGTGATGATGCTATTAAAAGTAAAGCTCTTGGATAAAATATAAATCATCAGTTCTAGTCTGTTCAATGTGGTATGCAACATCACCATACCCAGCCTTCTTGCATCTTCCTGTACATACAAAGAAAACCATGCTACAAAGTGTGTCTTCACTGGCTTTTCACTCATACTTTGGTCACAAAAATTACTTCAATTATGTACAGCAGCAGCACCTGTGTTGGCAAGTACTGATCACTGTTCATGTTTCAACTGAATGCAGCTATAAAATATGAAGGAAAAATTCTCAGGCCTTAATGCAAATTCGTTTCATAACATTTTCCTATAATTTCTTGTGTGCTATATATAGTTAATTCTAAATATTTTTTATTTTGTTGTTCCACAGTAGTCATAATACTCTGAATATTTTAAAAATACGTTCCTAGTGTTATCACTAAAGTGGAATAACTGATTACTACATCATTTCCTATAATCACTGTCAAAACACAGGTCTAATACTGTATATTATGCTATTAGAAACAATACATCTTTTTTTGTTTGGAAAGAGGAATTTAAATTAAATTAGTTGAAACATCTTAGTGCTTTTATTCCTAGGGCTTTTGGGGAAGAAGGCAGGAGACTGTATAATATGATCCTTATACACTACCATCTATTGCTGCTTAAAGGTGGTGAACAACCAGTATCACACATTTTCCTTTTGGTATTCCCTGCAAATTCACTAGAAATGTTAGTGCTTGTGAGAATAACAGATGGATAATACTGTTTACAGTCATGGAGGGATATTATTTAAATGTCACTACCCAGATTTGCCAACAAACCTTAGCAATGCTGTGAAACAGCCCTGCTGCTTCACTGCAACCCCTCCTTACGGACGGCTGAACTACGAGTTAACCTGGTGATGGCACTGAAAGATGACACTGACTTACCTGGGTTAGCATTTCCTCCTGGTTGAGTTCAAGAATATTTCTGTCTGATTTATTTCTCTGCATTTTCAGCCCCCACTTCAATTTCACATTATTTTCCACCTGTGTTTCCAATTTCTTTTTACTCTCTATTTATATGTTATATTAACAATGTATTGGCACTGTATAAATACCCAATATCAACATAAATGTTTGTATCATGGGACTGAGTTAGCAAACAGTAAAAAAAAATCTGCAGAAAAACTTAGTTTATAAATATACTGTCTAAAGTTGCACACCACTAATACACATTTCTCTCTGGAATCTATCAGTCATCATCAAATCTGAACATCAGACTTTCAGCTTAATTAATTACATTTGCTGCCTGTTCAAGTAAAACTAGAAAAAAAGTTACTTCAGAGAACAAACCAGATCATACAGTCTTTTCCATGAAGCCAATTTGAAACCACAGCTCTGGATGTAAGGTTGCTTATTGCTCACGTGAACATGCCCTAAGTGGCTTTAATCAGCTACATAAATAATGGTAGTGCTGACAAAGTCAGTGAACTCACCACTTGTCCATCTCTCCCTGGAACACCAGGCACTCCAACAGAACCCTAGTGGGAAACAGACGCCGGCGTTTAGCAAATTAAACAGGTCATGAAACCTTTCATCTCTTAATACGGTACTTAGAAATGATGGTGAATGCTTGCTTATTGTAACTGCAATAAATTCTTCAAACACTAATTTTTATCCAAGCTCAGCTCTCTTTTCAGTTGGCATTTTATACTAATTTGACATGTTCTCATGTTGTACATTTTAATGACTTTCCCATGGCCTCTTCTAGAAACAAGCTCCAAGCTGACAGTTGCTTTGTAATGTTGTGGATGCTTCACAAAAACCTAAGAATTAAAGTACAATTCCATTTAATGCTCTCAATAAGTTTTGAGACTGATCCCACACAATTGAACATAGCACCTGAACAAAACCATTAATGCTTCAAGAGGGATGCTTCAAGCTCAATAACTCGTAGTGCCAATCTATTTTAAGGCTTTTAAGAGATAATCTGCAACAATTCAGCCTGACAGTGCAAATTACAGATACCCTTCTAAATTGCATCAGTATTACTGCAATCAAAATTTAAGAGTCAACACAGGTCAAACAGAAGGAGCGGACAAAGAAGGAAAGCATAATACTGGCTTTGTCTTGTGACATCAGAGGGATCTTTTTACAAAGCTCTCACGCTATAAATTTCTATATGATGGGCACCTTTTTTGAAGGAACCTGCACCACTGTTGGTACAGAAGTTCAGTGAAAACCTGAGGTATGAAGAAAGCAGAAAAACTGTATAGGCTTACTCAGAATTCTCTTTTTATAGAGTAACAATGCTGCTCAGCAAGGAAAACTAAAGCAGTACTTTTATTTTTCATTTATAAACACCTTAACAGGACACAAAAATGCGACAGTGATTTGAAAGGCTGGCACCCTAAAAAGAGGCCAGGGGAATGGGAAAGGCAGAGGCTTTGTCAACAGTGAAATGTGCAGTTTCCAAGGACCCTTAAAACAAATAAGCACCCTGTGCATCCCTTCATGCCATACTTTCTCTGCATCCAAAGAATCTGTGCATGACAATTCCCCCTCTATTCATATTAGTTAGAGGTTTCACTAGAAATGCTTTAGTTAGAAGACACCAGCACCCAAAGGGAATGCACCCAGAATGGATGCACATTTGTCCATGAATAGAGTTGAGAAATCCTGTGAAACAAGAAAAGGCAGCAACCCATAAGGGCCTCAAAAAACCTCCAACATTTGAATGCCCAGGAGGCTTCAGCTCATAGCAGAGCTGCAAATCAGTAAGAAATAATACACTGGCATTCCAGCATATCTCCATGACCCAGAATGCTCTCCCCTTACTCCCAAAGCTTCCACTTTGGCATTCCTGTTGCCTGTTTTTGCTGGATGCATAGTCGCAACTGCTAGCCACTGCAAAGGGGCCTTAATGAACATTTTCACAGCATTGTATAATTTTTCCAGAAAATTCAAAGACAAAGCTTAGGAGGGCATCAAACCATTGTTCCTTGTCTCAGCAACAGCCTTCTATAGCTGCTAATTTTTCTTACAAGATAGGATGTTAGAAAGTGTAAATAAAGCTGATTCTACCATGCCAAGTAAAAGTTTATTAGATATGCAAAAGCTCGTCAGCACATGGGTTTTACTGATACTGTACATATAAAATACCCTCCTCCCTGATTCTCAGGGTATAATTTTATAATGGCAACTTAGACATCAGTACAGCTTTACAATGTCACATTCCTGCATTGCCAAACATGAAGGGTAGTCCTCTCCCTCAGTCTGCAAATTTTGTACAGCTCACATCTGACAAAATTCCACCAATTTATATGCTTTGGGATTACATTTTTACATATCAGCAGGTTTTTCTTTCTTTTGTTCAAAAAGTTCCATTTGAACAGATGAAAGCAAACCTTCACCTTAAAGAATATAATCTCAGAAGAAAAAAAAAAAGAGGTGGCATCCTTCTCCCATATGTTAATACTACTTATTCCTTTCCTCTTTCTTTTTTTTCTTTATACAAATTAAGCCTGTTTTACTAGATATCTTCCATAAAACTTTTAAATTTTTTAAAATCAGCTAGAAAATGATTTGCCTTGGTGGTGCGTGGGTAAGATGCTGGAACAGTGCCACTTACTACCTGTTACTGCTGATATATCTAGGACTGGTTTAATGGTGTAATTCCACAAATCCTAAACTCACTCCATCAAACTGAGGCAGTCAGCTTTAATGAGTGTAAATGATGCTGAAAGCATTCCCAGGAAGTCAGGTCTCAGGTTACCGAAGGAACAGGAAGACACCAGCAGACCACCTGAACACTGCCAACCAAGCACCATTTATCAGCAACACCTATGTCCTTTGTTTTTCAGTCATATGGCACTGATCTACTTGAGTAAGGCCATGCGTTTAATCAGAAACTCCATCTCCCCACCTTTCAAAATGTTTTAACTTTGGTTTCCTAGTCATACAAGTGCATGAATAAGAAAATTCTAGTGACCTTTTCACCTGAAAGTTAAACAGACGGATTGAAAACAGTCTGTTCTGCATTGCTTGAACTTCCTATGATGGGGGAAATGAGAAATCTGATGTCTCGCATTATATGGCTGCATTTTGCAAAAACAGAATTCAGGGCCTAAACTAACTGATTCAATGCAGTGCACAGTAGCTAATTCCATTCCCCTTTTCTGCTCACAATTTGGCACCAGGAGGAATAATCACTTTCACAGTATGGTTTATACTATACCTTTTGTCCTGGAGGCCCCTGAGGTCCCTGCAAAGGGAAAATAATTCAATTAACATCATAACTCTAGCCAATTTAAACTGAAATGACCAATTAAAACTGTCGTATTGTTTCAGCATTCTGATACTGGACTGAAACCAGCTGATGTTTTATACATCAAGGAAAAGTAAAACTTTATGATCAAAATGCACAATGGATCTTTTCTCTTCTCTTTTGGAACTGATCTAACTACTAACTGGAAGACTCAAATTTTCCCCCCTTCTAATCTTTTCTCTTCCAAACCATCTGTTTCTTCTAATATTCACAAATCTGTCGGCATTAAGACGACTGTGGTTTTTCTCTTCCTGATACCAGCTAACAGCCAGCTGTGTGTCCACAGCAATATATCTGCTCAGCAGCATAAAAACAAGGTTTGTGCAAACAAGTATTTTTTAAGATAGAGAGAAGCATAAGCCTCAAAATCTCCTCACCTTCTGGGTATTGGCATACATGACTATGTTTTACCCAACACGTGATCTGTGCTATCATTTGCAAGTTAAGAGAAAAATCATTAAGAATTAACTTCAGAAGTCATTAAGAATGCTCTTGGGAAGTAAAGAATCACCATTTTGTCCTCATGACCTGAGAAGGCAGGGAGAGAGATCTTAATTCAGGAAAGCTTAACTGCTTAATGTCATACAGGATTCAAAGTCTCACAGATATTAATAGGACCCATTTCTCATCTGTATTCTCTGAAGTACCCAGGTGATTTATGGCCACAGCAGAGAAGGGAGGCAGCAGTGAAACAGATAGGCCGACCATATCTTTGACATTTTGGCATTCTGTTTTGGTATGAGCCAGACCATGTCCACTGCAGTTCTTACACACCCTTGTCCCCATGTTCCTACTACGGGTGCTCATGCAATCTGTGAGTGCTGGTGCTGTATCAAGCCAAGTCCATGAGGGTAGAAAACAAAAAGCCAAAACTTGAGAATTCAAATCCTGCTGATTTGTGAAAGAATAGAAGAATTGATTGATATCAGAACTGCAATTATGCAGAAATTCATCTTGAAAAAAAGGATTGCTGCTTTGAAACATGAGGCTAGCTCCACTGGTGGTAATTCTGTTCCAGCATCCACTGATGTAGATGAAAACCTTACAGTTTTAAATGTGGATTCATACCTCTAAGGTTGGGCATCAAACCTTGCAAAAAACATTTTGCATACATCAGTCTTCCTTCTTGAAACTTTTGCCTGGTTGTCTCAGCAGAACTGGGGTCTTGTAAGCGTCTCCTTTTGACTGGAGAGACAGATTTTGTTAATGGAAAGCCACCTGTGAGGTGCAGGGTGATAAGTTTACTCCATTGTCTTCAAAACGAAGCAAAAGCACCCTAGCACTCAGCACTGGTGATGATCAGAGCAGCAATTAAGAGTGTTTGCCTGCTTTTTCACACTGGAGAAAAATCCCCCCAGCCCACTTTGTTTCAAAACACCTGTTGTTTAATTCAGGTCTTCTTTTGATTAAGTGCCTGAATTCTAACCCTAAGATTTGCTAGAGGTTGAGGACATGAGTAATACTGAATGTGGTAATTGAAGAAAAACCTATTTCTTAAGCATTGCTTCCAAACAGACTCCAAGAAAGCTAAAGATGGAGGAAACACTAGGTAAAACAAATTAAGAGGATGCTGGCAGGTGAGTGTGGCCTGCTAGGTAAAGAACCATGGATATAACAACATACTGCACAAACAGATTTCGCTTTCTTCCAGTGCTTAATCTTCTGTGAGAAAGATGCAAGTTTGGCTAATATCTTAAAAACTCCAAGAAATTAATGCTCAAACGAGAGTTTTCCTACATCACCGTTACCAAAACGGGCCCCAAATGTCTACATCCTGGGCATCAATTATCTGTTGTCCTTTTGCATATTAACCAGTTACATTTTGGGTGTATTTCAGGTCTTAAGAAAAATCCCTCCATCAGTCGGCCAGACTGCATATAGAACAACAGAAGACCACCTTCATAGCTCATACCCAAGCTTTATGCCCAAGGAATGGATATTGCCTCTTCAGTTTCTAACTATTTAAGAAGCTAATAAAACCTTCTACAGACATTCAGTTATATCAAAATAGCATTTGGGAGCCCTCAATACAAAGTTACTATTTGAAGGTAAAACGATCATTCACTTATTAATACTGTCCCCGAAAGTCAACTGTTAAATGTGCTGCTCTATTGAGAACTTTGTGCCTGGTGCTTGCAGCTGTCAGCCTGTGGGATGGATATAATTCAAGACATGGTAGATATCTCCAGGAAAAGATCTTTCCCCAGAATTTGCCCCTCACCATTTCCATTATTCCAGCTCCTCCAGCAGAGTTATTGAATAGGAACATAGTAGCATAGTCTTGCTCTAATTGTGTCTTTACAATGAATAACTCACAGGAAAGAAGTATCAGATACTTATCAATAAATATTTTATACAATTAGCATATTTCCATTTCTGGTACTTTAGTCTTTACTCAGCCTGGGCATGGCTCTGTTTCATGCCCATTGAGCTACCATGCCACTTGATAACAAGAACAGTCCTCCACAATACAGCTACCCTCAGCGTTGTGCTCAGAAAACCAACTGCAATTAGAAGCTTGCCTGAAGTGATACATTTCACCATTCACAAATGATAACAAGTGCTTCTTATCATTTGAATTTTCAGACTGTAAAACATAGCTGAAGAGGAACAATTTTTCTTTAAAGCACTGCTCCCTAGCACTGTGAAAGCTCAAATCCACTGGGAACTCAGCAGCTCATCCATTGACAGCTCCCATCCCTCCCCCTCATAAGCCTGCCAGCAGCCACTTAAACAGAAAACCTGAAATTAAATTACTAACAGAAAACAACTTCAAAAAAAGAGATGCTTTGTAAGCGCAGACTCAGCTAAACTTTGGATAGCTCTTCTGCCACTGGGTCCAGGCAGTCCAGTGTAGACAACTGCTACCACTGCTCCCCACCTCATTTCCCTCAAGTCCAAAGCCTCTAATCTGCAGTGACCAGGCATGCACATAACACACGGTAGTCTTCACTAGTCGGATGCTCTATTTGCTTCCACAGGTAACATATTGTGACGCAGTCTCTGTCACTATCATCCCTGGGAATATGAAGGAGGCAAAACAAAAGTCTTTAAGATAAGAGCTATAGAATTCTTTCACATTCTGCCTACATATATATATGATATCTATAACTGATCAACAAATCAGTCTATAACAGTCTATGCAGATGATGTTGATGGCAACTATTTTTTTTGCCTGTATCATTGGAAGCTGCCAGAGTTTCCATGTACGGATGCTCAGGATCAGCTCCTAAACCATTGTTGACTAATGTTAAAAAGCTCATTTTATAAAGAGCATCTAGGTTTCAAAAAGTCCAATGAAAGTTCATGAAAACTGTTTGGATGAAGTGACTGCTTAGCATTTTTGAAAATTATGCTACTTTTCTTTAAATTGAAACACATTCACTGAGAAACTTCAACTGAGAGGGCTGAAAATTTTGGTTTGCAGAGTGACCCAGAGCAGGAAGATAACTAAATATAATTAAAATTTAAACTAGTTCTCACTGTTTCAGATATCATGAGCACTTCAGAAGAACCCTTTGGCATTATGTGCAATTCAGTAAACTAGCGAGGCAGCTATGTGACAAGCTATTGCACTGAATTAAGTGCTCATTCAAAATGCTCCTCAGTAGCAGGATAGACAAAGATGTGTGGCTTCAAAGAAATTAAACTGCTGTCTGTGTTTCTCTGGATATAGAGAATTATTTGATAGTTACTTAAGCACTTGGAAAACTTGGTAACCAAAGATAAACAAATGTATATAAAAGTCTTTTATGCAACTGTGTTTTTAAAAGGTAAAGTATTTCCACTATGAATGCCACTCTTCAATCACTGTTTTCTGAAATCAACAGATCTCCAGAGCTTGTATCATATCACACCTTGGCATCATAGAAATGACTGAATGAAGTTGAACACTTCAGTTGGGCATTGAAAAATAGCTATCTGGAATATATTAAAAGAGAAACTGAAAAGACTGACCTAAATGTAGTTAGAACAAATGTTCAGAGTCCAGAATTCTTCCTAGATCTCCCTTCTAACATTACAATTATATTTTCCTTTAAGTTCAGTCTGTTCCTTGTGCTTTAGCAAGCTGCAAAATAAGAAATAATTCCACCCTGTAAAGGTTAAAGTTTCAGTTTGAAAGCACAATAATTCAGGGTGTGACACATCAGCAACAGCCTCTCAAGGTGTTTTTGTATTCAACTTCTAGTGTCTCAGTTGCTTAACATTTAAAGAAATGTAGGAAATAGAACATTTGGGCATTTTCGATTTGCAGTTCTGCGGCAGCAGTGATGATTTGTTTTACAAAGTATCGGGATTCATGGAGAGTAAGCACACCAAATGAAAATACCTAACAAAAATAAAATGAAAAAGTGAATGTTTTTGTATACTGAAAAAGTTATACAACAAAATACATCACAATGGTGCAATACACTGTCATAAAAAAAACCTCTCTTATTCCAAAGCTTTGCAAAAACCACAAAAAAAAAGTCTTGTTCTTTTAAACTTCTGTACTTCCTATGTAAAGTAAATGCTCTTTGGAACTAGAAGGCCTCTAGGAGGTACTGTGTCTATATTTCCATGGGACAAAATAAGTTTCAAGACTATCCTTGAGAGCAGATATTTCCCCTTTGATGCCTATAAGAATCATTAAACACTTAGAATAGAATCATAGAATCACTTCGATTAGAAAAGACTTTTGAGATCAATGAGTTCAACTGAAAACCTCATACTGTCAAGTCCACCACTAAATCATGTCCCTCAGCACCACATCTACACACCTTTTAAACCCCTCCAGGGATGACGACTCCACCACTGCCCTGGGCAGCCTGTGCCAGTGCTTGACAACCCTTTCAGTGAAGAAATGTTTCCTAATATTCAATCTAAACCTCCCCTGCACAACTTGAGGCCATGTTCTCTTGTCCTATCACTAGTTACCTGGGAGAACAGACCAACCCCCACCTCACTACAACCTCCTTTCAGGTACTTGTAGAGAGCAATGAGGTCTCTCCTCAGCCTCCTCTTTTCCAGACTAAACAGCCCCAGTTCCCTCATCCGCTCCTCATCAGACTTGTGCTCCAGACCCTTCATCAGCTCCATTGCCCTTCTTTGGACACACTCCAGCAGCTCAATGTCCTTCTTGTAGTGAAGGGCCCAAAAGTGAGCACAATACTTGATGTGCAGCCTCACCAGTGCCGAGTACAGGGGGATGATCACCTCCTTAGTCCCACAAACCAATTTCTTACCAGAAGAACTAGCAGATGTACATGAAGAGGAAAGCACAGCTGTCATACAAAGTATACATCTGCATTTCAGTGGAGTCTGTGTTCTACTCACTGATCCCGTTTTCTGTGTGTGAGGGGCACATGATGTAATTGTGAAAATGTGTTCCCGCATGGTTAAGGAGTGTTTCATAAAGGCTGCAATTTCTAGAGTACTAGTATTGAAATGTGCAATGCTTTAGCATTGATGTATCACCTAGATAAAAGAATGACCAGAAAGAAAAAATACTAACTATAATAGGAAACCTCATATAACTTCAGATTAAACAATGGCCCCCTTCCATGCTATCAACCTGAACTGATGAAAAGAGCAGCAACAACTATTAATCAGTGCTCAGGCAGAGCTTCTTATCACCATTGTCTTAGTGTTGTGGCAGTCATTACTCATGTACAGAGGTTTCAACATGCTAAAGACCATTTTTCCTGAGATTTCTTGCAAGTTAAGGCCAATGAAACTGTATTGGGGAAGAAAAAAAAAAAAGAATAGCTGCTGCGGGATGCACAGACTGAGAATTTCCATTTCATCTGCTAGTTCTTCTTAAACTTTTGCAGCTAAACAGCTTAAGAACAACACCTTATAAAATTTACTATGAACACGCTATCAGAATGAAACAAAGAAGGCTGCTGCAGAACTCTGGCCATTGAAAACAAAATCACAATTAGTAGTTTCCCAGAGGAACTATGAAGATTCACACCAGCTGAGGATCTGGTCTTGGCCATCGGCCTGAAAGGCTGATTTGAAGCCAGCAGCACTTCCCAGTCAGTTCTGCACGGTCCCTGTGAGTTCATTTTGTTCATTTTAACCTAAAACAAAAAATTAATATTAATCCATTTTAAAGATGTGACATTTTGCAGACTTAACTGCAAGGTTAAACTTTTTCCCTGTCTCTCACAGAAATGGCAATATCCTTTGGAAAATACTCCTTATTCTGACTGACTAGTAAAAGCAGTAACATTAGGTCTTATTTTCTTGAACAGGTGCCCAGCAAGACTGTAGAAGCACAAAATTACCAGTTTGGAAAACAGTTTATCTTAATGCAGAGGGTATTTTGCATTTTGGTTAATCATTATAGTATTGTTTCCTTTTGCAAAGAGACACCTTTACCTAAATTCTCTGGTTATTCTGGACTGTTCTCTTCATGGAAAACATCTGTAAAATTACTTATCTGTCTTTAAAGCCAGCTTTGGGGGATGAAATAATATACGTATTTTTTTCAGTGACAAGAAGTTGTTGATTCATACATTGAACATGTTTAAATTTACCTCTTTTCCAAGGAGCTGAAACCATTTCAAATTTGATCTTCCGAATTTTTATTATGATACACTAGTTTAAAATATTTTAAGTATAAAAGCACTGAAAACTCTCCCACATGGAAATTAGAACACACACGCCCCCGCCCCTCCCCGATGCACACTTTCTATCCTATTGCAGTTTATGAATCTGAAACTGTTGATCTATCAGTGTCAGCCTTTGGATTTCTCATCACTGACTCATTTCAAGTTCTTATGAACAGTTTGCAACCAGAAACTCTAGCTCTTGGGTAGAAAGGAATTACAAATTCATTTATGATTCATTGTGAAAATTAGAAAATAAAAGGTTGAAAAGCTAAGGAAACTACTGGCCTTCCGTCTTGCACAGCATACATTTTGCTAGTTCCACATAACATTTCAAATCTTAATTCCTTTGGTTGCCCCACTGCTGAGCCTCTCTCTGAATTCTCTTAATCCTTTCTGCACAGAGGAATGATACCTTCAACTCTTGTAGAAAGTAGATCTGCAGGGTTTTCAAGCACCATGGAAACTAGACACAAATTGCAACTAATTAGCCATTCTTACATTCCCTTCTAGCATTAAAGATGCACACAGTCACACCTTTCTAACTTAAACCTAAGGCTCCATCTTACCTAAAAAGAAAGTGAACTCTCGGCTCTGTGGTGGTTTGACCTTGGCTAAACGCCAGGTACCCACCAAGTCACTCTATCACTTTCCCTCCCCCTTCTCTCAGCAGGGCAAAAAGGGGGAAAAAATAAGATAGAAAAAAACAACCCTTGTGGGTAAAACAAAATCAGTTTTAATGTAAGCAAAGCAAGGTCCATGTGCGGAAGCAGAAGAAAGCAGATCTATTCTCTACTTTCTATTATCAGGCGATGTGGGGCCTTCTCAGGAAGCAGGGCTGCGATACTCATAGCGGTTGCCTTGGAGGACCAAGGCTGACCCCACCCCCCTTCCTCGTTTTCCCCAGCTTTATGCTTGAGCAGACGTCATATGGTATGGAATATCCCTTTGGTCAGTCTGGGTCAGCTGTCCTAGTTGTGTCCCCTCCCAAGATCCTGCCCACCCCATCCCACTGGGGGAAAGAGCCTTGGTGCTGTGTAAGCACTACTCAGCAGTAGCCACATCACCAATGTGTTATCAACACCCTTCTAGCTCCCAAAATAAAACACAGCACCATGAGCGCTGCTATAGGGGAAAATCAATTCCGGCTCAGCCAGACCCAGTACAGGCTCAAAGAGAAAACAGATTCTTCCTGACACAGCAAGATACAGAGCCAAAAAAACCTTGCAAACAGCTCTCCCCAACATCTCAACCACAAGAATGGAAGAGGAATAGAAGCATACTGGCACTCTGATAATCTGGAAAGATTTTCAACAGGGAGAGACCTCTGTAAGCACCAACTAGCTTTCCTAAGCCTCTCACCACCCTGCCCCAACTCACACATACTTACATTGGAAACGGGGAAAAAGAGAAGCAATTCCCTGTCTCCAAGGCAAATTTCCCTTGTGCACCTAAGACAGGTCAAGCTCTCTCATGCCAAAGCAGAACTCATGCCAGAGAACTCAAACACTGTCATTCTCTGTATATGGTCCAAGCAAACCTCCCCTGCCTGAGAGGGAGAAAGCTTACTACTGCCCTCTCTCACAACATCCCCTGAAACATGATTTTCTTTGTCTTTATTGACACAGAACTTCAATAAAAATGTAGAAGAACATGGCAGCAGATTCTCAGTTAAATTGCCATGTCTTCACTAGAGCCACTGAATTTCCTGTTTCACTGGAAAGAGAACATGAACATTCCCAGAACTCCAAATGCATTAAAATTATTTCAACTTTTTATGAATCAAGGCACGCATTGTTTGAGTAGGTCACAAGTTACTCAGTTGTGTGCAATGGCTTGTTGGACATTCTGAGAAACAAGCTGGAAAACACTGTTATCTCGTTACCTACTGTCTTGTGCTCTTGAAGAAATTTATTTCGCTTCTTACGAGAAAAGAAAATAGAAAACTAATTTCAAGCTGGGCTATTGTTGGTTCAACACATTAAAACTGAGTTTACCAGCTCTATCAATAATCTGTACATTCATCTAGAAATACCAAGGCATGTTACCAAATACAGGTGTTAAAAATGCTTTTGGAAGAGAAGAGCTTCTGTTCCCATTATTATAACCTAGAGGTCAGGCTTGCAGCTTTTCTACACTTGAACAGCAACATGGGATTTAAAGCTGCTCAGAGTGTGATCCTATATGCTATAAATAGCCTTCAGTTTCCAGAACCTACAGTGAATATATCCAAACTGTAGGGATTGTTTCACAGCACCTGGTGAGGCCTCATCTGGAATCCTGTGTCCAGTTCTGGGCTCCCCAGTTCAAGAGGGACAAGGAGCTACTGGAAAGAGTCCAGTGCAAGGTCACTAAGATGATGAAGGGATTGGAGCATCTCCCGTACAAGGAGAGGCTGGGGGAACTGGGTCTGTTTAGCTTGGAGAAGAGGAGGCTGAGGGGAGGATCTCAGCTTATAAATATCTAATGGGCGGGTGTCAGGAAGATGGGGCCAGACTCTTCTCGGTGGTGTCCAGTGACGGGGCAAGGGGCAATGGGCACAAACTGGAACATAGGAGGTTCAATCTAAACATAAGGAAACACTTCTTTACTGTGAGGGTGACTGAGCACTGGAACAGGCTGCCCAGAGAGGTTGTGGAGTCTCTCTCTCTGGACACATTAAAACTCTGTCTGGATTGTTCTTGTTTGATCTGCTCTAGGATCCTCCTCTGGTAGGGGGGTTGGACTAGACGATCTTCAGAGGTCCCTTCCAACCCCTACTGCTCTGTGATTCTGTGGTGCTCTCCTTGGCTGTATCCTGCCTCCATCCTGCATGAAGAACCAGAGTACACGACACACTACTTGCTTCTTACTAGAAAGGGCCTTGGACACGTGGGCAAGTAGGAAACTAACAGTACACCCCAACAAGTAGACCTCTGGGAGACCGGGACTGGTAGTACTTTGTGGGACCCATGGACTTCACAGTTCCATTTTCATCAGACGAAAAACCAGGAATCTAACTCGGACTTCAGACTCTTGGTGTGAATCAAAGGCAAGTTTTTTCAAAAGAAGTTCTGCAGAATTAACCTAGAAACTACTCTGGGCAGAGATCTCTGGGCAGAACATAATAGATGGGTAATGTAGAAGAAGAATCTCAGGTAGGCAAAGGCCTGTGTTCCCCACAGCAAACTATTTTCTCTGGCAACACAATTTTACAGCATACTTGTTGGGAAATCAGCCATTTCTGCAGTAATGTCTCAATTCCCAATATGGAAAGCGAGAGGTATTTGAGTGCAGAAATGCATGACAGAAGATGTCAGAAGCAGCTAGACAGCACCTGAATAATTGTAGCACTTTCCACAGGGAAAAGAGTCTGAAAATCTGTACTGGCAGAAAGAGTATGTCAGAAGCACCAAGAAGAATTAAAAAAATTTAATAACCTTCCTGATACGCTGATGCTCTTTACTTGATCTATACACAACCTAACACTTAAGCCATCAGACTGACTTTTAGAGTAGGCATTTGGAGCTAGAATTTCATGTAATGTGGGATCTTTCTGTAACTCAAGCTTGCTGATTTGATATTTAAAACACCTTTTCTCCCTATTTAAACACACTTGCACTTAGAGAAACAGATCAGTAGCAGTTCTTTAGTTCTTACACACAGATATTTACTTCAGAGTAGTGGGAATCTTCTGAACATGGAGATTAAAAGGTGACAGACTATGTCTTGCTTTACAAGCCCTCAGGGATTCTGTGACCTTGAATATCTGGTCTTGAATAGAAGAAAGACACTGTTGCAGAATCTGAGTGAGTTTTGTTCAGAAGTCACATAGGAGAATATTCCAAATAAAACAAAACAAAACCCCCTCCCTTCCCAGCTATTGCACCTGTTATTCACAGGCCCTCAGAAACCGAAAAGGACAGAACCAGAAAGAGCCCAGAAGCATGCTGAAACACTAGGTGGTACCTTTAGGAGGCTTTGATTTTGGTTTTGTTAAACCATTATCTCAAAATGAAAAAGTACAGGACTTTAACTGTCTGATCACAGCAGGTATTTCCGAGTCTCAGAATCTTAGTTCTTTTTTTCCACAAGACACTGGATTTTGTCAATTCAAAATGTTTTGCAATTTGTCAAAGTAAAATATCATCACACCTGTTTAAAACTTCATCAATTCAAACTGATAGCAATCATATCTGCACTGATTGCTGAGCATATAATCTTCCTCCTCAGAAGCATTCAGGAATCAAAACCATATGTCATGGGCTACAATTCTGTCATCTCTCATAAAAGTAAAAATGACCATGAATGTTTAGGGAGATCTTAACGGAAAAAAACCCACAGCGTGTTTCACAGTTCTGGGAATATGTGACAGGCAGAAACTTCTGATGCCTTACCCTGTGGCTGAAGCTGATTTACCACCAGTGGAGCTTCAATTTGCTTCCAAATGAATAGGCTTAATTAGTTCCTGATGCAACAGAAAACATCTACTCCCATATCTGACTATGTGTAAAAAATGCATTCATTTGGCTGTTACATTCTCACACACACAGGAAAAAAACAAAACCTCAGGAGAGGAGAATATTCTGAAAGTTTCAGTATGCTGTGCTGTCTTCACTGTTCCATCAGACAAAGGGCCAGAGCTATTGCCACAGATACGGCTGGGACTTTGGCCCTTAAAACAAGTAGATGGAAACAGCTCAACTTCTGAGATAGTGATGAGTGAGGGCCAGGAACTGGGAACACCTAGCTTGGCTCTTTGTTGCTTTGCTGTGCCCTTAGCTGTTTTATTTCCCTCTGCTTCTGCAAGCTTAAAGAAGTTGGCCTTATATGACAGGCGAATGTATGTAAAAAGAGGATGTTGTCTTTCTCTTGTTTTCTTCACAAATGAGGCTTCAAGTAGTCTGTGACAAAGGAAGGTTAGGAAATACATAGCTATAAAGCTTTTTAGAATTACACATTTAAAAAGTGTGTATGTCATGTATCTGTTACAGTTTCTTAGCAAACCAGAATAGTACTTACTGTCAGTCCTTGTTCTCCTGGTTTTCCTGGCTCACCCTTAAAATAAAATAAATAAATAAATAAATAGAGAGTAAATAATTTCCATTTTCTGAATTCAGTTCAATACAGAAATTCAACTGTCTTGAATTCAGTTTTCTACCTAATAAGTATCTTACAAATTCCATTCTTAAACAGGCATGGCAGCTGACTGAACAGTAAATATATTACGTTTTTGCTTTTTAAACTAGTAGGTCAAATCTCAGACATTTTAAGAGGCAAAGTACTATTTCACAATCATGTGACAGTATAGTTCTGAAGGCAACTCCCTTGGTTCCAAACATAATATTCCATTCCAGTCAGTGGTGCTAAAGGACGTATAAAAAGGTTATTTTCACATATGTGCTGAATCCCACTGTTTACATATTCCAAAAGTATTGCTCTGTGTCATCACCTCAGTCAGCAGGCATAACTTACCACTGCAAATTATCATGTTCCATAAACCCATGAATATTGGTATTTTGAAGCCATGCAATAATTACTCAGCTGTTAAATACCTGGATTTGCTTTCACAATGGTAACTCATCATTTTTCCAATGTATCTTCTTCCTGCGGACACAGCTCTACATAAAGTCAGAACCTATTTTCTCCCCTTTCTTGCCATATGAACACATACAACTGTCTGTAGAGACAGTAAAACATATCAGTTGTACAATATGGGCTAAAAATACCCATCCAAAAAATAGAGTTCCTATCATTTCAGTGATCTGGTTTATAGATCACTCCCTTGTAAACTCAACAGAGCATAGGGCAATCTATGTGCTGTTGTACCAGCACAGCTGCAGGATCTTCATTTAAAAAAAAAAAAAATAAATAAATTGATGAAAACTGTTCTAATGTTGTTGTTCTTGGCAACCAGAAAGAATCAGAATGCTTCTCTGGGTATGTGCACATTGTATTCTAGAGCAAACATGTAGCATCTGCAAACACACCAAGATACCTGGTAGAGAGAAACCACATAGACACAGGTTTCTAGCAGCTAGTTACTCAAGCTTGTTGGACTTTGCAGCTCGCACTGAAGCCTTGCTAACATACATATACAGCAATCACACAGTTCAAAGTGAGCATCAGGATATCCCCATAAATGCTGGGAAATAATCATTAAATAATTTCAAGAGTTTGTATCATATTCTATTGTCTTATTACCAGCAAAAATCCACGTTCTTGTTTTACTTCTTTTTGGAGGTCTTAAGAGTTTCAAGGTCTTTGTGCTGGTGTCTGTGTGATGCAAAGGGAAGGCACCTATTCTAGGTATCATTCTGTAGGAACCCAAGTATGTTCTGGTTCCAACATGTTCTTCTGTTGACATCCCAAGAAAGGCTTAGCAGAAGACTGCACAACTCATTCTCACACCCCTACTCTTCCTTAGTGCTCTCTCTGCTGGCAATAGGCCCAACAGAATTTCCCTAACATTTCTACCTCCTCAGCTCTAAAGATTTCCTGCCTGAGAAATCAACACATTTTCATGTCTAGAAGCTTTAAGTATCTGTAATAGGATGCACACTTCTGGGATGCAAGGTGGTGATGACACAGATGGAGACGTGTGAGCACAGACTGGGATGTGTGGGCACATATAGAGACGTGTGGGCACACATGCTGCTCCTCAACCCTGCTACACTGTGGAAGAGAAGTAATGGTGGCTGCTGGAGTTGCTCCTTGTGCCTTGCTACCTTGGTGACCTGAGTTTGAGGATACACAACAAGTGTATGGGCGTGGTGGAAAGCAAGGGCCAAAACATCATCTTATAGCTCTGGTAATTGTAAATCTCCTTGTTTGAGAAAGACAAGCTGGAAGAGAAGCTCTTATTTTGCCTAGCACTGCAAAAGAGGAAATAGCTGCCTTCTAATGGTAGTTGGTCACTGCAAGGACTTCCTCTTACAGCTGTGTGATGCTGCAACGTCCCTACTCGTAACACAGCACAGTTATTTTGTTGTTCAGCTCTTTAGCTCAAAGGTCCATGCAAGCCTTTTAAAAATACAAAGCTGTCACTACCTCTCAGCTTAAGTTTTTCCTTTATAGTTCTCCTGCTTGACTGTATATCACATAGCCATGGAGGAACAAGTCTTTTGAGGATCAGGATCATTAACCTGAGGGTACGGGAGTAGCAAAGAGCAGGATGGTTAAAAACAGTCAGCTTTCTGGATGGTTTCTATCCAAGTGCTTGTTTATATCTGATTCTAGAGCAGCATTATGATCTGATTTTCCATAATGCTATAGGGCTTAAGATAGCCACAGATTAAAAATCTATAAAAAGAAACTCTTTTGTCATCTAAAGTCAAAATCACTACATGACTACTGTAAAGTGGAATGATCTCATTGCATAAAATGCATCACTTACAAGTTACAAGAAACACTACCATTCCCTTTGCAAAGAAGCATAAAACCCCAAGCAGCACACAGTCATGTTGTAATCAGCAACACCAGCTGATCCTCCTAGCCTCTTGTACATGAATTATAAAAAAAAGTATCACTGCAGTCAGAAATGGGTTCTGGTTTCAGTCTCACCCTCACTGTATTAAACCAGAAGCTGACCACAGTCAGTTTTACCACGTTAAAAGAGCACAAGGGAGGCCCAAAGCCTGATGTGCTACAGGACTAACCAGAAATTAGTAGGTGGTCAAAGTAAAGGATCGCAATGGAAGCATGAGTCTTTCAGTGTCATTTCACAACCTTGAGCTAGAACTTATACGGGTAATGGTGGTAAAAAAAACCAAAACCAAACCACAAAAACCACCAACAACAAAAGCAACCCTAGAGTACTACAGGCCTTAATTGCTGGATTTTAACAGGAAATTTTAACAGAGCCTTACTATTATCATCCTGCTGTATTACATTTGTACAGTTGTACAGATAAGTTGCTCGCATAATTAACTATGCTTTTTCTTCAAGAAACCTGTCTCTGTTGCCAGTGCTGGTCCTCACCTTGCTAGTTCCCTATGTGTCATCTCAGCCATGATCTTTACTTATCACAGGTGTGTGGGGGTGTGTGCATCTGCACATGTGGCATCTCAGTTGTCACATCTCCTTCCTGTCTGTGATCCCATTTCCACGTTGCTAACACAGTGACATTCGTGATGAAAAGAGACATACTTCTTTCAAAAGAACAAAAATTAAGGAGGCTACAAAATATAAAGCCAAAACCATATTCATATTTTGCTTAAAAAAAAAAAAAAAAAAAAAAAGGTCCAATTATCAGATCATAAAGTGCCAAAGACAGTGGGTCTGATCCTGTGCCTAAAACAAACAGTAAGCAATATAATGGATTCTGTTGGTTGTTCTAATGAAATACAGCAGACAAGCCAAAGTACTGTTCTATTTGTGTAAAGATGGTAGAATTTGACGCCAAAATTCATCAAGCTTTGGGCAGCATTTAGCAGTTTGAGGGTAAACCATTAAGAAGTCAGAAGTCAAGCCCAGCCATGCTACGATGTGTAAAATTCATCTTTATCTCAAAGTCTGAGTAGAAAGATTTGCAACTTGTGGAGTGGGGCAGAGTCTGCTCACACAGTGAGCAACTGGAGGGAAAAAAAGAAAAATCAGCAAGCAACTGAGAAACCTTAGAATGTGCAGGGAAACTGTCAGGGGTGGGAGGTAAGGAACCTAGGTGTAACTCTTGGCCCTGCTATGAACTTGCTCTGTGTGTGGTGGACTTCAGGTACACCGTGAAATCTGTCTGTGGTTCAGCTTCCACATGTCTTCCTTGCCAATCTTACCTCAGAAAACATCTTTGAAACTGAGCTGGTGCACGCTTGAGAGGAATTTGGACACCATGACAGCAACAAACTAACTCACCGGTACACCAGGCATCCCGCGAGGACCATCTTTGCCAGTATCTCCTGGGGGACCTCTGGGTCCTGGTGGCCCTGGAGGCCCAGGGGGTCCAGCTTGTCCTTGGTCCCCCTAAATCAACAAAATAATTGTCAGAAGTTTGCTTTAGAGGCACCAAACACACAAATAGACATTGTTATACCCAGAAAGAGAGGAAAACAGGCTAGAAGAAGCAGCCATGAGCTGGACACTGGCTTCTTCCCTGCTTATGGCAGAGACTGCATTTTGCCTTGAAGACCAGGGGGTTGTATCTGTCCAGTGCAATCAAACACAGAGCAGAAGGCTCGAATTCTTAACTGCTTGTCCTACCACAGGACACAAGCCAAAATGCAATAGCCTTGCAATATTTTACTCATCCAGTTTTCCACAGCAAGTAACTGTTTTCAATAAGCAGATGTTTGTTTCATGAATGGCATAATCATAACAAAGCTGAGGTAAAAAAAGAAAAGCTGTGTGCAAGGAATATACAGTTTGCACAGCGATTTTCCAAGCCCATCAATGATGCACGGACAGATTTCAAAAATGAGCATGGAAATAACTGCTTTTCCACAGTCGTGCATAATTATTCATCTGTTTTGGAGAGCTGTTTTATAATGACAATTAGCTAACTCTCTTAATGATTTATAGCTATTAATGTGTAAAAGCCAATTTTCAAGACAGTTGCCAAAATATATTACCTTACCCTTTAAAAAAAAGACATCAAAAAATGGTGTGCAAGTAATTTAATTTCCAGCACACCACTACAAACCACTGGAAAAAGCTGACTGCACCTTAAACGTGAATCATTTAGCAAAGCTACCCATAGCCTTTTAATTGTTAATATCATTAACAATTGCTTCATTCCAAAACTTTTTCAAATGAACAACCTGCTTTAAGAAGGCAAATGACAAAAAGGTACAGCAAAGAGTAAACTGAATGTAAAGAAGAACCAGACTCCAGTGAGATGAAGCACTACCTTAATGAGGCGGCGTTTAATGAGCTGCTGATCAGCAGAGAGAAACCCATGATTGATTTTAGGGAACACCATCTGATCAGGCAGGTGAGGTCAAAGGTTGAAGATCAGAGATGAGAAAATTGAAGAATAGACATCAGAAGGCCCGAGAAAGAAATAAAGACATATTTATTAGATTTATAATAGCTAAAATAATATAAACCGGTGCTTCTGCCTGACAGAAACTGTGCATGCCCTTTTGAAGAAATTGACCTTTAATGTACAGAGCATATCACTTTATGAACTAATCATATACAATGAATTAACAGTGCAACTTTTTTTCTCCCCAGATTTCCAGAGAGAATTCTTCACTTGTATTAATTATTTCATTACCCAGGCTCTGAAAATCAGTATTTTTATACACTGTTCTTTCAGCAAAGCTTCTAGACACGAAGCACCAGTTGAACTTTCAGTCAGATTTTCTAACCAGCATATTGTGCCATGAAGAATAGTGTAGTTGTAACCCCTTAAGACAATAAGGTCTGGAGTTCCAGCTTGACCAGATTGCTTCCATCCTTCCTGCTTAATTTGCAAATGTGCTTTGAAAAATTCTGTATGTAGAGATTAAACCTCTGATACCTAACACAAATAGCTGACTCTATATGTAACTGATCAAGAGTTCACGGACATTTTCCACACTCCTGTATGCCTCAGGGAAGCAGAGCTACAGACAAATCTCATCTGAAAATAAAATACTGACCAAATGTACACGGAATGTGGGGGTAAAACTGTACACAGTAATAGATTTGATCCCATGCTCTGCATTGGGAGTACTTATACAATGCAGGGGCAGTGAGGTTTGACTTAGGTCCACCATAAGGATTCATTGGTATCCCATGGTAAAAACAATTTTTCATGTGCACTTTTATGCTGATACAGAGAGACCTGACTGAACAGGTATGTGTCAGCCACAAACCTTGACGGTGAGGATCTGATTACTGTGCAGAGCAGCGACTGTGGGGAAGCCTGGCAGACCCTAGGGACACAGCATAACATGGGACCAAAACAGCACAACACAAACACCACAGAGACAATTTACTAACAGACAAACAGAACGAACATTGTTAAGTATACCCCACACTGCTTACTGACAGGTAACAGCCTCTCTGTCATGTGGGAAACAGAATTAGGTTTGCACTACACTGCAGATGCAGGTTGTTACTTTACAACAAGAATATCAAGAGATTTTAGAAGGAGCAGTCCCACTGAGGTGACTCCTTAAAATTACAGTAAATTGTTATGATCGTTTGACAGTTGTTAGACTATCAGCCAGCAGATGACTGAGCCACTTTCACTGAAATGTGCTACAGCATTTTAAGAGAGTTACACAGAAAGCTTTGGCTCTGGATTGCTGCAGAACCAAGCAGTGACAGTGGATTTTGAAACACTTTGTATAATTAACATCCTGTTCTTCACATTCTGTTTATCATATGACATTCAGCACATAAACTGGTAGTACATACACAATTATAAACACTGAACAACAGTCTACTGCTAGATCTCGGGTAGTCCGGAATGGCCAAGGTCAACATTTTCAAGACACATATAGCAGCATTTTCATATCAAGGGCAAAATTTTTCCCCTCAAGCACTGTATGCTGCATATGGTTTCTCATATCCTACTCTACCAGCATATGCAGAACTTGTACCGTACTGGCACAAAAAAGAAGAGTGTGGTAATTGTGATCTGCTATGACAATACAAGGGGTGAAATTTGCTCTTAGTTGAACACCTTTCTTGGGATGCCTTGTAGGGTATGAAATATACCTTCTGATAAAGCTGAAACCTTATACAGTTGCGAAGTGAACTCCTAAAGAAAGAAATCCTCAAGCCCTCCCCCTGCCTTTAGCATAGCACGCTGTTTAAAGCAGAGGCTTGTTCAACGGCCAAGAGATATCAGGCTGAGGAACACAGAATAAAATAGTCTAGTAGCTCTAAGCTTCCTACATGCATACAAGAACACATCCCATTGCTAAGAGGTGCAGCTGGTGGCACAACCCCTCTGTGAGATCTGGAGTGTATGGCTGCAGGATTACAGCTTGGCACCTCCAGAAGAGAAGGTTGGGCCTGGCTGTGGCTGCCAAACAAGGTGGCTTCCAAGAAGTCCTGCATGAAGGCTTTGCTGGGGCAACCCATATTGCCACAGTGCACAAGCCCTATGCAGCCCAGCTGGTGTGGTAGAAAGTACCACCAGGCAACGGCAGCCTGCCAGGTCTCCCAGCTGCAGCATATTCTTTTAACTTGGCAAATATTTGCTTTATTCATCTCCACATGCAATCACATCTGAGATCCTCTGGATCACAAAGAGTGCACTGGTCATTACCAAAAAAAAAGGCAGAGTAGCTTTCTGATGAATACATGTCCTTTACTAGCAACTCTGAGTTGCATTCAGCAGCTTTATTACTGCTACACATACATGAGACAAGGAAGACAAGACCCTGTAAAGTGGATCCCATAAAGCCAGTGGCAGTTTTACCAGCCTTGCCACTTCCTTCTGATGAACCATAGTGGCTAACTGCATTGCTCAGTGACCTGAAATCTTCTCTTCAGAAACAAATAAAAAGCAAACAAAACTAAAAAAGGTTAAACTCTAAACATTTAAAAAACCTCAGTCTTGAGACACTGCTAAGACTGGAATGATACATCATTTAGAAAACAGATGTATCAAATTTTCATTTATCTTATTATGGAATATAAGTTAAAGAAGTTATTAGATGGTAACGTGCCAGAATCTTTACATCTGTGACTCATTAGCCCTGCTGTGCACATGGTTCATTCCTCTTCACAATAAAACTACAATACCCATGTAATGGAAATGAGTTCAAACAAGAAACCTACAAAAGAACTAAAATCGAGTAGCAATCTATTTTAAAAAAGGGATAAACAGAAAATCATTTAACAATTTATTTTTTTACTCATCAGCCTTTAGGATAACAGCCCACTAATTTTCAGCTACCTCTAAGTGTAGCATATTTGCAATTTGACATTTTAACAAGTAGAAACTCAAAACTCTTATTAGGTTCGATTTATTTCATCTTGAACATGAAGGAGAGCTGAAAATTAATTAAAAAAAATATACTGGTTTGCCATGAAAGATTTTTTTTTTCTTGAGAAGAAATTAAAGAATTTTTAAGGTTTTGTGTATCCCCACCCAAAAACATTCATGTAGAGCACCTCAAAGTCCAGCCCCAGCATGCTCAGTGCTTCTCAACACCACAGAGACAAGTTCAAGAAAAGCTGCAAGTACTGCAGTTTTCTCCCTATATAAACACCATGTGAGAAAAGGGGACAACCCCATTCCTCCACCAGCAGTTTAGTAACTTCTTTCAGCTTGTTCCCAAGTAGGACAAAGCTATCTGTCCTTTGCCCAAAGCAGGAATAATCCCCGACCTAATAGTCAGAGACATGCAATGCCAGCTTGGACCTAGATCATCTCCCTGTAACACACATATTTGGAAAAAGGCAGAAACGCAGGAATATTAAATGGATCCCAGCAAAGAAACTATAATGGGTGCATATTTTTTGCATGCGTGGGAGGCTTTAGAAGGCATTGCATCTTCTGGCATCCATGAAAGATAATGTTGGCACACAATGAGATTCTAAAAAGGCATAAAAAGAGCTTTCCTTCCCACAAAATGAGTTCTCTTCCTTTCCTGTCACTCTGCTATAAATATAGCTGCAAATATCCCCTAGATCTGTTTTATTTTTTCTCTATCTAAAGCTGTTCTCAACGATGGGTTCAAAGTTACTCAATTTTCTCTTTATTTGGTTTGATTCTTGAACTGCACATATGAAGGGTGCTTGTTCTACACCCTGGGAGGACCTCACAGAATACAAAACACTACAGTGATCAACAGCGACCACTGGCCCACTAAAATCCTCTGCTGACAGCAACTCAAGCTCACCCTGAAATGTTAGCTGGTTAAAATTTTTAAATTAGCACATTTGGTGCATGCCTCACTGCAATTTTTGCCCAAATGCCAAGCAAAACATGACTCTTGGTGGAGATTAACAGGCATGTGACCGCATAATCCAGTGTCCGTCTTACCTACCTGGAAATGTAGATAAAGCCTACTTGTCCCCATACAATGCCTACTGAGAAAATTGAAGGATGCCAGAACATCATATCATTCCCTCTGTCTGATTTTTTACTTAGACAAAAACAGTTCTCCTGTTACATCCATCACAGCCTTCAAAGATGTAATTCCCACTAGCAGTCCTAGGATTTTCGCAGCACATTCAGCTTTGTGCATAGGTCTACATGAGGTCAATATTATAAGGTCATCATAACCTTGTCTTACAGCAAGTATAACAACATTAGACAAGAGCATTCATTACTGGTTTTACACTATGCTTCGTACATTCCCTTTTGACTATTGTATTTGCTTAGTATAGTAAATGTCACAGTCCTCCTCAGGATTTTCCTTCTGACCTGCTAATAAACCCAAGCTGCACAAGCTTACATGTTCCTGTGAAGACATGGTAAATGAGACAGGAATTACCACCTGCTGTTCACTTGCACTTCCTAAGGTTACAGCCAGCTGCTGCTATTTCACATCAAATCACACAGGCTTCAGGCCAGAGTGATCCTGACACTCTTTATGGCTGCTTTGCCTTCCCCCAACACCACCTCCAGTTCTAATTAATCCCTCAGACCAAGTGCCAGTCCTGCAGCTAATTATTGTACCTGCCCTGGGGGATACAGTGTTCGGTATCACCCTGTACGGTGCCATGGACTCTCAGCAGGAGCTCTTTTATATAATCCCTTTTATCATAACTGCTGCTTTCTCCATCAGCAAATCTGCTAATTGAAACAGTGCACTGCAACAAGACAAGGATCCAGGAATTTCTTTTCACTTAGGCAATCATTGGGCAAAGAGTTTTAATTTGGATACATCATGTAATAATTCAGATTTTGTATTAAAATAATAAAAATGTAATGTTTAAGAACTACCACAAACAGATCATTATAAAAGTGTTATTTTCTATAATGACCTCTGTATTTTCACAGTGAATTCTATCTGATACTGCACTTAAAATGAACAAGACTGGAAAAGGCCAGCATTTCTCTATTCTGGTCCTAGTATTAGATGAATTTTCAGTGATTATGTATTTTCCACACAACACAGCTAGCAGTTCTGATGAATGATCACTAGCTGACCTATGCAAAATATCCTTTCTGAAGGCAAACCTACTAGTCACTGAAACTGGTGGACCTGCAGCACTTTTGGGGGACACCTGCAGTTTGAGATAAAATGACTACATGATGTTTTCTCAGTCACAGGACAGGGCTGAAGAAAAAGGAACAGGATGTACAGAGACTTCCTTCCTCATCATTCCTCTGGCATTACTAAAAACGGACAAGATGCAAACCAACTGGTGGTGAGTGAAGACATGCACTGCCTAGCTCTTAAGACAGGAATGACAACATCCTCATCTTGGGTGCAGGTATGTGGCACTCTCTCTAGAGTGTCACAGCTGTTCTGCATTCCCCAGGGCAACCTCAAGAGCCTAACATCAAACGCATAGCTTGGCCCTGGAGAGCCATCTAAAGCCAAAAGGATGCTCCTGTGAACTCTGAAAGGAGGCACATCTCAAGTCTAAGCATCTCAATACTTCAGACAAAATTGGCAGCCACGATAATCTGAGTTGTTTCTAGCCTATTCTAGTTACAGAGCTCCAAGTTACCTTGCTGCAGGCTGGTACCCTAGTTTTAGCTTAATGGAAGGCAGGGGAGCCACAAGTGCCCAATACTAGTGAAGTAGAACAGGTAATCAGTCCCAGGAATTGAGTAGGTAAATACCCCTGTTGCTTTCTGGGATTAAGTGAACAAAGTCTCAGAATTTAAATTAACTGCTCGCAGACAAATTGACGCTAAACCAGACATCCAGAAGTTTCCTCAATGATGCTGCTTTGGTGAAAGTTATGTTAACAGAACGAATCATGAACATTTTTTAGCTGCCTTATTGTGGCACTCTAAGAGTTAAGTTTGAAACAGTGATTAGATATAGTTTATAACTTGAACTATAATTTGCTTTACACAAGACAATAACAGAAGGAACAACTATGTGGGCAGTCATACTGGTAAAGCAGGAATTTAAAGCAGTACTGGGTTTGTACTAGATGTTTGAAGTAACACATAACAAATCAAAAAAATATGGTTTTATACACACATAAGAATATCACTTAAGGGAATATCATCACTATATCACCACCTCTGCCTCAGCTTTTGACAGCATATTCATATAAATGAAACCAAAGAGCATTTAATCAGAAAAGAAAAAGCTGGGTACAATGCTAATTTATGCTAATGAAAGCTACATGGTCCTTCTATTAAGGCAGATAAAATTCATGAGCAGTATTTATAGAAGAAATTAAGAGAAACTTTAGTAGGATATAATCGAACATCATCAAGGACAGTCCTGGAACAATGTCACAGAATACGTTTCAATTGTGTAAAATTATATTTAATTAACATAGTACTCTGACTATAATACTATACATTTTTGCTTTGACAAGATGTTGAATGAGGATGAAAACTAACAGCATGCACTGTTTGGGAACAAAGCTTCCTTTTACATCACTAATTCACCTACATTTGCTACAGTTAGCATTGCCTCCAAAAAATGGAGTCTTGCTTTTAGTGAAGGCAAGAACTCAGATTAATTTATATACTACTATCTATTTTGTGAAGCAAATCTGTTCTGTTTTCAAGAAAAATGTGCCAACCTTTGAATGCAACATAAAATGGCTTTAAAAGAGGGTGAAAAATTAATGATCATGGTTTAATCATCACTCAGTAACTAAATTTTTCTGATTTATGAATGAAGAACTGATTCTAATGACACGAATATAGGTTTTCCATTTATTGTCAGTAGGAATAGGAGCAGGAAAAGGCCCAAAATATTTGTTATACATTCATTAGAAACACATTAGCTAATAATAATACACAAATATTAAAATCAGAATTTTTAAATTTTTCTTTAAAAAAAATCAGATCAAAATGTATTGCTTGGATATCTTTAATTTCCCTTTAATATGGGACAGTTTATAAAAGTTGTGTCTATAATGTAACAAGTAAAGCAATACTTCAGTTTAAAAAGATAGCTTATATCTATATATACATACACATATTTGTAATTATTTCAGTAAATAGACTGCTTCCAGGACCACTTCTGATAATATTAGATAATTTTTAAATAGTTTGCCAACACAGAAGAGTAGAACCTGCACAGTTTGTATTGTAAATCAATGATTTCTCTCCAGTGGGGAGCAAATAAGTAGCAAATCTATTAACAGTAATCATAGAAGGGGAAAGGGTTAAACAGAAAAGAACATTATGTCACTACCTGAACCTCACTGTGTTCAAGTACAGAAGGAATCTTTTTCATCTTCAAGTCAATAAAGGTTACCTCATTAACATAAACTTCCGAGTATTTTTCTTTTTCTAGAACTTAATCTCTTCTGCTGAAGATATATTAGAGATGTGATCAGTTTTGTGCAGACCCAGCTGCTAGGAAAATTTACTTAAACATACCAAAAGGAGAAAATAATTTTATGGAAATACTTCTGGGTATGGCTTCTGGGTGGTTTCTCATTGTACCTAGACCAAAACCAATTTGAAAGTAGCTGCTAGCTGATGATCTGTAGACCTGATAAGCAAGTAATCTCTCATGTGTCTGAACTAAAGGACAAAAGATATTTATGTCATTTGCAGAAGGATGAGAACAGACTGATTAAGACACTCAGTACTAGCCATTCCATTCCCATACATTCACCTCTGAAGGTCTATTTCCATTAATCAGGGTACAATATCTACTTGGACAATATATCATTTGCAGTCCTACCATTATGAAATCTTCAAAGGCTTTTTCTGAACTGGGGTACAGCTGAGCAACTGGAACCAAGCAGTGGACTGACATAAGTATTTATTATAATAGTCCACAGGCTAAAATCTATCATGTTTAATTTTGTCATGGCTCAGTACAGTAATGCAAATCTCCACGGGCATGTCATGAAGCCATGGCCTCTGCAAAAAGAAAAGCATCCAAAAGGTTTACTATCATCATTGTTTCTCACACTGGTATTTGAGGAAATCTAGTTCTGCATTTGACCTAAATGTTTAGTCTACCAGAACTTTAGAGTAATGAGTAGAGATCTGATATAAAAACACATAAAGAGATCAAAATAGCATCTCTTCATATAAGATCAGGACTTTTGAATGCATCCACCAACACCTTTTCTGTGGTCTCATGTGACCAAAAGCTGTATTAACCTGCTGCTCAAACTCACATTCAGGGCATGAATTTTGATATCGCTCACACTACTGGAATGTTGTTCTGGCTCACATTTTCTACAGGCAATATGGGCACAAGTAGATTAAGCCACATGGCATTATGAACAAGAGCCCTTATGCCATGTCTGTATGATGAAGGAGACTGATTAACAGATTACTTCTGAATACTTAAGAAAACTCCTCAGATTGTATTAAAAAAAAAAAAAAAAAAACCAAAATGAAACCCATTATTCTAAAAATACAAGTGCCTGACTTCTGGGTGGTATTTGCAGGGTCAGATTCCTTCTAATTTATTAATTAATTGAAGACATTTTCAAGAAAACCTGAACTTCAAAGCAGTTCAGTATATACTCAACATGTCCAGTGGCTGTGAATAAGAAGTTTTGAGATAAATGATTACTGTTTTAATAGTTTTAAGGTTATTTCAAAAAGAAGGATCTCTCAAAACTCTCCAGGCACAAAAACTTGAGTGGGGACAGAAAACTACAATTTCTTGTTTCTTAAATATTTTTCTTTTCATTTCAGCAGTATTTTAGAAGTTAAAGTCTCCTGGACAGTCTTTACATTTTATTTTGGTTTCTTTTACTAATGAAAATGCGTGGAGGAAAGAAAGCAGCTTTTGTAAAGAATAAATGTAATTTTGAATTTTCAGTCATAAAAATTACTTGGAACAACAAAAAAGTTTTCTAAGTTAAATGCTATTTTCAAACCAATAAGTAAAAATATATAAACAATGAAGCTTCAGGCTCCTTATCTGTAAAAAATGAATTAGCTCTAAAATGTCCACCACTTTTAGATATAATATATCCGGTCTGTCTGCAAACTTGTCAAATCCAAATGTGGATGTCATCCCACAGTCACTTACAGGTACAATATTTCTCTAAACTAATATGGTATGGTATTATCCCTGAAACCATTTATTTCACATAGGCAGTGATGGAAAACTATGTGCAAAGGTAACCAACCAGGTTTAAATGGATTTAGTTTCATTTGATGCATGACTGGCTTACACATATAATTTCCATTAATTATATTTTAAATCCCCTGGCACAGCAAGTTGAACAGATTCACCCTGAAGACAGTCATTAGAAGAGATAACTGCTGTACCATGAAATATAAAATGGTCAGAGGCTTCGTATTACTTATTACTTGTGAAATACACAAGGCCAAAAAGGAGAAGCTGCTGTAGAAGATGTTCAAACGCACTTCAAAAAAAAACTAAAGGAAAACACAACAAAACTCGCAAAATTACCTAAGTTATACAAATACACTTAAAAAAAGAGGTACATTGCTACAATATGCATTGATTAAATGATCAGTGCAGGTTCAGATAGCCTGCAAGGTGCTATTCACCACCTCTTCCTCTCTACTGCTGACCTTATTAAATTTCTTTTCTATATTCAGATATAGAATTTAGTCTCAACAGATATAACTTTGTGATGTCCTCAAACGTGAATTTCTTAGGTTGGATATTTTTTGCTCTTTAGCCGTACTTGATTTACCAAAACCACGAGGAAGCCATAACTATGATTTGTATGGTCCAGTGAGGACTCTACTGCCCTCTAGTATAGAGGGTATGTCTTGGCAAAGCAGAACCCAACAGTCTCTGTGTAGTAGATATTCCACTGCAGTCCTTGCAGGTGTTCTGTCTACAAGGTAACACTGACCAAATTTGCATCTTCTCACGGGGTGTTGCCAACACTTTCAGCCCAGGGACTCAAAGCCACACGCTTAGCAGTTTTCTAGTTCATATGTCTCTCCAACATTTTGCCAAGATTTCTGGACCAGTGGAGGCTCTGGTACCTTTGCTTCCCTCCAAAACTGTCCTCTGCTCTCCCATTTTACGCATTTTCTCCCCACAGGAAAAATCAGCACCATCATTCCCTTGTGTTGATACCACTTTGTTTGTTTTTGTGTGTTCAGACCTCTAGGTCTTTCCCTGGAAACTTCTCCAGCACTCATACCTCCACATGTTTATCCTCAGGGATATAATACTCTTTACAACATTGCTCTTCCATATTTACTTGTTACTGTATCCCTCTCTGATACCTCTGTCAAATTTGCTCTCCTGTTCTGAACCAAACACCAGTTCTGAATGTAGGTCACTTAGTGCACGCACCGAGCTCTGACTTCTGCTTTCCAAACGGAGCATCCTCTCCTAAAGCACAGACACTGCTCCACTCTCTGCCCTCCCTCCTCACATGCCCCATGAGGCTCCATAGCACAGACCCAGCCCAAATATACAGCCCAGCATAGCTTCTGGGAGATACTAAATTGCTTAGAAGTTAAAAGGAAGTGTTTACATTCTTCAGAACCTTCAGTCTGTGTATCAGCCTAAATAAAACGTGTTCCTCACATTGTTACTCTCTGCTTCCTTTGTATTTCTTCGAATAGTTTTGCAATTCTTCTCTTTGAATTTCAGCTGAAACAATATTTAAAGCTGCTCACTAATAGGCCTCTGTCTTATAATGTGCACTCATATCACCTATCATACCAGGACACCTAACTGAACCCTTTAGGTAATATTACAGCAGTAACACCAACACCGAATTCTGTGATAAAAGCATGTTGTGACTTTAGATAATCTTATTGACCACAAAAAGTAATATAAAATAAAATGAAATAAAATAGTAGAATCAAATAAAACTGCAAATTCAAAATATTTAACACAGTTGACAGAATAAAAAAATCCGAGGAACATGCTGTTATGGAAAAAATTATAAATACATAACTAAGGAGAGTCACTATATCATTAGAACAATGTAACTAAATGTTTTCTAATGAAGCACAGATGTAAAGAAGAATGAACTGGCACAGCCAATCTATCTGAACTTTCACCTCTGTATTCTTCTATTTCTCTGTTAAAATAAACATGACATTTAACAATTAAAAACCCTTTATATTCCACAGCTAAGCCATGTTCTGTCTGTTTGTATTTACGAGGTGATAATATAGTTATTATTAAAAATAATAAATACATACATATCAGGAAAAAGAGCTAATACATGCATACACAATATTTTTTTATAATTCACTAAATGCTAGATACATTTTACGTGAAATCTGGAAGTACATTTATTAGAAACCCACCAGTCCTCTGCCCTGTGGGAGCCCATGCAAGGCGTGAAAACACTGCTGAAAGGTTTGGTTAGGAAAGCCAGCATTTATACAGCAGAGCAAAATCACCGTGAAACCTGCTTCCACCCATAGTGGAAATTGTATATTTTAATGCATTACTTATGTTGTTACTCAAATCTTCCCAGACACTGCCTGGTTGTGTTCAGTACTACTGTCCTGCAGACACTTCAACATGCAGGGTAAATGCAGCTAATAAGCATAATTAGCTCAGACAGTGTATTTGATTTAGTGTTGCGCTAAAGACTAATTGCCTACTCAGCGAAGGGGAAGTGTAACATTTTTTTTTAAAATGCTTACCCGAGGGCCCTGATCACCTTGATCTCCCTGCAAAGTGGAAAGATGAGATGATAGGTTTAACACAGCATCTGTGTGCTACCCAGCTCTCTTACATCATCTAACATTACACTGCGTCAATACAAACGGTCTCTTTAGATCATGCTGGGAGGGCTTTCCATTCACCTCGTGTCACCCGTACATCAACTCACCTTCTCGCCTTTTGGACCAGGAGGGCCCTGAAAGAAACAGAAGCAGAGATGAATTACTGATACTGATGAAGTCCTGGGACACGGCAAGAAACAGGTCTACACCATCCTGTGATTTCTTCCTAACAATGCATTTCTTTATCATTTTTCACTCCAAATGCCAGGGCTATTCCAGAGACAGCTTCTTCACTGTATTAATAATAGGTGTTGTAAGGTTATTTCTTGAATAGTTTGCTCATGCCATGTGTTGACTCAGACCACTTTGAAAGCAAAACTATGCCTGAAATGGCAAAATTTCTATTGATTTCAGTTAGGGACAATAGTTTATCTCCTGTCAGATAATAAATGTTTTCTAAGACTAAAACTTCTTTGCAAGCGCAGCTAATAAATTCAGAGGCATATAAATCTGCCATGTATTTTGGCAAACTCCTTGGCCTAGATTGCTAAAGAAAAATGGATTAGAGAATCTAAAAGTAGTGTTTTCATTCCTATCTTTGGCAATGCTGGAGTTGATGTTTAGTCTCAAGCACACTCATTTAAGCAAAATGAGCTCTCTGTATAACATGATTTTGCAGAATTAATATTTATTGTTACTTACCACCAGACAAACAGTAAGTGACAGAATCACAAAACAGTGAGGTCTTTTCTTATTCCATTTTTATTGAGCACCTTCCAGAAAGCTACCAGCAGGTTTCTAAAACACTAGTTTTTAGGTTAGTGTCTAATGAATAAAAATACTAGCAGTCTTCAGACACTTGGCTGCTTACACAGTGCAGACTCTACCTCCAGCTTTCTGAGAGATACGCAAGTGTTTCATTACAAAGAAGGACCTTAGATACATATGAAAGCAGCTGGAAACAGAGAAGGAGCCATCCAAGCAAGCCGAGTCCACTGTTACTACACAGAAAGCGCGTACGTGTGTGCACGTGTGCACGTAGCACAAGAAAAGGTTGCCACCAGCAACACAACTAGAAATAACCAAGGGCAACCTAGTTGAGCTGATCACATTTGGACCATTTCAGAATTCACACTAGTAAAAACTCATGTGGTTCACATAAATGGAAACGGGAGGCAGGTCAGTCTGCTGTGTATTAAAGATGTGATCAACCACATGCAAGTCTTTGAGAATCCCTATTGTAGCCTATTTTCTGCTTATATTTAAGAGCTTCTGATGCATGCCAGAGAAGAGCATCTGCTGCTGTATCTTTCAAAGAGTTAAAGCATATACCTCTCCTTCCATAGCTTGGTATCTCTTCTGCCTGCTGCAGAGGACATAAAAACAAGTCTGCTACCTGACATTCCCCACGTCTCCTTCAGAAAAGACAGTGCTTACTGAAAGCTGAGTGGAAACTATCTGCTCAATTAACTATAACCACTTTCCACTTTGCATTGCCCTGCAAGAACTTGTCCTCTTTAAAAACAAATTAGCCAAAATGACTTAGTGAATGGATACAACCTTGCTCCACTTTTAAGGTTTCTCCATATACTTTTTTTTGTACTTTATCCCTTACTGCCCCTTTTCAATACACATATTCATATATATACACTGAAAACTACAAGCAGCATTGTCTACTGATAGCTACAGACTCTGCATATACTTACTTGAATGTGACATTACAGTAGAGCACATTTTCAGCAGGCCATTAAAACACGCATTTTAGAACACGCACGCATGCCATCGAGCTTGCAAATTCACAAACTCAGACCATCAGTAACTGTAGAATAGGAAGAATTAAAATTGGTCAATGCTGGCTGTTACTGCATTTTTAACAGTGAACATTGAGCACAAGCAAAGGGCTGTGCTTACGGGTTCTGTCTCCTTGAATTATCAAACCATTACTAGCACTGAATATCTTGCTGCAAACTGCAAATAACATGACCCCTTTCTGCTACAGTCAGAAACCTACTTCTTGGGTCTTAGGCATGAAATTACAGATAGCATGACATGACCAAGACTGCAGACAGATGTCGGCTTTTGGATCATGCCGTGATTGAGGGAGCTGTTACTGCCTTCACCCAGATGCTCAATGCCATTCTTGTGCCTGAGGGTTGCCCTGTTTCTGATGGGGTTTGGCTCACAACCTTTCTGAGGCGTGCCTGCCACATCTCTGCCAGTTGGTACAAACTAAGACAGCAGAGACTGAATCAGCTCCCTGAGCTAAGCTGGCTCACTGGAACAAAAACAAGTTAGAGTATGCTTATAGAAGAGGTTGGGCCAGCAGATCTGTGGGGCTGCTAAACCATGTCCCTGGTAACAACTGCTGGCAATATGCTCAGCTGCTCCCACCCACAGAACTGGCTCCTGCCTCTCCCCTGCATATTTGCCTCTGTTAAGCATTCTCTGAAAGCATAATCCATATGCAAACAGGCTTTTTGATAAGATTGAACAACATAATTAAATTTTGTTATCCTTTTTCTGTGCAGGGTCTTCTGAAAATTACCTGTCCACATCACATGCAGGAATCCATTTTTTTCATTGCTCTCTATAGGGCAAAGCCAGCAATTATGACTGTTTGGTGCGTGCTCTCCTTAAGTGCCACACACCATTGTTTACATTAAGTCATTCTTCCAGCACACAAATTCTTCATACAGCGTCTTCATCAATATCTGACAACTTGATTGTACCAGAAGTTAAAACCAGCTTTTCAAAAGGCCACAGGAGCATTTCTGGTGTGAATTCTCACAAGACTCTGCACTAGTATTTGCAATGCTTTTGCTTTCCACCAAGATTCTTGAAAAACAAACAAATAATTTCAAAAAACAACAACAAAAAAAAGCAAGGGAAAAAAAAGCTCTTTTGGATGCTAGTGAAGAGAACCAGTGGGGTTTCATCAAAAGAAAATTAATGCCATTCTTTCATGGCTTGTTTACCCATCTCTGGCTCTTCCTCTATTGTTTCAATTGTTCTCTATTGTTTTTGCAACTTTAAAAAGAAAATTCCTATCCTCAGCCTTTGACATCTTCTTTCCATTTGCGCTGAGAAATTCTCCCAAGGTTTTTACTACAGAATTTATTAGTGTGTGTACACTGAGTGGAGGCAGAGAGGAAGAAAAATACGAGGGAAAGCTGGGTTTGCAGGGGTGGGGTGTGATTAGGAGACAGATTTGTTTAAAGGAGGGCAAGGTTTCTTCTGTTTGAAGGTACAGACACAAAGAACCGAGTGAGTAAAATAACACTAGCTTGTAGGCCATGGCATAGACATCCTGCTTTTTTCCCAGGGAGACTTCTGTGCTTTCATTTATGAGATGGCAGAGATCAAGCCACTAGCTGCTGCACAAATGTGAAAGCATTTTGTTTAAGTTATATGAAACGTCTGAGGTCAGAGCATTTCTGAAATAACTTTACAGTGTTTTCACTGGAAACAGAGGCTCTTTTCTCAAAGTGTAATTATCTACTCCAGACTACTATATATTTCCAAGGAGAGTTTATAGCCTGTTTCACATAAGCAAGGCCTTGTAAATCACAAACACATGCAAAATCTGCATTCATAATTAGGCGACAAATACTACTGTTTTTAAAACAATGTCTTCTAAAGCAGACTGAAAGGCCTCCAGGCACCTGCCAGCCAAGAACAAAGCTGAAATCAGGGTCAAATGCACTCAACAGCCATGTTCAGGGTTACTGGTAGGTGACCTTTTTTTTGTTTCTGTCAAAATCCCATTTCTGTTCTCTAATGAAATCTTTACATTATTATAAATATGTGTACAAGAAATAGAAGGGCATGGGAATGCAGTACTAGAAAACATCAAGATCAGTTCTTGAGGTCTTCATTCAGACAATATTCTCCTTAGAATTAACTGAGTGTGATCAGCATGATTTTTTCACACACCTGGCATTTTATAATTTATTCCCTGAAAGATGCTAATTTTGTATTCCACCCTTGTGGCTATTGCCACCTATTGCTACAGACCTGCCTTTAACTATAATACAGGCAGTTCTACCACAACTTCATCAAAAAGGCTCCAAGCACTGAGGGGAAAGTAGAACTGAAAATAGTAAGGTATTTTCAGGAAGGTGTTCAAAGAAACAGCAATGTTCCTCGGTTCTGTAGAAAGCTCCAAAGTCAGGGCAGAGGAATCTACATTTTTAGTGGCTGTTAGATAACCTATACAATGCCACCACAAAAGGGAGCTGTCAGTGCCCAGCACAAGCTGGCAACAACCAGCCAAGCAGAATCAGTTGGACTGTGACAGTCCTAGGTCCCAGTGGGATCATCCACCTTCAAGGCTCCTAAGGAACCTGAGATGTCAAATTCAGCAGCTTCCATCAGACAGAGCTACCACAGAAGGCGGCAATAAAACCTTTTAGTTACACTCACTGCTTTCCTATATTTCAACCACAACAGCCATAGGCTAAGGCAACCTGGCAGCTGGAGGACTGAATGTAGTTTGCAATATTCAGTCTTCACATTCATTTGGGATAAAACAGCATACAATGCATTCATCCCTACCAGCAGCTACAGCATCCACAATAAGAGTGTAACTGGCAGCGTAAGGGAGTAGTGGCCTTGTAGAGATGAGCAGAGAAGTGCACCAGAAAGTCATCTAGATGTCATCTAGACAAATTCAAAAAGGAAACCAATTTGCCAACTTAATCATGTTTTCACAACCAAATGACATGCCATACATTGCCTAAGGCAATTCAATTATTGCAGTTTATTTTGAAGGCAAAAAGTGGTTTCCACACATAATGATAAAGTATTCAGTTACAAAAGTCAAACTTTTTCCTTCTTTGAAATTTGGCTCACGACTTCCACATGTTCCACAAGTTCCTGACTGGAACAACTGTCCCCAGTCCAACCTATAGTTGTTGCAAAATATTAGGATTAGATATGGTGAATCATAAGATAAGAGGTTACACAGAGTATTATGAAACACAATATTGTTTCAGAGTTCCTACACTCGTTTTAGTCTCACATCCACCATGCAAACCCTGAACTACTGAGCAATGTGGTTTTGGCATTTGCTGAACTTGGCCAAGTTTGCAGCTAGTGTTTACATACACTAGTTTACAATGCCAACATCTCACTTTGCATCAATTTTATAAGTGCTCCCAAGAATTTCCAGTGAATCTGAACAGCTTCTAACACTGAAATTATATTCCCTTTTCTTTTAAACATTTTATTCTTCCCCTGGGATATGACTGACTTACCGTGAAAACTTTAAAGAAAAAAAACAACTCGCCACCCAAAACACTCTTACCAATCTTTCCTTTGCTCCTCTTACATTCTTAAGTTTTTGTTACAATATTCCAAGACAGAGAAAAGGAAACCTGAATATTTGACACAATAACCATGCTTGACTTAATAAACATTATGTAAATGGATGTAGCCTGAGAAGCATAATATTGATATGTATAACAATCTAGATAAACAGCTCACATCAACAAGTAAGTTGTAAGTGAATCCTGCCATAAATTCATACATTCAGAAGTCAGTGATTTACGCCAATATAAATCAGAGAAGTTCACAAACTGCAGGCAGGAGAACACAGTCTACCCAAAATACATCACAAAAGCATTTAGACTGTAATTTAGACATTCATTTCTCATGCAATGCCCTTGCTGAGATCAGAATGTGGTGCTTCTCTGAACTTTATAATACTGCTTCCCGAAACTCATCAGACTGCATCCCAAGGTGCAGAGAGGTCACTGCTGACTAGTTCAGTACCCAGGAAGAAGCATAAGGCTTAGTGTCCCAATCAAGAATCTGCTAGAAGAGGTTTCCTCTTCCTTTCTCTGGCATACTTGCTTTCTTTGATTAATCAATAAGGCTGTCCTCTTCCCCCCCTTTTTTGCCCCTTCTGCAGACAAACACCATGTTTTTCCTTGAAAACCTACAAAACTTAACACAAATTATAGAGATTCCATGGTACGGAGAGTATATGACTATGTACTCATTGCCTGAACATGAAAAATTAAGGATTGGCTTTACTATTGCCATAAATGAATTTAAGCAAACATTATAATATAAATGAACTGTTAAGTTTCTTTTGAACTGAGTCGCTTCCATATATGCCAGTAAGACCAAAAAGATATGGTGACAGAAAAACTTGTCACATTATTAAAGATAAGAAAATGGCTTCTGGTAAAGCCAAAAGCCTCCTGACTACCCCTTACTGCTCAATACACTGTAATACATAGATTTCCTGAATCTAAGCCTTGTCCACAATGCACCTTCCTATTGTCGTGCTTGCTAGATAAGCAGAAGTTTACTGATGATATTAGAGTTTTGATGCAATACTGTAAAAACACACCACAAAGGAGAAATCACTCTACTAAACATGTAAAACAGTGCATAAAAACACAGATGAGAGAATCTAGTAATGCCAAACCTCTCATTTTATAAGAAAACATCCAGAGTTTCTGTTTTCAATACCACCAGAGGTACAAGGAAGACACAAACACATAATCTTGGTTACATCAAAATGACAGAAAGATTTTTGACTGGTGTTCAGAACTGCAGGAAGACATTTGAAAACACAACTTGTGTGCGCCCTACAGAATCAGAATTCCTAAACCAGACTGAACAGTGAGCTTTTTCTGCTATTAGTCTTACATTTGCTATTTCCAAACCAGTCTCAGGATTTTTTGGAGTTCAATACATGATTTTAAAAAAATAATTAATGACAGTACAATGAAGTACCTTTTTCAGTATTCAATATTTGATTTATAAAACATTTCAAAAATGAGACATGTTTTTGACAGAGACTGGTTCAGGCTTCCTACTCTTCCACCAATCCTCTGGCAGATCCCTGTCTCATTACATGTCCACCTGAGACTTGAAAAAGCATCACATGCTATCTTATAACCATAGAATTACAGAATAGTTTGGGTTGAAAGATATCTTTAAAGGTCATCTAGTCCAACTCTTCCTGCAATTAGCAGGAACATCTTCTACTAGATCAGGTTGCTCAGAGCCTCGTCCAACCAGACCTCGAATGTTTCCAGCGATGGGGCATCTACCACCCCTCTGGGCAACCTGGTCCAGTGTTTCATCACACTCATCGTAAAATATTTCTTCCTTATATTTAATCCCACCTCTTTTAGTTTAAAATCATTACCCCTTGTCCTGTTGTAACAAGCCCTGCTAAAAAGTACAGTATGACTGAGATTAACTCCTCATCCTCAAGTATCTCAGGCTGTTCTGCAACCCTTTACCTTCACAGAGCCTCCTTATTTCTTCCTCCTCTTCCTTTCACTGCATTGAGAACAGACTCCTGGAGTCTCACTCCATCCTATACTAGACTGGTATGGAGCAGATTATTTTCATATCCCTATCATATCCTCTCCAATAGGAATATATATGTGTGTGTGTGTCTGTGTATGTTCACGTGTGTGTCCACATGCGTGGCCATGCTGGTGGTGCAATTTAAAAACAAGACTGAATTCCTATATTAGCATTCACTCAGTAGCTGAGTGCTTATGTCACAAGTGACAGAAAAAATAATATATAGCATGGGAGCTATGGAACAGGCAAAAATTAGTCTGCTATCAATAGATTCAAATATTTATTATAAGTCATGGGCTTCCTGATAAGATTCAATAGTTTACAAGATTCATTAACAAGAGAAACTGCAGTTGACTACAGTCTTGTACTTCAATAAATATTCACTGCAGTCAGCAGAAGTGATGGCACAGAAATTCAAGGAGCAATGAATTAAATAACTGTAAAAAAAGCTTGTTTTGGTGACAGGAAGACAAAGAAGAGTGAAAGGCTGCTTTCAAATTTTGCAATAAAAAGAACCAGAGTGCAAAGAGTTTTCAAGGTAGATTGCTTCACCTTTTCCTCAGAACTGCATTTGTTGTTCTGTCAAACTACTGAAGCAGGAAAGAAGTTATAGCTCTAAACAGTTTTTACTGCTACAGACTTCAGGCCTTTTATTTTGTAGTGAACATTAAAAGGGATATACAACAAAGAGAATAAATAACTAGCACTGCTCAACCTCCCAGTTATCCCCATTTATTGGAATAACAATGGCATAGTACCAGTTCCAGAGGAGTTTTCTGCACTCAACAGTGAGGACTGTACCAGTAAGCAGCCAATAAGCAGAATGTACAAATATAGAGTTGTTCTGCTCAAAAAGCCTGCTGTCCTTCTGCCCCCTAGTCTAAGCAGATGCATTCTATACTGATGTCTTGAACACGATCAAAACATTCTATTTTATGGTAGCAATTAATATGTTCCAAAACCAAATGAGCACTTGTGAAAACAATAATAAAAAAAAAGAATAAAAAAAAGAAAAAAGACTTAAAAGGAAGACCAATATAGTTCAGTAGAATTTAGGGTTTATAAAACTGCAGGGATCATGGAAGTACATTCTGGCTTTCTTTCCCAACACAATAGAAATTGAAAAGAAAAAATTACACCTCCTGCCAATCAAACTCATTAAATCCTTTTTCCAGATTTTTGAGATAAAAAATACACCATTAAATATCTTTTGTACTTCCTTTGGTAGATTTTTATCCGTAGGCCAGGTCTCTCATTTATTCCTAGAAGCTTAGTAAGAAAACAGCGCCTCATTGGGAGTTAACAACTTCCTGTTATTTTCAGAAATAGCAGTTCACATTCTAATGTTTCAGACATTTGGGGGATTGGACTAGATGATCTTTTGAGGTCCCTTCCAATCCCTAACATTCTGTGATTCTGTGATTTTTTACCTAAAACTTGAAGAGTGAGCTTCTGTAATTCAAAGACCTCTGGTGTTTCCCTGATTGCTTAGTGGTCTGGTAGATAACTCAGCTGAAATGACAGTGTGCTTTGCTCATTTGGTCTTTTTTGTTTGACTTAAAAAGAACTTTTTGATGAAGATGACAGGCTGAAGTTCAAGCATTTTGAAGAAAACAGACAAAAGAAGAAAGCAAGGGAATTGGGGAATTTGAGAGAAACAGAGATTCACTGCTGCCAGACACTACCTACAAGAGAAGTACCTGTGGTCATTGAAATATGTCTTCCAAGCTCCTTAGCCTTCTGGATCTCTCAACTTTACTGCCTCCATTACTAATGGGTAGAGAAACAACATACAAATATCTACCAGGCAGATTCTCCTTTGACCAGCAACTGAGTCAAGGAGAAGATTTATGTACTTCACTAACAGATGTTGCATAGGGTACAGCTATAAAAAAATCATAACCACATAGAAACAAATGACAAATATTTGAAAAACTCTTTTCATCTACTTGGAATAAGTACTAGTTTCAAAACAAGGCAGCTAGTGAAATAAAAGTAAGCCAATTCAAGGGAAAAAACACAACTTGATTATTTTGACCCACAACCATTTCGTTCTGTTTTCACAGATTCTCCCACTTCCCATGTCACTCTTTGGAAGAAATTAAAAACAACCCAAAATTCGTTATTGAAAGCACCAAGGTTGATTTCAAAGAATCTGCTACTAAAAGCTTGCTAGCACATCAAGGCATATTTACATTAATGAAGGCTGAACTTGTGTAAGTGGAAGGTATCCCTGCACACGGGAGCAGGAACTAGATGATCTTTGTGGTCCCTTCCAACCCAAACGATTCTATGATTCTATAAATGAGCAAAACTGGATACCTCCCATACAAACAAGGTTTTGCAGCTAACATACATTTGCTGTATTTCAACACTAAACTTAATTTCAGCAAATGGATTTTAACATAGACTTCTAGACAGGGGAGGTCAATTCCATTCTTCCAGTTACTGTGATGAATCCACACTTGTTTCAGCAGCAGTGCCCTGAGTTTCATTCAGTATTTCACAGGCATGTGATCCTGTACATACACTGGTTTTTCTTTTCCAAACTCTACTACTTGGTCCAGAATCCATTTGCTCATTCAAGGTAGTAGAAGGCCAAAGAAAGATTGAGATCTTCTTTTAGTGTTGTCTGCAAATATTACTATAAAATGCTACTGTAGAGTAAGTGGTGTGATAGATTATTTAAATCATGAATGCTTAAAGGAAAATGGCAGTAAAATATTAGTATAAAGCCATAGCTGTGTGAAATACAGCTGAAGGGATACAAAAGCTTTTGAGACTGCAGTATAACCTCCACAGATTAAAAGCAATGAAATTATTTCACAACCTAGGTAACTTTCTTAATGTAAGGATATGCTCACCCTTGGGAAAAATGTATCTTACTGAAATAGCAACATACATTTCTCTGACGATCTTATCCTTTCTTTTCCCCTCCTCGCACATCCCGCAGTATCTTAAATAGTTTCTGTGCATGCCAGGCTCCATTGCTACCCAAACTAGCATTTTTACAAGAAGTGCCTGACGAAAAAAATGGTAAGACCTACACTGCACAAATCCATCTGAGGCAGCCTGTAAGTATCAGGTTACTGCAAATGTCTCCAAACTGTCCTAGCTACAAGTCATTGCTAAAAGAGGCAAAGACTTGACACTCTAAATCATAACTCTAGCCTTGATGGGAATGTGTCAATCCTTAATCACAAATTATTTAAAGTATATAGAAATAAAAGTGCATAAAAATAGCACATACAATCATATATGTGTTCACAGAATCGTCTAGGTTTGAAAAGACCTTGAAGATCATTGAGTCCAACCATTAACCTGACACGGACAGTCCTTGAGTCCCTGAGCGCTATGTCAACACGACTCTTAACATCTCCAGGGATCGGGACTCCACCACTTCCCCGGGCAGCCCATTCCAGTGTCTGACAACCTGTTGCAACAAGACAAACAAATGCTAGTAGAAGAACTAAACCTTTCCATTATTGTCCTTAATTTCCTCATCTACAACAGGGGAAAACTACCATGACATACTTCATAGAGCTATTTGGAGAACTGTTCAGATTTATAAACTTTGAGTTGAAACACTGGATAAATGCAAACAACTTTTATATCAACTACAAACATACACATACTTTTATAGAGAGACATATATAAAGTGAGATGACTGAAGATGTTTTTGCAACCTTTAAGACTGGCAACATCTTTCTTCATACAGGAAGTAATTTAAGACAACATAAAGTTTATTAAAAACAAAACAGTTTTCTCCTCAAGACTAATAGTTTGGTCTACAAAATTCAGAACATCTTCATGGGAAATTAGACACATATGTATATGTATACTTAAATGGATACTCATTCTTTTTGGCAAATGATCACACTGTGCAATACAACTGGATTGTATTTCTGAAAATACGTGATTCGCTTGCATGTTTCACAGCAGCTCACAACTCTTGAATGTTACTGACAGATCTCAGCAAAAAAAGATTATTAGGAACTCCTATGTTATTGCAGGGACATTTTCCAAATGTAGAATTCTGGATAAGAGCTCACAAATAAAATGGACACTTCCATGCCATGCTTATTAATAACATTACTGGCAGTACACAAAACAATCCAATAAAAGGAATTGCTGCATTTTCTATTTTTTCTTCTTTCTCTCCTCCAAACCTGACTCATACTTACAGGAAAGAATAACACATGATCACACATCTTCATGACAGCACAACTTCAATATAAAGAACCTGAAACATTTCTGCTAATATCTAAGGCTGCTTAAAGTAAAATTTCAATTGATAATGGAAAATACAAATTTTGAAGCTTCCATCTGGCAGCCTGAGATCCAAATCTCCCAGGTCTGCTCTAGTTTGCAGGACTTCAAGCTTCCAGCACAGAAAGTCACCAGGGATCTGGACACATAATGGGTGATCAAAGAAACTCTGTGAAGGACTAAAGTCTTAGGTATCACAGTGTTATCTTTAAGTCACCATAAGCTTGATGAAATACACATTTTTATAAATCTTCATTTCTTTTTTTTTTTTTTTTTAAGCCAGTAGGAGTTTAATATTGAATTAAAAACATGTGCAGCAGGATAGTAAAATACTATATAATATTCTTGAACACAGTGCAATACTTTATTTTGACATAATTCCTAATAAAACACAGAACACTAGTGTATTTCTGCCATCTGTAGAATAAGACGAAGAAAATACTACGGTCATTTGATAAAGAAATGATTTAGGACTACAAGAAATACTTCAGAGTTCTTAATTATATTTTGACAACTCTTTGTACATCTCATAATGGAACCACAGTACTAGGCTTGCAACTGCTTTTTTTGTACTCATATGTACTCTGTTAACTGAGCAATGCTATACCAAATAAAGGATTACAAGTCATCTTTGCTTCACAGTTCTTCACTTGCCATTAGAAGATCTAGTATGCCCTGGTGACAGCTGCAACTTCCAGATGAATAGATGGAATGCTAATGTCTGATTCCCCATAACATTTATGCTGAGATATGTAATGAGTGAATCAGACCTTCATGTTTATTTTATTAAAACAAAACCAATTCTTTTCAGAGATTAATGATGCCACCATAAAGAAAAGTTGAGAATACCCTACAAATAGAAAGCTCTTCATGTTTTCTTTTCGAATTTTATATATTAGTTTTATATATATATATTTTTTAATTCTAGGACTTGATTTTTCAGAGCAATAGTACCATAAATGGTCACTATGTGAACTATGAAGTGAGGGGAATCAACTTCTAAAAGGTTTGGGCCAAACTCTTCCAAGAATCCACCTGCCAAGCTTTCGCATACAGCTGCTCTGGAGGGAGATCTTCAGGTTTAGTAAAAGAAGCTGCCTTTGTAACAACAGAACCTATTTTACAAGGGCATCCAAAGCTGAAATTACTTTGCATGAAGAGTCCTTCCCACAGAATTCTGTGTAATGAATATTTTTATTTTTGTGCTTGTAGAAAATCAAAACCTAGTTTGAATGAGTAATTGCTAAATTAACAGATGTAAAATCTGATATTTTTCTGAATCAGGCAAACAAATCAAAAATAAATTACCAGTTCCAGGAAATGCTGTGGCATATTTGAACATCTTGCTATTTCAGCACACGATTTCCAGAGATGGTTACTGAAATTGTAACTCAAAAGTATTGCTATCAGAACAGGTAAAAGAACAGAGCTGCACAGCTGGGGCAGGAGTCTGGCCTCTGCTTTGGCCATCTGACATTAGAGGAACAGAGCTCTAACAAGTTTGATTATCCCCAGCTAAATTCACTTAGCAGGGTGAAGTGCTAAGTAGGGAAGTCTTTAATCTCCCATTAGAGGCTCCTTCACAAAACCTGGCAAAAGAGTGGAAAAAGACAAGTAAAAAAACATGTTGGAAGTAGAGTACAACATCCAATGTTACAAGAATTTTCCTTGTTGATGTCTGGAACTTACTCCCTTCGGGCTCTTTAAATTATGTGTGGTGTTTCATTAATCTTCGTACAACTGATAGTCCAGCATAATTTGCTCCCAAATCTCCAATTCTGTGCTCTCTTCACAAAGCAAAGACTCCTCTTATTTGCACCAGTGCTATCTGCTTAGCAGCAGAGGCATTTAACATTTGCAGCTATCCTGGTTTACACACGTACAGAGTCTACCAGGGGAAACTGAAGTGGTTTATATTTTAAAAGTGCTTATTGTTGTCATCAATTCCTTCTAGCAAAATTAACTTCTGCTTTATTAAATAAAAAGCTGAGAAAGCAACATACTTTAAAAGAATGAAATACATGAACTCCTTCTGGGAAGATATTGCGTCTTTTGTATCATAAGCATTTATGTACACATCAGACAGTAAACAAAGTTTTGAGTGTGATGTCTCCTCCTATGTTCTCTTATGTGGTTCAAAATGACTGAGCTACATGGTTATAAACCTGATGGGAGACAAGAGCTAGATCCTTGCCTCTTATTTGGAAACTAACATAAAATGAAAAGCCATTATGATGGCATTTGTTTCTTCAGGTTCACAAGTCAATATAGGCTGAATGTTTCCTAAAAAGATCACACAATTTCAAATGTTCAGAAATTTTATTACAGCTTCAGAAAGGAAGGAAAATGGTAAACCAGTGGTAAAGCTCTGCCTGATAAATACTTATGAGATTTAGTACAAGCTTGTTGGTTTACATGATATTCTCAGTTAAGATTAAATTCTGATCTCAAAAATGATAGCAAAATGTTACTAGCAGCAATGGGATCAAGTATTTGGCCTTGTTATTGGTACAGATGCATGGAAGAATCAAATTTTCACATACTGTGCTTGGCTGTATTCCTATGATTACCTAAAAAACACCTGAACCCAAATCTTTAGATGCAAAATGGTATTTGGCTCCCTTTAAATGAAAAATCAGAGTAATAGGACGCATTGTCCCATGAATTTACACCAAATTCTAATTCATATCCTGATTTCTAGATAAGTAATCACAATTTCATATAAGGAATTTAGAAAAAAATTAGATGCACAAAGTTTATTGAAGGATTTTCATGACCTACACTGAAACAATGGCCTGATGGTATCTGACAAAGTGCGTACACACACACGAATACATAAAAAGTAACATCACTCCGTATCTGACTAGAAAACAAAAATTTGAATGACTGTACCAGTTCTCTTCAGTAGGATCAGAAGTTTACAAAGGAGCTTAGGGTATCAGCTGCTAGAGGAAGAAACACCCAACCAGATTATTCTACAGAGTGTCAACAGCTGATGGCCTGGATACAATCACTGGGCTTCTCTCAGGAGCAGCAAGTTCACTGCAATGTGTATCTCAAGGTGATGAACTGTTTCTTCAGCCTTATGCTGATTCTGTCCTTCATAAGTGTGCTTCTTGCCTCCTTCCCCTACTCTCCACACAAGCTGAGAGACTCTAGGCATTCCTAAAGGGAAACTGCTGGGAAAAAGGAACATGGAGCTTAAACCTCAACTTATGGTGATCAGAACAAAAGTAGTATGTCCAACTCTCATAGCTTAAAAAGCCATCAAAACACATACATGATCACTTGACCTTATCAACCGCCCCAGTACTGAATTGCATGTGCTGAGAGGAATATTTAACAAATCTTGGAGTGTAGGTGGATAACCAAACTACCGAAACTGAAAGGGCAACTCAGCAGGACCCAAAATACGTTTTCTTTACACAACCCCCTTCTCGTCCTTCCCGCTGTCAGATACTCAACTCTTTCCTAAGGTCTAGGGTTGTACCCACTATCATAGTGTTGTCTACAAAGTAATAAACAAATCTCCTGCATGCACTGCTGCCTTCCAAAACAGCTCAAAACTACAGCCTGTGTTCTGCTGGCTATTTTTCTCAGGCCTTGACAAAAACCAGAAAACAAAAAGTTAAAATGGTTCCCACTCGCTCTGTTGACAGCATAAGCCTGTCTAACCATGAATCAGAATCTCTGCCATCAGAAATTAAAAATACTCCAGTCACATACCCTGAAGCTTGACGGTGAAAAAGACACAGGCATACATTTTTCACCAGAATTGCTATGGTAACCCTTTATCATGCACACAACACTGGAAAATTTCATACTGAAATAACATCACTGTCATAGACATTTCATATACAGGAAAACAAGAACCTCATGAAAACAAGTATCAATCATTAGTATTTTGTCCATTTCTAATGCAGATTTGAATGGCTGCCAAAGAGAAGGGAGAAGCATCTGTGGGGCTGCTGTATCTCAAAGTCCCACACAGAGAATGATCATGTTTGCTGACATGAGAGAGAAAGCATGTTGCACTAGAGATAGGCCAAGGAAAAGATATTGCCACAAGGAAGAAAACAGTCTACTGACTGAGACAAAGTCACACTGAAACACCACCCTGCCCCACATTTATAGTTTTTGATACTTTCACTTTAGCAGGATTTTTTAAGGGATCATTTTGTCTGCCTTCACCATAATACTAAATGCACTATTTTCTAACATTTATATGAAAGTTACAGCTAAACGAAAAAAAAAGTTAAAAATAACAAGACTTCACTGTTTACCCAGATGATACATTCCTTATGGATTTAACTTTAAACTAGAAGCTAAACTCTGGTCTTTGACTAACATGAATACTTTCGTTATATTAAATAGGAGATGTATGTGCAGAATTTGGTTGTATAGATTTATTGGGAAAACAAACCTTTCTGGTACAAACTAATTTAACTACATACTTATATTCTAAACAAGAAAAAGTAGATATTCTTTTGGGTTACTCAAAAGCCAAAATTTAAGTTTCAGCAAAAGTATTTAAAATTTTACTATTGGCTCTTTTAAAAAGAAACACTATTGACATGGTATTTGGAACTTTTTTTTTTTTAAACAGAAATCCAAAATCATTAGAATGCACTTTATTTTTTCTAAATGTTATGCTAGCAATTGTGTAGCTATTGATCACAGTCTCTACCTTTCAGAGATACAATAAAACCATGAGCTTTTTCTGAAAAAAATGCTTGTGGGTTGTAATAAGGCTTCTTTTTTCTTAAAACAGGAAAACGCAAACCAAACATATTTTGAAGTATATTTTTGAAGAAAAGAAGCAGTAAAAATTTGAAGATAAAAAGGTAGGTGTTACTGATGTGTTATGAATTTATATTTGTACCCAGTAATTACGCATGTTATGAATTTAGTGTGTACCTTTGAAAATCACAGCAAAAAAGAATAGGTGTTAATAAAACAGTGAGTATAAAAATGATTAGATTTTATCTTTGATCTTAGTGTAGACTTACAAGGCTATGACATCAAAAACTTTCCAAGTGCTTCTTTTGTTGGCAGAGCAATTCTGATCTTTGAAGCCAGGAAGCCTTTACTTACTAACCAAACTGACCAATACTTTTCATTTTGGATTTCTCATGGACACAGTTTAGACAGGGGAAATTACTGATAATCACAGGTCACTGAAATCTCTGCAAACAGTTTTTTAATAAGAAACTAAGGTTTTTTGAGTTATTTTATCTGTATGTGAACAAGTTCTGTTTTCTATCAATACTTTAAAAATAATTTTAAAAGTCTTGAGATTTTCAACCACAGCTTTCAATATTTTTTAAGTACTGTTTCATGAAGTTATCTGTATCTGGGTTTCAGCTTAAGAGGAAAGACATCTAAACATACAACCTACATGTAGTTGCCTAAGACACATAGATGTCAACATAGGCTAGAAAACAATTCAGCAGAACAGTTATTAGATTCAGTAGCTGCCTATAATCAGAATCTATAATTACGAAGCACGAATGTATGCAACTAGTGCCATGTGAGAGGTTCCCTCTCTGTTCCAAGACAGCTGCCTGTGACTGACAGATACAACAATGGCCCAACACAGACTCCAGCCCTTGTACACACAACAGCCAGAGGTGAGGTTGGAGACCCAGGGTTAACTCATGCAGCAACAAACACAGGGAATGTAATTGAGCCCCAGGAGTTTACAATGAGCTGAAGAAGTCTCTAGGTGCACTGAGTATTGACTCAACCCTCACTGACTACAAGGAGTATTTACACACTTCACACGTCAACACCTACATGCAAGCTTCTAGGTTTAAGCATCTTGATCTACAGCTGCATCCTGCTCTGTCTCATGCCATTATGACTTCCTCACCAGTGCCCTTGCAAGAATTATCACCAGACACAAGGATTATCTGCGGACTCAATCACCCAGTCAAAATGACTGAGTGCATACATATCCTCCTGTCACAATATGAGCGGGATGAGGGCTTGCAACACAAACTGTCTTTCGAGAGAAAATTATTATTAGATACAATAAAATCTGAGGAAAATGCTTGCTTCCCATAAAGAAAATCTTGACTTAAAAAAATGATCAGTCAATAAGGCTGCAAAGCTTTGACTTTCAATTATGATTCTGAAACATAAAAGGCCCTCACAGAAATTCTGGTTCAGGCAACTCACTGGTGTGAAGATGGTCCCAGAAACCAGAGTTTACTTCCCATAATGCATCTTGAGTATGCAAAAAGGTAGAGTTTTTCAAATTATTTCAAATTAATTTTTTTGGCTTTTGGTATTGGCTTCCCTTTCCCAACCTCCCCCCCCATTTCCTTGCTCTTCCACATTTCTCAAATAATTTACATTTAATTTTTTGCTATAGTTAATGTTTCCTTTCTGCTGGTCAATTTCTACCTTAGAACTGAAGTTAGATCCCTAGATTTCCATGTTTTCAATTACTGCTCACAGGACAAGGTTCTACTATTCTTAAATAAAGCAGAACTAATTCAAACCAGTGTATATAATTAACCAAAATAGCTAGCAGTGCAATATTTTAAATTACTGAGGATTGCCTGGATTATAGCAATATTATCAGCATGTGATTAATAAGCAGTTGAACTATTACATTTGCTACACATTTGCTAAGTTATTTTATCCTGCTTTAAAGTTAGGTGGCAAAGTTTTAAGCCATAGTTAGAAAATTTGCTTTATTCAGTATTACACTGTTAACCTCACCATCTGGTCAAACAGCTGAGGGAACTCAGACAACCATATGGGGGTGGCCCATGTTTCTCTCTTGGGAAATATTTGCCTTACTGAATTATGCAATGGTTACTAGTTTCTAGCTTACTACAGTAGGACTGAAAAAAAAAACAACCCAACCCATCGAAACACTTTGTAGATGACCTGAGTTTGGTGTGCCCTGTATTTAGCTTTAACTTTCGTAGGAAAATAAGATGGCACTTACTTGAGGACCAGGCTGACCCTGAAAAATAAGAAAAAGATAAGGTTATGGAAAATTACGACAAGGATTTAACAAACAGTTACAGTACTCTCGAGTAAGGAGATAACAAAAAAAACAGCAATTGTATTAAGTCAGATTCTGGACTCCTCAGTATATATTGAATTTCAATATTTTAATTCCAACTGATTAACTTTCTTGCAATTAAATGATTCCAGAAATAAGTTACAGTAACAGATCATTGGACATGCATTTGAGAAACTTCATACTTTAGATAGTCTCAAGAACACAATTTGGAAATGCTAGAAAGACCTAATTCAATCATTCTCAAGTGAGAAAGAATCCATAAATGCTGAGCTGATTTAGAAGTAGGTATTGAGTGCTTTTCTCTATTATGGCTCACCCTTATGTTTCAAGGAGGTGCTAACTACTGCCTATTGAATGAACAAAGTCAAAAAACTGGAGGAACACATTGCTGGGCAAACAATAGTGTTTTTGCCTTTGCTGCAAGCACCACAGTTTTAAGCAAGTATAAACCAATATTTAAACCAGGAAGTCAGCAGTAGATGAATATTTGTCAGTCTGCCCAAGAGGTAGCTGATATGTTTCATCACCCTTTTTTATCAACATCACCTTTGGACTACCCCTGGCCAAATGGAGAGGCACCCTCTCCATACTGAGCAGGTGTGGAGTCTCCGTCCTTGGAGATATACAAAAGCCATCTGGACATGACCCTGGGCAACTAGCTCTAGCTGGCTCTGCTCGAGCAGAAAGGTTAAACCAGATGACCTCCAGGGGCCCATTCCAACTTCAAGCATTCTGTGATTCTGTGTGATTTTAAAGGGATGGGAGGGAAGCATTTCAACTGGGAACTACTATCTACAAGAAAAACAGCTGAAGAAAAATGGGGGGCTTTTTTAGTAATTAATAAGATATTTTGTGTGTGTGCTAAATTAAAAAAACAGAAAAATATATTTTAATTCACATGCAAATTTTTATAGTTTTTTTTTTTAAAATCTAAGAAATGTTAGAAATAGCGTTACAGAGGAATCATGGTAAGATACAGAATTATTGTGGCTATCTAATCCTTACACTGGAGGCAGCCTAAAGCATTCCTCGTTGTACATGTTGCAGTTTTGTATTAGTTCCTTACAACAACACCGCACTATAGAGGTTTTCAGACAAAAAGAAATACTGGCTGAGGTTTGCCAATTCTAACATGAAGTAAAATTTTCTTAATTGGTCATTTTTATGATGTTACACATCATATTGGGTTAATTAATACAATTGGGACTCTTCAGCACTCAGCCTTTACCTCAATATTCCCATTACAGCAAGTTTTAAGATATTATATGCTATATCTGACCCTAAAATCATCAGGAATTGCTTACTGATGTAGTGTTGGGCAGTCTATACAATAAATTTGTATAAATTAACTAAACTGAGACCTATGCATGCAAACTTTTATATAAAAACTCATAATATGTTTGTCTCACAAGCACATGTAAAGCTGCAACACATTTTGACCAAATCATTAAAGACTGTCTCCAAGATACATATCTTAAAAAAAATTAAAGTCTTAAATTACCAAAATGTTTCAACAAAATGTTGATGTAAAGCAGTAGAAAGCAAATAAACAGGATATACATATTTAAACAAAAAGATTTGAAAACTGATGCTTTTTTCTTCAACCTTAGACATATATGCCACGAAGTGTTCACATGGTACATACTACATGTAGAAGGGACACACACACACAACACAAACATACCCTGAATTGAAATGTCAGGGATAGAATCATGCTCTCATGAAAGTGCTTTCTACTCTTAATCTCAACAGTGTTACCAGTTTCCCTTTGTCATGTCTGCAATACAGAGAGAGGAAAGCTGGAAACTGAATTTTTACAGGACAATTGTTTTTCATGGTGACACAGAACTCTATGAGATACTGGGGAATGTAATAGTTGCATTACTCCTAGTTTATATATGCCGTAAATATTGCAATTATCTTGCATTTAACTGTAATGCAGATGCTGAATTCAAAAGTACTTATAGCAGGATATTTTTAACCTGTTGGCTGGTCCTTGAATATTGAAGGAACTTTGCATTAGTGAAGGTAATTATTCTGGTTTTATAAGTTGTTTTCAATCCTTCAATATTTTGTATATTCTTAGATAGTTACAGTATAATTTCCCCTTCTCAGTAACGATCCAGTGACACTAACCAGACAATGCAGCAAGTACTATATTTTGGAACTCATCAGCTCTGCTTACAAAGGTACAGGTGGAAAGAAGCATTACAATACTGACCTTTTTGACTGTGAAGGGTCATTGTCACACAACAGCAATTCAAAGTGTGGGAGACAAAAAAGGTGTTCATTTTGCCTTCTCTCATTTTTGTGTGTTGTAAGTATCAGGAATAAAGCTCTGTGAGTTACTTTTGTGCTCAATAAAAAAAACCCTAACATGAACACAATCTGATATTATAAATCATTTGAGCAAGTTCAATCTCAATTAATATGCTTGTGTTCCCAAAAGGGCTCCAGGATTGCTGAAATCACTCTACCTCACTGCTGTGTAAATTGTTCCCAATGCATGATACTTGTGGATTAAAATATTTTAGCCGGAATTATTTCTCTAAATTTTAGATAAAAAACAGGGTGAGAATACTCTTATAGACTGAAAAGTCAGCATTACTCTGATTTTTTTTTCTCATGAACATCTCTCTATTCAAATGCGTTACATACTGTAAAATTGGTTCATTGATTGGAGCTACCAACTGACTCCTGTTCCCTGCAGGCATTTACAGATCAGTTCCACCACCACTAACTGATCAGGTGTATTTTAGCAGCTGCTGCTTTGAACCTCAGCATTATTGCTCATGTACTTGTTTATCCACTATTGATTGCTGCTTTTTTTCTTTTTAATCTGCAAGACTACAGTGGGTATAGCTGTATAATGTATCATGGTTTCAGCAAAATCTTCAGAACAATTTTTCCTTTTATATTCCAATTTACTGAATACGTTATTTTGCAGGAAAGAAGAGGGTTAATTTTGGTAGCCTATTCTAATTACCATGATGGAAGTTCTTCTATGGTTGATAGTTAATCCCTTCTTAGCAATTTAACCTAATATTAGCTGCTGATAGGTAAATGATACTAAAAGAAAAAGATATATGGTGTAGCTAAGTGTAGCTGAAGTCAACAGAAAACCTATCAATCTGCTAAAAGAAGAGATTAAAGAAAAAGACTATTGGCTGGAGGTTGCAAACATTGCAGAAAAGTTACTTAGCAGTAGAAAGACATCAAGGAGCACAGGAAAAAGTCTTAAGAGAAGAAAATGGAAGCTGACACTGCAAGTTAGCAAGTAGAGCTTGCAAAGGAAACGGGGCTTGTAGCAAATGAAAGGACAGGAAAGAAAAGGTGTATGCAGGGTATCAAAGAAAAGGGTTGTCCTGGAAAAGGAGAAAGAGAGAAGAAACAAAAGTAATAGCATGACAAAGTGCAGAAACTGGATTTTCACAGCTTTTGCATTATTTTAAACTTTAAAGAGCTGGGAACATAAACTTCCAGGCTCATACTTCCAGATACATGAATATACAAATATATACACAAATACAAATATATTTACATTGTATAAAGTTAAAATTTATTTCTAACTTAATTCAAGTTAGAATAAAGAATATCTGAGATAGCATACAAATGCATTTAAAATGAGACCTGGGGGTGTTCAGTTCTAATCAGCCAACAAAGTCCAGGCAGAGAAATTAAAACACAAGAATAAAGAATCTGTGGAAAAAGGAAACCAGCAAGAGCCGCAGATAGGTGGTCAGAAATAATATCCTGCTGTTTGAAAGGCACTGCCAAACTACCACTGCAGAGCATTCTCTGGACAGAGCACCCAAGTAGGAACATCTGTCTTCCAATATAATCCAGACAGAAAATGATAAGGGAACAGGAGCAGCATGGCTGACTTCCATTTCCTTGGATAGACACAAAAGACTGACGTGGCTTTTCAGCACTCTGTTAAATATTATGCTGCTGAGGTTGAAATAAAATATGCCAAAGGAAGCCAATATGTGATCAATATACATTTCAGCAGGAGCAGTTTGTAAAAGCAAAGAGGGAATATGCACAAGACCTAAGTGACACTGGTTTTGAACAAATCACCTACCAGCTTTCCATCCATACCAATCGGACCCTGGGATAATCAAAAGTCAAAACAAAATGCAACAGTTAAATCAAAGGAACACTGAAGATGATGAAAAACATACAGACTTGGGGAATACTGTGGGCTTTAGAAGATTAATAACTCTATGCCATCAGTTAAATGCAATACCTTAAAGATATTCTGAGAATGAAGGCACAGAAAAGAAACAAGAAAAGCAGCAGACCTAAGCCAGAATTACTAAAAACAGGACTGTGGGAAGTAGCCGGGCAATAGGTGGTGTTTAACAAAAGACAGGTTCAACATGCAATGAAGGAATTAGTTTGGGAAATTACAACATAACCAAACATATGAAATAATGCATCTGGTTTGTGTATTTTTCTTTAAATAACTGAGAAAACAGAATAAGTAGCCCATTTACTGAATGTTCTTATCACATGGTTGCAAGATGAAAAGAGCAAACACTTAAAATCTCATACCTCATCTATATTTAAATTAACATTATAATAATGATAATTAATAAGAAACTTCAGCTCACGCAGTTCACTGAGGTACTAAAAATTACCACCTATACTTTCGTCAAGAAGTACTGTGCCTTATCCTCTTTTCTCTTTTTCTCCCCTTGGGAAACATGGAATTATCCTTGCTGATACTTCACAAGTTACTTACTCCAGAGGCTGATTCCTGTTGTATGGATGCAAATTCTAGAAAGGATTTAAGTATGTTCTTGTAACTAACTGGTTCTGTAGCAACTGCCTGTTTAGGTGATCAAAGGAGGGAGAAGAGGGCTAGAAAAAGTTGGATTAATTTTAAACTTGATGTTTAATTGCTATGTCTTCTAACAAATGGACGGTCAAGTTACCTTCCATTGACAATGGAATAAGAGCATACAGAGAAGACATGTCTGCCATTGAATTCTTCTTTTAGGCTGAAACTGTGAGCTCTCAGGTCTTTGCCTCACGCAAGAGGGACATTAATTTACAGCTGCTGGAAAGAAGTTTTCTCTTAAATGCTAGCACTGCAATCAGACTTTTCCCCTGGAGCTTCACAGGCATTCTCTCAAGATTGCTTTCCCTAGGTGTACAGCCCCTTAGGACTGATTGCTCACACTGTTTGATTTGGATCACTGTTACTGAGAAGACAGCATGAACCATATTTGCAGGTTTTACGTTGATCTATTTTATGTTTGCTCATTTTTGCCCCCTTTCTGAGCGCTACTTTGGCTTGTGAGCAAAACTGGAAGTCTAATATTTTAGTCTAAATCAGATCTGCAGGGGTTGTCTGCTGACTTCTTTACTCAGAAATGCATATTTCTGCCTGTTACTAATAAATTACTATAGTCATATGAATAGTTCAATAGTTCAACTAGCTATTGAGAAAGTAACAAACACTACAGAAAAGTAATGCTGTACCAGTCTAGTGAGTTCCCTAGCTATCTGCCCTTTCCCAGCCCAGATCATGGACTCTGCCCAAAACTCCAGACATAGTTAGTATGAAAGAGGACATCAGTTGGATGTACATATTGTGAAACTCATGATTTTTGGTACTTTATTGACTTTCTAAGAAGCCTGTGCACTAACCTACTTGTCAGATCCAATAAGAAGTTACTGTGTCAGGGTAGCCCTACAGGAATAAAACACCTTAACTCTCCTTCCCTTCAGCTCTTACTATGGTTTCCTGTCATACCATGAGTAGATGACATGCTGAGAGTGTAAAGCAGTTCACCAGCATCTTGGTTATCTGCATGACCACTAATTTTTTTATGTGCTGATGTCCTTGGAAAATTTGTGACTGTTAGGATGATCTACAATATCTTCCAAATGTTACCTCTGAACAGTTCTTCGCTGGTATCCAATAAATCAAGCAATACTTTCCAGTGCTGTCTATGTTTAGCCAGAACCCAGGGATAATTTGTAGCAGTTATTCTACTACCCGATGCTCCCTCGCTAGCTGAGAAGGGAAATCAGGGAAAAAAGGGAGAAGCCCCATAAGTTGAAGTAGAAACAGATTTAATAGAATAACAAAACTGATACAATCATCAACATAAAGTACGGAAGGTTCTACTCAGCCTGGTCCTTGATGTCAACAGCAGGAGCAGAAGGCCAGGAGGGAGGAGCCCCAAGAAGAGGAACTCCACTCTCAGTGAGCTCCCTCCTTTTATAATGGGCATGATTAGGTGGTATGGGATACACCTGTGAGTCAGCTGCCTTGACTGGATCTCTCAGCTAACTCGGGGCTACTCATGGCCTTCCTGCATGGCTGGCCCATGGGTCTTTTCCTGGGGAATCAAGACAAGTGCATTAACAGGACAGCTTTTATTATTATGCTTCCTCAGTGTCTCTTGATTGCACACATGCAGCACACATACAGATCTTACTAATTTTGTCATAGTTATTTAGCCAATTTCTAGATATGGTACAGTACATCCCAAAAATCAAGGTAAGTCCACAAATTTGTAGCTTTCCCAGATTATTCTATTGCTGTACTACGGGATATTTATCTAACAATATTTACACACACAGTCTGCTGCAGGTGGAAAAACAAAGGCTGAGCTGAACCCTGGCTATGAATACATTAGCTTCTAGAAAGCAAACTACAGATATTACCAGTTAAAACACTCAACAGTAAAGTCATGGTAATTATATAAATTTCCCCAGAGGGATGTGTGGGCCAACAGCTAAATTTAACTCTTTGGTCTGCTGCAAGCTTAGGTCAAAAGATTTAATTATTCTAATGATGAATTAATATAGAAAAAGAGTTATACAAGTATTTGTAGACAGATAATTCATTACAAGGTCAAACTGTTGGCATAGAGGGACTAGCCAACAGCTCTTGCAGCTGTAGCAGTGCTTCTATTTTGCATATAAGCACTGTTTCCAGGGAATGTTTCTTTATCATAGAAAAAAAAAATATTTCTGTTCCCTTACAATGATAGGTATTTTAACTACTGTTAATTTTTTGCCCACTCTTTATCCATGCTACATAGCTCTGGCATTTAAAGGACTATATGTAGCATCTTGAAGAGTCTCAGTAAAGAAAAATCAAATTCCCGGCAGGCTGAAGAGAAGCACCTGCTCACAACTGAAAATAATGGTAATTTTCCCCATGAATCCATTTCTATCAGGACTATTTGATCTGAAGTCTGGGAAAGTCTTCTGGGATTTGCTTTATAGAAGAGGAGAACAAAGAGAAATTTGCTTTAGACATACTGCCTTACAGAAGAATAAAAGTATCTCTGAAGATAATAAGTCATTGCTGTGAAAATGAATAATGTTTTTCCATTATAAAAATACCAAATCTTTAAGAACAAAACATGGTGATTTCCTTCGTTCCTCAATTACTTCTTTTTAGTGTTGGAAAGAAAGAACACTTTTCAAAAATGGAAACAGAATTTCAACAACTGATACAGGCTGAGTGAGAAAGATGAGCTGAAATAGTATATAAGGCTACTTCAGAATGCACTGAAAAAAACCTTATATATGGCCATATATATTGAAATTCATCACACAATTGTACTGGAAGCCTCATGGAATACTCAAGGATATTTTCATTCATTTTGAAAGAAAGACTTCAAACTATAGTCCATCTTTGACTTAAACCTGACTGTCTCCAGAGCTGTGCACTATATAGTTCAAACCACTTTCTGCTTTGTTTTCTAAGTAACTACTACTACAGATTCGCATGTAATTTTTGAAAAGTACCAAATACATGGCCTTCTATAACACAATCCCCATAAAACAATTTAGAAATCTAAAGACAATGCATCATGAAAGAGAAGGGAATGAGTAGGTTTACACAATAGACATGTACACTATTTGTTCGCTTACTGTAGATACTACAGATGATATTGAAAATGTTTCTTCTGGATGATGCATTTCCTTTCTAGGTTTCCACTACCATTTCTAAATGTATGCCATTACTGGATACTTACTTATGGTATTACATCAACTTTTTTCCCCGAGATCCTCAAAGGGATGAAGATACTACTACTACATTATAAAAGAATTCTCCAAGGGAAGGAAAAAAAGAAGATATGGATCATCTTACTTTTAACTTCTGCACTCATGCTTCAGTTACCCTTTTCATTTAAAGAATACTCATCAGAAGACTGAGTATTCCCCAGGAGATACATAATAAATAGAAAAAAAGACATAATTTTTCCTTTATAAACTGCAGACCACACTCTAAAGGAAGTTTTTCAGGTTTTTATGTTTTTAAATAAAGAATGAGGAAAAATTTTGACATTGCAAATTACTCCAATTCTACTTTTGTCGATATATAAACTACAAGTAGGCCAATTATCTCCAAATATGTAATGATTTCTCAAACTTTGAAGACTCATTGTTTTTCCTGATTATTTGGTGTGAAATCAAGTATTTTGGAAAAAATTCTCTTTCCCAATGCAGACCATAGGTGTCTGAAATGCTCTGCATACACAAAATTAATACAGAAACACCTGCATCTCTGAGAGAGACACACGAATAGAGAAAACTGAACAGAGCCCCAGTAACACCATGCTGGACTGTTTCAATTTACGGGAACTTATTTCATGGCACAAATAAGTGGTCGAGGTTATTTCAACATTTCTGATGGCCAATGTTGGCCCAACAAGTAAAGCTAGTGATGCATAACAATGCCATAGTTGAAACGGGCAGCATACAAGCATTTTCTGTACTCAGTTCGCAGTGCACTGAATTAAAAGTGAGTAACTCACATTTAAGGAATCCCCCAGTCATTTTTTAAAAAAATCTTTTAGATCACTCATTTGGCAGTTTTAAACTATACTAATATAGACTATCGCAGCAGCATTTCAGAAATCAGAAACTCTTACCTGATTAAATCAGATTAAACTCTTACCTGATTAAATCCACATTTCTAAACAATCTACAGTAAGCTTGACTGTTAAATTGTTACTTGCAGCTGCCTGAAATCTCTTACATCAATACATACACAAAAAGAGATTTAGAAGAAAGTAGGAATCTAGCTTTATAGCATCTGTATGAGTTGCATGTTAGTCACTATGTCAGACTGAGTTTAAAAATACCTGTGTGGAAGAAAATCTGTCTCAAACAGCAGGTTTTCAGATCATCCCCACTAAGTTCAGGTAAGGTGAAAGATGACGCATAGCCTTTTTAAATCACTTATTTTAGTTCAAGATTGATAGAAGTTTAAAAACCCACAACTGTGAGGTTTCCTTATCATGATACCATTAAAATGATGGATCTCCATGTCTGTCTTTCTCTCTCCTTTGGTTAATTATATGTTTATCAAGGCTGACTTGAATTAGATGTAATATAGTATTCCTAGCAAGGATATATAATTCCTAGCAAGTCTGATGAAATTTCTTGTTAGCAAAGTTTTGGTTTAGAGCTTATACGGGCAATGAGTACGATAAGCTTGTCAACTAGCTAAATTTCTCCTGCTGATGAAACATTATTGGTTCTTGTTCAATGATGAAAGTGATTGCTGTTAAGAGCAATGTGAGCCAGCAGCCCAGGTACAGAAGTCACTTGCTCCAAGCCTGGGAGGAAAAAAGTGCATTAAATCAATCTGCAAGAAGTCTCTCTGGACAGCAATTAGGACATTACTGAAAAAAAACCCCACAAATAATCCAGATCATTTGGGCTAGAGAACTTACTTTACTGTGCAAAGAATGAACTACAAGGTACAAGGAAGATGACCATGCTGTCTAAAATCCCTTTACCACAAAAAGCAAAATTACTGACAAAAACAAATGAAGCACTACAAGGCTCTTTCAAAGAAGTCCATTCCAGAATTTTCTGAATTCCTCCCTCAAGCAGTTCATATTAGCTGCTACATGAAAGATAAAACTCAGCTAGGTGGATCCTCACCTGGAGACTGCAAAGGACGTATATTTGTTTTCTAAGGTAGGGATTTAGAGTTTCAAATGAAGGGTTTGGGTTTTTTTTAAAAAAAACAACCAAAATTCACAGCACTGTTAGGCTGCTTGGTCTTCTTGACCAGCAATTTATGGGTCTTGTCTGAACTGCTAGAAACTTTATCTCAGTCAGTCTTCAGAAACAACATCTTGCTTCTCCTAAACTCATTCAAAACACTGATGACAAATTAATCATTCAAGATTTGAAGTACAACCTCTCCCCAATACACCACACTGTTTTTATGTCAATGGAAATAAAAAGAAAGAAAGAAAGGGAAAAAAAAGAAAGAGCATTCTTAAATCCTTAATAGCCTCATCTTGTAATTCCAGGAACCTCTCATTTGATTGCAAGCCATGTGTTAACCTTCTCATCAAAGAACTCTTATAAAATTGCCTTTATCAAGCCAACAAGGATCTCAAAGCATACTCTGGAAGCATAGAAGAGACTGAGAAGCAAGGTCCTCATAAAACCTGGAGAATGAAGAATAGCAGCACCATGACTAAGGCTCCAGACTACACCTCCATCAGCCAGAAAAGCTACACCATGCCTAGATGAGGCTCTCAGTATTGAGACTCCAGTTCATGAGCATAAAATAATCAGAAGTTAGTCCAATTTATATTTTAAACCACCTGTCAAGTGCAGTGTTTTCAGTAAAGAGAAATATGCTGCATGCACACATAAAGCAATAAGCCAACGCTAATAGTAAGCTGGCAAGTGAAGCTGGCAGGAATCTTACACTTATTTTGCTGTTCTTGTTACAGAAAAACTGTTTGCATTTCTCCATACTTTTTAGCTTCTTTGAATTTCAAGAAACAAAAGGACATGTGATCTGAAGCTATGAATTTCATGAAGTGGCTCCAGTGTCCATATTAGTCTAAATGAGATGACGGTAATCATCAGTAACAGAAATAGATGGAAGACAAGGAACAGTTTTAAAGATTCAAAAGTAAACCAGAAATGCCAGGTATAGTCTCCAAAACTTTTCCGTGGAGTAGCATCACTCTAGATTACAAGACTCCTAGCTGGGAGCCCTACATGCAGTCTGAATACTCTAATAGCTCCTTTGCAATTATAAGATGGACTGGTTATGTCTAGAGGTAAACAATTTGGAGAAAGAAAAATTGTTCAGAGTTTGGCTGTTCAGAGAGTGGCTGAACTACAAAAAAACCCCACCGCATATGGTAACAATAAGGGAGTACAAAGAGCTCTGTGCAAGAAAAATTATAGTCACAGTTTTTCAAAAGCATATTTCACAGCTGAAAAATAATTGCCAAGATACTTTTATAGTTTATGCAGGAAATGTGACAGGCAGTTTCTTGTGGTGTAGATGTATTTTTGAGTATCTGAGCACTATGACTGCTCTTCCTGCTGAAATATATATGTAAAAATCCATGAGAAAGAACTGGGCAGATCTAAGTTGGAATGAACTCTTCTGAAAGACTGTAGGCAGAAATCCTGTTTATCATGGCCAACATTGCACACATTGCAAGTATATACAAAAAGCAAGCCAAATACGACTGTGAACCACAAACTACAATGCACCTTTGTTATCTCCATACATCAGGCTAGCAGGAAGATTATTTCCAGACAGACATTGTTTTTCTCCTTGTAGCTTATACATCTCATCAGCATCTGCAATATTTTCGTCGTCATATCTGTATGACAAATGACTGCAAAGGGAGACTACTGTTGACCCCAGAAAGAGTAAGAAAGAGTAAGAGCAACATAGTAATTCCCCCTTCAAGTTACAGTAAAGAATGGAGTCATGTAGACTCTGCTTTATTTTGGTTCATATTAAAGTAATTGTTTACCATTTACTAACATTGTTCGCTGTAGACTAAAACTCCAACTATGAAATACTTAAGCAATACTCAGGTACTTCTTCAGAAGGAAGAATGAAAACTGTAAAATGAACCTGCAAATCATATATGGTACATTGAGCTGAGAAACAGCACATTGTAACTGCCTGCTCTTAAAAAATGAACTGTATTAAAACTGTGATCTTAATGTGCTTATCCCTATATGCTTCACTCATCCATAAAAAGAATCTTGTGAAGGGCTGCAGAACTGTATGTTTCCATAAAAATATTTCATTACGCTACTGAATTCCAGTACAGCTTAACAAGTGCTTGAACACGGGGAATATAAACAGAGACCAGAGAGAAATCTCCTACATTCTACCTAAAAGTTCTCATTTCTCCTGAAGAAATTGAAACTCCTGTATCTGTAAATAGAAAGCACATGGCTAATTCATCAACGCCAACATCACTGTGTGAATATATTTGATGTGGTTGGTGCCATGTTGATGAGAAAACAATAAACTGTGAAAAATGTCACTTCTCAAAAATTAGCTGGCTAGCATTCAGCAGGAGATAGATTGTTGTAACAGCTGTGGCATGATGACTTTGATGAATTAGATATTTGTTCTCCTGGAATAATTCTGAAGAATCTGTCTCCTCACACCACCATGGAAATGAATCCATTTGCTCACTGAAGCCCTACTAAAGAAAAATCTTTCCTGTTATCTGTGTTTTGATGGCTTTACAGAATATGAAAATAAAATCCATTTCACTTTTTTCATTCAATCTCTTCTTTTGTTTCTACAAATCTTCTCTTTCCAGGGGGAATGAAGTCCATTAAGGAAATATAAAAATAGTCTTTTGGTAAATAACAGAGTATCATAGAAAACTAACTTTCAGAGGCCAATTTTTCACCTTCCCTGGGTGGAACCATCAGCTTTGGAAGACCAGCAAAACACAAGAGCAGGAACATAAATCGATTTTTGCTCCATTACAATAGAAGAATCTGACCATCGTGCTTCTTTTATCCACCTCTAGAGGGGCATGTTTTGAATGGGGCTCCCAGGGAATTAAGAAAAAGATACAGCTTCCATAGAGATGCTTCCCTGTTGATTTATAACAAAGGATATCAACCAGAGTGGATACATCTCCATAAAAGCAGAGGACAGTTACAAGTGTTTCAAAGATAACAAAACTAAAAGCCAAGGTACTGAATTGTTTATCAATAAATACTTAGATAAAAACCTCAGTCTCTTTCAACTATCATGTGGCCAAAAAAAAAGCTTGCTTTGAACACATCCAGGATAACCAAAATGCCAATGTTCCTATCTAGTCCTAGTCCATAAATGCAGTATTTCCATCTGGGATACAACATACAAAAAACAACTCCTGCAGAGGCACCATATTAAAACTTAAACTCCAAAGCAGGTGCTTTCAGCTATGTGCTGTCATATGTGCTCAAACACTGGAACATAAAATTCATAGAATGGTTTTGGTTGGAAGGGACCTTAAAGATCATGCAATTCCAATTACTCCCAGGGAGGGTTGGAACTTCCCTGAGCAACCTGTTCCAGTGTCTCACCACCCTCACAGTCAAGAATTTCTTCCCAATGTCTAATCTAAAGCTACCTTCTTTCAGCTTAAAACTGTTACCTCTCATCCTATCACTACATGCCCTTGTAAAAAGCCCCTCCCCAGATTTCTTGTAGGTCCCTTCAGGTACTGGAAGGTGCTATAAGGTCCCCCCAGAGCCTTTTCTAACCCCAACTCCCTCAGCCTGTGCTCCAGCCCTCTGATCATCTTCATGGCCTTCTCTGGACTCACTCCAACAGGTCCATGTCCTTCTTGTGTTGGGGGCCCCAGAGCTGAACACAGTACTCCAGGTTGGGTCTCATGAGAACAGAGTAGAGGGGCAGAATGACCTCCTTCGACCTGCTGGCCACATTTTTTAATGCAGCCCAGGATACGGTTGGCTTTTTGGGCTGCAAGTGCACATTGCTGGCTCATGTTGAGTTTTTCATCAACCAACACCCTGAAGTCGTTCTCCTCAGAGCTGCTCTCAATCCATTCTCCACCCAGCCTGTATTTGTGCTTGGGATTGCCCTGACCCAGGTGCAGGACCTTGCACTTGGCCTTGTTGAATTCCATGGGGTCTGCATAGGCCCACTTCTCCAGTCTGTCAAGGTGCCTCTGGATGACATCCCTTCCCTCCAGTGTGTCGACTGCACCACACAGCTTTGTGGTGTCAAAACTTGCTGAGGGTGCACTCAATCCCACTGTCCATGTCACCAAAGATGTTAAACAGCACCGATCCCAATACTGACCCTTGAGGAATGCCACTTGTCACTGATCTCCACTTGGACATCAAGGTGTCAACCACAACTCTTGGAGTGTGACCATTCAGCCAGTTTCTTATTCACCAAGTGGTCCATCCATCAAATCCATGTCTCTCCAATTTAGACACAAGGATGTCATGTGGGACAGTGTCAAAAGCTTTGTACAAGTCCAGGTAGATGACATCCGTTGCTCTTCCCTTATCCACCAGCGCTCTTATCCAATCATTAAAGGCCATCAAATTTGTCAGGCATGATTCGCCCTTGGTGAAGCCATGTCGGCTGTCACCAATCAAAAATTCTGCACATGCAAGCCCGTTCAGATACTTCTGTCATGTACCTAGCACATTTAAAAGGCACAAATATACATGCAGTAGACAATACTGTTGCCTTAAACAAACTATAATCTAAATCATTCATTAAAAGTTGATGTTGTTGCATACAACTCTGTCCTCTCCAAAATGACTTGGAACTAGTAAATTCTCAAAAAGCATAAATCATTATGGAGAAATTATATAAAGCACACATATTATTTCATTCTAGGAAATAAAGCAGAATTCAGGGACACACTACAACATTTTTCATTCTTTCTTCCTGCAATGCTTCCCCATACAGTTTTCAATGATGCATCACATTATTTCCCCAATTTAACATGAAAAGAGGGATGTAGGGGGAGGGATTAAGGAACTGTGGAAAAGACCTTCAAGAACATCAAGTCCAACCATAAACCTAACACTGCTAAGTCCACCACTATACCATGTCCCTAATTGCTACAACTACATGTCTTTTAAATACCTCCAGGGATGGTGACTCAACAACTTCCCTGGGCAGCCTGTTCCAGTGCTTAATAACCCTTTTGGTGAAGAATTTTTTTCCTAATATCTAATCTAAACCTCCCCTAGTGCAACTGGAGGTCATTTCCTCTTGTCTTATCACTTCTTACTTGGGAAAAGAGACCACCTCTTCCTTCAGGTAGTTGTAGAGAGTGATAATATCTCCTCTCAGCTTCCTTTTCTCCAGACAAAACAACCCCAGTAGCATGTAGCTATGCAGTAGAATGTAGCAATGAAAGGACTTTTTAAGATAGGACTATTTCTAGTCCTTGAAGAAAAATTTTCATATAAATCTACCACGATCAGTACCAAAACTTGGTTTCTAGAAAAGAAAATCTATTACTGTGACTATGAAAACAAAATCATTAAGTGTGTAATAACAAAGATTATACATCACAAAGTGCTCAGACAGGCATACAGCATCTTTATTTGCAAGTCTTTACTTTCACTAGTTATAGTATTTTAACTAGGGAGCTGAATGTTACCTCATTTCCTGCATTAATGTCCTGTTCCACAGACCTCAGACCTAATGGCCTTTTAGCAAAACACTGGACACTTCAACTTAAACCCAAAGTGTAACATTTGGAAGTTCATGACAAAGTTGAAAGCAGCATGTTGACCCATTAACAAGAGTATGGAGGATGAGAAAGAGGAGTGAGACAAGAAGTTGCATTTATTTTATTGTAAGCCCAGGTGTAGCTTGTGCCTGGAGGATGAAAATGATTATTTGGATAGAAGATAATTTTTGAGATAGGATAACCTTTCTATTGGTGCCAGTATTTTTATAAGAGATTATTGGGAAAACTTAAGAACCTTACACTTTGCAAGAGCAAACATCAAGGGGTTAAAGAAGGGAGAAATGTTGAGCCTTACATTAAAAAAGAAGTGTTACCAGAAGTAAGCAGAAGCTTGAAAGAGTGTAGATGCAACACCATACTGGCTGCCAAAAGAATTGAGGGACCTAGAAACCATATTGCTGGGTAAGAAAATAGAGCAAAAGACAGAGGAGGAACAAAAGAAACTCAGTCAAGAATGAGTCAGTACAATAAAGCAGCCTTAAAGGGGAAAGCCTGGAGCCATACTTGGACTTACTCCAGCTAGATGGAGTGTCTAAAGGGAATTCTGGTTTGCTCTTAACTGGCTTGACAGAGGCTACTGAGGGGATGCTGGAAGAATCTTGTCATTTTAATTCAGAGCCTCAGCAGCAAAGCTGCTTCAAACTACTTCTGCAGTTCTTTCTTTTTTTTAATAGGTGAAAGGATATACAGGCTCAACCTTCAAACAACTTCTCCTGACAGTTCTTTTTCTTTTATGGCAAATTCCATTTATATATTTTTGAAATTTATGTGAAAAGAAGCAGATTATTTTTTTGTGTGGTTCAGTTTTTTTGTTTTGGTTTGGGTGTGGTTTTGGTTGGTTGGGCTTTTTTTTTTTTACATTGGAGAACAAAAGCTCATCTCTACAAAATCTTCCTATTGAGTTGGCGCCCGTTTTCCTCCCTCAAGCTATTTGCGAAAAACTACCCAGTTTCTCCGAACTCATACATCTGCTTTTTGAAGCTTGCCTACCTAGAAACAAATTCAGAGGTTTTTCTACTTAGATTCTGAAATCCCCTTCTAACTCCAAGTATAGACACTGTCTCATTGCACAGTCAGAAAGATATCTTTCCTTCTTCCTTGACAACTGCTGCGCAAACAGAAACAAGCAAACTCAACCAACAAAACATTTAACGAAGGAAACAAAAGTTACTGAAATCAGATCTACCTACATGGGCTCCGCCCCAGCCAAGAAAACCTGCAAATCCAAGTATTTCATACTTTTGCCTTTCTGAGACATACTCCAGAAAATCATACACGCCTCTTACCTGTTTTCTAATTTCAGTCAAATTATGCAAGTTAAATAGAAGTTGACCAGAGGTGAACAGAAGAATCCAAACACGGAATATAGTTCAGGAAAAGAGCTTTTAAAATCCTAAAGCATTTACCAATCTCATTAGTCCATTTAATCTCAAAATCTCTAGACTATTCTTACAAGTTTCAGGGATCCACACATGAACATATCGAAATAAAACATTTTCATTACTTTCTTCCGAAAGTAATAACTAGTTTTCAAGATTATAAAAATTTTTGCAGAAGCTGGTTACAGCATGAAGAACAAAAATGTGTTTCTTTGCATTCCCATCTAGGGAGAAACGATTTGGATGTGATGGCAATACCAGATCACACTTTACATACCTTAAGGGCAGAGACCTAAAATGGGAGATCTCCTATCATATGCAGAGTGGATTAAAAAACCCACAATAATTGATCCACACAGCTGGAAGTGGAAACATTGAGGTCATTTTCTCTTCAGAGACTGGCTAATCAGTCAGAATACCTGAATGAAAACCACACGGCTCACTCATGAGGAATATTCCTATTTAAAAAAGGAATGTGCACTTGCACTTTCACAATTACTATGAATAGAAATACTATGTTATACATGACAAAAGTTACCGAAATCGACTCTCACATATGGAAAACTACCATCCTTAATATTCCCCCCTGAAACTAACTGGAAGTGGCAAACTAAGATCATTCTAACTGCTGGAGGCCAAAAACTCAGTATACATAGCTAATACTACTGAATTAAAATATGAATTTTAATCTAAGTCTTAAACTTCAGTATAGTGATATGACTTCCGTTCCACAAAAATCCGTGTGCTGAGAAATAAAGAACTTCCTTAGCACCCACAATTTGTCTCCTAATGTTTTGTCTGTATAGTCAGTACTACTTATTTTGAGGATTACTTCTCTGAGTTAGTGCTGTTCATCATAAAATAAAGTAGAGGAATCTACCCTTACCTTCACTTATCTTAGTTGCAACTTGTCTGTGTTTAGTCAGTACTCAGGGCTAAACCACAGCAGTTGGGCTATCACCCAATGCGCCTTCCCCAGTTAAGAGGGAAAATCAGAGGAAAAAAGGCAGAAGGCCCAGGAGTTGAAGTAGAAACAGATTTAATAGAATAACAAAACTGATACAACAATCAACATGAAGTATAGAAGGTTCTACTCAGCCCAGTCCCTAATTTTGACAGCAGGAACAGAAGACCACAAGGGAGAGCCCCAGGAAGAGGAACACCACTCTCACTGAGCTCACTCCTTATATAATGGGCATGATGAAGTGGTATGGGATACACCTGTGAGTCAACTGCCTTCATTGGATCTCCCAGCTGACTCCGGGCTACTCATGGCCTGCCTGAATGGCTGGCCCATGGGTCTGTTCCTGGGGAACCAGGACACAGCTGATCTGGTAAAATGAGGAACCGTGACAGAAAGAATTGTGTGACTTTTCACAATTTCCAAACTTTTCCTGGCTTTACTTCACTTTCTAAGAGTTCTAGCCTTCCAAGCAGGAGCAAACAGCAGTTTATTTTGGTAACATGTAGCAGCAAGAAACTGATTTCTACATTAAAAACTTGAAATCTTTTTCAAGTGATGAGTGCTCATGTGCATGATTGTTTTTCAGCATGTTCCTTTTGTGAGGCAAAGCAGCAAAGGGTTAAATTAATCTCATTTATACTGGGAATAACTACTGTGAACATGTACAAAATAATCCCAAAAGAATTCTTACTCAGTTGTCCTCTGTTAGATTATCAGTACTCTGCAGATCTCAATATTACCAAAAATAATAAATGTTAATTGTTTTACCTTAAGTCAAAGAGGGAGGAAAAAAAAAACCCAAAACCAACTTTGTGATAGTGATTTATGATCTGTATCCTACACAGTCATGGAAAAAAAAATCCAACTGACATTCCATACTGCTTGTATAAATCTTTCCTACCAGACAAGTATATTTGCTTTCAGGAACTGCTTTAACTAATCTTGATTTTGATATGCACACATGTACCTGAGAAAACAAAAGAACAAAAGCAAGGGCAATCCAAACAACACCCTAGGATTTTCCTTGTGATGCAAAAGGCAAGATGTAGACTAAACGTGCCCATCCCAAAGTTCCCCAGGAATGGAGAAAAAGTACTTGAAGTCTTTATTCTACCAGTTAAACTTCTGGTATTAGAAAAGAAATCCAGAAACATATTGCTGAGGACCTTATTAGCTTGACTAACACTAGCCAAATAATTTCTGGTGTAATTACCAAATGATGCTAAGCAGTGTGGGGCCCACTACAGATGTGTAAAAGAACTTTTTGATTCCCAGTAGGAAAAAAGTTCCTCATTCAGCTTTATAAGAAGAACCAGTTGAGGTGTCCACCCACTCCAGGTGTTCCCCTTTTCTTATCACCTCTCTCATAAATGGGAACTGAACACTGACTGCAGGGGGAAGCAGGTGTTCAAGCAGCCTGCGAGAAAACACTTCTACCCTGTACTTGCTGGAAATCACAGAACCCAACCACACAGTCTAACCATTTAGGAACAAGTTTCTTCAATGAAATTTTACACCCCTTAACCTCAGCTAGGATTAACAATGCACTTAAAACTCCCACATAGGAATATTCATCTGGGAGCTGTGTGGGTAGTAAAATTTTACATATCTTTCAGCTATAACATAAGTCCAAATGAAAGACTCAGTGGAAAGAAAATGACACATGATGTTTGCAATCCTCCTTCAAGACAAAGGAATCGACGACTTAAGAATTCATACAGGACAGTTTGGGATTTCCCTTCCCACTTGTGACAGATATAAATAGTAATTAAATATATGATTTCTACTGTAAGTGATTTAACATTTTCTTTGAATCTCAAAAGTTCCTGTGAGAAAGTGACAGTTCAGGCAAATTATAAGTGGCATTTTTAACTATCGTTGGCTATTCACCCTATGTCCACGTGCAGTTGTCAAACACAAAGTGAGAAATGAGGCCTAGAATTACAATTCCTATATATGCATATATTGGGAATACATTTGGAACACAAAATTTTGCTCCAAGGTAGTTTGTTTCATAAAGTTATTTCTGTTACACTGGAGAGTTACATCATGCATTGTGAGGAAATGACTGGGAAATTTTAAGTGGCATGCCCAAAAAAAGGCAAGTATGGATGATCTTCAATACAGTTTAAGCATTGACTATGGCATCCAAAGCATAAATGTGAAAATCATAACTACAGCCTTCTGCATATCCCCTGCTTAGCTGCCAAGCTGAACTCAGTGGAGTAGCCTAGAGAGACCAGAAATTTTTGTATACTGCCAAATAAATGACAAACCAGCTTAATTCCTTTCTCTACATGTACATACTTTATTATGAAAGAGCACAGGGTAATTTTTAAGGATGCAGAAGAAAATACTGAAAAAAAGACATCTAATTGTCAGAGTACACCTATAACATCTATCTGCCAGCAGTTATAATTCTGTATTTATTTGATAGACACATGGAGTTGTATCATTGTGAACTGACATCAGCTATGAATCTAACCTACATCGATTCACACTAGCCCACAATACCCTAGCGTTATGTGCTCTATCCTCATCACACACTGGCATCTATGAAGTGCCATGCAGAGACGTGGATTTTGCAACACAGGAGTTTTCTGCCCATGCATCTGAGATGGAAAATGCTAGTTTAAAGAAGGGTCTTGGATGATTCAGCATATGGTAACAATTATCAGTTTTACTAATGATACATTGAGGTTATCTATTATAATTTTGGTTTATTATTCTACTGATTTTTTACTTCCTTCTTTGTGATGCTATGTAGAAAATGGACTAAAAGAATTTAGAAAGTATAATGAGTTTAAACCAGAACATACCATCTAGGCAGGCATTTATTGCAGCACAAATAATTTTCTTAAGTCACCATGTGAAGTTTCTCCTTTAGCTTATGTATGGCAATTTCTTTTTACAATTGCAAGTGAGGAAAAGTGTAGAAATATCTTTTATATCACTGGCTTTTGCAGACAAGGCAGTTGTTACTTCACTGTTACAGTCACAGATATGGAATTGCTTAGGGCACTCTGAGCATCCTCCAGGGAGCTGCAGGTATAAACACTGACTTCTCTTATTTATGCACTCATCATTACATGAATGTAAAAAATGAAAGGATTCAGCCCATGGTTCAAATGGCAGCTGGCTTATGAGAAGCTAACAAACATGTTCTATGTCTAGCTTCAATTATCACCTGTGACACAAAATTAATAGCAACTGTAAGCTTAAGAGGTCTCAAACTTTTCTGTTCAAGTCAACTTTTATGATTATCTTCAATCAATATAGAAAGTTGGCACACAAAGAAATGAAAGTGATGAATTATATTACATATTCTTGATAGATCCACAGGTCATAAAAAACATTATCGCATTAATATGACTGACATCATTACAAAGGCCACAGTTATTACTCAGACAGCCACGTGAATTTAGAGACTCTTCAACAATTTATAAGAAAAACTGGAAGTTTATTTACTTAGTATTATTAGTGTGGCCTCATCTGCAGATTTTTTCTAAAAATTTGCCTCTGGTTCCCATGGCAAATAAATGCTACACAGTTAACCTGCTTTGCAGCGCCTGTGTGTTGTGCCTGTTTAAATTGAAGCGTGTATTTGAGAATCACGTAACTGTTGTAGATTCTGGCATTGTATTATTGAGACATTCTGATTCACTGTGTTGTGGCTATTATGAAGATTTTCAAGGTGTCACTGAAGTTTTCTAGGAACAAACAATTTGGCACAACTTGCCACTATAGGCCTATTAATCAATACCACAGGATGGCAACAACTGCAAGCAAGGAAGGTGTAATGCACCTTTTTTACAGAGTAGACTTTATCTCTTACCCATCAGAATATTAACTGTCAGAATGCAATTTTTGATACCACAATTAAAAGCTGCAATTAGGGCCATATCTATGGTTTGGTATCAAGGCAAAATTCATACTTAAGGAAGCCACCCATGTCTGGTTGACTTTTGTGGAAGGCTCACATTACACAACATAGATAAGGCTCGAAAAAGGTCATACTAGTATCCATCACTTAAAGTGATCAATTCCAGTAACTACAATTACCATTGAGTGTTGGACTTGACAGATGTATCCATGGAAAAGACTGAAAGCATCCTTTGCCAACAGCTGTGGAAAGCTGCCTTAGCTTCATGTGTGAGAGTAGAACTGCATGCCATATCTTCCCAACTCTTACTCCTGCAGTTGCTGGTCTGACTGTAACAGGGAAGTCCAGCCCTCGATATAAGCTTCTGTGACAGGACTGTAGTGCTTGTGTACACCATACAAAGAAGTCTAGGGACTGGCTATGACAGATCAGTATTACACTCCACAGGAGCTAAAGCATGTTCTTGGAAGACATACTAACAAACAGCTTGTACACAGAGTTTTGGTGAACCATGGCAAAAATATCTGGAGTTCTGATTTGTTGCGTTGAATATATTAATGGAAAGCAGTTATGTGAAATAAGAAAACAAGATATAAGAACTTATTTTACACCCATATCCTTAGTAGCCAGTCATTTTCTGAGTCTGAATCTAAAGCACTGGCATCAGCTAGCAACTTTTTGGAACAATGGATAAGGATTACACGGTTAAAAATAAATAAATCTGTAAACCTGGCAACCTTTTGAGACAGACAGCTGACCAACAGAGAGCAAGCAAAAGGTTTGAGGTAGATGATCAACTGAAAACCTCATGTCTCTCAAGCCAATAATCTCTGCCAGGACTAAAAATAAGGATGAAGTATATAGAACTGAGAAAACACATACTAAAAATCACAATACAAAGAAGCCTTTGAAATTCCAGGCATTTTGAATTTTGTGTACTTAAAAAAAAAAAAGCAATCTGAAACAGTTATCAATGTTTCACTACCAAACCTAAACTTTATTGCAAAAGTTTTGCTGGTATATATTTTAGATGTTACTTTGGCCAAATGCCCAAAATAAAAGTGGTCTGTGAAGACACCTGTTGAGAAAAAGAAATGCTGTAGAGTGGGAAACTTCTATAGGATCACCAAGACAAATCCTCAGGTTAAGGTCAGGAACCAACATAGTTGCTTGTTTAGCTTACACATTTGTATTTTACTACAGCTGTGAAAAAGAGGAGATGGGACCAGCTACTGGAAATACCACAGTGTTGCATAAATGTTTAATACTGCCATAGGCTGTACTTAATCACAGATGAAAAGCTCTCAATCTTTCCTCATTTGGTTTCTTTTGATTATTCCAGTTATGTTTGTTTTACAGTAACTGAGATTCAATAGTATCTGCATTTTGATGGGATTAATTTTACATACTATATGCTTTATTTACCCTTAAAAGTTAACAACAGAATAAATACTACTAGATACATCAAAACTGACACAAAAAGCCCAGCCAACACCTGCCCCTTTTTTGGTAGACTTGCACATCATATTTGTTAAATGGGAGAAAATAAATCTTGCCAAGCAAGCCTTTTATTATTTTTTTTGTAGCAACACTAACAGAGAAGAAATAAACTGGAAAAGCAGGCATCCCATGGGACACCCTAGTGAGAAAACTTGAAGCATCAATTTCATTTCTTATACTAGAAATCAATTTGCATGACTTAGTTTTAAAGAATATATAAAATACCTCCAAAATCAAACTGGTACTACCCTAACTCTGTAGATGGTCTGGAATTTCCTATGAAAACTCTCCCAGAAACAAGATCAGTTCCAAAACTTGGCCATAGCCAAATTACTAAAATTACACAGCTTGTACTTGTCATCATTGGCAGCTGCTGTAAGATATTGGTCCTGATACCTCAGGCAGAGACGAGAAACATACTCCAAGACTTGTGCTCTCCGATGATGTGCACAGAATTAGGGGCAGAGACAAGAGGAAGAAAATCTCCAAGGTAACCTTCCCATGCAGGTAAACCTCCTGCTGCTGACTCATAATGGCATTCGGTTTTCTCATTTTTAAAGAGACAACATATACATAATATACCTGAGAATATGCAGTACCTTTTGAGAAGTTATTGCTGACACTGAACACTTGCCCCAGGTACCCACACCAGTATTTCTGTTTTGTTTTGCAACTGCTTTGTGCTTCTTAAAAATGAACTGGTAGAAGAAGAGCCAGATTTCACAGTTGCTTAAGGAAGGCAAATACAAAGGAGTTCTCAAGCATAGCCTTGCCTGGTTGCTGCATGGAATAGAAAGCTCAATCCTTTATCTTACACAAAGGTGTTCTTTCCAAAGTGCACAGGAAATTTGCCTCATACAGTTACACCTGAGTTTCATGATATGAAAGTAGGGATGGTGGAAGGAAGAGGGAAGGGTCTGTGCTACACTGCTACTTACTACACATTTGCCTACAGAGCCCCAGACATTAACTGGAGATCCAGCAGAAACAATGAAATATAAAGCACTGTCAAAGACAAAGCAACACAGCAGGACAATAAAATGCCTTTTTCCAACTTCTCACAACAGTTGTTTTCATGTTCTTCTGCACCAGGCCTATTTCTTCAAACTTAAATCCCTCGCAGCCCTTCTCTGTTCTATCCAGAATTCTCTTTGCTTTTAGTAATGCAGGAACAGAAAGTGGGGTGAGGAGGAGTCAGAGCCTTCTAACAGCAACCTGAAATTCTTTACATATCAGAAGAACAGCTTGTCATATAGTATATCGGGATGTGGTTTTACAGGCACAAGATCAGAAGTGTGATGATAAAGACATTTTCTAATCTGGAAGGAATTATAACAGGCTAAAGAATAATTGAAATTCTCTACCTGTAGCCCTCAGCTTTGCCAATTTGTTACCTGCACTATTCAGAAGAAAAGTAAGTCTTTCAAGAGCTAGGAAAATTTTAAATGAAAAGTAGCTGAAATTTCAAAGATCTACATTTAGGTTTGAGCAAGTGATGATATTTTATAATTACAGGAAAACAATCTTCAATTTATACACATCATTTTCTGCAATAAAAGGAATCTGTCTGTGTTTCTTGAAGACAAAACAAGAATGTTAGGAGAAACGGGATTTAATACAAGGCACATGATGACCTGGAGCAGCCATAACCTTCCACAGATCATAGAAGTCTTGTAAATGGATCAGGTGCTCTGCAGATTGACATCATAGAAAGATGTAGAAGAAATTTCCCTGATCTCCTCTTTTATAAAGCAATACTATATGGGCATCTTCATATTCTGACAATTTATTCTGCAGATAGTGCAGCTTTACTACCATATAGGCAACAACCTCCAGGATGATTTACTTGGATGTTGAGCTTGCGAGAACCTCATCAACTAGGAAAATTTTTCTCTTTCTGCTTCCACTTTTCAATGGAAAACAGTAAATAAATTCTATCCATTCAATCAGCTTATAAAATTCTTTTTCCCTTGCAGAGCACTACATGGTTTGTGTATTTGGCCTCTTCACTGCATTTGCAAGATTCTGAGGGTTTTTTGGTTGATTTTTTTCGGTGGTGGTGCTTTTTTCCAAATTCTAGCATTATTTCTGAAATGATGTTGTCATACAAAACCCCCGTAACAAATGCCTGTGTTCTCATTCCCCAATGTTTGTACATTCTTTTGTTCTGTGTTATTTAAGAAGATGTGATAGCCTATTTCAATTTTTAACTCAAGTTGGAAGAGTCACAACTCTGAATTTGGCCACTTTCTGTTACACAACACTCTTAATGAGGGGAAAAAAGGAGCTGTACCAGGGTACACTTTTTATAGTATTCATGGTGCCTTACATAATAACCAATTAATCATGGCCTTATAAACCCCTTAACAACTATGCTACTCATTAGCAGTAAGTCCATCTTATTTTCTTGACTTTTGTTATCATATCTTCCCAGGAACTTATATTTCTCATTGTAGTTCCTTTCACTGTTATTATTTCTTAAGGTACCTTTAAAATTAGAATGAACACACAATGAAAACTTAAATATTGGAAAGAATAGCCTGTAGCGCTTGTGAGATGACAATGTTCTGCTTTGGCCTACTGAGCAGAGAGCTTTTCCAGGTTATGTGTGGCAGACATACCTCACTATCCTCACAGAATATTGTATAAAACCCAATAAAGATTAAAGCAATAAGGTTTCTGCAGGAGTTAAGTAGGACTCTAGAGAAATAGCTTTAAACACTAATAGCCTTTTCATAGAGCTCTACAGGACTGTATAACTACTTTTAAAGTGCATTGCACATGCCGTTACATATTTCCCATTCAAAGCAGGAGGATATGACTGTAACTGAAAAGGTCGAAACAGCCAGCCAAGTGATGACTTTCAAGAACCAGAGCCAAATTTTATTCCCAGTCATTTTCAAGCAGGAAGAAGAAGTGCTCAATCAGTGCTAAGCACTACTGAAGGCACACATTTGCCTGTGCATGCACGGATGGCTGCACACATGCACAGAAATACATTCAGACTAGTTTGCCCGTAACAATGCCACTATTAGAGCCAGCAATTTCAACAACATGGCTTCCAAGAATGCTTATTATCTTCAGATCCCAAAACAAATCTCTTCAAGAAAACATCTGGACCAGGACAAAGGACCAGGCCTTCAGGCTCGAAAGAAAATTAAATTTTCAAACTGTCTCCGTGGAGCCTTCAAAACATGCATGAGCCCATCACTAATACATTCATTCATTTTCTCAACTTACATGTTAGGCCAAGTTAAATCTATGAGGCTTTTGTACTTTCCACAACATATATTTTACCTTGTGCATTAAGGTCATTAACTGGAGTAAGGAACAGCAAAGATATTTAACTTCCACAGAAGTCGTGACCTAAGAGCCCAAGGGCTGGTTTGTTGTCACTCTAGTTCTTTTTTTCTTTTAAATCCCAGTGCTTCTATACAAAGCTCACAGCTGGATGATGTGAAGAAAAGGAAAACATTGGACCTGTAGTTGTTGAAGATGGTCATCTGACTAATAGGCATTAAGAAAAAGCCTAGGCATTCAATGTGGTTTTTTGCCTTGGGCTGCCCAGTCCCCTGATTTGGATGACCACAAGTGTGGGGACAATGACTTTCCATCTTTTGAACACTGAAATTGTAAGGGACCAGATGTATTAGCTGAATGTTCACAAGTCCATGGGGCCTGACGGGATTGATCCCAGATTACTGAAGGAGCTAGCAGATGTCATGGCAGGACCTCTCTTGATCATCTGCCAGAGGTCTTGGGAGTCTGGGGAGGTCCCTACTGACTGGAAGCTAGCCAGTGTTATTCCAATCTACAAAAAGGGCATGAGGGAAGACCCAGGGAACTACAGACCTGTTGGCTTAACCTCAGTTCCTGAAAAAAATATGGAAAAGATTACACTGGGTACAGTTGAAAGACATTTAAAGAGCAATGCAATCATCAGACACAGTCAACATGAGTTCATAGAAGGAAAGCACTGTGTAAGTAATTTGATATCCTTTTATGATAAGGTCACTCACCCAGTGGATGAAGGGAAGGTAGTTTTTCTGAATTTTAGTAAGGCTTTTGATACTGTCCCTCACAGCATACTTCTGGACAAGTTGTTCAACTGTGAGATGAGCAGGTTTATGGCATGCTAGGTGGAGAACTTGCTGAAGGGCAGAGTTCAAAGGGTTGTAGTGAGTGGGGCTAAATCTGGCTGGTGACCGGTCACCAGCAGTGCTCCTCAGGGTTCAATTCTAGGGCCAGTTCTGTTCAATATATTCATCAATGATCTGGGGGCAGGAGTTGAATACAGCATTAACAAGTTTGCTGATGATAGCAAACTGGAAGGTGCTGCTAACTCTTGAGGGATAAGAGGCCTTGCAAAGGGATCTTGATAAATTGGAGTATTGGGCTACGATCAGTGGGATGTAATTTGACAAGAGCAAATGCCAGATTTTGCAACTAGGACAGTAACGCCAGGAGTAACGCCAGGTACAAGTATAAACTGAGAGGAGTGTCTGGAGAGCAGCCCTGCAGAAAGGGATCCAGGCATGCTGGTTGACAGCAGGCTCAACATGAGTCAGCAGTGTGCCCTGCAATGAAGAAGGCAAACTGCATTGTGGGGTGCATCAAACAAAGCATCTCCAGCTGGTCAAAAGAGGTGATTATCGCACTGTATTCAGTATTTTTGTGGCCTCACCTTGAGCACTGTGTGCAGTTCTGGGCCCCACAATTTAATTAGGCTGTGAAGGTCCTTGAATGTGTCCAGAGGAGGGCAACAAAACTGGTGAAATGGCTGGAAAGCACATCCTATGAGGCACAGTGGAGGACTTTGGGTTTGTCCAGTTTGAAGAAAAGGAGGATGAGGGGCTATGAGGAGGGGCGGAGTAGAAAGGGAAGCACTGAGCTCTTCTCCCTGGTATCCAGTGACATGACACATGGGAACAGTTCGAAGCTGCACCAGGGGAGGCTCAGACTGGACATTAGGAAGCACTTATTTATCAAGAGGGTGGTCAGACACTGGAACAGGCTTCCTAGAGAGGTGGTCAGTGCCCCAAGCCTGTCAGTGTTTAAGAGGCATTTGGAAAATGCCTTTAACAGTATGCTTTAACTTTTAGTCAGCCCTGAATTGGTCAGGCAGTTAGACTAGAGGATCATTGGAGGCCCCTTTCAACTGAAAATAGTCTATTTTAGTGTGACCACCAGGTCAAGGGAGACGATTCTCCCAATCTACTCCACTCTGGTGAGAACCCAGCTGGAATTCTGTGTCCAGCTCTGGAGTCTCCAGCACAAGACAAACATGGACCTGTTGGAGCAAGTCCAGAGGAGGGCCACAAAGATGATCAGAGGGCTGGAACACCTCTTGCATGAAGAAAGGCTGAGAAAGTTGGGATTGTTCAGTCTGGAGAAGAGAAGGCTCTGGTGAAGTCTTACCGAGGCCTTTCAATATATAAAGGGGGCTAATAAGAAAGATGGAGGGGTTTTTTGTTTGTTTGTTTTTTTACCGAGGCCTGGCAATGATTTTAAACCAAGAAGGTAGGTTTAGATCAGACAAGGAAAAAAAAATTATGATGAGGGTGGTGAGACACTGGAAGAGGTTGCCCAGAGAAACTGTGGATGCCCCATCCCTGGAGGTGTTCAAGAACACGTTGGATGGGGCTTTGAGTAACCTGGTCTAGTGAAAGATGTCCCTACCCACGGCAAGGGGTTGGAATTAGATAATCTATAAAGGTCCTTTCCAATGCAAATCACTCTGAGATTCTATGATTATATAAAATTGACCTCTACTTGCAGGTGTTCAAGGTATGCAATTTTTATTTACCAACAGAAACATTTTCAAAACTCACTGAAAAATTAGGCACCTTTTCACTGAAATACACAGGCAAACCAGTATGGGAGGGCCCGCCAAGCTATACTATCAAGTGCATAAAGTAAGATTATTATCATACTTTTAACAGTCACTATGTTGTGCATATGCATTGTCTCTGAAATGCATCCACTAACGTACTTCGTCAGTTGGTGTCTAATACACACATAACAATAGGGATATGCTTCTTCCCTTGAGTGGGTCGCTGCAGTCAGTTTGCCTGACTACTTGAAAGAAATATATTATTAATAGATTTTAGAAAGATGCATTATTTCATATATTTTTTTTAGGTAAGAAATCCTAAAGAGATGAATGAAACTGACAGAAAAATGAATTACATCCGTTATCAGAAAATTACTTCATGATAGACAATGCAGCCAACTTCAAGGGACTCTGTAACAGCATTCTACTTTGCTCAAGATGCACTGAATGAAGCAGTTAACAGAAACAGGACACAATTAAAAGAAAGTACTTAGAGGTTCCATATGGCAACTGTACAGCTTTCTAACATGGAAAACTGAGAGGCAGTATATTGGCTAAAGAATTTTTTAAAAACTAGAGTAAAAAATTACCTTTGTATGCAAGAATGCAGAAATTCAACACAAAATATGTACAATGTCAAACAATCAGTGCATTGCATTTATGCATTGTAAACACTCAGGTTCTTTTCAAAAACTTCTCAAAGGTTTTTTGTTTTGTTTTCAAAGGGAAGTCCTACATTTTCTAGGCATCTGAGAAACATTAAAAAAAAAAAAGGTCTTTTTGACAGTAGTAAAGGAAAACCAAAATACAACAACTTGACTTTAGAGTAATATATGCTATCATAAATATATGATGAATTACCGGATAGCCATTTCGCCCTGGTAGGCCCTGGTTGAATGAGATGAAATGGTATGACACACATTAACAACACAGTTATGACACATGATATAACAAACATGCAGAGTACATACTGCCAATATTTTTGCATATCTATTATTTTTTTATATGTGATGATATTACAAAACAACAAATATGAAACAGGTACTACATAGTGAAGAAATGAGGCTTTGGCAATGGAAATTATATGCTTTAACTTAAATAAACACTGTAATTAAAAGACTGCTGTCTACTTCTGAGGCTCACTGAAATTCCTTTTGTTAGGAAAAAAAATATCTGCCTAGAATGAAGGGAAGTATGGGGTGAAAAGAAAAAATGTTCATTGCCTAGGCTGCCACTAGAACAGCAGTGCCAAGGAAGAAATTTGAGAATGCTATAATAGATCATGAAAAAAAAAAATTGAATACCCCAGCCTTTGACTGTTATCATACACAACACTCAGTAGTCACCTACAATGAAAGTAAACAGAGCACTGCAGTAGCCTTTGAAAATACAACATACACCTAATTCCTTGCAGTGCTCTGTGGGATACACAAAGATTTGCTATTTTAAATGAAAACCATTACTACAGATGAAAACAATGACTGAGTTCACAACAGTTGGTGCTAGCCAGACTGTGTCTATGAAAATAAATGAGTGAGTTAGGGACAGAAACCTTTACTGCCTATCAGCAAGATGAAGTCTTGTAAGTTTCAAATATGCAACTTGGAATTTTAAGTCAGATACTTCTGAAAATTATTCAGCCATGGGAACTATTTGTGTTAATATTGCCACAATCTAGATTTTTTTAATTTTTTTTTTTAAATGGACCTGTACTATAACAGCAGGGAACTGAAGTCAAAGACATTCATAACAAGGCACACAGTGAACTCCTGTCACAGGAAAATCACTTGTATGATGATTTATGGTTGTTCTTTGTGTTTCATGGGAAGACTGCAAAAGAAATTGCAGAAACCAGTGTTGCTTTCAAATAAACAGAACCATTATGCATTTAAACTTGGCTTTTCATTGGTGGCTTGTTAAACGTATTTGTCACTATGAACTGCTGAGCACGTGGTCAAAATTTTTCAAGGATAAGTATTATCTATGCTCAGTATATACAGTTTACAGTAAAATCATGATGTCACAGCAGAAATTGAACAGATTAATTCACTATTCTCAAATATGCATGTAGCATAGAATAGATAAAAATAAAAATATTGCGGAAATACTATAAATATCAAAGAAAATAAATAGAAGTCTGTAAACACTGTAAAAGAAATACTGCTTTAATAGTTATACTTTTAGACCATATGATGCACATGGATGGCACACCAAATAAAAATTATTATGTTTAGTCCTGTTCTTCAAGTCAGAATTTTGACCTATTCTGTGAATATACAACAAAGCCAACAAAAACCAAACAAGCACACACAAAAAAAACCACCCACAAAAAAACCCAAACCCCACAACACAATCAAAAGCCAAAACAACCATAAAAAACCCAGAAGAAACTGTTTTCTTACAAACAGGATTAGCACAATATTCAATCAATTTCCTAAACTAAATAGCATTATTCATTTTACACAAGCACTTACTGGCTTCAGTAACAATTTGACTGCAATGAGCTGGACAGCCTGTGTACCTCCAAAGAACAAGGAGCTTGTACCCCGAGTTTGTGATAACTGCAGAGGAAGTTACTACCCAGCAAAAGACAGTGACCAAGTCTGGACTCCTAAGATAGCATACTTTCACATTTTTATACTGCACTGAAGTATCTGTTATCAAAGCAAAATGAACATAACATACTTACATGGAATTGTAATCCAAACTGCTATCTGGAGTGCTGAATAGAAAGCTTTATTGTTTCAGAGACTATTTTCTTCAGGAATTTTTTGATTAAATTACTCAGCTCCAAGATAATTAGTGAGTGGTTACACTATATAAGTATAAAATCTCAATGATACACGATCATTTTATCATGGTGATAATTTAGCAGGATCTAACAGATTTTTCCCTGATTCTGGAAGAACAAACAATGTATCACTGTACTTACAGGAGGTCCTGTGGGCGTGGGGGGAGAGGGAAGAGGGTAAAAAAAGAGAAAAAAAAGAAAAAAGAATATGTAAGCTTATGAATTTATTAAAGACACACATATATGTACAAAGCCAAGCACAAGGCCTCACGTTTTTAAGTGAGCACTTACACTGTACACATTTTCCCAGTCAAATACTTTTTAACTTTGATTGTGCTTTGCAACTTGTAAATATGCCTAATGCCTAAATGCATATGCTTACCTTACCAATTCTTCAACTATGGTCATGCAATCTTATGCAAGTCACTTCTCTCCATCCATTTCCATACAATTTCATGCCAGTCCAAAAATACCAGCCATGGACTACAATTCATTTTGTTAGACTCCACATAAAGCACATCATCAGTTTCAGGTAGCCACGTAGTTGGCATTTCATCACATCTTGGCCATAAAATTGTGCAAAGTATCCTTGGCATTTAACCTTGGCATCTTGTCAAGACACTCATGCACCAGCATCTTCCAGCTCTGCCTATGAGGGGAGGTTTCAATGGCCACCTGACAGTGCTGAACTTTTTTTTCATTGCCTTTCTTTCTCAAGGCACACATATAAAATGCTCCCCATTAAAATGTCACACTTCGTGAAGTGATATTTGCACATTTTTTCAATTATTGAGACTCAAAGTCTTTTGTGTAGCAGTTCTTGGAAACATTATCAAAGGGCCACAAATCAAATCTTAATAAGACTATTTCAGTCTTATTAAGTCGAGCAGCTGCAGCTCCCAAATCAATGGCATTTCATTAAGCTTTTATGCCTCTCTCTAATTTCTGAATAAAGTGAAGTGCAAAAGCAGTATAAAACAACAGCAGCTGTACTTTGAGATTGCTTTTAATATTGACAGCCTTTTGGTTTTAACAATGCAATTTTACTGGCCAGTAACTAAGGTAATTTCTTTATCCTGGTAAATATTCTTAAATAGCATTTTAAGGTGCAGGTCTGCTTTCAAAAGAGAGATCAATTTCCTTTATTAATAGTTTAATATGTGTTTATTTGCAATGTAAAATGAATTGACAAGCATTCTGCAAAGTAATTGCCAGGATCATTTGTAAGACAATCTTCAACCATAGAATTTCCTTCTACACCATCATATTTTTCTCTGAAGTAAATACTAACCCAACACTGAATGGAAACAACAAGGTGATCTATATTAACCTTTAGTAGGGCTTGGCTTCAGTTTTGTGATGCAGGAATATACAGAAATCTTTTTTAAGAGCTGGATAAATGATCATTTAAAGATATAAGAAAGGCTACCCAAGATTTACAGAGATCAAGCTGACTGGAAGATTTTTTGCAATGGGCAGATAAGAGGAGACAGAGGAGATCAGAAATGCTTATTTTCTCCAGCATTGCCTCCAGCCAGTTCACCTTTATGAAAGACTCAGTCCCACAAGTTGATGAGCAATTCCAGTTCCTGTGAATGCCAGCAGGAAAAGGTGCTCAGCATCTCACAACTTTGTCTCAAATGAAATTTCAAGCTCTGCACCACCAGCAGGATTCTCTCAACAGCAACCTCCCTGGCAGACGGTAACAAACCTATAAATGTTTTTCTTATTTCTGCAAGAACTTAATTGCTACTCATTTCTAGTAAACAACAATTTCTCTCATACAGAGTAGTCTACTTCGCACATTATTTCCTTGAGTACTGACATTCTTAACATAAGGAATTTTATTTCCTTCTTTATTTCCTTCTAAAATTGTTCGCCCCAAACCAAGGGGGCCTGATGCAACGCTAACTTACAGTACTCCAACTACGGACTTCCATGGAGTCATTCTAACTTCTGCAAGTGTGAGAAGATATCAAAATGGTTTGATAATTACCAGTGTGTTACCAATGGTACCATGTCAAGCATTATGAGGTGTGACTACAAATTAATAACACCCAAGACTAGAAAACTATCTGGAAGGCCACTAGGTATATGCCAAGGGTCATAAATTTTTTACCAGAAAAGTTTCAGATCTCTCTTTCAGAACACACAAGCAACAAAAATAAAAATGAAGGCATGCTGGGTATGCATCCCCACAAAAACACAGACATGAAATAACAATGGATCTCATGAAACTGAAAACTTACCAGTCTCTCCTCTTCTGCCCCGCTTACCTCTTTTCCCTGGAGGACCTAAAAAGAAGATGGTCTATTGTAACTTTTTTTCCTTGAGTCTATATGTAGAATATAATTTTTTTTTTGATGTAAGGGCATTAAATAGATGCATTACATGAGGTACAGAGACTTTGACTGAACAGGGGTAAAAGATAATCAGAATAAAATTTGGAAGGTAAAGATAAAACTGACAGCTATATTACCCACTGTAGGCTCTCAGAAAAAAAGGCTGGGAGAAACTTTAGAGGTCTAGTTCATTCCTCTTTCTCAAGAAAAAAGTTAACTACATCTAAATTTTTACTGCAACTTCCATAGGCATTTTTTCCCCAGTATTTTACTGTTCTGACAAGTGGAACATTTTTCTTTATGTCCAGACTGCTGCACTGAAATCCATCAATTCTTGTGCTTTCCACCACAAACCCCAGAGAATAAATTGTTCCTTTCCTTCCCTCAAAAAAAAAAAAAAAAAAAAAAGTATCTGTATTCTTCAGAATTGCTACACCATTCCTTCAATCTTCTTAAACTAAACTTATCGTGGGGCATTAAATTTCACAGAATCACAGAACAGCCTTGGTAGGAAAAGACTTCTAAGATCATCAAGTCCAACCATTAACCTAACACTGCCAATTCACCACTACACCACGTCCCTCAGCACCACATCTACACATCTCTTAAATCCCTCCAGGGATGGAGACTCCACCACTGCCCGGGGCAGCCTGTTCCGGTGCTTGACAAACCTTTCAGTGAAGAAATTTTTCCTTATATCAAATCTAGACTTCCCCTGGCACAACTTGAGGCCATTACTCCTCATCTTATCACTAGTTACCTGGGAGAAGAGGCCAACCTCCAACTCACTACAACCTCCTTTCAGGTAGTTGTAGAGAGCGATAAGGTCTCCCCCAAGCCTCCTCTTGTCCAGACTAAAATAACCCCAGGTCCCTCAGCCTCTCCTCATGAGACTTGCGCTTGAGACCCTTCAGCAGATTCATTCAGTTTCATTCAGTTATTCCTGTACTAAGCCCAAAGATTAGCATTTATTTATAAGAGCAAATCCTCCAGAAAAGGCATCCAGCCTCCATCTGAAAACATACAGGAGATGAAGAAACCATCACCTGGCTTGCCATCACCTAAACGCTAACAACAGTGCATGTATCATTAGACACTACAGTGCTCTGCTTCCAGTTTATTTGTTAACCAAACCACAATGCCTTAAGTGCCTATGTGCTTTTTGCTAAGGACCATTACTCATGATCCTTTTTCCACAAATATTTATATACTATAGTCAGTGTCTTCTGCCACCTCTGAAGAAAAAATAAAATCATTTTTGTCCCTCATTTCTGCACTCCAATCTTCAACATCCTTTCTAAACTGCAGTCATTAGTACATTCTTCCCTTCTTCTTGGTGACCTTGACATATTGTTCCTAAAAATGCAAGGAAAGCACACTTGCACTTCTCCTTGGACAGCTAGGAAGAGAGGCAGCAGCTGTGGTGGTGACACAGAGTACTGAAATGCTGCTGCTCTAAAGAGAGAACCACAGGTGGGACTCTCAAAGCTGCTGAAGAGAGGCGAGCGCACGGCTGGAATTTCCAAAAGCAGCTATGCGTGCAAGAGCACAAGTACCTCTGCTGTATCTCACTGCTTGTAATAGATATTAGGTGCACAGGTGGTTTTGTGCAAATAGTTAAGCAACCCTCTGCTACTTTAAACATCTACAAGATTGTGCAAATAATCTGAACTATCATCCCAGAGCTTTTAAACGCATATGAATGCCAAATCTCACTTTGCATTCTATGTTTGTGGTGATCTGCCTTAAAAGACTAAAATGCTGAAAAGAAATATTAGTGATACAGTTTCAATATATATGTGAAAAAGCATCAGTTTGTCTGGCAAATAAAAGAACACTGATTAAACAAACAAACAAAAAAAGATAAAGGAAAAAGAAGAGGAGCAGCTCTTGCCTTGAAGGTAGAGAGATTTATTCCTATCAGAACACTTTAATGTTTACAATAGTGGAATAAAGCAACACAATTTTAAGACAACAACATTATACAAAGCAAGAATGGCATAGAATATTTATCATCAACAGCATTCTTAACAAGACAAGAATATTTTGTTATTATATGCTGAAAAATAGCAAAAGTGTAACCTCAGTGTAGAAAACCTTGCAACTTTCTCCTGAAACACTGCAGTCTGCAACAGAGACCTATGGAAACTTCTTACACAGGCAACAACACAGAACCTTAGAATAGCCTTGGTTGGAAGAGACCTCTAAGATCATCAAGTCCAACCATTAACCTAGCACTGCCAAGTCACCACTACACCATGTCCCTCAGCACCACATCTACATGTCACGTTACAATACGACATGTTACAACACACAATACATTCCTATACACACAAACTGGAGTTTTTTTTCTTCAACTAATACTGAAACTCATTAGAGCCCCTGTGCATGCATACAGCCCTCAGTGGACATTTCCTGGGCTACCCCCAAGCTCACAACACATCTGTGCAAAAACTTGGACTGATCACAAACTTGGATGTGCAGGAGAAACTTCAAAGGTTTACTACCATGTTCTATGCTGAAAGATAGATCATTACAACAAAATATTCTCATCCTCTTTTGCAGAATATTGTTTTATTAAGCTTTAAGTGAGCAATAGGTGTGCACATGCACACACACAAGCATGTCTATTATCAAGTCTCCTTCAGAGAAAACAACAAAACTTTGAAATGAAAAAACTTCTACTACAGAACAGCAAAAGGCATTAAAAGCCACTAATAGAAAACCCTGAAGGTAACTTCAACTCATTGATTTTAAGAAGGAATTCATTTTGTCTAGCAAACCATATTTCCATAAAGCATTACACTGCCAGTTTAGGAGCTGTGTACAGTGATGGCAAAGAAGGGGCTCCAGTTCTGCATTCCTCTGACATCAAGCACTGATCCCTTCTAAGTCATTAATCTGAGAGTACTAGATTCAGATGTACATATCAGTCACCAGAAAAATTATTATTATCATTATATTTCCAAAGTAACCACACCACTGAAGTTTGGACTTGCACCAGGATTACTGAAATCACACCATCACCCCTGACCTTTGCCTTGTCTGGTCAACAATATTTAGGGGCTACTGAGTAATGCAAATCAATTCTCTCTCTCATTAAAAGCTTTTTTGATTTCTGCACTACTCGGGTCTCTGTCAAGGTGGTAGCATTTGCAAACCTCTTAGAAACTGTGAGATAAGAGGTGTATCTTGCAAACTTCTACTGCGTTTTGGGGACTATTTGAGGAAAGAATTTCTGTATTTTTATCTGTTTATTAATTTATTACCAATACAAAACAATTCATTTTGAGCAGTTAATCACAGACTGTTCCAGTTCACAGAAACACTAACACGTAGAAGATCATCACTAGATAACCTGCTACTTCTGAAACTACATGAGCTTTCATGTTTTCCTGAACAGGCTGCTTACACTAAATCTTAACTGCTAACAGCATCTATTGGTCCAAGAGTTTCCAGTTATTAAAACCCTAGGTATTTTGCTATAAATATTAACTTTCCATCTGCCTATAGTTTTATAACTTTGCACTAATTGGAGGATTTCGGGGAGACTCATTGCAGCAGAAGGAGCAGTGAATAAAGCCATACTAGACACAATGTCATCTTACAATAAATCCCCATAATTTTACAGCTTGCACAAGATACACAACATATGACACAAATATTCTGAACTTTCTTGTCCAGGGTAAAAATTTCTCTATAATAGTATCAGAAGTGTCCACACGGAATTGAATTTAATCCAGAGTATTTAAAAAGTCGTTTGTTTTGAACATCTTTTTATATTAAATATATAAACCTTAGAAAGAAAAACAAAAGTCTGGATCTCAGTGAAGTGAGCTGAGTTAATAAAGATTAATGATACTGAACAATAAGAAAAAGCTAGTTTATAGTAGCCAAGTTTGCCAATACATTGTTTTCCTAAGCTCACTAGATTTACCTAGGGAGTAGGGAGTAAGAGTAAAATGCCAGAAGATAAGTGGGTTTTCATTTTTAACTTAGCTCAGCTTCAAAACATTTGAAACAATTTTATTCTTCTGAAAATATTTATGAATCTTATTTTTATTAAGAAAACGTTTAGAGGAACTGTGGGTTTTTTCATTCAAATATAAAAAAATAATGTCAGTGCTATTCCATATCTACCAAGGGAATTTTGAAAGTTAAAACAATTGCTGTGTCATCCCTGGCGTCACTGGGGTTGATGTCTATTATGTGTGATCTGTTTGATTTGTTTGTATCTCCAGCGATCACCCATATACTGACTTTGTTGTATACAATAGAAACTAATTACTGGTTTGTTCTGCTGCTGGCTGCATCCTTTGTGCTAGGCCTAGTAATTGGCAACAGGTAACAGCTGTAGATTTTGACACTTAATATTTTAATTGAAATATAAGCAATGTAAAGTAACAAGTTAATAATAAGGCTGTAACAATTTCTCCCCCGCAAATTCCTGCAATTAAACCTCAAAATTCTTCTCGATCCTCAGTTGCTGTTGAAATAAATGCCTACGGAGTACCATTGCAGAGACTATGTAGGAACAAGAATGTAACTGTTAACTGTTTTTTCAAGACATTCTCAAAAATATTAAGCACAACTTTGATGACGTTCACCTCCTAGTAGTGGGTATTCTAATCTTTGCAATCAGAAATCCCAGAATATTGTGATCTGAATCAGAAATAATTAGTACAGATAAACTATGGACAGATCAAAAATCATCTAGGTTGGAAAAGACCACTGAAAAGAGCATTGAGCCCAATCATCAACCTAACAGTCCTTGAGTACACCATATCCCTGAGTGCTATGTTAACAGACTCTTAAACGCCTCCAGGGATGGGGACTCCATCACCGCCCTGGGCAGATCATTGTTGTCGTTCTGGAGAGGCTGCCTCTATGTTCCTTGTTTCTTTTTAATAATTTGTCCCATATGTGCAGAGCAGTGCCAGCGGTCTATCTTCTATTTTTATACTGCTCTATGGGACAGTTTTGACTAGAGGAAATCAGGTTACAATTGTATGTACTCCACTATATGTCTTGCCATACATGTCAAAAAAGGTCACACAAATCAGCCACATACCTTATGGGGTGGGAGCTAACATGCCATCTTCACACTACAGAAAGACTCAGCTATGCACTTAATCTGAGTTAAGAACACCATAAATCTTAATTTTAGATTTATGCATATTTTTTAAATCTGGTACAACAGATGGAAAATATACTCTTTCCTAATTTATTTATTATTGCATTTTTCCAGTGTTTGGTCTTGAAAAATGAGTCAAATTATGACATCATTAATTTATTAAAGATACAAAAATGTAAAGATGGGGTATATTGTTCACACATTAGACAGGAAAAGCAGGATTTTAGTCAGTTCAGTTCTGCATCTATTTTCTAAAAAAGAACATTCCAAAAGCATTTGAGCAAGGCTGCCCTTGCTCAAAGGGAAAAAGGTCTGAGCTATCAAAAGCATAAAACAACGATAATGTTTTCGTTCTCTGAAATACATTTTTAGCTATTGAAGAAATAATTTACACTGTAATAATGCATATTTATGAGGCACTGGAAAAACTGGGCTCAGGTTTTTAATTGGTATGAATTAGTGATGATGACTAAGTTACATTGTTTCTCACCAGCTAAGAACTTTAAAAACAGGGGGACAGACAATGTGCAGTTTCCCTACATCAAGCTTGGACTCCATAACTTTCTTTCAGTCTTCCACAAACTAATCCTACGTTGTTAAGGAGACAGATTCAATAATTAAGTGGCACAAACTGGGAGGTGAAATTATGCCATAACAGTCAGGTCTTTCAAAAAAACCCACATATTCATCTTTAGAACTAAGAGTGGTACTAGCACATTGTTACACTGGCACCACCTGCATTCTTTCATTTATTGATATATTTACAGCAAACAAATTCTACTTTTCAAAGCAGCAGACTGAAAAAAACCAGACCCAAATAACAAAAAAACATTTGGTGGATGAGACCTAGAGTCTCTCTATCAGCACCTGCCAGGCGTGTCAAAATGCTTTGTCATTTGGTCATCAGCTGATCTAGAACGTCAAGTTTGTCCTAATTTTGGAAAGAAGTACAGTGGCATCCTCAAGTCAAAGGAAAAGAATTTCCCCATCTCAGGTTATTTGAAACTCTAACAGGTACTCACTGTCTCTGTAAGTAAGAGCTCCTGCACCAAACTGGTGCACCAACGTGAGGATATCAGAAGAGTTCAGAATCCTGTTCCCTGTTTATTCATGCACAGGACCTTGCTCACATGTCGCTTGACACACACACATAGCTACTATTAAAGGTGATGAGTACACCACGTGTACATGAAGAGAAGAATGTTTTCCTGGCCATTTTGAAGGACATCCATTTCGCACACAGTTTACAGCAACGTAAGATTTCTCCTGTCAAGTCAGAAAAGCGAACTGGCTCAATTACGTTCTCAGAGTAAATACTGAGCAACTTTGCTGAAGTTAGTAGAATTACTTCTGTATCAGGTAGGTATTAGGCATAAAACTGCCAACCTTGCTGAAATCATGTGATTAAAATATCTAGAAGTCAGCTGAACCAAACCAACCAAGCCACCCAAACCATCCTTTCTGATTCAACTGCAACAGTGGCAAAATGAGCAGCATGGTGACAACAACCATTCCAAAAATTCTAAGATCATTCAGGATTATCATTCTGAATTAATTCTAGAACTGTATCAACGTCCACTCCTTTTTCCCTTAACCTTGTAAAATCGTGGGCCTAAGAAAGCATGTGTCACAACAAGCCTCACCATGTAAAACATACTTCAAGAAGTATTTGTTTCTTTTTGTCCACGGTAAAAGTTCCCTGTCTTGTAAAACCTTAGATGTCTCCTTCTACATTGTCATGAGGCTGAGAAACTTACATTCCTTACCCAGCTTCTTGATACCACTGTGCTAAATAGCATACACTTTTTAAAGATTTCTCTCACTTGTCTCCTTTGTAAGGTTAACATACACCATTTTTTCATTCTCATACTTTCCATATGAATTTTCTCCATATCATAATTATTATTATTTTTTTCTAAGCTTTCTCTGATTCTGCAGTGAGTCTTTTAGCATGAGGCTGAAGCACCTCATGCTCTATCCACAGCACTGAGCTCTCACTCCAATATGACTCCCACAGGAGGAGCACCAAGGCATGTTCAGCAGAGCTGCTCTATACCAGGAGTCAGCAGCTGGTGACAAACAGTCTGACATAGCCTTTCCTGCAGAGCCTGCCAAGAAGCATCTCTCAGCTCTCAGGTTCTCAAGCACTTTACCAAGAGCAGGTGCTCCTTCCAAGCACTGTCTGTACTCAAAATATATTTTCATAGTATCTCTAAAGGCAGCTCACTGTAAATCTGCAAATTTCACTCTGCTTCACCTTTCCCCCTAACAATGCAATGGCTCAAAATGAAATCAAAGACAAAAATCCTTAAGCAAGACTTAATGTCTTCAACTATAAAGTAGAACACAAGCCTTGACAAGCAAAATGCTCATAAAATTCAATTCTTGGCTACGAGTAACCACTGGACACCTTTTCTTGTTTTCCACCTAACCTAGAAGTCCAAAGATAACTTCCTTCTGTAACAGCTGCAGTAGAGAGTTCACAGCAGTCCTGGGTTTTGAGCATTCCCTAAACAAAGCATAACTTTCACGTCTCTCTCCTTCCACCTACACTCCTCACAGGTAGTTTTCTGACACAAATTTACTTCACCTGTTTGGTCCTCTTCAGACCCAGATGCTGGGAGTGTTTGAAGTTGAGTCTTCCCTACCCAGTCCACAGATAGTTTGGTGGTTGAAGCTGCCTTAGAGGTATGCAAATGCTGTTGGTGCTGCTCCCTGGGGCTAGATGCTTGAATGCTTAAGAGATATTCCCCCTTTTAGTTGCTGTGCTGGTCACCAGCTCCCAGCCCAATCTGAAGACTGGGTTCATTAAACACTATATAAAACATCAGGTATACATATCTTCTCTTAATACCACAATATAAGGCAAATTTTAGAAATCTTGTGATAAATTACAGTCCCAAAGTCTAATCATTGTCATTTTCTCTCTTTCTTTTCAGTAGGAGGAGGACTGGGATAGGGAACACTGCTGCCTACATGACCTCATTTTAGGAAGACAATGCAGAACAAACAGGTTCTTTCTTTTCACAGGTTGCTACATCACAAAAGTGCTGTGACAGAACATGTGTAACTGATGATATTTAAAATACTCTCAGAAGTGAAGATTCACAATTATAAGGCAACCAACAAAATGATTCACTTCAGATCATAGCTTTTGTGTCCAGCTACAAGCTAGAATTACAATGTATCTTGCTAAAGCAGTCTGAAATAGATCCCAGTAGCCTGGGCTAGAACAGTTTGCTGGTTTTTACAGACTAAATTTTAGTGGTGAGGCCACTAAACTATTTTAATGAACATGTAACACTCCAAGCACACATGATCATCTTTGCAAACACAGAAATAGCTGCTATCACCTGGCTGACAAATATTGCTGAGGGACAGCTGAAGTATGTATGGATAGCTTTTCTGTACTAGAAAGGCATGAAAGTCTTCTCATCATTTCAGCTTGCCATTCCATTGTATTATTATCATGCCATATCAATAGTTGGCCCTATGATGCAAAAAGCATATGTCATATTGAGAAAAAACTATTTAAACTTAATTTAATTTTTTCAGATACTAACGTAGATGAAATAAGATAACAGAATTAAATTCTTCTTGAGTCTTAATAGAATTTAAATTACCTTTAGGGACAGATTTAGAAACTTTTTGAGGACATGCATCCATACCACATGGCTAAGTAACTACACACTACAGCTCTAGTTGTATAAAAGCAAAAGCTTCAGAAGTCCTTGAAACCTAATTCTGCATTCACCTTTAGGAAGTCATGTTATATCTCAGTGTCAAAGTTCTGCCATCAGGTAAATGGCAAGCAACAACATAACGGTGGAAAGCACATCATCTTTCTCCAGTGCAGTGCTTTGGACATGCTAACTCTCAAATACAGTCTGTCACAAGTCAACCTTACTCTAGTATCTGCACAATAAGGCAGGCTATAGGTCAGGACAGAGCACTACTGCAGCATTTCAGGTAGCACTGTTGAGAAATAGGGACTTTTCCATGTCAGTCAATGCACTACCCCACTCCAGTAAACAGCAGGTATCCTTCCATCCACTAAGCACTATGCAGATATGCATCTTGACTGGGGCTTTCATGTTACTTGTGTCAAGTTACACTCAGTCTTAGCGATTTTTCACTTAAGCACATGGTCTTGCATGTGCATGGGAGAATTTAGTCATTACTTTCTCTGAGGGTCACTTTGACCTGAGGAAAGCCATGACCTCAAAGCTTCCTCAAGCAATCAAAGGTGCCCAACTCTTCTTTCCTGAGGAAAAGAGGATACCTCTCCCATGTTGCAGTGGGATGAACACAGGCTTAGATGTATGGACCACACCAGGGGTGAAACTCTTACAGCATGTTAGAATCAAAGTGGCCTACATCATGTCCTACAATTTATTCTGCTATAACTTCCCACCAAGTACCTCACATTTTTTTTCACTTTGCATTTCATTAATCTGATTTTTTTTCTGTTTTGCTTTTTAAAATGCATCCTTTCTCCTCACTGGCCATATGGCTGTCAGCTGCCAGGCCTGGTACAATAGTAACTAGGTAAAACAGTCAGAAAAAAGTCCTGCTCAAGCACCCATGTGCCAATTAGACACTCTCTCAGTACTCTTGGGGGATGTAACACAAGCTGTTGGTTTTGCTTTGGAGTGGTTGGTGTAGCTCTGTGTGAAGCATATGAGAATGATTGTTTCAAGGCTTATAACTTTGTGAAATTAGAGTGTCATCTTTTTCCTCCACATAATAATAGAAGAAGGTCATATAAAGCTGATAAAAATACCAGCCAAGCTTAAATCTTAATCTTTCACTCCAAATTATGGCTATGTGAGATATAAAAACAAAGCACAGGTAAAGCCAGAATATATTTCCGTTAACTTTCATTCTTAAGCAACTGGCCTTGTTCAAAAAGAAACAAAACCAGACTGCGGTTAATTTTTGGCAAAAAATAAGTCACTGAAAACTGAATCTCACAATGGCAAGGTAGAGGTAATGCTAATAACGATGTGTCAGCTACTCACAACCCCTATCATGGTCAGTCACAGTTATTTTGACTGGCAGTAGTGAAAGTCAAATACCTAAGGATCAATGATTCAGGTTACTCTGAATGCTCATGATAAATTGGGAGTTTTGCTACAATTTTCAATGAGTATTGATTTAGATTAATACAAAATCAAATGTATCATTTTATGTACTATGGATATGATACTAAGGTAGCTGCTATATGACCAAAGAGCAAGATATTTTTTAATCAGCATTTGAAATGAATCTTCACAAGCAAATGGCTTACCAAATATATCTGTTTACAAGCTTTAGCTGAACCAAATACCCATTCAGGTGACTACAGTCTCTTTCAGTTTTCACCCCTTTTGTAAACCCACAGTGATCTACCTTAAGCTATTTATAAGCTACTCAGCTTTTCCACATTTTCTGTTTTTTCTTCTCAATGACATACTTTATCACATCAGTTTTATTTTATTCTAAAAATTTTGTCCTGCAAAGTAACTGAATAGCCTTTCTGGATTTTTAAAGAAGTGGAACAACAACATCAACACCATATTCAGTTAAAACTGTGCAACATGAATGAAACAAATATTAAATATCCTAGACTATCTCCACTTACATCGTGGAGTCCAGGTGTCTCCTCTTACTACAGATTTGATCCACATGCTTAACTTTTAAGCCATGATTGACAAGACTTTCGTGATTATGATGACAGATTAAAGTGTTCATTGAATTTAGAGGGGTTTTATTTCAGTTGTGACAGTAGTGTACTGGGAGACAATGAAACACAATACCACAGGATTAAGGGCAGCACATAACTGGTCAGGCACTGGTGCTGCAATCATCTTGGTCTAACCCACACATGCTGATCACCCATTTAAACATAAAACCCTACCCTGAGCAGAGCATATTCTTTTCAAAGTCTTACTCACGTGCCTTCTCTCATTTCTAACACAATAAATATATCATCTGACGAGGAGCTTAGTGACAGCTGCACAAGTTAGTTCTAATTACAAAAAATAATAAGTGGCTTTAAAAGGTTCAGTAAGTCTCTATTGCATAACAGCACCAAAGCAGCACATTTATCGCTTACAAGCAAAAGTAAATAAATAAAAAGAGTGCCAGGACTGCCTAAGTCCCAAACCCCAAATGCCAGTTTCTTCTGGATAATCTATAAAAGCATCTCCTCTCCTGATGCATCATTCACCTGCAGAAAGGGTAAAAAGCAAACTGAACACAAATGCTTCAAAATATTTTGTCTGAATTAACATGGGAGGTACACGAATGCAAAAGACCAAAATTAATTTAAAAAAAAAAAAAGTAACTTCTCTTTGGTTTACATCTCACAGTTGCCTGTGAACTTTTGCAGTGCTACTGGCTCTGGTTCCTAAGGAGACACATATTCAACCTGACAGACAGCAGTAAAATATTTTTAGTATCCTGGGCTACATCCTACTCTTTAGTCTCAATTATTTCAAACAGCATACTTGCCTGAAAAAAAGTCTTCAAAGAAAATACTGTCTCCCATGTTTTAAACACTCTCCTGTGACTATGCGTGTGAAATAACAGCAGTGTGTCTTTGATCCACTGGACATTACTTCAGGTTGAGATGCAACTGCACTGCATAATGATAATAAAAAAAGACCTTAGCAGACGCCAAAACAACCAGGACTTGGGTTGCTCTTGCTATACAAGTCTCTTCCATAATTTAGGAGGACAACCAAGGAAAGCTGTACTAGGCCAGGCTCAGAGTAAAATTAAAGAAGTAATGGATGAAAGTCTGTTATACTGCTATAGTGACTTGACTCACTATATGTTTACAATTATTTTTAAAATGTCAAAAAATGTCTAATACAAATCTAAAGCTTAGTACATGTCCCACAGAGAGAGAGCTTGCAGAAAGCCACACAAGAGAATGGATGCTCTCAGCTGCTCCTCCGTGACCAGCTGTATCTTCGGTAGCTTGGAAACCATCCAATGCTGTAACTTTGTCAGCCAACTGTAACCCCATGTTGAACTAGAAGAACTTAATCCACTCTATTATTGCCATTTCACAGGTGGAACCTGTGTCCTTTTCTTTTATCAAGGTCTTTCTCGTGACATAATAGAGACTCCAAAAATCTAATGACTGCTCATATTAATCTATATAGATCATCCTTTATCCATACAGAGAAAATTGCCTAGCAGTACGAATAAGTAAAAAAAATTCAATTTCTAGAAAAGCACATGGAGTTGATCTATCATTTTAAACTGCCAGACACACAAATACACATTCAAAGCCAAGTACACATGCAAAAGAGCTTTGTACTTTAAGGGCACTCCAGAGACCCTTATCAGCTTTGACTGAGGCAAATCTTCTCCTGAAACTATGGAGTTTTGGAAAAGTAAATATATTACAAAGCTAGCTGTCCTCTAATGTCCAAAGGTTTACGCATGCTACTGTGTAAATAAGATCCTTATACATCAAAATTACACACTGGTTACTTATAACCTGCTATTGTTTATGCTTGAAGATTAGCTGCATGCTTTACTCAGAGTATTTTCAGACATTAATAATGTTTTTTACATACCTAATACAAGCATAGAGTCACAGAATCATAGAATAGCTGTGACTGGAAAAGACCTCTAAGATTATCAAGTCCAACCATTAACCTAGCACTGCCAATTGACCACTACACCATATCCCTCAGCACTTCATCTACTGTCACTTAAGTCAATCAAGGTAATCAAATTCATAGATAGCAACATACTTTTCTAATTGTGCTCAAGCATGAGTGGGTATGTGTGCAAGCACAAAAGAAACACCTCACTGTCAGCAGGGTAACCTGCTTTGGCCTTCCATCAATACAACTGTAGCCTTCCACAATCAGTAAGTAGCAATAACATTTGGAGTGAAATGACAATAATGGAGAACAAGCTTGGGAACAGCCAGCACTAGGCTTTTTACCCTACAAGTCAAGCTGCAATTAGCCTGGCACGTTCTTTGTGAAGAGCTATGGAAAATCTGGCAACATCACAATATTACCTTCAGGGAGCTGACCATAACAGAAGACTATTCCTTGTACAGACATTAGAGCAAGAGTTACATTTTTAACCTGCCCAGATGTAACATATTCAAGATGTCACAAATGGAATAAACCACCTTTTACTAACACCTTTCTTCGTGAAACTGGACAGCATGACTTAACACTGCCTCAAAAGAATGGGACGTTGAAAAGCACTAGGCTCTGTATTACACCGAAAATCCTGTCCAGAGTTAATAAATTTATATGGTGCAGTACTTAAATATCCTGAAAGCAAAATCTACAGGAAGTTAAACATTACCACTCTATGGTATGACTAAGTGTTGTGTTTAACTAGAGGCAGGGAAAAGCTATATTCATAATATAAAGGGAAGTTACATTCATAATCCCCATCAAGGTTAAGCATTAGCAAAATAATCTTTTAAAGTTTAGGTTAAACTTCAAGGACTGTCTGCCCCCTTACAGTTACAACACTCCTAGCAAGGGCCACAGACCTGCCTAAAGTGCCCAGTGTTGTTTTTGTGAAAACAACATGCATGCAGAGCTCTCGGACAAAAAAAATAGTCTGCAGCTTTCCTTAGATCCTAAAATCAGTGGTATGAACTCATACGTTCCTGGACAAAACATTAACTTGGCAACAATGCTTGGAACAAGTTAGAGTTTGCATATAAACCTACTTGGCAAGCCAGACAGCAGGGTATTGCAACAATTCCTCTTGGATAAAGGCATAGACTAACATCTCAACACCAGTCATGAACAAGCATGGCAACATTTCTCAGATGTTACTACAGGGTCATGATCATGTGCTGAACATCAAAGTCAAAATTTCACTTATGAATTAAGACTACAATACCAACCCTAATTAGAGAGATAGTAAATGCAATCAGCAAAAACCTATCCAAACTGAAAAGGAGCTGCAAAACCACCTGTTTACTGTGGTCTTTCAAATACAGCCATAAACTAGGCAGTGTGAGAAAGCACATGTGTGTGTACACACAAACACGCGCAGAGAAGGAAGTAAGATTTAGTAGACTTAGGAGAGGCAGTCCCTTTCTATGGGGCTGAAAGTCTACTGAGACCTCAGAAAAATCACACACAAATAACAGACCACAGAGCAAATATCAACCATATTATTACAAAGATTAGCAACTTCACTATAACACAGAAAGAATTTCAGAGAAGAAAATGCTTTTTATTGTTCTGTACTTACACAACCGGTTGGTGAGAGCAAACAATTCAAGTTGTCCAAGTTAACATCTAAAAGTTATCAGGAAAAACCCCACAAATTTCATTATTAGTGTCTCTAGTCTCTGCCAGAGACAAGTGGCCCAAACAAGTTTAATTGAATTAGATGACAGAGAGATTCAGATGGTACCATGGGAAAACTGAAAGACAACAAATGTATGAACAATTTAAAATTAGGGCAACATTCACATATTAAATAAAGGCAGATCTTTAACTATCAATCTATCTTTTTGAAAGACTGCATTAATTCCAGAGCAACAGAACATTCACTCAGATACTGGTGCGATGTCAGCTACATACCATTAAAATTGCTTTACAGCGGAATCAGACACAAAGGAAGAGCACCTCAAGAATTTAAAGGTATGTCCAATTCAGTGGTGTTGAAAGAACTGAAGATCAAGCACTTTTGGATGAAAATAGATGGGAAGACAAAAAGTCTGCAACAGGGTCACTTAGAGGCTCAATAGGAGTCCAGTGGGGTAGCTATGGTCTAGTGGTTAGGGAGATGATGGGATAAAAGTTGGACTTGATGATCCTGGAGGTCCTTTACAACCATAGTAATTCTATGATTCATCTACTCCCCTCCAGTCTATTCAAGTCTATTCTTTTTTTCAGTGATATTCACAAAGTATAAGCCTCTCTTCTCTCCTCCTCCCAAGCCACAAAGTTTCTAGCACTGCATTACAAATATAATACATTTAGTATGCAGACTATTACAATTTCCTCCGTAAAGCACTTGAGATCTAAGTAAGAGCCAGTTACTGTTAGTACTGTTAGTAGCACCACTACTGTCAGTGCCACTGGTACACTGTCCATCTTAAATAATTCTGAGTTAATGTTCCAGGGTAAAATATGTACCATTCACCATTCAACACACTAAAAAGTAATGTAAGGTAAAAATATGTACCTTGGATATACGAAAGAAATACTATCACAATAAATTCATAATAAGTAGTTGCCTCATTTGTCAGACTGCCATGCATAGGAAAAACTTCTGAACTCCTCTGAAGAGTTTTGCTATTGATGTTATGGCTGTTAATTTATTTATATCTTCTTCATAAGCTTAATTAGAAAGTGTACATCCAAAAGTTCTTACATTAAAGTATGCAAGTGTATGCAATGTATGAAAATACTTGAGGAATAACAGCTCACAGTGGTGAAGCTATCTGAAATCAGGTTATTACTTCTGCTTGAAGAAGCAGATTGAATATGGAAAACTGTTTGCTAGAACCAGTAAAATTGCGGGTGCTTGCTACCATGGAGCTTTTGGAAATCTTAATGTATTTATAATCTCTGGTTAATACAGATTTTTCATAGCAGGACCAGCAGGGGATTAATGAAATTACCTTCCAAAGTCTTCTAAATTGCACAAACAATTCTCTCAGATGGTGAATCTATCATTTGGAAAGTAGAGAAGTACTGAATTATCAATGGTGCCCTAGTCATTTGCCCAGTATATGTAATGTAAGATCTTGATCCCTGAGTTTTTCATCCATCTTAGAGAGTTGAAAACTTTGGTAATGACTATGAAAGTATCTTAGTGCGACATTTTGCACCACATGGGAAGAATAGGGTAGAAAATACTTGACTGGAGTCCAAAGTGTTTATTCATTACAGTAAAGGTGGAAGTATTTTTCTGTTCCTCTCTCTTCCTGCAATCTAAACAGTCCTCTCAGCCTCCTGCAACCAACACCAACTCCTCATATCCGGGATCGGTCTCAGTTTTCTGAACTACCTCATTCTTGCTTGTTACCCAGTGTAGAAGCATCTTCTGGAATTTCTTTGCTTTTCATAAGGCCTAAGGGTACTCATGTATTTATAGATATATAATACTAGTAGTTCAGAGTGCACTTTCACAAAGAATTAAAATGCCAGCTGACCTTCCAAAGTATTTCAATATATTTTCCTTGTCATGACCTTCTCAACAGCTTCCATAGCAGAAAAGTGCATAAGCATCACTCCTTTGTTCACGATTAACTTTCCAAGCCTAAGCTGATGTCACATTTAAAAATTACCAAAAAAATCAGATTGAGAGTTGCAATCTTCTTAACCCATGTTTGCGTTCTGTAGAACATCACAAATAACTGTCAATTTGCCGCCTTAATTGCCATACCATATGTTGAAAACTTCCTTCAGTGAATACCTGCCTGAAAAATGGGAATTTATGATGAAAGAACATAATGTGCAGTGATGGAAATTAGTAGTTATTAATTTTTAAATAATGCAATAAAAATCTGAAAAGCACACAACTATTATTTTGTCATCTTTGCATCAACATAGCTAGAAACAGTTCCAAGTACTATACCAAAACTCCTAAAGGAATTTAAACTTCTTTCTCAGACAACACGCAAACTAAGTTTCAAATCCTAAAGAGAACATGAATAAATTTAGTACTTAATTCAGAATCCAGCTGTATATGTGGTTATTCTGAAACTTTTCAGTATCACTAATATCTTTGCACTGAATTGCTATTTTGTGCTTATCAGAGGTCACTCATTTAGGTTTCTCTTGAGAACTTAAGCTCTCAGGATCACATCATCATGATATGAACTATAAAAATGCAGAAACTGAAAACTAACACTTGAATCATTCATTATTTATAGTTGTTACAGTTAGCACATGAAGGCAGTTTATTTACTATCAGTTCTTAGAGCAGCCATCTAGTGCAAAATCTTAGTCAAGTGACATTAAACGGATCTAATCCACTTTCTGTTTTCCAGTGTGGATTGATTCTACTTCTTCTAATATCCAAACTATTACATTAGGGAAGAGAAAAAATGTTCTGTATTCACAAATCATAATAAGCTCACTCTGAAATGTTTATTTAATAGGATTATTATGTATAAGAATAATATTACATTACTATGTTTATTACTGTTTCTGGCAGTGCAAGGTCAACACATATGCACTTATAACATTCATACTACTAATGTACTACTCTGGGTTTCAAATCTGCAAATACTTGTCTCCTCCTCATACCGAGAGTACTTCCACAAATCAAAATGTACAATTTCTACTCTATCACAGTAGCCAATACAGAAGTCTCTAATAAGGTTTAAGTCCAACCTCCCAATGACAGGATTAAGAAATACAGCTCTGTTTCTGGGAAACCAGGACAGAGTGTGGGCCAGCCATGGTAGACAGGCCATGAGAAGTCCCAAGTCACCTGGGAGTTTCAGTCAGGGCAGCTGCCCCAAGCTGACTCACACGTGTATCCCATACCACTGACATCAAGTTCATTATAAAAAGAGGGAGTTTACTGAGGGTGAGGAGTTCCTCTTCCTGGGGCTCCTCCACAATGATGAGGCTGAGTATGATCTTGTACACTTTATGTTGGTGCTTGTATTAGTTTTGTTATTTCATTAAATCCATTTCTACTTCAACCCACAGGGCTTATCCCCTTTTTTCCCCTGATTCCCCTCCTCAGCTGGGGAGGGGTCATCGGGTAGTAGAACTGCTACAGTTTAGCCTCAAGTACAGGCTAAACGTAGACATATTTGTATAGCGGTATTTCACAGATCTAAACAAAAACTTCAAAGCTAACAAAACAAAAAAGCATTCAACACAGGATCATTTGTTTTCTTTTTTGTTCAAAATTACAATCTCTTTAAAGACATTTTTCAATTATTTCAAGGTCAAGACTTATTTCTCAAAATTCACTACTGCTGATAAGAGGAATCATTTACCAAGGCCATGTATAAACTTCACATATTCCAGAGCAATAATTTGTATCTGCCCAGATAGCTATGGCATGTTTTCACACCAGTGACTTAATATTGTCACTGCAGGAGGCCTAAATATTTTCTTAATAGTAAGCTATCTTCTTCAGGAGTTCATGCCAATTCTGCAACAGCCACATGCAAACTTGCAGACTGGGATTTTACTCCTGTCTAAAGCAATGAACTCTAAAGACATTTGCAGCTGGGCACAATGCCCATGCTGGTACAATTACAATGCTATGTCAGCTTCTCATTGTTTAAGGTGATGGATTTCATATCTGGGCACATTATCTTGCTGGAGTCAACGCTATTTTTTTCTTGGAAGCAAGCTGGAATGACATTGAACTGTGCCAATTTCAAAGCACTGTAATGTATTTCTACAGCCTTTTTCATAGGTAACATTATATAGGAATTTCTATTGTGTACCCTGCCAGCACTTTATCCTGAACAAGTGCTCAATAAACTTTCAGACTATTACAATGCAATGTATTTGAGAAAATCAAGATATGAACAGCCAACCTTCTCGACAAAACAGGAACAGTAGCATGCAAGTAGATTGGCACATTAATAGGCCCCTCAATAGGGTCCCACCTCCTTCATTAGATCAAGGATCACATGTTACATTGACAAGGGCAAAAGAGCTTTAAACTTTGAAACAATAGACAAAATTCATTCTCAGCAATAGTTTCCATTGTATTCACAACTGAAGAGAAGGTTTTGGCTTTAGAATATCTTCTTGTAACTCGGGCATTGCAGAATGCAGTGTGATCCAAAATGTTTTCCCAAGACTTATTCTTGTTAATTCAACACTAATAAAATACAATAGTTTTGCTAACAGGAATAAAATATAACTGCCATTTACATATTTAAACTTCCAATCTTTAAAGAAAGGTCTGGAATAATCCATACAACAGAATAAAAGATTATGAATATTAAGTATCTGGTTGAAATGTACAGTATCTCATCTGGTTCACAAAAAGGGCAAAAAACAACCATTACCAATTTCACTAGAAATCAGTGCTGGATAAAGAGCAAAAAAGAATTCACTCTGTGCCTCCAGCCCCTATCCACTGCAACCAAAACTCTACTGCTTAAATGTGATTCACTATGGGACACTTCATAAATATTACGACTATACCAGATGTACATTATACGTTAGCTACTATACACACAAATTTACCCTGATGAGGACAGAAACACCAATTCTTGTAGAAAAAAAAAAAAAATAAAAATTGGTGCAGTCATATAAAAAAAAGTCAACAGAAATTACTTAATATAAATAACTTTTTAGAAATAAATATACAGGTTTCCAGAAATACAACTAACTACAAACATCTTTGAAAGAGCTATTCCAAAGGTAAGCACATAGATGCTGTCAGTATTCTGAAAAGCCATAAAGATATATCTTCCTACTACAGACTGTGCTCACAGAAACACACTGTCAAGCATTAAAATCATCTGAAAGAGGTTCACAACGAGACAAGAAGCTCTTTCCTCCACCTTTGCAAAGGCTTGCAGAGTGCAGCATCAACAAGCCCTAAAAATTGGTAAGTGGGCTGCCTTCACAAAGTCTTCATTGCGGACCATCCGTGAAATGTGCTGCTAGCACACACCGAGGCCAGAATATCCTGGAAGGAGACATTTCCAGATTCATAATTCATTTGTGCCATGTGATTCTGGGCAGGTTGTAAAACCTCTCTGGGTCTCAATGTTTCTCTCAATGATACACGTACAACCACGCCAAACTCTGGATGACACTGATAAATACAATGTGTGCGAAGCAGCATGAGATCACCGATCAACATACTGTAAAAGAGCAAGCCCTTACTAGTTCTTCATCATCTGTTGCTCCATACTCAGTAGTCCAGTTTTAGCAAAGCAGACTGTACAGAAAACTACAGTATCTTCATGGACCTATTAAGGAGAGAGTTAAAAGTCCTACCAGAATTTCTCAGGCACCTACAGAGCGCTATCCGAGTGCCACAAACAAATTCAATAACAGATCCAGTGGCACAGTTTGTTGCATTGTGTTGGGCAGCAGGAGCTGAGGCAAGAAAAGGGTTATCAGACAGTGAGTAATGGAACACCTGCTGTCACCTATAGTCTGCTTTGAATCCATGCTATACAGTTTCATCACTGACAGCATCAGAGTGTGAGTAATACTGCAGGCCAAACACGGACCTGTCTGTCAACCTCCCAGTGTTTGGACAGAATGTCCTGAGAAGCTGATGTAGTAGTGACATTCAAGAAACACAGGAATCATGGTTGGATCCCAGCTACTCAACAAGGGCATTAGTGATTCATGCTGTGGGTATTATTCTTAAATTCTATGAAGCCTTTCATTGTTTGAGTCACATACATGGAGTCAATATGGCCCCTCAGGACTACTCAAAACCTTCCTCGCTTTTCAGCTCTGAAAAGAATTTGAACTGATATCTCTGAATTGAAGCATGAGGGCAGACAGAAGTGCTGCAAAGCATTCAGACATGCTGTCTCACTAATGCTGGCCTGATCCACTGCCACGCGCTGACCCAGTGCACTGCTCTGGATCCACCTCCCAAGCTATCATTTGCAGGAAAGGACTCCAGACTTAAATGCAAACAGCATAAGCGCTGCTCATTTGTCATGCACAGGATGTGTGGTTAAGACCTAGAGGCCCTCTTCTCTTACTTTGCCTCCTCAGCATCTCAAAGGAAGTCCAGGGAAACATTTACATGCACCTACAAGACAAGGATTACAGGAGTTGGATCGTGAGCCCCGCAAAAATCAATAGGGTTGAATTGTCTCTCTTCTCTTACTACATCATTGTACAGAAGTGAGAGTTTCCCTCTGAATCAGAAATTCTATCTCTTTCTAAAGTCACCTTTATTCTAGGAAAGCTTCCACCAATTTTAAAGATGTTTTCTTGCATATGGTCTGCAGGATTTCTGGCACATACTGCAAAAAAAATCAAACAGCTGTACACCAGTTTCCTAAATCATCATAGATCTCAAAAACCTGAGAATCAGTAGAAGTATGTACAAATGCTTCTTTATCATAGAATCATACAATTCCATATTTATACTGGAATTATATGTTCATATTGGGTTAGGAAAAGGATACACATACCGTGGTGTTCAGATTATTACTATACACTTAGAATTAATGAAGTCTCTGCCTATAAGCAACAAGTTCCCTTAGAAACTGTCTTTATAAGCTGGCAGTATAGTGCTAGTAGCTCTGAAAGATGATAATTTGTTTTCTAGAAACGATTTCAGACAAGTGGCACTGAACCAGTAGCTACTGCTCTGCTCTGCTGGTTCTTCAGCCAATTTAGAGTCGCTGCCTACCTAAAAAGAACAAAGTTAAAATAATTTTAAAACCCTCCAAATGTATCCAAGTCACTGGAAGGCACAAAAACAGCTTTCAGTGTCAGCCTCAAAGCAAAAGAGTATCTTTTTCTACACCCTTTCACTTTGCCACAACTCAGCCACTAGGGAAGTACTGTATTTCAGGTAAAAACATTTGAGAAGAAAAAAGGTTCTACGAAATGCCTCTGAAAATCCAATTTCTAATCACTCGATTACTTGAGATCTGTGGCTCCCTTACATGTGAGGACAGAGAGGTTGGTGTGATGGGGACGGGGAGATCAGAACCACAGACAGGCAGTGCAGAGTTCTCCATGTATTACCATATTCATAACTACAGGGCTCCTGTATCACTAAATAGGTGGCCACAAACATCACCTTACTGTGGGGCTGCTTGTAGCCTGCCCGGTTAATATTCGGCCCAGAAATCTCATTTGCATAATACACAACACCAGTGTAACCTACCCAAGGCACTGCCTAGATAAATAAGACTTGACTAAATCTGCCCAGCACAAACTGACTAGATTAATCCAGCATGTGCCGGATAACAAAGGTAACATTTCTTATAACACATGCAGGCGGGAGGCCAAAGGGTAATAGAAACCACAGCAGTAACCACTAATTAGCCACAAGGAAGGAGGAAGTCAGAGAGATTGGCCTGGGACTATACGACTATGCCAATGATCTAATGTAGGGAGCAATAAATACTTAAAACAATAGTCCCAGGGCAGGCAGATGAGCTGGGGCAGGAGGGAGGGGGAGAGAAATGCAATACATGGATGTCAGATACCTTGTAGAAGCTGCAGCCTCATGAGAACAACTGCTACGTGTAGCAGCTGAGCTGCCATCCACACACCTTGCATCTCACCTGCCTGAGTGAGTATCCCATTCCCCCAGCACCAGGCAGGTCTGAACTGTAGCACTGAGCTCTGATTTGAGTATGTTTGTAGAACAGGAATTGCTATCAAACCACTGTATCAGTCTTCCCAAATAAATACATTTTAGATTACATGTCAACATGGGGTACAGTTCTCTTGCAGTGGCAACCTCACCCAATCTCCCATGACTACTTCTGAGTGTTAGTAGTAACTCAGTGCACCACTAACTATTGTAATATGAAGTCTCATAACTGCTTCAGAAAAGGTCTCAGAAGAATTAAGATGCCAGGAAATAAAAACAGAAGAAAAAAATATATTTCAATGATGTCATAAAAAAAACCAAACAGATGAAGTTTGCAATGCAACGCACAAATGTCACCTTCTCTTTTGGAAAGGTTAACAAAAAATATCTTAAAAGAAAATCCAAAGCCCCGTGCCTCATATCTGAAAACATGCCAGGCGTTTGCTCTTACAAACGAAAAATACCTTTAGATGACAGAAATCACTTGTGGAGAAAGTCAGAATGTTTTTAAACCAAATGATTTCTCGTGAACAAGGAAGTCTTTTTGCATTTATATAAAGCAAGCATTCTAGAAAGACAAGGAAAGAGACATAGGAGGGTTGTCAAGCTTTTTCCAAGGTTTAGCCATTTGATAAAGCTTTTGATAATTTATTCATGAATGTTTAATCTGGGGCTTTAGACTTCAAACGGCTTCCTTACAGACTTGCTTTATTTCCCTTCCATATTCTGCCCCCACATAATCACTTTTCAGTTTTGCAAGTGATTTTCTGTATCGATTAGCCCAGCAAGGAACATGTCCATCATCCAAACCTAATTTATGCTTATCACAAATTAGTGAAAACTAGTGGTGAAAAAACCCCACTCATGTTGTTTATTTATACTAAATTAAAAGGTACATTTCTGTCATATGAGGTAACCACTAAAATATAAGCTTTTCAAGTACTGAAATGTAAATGAACATTTTCCTTCATCTCTGGTTTGCTCCAAGTGTTACTGTAATGGTAATTGCTTCATAAGGGTTATGAAGAAATACTTTCCTTGTCATTTTCATTTCAAATACTAACACTTCAGTTTGAAAGTCCAGAAGAATATACGAATTGAAATTACCCTTGAAAGTTTATTTTTTCAACCAACATCATCTGAGCTTACAAAAATAACAGCACTCTAATGAGAGAAGTAATTACTTTGCATTGAGTATGAGGTACTGAGTGATGAAGGGAGAAGAACACGGATGGACAGAGAATAAGATTTCCTGAGCTCATGAAAGAGGATGCTTGTGGCAGTGTTTATTGAAGAATCGTTTATAAGGATAAACAAGCACATTAGCCAAAAAAACCCCCGAGTATAAATACAGAACAACAGAATCATCTATGCTGGAAAAGACCTTGAAGATCATCAAGTCTAACCATTAACCTAACACTGACAGTCCTTGACTACACCATATCCCTGAGCACTATGTCAACACGACTCTTAAACACCTCCAGGGATGGGGACTCCACCACTGCCTTGGGCAGCACGTTCCGATGTCTGACAACCCGTTCTGTGAAGAAATTCTTCCTAATATCTAGTTCAAACTTCCCCTGGCACAACTTAGGGCCATTACTTCTTGCCCTATAGCTTGTTACATGATTAAAGAGACTCATCTCCACCTTGCTACAACCTCCTTTCAGGTAGCTGTAGAGAGCAATGAGGTCTCCCCTCAGTCTCCTCTGCTCCAGACAACCCCAGTTCCCTCAGCTGCTCCTCATAAGCCTTGTGCTCAAGACCCTTCACCAGCTTTGTAGCCCTTCTTTGGACACACTCAAGTATCAAAATTTCCTTGTAGTGAGGTGTCCAAAACTGAACACAGTATTCAAGGTGCAGCCTCACCAGTGCCGAGTACGGGGTAAGATCACTTCCTTGCTCCTGCTGGCCATGCAATTCCTGATACAAGCCATGACTCCATTGGCCCTCTTGGCCACCTGGGCACACTGCCGGTTCATGTTCAGCTGGTTGTCCATCAACACCCCCAGGTTCCTCTCTGACTGGCAGCTTTCCAGCCACTCTTCCCCAAGCCTGTAGGGCTGCTGGGGGTTGTTGTGGCCGAAGTGCAGAACCCTTCTATAACTGCACTGACCAATGTGTAGACTCATTTCCTCATTTACAGAATCACAGAATCACAGAATGTTAGGGATTGGAAGGGACCTTAAAAGATCATCTAGTCCAATCCCCCTGCCAGAGCAGGAATACCTAGATCAGGTCACACAGGAACATGTCCAGGCGGGTTTTGAATGTCTCCAGAGAAGGAGACTCCACAACCTCTCTGGGCAGCCTGTTCCAGTGTTCTGTTACCCTCACTGTGAAGAAATTCTTCCTCACATTTATGTGGAACCTCCTATGTTCCAGCTTACACCCATTGCCCCTTGTCCTATCATTGGATGTCACTGAGAAGAGCCTGGCTCCATCCTCATGACACGCACCCTTGACATATTTATAAACATTAATGAGGTCACCCCTCAGTCTCCTCTTCTCCAAGCTGAAGAGACCCAGCTCCCTCAGCCTTTCCTCATAAGGGAGATGTTCCACTCCCTTAATCATCTTTGTGGCTCTACGCTGGACTCTCTCAAGCAGTTCCCTGTCCTTCTTGAACTGGGGGGCCCAGAACTGGACACAATACTCCAGATGTGGCCTCACCAAGGCAGAATAGAGGGGAAGGAGAACCTCTCTTGACCTACTAACCACTCCCTTTCTAATACACCCCAGGATGCCATTGGCCTTCTTGGCCACAAGGGCACACTGCTGGCTCATGGTCATCCTACTGTCCACCAGGACCCCCAGGTCCCTTTCCCCTACACTGCTCTCCAGCAGGTCAGCTCCCAACCTGTACTGGTACATGGGGTTGTTCTTCCCCAGATGCAAAACTCTACACTTGCCCTTGTTGAAATTCATTAAGTTTTTTCCCGCCCAACTCTCCAGCCTATCAAGGTCTCGTTGAATGGCAGCACAACCCTCTGGTGTGTCAGCCATTCCTCCTAGTTTGGTGTCATCAGCAAACTTGCTGAGGATACATTCTGTACCCTCATCCAAGTCGTTGATGAAGATATTAAACAACACCGGTCCCAGTACCGACCCCTGAGGGACTCCACTAGTCACAGGCCTCCAACTAGACTCCGTCCCATTGACCACAACTCTCTGGCTTCTTCCCTTCAGCCAGTTCATAATCCACCTCACTACCTGATCACTAAACCCATACTTTATCAGCTTATCTACGAGGATGCTGTGGGAGACAGTGTCAAATGCTTTACTGAAATCAAGATAAAAGATCAAGATTTCTTAATATCATGAAAAAGGAACAACAACAACAAAAATCAGTCAATTGCAGTGTATGTTTATGAGATTTAGAAACACATGAAAAGCTTTCAAAAGCAGCTACTGTCACTTCTGAGGTCATCAAATTATTTTCGGGTCAATTATGTCAACTTTTCACAGCCTGAATATACTGTGTAGCAGAGCAGTCCATTCACCTGTTGTAACAAATGGCAGTTCTTTAGCTAAAAGAGCCATTTAACCAATTTCTTTCTTTAGAAATTGATGCACGTGAATCAGCTGAAACAGGCTGACACCTTGCAACATTTATCTTGAATAGTCTGTTGCTGGTCTTGCATGTACAAGTGAAGTAAAAGGTTTTCCAGGGTCAACACTCTGGTGTTGAATATCTTAGACCAGAAATGAGCCCCAAACCTGAACACTTGCTAACAGAACCACTGAAAGCAAATGAACCCCCAATGGTACTGAAAACCATGATATTTATTTAGGTGCCATAAAAAGACTGAAGAACCGAATGTCTCAGATTATTACTTACTGAAATAGACCCTTCCCCTGGATGTCAACAGCATATAAAGAGGAAATTCAGGTATCAGTTACATTCCAGTACTTCAAAAACACCTCTTGTTTGTCAGTCTCTGCATAAATCAAGAATCAAATGTGAAGAAGGGATTAGGCACACATCTGGAGTATTATAGAAACTTAAGTATATTTGGCAAACTAGTTGATAAGAAGGTGGCTTTTTCTAAGATAAAGACACAAAACCCCAAAACTGCCATACCTGAAGATTTTTTTAAAAGCGTAGAACAGAGTATTAAGTTTTATGAAAACAGATTCTTCCATTTTATGATGCAAATCTGCTCTTACACATCACTATATCCTGAGTTCTAAGGATTTCTTTTTTTTTTTTAGTGATAAGACAATCCAGCTATCCATATTGTTTTCAGAGATTTTCTTGTTATGAATAATGTTCCATTAGGAATTTTTCAGTGCAGAGTCCCATAGTTTGGACCTCAATTTTTTTCCCATTCCAGACAAAAAGTAAAGGTGATCAAAAGCTCTTAGTACTAATGGTATCTATATATTCTGATTTTCCCTGAGGGGAGGGGGTTCAAAGAATTTGAATGAAAGGATTTCATAACTGTGTGAAATAAGATTAACTATACATCATTACAGTTCAACACAAACACCTATGGAGAGGTGAACTTGGTTATCTAGAACTAGTTAAATTTTTAAAACAAAGATTGGGTTTTTCCAATATAGGTGGTAAACTGCCACTGCACTCCATCATATCATCACAGCTCACCGTTTATTTCACTGCATTAAAAAAACCAAACTATTTTAGTGTCATCCCATTACTTGACTATTTTCTTCTTTCACTATATTACAGAAAACCTTTTAGAGACATCTCCTAGAAATTGATTAAATGAAATACACAAAACACAGCAGCCTGCTCATTGAACAAAAGCAAAGCCACAAGATACTGGGGTACTACCACAAAATAGTCTTCACATGAAGCACAAGAAAATAGTGTATGGTGGATTTATGACAAAAACGTTCTCTTTCACATGGGAGATATATCCTCAACAACTCCTGCCACATCATTCACTGGCTTTGTCACAGCCTAAGCAGGGTCTACAAACCCCAGGAGGAACTTTTTAAGCTTTGGCAGCTTTGGCTTGTATGAATCTTTCTGTATCTCCATCTCTCCATTCTCTTTCCCCACCCCTGGAGGTATTTAAGAAACATGTAGATGAAATGCTGAGGGGCATGGTGCAGTGATGAATTGGCAATGTTAGGTTAATGGTTGGACTTGATAATCTTAGAGGTCTTTTCCAACCAAGGCTGTTCTATGGTTCGCACCCAATGCCAGTCACTATCATATGTACGGCATGAACAGAGGCCACTGCACAAAAGGTACTTCTGTTGCAAATGTGAATGTGTAAGGACCTCATAAAATGCCTAATCTTCTCTTTATGTCCTTTGAGCAATTAAACAGCACTTATTCCACCACCTTTGCAGCCTCCTGACTTTGAAAGGTTTCCTGTTCAACACTTTGCTACAGCTGGCAGTCAGTTACCAGAACAAAGGAAGCTTTCAGAAATGGTTCCACAGTCAGCAAGGGATCCACCACACAGCGCTTCCCTGGTGATACCGGCTATGTCCTCCTGAGAAACAAATTTCCACACTCTTCTCAGATTTTTCTATTTATTACAAACATTTCTTTAGTACTAACAAGGTTTCCCTATCTAATTAAAAAAAAAAAAAAAAAAAAAAAAAAAAAAAAAAAAAGAAAATGACAAAGTGCACTGCTAGCAGAACAGGCAACCATTAATTCAGACAAAAGGTGCTTAGAAAAGGCAATTTCACTCTTTCCCGAGTGCACTGTAGTCATTACAGAGATAACCTGTATTAAAAAAGAGTCAATCTCTAAAGACATGCCTGAGATGACTAGCACTGAAAAACAACAAATAATTGAAATCAGCATTATACTGCAGTCTAATTCAAAAGCTGCATAATACACAACTTTCCATTTGTTACTCAGAAGTATCTCCTCAAAACTATGACCAAGGCCAGATTAGCCTTTCCACACACACACACACAAGTAAAACCTAAGTGCTACACATCTCTTTTTGCTGGTGAGTGACATCCATCCTTCCTGATGCTCAGACAGTCCCACAGATCACTGACAATCAACTCAACTAGCAAATCTTTTATACAACTTGAAGCTCACTCAGCAGACAGGCTACCTACAACCTCCCAGATAAAGAGTCAAACCACAGCTTTGATGAGGTGCAGTCAAGCATCTCTACACCAATGCATTAACAAATCTTCCCAGCATGGAGTGGGCAGAAATCCTGAACTGTCGTTACTGGGATAAAAGTGGCAATCCAAGTTTTGGAAAGTGATGGTTCCATACGAACTTGGATTGGTTTGTCCTTTATGAACAACATGTGATCGCTCTTTTTTATGAAAAGGAAATTATTTCCACTAAATCCTGCAAATAAATTCACTGTCAGTCAAAAGCATTTTTAAAGAATGTGGAGACAGAGCAGACTGCACTCTTACACAGAATGTCCTGTGAAGGCTAAGAAAGCCTGTAAAATTTTTCTTCCAATGTGTTTCCATGTGGAAATAACCTGGCACCTAGCCCACAAAACAAACAGATACCTTGCAGTCTTACAGTAGAGCTATTTTGGGAACCATGATGAGTTCTAGAAGCTTCACAATAAGTATGAAACTTCTCCAGAGACACTACTTTATATAGCATTCAACAGGAACCAATTCTGGCCTCAGTCAACATCCTCTCCTTCTCCTCTTCCTCTGTAAGGAATGACTTACTTCTAGTGATACAGCAGCAGAGGCCAAATTAAAAGGAAAAAAAAAAAAAATCACCAAAAAATAAGAAGGTAAAGCATGCTAAGCAACAAAATGCACTCTATATTTCTGGTGACTTTTTAGTCTAAGGACAGCAGCTGTTCTGTGACCGCATCCACTTGTAGCCATGCATATGCTCTCAACTTGGAGACTTACTAAAGTAACAGACTTTTCTCCATGAAACCCAGTTTAACTTCAGTGCTGTGTATGCCAGACTCTCCAAGGTGCCAATTATGATGCTGGAAATGGATTCACCATTTCTTGTAAGCAACATTACAGAAAAACACTGAGTAATTAAAAATAATTATTATTTAAAAAAAAAAAAAAAAGAGTTGCATTTTAATACTCAATTCTTCAAATCTCTGTAACAGGCTTGCTGAACCACTAGCTAAAGAGGTATTTCCATAAAAAGACTAGGGAGCATATACATATTTTTTGCTTTGAAGCATTTCTATCTAACACTGTTTTGATAGAACAAAGCTGCACAGTCAAAAAGTCTGGTAGAACCTAAATTCTATCCTCTTTCATCCCACAACATAGTAATGCATTATAGATGAATTAAAAAAATATTTTCTTGCAATTCTTCATCGTCTGTTTATCTTTTAAATACTTTGGAAGATATAAATATCCATCAGTCAAGGACAACAGAAGAAAAGATATTTCTCACCATAAAGAAAAATTCATATAGCTTTGGATATAGCCTGACTTGTAACTGAGTGATTCTGGCAAGTTCCTTTTTGGACCTGCATTTTATTATTTTATTATTATTTAATCAACTATTTATGTTCGCAGTTTAATTTCATCCATAATGGCATTTTAGGTATTCATAAAAAACCTCATGAATATGACTGGAAGCAAGTACTCATCTTTCCAAGTAGTTTTAGGAATAAAACTCTCAGGGTAGCTCTGCAGGCTGGATATCCCGCTGTTTTCTAATCCTCTTGCTATTACTTGACTCCATTTTCTAGAAAACTGTGCCCTTCATTTATTTTGTGTCTACACTGTGATTGCTATTACTTTTCTCCTCCTTTATCAACTGCAGGCTTCTGGTTATCTGCGAGCATAGCTGAAGTTGGGTATTGAGGTGAAAATGTTATTAGGTTGCATTCCTGGAAGAAAAGAAGGCACAACAGCATGTCTAGGGTCAAAGCACTGTAGGTATAGAAAGAAGAATTTTCAGAACAAATTACAGCTCTGTGTAAAGGCAGTCTGCAGCATTCAATATCATACTCCAGTTAAGAATAAATGTTTGTGACATTAGACTTCACAAAGTAATATGACTTAAAAGCTTTTCTGGTTTTGCATGCAATTACCCAAAGGTTATAAAAAGTCCAGCTCCAATTCTTCTTTTATTTGTACTTCATAGCGGGATTCATGTACCATGTTCTCAGATTTTATTATCTTACCTGTCAAGAAGTAAAGAAACAGCTGTTTCAGCCGAACTCTTCAGTTAACAAGCTTGAGTCTCTATGTTCAGCAACTGTTCACTCAATGCATGAGAACTGTAGCTTACCATGCACAGGGGCACCCCGTAAGTGAGGCTCACAACTTTTTCTGAGCAGTTCATTGTAGTTACTGCAGGTTCAGTTATGTAACAAGTTAACGCAGCTGCCCTTCACTTACAAGAATATATTCTTATTGTACTGGTAACTGTTTAATACAGAAATATAAACTGATCAGATTACATAAGTGACAGACAACACCATACCTCATTTAAAGACCTTTAGAAAAAAGAGGTCCCTTTTGAGATTGTGTCAGTTTAGAATCATAGAATCATTTACATTGGAAAAGACCTTTAAGATGATCGAGTTCAACCATAAACATCACTCTGACAAGTTCACCACTAAACCATGTCCGTAAGTACCACATCTACACATCTCTTAAATGCCTCCAGGGATGATGACTCAACCACTTCCCTGAGCAGCCTGTGCCAGTGCTTGATAACCCTTTCAGTGAAAAAAAGTTTCCTAATATCCAGTCTAAACCTCCTCTAGTGTAACTTGAGGCCATTTCCTCTCATCCTCTCACTACCTGGGAGAAGAGACCACCTCATCCTTTCAGACAGTTGTAGAGGGTGATCAGGTCTCCCCTCAGCCTCCTCCAGACTAAACCACCCCAGTTCCCTCAGCCGCTCCTCATCAGACTTGTGCTCTAGACCCTTCCACTGCTTTCATTGCCCTTCTTTGAACACACTCCAGCAGCTCAATGTCCTTCTTGTAGTGAGGGGCCCAGAACTGAACACAGTGTTTAAGATGTGGCCTCACCAGTGCTGAGTACAGGAGGACAATCACTTTCCTAGACCTGCTGGTCACAGCATTTCTGATGCAAGCCAGGATGCTGTTGGCCTTCTTGGCCACCTGGGCACACTGTTGGCTAGTGTTCAGCCAGCTGTCGACCAAGATCCCCAGGTCACTTTCTGCTGGGCAACTTTCCAGCCACTCTTTCCCGAGCCTGTAGCATTGCATGGGGTTGTTGTGACCCAGTGTAGGATCCAGAACTTGGCCTTGTTGAATCTCATACAACTGGCTTCAGCCCATCAATCCAGCCTGTCCAGATTCCTCTGCAGAGCTTTCCTACCCTCAAGCAGATCAACACTCTCAACCAATTCGGTGTCCTCTGCAAACTTACCGAGGTGTAATTAATCCCCTTCTCCAGATCAATTGATAAAGATATTTAACAGAATTGGCCCCAATATTGAGCCCTGGGGAACACCACTTGTGACCAGTTGCCAGCTCCGTTTATTCACCACAACTCTCTGGGCCCAGTCAGCCAGCTAGTTTTTTAACCAAAGAAGAGTACACCACTCCAAGCCATGAACAGCCAGTTTCTCCAGAAGAATGGTGCAGGAAACACTGTCAAAGGCTCTACTAAAGTCCAGGTAAACAGCATCCACAGCCTTTCCCTCATCGACCAAGCAGGTCACCTGAGGTTGGAACACTTACATTCATTATGCTGCATTTCCATGATTTTTCCATGGTATGCCAACAGCAATTGAATGCCTGGTTTCTAAACTGTTTTAGCAGTACGTTTTTACAATTTTCCTTCTATGTGTGTGGGAATCCTTTTACCTTTCTTACTGCTTGCAGGGGAGTTTATTTTAATCCATATATGTACCTAGTGCATGATGTAAGGTTCACAGTTTGGTTATCAGGTTGTCAGAGTTCAATTAAATAATTTACATCACACAGCATTACTGCATGGGCTTTGGCAATACATTTCACGCCATCTGTTTGAAAAGTTTTGAGAGCTCAGAGATTAGTCAGACAGAAATATGAATTCTTACTCAGAATCCATATGGGAAAGCAAGCTTTGAAGTATTAATTCACTTCACAAAAAATTAAACAAAAATCATTTAATGAATCATCTACAGGGTCAGGTGAGCAAACTAGATAAAACCAAGTACTAACTTAAAACTGTCAAGAGACCTTTTACAATTCAAGACCTTTGGGGGAAGAAATAAAAAATAAATAATCCTGAGCTTGGTTTATATTGGCCACATGTAGAGAACCAAGTAAAATGATAAACCATGTGATAATATTTTAATTCTAGGCTCTGCAGATTTTGTCTGTTCATAACTTGGAGACAACTTCTGAAGCAATTTTATTTTAGGTAAAGGCTCGTGAGAAACCCCAGGTTGCATCAAGTATACAAAAATAACAAAGCTACTACCACAAAATAATCTCTATAGAGAAAAATCCTATGTTACTTTCTTTACAATTAATAATACTAAAATCCTTTGACCTGGTTAAGAACAGAGCCTGGGCTCAAGGTAGACAACACATGAAACTGAGGGTTTTGAGCATGACAGAGCACTGAGCAGATCAAGGTGGGAAGGTAGGACTCAGTACTGTTCACACAGCTAAATCCTGAGAAAGAGCATCCAGCACCGTAATGGTGGATGAGTCTCTGCTGAAGAAAGCCAAAGTACTGTCTAGAAGAGGAAAACAACTCATGCCCAATAAGAAAGCAGCACCTAGAAGGAAAATATAAAAATTTCTCTTCAGAAGTCTCTCAGTTGGTTTGTTTCCTGGGGACAAGCACTTTTTTTCCAGATCTAACAATTTCAATGAGAAATTCTCTCATTTTACTTTAAACAATACGTAGGAAAAATAACTTACTGATGAGTTATGGTGTCACCTTCTTTCTAGGTGTTCTTAGGCTTTATAGAAGATATTCATTACTATTCATATTATTGGCAGTTCTGCACATGAATTCACCACAAGAGCAACAACATTTCACAGCACAGAGCTATTTCTGATCGCAGGGCTGCTGCTGGCATGAGAACTTCCTAAATCGATATTATGTTTTCTTAAGTAAATCAGAAACACCATCCTTAAAGCAGTAAGTGAAGATTATTTTAAACAATGAGGAAACAACATCCACAGAGAGACACATGGTCTATGGATTTTTCTAAAGATCTCCTTCATGCAGTCCTACTACATCACTCTAAGGCAAAGGCCTTCATTGCTTCAGACAGTAATTTATAGTCCTTCATCAAAATCACATGCTTCCTGAAAAACTCCCTGGACTTACAGCTTGGTCCTTCTATGCTGCTGCATTGCTTAAAGCTGACACTTGCTTTGCAAGACACAAGCAGTCGAGTATGTCTGTTCACAGAGAAAGGGATACTTGGTACATGAAGTGGAATGATGGTTTAACACAGGGGAAGGCCATAGGGAAATAAAAGGGGCATTTGGATGCCCATATTTTTGAGACCTAGCTGCTAAAATGTATTAACTTTTGCCAGCACTGTTCTCTCAAAATACATTGTCAGAGCCCACGTGTTCAAAGGTAATAACTTAGAAGACATAGGTAACCACCTGCTACACTCTAAGCTAGTGAAAAGTTTTCTAATGTGCAAGAAAGTATGTTTGAATCTAATTTAATTACCTTGACAATGCAGAAGAGGTATCCTTTTCCATTTCTCTTTCTTGCAGAATAATAATTAAGCATTTTTTAGTATGAGACTAGCTTTGATCCCAAATTTACACCAGCCGTCATTACCACCACTTGAAAGCTCTCCTGTCATTCCTACTTCTTTGTTTAACAAACTTGGAACACAGGGTAATCTCACTCAGATCGCTTCACCTGTTCATAAGAAATTTAATACGTACAGGGAGGGATAGACAGAGATAAAGTGACATGATGCATCAAGCTCCTTATGCCAACAAGTTTTTTCATGGAATTCACTGTTTGGCAGAGGAACAAGACAGATTAGGGAACAATGTGCCACCCCCAGTATTTTGTCTACAACGTATTACATAACAGCTGCTCTGCGGACAGTACTATCCCTTTCCAGGGGAAGATGGGAAGGCAGTAGAAAGCGTGTTTCACTTTTAGCTCAAAGAATCATTCCCTGGTTGGGAAAAGTAGACCTAACAGAAAAAGAGATTACCAACTTACTGGACAGACAATGGTAAGCTCATTGTAAAACTCCAGTGTTAGCATGAGGTGTCCAAATCCAATATTTTGATGTCTAGACAGAGGGCTGCAATATTTTATTGCTGTGTATACATCCATTAAACAATGGAACAAGAACAAGCTTTTCATGCACAGCTGGTTGTCCTGGTTCCCCAGGCACAGACTCATGGGCTAGCCATGCAGGCAGGCCATGAATAGCCCCAAGTCAGCTGGGAGATCCAATCAAGGCATCTGACTCACAGGTGTATCCCATACTACTTCATCATTCTCATTATAAAAGGAGGGAGTTCACTCATTACAATCACTTCATGAAGGCAGACATGCTAGTCACAGAATCACAGAATTTTCAGAGTTGGAAGGGACCTCCAGAGATCATCTAGTCCAACTCGCCTGCTTAAAAGCAGGATCCCCTAGAGCACATCACTCAGGACTGCATCCAGGTGAGTCTTGAAAACCTCCAGAGAAGGAGACTCCACAACCTCTCTGGGCAGCCTGTTCCAGTGCTCCGTCACCCTCACCGAAAAGTTTTTTCTCATATTTAAATGGCACCTCCTATGTTCGAGCTTGTGCCCGTTACCCCTAGTCCTGTCACCGGGAACCACTGAAAAGAGTCCGGCTCCATCTTCCTCAACCCACCCTTTAGGTATTTGTAAACATTAATTAAATCACTCCTCAGCCTTCTCCTCTCCAGGCTAAAGAGTCCCAGCTTTCTCAGCCTTTCCTCATAGGGGAGATGCTCCAGTCCCCCAGTCATCCTCATTGCCCTCCGCTGGACTCCCTCCAGTAGGTCCCTGTCTCTCTTCAACTGGGGAGCCCAGAACTGGACGCAGTATTCCAGTTGTGGTCTCACCAGGACAGAGTAGAGGGGGAGAATGACCTCCCTCAACCTACTGGCCACACACTTCCCTGTGCAGCCCAGGGTGGCATTGGCCTTCTTGGCAGCAAGGGCACATTGCCGGCTCACGGATAATTTACTGTCTACCAGGACTCCAGATCCTTCTCCTCAGAACTGCTTTCCAGGAGGTCCCCCCCCCCTAACCTATATACTGGTGTCTGGCATTCTTCTTCCCCAGGTGCAGCACCCTACAGTTGCCCTTATTGAACCTCATGAGGTTCTTCTCTGCCCAGCTCTCCAGCCTGTCCAGGTCCCGTTGGATGGCAGCACAGCCCTCTGGCGTGTCAGCCACCCCTACCAGCTTGGTATCATCAGCGAACTTGCTGAGGATACACTCTGTCCCCTCATCCAGGTCATTGATGAATACGTTGAACAAGACCAGACCGAGTATTGACCCCTGGTAGACACCACCGTAGTCTTCAGTAAAGTCAATACTCTAGCCACACTTCAATACCATGCTTATATATTACGTTATATAGAATAACAGAATCACAGAATAGCCTTGGTTGGAAAAAACCTCCAAGAGTCCAACCATTAACCCAGCACTGCGAAGTCACCACTAAACCATGTCCCTCAGCACCACATCTACACGTCTCTTAAATACCTCCAGGGATGGAGACTCCACCACTGCCCTGGGCAGCCTGTTCCCGTGCTTGATAACCCTTTCAGTGAAGAAATTTTTCCTAATATCCAATCTAAACCTCCTCTAGCACAGTTTGAGGCCATTACCGCTTGTCCTATCACTGTCACCTGGGAGAAGAGACTGACTACTGCCTCAGTATGTACAGTGAGAGAAATTCAGGAAGTTCCATATGAAACTGGCAAATGTATGAAGTACAGCAGGAGTGGTTTTGGAAGCAAAACCAGTGCTCAACAAATTCCATTCATCTTTCTGAAGGAGAAATATGTTTTTTCCCTCAATTCAAAATAAGCTGTGTTTTATTCCACAACTTGAGAGCGGCTTTAAATAAACAGACAGCTCCATTGATCTACTTGGCTTGCCTATCACAGAGTACTCAGACTTGTGTGTCAGAAAAGGCATATCATTTAATGATCAAAGCCAAGTGACTGGGACTCAAGCCACCTGGCTTATTTTTAAAAAAAAAAAAAAAAAAAAAAAAAAAGAAAATAAAGTATAAAATGGATTAATTGACTAAGGATAGTTCAGGACTGTTACTTGCTCAGGTGCTTACCAAAATAGCTCATAAGGCTTTCGAACTTCTGCAGCAACAGTAATAGCTAGGCACAATCTCAGCCTCTGCCTTCTCCCAAGGCCAAGCCTGTATATGGCTGATATTTTGTAATGAAACCATTACAAAGGTAATAGGGAAGATGAGGAAAGAAGTTCCCCAGGAGGGCGGCTAACTTGCCTTTAGCTCCAAGAGCTAAATTAGAAATGCTAATGGAGACCTCCACCTTCCTTTGAAGGAGCACTTGCCTGCCTTCTATCAGGTTGATGCTGCCTGTACACACAGCACCTCAGCACACTCATGTCTAGACCTTTGCCTCCTGAAGGCCTGTATTTTACATTTTCAGCCTTCACAAAGTGCTCTAACTTCCTTGCATGTGCACATGAGTCTTGTCACCAAGTACACGTAGATGAGGTGCTGAGGGACATGGTGTAGTGGTGAATTTGGCAGTGCTAGGTTAATGGTTGGACTTAATGATCTTAGAGGTCTCTTCCAACCAAGGTTGCTCTGCGATACTGTGATTCTATAATAAGCACAAAGTGTAAGTTTAGATGAAGATACAGGTGCAGACCCTCCAAAAACCATAAATAGCCAGGTACAGATAAGATTCAGAGACTGTTCAGACGTGTGCTGCAGTAAAATCTAACCTGTTCCAGGGATTCTGATCCATCAACATGGGAAATAAAACAACCTAAATAAAACTGCTCAGTTTAAACCACCCGTGAACAAATCAGATAGTGAAAAATCATAATTGCTTTTAGAAATCTCATTAGAACAGAACACAAATTTCTAGAGTTTGCCAACTTTGATGTCATTTGCCATGTCACAGGATAAAAGTTCACAACGACAATCTGCTGTTTGTTCATCCACAGAAATATGTGAATCTGTGCAACACTGCAATTGAGGTTCACAAGGTTCTCACATTTTGGAGTCATTACAGTTGACCAGTGTCCAATCTTTCTGCTGGGCAGAGCCATGCACATTGCCAGCTGTCAGGACTGCCCTCACACCTCAGCAGCTGCCGCATGTAGGCACACTCCAAAACCACACTGCAGCGGCACAGAGCATCCAAGCAGGTGCAGCACCAATGGGCTGCTCTTGCCCTCCATCCACTCACTCCTACAGACTCACCTCCCCACAGGCACCTCAGGCTCACACTGCAGTGGGCTGAGAAGTGAACCAATGGAATCTGTTGCAACATTCTCCCAGCTGCCACCTCCTGCAGGGGAAAGAGAGGGAATCTGGCCCTCCTACTGCCCATTATCAGATCATGTGCCTTTCAGCATTCCCACAGCTGATGCCACCATGGGCTGGATAAATGATCTCAGCAGGCTACAGGCAGTCTGTAAGCACCTGCAGTAAATGAGTTATTTCATCAGGAGGCTTGGAGGGCTTTATCAGTGATGGAAAGGTAATAATGGCTTAAAATGCTGATAGATTCAGATCCAGCTTGAACACCATCCAAACACTTAACAAAGCTGTTCTGAACTCCTTTTCCAAGCAGCCACGTAATTAGTATCCCATCCTAGGGACATTATTTGGCTGAAATCTTGTTTACTTTTGTCATCAAACACCAAAGACTATTCCTGATCTTGTGAGACTACATCTTTTATTGCTGCCCTAGCACCAACAAAAGAAATATTAAACACATTCTGATACCTAACTTATTTTCTCCCTCTAGTTACAATTAGATGCTTCAGCTCACAAAGCAGTGAGATGTTGGCTTTTTTCCATTACCACCAAGCTCTATTTTCAAATCTCACACAATCACCCTTGAATTGTAGGAAGTTATTTCTATCTCTCATTCTTGATCTAAAACAGATGGAAGTGGAATTCCAGATTTTGACTTGTGTAAATGAAGAATAATTTAAAATAATAAAGCTCAAGTGAGCATGCAAGGAAAGCAACTGTGGGAAGCCCATGGAGGGCATGAGATTGATAGAAGGAACAGAGAGGAGAGGACATCAGATAGAGTAGCCCACATGCACACAGAGTTTTCTTCTCTCGGTTTCAAAACAATTATACAGTGAGATCTTTTATACTTAAGCACAAAGATAAATTTCCTGGTTTTACAATGCATACTAAGTATATTTATTTGTACTAAGGCTTTTATTTCACACTTTTAATTGTGAAAGTACAGCCAGACAAGTATATAATCACCTACTATGGGGCAACTTCATTTGTGAGCAAAGATTCTGACTACAAATACAGCGATTCAAGAGGAGCTTCTGGTAGAAGATAAAATAAAACTGGAGGCATCTGAACAATAATGAACTCTTCAGATTTTAATTACCCTTGTGCTAGTTCAAAGGAACATTATTTTTCTACAGTTTTTATCTGAGAACCACAGTACAAAATGTTTACATTTTACCTGCAGTATAGTTACAACACTTGACGTCAAGAAGCGTCTTCTCTAAGTTACTACTAAATCAATTCTTTGTTTCTGCAGTAAGGACAGGATTGTGAGGGCTTGATTTCAAACTAAGTCCTGTACAATTTTTTGAAAGTTAGGGCAGGAAACACATATCACCTTGGAAAGATTATCCCTAGTCAGCAAAGGAGAATATTTCATTTTGTCCCACTTGTACTACATCACATTTATAAGAATGTATAATTAGGTTATAAGTCTTTGAAGATCTCAGACAGGAGTCAATTGCTTCTATAGAAAATTATTTGGAATTATATTCAAGAGAGTAGGGATAGACTAAATAGCTTTATACACAAAGATGTCAAAGAAAGATATGGAATGTGTAAATGGGTAACCTTAGAAATGGACCAAAATAACAGAGAGTCCAGAAGTACTACTTTTGAAAATGTTCCCCTAGTGTCTCCTTGAGTAATAAATTAATCACAATATTTAGCATTCTTGTTAGCCATCCACACAACACTGTCTTCCCCATATCACTCAGACTAATGTGGGAAGGTACTCTGTGAAGGGCAATTCCTTTCAGATGCCTGAGGACAACCACCTTAGCATCAATTAACTTGCTAGTTTTGAAACTAGGAATCAGCCTAATATCACAGCTCATGACATCCCAACAGACCTCGAAAACATCAGCTGGTAGTGAAATGTTCTCTATTGTCAATAGCAACACAGTTGTTAGCAAACCAACACCACTAAAATACCCATATTTTAACTTCATTTCCCTAGCATCAGGCTAGAGATGGATTTAAGAACACAAATATTCAAAAAAAAGTAAAAAACACAGAAACATTAGAAATAAAAGGCCACCTGGCCCTGAATATCTCCTTACTTTAAGATGGCGTTAATGCAGCCATCCTGTTTTCTCACAATACCCCTCAATACTTCCTTTCTCTAGAAAGAAATCTAGGTGTCTTTTGAATTCATTTATGCTTTTAGCTTCAAAATAGCTTCCCTCTAATGTATTCCATATGTTTATCATCCTCTTGTGAAACACCTCATAGTCTTAACAGAAATGGACAAAGGTTTCCCCATCAAGCTGACATCTGGCTGTCTCTTTCTGCTTCTCTTGGGCCTTACCTGCACACACACTAAGCTGACTGAGCTACTGGTGGAGTTTTCTTTTCTTCCTCCAGTGAGAAATTCATAACCAGCAGCTCTCCGTGTCTCATTAAAAAAAAAACTATGATGAAGTTGAAAGAATTTTTTTTAATTACATGAAACATACTTTTTATACTATTAAAATATGTATTATTTCCTTCAACAATTAAGTGCTTTAGAAGTACTATTATTCAAGACCAATAAAGAACAACAATACAATCTCAGAAGCTGAAGTCTCACTTACATTGAAGAAGAGTGTAAACAGGGCACATCATGGCCCTTGTAATAAAGTTTGCCAGAAATACAGTTTCACATGCCTCTTCTTTATACAGCAGTACAAAGAAATTAATTCAAAACAAACCAGTTAATGATAATAGCACTAAACTCTGCCCCAAGAAAAATTATTTCAGTCTTGAATTTACCCCAGTGCCTTGGGATTCAGAAGAACCATAGAAGTTGCACATTAATCTCTTGCCCACTCTACCTGTTAGGTGTTCTATGAGGGACAATGTGCTCTTCTACTCAGATATGCTATGGCTGTATCCACTGAGAAAATCAACAGTATCTCAAAGTGCCGTTCTTTCATTGCATATTCTGATACAAGCTAACTTGGCTACCTTATTTTCACTGAAACCTCAAAAGAAATCTAGATAATATTAATAGCAGAAAACTGATGGAGAACTGTAGAATCCCATGTTAGGACTTGGCTGCAGAACATTGCACTTCCATGGCAGAGCCATCAGTAAGCATAGACTTACCAAGAACAAGGGCTGCTGTCTGTGTACAGTTATTATACCAAAGCACTATCTAGACACTCAGAACAGATGTGACAAATTCCTTGCGTTTGCAGCACATCCATCCATACAGGAGCTCTTACGACTACAAGAAAATAGAAATCCTAAATTAAACCAGAATTTGACTTACTTGGCACACATATTTCAGAGCAGAAACAGAAGGAACCTACAGTATCACTGTAACACTGTTCTCAGTGTAGTTAACTCCATGGTAGAAGTTAACCTTCCACTTGACATAAGTGTCACAGATTAAATTACAACTGGACAAATTAAGAGAACTTGGACTTAAGAAATTATTTAGTACTAGGCCTTTGAAAAAGAAAAGAAAAAACCATAATCAATTGGGTATATCTGCTTAAAGGAAAACAGAATCACCAGTGATTTTATTGAGAGAGAAGGCATGAAATATTCCTGAAGCTCATGACTGAGAAACAATTTCCCTTCTCTTTTGCCACAACACGTGATATTTTCTTTAAATACATCCCATTAAATATTGTTCTGAAAAATCCTTCAGTTGTTGAAAGGGTTTCTAAGGAGCTCAGAGCACTGGAATTTCAAACCCCAAAGGAGTATTGGGTTAGAAAGACAGATGTGGTCATATTCATGAAAGCTTGTTTTCTATATTCTTAATCGCCTCCAGACATTGTAGAAGTTATATTGTGCAAGAAAGGTATAGTAACAAATACTTTGTTTGCTGCCTACAGTATGTGTGACATTCCAAATAAGAATTAAGTATCTGTTTGGGAACCAAACACAAACCTCATGCTCTATCAATAGCTACAGCGTCCCAAGATTAACAACATTACTGAACATACTTCAGAATTATTTTTCTTTTGAAGAGTGAAAAAATTACATAATTTAGAAACCACAAATTCTATTTTACAGAATTGTGACTACATCACCTATAAAAAAAAAATCTGAATCCAGGATCAATATCAACAGAAGTCTATTTCAAAAGTAATAAAAGCCAGGAGTTAATTCCTGTTATAATGTTCACAAGAAACACAAGGTATTTAGTTCACATGGCAAGGTTTTGTTAGCTGGGGGCTGCAGTGGTAGCTTCTGTAAGAAACTGCTAGAAGCTTCCCCCATGTCCGATAGAGCAAATGCCAGTGGCTCCAAGACAGACCTGCTGCTGGCCAAGGCTGAGGGGGACCCACGCTGGAGCAGTTAATGAAGAACTGCAGCATGTGGGAAGGACTCACATTGGAGAAGCTCATGGAGGACTGTCTCCTGTGGGAGGGACTCCACACTGGAGCAGGGTAAGAGTGTGAGGAGTCCTCCCCTGAGGAGGAAGGAGTGGCAGAGACAACGTGTGATGAGCTGACCACAAGCCCCATGCACTGCTGTCAGGGAGGAGTTACAGAAATTGTGAGTGAAGTTAAGCCTGGGAAGAAGGCAGGACTGGGGGGAAGGTAGTTTGAGATTTGGTTTTATTTCTCATTACCCCAACTCTGATTTTGATTGGTAAAAAATTAAACTAATTTTCCTGAGTTGAGTCTCTTTTGCCTGTGACAGCAATCACTGAGTGATCTCTCCCTGTCCTTATCTTGACCCATGAGCCTTTAACTGTATTTTCTGTCCCCTGTGCAGCTGAGGAGGCGGAGTGATGGAGCAGCTTTGGTGGGCACTTGGTGTCCAGCCAGGGTCAACCCACCACACACAAGAAAAAAAAACTTCTCTTCCTGATGCTCAAACTCAGCGAAGAGATTAAAAAAGAGAAAATAAGCAAAGCCTTCTGCCAAGCAGTTTTCTTAAAAAACTTTGTTAGCACATAATATAAACAATACTTAATTCTTCCCTTTCTCTGATATTTTGAGGCAACTGTTACCAACTGAATGAACACGTGGATAAAGCTTGCTGTCAAAAACCAAATGAAGCCTGAGACTTACAGACGTTTTTATGGGGAAAGGAATGATTAGCAGGTGAAGTTATTAGTTACTGCCTCATTAAGATGTCACATTACATTTCAATATTGTCTTTTAGCTTCTAATGAGATGAGAACACTAAATATTTACTAAATTACCAAAAGAAAAAAAAAAAAAGAAAATGCTCAAAATGTTTCCACTAGCCAACGAAAATTTACTCCCATGACACAGAGTGAAAAAAGCAAAACTAATCTGCATGTCTTTCCTTGTCTATCTTTTGAAGAATTTGGTACAGTTGTTGACACCTTAAGTCAACAAAAAGAAACAGCAAAAGTTGATTATATCAAAAAGTTGCTTCTCTAGAAAATAAAGGCAACCATCAAAGAAATACTGATATGTCTCAGAAAATGAACTCCAAATTGGAAATGTGTTTGTAGCAATTTTCCCTATTCACAAAAATAGCCACCACTCAAGCCTTTCCAATTGGAATGCTAGTCAAGTCTGTTCCTGCAAAATTTTAAGTCAGTACCTTTCAGCACTGACATAATATTTTTAAGGAGAAAGCGTAAGTACACTGTTACTGGTTTCACGAGGCAGTAACTTTAATGAAAAGAGATTTTCAACTTATATTCATAATCTGCTTCCTTTTTGATGTCATTTCATTAACCAAGAAGTGACAGTTCAGTTACCAAAGCTGCAAGCAAAAGGAGTCTGAAGCAAACATCCAAGTTTTTGCAACTTTTTGATACTTAGCTCTTGATCTGTTTTCCCACAGTATTGTTCTATAAACCCTTTCTTTCATTTTAATACCTCATAATGAATTCAGATAGCTTTTCTGTTATGGGTTGTATGGTTTGGTTGTGGCAGAAAATTCTTGATAGCTTTGATTTATGCTCCATTCCACATACAAATTTGAGGTAACAGGTTGTTCCAGATGCAGAACATGACAGGTTTTTTGCTTTTTTCCAGATGGGTGTTATCTTTAAGATTACAGTTTATTTTCACATTTTCCTGTATGTTACAGTGACTAGGCACTGAAATGTTCATGGATCCAGTTGAAGACTAACTAGAACATCAAATTATAGGTCAAAAGAGATTAATTTAAAAAGTAAGATTTTAAGAAGGGAAAATTGACATAGTTTAAGAAATGCACTGAATATGCTATAAATGCAAGTTTAACAGATGCATAGAATACTTCTCCGGCAAGCACAGATCTCTCAAACCACAGATATCTTCTATTCCAGTGCCACTTAGGTATCTGAAGTTGTCACAGCACTGGGTATGACTGTTGACTATACCTTCAAAACTAATATAAGGAACAAACTGCAGGCTCCCAATTATTTTCCACCAGCTTCTCACAAGATAAACTGCAGGTAAATACCTTTACAGCCCTTGCCTTCCACCCACACCAAAAAGCCCTGAAAGGCATACATTAACAGAACTTCATTCCACATTTCTTAGTCTTAATCTCCCATCACATTTACTTTTCTGTACTTTTCCCAAATAGATTTCCTCTAATCCTTTTCTTCAGAAAGAAAAGGTGGTTTAGTGATTATTGTAATTTCTTTTTGTACTGTTTAACCACTGCAAATTGCATGTAGTGAAAAAAGATTCTACACCTGAGATCATCTGTCACCTTGGTTCGGGAAGTATTCAACCTTTTGCCTCAGAAGCTAAAAGTTACATTATACAAATTATTTGATGCTGTGCAAGTCTGAATGACTGCAGCAAGGCACGGACCTTCACATGCAATTGTCATTGAGTAGTGTGCTGACGTTTTTCTTTAAACAAAGTGTTAATTTCCCAGAAGTTTTCCATGGACAGCAAGTCAGCTAGAGTGGATCCTCATGAGGCTCCAAGGACAGGCTTGCTCTCAACAGTTGTCTTTTGGCACTTGCTGATCTAAGGACTTCATCAGAGGAGATCGTTTCCCAGGTAAACGCTTCTAAGGGCTGAGGAAAGTAAAAAGCCAGACTAAGACACATTTTGTCAGTACAACTCGTTAAACTCTGGGTTGGGTCTAGACAGCTCGGCAAGCAGTGGGCAAAAAGAGAGAAGCAAAAAAAATGAGACTTGTGTTCAGCAAAGCATGGATTGTACTGCCTCCTCTTCCTCTTCTGGACAGCAAAAACTATCACCACAGGATAGGGACTTCCAAGATAATCACAGAATCATATAATGGTTTGGATTGGAAGGGACCTTAAACCTTCCAACCCCACTGCCATAGGCAGGGACACCTCCCACTAGACCAGGCTGCTCAAAGCCCCATCCAACCTGGCCTTGAACACTTCCAGGGAGGGGGCAGCCACAGCTTCTCTGGACAAACTGTGCCAGTGTTTTACCACCCTCACAGTAAAGAATTTCTTCCTAATATCTACTCTAAATCTGCCCTCTTTCAGTTTAAGACCATTAACCCTTTACCTATCACTACATGCCCTTGTAAAAAGTCCCTCCCCAGCTTTCTTGCCAGCCCCTTCAGGTACTGGAAGGTGCTATAAGGTCTCCCCAGAGCCTTCTCTTCTCCAGGCTGAACAACCCCAACTCTCTCAGCCTGTCTCCATAGAAGAGGTGCTCCAGCCCTCTGACTATATTCACGGCCTCCTCTGAACTCTCTCCAACAGGTCCATGTCCTTCTTGTGTTGGGGGCCCCAGAGCTGAACACAGTACTCCAGGTGCAGAATCACAAGAGCAGAGTAGAGGGGCAGAATCAGCTCCCTTGACCTGCTGGCCACGCTTCTTTTGATGCAGCCCAGGATATGGTTGGCTTTCTGGGCAGCAAGTGCACAAACCCTCTTACCACCTGTGAATGTGGCCCCAGGAAGGAGGGTTCTGCTACCACTGTCACTGCCACACTAGCCCAGCAGCCAGCAGAAAGGCAGGCAGCCTGTTCACTACCAGCAGCCCCATCCAACAGGAGAGCTCAGCTTAATGCCTAGGGACAGCCTAGGAAGCTCTCCATGTTACCCTTTCAGCACTCGAGCCTCTCTGCTCATTGCTATCCTATCTCTTTCACAAGGAAAGAGTGTTATAGAGAGGGCTACTGAAGAGTGTTTTTCTGGTGGTGGTTGGTTTGGGTTTGTTTTCTTTAGCTGGGGGAGGAGCAGCATCACTATTGCCATACCTCAGTAAAACCATATTCAAGCTATCAAAACAAGCATTTAACTTGAATCCACACATCAGGCCAGTTCAGTCAGTGTAAGAAACAAAACAAAAAAGAATGATGAATTATATATGTTCTCAAATTGTCCTTCAAGTCAAGCTTTAAATTCAGTTATTTTTCTGGTTGCTATATAGCTGCATGTTTAATATTTCTAACTAAAAATAAAAGGGTAGTGAAATCCAATCTTGTCTATTAAAATTCACAAAGTAAGTATATTAGCATAAAACATAAGTTCACTTCAGGTCTTGTGAGAAGAAACAGACAGTAATAAAAATTCTTATAATAGAGAATCGTTTAAATAAGAGTAATTCATGATGACTATAAAATGTCTCCTAAGGTATGAGTGCTCGTTTTCTCAATTCCAACAAAGGCTATGTGTACACAAAGCTGTAGAGCTCTCATGGTAACAGACAGGCCAGAAACATTCTTCTAAAAAAAAAATATTGGTGGCAAAAAAAAAATTCCTTCATAGCTCTATTTGAGAAAGTCCAATAGCTGATGGCCCCATTCAGCTATCAGTATCCACTCTCTCACCTTTCCTATATCCTGTTTCAGTTGGTTCTAGTATCAAATTAATAACAAGACTTTAAAAAAAACAAAACAAAACAAAACAAAAAACCCCAATAAAATTGAAACTAGCTCATTTATCAGCTCATTACAACACTGTAATCAGTTTCTCTAACTTATTAGGTAGGTATAATTGACCTTGAATCTTACCATCCTGTAAGAAATTACTCTTGAGAGTCTGGAACACTATTGCAGTGAATAGTATTCTCTATGGTGAATCACAGGATGTTCAATCTAAACATAAGGAAGCACTTATTTACTGTGAGGGTGACTGAGCAGTGGAGCAGGCTGCCCAGAGAGGTTATGAAGTCTCCGTCTCTGGAGACATTTAAAACCCATCTGGACGTGTTCCTGTGTGATCTACTCCAGGATCCTGATCTAGCAGGGGGTTGGACTAGATGATCTTCAGAGGTCCCTTCCAACCCCTACCATTCTGTGATTCTGTGTGATTATACCTCAATTAACGGGGCTGAAGGCATATCCAAAATACCAGATGGCACTCTTCAAAAATATCCTTTAGTCAGGTTCTGCATTAAGATAACCACACTCATCTAAAATGAGACAAAACTCTGGAGGCTACAGCATTTAGTCAAGACACACATGACAATAACTTTGTCTCTAGGTTGATGATTACATTAGTCTACAAAATGTCCCATTTCTTTCAGTCAAATGATTTTGCAAGTTTACCTATGAATAAAAAACTACTCAGAAAGACAGGGGAAATCAATGAGTCAACAAGACGACATCTGAAGTTCCGTATTTTCTTAACACTGGATGAACAGCATAAAGAAAAATATATTTTTCTAAAAGGAAATATAATAGCAGTATTGGACAACTATGAATAATCTCTTTCCTATTATGGATTTCCCTGAACAGCTAAAGATAGATAAAAATTCTCTTAACAGAACAGGAAGACAACTGCTCTTTTAACCCCTGATGACAGGAGCAAATTATTTTGTAGCTATGGGGAGAGGTTTGCCACAAATGCGCAAAACAGATCTCTCCCCCTTGATATTACACAGAGCTACAGCACTGCAGTTTCAGTGATCACAATTTTTATTCTCCTTGGCATGCTCCTTGGTGACCTGAAAGTCTTTTACTTAATAAAAAGTATCTAAATGTTGAACTGTCCTTTTCTGTGGGCAAAAAACCCAACACTCAATCACTAAACATTTTCTGGTTTTCAGGTTAATTCTTTAACCATTAAAAAAATAAAAACAATCAAAACCCACCTTTTTTTAGAAAAAAAAAAAAAAGTGTTCTGACGTTAAACTCCTTTGGAAGCTATCAATATTACACAATGGAGATGGTTAATTATTTTATGTCTGCCACTGTTTTCTCAAGTCTGTTTTCAAATCTCTGCTTCTCAAAAGCACATTCAGTGAAATCACTCAACTGAGTGATTTCCTACTCCACACTAGGAATAAAGAGCCTATAATCTGACTTTAAATTATTAAAATTTAAAAAGCATTTCCAGTTGTAGCAGCTGCAGCTACAGTTAGGTTTTCACTATTATACATACAAAAGGTTTACCATCAAAACCCCCACAAATCACATCTTACATTTACTTACATCATATATTTATTATGTATATATTTATTAAGCATGTTTCAAGATGATTGAGAGGGAGAATTAGAACAACTTTAGTGTTCACAAGAATGCTGATTACAGATGAAAGTTGCACTTACCCGAGTGACCAGCAAAGCACAGAAAGTGGAAAGATAACAAGTCCTTTGTGGGGTTTTTTTTGGTCTGGCTATGGCCTTTCTCTTGACATAAGCAAAAAAAGATTCTGTTATGACAGCAAACTCCATCACAAAGATCTTTGTCCAGTAGATACTGGTCTTAAACCAGCTGGTTGATTCACACAAATATGAAAGTATCAATGCACCAGTCGCATTCTTTTGTGATTTGATATACGTTAGTTTTCTAAACAAAAAATATGGAATGAAAACATGGAAACACAGGAAACCTCTTGCTTCATGGAAATTTTGTAGTGGAAATTATGACTTTGGTCCTATCTTTAACTTCCTTGCATGTGAAAACCCATCTGGATAGATGAGATTCTCCAAGTACCCACATTTGTGGTACCTCAACTTACACTTTCCTCGGGAAAAAAAAAAATATGCTTCTTACAGTGTTAATGATCAAGTGACCTAGAAACCATGTATCTATATGTGCCTGAGACATACCTTGACACCTACAAGATCATCATATGTGGAATTAGTCAGCTGAGACTAAATAATAAAATATTTACAACCCTGAAGGGCAGAGAGCTTTTCTTCACCTGTTCATAGGCAAAACTAGAGCTCCAACAAGTGTCATTGGATATGGTGTTACAAAATAGGAAATACAACATCCTGCATTTTATAAACATGGTAAGAGAATATCATACTTCAGAAATCATCACTTAACTGTTTCATTATTAATTTAGTTCCTCCATCCTCCCTCTGATAATCTAATAAAACTATTTACACCACAGCAAGGAAAAGAAGAAGTTATATGCTAAGGAATCTCCATTCTAAAGAGCACTCTGTATTAAATATTAATATGCCTTCCTTGGTATTGTACAGATTATATAGACAGAAAGAAAGGAAACTATGACTCACGTTTTCCACCCAGTTTTACAAAGGCTTCTATTAACATATCAACAACCAAATGCCTGCAGCAAGGAGAGCATAACCTCTTCACCTGTAAATGTAAACTATATGTCCACATGCACACACATATCAAGAGGGTCTGATTACACCCAGCGTAATTAGAAAAATCAAATAGTTTGTGATATCTAAATCCAAGATGCATACATAGGCTTAGGACCATATTCTATTATTGAAAGGATACTCACAGGTTGCATGGATTTCCATGTTTCATTGAAGCACTGCAATAAAACAGATCATGATAGCGGTTCTCATACTTTAGTAGCATTGGCTCTAGCACATTGTAATGAAAATATAATTTGTATTAAACCTCACTGTGGAGCCCCAGATATTGACAAATTCAAATTCAAACTTACCCTCTTGTCTGACTGCTCTTAGAGGGTTTATCTAACTGCTGATCTTCTGAATAATATAGAAATGGACGATCACCAACCCTTTGCTGTCGATTTATGAAGTGATACTTTATCTGTCTTTCAGGAACCAATTTTTTTCTGAGTATTTCTCAACTTTCATTACATCATAAAAGCATCTCTGTCTCACAAACAAAACTATGTACCTGGGAAGATGTTGTTCATCATCCTTCCCATCATATGTCTACACACAGCAGAGAGTATGAAAACCTAACTCTCAATTCTAATGAGGATATGCTGGCATAACATCAAATAAAGTTAGTGGTACTCTTCAGCTTCAATGTTATACTTACCTAAGAATAATCAAAATTCACAAAAATCACAGAATCACAGAATAGCCTTGGTTGGAAGAGACCTCTAAGATCATCAAGTCCAACCATTAACCTAGCACTGCCAACTCACCACTAAATCATGTCCCTCAGCACCTCATTTACACATCTCAAATACCTCCAGGGACAGGGACTCCACCACTGCCCTGGGCAGCCTGTTCCAACGCCTGATAACCCCTTTAGTGAAAAATTTTTTCCTAATATATAATCTAAACCTTCCCTGGCACAACTTGATGCCATTATTCCTCGTCCTATCACTAGTTACCTGGGAGAAGAGACTGACCCCCTGCCTCACTACAGCCTCCTTTCAGGTAGTTGTAGAGAGCAATGAGGTCTCCCCTCAGCCTCCTCTGCTCCAGACTAAGTAATTCCAGTTCCCTCAGTCGCTCCTCATAAAACTTGTGCTCAAGATCCTTCACCAGCTTTGCTGCCCTTCTTTGGACACACTCAAGTATCTCAATGTCCTTCTTGTAGTGAGGGGCCCAAAACTGGACACAGTATTCAAGGTGCAGCCCCATCAGTGCCAAGTACAGGGGTAAGATCACTTCCCTAGTCCTGCTGGTCACACCATTTCTGATGCAAATTACCTCAGAAGAAAAGATGGGGCAGAAGAAAAGGGGAAAAGGATGAGGCAAGACCACAGCTGTAACTCAAGGTGCCATGTAATGGTTTTTACTTAGGCTATTTGCAGTATGAGAAGCAAGTGGGTGAGCATGATGAAGTCCTACCTGCCCTGCATGTCACTAGGTACAGCCAGTCAGACCAGGGTAGTACTGTGGCTCCATTTCTCCACATGAACATCCAATACCATTAGATAGACAAGAGAGGAAACCTCAACTGCAGCTCTCTCTACAACATGTCAAGTATCTTGTCTCCCTTTGGTGACAGGAGCAGAACATCATTTGTGGTTTGAATAAGGGATTAATCCCATGGTAGTACACTACCTAACTCCCTGATTTCTTGGAGAAGGCAAGTGGAAAAGTCCTAAGTAATTCTACAGAGAATAAAATTCTGGAGTAAGACATACATGACCATACACTATGTGCTCTGATGTCCCTTGAGTGATGTAAAATATTTGATATTCACTAAGAACACATGAGAACTACTTTCATACTGAAGCACACAGATTTTGCCTTGTGTCAATTGCCAATTAAAATCTGAATAAAATTTTCCAAATATTCTTATTTGATGTTGCTATATATATTTGGCTCTACAGATCTTCCTATTTAAAAATAACTATGAAAACAATATTCAGGAAAAACATGTTAAAAGTTGGCAGTAACACATCAAAGCACAAAAGAAAAGAGATGGTTCACTATTACTTCTCTGTATTGCCAAAGTACGAAATCTTTAGAGTAAGCATTATCACTTAAACTACTACTGCTATTTTGGAATGTAGTAGTCCAAGAACATCAGCCTTGGATTCCACATTAAAAAAAAGACTAGTCCCATCCCTTTTATCCATAGAGTAAAAAGCTATCAATATGATGGGCATGACTGCCAAAAGGGAAAGGTTCTTAGCAGAAAAACCTTCATCAACTAAGGCACCCTTACCAAAAGCTAGCAGAGCTAGTGAATTATTTTTATACTTCCCTCATTTTCCATTTCAAAATGCCCCTTTTCTTCCAGAAAAGATATTTATGTAAGGGATTATTGTTTACCATTTGTATTTGCACAATAGGGCATTTTTCAGCTGTTTCATATATACTTGCTTACCATTGAGCAGAGGAAGAAAATCATTTTCTGTGAAACAGCAGTAGCTTTCAAGATTTAGTGCAAATCCAGAGGATCAGGTGGTTCATAAAGGACCCCTATAAAAGCTTACATTTCAAATGCAGTTCATGTAGCAAATCATCAGAACTATGCAAAAAGAGTAAGAATTCCTTGTGCAAATCAGTTGTATTTTTTCTCTCCACTACTACTGCTCAGAACAAGTAGTTCAATGATTACAGTTCAGTGTATATTTATGATAAAGTAAGTAAAAGCACCCTGTTGAGAACAAGAAAGAATGCGGAGGGGAAAGAAAAAAAGAAAAAAAAAAAAAAAAAAAGACAACCATGCTTCCTGAGAAGAGCTTAAGTACAGTTGTTGATGGAAATAGTTTTTCTTTTCCATAAGGTATATCCAAGGGGTTTGTAAACTTAAGTTTTCCTTGCTTACTCCTAGGTGGTGAGAAGGAAGAGAAACCAGACAGCTACCCATTAGGGGAAAGACTTTGATGTGTCTGCATGACTAATGAACACATCGCTAAAAATCTACTCCTGTAACCTTTGTAATCTATTTAACACATACCTTATCCTCAGTGGAAGGGAGCACAGTCCTTCAGGATGTAACACTATAATGGAAACCTCTGGCAGAAGAAATGTGGAACATAGCTGAGGATCAAGAAAAAGTGTTCATACCCAGTATGTGTTTTACTGAACATATGCCTATGCTACCACAGAAAAGTCAGTATTTTTAGAGAAAAGATGGTTTGCAGGACTTTTAAAGTTATTTTGAAAGCATGTTTTACTCAGACATATTATTCAGAAGCTGTTCACCAACTATATGCAATTTTGTTACAACTATTAGCTTAGTTTGCCAAGTAGAAGCATTTTATTTATTTTCCTGGTTTTGCAAATTTAGCTGTGTTTGAAAGGTAGCATTGCCTCTCTCGCTCACAGACAACCTGGTTTGAGGTGGGTGGGGGATGAGGACAGTCTTTGGCCTTCTTAGTCTTTTACTCCAAAAAGGTTAAGCCAGTACACCTCAGAAGGGCAAGATGTCAAGTCTTGATAAAAGACTCAGTTCATCAGCCAAAACTCAAATTCAAGTGCAAAAAAAGCCAAGGAAATAGCTCCAGCCACTACTTACATCTCTGAACTCCCCAGCAGCTCCCCCCCCCACTACTAACACTTCAAGGGAACAAACCTCAAATGATAGAAGCTAGCATCATAATCAAGGGGAACAGTCATGCTTTTTTGCTGAGACAGATCAACTCCTACAGATGCAAGACACACATATTTTTAAATCCAAATCCTTCCTGGTCTAGCAAAATTAATCCCAAAGTTATTATAGCTCCAAAAATGCATACAAAACACATACATATGCTCTTTCAAAAGACCATAGGAAATACTACTTTCAGCTTTATCTAACCCTTCTCTGTCTACATACAGTTTGGTCTTGTCCCAAACATGCTTCTAAAAACAGCAATCCCTCACTTTCTAAAGCCAGAAGGAAGGTTCCAGCCTGGTTCCAGGTGCAGGGATGCACCCTGAGCTGCTTACAGACGGTCCTCTCACACCCCTAGCAGCACCTGGGCACCTCAACCTCTCCATAACAGGTCACGCACAGCACCTGTGGCACCCATTTCCCCAGCTCACTCCAAGGGAAGGAAAGCACAGAATCCAATGCACAATCACTTCAACTCTTTTTAGGGTTAAATGGTGTAAATTAGTAAAATTTTATGCTTTCAGCTAATCAACACAGAAAACAGTTCTGCTTCATTAAAATGTGAATGTTTCACTTAGCCACATCTCACTTGATTCCCTGAGAGAGGATTAAAGTTTTCTTGTGTCTCTTTACTTTAAAGGTGGTCATCTTATAGTTCAGAGACTCAATTTGACACAGAAGACATTTAGTACACTCACAAATACTACAAAAAAAATTTAAAAGATCACAGCTTCCATCCAGATTAAGGTGATGCATAGATCACTGCATCTATATCCAAAATTTGTTGATACTCATGATGTTGGTATTTCCCTGCCACTGGCTACATAGGCAAAAAACATATCCTTCACTCCAGTTGTTCGAGGAAAACTAGGGAAATTCCATTACAATATAAACAAATCCTTCAGTAAAGATGAGACAAACTCTGCTGGTTCTAGTTTTGGACCTATAAAGAGGGAGACAGAGTCCTATACTTCAATCCCGCATAATGATCAAATTTGAACAAACTCATGTTTCTCATTTCAACAGCTTCATGTTGGACACTGTTGTAACCTAATAATGTGAATCTACTGTAATTGTTCAACTTTATCCTCCTCCAACAAACTAAAAGCACACAAATATTTCACATGCATACACCACTTTCGGTCTATGTATATGCTTTGCTTCCAGGTATCTTCTTTTAAAGCCAGGCCACTGCATGTTAGTACCAGCAAGTATGCAAATCTTCAAACAATAAGATATGCTGGTACATAACATTTAACACACAGCTGTCTAAACACCATAAGTGTTTGCTTCAGTGTCATTACCACCTCTGCCCACATTGAGAATATCAAATACTGTATAATCACAGTGCTATGACAACAACAGTTCCGCAGAAGGCTGCCTGTAGGACCTAGTAGTATTGTAACAGCTCCATGAAACCTAGTATGCTCCTGCCTATAAAATGTGGCAGGTTTTGCTCTGTGTGCATGTGTGTATTTGCACAGGTACATGTTTTCATGTGTATAGAAGTGTATTTGTTCACACTGCATCAATATTAAGTCTTCAAAGACATTAATTTTAATAATCATTGAACATTTAAAAAATCTTTTTTAAAGGACTTAACATTACATAAATGCCAGGAGAAACTTCTTATTCATAGAATCATAGAACGGTTTGGGTTGGAAAGGACCTCAAAGATCATCTAGTTCCAACCCCCCTGCCATGGGCAGGGACACCTCCCACTAGACCAGGTTACTCAAAGCCCCATCCAACCTGGCCTTGGACACTTCCAGGGAGGAGGCAGCCACAGCTTCTCTGGGCAACCTGTGCCAGTGTCTCACCACCCTCACAGGAAAGAATTTTCAAATTGCAGCACAGGTTGGAGCTTCAAAAGAGCCTAAGGGTCTAATGTACATGGTAGAGATATAAAAGCTAGCTGTAAGTGAACCCATAGCAGGTGTAAGAGTCCATATTGCCCTGTTGGCATGGAGCTCTGCACTTCTCAGCAGAGTGCATGCATGGAGCTCCATATTGAAGCTACTGAGCTGCCTTTGCTATTGACTATAATGAACTTCTCTAAAGCAGAGTTGAAACTCAGTGCAAACAGAATCAGATCAATATTAAAGCTTCTGAATATCCAGAATATCCCAGAAACTTTTGCTGTTGCTGAACTTCATGCAGAATTGCTACTTAGCAACTACAAAGCCCTTTCAAATTAGGAACGAGAATTTATCATTGTAGAGATTAGCCTTGTATTTCAGTTTGCTTTAAATATAAGAATGGCTTCACCTGTCTCCCAAACCTGACCATTAGCATGGTGCCTCTTGGACTCTACTTGCTTAGATCATGTATAGAACTCACCTTCTTCCCAGTACTCTGGAGTTAACTGATTCACTTTGTTAGTATTACTCAGTAGGGAGAGTACCTCAACATGGTTTTAGCTCTCAATTACTAAGTAAAAAGGGATTGAATCAACAACAGCATACAGACAAATTTTTCCTGAGAAAAACCTGGACCACTGCCATATGCAAAGTCACACCTTCAAGAACAAAGCACGAGTTATGGTAGACAGCTATGAGTTTGAAGAGGTGTCCATGGTTGTGGTTACTATCCAAGCAAAGAGGAGCATCTGCAGATGCTGCAGCTGAAGCAACTCTAGCTTACATATAGTGAGGTAATGCTTGTACTTCATATAACATTAGTCAGATCATTACTGAAATTAAGTGGTCAGTACTAGTATCAATTTTAAAATGTGAATCTGACAATTTGGAAACAATCCAGAGGACAGCTAAGTAGCATTATTCAGGGCTTGGAAATCTGCCTTAGAATGAAAAGCTTAAGCACTTAATCTATTTATTTTATCAAAGAGAAGGTTAAGATGTGACCTGATTATGGTTTATAAGTAGCTACACATGAACAGACTCCTCAGATTAGACAGCCATTTACTCTAGCAGAGAAATGCAAGGCTAGATCCAAGAGCTGGGAATAAGGTGAAGGTGTAAACTTTTAAGTGAGACAAATTAACCATTATGATGACCTATGAAAGGGTAAGACAGAAGGACTGTTTTTGTGGTACATTTAGTCATAAAGCATTGTCTTAATAGTATTTACCAGATGAAATTTTATGGCCTGTTATCCGTCCTTACCACCTAAGGACATGTGTAGCCTTCACATTATGGTGGTATTTTCACTTCAGGCTGCAAATCGATCCACACAAACTACTGGGCAATTACAAGCTAGTAAGGAGCTGGCAAAGAAAGAAGGCAACTACATTATCTCATCTATACCCTGTCTAAAATCAATTCCGCTTTGAAGCATTGGCACACAGATGTGGATACACAAACCAGCTTGTAAATGCAGATGCACACACTCAAAAACAACCTCAACAGAATGAAGATTTTTGTTTCCAGTCTTAAAACATTTTTCAATAAACATTGCTCACTATGAAACTCCCTGTCCTAAAGAACAACGTAACAGAGAGATAAAATGCGAACAGTACATCCCCTAGTATTTAAAGGCCCTGGCACCTTTTAGTTCCTTTCTCTCAGCAATATGAGTTTAACACAATGATCACAAGGCAGCACACAGCAGTGCAACGTTTCATGGAGCTGCACATTACAGTTTCTCCATATGCCTTCACTAGAGTACCAGCAAGAAAAACTATTTCACTCTTGAACTCTACTGCACCTCTAAGACCTGCTTTGACAAAATAGCTCTAACCTCCATTGAACTCCCATTCCCTACTCAGAACAACTGCCAAATAAGATATCAGAAGGCAATAAATAGCATAATGGATTAAAAACAATAAATAAAGCCAATGTAATAGCTTTTGATCTGGTTCTTATGCTAAAAATACACTGAAGAGCCTGAAGAAATACTGTAAACATGTTCTGAAGCATGAGTTCCTGCTTGGCCATGCTTGGCTCCTTGGAATACAAGCTTTTTGTTATTTATGCAGGACATTGAAAATTATGATAAGATTTTACTGCATAGAACTAATATTAATCATGTTTGGTAAAATATCATTTTTATATCTCTGTACAGCATTCAGTATTTCCTTTACTTTTTTTTTTTTAATTGCAAAATATTGAAAATTCAAGAGAGCATTAGATTGCAACTGAATAGTTAAAATTGAGTTTTGTTCAGAAAGCAGTGTAAAACCTGAAAATGAGGAAAAGAATCAGCTCACAGTCTAAAGAGGCAACAAAATGATGGAATAAAAATCCTGTATTCTTCAAGGATACAATAATTCAGTCCAGGGAATGACTATGACACAATGTACATCTCTTCAAGAGTGAGAAATTTTCAAAGATACGAGAACTAACATTTTATTGTGTCTTTATGCTTACAAATGCATACACTATGAGAGTGAGTTGAGACCTTAAGGACTGAAAACAAGCAAAGGACTATCATATTGTATGGTATTCACTCCTTAGCTAATCACAGTTCATGAGAAAAATACAATGAGAAGGAGGAATTTGGTGTTCATAAACCACTATGCAATGTGACACAGAGGTCAGGAGAAGCTGATGAGAACTTACATGGTGAAAACACAGGGAAGCATTCTACATCTAGGTCATTTTTATTTTTTTTTCTGCACAGGTGGAATGAGCCCGTAATTAAACCCTTCCAGAGGCTATACCATGTTAGTTTTAGTTTCTGGTTTGTTCTTGGCTCCTGCATCTCCTTCAGCTTCATGACTGTCTCAGTTGCCATGTGCCTCCAGGAAATATGGATAAGCCAGTGACAGTATGTTCCCAATATGATTTATGGTTCTTGCAGAAATTCTCTCTGCTGTTCTCCTCCTCTTTTCAACAGTAATCTCCCAAAAAGGTATAGAGAAAGTAGTTAAGTGGGATTTTCCTGTTTTACAAGCTGAAAATATTCCTTTTTCGTCCTTCCATCTACCAAGCTATCTGACCAAGCCACAAAACCCTTTTAGGACTTATGACAGAAAACTTGGCTATTTTTAAAACTTTATTCCTGATATTGATTTGTTGGAATGCAGTTAGTACATCTTCCCATATAATGTATCTACTCAGAGTGTAACAACGATAGGTAGAAATACAGACTAAACTACAGCTACATCGTTACCAAGAAAACTGATTTTTCCATAATGTATGGCTGTATGCAGGTGTTATTACTAGATTATAAACTCAGAGAGGTATGACAAAAAGAACGGGGAATTTATTCCCAGAGACAGAGCAAATGATAAAAAGACGGACAATAAAATATAATAAAACCAATAAAAGAAAATTAATAAAAACAAATAAATTAAATAATAAAATATAATTATATAACAATACAATATGTATAACTAAAAACAAATACAAAAAGTAGAAACAAACAAAAAAAAAAATTCAACATGAAGTAATGATGTGGACACAATCTTTGCACAAACCCATCCTCATCACCAGTTTAAAGCAGATGATTGACCAGCTGAACTAGACTTGTGCACTCCCCTCTTGCTGATCCTATGGTGAGAACCCATAACCTCCAGAGAAGGTAGAAATTAGGCAACTTGAAATGGTAGCTTTAATTAATGTCTCCATATATGCCAGAGACATCCCTTGTTATCATCCAAGGGAGCATCATCCCTACAAAACCACAAGTGAGACAGAAGTTTCATCATGATTTTAAGTAAGATTTATCATTAAACTCACAACAATAACTGTAAGTGGGTCTAAAATGCCTGTTATTTTACATTCAGCTGTGCAAGATTATATTTATTTTTTTTTAAGAATAAAGGAAGGTCAGATTTGAGTGGACAGTAAGTACTTCTGAAGCTATCTGAAGCACAATTCTTGCTACAGCAACAAAGTTCATAGCATATGTTTGCCCCTCTGATCTCATTCACCCTAAAGAAGGAATTGTTTCACCGCGTTCCCTTTATTATATGATTTCAATTTTCCTGCTGTTCTCATCTAGCTGTTCACCAGCTTGTGACTACATTTGCACTACTGAGAACAGGAGTCATGACATGCACATGGCTCCATCACACACTTTCCTTTGCACCTTTTCTGCCTGCCAGAAGGGGATGTAGCACATTGCAGTTCAGATGGCAGGATTTTATGGAGGATGATACAGCATTAAAGGTGTATTAAAAAATACCCTCTTGGCTCCAAAATTGTGGTGTGCCTCAATAAATTACAAGTGACAGGTCTTTCACTTTACTAAGGGGCCTGTTGTGTGAGAGTGTGTGTTGCTTAACTGCTCCTGTGAAATTCAGTTTAACTTTATAATATTTGTTGTTGCTGCTCTTGGAGTTGCAGTAGGATTACTGACAGTATGATTAACCATCTTCATTTGTAACACTCACAGGAGAAATATATATAAATGAATAAAGTGTACTTTTTAATGAACCTTTAAAAGATAGCATCATGATGACAGGTGATGATTTGCTTACTGCATTTTGCAATCAAATATCAGATTTGTGCAAAAAGAGACATGAAATCTTCTATTGGGATGACAATGACCTAACTGCTTCATCTTTGTTTCAGCCGAGACATGAAATATTCCATCTTCCTCATGCATGAGTTCTGAACAGAAACTGAGAACCAAAGTTACACATGATATAAATGACTATTAGAGGATTAAAAATCTGAATTTTTTATCCTTTCCTACTTTCCATTTAACTGTGAAGATGTATTACAATTGTGTCTTGGGTTGAAACGAAGTTACATTGGAAAACAAACAGCACCATTAGTGATAAAAATAATTATGCATAACATGTTTCTAAGGTGTTAAAGCTAGAGTTATACCATATTACTCATCTTAGGGTAACTCCCTTTGCATGATCTACCTCTGCACTGGACACCATATTTCACTATACCATTTTCCTGACAGGCATCCAGTCATAAAAAGATGACATAAATAGAGATGTACCATTCCTCTTGAAAGTGCTAAGCTCCATTGTTTAATCATCTTTTTATGTGTTTATTTTTCTTTGATTTTAACTGTCATTGGCCCCTGTTCTTTCTTCCATGTCTACAAAAAAAAAAAAAAAGCACCCAGTACACAACATATTTTCTTCAAAAAAGATACGTTGAATTATTAAGTTATAAACTTATCTCTTATTTTATAAGCTATCTCTTCTGCTTTTACCAAAAGTCACAAGGATATCTGAGAACAAAGGAAAGATGTTGCAATGCATTTATTGATTGCATGGTGCATCATACACCGTCCAACTAAGGCATCTAAACCAGTTATGCTTAAAAAGCACCGTAAAGCATCACTCAAAAACACACACACTTACTCCTGTTACATAGGCTGCTTTCCATTGAATGAGAAACTAACTTACCAATAAAAAAAGTATTTAGAAATGCCTTATCGCCAGGAAGTTGATCCAATAAGATCTCTGATGGAAGAACTGAGTAGGATTTTCAAGCTCTGTCCTTAAATAGTGTCATTCAGGTGAATCATGACTGTGTTCCACTAGCAGAACATATTCATACTCAAGATTGCACTAAGATTTGGTATAGAGAACTGCCAAGATGAACTGAATTGTCAACTACCCACACATTGTCTACTTATGTCTCTTACAAATGTTAAAGCAAGGTCTACTTAAACTCATCTTTACTTTCATCTACATACATCTTAAACTTTGTAAGATCTTACCAGGAATCTTCTTAGAAAGATACAATATATAAGACATTTTTATACTCGACTTCCTGAAAGAAAAAAAACCTACAGAAACCAAACAATGGCCTATTTGTGAAGGGCTCTACTGCAGGGACACTGCTGTCCTTTTTGGCTTTGATACTTGATGATCTATGACACCCCCTGCTTATCTCCGCCTAGCAAGGGCCAAAAGGGGAGAATAAGATTGCCTGTATTGACCTCCAAATGCTCGTAACACTTTGCAGCACCCAGCGTGACTGAGCCTCATGCTTCAGGGCTTCAGCCAGATGTTGGCGAGGTCAGGAACAAATGCCGTTCCACAGTTCAGGCCTTCCCATGGACCATCAGAGACAAGCCACAGGTTCAAAGCAGATGGACATGAAGCGACCCACTGTTCAAAAACTGCAGCGGGAATCTGCCTTTGAAACACCTCACTGGTGTGTGGCTAGTTCACATGCTCAAGGCATTACTGAACACCAGATCATTCAAATATGAAAAGACTTCCCCCGTGTTAAATGAGCAAGAGACTTTGGTTTGTTTCCTTATTCTCCCCTCCAGCACAGAACACAGGCTTTCTCTGAGGCCACTGGGATACATTCTATACAATCTGGACAATACAGAAAGCTCAGATATTTACCAATACATGCTTACTGCTTATGGAAGTCTCCTGAGGAATAAAATATTTCCATTACAGTCTCTGGGTAAAATGTATTGCCTGTGATATACAGGAGAAGATCAGCATAGGTTACCCAGAGGTCCCTTCCTGGCCGTTTGTTATGAACTACCATATTTTTAAGGGACTAATTCCAAAGAGTATTTTTGACCGCTATTGCAGAAAATGAAGTACTTTATTACTACAATCTGCTGATGTTTCCTTTATTAGTACCATGTACACGTACACGTATGTACATATGGATCCGTATACACAGTGATATACAGTTGTATGCTCACACAAATGAACATATAAATGTAACGAAACAGCATACACAACAAAATTTTGTTGTGTTTTTTAATGAATTGGTTTTCTTATTCCTGGACCAGCTTAACCCAAAGAAAAAACATGAAGTAAATTGCCTGAGGGTTTGCTCTCAAGCAGCTCTCTGTGCTGGACAAGAGGGTGAGACTATGAATCATCCTTTGGTCATCCACTCATACCGAAACAATAACAGACAGTCTGAGAACAGCGTCCAGCATCATTGATAGAGTTCAGGAACTGTGTTCCTATTACATGCCTCTGTTTTAAGAGGTTTAAAAAAAATGGCATTAAGTGCACTTGCTTTAGGCCAAATTTGGGGTTGAAAGGAACTAATTCAGAAGGAAACATGCTGAACAAATTAACTCTCTTCCAGTACTCTACTTAACCATTATAATTAATGTGAACATTGATAAGTGAAAAGTCAGCTAGTTCAGATTGTTTATTCTGAGCTTGCAACTAAACTGGAAGGGTCAATCACAGAACCATAAGCGAGAAAACATATGCATTTGTGAAAAGGTTCTTAATAGCTTAAAACTTTTAAGTGGTCTAATTCAAAGCATCATCACTGAATACTTTCTGCCTTTAGATTTTGAATGAAACTTGGTGGCTGATTTATCTATGCCATTTTCTTCCTCAGGAGGTAAAAACTGCTCAATTTTTACTAAGCTTGTGTGCAGCCTGCTCTATAGAATAAAAAGGAGACAAGATTGCTTTCAAAGACAAAGAACGAGTCATTTGCACTAATAAAGCTCAAAAAAGGGAGAATGAAAACAGGTCACAGAATACAATCCCAGTCCATTATCTGTGGAACCATAAACTGATTTTCTCTGTTTGCACTGTAAATATCCTCAAATCTACTACTAGTAGCATGTTTAAAAAAATTAAGACTTCACACTGTATTCCTCTCAAAAGACTAAGATTTTACACCTCCTCTGTTATTTTCAGAATTTTTCATTGTATTTATGAATATTTATAATAGCAAACAGTTCAAGATTCAGGTCTTGATCTGCAAGATAAAATTCACTAGTTAATGTCACTTTTTACATATGTATTTTCAGGATCAGATCCTTCTCAATGATCTTGCTTTCAGTTAACCGTAACACTTGTTAAGAAATTGTAAAAGCAATACAACAGAATTAATGGAAGTTACATCTAAATGTATATATTCACCCTGACAGTTACTGAGATTAACGTAATATGAAGTCCTCATATCATTGCATACAACACTGTATTCTTTATTATATCTTGAGAAATACATTTAAACTTACATTGCTAAATATTACATAACAAGAAAATCCTTCTAGCCCTTGTTTGCAATCTACACTTCACTTAGACATCTTAAAAACACAAAAGCCATCCACAGAGAGGGATTTAAAAATCATTACTTTAGAATACTTGTTTAATAGAAAGTGATGGCTTAAATGCTACAATATGTTCCTTGAATATCTTCACATTAAATGGTAATTGAACAAAAAGCTGCCTGGCCCTCTTCAAGGGCAAGTCCCACAAAGCTCCTCATTATCGTAATTTCCAATTTGGAAGCCAAACTAAATAACAAGAAATAAGTTGCCAATTAGAACTTCCTGCTCTTTTTCCCTTTATTCCTTAAACACCATTCAGGGGCTGAACCAGTCAAACACTCTTAGCTTCAAAACTGCAACTGAAAGAATTTAATTTGTGTCTCTCCACGGCAAACCTGTCAAGAGGCAGTAGTGATGCATACCATGTCCCAACACAAGAGTTGCCCTTAAATACACAGAGTTCTCCATGTACTTGCTCTGCCTACGGTTCCTTTTTCTCTTTCCTTTTTTTTTTTTTTTTGATTCCCTTAAAATGTACACACCTTTCCAAACTTTAAGACTTCTCATCAATGATTCTGGCATATTGAAATGTCCCATGGAAAAAACTTCTCTTTCGTGGTTTTGAGAAGCTTTTACAAAGTAAGAGACACATAATGATAAAACCAACACAAAAGAGTGCTCAGAAGAAACAAGGTTGCATTCAGGTTGTGAAAGTCACAGAGCCCAGGTCACTCCAGAGAGATTTACAGCTTCAAAAAAAAAAGACCATACATAAATTCTGCTATATGTCAAGCTGAGAATTCAAATCCTGACCATAAACAACAAAATTGGTTTACTTCTCTGAAATTCTTTAAAATTTCAAATTCTTCCAATGCATACATGCAAGGCCAAGTACAGGTGTATGGCTGAATGGTACAGTACAACAGTGATGTTCACATCTAAGACTAGAACTCAGAGTACACTAGTGCCCTGTCACATGGGTTTTCAGCATTCCTGAAGCTGAAGCCTTTCAAACTGGGATTTGTTTGTTTGTTTGTTTTCCTAACCAAAAAAGTGATCAGTAAGCTCATATGACATAATTTCAAAGGAGGCAGAAAGAGATGAATGGAAATGAAAAATGCTCTAACAAACTTAAGCTAGAAACTATCACACATCGTACTAGCTCAGGTATCACAGTAGTCTTGTCATGACAGCAGGAGGGTGGGAAGAGCTAACTAGTTAAGCAGCATGCTAACATAACTACGGTCCTTTCAGTAGGTAAGCAAGCCTTTTGCTAGTACACTGCCACACCTTTGCGTTCTACTGCATTGTGCCATGAAGAAATGTTTTCCAAAGTTTAGTTTTAACAACCACAATTACTTTTGAGGTCAATAAGTATATTAGGTTGGAGATGCTTCACAAATGAGAAACTGGGGAAGTTCCATTGTCTATCACCATTTCAACTTCCAGTCATTGGCAGGAAACCAAAAATTGGGCAAAATTCATGAAACATGTAAGATGACATTAACCATTCAATTTACCCAGGGTCGTGATAGACAGTGTATCAGTGATGACATGTAAAATCCAACTGAGTGTTTTCCTAAAGGAAGAACTAGGGGAATTCCACAGGTCTGTTTATACATCATTTCATACCAGCATATCATAATGAACCACTACAAAATAAATCTGTGTTTTTCAATGCACTGAAATTGCATTCAAATTAAAATGAGCATAAATTCATGGACTGTTTGTAAAGCAATTCCAGACAATCAGAAAAAGGCATTTTCTTAGGTAACCAAAAATATTGTATTGCTATGAAAGTCTGGCATGTATTTGCAAATATACTTTTAAAGGAGATACTGAAGTATTAAAAAAGAACAGTCAATCTAGAGCAAGGGTATCTCTGCATATGCTTATGGTAAAATAGATGCTAGATACTAAAAAATGTTTTTTTAGAATATATGTGTCTACATATATGCTCTCTTAATAAATCAGTGTGATTATTTGCTTAAAGGAAGGTATTTAGTCTTTTTCTTTTGTTTACAGAAGGTTTTTCCTTCACCTTTCAGATTAGCAGCTTGATCTAAAGAGTCTCCAATATTTCCTGCAACGGTCTTCTATATGATAAGAATGAAAAGAAGGCTCTAATAGATCATACAGACTAAACTATCTTTTGAGAAATCAGAGCTCTGAGGTCAGAACATCAAACTGCCATGATAGATCCCATGGGAAAAGTGTGTTATTTTGGAAGCAATTAAAAAAAAATTTGAACTTTATAAATTTGTGATTTTTAACATAATTCTAAGTCCTTAATGCTGTTCTGCAATTGCCATGTCCATTATATTGACTATTTAAACATTTTTTTCCTCTTGCTCAACTGTTTCTGGCTAAACTCTCCCCTAACATGCAAGTCTTTGCTACATATAATGAAATCTGATAGAGAGATCCTGCGAGCCACTGGATAAAAAGGTTTGTAATAAAGCACTAAATCACTTCCAAAAAATTGCATCTGTCAGCCAAATTCTACATTCAGTCTGCTAGCAAGAAGCAAAGTCAGAAAAGGAAGAAAGAAAGAAAAAAAAAAGCAAAAGCATGAACAAGATCATTTAACCAGTTTACAAGATGATAAAATATCATTAAATCACCTCCACTTAATGATATTCTACATATATCAGAATTTAAGTTGCAATCTCATTTATATATTAATTCTGGTGGGAAAGATGAACTATAGCCTCTGGTCAGCTCAAGCTAGAGCCTAATAAAAAAAGCTGTGAAAAACAAAGGTTCATTCATAGACCATCAAGATAATATAACTACATACTTCAAGATCAATCTTGCTGTGGATACTTTGAAAATTGCCTTACCCCAGTACCATTCTAAAAATAAACAAATAAAAAAAATATTTGACTTCTTGAATTTCAGAAGTCTTTGGAAATTCTTCTCAACTCAGTTAATCCGCTAAAACCTTCTAAGGGCTCTTCTGAGATGACAAAAAAAATTCTGTTTTCATCGTCTTCAAGGAATTATGACCCAGTCTTTATGTGTGGGGTAAGATCTATGAAACAGTACTTTGTTTGGCAAAAAGATAAATGTATGTATTTGAAGAAACATCTTTGCAACTTTCTAATTTATTTTAACAGCATGCATCAGAAATAATTTAGTTCACAAAAGAGAATGAGCAGGGGAAATGGAATTAAATGCTAAAAAAAGAAATAACTTCTGTAAGTCTATTCTAAACCTCCAAGGGACAAACTTTGCAGTATGCTGAAGTCAAGAACATATAAATGCTTATATTAATATTCACTATAAACAATATACCATTATAAATATTACATTCAGATCTAAAAGCATGTTATAAACTGTGGCGACATCCCAGTTCTATGTGACGTAGGCACTACTGTACCAATTTTCAGGGGACTTAAAATGAAGAGGACACTGATTTTTCTGTTTCTTACCACCACAACCTCATGCACCAAAAATTAGTGTTTGCTGAGCGGCATATGGAGGACAGCAGTGGGCAAGGTCCCTTGAACTAGATTATTAGCTTTGGAAATGCCAAAGGAATAACTCAGTAGCATCTATTTTCTAAGCCACACACTGTTCAGCTTCTTAACAGGTATCATTAGTTTCACATTTGAATGACTTCACTGTCACATAATCCACTATCATTCAAAATACTTTGTCATTTTCCTATCAGACAGCTATGAATTAATGAGATGGCACACAAAGTTGTTCATAGCAACTTAGTCATCGACTCACTTTTTGAATGGAATTCTGTCATGTTATGACATCTTTCTTCCCTACAGAAACAAATTTTAATCTTCCACTCCTCCAACATATTTCATATGGTCACCCATGACTTAGACACAAAATGTACAGATATTTGAAGCCCAAATCAGGACTCCTGCAGCTCTCTCTCCCTTACTGCAAGTGGATGAGAATACCCAAGGCACTACTTTTCTGACTCATGCCTGCAGTTCATTTGGCTGATGTAAATACATAGTGAGAATCTGGGTCCACAGGAGGGCTGTGAGACCAGTCAAGAGCACATTCAAAATACCATAGCAATGAAGTTATAAAATTAAACAAATATTCTAACACCATGCGATCAGATGTGAACTTGTTTTCACTGCCAAGGGGCAAGGCTGTGCATTTTCAAATTCTGTCCCAAACCATGAGCCAGAATGTGCCTCATCCCATGCTTGGGCAAAATGGAGGAATCTGAAGAAGAATGTGGCCACCAATGCACTGTCTCCCTTTGCTGAAACCTCACAAACACATCTCTGAGTGTCCCATATGCACTGGTCTTCATTGCTGGGGACAGCACACACCAGGAAAACTCATGAGAGGCAAAATGGGAGGAAGCAGGTTTATACAAAACACCTTTCATAACGATTGTGCATTCCTAGTATCAAAGCTATCTCTGCAGTGTGTTGCATGGGGCAAATTGCTCACCAACAGGGAGTCTCTGTCACACTAGTTCAACATTTTAGCTTTTACACAGAGCATATAGCCAGCTATAACATTTTACTGTATCAATTAAAAACATTCTCTGGAAAACTCATAATATGGTGTATAAACACTAAAAATATATAGCAATACATTTATGTATATAGTAATATTCACTCTTTGCTATCCCTTACTCTGTCAAATTGGTGGTCCAGTTCCTCAGGAACACCTGCTAGCCTCACAAAAACTGCCATCATAACTGGCAGTTTATTAGCAGCTTGGGCAGGTGGGCCAATGACTGGCAGGAGGAAGGAATCACCCTCAGAGTCCTGGAAAGCATCGTTCTGCAACGTGGCTGAGGCAGACTGGCAGGAGCTGCCCGCATTAAACATGTTCTGATAATAACCATTCCTATGCAGTAAAAGTAATTAAGTAAATACATAAATAGAGCTCTGCTCAAAGAATCACACAAGCACAAGGTAAATCATTGGTGACTTCAGTCAAATTTGGCACAAGCATCCACGCCCTATCAAATCTCTTTTTCCTTCATGATTGAGGGAGTTCTTCTCAGAGGGCACCCACCTTAGTTATATTCACACTTGCTCAGAAAAAACCACAGCCTGATAAGTCCCACCGTGACATTTTGCATAGCAAAATGAGAACTGTCACTGGCTCCTGATGCTGCATGCAGATCCCACATCTTCATCAACTCATTTCATTTAATACAGAGACAGTGACAAGCTGATGAGATGAGATCTTCAGAATATTCATTTTAGGAGCTGTGGAAAGCAGAAGATGTTTCGCTGTTACCACAGGCATGCTAACATATATATTGCCAGATACAATATTGGAGCATCTATGACTCAAGACCAGATTCTGCCGATGGTTAATACTGTATTTGGAGAATAGTCTTAACAGTACTAAGCCACATACAGTCCACATTTTTAAAGCAATTAGGTTATCCAAATTTAATTAGAAAATATTTTATAAGGTAAGCTATTGTCTTCCATATATGATGCTTCTCTCCATTTAGCATTTAGAGATAATGGTCCATGTTTTAAAGCGTGTTTGTTCTATAATATATAAAATATTCACTATAAAGCATAATTACCATATATGTAAAACTGGCTGCATAATAATGACTTATAATTAAGAAATAATTTTAATAATGAACTCAAGGGAAAATTCATTAGCCTCACTGCTTATTATGGCAATATCTTAGCGACAATGTTCCACTGCACTAAAAGTTAAATTAGTTGATACTCCTTGAACTTCACGTTACACACTTAAGAGCAGAACAAAGAATCCCACAAGCTTCAGTAATACAAGAATTAAGAACTGCAGCAAATGCATAGGAAAGCAGATCAAATACCATTTTGAAATAACTGATATCCCACCAATGTTAATATTAAAACATTGAAGCAACTGGTTTTAAACTCTGTAATTTAGTAAAGCATTTAATTCTCATATGAAGTACTTCCATCTCCTGCTGTACTTCCCATTATCAGTATTTTAACACAGTTGTAAACAAATCACAATAAAGAAACTAAATTACATGCTGCTTTAAATCTCAACACAAATAAAACCGAGTCATTTGCAACTGCTACGCCACCTGAAATATTATTTTTAATGCCTTAACATGTACAAATGTATTTATCAAGGCACTATGCACTGAGAATCATGGTGCCTAAGTATTTATGCCTAATGAAAAATGAAAGGCCACCCAGAAAAGTGCAGCACCCATCAAGAACTTTTTTGAAGTAGAAATGTCTGCATTTGAAAGAATATTCAACATGCCTCAATAGGGTCTGAAAATTGACTCTGCTGTTACTGCTAAAGTAAGCTGAGAATAGGCTTGAAATAATCATTCAGAAGTTTAGTGATGGTACCATTGGATGTGGTAATCTGCAACATAGAGACCTCCACTTCCAGGAGCACGCAGCCTGCCTCAGCTACGTGATACCTTGTTCTGTCATGGAAGGGCAGGATGCAAAGCTGACTACCCATCCTCCACTGCAGGCTAACACAGTTGTCCTCCATCAATATGAGTAACTGCTTCAGTTGCTCATCTCATCTGTGACTCTTCTCTAACACCTGTCATAAAGGACTGAATCCACAATGTACTGGGTACAGCTAAACAAGGAAAAAACCACAGAATGGATTTTCATTACCAATGCAAGTGGAAAAAATCTAGCTCTAGAACAATTTAGCCAAGATTGGACAACATGTACTTAGAGAACTATCCTGACTGAGAAAGAAAGGATAAACTTGTGAGTTTTTTCTGGCCTTTCATTCCTACAGCCCTCGAAACAGAAACCAATATACTATGATAGCATTTAATAAAAAGCTAAGATCACAGTCTGTAATTTTCAAGATGCTATCAGAGGCAACAAGCTGGGCAATTCACAAGAAAAGCCAGCAACACTTATAAAATTCAAACCTTTCCTGAAAAGTTCAGCAACAAAAATTTTTATTCAAAGTATTAAAAAAAAAACAAACAAACAAAACCTAATCAAAATTTACACTAGAAAAAAATAAAAGACCCTTGAAGCAATTTTTTAGGTTGCTCTGAGACAACTGGCCTGGTTGGTTTTTTGCTTTGTTTCAAACTAGAAGCACCAAGGCACCCTGAAGAAAAGGCAAGGTTGCCTGTACAGCATGTCTGACCTACATATCTAACCCTCAGCCTACTGGGAAAAAGCAGCACATTCCAAACCCCTAATTATCACTTATCCCAACTGTCAGAAACTACCTTCAGTGCTATAAAACAATGAGTTATAATCCAGTAAAATATTAGAACTCCAGAAAGTTTATTCAGGCTTAGGTATCAATTTTAAACCTGACCATCCCACCAAATTTGCTTATTATAAGAGCTGGTTTCAACAGCTGTAATTCCTAAGTGAGGTGCCCTTGCTGCAGAGAAAACCAAAGCAGCATTTGGTAGCAAAGTTTGATCCTACATGAACAATATGGTAAGGAATGTATCTAAACAAAGCATTCCATTGACCCTGCCTGCTCTTCTAGACCCAGCTCTTTCATGCTGTTATTCTAGTTTTATTAACATATTTTCAAACATATGCTGAAGTACAAAAAGGCTGTATATATAAGCTCCAGACTTAAATTCTACTCTTAGCTCTTCCTTTCCATAGTCAGAGTAACTCCACTGATTTTCCATTAAGTGATCCTGGAACTGCATAATAATTAGAGTGTCAATTCTGGATCTATTCAACTAAGATACATTAGTATAATGTTTTAAAGCATACTATTAGTTTTGTTCACAAAACGCATTCATAATAAGCTGAAGCAATTCTGCTTAGAATGGTAGTACAGTAGCAATATAGGTAGAACGGGAAAAGAGTGCAAGTATTCTTCTTTCATATGAGAACATTTACAAATTTCAGGAAACTATCCACTTGCCATCCCTTCCATTCTCTGTTTCTTTCTCTGTCACAACCACCCACCCATGCTTACCTCCCAAATTTTACTCAAAATATAAATGTATTTCTTATGGCCTCACCAAATGGACAAAAAAACCCTTTATATTTAGCATAAGAGAACAGCCTGTGGGAAAACAAACATAATGATCTTTAGCAGATGCACTTTCAGAGTAAAAAATTTTACAGGGGTTACATTTAAAAATACGCTTTTCCAGCTGTCTGCTTAAGAGGTAGAATTGAGCTGGTCCTGTCAGTTGTCACTGCCACAGCTCAGAGTGTGCAAGCTCTAATTTGACCCTTCTGGAAAAAAAAAAAAAAACCCTCAATTAGAAACGCATAAAAGGAAGCATTTAGACATTGCTGTTTGGCACACTGGCTAACCTAGTGTGTAGGTGTCAAGTGGAACAAAAAGACAAAAAAGACTTTCTAAAGGGGTATGTGTGTTCCAGATAAAAGCAAAGACCTTTAAAGACCCAGCTTTTGAAGTGAGTTTCCCAGGACTAAAACACGGACAAGAGTAAGACACATCTTCATGTCCACTGAATCTTCACTCTTCCTGCCTCCTCTCCTCCAAGAGAACACCAAAAACTCTAGGAAATAGAAACATGACTTGTAAGTATTTAAAGAGGAATACCACAGTAAGGTATCTTTATGCATCTGTGATCCATCTCCAAACACCTTGAAGCTGTACTTTGTCACATTCATACTCTAATATGAACTACCAGAGCTTCAAGCACATGCATTGGTTCAGTTCAATTTTCTGAAACAGCATCTTTGCCAGCAATGCCACACCAATAACAAAATCATACAGATGCATGACATTGGCCTACAAAAGGCATGACATAGTTTTGCACAGTATCCATGTAACTATAGAGTCCAGACTGTAAAGAAGTAAAAGACAAAAAAGTGCATGAAATTTCAGACATACACCCTTTTACCCAAGTCCTGACAGACAAGGAAAAACTGTTGCAATGAGAGAAGTTTAATATGACATTACCAGAATACCATATGGGCACAGCTCTTGAAGCAAGAGCTAATACAAATTACACTGCAGACACACAGGGAGAAGCATGTGTAAGAAGTTAGCACAAGCATTCCTAGCCCTACTTTTTTTTTTCAAAATATTTTTAGTTCACCTTTTGAATTATTTCCATTAATATTCTTACTACTATTAACACGACTACCAGCTGAAAGCACTGCATAGATGACATCTTTCAAAAACCTACGTGGTTTACTTGACGCAGTTCAGCAGTCAAAAAACATCTTCATGACCTTCCAGTCAAATCCCCACTTCAAGCATTCATTCGTGTTTGCCACGGGGATTTAAGCACAACTTAGCTCACAAATCCTCTTTGTTAAAAGTTAACACTGATAAATCTAACATCAGATCTTCCTAGCTTTTCAGATATGAGCAAGACCAAGAACTCTGTGAAAATTACATAGTCATGCAGTCTGAAAATTTTAGTAGGTAGGCCACTAATATCACAAAATAAATTAAATTTCAAAGTTCTCCTGGTGCGGAGTGGGAGTTAGTGACCCACCTAGGTTCTCCCATTCTCAATAAATCCTTAAAGACATGGATATGTAGAAGACGTATTAAAAGCCAATTCCATTAGGTGCTAAGAGTTGTGATGACAACCATCCTCCATTCTGTCACTCCACAACGTAATTTTTCACCTATATAGTATTCAATATATGGTAGTACGTACAAACTAATTGCATGAACAACTACAAGTCATTGCTTTCACTCAGGTAAAGTAAAAAAAGCTGCAATTTCCCTAGTATTTTCTTTACCTTTAAAATAACATCAAGTTATACAGTTCAATAAGGAATCTTCTAAGAATATTACATCACTTCTACCCAATTAACACAGTGATCTTTAAAGAAGACAAAAGTTTACATTCTAAAAATTACAACATCCACATTTCAAAGGCCATTTAAAAATACTAAAATTGAAAAATCTTAATGGTATCCTTTTCTGCTGAATGGATTACAGCAATAAGATGCATTTTTTTCTTCAACAGTTGTATAGGATGTAATTGCTCCTAGTGATTACATATTAAACACTTTCTACAATCGATTTATGGCAATGTGATCCACTAATGATCACAACTGAGAATACCATATGTGATTAATATAGTTTGAGATATGGTACTAAGACAGTCTATATGAAAGGCTGAATACATAATTTTATCAGAAAAGGTGAGGATGTTCCCAATACTATTTGGTTTTTTTCCCAATTTTTCAGGTGTGGATATCAAACCCAACATATAAAATAGACAAACAAGAGTAAACTCCCTTTCCTACCTTCGCTAAGAAGACACGTAATATTAAAGGACTGTTGGAGGCGGGGGGAGCTGAATGGCACACATACATATTAGATGTTACGATCTTTTTAACCATTGTGGAAGGTTACACAGGTCCTTCTCAATATGTGTTGAGCAGAGAACTAGTGGCAATAGGGAGTTACTTCTTATCTTGCTGTTTATTATTCTGCTATGGAAACACAGGAATCAAGTTCTTTTATGATAATCCTTGGTCTGTTAGATTTGATGCATAAAGGGAGCCACTTTTGACTGAATAAATAGCATTGCTAACTACTGGCACACTGAGTCATTCCTTCGAAAGGCATCTTCAGAAACCTATCATAAGAGACAAACAGTCCCTACAGGTTTTTCTAAAGGGTCTGAGATTAGGTAGATAACTCTCTGCATCATTAGCCATTATTTAGGAACACTTTAAGCAAACAATAAAGTCCTGCCCGTATCTCCTCTTCTCTTTTCGACAAAAACATATAAACTGTCAATAATGTACATAAAATGCCTCCTTTAAGGCATGCTTGTCTTGTTAGCTGAAGAAATTATTTAAGTGTTCTCAAAAAGTGCAGTGAAAAGGCTAGGTCTGAAAATAAACCTATTATATCACAATCTTAGGCAACCATTGAAATTCTGATGAATTCTGATGAATATTATCGATTGCATTTTTTCCTTTTTCAACCTTTCCTGATTGCTCTAATAACAGCAAATAATTTCCAGTAGGAGTGGCACACACTGCAGTAGTATTCAAAGAAGTAAACCTTCTCTCAAATCCCAGATAAATCATGAATCTGTAATCCTCAGTCTGTTCTTAGCTATTGACCAGAGGCTTTTTCTCCAGGAGCTGCTATACTGGAATGTCAACAGTTCAGGGGTTCTTATTCCAAAGTTCACAGCTCTTTGCTATGGCAGATTATTTGTTTTCACCAAAGCTGAATCATCCTTCAAATATTATACTTCTGGCTAGCACAAGATGAACATCCAGACACAATTTTCTCTTTTATGGAGGAAAGCATCAGTTTGAGCAGCCAGCGAACATAAGCTACAATAGATCATACATTCCACTCTCACCTGAAACACTAGTATTTCCCTAGCTTTTTGTTCTTGAACACCATCAGTAATTCCAGATGGGGCCATCTATCACAATCACAACTATTCCACTTAAAGGGCTGCTATTATATGCATAAAATTATGAAATTATGATTCCGCTCCTGTGACACCCAAATTAGTCTACTGACATATTGTTTAATTTCTTATATTATTTCTTATATTATCACTGGTGTCTGCTGACTTAAAAGGTACAGAATCTAGTGGCTCTTGTAGGAAAGGGTAGTCCTAGACTGCTGAGGAAAAGAAGTTCAACTGGCATAGCAATGAGCAACCCTACTCATTGTACTACAAACACTAGGCAAGGTCTCCAACACTCCCACGTGAAGGGAAATGGGTTACCTGGAACTTATCACCACCCTAGCATATATCATAAGTGCCAACAGGAGTATGTATCTTTGAGCTTGTGTCTCTCAGTTCTTCTCAGCAGTTCTGGTTCTTGGTTTTGAGCACTCAGGGCACTCCACATGGTGGGAAAATATCCACTGCCAGGGTGCAACTTCAGCATCCTCCTCTTTGCCTTACTAAGCAGCTGCATAACAAGGAGGGGAAGATTACAGCACTGAGCACTGCTTCACTGCAAAGGCATAAATTGCTCATTTATTTTCCCTTTTGGCTTTCCTGCTCCTTAATGTGATGCTTTAAACTGACAGGAAGAAACATCATGTTGTTCCTGGTGTCTTAATCAGTGGGGATATTTGACTTTTCTGGTTGTATTCATGTACCTTCACACTGCTCTTTTTCCTGCATCTGTTCTGCTTTTAGTATATCCAAAGAAAGCTCAGTCTGTTCCTCCTCTCTGAAGCTCTAGACTTGATAACAAATAGGTGTTTGGGTTTTATTCCATTTCAAAGTGGTGGTGTTCCTCATGCCACATCCCTGCTCTTAGGGCTGTAAGCAACATTAGGGAAGATCTAAGCAATCACTCATCTTTCTTTTTCTTACAGCTGCCAAGGCATCAGAAGTAGCAGCTGCCAGTGAAAAGGGGAGAAGCAACTACAGAGTACACAGTAGACCATCAGCAACACACTAAACAGTGACTATAACAATCTAATTTTATTACAGTTAGACATAGCTACTCAAGGTTATCTCCTCTGCAATGGGATTTTAAGGGTACAAGAGCCATATCAGACCTCTTAGAGAGCGAACAAAAAAGCAAATGACATTAACGTCACTGGGGGATCTTTGCTTAGACAAGGCAATTCACAGTTCAGGTTTAAATTACAATTAACATGCTAAACCAGACAAGTAACTATTTTTGTCATAGAAATCTTGATGAGTAGTTGTCAAAGCTTATTTCTCTTCCATTTTCACCTACTGGTGGAAATCACAAATGAACATGATTTTATTTCAGCCTGATGGGTAGAGAGCATAGAGAATTAAATCTCATCGCTTCTTCTTTGTAAAAAAGGCACAGCAGTGTAGTCTGCATCAACTGCCTCTGACATCACCAGCAAAAACCTCTATTCAGCTTCAAGGAAGCAACATCAGGCTCATAGCTAATCAATTCCTTTTATGAGGATGTAAGCAGACTTTAAACACATCAAGGACCCTTGCTGGTGTTATAGGAATGAAAACGTGGCAGAAGTAGAAGCATGTATCTGTGATCATTTCACATATACTGATACAAAACAAGAAAGTCAGAAGAGCTACTCAATCTAAATTAGACGAGAAAGAAACCATCTGTCAAAATATAAGACTAAAGAAAGAGAACATTCTTTATGAATTTTAAGAAATCTTAAGGATTTCAAATTAGTTCATTTAAATCCAGGGGCTTAAAATACTCCTTAAGCCACTTTTCAAATCAAAAAATTGTCCTCCTTTCTTCCTAAAGGTTGCAGAGAAATGTAATATAGCTCCTCTCAAGACACAACAAAAATAGAACACACACTCATACTGTGTACATGGATCAGAACCATTAACAAGGGTAACACTTTAAGCCATGTGCGATTATCTCTCTACTTACTAAACTTGTATGTTCAGCCAACAGAACATCATGCATTAGTAGCAAGAGGGGTTTTTTTCCTGTGATGTTTATAACACAGTGTTCATCCATATTATCAACAAATCTGCGAAACCCAAGCTTTACTACTCCAGCTGCCTTTGACATGCACAGCACGAGCAGTCTTTGACACAAGAAAGTATTGAGCTGGCACCAGGCACTCAACCATGTAGCCAACGCTGACACACACCGAGTTTAAATAGTGCCATATCATTCTCAACACTGTAGCACCAGTATCAAAGGCTTGGACATAATTGAAATGCCATAGTCTATGTCTCTAAAGCTTCTGAATACCTCTATATAAAATTACAGTTATGTTGACAAGCCACCTGTTAGGCTGAAGAAAAACTGTGTAACATTGTGCCCTTGTGAGGCCACCTTTTACTACATGTCCTCATGACATTTTTCCTTTTCCCCAGCACACCAGCCCTGGTGTTTGAATCACCATGGACATGTGTTCGGGGCAGGGCAGAGTCAGGCAATGCCAGCCCTGCTTCCAGAGGCACATTGCTTGCCCAGCTGGGCCACGCTACCTGGGAACACACAGGTCCCACTACTCCTTTGAGCAGCACCACGTGCTCTCTCGCAAGCACCGCATCTCACATTTGTTGCAACGGGACAAAATTATTTGGGTTGAAAGTGAAGAGGTTCCTTACTGTAATGGGAGCTCTATGGGAAAAGAAGCTTCTCAAAAACTTCACAGGCCATATATCACATTACTGAGTTGAGGGGCAGCGGGGCAGAGGGTGGAGGCAGGGAATGGCCAAGATGAAACTATTTGGTTTAGTGGTCAATTGCCAGTGCTGGGTTAATGGCTGGACTTGATGATCTTAGAAGTCTTTTCCAACCAAGGCTGTTCTATAATTCTATTATCTCTATGACTAAGGATTTTCATTTTTAATTTTTCAGATTCTCACCTGGAGGCAGGGTGTACATCTGTTGTATATATCAGTTTTTAACAGTTTGTACTTGCTTTTCAGTATGCACAAGCAGCATTGTTCTCATGCAAGACTGGGACTGTGAAAAGTGATCAGGGAGACAATACCAGATGAGAACCACAACAGAGAACAGGAGACAGTTTCAGTGAACTTCCTCGATTTTTTTTTAAATTCATTAGTTTTTAAAGTTTTAATAGCACTGTTGTAGAGCATAAAAAATCCATAGGTCAATAATAGGTGCTTTCTGATCTTTAGATACTTAGATTGGGCTGTTGTCTTATTGTTTCCTTTTTAAAAAGGTAATTTAGAGTTTCTGACACAGCCATCTTGGCCACCATATTAAGCATTCTAACTCCCCTTATTTGCAGTTTAAGAAGAGAATATAAAAATTACAAACATTACATTATCATTTTGCCCACAAATAAACTTCAGTGCCAGTTAGGAGAAATCCTTCTGAAGTGCTGCAGGGAAGTTTAATCTGCAGCAACCCAGATTTTTGCTCCCATGCAAAAACTGCCAGCTAAGCTAACAATTGTAGTAGTGTGGACACCTGTTCACTACAAACTGAAGTAAGACAGGCTACTCGTTTCATATAAACCACCAGCTGTTAGATGGTACCAGGATTCAGTGACTACTGACCTGGGATAGATTTGAACCAGTGACCCAGAAGTGGAAGACTGTATATCCAATTACAAATCCACATTTAAAAAACATAACTTGCACTTTTTAATTGCATTCTAATCTCAAAGATCTCCATTTTAACAAATGGACCTCATTTCAGTGCAGGCAAAGCTAGGAACTTTGTTCTTTTTAAACTGTGGATTTAATTGCACGCACACCTTATTGCATTATATTGTAAGACTGTATTAGTAAACACCTATTATCTTGACTTCCTAGACATCTCTCACTGTACACGCAATAAGAATGTACAAGTCTTAAAAAGTAGGTGCCTAAGACAGAATGGGGTTTACAATTTCTTTGCAGCATATGAGTTACACTATAGAAGAGGGTATTGAAGCACAGTTGAGGTACGTTCAGCAGTTCCAAGCAGTTAGATGACATGGGATCTGATAATAACTATTAGCAGATGGTTACCAATAGACATGCAGAACCAAAAAAAGACTTTTACTCTTAAGAACTAGGAACAAGTTGACCTGGAGAGCAGAGAAGCAGTTTGAGAGACATAACAGAGACTGGAAGAGACGGTAACATTTAACAAGTCCTGGAGCAGCAGTCCTGTTCTCACTGTTTCTCCAGTAAAAGAAGCATGGCAGCTGCACTGTGTAGGATGCTTCTGTTTACTGGAGAAGGAGGAAGAAGAGAAAAAACAGAAGAGAATAGAGGGAAATACAAGCAGCTTTGCACTAGTTGTGAAGAACTAAATATCAAGGGTATATTTATTTATGACAGCACAGATCACTGTACTTGGCTTGCTAGACTTTAAGCTAGCTTGGCCATCTTTTGTGCAGCCTAGATATAACCTAAGCCTTGTGCAAATGTTTTAGTTGCACTTACATACATAGTTCCACTGCCAGAACAAAGGTAAAGACAGGAGACTTCAAGTCTGATTTTAAGTCTGTAAGTGAAAACACTTTTGTAAACACAGAACCTATTCAGGACTAAGAAAACTAAAGACAGAATCTTAGACTGTAGAATTACAGGTTTACTGAACTTAGGGTCTTTTCAAGTAAAACGTTTCTGAATAGGTGCAAGTGTTCCAAGTGGGCAACTTCTGCACAGACAGGGCATTAAAGTACTGCAGAATCTGACTGACAGCGACTGTGGTCAGGTGGGTCTGAGAACAACCTACATGAAAAACAGCAGCAGAAGAGAAGCTATAAGCAGCAGACTGGTAGGGGAGGAAAGCTATAAAAACTAAAGATCGCGAAGTGAAACCCAAAGGAAAAAAAAAAACAAAAAAAACAAAACAACAAAACACAGACCTTCAGCATGCAGAGAGCAACTTGTGCACACCAGTGTTTGAGGAATAATCCAAATTCACTTGTTATAAAAATTTCTTTTATATGTTACATAATGCACAATATATTATGCACAGGAAAAAAAGTAGTAGTCATTAAGTTTGGATATTTTGGGGATGCAAAAGTACTACCATAACTACTTCATTACTTCCTGTGGAAAGCACCAGAACAGCAGCAACTCAGATCTGAGTAGATTTGGAATTTTGACAGAGATACACACCTGCAAAAGGAAGTTACAGGATTGCTCAGAGGAAAAGTTTTCAGTTAGCCATTAACCTCAAAGGAACAAATTCATCTGTGAAAAAACACAAAGGCTTATCTCCCTTGATTCTTTAAGCACCCTTTTTATTTAGAGCATCCCATGAATGCTACTGACTGCCCTGAATCACAAGGTTCATACTTGGATCAAAAAAAAATCCCAGTATTGATGTGTATTCTGTCCCATTTGATTGTAACTCCAAAGTCTGCTCTGTATCTTAATTATTGTCTTTTTAGGATAAGATCCAACCTTTCTAGAATTTATGTGCCGTTCAAAAGCAAGCTTGCAAGGTTATTAAAAGATGAAAACACGCTGATTCAAAAACACATAAACATATAGAGACATGCAAATATACACATGCATGCGTACGTCTTGGCAAATCTATTTTTATGCTGCAAAGCACCCAATGCGATACATTGTCTGTAGCCTGTTTTCCTGCAAAACGTATTTCTGCCTTGCAGAGGCTGGCAAAGTAGACTACAGAAAAACAAGGCTTTATTAGTTTCTCAAGGTAATAAAAGAAAGCTTAATCCATGCAGGTCCTTTCTGAGAGGAAAATTGACATTTGAAATGACAGCTTGGATCATGCTGAAGCAATCTACAGGTGACAAGATGCTGTATTAGCTCCCCAATGAGTATAATATATTAAACCACAATTCAGTCTTAACTATCAGCCAACTGCTGTAAAGGGTATAAAAGGACAAGTAAAAATGAAACTGCACGCAGCAGTGGAGTCGTAGGATCACTATGAGAAGCATATGGTACAGTAGCAATGAGAGCATGAGCCAGCTCTCACTTCAGCTCCTAAGCAAGTCATGTCTGGGACTGACCATGTGACTTGGAGACTGGTGGCAGAATTTGTGCTGTCCGCCCACTCACTGACAGCGCTTCTACTTACATGTTAAACAACTCCCTCCTCCTCTACACGGCCACCACAGCACTTTACACAAGGCAGTAAGAAACAGTTTTACAACACATTTCTAACATTGCTGTTTCAAACCCTCACATGACTTTGTTCAGCATTTGACCTTACAAACTGAATATTTGTTGGAAATAGTTGTTGGAAAGCTACATTCTTAGAACCTGCTGATAGGCACGCATGTGATACAGGGAACTAGAGATCATCTAATCAGCCTTGGGAAGATAACTCAAAATCTTGAGCTTCTTTTTCCTCCCACCATATCTTTCCATCAGTCAGGAGCTTAAACAAAAACCAACATGAAGTTACACATTTCAATTACAACTTCATAAACAAACAGTATTTAGATTATTTCTTTAAAATCATGCTTATATTATTTAGTCTTTGCATATTCATGAGTACTGTATGACTAATGTCCTCTTTTAAGATCTATTACTGAAATCAAACATTGCCATGAAGATATTAAGATGAATACACATTTGACCGTATGCATAGTTTGCACGTATGTGAAAAACCGCGTATTGTTAATGGCATGATTCAGCAAAGTTTTTAAATTATTATATTTAAATCTTCCAGGAGTCAGAGTCTCAAAGCAAACTAAAAAACAAAACTATATTCAATCTAAATTGTTAAGGGAATTTTCTCTCTATACTATATTTATACCAAAGATGAAGCCAAACGATACATCATTTAGAAAACTCTACATTCGTTCCGGTGAAACTCATTTGGCTTACAATGTTTTTTCAGCTTTTAACTGCAGGCCCAGCCACCACCTGTATTTTCCTCTAAGTCTGAACCTTGTCCACTGGTACAAGGTTGCCACATTTCCTATAATTAGGAGAAGAGTGGCCATTTGTTAACCCGATGTCAACTTACACACAGGGCCAGCAGTCAAGCAAGAGGAGAAATGTGACCTTTCCATTGACCTGGATGACTAGGTGATGACCTCTGTGGTCCAGCCCGTAAGGGAAAGGGAGCACTTTAAAAATGATCATTATGATTAACAGTTTTCCCAGGCTAGGGCAAATGAGTAATTGCTCAAAAAAACCCCAAACCCTCAGGCTCCAAATATTTAGCTTTATTACCTGCAGATATCAGATATCTTTTCAACTTCTAATCCTCTTTGCCGTAACTGGGAATTATGTAGAATCTTTTTTTTGAATTGTTCTGTAGGAATTCAAATTAAGCTTCTGGGAATAAAAATGCACACAATTAAAATACATTCCACCTATAAAACAAAGCTGTCTTTCATAATGCCCTGTTACACTGAACTTTGAGTCCTAGCTAGTGAGCTTTGCTCATAGCATCCCAGTATCACTTGCAGAAACTTGATTTCCAAGGAAGATGTTTCAGAAGACAAGATAATTAACAAGATGAAATTGTTAGAAAATTAAGCATGCTTTTTCGAATCCTTCTTGAGCAAGACAATTGTCTCTTATTGTTTGGAGCACATCAGCCCAAAAACATTTGCCATGTCAAAAACCAAATGGACTTGATGATCTTAAAGGTCTCTTCCAACCAAGGCTATTGTGTGATTCTGTAATTCAGCATTATGAATTACCAACTTCTGTTCTAACAAAACACAGCCAAAATTATATATATTGTTGCTCAGAAGTTCACATCACAAGACAGATGTCAGTAACTTCTTGACAAAGTACTGCTAATGTTTACCATTTACCACTCTATACCCTCTTATAACTTCTCTAATCTGCAAAGGGATGGCAAAATTAAGAGATAAAACCCTGAATATCCTCGTAAAGCACTGATTCTTCCTAGCCAACAAAAGTTAACATATAATCAATACATAACTGTGCAATTAACTGTAGAATTAATGTCATGTGTGTTGGTGAACAGGAAGACACTCAGTTCTGAGATATTAAATCACTGGGTGCTGAATTTGCACGGGGGGCTGTACTTCACGTCTGCTGTATTTCAGTGCAACCAATTTCAGAATTAAGCCTCACAGATTTTTGTTCACAATTACTTCTTAAGTATATTTTTCAATATGGAGGATAAGCAGAGCACCTTTTAGCCTTAAGGGAGCTTTATGTCACAGGACGATAGCACACCAAAAGGTTTCATGGCCTAGGACAAGGTTTAGGTCTCTGCCACCTACAGAACATTAAAACTGTTGTCAGAAAGCACATCCCATAACAAGAGTCCCAAAGCCAACCTAATGACCATATGCAAATGTCTCAAAAATACCTTTCCATTGTTAGCAGTGCATTGGAATGAATATATCTCTGGAGAACCAAAAAATCTGTTAGAATTCCAAACGTACTGGCCAGAAAATCTCCAGAACTGCTGGAGGAATTACTGTGATTGGGCACTTGCTATTTGTTTACCTTACACTCACAAATACTTTTACTTTACTTTTTTTCTGAAGTCAGAAAGGCCAGCAATAATACCCTTCTGCCTATATCCATGGAGGTAACAGTTTGAGTGGAGTTTGAAATTCCACAACTTGCAGTTAATTTTAAAAAGGTTACCTGGAGAGTTTAATGGAGAATCCATACATTGCAAAAGTGAGAACATGAAATCATGAAATACTGCATTCAGTAAGAGTTCAGTATTTTATTTCCTATGAGGACAGTGATTAAGTTCTCACAGAAAAATGCTAAGCAGTCTACAAAAGTAAAGGCTAACTGACCAGGTGAAGTCTACAAAAGTAAAGGTTAACTGTAATTTATCCTTTTTTTTTTTTAGTTTCATTTAAACTTGAATGGTACTTAGAGGTGATGTAAGGAGATATATCTCACAGTCTTCTAACTAAAAGCAGTAAATAACAAAAGTGGTTCTTGTGCATACATCCTTGCTTTGGAAAGGAAAACAACCTTGAGAAATCTGAACCCTTGAAATCCTAATGCAATGGCAGTGTCTTTATGCATAATCACTCAAATTGAACTTGAAAATATTAAAGTGCAATTGTCTATTTGCACTTATATGCAGATAAAAATAGCTATTTCTTTCTTTTTAGAAAAAAAAAATTATTTTTTTTTTCCCCTAAAAGTCAGCTTTTTATCTCTGAACTATCTTCAGGACATTTTTACTTAAAAGGTTCCCTTTCAAGATTGCTGCCCTTATCACCTGCTCTCTCTTCTCTATCTTGTCAACCTTTATAAAAGTTTAAACTCCTGACATTTTCTGCTTCTTTTCTGCATCTGTAACTCCAAACCTGTCTATATGAATTCGCTCATATACTAGATTAAAACCTCTCTAGAAAACTGGTTTCAGAGTAAAAAGAATGTCAGAATTGGTTTCAACTGCTATGAGTCATTACTCGGTATATTCTTTCAATTACCTGGTTTCTTACTTTTGGTGGATTGAGTTCCTACTCCCTGTTCCAAAGTGCTGAAAGCTTCTAAAATTCTCTCCTTCACAAAACGGCCACAGCAGAACTAGGAGGTAGTAGAAAACACATCTTCCTCGGCTTACCATAAACTAGCCTTCATTTTTCTTAAAACATTGAATTATACAATGTTTTATGCGTCTTTGCCCTTTAACTTTTCCAGGTGAAGCATCTATTGTTTATTTTGTGAACTGGCTCAGTTACATCAATAAGGCAGCAAATACATTTAACTACTACCATGAAGGATGAATACTGGTGGAATATGGCATTAAATCTGTACTTCCATGTATCACATCCTTCCATCCCATCCCACAGCAAGTTTTACGTGTAAGGTGTGCAAAGAACTGCTGACATGCAGATACTATGATTAAGAGCTTGCAGCCACCTAAGCTGGCACCTGGCTGAAAGCACCTTCCTACCCTTTAGATTTTTACTTTTAGAGTAACAGAAATAATATCTCGAAAGGAACTTCTCCAAGTTCTAAGAAAGATACATTTGTTTAATCACAATACTGGCAGTCACCATTGTTCTCTGTGATTTTTTTTTTTAATTTCGTATGTAATTGTTTCAAACTCATTTCCATTAGAAAATTCAAATAATGCTGAATGTGTTAGGCCTGCAGTGTTCCAGTGATCAGGAGCCAACACAATATCCAGTTCTATGTTCACATGGTCATTTCATATGTTTGTTTTGTTTAAAAAAGGGTATTATATTTTCTTGCTAAGTAAATTTGAGAAAAAATGAGATCATTTTTTTTATTATAGCAATCTGTACCCTATGTACTCCTTTCACAGACATAAATGAGTAATCTAAAGCCCTAATCAGAAAATAAGCCTCTTGAAAGTAAAACTAAAGCCTAAGTAATATAAAGCTTTATTTCAGACTAGGCTCAGTTATATCTCTTGAAAGTTTTCAATCTATTAGTGATTTGATTTAAATGTCCGCTGGGCATAAGACTCACCTCATATTGCTAAGGGATCTGTTTGAGAAAATACGTTGGTATCATTTTAATAGCCTTCAGTAGACAGATGTTCACAGCATTCCACAAGAAACTTTACTTGCTGGATGAGAGAGATGTGCAGCACTTAATCATGAGCCTTATCGATCCACTGCAATTCAGCATGTGTTTACCAACAGACAGAATTCACAGCTGCTGAACACACAGAATCTAACCATGGAGTAAGATTTTTAAAAGCTTCTGAAACTGCCATAATCATCACTATGGTTTTGGTCCTGATTTTTACATTTTCACTAGAAATACTGGCCATAAACTGCATGTCTTATAGATCTTTAAAAATTCAATCTATTATTAAAGAGCTGAAGTCAGGTTTAAGTTATTTTACTACTTCCATTAGGTATATATCTTGTCTATGAAAAGAACAAGCAAATAGTATAAGAGAAAGAAGCTTTCTCTTCCTTCCTGTCTCCTTTCCTCCCTCCCCAAAGCCCTGGAGATTGAGCATGTTCCTTAATTGGTTTCAGCCTGCTATATCCATCTTTTCAAATCACAGTGCACCAGCCAGGAGTTAAATTCAAATTTAGGTGCAACAGTGATGAAATATAAGATCTGACAGCACTAGATTATTTACTCTCTTTTAATCCTGTTCTGACTGGAGGAGGTGGAAGCAGGGGGAGAAGATTGCTCCAAAATACAACTAAAGATGGCCCTTTGTTAAAAAAAGCGAAGTCTAACAAAAAGGACACAACAGGGTGGAAGCTTATATTGTGAGCTCTCTAGGACAACAACCATCTTGTGCCATGTCCACACCATGCTGATAGAGTGCTGCCAGCCTATAAGTAAAGTTTCTAGGCACTTTTACACTACAAAAAGAAATTATTAGGACTATTATTGGTAATCCACAACCAACTGGATGGTAGCTTTCTAACACTTAGAGAGCTTGTGTATCTGAATGCTCAGTGAATATCTAATGCATCTCCCTGAATGCAGTGCCTCCTCAGCCTGGATATGAGTTATTAAATTTGGCCATAATTCTTTATTAAAACATAACACAGAAACATGTGTCTGTGCACAAATTGATGCAGAAGGGAGGGGAAAAAAAGAATCAAAGAGAGTGAAATTGTTTCTTGGGAATGACTGTTGGCATAATCTTAAAATACACTTTATTTATATTAAGTTCCAAGCTGTGCTCAAGGGTTTCAGTAGCATATATTTTATTCCCTGTTGGTAACAAATGTGTTTCACTTGGCACCACTGCTATATCAATTGCCACAGCCTCCATCCATCCATCACTAGCTAATTTTCAAAACCTGAAAGATTTTCTTTTAAATACAGCTGTAACTCATTAGCTTCTTTTTTGCCAATCTAGTTGCAACGCAGTTCTTCGGTTGTCCCCCACCCCCACACACACCTTTTTCTCACTGAATGATAGCACTATTTTCATACCTTGGTTTTGACTCTCAAATCAGTAAAATTGGAGTACAAGTATGGTCAATGTAACTCTTATCCTTTCTGTTCCTGGCTCTCAACTAAATTAAGGGGTTTTTTATTAAGTCTATTTTACCAATATGTTCGTCCTCTTGAATTTATTTGGGTTTTGTGTACCACAGCAGGGACAGAAGCAGCTATCTAATAAGCAGAGAGCAGAAATTGTAGGGGAAAGCAGAGGAGAAATTGGTACAGTCATCTTTCCCATCCAGTAATCCCTTCTCAAAGTACATCTGACAACAGACTGCAATGATTAATTATGAGCTCACCACTTGGCCCTTGGAGCTACTAACCCTATGCTGACTGAGTACATGCTGTGTACTATCTACTAGGAAGCTGATCTAGGCAGAGACAAATGTCAAAGACTCAGTGTACTGAACTTGCTCTACTTCTACGGGAAAAACCTTTAGGTCTAAATGAATCCTGAAACCAGGGAGCCATGAACAGATAGAACACTGCCCTTGGCTATATCTGCATTTCACAGAGTCCACAGTAACTGCTTCTGCAACTAAAAGAAAAAGCAGTGTTCTCTGCCTCACATATCTACCACCACAATAGAAGAGAGGGATGGCTACAAACTGTAGCTGCTTGAGATGTGGACAACTGCTCACAGATCATAAACTGTTCAGAATTTGAATCGGTACAGGAAGACCAAGACCCTTGGGACCTGGGCAATCTTTAGTCCAGAGAAGACTCCTTTGCCCTTTTCTCGCATACATTTAGAAATTACAGTCAGGCACAAGAAATAGTCCATTACAATGTTTACAGTCTCCACAAAACATCCATGAAATGCTGGGAGCTTTTGTAACATCTACGACATAAGTATGATATCATATACTGACTTAACAGACACCCATCTAGAACTACAAACATGATTCACTCCTTGTGAATTAAACCACAACAAATTACATACAATCAAATAATCTCTGAAATTATTGTTAATAAAGCTTTGTATATCTCTACCAATATGTAATTATTCTCATTCTCTTTTCCCATGGAGATGTACAACTGTAGAGGTGTAGACATAGGACATGAAGGGCTGTAGTGGTGATGTGGCTCAGGAAAGCCAGCTGATATCATACTATGTTGTAGCATTTTAGTTTATTGATATGAGGAAGCAAGCATGAGTAGCAGAAAGTAGGAAGGGCATGTAGTGATAGGATAAGAGGTTTTTAACTGGAAGAGGGTAGATTTAGACTAGATATTAGGAAGAAATTCTTGACTGCAAGGGTGGTGAGACATTGGCACAGGGAAGTTGTGGCTGCCCCCTCCCTGGCAGTGCTCAAGGCCAGGTTGGATGTGGCTTTGAGCAGCCTGGTCTAGTGGAAGATGTCTCTTCCCATGGCAGGGGTGTTGGAACTAGATGATCTTTGAGGTCCCTTCCAATCCAAACCATTCTATGATTCTATGTTTCTATGAAAGTTCACCACCCTGTCTGGGGATGTTCCTACCTGGCAGGTTCCTGGTCTGCAAAGGCTGTTTACCCTACTGGAATAAGATAACGTGAGGACAAAAATAAACACTTCCTATATTGTCCAAAACTAGACCAGGGTCATGCTGCCTCTTGCTTGATATCTACAGAAAAGCAAAACTGAAGTCCATAAAACAGAGCTTTTTCAGAAACATGCTGCCACCTGAGCAAACATTTTGCACTGAAGACTTGTCTACAAAGTGCAGCTTAAACAGAAGCTGAGTGATCCTCAAAATTACATTAATGTCATAAAGTTTTGTGCAGTGCATCTGGAGTGTCAGAAACAGTCTTGAGGAAATACCACAAAATAAACAAGCAAAATAAAATTGTGAGTGCCTGGAAGACAGTGTTTTCACTCATGCTGGTTCATGCATGAGGGACTATAAAACCACGTAACTTGCTTAACGTGAAACACTTCTCCTGAGTTATGAATCCTTCTGTCATTTGTAAAACAGTAAAGCTAAGAGGAATAAAATGCCAAAACCAGTCACTTTATATGTACAATAACAAAAACTCCTTCCATTCTGACACAAAACACTCTTCCTTCCCCCTCTAAATACAAAGAGTGAAAAACAGCAGGGGCACCACCAAGGCCAAAGTAAAAGGAGGAGGAGATGCTCCAAGCAATGGAGCAGATAACCACACTGCAGACCATGGAGGATCCCATGGCAGAGCAGGTGGATATTTCCTGGAGCAACTGTGGCCCATGGAGAGGACCCGTGCTAGAACAGAGGAAAAGCATGAGGGAAGGAGCAGGAGAAAGGAACTGCTAAGTACTGACTCCCATATCCCACCTATGCTACCTGGGGCAGGTAGAGGAGTGTGGAGTAAAGGAGTAAAGTTGAATCAGGGGGCAGGGGGGAAAAGTTAACCTTTGTTTCTTACTACCCAAACCAAATTTAACTGTCAAGTTAATCTTCCCCAAGTCCTGCTTTGCCCATGACAGTAATTTATAAGCAATCTCCCTGCCTTTATCTTGACCCACAAGTTTTCTCAGTTCTGTTTTTCTCCTATTTTTCCCATCCCACCAAGCAGTGAGGAACAGAGTGGCTAGGTGGGCATTTTGCTGCTAGCTAGCTAAGGCTAACTCGCCACCATTAGAAATACAACTTCTATGATTTTCCTCAAGATTATTCAACCACTTGATGCATTTGACAGAATATTAATTGTTCATCCTACATTTTCCATTTTTTTATGTCATTCTTAGTCACATGCTCTGTTGGGTATCTTACATTTCTACATTAAACAGTTGTTGGTCTTTTCTACAGCATGTATTTGCCAACTAATACTAAACCACTATGTCAAACATCATATTTACAATATGTTCTTTCTACTTCAGAGTAAAACTTCCTCTCAACATCTAAATTGTTCTTCTTGTACTTCTCATTTACCGGCTAGCACCAGAAGTTGCCACCCAGTATACATCTGTAACATAGAATCCTAGAATAGCCTTGGTTGGAAAAGACCTCTAAGATCATCAAGCCCAACCATTAACCCAGCACTGCCGAGTCACCACTGCACCATGTCCTTCAGCACTACTTCTACACATCTAAAATACCTCCAGGGTTGGGGACTCCACCACTGCCCTGGGCAGCCTGTGCCAGTGCATGATAACCCTCTCAGTGAAGAAATTTTTCCTCATATCCAATCTAAACCTCCCCTGGCACAACTTGAGGCCATTACCCCTCGCCCTATCGCTAGTTACCTGGAAGAAGAGACCAATTTTGCCTTTCCTGGGAATTGCCTGGTACTGCAAGAACCACTCTCCAAGAAGGTGTTTTGGAAGGAGGGGTGGGGTGGCTCATTTTAATTGTTTTCACTCTTGATGGACCATACAATATCAGGACTTCATAACACATTTGCTTCTCATTATCACTAGCTATTTCTAGTATTTTCTGCAAGTCTTTTCAAAAAGTACCTCCTCTTCCAGATTTCCTGACTCACTTCTCCAAACAGCCTGAAACTCTTATGTTTTAGTATTTTCCCCTTTCATTTCAATTTTTTCTTTATTTTAGGATTCCCTCAATTGCCCCTGGGAAAGATGGATGAGCTGATATTCTCTCAGATTTCTCTCTGATTCTCTTATATATATTCCTATCCAGGAACAGAAACTTAGTGCTATAACACAGAATAATCACTTAATTTAACTTACCATTACTTAGTATTAGTTTATCTTGTTCATATGAATGTGTTAAAGATAAAATGCATATACAGACATATACATTTATCTAAATCTATAAATACTAAGCATGTAAGACTAAGCAGTAGTTTAACTCCACTCACTGATGAAAGATACAAATTTGATTACCTCATTTAATACCAACTTATTTTGTTTTATTCTGAAGCAAAAACAAATGTGTTCACATTTGAAAGTCAAGACCAAGCAAAATACATTTCATAGGACTGAGACAACAGTTCATAATTTTCCAGAGAAAGAATGCTGGGAGGAGGAAATTAAACAAGCGTACTTGCATATATTTCCTGATGTTATTTTCATTACGGAGAAGCAAAATTACATTTACTCCCTTGACAGCAAAGGTCAACCTATCTGATAAAAAGTAGTTAATGCACGGAGAATGATTGATGCTTAAATGAAAAAGTCATGTTATTTTATGTAGCAAAAAGTGTTCTCTCTTCTTTATTCTCTCTCCATATCTCCAGTATATTTATACTTAATATAACAAAAGGGTCTACAACCAAACTGAAGGTCAAAGGAGCCTTCTGAATTATGCATTCACATATTCAATAAAGATTTAGCCATCCATGATGTTTTCATAATTATACCTCCTTTGCTAAGTACTTGTAGTTCAACCACAATATTGATTTTTAGGCTAATTCTTATCCTGTATGAGTATTCACAAACCTATTTTATAAATTTAATGTTTCTCTGAAAGAAGCAGCACTAGATATTACCAGTAACCATACGGACAATAAGACCAATGCACTCAAACTCATAACATCTTACAGGAATTGATTTATACCCCCTTGGAATCAGTCCTGAACATGGCTTTTTAGCCCTCTCAAACCGAAGAACTGGTCACTTATCATGACAGGTGAGTGCGTACCTTCAGGTCTCCTCAAAATCCATATGTGTAAAAAAAAAAAAAAAAAAAAAAAAAAGTCTTCCAAAGAACATACAATTCATGCACTATTCAGTAGTCTCAGCTATGGAAGCATTTTACAGAGTTGCAGAACAGCTATCAGTGTTTACGGCACATGAAGTTACTGAGATGTTCTAGAAAAACATTTAAAAATACTCCCCTGAAACACATCAAGAACACTACTCACTCTACCCACTAGCTGAGCAGTTTCTCACTGATGTGACCTAGTGATTCTCCTCCTAGACCAGAGAAGTAAAAAAAAAAGTGGGATGATGAAAAAGCCAAAGCCATATGAGATTTTTTCCTGAAGCTGTTTGCTTGTTCATCTGGCAGCATTAATTTAATTTCATGGCAATGGAGATGTAATAGGTGCTCAGTTGCTCCGGGATTTTGTATAAAATTCACTAGGAGACAGAGAGACCACAAGTCAGATATTTAACAGCGCCATGTGTCACAAATGCATGGCTTTAAATACGTGCACCACTATATCAAACTGGACTGACTGAACTAATATTGATGCTATCCTATTTATGAGTATTGTCTTTCAAGATAGCAATAGTTTACTATTCTTATATCCAGTTATAATCAGCTATATATACTGCATTTTCTGGTGTGGGCACCTGATACAAGGTTTCTGCTGTTGGGTTTTTTTACTTTGAGTTTTTCTTTTCCTGTTGAAATCCCACTTTGGTTTGGCAGCTCAGATTTGAGGTTACCTCAGACTGCCAAATCACCACTCTGGAATTTTATTCTTTTTTTTCAACTCAGGAAGATTGCTATGTGAAACACTCTCTAGCAACCACTTGCAGTGTCTGAGAAATGATGATTATTTTCTATTCTGGGTTCAGCAAATAATTATCTGAGGTATTACTGATCAGCAAAATAATCTGAATCCTTTTTTTTTTTAAATAGCATTATGTATACAATTTCTCATTGGCCCAAGAAGCTGGTCAAAGCCTAGGATATTGTTGGGCTATACACAGCGTAAAGAGAAGAACGTAACTACCAAGTTGGCTGTTTCTTTGGTACCGTTCTGTTTATTTACAGCATTTTAACCAATGAAATGTAAGCAACAGAAGCAAATTTCATGGGTGAGAAACTCAAGCCTAGTTTCCATCCTTCGCAAATTGCAAAGCCAGCCCCTTTCATGGGTACGCAGCCAAGCTGCTGCCTTACTTCAGTCCTTTCATTTTGCCTTCTGTGGGCTTTCTATCACCTTTGAACCAGTGACCTGGCTCCTACCTATTTAGACCACCCCTAAAAACATTTCTTGGCTTATTTGACATAGCTTCCACTCTCTCCTATGATTCTGATCAGGGTCCTGAAAAATATTTCCATAGCCTCTGATAGTGCTACAGAAAAAAGTATTTAATTGCTCCCTGTGTAACTTGAAAGAAAGCTTAAGCAAAGTCTAGACAATAGACCAAAGGTTCATTTGTGGGCAGCTGCCACAACTCTGCAACACAGAAATATTATTTGCTGAAGGAAAGCAAAGATTAAATTTCATGCTTGAATTTGCTGATAAAACATCAAGCTCTGTCAGTCAGCCATCAAACTTACATTAAGTCTCAGAGCTGTTTGCAGGTGCAGTTTTACCAAATGAAACCTGAAGCAGAAGAAAAAAAAAAATCTGGTCTTCTCCACCATTTCCTTCAAAGCAGACCAAAGTACTATGCAAAACCATATAATACTATGGTATAAAATTATATCTTACACATATACCATTCTCTCATCATCCTTACAACTCATTTTAGTTGAAAATTCTGGGAGTCTTGGGGACAGTAATCTCTGGAATGAAATCCTGATTTCCCCCCTACCCTTAAATCATTGTCAAAACTCTTGACTTCAAGACAACCATAATTTCATCCTATATACCAAACGTATCAATACCCGTATGCATCAGGAAAGCCAGCACCAAAGCAAAGGAGCCTTGCTGTTTGTTTCCTTGTTGTGATGCCTCTAATTTTCATGGGAGTAAAAGTTAGACTTGGCTACTGAGCTCACTTCCTTGCCAAAAACAAACAAGAAAATGCTTGCTTTAGATAGAAGTTAAAATAGAAAAGTCATTTCTTTCAAATTTAAAGCAATAAAAACACTAGGCAATCTCCTCCTGAAAAAGGTTAAATGTTTTCTTCAGTTCCAGAAGATGATTTCAAAGAGGAATTAGGCACATGGAGCACAGTTGTGCTCATGACTTTTCTCTGCTGCAGCACCGTACTCAGTGAATGACAGGTACCTACACCATGAAAGTTCAGACTGTTATTCTTCAGCACTACAAGGCAGCAAGTTCTCCTTTTTATCTCTTCATATTCAAACAAGTACCAAAGTCTTCCTCTAACCATGTCCTCACTCTTCAGCCTAACCCATCAATGTGTAGCCGGGTTCCTTCAGAGCTGGTTACCATCTGCTACCAATGTCCACATGCTCCCCAGTTGAGAACTGTTTGAGGCCAAGTTTCTCTTCTGAGTTAACAGGAGATGACAAGCCTGGCAGCTCACAAATAGTCCCTGCATGACTGATTCAGCCTGGCTGACCAAATCCATTCTAATGAGAGTGTGCCAGCTCACAACAAAAACTTTTTTGAATACTTTAAAACTTCAGAGCTTGGTGTGCCAGATAATAAAGTTCATTGTTTAATTGTGGTGCCTGCCAGTAGAATCTACATGCATTTACTACAAACACTGTTGACTGTAAAATTGTCATCAGACCTGACTACAACTAACACAAAACAAAAAAGAAGCAGTGTTCCACAAAGCCAACTTAAACTTAGTCACAGCAGCGCCCTTTATCTTTGAAAGAAAGCTAAGCATTCATAGAAGTACATGAAGCCTCAAAATCAAGAATATATGAAATGTACTTATAACATTATAGTTAGTGTCATCAGTCGTGCTGGTGCAGATGAAAACAAAAAGTTTTATGCCCTGAAATTTTTCAAAGACAATATTCATCCTTTTATCCCTTTTAGCTTGCTGCAGGAGCGTATCACCAACACCATCCACCCAGGAGGGCAGAAGTGAATCAAAGAGGTGCTTCTAAACAAGTCAAGAAAAAAAATATTTAGGACACTGGCTTTTGTGATAGGTCACATCATGCCACACTATGCCATTACTGCAAGCCCTTCAGACTAGCTATAGACTAGTCTAACTAGGAAAATCCTGCCATTAACTGCCTTCCTACTCAGGAGTATTTTTGACAAATCCATCCTTAACTGCAGGAGTTGAAGTCTGGTGATCCCAAATACTGTTGAAAATGCAGTCATGAAACTGCACTTTTTTCAGTTTAAAATGAGTTCTGGTGGGGTATTTTGGGGTTTTTTTAAACACTGAATATACTGAACTTGTAGCAATTTATAACTAAGGAAACTGTGCTAGACTTGAATAAAACTAGACTGATTCCTCAGAACAGTTGGCATCAACAGAAGAATTGCTGAATTCAAAAAAAGTATAAATAATCAGGAACTCTGAAGAACAGGCCACTGCTTTGGAGTTGATGCAAATCCTTGGATGAACATGAGGTTGGGGTAGGTACACTCTGAGCATCTCACTACTACTTGATGGAATAAAATCAGTCTGCCATATTTCCATGAATTACTGTAACACAGGCACAGCAAGCTTTGCAATTTCATTAGATACTTTAATAGACATGGACAGGCAACTGTTAGGAGTTTTGTAACTACTCCAGTCTTTCCACATGCCATAGAAGTTTGGCACAGTGCTAGAATAGGTGGTGTAATAGAAGTCCAGTTGAAGCAGCAAGAACGGTCGTTGAATTAACATTCTATTAAAAGACGAAAAACACACACCCCAGAAAGGTTGGGTTTTTTTTCTGTTTCTCAGTTCCACTGTATGTTATGCTTTGACAACTGACTGTGTGTTCAGAGCTCCACAAATTAAGAACTGGCCTTTGTTCCAGAAATCTTTCTGTCTTAATTTTGACAAGCCTTTGGACTTTTTAAAAAAATAACTAAATAAAAATGTTGCAGCATTATTATTGCTTCCTTTAGAGATTTATTTCATTTACAGGAGAAAATTTGGTGTTTGGCAACCCAAGAACATGTTGTGCCACCCTCCTACAAGCATGTTCTTGTCATTTCCTTATACCTTGTTAACACTTTCCATTCATTGCAAATTAACATTTGCTATACTACAACCACCAAAGGTGACAGCCACCATCTGTACCCTAACAGCTTCATGGGCAGCTGATTTTGGAGTTCCTCCAAACTGGCAAAAACGCATCCTCCACCACGTCATAGACTGTTTTCCACGCAACCTGCTGTGACTGGCCCCAGCTGCACCTGACACAACAACTGTTTGGACAGCTCCAGCTAGCACTACTGATTTCAAAGCCCTGTACGGTTAAACTATGCATGATGGTCTCATCCTGGTTATACCATGGTCATCCGAGACCTCTGATATGTTGTCACGATCCCAAACATTTGCTCCATCTCCTTTGGACTTCAGAAACTAAATCCTGATTCAAACCTCCATATAACACCTTCAGTACTAGAACGCGTTTCCCCTTTTAATATCACTCTCTCATACTCTATTATGTAAGACTTGAGCTGCAATATATTTAGGTGTCACATCTACCAAAGACATAAAAACAACTTTAAAAAGATTAGATATACTTCTCCTCTTCTTCCATCTCTTGCATCTCTTCAGCTAAGGCGCAAGTATAGCTGGTGAGGGGTGAGGGGTTAGAAACAATGTTGAATTGTTGCTGTCACTGGCAATTCAAGAACTTAGAATCTTATCATGCACATTAGGTGCTAGCCTCTACTCCATCAACCATCTTTGGGGGGTGTGCTGGCAGTTCTAAGCTAATTACAAAGGCTGTACCCCTCCTTACCCTTTCTACACTTACATGGGGTTGGCCATGTTCTATATTAAAAGCACATCTTTTTCATGAAAGAAGGGCAAAAGTAGGCTCTATTTCATTTTATTCACTTTCAATTTGTGTGTCTGGCTATTCCAACATGACAGTTCTACTGCAGAGATTAGGAAACGCATGAGCTATCTAAAAACAAATAAAACAGCTGTCAGGCTTTCTGGCTAATTAGTGAGTGCTAATTAGTCTGAGTTCTCATTTCCCAACTTATCAGCGAGGCCAGGTTTTCCTGTCTCTCCGTTTGCTTCCTTGTGTCCTATTCCCACTTCAGAGTTCACTTACCTAGTGACCTCACCTCTAACTAATATGTGGGAGGCCCTATACAAGACCTCTATTTTCTCAGCTGCCAACCTTGCTGCACCCTCACCATTATGTCATCAGAGGAACAAGAAGAGAGAGAAATGAAGGGTTCGACCCTAACAAACTGCATCAACATCAGGATACCCTGATGAATTTGCTGCCTGGGTTTTGCTCCTATAATCATCATCGAATCATACAATGGTTTGGGTTGAAAGAGACCATAAAGACTGTCTAGTTTCAACCCCCCTGCCATGGCCAGGGACACCTCCCACTAGACCAGGCTGCTCCAAGCCCCATCCAGCCTAGCTTTGAACACTTCCAGGGAGGAGGCATCCACATGTGCTCTGGGCAACCTGTTCCAGTGTCTCACCACCCTCACAGTCAAGAATTTCTTCCTAATGTCTAATCTAAATCTACCCTCTTCCAGTTTAAAGCCATCACCCCTCATCCTATTGCTACATGCCGTTGTAAAAAGTCCCTCTCCAGCTTTCTTGTAGCCCCTTCAGGTACTGGAAGGTGCTATAAGGTCTCCCCAGAGCCTTCTCTTCTCCAGGCTGAACAACCCCAACTCCCTCAGCCTGTCTTGAGAGGTGCTCCAGCCCTCTGATTATCTTTGTGGCCCTCCTCTGGACCTGCTTCAACACATCCATGTCCCTCTTGTGTTGAAGGCCCCAGAGCTGAACACAGTACTCCAGGTGGTGTCTCACAAGAGCAGAGTAGAGGGAGAGAATCACCTCCCTCAACCTGCTGGCCATGCTTCTTTTGATGCAGCCTGTGACACAGTTGGCACTATGGGCTACAAGTGCACACTGCCAGTTCATGTTGAGCTCTTCATCAACCAATACCCCCAATTCCTTCTCCTCATGGCTGCTCTCAATCCATTCTCCACCCCGCCTGTACTTGTGCTTGGGGACTGCCCTATATGAGACAGTTGTTCCACATGCTTTTTTCACCAAGTGAGGACACTCCTGAAACTAGTTCTTCAGGTGTTTATTGGCATAGGAAATTAGCTTTCTAAGACTAAAGGTGGCAAAATAATCAAACTGTTCTAAAGGTGACCTGCAATGACCTCTTCCAGACAGACCGCAACCAAATCACAGCAAAACTGAAAGGATTACGCATGTGATCTCTGCAGCAGCCAGGATACCATGTTTTTGCTGTCCCACCATTTTCAAACACACTTAGAAAGGGCAGGCTACAGTCTTCCTGGATTTTGGGATCCTGTGACCAAGCAAATGGCTCAGTTCCAGATATAAAACTTCAAGGAATATTGCTTGTAGGATCACAGCGAACTACACATTAAGCAGATAATACATTTTATTACTTTAGGAATGTCTGGATTTATTTGGAAATTGGACTAACAGGACCAGAACGCCTGTTGACATATTTCTTCTGTGCAAGTCAGGTGGTGCTTCCAGAAGTTTCTCAATAAGACAGTCTAGGGATTTTTTTCTCCTTTCTTGGCATTGGAATAAAATGAGTGTACTGGCATGTAGTCTGAGGACCACATCCCCATTCTAATGAGGTGCTATGGGGCTCAGCAGAAAGTAATTCTCCTGTGCAGGTCCTGGATGTCTAGTATACAAATGTAATACCGGTATTTTTATAACTACAACCAGTCACGACTACTTAAAGCACAGACTGAACAGGCTTCAATGTCATAGCTTTGGGAAAAAACTAAAGTTACTTGAAAAGCTCGACAGGATCAGGATATAGGAGTTCAGGGCCATACTTCACCATGTAAAATGCAGATTCCATGTTCAGTAAAAGATGACTTCCCAAAGCAATGGGAAAAAAGGAATACTTCTGAGTATCATTCCTGAGTAGAGACCTCTTTCACCACACACTCCAACTAGGCACATGCTTACAGGTGTTATCTCCAAGTATCAGGCAGATTTCTACATTGTCTGGTCCATTTACAAGCAAGCATCTGTTAAAGACATTGAGCTATACGAATGAGATGTTAGTCAGCCCTGACTCCTAAGCTAAAAGGCACATTTCTGCCCTCCTATAGCACCGAAACATATATATTCTTGGGAGCAAGTATTTCGAGAGCTTAAGGTTGACTACCTAGGTAGCAGTAGCCATTTAGGGCTCTGAACTTTTGGAGTCAGCTCCCTGTAATACTCAAGCCAGAGTTAGAGCAGGACAGCATGATGTTACAAACTAAACAGGCACAACAGATGCTACTGTTTTAATGGCTTGCCCTCCTGTCTGTTATTCCTACTTTGAAGCTACATGGAGAAAGCAAACTGCAATCTACCTGTGAACACACAACCACAGGGCTCCCTTGCAAATCCAGTGGGTATAACTGCCCCTTCTGGTATAAGAATTTGGGTCTCCTTGCAGCTGCAAAAACAGCCAGAAGAGGCCAGAACGCCAACTCACATGTCAGAGTGTGGCAAGTTCCCCTAAACCATACTATGCCTTTGCTAAAAATAAGTCACAGCACATTTCATTTGTTTAGCAGCCAGGTAAGCAGATTCATCACAGAAAGCATTACAAACTGTAAGGAAAAATTAATCTTCCTCCTTCAGAATATTCATCTTGTCCTTGTCATCTTATGCCTTTACAAGATTCCCCATGCCCAAACTCTAATGCTGCAATCTGAAGAGGCAATACCTGATTTCTGAAAAACATATCCAGAAGTGCAAGAACATCATAACTCAAAATAACCCACGCTAATGCTCACAAGTAGTAAAAATCCCAGTACGAGCAGTGGGATTTACTATGGGCTTACAGTTAGAAGTGTGATTAAGAACCCATCCAAACTGAGGCAAGCTGCTGAATTAGATGTCAAAGCAGGTAACTACTGAAGTTTGATAACAGTATTATATTAACACCTAGTCACTTTAAGAGAGGCTCCCTGTAGAACAAAACTCTGGTATCAAATTAAAGAAAAATTAGATAAATACTTATATAATTTTAAGAAATAAGGCACACCATTGCTTTTTAATTTTGAAATTACTTTTTTCTAGTTTTCTATAGTGTACCTTATTCATGTCCTCTCCAAAACCCAAGCTTCTGAAAAATAACTGACTTTGGCTGAACAAACTCAAACTTATTGCTTGAAATAAATTTTTTAAAGTTATCTAAACACAAGCCTGACTTCTGTTTTTTCTCCAATAGTTTAAATGTCTGAAAAAACATAGTGCCATTCCATAGGAAAACCACGAGGGGACATTATTCAAGTTCTACTCTGATGTTTGCAGACCTTTTGAACCTATACTCTCCACATAAATTTCCAGCTAGTGTAAACAGAGCTCTATCCACTAGACCTACCAGACTTAATGATATGGAGAAATGCCACACTTTGCAGTCTGGAAAGTACCTACTTCATACAGCTTTCAGCTTCAAGTCAGAATGAGTATAGTGGTCAAATCCACACTTGGTACAAATTAGTGTAATCCTACTTAACCACTGTGTTTTTTCCAAATATTACCAGCTGACAAGCCATTAAAATGCAGAGACATCTTTACATCACAGTAGTCTATAAGCTGTAACTGCAGATAAGCCATTAGAACAGGATAGAAAATTAAATCTAGAAGGCATTGCGGGGCTGCAGACGCTGTGCCTTACAGGGTTTCTGTATAGCTCATCTTCAGCATGCTTTAGTACAACCCGTGAACCTAGGCAATGAAGAATGCAGGCTGTGCCCATACAGGTGTGTAGAAGGTAACAATGTTGAGAGCAGGTAGACTCCTTACGTTACACAAGGACAGAACCACTGCCCTCAAGGAACAAGAAGGACCTGTGTCACTGCCCTACCATCTACCACTATCATCAGCCAGTCAAACAATTCTGTCTACAACATACAGCTGCAGGTCTGTGGTATTGGGCTTATTTAACTGTCTGCAGAGATAGTAGCCATCACACAGGAAAACCCAATTGTCAACTACCCTGCATGTATTTTGCAGTGGTGTAACAACTCCTGGCAATGAAAACTGGAGAAGTGTTGAAGAGCTCAGTCTCACTGTAGGTCGTTAGACTTACCAGGCTGAACAGAAGTCACTTTTCAGATTACTGTTCACATGACCAGAGCAGATTTAGACCGAAGTTCACTGCAATACCCAGTTATATGTATGACCTTGTAGGCTGGCAGGAAGAACACTCTGTGGAAAACTCAGACGAGAATCCTAGTTATCTGATTTGGGTGATGAACTTCAACAGCTGAGGCTATGAACCCCAATGTCTCTTCATTCTCTCTCTGCCTCACTGTCCTCCAGAGAGATTTTACTTATCACCCACAAGAAAGAGATAGAAATGAAATGAATTTAAGCAGCTGTTCTGCAGAGGCCAAGTACTCACAACCTAGCAAGCAGACTCTGAAGTTCCTCTAGTGCCCAAACACTAAATCCTAAATCTCTTTTGCCTTTACAACCAACATAAAACCACTATCCCATACACAAAACAGCCAACCTATCATGATGAGCTGGACAAAACACGTTAGTCAAAGTCCCAGGAATTATAGCAATAGGTAGAAGCTAAGGGCTGCTCCAGTTAAAGCTACACATAGTGTAATTTCTCTGGCAACACCACTGCCTTTCCCTATAATACCAAACTCAATCTACTGGAGATGTTGGGAAGTCCTATACACTCCAGAACAGAGAACTGTATTTCAGCTGAAGTATTGACTTCCAAGTATCAGTTAAGGACACGGACTTACAAACTGGCTTTCACTTTTGACCTCAGACAGCTTTGCACTGATGTCCACATAGGTAGATGGGAAAATCTGTGCTTTAATCTACCCTGCTGACTAGACCACAAAACATTAATATTTAATTATGATCAAATGTGTCACATAAGAGGCTGATGGACCAACACTTTCATCCTTCTTGAAAGCAAGTGCTTATTTTGCTGAATAAAATGCCACTAGATAGAAAAGTGACATAGAATTGCCCCATGAAGCATCCTTTGTCCAAATAAAATTTGGGGGAAGTCAACATATATATTTCAGAAAATAGAGAGCCAGACCTCCCCTCTCTCTAGCAGTTTTCACCATCTCTCTGACCTTACTCTATTTAAGACCTTGCCTTTCAAAGGATTCCCCACAGATGCCATGCCTTGCACAATCAAGGTCCTAAAAAGCAGCACTCTGCACTGGGCAGGGTATAGTTTTGGTTCGTCAGTAGCTACTACAAGACCACAGTCCCATACAATTGCAGCTGTTCTTAAAATATGCATATTCAATACCTACTGTTTGAATTTTTAATGTACCTTTTAAGACGTCACAGTATTTCAGGGGTTTTTTTTTACGTTCCTTATGAAAAGTTCACCTTCTGAGCTCTTAAAACTTAATTTTGATTTTTTTTTTTTAATTTTGCTTTTCTGTATCTTAGCCAGATAAGGTAAGTGAACCCTGTCTTCACCCTCCTTAACCCTACTTTTTCAAGAACAAGGTTGAAGGAAAAACAAATAGTCATATGGCTCATTTCAGCTCACAGCTCCTTAAATGGTCACAAAACAATGAGAACACACAGATGCCCATCCACTTATCACCATCTTTCTAACCTCTGTGGCAAATTCTGAGGACAATACAGAAATCTACGACTATCCTGGCCTCAGCAACATTACTGAAGTGAGATTTGCTGCTGCAGTATATAATTCTGTGAAAAACTGCCCGCAGAGTGAAAGGACAGCAAGACACATCTGCAAACCCAAACAAAACTCATAAGTCCAATGTCAGAGCCAGCAGCTTTAACACCATACCTTTAATGTAAACAAAACATAGGGTGCACAGCACACCGTCAGGAACACAGCTGAACGACAGCCTTCTTCCTACCACCAGACTTCCTCTGCAACATGAAGACAAGGCTCAGGATTCATACTTGAGACCTAACTAAAATTTACAGTTTTCCAGGCCCTATCATCTTGAACACATCATGACACACAGAAGCCAAGGAAAACAAATGAAGTTCATGTTTTACTGGGTCCTACATGCTGTGATATTTCCAAGCCTACTAGCATCCACCAAGAAACACGCAGAATGTTCAATTCTGAGAACAAATCCATTACCAGGACAGAGTACAGCACAAAATCAACTCAACAAGCTACACCATATGTTTTTCATTTAACTGTATTCTGCAGAGGAAGTGAATTTGGTATATAATATACTTGGCTTCTGTCCATATTCTTTTTATTATTAAGCTTGGGGGGCAGGGGGGCTAGCGCCCATCTTTACAGCCCTGATTCCTCTTCCTTTTGGTGTATACTCACTTTGACTCAAAGCAGATGGCACACACGAGTCACCTATTCAAAGGTAGATGAAGGTATTACTGTGGCAGTGAAGTACACACAGGGAGATACATTCCTGCATACTGTAAACAGAACACATGTTGTACTTATGCTGTAGAAATATTAAGCTGGATTGCCAAGACAGGAAGTTGGACTTAAGAGAACCTGGTATGCGTACACAGTAGTAGAGGAAAACTGACAGCAAGCAGAGCCAGGCAACTTTCCCTTTCCCCTTAATGAAGTTAAAACACCAACATAAAGATGACTGTACAGCTTGGCTGTCACCCAAAAGTTTACTCTGAAGAAAGAAATTTGATTTACCCAAAATTATGTGCTGGATAGTTACCATATGTACAGTAAGTACATATCATCTGGAAGGCTATATACACACCCACATTTACACATTATACGCAACTGACTGAAGTGCCATCTAGGAAAATACAACAGGTAACTCCAGCAAGTTAAGCTGTTCCTTCAGTGAGTTACAAGGGACCCCTTTATACAACTGTTGATGCTTTTTTACTCCAAAGCATTCCATTTGTGCAAAAGTGGAAGTCACTGCACATACCTTGGTTTGTAAAGCATCGGTATAAAATAGAACTATTAGACAGCTTTCCTCTACAAAGCACAGAAATAGGTTAAAGAACAAAGAGGGGAACCTACAGATGAAATAATACAATAGCCTTGGTAGGAAGAGACCTCTAAGATTATCAAGTCCAACCATTAACCTAACACTGCCAATTCCTTCCACTGAACCGTATAACTAAACATACTCAAAATAATAGTATAAACACTAGAGACTGATGAAACTGAGTTTTTAGTATTAGTACTAAACCAAGGACAGCTTAGGCACAAATCTGATTATTCTAAATCGCCTTTGAAAGCTTTATTGCCAAGGTTGGAAGACAGATTTTGATACTAGATATTTCTTTGTCCAGTATATGAGCTGCTACTCAAAATATCAACCAGTTACTAAAAAATAAAAATTGCCAGGCTCTTTCTGTATTGTTAGCATGATAAATCATTCATCTAATTCCTTCATTAAATACAACTTGATTATTCACAGTCCTGTTTAGCAAACATTCTTCCTTTGTGCTACAAATCTAATAGCTGGCAAGCACTGATATGCAATTATTGCCTAGCACATTTATATTCATTATTCACATACAATTTAAAGATTAAGTGTAGTAAGTGTGAAGTTCTTATGGGTCTAAAAGTAGAATACATGAGTATGTCAACACAACTGTGTATGAATCTGTGTGTAAGCTACTTGTAGAAATTTTTTCTAATACAGCTAAAAAATCTTCAGCTGTGCAGGAACAGATCCCTTTAGAAAATCAAGAGCTGCAATAGATGCATGCAGCTTGATACCTACTGAAAACATTTCTGGCCTATATATCAGGACAGCTAAATCAGCTAAGCAGACCCAATCAGTCTTATGATGAAATTTTGGGAAAGCACTATTTCTACACAAATCACATGATACAGAAGGTGCCCAAAGAGCCACTTTACCTGCAGAGAACAAGCCTGTACAGCTACAATGCAGATACATAGCCCTGGGCAAACAAAACTTCTACTGCTTCCCATCTCTGGATCTGATAAATTGTAAACACTCCTTCCCTAAATGTTTAAAATCCTCCAGGGAAGAGCATATTGATTACTGCTACACATACAGCTATATTTTGCAATATTTAGTTATCCCCAATAACATTTTGTTTTCATATGAGATTAACACAAGAACATTCTGCTACTTGGAAGTATTCAGGCTTCTCAAAAGATAATTCCATATTTTCACACATTGAGTTCTACTTCCTCTCAAAGTTTGCTTGCAGTTATTTTATTCCAGCTGTGAAGGTATCCACAATCTCCTTGTCACTTACAAACCGCCCAGCAGGGGTCTTAAGTAAACAAGGCAGCATAGGCTCCCCACACCTTCGAAACAATTAGATCCTGGGAAATAGAATTACTCCATCCTTTCCAGTCAACAGTTTACTTTAATAACTAGGTCAAGTCGTGCTTTCAGCTAAAACAGGATAAATTTAGGAACACAAAAACCTCCTGGGTCATAAAGTCCAGCACTGTACTGTTATCATACAGTACCTGACAAACTCAATTTCAAAATACGTCAGGATTTTTTGACCCAATCACACTCTCATTAGAAAATGTTTCAGTCCTTTGATTTAATGATGAGGGATTCATTTTTTCTAATTTGCAGCCAGAACTTATTCGTGTCCAGTTAAAGCTAATTTGGAAGTAGCTGGAGCTACTTCAGATATCTGTTACCCTAAATGAAAGCAAAATTCAACCTGAAAACTTAGATTGTAATCACAAATTTCAATCTAGAAAACAAGTGAGAAAAAATATCATGGTTATGGCTAGTCCTGTTTGTTTTAAGCACCTGAGCTGGAACATTTATTTCAGAAGGTTGTTTTTTTCCTTCTTCCAATGAGTTCCTTGGTGCCAAGCATTACCCTCCTAGTACTGCTGTATAAGCATCACACTGTCTATGCCGAGTTGTTCGTCCTCTTCCTTCTGCAGGCAAGGTAGCTCCCTGGGTGCTGCTGTCAACTTTGTGGGGATGGCCTGCTCTTAATATCACCTCTTGATGTGCCTCCAGCAGCCATGGGGGGAAGGGTTAGGTGGTGTTTCCTTCACTTATCTGTCATTTTAAAGCAAACCAGACTAGTGTCCCATCCAGATCTGCTTGATCAAAACTTCCTGTAAAGACAGAAGCAACTTCTACAAGCTCTAAGAGGGATTTTGAAATGTAAGAATTATAAAATTATCATCTAAAGATGAAATTAAGACGGCCACAGAACTGACACTTCTGGGGAGTTGCCTGCTTATTGCAAAAAGATCTGGCCAACTATTTGCAAGGGGCACAGCGTTATACTTTTCCAGCAAGCAAAACTTTTTAATCCACAAGTCAGAGTGCTTAGAGTCAAAATGTTTTGACAGCAGTAAAGTACTTGCTCAGATAACCCTGTTCATGTAATATTACATAACACTACCACAGAAGAGTTAAAAAACACAAATGAAAGACAATTCTTTTTATCAATTCTTAAAAATGTGTTCTAAAGGTTTTAAATCTACACTTCCATACCGAAACAGTTTAAAAACAAACCCAGAATTTATGCAGGCTGGAATTAACAGACATCTCCTTTGTTCTATTAGAGGAGCAACTGCTAAAGGTCAGAGTGTTTTCAGTGTACACTACAAAAGTTATCAGTCACAAGAGGGCCACAATACAAAATCTCTGTATAGAAGTTGATGGCTACAAGGACACAGACTAAATGTCACTGTCACTGTGTTACAGTAAAAGGCACACCAAGGAGAAACATCCACTGCCACAGCAAAATTTGTACCCACACTGCCTCAGCCAAGCAACACCCTTTGTGTTGTTTTTATCAATAGTGAGAGTGCTGAGATAACAGAGAAACTTTTCTAAAAATAAAGTCAAAGCTTGGGGGGAAGAGGGGAAGATTAAAGAATCTTGACCTCTCATGTCATCAGCTTAATCCTCACCATCATACAATGAACGATATGGAGATGAAAGAAGTGACAGTAAAACTGGTTAGATGCAGGCCAATAAGAAAGAATACAGAGGCTTTGCAAACAAAGTCTCACACAATCACAGGCATTTTTCAAGTCAAAGGCTTCCAAAAATCTTTAGTTAGACCCATATCAGCAGTTACAACTATTTTAAGGCATATATTCTCTCTACTCTCCTTTTATAATGGACAGAAGAACTTCTAAACAAGCTAAACATTGCATTTGAGAGGTTACAGAGTAATGGAAGTATTGCTGTAACAGAAGCTGTTATCAGTATAGAGTCTTCCCCTTCAGAGAACACAGCTCAGTTCATGTCATCACCTTGATGAAAACTGATTAGCAACACACAAAACCCACCAAAAAGCAGTGCAGAAGAGAAAATAAAGATTGATCATTTTGGTAAACATGTCTATTTCATCAATATCACCTTATTACATTAGTTACTGTATGCCTCAGGGTTGAATATACAATGAAAGGCTTGAAGAGATCCTACACCATTGACTGGAACCAAAAGGCAGATTAGATAAGCAAAACAAACGGCTTACCTTATTGACTGTACTGTACTTAAAACAGGCAGAAAAGGGACTAACTGCCCCCGGGCCAAAATCTTATTATATTACATATATTGGCAGGCAGCACGATTTAGAATATCATCAAAACATAAGAGAAGGTAACAAAATGAAGACATTAATTTTTTTTTAAAGGCAAAGGCAAAAAGAGTCAAAAGCAGTAGTATTTTTTCCTTTTTCCTTCCTCCTCCCCCCGTCCTTCTAGGAGAAAGCACTTTTAATAGAGGACCAACTACAGAGGGAGGTCACCAATGATTAAGACACATAAATATAATTATTTGGGCAGCTAAGAAACAAGCAAATGGATGAGGAATGTCGTTTAAGACCAAACCCCAAGAAATACATGATCAGGAAACTGAGGTACATGTCAATTTTCTTTTGATAGGACAAGAATTGTACAGGTTTAAGCAAAAGTCTATTGTATTTCTCTGGGATTTTCTGAAAGTCTTATTTTTCAGTTACATTTCCTGAAAAGGTGAACTGAAAAACCATGGTCCAGAACATTAGAGCTTTAGGAAGTGGTATTGTTGAGCCAGTGTGTTTAGGGAGCTCTAAAGGCAGCTTAACTGCAAACTTCCCTTCCTGTGAGGTTACATTAGACCAAGACCCTGTGCCTAAGGGGAATGTCAGATAAACAGGGCTCGTTCCTTTACAGACCACCAACACGAAGATTTAGGTATACCATGGGTTGAAAACTATAGCACCAACCACAGTAGCCAGGACAGCATACAAAATATTATCAAGGAGTAACAACTATGGTTCAACTCTACCCAAATCCATCTGGAACAATTTAATGGAAACCATTGAGTTATTAGAAGACACACATCTATGGTAGCAGAAGCAGATTATATTCCACTTATTGGGTCCTTTTCTAACTCCAGTGTTAGGGTGATTTTACTCCAAACATTCCAGTGAAGCAAAATTCACAGTATGAAATAACACAGTGAGAGGAATTCACAGACATCAAACAACATTTGCTGAAACAGAAGTTAGCTAAGGCCACAGGCAAAATTGCAACCTCGTTCCTGAGGAAAAACAGGTTTTAGGGCAAGACCTAAAGTGAAGGGTGCCACCTACTGAAATGCCAATATACCCTTCCAAGAACTATTTTTCCTGGAAACCTCCCAGCTGCATAATGACCAAGCTAATTTTGCAAGATCATGAAATCACAGATGAAGGAGATCTAGCTGCAGACTACATAAAAGTAGACACTGTACAAAGGCCAGAGCTGAAGAAAGCATTTGACATTGGAAACAGATGGTAACTTAAGAGGTCTTTGTTTGTTTGCTTTGTTTATCAGAGATAATCCTAGACACAGAAGGACTGGGCTTTATCTGTTTAGATTTATCAGAGAAATCAAGCTATGCTTGATCACAGAGGCTTGAATTTTCAGTAAAAATATGGGACTCAAAAGAACTCCTCTGGCACAGTATGTCTTTTTGACAAAGAATTTCTCAAGGCTCCAAGGAGCCTCGTCATAAGCTGATCTAACTACCAAGCCCAGCTAGTCTATTTTTTCTCTTCCTGTTTCTACTGAAGGAGCACACAGAAAATCATACTTTCAGCCAATTAGATTCCTGGTTTCTTGCTCCATTTCTTTTATAGACAGTTTACACCTATTTATTCCTGTGCCATTATCGCTGAGCTTAAATATCTTTTTCTTCCCTGATGATTAACCCCGTTCAATTCATTTATAGGCAGGAAGCATTTTTCTTCACACAGTTTTCTGATTGTCTTTGGATTGATGATAATTTCTTTTTTTCTTCCGTGTAGGTAGAATTCTGCGTTTCTGTGCTAAGTTTGTTCATGAAGATATCAGATAAACGTGTGTTGAGGCCAGGATTGTAGAATCCTGTTTACATTACATATCCTTGTAAAATGTTGTTGTCTCTTTGTGCACTTAGTTACATACGCTTCCAGAACTAACCCCATCTCCTACAGCTACACTAAATATCTCAGGTCCTTACCAAAGCTTACAAGTCCACATTAGACCAATTATACCTTCTGTCTTCAACAAGACCATTACTGGTAAATACCACATTAGTTGATAAACCCATATTCTGTTCTGTGCCATTATGTGCATCCATACATTTCATAATTCTTTCTCTCAGAATTTAGTCTCGTAGTGGCTTTTCACGTAAAATACATTTGGCAAGGGTCTACAGAAGCAAAAATTAAGAAACATAAGGTTAGGCAAGAATGCTGAAGCCACAGCATGTGTACTACCAGGGAAAATGTTTACCATCTCCTTGATCTGCCAAGTGCAAAACATTAGCTTTATATTAAAGAAATACTTCAATCATTGTTTTATAGTCCTATACAGAAAATTTACAACTTAATAACAAAGAAAACATATAAATGCATTATTAATAATGTAAACAAAAAAATGAATGGTAAAAGAGGTACTTTTAGTTCAGACCATAAATTACTGTGCGTTTTATCCTTAATCTGATATCTGACACCAAAGCAACTCTGGCTAACATCCTGTTTACCCTCACACTGGGTTAAGTGAAAGACTTCATTACTCTTGGGTGAAGTGCCAAGTGTTTCAGTATGCCCCGTGCTCATTTCGGAAGCTGCCAAATGTTGAAATTAGAAAAGAGCATGCCAGCTGCCCCTGTACCTCATTCTGTGTATATATGATACTGCCAAGTCAAAGCAGCCCACATCAGATAATCAATTAGATGGAGGGGGAAGACTTAAAAATCTTGGCACAGCCCTAAAGTATGGTTATAGAGATATAAATAATATCAGTGCCTGCATGAATAGCCAAAGGGACATTCAAGGTCTTACTATTAAACAGTTGCCACTCCCTTTCTTACACATGCTTGTGTTTGAGTGCTACTATAGCATCTGTAAAAAGCTTCTAAGGGTCTATCAACCAGAAGTACAGTGACTCCCCCTCAGTTCCCAATTGGACTGTATATCCTTTCATTCCTCCTAGTTTTAATGTAAAATTACCATGTGTCTCTTTTCAAAGACTGAGATGTTACCAACTAATACACCTTAAAAATTCATTTCTGAAGTCTGAATTCATCTCCCTTCACAGTGAAAGAAAATGTGAAAGAGAAATGAGCTCAAATGTACGTTCTTCCCATAAGAAAAAAGGTAACCTTTCACAATGAGGGCATCACTGTGATTACAAGCCAAACTTGAACTTTCAGGGTATTCTAACTGGGGTTGTATCACCATTAGTCACAATTAAACATTATTATTATTGCTTCTGACTGCTGAATAGGAAAAGTTCCAAAGGGGAACAAAACTGGAAAAGCGGCATGCTGGTATAACTTAGGTTGAAGGTATACAGAGAAACATTTATTTTGGAATTCACCTAAGTTCAGTTCTGTATGCACAGGATGTACAGTAGTCTCATGTTTCTGCTTGTCATGTTTAGGACATGCTGGGGTTTTCTGGCTAATGAAGGCCTTACGCCATATATCATGGGATAAGTTGCTATATTTAATATGTTCTCCTCAGGAGGAAGCCACCAGGTTTGGCATTACAAGTTTCCATATGAGGCTAATGCCGAAAACAGGGACCTGATCACCAAATGCTATCTTTACGTTTCCCTAATCTCAGTGCTGGACCTGAAATCATACAGCTTTCAGCACTGTTAAGGGAAGTAATCAAGGGCCATTCAACCAACCAGAATCCTACCTACCCTTCTCACTTCACAGCTGCTATAGTTTGAAAACAGTTAATGAAGGAAAGAGCAGACATTTCCATGTAGCTTCCCTTGCAGCCATATAAGGAATAGGCAAAAGCCAGGCTTCTAAAGCTCAAGATTCTCACTGTCTGTCTCCATCCTAAATTTGGAATTGCCCATGCTGTGCTGCTTAAGTAAACAGAAAACTACTTACAGCTATTTAAAAAAAAACTACGTCCATGAGCATTTTCCTCCAACAGATTCAACACACATTAATTGGGTGGGAACTCTCAATACATATGCTGATGTCCACACACCATCACATCTACTGGCGAGTCTAAGCTGTACTTGTCAGAATTTCCATTTTAAGAATGAGATATACACATTCCAATGACTGAGCTCCATAATACCTGTCTTAGTAGAATAACACAAGTAGGCTCTTTCTACCACTGTATTTTATCTGAGCTAGTAATGGCTATGGACATGAGCCAATCTTGAGAAGCCAGTTTCTACATCCATCTACACCTTGTACTTTTTATCTTCACCCACAGATGAAGAGAGACTTGACTGTCCGTAATGATTGCAAGGTAAGAAACAGACCAAGTTTAGCAATTTGGGAACGGCCAGCAAGGCAACCCAAAAGTAGCAATGTGCAGCATATATCTCCACAGCAAAAGAGTCACATTTTTAAAGAAAGAACAACTTCTCTCTTGCTAGACAGGACTTAGAGGTGCTACAGAATCTCAATCCTGGTTGATAGATTTAGAAGTAAAACCTTAAGTTCTCTACATTTAACAAAGCAGGAGCTGGTCCTTAAAATTTATTATTAAATTACTGATTAGGAAAATAAAAAGACTGAATTTATTATCATCATTATTATTATTAAAGTAGCCCTAAATAAGCCACCTAAGTTGATTAAATATCCTGATATATCCTGCTTCTCCTGAGATTCTGCATGCCCCACCCCACTCCCCTCCCACAGAGTATGATCAGTATAGCTAGGACATACCTAAGTGCGATGGGACCTAGAGTAAAATACTGCTGAAATGCTTTAATCATCCTTTGGGCTTTGGTAAGCTCCACAGTTGCATTGGTGTCTTGAGCTTTCCCTTCAGATTTGCTACAGGAATGCCAAACTGATAGGTCATCTGTTCTTTTCCCCATAGCATTTAGATTTACTGACAGAAATTACTGAAAACAACATTTTCCAATTTCCCATATGTAAAGCCCTTTGTAATAAAAGCCATATTTCCCTTAATACTCTTTCTTTTCAACACCAAGCACAATTTTGAACCAGCATTAAATTCCTCATTTCTAGAGAAGCAAGACAATTCTAAAGACAAGCTGCCACTGAATGTTTTTTGCTGTCTCCTTAAGACTCTCTAATTTCTGACAAGGGTTCTATTATACCCAAAAACCTTACATGTTAATTACTATCAAGTTTATTAATTACTTAAAGAAAAATCTATATAGGGCTCTAAAAACGCACTAAAGATACAAAATCTGACCCATGTCATAAAGAGACTGTAGCAAAACGGATTGCTCAACAACAGCTATCAATATCAATTAAGTTCTAAATATATTAATACTGCTACAACATTTAGAGCAGATATTTTCCAGACAGTTCCATGCAGTATAACTCATCACTGCTGTAAGACTTTATTTTGCACTCCCTAGACATGGAGTTAATCATTACCATTCACAATGGTGCAGTATTAGCCTAAGCAGCCAGCATAAAGATCACATTCCACTTGTAATGATGATGGAAGTTAAATGACAGGCTACATCATGATAAATTACAAGAAAGCTAAGGTAAAAGCTGATCAAAGTTCTGACTACCTATAGCACTGCTAACAGGATTCTTGCCTTATGTAAATGAAAGTGATCTGTGGCCACGAGTGCTCTTCAGGCACACAGGCAGGACTGTTCTCAAACTGCGTGGTTCTCCCAGGCTGATAATTCTGTGCAGCAGAGCTTCAGTGGCCGTTTGAAAATCAGCCATTGCAAGTGCAAACATGAACACCTAAGCCTGAGAAACACAGAGGAAACAGCTAGATGAACAGGTTGGGGTTTTATACCTTAACACAGATGTTGCTCCTCTTAGTTTTTGTTGTTGTTTTTTAAAATATTCGGGCTACTGGGAAAGAAACCCTTGGACAGTTTTTCCTTCAGAACATTTTCTCTTCAATGGGTGCAATCCAGTCTACAAAAAATAGCAAGGAATATACTGGCAGAAAATTATCACTCTTTGAAGGAACAGGATACTTCTGCAAAAATGACAGTCTATTATCATATTTGTCTTCCAAGAAAAGAGCTGGTAAAAGCCTCCTAAGTGATTCTTGTATCTGAGAGGAGCCTGTGCTAGAAAGGAATGTCTGAGACCTCTCTTTATATGCTTGCTGTTAACATAAACACTAAGAATGCCAGAGATCAAGCATTGAGTCCTGTTTTCAGCATCAGTCACAGTTTTTCATCCCAAACATCATATCACCATAAACAAGCAACAAACATGTCAAATGCATTGCCCACTCTGGTAAACAAGCCCAGTAACATCAGTTCTTCAGCTTCCACTCTTCTCACCTTTATCCACACTGATGTTTTGTGTCGTAAGCAAAAAGGTGCCTGACTGACCTCACAGAAAATGAAAGACCTTCTTGCCTACTGGACTTCTAAAGTATTTCAGTATCTACAAATACAAACAGATGTCTCTAAAAATCACAAACAGGAATGAAGTGCCTAGGCATTATTTTTTAATCCCAAGAAATGTCTATGCGTACTTTTAAGAACTCAAATACCTTTGAGAATTTGGCCTCTGCGGCACTCAAGTCAAATGAAATCTTTGTGTCTACAGAAATAAATAAAAAATGCATCAAACACATTATAAAGCACAGTGTTGTCTGGGACATATTATAGGATGATGTCAGCTGTGTGAACTGTGGTTTCTTTATTTGGCTCATTACATTTTGTCTTAACTATTAACTGATTTGCTCTTCAGTAGACCCTTGTTTGAACCTTAAGGCTTCTTGAGATTTAACAGACCTCCAGATCACTCTAGGTACTTTTATTAGCAGTTTAACTCACACTGAAAAGACATTCAGAAATGACCATACAGAAGACATCTATTAAAAACAAAAGCAGTTCAGTAGAGACAAACAGATTGTCTACAAAGGCCATTCACAAAGCACTCTGGCTTTTTTGGCTGCGGAATGCAGGGGGGAAAAAAAGGTTGACCACAGAATTTTAATTATGTTAAACAAGACTCAACTCTGCCAGTGCATCAAATTTGAGTTTAATAGCCCTCAATCAGGTATACAAAGTGCTGAGTGTGACAAAAGGGGATATATTGTATACACTTACGCTGAAATACATTGCTCAAATGAATGAAACCTTTTCCCAAGAAAGGAAGACAAGACAGGCCTGAAGTTTTCTCCAGTTTATTTCTAAATCCATATAATAAACCCAATAGTATTTACCAGGCAGTTCTTTTAAAAGCATGGTTTACATTTCAGAAAATGAGGTCTAAATCAATATTTAATTTGAGCAGATGGAACCAATTTTCCCTTTTGTAGGGCAAGCGCACAGCATGCTTTAACCCTGAGTTGTTTCAACACTTTGTTGGCCTGATTGCATCAGGTTTCAGTATGTCTACTTGTAGCACAGCATCATCATAATCTGCAGAACAGTAAAGTCCAGCAAGCTACACATAATGAAATAATGGTACCTTCAAGGTAAAATTACAAACCTACAACTCAGTTCCTTGAGGACTGAGCTTCCCCAGCTAATACAGGCAAGTTGCTACACATATCCAAATAATTTTTTTCAGCTGTAGGTCAGTTGAGATGCCAAACTGTTTATGCAGTCCCTTACTACTAGACTGTGTACCCGTCAACACACAATGTTAATTACACTCTCATTCAGGTGCCCTAACATACTCGAGTTAAATTAAGTGATCCATTCCTAAGACCAGCCACCGTTCTAAAGACAAAAAACCCTAAACTTTAAATTCATTCTAACAGTTTACTTAAGGTCAGACCTGTGCTTCAGAGGACTGCACATAGATCAGCTGTAATAGGAGATCTGACTATCAACTGAAGTGTGACAGAAAAGTAGAGGTATGTCATATAGTTGTCCTTCAAGATTCACTTAGTTTACACTAGGCTGCTATGAAAATAATCACCAGTACAAGTTCAAATCATACATCAACCTTGCAGCTGGTGTGGAGAGTGAAGTAGGTTCCCAGGACTCCCCTATGCCAAACAGCACCTGTTCACCTATTCAAGTAAACAAATTCTGTTTTCAAGATCTCCCCCATTTACCTTCTGCACACTGGACACTAGAAGCCTTAGTTTGTCATTAAACCAAAGTTGAATGCTTCTGAAAATATGACGCAAAAAATGTACTGAAAAAAATATTCAAGAGATACATATCATTTCAAGAGTTCCATCAGCTGGAATTCAGTCTCCTTTCAATTAAAAAAAAAGTTTATAGCTATTGCAAGAGCAAATCGCAATGAAAGGCTTACTGGGATTAATAATTCTATTGATTCCTTTGTGCACAGTTAACCAAAGTTAATTCTTCTGCCTCACACTCATATTTATGTGAATGGCACTCATCTTTTGACCTCCTGCCTAACCCCACACTGGAAATGCATTTATGCAGCACAATTCACACTTTGTCAGGTCTTATTCCAGAAAGCAAATCCTTATTGAGGCTGTAATCAGGGCATGAGCAGGAGTTCTGTCCCAGGAGTACGTTTCTATGGCTGTTATTATGGCTTATTGACTATTCTATGAACTTTTTCAAGAAATTTGACTGAAGTGGCTGACAACTCAGTAATTTCAATAAATACAGATACTGAAACCTGCAAGAAAGTATTATGATTATCAGTCTCATTGGACCTCTTGAATTCCACCAACTGATACTTTCAACAGCACAATTTCTACTGGAGATACAGTGTATCTTTTCAAAAGTCATTTGATCTTCATTGAAGTGCTTCAAGTGCTGGAAAAGCCACTGAACCAAAAGAGAAGTTTCAGTGTTTAATTACTATTATTTTCTTTTAAATCTTTCATTCAACAGGAGACAACCCAATGATTTAGAAACATTTAGAAATGAAGACAAGCAAAAAATCTCAACATATGGCTTCATTTCTAAGGAAGAAAAGAATCAAAGTGATAAAAGAGCACAAATCAGATTTTCTTTCTTAAAACAAAAACACTTAACCAAGATTTTAAAATCCACTAAACTTCAGAAGAGGGTGGGAAGACAGGTAAATAATTTTTCTCAATGACATCCTGATGGTAGTAATTAGCATAAATATTTATGCAACACGTGGTTTTCAAATTTAACAGCTAACATATCTAAATTAAAAATTAGTAACTTGAGTCAATGCAACTCTTCAACAGTACATGATGCTGTACAGGATTAAGAGAAACATTTGTTGATTTAGTGCCTTCTGGCTTTTGATGATTGATAATTCTTATTTAATTTTTAAAAATTCTATCTCCCATTCCATTATCTTTGAGTCTTAAAAGACAAAGATTTTGGGGATGCCTAAGGACAGACTTGCCTTTGTTTTATAAAAAACTACTACTAATGTTAGTTTAAATTAACAGGGGAGTAACCAGCTAGTAGTGTCATTTGCGAAAGCCTAGAAGTACTGGGGGGGATGGAGAGGGGGGATGCTAGGTCATCTGTGTGTGTTCCACCCAAATACACACAAAGAAATGTTATTGCAATATAAGAGCAATATCCCTGAAGAAAAATATTACATAAATTAATTCTTTGCCTGTTAGGATATCGATTAGATATTTCCATCAAAGATCACCTAATTTTTATTCTCTAGTTCTGTAGTTCAGTATGTTGCAAACAGCATGATTTTAAAAAAAACCAACCAACCAACACAACAACAACAAAAAAAACAAAAACAACCACCAACTTTCTTTCTGTACAACCCTGAAAGACATTACTTCTGAAAGCAGAATTTGAGTGTTTGGTTTACTCACACAGAGAGAACAAACACTGAATTTTATAGTAGGAGCTCTAATCTAGACAGCTAACCCAGCACCTTGTATTGGTTAAAGCAGAATTGCCCAGTACTAAAGTTTGAATCTTGTACTCGGTAAGTCTAAATCTCACTAAGTACCAAAACCATTTATATTCATAAAATAGAAGAATTTAGTTTAAGGAGATCAATTCATATGTAATTTGTGTCAATACATGAGGGCAGAAACTGAAAGTCTGATCCTCTGCTCTTTAGGAACTCTATCTGCAACCCATATTAGCATTTCTTATACACTTCTGTAATGTTCTCCAAACAGCAAGTAAAAAAGCACCACATAAAGTGTAAATTAATCAACTTATTTGTAGAAAGCAGCTTTTCAAATTTGACTGTGAAGCTTTTTTCAATGGTAGAGATGCCTTTTATAAAATTTTGGAGCAAATTTAACCATACAATTCTGAAGTTACTTAACTAGTTTCAAGACATGACAAGAATTTGTCTATCAGACCAAAGGTGGATGTTTGGAGATAGTCACTACAGGGCAGTAGCAGATAATGATATTTTCTCAGAAAACTGTCCCAGCCATACTGGAGCTCAAGCACCTAGTGAAGTAAATGTTTATGCCCAATAGATACAAACATTTCTTTCATAAATTCATAAAGATCCTTTCTGAAGCCATGTACACCATCAGCATCCATCTCCTATGGCAAGGACTTCCACAGACCAACAGTATATTGCACAAAAGTCATTTAACTGCTTACTGTGAGTAAGCCAGTTTTGTGTGATGATCACTTGATCTTGTATTAAAGAGACAAGCGAATTGTCATTATCTACTCACCTTCTCTGGATCAACACACAGAAATATATGCACCTCTTTCAGTACAAAGAGTCTTAATCATTCCTTACACAGAGCAAGCTCCACAGCGTCAGCCAGCCTTTCACCCCTTTCTATGACTTTCCTTGTTCTACCACATCCTTTTTAAGACAGGGACCAGCACTACATATGCACCAAGGAATTATGCCATGATACAATGAGGTTCTTTTCTCTTTTCCACAATATTCCTCAACATTATGACACAGCATTAAAGTTATTAAATACAAGTATTTGTTCCAGTGTGGAAAGTAATGGCCTACTAACGAAAGGTTCATTTATACCCTGTGTGGATACAGAGCCAGTGGGCAAAACATTGCATTCCCACGTGTGTGTGTGTGCTAAGACATAGTATAGACATTTTCTTGGTTTTTAAAATAAAATAATAAAGAGCTGCATGTTGTTAGCCAGAATTAGAGCTAGTAATAGAAGCCACCCTGTACTTCACAGAAGCAGCACAGTAGGGGCTATATTAATAAAATATTTACCTTGCCTAACAGCTACTCTTAATGAGCTTAAAAAAAAAAAAAGAAAAAAAAAAATCAAACAAACAATAATTAGGCTGATTCCTTAACACAGCTTTCCCCAAAAGAAAAAAAAAAACAACCCACCCCATATTTATCCCCTTCAAACAATGCATTTATCTTCTATTATTATTACTATTTACCCATCAGACACTTTTCAAATAAAGCAGCTGATATTTAGATCTGCCAAGAGCAATGACTTGAGAGTAAAATGATTCGATTCCATGAAGAAGGTTTGGCCATGGTTTTTGTTTGTTTGTTTCTCCTGAACTTGAATTTTAACTGATGTCATCGATATTAAGCTATGAAGATCTACTATCCTGGTAGCTTGGGATCCTTTCTTCAACCATTGGACTAACATGCACTGCTATAAGGACAGTAATCAGATCTCATTGATATCTAAAAGCCCAGTAAAACTCATTGCAGCTCCTTTTTCTACACGTGAAATAGTACAGTGTCAATCTAAGCTTTATTACTCTACTGGAATATTTCCATGTACTTAATGGGAATTGGAGCGAAGGGCTGCGTTTTTCTGCAGCTATGGCTGTTAGTTCCACAGATCAGTAGAATGAACCTGACCCAACCTTTACCTGGCATCAGCCCATTGTTATGCTGCACTTGACACAATGCCACATTAACATTCAGGAGTACTGTTTCACCACAAAAATTTATTTTCACACCTCCCATGTCAAAACAATATTCTCACATTCCAGTTAACTTTTCAAGGGTTTGCTTGAGATAATACTACAAAACTTAAACATGACGTTCATAATTAAATCAACAAAAGGTTAATGTATAATATTCAGTTATTTTATTTTAATGTACTATAAATTTAATCAAGTAATTCAAATCTTTCAAGATTATCAGCATCCAGAACAATCCACTAAAGACACTGCTAGCTAGTTTTCTCATCGACACCCAGAGCCCTTGTAATGTCTCTGCCCTGCTTCTCATAAAAAAATAAGTTTTATATTATTTGTGTATCAGCTTCTCATTATGTGAGTTCTGTTCCTCAAACATCAAAAGCACCTCTGCAGTACAAGTGCCCATAGTACAATTTTTAGCTTTATAAAATTATGTAATCACAGTCTTAAGCACTTCAAGTTAGAAGTCTACAACTGATCACATTGCCAGTATCTTGAGCTAGTTTTTGTTACAAGCAAACCTGATTTTAAAATCCAAGTTATTAAAAAAATTAAATTATCTTGAATTTTTTTTTTTTTTAAAAAGTCAGTTTTATCTAACATATTGGAATGAAACTGGCAATTTTAACTGGGAGAAAAATAAAATTTTAATAAGTCTGATGTTTGTGTTACAGCATGTATAGATGGCATATTATGTACATGAACCAAGGTGGCAGACATACGATTAAAGAGACCATCAAGAAATGCTAGGTTGACAAACAAGAAGTCGGAGCTGGGGAAATCACATCCCTTGTGAAAACACCATACAGGAGATCCTCTTAACTGGTCATGTTTTGAATGGTTTTAGATGCAAGAGTTCATAGCCACAAAATACGAAATATTGTAACGTATTATATTTGACAGGGTATTTAGTTTTCCTGTTGGGTAATGACTTCCAAAAGGCAAGCTTTAAAACTTCTGTCCCTTACTGAAGAACAAAGCACTTGAATTCAGCTACTTATTCAACTTTGGGTTAGACTTAAAATAACCTTGATGTCTTGATTTCAGCATGCATCCATTTTTAAAAAACATCAAGAGAAAAAGTCTTAACCAGACAGAGCCAAAGAAGCAGCTGGCACCACGACTATGCGAGAAGAATGTTCCCCAAAAGTTCAAGCATCTACATTACTATCCATCATGGATCTCCCTTCTAAGATTTCAAAGTCAAAAAAGTGCTAATTGCAGCCTTAAATGCGAAAGAGGAAGTAATAGACTGCTGGAATGATAGAGGATATGAGGCCATCGCAATGCAGACAGACATGCCTTCTGCCTCCTGGACACTGCCAGTGTCACAGGTTTGCTAACAGTCAACAGAATTCCAGAGAGAGAACGAACCCCAAGGCTCACAGCTCTTTACAGGCTTCACCAGAGCCTCCAGATGCAGAGCTGGTGTTCAGTCCTCTGGCTTCCTGAGACATAATACCCTGTTCTCAGCTCTCCAGGTGTTCTCCAGAATACATGTTTGGATTTAAAAGCTCAGTGCAGAGACAAAAGGGCGGGAAATAAGATACAGAATGAGACATTCAAATCTTCGGGTTTACGCTTCTAGCTTCAGGTATCTAATTAAAATGATGTGCTGACGCAGGGATCAGTTGTTTCACTTTCTCCAAATGACAGCTTTTTCCTCTCTCAACACACCTTCACTTCTTTTTCAGCTTTCCAAATCTGCAAGAGCCTTTGGGAATTGGTTTCTCAGGGCTTAACGTACTGCTTACCCCACAGGGGAGCAGGAAGGTATCCAACATGCACTATGCCCAGAATTGCATTAAGTCCAAACAGGAGACATGCATGCAGCAGGTATCTAAGTATACTGTTCAGCATCAATGTATAAAGCAAGTTTTGGGGATTTTTTTAATCCTCATTAAAAATATGGAGAAGTTTATGACTTCCCATAAAACAGGGAAAGAGGAGTTACTAGTCTAAACTCTTCGGTACACATTATCTCTCAGCTTGGGTTATCAACGTTTCTCAAGTAGAATCTTACATTTTTCACAACTCTGGACACTCATTTAACTCTGCAATAGTAATATGACAACTAATGATTCAAGAGTAACCCCACTCTCACAATACAGCTATAGCACATGTAAATAACCCATTCTGGAACTGGCTAGAAACCACAGCCAAGGTACACAGAAATCACGTAGCATTGTTCCCACTTTACTATTATCTCCCAGATAGCCAGGGTATTTCACACAGCTGCAATGATTATTTCAAAATACATTGTACATTCATCCTTAAATCAACCTGGTCTTCTGGCTATTCTGTCAAAGCAGAATACTGCTTCATCCCTTCTTTCTGTGCCTTACCAAACTTCCTGACTTACCTGAACACCAGGATTCTGTAGCAGGGCCTCCCTCCAGACCTTGCTGCTGCTAAATGATGTGTGTGTGTGTATACACAGACGAAAGAGTGTACTATTTTGCACAGGTGCAACACAGGCCCCCATATCAAGCTGAACTTGCAGAAGTACTCTGCACCTTTTAAAGACATGACTCAGAGCAATGGTGGCACCACAGCCAGGTTGTGCCTCTAGGATGTCATTGTGCTTCTGGAGCTTCCTCTGTGCACAGTCCTCTCAATCCAGGCACTCAGCAAAAAGCACATTCTAGCCCACAGCCAGAGTTTAAAGTCTAAATAAAAAGTCAAGGTATTACATTTGGCACAAGTTAGTAAAACTGCTACCCTGGTATTTTTCAGTCATCCAAAAACTATTACTCTACTCTATTTAAGTTCTATAGCAGTTTACATTTCAAAAGAAAGGGTGTCATTGTAGAATAATGCGTTAAAAATTGCCTGTAACTGCTTTGAATGCACACTCCAAATGGGATTAGTCTTTTCAAAGAATCCAAACTTCTGGCATGGCACCCGCTTTTCATCTTGTCAGAGTGCTGCTTGATGCCTATATATAACCAACTACGTTTTCTGTCATTGGCAAAAAAAGGTTTAGTGCAATGCTTGAATAAATTACATAAACATTTAAAACTGATTTTCTTTCAAAAAGAGATCTCTAGTCCCCCCGCTGCTGAAAAACTGAGGCTGGCAGGGCACTTTCAGCTGAGATTCTAAACTAGTACAGCTGTAACTTCCCAGATGTTTTTCAGAGCCTCTGCCAACAGCCATCCCAGCCCACTGGACCTGTACATTTCATAAATTCAGAAAGCTAAGAGGATACTAATAAGTTGTATACATCCTATGAAACTCTTCACCAAATGAGCCAGTTTACATCAAAACTTGAATAAGGAAAGCCTCAAGAGATTGTTAGCTCTAAACTATCACAATTTTCTTGACAATGGAAAGATTGTTCTAAATAAGTTATTGCTCATGAGAATTAGTTTATTGCCAAGTTTATTGCCAATTCCCCTTGCTGATATCTGAGAAATAAAATTTATTATAAGAACTGGAAGCGATGCATTGGAGGAATTGATGCCCTTATGCACAGTACTGAGGCTATGGAAACATATTCAGCAGGTGTAAATCAGCACTTTGACTTCAGTGACATTGCTCCAATTTGTGCTAAGTGATAATCTGACTCACGACATTTAATATCCTTCCTGTTTAATATCCTCAGCCCCAGGAAAGAATTAAAAACACTTAGTTTGTTTCTGTCATTTGAATTCAACTACCAGCCAGCAATGAAGTGAATGAATGCTAAGACCGCTGCATACTGTTATAGTTACGCATTTTCACTAGACAGAAAAGCAACTTGACGTTGTTTCTGATCCTTGTAAATTGAGGTTCAAATAAATGAGACTGCGTAAAGAGCTTCCATATGACCTACCCTTGTCATTCTGGAAAACACATCTGCCTTAAACATGAATCAGTATGATCCAAGACAGTAACGAAAACAAAACAACTTACATTGTGTTTTGTTTTACTTACAGCTCTTATCACAGTCCTGGGAGTACAACAACAATACCTCTGTTCCTTGAATTGGTAACCAGATAGTTGCACATAAAAATATTTTAAATGTGGTACGTTTCTTACAGAGAATAAGAACTCTGATTTGCTAGAGGTGACTATTCAGACGAACACCAGTACAGCATAAAAACTGGAGGGACGCATTGTCATAAATCATTTCTAAATTAAGGAGGAACAGTAGATAAAATCACTTCTGACAGTACATTATAAAAACAAGCTATTGAAAAGTTCTTCTTGGGTTCTTTATTTCAAGGTTTCAGGTAGTCCCTTGATTATTGCAGTCCATTATCTTAGAAAAAAATGCATCTTTTTAACAGTGAAAAACATCTTTTCCTACACAAAAAAGCTGGGCTGTAGATCGAGATGCTATGATTTCCTCAGACCTCACAAACTTTTCCTCTGGGTTATTACTTCTCCAGCATATCCAGAGGGCTACAAGTGCTAACATTGATGATTCACAGTTCATACTAAAGCATTCTGCAGCATGGCCTGCAGGCAAACTCTGCAGATGGTAAGGTTGCCATTTGTCAGGTAGGAATTTAGGTGCAATTTAACTGCACAGTTATAGGTTTGAAAACATTTCTTTAAAACTCCACAGTTATTTTCTTTTCATTATTTTTTTCTCCCACAGCAAATATCAAAGCTGACAAAGCACAAGCACAGCAAGACAGCTGCCAGTACAAACAGCCTGAAGAGGCAACATTTTGCCTCCTTTGTCCATACTTGAGGGGACAAAGGTTGGCTGTCATGCCCTACCTACTGAGAGACTACTAGGAAGAAGGCAACTTGCAAGGTGGTAAAAAATGCTGCAGGAGTAGCTCTCTTCCTTACTCTCCTCCCACCAATCCCAAGATCAGAACAACCCCTCTCTGGCCATGGCACTTACTGCCTGCTTGCCTCAGACTCTCCCTTTCTACCTGATGCCTTCCTGTTCCTGCAAAAGGATAAACTGGCTATGGCTCCAGCCCCTTCTCCTCCCACCTCTTTTCCTCCCCAGCAGCCAAAGGAGCAGCAGAGCAGGGAACCTGTGGTTCTGTGGCTGGAATGGTACACAGGAGGTCCATACCCCAACTGAATGCTGGAGGGGGATACACTGTGCGAGGCTCCCGTGCTCATACTCATAACTCCATAAACGCCAGTGCATAACTCCAGAAAGCCTGGTCCCATACTCTTTTCCACTCAAAAATCCCTCTGCCTTTTCCAGGCCACCTCACCTGCTGGGTAATCGCCCAACTCCTCCAGCCAGCCACTGCACCTCACCCACAGCCCTATCTGCACTACCAGGAGATGAGCGTCACCCTTACCACTGAGAAGCCTTGAATTACTTCTGGTACATGTGAGCTCATCTATCTACACACAACAGAAAGAACATGGAAAAAAGTTGGCCAATTCATTTAACTGAAGTAGTACATATATATTTTATAAAGCATTCCGGAATACATTGTGATTCAGACTTCAGGTTTTTACTACTATCATTATCATCACTATTACTACTGCTGCAATGGATACACATACTGAATAAATTCAATTTTAGTTAAAAACCAGGAAAAATATTTCCCTCCCTTATCTGAAAGCAGACTCAAACCAGTTCCTCTCCCTCATCTTTCCTGACCTTTCTCCTATGCTCCATTAATCACAATATAAGGCAAGTGTCCTTTCTACCAACCCCAGGAGGTCACTTCATTGTAACAGCTAGCCTCCATCAGGACATAACTGTTTCTGGCATAGGAAATAAAACACAAAAGCAGCAGGAAAAGAACTTACCAGACAAACTTTGTGCAGTGCTGCTTTTTAGTTGTGCTTTTGGCCAATGCTAGCCCTTGCAAATTAGTGGAAATTAGAACACGTCCACTAAAAAGACTAAAACTTTACTAGCAAACACTACAGTTTATCTGACTGGACAAATGAGCATAAGTATTTAGCTGTGTGGATCAAAAATATTTGGACATGGACTTTCTCATTAAACATATGGTTATATTAATATCTGATATTTGGAGCCACATCTGGCAGGCAATCAGTCACCAGCAGTGCTCCTCAGGGTTCAGTTCTAGAGCCAGTTCTGTTATATATATATACATATTAAAAAATACATAAATATATATAAAACATATATATATAAATATAAAAATATATGTGTGTGTATATATATATATATGAATAAATGATCTGGGTGCAGAAGTTGAATGCACCACTAACAAGTTTCCTGGTGATACCAAACTGCGAGGTGCTGTTAATTCCCGAGGGACAAGAGGCCTTGCAGAGGGATCTAGATAGACTGGAGCACTGGGCTATGATCAACAGGATGAGATTTAAAAAGACCAAATGCCAGATTCTGTACCTAAAACAGATGAATGGAAGACACAAATATAAACTGGGAGAGGAGTGGCTGGACAGCAGTTCTGCAGAAAGAGACCTGCGGGTGCTGGTTGAGAGCAGGCTCAACATGAAGCAGTGTGTCCTGCAGCCAGGAGGGCAAACCACATCTTTTCAGATTTTAAGAGGCATTTGCACAATGCTCTTAATGTGCTTTAATGTTTGGTCAGCCCTGAAGTGGTCAGGCAGTTGAACTAGATGATCATTGTACATCCCTTCAAACTGGAATAGTCCATTCAATATCAAAATATTTTATGGGCATATTGCTATATCTAACCTTGTTATTTATTATTGTGTATGAATTGAACTCCATTTTCCCATTTCATATCAGGAATGAAGACAAGTGCAGACACATACATATATAATGTATCAGAATATTTTTCCAAAGTATTTTCAGTTTCTTTAAAATTACAAAGTATAGTAGTAATCTTGAATTATTAGAAGAACTGAATGCTTTCACCATCTTAAACATTAAAAGCAGTTCAAGAAGATTTAAACAAAATAATTCAACTGTACCTCCATGAAGTATGTGATTACACCTAAGTTTTATGGAACATGCATTTTGCGGTAGACTTCTATACTACAACTGCACCTTTTTCTTAAACATTTATATTTTCCATTCAATGGTAATACAGTTTTCTGACCAGATAAAAGACATCAGATCAAAATATATCTATTATAATAGACAATAAAAGCTGCAGTAACATTGTATTGCTATATCAAATAGGACTGCAAAACAAAAGGACCTTTCAGTTATCATTCTCCATACACGTCCCCGTCTCTGCATACCTTAGCTACAGCAGAGGAACTGATTTATTAAATTTAATCAGGCTACCTTCTGGAGCATGCATCATACAAGCATTTGCAGGGTTGGGTCAAATGGAATTCATTGCAACAGAACTTACTGCACGACGGTTAATCAGTCAAATGAAATAAAGGGAGGAGAAAAGGAAGATCACCTCGAGTTACATCCAACAGCAGACAGAAAATAAAACACAAGAAAGATTTGCTAAATTATTTGTAATAAAAAAGTGGTTCCTGCAACTAAATTTTTTCCCCCTAATCACCTCTTTCAAAGCAGTTCAGACAAACTATATTAAACTTGTCAGCACCGCATTCCTTTATGTATAGATAGACTGCTCCTGAAAAAGGTCAACATAAGCACAAGCAAGCTTTCAACATCAAGAATGCACACTTCTCTTTTGACTCCTCCCATGAAAAAGAACTTTGTGAAAAACTCATGCCACTATAGAAGATTACAGTACTGCTAAAAGAATCTGGAGCTTTATCTTTCCACACTCAACTATTCTGACTTCTGTCTTGCATCCGGTTAGGCAGATTCTAGAAGATAGGACCTATGTTACTATATATGTATAAATATATATACACTATAGATGTCATTGACAATGTAATTCTTTGGAAACTTTGGATGCCAAATGTTAGGCATCTAAGTATACATCAAAAGATACATTTTCCCTTTGAAGTCAATGAGAACACTTTGAAATCAACTGCTTACGTAAGTGTCCAAATACAGAGTGGTGTGCCTCATGTTAGGTACTTGAGGTGAAAAGTTTATCTGCATCCTTAATATTATACTGGAACCTGCACACATCACTACTGGCAGAAGTGCTCTGTAACAAGGCATAAACAGTACAGAATTTTCCACCTAGAAATATACAGCCAGGCACTGCCACAAAAGCAAAGCTATTCTGCACCTACTGAAAGGCAGTGGGAATTCAGTCTTCTGTCTCATAACAGTTATGGGATTCTTCTGATGCTCCACCTTTCTCTTCCTCTAGGATTCTCTCAAAAATTGCAACATCTGTACCTGCCCCCATTCTTAGAGGAGGTTCCAGAGAAAAAAAAGTTCCTATGATTCATCCTCTGCTCCTAGCTGTGCCACAGACTTCCATAGAGTTAGCTTGGATTCTCATTGATCTAGCAGAGGAAAATATGCACTAGGCTACATATAAAAGACTTCGGAAGTCCATAAATTAATTTCAGATGGAGAGAGAAGAACAGTAATATGTATGATCTTCACAGATCTAGAAGGAATAAAAGCATTACATCATGAATGTGCCTGGTTACGTGATGTAATAAGGAGGTCAGCCTCTACCCTTTTTTTTTTTTTTTTTCCTATCACAGAAAGACTTGTATTTTCCATATGCCTCCAGGGACACACACATACGTGCTGTAAACATTCATAAAGCCCATACATCGGCACATCAGTTCTTGTAAGCTTGTACCTACCCATCGAACTGACACATGCAAACACCCAGGTGCACCTGCAAATTTCATGGCAGCATTAATCAAAAGATCAGTTTAGATTACATATTAGGGGAAAGTGACCTAAATAGGCAGTGATTTAAGAGACAAAATCTCAGCTGATTTAAATCAGTATAGCACCATTAATGTTAGATGTATCTCAGTTCCTCTTAACTGAGAATTTGATCCTAGCACACAAGCTGTAAAAAAGGGAATAATCTTTAAGTTAAACATATGTGCACATGCACACACAGACAACTCCGTGAAATACAATTGCAAACTCATTGTATTAAAACAAGATAAATTCTCTGTTACTAAAGTAACGTGAAACAGAGCAACACTATCATCCTTCATATCCACAGGATTTAAAATATTTCCTGTTCTACTTATCAACGCTCAAGGTTCTGTGTGAAGTTACCAGCTGTAGTAGGATAAGCAAACTGCTGAACCCAAGTAAAGAAAATCAGCTCTCAACAGCACAGTGCTTTCAGCATTACATACACTATGTGCTACCCTAGAAAATTTGTGTGAAAAGTTTAGGTAAGAGGCTGTTCAGTTCAATTCCCCCTCCTAACAGGATGGCAGTAGTGCTGGACCTGATCTTACGAAGCTCTGACAATTTCATAGAGCTATTCTCTCTTTTTCTCTGTTTGCAACCAAGACAAGGGTGTTTGGCTCAAGCAGGCAGGATTTTCCTTGGTAAACATGTGGTTTCAGCCAACTTGAAAGGATTAATGAATCCAGGTCAAATTCACTGACTAATTTCATCTGGGGAAAAACAAAACTAAGACTAGTGTCATGAAACCTCCCTCGGAGGCTGGAGTTGTTCCCTATTTACCCAGCAGCTCAGACAGCACTATGGATATGTGGGAAATCTGAGCTACACCCAGCACACTCAGGGCAGCTAATTCAAAGCTCAAGCTGTCAGGTGAAAGGAGAAGCCTTCTCAGCAATTTAAACCTCTGGTTTTATTCACTTGGCCACAGAATGTCCAAAATGAAGCATCCTGTCTCTAGTCAGATAAAACACTTCAAGTCAAATGCAGCATCACTTTTACCTTGCCATCTTGAAACACACAAAAATGAAACACTACCTTTGGTTCAATCTGAATCAACTTCATTTTGTTATTTTATGCTTTTTGAAGTGCAGGAGTTGAAAATACCTACAGCCTTTTGCACTGTCCTGTACACTCTATTTAGTACTGCTTAGGATGAAATTTAAATTTCAATTACTCACCATCTAAAGGGAATAGACACATATATGCAATATTCTCCCCAAAATACAGTCAAGTCAAATTGCCTATTCATCTTTTCTAGTACTATAGAATGTAAAAAAAATAATGACTGCAAAGTAACATTTAATGATTTCATTCTATTAAGCATGCTGATTTGTAGAGAAAAGTTCTTTCCTTGAAAATAAGCAGCTACAAATACTGCTTGCACCTTGGTGTTTTCCTCAACCTTCAGTCCCCTTTGAGCTCCCAGATGGTCTTAATTAAAAGAGAGTAGCTCCTAATTTACAGCACAGGATACATTTTGAAGCTGTTGTTAAAGTAGTGTTAGTGAAACCCCAATAACCCAGATCTCACCCCCAGACAGGTACATCAATATCTTTAATTTATCTACTTAAGTTCCTTTTGTGCTCATAAGACTTCTTTACTGTAAGAATTGTAATGTGCTTTCATAGTACCTTAACCACCAAAATATAAATAAGTTTCACAGAAAATATTTGCCATCCCATAAAGAAGTATTTTTTCCTTTCCATTTTTGCATCCCTCTCCTTTGAGCTGTTTCAGCTCTGCAGGCAGAGACTAAAGCACATAGACAGCACACTTTCTCTCTGGAGTATTACTAGCAGTCTTGCTTTTTCTCTCAAACACATCACATTTTGTAAAAGCAACATCGCTGCTCCAAAGCACCTAAGTGGGATACCATACATCTTTGCAACACACTTCTCATGCATCCCATCAGTCTGCTTTTCTTGTAAACAAGCAGCTAAAGAAGTGTCACATGTACAGCTTAGTAACTTAAAGCATAATCAACCAATAACCCCTCTACAACTGAATGGAGATTCAGACTCATTTCTAGCTAGGTTTTACAACAGGTAGTGTTTTACTTTTGCACAATGCAGACAAAGTTATTAATAACTTACAACCAAAACTAAAAACAACAGGAAATGTTTTGTAAGTTTATACATTAATTGGAAATGGAGTATCATCCAGTCCCATTGGATTTAATTTATGCTATGATTGGTATCTTCCCCTTACATCAAAATATACACATTTACTGGAAGAACATCAGAACAACAATTTATTAACGTGCTACATAAAAATACACAAAGTGTATTGTACAGTAAGAAGTTGAAATTGGTTGTTTACCATACCAGAAAGTTTGGAAAGCTCCATATAGGTGATTCTCCTCCTCTACTCCACTCTTGTGACACCCCACCTGCAATACTGCATCCAGCTCTGGAGTCCTCAGCACAGGAAAGACATGGACCTGTTGGAGTGGGTCCAGAGGAGGGCCACAGAAATGATCAGAGGGCTGGAGCACCTCTGCTATGAACACAGGCTGAGGGAGTTGGGGTTGTTCAGCCTGGAGAAGAGAAGGCTCTGGGGAGACCTTATTGCAGCCTTCCAGTACTTAAAGACAGCATACAAGGAAGATGGACAAACATTTTAGCAGGGCCTGTTGCGATAGGACAAGGGGTAATGGTTTTAAGCTCAAAGTGAGTAGATTTAGTTTGGACATAAGGAAGAATTTTTTTTACAATGAGTATGCTGAAACACTGGACCAGGTTGCTCAGGGTGGTGGCAGATGCCCCATCCCTGGAAACATTGAAGGTCAGGCTAGATGGGGCTCTGAGCAACTTGACCTAGTTGAAGATGTCCCTGTTTGTTGCAGGGGGGGGTTGGACTAGATGACCTTTAAAAGGTCCTTTCCAACTCAAACAATTCTAGGATTCTATATATTTTCTTGAATGCAGAATTTTATCCAAGAAACTATTTTTTCTCCTTGAAAACATCCTTGGCAATGAACAGACCCTATGCCCCTATGTTCTTTTCAAATTTAATGTAATAAAAATTTTAGTTTTCAAGTGAAATTAACTAGCACTAAAAGCTCAGCTGTACCTCAACCTCCAGGTCAGCATTGCTCTTTGAGAGAATCACAGCAAGCAAAAGTATATTTCAAAAGAGTCAATTCCCTCAACTGTGCAGTGTTTCAGTGATAAGACTGTAAACATGTATTAATTTAATCTAAGGTGGTTTAACCAATGGTGCACAGTCATTTCACCATCTTGGTAAGGTGCCCGACTTGTCAAAATGAGTGACCGCAAGCTGTTTCCTATGGCTTTTCACAATTAAGGATTACATACTGAAAATTGTGTATAAATCCACCATTAACATATGGCTTTTTTGGATATTAATCTTTTTGCAAAACTCTTCTCTGCTCTTTATCTTTCTTCTCCTCAGCCAGTATCTACTAATTGTCACCCTCTTTGCCACTCCTTCTACCACCTTCTTCACACATTTTTGCTTCTAGAATTCCTCCATTTTCCCATTCCCAAGTGCCCATCAGTGTCTCTTATCACATTTGCTCAGTCCCCAGCAACTTCCCCTTTGTACCTTTTTGTTTGAGGTACTTTTATATGAGAACAAGGTAACGTGATGCTCCCCAAGTATCACTCTTTTACATGTTTCAGTGATTCTGTTTCTCACTCCCTTTTCTGTTTACACCCTTTACTTGGAACACAGTTATTCAGAAAAAGACTATGTCTTCTTTTTGGGTTGATACGACATCTAATACAATACAATCTAGGCCCTGAATGATCACAGAATGGTAGGAGTTGGAAGGGACCTCTGGAGATCATCTAGCCAAACTCCCCCAGCCAGAGCAGGTTCACCCAGAGCAGGTCACACAGGATAACATCCAGGTGGGTTTTGAATGTCTCCAGCAAAGGAGATTACACCACCTCTCTGGGCAGCCTGTTCCAGTGTTCTGCCTCCCTCACAATAAAGAAGTCTTTCCTCAAGTTCAGGTGGAACTTCCTGTGTTTCAGTTGGTGCCCATTTCCCCTTGTCCTGTCACTGGGCACCACTGAAAGAGTCTGGCCCCATCCTCCTGACACCTGCCCATTAGATATTTATAAGCATTGACGAGATCCCCTTTCAGTCTTCTCTTCTCCAGGCTAAAAAGCCCCAAATCCCTCAGCCTTTCTTCATGAAAGAGGTGTTCCAGTCCCCTCATCATCTCTGTAGACCTCCATTGGACTCTCTCCAGATGTTCCTTGTCTCTCTTGAACTGGGAAGCCCAGAACTGGACACAGTACTCCAGATGAGGCCTCACCAGGGCACAGTAGAGGGGGAGGATCACCTCTCAACCTGCTGGCCACACTCTTCTTAATGCACCCCAGGATCCCATTGGCCTTCTTGGCCACAAGGGCACATTGCTGGCTCATGGTTAACTTACTGTCATGCAGGACTTCCAGGTCCACATTTTGCCTAGTCTTTTGTTTTTTATGTGCTTGACACCTTTCTTGTGGTCCTTGACATCCCTTGCCAGATTTAATCCCAAGTGGGCCTTAGCCTTCCTCATTGCATCCTTGCATACTCCGACAAAATTCCTATATTCTTCCCAAACGGTCAGTCCTTTTTTCCACATTCTGTAAACTTCCTTCTTTGAGTTTTTCCAGAATCTCCTTGCTCATCCATGCAAGCAGTCTTCCTCCTTTGCTTGATTTCTTATTCATAGGGATGCACCCATCATGAGCTTGGAGGAAATGGTGCTTGAATAATCAGCTCTCTTAGACCACCCGACCTTCTAGAGCCCTAACCCATGGGAATCCTCCAAGTAGGTCTTTGAAGAGGCCAAAGGTAGCTCTCCTGAAGTCCAGGGTTGTAATCCTACTTATTGCCCTGCCACTTCTGTGCAGGACCCTGAACTCCATTCACCTCATGGTCACTGCAGCTAAGGCTGCCCCAACCTTCTTTCTTTGTTGATACCAGGTCCAACAGCACACCGCTCCTCCACCACCTGTGTCAAAAAGTTATCATCAATGCACTGCAGGAATGTCCTGGACTGTGCATGCCTGGCTGTGTTGCCTTTCCAGCAAATATCAGGGTGGTTGAAGTCCCCCATGAGAACCAGGACCTGTGATTGTGAGGCTACTTTCAGCAGCCTGTAGAAGGCCTCATTGACTTCCTCTTGCTGATCAGGTGGCCTGTAGTAAACAACCACAACAGTGTCACCCATATAAGCCTGCCCCTTAATTCTTACCCACAAGCTCTTGACTCATTCTTCAACCACCCCTAGGCAGAGTTCAATACATTCCAATTGCTCTCTCACATAAAGAGCCATTTCACCACTCTGTCCTGCTGGCTTGTCTTTCCTGAAAGGCATGTAGCCATCCATGACAGCATTCCAGTCATGCAAGCTATACCACTGTGTCTCTGTAACTGCAATGAGATCACAGCCCTGTGACCACACACAGATCTCTAGTTCTTCGGATTTGTTCCCCATGCTGCACGCGTTGGTGTATAGGCATTTCAGAGAGGTAATCAAGCACGCAGGTTTCCCTGGAGGGGTGCAAGAGGATCCACCATAACCATACACATCCTTGAGGCAGCTGGCCTTCTGGTTCCTTAGCTGCCTCCCAAGATGAGAACATTTGACCCTGATGGTTTTGAGCGACTTGCAACGGATTATCACAAAACCTGAAGCTAACAAGGGACGTTTTCCCAATACCTGTACACATAGATTGCTGCAATTAACATTAAGGTGACATGCACTAACATGAAGTGCAGCTTTGTATACACCCCTAGAGAAATCCTCACATACTTGCCAAAGATGGCCACAGGTTTGCTCATCACTGCCAGGAAGACTATTAAGTGGCTTCAGGAGGTGCAAGGATCTAGCTCCCTTTTGAAAATGCTTTCCATAATATCTTCTCAAGGGAGACATGGCAGATGTGTTCCAAAAGGGAAAGGGACCTGGGGGTCCTGGTGGACAGCAGGATGACCATGAGCCAGCAATGTGCCCTTGTGGCCAAGAAGGCCAATAGCATCCTGGGGCGTATTAGAAAGGGAGTGGTTAGTAGGTCAAGAGAGGTTCTCCTTCCCCTCTATTCTGCCTTGGTGAGGCCGCATCTGGAGTATTGTGTCCAGTTCTGGGCCCCCCAGTTCAAGAAGGACAGGGAACTGCTTGAGAGAGTCCAGCGTAGAGCCACAAAGATGATTAAGGGAGTGGAACATCTCCCTTATGAGGAAAGGCTGAGGGAGCTGGGTCTCTTTAGCTTGGAGAAGAGGAGACTGAGGGGTGACCTCATTAATGTTTATAAATATGTCAAGGGTGAGTGTCATGAGGATGGAGCCAGGCTCTTCTCAGTGACATCCAATGATAGGACAAGGGGCAATGGGTGTAAGCTGGAACACAGGAGGTTCCGCATAAATATGAGGAAGAACTTCTTCACAGTGAGGGTAACAGAACACTGGAACAGGCTGCCCAGAGAGGTTGTGGAGTCTCCTTCTCTGGAGACATTCAAAACCCGCCTGGACATGTTCCTGTGTGACCTGATCTAGGTGTTCCTGCTCTGGCAGGGGGATTGGACTAGATGATCTTTTGAGGTCCCTTCCAATCCCTAACATTCTGTGATTCTGTGAAAAGGAACCAGCTTGACTGGTTTAATAAACTATCCTAAATACCAACCATACAGCAGTTGGTTTGGCTGGGTCCTTGAAAAGAACAGAAAAAAGCTCCCTCAAAAAGGACTTGAATGGAAAAGACTATGTTTGCACACAAACCCGTATGTGTGTGGTCACTCTTTCACTTAAACTTTCCTCTCCTAACTTATTTCCCTGCTGTGTAAATTCTACCTTAGCTGAAAAAGGAAGGTCCATCAGCCAGTCTGAAACAGAACTCTGCTTTATCAGTATTTTATTTTAGCATCACTAAAAAGAGTATGTGAAGTAATATGCCTCTAGCAATTGTTTCTACAACTCCATTACATAAAAATGGGTGTGCAAGCAAAAGATTAGAGAGAAAAAGGTGAGAGGGAAAAAGCTGAAGGGAAAGGAAGGCGAGAGATTGCTATGAGAACACATACATGAATAGCTAAGAAAAATCTCAAATTCCTTTCTGCTGCAGAAGTCAGAAAAAGTCTATACACAAGACTACACACTATACATATATTATGGCACTTTTGGAGCATGGAAATAAACACACGTACAACTTGCAAACATATCCAATATCCTGGAAATTCTCCAGTCTCTTCATCCCAACAACACTCTTCAAGTGCTCAGAAACAAAGAGCTTACCCACAGGCATTTGCATGGAAAACACTACTTAGTTTTCTGTCCATCATTTCTTAAGTCATTATTCAAGCTTTTTCTGATATGCTGGTAAGCAATTACCCCCACTAAAAATCTCCAAGTAAGCAACCAACATGAACAGTTTCTCCTCACTCTATCAAAAACTTTGTGCATTTCTTGATGCTCTTATTTATTGAAAGTGGAGGCGTGACTTCAAATATTAACATACCTGATAATTTGGTATTATTTATCAGATGATAGCCTAGAGAATGATTGTCCTGCTTAATCGTTTCCCCTAAATCCTCCTTCCCATGAAAAAAATTTCAATTCAGTGCTCTTGACTGACGTCAGAGTAAACGTGATTTAGTGGCGTTTAGATTTCTCTGATCACAGCACTTTTAACTGGTGCAAATGAATTAATAAGACAAAAAAATATATTTGAGCTTTTTCAATCACAAAATATACACAACCCATATATTAGCCACTGATTTTTCATGGAAACAATATCATGATCTTTTGGTAAAGGAATTCAGTGCAATCCCTGATGCCTAACTACAGCATAAATATATACATATATATATATATTTAATTATTTTTCCTCCTTTCTTAAAAGCAGACAACTTTCTCACTTAAGACCCTGAACAGTGGCACCTGAAATTCAGACTCCCACAACCCCCAGGATTCAAAGAATGACTCTGTTTTCCTGGTGATTCAGAGACTGTCTTTAAGTACCCTTTGATGACTTGAACACTTTCATGCCTTCATAGTTCAGACTGCCCATTTCCTTTCAAGAGTTGAAGCCTCTGTTTTTCTCTCTAGCAGATCTTTCTGTAAGGGCAACAAACTTTCTGGGAAAATTCTTTTTCATGAAAAGGTTATGCAGCAAGCTACAGAAGTAACCCTTCTTTACAAACTCCCACAAAGCATACAGAAAGAAAACAAGAGACATTTAAGAAAGTGGACTTGAAATGTTAAAAACTGAGTACATTTGTTAATTATTGTATTAGGTGTCTTTTATGTAGATGGATATTCTTTTCATTATCAGGGTTGAAATTTTACATTTAAGAAGTCACAGTGAAGGACCTGACCATACCAACAAAACTCAATATCCTTTAACTGCATTCCTAAAGGTATTTCCTACAAAACCTTACACAACAGAACTCCAGTGGTTTCATAAGAGCATTCTCACTGGCCTTTGGTGGGTCACAAACTGCTTCCAGCTTGAGAAACAGTTACTCTGCTTCCCACTTGGGCCAAACACCAGAACAGTAATTCATCACTGCCAGTTTAGTACCACAGCAGCAGAATGAAGGTCCCATGTACTCTGCTGGCTCCTTCGCAAACACAAGCGTTAGCCACAGCTGCCTCCTGAGTCACAAGCACCACATTTCATGTGCCCTCTACTCAGACAGGAGATATTTTTGCACACACTTTCAGATAGAAAATTCATACATAGAATCATAGAATAATCTCAAAATCTATAATGTATGTTGTCATCAAAAATGTATTGAGGTGACTACTTAGAAGTACCCAAAGCATTCAAACATAACATCCAACCCATGATATTAAGAGATTTTTATGGTTTTGAGGGGTTTTGTCTCCCCTGTGCTCTGCACCCCCACACCACCTCTTACAACAAGGAGCTCCATTCCTCCTCTCCAGGAAGAATGCCGACAATCAATTTGCTTTCTGAAATAGTTCTGGGACTCAAGTCACTTTTGAAGTGTAAAACCAAGTATAGAGGAAATTCCCTGGAGTCACGTTAGTCAACACAGTGAAATTCATGCTTAACACACAGAATGCTAACGAAGACAAACTGTGATTATTTTACTGTATGCTACATCATTAAAAAAGTATTAAAACTATGTATTTTTCCCAAAGACTCAGTTTTAAGAGCACACAGACCACCTGAGATGCTTAGAATAATCATCTGTGATTGAAGCGATGAAAACATTACCTTCCAGAGACCTCTCTTTTTGTCAAAGTAAAGGTAAGAAAAACTTCACCCAAACTGATCTGAAAGGCACCCTATATCCAGATTCTTCATTTGCTAGGCTAAAGTATTTTGAAAGTCTGTTTGATCATTGAAACATCTCAGGCCACAGATATTTCAAGAAAAAAGGATCCCATTTACAGGTAAACAGTTTTCTAAGCAAGCAGCTTTTGCAGTTTTATACCCTTTACTATCATTTTTTTCATAGCATCACTTGGTTTTTTTGCACTGTCCCCTTTAAATCCAATATAAATAGTTGTATAACCTAAGCCAGCCTCATTTGCCTAAATGACAACGTCCTGTCGTCTGTCATTTCAAAAGTAATCCCTTTTTTTTTTTTAAAACTTGACTTGAAAGCTGTCTCACAGTTGAACTCAAAGAAACTTTTGCCCTCTGTCTGAAATGCAATTAAAAAGTAAATCAGGTAACCGCGAAGAAAAATTTCAAGTTCTATTTTAGCATTTTAAAGCTATTAACATGCACAGCAGTCACACAAAGCAAAGAGACCCTTTCTCCTCCTCCCCCAATTAATAATATGAAATGGTAAACCCCAATACAAAACACACATGCAGTGGCTAACTTGATTATACAATTATGGTTTTACACAAATAAACAAGCCAAGGATTCCGTACAAGTTACTTCATGTATCTGCGTGTATTATTAAAATTCAACTCCAAAACTTAAGTAGATCTATCTTCAAAGTCTACGTAAGAAAATACATGGTTCTCAGGGATCATAAGACAAGTAATCAAGCACGTAGATTTCCCTGGAGGGGTGCAAGAGGATCCAACCATAGCCATGCCAGTTTTTCCCAGCTGTCCACATGTTTGATGGGATGCTATAGCTGCTTCTACAATTCAGTTTAGCTTTCCTTTAGTGAAATGTACATTCAAATATGCTTAATGGTGACCCTGACTGGTATGGAAACCGATGGGTTTGTCTTGTTTTACAAACAGGCCCAGGTTAATCTAAATATTTAAACTGCTGATCAGCAGTGTTCCTGAAGTGTGTATATTTGGCTCAGTTCTAGTCTCTGGTAAATTAATAGACTAAAGCTGCTGACACACATGGCAATATTCCAAAATTACAGATATAGAAACAACAACAGAAATGGTTGCACCTTTCTGTGCATCAGGGACAATTAACAGTTACCTGCAATCAGATAAAAATTACGCTAAGCACTTCTGTACTAGATAAGATGGAACTCAGACTTCAAGGGGTTATTCTCAATTTACTTTAGTATAATGGAACAATATCTGTCCTTCAAAAATAAGTACGAAAGCAAGAAAATGTACTGCATGCTATGTATCAAACATGCTCTGCCATAGCCAATGTGTTATGCTTTGAATCTGCTGCTCTGAAGAGAACCCCCATTCAGTCAGGACCCCTCTGATCTCGATGCTGCTCACATAGGAAGGCTGTTTGGTTTTCTTGGTGGCGATTAATTGTTGGGTGCTGTAGGTGCTTTTATTTTTTGGGTGGGCGTGGTGGTGTTTTGCCAATTACTAGGCCCAGCACAAAGGACACAGACAGCAGCAGAAAAACAATCCAGTAAGTAGATTCTATTGAGCGTAAAGGAGTCAGTATATAGGGGATAGCTGGGGGTACAAACAAGTCAGAGAGATCACAAATGATAGATAACAACCCCAGCGACCCCAGGAATGACATAGCATGACCCATAATAGATGGAACAAACAAAGATACAAGGTAACCCATGGAGAAAATGGGAGACAACCAAGACAATAGGGTGATCACATAGGATAGAGGTAACCCCATGTTGCCTCCCCACAAAGCCCATGTTTGTAAGTGCCAGACCTGACTGGGATCCAGTTGCATGAGGAGACAGGAGGTCCTTCCCCAACAGGAAACTCTGCAAAGTGCATCCACCTCACAGACAGACTCTCCAACCCTTCCTGCAAGTGGTCCCAGCTTTTATGCCCAAAGCAGGACACCTGGCACTCATTTACCCAATGCAGGGCACCTGGGGCTTGTTTACCCAAGGGCTTTCCTTACAAGGCCAGCCGCACCCTGGAGGAAAGCCAAAAGGCAAACTCATCCCCTCCTCTTAAAGGGCCATGGGGACCACCCATATGTCAACCTTAATTCAGGGCTTGGGGTTCAGACCCCAGCACTTCAGGCGGTTACTTAGTTTTTAAGCTTGAGGACATAGCTGTCTCTGTCTTTGAATGCAATGCAATAAACTAACAGGTGACAGGTGGAATGCATTTGTCCCAGAGGGGGAGAAGGCTTTTGGGGCAGGAGTTAGCAGGGCTCATTGAGAGGGCTTTAAACTAGATGTGAAGGGGGAAGGGGGGACAACTGAGTCTGTTAGAGACAAGCCCAAGAGCAATATGCTGGGGCCTGAAGGAAGGTGGTCTACGGAGGATTTTCAAACATTGAAGAGAAGGGATAGATGTTTAGGCCCTGACCACGAGGCCTCCTGCCTCCCAGGGGTCCCACCAGTGCGCTCTGCTTGCTACCTGAAATGCCTGTACACCAATGCACGCAGTATGGGGAATAAACAGGAGGAGTTAGAGGTCTGTGTGCGGTCTAAAGGTTATGACCTGGTGGCAATTACAGAGACATGGTGGGACAGCTCACATGACTGGAATGTGGTCATGGATGGCTATGTCGTTTTTAGGAAAGATCGGTCAGTGAAGCGAGGTGGTGGAGTTGCTCTTTATGTGAGGGAGCAACTTGAATGTATTGAGTTTTCTCCAGGGACTGATGAGGGGCAAGTTGAAAGTCTGTGGGTAAGAATTAAGGGGCAGGCAGGCATGGGCGATACAGTTGTGGGGGTCTATTACAGACCTCCTGATCAGGACGAGGGAGTTGATGAGGCTTTCTACAGGCAGCTGAAAGCAGCCTCACAACTACAGGCCTTGGTCCTCATGGGGGATTTTAACTACCCCGATATCTGCTGGAAGACTTACACAGCCAGCCATTCACAGTCTAGGAGGTTCCTCCAGTGCATTGATGATAACTACTTAATGCAAGTGGTGGATAAGCCGACTAGGAGAGGAGCGCTGCTGGATCTTGTACTCACCAACAAGGAGGGTCTTGTTGAAGCAGTGATGGTCGATGGCAGCCTTGGCTGCAGTGATCATGAGATGGTGGAGTTCAGGATCTTGTGTGGGAGGAATAGAGTACCAAGCAAGACCAGAACCCTGGACTTCCGCAGGGCCAACTTTAGCCTCCTTAATCAATTGTTAAGGGAAGTCCCATGGGACAGGGTGCTAGATGGTAAAGGGGCTCAAGATAGTTGGTCAACATTCAAGGACCACTTCTTGCAAGCTCAGGATCAGAGTGTCCCAATGGGTATGAAATCAAGTAAGGGAGCTAGGAGACCAGCATGGTTAAACAAGGAACTGCTGGGCAAACTTAGGTGGAAAAAAAGAATTTATGGATCATGGAAAGAGGGGCTAGTCACTTGGGAGGAATATAGGACAGTTGTCAGAGGATGTAGAAAGGCAATTAGGAAAGCTAAGGCCTCCTTAGAACTTAACCTTGCAAGCCAGGTCAAGGACAATAGAAAGGGCTTTTTCAAATACATAGCTAATAAAACAAACACTAGAGGCAATATAGGCCCACTGATGAATGAGGGGGGTGCCCTAGAGACAGAGGATATAAAGAAGGCAGAGGTGCTGAATGCCTTCTTTGCCTCTGTCTTTACTTCTGCAGGCTTTCCCCAGGAGCCCCTGATCCCTGTAGCCCCAGAAGAAGTCAGGATAAAGGAGGAGTTTGCCTTGGTAGATGAGGATTGGGTTAGGGATCAGTTGAGCAATCTGGATATCCATAAATCAATGGGACCAGATGGAATGCACCCAAGGGTGCTGAGGGAGCTAGCAGAGGTCATTGCTAGGCCACTCTCCATCATCTTTGGTAAGTCATGGAGAACAGGAGAGGTGCCTGAGGACTGGAGGATAGCAAATGTCACTCCAATCTATAAGAAGGGCAAGAAGGAGGACCCGGGTAACTATAGACCGGTCAGCCTCACCTCCATCCCTGGAAAGGTGATGGAACAGCTTGTTCTTGGCACGATCTCAAGGCACATCAAGGATGAGGGGGTCATTAAGAGCAGTCAACATGGTTTTACCAAGGGTAAGTCATGTTTGACCAACCTTATTGCCTTCTATGAGGAAATAACTAGGTGGATAGATGATGGTAGAGCGGTAGATGTGGTTTATCTTGATTTCAGTAAAGCATTTGACACTGTCTCCCACAGCATCCTTGTAGATAAGCTGATAAAGTATGGGTTTAGTGATCAGGTAGTGAGGTGGATTATGAACTGGCTGAAGGGAAGAAGCCAGAGAGTTGTGGTTAATGGGACGGAGTCTAGTTGGAGGCCTGTGACTAGTGGAGTCCCTCAGGGGTCGGTACTGGGACCGGTGTTGTTCAATATCTTCATCAACGACTTGGATGAGGGTACAGAATGTATCCTCAGCAAGTTTGCTGATGATACCAAACTAGGAGGAATGGCTGACACACCAGAGGGTTGTGCTGCCATTCAACGAGACCTTGATAGGCTGGAGAGTTGGGCGGGGAGAAACTTAATGAATTTCAACAAGGGCAAGTGTAGAGTTTTGCATCTGGGGAAGAACAACCCCATGTACCAGTACAGGTTGGGAGCTGACCTGCTGGAGAGCAGTGTAGGGGAAAGGGACCTGGGGGTCCTGGTGGACAGGAGGATGACCATGAGCCAGCAATGTGCCCTTGTGGCCAAGAAGGCCAATGGCATCCTGGGGTGTATTAGAAAGGGAGTGGTTAGTAGGTCGAGAGAGGTTCTCCTTCCCCTCTATTCTGCCTTGGTGAGGCCACACCTGGAGTATTGTGTCCAGTTCTGGGCCCCCCAGTTCAAGAAGGACAGGGAACTGCTCGAGAGAGTCCAGCGTAGAGCCACAAAGATGATTAAGGGAGTGGAACATCTCCCTTATGAGGAAAGGCTGAGGGAGCTGGGTCTCTTTAGCTTGGAGAAGAGGAGACTGAGGGGTGATCTCATTAATGTTTATAAATATGTCAAGGGTGAGTGTCATGAGGATGGAGCCAGGCTCTTCTCAGTGACATCCAGTGATAGGACAAGGGGCAATGGGTGTAAGCTGGAACATAGGAGGTTCCACATAAATGTGAGGAAGAATTTCTTCACAGTGAGGGTGACAGAACACTGGAACAGGCTGCCCAGAGAGGTTGTGGAGTCTCCTTCTCTGGAGACATTCAAAACCCGCCTGGACATGTTCCTGTGTGACCTGATCTAGGTATTCCTGCTCTGGCAGGGGGGTTGGACTAGATGATCTTTTAAGGTCCCTTCCAATCCCTAACATTCTGTGATTCTGTGAAACTAGAAATACTATGCTCTCAAAAAAAGCACACACATTTAAACAGGTTAGATGGATGTATTCAGCATCTGATGCAAGGACATTGAGGCATCTTTCAAACTGCTTGAAAGTTTAAATGTATTAGTTGACAGGCCAAAAGATTCAGCTGATTCTACCAGCCTCTACTGAACTTAAAGACATCTCCAAACAACATCGAAGATCAAAGTCTTCAGATACAAACAGATACCACATCCAGAGAACTCCAGTTTCACAAGGAGAACTGGGGGTGGAAGGAAGAATAACTCTCATCAGCTTCCTCTATGGTTTCATAGCTCAGGAATCCTTTCAGGTGCATTTCCAGCTATAATACAACTTCTGACCTATAGTCTATCTCTTCCTTTTTATGTGTGAAACAAGTTACTTATATGAGCAAACTAGTAGTACTCATATGGTCCATATGGAGGGTTCAGAATTAGCTTTTTTTACTCTATATTCCTGGAAGGCATCTAATCAAATAACTGCATTTCCATTATACATCATATGTGCTTCCACAAGCTTTCTTTGCAAAATTATAGCAATTGTCTATGATATGGAAATCCAGAAGTTTTTCATTATGCTTTTCCCTCCTCCCACTCCATCTTGTATTTTACACATCTGGAACCAGTAGAAAAACTATAGTATTAGTATGGGCAATAAGACCCACAGCAAATCCACTTACTTTTTTGGAACAGCATGTCTGTACTGTACTGCTAATAATGGACCTTTTTCCTCCCCCCCTCCAAAGTTCACATAACTTTTGAGGAACAACAGAACTATTCTTTGCTAAGAGACAATATAGAAAGATACATAGACAGAAAGGTATAACATCTCTTGATTACTGGGCATTTCTGAAAGATCTGATGAACTTGGTGACCTTCTGCAATCACATCAGTCAGTATTAACACTATGATCAATGCTCAGAAGCAGTTATGCAGAGGGGGAAAAGGGTTTTATTGAGTTTGGCTCATTACTTTCTTCTGAGCAGGTACTGTGACTGTACACCCTCCTCTTAACTTTGAACGTCCTCATTTTACATCCAATCACACCCACAGTTATACACAAGGTTCAATTTTCACCATTTTGCCTTTCCAGCCAGAAGACTACTATGAATAAACTTCACTGAACAGAGGCATGATTATCTGCTTTTTATAATCTTAGAAAAACAACCCTAAGACTTGAAAAAGGAATATATACCTGTAAATTCCACACACCTGAGCAATTATTGTAATTAATATTCTAAGAGCTACAAACTAGTGCATCAGGTAGTGATGACATCAGATTAAGTGTGCAGAAAACCTGCTTGTTGATATATTTTACAACCTGTGAGGTACCTTACAACCTTATGTGGAATTTCAGCCAGTAAAACAAGTTTTCCCTTTTATCTTCACAAGTAGCATTTTTATCTATAAACAATCCCAAATTTAGCAACCACACCAGACAAACAAACATAGAGACTTATCTTTAACATATCCTACTTTTGAAAAAGATTATATGGTTCCAGAACTGGGATGAATGAAATAGTCGTACACAGAACATGCTCCAAGTGCATCCTTCTGTTTTAAGATTTAGCTGAGGGACATTCTGTTTGTTTGCAGTTGGGTACTTTTGCAGTACCTTTCATCACTTTCTTGAGAATGAAATAAAAAGGCAAACAGTTTTCCTGCAATACATTTGGTTGCTTTGAAGCAAAACCACAGGTTCTGGAGGAACAGACTCGGACATGTCTGGTGTCTCCGTTTAGCCTGTATCCAGGGCTACACTGTAGCAATTGCTCTACCACCCAATGTTCCCTTCCCAGCTGAGGAATCAGGGAAAAAAGGGAGAAGCCCCATGGGTTAAAGTAGAAACAAATGTAATGAAATAAAAAAACTAATACAATCACCTACATAAAGTATACAAGGTTCTACTCAACCTGGTCCTTGGAGTCAGCAGCAGCAGCAGAAGGACAAGAGGGAAAAGCCCCAGAAAGAGGAACTCCACCCTCACTGATCTCCCTCCTTTTATAATGAGCATGATGAAGTGGTATGGGATACACCTGTGAGTCAGCTGCCTTCATTGGATCTCCCAGCTGACTCAGGGCTACTCTTGGCCTGCCTGCATGGCTGGCCCATGGGTCTGTGCCTGGGGAACCAGGACACCTGGTTATGATGAGACATTTCAAGAGGTATGAGAGTTCTGGGATAACTCTAGTACTGGCCTTGCTATTACACTTAGAGAAAAAAAAAAACACACCCCCACAAAAATTCAGAACAAAAAGCATCTTAAACTTTCTTCCTATTGTGATTGATCTTAAGTGCCTTTCACTAAGAAACAGAATGAAGTAGAACATTCAAAGATCACAAGAAGTCTGTGTCCTGATCTTTCCCCTTTAGCTTCTCTTCACTTCTTAGACTGTTTTCACAACAGTCTGTCCTACTATTCCGATTCCTAACATCCACTTTTCATCTCATAGGAAGAAAATAACACTTAGAGACATTTTGCTTAGGCAGATGGAAATACTCTTGTAAAGCAACTTCAGAAAAATTCTCCCAACATAATAGCAGAAGCTACCACACACTTTAGGTGTAATGAAATGCTAGCAGCACTTTCTAGAAATTCTATGTTGGTTTTGAGAATTATTTTTTTTATGTAATCATGTCAGTTTCTTAAAATTGTGCTGATTTGTTTCAGCTCAAGGTGAATTAATTTTCCAGGGTCCAATCCTAGAATTTGGATTCAAATTTCAGCGTAAACAAAAAAATTTCAGCTGCAACCATCACATCATGCTACAAATACACATTTGCTCAGATTCTCACAAAACTCACCTCAGAAGTCACATCACATTCTTCATGAAAGAAGGTTTTTTAAACTCAGATTTAGATTGAAACTGGGGAGGTTAAAGTGTCAGACTGTTTCCAAGCCAGGAAAAAAACAATATGCTGACTTGCACCTTCACAAAAGGTCTCAGAGTAACTTCGTCTTCCTACAAAAAGTGCTTTTCGGAGACTTTTGATACTGCTTGCAATACATGCAGGATCTAAGGTCTGCAGGGGGTGGATAACTCTTTATAGTTTTCTTAAATCCTCTTATTCCATCCACTCTGAAAACTCTACAGTCCAAGTTTAATGAGCAAGTATACTGCAGTACCACTGCAAAGCTCAGCCATATTTGCACACCTCCCCCCCCAAAAAAAAAACCCCACCAAACCCAAATCTTTCTTCTTCTACAACTGCTCTACAGAATCAGACCTTGAAATGTTAGTTTGAAGCCATGTACCTATGCATCACTCTCAGCCTCTGAATAGCATTCTATCTTGAAATAATAAATGTCTTTTATTGTTTCAGGGCAAATCATGCTGTCTGTGTTGCATGAAGGATGTGTGAATATTCAGCAAACAAACTGATGATTCATTATGGTCTTGAACAGCAGAACTTCATCATAATTCCAAGCAGATCTGATCATTTGTAAAATCATTTTTTAAGAAATATAATTAAAGTTTCAGGTTCATGCATCATGCTCAGTGACATTTCTGACATTTTCAATTTTAGCAATGTCATGAAGATGGAGGGGTCTGAGATTTACTCATTTCAGTAGAGCCCTGTTACATGCCAGTACCTACTTCAAATAACCCAAATTTTTAGGCCTAACCATGCTCTATCTGTGCAGCTATTTTTTGTCTGTCATCACAGACCATTGATCAATTCTAATATTTTGAAAGTGAAAGAGTCCAAAGTGCTCAGAGTCTAGGCTAAATGCTCTTGGCCTGATGCCTCTATCATTAAGTCTAGTACAACTGGACTTCACTACAGGCACAGTACCATTGCCAATGGAACAGCAATTTTCAGCCATGCATGAGACTGCTGAGGGTAACTGAGTGTATTCTTCATATATTTAATGAAAAAAATAGATACTCAGCTCTCACTGTATCACGTCTCAGCCCTAGTTTAACGATGTATTTAAGTGCGTGTGTTTGTTAGGCAAGATGTATGACACATGTCAACATAGTAAGGACTTGCACTGAGATTGACTTAATTTAAAAGGGCACTAGGGTCTGAAATCAATGAGAGGCAGGTTCCAAAACAGCTTCAGAAATCCAACCCACTCTTACTATTTAAAATTCCAGGTAATATCACCTTAAGAACTTCTTAGCAATGGAAACTGGATTTGGAATGTAACACAATTCAGTACTGTACATGGAAATACCATCTCTCTACTAAGACTATCTTCCTACCTTTGCAAGCAGTTAGGACTGTTCTTTCAAAACTCTTCTTAGCAGCTTATTGCCAATTATACTTACCAGGATTATAATATCATTTAGTGTCATAATGATATACTCACAAACAAAGTAAGTCTTAAGTTTTGTAATGCTGCTTTGGCATGGGGCAGGCTTCTTGATGTGGATTTTGGGTTGGTTTGGGGGTTTTTTGACAGAATATACACTAAAATGAGCAAACTTTCCAGTCAACAGCTGTCAATTGCTACACAACGTTACTATAACATTTTTAGCGTTCTTTTAAAAATGTAGAATTGTCCAGGTGTTAGGAAATGCTAAAGATGTTATTTAACGTAATCAAGATTTCCTAACACAAAAAGTTACTGATGACATGTGAAAGTTTCCTTGACAGTGCACAGGTAAAATATGGAAACCACTTCACTTTTAAGTGATCAAGTCGCTGCTGCATTCTTTAAAATTCAGTAAATATCACTGACATTCTGTATAAAAAGAAAAAAAAAACCAAACCAACCCCCAAAACACACCAAAACTGCTGACAGTTACAAAACCCTCTCAAATTAATTTAATGAAAATCATTACTTACCTTTTCAATACCATTACAACATAATTAGAATTTTTGTTAGCTTAGACTCACATTTCTAAAATCATATGAAATAAAAAGGGCTGTTCTAAGATGTGCCTTTATATCACTCCTTTAAAAAGTTAAATTGCTGAAACCTTAAGGATAGACTATAATCCACTGGTTACAAGAAACAGCCCCCTAACTGACATATTCACACAATTTTTATGCACCTTTGCACTTTCTTAAAAGAGAAATAGCCACCCCCACCCCCATCTGAATTAATCTAGATCACAAAGACTTTTCCTCTTTCCCTCCTTCACTCTAACAAATCCCCCAAAGACTACAGACAAGTTTCCCATCGCCACAGGGGTGTAAAGACCAAAAAGCAAACTTAATGAGGCCAAACGGAGGCCTTCTCTTGCAGAAATGTTAATCTTACTCTTAAAAGAAACAAAGAGGTAAAGAGAACCCCATAAAATCCATAAGGGTGCAACATCACCTGTAATAAAAGCGTTTACAGCGTTTCTTTTGACCAAGGTTATCGTGAAGAGCTTTAATTCAGAGGAACTAGTGGGAATACAGTTCCTCTTATTAAAATATATTAATTAGTGTAATATATACAGTTGTATCCTTTGAAAAGCAAACCAAACCCATGAGAGGAACAGCAGGGTCCTGCAAGGATCCACCCACGATCTTGGATTTACTCCTCTGAGGATGGAGTCCCAGAAGCTGCCTCTGAAGCTTCATTTCTTTTCATGTTTAAAACCTTCATTTACAAGCATAAATAACAATGGCATAATCATTAGCAGCAACAAAGCTCAAACTTCATCAAGAACTTGCTGTCATTCTGATAACGATTCTCAAAATAGAAAGGCTAACCTACAAATTGGCATCTAGCTTGCAAATTGCAGATTGTCAATGAAATCCCTAAATATATTTCCCAGGTCTGAAACATGACTGTCATTAAGACACTGGTCTTAGTGCTTAGTTGTGCCAGGGGAGGTTTAGATTAGATATTAGGAAAAATTTCTTCACTGAAAGGATTGTCAAGCACTAGAACAGATTGCCCAGAGCAGTGGTGGAGTCCCCATCCTTGGAGGTATTTAAGAGATGTGTGGATGTGCTGCTGTGGGACGTGGCGCAGTGGTGATTTGGCAGTGCTGGGTTAATGATTAGACTTGATGATCTTAGAGGTCTTTTCCAACCAAGGCTATTCTACGATTCTACGATATCCTGACCCCTAGAGTTTGCAGAAGCAATCCAAGTACAATTTCTCAAAAATCTTATCCCATGTACTGTCTGCTTGACAAATGGCAAACTTCAGCAGTCAGCAACTGCCTCCGAATAGCTTATTTCAAGTGAACCTAATTTTAAAGGATAATTTTGGATACCAATTTAGATGATAAGCTGTAAGTGCCCACCACAAAAGCCATTATCTCTACATGAACACCACTCCAAGAAGCAAAATAGTGGAGGTTGCAAGTGTGCTTTTGGGAAAAATTACCGTGTCTTCACAGCTGACAGTGATATTTTCAGTTTTATGTTTCTGATTTACACATTTGTATCCAGTTTATGGGTTTGTTTGGTTTTTTTTACACACCTGCTACTAGCCAAAAGATCTTAGAATCATATAATAGTTTGAGTTGGAAGGGATCTGTCACAATCTAGATTGGAAAAAGACCTTTAAGATCACCTAGTCCAACCATCACCCTAACACTGACAGTCCTCAACTACACCATATCCCTCAGCACTCTGTCAACTCAACTCAAACACTTTCAGGGATGGGGACTCCACCACTGCCCTGGGCAGCCTGTTCCAATGTCTGAGAACCCGTTCTGTGAAGAAATACTTCCTAATATCCAGTCTAAACCTTCCCTGGCACAACTTGAGGCCATTACCCCTTGTCCTATCACTTGATACTAGGTTAAAGAGACTCATCCCCACCTCTCTACAACCTCCTTTCAGATAGTTGTAGAAGGCAATGAGGTCTCCCCTCAGCCTCCTTTTTTCCAGGCTAAACAGCCCCAGTTCCCTCAGCTGCTTCTCATCAGACTTGTGCTCAAGACCGTTCTCCAGATTCATTGCCCTTCTTTGGACACACTCAAGTATTTCAGTGTCCTTGTAATGACAGGGCCAAAACTGAACACAGTACTCGAGCTGCAGTCTCACCAGTGCCGAGTACAGGGGTAAGATCACTTCCCTGCCTCTGCTGACCATGCTATTTCTTATACAAGCCAGGATTCCATTGGTCGTCTTGGCCACCTGGGCACACTGCTGGCTCATGTTCAACCAGCTGTCAACCAACACCCCTAGGTCCCTCTCTGACTGGCAGCTTTCCAGCCACATGGTTAGCCATCTAGTCCAACCCCTCTGCAGTGAGTAGGGACATCTTTAACTAGATCAGGTTGCTCAGAGCCCCATCCAACCTGACCTTGAAGGCTTCCAGGGATGGGGCATCTACCACCTCTCTGGGCAACCTCATCCAGGGTTTCACCATCTTAATCATAAAAAATTTCTTCCTTATATCTGGTCTGAATCTACCCTCTTCTAGTTTAAAAACATTACCCAGTCTTCTTAAGGAAAAAAAAATAAATCATTCTATAACCTACTTAAAAAGCAAACCCACAACACCCAACAAGATCATTCTCATTTCCATGCACACTATTGCCATAAAGCTTGTGTGAGTCAAAACATATCAGTCATTTCACTGGCAAAGTCCTCTGCAACATGAGCTTATGAGGGTTAGTTAGCATGGGTGAAAATGATTAGCCTTGTAACTCAGGCAACAATTCTGATGATGCCTGAGGAGAAACAGTAACCAGCTTACCCTGCTGTTGACAGGACCAGGAATAATCATATTTTTTGTCACTTAAGTCAATTATACTTCACATCTTCATACACATACAGAGCAGACAGTGAAGGTGTTAATTTTACAAGTCAGTTTTTAGACTTCAGCCACACTTTAAAGTTGTGTTTGTTTAATCACTGCTGCCACCTCATATACACAGAAACGATGCCAACAATACTATGTTTCTGACTGCAACCTTTTTCATAGAAGTCAGAGAAAGCACCAAGCTTGATCAAACTTTGACTCAAACCAAACAGAGGCTTCCCCGACTGTGAGGCCCTCAGTTTTTCTGAACCTAAGGAGCATTCATCCACCACACTGGCATTTCGCCTGCCATGCCAGCTTCTTAAAGGTTTAAGGAAGACATGGGGAGAAAAAAAGAAAAACACGTCAGACTCCAATTCTGTTAAACCTTGCAGGAGACTTCCCACTGAAGCAAACCAATTTGTGAAGAACAAAACAGGTAAAGAAGATTTGTGAGGAAAGAGGAATAAAGAAATACAGCAAGCAGAGCCATTCCAGGTTCTATACATACGTAAAAAGACAGCTTTTCCAGGAGTTTCCCTAATGGAAGTTAGTTTTCCTGACAATTTCTGAAATACCAAAGATTTAGAGAGATATATTCTATCCTATCTCTTATTAATATGTTTTACTATTTTAGAAACAGAGGTGTACCTGCTGTATCAAGTGATCACAATTTCAGCATACACCGTGCCAAAAAAGAAGAAAAAAAATAAAAAAAACTTCACACAGTTGCTCCAAGCACTACTGTAACATATCAAGTCAGCAACAGCACACAAGAGAAAAGGCACTGTGAAACTTAACTCACTCTCACATCCTCTGTGGCACGTTTCCTTTTTTTACTTGACAGTCTACCAACCAAGTACTTACTAGAGCTATACTTGCCTGACTTACATGTAAAAATATCTACCAAAAATACACACAGCCTCACTGAAACTGAAGTAAAAATTCTGACCAAAACCACTCCCACACACATGCCAAACAGAAAGAAAACAAACACTGGCAAGCTGGTCTACAAAAATTTAGTCACTATGATACTAAAACAAATATACATCCTAAAAGCACTTGCCTCTCCCCTAAATCATTTTAGCAGCAGAGTTTAAGTTTTATCTTGGCAATTTAGAAAATTACCCTTCAACTTTAAAAATTAATTTCTTGAAATAAAATAATCTGACTGCAGTATTTCAGTCCTATCATTCTATGCAACAACATAAAACTGGAAAAAGAGTACTGCTAATCTCTGACCTCCTCAGGACCATTCTCTCATGCACAAACAGTACTTCTCAGTCCCAGCTTTTGAGCAACGTTTCTCCTTTCTGGTCTTGGGCAGAAAAAAAACATTATACATTTCTGATATCAACGTTACACCTACACCAACAGGCGGTCTATCTTTTAAATTGAATTCAAGTGTAACGATGGCAGCGAACAAATCCCGGGGTTCTAAAAAGTAATATCTATGAAAGGAATTGATGAAGCAAGGATACCTGTCACAAGCAATGAATTAACTTGCAGGACATTTAACATGTGAGCAACTGAGAAGCAACACTGGAAGTAATTTCCAAAGATCACATAGACTACTTTCATGAAGGGCAAAAGTTATCGACACCACTCCTAACAGATATTTACAAGTCTGTTCCAAAAATCATCTTGTGATGGAGATGCTACAACCATCAAATAGAATTGGTTTCACTGCTTACATTGTCTTCTGCAGAGAAGACGAGAAACACACAACTTTTTCTTTTTTTATTTTTTTTCCTTTTCATTTGACTTTTAGGTCTTTGAAAACTTATTCCATGTTTGCATTTAAATGCTTCTCAGAACTGGATGAAATCCATCAAGTGGTACTTTACCCAATCAGAGTGGAAGAGCTATTTCTCACATCTAAAGATTGTTTCGATATACCTGAATGCTTTTTGTCATTTTGCATGAGAGCATAACTCTTATGTTCAGCTTGTAATTGACTATAAACACCAAAAATTTCTTCAGAATAGCTACTTTATCAATGTCTGTACAGCAAGCTTATTTATATCCAAAGTATTTTGTGCTCAGCCTTACTCAACTGTACCCTATTTTTTTCAGATTATTTCTCCACTTCAGGATTCTTCTAAACCTTTCAGACATCCAAATTCTAGTTCTGTCCTCAAATATAGTTGCAGATCCTCTCATGTTTAGAAGTTTAGGTTGGATATTAGGAAAAATGTCTTCACTGAAAGGGTTATCAAGCATTGGAACAGGCTGCCCAGGGCAGTGGTGGAGTGCCCATCCCTGGAGGTATTTAAGAGACACGTAGACGACGTGCTGAGAGACATGGTGTAGTGGTGACTTGGCAGTGCTTGGTTAACGGTTGGACCTGATGATCTTGGAGGTCTTTTCCAACCAAGGCTAATCTGTGTTTCTATGTTGTTTTTCCAGAAACAGAGATGCACAGAAGGCAACAGTAGAAGGAAGACTGAAAGACAAAATGCTTTTCAACTTCAATCCTTAAGCGTGTCACTAAAACACTTCTCACTAGTTCACCTGTCAAAGCAACAATCAAAGCACTGCTAAACAGCTAAAAGGAAGCTGTAGATGAGTTAAAATATGTAACTCATGGCATAAGTTATTCTGGTGAGAACATTGTATGTAAAGAGGGGGTAGGGGGGAAGAGTTTGATATAAGACTGGGGTGGGCTCTTATTTTTGGTACTATAACACAGGCAAACAAGAATTCATGAAAACAAGCAACATGCAGAGAAAAAAGCAGCCTTAAAGGTATTATTGACTCAACAAGAAAAATTTTATTCTAAAGTAACTTCTCTTATTAACTTCTAAGTAACTGTAAATATCTAAAGTATTACCATAAAATAAAAAGTTATTCACTTGTCATCATTTGCTCACGAGAACCCATCAGACCTCCAGAAAAAGTACATTAGAAACTTTGATACAATATAAAGTTACAAGCCTAGGTATTTGGAAGACATTAAGAAATCCAGTGGGACAATAAAGGATCATGCAAACCCAATCTGCTAAATTTTGATATCCTTAAGTGGAAAAAACCAACTTTGATAGACATCAGCAATAAATGAGATATGACCATATTTGTTACAAGACTTTTTTTTAAAAAAAAAGCTTCAAGGCTAATGGAAGGCAGAAGAATCTGTAAATTTGGATGTGACAACTGGAGATTTAAGTGTTAATCTAAATCCTTAAACCCAAAAATTCAGGCAAAAGAAGCACTATAAGCACATATGCATGGACAGGAGTGCACCAGTATATCTGTACAGCTGCACATGCAAATAAGTAACTAAGCACCTAACACCTCATGTATATGTAACACTTACCCTATTAACACATCCAGCCAACAGCAATACACAACTGTTTGGGGAACTTGCACCTCTCTAGAAAATGCAGACCAATCATTATTATAATAGGCAAGAAGAAAGTAACTTAGAAACGTCTCACCTTATTAACCAAGACTTTTTTTCCAGCTTATACATCCTTACATCCCAACAGCCATCTCTACATGCAGAGAAGAATCTCCCTAGAAACCAAACAAATAACAGAAGTGCAAATGGCACATTCTGCCTCCTGATTCATCAGAAGCACTACCTCAAGTGCTTTATTATTGACAGTGATTCCTGGTGGGAGGCAGGGAGAAGGGAACCTTACACTGAATACAGCTTTGTTTTTCACTTATCAGCATGAGTTGCAATGCTGCCACATAGAAAGAAAAAATCGTCTCTCATCCACAAACAAAACACATGTATGGAAGACACAGAATTAACTTTTTTAAAGCAATTTTTTTTCATGTACATTAACTATAGTTGGCTTAAACAGAGTTTCTAATTCAAAAATCAAGGTCAGTCTCGATTTTGAATTAGATTTTGTAGTAGTACCACTACTACACTCTACAGGTCCATCAGTAACAGGTCCATCAGGAAGAACATACTGCACTATTTTAAGCTGTTTAATGTAGTAGCATAAGGAGTTTAGAATAAGTGCAATGCACTGGGAATCCAGCCCAGTAACAACCCAGATCTTGTATACTGTGCAAAACAGATTCGTAGCCCTTGAAAAACAAGTATCTCAGTATGAGTAGCACTCCATCACCATCCATTAAATATGTAAAACCATTAGCTAGATATTTCCTATGTATCTAGTTTGTGCCCATCCAATAAAAAAAAGCAAACACCACCAATGAATAAAGGCCAACATTTTTCAATAACTGGTGTATTTCAAGAACCCTGTGAAGTACTTCATCATATAAAGTACTGCTATTTTGTCTAGTTCTCATTCAAGTCAAATGAAAACATTTCTACCAAATCAAGTAGATCAAGTCTCCAGAGAAAAATCACTTTTGATTCCATATTAATGGAAATCAGATAAAATTTCGCAAAGTTAGCGGCAAGGTGCTGTTGTTCCTCTCACCTGAAGGGGACACGCTTGGATAAAATAAAAAATTACTTCTGTAAAAAGGGTAGAAAAAACACAAAACTCTGAGCATTCTATTCCTCCACCCCCTTGATATCCTGTAAGACCACAAGCATCTAATAATGCTGTAGAGCACTGGTTATAGGTAAAAAGCATCCCTCAATCTCCTATTTTGCTCAGTCATTTATCAAACTTTAATGAAAAACTTTTTTGTAAAACTGAGGGCTTTTTTGGTCTTGGTTTGTTTGGGCTTTTTTAAAAAAACTACAGAAAAATCAAAAGAAGTATTTGTTTTCTATCAAATTTTTCTATCACCTTTCTTAGCAAATAAGGCTCCAAGAATTTTCAAGTTCCAAATTTTTATAAGAATGTTGTAACTTCCACAGGTAGAAGATTTTTGCTAGTTCTCCTGTTTAACAGAATTTCTACTGATAGTCTGTTCAGTGATATTTTTTTAAGCAAAAAATTTGGTCTCTCTCTAATACACAACCATATATCCTAGCTCAATATCTAAGTTTTCAAACAGGAATTACTAAAAAATACACTAAAAGTAAGAACAGGTTAGAAAGAGAACTTATTGCTAACAACACTACTAAGTACACTTTGACCCTATAGTTCATCTTTTGGAGAAAAATTTCTGAACCATTGTTTCCATTAAATGTATGCAGCTGTTGGCAACCAAGTAAACCAGCAAGATTTATATTTACTCTTACTCCCAATGCATACAGCGAATCACAGAATAGCCTTGGCTGGAAAAGACCTCCAAGATCATCAAGTCCAACTATTAATCTAGCACTGCCACACTACACCATGTCCCTCAGCACCTCATCTACACATCTCTTAAATACCTCCAGGGACAGGGACACCACTACTGCCCTGGGCAGCCTGTTCCAGTGCTTGATAACCCTTTCAGTGAAGAAATTTTTCCTAATATCCAATCTAAACCTCCCCTAGCACAACTTGAGACCATTACCCCTCATCCTATCATTAGCTACCTGGGAGAAGAGACCAACCCTTGCCTCGCTACAACCTCCTTTCAGGTAGTTGTAGAGAGCAATGAGGCCTCCCCTCAGCCTCTTCTCCAGACTCAACAACCCCAGTTCCCTCAGCCGCTCCACATAAGACTTCATAAGACCCTTCACCAGCTTTGTTGCCCTTCTTTGGACATGCTCCAGCACCTCAAAGTCCTTCTTGTAGTGAGGGGCCCAAAACTGGACACAGTATCCAAGGTGCAGCCTCACCAGAGCCGAGTACAGGGGGACAATCACTTCCTCAGTCCTGCTGGTCACACTGTTTCTGATACAAGCCAGGATGCTGTTGGCCTTCTTGACCACGGGCAAATAAAAGCAATATTAACATGTTATCACTAAAATATACTGTCACTGACCACAATGAGAGATGTTCCACTTGGGTGAAAGAAAAAAAATATCATACTAACTTGAAGCATTCCATGTAGGGATAAAGACTCCCAACTTCCATCTCATTATTTTGTAACTGTTCTTAGCTGACAGCAGAATAAGAAATCAATTCTTTCTCCCCATACTTAAACCAAAAGGCATTTTTAGACTCTAAAAAGGTCAATATCATAAGATTTGTAAACAACTGGAAAAGAAAATGCATTGAATGTTAAAACGCTGTGTATTTAATGAATGCAAATGAAAATGAGCCACCTGCTGCTAGTCAGTACATCAGTAGTTATACTTTGCAGCATGTTTAGGAAAATTAATTTGGTATGCACCTTCTTCACTAATCAAAGAACATATAATTAACTTTCTCTATGGAAAAAAATTGTCACTTTATTCAGTTCAATCATTTGACAATAGAATTAAAAAAAAAAACAAAACACCAAATTGTATTTTACCAAAACACAAACAGAGATTTGGAACTACTGGTTCTAGCCTTCCTTTTGATTGTATTTCAGAAAAAAAATGGAGGCCAGTTATATAGAAGGTACAAATGTATACAATGACATCCTTTATGAAGCTGTTGTTTTACTAAGACCCCTATTTCACTTCACAAAAAGTCTTATTCTCTCAACAAAGCAGCTGAAAGGAAAGCAGCAACAAGTAAATGTCCCCTTGCTGCATCTATGAAAAGCGTACACTCCCATCATGAAGCACCCATGCAATCTCACTTGGTGTGGATGCAAGAGCTGGTGCTACTGTGTATTCTGCACGATCTCAAGCAGAGAAACCCATCTGTCCATTTGCTGGGAAAAGGACTCCCATGAACCTCTCCTCACACATCACTATAGATTCCTCCCAGACTTTAAACTGATGGCTAACTGTCACAAAAGGTCCTCCTCAAGCTGCTTTTACTCAGCAGCTTCATAGGGTTTAGACTGAGGTGACCAATGCTGACCTAACAAAAAGGTCAGTGTGTCTGAACACAATGCAATACAGAAACGTGAACCCCCTTTGCCTTCTCCAGCAACACAGGTGAAAGAACACTGAAGTCAGTCAAAGAGAGAATGCTTGGGCATCTGAAAGAAATACAACAATTTGAGTAGATACTTGTCTTTGTTTGAAAACAAGTGGTCTTTAGAACCAGCAGGAATTTTCCCAAATAGAAAAATTTTGTATGCCTTAGTCCCTATCCAAGCACTATTATTAGTAACTGACTAAGTTAAACTACAGTTCATCTCAAAGTATGATTAATGGCAACATAATAATATTGTTACCCACCAATCTTTTTCTGTAAAGTCTCACACTTTACAATACAAACACACAAGCGATGGGAATATGTGGTCACTAGGCTACTAAGCCAGACATATAAACGACATGCCTCAGGAAAAAAGAAATAAATCTGGGACCATAATTAAAGTTCAGTTCTAGCAAAATACCAGTCCATACGAGGAATGAGAGCTCAGGCCCTGGCTGTTGTCCTTCCTGCTCTACACAAAGCAGGAAATCTAAGAGAAATAAAGAACTCACAGCAACATGATCAAGCAAGGAGGGATGATAACAGCTTTTGGAATAAATCGAGTCCATGTTCGTGCCTTTAGGACTTCTACCACAGATCATTGGTCTTAGCACTTTAATGTTTAGATAGAGATAAGTACCACGCAGAGCACGATAGCTCCTATGGGCTTTGAGGAACACTGCTGTAGCATAGAGGAAGCCCTCATGTGCAGCATTTTCACACTTCTGCTTGTGTCGTGCTACTACTAGACTAGAAGAGAGTGATGTAGCATTGGAAAGAGTTATGATCACTCCTTTGCTTAGGGAATAACTTCCAGAGTAACTACCAACTTCAGCTAAAATCTGTGGGACTATTAATGTGCCTGAAGTAAATGTATATGCACATATCAGGTCTGATTATTGTCAGTCAGAACTCCAGTTAAAGGCTACTTTCACCTATCTTCAGTTAAAAGTAAAACAGTGTTTGGACATCAGAAAATGTGGTAGCAGAAACAGCTACTTCTGTCCCTGCATAAGTGACTCAAGCTGGCCGTGCCCACCTGTTCAATTAAGAAGATTCTTCATGGTTAGGTTGTTTTTAAAGCAAAAACATCCTTCAAAAGAGTCCCCAAAAGGTTACTTCAGTTGCAATTTGATGTTTTTGCAACTGCTTTCCCAGGTGATGATTCAGCAACCCAAAGAAAGGAGAAAGAGCACTATACAAGATCCCGTTACCATAACCTCAGAAAATGAACACACAACTGTGAGCAATGATACTTAAACAGATTCCATCCGATTACACCCTGTACTACTGATCAAAATAGAGCATGGAGAGGGGATTACCAAAAGTAGAGAGGAGATGAATGCATTGGAGAGAAATAAATTTCTGCTCCTCAAGACAGTAACTATATTCAAAATTATGAATACTTTGCAGCTGATCAAAGTGTGCGCGAGACTTACAAAGTGTTTTCATCAGTCCTGTTTTACAGATGGAAGAACTCAAATATGAAGATGTTCTACCTCACCTTTATAGTCCTATAAAGGTATACAACTACAACACAAGAACTGTTACTTAGTTGTCCCTGCTGTAATTCATTAGAATCATCGGGTCATTAATGTTGTAAAGGACCTCCAAGATCATCAAGTCCAACCGTCGAGTACATACGGTGTTTCCTCTAAGATGCATTCCTTTCAACTTGTTATGAGAGCTTTTTTCAGTGTTTCCAGTATGTTCCAGTTGTTACAACACACATTGAAAACAGATTAATTTCTCCTTATTACCCTAAAAAGGACTGGAATTGTATGGAATACATCAAAAGACTACCTTGTAGCAGCAAAACAATTTTGAGAGAGAAAAAAAAGTGAGGATTTCAGTCTTGCTGTATTTCTCCCTCATTGCTGGTGATTCAGTTTTCAAGGCTCATTCTTCTTTTAACTGGCCACTTTAACAGCTGCCTCTTAATTGAATGTGCCGTATGAAAGTCCTTCTACCACACATTAGGATGTGGCTCAGCCTGGAATTTAAACTAAGGAATTATGTAAAGCTGTCCTAAATTGAAATCCACAACTGTCAGACTTAAATACTAATCTCTCTCCACTAAGATTAGTCTCCCTACACTAGAGAAATACAGTGCACTTACATTCTTGCTGCACTGGAAAAACACTTCATCTTCACATACAGAAACATTTCCAGCCTTCTACAAACATGGCTGTCATCATTACAAAGAGCCCCAACTCTAAGTAAGTATTGACAATCACTGTCTAAGCACTGGTTCGTTTTAAAGTGATGCTATGACAGTGTATCTTTCAGCCTCATCAGTATTCTGTGCGCTTGCTCCCAGGAACCACTTGGGAAACATATGCAAGACAATTCTTACTGAACTGTGACTTCTTCATAAACACACATAGATAGCTACAGCAAACACCAGGATCCATTTCTGTGATACCACTGCATTTACAAGTGCCAACTAAAGCCATTCACCAAGTTGCATATTATTGACTGGCACAACCATCGATCATCCACCAAAGAAAGCAGAGTTCAAGCTCAGTGCTGCCATAAGGACCACCTTAACAATGACCCCACTTTGGTCTACACTTGAGTATGTCTGCACAGAGCACATCTCTTGACACAAGGACCACATGATGACCCTGGAAGTATTTTTACTGAAGTTTGAGACAGCTATCCTGTCTGAGAAGTAAAGGGTGTGAAATCAATAGTATATCAATCACCTCTACATCAAGCTGAAGTGACAGTTCTCTGCATTTGTCACCCTTCGACTGGCAGTTAACAGTAGTACAGCAGTGGAGGTGCAAAAATTGAAGGAACCAAGTAAGGGTAAAAAGCAGCGGAATTGTTGACAGTCCAGAGACTCTCCATACACCACTTAACAGTATTTTTCATAGTGATGCCATTGGGCATTATCTAGATGTTAACTCTCTGACTGGAGAATATTAACATACAGACCATGGAGTTTATCCTGTTAATCCCCTGCAGTCATGCCCCTAGGCTCAGGTATCAAGGCTTCTCCTAAGAACATCAAGGGAATCTGAACAGGAGCTTACTCAGACAGTATGAGCACAGGATGGGAGGAAGAGGAGCGGTGCCTTCAAGCAGCTGATTCTCATGTTCTTAAGAGATTATTAGAGATGCCAGCTAAAGGAAATAACTCCTCAACTTCAGATGTTTACACTTTGACTTTCAGCACGGCAGTCCTCCATGAAGACCCTACTGTCAGCCAGCTGAAGCACTGACATAAAAGAAACCTTACATCATTTCCTAGCAACACAGCTGGTTCTACCAGCATAAGATAGGCCTGAGTCTGCAGCCAGCTATGCTGCTGCTCTTACAGATTCTACATCATCTTAATCACAGAAATATCTTTATAGAGAGTTTATTTAGTGTCCTTCAAATTACAGGGTGATGTTCTACTTTCAGATACGCATACACAAATCTGTCACTGCAATGGCAGCCACACCTCTAATAAAAGATTTCGGTCTCCACTTTTCAATTCAACGTTTTCAGGTTTCAAAACTCTGTGTTCTCCACCTCCACCCGCCTGCCCCACCCCCATCCCTTAATTTTTGAAAAGATCTTTTAAATAGCAGTCTTTCAGCATCATCTTAAGCACAGTGTGCTAAGAATGAGTTCATACTTACAGAAGGAACATAATTCATAAGCTAAACCTTTAATGTATACTTATGGTGTCATTTTTTTTTCCTGTGATATTATAGTCAGAGAAGGGATAGTAAAAATAAAAATAGGTAAAATAGATGGATTTTTCTTAAAACAGCATAAACTGCAAATGGCTGAACAGCAAAGGCCTTAAAACTACTTGTTTTCTAGTCTTCCATGATATTTACAGCTCTTACTCTACAGCCCCTCATTCCTATGAGTACTAAAACTCTTTGAAAGGGTAGGAAAGGTAGGAAGAGCCAAGTTTTTTTTAAAAAAGAAGAGAAAATAAAACACACCTCCCACAGATTGTTGCTGCTCAGAGGAAGCTCCTCCCAGGTACCAACAGACCAAAGTGGTACCAGGAAATGGCACAAGCCAGCTATTTCAGTCAGCGGAAAGCAGTGGATCAGCCACCTGGCTCTGTGCAGGTTTTCCCGGCTAAAATAAGCTGTATTATACACTATGTCACCATGGCTTGTGTCCAAGTTATAGCAGAGCGTGAAAGACTACCAAAAACATCATTCTGCTATGTTACACAGAACAGTGCACTGCATTAAAAAGAGGATCAAAGAGAAAGAACATTTGATACCCTTCTTCTCAATACTTCCTCACCTAAGCTTGTAGGAGAGCCACGGAAGGGCTGGGGAAGCTATTAGAAGGACTCATGCTCATCATTATTTCCTGTACAGATATCTTTTCAACCTCCCCAAGAAACTGTGAATTTGCAATCCATTCTACATTGTGAGCCCAAACAAGACCTATTAGCAAATGGAAACACCTATGAAAAAAGCCCTGTAAATCACATTCCTAAAAACCCAAATTTAAATTACTTCGCACTTAAAAAAAAAAAAACAAACAAAAAACAGAAATCATTAAAGAATTTTTCCAATACACTTGCCCAACACACAATAACTGCAAGATGAGTTTCATGCACAATTGAAACTAAGATAATTCTAATGCCTAACAGACTAAATGAAAAGTACTGATTTTAAGAGACGTCCATCTCCTCATGTAATTCATTTGTACACATTCTAAAGAAAACTATGATTTCTTCATATTTGACAACTTCCTGCTCAATTTTTAAAGACAGTGTAGGACAAACTATTGCTGCTTAAGAACAACATTGCTACTCTGTCTAAGCAGAGGTCTCAGAGATCATTGTATTACCAGAATATTCTAAAAGAAAAAGTAATGCCCCGGTTTTATCACCTCTGTTATTATGCTCTTTTTTCGTTACATTTATTGTTTCTTTGCCCTACAAAAGGGCTGCCATCACATCTTTGATAATTACAAGAACATGTATTTCTAGTAAAAATACATGAGTGTATAATAACTTCATATTTCTTCAAAAAGTTTGCCAGGCATCATCACCTGTTTCAAAGCTTTCCAAGAACAAGAAGAAACAGATCTCCCCAAACATGAAGGCAATATTTACAACTGCATGTAAATGCATGCTCCTATAAACATACATCTGCACACAAAAACAAGAAGTTTAATAAATCCCCCTTAAAAAAAAAAAAAAAAAAAAGACAATAGCAGAGGAGGAGCAGAAAAACTAAATTTTATAGTGTGCTTCATGGACAAGACTGTTATCCAACATATTTTAAAAGCTGTTTTAAGGAAAGCACAATTATGAGGTTTTATTCATGGGCACAAAGGATGAGACAAGTGGTTTACTTCACAAATAAGGAAATAGTAGTTTGCCTGCTAAGAACTAGGCAACCTATGGAAATATTTAAATAGTAGATTATTTTAGTTTAGACACATCTATGTATTAGCAATTTCTTGCCCTACGCATTTACCTATTTACATAGCAGCACGTTTTTAATTGAGGATACTACTTGCACAAGGCTGCTGCACTTCATAGAATCATAAAATGGTTTGGGTTGGAAGGGACCTCAAAGATCATCTCGTTCCAACCCCCCTGCCGTGGGTGGGGACACCTCCCACTAGACCAGGTTGCTCCAAGCCCCATCCAACCTGGCCTTAAACACTTCCAGGAATTGGGCATCCACAACTTCTCTGGGCAACCTATGCCAGCGTCTCACCATCCTTACAGTAAAGAATTTCTTCTTAATGTCTAATCTTAATCTACTCTTTCTTAATTTAAAGCCACTTAACACAAAATTAAGGCAGATGCAACAACCTGTTGAGCCACAACTGACTAGACACTGCAGTTGTGAACCACATGGAAGGAAATACTTGACAATGATGATGTCCTAGACACATTTGCTTCACAGACCAGAAGCATAAATAAGATTATTTCCTGGGGTATCAACCCAACCTGTATTTCTAAAGTTGTTCAAGTCTACATAAAGAAAAAATAGGTATATTTACACAGAATCATAGAGTCACTATAGTTGGAAAGGACTTCCAGGATCATCAAGTCCAACCTTTATCCCATCATCTCCCTAACCACTAGACCATGGCCTCAAGTGCTTCATCCACTCATTTTTTAAACACTTCCAGGGATGGCGACTCTACCACCTCCCTGGGCAGCCTGTTCCAATGCCTAACCACCCTTTCAGTAAAGAATTTCTTCCTAATATCCAATCTAAACTTCCCCTGATGCAACTTGAGGCCATTTCCTCTCGTCTTATTGTTAGTAATCTAGGAGAAGAGACCAACATCAGCCTCACTACAACCTCCTTTGAGGTAGTTGTAGAGGGCAATGAGGTCTCCTCTCAGTCTCCTCTTCTCCAGACTAAACAACTCCAGTTCCCTCAGCTGGTCTTCATAAGGCCTGTTTTCCAGACCTCTCACCAGCCTCGTTGCCCTTCTCTGGACTCGCTCCAGCACCTCAATGTCCTTCTTATCCTGTGGTGCCCAGAACTGGACACAGTACTCAAGGTGTGGTCTCACGAGTGCCAAGTACAGGGGCACGATCACCTCCCTACTCCTGCTGGTCACACGGTTTCTGACACAAGCCAGGATGCCATTGGCCTTCTTGGCCACCTGGGCACACTGCTGGCTCATGTTCAGCCGGCTGTCAACCAACACCCCCAGGTCCTTTTCCACCAGGCACCTTTCCAGCCACTCTTCCCCAAGCCTGTAGGGCTGCATGGGGTTGTTGTGGCTGAAGTGCATGACCCAGCACCTGCCTTTGTTAAACCTCATACAATTGGCCTCAGCCCATCGCTCCAGCCTGTCCAAATCCCACTGCAGAGCCTCCCTACCCTACAAGCAGATCGACACTCCCACTTAATTTCATGTCATCTGCAAATTTACTGAGGGTGCACTTGATCCCTTCATCCAGGTCACTGATAAAGTTATTAAACAAGACATGAAAAGTACAAATGAATCTTGCACTCTCAAATTTGAGACTCGGTTCTGAAAATTTGTCCTGACGTTTGTTTTTATTAAGCTCTTACAAAAAACTTATTTTGCTTAACTTAATCTTATTAAAAGACCCAAGCAGATGAATTTAAGCAGGCACTGCTCTACTATGTCTAACCAGTAAAAACACAACAGTCCACAAGCTTCCAGAAAGCATTATGTTTGCTATTGTGTGTATTATCTAACTGCAAGCTGCAGCTTTAATCGTACAGAGTGAAAAGTGTTTCTTCCAGTCTGTATTATTCTATGCCTTCTTACATCTTCTTAATAGTTCTAAGTAAGCAGTCAGATTTCCTTTTCGTGGCTGACTTAGGAAATTAACTGAAACAATGAAGGGGAAAAGTGCTCTGTGTTGACAAGTCTTCCCAAAGAGGCTGTAGTCAGCAACGTGACTCAAGTTCTACGTGCGTCAAAGTAAGGTGGATGGTTTCACAGGGTTGGTAACCGCAACATATTAGTTATATGATTCTATCTAGTAACTCAAAAGTTCCTGTAAAGACAGCTTCTGTCAGTCTTGATGTTTTCAAAGCTATTCGATTTTTACTACGCTAAATATACAAAAAAAACAGACAAGTAAGCTGCAGCCAGTAAATTTAGAAGAGAGTGAGAAGGAGGATGAGTGCAGTAACACAGGCGCAGCAGTGCTGTTCTTCCGGTAACACATTCACAAGAACCTGCTAACCTTTAAGAAAAGGGGCAGGGGATGAGTATTGCTGAACAGAACTCAGTAACCCAATCTTTAAGGAAACAGATGCATATATTTAACAATTTAAGAAAGCAGGGTTGGGGGGGAGAACACCACACCTAAAAAGCATTGTTGAAGAAATGGGCTTAATGGCCACTTCTCACACTGCGAGACTCACTGTACTTTAACTGCTTTGACACTTCAGAAGTTCAAGATGCCACATGGACAGAAATCTAGGAACATATATAAGAACATATCATATATGTTCTTATTATAATTAATAATTATCTCATATAATAGGAAAACAGTTAATGCAGGTAATCAAACCTTCCTTTTAATATGCCTTGTTTGACAAAACTGTGCAAGTTCAATAAATTTTAATTCAAGTCATAGAAAAACCTTTTCTTAAAACACTTCTGCGGTCAATCAACCTTTGTTACACCATCACTGAAATCAATAATATTACGAAAGACAGAAATCTGATGCAGTCTGCTGTCTATCAGTTCTCCTTTGAGCCACATTATGTTTCATTCATCTTGCTGCACACCCTACCTCCTTACCCAGAGGGAAGGGAATTAAAAGGTCACATCTTAACCAATAAAATATATTTAGCTATTCTGTGGGGAGAAAACAGTATCTCTAATCAGCCATCCAAACAAGACAACAGACTACCCAGAAGGCTGCATGCTGCTGCACATCAATAAACATCTTTATCTAGGAACTGAAATGAAAAATATCAAGCCAGTGAAGGTATGAAAGGGGAACTCAAAGCCCTGTCAGAAAAATTACAAAATTAGAGCTGAGCACTGCATTCAGCAAATAGATGATACAGACATGGCAGAAATGAGTAGTGCTGGGAGCTAGGCTCAGATAGCACGCTCTGGAATTTTAAGTAACAGGGAAAAACAGTTTGGATACTTCCTATAGCTATCTGTATTTTCTTTTGGGTCTCTCAACCACTAAAGACTTAAGTCAGCTCCTCTTTCCTTTACAGTCTTTACAGAACTGCTTACTGTAATCATAATTCAAATATTATTATTAATAATTAATAATTAAGAATTAAGAATAACACCCTGCTGATACCTATTTCAGGATTCTTACAATCCCCAAATTGATTTCTCCTCCTTTCTTTCAGCCTCACTAATGGAAATGCTCCAGGGAACAGTCCTTATGGAACACATGGAAATAAGAGTGCCTAAATTGTACTTCCACTGCATGTCAAAACAAACATTAGGTGCTTAAGATGACAAAAATAGTACTGGGATGCTAAGACAATAAATTAATTTTTGCCATCCATGCTGCTACCAAAATATGCATAGCAGACTCATCATCTTACTGAAGAACTGTAGCTGTAGAACACAGTTTTCCCACTAGAATTACTATAACCAGAATAAGACCAAATGGTTTGCTCCATCCCCCCCAAAAAAACCCTTGGCTTATAGCATTTCATCTCCTGAATGAACAGGTTTATATACACACAACTACACTGCGACAAGCTTTATAACATGATTGCAGCAAACTGCATAGTGAAATAGGAGGTACTTCCAATACCAAACCATAAAGTTCTTTAATACTAGAACAGAGAATCAAGATGACATGGTACAAAACCAGCACAAAATAGTTGGCTAAGAAAGAGGAATGATGACAGTATCCATGCCTGGAAAGGTCTTGAAGCCCTTTGATACCTTTGAAAGCAGGTGAACACAAGCTGAAGAAAAATACAGGTTTCTTGATGGGAAAAATACAAGATAAAGAGCAAATGAAGAAACATTGACCATGACACAAAAGAAAAACGAAAGTAAATTTGTGCGGTCAACTTTGCCAGGTACCCATCAGTGAAGTTTAGCTGATGTTGGTGGGGGATGAGGTAAGGGGATCACACACGACTTGCAAATCACATCATTTTACATGCAAGCTATAGTGAACATACATACACAGTGTGTTGTAACAGTTGGAGATAAAAAACATCTCTTATGTTACGCAACCTATCCTACCTATCCTCTGTCAATGCAGAAACATATGGCATGCAGGCATTCCTACTTTTTTGAATTAATAAATTCATTATAAAGGTCTTCCTCAAAAGAGAAGGAAAATTAAAAAAATAAATAATTGCTTCCAAAAATTGGCCAAAAGGGACAGGCAGAGCCATCCATGATCACCTGTAAGTCTTTCTGCTGACCAACTTCAAGCTTTCTGTACTAATAGACTTGACTCCTACTCCTGCAAACATCATCTGACTCCAGAAGCAGGCTTTGAGAACGACTTACAGAATGAGACATCATGGTGCATTACCACAAGCATCCAAACATGACCCTTACAATATGTAAAGGATCAATTCACTAAAACATGCAAGCATAGGTTAATTTATGTTGAAGTCTACAGGTCCTAAGTATACACGTGAATGCTTTCTGCAAGAGGAAAGTCTGAAGAGTCTAGGAAAACCTAAAAATTTCTTAAAACTCTATTGAATTGGGAGCAACCCTGTGCTTTCTACACATGTTACTCTTCCCACAACAGTATAATTCCCACAACAGTATAATTCCCACAACAGTATAATTCCCACAACAGTATAATTCCCACAACAGTATAATTCCCACAACAGTATAATTCCATATAATAATAATAATAATTCTTGGCACTTGGTAAGAAGTATCCAGCACTGTGGTTGACTGTTCCTCATAAAAGCTGATCATGCTCCTGCAGCCGTTTAAAGGAGGATTCAAAAGTACGTAATAATTACCTACACACCTACTTCTTTTATTCATCTTTTACAGTAGAGAAATATTAATTTACGATAAATAAAATTATTTTCCTTTGCTACATTTATTATTACATTTAAAATCATTTCAGCCACTCCATTTGCCCCCAGTCCTATGTGCAGAATGCTGACAACCAGCAGTGACTGCAGCACTAGTTGCAAGCATGGGATTTAAGCTGGCACTCTTGTTAGAGCTGAGGTAATTTAAGAGGAATGTCAGCATGCATTTACTTTTCGAACTTTATTACTCTGCTTTAAGAAGAGAAAGAATGCCTGCTATTGTCATTTTAAAAATATTTCAAAATCTTCGGTATCTGGTTTTAGTCCAGCAGAATAAAAATCAAAACTCTGCTATCTCCTCACATTGAGTTTCTTTTATAAGAAAAGAGTAATTAGAAAAACCATATTTAGTGAAAACAAAGCTTTTACAGAGAAACATGACCACTCTTCACTCTAAACAACGTTCAAAGCTACTGCTGAATTAAACAGAACTCCATGTGGACAGCTGTGCAAGTCATGAGCAGTTGTGAATCTGGCTGCCTTTGGTGTCCAAGCCGTTCAAACCCAGGTCCCTTTGGACATGCATGTTCCTACTGTGGAGAGCCACAAGGGGATGAAGACGTCAAGCTAATGAGATCTACACCAGTTACGTAACTTTAGTCCTAAATCAGAAGCCACATTCTCACTCTCCTGTCTGCAGATTGAATTTCCCTCTCTTGGTAGAGAACAATGTAACCTATTTTCAAATAATCTTTATTTCTCTTTAAAGAGCAGGATGGTGGAAACTGCCTTGGTGGCCATTTGGCAGCAGCCTTTTCTCACAGCACAGGGATGCTTCAAAAATCACCTCTGTACCATGAAGGCTTTCCAAAGTCATCTCCAACAGACATGTATTTTGTTATTACAGAGATTCATGTTAGAAATGCAGAACTTGAACAGAATAAAGCAGCAAAAGGGAACCATGTGGGGAAGTAAAGAGGTAATTTACTCTTTGGCTTCACAAATAGCAGGCAACAGAAAAAACACTGAGTTTCCATGATACTTTTCCTACTAAATGCCTGTCTGAACACAGTAGACCAAATTTGTAATAACAGCATTAAAGATGAAAATAAAAGCCCATCCTATCCAGCCAAAAAGGAATTCTAACAAATCAAGTAAACCCCCTCCTGCTCTGCCCAATGCCTGCTGTTAGGAAGGCACCGTACTCGGGGACCAGTGCCACACAGCCTTTGTTCTCTCAGACAAGGCTCCCAAGATGATGCCATTTCGAGGTAGACACCTGTCCACTGGCAACAAGCATGAGAGCATCAACTCGTTTTAAGCTGTTGTCCCGATCCGATATCGGGGAGGGTTCTTAAACGATCCCAAGAGCGAGATTAAGACACAAACGAGGTCAAATGCTGTACAACCTTAAGAACTTTATTTAACAATAACAACTAATAATAGCGATAGGACAGAGAGGAAAAGATAGAGAAAGTCAGAATCCCTAAGCAAGAAGAACAGTAGAGATGCAACTATCTACCACCACCACCAGGGATCCAGCGATGTTCCGTCGGCTTAGTCTCGGTGCAGGTGATGGTATCCCGAGTTCCAAGCCGTGCTGAGGCCCCAGGTCCCAGTCAGGAAGAGCGAAGCCTCCACGTACACCAGCACACACCAGCCCACTCCAGTCACCGCTCCAAGGAGCACTTAGTCCTTTTTCGTCCCAGTCCCCACGATTACCCCGAAGAGTCCGCCCATTTCCACGGAGCACGTTGTCCGCCCCGTGATCCTCATGCCAGGCGTCCGGCTGGCAGGGGTGGAGGGGAGGGTCGACCCACAGTGTTCCACGGAGCACGTTGTCCGCCCCGTGATCCTCATGCCAGGCGTCCGGCTGGCAGGGGTGGAGGGGGGGGTCGACCCACAGTGCCGTCTGCACATCTTCCTCCCCTCAGTTTCTTCACCCTGTCTGCGTGCAGATGCAGGCACCGCTGAGGCAGTCGTTGACTCAGTCTTCGGGGGAAGTTGTGGTTTCGTCTGGAACTTCAAAAGGGGTACTCCTTCAGACAAAAACAGGATGCTGGGGCCAGGAGATGGTGGTCATGAGGCAGCAATGTTGAGACAAACAAAGTACAGTTCCCTACACCACCCCGTGGCTCAACATTGCTGTCTTCGTGGTGGTATGAAAGCACAGAGAGAGAGAGAGAGAGGAAAGCTAGAAACAAGAAGCAATGCAATCATAACGAGCAAAACTTATTGTTAACAATATTCTTAACAAATATCTAACAAGTATAACATGTTTAAACCTTACTAACATTATAAACTAGAGCATAACAAATATCTAACAAGTATAACATGTTTAAACCTTACTAACATTATAAACTAGAGCATCTTAGAAACTAATTTTGAGGGTCCGACCGATCAACAGAAAAACATGACCCCAGTTTACATCGATTACATTTATCAGGGCAAAAAACGAGTATCAAAAGAACAATTAAAACAAAAGCTACTAGACCCAAGGCTACAAGGTGAACTACAATCAATGCTAATACAACATCCATTTTTTTTTCCCAATTTTAACGAAAATACCACAAATGTTCCAGGCCCTAGCAGTCCGCAAGGTCTGCTGTTCCCGCCGCTGGAATGGGGGTCAGCATGCGCGGGGGGGATAAAAACAGCTTTCCACACCCACCTTTTATCCTAAAGCGCATGCGTCATTCGGGTCTAGAAACTTCTGTTTTAAAATTAAACCAAAAAACAAAACAAACAAACAAACAAAAACTTAAACAATACTATTGTTCGCCCTTATTCTTAAACAAACATATAAAAAGATAACCATAACATTATTAACAAATGGTTTCTAACGTAAAACTTGTCTCAGGCTGGGTCGAGGGGCGTGCCCTCGGCCTTCGGGGACGGGGAGGGGAAGGAGATGGTGAGTTACAAGAATAGGTACAGCTACAAGACGGTTTACATGGACTTTTACAAGAACAGCACATACATACCGCGAGAGCAATTATCGAACAGGCTAACAGAGTGACCGAAAAAAAATTAAGTATCAGAAGCGTCTGCATCTCGGTTAATGGCATTGAATTGCAGCAGTAAGAAAATGGTGGTCTGGATCGCCTGAGTCGGGGGGTCTAGCTACGCAGCAGGAAAATGGATTTCCACGCCCCCAGTCCAAAAGCGCATGTGTTGTGTAGGCCTATAAGCACCTATCCCAAATTTAAACAAAGACATATATGGAAGAAGGCTTAAATGATTGATACCGCAACAGGCTTTTGCTGTCGAACGATACGAATCTGCTTCACACCATCAGGTGAGGCAGTGGATATGATTTGCATGTTAGATACAACATGTTGGATTAACTGAACAAAGCAAGGAATAATACATGGTAAAAACATCAAGGCAGCAAATGCACACAGCAAATAAAATAAAAGCTGTTTTACCCAGGGTGCTCCGGGTAACCAAGACCATAGGTCGCCGTCCCAGCCATTCCATGTTTGAACGGGGACATGGGCTAGTTTCCTAATGTCTGTGGTCAGTTGAAGGACTACTTCACCTACATCGTCTATTTCCAAACAACAATTAGAGACATTTAGTTTTCCACATACTCCTCCCTCCTCAGCTAGTAGATAGTCTAAAACCATACGATGTTGAAGGATTGCAGTGCGCATCTGTTGAGATTGTTGAGTTAAAAGATCTATAGCATTAGCAGTTTTATTAGTAATAATTTCCAAAACTGCTTGTAGTCGAATTATACGGTTCAAATTATAAATTGGTTCTCTTGCCCCTGATATTGGTTCATTGGGATTCCAAGAGGCAGGCCCATAATGCTTAATTATTCTTTCGGGAGGCCACTCCTTTTTTCCCCACTTTTGAGTTCCGCCTATTTTAAACTCAACAGATCGCTTGTTGCGGACAATCCTTTTGCTTCTAACAAAACAAATTCATTATCTTCAAAGGGGTCATATGGGTTGTGGGGAAGTGGGGGAATTGGCTTCCCTTCACTTTCGTAGGTAAATCCCAAAAATAATACAACAAAAATTAACATACACATCCTAACCAAATTACACTAAAGCTTGCGTCTGTGTCGCTTCTTCTGTGGGTGCGTCTGTGTCGCTTGCTTCCTCCTGAAAGTGAAACAAAGGGACAAAATCGCTCCTCGGGTTAGAAAGAGGGAACAATCCATCTAGTGTGAATCTTATGAATTTTTCCACAGGCATCTTTTGCCTTCCAGGTATATTTGTTAAGGGGTGTGTCCAACACCAGTGGCACTTTGCCCACTGTGGGAAGTTCAACCAAGACAGGTTGTCCTGGAAAATGAGATGGATTGCTGGGGTGATCAGGACCATGTGGGGCTGGCATGATTGTGGGAGGTTTTGGACAGAATGCTGTGATCTTTGGGCATCCGTTTACTCCCCAGCGACTGTTGACGCTGGTCACTGCGTCCCACACTCGGTCAGCCCATCCTGGCTTATGAGGCTTGAGGAAGCGTTTTAGTAGACCATTTGTTCTCTCCACAATTCCATTTGCTTGTGGGTAATACGGAGTATGAAACACCCATGAGATTCCTTCCTGGGCTGCCCACTCTTGGACCACTTTGGCTGTGAAATGTGAGCCATTATCTGACTGGATTGACTGTGGTTTGGGGAAAATTCCAAACCATTCTTTCAGAGCCTTTACTGTGCTTTCTCCTGTTGCCTTTGCACATACTTTGGCTTGCACTAGTCCAGATACTATTTCTACACCTACCAATATGTAGTACTTTCCTTCTGACTTTCGGAAGGGACCGATATAATCAATCTGCCAGGCCTCCCATAGGCCCTTTCCCTTCCTTAAGTGCAGAGGGTCACCCTCCAGAGGGTGTCTGTCCAGACGGACACGGCACTGTTCACAGGAAGATATACATGTTTTACATTCTTCCCTGGTGACTGGCCACCCTCGGGCTTGTGCCTCACAATAGAGGTCCTTGACTCCTGAATGTTTTCGTTTTACATGCAGCCATTCTAACAGACTTTCCCAATTTTCAGCTATTTGGGTGCTTTGTAAGGGAGCCAGCCGGGCTAGTTCATCTGCCACGGCATTCCATCGGCTTACCGGGGTGTCATCCTGCTGATGAGATGGTACCCATGCTACTGCAAATTTCCCTTTTCTGGCAATGGCAAGGATGTCTTGCCATTTTTCTTTTTGCCATACAGGTATTTTATTAACCTCCCATCCATTTTGTTCCCAGAATGGAAGCCATTCAGTGCAGCCTTTGAATACAGCATAGGAGTCAGTATAGATATAGACGGAAGAAGCAGATTGAGCCTCGTGTTGGAAAACACTCCACACAGCAACTAATTCTCCTACTTGTGCACTACCTTCTCCTTCGGTAATGATCTGTTCTTTGGTATCTACCTGAAGTGCCACAGCTCGATATTTCCAGATTTTCCCCTCTCGCTTTGATGAGGCATCCGTAAACCAGACATTTTGCAGTTGTCCAGAAAATGGAGGAGCTACTTGTATTACAGACAGAAGCTCAGGTGTTTCCTTATCCAGGTCTACCTCATCTTGTATATTTAGGATTTTCGTGGCTCCTTCAGTTACAGAAAAGATTTCACAATAGTGTTCTATTTGTGCATACCACTTTCGCACAGAGGCTCTCTGGGCCACCCCGTCAGGGGGTGGAGTTCCTGACAAAACTGCCTTGATCACTTTAAATGGGCCTCTGAGGACTATAGGTTGCTGCCTGATGGTGCGTTCGGCTTCTCTCAGAGCTAGGCTAACCACAAATAGACCTTTTTCCCAAGTTGTATACCTTTTTTCAGCATCTTTAAAGCCACGAGAATAAAAACCAATGGGCCTAATCGGACCCTCTGGACCCTTTTGCCACAAATGGACAGACAGTCCAGTCCTGGCAAACCCCCATTCAATTTGAATTGGATCTGTTGGGTGAATTGGACCCAAGGCTTGATGGGCAGTTGCTTCAAACACCAACAGCTGTAAAGCCTCATCATGGACCTGAGTCCACTCCCACTGAGCTCTCTTCCTTAATAAGTCATACAAGGGCCTAGCAATAATTGAAAAGTCAGGAATGTGTTTCCTCCAAAACACAAGCAACCCTAATGCATGCTGTAAATCTTTCTTTGACTCTGGCATCTTAATCTGATCGAGAGATGAGAGGGTATCCGGTGGAATACACGTCATACCTCCCTTCCACCAAATTCCTAGAAATTTTACCTCACTTGAAGGGGTCTGTATTTTCTCAGGTGGAATTGTCAACCCTATGCTTTCCAGATGGGTGATGATATCCTTTTGAGTTTCTGCAACTTCCTCTACCTTACTCCCTCCTATAAGAACATCATCTATGTACTGATAAATCTTTACCTCTGCTTTTCTGGGAATGGTTTCCAGCTCCTGTGCTAGAGCATGGTGAGCTAGCGTGGGGGAGTGCTTGTATCCTTGAGGGAGTCGTGTAAAGGTGTACTGTTGTCCTTCCCAGGTGAAGGCAAAGCGATCCTGGTCCTCAGGTTGTAAAGGGACCATAAAAAACATATCTTTGACATCAATTGTTGCCATGATAGGGTGGGATTGTTCCTGAATGGTTGCTATCAGTTCAGCAATGTTTGGTACAGCAGATGTTAGTGGACCTGTATTGGCATTGAGTCTCCTATAATCTATTGTCAATCTCCATTTGCCATTTGGTTTTTTAACCGGCCATGCTGGAGAGTTGAAAGGAGAGTGGGTGGGAACTACAACTCCTTGTTTTTTCAGATCTTCCAGAACTGGTATAATTCCCTCCCTTGCTCCTAGGGGCAATGGGTAGGGTTTGACATTTGTCAATTTAGAGGGAGGCAGGGCAGGTGCCGCTTGCAATAGACGCACCTCTGTGTCCGATGCCTCGGCCAATTGTCTGATCTGAGAGACACCAAAAGACCATGATTTTCCCTGGGTGTCCCGCCATTGCCTACCCTTCAAAACATCTATACCTAAAAGATTCATCTGGAAGGATCCTATGGCCACCATGGTGTTAACAGGACTTTCCTCTCCTGGCAACCATAATGTCACCAGAGTCATAGGCACTGACTGTGTTTTCCCCAGGGCATTTAAAACAGCTAGATTTTTAGATGGGATCGGGATCCCACATTGCTCTGCTTCTGTCCGCGTTAACGCGGTGATTTGTGCCCCAGTATCAATCAGAAATGTCACTGGTTTTTTCTTTGGTCCTACAGCAACAGTAATTAGTAAGTCCCCTTTTGTGTTGCAGGTGAGTTGTCTTATAAACATCCATCCTCCGCCTCCCCCCTCACCTTCGGGGGGCGGAGGATCTAGTTTCCCGCCACCTTCCTTTCTCCAATCGGCTCCTCCCCGAGGTCTATCAAGGGTGGGGCACTAGGAGTTGGTCCGAAGGTGACCCTTTTCCCTGACAAATTTTGCACAATTTGTTCTAATTTTTCAGTCGGGAGTCCATCCATTATGTCCCGAGGAATGCCCTTTTGAAGTCCTAATTGCCACAGTCCCTGTCGACTTAGGGGTCTCTTTCTTCCAAAATTCTGACATCGGGGTGACTCAGAGCCTTGGACCCTCTTCATGGATGGTTGCCGCTTAATAATTTGCTCTGTAGCCCGTACGGCTCTGGTCTCAGTTCTTTGGGATGATCGGCCAACAGGCCCATATTTTCTCCCAAAGTTTATTAATTCCTGGGCTACCTCTCCCCATGTCCATACTTTCCTCCCTGGCCGTCGATGGTCAGGGGTCACTATCCCCTCCAGAGCGGCCGTCATTCTTTCCGCATCGGGGGTGTTTTGAATCTTCCCTTGTAACTGAATGGCTATGGGTTTCAGGGAATCAGGGAGTCCTCGTATCAGAGGAGTCATCCTCTCCGGGTCCACAGGCATCATCATTGGGGAGCCTTGATTGGGCTTGAGTTCCCCATCATACATCATCTGCAGACAGGCTGCCTTCTGTACACTTTCCACTAACTGATCCACCGTACCCATTATGGCAAGGGGATCTCCCCTCTCCAAGGGGTTCAGCCCTCCAGCCCAGTACGCAGCTCTCTGAGTCAATGACCATGGGGCTCGGCGGTCGCCGGTAGTTAAAAACACACCCGGACCCCAATATCCTTCTGCTTCTTTCTCTGACAACAAAATGCTATCTCCTCCTGACAAAGACACTCTCCACACATACTCTGTCTCTGATTCGTTCGCCAACCTTGCAAAATCCTTTTTCAACTTTGCCAATTCAGTTGCTGTAAATGGGACTTCTTTGGTGATAACCTGAGGACGATTATCACTATCATCCTCATACACATACTCTGTTTTAACCAACGGATACATATGGGGTGGGCTTCCTACGGTTTCCTTTGCCTTCTGCAAATCTCCTTGAGGATAAATTTGCCGTATCCCCTTCTCCGAAAGTTTCACTTCCGCCTCTGCCAGCGTATCCGTCTCCGCCAAAAGATATTTCCTCAACTCATTTCTCAATATTAGATTCTGGTTCCTTTCCTCCTCTAGTAACCCTTTGATATCTCTCAATTGGTTGCGCAGGGTCTCTATGACCGTCTGCTGGGAGTCTATTACCATATCTGCCTGACTAGACTTCTCCCTTCTCTCTTCCACCGCAGCTGTCAGACTCGCTCCTAACACTGCACAAATTATAGCTTTTCCTTTTCCCTTCTTAACCTTAGCTTCCTTCTGCAAAACCCTTATCCGATCCACCACACTCTGTAGTTGAAACCAGTGGTTTCTTGCCCAATCCTGTCCCTGGACTGAGGGACGAGACCGGTGTGCTTCCAAAAGATCATATAATTTACCTATTCCTTCAGCCCCTGAGGGCACATCATCACAAACATCGGCTGCCTTCCGGGCGGCCATTCCTAATGCAAAGGGGATATCGTCCTGAGAGGGTCACACTTTGGTATCTACGTTTCCCCTATTCACTCTCAGGAGGTCACACCTTACTCAAACACAAATACAAAAATCACAAAGGGGATATCGTCCTGAGAGGGTCACACTTTGGTATCTACGTTTCCCCTATTCACTCTCAGGAGGTCACACATTAGTCAAACACAACTACAAAATCACTGTCAACTCTTCCCCGATTCACTCTCAGGAGGTCACACCTTAATGTCACACAAAGGGGGTTATTTCATCCTGAGAGGATTGCATCCAACACAACAAGGTAATACAGCACTCTCGTCTCAAGGGATCCTGTCCGTGACGCCAATTTAAAATGTCCCGATCCGATATCGGGGAGGGTTCTTAAACGATCCCAAGAGCGAGATTAAGACACAAACGAGGTCAAATGCTGTACAACCTTAAGAACTTTATTTAACAATAACAACTAATAATAGCGATAGGACAGAGAGGAAAAGATAGAGAAAGTCAGAATCCCTAAGCAAGAAGAACAGTAGAGATGCAACTATCTACCACCACCACCAGGGATCCAGCGATGTTCCGTCGGCTTAGTCTCGGTGCAGGTGATGGTATCCCGAGTTCCAAGCCGTGCTGAGGCCCCAGGTCCCAGTCAGGAAGAGCGAAGCCTCCACGTACACCAGCACACACCAGCCCACTCCAGTCACCGCTCCAAGGAGCACTTAGTCCTTTTTCGTCCCAGTCCCCACGATTACCCCGAAGAGTCCGCCCATTTCCACGGAGCACGTTGTCCGCCCCGTGATCCTCATGCCAGGCGTCCGGCTGGCAGGGGTGGAGGGGAGGGTCGACCCACAGTGTTCCACGGAGCACGTTGTCCGCCCCGTGATCCTCATGCCAGGCGTCCGGCTGGCAGGGGTGGAGGGGGGGGTCGACCCACAGTGCCGTCTGCACATCTTCCTCCCCTCAGTTTCTTCACCCTGTCTGCGTGCAGATGCAGGCACCGCTGAGGCAGTCGTTGACTCAGTCTTCGGGGGAAGTTGTGGTTTCGTCTGGAACTTCAAAAGGGGTACTCCTTCAGACAAAAACAGGATGCTGGGGCCAGGAGATGGTGGTCATGAGGCAGCAATGTTGAGACAAACAAAGTACAGTTCCCTACAGCTGTCCAAAAGGAGGCTATCGCATGGCAACATCTTTCAGTCACTACAAAACTTGCTTCCAAACTGAAATAGCTATCCAGAGGTGAAAAGCTCCATATCATATTTCTAATCCCCATATCAGCTAGTCCCCTCTGCCATTTATTTTTTTATTTTATAATGATTCATAAATGTTCTCCTGATCTTATGAATCTTGCTCCCTTGAAAATGTTTCCCACACCACTTTATTTTTATGCTTATCTAGCAAAGATTTTTACAACACGTGAGAACTGTTCTATTGCTCATCACCTATCTGATAAAACATACTTAAGAAAAAAGGTCAGATAAAAATTGGTATAATGTGGAGCTCTAGTGGTAGCCAGGAAGTAAAGCAGTGCATAACACCGTGGAAAAGTAGATACTGACCTTTAGTATGAAAACAGTAAATGGAAACATTGTAACAGATGAATTTAAACAAGAAGGAAAAGGAAGAGAGCTTGGCATAAAATTCAAGAATATTTCAGTCTCACAGAATACATCTTTGCAAACAACACGATGAGCAACCCTCATTAGCATGAACTTGAAGGTTGTAATTTATTGCAGTTAAGCAACAGAAAAAATAAGATCAACACCGTACACTCATTTTAGCCTTAAACGAAAATATTATATGCAGTACAATAGGAAAACAATGTTCCCTACCAAAACTAGATGGGAGCTGTGTAATTCTATGCACTCTTTTAAAACAGCCCTAGTTTATATTGTCCTTTCAACGCTAGCCATGGTAACTCCTACACCAGCCAGTAAATACTCTGCTCTCAGCTGTATCATCAGCAAAGTACTGTACCAACCACTGTAGTCAGTTCTAACATCAAGATTCAGTAGTCCTTTTGGACTGACGAGTTTGGCAGGAATTAAATTCTAAACTAGAAGAGCTCCTTTCTTATATACACAGTACTATCACACATCCCATGGACAAACATCATCAGCTTAAGTCTTGTTGACAGTAGATATTCCACCTGTAAAGGAGATGTTTTTTCATAGCAGGATATGTGAAGCATATTGTGTGCCTAATGTGCTTCATCCCACAGAGGATGCTGGAATTCCTGCATCACCCTGTGAAATACTGGCACTGTTTGCTTAACTTTTAACATGCCATTTGAATTTGGGTATATATTAGCTTATAAAGCTAAAACAATATCGGCAGTTATCAGACTGTCAAAAAGCAGCACGAAAAACATGGGAAACAAAGCAGTGTGTGTGTACAACACCAGACCCCAATACTGGGAGGCTCCATTTCCAAAGGCATGCAACACCACTGGTTGCATAAACACACACAGTTTTGAACTCTCGATATAAAACCTGCAATCCCTTCCTAGAGGAACTGCTTTCATCCCCGACTACAGAAAAATGCGACTGAAAAGCTCTTGTATACATTACCGCTGACTTGCAACGTACTCTCCACCGTTTTCAATCCTGGTTATAAATTGTTTGATATTTTTGCTAGGCATTTTTGTTCTCCTTCCCAAGCTGAGCACACAATGCCTTGATTCAGTACACCACCACTGAAGTCAGAACATATTTCTTCTTTCAAGGGTAGACCACTAACTTCTTTGTTAGTGTTATTATCTGGCATCACCCAGCCTAACCAGGGCTTTAACTACCATCTATTTCAAAGCAGTGCCACGGTGGTGTAAGACCTTCATCACCCAGTGTAGAGCTGGGCATCCCCTGGCCCTGACTTAGGTGTGGTTGAAAACCACGGGGTACCAACCCCCCCCAGACACAACCCTCGGCGCAGCGGTGTCCCCGCTGGGGCCGTTACCTGGTGGGCAGCTGCACTCCGGAGGCGCTTCTCTGGCTGCTCGTATTTTTGCCAAGTGCTCGTAGGATTTCTGCGGGCGAGAGGAGCGGCGTGAGCGCGCCCCGAGGTCCCACAAACGGGAGTTTACCGCCACCCCACCGGAGCGGCGGCTTCTCCGCCGGGACTCGGCTCACCTCTCCACCCCCATTACAGCAAATACAGGGCCGACGCCACCGCCCCCCTCATCCCCCGGCCCAGGCAATGAGCCACAGCGGCAAGTTACGGATGAGGAAAACGCCAGCGGCCCCCTGAGCCCCCCGACCCGCCTCAGCACACATCACCCCCCGTCCCTGGCACGCAGACAGGCTGAGCGCAGCCACCCCCGTCCCGCACACCTGGGCGAGAAGTCGCTCCACTTTCTCCTGCATCATCGCGTTCAGCTGCTCCAGGGAAAAGCCGGGCAGGGGCGGGATGGGGGCGGCGGCGAAGCTCCCTCGGGCGCCCTCGATGGCCGCAACCCTGGCCTGGAGGTCGCTGGTGCGCACTCCCAGGTAGACGCAGGAGGCGGCGGCCAGCGCGGAGAGGAGAGCCGCCAGCGCCGCACCGCAGGGCCCGGCCCGCCGCGGGCACCGCTCCCCGCCGCAGCCGGGCTCCCCGCGGCCATCCCCTCCCGCGGCACCGCGGCCCTTCCCCGGCGCGCCCCGGCACCCCTCGGCTGCGGCGGCTTTCATCGCCTTTCCTCCGCCCCCCATGGAGGCAGGGAGTTTACAAACAGCGGCAACAAAAATAACAACAACGACGGACGGGAAAATAAATAGCAAAAATGCAAAATAATAGTTAAAAAAAAATAAAAATAAATAAAAAAACAAAAACAAAGAAAAAAGGCGGCGAGTGGAAGAGCAGCTCGCCCCCGGCTCCCACAGTCTCAGGGCGAAGCGGCGGCGCGCACCGCAGCCCGCACCGGCACTGGGTCGGCACTCAGCCCCGCAGCGGGAGGGGAGGGAGGGGGTGTGAGGAGCCAAGAGCCGCAGCAGGGCTGGGTGCGGGGCGAGCCCTCGCGGCTTCCACCCGCCCTTCGGAGGGAGCAGCGTGCTCTGCTAGCGGTTTGCCACTTGTCAGAGAGGTTTTCAGGCGCGGGGCGGGAAGCGCTCCCCCCTCCCGCCTCCCGCTCTCCTCCCCACCGCCGCCGCCGGACTTGTTGCTCCCCCTCCACCTGCCTACCGGCGCCCAGCAGCCGCGCCGCGCCAGGCGGGGAAGCCCCGCAGGCGGCCGGCAGCCGCCTCCCCCCGTGCCCCCGCCGGCAGGCAGGCAGTCCCCGCGCTGCCCCGCTGTCCGCCCCCCGCACCGCGCCGCGGAGCCGCCCGCCCACCTCCCCGCCGTCATCAGCATAATTTATTCACCTCGGCGGAGGAGCGGGCTGGGAGCCCTCTTAGCATAATGTATGCACGGTGCGTTAGATTAACAAATGAGGTGGTCGGGGGGAGGCTGGGAGAAGCGCAGTGATTTAGGGCGGTTGATGAGCGGGCTGTCATGCCCACGGCGCGGGCATAAAACACGGGGAGCGCTCTGCCCGCCCGCTCTGTTTATAGAGCGCCGAGGATAAACGCGTATAACTCAGCGGGGCATGAGTTTGTGCGGCTGGAAAAGAAGCATCAACAGCCAAAGAATTGCATGCATTGGCCTGGTGGAAAGCCTGATGGTTTCTGTTCTCTTCCTCTCTGCCTCTTACCTTCCATATGTGACATTTACCTGTTGTGGTTCGATTCTCATCACCGCAGTGCATCTCCTGTGTAGCACTTGGTGTGGCATTTCTTGCGCCCAGCAAACTCCTCAAACCAGAGAAACTTCTCCAAGCAGAGCCAGACACAAGAGGGACACATACATCACCCTGGCTGGCATTTACTCACGTGGATACTTCCTTTGACTACTCACAAGATGCAAAAACTCGCGGGGTGAAAACGAGAATTATCCAGCTATGTCCAATATGGCACTTCTCAGATAAGACCAAGCGTGCCGGTTTGCACTACGAATCAAGTTTCCTGATGGAGTCACATTTGTGCAGTTTTATTACTTATTGTTTCCCAAGTATTCAAGCAATCAAAACTGCCATGAAAACATGAGTCCAAAAAGCTTTGTGGGTTTCAGTGTAATTACTTAGACTCTGAATAAAGTTCACAGCTAGTCATTTATTCTTGGTAATTTGTCTTCCTCCTTTCCATAAAAAAAAAAAAAAGTTTCATGGGCTTTAGTCAGGGAGAAGAAATGAGGAGGACATAGCTCTAGGTAATAATTTCTTCATGATAAACAGTTAATAGTTGCAGTGGACAGTTTGCAAACAAATTCTCTCAAGCAACACATACCTTATGATCAGGACTTGTGAATAACAACTGCTCTTTTCAAAACAAGGCCTTGCTCACAGACTATCTGTTGGCAATAAGAAGACGAAATGGTATTTAGAATGAATAATCTGACAGAAGAAAACAAATAATACCCACATGCTCTTATTTGGTGCATAGCATGGGCTCTGAGCGTGGTATGAGCAGTACTATGGCTGTCTCAGAGCAGCTGGTGGGCCAGTGAGGCGCTGGGAGACACTGGTGCCAGCTCCGGCGCTTAACATGACCCCCTGCTGTTAGTAGCCAGCGCCATTACTCACCCCTGCTCGTGGTGACATCCAGCAAAGCAAAGCTGCAAACCCTCAGAAGATGATTATCCTCTCGGGTTTGTGCCGGAGGGGCGGGGGGGTGGTGTTACTGAGGCGCCGCTGCGGGCAGCACGGCTGCCTGCACCCCGCTGCTGCCCATGCCATACTCAAGTGGGTGCTGGGTCTAGGCCAGGGTGAAATTTCCTCCCAAGAGCAGCTCTTATTTCAGTGCAGATATGGATGTTCTCTGGCTGCTTCAGTGCCTCATGCAGGGCACAGACAACCGTGTCCCCATATATCAATGTGACCTGGGCTCAATGTTTTGCTTGGCTGAAAGATGCAGTCTGTCTGTCCAAGCGTCTTTCTGTCCCACCATCATGCCATACGTTTGTTTTGGACAAGGCATATTCGACATCAGAAATTAAATAGCCTGAGACAGAAAGTCCTTTGTTGTGTTACATTTACACGCACTTACCACCGTAAAAATCATCAAACGAGTCAGGTCACCATGTTTCTATGGGACACAATGCAAAGCCACTTTCCTACAGGATAGCAAATCTCACGCTAGATGTTTCTTATTCTGAAGAGGTGTGATGAGAAATCTTTATTTTTCTGTCTAGGACTCTAATCAAAGCTCAAACCAAGCAAGAACAGCTTTAAAATATCCAAGAGACTGTTTTCATGCTTTTTTTTTTTTTGCAATGGGTTGCAATACCTCTACACACCTGGGAGAAACTGCCTGGTCTCACCTCTGAAAGGAGACAAGGCTCATTCATTCCTTGTTTGCTCACACGTATCGTCAGACAAAGTGAAACATGACTCAGAAGAGTGAGAGGAGAAAGACCAGAGCCAAGTCTGCCTCCTTGCTCCACCTTAGTTACATTTTTCTTTTTGCCAAAGCTTGCTTCTGAGAAAGATGTAATAGAATCACAGAGTCACAGAATAGCCTTGGTTGGAAAAGACCTCCAAGGTCATCGAGTCCAACCATTAACGTACCACTGCCGAGTTACCACTACACCATGTCCCTCAGCACCACACCTACACATCTCTTAAATACCTCCAGGGATGTGGACTCCACCACTGCCTTGGGCAGCCTGTGCCAGTGCTTGATAACCCTTTCAGTGAAGAGATTTTTCCTCATATCCAATCTAAACCTCCCCTGGCATGACCTGAGGCCATTACCCCTCATCCTATCACTAGTTACCTGGGGGACAAGACCAACCCCTGCCTTGCTACAGCCTCTTTTCAGGTAGTTGCAGAGAGCAATGAGGTCTCCCTTCAGCCTCCTCAACACAGCTGGTTTACCTGTTATGAAATTACCTGGTCACATCTGCCCAAATAGAGAGCATAAAGTGGCTGTACCCTCCTGTGTTCAGTTACTTGGTACCATCAAGTGGACAATCAGCAGCTTTGCAGTATGCTTTCCCCATCTAAACACAATGAACTAGAGAAAAAAACATGTAAGACTCAGTCTTGCTGCTTTTGCTGGCTTTCCACAAGCAGGAGGCAGAGCAAATCCAGGACACGCGTATGTTCAGTGCCAGTAAGCCTGCTTCTTATTTTGCAGCCATAATGATGCCAGAGTCAAGAAGGCATCAGCTTAGGGTTGTAGCTAAGATTGAAGCCAGATTGCTGTAGCACTTTTGAGAATGCTATCCAGGCAATGAAAAAACTCTTTTTCTTTTTCTCTCTCTCTCTCTCTTTTAAAAAAAAAGGCCACTATTTTTCACATTTTCTATTGGTGAAGATTTATGCGTGAATTAGAGCAAGTAACTTGGTCTAAGAAGTCAAACTTCTACTCCAGGAGTAAAACGGATGGCTGTTCACATGGACAACCAGTAATTTAACTGCTTGCAGGCAGGAACTGTATCTCAGACATTGCTGGTCACACCTAAGGTGATATACCACACAAGTTTGGGTTACAAAACACTTAAAATGCTTTAAAAGCTTGGTTTGTATCTGGTAGCTAGGAAAAAAAAAAAAAAAAAAAAAAAAAAAAAGCAGCTTGAAATAAGACCTGTACTCCAGATATATTGAGCTGGCCATTAACACGTGCAGGTGGAGTACCAGAAATGGCAGATCTGCAGCACTCCAACTCAAACAGTGGCAAAAAAGGAGGATTTTAAATAAGGTCTGCCGAAGTGCTCATGCACACAGACCCGAGGTGGCCACGCTGCCTACCAGGAGGGCAGTGCTCTCACTTTGAAGATTTGAGTCTCTAAACGCCACGTTCCAGCAAATCTCGTGCACAACCAGGCCAAAGGTATTGACACAAGATGCTACTGTTTGCATTTCATGGGTTTGTGTTTGAAGATGTGGATGGTGTTTGCAGATAATAATTTTCTACCAGACAGGACTAGTGTCTGGACTTCTTTCCCTATTTTTATGTCTACAGCGTGCCGTATTCTGGCTGACCAATCCACAATCCACTACTGGATTTCTTTACCAGACACAACACAAACTTGTGATTAGAATTATGTGAAAAGAGATGAGTGAAAAATAAGCATTCATCTGCTTAAACGACAAGCCGCCTTCAGGTTGTAAATCCCTTTGCATACGTGGTCAAGAAAAGCAGAATGGAGAGAATAAATACAAGTAGAAACTGGAGTCTGGGATGCTGTGCTGGAACTGAGCTGACACACACAAGGATAAAAGCTTGAATCACAGAATCACAGAATGTTAGGGATTGGAAGAGACCTCAAAAGATCATCCAGTCCAATCCCCCTGCCAGAGCAGGAATACCTAGATCAGATCACACAGGAAGACATCCAGGCGGGTTTTGAATGTCTCCAGAGAAGGAGACTCCACAGCCTCTCTGGGCAGCCTGTTCCAGTGTTCTGTTACCCTCACTGTGAAGAAATTCTTCCTCAGATTTATGTGGAACCTCCTATGTTCCAGCTTGCATCCGTTGCCCCTTGTCCTATCATTGGATGTCACTGAGAAGAGCCTGGCTCCATCCTCATGACACTCACCCTTTACATATTTATAAACATTAATGAGGTCACCCCTCAGTCTCCTCTTCTCCAAGCTAAAGAGACCCAGCTCCCGCAGCCTTTCCTCATAAGAGAGATTAATAATAGTCATTCATGCTCCAAGATAGAGTTAAAGACTTATATTCTAAATGTTCCTGCTCTCAAATTGAGCTTATATATTATTTATTATATGTGGTCTTGAGTTGTATCTGCATCCTACTGCTTCCTCCACTCCTCTTACTTCTGCTTAGTTCAGCCTTTAAATTAGAGTGCATCTTGCACCCTAAATGAGATTTTACTCAACTTCTATATACTTACACAGGTAAAATGGAAGGCATAACCACAATCCAGCTCTTCTGTGACTTGCCTCATTTCTCAGCTCTCTGCCAGGTTAGGTGGTACTGTGCTCCTCATTGAGCTGCTCATATCTGCCAAGATAGCAGAGAATCACCAAAAAAACCCTCCAGAAAACAACTTTCTTCACTGTTTGGGGAAAAAAAAAAGCTGGAAAAGCCTTTCACTTTCAAATATCCAAACTGATTGCCTTCTGTCACTTTAATTTTAATACAAGCACTTTAAAGTACAGTATACATGTTGCAGTACATTAATATACTTAGCAGATGGATAACACTTGCTTGTGATTTAATACTTAGATATACTCATTTCACATCTACTGTACAAACACTTCATATATTTGAATCTTTAAGTCAGACTTATCTTCAGACTAGAAGCAATTGAGTCATATGAGCACAGGATTTAGTTTATTAGTTCCATAACCTTACTGGTATTTTGGCAAACTTGATAATAAAAAAAAAAATTTAAACCCCCTTGCATCTGGATTTTAATATATTTCACAGGATTTCCTTTTTCAACATGATGAAACCAGCTCTCCTAGACCTACAAACTGACTGATTCAAGACAAAATTCAGACCCTGTATAATATTCTTTGCTAAAATTCACGAGCATTTTTAATGTGAATGTATTACGAAACACTTCATAACAGATAAACCAACTATCTTACATTTGTCATAGCTTCAAATACTTGCTTTAAAATGCAGTTGACCCTTTGGGAAGCCCTGGCAAGAATTTTACTGAATGGAGAACCAGAATCAGAAATGGGAAAAGGAGACCGGACTTGAGAACCTCAGACTGAAAAAAAAAAAAGATATCCTTGTTTATTTGTTTGTATAGGAATGTATACCTTGTATCCTTGAATGTATCCTTGTTTGTTTATTTGTATACGAATGAACACTGCTGGAATTCATGGGTCATGATGAAAGGCTGGGAGGACAAGGTTCGGACGAAGAGTTTTGGAGCCTGTGAAGTCCTATATTAACATGTAACTTCACTCACGTGAGTAGTCTGATCCAAAGCCATAGGATTAGTCATGGAAGTAAACTTTGATGTGTGCTGAAGTATTTGGAGGATGTAAAATTCCAAGATGAGGGTCAAGATGTAGGATCCTGCACAAAAAGCTAATTATACAGTAGGGGAATTTTTTGCATCTTGTTAATTCCAAATTTCTGGTTGCTTTTTTCCTATCTTTTTCATGTGAGGTCATTGCTAAATAATTTCTGTATGCAGAAGCAGTTACTTTTAAGAAGTTATTTTATTTTTTCAATAAACTATTACAATAAAGAGTATACTACTAAGAGATCACAGTGGAAACCACATCTGAAAAAGGCAACAGTAACTTTGAGGATATTTTTATGACCCAACACAAAGACAAAAGTTACCAGAAATGTAAAGGTGAAGAGTACAGGACATTGGCAATCATAGACTCATACAATGCAGATAAACTAACATTTCTATAAGCACTGTCAATGATTTATATCCTTAATACGGTCTGAACCTTCTGAAACCTGCAGGAATTGTGGACCAAAGATAGAAAAAGTTGTTGGACAAATAATGAGGGATTAGAAAAGGCAGCAGACGGAAGGAAGATGATTTGATTACCAAATTAAAAGGAAGGAGCCAGGAAGCAAGCAGATACAAAATCACTGTATGGATTTTAAGAGGGTGAGGAAGTTAGTTGCAGGAGGAATTCTTCCCTTGGTTCAGTGGACCGTGTCCTCCAAGTGACTTAAAGACAGATAAAGTCTGGTGATTTATTTTTTTCCCCCCAATTTGGAATTAGTATATTCCAAGTAATTGATCTAGAATAAAATACTTCCTTAAAATCACTGCGTGAGTATCAGCGCTTCATTTTAAATTGGCCTCCACAGCTCTGCTCAGGGCTATATTCTTCTCTCTGTTTAACCAAATTACTATGATGATATCAAGTGAAAATCCTTATAAGGATGTCCAGTACCCTCAGTTATCTTGAGCTTTCCTTCTTGATGCTATCAGTGATTCCTCAATTCTCTCAAGGTTTCTGGTTTATGTTGCTCGGTCTGAAGAAGGCAGTGATGGGCTCTGAAGATTTGTCTTGTCCAATCAGTCATTGAATCTCTCTTCAGTGATGTCTAGGCAGAGATGTCTGTATGTTCACTATTACCACCCCAGTCAGTCACATCACAGGAAAAAATTGTTGCATCCTTCAGCAAATTGTCAAAAAGTCAGCAGTCCAAGCACAAGTGCTCTGTCATAAATCTCAAAGCTGTTTTATCTTGAAAGGAAAATCTGAGAACTAATTTCATTTCAGATTTGGTGTCCTATGTTATAGAATTCAATGAGATGTTGATATAGATTACGTGTATCTTTTTTTTAATAAACTATGATTGATCTCAGGCAAATTTATCCTATTCCTCTGAAGACAATCAGAATTCAGCCACTGCTGAAGATAGAGTCATGATAAGATACAAAAATTTGAACAGATCAAACTTGGATTCAACAGAAATCCCAATTTTATTACTTCTTTTTTTTTTTTTTTTCTGCACTAATCCCGCATTTGACTACCTCTATCAATATTGGTCCCATCCCCAGTTATTCAAGTACAGTTTCAAAATGCTATGCCATTAGCAGCTGAAGATTTTAATCCACTTTTGAATGACATGACCAAAGTTTTCGGGCAAATTGTTGCTTGTTCATACAAATATTCCAAAGAAAAATCTTTCCTTCCTGATCATCCCAGGGCAGTGGTGGAGTCCCCATCCCTAGAGGTATTTAAGAGACGTGTAGACAAAGTGCTGAGGGACATTGTGTAGTGGTGGATTGGCAGTGCTGGGTTAATGGTTGGACTTGGTGATCTTAGAGATCTCTTCCAACCAAGGTTCTTCTATGAATATATGCTCATATCGGGGATGTATAGCAATTACTTTACTGGGGAGATAAAAATACCCAACTACATCACACCTCAGGCAGGAAAAAAAGAAACCAAAACCAAACCAAGCCAAAAAAACAACACCACCACCACCACCACAAACCAACCAACCAATCAATTAAAACCAAAAAAAAAAACCCCAAAAAGACAGAAAATTCTAGTCTAAAAGGCTTATCTGCATCTGCAAAATAAATGGCTAGTTTTTCTGGGTCAGAACAAAGTAAATTTTAAGCTGTCTATAAGTATATGACAAAACCTACCCAACAGAGTTACTATCAGGTGCAAAAGAAGTGTATACTATGGATTTAACTTCTTTCTCAGATGCTTTGAGAAGACACCCCGGTTTTCTCAGACCTTTTATCCCCACCAAACTGCCAGCTGTCAGATCACCCACTTCCCTTGTCCTTTCAGTGGACTTGGATCTGCCATGTGTGCTGTAGAGCAGGGGCATGTGAAGATGGCCAGCAGACTTTCCAGAGCTCCTGCCTTTGTGACTCTCCACGCTTTTTTTTCCCTCTCTACAGAGGGAAAGGAGGAAAAAAACCCAATTCCTTGAAGGCTGCACGATTGTAAAAGCTTTGAAAGGGTGGTTTACAGTGCACAGGATGGTCAAGCATTGAGGCTGATTCAAAAAATTCAAACATTGATGTTAAAGGTCTCTTTCACATGTCTCTCCATCTATGAACTGCACTGTAACCAATTCTGCGGTAAATTCTCAGGGAAGTAGAATGGGGTATCTGGGTACCCCCGTAATATCTGGGCAACAAATTAAGCTGTTTTCATGAAAATTATGGAACTAAGTTGTCACTGAGCACAGCCTCTGGAGAGTCACAGATCTATAAAAGTAAGCTGGCAGTCAGAAAAATGTCTGAAACCCGATCACGAACATTTAGGACATTTTTCCTTGCCATAAGTAGCGAGATAAAGGCCAGTCAGGAGATATTATCAGCTAAAGAATCCATAGATCTCCTGTAGATTTCACAAGTATTCACGTGAATAAGCATAATAAAATAGCCCAGCTGCTTGGGATTACAGGTCCCAGCCTTGTGTCTGCATCATCTCAACTCCGTCAGGCCTCCAGCTGCCAGAGACTTTACTGCATCTTTCAGGGGCACAGATTCTTCAAATTACTGTCATAGACTTCTTGTAGCTGTCATATTCTTTACACTACTTCTATTATTTTTATGTGACAGGTAAAGTCAAGCTGTTTTTTTTCCCCCTATTTGCCATGCCTGTAAGAGAATTTAAGTCTTTGATGATAAAGCTGGCTATGGAGGTCTAACCCAGTGAGTACTGACTTAAGGGAGAAAGGGACCACTAGGTAATCTATTAATTTACCATCCTTGCTATCAGTCATACTCCTTAGTCCTGGATCTCTTCTGCAGGGCTTCCATTTTCCACAGCCCTCCCTGTGGTTCTTCCTCACCCAGAGCCCTCATGGATGCTTCCCAGAAAATTGCACTGCTGCAATTATAGATATCTGCTTAGAAGTCAACACAAGCTTTCCTGTTGCTTTATCTTTCCAGGATTACACTGTCAAAAACAGTCAGCTGAAGGTTACATGTGTGTTATATGCTCTCTCTCTCTCAGTCTCCCAGGGAGTTGGGAGAGACACTGTCTTTATAGCTGAGCAGGAATATATCAGCAACCGGTCATAATGGATCGACAGCAACTGTCGGTAATGGTGGGGACTAATAGAGAGGGAAGGTGGGGCAGAAGGGTAACCCTGTGTTAACGTTGCAGAAAGCAGTAATGCTTGGAGGGAAATATCAGAAAAGGGAATTTATTATGGCCTTTTATAGTTGAGGACAATGCTCCTAAGGTCTCTTTCTTGATGGAGAAGTAGGACTGAGAGAAGATAACAGACAGGCTTTGATGGTGGGGGTTAATAGCACTATGGATGAGAAAGCAGAAGGGCAGAAAAGATCTATCATGGTGACACAAACCACTTCATGTTTATATATACAGGAGATACAGGAACTTTCAAACCTGTGCTTTGCCAGCTAGCTGAGGGACAGGATGAAGCCATCTTATCTGGGCTCAACAGATCTCAAGATCAAGAAGGTGGCCTCTTGCATGTGGAGAGACTGCCCTATGCACGGTGCTGGGAACATCTTGTAGCAAGAAAGTGCACAAAGGAGTTAAGGAAAACTGTTTTCCAGCTAAGAGTTTTGTTCTGTGATAGTTAAAACCTCTAAAAATGTGTCTTTCTGATGTTTCTAGTGAAGGACAGCTTGGGTCTAAAATTAAAAGAGTCCCCATGTTAGAGGGACAGAAACAGACCCCAGCAGGCAGCATTCCCCCAGTGGGGAAGGAAAGGAAATATGTTTGATTGCTGCAGCTGAAGTATTTTCTGCTTGATGTAGAAGGCCAAGTGGGTGAGCAGAGATGAGGATTTTGCTATCCTGGATGAAACAGAGAGGAAAAAAGCTCTGGGGAGAAGTCCTCTCCCAGGGTACATACTCATATGTCTGTTTCTTGACGCATACTCACCCAGCATCAGTGTTTCAGTGGTTTGTGCCTGACATCATATTTAGATAAACTATCCTCCTGAAACAGCAGGATGATTTGTGTATAATTCTTCACTATTATTGATTGTGGATGTCTACTCATTTAAGATATCTTGTGCTCTTAATTTTCTGTTTTGTCTTGCCCTGAAGGATAGTTTGGTTCTACTGTATTTTGCTGTGCTTTTCTGTCCTTTGTGATTGTAAGTGTTTGAGACTTATTAAATATAAAAGCTCTTTGATATCAGCTGGAGCACAGCTGAGGATTAAGCCTGCCCCTCAATGCTCTGCCTGCTGCTGTCGTGTGTAAATCCTACATAGGAATTGCTCCCTTCCACAGGAATCAGCCATAGCCTGCATGAGACATAGCAGATGCTTCACAAAAACAGATCCGAAAGGAAGTGAAGATACCTTTTCCAATGAACTTTATGATGAATATAAAATCCAGCTCCCCTCAGGAAGCCAGCAAATAGGCATCTATAACTCACTCATCTATAAAATGCCTCCTGGAATCTTTAATGGGTGTGAGCAAGTGCCTGTCAGCTTTCTGCCACATGGGAAAAGATGGCAGTGGCCGTGCTCTCAGCAGCAGTGCTGCCAGGCTGAGTGCTGCGCTGCTCGGGACGGGGCTCATCACAACCTCCTGCAGGTGCCCAGGAAATGTCCTATCCGGGCACCCAGCTCCACTGACACTGGCTTAACCAAAGAAATACAACAGCATCACAGTCCTAGATGGTATGGTTCCAGGCAACAATACATTAATCTTGAGAACGTAAGGAATACTTAAAAGTTACCGAGACCAAAGCAAAATGGTAGTATCGGTCATCAAAAGGGTAATAAAATTTGGCCATAAGGTGGGAATCTACTTTTTTCTGGCAGTGCTCAAATCTTTTGCTGCCAAGGTTTCATCAGCTGTACTATATGTTTTAGTTATTTGAGTCTCCATTAACGTGTCTGTTCTGGAACTAATTTTTAGGTGGTTTACCCGCAGGAATACCAGCCCATATGCTTAAAATAAAATGAAGGAGATATATATATATATGTATATACATGTAGAGAGAAGGAATATAATTTTATTTTTTTTTTTTGCAAGTGATAGCATGCCTGTATATGATTACGATGTGTAAAAAATACTCCAAAGCCTTCTCCTCAATCCGTGTTTATAGGAAAAGTCCCATACACTTATAAAAGAGTGAAGAGTTCTGAAACCAATACCATAAATCAGCTGTAAAACTTCACGAACTCCAGCCATGATGTAAAGCTTCCTGGACCGATGGGAGAGACTGAGGGTCTTTGCAGCCTCTTTGTTGGGTTGCTGTGCTGCAGGCTAATGGCTCCTCAGTGCTAACCATAACCAAACTCCCACTCTGTTTCTTTGGGGGGACTGCATGTTGCCATAGCAATTTCATCTGGAGGCTGGTTTGTTTGGGTTTTGGTTTTTCTCACTAGGTGCTGATTTGAAAAGATATATTGACAAAGAAAGGCAGATATGCTGCAGGCAGGTTTACTGCTGTAGCCCTCCTTTTGTTGCTGCCATTCATACCCTTGTGAATCAGGGTGCGTGGGAGCAATCAGCTTTCCCGAGGCATCTGCCAGAACATCACTTCTTCCAGGTTTGGGGCTAACATGTATTGATTTATTACAGTCAGGACATGGGACCCATCAAAATTAATCATGCTCCATGTTTACATCCCACCATCATTGTTTCTTCCTGTGGCTCCTGTGATGGCCCCCAGTTAAAGGCCTGTCCCATCTTCCCAATAGGTCAGAGACAGCATCCTTCTTTCCAGCAGAGCTTGTCCCCTTCCCGACTGCCACTGCACTGCCACGCCACCATGGCTCTGTAGGTTTCTGCAGAGATCTACTGCCAAACACTCATGAGGGACTGACCTGCTACGTCTTCCTAAATACTTCCAGCAGAATTGTAGCTCTGTACAAATGTTTTCAATGCTGTCTCTTGACTTATTTTGTTTGTGTCCATAAGAAAAATCATGCAAGGAGGCGTATTTCATCATAGGATTTATCACATAGCATAGCAAAAAGGGTGTCCAGAGTGAGCAGTAGCTCTTTGTTAAGGGCTACATATCTAACATCATAACTACAGGTCAATGAGATCTACTAGTGGCAAGAAAGCTATCTGGGTTTAGGGTATGGCTCTCAAATCAACTATCATCTCTTTATTTCCTCTGTTTTATTGGCCTTGTTTTGTTTTCCCAATGGCTCACTGCATTTGTACTCCGCATTTTTTTAGTACTTAAGCAACTTGTTTTGCTACCTCTTGTGCTGCTCCTAATTTTGTAGGATCCTATTTGAGCCCAAAATGGTCATTGTTCTTTCCCCACAAGCTGTGTATTCAAGTGCCATTAATATTAAATAGGATTTAAGGGAATACATTGAGGAAGAATAAGCCTCTTAAACACCTCTTTTACCATACCTACTTTATTTCTTTGGCATTTCTCACCTCTTGAAGCTATTTTCTTATTTCCCTGTCTATACAAGCATAGACTCACACTTCTAACAAGACTCCCTCCCTTCCCTGTTGAGGACTCTCAAGGAAGCCAGGCACATGGCTCTTTGCACTGTTTTCTTTTTCACTTCTATTTAAGAGACACGGTTTGCTTTCTCTCTAAACCCATTTCCATTCAGAGATCAAAACTACTTCTCCTATGTTTTGCCCTGAGAAAGAACATGTACTTGCCTGAAGCCATAAGATGTTCTAAAACTAAGACTCATTTATTTATTAGCCTTCTTTGAGGTCTTTAAAAATACAAAGCTTTTATTTTTTTGTACAGTATCTTTCGTCCTTAAATTCTTCACAAGTTATGATTCTAGCCCTGTCTGAGGAGTGCTGTGGGTGGTAGGGTTGGGCAGCCCTGCCGAAGCAGATGGCTTAATGTGGGTCCATTTGGAAAGGAAGCGCTTTCACATGAATTTCAGTCTCTGTCCATAGGCAGCGCCACTGACTTGTGGCAACCATCATAGTGGACAGAACTAGGAATTAATACACAGCTTCACCTGTTATTTCCTTCTTGAAATAAGAAGAAAATACTGCCATCCAGCATGACCTAGACAGGCTGGAGAGTTGGACAGAGAAGAACCTAATGAGGTTCAACAAGGGCAAATGTAGCATCCTGCACCTGAGGAGGAATAACCCCATGCATCAATATAGGTTGGGAGCAGAGCAGCTGGAAAGCTGCCCTGAGAAGGACCTGGAAGTCCTGCATGACAGTAAGTTAACCACGAGCCAGCAATGTGCCCTTGTGCCCAAGAAGGCCAATGGTATCCTGGGGTGCATTGAGTGTGGCCAGCAGGTTGAGAGAGGTGATCCTCCCCCTCTACTCTGCCCTGGTGATGCCACATCTGGAGTTCTGTGTCCATTTCTGGGCTTCCCGGTTCAAGAGAGACAAGGAACTACTGGAGAGAGTCCAGCAGAGGGCTACGAAGATGATGAGGGGACTGGAGCACCACTCTCATGAAGAAAGACTGAGGGATTTGGGGCTTTTTAGCCTGGAGAAGAGAAGACAGAGGAGGGATCTTATCAATGCTTATAAATACTTCAATGGTGGGTGTCAGGAGGATGGGGCCAGTCATTTTTCAGTGGTGCCCGGTGACAGGACAAGGGGCAACGGACACAAACTGGAACACAGGAAGTTCCATCTGAACATGAGGAGGAACTTCTTTACTTTGAGGGTGACAGAGCACTGGAACAGGCTGCCCAGAGAGGTGGTAGAGTCTCATTCTCTGGAGATATTCAAAACTCACTTGGATGAATTCCTGTGTAATATGCTTAAGGTGACCCTTCTTTAGTGGGGGTGTTGGACTAGACCATCTCTAGAGATCCCTTCCAACCCCAATGATTCCATGATTCTGTGAAATGATGGCCTGAGATAGAAAGTGCCATTTCTACACATCTCTAAAAGAGTAAACAGCATTTCTGTTCTCGTATGAGCCATTTAGCTTCAGTCTTTGATTCAATTGTTTTTCCACCATCCAACAATGAACTGCTAAATGAGTTGAAAATCTGTTCTGAGCTAAAGATGTCTTTTCTGCAGTACTAATTGCTAGCAAAGTGAAACGGAATATGAAGATGGAGGAGAAGGTCACTTGCAAGCACTCTAGTTTAAAAAAAAAAGAAAAGATCTGGGGATATATTAGCCATGCCTTAGAAATTTTAGAATGAAGGAGATTTTGAGGATGTTGCAATTTATCATATAATAATTCTGCTTTAATAGCCTGTAAAGAGCTTCCAAAGATGTCTGTATAACTTCATAGTATACAGTAACCTGGGTAGTATGTTCGGCACAATTTTTAGCTTTGGGAGACAATTTCAAAGTGTCTCCAGCTTAGTCATTACCATTTTTGCAATGATTGTTAGTTAATCTTGCCTATCTTGAGTGCCTGTGATATGAATCTGTAATCAAACCAGGCCAATTAACCTTTATTTCCCAGGTGAGTGAGGTAGCTGATCATGTAATGAAGGAGTGCTTAAAGAAAGTATCATTTCATCTGGAAAATTTACAGCAGGAGAGGGTGAGAGAGAACAAGGACCCTATCATGGAAGGCAGCTCTTAAAAGGTGTGCATAATAAAGGGGCTGTGTGAGCCATACACAGGGACTCCAGTAATAGCTCCTGCGTTAAGGGGAAAGTTACCGCATTACTGTTTGCTTTTTACTCTTCCACCCCACCCCTTCTCCTGTTAACAGTGGCCTAGTGAGCACCACAAGGCAAGAGCTTTGGCATGCGTTCGCTTTGAAACCACCACAGCTGTTTGCTGCAGGGCTGCCCCGGGCTGGTTGCTCTGCCGGAGGCGGTTCCTCCACAGCAAACAGGGCATGGCAGCACCCGTCCACCTCAGCCACCCTCTCGCACGCGCAGCGCAGCAGACTGTGAAAAATTGATGGTGGAAGTAGCTTTCTGAGCCATCACTGGCCTGCCAACACACTGGCTTGTCCCTGGCCTTTGCTATTCCTCCTGAAGTCAAAGATACCCCAGTCATCAATGCCACGGTCTTCCTCTTTGGTCTTTGTGTCTTTGCTTTCTTTCTGGGTCACTGGTGTTTTCTTTAGCTGTTGAGAAGGGGTGTGTAGCCAACGATCTGGGAATATCTCAGAATCATAGAATAGCCTTGTTTGGAAGAGACCTCTAAGGTTATCAAGTCCAACTCCCCTAGTTCTCTGCAAGCCAGCGCCACAAGTGGCAGCTCCTGCATAGGAGAAACTACCTGAGGGGTGGCAGGGAGGCACCGCTCCTTTGCAGCCGAGTGCCAAGTGTCAGGATTACATGAGAAGCTGTTTAAACCGAGAAAATAAAAAGAGCAAGATAAGTTCTTGCCCTCCAGGTCTGAGAAGAGTTTGAAAAATGCAAATACTAAAGACTCAGACCGTAAGTGAACTTGAAAAGAAATTGAGTTTGTGTACTTTGAAGATTCACAGCCAGTCTCATGACTGTTTTATGAAGAACTGCCAGATTCCTGCTTTTTGAGTCCTTCCCATTGGTGGAAGGGGTGATTTACCTTTTGATTCATTCTCACTGCTGCTGATACCTCAAACACATTTATTAACACAGGCAGACTTCTCTTGCATGTCAGAAGGGTTGGGTTTGTCTAAAGGCTATGCAGATCCATGCCATGGCTGACTTGTTGGCCAGTGTGACGAGCTCAGCAGGCACAGGGTTCCTTGCAGCAGCACTGAGGGCAGACTATATGGACTGTATCTTCTGCATAGGCAGTGGCACTCCCAGGGGAGCAGCGTCAAGAGAAGATGACTCCTCATTTACCAGGCCGGAATATGGGGGGGATTATCTACAACATCCAGGAGAGCCTTTAATCAGTGCACTATTAAATAAAACGGCATAATTGTCAAAAGTAGCACAGAGCATTTCTGTACTGCCCACTGTGCTTCATAAGCACATGCAGAGTTTCACTAACACGCCATCAGTATGTACAGTGGCACTGAAAGCACAGCATATGGAGGGAACACATGAATAAATTAAGGTTTTTCTGAATTACTAGATCACCAACAGAGAGGCAGAAAGGGAGAGGGGCACCTTCAGGCAATGCCCCTGCCTACAGCAACAATAAGAGGTGCTTAGCAGCTGCTGCTGCATCAGGCTGGGCATACATTAATGCTCTAGCTCAGACCAGGAGCGTGCTTTTCAAGTGAATTGCCTGATTACTCCCCCTTACCACGTTCAGGTTGGCAGTCTAGGTGCGTGAGACTGAATGCCTCCCTGTTGGAATGAAATGGGACAATGCGGTTGGGGATGAAGCCCCTGAGGCCTGTGCAGTATCAGCGCAGGGTCAGGAGCACCCACGGTTCTGTTCTGCAGCTTTGCTCCTCTTGCCAGGAGGCCAGAGCCTCTGTGCACCTCATGGAAAACCTGAGGTGGAACAATGTGTATTTATGCAAGGGGAAGATGACAAGCTAGGGATCATGGCAAGGAGCAGGTATTCAATGGCTTGGAGATCCCAGGAGCTAAAGGAAGTTCATGATGGCTCCCTCTGCTTTAGCATGCCTAACGTAGTGAAACCATTATGTTATTTTTAGGTCCAGTTTTCACACGTGAGGTGTGAACACAGGCTTCATTTTGTTTTTAAAGGTGTGACTCTTCTTCCACAAGCTGTTCTAAATACATGCCTCCATGTTTAATGTGCCAAAACAAATGTTCTGCTACATTCAGATTCTGGTTTGGATTTTGCATCTGAGTTTTAAGCCAGTAATGTGCACAATGATAAATTTAATATCAGTGTTCAGCACCATCAGATACATGATACTTCCTGGCTATGTTGCTTTGGTCATCTTTCTTCCCTTCATTAAGTTACTGGCTAGTCCATTTCTAAGAAAAATACAGAGAAAGGAAAGTCTTAGGAAGGAAAATTGATTTAATTCCCTGATATGAACCCAAACCTGTGGCCATTATTTTTTTTTTTTTTTTTTTTTAGGGAAAAAATATATTCTGGCTCAGTTTAAAAAAAAGCCTGATTTTTTTCTTTGTAACAAGACTTCTGATCATGCTGGTAAGTCAATCAAGCATTACTGGCTTTATTTAAAGCCTCAGCTGCTCAGGTAGCAACCAAATATAGCTGAGCTCTTACAAAAACTGCTTGCAGGATTCTAATATTGTTTAATTTGAATACAAACCCTGGTCTAGGGTTTCATACCACAACTAGACTTAACGTAAGTGAGATTCTGATCTGGAGCCAAGCTCCACATCTGACCCAGCTCCAAATATGTCAGAATCCCAAAATACATTTTAAGTATACCACATGACAGAGTCCCAGAACACCATGAAAAGTTATATGATAAATATATCCAAATAGGAATGCTTTCATAAATGAGTTAGTGTGCCATTGAGTCCTTCTGCCAGTGTTGAGGATGTAGGATCAGGTCCTTGTCCATTTGTGTAGAGTAGGTTTGTATTGTCCTTATGGACTTGGAGGGCTCCAAAGCCACATGTGAAGAACACAACATCAGTTGCAGAGATGAGAAAAAGAGCCAAACTTCTCAAATGCTTCTTCAAGCAGACAGCCCAGGGTCTTAATGCCATGATTGCTGCAGAGGTGTCCATGTTGAGCACTGCTGATCTGCAGGCCAACTGCAAGGCACACATTTGTCTGTTAGATGTCACACTGCACGATCCAGGGCACATGCACCTTGCTCTTTGGTGCTCTCAGCAAGTGGTTACCCAGCAACCATGCAGTTTCAGGCCACATTTTCCTCTCTACCACTGGACAGATGCATCCCTCACAGCTGCTGCTATCAGGAGGGAGAGAATATGATTTTGGGGGAGGGTGGGAGGAAGGTAACCATAAATGAAGATTTATACATCTCCCTCCATCTAGATTGCTGCATATCAGCTGTCTGGTACTTAGAGATAGTTTTTGACGAAAATTCAGGGTTCAGAATTCTTTCATTTCACAGCAAATGAGATTACTGTAAAAGAGGAGAGATCCCAGATGCTTGCTCTCCTTGCAGAAGAGCAAATAATCTTGCATGATTTTTCAGACTAGGTAATTGTAGCACCTGCCTTTGCCAAGCTGTGTAACGATGCAGCTCACCCTTACAGTGACCTTCAAAGGGGGGAGAAAAAAAAAAAAAAAAAAAAAAAAAGGAGAAATAACTTGTATGCAGAAATACCTATACCACATCTTGCAAGGAAAGACTCTGAAGAGCGCTTGCCTGCTGGCTATGCTGTATGTGACGGGGTGGGGGTTGGGACTTCACCCTGGATTCTCACACCATTCCTCTTTTACAACCAAAGAAGGTGACTGGTTTCTGCTTTTTCTTAGCTGTTTTTTCTTACAGCTGGATTTGTTGCCTGAATAGTTAAGACAGGAATTTGGTGCAGCACTGCTGTAGCACTGCAAATATGCACAAGACTCAGAAGAGGGACTGCCCAGGCGAAAGCTGGTGGAAGTGCATTGCAGGGAGTTCTTGCTACACCCAGTCCATCAGTATATATGTACACCCAGCCTGCTAATACGTACTCTGCACCTCTACAGAAATGCCTAGTCTTGGCCAGCAGTGCCAACTCCTCCCCTTGAGCTATAAAGCAACATTTCTGCAGACCATGAGTGGTGCAACACAAGAGGAGAGGGAGTGAGGAGGATGTACTCTCCTGCCTAACACATCCATGTAGGACAAAGTATAATGTAGCCCTTTGCTTTGTATCTAGTTGCCTTTAGCTGCAATGCATCCAAAAGAAGCCTACTATTTATTTGCTTTTCAGATTCCTCAGTTATGTTGAATCCTTTTCCTCAAAAGAGCTTCCTAAAATAGGCTCACAAAGGGTGTCTGCATCTAGGAGCACTTAATGGAGTTACTTGCTCACAGGCTCAATGAGCTTCAGAATGACCCTTTTAAAACTGTATCCTGCAAAAACTGTGCAATTTATTCCCATTAAAATTTATGTTGAAGCAAGCAAGGGACTATAATGAGCTATGTCTAGTTTCCACACAATTTCAAGACTGGAAAATTTTTCTATTTGCAAAGAGACCTGAATTCAGCAAGTCCTATTCTTTGCATATTCTTGGCTATGAGATCTGCTCATTGCCGGAAAGCACTCAGCATAGAATCATAGAATAGCCTTAGCTGGAAAAGACCTCCAAGACCATCAAGTCCAACCATTAACCTAGCACTGCCAAGTCACCACTACACCATGTCATGTAGCACCTCATCCACACATCTTTTAAATACCTCCGGGATGGGGACTCCACCACTGCCCTGGGCAGCCTGTGCCAGTGCTTGACAACCCTTTCAGAGAAGAAATTTCTCCTAATATCCAACCAACACCTCCCCTGGCACAACTTGAGGCCATTACTCCTCCTCCTATCACTAGTTACCTAAGAGAAGAAAGTGACCCCTGCCTCACTACAACCTCCTTTCAGGTAGTTGTAGAGAGCAATGAAGTCTCCCCTCAGCCTCCTCCAGACTCAACAACCCCAGTTCCCTCAGCCACTCCGTGTAAGACTTGTGCTCCAGACCCTTCACCAGCTTCATTGCCCTTCTCTGGACACACTCCAGCAGCTCAGTGTCCTCGTAGTGAGGGGCCCAAAACTGAACACAGTTTTTGAGGACCTCAGGACCACATTCAGGGTAAATAAGGGTGGCTGAGGCTGTGGCTGAGGGAGGCCTCACCTGATGAGCAGGAGCAGCAGCCGTGACTGTGTTGCAATGCGGCTGCGTGGTGGGATGAGGGACACAGCACATTCTTCTCCCTGCCACAGGCATTCCTACAAAGGCAGGCAGGCTCAGGGGCTGCCAGCTGCTCAACCCTTTGCTGCTGGAAGAATGCAGCTGAATGTGAAAACTTGTCACCAGGCTGAAGCCCTGATACACCTGTCCCTCCTGTCAGTCTCCTGCAGCAAAGTCTCTCAGGGACTTAAAAACTCAAGCCATAAAAGTGGGATTTAACTAGCCTTATTCTAGAATGCAATATGTAACATCCATGCTCCATATGTCCCATGGTGGGAATGTCCTTTTAAACTGTGCTATGTAAACAAGACAACAGCTGTGGAATGGCATGAGCTCTCCCTCAGTAATACAGAGAAGAGTTAAGCAAAACTTTAGAGGAACATTCCTTTTTGTTAAATACCTATGCCCAGAGAAATGGGAAGAATGCATGATGGGGATCAGTGTCATCTTTTTTATTAAGTGGCAGATCTGTGAGAAACCCATTAGAAGGAGGAAAACAGCTCCTCCAGCAATGAGAACAGGGGAAACTATTTCCTTTTTTCGTGTTGTTAACAGTCCTGCATCTAGCCTGGGAAGATAACATGTCGAGAAGCTCCAAGCACTCACCTTTATAGGTCAGCAGTGTGGGAGCCCTGGAGGAATGTACTCTGGTAATTGTATGGAAACAGCTGGCTGCAGCTGAATCATTCGTTTCTTCCCTGGAGATATATGTTTGTCTGTACTTTTTTCCCCATTTTCTTAAAATCTAAATTAGATTTCCATAATGCAGAGAAATTTCCAGATACTTCCAGTGAAAACGTGTATAACAAATGCAGTAATAAGCACTGCTCAAAGCATCCCTTATTCTGTGTGTTAGATGAACTGAGAGGAAAAGGATTGTGGTTTTCTGTTTGTTCCTTTGGTGGGCTTTTTTTTCCACATGAAAAAAATATCCTGTATTAATATCTGGTTAAACAAAATGCTTTAACTATAAATCAAACTTCTCGGCTGTTCGCCATTCCCCTTTCCTTTATTAAACTTGGCTAAATTGAAAGCAATCATCTTCAAATTGCAGGTCAAGGCGCTTGACCACTTTTAAAAAAGCAGCCCAATGGTTTGATTAATTTGATTTTAACGTGAAAATAATTAGTTCTACCAAACTTTCATTATTGGTTAATAAAGCTTCTAACATTACAATTTTCTTCTGTCCCAGTTACGATATATATATACTGACTTTTGTAACAGACACTAAGATTTAATATCCTCTTAGGTAAACATTGACCAAGACAAGAGGTCAATATTAACTTGTCAAATCAATAAATCCAAACATTCACATGGGTAGTTAATCTGCTTATACTTATTTCAAAAAAGCTCCAAAAGACAAGATTATCAAAGAAGTTAACATTGCTGAAGCTCAGAAACATTTTTCAAATAATTTAGGAAACTAGTAACAAGTGGTTTACTTGGAACATGGAAATTAAAACTCCTCATAAAACTTACCTACTTTGACCTAAACAGAAACTAGGAATCATCATCACACACGCACTTTTCACTTGGCTGTTTAAAGGCAGCTTGTAATTTTAGTGCCTGACTGCAAGCCTGCAGGGTCAAAAGTGAGAATTAGGTGCACTCTCTCCCAAATACCTGCTCTTCTAAATACCCTGGTTACACTCACTTGCATTGAGACTCTGGTAGCTCCGGGGGATGGGGAGAGATTTTATTAGAGCAATTTCTTTAGAGGTCTGGGTAGCAAGCCAAAATCTGCATTTACAAAGGTTTTCTGCAAGGAAATAAGTACAAGGTGTCCATCCTAAAGAGCTTTCCATCTGTGGTTATGGAGAAGTAAGACTTCCTAGCAAAGGTTCCAACTTCCCCTAAAATCCATTATTTATGATGGCCGTGTGATAAACAGGTAGTATCCTGGCTGAGTTAGAGAGAAGTAAGCATACACCTCATCAAGCTTTCAGAGAGGATTTTGAAAAGAATTTCCCACTTACTGCATTAATAGCCCTGTATCCAAAAGAGGTACAGTACAGAAGATGAGAGTAGAGAGTCTTTCACTCTTCTTTCTCTTCTGCAAAGCACATCTTTGAATAGAATATTTAAGGTCTCTGGACCCTTACTGTTTATTTCTAGAACTCAAGGAACATCCTGGCTACAGATTATCTGTGAGCTGGAAGTGCAAATCACCATGCAAATGATTACACTGAGGAGCCTTATTAATAGAAAGGCAAAGACTCTTCAGGAAGAGAAGGGTAGCAGGCAAGGAGAAAATGTTCCCATGGGTCAGCTGTGGGGTTAGCAGAGAGAATTCAAAGCTTGGAGCCGAATCATCAACAACCTCTCTTCGTTCTCACAATGGGCCATTGTTAAAGCATCTTGGTGATGTCCTCTGTTAATAATGGTGCATTCTCTTTGAGTAGTCTGCCCTAGAAACCTTATGAATTAGACATCAAGTCCCACAGACTTTAGCAAGGGAAAAGTAGAAAAAGCATAGAAAAGCTAGGCTTGCTTTTGAATTCCTTTGCTGTTGAAGGCACAGAAACAACACCAAGCATGCAGGAAAATATTCTTAATAAGGTGTGCAATCCAGTTGTGAAAACAGGAGGGAAAATACAACTGTAACACTACCAGTTTGATCCTAGCTTTCAACATTGGGATCATGGCTGTATTCTCTGCCCTTCATGTTAATGCAGCTGAAGGGGAAGAGGTTTGCAGAGCACCATTTATTTCAGTTGCCAGCTGTAATCACAGTCACCATCACTTATGCTGTGGCTATGTCCCCGTGTAACAGGATAGGAGTCCCCCATTCTGCTAGACCTTGATGAAGTAAGTATAAAAGACATCGATCCTGACACAAACAGCTTACCATCCAACCAACAGGCAACAAGCCTGAGCAACATAAAAGAAAGCAGTGAGGTGGAGGAGGTGTTAAAGGGAAGTTTATGGCATTTATGGGTTACAATGGATGGCTTTATACGCAGCTGAAGGTGCCCAAACAATTTAGAAGTGTTGAGCTTATCATAAAACGAGGAATTAAATGATAACAGCTCTGCTCAGACACAATTCCACATGGTCCCCTGAGCATACTGATCTCTAAATATGGGTAAGTCAGTGAGTTCACACTTAGGTTGTACTAAATCTTAGATTTGCTTACACAACACTGATCCAAGCCAGCTACAAAGAGCTGCAGAAGACAGAGTGGAGGATGGCCATGGAGGGAATACCAGCAGCAGTTGGAAATATGGTGATGGGTGTAAGTTGAGGCATCATCCCATGGCATCTTATCTACATTCAGTCCATACCCAGGGCTAAACTGTAGCAGTTGTTCTACCACCTGATGACCCCTCCCCAGCTCAGAAAGGGATTCAGGGGGGAAAAAAAGGGAGAAGCCCCATGGGTTGAAGTAGAAACAAATTTCATGAAATAACAAAACTAATACAATCACCAACATAAAGTATACAAGCTTATACTCAGCCTTGTCCTTAGGATCAGCAGCAGAAGACCAAGACGAAAAAGCCCCAGGAAGAGCACCTCCTCACCCTCAGTAAACTCTACTTTTATAATGAGCATAATTAAGTGGTGTGGGATACACCTGTGAGTCATCTCGGGTCAGCTGCCCTGACTGAATCTCCTAGCTGACTCGGGGCTACTCATGGCCTGCCTGCCATGGCTGGCCCATGGGTCTGTGCCTGGGAAACCAGGACACATCCACATTTTCCAGCACCCAAACCTAGAGCTGAGAGCTCAGGGGTCATTGGTACTGCACACGAGAGCAGCTTCAGGAACTGAAGGTTTTCCTGGTGGGTAGTATGTAACGAATGACTCTCAAAGGCAAAAAGGAAGACACATTGGTGAGCATATTCAGGAATTAGACACTTTAGGAAAAGCAGCATTACGAGATATGCAAGCTAAGTAGGTGGATAGACAGTGGGCTTGTCTACTGGGGAAATTCAGTACCCACTACGATAAGGTGTGAATTTATACAGCTCTAGCTACTCTGCACTAGCTTCCTGTGTGGATAGCCTTAATCTGTACTAAGAACGCTTTTGTGAGCACAATGGCACATTTATTATAGGAGTTAATGTAGAGCAGCTAATGCCCTGCAAATTCACACCCCGGCAAACACCACCCTGCCTGCCCCTGCTGATTACACAGGAGCACTTTTACAGCAAGGGACACTTCGAGCGGTGTACAGTCAGGGAAAGCATTTCCAAATGCTGACGCTGTGTTGGGGCAGGGCTGCCTGTGCAACCTCCTGGGCAGAAAACGTTAACAAGAATTGGACAGGGATACTTGTGAAACAAATAGGTCTGGACTTCTTGATAAGCTTAGGAGGGTATCCCAGAGAAAAAGGTTTTTTTCTGAGATGTCCCAGAACTGCTTTGTATTATTAAATAACTCTTTGAATATATGTATGCTAATATGCTTTATGCATCCTATAGACAGGATTCCCTTTCACCAGATACAAAAGTTTATTTACCTATTTGTTGGAAATCGTGAAACTGAAATAAAAGCAAAATGATGTAACTGAGATCACATCTGGAAAGGGACCCTAATCTCCTGATACTAAGCCCTGCTTTTACAGAGTCTGGCTGTCATAAACACAACTTTTTGCTTCTGTGAAGGGAAGAAAGACCTGAGACTTTGGCCCAACTATGAATCTGGATCCAGATTTCGTAGCTGAGGCACTGCAGTGTATGATGAACCTAGCAAAAACCATGCTTGCTGGAATACATCAAAAATAACACTTTTAAAAAAAAAAAAAAAAAAAAGGCTTTTAACAAATCCCAGTTATTTCTGAAAAAAAATGTTCATTTTAATCCTACTGACGTTGCTGAGACCCTTAATCCTGCGATTTTGTCACTTACTTGAGTACATGTAGGGGGAGAACAATCTGGTTCTATAGAAACAAACATATTCCTTTTATAAGTGATAGGTTAAGCATGCAAAGTCTGTCATTACCATAATGACAAGAGTGATGCTCTATGAAGAATACTAATGCATCTGTACTCATTCCATCACGGAGACCACGTCACTTTTATTATTGAAAGCTGCTGATGTGAATAACACAGAAAGGTTTCTCAACATTTCCTGTTTTGCTGAATAGTATGTCACATTGTCACAGCACACTGTTACATGATCTGGTAATGAAACACCATAATGCACTTATGCATGGAAACAGACTTAAGGATACGGAGAGTACATTAGCCCCCAATTATCTGGCCTTGGATGGCCTAAACCTCAACTTTCTGGATGCTTTCATGTCATGCATAAATGCAAAAAGTAGCATTCAGAACTGACAACCAGCACTGGCTGCAGGAGTGTAAAAGCATCTTCTGTGAAGGCAAACAAAAAAGTGTACTGTTGTACATAGAAATATTGAGTACTTATCAAGAGACATCCCACCCACTCTTAACTCTATCTGATTTTACCCTTAATGTTTTACAAATAAACAAGCTTCCATAAACACTCAGCTGTGCCATGTTATGCTGCAGTTATATAAAGAAGCTGCAGTGTTCCGCTTTTCAGGGATGAAGCTGTTTTATAAGTGGATGCTCCAATAGGAAACATCTGTCCCTTATTTATGGGCATGGTTTAAGCCACTGAAGTGCTGATTCTTTACTCTTTCCTCTCCCCTCTCTCCTAGTGGCCTATTCTACAGTTTGCCAACTATTTACAGTCTGTTCCAAACGTCCTTCTCTTTTTTATAGACCTGAGATTAGCCACGATATTACTCAATATGCTGACGTTTCTTATGCTTAGCATCTAAGGAGGTGTCTGCTGCTTCTTTTCCAGATCAGAGAAGATGGGTATGGAGTGGATGAATTCCTCAGAACTCTGAGGCAGCCAGTTCACTCAGGCAGGGAATGGCTCCATGTTACCACATCCCATCTGCAATGCTATCGTTACATGGTTGAATTGCAGTTTCCATTATAAGCCTCGTTTTCCGGGGTTTGTAGCTCATCCGTAACTGGCCATTAAGGTTGTCAGCCCAGCAATGAGTATTATTCTAAGACATTGTTAGAAAATTGGCTTAGCTTGCTTTGGTTTTTTTTTTTCCCCTTTAAGAGCTGAAGTCTAAGAACAGTTTTTAGATGTGGGCTGTGAAAACCTTGACAGACTGCAATGCCCTCACCAAAATATTATAGGTACTTTGACACACACTCTCAGCAAACAGAGCAGCACAGACTGAAACATGGAACTTGAATTAAGGTTAATTGAAAATCTTTCTGCATCTTGTGTGCCATGCTGCTCCATTCCTGGCCTTCCAACTCTTATTAGAGGAGCTGTCTATATTTAGTTTTCCCACACTAACCTCATTTGGGCTGCATGTTGGACTTCATCTCTCAGATTCTTTGTTTAGTTTAGTTTTGCTCAATTTCAAAGGCAGAAAAGAGCACTGCTAAAAGCTCTGTATACCTCCAAGGAATGTAAGAGAAATTCCACGCTTAGATGGTAGTTCAGAGCATTATGATTATCTACAGTTGTGAGTTTCACCCTCCCTCTGCTACCTAACTGTACTTGTTTGTACTATGTCTTCACAGGGCAGAAGTGGAGACTCAGTCTCATGGAAAGGATTGCAAGGAGGCGGTACTAGTTACGAATGCTAAAGGAAGAAGAGTGCTGATTCTCTTGTGGAAGAACATCTTCAGCTTCCAGGTTCCCTAAAGCTTTGTGCAACCTGGGTACAAGAAATGGGAACCATATTTTCTGATGTCTTTTGTCTCTGCTCTGGCTCTTTTTCGTCCAGCTCTCAGACAGCATGTCTTCAGATGGATATCTCAAAATGTTTAATCCATTGCTGAATGTCTGCAGTGTGGGTCAACTCGTTCCCTCCTGAGTGCCCCTGAACTCCTATGCCGCCATATCTTTCAGATAATGTGGTTGTCACAAGCTGTCTACTATGCTGGTCAAAAAGGCTTGAATCCCTCCCTTGATTTGGTTCTGTGTCATGGTCTGACTGTTGGATTACAAACCCTTCAGAGCTTTTAGTTTCCTTGAAAAATGCTGTGAACACTTATGATGAAGTCAGGCAAATGGCAGAGTGTGATAAATAATTAGCCTTGACAATTGTATTCAGAAGCCAAAATTCAAGGGAATTCAAGTAGAATTCCACTGCTGAATTGTGACCTGTTACACTACTTTCAATGCTGATGAAGACAGTAGGAAACCTAGTGAAAATGTAAGACTGCTATAATATTCTAATACATCACTAACAGGGAGTTTGTGCAATCACATTCCTCTTATTCCCACCAGTCTGCAGTTTTCTAGTTTAGTAATAAGGTACACAATACCCAGAATGTATAGCAATGCCATCCAAAAGGTATGTCGCCTCTCAAATCCTCTGTCCCTTTTTCACAAGTTGCTACCCCAATGGCAGAGACAGCACAGGAAGCAACACATCAGCTCCACTGACACCACAGTGCACAATCCAATACATCAGATTAAAGCACTACTGATTTGGGTTTGTGTTAAAATACTGAGCAGGGCACTGTTTCTGAGGAGAAGGTACATCTCCTGCTCCATCATTTCTGCTACAGGAGCAGTAACCTTAAAAAGGGGCAGGACAGCCAGCTGAGGCAGCTAGGATTTAGCTGTCACTGCCAAATCTGATAGGGATCACAAACCAGAGCCTTCAATTTCACCTACATTATTCACTCATGCTGTATTAACTCATTTCTATCAGCTTTTACTGCTTTGGCTAACATACGTGGATATCATATTGCGTATTGCTTAGCCAAGCTTGCTTCAGACCTCAACTGGACAGAATTCAGAGAAAATCAATGCAATGAGTCTGCCACTAACTCTTCCTGCAATGACTTACCCAGGAACTGGGCACAATTAGTCCAGCATCCTGTAGAAAGAAGTACCACTGCCTTCCTGCTCCACATGCATAAGTAAATCACATTTCTTAAAGTAAACTGAAATGCACAGCAGAAAACTGAAGCTTTCCCCCAAGCCTCCCTTTTGCTTGCTCAGTATCTAAATTCTTAAGTTTTATTTCTTTTTGGAATGCCACTGCTAATGTGAAGGAAATTAAATATCAACATTTCTTTCAGCACTTTTTAATCATATATTTTGTGGCTAGAACTTATGCTGTTAGCAAATGGATGTTAAACCTTGAGAAGATTACAGAGCAGCCCTGGGATTTCAAGAAACTTCAGGGAAAAAAACAGTCATTGTCCCACTATTATGTTGCAGCTACCTACAGTGTTAGGAAACAGAAAATTTATACTGATTAATGTGTTTCTCTGATCTACTCTCAATGCAAGAATGAGCTAACAAATTGAAAATTAAATTAATTTCGATAGGAATTAAATTTAATCCATCCAAATTCATATCTAAGGATGGTAAAAGTCATCTCTTAGAAAGAAATGAAGCAAAACACACTATCTCTAAACTCATCTGTTTCCTAGCTTCACAAAACGAACATAGATCTGCCCTAAGTGAGCCCAATCCCTGAAAAAAAGAAGTAGATAATTCCTTCCAAGAAGTCTTCAATTTCAAGGTATTTTGCTCTTGCTTAAATTTAAAAATCTGCAGACAGTAACCCTTCTTTAAGGGGAAATTGTCCTCCTAGAGGGAATAAGAACAGAAATACTAGAAAATGAAGCAATAACCTCCTAATAATGTATCCTTGAACCCAACAGTGACCACTATTCTGAATACTGCTTCTGCTCTGGATGCATGCTATTCAGAGGTCTTTTGGTATTTTCAGTCTTTTGAGCAAGGCTCTCCAATGAGCTGTAGCCAACTGCCTCAGCCCAATACGACTGCTGTCTTGACACAAGTTTTTGCCTTGATAGTTCACCCTGCTGCTTGCACCAGTCTTCGTTATGAGCCAATACAGCTTCCTCTTATTCTCCTATAACATCTGGAATAATGAGTTTGTGTTCTGTTCAAACACCAGCTAACAATTTAACAAAGTGGGAGGCCAGCACAGACTTAAGAAGCCATCAAAAACGACTACCCAGCAGAATGCCTTGCCTTCCTTCTACATTGCTGTCTTACAGATGTATGCACCTCAGTCACATTAGCAAAAATGTTTTACACTGGGATGTGCACTCCTGCAATGATTGTTGTCTGTTTTCCGAATGTGAAGCAGCAAGAGTGGTAGGAACAGGCAACACACAGCACAACATCTGAACTGAAACAAACAGTGATGAAAATGGGTTTGCTATGTATAACTAAGGTGTAAACCAGTAGAAAGAAAAAAGATGCAAATGGTGAAGTAAATTCAGATTCGATATTTTGTGGATGCCAAAGACACCAAAATGGATTCTTGCTTAATCAGAGGCTGGAAAAAAGGTAAAAAGCAACTAACAAAAGAAGTTGTATATGGGTCTGGAAGACTAATTTATTTGAAGGTAATATCTTGTGTGATTTTCTTGTTAAACTCACCTATCCTTGCAGCACAGAGTTATTATTATTTCACATGTATTGCTGTAAAAATATTTAGTGCAAATAACACTGCTTTCCCACATACGTCTACCTTTTAAGCATTTTGCACCCGAGGTGCAATTTCTATCAGTACTGAAACTAATTCCTCACATCCTACTAGTGAATTTTTTTCTGGCTGTGAGTGGTTATGTCAGCACTAGAGCCTCATGGGGTATAATATATGAATATGCACCATACTAGTGCTAACCTCCATTATTATGGGACTTATTACAGGTTTCTTTGTATGCCTGCTTCTTCTCATTAGTTATGACTTCAGTGTCAGCACCAAATGCCAGCTGTCTTACTCTCAACTGTTCCATGACAGGATCCTTTTAATATAGACTTCTCATCCAGTAATAAAGGAAAGGCCACCCAATCTCCCCAACACTGAATACTAATGCCTCTGCATGATACTCATCAAAAAGCAAATAGTCCACCGCTGTTTTAAACCTAGTGAAAGGCCAAGTACACCTTTGCATTTCAGGATATAACCTAATTTCACAAAACGGTGGAACTCTTTATGGCCCCTGGGAAACTAATATTGGTACATACCCAACACTGACCCACAAGAAGAGTCCCAAAACAGAGGAGCTCAAGGTTAGCTAGTTAGTTTTATTGAGGTTTGGTTCCTGGAAAAGTAGCATACGTGACCTCCACAGCTGGGGATTGAGGCAGTGAACTGCAGCTGTCCCCTGGGAGACCTATAGGTTCTGGCAATAAATACAGATTTCCCACATGTCAGTCTGAGACCTCAGTGAGGTAGAGGCAAACTGTGCTTAAAATCCTCACCCACGCCAGAGTGTCCCGTTTTAGTATCCCTACTCTAAAGTGTCAGAAACATCTGTACTAAAAGCCACCCTGTGGGTTGGCTGGGCAAATTCAGTGCTCCTCTGTCTTCCATAAGAGAAGGTGAGCAGTTCCCAGCTGTAACACAGAAGTCCACATATCCTCTAGAAGCATATTTTTCTTTCCATTGCAGCTTAGATACACTGCCTTCCCACTTCTTTGTGCAGGGCCAAAATATATGTTATTGATTTATTATGAAGAGCTTTGCCTAGCAGAACTTTGCAGGATATTCTGCAGGATAAAGAATCCAAGAAGTATGGCTCAAAGATGGTGGAAGATATTTTCTTTCAAGATAAAGGTCATAAACAAGCTGTATGCTATCCGTAACACCTTATTTCCTCATTTGCAGCTGAATCCTTCCTCATGAGAAAATTTAGAGGGAACTTTGCTACCATATTTGTGGTGAAGCCACAATAAATCCAACAGGATATTCCATTCAGAGGAGAGATCCAGGGGGGAACTGATATAAATTGCCAGCAAAAGCAGAACTATTTCAGGGTGGTCTACTTAGAACTAACTTCTCTGCTTGTTGATTATGTTGTTGACGGTTGGCCAAGATTTTTTTTCAGAAGAGCCTAAAGTTAGCTCAAAAGGTCATACTTGAAAATGCAGATAAATGGCCCAAATTGCATACATTCTGTGCTCCAGCAGCTCAGTCACTGGTTTAATTATGAAGGAAGCATGCTGCTTAATCATATTCCTAAACATTTTGAAAATCTTGACCTTTGATTTTTAACTAACTGTGATGCAGTCCCTGTCTAATCAACAGTTCTTAATCTATTCCACCAAGAAAAGAAGTAAAACTCTGTACACGTGGGACTGTTAAAGGCATAAAAATGAAGAGCAAGATGAAGTGAGTTTCCCCAGAACGGCCAATCCAAGAGCAAACTGCCAACACTGCCACTTTTTAGATGCCTACCTGACAAGATAGGAGAGCCTCTTTCAACCCTTCCTAAAAACCCTAGCCTGGAGGATGTTGGCTTTATTCTCTGGTATCTTGTTGTTGAGGGACCTTGCCAGGAAGCAAGTGCACAAAATCAGATAGTGAAGGAGAGACCGAGGGATCTGAAACATAAGTGGTGGGATCACAGTGGGGCAGCACTGAAGAAGCTGGAGCAGATCCAGTGAGCTGTTTGCGGTAACAGAGGAGAGAATTACTACACAACCTCATCCTCATTCCATAAGAGCAGTTGGTGGCTGTTAACTACATGCATACTATAAAAGGAGAATGAGAACTGGCCACCTTCAGCCAGAAGAAGAATGAATAAAATGCATTAGGTCTCCTACATATGAAGAATCAGAAACCTATACAAATAAACTATTTCTGCAACAAGGCATAGTGCCAGCAGCAACAGTCTGAACTACTAGTCTGCTCTGACAGCAATGAGAAATGGCAGCTACTCATAAGACATCACCTTAAAATAATAACAGCAAAAAGTGCCCCAAATCTGCATATGGAGCTCACTGTCTGGCTTTTTTAAGAACAGAAATACTTTGGCCATAGATAGATTAGTTGCTGGGTTTGGCTTTTGAGTAATTGAAGGAATCAGGCAGTGATTTAAGAGGAGTGGATCACCCAAAGTCCATACACGGCTTGGCTGTGTTAGCAGAGCTTACTGCTCTTATCTCATCTTGCTTGATTTTAAAAAGACTAATCATCAACACAGCAGGGTACATGCAGAATACCAAAAGGTCCAGTTCCACAGTTCTTCTGTTTGCATAAGCCTGCAGTAACTCACTTGGGTGAGTGGTCAGTAGAAAATTGACAGGAGACAAGGATCTGACCCCCGTCTGGAGAGTCTCAAGGCAATCAAAAGAGAAAGAAGGAGGGCTCCCATTAATGTTAAAAGCACTTGCAAGATCAGATTCCCCCTTTTTTTCTGCAAAAATATGTTTAGGTACATCTGTGTATTAAAAATAGAGAAGACACCCCCTATAAATTCATACAAGCTAAGTTGAACTTTGTGGTAGGGTGCAGTTAAAGTAAACAGTGGAGAATGGGAGAGCCAGAAAAAGTGGATTTGACCAGAGCCTCCAGCTAACTGTTCTATTTCCTTCCTTCCTCTTACATTTTACTTTGTTCTTTCAATCAGTCTGTGTATTTTTCTCCTGAAAATTAATCATTAGGGAAAGATGTACGTTTTAGAAAGGTTGAAGTAGTGCTGTTATTCTCCTACCAGGCAAAGGAAAAGTGCCCAAACTCAGCTCCAAGAAGTTCCTGATAGCTCTGATAAGCACTGAAAACACCATCGTCTGCACACTAAAGGGGCTTCCATTTCCACTGTGCTAACTTTGAAATTAATTTCATACAAAAAGCTTCATACAGCAGTGAGCCTGTCTGCAAGAAGAGCAGTGCTGGCATCAAACACTGCCTTTAGTTTCTTTCTCATCCTCTGTGACTTGTAGACTGGTTAATCAAGATTCTTGTCCAACTGAGTATGTGTCCCATTTTGATACTCCAAGAAGCACTGTTAATCCTCCTTCCAAAGGAGGGCACACATTTAAGATTAACTTTCATAAGAATTCACTGTGAAATGCTCACAAGGAGCCAAGGGACTTTTCAGGCTTGACACTTCTAGGTCAAATATCCTATGATTTGCGTGGTGAGACTGTTCTGAATGTTGTCCTGTCATTTACGGATCAGATCTAAACGTTTCATCATAACCTCTCACGTGCAAAGCTCCCGCCACTTCCTCCTTCAAATCCCTCCTTTCCTTTGAAAGGCTTCCAATGTTCCTCTGCTCACCAATAACATCTGCACCCACTTTATAGTAAAGTAATATTAGCGACTTGTGCCTAAAGTAGACTTTGTGCTGCCTGTAACAGGGCCTAGTCTTCCATCTGTTTGCAAAGTGTATACGTATTTTAAGGTCATTCCCTTCCTTCCCCCCAGAAAGCAACCAGACACTGATATAACCCAGGATCAAGTTTTGACGGCAGACCCTCAGTGGAATGGCTGAAGAAAACAGCACAATCTTCCAACCAGTCTCTTAGAGAAAGAGAAGTATATAGTTCTATTAGGAATGCTTGGAAGCCTCACAAGTACCCTTCTCAAACAAGGAATATCTGCAAGCCTTATAGAATAGAAATAACAAAAATTAAACTATTTCTCATTATGTTCTACAAGACATACTTTTCCTGTAAGCTTAGGGTTTATCAGCATAGGCTTTCTGATCAAGAACAAGTTTTTCAGCTTATCCAATTAAATTTAAACAGTTACTTTATCCTTTCAGTGTATATTTATCTCCCTGTCTTCTCCCTGCAAAGCCCCACAGAATTATGGTTGGTTTATTGGCAGGGCTGACCTGGAATTGTGCCGTAACACCTGATTATCACCGACCCGTGCAAAAATATCAAATGTATCATGCAGCATGTGTGTCCCCTTCCCCGCATCAGTTTCCATCTTCCTTAGGACCTCAGACTCCCGCTCCCCACATCCCACTCCTACCTCTTGTGCTGCTGGTTCTGGCACAGGCCTTGCTTCCCACTGCTGCAGCCACCAGACAGTAGCTGCCATGCCAGCCTTCCACAGCAACAACAAGTGGGATCTGGTCACAAAAGTGGCAGTAGCAGTGATCGAAGTTGCATGGAGGCAGTGGCTGAGGACTGTAGTTTCCCTAAAATGGCACTTTAAAAATAAACATTTGTTTTAGGTGCACAATATAGTGTATCCATAAAGTGAGGTCACAAGCACACAGAGAGCTGAGTCTCACTGGGAATTCAGCAGCTTATTTATACACTATTCTGGACTTTTAATTCTATGTATTTAGATACCCAAATAAATGGCATCTTTTTCTGCAAGGCTGAGAAGTGCATTTACTAAATATGGAAATAGGGTATCTAAAAATAAACACACAAGTATGAAGATGTTAGCCTTATTCTATAAGACAGGGGCAAGAGAACTGCAGCAACTTACATGTCCAAAATACTTGTCAAAATATCCCTTCTCCCACCCACCCCTCAAGAGCCCTGAGCAAAACAAAACAAAAGAAAAAAGCCTTTGCAAAAATTCCCAGAGTTGAGTGAACATGTCAAGAAAAGCACAGAGAAAAGATTGCTAGTGATCAGGGGATGAATAACTATTTATATTGCCAAAGGACAATACAGCTTTGACATTGTTTTACTAATTTTCACGTTCTTCGTCTTATGGCAGCAATCACCATAAGCCAGCAGAAGACAATACTACCTAATGGCAAATGAACCACATGAGCACTCACAGCATCCCCAGCCACTGCAGAGGGTGATAAAGCTACAGAGCAGCTGGAGTTTTGCTACAGCGACAAGCAAATATAAACACAAAAACGGAGGTTTCAGTTAATCTTTGTATTTTTGGAAGCCCTTCAACATAGCTCCAGCAAAAGCTGCTCCAACACCTTAGTTTTGAACTGGAATCACTATTAAACCTATCGGGTTTCTGCCCAGACATAGAAAATACCCTTATGTGAATTCCCAGGTGTATGTCTAATTTCTCTGTTTAATTACATCCCTGAATTTTAATTTCATTTTATCCTGGAAGTTTTTTTCAATATAGGTTTAAGTCACATTATCGAGCAGGATAAACCCTTCCACATATAGATACACAAATCTTTTTATTACCCGAATCCCAGCAGTCAATATTCTAGGTTAGAGAACTAAATTCCTGGGTTAGTAATTTATATCAAACTAAAAGGCAATGCCTTTCTGTAAGTGCTAAAGTAGTCCTCTCAAATTATTGCAAACTGTGAGTTACTGTTTCACTCAACACAACAGTCTTGAACATATTTCTGTCTCAAATTTCCTCTCTAAATGCCTACCAAAAAATGTGCTGTGGCTCAGCCTGTTTGAAGGATTTCTTCCTTCCTTTTTGCCTTTCCTAGCACACAGTATATTCCGCGTACAGCAGCATCTCCTAGCGGCCGCACTGCCTCTGCTCAAGGGAAAAGGCCCTGAACAGGGGAAATCGTGTTCCTCACCTTTTCACTACATTTCCATGTGCTTGCGCATTAAAAAGAATCAGCAGGGATCAGGTGTTGGTACTAACGCTGCACAGCAGTATATTTACCTTTGTTAAAGTGAAGGCTGCCCCCTGAGTTACAGAAGCATCTGTCAACGTGAGGGTCATAACCCTTCCCACCAGCTGCTGAGAGAGACAAGGGTGGGCTTGGCCAAACAGCCCTTTCCAAGGGTCCTTTGTAGGAAGAGTTTCTCCAAGGCTCAAATCAGATATCAGGTCTAATTTTGTGCTAATTTATCCCAGTGTAATTCTACTGAATTCCTGATTTTTACCAGCTAAATGAAAAAGGTGTCTACTTACTTTCTAAGCAGTTCATAATGAAGAATTTATTCTCTGGTTTATCTGGGAAAAGAAAAGGGCTTGCATGAAGTTATAGAAGTACTTTGGATAGTTTCCAGATAGGCAACAATTTACAAAGAACTGGAGGAATGCTTCCATACTTTCTGTAGAAAGGTTAGAGACATGCATAGGATTTCAGTATGCTAAATGCAGCAGAGAGATTATAGATGCTGTTAACATTTCAGCTCTAATCTGTAGCTAGTAGGCTGGAGCTGGGTTCATCAGTGTGCGCAGAACAGTGTACAGTGTTTTCAACACGCACAGGACTGGTGTAATCCTCTGAGCTGCTGGACACCCACTGCATTCTCTTTGGCCATCACCACTGCAGGGCTCAGCAGACAAAGCCTGCATTCAAGAGACAGTCGCTATTCAGAGCAGCTTAAGCACCCGCTTAGCTCCTCTGGAAGTCAAGATTAAATGTCAGGCACATGTTTCAGGACTTTCCTGAATTGAGTCAGGTCCATTATTTGGAAGACAACTTGCCTGCTGAATTAATTCCTAATCCTGGTCATTATATCCATGCTTGCAGTACTCCAATCCACAACTGTTTGGAGATTCTGTATTGTTTTCTCTGAAGCCTGCTGAAGAACATTAAAACAGACCAAGTATTCAATCTCCAGCAATAAAAAAAGAAGCAAAGAAGTAAAGAAGTAACATTGAACCTGTGCAGGAGTGCGCTCTCACACAGTTTCCTGTCCTCTGCATGGATAAATCAGAGTACTCCTTTTTTTTGTTTCTTTTGGGTTTTGATATCTGCTCCACTATAATTTCTCTGGCAAGGGAAACATCATACAGCAGTAACAAAACCAGCATTATTTATTTATTGGGAGCTCTCTGTGTGATTGACATTTACAATACCCGTAGGGAGGCACAGGCCCTGTCTCAAGGGTCTTGCAGCCTGGAAAAACAACACAGTTCAGAGTCATTGGCCAGACAATCAGAGCCAAATATGTGAACCTTAAACAATTCACCATTTACATTTAAATGTTGCCTCTTTTTCTGGATTAATATAGAAAGGCTGAGCAGATTAACAGTATTTGGGGGAGAAATATAGACTGTTTCCACTGCAAAGTAGAAAAGGCAGAGAAAATGCTATTTTCATTGTACCCAGAAAGACTAAGTACACCTGAAGAATCAGGGGATCAAATCTTCAAGAGGACTGGATGCTGGTGCTCCTTAATAGGTAGAATTTCCAAAAAATCCGGAAAATAACTATGTATCTCTTCAGTCTGAAGTAAGAATCAGAAATGTGTTAAGCATTGATGTGAACTTGAAGCCCAGGACCCCCAGGACTCTCCTCTTCATCCTCTCCGCCTCTCTCCCCACCAAAACTCCTCTGTTAATCTGTATTGTATTCTCCCAGGCAGGAAAATCCCATCTATATCTAAACTGATTCTCTTTTTTTCCTCAAAGCCCAAAGAAGGTACTGCAGCACAAAGGGAACAGGATTATCTCTGAGGGCTTTATGAAGTGGGAGGAAGCTGCTGCAGAGGTTGCAGAGCAATCAGTTTTCTCTGAATTACTGTGCAACCTGTCAAACTAGGCAAGTAAAAGCCCCTTTATACCGTTAATAACCTGTATCACTGGCTGCGTTCCTTCAGTTCAAATATTACTTCAAATATGGGACATTCTACTGATTCTCCTGTTATTTGATTGCCAGTAATGCTGCCGTATTGGACACTGCTTCTGACATGTTATACACTAATGGAATTTAAAAAAATATCAAAAATTCAGTAAAACCCACATTTTTTTTTAAAAATTCTGAAAATAAATTACCCACTTTAAACAATCAATGATTTTTTAAAAAAAATTTAGTATGATTCCCAGCCATTTGTTGAAAATCAGTGCTTTTTCTAATTGAAATCCTTAAGAATAAATGACCACAGCACATTAAATGTGAATCCTGTCGATAGATTCATGTCCAAAGCTAGCAGAGTGCTTCTTGGTTACGGCTCCTGCAGCTGAGAAATGTGAATGCCTGCAGCTATTCTCAGGGGGCAATTTATTTATGGTCCCCCCGTGCTTGACCAGCTCTCTTCATGAATGCACTTACTTGGGGAGTGTAAAATAAAATCTTTGAGCACAAGCTTCCCAGATCTCCAAGGAGATGGGAAAAGAGGTCCCTCGTTTCTCTGCTTTCTCCTCTCTGCATGTACATAAAGGTTTTGATCCTGTGACACAGCCCCGGTGTATAAAAAGCAAACACTGTGCAACAAGAGCAACAGAAGTCATCACAGCTATAGGAAGTTAACAGCATGAAACTTTGAACAGGAAGGCTAAGTTTAACCCCAATTGCCCTGTTCAAGTCTAGCCTAGAGCTGGAAAGAAAATAGCTGGAAAGAAAAAACACTGCCGCATGACAGCGTTCATTGCTTCCTGAACAGCTCCAGACTCTCGGGGGTGAACGTGTGAGTGCTCCCAGCTTCAGAGACCTCAGACTACATCAGGTTAATTTATTTCCTATAAACAGAATCTCCACTCTTAGGAACAAACACACTGGGGCCTGTCCAGTTGATTTTTCTGGCAGTATTTTGCCCTCAGAAACTACACTGGAGCACACTCAGACATATGCTTAACATCCTTAATCTAGAAGGCACTTAAACTCATGATTAACTTTGGGCACATGTTTATGAAGCAGAAGACTTGTTTAAATTCTAAAAGGAATACAAGAAAATGGCTGTTTTGATCTTCCGGCTAAAAGGAAAATAAACAAACAGACCCTTTGAGTCAGCCTGATATGAAAACAGAAGCCAAGGAGAAAAAGAAGGGTGATGAGAGCTGAAACCAATGTATATCATTTAGTTGCAATTCAGGTGCTACCAGCCCTTTCATCACCTTTCTTTATTTTGCATTCAATAACAGTCAAATGTGCTAAAAAAAAAGTACTCTTGAAACTGAAAATATTCAATCACATTTCCAAATGGTGTCAAGCTAGAGCTGCTGTCTTTGCAAGTATGTCCTGGTTCCCCAGGCACAGACCCATGGGCCAGTCATGCAGGCAGGCCATGAGTAGCCCTGAGTCAGCTGGGAGATCCAATGAAGGCAGCTGACTCACAGGTGTATCCCATACCACTTCATCATGCTCATTATAAAAGGAGGGAGCTCAGTGAGGGTGGGGTTCCTCCTTTCCCTGGGGCTTCTCCCTTGTGGTCTTCTGTTGCTGCTATCAGCATTGAGAACCAGGCTGAGTAGACTCCTCCATGCTTTATGTGGATTATTGTCTCAATTTTATTGTTCCATTAAATCTGTTTATACTTCAACTCATGGGCCTTTTCCTCTTTTTACCTGATTCTCCTTCCCGACTGGGGAGGGAGCCCTGGGTGAGATAGTAACTGCTACAGTTTATCCCTGAGTAGTGGCTAACCGTAGACAGAGTACTAAACTTATCAGCAAATGTTCATCTACCTGTAGAACTGACCCCAAACGAGGATCTCAGTTACAATGAAAGCAATTAGGCAGAGGTCAAAGGAGGAGAAAAATCCGAGGTGCCTCTCACTGTAGGCTAAGAATCAGCGATGTTGGTTTGCTCCAAGTCATAGCAAGCATCTACAGATAAATAGTTCGCCTGATAAAATAATGCCACAGATTGTGCTACTTGTTCTTTTGTAAACAAAACACTTCCTCTTTGTCCTTGCAGGTGTGAACTGTATCTGCACTATATCCAGTGCAATGTGAAACCACACAGAACAAGCTGCTCTTAAAAGGCAAGATGGCAGAGACTTATTTCACTTCTTTTTAAAGCAAAAACATCACACCAGAAGTTATCTTTGCGTATGAAAATTTACATTTTACATTAGGAAAATATTTAGATGTAGACACATTATAACTGAAAGGAAGTCACTGACTTTTACTGTTATTTTTTTATTTTTATGTTGTGGGGTAGTAAATGTTGCAGTCTTAGTAAAAGAGTTGCTAAACAGAGGTGCTCATGCCACTGCTTCCTGTTTAGGTGAATTTGGAATAGTGCCACCACTTATTTCAACAGAAGTGAGTGGTGTAAAAATAAAAGGTAAGTTTCACCCATCATGAAGAATGAAATTAAATGAGGAGACAACTGCTGGGAAGAAGCTACAGATAGGTAAAAAAAACATAGTATAAAAAAGCTCAAAGCAAGACAGAGACTCGTAAGGCTGTCAGAAGAACTACAAGCACAAAAGGATTTTTTAGATGGGCAGTTTACACATCTGAAAAGATTTTAAATAAACATGTCTTCCTCCATGAATGCTACCTAGTTTGTGCTTGGAAATGAAACTGAGCATTACTGTTTAATATTTTTCATGCATATTATGGTATATGAATCAGTCTGTAACTTTTTTATTAATTAGATTTATTTATTCTTCTACACAGTGAAAAACACTCTCTGGGTTCCCTCAGCTGAAAATAATGCACTGCTACTCAGGAAACAAATCTGACCTTACATAAGTAGTACTTGATGGGGTACTACAACTATATGTCTGTAAAGGGAGAATATGTCACTTTATACGATGCCTTTGAATAATGTTTTTCCTACCGGCATGGAGTTTCATGTGCTTCATCCAGAGTTTGTCCCACTGAAGAGGACAAGGTAGTCAGTGCAGAATCTAGCCCTGGTAAGCCAGAGTCCATAATATTTAATCGGCGTGACAAGCTTCCCAAATATTGCCAAAACATCTTGTGAGAGGAATTTCTCAATTAGTTTCAGAGGGTATCAGTCTCTTCAGATAAAGATGGAGGAAATTTTAGCTTCGTATTGTTTCAAATGTGCACAGAAAAACAGTTTCTAAAGTGTTACTGCAAGGTCCTTGAGGTTTACAGCATTAAGCTGATAATCCACAGCATGGTACTTTCAAGTTTTAATTGTGCTTCAATGGTTTAATTATCTTCTATTTTAGTTTTGAATGGTTTGATCTACAGTTCGCATGAGCTATCTCATCGCCATCATTCACATGAGAAATCCTTTGAGGCCCAGGGTATTCTCATGTGACTGAGCTCCTCAGGGCCTATGGTGTACATAAATAGCAGAGCCTGCACAATCATGTAACATAGAGGAGGAACTGTGCCTTTTGGTTTGGGTCTGTGGGTTTCTTACTGCTCATGTGAAGATACTGTGGGGACCAATGACATGGACATCCAGAAAAATGTAGAAACTATTTTTGAACTCAAGTTCCCATGTTTGCAGCACATTTCTCTTTCAGAAGTAATGGCAAGCTTTGCTTTGGGGGCAAGCAGCACATCTGGAGCCACAGAAGGAAGAATGGAGTTCCAGTGGTCCAGATGAGTCATTGTTCCATCTTAATGGAAAACCTATAAAATATCAAACTGCCAGAAAGTAATAGATCTTTTGGGGGTTTATTAGTTTTACAGGCCTTATAAAAATTACTAGGAAAACATATAACTTCAATAGCTGAAAACTGAAAAGGTTTCACGAGCTTACGCTCAGCCTGTGTGGATCATGGCATCGCTACAGTTCTGCAGCTGAGATGTGGCACACCAGCTGCAAAAATTCCCCAAGCTCTCTCGCTTTTATTTAGCTGTCCTCCAAGGTCACATGAAAGCTTGTGGCTAGAGTTTCCCTTTGAATGCGATTTCATGAAAATATTTAGAGTGCTGCATATAGCTGAGGTTCTTCCTTAGTCACAGCTTCCCTGGTGATTTCTACGTACTGATGCTGTAGACTGAAGTTTGCAGCTGATGAAACCACTCAGAAGTATTGCAAGTCTAGATATATATGTTTATCTACGCTGTATACTCAAGGGGCTTACCAGGCATAATTGCCTATCAGGAACACCAATTTAAGTAAGAATTTGTATCGCATTTCCAGATTTGAAGAGGTATGACAGAAATTACAGACCAGACTGTAAACAGGGACGAGACCCATTGTCAGTGGTTACGTAATAGAACAACTACTCTGACTCTCAGACACAAAGGCCGTAGTGATTAACTACACCCAGCAACTATCAACTATAGCAGTTAGCAGAGCTCATCACCTTGGTCCAGAGAAGAGCCAAATCACTCTCTTGCATCACTTACAGCCACCCTAGTATGATGACAATTAGACAGTTGTTGATACCAAGGTAGTCAAAGGTGGCTGGATCATGACCTTTAGGTTGGGAGTGGCAGTGACAGTCCCCTTTATCTAATGATCTACATAAGGACTGGTAATGATGATGCCTGTATAGAATGTGCATGCATAAGGTTAGAGCTGGTGAAACTACAGCCAGGCAGATCCTGCTGCTCTCTGAGATTTTTCTGTTATAAATACCCCAGAAAAAAAGAACAGGAAAGCAAAAAAAAAAAAAACAAACCATGAAAATTGAGCACAGTTCATTCTTGTATACCCAATCTGAATACATGCCAAGTGCTTCAGGCAGACAAACAGAAGATCTGCTCATTGCTGAGGCAAATAACTCCTCTGGAGTAATCTGGGTAATAAAGAAAATGGACTTTATGGAAAGTAAATCTCTACATGTGTAAGAAAGCTGAGCTGTATCACAACTTTTTTTTTTCCTCCAGTAGCTTTTAGATCTTTGGAAGATTTTTATTTAAGTGGAACATGACTACCCTGGGGCCTCTTCTACTAATTAGCCAGCTACAAATGAAGTATGACACAGACCGCATCCAGTGGATGCAGGGATTTATCCTTCAGTCAGATGCAGAGGTCACCCAAGTTGAGGGACACTTTACAGTGACATCAAGAGTCTTGATTTGCCTTTCCCATTCGGAAAAGTAATTATACTACAGTGACTACAAGCAACTTACCCAAATACAACGATGTTAACACAATACAATTCGGGACTTTTGGTTGTGAACATATGAAGCTTTATTACTCTGTACCAAAATGGCCCACTTCCTGTAAGAAAAGCAGGAGAATAATTAGAAATTTATTAGTGAGCTAGGGGACCCACAGCTATATTTTGTTGATGGAGTCTACAAAAGCACCTAATTTTTACATTCTCTTTCTGAAATGTATTGCAAAGTGGAATAGAGTTGGCTTAGTTATGTTAAAGCTCAAAATTATTTCTAACTCAGTTTATAGTGATTTTATTCCCACATTTTCCAACTTGCAAAAACAACTTTTGGTCTCTAGTTTGGACATTTAATGCCTCTTTTATCAGATTACAGGTAAGGAGATACACCTTCATGTTTTGCTCCCCCAAACCCAAATGGCAGAGGGGCCTTTCTGTGTCATTGCAAAATTTCCTGCACCAAAAGGTCAAAATAAATCTATTGGCAATTAGGCCTCACCAACTGGCCGAAGAATTTGTTACTCTGTAAGCTTGTTGCTAGAATAAGGGGAAGCAATGGCCTGCATGAGCCAGAACATGTTATTTGTTGCATGATAGAATAAACAGCAGACATTAATACTTTAACACTCATTTGTTGCTAATGCATTCAGATTCATTATAAATGAAGGAAACAAAATTAATAGATCTGAGTTTATGGTGGATTTCCATTAGGGGCTTGTGTTCTAGCTGCCAACACATCTGGATTTCCTAGGAGTGAATGAGTTTAATCACAATGTAATTGTTGTATGTAGAAAATAACTAATTAAGCTGCGTAAAAGGTTTTGTAAAAGCATTCAAAACAATGGGAAGATTCCCAGTTGCCTCTTCTTGCTTTTAGCACAATGATATATATCCCCTTGTGCTTGATCTCAAATCAGTGTGTAATTTTCACAGACTGTGATATAGGATATATTTATGGTCTCATAGTACAAGGAGTTAGAGAAGCAAGACTTCAGAAAGGGAAAACCTTTGTCAAAACACAGACTCATACATGTTGCATGCTGTGACAAAAGACAGTCGTGGTACAAGGAAGCAGTCATACACCTTCTAAAATGACATTGAGAATGAAAAGACAAACCAACTGGTTGTCCATGTTTCTGAATTATTTTGCTGTCATGCATTCATTTCACACAAGTACTTTGTGTGGGACAGAGGATGGGTTACAAAGGAGGACGAACAGCTTTAGAAGGGGAATTTGTTAACCCTATCACAACAATATAGCCCTGGGAGGGACTTCAAGAGATCACTTGCACCAAAGCTGGAAGACAATCTGACTCTCAACATGTTCGTTAAGAGTTATGTATCCTTCAATTATGGCAATGTCACTCCATTCCCATGTCATCTAGTCTTTTAGTATCTTAAGGTAATGTTTTTTTCTGAATAGCTCACCTGAACTTTGCTGCATTTTGAGCCCGTTATTTCTTGCCCTAGCTTATGAGGATATGGAGAAGAAACTATTTCTTTCAGATATGGATTTACAGTCTATTACAGGACTAATGGAGGGCTGTGAAAGACACCTCTCCATAGTTTGACAGAGTGTGAAGGCTGAGAAAATTTAAAATACAGTTCCTCCAATATTTAAAGATGCCTTGCGTGCTTCAAACAAATAACAGAGCTCGAGCATATGCTTAGCATACAGGCAAGGTAATTAAAAAGTTATTGAAGAAGTTAATGACAGACATGCATCTAACCAGTAGGAAAAACATCATACAAAGAGAGAAGGAACTGTCAAATATATGTAACAGGTAAATGTGACGCAGTGCCATTGGACTCAGGCTTGACAATAAGATCACCAGGATATGTTATTGTGCTCTCAGCTTCTGTACATAATGAATAAAAGAACATGAGCAATGAATTCAGTCTTGAATAGCATCTGAGTGAATGACAGATGATAGATAGGTGTCAGAGACAGACACAAACCCAGTCAAAATCATTATGGTTTAGTGTGTGATTGACTGTGAATAGTGATTAAACTGAATGGAGATCCTTTGCTAACGGTAGCCAACATCCCTTTCTGTTTAGAGAATATAGAGTATATACTCTGTACAAAGACTGAAAAGCCTTGCATTATCTCACCTTGTTCTGACTTGTCATGGCCTTTTTGTCTATATAGATAGTATATACACACTGTATAGAGAGAGAATATACAGTACACGCTCCTAATACAGAAAGAAAAGCCTCGGCTCGGTTTCCCCTGCCTCTGTTGGTAGATAATAACAGAGGGAAAGTTGTCATCTCACCTTGTGAGGCCTTTTCCCCCTGCGCAGAGCACACACATCAGCCTATGTGTTCCGGGGTACATATATTCCCAAGTTATAGATAGCATATATTATCTACATGCACAGAAACCCCTCAGTTAGGCAAAACGATGGGAAGTGTATGTCTGGTGTGTGTCCCTGCCCGTGCCCTGAGGCTCCGCAGGGCTGCCGGCGGGGCACGCGGCCCCCATCACACACGGACTCAGCGAGCCGGGCCCCGCCGCGCCGCTTCTCCCGGCCACACAGGCCGGTCCCTGAGCGGAGCGGGTGCGGTGAGCACTTCCCCAGCGTGCGGCACCCGCCCCGCAGCGGGAAGGGAGGCCTGAAACGGGGGTGGGACGCGGGGCGCCCGGTTACCCTCACGGCGGGCAAGGCGGTGCCGCGGAGGGGCCGCCAGAGGGCGCTGTGGGCGGCGGCGTTGAGGGCCGCGGCGACAGGAACGGCGCCCGAGTCCGCCTGCGCGGTCCTACCCTCCCCGCTCCCGTGGGGCGGCCGCGGCCTCCCGCCCGCTGGCGACCCCTGACGCCCGTTTGCGCTCGGGGCGGAGGAGAAGGAGGAAGAGGAGCGGCTCGGAGTGAGGAACCGCTGCGAGAAGCCATGTCCGCACCCGCCGGGGTGCCGCCGCGGCCCGTGGGTGCCACTGCCGCCGTTTACCCGGGCGGGCCCGGCGCCTCCCGTGAGGCCGCGGCCGCTCAGAGCGGTGCACCTCTCTACCAGAACGGTGAGGGGCCGGCGGCCTGCGCGGGGCCTAGCGCTGGCGGCGCGGCGGCGGGGAGAGGCCGCCCGCGGGGTCCTCGGGGCGAGCTGCGCCGCTCCCTCCCCGGGGGCCCCGCGAGTGCGGGGGGCAGGAGGTGCGGGGAAGGGAGGCTGCTGCTTTTCCCTCTCCCGGGGGTGGCAGGAGGCGCGGGGCGCCGCGGCGGCCGCTGTGGGGGGCGGCGTGGGCGCGGGTCCGGCGGAGGGCCCGGCGGGCCGCGGCGGAGCCGGTGTGTGATGAAGCCCTTTCTGTGAAAGGCATCAGAACCCGGCGGAGCCGCCTGGGGGAACTGCGGTGGTAACTTTCCAGGGGCGAGGAGAGGGTATCCGCTGCCTTTTCGCCAGCTGGGGTCCGCTCGGTGCTGTGGCCCCGGTCTGTGACGTTTCGGGAATGCTCTGGAGGCCGGGGCACCTCCAGGCCTCGGCTCTGGCGGCCGTGCACGGGTAAGGGCCGACGAACACGTCCTGTAGGTGAGAGTGCTTGCAAGCGAAGGATAACTGTTTATCGACTTACAAGTAGTAAGTGGGTAGGCGGTCACACAACTGGATCTTGGGTCTGGAGCTGAATAAACAAGCTTGGACCAGTGAAATGTGGGTCACTGAAAAACAAAGGTAAAATAGTTCAAAGTCACAAAATACTGACTTAGTTTCCAGGTGGAGAGGTATTGAGACTAACCGCACTGTAAATAATTAGCATGCAGTTCCTCACTTCGGAACTGGTGCACTGTAAAATCAGTTCTTTATTAATGCACCTCGTTAACTTTTCAGAATGCCTATATGATCTTCATCCCCACCTAATGATGGTTTGGTATCTAAATTGGGCCTCTGGCTTGGATAGAGTTCTAGCTCCTACTATTAAACCCTTTCTTTTGTGGTCAGGCTATTTTAAGCACAGCGTAAAGATGAACAAAATGTTTTACTCATTAATATTTCTCATGTCCAACGGGGTATTAAGCACTTACATGCCTATAAAGTAGGTTTGGAGTCAGATTGCAGATAATTCGAAAAGGAAGTTAATCACCTGGTAGATTTTAGGGAGACACTAATGCCTCAGATGTGCTCAAACTTTAGTGTTGTAATATTGAGTTTTGTCAAAATTATTCAGAAAATGCCAACTTGTATGGCTTTTAATAAAAAGCATATTATTATCAGGACACAGCTTCTACAGTATCAGTAATCTGGAAGTGTATTTCACAGAAACAAATAGAAACTGACATTGAATGTTCTCCTTGTGTTTTTAACTGAATGAGACAGTAATTTCAAAGAGCCGTCATTACTGCTTGTTATTTTAATTAATTAACTCCATGTTGGTGGAAATATTAAAAACATCTTGTTTAAAACTTTGTGGTTGACGTTTTATTTTCTGTGAAACACTTTTTCTTTAATTCTGAGAAATTTATACAGTGTTCAGTAATAGTGTTGAATTTTTACTGCATAACTTGCTAACTATTCAGCTTAACTTTGGCTCCTCTGTTCCTTAAGATATGTTATAGTGATGTATATTTGATGATTTGTAGGCAAGAATTCTGAATTTGTCATTTAGCAATAGCATTCCAGAATTTTTACGTCAGTGTATCTGTCTTCTTTTAGTACTAATCTTCTGAAGTTATAACACAGGATTTTTTTTAAAAAAAAACATGTAATAGGAGGGGGAGAAGAGAGGAATAGTAACAGAAAAAGGCTGTACAGGAAATCTCTGTTCTGTCTGATAGAAACTAAATTTCACAGAGACTGTCATTGCTTTTAAATTTCATTTTGTGTCAGTACAATGGAGTTTAAATGTAAGATAGTTAAGCAAATATAGCTATTTCTGTATTGGCTGAAAGAAAACAATAGTGCATCCTTTCAGATGATTAGAATGCTCTGTGTTTTAGTTTCATAAAATGTGGGTTTTTCAGGTAAAACTTTGAAGTTACTGGGATTTGATGAAAGAGAGGCTATTTTTTTGCAGAAAGTAAGCAACCTGTTGCATGTATAGTGAAATTAAAAAGGATATTCAACTTTGTTTTTAGTAAGTTTTGCCTGGCCCAATGACCAAATCCATTTGAGACCCTTGGAGACTTCAGTTTTAGTATAACTAAGGGTGCTTTGGTTTTATTTAAAAAAAACCCACAACTTATTGTTTGTATTTTATTATTATTTTTCTTCTTTCCTGCAGCACTCTGTTTGATCCTATACTGAAATAAAGTGTTTAAGTAAAAAAAAAAAAAGCCCTTGTTGGAGGTGTGTTCATAAGTCTGGGGCTTTAAAATAGAATTCTTCTGAATAAAATGTTGCAAATTTGAGAAGCTTTTATTGTAGGAGTCTTACAGGTGGCTTTGTATCGAAGTGGAAAGTGACTCATTTCCTAATTTCGGTGTAATAAAATGTTGCTTGTTTAATCGGTACATAAGACGATGTATTTTTCCAGTAGTGATGGAGGACCTCAGTGCTAACAATTTAATGTATTGAAATGTAATGCTGAGCAGATAGTTGTTTTGAATCCCCATGCTTCTCCAGAAGATTTTTGTCTAGTGTTGTCTACAACTGGTTCGTGAGATTACCGCTAGTGTATCTGCTAGCATTTTGAGACCATAATTTCAATTGTGATGGTATTTAGCCTTGTATTCCATCTGTCCTCAGACTTCAGATCTTTTGAATAGTTTCATTAAATTTGATAAAGAGGATAGAGGTCTGAAAGATACGAAATCCCTGAATATTTTGTGAAAGTGGGAAGCTGAGTGAATGAAGGAGCTAGACATTAATTCTGTGACTGACCTGTTGTGAGAGCTCAGGAGCAGCTTGATTTGCTGGTATGTTTGCTGGCAATTAAGGGTATGCAGAGCTTAACGAGGTACAGTTATGCTGACCCCATCCATCCTGTAAGGGGTACATGAGGGAGCTGTAATGGGTAAAGGGATGTTAAAAGAAAAAAGATATTACAGAAAATTAACAAGTGTTCTTCACTAGTAAGGAAGATGATGGTGTAGGATATATAAGGTAGATGTAGGTAGGGAATTTAGCAGGTGGCTAAATTATTTGGGTGAGAGAATGCATGGACATAAAAATCCAAACAAAAGTGACACTAGCAAGCAAACATTTACTAATTCACATAGTGATATAGCCATAGTGCTACTTTTTTGCCTTTTTTTTTTTGTGATGGCTTCCCTCCCGCAAAAGAAGTGATAAGGCTTTTGGGGTTCGCCTGTTAATGTTTCTGTAGCTATATGTTATAACATCATAAAATACTGATTTGTTGAAAGAGAGAAGAGGTTCGCTGCTTTCGTTGTAGAGATGGTGTTTTAGCAGTCCATCTTCAATGTGCAGCTAAGGTTTTCAATTCCTCTCATGGAGTTATTTGAAAGAGAGTTGTCAGGTGTTTGGGGAGGAAGGTAGGGAAAACGATTCTATGGTTCTACCTGAGACATCAGGACAGATTGTACAATTAACCAGGTTTCAAAATAACACTGAAGATGTACCCAGATTTCCAGTGTTGAAAACTGTCTAATTATCTAGTCATCATTAGTAGCTTCAGCTACTAATTGCAGTACGAAAATTACTTTCTACTCACATCCTTCATAATCAAATAGACAAAAAAATCACTTCAGATAATGAGAATAATCTTTTATCTGTTACTGTAAAACTTGCTTTTAAAGGACCAGGAATTTGAAATCAAAAATATGTTTTTTCAAATATTGGGTGTATCTGTCCTAGTGAGGTCTTCATGGGATTTATACTCTCGGGTGCTCATGTATAGTTTTAAATTACAGATGTTTCTACTTAAAAATGTGAATAAAGATGACTTGGGCATGCTATAGTGTAGAGACTGATATCTTGTATTGGTAATTTAATCTGTCTTTATTTATAGTGTGTGTTTTTAAACCAGAGCTAGATACTGCATGACTTTGTAGTAGTTGGTTGATGCACCACCTTTTATTTAGAAATCGGATGCTTCTGTATCAGTTTGTAAACTATACCTGCTCAGTTAGTTTGTTCCACATATGTCAGTGGAACAAATGCACAGACTCTTCAGAGAAAACATCTTTTCTTGCCATCTGAAGTGACTTAACTGTTTAAAGTAATAAGCCTCGAGAGACATGTTATTGCTGTGTTTTTGAATTTGCTCTTTCAGACTTTAAAAAAGCAAGTCAAAAGTCTGCCAAAGGTCATGTAGCTGTTAATGACTTGCTAACTCAAAATCCTTTTCCTTTAAAGGAGAATAAACTACAGAACTTTATGAAGCAGCTCCCACTTTTTCAAGAAAATATTTAATCACAAGCATAGTTGTGTACTCTCCTCAAAACTCAGGATGTAATTTTTTTTTTTTAAGCTCCTTATGCTTTCTCCCAAAATGCCTTTCTGTCTTTTGACTCAGCAGTCCAAGTTACTGTTGTTCATTTTTTTTAGCTTCTTTCTCTTGTGCTCAACTTTTTGAGTTGTCAGTTATGAAAAGGCATTTTTAATTTTATCAGAAAGCAATTTTGGACAGTATGTTCCTTGCTTAGAAGATTCTGTTAACAAACTGATTATTAAAATTGCCTTGCAAGATAACCATAGAGCATCTGGGTGTTACTTTGAGAACAATGACTTTTCAGAATTTCAAGACAAGAGAAGTAATTCTTATATTTTGTAATCATTGTAAATATAAGGGGGGGAATGTTCAAATTGTTCAGATTTGTGAGTGGCCTAGTGCTGTGGCTTGTGTTTCTAGTCACTGAGGGCTGGGAAACAACACCGTAGTCATTTAGCATGACAGAAGCAGTGGGGTGTGGTAATTTTGAGAGAGGAAGTTATCCAGGGAAATGTGTTTGTCGTTCCCTAGAAAATAAAAATAGGGTTCAGGAAAAGAACTGGAGGAAAAAACAGGAGGATTTACTGTTGATCAGTTGGCGTTGGGAAAAAAAAAACCCAACACAACAGTTTGGACATTCAAGTACTTGTTTGACCCGTGCTGGACCAGTACGTAATTAACCTCTAATGTTGCAGAGTCAGTTGCACTGACAGCAGAGGTTAATTTCTCTGATATCAACATCTCCTATACTTCGTGTAAGTATCAGGCAGTAAACAGAAATTAAGTGCTTTGTTAGATGCTGTGTAGTTTCATAAAAATGTTGGTTTTCATAAAAGTATAATACAAAAGAACATAGAAGACAAAAATAACTGCCCTGCAGCACTTTATAAATCCTCAGTGTGGTGACCAGGATAAAGAAGAGTACCTACTTTTTTATATATTGACATATTGACTGCAGCTTTTCATTTTCCATATTCAGTTGGTTTCTTTAAGACATGCTCTTATATCCAGCCATTTAGAAACATTAGTTTGGTGCTTACTGTTGTTCACTGTTTGTTTCGGTATTAGCTTCCTAAAAACTCTTAAAAATATTAAAAGTGCAAGTGTGAGGCTTACAATCTTGGCATGAAAACCTCTTTTGATAATGGAAGCAATCCATTTTTATGTTACTTCTCTGCATGTTTGCAAATTACTTCAAATACTGTATTTTGTGTGCATTATACTTGGTTTGTTCTCTCTCCGCTGATGGAAATTGATCTTCAAAATAGTGACAGAAAACAAGAAGAAACCAATCATTTGTTAGTTAGAGTAAGTACAGAGTCCATTGGCACTACTAGCACATGCACCTCTAATACATATGACATTTTCTTTTCTTTTCAGGTCCTGTGCCGACTCAGATGCAGTTCCCCTCTGGCTATGGCTCGCATCCTCCAAACTATAGTGCGCCCTCAGGACACTATTCCCAAGTGCCCAATAAAGCTGCTGCTTCACATTTGGATAATCAGTATAGAGCTGGTTACTACCCTACTTACTATTCAGCACCAGCACAAAATGTTACTACACCTTCTGTGGGTACCAATTTGTTGAATGCACAGGAATCACAGCAGTTGTACAACAAAACTCCTCATACAGTGGGGTCAGCTGAAGGACCTATTCAAGGAGCAATATCATCTGCATCCTACTTGTATACGAGTGCTCAGCAGTCATATACAGCATTTGGTAGTCACTACAGCACTTCTGTCAGCTCTTCAGTTGCATCTCAGGGATTTCCCCTTAATTCTGGTCACTACACCATGCCCGTGGTTTCTAGTGCCATGTATCCTAATGTGTCCTATCCTGCGGATGCTGGCAGTGTGTATGGGCAGGTATTTACCTCTCAGAGCCTACCTGCTGTTGGACAGTTCAAAGAGACAAATACATTTTCTAGCCAGAGTACATCAGTACCTCACGCACTTCAACAGCATGTTCCAGTGGGATATAGTTCAACATTATCAACGATTTCATCTGCTCAGTCTGTACAAGACAACCTCAGCAGGCATCTCACTGGATCAGTTGCTAAAGTAAACAACCAAATAAACACAGGTATGGTATTATTTGAAGGTTAGTGACCTTCTGGATGTGGCTGGGAAACACCATGAATTATATGCTTTGTTGGTTTGTACTTGTTCACTACGTGAAATTTTGTATCATAATTTTTAATTCTGTCCGTATTCATATTCATTCATCCATATTTTTTAAGATTTTCTATTTTGATTACAACAGTCCTCACAATAGCAGTTAATTGTATCACTGACATGTTTCTATTAAGAGCTACAGTAAAGGACACTATTTAGGAGATGGTTTTAGTTTGTTTGCGGATTTTTTTCATGTAAGTGCAGTTTTGAAGGAATGTGTAATTTCTGAAGTATGTCTGTTAATCACAAAAGTACTTTTGTCTTTTTCTGGCGAGATAATTTAAGTCATGATCTAAATTGGTTCTTTATTTTTTTACCTAAGTGAACATCCATGCACTCTTTTCTTCAGAAAGTTCAGAAAAAGTGGAAGCCTATGTGGGTTTGGGAGGTAGTTGGGCTTTTTTTTAAATTAATATTTGTGATAAACGTTTGAATGAGAGTGCAAGTTTGGTGGTTTTAGCTGATATTTGTAAGCAACAGCTTGATGTTTTTAGTATAGATGTAGCTATAGTGAATGAAGTTGCAAAGGTGCCTGTTGAGGGTGAGTATACTCAGTCCTTGCTAATAGCTGCACGTTTAGCTTCATGGGAAGACTCTCAGTTCATAGAGTAGGCAGTACTTGGTTGGAAGAATGGAAGAGATTAGAGATGTGGAAGTTGCCTCCACATTGGAACATCTTGTAGCTGAGGTTTTCTAGGACCAAAGACTTAAGAAAGCACGTAGTTTTGATGATGGTAAAGCTTTGCCTGGTAAAACTCGCTAGGCTTATACCAGGCTTATCCAATCCATAGCAAGGTTGAATTTAGTTTCAGTATTGATTTTTTTTTTTTTCTTCCTTTTTCTTCCAAGACTAAGATATAGAGTGTCATCCTTCAGCTCAGTTGTAGTAGTTTGAATATTAGTGGAGTTGAATTCTGTCTCTGAGGTGCTCTGTGCTATTTTCTTTAATATTTCAAAAATAGGAAACAAAATATTGTTTAAAAAAGAAAAATAGAGAGCTTCTTAAAAAGCTTTTGGAGTTAATGGCATTTCAAGGCTAAGCATAAAAATTAATTCTTTCAAATACTAAAGGTTTAAAACTCTGACCAAAAAAATTGATTCTGTTGAGCACAGAATCTACAGCTGGTCTTGACAGAATGCGGGTATCATTCCAGAATAGTAAGTTTTGCAGTAGTTGTATGAAAATTACTTATTTGTTCAAGCTGTTAGTGTTTTATTTAGAGAAGTTTTTAATTTGAATGCCTGTTAATTTTATTTCCTTTGGGGTTGTCTTGAAATACATTATTTGTTCATAACAATATTTTTTTATAAGGATCAGCTGTGTTAGAGGTGAAACAGTGGAGCTGACCAGACTGTGAAGAGCAGTATGAGCAATGGGTAGTCTTTTTTCTGAACCCTTCAGTGCTTTTCTCAAGGGAGTGATTGAGCTAATACATGGCCTCAAGAAAATGTAGTAATAATATGCTTGAGTTTCAAAAAGCTGATGATAGAACTGGCAGTGGTAGTGATGTGTAATAGGTACACACTTTGCAGTTACAAAAATAAGCACTTGATCCACTGTTTCTGTTACACTTGAGTAATATTGCAGTACTTGGTTGGTTTGCCAGACTATAGGCATAATTACTTAAACCACATGAAAAATCTTTCTGGGCTCATAAAGCTCCTGAAATAAGCATGCCCTGTGCTTACTTGCACCGTGGACTGGATTGTAGAACTCATTTATCCAGAGAACAACTTTTTTCTCTTCCCTCTGAATACTGGTTCAACCTCAGCACACAAATGATTCTAACTGGGAAAGAGCAAATAAAGGTAGCAGTCAGTAGCTAGGCTGAAGGAAGAGCCAGGCTGTTTTATTACTAAATTCTAAAGACTTTCACCATTTTTTAAGTCTCGGCCTAAACAGATTGCCTCTAATAATATTCGACTTCTTTTTTAGTCTAGAATTCAACATCTTTGGCTACAATATATATTAGAAATTCAATAGCTACAACACCTGACTAATAAAAGATGGCAAATAGTTGTTTGATCCTGACATAGTTGGTTTACTTTTTGGGACACTGATATGTTTTCTAAATTTCCCAGTGCAGTCTTATTGTTCTCAGATGGAGTCATTTTATATATAGTATTGTAATTATTTGCAGCCTTTTAAAAAAGGAGTTGGATCTTGAAAATTATTTGCCATTTCTGTATGTCCCTAGAAAGTGTCTGAGTACAACACACAAGGAATTTAAGGAAATAATGAATGATTCGTAAGAAGGAATTTTTCTGAATATTTCATTCTCCCTGCTGCTCTCCAGGAAGGAAACTATGATGGAAAACAGTTGCAGTCTGCACTGTGCCTAGGCTTTTCAGAAAAGTTCTAAGCATTGGACTTGGAATTAGATTTTTAAATAAACCAATTTGTGTACAGCCTTGGAGAGCCCCCCAAATGCTGAATCTATTAAGATCAAACCTCTGAGCTGCTGTATGTCATGTGCTGAGGACACAGAACTACAACAAAATCATTTTCTAAAACTTTGGCAGGCACTGTCTGAAATCACTGAAGTATTTTCAGTGAAGCTTGCTGAAATTTCACTAGAAGAAAAGAATACATTTATTTTGAGGCATCTTTTGCTGGGAGTTGACCTGTTTTGATGAATAGCAGACAGTAAGAATAATTTTATTTGCTTTAGGAAGTATAAATCAAGTAGAATACAAATAGTTAATTTGAGTTTTTTCTAGTTGCTGCTTTAACCTAGTTTCATCTAGCAAAAAATGCCCTCTCCTAGTTTTAAATGCTGTACTTCAGCAGAACAGTGTTAATATAAATCCATCCAGAAATGGTGTTATGCCATGTAAATAACACACTATTATTTAGGCTTTTTGTCTTTCTAGGTCAGTAGCTTTCCTTAATGTTTTTCAAGCTTATTTCATCTGAAGTCACTACAGTACCATTTTTTTCTTGGTGCTTTCCAGTCAGTGTGGTTGTCAACTAGGATGCCCACATTTTACTGGACTACCTCCCACCTCCCTGAGGAGAGGGAGATAGAGAACTCCTTCTGGGGGCATGTGCTATGAGTTTCGTTGCTTCCTGGATCTTGTCTGCTGGCCTGTAATCATAGGCAGTCTGCTTGAGCAGGAGACACTTTAATTTCTTTATCTCATGCACTTCCTCTTATGTCAGATCAGGATCTAAAGTCCTTGCTGCCCCAGTTCCATAGGAATGTAGGCTATAATCCTGTAAATCTGCTAATATAGGTGTGGTTGGAAAAAGAGGAAGGACTGCAGCTGAGATAAAGTCGGTGAGATAGGATGCTGTTGAAAACCAAGCTGCAGGGAGGTGATAAATCTCTCAGTAGAAATTGCATGTTATGTTGGGGCAGGTTGGTGGGGGGACACACAGAGGAAGTCAAGATCACATCTGTAGCAACTCAAAAGGAATGGTTCTTGCATCCCTTCTGAAAACGTGAGAAGATACTATGGTAGTACACTTATTAACTAACTACCTGTAGATCTCAAGTTGGAAATTAAGTAAAAACTTTAAGTGGCAGTGTATAGGCAAAATGATGAATTACACTGCTAATTTGCGCAGCTCTGCAGATTCTTTCTGTAACAAACCTTTTAACTGTATCGGTACATGGCTTTTGTCACCAAGTGGTATACTTGGCCATTTTTAGTGCAAAAGATGTTCGTGGTTGAAAGGCATGAGGGAAAACTTCAGTTTGCATTAAACGTGAGAGGAGCGGAAGGTGAAAAACAAAATACTGTGTCACTCAGATCGGGTTTAATTGGATTTTGCAGCGTGGCAAAGCTCTTGGCTTCTCATGTCATCCATCGGTGGGAATGTTGTATGGCATGGTCAGGCTTGTCCTGGATAAGCTGATGGGAAATTTATACTCTAAACTGGTGTGCTGTCCAGCTTTGTCTTGAGCTAAGATACACCATCCTAAATTGATCACTACTTATGACAGGGTGCAATCTTCTTACTGGCTGGGAGGGAGGAAGTCTGATTACCATTACTGTATATTTTTTCATGTAATGATAGTTACTGACAATGTATTTTTAAAGATTAACTTTATCCAAGTGTTCCCTTTGGTCTTTGTTACAGCTTTCAAAAACTTCTCAGTCACCAAATGAAGTTTAACATGTAATTTTGCAGGCTGGGGGTTTGTACAAAGGAAAAAAATACTTTTTTTTTTTTTTTTGTTTAGACTTTAAAGACGTTTTCTTACAATACATGTAAAGGATCCACGCAATTTTGAAGGATAACTTGGATAACTTTTGTTTGAGAGTAGTTACTGGTACTTGACAGAAAGGTACTGCATCTTCAGCTAATCCGGATGTAAATTTGTTTTGGCTTTGAACAAGATATGACACTGACACTATAGCATTTAGCATGCTGTACAGCAGTTCTTGATGCTGCAAGCATTGATATGCTGACTTGAAATGTGGAAAATACCATGACCCTGTAAAGAGCTCTCTCTACTACAAAACTTGGGTAGGCACACTAATGTTGCAATGAGCTTCCCTCGTCGTCCTGCGTATCTTGCTTCAGGAAGCTGTGTAGCTACCCTAAGAAGAGCATTCCTGCTGACAGGTGCTGATGCTTCTGTGGGGAGTCTGAGACATAATGTGTAGAAACAGAGGTTATAGCAATAGAAGATGCTGTATGTATGTTCTCTGGAGAAATACATATTTTGATTTTGATAACGCTTGAAAAAAAGCTGTGTGTATGCTCAGCATTCTATTTGAAAACTGCATAATAAATAACAGATCCATTAAGGTGGTGAAAATGTATGCTGTTTATTTTGATGGTGAATTAGAAAAAGAGAAAGATCATTTTAAGCTGCCTTTTCTTCTTCCCCCTCTAAAGGAAGCCTTAGCTTCCCCTTGAAGTCCTTTCAGATATCAACTCCATGATTTAAGGAGAAGTCAGGGACTGTATGAACTACACCACTGTATGTGCAGAGGAAGCAAAGTTAATATTACATTTGCATCCTCTAGTGAATTCTGTAACTTAAATAAGTAACAATACAAATGGTGAATTTTGTTCTTGCTTAATTTCTGTGTTTGTTTATGGGGTAGTATTGGTCAAACCATTTCCTTTCTGTTCTTATTTTTAACAGTTTGGTCTGTCCTTTTTTTAGAAAGAATCATAACATGCTGAGTTTTTTTTCGATTTGTAAACAAAGAGCTTTTAAAAGCTAACTTAATTGAAGTTGTATTGTCTTTATCTGATAGGAATTTCAACTGGACTGTGTTAAATCTCTCAAAGCACTAATCTGACTTTTTAAAGTAGATTATATCTAGTCCAGATGTTTAAAACACATCAGAAGTTCTGCTGAATACTCAGGGTTGATTGAAACAGATTGCTTGGAATATGAGTCTTATAATTGAGTACCAAAATTGCAAAGTACCAGCCCTGTGAGGGAGGTGGAATACTAGTCTACTACAAAGTTGACTTTCAGATTTCCTGCTTGTGGGAGGAATATTGAGAGGGAGCTGTCCCATATGGCCTGTGTTCCTCTTATCTGGGAAGGGGAACCTGTGAAAGCATGGAGTTGTGGGGTTGGATCAAAGATTGATCAGTTTAACTTCTGCTTATTCTTGATCCTACTACATCCTACTTTCTTTTTTGCTGTTAGTTGTCAGAGCAATTTGTTCATTTAAATGGAGTTTAAACGTTATAGGTATGAAATTTAAAAGAAACAACCAACTTTTCCATATATACTTGTTTGAAGTCATCTCTCTGAAGTACTGTATTGGTTTTTGTAGTCACTGTGAAATCGGATGCGATTGCTTGCATTGTGTAATTGTCTGTACAAATACAAAGTGTTCCTGCTTTCTGCTGTTATTTTCAGGTGGCACTGATTCCTTACAGCCCGTGCATTCTGTGAGCCAGAACATTCCGTTTACCAAGCCTGGGCCTGGAACATCCGCTTCCTCTGCTGTGATCTCCTCAGTAAGGACATGTGCTCCAAGCCTTTCTTCACAGCCACGATCTTCACCCTCTGTTGCACAGTCACCAGAGTCGGCCCTTCAGGAAGGTATTAAAAGGGAATGGGAATTTGCAGTACAGACTTCTGCCCTGTTCCACATGCACGCATGAATGCTGGAAGCTTTATTGCTACTCTTCTGTATTTGTCTGACTGCAGTACACCTCTTTCATCTCATCAGGCTCCCTTAATGTTCTTGTTTTGTACCACCTTGGTTCTAGCTTCTCATAGCTCTTCTGTTTGATTTTTCTTTGGCCATATGTCATCTTTAGCTTGTCTTGTTTGCAGTTTTACGTGTCTCTTCCTCAAAAAGTCTTTCTTTTAGTTTGCATATTCTTATAAAAAGTGGCTCGCTATTTTAACTTCTCAGAAGGTGGCCTTATAAGTAGCTTTTGTAATCAGTCTGTATTGAAAAATGAGGTCTAAACTAGCAGTTTGTTAGCACTAGCACTGGGAAACAGAGACAGTTTGAGTATTAAATTCAAACTGGTAGAATTGTTTTCTTATTCCCTAGCTATAAGCTCCCATGGAAAGCTGTTGCCGGTGTTCTTGTAGGAGAACAAAGGACATCTTGTATCAACTCCTTCCTGTTCTGGTGTTGGTAGCCTCTTGACAAAGAATCAGTAGGGTCTTGAGCCTTCTTCAGCCATACTAATTCTGCCCTGATGTTTTGACTTGCCTCTTGACTGTTACATATTTCTGTATCTAGTATTCTAAATCTAATTTACTGTGCTGATACTATTTTTTTGTCCGTGTTTTTTTATTGGTAACTCTTCAGAGTTTTAAATTCTTATGAAAAAAAGAACTCTGTGTGTGAGGTGGAATTAGGCATTAATTTTGTCCAGACCAATGTCATATACCTAGTGTTCAAAATAATTCTCAAAAGCATGCTGTGTGACTGTTGCAGCATGTTTTTTATTCTTAAATTTCAAAGTCCTCTGACATAAATGTCTGAATTACCCCCTTTCCTCCTTTCTGGAGGAGTGGAGAATGTAAAGAAATAACTTGTCTGTGAATCAGGTCTGTGTATCCTACAGGCAAAAAGATATTTCTTCATTGTTATAAGGTCTTATATACAGTGTACCACTTCAAGGAAAATGAGCTATCATTTTTTGGAACTGTCCTTGTTTCTTGCCCAATTTTATAGTTGATTTTGGTACTGAGTAGAATTTATCATGTACTTGCTAGAAAAAAAACCTGTTGCTTCATCTTCCAAAGAAATCACGTAACCATTTTTCTAATGAAAAAGAGGATTTTAGCTGTTTGACTGTGCTTGCTTGATGTGCAGTGTATATTTTCTTGCAGTCATTCCCGTATAGTGTGTGAATGTGTAGTACATTAAATACAAATCACTGTAGTCACTGCTGGACTCTTCACTAAGTTCAAATACTTTCATGTAAGTGAAGGTTAATGCAATATATAGTTGAATGAGCACACTTTAAAGCAAACAGCAGGAATATAAAAAGTCTTCAGGAATTTGCATTGGTCTAGTTGTAATTTACATTAATATGATCGATAATAAATCCCTGTACATGGTATCATACATGTGTGTTTCTATGTTTGGGTCATATTTTTATGAGCATTAGAAGACTTCAAACTCTTTTCATTTAGTTTGATTTGAGGAGTCTGAAATATGTAATATACTCTTGGAATATCTTTTTATCGACAATTAAGTGTGATAATTAATTTTTAAAGTGATTTTTCATAGTTTTAAGCTCCTGTGTGAGCATTCTTATACAAAATGAAAATCTTGTAATTGATTACTTGGATAAGTTCTAACAGGACAAAAAACTTAAAATGTATTAAAGCCTATTTAGTCTTAAGTAATTATCTGTACAGATTTAATGCAGATAAACTAATTTACTTGAAAATGGCATCTTAGAGTTGAACTTTGTCAGTGAGTGTCCTGTCTGGATGTAATTTGTAGATTTCCTTAGGTTTTATGTTGATGAGAAGAGCTGATGAGTAAATGAAAATAATTTATAGAAAAAAGTTTACAAATGGAGAAGACGAGGTTTCATTTTGTAAGAACTGCTATTTGTAATATTAAGGTCTTCATGCCATAGTAGCTTCATTGAAAATATGAGGGTTATGCGTAGAGAGCCAGTTAAAGAACTTTGGAATATAGTTTATTTTTGCATGTGGTTATTTCATTTTCATTTTTGGGGGGACCGCCATTATGAAAGTTAGGCCACATAAAGCGTACACTTTACATTTTGAAGTCTTTCATGATATGAGTGATTGTACTTAAAATACCTAAATAGTTGGTTTATTTCATAAGCAAGTGAGTTATCCCATTTTATCCTTTTGTGTCCTCCCACCTACATTTCTAGGCGTCTGTGCACTATAGTGGCATAAAGCATTAGAGTGTGATGTTGTTATACTGTGTGTACATTGGGAGCAGGGTTTAGAAATTTCCAGTCGAAGAAATTTGTGGCTATTTACATGGTTGCGTTTTAAACCAGACCTATGAAGTAATCTCACTCAAATTATTGCAAAATAAGCTTTTGTGGTTTTAAGAGTGGGAGATTTTAATATTATTAGCAACTCTCGTAGAAGATACGAGGAAGAACTGAGTTGCCACAACAGTAATGATTAGACAGACACATGGTGGCACTTGGAACTGCTGTCTGCAGCTACCCATTTCTGCCCTTCTGTTGCTTTCCTCCCTATGCTGGCCTGCTGGTGGCATTGCTGGGCAGTGAACCAGAATTGGAGGCTTCTCCACCTGAGAATGACACCTTAAGCGAGGTTATTTTTCAGCCAGATCAGTTCTCAGATTGTTTTTTGTGGCAGGACAGTTGTGCTAGCACAACGCAGGAGCATCCTAAAGGCAGAAATTTGTAGTACTGCTGGCAATGACTATAAAAATGTACACAAACTCATAAGGCTGGTAACAGTCAAACCTGCCCTTCCTCCAGAGGAGTCATAATGACACAGTTCATGATTCCTAAGCTTCTGTGTCACTAGCATATATTTTAATCTCTTTTTCTGTACTGTTTCTGCATCCTTTATGTATGTGACCAGTGACTGGAAAAAGGGAAGTTTCAGTAGTACAAGTTTGTTTTCCAAAAAACATTCCAAAGACTCCAAAGTAGCATTAGTAAAATGACTAATACAGTCTTTTTTTCTCATGTGCCCATGCTTGGAATTTTTATATTAGTATGCCCTTTCCAGGTAGATTTACTTTCTTTCTGCTTCTGTCTATGTACATGGTATTTGTTAGAGGTCTGGCTTTGCACTCTCACACTTCATTCATCTTTTTCTTTGGCTCTCTGTGTTACAGTGCATCTCTTCTTAGAAATCTTCATGACTTTTTTTCCCTTTTACTTGAATGTTAACTATGTTAAGTTGTTACGTTGGGGTTTTTTTCCTTCAAAATAATGCATTGTTCTATCTTGTTCCTCAACAGCTCTGCCAGAGAAAAGACACAGTCTCCTTGGATGTAGTCTGGTTTAGTGCAGAAAATGGTTTTTTTGTATCCTTATCAAGTCCATCTAGTAGCCTTCATAAGAGATGGGACTAAGAATCACATGAGTTGGTCCTGTCTTTTAGCACTGTAGAGAAACTGAAGCGTTGTACTTCCTCGTTTATGCTTAGGTTGATTTTTGCCTTAATCATTGTGACTACTTGTATTGTGGAGAATCTTGATTGGAATTGTAGGTTTATTAATGCACTAGATAGAGTGAAATAATGTCAGGTCTCTTCTTGCACTAACCTCTGTGTGAAAGTTCAGTTTCTCAAGAATGTGGTGATACGTATTTGCTCTATTTTCTTTTTACTTCCACAGTTTGAATAGATACTCTTCACCTTGATTCAGTTGTTTTTTTCTTAGGTGATCTTGAAATGGTCCTCTTGGGTTTACTTGCTAAGGCTTTTTTAAAGTCGTTAAACGAATAGTATTTTTAGCCCATAGTTTAAATAAAATAAAGGTTGATATAGTTGATTTGAGTTGTGAATGAGGGGATTATTAGTTACCATGATGGTTTCAGATTAGGTATAAAATACAATACTTCTGTTAAAGTAAAGAATACTATTTTAATTGTGCCGCAGTGCTTCTACAGGGGAAAAAAATCCCAAGCCCTGAAGAGTCTGAGAAACTTCGAAGGGTTTTGAAGAATTAGGATATTTTCTTGCTATAGCAATCCATTGGATTGCAAAGAGAGAAGCAAGGATCATTTGCATTTATTTAGAACCTCTCTGCCTGACTACAAGCATATTTTAAATCTTTGCTAACCCTGCCCTGTGACAAGAGAAACTTAATATTTCTTGGAGGTGCTGAAATTGCATCAATAATAAATAATGTAGGAAATTAATTATAAGCCATTGCTGCATGCTTTACTCTGTTTTAAAATGGTGTATGTGCGTGCTGCTTTTGTGTATTGTTCACGTGTGTTTAGAGTAGATTCTGTAAAATACCAACAAAAAAACCCACTACCAAAAAACCTTAATATATTGTGGTTTGGAGATGACAATGGTAACAGTTGCTGAGTTGTCACCAAATCTTAAAAGTGGATAGTGTATTTAGGTGCTTAAATATGGGCCTATGAGCCTGAATTTTAGCTTTAATTTAAAACTCAGGCTAACCAAGTTTTCAGATTTACCTGGCTTAAATTTCACTGACTGTGGTGCTGAGGTATTTGTTTGTACTCTTACATGTTGCAGCAGCAGTATGTTTCAGTTATTTCTGACAGTACTCAGAATGCCAACTTGAATTATTCCTGTCTTAAAAGGGTCAGGTGTGCCAAGCAAAAGTTGAATATTAATGCTTTCATAACACAATTCAAATTTATCTGGGAAGGAACTAATTTATTTCTGATATTAGCTTATGAAAGTATTACAGTGGACAAATTGATGTTAAATATATATGTAGAAAGTATGTGTCCTGATATACATGTGTACACACACGTATATATATAAAATTTCCTGCTAACTTCTGTGTGCTACTAATACTTTGCTAAACTAGCCCACTAAAACCAGCTTCTACTGTACTGCTCATATAGTTCATATATGGACTATAGTTCTATATCCTAGGGTTGTATATTTAACTTTTTGCATGTTGGGATTTTCTCTAGAAGGGCTAATTTCTCTCACTTTTAATGCAATGGTTTGTGACTTTCGTTTCTCATCTTTCCTGTCTGTCTGACTCTTATGTTTGTGCTTTCCACTTCACAGGCATGCAGTATGGTGGATATGTTAATAATCAAGCTAGCTCTGCACCAGCTCCCTTGTCATCAAGTTCAGATGATGAGGAAGAGGATGAGGAGGATGAGGAAGCAGGTTGGCTTTAGCTTTACACCAGTATCTTGTTCTCTTCCTACTCAAGTTTTGTTCCGTATTTTCCATATTTCCATCCCTTGAAGGTTTTTTTTTTCCTTTAAGACAAAATGTCACTCTGACTCATCATGTGTCAAGTCAAGTAGAGATTTCCCAGCTGTTATTAGTATAGTAAACAAAATGGAGTTCAGTAGTGGTCAACAAATGTTCTTTTTTGTTGTTGTTGTATTAACATCTGATGTTTTATGTATCTATCAAAGTATTATTCACAACTTGCTGGGCCCCTATATTTTTAATATTTTGATTTGCAGTAGGTTTTAAACTCTTAGCTAGAACTGGGACTGATAATTGCTTGTGTTAAGCAACTGGATGCCATTTGTATTGTTATATTAAACGGCGTTTACCTCGTTTCCCATTTTATATGTAGGGAACTCTAACAATTAAGATAGTAAAATAAATATTGAAAGGTAATAAGTGTGCTTTTTAAGACAGTAAATGAATCTGTGCTACCTTTTTTCCCCTTCTAAGGTATGTCTCTATGGTCAGGCATAATAGGTTCAGTTTTAACCTGCTTGCTTTGTAAGGAATTTAAAGTTAGAATCATAGAATGTATTAGGTTGGAAGGGACCCTCAAGGGTCATCTAGTCCAACCCCCCTGCAGTGAGCAGGGACATCTTTACTAGATCAGGTTGCTCAGAGCCCCATCAAGCCTGACCTTGAATGTCTGGGGCCTCCACTACTTCCCTGGGCAACCTGTTCCAGTGATCCACCACCCTCAAATTGAAAAACTTTTTCCTTACATCTAACCTAAATCTACCCTTTTCTAGTTTAAAGCCATTAGCCCTTGTCCTATCGCTACATGCCCTTGTGAACAGTCCCTCCCCTGCTTTCTTCTAGGCACCTTTCAGGTATTGGAAGTTCACTATAAGTTTGTTTACTATTTTTTTTAAGAAGCAGTTTGTCCTAATGGATTGAAATGTTATGTTCTTGGTTGCAAGGATTCTGCCTGTAACTTTGTCAGGATGGCCTGGTTTTGTAAGCTTGAAGTTTCTCACAACCTTAGTTTCTTGGATGGTAACTTTTTAAAAATAACTTAGTCTTTGCAATCTATATATGAGTGGTACAAGGGTAAAAAGCTCTTTGAGATTAGACATTAGAATTTTACCGTCATTGATAGATGGGAGTAATAGCATGTACTTTGTGCTGATATACTACTCACATTTGTGTGTGCTGGCTTTGCATATTAATTGGGGATAGCAAATTTGTGTAACTTTTCCTTTAAGCTTATAATTTGTATTGTAACTAGGCAGAAAAAATCAGTGCCATATAACTGAGTTTTATTAAAATAATAATATCATAAAACTAGAATACTGTGACAATAGCTTACTGCGCTCTTAGTGATATCATGAAGAATGGAGCAAAGCAACGATGATATCCAGGTTATAATTAAGAACAGCGTGATGGGTTCATGTTATCAATTTGAATAATATTAATTCAACTGTTATGTTGAATTATTAGTAGAACATTAGAAGAAAACAGTTCCTGTTGTTCTTTTTCCAAGTAGGAAAGCATTTTTCAGCCGAAGGTATTTGTCATCGTTCCAGCCAGAGAAGGACAATATTTGGAGGGTGCGGTAGTATCGTTATAAGTGATGTTATTACTCCCACCCCTAGTGGAGCACAACTATTAGGATATTTTGCGTAGCCTATGTAATTCTTGCTATTTCAGCTTACTGGTTCAGTTTCTTTACTTTCTTACCCTTTGTATGATAAAACATTTGATCTTTCAACAGGCTCGTATATTAGTATTAAATTATGCATAGTAACTGTTGAATAACTCTTCTTTTAAAATCTAAGGATACTGCCTTACTTTAGATACCAGTTTTTTTTCTGATGCTATGAGTCTAGACTTTTGCCAGCTAGAAAACAATTCCACTTTGAGATATAAAGTTACCTGTGGCTGTTGTGATGCTGCTGCTGTTCGAACTCTGCTTTCTAAAGAGTAGTCTAGAAGAGCCAGAAAAGCATTTTTGTTTTTTTTTTATTGCAGGGCTACCTACTGAATTACCTGCAGATAACTGTCTTTGCCTAATCCCTTGCCAAGGTTTCTCTCAAAGGATATGTCAGAAGTTCACTTTTTTTATGAACCACAATCTTTGTCTCCTTACTTTGTTCCCTAAACATACCAGAGACAAAGTTTCCGTACTCCCTACCATCTTTTCTTTCTCAGGTCCTGTACTTAGCTAAAGCCTGTAGCCTTTGAGCTATCCTTGTATTTAAATTTATCTTATTTAAGATCTTATGCATGATCTTATGCACCCATGTTTCAATACATAGACTATGTGATTAATAAGCATCCTGTTTTATGCCCTGTCACCAGGAGTTAACAGATCCTGTAGAAACATTTCTAGCTCAGGCTGTGCCAGTGGTTTTATGAAAAAAAAATGTGTTGGAGGTCTGGTTGATTGTGTTTGTGTAGGTTCTCATTTTTTTTGTCATTCTTACCAGTTAGATCTTTAACTATGTTGCCAAAGAGTTCTTGAAAACTCTGAAAGCTAAAGTTACATTGGTAAAATAATTAATTAATTGCAAAGGTATAAGTATTACTTTTTCCTAAGCAGTGTTCTGTAATGTTTTTTTTTCTTTCTAAAACATTTTTTTCTGTCTTCCTGATATGTTCTGTGATCTAGTGCTTATTATGATAAAGCAAACTTTGGCAGCTGTTGTAGCTTAATTTAAGCTGTTGTTTAATTTTATGGAAGTTCTTGTGGTTTTTATTGATGGAGAATCTGTGAGATTTCTATGACACATGCGACCAGCTTAGAGTTTGAAGCTACTTTTGGTCTCCAGGAGGCTGTACAACTCATAGTTTTTGAGTAAAGTATTTGTTTTCCAGGGGCCAGTAGAACAGGACACATGGTAATTATTGTAGGCATTGGGATGCTGACAGTTCTCAAGGCTATGTTACAAAATTTGAAAGTTCTTTAGAGACAAAGACCTTAAGTGAAAGATCTTCAGTAAGCATATGGGATACACAGTAACAGGATTCAATTTTCCATTGTAAGATAGGCAGACCTTTTCTGTGTTTCGAAATATCTGAGATGATACTTTCTGACTAAAACTTTTCTGTATGTCAGAAATTATGCATAGATATTTTTTTTTGGTAGCAGAAGTGCAACTTAGTTGCATTATTTTTTACTTACAGCATGCTTTTAAAATATATTCTTTCATATACTTGTCAAATTGGTTTCTCCTGCTTTTTCCAGCAGAGCTTGGGAAGTATGTAATATTTCTTGTTTGCAACTCACTGTATCATTGCCATCTTCCTGGTGAAAAGAGCAAACTCATTTTATATGGAACTATATTATAGATGGATATAATTTTATAAATGCAATTTACTGTGGGAAAAACTCTGTAAAGAGTGACATGGTGGTTAAATCAGACAGCTTGAACTAGTGTCTTATATGTTCACAACTGCGCCTACATTGTTTTTGGTATTTTTTTGAAATGCAGAACTAACTTCTGGTCAGACAAGAAAAACTTCTTGAAAATTGATAGCCTAATAAAAGTATATTTTGGCTTTTAGGTAGTAGGACTTACCAGACCTTTAAAAGCTGTGTTCCTGCCCAGGGAACAAAACAATGAATCCTATTTCCGTCAGTTTCTAGAATAGAAAGATGGAATTTGGTAGAAAAAGAAATCTTGCAGTTGTGTTCTTTTATAAACTTCAGAAAAACAAAGGGGAATTTACAGTGAAAATCAATCTGAATACTAATGTGTGAGTTTCATGGTATTAATATATTGTTTAAGATTAAAATTATTGATCTATTGTTAGTGGAGGTTTTGGGGTGTTTTTTTTTGGTTTTCTTAATAGTTTTTCTGTTTACTAGCTGAATGCTTTAAAGGCAAAATTAATGCATCCCAAACTTCAGTTATGTTATGTTTCTATGTGCAGGAGTGTCTTGTCTTGGAAATCTCAATTGAAGAGGGATCAACTCTTCCACAATTGATGTTCTCTGTTGAATTACTTTCAGCTTCGCAATGGGATGTGTGGTCACGGTTGTTCCTTCTGAGTAGATCAGTATCAGCGAATCTCTTCTGAGTCTGTTGTGCCACAAAAGTTATATAACTGTCCGTTTTGATTATTTAAATACACTTTCCTGTCGTACTTCATGGCTTGGGGTGTTTTAAGAAGCAGATACTTTTAAACTCCTTGGCCCTTTTTCTTTGGAAATGTGTCTGAAATGCACTGGAAAAAATGTTTTTAAATAAATTTTTGTTTGCAATGTTTTGCAGTAAGATATTTAAGTTACGTGCATAGGGTGAACTAAAAATTAAGTATCGGTAGTCTTTTCAGTAGTAACAAATGTGTGTGCTCCTGTGCTTTTTTTTACTTTTTGCTAGTTAACTTCTGTTACCTACTTCTACGTAGTTAATTTTGTCTGTACCAAAAGTAACTGTTTATTCTGACCGAAGCTGAGACCTCTTGTCAATATTCGATGGAAAATAGAAGCTTTACATTGGAAATAAAACAAGCTTTGAGCTACAAGAGCACAGAAAGGAGGAGAGAATTAAATGCTTGCCAGTTTTGCTTGAAGGTGGAGATGGTGCGTAATCACTCTGAAGACAATGGGAATCTTCTGTTGTTTGCAGTTGTGAAGGAAGTCACAATAGAGACCATTTAAAAAATGTTATACGTTGCTTCAATTGTTGTAGTCTAGGAAGAACTTTTAGTTTAATATAAATATTTTTTTTTTCCCATTTCTTTGTCCTTTTCCCATTGATCTCTCTTGCTGTTTGTTGGGCATGTGATTGTTTGGTTTTTTAATATCATGTTGATTGTTTATCTCTTCTTCCCCATCCTCTTTGCAGTGGTAATCGTTTTCAAGTCTTAGGGTTAAAGTGGTCTTTTTCCTCAGGACCTTTCTTGACAGTTTCTTACCAAAGATTTTAGAAAGAATTCTCAGTCTCCTGTTTCTCAAAAATTTGCTATTTCTGAAGCACCTAACTTTAAATTATTTTCCTCCCCCAGCAATTGATAGTTCCTCTACTACAAGCAGTGCCTCTCCTGTTCTGAACAATTATGATGCCCTGGAAGGAGGTGGCTACCCAGGTAAGCAGTTTATCACATGTTAATTCTTAATTGCTTGTTTAAAGACTTAAATGTTTACTGTTAATGATTTTTTTTCCTATTTCTGGTGTTTTATATTGTTAGTTAACAAGTAGGTGGAAAGAAATGCCTCTGAAAGGAGTGGGGGAGATCATCAGAGAACACACCTTGCTTTTTTTAATCGCTTTTCACAGTTTTAACACTAAAGTTGGAGTAACCATTTAATAAAAGTTTCCTGTATCATAAGTCATACTTTCCGTTGTAATATTGAGGGTAGTGCTAAAAGTACGCTCTGTTTGAAAGCAGGCATCTTTCTCTAGGCTGCACTGTATGCCAGATTGTGTTGACATTAGTAGCTGATGATAATAGACACGCCACTGAAGTTTGGAGAGACCAACAATAGCAGTTTGCAGAGATGCTTGGATCAGGTTATTTTCTTCTATTTTTTAAAAAAAAGATTATGTAATTGCTTTTGGTCTGTGTAAGCACTGCTCAGCAATAACGAAAACATCTCTGCATTATCAACACTGTTTTCAGCACAAATCCAAAACACAGCCCCACACTAGCTACTATGGAGAAAATTAACTATCCCAGCCAAAACCAGCACATAAGGGTAGCAGAGGCATGGCTGCAGGATGACGAATTCTAATTTCTCAGCTAATAACTAACCATTTTGGTTCTGTTGAAGGCATATCCTAAAAATAACTTGTTCCTTTTGTATTCCTTAAGGTGTAACAGGATCAACTTTAAATTTCTTTGATCTGTTGGTAGTTTTTTTCTTCCCTTCCTGGAGTGCTCAAGCCAAATGTAGTTTCTTGGCAGTTGGTTTCTTGAGTGGTTGATTTCTTCACCTGCCACTTTTCCTGGTGGATTTTACCAAACTTAAATTCTTCTGAAACTTAGCTCACAAGTAAAGACAATTAGATGTTTCTAAAGAGTAATTTCATCTCTTTACAGCTGTTAGATTTTCTACAAATTTAAGTCCTCAAGTTTATGGCCTCAAGTTACGTCAGGGGAAGTTTAGGTTGGATATTAGGAAGAAGTTCTTTACTGAGAGGGTGGTTAGACATTGGAACAGGCTGCCCAGGGAGGTGGTGGAGTCGCCGTCCCTGGGGGTGTTCAAAAAACGGGTTGATGAGGCACTTGAGGCCATGGTCTAATGGTCTAATGGTTAGGAATATGGTGGGATAAAGGTGGGACTTGATGACACTGGAGGTCCCTTCCAACCATAATTATTCTACGATTCTAAGTCTATGTATTGCTTTCAGTTTGGCCTTTAAAAATAGTGGGACCAAACTGTACTGCAGGGTTATACAGGAGAGACTTCCATTACTTCAAGAAAAGCTCCATGTCTACATTTATAGAATAGGTCTGTTGCCTTAGGCTTATGTTTTAAAAGTATTTATAAGTGGTGGAGGAAAAACTAAGCATGTATGGTCTCTTTTGCAGTTTGTATCAAGTGCAAAACTTGGAAGAAAATGTGGTTCCAAGGGGGTTTTATTTCTTTTCTTTTTTTTTCCAGTTGAAATGTTTTTTGTTTTTTAAAAAGTGTTATTTTTTAAATATCATGTGGTTAGTAGTTACACAAGTCTGGTCATCTTCCCATGTATACCTCCTTTACCAGCATAATTGTAGTAATCTTCCTTGCTAATTTATTTGATTGCTGCAGATAAACAACTTGATGGATAATGCAGAAATTTATATGTGGAAAAGTGTTGTTTGTTAAGCATTTAGGACTTTACGTTTAAGCTAGGAAAGAAATAGTAAGTGTATTCAATGCCTGTGGGATTTCTTTTGTCCTTCCAGAGACACGTTCTGTGACCAGCAGCCCAGTTCCTGCTCCATCAGTCCCCCAGACATCAAAAGCTTCTAAGCCCTTTGGTTATGGATATCCAACACTGCAGCCTGGCTACCAAAACGCAACACCACCTGCTCCTGTGCAGCCCAGTAATGCAGGACACCATCCTGGGTTTCAGCACTATCCACAGGTTTGTAATTTAAAGTAATTTAAAAGTTACTTTATGAAGTAACTTTGTGGTAAAAGTCTTTTCTGCGTATTATATTTTTTTTTTACATCTTTCCATATTTTATTTATATAATTTCTGAGCCAATAAATGTTAAATGTGTTATGGATGTCATAGCTCTGGGTCTTAACTTCTTATTAGAAGGCTTTTGGATTAAAATGTTAAGCATAACTCCAAATAGTTAAGCTTAACAAGTTTGCTTCACCAGTTATTAGCAGCATCCACAGTTTTAAGGTTTTGGTGTTTCTAAGAGCTGTACTTTATTGATAGGAAAAAAAAAAATAAAAATTTAAAAAGCATAATGAAGTACTTCATCAACAAATATATGTTTGATCAGCGCACTACTATAGGCCTATATACTATAGGCTCAAGCATTAAATCACCTTACGAGCAAGGCATGGCATAGGGTCCAGATGAAAGAGCTCTATAGAGCCTGTGCTGGGTGTGTGGTGTGCCTGCATCTGCTTTGTTTTCCTGGGAAAGAGAGCACCAAACACCCAAGAAGTTCCTTACAGTCACCTGGCTCCTGTTGTGTGTGCGAGTTGCCAAAGAGAAACCCGAAGAAGAGGCAGATGCTGAGGCAAGATACTTCCCTGCACTGCTTCAGCATTTGTGTTACCTGTAAAGGAGTGTAGAAAACAAAACCTACTGATTTACAAATCCCACTCTCTGAAATAAGGCCCATCTAGCAAATACATCAATGCTGCTGTTGTAAGTCATCAAAATTCCTTACTGATTTGAGTGTAGTACCACAAGTTATTATATAATATCCAGGAATGCTTTTGTTGTTATGGAGGTAATGTAAAATGTGACCTGGAGAAATTAAATTTTTTATTATTTTTTTTTTTGTTGTTGAAATACTTAGCTTCATCTTCACTATAATGCAAGATGGAGTTAGGCTCTTTTCAGGAGTACACACAAACCAACAACTACAAGTTGTAGCAAGTGAAATTCCAATTGGACATAAGGAGAAAATAATTCAGAATGGGAGTGGGGAAACAGTATAACAGATTGTGCTGTGAAATCTTCAGTCCTTAGATATTTGCAAAACTCAGCTGGACAAGGGTATGAGCAACCTGATCTAACTTTGAAGTTAGTCTCGTTTGAGCAGAATGTTGGACTACCAGACCTCAAAGGTGCCTGCCAGCCTAGCCTTTTCTTCTCTTCTGTGGTGTTTTGTTTTAATTTAAAAATAAATAAATAAAGCCAGTTTCTGTAACTTGGAAGAGTTACGTTGTAACATCTTGGAAGGGGGGGGGGGGGGGGAATGGTTAGCCTTTCTAGGAACTTGTTTTCTTACGCCTGAAAAGCTTGAAGGAAAAGTTACGTGTGACTTTCAGTGTTGATTTGTATCATGAATTTGAATTTTGTTCAATGATAGATATTTGGAAGGTATGTCACGTTTGTCTTAGCATTTTTAAATTTCTACCATACTGCCCTTTTCTTGTTTGGTTTGGTTTGTTGCCAACTACTACTGTATCTTTTTTTTAATACATGTCTGGAAGAGTTGGGATTACAAAAGATTTGAGGTTGTTATTCAGACATGACTGTGTGTTTACCCATTTGCAATGCTTTTTTTTTTTTTTTTTCCCCCAGCAATATCCAGGTGTGAACCAGCTGTCCTCTTCCTTAGGAGGGTTAAGTCTACAGCATTCTCAGCAGCCAGAAAGCTTGAGACCAGTAAACCTTACACAAGATAGAAATATTTTGCCTGTATCTTCAGTTCCAGCACCTGTGCCTAACTTGAATTCTGATCTTAAGAAATTAAACTGCAGTCCAGAGTAAGTGGACTATGTCTAGAACAGCAGCTTACATTTTTCAGTGACTAATAAATATTTAAAGTGTCAAAAAGTGCCTGAACTGACTCCTGACTTTAAATCTTTGTTATGCACTAATATAACCCCTTTCACTTGAAAATAAGTTTATCCTCTGCATCCTTACACTAATGTTGAAACTGTCCTACCATCAGAATGCATTATATGCAGTGTGAGTGTAGCTTACTTACTAAAACATTAAGAAACCTGCCTAATCTTTGCCTTGTTTTATCCATCTTAAAAAAAAAAAAAAAAATCTTATTAATAAACACCTTAATGTTATAACAGTATATTTCATAGAATATTTTTGTAATTTTGCATAGGATTTTTTCCAGAAAATTATGATGATCATGCCTAAATACACTGAATAATCTCCGAGTATATTTTACTGTGGTAATCCTACAATCATGATGTATCCTTTCACCCCTAATTAGCACTAAGTAGTATTATCTACTATCCCAAGTCAGGTGCAGCTAGGTACAATGGAAACTGCTCTCCTGCAAAGATCTTGGTTCTAATTCTAAAGAAGTTTTATTCGTTGCCCCAAATCAAGTAATTTTACTGCCCTAGTGACAATGCATGGTCCCACCAGAAAACAAATCAGAAAACTGGGCCACTCAAAGTTGTTATTAGGTGTGAAACACTTCGGACAGCAGTATTCATGCACTGTTTTTTTTCAGCACCCTTTATTAGCTTTAAGTCCATCTTCCACATACACAAAAGAAAAAATTTTGACACTCAGTATTTGAGATCCTTTTCTACTGTTTTCTTGTATAAATATTACTTTCTGAGAATTAGTAAATGCTGTATTCCTTCTTTAGTTTCTTTACTCAAAAGACTTTGTAATGAATAAAAAATACATCATTTTACACTGAGCATTGTACCTAAAGCAGCTCTGTCTCTTTATTGCAAGTTCATTTTGATTATACCTGCATTGCTGAACTATTAAACTGGGGAGTGGGGGAGTGTATTTTAGTTTCTTTAGAAAGCTTTTTTAATCTCTTTGGTGTATTAATTTTATTTATTAAATCAGCTTTGTGAAACACAGGATTTCTTAAATTTCAAAATTCCTTAGAATCGGATTTTAACACAATATTTTTGACATATTTTAAAATTTCATTTTTAACATAATGTTTTTGTTTCCTTTTCAGCTCATTTCGATGTACATTGACAAATATTCCACAGACACAGGCTTTGTTAAACAAAGCTAAGCTTCCTTTGGGTTTGTTGCTACATCCATTCAGAGACCTAACGGTAAAGTGGCTTACATTTTTTTAATGATATGTTAATATACACATTTGTCCTATTTTTGTTCCAACAGTAAAATATAATGAACTAAAAGTCCTAAGTTTAGCAGAGGTAGCAAAAAATTGTTTGCTGCTTAGAGAGGAAGGGAGGGAAAAAAGCCTTGAAATTGCTACTTTGATGAAATTCATAAGGGAAAAGCTTTGGATAAGACCTTCAAATTTTTTTCCTTATACTTTCCTTACTACTCTGTGTGTTGGGCTCAGAACTGTTAGATACTTCTTGAAAAGGTGTTTACAGTGCCCTCTTGAAGAGAGGTGCTCACTTTGAATCTCTTACTGTCATGATAAATGCTGTCAATAGAAGGTAAGCACAATGTAAGATTGAAGCTGTGTTCATAACTGTCAAGCAACTCCTCTCTGTGTAAGGTTTCTTTTCTGTCATATTTAGTCACCCAAAGTTGTCCTGTCTTTTATAATTCCTCTTACTATAGTAGCTGTGTTATTGTAACTGTGTAATTTAAAGTAATTTCATTAAAAATTTTATTACATCTCTGATTTGTGAGATTGGATTAAGAGAATAATTAAATGTTATTTCTTCTGATTTTGAAGGGGAGGATTTTTTTAATAGGCATCGTAATTATTCTGTATGAAAAGGAGGTAAAAAGATAAAGATGATAAAATACCTAGTCTTATGAAGCTTTTATGTATTGTACTGCACAGTAATGTTTTCCATAAAATGCATTACGTACATTTGTCACAGCTTTCCATTTTTTCTTTTTAGCAATTACCAGTAATAACATCAAGCACAATAGTGAGATGCAGATCCTGCAGGACATATATCAACCCTTTTGTTTCTTTCATTGATCAAAGGAGGTGGAAATGCAATCTGTGCTATAGAGTTAATGATGGTAAGTTTTTTGTTGCAGGAGATGCTTGCATTTATAGAATGTCTTTCAAGTATTTGCATCACATCAGTCTATGGAATACTTTAGGTAGATTAAAATGACAGTGTTCTTAATTTTTGGTTTTTTAAATCTCTGGATTGTGCCATGCTTTTTCTGAAGCAAAAGGCTGTTTTGCAATTTTCTGGGAGGCAAAGAAAATGTAATCATATTATCCTGATTACTTGTATAATGAAATCAACTTACTGCAATGACTGCTGTTGCAATATGCAAATGGAAACATGATGACAGCTCATACTATCTGCAATCCAGGCCAGAGGTTATGAGAAACAATACAGATGGAAGCTTCTAGTGAAATGCTCTAGTTGCATTGGTGTTTTAAAGTTGGGGATATACTGCTGTTTAAAGTAAACCTTTTGTTTCCAGTTATTTAACTTTGATGTTACTTGGGATACTTGAAATGTTTCTTCATTTTGTGTATCCTTAATGTGAATTTCTTTCTATTGTTAGCGATAATTGAAATACAGAATCATAGAATCACTAAACCATGTCCCTAAGCACCACATCTACACATCTTTTAAATACCTTCAGGGATGGTGACTCAGCCACTTCCCTGGGCAGCCTGTTCCAGTCCCTTTCAGTGCAGAAATGTTTCCTAAAATCCAATCTAAACCTCCCCTGGCACAACTTGAGGCCATTACCTCTTTTCCTATCACTAGTTACCTGGGAGAAGAGACCGACCCCTGCCTCGTTACACCCTCCCTCCTTTCAGGTAGTTGTAGAGAGCAATGAAGTCTCCCCTCAGCCTCCTCTTCTCCAGACTGAACAACCCCAGTTCTCTCAGCCACTCCATGTAAGACTTGTGCTCCAGACCCTTCACCAGCTTCATTGCTCTTCTCTGGACACGCTCCAGCAGCTCAGTGTCTTTCTTGTAGCGAGGGGCCCAAAACTGAACACAGTATTTGAGGTGCGGCCTCACCAGAGCTGAGTACAGGGGAACAACCCCTTCCCTAGTCCTGCTTGGCCACACCATTTCTGATAGAAGCCAGGATGCTGTTGGCCGCCTTGGCCACCCATGTCTGCATTAGTTTGCTTGTAACTGCCATAATGGTTTTTATTTGCTGACAAACTTACTAACTGTTTTGTGGAGAAAAAAAAACAACCTTTTTTTTTTTTTTGATAGTTCCTGAAGAATTTATGTATAACCCTCTGACACGATCTTATGGAGAGCCTCACAAACGGCCAGAGGTCCAAAATTCTACAGTGGAATTCATTGCTTCTTCAGACTACATGGTAAAAAAGGTTTTCCTGTAACTTCAACAGCAGTTGCATGTTAATATAAATGCATTTGAAATTAACGTTGCATATTGCTCCAGTGGTGTGCATTATTTTTTCTGTGAAGATCCTCTTAACACCAAAGAGTAGTTAAAATTCGTACTTATTTTGAGTTTTGGCAATTATAGATATTCAGAGGCTTGTCAGTTAAAGGCAATTGCAACGTGTGTAGTCGTCCAGTGTGGTTTAATGTGGCATAGTCTGGTTTGAGTCTGATGCAATGTGGTTTCTGAGTTTCTCCCTGATTTTGAAGAGATGTTGAAAGACCAGTAATGGAATAACGAGATAATTGAGTTCAAAGTTTTAGTTAGTAGTTGTGACAGAAACAATTCGAACTAGGAGTCAGCCTACAATTGCTGTGATAGTCGTCTCAAGAAAGAGAAACAAGGTTGGGAAAAAGCCCAGTTCATAATGAGATTATTAACAACAGCAAAAGTAAATTGTTCTTTTGTCTTTAGATTGAAATGCTGTGGCCATTTGGCAATGAATAAATATAGCTTGTTACATGGTTGGGAAAAGGATGTAGGTAGAATAACTTAATCCCATTTAATGGATTGCATTGTCCACATACGGAGAGGACAATGATGGTTTTGAAGAGTGTATTCCATATCTGGCATCAGAGTCATGTTTGAGTTGACTGTTGGAAGGAGAGACTAAAATATCTAATTTTTGTTCTGAAGCATAACATTGTATGATTACAATAAAATGGGAATTAATAATCACTGGGAATTGTGGTTAACTCTATCTGCATAATTCTTAGAAAATCAGTTTTGGTTTATTGCATAATGTATACCTTGCATTTTTCTAAATATTCCCTTTTCCCACTTCCCTTTCTACTGACTAATCATTTTAAAACTTCTTTAAATATGATTTTTGAACATTTTTTTTATTTATTTTTTTTTTTACTTTGTAGCTTCGTCCTCCTCAGCCTGCGGTATATTTATTTGTTTTAGATGTGTCTCATAATGCAGTGGAGGCTGGATATTTGACAATAGTCTGCCAGTCATTGCTGGAAAACCTAGACAAGTAAGACTATAAATAACCTTTGCAAATTAGCTAATGTGTTATTATGAACAATGATAACCTATAGTTTTGCAGAAAACTTTGCACATAATGTTTAAACATTCTGTCCCTAAAGGACAGAAGTTGTGTTGCCTGAGGTTCTGAACTTACATGTCTGAAAAACAAAACACAAAAAAAACCCAACCAAAAAACCAAACCACTCACCAAGCAAAAAGATCAGCCCCTCAATAAAAGCAGCTGTTGAAGCAATTTACATGATGAGAGATATCTTCCCTGCATGTCATTAAAGGTGGATTTGCAAATAGTTTACTTACTGATCTGCAAAGAATATTTAGGTGTAACTTCTAACAGTGTTTATTGTACAAACATTTATAAAGTGCGCTCTTCTCCCTCTGGTAAGACCAACAAAAATAACTAAATTATAGAGACTAAATCAATCTGGTGGTTGTGCTGACATGGCTGAGGTGCTGCGCACTGGAATGTGGTAACCACTAATGCAAGACTGCCTCCGTGAATTGTGTTCAGTTTGGGGTTTTTTTTTTTAAGATCACAGTTACCTAGGTCTAGCTGTGCTGTTTTCTGTCTGTTTTCATTTTTGCACTGGACCAGCATGTATGGGATGGTTGGTGCTGCTTTTTAAGCGAGGGTTAATAAACTTCACTATGTTCATGTCTTGAAAACTAATTTGCATCCTGTGTAGACCTCACTCTGAAAATTGCTTTCTGCAATTTTATCTTAGGAAACTTGATTTTAATTTCTGATGAAAACACCCAACATGTACAAGAAAATTCTTCACTTAGACTTAATGGTTTAGTCTTTCTTTGTATTTTGTCAACAAATTCTCAGAAACATGCTAAATTATTTTAGGAATATTAATACAATCTCATATAAAGTCTATAGGAAAATCAGTGCAACCAATTAATTTCTATATCCAGATGGTAAAAAACAATATTTACCTCTGTTGCTTTTGTTCACTATCATGGTTTGCAGCACTTGCTGATGTTTTATATTTTATTTGAGAAATCCCTTTTAGTTTTTCTTTTGTATTTTTAACGCCATACATAGGAATATGATCCACATATCAAATAAGTATGTGTTAGTGATGCTTATCTGTAACAGTCTTGTAAAGTGTATCATTATTCCAGCTTTTCAGAAAATACTGAAGAAATGTTACTTGTATTCATGTTTCAGATCTCCTTTTGTTCTCCCTTCAACCCTGTATACACGAGCTGAGTTTCTGTTAACATCAGCAGGAGCTGTGTGTATGTATGTGTCTTGAGAGAGAAATTTAGGGCTTAATAGTTTATTTTTTTAATGCTTCAGGCTGCCTGGAGACTCGAGAACAAGAATAGGGTTCATAACGTTTGACAGCACTGTTCAGTTTTACAACTTGCAAGAAGGTTTATCTCAGCCTCAGATGCTGATTGTCTCAGATATTGATGGTAAGTAAAAAAAAAACGGAAACTAAACTTTTGAGAAGCTACTTATTTTTTCTCAGAAGAAAGATTACTATCTCAAATATTCTGCTATTAGATCAATCTTACTGAACGTATAGGGAATATATTTTTAAAAAACAGTCTTACACAAACTACAAAGTAGGTGGTGTTTAAAAAGTGAAATTCAAATGCTAATTTTGCTTTGAATAAAAGAAGCTTTGTATAAACTGTATTCTCTCTAATATATATATATCAGAAAAGTAGACAGTATTTCATGGCGCGTATAGCAGCGGTCAGTGAAATGTTTTGTTCTATTGTGATGTGGGTTTTTTTCTTCAATAAAATGCTTTTTGCTATTCTCCCTACAGATATTTTCCTACCTACACCAGATAGTTTACTTGTAAATCTCCATGAAAGCAAAGAGGTATGACTGCTCAAAATACATAATTAAATTTGAGAATTAAATATTCAAAATAAAAGTTCCTTTTAAACTTTTCAATTAAGCCTACCTTAATAACATATAATTCAAATGCTACTATTTAATTATAGAGGTATTACATGTTGGTTTTTTGATGCATCATAGTTTTTAAAATTATGACTTTGTTTTCCTTAGTGTGTTGAAACTAAGGTGAAATATTTAGTACTAATTGTTCCAGTTCAGTTATGGCAATACAGCTTTTTAGAAATAGCAGAAAATCTCAAGCTTGCAAAATCTCATAAACACCTTTCAATATGTTCTGCAGCTGATAAAAGATCTATTGAATGCATTACCAAATATGTTCACCAATACAAGAGAAACACACAGCGCGTTGGGCCCTGCTCTTCAGGCTGCATTTAAACTGATGTCTCCAACGGGTGGTCGAATATCTGTGTTTCAAACTCAGCTACCATCTTTGGGAGCAGGACTTTTGCATTCCAGAGAAGATCCCAATCAAAGATCAAGCACAAAGGTAAAAAAACTTCCCTTAATACTGTGTTCATGTCTTTCTTGCATAGTTCTACAAATCAACTCTTTTTTTTTGTTTATAGCAATTCACTGAATTTTAATTATTCAATGTCTATGTTTGTGCATTTAATCATAGAATAGTTTTGGTTGGAAAGACCTTTTAAGATCAAATCCAACCATTAACCCAGTACTGCCAAGTCTACCAGTAAATCATGTTCGTAAGCACTACATGTACACATCTTTTAAGTATCTCCAGGTATGGTGACTCAGCCACTTCCCTGAGCAGCCTGTTCCAATGCTTGACAACCCTTTCAGTGAAGAGATTTTTCCTAATATCCAATCTAAACCTCCTCTGGTGCAACTTGAGGCTATTTCCTCTTCTCCTGTCGCTTGTTACTTGAGGGAAGAGACCGACCCCCAGCTCACTACAACCTCCTTTCAGGTAGTTGTAGAGAGTGATAAGGTCTCCCTTCAGCCTCCTTTTTTCCAGGCTAAACAACCCCAGTTCCCTCAGCAAATCCTCAGAAGACTTGTTCTCCAAACCCTTCACCAGCTCCGTTGCCCTCCTTTGGACACGTTTCAACAGCTCAATGTCCTTCTTGTAGTGAGGGGCCCAAAACTGAACACAGTATTCGAGGTACAGCCTCACCAGTGCCAGGTACAGGAGACAATCACTTACCTAGTCCTGCTGGTGAGAATGTTTTTGATACAAGCCAGGATGCTGTTGGCCTTCTTGGCCATCTGGGCGCACTGTTGGCTCATGTTCGGCCAGCTGTCAAATAACACCTCCAGGTCCCTCTCTTCTGGGCAGCTTTCCAGCCACTCTTCCCCAGGCATGTAGTATTGCATGGGGTTGTTGTGACCCAAGTGTAGGACCTGCACTGAGCCTTGTTGAACTTCACACAATTGGCCTCAGCCCATCGACCCAGCCTGTCCAGATCCCTCTGCAGAGCCTCCCTACTCTCAAGCAGATCAACACTCCCACCCAACTTGGTGTCATCTGCAACCTTACTGAAGGTGTGCTCAATCCCCTCATCCATATCATTGATAAAGACATTAAACAGAACTGGCCCAAATACTGAGCCCTGGGGAACACCACTTGCAACCGACTGCCAACTGGATTTAACTCCATTCACCACAGCTCTTTGGGCCCAGCCATCCACTACTGTACACATGTATGTGTGGTATTACTTGTTTCAAAGCTGTCTTCTGGGCCTTTGGTCCATAGCTGTTCTTGGCAAGCAAAAGAAGCTGCAAATATCTCTGACTCAGTCAATATCAACCTGGGTTTTGAACCAAAGCCTGGATATATTAAGTTGTAGACATGATTTCCTACTATTTTTATAGCCTTGTGTTTTACAGCATCCAGTAAGTGCTACATAGTTACATGAATGTTTATGAGAATGTAAACTTCCTTGAAAGTAGGATCATAACTGCTTATAAATACAAACTAAAATAATGTGGAGCATAAGGAAAATTAATTCTGCAGGTTGAAATGCCTATAAATGATTGCTTAAAGGAAACTTCCTTATGATACTTTGTTGCTCAATAGTATATCTTTTGTTCCATGAAGTCTGAAGATTGAGCATGATGATTGTCTTAACTCTTTCCTGTACAATTTATTCACCAAAGGGGATCCAGCATCTTGGTCCAGCAACGGATTTTTATAAGAAGTTGGCACTGGACTGCTCAGGCCAGCAGACTGCTGTGGATTTATTTCTCTTAAGTTCACAATATTCTGATCTAGCTTCTCTTGGTAAGGAGTACCTAATGTATGCATTCATTCTTTCCGCACTGTTGTCTGTCTTCAGAAGCGCAGGCTACTTCAGGAATTCTTAAATCATGTAAATATTTTTGCATTTTTGTAAATGCAGCTAAAGCTGCAAAGGAATCCACTTTGAAGATGATAGCAGGAAAGGAGTACTGGATTGTGGATTCGTGTTATCAACCGATGTATTCTGGGATTTCAGTTTTAAACAAGAAGGTACACTCTTGCTCAAGAACTGAAAACAGCCAGACGGCAAGGGATGAATGAAGTTTCATCATAGGAGTAGAACAGAGTTCTCATCTTTCATTATTAAACCAAGATTTGTCTCTGCACACACACTTCATTTTGTCTCTACACTGTTAAATATTTCTGCGTGCACTCCTGTCTTAGCTGCCAAAGGTAGCGTGCTTATTGAAGTAAGTGAATAATTAGATAATTGTGTATTGGGGTGACTCATCAGTGTCTTCAGTAGCCTGAGTCGGGGCCAGCTCTTGTTATCTTACAGATATGGGTCTTATCAAGAAAAATATAAACATAGATGTGACTTGCAGAAGGCTGGACACAATTTTTGTGTCCTGACTTCATGTTACAGTTTTCCCTCTTAAGCATATCTTTTCTCCCTTTACAGCTTGCATGTCCAAGTATTCTGCTGGATGCATCTATTACTATCCATCCTTCCATCGTAGCCATAATCCTGCTCAGGCCGAAAAGCTGCAGAAAGACCTTAAAAGATACCTTACAAGAAAGATTGGATTTGAAGCAGTTATGCGCATAAGATGTACAAAAGGTATGTTTTAAATACTGATTTGTACAGAAGAGTTGGTGTAAGCATGTCAACTATCATTTTGAATGTGCTTAGTCTTCAGCAACATTAGATTTCAGGTGGTTTCTCTTTCACTAAAGAGTAAGATAGTTGTCGTCTTTAAATGTTACATTAGCTTTTGCCATTTGGGTTTTTGCTTTGTTTTGGGTTTTACTTAAGGTGGCACCATCTCACTTAAACTAATTTGACATGTAGTGTAAGGGCATCATTCAGTTTGGAGTGTTCAAAATTGAACGTGAACTCTATAAGATCATGCTGAAATGTCTAATGATTCACATAATTGATTTTGCATGATACTTTGCATGATAAGTATTTTTATTGTTTTCTTAAACATAGCTTGAGAGCTGTAGGTTTTAATTATTGATAGAAGTTTTTCATGCTGTTTTAGCCTCACTCTGAATGAGAATTTGCTTCTAGGTCTTTCAATACACACTTTTCATGGGAACTTTTTTGTACGATCTACTGACTTATTGTCCCTTGCCAACGTCAATCCTGATGCTGGATTTGCAGTACAAATGTCCATCGAGGAAAGTCTGACTGACACATCTTTGGTTTGTTTTCAAACAGCTCTTTTGTATACTTCCAGCAAAGGTAAATAAATTAAAATGAATTGGCCACTGGGCTTTTTGGTTTTTTCTTATTTTGTGTTTGTATAGCTAGTTCCACTGTCTTTTGTTGTTCTATGTACCCTTAGAGAATCTTGTCAAAGCTAATGAGCTTGCTTGGCAGTTAATCACATAATATAAATCTTTATAAATTCTGTTTTGATGGGAAAATGTAATTTATCTCTGTATTACATGGGGTTGATTCAGCAAGATTCCTTTACTTAAAAGGCATACCGTTGTTATAAGCAATAACTTGTTCGTGAACGCACTTTGTCCAAAATCGCAGACCCGTGATGGATTGGAGTGAGTTGCTAGTACATTGGGTGGGCATAAAGAATAGCAGCTACTTTCTGTTGTGGAAGATGCTAGAAAATTTTGGGATGAAGATGGGTGTACTTCATTTACAAAATCAAGACACTTATTGTGGATGTTATAAGCTAGTTTGTGTTATGAACTTGTGCTGATTTGTAAATTGAATGCTTTAGAGCATTGCAGAATTTGAACGGGTTAAGAGACAGGAATAGGAGACAGTGTTACAGCAATTTCCTGACTGGTGTGTGTTTACAAAATTAGTGCATCTTAGATGAGAGGAGCTATGCTGTAATGACTGACTTTGTGTACCTCTACCAGGAGATATTGCGTAATGATTTCTACTTATTTTTATTAGGTGAACGTCGAATTCGAGTGCACACACTTTGCTTGCCGGTAGTTACTTCACTAGCTGATGTATATGCAGGAGCAGATGTACAAGCAGTTGTATGCCTGTTAGCAAACATGGGTGAGTACAGACCAGTAAGATTTGAATAATTTTTTCTATGTTCTTAATTTTACCAGCCATTTAAATGAAGTAGTGAATAAAGCCTGGGTATTGTAGGAAAATGTTGGAGTAGAGCACACTGAAGCCTGAGAATACAAAATATGACAAAATTAATGTTATACCAAAACTATTGACTGAAATATTCCTTAGTCTGAATACTTAGTTGACTTTAATATTTTGAAAGGAGCCTTCTTACATTGTTCTCTAGAGTTTATTAAAGGACAAAGAATCATAACACACTTGGATCAAAACTCTCATTTTTTTATCATTATCGTCATGGTGGTTACATCACACTTTAGCATTCTAGGATTACTTATGAAACAGAGTGATTCAGTTTAGTGAGTTGCTAGAGACTGGAAGAGAACTTCTGACAACAGTTTATCTGAGATATGCATTAGTTTTCTATGCTTCTGTCCTGGTGTTGCTGGTTTGAGGATTCTTACTTGTCCCCTACTTGTGGATTGTAAGTAGCTGTTTCACAGACTGATCTCTGCCATTGAACGTGTATGGCTCTGTGCAGCACTTAAGTATATGCTGTGTTGTATATTAATAGGCAAATAAATTAGAAGAAATAAATAGTACTTTTGTATGTAGTCTTAAATGTGCATTTAGTCCAGCAGGTGGCTTCCTTCAACCAAAGGATTTGCAGCCCTTTCTCAGCAGAGAAAGGTGAAGCTTCATTTACACTAATTGTAATTATGCCACTGAAATAATGGAAGAAATTTCTTGGGGGGGGGGGAGGGGGGATTGCTGAAAATCTTATCTTGGAGATAGGACAAGAAGTTATTTGTCTAAGGTTTAAAACAGGATTTATAATTAGTCTCAAGTATGTACCACAGCTTTAGAAAATTTTTTAATTGAGCTGGGGAGTAGAGATTAGCCACACTGTAATTTTTAAGCATCATGAAAGTGAGTTACTGCATGGGCAATCATCTTACTCCTAAAAAAAGAGGACCATCTTTAAAAAAAAAAAAAATAAAAAAAATCTTCAAATATCACTGAAAAGCACAATTAGTATTTTCAAAATTCAAGGGAACAAATGAGGCCAACTTTAGTAACTTCTTGTATTCTTTAACACAACAGCTGTGGATCGCTCAGTTTCATCTAGTCTTTCAGATGCAAGAGATGCCTTAGTTAATGCCGTGGTAGACTCCTTGGCAGCATACATGTCAACTGCCTCAAATCTGCAGCAGTCCATGCTGATAGCACCAAATTCCCTCAAGCTGTTCCCACTGTATATTTTGGCCCTTCTCAAACAGGTATGTATAATCTAGGGGATTAATGTTTGATATTTAATTTGTTGTTCTATTTGAGAAATTTTTCAGCTCTACGTCAAACAATGTCTACACTTTTCTAAAATTGTGTTATCCTCTTTGAGCTTACAGGATTTTGACATAGAAGATGACTATGTTATCTGATTTTAAATTATCAGTGCCTCAACAGTGTTTTGGTTTACTTGATTTTGATTTTTTTTTTTATATTTTTGTCTTATTTTGTTTTACATTGGAAATAAAAAATACGTATATCCTATCAAATAGCATTTCTCAAATTTTGGCAGCTAGGTGGTGTTGCCCATAAAGAACATTGGAAGCCACTTATTAGTAGTACTTCAATTTTATTTAATGAATTGAAAAATATATGAATAGTTTTTAATGTATGTCATTTGTACCAAAAAGGAAAATGATTTTCCATTGAGATACAATGAAATCTATTACAGAAACTAAAGGGATATAGTTTAAAGTTTACATAGAGGTAGTTACTACTTTTTGATTATTTTATTTTTTTTATGTCTTTGTATTACCAAACATCTTACTTAAAAATAAAAAGAGAACTTACTGCAGGGTTGAAGATTTTCATGCCTGACAGTTCTTTGTTTTCCTGTCATGAATAAACCTTTACATAAGTTTGGTAAGAAATCCAATCATAACTTATTTTCTTTGGCTTAGTGATTACTTCAGTCTAACATTCTGATTAGGACTTCTTTAGTACTTGCATAAGTAATGCAGTTAGTAGTGGGGAAAAAACAGACCTTTTGTTATCAAGAGGATCCCTGTAAAAGAAGTAAGAATGGCTGAGAAAAGAAGTTGTTTAGGTTTTTTACATTATCTTTGTCAACAATAATAAAAAATCCTGGGATGTAGAGAAACCAAAATGCTTATGGCAGCCATAGAGGACTTATATTAACTTCTACAACAAAGCTGAACTTTGATCATAGGAATATTCTCCATTGAATCAGAATATAGTGCATACTCCATTGTGTTGCTTCCAACAGCAATTGTTTACCTATTGCTTCTAAAAGAGATTTGAAATCCAGTAGGAAAGAATAAAAATAAATTTCATCCTATGAGAGTCTAGTTTTTGCTATAAAACATGGAAGTATACTTCCCTTCCAAAGTTTTCCCTTAACACTTAATTCTTACTAATATAAAATCAGAGTTAATCTCTCAGAAGTGTCTTTTTTGAGCTCTGCTAGACTCATATCTTCCCATGATCTCTCACATCGGTGAGTTTCAGAGGCCAGTAACATTTGTCAAGAATAAAAATGAGAAGTGCTGGCCCAAGCACATACAAATTTTACACAAAGTGGGGGGAAAATTTTTTGTTCTCCCTCATCAATAAGGAGAGAGAATGGATTAAGTTTTAAAAAGTATTCAAGTTGTATTTGATTAAGATTCTAATGTATCTCAGTAAGATACAGGATCACAGCATCACAGAATGCTAGGGATTGGAAGGGACCTCAAAAGATCATCTGGTCCAGTCCCCCTGCCAGAGCAGGATACATTACTTTACAAAAGCTTTCCCATCTTTGCTTGACACTTTCAAAAAATCAGAAATACGCTGGTTTAGATGTGATGTGACATTAGGATTTGTTTGAGTAACACCACTGTTCTCTTACAGAAAGCATTTAGAACAGGCATGAGTACACGCCTTGATGATCGTGTCTATGCAATGTGCCAGATGAAGAGCCAGCCTCTTGTTCATTTGATGAAAATGATACATCCCAACTTGTACAGAATAGACAAGTTGATTGATGAGGTAATGTATGAAGCGTATTTGGAAACATTTTTCTAGTTTTAATGGTCTGTTAAAGCTGATGTTGCAGGGCAATAATTTAAGTTGTTGTAATGTAAACTGAGCATTTTCCATAAGCTAGTAAAAAAATCAAGAAAAACTTATACTTTCAAGTTTTGAGTTGCAAGTACATTAGTGTGCTGTGAGCAGAACTGTGGTTGTACAAACCAGGTTTTATTAGTTCGCCTTTTACAGAGGTAGCCTAGGAAATGGATGCATTTTTTAATAGTAAGAAGATAAGATTTTATTTAAGGTCAAAGTTAGTTACAATTGCAAAAAAAAAAAAGTTGGTTTTTTTAGTAAGTTTTCATGAGCTTGTTAGTCACTAGCTTTGGAAAAGTATATGTAGGAGTTTGCTCTTAAGTGTCATATAAGATTATATGTTAACTTGAGTAGTTTCTCTGGCAGTTGAATTGTTCAGCACAACCTGTGAGCTATTTATAGTCTCAAAGTTTCTCTTAAGATATTTCATAAACTCACCTAAGTCTAAACTCAGTGTTCTTCAGTGGAATTGATGAGTTTGTCTCTTCATACTTTCCCCTGTCCCCCACCAGTATTTGAGAAGCTGACTTCTTCAGCTAACCTTGTGAAGTTTTTTGTGGAACTTATACTGAAACACTATATTTGGTGTGCGAGTGCTAAAAAGAACCAGCAGTGTCTTCAGGAGATCCAAGGATTAGCAAAGGATTTCAGATCAGTTAATCAGTTATTTCTAGTAGAATAATACAGAAAATAGGACATATTAGACCTACTGAAATTGACAAACCATGTTTTAAATCATATAACAGACTGCTAATCTGCTCTTTAGTACTAACTACTTCAGTTTGAAGTATTTGTGACGGATGCTGTTCTTCAGTGTCTTGTTTCTTTAGAAAATTCTCCTATATATATTGGAGAGCTGAGCACATAGGGGTCTGGCTGGGGCAAAAGGGCCTTTGGGTCCCCCCTGGCCCAGGTGGGACTTCGGGACTGTTTTCCCCATGGAGATGGCCTTGGGGGGTGGTGAGGAGCCCCCCAGGCTCAGGGCAGCCCAGGCCTCTCGTCCCTGGCTCCGGCACAGCCCCTCACCCCGCAGTCCCCCAGCGAATGAGCCAGTGAGACAGGAGCACGGTCTCAGAAGTTTATGGTGTGCTTGGTGTGGAGAGGTGGGGGTGTCCTCGGGCAGATGGCTCCAGCTTCCTGGGGATGATGTGTCACCTCCTGGGGCAGGCAGCAGCTGATGGCCGGGACACCCCTGCGCAGGAGGATGCCAGTGGCATCATTTTGGTGCCCTTCTCCTCCTCCTCTGTGCTGGAGATGGGTAACCTGGGGGAGACAAACGTTGTCCCCCACTTTCACCCCCCCACCTCGGCCTCACCTCCTCTGGCTGTAGGGTGACTGCTGCTGCCGGGTGCCGTGGTTCCTGGAACGCCTGGAGCAATGTGCCCTCAGGCAGGAGCTGCAGCTGCACTGGTATACGGCCATGTCTGCTGCCGATGGTCGTCCTCAGCATTCTGAGGGCACCACTGTGCCTTCCCTAGATATAGAAGGTGGATGATTGTGACGTGCAATGACATAGAGTTGGGTGGTGATGTCAGGGACTGATCGCCCTGATAACCTGCCTCTTATTTCCCCTGCCAGGGGACAGATGGCCATTCTACCCCTCCCCTGCTCCTGCGGGCTTTCTTTACATGTTTGTTATCGACTGCAGCAAGAAAGAAGATCCTGGGCTACACAGTCAGTCTATTCTGTGTGCCTGTCCCCGTGTACAAGGTTTCCTAGGAAATAAAAGGAGGACAACTCTTGAGTTGCTACATTCAGTTTTTAATTTGTTTTCTTTAATACTGCTGTTATTAAAAGGTGTTTGAGTTTCTGTGTGAAGAGTCTCGTCTCCTCGAGCAGCTCTCGCATGGGAAAGGCCTCTCTGGTCTCCTGCAGCAGTGCAGCAATGGTTTGGGACAGACTAAGCATAGCAGGGTCTGGGTGTTACTCACCTTGGATTCTGTCCAATCGAATTTTAAGTCATTTCGGATTGGCAGGAGAATGTAAGAGATCCCCTTGCACCCTTTGGAGAGTGATCAGAGTGCACAAGTCTATGCGTATCTGAGTCCAGGACATGCATACCATCAAACACAGAAAATTATTTCAACGTGCTATTCTAATTTTGATTTCATGAATACCGAGGCAATCTTCTTGTTCAACGCAAAGCAGTCCTAAAGGGAGAGAAAGGAGCAGCTGTGACTTTTCACTGCAGAGTAAATTCCTGTTCTACATGTGTGTACGTTTGCATTGGTCACCTGGCAGATTTCAAAGGGGGTTTGTGCTTTCCTTACAATGTGGAACAAGGATAAAAGTAACAGGCTAAAATATTGTGCAGTTTACCCAAAAGAAATGGCATGACCCCTGGTAAGTACCAAGTTACAATCAGAAAAGGCTCTTCCTCATCCTGAACCCCTCATTTCCTTGGGCAGCATCATGTTTCCCCTGGTGTCCTGGGCAGCAGCACCCAGGGACCCCTCCAGTCACTCCCACCACCGGATTTGGCATTTGCTCAATAAGGGGCTAAAGTCTTTGGCAGCTGTGGCCAGCTCCCAGTGCTGTGAGCATCCTTGGCTTGGGGGTTTGCCTGGACTCCAAAGGAAACAGGGAATTCTTAGAATCATGTGAGTGATGGGAATAGTTGCACATGCAAGTACAAAACTTGCTTGAATACTCCTAGTGAAATGTGCATGCTCTGGGTGCTGATAATGAGCCACGGAAAGTAAACAATGAAGGGATGTAAATGCCGTTGAAGCAAATAAATGTAAATATTTCCAAAGTATTCCGATATCCTTATTGAAACCTTGTTTCACCTAGCTCTTACCAATGCTATTGAAAGGGAGAGCTCTGTATGTGTGTATGTATATAAATAGAATACACGTACTTTAAGATATAAAATTTGGAATAAGGAGTGGGGAGTTTCTTGCCAATACTGGAGTATTTGACTTCAAAAATTCATGGGAGTTCTGTTGTTTTTTTTCTATTAAACACTGATGATTTGTTGCACTGTAGCAGCTATTTACTAAAAGCCTTGTGCAATGCCAGCTACTGCTTAGCATAGGATATTAGGAAAAATTTTGGATATTGGGAAAAATTTATTTATTGAAAAGGGTTATCAAGCACTGACACAGGCTGCCCAGGGCAGTGGTGGAGTCCCCATCCCTGGAGGTATTTAAAAGATGTGTAGATGAGGTGCTACAGGACATGGTGTAGTGGTGAGTTGTCAGTGCTGGGTTACTGGTTGGACTTGATGATCTTAGAGGTCTCTTCCAACCAAGGCTATTCTAGGATTCTATATTAGATGGTTTTTTTAATGTTTTCTTTTAACAGTTGATTCTTGAGAGCATTGAGTAAAGCCTGGAACTTTCACACGTGGAATTTAGGAGCTTGATTTTCATCATTGTGTATAAATCCCCAAAAGCTTCTCATCTATTGCATTGTAATACAGAATTTTTAAAGTAGTGATTTATTTATTTTTTTAATAATCTTTTACCATGTGGAAATGTGCTTAGTTTATTTTTCTTCACTTTATTTGCAGAATGCTTCACAGTTTCTTAATAGATATTCAGTCTGGTTTTGTTCGGGGGGAAAAGCAGCTTTAATCTGAAAATACTGAGGGTTGGGGTTTGGGTTTTTTGAGGGTTTTTTGTGAGTTTTTCTTGCTGGTGAGGGAGGGGGTATTTTTTTATTAATGTCATTGCTAACAGCCAGATTGTTTAATCAGATCAGTGGTAGTGCTCTGTGAACATACCCATGTATCACTTTAGGCAAAATGTTAAATCAAGGAACTTTGTGTTGATTGCAGTAAAATAGTGAGCCCTTGTAGGGAGCAGAATTTGACATTTTTCTCCTCTTGCAACATTGCTAGTGAAATTGAATGCAATGAAAAAATCTATGGAGGTCATTTATAGAAAATTTAAGTGTAAATACTAGAATTCTTTTGGAAGTTTGGCATCTATAGCATGACAACTATTACATATGCAACTTACATGAACTTGCATTAGTCTTTTTTTAGGTAGTAAAGTAGCATTTAGGTTAAGTAATGTTCTAGGATTGTTTGATGTACATAATCATTTTAGGCTTAACACAGCATTTTGTTACGTGAGAATCCTCCAATTTTTTCTAGAGATTAACAGTGCTTTTTCCAGTGTTATTTTATTTGGTTAAGATAAAAAATGGCATTTATTTATGTTCTAGTGTTATTGAGTATTGTTTTCTGTTACAGAGTACCATACACGTAAATGACAGAGTTGTTCCTCAGCCACCTCTTCAGAAGTTGTCTGCAGAGAAGTTGACAAGAGAAGGAGCTTTTCTTATGGATTGTGGTTCAGTAAGTTACCAGTTTCGCACATTCATTTTTATTAAAAAAAAAAAAAAAGGCAATGCACACTGAATTATTAAAAGCAATCAGCTCTCAACAATAACAATGTAGTGAATCAGCATTCCAAGTAACCTGGCAGTAATCTGGGTTCCAGTGAAAGGTTTTCATATTTTTATCAGAGGAGTATCTTTGAGGTTTTATATTAAGGCTTTGGAAGTTAATTTTTTTTCTTGCTAGACTGATCAGAATATACCGAGAGTTCACATCAAGGTTGATTTGGGGGTTTTTTATTGCTGGAAATAATGGATTTCCATTTTCCACAGTTTCTCTTTGGTTATTAAATTGTATGTACTACAGTCTCTCTAACAAAGCACTTCTCATTGGGGCAGGAACCTTCTCAGTTACGCACAAATACAAGTGGTTTTATGATTTGTGGCTTGTGTGACATAACAGTTGCAAGAGTGAAGGGACTGTGGGGAGTGAAGAAAATCTGTAGATATAGTTTAAGGTATTCATAGAAATTATACTAAAGCACATTTCATTTGATAAAGCATTATGCTACTTGAATAATGTGATAAAACGTTATGCTACTCTAATGGCAGTCTAGAAAGTGCTTTAAACCTTGTATCAGTCCAAGGGCTGAGTCTGAATGTCAAACTAACTTCTGTCTCCAGATGTCTGAAATAATTACTGTAACGTGTTTTCGTAATTGATGCTTTACTATGACTTGTTTAATCTGAGAAGTCCATGTGCAGTAACTGACATAGTGGTGTGACTTTAAAATTTGGGGGTTTTTGTTTTAGGAGGTGATGGGAAGTTACTGCATTAACTGTTCCAACATAGATGTATCCTGCATCCTCATTCTTTCAGTATTTGCATACTACCTTTTTTTTTTTTTTTGGTCGTGTAATGATCTTTTTTTCCAAATGCTACCAATGTTGTAACAAGAAAATGTACAAAAAAACCTAATATAGAGATGTATATATGAATTGCAAGTAGAGTTCTCAAGTGATTCATTTGCATGAAAGGTATTATTTTGGTATTGTTCCAATTACGTCACCACTTGTCTCTTAAATGTACGCAAGGCCTTTACTAAAACTGCTTCTGATGTCTTACAGATTTTTTACATTTGGATTGGAAAAAACTGTGATAACAACTTCATAAAAGATGTCCTTGGATACCCAAACTATGCATCAGTACCACAGAAAATGGTAGGCGTTTTAATGAGCTGTGCTGTATAGTGCTTATATTTGGAATCTATATCTAATCCATTTTTTCTGCATTTTCAGTTTTTAATTACATAACTATGAATTAGGGGGGGTTTTATTGGGTACCTTCCAACCTCCGGCTAACTTCATAGGAGGCAAATAGAGGCTGTCAAATGCTTTCAAGGAAAGAATGTAAACATGTAAACTTTGGCATTCATAGAATGCCAAAAAATGTTCTATGACATTACTGCTTATATTATTTCTATGGAAATACATGTGGGCTCACAAGAATAGGATGGAATTTCATGGAATGAATACAGAAATTTTCTATTCAGATGTGTTAATTGTTAGAGTTATTTTATTGATATCATGGTTTTCAGAAGCCTTGTGTTCTCCAAACCTGGTGTAAGATACCAAGCCTATGGTTTGACATGATAGGCCTGTGAGTAAAGGGCAAAGTTAAGTTTTGCTTATCTTCCAAGCCATGAGTGAATGTTAAAAAGAAATGCTTCTAGCTATTAGAACATCAAAGACCATTGGATGTGTGGTTTGGTGGAGGGGTTTTTATGCTATAACCTGTACCTATAGTCTTGTGCATGAAACAGAGCAGCAATTAAAAAGACAACCTCTCTTCTGTGGGTAGTGATTCCAAAATGTCAGTAAGTGACAGGTATGGATGGACCCTTTTAAGACACTCTGTGAAAGTTCAGAATTGAATGGTTATATTCAGATATTAACAAAAGTGTGTCAGTCATTGTAGAAACACGTAGGAAGATACTATAAGTAACTTACATTTCCCCATCATACTATGCAAGCTTTGTAAGTGTCAAGTGGTAATTTATAAGAACAGGTTAAGAGTGGTGAGCTGTAAGACTACTATAAAATTGAACTGCTTGTTCAGAGTTTTGTATTTTGCTTGTAGTAGCAGTTTAAAACTGTGCCCTCTGATCAGCTGGTGTTAAGTATTAGCTGACAGTTTTCAGAAAGAACTTTCAGGATAAAGGAAGGGTATTAACTTTTTTCAATGGTGAAATAGCATTTATTATAATGAAAATAAGAGGAAAAGACTGACATAAGCAGAAGTTATGTTTGCTTTTAAATTGTCTTCCATTCATTTATTACAAAGGTAGCAATGGAACTACTTTTAAATCTGTAATCAATTCTTTTAAGTCATATTACTTGTCTTAAAAGGTCATATCAGCCTAGGAGTCTGTATATTTTGCTCAGTGAATGGCTCAAGTTTTTTTGATTCTATTTTTTTTAGCTCATTTCCCAAGCAAATAGTCTAGTATAATCTTTCTGTTGAAATTTGCTTGCAATTCAGATTTCACTTCTTTGTTTTATTCATCTTTTCAGTGATGCAAAATACAGCATGTAGCAACTTGATTGACAGGGAAAGATAAAGGCAAGAAAACTGTAAAAGCAGCATTTCAAAAGACAACTTTTTAAATGAGCTTGCTTTCTAAAATCTTTTTGCACTTAAAAGGCAGTTTAAAGACATTGCTTCCTACAGAACAGATATTACTGAAGTTTCATACTTTTAAGCTGAAGTAAAAAGTGTATATGTAATCTATGGTTGATAATTTCTTAATAGACATTGTGGCTTAGGTCATGTTACAACTATCAGGATGTATTTTTTTTTAAATAGTTTTGATAATAAAAGATGATCCTTTCAATTACCTTCAACCAGACACAGCTTCCTGAGATAGATGCACTTTCTTCAGAAAGGACACGATCTTTTATATCTTGGCTTAGAGACAGTAGACCTTTAAGTCCCATTCTTCAAGTAATAAAGTAAGTATTTCTGTTAGATACTGAGTAAGTATTGGCAACTTGTATTTACAGTTTCAAATTGACACTGTTGAAAAGTGGGAATATCTGACCCAAAAGAAACTGAATAACATCCTCTGTCCAGTCAATATAGTACTGTTACCTCAGCACCCCTCAGCAGCAAGTGTCATCCTTAAATCTAGTGCAAATCAGTTACTAATAGCTTTATTGGTAGGAATTAGTTGCATATTTTTAGATTGTTAGGAATATACTGAAGCAGTGGATATCCTTATGATCAGTGGGGTTAACCAGGTTAATTTTTGGTATAGCTTTTACAATTTCAATACATACATATAAAAAAATTCAAGTAAGGTGAATAATCTGTAGATGCTTTAATAATTGTATGTATTTGTTACCGAGCTCCATAGGACCTCAGTTGATTGATGACACATGAGACAAGTTCTGAAGCCTTGTCAAGCCATGACCTGCTTAAAGAAGTTTAAATTCTATAAAATGTTTATACTTGAGTTTACATTTGTCTTCTCTAGAGTACTCAGTTTACTGAGCCTGATAGGAGATTGTGTCTTATCTGAATAAGAAAGTCATCATACATAAATAGTGTTTAAATATAGGACTGAAGCTCTTCAACTGTTGGTGTTGTGGCTACCACTTGAATTGCGAGTAGTGCTGAGAGACCATAGTAAATAGCAGAGCTTTACTGCATGCTGTCCTATACAAGTACAGAGGACTGTGTCCCAGCAAATATTTGCTGTGTCTCAGCAAATTTTAATTGGGGCAGTAATTTTGGATGCTAGGTCTTTGACGTGTTTAATTCTTTGTTCTGTTGCCAAATAAGAAAAACTGGGGAGGGGATTGAAATGTAACCAGAGATGTAAATGTTTCTGGTTTTTAATCTTTATCATGATTTAACTTAATCCTTTCAGAATTCATTGCCACCAGCAAATCTGTTACTTTCTAAAACAAAGTCATTTTTACATTTCCTTTTTTGTGTTTTTATAAGATATTTTAAATGCTATTTTACCCACTTTGCTACCATATTATAGTTCTTAAAAAGATGCTGTTGTTTGATAGTGTATTAGAAACTTCAGGGTATTTTTCTAAACTTTGGATTATTTGCAATTGTAGTATCTTTGAACTGAATCTGGACTCCAAAGGACAATAAGCAATTAATTAGAATTTATGCCTCTGCTTGAATTTACAGCGGACTTTTTGCTCAATGTTTTGGACTAAAATACCTTCCTCTCTTCTTTCAGAGATGAGAACCCTGCGAAAACAGATTTTTTCCAGCATTTAATCGAGGATCGGACAGAAGCAGCTTTCTCCTATTATGAATTCTTACTTAATATTCAACAGCAGATTTGTAAGTGAACAAGAAATAAATAGAAGAAAAATCCTGACTTCGGATAGAAGCATGGGCCGAGAGAAGGATATGGGAAGTTACGAAAGTGGATACTTGTTCTTCATAGTATAGTGACCAGCACTGTTTTGGAAGCTTTACAGCTAAACAAGTATACATTTCCAAAAGAATTTTGCAGATTTACTTCAGTCTAGAAGTGCTGGGAGTGATGAAGCTGTTTCACTAGTAAACTTTAAATTGGTTTATACGCGTTTCCAGTTGTGCAGCGGTATGGTGCTCTGTTTATTGCAAGCTCTGGTGAATTTATGTAGCTCTGTCGGATGGTATTTCTTAACAAAATGTACAATTAAGTAAAGCCTTTTTTTCTTACATTTAATATAGTAGCCCTTCCAGATCCAAATTCTTAACAGAGATGTCAAAGGGCAGTGCTGTCTGTTGGTTGTTTATATGAATTTCTTTTTAAAAGGAATTATTCATATTTACTAAAGACTTCAGCAAATTCCCTGTGAAAGTTGTAGAGTTTCAGTAAAGTACATCAATTGTAGAAAAAAAATATATAATGTACATAAGTATTACATTTGTAAAGAAAATGTAAAAAATGTAACTAAAAAAAAAAAAAAAAGACTTTAGCTCAGTGTGCAGAATTGTTGAGTGCTCAATGATGAATTGTTTTGTCCCAGGCTAGACAATGAAGTTGACTATTAAAACATGCTAAAAAAAGTATCCATGTAGAAAGAACAAAGCTGCTGCTTCTGTTAATTTTAGGGGAATTTATTTATGATTGGCTTACTAATTAAAAATATTTTGCTTTATCATGTGTTTTTATATTTATGCAAGTATAATCTTTTTGCAACTAAACTTGCTGAACTGAATATTGAAGAGAATGTTTACCACTTTATTTCACAGAGCTCTGGAAGAGAGTAGAAAACACTGCATAGTCTGAAATGAGCTATTGATATAAAGTTCCTAAAACCCCTCTTATGTATTATCCTAAAGAAGGCATACCTGTTAATGTTGTTTTATGCTTTGTAAACTACTGTAGTCTTGGTCCAGGTTTCTGTAACTTGTGTTGTCTGCCATTTAGAGTAGGCATGGGTAATCACTCACACTTGATTATTTGCTTTCTGCTGTGATCTAAAGGGGGGAAGAAAAAAAAAAAATAGGAGGTGTAAAAATCAATTACCTTACATCAATGAAAGTAAAGGCTTTAAAATGTCAAAATTCAAAATGTAATCACACTGTTGCATCCTTCTGAAACCTCTTTCTTGCTCATGTTTTGCTAACTTGATGGTTTGGGCTTTTCGATAGAATTATCCCAGACTTTTAAATTTAAGTCAGAATGGTTTTGGTTTGGTTTTTTTAGAGGTACATTAGAAATAATTCATAAAGCACAACCACTCATATTTACTATTCTGAACTTTGTTCATTTGTTTGGTTTAATGAAATGAGACTACCATGAAATAATTAAGTACAGAAAAAAGTAAATGATGATTAGTATGATTACATTTTATTTTCAAATAGCCTTGAAAATGCTAACATTGCATTTTAACTGCCATATCCCCTGAATCAAGTTGTTAAGAAAAAAAGTACTAGCTATGGATTGCAAGTGCTTTAAAAGCTGCACTAATTTAGTTCTGCAAGTGGTGTTAATTCAGCATGTTAGCACAGACCCATTGTTTGGAGGAGACACCTTCTAAGTTAAATTTGTGTGTTGTCCTTAAGTAAACATGTTTAAGTTACCCAAAGATTACTTAAGAGAAACTTTCTGTTTAGTAAATTCATTTATCATGTAATAAATGTCTGAGGTGATGCTGAATGTTGTCCCGAAGTCAGACCTCCAGGATTTCAGTACTTGTGTGTAGATTAATTTGCACTGGGGGAAAGCTAAGTGCTGCAGAAGAGTGGGGCATCTTAAAAATCACTTGTAATTGCAAAGATGAGAAGAGCATGTTAGAATTTTAAGTGCCCCATGATAGATGTTTCTGACTTGTGAGCTTGGTATTGGGTATCTGGGAACATACTATGCCATGATTAATTGCAACTTACTCTGTAAAACCATTACTTAAAGCTTTATTCTTCTATGGTCTTTGTATATAAAAATTATGAAAAGTACATCTTGAGAGCTATTTGTTCAGTAAAATTATTACACAGCACAGAGAATCTAGTTATTTTTGACTAATTATAGAGCATATCTTCACTCTGACTGACCTTCAGTTCAACTTTAAAAACACAGTCTCATAGAAGTATCTTGAATTTGAAACATCTCGGGATTTAGTGTTTATAACAATACAGTATTTGTAGGCATGGCAAAAATATCAAAAATACAGTTTCACTTATGATGGTTTGGATCACACCACTCTATCCGAAGATACACACCAAAAGATTAATCCCTACCAAAGGATGCACTGTGATGCTCAGCAAGCTTTTTGCCTCCTGAGTAATATTTTGGAGGAGAGATAAGGGACATGCTTTCATATCTGTTTAAATAAAGTCCTGAACTGTCCAAGGAAGATCTCTGGCCTTTTTAGGGATTGAACTCTTCCCAAAACACTTTCAATACTGCGTAATATAATTTATGTCTATTTAATGAGAAATTTAAGATTTTCTGGGGAAAATGTTTCCCATCCCAGCTAAGTCTTTGGGGGATCAGTTCAAACTCTCAGCATTTTAAATACTGACAGTGGGCATCCTTTTCTGTGTCTTAGCTCTAAATGCAATGTCTTGTACCTCTTACTAACTAAGTGGTAAGGGAGTTCCTGTTGGAGAAATTACAGTTCAGGAAGCTCTTACAACAGTAGGACACATGATGCAGCTCCCAGAGAATTATTACTAAGCTTGATTCTGTATTATGTTCTTAAGTTTATTAGAAATAAGCCTATTAATTAATCTTGGTGTAAAGGTTCATGGCAATGGAGAAAAGATGACCAGGTGTGTTTGATTTTGTTTGGCTTTGGTTTTGTGTACATTTTGTCAGACACTGAAATGATGGTGTTGTCATTAGTATTGCTTTTAAAAAGCCAGAATCAGCTGTTAGTAATCCCTAGAGTCAGGAGCTCTTCAATAATTTTAAATGTGGCGTCTTATGTGTTTTCAGGCCAAATACATTTTAATAATTTAATGTGAAATTTTCAAGGTATGGGAAAGAAGTGGGTTCATGAGGGAATAATTACAACCTCAATTGCTGATTTCTGCAGTTAGAAGTATTCACTCATGTGTAAGAGTCCTGAAAAATCTCATTTTTATTTCAGTTTTAGAATTTCTTTTGTCTCAGTGCCGTATTCTGATCGCAGGCCGGATGTAACCCTGCCAAAAGCTTAGCAGCCAGTTTCAGTAGTAGTGAGGTTGGAGGTATGAGGCTCTTAACTGGCACTGAATTTATGGAACACCCTAAATATGTGTCACTGTGTCAAAAATTAGTCACCTTTTGTTTAAAAACAGTTTTTCAGATTTTAATACATATTAAAACTTTTATGTAATTCTTTCTGGTAGTTTACTTTGTTTTTAAAAAGGGTGGAGTGGTGTCTACAATACACCATTGCTTCTCTGTTTTTCATAAATGAGGTAGATGTCATAGTAATGCCTGTTGGACCCAGAAAATTGCGAGATATAGCATAACAGGTTTTTTGGGTACAGTTGTGTTTGGAATTTTAAAGATGGAGTGGGCAGACCCTAATGATTTATTGATGTATCTTTTATCTGTCACTTCCTAAAATTAAAAAAGCACATTTCTAGCAGCCTTGCATGCCTGTACTTAGAATGACATTATGTTCTATTCAGACACAGGAATCTGCAAAGCATGGTTACAACTATTGCAAATAACTGGGATTTTAAGTCTCTTGAAAACATTTCGGTTTTCCTTGCAAGCAGTGCCTTGTCATGAAAAATCCAAAGGCATCCTACTTGTGAGTGTAGCAAGAGAATTGCCACGTGATTAGTGCCATGTCAGAGATTATTACAAAAGCAATGGAAATTCAAATAACCATATTATAGGTGCTGCTTCAATGTGTTTTCCAATCCTGAATTGTTACTGATTTCCACTTGCAGGGCCTTTGATGTCTTTTTCTTTACAATTGTGATAACTAGAAAATATCAAATACTTCACAGAATTTCATCTTTTCCTCCGAAAGTCCTTAAGCAAAAGTGATGGAGCTGCCTAATTCGGAATATCAGTCATGCACAAGATTTCAGCAATTGCATACTTCTACAAAAGATAGAGGACGTGGTAGAACTCGTGGAAATATTTCAGAACCTGTTTAAATATATATATTTGGAAAAGGAGAATCAGTTCTTTATATGTTTTTTATTGCATCTGTTCCCCTTTATTGGTTTCTGTTTTGTATTTTCTTAAGGCTACATATGTGGGTTGTATTTGATTTTTCAGATGCTAAGAGAATACCATGCTAGAGACATGAGATTTTGCAGCGGCTTCTCAACACCAGATGCGAGATAAATCTCTCAGTAGAGACATGTTTTTTGGAAGATGTCATGTAATTTTATTCCATTTCATTATATGTTCTGTTTTGAACTGTAATATTCAATAGTTAAAAGAAAAACCTCTACCTGGTGGTTTTCAGGTAAGGTACATTGGAAAGATTTGTTCTAGAGGGATGCTGGAAGAGGGAGGAGGATGGCATAGAACTGCTTTAGGGGGAGAGCTTCAAGCTGTCTGCCATGGGTTTGGTATTGCTGTACAGATGGGGACTCTGCATTTTGTCATCAGTTTTTTTCTGCTCTCCCTTACCCTCCAACTCTGGAAAGGTACCCGTGAACAAACAAGGAAGCACTTGAAAGAACTGTGATGAAGGAAACAAGACAGAGGATGAGGAAAGGGGCTCTGGCATCCATGTAATCACAGCTGAAGTTAAGAAGTATCAAGTTAAGATTAATTTGCATCTACAAAAGAAGAAAACCCATTCCAAGCTAGTTTCAAGTTAACATAATCTAACTTCTTGTTACCAACTATGTTGTGAGCACAGGGATGAAAAAAAAAAAGAAGGCAAAAGATTGGGAACCAGCTGTTCCCCTTGAACAGCCTTCAGGTCCAGACCTTATGTTAGTGATTGCACTCAAGAAATCTTGCCATTCATTGCATTTTATAGCTATTTTAATAGCATCCCTGACCATAGTGACGTTTCACATTATTTTTTTTTTATATTTACTGTATTCAATGAGTACAAACAGAAAAATACAATGACAGTTTTATGTAGACTTTTCTTTGTTGGGTGTTAATTATGTATTATATTAGTTTAGAAGTGTTGTAGATATATTTTGAGGTATGATTTGAAAAAAAACCCTAAGTTACAGTGAACAGTGAGTACTTACAGTGGAAACTGTAAGACACAGAACGTTGCTTAGTGAACAATGCAGGAGTTGCCTCATGAGGCAATCTGAAGGATGTGGAAGGTAAATGTAGGGTAGGTTTTTCAAAGAGTCAAAGTCATCGTTTTAAAGTTGGCAGTGACACAAGGCCCAGCTAGTAATGTATTCTCTTGTTTCTCCTGACCTGTAGAAAAAAACATGAGTTTTTTCATTCCCGGTCCCCTGCAGAAGCTGACATCCACAAGTTGTTGTGAGTGGTGGGGCTTCCTTGCTCCTTATTGACCTTTTAAAATAGAGTACAGAAAGTATAGCACTGCACAATGACCAAAACTAAATAAATGATCCCTCTTCTAGTCCTGATACTGATTTTCCTCCCCAAAGAAGATCATTACTATGTGGTAGTAGTTTTAAAAAAAAAAGTTACCATGACCTAGTTACCTCTGCTTGATGAAACCATAAATACTCCATCTTGAATTAATATACTTAACTCTTTAATTCTGTATTTCACCTTTGTCAACTTCGTGGATATTAATGTAATTTACTTAAGGTATGTAAGTCCAGCAATTAACTCTTATTTTGGCTAAAGAAAAATTACTCCAATAAAATCTCAGGAATTTTTGCTATGATAAATATTAATTGCGATTGTTATCACACGTTATCATCTTTGGGAGTTACTGCCTGTTAACAGTACAACTTCTCTTCTGCTGTTCTCTGGGACCACACTCGCTTTAATAGATTGCAGTGACCCTGAAACAGGAATGAGTGGCTCAGTGATCTCAGCTGCATAAGGTTTCCATAAGCTCAGAAGATGGATACAAGTGGGGTGTTATTTAGTCCCCCAGAGCCATCAAGCATTCAATCAGCTGTGGAGTTTTTCCATGACAGTGGCAGCCTTTCAAATCTGCAATGGCCCCGTTTCTAAGATCCTTTGGTCATCATGGGGTAAAGTTGGTTTTGGCTTGTGCAGCATTGCTTTGGAGGAACACCATAAAGGGTAGAGAAAGCTGAGGAACGCATCACTTTCCCGTGTGTCTCCCTGATGTATTGCCATGGGTCTGATGGGCTTCAGCAGTTTGTACCGAACATAAATCCCACCTTTGTGAGCATGGAGGGTCTGCAAGGTAAGGTGACATCAAACGAATGACTGACAAGAAAAGGGCTGAGCCTTGCTCATTGCTCTTCTGCTGTAAAATAACGAACTCCTAAGGGTGTTTGCCTTCTGTGTTTCACTGTCCATCCATTTCTGTGGTACCAGAATGTGTGTGTTCCACTGAAACATGGCAGGTAGCACTGCTCCTACACCTCAAAAGCAGGCATTTGGAAAGTATGTCATCTAATACCCAGCCACATCAAAGACAGGTGTTCAGGTGAGACAGAATTTTATTATTCCCTTAATCTCATTTGTAAATATAGTTATTGAAATCCCTTTTCAATGGCTAGAAGAAGACAGAGGCAGAGCATGGGGGACAGCACCCCTAGCGAAGGGTTGTGCCTCGCTGAGCAAGAGATTGGATAGTAGGAAGAATTTCTTCACTGAAAGGGTTGTCAGGCACTGGCACAGGCTGCCCAGGGCAGTGGTGGAGTCCCCATCCCTGGGGGTGTTTAAGAGCCGTGTAGATGAGGTGCTGAGGCACATGGGTGAGTGGTGACTTGGCAGTATTAGGTTAATGGTTGCACTTGGTGATCCTACAGGTCTTTTCTACCCGCGATGGTTCTATGATTCACCCTTGCTGCCGCGGTAACAGCTCCCCGCCGGGCTGTGGGCCGCGCCGAGCGGGCGGACGGACAGACAGACGGACGCCCCCGCTCGCCGCGCCAAGCGGGACGGAGGAGCAGCCCAGCCCGGCCCGGCCCCTCCGTGGTGGCTGGCAGGAAGGAGAAGAGGAAAACACAGAGAACCACCCCGGCTGCCGGAGGAGACGCCCTCCGCTCGGGCTCGCCCACGCCCCGCGTGGCAGCCAGCGCCGCCCGCCCCGAGCCGGCCCGCTCCCCGCCGCGGGAGGTGCGGGAAGATGCTGGCGGGGCTGGGGCGGGCGGTGCGGGGCAAGCGGCAGCCCCGTGTGCTGCTGGGCGGCCGGGCAGCGCGGGGTGGCCGCCTGCTGCTGCCCTCCGCGCCTCAGGTAAGCGGGGCAGCGGGCGCGGTTGGCCGCGGGACGGCTCCTCGGGCGGAACTCCCCTCGCGGCGGCTGCCGCCTCGTCTGCCCTCCCCCGCGGGGCCGCCCTGGGGCGCGGGGGCACAAAACTTGGTGCAAGTTGAGCCCTGGCCGGGCTGGAGCCGAGGGGCCGTGCCGTTTGCCCGGGGCGGGGGCAGGCTGCGGGACGGGGCCCCGCGGCGGGGCTGCCCGGGGCGAGGCGCGGTGAGGCGGGCAGAGCCGTGAGGCCCGGTGGCGGCACCGCCGCCCTCCCCGCGGTTTGGTTTTTTTCCGGCGTTGTGTCACTTTTGGAGAGCAATAGGTGACCCAAGGGCGGCTGTGGTGACATGGGAGCGCAGAACCAAGTTTCCCTTCGTCTTCCGCGTTGAGAGCGGTGTGCCGAAAACACCTTGCAGCTCCCCGGGAGCGTTTACACTGTCGCTCCGCACACGCTGCTGTCACACGTGCACTTTGTCACCCCTTCTCCAGCGCACTGCTCTGGCAGACAAGCCTCCTGCTTTTCCAGGGCTCTAAAATGAGACTGAAACCTGATAAAGCTTCGAGAGGAGGCACCACAGAGGGGGAGAGGAGGAGGAGGAGGAGAAGCTCTTGCTTTGGCAGTGCTGCCATCCTAAGAAAAATCAGGATAAGGATTGTCCCCGTTACTTTGTGGGGTGGAACACGACAGCGACGTGACTCGGGAGTTAAATTCTTGCACTGAATAAGTTAAGGAGTGTTGTAACGTTGAGGAAAATTCTAATTGGGAAAAGCGATGCAAGGTTCTGTTTACTTCTTAAATGGAAATTTTTTGAATAATATGGTGCAAAATGCTTTTTATATATTCAGTCCATAGTTCTAGGTTTTCTACAGAGCTGCGAGCCTGACAGACAGTGAAACGTATTTCCTGATTTCCCCCTTCCTGTTTTCACCTTTGGGTACCTTTCAGTTCTTTGACTACGTGTCTGCAGAACAGTTCCTGGACGGTTAAAATACAAACATCAAGCGTAAACATCACGCGAGTGGCCTGTAGCTGTGATTTCAAGCTCAGTGAAAATAGAAAATGACCCAGTTGTTACTGCGGTTGTTTAGCTCGTTAGATTTTGATGTGATGCGGAATGTCAGGCTGTGTACATCTTGTCCAGCACAAGCACTGTTGTGGTTATTTGATTTTTTTCAGCAGAATTTTTTGTTTTAGCTTTTTTGTTGTTTCTGTTATTGTCCCTGTTGTGTGTTGCTAGATCTGCTGCTTGCCGTTTAGGTGAAAAAATATTTTGCCTCTAGCTCTGGAAGGAAAGCCCAATGCAGGGCTGAGGAAAGCAAGGCTCGGTCGCTTGTTGCCTTGGTGTGGTCTGGTGCCATCATGGGCCACGTTCTCCAGCTTGTTTGGTCACAGGAATCGGGTTACCCAAATCCCTGTTGGGGCACTGACTGTCGGTTGCCATTTGGAAAGCTGGAGGTGATGCTTCAGTGGCCACGCAGGGTTGTAGTGCATGGCCTCAGACATTACATACTGCGAGATACTCAAGTATTAATGAGCAGATGTATGAGGTGTATTTGTGTGCTGTGTTTTAGACTGACAAATACACAGCTGTGGGGACAAACCAACCATTTTTGCAATGGATAACTTACTGTAATTTCTCTGCAAAAGTGGGGATTGCTGTCCTAAAGAGCTCTAGCCTTAATTGTTAGCTTCTGAGCTCTGCTTTTAGACAAAATCCAGGACTCTTTTGATGGCTGTGATTAGCTGCTTTGCCTTTGGAGCAATGCTTATACAAAATCCTCTGAATTTTGTAAAGTTGGGGGATGTTTGTTTGTTTTTTTTAAAGTGGCCAGTGATCAGGCCACTTTAAACAAAAAAAGTGTACTCTTGTTTTTCAAACTAAAAGCACCACGTTATATTGTATTCTTTGGACACGTTTTCTTATTACACATAATTTTGTTCCTGAAAGGGTGTAGTTCATTTTGTGAGTCTCGGATTTGGAATGCTGCAGTTATGTGGTGAAACCTAAAGGTTGCCAGCTTTTTCGCTTCCTCTTTGCTTGCACGTTTTAACTCCCGCAGCTATTACTGAGAGAAATGCCCTGCTTGCACTGCTCTCTGGGAAGAAAAGCTCCCCTCAACATGTTGCAATGGGGAACAGATGTGCTAATGCAGAATCTAAGCTTAAAATTGCTGGGTTTTTTAAATTTGTATAGTCATAAACCTTCTGAGCCTGGAAACATTGAATGGACTGGATATATATATATATATATATATTTTTTTAATGATCCTAGTTAGTTTCTCTGTAGCACTGAACGCAACTGATCTAAAATTGTGTTGCTTTTTATGTCCATTCACATACGTTAGATTCCCAGTTTAATCCATTCTGTGGAGATCTCTACCAGTATGCCTACATCACTGGGGATGGGCAGCAACTGGGGAAAATGAATCCTGGGTTATGCAGTTCCTCTTTGCTTCAAACCAGATTTCTTTGCAGTTGCACGGCGTTGTTCCAGCTAAAACTGTTTCTATCCTGTATGAAGATGCTGGAGTGGTGACACTGTCTCCTGCAAAAGGCAAGGCTTGTTTTGCACAAGTGTGAATGAGGGAACTAAAACGGTAAAACTTTAATTTGTCCAAAATGTGAATTTATTTAACATCATTAATTCAGAATGTATTCCATTTTTATGTGTGAAATTCTCCTAAAGTTGTGCCTCTGGAATACACTGGTGAGGGCAAAGATTGCATGTAAGCTGGCAAGATCAAATTGCAAAGGCTTCTGTGAAAAACATTCCGGATTTGTTTTTTTCCTTGATTAGGAGATCACATGTGCTTGTTCCTGAGGGGAATTTTCTTCCTAGTTACAAATTGCAGCCAGTAGGAGAGTCATTGGTTTTGTTTATCTGCAGAAAGCAGAGTGCCGACGGTTTTATTTTGGGGATTTTTTTTGTCAGTTTCCAGTGTCATCCATATCTGTCAAAAATGTTTCTTTTAATGCTTTCAGCTGATAAGTTGTTGGCTACCCAGTTCATCAGGCTGGCTTAAACTTTTTTTCTGTCCTTCCTGTTAATTTTTATAGTTACTCTTCTTACTCTTAAATTACCATAATGCTCCCAGCATTATATCTATCCAGTTTGTCCTCCAGTTTTATACCGTCTTCTAAGTAAGGATCTAAATGTTTCTGTATAGTCACGGGATAATTTGAAATGTGTTTTTTTTATTTGGGTTTTAAATTTTACCCCTTTCTTTTTTGCACATACTCTGCTGTCGGGATTTCTAAGATACTCTCTCAAAGTGGCAACTCCGTGACATCCCAGGCAGCTACAGCTAAGTGAATTATCATTGTGTGTCTTGTGCAGCTGAGTATTTCACATAAATGTGGTTTGAGTTCCTGCCTTGTATTTTCAGCCTACTCAGGTCCTTTGGAAATTGAGATCTAATTAGAGCCAAGAACTAGGAGTAATCCGTGGCCGCTGGGCCTGTTTTCCCTGTCTTTCTTTCCGTGGCATAGGTCAACAGAAATATACAACCCACTCAACTGTTAACGGAAGTACTGTTCACTCTTACAAATTTATAAATGCCTTAAAAAGACCGTTTAGAAGATCTCCTGGGCTTGCTGTAGGAAATGTGCTGGTCTCAGCAAGTTTGTTTATTTGCCTTTGATACAGTGGCTGTGCCAGAATAACAGGGTGGCACTGAGAATGGCTGCTAGCCATTTGCTGTGGTCTCTTCTCATCTGGCAGCTGGGAGGTGGCTACATTTGCTCTGAGAAATATGCTTTTGGGGAGAGATGTGACATATAGTACAGAAATTCACCATCCTTTCTACTTCTACAGGTAGTCTCAGATACTGCTCTTCTGCGTCTTTTCTCTCCTGTACAGACTCTGTAGTAACTCAGTGGGTTGTGAGATACTCTTGTATGTGCATGTGTAATTACCTGCAAAACACAAAGTTCCCTGGAGGTTTAGGAAATTTCTAATAACCAGCTTCACTCAGTGTTTGAAACTGGCATCAACAGTGTGACTTCCCAGAATTGTTGGTGTTTTTTTCCAATGGGAAAGATGACAAAATAGAGACAAATTGGGATGCATAGATCAAATCGTCTCTTTTTGCATAGAATATTAGGATGCTTTTTCACCCACTCTGAGTAAGTATCAGTAGATGCGTGTGTCTGGTGTTTGTGTGAATACGACAATTCCTAAGAAAGGAAACGAAAACCAGTTCATGTAATGCTGGAAAGAACACCGTTACGTTCTTCGGTATCACAGGCTGAAAGAAGTCGGAGCTTTTGTGTGCTAAGCAGAGGCTGTGTGGTACTGCAGAAAATGTAAAGAAACTCTAAAACTGAAATGCTGCTCTAACATTACTGTCTATGTACTATTACACTATGTACAGTATTTTAGAGAACTTCCTGAAGAGCTTTCTCATGTGATATAGAAGTAATAGGCTGTGCTTCCCAAAGGCTGGGAAGTAAATTGCTCCAAATATATGCAACAGGCTTATCATAAAGGAAAATAAAAATTTATATAACTTCCCATCAATAACTGTAGCAACATTGTTTAATTTATGTATATATATATTTTTTAATTTAGAATAAGGATAGGAATAGTTACACCGTGTGTACCTTTATAGAGACTAATACTAAACCTCTAGAGGATGTCTGAGAAAATTGCTTTGCAAATGTCTTGGGTACTCTGGAGATTTACCACACAGCACTGAAGTGCTGAGTACTTCATGCTGTTTATAAACCTAGTATATGTTTTAAGACTATGAGTCTCTTCTGATGATGTGGGTTTTTTAAATTTATTTTTAATTTTTTATGTTTTAAAATAATGTTTTAATGCTTACAGGGCAAAAATGTAGACCCTATTCCATAGCTTATAATTTCTTAATTTCTGAAGGGGTGGGAGAGGAAGGAAAATACAGATTTTTTTTAATTTTTTTTTTTTTTTGGGTGAGGACTTCACCTTCTGAAGTCCTTCTTGCACAGTAAGATTTTAGGCATCGGAGAGGAAGCAAACAGTACACCTGTTCTCAACATCTAGTTAAACATTAAAATCTTGGTTTCCCCCTTTCCCCTTGAGGGGAAATGAGCTGAAGGAAAATGAATAGAATAGCTGGGCTTGAGCTAGGCTTGCTTCTGTAGGACCATCTTCACCCTGACGGCGTACTTGCAAGTCAGAAGCAAAGGTGAATTTCTCATTGGGCTGCTCATCAGCAAGGAGGTTCCTACAGCCAGGTGAGAAGGCAGTAAGCTCTTCTGAGCCTGGAGGTATTTCACGGTCACTTCTGGGCCTTGTTATAATATGATGTTAATTGTCTGTTACAGGCATGTAGCACCAGCTCTTTCTTTGTTTTCTCCTGCTCTTTTCCGGAAAGGTGAAAGAGAGAGACAGGTTCTCTGTGTTGCTGCCTTCTCCTCTGTCTTGCTGTCAAGATACTGAGTAATAACTTGGTTATTAGGTTTACATGAGGAAGAGGTGACTTTTTATAAGGTCGCTTCTGCCACTCTTATTACTGCTCACTGTGTTGTTTCTGGTATCCCAAGCTAATCTGAGAAGCCCAACGAACAATTAAATCAAGCTATTTGTCCTGTGAACTTGTGTAGGGAGGCCAGGAGGAGGATGGTTTTCAGGGCTGCAAATCATTTTACTGTGACTTTTCCATCCTCAGCTGACCCATGAATCCTGGATCATCTTGAAATTCCATCCAGTGAGGGTATTCTTATATGCTGTCCCTAGTATTCTTTGTGTTTGCCAGGCAGGCTGCTCTTTAATTCCTGCGGTGTGTGGACAGTGGCTTTGTCTATAAAAGTGCTGCTGTGCACCTATTTGTAACTGATACAGCGTATAAGGAATCTGTGGTGTGATCATGGTGAGGAGAGATGGCTTATGGGGAATGCTTGACCCAAAGTCTGTGATTCCCCAAGTGTTGGGAAGGTGCGGATCAGACTCTGAAGGTCATGTCCATCACTAGTAAAATATATCCCTTGTGTGAGAGTGACTATTTACTGTAACACAACAGCTGAAGAAGGGAATAGAAGTTCAAAATGAGCATTGGTTGGCTGCTTGCCTACTAAAGATGGTAACTTTTGCAGTCCATGAACTAATTCTCCTTCATCCAAGGGTCTGGCCAGGGTGAGCGGCCTAATGCTCTGACTGTGCCAAGTGTCTGGTGTCAGCAGGCGTTGCGTGGATTAATGAATGCCTTTGTGCTTGTGTGATGGCTACTGGCGAGCACAACCTCCCCTTACTAGTGAGGAAACATTCAGTAATCCCTTGGACTGAAATGGAACAAAGATGTTCACTATAAAAGTGGGAAATTTATACCTTTTAAAAGCTGCATTTTTATCATGATGAGCACAGGCAGCGCATCTTCAAAAGAACAGAAAAACTGAGTACATTATACCCAGGCAAGATATAATTTACTTTTTTACTTCAGATAAACAATTTTGAAGCGATTATCTTCACGTTTACCATCTGGTCATTTTAGATCAAAATTACTTCAGTCTTCACATTCTAGTCAGATGGAGAGAAATAAATTGTCTTCTTTTAAGAAATGTTTTGTTTATCTGTGAAGTAGGCAGTGATTTCATCTTCCTAGTATCTCCCCATTGGTACTTAAAAGTATAGTAAGAGACCGCAAAGTTCATTTAGAGATCACAAAAGCATCTTTATATGCTTTGTATGTTTGCCAGGGTAGAGGAAAAATGACATTGCTCTCCTTCCTGGCAAATCAATACATCATGAGGACATCACTTTGGTTAAAGAGCCATGATGGGGAAGAGATGAATGCTCTCCATGTCCAGTGCAGTTGCCGTTTTATCTGAAGCACTTGTGCCTTATGTTCACAGAACAACGTTCCTACAGTTTTGTTTGAGGTTTCTTCTTTTCTAGAGCTCTTGACCTGACCTCCTCTGTACCTTCTTGTGCATACTATTCATTATTTGATATTCTGTGCTTGCTTTTTGAACCAGCCTCTCTATGCCTGTGACAGCACAGCTGTGGACATGTTCCATGGTGCTATTTGTGGAAGCAAGACCTTTTTTTATAAAACATATCCCTCACCTTTACGTGTTTGCTCTAAATAGAAGTACAAAGGTGCCAGGCCCCTGAGGCGCAGCAGCACCTGTGCTCCTGGGGACCTCTGTGGCCCCAGCCTCTCGAGGCTGGGATCCTTCATGTGAAACATGGTCACGACAGGATTTCTGATCCAAGGAGCAAACCTAGCACAGAGGCGGGTTTGGAGTTGGAGGGGAAGGCTGATGTAGTGGTGGACTAATGACCAGGCTGAGATAGAGACTGGGTGCTGAAGTGATGGTTCAGCTGGGAGCGGGGCAGAGAGTTTGACTAGCCTGGGTTATGTGGTTGAATAAGTGTGTTAGCAAATAATCAAGTTTTAAGTCAATTGTAATAAATTAAGATGGATCAAACTGTCTAAAAGTGTTTGAGAAGATGGCAAACCCACTGCATAACCACAAGGTAGTTCAGCTTCTTTTCCTGCAGATACTCTGGCTGCCTTGCCCTAGACAAGGAAAGAAACTGAAAGAAGTGTTTGCAAACAGTAAAATGAAAACAATTACAAAAACATAAGCCCAGTGGAAGAAATACACCTGTAATAAAATAAATATTAATTCGTGATGCTGTTAACATAGATAACATAATTGAAACTTAAAGGTAGTCACCTCTGATAACTATCACAAGAGCTTTGTATCTGATTTGTATATCTTACCTGTTTTAAGTAGAATGGATACCTGTGAAATTGCAATGTTAGGAATTTATTTTAGCTTCTCAGTGGATCAGCTTCAATTTACCAACCTCCATCCCCCCTGCCCCACAGCTTTTCAGGATTTAAAAATTCCACATAAAACTACCAAGAAGTTGTTAGCAACCCACCAGCTTCTTAAAAGGCAGCAAGAGTTTTTGAAGTTTATACTGAGCTCATGAATTGACAGAATGAAGGGGGATGAATCCCCCAGCTCTGTAAATAATACTGTTTTTTCAGAGCACTACTTAAGCTAGTATTTTTAACTAAAGGTAGGAAGCCTCTTAAATTGGGGAGGTAGGGAATGGAGACACAACAGTTAGTGATCTTGAGCAGTCTGTTTTCTGCTGTTGCCAGAGGCACGAGGGTGAGCTGTCTCTTCTGCCTTCCTCTGTTTTGATTTGACTGCTGGATGGCTCTGAATTACATTTAAAAAGGAAAACTGAATCAAGTCCTTGGAGCTGTTTTGTGAGGAGCTTTTGTGCTCAGTAACCAAATGCCACGATTCAAACCTACACAGTATCTGTCTTAGATGGGACTTGGCTTTTAGTTTTCGTGTTCTCTTTTAATCTTACGTGGTGCTGGTGATACCCTGGATTCTCGTTAGCACCTTCCCAAAGGCTGCATTCAAATGAGTCCTGACCTATTCATGCGTCATGTTACTTGTGGTTGTGGCACACCCTTTGGCAGTTTGCTTATTGGTTTGGAAAAGTTTTTGAAGCCATAGTGTTCCCTGTAAAATCCCAAAGCGTATGCCTTGCTAAAGATGCAGAAGGAGGAGACTGTGAAGGTTCAGAATGGGGTGTTCGTACTGGTTTTGCCCTCAGGTGACTTGGGAGATGACCTGCTGCAGGATGAGTTGCAACTCATTTAAACCAAGAAAAGTCTAATAAAAACCTTGAGATGAGATTCCTGCCAGAATGTATTCCCAGGCATTGGCACCATAGTGGTATCTTTTATCTTGCAGTCAATTCTGGCTGGTTCAGTTTCAGCTAGCTGCAATGGCTTTCAGGCAAAAGCAGTTTATCGTAAGGCAGGTAACACTATCTTTTGCAGAGCTGGAACTAGTTCCAGTTTAAAGTGCATGCACCTAGATTTCTACCACCTTTTTCTCATTTTTATGTTGGTTGCGAGAGCATTCTCCAGAATTCTTTATTGTAGTAATTGTAAATAACATTATTTACCTGAAGCCATGAAGTTTGACATGCTATAGGATATGAAACTGTAGTTCGTATTTAGGTGTGCTTCAGTCGGCAGCCAAAGGTGTGTCCTCAGTGTTTCTAGCCTTTCTGGTGTAATAAACTCAGGTGTGCTTAGAAGATTGCAGTTTGAAGGCTGAAGTTTCAGGCTTGGTCTTGCAGTGCCCTGTGACTTTAAGTGCACTGGAAATGTGACTGATGTGGAGTAATTTGAAGAGACATCAGGCCCTTAAAACTGAATTACAGCTGTTAAACTGTGTGTGCTCCTTGGGGTACTGACCCTAAGCTATTCTTCATGGCAGTGGAAGTGTAAAGTGAGTATATTTTGCTGTGGGTCAGACTCTGATACCACTTTATCTGGGCAAACCATCACAGTGGTGCCATTCTTCAGCATTTCATAATGCTGCACATGTTGTAACCTGTTCCCTTGTGAGCTGGTTACCTTTCTTTCTGCAGTGGCCACGTTACTTTTCTCATGAACAGGGCTGTAGCTGTCTTTGAGGATTCCCCTGAACCAGCTGGTGAAAGCTGTCATATCACTGGTGTTCAAATATAAATACAGTTTTGGGTTGTTGGAAAGTAAGATCTTATAACCACGCACTCCACCGCTAACAGTTATAGCACATCTTTTCTTATTTGGCATTAACTATCAGTAGTTAATAGTTTTCTTGACATGTTACAGAAGCAAAATTATGCAAATTGGGAATATTCATAATTAATGCAAGAAATAACTGCATAAAGTTACATAATAAGGTAGATGCTTTCGAAAGTTATTAACAGGCTTAAACAAAAATGCTGATGTGGATTGTTCATATGCTGCAAAGAATTTTGAATGTCATATAACATTTAGAATTCAAGCCCTTAGATACTGCTGTCGGCCTTTGTGATACTCCTAATAATTTCTAGATTTTGGATGAGGCTCTGCAATGGCGGGTCAGCCTGTTATGTAATCTCATAACTGAAGGACATGAGGTTGAAGAAAAATGCACAGCACCTCATGGTCAGTGAGAGCCACTAGAAGAAGCCAGCAGCAATATGTTGGTTCACAGGTCAGTGCGTGCTCTTATGGCACAGGCTAATCTTATCTGCACGTGTGCAAGAGAAAGAGAATGTATTTCCATGACACAAATTTGAAATACCCCATATGCACAAGCAATACAAAGTCCTGGGAGTGGCCATCATAAAAAATAGTCAACCAGCAGCTATTCCTAGGCCTGGTGCTGACAGGGGCACCATCTTTGCTACTGCTTTTTTATTTAATTTATAGCCAGACTCCAAACTGAGATGGCAGGTCAGATGTTATATTTAAATCAGGTGGTGTGGTTTTCAATGTTCTCAGTGGATCCACTTCAGGGGGAAGTGGTATTTGGAGGAACTTGTTCCCTGCTTTCATGCTCTATTCCTGTCCTCCCCCATTGATGAAAGCAGAAAAATCTGATGCCTGAGTTCAGGAGAATGTGGCTGAACCCTAACAGCACATACTCAGAGGGGGGAAAATGTTGAACAACATTTATTTAAAAGGAATGGTGAAAGCACAGATTTGATAGACTCTTGTGTTTAGCCCAAAGTATCAATATTTAGTGGGCAGTTTGTCAATATTGTTACTAGTTTGTTGTAGCATGCTCTGCCTGATGTAACACACACACTGTGGTATTTATATCCCTTCATCAGTGCAGAACTATTCAGGATATCTCTCTTCATTTCAGTTATTTGATAGTGTTAATTAATGCCTCTGTTTAAATTTGGGTAGTTTGCATGTTGCTTCAGAGACTCCAGCTGCAACAGGTAAACATGGCAGATAGTAGGTTTTATCTGAACTTCAGTCATTCTGAGAGTGAAAGAAAATAAAGATATGGAGTAAACAACCTACGAGACTGATCAGTCTCTTTATACTCTTTGCAGCTATAAAACAAGTGAGGAATGAAGATTTTCAGTATGTTTATTAATCCACATCAAATCCTCGCTCTTGGAACTGGCACACTGAAAAAGCATATTGCAGCAAAATATGGTAGTGTCAAAGAGATTGTGACTGTATTTTTCCCATGTAATTTCTTCCAGGATGACATGCTGCAGACATGGTTACGAGTCTTTATTGTTCATTTGTTGTTAATCAGGTATTTTTTTCTAATTTGCTAGACTTTTAATAAGCCATCACTGAAAAAATCCAGTCACTATTTTGCACTCCAGGAAGACTCCTACCGAGACCTTAAAGGTGTTTGTTATGAGCTGCCACAGCTTCTCCAAACTGCAGTTTTCTCAAGAAGATGCAAGTTTATAAAGTGAGAAAGATTTACAAGCATCCTTTTACTGTGTATTTGCGGGGAACTCGACTCCCACTGTCTTTCTCCCTCACAACAAAGCAATAGACAATCTGGCTGATCCAGTTTTCTCCATTTTGGTAAGGAGGATGGTGAGCTGATGGTCCTGGGCATCTGCATTTCATATTACAGATGGTCTTGGATGTAGATTGTGCTCTGTGGGCATGATTATGCTTTTCACTGCAGCTCATTCTGAGTGGGCTGCTATATCCAGAGAATACAGTCCATATGGAGAGACTAGCTGGAATCCTGGAAGTAGCATGTAGCTGCTCAGTGTGTTGGTGCACCTGTACCAGAAAGCCCTTCTGTATTGTGCAGTGTGCATCTAGCGTGCACCTTCTCACCAGGTCAGGAAGAGAGCAATGGTGCCAGAGCTTGTTTCAGGCTCTTGCTTCAGGAGGCAGCTTTTTGTCCAAGTGTCAAATTCACAAGGTAACCCAAACCAAAAAATTTCCTTAACCAAAGTAGGTTATAGGGTATAGAAGACTTTTTCCCTGTGTGTTTCTAGCAACGTCCTCTGTGTCCATGTTCAGTCACTTGACAGCAAGCAGTCAAAGATTTTGTATGTGTGTATATTTCTTAATGCCATAACTTCTTGGGAACATTAAGCACTTATTTTCTAAACAAATATTATGGTTTTGTGTACTTGCCCGTCATTGAGATTTGAGCCTTTAAGAAAGATTTGAATTGTGTTTTTTTTTTTTCAAGGCAGGAGGACAATACATTCTTTTATGAAAACTGCGATTCTTATCCTGTAGACAAGCAATTACAGAAGATCTGAAAAAAATAGCACAAGGATTTGGGGCATATGGATGTCTATGAGTAGCTGATGGATACATTTTGCTATCTGGGACTGGATTTTTTACATTTGTTTTCTTTTAACTTGGTCAGCAGTATTTACCTAGGACTGACTTGACTGAATGCGAAGGGTGTTGTTTCAGAAGGGAATGAGTTTCAGCATCAGACTGATTTTCCAAATGAAGGAAGTCTGATTATTGCCTTGATAATGTGTCAGGTATTTGCTATCAAAGTATTTTTTGATCTCATTCAAAAGCTAAAAATACTTTCAGCTTTAGTGTTCAGCCTCTCCTACATAAGGAAAGAGTCAGTTAATCTGTACTAGCATGATTTAACACAAAGGCTGCTCAGGCAGACATTGTTTTGCTAGTGGAATTTACAAACTCTGCATAAATTAAGAAAGATGTAGTAGTCAAAGTGCTACTCTTGCTTGTATAGCTCCATCTGCAGTAGGAATTCTGCCTTTTGGAACCTGTAACCAGCAGGGATTTTCCAGCCAAAATCCTAGAGCTGGTGAAATCCAGGGAGCACGTGTTAATCCTAGTATAAAGTCTCTGAAGCAAAAAGAATCAGTGTAATTATTTACCCATTTTGCATACATGAGATACTTCTGTACTGAGAAGTTTGTTGGTATAACTATACTACAAATCTCTGTAGAAGTGACATAATCTTTTCAATGGACACTTTGAAATTCCAAAGAACAAGAGACATAATATTGTAGCCACAGTTTTTGAGTTTATTTAAAGCATTTACTAGTCAGCTGTTTTCTGTTTACTTTAAAAGTTCTAAACTTAAAATACTTTGAATAGCATGCTATCATAATATTAATATACTTAAACATTTTACTTGGGGTAGGATATTTAAAATTATAAGGAATATGAAAGAGTATGAGGAGTGATGCTCTGATAAATGTACAGGGAAGTCTCAACTTAATGTCTAGTTCTGCAATTGCCACGAAGTTTTGCTGTTGGTTGATCGTTTTCTATGTTGCAGCTAATAGCTTTGATAATTAATGGGGAAGAAAAGTTGAATTTTATTTTTTTTGTTAGACACTTCAGAGCTAGTAGTAGTAGCTAAAGAACTCCCATATATTTAAATATGTATAACCTCTGTGTTTGTCGAGATGTTTCCTGACGACAGCTGTATCAATAAGCTTCTTCTAGTGTTGACAATGCCTTAGCAGAGCTAATGTGAAAATATTTTCAAAATATGTAACTCCTTCTGTAAGGTCTTAATTATAGTGAGGCAAGAGCTAAATCAGATGTTGAGCCAGCTGGACACTAATTGTATCTACCCAGTGATGCTGTGAATCAAGGTGAGCAGCTTGTCAAGAGTAACATGTCACAGTGTCTTTTTCTTTGCTAAAGCAGAGGTTAAGCACGCTGATAGGTACTCAGTGGAAGCCAAAGGTGCTGTCTCTCAAAGCAGCAAGATGCTGCCAGCAGTGAATTGATGATATCTTGCCTCTAAGTGTGGCAATGACTCTCAGTTCCTCTTCAGTGCAGAACTCTGTGGGAATCAGGAGCTGATGACTCTCAACACACTGGAACACCGGCCCTGTGCCAGCCTGCCAGCATGATCCTCAGCATTAGCCATAGTGCATCTTTTTGCACCAGCACCATGGGATGCTGATCTCTCTGTTGTAGGAAGGACAGAGGCCAAACCGGAAGCTGTTTTTTCTCACCTGTTGCTAAATGCAACATAATTATCTGTTTTGTTGCTACTAATGCTGAAGTAAATTTAACTCATGCTAATAAAATGCCTTCAGAGTCAGTCCTGCATTCTTAGTGGAGTACAGAAGTGAAACAGCTGGTGTAATAATGAGATCTGCAGCTTGCTATGGATCTGAAGGTGTATTTGGGAGTGCAGTCCTGGCATTGCTCTTCTAGTGGTCCTGCTGACAGTTGAGCTGGAGTTACAGAAGTAAGTGATGTTTGAAATTCTCATTAAAGAAGCATTTCTTCTGATGAAAACCATCTAACCAGAGGCTTTTGCTGCAAATCAGAGATATGAATGAAAGCTGCTTTGTCCTATCTTTGCAGCAGCACCTGAAAGACATAAAAAGAAATCGCAATGTTGCTTAAACCCACAGATGTGTTCAGAACTACACTTCAAATTGGCCTTTTGGATTTGATACCTTTGTCACATATTTGATCAATACAAGTGTACATTATTTTCTTAGCAAATAGGTATAAAGACTGGGAGCCTGTAACTCCAGCTCTTGGGCTTTTTAGGTAGAGCTTGTTCTTTTCTGTGAGCTGCTCTGTTGATCCCCTTTCAGTTTGAATGCTGACAGGAGGAGCACAGCTTTAGACAATTCAGTTGACTCTTTTTCCTAGGGAGATCCAAACACACTGGCTACTGCAAGTATAATTTTAACAGGCTCAAGACAAAAGGAAAGAGGAAAAGAAGAGGGAGGAGTGATAGTTGTAGTTCCAGACTCTCTCTCTTTCAAACTCCCCATGGAGGGGGACGCCCAGGTGCTGTAATCTTTGCTGTGTGGCGCTGTGGGCACTCACTCTCTGGAACAAACGGTGGCCAGGACTGGAACTGGCTGATGACTTTTTCCACATCTGCCCTTCCCTGCCCTGGTCTACATCCAGCTGGAGAACAATTGACCCATAGCTGTGAAATACCACCCCTCCATCTCCTCCAAATAATTTTAGAGGCTAGGAATTGTTCTACTTCTCTACTAGTAGTTGAGAAAAGAGCAAGTGTGAAGCTGAAGCTCATAAAGCAACAAGAGTAGAACACACATTCAGATGATTCCTTATCTGAACAGGTAAGAGGAGTGACTGAAGTTCATCTCCGATTAAATGCTGTCGTAATCTATTAGTAGGTTCCATTTACATCCCAGAGGAGGAGTATGCTTACGTTGCTAAATATGATACACTATCAGCTTCAGATCATAGGGGAAGATGAAAGCATGGTGCTGAAGTAAAGTTAAGAGGAATCAAGCTGAGAAGCAATTTGGCATGATTCTAGTGGTTAAATATTTACCAGAAGCAGACTGCTCTTAGAGTCTCATTTTTCTTTATCCCTATAATAAGGTAATAAACCATGCATAGATCATAGTTATCCAGGGAAATGGCTGCAAAGAGTCCTGCTTCTTGGGCAAGGACAATTAAGGACTGGTTCCTTTAAAAAAGTAAACTAGAATATATTGAGTATTTGTTGAGAGTCACTGGAAAACAGTTTCTGCTTGAGCATAGTGTGAGAGAGTATTCTGCCTCTGAGTTCACTTCGAAGAGTATCTGGATGGGTGCTGGCTGTAATAGGGTGGCTGTTAAGTGGTTCGATGGGGTCAGATTTTGTGGTTTATCAGCTGCACGTTTAGTAGCCAGTCTTGCTTTAGCCTGCTGTTTGTAAAGGAAGGAGTTTTCAAGCCTGCCATCCTGATGGTGATTTGTGTTAGTGTTGTATCATTGGGTGCTGCAGTTATGCAAGGCTTCTCCTTATCATAAATCACTTTTGCAGGCATGGTCATGAGTTTGCTGGCTTGATTTGGTGTTCTCCCTCTTTCACAACTCCCTGTGTGCTCACCCTGTTTTTTTCCTCTGGACTGAAATCCTTAATACTCCTGCAGAGGTCCAGAATCCATGTTACATGGAAAGGGAAGAGCAGTGGCAGTTTGGCAGTACCTGCTATGTCTTAACGCAGCTGCTAACATGTATCTTATGTTTTGCTCATACAAAATAGAAGATGAAGTTCTGAAATGGCTAGTGTATTTTTTTCCAGGCCTTACTGTCTTACTGATGCTGAAAAAATAGAGCCATTTGATAAGAGACGAATAAGTATAAATTCCTCCTGTGTCCCAGTGAAATCCGATGGCAGGGATGTTGAGAGAGAATCTGAAATTATCTGAAGAGCAAGATAAAAGTGACAGGCCTTAGGGGGATCAACATAGTATTTCTTTTGTAATTTTTGTTGTAATAAAGTAAACTTGAACTTGTTTAGTACCTAGTAAAATGGAATATCATCTCAGCATTTTGCTAGTTTCTTATAAAAATTGCTAGACAAAAGGAAAAGATTAAAAAAAACCCCTTTGTTGTGCTTTTCCCTGCCTCCCTGGGAGGAAACCCATTGAATTCTGGCACTCCTGAAAAGAGGTCTTAATGATGAGAAAAACTCGTGAATATGCTAGGGTGGTAGGAAAGACCAGTGTAATTTTGTGTTGCATGTGGGGGAGGAATTGTTTTAGGGGACAAGAGAATAAAAGCACTGGTGTGAATGTACCTGAAATAATATATTAGACTTTGGAATTCTTATTTCCATAAAAATATTGATTATTGAAGGGAGCTCAAAAGCAGTGTAAATTGGTGGAAGCTGTAGAAATTCATTTATGAGGAAAAATTTAAGAATTAAATATGCAAAACTTGCATAAGCAGTGACTACAGGGGTTCATAAATCTAACAAGCATGAGAGGTGGCAGCACAGAAAAGAACTATGTGTATAGTGGGGGATAAGACTGAAATGGAAAATTTGAGTATCCTGTGCATGACTTCCTGAGAGGGAAATGGTCTGAGCTATTAAATATCCTCTTTTGGGAGAGGACAGGAACTCATTACTTGATGTACACAGAGCTACACTAGACAAAAATCTAACCAATATGTAGTAAGAAAAATCCTGTTCTTTTAGGGTGATCAGATGCATGTATTGAGTCTGGCTTCATCCTGTGACATTAGTCACATTAGGTGTCAGCTTTTTTTCAATCTGGTGTGAAGGATGTGCAATGCAACAAAACAGAGGTTTTGTTCTTTGCCTCACCATAAGCTTTGTGTGTTACCTTTGGCAAGTCGCTTAAACTGTGCTGGTTTTTTGATCTGGATAAAGAAGTTATTGTATTTCCCTGCCTGGAGCAGTTGTCTGTGGATCAGAGATGGAGATGCTCAATTACAGTGGGTAGAAGAGACTTTTAATCAAATTAGCTGTAAGCTCTCCAAAAGCTAAGAACATGTTCCCTGCCTCCAGCCTTTTCCAAAGCAATTTTTTAAAAAAACCTTTTGCCAGGCTCACTGTTTTGTTGTTGAGCACCAAATACTGATAGCTGTTACATTCTGGGACGAAGTGCTCTTTACGATCTGTGCCTGAATACCAAGCAGTTGAAAATAAAACACTTGAAAGGATCAAGATGCCAGTGGTCATTCTGTTTCATATTTAGGATGCCAACTGTGATTACCACATAGGGTCACGTTGTTGAAGCAGATGCATCCTTCGGTGGGCGTGAAGCGAGGACCTGTGAAGGGCTGTCTTGGGGCACCTCCTTCGCCTTTCATAGAATCATGGAATGGTTTGGGTTGGAAAGGACCTCAGAAATCATCTAGTTCCAACCCCCTGCCATGGGCAGGGACACCTCCCACTAGACCAGGTTGCTCAAAGCCTCATCCAACCTGACCTTGAACACTTCCAGGGAGGGGGCAGCCACAGCTTCTCTGGGCAACTTTCTTGGCGGGTGTCAGTTAGCTCCTGACTGTCACAGGCTGGAAGTGCAGGACGTAGCAGAGAGCAGCATCTTTTCAGGCATCAGCTGCAGGGAGACAGGAGCAGGACTTTGTTTCCATGACAGGGGCTAAACAGCAACGTGGACTAAAGCAAACGGTTTGGTGTAAAGAAGTAACACCCCACAGAGACCTAAGAATCCTCTAGCCCTATAAAGAAATTTTCCTGTTGTTGGCAGTTTAATTTTCAGAAACCTCATGTTCTTTCCTAAACTTGAGCTATTTCATTATTGTTTAAATGCAGCTCTCCCTTGAAGGGTTGAACTCATGAAGCGCATTGTTAATTTAGTCAGATAGTTAAAAATTACTTTATGAAATCCCAATGAATTACATAGTGCAAAGTAAATACAGGTTTTCAGCACTTTGACTCACATACAGGTATGTTATTGACTACTGGAGCCCGGCTAAATCTTCGCGCTTCAAGCCAGTGAATACTGTTGGTAGCTGTTCCAGTTCAGTCATCAGTGAAAATATTCACAGATTTACAGTCAGCTTAGAAATGAAGCTGTCAAAACAACCCGCCTGATAATGATAAAGAAATAGGTATCAGAGAAGTGGCAGGCAGCTTCTGGGCTGAAATGTTCCACTTCAGAAATTTCAGCACCATTTGCTTTTTGTATCATTTCCAAGAAATGCATGAATAGAAATTCTTTCTCATTTGTGGGTTTTTTTAAGGATTTTGAAATGTCCAAACTTGTCATCTGGCTATTGTTTTTAGTAGGTTTTGACTATTTTTCCTTGCAGAGGAAGAAAGAAAGAGAAAATAGATGTATGACTTACTACGTGGGTTGTAAAAAAAATACATAGTGATGGATTAATTTATACAGCTCCATTGCCTGACCACATTGTCTGCAGGCAAGTGGTTGAAGCTTGTTGTTTTAAAGTTTTCAAAAGAGACTGCCATATCAATAGTAGTGTGGGTTAAGTACCCACAAGTAGAAATGCAGCAGTTTAGGTCAGCTATTTCCCATCTGATTTCTTGCACAGGTCTACTTTTCAGATGGAAGAAATGAAAGTAAATGGTGGTGGTGTACTGGGCTGCTTGGCTTTCTTTCACACTCTAAGGAAAATAGGAATGCAATGTGGAAATGGTTTCACCTCGGATCCAAGTGAGGATATACGATGAAAGCAAGCACAAACTGAAAAAGAGGGCAACTTAGAGAAACGTGCCAAAGCTGCGAACAGAACATCGCCCTTCTGTGTAGGAGGGTTATTATGTCTTTACTGCTATGCAGTGTCCACCTCAAAAATAGCTGCTGACTGCTTTTCTTGTCCCATTGCAGTAGTTCTAATTTCCTTTGCCTGCTCTTTCCATGCTGTTCTTTTTCTTTATAACTTCAAATGAAAGCCACAAAGATGAGAGAAGCAGGGGGCAGAGACCCTAGGGAGAAAGCCCAGCTCCTGAGGAAGCAGATGCATCAGGTGAGAAAGCAGGATGCAGTCTGTGTTCCCTGAAGCATGCAGGTCATGGTTAGCTCCGCTGCTCTGGGATTTTGCTCAAATTCCTGTATTTGTGCCTGTTCCAGCCCTCTAAATCCATGCCTACAAATCTTCATTTGGGCCACTCTGATATTTGGCCTGACTATTGGGGGAACTAGTATCTAGTCAATAACAGGGTTATTGTCACTAGGGACAATACAGGGTATGTGCAAGTCCAGTGGCAGAAGTAGTTTTCAGGCAGAGAAGGATGAAGCAGTGCTTGCAGCACGTTAAGCCTGGAAACAAAGAAACTAAACCCTTAATTTGCAGTTTATTTTGACGTCAAGCCCTCTTAGAGAAAGCACAGACTGTACCTAATACCTGTAAAATTGAGGTGGTAATAACAAAATATAGATGAGATCTTAGGAATTATTAAAATGCAAATCGAGAGTCAGGGGAAGATGTCACCGTAGGAATGGTGACACTGGCACAGGATGCAAGGTTACGGTATGTAAGGAGTTGTGGATAGAAAAGCAATGAGTTTCTGGTGCTGTAGCTTGTGATGCTGATCATGTCTGCCCTGCTGAGCTCCCTTCTGATAGAACTAAACAGTACAGAAAATACAAACATCATTGCTGAAAACAGCCTTACAGCTAATGTACTTTGATTTTGTACCTTTAGGCCTGCAACATACTGTGAAAGCTTGAGCTATTTTATAGCTACAGCAGCTCCCTTCCCTCTTCTGTCTACTTGGTTTTAAAAATTGTTTTGTTAAATGTACAAGTAGTTTGGCTTCACTCTTCGGAATATGAGGAAGCGGGATTTTCCTTATTTAAAATAATATGGGAGAAGTAGTTGGTTATCACGCTTTCTCTGAAATACCTGCTTTGTTTTTGGCAAGCAGGCAAACAGAACTTTGTTTTTAGAGAACAGGCAACTCTCTTCCAGAAGCATTGCTTCTTTAAAACCCGTGCTGTGATCATGGTGCACAGGTACAGTGCAATGAATGGAGAAAGTGAATAATTTATCTTAAGAAATACTACTGGAGGGGATTTGACACTCAGTGGTCTCAGGTGGGGGGTGGCTGAGGAGGGAGGAAGAGCGATGGCTCATGTGTGCATGTGCTTCAAATGCTCATTTCTGGCTAGGCACAGGCAATTCTGTGCCCTTAAAACCGTGGGTTTCAGTCTATCTTCCAGTGTTTCTTTATGTGGGGGTAAAATTGTGGTGTTGATTTTAGAAGAAAACTTCATTAGCCAGAGGTTTTTTTGTTTGTTTGTTTGTCTTCCTCACTGCCAATGAGATTTAAAAAAACAATCTATTTTGCTCAGTGCAGCAGTGTGTTGGAGAAACAGAACAGATATCAAATGGAAATCTTTATAGTTCTATGTTTAGATTATTTTCTTCCTTTTGTCAATTTATTTGTTAGTATTTTGACCACTTTGGTCAGGTGGATTTGGGTGAGTGCTGTGATACGTGATAGATCTCTCCCCATATGCAGCTCTTTAGCATGCTGATACGGGTGTAAGAGACTTCCTTTAAGAAAAGAAATAATGTCTTTAGACTACTAAAGCCCTTTGTGAGCTCCATGAAAGTGGTCTCAATGCCTGTGTTTGTATTCCTGGTTGGTATGAGTAAATACAGTGCTAGTTTTTGAGAACTCGAGTTACAGAAGGTTTAATGAAAATACCATGTAATGTACAATTTGTCAACACTGAAGAAAAACCTATATGGTTCGATACGTTGTGGAGGTAACACACGTGATAGGAAAGTGAGGATCTTCTGCAAGTTTAGCAGGCACTGGAAGACCACCTTGGAAACCTGGGAGGCTGAGTGGGGAGAGGGCTGCTTACCATCACTACCAAAATCAATGTTCAGATGGCTAAAACAAATCCCCAGACTCTTAGCTTGCTTACAAGCCCTCTCTTGATACTGCTTATCTAACAAACTCCCATGCAAAGCTGCAGGACATTCAGGAAGTCTTGTTTGGGAGTCAGCAGCTCTTTCTGTCTGGCAAGGATGGGCAGGAGCCTGGGTGGCTCTGCTCCAGTTGCCTCTCTTGTAGTGAACCTGAAACAACACACAGAATTTTCCCCTTGCTGTGGGTTTCAGCATGTGATTCCAGATAGTGAGGATGGAATGCAAATTTTAAGGTTTTGCAAATAATGAGCACTGTTTGGCAGCAAAACAGAAATAGATCAAGTTGGGTCAACCCAAAATAATATTGCTTTTCCTTTAACGGAAGAGAATTTTGAAAAGAACTGGGGACTTCACTGACCACATCCACCTTGTTTTCAGGCTTTTCTAATTTCAGCCAAGGACAGGAAGGATATATATATATGAAACAGCTGGTTTAAAGTCATGATGGTGCCTCTGATGTCATTTTCCCATAGCTCAGGACTTGGGGTGCTTATCTTGGCTGTAGGCAGAATAGGAGTATGAGCCTCTACAGAGTGACCCGTCATTTACCTTTGCCAGTTAACATGAAACTCTGGCTAATAAGTATTTCTTGACTTGTTGCTTTAATCTTCTAGACGTAACACTTAGCCTTCCTTTCCTTGGAAAAAAAATTGAGTGCCTAAGTCCCTTAAAGAGAGTAAATGGTTTTCTTAGAAATTTCAGATTGCTTCATCTACATGTGAATGCTCAACTCTTACGTGTAGGGCATTAATTATATTTAAAAAAAAGTGAGTAATATTTTAAAATGACGATGCTGGAGACTTTTTTTAACTGATTGCCTGGAAATTGCCTGTGGCTGACAGCTTGGGATTTCAAAACAGAAAGGAAAGGAATTCAGCTACTCGCAATTTGGCAAAGGCTGGGCTCTGGCTGGTATGCAGTTTTGTAAGAAAACAGGTAATCATGCATAATCTAAGAGAGGTACGAGATGGCAGGCTAGCTTGACCATAAGGAGAAAAAATAGGCAGTTTCTTCTGATTGCAGGGAATTCTTAAGCACTGATTATGCTTGCGCTGTATGAAACCTTTTGCTGTTGTCTCCATTGCCTTTCATCTTTAATTTATATTCTTGAAGCCAATTCTTGTAAAATTCACTTGGAAACTTGTCTTTCTCCTTTTTATACAAGGAATCTCTCTAGCCCTGTGAAAGGTACAGTAATCCATTTTAAATTGTAAAGTTTGACAAACCAGAGGTAGGAACCAGTAAGATGTAACTGAGCTACCAACATACCATTTAGTAATACTGCCCAAAATGTTCTTGTCTTTTAATTCAGAAATAAGACGTCAGTAAAGTGAGAGCACAAAATTAACTGTGAATGCAGTGATGCCACATGTTTGGGGTAGCTGTGTAAGAGCTCTTACCTGCTGCTGTTTGAGTATCCCAAGTATCTAGAGGAAAATACAATTATTGGTGAAATGTATTGAATACCTAAACAATATGGTTTACCAGTTGCTTGACTGATTAATGGAGCGGTCAGTGGTGGGTAACTCAGGGGTCCTGCTGAGGGTGATTCCTTTTTGTCCTTTACAACATGTAAAGGCTGGTAGAAATTTGGTTGTCATTATTTCTATTTAAAGATATCCCTGTTTCAAGATATGGGGAAGTGAGATGCAGTAACATGTCCAAGGTTGTCCAGTAAGATGGAAGGTGTTAGAAACTTTGCCTTCTGTATCTTGCTCTTGCCCAGTGGTGTAATGTGACTATTTTTTTTTTTTTTTTTTTTTTTTTTTTTAACAGAGAGAGAAATTATAGTACATCAAAAATAAGGTCCATCTGGAAACAAAGAATGGAAATGACAATGTCCTGTAAAGCAGCTGTTCTGAAAGGGGCATGGAGGTTGTGATGGCTGGATTTGAATCCCATTGTGAGGCTATAGTAAAAAGATTTTTGGGCAGATGAATATGGGCAGGGAACTGCGAGGTAGGAGTGTTATTCTCCCATACAACATTAGTGAGTCTGGAATTCTGAATGCTGGAAAAAATTATAAGTTTGAGTTTCCTTTAAAGAAGTTACAGGGTTGTTTCCAGAATGGAAAAATATGCTACAACAAAAAAACTGAAGACTTTCAGTCTAAGTAACTTCTTGTAGTCTATGGGTACCTATAAAGACGGGACATTTCTGAGGCTCAACAGCTGTTAATCTCTGTAGAGTTTAACCTGCTTATATTAACTGCTCAACATATTAAAGTGAAACATAATTCCTGGAGGTTTTTTACTATGCTTTATAATTTTAATCTCTGATTTATGTAGAATCTACAACATCCGTGTATTAAAAATCTTTTAAATCAAGGAAAATATGTTTTCTGAAAAAATGCCGTTCAGTTTTGGCTGAGCTTTTTGCAGAAATTGCAGTGCTGTTTTATGCAGCACATCAGATAGGATCAATCTTACTGGTCCATTCCCTCCCTAGTACCTCTGGGTGTGTTTTCTGATCTATACTGTTGCTGTTTGATTCCCTAGCTGTTTTTAATAATTGAACTGGATACAAAAAAAAAAATCCAAACAGCAACAAACCCAATTTAAAAAAATAATAATAAAAAAAAAAGCCCCTAAGGCTCTTACTCTTCTCCTTTCCATATGATGTAGTTACCGATATAAAGGTCCAATAAGCAGTGATGTATGGAAATACTCTCTGTCAAAATACGTACAGGGCTAAACAGAACAAGAATTGAGGGAGTTTGTCTTGTTTTACAGCCAGCGCTAAGAAAGCTTCACCCTGGAATCTAGGCTTCTGTTTAAATGGTAGAGGTGTATTTTCTGGTGTGAACAGCAAGTTGTTTACACGTGCAGAAGACCTGAACCCTGCAATGTAACATGTCAGTGTGTGCTGCAGAGACCAGGGAACTGAGCACTGGTTCTGCTGGTTGGGTGCTGCTTGGCTCATTTCTGACCTGAAGTGTTCTTACATGTTTCTCTATTCTGCCTTCCCCAGGCTAATAAGTTTTTTGTGGAAATAAGTGCCCTTGCCTTTCTGTGCTGTGGTTGGTTGCTTGTGAGATCCCTGAGCTGAAATAGTGTTGAGGCAGTTCCAATACACACACAACCAAGTGTGTAACCTTATTTAAAATATATAAACAATACTAATATATTGTGACACTTCTTATGCAATTCTTCTAATAAAAATGTGGGAAGATAAAAACTAGCAACAACCAGAGTTCTTTGCTATCCTCAGATATCCTTTGCTGTTTTCTGTCAGTCTTGGCCATACTGAGGGGTACCAGTGGATCTGTATGCTGTTTACTCCTCTCTTCTCTGGTTTCTCCTCTAAATTCACCGACACTTTGTTTGTGATAGGCATTTATGACTAGACCTTTCATTGTTTTGCATCCTGCAGTTCCCCTCACCTAGCTATTAGCTATGTATTGAGTACATTATCTGCTTTATCCTTTTGAAAAAATAAATCTTGACCATCAATATTTGTAGTTTGAATATTATTATTACCAAAAACCTGAGCAGGGCTGATTGCTTCTCATAAAAACCTGGGAATGTTGTCTTGCCCTTTTTTCATACACTGTCTCACATACACAGAAACCAGTTGTACTTTTCTGCAAAGCTAAATATACTGAATATTATCAGTGAGGGTACCCTTTAGTGGAGATGTAAATCTGGACAACTGTAATGACCTGTAGTACAAAATCAGATTGGTTTTGTTTTCTGGAGAAAGTTCTGTAAAATATCTTAAAGTAGCACTGAGGTTAGTAATTTTTCCATGTACACACATCTTGAGATTAAAGAAAAGATTTTTAGAAGATGACATTGCTCTAACTTTAAGGAGAATATTACGCTGTTATGTCTCACTGATATAAAAACATGATGCACAAATGGATGCTTTCAACTGAATCTCTTCATCCCATGAGCTCTGCATGCTCTAATGAAGCATAAACATCGTAGGTGATGAATGTATTATAAATCCCTGTAAGTGTCCGTGTGGAAATCTCCAGTTCTGATTGCTACAACTCACTCTGTGCTAGATCAAAACCCATGAGACAGCTCTCCTTAAATCTCATCCTCATGTGGAAGTGGATGTGTGTTATAGGTTATGGAGAGTTACAGTTGGTTCCATGGTCTGCTGAAAGTCTTATAGCTATATTTCAACTGTAAAGCTGAAGTTTGAGACTGAAAAACCCAACGTTTTATGATGTGCACACAGATTTGGGGTGCTCAGTTGGAAGGCAGATATGACTGAGGTTGAAGTATGTGGTAGCTTTTGGGTGCTTGATGCCAGGCTTAAACACTTCATGTCTGAAACATCTTGAGGTTAGTACTATGTCTGAAAACTTGGACATGAATGACTTGGCCAAGTCTGATCTAGACCCAGAATAACTGCCTGTTCTGACTCCCAGGTCACCTGCTTACATTGCCAGCAGGAAGAAAATTGTTCCACTGTGAAATGGCAGAGAATACGTCAGTATGGTTCTTTTTCTTTTATGGATGTTAAAATTGGTACCTTTACTGAGATAAGAAAGATACGCTCCTATAATAGACTCCTGGAACAGTCTGTGCTGTCCCTGACCAAGGGCAGATTGGATTGGGAAGAGCTTGCAGTAGGACTGCAGGAAAAATGACTCAAAAATGCATCAAAGATGAAGAGGAAGTACCCATGCATGCACAAAGCAGTTTATAATGCCATTTTCCTACAGAATCAGTGGTTTCTCACCTTAGATTGTACATATTTTCCATGCTTCTGACACCACCTTCGTTATAGCCTGTTTGTTCCAAGAAAGGCACTAAATAACATGCCTTTGAATACGGTGCCCACAGAGCTCTTACCTTGCCAGCATTCATGTTTTGAGAGTGACCTCAGGCTCTGAACAGCAATATTTGCATTGCTTTTCTCTGTTGTTTTGGTGGTATGGAGTGGCAAGCTTGCTACCAGGAATGAGCAGATGTTAAATGTCAGTTTTGAGTAACCTCTCTGTAATCATATTTAATTTAAAACCAACATCTCTAATCTGCTAATGTTTTATGCATCCTAGCAGAGGGAATGTGGACTGTTGGATCTTTTAGCACTCGTTAACTCTTTCTGGCTGTGAGTGGCTAGTAGCTGTGTGATTAAATAATATTAAATCATAGTGGAAACTGACTTCGTTAGACAGACATACAGCATGATTATGTATCTTGTTTCTGTAGGAAACCACTCTACTGAAGAAAAAGAAAAATCCAGATCATCCATAACTCTACACTGTAGTCCTAATGTGAAGTGGGGTGTTAATGATGGGGGTTTTCCCCTCTTCTGTTGGCAGTTAGTAAGGTTTTGGATTGCCCCTGATGAACTGAGAAACTTCACCTGGAAAATAGTAGGTCATTTGGAAATTCACAAGTTCTAATTAATGAGATATATAAAATGGAGCTGCCTTGCTAATCAATTTACAAAGATAGAAGTGAAGTGTGGTGAAGACACTTTAGATTCCTTCAGAGCAAGGAGTTTTTGCAGCTGCTGATGTATCTTCCTTCAGAGCAAAGCTGATGAAAGAGAGAATCAGGATCCATAATTTTTAAGGGCTAAGTGTAATTTTGAACTCAATTTTATATACTTTTGTCACTTTACAATTAATAGCTCTCCAGTAAATAGTTTTGTTGATGTATCAAAAATATAAATTGTCCTCTGTGTTAGTGTTTCAAGAGTGAACTTTTTGCCTTTATCAAGAGAAATTGGATCCAACATGTTAGAATACCTGTTGGCTTCCCCCAGTCCCATTTTTTTTTTTCCTGCACAAGCTGCATAAACATAATGCTTTACAAATGTAACACAAACTTGATATTCTTTGATTCTTAGTATCAAAATGTAGTGGCAGAATATTTTCCTGATAGGAAATATCTTTGCATATGCACATTTACATAACAGAGAGAAGGAGTAACTTGAATTTTCCAGTGATCCTGTGATCCAGTGATCCTGTGTAAAATTCTAAGATTAATAACTAACCAGTTTTCAAGTCCTTTGAATGCAAGAAGTTTGTATGTTCTGCTGCTTGCTCTGAGTAGTAAAGCATTAACAACAAGGATGTCAAACCTATGATAATTGTAAGTTATTTGAAATTTAATTTTACATAGAATTCCTGTATGAATTTGGATGCATGTTGGGGGTGGAGTGAATAGAGTGACCACAGACCATTCATTTTATAGGTGGGTGTTGTGTCTTAACCTCAAGTACAGGCTGTAAATATGGTAACCTGACATAGAGCACTCTGCAGAATTTATTTACCTTAGAGTTTTCTTTTAGTAGTGCTTTCCCCAAATGATAATGCTTCTATTCATTTAGAAGCAAATCTGGGGACAAAACTGGGCTTTAACTGCTACAGGCTAGAGATTCTGCTGTCCTCAGGAGTCTGATTCATCGATGGCAGCTTTGTTTAAACGTATCCCAAAGTACAGAGCTGGGTAACAGGGTCTGCCTTATAATCATTGAATTATAGCAGTCTGCTTGGAAGACCAGATGACTGCATCTGATGTATATTGATGTTACTATGGGCCTGAGAAGAGCAAAAATTTTTGAGTATTGGTTGCTTGTTCTGCATGGCATTAAACTCTTGTTTGCTTAGACATTAAAAAAATACACATGATAAACCCTCCAGTTAGAGAATGCAGGTTCTTGTCCTCTTTGTTGCATCATTCGTTCAAATACATGTCCTAAGTGAATTAATAGAGGAAGGGGAAATAGAACAACTCTTAATTGGCTGGAGTTCAAAGGCTTTGGGGTGAAAAGTGAGCATCTTACATGCAGATTTGCTAACACCCCCGGGAGGCACGGCAAGAGCATCGGAACACGGGTGCTGGACCATCCAGGGCATACAGAGCCTTTCATCTTCTTGTACTGGTTTTAATTGTTTTTCTCATTATAATAAGTTTAGAAAAGGCCATTGGAAACCTCTACAGGAAATCTTTAGTTTTTCTGTTTGCTTTGCCTGCTCTATAGAAAGGTATAAATGCACAGGCTTGTTGTACAGAGTAAAGACTGATGGGCAAAGTGATAGCTCAGTGTATCACAGCCAGTATTGGTTGTTGATTTCCAAACATCATTGCTCTCTGTATGCTTTGTACTTTTATTCCTATAGGAAACAGGTGAAAATCGGACTATGCTGGGTTCGATAAGAAATGCAAATGAGTTCACTAAGTCACTATGTCGGCTATGGTATGTTTTTAAATCACTGATGTCAACAGATGAAATGTGAAAGTAAGCAGCATCAGCAAAGCCCACAACCTTTTGATGGTTTTAGATCATAGTACCTTCTTGAACAGCAATGGGACAAGATAGACTTCCAAAAGAAAAATATAAAATAAAGCAAAAATGGCTTTTTCTTTACGTCTGGCAATGCTTTGATCTTTCTCTTTGGGTGATAGTGATGTTTGAGACTTCTGTTCACAGTATTTGAGAGTGACAGGTCCTTAGATAAAAGTCATAAAGGGCCAGGACATGCTCATCAGGAGCTTTGCTGAACTCTTGGGTTAGCAAGGCTTCTGCATGCTCAACAGCACAGCTGTGTTTCATGTCAGAACAGTGGCTGGATTCTCTAGGCATCTCTGCTGTTGCAACCCTTTCAGCAGGAATGTTAGTGAAGCTACTTCTCCCAGCAAAGCTTTTTTGCAAGAAAACAAATAGATGGTTGTGAGCTTGTCTACTTAAATGAGTTTCATGGTTTTCTGTAGGCCTCTGATAAGGGACTTTGAACAAAGTGAAGTGTTGCTGTTGCTAGGACAGTGCTGCTAAACCCAGCTTATTGCAGCTGTTCTGTGAAGTGCCCACAAAGGCTGGAAGCTCTTAAACACATTGATGCTGATATGTTTATAGTGGCCCCTTTGATCTTATTGCTTAGAAATGTTCACTTTCTTTGCTTTTGTGTGATTGGTTTTGGTTGTGTTTTGGGGTTTTGTTTTGTTATTGGTTTTGGGGTTTTTTTTAATTAATTTTATATTTTCCTGCTGCCATGATCTCTTAAATGGCAGCTCTACAGTTTCTGACAAAACCTGTTGAAGTTTCTCTTAAATTGTTATCTTAAGTTTGCTGTTGGTTACTGGCTATGGATGTTACAGTATCTGTCCTAGAAACCTTTTTAAATGTTATTCATCAGAAGCTTTGGGAAGGGAAAGGATTAGCCTTCTCTGTTTCTTTGGCTATTTATGCCTTTGTTTTCTTTGGTTACTTTCTAACAAGGTTAGAAAATATATTTTGCACACCCTGCATCCACATACGTGTAACAGTGTATAAAGCTGGAATATAAACTAAGTACTAAGTTGCTTTGGGGAATTACTCTATAACTGTCTGTTATAAAGAATATAAATCATTGTATCTGCATACTAATGCCAACCATTAACAAAGAAAGGCTTTTGATATGATCTAATCTGTCAGTTCTTCTTTCTTTTTTTTTTTAAGCAAACAAAAGAAATTTATGTTTCCCCTTTGGAAAAGTACCTGTTTACAACTGTCTGCACAAAACACTGGTTTATAAGTGTTTGGGCTGGTCTAACTGCCAACCTTTAAAAACAAAGAAACGACAACAAAACAACTACAAAATGAACCAAACATGAAAGAACAGAGATATGGACATGTCATGGCAGGAGAAAAAGGAGGAACCTGCCTAATAGTGCAACATTCAGATGCTTGTGCTTAGATTTGCTATAAATTGTACTGGGACTAAGCCAGACACAGACGTAAGACTAAGTACCTACTCTCTATTACTTTCCTCTCTTGCCTTAGATTTGATCTCTCATATTTTCCTGCCCCTCCAATTTGCTCAGTATGGGTGGGCAAATGGAATGAATCCTCCATGTCCCGCTGAAGTCAAGGGTGGGATTTCTTGCTCTGCATTTTCTTGCTGGGACGGCATCCTCTGCAGGAAGGTGACCTGGGGGATCTTTGAGAGTGAAGGGAAGGGCTCTGCTGCACCAGAGGCTGGCACAGGTGGCTCTGGGTCTACTGCTAATGGCCTGCATTGCCAAGAAGTATTCTGCTTTTGGGATGATGGTGTTTGGGTAGCAGGAGTTGCTAGCTGTGGGGAGATGCTCTTGAAGAGAGTGCAAAATTTCACTGCTACTAAATAAGAATAGTGCAGTTAGGATTTTTTTTTAGAAGGAGGGAGAGGAAAGTGAAGCAATGGAACAGGGGAGATGGTTGCTTTGATTTTGCAGGGTACTGGGGTTCTTCATGGCTTGCGGTCATACCCTAGGGAGGTCTGAGAAGGGGACAGGCAGGGAAAAGACAGAAACATTTTGCTGGAGAGGTGGGGAATAGAGGGGATGCTGTGGAGAAGAGCCAGGTTTCCCTGCCTGGTGCATTCCAGCAGCTGCACAGCTGGTTCCCTTTGCATGGGCTGTTTGACGGAGTGGATCTGCAGCATGTTACCTGCTAACAAACTTGCTGCAAAGCCAGCCAGGAGGTGTCACTGGGAATTTCTCCACTGCTGATAATTTTGTCTGACATTTTTGCATGCGTCTGCCAGATACTAATTTTAAGCCCTAAGTCATTCAAATCTGCCAAGCACTTTCTTCTTTACCAAGCTGTAAATGCCTTAAGGCATTTCAAATCTGCATGGTTGAGTAAAGAAAAGCCTGGGAAAACAACACTCATACAAAGTAACATGTGTATCCTTATAAGTGTATTAAAAATAGGGTTTTTTTGTGTTTGGGGGGGATAGAGTTATTTATATTGTAAGTAAGTGTCCATTCTAAATGAAAATGATAACAAGCAGTTCTGTTTTCTAAACTGCACCATGTTTTTCTTGCATGCTACAGCCTGCTCAGTGCTTGCAATCCGAAAAGCCCTGTAAGAGAAAAGCCAGAGCTGGACAGAACTTTGGTAAACCTGTAAGTGTATTCATCTGACTTTACGTCCTTATCTCTCTTCTGTTATCTTGATTCAGCTCAAAATTTAAGCAAGCTTTTTCTTGGCTGGCAATTTGAAGAATTAGTGTTATTTTTAGATATGAGTTTGAGCATTTTTTTTCTGAGAGATACATGAAAGCAGCTGCATGCATTAAGATATGCTCTTTCTAAGACCTTTGTAGGAAAAGATGCAGCAAGTCCATTTTCTTATCTAACACGATATATTATGAGAATATTTCTGAAAGCAAAGTCACTCTTTTTACCCTTAAAGTCAAATTTTGCAACATGTCCTAGGTCAGGAAGCCTGTCTGAGAAGGCATGGCACAAGAACAAAGACCATTCTGCAAGACAAATTAAAAATCCTGCCTGTGCTGATAAACTAATCTTTTGACCAAGACTGTTGTTGAGGAACAGATGGCAATGGCACAGCTCTTGAATGTAGGCTTGCTTTTGCTTTTAATAAAGCAGAAATACATTTTCACGCTATAATCCCTCCCTCTCAAAGTTTTGCCCCTCTTTGATTTGCAAACTTCTTTCTAGGTGTTGCATCCCATCTTTCGTTCTGAAAATAAAGTAAGTAGGTTGAGAAGAACAGCAACTTTCAGACAACTAGACTTTACTGAAACCAGATGAAGATGTGAGATGTCTGATATTGTAAAACCTTAGACACAGAGATTTTAGATCTGCTTTTCTTTGTAGGAAGGGAAGGAGAAGGTTTGATAAAATAATAAGACATAATTCTTGGTGTTCCTCTTAACAGTACACTTGGCCTACGTAATTGTATTATTTTTTTTTAGGCCTGTCCTTACGCTTATTTGGAAGTCTGCTTGTTTTGGAAAGTGAGGATTATCTGTACCTTCAGAGTAGTGCCCAGGAGACTGCAGGCAGAAGGTGTCAGCTGGTGTTCTGTCATTCTCATCTCCTCAGCACTTTCTAGTGTTGCTTCTTTGCAGTGAGGGGTCACTGTTGCTAAGATCATGCTTCTGGATAGAGGAGGGCAAGGCTTAATTTCAGCTTGTTTTAAATGTCAGTGTTTACAGCATCTGTTTTTATGGCTTGTAAAACCAATATGGATGCAAATCCAGGTGCTTCCTCAGATATCTGGAGCTCTGCATCCTCAGTGGAGAGTCAGATGACCATGGTGACACACAATGTGGGATGAAGGACTTTGCTCCCTGTGATCATCCATGCATGCAGGGGCTGCATAATGGCTTCTTTCCCCTACCTGCATGTGCTGAGTAGAGGGGAAAGTATGCATGTGTTGGGGAAATGAAGGAAAGTTTGGGCAGGGATGGGTGAGAGAGCACGAAAGAATTGTGAGCAGAAGTCAAGCGGCGGATGCGCACTTGCTCAGCAGAGGCTGGGTGGAAGGTCTCCCTGTTGAAGCCCTGCTGCAGTGGTGGATTTGACCAGCTGGGCCTTCATAAAAGAGGTTCTTGGTGGCCGGTTGCCTTGGTGTGCTTCTTATCACAGCTGTCACTTTGGTGATTGGTAGTGTTTGTCTGGCTGCTTAAATCTAGTGCCAACTGTTCTTGGAACCAGAGCAGAGGCAGGAAATTAAAGATCACCATGGATGATAAAGGAATAAAGAACAACAGGTGCATGAAACCAAACTTTTGATTGCTTGGGCTCCTTTCTCCCCCCCGCCATCTTTTCAGTGCTGTAAGGCAAGTCAGTAAGTGAGTTTCGAAGCAAAGCCACATGTCTCATGGGGGATTTCAATCACCCTGATATCTGCTGGGGAGACTACACAGCCAGTTATGTACAGGAGGTTCCTCCAGTGTATTGATAATAACTTTTTGACTCAGGTGGTGCAGGAGCTAACAAGGAGAGGTGCTACTGGACCTAGTATTGACAAACAAAGAGGGACTGGTGGAGGACATTAAGGTTGGGGGCAGTCTTGGCTGTAGTGATTATGAGAAGATAGAGTTCAGGATCATGGGTAGTAGGCACAAAACAACAAGTAGGATTGCAACCTTGGACTTCAGGAGGTCTAACTTTGACCTCTTCAAGAAACTGCTTAGAGAAATCCCATGGGTTAGGACTCTAGAAGGTAGCGGGGCTCAAGAGAGCTGGTTGATACTCAAGTACCACTTCTTCCAAGCTCAGGATTGGTGCATCCCTAAGGGCAAGAAATCAGGCAAGGGAAGCAGATGACCTGCATGGTTGAGCCGGGAGCTTCTGAAAAAGCTCAAGTGGAAGTAAGAAGTTTACAGTACATGGAAGAAGGGACTGACCACTTGGGAAGACTACAAGAATGCTGTCAGAGTACGCAGGGATGAAACAAGGAAAGCCAAGTCCTCCGTGGAATTAAACCTGGCAAAAGATGTCAAGGTTAACAGGAGGGGTTTCTTCAAGTATATCAGAGGTAAGAGAAAAACTAAAGAAGATGTGGGCCTGCTGTGGAATGAGGCAGGTGCCATGGTGACAGAGGATGCAGAGAAGGCAGAGTTACTGACTGCCTTCTTTGCTTCAGTCTTTAGTGCTCAGGCCAGCCCTTAAGAGTCCCAGATGCTGGAGGTAACAGAGAAAGTCTGGAGGAAGGAAGACGTTTCCTTGGTTGAAGAGGATCAAGTTAGGGATCAATTAAGTAAACTGGATATCCACAAGTCCAGGGGTCCTGATGGGATGCACCCATGAGTGCAGAGGGAGCTGGCAGAAGTCATTGCTGGGTCACACTCCATCATCTTTGGAAGGTCCCGGAGAACAGGAGAGGTCCCTGAGGACTGGAGGAAAGCCAGTGTCACTCCAGTCTTCAAGAAGGGCAAGAAGAAAGACCCAGGAAACTACAGGCCAGTCAGCCTCACCTCCATCCCTGGAAAGACGATGGAACAGCTTGTTCTGGGCATCATCTCAAAGCATGTGGAGGAAAAGAAGGTAATCCAAAGTAGTCAGCATGGATTCACCACCACCTACAATGGCATGACTGGATGGATAGATGTGGGGAGAGCAGTGGATGTTGTCTACCTTGACTTCAGCAAGGCTTTTGACACTGTCTCCCACAGCATCCTCATTAGTAAACAGGAAGTGTGGGCTAGATGAATGGACAGTGGGGTGGAAAACTGAAAACTGGCTAAAAGATATTGCTGTGAGGGATGGCTGACACACCAGAGGGCTCTGCTGCCATCCAGCAAGACCTGGACAGGCTGGAGAGTTGGGCAGAGAGGAACCTTATGAAATTCAACAAGGGCAAGTGCAGGATCCTGTACCTAGGGAGGAATAATCTCATGTATCAGTACAGGTTAGGTGCTGACCTGCTGGAAGGCAGCTCTGTGGAAAAAGACCTGGGAGTCCTGGTGGGCAACAGAACACCATGAGCCAGCAATGTGCCTTTGTGGCCAAGAAGGCCAATGGCATCCTGGGGAGCATGAAGAAAAGTGTGGCCAGCAGGTTGAGAGAAGTCATCCTCCCCCTCTCTTCTGCCTTGGCGAGGCCTCAGCTTTATTGTTCTTGCTTCTTCAAGATCACCAGAATGGGCATACTTGGGTTGAAACTACTGCTTTGCTAGAAGATGCCTCTTTGTTACTTTTTTAAACTTTGATTTGTACTGAGGAAGGGGTTAAAAATACTGTGGATTTTGAATAAACTGCAGGATTGAAATGTAAATGTTGCAGTGCAGTTCCTGTAGTGCCCTATGGAGCAGCTGGGAGAAGGTGTGCGCCACTTGGTCCATATTGAAACAGGAAAGCTGTATCTCAGGAAAATAAGAAAATCTTTTGGGGTTTTTTTGTTGATTTTTGTTTTCCTCTCTAGGAAAGAGATATATATCATGAATGTTCCCAAGTGTCATAATTATCTTCCCTAGCTGAAACTGCATATTAGGGATATCATGGCAGAATGCGTGATGGGTCAGTGGTGGGGGTTTTGTTTGTTTAATTTAAGCTGGGCTTCCAGAATTTGTCACTAAATCTGAACAATGTGCCTTGAAGCTGCTGTTTGTATTGAGGCTGTGGCTGCATGATCATCTAAATCAGTTCTAGGACCAGTGGAGAAACAATGAAAGTCCTTTCAGTGTAAGCAAAGACAAATTACTGAAAAGTTAATGAGAGAAGGTGTTTGTGTAGCTCAAATGGGCACTTGTAAGATGATTGTAGGCGGTTGTTAGGGCTCCTGATGTCTTATTTTCCTGCTCATGTGGGATTGCTTATAAAAACAGCACAGAAATTTAACAGCAGATATCTCCAAAATGGCCTTGGTGACTCATTTTAAAAAGGGAAATACCTTCTGTGTAGCTATTGTAAACTTGGTCTGAATACTGATTCATTTTTGGTAATCTGGGTTGTGCAAGATCTGCAAACTCAGTAGACTGTGACAGCACCTGCTTTTTTTCCTCCTTCCGCTTGGTTTTAAACCTTTCTGAAATGTCTGTAGATAGTTTATTCTGAAATTGCAGATTGTTACTCCATAATTAATTCATTGCTTGGTTTATTTCCCTTGGAGAATCAGACAGCAGCCAACATCATTCACATGTAGAGAACTAGGCGTGTTTATTAGAGACAGAAAAACATACAAGTCAACATGGGAAATGTAAATAGCTATTTGTAGTACATGCTCTCACTGAACAGTGGCTAACATACCTGCCCTCATTTTCCTTCTGCTCCAGACAAACAAGCAGCATGTAGAGAGGTGACTTGTCTTGCCCTCTCCTTTACAGGCTAGGCATGATGAGCACGTGGGGAGAATGATGCGTACCGGGGATGTTGGCTCATCTAGTGATGCTTAGAAAGAGAGGCCCCAAAATTCATTTTTAGGCATTGCAACCACTGATTTCCCCCCTGATTTTTTTCTCTTCTGTTCCCTTCCCCCTGTCCTTCTCCAGCAGCAGTGTGGAGGCAGCTGAACCAAGTATTGGACAAGGACTCTAGGAGCTCTCCTCTTCTGCCAAGGGAAAGTCTGTAACGCTCTATTACTCTTGAAAAGCACGCCGCAAGATACGTTTTAATTAGAGTGTGTTTTGCTGCAGTGTAATTAAGGGTGAAAAGTTTATGCTTAGTGGAGTAGTGTGTTTTATTGTTGTGCTTTTCAATTTCAGATTCTTATCATTGCCTTAGAGACAAGGAAATGAGAATGTGGGAGACCATTGCATTCATATTAACAGTCTGCAGTGGTAACTTTTTGTGAAGGCTGCTCATGAGTTTGACTTGAGGCATTATTGACAACATCTTACACTAGAGGAATATAATACTTCAGTTGTAGTGTTGCATGGCACTTAAAGAAGAGGGCAGATGGAGCTGAGCTGACTGTTTTTCAGTAGGGATGAATAGATTTCTACTAACACATGCAAATTAATGGGGACTCCAATGTTGAAGGAGCATTACAGTATTTTTTCTGTTGAAATAACAAACCAAACCTACCAAATTTTCTGAGATGTATATAAGCAAAGAAAAAACAGTTTCAAATACATGATTGTTGGCTAGCTGTCTTTTGATTTAGACTTTTTAATAACATTTTGGTATGGCAAGTCAAAGTGCAATTAACTGAGTGTCAAATACAGTAATTCTGTGATCTCAGAAAGTCTACTAATGATGTCTTTTTGTAGAATTCCTTCTCCAAGGTCACTTTTTCATGAGAAATAATTTTATTTCTTGCTGTCTCCCTTCCCACCCACATTGCAATTTTCCACAGAACAGAAGCTGTGGTCTTGATAAGGTTTCTATTTGCATATGCAGTGCTGAGGATGATCAGAGGCTTTTGTGCCACCTTGTATACTGATGATAATACCAATTTCTTACACGTAACTGGTCACACACAAATTTGAGCTTGAGTTTGCAGCAACAGCCACTCAGCATTATAAGAGATGGCTTATTTGGAACAACTAACTCCAGAAAATGCAATGTAGGTTCAGTGGTTTGCCACTCTCAAAAGTGAAAACTGCAGCATTACTATTCCTGTCTGTCCCACCCCCTATGGCAGACTGTTTAGTTTTCCAGCTCAGTTATGCTGCTCCATTAGTCCAAAAAGCTGGACTGTAAACAGATCATTGAAATTTTCACTCTGACTTTGACAGTGGCAACTCCTCTTCTGTTAGAGACAGGAGATACCCTTAAAAGAGCAAGTACTTCTTTAAACTGGATGTATATTTTCTGGTTTGCACCAGCTAGTATTTTTTAATGGAATATATTGGATTATTTTTATGACAGTTCTCACTCTGTGCCTTAAATTCTCATGAGTTTTCACTCCCCAAATCCATGCCTTTAACTGAGTCAAGAGATGTAGATCACTGTGGTGGACTACTGCTCCCAGGGGTTTTGCATTAGGAAGCAAACACAGCTGAGGGAGAAAGGATGGATGTTTCACAGCTAAATACTGTTCACAAGCCTTTGGCCCAATTCCCAAACATAGTTGTGATCGCATTAGAGGTGTTTTAGCCAAATGTCCTGCCATGTGTGTTCAAGTTGCAGAAAGATGTGAAATAGTTTTCTTTAGCCTTTGTGTGGTTAGATGGATTAGCCAAGAGGTGCATGTACTGCCATATAGTTAGTAGTATGCCATCCTTCTTACAGTATCTCAAAGCTGAAGTTGTGATGCAGTTAATTCAGCATACATTCCTTCTATTCCAGCTCTTGCTGATGTTCCTGCGAGGGCGGTCTTGTTGGTTTGGTCCCATAGTTCAAGTCTTCCTTTTCGCTGCAGTGGTTGCCAACTTAATTTTTTTTTTTCCAGTGGCAGGGTAGAGGTCATTCCAAGCACCTCGAAAAGGGATGCAGTGATTTAGCTGTAGAGTGCAACCTAATGGTTTAATAACTTCACTGAAACTGGAGATTTCAATCTGGAAACGTAGGGAGAAAGTTAACTCAGCCCTTCAGGCTTCCCAGCTAATAAACCTAGAGCTTGTATAGACAGAGTTCATTGCTGGGAATTCAGTTCAACTCCATGGCTCAGTAGCTTTTGCTTTTCTTATACTTCGTGCATTCTTTGCAGGTGATTTTAATAGGTAGGCTGCATTAACGGAGAATCTAAAAAAGGAAGTATATAGAGATTCTTTCAATGGATCACGAATGGTAAATGTCAAAGTCTAAAGAATAATAGAATCAAATCCCTTAAAGATCTTATTTCAATAGATGGAATTTAGTATAATAAATATTTTCAACTTAATACATTTAATATATGTAAATATTTTAATACATCAATATGTATTAAGTGTTGAATGCATTGTTCCTTCCACAAGCAAAGTAGATACCCAAATGCCCCAAAAAGGGGCTTTGAGCAACCTGGTCTAGTGGGAGGTGTCCTTGCCCATGGCAGGGGGGTTGGAACTCAAGGTCTTCAAGGTCTCTTCCAACCCAAACCATTCTATGATTCTATTATTAAAAAAAAATAATTAAAAAATGAAGGGACCTTCCAGTATAAGCATGGAGCAGTAATGTGTCTCAGGCAGGCTGGAGGATAGGTATCTAAATATTAATTACATATCAGGTGTCTGTAAAAAAATTAGCCCCTTGGAAGAAACAAGTAACACAATTGTTAGATTCGAGGCTACTGAGTATTACTGTGATCTGTTCTAATGGGTGTGTTTCAGGGTCTTTTGTGGAAAAACAGATTGCATGTGAATGTGGGTGTAGGTGCCCCCCATAGATGGGGTCAGAACTGGTAAGCTGGGCTGTGTGTCCTGCTCTTCTCCAGGGAAAGTCTCTTGCTCTGCTGAAGAAACAAACAAGTTGCCACATGTGTCCTACCTCTGGGTGGCCATTTGACATTCCTGCACTCCTAGTGTTGGCTCTTTTATTTTTTACAGGTGAATTCTTTGTTTAACTAAATAGGATATTTCTATCCAGACAGTGAAGCTTGGGATTCTTTAAAAACAAATAAATCACATGAAGGTGGTGAGCAGTGCTTGGCATACTGAATGGGCAGAGGCCTCTTGCATTAGTAGCTTTCCTTTTCTGCCTTGTCGAAGGAGATTAGTTTGTGGGCTATGAAATGTTGTGGCCTTCAGGAAGATGAGCTATAAAGCTCACCAGAGGGAGAATTGGTCCTTTTCATCTCTGCTCACGTCATTTTCCACTTCCCCAGCCATCGTATTTCAAACCCCATGCCTTGGTCCAGCCCACGCACAATTTTTGTAACTGGCTTAGTTAGGGATGTGATTTGCCTTCCTTCTTCTGCCTGTTAAACCTAGTTTGTAGCAGTAAAGCCTGCCTTGTGGGAGTCACTGCACTAACGTTGTTCCTCTCCTTTGCAGGGGGACTAGCTGTAGAAACAGAATACTTTTGTGTTGGAGTAGTTGCATCTTCCGCAGCATGGCTGGACTGCTTTAAGTACGTGGGTCTAATCACAGCAGTTTGTTTTCTCTATTTTGACATGGCTGTGTTGAAGCTTATTGATGGTTCTCACCAATGTCCCTGGAAGGGAATGTTCAGAAACCTGCTGTCAGCACTGTACCCAGGGCATAGGGGATACTTACTGCACCTGGCTGTGCCATCTCCAGTGTGGCACCAGAGGCTGGTGGTGCTGTTAGTTGCAGCAGCATCTCAGCTGCAGTTGAAACAGCCATTCAGATTTAAAAAATAAAAATGAAATATCTTCCATACTTTGGCAAGACACGTTTTTGTTATTGTCTTAACACCATGAATGTCAATAGTTAAATTTTGGTATATGTTAGAAAATTCCAAAGCAAAGGGAAGTTACCTCAGTCTGCATATTCTTTTATTTTATTTGAGATGATGAAGAGTGTCATTCTGTTTATGATGCAGCATTAAAACACTTCACTGAAACCACGCACACTGATTTAAGTTACACTGTGGACTCTGAACTGCTGCAGAACACTTCTGACTTAATGCACCACGATGCAGAGATCTTTCAAACAGCTGTTTTGGGGGTAGAGGAGAGCACTTCAGAAACATTGCTTTTTTTTTTTCCTTTCTTTCCTTCCCTGTTCCCTTTTTCCTTGAGTTATTTACACTGTGCTAGATCATACCCTTGGCAACATTTATGCTTTCTAGAAGGATGGTTCCATCTTTTAACTAGAAATCAGTAAGCGAGGAGTTTTTCTTCAAAAGGACACCTCTGCTGTCCGATCACCCAGAAGCAGATTGCCGGGACAGGCTGTGTGCTGTCTTTGACCAACTAAATCTTACATCATAACCTTTCTAGAGCCAGCTCCCCGGTTTGGTGCCGCAGGTCCGACTGTGGATGCCCAGCAGGGCTTGGAGGGGCCGGGAAGGAGCAGCACTCTACAGCATGCTGGTGCCATCTGACGGTAAGTTTGCCCAGCAGGTTTTCCTCCTTCCCATCAGTGTCAACAAGCTTTTCATTTACTTTGTAAGAGTAGGGTGAGGTGACGTTAGTTGCATGTTATATATATCTATATATCAATCTCCCAGAAATAGAACTACTCTATTCATTAAAGAAAACTAGAGTGTTTTGTGTGATATCCTTTATTCATCCTGTGTTTTAAAAACAGCTTTTAAATTAAACTACAACTTATGGTATGATTTTTTTTTCACTTAGTTTTCTTTCCTCTACTCCCCCAGATGTAACTATTAATTACAGACACAGTCTTCCTGTGATAACTCTTACGCTGCCCACAAGAAGTGAACGCTGTCAGTTCACTATTAAGCCGATGGTGACCACCGTAGGGGCATTCCTGCAGGATGTGCAGAGAGAAGATAAAGGAATTGAGAGGGTGGAAGTCTTTGCAACAGGTATCTTCCATTTCTGTCATTCCTTAAAATGAATACATTCCTTTTGAAATGAACTGTACTTCTCTCCTGAAGCACAAGTTCATTTCTCCATCAGGTTTAGCATTGTTGCTGTTGGGGTAACTCTTGAATGCTTCTGGGGTTTATTGGTGTTTCAAATTTAATATCTTAGTCCTCTTGCAAAGACAAAATTGGACATATTACTGCAACCTTCCCTATATCCCAGTAGTGTCCTCTATTATCTTTTCCAGATAGCTTCTCTTTGTAATGCTGTCTTTAAATAAGTGTCTCTCTTCTGGTTTTTCTGATATCCTGTTCTTTACTTGTCCTCAAGTAAAGACAACCAGTTGGGCTCTTGAATGTGGTATCTGCAGTTGTTCAGTGTTACCCGAAGCTAGAAGAATCTGTTTGCCTTACTGCATCATATGGTAAACTTACTAAGAGTTAAGCAAACATGCGTGCCATGGTAAAGGACAGCTTTTTGAGACTTTGGGGAGATTTCATTTATCAGCTGGAGTACAGTACTTTGAGGCCCTTGGTTCAAAGGAAAAAGCTATACTGATACATTAGCATTGATGGGGTCTTTCCTCCTTGTAGCATACTGTTTATCCCATTGTCCCAAGTCTTCAGGTAATTTTTTCAAGCTCTGCTCACTGTTTTCATGCATTTTGTTTCTTTGGTCTGCCTGTTGATAAAAGCTAACATCCAGTTAGTTAAACTGGTTTTTGATTGTATTTCCAGGACAACTTGGTTTTTATTTTGGCAGTGCTTTATAGTTTCTCCACAGCAATTCTGAAAAGTCTTGCAACCACTGTCCTGGTCCTAGAGAAGGACTAAATCTCAAAAGTAGAACTGAGATGTAGCTTTCTTGTCTGAATCTGGTAGAATAGGTCCTTGAATTTGGCTAACTTAAAGCATCTATTTCTTTTCTTCCCCTCTCACCCCCTAGAAAGGGAAGGGAAAGGGAAGGAAAGCTACATCCCTATAGAAAGATTTATTTTCCATCAGGTAACACGTAAACAGAAGAAAGGATGGCGTCACAGAATATTGTCCAAAGTTTCATAGCTGTAGTGCATTCATAATATTCCCTTTCTTCCTGGTTGATATTGCAGAGGGCTGCAGGGACTTCTAAAATAGAAACTGAAGACAGACTGATGCTCCTAGAAGATCATGAAGCCACAGATCTAGGAGAAGCTGCTTTAGTTGTCTTTGAGAGCACATTTAGTAAAAGAAAATACCCCTTAGAGCAATATATTTATATCCTCTAGAGGAATGGAGATGTGATCTGTGTGTATTCCATTGTATGCATGAGCTTCATGTACAAAAGGATTTCGTACTGGGGTGAGGCAGGGCTAGCCGAGAACATGTGCCAGCAAACAGTTAACCTCTGAGTACTGCTGTCGTGCAGAGACATCCATGACACAAGTATTTGTGATTCACTGCTGAATCACATTCTTCTGTGCTATGTCAGCAAAAGCTACTACTCGATCTGCTCCGGTGCAAACATTGGTCACTTGTGAAGTGTAAAATAAGTTCTGTAAGAAACCTACAAGTCTGCCATTTTTGGCATGGACGGGCAGCAGGTTCCAAAGTGGAATTTCATAGAACCATAGAATGTTTTGGGTTGGAAGGGACCTCAAAGATCATCTAGTTCCAACCCCCCTGCCATGGGCATGTACACCTCCAGGTTGCTCAAAGCCCCATCCAACCTGGTCTTGAACACTTCCAGGGAAGGGGCAGCCACAGCTTCTGGAAGGTGTCTATAAGGTCTCCCCAGAGCCTCTTCTTCTCCAGGCTGAACAACCCCAACTCACTCAGCCTGTCTTCATAGCAGAAGTGCTCCAGTTCTCTGATCATCTTCGTAGCCCTCCTCTGGACCCGCTCCAACAGCTCGATGTCCTTCTTGTGTTGGGGCCTCCAGAACTGGATGCAGTACTCCAGGTGGAGTCTCATGATAGCAGAGTAGAGGGGGAGAATCACCTCCCTCAGCCTGCTGGCCACACTGGTTTTTGGGCTGTTTTAACCTGGTCTCATCTGTTTAATGCCCTCCACACACATGCTTTGGAAGAGAAACATTGTCCACTTTGATTAAAACAATGACTGTTAAACAGTTCTCTGCTCTGTATTTTTCAAGTGCTGGGCAATTGTAATGTTAAAAGGAAATGTTTCCTAATGTTATTAGGAAACTCATACTTTAAAGAGAAACTATTGGCCAAGTACTGAGAGTTGAATTTAAACATTTATTATTAAAGAAAAATTATGAAGCCTTGACTTAGTGCAGACACTTCTTGTGTGTCATTTGGCCATTCAATGAAACCCAACCTTAACTGAAAGTATTTGTGCTGTGTATGATGACTCACTTTCATTTTCTGTGGATTCGATTTCGGTCCTGCAAAACTTCTGTAGACAAAAAATGGTCCTTTGTCCACATTTGAATACTTGTGCTTATGTATAGGAAGGAAAGTAGCTTTTGCTGAAAGCCTGTGGGGAATTTTCTAAAATAAACCACCACCCTTCCTCCCAAACCCTTCTGCTTTTCAGTTAATAAAAGGTTGGACAGGTTAATAAATTGGTCTTGTATCACACTGAGAACAAAGAGCCTGTCTGGCACTTCTTTTGAAAAGCAATTTTTTTCTTAAATGTCACTTTATAAATGTCACTTTAATAATTTAGATGCAAATGAGCTTTGATGTTCTATTACACTGGTGTGAGTTATTTTTTTTTTAAAGTAAAGAAGGATGGGCACATTAAAATTTCACATTTTGGATTGAGAGTGATAGCCTTCCAGGTTTGCTTTGCTACCCACACAGAGTGGGTCGAGGAGCCAGCTGGTGCGTTCGCTCACTGAGTTCAGTAGTCTCAGCCTCAGCAGATGGGGCCTGAGGACGGAGTTCCAGTGAATAAATAATTGCAGGTGTGGGGTTGTCTATGGTGCCTTTCTGTAGTGGGCACATGGGGACAGATGGAGGAGCTGGAGCAGTAGCACTGTGACAAATATTTACTTACAAAAATCTTCCCATTTTGTAGCCTGTTCATTATTCATCTCAGGAGTATAGGTGCTGCTTTCCACCACTGCCCATCCCTTGGCAGGGGCAGGGAAAGATGCCCTTTTAATGTATAGGAAATGAAGACCAGGCAAGCAACAACGTGGAGCAGCTGCTCTGTGGCTTTTGAATTCCCCATGCCACAGTGATGTGTCCAGGAGCAATGGTGTGCAGCTCCAGGGGTTCTTGGGCCACCTGAACCCCATGTGGGTGCTGGATTTACTGGGTGGCTGAACTTGGTGGCTTTACTGGGATCTGCTGGACTTGGGCCAGTGAGAGTTCTGGAGATCTGCCATTACATGTTGTTGCTAATGTCTCTGGGAGCTCCTTTTCGGCTTCAGCTCCCTGCGGGATGTGATGCATTCCTTTGGCTCCTAGCTGCGGTGAGGTGCAGTGGACGGTGAAATGAAGAGGAGATATGAAAGCCAGCAGGCAGGAAGACTAGTAACATACTAACGAAAAGAAGTTATTTACAAACTTCAGGCCCTTTTAAACAGGGAAAGAAAAAGCAGAGATGGAACAAAACAGATCTTTTACATTTCAGCAGAGGCTTTAGATTATATCTGTGTTTGTGTATTGAACATAAAATAGGAAGGGATCCATTTCTCATTTGGATGCAGCTATTTTTCCTATTGTTCAAGAAGTCAGAAATGTTGCCTCAGTACTAATCTTGCAAGATCTGCTATGTTGAGAATGCCCTAGGAAGGCCTGCAGTGGGTCCATGCCTTTTCATATATTGAATTTGTGGTCCATCTACCAGCGGCAAATCTTTTCTAAGCCCTAAGCAGACACAGGTACTGCCTTTTGGGTGAAAGGGCCTTTGGCAACAAAAAATGGTAGAGAGGGAAAGCCACCATTTCTCCCTTGTCTCTGATTTCAAGTAACTGAAAATAAACTATTTATTTTGGTTTGGTTTTTTTTTTCCTCAGCCTGTTCTCTGTTGCTGATGGGATAGCATTCATGTAAATTTTTGCATGAAAAAAGAAAAGTCAAAAAGAGTTCTCCAGAGCTTTATAGACTAATGCCTCCATAGCTCCTGGTCTGCTGTGTACTGGACAGTCTAGCTATCTACTTCTTCAGTCCCAGTCACAACTGATAGTGAAAAAGTGTGTTTTTAAGTACCGTTAATAAAAATTTGAACAGCACTGCTGACAAGAATTGCTCATTTTGACTTAAAAAGTCTGTTTAAGGAAAGACATAAATCTATAACTGAAGATGAGGTCTTTGAAGATCTTTTAATTTCCCATAACCCTTTGTCCTAGTGAAGATGCAAACTTGTGTGTGTGTATGGAGAAACAAAAATACAGGCATTTATGTTGCAATTCCTTGCTGGTTTATGTAAGAGTTCTTTTTCTTCTGCCCTCCCCTTCCCAATGGGTTGATTCTAGTGATAATTGTAAGACAAGAAAACGCATCTGCTTATAGTAGTGGCAAGCCCAAATGACACTGCTAGAGAAAGCATTCCGGCACATGCGCTGCATTGATGAGTTCCTCATTACTGTTTAGTATCAGTTACCAGATTTACTAAAAGTACAGTTCCCTTCCAAACATTTTTAATGAAGAACTCTAGCACTTTTCCAAAGGGGTATCAGCTAATGGTTAAGATTCCTTATGATAAATGATTTAGAATTTAAATCTTTCTTCTGCAGATGGTAGCAAGGTCTCTGATGCAACCTTGATGGAGGTCTTATTGATGAATGACTTTAAACTTGTTATCAACAATACAGCATACAGTGTGTCACCTCCTGTAAAAGGTAAGAGCAATGCTTAATAACTCTGATTATCTCACTTCATCCAGTGAAAGGCATGGGAAGTCTTAGAAAACTTCAACCTGTCTGGAGAAAGGAATTTCTCTTTGGTTGGGTTTTTTTTTTACCTTTGGATGATCCTGCTTTTGAGGGTTGGAGGTGGGGAGAGAATGAAGAAGGGCAGGTTCTTGAAATGTTTTATATGGCAAACATTTTCTTTTCAGATAAACTGAGTAGTGAGCATGCTACTGAAATGGAAGATATCAAATCCTTGGTTCACAGACTGTTCGTGGCTCTGCATTTAGAAGATCACCAGATCAGGAAAGAGAGAGAATTGCTACAGAAACTGGACCATCTGAAAGAAGAGCTGCTGCCTCTTGAACAGGTTGGAAAGTGGGGTTGGTTTTTTTGGGGCTTTTTTTTTTTTTTTTTTTTTTTCTTTTAAACTCGAAAGCATTTCCTTTCATCAAGAGTAAGTCCTGTGACAGAAGAAAAAGAAGAAAATCAGCATGAATGGCTAGGGTGTGTCTGTTTTGTTTGTTATGCAAAGGAGAGTCAATTCAAATATAATTCAAATTATTTTCAATTCATTTCTTTTCCCTCCTGTTATGCACATGCCCTGGGTAGAAACCACAACACCTGGAGAAAGCCATCATGAACAAGCTTCAGCATGGCTAGTATTGGGATTGAAAGTCCTCTTAGTCACCTGTTGTTCTATGAGTTTTGAATACCCATTAGAGAAAAGCAATAGAGAGGTAGAAATCATCTGTGGCTTGGGCTAGGGTTTGCTGTGTCACTGAGGCAATGAGGCAAATTGTTTGGACTAATGGTTGCCATAATCCAAGAAGGGAAGGTATGAATGTTGACCTAAGGCAGGCTAAGATAACCCAGCATGAGTGGAGGAAGCCACAAAGAGCCTGACAAAGTGGACAAACTTTTCCTTGAATTCAGACCTGCTTTGTGAGGACCAGCTTCAGCGTTAACCAGGGCTGCCCTGAATGATAAATGGAAATCCACTAGACATAAATCCCTAGTAGTGGGAAGGGGAGATTAAAAGTATTATTCTTTTGTGCACAACAGCCAGGAGATCTTGTTGCCTTTGGATTTTGGTCCTTTCCTTTCTCGGCAGGGTAAGTTGGTAACAGGAGTCAGTAGAAGATCCTGAAAAAGGATCTAGCCCAGCAGGAGAAAACATAGTTGAGGAGCAGCTCATCAGTTGCACTTGTGTTTGCTTGAACAGATTTCTGTATTTCTTTTCCTTAGTTGAAAACCAGAATCATGGACAGTGCAAGTGCAAAGACCTCCAGGCTTCTATGGGTTGGCTTAGCTCTGATGTCAACACAAGGGGGAGCATTGGCGTGGCTCACATGGTGGGTCTATTCGTGGGACATCATGGAGCCAGTCACATACTTCATCACTTACGGGAGTGCCATGGCTTTCTATGCCTACTTTGTTCTTACTAAACAGGTAAGTCCTCATTTTGAAAATGTCTGGAGCATTGTGAAGGAGGAAAACTGGCTTTGAAAATCACGGTGTTTGGGCTCTGATGAAAACAGAATTCAGTAAGTAGCCTTGCCATCAGATAGGGACTTGTTTGATCCCTAATGGGGCTGACATGAAAAATCAAGCCAGGTACTGCTACACATGAACTGCAGACCAGCTGCTGAGCAGAACCACTATCTATAAGATTTCATAACCTAAAGAATGAAAAGTGATGAAAGAAGTCTCTCCTTTTATTTTACACTTTTGTAGATTACTTTGAATAGTAAACGACACCTTGCTCATTGCCGTAAAGGGAGAGCAACTAGCAGTGCTGTGCTGTTTGTGAACGCTGCCTACAGCAGGCCAGCAAGCAAATCCCTGAACAGTAGCTTTTATTTGCTGGAGTCTACATATAAGTGGTGCAGGGTGCCAAATGGTTTGGAAATCTGGCAGTTGCATTATTGAAACATACCTTATTTAGTGCCTGAAAAAATGTTACTGCTTTGTTCTTCACAATCTGACTGCTTTCCCTTGGCTTTGAATGACTGGAGGTAAATCTGGGACAGCTGAAATGGGGCAGGAAACAGGCTTTGTTTAGAAGAAAAACTTTTGCTAACAAAAAGAAAAGATCTTAACTGAACTGCACAATACAGACTTGTCCTGAAATCCTGTAAGACTTTGAGGAATGTTTCGGTTTCCTGTTTTGGCTCTGTACTTTACTCCCAAAGTGGACATCTCAATGTCTCAATTTCTGTGATGTAAAACTCTTTTTTGTTACGGAGGTATGTGGAAGAGTAGCCAACATTTCCTTCCATAGTACCAATGGATCTACAAACCTCATGAGACATAGGGTTCTTTTAGTGACGAGACTGTTTTTATGAACAGCTGGCTCTGAATGCGAGTTTTGCTCCTTCTCACTGATGTTTAAGAAGGGCTAAGGCATTCGTACTTTTTGTGTAGGAGTAGGTAAAGAGATTACTACTTGGCTTTTTTGAACAGCTGCTGGCACCATTGCTTGAGACTTTCAAATAAGCCTTTGAGAAATAAGAGCTCAACTTTCTCTGACTCCTTGGAAGTAGTGTCTGTTGACTCACGCAGCTCCAGTCATGAAGAGCACGCTATGTCTTTATTATGATTGAAAATTCCTGTAGACGTGACAGAAATTATTCCTGCCATGTGTCTAAAAGGCCCTTATGACCTATAAGTAGCCTCTATGACCTATATGTAGCCTCTTAACAGAACATGGGTGTGTGTTCAATTAGATGAACCTTCCTGAAACAGGCTGAATTTCTATTGAAAACTCATTTGTGCAGATAATCTTCTGACCTCTTGCTAACCCCAAATATGTTCCCTGCTTTCTTCACCAGGACTACATTTACCCTGATGCTAAAGACAGGCAGTTCCTCCACTACTTCTATCGGAAATCCAAAAAGCAGCATTTTAATGTGGAACGATATAACAAGCTCAAAGAAGACCTAGCAGAGGTATTTAAATACAGTCCTTAAATAATGAGGTAGCCTCTGGGTTAAGACTTTTTCAGTAAACTCTCAGCTAGCAGAAAATTGGCCTCAAGGTTTGTTACTTACATTCAAAACAGTGTATTGCTTATCAGCCTGTTTGAGCTTTTTAAATAACCATACAATGTTTACCAGTGACATATAAACTACTTCAGTAAGTCCTCAGAAATGGAGACCTTAATGAATTTAATTTAAAACAAATAAGTCAGTTTATCAGCCCAACGCATCCACTTTTTGCATACTCTAATATGTTATGGGTTTGGCCATTTTAATAGAATAGCTGCATTGCTTTTGGAGACAGTATGGTTGCTGCACTGCTGAGGTAACACAATCTCCTCCCCACCTTGAAGGAGTCATTCTTGCAGAATTCAGCATTTGACATTTTAATTCTGTTCCTTAGGTAAAAGGCTTAGATTTACAGAACTGGTGGAGAAGATGGTGTGCACACCTAGGAGAAACTTTGTGGTCCTCATGGAAAAGTGTAGTAGATCTCTCACTCCTCAATCCTTACTCTCCCTTCCCATCTCACCAGCCCTGTGTTCCGTGTCTCATAAAAGAAAATTGAAACTGCCCCTAATTTTAGTTGAAGACCTGTGGTTGAGGGTATCATTTCATGAGCCACATTGGACATAAGGCTACAGTTTGATGCTTTTTTTCAGTAGCCCAAGAGTATGAATTTTGTGATTGTAAATTCAGGAGAATACTTTGGGATGTGGGTGAGTGGGTGGAGGATTGCAGGGCACGTGCTCCTCGCTGGAGACTGGCTGAATGACCCAAGCAGCTCTGTAAATGTTCAGCGTCCTCTATTTGGTTAGTCTGGTTTCTTACGTAAGACCAATGGCTTCTGAGAAAGGAAAGACACGGGATGTGTGAAAGAGGAGGAGAAAACAGGGGGCTGCAGAAGGATGAACTTCTTCCTCTTTCTCACACTGGCAGGCAGAAGAATCCCTGAGGCGTCTGCGCCAACCTCTGCGCCTGAGGCTTCCAATCCAGGAAATCAGTGACAAGGACTGACTTTGGTTTTGTATATATTAGAATTGCCTTTTCAAAGCTGATATGAACATTTACTCTACAGAAACTGGATATTTTTGACCACTATAGTTTTGAAAGTTGCAATAAATATCTATAAAAATTATTTGGTCACTTGATGTTTTGGGTTTGGTTGTTTTGGTTTTGGGGGTTTTTTAAGCCTATAAAGAAGCTGCTGAAGCAAAATTCTTGCAGACATTTGTCAAATCTTATTAGTAAAACAGAGGCATTCTGCCTGCTCGTAAAATGATGCGGATGTTGTATACAACAAGGGCTGTCTTTTTAGTACCATTCACTACAGCATAGCAGTAGCTCATAAAATAATTCTGCATTATTAAGGACTTTTTCCCTGAACTTACTGTTTGCTTTTCCTTAGCTCTGTGCCTTGACTCTATTGGTATAACACCATTGGTGGAGGTTAGACTTGCATCAGAAGTAAGCATTTTTAGTAAATATTGCTGGAAAAGTAAGACACATCAAACCCATTTACTATAAAATCATTATGTTCCACTGTTGCATTTTATTGTAAGAATTTATCAAAACATTCAAACATACATGATTTATGCAAAGCTTAAAAGTAGCCACAGTAAGATTTAACATCTATGACTCAGAACATAGTATATGGAAATATTTAACTAAAGCAGAGCCAGTACATCGATTATTTTATACCCAGGAAAGTGGATTCAGACACTTTTCTTGGCTTGAGTTTTCCACTGTTCCCCAGTGTTAGGCATATGTACTAATAATGTGAAAAATAAAAGAAATATTCACTTCTAGTCAGTATTACTGAAATTACTGCTCCTGCAGTATTAACAATCCCATGGTAAAATGCCCTATCACTTTTATGTACACAATGACTGAGTATGGCTGATCTCCTCTGCAGCCAAGGGGAGGAAGAGGCTGATCCAACACCACAGCCTGAAGTATGAAGGTTTGCATATGCTGTAGTCTGCAGATTTGCCTAGAGATGTCCAGCAGTTTTAAGTGAGCCTGGAACCCCGAAATGATTTGCTTGAGCTTTAGAGATGTGTACAAGGTGAGCTTACTCAAAGTAACTCTACACAGGCTGTACACAGTCTCGTTCCACTACTGCTTGCTTTTCTCCTGAGGATGCAAAGCACCAGCAAGCTTCAGTTGTGCCCCAAACTTAAATGATGCACAAGCAAAAAGCAGCCCTTTATCTATATTAATGCTACAATTGTACTCAAGGAATTAAGTTCCTTTTTAGTGTTGAGAGAAAATGTAAAAATGTCTAAAAAGCTATAAATGCACAAAAATTGGAAGGTGGACACTGTGGTCCACATATTTAAAAAAGATACAAACATATTCCCTGTAAACTGTGCTCTTGGAGCAAGAAAAACTAATCTAAGGCAACATGTGAAATGTTTTGGAAATAGTAAAATGTGCCATAGTTAGACGGCAATCAAGAAAAAAAAAATCAAGTAAAAAAGTAATCTTAGAGTACCAGTTTCAATAAAATCTCAGCACTTCTTAATAGTTTTGCACCAGTCAGCTTTTTCCAAATTCCCTGAGATGAACAGAGCTGTAATACTAGCTTTAAAATTGCTTTAAGATTTTAGAAACTGTTATATATACAAACTATAATCATAGAATGGTTTCTGTTGGAAGTGTTTTTGCAAACAACATTGTAGAATATTAGTCTCCTGAACTAAGATGGTGCGTTTTTCACTTCTGCAGTGAGTATTAGTTAATAGTTGTCACTGTTAAATAATAATCTACTTAGTTTTTGGATGAAAATACAGTTTTTTAGTTAACATTGAGGCAAAACAGGGAATCTGTTTTTTCCCTATAGCATTAGTATCTCTGCACATATCCACTTTGCGATGAGATACTTTCCTGTTAACGACAGTAAGAAGTTCTGTGAACTCCAAGGAAGAGCCGTACTTCTTAAGTACCTCACACAAATCTTGAATGTACCAGGAGCCATTTACAGTTTCACGATGAGAAAAGTAACCTATTGTAGAACAGAAACATAAAATTATATCCAAATGTAAACAGTGATGGCACTTGAAAAATATTCATGAGACTTACTGCTCGCTAGCTGTATCTGTTAAGAGATTACTAATGAGTGTAAATCTTACTTTGCCAATTACGTAATTTCACTGGAAATTGTACATGGGAAATGGCTTTGAATTCACTTGTAGTGCTCAGCCAAGAGGAGTGTGGTTCAGGGACTGGTAGCTTACAGGATTGTATCTGCACATTGCCAGACAGCAGATGGGACTGAGTACAAGGTACACAGAGGACAGGATAGGACAGTCACATAGTACAAGGAAATTTATAAGCCACCAGAATCCTACAGTCCTGGAGAAGAGGGGAGTGCTTACTGTCAGCAGACAGCTCAGCAGCAAGATTATGATGGGAATGTTTCTGACTGGCAAATTGAGTGCAACCTCGATGGTTTATTTTCACTTTTTCCTTAACATGTGAGGCTCTTTCCCAGACACGATGTCACTTATCAGACGTGCAAAACAGATGACCTGGAACTATAGTTATTATTTTGACTGCAAAATAAGAAGTGTTCAAGATTTTTACAGTGAAGTAACTACCAGACATCAGATGTAAAAGATTAGAACTTACCTTGCGCCACAGAGTAGCACATGATGAAGTCTGCACCAGCAGGCAGGGTATAGACACCAGCTGCATCAACTTCAGTCTCATTGACAATGGGTTCATTGCTACCATCTATTGAATCCTGAGCAATAACTGGATCGTCATGTTTATCACCTCGACATGCCTGTTGGTGAGAAGTATTGTTATGCTTTCACCTTGGCCAAGCTCACCTATGTTAATATGATACTTCTGACACTAACCAGAAGGGACTTCTGTTCAGTTAGGTGTTCCACATTACCATGAGTCTGGATTCATAAAGACTCACTTCCTTCTCTATCAATTCAAGTATTGGTGACGAAGTCCAGCGAAAGCTGAGATGATCGCAGAGACTGGAAGGGACCTCTTGAGGTCACCTAGTCCAACCCCCCTGGCTCAAGCAGGGTTAGCTAGAGCAGGTTGTCCAGGACTACAGGCAGTCAGCTTTTGAGCATCTTCATAGATGGAGACTCTGCAACCTCTCTGGGTGACCTCTTCTAGTGTCTGACCACCCTCACAGTAAAAAAAAAGTTTTCCTGTGTCGAGATGGAATTTCATGTGTTTTAATTTGTGCCAGTTGCCCCTTGACCTGTCACTGGGGGCACCACTGAAAAGAGCCTGGCTCCCTCTTCATTATTCCTTCCCACCAGGTGTTTACAACATTGATAAGACTCTGCTGAGCCATCTCCTCCAAGCTGAACATTCCCAGCTCTCTCAGCCCTTCATCATATGAGAGATGCTCCAGTCCCTGAATCATCATTGTAGCCCTTTGCAGGACTTGCTCCAGTAAGTCTGTATCTTGTACTGGGGAACCCAGAACTGAACACAGTACTTCAGATGCAGCCTCACCAGTGCTGAGTAGAGAGGAAGAATCACCTCCCTTGGACCTGTTGGCAAGGCAGCGTTGAATAAATGCTCTGAAGCACAGCCATCGTTGTATGCTGTTACACTGCTGCTCTTAGTTTAGTCTCAAACGTGTTAGTTGAGGGAGGCTTTTTTTGTGACAAGCCAGTAAGTGAGCCCAGTATTGTCAGTGTTGCAGAAAGGCTACACATGGAGGATAAAGTAAGAACACACTCAAAGGATACAAAGTAGGTAAGGAGCATTACTTAAGAAACTATCTCTAAAGAGAGAAACATGAAAATCTTTCATTTACAGTGAAGTGCCATACTTGCTGTTTCCTCTGATTTCCAAAGGTAAATGCTATGCTGATTGTACTGTAAAAGAACTCAACTGAAGAAATGAACCAAGTTAATTTGCTTTTTGATGAGTATATATATTATAAATGTTTCCAAGTATTACTTATAACTTAAAATTGCAATATGTAAATATTTTTCCATCTTTGGCGCGGGGTTAAAAAAAAATAATCAAAGCTGAATGAGTCCTAGTGAAAGATGAATTAACAATGTGCTGATTCTTGCAGTGGCTTTGTGCCTAAGTAAGCTTTCGTTTGCAAAAAAGGTAATTCTTAGAATTACTCTATAAACTACTACAATTACAGTCTGCTGAAGGCCAGGTTCGTATTTGAGTTTGCTAATTGTAATCTGGATAAGGATGGGATAAAGCCCTGTGTAACCTGGTTTGAACCCATAACTGACTCTGCTTTGAACAGGAGGCTGGACCAGAGCCCTCCTGAGGTCCCCTCCAACTTGCATTATCCTGTGAACCAAGGAGTGAAACAAGAGGTTACATATGGGCTTTACTTAACCACTTAGCACAAACAGTATTTCTGAGACAATAAAGCCTTAAATTGATTCTTTAACTTCTACAGCGATGCCAAGTATTGGTCATGGACAGAAAAGAAAAACAAAAAAAAAAGAACAACAAAATAAAACATCACCACCACCATCAAAACCAACCAAAACCCCATAAAAAACTCCCACAAAAACAAACTTCTGTAAGGAGCAAGTAAAGGGACTTGCCTGGGGAAACAGTGAAGGTAAGGAGGTGTGATAGCCTTCTACAGCCTACTCTAGGGCTGTGAGGTGTGAACAGTAGGAACTGAGCTGAGGCTGTACACAGCTTTCTCAAAAAAATACTGTCTTCTCTGCCATTAAATACACACTGACAGTCAATCCGACATGGGCTTCATTTGGGTTGCTCTTCACAAAATTACTTCTTATTAAATACAGCTAGAATCATAATATTAGCACTTCTATACGTAAAGGTTTTTTTTTTTTAAAAAAAATATGAATCCTTGACTTAAATGCCTTTAAGGTATAGTTTTCCATACCTTCTTTCCTAAAGATGCAAAAACTTTCCCTGTGGAAAGACTGCATCAGGAAAACTGGCTTCTGTATTACGAGATGACATAGGTCAGTGTTAACTCCACTGAATTCATGAACAGACATCTTACCTGAATGATAAATATCTTCGGTTTTCCTACCAGACTCTGGCACTTGTCTCCTCTGAACATATCTGTGATTGCCTCGATTTTGATTTGGGCATCATATGCATAAACATGATCATCCTCACCATGACTCAGGAACACACAGACGAAGCAGTCAGCATTACTGTGGTCATCCTTAGAGGCTGCAATAGTCAAGTGGTGTTTAGATGACTGAACAGTGATCTTCAGGTTTAAGAAACATTGTACATTTGTATCACCATTTAATCCCCAATCAGTGCTTTTTCAAATGAATCCTATTTTCAGATAGTGCAATACTGCTGAGATTTGAAGGTGCGATGATTTGACATGGCTAAGATGAGGGCCACTACAAGTAAGAAAAATGTTACTAACTCTCCCAGTTGCAGGTACTTTCTTTCAGCTCTTAGCTACTTCATTAGTTCTCTCCACAGAAGATTCACTTACATTGCAATAAAATAATCTGAAGTCTAACTTTTAGGTCCTTCTAATGTTAAACAACTTCCTTGTGCATAAAAATTATTTTAAGCTAGACGAACAGAGAGAATGGAAGAAAAGGTATCTGGAAATTCTGCTACAAATAGTTAAACAAAACCAATATATAGTCTCCTACCTTCATAAATTTTCTGCAGCACATCTTCTGCTTTCAGGTCATCAAAATGTCTGACTTCAAATCCAAGGTCTGTCAAACTATTGTTAAAACACATCAGTAAAAATCTTGCTCAAATTGTATGTCAGTTGCTACCAACTCAGTTGCTTTCCCTGTGAGAATGAATATTCATGTTTATGCACTACTTATGATAAAACACCTTGATTTTGAACTCAAACTGGTGTCACGTGCAGGTGTAATACCTGAAGTTACTTCAAAGAGTTTGTCCTAAGAGAGGTCTGGACACACTGAAATCACAGGACTTATGCCAGCAGTTTCTGTGACTAAAGTGATTTGACCATGATTTCTTAAGTTTTGCTTTTTAAGCTTGAGTAGAGAAACCAAGTTTCTTACCTGCGTTTCAGATTGTTTCTATCTGCAAGAGTCCCGCGTCTTTCTGGCAGCCTCAAATGCCAAAAAAAGTGCTCATGGTTGAAGATTAAAGCAATTCCTCTTCTTTGGTGGTTCATTTTGTATTGCACTGCAGGATCGAGTGTCTGTCTGTTGCCAGAGTTAGAAAACATTCTTGATAAATGAGTTAATGGCTAATTGAATGCCCTTCCTGTGTTCCTGCTAGCTAAGACTTTTTAATTGACTAGAGACTTGGAAGATCTGATTTCAGAAGACAAGACCTCAATACGTGCAATATTTTAGGAAGATCCTAAATCAACAGGTCTTTCTGAAAAGCTTGGGCATTAGCAAGCTTAGGCTTAAGCAATTCAGTAAAAATGTTAAAAGTCTGGGGGTTTCTACAATGTTGGCTGGATAATCAGTAAGAAAAGTTGTGGGGTGCTTTATCACACTCTCCCCAACTTAAGTACTTAACATGATAAAATGCAAAGATCATAACCCTTAGCCCTGTAATTATGAATGATATTTCACCTGTACTAGTAACAGTTTATTTGGATTTTGGCATTTATCTTCCTTAAGATTTGGCTAGACATAGGGCTGGTAGGGATTTTGGACAATTAGGTCCCTGGATCCTGTGAATGACCACTAAATGATGGTTCCCTAAATAGTTCTTCCTCTACTTTGCAGTATTCACTGAGTGGGTGAGACAAAGGAAGTTACCAGGCAGGTAGTTTACAACATCAGGTAGCTCTGGAAAAGGTAAAGTGGAGTGTGAAAAATTCACTACCTGTAGTCCCTTTGCCCTCCTTCTAGAGGAATATATTCCTGTGCTACACTCTGTCACTTAGTCTGCCCAATTGCTCCTTAGACAGTGATGATATTTTTGCCACAGTCTCTGCACATTGCCTAACATAAAAGAAGTCCACACCTAAGAGCGCCTTCTGTGTGCCTTCATGATAAGAAGGGTGGTTCAACACCTGGTGTAGCTAAAACTAGGAATGTGTTCTGTAAGTAGGTGGAGCCTAGCTGAATAATCCAATCATATTCTTAACAAAAATCAGAAAACCCTGCACTGACTTCAATGCCATGAGCCATCTCTCTGTCATTGCCACCAGAACTTTACCTTAGATCAAGTGCATCTACTTCCGTGATGTTCTGATTTCCATCTGTTAGAGATCAAAAAGTGATTTAGCCACTACATCATTCATTAAAAATAAACAATTTGAACTTGTGCATCCACCCTTAAAGTTTAGCTGTTAATGTGAGCCAAAAGCTCATTCACACATCTAGTGAGTAGGCCTGCAGTTAAACAGCTTCATTAGCATTTGTCTCTATCCACAGCTTTTGGAGGCTGTTTTTGGAAGTTCCGATTCCAACAGTTTGAATTTTAGGTGATCAATATATATCTGTCCATGGTTTTGTATCTATATAGATATAGCAAGAGATCACGGTTTTATATAACTACCTAGCTGGCTGTATTTATTTAAATGAAGTCTCAAACTCAACAGTTACAATTTTACATAATCTAAAAATACACTGGTGTTTTTTATGTCAGTAATGCTGCTAATGCAAAGCTGAGTGTTCTCTTTGAGGCTGGATGCAGCATATGAGTCACAGTAGGTACTGTAACAGTATGTATAGCTAATGACAACTGAGGAGATGCGAGATTTGTACTTATTCTTCTGCTAGACTATACAGACATAAGTATATTCAGTAACAGAACGCACTCAAAGGTAACATTGTGGGAACAACAGGAAACATGCACATCTTGGGAGCATGCAGAACTAAAGACTTGCAGATGATTGGGCCAAAATATTTATTCCTTTTGCTTAAACATCTCAATGGGCTATAAAATCACAGCTCCTACTAGTACTGGCGGAGACTAACTGCCACATTATCAAAACTATGTACTTATACTGTACCTGTGGTGGTTAATGTAGGTCTGCTATCCAACTGGACGTGGCCTGCAATTAGAAGACAAGTCACACATATATATATACATTTTACGAACTATTTTGTGTATACGATACTACCTTTTCACATCTGATTAAAGCCTTTTGCAAAACAAACTAACATAGCTATGTGTTGATAGAGGAGAAAAGTTCATGAAGACTCATTCTAAAAACTGATTGCTCTCAATGGGACTACTTCTCTTAATTCTCATGCAGGTGGATTGTTTCAAAGGAATGAAGAATCAGGTATGCACTGGATTACACTGGGATCTGACAGCATCTTTTCCTGGATACATTTTAATCTCAGTAGGACGACCATTTGGGCCAAAGGACATAGCATTTAGAAAATACCAGTAACCAAATGGCAACAAAAACATAAAATCATAGAATAACAGTTTGGGTTGGAAGAGACCTCAAAGATCATCTTGTTCCAACCCCATGGCAGGGACACCTCCCACTAGACCACGTTGCTCAAAGCCCCATCCAACCTGGCGTTGAACACTTCCAGGGAGGGGGCAGCCACAGCTTCCATGGGCAACCTGTGCCAGTGTCTCACCACCCTCACAGGAAAGAATTTCTTCCTAATACCTAATCTAAATCTACCCTCTTCCACTTTAAAGCCATTGCTACTCGTCCTATCGCTACATGCTCTTGTAAAAAGTCCCTCCCCAACTTTCTTGTAGCCCCTTCAGGTACTGGAAGGTGCTGTAAGGTCTCCCCGGAGCCTTCTCTCCTCCATGTGTACGTACGCCTGACAGCACCTTGCAGAACCTTGCTGCTCCTGCCTTCTCCTCCTGTTGTACACCCGGGCACGTTCCTGGGCACCGAACCCCACTATCCGCAGCGCTTCCCCTCCTTTTCGTTTTGTTTGCGTGCTGACAGAGCAGCTCCCCGCAGCCGCGCTGCCCCGGGGCGGTGGGCGCTGCCCCGGGGCGGTGGGCGCTGCCCCGGGGCGGTGGGCGCTCCCCGTCCTCCACCCTCCCCCGCAATGTGGCGGCGGGCACGGAGTTTCCCCTCAGGCAGCGCGCTGCAGCGCGCGCACACCCACTTCCGCCTTGGTCGCCACCGCTCTCCTCCGGACGGTGGCGGAGGCCGCGCTCCTCAACCACGCCGGCAACGACCGCCGGGCCGCGCTGCCCCGGGGGGACACCGCTCGCCCCACACCCCCTCGCAAAGGCGTACCCCCCGCTCCGCTCTTCCTCCTCGGCGGGCCATGGGCGCCCTGTCTGCCCTGGGCGCCGTTAGCCGCGTCGAAACCCTTGTGGCCTGAGCACGGGGGCGGCCTCAGGACCGCCGAGCCCGGCAGGCGCCGAACAACTGCCGCCCACCCCCTACCTGCCGGCCGCCGCCGCTCCGAGCCCGACATGACGGCGAAGAGAGCCGCGCCGTGCCGTGCCGTGCGCTCCCTGCCTCGCTTCCCCGCCCCGGCCCGCCCCTCCGGTATCGCTCTTTCTTCCGGCGCCGGCCGCCTCTGTAAGGAGCGGGGCGGGAGGTGGGGGCAGCGCCGCGGAGCCGTGAGGGTCCCGGTGGCCGGGGCGGCAGCACCCGGGGGTGAGATAATTTAGGTAATTTTTGCAGCCTGCTCTGTTCTTGCGTCAGTTGTCTTCGATGATCTTAGAACCGTGAGGGGCGCGCCCAGGTACTGAAGCGTGCCCAGGTGTCTCAGCAGACACAAACCCCAGATCTCTCCGCTCACCTGTAAAAAAAACATTCACTGCAATAGTCAGAGTATTGCTGACTATATACAGGCATGCAGTATTGAGTCAAATACCAAGAGCTACTCTATCTAGTATTACATTGTTTATGTATATATAAATATGTAGGCTGTCAAATGGTACGATTAATCCTGGGGGTGATAGCTAGCCTTCATTCTGGGGCTGTGGCCTGTAAAAGGCATTTTGTGTAGTTTGCAGCTAACTATAATGAAGGATTTCTGCTACAGGAAAAGCTTACATGAAGACTCCCTGGGAAGAAGTCAAATGCATCCTTGGGTTTGCAAGCACAGCTATCAAAGTGTCATTTGTTGTGCTATCCAGCAGTGGTACAGTTCTTTTTAGTGTTATAAATGGTTTGAAACTCTAGAAGGCGTTCATGGTATAATTACTGAAGGGACCAAAACCCAGCTCTTTCCAAAAGTGAACTTTTCTGTGTTCATTTAAGTATCCAGTTTACACTTGTTTCTACCCAACTCAACAGCCATCTGTGTAATTACAGTGTTTTGGACTCACTGTGGTACTTTTCTTTTTAAACAAGCAATGCCATTACCATTCCCTAGTTTGGAGCTAAAAGACTTTTAAGGTTCCAACCGTGGAATTCCAGGGTAATTCAGAGTCCTTTAAATTCCATGACAGAAAATAAATTTAGAGGAACCACAAGTTCTTCAAGCATATTGTAAAACTCTATAGTAATACTTCCCTTGCCGTGCTACTTCATATCCACAAATATGAAAAGAAACCATGAAGCATGGCCAAAGAACTTGAGCAGGAACTTTATTCTGTGAGGCACTTATATTCCCTGTGATGTACAGTAAGCTCTAGTGAAAAACAAAACAAAAATAACACAAACAACTGGTAAAGAAAAAAGCACATAAAATAATTCCAGAGGAAAAATTGCATTGTGGTCTGTGAATCTGGTAAATTTTAGGCTTTTAGCATACGTTGTGGTTTAACCCGACAGGCAGCTAAAACAACCACGCAACGACTCGTTCACATTCCCCCCCTGGGGATGGGGGAGAGAATCGAAAAAACCCCAGGTAAAACTCATGGGTTGAGATAAAGACAGTTTAGTAGGCAAGAATTGAAGACAATAATAATAATAATAAAAAAATAATATACAAAAGTGATGCACAGCACAATGGCTCACCACCTGCTGATCAATGTGCAGCAAGTTCCTGAGCTGCCGTGTCACCCAGCCAACGCCCCCGGTTTATATACTGAGCATGATGTCATATGGTATGGAATATCCCTGTGGCCAGTTTGGGTCAGCTCTCCTGGCTGTGCCCTCTCCCAGCTTCTTGCTGGCAGGGCATGAGAAGCTGAAAAGTCCTTGACTAGTGTAAGTGTTTAGCAACAACTAAAATACCAGTGTGTTATCAACACTGTTTTCATACTAAATCCAAATCACAGCACTATCCCAGCTGCTATGAAGAAAATTAACCCTATTCCAGCCAAAACCAGGACAGTATGGTTTCCACTCCCTGTTCACAGATGCAGTATTTTAATTTTCAGTCCTCTCCTTCTGTGGATTTCTAAGGCAGAATCAGAAGCAGGAGAACAAAATCTTTATAACAGAGGACCTAATGCAAAAGTTAACTAAGGACTGACAACTGGAGATAAGCACCGGAAGATCAGTACAGAGAACAAACCCTACGTAATTCAGACATCAGGTGATTTCAGCTGGAGAAGTAAGAAAGAGAACAGATGACAGAAGTACAGGCTCAGATGTTTCTCTGCCTCACAGAGGTGATGGGCACAGACAGAAAGACAGACTCAAATACCTGCCAGCCTCACAGAGGGCATTTTAAATAAAAAGGATTATTTGCCATACTGACCCTCGCTGTGGAACTTTCTTTTTGTTTTCATCAGAATGGACTAAATGAAAGCAAAGATGAATACAGTAACCAAGTTGTGCCACAAGACAAATATAAATCAACATTTTGGGACAATATATCCTTTCTATGCATATAATACACAACACAAAATGTTTTTTATTTGAAAAATAAACATTTGATTCATTTTTAAAATAACATAGCAACTACATTCCAACATTTTGTCAAATCTAAAGTATATCCTTAGGTTGCAAACTGTTCATTTTAGTGGTCAAGCCTTAAAAGGATCATCGTATTTGATCTGGAAAGTGCTGCAGAAGTAAGGTTGATAAAGAATCAGGTAGAAATATGTAGTACAGATGTATACCCTTGCTAAGGGATTGGGGATTTTTGTTTGGTTTTGATTTTTTTGAAAAAAAACCCACAGGACGGCATACATCAGAGAGAACTGGAGGCAACTGTACCACAAACATGAAAGTATAGGCTATTTAAGATGCCAGATTAACACACACAAAATGCTCTTTCCTGTAGGATCTATCAGATGTATGGACTGCTAGTAAACCTGAAATTTGACCTATATTAAAAATCATCTGAGAATTCAACACAGCTCTTCTGTGCCTCCAATTTCCCCATTATGGAGTTTTCTTAAAAGCTTTAAAATAGCACTAGTGTTTTATGGTAGCATACCCTGAGTAAATGTACACCAAATGAAACTAATTTCAGTTTCCAGGCTTCTGGCATAAAGGGGAAGAGAAGGAAAACTTGTTTCTTTTTTACATTAGGAAGAATATCACAGTGACTTTCAAACGTGTACATTCATTTCAGCGTTAATATATTACTGTCTGAAAAGTATGAAGCTTTGTAAACAAATGCTTCCTTCCAGCTGAGTCTTTAACCATGAGATCTCAGTGTCTTCTTTCAGAGATCTGTCTTATCCTCATAACGACACATACATGCAGCTCTCTGGCTATCCAGGTATGGTTTACATCCTAAAAGTATAACTGCATCAAACAACAGCTGAACAGTCGATTCACAAGCTGCAAGCATAGAGGAGTTCAGTTAAAAGCAAAGTACTCTTTGAATGGAATATGAAATGAATGGAAATTACTCTGGCAAACTGAGAATTATTCTAAGAAAGAAGCAATCTCCTCTGGACATAGCAAATAGATTGTCAAATGAGACTGAACCAATACAGAATCATTTAAGTTGTGAGCAAAGATTTTTCATATGCCAAACAAAACGAAAAATTCATTGCATACAGAATGTTACCGGTGTTAGAAATATCACTGAGTCTTGAAAAAATCAAAGAGCTGTTTTACCCCTTCACTTTTTGCATCCCAATTTATCCAGAGGTTGCGATCTTTAACAGCACCTCAGCAGAACTGAACAAATATTCACCAGTTCTGACAGTAAACTCTAACATGATGACTTGTTTGCAGTTACATGAATTTGAGAAGTTCAAACACAGGCTTGTTCTAAAAGACTTAGTGCTCTCAGTAGGACTACTTCCTGTAAAAGTGACATTGTCCGAGCTAAGAAGTGTGGTTATATCCTGTATTCAGATGCAGGCCCACAACCACAAGGAGTAACATATGGCCTGTTACTCAAAAATCTGAAATTTATCCACTAAGGGATAGCACTAACTACTTCCACTATGACAGTATATTATTCTAGTATCTTGTTTCACAAAGGGAAACAATTCAGTATTTTCCTACAGTTTACTAGCAATCACTCATAGAAATTTAGAAGTCACCCAGCAGATCAGTGAATATTCAGCTATGCTACAGTAAATGCAAGAATGATACACACATTTTGATCAAGTTGTACTCCCACATTCATATTCCTAAATGGGAAGCACTAGTTTTTCCCCTCAAGGTTAGTTTTAACTCTGATCATTTTCCTATGCTGTGTCATTGCTCTGCTGTACAAGTGTCTGGGCTGCACAACAGAGGGACAGAACAAGGCATCTTTCAGCAAGAGCATCTGCTTATAAAAACGTGGCATTACTGCACTGCACAGAGATTCTTTGCCAAATAAGCTCAGTTAAACTTGAATAAAAAAAGAAAGGCGTTTTTTTTTTTACACTTACCCTGGACACTCTCTGAGATTCCAAGCGTTTTCTGCACATCTCTGCAAATTTTGGAAAGGCAGGACTGAAACTGCTCATCACAATCATTTTTTTTATTGCCACAAGTATCATAGCATCTGTCATGGTGATTGCAGCACTTTGTCATTGAAGGGATACCGATGTCAAACTGTGAATAAAACCACACACCCACAGAGTATTCCAGTTAAGAAAGATATAGCCTATGAATAGTGTGTAACAGTTAGAAATTAAAAACTAATGCAATCAATCCAGCTGTCATTCACTTATCTCTGTATTTTGCTGTTCACCTCTAGAAAACTCTGCTGGTTTGGCCCTGGCCAGCAGCCAAGCACCCACAGCGTTGCTTGCTCACCCCCCACCTCCCTCCACAGAATGGAGGAGAGAAGAGGAAGAGCAAAACCAAGACAACTTGTGGGTCGAGATAAAGACAGTTTAATAGATTAATCAAAGAGGAAAAAAAAATGCAGCAAAATAAGCAGTGCAAAAGCAGTCATTCACCACATCCCACATGCAGATGGATGCCCTGCCAGACTCTGAGCAACAGCCACCCTGGAAGCCAAACATGCACACTACCACCACTACCCCGCTCCCTTCTTCCACTACTCCAATTTTTATTGCTGAGCATGACTCTCTGTAGTATGGAATATCCCTCTGGCCAGTTTGGGTCAGCTTCCCCAGCTGTGTCCTCTCCCAGGCTCTTGCCCAGCCCCAGCCTATGCTCTGGAGTGGAAGATAGGCAGAGTGGGAAAAAGAAGAGAAAGTCCCAAAGCTATGCAATCACTGTTTGGCAATAGCCAAAACCATCAACACTGTTTTAGCCCAAAATCCCAAACACAGCGCCATGCAGCCTGCTATGAAGAAAGTTAACTCCATCCCAGCCAGACCCAGCACAACAGCAAACCCATGTTTTCTTTCTAGGACTAAGGAAAATGGATTAGCATCAGTAAGGATGGCACGAGTCAGAGCCAAATACAATTTGTCTATACTACTAACATTTTCCATACGTTGCTACCTAAGCATGTGTTGTAGCCGATAAAAGCAGGGACACCGTGTGTGGATGCTGGCTCATCCTTAGAATGGGGGAGGAAAAAACCCACCCACGTCAAGGGAAGCTGATGTAAGAAAGACACACAAAAAAGCCCTCAAATGGGAATACCTGAACGCCAAATAGAGGGGATCCACAACCGTTTGGTGGTGACGGTTTGTATCCGTAGCGAGGAAAGGGCTTTGATCCTGGAAAAGGTAATTTATCATGCCTCAGATAGACATTTTTGCACAGAATTTCAGTAATTAAACCTCACCACAGGCATTTGTTTGGCTTCAGGCAGTATCAGTCATATTTTTAACTTAAATATGTATTCGGGCACCTGATTATCAACAATTCTTACCACATTACAACTTAAGGGTACTAAGCATTTATTTTAAGAAGGGGCACAAGACACCTGAGCAAATGTTAATATTAGCTTTTCAAGTTAAATTTAGGGAAAAAAAAATGCCTATTCTAGTGTAGAGAGGAAATGTCACGGTGTCCTGGTCACTTGTGGAGGCAGTCAGGGTGCCACCACCACACTCCCGATTTAACAAACAATCCAGCCCAGCCAGCCGGGGTGACTGCGTTCAGCCCAGAGGGTCTGCGGGGACCTCCCGTCCTGGGGCGCTCCTGAAGCGCCCGTGAAAGGCCCGGCACCCCTCTGCGGCGGCCAGGGACGGCAGGGGAGCCGCCCGCAGGGCTGGGGGGCGGTATGTATATACATATGTATATATACATACGTATAAGAGCTCGTTACTGGGGTGTCCAATGCGGCTCCGCGCCCCCCGGCAGCTCTGAGCGGGCCGGGCCGCCTGAAGGGAGCCGGGCGGCGAGAGGGCAAGGGTCGCCTTGGGCCGGGGGGTATCTCGGCCGCCCCGCCAGCCCCCCGCCCCGTCACCCGCCTCACCGTCGCTGCACTTGTACTGGCAGAGGCCGTCCTCCCCTCCCAGGAGGTCGAGGGCCGCGTTGAGGTACACGTCGATCTTGTGCACCCCGTTGCGGATGGTCTTCAGCGTCATCCGCCAGTCGGGGGTCTGCGGCTCCTGGCAGCGCGCCGGCCGCCGGCCCAGCCAGGCGCAGGCCAGCACCAGCAGCACCAGCAGGGCGCGGGCCATGCCGAGCGGCGCCCCCCGGCTACCCGCTACGCCCCCGCCGCTTCCCCGCCGCCGCACCGCTCCGCCGGCCCGGCCCGGCCCGGCCCGCCGCCGCCATCGTCCCCGCGGCACCGCCCGACGGGGAGGGGCCTCCCGCCCCGCCTCCTCGGCCCTCAGCGGGGCGGGAGCTGAGGTTTTCCAAACCTCACCGCACAGCGGGCGGGAGAGCGGCTGGGCAGGGCCCTGGGGGTATCGGCACGGTCAGGTAACACGAAACCCCAGGACTTTTTTATTCGGAAAGCCTTTATTTGATGACTGTGTTAGAACCATAGAACAGCCTTGGTTGGAAGCGGCCTGCAAGATCATCAAGTCCAAAACACATCCTGCTCTCCTTCGGTGCAGCCTAGGGGAGGACTTGTGTTAATGCAGCTATAGAAACACCTTTTGGAAAACGCACTCAGTTGGGAGCCAGAAAAATGCAGTGGGAGCTGGGTACTTGAAGTGTTAAAATCATAACCTAATTTTACGATGTTGTTCAGTGTGAAGGAAACTGATCCAGTGACCTTTACACAGCTGAGTGATTCACTTTCAGGTAACATCATCAAACGTGCAAGATAGGGTTGTAAAAGAGAGCAAAATGAAAGCCTGTCTATTAAACATTAAAAGCCCAGTCTTGATTTGCTGAAAAGAAATATCAGAGCAAAATGAACTCACTTGCTAAGCATCCTGTTTGTTGGGTTTTTTAAAATATGTATCGATTTTATATTTAAAATCTAGATGCCTCACCGATGAGCTAAAGTGGAACCATGTGGAAATTGCTTTGATTTTTGTAATAAAAGCTTTGTTTTAAGACGTGGAATCCCTCAGAACACAGTAATATTGGGCCTCAGGACAAAGTTAACTGTAAAAAAACCAACCAGGAGACAGGAAGAAAATGGAGAGATTTCCAGATCAATAAGCAGAGCTTATTTTTTTTTTCAGGTTTTTTTTTCAGCCTCACCCTTTAATTATTTGTACCTAACTGAAGAAGTAGGTGGGACAGATTCTTCACAGGAGCTAATTAAGTCAAACAAAAGAGGGAGCTCTTCCTACACCTGTCCAGCTTTTCCCTATGATTACAAAGACTGAGATTCAGCAATGTAATTCCTGTGTAGGAATATGCTTAAGTGCGTTCCTGTCTTGCAAGAGGGGTATCAAGAGAAGCAATTCATGCCCTTACTTTAGTTATTGGTGAGTGACAGGGAGAAATTCTTGCTGATGGGTGTTTTAGAAGACAGTCAACAATGAAGAAAAGTTAATTAAAAAGTAAAAATGTTATCTGAAGCAGACTATGGTGAATTATTAAAAAAAATATATCACCACCTCAACTGTGCCACTTATGCCATTTATTCAACAGGATAATTAATTAATAATTAACTCCTCCAGAATAAACAACTCCAGTTCCCTCAGCCGCTCCTCATAAGACTTGTGCTCCAGACCCTTAGTGTTCTTTCTTTACGTTACTGTTTCACACTTCTGTATATTGGTGTAGGAAACTTGTGCTAATTTGAGAATCTCTTGTGGTTTTTTTTAGGGGTTTTTTTAATGAATGAGGGTATTCATTTTTAACTTTAGATCTGTAACTTGTTCTTGTAGAATTAAGTCTAATGTATAATATATAGACTTTTAAATGTTTATATATTTATACTGTTATATAAATTGTGTATATACATATATATTTACACACACACAAACACACAGTAAAACGCTACTTGATGTTAAGAGGTTTTGGATACCAGAAATACACATATACACAGAGAACTCAAGGTAGTGAAGATGCTTTTTAAGTTGAAGATGCAATTTTAAAATTCCTTTGTTGTTTGTGACCACCTGTGGCTTAATTAATGGAACTTAGAGCTATGAAAATTGCCCCAAGCTAGATAATCAGATGAGGTATATTAACTAGCTAAAAGTTGTCTGAGTTTGTGGCTGAAAAAAGTACACCAAACAAGAGTTATTATTTGGGTAATTGTTGCATTACAACAAATCTCATGATCATAGTCCATCTGTCAATTAATAGATGGTCTGAAGTCCATTTTTACAGTAAGCCTAAAGAATCGACTGCCAAGCAAGGCAGCATCCTGAGGGTTTCTTGTGACCAACACCTTGAGATGATGGAAGTTCTTTAAAGCACTGTGGTTCCTGTCATAGAATGGTTTGGGTTGGAAGGGACCTCAAAGATCATCTCGTTCCAACCCCCCTGCCATGGGCAGGGACACCTCCCACTAGACCAGGTTGCTCAAAGCCCCATCCAACCTGGCTTTGAACACTGCCAGGGATGGAGCATCCACAGCTTCTCTGGGCAACCTGTGCCAGTGTCTCACCACCCTCACAGTAAAGAATTTCTTCCTAATATCTCATCTAAATCTACCCTCTTCCAGTTTAAAGCCATTGCCCCTCATCCTATCACTCCATGCCCTTGTAAAAAGTCCCTCCTCAGCTGTCTTGTAGGCCCCTTCAGGTACTGAAAGGCTGCTATATGAACAACCCCAACTCCCTCAGCCTGTCTTCATAGCAGAGGTGCTCCAGTCCTCTGATCATCTTCGTAGCCCTCCTCTGGACCCGCTCCAACAGCTCTATGTCCTTCTTGTGTTGGGGCCCCCAGAACTGGGTGCAGTACTCCACATGGGGTCTCACCAGAGCAGAGTGAAGTTCGCGTATTGCCCGTGCAGTAATTTTCCAACCACTGCTTTCAGTATGGTTGTCCATTTTAAATAAACAAACAACCGCAGTTGAAATGCAATGTGAAATGTGGAAAAATAACACAACGAAGCAACAACAAGAAAAAGATACTTTAAATTCCCTGCTTTTATTAGAGACTTTTGTTGTGGACTCGTATGACTGTAAAATTCTCTTTCTACAGGCTTCTGCAGAATTGAGGTATTCATAGAGCAGTAAGAATTTCCAAAATACATTCTTTAAAGATTTGTACTGATAGTTGCTAAGTTACATGGCTGCTGATTGTAAAAAAGGACTAGTGTCCATTTTTGCATGGCTGATGAGAAGGAAGTATTTAATTTTCCAAGATTTAGACATTGTACCGTGAAATGAGACTCCTTGACACGTGATGGCTAATCCAATCATAATAACTGGCAACTTTGGTATACACACCAGGGTGACCAGCCTCCCCACAGTTTTCACCCCAGCTCACAATACCCCAAACATACGCCACATTTTCTGCATCGAAACAGACCAAGGGTCCTCCTGAATCACCTTTGCAGCTGTCTATCGAGCCATCATAAGTACCTGAAGCAAAAGAGGAAACAAAAAGCAAAAATAAGTTCATATACAAGCTAGCACACTAAACAGAGCTCAGGAAGTTTTTCAGGTCCATGTCATTTCCTGACAGGTGTTTGCCTAATGGTCACAGTAAAGGAGATTCCTAACTGCTTTGGTCTATTCTCATTTCTTTTTAAGTGTGGGGCCTCTCTTTACATTTGTGGCTGGCCCAAATTTTCCTCATCTGCTTTGACGGCAGTGGTGTGAGTGTTGTTTTACCCCGTGCAATAGAGAAGGATTCAGCCATATTGCCTGTTATATCATTAGAAGTAGCTCATAAAAAGTGAGCAAAAGTGGGCTGAAAAAGGTAAAATGATCTGTAAGCCGATTCCTGTGGAGGTGAAGCTATCGCAATATGTGTATGCCTGTATGTCTGCCTTGGGTGTCCTCTCTGCCCAATAATTCATTGGCCAGTTTCATCAGAGCTGTACAACGAGGCAGAAGCCTCAAAATAATTTTTCTGCCAGCTTTATGAAAACAGATGGGCAGGTACAAGAAGGAGAGCATGTGAATGCTGGGATGGGAGGGAGAGCAACTGTCTGTAAGTGCCTTCACTGCAAGGTCTGGGCCACAGTGTACACAGACCCTTTGCAACACCAGATAGCGGCCCTGAGGCACGAGTATGTAGGATCCAGTGCTCTTTATAAGTTTCAGTGCTCACGGAACTACTTGTTTGTCATTCAGCAAGTATAGTGCTTGTGAAAAAACGAATTAAGAGTGAAGGATGCGATATAAACAGAAACAGTGCTACAGAACTAGAATATGATTTATGCTTTGTCCTATAAACTCAGTAAAAGTTTATTAATTTCTATCACCCTTACTACACTTTCCTGCTTGGTTGATTGACCGAGTATGAAGGAACCCATACTAAGCATCAGTCTCCAGTTTTTTAAAAATGTAACTTCTTTCTTGAATCTCTACATTACTGAGAGTTTTGTGAACTTTTCAGAGTTGGAATTACTAATCCTATAAACCAATATTTTATTGCCTTTACTCAGTTTAATTAATATTTGCTTGTATAACTAACTCCCGTGGGTATTAGCTCTTAATTCCAAAGTTTGCATTTGCATCAGGGAGGGGAGGCTAACCCCAGACACCCCTTTTCTCACATTGTCCCATGTGATACTGTCTTTGTTCCCTCTTAGTAAAGTATGATCACTTGAAATAGATTGAAGATCAAGGAAATAAGTTACGGAACTTGCACAGTAGACAAACCCACTATCTTATAGATATCATGCTGAATTTATCACAAATTATTTGGCTTTTATATCTGGTTTTCATTTTTCTCACTAAGTAGTTCATTTAAATATTGCCTTTACTTTCTGATTTAAAGAACAGTTGAAACTATCTGCCTTCTAAGTTGAATACTCATTGCTCTTTTAGTCATGTATTTGGCAATACCTTTCGTTACCTGAGAAGCAAAAAATACATATTCAAAATCCTTATTTTAGTACTAGGAGTAACAACCAGTTTCCTGGCCAGACTAACCTCAGTTTGAAAAGTTAATAATGTTGTTTCTGGGAGTGCAGTGTATTAATAGCAAATGTATAAAAAGGGGAACAGTCACATTCTAGTCAACGTTACTACTAATGTGCTCTAAGACAGGCATTTGTTTAAATATGTTGCTGAATCAGAATCAAATTTAGTAAAGGTAGGAAGTTCAGCGGGCTGTAAAGTGCTCATGTATTTAGAAAACATAAATCAAATTGCATGATGAAATTTACCCACATCATCGTGGAAACTTGGCATACTGTCATCTTAACTCTGTTTCTAAAGACGTATGTAATGGTGAATACATCTAGGCTCCTATGGCTAGCATTTTTACTGTGGCAATCAGTTTATTGTCGTTCCCAAGTCTAAAAGATTCCCAGCCAGTATGTCTGACCTTATAAACAGTGGGCTTGATGGTAGAGAAATTATAATAAGAAAATTGATGCTTGCCTGCACATGTCATTTGCTTAAAAAATCTTCCCGGATACAATTCAGAACAATTATGAAATAAATTAACATTGCCCCACTTGAGGGTAAATTGTTTGGTATAACCTAGAAAAGAAAAAAATAAACTTTGATAAATTAAAAATGGTAAGTACGTATTAGACACTTTTAATATCATAATTTGAAAGTTATATACTTGCTTATCTACATAATATAATCTTCAATATTATAAACCAGATACCTTAAAGTGCCACTAACACTCACCCCATACGAATTGCAGTACATTGGCCATATATTTCAAAAAAGCAGAGTGGTTTAATTGCAATGTCAAATACACTACTTTCATTTTGTGACATTTTCACCCTTTCCCTTTCCTTGTCTTCCTCAGTTTTGTTCTGTATTTTCCATATCAAGGTTTTCAGACACTGGGAAACTGGTATATTGTTTTCTATGAAATGGAGATGTGGCTCTGATCATCCTAGTTAACTTTTTTTCCAATTCCGTTCTGTCTTTTTGGGATGAGTGCACCAGCTATTGAAGATAAAGGTGAACTATGTATTCACAAGGTTAAGGAGATTCTTTGTTTTGGTCTTTGTCCGTTTGCTAGTAATTCCCAACTTTGCATTTGCTTTACGGACTGCTACTGAGTATGGTACAGGACAAGCCTCACAACCAGTATGTAGTTGCTCCAATGCCAGACTGTGATCACTGTGATACAAAAGCTTCCCAAACCTTTGGAAGCATGGTTACATTTGGCTTATCTGTCTCTGTGCAACCTTCTCTGGGCTAAACTCAAACATGGCTGAGACAAGATGTGCCAAGTTTCATAACTGTTGGCTGCAGCTCAGATCCTCTTGGGCAGGGGACTGAGGACAGGCTTTAACTATGGGCCACTGTGAGCTATTGACTGCCACTTGTTGAATATCGTTAGCAGGTCTCCACAGCTAATATAAATCTTAGACTGGCAAAAGGAACACTTCTTATTGTCAGGGTGGTTTTCAACCAGTGTTGTCCTCCAGATCAATTTACTAAGTGGCTGCACCAGCAGAGGAAGCAGTGCAGAAAAGAGAGCCAACAGTGATAGCCAAAGGCCGAACCACAGCCTACGTTTTCTGTACTGAGCCTCTTCTGAGTGTTTTGTGCACAACTACTCTTCAGCCTTTTCAAAATGAAAGCTCTCCACAGTCAGAAAATGAGTGGTACAAATAATGCATTCTTGCAGTAAGCACGAAAGCAAATACCTTTCTCTAGTCCCCATCCAGAGACCTTGCATCTGTCCCCAACTGTGAACATATGCTCTGACCAGGGGATACAGGCAGGTGTGGTGTGTTTCAGGGAGCATTCTCCTTTCCCAAAACCTTTCAACTCCAGTAGAGCAATGTCATTTTCATAAGTTGAAGCATTGTAGTTCTTGTGGATTATCAGTTGTTTTAGTCTGAAAGTATCTGTCTCTTTGTTGTACGATATTGTATCCAGCAGTCCAACCCAGACACGGTACAGATGAACTCGATTTGCCCTGTTAAAAAACAATGAAATAAAATACGTTTTGGTACTTAACACAGGCACTGTATGTTTCAACTACCTGTAAACTTGTATTTTATCAAAGTTTCTCTAGTATAAAAATTTGTATTATATATGTTATAGTTTCTTTCTGGACTTCATATCCAGGTTTTTCTGAAGAAAATAATTCCCCAGTTTGTTGTTTTTACCTGACACAGTGTGCAGCAGTCAGAACCCAACAGCCACCAATGTAAACCCCTCCACAGTACACTGTTGCACCTTCACTGCCAGTTTCTTTAATTGCCACTTGCCAGGGAAATTCACCCTATTGAAACAACAAACACCCAAATAATGTGAAATCATAATTGTACTATTTTTAGTGCATAAAGGGGAACACGCTTCTTGATATCACCTCATCTCCTTGACTATATCTGATTATAAATAAAAAATCTGCTATCCAGAAATTGTGAATTGGGCTCCACCTAATATAAAGGATATATATTCTAAAATGCAGTAATTTTGTTCAGTCTTCTGACTTCGTGCGATGCCTATTTCCCTCCAGCTTTCTGTCATGAAACCCCTTGTAGCCAGAGAAACAGCTGTAGAATCTGACCTGGTAGGGTTGAGCATAGCATTTTTGACTGTGTTCTGTTTCAGAGGCATAAATTTAAATTCCATTTTGTCAGAACTGTTATTTCTAGCTGTAGTATTTAAGTATTTTGCTGAATCATTTTTAGTGTGTACTTGTACTGTAATGCTCGATTTTGTAACTCCATATTTTACTTCATAAATTGTGCTTCTCTTTATTTTCATTCAGTGCAATGCCACTACTGCTGCAAAACATGAAATTAGTGTTGTAGTTGATATTTTTATTTCCATACATTTTAACAGAAGGACAATAATGCCAGTTGAAATTGATGCTGAATGAACTCATATCTGGTAAGGGGTTTTTTTACCTTTCTTGCAGTCTCTCCACCTATGATTCTTTTCCGTCGAGTTAATGTGTGATTTGTACGACCGCAGTGTACTTGGGGAAGAAGTGTCTTTATCATTTTTCTTTCTTTAATAAAAAGGAAAAATGTGTCTCAGAATTCATCTATCCATCCTCTCTGTTTGAAGACAAGTTTATCTTTATCTTGAAAATCTGAGTGCTGTGAATATGCCAGTAGCTGAAGTAGCAGGAAAGCAAAGATCAAAAAATTTGGCATCTATTTTTTTGCTTTGAAAATTGCTTGTGTCTTAGCATCACATTACTTCTCTTCATTTTCCACTGCTGCTTGCATTCAGGCAACTAACTTAAAACAGTTCCCCTAGATTTGCTGAGAGTTTACCTCCACCAGTTGCCAAAACATGCAGATGTGGGTCCTCAGCCAGGATAATTATTATGGCATTCTTGAAATTAGTGAAAAGCGAAACAAATAGTAAGCCCCAGAGTGTATATTACTGAATCAGAGTCCAAATATCTGAGTGTTCTGGGTCTGGTCAGCTGGCTGGTAGCTAGAAAGCCACTAATAAGAGGGTATGCTGTTGGTTTTAGAGGGTTAGTTGCACTTACCTTCATCCATACTCTGATTTTCAGCACCTTTGTCTTTGCCTGTAGTAGAATAACAAAATACTAAAAATACTGGCAAACATCTACATTTGTTCTATTGCTTGAATATATGTTTGTGTGCCAAAATCATGGTTCACATTTTAAATGCATAAGGGTATACCATTTCACGTGGACAGCAGTATTCTAAAGTGACACATCATTCTCCTCCTCCAGGAAACAACAGAAATTCCTCCTCCTGCCTTCATCAACCTTTTGGAGCATTCTAAAGCCCAAAGGAGCATTGGGTAACAGGATTTTATTTTTTTTTCCCTGATTTAGATGATGCTGTTGTGTACTGTGTGCCTCCTTTGACACAGTAAGGGAAGGTATTCAACATGAGAGGTAAATTAAATGCTTCCTGAGCCTGGTTTGTCAGCTTTTATTCAAACAAAATGCCCATTGAATTCAGTTCCTAAATGGAGGTTGAGGATTGGGTCTGTTCTTATGTTACTGACAGTAGTGTTTACATTTAGAGTTCAGTTTACCTTTACCAGTTACCATTTACCAATAGTGTTTACTTTTTGGCTTTAGACTTTGTCTCTTATCAGAGCAAGGAAAAACATTCTGATTTCAAAACAAAACAAAATCTTTTCAATAGTGAGGGGAACAGCACAGAAGAATTATTATATTGACAAAACAGTTGAATTCCTGATCTATGAGGAGAATATTCCTGCCTGCCCTTGTTATGCTTTCTTCACAAATAGGGGGTACCAGTTTGATAGATGGCCATGTAAGCAAAAGACAAAGTTCTGTGTGCCTCCTAAAACACCATCTGTGCCTTTCCTTCCTTTTGTTCTCTTGCTATTCTTTTTCTAGAAGAAAAGGGAGGAAAACTGCATAACCTTTTCTTCTACTATGCATCACATAACATTGGGAAGATTAATTCTTGCATGCATTTTGGTTTTGCTAATCTGTTAAATAATTTAATAATATGCATTGTGTAGTCTCTAGTTATAATTAAGCAGAATGAAAGGAAAGAAACATAAACATCTTTGAGAAGGAAACCTGCACAGAGAACTCGAGCTTCATCCTCTCCTGTGAGGCAGTCGATTTCTTTGTTACAGACATTCTTATTTGGAATACAGATATTTGACCGACAGTGGAAACTGTTGCCTCTGCACTCTGTAACACAGGAGAATTACAAATGTAAATTCCAGGATCATATGATTCAGCAACCTGACATAGTTAGAGAGGTTTTTAAAATATGAACACAATATAATATCTGTGTTATGGGGGACTTGGCTCTTCAGAAACAGATCATAAAAACAGCCTCTGCAAGTGTAAAACAAAATCAATACTTGGTTCTCTTAATTTTACAATCTTGAACTTTTAAGACTTCAAAAATGCGGATCTCTGTTATCAGTTCAGTACTATACTTCTAGACTGGGTATCACTCCTTACCAGCTTCATCCACAACACATGCCCACACTCAACCTCAGCCAGAGGACCTCCAGGTTTGCCAGCATTAATCATCATTTCAAATGAGGAATTTATGATGTTTGGGTCAATTTTTCCCCCCAAAATCAGAGTCCAAGCTGGCTTTTGGTTGAATGAGCTAAATGCCTAAATGCAGGGTTAGGAATCAAGAGTCCTGATCTGAAGATACTGGATTTAATAATTTATTTCTTCTAAAATTCTTGATTTTATGAAACATTATTATAAACCCAAGAACCCCCTTCCTTTTAATTCTTGTGATCACTTTGCACGTTATTAAAAGCAAAGCAGTGCTTGAATGTATGGCAGGGCTTTTTGAGCTACTTTATAATCTTATGTCAATCTATTTAAGGATATATGTCTTTAACAGAAAATAAGATAGTTCTCTAGAAGTATCCAGATATCCCAATATAATCCAAGGACCACTGAACTCAGTTGAAATACTACTTTTGAATCCAGGAAGCATTGTTTTCAGCCCATACAGCTGAAAAAGCACTATTTTGCTCAAGTGGAATCTGAATAAATATCCTCTAAATATATGAAGCCACAGGTATTTATTATTTTTTTTCTAAAATGCCTGTGACTGTGTTTTCACAATTATCAGATTAAATTTACTGACAATTGTAAAACTACAAAATAAAGGTTATTTAGGGTTAGTGATGGGATTTGTAATCCATGTTACCATTTGGTAGGTGAAACCCAACCTCTGAAAATATTCTCATGCATTCAGGTCATGCTAGATCCATTCCTTGTTTCTAATCAAAATCATTACAGCTGGAATTGCAGATGTTGAAAGAATGACTGCTCATGAAGAAGCAATGTGACAGGAACTGTTCACAGATATTCTATGGATAATCTTGTATTAGTAATAAACTTAAGAGAGATCTTACTATAGTTTAAAGATCATTGGAAAAACAGTGTCTTTGTTTAATTACTGTTGATTTTTCTCAACTAAAAATACATTTTCATTCTAACATAGCTCATTTTTTTGTTATCGATGTTTAACAGCCTCCAAAATAATCTCACTGTATTTCCAGATTGTCAGAGATCACTTGCTTGCTTCACAAAATTATTATGCCTACCTTTTTTTGCACTTGAGTATACGTAAACTATGGTTTGATTGCTTTAATGTAGTGACTTATTGGAAAAGAGACTTAAGCTGTTACATCACTGTAAAAATTCTTTGGGGTGGTTTTCTGCTGAAATGATTTTGAAACAGCCGAGAAAGGAAATTATTACCTCTACAGCACAGTTCATCACTTAGGTCTCCACAGTCATTGATTCCATCACAGGTTTTACTCAGAGAAATGCACTTCTTGTTGACACAATGAAACTCACCATCTGAACAAGCTGTGCAGCATGATGAAAATGAAGTTAGTGTGGAAATGTCTATAGGTTCACAACTGCCCATGGAAATATTCTGCTTGCACAGTTTATTCTATCAGCAGTTTGGCCTACCAACAGCAGGTGGTTTTGGGCCCAGGAATGTAAATAGGAATCTTTTTTATTGTTTTAATCACCTTCTCATCAAGCTTGCAATGTGACCACTTATTTTCCTCCTTCAACTTGCAGTAGCCTGGCAAAAGGGAACTTCATTTCTTCTAGACAAGGACTAAATCAGAAATGATTGGTTCAAGCCCACTGTAAATGATTCAAGTGATTAAGATGATGGATATTTCCCCTTTAGAAGGAAGTCATCAAGAGTCTGCGAACTCCTACTTTTGTGTCATAAGAAAAAACTGACTTAAAGTCTGCAGAAGGATTATTTTAAAAAATCAAAAAGTTTCAGTGCAGGTTTGCTGCAGCTGAGAGTTCAGCAAACTAGGACCTAGTTGTTTAAAATAAACTTAAAATGTAAGAACCCCAAATAGATATAAAACTAAAAAATCTACTAACCTCTGAGATTTTCATGGCACTGAAGGCTAACAAATCTCTCATTGCTATCTCTTGATTTCATCTCTATGTGACATTCAGCAAGACTTGTCTCTAGGCCCCTGCAAGTTATTTTCAGACAGTGCAACAAATCTAAGGCAGATTTGGCAATGCTGGAATTGGCTTGGTAATATTCAGCACCTCTGTGAAGATACAAATAATAACAACAAATTATATCATTTCACAATGGATCGTCTGTTGTCTTTTATTGTTTAGAATGTATATGATTTTCTTTATTGTTTCAGAATTTTGGTCGTGGCTAAGAAAAAGAGCAGACTCTCCACGGAATTGCCTAGTGTTAAGTAGGAGATGTTTACTTTGGAAGAAAAAGTAAAACAATGTGCTAATTTTTGCAGGTTGCTGCGTAGAACTGTCCCTAAATCCGTATGTAGCTCTATGACAGTCACTGCATATCACAATGGATAGAAAATTCGCCTTGTGTATCAAAACTTGTAAGCTCGGATCTCTATCTCTGTGTGGACACAGGTGAGCCATAATTTTGAAACCATCCTGTATGGGGTCAAGTATCCTTGATGTCATCAAAACCAATGCATATTGAGGAAGCTGCAAGGCCACCACAAGGCTGGGATTAATAAACTTTATCTCCCTTGTTTTTGCCTGAGTGGTATCCTCTTAACAGTGTATGTGTCCCCTACCTTAAAGAAATACGGATTGAGTAAATAAGTAGCTAGAGAGGCTTACAGTGGGACTCCAGGGCTGAATGCTCTGTCCCAGGACAAAACCTACTCTGCTATCTAAAGAGATACTGATCAGAACTAGGAACTAGTTGCTTCTCACCTACAGAGGACAATTTAGGGCAGTGCAGTAGCATTTTTAGTCTTCAGGTAGGGTTGGGGAGGCAGACCTACCTGACTAAGTTAAATTAGTTGTATACATGTAAAATTATTATGTACAGGATATAGAGCTGACTCTATGAGGAGCTGAATGTGCAACTCAGGTCGTCAGTGTGGTCACAGGAAAAAAAATCAAGCTCTGTGTGGCTTTAGCCATCCCTGGGGCCAAAGCAAGCAATGGCAGTGGGGGCAAGGGGTGAAGGAAACAAATGTGTTCTGGTTCTCGTTAGTCTGGCTGGTGCAAGTGGCAAAACAGAGCTGCACCCTGTTGTCAGCCAGCGTGAGAAACTTCTCTCTACATACAGGTTATTGCTCAGAGCTGCTTGGGGATGGTCCCTCTATGCACTTTCCCTTACACAGACCTAAGAGAAAAACCTCTGCATTGGTCTTCAGCTTTATATTAAAAGTAAAACAATTATGTTTTTAATAGTTGTAATCTGTAATAGAACACAGAAATCCATGCTTTGGCTTTCACTCTCAGGTGTCAATTTAAGAAGCTTTATCAGAATATTGTAGCCAATACCTTGCTTGTGATTTTTTTTGTCTTAACTGACCGTGACTGACACTTCGGTAAGCATAGCTCCTTTTTCAGATCCTTTGCAGTTACCTAGAGATAAATTTCGCAAACTTACAATTCAAAGCCAAGGTGCTTGCAAGCCACGTTTGCTTCATTCATAGTCCACTCACTATCACACACAAAAATCTCATTCATTTGATTCAGGGGTTTTACTCGAAGCAAACTTGAATCTCCATGGCCCACAGAGACTGAAAATGTTTCTAAAAAAAAAAAGAAATAAAAAAATTTCCTCAAATAAAATCATACTATATAAATGTACCTAGTGGAAAGATAGCACAGAAACAAATCAGGACTAATTTTGTATTGACAGCCAAAGTTCATACAGACAGAACAGTAGATTGGGAATCGGAAGCTTCAGGTTTCATTCCTGATTTTTCTGAGGATTGACTTTGTAGCTTTGAGCCTGCTACTTTTTCAAAATAGACCAGTTTCAGGACAAATGAGGGTAATTGTTCCTACCATGTAAGAGTACCTGGAGGTTTGATGAGGAAAGGTTGCATCTTAGTATAATGACTTTCATTAGGGGACTTTTGATAACCAACCAGTAATACTTCAGGTGAGATGGCTAGATCCTGCTTCTTTTACCTGTGTAGCAAAACTGCTGCTGTTTACAGTGGAGCTGAAGTCCTCAGCTTAACTTAGTGAAGCTGTACAGAGAGCGAACCAGGAACACAGGGATGCTCTCCGATCCTTTTCAGTGGGACAGGCAGAACTGAATTTTGCCACTCTGGGGGCGACGGGCTGAGCTGCTGCTTCTGTGGGGAAAGGGAGGGATGGTACTGGGGCAGAGAGTGGGCAGGAGAGCCCTGGGCCCAAGTTGCTGCTCCTGCTGTAATCAGTGGAGGTGAAGCTGGAGGACAGGTAGGAACAGCAGCTGCTACTGCTAAAAGAGCCCGCCCACCTACTTAGCAGGAGCCATGTCTCCCTGCACTTAGAGGTTGGGCTGACAAAGCAGCTTGGTGCAGCCTAAAAAGCAGGCAAGAACAAACAGCTGCTTGTCAGTGCACAAACCGTCAGTGGTTTGCAGGGCAACAGCTTTTCTGTTCTGGTGAAATTCACAGCACAAAGATGAATGAGGTGAACATGGCTTGCCTTCTCCCCATGCACTCCGACACACATCTCAGCAGCTGGACTCCATTCCTTGGACTCTTGCTCCTGTGAAGTCTGTCCCTCTCCAAAAGGTACCCTAATGTTCTCAGCAGGTCCTCTCGTCCTGTGCCTCCCACCATAGTGAACGCTCTGCTTGGAAACCTCTGAGCTCTTTCCTGTGTCTATTTCTTCTCTTTCCACCTGATGATTTGAGCAACCTACCTGCAGCAGGGTGACCTGGGCCTGTCAATGCTTTTTATGAAAATCAACAGCTACTGCCTATTTTCAATGACTTCTCATTTTCTGTTTCATGTTCTTACTACTGCAAGGAAATGAACAGACTTTCTGAGCTGTAAATAGTAAAGCATCTCCTTGGCCACAAATGACTGACTGATACATTTTGGAAAAGGAGGTGTTAATACCTGCAGACTTGCATTTTCCCTTGTGCAGAAACTTTGCTTCTGGACGTTGACACTCATAGCTCTTTAGGTGACAGTAAGTGTGGAAGTACTTTCCATTGGTAGAACAAACTGAAGAGCCATTCTTTGGGCACTGGTAGGGAAGCTTACAAAGGCATTTTCCCTCCACACATCGTTCCCATGGGTGACAAAAAACTTTCTCACAAGACTTGTGCGTGTATTGGTTGCTTAAGCATTCTCCTATGAGGTGCGTGTCTTGCTCAGCTGGCTGGGCAGGCTCAACCTGCCCAAACCAGTTTTCTTCAGCATTAGATGCTGTATTCTGCACAAAATAAACAAAAAAGGGAATAAGACTAGTAAGTGCACCAAGAGCGCAGATCCCTTTACTAACCTCAACAAAGAGTTCATTCATAAGGCTTTAATCTTATGAGCACAAAGGTGCTCAATATAATTTATAGTGTTTATTCCTTTGTCTTTGGCCACCTCATCTTAGTTTTTCTGAACTTTTTTTTTTTTCTTCTTTTTGTGTCATTTACCTGGTGTGATCTTCACTCTTACTGGTCTCCCGCAAACTTTATACACTTTACTCTGCAAAAACCAGCTGATTATAAACATTTTTTAAGCAAATGGTTTATAACACATCACAGCAATGGGACTGTAAGCAAATCAAAATGTAAGGGGACTCAAACACCAGAAAAATAGCAGGTTGTTTTTCTCCGAGACTTTTATATTGGCTTGGTTGGCTTTGGGTTTAAATATCACCTGTAAATATGTATTAACTACTGAGAAGCAAATAAAGAAATCTAAAATGAATTACTTGTTTCACTGTGTGACTGCTGAAGTAACAAGTATCTTAAAGAAATTTGAAAATCAAACACCCTTCCTTATCAGCTCTTTTCCTGTATCTTGAACAGCAGTGGATTTATAATGTTGTTGCTGGTCATCACTGGACTGCAAGTACAGATTCTGACCCCTCTGTCCGACTACCTCTAGGCAGGTGACTCTGCACCTGCGTTTGTGCAGCTCCCTGATGACTTTGTTGCTGGCTGAGTGCTTTTGCTGACTAAGACCTATGGGTAGGAAGAATGTTGAAACACAAGAAGTTTACATACATAAAAATGGGAGAGAAAAGTTAGTCCTCAAATGTAATTTATAAGCTTTGACTGTATCAACTGAATCAACAGAGCTGAAGTTTAAAGTTCTCGTGAAGAAATCCTGGCCATAGTAAAGTTGGCAGGAGTGTTGTTGAGGCAGAATTTAATCTAACAACTTCCCCTTTAACAATTGTATAATCTTACTAAGTTCTTTCTGCTGTTCTCAGGTCAGTATAATCCAAACTATGAGCCAGATCCGGCTTGGCATAACTCCATGTTGTACTAGATGTTTCTCCTGAATAGTAACAAAAGGTGCTGATTTTTATCTAAGGGCTTCTGTAAAAGACTTGGGGCGTGCCGGACACTCAGACCACATGGGCTTTCTGGGACACTTATGCCAGGAGTGATTCTGCAGCAAACCTTCAGGCAGTACAATATACCATGTTGCCAAGTTAGAAGACTGTAATCTCTTTTCTCAAAAAAGGGAGACAGCGAAAATTGCAGCACCTTTCTGTGGTCAGCCATGCTTGCAAATTGGGTTTAGGATAGGATCATAATTAAAATCTTTCCAGAAGCCTGTTAGCATAAACCTCAGATAGAATCAATAGATGAAAGAGAAACAGCAAGCTTCAAACATTCGAGCTGGGCTAAAACAAATATATGAAACAAATACTATGAAAGGAAACTTAAAAAATCAACTGGTTTTGCTCTTATAACAATAAACTGCTTTTTAAGTGGTTTTAAAAAAGAAAATGCTGCCACCACAATAAAATAAATTCTTACCTCTGATCCACAAAACCAGAAGAGTGACAAGAAAACCAAGAAAACTGGGACCACTTGCATGGTGAAATTTTATCTCTCTTTGTAGACAGATTCCTCTGGCTGGGATTCTTTTGAATGTCACTTGTTAGATTTGTGTTTAATTTTTAACCATTAGCAAAATATTTTAAAGTGTGTTTAGAAATAAAGTACAGGAGCCTCAACTATTAACTGCTAAATCTGATCTCTCCAAAAGGCTCCCACCTGGTTTTACTGCAAGTGCAAGATGAGATAACGGAAGTAAAGCCCTTAAAGTAAATGATTAAGCACTTATTAAGGATACACATTTCCTTTCTTTTGCCAGAGGAGACACATCGAATCATGACGCTGCTTCTCCTGGTTGTAGGTGTTAATCTTGGCCAGATTATTGTAAAAAATAAATGTGGTTTTATATAAGATCTATATGCCTTCATGTATATGGACAGAAACACATCCACGTGGTGTCCATTACATACTCAGCTGGATTACAAGATCATTCTACATGATTTGCACAGAAAATTTTCAAGTATTTGCCAAATGCTTTAAGCACGTACCCTTCTGTCCTGGCTCCCCAGGGCCAGCCATGCAGGCAGGCCATGAGTAGCCCTGAGTCAGCTGGCAGATCCAATGAAGGCAGCTGACTCACAGGTGTGTCCCACACCACTTCATCATGCTCATTGTAAAAGGAGGGAGCTCAGGGAGGATGGGGTTCCTCTTCCTGGGGCTCTTCCCTCTTGGTCTGCTGCTCCTGATCTCAAGGACCAGGCTGAGTAGAACCTTATACGCTTTATGGTGATTGTATCAGTTTTGTTATTTCATTAAATCTGTTTCTACTTCAACCCATGGGGCTTCTCCCTTTTTTCCCCGATTCCCCTTCTCAGCTGGGGAGGGGTCATCAGGTGGAAGAACAACTGCTACAGTTTAGCCCTGGGTACAGGTTAAACGTAGATTGCTTCTAACAGTCGGTTTCCCTGCAAACGCTCCTTAGAGCCACAGCACCCTGCCCGAGGCAGAGCTGCGCCCCCGCGCGGACGGAGGTTTGCAGGCGGGGACACTCGCTCTTTGTTGGGCCGCCCGGGTACCGCTGCCGGCTCAGACGCACACCGTGCCGGGGACGAGGGGGCCCGCCCCGGCAGCTCCCTGTTGTACACGGCGAGCCCGTACCTGTGAGCGGCGCGGAACACCCGCTACCAGCCCAGGCAGCCGGCTTTGGGCTCCTTTTGCGACAGTGCCGGGCGAAGGTCCCGTCTCATTTACGGCATGCAGCTTCGTTTCCGGCGTCGCGGGCACATTCCCGGTGGCGGTGCGAGCGGCCGGCGGCGGGGACGGTGCGCACGTGGAGGTAGGCCATGTGTGAGGAGGTCGGGCTCGAGACGCGTGGGAGAGCACGCGGGAAAGGGGACAGGGCCGTTAGCGGCCGGCGGTCATCGCTCAGCGCCCACATGCGGGCTCTGGGCTGCCGCGGGGCCGCCACCGCTCCCCCTCCTGCCCCGTAGCCCCGAGAGCCAGAGGCAGCCCTGAGGGGGAGGGGCTGCGAGTGGGGGCCTGAGGGGGTGGCTGAGGGCGCTCTTCGCGGGGGTCTCCGTTCCCAGCATGCAGGCGGCGCCTGTGGGCCCTGTAAGGTGCCTGGGAAAGACACTGCGGGTGTGCGCCGGGTGCGTTCTCCCTTGGTGAGAGTGGCACAGTCCTCTTCTGGGGCTGGAGCGTGGCACGGTCAGCCCGCGTACATATGAGTGAAATACATGCTGTCAGTGCTGGTCACTTTTTACAGGTAGGTGTTGGGACCTCAAAGATCATCTAGTTCTAACCCCCTGCCATGGGCAGGGACACCTCCCACCAGACCAGGTTGCTCAAAGCCCCATCCAGCCTGGCCTTGAACACTGCCAGGGAGGGGAGGGGGCAGCCACAGCTTCCCTGGGCAACCTGTGCCAGTGTCTCACCACCCCCCCAGGAAAGAATTTCTTCCTAATATCTAGTCTAAATCTACTCTTTACCTATTTAAAGCCATAGCCCCTCATCCTATCACTGCATACCCTTGTAAGAAGTCCCTCTCCAGCTTTCTTGTAGGCTCTTTCAGGTACTGGAAGGTTCTGTAACATCTCCCCAGAGCCTTCTCTCTCCAGGCTGAACAACCCCAACTCCCTCAGGCTGTCTTCATAGCAGAGGTGCTCCAGCCCCCTGATAATTTTCATGATAAACTTGAGTTTTCATATGCCTATCTGTTTTTAGCAGGAACTGAAATGGCTAACCATTAAATTAACTAACAAGGCTGTCAGGGGACTTCAAGATGTAAAAAGATATGTCACATTTGTTTTGCTGTACAAATTAAAGAACTGATTTTTGTCCACAATTTAGGAGGTAGTAGAGAATGTCTTTTCGTGGAAGAGGAGGAAGAGGAGGTGGCTTCAATCGTGGAGGAGGTGGTGGTGACAGAGGTGGCTTTAATCGTGGTGGACGAGGTGGCTTTGGACGAGGAGGTGGACGAGGAGGCTTCAACAGAGGCGGATACGACCAGGGACCTCCAGAAAGGGTAGTTTGTAAGTTATGTGAAGACATTATATTTATTTAATTTATAATGTCTGCTTCGGTTCTTTAGCTTGTTTGTTCTTTGTTTCAGTATTGGGAGAGTTCATGCATCCGTGTGAAGATGACATTGTTTGTAAATGTAAAACAGAAGAAAACAAGGTGCCTTATTTCAATGCCCCAGTGTACTTGGATAATAAGGAACAGATTGGCAAAGTGGATGAAATCTTCGGACAGCTGAGAGATTTTGTATCCTTCAAAAAAATGTGTGATAGACAATATTGTTTTTTTAAAGGCTGATTATTAAATGGAATTTCTCTAGGATTTTAAAATAGTTCAAGGCTTGGCTACCACCTTGATGTGAACAGTCACAAGTCTAGCTGCAACTGTTGGTGTCAGTAGGTGCCTCATTCACACTGAGTGCCTATCTTCAAGCTTTTTCAGTGTGACAGAGTACCTTTGTCAGGCAGAGGTTTTCAGTCAGTGCCAGTACTGACAGATGTCTTTTGGATCCATGGTGGTTTGAGGTGTTACTTTTTCTAGTTGACCAGTTGTTCTGCTGTAGGTTACTTAAAACATTTGCATCAAGGGAGTGGTTTTTTTTGGTGCATTAGAGGACCTTACTCATGCTTCAGTTTATCACTTAATTATAAATGTGACTTTGTGCTAAGATGCCTTATTGCTCATTGTCTAGCTTATTACTTAAACTGACAATAAAAATGTGCTTGTGCTAGAACATCCTCTTGCAAAGCAAGGTTGTTGAGACAGAGACGCTGAACTCATTCTGTTGTCACTGCCAGATTGACAGAATCCATGACAAAAAGCGAAACAACTGGAGGAATAACCCTGTAACATGACCGTGAGACTTAGCCTGTGTTAGTTGGTTCAGCATCAGTAACTAGCTGCATGCATTTTCCTCTCCTACATTAAATGTGAAGTAAAATGTGCAGGTTTAAATCGCTCACCCTCTGAATGTATTAACTTGCAGTTTTATTTTTCGTATTAGAATTATTTACATTTCAGAAACTTGTTTTCTTTCTCCAATAGCATATTAAGAAAATATATTACTGGGATTTGCAGCTACTTGCTTCCCCATTTAATCTTGAGTTTTAATTAGGCAGAGTTGGCCAGCAGCTGTTTTTGACCTTAGGAGCTGCATGCTGAAGTTCTTGCATACTGGAGAGCCAAAGGGTTCGTACAAGACTGCAGGTGGAGTAACACAGTGAAATGGCAGACACTCTAGGATGAGGTTGGATGTGGGGTTGTTCCAGCAGTCCCTGCTGGCTCTTCGCTTTCCACAGCCAGGTGGTTGTACCACCCAGCAGCAGCACTAGCAGAGCCCTTGCAGCATGGAAATTGTTCCAGATAAGCCTTGAGGTCACCCTGGGGTTAAAGGGGTTGTCACTTGCTATACAAATTTGTTTCTTTACAATTATGTTTTTTATGTGCTCTTTCCACTGTTGTATTTATTCCTGCTGCCTTAATTACATGGAAGGAAAAAATGATTTTGCCACAAAATACCATGATTTTAGCTATGGAAAAAAATCCGAGAAAAATTGGAAATGGTTTCTCCTGATCTTCTAATTGTAATTTTTTATTTGTTGTGATAATGTTTATCTTAATTTATAAAATACTAGTTTAGGAAATGTCTGAATGTTGCTTTCATATAATAATCAAAATCACAATTTCTAATGCTTTATTCCTGCTATGTTCCTTAAAGAAGCTAACAGTATTTTTCAGTGAAACTGTCTGAGAACATGAAAGCCTCTTCATTTAAAAAAATGCAAAAGGTTAGCCAATCTCAATGACAGAGTTCTACTGTATGTCATAAGTTAGATAAACCTACTCTGTCACCAGATAATAAAAGCTTTAATAAGTTTTTATTAACTTTAAAAGCTAGTTGACCTTTGTAAACATAACAATTTCCTCTTCCTTTTCACTTTTGTATCTCCCATGTTGTTCCTTCTCCATGCCTTGCAAAAAAAGGTATAACAAATAAAACTCATGTGAATGTCATCTGTATTTTAATATCTTTATAACACTAATTTGTTTCTTGCATGCTATCTTTATTTGGCTATTTGCAGAGGACAATTTTTACATAAAGAGTTGAGACCAAATTGTGGTTATTTGTAAAGGGAGATATTAATGTGCACTTTAGTCTTGGTATTTTCAAAGCCTAATGGAATTCTCTTCCTACAGTTTTACATTGATCCAGCAAAGCTGCTACCACTTCAGAGATTTTTGCCAAGGCCACCTGGAGAAAAAGGTGCTCCCCGAGGAGGTGGTAGAGGAGGACGTGGTGGTGGACGTGGAGGAGGAAGAGGTGGTGGTAGAGGTAAGATCCAAGAGTGGAAGCTGCAAAATGTTGGGGGTTTTTTGGTGTGGGGTTGTTTTGTGGTTTTTTTTTTGTTTGTTTTTGGGGTTGTTTTTGGTAAAGCTGCACCTGAATACTTGAATATCAACATTGCAAAGAAAAATGTTATGCATATTTCTGATTGCTAACTCAATGGAAGAGACAATGGTATCTTTCCAATGGCAAGACCTAGGCTTCTGTAGCTACCTAAGTAACAGCTCCAAAGCATAGGGAGGAGTGTATGCTGCTTTATAACAAAGACAGAAAGTGTGACTACTGAGCAAACTTGTGGGAATAGGTTGTAGATAATACATGGTCAAAACTGTCAGTGAAAGCTGTAATTTTAGTATATTCTAAAAATGTAGTTTTTAGACAAAAACTACAAAATACTTGAAATGCAGTGTTTGGGAGAGGGGCAGGTGACCTAGCAGATCTCATCCTTCTTTGCTTTTTGAACATCATCTACTATGTACTCCTCAATTAAAGCTGAAGTTAATTTTTTCTTACATCACAGTTTCTTGCCTTTTCTCCCTACCCTGCCCCTTTGCAGTGAGGCATAAGTGTTTCAGAGTTTTTTGGTTTGTTTGTTTTAATGTTCTGTTGAGTTGTAATTAATTAATAGTTGTAACTAATTTTTTGCTCTCATGAAAGAAGTTTATGGTGTAGTTTTGTTAGTGCCTTTAGTATTTTGAACATTGTATATCAGATATTAAACAGTACCTGAAATACTGCAGACGGTCCCTAGAAGAGACAAGGTACGAGGAATTGACCTAATAACTGTCCAGCAATTGTCAGTTTCTGGATTTTTTTGTTGTTGTGTTCCTTTCAGAAGCTGTCAATGAAATAAGTTCTTACGCATAACAAAGAATTTATATGCTCTTCAAAGTGTAATTGCTTTCCTATGTTTAGGAGGATTCGGAGGAGGGAGAGGTGGAGGAAGAGGAGGAGGATTCAGAGGAGGAAGAGGTGGAGGAGGAGGAGGATTCAGAGGTGGAAGAGGTGGTGGAGGAGGCTTTCGAGGTGAGTATGGTTTTTACATTTAAGTAATAAGAATGACTCCAGATTTCTAAAGCTTTTAAATATTCCACAGAATTTTTTTTTTTTTTTTTTTAATCTCTGATAGATGTTTATAATTCTATGCAAAAAGTTTCTGTGCATCACAGTAGCTAGCTTAAACTGAAGCACGGTATTCTGTGGTTTTGATCCTTGTATATGACCATGCTAGTTTTTTGCATTCAAAAAGGACTGTGAAAACAGATAATGATGATAAATTATTTTATTCTATCAACTCATTTAGTGTGATGTATATAATTTATTTGCTTTAAATGCATCTAAGATGTGAATTGTTTGATGTGTTTTTCTTTCCTGTTAAAATAGGAAGAGGACATTAAAAACGGAGCCACAAGTATCTCCCCGCTGTCGTACAGTATCATCTGCAGAAGTGAGGAACAAGGAAAAATTTTTGTAAAGGACCCTGAAAAAGTTCTTTTGATAAAGAACTTGAAGCTGTATAATGACAAGTATTTTTACACTTAATGACTGTTGATCAGCACATGAGGAGAGCATAGCCTCAGGCGAAGAACTGAAGACTGCTCAGAATATACTTGAACTTTAACTAAGCCAGGATTCAATGTTATCCTTAAATTGTTTTTGACAAGTGACATAGCCAATGCTTGACTTCATGTTGGAGTTTTAAACAATCAATTGAAATGTTTTTTCAAAAAACCCTGCAGATTCACTGCATGCCCATTTGTCAGTATGAACCTGTTACCTGTGTGTGTCTGATCCCTAGCTCTCGTCCTCTTTTTATATTGAATCTTCTGGGTTGCTCTATAGTGGACATGCCATTTAAACAATCTTTGTGAACCTTTTTTTACAAACTAAACTTCAAAATTTTGTTTTAATAGAGTTTTTTTTAATGCATAATAACATACAAAATGAAAGGAACATAGAAAAGGAGATTTTTAAAATTTTTTCTGTGGGTTTTTCTGTATATTTGTCCATGAAAGCCTAAGGCATTAAGATGTGTTCTTCTTAGAAGCTGCCATCTAATGAATAATACAAGGTTGATACTATTCTTAAGTCACCTAGTTGTATCTAATTGCACTGATATTAAAATTGCTAGGGGTTTTTAACTGCTCCCACCTCCCTCTTAGCCTGTATCTTTTGAGGTTTCAATGTCCTGGCACTGCACCTCTGTGGTGCTCTGAGCTTGTGTAGAGCTCAGGTTAGATAGCCCATCATAGGGCTCCTCTGGACACACTGCTTTCAGTTAAGTATTGCTTAAAAGGCATGAAAAGTCTGCATGAGTGTTTGGTCTCTTTAATTGGGTGCATTATGAGGATTGTTCAAAAGTTAGTAATTGTCTCTGAAGGGTGAAGGAGAACAGAGTCCCTCTCTACTCTTTAACTTCAGAAATAAAATAAGAGTAGAAAAGTAGAATCTCCCTGGATTTTATCCAGACCCAGGAGTCCCTTCACAGATTCTCATACCAAGCACTTTTGAAAAAGGATCCATAGAATAATGTACATGAAAGTATTTTGTACATCTTGTTCCATGTGGAAAGAATTTCAGAATTGATCATGGTTATACTTTTTAATTGAGTGTGGTAACAGGCAAATGAGTTATATTAGCCTTCTTAACAAAAAGAAACGGGTAATTTGTCAGCACCAGGATTGGACAGTTATTGGTCATTTTAACAAACCTGATGGTTAGTTTGAATAATCTCTGGAACAAAACTTGAAACAAGGTAGCAAAACACACGTTTAAGAATTCAATTAAGTCTGAACAGCTGCTGCTACTAATAGGTAAAAATAGCTAAAAAATAACCTCAAAACATTGGAATTTCTGCTAGACCTGCTTTTATGAGAACAAACTGAATCTACTGTTCAACTGCAGCACAATCAGGAATTGAGGGATCCTGATTACATTCCTGGTATTGCTGCAGACTTAACTTTAACCAGTCAGTTAAATCCAGACCTCTGAAAATGTTTAGACTTTTGTTGCTGTGCATTGCTAGGCCTGAGTAACTGAGGGCTCTGACTTGAGGCACTGTAGAATTAAATTACCCTTTATCTAGACAAAATCCTGGGTAAGTTGTTGCATCTCTGGCATACCACGTTGTGGTTGAACAGTACCAATCTGCAGTGAAGCTGGAATTGTCATTGCTTTTGTTATATTTGTAATTGCATCCTCTGTTGGGCTGTATTTCTTCACTGGTGCTTCAGTACCTGGTTGTAGGTAGCTGACTTGGATCTTTCCTTCTGGCTGTGAAAGACTAACATAACACAGTCCTTGCTCTTACACCCAAATTCATGCTCTGCTTTGCTGTTCTCACTGCGTCCTTTAGGGACAGACTTTTTCCCAGGATATCTTTACAGTGCTAATGTTTTGATTGCATGAAGTACCATCTCACAGCCTAGGACAAGAAGCGTATGCTTTGAATCTCACAGCAGGTGGAGCAGTGAGTCAGCCTGAAGCCATAGCAAGGCCTAAGCAAAGACTTACTAGATGCAGAGTGGTTAAACAACAATATCCATGGCAGCTCTGGAGGGAAGATTGGCCTCTTGATTACAGTCCCAGCTGAGAAATGCATGAGGACCATTATGCATACAAACAACGCTGGGTGGGATTAACGCAAATATCATCCCTGTTGAGACTGTAGGACGTTCAGATGCTGATGGAAGAACATCCTTAGTGATTGAGTGTGAAATGAACTGCCGTATGAGGAGGCAGTGTCTGGACATGTCTGCCATGTGGCAATGTTTGTTGTTTTTTTTTAACCTTCCCCAAAATGGAAGGTTCCTGTTTGGTTGTGGCAAGGCTCATCCATTCCCTGTTCTGTCTTCTCTTCTTTGTGCCATGGCATAACCCTGCCCTCCTAATGCTCAACCATGCATGTCATCTGCTTCCCTTGCCTGATTTCTTGCTCTTAGGGATGCAAGACCATCTTAGGGTGGTTCAGTACACTTCATAGATTTGCTGTGTTACTTTAACAGAGAAATTTGATGAAGTGCACGAAATAATTGGGATATTTGAATGTATGTCTGCAGCACTGGCTGCTGTAGAACAGGAAGGATTCTCTGACAGCGAGTTATGGATGTTTGCCTGAAGCAGTGCTAGATAGTATCATACATACTGGTGAAAAGTTATTTGCAGTTGTGCAAAGCATCATCTTGGCAAGAAACAGTGTTGTCTGCTTTAAAAAACCCAACCAAACAAAACCATAGCTACAGCTTGAAGTATGGCAAGTAAAAAGCTTTGTGGGGTCACATATTTTGCAGAGTGTTTTGTTCGGTCAACTGATAATCTCTTTAGAGTCAAACTTTTCTGATCAGCAGTTTAAATGTAGTAGAAGTCTCTGTCAGGGAGGAAAAACTTAATTTATGAATTTGTTTTCCATTGGGTTTGAACCATTTGCATCTGTGAAAGTAAGATTAAAAGAAAGTTTTGCTTATAGAGCCCTCTGGTGATAATGTGCTTAAGAAATGTGGGAGGGTTTGGTTTGGATTTTGTTTTTTTTAGTGTGGTTATCACTGAAAATAGGAAAGAGGTTTTGTTTTGGTTTTTAGTTTTTTATTTTTTTTAATGCAAGTGACAAGTTTCTCTACTCATCACTTGTGGGTTGAGATATACTTTATGCATAACTGAAAGCAACGTGCTGAACCCTGTAATGAGTTCTGCATTGGCCCATATCTATACGGACCTAAAAGGAAATTGCGTTTTGTTGCTACTGATGTGGGACAAGTGGGAAGAAAAAGCATCACTTGAGGTTATAAAGTGCCCCTCTGACGCTGCTGATTCTATCTGTTAGTGGAGACTAGAAACAGCCTGAGGTTTGGGATTTTTTATTTATTTTTTTCTTTTTTCTTATGCCAGTACTAAAAAGCAACGTGGTAAGCCATATTTTATCTGGCTTAGGAACTCTGGTTCCAGCTTCATGGCTTATTTGTGTACTTTAATGTTTAATTCCTTGCTTTATCTTTTTGGCTTTGTCTTATGAACTGCAGTGTTCTAGGAAAAAAAATACATTTAGGTTACTGATAAGTAATGTCTGCCTTTAATTCTGACTTCTTTCTCTGGATCCCTGTTGCTGTAAAATTAGCCAAATTTAAGAGAAGAGGAGACAGACACAATAAAATGGTACATAGAATGGACTGCACATATTAGAAACTTCCGTTTTAATCAACAAGTACATATAAAATCCGTATTCTGTGCGATTCTGCGATTGACTGCTACTCTAAGTCTGGAATCCTGTCTGAATAAAAATAATAATGCTTTACTTCTTTGAAACATTCAGCATTGCAAGCTCTGGCTTCTGTGGAAGCTGCAAGGTCTGAGATGCTTTTTAAAATCTTGCCAAAGTTTCAGGGGAGGAAAGCAAAGATATCAAATTATCATTATGCTTTTATCTTTCAAGGCAGGACTATGAGGCACTAGGGAAGTGGCTTCATTGCCAAACAGATAATCTTTCCTTTCAGAACTGTCCTGCCCTGTTCCTGCCTAATCCTCTTCTGACAGGAAAAATACTGTAATAATACAAGTTCTCTGAGAACTGAGTATAGATCTGTGGCATCAAAGAAAATGTTTGCTGGTAGAACTGTGACACATGATTGTCTTTAGTAATGGATGACTATACATCATTACTGCACAAGTTTTACAGCAAAATTTTGTTGCCTTTAGGTTTAAAGGGGTGAAAGAGGTGAGGAGTCTGCTTTGGAAAGCTGAGGAGTAGGAGGGAATGCTCTCAAGGGTTGGAGAAGTGAGAGCTCCTCAGGTATACTTTCTATGGGATGGCTGTACTCCCCAATGCTGCCTGTGTCACTACACCTTTAGTGCTGCACAGAAGACACAGCCCTAGCCTGGGAGCCTGCTTGAGCTGCCTGTGAACCACATACAACCAAAGAAACACTGGTTGCATGTCCTTGTCACATTGATACCCAGTACGAGTACAAAACTGGAGGTAAAAACTCTATGAAGGGAAATTGGTGGGAAACACCTTCTTTGATTGCTTATACTGATACTGTACATAAGCTCTTTGGGCAAGGGTTTATTGCAGCTAATTATGCAGGATTTTATAAAAGGTCTTTACTTTGGTGTGCTGCTACCTCATGACTAAAGAGAAGAAAACAAGAGATTCTGCTGCTCAAGGCTTTGGAAAATGTTTAATACTTTTCTGCTGAGTAACTTGGTATGGAAAATTTGCCCAAATTAAGCTTACATGTGTGTGTTTGGGAGAGGGAGGGTGTTCAGACTTGTACGGCATATTCAACAACCATTTTCTACAGACCAGGCTGTTCTAGAAATGTAGCAATTGAGTTTTCTGAAAGGCATGTTTCACTTTAGAAAACACTGGAATGTGTTCTTGTGTCTGTGTCAGCTTGAGAGTTTAAATCAAACTACGTATCTTGAATAAGTAAGTCTTTAAGAATTTGAAGGGATGGACTTTAGAGTAAACCAGCTGAGAGAGTTGGGGTTTTTCAGCCTGGAGAAGAGAAGGCTCCGGGGAGACCTTTTAGCACCTTCCAGTACCTGAAGGGGCCGGCAAGAAAGCTGGAGAGGGACTTTTTACAAGGGCATGGAGTGATAGGATGAGGGGTGATGGCTTTAAACTGAAAGAGGGGAGGTTTAGATTAGATATTAGGAAGAAATTCTTGACTGTGAGGGTGGTGAGACACTGGCACAGGTTGCCCAGGAAACTTGTAGATGGCCCCTCCCCGGAAGTGTTCAGGCTGGATGGGGTTTTGAGCAACCTGGTCTACTGGGGGATGTCCCTGCCCATGGCAGGGGGGTTGGAACTAGATGATCTTTGAGGTCGTTTCCAACCCAAACCATTCTATGGTGTTCTGCTTTTTAAAGAAATTGGCATTTGTGTCTTTATGTTCTGCTGCAGTTCTGTATGTTTGCTGTGTTGATGGGAATTAATTCCAAGCCAGGCTGATGACCAACTGACCTAAACCAACTTTTGTTGAGGTTTCCGAAGCATTGCACAAGAGGGTTGAAAGAAAAAGTCTGGGGGCATGTGACATCTAATCTCCTTAGCAGTAAGAATGAAGTTTAAGCATGCTGTTGAAAATGTACTCAGTTCTGTGCTGCTCTTTGTTTTAATTAACAGTCTCCTGCATTGCTTGGGAGTGTAAACTTCTTTGCACTTTAGTCCAATTAAATCATGTTTGGACGCTGTCACTGGTGGGGGGAACTCCCCCTTGCCTCCCTTTTTTTAATTGTTAGGCGAGTCTGTTGAATAATGAAAGAATTTGCCTGTCAGGGTAGTGTTGCTTTGTCTCGATGAATTATTGCGGAGGATAAACGACAGTCTCTTTTGTCCAAAATGCATTGGAATGTTTCATCCAATTCCTCAGAAAGTGACAATGAAGCTCATTCAGCCTTTACACAGACTGAGCACAACATAGTTGCAGCTTACTTAATAACAGCAGGTATGGGCATTGACAAATTGTTGCGTAATTTTTTAAAATAGAACTGTAGATCTGAGTGCTCATTTTGTATAGTAACAGTGACGGTATTTCATTTTGTATTACACGCATGTCTGATGGCTTTTCTCCATAATTTATTGACAAGTGAGCAATCAGCATGCAGAAACATCTAAGTTTTCTGCTCTATATTTGAAGACAACATTGTGTCTCGAAAAATGTATTTTGCTGATATGTAATTATAGAAGAGAGTAAGAATTAATTTCTGCCAGCTTGCAAAAGAGATAAAAATAGGGCATAGCTGTCACATCTTGCATTTTTCTGTGATGTGCTCGAAGCTATCTTGAGATTTCTCTTGGGGCACATATTCGTAGTAATATATGTGTAGTCTGAGCATGTAAGCGGTGTCTGTTAGGGGGATGTAAGGGGAAGGGTTGGAATGTGACTTAGAGGGAGGGAGCTGGTCATTAATCAGAGAGGAGCAGACTCCAGTTGCAGCTGTATTTTTCACTGATGACATATGTTAGAAAAAGAATGCTGGAAGGTTTGACATCGTGTTTGTCCTCTGTGACTGCAATGGCCTTTGACTAAACTTGAATGGTATTTTTTTCACTTGAAGACATTGTTATTGTTGTAACAACAACTGCTTCAATAATGTTTTTCTGAAGCATTGAGTGCTATAGCAATGAAATATCAACCTGACCAAAACCTGAAACATACTGTGTTTAAAAATAAGCCTTCTATACCATTATTATGGAAAATTAAATTATTTTATAAATATTTTATTCATAGAATGTACGATAAATTTTCTATGTTATAATCAGCTTTTAAAATACTTTAAAATATTAATGTACTTTAGGATATACAAAATAGTATTGCTGATGGTCACATTTTATTTAGCATATCTGTTGGAAGTGGTGAGTATCAAATTGCTGTTCAGATAAAGAGGGTATTTTTGAATGCAAAGGCAATAATTTCTTTCAGATTTTTAGATCAAATTGATAGAACAGCTACACAGATTAGTAGACTTGTTGAGAAGCTGTAGAGATGGATGATGGTCAAGTAATGGAAAGCTAGATACACTCTGCAGTACTACCACACTGTTTGCAGGTAACTGGATCTGTTAGGTACTGCAAAAATGTGTGATACTTGTTATATTTTAATTAAAATATACTTAAGTATTTCATTCTACAGTGGTCAGCGTATTAATTTTAGTGATCGCAGCAGGGATACTCAGGATGGAGGAAGCAATGCTGCCTCATGGATATCCTTCAGCTTATAATGGTAAAATGCTCTAGTATCATTTTAAAATGCTAACTGGAAAAGTAAATTCCATGTTATACATGGACCCTAACCTTCATTGTTTTGATCCTGTTACCCATGTGTCTTGCTTTGCTCTGTCAGGGCTTGTATTTGCATTTGTTGTGCCTTTAGTATTTGTTGCTTCCCTGGGAAGAAGAAAATAACTTCTTCTGCTCTTGATTAGGTCCTGAGGTCTTTATCTTCCATCTTCACAAAACTACAGGGTTTATATAAAGAAATATGGGAATAGATGTATAACCCTAAGATGTTTCACAGGCCAAGTGGCAGCATCCATGTGCTTTTTCTGAATCACATGAGTTCGTCCCAGCTGATGTTTTCAGGTTACAGAAAGTCTTGGGCTCCCTGCCCTCTGAGAAATCATAGAATCATGTAGGTTGGAAAAGACCTTTAAGGTCATGAAGTCAGACTGTTAACCAGACACTGCCAAGTCATCACTAAACCAAGTCCCTCAGCACCACATCTACACATCTCTTAAATACCTCCATGGATGGGGACTCCACCACTGCCCTGGGCAGCCTGTGCCGGTGCTTGACAACCCTTCCAGTGAAGAAATTTTTCCTAATATCCAATCTAAACCTCCCCTGGCACAACTTGAGGCCATTACCCCTCGTCTTATCACTGGTTACCTCAGAGAAGTGACCGACCCCCCACCTCACTACAACCTCCTTTCAGGTAGTTGTAGAGAGTGATAAGGTCTCCCCTCAGCCTCCTCCAGACTAAACAACCTCAGTTCCCTCTGCTGCTCCTCAAAAGACTTGTGCTCCAGACCCTTCACCAGCTCTTGCTCTTCTAATGGGCACTGCTTAACCACTGCCTGTGAAAACTTTGTTCTTCTACTTCACCTGATCCTCAGAATCTACATGTTTTTTCTCACTTTGTTCAAGATGAAATCCATCTTTTTTTCTTACATTTTACTCCCCAAACATTTTTTTTGTGTGTGTGCGTGTCTCTGATTAATTTGTTTTAGCGGTGCTAAAATTTTTAATGAATATAGGCTTAGCAATTTCCAGCTTCTCTTACCTGGTTTGGTTTGGTTTGGTTCCCTCCACTCTCCTGCTGCTTCATTTTGAGATTGGACTCTGAAGCAGTAAATTTAAGCATGTCTAGCAGGATCTTTCCTTCACCCTGAGGATATGAGTTGACTGTCCCATTGTATTTCTGATTTCACTCTTGGTAGCTGTAATATCTGTTAAAGCATGCCTCACAAGAAGCCTGTACTGTTTTATGAACTTGTGATTCTATTTTGCTTCTTCTCTCCCAAGAGATGACATTCTACCTGTCAACAGGAGAGCTGACAGAACTGGCACTGTGGTGTTGGTTTCAGATCAGATCCTCAGCTCCCTGCTTTTGTTCATTTCAGGGGCTCATAGTGTCACAGTGTCATTCCTGAAATGTCTGAATATATGAATATGATAGCTGATGGCATCTATGTGGCTATGCACCTCCAACATCATCTGTAGTGTAATTTATATGTACTAAGCAGAAGACTTGTGCCTGAGAACAGGCATTCTTAGTGGTTTTAAAAAGAGAATGGAAAGGCAGATAGCTAAGAATTGATTATTTGATTTTAAAATTACTGATTCTCTTAAGAGAGTTCCTGTAATCTAGGAGATTTGTGCTGATTAATAAAATGTTGCAGTGTGAAACTCCTTATGTGAGTTTCAGGTATAATAAAAAAGGTAAAAATTTAACAATTCTTCAGCTTTTAAATGGAGTTTCTCCATTTCAATTATGTATTGTCCCTAGTGTCCATTATCTAAAGTATCATCTTGTTTTTTTTTTTTTATGTAGGTTATTATGAGTGCACTGGCTTTCCTTCTGCCTTTTTTTTCATATCTGTCATGGTGTTAACATACCTTTTGCTGAGCATAGTGGTTCAGATGGTACTTCTGATGTGTATTTGACTCTAGAAATATCTGCCTCAGTTTGATGCACTGGGTGCGAGCCAGTATTATAAAGCTATGAATTGTGTTCCTGTGGACTGACAATGATGGAGTCCACAGGACTTTCCATGATTTGAAGGGCTTTCCATATTGATACCAGTATAGAGCTGAAGTGCCTGAAACTGATTCTTGCCTTCAGGTTTTCTAACCCTACTGATTTGAGGCTGTTGTGTGAACTGCAGTGTGTTTGCAGCCTGACTATAAACTGATGTTAGCGATTTTTGACTCTGTGCTGCAGCATGGACAGTGACAGAGATGGAAGAACATTGTATAATACTTTCCACAGAGGCATGCCAGCAAAAGCTAAGCTGTGTGTGTCAGGTTTTTGGTGGAGCTAATAGAGGAGCAGAAATCACATCAGTGAAGGTGATTGATTGCCAGGGGACTGGAGCAAGATAGGGAGTGACTGTGAAAGATCAGTTTGCTTTTGAAAGTCCACATTCAGTATGACAGCCATTCACTCAAGCTCCTTGCAGAATTATGCCTCTGATTTGTGATGATGAAAACTTGAGTGTTTTGATTCATGGGTGAAATTTCTTAAATTAAAAAAATAAAAAAGAAAAATTCCATGGATAATGTGTTGCTAGACTTCTACTAAAATAACATTCCGCTGTGCACTTATAACTTAAGGTACCCAGGCTATACAAATGTTTGTAAATTTAGGATTTGGTTCAGTGATACTGTAATAGCTGTGCCAGTCTAGGCAATCTATGAACAACTTACAAATTCCTGTTATTATTTACAAGTTGGGTGTTGGTTTTTTTTAATGGCTGTGTTTGCTGGAACATGTTGGAGTTCTCTATTTTATTGATAAGGGCTGTGAACCTTTCTCTGATGCCAAGATGCAAGGGAGAGTTTTTAACCTTATTAGCTGATTATTAATAACTTGTATTAATAGTGGGTTAGTAAAAGTTTAGAGGATGGGAGTTTGCTCTGGCTATCTCTGCAACAGGCTAGAGTCTAAAAGAGAATAAAATCACAATAAAAAACCCTCCCTGTTTTGTGGGAGTAAAATGCCACGTAAACTCACTCCAAAAGCCATTCAGTATGATTTGGCTAGGAAGGAGGAATAGCAGGAGAAAAGGAGGATCTGGAAGTTTTAATATAGGTCACCAGAATCAGAAAAATCTTGCTGATGCACAGGGTCCTGAAGAGTGTCTTGGGCACTTTGAAGTGCATGAAGTCCAAAGCAAATTTCAGAGGGACTGGACATGAAGAGGGGAGAATGTACATTTTAGCTTTAGCTGTATTTCTAAATTACAACTCTTTGTCTACTTGCAGTTTCTTAAGTTGCCTAATAGTAGACTTCAGACACAGTTTGAGGTTTAAAAATACACAGTTTAGCGAGGCAGGAGCAAGTTCAGTGCAGAGCTGGATTTTACCATGGCTATGACACAGCCCTAGAGCTGGTCAGGTGGAGGAGATGATAGCTCTGGTGCATGCCCAGCCATGCCACTGTGGCAGGCTGTGTGGATCATCCAGGCTGCTTGACAAGGCTTAGAAAATACAGTGTGCAGCAACCTGAGCCAACTCTGAGCAGAGACGGGAGTTAGTCTGACTAGGACAGGGGTAGCAAAGTCAAAGCTTCTATATTCCTTCTGCCCAGGATTATTGTCTGAATGCACAGTGGAAACTTTGCTGAGAAAGGAAGATCTCACTCAGGTGGTGGCAGGTGCCTTCTGCTAGGTCAAGTGCATCATAAGCCCCCCTTTTTTTTTCCAGTCACCAGCCTGCATTCTTTTTTGCCATGAAAGACATCAGTACTCAGTGGTTGGAGTGTTTGAATTGTAATCCTAGAGGCTGGTGTGTATCTTTTGTAAAGTTTCGCTTTTTCTGTTTTTACAGGAATGATAAGCATTTTCAGTAACATTGTTGTGTTAAGCATCTTCGTTAAGTACAAGGAGCTTCGGACAGCAACCAATGCAATTATTATCAACTTGGCTTTTACTGACATTGGTGTTAGCGGCATCGGTTACCCCATGTCTGCTGCCTCAGACCTGCATGGAAGCTGGAAATTTGGATACACTGGATGCCAGGTATTGCAATTCAGTCAGAGAGAAAGTTTGGAGCACTTAAAAGCAAACTGTGCAATAAGTAGTAGCTCTACCTGATATTAGTTCTTTTGAGATAAGGTGGAAATGAAAAATTTTACTGTAGTCTTGAAGCTGATGTTCTATAATGTTAACAAGTTCTGGGTGTAGAATTTAATGTGAATTTCATTCCAAACTTATGTGTATAATCTAAAAACATTAAAGTGTAACCTCATATTTATCAACTAGAGATTTTAAAATAACTTTAAGAAGGATTAGGAAATGAAATCCCCAAAGGAAGAAAGTTATAGTAGCACATGCAGATTTGATGATTTATTTGATAGTTAAAAGACTTTGGATGTGGCCATTGTTTTGATGATGAGCTTGACAGATTTTAATGAGTTCTGCTTGGCAAATACGTGTTCTTTTGGATGGGATGGGATATCCAAAATGAAGCCCTGCAAGGCTCTTGGTCTCCTTAAAGATTTAGGCTGAAAAATTATACTTGTGTAGCAGAGAGATGGTACCCTTTGTTCACTGTGAACTGTGATTTAAATCTACTTTTAAAGAAGACTGTTGGGCTTAAGTGCCCAGGAAAATGAGTAGTAATGTGAAAGTGTGTGCTTGAAAGCACTTGAAGCACAACTCAAGTCAACCTAAATCAAATGTATCTTGTGAACTGAGATGGCTGAATGTCATGTGGTTCTATTATAACTACCGGTGGGATGTGGTCTGGCACAGGGCTCAGTGTTTCTGGGGTGCCAGTGGTAACACAGCCCCCCCGGTCATTCTTCGGGTAGGATGCCCATGGGCTGACTGGGCAGATGCATTTGGAGCACGCTGGGATTGAAGTATACGTCACTCTGTGCAGTAGATCTGCATGTGAAAATGGGAACCGATGGGGGAAATCAGTGTACCATATCTGAGAAACCAGTGTAGTTAGACAAGAGAGGAAAGAGTGATAATTCAGGACTCCGCATTTTCTAAAGCTGTAACTTTTTGATGAATCAAATGCTCTTCGGGTTTCTTTAACATATATTGCAAACATGAATTGAACCCCCCCAACCTCCAGACTCTTTATCTCTGAATCTCAAAATTTACTTATTGAAGTATGGTGTTTGTTTGCTTTTTAGACTGCTGTCTTTAGGATTTCTGATGTGCACACAAACAGGTTGCTTTTGAAATGTTTAATTTTAAATGAGTCAGCTCCAAATTGCCTGCATTTAATTAGTCCCTTCAGTACATTGCTTATGGAAGAGAACACTGGCTGAATGTAATGTATTGTAGTGCCTTGATTCAGTCCAGAAATTTGTGCTTGTACCCTTGAATGATTTCCCAGAAAGGGTTTTTTATTTGTTTTAATTTCAGATCTATGCCGCCTTAAATATCTTTTTTGGGATGGCGAGTATTGGTTTGCTCACTGTTGTTGCAGTTGACCGTTATCTGACAATCTGCAGGCCTGATATAGGTACTGTGCTTATGGTCAAAAAATGTTTCCTGTTGGTCTTCTATGAAATAGTCTAATTGTGTTTTTTTTTTCTCACGAATCACTCCAAAATTACAGTGCTGGGCATAATTTGAATTTAGGGCATAATCCATAATCCTACAGTATTGGTTGAGTAAGTTGTCTAGTTGGCATGGGTAGTACTGCTTATGAAAATGAACATTTCACAATTTGTGTTTTCATGGCTGTTTCCAGTCTTTAGAGGGGCACATCCAAATACAGAAGCACATGAAAAACCTCTAGGGGGAGGTTTTGACCTCTTTCCAGTAAGTGTGTGCCTCTAGTGTTGTATTAACACTGTACTGGATGTTTTTCTCTCCTCTCTGTTACAGCTGTATTCTAAGAGTTAATTCCTCCCCCTGCAATCATGCGGAGATGTATTTGAACATACTGCTGCACAATAAGCTTTTTGACATGGGTTTAGGATCAGATATTGCCTGTATGCTGTGAGTTGGACTGAGTGATGATATGTAAGTGGTGTTTAAGGCTGGAAAGCTTGAGATGTCATTCAGCAGTATGAAACAGATATGCTGCAGTGTTTGGGAGTGTAGGCCTTTGAAAGGATCATTATTAACCTGGTATGTCCTGGAAAGAAGCAAAAGATGACAACAGTTTGTGATTGTATGTGCTTGGTCACAGGAAGAAGAATGACTACCTGTAGCTATACCACTCTCATCCTTGCTGCTTGGATAAATGCAGTCTTTTGGGCTTCCATGCCTACTGTAGGCTGGGCTAGCTATGCTCCGGATCCGACTGGAGCAACGTGCACAGTAAATTGGAGGAAAAACGATATGTAAGATTCTCCTTCACCCTTGCTTTTAAATTTGCCATGTCATTGAAGGCTAAGATTATTTAATTCACCACTATATGAGCATAACTTCTTCTTTCTGAAGTATGAAACCTAATTTATAAAAATCATTTTAAAACAATGGGAGTAATATAAAGCAAATATAGCAAAAACATAGGAATTGAGCAATGCTTGAAAACTGCAAGACTTGTAGTTGCTAATAAAAAAAAATTAAAGCTAAAGAAAATTTTCACAATTCTTTAAAAAATTGTTTTAAAATTTCATAATCAAATAAAAATATCAAATTGTTTAGTAACTTTTCCTGGATGGCTATTTGTAAGTTACTGTGTTTTGTTTTTCTGTCTTATCAGGTCCTTTGTTTCCTACACAATGAGCGTAATTGCTGTTAATTTTGTTGTACCCTTAACAGTCATGTTTTACTGTTATTACAATGTTTCCCGGACAATGAAACAGTATGCTGGCAGTAACTGCATGGAGAGCATTAACCTAGATTGGTCTGACCAAGTGGATGTGACAAAGGTATGGTAAATAAGGGCACATTTTGTTTTAAGCATGTTCTTCTGTGTTAAAGTCTGGTGGGTAAAGGAACAGTGCAGCCTTTTAAGCATTTCTGGTTCCTACATTTCCCCCTTTTCTCTTTCATACTAAATATTAACTGAAGTTTAGCCTTGGTGAAAACTCTTGGCTTGATTTATAAGACTGGGTTCTTTACTTTTGGTCTAATTCTTTTTCCAGATGAATAGCTACTTTGAAGGCTGGGAACAATGTGAATTTTCCTTGCCTCTGTCATTACATAGAAACATACCTCAGAGGTGTTCCTAGGAGGACTTTTAGTCTTTGTGTCTGCACAGTCCTTAGGCTTTCTGCCAGGTTCACAGGTGTGTCTGGTCTGAAATGGGTTGATCAACTCTGATTTGAACTCATGGCCTAGAGATGAAAATGCATTTCCAAGCTCCCAAGCTGTGTGATTCCAATCCCTTGTTCTTTTCAGTCTGTTGAACTTATCTCTTTTTATATAAACAGTAGCAAACAAGAGTTACGGCATAAAATGATATATCCTGCCTGCAAGGCTGACATTCTTTTAATGTATAAAATTCCTTGAGAAATCTTGATGCTCACTGAAATGAAATGTTTTTATTAACAACCTTATTAAACATTTGGCTTAGATATTTTCTCTCGGTTCGTATCATTGTTTGTAACAGCATCCCAAATGTTACGATAGTCATAATTTGTGTGTGAAGTCCTCTCTGGCCATTTAAGCTTCTGATGGACAGATTTAACATGATCAGTAGTGCTGACTGAAGGAAGATTGTACGTAATAACAGCATGCCAAAATACGTGGCAGTGTGATGTGCAATTAAGTCCCTGAAGTGAGATTTCATTATAACCTGTCAAAATTTGTCAGATGTGCTTTTTTACATGTTGTTATTTAGTTCTGGATAGCTCTATTTTCACACAGGTGCATGTGATTTTGAGGTTAGGTTGTGAGGTCTTCATCTTCAGGTAACACTGGTTATGTGTCTGTCCCTCTTGTTTTACAGATGTCTGTTGTGATGATTGTAATGTTCTTGTTGGCATGGTCTCCATATTCCATTGTGTGTTTATGGTCTTCCTTTGGAGACCCAAAGAAAATTTCTCCTGCAATGGCCATCATAGCTCCTCTATTTGCAAAATCTTCCACATTCTATAATCCCTGCATTTATGTCATTGCAAACAAAAAGTAAGTGTTTCTAATTAAGAACCAATCTCCTTCATGATTTCAGCATATCATCTAACTATAAAAATGTCATCTCTAAAATATGACAAACTGATTAAGGAAGAGACCAAAGGGTAAGCCACTGTTGATTTACAAAAGATGATCTTTTGGGCAGGAAATTCTAAAAGAAACAGTTTTGATCATCATCGGAACATACTGAATTGATAAAGATTTTTGAGAACACATTAATGAAGCTTTTGTAAGACAGTTTTGAAAGTCCCTTTGTGGTTTCTCAAGGGGGACTCCTTACAGAATTTGGGTTGCATCAGCTTTAGGCGGGTTTTAATGACTGTGGCCAAAATGTGTGGCAGCTTAGTGACATGTAAATTCTGTAGATTTCCTGGCTTGATTTAGGATGTGTCATACTCTGACTGATTAGGATCGATTGACAATTTTCATTAAATAAACTAAGCCTATTCTGTCTTGAGCAAGCATATCAAATGCTCCAACCAAGCCAGTGCCTCTGACTGAGAACTGGGTTTTGCAAAGAGGCATCTTTCCTCTCTCTACTATCAACCTAGAAGCAGAGCCTGTGGTCTCTGTCTAGGTGAGCTTATCTGATACTGCTGAGTCAATGAAAACCTATCTTATTTTTCCCTATTCTATAAGTTCATCTTTGTGGCTATACCCTGTCCTGGGATAAACAAAAGCTGCTGTGACCCATGTTGTAGATGAAACGCTGAACTTCACTGAGTTATTCCTGCACATGGAAGTAAAAAAAGACTCAGGTCTTTTTGAATTCCAAATACGCCATTTTTTACTAAAATTGAAAACTGTTGTAATACTTAAGGCCAGCTTACCCAGTTTTTCTTTGTATTTGGTTCCTCAGCTAACCATCTTTCTGCTTTCCCTCTCTTGTCCTTTGCAGGTTTCGGAGGGCAATCCTGGCAATGGTGCGATGTCAGACAAGACAAGAGATAACTATAAACAATGCCTTGCCCATGAGCGTGTCTCAAAGTACACTGACATCATAAAACTCATGTCATTTGCCTGCATAAGTTACATAGAAAGGAGTGAAATCTGGGTTAAAATTAATCTTTTGGAAGATTATTATTCCAAAGAATTAATCTGCCCCAGCCAGCCAGATGCTTTCTGTTAATCCCAGTAATCCTTTTAGACAGGTTAAGAAGACAAAAAGACAAAAACCACTAAGACTTTAGGTTTTGAGAGTGAGGTTTATTGGCTCAATATGTTGATCCTCCCCCCAAAAAAGAGGCTAGTGAAATGGTTATTGAGATGGTTACAGGATTGGACAAGGTGACACAGCGGTAGGGAGAGACTGAATCAGGAAGCGCTTAGGTTCAGTAACATAGGTTTTGCACCTGTAATTCCTTTCATTAATTAATTTCCTTCAACTTCCCTTGAAAATTATCCAGAGATATTCTGGATTCTCCCTGCGTGAATATATTTCTATGTCAAATGCACATGTTGATATGTTTTGCAAAGTTATGTTTCTGTGAATATGTCAAGATATCAAAATATCTAGCCAAGCCCTACAGAACCTGTTATCAGCTTTTAGGATTTTGAAGGAGTTTTAGGATATTTAATGTTTTTTTTAAGGTTTTGGGGCATGTAACCAAATGAATTTGTAGCTTTTGTTTTGGTAGTAGTATGTTTCTAGTGCTTGTGGCTGCACAACATATCCTCAAAATGAGACAAAATGCACCGTAAAGCTTGACACTTGGGAAGCACATAAAACCGAGTAAATATTTATGGTAATTTCTAAGTCTCATGATTATGTAGGTCTGTTGTGTAATTTTCAAAAAATACATTTGGTGATGCGAGCAATGGCTTTTCTCAGGATGAAAAACATGACCGTGTATAGATCGATTTATGAATGGTAGTATATGCACTCTTGATGATTCTCAGGTTTTGAGAATAAATATCTTCTGTTACTATGTATGCATACATCTGAAGTTTGGCTTTGCAGTGTGTAACTTATTTAAAATACATGGGTGGTTTTTTTTTTGGTAAAAACCTGTTTTTACAGCATATTGTAAAAGCTCTGGAATCTAGACTTCCTATTAATTTGGTATTTCTAGTATTAAAGAAAATGCCCTGCAATATCCTCATTCTGTACTAGATTTTCTTCAAGAACCTCAGGACACTTTATGGACAGTAATGAATGCATTGCCTCTTAGAAGGAGCAAAGAGATATTTTATGACATACTAACCCTTCAAGCTACATATTAGCATAGCACTAAAAAATGCTGGCTATAATTTGACACAGAGTGTGTTCTTCTGACAGAGTAAAGAATGAGGTGGTTTAACTGATCCCTTTCAGGATACATTTGAAGGTTAAGCAACTACAGATCTCAGCTAATCTGATGTAATCTGCTGTTACTAAATGGATGTCTACATTCATATTGGTAGCACACTGCACATGAGTGCCTAGGAATAAAGTTTTCAAATTTTTTCATATCAGTTCTGCTGGGAGGAAGCCATGTATCTGTTTATTTGCTTCTACCTCCTAATGAGCTTTTTGGAAGATGTACATGGTTTTTGTCCTTCACAATGCACTTGTGTTTACCATGGAAGAAGTGATGGCACTGGAGCAAGGTATATATTTTATTATTTGTTTTACAAGGCCATTTATAAGGAAAAGAGTTGAAGAAATTAGAAATAACATTCTGATACATTGCAAATTAGTTCTAGCATAGCTGAAATAAAGGCATATTTTACACTGGTGTATGTAGTGTAGCAGCATTCCTGAATAGGAGCAGATGGTGATTATGGCTTTGTGCTTAGCAAATAGCTACTCTAAATCTACAGTTTTTGAGGAAGGCAGTTTCTTTCTGGTCCATGATTTTGTAAGTGTCCTTTCTATTTCTGCAAACTGGCTGTCTTCTGTAAAGTGATTCTGATTTAAATACAGTAGCTTTTTTTTTTCTTTTTTAATCTACAGGAAAACCATATAATTTTTGGTAATAAAGAGGTTAATTTGAAATTTGATGATCCGGGTATTGTCATGTCAATGATGATTGGGAGATACTGTTTATCATTGCTACTTATAGACACAACGTATCTAGTATAAAGCTACGTGAGGAGAAAGTAAGATAGGGGAAGGATATAGAGAAAAGGGGAAGAAAATTAACGATCGGCTTATTGAGGGGAGGGGAATCTTCAAGTTTGTGTGTGCATACAGTATGCCCCAATGAAATGGAAACATACTGATTCTTAAAAATGCTGAGAAATCCCATTTCACTGAAATCAATGAAAGTTCTTATCACCTCTATAAAGCAGGTTATTTCTATGTAGACATCAGAAGGAGGGCTAGAAAGCTCTCCTTTAGAAAAATATGCTCACATTTTCAATTTTCAGTCTATTCTGAAAGGTAAATATAGACAAATACTTTGAATCTTCATCATACAGAAAAATTAGAAATTAGTAATCCAATATTCCGAATTTTAGTAAAACAGATGCCATGCAGTTCCCACTTGGGATAGAGGCAGGTATTATTCCTAATGCAGTGGCTCCTGTTTTTCAGTTGTCAGTAGAATGATGAACAGAAGATGGTGCTTACATGCTTTAGAATAAAGCAACTCTAGCTTTCATGTTAAAGTTTCATTGCTATTTTGTATTCTTGTTCTCTTTAGAAACCCCACATTTGCCTTTTCAGTTTTTAAATGCAGAGGACTGTTCTTGATTTGACATTCTTTATTCTGATAGTAGTGTTGCAGATAGTAAAAGCATTTACATTTAAATCTGAAATACAAATTTCTGATAAAGAAATGGTGATTTTTTAATTTTTTTTTTTTTTTTTTTGATGCTAGGTCTGTGCTGTGTAATGATCCTGACATGTATGACATACCTGTGAATGTTCCTATGGATACTGTAAAACTTCGTATAGAGAAAACTGTCATACGAAGGATTCCAACTGAAGCCTTTTACTACCTAGTAGATCTCAAATACCTGTGGGTAACTTACAACTGTATAGCCAACATTGATATCAGCAGTTTCTATAACTTGAAACAATTGCATGAGCTACGACTGGATGGTAATTTGCTCTCAACTTTCCCTTGGGAGTCTCTGGCGGAGATGCCCAACCTCCGGACTCTTGATTTACACAACAATAAATTGACCAGCATTCCCGCTGAAGCTGGACGGTACCTGAGAAACCTCACCTACCTGGACATATCCAGCAACAAGCTAACCACTTTGACATCAGACTTGTTGGACATTTGGCCCCCCTTCTCAGAAGCTGTCCTGTCCAAGAACACAGACATTCTGGTGACCCAGAGAGTCGTTTTGGGTATGTTAAACAGCTTGTCTCATTCTTTATTAAAACACACCTAAATGTTATGTTACAAGTGAGAGCAAGTAGGGGACCAGCCCAAGATTCAGGAGAGTGGGTTTTATCCAAGTCAATCTTCTGGTTTGCTCTGTAGTTATTTATTTATTTATTTTATGTTACTGATAGAAGACTATAAAATTCAGATAGTAACCTCTGTGAATGTTGTTATCTCAAGGTTATGAAACGGAAGTAAAATCTAAGAGATTCTGGTCTACAGGAATGTAGGCTCTATGGAGTATTCAGTATCCATATAAATGCAGGACTTCCAAAAATTGTGTTTCTGTTGACATTTCACCCATCAGTGTAAGTGGTTGCAACTACAAGCATGTCCATTTGCAGCTGTTTTTTCCAATGGCTCGCAAGCCAAATAAGTAGCTAGAATTGATGCTTGTATGAAGCCCTTATGAGGAAAGGCTGAGGGAGCTGGGTCTCTTTAGCTTGGAGAAGAGGAGACTGAGGGGTGACCTCATTAATGTTTATAAATATGTCAAGGGTGAGTGTCATGAGGATGGAGCCAGGCTCTTCTCAGTGACATCCAATGAGAGGACAAGGGGCAATGGGTGTAAGCTGGAACATAGGAGGTTCCACATAAATGTGAGGAAGAATTTCTTCACAGTGAGGGTGACAGAGCACTGGAACAGGCTGCCCAGAGAGGTTGTGGAGTCTCCTTCTCTGGAGACATTCAAAACCCACCTGGACATGTTCCTGTGTGACCTGATCTAGGTATTCCTGCTCTGGCAGGGGGATTGGACTAGATGATCTTTTGAGGTCCCTTCCAATCCCTAACATTCTGTGATTCTGTCCTGAGACACAGTGCTGCAGATGGTGTTGGTGGCTCAAAAGAGGCAACTCCGCTCTCCCCATGAGTCCTGTTGACCTTGCATTGCTCTAAAGCTGACTGATTATCCTGAAGTTTTTCCCAATTTACGTGTTGAATATGAAAGAGAGAATAAGAATCTGATTCCTACAACTTCACAGTACTTTTTATAGTATTTAAGGAAAGTACTTAAGAACAGTTTGGCCAGAATCTGATTTTTTTCATTATTTTATTTCACCTCTCTAGTATACCATCACATCGGTTCTGTTTGTGACTTTGTGCTTTATCTTACACTTCCTCTCCACTTCCTAGTCTTGCAGGTAAGCCCTTTCTCTGCTGGAGTCTCAGAAGATGGCTGGAACAACTCTTCCATCACTGTTTACATATAAGCAGATGTTCTGATGTTTTTGTAGTGTAGTGTAGCAGGTGGAACGGAGGAGAACCAGCTGCCTCTCTCTGCTGCAGCAGTTTTATACCCACTGGTATATATCTGTCCTGCATTGTACTGTTGTTTCCAATTTATTGATCAAACCTCCATTGTTCAGTGTTCGTTGTTCAGCTGCTTTGTTTCACAGCAGAAGCTGCCATTTGAAACTCTCATTCAGGTGAGATTATATATAAGTAACTTAATAGATGCAAGTAGGCTGAACGAATTCCTCACATGCATGGTAACTGTAGATTTGCAGCATTAATAGGATCTTCATTTATCCTGGATTAAAAAAAAAAAAAAAGAAAAAGCTGTAAAAGTAAGTCCAGCTCAGTACGCCTTTCCCTGTCCCCACACTGAAGGCTACAGGAGGCAGTAAAGTAGGAGCTGACTGCACTAGATCTAATCCTCCTGATGATCTCCTGTGGGAGTCCCAGAGGGTATTTGGTTTCCTTGTCTTACATAGCCCTCACCACTTAAAAAACAAAACAAAAGAAAAAAACAAACAAAAACCCCCAACCTGAAACCCAAACACCAAAAAAATCCAAACCCACACACACTCTTCTCTCCTCCCCTCCCCTTCTCCCTGACAGCCATCTGCAGGCTGTGTTGCTGCAGGCACTTTGCTAGCCACCTCTAGTTCTAGCAAACCCTCTGGTGCCAGCATTGAGTTCTTGAGAGGCTTGGGATGTGACCTTTGGATAATTTTATTTATGAGTTACAACTGGGTTTGAACACAGGTCTCCAGAGGGGAACACACACTGGGTTCAAACAGCACGTTGCTTCTCTTTTTTTTTGAGTGTTACATGCTGAGGGAGGCTCTGTACAGTCATTATAGATTTGAATCTGAGAATGCAAAATGTCAGGTAGTACTTTCGTTGTGTTGTGCTGAGTAAATCTAGCTTAGGTAAGCTGTGAATAATTAGCTGAATTTTCTTTCATTGACACCATAGCCTTCTGATGAGTATCTCCCAATACAGTGCTTGCTATATAAGAAAATCTATAGGGAATAAAAAAACCCATGCGCTTCCTCTGGACATTAGAAAGCGCAGTACTCTTTATGTCATGAGTTATTTTGACAAGCTTGTTTAGCCTCCCCTAAGTGTTAGTTTTATTACTTATATTACTGGAGATTGCGAAGTTGTAGTTACACCTCTCACACTCACTGCCAGAGGCTCATCCTTAGGTTGCTGTTGATGGACTGCTAGAAGGCAGTTGTTTTTCAGGAATGAATGGTTGATAGAAACTATCAGGCCAGAAAGAGGACCCAGGAGTTGAGATGTCTCTATAATGCTGCAGCTATAGGAGATGTCGGCTTAGAACGACAGGAGCAAGATGTGCTTTGTGGCATTGCCTCCTCTCTGACACCCCTCCTTGTGTCTACCAGGATTGCTGGAACCTAAGGGAGGAGGCAGATATCCCATAGATACTCTCGTCCTCCTCTGAGGTGGAGATAAGGATCACAGAGGTATGTGATCAGGAAGGATTTTGAAAAGGCCTCTAGCCTGTTGGGATGCAGATCCAGACGAACTGAACTGTTCTGGTTAAGTCAGTGCTGTTCTTAAAGCCTGTGGCCAGACTATTCCAGAGACTTCTCTGGTAACCTCTTCCACTGCTTATACATCAGAATAGTGAGAAAGTTTCTCTTAATATCTAACCTCAATCTCTCTTACTGCAAACTAAGCTGATTACCTCTTGTCCTACATGACATGGACATACAGAATAACTAATTACCATCTCATAGGAACCGTTCATATATTTTCCTTCCCCATTTGCTGCCTTAACTAATCACACCATTTCTTTCACCAGTTTTTTATAGTCTGTGAGTTTGTTTGGGGTTGGGTTTTTTTTTTTCATTTTCTACCATAGTTACTGGTTCCCCTTGTACTCCTTTGGGTTTAAAAAAAAAAGGTTTGTCTTAAAATGTGATGCCCACAATTGCACACTTTGATGCTCAAGAGTGTCCTAAGTGCTCCAGCTGTTCTCTGTGGGAACGTTCAGCCTGACCTATGTGCCTATGTGGAATGCTAACTCAGTGTCTTGATCAAGATGGTTGCATGTAAGAGAAAGTTCATGTTCCCCATGTATACTTCAAGGACTCTTGGAGGAGTCATGGACTACTTTTGCCAGTGGACTGGCAGGTTAACATCTCCTTGTTTCAATTCATAATCTTTGTACTTAGGGTTTTGGGGTTTTTTATTACCTCTCACTGTATGATGTTCCTCTGTGTGGACACTATGCTAAATGAAAGATGGTCAGGGAATGATTCCTGGCCCTACAGCCAAGTGGCTCAGTCTGGCTCTCATCTGCACAGTTTAGGGCCAGCTCTCTTTAAAGCTGACTGCCTGTTCCACACTTTGTGAGATTTAGCCCTTGGTTTTCTGTGGATTCCACAGGATGCTGCAGTGACTCCAAAATGTAATTGCATGGGTAAGGGTGTTTTTTCTTCAGTTCAAACTGGCTGAAGTAATGTGAGAATTGCATTGCAACCCATAGAATTGTGCTTTTGTAATATACAATAACGAGGGTATGTTGTATGCCTGATAGGCTGATAGGCATGCAGGATAGTTTGGAGATGCAATGCCAGCTGCGCTTATGTTTGGGGAAAGAACAGGACAGAGTGAGCTGTCCTTGGTGTGCTCTCATCCATAAGCTGTTCAGGGAGCAATCCCTTGAATGTGAACTGTCCCTGGAGCCACATCTGGCTTTTTTTTGGAGAGCCCCTTTGGAGCAGTTCAAAACAAAGCTGTGGAGTGAGCTGTCAATTAAGCAGTGGAAATGACTGAGGAACCAGTGTGTGATTTCATCAGGCCCTCTCTTGGTTACCTCTGGAGCTATAACCTAATACTCTGATCCAAATCACAGCTAAGTTTCAGCACTGACTGCCATACAGAGATTGAAATTTCTGGCATGAATGATGGCAATAGCATTTTCCAAATGGTAAAATTACATCTCGTGAGTCACTGAGAGGGACAGAGGAATCCAGGATTTCATAGAGTGGCAGTTAGATGAGATCCTGCCTTTGTTGCATGTAGTGATGTCAAAAATTTGAAATGCTGCAGGTCCACCAGGCTCCCAGCTGATGCTGCTTTTCCTGAAAGTACTCACTAGCAATTACTGTTTGTAGGAAACGGTGGGACACAGTGTGGGAAGTGGGCTTTACTGTTTAGAACCATGGATCAAAAAAATTGTAGCTTCAGTTGGAAAAGAGCCTTGGGTAGGTTGGCCCAAGCTATGATAAATATTTGTTGGGCCCAAACTTGACTATTTCACGTACCGCCATTTTATAGCAACATAAAAGCAGTATACTATACAAGTTATGGTCTGAGACTGGTTACTGATTTACAAAGGAAATTTCATTTGTAGCTATTTCAAATGCTAAAGTGCATATTGACACAGCATCGGGAAACCCTGCTTACTGAGCAGACTGCGAAAACGTGAATGCACAGACACACATATACATATACTTGCCATTGCACACACAAGCATATGTATACATGTGTGAGAGTAAATTTAAAATATGATAAACCTAAAATAAAGAAAGGTTTTAAGAGCAATTTATAATCCGTATTTAATGTTAAAATATACTACATTGGTACATTGCAATGCATAGATATTTATCAACATTTGTTTTGCCTTGGTTAGTAGTTCTTTCTCAAGTCAACAAGCTGCCTTAATATTTCTACAACAGAATCCAGCGTTTATAAAGACTTGGTGTTCCATCAGATATGCGTACCATTGGAGACTTGTCATTATTTTTATTTTCTCTTTTTAGGAAATTATTTTCGCAAGGGGATTCCATCTCACTCTTTTAGTAAAGCTTCTCATTTTTTCCAGTTTCTTCATTTTTTTTCCTTTTTTTTAATCTTTTCTTTATTCTTTCGTGTATTTGTTCTCACTTTTACCATCTTGTAAACACAAGCTGTTAAATTTCAGTACGCCTTTTGTAGTTTGGAAACTAGGTTTACATTCCTGTTTCTGTTCTCTTCAATGGCTAACTGAAGTATAATCAAATTCAGCGTTTTATCCTTGCTTCCAACTCAATAGTGCTTTCATCTTTTCATTTTGGGAATTCACATAACTCAATGACTTACAATGGCTGTGCAAGTTCACTAAAAATAATGTAAATTCTGTCAGATATTGGCAAGACACAGATAAATAGAAGGGATGAGCTGTTGAAGCAAGGAAGGAACTCTTATAGCTGTATATATTATATGTATTTATGTAAGTCCTGCTTCTTTAGCCAGTTCCACTGGGAAGCGTGATGGATGAGGGACATGAGGTCACTAACTGAAATAAGTATTTCTTTTCAGTAAAGCACATAACTATGGAGACTTCTGAGACTACAGCTTTCTCCTCGAGCTGAAACCAGGCCTTCAGAATGATCTGAGATGGTCAAACCCATGTCCCAGACTGGGCTAAACAACCATCCAATCTAAGGACGGTCTGTCTTTGCTTCATCATTCCTTCCATTTTGTCAATTTCTGATACTTACTGTAACATCTTGAATCTTCTTTGGGACACTGGGAGAATAAGAAAGCCATGTATTTATATAAATTAGGAAAAATTTCTTCAAGGAAAGGGTTGTCAAACATTGGAACAGGCTGCTCATGGAAGCGGTTGGGTCCCGATCCCTGGAAGTATTTAAAAGACATGTAGATGTGACACTTAGAGATATGGTTTAGTGGTGGACTTGACACTGTGAGATTTACGGTTGGGTTCAATAATGTTAAAGGTTTTTCCAACCAAAATAGTTCTATGATTCTATTTGAAATGTCTTTGAGCACTATTGAGTAGTATTAGAATAGAATCTAATACTATTGAGTAGTATTAGAAACAATAATAAACCTCATCCTTTCCTGCAGTAAAGCTTGTAGAAAGGCCACAGAAAAAATATTTTCAGTAGCGTTCAACCTACCTGGTCTGTGGTCTGGGAGATCTACTGATGCTGCAGATCTGTCCTGATTACTGCTGTGGACCCAGAGATCCTGCCTTGCCACCTGCTCGTAGCACAGCTGCCTTATGCATCTGTCCTCTAGATACCAGAGAGGCCTTGCTGGGAGCTCACATGCGTTTTAGCAGCATTTGTTAGGGAGGAAATCTGGAAGTTGAGGCCTTAGTTCAAGGGGATCCTGTCTTCCCTCTTATACCTTAGGGGAATTTAATTTTCAAATGATCATACAGTCACTTTCTTAACATAGTGAGGAGAATTGATGCTTATAAGCAAGTGATAATGGAAAAAAACCATTACAGGTATATTGTCTAAGTCTCTCCAACTACAAACTAGAACTTGCCTAATTTAAAAGATGAGCAAAAATAGTTACTTATAGGTGTTTATTGGGCAGAATTTTTATGAACACAAACAGCTGATGTGCCTAGGCATATGGAAAACATTCGGATGACATCTCTTTTGCTTGTGAAGATGTGTGTAGTTCACAGGAAAAAATTTTCTATTTTGGAGATTTTTATTTTTATTTTTTTTTAAAGAAAAGCAGTTGCTGATACAGTTTCCTTGATTTCTCCTTCTCTGCTGCAGCTGGAAATAGGTAGTGAATAGATGTAAAATCTCTTATGTCTGGAAGGGGTGAAATTGGATTGTGATGTCAAAGGCACGGGATCTCTTCAGGTCAAGTCTTGTCTTAAAGAGTGGGGATTAATTGGGGTTTACCACAACTTTAACCAATCACTGCCATTGTGCTTAAAATAACCTAATCTTGGTCAGGTGATAAAAGGAAGCAGTAGTTAATTACTCATATATTCTTTCGTCTCTAGGTTTCTTCCAGAAAAAAAGCAGAATTTTTGCATTAGCTTTTTTGATAATTCCTAAAAATACACACTGAACAATATTAGCAGGTGTTTCAGTTTGCTTTTTTTTCTTCGAATTTTGGTTTAATTAATGACTTATCTGTTGCACTAATCAGTAAATTCAATAGGAAAGGGTACTTGCATACCATCCCTCATTTCAAACTGTAAGTTCTGTTTATTGTTAATATTAAAAAAAAAATTGAAAAAGGTTTAACCAAAAGTATAAGTCTAATGAGAAAATATTTGAACTTGTGAGTGGTCTGCTGTGTGGTGTTCTACCTGGTGAAGCCACTGTTGCTCTATGAAGGTTGACATAGCGGAGTAATCAATACCAGCTCAGAAATGTTTCCTCTCTCTCACCATAATAAGTTCACCAGGAGGGAGAAACCTCTCATTCAAAGACTTTCGAATCAAGAAGCAAGTATTATAGCCTCTGATAGAAGAGGAGAGATAGCATTCTTGTGTGCCGTCATAAAAATATTGTAGTCATCAGCTTTTTCAGCATCCTTGCCATTTTCTACTTTTCTGCTATTCTTTCCAAATGTATTTTAGAGATTGTCCTAAATTGAAGCCAGATTTCTAAGAATATTGGTATCGTTCAAAGTCAGATAAGAATTTTATTGGCCTAAAGCTTTGTCTCCTTAGCCTTTATCCTTTTTTCAAGGGTCAGAGATGTTGGCATAAGCTCTAAACCCTCAAATCATCGTGTTCTCTGCAAGCCTTGGTCTGAGAAGATCAAACTGTAAGACCTCAAAGAAGGACTAAGAGCAGAAGAGAGTGACAGGATGCAATAGCCCTGACAAGCTATCTTTCCAGAAGGCAAAGGCAGGTGAAAAAGTATCATCAGTCTTAAGACATTTTTTTGAAGTGTTTTTACTGGATAAACAGTGAAGTTAAGCAAAGGTAGTGACAGTATATTACTATGGACCTATAAACTTCTGTGAAGAAAAAGTTTATCTTAATAAACATTCATGCTATTCTTCCTCACCTCTTTAAAAAGTTCCCGGCTAGTCATCTGAAGAAAAAAGTAAAATTGAAAGAGAAAAGATTAACTCAGAACAGGTCCATGGTTCTCCTTGGTTATACTTGGTCATGCATCATACTGTAATCACAATATCCTATATTGCCTGACAATGTTATTATTTTTTTGTCTTTCCCCTCTTTCCTCCCTGCTTCAGGTTTGCAGGACAACCCATGGTTTTGTGACTGTCGCATTTCAAAGCTGATTGAATTTTCCAAAATTGTGGACAACTCAGTTGTACTTCTTGATCCATTGGTTTCATGCAGTGGACCTGAGAGCCTGGCAGGAATCTTATTCCAGAGAGCTGAGTTAGAGCAGTGTCTTAAACCATCTGTGATGACGTCAGCGACAAAAATCACCTCCCCACTAGGAAGCAATGTTCTGCTACGCTGTGATGCAACTGGGTACCCAACACCGCAGCTTACTTGGACTAGGTCAGACAATATACCAGTGAACTATACAGGTATAATTGCTCTTTTATAGGAAATGGGACAGTCTGAAATTGTTGGGTTGCTTGTGCTTTGAGATCATTATAATGAGTTAACAATGCACCAGGTATTACACTAAGGTGGCAATTGTATCCATGTAACAGCTGTTATGAAATTCTTTGTCTAGGTCCTGGTCTGAACAGGTCCAACAGACTGTTCTGGTTCTGGATGTGGTCTGTAATAAGAGCAATGTGCATGGAGGGGGGAAATGGATGAAGCGAGGAAAGGATAAAGGAAAATGCAGGTTGGGATAGTTGGGCCCTGACTCAGAAGTTGAAAAACAGAAAGGAGAATTTGTTACTGGAATTTCCCTTTTTGTTCAAAATGTCCACGTTAAAAAAGCTAGTGAGGACATAATTGAGCCATTTAAAACTCAGCATTGTAAACATAAGATTTTCCAAAATAATGTTTTCCATGTTATTTGCAAATGTTTATTGTTTCTTTGCAACACCCATCTTGAATGCTAAAGAGACTGTGATTGCTATCATTCTAGCTGCTATGATAGGTATTTATGCATAAAAAATGTTTCTTGCTAATGCCAAGTAGTTAGCAGTTATCTTAAATTGTAGATCTGAAGAACGTAATAGTCCAAAGTACTGAAATATCTTAAGACAAAGGTAATTTAAAAAAAAAAAAAATGTTTTAAATGGCTGGTGTGTTCAGTGTCACTTGAAGTCAGTGAGACTTGTATTTCCTAGTCACTTAACAGCCTTAAAACATTTGATTTCTCTTTATGTGGTTTTGTTTTACTTAATGAAACTGCAAATTATATTGTAATTTCTCCAGATGTTCAATTTAATTTTGATCTAAACTGAGTACTTTTCTGCAATAATGTAATATAGCAGGGAGTTCCATAGTTTGTGTACAGAGTTTGGTTTGGGTTTTTGGTGTTTTTTTGTTTGTTTGATTTTTTTTTAAATGTTTAATACATGTGATTCCTTCTGGCAGAAATAACTTAAGGAAAGTAGTCTAATAATGTTTACTTTTTCTTTACCTCCTTTTTGTAATGTTTTACTCTTTGCATTTTCCTGTAGTAATTCAAGAAACACCTGGAGAGGGTGTCAGATGGTCCATAATAAGCTTGACAGGGATTTCGTACAAGGACGCAGGGGAATACAGATGTAAAGCCAAGAACTTAGCAGGAATGTCAGAAGCTGCTGTTACTGTCACAGTGGTTGGTGTAGTTACTACAACTTTGCCACCACAGAAGTATGGAAGGAAGCAAGAGGCAGAGAGACAGAATACCACTCAGGAGGAATCCAAGCAGGAACTGGAGATGACAACCACATCTCTTCCCACCACACCAAGCACCACAGCACTGGTTAGCACTGAAAGATCAACAAGCATCAGGTTGACTGTCAAGAAGCAATATAGGCCCATATTTGATGGAAAGAAAAATTCAAAGGCAGTGCCAAGTGGAAACAGAAAGCAGACTGGGGGGATAAGCAAGAAAGGTGAGGAGGCAAAGCAGATTGGGGAGATTAACAAGAACGGTGAGGAAGCAAAGCAAACTGGGGAGATAAGCAAGAAAGGTGAGGAGACTTCATTGAATAAAGCAGGCATGGCTGAGCAAGATGTTACTGTAAAAAACCTAAGAGTGATCAGTGAAACCGATGAAAGAGTCACCTTAACGTGGAAAACTGTCAATGCTACAAGCAACTCTGCAGTGACTGTGTTGTACTCAAAGTACGGTGAGAAAGATATGTTACCTCTGAGCACTGATTCTAGCAAAAACAAAGTCACAATTGATGGCTTGCAACCTAGTACTCAATATATGGCATGTGTCTCACCCAAAGGAGTGCCACCTACAAAAGAGCAGTGCATTATTTTCTCTACTGATAGGTTAAATGATGAAAGCAGCTCTCAGTTTTCTATTCTGATGTTGGCCAGCGGTGCAGCATGTGTGGTTGTTCTACCTTTGATATTTTTCTTACTCTATAAAGTTTTAAAACTTCGTGTGAAACCAAAAACTGCAAAGGAAGCTGACCTTGCAAAAGAGACCTATGTGAAATTTGAAACAGTGTCTCTGAAGCCTCGAACAGTGAATGCAGGAGAGCAGCTCTGGCCACGAAGGTGCACAGATGAGACAGAAAGACTTCTCCTTTGTTCTAGGTCAAGCATGGATTCTCAAATGACCTTCAAAAGTGAGGGCTCTAGGTCTGAGTATCTCTGTTGAATGTGGGTGGGGGAGATGGAATATACAATATGTAAAATTAATCCAAAATGATAACTGCATCTGAAAGCAGGCTGGTGCTAGGTGGTGGTCAGAACATTATCTGATGTAATGCTGTCTACTGGGTGGGTAGGGTGGTGGGTAGGAGGGAGAATAGAAGAAAAACATTGCATGTTCATTTTCTTTTTTTATGTTTGTGACTATGGATGTGAAGGAATAATGTTCTTCAAAAGATAAATACAGCATGAAATGGTTGCCTGGTTAAAGATTTAAATATTTTTTTTTTTTCTTTTTTTTTTTTTTTTTCATTAAAACATCATTCTATTTTCTCTCATTTTACTGTATGATGTTCTAGTTGCATGTATCAAACATTAATCACAACTTTTATAAAAACTATATACTTAAAACTAATAGGAAAACAGTTTATTTCTGTTGAGGTCAAAACTTCATTTGAAAATACAAGTTTTCTTCTGACATCAGCTCGTGCTTTGAGATGTCATATGGCTCTATTTGTACAGCATCTTGGACTGAAAGCTGTCTCAGGCCAATCAAGACTGAAGCTAGATTGCTGCAATTTATGGACTCTTGAGAAGTACAATACACATCATATTGTCATTTTGCAGATGCTATGGCAAGGGAGCTTCTTTAGTATTCTGAAGCTCAGGTAAGATATCGTTATGAGTGACTCTGTGAGAGATACTACATATTAATAATGTTAATTTACATCAAATGATCCTGTTGCAAAATCTCAGCCTTAGAACTTACTTGGATGCATATGTCTATATACCTCAATTTCAAAAATCTTTGTACAGAGAATTTTGTGGTACTGTGTAATACACCTCACACTCTTATATACCTATATATCACATCAATATTACGCAATATTATGTACTACACTATAGTAATATAATACATTTTGAGATACAGTGAGAGAAGGTGTTGTCCTCAGGTCATGTTGAATGTGTAATGAAGTTCAGTGAGCATAGTGAAAGTTAATTTTGAGCATGCTTTTCAGTGTTTAAAAAATCAGGTATTAATATTGATAGTAACAATGAATGCAGAATTACCTATTAATGATTAAAATGAACTATCTATTCTGAGGCTGCTTTTTATTGCCTGAAGTAAATAACAGAGCTTTTATTGTTTTAGGTTCAGATATTATGGTTAGGAGTATGTATGAATTGGGAACCACAGTTTTTCCTAAAATTTACAACTGCTTTTTTGTCTTGGACCTTTCTATGCCTAGAAGAACTATTTGTTTTGCTAGGAAATTGTGAATCTTCTTTTTCCAGAGGGAGAAATATTACTCAAAGCTACAAACCAAAGCTTAGTTAACTTGAAAATAGTGGCATTTCTTGGTGTCACTAGTATAGGGTTAAGTTTTGCCTGCTGGAATGCTAGAGGGTTTATCTTGTAAGACATAGCTTGACAAGAGGAAAACACTTTGTCGAGAAACCTATGACATAAAATCATGGCAGAAAATGAACAGATTGAAAAGTCTCTGTAGCATCTATGTGGTGGTGCTTGGTGGTCAGGAATAATAGACCATGGGAGCTGCAGTAAGGAAGCAGGTGAGGCGTTCAAAAGTGCAAAATTAGCTTACGTGCATATGCTTTTAGAATTAACCTCGGTGTTCCATTCTGTGTGATTAGTATGTGTGGTTAAAAAGCGATCTTTCTTCTTTTTCAGTGGATAATTTAGATTGCAGTGAAAATATTTTTAGTTTTCTGAGTGGAATATTTTAACTTCGGCTCTTTTTTGGTTTTTTTTGAGTTTGGGATTTTAGGGAAAGCAGATTCTTTTTGTGTCAAAACCAAGGTTCATCTGACAAGCAGTTTATGATAAACTCAATTTTTAACAGGACCTGAAGTGTTACAATATTTGCCTTCTATTTTCCATATACATAGTGTAACCAGTAGCTGTTGCTGAAGGTGTTTCCAATTAAAACCACCATGTTTGTCATTAATGAGAGCAATTATTTTAACATTTAATTTTTAATTCCTGGAGAATGTTTGATGTCAGGTTTCAAAACTTTGCAAGAAACTTGAGTCTAATTCTGGAGTTCAAAAGTGCTGTCACCTGACTTGTAAGTGGTACATCAATATATCCAACTGAGATGGTGCAAAGCTCCTTTGAAAGAGTTCACTTGCAAATGTGAAACTTTTTAGTTTGACTAATCCTTGTGGAATTAGCATGTCCTAAAGTTAGAAATTAATCTCTGTGACCATGTGTACTATCAGTATATCAAAGACAATGTATTATAAAGGGTTTGTTCTTTCACGAAAACGTGTCGTACATTATTTTTTCCACACTTCTTGAGACAACAGAGTTGTATAACCTGGACATGCTTCTGTACCTCATGTCAAAGCAGGACATTTGCTGGGGAATTTTGATAGGAATTTGATACAAAGGCCAAATCACACAATGAAGACATATGCCCTGCATCACCCAGGACTAGTTTAATTAAAGAGCTAAAGAAACACTTTTGGTAACAGATAAAACTTTTAATACTGTAAATTATTAATATTAATGATAGAGTCATTATGAGAGAGATTTTGTCACCAATAGTCAATTTGTATAATATCTTCTGAAATACAATACTGAATCAATTAGCACTATGAACAGTGATGACTTTAATCTATGTTTGCCTGGTAGGAGAATTTGGAGAGGATTTAACCAATGTTTATGCATTTTCTTTTAATATGCTTTGCACTTTATCTCATTTCATCCTGCATTTCACCAAAGAGGTTAGACTTCTTTTTATACATTACCTACAATGAGTGTCTCAAAATTGGATGGTTACTGAAATAACTGAGTAATGTGAGCTGAATTCCAAATAGGCATCATTTTTACTTAAAGCTTTACTGGGCCTCAGCACTTGTCATAGTTAACCACAATCCTGGCTTCAATGTGCACTTACTAAGCCAAACTTTAGACACCCATGCATCTATTTTAGTCCTTGCCATTGCTCACAGTGGGCTTTTTATTCCTTGCACTATCATTGGATTCTCACATTTTTCTCAGGTGGGGGATTAAGAGGGAAAACTCTTCCTTATGTACCATGAAAATGTCTGTGGTAGCAAAGCCATTCAGACTTGAGCTATATCTAAGAATCTAATCAAAGGACATTTTAAACTCAATACTCATTTTCAAATAAGTCATTAAAATATAAGTTGTTTTGATGTGAAAATAAAAAATTGGTTTTATATGTGACTGTGTGTTTGCTTGACCCTTTCATCTTTATTTATAGCTTTAGGCGGTATGTGATAAGTGTAGCTGTTGGGGACAAGAGGAAATCTGAGAAGAAATTAGAGAAAATACAAAAAGAAGGCTGAGAAACAATGGAAGGCTAATATACTAGAGAATTCTGGGACTGTTTGCCACAGAGTCTTTCACTTGCAATTCTGCTATGTACACAACAAGGGTGCTGGATTGTCTGCAGACAGGTAGCTATAAAAGGATGGATGAAGATACTGCCAGATTACTGCAATGAGTGGAGCTCTATACATGCCCAGTTTTGACAAGGTGGGGGCAGCTATAAAATTTGAGGGTGGGACAAAGGCACTAGGGGAATTTGAAGAATGTACTTGAAGCTGGTCTTAAAGCCTGCCTGTGTCCCAGTGAATGCTGTGAGAGCTTTTTGAAGAACATTGCCTGTAAACTGAAGAGGGGAGAGTGACTAGTTTATGTATATATTGCAAGAAAGAGGGATATGCATGATTGGCAATTCTGGTTATCCTAGACATAATATGCCACAATAGTCCATCATGATCTATGTTTTTCTTTTAAAAACAACTGATTTGTTAGATTTAGACTAGATACTAAGAAGAAATTCTTTACTGTGAGTGTGGTGAGACGCTGGAACAGATTGCCCAAGGAAGCTGTGGATGCCCTCCCTCGCTGCTCAGAAGTGTTCAGTGCCAGGTTGGATGGGGCTTGGAGCAACCTGGTCTAGTGGGAGATGTCCCTGCCCATGGCAGGGGGTTTGGAACTGGATGATCTTTGAGGTCCCTTCCAACCCAAACCATTCTATGATTTGTGGCTGGGAGGTAGATCAACTTGAATTTCCTTCATGAGCACAGAGCAGATATCAAAATGAACCTTTTTTTAATTATCTAGCTGGATGTAGACTAGAAACACACTGACCTGGGTGCCTTCTCTTGCATAATTCATTGCATTGTTCTACTCTGTGAAAATCTAAGATAGCACTGTCACTTGCCTTTGTTGAAAATGAGAAGGTTTCAGTAGAATAGGTGCTTCCTGTTTTCTTTTTAAATCATTGAAATTAATTTTCCTCTGAATTTCAGAAGGTCAAAATTCACAACAGATTAGAGGCATGGTTAATGTGTCATTTTTATAAACTATTTTTTATAAATCTCATACGCTTCCTTGCTAAACAGGGGCAAAATCAATGAAATGTCAGTCTGAAACAGCTTATAGGAAGGAGAGAATTGTTTTTACAATACTGTGTATGTTATTCATCAGTGTTCAAAATGGGAATCTTTTCAATCAATAAGGCAGAAAGCGACTATGAACAAAAGGATATTGTCTTTCCCAAGACCTAAGCAAAAAAAAGATGCACTTTTCCCCTAGTTTCTATTTTTTTGTGAAATAACTTCCTAACATTGTATTTAGAAAAGAATGTGAAATTGTTCCACAGCAAGTTCAGTACCATCAGTCAGGTATGTATTTTAAATATATTTGGTCTAACTTAAGGTCTGGTATTTTTGAAAGACACTTGATTGGCTTAAGAGTGTTATGAAAGGAGTTGACTGTACACACAACTACAACTTTAACCTTTCATAATCATGGAATATCAGTTTACCCATAATGTGTGAATTGCTACATTGTTGAGAAGATACTCTGACAAGAAATTATTTTGTTCTAAAACGTGATGAGTAATCAAGTATTTGGTACATCTTTTTTAAGAAGGAGTCAAAGTAGTCTGGTATTGGTGTGGGGTTTTTGTTTTATTTTGTTTTTTATGGAACTAAGGTGAAAGAGAGAGGACTGGGTGAGTTACTTCATGTCCGGAGAAGACTAAAATGGAATGTGTTTTCTTCTTCTGTCTTAATACAGGAGAAAGGAGATTTATATATGTGTGTATTGGGGGCAGGAATAGGGTATTCCAGTGTTGCCGCAGACAGAGTTCAAGTAGTTTCTTCCAGGGCCTCTGGTATGGGCTAATGGTACTGAAGACATGCTACTGGACTAGATGGAAAGAAAGAACAATCCAAAATGACAATTACTAGTAGATTCAGTGCAACTTTAATTTAAATTCAATGAGTTGCTTGTTCAGTCAATTAAACAAGGGCTTTGTTGATAAGTTTTTAGTCTTTTCATTAATTTAGACATACAGTTGTAGGAAACCTTTAGAGCCCTCAAACAGCTGTTTCTCTAATCCTTTGAAAAAATTAATAAACAAATCTTCAGATCATATTCTTGCTTAACTCTTTCTCGCTTATTCTTTCCAGTTTAATATTGTTTTGGCAAACAGGAACAAAATGATATGTATAGTCTGCTTTGTAATATTTTCCAGTCTCTAAAACAATTACAGCTTTGTCGAAGAAAAAGAAAATTAGGTCCAATACCCATAAGTGTCTTTTTGGTAAGAACCTGATTTAATTAATGATGCTGAAGTCTAATGCCATGGGCTGATCGGATCGACTTCTGGGTCATGTGTCTTGAATTTTATGCAGCTAAGATTTGGCCAAACACTTGAGCCTCCAAAAATAACTCATACCAATTATATTTTTTGTTTCATAGCCCAGTCCCTTGTGTTTAAGATCATATGGAAGTTAAATCACAGAGGGAGAAAGAGGACAATATAAGAGTATGGTAAGCAGCCAGCTATAGAGCACGGCAAATTAAATTCAGAATAATATTACTTTCTTTTTTAATGTTAATTTTCTTTTTTTTTGTCTTTTAAATTTTTTCCTTACTTGCCTTTGGATAGAGCCTTTTTCTATGTTAGATTAATCCTGCAGTGTGCTGCTAGCTTCGGATTATGCATGAATGGCATTATCCATGGGTATTTTTCCAAAGCATGCTCTCAGGTCTTTAGCAACCTTTTCTTGTTTCTCACTGATTGGTTTAAAAAAGAAAAATACTTGGTATTTCTTGTTCCTTAGCATAAAAGTGACCCGGTGGAGTGATTCCCATCGCGCTAAAGCAGGAGGATGAAAACAGGAGTTGTAACGCTCCTGCTTGTTCTGGTACTCAAACTTCATAGCTGAGGATCACTTACACCTTGCAATTGTAGTGTTTGCTGTCATATTTGCGTTGTGTCAACATCCACAAAACACTCGGTTCCTGGAGTTCTCTGCTAATCATTCTGAATTCAGCCTAAAATCTGAGCATAGTATTTTTAGTAAACAATTGCCCCAAATTATTTCTCAACATCAGGAAAGAATCTCTCTAGAATGGCAGAGGCACATTTTCACAAAAGTGGGGGTTATTTGTTCCTCAGCCTGCTTGAGCATTCTTTGCTCTTTGACAGAGGAGCAGACATTCCCTTTGGATAGGGTAATCAGCAGCAGAAACAATGCAAGCCACGTTTTTCACAAGCCAGAAAAATAACGGTCTTTGTTATGGTTCGGCACAATGACTGAATAGACATTATGTCCAATATCTGTATGAGCTATTTCTTTGAAACTGTAATGGAGAGTTCATGAGGAGAGGTAACTAATGGAGTTCCTTGTTTATTGATAGGGAAAAAAGTGACATTTTCTTGTATTTTTAACAATGACTTAGCTCTAGAGATTTCCTGAATGTGAATCGGTACAAACAAAAGTTCAGCCTGTCACAAGATGATTGTTTTCAGTTTCTTACTACTGAAGATTCACATAGAAATGAAGTTTGGATCAAATTATATGAGATCAAATGGTGATTGTTAAAGCTCATTAACCTTCATAAAAATATAGAAGAATGATCATAATTCTTTTCAAGGTTGATCAGCCAAAAATGATGTCAAAAAAAGGAACAATGGTTAAACAATTGCTCTTCTTTTTGTTTGGTGGTTGGTTGTTTTGGTTTGGTTTGTTTTTCTTTGTTTTTTGGTGGGGTTTTTATGTTTTGTGGGGTTTTTTTGTTGTTTTGTTTTGGTTTTGGTTGTTGTTTTGGTTTGGTTTAGTATATATATATATATAAGTATATATATATAAAAGACTGGAAAGGTCCAGAATCAGCAGATAGACATTTGGAAAGGTGGTCAGTACAAACAAAACATATAAATGATACTTTGGTGGCTGGGACATGAAACAAGATTTTTAGTATAACTATTCATGTGCAAGTCTGCCTTGGAAGAGAGCATTAAATTGGCAACCTGATCAAACACAGATTCTAAATAAGCATAAAGGCTGTGGTGAGGAGGAATGCATGAATAGTAAAGAAAAAATTCCTACAGGAAACACAGAAGTAAGATTAAGTAAAGAATAAAATCACCCTGCTGAAGAGTACTCAGTTCCCTGAGTGGAAAGACCTCATTCACCAGTCTTTCAGGTTATAAAATCATGGGCAAGAACTGCAAGGAGGAAGAATAGTGAGAATTCACCAGTTACAATAAATGGATCCAGGAAAGATCTTCAGTAGAGTTAAGAGAAATTTGGTCTGGGGGACAAAAGACGGTATTCTTGTACATGATTTGTTCATTATATTTAATATGAATTCAGGAGCTGAGTTAATTGCTTTGGAGCAAGAATTGTGGAAGGGCAAACTCTAGACTTAGGCTGAAGGCAAAAAAAGATCAGCTTTCTGAGTGTGATACGGCTACATAGGCAAGGAGCAATGTGATTGATACCTTTGCTTTCAAAGGAGTCTAACTGAACTGTAAAAATGTGGTGGGCTACATATTAAGTGAGAAAACTTAGGGCAGTATTTGATGGCAACTGTCAGCTAGAAAGATACCTGCAGTGAACTTGAACAGTGCTGCCTGAATGATTTTCAGTCTTACTGAGAAGAATAGTGAAACAAAAGAAAGAAACTATGAAGGTGATGTACTTCTGTAGGATCTGTTATAGTCAGAACATATTCTTGCATATCTTTCTGATCCTTCACACTTACAGAAACACACTTTTAGAAAGTTCTGGGCAGAACAAATTGACGAAAGCCCATTACAGTACAAATAACTTGTGATTCATCAAAAGGGTGGGGGCACAGGCCTGGAGGAAGTTGAAGTCAAATGTCACCACCCAAAAATATATCTGAAATGATGAGGTTTCTTCCTCTGATGAATATTTGGAGTAAATTCCACAAAAGGCCATGCTCTTTATGAACTGTGTGATGCCGACCTTGCGTGGGCTGGGGATAAAACGTAGGACTGGGTTCTGAAAAGATACTCTAAATAACTTACTGACCACATCCTGGGAACTGGCATTTGATGATGTTTCTAAGCCCACAGCCGTTTCAGCAAATGCCAGTAGCTCAAGACTTAGTGGAGTGGTACTCCAGTTACAGTGATATGAATCCTGTCACATGTTGTTTCAGGGAGCTTTCAGACACCAAGAATAAGCGTGTACAAATAGCGAGAGTGTCTGGCAAGAGGTTGGGCCATGGGAGACATTCAGAAGATGCTTCCACATCTTCATCATTTCAGCAGTGTGACAGGTAGATTGTAAGCCACTTATGGTATTGATAAAATAGTAATAGTTGGGCGAAGTGCCCCTTATTAATGTGTTTCAAACCTATCTCAAAAATAAATATTATAATAGGAAAGTCTCTGAGGATGACTGTCTATTAAGAAGACCATAGATGACTGAGATTTTTCAGCATGATAAAGGAGCCTGTGATGATGCAACTGAATGGCCTTCTTTCATCACTGTACAAACCCAGTGTGTATGAGTAACCACTGATGACCACATACAAATGAAAACTAACCATGTTTTTTGTTGGGTTTTTTTTAATTGGCCTCAATATCCATAAGGGACCTGTGTTCTGCCTGGCACTTCTGTGCAAGAGGGGGGAGCTTTTTGTTTATGTGCTGCAGTTCCACAGCAGTTCCACCATCCTCAAAGGTCAGCAGTTTATGAGAAACAGCCCTGCCCCCTGCCATAAAGTTGCCACACATGGAGCTCAACATATCCACTGCCTAAGGGAGGAGGCTGAGGAATGGTAAAGTGACTGCTGTTTACAATGTAGCACACCATTTCCTCCTGTAGTGTTGTCTGACTGCTTTTTCTGGCTTTGTGGAAATGCTTTCCAGCAACTCTGCAATTCAGCTGATCACAGAAAAGCAATTGCTTTGGGTTCAACACTCCAGCCTCAGGAGTATTACTTCAAGCCCTAACCACTTTGCCTGAGCACTGAATGCCAAGAGCTTTCTTGCATCAAAAAGACTTGTCTTTTTTTCTTCTAAGCTACTGCATACTGACCACATTACTTCTACAAATAGTCCAGTTGGTTAGTCAGGAGAAATCCTGATGACATTGGATGTAAATCTTTGTTGTAAATTGATGTATGTTAAACACAGAAGCTGAGATATGTCTTTTCCTGCCTGTACATTTGTCTGTATGAAACAATATGCTTAATCTGATGGGTCCTGGTAAAAACGGTGATGTGAAATATGAATGTTGCCATCATGAGTGCCGCTATAGCAAGAGTTCTTAAGAGACATACAGCAGCACAGGCAAACCATTCAGCCTTAAATACTTATAATGCTTTCCTCTTTTGAATTGTTCTGCACTTAATAGATTATTCTTCATCTTATGACAAAAGCATCAGTAGTAGCTGAATACTTACTTGACCCACAGAACACTGACTTGGAGAATTTTTAATAACTGATAATTTCTGAAGGTATAATTTGTGCAGTAGTGAACAGGTGGCTGTTATTGGCAGTAGAGGAAAAGGCACATTGATGTCAACTGCTGGTTAATGTTTGCTGCTGGAACCTCTCATAGACTTAAGACTGGAAAAATAAATGTCCATTTTATATGCTCAGGCAATAGCAACTTTTGTTTGGGACACGAGTAAAAGTGCATAGCATGAAAACCATATCCTGAAGCCTTAATCAGAATGTCCTCTTATTTTGCCTTTACTTTTACTAATATTTTGTAAAATACTAGAAATAATTCTCAGTATTTCTCTTATTTCCAACTATCAGGACAAAATTAAATTATACAGGTTTAAAAAAGCACTTAAATAGCCCCCAGAGAGCTTATGATAGATATATACTCTTACCCAAGGATATCATCTTATTTGATTTTTGTGGCAGAAAAAAGAAATGTACTTATTTAGAGCTGCATTGGCGATTAAGACAAGAATCTGTCCCTTCCATAAGATATGCCTAGTCCAAGGTTTTTAATGCAGTCAGTGGGGGTTTGATATTGACTTCAGTGAGCTCATGATCAGTTTCTTCTTCATATCTGGAAGCAGAGAACTGTCACTCTGGGTATTTAATCCTGGAACGTGAAGATGAGCCTGTGACCCAGCAACATTTGAGGAGAGTCCCTGCCCTTGGTCTGCATGTTTTGCAGCGATGAGTGGGTATGAGCATTGAGAATGTATGCAGGAATGAGTGTCTTTGACTTCTATGCCAACGTACATAAGGTAGGTCCTTCTATAAGTCTCTCTAGAGAAACGTAGATGATATTAGAATTTTACTGTTTGGCCCAAATTTTTTAGGTATTTAGGTTTCTTTTTATGACACGTTCTGCCTTGCCTGTCAGCGCAGTTCTAAATAAGGCAGTCAAATGCAAACGCGCAAAGGGAGAGGTTTCTTTAGCATTGGGAAACACATGCAAACTCTCAGAATAGATTTCCCGTGCCCCTCTCCCCTTACTAGAGTCTTGTTTCATTTTGGAAAATTGGGAACCTATGGCCAATTTTCAAAGCACTGTCCAAAAGGTACACCAAACCCTCTCCCATGGGCATTGGTGAGAAGGATTTGAACAGGTTCTCCCTGTTTTAATTTTGTCCTAATGCCCAGTTGACTTTAACTGCAATAGGATTGCAATATTATACAGAATGGCCCTGAAGTACTCTAGTTTTTAATAAAGATGCTATAATAGGTTGGGGTAGATCTTTTAGATGGTGGTTTTGAATTACCTACTATATTTGTTATTATTGTGGTTTTGGTTTGGTAACTTATGAAGTGACATGAGAATGTGAAGCATTTTTTCATATAGTAGCTAAGGCAGTTAGACTCAGAAATGCTCTCTTACTATAAGCTTGCTTATGTATTCCTACTGGTGGTGTATGTTAGTTCTAGGGAAGTCATGGAAGGCTTAATTGTATTTTATCTCATAGCACTAATAGGAATTTTGTTGTAATAAACTTAGTTTGCACTTTGAGAAATAAAAGGTTCTGCAATACAGTGTAATGATTTTTGGTAGAAATGAAGTATAAATATTAACATAGCTCTTTTAAAGGAAGTGTATGTTTACTGAGCTTTTCTGTATAGAAGTAAACTTGTATTGCATTCCGAGTGTAACAAATCATATCTAAAAGTTCTCAGTGCTTTGTAACACCACTTGGCAAGAAAATTGTTTTTTTTTTTTTATTTCTGATGCAACTGATGTACAAACCCAAATTATTTTTCTCTTTTTCCTTCTATTTCATGGCCTAATTTAGTCTATGTGATCTTAGCAGTAATAAATTAACAATTAATTTGCAATTCTGAACACTACCTTACATACAAGGATTTCAGTGCACTTTATAGCAGCTATTAAATTAAGTAACCCTCCTTCATGGAAAAGGGAAGTATTGATCATTTTTATTATAAAATGGTGAGGAGTGAGGTGCACAGATCTTGCACATTATGCAAAGATCACGCAGGAAGGCTGTGGCAGGTATGTAGATGGAATGAAGGAATCTTTTCATACACTGTGCATATGGTTATAGCAGCCACAGAATTTGTCTGTGAATCCATAGACATTTTGATTTATAAAGTCTAGCTGTGCCCGATTTCACTGTTGCTGTTCCTGGTTTGTCACTTGGCAGCCTGGTGTAATGCAAAGCTTATTCCAACTGATAGATGCTAGCAACTATAAAGGAGGTAGCTATATCTCTCAGGAATCTGTTTGTTCACCCTCTAGCTAGGCAGACATTGCTCGTTGCCATGCAGCTGAGTAGATGTTTTGTAAGAATGTATGTGACTGTTAATGACCACTTTGCTCGCTATTTGTTTGTTGGTTATGCAATCACTCGTATGCTGTTCTGTTACAAAATGATTTTCCCTGGTCCTTAATGCTTAACCCAGTGCTTAGTACTTGCTTGATTAGACTCTGAGACCAGGCCTTTGTCAGGTTGTGTCATTTTCTTCAAAAACACAGCGGGAATAATATGATTTCTGATTCCTACAGACAATCTCAGGGATTCCTGTAGTGCAGCAGTGTTTTACAGGGCTCCAGAGGCAAAGGGACTACTGCAAAGAGCTATTGCTCCCTTTCTGATATTACTACTAGCACTTGAGTCTGAACTGGAGCCTTCATATTCACTCTCCCACCAGTAATACAGGATTCTGTGATCTATCTGAAGCTTTGGAGTATGCACAACCATTATCTAAAAGTTAAATATAATGTGGGCTGTTGCTTGTATGTAGTATGCCTGCTTTCCTCCCCACTGCTCTTCTCTCCTTGTCCCCATCTAGATGGAGAATTGACAGCTGTGGCCTCAAGCAGGGTGTGTTTGGTAGCAGGATTTGGATGCCAAGTTCTGGGATATCATTCTCACAGTGGCATTTGGGTCTGTGACAAGCTCTGGCATTGCACTGCCTGCAGCTGTGAGGCTCTCTCTGAGGTGGTGTCGGGTCAAGCTGCCTCCTCCATGACAGAGCCCCTTACTGATCACTTGCCGCTTTCCATACCAGATACTTTCTGGTATGGTATAAAAAATTCACATGGGGGACTCATAGCCACTGTGGGCAGGGTCTGACAACCATGTATTTTTTTTCCTTTAGATCTGTTGGTAAAATTATCTCAGACAGTAAACGCCATTACATCAAAAACTTGCACTTACAGTACAAGCTTACTTTCAGCAGGCTCTAGGCAAATTCTTCAGGAGATTCTCTATGCTCAAATATTTATTCATTAGGACATATTTGCTTCTGGAGATCTTTTGAATCTGTTCTATGAATTGTAGGGAAATGAATGTTCCCAGCAGTTAACCAATGTATTTTATTACACCTCCTCTTGGTTGCCGACCAATTCACTGATGAATCATAGAATCGCAGAATAGCCTCGGTTGGAAAAGACCTCTAAGATCATCAAGTCCAACCATTAACCTAACAAACACTGCCAATTGACCAGTAAACTATGTCCCTCAGCACCACATCTACAGGCCTCTTAAATACCTCTAGGGATGGGGACTCCACCACTGCCCTCTGCCAGTGCTTGACAACCCTTTCAAATGAAGAAGTTTTGGAATCTCCCTGGCACCAGCTGCACGGCCATGTACAGGAAACTGATTTATTTCCACAAAGAGAATGTGGCTTGCAGCGTCCTCAGGAAGTCGCCATCTCCTTCAGAGCGTTTGAGTCTGGCAGCAGCTGGGAGCACCCTGCAGTCTTCTTGCAGGAGCTCAGTACCAGGCACTGACAATATCTCTGATCATTCCAGTCTTTTGAGTTCATCTCAGGTGCTTTTGCTGTAGAAAACTGTAACAATGCCTGTTTCTACTTCTACTCCTATTTGTTGTCCATCTTATTTGATTCTGCTTTTGAGATGTGATACACGTATGTCAGCTCATGCAGGTGTGTGTTTGTGTAGGTGTGCTGAACTGGGATAATAGACACACCAGGTGAAATGGGGTTAATCTCACAAAGTGAATTACATTGGTAAATGCAGAGATTCTGTTCCACATAGCCGACAAGGCAACTGTAAATCAAAACCATAAAATAATCCCTGGTGTTTATTTTCTATAGAGCATCATGGTCACAAGAAAAATAAACCATCTGAAAAGGTCTGTAAAGAAGAGACAAAAGTTGACTGAAAAAGTCATTTTAATTATTCATCTTCCCAGCGCAGAACTCATGGGATAAAAAAAGTAGAAGTAGCAATACCTGTGATAGACTGCAAATAAGAACCTGTGGACTGATAATTAAAATTCTGTTCTCTTACTGGTATCAGTGGAAATGTTAAGTGCTCAGCAACTCTGAAAATCAGTGGAATCAGATTTCAGCCAGTGCCTTTGTTCTGAGAGACCTGTTAGATTGTCTGTTCTACTATGTGAACTAGAAATCATTTTGCTGTGGATGAAACAGAGCTGTCTCTGGGATGGAAATGCCATGGGGAGTAAAAAACCATGGGGAGGATACATTTTTTGATCCTGATAGTGAAGTAATGCCATACCTGTTACTAAGATCTTTTCTTAAACGTTCCCACGTAACAAGCCGCATAGACCTTACTCATGTTAACAAATGATTTGCTTTATCTTCAGTTTTATCTCCACTTCAGAAAGTCAAATGACTACTTCAACATGCTATTTTAACTACTCCTCTATGTATGCTAACATAGAGGCCTAATGTAGTCATCTAACATTGATAAATGTCATAAGTCACTAATGTGCTATGTGACTTCCCCAGAATGTTTTGCTCTTGTTCTGACTGTCTGGATACAAGAGAGAGCATATTTAACTTTCTTTGTGGATCCTTCTGTGGATTCCAGTGTGGTCTAGCCAATGAAATAAGTGTTCACTGTACAGAAACTGGCGAAAGGTGCCTATCAAAATGTTAAATGCAAAACTGCTTTAAAAATAGGATATCAGTTATAATTAACAGTATGGCTTTAACATGGATTTTTTTTTTTGTCTTTTTCTTTTCCTTGAAATCAGATTGCAGTAGGAAAAACCATAACCTTAGCAGAGGAGAAGTAAGACCCAAACTACCAAAAAAAAATCCAGTGGGTATTTGACATAATTGCTGCTGTGAAACAAATTGAGACAACTGGAAAGAGATTACCTACAATAACGCTTTTTTTTTCATAAAGCTTTCATGATTTAAAGCCCTGCTCCAATTAATTTTACTAATAAATTAAACTACAACTTCCTGCCAGCCAACTATCATCTCCAAATTGTTGAACAGAACAATGAGTGACATGTTTGAGGGCAAAACCAGAATGACTGTCATACCTCAGAAGGAGATTTCAAGAATTCATGGCTTTTAGAGATCAGTGGAACATGCCACTCTCTCACGCTGTGCCTCCCCCTGCTCTGTCTGACAGCAATTTAATATCACATAATGTCTCTTTTGTCAGAATTCTACATGATGTAAGTCAACCTGCTGATATGACGTTAGCAATACTGAATCAAGCACTGTCATGTCAGAGAAAATATGGTGATCAAAGTCAGCCATCCCCACACTGACCCTAAGATCAGGCTTCAGTAAGGAGGTGTAAAGCATGGCTTACAAAAAATGTTGTGTATTTTTCCTGAAGGCCATTAGAAATCCCCGGTATCATCGTAAAAGTTGCTTGTGTCAGTCAGCTACTGCTCTGCTACCTTTTCTGACAGAATGGCATGTACGTGAACATAAAATATAATTTTAACCAGATTAGAATATGCTTAAGGCCAGAATCAAACTTTCAGAGGCTGACAGGAAAAGAAGTTAAAGGGCCAACAAGCTAGTACAATGTGTTGTAAGCAAGAATAAAAAACAACGTATGATCAAAACAATGTGCTAATTAATACAATAGTGCTGGGAAACTGAGGGAGGGCTGTTTCCTTCACAGTTTAGAAACAGCCAGAACATACTGTTCTTGAACTAGATAACAGCTTTGCTAAGGTAAGGGAGAAGGCCCTCTCCATTTGAATCATAAGCCTGTCTTCACCAATGCAAAGAAAGCCTTCCAAAGCTAGCTGAGATAGTGAGAAGTCGAAAAGAAAGGAATAAAGTGTTTATTTGTTGTTAGTTCATTAGTCTCTTGAGCCAGTAGATCAAATTAGACTAAGTCAGTTCTTTGCATGTGACGTACTGGGACAGACAATTTTAAAATAATTTGGACTGATTCTGTGGTGAGCCCTACAAATGAGATTACTGGGCTATTTTAATGAAATTTATCATATGAGTAGACTAAAGTAATTTGCAGTGCTTAATACTTGTAGGTGAGCATAATAGCTGGCTTTGTAGACACATGTTTGAACAACTTCTTAAATGCTAAATGACTTTAGGTATGAAGGAATTATTGTGTGCGGTATGATGAACCACTTGGTGAAAAGTGGTAAGTTTGAAAAGTTTAGGTGTGGTACAGTCTGATGCATTTCATACTTTATTGAGAACTTTCTGGTTTGGTCTAAGGGGAGGGGACTGATTCTGTCCACTTGCAAGTAATTTACATCCTTAGGGCTAGATCATATTGTATTGTATTGTGGGTCTGGAGGTTAATTCTGGTCTGAGCTATATTTGGGTTTTGAGGGTAGAAAAAAAAAAGTAATCCCACTATTAGGAGACTTTTCTTCCTGTTTTTAAACCATTCCTATATTTCTGGGACAGTAAAATTAATGACTTTATTAACCACTCTTTACCTGATTGCAGTGAAAGGGGTCTCTTCTTCCAGAAAATGTCATTGTGGTACTGGAGTGTCAGACAGTTCTGTCTTCACTTTTACTTTAGAGAAGAGAAATTCTGGGACATACCTTGGACTGTATTTTGAATGAAGAAAAAAAGAGGAAATGGATCAGGGGGTGGGCAAGATTGGGGGACATGTTCAGAAAAGACAATGTGTGTAAATGAGAGACTAAGAGAATGTAAGGCAGAAATCTTTTCTGGGTTTTAATAGGAAAGGGAGAGTTTATTCCTTTTGTCTCCTTCAGTGAGTTTGTCTGAGTCTGCCCTGGAAAAGGTCAGGGCTGTACTGGGACGGCCACCCTCATGGTCTGGCAAACACTCTGCTGGTGGTTGCTGACAAAGAAGTGACACATTCCTTTTGAGCTGTTTAGGTTGCGTGCTCCCAGCTTGAACACTGTAGAAAATTGTGTGAGGAGGAACCAACACCTGCAGAACTAGTACAAGAGATTCATGTGGAACGCACTACAGTTCCTGGGCAGGATCCTGTAATCCTAGATGGGATGGCATTATACTGTGCTCTCACATTGGTTGTCCTTTGTATTCCAGGGGACTATTTGGAGAAACAAATGCTGTTTGGCATGAGTCTGGCCCTGCATAATTTACATTACTATTATTGTATTTTATAGCATGCAGAATAGAGACTTGATTCTGAACTGAGTGTATGGAAATGTGGCTGCCATTTGTCAGTCCGGATTTAATTAGTTGCATTAGCCGTAATGGTGAAGATAGAAGGAGCAAAATGTGCCTACACACAGGCAGAAACATCAAGAAACAGTTGCTTTTAATGGAGAGTGGCCCAATTTATAATCAGGTTTCATGCTTCTTATTTTCTGACGGTGCAGATCTGAACTCTTATTGATTCAGACAAATATGTGGGGAGGGGGGAGGTTCCCAGAGGTGGAACTCATACACCCATAGGTTACAGTCTGATGCTGCTGCTGTATCCAACCGTTGTATCAGTATTTATTCTAGCACAACACTGCAGAAATTAAAAAAAAACTTAAAGAAAGAAAGGAAAGAACCAGAATGCCTCAGCAATTAGCTTGACAAAGCCTGGTACAGTTAACCATCGAAACACCTGCTTAAATCTCATCACATTCAAAATTCACCAAATCACTTATGCTTGTGCTTTAGAGCTTCGCTGCTCTGGGCCAAAGGACTGGGGAAAAGGAGATTTTTTTTCAGTACAGGAAGAATTATGAACTTGATGCACCTGGAATTTCTCTAGATAATATACCTCAGAAAAACAGGAGTAAAAGAGCACAGCATTGTAACACTGATGTGTGCATATAAATGACTGCGACGTGTGTGAGATGCAGACTCGGAACACGTTGCTTTGGTCTCTGACAGCAGTTATTTTCCTGGAAGTGCAGAAGGGCCAAATTCAGACCTGAGAGAGATGATTGCAACTTCTTTGAAATCAGAATTACAAACACATACCTTAGCTCTTAACTTGACCTTAAGCCAATTTGTATTTCCAGTTTAAATATATCAGAGAAACCAGAAGGATTTTTTAATTCCACTTTTTGCATGAAAAGTTTTGAGGACAAAGTTTGTTTCTGGTGGTAAAACGCATGACAATATTAGAATGAATGCAACTAATCATGATTGAATAGTCATGGTATAAACCTGCCTGCAGTCTCTGAGCAATAAAACTCAGCTGGCATGCCACAGGTACTTCTCAAACAGCAGGGGCTGCTTTTCTAAATAGACTGTATTTATTATGGGTGGCGGGGTATCTGCATTCTGGCTCAGTTCCCTGTAGTAAGGAACTGACCACATTACTATTTGCAAACACAGGGTTCACTCAAGTGGTACTAAAAAGAGAAGAGGTGGGGCAAGCAGGGCTTTAAAAAGCAAAGAGGAGTTCATCCAAGTTTGTACGTAAAAAGCAGCTGCATTTTGGAGAAGGACAGTACCTGGAGATCTCGCTCCCGGTACTCCACGGAGGGCTGGGGTGAACAGTTTGCTAAATTCACCACTTTTAAGATATAAACAACAGCTTTGCTTGTTGCAAGGGAATTCGTGGTGATCCTTGTGAGCACTGCTTTTAAGCTGTGTTAAATTTGTGGCAAGAGTGTCAGGCATTTCATACTTGGCTTCCAAAAAAAAAAAAAACGAGAGAGAAAAGAACCCGATGTATGTGGGGAAGAAATCTCCCAGGAATTTCTTCAACGTTGTAGTCAGACACAGTAAGGGCTAAAGTGACAAGGAAAGCAAGGCAAAGATAAAACTTGGTATTGTGATAAGATGCTGGAGTGTAAAGTGGGAGATTGCAGAAACTTTTTGGAATTACACGTGCTCATCTCATCCTGGATATGACTGAGCACAAGCTAGTTTTTCTCTAGTGTAGTGACAGTTCAAAAAGCTCTCAAGATGATGTTTCTCTTCCTTGCTGCTTTTTTGTCAGTGGTTTTTAAAATTGGTTTTGTCAGCCTCTCAGCTCTGCAGCACTGGAACTGTCCTAATGGATACAGATTAAAGACTGAAAACTCTACTTGCATAGGTAAGTTGCTGACCATTCACAGATTAAGAAAACATTTGTATTCTCTTCATCAAGCTGTATAATTTTAAGAGTTTTTTCACAGATTGCTTGTGTGTTGATAAATTGATAAATCAGCTTCTTGATATATTTTGCTTCGCATAATGAACAGAACTCGTTTTATTAATTCATTTTTCAGAAATCAGTCACTTGTCTGGCAGTTTAACTATCAGAAAGCAGAGTAAACTTTCATGTGATCATTAAGAGATCTGAAATGTTCCCTAGTTACCAAAATTCTTTGCTATAACTTTAGTGTCTCTGTATTTTCAACATACATGCATGAACATATTCATGCTTTTATATATGTAAAATTCATGTATAGATGTATTTTTGTATTTCTATATGCATATAGAGACAGTATTTTAATGACTGTGTATTAGTATATACTTAGATGTGAGCTAGATAACTTTAAAAACTACTCTGTGTTTATTGGTGCATGTAGATGTGTGCACTTATACTTAGTAATATGTCTCATATAAGATATGAATTGCAGGTGTGTTTTGATACTGTAGTACTAAAGTCTGGGTGAAATTTATGACACTAATATTAGTACAATCACTTCCAGTGATTTGGAACATGTAAAATGCAGGTTCCTATTCTGGCAAAGTGTACGACAAAGAATGACAGAACCCTTCTTCCTACCCTGCTACCTTGGAGTCCAATTTTTCTTTTAGAAATCCAAAGCCAATGAACTTGTGTTCTTTGCAGTAAGGAGATGAGGAAATGCTCTGTAAGGATTCAAGCAAATAGACCTCATACTTGGAGTTAATGCTTTTGCCTTAGATTGCTTGGGCTTCAGAGGCTCTGACTCAGTTCTTGACATGATGCCAGTGATTTAATAACAGGTGCCTCCTCTGTGCATTCTGCCAAGAAATACCATATTGCAAGCAGAAAATAGAATAATAGAATCATAGAATGGTTTGTGTTGGAAGGATGCATATTAAATGCTCTCGTATTGAGAGAGGAGGAGCTAGGAATTTTTTGCCTACGAATGCTAAACCTGACTGAAGGTTTATCTGAGAGCCAAACACACCTAGGGTACTTCCACACTGGTGCTTGAATCCAAATGAGAAGCATATTTCTGAAATGAATCTCCATCCTGCCACCTCTTACTATTCTTCTTCACATTGCAGAGCACTCTCAAAGTACACAGTCTAGATTCCCTTTAGGCCAACCTAAACCAGAAGGTGTTCCTGTAGGACAGCATCTCTCCTCTCTGTTGTTGATGGCCATTCAGCCCACGGGACCAGACTAGACATAGTTCTTCATAACCTCAACCTGAAATATATGCAGTGTGTATGTCATATCCTCAGCAACTATTGCGCTTTACACAGCTTCTCCTATAGGTCCGCTCTATTTGCTAACATGTATGTAGCTTCCATGAGCTAATTAGGATGTACATTAGTTATGACTTCTACATTACTGGGTTGCTCAATTAAGAGCTCACATATAACAAGAGAATCCCAGCGACTTAAAGGGAATTGCTTGGCTATTGTTTAAGGAGTCAAAATGCACTTTAAATATTGGCATTCAAAAGGTTGCAAAGATGTACTTTTTATTTCAGTTGATGTATTTTGCATTTGGTGTACATTGTTCTTCCATTAATGGAAACATAACCTGGCCTGCATTATGTCTTTCTGTTGAAAATTAGATAGATTCAGCTGCTGTATGAATGGTGGGACTCTACATAAAGCACCAAAACAGACTGACCAGTAGCTCAGCAAACTCAAGAAATAGTAATAGATGAAGTCTTTTGTGTAAGAGCTAATGTTACTGTAGCATACTCTGAGCAATTCCATGTAACACAGAATACATGAAAAAAGAGGCGTGCTAGGGTATCTCTTTAATTAGAGACCACTGGATTACAGAGGATTAAACAAAGGTGAAATTTTGACATGAAATGTAAGACTGAAGGGTGGAATGGATTTCTCCTGTTCTTTCCTCTGTGTGCTGGATACACGAGTTGTCTTCCAACCAGAAGACCAGATGTATGAGATTCTAGTTCATTAATTATGTGAGCTAGAGGGTGCAGTGGAAGCAAGTGGTAGGAAGCTGGAGGCAGGCTTTGAAGGTAATACTGGGGATAAATGTGTTGAGTGGGAGACATGACTCATACCACTGAACTGTGAACAATGACAGCGAGCTGAACTGTGGCTTGGCCACCATTCTTGGTGAGCTGTAATAAATATACCAACAGTAAAATGTTATCTTCTGTGACCATGGTGGCATCCTGCCAGCCATAGGGACTACCCTGAATTGAGAAGTTGTCTGCTCTCTGTTAGTGGACTGTTATGAGCGACATTTCCTGGAAAGAGTGTAGGCTTTTCTAGATTTGTTTTCCATACTGCCACTGTAGATGAAGGTCTAGGTCGTGCTCTTCTTACATGGCTAAATAGCTCACTTCTTAATTAGTTCCTTTTATTTCTAGGGTTATTCACAGATCAAAGGCCTTCTCATCCTGTGGAAGGATAATGAAATCTAACCCTAAATGTCTCACATAATTTTATACAGTTATTTTAAGAGAGATTATTTGAATCCTGGATTGGTATGCCAAGAAAGGAGAGGCCTTTCAGAGGGGCCATGTGGCCCACAACAGCAAGGTTTATAGGAAAGTATGGGAGAACAGATCATGAGGTACGAACAAGACTAGTCTGGTAAATGAACATATCAATTTATCAGCAAGTTAGGATAGAATTGGAAACATTTCTGCAATTTTTGACATTTCCATCTTGATTAAACATTTGTTTTAAGCTGATGTCAAGACTGGGAGCTCAGTTACCTCAGGACTTTTTACAAGGGTATGTAGTGACAGGATGAAGGGCAATGGCTTTAAACTGGGAGAGGGTGGATTTAGATTAGACTTTAGGAAGAAACTCTTTACCATGAGGGTGGTGAGACACTGGCCCAGGTTGCCCAGAGAAGCTGTGGCTGCCCCCTCCCTGTCAGTGTTCAAGGTCAGGCTGGATGGGGCTTTGAGCAACCTGGTCTGGTGGGAGGTGTCCCTGCCCATGGCAGGGGGTTGGAACTGGATGATCAGGATCTTTTTCAAACTAGATGATTTTGTGATTCTGTGATATTTAAGGTCCCTTCCAACCCAAACCATTCTATGATTCTAAAGAACTCATCTCTCTTGGACCCCAGTGAAATTACAGAAATTTCTGCGTCTAAAGAAAAATGCTCTGAGCTACACAGGATTTATTATTCCTAGAAGGTAAAAACATGTTCATATTTGGTCCTGAGAGAGCTTTGATTTCTAACATACTCGGGGATGGGTCTTATGCCTGTTGGAATCAGTTGCCTGTTCCCTCCAGAAATACCACTTTAACAATACTAGTTTTTATTCTCTCGTGGTGTATAAATGCTTTCCTCACTTGAGACCAAAACGTTTCCCACATGGCATTGTTTATCTGAAGAAGCCCCTGCAGCAGGCCATTTCATTATCAATTTCAGGCTAGATACTGGTGTCTGTTAGGTAAATATATTATGTTCTGGATAATGCAAGGCTGGAGGTGTACTTTGGCTTCAGGGCTGAATTTGAATACTCACTTTATAAGTTTTAAAAGTGAAGGAAGACAGTTATTTTAAAAAAATCCAAACCAACAATGTTGTAAAGAAGTTTTTGGAGAAGGCAAAACACAGCCCATGTTATTGAAGCTTTACTTAATCATAGTTTCTTAAATTCTGCACATCTCTACTAACTTCTGACATTAACTGATCAGACCTTGTTACTTCTTCAGGGCTAACATGCTGCACATTCTTACAGAGCTACAGCCTGCAATTGAAGGTGACAACTGCAGCTGTCTAGGTCAGCTCTTTTGGTCAGATGCTTCTTTCTGTGTCTCAAGCTTTCCTCCTTTCTTTCTTACTGTTTACCACTCTCCTGCCATGGAGCACTGATGATGCAGAATATTAAGTTGTTCCTCTTTGTGTTATATGTCTTTAAATTCACCTTAATTAGGTATGTCCTGGCTCAACTTTGCTCCATACAGCCTTCTGAAGACACACTGTTAAAACTTCTTATGTTGTATTTTGAGAACTATGAAATGCCAAAATCTTGCTAATTCTTAGCAATACTTTCTTTGCAAGCATTGCCTAAGGAGCAGTAAGGGACAATGAAATGGGGAACTGTGTTGTCTACTTCTGTCGTGACATGGATAAACCTCTTGAGATCCCACTGTATCCCTTCGGAAAAGCTGCAGTCAATGCATGCTTGTTTTCTTGTTTTCTGCAGCTGTCTTCCAGCTAGCTCACTTCATGTTATACTGCCTTGGGGAAAGATACTTGAAAATATCATTACCAAATAGCAGTCAGGAATTCTTGAACATGGGTCTGAACCCACAGACCAATTCATGAGAAGATTCCCATTGAATTCTCTGGAAATTGGATCCAGCTGAATGTGGACAAATGCTATCTTTAGCTGTAAAAATTTAGATTAAAATAGTAAGGAGGCAAATATGTTACAAGAAATGACAGAAATGGCGCCACACATCAGATGAAACTTAATCCTGAAGAGGACTAAGGGACAGACTCCAGGACCAATGTCTAATACTGCAAGAGTCATCATTGTTTGACTCAGTGGAAAATAGCAGATATTAATTTAGTGTTCTGTTTTAAACAAAACTGACTACTTTCTAGTATCTAATTTGAAACCTGATTATAAAGGGAGCTATATGACAGTATTTGCTGATGCCTTTCCAAGAAGGCCAGATGACAGCCTCGTGGACTTCATCTTTGAAAGGAAAGCCAATAAAAGTATGTTGAAAGTTTCATGATCCTGCAAGTAGAGGTCCATTTCGAAGTTACTAATTTGCACATAGAATTTATTTCAAAGACAAAACCAAAATATATTTTTTTTCCGTTCTAGTGCCCAAACCCTTAAGATCTGAGTCCAGAAAGATAAAAAACTAAAGATATTGTAGTACCTTGAGATAATTTTTTGGCATTTCTTTTCAAGATGTCTACAAGTGGTTTCTGAATTGTATTTCAGTTCTAAATTTGATTCTGCTTTATGCTTGATTAAATTATATGATTTCTCTTGCTGTTGTATCTGTGATATGATCACCTCTATGGCTCTGGACTTGAAGAGTCCTGGAGTGGATAACCACCTTATTGTATTCACGTGTATTTCTTATCATAGTATTTGAGCACTTCACAGCCTCTATTCTCTCAAAAATCGTGGGTCACCGGGTTGTACTTTAAAACTGATTTAAAATTAGAGAAGATACCGCACTCTGCTGCATCTATTTTATTGTGAACTGATGATAGATGGAGCATCTTTTTCCATTTCTGGCTATCTTCTGTTCTTTGAGCTGTATGCTTTTAACAAAACAGATAAAAGAGATGGACTGCTTTCTTTGTAACCCAGATGAAATTTCATGTGCAACCTTGTATAATATTATGGTCGTGGCTAGATATAGCAGATTGAATTAATCCCCAGTCCAGCTCCACAGGAACCAAATTAGAGGGAGGTTATTTGAGTGTGTGTATCTGCACATGTATATTTTATATGTATAATATATGTATTTGAGGCCATAATGAAAGGCAAGTTCTGGCTCACTGTGGTTTCTCTGTATCCCTGCCAGGCATACTAATGCTTCACCTTCTGCAATCAGAGCATTTCTCAGGACTCTCAACAAAGTAGCATATTTGTATGCAAAGTCATTGAGAGCTGCCAACATCATGATGACATGATTCATCGTTTTTGCTGATTCTCAAGGCATTTTTTGCATAAAGAAGCCTTTGAGAACTGAGCAGAACCTCATTCTTCCTTTCAGGGCTGGCTGTCAGGGTACTGCAGACAGCTTTTGTGTTCACTAAGCCGATTTCTTTCACAGGGTGAAGTTCCCACTGGGGGATGTGGTTGCCAGGACACGTAAAGCAGCTACAGCAGGATGCAACTCCACGTTTTGCTTTGCACTAAGAGTGCAGGTGAAGGCACTGCTAGTCACACCTGATGGATGGTTTTATGATTGAGTTCTCCTTAACCTTACGAAACAGCTTTTTTTTTTTTTTTTTTTTTTTTGTACTTTAAGCAAAGAAGAGAGCATGTTAAACATAGGTCCCTCTTCCATTGTTAGCACCATAAAAGCTGAATGTTCACAGTGCTGCATCATGTTTTACAATAGTGCTGTGTCTGTTGGTGCTTCCTGTTTACCGCTGGAAGAGGCTTTCTCCAGTAGCTGAGCTGCCTGTCACCTCTGCACCCCTTGCCTTTTATTGGGCTGGTTATTCTTCCTCCATAGCCTTTCTTTCAGTATGTGTGGGATTTGTTTTATTATGTGAACTTTGGTGGTGGTGAAAATGGGCAGATTGATAACCTTGAAATTCTCTCTTCAAGTACAATTACTGAGGAGGCAGTGTAAATTCTTGTAGCCTGATCCATCAGTGTGCCCTTTCTTGGAGAGTCAGTTTTGTACACTGATATAAAGTTGGAAAATCCATCCTGTAAATAACAAGCCGTTGTAAGGTAACCTTGGTACATAGCTCAGTAACCAGGGCTTCCCAGTCTGATCTTGACTTGAGAATGTCCACTGATTTTTTCACACCTTCACAGTTTTTCTTGGTAGCTTAGTGAATCACAGTTCCTGTTAAAATATGAATTTAAAGTCTAAATATGATTTCCCTGACATCAGTTCTAGGCTATCAGTCATTGTTAAATCGTTCCTGCAAAAGATTATAGTGTAATTTAGAAAATCTTGCACTTTTTCTTTGTGAAGGTAGTTATATACTGTGATCAATCCTTCTCCCAAGCTTCTTTCTGATAATCTAAGCAGACTGAGCTCTTTGTGTCTCACAGAAAGGCACTTTTTATTACCCTCAGATCAGGCTTTTTATCTTTTTTGAGTACACTTCCTGATTTTCCAGGTTCTTTTAACAACTTATATCTGGGAAATACAAACAGCACGCCAGTATAGTATGACCACTGCCATATACAGAAGTAAAATTATTTCCCTGCTGTCATTCATTTCTCCTGTGTTTATACGTGTTGTGATTTGAATTTTCTTGCCCAGTAACATGCCAAGAGCTCAGTTTTCCATCCAATATGAGCATAAATCCTTTTCAGAGTAAGCAGTCTTCCAAATACAATCTGTAGATCAGGCCTATCTTTTATTCTTATTTAATGTGCTCTTTATTGTGATTGAGTAGTAGTTCTTTCATCAGTGCTTCACATTTCTTAGTCAAATGAGCTCTGTCTTTAACAATCTTATATCTACAGTTGCCTTTATTACCCATACTTGTGATTTCCTCAGAGAAATAGCATCAGGTTTATTTAACAAGCCGTTATTGTCGTAAAAGTATATTGACTAACATGAACTACATTATAGCCTTTATCAACAGAGTCTTGCACCTGCTTTTGTACTGGTGACTAGATCAGATTAACAGTTTGGCTTAGTCAGCCAGTTACTCCATTTGAAAATCAGTGCATCAGGGTTATCAAAGAGCCCTTTAGTTTTAATGACATCCAGGCAATGTTAGCCAGCAGTATCTAGTTTTAAACTGGCAACCTGGAGCTCACAGTTTCTGTAGCCCATTAACAAACTTCTAAGCCAGTCAAACCTTTCTAGAGGGGATTTGGAGGAGTTACTCCTTTAATGCTGTGGAGAATGGCATGTACACCCCTAGTACGTGTGGGAAAATACGCTTCTGAAAGCTGATTGTTTGAAGAAGATTGTGGGTTAGAACTACAGTGCTTTACAGAATTAAGTTGCAGAAAATGCTTCTGCTTTACCTTCATAATCTGTTCAACAGAAATAGTTGCATGTGCTCTGATTACATTTCATACATTGTCAAATTAGTTAATCTGCTATGTGGAACATAATGTTGTGGGAAAACTCTGAAAAAAATACAGAAACATTCCTTAGACTGTACAGACATGTTAGGTGTCTGTAAAGCATTGGTGTTCTTTTTGAACAACTTTGATACCTGACACAGAAGAAACCCCTAAACACTTCTGCTGTACATAGTTTTTTAAAGCAGTTAAAGGAGACAGTTTCCCAGACCCATGGGATATCAGAGATCTGGTTGCTTAGCTCTCCCTATGTCACTGAGAAAGTTCCTTTCAAAATGCTGGTGTGAGCTGGTTAAATTGTAGTTCCTTGTAGCTATCGTGAGATGCCATTTCTGACCTTCTTTGAACTATGGGAATCCTTGCCTAACACTCACAGACAGTAAAATATGCTCCTCACTGGTAACCTTTTTTGAAAAATAGTCCTTAGTTTGAGACTTCATTAATAGTTACTACCTCAAGCCCTGATAAAACACCATAAATACATTAAATATCTATTAATTCCTAAAGGCTCTAGCCTAATCTACCAGTTGAAAGTCAAGTTTCTAATTAGTTTGATTGTTGCCTTGATTTGGGCTCGTTGCTGTCATAACAGAGTTGGGGGGTTTAGTGTTTTGTATGTATTTTTGAGAGTTGACTCAAACCAAAATGATCTTAATGTGGAGCTCAGTGCTGTGGCAGTCTGTTTGCTGCATTGGTCTTTTTGTGATATTTGTTAATTTGCTGGTTAAATTATTATTGTGGAAGCAGGCCACAGGCAGCATTTGTATAGCAAAATGATAATGCAAACCACAGAAATGGAGTACAAAACAAGTCTGTTCCCTGTGTGTGGGCAATCAGTGAGCAGAGTGCCCAGAGACTAGGGAGAATGGTGCTTTTGCTACCTGAATTTTCCTAATCTGTTCAAAACCATGTTTCAGATATCGATGAATGCCTTGAAGGCGGTTTGGAAACCTGTGGCCAAACATGTATCAATGTTCCAGGGTCCTATATCTGCTCGTGTTTGCCTGGCTACACTTTGGATATTGATAAATGGTCTTGCTATGTGAACGGTAAGGTCGTTTTCTTTTTTGATGGCTAAAAATGAGCTTTAGAGATTTAGTTAGCATTATTTTTTAATGTAAGCCATGCCTGTCTGGTTCCTGTTGGACAGTGACTGGGGTGCTCTGGTTCACTGATGGAAAAACTGCCTCTTCTCCTGTGTGGGTAAGTGACAAGGCCTTTGATGCTGTCTCCCATAACATCCTCATTGGTAAGCTCAGGAATTGCAGGTTAGATGAGTGTATAGTGGAGTGGAATGAGGACTAGCTGAATGACAGAGCTCAGAGGGTTTTGATCAGTGGCGTGGAGTCCAGCTGGTGGTGGTCTGTAGCCAGTGGTGTTCCACAGGGGTAAGTACTGGGTCCAGTCCTGTTCAACATATTCATCAATGACCTGGATGAAGGGACAGAGTGTACCCTCAGCAAGTTTGCTGATGATACCAAACTGAGAGAGGTGGCTGACATGACAGAAGGCTGTGCTGCCATCCAGTGAGACCTAAGCAGGCTGGAAAGTTGGGTGGAGGGCAACCTAACGAAGTTCCACAAAGGCAAGTGAAGGGTTCTGCACCTAGGGAGGAACAACCCCATGCACCAGTACAGGTTAGGGGCTGACCTGATGGAAAGAAGCTCTGCAGAGAAGGACCTGAAAGTCCTGGTAGACAAGAAGTTAACCAGAAGCCAGCAATGTGCCCTTGTGGTGAAGAAGGCCAATGGTATCCTGGGATGCGTCAAGAAGAGTGTAGGCAGCAGGTCAAGGGAGGTTCTCCTCCCCCTCTGCTCTGCCCTGGTGAGGCCACATCTGGAATACTGTGTCCAGTTCTGGGGTCCCCAGTTCAAGAGAGACAAGGGGCTACTGGAGAGAGTCCAGTAGAAGACTACAAAGATGACGAGGGGACTGGAGTATATCTCTTATGAGGAAAGGCTGAGAGACCTTGGTCTGTTTAGCCTGGGGAAAAGAAGACTTAGAGGAGATCTCATAAATGATTACAAACATCTAAAGGGTGGGTGTTAGGAGGATGAGGCCAGACTCTTTTCAGTTGTGCCCAATGACAGGACAAGGGGCAATGGACACAAACTGTAACACTGGAAGTTCCATCTGAATATTAGGAAAGACTTCATTACTTTGAGGCTGGCAGAGCACTGGAACAGGCTGCCCAGAGAGGTGGTGGAATTTCCTTCTCTGGAGATGTTCAAAACCTGCCTGGACGTGATCCTGTGTGACCTGCTCTGGGTGAACCTGCTTTGGCAGGGGGGTTGGACTGGATGATCTTCGGAGGTCCCTTCCAACCTCTACCATTCTGTAATTCTGTGAAAAGTGGGTGTCACAGAAAAGTGATGGTAAATAACAAAGTATGGTGGTGGAAAGATGAATGAACATATGAAAACAAACAAATAAAACTAAACAATGATTTCCTGTTTAGTAGACATACTCTTTCCATGTGCTCAGAACTGTAAACTCTCTTATCCCATTCTTATTACTGCCAGGAAAACATGGAAGTACACAAGGTTTTGCTTTTCAGATTGTTGCTGTTGATGTCTTTCCACTGTTTAGGTTCTAGGGATAGAGCTGTGAAATTGTAAGCAGGAAGCTTTTTTTTTTTTTTGATTTGGTTCATTGGTGGTTTCTTAATAAACACGAGTGCTATTATGAATTATTTTTCTCCTTTTCCCTGTCCTGAGTGTATATATTGATTTTTGAATGCGTAAGAGGCACTTAAATTTTAAAAGCTTTTGGCCCTTCTGAGAGGAAGTTATCCACAGTTATGGCTTTTGAATACCTTCATTTTGTCCTCAACTGATGCTACCCAGGGAAGAAAATCTAGATGGATTTTATTGACAGAATTAACCCTGTATTGCATTTATAGTATGAGGTGGGAGTGCCTTGAGGTTTACCTCTCACCTTTTCATCTTGGTTTCCTGAATGTCTGGGTTCGTTTCCTGTCTGGGACATGCTACAGCTTCCTTCTGATCCAGGAGCTCAGGTTTTCTTTTTCTGACTAATGTTTGCCTGGGACTCTCTCTGATGCAGAGATGGGATGTGACAGGGAATGTTTCTGAACCAAGACGTAGGAGATGTGCTTGAGTCACTGTGCGTGTAGCCTTTGAGACCATGAACACAACCAAAAGTATTCTGTGCAGCTTCCAGGTTGGCACCAACACAATTACTTCAGTTGGCTCCTAGAATCATCATTATTGACAGCAACGTGTGACTCGCAAAGACCCAAGCTGGATTTTTTATAGTCCTGCCTAAACTTTCTCTAGCCCCTTTAATTGAAAAAAAAGAAATCTATTAAATGTTTTGTAAACCCTTTGCTTCTGAAGAGCAGTGAAAAAAAACACGCTACCTTACAGCGATATATGTGCACAGGTATCTTTCAAAGAACAATCCTACCTTAATATTGAAGGACTTCAACTTTTTTTAACATCATTGCTAACATTTATAACACCAGTAGAAAGTGAGTTATGGTTCAGGAGCTACTGTGATGGATAAGGAACCCTTATGCTAGGTATAAACCCTTCTGTAGGGAGTACACCAAGTGAAACAATACCCTCCTGTTTTAAGGACAGGAAGCTCTTTGATGAAGGTGTTTTTCACCTGTTCATTAAACCCATGATAAAATTAAGTCCCAAATCTGACTGGTTCCTCTGCAAGCAAAGTTAGATTTGTTCAGTCCCTGTTCCATTTACAGCCCTCATTCATGGGTGCCTGACAGAATATTCAGAGTGGATAGGACAAAACCAAAGTATAAAAATGCATTTGGTCAACTAATTGGCAAAGTGCAGGCAGTACAGCTGTCAAATTCCTGAGATAAATCAACCTTGCTACACTTCACTGTTCATTTACCATTTACGTAAAGCAAGTCTTCATAGCTTAAATATTCTCACATGGGGTTGCTCAGTGCAAATAGCAGCAAAAAAAGGGAGTCACTAAAATCCTAGAAGCAGCTGTTATAACTGGGAGACAGATTGAAAATATGAGAAACAAACCAGTCTGTTAGTATAGAAGCAAAGCGCTGATCATCTTCCTTGAGAACAGAAGAAAATTACATCTTGGGTGCTTGTTTAACTTTCTGTCTAACTTACTCTTCACTTGGAGAAATCAAAACTGGACATGCTGCTGTGAAAGGGATTGAATCAAACAACCTTACAACAATGAGGATGGTGGAGCACCTGGCTAAAATACGTAGAAGTGATGTCTGTTGAGTTTAAAGCCTCAGGTTTCATACTAATAGTAAAGATATTTAGTTAAAAGGTTGCAAAACTGGTCAATAAAACCAGTTTCATTTTCAAAAGTATATGTGCAAGAAAAGAGATGATAGTGCATCTCTCATAATAGCCATCCCTGTTAAATGGAGAGTTGCTCTGCATCGCAGGAAGATCAATTCAACAAATGATTAGACAGGCTTGAAAGCTGTAATTCTGTTAGATCTATATCAATAACTGCATTTCAAAGTCATTTGTTTAGAGCATTACTTGTATGCCATGATCTGTTGTTTCAGGCAACCATGTTATAAATCCCCACCATTACCACCACAGTGGGCTTTCTTCTTTGAATTCTGTTTTAGTGGTAAATTAAAGACTAGGCTGCATACCCCCACTTTTTTTTTTTTTAATTTCTTTTTCAATTAGGAAAAAAAAAATTCTTTTTAAAATGAAAGCTAAAATGTGACTGGTTACATAAAAACTCCTTTCCTTTGATACACACTTAATAGTCATCCATAATATTCAAATTGCCTAAATGCAAGCCATTCTGGTTTGGAAATGCAGTTAAGGTTCCTTGGGCAATCTTAACCCTGCACTATGGTGATATCCTATAGAACCCAAAAGATATGATAAAACTGGTGTAATCTACAGCTCCAATCCTTATGTCCTACTAGTTGTACTTCCATACTGACCACTGTTTATATCTTATTGGTTCTCTGTGATTATGCCTGGGAAGTTACCATTAAAATACAAGAAAGAGGGTTAGAACCTGAAGTTTCTCTTGCTAGTATAATACCGATGAGAACTTAGTGCAGCAAAAGTGCAATTAATTGGTCTCTTTGTTTTCTCCACACCAGGCCCTGCACCATACCTACTTTTTAGCCATGGAAATGCCATCTTCAGAATTGACACTGAAGGGACCAATCACGAAAGATTGGTGGCTGACACTGGTCAGTCAGCGCTTATGGATTTTCATTATGCAGAAGAGCAAGTGTATTGGGTAGACTCTGAAAGACGACTGTTTCAAAGAATTCATATGAATGGCACAAGACAAGAGGTAAAGTAATCAGTTCTCTGGAATTCATTAAATTAATGGGCATAAAATGCTTCATGGAAGCCACCTGCTCTTTAGGTACTGTTCTGCCCTTCCTGTTCATTGATTAGCACTTCAGACTTATCAAATAGTTTTTGCTGTGATGATAGTTATAGTCTTGAGTCTAGGCTGTTTCACTGGCATTCCCAGTACATTTAGTGTTTTCTGTGGATCAGCCGAAGAGGAATTAAAAATGGAGGAGAGGAAATTCAGACAAACTAACGCTTTGGAGACAATAATGTTTTAGTTTTAAATTAATCCCCAACGTTATGGAAATTTGTCTTTCAGATTACTGCAACTCAAACTGGCACAAATGATATGAGAAGAATGTGCCTGAATTCCTACTCATTTTTCCTCAAACCTTTTGTTGGTTTCTATGGCTGCATAAATGCTTCTTTTAGCACTTCATCCTTTGTTCAGGAAAAGCTGTGCAGTTCATTGCATATGGCTGATTAAGAAAGGCAGAAAGGCTGTTGTGGCTGAACTTTAATGCTTTGAGAGCCTGCTTTTGTTTGAGAGAGATTGTCAGTTTTCCTGTACCCATGGGGAGCCTTCACTGATGTACTTTATGCTGATTTTTAAGGATCAGGGTCCAGCAACAATGTGTTAGGAAGTCTTCCATCTGTAACAGTACAGGTTTGGGTGATTCATAGTGTGCCAAGTGCAAGAAGTTGTAGCTAAAAATTTGTCCAGTGTATTTCTTGTGGAGAACAGTTTCCCCTTTCATGGAGGGTCATTCAGTTTGCACGAAGACAAAATTAAAGAATAAGAATGAGAAACATTTACAATTCTGAGAGAAAATGAAGCAGGAGAAGGAATGAAATGGGAAGCTTCAGTCTGACACTCTATTCCCTATATTGAAAGTCCAGTTTAGGGTAATCATTAGGATGCTTCTTGTTGTCAACCTTTTTTTTTTTTTTTTGTTTACAGAGATTATGTTACATAGACAAAGGCATTTCAGGATTTGCTATTGACTGGATAAATCAAGACATTCTCTGGGTCAATAGACAAAAAGCAACCATAGAAGCAACAGACATGAATGGAAAGAAACGCCGAGTTCTTCTAAGAGATGTTGGTCGTCCCACAAGGATTACCATTGATGCTGAGCAAAGGTAATTTTAACTAGGTTAGTAATTTCATTGAAATGGACTCAAGATATGCAAAGTACTGTGATTGAAGTTTGTAGGCTGCTGGGCTAGTCTGTGCACAGTGTGTTATCTATAGTCAAATACCTCCTTGAACTTTGACAAAAGAGGATAAAAGATTAATAAGTATATAGGAGATAAACAGAGCAGTGCGTGAGAAAAGCCCACCGAAGTCTAATGCAGAAACTGTACTTCTTGGTCATCAGGGAAAATGTTGCTAGTGAGGAGACCTGAGGAAAAAGAGTCATTGTTGGTTCTTTCTCAAAGACAGCAAAATTTCAGGGCAGCAGAAGGCAGGACTAGAGCAGAAAGGGGAATGATGCCTGCAAATGCTGGAAGTCCCTTGTGCTCCAAACCTGGCACTTAGAATATAAATTGGTATGTTTTCTGAGAAAAGATCTAAACTTACAGTTTTACTTCTGTTTCCCTTGTCTCTTAGTCAGGAGTTCTGAATATTGGTTCTGAATCTACTGTTGCTACTTTCTGTCACCAGTAATTTGGCTTTCATAAAGACGTTCCGTTCAGCTTCAAGCCGTCTACACTGAGAAGTATGCTCACATAAGAGATTTGACATCCTCAAGAGTTATCAATATGAATTGCTATGGTGGTCTCTCCATGCTAATTTCTCTTTACACATAAACCTCTTCCATTAAAGTTGCAAAAATAAAAGCTTGAGACTTTGAGATGTTTCTGTTTCATAAAGCAAAAATGTGGGGTTTTGCCACTTTTGATTTTCAGTAAAGTTGCTCAGCAGCATGTAAAACTATTTTAACATTAAGGTTTATGTGTAGTTTCCTAGTATATTTTACATAAACAAGTCTTCTGATGCTAGTAACGTTACCAGTATTCTTTGGACTCTTGTCATTTGTGCAGGATTTAAAGGTCTGAACATCAGCCTATGTAATATTTTTTTCTGATTTGCTTTTGAATGTAGTATTTATCAGTCTTGGAATTATTCACAAGTCCCCAAACCCACTGGCATTATAGGGATATATTTGCTGAACGTATGTGAAAGTTTGGGGAGACTCAAGTGTGTCTACTCACCTAGGTGTGATTCACCACGCATAAAGGCTGTACTCACGTGCTTGCACGAAGGCCAGTAAACCAGTAATAAACTGTAAAGAGAGTAGACTCCAAGAAGTCTAGCATCATTTTTATGCCCTATGGCAATTTGCTTGTATGAAAACTCTAAGTGCTCTATTTTTAATGTTAAGTCAATCAAAACCCCAAGCATGTTTATGTGCACAGGCATAAATATGAACTAAATCTGATATTAACAATGTCTTCCTTCAAATGTGTGCAGCTCTTAAGTATTGAAGGTCAATGTGAAAACCTAATAATAGTTCTTCTCAAAAGATGTATCTGCCTATTAGTAGTGGTAGGATTATTTTAGTAGTAATAATATAGCTACTGTTATAAGATTGATACCATTTTTTAAATGGTGTTCAAAATGCCAAAAAATAAAGATTTAGGCCAAAAAAATAAAATAGAGGGCAAATACAATAAACACTGCCAATTACATAAGCTGGTTTCTAATCTTCATTCTTCTTCTTTCTTCCTGTTTGTTCATATCCTGTCCCTGTACTGATTTGCAAAAGTCGTGCATAGAGACTACAACCATCTTTGTTTCTTAGTTTCCTTATTTGAAAAAGTGAATCCTAACATTTGTCCAAACTCAGAGTAGTGGTGTTCCTTAAATAACAAGTGTGATAGAAATACAAGCAGATATTAATAAAGTGTTGGCAGTATAAAATTTTGCTGTCCTTCTTGCAACATGTTTTCACCTATACATTAATAATGTATGAAAACTCTATTGAACAGTGAGGAAAAGCTGTGAGGCAGGGGGTGATTCTCCTACTGGTTTAGTCAAGTTCCTTGCTAGTGTTAAACTAATCCATCTGGGGGCCTTTAACAAATTATTAACATAAACATAGTAAAGTTGGCTTTATGCTATGTTGTTTTGTACATATAAATTCTGCAGTTTTATGAAGACATGGCAAAATGATGGTACTTCTTGGAATATTGCGCATAAGAAACACGAGCAAAGAATCTAAACTGAAACATTAAGAAATAAAATATACATGGATGAGGGATATCTTGCTGTTTTGGAAGAATTGTTGTTAACCTTAGTCACAGTGGTGAATCTGGGTTCTGATCCACAAATAACTTGACATATAAGTAGCTTCAGTGCATAACTCTTTTGAGTATTGGAGCTGTATTTTGACTGTGTCTTAATTTAATAACAGCATAGTCTGGCTGCTATAACCATCAGGAAGGTAGAAAGAAACGAGAACAATAATAGAAATGGTATTTTTAAGTTAAGCACTTAAGTGATGTGTTCAACTAGAGTTTCTGGAGGGAGACTCCTACTGAGATGCAGAGGGCAATGCAAATCTGCCTCAGAGACATGCCTTTCCCCAAGTTTGCAGGAGTTCCCTGTAGGTTTGAGAGGTTATTCCAGTTTCCTTCTCTGCATGGCCGAACAAAGCAGAGACATAGACAGTAGTGCTTTGTGGCTAAGCTGGGCTGATTCCTGCTTGACCTACATGACAGAAATTTCTAGTACGTCATTGCAAAGTCAGAGAGTCTCTGATAGAAATATATTTATTAAAATAAGAAAACAACTGTAACAAAACTATAGCGGTAAAATTGCTTCTGTTAAACAGACAGCACTTTGTTGTCAGAAATTATTTCCATTCTCAACAGAGCTGTTAAGGGGAGATGTATATGGGGCTTTCCTGAAACAGGTGAGTATGTATTAAGGAAGCCCCTTGTTTATTATTAGTTTTGGTTCTGAAAGCACTGTGGTAAGACTGAAAAATTCGGTGTACAGGAGCAGCTAAACAAGGAGTGTGTAGCAGTGATGTGATCTTGCAAGTGTGGGGTTTGTTTGTCGTTGGTTTGAGTTTTTATTTCAAAACATGCCTCTCTTGCCTGCAGGCTATTATTTTGGTCTTCAGATGGCACCATTTCCAGCATACACCGAGTGTCCCTCAGTGGGAATGATGTGAGAAATGTTTTAAGAACCACAGAAAAAATAAAGGCCATCTCACTAGATTTGGTTGACACAAGGCTCTACTGGATCCAGCATGACCACGGGAAAGAGGTTTCCCATATTGGATCATGTGACTATGATGGCCGAGCTGTTCGTTTGCTCAAAAATTCTGTTCGGTGAGTTTTCCTGAGCTTGTCAAAGATAAAGCAATCATTTCCTGAGGATGCAGTTGAGATCTCTTCCTCATTCTCCCTTTTATTTTGTCAGTTCATAACACAATAAGGAGTATAAAATGTAGTGCAAATGGCCTGTAACTGTAAACCTAAAACTGCTGATAGGAAAATGGGAAAAAGTCACTGTTGTAAGGATAATACTGCCACTCAGAACTCTCCATCTTTCAAGCTTTTAACAAATTATAACTACTTAATCCTTAGAAATCCTCTCTGAGTGTTTATTAGTGGCCTTTTTCTGCAGAGAGAGAAGCCAAAACCAAAGCGATTAAATGATTTGTCCAAGGTCACAGTGGGTGAGCTCAGGTGTCTGAGCTGTACTCAAGAGACTGAGCTAGATCAGGTCTTTTCTATCCTTCTCTAAGCCTGTTGCCCTCCTTAGCTGCTGGGCGGGGAGGCTCCGACAGCCACCTGTGCTCAGGCTCTCCAGCAAGCATCAGCAGATGTGGTGAAAACTGTCCTACACAACAGATTTGTTCCCTTCTGCTCCCTGGAGCCGGAGCTAAGCACAGCTGAGTGGGCTGTCACACCTGTGTGCATTTGGGTGCCTTTAATATCTGGCCTTTATGCTTTGCAGTGGTACAGCTGCTCCATGGTGGGCAAGTTTTCAGTGAGGTACTCAGGAAAAGGTTACCCTATATCACTGCTTCTTCTGTCAGTGTGGCTGGATCAGCATATGTGTAACAGGGATTGTCAACTGCAAAATGAGAAAAATACATGGTTTCACTGGCCTGATGCTTAAATTTGCATGTGATGAACACTAAGTTGGTTTTGCCCTGCATTTCCAGCTGTCACATTGGATTTTACCTTACTCTTTTCCCCTTTCTCCCTCGAGTTGGCTGATGTTTAGGACACCAACACTTTCCCTTTGAGCCTGGGTGATGCACATTCTCCTTTTTTTCACCTGCAATTTTCACCTTTTTTTCACCTCACTGGAAAGCAGAGGCCAAAAATCCCTCTTTTAGTATTTTTTTCTGCTTTCCCTCTTATTTAAAGCTGTGGCCCTTTTGTGGTTCCTGCTGGTTTCTATATCTGACCAGCAAATGGAAATTAAATTCCTGCGATAGGAGAAGCAGCAAGCTGGTTTTTAGGAATACCCTACTCCTGCCCCTCTATCTCCACTTTGATTTCCTGGGACAGTCAGAAGTGTCAGAGCAGGCACTGGAAACTGGGAAATGGGGGAACTTATCTGGCCTACAACCTTCAACAAAGCAAGTGTCCATCTTAGTTGCTTACCAGAAGCAGGATAATACCTAGACTTTATCTGTTAATTGAGTCAGTCCTGAACAACAGCTCTTATAACCTGTGAAGAATGCACATTATCCATTTTGCACCTATTTTTCTTAAATCTGCAGAATTCTGGGTGCTGTATTATTTGGGATTGTCTCTGACAACTCATCTGATTTTCATATATTTAAGATAATATAGGATATATATATATAAGAATACAAAGAAAGGTTATTTACAGTGAACTTGATTGAACTAGAAGCTGAGAAAATGTATGAGTGAGTAAATATACAGGGATCAGGTAATGTGCCACTTTGTGTTATCTTCTCTTTGTTGTAGACATCAGTTGCTTGGTATGTCTCTCTTTGCTGACCACCTGTACTATTCAGAGTTGAAATCTGGTATGATATGGAGAGCCAACAAGTACACTGGAAAAGTTGTAGTCACAATTAGCCTGAAGCCATCATTTTTTCCACCACTGGAGATAAAAGTGGTGCATCCCTTTAAACAGCCAGGTGCAAGAACAGATTCTCAGGAGTTTGGTAAGTAAATTGTAATGATACGATTGTATGTGTAAGAATAATAATGTCATACACTCTGATTTTTCACAGTAATAATTTTCTTTGACAAAATTCCAGGCCTCAGTGAAGTAAAGGAAAAAGTTTCCTTTAACTTCAGTGATCCACAGTTCCACCTGGTGTGTATAACTCCAGCTGGAGTATCAGGCTGGAAGCGTGCTAGGCATGAACTGCTCATTTCATTAATCTGAACACAGATGCAGATAAATGTGATTTTCTCCTTCTCTTCCCTTTCTTTACACAAAGATGTTTTTATACTTTCCTGCTAAATGCACAAAGCATACAGCTTTTTAATCCTCCACGTAGATTATCTTCATCAAATGTCTGATCCCTTCTCAAAGTTTCATTCTAATGCGTATCTAAACACCTCTGATTATTATGGCACTGAAGGATTTTAAGAGTATGGCATGTCCTTCATGGACATCTCAGCTTTGCTGTAGAATGGCTGGATTAAGAGTCAGCCTGTTTTAGACAGACTTGAAGTTGCCATAACAACTGTGAAATATGAGCCTTGGGTCTCTTTGATTCATATCAATTGCATCCTGCAGTATCAGGTGATCATGTCACTGCCTTTCACTGTGGATCAGAAAATGAAGGTAGTTGACAATGGATGGCTCATGTTCCTTAAGGATTCCTGCTAAGGCAGTAGGAAGTGAGGGATGTCCAAGGGAAACAATGTCTTGTTCTCTGATCTCTGGAAAGCAGATTATAAACTGTTCTTGCTTTATAGGAATAGCTTTTGTCACTGGTTTTGCTTGCTATGAATAACTGAGTAAACAACATAGAGGCATTTGCAGGTTGAGCAATGGTTGCAGATCTCCTAAGGAAAGATGGCCATGGGTTCCCAGATGTATAAGTGGTATAAAGACATGAGGAGAAAGTAGTGTTTATTCATATGAGCAAAAATGAAACTGTAAATATCTCTCTTGAACCATTTCTAAATATCTACTATAAAATAGGCTTTGTCTTTCTTCATGCCAACCAACAGCTTTATTTGGTACCATGCTCTCTCTCCTTCCTGAAGCCTGATCTGAGAGGGAAAATCAAAATCTACATGGGGACTTTCCCCATTGAATGTTTTGTTTGCAATGCAAAGAGTTGTTGAAATGCAGAAGAGAAAGTGTTTCTGGAAATCAAGCTTACAGTTATAAACACAAGGAGCTTCCATTCAGAGACAATACCTGTTCTGTGCTTCTTTTGAGGAAAGCAGTCATCCTGGCAAATGGCAAACTTTTTTCAACTGACATGTTTTGTGCTCTCACACAGAGTAACTAGGGAAGGATATGTTTGTGGCGCAGGCAGCAGCATGTCCACACACCTCAGGGTTTTTATAATGAGATTTGGAAGGTCTCATGAGGCCTCCTTGGGTGTCTGTCGCCATGTCTGTATATGCATGACGGTGGAGAGGAAGAAACAATCCCATGACTGGAATGTGGCTGTTGATGGCTACAGGCTGTTCAGAAGGGACAGGCAAGGAAGGAGGGCGGAGGTGTTGTTCTCTGTATCAAGAAATGGATAGCGTGTGAAGAACTGTCCCTGAAGAATAGCAACGAGCGTGTCAAAAGCTTATGGGTAAGACTTAGAGACCAAAGCAATAAAGGCAACCTTGTGGTTGGTGTCTACTACAGGCTCCCTGTTCAAGGGGATCCCACTGACAAAGCCTCCTTACTCCAGCTACAGGAGGCCTCACGCTCGCAGGCTCTCGTCCTGCTGGGATACTTCAACCACCCCGACATCTGCTGGAGAAGTAGCATGACGTGTAGTGACAGGATAAGGAGTAATGGTTTTAAACTAAGGGAAGGTAGATTTAGATTGGCTATAAGGAGGAAAATTTTTACAATGAGAGTGGTAAAGAGCTGGAATAGGTTGCCCAGAGAGGCAGTGGAGGACCCATCCCTGGAAACATTCAAGGCCAGGTTGGATGGGGCTCTGAGCAACCTGATCTACTAAAGATGTCCCTGCTTGCTGCAGGGGGGGTGGACCAGATGACCTCTAAAGGTCCCTTCCCATCCACATTCTATGAGCCTATGAAACAATGATCAAGAAAGAGAGATCATGATAGTGGTCTCTTGAACCTTGGGGGCATTGGTTGTGTTACGTGTGTCCTCTCCACAAGAGTGTGTAGCATAATTTCATTGACTACGGGCACTTAGCTTTTATTCTTCTCTTAGAAGGTTAACTCCACTTCTTCCAGCAGAACAAGATGTTTTATGGTGTTTCTTTTTCCACGGGAAACAGGGGTTTTCCCACTTTATTAATAAATAAACTATCAGTGTTTTTAAATGCCTTGCAGTATATACCCCTATATTTCCAAATGTTTAGTAAATTTTTGTGCTTTCAGCAGTAGGCATTTTTTTAAATTCAAATACATTCTTCTAAAAGTGTCTGGGAAGTGGTGGAATAGAAATAAGCTTAACAGGCTGAATCCAGATGAACCTTTTGGACTTTGTGTGTATGTTGCTTGGCTTATTCAGTGCAAGAACTGGGATGAAAGGAGGACTAATGAGCCTGGAGTACAAATGAGATTTATAGCTGATCTTACAGCAGAGAAACCTGGACATAAAAGCATACCCAGACTAATTGGATGCTCTGTACAACCTAAGAAAATGTATGTTGCCATACAATGTCAGATGTGAATTATCAGGCCTTCTTTAAAGCAGATAACAAGTGAGTTCCTTCAGATGAAAAGGGAACTCACAAGAAGTGCTCAACTGACATGATTTGATTTTTTAGTGGAATTTGGATTATTTACTACTTAAATTCCTCATGTTCCCTCTTCACTTTCTCTTTCAAAAGACTTTCCTGGATATATCAGGGCCAATAAGTACAGAGAAGACCATTAATTCAGCTACAAGTTTGCTATGCCCACACAACAACTTTAGTATGGCTATATCTGGAAGATGGCCTGTGATTTAACCCAACTGTCTTTGACAGCTAATCTTAGATTTGATGATAGTATGTGTATTTATAAATGCCTGCTGGAATGTTCTTCACACCTTTAATAATGGCTCATAAAATATATTAATTACCTTAAAATCTCAAAGACTGTGCCTCTGGGAATTTTTTTAAAGTATCTTCTCTGACAGATTAATGATATTCAGTAGAGTCAGGATATTTTTTTTGAGGAATTACATTGTGTTTCTTTCCAGTGTAAGATACTGACATCAGGCTATTATCTGAGAACATCCATTTCCATATGAGAGAGGTGATGGGAGGGGAAAAAAACCCCAAACCCCAAACAATCAAAAAAGTATGGTTCATAGCGGTTGTTCTTCCACAAAAGATTACCTTAAAAGTTTTGTTATTCATAGTTTAGTCACCATTCACTTTAAGTTTTGAAATGTGATTTTTATTTTTTTCTTTTATGTGTTAATTTGGCAATATTGAGTTCTCACAATTACTCATTTAAAAAATAACATCCTCTTGAGATTGCCCATTTGGCAAATTTATTGTTTCTGCTATTTCTTCTGCGATTCCTGCATGTCCTAGGTCTCATTAGACCAACAATGATACAAGCAAGGGGCAAAAAACCAGCACCAGTGGTACGCATAAAACACAGCCTTGAATGTGGTCTTGTTTCTGTTTTGTATTGCCTTGTGATTGCATATACTTGCACTTTTGTCATTCTATTGAGTTCTGTATTTGAAGACTAGACACCCCACTACTGTATGTTCCTGATTCAGTTGCAGCAGGGACAAAGATTAAGGATCCAATTCAAAACTAGTTCTACAGAAAGATAGGCTCAGCTAGAACTCTGAAATTCAAGTCTCTCAAAAACTAACATGCCTACTAATATAGACAACATCCATCTAGTCATCTATTCATCATTTTTATTTTAATGATACAACTTTTGTTAGAGAAGAATTAATCAGTTTGTTGCAAATAAGTGCAATGTTGAGGATTTCAGCCAAGCTGAAGTGTCTGTCTGGGAAATTATTTCAGTCTTCTATAGATGTGAGCTGTCATTCCACCAAATGGCCAGCATTTTCTCTGTTGTGGCTAGCAGAAGACTAAATGTCAAACCTAAATATTATACTGCTTTTCATCTCTTTGAATTTAGAGGGTGAATTAGAAATAGCACAAGAAAATTGTTCACGTACAAATTTCTTTGCCTGTATGAGCCCATGATTTCTCATGTCACGCAGACAGCGCAGGGCAAAAACAGGGTTGTGTGTAGGTGACCGCATACCCACGTTCAGTAGCAGCAGTTCAGCTATTCTTAGCTCAGGAAAGGGGCAAGTAACCCCAGAAGAAGATTAGAAAGATTAAAACAAAAATAATAGTTTGGGAGATAAAAATAAAACCATGAGTGTTGCATCTCTGGAAAAGCACCAGGTCTAAAAGATAGCTGGGCACAGAAAGCAGGCTCTGCAAATCCTTCCCATGAAAAAAGGTATTTGAATGCCTGTTTGCCTTTTTCTGTGAAGCAGGAGAAGTAGGAAGGCTTCTGGGGATCTGTTGGGTACTTTTTTCCGCTTCCTTTGAAGAAACTTTGAGCACATCTTGTTTGACATTGGAAACATTCTGATTTTTAAATCTAAGTTGCAGATTTGTAACGCTTGTGTTTCTCAGTCTCATAGAAGCCAGGATCCAATCCAGTGCAAAGATTCTCTAGACTGTGCTATTACTTTTTGTCCAAATGAAATGTTGATCATTATGATCATTATGATCTGTCCACCTGGGTTTTTTGTTAAATAATGCAAGACTTGGCCACTGCTTTGTGGTAACAATTTCCAGTCTTAAATATACTCTCTTCTCTCTCTTTTTGCGTGCGTGCTCCCCATTGCTCTCTTCTTTCTGAGTGTTTTACAGAGCCTGGTAACATATAATACTGTGCAGAACTGGTGGTATATGAAGCCTGCTACACAGGGTTTTCCCTTGCATAGTCACTATAGGTGTGCACCCAAACGAAGCCATCCCCTACTTCAGGCTCTCTCTAGACCTGCTTCTGCTGACACGGAGCTAGAAATGATTGTTTGCATAAACCTACTCTTAGTCTTCTGAGTATTTTTGGGTTTATAGTGACTTTTTGGCTTGATTTTACCAATAGCATATTATATAAGTTATTTTCTATTAATAAGAATTTCCTCAAGTTGAGCACATAGTTGTTGAGAAGACAAATCACTGAACATCTTTGTTCAAAATAGTTTCTCCTTGAAGGTTGATATGGCAAGAAATCCATTACTTTTACACTATATTTGTTCTTCCAGAAAAAGGAACCTGTGATTTCAACAAAGAAAAGTGCAGAAGAAGAATCTGCAGGCCAGACTCAAGGACTCATCGGTGTAAATGTTCTAGTGGCTTTATTCTAAGTCGAAATAAACAGTTTTGTGAAGGTAATGCATGAATCTCCTGTCAGCTTTATTCCATCAGATGAAAAAATTCTTCTGATCTTTTACTTTACTTGAGTAGGAAAAAACACCCTGAGGTCTTAAAAAATCCAGATGTGCCATTTCAGTTTTGTGTCCTTTCAGGTTCTGAAATAGCCTAAAAGGAGACCTGTGAAAATGTCACAAATGGTATTCTTGTGAAAAATTTTGGTCTTAGCCTGAGCAGTTAAAGGAGCTTCAGATAAGCAGACATGTTTATGGGTGCTTCTTTAATTTTTAAATAAAAATTAAAACAGATACATCACCAGAGGTGAAACATTAAAATATCCTGCAATGAGACGGTTGTCTTAAGTCTCACTTTCAAAAAAGACACAAATTCTTAACGTGCTTCTAAACGTTTTAATCTGGATTGTTTTAACAAAAGTCTAACATTACTACTACTAATAGTTAAGATATCTTTTAGAAACATCTTTTTCAGTACATGACCAGATTTGAAAAGACATAAAAGCATCAAAATTCCCAGTTTACATTTACAGACCTGCTTGAGCAGCAGCCATCGAGTTCTCAGGGAATGGTGGGCTTGGTAGTGTTAGGTTAATGATTGGACTTGATGATCTCAAAGGTCTCTTCCAACCAAAATGATTCTATGATTCTATGAAATTCACCAGGATTGCTTTCTGAATTTCAACTTCTAAACCACTTCTGTGTTTTGAGAATTTTACTTAAGTCATGTTGGAGCCAAAATTTTTTAAAGAATTTTTGTGTGAATAAAGTGTCTAATATAAACTTTTTGGGTGCCCACAGGATTTAACTGGAATCTGTACAGGAAGACATGCTTCTAAAAGTCCTTTAGGCAGCTCTGCTGGACACATGCAGCCTGAGTAGGTTTGGCTAGAAGGTTTTTAAAGCTTATTTGAATAAGGTCTGCAAGCTTGCTTTTTTTATCATTTATTAGGACCAAGGTATTTTTGTAAAATGAATGGGAAAAAGAGGTATTTCTTGAAAGCTGTTAGTTTATTTCATTAACCTAATTCCCTGACACTGGCTGATGAGGTTATTCTAACACAGCAAGTTCTTTTGGCAGATATCAACGAATGTGGCTTTTGGAATCATGGCTGTACTTTGGGCTGTGTGAATATCCCTGGTTCCTATTACTGCACCTGCCCAAGAGGCTTTGTCCTGCTGCCTGATAGGAAAACGTGTCATGGTAAGTAGCAGTAATACATAAAAACCTCCAGTACGGTATTGGAAAGAGTCCTCGTTTAACACTGGAACTGCTGGAAGTTTTGTGTGTTGCATTGTTTGCTTCCAATCCCTTATTATATAAGTAGGATCAGCTTAAACTGAGTGAACTGAATTCAGATGTCATGCTTAAGGAAGTGTAAATTACACGTGAGTAATCAAGTGTGAGCCTCTTTAGGAGAAAAAAAAAAAAGGTCTCTAGAGAGAGCTCTTTGCTCAGGTTAGGCTCTGTGGCGCATTCTAGGTGGATAAGCAGTTATGTCTTTCTAAATGTGGTCCCTGAATTTGGCTCACTCTAACTTGCATAACAATTTGCACCGTCTCTTAATGAGCATCTTACAGCATAATTTTTTTTCTTTTCAGATCAAGGTTGATAGCATTGCTAATGTGCATGAAATTAATGAAATTAAATGCATGTGCCTCTATTTACAACAAATAAGACACAAGGAAGTACTCATGAAGTTGTTTATTCTGGGCGACTGCTGTACTTGTGGGGGTTTTTTGTTCTTTTATCACTTAAATTATGTATAAGTATGCCTGAAAGAACTTATCTATGTAATGTAGGTACATAAACCAGGAAGCTCTTTGAAGTTGAATAAATGTGAATAAACTAAATGCAGAGAATACGGAGAAGTGGAGGGAAAAAACAAAGATCTGTCTGTCAGTAAGCTTCAAGGATCATGTTTTAGTTATAGTAAGAGTTGAAGGTTTTTGTTCTCCCTTTTTGCAGCATTGTGTATATTCAGCCTACAAATGAAATAAGCCTGTCTAAAGTAAATCTAGAACGTAAAATATGAAATGCATCCAAGTTTTGAGGTCTTGGGATATTCCCAGTCACTTTTCTATTTCACACTGAAGTGAAACTTAGGCATAAGCAAAGAGTCCTTCTACCTTGTTTCCATGGAAATAAAACATCAGTATATGCCCTAAACAGAAGTGCCAGTGTGCACCAAAGAGTTCAGTTTGGAGCATGGCAGGATCAGGACCTAGGGTATATTAAATATCGCTACTAGAGAGCGACAGACTAGCACTCAGTCTATCTCTTTTAGACCTCCAAGAGTCACTGCTCCCTCTCTATTATAAGGGAGTCAGGAGTAGGATTCAGTGACCCAAACAGGGGTGTCCAGGGTGCGTGTGACAGAAGACCTGCGGGAGTCTTGCAGTCAGAGGCTATTGGGAGGTGGGATATCTTTTTGTGTGCAAAGCAACGCTTAGACACTGTGCTACTCAGTCCTACTGTGGATGATTAGCTTGAACTATATGCCTACATTTTGAGTGGCTCAAATTAGATAGAAAATAATGTTTCTCTAACACAGGCTAGGGATGCAGCATGGACAGTATAACTCCTTAACTACTGCAGCACAAGGCAGATATGTCACCATCTACGCAACTTGAGAGAAAGATGCAAGGTGAGAAGTCCACACGCTGACCGGACATTTTGATGCTTTGTCCTCCAAGTCCTGTACAAAGTTTTTAATCTAAAACCACAAGCTCTAGATAGAAATAAACCCAAGCTCAGTTTCTTGATCTTCTTCACTGCACTTAAGGGGATAGAACAATCCATTCCACAGTGCAGTTGCCCTGGAGAAGCAATATTTGCAACAGCTATGTACCACTGTATGCAGCTGATTCAAAGCAGCAGCTGTGGGAAACTTGCATTAGTTCCAGTCTTCCAGCAGGTGTTGCCCTATGGCACTGGAATTGGCATAAAGAGATGCAGCACTGCAATACAGAAGGTGGAAGGAGGTTATCCTGTCAAATTGCATTAAAGAAATACTAAAAAAATACTCAGTATAATGCCTTCATGACCCAGCAATTCTGGCTTTCTCCTTTGCTATAATTAGGAGAGGGTGAGTGAAAAAAACACCAAAACAAACCCTTGAAAGACAACAGGAGTGTTGTACTCAACATCATGCTTTCCTTTTTTTTTTTTTCTTCTTTTTCTTTTTAAATTTTTCTTTTCCTGTTTAAGAGTGTTAACATCTCCTTTGGGGGACTTGGTCAAATCTTTTATCATAATATAAGATTTTTTTTTCCTCTTTAAATTACTGTAGAGCTAATTCCCTGTAAAAGTAACAACAGCGAATGTAGCCATGGTTGCCTTCAAACATCTGAAGGGCCTGTTTGCTTTTGTCCTGAAGGATCTGTACTCAAAGTGGATGGCAAAGCATGCACGGGTAAGTAACACTTTTTCTAGCTGTAGTGACTGCCAGGCTCTCTTTGTTCTTCACACTGAGAGCCAGAAGTGAATGATGGCATTTTACACTCACTTTGCACAGCTGTAAATGATTGTGCAAGATAGGAGGCTATAGAATGTCAGGCGCTTTTGAGTGCTGAGATGAGTAAGATTCATCTTCATTTTTTAGTAGATGTTTCTTAGCAGCAACATCCAATGTTTGCAGGCAGAATTTTTTTGTTGTCAGCACAGATCAGGATACCTTCCAGATGTTTGTTGCAGGAGACATCTACAATTTCCAGTTGAGGTGAAACATAGGTACAGAATTAGGGCTTGAAATCTGAAGATAACTTTATTGATATAGTGTGACATAGTTGCACATAGTTTCACAGTCACTCTAATTTACAGCAATTTCATTCAATTACCCACAAATGGAACTTTTGCAGTCAGAATATTTGAAGCTGCTATACCAACTAATCTGTCATTCCCCACCCCAGCAAGCTTTCCAAATGCAGCGGACTGTAGCTTTTCAACTGTATCTTTTCAGTCTTAGGGGTCAAGATAACTCCATTAACACCAGCCTTACACCTTGAAAAATCCCTATCTCCTTTTACATCCCTTATGTACTGTGATCTGTATGGTATGCATAGATTCAGTCAGTGTTGCTGTTTTGCTAAGGACACTCCATAGACTAAGCTCAGGTTCGCACTGTGGATATAATCATTGAACAGTCCCAAGAAGAAAGAAGTTTCCTTTTGTATGAAAAATCTTGGTTTGTTCTATTAGAAAGTGAGTGTATTTCATCGATTCCCCATCGTAGCCTAATTAACTTCTGGGGAGAGTGGCATTAATCTCCTGTTTCTTTGCATGGAGTGCAAAGTCTGATAAAACTTGTTACTCTGTGGTAGATGGAATGAGATTTGCATGGGAGAAAGAGTTCTCTGAAATAATCAACACATGGAAATCCTCTTTGTATATTCTTCTCCCCGCTGCCCCCCCGCCCCATCTTGTGTTGTGAATTTTCAGGTAAAACTCTGGAAGAAGTTACTACTAATTTGCTTTCACTTCACTAGACTTCTGCTCTCAGCAGGAGGCCTTTCAGTAAATATTATTCACTGAGACGCTTTGCACTGTAGAAATCCTAAGCATAGTGAATCTTCCTCTTGCTTACACCTCTGATTTTGTTGTCTTTTTATTCTTAGAATGGCAAAGTTAAATTTTTCAAATGCTCTGTTTAAGGTTGTACATCTCCAGATAATGGTGGCTGTAGCCAGATATGTTCTTCTTTAAGCCCATCCTCCTGGGAGTGTGCTTGTTTTCCTGGATATAAGCTTCAGTGGGACAGAAAGCACTGCACTGCTTTAGGTCAGTATCTTAACACACGTGCTTATTTCTGCCAATAAAAGCAAAAACACTTTAGAGTCCTTTAAAGTGGATTGCATAACTGGGATCCATTTTTGCAGTGGTTTTAGGTTACTTTGTGAAACTTGGGAAGTATTAATTTTTTTGAAAAATAACATGTTTTGGAAGTACACCAAAACAGCTCAGTCTCCCTCACAAAACATTCAGCCTATTATTCAACTTCTACATTTCAGTCTGGGCTCTTGTACCGTGGAGGTGTATCTGCAGTGTTCATGTTTTTGTGCTTCTGTCCCTCGGTTGGTCTTCTACTGTTCGTTACTTACAATGTTAGCTAGGTAGAGATGCAGGCTAGAGATCACTTTGAACCTCATGGAATTAACATCTGTGCAAATTTTCATCAACAGGTCCCAAGCCATTTTTGTTATTTGCAAATGGCCAAGATATTCGCCAGATCAGTTTTGACGGAACAGATTATGCAAGTTTACTTGACTGGCAGATGGGAATAGTCTTAGCACTGGACTCTGACCCAGTGGAAAATAAGGTAAGGCATTAAAAATTAGAGGATTTTGAAGTGCCGCAAGGACAAATGGATTGGACTTTCATGCGCCTTAACCTTTCTGCTGTCAGTGATCCAGACTGCACGTTGTGCTGCTCATTTTTCTGTTGCCAGTCCAGAAGCACAACTGGTACAGGATGCCAAACACTAGTTGAAGAGCTTCGCCATCCTTTACTTACCAATTAACTGTGCTTTCTACATTGATGTGGCTAATTCACTGAGAATTTAGTTGTCTAAATTCACTTCAGGCATGATTCCAATTTCAAAGAACTTTGGTATGTTTGATAGTTGTCTCCTTTAAGATTTCAGTACTGTTTTCTGGAAATGTGTTGTGGTTTGGCTTTTTTTTTTTTTTTGCCACTGGGTAGCTGTAAAAGTAACAATATCCTTTTTCCTGTACAACTACATCCCATGTTCCCTGCTAAATGTAGGAGTAATCTTAACAAAAGTTACTTCCCCAAACCTGACATTATTGAACAAAACTGCCCAACACTTGCTGGTTTTATTGCTCTTACAAAATGTATTCCTTAAATTACAAGATATTGCTATTGGAAACAGGAGTCTTCTCTGCATAAAGAGCTGTTTGTCTGTGTGGCCGCATCCCAGTGCCCTTCTCCTTGCCTGCAGAGCTGGGAAGAATAGGAGTTCAGCTGGCTTTGCCAAACCTTCTGTGGCAGATAGTTATTTTTTTCCCATGGTGAGGCTTATTGACACTGTAAAAGCGTTACAAAAAGACACTGGATGGTACAGTGAAAGCTGATGAGGAGCTCAGTTAAGCTGCTGGAAACATCTCAAGGCCTGGACAGACGCAGCTAAACAAATGCAAATGTTACCAGAACTGAGTTACAGGAGGATCATTTCAGGCACTGCTGGAATATTGCCACTTGTTCCTGAAATAAGGCCCTGCTGGGGAGCTACCAGTTGTTCTGTGCTGTGTCGAATGTAGATCAGCTGCACTGGTGACACTGGGTGTGCACTCTTGTTCCACTGGTGTAGGGAGCTCTGCAGGACAGTGGGACTGGGCAGTGCAGAGATGAGGTGATGCTGGAAACAGACCTGATTTTCCCACCAGCAGAGAACTTTTATATTAACCTCAAACTGAAAAGCCTTTTCTGGAAATGTTAGAGTCTTACAGAATAGACACCTGGTAAAAAAGGTATGTGCAGGCTCAAAGGGGGGAAAAATAGAAGCAAACCTTTTCCCATCCCAGCAACTTGACACACATACACTACTACTCTTTTCTCACCCCTTCCCTCTCCTTTTTAAAATGAGCAGCCAGTGCAAAGATTACATTGCTGCTTTTTGCATGCTCCTACTTTTGCTTCCTTGGCTGTGTTTGACGTGAGGTAGCTGCTCGCTGAAACAAACCCACAGGATATTTAGAGAGCTTGTATATAGGGCAACCAGGATTTACAGCTAAGCACAAGCTGCCTGTAGAAGTCATCCTGGTTGAAGGATAAGTGCCTGTTTATTTGATCAGGAATCACAGGTGCAAATGTGCAGCTTTTTGTGAATAAGCAATTCAGAGAACTTTCAAGATGAAAAAGTTCTTTCAGAATTGGAACTATTAGATGAGAATAGATGAAATAGAGCAGAAAGTGAGATGGGAACTAATAACACCTCATCTGTTATTTGTTCACAGATTTACTTTGCCCACACCGCCTTGAAATGGATAGAAAGAGCTAATCTGGATGGCTCAAATCGTGAAAAAGTTATTCATGGAGCTATAGATATACCCGAAGGCCTCGCTGTGGACTGGATTAACCGTAAATTGTATTGGACAGACAGAGGGTACATGCTCCACAGTGCATTTATGTTGAAGCATGCCATAAAATGTTTGGAATAAATGACTAGTGATATAGAAATAGCTGAGATATCACTCTAAATTCAGTAACGCTCTACATTCTGATTGGGTAGCCATAATCTCAAGTATATACAGTTGGAAGGTTCTTTAAAACTGACATGCTGGAAGTTCACTTTGCGTCTGCTATTGTATTTTTATCTTTGTCTTTCCAAGAAGCAAGGGTTTGGACTCAGTTGCAAGGAATCTAAAGCATGTACTGAATATATACATATAAGTATGTGGACATGCACACGTGAATATATATGTATACACTTGTATTTATATGTATACACTGCATCTGTGTATAAGTATATCTTTATATATATATACACATACACATATATTTACGTATAAAATGATGAGTATTACTGTACTGGGTACATCTTGGACAGAAGTCAGCATTGTTGACACCTAGAATGATGCCCCTTTAGGCCAATGGAGAGTCTTTGTCAATTATATCTGATGAAAGAGGTGTGAGCACTAGCAGGCAATATTACTTCATGTTTCAGCTGATACCTAACCCTACCTGCCAAAAGAAACAAAACTGAGCTTTGGTGAAAAGGGCAGTGTCAGATCAGAACACATCATGAAGAAACCTTGAAGACTGGTCATGGCATTTCAGTATGACCTATAATTTATTAGTCCATAAAAAGTGGGTTTGAATATCCAGATCTTCCACCTTTTCCCTTTTAAGTACGCTGCTAGTCCACTTCCTTGCTATTAGGTACAATCTTGTCTACCTGATTGTGCTCCTGTATCAATATGCCAGGGTTTCTTGTGAAATCTGAAATCAGAGTGCTTGTCTCAAGGGTGAAGCTGTGATTTTTTTTATCTGCCATTTCCTTCTCATTCACTGCATTTACCTGTTTGTATTCCACATTTGCATGCATATATCTCTCCTTCCATCTTTGTGTGGCCTTTTTTTGCAGGTTCAGTTAAGCATGGAAGGCTGTAGGCTTGCTGATACTTGTTTGGCAAGGTGAAGTTCGTAGCAATGCAGTCAGTTTTCTGGAAAAATAGTTGGATTGGGAGACTGGCAATGTAGATTCTATGCTCAACTCTGCCATAGTTTTTATGAATCACTATAAGGACCTTAGCTTCATTCTTTCCTGTAAAATAGACATAATATGTAAAATGCTTGGTGATTTCTGGATGAAAAATGCTGTGTAAAAGTACTATTTTAAAAAATTCTTCATCTATTTGATAATGCCATTCCGTTAGGAGCTTGTTTTGCTTCTGACTCCCTTTAAAGCTAATGTTTATCTATTAGTGACTGTACTTCCAACTCATTATTTGCCCAAAAAAGGAGAACTTCATGTCTCATGCAGAGGAGCAGGTATTTTATCATCATGCCCTGGACCAGATAATGAGGTTCCAACATGAATTATTTGTTGATAAAACAACTAGACATCCCACATCAGCAGGATTATTTCCTGTCATTATATTTATTATGGTTTTGTGCTAAACTAAAGCAATGCAAAAACATAGTATGTTCTGCCTGAGAAGTAATTAAAAAGATAGCAGAGAGGATCTAACAGTGCCATGTGTGTTGCAGGAAGGCGTGCATCGAAAGGAGCAATCTGAATGGAATGCAAAGAAAAATGATCATCTGGGAGGATATCTCACAGCCTCGAGGGATTGCCATTCACCCGTTTGCTAAGTAAGGAGTGATAAACGCAGTTAATTGTGTAATACTTGGCAGACTTTTTAAAAATGAGCATGCCAGTCTTGCCCTTTTGGCAGTCAAGAAGTGCATTTGTTTCATATTAGGATAGTAATTGCCTTGCAGAGTTGTGTGAACTGCAATGTTTTATTGCTGGGTTTCTTTTGTGAGTTGGGATGTGTTCATTTCTCATGTAGATTTTAAAAAATATAAGAAACATTAAAGATATTTTATGCAGTTTAAGAAAAAAATGAGGGACTGAAGTCACCCCGATAGTTGTAAATACTACACTACAAATTTGATGGTTCCATACTTACTATTGTGAAGAAGTTAGTCACTTCAAACCAGTAGTGCTTACAAAGGATTTTTTTAGCCATGTTTCAGTTTCTGAGAAAACTGAACCAAATCTACTGCTGTGGAGATCTGTTGATTTAAATGTACCTTATATCTTCTTATCTAGTGCTTAGATGTTCATGGGAGTTTTGAATGTTTAAACTCTTGATGAAATTCTGGCCATTTTAATCAATGGCAAAGCCCCATGGATTTCAGTCAATATACCTGTAGTAGGATGATTTTAAGTCTGTTGATTTTTTAAATTATTTTTTTTTATGCTCATAACCTGCTATAACTAAGTACTGATGAGTGAAGGAATGAAGCCGAGTGGGGAGGGTGTTTGTTAGCTTCTCTCTGGACATAAAAGACCTGAAAGAATCTTTCAGTAGACGCTGAATGCAATAGAGACATTTTGCAGGAAAACTTTTAAGAACAGTTAGGTTCAGACAGATTGTTTATTAGAATTATTGGTAGAGGCAAAGGCTACAAGGGGAAAGGGAGGAGGAAATATCACTAAAACCTAATTAGAAAGTTAATGGTGAAAGGAGGAACAGACATTATAGCAATGTCCATAATTGTACAGTCAGTATTAAGGAAGGATCTGAGACACAATTAAGGCTATTGACAATACTGATCCCTGTATTGGCTACAGCAAAACTGCACAAGTAAATAAAACTAAGTGATCTCTGGGTTATTTCAGTAGACTTGACAGAGGCAGCCAATGATGCCTGGGAAGACTGGAGTCCAAACTTCAGAAGTAATTTGTGGGTTTGGCTATCCCCATTTTGAGATGACTATCTAGCACTGTCTGTTCCTGAGTAACACTCAGGGATCTAGAGGGAGACCCTTGAGAATCCTGATTTGATTAAAAGAAGAAAAGAGACTGGGCCTGATACTGGTTTCTTTTTTAAAAACAAAATAACCTGAAGGACACTTGCTTGCTTTCCATGGGTGGTGGGTAATTTTAGTTCCATTTGTGTATTGTTTACACCCTTGTTTAGACAATGGGCTGGCTAATGCATCTGTTGTCTGGGTTTGATAAACCACTATTATCTGCAAAAAGCAGATATGAAGAGCTGACAGCAGAGGTAGGAGTTGTTTTGCAAAGGTTTCACGCCAACAAACAGAGTGGGGATTCTGCATAAATTCCAGTGTAATCACCTGGAGTCTTATGGCAAGTGTGATAAAAGATCAGCAGCTAATACATTTGCTTGAAGCGTGTCCTTTTTCTTATGTGCCTCAGGCCTGTATTGCTCTGATCTGATCTTCCTGCTTTGAAAGAACTCCATGGAGAGGAGGACAAACATTTACTTACTGACTTCCTGTATGTGTTTTGTTTTCTAAAGGAGATTATTCTGGACTGACATGGGGGTCAATCCCCGGATTGACAGCTCTTCATTAGAAGGCATCGATCGCCAGGTTATAGCCAGCACTGGTCTGGTGTGGCCCAGTGGAATAGCTCTCGACTACTTAGCTGACAAGGTGTACTGGTGTGATGCTAAGCAGTCAGTGGTTGAGAGCGCGAACCTGGATGGTTCAGGTCGTCGAATTCTTGCACAGAATGATGTAGGTGAGGTTTTGGGGTTGATAATTACCTATTGCTGCTTGTTAATGTGCATGTGTATCTGCATATGTGCATGTGAATTACTGGCCAGTAGCTGTGCTGTATATCCCATGCAACCCTGTGTTGAGGTTAAAGACATCACTTAGTTCTTCATTGTTACCTAGTTGAATTCTATTTATTTATTTTAGAAAAAGAACATCTTTCTAACACACTCTGCTTTTACTAATCAGCCACTTTGTATTGTACAAAGAACTTCTCTGCCTTCACAGAAAAATGAAAAGAAGGAAAAAGTTGAAAAGGTGGTTTGCTTGTTCCATGCATGACTGCTTAGTGTAATTCAGGTTTTGCTGTGCTTATTACATCAGTGAGTTATATTGACGTAATCTGGAAGAGAAGTAATCTTGGTCATTAAGGTCCTTAAGCAAAGAACCTACATCTTCATAGTGTTGAATGCTGGCATGATTCTAAATACACAATAGACACGCAATGGAAAAATTATTTATGCAGTATACTGGTAGTTGTTATGGCTTTCTATTGGCTGACATGTAACTGCATTGTTCTGGGTCAAGAGAACAGAAGTATTAGCAATCAGGAACTGATGTACCCCATCTAAAGTAAATCACTCATTTAAGAATCTCATACATGGCAAATTAGTTTTGGGAGAGGACAATTCCCTTTGTGCATGGTATCTCTCTGAGGACCATTTTGTAGGTGCACATACAAAACATGGGAAAAATGAGGACTCTTGGTTCAGTACAATGGCTGCCATGGGTAAAGACTTTATGGTTACTCTGTTAAGCAACTGCTGCTCTAGTCTGTGCTCTGGGAGCACTTGTGTTCATCTCCTAAGCCAGATGCCCTCCCACTTGGTTGCAGGTGAGCAGAGTGAGGTCTTGAAGGTAGCAGTGTTCTCCAGTTCATAAGACACCAAAAACCCTGAGCAGAGTGACTTCCCAGCATGCCTCTCTTCTCCCCTGCTGCACTTGTTCTGCTCTATGCTCCACCTTGCAACTGATCTGCAAAGGACCTTTAAGCCTGTTGAAAGTTTCACTTTTTTTCTCCACAAGGAATGAGATAGTGTCTTACGGGGAGAAAACAGAGAAGGAGAACTAGATGAACTGGACAAACACAGGGTATGAGAAAGGAGGTAGGCTTGGAGCAGTGATGTGCCTATTTAAAGGTGAGAGAAAGGGACATCAACACCTGTATGGAAAGAAATGAAAGAGATGAAGTGCAGACCTATCGGGTATGAATTTAGAGAGGCGGAGAGACTTGATATCCCGATGTTTTGCTGATGCTGTTAGTGAGATCAGAATTCAGCTTCTGTTCTTAGACAGCTGTACACTGAGGGACTGGAAAGTAGCTTCTCTTCGTAGGCGTGCTGTTGTCACATGAATTTTTACTGCAGCAGCTCCCTCTAGTGCCCCTGTACCGAGAATTCAGTCACTATGCCTGGATGCAAAATAGGTAAAATTATTTCTGCTCTTCTGCTAACCCCATTTTCAGCTGTAAGTAAAACAGCCTGTAAGCACCCACCCAAGGCAGTGAACAACGCAACTATTCCTTTTATTTATGCAATGAGTTGGGTGTGGAAAGGGCTCATGTGTTTATCCATTTTTCTGTTCCTGCTATCTCCATTGATCACGATACACTTCTATTTTTATTCCTTAATGTATTTGTAAATTAAGAGGATAAGGAACTGCAGGTCAAAGTGGGATGTTGTTATTAATTCAAGCTATAGATCCTAAAATTGTGAGTAAATGTTTGGACAGAGACAATATCTAGATCTTGAGCCAGTTGCTCAAATTTCATGGAAAGAAAAACTAAGAACCACGTCCAATGATTAAGCATGGTTTAGTGGAGGTAGTGAAGTGCTAATAGAATAACAATATACTCTTCAATTTAACGCTTAAGAACACTTAAACAGTGTCTTAGAGTTTTTTCCTTATGTAGGAGTGAGTTTTTTCAGCTTATTTGCAATGTGTGTTTAAGATATACCAACACATCCTCCTCCTCTGAAGTTCTAATTTATCTATTGTTTTGTTTGCTTGGCTTTGATTTTATTTTATTTTTTAAAAAATTTTTTTAACTAATACATTTTGGCATCCAAATTTCCTTACTGAAATTAAACATCACCTAGCTGAGGTTTACATCAAGAAACAAAACCACAGATCATAAAATCACATGCCTACAAAACATACCTTTCAGAGGGGCTCAGACTGCATTAATACAAAGTGAGGTGCACATTTAGACTGTGGGTAAGGACCAGGACAAAGCAAATCTGCTTCAGCCAGAAAGCACCTACTCTGAAACCAAGTGGACATCCATAGTGAACATGTGTTCTCACCTTCCATTGCAAAAAGCCTGCCCAAAGGCTATCTTGAAAGCAAAAGGTTTCTAAAAGTATCAAAAGAATGCATAGTCCCATAAGGACTAATGATAATTTTCTATCATGACAGCGATAATAAAAAGAGTCAGAATCCTTGTGCAAAGATCTTTATATCTGTAAGTATATCTGCCCTTATATATAATAGAATCATAGAATAGTTTGGGTCAGAAAAGGCCTTTAAAGGTCATCTAGTCCACCCTCCCTGCAGTGAGCAGGGACACTTTCGTCTGAATCAGGTTGCTCAGTCCAACCTGACCTTGAATGCTTCCAGGGAGGGGACATCTACCACCTCTCTAGCCAGCCTGGTCCAGTGTTTCATCACCCTCACTGTAAAAAAATTCTTCCTTATATCTAGTGCCCTTTGCATTCTGAATTTCTGAGCTTCTCTCTGGAAGTCAAACTAGGGATCCAAGTTTTCCTAGTGCAGATAATGTGCTACCAAGGAAAAACTGCTGTACTCTGAACTTGGGGTGGAATTTTGCTCACCTCCTGTTAGTCATGTAAGTGTTAGGTGCCTGGTCTAGCCTGGTGTCTAGGTTCCTGTTGTAATCACTGAAAAGAGAGGAAATCACCTGGATGATCTATTGCATCCTGTGGCTTGTGTTAGCTGTCACTGTTAGCTAGGTGGTGAACTAACTAGTTTGTTGCTAGTTGGTTGAAGTGAGGAAAATTAATTCCCCTCTTGAATTTTGCACTGTGATGGATTGGCTAGCGAATGTCTGTGCATGTTTATATGTACACGTGGACCACTGTATTGCACTTGTGTGTACTTTTGGCACTTGCAGAGACCACACTCTGGCTTTGGGGTCCTACTGAGAGTCAGTGGCTATAGTGTCTGCAGCTCCCAGGCTGTGCCATGCCAGTACACTTATGCAGGATGACATGTGCCGTGAGATCCTTTCCTCTGTTACATGAAGACTGCAAAAGGAGCTGTGTACCTCAGCAGCACTGTGCTGGGCCACTTACTGGCAGAGGAGGGAGGCTCTCCACTTCTGAAAGACTGGTCCCAGTGCTGCTTCGAGAAAGGGTGATGTCTGAGGTAGAAACATCTTATGAACTTGATTTGGTTGGAGATCACCAGCAGTATAGACACTGTACTGAGCCAGGCAAGTGTCATAGCCTCCTCTGCTAAGAGGATAAGTAACATCTGCCCATGGCCCATCATTCATGGACAACTTATCCCTCCCCATGAGACATCAAAGTAGAGAAGTGGCTATAGCTATGCCACTGTGTTAGAAGTAGACCTTTATGCAGATACTGCTTTTGTTTACGTGGTTTCTTGTGTATGTTCTACAGATGTGGAAATGAGAAATCTAATTTCTTTGTAGGCCACCCTTTTGATGTAGCAGTGTTTGAGGATTACCTTTGGTTTTCTGACTGGGCTAGGCCATCACTAATGAGGGTGGACAAGAAGACCGGCCAAAACAGGGTACGTCTTCGAGGCAGCATGCTGAGACCCTCATCAATGGTTGTAGTTCATCCTTTGGCAAAACCAGGTATACTGCAAAAATTAAGCAGTTATTCCCTTCCAGCCTCTACTTGTTCACTGATATCAGTAGAAAAGATGTCCTTGAGGAGAGTATTATCTTCTCAGAAACAGGCTCTTTAAATAGCCTTGCATAGTCAAACTGACATTTATTGAAAGCATCATCTGGGCGTGTGTCCCAGGAACACAAACATATTTTGTACATTTCTGATCGTGCCCGAGAATAGATGCTGATCAATTGCCATGAGGTTACCGTAGTCTTCTAATTCCTATTTATCCTAGTTTCTTAGCACCCCTCACACACACACAAATAATAATGAATGACATGGAGAAAGATTTTGTAAGATTTATTAGTTTTGGATCAAATAATTTGATTTTCTACTGGGAACAATCTCCCTGTTAAGCAGAAAAAAAATAATTCAAGAGACCAGGATTGAGAGAAGGTAAACGCAGGTTCCCCATGCCCCTGTAATGTTCTTCCAGGGAAGGTTAGGACTCTAAATATTAAAAGAGAAATAATAAAGGAAATTTTTTTTAAGAAGTGATAAGTTTATTTGATAGTATGTGAATCTACTTTCCTACTAGAGGCAAGGTGATAATATCTATGCTTTACCGTATGTGTCTGTTTTTAATTTAAAAAAAAGAAAAAAAAAAAAGAAAGGTTCTAGTTTTTTGTCAGTCCTTATTCTTTTTCCAACTGCTTCAACTCTGCACAGCTAAAGGAGATGTTGGCTGAAGAAGCAGCTTGTTAAATTGCCTGTTTTTCTACATTAGGGACAAATCCTTGCCTTTATGAGAATGGAGGCTGTGATCAGATCTGTGAAAACAATTTTGGAGTTGCCCATTGTATGTGCCATCCAGGATTTGGGAAAACTCAAGGTGGAAAAACCTGTTATGCTCTGGATGCTTCCAACACAACAGCAGGTACAACCCTCCAGTTCCAAAGAAGACCCTCCCCAACCCCTTGAGATAGATAACATTGGAAAATACTCACCTTGCTCTACATAATGAATGATGGTTTCTCTGAAGAATGAAAACACTGGGGTGTTGTCCTGGGACAATAACGTGTTGTCTGACCATTGTAATTTTTCCCTTGGCATATTATTAGTAAGAGAGATATGTGCAGTGCTGTCAAGTATTGTGAACAATGAGTTACATTCCTTGTCTTTTGTATTTGAGAAAACTCGCCAGTGAGTGGTTTTAGGAATAATTTGAGGAACAGGTTAATCTGGAAGGATACTCGTGTTTGTTTTAAAAGGAAACCACCATGATTATTGGAAAGTAGGCAAGTGATAGAAAATCAGAAATTTAGTTCAGTAGATTTAAATAGTCTGTGTCACTTTTTTCTTGTCTTTTTCAGGAAGTGTCTCAGTGCAGAAGGAGGTAGTGCCAATGCCACCACCAGAAACCTTGCTCCAGAGCGCACAAAGTAGGGGGATATTCAAGGATACAGACAGTGGGGAAAAACAGAAAATCGGCACTTCATTGATGGCTGAAATCATGGTATCAGGTAGAGTCTGATGATTGCCTTCCTTCTATTTACTGTGATGCTCTGAGCAGACTTATAGAACAGAAAGAAATCATAGGCCTTAAAGGAAGAAAGGCTCAATGTCAAGATTGGTGGCATTCATGATCTTTGCCCTCTTACAAGAAGTTGGGTCTATGCAATTATGTCAGGTAGGACTGCTTTTTTGTTTGTTTGCCTCTGTGTTCCTTCAGTATATTAAAAAACTTGATAATATTATCCAGGTCTAGAGAACAAACATTTCTGATTTGGAACACTTGTGAAAGTCTCTCCCTTAGATTTTATAAGTATATTAAGTTCCTCTGAACAAAATTGCAGTAAAATTATTGAATTCTACATATGTGCAATGACACTAGATCATTAAATTGTACAATAAGTTTTGCCTACAGTATTCAGAAATCCTGAAACTAAATGACACAAAATGACTCTGTCTAGACATAGACAACAGCCCTAATGATTGTATTGGCTTGTCATAACTAAATTGAAGAGCTACGTTTCAAACTTTGACTGTATGGTCTGGTTTTCTTGTTAGTTTTTTGTTTGTTTGTTTGGTGGGTGGTTTTATTTTATACAGTATCTACTTGGATCTATCCAAATGTATCTAGCGTGGGTTTTTTTTGTTTTGTTCATGCTATAGATCAAGATGATTGCACTGCACTAGAATGTGATGTCAATGCACAGTGTGTTTTGCTGGAAGATGGTGCTATGTGCCAGTGTTTGAAAGGATTTACCAGGAAGGGGAAATCATGCCATGGTAATAAAAGACATTAATACAACCTTCTGAAAAACTGTAGATTGGGGGAGAGGAAGAAAATATCTCTTTTCTTACATTGACAGTTCTGCTGCATGAGCAATCACAGAAAGGTCGATGGTATTGCTTATTTTGAAGGGGATGATGAGCAGAGAGCATGTGCAATGAAATGGCTAATTATCACACACCTTATTTTCCCCTGAGTCATGAATGTTAATCTCATTAATATTAACAAGCAATAACAGAGATTATAGGAATAAAACCATAATGTATTTATTTGTAAAAATTATCTAATTATAAAGGTTCAGTCCATAGACATGATAGTTGATGTATAACTTAGAAGTATGTATTAAGGAATCTTTTAAAAATTAATATTCCTGATGCAATATTTATATAAAAGTGCTGCTGTTGTTTCTTTCTAGCACTAGAAAGGCACTCTAACAATCAGACAACAGATTGCTCAGAGTGATCTTTAAGTTTTTGGACTTGCATACAATATAAATAGAAGGATTTTGTTCTCTCATAAAGGCCAAGACAGGAAGGCATTAGAAACAGAACTATTTACTGTTTGGTGGCTAAGCATGAAGACTCACAGGAGTCTCTGTTGCCGTGGAAAGGAAAAAAAAATATGGAAGGTAAAATGAGTGTAAATATTTTTTCATTGCAGTACCTTTTTTGGTTAAGCTTATATTCTTTTTCAAAACAAAGATTCTCTTTGAGTAGGGTATAAGAATATAAGACTAGTTTTGAATAGGGTCATTCCCTCCAAATGGGATTTTTTTTGAAGTGGTATTTGTGGAACCTCTAGGCCTCCAGTTGAAAGTAGCTTGTTGACTGTCTTAGGCTTTTTAGAACATCCCCATCAAATTTCATACCAAGAGAAGACCACAAAGCCCTTCTCTTTCTATTTGCACAAATGACAAGTGACAGCATAGTGTGAGAGAGATTCATGATGTAGACATTTCTTTTTATCGATTTACCTGACGGTTTCATGACCCATGCATTCCGTCTCCTTGTTTTGTCTCACAGATGTTGATGAGTGTGTTTTAAAAATGGACCACTGCAATCGAAACGTGTCAGGCTGTATCAATACGGAAGGGGGCTACGTCTGTAAATGCCTGGAGGGCTACACTGGAGACGGAGTCCATTGCTACGGTACGGGCATGTGTGAGGGCTGTGCTGTGTCTGGAAGGCTGGGACAGGATGAATGAGCAAAAGGTCTTATGATTTGGGCTAGCCTTGCATCAAGCTATGAAGCTGTCAAATGAGCTGTTCTGATTCTTTTTGAAAAATCTAGTAGGGGCATGGATCTTAAAAGTGGCTCCCCCAGACAGCTGACATTTATCATTTCTTCCTTTTTGATTCTTTTCTTTCTGTCTGAAGTGTGGCAACCTCAGCAACTGATCAATATGCAAAGCCTGTAGTTGTCAGTGGATACCTCCTCTCAGTGTTTGCACTCTTTTTAGTAGCTACAGCAGGAGACAGAGGAAGAGTGAAGGGGAGGAGGGAAGTGGAGGTAAAGCAGTAGAGCTTTATTGGAAATCGTTTCCATGAATATAAACGAAAGCAGGTATTGAGTGTGTCATAATACTCATCAAATAATTCCAGGTCTGTTTAATAGGAATGAGGTTCAAGGTGTTGACACTGACAACTTGAGTACATTTAGAGTCTTGTTAATAATCAGACCCACTGATTTTCCCATCCAGCTCTAATTCCAGGTCTTTAGTTCATTCCCTACATTTCTCAGTTTTTTAATCCATTTTAGCAGTAAATACGAAGGAACAGGAAGCTTTTTCCCCTCAGTATTTGACTAGCACACAGTTTGTTCAGAGCTTTATCAGGGTCTTGGCTTCTCTGTTGTCCTTTTCTTTTTCCTTTCTCCTTTATAGTCTAATTCAAAGCTCATTAAATTTGACCCAATTCTTACATAGTCTTTACTGGACTTTGGTTCTTCGACACAGCTAAGGAAGACTGAAAAATTAGGAACAGCATCATTATTGTGGACAAGGTATGGAAAGTATCAGAGGCAGGAGGTTCTAGAAGGCATTCTACTTACAGTGGTCAGAAATACAGAGCTCCTGTCCTTGAGAATGTTTGGAAGTGCAGGCAGAAGTGACAAGCTCCTCTTGCTGTTCCAGCATCTCCTACAAGGCATGTCCCCAGGCAGCCCTGAGTTCTCACTGTCTATGGTATAGTTGCTCAGCTAGAATGATTGTGGTACTGACCACTATTATTGGAAAACAGTCCCTTACCTTCCTGAAGTTTTTAAGTCCAGAAAATGGTAAGATATGTTTTCACAGCGTTTTATAAATGATGCAATGTTGTTATGATGTAGGCAGAACTGAAACTAATTTTGTGTTTGATGACTTGAAGTGTACTACAAAACCAGAAACTGGTGAGTGATTTTGCACTTCAATTTTAAATGCCTGCACGTGTGCACAGTGTTCAGAAATGTGTCAGTACATCCAGAGATGGTACAAGATGACTTCACATTATGTTGTTGAAAACATGTTTCTTGGAACATGCTGCAACAGTTTTGCTCCTGTATTTTTGCTTTCAAAAGTGCTCTGAATTTTCTATATGTTTTTTGGGGGGGAGATCTTGTTAATTTTACTGTAGAAAAAGTCCCAGTGGTTTAAGAAATAATTTCACACAAACTGGGATGGCAGATCTGTGATCTTGTTTCCCCAAAGTAGATTTGGCCAGATGTGTTCTGCTGACAGTTCATAAAATGAATCAGAGGCTCCCAAGCTCTGATATGTAAACCCTTTTTAAGTTCCTACCTTTGACAGAACTTTAAGTGTTTACACAAAATGGATAATATACCTGTAGGTTTCTAGACCCTTTTCTTCAGTCTAAACTTTTTGTCTAGTCTAGACCAGGTGGGTGGTGCAGCGACGGACATCTCCCCACTCCCAAACCCTTCTGCTGTCTCAGTGCAAGAATGCCAATCGGCGGTACTCTAGTACTCATCCAGGGTGGCAGCTGTGACTAGCAATTCCAGGAGAATGTATCTAGTACAAATAAGTCTTCTCTTCAGCTCTACTACTCTTGTTAGATTTCATGGGGAAGCCTTTCCTTCCTTCTCCTTTTGGAGAGCTTCTGAAGGAGCACAGCGTGCTCTGAGAGGCTGGGATGACTTGGCATAAGAAGTGTGCTAGTTGCTTTTCTGTTACGCTTTACATGAAGGCATATTTGCAGAGGGAAGGTTGTTGATGTTTTTCCCCACTGCCAGGAGACTGCAGTGCTGCAGCTGCTGCCCTTTTAACTGATGCTCTGAGGTGTTTCATTCTTCTAACTGCAGACTGTTTGGGTGACAGATATTGATGAGTGCAAGATGGGGTCTCACACCTGTGGAGAGAACATAACCTGCATAAATACAGAAGGAAACTTCACTTGCTCGTGTGCTGATGATGCTTCCAGAACTGGTATTGGTTGCAGTGAGTATATGGAGTGAGCAATTAATATGAAGCTGCCCTTAACTAAGCATGATGCTCTTAGATAAATTGTTACACCTGGGAATTAAGGAAACCCTGTATTGTGACATACTGAGCAGCTTGTAGATCCATTTAGCATTGCTTTAGGATGCTGTTTGGAGGTGGGCTAAGGAGACCAGATCTGAGTTTAGTTTGGAAATATCTACATTGAGGTTCAATGCTAATTTTTACTGCCTAAATATAATGACACATCTATCTATTGGCCTTTACAATCAGCAGCAGAAGTAAATGCTCCTTGGAGGTAATATTTTTGGAGGTGATTTCAGTCTGTGTCGTTTTTCAAACTCTCTCTTCTTTCCCTCTGCACATAATTTAAGTTCCATTTAATTCTTCAGAATAAGTTAGACTTTCAGATCCAGTGATTAATTTTTCAAAAGGGCTTTGAAACTCCTTAGAAAATCTGGTTCCCAATATAATGAAGGGAACTGCTGAAGGCTCAGCACTAGTGACTAGCTGATCCTCATTTCAGAGCCTCAATGTGACAGCAGCATACTCTGAAAATGTGGAGCTGAGTGACACATCATCTTACTCTCTGTCAGCCCCCCTCATCTGGGTGAATTTTACTCTGGATCAAGTGACTGATGACACAGGGACACTGTATGATTATCATGTATCTGTTTCTGCAGAAAACCAGAAGGAAATCATGGCTTTTTAAATAGAACACCTATCGGGATCCCTACCCCTTTTTCAGTTACTTAAGCTTTCAGTAGTTTCAGGTGTCACTCAGGAAATTATGATTTTAAATGATTCAGGACTTGGACATAATGTCATCTAGGTTTCTCAGCTGTAAATTTGATCCCATGTCTTCATGTATGTTAGCACACTGTTTTGGTTCTTTGCCTAAGAAGCTTTTTTAGCAAGCTGAAGTTTTCTTTGCAGAATGCAGTCACATCTGGGGTTCACTGAAATCACTCATCCCTTTCCATTCAGGCTCTTTGCCATGGCAGTTCTCCTGCAAATGAAACTTTAAAAAAACAAATGTCATCAAAGGTCATGTTACAATAAAACTGGTGTGAGTCATAAAACTGATCCCATAAATGTATGAGGGAGATTAGGCGCATTTGTGCTAAGCCCTGCTGCTAGAAATTCTTTGCCATGTAGATGTTTAGTCCTGACCTATAGATTTGCTGTAGCATCAAAGTAGGCAAGAAAGCTCTTCTTTTCTGTAAGTGCATGTCTGCACTGTAAGTCATGGTGTGCAAAGGTATTAGAGCTACCTTTAAAGCTAGCTTGTTTGAATATCTATGTAGATGACACTGTGTTTCAGAGCAGGCTACAGAACCCTTTGAAGAATCGGGTTGAGTACCCTGTTTCCTCAGTGATGCTGTTATCTGTACCTGAGCTAGCTTGAAACAATAAAATGTGTCATCTGCAGTCACACGCAGATGCAATCAACTGGATGGCAGCAGAGTAGAAACAATCTGCATAAGAATGACAAGTTGCATATGAAAACTTCTCAGTCTGAAATCCAAGAGTGTGAAATACAGTCACACTTCACCTGTACATCCGAATCTGGTACTTTATGCATGGTGGAGATAAACCATACCCTAAAGCTACATAAGCTGCAAAAATCATTTAAGCCTAAGTAACTAGACAGGTAGTGCAGTTTTTCTTCAAAGCTGTACTCACACATCTAAATAGACAGAACACAGTCAACTTCTGTGGGTCTTTTCTTGCAAATCTAGAATCAAGCATATGTAGTATTTTGATCTTGAGTTCTGTGTGCCTAAATTTGATAATCAACATAAGCACATAAATAAAACGCAAGTAATTTGTCAGAATTAGAGAATTTTACCTACTTTTGTTCAAGTTCTGGAACTCTTTTGTAAGATCACATTGCCAAAGTGGCTAAAAGTTTGAGATGTCCTTGTGAAATCCTGTATTTCAGAATCTACTGTGTCCCCCACTGTTGTCAGCAATGAACATTCTACACACCATGTACAAGGTGATTCTGTAGGATGCCCTCCTTCCTATGAGTCATACTGCCTCCATGGTGGAGTGTGCAATTATGTTTCTGATCTACAAGACTATGCCTGCAAGTAAGTACAGAAATTTGTATTGTCTGTGCTGATGAATGGTATCATCAGGGCCCAATTGAGTGCAGACCATGAAGTGTATGTCCATAAATTATCTGTTCATCACTCATGCTACCAGTTATCATTAGACTCTTCTCTGTAAGTGGTCACTGTAATTTTTTGTAAGTGTTCACTCCATTCACACCCATTGCAATTAATAGTAGGATTGGATTTGTTTCCTAAGCTTTGGAAGCATGAGATAAGTCATTAAATGACTTACTGCTCATGACTTTATGAAAGAGTTGCTTGCTGTCTCTCCTGTCCATATTGTGTTGACTTGTACCTCCCTTCATGTCTAGCATCCACTGGGATGGAAGGGGACACCTCTGTCATGTCTTCTTTGATTGGGGCCAGGGAAGAGAAGTCTGGTGTCAACACCTTGCAGTTTGAGGAGTTTTGGTTCCTGGCAGAAAGGGCGCTCTTAAAAACAGGGAGAGAGCAAGGAGACCTCAAAAATGAGACCTCCTTCCATGGGGTAATAATTTCTTCAAAACCATTAGTGCTGGACTTTGATTGTGTAACTTGATTATATTTGAATCTGCGTCTTGTCTTTCTTCAAAATAAGCATAAAATTGTTTACAGTAGACAAATCCAATGCCTGTGTCCTCCCCTGGAGTCTCACCTGGCAAGTGAGACCTGTGCAGGGGATGGATGCTGTTCCGCAGTAGGCAAATCTCCCTCTGTGTCTCAGTAACTCAGGTGGCCCTGGTGTAACCCTGGAGTGAGGAGAGCAAGCTTTGTGCTGAAGGGTTTCTTTGACCCAGCATTCCCCCAGATCTTCCTTGTAATGCACTGCAAAAACCTCTGTACCAGACCATTCCTGTAAGCACTAGGCTTTCTTATTTCTAAATATGAGTGATCTCCCCTGCCTTACAGACCTCTGGACCTGCAGGAATATGAAAAGAATGTATCTAATGTACACACATGGGAATGAAGTGGATGCTTTGTCCCATGGGTTTCCCAAGCTCAGCAAAGCCCTTGGGCAAAGCCATTACAGGAGATGGACCGGTGGTCATCTCTGGTATTTGTTATGAATTTTTATTGTAAATTTTAGAGGCATCGGAAACTCTTTCTTTCACCTCATTGAGTTTCTCCTATAGAAACTGAAGAGCCTACAACTGCAGAACTTTCAAGCTGGATCACATCTTTTTATCTTTTATTTGTTAGGTGTTAGTGCATAATAAGAATCCAAACGTATGTATTCTTCAGTGCTGGAAGTGGAAGCCATTTAAAAAATTAAGGAGCAATTGTGCTTAGCCTTGTTCTTGAGGACCACGGTTTGTGTGTGAACCTTGCTAAATTCTCACATCGCTGAATTCTCACTAGATGGCAGCATTCATTCATGTAGGCTGTAATATATTAAATATCAAAACAATGTCATGGAAAAGTGTTATCTAGCAAAAAAAACTAGCAAAAATTACATACCAAATGTGATTTGTATTTTAATTAACAAAAGCTCTTATCTAGCTGGGAGTTTATTGTGATCTTACATTAAAAAATTAACATTTTCTGCCTTCAAACATACATGCATTCTAATTTGTGACAGAATGAGAGTGCTTGTGCCTGATTTAATAATGAATGCTGATCTAACGTTTTCAGTACATTAGGCAAAAGCTACTGCAGGTCAAATCCTACTGCTTTTGCTCATTTGACTAGCTCTTTTGACTTGAGTAAAACTAGACTGATAAGAATTGAGAGAAGCATTTGAGCCTACATTGCTGAGAGATTGTTATAAATGGAGTAGACTTTTCTTATGTTTATTATTTCTTTTATTTATGCCTCTTTCCTTGGACTGTAAGTCTAGGTTGAGATACTTTTTGATGCATTTCTCACTTTCTAGTAATTTTGATCTGAGGGCTTCATGCAGTAATATATTTTTATGTTGGATTTTACAGTGGTAAAAACAAACAAACAAAAAATGCTAACAGAAGAAGCTTGTTTTGAAACTAAATCATGAAGATATTTCTAACCCATATGAGGTGTTTTTTAAACACTTTCATTCATCTTTTATTTTAAAGTAAGGTTTCAGATTAAAATTCGATTCCCTTAACCAAATTACTTGGAAAATATGAGTAAGTTCTATATTGCCTATTTCAAAGAAAGGGAAGCTTGCTGCTGGGAGCTGTTAAATGGAAAATCTTAGGGAAACACTAAACACACAGCAGGATTTAAGAGAAAAGTATTTTTTCTATTCTTTACCCATTAGAATCTGGAAATCATAATCTTGCTGTATAATTCTATAGCTTTTCAGTAAAAAAAAAAAAAAAAGTATTTTAATATTGAATTCTACAGGTTTTGACAGCCATTCCTTTAACATCATTTTGTCTTCCCCACTACTAAATTCAACCAGATATTTCTGTAGTGGTTGCCAATGGTAAATCAAAACGCAAGGTGACTGAAGTGATGATCTGGGGTTTTTCCTCTGTCACTGGTTACAAAGTGTGCTCACTTCTTTTTGACAGCTGTGTGACAGGCTATGTCGGGGAGAGGTGCCAGTTCAGCGATCTGGAGTGGTGGGAGGAGCAGCACACCGAGCGGGTGAAGATGCGGAACATCACCATTGCAGTGTGCGTAGCAGTGCTGGTCCTCCTGCTCCTGCTGGGGTCCGTGGCCGCCTGCTGTCACAGGTAGTGCTTCCAAACATACACTGTGAATATGTGGCACCAGGGACCAAGGTGCTGCTGACTTTCACAGAGGACTTAGGGTGAAGAATGTGAGCTGTTCCTCAGCCGGTGGAAATTGCCTTATTATCCTTGTTACTCTTTTGCTTTTCAGCAAATGAATCTATGAATAATTTAGGAAGTTCTGGCATGTCCCTTGCCTGCAGGACTCGCATTGGTGTTAGTGAGTGACATGTGTCTGGGGAGAAGAAGAATGGGCCTTATTAGGTTTGAAGAGAAGCCATAATTTGTATTGATGAGAGAGTTGAGGAGCATGCTATTTACTTCTTCCTTGGTTTCCCTTAAGAGCTCTAGATGTCTGAAACTGTCATGGTAGGGTTTGACTCTTCTCTGCTAGCTCTCCCGTTAGTTTGGTTTTGCTTTCCTTTCAGTGTAGAGTGGCACCTGAAAGCTCCCTTGCTTTTGAGAAAAGCAGCATACTAACCTTCCAATAGCAAACTTCCACAGTGATGCCTCCAGCAATAAATGTGCAAGAAGTTTTCCTGGCAGTAGAAAGACTAAAACCAGGGACGTGAGCCTAAGGCACATCTGTTGTAAAAGTACTCCCTGGCATTTTCCGTGGCTGTAATGAGTTGTGCAGGTTTGGGATTCTTCTCATGGAAAAAAGGATCCCTACAGTAACTATTTAGGAACCCAGTCTAATGTGAAATTAAATGTCATAAATGTCCCTTGGACTGGAAAGTATTCAACATTTAATAAGTTAGAGTCTTCTGGCAATGACCTTGGCAGATAACTGTTCTCAAAGGCTCTTGTTTAAATGCATATTTATATTTAAGAGTAAACAAAAAGCCAGACAGCAGCCAAATCAAGAGTCTCCCGCTGTGTGCCAACCTGGCCTCTGTATGGAGAGGTCTTGTTTGTGGTTTAGGTGAATTTTAAAATTAGCTTTGAAAAGTTAACTATTTTCCATTCTTATTTAATAGTTTCTAGCATATTTAGTCCATAAAAATAGAGAAGCTGACATGTTTCTTATTTTCTATTAACTAATGATAGAGACCCAGAATTAAAACTAAGCGCGGCCTGGTTTGTTCTCATAACCTGGGATTCAGACGCTAACCAGTGGAATCATACATACAGAATAGACAAATTGTGAGATTCTTATATTTCCCATATACATCATATAAGCTGCCATGAAAAATAGCCAAAATATGGCCTCTTCCCTTCCTCTGTCTTTTGTCATTTCTCCCTGATTTACCTTCCTTTCTTGCCAAATGCTTTTGATCAATATAACTATTTACCTTGACAACAAGTTTTCAATTACATACCTGATGGAATTTGTACTGCAGCTATTACTAGCCTAACTAGATCAAAATGAAACCTCTGACCTAAAATCCCTATTTAACTGGAGTCTGGAAACCAGTATTGGGGTTGAAATTGCTATACTGCTTTTTCACATATTTTGAAATGTACTGATTAAGTCTGTAATAGTCCTGTTCCTTCCCCTGTAAAATGGAGACACCGATCTCCTCTTAATCAGAGGAAATTAAGTCGGAGATCTACATCTGCCAATTTGAAAAATGTGTGAACTGGAGACCAAGGGTACCAAAGTATTGTGTTTGTTTGTTCAGTGACTGTAATCTGCTGAAAAGCATTGTGTTATTCCTGATGTTAGGTTTATGTAGCCTGACTGTATAGTATGCCAAGTTTTCTGTCTTCCTTGGGAGGCAAAGAAACAGCTCTTTTCCAACAATGAAAAAAAATCTGAGTCGCAGATGTAACACCCACATTCCCTTCACCTCTGCTGGCCAAGGCCTTGCAAAAATTAACAATAGGACAGGGATTAGGATTCTGAAATTCTTGGTCTCTTGCCCATGCTTGGTCAACTAGATTTCCCTGCGTCTCCTACTTGTGCGCAGTTGCACACAAAGACTTCGATGCCCACCAAATCCATCTGGCATCTGCAACTGTATGCTGTAAAGTAAGACGTAGAATTAGTGATCCTCTTGAGCGGGGCATCCCACTGAGGACTGGAACTGTGCGATGGATTTTATAAGTCTTGAGTAATGAGCTCGAGTTTTGTCAGCAGTATGAGCTGCGATGCAGAATGAGCACATCCAGGTGGCCAAACGTGAACAGCAGCCTTGCCACAGTGTCAGGAAAAGTCAAAATGGACTAATTTACCTTATATCTCAGCATTCTGCTTGGTGGATATATCCTCAGATCTATTTGGTTTCATATTAGGTCCCAACCTTATCCTCTACTGGAGACAATTTTTTAAATGTTTGAATACACAGGAACATGTTACAGAGAATCTTGGGAGAAAATCCACAGGGGAGACATCTTTTTAGTTTCTAGCAAAAAGCAAATTTTATTTACGTTGTATTTTCATGAAGGGAACAACATATGGTAATTATGGCAGATGTATTTTCCCAGTTAGTATATGTGTATATAGTATATAGAATGTGAAGTAGAAATAAAAGGAAAGTTCCTATTTTCTTTGGTATACGTCTATTAAATGTCATTTAAAATAGATCAAGTAAAAGGATATTACAACTTGAGACTTCTGGAATTTGAAGAATGTAACATTAATTTTGTTAGCTTATGTCTAGGAGGAGAAAAAATGTGTACATAAAATCAGTGAAGATGTACTGACTTGGATCTTGAGCACTGTAAATGAGCTCTTTTTCTTAAGACCATGTTTTCTACGTTGGGGCCTATATGGACTTTTAATATTGCCTTATAAGTGATTGCTGTTTAACTACAAAAATATTTATTTTTTAATTTGTGGACTAGCCACTTAGAGCTGATTATTTGTAACCTTTTCAGCTCCAGGTTATATTCCTGGCTTTTTTTCCCCTTCAGCAAATTCTGCTGCTGGTGGTTTTTCCTGGAAATATAGTTCCAAGCTTTTTGAGGCTTTCACTTTGTTTATTTCATAGTAATTCCTGAAACTGCTGTTTCTCATACATGATGCAGATGAATGCAGAAGCGACTTTCATAATTGTAACTATTAATGGTATACAAAAATGCAGTCAGATTTTTTTTTCTGAGCTTCACCCACAAACGCTGTTCATTGTATTGGCTGAAACCTAAATCTTTATCAGAGGAATGTACTATAAATAGAGTAATATAAGAATAATATAAAATTATGAGGCTTATTGTTTCTCATGAGTGACCCTTTACAAGATGGCACATTCAAACAAACATTTGTTCACTTTCTACTGACTTCTGTTTCTGACAAGCTGTTAGCTTTAACCACTGTGAGGTAATTGACAGTAATACACACTTCCAAACCAATGAAAGAAAAAAAGTATATATCCCTTCTGTAAATATCTATAGAATGTGTGAAAGGAAGCAGCATTTGTTCCTCCCAAACCAAAATAATTTGTTTCAGCTTTTGTTCTGTTGCAGAAGGCAAAACTTGTTTAAGAAGAATCTCTACGCAGAAGCGATAAGAGATGCCAGCAGCCGCGCTGACAATGAGAACGTGACACCTACTAGCAACAAGTCTCGGGTAACTATATTAATGTGGAGTGGAGAGGGAAGCAGGAAGGATCAAAGAGTGTTAGGGATCCACTTGAGATTATCCATCAAATAATTCACATCTTAAATATATTAAATAACTGCTAGAGTCATCAAGTGCTTTGCTGTGAACCCTAGTTCATCTTACCTCATTGTTATCCCTCAAAGTTCACAGCTGCCTGGATGTATTGCAACCATTAGCCAGTGTTATTGTTAGCTTTGAACACAACAGTTAGGGAACTGTGTTCTAAATTAAGGAAATGGCAATGTGATGACATGGCATATCAGAGAGTTATTTTCACAGAAAAATATGCCCTCCGTAAAAAGGCTTCTTGGAAGCCAAGTATTGGGTATGCTACATGAGATGTTGAACTTTATTTTGGGGTTGATGAAATTAAATGTCTTTGCATTAGAAGCTGCTGCCTTGTGAAGAAAAACAACCAGGATGTTATCAATCAGTTTGGGAGAGAACATAAAATACAAATTTTGCACTGATGTAGGTAGAAATGCCCCCATTATCTGGTTGTACTGGCCTGTTTTTCTTGTCGTTTTTGAAGTTGCATCAGAGAATTTGGCTGCATAAGAGCTGATATAAGGACCTGATTCTCACTGACAGTAAAATAACATTACACTGCTGGGTGATAGCAATTGAAACTTGAAGTTGGCAAAAAGTGATATGATTGGCACCTGTAGCTGCTTCTGTGCCCAGTCAGAGACTCCTTTCTTGGAATGGCATGACTTATCCTGAGAGCTTGTCTGCACACACATATCATTTAGCTCCAAATAAGCTGCTCTAATGCAGGTATCCCCATACTTGTCCAGGCAGCAGCACATTAGCTAAGCAGCATATGCTCTTCAAAACAAGCTCAGTTATGCCAGTGGAAAAGACTGCTGGAAGAGTTTATACTTGTATGGGATTGGCAATAAACTTTAGTAAAGCACATACATTTTTACTGGGGTAGCTGCACACGTTTTTCTATAGGTATTACTGCAAGGTTTTAAAGCCTTCCACACCCAACTATAGCTGGAAAACTTACAAGAACCATGTGCATAGTAGTCATGGTCAGAAAATACTTTGACTTTAAATGGCCTGAAGTTTGACTCTCCTCCAAATCTTTGAGTACAGAAAGAGATGAGTTTGTTCTACTTGAGAGTCTGAGAGGTTGAATATCATGGAATATTTATTGTGCAAATCCAAGGATTTTTACTGAACCCAAAAAAGGCCTCCGAGTGGTTTAGACTGAGTGTCTGGCAGGATTTGTGAGTGGGTAGCAACTGAAACACACTATCAAACATATGTTGGGAGCACTGAATTGACTTGACCCTGGTTACTACATACTGTTCCTTAGCTGATCAACTGCATACTCTTGTGGATATTTTACTACCACCACTTTGTTCCTCCAGGTACTGAACAGCAAATGTGCTGAATCGTGGCGATGTCATCATTTGTTCACAGCAGAGACAAAAACCACAGCTTGCAAAATATCTGAGGCTGGGAAAATCAAAAACATTTGTTGGGACTGAGAACAGCTCGCTGCCTGGGAGCTCTGTTGTACCCACAGTTAATGCTAGTGGCAAATGACATTTTTGTTGAATATAGGAGTAATTAGACAGCTAAGCAATGGACTGAATCAACAAAACCAAATCCAGCCTACTCATCTATTACACACTCATGTTAAATTTCACCATACATTCTTGCACTGGAAGACATCAAATAGATTAATAAAGTAATTTGTTGCAAATGGCTTGTTGCAGACTGGAAGAGGAAATCACTGACCCTTTGCTAATTATTGCTGCTTTCACAGTAATGGATTCCTGTGGTTTCATGCATGTGATTTTCTCTGTGCTGATGTAGCCTTTGAGTGTTGAGTTGACTGGGGCTTCATGCGTGCATGCACTCAGGTTAGAAACGGTAGAGCTGCCAAAAACCATCAGGAAGTTGTCGATTTCTACTGTTCGCTTAAAGTGGATTATTGGGGAGCTTTATGCTAAAAAAAATAAAAGAGATCATACTATATCAGGGACTGAAAACTCTATAGCTCCTCAACGCTTAAGGTACTGGAATAGGTTTTTGGGTGCTATTGATTTACACAGCACTAATAATCCTAATGAAGGACTTGGTATGGGGACTGGATGATGTGTATGCAGTAACTGTAAAGAGCTCATGAAATTCACTCCTTTTGTGACTTGCAGTGCTACTGCTCATTTGTGAGGCTGGGGAGAAGGGAGTTCAAAGACTTTCTTGTTCTTGCCCATCTAGGTTAATATAGAGGATAACAAGATTTTATATTATCACATATAAGAAATGCTAGGTATCATGATACTGAAGCTATACCTATAAATTGTCCACGTGTTCCTCACTTTTCCCTTACTTCTGTTCTGCCAGGTGAGGCTGCTTTTAGCTTAGGGTATGTCTGGGTACTTTTTCATGCTCATATTAGAGTTCCATAATCTAGGCTAGGTTTATCCTAGGGATATTTAAACCTTGGTAAACTTTTTCACATGCCTGAATTTTGATGCTATTCTGAGACTTTTCATCCAGCAAGTGTTCTGCTTTTCACAGTCAAAGATGTTTTGCAGAACTGTGTGTAGCTGAATTTCCTTGGGGAGTCTGTCACATGTGGGTTAGCAGTTGTAAGCCTACAGATTTTATGTATGATGCCTCAGTAGTCACACCTGCTACGTCTGTGATCTATCCACATAAGTGATCTGTGATCTATCCACATAAGTCCACCAATTATTCACCTGGACCACTGAATCTGTCAGTCCTTCTGCTGGAACATCTTGTTTAGTGACATTTTCTCTTCTTTCCTGTCCCTGCTTTTTAAACATCCCCCTTTTACTGGGTTTCCCTCTATACTATTTCAGCATGGTGCTTCATATTGCTTCCTGCTACCCCTGTTTTCTTCTGTTTTCCCCCTGGTCTTTCCAGCAGGGTCAGGTCCTGTCTTCTTCTTCTGAGATGTCACTTCCACTATTACCATGGGACAAAGGAATTGCAACCCCAGGTGGTGCTGAGAGCCAGAAAGGGAGGCTTGCTTCCTCCCCCTGGCTGACAGGGTTTCCTGCTGTCTCTTTGCGGATCCCTCTAATAATACTGTGTCCCTCAATACTACGGAGAGAGTTGATTTTCATGTGCTTTTATTATTGCATCTGGAAAGGTTGATTTGCAAGGCAAGAGAATGGTTAGTTCTTTCCTAGACTGGGACTGCATGCTTTCCAAAGAAAGACCAGGGCTGTCATCAACTCAAATGTTTAATTATCTAAAGGGGAAGGGTCAACCCAGAAGCCAGGGTGACCTTTTCCCCCCTGTTGTGGTTGGGGTGTGTGGCCCTTGTAGTTTTCTCTCAGGTTTCAGAAAACTGGTTCATTTTATGTTAATTTGGCCTCTGTATATTTTGTGCATATTGTATGTCTTTGTAGTTTGCGGTTGTTAAGGAGTGTAACAGTTCTCTGGAGACTAAACCGGTTGATCTAATTGAGTGTGAGACAACAGATCCCCATCCTGCCTGTCCTTCAGAATATGGTGAGTAGGATTTCCTTCCTTATTAGATCTCTCCTCACCTTTGTACCAGCAGGAACAGCAGCTGATAGAGGAGAAAGCTCAAAACTATATTTCTGACCTGTTTATAGCCACTGTGCACAGCAGAAGCTATGTTTGTATTGCTGTGAAGAGACCATTCAGTCCTTAACTTTACAGATTATTTATAAGAAATTGCACTACAACAGTGCTTTCACACCCATAAGAAGCCAGATGCTTCTCGTGATAATATCATATTTTTGCATTTATATAGAACTTCACAAGTTTTTTTCATTGCGAGTGAGTAATGCCCATCATACTGATGGGGAATGTATATCCATGGAAAAATATACTTTGACAGTCCTTATTCATTCAGCCAGGATAACTGACATGATCTGAGGAGTGCAGGTCTCACCAGAAACTGCTGCTCTGTGGCAGCAACTGCAGTTCAGATTTTGTGTTACACAAGATGTTTGACTGTTTGGGGAGTGTTTGGTGTGTAAACAAACATAAGCTGAAAGAAGGAGATGTGCCTCCCATCCCTGGTGCAGCACAGAAGCGCACAATGGGCTTCCATGGCCCACAGGTTACCAGCTGGACCAGTCTGAGTTTTAGGAAATGCTGACATAGATGGCAACTGGATCTCCTAATTGCTCAGATGGTGAGAAATGATGGAGAAAGACTGATATCCTTAAGCATTTGTCTTATTTACTTATTTACTATAGAAGTTACTACAGAACGTGGTTTGCATCAGTCATTTAGAAATATGCAAAGACAAATGTTTGAGGATACTCAAATGGGCACGTATCTTGCAAGATTTTCAAAATTGCCCATCCCGTCCTTAGACATATGTTGGGAAGTCACTTTGTTCATCAATAGAAATATGCCTCACATTTACTTGGTTGGACTAATATTGTGAACATGTGTAGAACTGTATCATACAGTGAAGGAAGCCTGATGTTTCCCATTAGGATGCTCTGTTTTCATTTATAGTTTTATCACATGCAGACATTGGAACAGAAATTTCTCATGACAGGTATCTAATTTTTTCCTAGTTGAAAATTTCAGCAAAAGTGGTTCAGCCATTTTAGACAAGACTGGATAAAGACTGTCTTTTCTAACATGTTAAAGAAAGTTCTTATACCATGCCAGTGAATAATTCTAAGATCTTTTGACTTTGGAGCAAAGGATTTAATTTTGCCAGGCAGATGGTCTTCCTGTCATGGGCATGCATTTTTCTGTATATTAAAACAAAAAACCATGACATTTTCCGAAGGCAAATAATTCCTTAAAATCTGAAGCAAGTTCTTGGCTTTGCCTCTTTTTTTGTTCTTTTGACATGAATTGGTTTTGTAATTTTCTGAATTTGTTTCTGTGCTTCTTTTCAAAGCTCTCCTCTCTCAAAGCTGCCATTAGCTTTCTTTCAGCTTAGTTATTGTGAAGCTTCTGAAATGGCTTTCAGTAATACATATCTGTTTTCTCCAGTGGAAGAAGAGCCTATAACATACGACAAAGCAGCAGAGACTTTGACAGAAAAGGAGAAAGAAGAAGGCTGTCGACAAGTGGTTCCTGTTGGTGAGAAGGTGTGTCAGCCCACGGGAGCAGTGAAGGGTCCTCCCCAGGCTCCCTGGAGCACCCACTCCAAGCCCGTGCTGAAAAGCGAGCCCTGCAAGCTTGCCCCAGCCAGCCTGCTGATGCAGCCAGACTAGAAGCAGTGGGAAAAAGAGGAAGGATGGAGTCAGTAGAGAATAGGAACTCATGAAACACTGAAGCAATGCTCATTGTTTTCACTAAAATCTGCTTTAGAAAAAAAAAAAAACAAACCACAAGTCAAAACAGAACAGAGAAGTCCTTGCCACTCCTTCCCTGTCATCTCTGTTTGGGAGAATTACTGTGAGCAATGAATTAGCAATGAGTACTCTGTAAGTATCGCTTTAAGGGTCACCGCTGCTAACTTCATTAATTGCCTGCTAAAAGGACATTGAGGGTTAAACAGACTAGTGGGTGATTTGTCAGAGACAAGTATTTTCTAATGGAGTTTATTGCAAGTAGGGGTCTTTACACATACGCACACAGAGTCCAGAAAAACGGACCTAAAAATGGACCACATGCACAACTGCAGAGAAACTGGAATGGAAAATTATGCGGGAAAATGAGTTAAAACCTAATCTTTTTATTAAAATATTGTTCATGGACACTTTAAGCCTCTCTCCAGGACTGCTGTTAGGCCAGTGTGACTTCTTGGACTTCACCAGAGATATATGTGCATCTGCTTCTGTAAGTAAGCAGCAAATGCAATCTTGCCTTTATCACGTTTGCTGGGGTGGAGGATAGTTTGTGAGCATACGGTATTAATGATGGTCATGTCTATTAAGTGACAGGTAACATTTGAGGGGAAAGGTGATTCTTCCATTAAATTTTCCAGTCTACACTGGCACTTCAGACCACTACAGGATTGTTTCTGGACTGAGGCAACATGCCTGAGTCTACTTTCAGTCCTGTGAGGAAACGTGCTGGAGCTGTCCTTGCCTCATAGAAACGCGGCTGGCAGCAAAGCCTGGTCTGTGAATAGAACTTAGTGTGGGGAAAGAAGTCCAACCAGCTGCTGCTCCAAAAGAACAGGAGGAGTGGGACAAATAAAAAAAAACACCTCAGTTTGGACTGACTTTCACATAACTGATTTGGGCTGCCTGGCAAGATTTGTGGGATCAATTGGAAAACACCACCAATTTTTCTTGTAACTGGCTTTCTAACAGCTACAGTTCCCCTCCAGTTATTTACTAAGAACTAACTCGCTTATAAAGCTCTGTTTTATACAGAGTTGTAGCTTAGTTGTTTATCATCTCAAGTGATTTTCACCATGGGTCTTAACTCCCTAAGGCTGTTTTCAGAAGGTTTTGAAAGATAACTGGAAATCAGCTATATTACTAACAAAGTTTTAATTTAGGGGGTCTCTCAGCCCTCTGTCTTTGAAGCCTACTACTATAACTGGCAGACACCTTCTTTAAACCCTGCTACAGTATCCACCACTACTGTTCCTTGTAATTCATTAGCCGGATAATAGTGGCAAATGTTATCAATTTGTGTGCTTACCATCCTGCCTTTTGGTTTTTTATAACCCTGCCAGGAAGGTATGGGATGTTGTCAGTGGGTTACCAGGTCTGTAGGCCAATGATGGGAAAGAGTACTGAAAGGCTCTTACTTCTTATGAAAAACATTTACACACTTGAGTAACTTTGTGGAGTCAGTTCTGATTCATGTTGGTATAAAGAACAAGAACATTGAGCCCATGGTGTCTGAATTACAATAAACATAATGCTCTGTTTTGTAGAGAGTTATCACTTATTTGTTTATCTTCTAAAGAGATTTTTGTTAGTGGTTTTGAATTGTCTGTTTTCTAATGACATCAGTTCTGAATTCAGAATAAACGTGTAAAATAGACATTTCCAGAGGTTAATTAGGGCCCATAGCAGTGAAGACGCATTCTCTTGTGTGAATGGCAACAAGGATGACATTGAAAGTGTAGTGGTGAATTGGCAGTGTTAGGTTAATGGTTGGACTTGATGATCTTAGTATAGCCTTGGTCGGAAGACACCTCTATGATTTTATGATAGAGAAGTGGTTGAGGAGAGTTGGCATACTAAACTGTGTTCAGGAGAGAGAAACCATTGGGTTGAACCATCAGTATTTGATAGATTTTATTTTCAGTTCATTATAGTTTAATTTCATTAACATTGTTAAAAGCATCTCGTTTGGATTCTCTAGTCTTTCACAGTTCATCACTAATCTTGTGTATTTTGATGGGAGGAGTCCAGCTATAAGGACACTGATTCAGTAAAACATTTTATTTCCGTGAGAGCTAGACAGTAAAATGACTTTAATCCCTGCACTTTGATTATCCCTGGTGAAATGTTTGTGTGCTTAAAATCAAAGTATTGTGTTGAATGACAGTCAACATTTAGTTGGAAATTTCTCCACTCAAAAGAAATAAAGATTTGTAACTTTGCATCTTGTCTAAACAAAGTTGTTTCAGACTCCTTACAAATTAGTTTCATATTTTACCCCATGTTTTTTTTACTTTGCTTTCCTTCAGTCTAAGGATCTAATTTTAAATTTGATAGTGTTCTTTACAGAATAAGATAGGAGAATCAAGCTGATATGGTTTTGTAATTAGGGTGTTTTGAGTTTTAAATGTTTCCTAAACTCAGCTCTAAACTCAAAATAATCTTTAGTGTAAAACCTTGAGATGATATTTCAACACAAATATAATATATTTGGTTTATTTGTATGTTTATAAAGCTATTGATTTATAAAATAAAATAAAAAAAATATCCCTGGTGTCCCTCCTGTTTTAAAATAAGAGAATGCAAAATTCTGGCTTCAGTTAACCCATGTCATATTTGTTGATAGCTCCATTGGTTTCATACAGCCGCAATGTGTAATGTGTTGGTGCAGCATGTACAGATATCATGGGCTTTTCTATCCCTGCTCAGAGAATTTATAGTAATAAGGATTATCTTCTACAGCCCACAGGCAGATCCCAGCTCGAATATGGTAAGTTTTTATTTGTTATTTTCGCTATATATTCTCATAAAAAGGTAGAAGCCATATACTCCTTTTTTGTGCACATTTAAAAGTCTCTGTTATAAATATTGCTACTTGTTTGTATTGACCTCAAATCCTACTGGTATACTCTGATTTCTGGAACTTAAATTAACATATGTTATATTAAGCCAAAAAAGAGGAATTCAGAAACATAGGAGGAAAAAGCTTGACAAGTCCAAAGCTAGAAAACTATTGGGCAATTCTAAAGAGCAAGGGAGAAATGAGACTGTTTAGTTTAGTAAATCCTAACTTTATTGAAATTGACATTTCAATTCTCTAAATCCATATTTTCATTGTAAGCAAATGAGGAATTATTCATGTTCATTCATAATGAGCATAGGCAATGCAATGGTTCCCAGTCATAGGAATGCATGGCATATCTCATTTTAAGTCCCTTTTGCAGTCACTTGCAGCTTTGTACAAATTTATCTGTTCAGGCAATATTTTTCCATCCTGGTAATCTCTTTCAGGAAAAAAATATTTCTAAAAATATTCTAGGAAAAAAAGTAAAAAATTATTCAGAATGGGATTAGAGAAAGCCTCTGACCTGTTAACGTATATTGTGGTTTTGTCTTACTGGGAGTCGTTTTATCTCATGTTTTTTCAGGGTGATGCCTACTCTGTTCAGTTAGTCTTCAGGACACACTTGGTGTTATTGCTTTGCTTCCTGATAACTTGCCATCTTTATCTTTGTGCATGTGAAAAGCAAAGATGTTAGTGGCATTAGATGCCTCCCCCAGAGCCCCAGGAATGCATCTCAAACCCAATCTGTAAGGGTGATAGCCTAAGTTGGCTCACGTTCCTCTGATCTTTTATTGAGACTGCTGTTTAATGCCAGTTTTGATGTGGACCAGGAACAGTCAACTTCATGGAGACCATTCATCATGGGATTAACTTTCAGGCACTCCTTAGTACTGAGGTAGACTAGAATCAGACCAGTGAAAAGCCTCAGTCCCTTCTAACCAGCCGTAGGGGCCCTCAATATCCTGCAGTTTCAAGGCTTTGGAACTTGACTTTTGCGGCAACTGCTGCAATAATCATCTATAAAGATGCAGAAGCCCTTTTGTATTGAGACCCTCACCGTTATCACATCATCTTCCTGAAGTTTAGGTGTTACAACCAAAATGTTTTCTCCCTGTCTACTTTCTTTTTGGAGGGGATGGTTCTTACTCTTTTGTTCTATTAGAAATGAATAGAAGTTAAACCGAATCTTAGAAGGAATTTCTACATTCCATAGATCAAGACCCTGTAGTCTGGCAGCTGCATTTTTTTGCAGGTAAGAAGTTAGGATATGTCTCCAGGATTAATTGTAAGAACATCTGAGTCCTAGACCCTTGTTTTTGCTCACACCCACTGCTGCAGGACAGTTACCCTTCTAACATCCAGCTTTATACCACATGCCTTCCAGGAGTTTCACTTCACAGAGTGTCTTGTCCATGTTACCCCTAATCTGACCCCATCAGCCTGACCCTCACCATATGTTCATTACAGGTTATGGGATCCTGTCTGCCAGCCAGTTTTCAGTCAATGTAGCAATATTGGCCTTACCCACATGGCCTTTATCCAAACCAATTTGGAATGGCTTTAAAAGTAAGTCAGAGATACTGCGTAAGGGAATTTCTCACTTTTATGTGGAAACTACTGGAAACAGAGCAGCTGGAGTCCTGGTCCATTAATAAGTCCCCTAGGTATTAATACAATGCAAACAATGAAAAGAGTACTTAATAATTCATAAAAGAATTAGCTACTCATGCCCATATAAAAAAGAGATTTATTTAAAAAAACAACAGTTTAATAGCTTCATAGTTTCATGACCCAGCAATTTTTGTGCAGCTCTGGGCATTCTATTGATTGAAATCAATAAGTTCTATGTGTTGTATTCAGCCTACAGAACAATGTGCACATTTTAATGGACATGATCTTTGTTAATATTGATTGCACAAAACAATACATTAGTATGCTGTAATAAATGGAGAGAATGAACAGCTGATAGTTCATTAGTCTATTAACAGTAGTTAGTAAGTATGTAAGAGTATTGAAAGTGTGTTATACATAAATTTATCCTTTTTTCACTCAAGAAAGAAATAGAAATATTTAGACTAAGATTTTAACGGTCATTTTACTGTTTACTTCTTGTTTGCAAAAGAAAGTTGGGCCTGGTTCTGTGCAGCATTTGTGCAGTGTGTGTGTCTGTAAATAGTAAGAGTTAAGAAGAGGAAACATGTATTTTAAATGGCTCTTGAAAGGTAACCATTTAAAAAAGAAATCAATAAACTAAATACAGCCAGATGCTTAACATCTCACTGGAGATCAAAATCACTAATAATTATGGTAGACTCAAGGATCCCTGCAGTATTTGTATGAAATAATAATAGAGTTCAAGCTTATTTCCGCTGACCTTAGTGTTGCTCATTAAAAGTTTAAGCAGAGACCTGGATACAGTTGCATTCAAGTGAGGTGTTTGGAATTAAAATACAGATAAAAGGAAAAAGGTTAATCCAGGTCAAGGGAACAGACCAAAACTGGGATTGCATAAGATTACAGTATCTTTCCTCATTTCTTCAATGGTCCACAGCAGCTAGTTTTAAGTAACACTCTTCTCTGCAATATCTCCTAAATGGGAGCCTAAAAATGGTATTAACTGCCCATTTTTTGGCTTTGTCAGTATCCTTAATCAGTATACAATGATTTTTGACTTCTAAGAGAATTTTGTTTGCCCAAGCTCAGAAATGTGCTAAACACCACCTCCAGGAGACTGCAATATATAACAAAGCATCCCCTACTGCTCATTATATGTTGTAAACATAATGGTTCTTCTCTCCTTTCCCATACCTAAGCATGTATTTAAATTGTAGGAGATGAGTACATCAAAACATACTATGAGCCCATTTCATAATAGCGAATGAACCATGACCCCTGAGCTGAATACTACCAAATGCTGAGGCAGTTGGAACTGGATCTGATGTACCTTGTGACTGGAAGTAATAATAAACCAAACCTGAGGTCTTCATCCAGCCAGTGGTTCCCTACTCTTCTTATGCATCCCATATAACATTCCCTCTAAATGCAAATTCAGAGCTTGGAGAATGCTGCTACATTATAGAGTGGTAGTGAGCAATCAGGAGCACTTAGTTCTGTTCCTCAGTCCACTACCTATGGGGTGGTATCAGGCAAATAACTCAGCAGGTTTTTGCAAGCTTCCTCCCCACCTGAAGAAAAAAAGAGATCGAAAGAGAGTGAGAAAAGGACACAAGAATTCTCACCTATATTGTGATAACTCTGTGTGGTGTGTTTTTTGATCTTTCTTTGAAAGAAATTCCCACAGAGGGGCTATTCTTATAAACAAAGCTGACTTAAAAATCATTGGACTTGGAGTCTTGCTGATTAAGATTTGCGTTTCTTGCTGATCCAGAGTCAGATTAAGACCTCTTTGAAGTGGACGCAGTTTTAGCACAGTTGTTATTGTTGACTCATTTTACACGAGATCTGAATCTAACCCCGTTCTCGCATTATTATATGCAATATGGATACTGTAAACCCTAATTCAATATTATATTTTTGAGTGATGTTAACTAACCTTTCTTGGTAAAACTCAGCCTTTTGTCTGGAACCTCTTTGTAGCGTCCAACCGAAATCCTAAAACAGTTAAACTGTGTTAACCTTTTGTGTAGGGGTGAATTCATCCTCTGTTTATACGTGTAATGATAAGCAGATCCAAATCTAAGATTTTAGAAATGCTTTACAGACAGAAGTACTGGAGCTCTGCATCAGGAGGCTTCAATAAGCAAAACACAGGTATGTTTGCCTCAGTGTATATTTTAGGATGAAGGGAGCATTAGAAGCATTTGAATGTACTGGTGCGAGGTCTTCTGATCTACAGTAACACAATGCATGCAGTGTGAAGTCTGGTTCAAGAGTCTCTTCAATTAAAGATTTCAACCAAACCAATAGTGTGTAAGCTGGGGTATGCGAATGTGCTCTATACCACCCAGCTTGCAATGAGCAAAAGAGGGAAGGGTGACTGGGTTCTTTAAACAGTTAGACCTAACAAATGGCACGTTTTGAAGTCTTAGGAAAGAATGTGTGCTGGAGTGCAATAATACTGGCAAACAACAGAAGAGAAACGGATATGGCCAAAAGTTGGCAGATCTTCTCTTGGAATGTAAAGGGGTGGAGGGCGGGGGGGGAAAGAAGCCAAGAATAAAAAGGCTAGGTGTTATTGTTTCCACATGTGTTTATAGAAAAGGGATAGATTTCACGTTTCACCTTTTTCCATTTTAATGTGTATTTTTTCTTCTGGTTTGGTTTTTGATTTTTTTTTCACCATCTATTGTTCTATTACAGGTCATTCAGCTTTGTTTAGATGGCTTTGTAATCCAGGTAGTATCCCTTTGTTTCCCATCTGCAAAATCAAAGGGTCATATTTAGTACGCTACTAAGCATTTGCATTTATCGTGTATGCTGCGCATAGATAACAAGCACTCACAGTTGGCTTCTTCAAAAACATGAAAGCCAAACAAACGCCCAAAAGGACAAGAAACATCTCAAATGACAGTGACTGGCAGATTTCAAATCTCCTCATCATGAAAATAGGAATGAAAGAGGAAGTTAAACCATTCTACAAATGGTCTAGAAGAGGGAGAGGGAATGGAAAAACAGTGGTTATAGGCACTGGTTCATCAGAACAGACCTTCCTGAAGATCGGTGCATCCCTATGAGCAAGGAATCAAGCAAAGGAAGCAGGAAACCTGCATGGATGAGCAGGGAGCTTCTGGAAAATCTTAAATGGAAGAAGGAGGTTTACAGAGTGTGGTAAAAGGGACTGGCACTTGGGAGGAATATAGGACTTTGTCAGAGTATGCAGGGATGCAATGAGGAAGGCTAAGGCCCACTTGGAATTAATTCTGGCAAGGGATGTCAAGGACAACAAGCAGGGCTTCTTCAAGTACATCAGTAACAAAAGGAAGACTAGGGAAAATATGGGCACGCTGCTGCATTAGATGGGTGTCCTTGTGATGGAGGATGCACAGAAGGCAGAGTTACTGAATGCTGCCTTTGGTTCAGTCTTACTGCTAAGGTTGGCCCTTAGGCATCCCAGACCCTGGAGGAAAGAGAGAAAGTCTAGAGAAAGGAAGACTTTCCCTTGGTCAAGTAGGATTGGGTTAGAGATCATCTAGGTGAACTGGACACCCACAAATCCGCGGGTCCCAGTGAGATGCACCCATGAGTGCTGAGGGAGCTGACAGAAGTCATTGCTGGGCCACTCTCCATCATCTTTGCAAGGTCCCAGAGCACAGGAAAAGGTGCCTGAAGACTGGAGGAAAGCCAGTGTCACTCCAGTCTTCAAGAAGGGCAAGAAGGAAGACCCACGAAACTACAGGCTAGTCAGCCTCAGCTCCATCCCTGGAAAGGTGATGGAACAGCTCATTCTGGATGTCATCTCTAAGCCTGTGGAGAAAAAGAAGGTTATCAGGAGTAGTCAACATGAATTCACCAAGGGGAAATCATACTTGACCGATCTGATAGCCTTCTATGATAGCATGACTAGCTGGATAGGCAAGGGGACAGCAGTGGATGTTGTCTATCTTGACTTCAGCAAGGCTTTTGACACTGTCTCCTACAACATCCTCATTGGTAAGCTTTGGAATTGTGGGTTAGATGAGCGGACAGCAGGGTGGATTGAAAACTGACTGAATGACAGAGCTCAGAGGGTTGTGATTGGTGACACAGAGTCTGTTTGGACGACTGTCACTAGTGGTTTTCCACAGGGGTCAGTACTGGGTCCAGTCCTGTTCGATATATTCACCAATGACCTGGATGAAGGGATAGTGTAACCTCAGCAAGTTTGCTGATGACACAAACCTGGGAGAAGTGGATGATACACCAGAAGGCTGTGCTGCCATCCAGTGAGACCCAGACAGTCTGGAGAGCTGGGCAGAGAGGAACCTCATGAAGTTCAACAAAGGCAAGTGCAGGGTACTGCTCCTAGGGAGGAACAACCCCATGCAGCAGTACAGGTTAGGGGCTGACCTGCTGGAAAGCAGCTCTGCAGAAAAGAACCTGTGGACCACAGGCTGACCATGAGCCAGCGATGTGCCCTTGTGGCCAAGAAGGCCAGTGGTAGCCTGGGGTGCATTAAGAAGAGTGTGGCCAGCAGGTAGAGGGAGGTTCTCCTCCCCTTCTACTCTGCCCTGGTGAAGCCTCAGCTGGAGTACTGTGTCCAGTTCTGGGCTTCCCAGTTCAAGAGATATAAAGAACTACTGGAGAGAGCCCAGCAGAAGGCTACCAAGATGATGAGGGGACTGGGGCATCCCTCTTATGAGGAAAGGCTGAGAGACTTGGGTCTGTTTAGACTGGAGAAGAGAAGATTTAGAGGTGATCTCATCAATGCTTACAAATATCTAAAGGGTGAGTGTCAAGAGGATGGCACTGTTCAGTGGTACCCAGTGAGAGGACAAGAGGCAATGGGCACAAACTGGAACACAGGAAGTTCCATCTGAACGTGAGGAAGAACTTCATTATTTTGAGGGTGGCAGAGCACTGGAACAAGCTGCCCAGAGAGGTGGTGGAGTCTCCATCTCTGGAGACATTCAAAACCCGCTTGGATGTGATCCTGTGCGACCTGCTCTGGGGGAACCTGCTTTGGCAGGGGCATTGGACTAGGTGATTTCTAGAGGTCCCTTCCAGCCATGATCATACTGTGAATCAGTGATTCTGTGAAGGCAAACCTAGGTAATCTCTCATATGACATGAATTAATGTAAGCTTTTCTTTATAGACCTCTCCTTCAATTATTTCCATGTGTGAAACTACCATTTCTGGTGTAATGTTTTGTGGTTTTGTACGCATGTTTGTGTGTTTCTGTCTCTACATTAGCACATAGTGAATTATTTTAAGGTTTTAATAGAACAGATTATGCTTTTGTGCTAATGAATGTATTGCTCAGAGGAGCTAAGCCCTTTCCAAGGGTAGAGAGTCTCATTATTTCCCCAGCCTCTAAATGGATGTGGTCTGTGCTACCTCTGTAGGTTCAATAGCTCTGGGCAGGGTGGTGATGGACTCTCTTTCTTCATGCAAGGTTGTGCTTTACACATGTGCTTACTGTCACACTCAAACTAATAGAGAATATAGATCAAATAGCCATACCCTTTTGTAGGTTATCTGTCTGAACTGTATCTACTTAACATATACTGTCTATGTCACTGAGTGACCACCCAGCCCCACAGAAACACATAGATTTATGTAGGAAGACTGTTTGTCTTCTTTACCACCATGGCTAAGAAGCAATACCAATCGACACTTTCTCATATAGGAACTTCAGACATTCCAAGAAATGCGTAACTTATTTTCCACCCTATCAAGTGAAAGGGACACACCAATTAATTGCTTCAGTAGTTCAGATGTTAGGTAAAAGTGCCATCCATCTACTGGTATTTAAGCTGTAGAATACATTTTTATTTAAAACTAGAATTATAAAAACTACAGGTAACTATATAAAAACTATAAAACTATAGATAACTATAATTGTGAATGTATGATTTGTCTTGGCTGCTGGATAGTAAGTTTGTGATAGAATCTCCCTCTTGCTGAACATATATAATCAGTGTTGTGAAACCTGAGAGGCCCAGTAAACGTATGCAAGATTTCCAGTCACAGCTCCAGTCCTGAAGAGTATGAGGCTTTCAGCTTTTCTCTTTTTTTTTTTTTTCTTCAGGACTTTGCTAAAAGTTTTTTCTTGCAGAACTTTGCAGATCACAAGGGCTTGGCTAAGATTCAGAGAAGTGTCATGTCAATGTACAGGATCATAACAGAAAGGAAACTGTCAGGGTTCCCTTTAAGTATCTGGTGAATGCCACTGGAGCCCCAGGTTTTATAGAACTCTCAAATTTCTTTTAGATTTTAAGAGTGTTTGCATTTGTTAAACTTTCTTCCTATACTTTGAAACTCCATTTATTTTCTTGGGGAGGATTTTGGGGTCTAATTTTTAACCAAACTTCTAGCTGAGGGCGTGCCTCAGCTGGAGGAGCAGAGAAAAGCCTAAAAAAAAAAAAATTTGAAATGAATGAGCAAATGCTAGATATATAGTAGAACACTCACAAAACCCCCACAACTGAAATTCATTTATTTACTAGCAAAGCCAATCAATCAATTGAAAATTATTAAATGTTGTGTTCAAAACTGTCTGTCCAACATTAATTCAACCACTTTGTTTATGTTCATTACATTGACTTATTCTCTCTGCTCCTGTGGATTTTTGCTTCAATTATGAACAAACCCGTTTAGAATAGATTTACACTAAAAAATTATTTTGATGCTCAATCCTGATTGTATTTTACCAGCAAAATCCCAGTTGTGGATTTAGAGAAAGGAAGCATTAGATTCATTTAAACAGAATCTTAGAAAGTATTAAACCATTTTTGGCTTTGAAAGTTGAGTTCAAATGTGCCTGCTTTGTGCAACACTAACACCATTGTGTAAATTATTAGCAATGATGTTCTGTGTTGTATCCTTGTCTTGCTTTACTACTGCTGTTCAAGTTACTCCATCAGGAAGCCTCAAAAAGTGGAATTGCCCCCAATATGTCACCTATGTCCAAACCTGTATGCCTGTTGTGCTTAGCTTTCAGGAGGGCAATGAGGCTTTTGTAGAACCTGTTCACATCTGAGTTGCAGAAGTTAAACACAATGAGTTTAGGAAAGGATGGAGTTCCAGCTCGAACTGTGAATTTCCTGACTTCTGATTAAAACCAGATGCTTGGTACTGTTATAATATAGAGTTTTATGGGTGAATACAGCAATATTTTATTTTATAAATGTGTGCTTTACAACAAATCTAATGGGAATTGTAAAGTAGTACCCGACAATATCAAGGCTTTAATGTCTCAGCATAGCATATCAAAACAATAGCAATTCTTTGCTCATGACACAGCTGAGGTGCAAATCCATATGCTGATACCCTCTGTAAAATGTGTCAGGTGGAAGAGAGAAACACAGTCTCACAGGACAATATTTCAGGGCCAAATACAGTCTCTTATGGGATGTCTTTACAGATCTCTTTCTCAGGGATATGAAAAATACATGCAAACATTCTTGAAGAAGTCTGTCAGCATTTCTGGCTTTGCATTATGTATAACTTCTGGCCATTTATGGCAGAAAGAAACACCACAGTGTGTCATGCAGACTTTTCTACATTACATGCTAAATGTTGCATCAGTATGTCAATGGGATTTCAAAGAAAATCTTGCCTAGCTCAACTTTTGCTTTCTTGGAAAGAATTAATTGCACATCCACATCCTTCTCCAATGGGGAAATCCCATGTAAAGCGCTTTTTCTATTTTTTTTTCTTTTCCCCCCGTCTCTGTGCTCTGGGAATGTATCCAACCATGTAGCAAGAAAAGCAAAAGCATTATGAGATGCACTCCTAGCCAATAAGCAGTGGAGCCAACCTGGCAGCTGTCAGTCCAGTTGCCATTCCCCTGTCTGGCCTGTGCGTACCAGTGCCAGACTCAGTGGCTCATATAGGAAATTAGGAGGCTTTGGTTGTGTCATTGCTGCTTGAGCCCCCTACCTCAAGTTTTCACCTTATGTTGCATTTTATAGCAGAGGAAACTTTTGCCACTGGAGTAAGGCAAAGGCTGGACCTACAGTACAAACAAGGGCTGGAATGCTACGAGGTGTGGTTTGTGACTGAAACAGCTCTACTGGTAAAAATTCCTCATATGAATGCATATACACAAATTAAACTTTCCTTTAACTGGGGCTAGTGGTGACATGTGGCACAAACCTGGTTTCTTCTGCCCACTTTTGCTTTTTTGTTTTTTCAGGAGCCACTCCCTCTGCTTTCGTTGATGTTTCCCCAAACCCAGCATGACCATGAACATATGAAGGCAGATTCAAACCCACAAGCATGGTAACATGCAAGCAGGAGATTTAAGAGCTATAGCGTTTACTCTATAGTTTTTACTCCAAAACATTGGAGGAAGAGAGCAGACACAAAGCATCGAACACCATTTTTCTTTAGGAATGAGAGTCAGGACAAAACACCACTATGAAGTGTCTTCCTCATTTCAGAGTTTCAGTGGTCAAAATGTTGCTGTTGTTCACCTGTAAAGCTCAGTTCCTAAACTGGGCATTATGCTTTTGTTCCACTCTACAGCTGAGATGGAAAGTGCTGGAATGGGTCAGTGCCTTCAACCAGTCTCCTGATTTCTGTGCCAAGGAGTCTGTATTTCTATAGGGAGTGCAAATGAAGGTATTATATGGATGAAAGTCTGATTCATCCTGGGTGAGGTCTATCACTGTAACCTTTTGATCTATGGGGAAACCCCCTCCCTCCCCCCCCATCCTCTTATGTTAGATCTATTTGGTGTTTGTGAAGACATATGGAGTGAGAATACTGGAAAGCACATGCCCACATTTATCTAAAGATTGGGGATTACCTTCCTGACGGGTGAGAAAGAAGTTGTCTCAAATCTCATTCAAATGTTTCCTTTGTTTCAGTAAATCTTGGAAGAGAGACAAATTATAGCAAATATGTAATTTTGACATGAAAAACAGTCCAAAAGGGCTTGAAATGAAACCACAAATTCCCTTCAGCTAGGCACAGAGACTGAGCATGGTTCTCTTGCGAATGATCTGCTCTCGCATATTGGAATTCCAAAGGTTCGTCTCTCTCCTTCTTTTTCTCTTTTTAATTGGAAAAAAAGATGATTTTTCCCTCACCTCATTAACTCTGCCAGTCTCCAGTGGTATTAAATCTCTCTTCCTGGTAGTTTCAAGCAACCCTTTTACATTATTTTAAACATACCAGCGTTAGCTTGTTGAGGGTCTCCTGTCCATGTGTCATGTTGGGGGTGGTGGTAAAAGCGAGATCTCAAGGAGGGGATCTTCATGTTCTGTCAAACACTTTCTGACTTTGACCTTAACAGAGAAAATACGGCCTAAGGGACTTCATGAACCAACTTTCTGTTCTGGTCCCAGGTTCACTGCTTAACTGCTCTTTGATGTTGGACAATGAGGTGCTTTATCTGTGTCTCTTTTCTCCACTTTGTACCTCTTGAGGCAGTCAGTTCTTTGGGTTCATGGGACTATGCTCCTGTGCAAAGCCTGCTTATGCCATGCCCTGCAGTGCTGTGCCCAGAGAGTTGCCCACATCCACCCGAGCCAGGGCCAGAGCAAGATCACCCTGTTGGTGTGGCAGACTGGGCACAGGGCCAGGCCGTGTCACTGGTGGGTTGGGAGTAGACCTGAAGAGCCTGGATGATGGTGCTGCAACGTCGTATGGCTTCAAAATGCCCTGGCTGATCCATGAATGGTAAGAATAGAAAGAAAATGCATGGTGTTGCTGTAGGATGCAGCACTAGTGATTATCTAGAAAATAGCTTTTTTTTTCTTTTTTTAATTCATCTTCCACTGAAGCTATGAAAATTACCCATCTAAATGATCATTTGTACCAGCTCACTAGTCCTGTTGCAAGATCTAATATTAAATATTAATATATTTCAGTGAGTGTCAGCTGACATCATATTTATTAGTGTTATAGATGTCACATCATTGTTCTCAACACTAGAAAGTGACAGCAGTCCAAGAAACGTAGAAAGCTGCTGTTATTTTATCATCATCTCCTTCCCCACTGAGGATTCCTTTCCTTTATGTTGTACCATTTGGACTGGAGAGCAGTGCTTTGCCTTGCTGTGGATTTACTTAAAGCAGGCATTGGTGCAATAGGAATCAGTGACAGACTTTCTGCTCACAACAGTGACACCACAGCAACTTTGTGACCGCTTCACTTCTGTTTTCAACTTCTCTGGTATCACCCCTTAAATGTGCTGAGGAAAAATAAACCAAACCCAACCATAAAGTTCCTGTGTAAGCAAAACAGGTTGTTAGGTTAAACAGTCTGCTAGAACCCACTGAAAGCTTTGCATTAAGAGGCAAGCTGCTTGTTGAACGGGTTGGAAATGGTGCGAGGAGGAATTTGCAAAACAAGACGGCACTTCTGTGAGCTCTGCGCAGGCCTCTGGAGGGAGGGAGGAAGGGAGAGAGGTCTTGTTTTATCTGATGAACATCAGTCCCTTTGGTCAGACTGCTAGGCGCCTCCTGGAGCTTAACCTCAGATTAACATCTGCTTCGTTTCAGTATCTGTCTGATAGTGATATCAATAAACATCATCATCTTACAGTAAAAACTGATAATTAAATCTGTGCCTGCTGACTCACTATATATTGCTCTCTGGGGAATAATTGCAGATAATGAAGATTTAATAGATTAAAAAAATATTTTATATTTCATTGAATAATGAATATGAAGCTCTTGTAAGCATAATCAGGGATTAACTATATATAATGTGCATCTATAGATCATATGAAATGCAGCCAGAGGCAGGCTGAGTTTCCTTGTGTTGGCTTAGACCTGCTGTAAATGGGTAAGACCTGTTGATCAGATCTGCAGCTGTTACACTAGGATGGTACCTGCAGGTCTGGCCCCTGCCTCCTTTCTGCTTTGCAAAGATCCTTGGCAACTGAAAAGTGTGTATTGGAGGAAAAACACAGGTGAGCATGGCGTTACATTGCATATACATTGGCAACTAAGAGCTCTTACACTCTCTAGTAGGCAAATCTACTGTCAGGATTTAGTTGGACAGAACCACTTTTGAGCTACAAAAATCAATTTTTCGTGACTGTCCTCCAGACTGCCCCATAGTGTCTGGTAAGTAGCCTCTTGACCTGATGGGGCTGCACCTTCCACCAGCAACAAGGAGTAAGAAACATCCTGAAGGAAAGTGTGAGGCACAAAATGCTGTGAGCGAGTCGAGGGCTGACAGGCACTTTCTAATATTACATGTAGGTGGGATCAGAGCCTTGAGCAGTGGGGTTTTGCTTGGTTTATTGAGAAGATAGAATGAGGGAAAGATAGAAAAAGACAAACTCTGGGTATTTAATTTTGCTTTTCTAAACAGCCAGCCTACATGTTTGTACATTCAGAAGCAGTCACTGTCAGGAAATGAAAATGCAGAGTGAATCAGAAGAAGAGTGTAACAGCATAAGTCTGCCATAAGTGAGAGAAAATGAGACTTCTTTTTTCAATATTATAAAAAATTCTGTCCTGCTGGTTTGCGAAAACAGATGCAGAAGGGGATGTTTAACTGGTTGGATAAGCACTGATTTATATATTTTTTTAAATAAGTAAAAGTGTGAAAAACAGTTAAAATACTTTATTTGCATGCACATTTATCTTCTTCAGTTGACCTGCACAAGAGGGGTTTGTGCAATTCACCTAATGTCATTACTTCTGGAGATGGACCAAGAGACATAATTTGCACCTTCTGTCATTTGGGCAGTGTGTCACTGAACCTGCACAAGGCTTTGGGCTCACTTCTGAAACCTTGTAAGCAAGCTGTTTGGGTGCTGTTAGCAAGTGGTGTGCACTGGTACACAGAAAATGTACCCTTGAATTTGGGATCTGCTCTGCAGCCCAGGTCATGGAGCTGGCGTCACAACTGAAACTGCCCCAAGAAGCTTTCAGGGTTTAATCTGAAGATCTGAATTTGGTGCGGCTTGGGTATTGTATGAATGAGGATATTTAAATGCTTTTGCTAGACATTCTTAGATTGCACTACAGTTAAAGTTTAGGCAGATTTGATTAAAAAGCCCAAACACTGACATTCTCCCACCCCAAAACCTCACAGATCTGCACTAACACTGACTGTCATAAGATTAAAGCAGAGGTACGTGAAGTGTCACAGTGATCTAAAGTGAGAACCCACAAACCAGGGATCTGGGGACCCATATTTAAGGAAACTTCAGAGATCTGAGACAAGCTGTTCATACTTCAGCTAATCTCTATCATTAAAACATGTGAGCTTATCATGGTTTAATATGTATCATGTCATGAAAGCCTGATCCTGTTAAAGTGAAAGGCAATTTGGCCCTTGATCTTGATGGGCTATCATGTCAGTTTTTAAATAATTTCCATTTTTTAAAAAAGAATTACCTGTAGCTCTATGTGTGTATTCAATGCAGAGAGCCAACCAGAGATCGGTAACTTGTATCAAGGTTTTATATAATGCTTCAAAATAAGGCCCAGCTGGCAGTGAAATGGAGGGCTGAGGAGAGATGGTGGGACACATCTGTCAAAGTTTTCACTGACAGGACAAATCTCCTTTGCTGAGGTTTAGGCTAAAAGCTTTTGCATTACTTTTCCCCATGTGGATGGTCCCTGTGGTTCAGCCATGTGCATTAACCAGACAAGGAGGGGACACTTGAGCTTTGTTTGGCTTAGCCTGTTTATAACTGTATTTGGCATTAGGAAAAGAAACTTTATGTTTAGGGACAGGTAAGAGTGGCAAAGCTTTGGGGAGACTGTGTGTGGTCTTGGAAGGTCCGAATTTTGAATTGTGCTTCGCTGCAGATTCAGCAATGCCCTGAGTGACTTGGGGCTCCTCCGCTGCTGTGCTTTGAGCACAAAGGGGTACATTTCTGTTTGGCTCTTGGGGCATCCTCACTTGTAAACTGGGGATAGGTAGGGGGAACAACCCCATCCTGTCCTACTTCCTGAATCTGAGGCTTGGACAAGGGCTTGCCTTTCCTCTGGGGCCACGTCTGGTGGGCTTGCAATGCCATGTTGTGGCTTCCTACTTGCTTCAGGGACTGGTGGACCCCATGAGGGTATTCAGCAGGTCCTACAAGCTGCTGTCTGGCTTTGCCCAGCATGCAAGGCCACTGTGCTGCTTTACAGCCTGGGGAGGGATGGCTTCTGGTAAGTGGCCGTGCATGGAAAAGCTTGCTAGAAAAGGTGGTCTTTGGCTTGACTGAATACCACAGGTTCTTCCTCTGGCCTGTGGCCAGGTGGGCTCGAGGCAGCTGGCCAGCACACGCAAGGTTGTACCATCCGTCTTCCTCCTGGCACAGGGTCCTGGGCTGCGTGGGCAGGCATGGAGCCAGCTGGTGCAACAGAGCAGGAGAATCCCAAGAAGCTGGGATTACTTGGGTAATCCATGCATGTTGGTTTGAACACATAAAGAGCTATAAAATGCCAATTAATATTACGAGGTGTCCAACAGCCTTTTTTAATTTACTGGTGCTGTTTTCTTTCGTGTGCATTTGTAAAGGGCTTCTGGCAAAAGGGACTATTATTATTAACATTCAGAAACAAAAATTTTGAGTTACATGTTCAGTGCTGTCTTGGGAAAATTACATTTGATAACTTGCCTGATTAAAGTGAGACCAAAATTAATGGAGCAGGGCTTACATTAATGGAGCAGAGCCAGCTCTTAGCCTTTGCTCTGTGAGCCCTTTTGAAACTTCTGGCAGCATACAGATCCCCCAGAAACCTTTCTGCTTCACTAAATGTATTTCAGTTACATTTTTTAAAGGAGTGGTAGCTCAGTGTGCAATATTATTGGCCCGTATTTATATTTACAGAGAAAACACTTCCATCCGAACTCTTAAGTGCTTTACTGATGTTAATGAATCCTGGCTGGAGAGAAACACTATTTGTATTTATGAACAGGGGACCTGAGGCACGGAGAGAGTGAGTTATTTGTGTAAGTTAATGCATCAAGCCTGTTGCATATCCCTGAGCAGGAGCCAGGAGGCTGCTGTGAGAAGGTCTCATCCGACACCAATACCCCTCTCCCTGGAGCCTCCCACATCATGTCAGTTGCTTCTGGTGTGGTGGAGGCCCCTTGGGGGTCACAACCAGCCAGCAAGGGTTGTGGGGAAGGAGCTGTAGCTTGCGCCTGGACCCAGGGACTAGTGTAGTTCTTACTGCCTTACTCTTAAAAGATTTAATTCTCCTACAGCACCAGCAGAAAGGCACTAACATCCAGCCCACACAATGTGCTCTTCTTTATGGCTGCATCGACTAAAGCTGGCTGGCTTCTAAAATGCGCCTGTGGCCCAGCAGTACCTTCACGGACCTTACTGGCACCAACCCTCCTCCATTCTTCTCTTCTTGTCCTCAGAACTCTCACACTAAAGTAAAAATGGCAAACTCTTTCAAATATCTTGCTGCTTCTGCAGATTTCATGGTGCATTTTCTTTGCTTTCAGTGGTTTCTGGTTGGGCTGGAGCTTCCAAAAATAGACACACATGGTAGGAAAAAAGTCACTCATGATACTGGGATTTGTGTCTAAAGCAGGAGCACTTCCCAGCTCTGAAGTCTCCTGCTTGCTTTGGCCAAACCTGTCACCATCTCTCAATGAGACCTGCAAGCATCCATACTGCTGGGACCCTGGTTTCCAAGTGATGGAACCTAAGTGCACAGGAGGGTGACTCTTTAGCAAGGGAATGACACAGGCTCTCTTTCACCAGCAGGTGGTTTTCCACGAGTTCGGAGAATCAGCCATCATCAGAATGGCCAGACAGTGCCACTAAACAGACATGTGAACTAATTCATGAAACTTAAAAAAGTATGCAGTGTTTCTCCCAAAACTCATATCAAACCTTTGGGAAAGTGTTGGGAGAATTTGGAAATTTGACATGCATTTGAGAAGATGCATAGTAACAGCCCTGGGTATGTTTGGGAATTTGTGCAGAATTGTTTTATTTTTGGGAAAGAAGATATCTACAGCATTTTTCTTTGTGTTACATTCTCGTCATACTATTGATTGGGAAGAAGTTTGATGAAATGTGCACAAGAGGAATAGAAACTAGAGAGATTGTTTTAATGTGGCAGGTATGAATGTGAAGAGATAAACAACTGATTTAATTGTTATCTTGAAATGTCTAACTGGAGAAAAAAAAACCACAAGAAGGTTTTGGGGGCTTGATTTAGAAAAGTTATTTTTCTTACAGGAGAATGTGAAGATTCACATTCAAGATATTCAAAAATTGTTTGGCCACAGCCAGTTCTTAATACTATGGGCTAAAATGAAATAAAGTGGGTAAGCTTTTATAAGGTTTAAAAACCTTATAAAGAGATTTGAGTAGATATCAAGAGCCTCTATAAACTACAGTAGGCAGCATGGTGACTGATGCAAATGCTGGGCTTCCAGTGGTGGCCAAGGGGTTTTTTGGGAAATCAGGACCCCACTGAGCTGCAACCTGGATAATCTGTCCATGGACAACCAGGAGTTAACTGTGTCTCTGATAAAACTTGCTGTTTATTCCATTAAGGAGTTCAGTGTCTCACAAGATTTCAGTGTTTAGATCTTGTAGAAAGGCCACAAAATTGGGGTCTAAACTCCTTCAGAGGCATGTCATGTAGGTTTTCATTTGTAGGAGAGTTGTGCTGTGGTTTGGTTTGCTGCATTTGTCTTCAGTACTAACATCTTTCATTTTATTGACTAAACCCTTCAGATGTGAGGTTTTACACAGATTAAATTAGGATATAACAGCTGTTGTTTAGTCTTCTGTTTGAAAGTACATTTAAAGAAAAGAAGCTGTAACATTGAAATAAAGGAGAACAATGAGTGAATACCCAGAGGGGCTGCCACTTCAGATAAGTGTGAAGGCAAGTTCTGTAGCGAGCTAATATAGAGAGCTGGTTTCTTTATGTGTTATTTCTGCTCACTACTTGATATAATCAGGAATCCAGGAGCTGTTTAACCTGACCAAGTAGAATAAAAGCTATATTGAAGCATAATGTTGATAGGTATTCAGGTTCTAATACATATCCCCTAATATATAGGGAAACCGTGACTCCAATCTGCATTCAGCATGTAACAGTAAATAGCTAGTCATTTATTTACCATGTTTTAAAAACATATATACTCAGTAATAACATATATGCCTGGATAACTGAGTTAATCTTTTCACCTGGATTTATGAATCTGTTAACAAGCCTTCTTATTCTCTCTGAAGGAGGCTGCTATAAACACTGTAATTTAATCATAAAGCTTTTGACCTTAGCACTGTCAATGAGAGACTTTGTTGCTGGCTGAGTGTGTAGAGCCATATGCTTGGAAGTGGGTATTGCAAAAATATGTTTGCCATGAATTAACATTTGAGTGAATTTTGGCAGCTAGTTTTACATCTGGTTTAGTCTGTTCTCTGGTAAAAATTTTATCTGGAAAATATCTGAGAAGACTTAAGTTCAAACTGTAAAGCAGAAGCATGCAGTGAAACAGAAATGTATACAAGCTAAACAATCGTTTTTGCTCTCTCAGCCAAGGGCTGGAACCACTCCCAAGCATGACCAATAATAGCTGAGCAAGCCTCAGTCTGGAACATTAAGTATTTGTTTAGAAGCTGATTTGGTAGATAATTATACATAAATTATTGAAATAATTGATAAATTAAACAGTTGCATAGATATTTGCAGGATAGTGTTTACAACTAAAACTTTACAGAACAAAAGAATTATGTTGGGAGCGGTAGAACAAGAAATACATTTGAGGAAATTACAGTTGGTTTCAAATATACTGCAGATGGAAAGAGACTCTTATGTCACAGGATGTGTTATTTGTTGAGTTTCAGCTCCAGTTGTGGCTGAAAGACAGAATTCAAGCCAACCAAAAATTACACAGAGCTGTAACTGTGAGGTTTAACATTCAAGTAGGTGAAAGCTCAGAGGTGAAAAAGAGCTCTTTCTGCCTGGCTGAACTGAGATAATGACTTGCGATGAGATCCCTTTGACACAGCCTTGGTCCAAGCAAGAAATTGCTTGGAGGAAATGAAAGAGCCAAATTTGTAGAGTGCATAGGGAGAAGGCGGAGACAAAAGGGTGAAGTTAGTTGCATTGTTTCAGGCTTCAGTGAATGCTATGGATGTCATGGAGTTGAGCTGTGAAAGCTTCGGTCATACCTTCTTCTGCTTGGTTTTTCTTTTGTCTCCGATTTCAAGGAATTTAAAGAAGGAACTTGGGAAATGTCATGTTAGCTAACACTGCTGACCAAGACTTGTGAGGGTTTTTCTGCCAAAAAGCCAGTGAGCTTTAAGAGTACGCTTTGAAGTGATCTGTTTGATTTCCACCTGGGCTCTGAGATCAGCCAGCAGCAAGAGATGGTGCCTGCAACAGCGAAGCGGGGAGCAGTGCCTCTTCTTTTGTCTCAGAGGTGTGGGATGTTCATTTTTTGAGCAGAAGTCCTGGTAAGAGCACTCTGTGTTCACCTCTTTCAGGATACCACTGTACCTGAGCCCTCACAGTCTCAGAGTATTTATCCTTGCAGAGGTCTGATAATGCAGGATGGTACTATTATTCTTATTTTCCAGGTGAGGGTGTCAGGAGGAGAAAAAGTAACTTTTGCCCACTGTCACAGAAGCATACTTGAGGCAGGAAGCTGAGTCTCATTATCTCACAGTTTGCCCACATAGAACGCAGGTTCCAGAAAAGCAGTTTGAGGGCTCAGATTACTATACTTATTTATGATGTGTTTGTCAAGGAAAGGAATGGTTTGACCTGATGATCTTAGAGGTCTCTTCCAATCAAGGCTATTCTATGATTCTATTTATTTTCATTGCTTTCCAGGTGTGATGGTTCACAGCTAATAGTCTGGATGACTGTATGGACTGCTTCCCCTCCAACCCCATGATGCTCTTCTGTGAAACTGTGACATCTCTTCTACACTGATCAGTCTCTCTCTTCTCCTACATATTAATGCCCCTCTGCCATTTTTACCTGTGCTGATAATGTTGGTTAAACTTCTTCCTCTACTAATGACTTTGTATAAGAAACTGTATTTGTAAGCTTTTCCTTGAGTACCTTGCTTCACATTCTTTTCACTGAAGTCCTCACGAAATTACTCTGCTCCTTTCTCCACAATCATATGTTCAGCTGCTTTTTACTTTCACCCTTCAATGGTTTGTGGACCTTTCCTCTCCATTTTTTCCCTTTGCTCACTGGGGATGCCTCCTCTTTTGTCCTTGTGAAATGCTGTCACACAGCTTCAGCAAGCCACATGTAGGAGAGATTTATTGCAAACTAATGATAGTCCCTGTGTTTATTTGAGTTGCTGTCGTGTTTAGTCTCTATCAAGTCAGAGTGAGTGACTGCATCACTGGCCCTCGCTTACAGGCTTGTGTTAAATGTCATTTTCAGCATGTGTTATAAAACATTGCACGATGAAGATAAACCATTTTGTTAGTTCTGAAACACAAAACTCCTCTCACCAGCCATCAGGAAGAATCTCACATAGGTTGTATAAATGACTCTGTTATGGCCAGGCTAGATGCTGAACTCATAGATTTGTACTATCATTAACTGCTTAAGGAGAAGAGCCTGACAGGAAAATTAACTTGGTTTACTGTGAAGTCAGGTGTTAACAGCATCCAGTTTTGTCCAGCAAGCACTCACAGGTCTTCCTGCATGTTAAAAGCTACTCCTGCTGTAGACAGCAGCTCATGGAAGAGAGCTGCATAAATGAATGTCCCAGTGCGTTATTGAGCACCTGGAGAGGAGTCGTCTCTGGCAGCAGCTTAGATACTGGGTGGGCTCCCCAGTAAGGAGGAGAAGGTGCAATTTTGAAGCTTTCCTAGAGTAAAGATCTAGCCGAAAGAAGGAAACCCTTAATGATGGAGCTTGTCTAAAGAATCAGATAGCCATGAGGACCTATCAAATGTAACCAGGGATGTGTTTTAGCTTCAGAGGCTCTTGTGTGAAAGGGACACACACAACGCTGAGCTAAACCAGAGCTACAGATTTATTTATCAGTATTTCTCTCTGAACAGAGTAAATAATAATTATGTAACCTCATGTTTAGGAAAATAATATTTACTTTTACTGTAGGTCTTCTTTGACACTGATTCCAAGGTGGCAGAGCAGCGTCCTCAGTTCACTGTGGCATATTGGTTTTATTCTCTAACTTCCTAACATCTTGCCCAGCTTAGACACTCCTCAGTATCTGGAGGATCATCTCCACAAAGATGAAAAGATCAGTAACACAAGATGTCTCTTGGGGATTGGCTTCTCCCTCAGCCAGATCAGAACCTGCTTGGCATGCAGCGGGACATCAGGAAACAGCCTGAAACTTGGGAGTCCTCCAAAATTTGGAGAAAAGGCCTGCTGCTCATCTCACACATGGGATAGGTAAGGCATGTGTTCATCAAAGCATGCTGCATTTTAGAAAACCTGCCCACTTCTGTGACTCGTATTGCATCAGGCAGGAAAAGGGCTCCCTAAAAAAGGGGTAGGTGATGGAGAATTGCCCATTTTTTGGGGGAAGGAGGACTGTCTGGTAGTTTTCTGTGTTGCTCACATGTCAGCTGGCCCAGCAGAGGGGGCTTGTACACCGAGCAGAGACAGTTTTCTGTGTGCCATTCCTGACACCCAGGTGCAAGTGCTCTGGCAGCAGCAAACAGCAGCCTGACCAGAATTCACTTACAGCACTTAGTATGCAAACACAGTGATGGGTTTGTTAGATTAAACTTGTGATGCAAGAGACATTTGGCACTTCTTATTTGTGCTTGCACTGGTTATCTCAAGATGAGTGATACAGTATTGTTACGTCTAATAGCAAAATGTTCCCCTGTTGTCACACCACTTTCCAATCATAGGATGTTTCAAGAACTGCTATAAAATATGCTCAGGCTGAAATGTAGCAGCAGTGGTATGATCTTGGAGGAAGTAGTGATCTAAAACCCCAAAAAGTCTTAGAATTAAATTTATGTAGCACCTGGAATTGACCCTATATAACATAGAATGAGTTTTATTTATTGCTCTGAAATGTCTTATTTGATTTTTAAGTTATTTGCCTGCATATAGAAAATTAAAACTCCAGGAAATGAAAATAAGCCATTTGTGCAAGCAGGGCCTCAGTGGATAAGAGAAGCTTACGCCCTTGTTTTTGACTGCTAAGCCCCACTCCTTGCAGTCAGCCCCACTGTAGTTACGTTGCCTTTTTCAGATTTCATTTATACATCCCAAAATCATGTGCCAGATCTGCAAGCAGATGCTTCACATGCTTTACATGCATGCTTTACAGCAGATCCTGGCTCCTCCTCTAGTCAGCCTGTCTCTGTGCAGAGCCATGGACAAGCTCTTCCTTGGGTGCAACTTGACTTTAGAAATTCACCCTGTGATGAAAAAAAATAAAGTTGGCTATTTTATTTCACGCAGAGGCAAATCTGAGTTATGAATAAAAAAATAATACATTCTCAGATATTCTCAGCGTTATCAAAGTTTGGTATAGATCATTTTAGAATGAGAAATGACAGTTCAGCTAGGGTGGCTTCTACTGTGGAGCAACCCCGGCTATTGAAACCCAGACGTGACTCCCACTGGCTGTGTGTGTCCCTGTGCCATGTATATTTTAACCTGCTGCTACTTGCAAGCCATTCATTTTCTAAGATTTCCTTATACTGCTGCATATACAGCAATAAGCATTCTGGGCAGACTCATCTTAACATCTTAATTGTGTTACTTTTTTTTTTTTTTTTTATTTGCTGGTTGGTTTGTTTCTTGCTGTAAATGCAGCCTTTCCATTTGAACTGGTTTGCAACCTGCGCATTTCTTGTCACTGCCCCCTCAAACAGGGTATTGTCAAATAAGATTCAACAAGAAGAAAGTATGATTTAACAGACAAGTGTGAAGTAAAATGTATTTCAGCAACAAAGTGGGGGAAAATAAGTAGAAAAGTGTGGGACATCCTTAAAGCCTTACTGAGAGCGTTGTAGGAAGGCCATGGCTGCTGCAATGGAAGAGTTGATAGGAAGGTGAAATCTGCATTTCATGAGAACTTCCCCCTGCAACTCACTTTCAGAGTGATAATTTTTTCCTGAACATTCCTGTGGATTGTATTGATTATCAGTTTGGCAAAAAATTTAATCAGGAAGTCCATATACTGAAGGAAAAATCCAGGAAGCTATCTGAGACTTTGGACCCAGGGTTGTGCAGAGCAGAGGGGTTAATACAAGGGAATGCAGGGAAAATAGGTTAAATTTGTGAGTTGCTTCCATAGTGGAGACAGGATACAACATCTGAACCAAGATGGAATGCACTTGCTTGGGAAAAATGCTTGAGCAGTATGAATTTTTTCACACCCCTTTCTCCATTTTAAGCATTTGACTCCCTGTGACAGAGTGGAATCCATATTTGTATGAATTATAGCACAGCCACAAAGAATAACAAGTTAGCAGAGCATAGATTGTTCAAGTCATCCAGACCTGATGGTGCATCTCGCAGCTTCTTTTTTTCTGACTCAGTTTTTCTCTTCCTATTCAGGCATGTCCAATAGCAACGAGCAAAACTCCAAAATTTCTGGTGCAAGTAAGTAAATGAGCTTTACTTATTAAACACGTTGATTTAATATAGCAGGTTTTCAGTGATGCACAAAGACCATGCATTGTAATTTAATATTGTACCTATTCTTCAGGTGTAGTCCTGCGCTATCTAAGATTTAGTAGTGGTTTATTCCTTTGTCTCCATGCTGAACCTCAGCAGGAAGACACAAAATATCCCATTATGTTAAATAAAAAAAATAAAAATTGACACCTAATGTTATACCTAGCACAGAACACATTAACACTTCCTATTGAAAATCCATATAAATTCTGCCACCATCACTGGCCCTGGGTGACTATTGGAGAAATACCAGTTGCTTTTTAGAGAGTTACTGTTTTTCTACTATAATGTGTTATTGATTTTCTATATGGCATATAGTTTCATTATGCTTTTCATACCATTTTGTCTAGTAGCTTCTTGCGGGTTTCTTTTGGCTATTTCCTGCAAGTTAAGTACAGTTTTGTGGTCATATCTGATCCTCTGGAATAAAACCCATCTGTTCATTTTTAGAAAGTGAACTTCTGTAGCTTTATTACCAAGCATACAACTTTGTAATCATGAGTTTTATGTTTCTTAGCAAATGCTTTGTATAGCTCTAGTTTGGAAAAAAAACCCCAGGAAAACCCATTGAGGGTTGCAATAAAAATCATAGAAACAGCACAGGGCTAAAAGGCAATCCAATAGATTGCCTGATTCTGTCTGCTCCAGGATAAGGGAAATTACTTTTATAATAATATTGTATTCTGTTATCATATTATACCTTCTTAATACGTTCTTCAATACTTCCAGTGATGGAAACATCACACCACAACCTTGACGTAAAATCCACTGCAGAACATCTTTTATCTCTTACTGCTACCCTATGTCTAACCTTGAAAGAGTGTGGGCTATAAATCCTTCACTCATTACATGGATGTTTTGAAATATAATAGATGAGCCTGAAAAGGTCAAACTATCTCTCTATTTCAGAACAAAACTTTCTAAATGACCTTCCTCAAAATGGTAGTTTTGCAAAACCAGTGTCACTGAAAGTGTTGGTGCTTTCTGTTTTAAGAATAATCAGGACTATGATCAAGAAATATGATTTTGTTTTAGCAACATGACTGTGACTAGTGAGAAATGTCCCTAAAAGAAAACCCTTTGTACATCCTGTAAAGTGAAAAAATAACATTGCAACTTGTATATATGTACATGTGCAAGTTTGAAAGCAGAATTAGTTTCCTATTCATCATCAGAGAGGGAGCTATTCACCAGTCTCGTTGCCCTTCTCTGGACTCACTTCAGCACCTCAATGTCCTTCTTATACTGTGGTGCCCAGAACTGGACACAGTACTCAAGGTGTGGTCTCACAAGTGCCAAGTACAGGGGCACGATCACCTCCCTACTCCTGCTGGTCACACCATTTCTGATACAGGCCAGGATGCCACTGGCTTTCTTGGCCACCTGGGCACACTGCTGGCTCATGTTCAGCCTACCATCAAAACCAGATAGCCTACTTTTGGGCAGTGGGCAATGAATTTAGGACTTGGTTGTCTCATGGCAAAGCCCAGCTTGCCCTGCAGCTTAGGTGAGGGTTGCAAATGCTAATGCAACACAGAGGTTTGCTACACAGGCATGCAGGAAGCATCTTCAGCACCTCAGGGGTTTCTGGCCAGGGTGTGTCTAGGGCCAGAAAGACCCTACTGACTCCACCAGCTTAGCACTGAGAGCAAAGAAACTGGAGGAGGATGAACTTCAACTGCCAAATACTTGCTTAGAGCCTGGCTGAGCTGGTGCAGTCCTGCTGTGTATCATTGCTGCAGTTGTAATGCCTGACTGGATTAAAACTGAGGAGAAGCTGTTGTCACCAGTGTCCCAGATTATACACTAAGCTCCTACACCAGCATGCTGCAATACCCCATATACTAGGGGTCAGATCTCCTCCTCTTCTTCACTCTTTTTCTCTGGATTTAAAATAGAAGAATGAGGAATATGAACCAATGCTGGTTTATTTCTGCAGAACGGTTTTGGGGTATGGGCAAACAAACCACATCTAATTTGCTGTATTTTACACAGAGATATCATAGTTAATGTTATGAACTTAAGTCTAGTGATGCTTTTTCATCTTGCTCCATTTGCAAGATCTTTACAGCCTTAACAGTAATTGAGCAACGTCTTAGAATAAGAATTCTTTCCACATGTTTTAGCACTGTCATTTTAAGCTTTTTTTTTTTTTTTTTTTTTTTTAATATAGCTACTGAGATTCCATGTGGTAGTCAAGCTATTAGGAAAGATATATTTGCTTCAGTATACTTGATGTCAGATTCCCAGAAAACAAATTACTGCATAATACGAACAAAAAAATAGTGGTTTCTATTCCCAAAGAAGAGTCTGTCTTGTTGAAACCCCTGAGTATCCACTTCACTTTGAGTGTGTATGTTTATTCTTTCTTTGATCACTTCATTAAAGACAGATAAATGATTGATTTGCTCTACTTTGTTCCAGCTTTAACAACTTTGCAAGCTGTGCGATACAAACAAAGACTCCTCAGAAAGAAGAAAAAGGAAATGAGAAGGAAAGAAAATTCTGAAAGGTCTCCTGGCACTGTGAGTTGAAGCAAAGAAATTTGATTATGACAGTTCTTCTAGTGGCAAAGTATAGACCTGCAGAAACCAAGTGTTTAACATCACAGGAGGTTGGGCTCTTGGTTGATGTATTGCCGTATGCGTTGAGCTGTCCTGACAGGAATGCATGCCATGCATGCTACTCTGCAGCCACTTTACTTGCCTTGTACTGGTCCTTTCTGTGGGGGGAAGGATCAAAGATTACTCTCTTAATTCAGAAAAAAATGACTTTTTCCTGCTAAAATGCTTTATATCATTGCGTAACTGCTCGCCTCTGCCAACAGCACACTGTATGGGCTCTCCCTAAACTCAGAGAAGCAATACCTCTTTTCCTTCCTTCCTTTTTTTTTTTTATTAATCACTTGAAATCATATATTAATTCTTGTTCTTCCTTACCACATTTTATGTTAGCATAGTAATTTATTTTCTCAGTGAGTTCAACTCCTGAATCAAACTCTTAACTACTAGTTCTGTGATCGGTTTGTCCTCCCACGCTGTGACTCAATTTAAAAGAAAAAAATAAAATCTACAGACAGCAGATACTACAGCAGCCTGCTTCCTTTCTCAGGCAAAATGAAAAAGCTTACCAGTTCATTAGCCTAGAATACACAAGTGCTGAACACAAGGGTTGGCAAATAGCACAATTTCACAGCATTTGAGTCAAATTCTCATAACTCCTCTGCAGACTAATTTCTCCAAAGAACTTCTCATTCTCATCATTCTCAAACACATTTATGACTTTTGTTAGTTTCGGTTATTGTTTTTTTTTTCTATTTCTAAAGAAAAAGAAAGAAAAAAGAAGGAATACTCCTCCCTCCTCTCCTGGGAAACACTGCTAGCCATATCCCACTGCTTCAGAAGAAAAAGGGAAGAAGACAAGAGAGATGTGATATGGAAAGGGATGTGAAGCACTGGATAGCAATTTGTGATAGTTTGTCCCATGCTGTGAGGTGAACTCAGGCTCACTTGAAGGCCCAGTTCTGGTTAGAGCCTCTGTTTGCTCTTCATGTTGCCTTTCTCCACGTTTATTCCAGTCTTGTGCATCTGTCTTGACAATGGGTGAGCAGGGTTGCACTCTTAGAGGGTTAGCCCCACTTCTGTCTTTATAATTTCCTAAGGGCTGGTGGCTTTCTGGGTAGGTCCTTCAGGGACAAAGTTTCATGAGACATTAGTAACAGCAGTATGTAATATTAATCTATGAATAATCAAGAAGTTTTGCTTGAAAAAACTTCTAAGAGGAAAACTGACACTGGAACATTTAATCCCCAGTGAATGGGAAGAAACTGGTTTAGGAAGCTTTTTACCTCAATATGATCTCCTGAATCTTCTCAAGGGGATGCTGTCATCTTTGCCAATTCACATTGGGTGAGTAGTTCCCCACTGACTTGCTGGCCGACCTGTATTATTTATGCAGCATGAAGAGAAAATTTGTCAGCCTTGCTTTCCCTCCTTTGACTTAGCTGCTGGCCCTAGCTATAGGATCAAGTTCATTGCTTTAACACTACTAACCAGTTGCACTGATTAGCTAAACTACAAACTTCTGTGAGTACCTCCTACTCTGTTATACACTCCCCCATGTTGCACAAACATCATGTTTAATGTAGAGAAACCCCTGGTGCTAGCTCCTACCTGTTTGTACTTTGTAGGTGTTGAGGTTAGCACTCATGCTAACCCAAAAGCACAAGTGATGTCTGGACCTGAACTGTTGTTTCGTGCATCAGATGAGAGAACCACTGGGTTGACTTGTCTACCATGTATGTGCAATCTCCTCCTGGTCTTCTTGCCTGGGGCAATGTGCAGGAGGAATGGGAAGGGAGCTAGGATGAAAGAGGCAACAGGTGAGAGCAACGATGTGCACCTGAAATGCACAGTCTTGGTAGGAGTCATAGAGGGACCTGACTCTGACACACCAGCATATCAGCAGAGGATGTTTCCACCATGCAATCAGCTCTGAGCTGACACAAGTTTCCCTGGCTTGCGGTTTTTCTTCTGGTACTCTGAATGCTGCCAAAGAAATCGTAGAACCATGATCATCTTTGGAGAATGGTTTGTCCATCCCCTTACATACAATCAGCCAACACTTGTGTCCATATCCTTCTGCCCTTTTCCTTAGTGAGGTAGGATGCCAGCAGGGGGGCCTAAGGATGCTTCCACAGAGCCCTGCTGGGTGATCCAGCCTCTCAGAGGCACCAGTTGGGAGAAATCCCCAGTACTCCAGCCTGACTTCTCTGCTTGCCAAAGGCAACATGGGGCTGCTAGGTGTGAATAAGCAGGAGGAGAGCAGGAGCAAGACAGTACGGCTGTTGGTCAGGACTTTCCCAGAGGATTGGGAAGCACTGCTGCCAGACCCCACTGTGCTTGATTCATATCAGACTTGGTCAATGAAGGTGTTCTTCATCAATTAAACTAACCCCCAGGCTACTAATTGAAGAGAGAGTGAGCAGAGCAGGATTTCTTCACAGTTTCTGCATACACAGTCCTTTGCTTTTATATACAACATATATTTATGGGAGCAAGAATGTGAACTATGGTCATTTACACAGGAAAACCAGATCCATCAGGTGAGCTGCTCCATTACAAACTCTCTGCTCTACTAAGTAACGAATTTTAACTATCCTGCAGGAAGCAGCTATTTAATGCGGGTAAAAAAATGGAGTGGAAAAGTGCTTAGGGAAGCCATGGGGCAAGTGGCACTGAGTCAGCACTTACTCATTCCCTTTCTCCGGATTTGTCGTGTGTAGTGCCTGTCACCTTGTCTTGCTGTGTGAGGATTTAGAGAGGAAAATCAGTTTAGTTAACCTTTTCTCCAGCCAAATTTCTGAGAACTCCATTGAGAAAAATCTGCAGGCAGGAGGAGAAACATGACTTTTCTTTTTAATTTGAAGGCTGTAAATTTTCATTCCAGAGACTGATGTTTTACTAGCTAGTGAAGCTGGCTGATTAGCAAATTCAGGAGTTTTGCTTTTACTCTTGCAAAAGGAAAACAGGGCAGCGGTCACTTTCCAGACCCACATTGCCCATTGCGTATTTCCAGGGATAACAGGAAAGCGAGGAAGCCCATGCGCTTTTACTCGCACAAGTACACAGGTATATACTTTAAGCACTGCCCACTCCCAACGCTTCACAGACAGTGTAAGGGAGGACTACAGAATTGTACCACACAGCATCCATTGGTTTTCATTATTTCCACACGGAGACAAAATAAGGATTCCTTCCCTTTCAAAATGGTTGATGTCCTTAAGAGCTACATGTAGAGATGATTAAAAAAAGCCACTTCACTTTCTTCAGATGATACATGTGTTGGCATGTATATTTGTTATTAATTCATTTGCAGTCACTTCCTAGCTCCCACTTGATTCCAGTTGTCTTGCCCAGAGAGCAGGAATTTTTAGGAATGGGAGCTTTTCCCCCTTATTAGACTGCCTGAGAGGGCTTTCAAGCAGGTATTTTTTCCTCTGCAAGTTCTGCAGCTTTTAAGAGTCATTTTCTCTCCCAGCTTTTGCACATTACCTAACTGTAGGCTTTGCTCATGGATATCACAGTGCCATGCTGCGTGGTGGAAGCCTGTTCAGAATTACATCTCATTCACACCCTCCACGGTACAGGCTCATTTTAACAGTGCTCCTGATGGGAAGTTGCTTCTTTTTGGCCTTCAAATTATGTCCAGAAAACCTCAAATTGGCTTGTGTGTGAAGGAAGAAAAGGAATATATATAAGAGAAAACACTCCTTCCTCCCTGCCAAACTGAGTAACCACATGTTTCTTACCATCAGTGCTAACTCTCTACATGAATATCCCTTTACATACTTGGAAGCTGGTACAAATGCAAACATATGACGATCCCTTTGCAGAGCCTGAGGAAGTATTTCTTCCTCCATGCTGTAACTGAGTATCATAAGACAAAGTATGAAATGAAACTGAGGGCTGCTTTTCCAGCCCACAGCCATCCTCACTGCCTCGAGCTACCTGGCTGCTGCTCCCCTTTGCTCAGGGACCTGGTGACATGGGCTCTGCTTGCAGGCAGCAGATGGTCCCCCAGCACACATCACCTCAGTGGCAAGAAGTGAGGGTTTTAAATCACCAATGCATTTTAATGGGAAAAAAATTATTTGACAATTTCCAGGTCCAACTGGCAGAAGGAAGTTAAATACCCCCTTGTCCCCCAGAACACCATCTCTGGAATAAAGCATATCTCTGCTGTGAAGAGCAACAGTCTCTGGTCAGCCTGGTACAATCCAGATGTAGGTTTACGGGCCACTGCAGAGCCCAGTCTCCCTTTTGCTCAGCACATGGACATGAAGATTGCAATATATCCAGTGCCTTTGCCTCTCAAATCCCGTTTTTGGAAGGACTGGAAGCAATAGAGAAAGGCAGGTTAGTAGAATGCCTGCACGTAGACTGTGCATCTGCAGTAATTTTGCAGTGCAGAGCAGAGACTGGTAATACCAGTAGAGTCTGTCAAAAACCAGGACAGGTTCTTCGAGGCATTTCTTGTGCATGTCTTCTAGGTGATCTCCAAATGGAGAGCTGTCAGGCTAAGTGAGGACAGCCATGTTCAAGTGAAACATGAGTTAAGTAATGAGTGGCAAGAACTTTGCTAGAAGAGCATTGATGCTTCAAGAGCAGGTCACACAAATCCTGTAATTATATACTACCCTCTGAATATGACATCAAGATTTTCATTTTGTGTCTTCGAAAACAAGTTTAAGAATGCAATAGTTACTACAAAGTTCAGGATTCATAAACAAGTCCTGCTTGTTCCTTTTTTTTTAAGGAAGAGATTGGCTCCCTTTCTACCATTTACATGACCGATAAAGTCCAATGAAGACCATTAAAGCTTTAGTTAAAATACCAAAATATTGTCTTCCATGTCTTTCTGTATATTTGCTCTGGAAGGCTGCCCCATTAATAATAATTGTAACAGTACCTGTCTCAAGCTGCAACTGAGGAAGTTGCTTAAAGAGAGAACTGATGAGTCACTCTTCAATGAATGCTACTTTCTAAAGTTGAAGTTCTATAGTTTAACTGGACTTTGTTATTCTAACTATTCCTCTCTCTACAGAGTATATATTACTTAACAGTATATATTAACAGTAAGGTATATATTACTGTGAGGTATATATTACTTAACAGTATAAACAGTTTCTATGAATTCGAGAAGGACTATTTGTACTACTCTTGCACAATTTATGACTACTGCCATGGACGTCATTAGGTACAGGCAAGTGTGACTTGGAACAGCTCAACCAAACAGCAAGCAGGATTAGAATTTTCATGCTTGCAGGTCTTGTAAAGAATTATGAAAGTCAGTGGATAAAATTATCTTACTTTTTGGAACCAGTAAAAGACATTTAAATGGAGCATGACAACAAAAGTACGAACAAATGTTGAAATAGAGGTAGCTTGCAGATACCTGAGCAGAACTTTGAGGGAAAAGTTAAACAAGTAGTTTAACCCCTGAAGACCCATAGAATTACAACCATTCCCTTGCCCAGATGGTGTCTGTCTGATCTAGGCAATTTCAGTAAAAACTAGAAAGCCTGGAAATTTTAACCTGTCTAATTTACACCGATTATGAGGGTAAAGATAACTGGGTTTGGTACACTGATATAAATGTGGCCATCAGTGTTGAGAGCTGATCAGTAACTGCACTCAAGCACAGTGTTATCAGGAGGAAAAAAAAGGAAAAATAATCCATTAACAAACATATTGTGGCTAAAAGCAGGTTCACAGCTGACCAGCTACACATGCTCATAAGCATCTCACCAAGCAGTCCAAGTCATTAAGCCATGGGTATAAATAATCCTACATCCAGAGTCTGGGAAGTGAACTAGTTCAGTCCATTGCAATGCCACCATCACAGCTCTGTAGGCTACTTTACGTGCAAAGCCTTTGCTTGTTGCTATTAGTACTTCCATTTCTGTGCTTTGTTTGGTGACATGCCTCAGACTCCCTTTTTCTAATTCCTTGTGGCAGAGAGGATACAAGTACCCATCCAGCCTCAGCTTTTGGGAGCCTGAGCACCTGCTTTGAAGACGTGGATGTCCCATTTCAGAACCTCCAGTGGTGATGAAGTGACCGCGGACAGCCTCTGCACCTGAGTCTCCTCAGTCATGTGAAACAAGGTGACCCTTGTACTATTTCAGCAGGCAGCAAGTAAGTTCTGAAAAACAATTCATTTCCTCTTCTGTCTTTTCCCCTTCTTTAGACCTTGCCAGTATGTTATAGTGGAACTAGACTGGGAGAAGCATTTGCTCCGAGTAATAGACACAAAGGCATATGTAACCTATGTGTTTCACTCATCTTCAGCAGGGGATGACTCAGGAAAAGGGGGACATTTGTAGAATTACAGTGAATAAGAGTTTACACAGAAAAGTCTACATAAATACAATGCAGATCTTAAAACCCAGGTGTCTGATGTACAGCAGCATTAAGCTTATCAGTAGGAGTGAAGAACTGGTCACTTGAAGCAACAGTCAGGATTTTTCTTTTAAACTGCCATTATTGTTTAATTTTAAAAAAGAAAAAGTGACAGCTGCAGAAAAACCAAGATCTGATGAGCACACTTCACTCTGCAGGCAGCTGACCAGTTTTTAACTATTGAGACCTTTCCCACTGGGAGAGTGCATTCATAGGGGAGTGGCAAGTGCATGCTGCGTGCAGTTATACAAGCCCTTTTTGAAGGCAACATCAAGAAGAAAAACATACTTTGTAAGCTTACTTTAAACTTAAACTGCCATTTCACAGGTGTGCTTGCAGCACTACAAATTCAACATTTGCATAGGGTACTTTCGAGCAGTGAGCTGTCATTCAAAATGAGGTTTTTTACGTTTCTTTAAAAGTCTCCTGATTTTAAGAACAAACTCAGCTGCTACCTTTAAAGAAAATAGCTCCAAAAACTTCTATTAGTCAAATATTCACACAAAACCTTTGTAGTTAAAACATTGGTATTTTTATATATAAATGTACATGTACTTTTGATGAATTTTCTTGATTTCTACAGAATTTGAGCAGTAAAGTTAGCTCCTGGTGCCTTGTACTGCCACGATCTTACATAGAGAAGAATGAGAAAGTAACAAAAAAAAGAAAATTTAAAAAAACCCCAACACACAGTTCACAATTAAGAGCATCCCCTAGAGACCCTTGTACAGCTTGGACTTACTGAAGCTGTGCCTATTTGAAATTCATTCTTTTAAAAGGTGGGAAAACTGCTACAAGTGAATCATTTCTTCTGCTCAAGAGCAAAGCGCTTTGCCTCACTCAGCAGTGCACAGAGGTGAGGCTGCACAGCAGGGAGCAAGTAATATTTTGTCAAGGCAGCACAAGAGGCAAGAAGCCCCTGAGTGCTGCAGTTGCAATCCAGCCTGTATCATGGGTGGCTGTCAGAAGCATAGAGAGGTAGGCGGTGGAGCCAAGGAAATGTAGTTTCTGCCACAAGCCTCAAACAATCCTTTACTGCTCACGTCCTGCTTTCTTCTCCCCAGTAATTGTCAGAGTTCCTCCCAACACCAGAGCTGCACCTACCTTGGAAATGCCCCCCTGCTTTGCTATACTTGCTCTTCCAGTCTCCCTGGGATAATATTGAAGATAGTAGGCAGCACTTCCCAGTCTGTGTGTCCAATTCCTTCTTCCTGCTGCTCCACTTCCAGGCTGCTCCTTGAGCTGCGTCCCAAACCGGTGTTCAGGAAGGTCACCAGGGTCTCTCACAGCCCCATGTGTGCCCATTGTGGGCTTCCACTCTGCTTTACCCACCTCCCTTCATCTCCAGTTCATGCTGTCTTCACTCAGAGATCTGCTGGGAGGAGGAAGCCTTTCCAGGGCGAGAGCTGTAGGGTTTCAGCAGGGATATGCTACTGCCCAAACATTTTATGCCTTAGTCTTTGGTTAGCCCTGCGATAGATGGAAGTCACCTTATCGATTTGTGTATATGAGACAGCAAAGCTTCTATTTTCCTTTATCGACTCCTTTGGTTTATACAGAAAATATTAAAAGCAAAGCAATGAACTGCTCTTGCTGTGCACAGCGGGGATGACTGTGCCCGTCAGTTAGCATGAGTGCCCATCTTCATGAGTTGTGCTGCAGGCAGAGGCACGGGTGTTCAGGGAACAAAAGACACATGATCATTCAGAAAGAAAAGGCTAGTGCAGAAATGTCACAGAGCAGACAGTGCCATCAGGAGCAGTAGGACAGTGCTGGCCGGGCTCGCCAGCAAGTGCTTGCACAGTCCACCTGCTCAGAAGGTATCACAATAGATAGGGATTTTGTTTCTTAACAGAGACACAGAGATTAGGATGCCCACACAGGACATGCAAGCACTGATTATCTGTATGATATGCGCTCATATCACACAGATGCATGTGCACGCATGCACACAAAGCAAAAACCATGTGATGCTTCTTTTTGGTACACAACAATAGGAACTTGATAGAGATTTGCTGGGAAGTGAAAGACTGAGTAGCCATGTTGTAGTCACGTAGCTGGAGAACATAGCTGTTTCAATAGCTGGACTTGGTGGCCATACAGTGTATGAAATGGGTGTTACAGATTAATAAAACACAGAGACAGATTTTATTTTGAACCAAAAGTTAAAATTTTATTTGGAATATCAATATACCCCCCAAAAAATAAAAAAAAATACTTCCTTTTATGTAGTGAAATAGCCATTTGAAAATGGTAAAATAAAGATATTTCTCATACTATTCTCTCCTAGTTATTGTACACATTTAAGGTTGGGTTTTTTCTGAATATAAATCTAGCTTGAGCTTTAAGGCTCCAAAAAGCCTAAAGCATGTAGTGGCTCTTTTGAGAAAGCAGGTAAGTCAATCAGAGCTGTGTTTTTTCAGCAGACAGCCCTGTTTTGAAGCTGTCCAGGACTGGACCAAAGTGAGACTTCTCTGGAAGGTCACTGTTTCAGGGGAGTATTATTTTATACTCATTGGGAAAAACACTTTAACCCCACTTCATGCAGCATTTAGTGAGCTTTATGATGTACTGGGGAGGGCCCTTGTTCCCCTTAGCTATTGAGTTCTTGTGCAGATCTGACCTTACTTGTGTTGGTGCAGTTGGTTTAACTTCAGAAATCAAATCCTACCCTGTGGTGTTTGCTCTGCTAGAAATTAAGTCTGTAACAAGGCTCTGATCCAGCTTTTACCCCCGTAAGCAAAAGGTTTCTGTGCCCATGTATAAAACTGCACTGACTGCAACGGGGCATTTATGACAGCAAGATCAGGGACTTGTCCTTTTGCTTGATTTTAATAAAATCAATGGAATGGCAAATGTGTTGAAATAGGACAGTAGAAACCCACCACCAATTCTGATTTGCAATTCTTCCCTTTTAGAGCATTTATCAACACTAGGCTGGAAAACATGACTAAAGACCCATGTCAGGGCCTGAGTGATGCCCGGAGTGGTTCATGTCACCGCTAAGTAAACACAAGGGGATTTAGGTCTTGCATTGCCTTCTGCAACTGGGCTGCAGCGGGCTGGAGCAAAGCTCACTGAATTCACCGGACATGTCACCAACAATCTCACTTTTGGTAGGCATTGGACTGAACTTATGTAGTATGGCCTGCGATTTGCTTTGATTTCTTCCTTGATTGAAGCCATTTTTATTACTTCAAGTATGTCTGTATTTATGATTTGTACATAAACATGTTATACTTCTGTTACTGATTCTCAAGGACAGGATAGACTACAACTCCTAGATATCACTGCACAAATGTTCTATCTGGCACTGCTTACAAATGCTGCTGTTTCACAGTCACAATAATCAGTGTCTTATATTCTTTGCTGCCTGAAAACTACCTGAATATTGTTCCCTGAGGTACCATTGCTCTCAACTAAAACGTTGGCCCAGGTTTTTACTTTCAGGAGAGAAAAATGAAATACACCCAGACCTTGAAGTTCACAAGCTGTTAGACCACAGATGCTCCTCTGAACAAAGCCACAGACCCATGCTTATATTAAGGGAGCCACTGTAATTAATCTCTGCAGGGGGGACTCCTTCACACCAGCCTTACTCCATCAGCCACCCCATCCTAGGTGCCTGGCACCACACAGCCCACCCTCCTCCCACTTTGCCTTTCCTCTGGGAAGGAGTGAGCACTCATCCTGGAAATACTTTCTCCTGGCACATGGAATAGGTCTTCTCCCTCCTTGTCTCTCCTGCAACTTGTACTCAATACTTTACTCCTCCTACCCAGTTTGGATCTTTTGAGTGATTCCTTTTGCATGCTTTGGCCCTTATCTTGCAAGCAAAAGCTTCATTTACCGTGAGATTCTGGTGAAAGGTCTCTTTTGGAGCCAGCTGCTCCTAGGTGGGTGTTATCAGTGAGCCCAGACATAAATCACTTGTGACTCCGAGCTACAGGTCTGTAAGCACAAGGGGTTTCCTTCTCATCACGGGCACAATTTAAAGAGGCTGTAGAATGACCCAAGTTTTTATTCTTCCACTAACTAGTTGAAACTATTTTCCTTAAAAATATTCTCCTTTCACTACACAGAAAAAGCCAAATCCTGATTGCAGCTGCCCACCTGTAAATCCATACCAATCTTTCTGGTTTTATTTCAGTACATTGGATTAATGTATTAAGACACAAAACAGAGACATCAGCCCTGGCAGACTGACCTTATCACCAGTGTAACTTTCCTGACTTTAATAGTGAATCCCATAAGAGCACTTCCAGCATCTGTGGTGGTTGTCACAGGTCCCATACTGCTTGGTAACTTATATAAAGTTGGAGTTCCCCATGGTGTGTGTGAATGCAACAGAATTTCAGCTTTATTTAAAATAATTAGGAAAAAAAGTACAATAAGTGAGGGCTATAGGACCTGTGTAAATGCATGTATGATGCATCATCTCCTGAAGCAAATGGCAGTGTGACAGGCAATTTCCAGCATGATGATAAATGTACCCTAATTTACCACTGTCCCTTACAAGCCTGATCTTGCTGCCCCTTCCCTACACCTATGCTTGACTGCAGCCTAGTGCGCTGCCCGGATGCCCACTGAATTCAGCGCCAAGTTCCCCCTGCACCCCAGGGGTACACCTATGCTGCATGCAACCTGAGGAGGTTGCTTGAGCTGGTTTCTGCACTGGAGCTGCTTCCCAGGCATTAAGGACGATGGCCCTTGGGCACCTGGCCCTGGCTGGCAGGGCAGTGGTCATGTCAGGAGCAGGCGCCGGGAACAGTGCAGAGGTACCAGCGAGGGCTTTGGGAGGATGGGATAAGAGTGGGTGAAATTCTTGCTCTGCTGAAGTCAGTGTGGGCATTGCCAGCATTGCCATCCAGCATGCAAAGGTGAGGTTTTTTTTGTCATATGCAATTAAGGAAAACAGTGTACGAAACACAGTAGGTTGTTTGCAACCTACCCTGTTTTCTGCCTGTGTTTTAAAACTTAGGCTGCGAGTCCTTGCCTTGCTGTGGTGTTGCTTCTTATTGATAAAGTTTGTGGGGCTCATGGGGCTTTTAAGTCATTGGCCATAAGCCTTAAATTAGCCAGAGATGGGTGCGGTTCCTTCCCATCTGCTCAGACAAAAGGCAGTCGGACACATCGGTTCTGTTCAAAGCAGAGGAAAGCCTCCACTGACTTCACAGGATCCAAGATTTCTGCTCCACCTTCAGCTCCAGTTGCTGGACCACTTCCACTCCCTCTTGCTTTATCTGAGTGACCCAAGACACACAGGACTGAGGGTCTAAATGGCACAGTGGTGGGTTTCTACCAATGCTTCTCATCTAATTGCAGTCAATCCTAATTTTACCTTTTCCACTCTAAACTGGTCTCCTTAACCTGCTTCTTAGCCAGGATAAAACTAGGCATGAGGAAAAAGGCTTATTCAGCATTGTAATTACCTACTCCCGAGCTGTGTAACAAAATGGTTTACATATTTAATTGGTTTTGTCTAATAATGCCATGTATACAGTAGTCCTATTAATGAATATTATAGCTTCATTACTGCATATCACATTTTGCTATTTGTTGTGTACCATAAAATAACGTCAGCACATCAATGACTTAAATAACACAAATGTAAACTCATTTTCTGCTTGTTATAATTATGATTTTAGCCTGCAAAGGCTTTTTGATTTGTAAGACCATTCACATAACATGGAACATAACTTTATTTCTTTGTCTTTTGTATATAATGAGACACCAAAAGCCCTTGTCATCTCTTAACAAGATACTAAAGCAGCTCTGTTTCATGAATGACAGTACAATTAAAGCTAAAAATCATAATTAAAAAACCAAAACCCTTTGTACTGCACAATCTTAAATTAAAGCAAGAAAGATAATGACAATCTTTTGCATTAGCCAGGAAAAGTGATTCTCTGCCTCTGGGCTTTTTTTTTTTTTCTTGTTGACAATTCACAGAATGTGGATATGGGTGTAGTTATAGGTGTGTGTGTATCCTAAGCAGAACAGCAGTCCCTATTTTGTTGATCTAGTTCTTCTAATTGTTTAGTTAAACTACCTAACTGATACAATTTAGAATACTACATTAACACATTTAACATCAAGTTTACATACTTGCGTCTTTGAAATACTAGGAACTTTTACACGTTTTATTTGGCTTTGTAAGGACTGGAGTATCACAGATAATGCAATCTACTTGTCTTTGAAAGAATATGGCTGTTCTCAACTAACTCTCTAAGGTTCAGAGTGAAATATGTTTCTCCTTATATCTGTAGCTGACTTCAGAGAAGAAAGAGTGTCTTCTTAAGTGGTCAGGCTGATGTTACAGTACAGATTCTGCAGAGAGAGAGATATTTAACAAAGGATAATTCTCTCTGGACTTTAGAGTTAAGCTGTTGCAGCAAAATTACTCCGTTTAGACTAATTTTTTCCTACACAAATCTCAAGAAAAACCTATTCCAAGTATATTTTGTAGTAGTATCTCCACATGACCAGAGGAGGGCACTTTAAACATCTTTGCACTGCCCAGGAGGCAGATGCAGGAGCACAGTGTTACCCAACGTGGCGCAGTCCTGCCACCTCTTCCCACCCAGGCAGGTATCCTCATGTCCACAAAAATACAGAATCCGTATTGTACCACAGGGCTCTGTTCTGAGAACAGAGGGCAGATATATCACTCTCTTCTCACTAAGTAGGATTTCTTCCGATTTCTCCCATGTAATTCAGTGTTGCTGCGGGTTAAATTCAGATTAACGGGTAATTCCTAAAAATCACGTGAAGGCAGTTGTCTCCCTCTCCTTCCTGAACATCCCTCTGCTATTACCCCCTGGAAATTTCACAAATATTGATTGACTTAACCCTCTATGACTTATCCTGCTGCAGAAATTCCTTGCCTTGAAGTGAAAAATAACTTGGAAAATGCACTCTCCAAGATACGTATTGCAACCGTGCATCTTTTCACATTAAACTCTTGTAAAAGTACTGCTCCTTTCTGCCTTCTGAGGGAGGAGACTCTGCGTCCCAGGTCTGCTCCCCCCCCTGCAGAGTACAGAGCGGAGAAATCAATCTCTTCTCTTTTCCGTTCATGATCACAGTGTGGAGTTTAGCCACTTTCCATGCAGGAAACATCCTATTGGGTTTCATTTTGGCTAAAGGTATCAACTTTCTATGGAAAATATTTTAATTTTGCAATCTTACTTTTATCAGAGACAGATTTTTTTTTTGTCACCCTCTGCTTTGTTTTGTTCATGATTAACACTGAAAAATTATTAGAAGGATTTAGAAACATTTTTTTTTTAAATAAAAGTCTCTCCTCCACCCTGGGGAAACACATTGCTTATTTAATCTTTTTTTTTTTTTTTTCCCCTCAACATTATTCCTTTTTTCTTCTTTTTTCTTCTCTTTTTTTCTTTCCTTTTTCCTTTTCTTTTTTCTCTTCTTTCCTCCTTTCTTTTCTGGAGCAGACAGGTACAAGAAGGAAGTTGTCTTTCACTAGCAGTCCTTTGAGATAGAGTAGAATTCAGCGAGTCCTCACCATGAAAGGATCATAAACTTACCAGGTTAAACCAAGCTAACTTTCCCTAAGCTGCCAAGTTTTAGCTGCACCATACATATATGTGTTTCCTTGTGCCATTTTCTTTTCTTATAATTTTGTTTTTCTTGATGACCCTGAGCTATGGCTTCTTGTTCCTACCACTAGTCAACCTTCCTTTCTTTTCTGGTTTTGCCGATATAGGCCTCAAAGAAAAAATGGCAGAAGAGCACAAAGTAGCTGAGGTACATGAGAGAGGACCAGATGATGTTCTGCACATGGGAATGGCACTGGCCCTGCTGCATCCAGGAAAAGACCAGGTAATTGATCACGCAACCGATCAACATCTGAGCGATCTGCGACAAGGTGATGAACATGGCAAACTTGCGTGAGACTCTGAAGCCAGCAGCCCGCAAGGCATAGTAAGAGTACATAACGGCGTGTACTCCATAGTTCATGGTCATGAACCAGCCACCGCCAGCCACCATGTCCTTGTAGGAATACCAAGAATAAAGTAACACAGTAATGTGATGGTACCAGTGTAAGAAGATGAGCTTCTGTTTCCTAAGAATAATGAATATTGTATCACCTGTAACAAAACAAACAAACAAAATTTTAAAAAAAGGAGGGGAGGAAATGAGAAACAGACTGAACAACTCCATAATTACTGCAGTGCTCTCTTCCCTCTGCTGTTGCTGGAGTAGACACTATTTTGAAGCATGAAAAAGCATCTCAGCTCTAGATCTGAGAGCCTAGCCTGTCTGATCTGAGAGCCAGCTTGGTTCCTCATCTCTATGCAATCTTTGGAAAACCAGTGTATCCACATTTTCCTGTGGGGATAACTTGGTAGCCCTTTGCTGCAAACATAATCCATGAAAGTCTGGGGTGAGGTAGGTGGAGGTACATGTATCATCTCTGACAGTGAGATTGTCCATTATATACCATAACTAGAAGAGAAATGCAGCTCGACAGAGAGCAGAAAACCTGAAGAGGAAGGGCCTGAGTGTCCTCCGATTCAAATGCCTACCTGCAAAATGAACCTAGTTAGACTCAGTAGAGCCTTTTGAACTACTATGCAAAAAGGTATTGCATATGCAACCTACAATACTGAAAGGTATGTAATTGCCAGAAAAAAACTCCTCTAGAAAGAGATTTGGCTTATGTTGAAATGCACATCTTTTCCTGTAAATTCATGTTGCTAATGTAGAAAAATGAATTTTATCCCTCTTTCCTGCTATTTTCTTCCTTTTGCTTCTCATGATTGCACTAAGCATCTCAATTAGATATATGTATATATTTATGCTACTCCTTTTCTATTGTTACAGACATAGCATTTCCAAAAAGATCCATCGGATTTGAATCTAGGGACTTATTTCTACGCATATATCTCCCAGGAAATCCAAATCCTGAATATTAGTGATGGGTGGAACCAAAACTGCACTGTCTGCACAAGGCCTGTAATAAGCCATAATGCTACTGTTTAGTTCATTAGCTGCCAGATGTTGACTCACATTTTAATAAGTAATCATATGTTCAATTTATTGTTGCTGTGCAGTTCTAGATGATGTTTTCCAATTTTAACAACTAAACTTCAGTGGTTTTGCAGCAATTTAAGCAGCAGGAAACCAAGGGATTCTGACGCAGCAAGGCAACTGGTGTCTATCTCCAGTTTTTATGCTGATGAATTGCTGTCCTATAATTTGCTGAATCAAATTCTCTACTGAAAGGTAAAGACTTATTTTTGCTGTACACCTGAACACAGTGAGTGGTGCAGTCCTTTGAGGTTTAGTAAGGGCATCCTCTGAAATGAAAGCTGGAGGGCTGCTAAATTGCTGCCTCCTCCTTCCCATTAAATCAATCCCTTCTTACACCAATAAGCCACGGGATGGGAACACATGCAGTCTGGCTATTAAGCTGGCTTTGGCATGTACATCATAAGTATCCTTACCAAAAAAATTGCTGTCAAGACAGGAGTTTATAAGAATCAGGACTGGAAAAGCTAGGGATATTATGGGAAATTGGTTTCTATTTGGAGGAAGCAGACAGCCACAGCTTTCAATGTTTAGGGAGGAAGCACGTTACTGTTCATGATTGTACGCCTACATGGGTATTTAAGGACAAATACTGCAGAATGGAGGCAGAACCTGACTCAAAGCTTCTTGCTGACACAGCTGCTGCAGTCCACCCTTCACTTCTGTTCCCATGGGATGAGTGACTGCCAATTACGCTACTCGTATTTGCCCTACAAGTAGCTAAGGAAGAGGTAAGGATGAGATTGCTCTTACTTCTTCACTGCCCTGCTGTGTATTATGACTGCAGTTTATTCCTGGGCTGGGAATGGTCTTACTCAACTGCACATTGCTCTAACTTCAGCCAAGCTGGACTTTATCTCTAGAGACTAAAACTTCCAGAGTTTGGGGTTGGTTTTGTTTACTGAGTCTTTCTAAGACTAAAACAAGATTTTGGCAGCACTGAGACCCTTCTAGTGCTTCCTGCACTGACATTTCTTCTCTAAATATGCATAGTGAGAGAAAGGGAGAGAGGGTACTCACCTAGTTCGGGTGCTTTGCTTAGCACAAATGCATATGCCCAGAATTTGCTGACAGGTCCAATGTAAAAACTCTGGTCACACACTGACTGCTTCAGGCCTTTGGTCATCAAAATGTACAGCATGTAAGCACCAGTTCGAACAGCACCGAATATACTTTAAAACAAAAAAGAGAAAATGGAAGAAAGTTGAGTGGACATTTGAAATCTACATGCCATCACTTCAAATCATTATGAGAAAAAGGCCATAAACGTGTTGAAACAGTAAGTTTGAGGCAGCTTTAAAGCTGGACAAAAACTGCTGGCTTCTAGGAAGTTATTCTGAACTCAGATTTGTAACGTGGACCACAGCTGTATCCCCTGGTGAAAGTCTGGAAGGGTAATGTCAGTGTTTTTTACTTTGTCACTTCAGGAATGATCCTTCAGTTTTCAGGAGCAGTGGGAGACATCTATTTCAGCTGAAAACAACATGCAGGGTTTTGATGCTGGTGGCTGGGAGACTACAGTAGGTAAAGAGCTGTCATCAACATAATCAGGACCAATTCCCTCTTCTCATTTTCTCAGAGTTTTCTCTTGTCTCTCCCTATGCTTGTAACACCCACAGAAGCTCTGAGCACAGACAAATGCAGTTGGGGCACAGAGATTTTGATGGGGGGGGTCTCAGTCAGGGCTGCTGTTTCAGTGCACGTGCTGACTTCATCCCTTAACAGGTCATTGCTGACAGAGGAATTCACTAGTCAAATTGGGTCGTAAACAGCTGATTCACCCTCACCTCACCAAAGTTAGATACAAGGTAATAGTGTTCTGCAAATTAGAAACATCAAGAGATTTGCAACAGTATTAATTGGTGCAATTACAGAGGAGATAGGTTCAGATAACAGGACATCCAGCTGAAGTAAGGAACAAAGGCTTCCGAATTGCCTCACTGTTTTATGGCAAGAACATGCTTGCCCATTGTCTATCATTGTAGCCTGTTGGCCCTTCAAAAGCTGTGATGAATACTGGGTGAAACAAGCAGCTTTCAGAAAAATGGAGCAAAGAAAGACCCAGTCTCCTTTGGGGTTGAGTATATCCTACTTTATGCCTACACCATAAGTCCCTGTGCCTCAACCCAGGTCCCTCTTATCTCCCCTCCAACTTCTTTGTGAACTTGTCCTATTCATGAATCCTCTGGTTCCTACTCTGCCTTGGTGTCTTTTGTGACTATCACATGGCAGCAAGCAAACTAGGCCACCTAAAACTGATGTGTAGACACAGGGGGGCAATGCAAGCTACCAATTATGCAAAGCATATGAAATAAGGAATGGTTCATCTGAAATTAGAGACTGTTAGTTGTCCTTGTCTTGTGAAGTCCGTATTCTTTAAAAAATGTGTTTTAAAATCATCAAAGCAGCCTCAAAAGTTAAGGTCTATGGCAGTTCTTAGGGCACTTGGTCAGACTAGATGGTTCAAGTAAGCCTGCCAAGCACAAAAACTGCTGACCTAAATTTTTATATTTTTTGCACAAAGTATTTAGACTTCCAAATCTGCAGCACTGATATACCCAGTCAAACCTGCCTGCTGCTAAGGAGCAATGCTCCTTGCTCTCTCCCCTGTCCACTACATGCACTCTGCAACCAAGTGGAGTATGACACTGCCTGGTGCTCTTCAGGCTCTGTCAGTGGCATCACAGATGATGCTCTACGGCCAGGTCACACCTGGGGAGCAGTGCTACATCCCAGCTCCTGCACCATTATATTTTGATGCCTGAGGTTTTAGTGTGCCATCAGAAATTCAGAGAACAGTGAACACTCAAGTTACTATTATTATCTGCTATTTGTATGGTGATATTTGCTCATGGGCTCTACTGCCTGATGAGTCCTCTTGTGCTATGTGCTAATAAAAAGCCATCCCACTGTCGTACAGGTGTACTGAAGGAGTTTAGCAGAGTCTGGGTTTCCCATTAGCACTGCCCAAAGCAATGCACATATTCCCAGGCTTAGGCAAGACAGCATTGCAGTCTCTCCTGTTCATCCACTTATGCGTGTAGAAGAAACAGTGCAGTATTCTTAGCATCCACGCAGCCCATAGTGCATCCTCTCCATGTAGGGTTGCTCCCTCCCAGAAATGCTCTCTCAGCAAGCTTTTCTCACGGCTTTCAGGGATCGGTCCTTTTAACTCGGCAGCAAGTGCCAAAGCCTGCAGGAGTTTTGAAACCAGGTGCAACTTGTTCTGCGCCTTCTCTCTGGTGCTTAACACATGCCCTTTGTTTTTGTCTGGTTGTTTTTTTTTTTTTCTCCGGAGTTGCATTTCTCATTCCCAAGAAGACAGGAAATCCTGACAGAGATGTGATCTGATCACTTCCTGAGGCAGAGAACTCCTCAAGCTAACCAGGGCAGGCTGCTGCTTGCTCCTGTGTTTTGGGTGGTGGCAAACCTGAGCGGAGGAAAATCAGGCAGAATATCTAATGATATGCTGGTTCTCCCATTAGCAAATACCTCAGTGCTGACATTAAAATGGGGGGAAAAAAGAAATTTTGAATTATGAAATCAAATAGCTGCAAGCAATACGCCTTTCCTTGCACAGAAGCTGTATCGCTTCTCTAAAATATCATTTATTATTAAAGTTTTAAAACCAAAGAGAATTCTGTGCCATGAATGCAAACTCAGATGAGAAGAGCACTTGTTTGAGCAACAGGCAAACGTTGACTTAACTGTAAGTGATTGAGTTTGGACACCCAGGGATTCAATTTGGACTGATAACAGAGACAAAAAGTATTTGCCCTGTGGGGATTACAGAATTTCACTCTGCTGCCGTTGAGATTATAACCACGTAATTCTTGCTGTCTTTCTGTTTAGCAACTACTGCAGAGCTCTCCTTGGAGACACATACACACTCACACACACTTACTTTTCTATAATTTCACAGCACAGTGTCTTCCTCTAGTTCCATGACTCTAGAAGTGACTTCAGCTACTGCTCTACATGGTGTCAAACTTATCTGAATTTTTTATCAATAAAAAACAAGCTACATTTTTGCATAATTCACAAGGGAAGGCTTTATAAATAAAGGAGGATGGCAAACTGGAAGTAACTGATTCAATTACCTAAATAGACACCATGAGCAGGTAGCTGTTTATGGGATGTGCTACGTGCCAAAACACTACCTTGCCAACAAGAACATGCCACCGGAGACAGAAAAAGATCTAATGCACACCTGCAAATGTGCCTTGGACCCTGAGAGCCAGGACTGCTTTTTGTGCCTCTGCCCCTTAATCTTGTTTGTTCTGTAAAGTAAGATCAACCAACAAATTTCTATCTTGCAAAGACACGATGTGCAGCAGAGTGATGACATTGCTTGCTCAGTAAATCACTTCTGCTTCATTTTGTCCTCGCCCTGCTCCCCGCTGTAGCTTTTGTGAGGTATTGAAATGAACTGCTTACCAAAGCAGTCTGTCTGGTGGGAATCCTCTGCAGGGATTTTAGAAATAAGGTAGCAGTGAATTACTGTTCAACTACAGCCTTTTGCAACTAGAGAGACTGATCAGAAACAAACTGCACCAGCTAATGCAGGTTCCTCATCCCGTCAGACAAAAAGCGTCCTATGTACTCCTCCCTTCAGGCAGTGACTTCTCTGGTAGGTTAACAAATGCCCAGTTGATATTTTAATGTCCATAATATGATCAAAAAGTACCCATGAGTAAAATAAAAACTAATATTTTTCTGTTACCAACTTATTTTCAAAAGAGGGCCTCAAAACATATAGGTTAGAAGAATGGAAACTGAGGGCTGGGGAGCTGGCTGATGGGAACACAAAGCAGGTATTACTGGTTGAAGCCGATTACTGCTTTCTGTTCCCTCCATCCTACTTATCAGGACGGAGCAAAGTATTGTTTCTCAAAAGCCTGAGAGGGCAGCAGGTAGCTCAAGACTCCAGTTCAACCCCAGCTGCCATTGTAGCAGGCTCAGCTCCTCCCTGCAGTGAGGAGGACACTGCCCATTTTTGCTAGGGCTGCCCCATCACTGCACTTGGCTCCCGACACCGCTAAACATCCCAGTCCAGGATCAACACTGCAGAACTTAGCAAGGAGTAAGTCTTCCACATTGAAAAAGAATATTCAAAGTTCAGCACAGGATTTTAGTGCTGTGACAATCAGAGAGAAGAAATTCTCTGCTCTGTTTTTGTCTTAAAAAACCCTTTAAACTAACCAAACACACCATGCAAACTGTATCTGCAGAACTAGGTAAAGATGGTGTTGAAGCTGGTAACAGTCTTGACTATGGCTAAGGTGAATGTAAAATATGTGAGCTACAAACTACATGTTAAAAGTGAAATATCTTTATTTTCAAAAGCATGCCATCCTGCATACACAGCACTAGCAGAGATCAGCAGGGAGCCCGTGGCCAGTAAGCCCCAGCTGTGCTATGCAAAATGAAGGTAGGGCTGGCAGGGACTATGGGCAGAGCCCTCCTTACTCAGGCCCATAGGCTGTTCAACATGGCCCAAACTACAGGCACCCTGCTGGTTTAACCAGTCTACAAGGTGCTGGACTTGGTGCTGAGGGACATGGTGTAGTGGTAGTGGCAGTGCTAGGTTAATGGTTGGACTTGGTGATCTTAGAGGTCTTTTGCAACCAAGGCAATTCTATGATTTTATGACTATCCTCAGCCGTGGGTGTGCTGGGCGAGTCGGGGAGTGATCCAGTCAGGCACCCAGCTGGAGCTCCCACCAGTCTGGCTCCAGCTCCCAGCCTCAAAGGAGTCTCAGCAGGTGAGTCTGTGCCCTGGGAGCACAGGGAGGTGGCAGAGAGCATGTGGTCCTCCTCAATGAAAGCTGAACATCAAACAGACAGATGGTGGTGCTGGGAGAGCAGCTGAGATCACCTCGTATATGCAGTCACAGCCTTGAGTGCAGCCTGCTTGTGCCGTGATGGCGAGAAAAAAGGGAAGCAGGTTCTTTGGTTGTTTTTCCTTTTTTTTTTTTCTTTCCCATTTTGCTATGCAAAATATTTACAGAGGAAGCACTCTGAATTTGAAATAAATGTTTAAAGGTCAGCAGGTAAAGAACACGGAGCTTCCTACACCTTCCTTCGTGACAAATCAAACCGCGCTCACCTTTCCGTTCTGTTAAGCAAAAGTATTTCAGTGCTCATATCCAGTTTCTGTTCTGCTGCTGAAGAGCTTGTCTCTTAACACAATAAAATGGCCTTTCTGTGCCCTTCCGATTTAAACCCCACAGTCCTTGGAAAAGAGGAACAAGTTGTGCTGCCAGTGCTGTGGCACAGAAACGCAGGATGCACAGCGACCAGTAGGTTTGGTTTGTAGTTCTTTAAAAGTATTCATAGGGCTTTCCTTCTCCACTCGGTAAGGGTGAGCTTCTTTCAAATTACTTCTGCCTTCTGCAGTCTCATGAAACAAGGTCCCAGAGTATCAGTCCATCCATGATATGCACCAAGTGGATAACACAACAGAGACAGGGCTAGGTGACAGCTTTCTCAAGGAACTGAGGGATTTCGTTGCCAAAAACTGCTTGTAGGAGATTTCTATCTGTATCCCACAAAACCCCACTTTGGCCATGTGAGAAGGAACAGTAGTTTTGGCTGACAGAGGCACCTCCAGAGGATGTAAGCGTCGAGGGGACTGCTTGCCTTGCAGACCAGCAGAGGGATGGTTTTTTTTCCCCAAGCTTGCCACAGAATTATTTTTTTCCTAGGTGACTTCAGATAAAGTTGGCAGACTAGCACTGGAAAACGGCCCTTTCCAGGAGGAAGCACACAAGAATAGGTCCTACCTAGCAAACAGGGCAGGAGTTCTGGGAACATGCATTTGTACAGCAATCACACACTATATATACAGCTGTATTATAAGAAGATATACCTAAACTATTATCTGTGTAGACAGGTGAGGTAGTCAGATCACAGTGTGCTTGCTGCTCTGCTACTGCTGTGGTGATTATACTATCAAACCTGTGGGAAAGATGGAAGATTTAATGAACTGTTTGCCTGCTCCCAGCTTAAATCTGTGCTTACATTTTGCAGTGGCTTCAAGGTCCCACAGGAGCAGAGTAACCCAGGAAGCTGCTAACCTTTGTGTCAAAAAGAAAAGACCATCAAACAAAATTTTAGTAGCTAAATCAGGAGTCTGTCCTCATAATCTTTAAAAAAATATGAAAATGCATTTTTTCCAGTTCTCTCAGGCTGTGGCCGTAGTGAGGGTAGTTTCTTTTTAAAGCTGAGCCAAAATGAAAGTGAATGTCCAGGTTAAAGTGCTCATCTGGGTGGTGTCAATGAGGAAAGGATATTAGGGTCTAGTTTGTGCTGAACAGAACTACGGGCCAACAACCTACTGACTTTTACTGGTGCCTGGGTGCTTAATTAAAGCCTATTGTGGGCAGACATGTCAGACTGTTTCAAGGCTGGGAGAAGAATTAAAACCATGAGAGTAGCCTCCCCAAGCGCCTGCCCGACAGAGATGGCATTCATTCCACTGCAGGGAGGGGACTGGCAAGACCTACCATCACACACCAACCTTCCAGCGTACAGAAGCAAAGGGCAAGTGAGAAACACGTTTCTTAGCTAATTAAGCTTCCTTAGAGTCTACAGGCACCATGTTCACAGGGTGGGTTAACAACATGGGTCTTGCAGGCCTCCATTTCTGGGGGTGTACATATGCAGGAACATAGCAAAAGAGTAGCACAACCCACCAGAATTCACAATTGCTTTGCTCTTCTTTCTGACACCCAAGCTGCTCTTGGGCGTTTGTGGACTGGCTAGATTTCAGATTTCATTGCAGCTGTTCCTTCTTTTTTTTTTTTTTTAAACAAAAGAATTACCTCTTAACTATTTTTGTGGGTTTTTTTTCCCAAATATGTGCACATTCATCCGCACCTCTGCAGGGGGAAAGGGAGAAGCAGTACTATCTTTACTGAGAAATGTGCAATATGTGATGGTGCAACATTAAAAAACTGGATTATTCAGATGGAATAAATTCTCCAAAAGATAGGAGGAATTAATTAAGCCTATGGCAATTTTAATATACAGTTTCACTAAAAGGTTGTCAGACTACCTAAATGTTATCTCAGATACGACTCCTGTCTTAGTTTGCCTTGATTGTATTCAAATGCAGTTCCATAAAATCCTGGATCTTCTTGTATTTAAACAGATGTAGAAACTATAAGGTTGCTTTAGGCTTACCTTTGATTGCAAAATCATGATCTTTTTACTGTAAGGTGAGAAACCATACGCTAAGAAACTGATCATTAAGTACAAATGAAATGCGGGCAATGACTGAAAAATATCATTTGGCTGTTGCTCAGTGACCTACATGGAATTAATGGCTCTTATTTTGATCTCAAGGAGTTAATGAGAGCTGTGGCTAAGTCAGTGTAGTATGACATGCCCTCTAATCTCACAGAAAACCAGCCTAGAAAACGATCTGGCACCCAGCATCCTAAATGGTCAATGTGACACAAGGACAACTTATATGAAATATTCATATATATTAATAACTGACTAGAAGAACCAGCTTTGTAAGTCTGCACCTGGTCATTAAAAATATTTTGCTAGGTTTGTGGAACTGAGGGTTACATTTCCCAAATTAAATGAATCAGTCTTTTGGTCAGTGAAGGATACAGAGTGATACAGTATTCACCTAACTCATTAAGTTTGAAAAATAATAGTACTTACTACAGATTTGGTCTCTCTTAATTCTAAATGTAACATTTACGAGGCATTTTACAAGCATTTAAAAGAGAGGACTTCTTAACAGTGAGTTACCTTGAAATCCTACAGAGACACTTGTTCAAATTACAGCAGATGAACTTAGCCCAACTGTTATTTTTATAACAAAGAAAATTAATGTAATTAGGCTGTTGTTTCATCATCCTTCAACATTTCTGAAGTGCTTTTGAGCAGCGCCAAGGTTAGTGATGGAGAGAGGAAAACCTGATCCTGCAGAAAGCCTGTTCTTATCTAACACTTCTAAAGCACTTCCCTGTTTTACCTCCCACAACTGATCCAGGTACCTCCCCGGAAGACCCTGTATCCTCAAGAAACACACTTGCTATGAAAAGGACATCTCCATCCCCTCCACAGAGCAGACCTTCCTGATGCCTTACCAAAATTTTGGTCTTGTCTGTTTTTCAACAGCCAAGTGACTTACCACTTCCATCTTGGGCTGTCCCAGAATTACCAATGCCTCAATAATATTCAGGCCAGGAACTGCTGTAGGTTATACGTCCTTGTGTGAAGAACTGCTAAGTACAAAGCTGTTCATAAGTCAGGGTCTCTTCAGGTTCAAACCTAACTTCCTTCAGACTCCTTCTGTCCATGCCTTCAGGCCCTCAGCATTGTATTTGTGAATATTTCACAGTCCTTAATGGCCTTTGCTCTTGTGACAGCCCTATAAGGTAGCTAAGCATAAAACTCATTTTAAAGACAGAGAGGTGAGGCAAACCGAAATTTCAGTGTCCCGCCAAAAATCTGTGTCTGAGCCAGGCTGAGAAATGATGTTGTGCTTCAGTGCCCTACCCATTTAATGTAAGTGGAAAGAAGTCTGTCCTCATTCTGTATCAGTGAAAAGAGTATTATTAAATTAACAGTAAACACACTCCAGCAGGAGGAATTTTCTTCAGAAAGTTTTATGACCAACTACAGATTTTCTTTTCACTTTTTAAAGTTACTCTCTAAACCTTCAAGTCCCAAACTCTCCATCTTAATTACCAAAGGTACACCTATATCTTTAAAAATAAATAGTTCATAGACATACCAGCTGTTGTTAACACCCCTTATCATCACATTTTCATCGTCTGCACGTCTGCTATTTTGGCAGTAGGCTTTCAAGACCTAAAAATACAGAGTGATGCGCAGATACAGTGCAAGTTTACAAAGCCGTGCTGTTCTGCAAACACAAACAGTTGAAAACTTCCTGACCTAACCAAAAGACCAGATAAAAGCAAGACAAGCCCTCCACAGACTCAAGTCAGGCTCTTGCTTTCCCCCTGTTTTCCCTTGACATATTAGGCAAATGCCAGGGTGGATATGGCCTGACACAGCTGGACACAAGCCACAGAGAATGTGAACCTACAGAGTGCATTTTATGAGCATCCCTGCTTCTAACTCCCCACAGTGTCCTACCCCCTGAATTTGCATGGGACCAGAGCCCAGCAGCTGAGCACGCCACAGGAGAAAATATTTGGATTCTTGTCCCTCATGGAATTTTTGCAGTTGTTCTAACTACTGTAGTTGTTTTGTATTAATGCTCCCTGCTGATCCCCTTACTTGCACCAGTGAACTCCAGAAGAAAACCAGTTATGGAGCAGAATCCATGGTTGGGGGTGCTTAACTCCTTGTGACATGGGCAGGCACAAAACCCATGCTAATGAGGTAGAAAATTCAATGTCAGTGTTCTTAAAAACTCCTGCTTTCCTTTACTAATGCGCTCAGTTGGTAAAACTACAAAAGTGCAGGTTTTAATCCCATTCAGCAGCAACTGATTCTGTGGGAAGTTCATTTTAAAAGGCCTCTATCTACCCAAGTCTACGAAGGAGAAGCCTGAAGACATAACCAGTGAGTCAACTACAGACAAAACCAGAACCCTAAGCTCTCACTGTAATATGAAAAAATCTCATTATTTAAGAGGCAGTCTTGCAGAGGACTGCAACACTTGTTTTTGTATGTTTGGGATTTAGGACTATCATGACATTACTGTGCACCTAACCTAATTCCTTTCTGCTCTATATTGTTTGCATTTCACTGGGAAAAAAAAACCAAACCAAACCAGACAGTGGCTATCATTTTCCCATATTTTCCTTTAACACAACGATCTTTGGGTACAGATGTGAAAATACTACTCAACTACCGAGTCTTCTCTGCTGCTGCTGAACTACAGTAACTATTTACATGCTCATTCTGCCTACGGCAATTTTAGTGTAGAACTAAATTTTAGTGTAAAACTGTAAAATCAGAGAAAGAGGTTTGTGCTATCACATTTTACCCCTTTGTAACTGTGTTTAAACAACAACGTGCTCAGTTACCACAATTCAGTTGCTAGCAGATAACTGAAAGCACAGTAATTTCCTTGAGCCTCTGTCCTCCAAGGCCTAGCCTCTTGATACAATTATTTGGGACCATTAGTTATTCTCTTAAAATGGGTAGGAATAAGAAAAAAATATGGAAAAAACGTCTTGGTCCCATGATATACCTTTTTTGTATGGTAACTGAACACCTTTAAAAGCAAGTTTTCATAAGTTAACAGTCACTTAAGAGCACTTATGTTAATCTCATTCTTTAAAAGGAACACAGAATTCGTCCTCTTCAGCCCATGTGTCTGAAAGGCTGTAAGGTAAGAAAAGGGGGAGATGAGGAGTAACATATGCTTTTCTCAGTGTGGCGCTCACTTACTCGAAAACCTGGTGGTCACCACATGGGAAGTGTTTTATAATGGGGTGCTCTAGGTCTCAATACTATGTGTGTGAGCAAAAGCTGTGCTGATCTTTGCAGTTTTTATTACTCTTTTTGGCAGAAGACTTTTCTCTGCATAAGTTCACGCATACTTTGAGGTTTGGGTTCAGTCCTATCAAAATCCCAAAGCAAAATTTGAGAGAATTCCCCTTCCATCTCTAAAAAAACCTCCCATCACTGAACCAAATACACAAGCCCTGCTTTTCAGACCCTTCTACTCTATCTGATGCAGATGTCTCTCCAGCAAGCTTTTCAATGCAAATCATTTGAGTTTTCAGTTGGGACCAAAACCTGAAGCCAGGCCAGCTCAGACTGATCTAAAACTTGTGCAAATATTTTACATGGCTCTAAGAAATAATATATCATTTGTGCAGGCTTATATACCCATAAACATATGCATACATGCCTGGGTGGTTATTACTTTCCCGTGTGATAAATTTCAGGGAGGGAAATGAGGTATATTAAAGTGACAGCTCACTCTGTGGTTTTCAAGTGAGGGCGGATACTGTGCTGCTTGCATCAGTCTGTCTTTTCTCCTCGGCAATAAATCCCTCAATGTGGAGCCACTCCCTTCAGCCTTTCCCTCTCATCATCAGATTTCCTAGTCACAACTCACCTGGCTCCCCAAACTATTTCTTTGTCCTTTTTATTGACAAAACTGGAAAGAAAACCAGGCTTAACTGATTTCCTTCCCTCTCAAGGGACTTCATTAAGCACACCCAAACAGTGACATCTCTGCAGGGCTCCGGATCAATGGACACTGTCACCTGGAGATTTTAATCACATTAACACCACAGCAGAGTAAAATCCATCTAATTCTTCCTTGCTGAAGTGGCAAGCTCACCACTTCTGCCAATTGCTGTAACTGCTATTCAGAAGGCTTATTTATACGTGTGGATAAAAATCAATCTACCACAGCTACCGTCTTGCAGTCCCTACTCCTGCAGCCTGAATTCCCTCTCCAGGAAATGCAATTTGATCCCCCAGACCTGCCTTATGATTGGGATTAGATGTATTCAGACAATCCTGAGGAGCAAAGTACAAAAATAATCAATAAAGTGCAGTTCCGTGAGCTAGTGGAAGAACCTGCACCACTGAAAAAGAAAGCATAGCAGAAAAAACAAGGCCAGGGCTAGCGAGGTGACTGTCCCCCTGTACCTGGCACTGGTGAGGCAGCACCTCAAACACTGTGTTCAGTTTTGGGCCCCTCACTACAAGGACACTGAGCTGCTGGAGCATGTTCAGAGAAGGGCAATGAAACTGGTGAAGGGTCTGGAGCACAAGTCTGATGAGGAGCAGCTGAGGGAATTGGGGTTGTTGAGTCTGGAGAAGAGGAGGCTGAGGGGAGACCTCATTGCTCTCTACAATTATCTGAAAGGAGGGTGTAGCAAGGTGAGGGTCAGTCTCTTCTCCCAGGTAACTAGTGATAGGAGGAGGTGTAATGGCTTCAAGTTGAACCAGGGGAGGTTTAGATTGGATATTAGGAAAAATCTATTTACTGAAAGGGTTATCATGCACTGGAACAGGCTGCCCAGGGCAGTGGTGGAGTCCCCATCCCTGGAGGTATTTAAGAGATGTGTAGATGTGGTGCTGAGGGACATGGTGCAGTGGTGAATTGGCAGTGCTGGGTTAATGGTTGGACTTGATGATCTTAGAGATCTCTTCCAACCAAGGCTATTCTGTGATTCTATGATTCTGTGATAGTGTAAACAGCTAATGCACAGGGCTGCCTTCTCTGCTGGTGGATGCGTTGGGCAAACTGCAAAGCATCATGTTGTAAGGAAGTAGCAACGTGAGAGTCTTACAAAGAGCACTCAGTGGCTATAAAAGGTCCACTGGGTTTTGGTACAGACAAACAAGGAGCAAAGGTCAGGTTGAAGGGCAGTTGCACTCAATCATAACCCTAGAAACATGAGAGAACAGCATAAGTTGCTCACAGGGACACCCGTGTAACCATACACTGCTGAAGAACATGTAACTGTTTTCTTTCAGTGAATGAAAAATAATTTTTCAGCTCTACCCACACATCCCTGCATCTAATCTGACTTCCAAAAAGTCTGTTACAAGCTAATCAATAGTAATTACCTATCATCTGGTCTTGCCCTCCTCAATGTGCTGTTACCTGATGCTGCTTCCTGATTATCTGGCACATGGAGGGCAGGAACAATATTTCTTGATGAAAACTGTTATTTCTTGAGCAATAACTCACTCTTCCATCACTTAATAATAATTGGACTTCTGTTGCAGCTGAAGATCCCTGGACCCCTGTGAAGGCTGTATATTCAGTGAGATGTCTTTCTGTCAAGAAACATTTCCTAGTTCTCAGATATTTATTTCAGCAAGTTTGGACTGTGGCCAAATTACTAAAAAGAAAAAAAAAATAAATCAATTTTCAACTTAAGCCCTGTGTTTGGTGTGAAATCTCATAAGAATTAAGGAATCCATCTAAGGATTTCTAAAGTAGCCCATAAGGATTCATAAGCACAGTGTACCTCTTAAGCAGTCCTTAATGAATGCTTCAGGGGCATTTGCACTTGTTCCCATGTTGTTACTGACATTATTCTCAGCATCCAATATTATCTCAAGAAAATTTTAGAATAACTGTAATATTGCAGTGATTTAAATGATAATCAAAAGAAGTGGCATATGTATTTCTGTAGGATAAATTAAAGACACTTAGAGGATCAAATGTCTCAAGTTGGTAGAGTAACTGTCATGTATAGCATTGAAATGTATGTATTCAGGAGTTTGAAATTATCCTAGGCAAATAAAGCCAAAAAGTAATAAAGTAAAAGATTTAGGAGATAATCAAGCCAACCAATGGAGCTAGACATCACTAAAGCTGTAGAACAGGCAGATGATAAAGTAAGCAAAATCCATGTTACAGGAAAAGACTAGCATTTGACAGAATAAAGAAGGCTTAAAGAAGCTAAAAAGTTATAATACAGCTGTAATGAGCAGCTCAGATCCATCAGTTTAATGGCAATTACAGGCCTGGAGCCATTGATCTTCCTTTTTCACTCTGGCCCCCCCAGGGCAGAACTCCTGCAAGCGTCTAGAGAAGTTCAGATCTCAGGGACTGGCCTACAGCTGGCAAATAATACACATATTTTCTTTATTCAGCAACCCAGGGAAGATGCTGAATGGTACAGGCACGAGGATGCACATTTGTTTAGAAGAAGTTAAACTTGTCGCAAAACAGTGACTTCACTAAACCACGGCTCAACACCCGTATGCGACCCTGCGTGTGAAAACGGCTCAGTTTGGCAGTGTTTATTAACACGCTCATCTGCAGATGCAATGTTGGATTTGACAGGTCAAGCAAGTTAACACCTCTCAGTGTTTGATTCCCACTGTCTCCAATGAGCACAAGCTGTTGGGGACTTACTCAGAAGAAAATACACGGAGATTTCTATTCCTCAAGGATTTCTGCACAGGAGAGGACCTTTTAGCAGGCACACAAACCAAGTACCAAGGCTGAGTAAAATGCAGAAGTATCCACACAAGTGTCCAACAGGGTCCACAGCAGTAACAGCAGAGTGAATGAAGAGGTGAGACTTCAGGTGAGGATGAGCAGAGCACTCTGTCACTAAGAATATTTGTCATGGGATGCTCTTCTTACTTAGAATAAATAAGGTACCTATTGGAGATACGTCTTCTTGATAGTACTTTATTGCTCTTAGTCTATATATTTTTATCACCTCTCCACTGTTTTGTTTTTTTAACACCAGCTAGCATTTGTTTTGCAATGTATAAATTCACCCTATGCAGCGCTGTTTGTATTTCTCTGTCGAGATTACACTTCACCTTACAGAAATTTTTCTTCTTAAACTGTTAAGTCTCATCCAAGGGATTTTTGTCTTCTCTCCAACCATTTTGAACTCCTACTGCTCACCCAACTTTCAGCTTTTGCTCTAAAATGATAATTTAAAAGATGTTTTCAACATCTGTTATAAAAGACAACCAGGTAAGTACATAAAGATGAACATGGTCCTATAGAAATAAATTGTTAAGTAGGTATATACTGGGCATTTTATTACTTTGGGTTCTGAGAAATGTTCTACTGAGAAGATGCATTAACGCTTTACAAATACAGGCAAAGTTTCACATAAACTTAAAAGCAAGTGAATTTCATAAGAGAGAAGATTATTAATTCACCTTAAATGCTGCTTAGCAATTTTAATGTTATTTGGGAAATATTGCTCTTTTCAGTAATTCATTTTCTCTTTGAATGTACTGTCAGGACCTTTATAAAATTTTGAAGTATTTTAAGATTTTGATGGGTTGCTCAGCAACATACGAAATTAAGTGGTGTTTTAATCTCCATAGCAAGTATCTGTGAGTGGCAGCTCTTGAGATGGGACGTAAATTGGCATAATTTTTCATCAATTTTCCTACTTAGAAGCATGATAACTAGAACATTACAGCTACAGAGTCACAAATAACAGCAATTGAAATCCTTTCTTTAAACTTCTGTTTAGTCTGTTCCATTCAGTTCAGCTCAGGACTGAATTCCTCACATAAAGACATGTTTCAGACTGCCTTCTCAAGAGCTCTCTGCAGAACAAGTGCAAACCCTTCTATAAAATGCTGCTGTGCTTGCAGTAACAAATCAATTATACCAGTCTCATAAATGCAAAGTCACCTTTCTCCAGTGAGCCTTTTTGGGTTTGTCTTTCAAATATAAGACCTGTTGCTGTTGGGATACTTCGCTTTTGACCCTCCGGTTGGCTTTGTGACAAGTAGCTAGTGATCTTTCAAGCTACATTTGATATAATTTCTCCTGTTTCCCAGGAAGGAAGACATCTGGAAACCCTGTATTGACATCAACTGATTTCCACCACTGCTACAATGCATATCTGAATTTGGATTAGAATCTAAGTGATCAGGTGATGACAATTGCATTATGGTTGTGTGGTTTGGCTAGACGAAGAGAAAGCCCTCCTCTCACTGCACCAGTCACAGTCAGGCTTAGCCTCTGCCTACAAACAACTGCATCATGTTGAATGTTTTAGCCTCTTCCTCTCCAATATCAACATGGCAGTATTCATAGAATAGCCTTGGTTGGAAAAGACCTTTAAGATCATCAAGTCCAACCATTAACCTAGCACTGTGAAGTTACTACTAAACCATGTCCCTAAGCATGACATCTAAATGTCTTTTAAATACTTCCAGGGATGGTGATTCCACCACTTCCCTGGGCAGCCTATTCCAATGCCTGATAACTCTTTCGGTGAAGAAATTTTTCTTAATATCCAATCTGAACGTCCCCCGGCACAACTTGAGGCCATTTACCTCTTGTCCTATTGCTTGTTACTTGGGAAAAGAGACCAACACCTGCCTTGCTACAACCTCCTTTCAGGTAGTTGTAGAGGGTGATAAGGTCTCCTCTCAGCCTCCTCTTCAGGCTAAACAACCCCAGTTCCCTCAGCCGCTCTTCACAACACTTGTTCTCCAGACCCTTCATCAGCTTCGTTGCCCTTCTCTGAACATGCCCCAGCAGCTCAATGTCCTTCTTGTAGTGAGGGGCCCAAAACCAAACACAGTACTCGAGGTGCAGCCTCACCAGAGCTGAGTACAGGGGGATGATCAACTCCCTAGTCCTGCTAGCCACACCATTTCTGATATAAGCCAGGATGCTGTTGGCCTTCTGTTTTGCCAATTACTAGGCCTAGCACAAAGGACACAGCCAGCATTAGAACAAACCAGTAACTAGTTTCTATTGTATACAACAAAGTCAGTACATGGGTGAACGCTGGGGGTACAAACAAGTCAATCAGATTACACATAACAGACATCAACCTCAGCGACCCCAGGAATGATACAACATGGCCAACAATCGGTGGAACAAACAAAGCAACAAAGTTTCCCATGGCACAGATGGGAGACAGCCAAGCCAATAGGTGGATAAGATAGGACAGAGGTAGCCACATATTGTTCTCTCAGAGCCCACGTTCCCAAGCACCAAACCTGACCGGGGCCCAGTTGCAGGGAGAGTCAGGAGGTCCTTCCTCAACAGGGAAACTCTGCAAAGTGCATCCACCTCACAGACAGACACTCCACCCTTCCTGCAAGTGGTCCCAGCTTTTATGCCCAAAGCAGGACACCTGGCACTCATTTACCCAATGCAGGGCACCTGGGGCTTGTTTACCCAAGGGCTTTCCTTACAAGGCCGGCTGCACCTTGGAGGAAAGCCAAAAGGCAAACTCATCCCCTCCTTTTAAAGGACCATGGGAACCACCCATATGTCAACCTTAATTCAGGGCTCGGGGTTCAGACCCCAGCACTTCACCTTCTTGGCCACCTGGGCACACTGGTGGCTCATGTTCAGCCAGCTGTCCACCAACAATCCCAGGTCCTTTTCCGCCAGGCAGCTTTCCAGCCACTCTCCCCAAGCCTGTAGTGCTGCATGGGGTTGTTGTGACCCAAGTGTCGGACCCGGCACCTGGTCTTGTTAAATCTCATACAGTTGGCCTCAGCCCATTGATTCAGCCTGTCCAGGTCACTCTGCAGAGCCTTCCTACCCTCAGACAGATCAACACTCCCGCCCAAATTTGTGTCATCTGCAAACTTACTGAGGGTGCAATCAATCACATCGTCCAGATCATTAATAAAAGATATGAAACAGAACTGACCTCAATACTGAGCCCTGGGGAACACCACTTGTGACCAGTCTCCAACTGGATTTAACTCCATTCACCACAACTCTCTGGGCCCGGCCAGCCAACCAGTTTTTAACTCAACAAAGAGTGCACCTGTCTAAGCAATAAGCTGCCAGCTTCTCTGGGAGAATGCTGTGGAAGAAAGTGTCGAAGGCCTTACTTAAGTCCAGGTAAAACAACATCTACAGCCTTCCCCTCATACACTAAGCGGGTCACCTTGTCATAGAAGGAGATCAGGTTAGTCAAGCGAGACCTGCCCTTCATAATTCTGTGCTGACAGGGCCTGATCACATGGTTGTCCTGTACATGCCACTCTAGGGAAGACAACCTTTTACTATTACTAGTTAGTGCCTTGACCCTGAGACTTCTGTTGGCAGCTCCTTAACAATGGAGAGTGAGTGAAAATGGTGTCACGCTGCTGTCTTGTGTGAAGACGATGTGATCAAATACATGTTTAAGCTCCTTGATAGTGATGCTACCCTTACGCGTACTCTAAAGCCTATAAAAGGAACTAAAAAATCCAGCTGAGATGTAATGAGAACATGAATTAATGAATTTGTATCCTTTTGTGAGAGTTCTGGTCTCAGCTTTGCTGATTCCTAGAGATGCCAGCATGACACCTTTGATATACGCCAAGTAAAAAATGCAATGAATGACCCTAACTTTCTGTTCAAAGTGGCATGAATATAAAACTGGCAACTCAGATTCGATGTGGTTTTGTAGGTTTTTAACCCCAGGAAATATTCAGAAATACAGGGCTGTCACTTTGATGTGTAGGTGAATCAGCAACACTTTCCTTGGGGTCTTACGAGACTGATAAATGAACTTTCGTATCAGCTTCCTAACAGCAGATTCCTGTTGACACAGAGCAGCACAGAGCTGCTACCCCAGGACCTCAGTACATAAATAGGCTGGGAGAAAACACTTAATTAAAGTGTAGAAAACAAAACAAAAGACTGAAAACATTTCAGATAACAGTAAATCCTCAGTTCTCAAAACAAGTCAACAAACCTGCTAGAGATCAAAAAAATCCAACTCAACAACGCAAGAAAAATATCCCAAACTAATTTCACAGGAAAAGATTTCAGAAGATCATGTTTTCACAGCAATTTCCAAGTGAAAAGCAAGACTTACTGTCATTGCTCCTACAAAAGTTTTCTCTGAGAAGTGGTAAGCTTATTCCAGGGACAAAATGCTCAAAACTAGTCAATGCTTCCAAAGGGAAATAAAGCTACTTCTCTGCCTCAGAAATCCTGCCGGCTGCCAGTGTTGACATAAAAATCACTCTTGACCGAGCTCCTGAATGCTCAGCAAGCTCAGCAGGGTGGTGTAGTTGTTTTGTTTATTTATAAGCGTGGTACGTTTCCTACTGTAGCTGCTACCACATTTAAATGATCTTGGCAAGAGTGAGGCATACAGGATACATTCTGAAGAAGGACTATGTCATTGCCTGGCAAGCAGTTTCCTTTTATTTAAGCTCAAAACACATCTTTCCAGCCTCTGTTAAGTGTTACTATTTCTGAGGCTTTCTGAAGCGGGTAAAACGGTAGGAGTGCTAGAAGGGAGAAAAAAAGGACTCCAGAAAAAAGCCTCATGCTGACCTTCAGGCAGAATACTGAGGGCTCTCCAGGCAAGTTTTTCTTCCTCAGTACAACCACTCATGACAGACAAATATATTACTTAGAATTTCTGCAAGGTATCATAAAAGCCACAGCATTTTAGCATCCCAGAAAGCCAAAGAGGAAGTCTTTTTAAAGTTAAGGAGCATTTTCCTGGACCCACAGTAAGTTTACAGGCAGAACAATGGCATCTAAATCTCTCTTAATTGACCTTCAGAGGAAGCAGACATGCCTTTCAGGCTAACCATATGTAAATGAAACACCTAGTTATGTGAGAAGCCAGGAAAAAAAGATCTAAGTTACTTGGAGAGTTTGCAGCATTCAAAGTCTAGTGCAGCTTGCTAAGAGAGTCAACAGGGCTGGGAATGACCAATGGTCCCAGGAAGGACAGTGGTGGTAAAACACCAGAAAATGGATGTTCAAATTAACACTTTTTATAGCAAGTCTTCATCTCAGGTTTTAATTAATATTCTGCACTTCCTCTCTTTTCCAGGCAAGAAGACAAGGGGGTTTGTGTTTGGGTTGGTTTTGTATGGGACTGCATGTTACTATGGAAGTAACAGAGATTTCACGCTCTATCTCACTAAAAACGTTTTGGGTCATTTCTCCCCTTCCCTACTTCACTCTTCTGCATACTATTCAGCACCTCAGAAGAGCAAAGCTTTCTAAGCATAGCCATATAATTTTCATAATCAACTGGTCCTCACTAGCAAATCCAGCAACTTAAATGCTCAGTGCTCCTGTGTAGTCCAACATCTCCTGTTCCTGTCCATCCCTCCCCTCTCCACCCTGCTGTCTCATTTCCTGACCTGCAAGGGAAGGGTGAGCTCTGCAGTGCTTGGGGAACACTTGTCCCTGAACGGTGCTATTTGAGCTAATGGAGGAAGAAAACCCTGCAGTGGTGAATCCCTCTCAGACTGCACCGTTCTGCCCAATGCTCCTCATCTGCACAACCAGAGCTCTCCAGAAGCGCCTGTGCTGTGGGGCACAGCAAGAGGTGGTCTCTGTGGCAGGTTCCTCTTGGCAACTTGCACCTTCAAAAACATGAAACTCACATTTTAGATTTCACCACCCAGCATCCCACAGCAGCTCATGCTGGCCACGCATTAGCTATTTCATATGATTATGATGGGAAACTCCACTTAGCAAGTAACAAATGTGTTGATTTCCAAGTTGATCTAGAAAGCACTTTCACAGTGCAGCGTATATTCTTGCTATTCCTTGACCAGTACATCACTTATGATTTTGGGAGGAAATTAGAGAAATTGCTTAAAAGCCCCTCACTGTGAATGTCACTCACAGACCCATCTCAAAATAATGCAATTTTAAAATTAATCCTAGACACTTCCTGCAAAGGACGGTTCTGAAATGCTTCCATCCCCCTTGGATCTGGAATGAAACTACAACTGCTTTGCATAAGTCAGCTAGTTTCTAGTGGCTACATTCAGGAAGAAAGTGTAATTGGAATATGCATTTTGGGATCCAGCTGGCTACAAATCACTTTACAAACTGATCTACAAATGACATGCTATCTAGGAACCAATTCAACAGCTGCTGAAATTCAGCCATTTCTGGAACAAACAATGACAATTGCTTAGAGGATCCTAACAGCAAAACTATGTTAGACACAGCCAGAAGTACAGCTGTGAAATCAGATGAAAATTATACATTTTCAGTGTTAGAACTTGCTCTCAAAGTTATTCAGACTGCTCAAAGTTTTGTCTGCACTAGGATTTTATTCTTTAAATGTATCAATGAGCTACTAAAATCAAGCCAACATAAAGTTCTCCTGTTAGCATGTCCTAGCTGGATGAGACAACTTAGAAATACAATTTATTTTCCCCTGCCAGTTTTAGAAAGTCTCAATGTGACAGAACAATTTTGAAGGAAAAAAAAGAAAAAACACAGAAGAAAGCAAACTTCTCCATTCCTGCTTTATTCTGTTCAGTAGAAACTCTCAGCTCAAACTATTCCCATCCTGTGAAAAATCATGCACTATTCACAGCTGCTCAGTAAGCAGACCTGGTTTATGTACTTGTGAACTAATATAGTTAGTAACTAGATTGATATTATAAAAAGATACAGGTATCAGTGTTTGATAATGGTTTGCAAATGATTTCAATGTTGTTGAGTGAACTATAACTTATATGCCCAACAGGCACTGAAATGAAGGATAATCCTCCGGTCTTCTGTGCACTGTTATTAGTAAATTGTATCAAAAGTTTGTGTGTTTGTTTTAATAAGCATTTGTTAATTTGTTCATTTACCTTCAGCCTCATTAAAAATTATCATATTAAGCAGAAAAAATGGAGGTCAGGTTGGTCAGTTTTACTCCTGACTTCATATCAAGAACCTGAACAGGACTTTCCCCGTACTCAATGATACAGAGTCAACACATAGTGAGGGAGACGTGCATCACTAAAAAGTAGCCTTCTCCAGGGGGAAAACCCTTTTGCTACATTCACAAACTCTTTGTGATGGAATAACCAGAAGTCAGATTCTGATTTCAATTACAGTGGCCTAATTTGGTCATCAAAGCAGTGACTTTAGGTTTACCTCACTGTAATGAAGATCAGAATCTTGACTAAATATTCCATATATGAACTCATACAAACATAGTACTAACTACTGAGTGAGAACAAGAATAATATCTTAATGTGTTTACTTCCATTTGTAGATTGCATGGTCAATTCATTGCAATGATAAGTGTTTTTTCTCGTGTCCTCACTTCATTTTCACCTTTGTTCTTCAAGACGGTTATTGATTTTTCTCCTCTTCAAACACTGTATGATCTGGCAAGTCAAAGGGGATCATTTCAATGGTGAGGAGTGGATCAGGACATCATGCTGAATAGCTGAACTAAAGAAATGACATTTTTGTGTGAGCTTCTTGTTGCACTAGCAGTGCTGTGGCACATGAAGAACCCCAAACCCTCTTGATGGACTACTGTCAAAGGTGGTTGGTGTGAAGAAGTGCCTACCTGAAGACGGCAAGGCTCAGTGACCAGAGCACTAGAGGTTTCCTCAGTTCAAATTTTGCTCGTTTGTTCATTAGGTGCCGACCACCAAATATAAAGGCAGCATACAGAGCTGAAAACAGGAATGATTTCTTCCTGCAAAACAAAACCAAAAAACACCTGTCAAGTATTTAATTAGTATTAGATACACAGCAGAGTCACATCTGGACATAACTGCCAAGGGCTTGTGGGCTTCCCTGAAAGGAAACTCTTTTGAAGCCACTCCTGCAGCCCAGGTGAGATTATCATTAGTGCATGAATCTACATGCCTGCACACAGTGTCAGGTCTAGGCACAGGCAAAACTGACCCTGAGGAAGCTCTCCTGAGAAAGGACAGCCAAATTTGGCTTCCCTTCTTCCCCAGTTTCTGAAGACTGAACTTCCATGAGGAACAGAATAGATACTGCAGAGCCCAGACACACTTCTGCAAGCACAACACAGCTGATACCTGAACCAGCTAATCACATTTCAGACTAGACTAGACTAGACCACTTTAGTTGGAAGGGACCTACAAGGATCATCTAGTCCAACTGCCTGATCAATTCAGGGCTGACCAAGTTAAACCATGTTATTGAGGGCATTTTCCAAATGCCTCTTAAACACTGACAGGCTTGGGGCATCAAACACCTCTCTAAGAAGCTTTGTGGCTCATTTCTCATTTTCTTATCATATTTTTTTTCCTGCAGGCTCCTTGCTACCTGACCTAGTTTCTCATGGCTTCCTCCATGAAGACACTTAAAGATTTTGAGCACTGCAACACAACACGAAGAGCCCCATGAAAAGCATCCAGCAACGAGAGGTCAATGGCCCCATTAAGCAGCACCCATGTCAGGTGGCTTCGCCTTGCTGCATGTGCCGGGCCTGTGAGTGCTGGTTCAGGAAATCCAGTGAATTTGCCAAAAGGTCAAGCAGGGCTCTGTTACAGAACTTCAATGATACTCTTAGAATTGCAAGTTTTATTTTTAAAACTGCCTGACAGTAGTCCAGCTCAGCAATAATCAGCAAACATTTGAACTCTGCTACTATAACTCAATGTAAATCAACTGTGAGAGGTCAAAAATAGATTCAGTCTGAGGCTCCTTCCCACACATCACAGTATTACACTGACTAAGACTTACTGATGTACAGCATTAACAGTAGCCTTACTGGATGGGCCTAAGTTTAGGAACAGTTTTTTCTCTACAAAATCTATAATTATATACACAAATATCAGTGGACGATGGCTCTGCACCAGCAGGACTGAAAAAAGAAAGATACAAAAAACCCTAAAGAAAGGGGACACGTATTAGTATTCCAGAAAAGGTGGCAGCAGACTCAAGATCTTATGTCTCTTCTACTGCTGGGAACCCCAAGAGGATGTCAGACAGACCTATGGTCAGGGCACGGCATGCTATGCAGACTTCCCGTCAGGGGCGAGGTTCTCTCACATTGCGGTCTTTCGAGTTTTTCTAGGATTTTCAATTGGATGTTTGTAGGAAAATATGTTGCTTCACCTCAAGCTAAAGACAAGGATGTGCTCATGTCACTACTGCTGCCAAGTAGGTGCCACCTCCAGGCTCTTCCATTATGATTAGCCAGCTGAGGGTAACCCGTGGCAAGGGATATGTGCAGTACAGCACGGTCCTGAAGGCCAAGCAATGCATGCAGCACTGTACAGCACAACACGTGCCAGCACCTGCTCAGGGCAACTGGTGCCTAGATCACAAGCTTCTTGATGGACAAGGATCTTCCCCTGAGGTTCACGAAAACTAAGAAAAGCTGTAGCAGCACTTCTCATTGGAAGTACGAAGAAAGCACATGCAGCCTTCACTGGAAATAAATGAGGTTTGAGTTTGAAAGCTAAGGAAAAGCAAAGTCCAAAGAGACAGAGGCATATCAGTATGTGTGCAGCAGATTGCTATTTTCTGCCAGCTTAGAAGCTCCTCTGTTGACATGTTTATAGCTCTGTGGAGCTATCTGTCTGGTGCTTTGCACTGAGAAGGCCAGACCCAGTGCTTGTGATCCCCTGGGTGAGCTTTAGCATCCGCACTGGAAACAAGCCCCAGAAAGTCCAGGATGACCACAGAGCCAGTGCGCTCTCACCTTGTGTGTTGAGATGGTCTAATTGCCATGGCAATGTTTATCAAAACCAGGTTTTGGAAACCACAAAGCCTCGGGTCTTATACATCTTGTAATAAAGAAAAAAGCATTCAATTTCACTTCTACATTCTTGAATTTCACAGTCAGGGAAGGGGAAGAATTACATTTGATAGCACGATTGCAGTTTAGCTTGGCTGGAGGTCAGTAAACATTTGTTAACCAGTTTAGGTAGTGATGAACCACCTCAAACTTGCTCATACCGAGCCACCTAACTTTTAAGATAAGATTTATGGGTTATAGGACAGGAACAGACTCTCAGTGTGAGGTGGGTCTGCGTTCCTACCTCCTTCCTCTGCAGCCTCTTCAGCACTGGGTGCCTGTGTAGCCTGTTGCCAACCTGGGCATGGGTGAGGGAAGACAAAGGGAGTGTGATGGGCTGTACCACAGTCTGCTGTGCGCTCCTGGCTGCCCCAGGGCATTGGGAGAGACATCCGCTCTGCATGCTTCCGTCCCTTCAATCCCACAAAAGCCTGGGCTTATAGGGCTCAGAGCAGACAGACAGCAATGCACACAACAAGGTATGGAGATACGCACACACACATATGACCACCCGAGCCAGGTCACACGCAGAGGTCCCACAGGAGGGACTCTGCAGCCCCAAGTCATGAGGGAGGTGCACACCGCCCACCTCACGGCACTGCAGTGCGAGTCCCCCGTGCTGCAGGCAGGAAAGGTCTTGCGCTGGTCCATGCATGGAGCTCCACAGCAACTGAGAGCAGTGCAGGATGACATCTTCAGCTGTACAGGGTGACATCTCAGTGCAGGGGAAAAGACAGCAATATGGTGCTGCCACACAGCTGCTAAAAGCACTCCGGCTACATAGGACAGCATGGGAGGAGGTCAGGATTTAAGAGCAGTAGCTAGAGATACTTTGTGGGAAGGCAGGCAAGCAGGAAGCAGTTCAGTTCCAGATCAAATAGAGCCAAAACTTCAAAGTAATGGTTCGACTCAGTTCCAATTCAAGAAAAAAAAGCCAGTCTGAATGAGTTAGCAGCTCAGGTTTGTGCTCTGTTTGTCTCCCTTCTTCCTGGGCAAGATACTCCATATATTTACACCAAGTAACATTTCAGTTTGCTTCTTATTACTGAAACTATTTTTTGTGAGTTCAGTCAGACTAATGAGGTCAATAGTTACACTAATTAGAACAGATAAATTTTAGGTCGCTTCTAAGCGCTTTGTAATGAGTTCAGCATTATTTGAAATGATGGTAAATGGTATTCCCGCAGCACACAGCTTTGTATTAGCAGTGGCAGACAGAAGATTTGACTGCAGGCATGATGTGAACTGCAGAGAGCAGCTGTAAGCAGTTTCAGACAAGGAGGGACGCAGTAGTATTATCTCCTATCAGAGATAAGCACAATACTGAATAATGATTAGGTTAATTTTGAAAGCATCTCTCTGTTTCAATACCAGCTGACAACTTTTGATAACTTTTACTTTTTGCCTCCAAAGGACTTTGAATTTTCCCCTCTTTGCAGCATAACAATGGTTAAAAGCACTGGATAGTCCAGGTGATAAAGTTATAAAGGGGTTGCAGAGGTATGTACTCTTAAGATAATCTGTTTAACTTGCATTAGACTGGTATTAACCAGCTTCCTACCAGTGTTTTTATGATGGATTTTCCTGAAAGATTCATGACAACAGTCTGCTTCCTGGGCTGGTGACACAAAGCAATGGCAATCTGACAGCAATCAATTAAACCTGATACAGTGTTAGCCAAAGGAGGCTAATATCAAATGAGTATTTTTAAAGAGAGTTTTGGAGTTCTTCTGAAGCACTGTAACTTTTCATTACTGTTGTCTGAAGAGAGACTAAATTTGAGCAGAACGATGACCGAAAAAAGCCCACCTTGAAACTAAATAAAAAAAAAGTCCCCAAAGCAATTCAGTAGCAGACTCGCATCCAGTAACTTCAACGTTAGCACATTCATATGTTTGTCTTCAATTCTGTTCTGCAGGGTAACACAGTAGACATAAAGACAGGGCTGCCAAATCCTCCACATTTTTCTGGCATTTCTGTTTCTCACAGTTGTCTCCCACCTTCCTACATTTTCAGACTTCAGGGACTAAGTACTATCTCTGCTGAATACAACTCCATGTCTCCCCGTTGAACATTGCCAGCTCTTTCCCCCAAAAGGGAAGCAGGGGAATTTCTGGAGAACCTATAAAATGCTCATCTCGGGCTGGGCGTTCCTACAAGAAATGGAGGCAAGAGTTTGGGGCTCCAGGCTGAAGACACGAGGCAGATCTTCTGGTACACTAACATGGAGGTGGCTGTATTGCGAGGCACAGTGACAGGCAGAAGCAGCTGACATGATGGGAGAAACACAAGAGAAAGGATGAATGGTAAGGATGGGAGCACATGAAGGGGGCTGGCAGCTAAGAGATGAATGTGAAGATGAGACAGCATGGAAAGGAAGGAGGCTTAAAGAGTAACAACAGGGAGAGGAGATGCATTGGGGGGAGGGATATTAAGAGAAATAGATCCAAAACAATTGCTAAAGTGTCTTAATTATGCATAACTTCAATGTTAGAAGGAAAAGCAAAGGCTCAGCTACTGTTTCATGGCAGAACTGTCTAAATCCAGGAGCTTATTTCCATGTGTGTGTTTCCTTTCTCTGCTTAAGCTGCCAGGGGAGGTTTAGATTGGATACTGGGAAAAATTTCTTCACTGAAAGGGTTGTCAAGCACTGGCACAGGCTGCCCAGGGCAGTGGGGGAGTCCCCATCCTTGGAGGTATTTAAGAGACGTGTAGATGTGGTGCTGAGGGACATGGTTTAGTGATGACCTGGCAGTGCTGGGCTAATGATTGGACTTGATGATCTTAGAGGTCTTTTCCAACCAATGCTATTCTATAATTCTATGATTCTTGTACCCATGGGGACACCAGTGGGCTCAGGCTACCCATGCTGAACACAGAGCTTGGGTAAATCTCCTGCAAAAATCCTACAGCAAAGACAGGCAGCATTAGCATCCCCTGGACCACACAGACCATCGGTTCTGTTTTTTCCACTGCACTATGTAAACCAAATAGAGGCGTTTTATCAGGATGGATGAAGGTTTGGGTGCTGATGTGCTTTTTAGAAGCTGAAATCCTTTATTAGGTCCACCCTACAGCAGAGGAATAGAGACAGGAGAGAAGAAAAGGAAATGAAGTATAACTGAGATGAAGGAGGCAGAAACTGGGGGTGATTAAGAAAGATGGAGAAAAGCCACCCCACCAGGAACAAAGCTTCTCATTCACACTCAGGGAGTCCCACCCAGGAAAGCCCACTTGGGCACCAAGGAGCGATGAGGAGAGATCAGTCATCCAGTCTCTGGCAGGAAAACACAACACAGAAAGGGGCAGCAAATAATCCAAAGAGGAAAGCAATGGTAAACAGATGGCTGAGGAGTAAGAAATCTTGACTCCCCCAGAAATACATTATTTATAAAATACTGAAAGTATAGGAATTACCACAGTATACTAAAATAAGGGGCCAAAGCCTCCTGTGCAGCACCGTGAGACATCCCAACATCTCTGATGCAAAGTGAAACAACCCTGAATATTGCAGTGCCACTGAAGGAGGGGGGTTCAGCCCAGATGCACTGTTGTCATTTTTTCCCCCTGAAAATAGCAGCCTGAGTCATTATTGTAGAGTTCTCTGACGTTAATGAGTAAACTGAAAAAGATATAGATATGTGCTGTAAGAGAGAATATTTTCATAGGATTTTCTTTAATTATTAAGGAAAATCCTTATAAAAATGTACAAAGGACAACCTTATCTTTTAACTATCCTCTATCAGGCAATACAGGATTATCCTCATAACAGTAGGGAAGTAATAAAGTGAAGCAGTCTTATCCCCCTCTATTTACATTCCATAGGGTTTTTAAAACTTTTTTTTTATCAAGATGCATTTACACTGCAGTTGCCACAGCAGAGTGCTTCTGGAAAGCAAACAGGCAATTTCAGGCTCCCCATGTTTTTCTTTAGGCCTTCTTCATCACCATTTTATTGACTTGAAAAAATAGATTTTACTGGGGAAAAAAAAAAAAAGGAAAACAAAACCAAGATGCTCAGTAAGATGAAAGATAAGGCACTTTTCATAATCGCTTCTCCCAGCTTTCAACAAAAAACAAAACCCACTTCTCTTTACAATTGAAACTCCTAACTTGAGTGACTCATTGATGTGTTTAACCTGAACCTGTGTGAATGACACAGCAGGCCCATGTCCACGGCTCACAAGCAGGGGCTGGTAGAAAGTTACTTTCTCTCTGGTGCTTATTTAAAAATCACACATTCTGTATGTATAAAAAAGGGTGTGAAAACGCTTCTCAGTCTCTCCGTGTTTCTACCTCAGAAATACTGTCAAAGCAAACCTTTTTCTCTCTCTTCCCAGATAAAATTTTGACAGAACCAACAAGAAGAGATCCAACGTGTGAATATGACAGATCTGCATATGAAAATATAACCTGTACTGGCTTTCATTTGGGTTTCTGCAGCTGTTTCCCATTGACCGTATCAGCCTTAACAATGGTGAGAGAAGATGCAGAACAGGAAGACCTCTCTGATACACACATGCCAACACAGTCTGATTTATTTCTACAGCTCAATATCCTCTGACATTTATATTTAGAGCAGCAATGACGACAGTCACACACATGGGTAGGTGACTCACTGATGATGGTCTTTGACGTAACAGGCTATCAGAGAGTAAACAGGGATGTATCTCATACCAATCATCTGATCCCTTGATTTCTAAAGCCTGCCTCTCAAAAGACCATTTCAGCCTCCTTGTAACAGGTACTGTTGGATACACAGGTCTGTGCTCCCCTGGGGGGCCAGGGCAGCTCCCCAGGCACCCCTCCACCTGGCGGAGACAAGGGAAGAGCAGTCAGCACCCCAAGAACAAATCCCAACCAGGGACTGCCATTCCCCCACATCTGCTTTTCCTCTGGGGTCTTGTTCCCATCACCCCCAATTCATGTCATTACTGACAGACAGTACCTGTATCATCGGCCCAACTCCTTATACCAGGGAAAGGAAGTAAACATGGCACTGGGAGGCTGCCAGAGGGACTGCTGTGGAAACTGTCCCCAGTTTGACTCAGCCAAAAAGGGTGGAGGAGGCGAAGGACTTGGGTGTGCACTCCTTCCTCCACAAGTGCAAACAGCTGAGCAGAGGCATAGGCTGAAGCCCAGGTCCCCTGGTGCCCAAGTGAGAGCGGGAAGGGTGAGAGCTGCAAGCCCATCTACCTCTGAAGAGCAGAGCAACTATTTTTTTGCAGTGTATTACGAGGTCACAACCCACTGTGGTCTGGTCGGAAACAGTCCCAGTTTCTCCGTAGCCAACCTGCACGGGCATCCTCATCCTCCCTGGCGATCAAGGGGCTGTGCCCACCCAAGCCTTCCCCCACATTGCATTCAATCAGACTCAGGAGCAAGAAAGCACTGCCAGGTCATGCCATTGACAGGGCAGGCAACAGCCCTAAAATTACAGAGAGGAGAAACAAGGGCACAGCAGTATGGAGGCACAGGGGAAGGTGGCTCATGTCCTGCACCTCCCTGATGGTTCCATTTGTTTTCTTGACATATGTTTGCCAGTAGTTCGTCATACTCATCCTTGTAGAATATACACGTTAGCCATGAACTATACGTGTTAGCCATAAACTACAATATGTGCAGCTAGGGATGAAAACAGCATCAGAAATTTTTTTTGGCTTTCCCTTTGTAGTGGGAAAATGTAAGAATGAGAAACGTAAGGGTGAGAAAATGAAGCTAAAATTCAGGGGCTTATTTTCAGATAGAAGAGGCAAACTCAGTTCTGAAGTCACTTGTTCTTCATAAGCCTCATATAGGTTGCAGCCTGGTGGGTCAGGTTGCCGTCCCATCATACCCTCCTACCCAGCCGGCATCCCGGGTGACACTGTTCAGCCTGTGCCAAAGCCTGTGTCTCCAATGCCTCCACTCCTCCCCAGGGATGAGCCAGCATTTGACCTCATTGTGACTGACACCCATCACAAGTAACAACTTATGATTGCACAAACTCCTCAAGATTTATGTCACCAGAGCTAAGAATTGAATCTAGCCCCAGAACCGTCATAGGAGCCTACTGGCAAAATGATGACCATCCCTGTCCCTGTTAATAGCCCTCCTAGCAGGTCAGTGTTGTCAGGGAAACTCCTCCTCTACTGGGAGCCTCAGATAAATCCATCTGTATCATTCTAACAACTTACCTAGTTCTTAATACAAAGACTTAGAGTTATAACAGGTGACAAAGTAGGGTGTCCTGGTGTCCCCTTGGACCCACCATGGGTTTCTCCAGGCTTTGCTGGGGCTTTCAGGCAGTCAGTGGAGAGATGGCAGAGAGCAGGGGAGCTAATGTAGGTCATGGGCACTGCAGTTCTGATGAAAAGCTACAGTACTTTCACTTTTAATTTCATCAGTGTAAATTTAAACTTCTGGCCTCCACAGTAAAAACCTGGAGTTAGTAAACATAACTGCAACTGAACTTGGGGACTACTAACCTACATCTCTCCCAGTTGAAGTCATTCTGTTTACTCCCATGTCTCACCTGTAAGCAGTTAATAAAAATGCTAGTGGAGGTACGTCAGATAGACACAACACGAAAATAAATAGATCTCCATACCACCTTACTCATTTGATCGGCTGTATCTCATCAAATCAATCAATGGTTATGACATTTAGTAAGTCTACACTTAAAGGAGTACAGCAACGTAAGGCCTTCAGATCCAGGAAGACCCCTGAAGCAACTCACAAATGTTATTTATATAGACAAGTTCTGCTTCTTTCACTGCTTTGGGGATAGATATTTATTTATGAAACAGGATACAACGCAACACTACAAGTAACACATCAATAAGAATACTTTACTAAAGCTACCTTTGCCCCTATGCACCACAGCAGCATGGTCAGGTCTCTCTACTATTGCAAATGCAACTTGTAAACAGTTTTGGAAATAATGTCTGTTGAATCTCAAAAAATATTTAAGTAGAAAAAAAGCAGTCATTCAAAATGAAACATGGAAAACGCAGGGACTGCAAGTGTGTTGTTCTTCTATCCGCCCTAAAAGACATTCTAGCAGCCATTGCTCCCTTTCAGCCTCCTGCAATCTGACCTCAGAAAATGATGTTGCTACAATTGGCAGTGGACTGCAAAACACAAACAAAAACCCTTCTGATTTTCCTGAAAGTGTTCTCAGCCAAAAGACATAAAAGATTCTCCCCTGGAGCAGAGTGCAACCTTAGAAACAGGGCAGCCACAAGTCCTGTAAAAATAAACCCTTACAGCTAGGGCCTGGTGACCACCTTATGGAAAGGATTGCTTCAGAACTCTTTCAGTGCTGGAAAACATTAAATCACCCCGGAGGGAAACCAAACTGAGGGGGTGCCTGAAAAGCATAATAAATTAGAATATACACTTCTCACCATTCTCCTCCCCATCCAAAGACCTAAAACCATGAAGACAGACCAGAGCAAGCCAGCAATGCCATTCTGGGGCTTAGGTCTGATTAAAAGGGGATACTTGTACCAGTGACATTGCAGTAATGGAACTGTGGAATAAAATGTCTTGCTTTCAAACCCTGTAAATGCTCAACATGCCCTGTGGAAGAGACGGGAGAGAATGGAGCTCATAATAAAGGACATTTTGGTAGAGAAGCAAATGAAAGAATATTTTCTGGCATCCCTTAGTGAAGAAAAATCAGGTCATCTGGAGAATAACTGCCTGCTCTGACTGGTCCCGCAGTACTTTTTGATTCATGATGTCAAGGACTGCTTGATGGATCTAATAAGATCTTCAAGGACATCTGACCTTTGTCTACTGCTGAGAGATCAAGTGACAAAGGATGCTACAGTGAACCTGGACCTAACTCTTGATTGACAGGAAAGTAGCAAAATAAAATAAAAAAATGAGGCAAACTTGCCATAATCTTCTCAACCACCTCTCTAAGACAAAGAGCTCTGCCAAACAGGCAGTTTCCCTCTTAATCAACCGGGAAGCAGGCCAGGACAAATACAAAGGTGTTTCAGCAGTGCTCAAAACTTGCAACAGGGAGCAGTTCGGAGCAGCTAGGAGGCAGATTTACACGTTGCTACTTCCTTACAACATGATGCTTTGTAGCTTGCCCAATGAATCCACCAGCAGAGAAGGCAGCCCTGTCCATTAGCTCGCTACACTATCACAGAATCACATAATCATGGAATAGCTTTGGTCGGAAAAGATCTCTAAGATCAAGTCCAACCATTAACCCAGCACCGCCAATTCACCACTTCACCATGCCCCTCAGCACCTCATCTACACGTCTCTCAAATACCTCCAGGGATGGGGACTCCACCACTGCCCTGAGCAGCCTGTGCCAGTGCTTGAGAGCCCTTTCAGTGAACAAAGTTTTCCTAATGTCCAGTGTAAACCTCCCCTGGTTCAACTTGAGGCCATTACCCCTCATCCTATCACTGTTACCTGGGAGAAGAGACCGACCCCCACCTCACTACAACCTCCTTTCAGGTAGTTGTAGAGAACAATGAGGTCTCCCCTCAGCTTCCTCCTCCAGACTAAACAACCCCAATTCCCTCAGCCACTCCTCATAAGACTTGTGCTTATCATTACCAAATGCAATTTTCATCAACTAAACCTTGCCGCTACCTACCTAAGAATTTTATGCTTTTCTTTGCCAGTGGAAGCTTCAGTCCCCAGATGAACCTGCTAATAAATTTCCCAGTACTTTCAACCCATCACAATTCCCGTGTCATTGACCATGACCTATTGCTCCTTTGTTAAATCCAGAAGCGCTCTACTTGAAATCAGTCAAGGCAGTACCTTTAAAGCAGACCCTTTCAAAGATAAGGGAAGAGGCAAAGTGGCCTGAATCCAACCCAAATTATTTGACGAGAGAACGTAAAACACCATGAGAAATACTGAAAGCAATAAACCAGTAGAAGTAATTTTCTAATTACTGTCAAGAGTTTTCAGCATCCAATGCAGACAAAATTTAAGAGACAGGGTGACATTCCTAAACCTGCAGTGGACATGAAGATGGGGCAGAGGAACGTGCAAACACTGTACAACCACCACAAACTGCTCCTCAACTAAATATCACAGCCTGGCTGGTTTTCAAGCATTTCCTGCAGACATCCCACTTGCAGTCCTGAACCGGCCCGAAACAGTATGAATAAACCAGCAGGAGCGGCACAAGGCAGTACAAAGTACACAGCATTAATGTATCTTCTCTCTATCCTGTCAGCAATATGTTTGTGACAGCTTGTTCTGGCTTTCCACCTCTGCCTACAGCTTGACGCTTGGCACAGGCACCCTTGTCTCTCTTGAGAGGTGGCAGGACCCGCCAACTCTCCCAAACTAGACTCTCGGTCTTTCTTTTTGCTCCCAGTCACGAGTGCCCGGCTGACTGCACCCTGCCCTTAGCCACCCCCTCATCTAATTAGATGGGATACTAAACTGCTTAGCAGTATTTCACTTTCCATCATGGTATAAGGAGCCCAGGTTACTAAAGGATTAGCAAGTATAACATTAAAGCGTTATATATATACAGAGAGTTGCTTGTCCTAGTCTCTGCTAAATCTTGGTCATAGGGGACTTGTTAAAAGACAGGAGATGCCAAAAGGGAAGAAACCACGGACAAACAAGGCAATGAATCTGGGCAACAGTGGAAATGGCTGCATACATGACTGCTAGAAGGAAAAAGGGCACTACCAGGAACAAGTCATAACTCATATTCAGCTCTTCTGGACAGGCAGACAAACGGAGAAAAGCAAGGGAATAAATATAAATATATTTTCAAACATTTTAAATACACCAACAGTCAGAATTTAATGGCTATGGTTGTTAAGGGGTAAAAGGGAGAACCAGCTTACTGAAAATGAACAAGAAAGCCTGTTAGCATATTGGCCATACCATTTCAGATTTTTTTTAAGGAGAAAGTAGCCTCCCCTGAAGGTAGAGAAGAAGGGAGAGAAATTAAATAAATGATCTGACCTTTGTTTTTTCCCCAAAGGTCACACAACCAGAATTTGTTTTACATCTCCAAACATATTCCTTTGGCTATTCTTTTTCTTAATCGGATTGTCCGCCACTGATTACCTCTGTAACTTGTGGATTTTTCTCAAACTTCTCTCCATGGCACGTTTGCAAACTTAGAGCTGGCCTATAAAGAGGTAAAAAGACATCTGTTCTAGTAAAAAGCCAGGCTAGTCCCAAATTAATTTCCGTATCACACAGCTAATGCAGTAGAATACCCTCTATTCTCATCACCTGTTCTTACCACTTTCTTTCATGTGGCTGTTGGAAGAGCACCAACAAATCTGCTTCTTGCATTTGTCCACTGTCTCTGTCATGTTATGACCAGATGTCCTAACTACACGCGAAGCCACTTACATCAGTATCTTGTTCAGTTAAGCTCAGTTGCTCTGTTTCTTCTTTCATTTGCAAAGGGAACATGAGAGTCCCTTTGGCACCTGTGTGCAGGACCTGATGGGCAACAGATAGGGGGGGAAAGTGATCTTCCCAAAGATACTATTTTCCCAGAGGATGCTCTTCAGTGCTCCAGTACTGTGCCAGCAGCTAAATCAAAACCCACCCAGGCATCAGTTACACTCTCCCTGCACATGGCAGCCCCAGCACACAACTCGCACACGCTGATCCTGGGCATCTCAACGCCTTCCTGCTAAAACCAGCACCATCCAAGCGTGTACCGCAGCCTCCACCGGCTGGGCACTCCTGTTCCTGTGCATTAAGTACACATTAACAATAGGTTGCTTTTACAAGCCTCTCTCCTTGGGAAAGGTAAATGCTATCTCTTTGAGGTTGGTAATGATCAACGTAACTGCATATCTGCCACCCAGCTAACCTAAGTGCCCAGAGAAAAAGTTGTAACACTATGTATTCAACAAGTTTTTCCACTTTCATGATACCCTAGAGCAAACAGCAGCTCACTGATGTCTACTGCTTTTAGTTTTGTTGTTGGGCTTCTTTTTTTTCATTTAGCTGTAGCCTGCTTTAAGATTAAAGAGCATAAGCACAGCACAGGGCTGCACTGGCTCACATGGACTTTTCCAATGCAGCCTTTCATTTTGCTCCTTCTCGCTACCCCGAATCTCCGAGGTGACAGCATGTGCAGAGGGAGAAGTGGCAGAGAAAGGTCTCTGACAAAAAACACACGAGTCCTCTGTCTTTTACCAAGAAGGCACAAAGTCCGTGTTCAAAGTGCCTTTCAGTTCAGCAGTTTCAGCCCCATCAGCAGCGCAGCATCCGGCTGGCGCAGAACCCCTCTTGAGTGGGCAGAGCCCAGCATGCCGCCCTGGTGCCCTGACCAGCAATTCCAGCAGAGCTCCTGAGTCCCTCACCTGAGCAGAGGCTAGCAAGCATGACAGGTTAGGCCAAGCAAAAACACACTCAGTTTTGTGATTCATTGCAAATTATTTATTTTCAATTTACTGTTTATGTTTTAAGTCCCTCTAGCTACCTAGCGAATCAGCAAAAAGAATCAGCATCTCCTTGCCTTAGATGTTCAGCAATCTTACATGACACTGCTGACTTGTTCAAAGACATATCAAACCTGAGGTTGCAGAAGTTTCTTCTTTTGCAGATTGAATACTACAGCTTTGAGCTTCTCATTCACTTATCTGAAAAATGCTGGATCCGTGCTGTAGCCACCACTCCACCCATCCCACCCCACCCCTGGCAGCTTTTGCCCTAAATAAAACAAGGGTGTTACATGGCTACAAACCAGATAATGGCCCTGATGACTTCAGTCACAAGAGTACTTGCCTTATTACTTAAATCGGCTTGTGCTTCTTCCTTTTTCACAGAATCACAGAATGTTAGGGATTGGAAGGGACCTCAAAAGATCATCTAGTCCAATCCCCCTGCCAGAGCAGGAACACCTAAATCAGGTCACACAGGAATGTATCCAGGTGGGTTTTGAATGTCTCCAGAGAAGAAGACTCCACAGCCTCTCTGGGCAGAGCTTTGTTACCCTCACTGTGAAGAAGTTCTTCCTCATATTTATGTGCAACCTCCTATGTTCCAGCTTGCATCTGTTGCCCCTTGTCTGTGTACTTAAACACTGTGCTGATATATAACAGACTCCCTATAGCACTGTTAACACATTTTATTCATGTCTCAGAAATGCTCTTGGATGGCGGGAAGAATAAAACCCACTTCTGCTTCCCACTCATTGCTGTTAAATAACACCAATACTACCAATAAAAAACAAGTAATACTGATAATAATACAACCGGTAACACACTAAATGATCTGTTAAATAATTAAAGAAAATGGGTTCATTCACAAAACATGTAAGTATGCAAGAATGTGTCCCCATGTAATTGAGACTTAATCCAACAGCACTCCTACATTTGCATTCACAGACTGTGAACTTTAAGCAAAACTATATTCAAATGATGTGGCTAAATTTGGTGCTCACAGCCTGGGCTAGGCTGAACCTTTCTGAGGAGGCTCAAGAAGATGAATTGGTTCTATCAGACCTCCTAAAACCTACAGATGACAGGAGGTGTTAATAAGGAAGAATTTGGGAGCTCCTTGGGACCAAGAAATAGTTGCTAATGATGGGCCTATCTGAATTCACTGGCTGCAGTTATCCAATAGAGCAATGGAGAACTGTTCTCAAGCAGCTGCTTCTCTTTCTTACTGTGGTATACCGAAGCCATGAGGTGGCATATTAAGCAGCCTTCTGGTGTACGTCCTGCAGCCAAAATGAAAACGTGAAAGTCTTGGCATGAAACTTAATCATAGATAGCGTGAACAGTCCTGGAAAACTTTCTGCATCCAGGGCTCCCCAAACCCAACAGGACCAGAGCTCCATCACACGAGGAGGGCTCCTTCACTCTTTAGTTGGTTACCCAGCAAAACTCACAAGCTCTCTGAATGGCCTCTCGGGGGGGCACAATTTTAGACCAAGAGCTGCAGTTTTTCCCTCTCACAAATCAAACCTTTGCCTGAGCTGTTTCAGGAGGTCAGCCTCCTGCAAGGGCAGCTCATCCTGTACTGCTTGAATGCTTTGACCCCCATTCCCTCTAAGCATGCCTGGGAAAAAATCTCTGCTTCCCCTAAATAAACCAGTTTATAAAGAGGCAAGCTGGGCTGGGGAAATATTTGGCTCTGATGGGTTTGAGGAAGAGGGCAGTAGACAGGCAGCAGGAAGGTTAGGAAATGGAAGTCCTCACAGCTGCCTGCCACAGAGGGCACCCACTGCTGCTCCCGGGGCTCCCTGGGCTGCAAGCACGTGTGGCATGAAGTAAGTTCACACCTGACACTAAGTTTCTAAATTGTCATGTTCGTGGTGTGCCCAGGGTAAAACACAGGCCTCTGCCAACCCTTCTGAAGTTGTCAGGACTGGACTAAAAAAATGGAGGAAACAAGAAACAAAAATCTGAAGGAAATCAAATTCAGGTCATGGCTGTCAGCCAGGTCAACCAGCTACAGAGTGAAGCCAGGTCCTTTTCTTTTCTTTCTTCCTCTCCTGCAATGTCAGACTTGTTTAACAAGACTTTCTGCGGTGAATTTTCTTTTATAATTAACAAACGAAAATGCTTCTCTGCATTTAAAAAAAAATTCCGCAGCTGCCTTACATAAGCCATTTCCATAGGAAAAGGCTTTGCTTCCTCTGCTCAAACACAATCTTACTTTTCAGCCCTGTTTCATTTAGGAGGGAAAGGGGGAATGAGTGTCTTAAATGATTGAGGATTTCTGCATTCATATTAAATGATAAACACTAACAAAATAACAAGTGAGAAATAGTCTCTAGTATGCAGGCTGGGACAAAACTATCACAACAAACACAGCGGAGGGCTGATCTTACAAAGTCTGAAAGACTATCTTGATCCTCAGTGTGTGCTAACCGCATATGCTCTAAACTTAAAATAAAATAGATTTCTTGATGCCTTGTATAGGCTTGCACAACTCTTCCCTGCTACATGCCTACTAAAAAAGCCTGGCAGGTTGAGTTTGCTCTCATGCAAGGCAGAAGGTGAGGAAGGTATATAATCACTCCACTTTTCTTGGCATGAGAACAAACCCACAGACGCCAGCCATGATTACGCGTAGGCAGGAAGACAACTCCCAATCATTAGGACATCCAAACTTTGGGAGACTCTGCTTTCCAAGAGCAAAAAGGTTCACCAGCTTCAAAGATGGGGCTTGGCAAGTTTGGGGGAAAAAACTTAAAGGTGAGGGGCTGCATGACCCTGCAGGTCACTTACAACATAGAAGTGGGCTTGGGCACTCCTGCCTACACCCCATCACTTCCAGGATGACTGTGCTGAACGTGGTCACTTGCACTCTCCTGGGTCACTGACCACTTTCAGTACAGCCACGGACCCAGGAGAGGAAAGGCTCCATGGTGCTTGGTACGGCTGGGTGTGATGCACAGAGGTGGCAGTGAAGTCTCACCTCTACCCTACCACACAGTAGAGCAAGCATGCAAACCTGGCACCTTTAATTTGCAAAAGCTTCTCTCTTGCTTTCTGGCACTTGCAGTGCCAACGAAACTCCCCCCCCCAGGCAGTAAAGCTGGGACTTGTCGAGCAAGATGTACACAGTGAAACTCTGACCGAGACTCCCACGCAGTGTGACAGCATGGAAACAGCAATATACAGCCATCCTCTGCACAGGCACCTTCCTACAAACCACATCTTGAAGACAGCTGCAGAGTTATAAGGAATAGTAATTCAGAGAAGGAAAGAAGGAAAGAAAAAGTAAGTTTGCAAGCATTAAGGGACAGAGAGATTAAGTCAGCCCTTGCACAGCCATGTAGTAACTGTCAACCCAGACCAGTCACTATATCCTTTTCCACATCCCTTCTGCACCCCTATAGCCCCAGTGGCAAAGGCTGGGGTTTGTCCCCAGGGCCCTTGAAGACCAGGGCTGTCTAAACCACTTCGACACAGTAGGGATCTCAAAGCGGTCCCTCGCAAGGTACTGAGCCTGCCTAAAGCACAGCACTCTGTATACTCAGGGGGTCTGGCTGCACGGATAAACGCTGGTAACTCAGCCCAAACCAAATAAATTAAAATTAACATTCCTTTGGGGCTGACTCATAGCAGAAGTGTAATTTTTTTACTGGACTGCACTTTCCTTCTCCCTCGACGGCAGAAGGAAGGGCTTGAGACCAGGCTCTTGCACCACCCCAAGCCAAGCCCAGCTTTGCTCAGCACTCTGCATCCCTGTAGCCACACAAAGAGCTTAAAGGGCATCGTTACAGAAGGCAACTCAGAGTGAAATGTTGAAACACCTCACTTGGAAAGCCTCACCAAGCTGTGCCCATGCGCAGATTCCTCTTCATTTATTTTGCTGAAATGCTTTGCTGCATCAGTGCATTGATTTGGCTGACAACAGTGTATTTCTGGGAACTAAACAGTAAACTATTTGCTAGTCCCCTTCTAGTAAATATGTCACTTTCAATAAGAGCATGTTTTTGTTTGGCTCGGTTTGGATCAGTGGCATTATTTACGCTTCACCGCAGAAGAAAGTAAAGATTTCACAGTTTGGTCCTACACTGTACATGCAGCAAGGAAAGAGAAAGGGAGCCTGGCTCTTAGAGATAACAGAATTTATTTGAGCTGGAAGTCTTGGTAACCAGAAGCTTTTACCAGCTGATGCTGACAAGTCTTTGGTAGTCTCAACCCTCTTCCCAAGGGACCTCCTAAAGGACAGCACTGCACTGATGGCACTTGGCAACCTCAGCCATCACTGCAGTGGCTGCCAAAAGGGCTGAAAGGGAATTAACTGAGTCACTCTCTCACTCCAGGTCAGGTCAGCCCAGGTCATGACTGAGGTGGTGCAGAGACTGCTGCACTCATCAGCCCACGTGGGCAAGGGAAGGCAACAGGGCAGCCAAGCTGCTGTTTGCTTCCAGTTGTAAATTCACACATAGAAGTGCACTCCATGCTTTTCCACATAATTGTCTATCTGTGACCATACGTGTATCAAGAAAAAATAGCAGTAGCATAGGTTACTGCAACTTACTGGGCGGGGGGGGGAGGAAACAACCCTTGCTCAGGGTATAAGCCAGGCAGAAAGCATCTATTGCTACAGATGCAAAATACAGCTCAGCAACTCCAAGCCAAACATAAATGCTGCAGGCAAAGCTGCTCTGCTGCCTGTCAAATAACAAACATATTTGTATCCTGTCCTCTTTATCTGCACAGGCCCAGTGGGAAATAAAAACACTGCCAAAATACAGGGTGATACTGCACAGAAGCTAGGAGAGATTGTACCTCTCTCTTCCTGACAGAGAAGTGCTTAGGTCTGGTCCAGAGCTCAGGAGCATTCATGGAAAATTCCCTGTAGTTTCAGAGCACTTTGAAAAAGTTGCAGGTTAGTTCGTGGATATTGGTTTTGTCATTTGCCATCCCTAACTTAGCAAAACTCAACACTTCAACAGTCTTATTTCTTACACCCCCGAGTCCCTCTCCCAGTAGTTCTTGACGAAGCAACCTTTCTTACGGGACAGACCAGCTTTCAGTGATCTCTCCTCCTGTGTGACCTCTTCACAGGCAGAGGTGGGTTAAACAAGTCTGTTCCACTCCCCTGGGGCGCCCTGCAATATGTCTGAAGTGTTCAATACTGAACCTGGTTGGAAAGAGTGCCACTCCCTGTGAGGGTGTGTTGACTATATATTGCTCACTAAGTGAAAAAGAAACATTTAAAAAAGCTATTCCTCATCTAAAAAACTCACATGGCCCAGCTTCCAAGAGTGAGTTAGAAGTATCTGAAGAGGGGAACTACACATTTGACCATGTTCCTGCTTTGGTCAACTGCAGGAGTCAATTCAAGCCATTTACAACTTCTGCATTATGACAATGATTAGCAGGGAGCAAGAAGAGGACAGATATGACTGCAGGCTTGCGTTCCTGCTTCCTGGAGATCATGCATGTGACTCCCACTCACTGCACACAGGTGGTGCCACCCCTGGTCCTGTTACAGCTCAGCTTCCTCTCAAGACAAGCCGAGAAGACCACAGGCTGCTGAGAAACGTTCCACACGAAGTAAAAGCAAGGTGCTCTCTCATAAAGAAAAAACTCAAATTTGTCTCTTGCTATTAATTTTTGGCCTGTCCAACATATCTGAGCCCATTACAGTTCATTTCATCGGTGCTCACAGCAGTACTGTAAGACCATACTTGCAGTGGTGCCAGGTTGTCTGCATGGTGAATACGCATTGAGTAACTCCTTCATTATAGTTACTCTAGTACAGGTTTCTCTTGCGACGAGACTCTAGAGTACGTCTGAAGATCATAAGTAAAACCAGAACTTATTAGAAGCCAAAGTAAATAAGCTTCATCTTTGGTTTACAACAACAGCTTGTTGGATACAGTGTGTGTGTTACATATATAAGTACCACCTCATTAACTTCATTGTAGGTCACTTGAAGTATCTCAGTTTAGTTGCCCAGATGTAAAACAACTATGTAATGATATTTTCAATGTCTGCCTTGTCTTCTTAAACTTTGGAGACACTCTCGCCTGCAATGTGTCTGTAGCACACCTGTGTTTGCTAGAGCCTGTTAACAACACAAAAATAATAGATATCAAAGCCAAGAGGGAAAACTATCTCTTTCCCTAACTTCTCATACCTGTGCAGAATGCCACAGAATGAGATACACAAAGAGGTGTTAATGTGGATAGATTCAGAGGCATAACTAGCAGTTACTTTTACCATATATTCATATACAGTACTTTTCCTAACAGTGGGTTGTTTGTAAATGCAGCTACTTCAGGCCATAATTCCTATACAAACTCGTTCGTTTACCTTAAATACCTGTGTAACCTTGTTACTGCTCACACTCTTTAGTGTTTTTACTTCTCTCCAGAAAAGGACAGCGCCATTTTACAGGCAGGAGGCTGTGGTACAAAAGTGGACGTGGTCACGTTGCCATCCTTGCATTTGAGCCCCTTCTGGGGGAGAGTGCTGTCCAATGGCAAGAATTAGCAGAAACCGATCTACGACTGCTTCCTCTTTCTCTCTCCTCCTTCACTCCCTCAGCCCAGGAAAGAGATAAACATGTCTTAGAGTGTGCAGCAATTTCTCCTAGGGTCTAGGATGATAAATACAGTGCTCTCACATGATCCTTTAGCAGAGAACTCCCTCTTTGGGGTCAGGCCAGCCAGCGCTCAATCTGTGACTGTAGGGGAACAGCTTAATGATTTGGAAACCTTTGAGGCTTGTCTACAAACCACTTTTAGCCTACACCTATTTCAGGGTCTTGCATAAAGCTGCTCCTCCATCTACCTGCACACAGAGGAACAGGCTGTTTCACTGGCCCTACTAAACACCTCTTGGACCATAAACGACCACACAATAAGAATGACTTCTTTTCATTCTTAAAGGCAGCAAGCAGGTACCTCCAAGTGTGTGCCTCCATGGTGTCTTGTGGAGCACATGCATGTTCAGGAAGACATGGGAAAGGAGGGAAGACAGCAATGCCAAATAACAGCCTTCACAGCAGCAGTGGGACCAGACCTGACATGCTTATAACTGGACACAGGAGTAATGTGGTGGACAAATTTCACACACACTCAGCAAACTGAAGTCATTGCAGTGCTGAGCTGCCAGATTAGTGCTCCAATAATTGGGTGCCAAATTCTCATTGAAATCACTTGAATAGATACCTTGTGGGCCCTGATCAGATATCCTCAGCATACCTGTGTCTGATTTCTACTTATCCAAACTAATCTTGATACTCAGTTGAGTTTGATTTTATCCAAGTCAATAACAACCCTCCTGCCCTCCAACCTTTCTTATCTTGCAGACTTATCAGTCTCTGAGGGAGGAAATAAGACACAAAATATTGCCCAAGACCCTTCCTCTACTCAAACACACTTCTGATTATTCATTTCATTAATTGATTGCACTAGGGAACTGCAGCATAAAGCACATCACATTTAGGACACATCTGCATTCTCCTTTTTAATACCTTTTCATGATTTGCAATGTATTTCTCTCATTTAGAGGCAGAATAACATTTCCTAATGCAGACTGAATTTATTCAGAAGCACAGAAGTCAGTTGCCTTTACTACTGACAGATGCACTTCAACGTAATTAGTTTCATGACTATTCATGAAATAACTCATTTGAACTTTTGCCACTAAAATGTTAATGAGTAAGACCGGATAGTGGTTTGGTAATGGGATATAGATCCTTTAACAGTTTGTTAGTTCAGATCTGGCCCATGTCCACCATGACCAAAGGTCATTACTACCTGAACAGTATTTGATAATCTGAGCAAGACGAGTTGGTAGCATTAAGCCCATGCACAGCAAGAAAGAGCCTTACAATTTGCTCTCAGTAGAAAAGCAAAGTGAAGAAAGGTCACTGCAATGTGCTACTTTTACATAGCCGCAGTCAGAAAATTTCAGTCATTAGGACTGTTCACCCAGGACCTTTAACCAGCAATGAATTCAATGAAGGTAGAAGAGAAATAATTTGAGTTGAAAAAGCTTGTGGATTTTTTGTGCAAGATACAATTAGCCTCTCTGACTCACTGACGCAGATTGTTTGCTTTTAGCACACCTCTAACGAGGGCTGGAAAAATAAATACTAAACCCCATAAAACATCATACTTGGTGTTTCTAAGTTTTAGCCAGTCACTCATTAGATTCAGAAAAGCATTTCAGAGGTAAACCATGTTATTCCTGGTGTATTGTTCACAGTCACCACTCCAGCAAACCAAAAAGTTACACATGACTTTCAATAGTGGCCAACACATACTGCATCTGCTCTTTTAAAAAAATGACGCTCTTCTGTTTGGGTAGTAATATAATTCAGCTCATACAGAAGTACATCCCAAAATTAATAAATTCACCCTGACAGCACATCAGTGCAAGCCTTAAAAAATTATTGCTACCTCTTCACAGACAGTGAAATGGGACATCCAACACAACTATTTGTTCAGGGACTTAGAGGAACCGAGACCAATTAAGTTTTCATGAGGAACTTTAGGAAGGGTAGGCACAACACAATTATGCAAACAGAAATTCAAACACTGCACTCAAGCTGGCAGCCCTTCTCTTATGACTGCATATGGGCTTGACCGAGGTTATGTGTCTCACTAACAGATAACTCCATCACCATATTCCTTTGCATTGCCATCTAACTCCTGGCTTTACATTGAGTCACAACACAGCCATATAATGAATCACAGAATAGCCTTGGTTGGAAAAGATCTCTAAGATCATCAAGTCCAACCATTAACCCAGCACTGCCAAGTCATCACTAAACCATGTGCCTCAGCACCACATCTACACGGCTCTTAAATACCTCCAGGGATGGGGACTCCACCACTGCCCTGGGCAGCCTGTTCCAGTGCTTGACAACCCTTTCAGTGAACAAAGTTTTCCTAATATCCAATCTAAATCCTGAACAAGCCCACTCCTGAAGCACTAATTTTGAAACAAATATGCAATATATGCCATAGATGCAATTTCCTAACTTACCTTAGCTTTTCTCTTCTTTAGTCTCCTAAGAATATAGTTTTATTTGGACTAGATTATCTTCTGCAAGAGATCATCAGCAAGAGATCTCACAAACTCTCACTACTCTTCTTGGCCATGGAAAATGAAATTAAAACTGCTGAGTGGCACCTAGGCCTGTGTGGATTTGACTCTTTCAAATGTAGTTATGGGCTACAGTCCTTAAACATCCATGTGTGCAGATGTAGGATAAATGAAATGCTTGTAGGGTGCTGGTATTCCATTAAATCTTTAAAATAATGATCAGGACTTAGGTTTCAGTTTTGCACTCATTTTTTTTTAAGACACATCATATAAGATAGTAATTCTAGCTTATTATTTTCTTTAAAAAAAGAGTCACAGCTTGGATAAAAATCAATCATCTAACTGGGCAGCTATGATACATTTACATATACATACACATACATATATATATGTGTGTGTATATATATGTGTGTATATATATGTGTGTGTGTGTGTATATATATATATATATATATATATATATATATATATATATATATATATGACTGGGCTTGACAATACATGAAACAGCCAAGAATAATTTATTGAGCAGTGTTGTCTTAGATTTCACATAGGACAGTGACTGTACATGCCTGTGTTTTTCAGGTGCCAAGACCTCTGCAGTGAGCCCGGTTTTTAGAGTGGAGCTGCTCAGTAACTTTTGCAAATCAGACTCTCATAAGGTGTTTCAGACTAGGAACCCACTGGGGAGGTATTTTAACCATTAGTCATTTTGGAAAGCTTGAGACAGCAGTAGATATGCAAGGTTAAGCATCTCACTTCATGCACGTCTCAAAGGATAACTTTCACATTACAGCCTGTAGCCTTAATGCCACAGTTACTTGCCCACTCAGAAGCAGTTTTTTTTCCTCCATTGCCAACTTTCACACAAACACGTGCAGCAGAGTAATGATGTTGCATACAAGACGCAAACAACAATTCATTAATTAGTTAAGAACCCTTCAAACCCCACACCAACACAAACAAATGTGGTTTTGCCTATGTTATGCAGGCACGCTTCAGTAACAACCCAGCTGCCCCATGCTTTCACTTGACCATCTCCAGTTGGGATATGGAGTCACCCCTGCAGTCCTTAAGTAAACCCCTGACTGCACCCAGTCTGGGACAGCCTTTCCCAGTAAACCCCTCAATGCTAAAACAGCTCAAACCAAAAAACCTTTGATTAACTATTGCATTGCAGTAAGTGGCTAGTACTTTTGTCTAGGAAATCACGCTGTCAGTCAGTGGCGTCACCTGAAGTACAACTGTATCCAAATTACTTGTTCATCAACTTTAATACTTAATCCAAACAGATTGGATGGCAGCTTCCAAAACATACTGATATTACAAGGCAGAGATGACAGAAGGATTGCCTCGATGTAGCACAACTGAACCTGTCTGAATTCACAGACTCAACAGGGAAAAAGTGTACTTTCAATAACACTGCTTGAATACTACACTTCCATTCTCTAGAAAGGGGGCATTTTATTCTGTTTTTAGATTTTTCCTCAATCAACATCCTATGGCACTGTTTTCCTACTGACAGATCTTTTTGCTGTTTGCAGTGATAGTTTCTTTTTTCTTTTTTTTTTTTTTTTAATATTTGTGATTCTTCTAAAGTGGGATCTTCTGCACTTCACACTGATGTTCCTGAAATAACTTTGAAGAAATAACAAGCCTCCCCCCTTACTTTATAGGTTCTCTAATACAACGTAAGCAGCTTTACAAGGCTTAGCTAGTCTCTGCTGACCTAACTGCATATTTTACTCCTACAATAAACTAAAATAAGCGGTCTGCTTCCGCAACAATTGACTAATTAACATAGTGATTTTGTTAGTTCCTTATTAACAACAACAAAAAAAAAATCCTAGTCTTTGAAAAGACAGATATATCAAATAATAGTTGATAAGATTACTAGAAAGAGAGACAGACATCATCCCAATAAGTAAATCAATGTTGTAATAAGGTTGTTATGGTTTGTTGTTTGGCTTTTTAAAATTTCCAGTAATTTAGGGTTTGGTTGGTTTTTTTTCTTTGCCTCTGATTCATTTTCTCAAGAGCAGACACTGTGTTCAAATCCCTGCTGGCTGCTGTGTTTGACCGCTCACCAATCAGCAGTATGGTGTTTATATGGGATCTGTCTGCTCCTGAGTCAGTGCATCCCTGCAGAGAGCATGAGGTCATTTGCTGCTAGATCAGAGCACCAGCGGGGACGGCCAGGAGCTGAGCCCAACTGTGGCAGCCCTTTACACAAGAGGCAGTCTCCTCTCCTCTGCCTGCTATGAACTTCCCTGTCTTTGCTCCAGAAGAGGCCAATAACAGGTTTTCTATTAACAGACGTATTTAGGAAAGATAAGCTCGCAGAATTTACTTAATGGTTTGACTCGATGATCTTAGAGGTCTTTTCCAACCACGGCTACTCTATGATTCTATGACCTGCACCATCTATGTCTCTTGCGCTGTGCAAAAGGGATATATACACTGCATGTACACACTGTATATACACTGACATCAGGAAGTACTGGGGTGAGAGGGCATTTAATTGGGAAAAAAAAGCCCAAAACTCTTCTCTCAAACTCAGCTCATCACTCTTACGATGGCAGACAGCATTTAGATGTGATACCCCCAGCCTATCTCCTTTATGTTTGCCCACAAAGGAATCAGCAAAGATGCCTTCAAATTGCTATCATTAAACCTCAGAACTGGTGCCTTATAGAAAAGAAACTAGGCAGCACTCATTTCAGTTCAAGCCATCAGGCAGAAAATTGCATGTTGATGCAAACTTACTTCATAAGGGCTTAATCATTTTCTTTTCATGGATTTAGTTCTATCATATCTGAAAATTTGGTTTCTAAAGCCCCAGTGGCAGCTCCGAGGAGCAGTATTTGATCAAAAATACGTCATCCTTTGGCTTTAGCCACTGCCAACACTTTTTGCTTTTAGAAAAAAAAAATATTTGCTATCCATAACCAAAACTCAATGGCCACAGATTTTTTCAATTCCTCATTTTCAGAGTTTCACACTCTGGCTGACTAATTTGGGTAAAGGTATAAGTAACTGAACGTGAGAATCTAGTGGGAAATGAAAAGCAATGGTATCCATAAGCATTGTTACATCCATAGCATATAATAAAATTATGTAGGTAAGAGACTAAACAAACACTTAAGATGATCCCAGGAATGACAGTGAGTTAGAGCAAAGAAAGAGACACAGCTTGTTTCCAGCAGTTTATGTGGTGACAAGCCTTATCTCCCAGAGATGCCACCATCAGTACTGTTAATGCATGAAACACTACAAATGAGAAAATGTACATGTGTTCAAGATTGATATGGTTTTTTGATCTTGTTTTACTCCAGAAATTCCAGAAACTCAAGATTCAAGGCTTCAAGGTAGGGACTTAACAAGAAACATGCTTTTTCTAAAGATGTGACTATCTCGAGATGAATTGAGAGGAAACACTGCTCAAAAGGGCAAAACCTTCCAAGGTGCCAAAACCTTTCACAGTGCACTCATTATGTAGCTTTCCACCTAGTTTATGAAACTGGTTGAAGTGTGTTTGTATTTGAGTGATCAGGATAACACTTCAGGTTCAAGAGTAATGGCCTCAAATTGTGCCAGGGGAGATTCAGATTGGATATTAGGAAAAATTTCTTCACTGAAAGAGTTATCAAGCACTGGCACAGGCTGCCCAGGGCAGTGGTGGAGTCCCCATCCTTGGAGGTATTTAAGAGACGTGTAGATGTGGTGCTGAGGGACATGGGTGAGTGGTCAATTGGCAGTGCTAGGTTAAAGGTTGGACTTGATGATCTTAGAGGTCTTTTCCAACCAAGGCTATTCTGTGATTCCATGATTTAATCATATCTTAAAGGCCAGAAGGGACCACCATCTCACTCGATTTCCTGAGTGTCTCAAGTCCTCACATTTAACCTAGGAACTCTTACACTGAGCTCAAGCCTCTATGTTTAGCTAAGGCATATCTTCCAGGGAGACATCTGCTCACGAGAGGAAGAAATCCAGCTACGAATGCAGCAGTTCCCTTACTTATTTGCTCCAATGCACAATCATACTTATTACCAGTCACAATTGCTGTGCACAGGACTTCACCTTCCAAGCACAGACTGTTGCTCAGCCTCCCTTTTCATGACAGAAGAGCTCTTTAGTGTTCAGTATTTATTTTCACCTTACAGTGCTAACATGTCAATTTTGGATAAAATCAGCAGATAAATGCTTAAATTTCTCCTCCGAGGGCATCTTCAGTGGCCCTTGAATCATCTGCGAGCTCTTTCACTTCTCCAGTCTTCCCAATTGCAGTGTCAATGCTGAAAATATGCTTAATATTTTTTTTCAGTATCCTAAACAATCTTTTGTCTTTCTTCCATGTCTGCCGCTTTGGACATTTTTACAAGCATGTTCTGTGGAAGGAGAAACCTGACCTGCCTAAAATAGTGACAGCTGATGCACTGGCACGTCCTACAAAAAAGCTGTTTGAAACCACAGGACCTCCAAGCACCCCTGTATGTATCACTGAAGCCCATAAACACTGGCTGCGTGTGCTTGTTTTCTCTGCAAGGCACTTTACCAAAGACCAGAAACATCAAGAAAAACTGGGATTTCTTCCTTCTTGGCTGTAAAAAACAAATACCAAAGCACTCACTGGCTGAACAGCACAAGGCAAACTGAAAAACGGTTAAGCTACCCACAAATGTTTGACTGGAGGTCATTTTCAGCCCTTGGGAAGAAATATCAAAGCAGAAAGACATGGGATGGCTACAACTAAAAGCATAGCCTAAGACCTTAACCACTGCCTCATCAGAAGTTAGCACCAAGGCCCAGACAGGCTCCAAAGAAACTGCAGCTCAGCACCTGCTTAACACATCTTTTTACGTATCTTTTTCAGGGTAAGAATTATCAAAGGAAATGCTGTACAAACAACTCACTACGCAATTTAAAGGTGAAATTTTAATTGCACAAAAATAAAGGCCTTTGGCCTTCATTACAAAACCATTTTTATCTTTGTCCTCTTGCACATTTGAATTGCTCTTGATTGTGCAAGTGAACACATCACCTGGTTGTGCAAGTTCCAGCAAGGTGACACTTATTCAGCAAATATATGTAAGAAATTGAACTTCTAAAATGTTAGATGCGTAAATGTAATTGCTTTCCTATAATTATTCTAGGCTGTAATTTAAATATCATCCCTCCAATACAACTATGTAAAAAGATGAGTTCTGCACCATGCACATAGATTTGAAAAGCATCCTTTTCTGTAGCTGTGGATGTATTATCGATCCAATCTTGTATTTCATGTTGGATGACCATAAAACACTTTTAAATGAAAATTTATGAGGCAGAAGCAAAGTGGAACTTCACATAGGAACTTCTAAGCTCAGTCACGATACCTTCACACGCATATCTCAATAATATTGAGAAGAATCACCTTGTCAAAGAGTGCACATATCACCAGCCAAACAAAGAGAAAAAAATATTATTTTGAGTTAGAGTATGGTATTTCTTTGTTCTTTCCCTTTCTGTGGCTTACACTGCATTTTTGGCAGTAATCCCCCCACTGTGTTATTTCACTGTTTCTCCACAAAAATTGCCTTTCAGAAGTCTGCATGTACGCATCCATCCATCCATCACAGCTACATATGCTGAATAATCCAGATTAACAATCCAACAAATATTACAAAAACCTATAGTTTTTACTTGCAGACTTACAGGGGGACTTAGGGAAGTGTTGTCTGTGTCTTGCTCTGAATGAGCACTATGCACTTCTGGAAAGACCTTAGTACTCTCAGGCAATTCCAGAGCTTTCTGGCTCCTGTATATGTAGCCACAGATTCTTCTCTCGGATGTGTCAGAGCTAATGCATCTCTGAGGCCAAATTAAAGTATGATACAATTCTGAGATCTTCACAGCGATAAAACCTATCAGTGGCATCTTGAGTAGAGTTTGACAGCATTTAAACCTGCCTCTGGTCTCACTTCTTCGTCAAGAAAATGGACATACCAAACAGTGGCCAAAAGAAAGCAGAGACCAGTGCTCACCTGCTGCTCTGCTTTGGTTACTGCTATTAATTATGCACAAATTCCTTGTACTTTCAAGGGTTTATGGCTATCTTGATGTCCTAGTTTCATTTCACTGGCACTTATTAAAATTTCAAAGGACCTGCCTGCCTCAGGTGGTCTTTCCTTCTTCTGATTCAGAGCTACAGCATTACTACTGCGACACAGCAACAAACAGGGAGCCCTGAGGAAAACTGAGCAGTTCAGCCCACAGATCTCAGAGGATTATATATGATAATGTTTACTTGTGCAACACACACAACATCCTGTGTGACCAAAAGGCTGGAGCAGGCAGCTTGGGCTCCCCAGCCACGCAGTGTGACTAGCTGCAGCCAGCACAAGCCATAATCATGCCAATCCTTCTCTGGGAATGCCTTCAAGGAGGACGGCGCTGAGCCCATACCATCCCGCCTCCCTCCCACAGCTGGCAAGACAGGCACAATCCCCCTGCAACCCCTCTTGCGTAACCAAGGGATGAATCCAGCCCTCAGTATTTTTAGACAGCAAACTGAGCTGCAGTATCTTTCAGTACATCAGGCAGGTTGCCTGAACCAGTTCCAGGCAGCTGTGTGTGGAAGCATCACGTGAAGATAGCCAACACACCTCACACAACCAAGGGTGCAATTAAGAGGAAAATTCCCAAATGGCTCAGCCCACAGTTTTGCACAGGAAATGCAATGGAAATAGAGCAACACATTTCTTCTCCAACTGTTTCCTGTTTACATGAAATCCAGCATTGAAGGGACCCTATAAAGGCAAACACCATAATTGCTAAGCACTGCCCAAGTTAATCGGGTCTGCAGAGAGGTCCAGACTATGCCTCAAAGAATGCCCTCTTCTTTTTCAAATTCTCTCTGTCCTGGACTCAGAGGAAAAGGTTTCAATATACAAGGCCCTTTCTACCGACCATTAAACACATTTAGGTTTAGCCATCTTTACACTTGGGAGCCATGAGGAGTGATCCAAAAAGACAAGAGAGAATACAGGGAATTCCCTTGCAGGAAATGGCAGCTTGAAGTCTCTTGCAATGAAGCTAATTTTCTAAGCCTTTGAGATGTTGTCCAGGAGATTTTGGTGATTTTTTTTTTTCCTAGACTCATTCTCCAGTCTTCCTGCTTATTTCCCAGCTACTTTTAACTGCCTAGACTATACTGAATTGAACTAAATCTAATACAGAAATAGGTAATCATCCTAACAAAAAGTACAGAGCCAGACAACTCATTCATTATGATCTCCTACAATGACTTCAAAAGTTGCCTTTTGTGAAAACTGTGATTGACCCTAAAAACATCACAAACCTGTGATTTTTCTCTCCCCACATACACACTGAAGAGCAGAGAAGAACAGATGGATCTCTGAGAAGTTCTACAGGCATGGGACTGGAGAAAGAGCACTCAGTGTCTACATAAGTTTACAGCTGGGATTGTCCATTGTTCTTCTGCTGATAGACAGTAAAGAACAGCATTATTATAATTCTGAAATGGTCTTGTGCTTTTTGCCTCCGGAAGTCTGCACTTTATGCTTCACTTCTTTCTTATTTGACTTAAAACTTGGTCCTGACCTATGAATCTACCTGCAGAAAAGCATTAAAGTGAAATGCTGAAAACTTGGCCCACATTGCTACAATGGCACAGGTTTAAGATTTGTTTTAGGTCTCTCAAATTAACCTCTTATCACTTTGGATGATTACCCAAGTGCTACCAAAAATGTACTGTCCTAACATATTGCTGAAGAAGTTGTAGAACTATATAAAAAAAAGAAGAGTAACAGTGGTTGGTTTAAATTTTACTTCGAAAAAGTAACCCTGAAAGGTTTGAAGCCTTCTCTAAATTTAGTGAAATGAACTTATCTGAACTTTAAAATGTACAGCATGTTGGGATTGTAGATCAAGTTCACCGTCCCTGTAAGAGATGAAAAAGAATCAGAATCAAAGATTTTCAATATTCAAAATCTCTAATATAGTTGAAGCCTGGGCCTGCATCTTTCACTCTGCATGCTGATTTGCTGAATCTTCACCGCGAGGTGAACTGGAAGCAGCTCACAGAAGTCAGCCAAAGGGTACCACCTAATGCAGGACCACAGTCCAGGCTGGTATCAAATAAAACACGGCACTATTAAGAATAGAGTACACATAACACATGGCAAAGTGGAAAACAGGAGTTCATCCCTATGTGTCAGTAACTGCAGGTGCAGTAAGCCTCTATAAAGCAATACTTGTTCCATTTCACAAAATCACAGATTGTTCAGGGCTGGAAGGGACCTCTGGAGATCATCTAGTCCAACTCCCCTGACAGAGCAGGTTCACATAGAGCTAGCTGCACAGGATGGTGTCCAGACAGGTTTGAATATCTCCAGAGAAGGAGACTCCATCACCTCTCTGGATAGCCTGTGCCAGTGCTCTGCCACCCTAAAAGTAAAGAAGTTCCTCCTCATGTTTAGGCAGAACTTCCTGTGCTCAAGTTTGTATCCATTGTCCCTTGTCCTGTCACTGGGCACCACTGAAAAAAGACTGGCCCCATCCTCCTGACACCCATCCTTAAAGTATTTATAAGCACATTTGCTTTTGAGCAGTGCCATAAAACTGAGACACTGCATGATGCATTCAAGGGTGGTGCTATTTTCTACTCAAGGGTGATAAAACTATGTTCATCATTAGTGTGACTGCAGACTACTGGATAATGCAGTAAGCTGTAGTGAGGAGTCCAAATACAAACAGATTTATTTACCTAACTTGGGTTAGAAATAGGATTACTATTTAAACACATTGAAATGTCTACTGGGATAAGCTATTTCACAAAACGGTTACCCAATGGCACAACTGGACACCTCCCTCCACAAAGTCTTCCACACTTTTCAGAAGTGCTTGTTGCTTTTGTTTACAAGCCAAAGATCAAAAGATGTTTTAAGCTAAACAGATCATAACCTGATAAAGGCGAGGTGCAAGCCAAGAAAGTCATATGGAGGGAGCACCGACACCAGGAACCGAAGACGCCAGCTTTGGTTAGACAGGTTTCATCATATACGCCTTAACCACTGAATTTAATCAGTGAAAATGCTGTAGCTCTTCATGAACTAATAAACTGTCAGGAAGAATTTAGAAGCTTACTAATTACTGTATACTTGTAAAAAAGCCATAATTATGTTAATATTTGCAGAAGAACAGGTTTAGTACAACTTCTGCGAAAACTGCATAGATCTGGTGGAAAATACCTGAACCGGTACTTCCACTTGGTGCAAAAGTATTTTTTCAGTTAGAGAAGAGTTAATGAACAAAATCTGTCATGTGCAAGTACCTGCAATATGACTGCAATATATCTGTGGGGTATCCACATCAGCGCCTCTTTAGACTCATGCAGATTTAAACAAAGACTGAGAGGTATTTACTCATAAATCAGTCAAATATGTAAATCCTAGGATTTGCACACATTACCTCAAGTTATTAGACAACGAAAGCTGATCCAAAGAAGGTCAGCAGGCATTTAGTGCAAATGTACACTTAATAAAACAAGAGACAGAAAAACCTGACAAAATATTCAGGAAAATCACATAAGGATTATCTCTGTAAGAGAATCAAGTCTTCACATAGCTTTGAATCTCTTCTCTTTTTACGTTAGCATTCTTTTATGGCTGGTCATGGTAAAGAAGAAAACTTGTCCTATGGCATTAGTGGAAGCTTTGCCTCAGGAAAGCATGGTAGGGCTGGGTTTGCTTGCTGAAACACAAAAGCAAAAACGTAGCAGCCACAGGCAGAGAGTTAAAAGCTCCTTTTGTACCTGTTTCTTACACCAGCCACAAAAGTATCCCTCCAAAGAGATGAATGGTCAATTGGAAGATGCTCTCCAATTGTTCAGCTGCAGTGATACACCTGCAATTCTGAATAAACCAGGAAATCATGAATAATCTTTAAAGTAAAGATGAAACACTGATTCTGACTTACAAGATCAAAATGCCTGAATCCTGGAGTACCACAAAATCCTAGCTAGATTAATTTTTAATCACTGCAAATGAGGAGAGAAATTGCCAGCTAGTAGAGGGCAGATTAAACGTTAATGTAGTCCAGAAACTTTGAAACTTAAAATTGAATTGTTGGAGAAACACTCTTAGGCCAAAAGAAAAGATGTTCAAAAAACACAGAAAAAGAGTGGTGGCTGATACTTATTCTGCTGTGTTGTAACCAGCAGAATGTTTCTCCCCAGGAATCTGAAGAGGGCTTGGAGCATCCAGAGCTAGGCTTCATTTCAGTGAACAGGGTTGTACGGTCTGTTGGGCAGCTTCTCAGACCTCCTTGGCTGGTACAATGTTATATGGGTCATTTGAACCAAACCAAATCTGTTTTTCTCCATCAGCCTCGAGAGGGACTTTTACAAGAGCATGTAGCAATACAATGAGGGGTAATGGCTTTAAACTGGAAGAGGGTGGATTTAGACTAGATATTAGGAAGAAATTCTTTACCATGAGGGTGAGACACTGGCACAGGTTGCCAAGAGAAGCTGTGGCTGCCCCCTCCCTGCAAGTGTTCAAGGCCAGGTTGGATGGGGCTTTGTGCAACCTGGTCTGGCGTGAGGTGTCCCTGCCCATGGCAGGGGGGTTGGAACTAGATGATCTTTGAGGTCCCTTCCAACCAAAACCATTCTGTGATTCTATGCCTCTGCCTGGCAGACACATATAGGCACCCTTGTCAAAGTCAGCCAGGAGTGCTGCTTACAACTGCAGCACCAGGCAGATAATTTTAAATTTTAGCCCAAATGCAGAGCTGAAACCTACACTGGTTAACAACAGCAGAAAGAAATTCATCCAAGTATCTGGGAAATACAAGTACGCTTTCAGATAGCTGCCAAGTCTGAAGCTTTAGAAAGTATCAACATACTATGTAGGCCAGTAAGTAGTGCTGGATTAAGCGTGAATGCTGAAGGTCTATTAAAATTATTAAAATTAACTTAACAACTTAGGCTTTATGACCTCTAACTGCATTAAGATGTCTCAACATGCTTGTAAAATAAACAGCTGGAAAATCTGACCTAACTATCCATATAACTAACATATGGATGTTTCCTTAACTCTGCCCACAGTCCAAAGCATCTTCCAGAGGTACAAACCTCTTCCCTTATCTTAAACAAAAAGCCAAAGGGACAGTTTGGGGCTGCGGAGGGGATATGGCATGAAGCTGAGGGCCAGCAGTTCAGGGACCAACCAGGGTGGGAGTAGGCTTAGGGTTTCCAGCATGCAAGGTACTCTGGTAAGGCAACGAAGCCTCCTCAACTCTCTAAAAGAGGGAATTTGAAAGATGGGTGGCAGAGTCCTGGCTTCCATTTTAAACTCTGCACTGAGGCAGCTATTCATCCCAGAAAAGCATCATGCAGATGCACAGGGGGACATAAAAATGTTACCGGGAGCAGGTGCGGCAGTCTGGAGGTGGAGGAGAGCTCATCTGCTCCAGTACCACTACTCACCCCATCTTGTGACAGAGTGTCATGCTGAAGATAAACCTTAATGCTCACCTTAGGTGACAGAAATGAAGAAACATTTTAGCAGAGCAGATTTAAACAGAGTACGCGCTACCTCTTACTGATAAAGATAAGGCACCTTTTTTAAAGCTCTCGTATTATTGTCTGTTCCAGGACAGTTTTCTGCTTACTTGGGTAAAATAACTCTAAGTTTATGATTTACAAATAGGCAATGCCAGATGCTCTTTGCCAGTAAATATAACACAAATTCAGAGCAAGCTGGGATAGAGAAAATGGACTAATTTAATGTAAAACAACAGCTATGCTCTTTATGCAGTCCTCACTGCATGGGTCCAAGGTGCTGAGAACCAGTAAGTGGGGAGAGTACAAGCACACACCCTCCTAACATCATTTGCGTATATATTTGGTCCAACATGTAACCAGAATCAGTGACAAAAATGTTTTAAATCCAAAAGTGAGTAAAGCTGGTCACAAGTCCTTAGCATTGCCACTGAAATGCCCAGAGGGCTTTCAGAGCTTGGTTCAAGAAGCTGACAGTGATTTCCACTGTGAAGAAACAGCTAACAAGAGAAGACACCAGAGAAGCTGCATGTTTAATGCCCTCCAGCACTTACAAAAGTCACAATCAAAAATGCCAAGATTTTCAAACCTAGAATTTCTGTTTGCAAATGCTAAATATCACAGATCTCACTGAACCTGAAATACTGAAACCTGCAATAAGAAATGCCGTAACTACTGCTTAGCGTGAAAAAAACAATTGTGCCTAAAAAGAACCAAAAAGGAAGCCCTTTCCAGGCTGAAGTTCCTTAAAGCAAAGCTACTGTGCCCTGGCCCTCAGAGGGGTGCCTCTGTTCAGCTGCTGCTGTGCAGAACTAGCACACAGGAGCTGTAGTTTCAACACAAGGAGGGTTTCAAAGGCACCACTGGTGCTGGATTCTGCTTGGTGACGCTGGGTAGTGCCATCTGTTTGCTCCCAGTCTGACCAAAACTGATGAGCAGGGAAAGGGATGGAGGGAAAAAGCATGATTCATTCACAGCAATGCTGCTGCAAGGTGATGCTGTGTGGTATGATCTCCTGGGAATGTATATGTAATGCTCTTCGAACCATGAGGGAAGAAGTTGTGCGCTAATTAGTTCCCTGGTAATTGGCCATGTAATGTCATTCCTTGCAATAGGATTGTTGGGAAAACATTGGATATCATCTGATTTTAAAAAAAAGAGGAAAGAGTGTTCTGTGACGGCAACTTAATGAGATGGGCTTCAAACCATCCCTAAGCAAGCTGGACAAGAAAAATAAATGATGACCTGTTCAGAGGAGACTGAGAAGATAGTTGCAACCATTGGAGATATTCACAGACAAAATTTAGGAGCCCGGGCTATACAGGGAAAAAAACTGAAGACGTAATTGTCCCTGCATACCAACCTGGATCCTCAAAGATTTCAGGAGCCTCACTTAAGACCACAGTATTTGGGAAGCCATGCAGGAAATGAGCCATACCTCCAGAAGTACATGAGCACTGCATGTCAAAAACAGACATCCTTCGCAGTAGCAAGAGACACGGACACTTAATGGCTCTGGGTGGAGGATCCAAGTGGGACAGCAAGCAGGGCTGCGAGGGCACAGGGCTGCTGCAGCTCACCCCCAGAGGAGGAGACAGATGAAGCCCTTCCAGGAGCACCCTATGACCAGGGCAGGTGGTATGGAGGGCCTTTGATCACTCACACACCTCCTGGAAAAGCAGGACAGTGGGGACCTTGCAGCTCCATCCACGGTTCTCAACCACGCCCCCGTATAGCTACTGTCCTGAAAGCACCTCTCAAGACAGGCTGGGGGAGTTGGGGTTGTTCAGCCTGGAGAAGAGAAGGCTCTGGGGAGACCTTATAGCACCTTCCAGTACCTGAAGGGGCCGACAAGAAAGCTGGAGAGGGACTTTTTACAAGGGCATGGAGTGATAGGATGAGGGGTAATGGCTTTAAACTGAAAGATGGTAGATTTAGACTAGATATTAGATTTAGACTAGATATTAGGAAGAAATTCTTTCCTGTGAGGGTGGTGAGACACTGGCACAGGTTGCCCAGGGAAGTTGTGGCTGCCCCCTCCTTGGCAGTGTTCAAGGCCAGGTTGGATGGGGCTTTGAGCAACCTGGTCTGGTGGGAGGTGCCCCTGCCCATGGAAGGGGGGTTGGAACGAGATGGTCTTTGAGGTCCCTTCCAACCCAAACCATTCTATCAAAATAGTGTCGTGGGATAGGACCTGAACAGGACCAAATGCAACTGGTGGTGCCAAGTCCCAAGCAGCAGTGCTAGGGATGGCTCTGCCCTGAGAGCAGCATTTCACAGCCCTCCCTTCTACGTGGGGGGGTTTCAGGCCCCTGTATTTTGTTGCTATTATTCATATGCGGGTGAATTATATTAACATTTGTATCCAAATGTAGATACCTCCCACCGCCACAGCAGCCACACACAAACACGCCGATTATACTGTGTCTGGGGCACAGCCCTAGTAACAGAGATAAAAATCAACACATCCAGGGAACATGAAAGAAAAAGGCAGCGCAAGAGTGAGTCAGCAAATGCAAGCAATATGTTAGGCGAGCGTTTCTGAACACACCGTGAGGTTATTTATGCAGCTGACAAAGTCACATCCCTGAGAAACTGGGCAACACATCACCCTGGGGCAGGAGCCCCCTCCCTTTGGCAGGGGGCCCTCTGTATTTTCATACTGGTTTGGGGAATGCTTTACTGCAGATTTCTCCCATTGCCTGCCCTGCCCCCAAAATCCCCTTAAATCTGGGAAAGGAAAAATCTGTGCCATGTTTAGAACGACAGAATGTGGAGGTCTGGTAAAGCAGGGGAGGCCGGTTGTGCCACTGTGTCAGGTGTCACAATAAAGGCTGCAGGTTTTCAGCATTAGCCCAGCCACTTTGCAGCCAGGAAATGCTCCACCGAGCCTGTTTATAAATTAGCCTGTGGTCCGGCTCATCCTCCTGCCAGCCCACATTTCTCTGCAAAACAAGTGACTTGGTGTCTCAACATACCGTGGCCACGTGTCCCTTTCAGCGGGCAGGCAAACGGCCAGCAGTACACAGGTCAGAACCTCTCCTCTCCCACCTCATGCCAATCACCAACAACTACATTTTGTTCACTGGACATAGCTGCAGAAAGCAGCGAATGAGAAGAAAAAGCAAGGTACGAAGCTGGGAAGTTATACAAAAGTCAGCAGATTTCATGTGATCAGCAAACTTATTTGCAGTTTTTCTGATGTAAATCCTGTTTTTCTGCCACTTTGAAAATGCAGACTCTAATTAACTCTTATTCCTTTATGCTCTGGGGCCCTGAAGAGGATACTTGCTTTTGTAAATGATATTTATAAAGCAAGAGCTATTTAATACCTGCTTAACATATATCCATAACCTTCAAAATGTCTCCTCCAAGTCAACACACCCTGACTTGAACAGGGATTTCTTTCCCCTTTCTGTTTGGCAAGGCTCTCTCCAGCACAGGGCCAGTAACCCAGAGCAGCCTGAGCCCCTGCCCGCGTTAACTGATTCAACACTGGAGATGAGTAGTTTTATTCGGGAAGAGAAGCACTTGCACACAGAGGATAGCACCTAAGCCAGTCTCTGGAAAACAAGCATTTCTGAGTTTAATCTTCATGCCTTCTAGTGATTCCCCACATATTGCCATTTACTCCATAGCCACATCCTGCATTTACATCCTCTTACCGGTATCCCTGCAGGAAGCCTGTCGGATGGAGGCTTACTCTGACTCCAGCAACGCTCATATCTTTGTCTGAATCAAACCTATGTCTAAACCTAGAGCCACCTCATATACTCATGCATGAAAATTTACATCCTCTTCCCATTCAAGTCACAGGCATGTCTCCCATTGACTTGGACAAATCCCAGATGCCAATTTTAATAAAGTCTTTGAGAATCTGTAGTACTCCAGACAGGTGCCTTACCCACTCTTTGAATGAAGCAGGTTGAGCAGGATCATCCAGAGACCAGACTGCAGGGTGTCATCATAGCAGCCTGCGAGATCCAGTTAGAGAGGGATGTTTGTCTAGTTCACAACTTAAGAGTGTTTGTCCTCACAGCTAGAAGGAAACTGCTCAGACCACATGGGTGCAACATTAGGGTACACGAGTCGCGAGCACCTCGGGATACATACTCTCATGGGTACTAAATTCTGAAGGACACATCATCTCCATGCCATGCTGTCTCCAGGAAGGCCACACAGGCAGCCTCTGGGAAAGGTAGCTGAAACAGTTTGACAATGTACTACCTCTGTCAGTCCTTCCCACTCCACCATGGGAGGTCACAGCCCCAGGAGAAGTCACAGAATCACAGAACAGCCTTGGTTGGAAAAGACAGCTAAGATCATCAAGTCCAACCATTAATCTAGCACTGCCTTCACAGGTGGCCCTGGCAAAGGTGGCCGGTTCACCTAACTGCAGTGGTGGTTGCATTTGCATGGCATGGAGCAAAAGTACAGCCATGAGAAGCTACTCCAGTGCCAGAAAACTCAAGGCAATCCACATTGACATCACCCCCTTTTGCAACCTGGGTGACAGAGGCGCTGTCCCTGTTGCTTCACAGGCTGGCTGATATTCAAGGGGCAGAATTTCATTTGGCAGCCAGGGAAAACGCATGATGGTACCAAGTTTATATCTGATGTACTCTGGCTTACTGTATGTGCAATAGGAGGCCCTCAAAAGTGCTGGGAATCAGAGTCTTGCTTTCTTTTAAGGTCATATAGGACTTGGGAGCAAAGAAGAGAGACCTCAGCTGATAGCCAGTGGAACTGGTCATCCAAACTTGGTGAGACTTCCAGTTGCAATGGTTTGGGGCAGCTCTCAGCCCCAGTAGCCCTGCAGAACCACCACTTTCAAGGTGTCCCTCCTCTTGTTAGAAATGTTACATTACTGAGCTTTCTGTCATTGTGGCATCTAACTCACTAAGAGTTTGACTGTGGGATGTGCCTTTAGCAAAGGGAAAAAAGATACTGAAATACTTTAACTATCCATAGTAATACAATGAACACAAGTGTCCCTCTTTTAAGATATACAGCTATTTTAACAACACATGAGCTACTTGAAATTCCACCAAGTCAAGACGCATTCTTGAGAATTTCAACAAGGCAAATGGGTTAAAAATCTCTGAAGTCAAATCCATGTCCCCTGTAAACAGATACAACATGATAAAGGAAAGGGGCCTACTCTCTGCCAGCAATAAATATGGATCATAACTAAGGTCATCAGGACACAGCCTATGAAGACAAAATGCTGGAACATAATCGTAAAAGTGTAGGCAAGATACCTGTGGTCTGTCAAAAGCCTCCTTCAACTGAATATGCCATTTTAATTGATGCAATTCAAAACTGTTCATCATATTCAGAAGAGTTCATAGTTAAACCAAAGGACCACCCTCAGTATCTTATGTACTTTGCATGCCTACCCCAAAGCCACTGGCCTTTCATTAGGGAGGGTCCTCCATGACACCACAGCAGCTGAAGTCATGGAGACAGCTAAAGCAAGAAGAGCATTTGGAAAGCCTGAGGTCAAGATCTGTGTTCCCAGCTTTAACGCCAATACAAGATAGATGCTAACAGATCCTTTTCTGTTATCCTAGTCCATTTTTCTTCTCCATCAAGGGCATGCTACTACAGAAAGCACAGGGAGGAGCTCTGCTCGTTCACCACACAGGAAAAAGCTGAGGTAGCTCTTATAATTACTATTATCAGCCTGGTGTGTATTTTTTCCTAAATGTAGACACAATCTCTTTTCTCTTCATATTCTTTGAGCATCTTTTCCAATTATTCCATTTACAGTAATGACCATTTCAAAATACATGAATTGTCATAATCATTTTACATACCAGATGCTACATTACATTTAGCCAATACATTCAAGTTTAGGAACTAAATCTCTTACATTGAAGTCAACAGAAGTTTTACTGCAGACTTTATTTAGGATTTTTCCAGCTAATGACTGGAAAGTGGCTTTTAAGAGAGGGGCCCCTTCTATACCAGGATATGATGGGGGCTAAGGAAAGCTATAAGCAAGTGCTCCTCTTATCATGGAATAGCCTTGGTTGGAAAAGACCTCTAAGATCATCAAATCCAACTATTAACCCAGCACTGCCAAGTCACCACTACACCATATGCCTCAGCACCACATCTACACATCTCTTAAATACCTCCAGGGATGGGGACTCTACCACTGTCCTGGGCAGCCTGTTCCAGGGCTTGACAACCCTTTCAGTGAAGAAATTTTTCCTAATACCCAATCTAAACCTCCCCTGGCACAACTTGAAGCCATTACACCTCCTCCTATCACTAGTTACCTGGGAGAAGAGACTGACCCCCGTCTCTCTACACCCTCCTTTCAGTTAATTGTAGAGAGCAATGAGGTCTCCCCTCAGCATCCTCTTCTCCAGACTCAACAACCCCAGTTCCCTCATCCACTCCTCATCAGACTTGAGCTCCAGACTCTTCACCAGCTTCGTTGCCCTTCTCTGGACACGCTCCAGCAGCTCAGTGTCCTTCTTGTAGTGAGGGGCCCAAAACTGAACACAGTATTCGAGGTGCAGCCTCACCAGTGCTATATTCCAGAAATCAAGGACCAAGCAGCAGGACTACTCCAATACAGTACTTTTTCTGTTCATCTGGAGACAGCTCAGGGCCAGGCCTGTGCTGCCCAGCTCCATCAGCCCAGCACCAAAATACACACCAAATGTTTCCCACTGCACAGCCTGTTTTATGCAACCATACACGACTTCCCCAGACACCTGTGCTGCTGGCTTGACTGTTCCTAAATGGGAAAAAGATATACAGAAAATGAAAGAAGGAGAAGGAAAAGGGCGATAAAAAGGAAAAATCAAACAGATATCTGGAAAAAGAAGAAAACGCATAATGGGTGAAGAAAGGAAGAATGATGGTTGGAAATAACTATGGTCCAATTAGCCCCCTGGCATCTCTCTGCATTCGGTGCAGAGAAGGGAGTGGTTTTAGGATGCAACTTAGCTCCCTATTTCAGGATGAGATGACTCAGACACCTTACATAGCAGGCATCTGTGTGTGGTCAGACAAATCCCATCACCAGTGACTGCAGAGTGCTCACAGGATTGAATGAGCGAACAGGAACAGAAACTGTCTGTAATCATCAAATACCAGGGTGCTGGACATGCAGACCTCCCACACAGGATCAAAAGACATACGTGGAAGAACCTGGGAAAGGCATGCACTGTAACTACCATCTTTATACATGGGTACCATTACACAAGGATCACCTCTCATGAACATCTAGGGCCAGGTTTTCAAAATGTTTCTTTCAGTTAAATGTTTGCTTTCATTTCCCAACAAGCATGATCATCCTGGGTACAACAGCCTTGTGACAGTCTGGCTCCAAGTGTTGCAAATAAGAATTCCTGGTCTTGATCCTATCTTTCAAACTAAATTTTGAAATTTGTCCATGATGTAAGCACTAATGTAGGACGAGAGCTCTTGGAAAATGCTGGAAAGCTTATGGGAAATTGTTATAAATGAAAAAAAATACATTTCAGATGTGGTATTACATGTCAGTGAACAAGGACACATCAACTGAGGATTCCTTTCAGTGCTACAACATTATTTTTACTCATTGTGTTTGGCTGTCTGGAGCTACCCCCCTCCGCTGGGACAGACGCAAAACCCCACTGGGTCACAGACAGTGGCAATGTAGCTGCACAGATCTGGCTCTCACTAGTCCAACCAATAACTTACCAAAACCTTTTCAAAAATAAGAATGAGATTTGTCTGCCTCAGGTACTACTAGTCTTAAACTAAACCCATGAGCTCTTAGGGGCAAGGCAGAGTTTTTTATAGCATCCATGGGCAGTGCCTTGCACAGTGGGAATCTTGCCTAGCATCAGACCCCCAGAAATGCCACAGTACGTAGGATTGTTGGGCTTTTTCAGCATGAACTGTCAATCCAAGTAAGATTTTAAAATAATGGAATTAACCCCCCAGTATTTACAGAATTTGCAAACAAATGATTTAACAAAATAAACTGACAGTCTGTGTACACAGAGGTATTGCAAGAGGGAACATCACTCCCAGACAGTTCCGGCGTCACTGCTACCAAAAATAGTATTTTCTTTATCAGGCATGTGATCAAAAAAGGGTATTTAAGTATACAGGAGCGATCAGGTCAGATCAAAGGTTGAACTAGGTCTGTGTCTTGTTTCAGACAGTGGCTAACAGCAACATCTTATGAAAAAACGCAATGGGGCAATGCCCTCACCAAACAATGTAAAGACAACATTATGCATCTCAACATACTTCTACCTGATAAACAGCCTCTTTCCTCAGTGGTCTGCAATCAATGCTGTGCACTCTCATCAGCAGTTCCACTTAGCACATCCTCACAGCTTCAGCTTTTATCTAGGAAAAGCAGTGAAATCACCAGCAGGTTTTGCTGGGTTTGGGTGTCACCCACGAGCACAGAGATGCCCCTGCACAAGGGCCAGGTCCCCATCCACACCTGGGAGAGGGGACCCAACAAACCCTCCTGATGACGAGACCTTGAGGTCTGACACAGGCCAGAGCAGCTGTCAGCCCCAGAGCTACTGTGTCAATGGAGCAAAAGTCTTTGCTAAAGTGAAGGTAGCTAACAAAGACAAGAGGATCTAGACATTATCATGGCGTACAAAGTAGCTTGGAATTTTCTGCTTGGCTGTCAAGCCAAGGAGGATGAACAAACAAGAAGTAATGAATTGAAATGTAAGGTGCCTACAGAATTTCCTGCTAATAACCAATGGTTATGACCTGCAAAGATGTGGAAAAGGAGTTGGATAGCCAGCCCCTCTGAGGAGAGCAAAAAGAAATTAAAACCAGGACTTTCAGCTGCCTGGAGATTTCAGATGTCAGAAACCACAAAATTCCCATTCATGTTTACAGAGGACCTGCATTCAGCAGATGCACAAGAGGAGACTTAGAGGGAAAATTCCTTATTAAAGCTAAAAGGAAAATTACACAAGGAAAAAGCCAAACTTTGTAAAGATTTGTTAATAAACCCACTATCTGAATGGGACAGTGCAACAACTTTGCATCCTGCTTTTGTCTATACTTAGGGTATTTTACCATCATCTTAAGTGTTTCTTAATGGTTCTAAATAAAAAATAAGGAAAAATAAAATAAAAGCAGACGATTTTATTAGCCAGAAGATCAGACTCCTCAATAATATCATTCTGGTGTTTTTACAGACACGAACTTGGCCCATTGTTTCTTCCTTCCCCTTAAAACGTTAATTGGCAGTCACTGGGATTGTTCTTTCCAGGTGTACTTATACTACTGATGGCTCAGGACAGACAGGGCAAATATTTGTCCTTAGTAATGCTCTTGACCGACCTTAAGTTTTATGTCCAGGGGTAACTGAGGCCATCAGATACCAAACCCAACACATATAATTTGAAGAGCTCATAATCATGGATGATGTCCAACTCATTTTTCACTCACTTTGCAGGCTTCATATGCTGAAACTAATTACCAACAAATATTAAAAATTCTTTTTAAAAGTTATCATCAGAAGATGTTGAGTAGTCTGAAGTTTTATTGGACTATTTGAAGGACAGTTCCTTTCATAAATTTGCAATTAAGAATGGTCTGGGCTTTTGCAGTTTAATCTCTTGATAACAACAATAAACAGCCTTGCCTCTGATATTAAAGAAGCTCTTCTTACTCCTCAGTTACCACAATCAAGGAGACAAACTTTGCCCCACAACCTTGGCAAGAATAAAGTATTCTTCAGTGCTAGTACAAGTGTAAAGCTGTATAGTAATACTGTAAGACCATTATGGTTTTTATACTGTTTTAATGTATTTACTCACACAGATCTTACCACTTCAGGATCACCTTTGTGACATGGTAAAAACCCAACTTTGAAAATCCCCAGAAAGGAATTGTTCCCCATTTTATGGCTGAGGAAATGAGGCACAAAGAGCAATTTTCAGAGATGACATGAAGCCCTGATTTCCACTGAAATCGTGGGACTTGGGCAATTTTTGAAGAACTGCACTTGACTGACAGATGCCTGACTTCTACCAGGTGGCTATGGCTGCATTCAGCTTGAAGTCAGGCTCTCCGTGTCCTCAGAGATGTGTCAATCATCATTTTCCTGCATGTCATGTAGTGCATAAACCACTACATGGACTCTGCAAAGCCCCAAGTCCCCTGGCAAACCATTGACTTGCATCAACCCCTCTTCTTCCCCACTCTGAATAGCAACTCTTCCCACAGGAGATCAAGGACTGCTCAGCAAATGCAAGATCTGTCCATCATTTCATGCCATGTCTACTCTGCAAGTCCTGGGTCGCTTCTCTAGCCAAACCATGTTGTTTTTATAGTCCTTCCACATTGCTCCTGGTTCCTAAGTAAGACTCATGGCAATCAAAGGGTAAGGTGTCCTCACAAAAGTCAACAAGACGTGCAGCTGAAGGTCTGCAATGGAGCACATAGTACAAGGCACACAGTGAAAGGCATTATCAGGTACCATTGCTTCATTGGATCTGAAAGCACTAAAAACCGCACTGGCAAACCTTGCACATGAAGTGATGTAATTTTCTCCTTAAATTAGCCTGGGTGCAATCACAGCCCCACTGCTGCCCATTCTGCTGCTGGCTTGCATAATGCTATCCTGGATGTCCCTGTAGAACACCCCACCAGGCTACACTGGCCTGCCCCAGCAAACCCAATCCCAGGGGATGTGACACTGTGACATGAACAGGAACAGCATGGCTTGTAGCTGCAGCTGGGATGTTTCGGTCAGGGATGGCGCACCACTGTTCTAGGTGCTGTGTAGACACAGAGTAAACACAAAACTCTTCAACTTCAAACCCAGACAAGGCTCAAGTGGGCTGATAAAATGGTTGGCAAGAAAAAAGCATTGGGAGCAGTACCCAGGTAACATGGTTACACAAATGCTCCCATGTTGATAAAGTCTGAGTCAGTGAAAAGTTTATTTATAAGAATAAAATAAGAAAAAGCATCTAAACTCTCTCTTGATTAAGCTTTCCAAAAAGTGTTTTACATCATCTTGCCTTGTGCAATCTCAGTGGACCCTGTACTACAGAATCATTTCTCAAAGCTGTGGAAAGCTCCATAAACACTAATAAAAGTTTACCTTTGAGGCAAAAAAAGAAACCCCAGCTCCGTACCCTCCAACATCTCCAGCTCCATACTGACACCACCTTTGCAGAGAAGGGTCTCTGTGTTCCCCAGCATCTGTCCCCACTCCCTGGATCCCCAATGCACCAGGGGTACCTGCCTGCCCCTGCTAACACAGTCATGAAGGCACAAATACTACAACCTTTCTCTTACAAATTTTTCCCCCTTTTTATCTCTATATTTATCCCTAAGAGTCAGCATATCAAACGCAGCTGAAAAGGGCTTGGGATAGATTCCTGAGCAAGGGACAGAAGACTCTGCAAGGACATAAAGGAAAACAAAAGTACAAAACATCCTTTTATTCCCAGTACCACTCTAGACGGCTGTGGAGAAGATATTGACGGCCAACACAGTGCATAAATTTGAGAGTCAAATATTCAGTCAGACCTTTCTCTGCTGAGACCAATGGGAACATGACCATGTTTGACTTTTTAATAAGCAGTAGACGTACTGGACATGAAAGCCTTTTCAGCAGGGGGGTCAGGGAGAAGGCCGGTTATGTTAGGTATTGCAGAAAATGGAGTAATCGAGACCCTTAATCACACAATGAGTTACAGGCAGTGATCACCTGCTTATTCTGAGTCCCATTAAAAGGCAACATCTACCAGCAAGAAGTTTGTTAAACGACCAGGATCTAACAAATTATTGTAGCCTGTCTACAGTGTTTCTTTTATCAGATCATGGTCATCCAGACTGAGCCCGTTTGAGGGAGGAGGAGAATACAGAAACTGTCCCAACATCAGCTTTACTCACTGCTTTTAAATAAGACATTTTTAAAAAATTTCTAGGTTGCAAGGGACACACACTCACATACTGTCCGCCTCAGAAAAACTAACAGGAGGAAAAGACACACCAACCTAAATAACAGTGGCTCATCATCACAGCACGATTAAAAATTGGCAATCAGGAAAGGAATGCCGCCATGGTGCCTAGAAAGAGCCCAAGAAGCATGTGTAACCTGACAGCAAAACAGCCAACAGTAACTCGTGTGCCGTCACACAAACAGCCGTCTTCTCACTGCGGGCTAATGACCTTGGCCAAAGATGTGCTTTGGACTCAGGCTGCCTTTGCCAGGGGTGCAGAAGAACCCATGAAATTGATTTCAGGCTGCACTTTTGTCAAGACTGATTAAGTAGAGATGCTACAACATAAGACGAAGGATATCCATCCTGTGCTGCCTCAACAGCCCTAACACCACATCCTTGTGAAGCTATGGCTTGGCAGACTGGGAAGTCAAACCAGCACACAGGGTGGCTCCTCCAAATGACTGCATGGATTTAACCAGCAAAGGACAAAGGTCTGTCTGTCTCTGCATGGGTGCCTGTATCTACAAGCTAGCAGAAACAGCCAGAGGTGAAAATACTGTCTTTCAGGGGAAAAACTCCCTATGATTCAATAGGGCCAGGGCATTCAGAGGAGGAAGGAGACAGCTGGGCACTCTGCACTCCAGTCACAGAATCATGGAATTGTTTGGGTTGGAAGGGACCTCAAAGATCACCTTGTTCCACCCCCCCTGCCATAGGCAGGGACACCTCCCACTAGACCAGGTTACTCAAAGCCCCATCCAACCTGGCCTTGAACACCTCCAGGGAGGGGGCAGCCACAACTTCCCTGGGCAACCTGTGCCAGTGTCTCGCCACCCTCTGCCCATCCACAAAAAGCACCCTGACTTCAGGGGTCTGTGCCACCACTTGCTACTCAGCCTGTGCTTGCACAAACACCTCTCTGCTTTCACAATGCATGCCTAGTTGAGGATACGAGCTACTTTTTTTAAAATGCCAAATTAATTCAGTGTCCTACATCTCATCCCAAATGCTCCCGAATGCCCATATTCACTTTTGAAAATGATGGCAAGCTCCTAAATTGCTTCTTGCTCCATTCTTACAAGTTTATTATTCCCACAAGCACATGGTGCTTCACAAAGCAGAAGAGATGTCTTCACTCTCACAGGCTTAAAAATTAATGAAGCAACATGATGAGAGATGTGTTCATACTCTAGGGACAGGGTAAGCAAAAGGCCAATGTCTACGTTTTGTGGTAGGCTGAATCCAGTATTTATTTGCAGGATGACGTTTTTGTGCTACCATCTTTTTCATTTTTTTACCCCCAAGCACACAAACAGACAGAAAATACCTGAACTCCAACAGGACATGTATCTTTATTCCCCATAGACTCCATCCTTGTATTTTCAAGTACTCCAGTACATCAGCATTTTGCTCAGAAAGGCCTGCGGGATGGAGGAAATCAAAGGAGCAGGTATCCTCTAATCTCAGCAGCACCAAAGCTACTGTGCACCGGTGGCTCTGTCAGCTTTATGGCCAGCTTGCACAACAGAGCAGCAAAAAGCCCCTCTGGTGGATTAAATATGAAGGTAGGCTAAATTCTTGGGCTGACTGAATTTTGCTTAAGTAAAACAGTCTCTGTGTGGTAAGGAGCAACTCATACATCTTCCCTTTGAGTCCTTGACACAGCACAGAGAGGACAGGGTGACTGCAGCACCCCCTCCACATCCTTCACTAACATTTAGCAAGAGCTCAAGGGAAAAAAAAAAAATTAAAAAAGAAGTAATTTACATCAGGTTTTGGCTGCCACACACGTATGCCTGAAGAGATATGTGCAGAGCCTCTCACTTTTGATTTCTGCATGAGGTAAGAGCAGCTTAAGTGGATGAGGGAAGCTTGTTCTGCAGTTAGGCAACAAACCTGTCCAAGACAATGGTGCTTATGTGAATTATTAAAAGACAAGTGCGTTTGCAAATCCAAATTAGTTGACCCTCTGCTCTTCCACATCTATCTCTAGTTTCGACTGGGAAGGGAACCACACTGAAGGATAAATTCCCTTCACCAATGGCTGCACTTTATCTCCCACCACAAGAAAGTTTTGGGTAACCAAGGGTTAAAACTACCTTCCTGCACCAGGATGTTGTTGTTTTCTTTCAAATACACAAACATTTATACTCATCTAAGGTTGATTTCAGAGGGGAGTTTGAGTTGCCAGAGCCTTTTAAAACCATGCCCAGCTGCCCTTAAGCAGTGCTTCACTCCTTGCTGAGAGCTCATGAATGAGAACGGGCACATTCTGCAGCACAGCCTCACAGCATCTCTGGGAAATCATTCTCCTCCTCCTCCACTCCGACTCTGCTCCTGCTGTACCAGCAAGCGTGCTGCTGGCTGCCAAGGGTTAAACCGTGGCTTTCCAGGGAGAAAAACAGGAGATGAAAAAGCCAGGAGAGGCAGAAGAGAGGGGAGGCAGGGCAGGCTGCCCACGGGCGGCAGGCGGGTGGCGGCGCGAGGGGCAGGGATGGATGGCCGCCGGAGCCCTGCAGCAACCGGCGGAGCAGCAGAGGAAAAGTTTCTGTGATTTTAGGCAAACCCTCATGTGACGTCACCTCGCCCAGATAATCTCAGCGCAGTCAGCACAGGCCTCCTGCCTCCCCATTGGTGAGCCCCTCGTCAGCAGACATCTGAAGATAATTATTATTGGCCAGACAATTATAACAGGAACAACTGTCACTTGGTGCTGATGCCCGAACCTGGCGCTCTGCAGCACGACAGAGAAGGACCCCAGCGGTCACCGCTCCCTCCATGCATTTCTGTCACTTTTGCTTTCCTAAGCACCGGTAGATTTTTGCTACCTCACTGGCTGCAGCTGGGAATGGGGATCACAGCTCTGCAAACCTTTTTGCCATATGTCTGGCTGAACTGCGAATTTTGTGCTCAAACAGTACTGCATTTATTCACAAGAAATAAAGGACTAGAGCGGCATTAATTCTCACGCAGCTGTTTAAGGAAAAAAAAAATCCTCTACAGATTATTTACTTCATCCCTCTTCCGTCTTTGAAGAAGTCTCGGAGGAGGTGCTGGGAGAGTCTGATTTGAGAAATCATTTTAAGCAATTATTTTAATAAGCATTTGACTTAATCCTGATCTTACTGAAACCAAACCTCTCATGGCCCAAGTAAGGTAAGATCAAAGTGATACTGTATCTTACATCAAAAGCTACCTACCTGATGGCACTATATATAAATGTATATCAGCAACAGCTTTCCTACAACATAAAGCATAAGGAGTTTCACAAGAGTAGTTCTTTAACCTTCTCAAAGCCTGTCATTGCTTGTTTAGGGAAGACAACAGCTTGGTGGCTCTCAGCCCCAGAGCCCAGCAGACTCCAGGTCTGCCTTTGCAGCCTGCAACCTCGCTCTGCCATTCCTGCCTTCCTGCAGGAGAACTAAGCAGTCTGGGGGCTATACCATAAGAACGTGGATAAACATAAAGCCAAGTATTCAAGGAGGCACAAAACCCATCAGCTTATAAGCATCAAGGAACAGACTATTCATTTTTCCTTTACAGCACTGCTAATCTAGGCCTAGGTTCTAAAGAGGTCCCAGTGCACTGCACGTTGCAGGATGGGGACCTCCCTAATGTGAAGCAGGAACATCTGGAATGAAGCAAGGAGGACCTTGTTCACTGCTGTTAGACCTCTTCGCTGTCAGACAGGCTCCATTCATGAAGTGATGGAGCTTTGAGCAGGCTCGGAGGACAGAGGCAAAGGAGGGGTAAGCCTTGGCTGAGCAGAACCGGCCACTTCATTCCTTGCACTGTGGTCCATCCAGACAAGCCATACCAGTACCGCAGGCTATGACACTACCCCCAGGCTTTGTGTTCAAGCTTTTCCAGCTTTAGGCTTGCGCAGTTACAATTAAAAGGGCATGGCAGTGCTTTAACCAGCTCAGAAGCCAGAGGGTATGTAAAGGGATTTATGTCCTACCTCAGACTGGGCTACGTCTTCATATGCAACCTAGTCAGGCTCCAAAGACTCTTCTCAAAACCCAAAAGCCAGCGTCAACTCTTTAGAGCCACTTCATGCCCCCCCCTAAAACCCTACAGCCTTTTTTAGGTTTTTTTGCCTTGTAAGGTTTCAAGAAGTATTTCTGAGATGGAAGTAAAATAAAAAATGCCACACCTACAAAACTTGTTTACTTTCGTGTTAAGCATTGTAATAGTATTGCATTCTAATTTAAATGGCGATTACAGTATAAAATCCTGCCACAGTCTTTCCTGAAGCAAGTCCACTTAGTCCAACTTCCTGCCCAAAGAATGGAGAACTGTGTTTATCCCTACAAACTACTACTTAACAACCTCATCTTAGGATGCTCTTACCCCTAGAAAGTCGAGAAGCCACAGAGCACCAGTGTTGTCCGCATAAGCAAACCTATCATGTCATCCTGATACGGAGTAGAAAAGACAGCTTGTACCTTGTAAGGCCCTTAGCAGCTGTATTTTACCAGTTAAGCAAAATTCAAGTGCTGGAACAGGACCTTTTCATCAAGCAAGTGAAGATAAAAACATGCAATCTAGAAGAGTCTTCAGCAGCATTTTCAGGAAGCGCCTGCAACAACAGAGCCCTCAGTGGGCACAGCTCCTTTTCATTTCCAGAAACATTCCCGGGCCACAAACAGATCACTCTCCTCCTTTGCTTTCATCTGAATCAAAGGTATCAATCCCTCAGTTCCCCTACAGAAAGCAAAACTAGACTGCAAAGCATGTGTACATGGATCAGCATGTCTCTTTAGCTGTACAGCAGCAGCATCAAACTGGCAGTCTCCTCCTGTGACCCTGGGAAGTGGGAGCCCGACGTTACGGGAGTCCCAGCTGGCAACCTCTGCCGCACGCGGGACTGCTAGGGAGATTTTAATAACACTGCTTAGCGTTTATATAGCACCTGACATCTTCGAGGAACTCGGCAAATATCACCTAAGTCAAAGTGCCTCATGAGGGCATTTCAGCAGTATGATCCTCCACTCTGTCAGCCTTTCCACGCTGGGGAAACTGAGGCACAGGAGAGGTTATGTAACATTCCCAAGGTCATGTCATGAGGCACAGGAAAGCCGAGAAAACAACACAGGAGTCCTGGTCCCTAGTCATGTTCGTCAATCTAAACTGTATCTCTCCTGTGTTATTTGGTTATTATATACACTCAGGTATCACCCCCTCCATCCTCCTTTACCAGTCTGTCCTATTCTGATGCCAGTTTTCTTCTGGACCACGGCCAAAATGGGAAGCATCCAGCACTCCCAGCCCAAGAGCATCTATGTGATCTCCTTTCTCCTGAAACACAAATGACACTATGCACCCCTCAAGAGCTAATGAGCTCACCTGCAGGAGAACAGAGGGAGACATACACACACTTAAATGGTCATTTTAATTATACTGCCCTTAAAAGTCCCCAGGCAAGTCACTGAAGGACTCTAGCAAGTCCCTGGCTGAAAGTCACCTAAAATCTGGGACCATTCTGCCTTGCAAATGTAGGCACCAAAGCCTGGACCCTGAGATAGTCCTATCCTGCCACTGTCACATGAGGGTGGCATGGGGAAGGGCCTCACGTGGGAGACAGGGGTATGAGGGAGCCTGAGAGGGCAGGCAGCACCGCCAAGGCAGGGCATGCAGGCAGTGGGAAAAGTCAGGGGCAAGCGGGGGAGAAAGACCACAAGAGCAGCAGGGCAAGGGTGGGCACCAGGCGAGGGTGGCAGGGATGGCACAGCAGATGGGTTAGTATGGGCAAGGCGTGAATACCAGGCCGGTGCAGGCAGGTGAAGCCAGAACAAGGACCAGGAGGAAGGTGTGGGCAGGCATGATGGAGAGGGGGATCCCGGCCCCAAGGGCAACCCGGGGTACCTCGCGGGAAGGGGCAGAGGCAGCTGGGGCGCTCACCGCATCCCTTCCTCCGCGCTGCCCTCCACGCATGCACCGCGTCCGGGACCGGGAATGCCCCCGGGACAGCGGGAGGCAAGGAGCAGGCTCCGGGCACAGCGCACCCCTCCGGCGGGCAAAGCCCTGTGCGTGCGTGTGTCCGTGTGCCCGTCCGTGAGGCTCCGTCCCGCCGCGGCCCGGGAAGCGCCCCCGGCTCTGCGCAGCCCCGCGACACGGCGGGTCCCACCTTGGCTCGGCTCGCCCCCCCGCCCGCACACGCCGGGAAAGTTAATAGCCGCATGGCTGCAAATGAAGTTTTATTAGGAGCTGGAGGAGGGGAAGAGACGGTCCGCGGGGAGCGCAGACACGCGCAACTTGTTTTGCAGGGCGTGCTGCGTGGGGAGCGGGGAGGCAGGGATGGAGGCAGGGGAGGCCGAGGGCAGAGCCGGGGCACGTGTGCCAGCCGGAGGGCCGGGGCAAGGCAGGAGGGGGCGGCGGCGGAGCTCGGGCCCCGCACCGCACGGCCCCGCACGGCCCCGCCGGCGGGATGCCCCGGCTCTGCGTAAGCCGGCGGGCGGCCCCCGCCCGGGCGCGCAGGTAGCGCCGGCGGCAGCGCCCGTCTGCCCGCGCACGGCGGCGCAGAGCTGCACCGCACCGCGCCACACCGCGCACCCGGATGGGCTCAGCGCCTCCCCGCTACCCCAGGCGGGCGGGGGGCCCGGGGGCGGCACTCACCAGTTCTCCTGCATCCACTGGATGGCCGCATGCTCGTTGAACTGCTTCTCGAATTCGTATTCCTGCAAAGTCAACACTGACATGTTCATTGGCCCGGTGGCTGCGGGAGCCGCTCCCCGCGCCGAAATGCTGCCTGCCGCCGCCTCGGGAGCCGGGCCCCTGCGCGCCCGCCGCCGGAGAGCCCCCGCCTCTGGCCTGGCCCGCCCCGCCTCAGCGGTACCCCGGGTTTAGCATAGCTCCGCTCCCCTCCGCGCCTCTCCTCCCGGGCCCGCCGGTCTCCTCCTCTTCTGCGGGCGCCGCGCAGCGCCCGGGGGCGGCGCGGTCTTAGTGCCCGCCCGCCGCCGCCGCCGCCGCCGCCGCGCCGCCGCCCGGGACGGGACACCCGCCCCCCGCCGCCCTCCCCCACACACCCCGGGGCTGCCCTCCGGCCTGGCGCGGAGGAAACACTCCCAAAATAACTACAAAAACGGGAAGCCCCATTCAACCCCAGTGCTGAATTGCTACCGCAGCGCCTCGCGGCATCCCCCCACCCCCACCCCCTTGCACACCCGGGAAATAAAGAAGCACACGCTGAGGTTTAGCCAGAAAAGCAAACGCATACACACCTCAAAAAACCCTACACACCCCACCCATCCCCCGCATTTACATTCAATATGCACCTGCTGTGATTGCAGACCCCCTCACCGTGCGTGGACCCGGTGCCCCGCGATCCCGGGGGGCATCCCCATGCAAGGGGACACTGTCCTGCAGAGAGGCAGCCCCGGGCTCCCCACGGTGCACAGACACACTTTGAGATGGGGCTGGCGGAGCATGGGGAAGAGACCCCGAGTGTAACCATCACCTGCTCAGCTCCTCTCGCAATTAGGGCACACGGTGTTTATGTATCTCTAATTTTGCCCTTCCCGTCTCATCTGCCACATGCTGAGGTCTCCAGCTGGGTTCCTCCGACTCCAGCAGCCTTGGACGTGTTCTCCAGTACGAGCTGGGCTAAAATAGCTGTCCCAGCCTCCACTGAGCTTTCAGTCTGTAGGCAGAACAGCTTTCACGTCAAGAAAGCCAGCCATACATGAGCAGATCCAGCACAGGTCAGCATGCTCTTGACTCTTGTGGATTTCAGTTCTCATTGTCATGGAAGTGTTTAATGTCATTAAACCCAAGCACTGAGACAGAAAAAAAAAAAGCCCTCAAGCTGTGGGACATCAACAGCTAACCAGTCTGATCTTGCACAGTGACTATCGTGCTCTTCAGTCATGTTTTGCAGCTTTTCTCTTCTTTTTTCTTCACAATTAGAACTTTCCTTTTTTCCTAATGAGGGCTGACCTTCTCACATTGTCGCCTGACTGAGAGTTTTAAGCAAATCACCAAACATCATGCTGCTCGCACTGAAACTGCAAGGCAGTGCTAAATTATTATTATTATTGTGCCCCCAACAGATCAAGGTCACGTAGTCCTTTTCTCAAAGAGATTACTGTCTGTATGGCCAAGATGAAGAGGAAAAGAAACAGTCCAAGCTTTGCTTTTCAGGTAAAGAAGCTCAGAGAGCTGCAGAGGTTTTCAAAACTGCTTTGCATCATCTTTCCATGGCCACTAAACTGGCTGTTGGAGTGGTGTTTGAGCAAAGCTGACTTCACTGGGCAGGAATTTGAGCAACCTGGTCTAGTGGGAGGTGTCCCTGCCCATGGCAGGGGGGTTGGAACGAGATGATCTTTGAGGTCCCTTCCAACCCAAACCGTTCTGTGATTCTATGAATTGCACTCATGCTCCAAAAGATCTGCCCCTAAAGGTACATGCCTCACAAATGTCCACTGGCAGGTGGTTTCAGTGGATGGGGACCCAAAGGCAGATGGGGAACAATGGATGGAGACATCTACAGCACAGCCACAGACGACATGGGGTGGCTGGATGAAGCAGGGGGTGAAGGGCTCCTTGCAGCTGCAGCACTCAGGCTCTGAGACACGGGACTGCTCCTTGCCACCATGTTGGAGGATAAATGCTGTCCCATAGCAGATATTGGCCCACATTCTCTGCTTCTCTGCCAGACATGCTTGCTGTAGGTTTATACATGGTTGTGCCACCTCCGGCTGAAATATCTCCTGCTGGTGCCCTCACCACTGCTTGCATCCACACTTGCTCCATTGCTCCACTTCCTTCAGGTGATACTGCTCATCCATCTGAACAATAGCTTTAATATAGAGATATGGAGAAAATAGTTTGGGACATGACAAATGCTGGTGTATGTCAACTCTCTTTGGTCAAAAAGGACTAGGAAATAAACATGGGAATCTGGACTCCAAGTTTGAGAGAACATTTGTGTATCTTGTACATTTACTCCCATGAGTGACAGAATATTTTTTTCTGTCTTAAAATTGGAGTTGTTACAGGGAGATAGTTACCAGAAATCTTAAGTTTTTTGGGAAAAAAAAATCAATAGCCCTTTTTCTGCAACTCCCAACTATTTTGGATTAGAAACTTGAGTAACTTACTAACTTATCCCGTCTGATTATCTCATGAGTATCTGGTGGATTAAAGTTTATAGTCTGTGGGTTTCTTCCTCCCAGAAACCAGTTGCTCAGAACAGAAGTGCCCCAAATGGGAAGTTTCCAGAGTGCATGGATGGACTTTAGAAACCCTGAAGTGACACAGATTATCCCGAAAGTCTGAGACCTGCTCCCTTACACTGGTGGCTTCCGAAAGGCAGCACCGGAGCTGGTGAGGTGCACAGGATGAGGCTGAACGTTGTAAAATGCTGTGGCAAGGGCTCCTCTAGGGTTAGGACAGCCATGGGACTTCAGATGAGACTGACTATTATCCCCAGGGTTTCTGTCTGGAAATATCTACCCTGGGAGCTCTGCTGGTGTCCAGACTCACAAGGCATTCGTGTGGCATTCAGTGCTCCTTCAGGAGTGCTGACCACTTGAGGCATCATGTAGAAGTTAAGTCCCAGCAACACTTAAAAATCAGTGTCAGAAAATACAGTAACAGCCTCAAAACACTAAACCCTACTGGGATTTGTATGAGTCTCAAAAGCTCACCAGGGACTTCTCCAGGTTTTCTATAGCTCACAGGACTTCTGCATAGGTTAAACAACCTTCAGTGAATCCTTTGTCCCTTACTGTCCTGGTCTCATGGGGGCTACCTGAAAATTCTCCCTAGCATATGACTACCTGCAAGTTACTACAGAAGCTCAGGGTTGTTTACAAAATCTGCATGGACAATGGAAGAGTGTGTAACATCTTCTCGGCCTGGAGGAGTTTGTAAGCCCTGCTTTGAGTTCCTTATATCAATTGCAGGCAAGAACTGTAAACAAAAATATATAGTCTATTTTAAGGGGAAATAACAGGAAATACAGCCTTAGTCCTTCTGTGCAAGTTCATATGCATACCTTTATATTTTTTTTCTCTGGGATGTCCATCTCATTCAGTAAGTAGATAGTTATTGCACATTACTGTTTGTTCCCCTTATTTAGCATGTCTCCTAAGGCTGTACAGAAGGCATAGCAGCTGAATGCTGCATTTTATACCAGATAGATGTTAATGCCATTTCAGCTTTACTCAAGATGCTTTCATTGAATAATGCAAGCAAGTTTATTCAGGATTTACAAGGAACTGTCTAATCAGGTTGGGCACCTTACCCTTGTCATTCCTGTTACTAAGCAAATACTTTTTCCTTCCTGTCACAGTATTAATTTATTGCAAAAACCATTAGGCTTCTATTGCTGTAAGGAGTAATTTTGAATGGTTTGTTGTACTGATGTATAGCGAAGTCTCAACTAAACTCTTAGCAGCTGCTGGGAAATGAGATGTTATATTGCTGACAAGTCAACATAAGGTATAGTAAGTGGCAATGAGAGTTGACACTGTGATTTAAACATAACATCAATTACTAAAACAAACAAAAACTTGAAGGAGGCCTGTGTGCTTGAAAGCTTTTTTCCCAGCTGCATCAATTAATGCACTAAAGGATTTAATCTCTCTCTCTGTGATTTTGCCATACTTGAAAGCAAAGTGACATACAAATAGTGGAAGCTGTGGAAAACTGGGTTCTCCTATATAGCCCATAATCTAGAAACAATTAGGTGGTGCCCTTGGGTAAGATAATGGGAGTTGGTATCAGGAATGAATAAGGGACCTTCCCAGGACTACTAGCCAATGCTAAGGAATAAACAAAGCATGGTCAAGGGATGTTTCTGGGCAGCCCAAGTGCACCTGACAAGTCAGGCCTGCACATCAGGTCCATCTGTGCCACTGCATTACGTCTGGACTCAGCCACAGGCAGCTGGGAACCTGCTTGGACAGATGCCATGGTAAGCCGAAGCAAACGCTGTGAACAAACTTGTACTCAGGAAGTGACAGCTCATAATAAATTAATAGTAATCACTAATCAGAACTAAAATGTTATAAAAGCATTTAAAGCAGAATTATTGTGTCATCTTTCAGATCTATAAAATAACCCGTATCTCAATGGAATCCCATTCCGTCACGCAACAGCACCCAGGGACTTCAGCTTGATCCCGCACTTAAAAATCACCTGTGTGCTCTGAAACCACCTAGATCTAAGCTCTTCTGCAATAATTTTAATGCAGCTCATGCCAGTCACAATGGAAACGACAATGGGCAGGAGCAAGGTGCAAAATGCAGCTCCAGGGCGCAGCCCTTGTGGGTAGCTGGGGCGGAAATCTGCCCCTCCTCATTGTCAGGGCTATGGCTTAGATTGGCTTGATAAAAGCTCACTGTGGTTGTAAGTGGGGTAATGATATCTTTGTTATCACATGGTTCACCTCCTCAGCCCCTCTCAGTATTTTCTTCACAGCCATAAGAAGCAGAAGCATTTTTAAATTTGTGCTGAAGCTCTAGGCCATGGTTTGTGACAAGAAGTGAAAAATCTCTGTGGTTTCAAAGCACACGAAGTCTTGTGCATAAAATGCCATCCAACAGCAAGACCTCCCTCATTATAGCCATTTCCACACAAATCACAGAATTTTATTTTCCCGTCTTTGCGTGCACTAGTAGCAGTTCTAAGCATATCCCAGATGGTATTCATACATAGGCAAAAAACATGAGGTTTCTTTCTACATTATCTGCCAGTACATCTGCAGATCTGTGGAGTGTTTCATCCATACAAGCCGGGGAGAGCAGACACCAACAGCGCACTTCCTTCCCTACAACCTCAGGCTGGACAATATCAGTAAATCTGAGAGAAAATAAATTGACTTTCATTGCTGAGGGGTCAACAAAAATAATCTGGTTTTTTGTGGGTAGGAGGAGAGACACAGAAGCAAAAGACAAAAAGTTCAAACACAGGCATGTCGGTTTGGAGCTGGGTACCTACACAGAACCACCTAAGTTTTCATGCTGAGGTCATACTAACAGTCTACAGTAGAGGATGGAATAGGAATTGACTTTTATGGTGTTTGATGTCAATCCATATATTTGCTTGACATTCCTACATATTGCTTTTTAATTGAATTAGGTTAAAAATTGAAAAGGTGGTCGAAATAATGGGGTCTGTGCAATCACATTCTAAAGACTAGTTTAATTTTACATTGCAGTACAAAAGAGCCACAGAAGCAGAAAACACAGAGATACAAAGGTAATGACAAGTGTGTGTACCTCAACTTTAATTTTCCATACTTTTTTACACTTTTAATTTCTTGAAAGCCTGTTTCTGCATATTTCACAATCTTGGAAAGCAAGCAACAGCAAATAGGCACTTTGATGAAGTGACTGCAGAGCAAAATACTGGGCACCCTGAACATCTTGTGGTCAGGTTTTTCTCTTCACAGTTTCAGCCTCCAGCACGGAGTTCGCCTGCCAACTGCAATTAGGAAAGTGTCATCTAGCAGGCCTGGACTCTTTACCTGCTTCTGCTCTGTGCAGGTTTAGCTGCTTTCAGAGCCAGCACAACTGATATCACTATCTCTCCTGAACAACCCAGTTCACTCCCTTCCTTAAAAAAACCCTGATAATGCAACAGCAGTATTGCCAAATGGCTCCCAGGCTCCATCCCAACTGTCACAGCTTGCAGTACATACAGATCATGATTCTGCTATAGGGTTTTGTGCTGTATCTTGCAGTGGCCCTGGAAAATCCTGCTGACCTCAAGCAGGGATGAGATGTGGTGGCACACTTGCTATCTGAGGCAATGGCGTCAGCGATGGGATTTGGAAATAGCTCTCAGCCCAACCGCTGCCCCTTCAAAGATGAAAGCCAACAGGACTAATTCCTGTCAATTATTACTTCACTATTACGGTTAAGATTACTATTACTTACCACCGTTATTAAATCAAATGTGAATGTGCTACACAAATCCCATGCAGAGATTATTAAAATGAAGGACAGGACTCAGTCATCAGTTATGCTGCATAATCTCCCCGTTGCTGATGAGATCATAGAGGTATGCACAAAGGCTCGCTGATTAGAAAGGGGAAAAAGAAGGTCTTGCTCTTCCATGTAACAATGTGACATTTAACTAACTGTACAAATATTGATTGTATTCTATTTTAAAGATTTACCAAAAAAAAAAACCCAACAAAGAGATGCCTAGGCTGATTCTTCAAAACCAAAAATGGGAAGTGATTGCTAGGCTTTTCTCTTGTTCTTTCGCTTCATCACTTGGACTAATCCTGCAGTCAGTGATGAAGGGGGTACAAAAGCTGAGTAAGTCTTTATAGTCACTTCCTCTAAAATCTTTAGCTTGACATAGGAAAGTCACTTGCTCTGTGCCATCTGGAGTCTGTGCAAAAATAGTCTATAAAAGAACTTTGCAATTTCAAGTTGCATGCACCTTAGAGCACAAGAAAGAAAAGTCGTGCAGAAAAGTAGTTGCACAGTTGCACAGAGAATCTGTTTTTAAAGGGCCGCCTTTAATCTTTAAATGTATATTTGAACATCTGGACAGCACAGATTTTTTTTTGGCTTCAGAAGTGCTTTTTTTGGCGTTAAAAGGTGCTCTATGTTAACATTAGATTGAATACATGAAGAAATAAGAACAAATTAAGATGATAAGAAGACTAACAGGATTTTTGTAGGAAGTCAGGAGGGTCAAGGGGAAGCTTTTGTACTCGCTGTACATTCAATCTGCTGTCATTGTTTCAGAGGTATGGAGAAGTCTGTGGCTAGGCTCGGTCACTGCTGCACAAGCCTATGAGTACCCCATCTCCCAGGCAGTTTTATCAGTGTTGTTGGAGCTATGTTGTGTCATTGCTGAGGACTCTAACATTAGTTGCTTCAGTTTCAACTCATTTTCAGAGAGATGGATGTCTGGTACTGCCATTTGAGATGTCCTCCAGTATTCTTCCTGGCCTCCATCAGCTGTTCCCCTAAATCCCATGTCCTATCTGGTGGCCCCAGGGATGTGCTGGATACCCTAGCCCACTTACTCATGGAAGCAAACACCTGCAGCTGGGTACATGACCATGTCTGTGTGCCACAAGCTGTATGCATTCCAACAGAGGACCCACAGGAATGACTCTTTTGAAGGTTGCCTGTCATTTGGAGGATGACTGCTATTGAGGGAGCGTTCCAAAATAACAGGTCATCCTGCTCTCCGCGCTCCAACGGATTGCCACACTAGCAGGCAGAGGCTGCCCGGGTGGAATGTGGAATGGCTGAGCCAGCCTGGTTGCTGCAGAAGAGGAATTTCTGCTCCCTGTTCTCATGTTGGTCATGCACTCCCCAGGCTTCTCCACCCCTGGCACTCCCCTGGCCCCTCCGTCAGCTGATTCAAAAAAAAGAACTTAAATAGCTTGCTTGTGTAGTGGATTGCATTGGCTCCCTGAAGGGTCAGGTCTGGCTCATGCAGAGGGTGAGTAGTGTGACAGGTGGTGGAGCTGGAGTCGGGATGACCCCTTGTGCTCTCTCTCAAAGGGGCCAAGCGAGCCAGTGGGTTGCAGTGGCCAACTGTTGCAATAGCTTGCCTGGCCCAGGGACTGCGGGATGGGCAGGGGAAGAAAGACCATCTGCTAAGTACAGCAAGGATGCTAAAATGGAAGTGTTAATTCTGTTTGGGTTTTACATATTCCTGAGCAGACAGGTTGTTTCTCAGTTTCAGCTATCTGCTTGTTTTTATCTTGTTTTACTGCATCAGTGGTCATCTATCTACCAATCCGTAAGTTGGGAAATGCATATTGCTACAGCCAGGTGTTGTCCAAGGATAAGCCTGCAGCAGTGCAAGCTTACAGCAGCAACAACTTCTCCCTAATAGGAGCAGAGTGCTTGCAACAGATTAGCCCCAGGCCAGCTATTCTGACCAGAAAGAGTCAAGTTCAGGTTTGTTCGGCCTGGTTGACTTGCACTCAATGTGGGAAAGGGCTGGGTTTGAAGTGGGTTTGGAAATTAGGGGCTTCAGAGTTCTGGAACAAGGGGTTAAGGCACAGTTGTCACATGGACATAAGGTAGTATGTGAATATATCTAAGTGCTATTGAATGTGCAAAAAAAAAGAGTGCTAAAATCTGGAACTATGATTTTTTTCAGCATTTTTGAAGGTGTCAATATTGGGAATAATCTTTCCAGGGATAAGAATTGCCTTCCCATAGGAAAATACGGAAGCATACCACTGTCTTTGATCCTATGATCCTTTTCTCAGTCATTTCCCTCTACCTTTTCCAGGGCAATCCAAAGAAAGGAGATGAGTTTTCTGACACGCTTATATGATTCTCGAATGAAGGTTTGAATATGCAGAGGTCATATGACCACTGATCATCATGAGGACCTGACCAAAGGAAGATTTTTTACATTTCCATCCAGGGCTCTTCACTAGCTCCCTTAGGAAAGACAGTGAATCAATACATTTCTTATCTGAGCACCTCATCTGTTCAAACCAACACACAGGAGACAAGAAATTTCATCACTTGCTTCAAATGTGTACACCTTATGTCACCAGAAACTTATGGCTTGGACTCCAAAGGTCAAAGTGCCTGTTCTTAGTTACAGGAATCAACGGAATATTTGTTGGACTTCAGTCAAGCCCCAGAAGCAGATACACACTAACATAATTTATGGTTATACCCCAAAACTGTGAACTTAAAATATTTGTACTCATTGAGCCTAAATGGGTCAATGGCAGAGTTTCCAAGATGCTTCTGACAGGTCACTTCTCTGTTTCAGTTTTTCTCTGAAGAGCAAAACTAACAGCTCTTCGATCACAGCATGTACAGCAAGACTTAATTCATTATTGAACGTTAAAAGTTTGGAGAGCCTTAGAACGAAAGTGTTATTTCATGTACAAAGCATAATTACTATGCTTCTTGTCTGCTACATACGTTGTTTGTAAAATTAAAATGTGTCATATTCATACTGATAATAGTATAAATGCTTGTCTGTGATTTGTGGTCATCAGTGAAGAAACATCTAGATGCCATAGCACTGTAGCTATGTGTTAATTACTGTCGTGTTGTATAATACAAGGATTGCACTTGCCATGATGATCTACTGAGACAAATAGAGAAAATTCAAGTGTGTTTTTAATTATGCCACAGAGGGAGAGCCCTGACTGGGGAGCATGCAGAGCTAAAATGAGCAATGGGAGGCACTGTAGGAAGAAGGGCTCCTTGAGCTCTCCCTTCACATGGAGGGCACATCTACTGATTTGTACCTCCCTGAAGGGTGTACATCAGTTCCCCTGCACATGCTGGTTCAAAAGGAGGGATGCCTTTCCTCTGCTTTGGCCCCTTTGAAATGCTGCACAAGCTAATGGAGGGGAAGGAGCAGCCCCAGATTGAAGAGGAAAGCTCTCCATGCCCTCCATCTCAGTCCCACGGCTCACAGGTGGACTAGGCTCTGTAACTACCAAAAAAAAAAATAAAAAAAGATCCTCTTGCAAGCTAGTGGAAGTGTTTTGTAAATGAAGAACAAGGGTATCATATAAGCAGAAAGAAATGGTAACTTCCACTTGTTACCTCAAGACCTGCCTGATGCACATACCCAAATTAAGATCAAATGTATTGCTGCAAAAAAAGCATCGTTCTGGCTGAATGATGTCAGGAGGTCATGTGCTCAGGTGCCAGAAGCAGATGCTGTGCCTCTTTTGAAAGTGGCAGAGACCAATGTGTTCGTAAAGGAGAAGCCCGGTTCCTTTTAGGATGCAGATGGGGTCGGCAGAGCCAGCCCTGCTAACTGCTAGGGAACCTCTGCTCCCAGGAGCATCCTCCTCCTGCTGCTGCCCCAGCTCCCCACTTCTGCTGGGTGGCTGTGCCCTCTGGTGGAGCCTGCGCTTTGGACACCTCAGGGTAAGGACCAGACTAAAACCAGGCTTGGGAAAAGGTGCCAGTTAGTGCTAAAGCCCAAGTGAGTCATCCACAGCCCCCCTTCCCTCCCACCAGCGTCTGCCCCTTAGGGCTGGGGAGGTTGTGCTTCCCCCCCAGGCTGGTGCTTCAGGGATGGGGCCAGTGGCAGCGTTGCCATATGAGTTTTAAAGTCCCTGTGGTTGCAACAGTGCCACTCTTGGACATGGGACGGCCATGGGATAAACCCCCCAGCAGCCCTAGGTGCACACACCCAAGCCCTGGCACCCTGCTCCCAGGTGAGTTTTAGACACAGTGTACAGAAACACTCTGTGCTCCAGTGGAGGTTTAATTAATTCCTGCAGTCTGTACAGCAATTTTCAGCCTGCTAGCATGCTTTCTTCCCCAGTGACCATTCCATCTCTCTCCTGTGGCTAACAGAGGGAAGGCACGCACCACTCTTGGGATTGGGAAGCCCAGTAAGTGGCTCCTGCTGCTGAGGTAGCTCATAGTGTTGCTTCCTTCTCAATTTGACAGGGAGAATCAAGAGTGCTGCACCAAGGGATAACTTGGCTTTGTAAGATGTGGACTGTAGGAGACTTTTATCAAGGCTTCATGAAGATGATCAGAGGGCTGGAGCACCTCTCCTATGAAGACAGTCTGAGAGAGTTGGGGTTGTTCAGCCTGGAGAAGGCTCTGGGGAGACCTTGTAGCACCTTCCAGTACCTGAAGGGGCTACAAGAAAGCTGGAGAAGGACTTTTTATAAGGACATGTAGTGATAGGATGAGGGATAATGGCTTTAAACTGGAAGAGGGTAGATTTAAACTACATATTAGGAAGAAATTCTTTACCATGAGAGTGGTGAGACACTGGCACAGGTTGCCCAGGGAAGTTGTGGCTGCCCCCTCCCTGGAAGTGTTCAAGGCCAGGCTGGACAGGACTTTGAGCGACCTGGTCTAGTGGGAGGTGTCCCTGCCCATGGCAGGGGAGTTGGAACGATATGATCTTTGAGGTGCCTTCTAACCCAAACCATTCTGTGATTCACTGGATGTTTGAGCTGTGCCGAGTTCATTAGTCAGTACCATCTTTTGTACTATCTCAAATGTTATTAGATACTTGCAAGATATTTCCTTCTGTGCAGGGAAACACTGCTCCTAAGGAGTTAAACAAAGCAGATAGAGTAAATGTGGTGCTTTGCCTATGAAGCTTATTATTTGTAAACCCTAGGCGAATGAATCTAGTGAAATATATTCTACTGAAGGATGTCCTACTCTGGAAAATAGGTAGAAAGAAGGGTATAATGGGGATGAAGGTACTTCATGAAACTCATTTGCTAATAACATACACATTTGGATGAGGGCTAGAATTACTTCAGCAGATTTTTACTGAAGGTCAACCACTTTAGCTGTGTTGACGGCAGTAGAGGTAGGGCAGTTTACACCAGCTGTCCAAGTCTGCTATGAACACCATCACAGCTTTTTCCTCTGCTGTCAGCAATGTAGGGAAGGACTCTGTCAACGTTTAGCTAGTACCTGGGGCTAAACTGTAGCAATTGTTCTACCACCCAATGACCCCTCCCCAGCTGAGAAGGGGAATGGGGAAAAAAAAAAAGCCCTGTGAGCTGAGGTAGAAACAGACTTAATGAAATAACAAAACTAATACAATCATTAACATAAAGTATACAAGGTTCTACTCAGCCTGGTCCTTGAGGTCAACAGCAGGAGCAGAAGGCCAGAGGGAGAAGCCCCAAGAAGAGGAACTCCACCCTCAATGAATTCCCTCCTTTTATAATGAGCATGATGAAGTGGTATGGGATACACCTGTGAGTCAGCTGCCTTGATTGGATCTCTCAGCTGGCTCAGGGCTACTCATGGCCTGCCAGCATGGCTGGCCCATGGGTCTGTGTCTGGGGAACCAGGACAGACTCTACTTCACCTTTGCATTCAGTGCAAAATCCCAAATCATTTTTTCATTACATAGTTCTGCAAAGACCTCCTAGAGACCAAAATGAATAGCTGGAGGCCATGGTGCAGCACGAAAACTATGACTTAGTTCCCATCACAGAAATGTGGTGGGAGGACTCACACAATTGGAGTACTGCAATTGATGGCTACCAACTTTTCAGAAGGGATAGGCAAGGAAGGAGAGGTGGTGGGGTGGCATTCTATGTTAGAGACAAAATTGAATGCCTTGAACTCAAAAATGTGAATGACAGCTTGGAGTGTTTATGGGCAAGACTTAAGGGGAAGGCCAATAAAGCAGACATCATGGTGGGAGTCTGTTAGAGACCCCCAACCAGGCTGGAGAGGTTGACAAAATATTCTATAAGCAAGTGTCAGAGATCTCATGATCACTCAATCTTGTTCTTGTGGGGGACTTCAACCTCCCAGATGTCTGCTGGAAATATAAACGGCAGAGAGAGATCAGTCCTGGAGGTTCCTAGAGCGTGTGGAAGACAACTTCCTAACACAGCTGGTAAGGGAGCCAACTAGGGACAGCGTAGTACCAGACCTGCTGCTTGTTAACAGAGAAGGTCTTGTGGGGGATGTAAAGGTTGGAGGTCATCTTGGGCAGAGTGACCATGAAATGGTCCAGCAGAGGGCAACGAGGATGACTGGGGGACTGGAGCATCTCCCCTATGAGGAAAGGCTGAGAGAGCTGGGACTCTTTAGCCTGGAGAGGAGAAGGCTGAGGGGTGATTTAATTAATGTTTATAAATACCTAAAGGATGGGTTGAGGGAGGATGGAGCCAGACTCTTTTCAGTGGTTCCCAGTGACAGGACAAGGGGTAACGGGCACAAGCTGGAACACAGGAGGTTCCATTTAAATATGAGGAAGAACTTTTTCTCAGTGAGGGTGACACAGCACTGGAACAGGCTGCCCAGAGAGGTTGTGGAGTCTCCTTCTCTGGAGATTTTCCAGACTCGCCTGGATGCAGTCCTGAGTGATGTGCTCTAGGGGATCCTGCTTTTGAGCAGGGGAGTTGGACTAGATGATCTCTGGAGGTCCCTTCCAACTCCGAATATTCCATGATTCCATGATTATTGGCTTATTCTCTCTGAGATGCTTTTATTGATGCATGTGATCTGCATTTTGGGGATAGTTTCTGCTCTCATGTACAAGAAGAGGTGTGGGTTCACCTTGAGTTTGCCTTAGAATAGTTAAGCATTCTCAAGAGGATACTCCATGGTACGGAAACTGTGTTCCATGAATGTTAATATTCATGCACATACGCAGTTACTATGGTCTATGCGTAGTGATGGAAGGGATTTCGATCCAATTGCAGAGTGATACTGCAAAATCTTCCCATATTAGTAGCATCCTGGCATCTATAAATGAGAGCTTCCAGACTGACTTGCAGTGGACAGTGTCCCCTCAGGAGCCCTGAATGCTGTATGTATCCATGCTGTGGTTGGTGCCTAGATAAACAGACATGGTAGTGTATCAGGCCCACAGCTTATGTAGGTCACAGTCACTGTTTCACTGAAATAAACAGGAAATGCAGATGTATTTTTTTCATATTTATTCTTCAGTCCTCTGATAATAGCAGTCTTTTAGGATTTTTTTCCTGGTGGTTTTCTTCTACAGGCTTTCCAGTTTCTTTTCATTTCCCGATTAAGTGACCTGAGACCCGTCACCTCTCAATTTGCCCAAAACTAGTAAGCCTTGATTTTGGAATAGTTGAGGGAAGAAAGATGACAAACAGCACTATGCACTGTATAGAAAAAATTATTACTCCAAAAATTTAATAAAATAAAAAAACCAAATACCAAACAGAGCAGAAAGAAATCACATCTTTCTACCCATCTGCACACACATGCCCCAGAACCTTTCAACCGTGCTTGGCATTTTGTGCTTCTACACCACAAATTTTTCTAAGCACATTGGCCTAAATACATCCTTGCTGTAACTCCAGTGACATTAATGACTGCCTTTCACTGGGGCTACATTTAACCTTAAAGGCCTGATGCACTTGTTGGGATTAGCACTGCTCAAAGGAAATCCTTATCATTGCCAGTCTCAGGCAAAGTGTTCCGAGTGGCTGCAAGACTGTGTTTCGGATTTGTATCACCTGGCCTGACCCTGGGAACTTTCCTGTGAAATGCCGCACCCAAGTGCATTTAGAATAAAGCCCTGAATTTCTATATAATCTTCAAGACTTTGTCTTTCAACCCTTACTCTTGTGTTGTGGTGTCCAGGGACAATCTGGAGTCAAATCAAGCTCCTCTTTAAATCAATGGCAAAACTCTAGTTATCCATGTTTTCTCCACAGGGGATCCTGTGCTCTGAGCAAGAAGACAAAGAACAGGGACAAAAACTACTGAGGGTCCACAAAGAGAAGAAAGAAAGGAAACCAAAGGAAAAGGGGAATTATTCTAGGGACAGTGTTAAACAACTATGTTCATTCAACTTTGTCAGCACCAATTGCATGTACAGAAATACTTAATGAAAAAATAAATTTATTTTCTGTGCTTGTGTTTTAAACAACCATGCCCATTTCTTTACCGCACACCTTATTAAAGGTAAATAATATTTATCTTTAACATAAAGTATCTCTTACCTATTTTGTAAATTATAATGTAACATGCACGAAATAGTACTTTGTATATTGTAACCTGTTTGTAACACTGGGATGAAGTAGGACCAGAGATCGATTCAGCATTGTATATACCTACATATATCATGACTGATATAGACATGTCTTTGTTTTCTTGACAGCTGAAACTGAGGACAGATTACCTACTGCTTTTTGAAAGGCATTCATCTGCAGTTTCAGCCTGAAAGGTCACCTCCCTCTTCTTCTAACAGGACAAACCCTCTCTACAAAAAGCTGTGCTGTAGCTCAAGCTGCAGGGCAGACTGAGTCAAAGTACAATACGATGATGGCAATGCAGGTTTCGGACTTTCATAGCATATCATAGAATCATAGAATAGTTTGGGTTGGGAGGGACCTCAAAGACCATCTCGTTCCAACTCCCCTGCCATGGGCAGGGACACCTCCCACTAGACCAGGTCGCTCAAAGCCCCATCCAACCTGGACTAGAACACTTCCAGGGAGAGGGCATCCACAGCTTCCCTGGAAAACCTGTGCCGGTGTCTCAGCACTCTCATGGTAAAGAATTTCTTCCTAATATATAGTCTAAATCTCCTCTCTTCCAGTTTAAAGCCATTGCCCCTCGTCCTATCACTCCATGCTCTTGTATAAAGTCCCTCTCCAGCTTTCTTGTAGCCCCTTCAGGTACTGGAAGGTGCTACAAAGTCTCCCCAGAGCCTTCTCTTCTCCAGGCTGAACAACTCCAACTCCCTCAGGCTGTCTTCATAGCAGAGCTGCTCCAGCCTTCTGATCATCTTCATGGCCTCCTCTGGTCCCTCTCCAACAGCTTTATGTCCTTCTTATGTTGGGTGCCCTAAAACTGGACACTGTACTCCAGGCAAGGTATCTGTAGCTGCTAGCCTTCTGCTGGCCATAATAATTGCTGTCTTGCTCCAGCATCTCTTTTTTCACTCTCTTCACATTTTCAGTGCCTGGCTGACAAATGGTGATCTCAGTCAGATGCTAAGGAACTGAAGCCATCATCTGTTGGTTGATATCTCATCTATTCAAGTAATTCAGAAATAGAAGTGCCAAAGGTCCTTAACTGCAGAAGACATTTCAAGAGCAAACCCTGATCTATAGATCATAAGCACCCCTTACCCCCTAGATAGAAATATTTCATGGAATTTCTGGTAAGATTTGTCTAATTTGACCAAAGCCAAGTGCTAACACTTTTAAAACCTATCTGTCTTTACTGAAATAAAATCTTCAAACATGCAATATATTATTTTTATAACACTTTTCTTCAACATCTGAAACTATTTCAGAACAGAAATCATTTTCATTTAAATAGAAAGAAACAAAATAAATAAGGAGTGCAAATTTATGGGAAGTAACATTAGAGCCAGACACAGACACGTGGGATCTATCTAGACTACAACAGGAGCATAGTTGTACTATAAACTTTAATTATTAAACAAACAAAAAAAAAGCAAGGCTGGAGGAAATTTTGTTAGCAAACACAGCTAAGTGTAATAGGGAGTTCAGTCTCAGGTGATCACACATGAATTCAGCTGAATCAGGTTGGATCCTATGCTCCCCTCTGCCCCCAATAACATATTTTAGGATAAACCAAAATTTCATCTCCACATCTTTGAAACCTAAAGGTTCAAATTTTCATTCTGAAAAGGTTTTTCATTTTGCTTTACAGCTCAAGAGTAAAATGCAAGTCTTCAGTTAGCAGAAAACAAGGGAAATATTCATTTGTGTTTCCATTCTTCTATTTTGCCAAAAAATTAAAATAAAGACCATTGTAGATCAGCTTGAAGCTCATTGCTTCTGTTCCCAAGCTCTCCCTGGCCCTGCTTGCTTGACCTGGGCTCCCCACAGCACCACCATCACTCTTCTGCCTTCCTCATCACCTGTGCATCTCAGGCTCCTGCTACCACACTGGATCTTTCAGCCTGAACTCTAGAGATTGTAATGGGAAGCCCCGACCACCTTTAACTGTAGGATTTCTTTCGGACTATTCTGCTCTCTTTTGTAAAAAAAGAATCCTTTTACTCTTTCTTTCCATGTCAGAGTGCTGGGAATAGCTACTGGCAGAGCCACCACTGAAATGTTTCAGCTCCCATGCACGCGAACGTACCTAATTAAACCAGTGTGCAGGTACAGCTATAATTTGTGAGGTGTGCACTGAAGCGTGCAGGCAATGATCCCGGCATCATATTTGACAAGCAGAACAATAAGGTTCTCTCCTGTGCAGCTCGGCCGCTGACAACTTTCTCAGCTCTGCCAGAAAAACAGCAACCCAGATTTCATAAAGCAGGGGTTTGCTGCTGAATGTGTCAGGATTTTAAGAGCTATGTGAAAGCACCTGGGAACTGGCAGAGTTGAAGTATTGTTATATTCCCACTGCATTGTTATGGGGTACTCAGCCTGTAAGGGTTGTGGTTATAAGGAGCCATAGAGTTAAAAGGTCATGGGGGGAACCATGTTTTTCTCCCTTGGATGCAGGAGCTGAAGCAAGCAACAGCTTTAATGGGCACCTAAATTCCTCTTAAGTGCTGAGGGAGGCAAACATGTTTTCCAGGTTTTTTAAGAATAGTTCAGCCCTGTTGCAATTGGGCAGAATTTCCAGAATTTCAACTTTTAAGACAAAATACTAACTGGTATTTGAATTTTGGCACAGAAAGTGTGTTTTTACTCATTCTGCAAAGACCTGTGGGTATTACTTTTTATAGCCAGATTTCTTACACACTTGCAAATCACAGAATAGCCTTGGTTGGAAAAGACCTCTAAGATCATCAAGTCCAATCATTAACCCAGCACTGCCAAGTCACCACTGCACCATGTCCCTCAGCACCACATCTACACATCTCTTAAACACCTCCAGGGATGGGGACTCCTCCACTGCCCTGGGCAGCCTGTGCCAGTGCTTGACAACCCTTTCAGTGAACAAAGTTTTCCTAATATCCAATCTAAACCTCCCCTGGCACAACTCAAGGCCATTACCCCTTGTCCTATCACTGTTACCTGGGAGAAGAGACCGACCCCTGCCTTGCTACGACCTTCTTTCAGGTAGTTGTAGAGAGCAATGAGGTCTCCCCTCAGCCTCTTCTTCTCCAGACTGAACAACCCCAGTTCCCTCATCCGCTCCTCATCAGACTTGTGCTCCAGACCCTTCACCAGCTTCGTTGCCCTTCTCTGGACACGCTCCAGCAGCTCAATGTCCTTCTTGTAGTGAGGGGCCCGAAAGAAATGGACTCCTTCCTCTCACTCTTATTGCACCAGCAATTCCCTTTCAGCAAGGCAGTTAGGTGTCCTTGAGAGCCTCAGACTTCAGGACAATCATCTGTCTCTAGAAAAGAAATGACAAAGGCAATGTGCATGATCATATTGGCCTCCAGTAGTGGAAAGGCAAATCAGTTTCCAGCTACAACCTTTCCTTGAAAGTGCAAGTAAAGCTGGTCACAGCAGTCTCCAAGATCTGTATGTTCATCTCGTCAGAGCCAGGCTGCCAGCGTTGGCTATGTGTCCTAGCAGGCAGTTGTCAAGCAGTGATGTGTTCTGGTCACTGGCAACTGGGATTATATTTAAACCAACAACCTATAATGGGAAGATTTTCTTTTCTGCTGTCCCCTAAAATGACCTGAGAAGCCTGAAGTTTCATGAGAAACTTCACTGATGTTATCAAGGCTCACCAGTGGTGAAGTTGAGGCAAACATTTTCACTTGTTAGATTTTTACTCCTTAATGGGAGATGGTCACTGTTGTAAGCTCTCCATCCTCCTGTACTTTGCACTGTGCACTAACTATTGTGCATGACTTTGTAAGGGACAATCAGTGTGTTGCCGAAATGCTTATTTTGTATTTATAAATTTAATTTCATTAACGTATTCTGGGAACATTTCCAGTCCCTTTTCTGTATCTGTTATCTTTGCATTCCCAGGTAATACAGTTAGTTACAGCACTGTCACTAAGAAGAAAAAGATCAACCATTTGATCTCAGTTTCTTTGATCAGGCTCAGAAATACCTATTCTTTCTAACCTATCTCTAAGCATAAAATAGTAACAATCAAAGGCCTTGGTAGAAATCACAGTCTGAAATACCCTCTGTCCCACCTTATGCTCAATGGGGAGAGGGGACATCTACACATCACAGCTGCTGTTTCAGTACAAATCACACTATTACATACTGGTTTTAGCAACAGCATCAATGCATAGTATCCCTATTATAGAAATACAATATCCACATAACTTTGGCATTAAATGATCAAGCCTAGAATGTGTCCCTTATGCTAACTACGGCCAGTCCTGTTCAATCCAAGTTGAACTCTGCTGCCTCATATGCATAGGATGTTATTCTTCTGAGGGAGATTTTTGTAGTTTTTAACGTACTTAAGTCTCAATATTTGAGGGACTAAAAGAATGCAGTATGTCTGAATTTTGCACAGTCCTCACTTATGTCTTATTGTTACACTTAAAAACAAGCTAGCAAGGCACACAGTGCTTCTCCAGGAGCAATGGTAGCTGTAATCGCACAGACACAATTTATGTACTTACGCATTTGCAAAAACCTTTCTGTGATTCTGACAGGAGACACGTGCTTGGATTCCGTAATGAGGCGGAGGCTGACGAACATTTATTTCTTCCTTTGGTACCTATCTTGTCTGTTTTAATTGGCTGCTTGGGAATGCACTTGGAAACTCAGCAGCAGAGCACTGACATGCCATCTCCTTCGCTGTGGTGCTCTGGGGTATGGGTGGATGCCATCAAACACATTTGCTTTTTAAACTCGAGTGGCACTGAGGGAAAGTTGGAAGATGACTGATGAGAACTAATAAGGCCTATACACATGATCCTATGCAAGAACTTCAATTTCCCTTCCTCTCCTCTTCCTTTCCTTTCTCTGCTCTTGCCTGCTTGGATCTACTTTTTTTTTGAGGTAGGGGGTATTTTTTTCTTAGGTGCTCTTATATTACCTAGCCCAGTGGGACTGCCGTATAGAATTAAGAATAATAATAATAATAGTGACACAAGGCTGTCCTAGAAAAAAACGCTGACTTCCCATGAACCTGAGTTACTTCCTCCAGAGCTGAATTTGGCCTATTTTGGAAGATACTGAAACGAAAAAAAAAAAAAAATTCTTGGGCTGTGATCATTCCAGTGGGGAATTTTGCAATCATTACCTTTTAAAAATTAGGCTATGAATTTTTCTCTTTGACATTTTCTAATGGAAGTTCATAATCAGTAATTTTAGCCATCTTCTGGCCACATTAAAACAGCTGGGGGGAGGGCAGAACAGGGAAAACTCTCTTTTCACTACAAGTTGCTGATTTAACTGAACCTGAAATGCTTTGCAAATGCGTGCCTGTGCCAGTGAAATTTAGGAAAAAAGCGAGCAAGATCTCTTTGGCAGGTTTGTTGCCTGTCCCACTTCCTAGTCACTTGGCAGCTCTCTTCCCTGGGGAAAAGACGCCAGGGAAGCTAGCCTACATGGCATACAGATCCCTGGCAGGCAAAAACTTTCGGGACTTCCAGGACTGCAGGCTCTAGCAGAATCTGTTATGCAGATGATGCTAGTCAAGGGTAAGAATGCCTTCAGTGCTGACATGGGGGACTCCAAATGTTTGGTTTTTTCACACAAATTAGAGCAAAACCAAACTGTAAAATCTCCAAATCCTCAAAGGCATAGAAATATATTTCACCACATATATTTTTAGTTTTGGACAAGTCACTAATTATATTAATATGGGATTTCTAAATTATGGTCAGAAAGGCAATTAGAAATACTCTCCAATGGTAAAAGCTTGGCTTTCACTATGAAAGGCTCTACTGCTTGTCAGCAAACCCTTACATTCAGAATATTGTATATAAGCACTATATGTTTTTAAATACAACTGATTTTTCCCCTCATTTAAAGGTCAGTCAACCATAGCAAAACAGAATTTCACCTCTGTAACAATGGCAACAAGCTGACAAAATCATTTTATTTTCCCTTGTTATTTTCTTCCAGTGGCAAAGCTGTTAGCATTGCCTGGACAATAAAATACCAGGACTTATTCAACTAACATTAACAGAACCAAATAGTTACAGTGAAATTGCTGAATGAGTAGCAAGACCATGCAAATATTACTGTTAATGGAGTATCCTAGCTGATACAGAATTTGAGAAAAAAAGAGGTACAATTGCTTTATATTGCCTCTGGGTGACTGCTAATTGCATGCTGTAGTTTTAAGCATGTTTCCTTAGCTGGTCTGGAGGGTAGGTACATAATGAGGGTGAACTGTAATGTTAACTCAGTGCAACAAGTACGCAACATCTTTTTATTTCAAGGGCACTTGCATCTTGCAGGTGTCCAGTCAATCGCTGTGTACACTGTCTGCTACTGGTCCAGCGCCAGTGCGGATGAGTCCGTCTGCTTCAGCAGCTGCAAACAATCTAGGGGCAACACAGAGGCCTGTGTAGCTATGAATATTACTGTGCTGTGGCTGAATCTGTGAATAATAGATACTGTAACTGTTTATGGCAGATCTGAAAACTGATGAAATTGTGACTGATGATGCGATAGTAGTTACCCGCTATGGAGGGAGCAGCAATTTGGCATTATGGTCCCGTGACAAGTTTGTGGTCTTATCAGTATGTAGGACAAAGCAGCTGCTGTAATTGCAAATGACGGCTTGGGGTTCCTGGGCTCCTGAGGTCTCCGAGCAGACTCGTGATGCACAGGCTGGCCTAGTTTCTCCCTCTAGCAGAAAGGAGGAGCTCATACACTGATGCTTGCCTCAGCAATGGTGGGGAATATCAACCCTGAAGCCCCCTAAGTAATGAGGAAACTCCTCCCAATCACTGCTCACACCAAACAGGAGGTATCAGGGTGATCTTAGAGGTCTTTTCCAACCAAGACTGTTCTGTGATTCTGTGATACATTAGTGACATTCAAACAGGCAAGGAAGGAAGAGCCTGGGCTGTGCACTGTGGTGCTAGGGGTCACAGCTGTACCCAACCAGTATAGCAAGACAGTTTGCAGCCTCTTACAGGATGAAACAATGCTTCTCCACGCAATTACCATTAACCTCATATCAGACATTCTCCTGTTTTTCCTCCCTGAGATCAATTTATGTATCATACAATTCTTTTAACTAGAAAACAGTGTGGATAATTTGAAAATATCTACTTCAGTTGTGCTTCAAAGCATCTGCTGCATTTTCTCACATATAGTAGACAGGCATTAGGTGGCAGTATGGACTGGAGGCTTCAGCATGGGGCAAAGGGCAAGATATTCATATTCCCTATTCCAGTTGTAACATGGAAAGATTCTCTGAACTTTCTTTTTCTATCTGAAAAATGGAGGTGTAAGTAATGATACACTGATGTCCTGAGAGGATTAATTAGCTAAAGTCTTGACAGAGCTCTGTGCATGAAAAATGCACTCTGTTAGTAGAGAAATAGTCAAGTAGAGAATTTTTCTTTGACATCAGTTTAGTGTCACACATTTTGTCCTTGGTTCCTGCTGTGACACATTTGATCCATAATTCAGCCCATACATACTCAACTAATCTATTTTTAGCTTTCAAAAAGACTCAGATAGGAATTTATAGCTAAATCTAACTTCCCAATACGTAGTCTGACAGGACTGATCAGAGCTAAGTACACAGTAGTTAGTGAAGAGCTGACAGTGATTTCATAAAGTCATTGCAAGTTATAGACAGAAAAAGCCTAACGGGTCATCTAATCCATCTCCCTCCCTCAGAAATGTTTTTCTTTATTGCACAATTTTGCTAGTGCTCTATCCAAGCTAGTAAAAACATCATTAGAAGTTTTCTAGGGAATTCCCCTGTCTGACAAACAAGGAAGGCCTAGCCTCATTTTCACCCAGTTTCAGCTCATAACTTCCAGCAACATGCCTCAATCCAATCTTTATCACTTTTCAATGTGCAAAGGGGAATTTGGCTAAAGCCAGACAAATATCAAAAGACCTCAGCTAAATTCTGATTCAAATGTACTTCAATCCACATCTACGTCCTACTCAGACTCATTTCTGTCACTCCAAAATTGTTTTGTATAATTGATATTTCAACTCACAGAGGGGTCTTTCTGTTCCCAGGAAAGCTGAACATTAGGAGGGCAGCTTCACCTGATGCTGTGCCTGGGAACTGGCAGCAGACCTTCCTACAGGTGGAGCCTAGACTCCAAGCTTCTGTTTTTACATCTGAAATCCAGAACAAACACCATCTTTCATGCCACCATATCACACTGCAGACTCATTTCACTGGCTCTGTGTTCCCATCTTTGCATGTTTCTTATCTTTCATCATAGCTGCTCTGTACTATTTTTCATCCCTTTGGATTATTTCCGTCTTTGCCTCTGAGTTAATTTACATATTTTCACCCCAAGTCTCACACTGTTGTGCTATGCCCATGTTGTTATCCACTACAGCTTTTTTGGTCTCTTTTCTGTTTCCTCCAGGGCAGTAACTTGCATTTTCACATCATCTGCAGTTTCCCTTACTCTCACATTAATGAGGACACTTGCAAAAAAAGTGAGCCTAACACAAACCCCTACCTCATCCATTTTCCTTTTAGGATTCATTTCACCCTTGTGTGAAATCCCACTCTTCTCAGACCTCCTTGCACGGCAGGAAGTTACTTGGCTTCTCTACTACTCCCATTGCTCTATGTCTTCCTCATGTTACTTGCCCAACCAATCCCTTTTCAATTCCAATATTGGATTTCTTTTTCATTTTAGTCTTAAACACTGGAACCTTCTTATATTTCTCATGACAGCTGTTATTCTGCAAGGTGCCTGCATTCTATGTACATGTGAGCAGTTTAGAACAATTTTCTCAACATTCAAAGCAGTGTAAAGAATTGATTTTAGGTAGGACCCTGATCCCATGCTTATATTTATGAGTGTGTGAATGATCAAGCAATTTTAACTCACGTGTTGTTCAAGATACTCTCAGTAGTCTTCTCAGATTCATAGCTCCCGAAGCCAACAGGGATAACTCTTGAGCAGCACTCCCCCATGTTAACTTTCATTTAAGTGTAGCTGTAAGAAAAACAAAATAACACAAAAAGTTTTACAGATTGCTACTATAAATTTTAATGAGAGCCTGTGTCTGATTTCTAGCCCCATTTTTCTGGCTTCAAGACTGCAGAGAGCCGTCACCAAAGCTTTCCTCCTTCGTAAGCTCTTACAGGCTGCAAATAAGTCACCCTTTAATTTTTGTTTTATAAAATAGATGCTAGTTCCTAGATTCAGGATTTTCTGCCTGTATTAAATATTTTCCAGCTTCTTAATTGTTCTCATAACTCTCATCTGAACCCATTTCAGTTTGCCGATATCCTTCTTGAATTGCAGATGACAGAACTGGACAGAGTATTCCATTAGCGCTCTCTCCAGTGCCAAACACAAACATCATCATTCCGTTGCTATTTCAGCTACCTCTGTTTATACATCCAAGGACTGCATTAGACACTACCCTGTCAAGGAAAAGCTTATTACCCAAGCTGCTCAAATTACCCTTCCAATCCTCTACAGAGATGCTGCTTTCTGGGACGCAGGAAGCTTTTCTCCCCTCATTTTTATTCTAAATTGCACCCTGATCATGTATTTGTATAATAAATTTCAGGTTAAGACCTAAATTGTTTAGCTTATTCTCAATTTATTCAGAGAACCACATTGTTCTGTGGGGCTTTTAAGCCCGACATTGCTGTCATTATAAACCTCACTGGTTACTGGCAGTCAGTCAATGGCCAAGAAGCAGTTACCAGCTGATCACTCTAGAAGCAAATATAGTTCCTCATGGTTACCTGCTTATAGCAATGACTGAATAGCTATCATACAACTTACTTTTAAGATATGCTATGGTAATTTTGTGGCATTCTTATTTATTATTCAAAATACTATGTAAGACCAAGTCAAATCCTTACCAGATGTCTAAGTACATTATATCCCCAGTGCTATCCAAATTTATCCTATCTTTATGTAGCAATCTATTTCAAATATGAATGTATCCAATTAAGCTCTTTCGTAAATAACAAGTGATAATTATAAACCCATTAATTCTCTATTTTTTTATTGTATCCCATTTAAAATATTTTATCCAGAATGAATGTCAGAATGAGAAATAGCAGTTGAAAGCATCTGGGTCATGCTATCTTCTGATTGTAAACATTGGCATAGTTCTGGAGATTCTTCTTTGTCTAAAGAGTTGTTTAAAATCCATCCTAGAAATACCGAGGTCCTCAACCAGCTCATTTAAAACTCCTGGTTGTCAAGAAAGTAGAATAGTTTCTTTCTCTCATTTTAATGGAGATTTTAAACAAGGTTTTAGTCTAAGATGTCTCAGAACTGTCTGGGAACACAGTGAAACTGCCTAACAAAACCATCAATGACAGCTCTGTGTTTCAGGTAGGTGCCCTCAAGACTTCTCTCAGCTTCCACCTACCCCTGGAAGGAGTCGTATCCCCATTGCATCTGCATTTCTCTTTCTGGGACTAATCCCCTCTGAACAATCAAACTGGTACTTTTGCTCATGTATTGTACTTACAAAACCAGCTCTCGCAGGTTTCCTCTAAATGAACATGCCAAGCATCTCCCAACAGCCCCTTTAGTCTGGGCCTGGCACAAAGCCCAGTGAGGGGTCTGAAACCCCCATACGCCCTTTCCAGGGAGGTGATCTGAGGTGTGAAAGGCAAAGGCACCCACTCCTTGGGGCTTTTGGTTTGAGATTTGGTGAGACTAGATTTTGGTGGAGCTAGTTGTGGTCGTTATCTCTCGAGAATGTTCCTGCTTGCAGGAACAAATGAACTTCCATCAGTCCAGATTTCAAATGAAGTGAATGATTCAAGCCGCACTCCCTAAAGCATCCCTCCCCACAGCTGGGGCCAAGGCCTAACAAGGACCCCCTTCCCACTGCTTACCGCCCAGCTCTCCGTGTGGCCAAGGATGCACGCGGCTTCGCTGTCATCATGCTCCAGGCATGGCATGTAAAAGCCCTCCTGGGCATTCAGCCTTGGTGAGGGCACATTTCCCCACCTGAACTGCCCCACTTAGTGCATGTTTCCTGGTGGGAAGCACAAGAAAAGGATGAAAGAGAGACATAGACTTTCAAGTTTATGGCTCCAGATTTAAAAAACCTCAAACATTCAGATGCCATTTCGTACATGACCTGGCCTCTGGCTTTATTCAGTGACTTCTGTGTTAAGAAAATGCTCAGCAGGCAGGGGAAAGGGAGAAGAGGCTGAGAGGCTTAAAGCTATTTTGCTGCTACAGAAAGGGTGGGTGAGAATAAATTACATAATAATAATCCACCTAAAAAATAAGTAGAAAAATAATGCTAATCCTATTTAGATGTGGTAATTCTCACTATATGTTTTATTTATGGAACTTTAATCCTAAAACAGTAAATAATGTTATTCTTTACCCTCCCATGAAGATAATGTGATAGAAAGAAAGGTATGTAGCGTGCAAAAAAATCACACTAAATGCAGAAATTGATAATGTAATTAAGAGATTTTTTTTCATGGATCTTAACAGTGTTTTAAAACAGCCTTACATAATGGAGATTTATAAGGGATTACTTTCTCAAAACATATAGTACAATAAAAATGTGAAAAAAATTACCCAAACATGTCAAGTTTCAACTATTTTGACATTGCACAAACAGCCTTTGTCAACTGTAAAACCAGATGGTTTCAGCTGAGACTTGTTAGTAGGAACAACTGCAGCTACTGGAACTGGGAACAGGCTTGTATATGCCTGCATGACTGCGAGCCACACAGACTCCTTATTTTCTCCTCATTTCTTCTTTCTGCACTAGTTCCAAGGACTGTTTAGCAGTCCTGGCCGCCCAGCAATCCCCCATGGTTTCTACACTGAGCTAAATGCTGTCACGTGGGCCCGAATCTCTGATGATGATGGGCTAACTGAAACTTGGCTTGGGAAAGGAAAAGAAATGAGAACTATGGCTGTGTCAGAAACCAAAGGTGAAATTTCCTGACTGGCCTTAATGGGGGATGTCCTGATTTTGTGCCAAAACAGGGCTCTAAGCTGAGCTGAAAAAAAACATAAATACCTACCACAGTTTTCATCTCTCACCTAGCAAAAAAGCATACAATTGTTTTATACAAGTAAAGACCCTGTTCTTGTCTTTATTCACCCAAAGCTTGATTGCACCCTACAGGGCAGCTATTAGTGATGGCACAGAATTAGCAGATTTGACCTGTGAATCTAGCCATTGCAATAGCACGTGTTTAGGACTCCTATTTTTATTCATTTAATAGTCATGATTTGGGTTTAACATCTCAACCTGTGTGATAAGGAATACTGTAAAAACCCCTTTTCTCATGAGATACACTGTGGCCTTCTCCTTTGCTGTAATGGTGGTATTCTGGGGGAGGGATGCACGGATTTCTTACTCTCTTCCAGGTTCTGCAGAGGACCACTGGCTGCTCCCCCATAGCCCTTTGCGCCCACTTTCTTTTTGGGGTATATTCGGTGACACCAGCACCCGTGGCTGCCTTACTAGAGTCTGACCTGTAGTTTTCTGCATGCATGTGAGCTCCACTGCTCACTAGTCTACAGTTCTGTGAAGTCCTGTGGCAAAGGTATAATGTTTTAACCTATTCCTGCACCTGCAAAACTGAAACTCCTCCCTCACGTGAAACGGGAAACTTCCCCCAGACAGAATGCTCTGAGAAACAGCTCTGCTTCAGCTTGATCCCTACAGCTTGATACTTTTATTTTTCTGAATCTTGAGTATTTTCCACAGCTATCACAAATGCCAACTAATTCTGAATGAAGCATTTAATGCTTTTGTTATTCATTTTCCAAAACGTATTAAGGGACTGAGTAAAGCAGTGTTTAATTTAGAAAACAGCATTATTACAGTCTGTAGAGATTGAAAATTGAGGACTGAAAAAGCACAGAAGTGTATAACAATACAGTAATTGACATGCATTGATGTGAATATGTGCACGTGAATATGTTCAGAAGTAGTGCTACTCATTCACACTGTGTAAAGTGGCGCATTTCTGACAATGGCAAGAAACTGTATATGCTCCTGTTTTCCATATACATCAAAGGTAAAGGTTGAGGTGTAGCATCATCATCATTACCAAAGCTGAAGGTTGCACAGCTCAGTGATTAGCTTCCTGACAGTGACTTATATGAGCTGGATTTTATTCCTGCCCCTGCCATTTGGGCAGGCACCACTGCCACAACAGAATAGTGCAGACCTACCTGTTAGAAACCCTTTAGGTTAGCTACTGCTGCAGAACTTTTACCACTGCAGCATAAAACTCAGTGTTGAAGTAACCACTCTACTACTCATTCAGCTTCTCCAACCTATTTTTCAGCACATTCTACACTCCATGATTTTGTGGGTACAACACACAGATGTTATCCACTCTGTTGCAAACTAAGGCCTCCTGAGCCAGCTGGAAACACCACTACCCTGAAGTGCCTGTTGGGAGTGAACAGATAACCTCCGTGGTTAACAATTCATGTCTCTATTCTGCCTCTGTACAAGAAGGATACACAGAAGTGTTGCTTACCTTTGTAGTGCTCTGAGGATAATAATGTAGGTGATTTTCTACTCATCAATTACATTATGCCTTAGGAAATCAGCTGGTACAGAGAGAATCTGATTATGCAGGACTGGAAACAGTGTCTACCCACAAATCAAAAATAAAGATCTTGACCTTATCTCCTTGCTTCTGCAAAGGCCATCTGGTGGTCAATTGGGCATTGGTTATGCAAGTGATAATATGCACACACTATAGAGAGGCTTTACAGAAGAGCACAGTACTGCAACTGAGCTCCTCCAGCCCCTGCTTCACAGCTCCCAAAGGAGTAGAGCAGAAGTCTGCTCTCCAGACAGCAGTCAAGTGGACACTGGCAGTATTTCCAAACCAGCAATATCTGGTCAGGGCCCCTGCATGCACACATGTGAACTTCTGCCAGCCATTTTTCAAAATTATCTGTTCTATTACTTTAAAAATCTGTACTTCAGTGGAGGCCAAAATGGCCAGCAGCCATTAGAAGGACTGCAAGCAGAAAGGGAAGGGACTGGCCTAGACAGGCCCTGGCACACATGATGCTTGGTGAAAAGAGGAGGGTGTCCAAATTAAAAGGAGAAAACCTTCTTTTTTTTTTTTTTTTTTTTTACAGAACTGAAATAACCCTGTGTCCTTGAATTCCAAGCCATCCCAGTTTCCACACAATTTTTCCCCTGTTGCAACCAGCCATTCATATGCAGCATAACAATTTGCAAACAGCACTAAACTATCAGGGAAATTTTCAGACTCCACAGCAACCTATAAAAAATTAGGCTACTGTTCAGTTTTCGGTCTGAAAAAAACAGCAAGCCACCCTACACTAGAGAAATTTGGACTGCATGAGGCACATGTTGGCTACTTCTGAACCACTGCACATTTCAGTGTAGAAGCCCCATCAGCACTTCATAGTTGTCAGTGGGATGCCTAGCTAAGAATTAATTCTTAAATTAGATTGCTCTCTCTCATACAACTATATGGCAATCAGCTTCTCTGCTCACAGCAGGTGATATCAGTATCAATCCCTGTCGATAAAACCTCTTCTTCCCATTCTGCACGCTGGGCTGTAGCTCCTGGCTGGAACTCTGCACTGCAGAACAGACATTAAAAACAATTTGGCTGGAAACAGGGTGGCTCAGGGAAATGTCAGTGCCTTTGCTTTTTGAGCACTAGCATGGCTCCAGCTGGTCCCTTCATCTCCTGGTTAACGGCAGCTGAAAGCAGCTACCATCTGCTTGCGTAGTGTTTCTCTCAGAAGACTTGCTATCATCAGTCATAAATGCCCATGTCCATACAGACTATGTATTTCATTTTTAGCAAGCAGTTTAAGCAGTCTAAGGGGCACGAAAGCCCCTGAGTTACAGTTTTAGTCTATGTTCTTTGGCAGTAGCTGTACAGGAAAAACATGGTGCCAGTTATACAACATAATGCTGACAGCACTCCATCTCCTGTGTAAGTAAGTAGGGAAGAGAGGACTGTGATCTGGGCAGAAGCTTGCAGGTCCCGTCACGTTAAATTTGTCTTTGAAGCCATCTAGGCACAAGGAGAATAATACTTTGGATCTACCAAGGACTATTTCTCCAGTGAAACAGTGAAGCTGAGTCATGGAGCCGTGTCTGTGCCTTGCCAAGAGCAGCATGTCAAGGGAGACCCCAGCCCTTTCTTACCTGCTCTTGAGATAGTACCTCATAAGCACACTTCATTAGCTATTTATAAATTTATATACCCAGCATTTTACACCTCTGTTTACAGCAGCTTCTTAAAGAAAAAGCTGATTTTTGCTGTTGTTGGCCCGGATCTACTTCCATTTCTAGAAAAAAAATGTAAAGTGAACATCACAGGGTAGATACTCTGCTACAACTTATACTTGAAAAGTTTTTTCACCGTTAATACAGGCAGCTGTATCTAACAAAGTCAGAATTGGGACTGAATTAGCTGCTCTTGCAAACTATGCTACACTATGGACAGTGCCCATAGCTGTCTCTGAGAATGCTCATTATCCCTGGATGATCCCAAATAAATGGTGGCTGGCACTCAACATTGCTGGTAATTGCAGATAGGCATGTTGGAGCTGATCCCAATGCTTGCTTGTGTGTTTGAGACAGAACAGGACACTAACTGAAGAAAAGAACATATTAAAAGATCAAACAATGGAAGGGAAGTCATATTGCTGGAATTGTTGCTCATTTTCTCCTCCCAAATTGCACAGTGAAATTAAAAAAAAACCAACAAACCCAATATACAGCTGGATACCATATCAGAGGGATATTATACAAGATCACTGTATACTAAATAGAGCTAAATGCTGTTTTATTCCAATGCCCCTTTCAGTGTTTTAAGAGGGATATAATTAAATATTGGTTACTTAGGTATTTTTACTTCAAATGAAACCTCACTTTACTTCTTTTCCCAGAGCAAACACTCTCTGCAGGATGTACCTTCTCTGCTCTGGGTTAGTTGGATATTTACATCTTGCTTCAAGTATGCACAGAGCCCTTTTGGTGCTGTAACTTTTACTCCACTATCCTGGCAATACCACATCCTGACTCTTATTATACAGTGCCAGTGGGAAAGGTGGATTTTGTCCATGTGCATGGTACTGTCAATTAAGGAATAAAGTAGTAATACTTTGGAAATTATAGTATCTCCTACTTCCATTATGGAACTTGGCACCAAAGCTGGTCTGACTCAGCAAGCTCTTTCTATTTAAAAGTTGACTATCCATCTTGTTTGTCTTTAAAAAACCCAAACCTCCAGAGATGCTTATCATAACATTTTATCCATTATCAGTAAGAAAGTGCATTTGTTTTGTTTTTTCCCAGGACACAAAGTTATTTGTGGCTAAGCCACTTTCAGTTTTCATTACAAGAGAAAAGCCTGGTAAGTATGATGGAAATTTGAACCAGGTTGGATTCTTTGCACACTTCCACTGGTGTGAATGATGGGAAGCCTGGGAGGTCAGTGGTCTCAAACCAATGCAAGCCCCTCATGTCTTCCCCTCAGTATGACTGCTTGTTTCAAAAGTTTATCTGAGAAACAAACACTTCTGCAGTGGCAGAAATGAATGGGATTAAAAATAAAATCAAATTAATTTTGTGTTCAAAGCTCCTTGACCGACAGTCTGAGAGGCACTGGAAGTGCACAAACTTCTCCCACGCTTTTCCATAAATATGTCTCAGCACTTGACAGACCACATAAGTAAATGGTGAATTTGTGACCTTGAATATCTCAGCTTTAAATCAGTGTCTAGCAGTACTATCAAGCTTGTTTTATACAATCAGATAACAAAAGGTGGCAAATTCTATTTACCATCAGACAACTAAGTGCAAAAGGTATGAAGAGTTACATCTGGTCTACTCTGTTTCCTTGAACAGGTTTATAGGATTGACTAAATGCATGGATGATTCCTGCACCCGTACTATATCAAATCTATGGAGACCTATTAAAAAGTAATGGGAATTAGCGTGGTAAAATATTTGACTTTGTTTCTTTCTGCCTTGCTTGCATCTCTGCTAATACAAAACTGCAGCCCTCCCTTATGACCAAAATTGTGCCACTGTCTGGATAGAAGCGCAATCTAAATTGAAAGTTTGTTTTCTGATCAAAACCACAGGGCTATGCTTTGAATATTTAAATTGTGAGGATTCCATTTCTTTGCAGCAGCATCTCCTGACTGCTAACTAACTTACTGCTCTTTCAGATTGCTGAAGCTTCTCATGAGATTGTCTCACACTTGAAAACCCAACTCAAAATAGAAAGGCACTGCTCAGCTGCTAAAAATGGACTTAGACAGGTAGCGAAGACCTAGTACAATCACTGGGCACAAAAAGCAGGAGTGGAATAAAAAGTATGAATTGTAGTAAAACACAAAGGTAGTGCTAAGGGACCTGTGGAAGCGTTGCCATTCCAGGCTCTGCAATCTCTCTGAGCATTTCAAAACCGTCTTAGCAATTTCTTCTATTGTACTTGCCTGACAAACATGCTGCCTTTCTGCTAATTCAGTGGAAGGAGAAGGATGGCATTTACACCTGCCACTGTCTGCCTGCAACTATGCTGTTCAGGAGACAGAATGACCTAAAATAACCCATTTTCCCAGTAAAGCAGCTTAATCAAAAGGGGGCTAGTAATATGCTGTCTCTAGCCTTTTTTGCCTGTAGTTCTTCAGATTTTATCCTACAGCCTGCCTATAAACCTTGCCAGAATATCTGGACTCCCTTTTTATTTGGCAGCAGATAAGGCAGAGAGGCCCTCAGATTTAATATAGTTTAGAGATAAGAGGTGATAATGCATCTAAATGAAAAGTGCTATAGCTGAAGTTTGTTTCCTTGCCCTGACTTCCTCCAAAACCCCAGACATAACACAGTCACATCTCTGACAGTCCCATGGTGTGGGACACTGGGTGTATGCAATAAAGGACAGTCCCAAAGCAGGCAGGACGGGGTGGGTTGGAAGAGGAGCTGCTCTGGTCACCTCCATATTAACCAGTGTCTGACACTGCTATGCCTGCCTTTGCAGAGCCTACAAAAGACCCTGATATGTGTTTTGATTATCTGCTTTCTGGCACTTGCCTTGAATCTTTGATGCTAACACTTGAAAAGTAGCTGCAAGCCTGCTAAAAAAAAGTAATATTTTGACAGTGCTGAAATTCCAACCATACACTGAACATTAACTTTTAGTACTACTTTGTAAATAAGGTCTCAAAGATGTTGATAAGGAGAAAGCTCCAATGATGACAAAGCTGATCTCATACTGCAACACCAGCTCTTCTCTCAGCTGCTTTCTGAAAACTCTGAGAGTTTTGGTATCCAAAAATAATGTCTCAGGAGTTGACACAATAGTTGTTTACTTCAATGACCTATTTTCATCATAAGCTTAAAAAAAACCCCAAAAAACCCCACACGAAAAACCTTGTGTGAGGCAGGTGAAACTGAGGAGAAAGTAACTTTGCACTCAGTGAGAGGGATGTCCCATGGTCCAGCACACCCAGGGTTACACAGTTGCCGTTGCACACCTTTTGCCAGCCCCCAGGGAAAAAAGACACCAAACACAGCAGCTGCCACTGCTAGCTGGGGTGTCCCCAGCAGTAGGTATGAATCAGTACAGCAAAGTATGATGCACAACAGCTTTTCTACTTTCTCCCTTGTGTTTTTAAAGGTCACTGATGATGCCAATAGCAGGCTACCTTTCACAGCTTGAACATATTTTTTTCAAGCTGCTGTGTAGTCAGCTCAATTGGTGGAGGCCTCCTTCCCTCTGTCTCATTTCTGTTGCCACCTAAGTCACTTTCCTTTCTCTTTTCACCTTTACTCCTTTTGCCTTCAGCTCTCGTGTCATAGAATCATAGAATGGTTTGAGTTGGAAGGGACCTCAAAGATCATCTAGTTCCAACCCCCCTGCCATGGGCAGGGACACCTCCCACTAGAACCAGGTCACTCAAAGCCCCATCCAACCTGGTCTTGAACACTTCCAGAGAGGGGGCAGCCACAGCTTCCCTGGGAAACCCGTGCTAGTGTCTCAACACCCTCACGTTAAAGAATTTCTTCCCAATATGTAGTCTAAATCTACTCTTTTCCAGTTTAAAGCCATTGCCCCTTGTCCTATTGTTACAAGTCCTCTTTCCTTTCTGAAATGAAAATACATTTAAGACAGTTGTAAATTGCAAAGATAGTCCAGAATATTATGCATCCTTGTCAGATGCATTCCTAATTTAATGTTATGCACTACACTTAGAAATTCTTTCTCTGTTTTGTTTAATTAAAGTTGAATTCCCATTAGTCATAAAAAAATAATATTTTTCTAATTCAGCTTCTGTTTCTGCACTAAAATGTATTTTCAGGTCCAGTTTTATTCCATTTGCTGAAATCTCAAATCTCTCTATATTTGTCCAGAAGAATCCATTCAGAATGCAGCATAAGTTCCTTTCGAAAATATGCACTATACTATCATATTTTAAGAGAAAGGGAACTGTTCTTTATAGACGAAAGCACAGACAATATCTTTGGGGTACTTTAATGAGATCTAGTCCCAGACGAATAAATTAAGATTCAAGACTATGTGGAATGGATTTTTTTTCCTCTTTCTTGAAAAAAAAGTGATACTTCAAAAGTTAGAAATTTAAGAAATTGGTTTAAATGACCAAGTGATAAAATAACCCTTTTATACATACTATCAAATTAAAAAAACAGCAAACAATCTCAGGCTTTCCCATGCAATGGTGCTAACAAAAGAATAAATCTCAAGGAAGTTGTAGGAAAGAGTCAACTGAATAAGCACAATAGCTGCAGCAGCAGCCATAGCCACATTTTTGATCACTCATACAATAAAACTTAAGGTTTATTAGCTTAATTTATTAAGTTATAACAGAGGACAATGGTCCTTGTTGATTCAGCTATAGATTCAAAGCCACAAGGAAGGTCTTCACTTAGAACAGCCACTTGTTTTCAGCGATCCCTTCCCAAGCATGGGCACGATCTGGTCCAGCAATGAGGCTGAAGATATCCTTCTTACCGGAAGAAATCAAAAGTCCCTTGCAGGGAGGAGTCACAGCATGTTCCATAAGGTCGAGGATTCAGACTCCAGGACACTCTCCAGGATCTGCCTACCCCACGGTACTATCTCAATCAATGCATCCCAAAGAAAGCAATGCAGATAGGATCTGCAGGGTGGGAAGCTACAGCCATGAACAGTGCCATCTTAGTTTGGGCTGATTTGTATTCCATTTAGAGAATAAATGGAATCCATTTCGAGGGATTCCTGAGGTCTTAGTTGGTCTTAGCCGTGGAGAAAACTGAGAGAGGGAGGAGGTCACAGCTGTTGTGCACAAGGACATGGCAGGCACAGCCCCTGCTAATTCAGTGGGGACATCTGTCTCTGCTTCTCACCTGTCTCATTTAGGAAAACTTCACTCAAAGCATCTTTACCTTCTCAGCAGACCTAGGGAGACCAGCTAATTAAATATTTTGTTTCTGGGGTCTTGTTTGGGCCTCCCAATACATTGCACTAGGGGCCTCAAGGGAAGTAAGTAGGTAAAGAGAGCCAAACCCCTCTGCAAAGGCAACATGTACAGAGGGAAGACTTCACAGAATCAACGCTCCCTGAAACTCCTTGAGTCTCTAGTTGTGCTTGAAGTTTGTTGCCTTTGAGACAGTGCAACTTGGCTCTATTAAGAGGCATTGATAGAGCTTATCCCACTGCACCAAGCACTGAGACATTTGCCAACAGCGAGTTGGATGTGAATGAGCAGAAAGCTCAGCACTGTGCAGGCTCACCTCCCTTTTCTGGCAAATACAGAGAGAGGAATTTTGCTGCATTTGTTTTAAAGGAAAATGGTTTGAAATGGCCTTCCACATGGCCCAGTTTGCTCTCAGTTTACTTTTCTTGGAATGCCTTTTTTTTTTTTTTCGCCTGCTCCAAACAGATGACTAGAGCCAGGTCACGCTATGCAGCTACTACAGAAACCCCAGAATAAGTGATACTTAACACCTACACACAGCTTTTGTCTGCGACGTACTTTGCAAAGTCTGACCTTTTGCTTTGCAGTAAGCTGCCTGTAGGCAGACTCTCACAAAACTGAGGAGAGGTTAACGCAAAAAAGCAACTATTGACACAATACAGGTGATCACTGTATATTAGCCATTCCCAGCAACACAGCTATTCATAGCAAGGGAAACAGACGTGGCTAAACAAAGTAGTTTGAAATCCTGCCCCAATACTGCACATACAAAATGACTATGAGGCTGTAATAATGGTGACAACACCATTTATCTGGGAGTTACTGTTTTAGCAAACAAGTAGTATTATTGAAAGAAAGAGACCTATGCCCCAAGATACTGTAGTGGAAGTGGCAATTAAGAGTAGATAGCACATTGCCCTCTTTATGATAGACATATTTATATAGCGTTATTATGCAGTGATATTTTTCACAGCCTGCTTTTGCATATATGCCATTTTAGAAACACAATAAGTAACTGGAGGTGTTCTTCCTGATAGACTGGACTGCCTGAGGTTATTCACATCCTAGAGATTCAATGCTCAGAAAGCTTTAAATAAACTGAGCCCAAAGAAAGGAAATCAAATGTGCCATTAGAGGAATAAAGAGGATTTATTTTCTCAAGACAGTACTCTACAGGACTTGTGCATCAATTGCAAATGTAAGTACAAAATGAAAACAGTGGCTTCCAAGCTAAAAGGTGCTGCTAAAATGGGATGGATGCACATTGCTTCTCACCCACTTCTCTTTCCTTCACCAAGCAAAAGGGGACAGCTCTTCTCAGTTTCTTTCAGTCCCACAATCCTTTTTCATACTAAGGACAGGAAGGATAATGGAAAGAAAGACATAATAATCACCTACACTGACTTTCTTTCCCTCAGTTCTGTTGTGATATCTGACGGAAGGAAAAGGGTTGAGGGCAGACTGATAAAGGATATTGATTAGGTTTGATGTGGGAATCAGAAAAAATGTGCTGGCAACTATTAATGAAAGTTTCCTGCTTGATTTGTAAACTAGGGAATGGATGAAAAGTGATTAAAAGCTTGCAAGAGAACTCAGAGTACTTTCATCAGGTGAGCATTGTGAGGATGGAGCCAGGCTCTTCTCAGTGACATCCAATGATAGGACAAGGGGCAATGGGTGCAAGCTGGAACATAGGAGGTTCCGCATAAATGCGAGGAAGAACTTCTTCACAGTGAGGGTAACAGAGCACTGGAACAGGCTGCCCAGAGAGGTTGTGGAGTCTCCTTCTCTGGAGACATTCAAAACCCACCTGGACATGTTCCTGTGTGACCTGACCTAGGTGTTCCTGCTCTGGCAGGGGGATTGGACTAGATGATCTTTTAAGGTCCCTTCCAATCCCTAACATTCTGTGATTCTGTGTGAACTCTTCTAAACCAAAACAAGCAGAGATCTTCACAGAGAAAGGGAAAATATAGGAGTAGTGCCTTCAAAACAGACTTTTACAATCAGGATATTTCAGATAGATCCCAAGGATTTGTTTTCTAGCCTCCTTCAATAAATTCACAGTTAACAGCAGATTCTTCATCTGTACGGGTCTATTTTGAGACTTCAAGTTTAGACTGTGAACACTTCACCAGTTTTCAGGAAACTGAGTGTCCTTTTCCATACAAACTCTAAAGCAGTATTTCTTTAATCTTTTGCAAATGCATCTCCTTTTGCAGTGCCTTCCTCTCTAAGTGTTTACACAAGCCAAGAGAAAAGCTACTTTTAACTGCTGAGATGACATCAGTCACACCAAGGTGGATAACTAGACTCAACTGTAAATATCTCAGACTCCTCCTCTTTGATCCCGGGTGATCACAACCAACTGTCTGAGACACATTGACTTGGAATATAAGAAATAGGAGGGTTATTAGTGAAGCTGCTGGGGTTTTTTTCTACTGTTCAAAAAACAATACTGTCCACATGTAGTTCATCATTTCAAGATAGCTATAAAGAACATATAAAACATAAAACCCTCCAGAAAGTCAAATATTTCTGGGAGCACTATGAACAAACCTGAACTCCCAGGATGTTCTGCAGAATGAAGAATTCTATGAGAATTTGTGGTGCCTCATTAGAAGGCAATAATTATCTTTGGTACCTATGCTAGCCCAGACATGGTCCTGTTTAGCAGGAAAGCAGGGAAGAGATTCTGTGACCCAGTGAAAAGTATTAGAGAAAACAGTCCCAGCCCTTGCAGAAGCTCACACAAGAGAACCAATGCAGAGCAATAGTGCTTAGAGGGAAGACACTGCAATGTTTAAATGTGTTTTTTTTTTTGTACAGTTCACCCTAAACTGTAGATTAGTTCTACAGTTGGATAAATTATAAATGGGAATTTTTAAAGCAAGAAGCAAATGTTTACAAATATAAAAAAGTGTCACTGAACTATTCAGTATGGAGGGGGTTTAATGAACTGGGTTACAGGATTTTCAGCTGTATACAAGACGTTTTTATAGTTGGGCTATGTTTGTTAAAATTGCATTAAATTCACCACTGGTATTATCCCAATGACATTAGGCATGGGAATGCAACCATTGGTTAGGGCTATCCAGTTACCACAACTTTGGTTACACTTAATTTCCTCACTCTGAGCCTAATCAAGGAAGTACACAGACCCAGGTCCCAAAGGGATAAAAATCAGATGAAGTTAAGTGAAGTGTCATTTAGAGGCCTATACCCAAAATTAAAGCCCTGAATTTGCAGTTAGGTACTAATGCTGGAGGCACATTTTATCTATAGATAATTCACTGTTCCTGCAGTCTTGACATAGCTGAGCAGCACAACTCTAGATAGTACCAAAGCAAAATCAGGGTCAAGAAATGAGCAATTTTCTGGCTAAAATTCTCTGCAGACCTCAATGCAGTAGATATTTCTAGATTGCTATGTAAATCCTGAAATCAGCCTCCACAACAGAATCTGACTGAAGGATACATATATATTCCATACCATTAAAAGAGCAAGACAAAAGCAACTGTGGGTTAATCATATAGATGAATGAAAGGGTTTGAACACTTGTGGACAATCTTCAGACTACTTATGGAGGAGAGAAAATACTGCTCTGTAGAACCATTCTTGGGAGTCACACCAACATGTAAATATGTGTTATTTATAGAATCCAAATAATGGATACCATATTAATGCTTTGTATAAAACAATTTACTGCCCTTCATTCATATTTGTATATTTACTTTGATTTCACTTGTGTTCAATCTATTGATTGCATCTACCTTTTATCTAAAGGGTTATTAGATTAAATGTATCAGGACATTCATTTATACTGTATTTATAAACAAGCTTTTCAATAAAAAAATAAATGCTTTATGACAAAACCACTGACCACATGAACCTGAGGTTAATGGATACTCAGTTGGGAGAAGAGAGACAGGTGGGGTTTTTTCCCAGTGTAGGTAGCTGGAGAAAATCCATTCCCAAGTCAAATCTTAAAACTTATTTCCATGTATGAACAAAAACATTTTTGTAAACTAGCTACAATGACAAGAGGTTTGTTCTTATTTCTTTTCTGTATTATAGAAAAGAAATCCATGGTCCGACAGTTAGGATTCCAAATGTAATTTAAAATCCCCATTCTGGCATCAAATTCTGATTTCATCACTTTAATAGAGCTTCAGTAACTTAAATGACTTCAATAGAACCTTAAATTGCCTTCACAAGTCTCTCTTACTTTCTTTAATCACGTTTCAGTCATTTATATTATGAGAAATGCTGAAGTATGTTCCATGTAAATTCAAACTTGGCCTTTTGTACAGATTTATAATTGGAGATGAACATTCAGGAGTGATATAAATAGCCATCACAACCTAATTGAAGACAGCTTCAGTGTAAAGAACTGAAAGATAAGAGTGAGACTACACAGAGATCCTTAAACTTCTGATTTAAAAACTAATTAATACAATTTATTTTGAAAGAAAGAAGAGAGTGATAAGAAAGAAAAAGCTCTGCTGAAGCCATTTCAAGGACTGTAGCTGAGAGAACTCAGTCACCCAGACAAAACTAATGAAGTTTTACAGTCAGGAGAGGAATTCAGTAAACATGAGGAGGGTGTCACTTGGCCAATTAGATCAGCTAAAACTAAAATCTCACAGGTCATGCCAATTATAATGACAGTGCTAGGAGAATTAATTAAAAACCTGAGAATTGATTTCCTGAAAGAAGCAAAAAGTGAAGAAAAGAAGAAAAACTACCATGAGCAGACAAAGATGTACAAAGTTTTAGGAAAGAGAAAAAAAGAGCACACATTAAATGTAGAATGCACACGTTAATTGATAGAAATTAAGGAAAACCCGAAGAGTTCTGAAAATGCACACTGACTTTGCAAGAGAGATTCATGACTTACTGCTTTGACATCAAAGCCTTATCTGTCCTGAAGATGATATACTTGAGAAGTTAATCTTAGGCTAAATGAAAACTTAGTTATTTTAAAAGACAGAATACTTAGTGGATGAGAATTTCATTCCAGCTTCTTGCAAGTTAAGTTTGTACGCAGAAAGGGAGAAATTCCTTATAAACATTAAGGATTACACACTTGGTGGTTGCTATTGATATGGAAAGTGATAAGACATTAAGGTGAAAAGTCGCAGTGCAGGAGCATGAGACTGATGGATTTGTTCCAATGGATTTGGAAAGGGGATTTTTTTTATAAGTACATTAATTTTTAAATGAAAAACTAGGTTGCTTAATTCTCTGTATCTTTAATGATGATTCTAAGTTATTTCTACTTGTGAGGAAGAGGAAAAGACATGGAGCAATTTTTTTATGTGCTGGCTCTTTAAAGGCTCACTAGTTCTACCTATAAACATCAATTAGGTACAGCTAATCAGGATATTTGGGTGTAGAACTCTAGCATCAACCAGTGGATGAACTGTGGAGATCTCTGTCACTGCTTGCCTTTTAAGAGTCAAGCAAGTAGGCTTTTAGATATTTGAATGAGATTTTTATGACAATCAAAGTGACTTCAAAAAGAAGCCACATGCTTCAGAGAGCACTCTGAGGTTATGGGCCAAATTCATCCCTGGGAAGCCTAGCAGAAACCAGCACTTTTATTGCCAGCAGAGAACTCTGGCTAAGCCTTAAGAGGTGACACTGAGAAGGTTAAGCACAACGAGGAGACATAAAACCATAGTCGTCCAGAGACTGTACCTCATCCTTCATGTGGCAATGAAAAAAACTCACCATTTTCAGTAGGTTGTGATCAAAATTCACAGAAAGAAATGCTCCAGGACAAGGTTTGCAAGGAGTAAGAGGAAATCTTGACTGTGGGTATAAAAGGAAATATTTCTATTACTTACTACACCTAGTCTTAGGTTTCTTAGAATCTCCTAGAATTTCCCATTCAAAATAAATCATACATAGCACTGATTGAAGCAATTGCTACCAAAGGTATCATACATTTGTAAGACACAGGACTCCAATGTGAGACTATTTGTGAGAAGCAAAGAACTGAGCAGTATCACAGATTGAAGGTAACTTCAGATGAATTACATCATCTGAATTGAGTCAATACAATTGTAATGGGCCTAAAAAGGAAAAAGCAACCTGTCAAATGAGATAACATTTTTCTCAGTTTCATGATTTTCAACATTTCTATCAGAAAAGAAATGCAGAAGAATATCTCATCATATTTTTCTGACCTACATACTGTGTTACATCTTTCTAAAGTTAAGCAGCAAACATGGATACTTCAGAGCTTCTCTTTCAGAGACAATATTCCCAACAATCAGCAAACGCACCATACTGGTATCACTGGGAGGTGGACTTTTCTAGTATGGTGTCCCATTAAAAGTTAACAGTGAGGTATGAGCCTGAGCTTCACTGAGTGCTTATATGTCAGTGAAGATAAAAGAGAACTATTTGTTGTAGAAAACCAGCTAATCTTAAAGGCCTCTAACAAGGGCAATGAGTTGTGACATTCCATGAATGCACCAGTCTGACATGCAGCAGTAAACCTATTAACTGAAAGTGCAGAAATCCAAGATTTTGCATCCATTTTCACTGAAAAGATCAACCGTAGATTCTTTTTTTCAAGAACAGTAGGTGCTTCTGGACTTTTTTTCTCCCCTAATAAACCTTATGGAGGAAGAATAAAAGGTTAGGAGTACTGGTGTAGAAGAGACTACTGCAGCAGTCTAAAAAAAAGAGCATTGAAGCACAGGCATGACAGTAGCCTCCGAGTATGTAAATGCTCTTCATCTGCTCCCAATTCCATAGTGGCTGCACAAAATGCTCTGGGCTTACACTGATTTAGGAGGATGGACCAGATAACTTCTTAACCCTCAGCCCTATTATTTTCTATGAATCAGCAGAAAGAGAAACTCCCTTCTTGTACAAATCTCAGTTCTTGAGGCTCGAAAATCCCATTTTTCTTTTCAGGTGTCTAAATTATATAAACATAGGAATCTTATCATTAGACATAAACCAGACCCAACATAGTTACAACACAGATCAGTTATCAGTAGATTCTTGGTTCTACTCCTATTGACTTTCTTAGAAGAGAAGTGCAGACATATAAAGTACACAATGCAAAACTTGTCACGCACAAAAAATTAGAAATAATCTCTCTGGTGATTCTGTTTGTTGGATTTGATGATGTGTAATTTTGCCAAGTTTTGTCATCAAGGGAAGTCCATTTTGTTAACACATTATCAATGTGAGCTAGGGAGTTTTCAAGGTATTTAACAGTTATTGCAAACCCAAAGTGTCTAAAAGACCATTTATTTCATGCCAAACTTCATCTCTATTCATCACATGGTTGCCTATAATTACACATACTCAGAGATTTTAATAATAATAATAAACACATTTTTACTGCCACAGCCATCTTCACCATATAAAAAATGTCTAGTTGGGCTGGCAAGCTTCCCTTTCCTTAGAACTGTTTTTACTGTGTATTGAAAATGAGACTCTAGGACAGCAAAACCAGGTGAAACAGACTCTTGCTGAACACATACTAAATATAAAGCTTTGCTCCATCTTTTCTGACATTACTAGCTTTCCTCAGGCTGCATCATGTGATCATTTGTGAAAGTCACTTTGTGATCATTTCTGGTAGTCCCAAATTAGCCTCTGCTGTTTTGTGCTGGAAGACAACCTGCCAGTTCCTTGGAGAAGCAAAACAACAGCACCATAAGTGATAAGCTTTACAAAGCCAGACATAGGCATGTTTCTTGTTTCAGTCTTGTCAGACAAGCTACAGAGATCTTTAACTTGAATTATTTGTAACTGCCTGGAAATCAGCATAAACTGTCCATATGGGAAACTTGACAAAGCTGTCAATAATGCCTGTTTCACTGTAGATCTATGCCAAAGAACCTTCTGCTCATACAAAATTATACAATGATTTTAATTTTTCATTTCAGTTCCCTTCTAAGTAATCTAGGCAGAAAAGAAATGAACCTACAGTTAGGTAAAAATATAAGTCAAGGATGTATGCATGAGGAAAGTATAGACAGGGATAAACTAGCAAGCATAACATTGTATCCATTACTGTGCCCCTGGGCACATATTTGACTGAAGCTACTTCTGGCAGCTTGCACATTTTGCACACAATTTATAATTGAATTGTGTGTCACTAGTTTTGGAGTTTAGGCAGATTGAGTTTGACATCTGATGTTCAATAATATATAGGAAACACTGGAATAATTCACACTCCCATAGCACTACTATAAACCCAGAGTAATGCAATTTAAGCCAGTAAAATATATGAGTTCGCATCTGGGATGCTGAATTCATGTATTGCATAGCTCTGCAGTTCGTTTCTGAAGTAAAACCCAGGCTCTGCTGAAGTCAAATGCATTTTACCACCTGCTTCAGCATGGCCCAGATTTTAGCCTTGTGATGTGTGCTTGCACAGCAGAGGGAAAGAGACAAAAAAGAGATCAATAAGATTTTTTAAATTTCATACTCTCGGCTGAAATAGTCAGGGCTTCGAGGGGGAGACTCTTTTTAGACACCGTTAATTTTTAAATTTGTTCAGGCGGTCTAATGCTGTATCCTGCAGCTGTGGATGTAGAGAGAGATGCTCTGCGGCCCAGGGAGGTTCCAGTGGTACAGCAAAAGCATTGTCCTTCTGGGAGCAGCTGCTGCAAGGGTACCTTCAGACAGGGAAGTGCTTGGCACACACTACCTAAAGAGAGAAAAAGAAGGCTTTGCCAGACAGGACCTTTCACCCCGGTCACCTGCAGTCAGGAGGTGGCAGGCTGTGGTGCTTTCCAAGAGGACTGAGGCCCATTTCTCACAGCCCAGATTTAGCACCGAGTGTTGTTCCTTGGCAGTGTCCATACTGATTAAGATCACTGAAGCTAACAGGGAGAAGAAAAAAGGGCAAGAAGGAAGACTCAGGAAACTACAGGCCATTCAGCCTCCTCCCCCTCTACTCTGCCCTGCTGAGACTGCATCTGGAGAACTGTGTCCAGTTCTGGGCTCCCCAGTTCAAGAGGGATCTGCTGGAGAGTGTAAAGCAAAGGGCAACAAAGATGAGGGGACTAGAACATCTCTCTTATGAAGAAAGGCTGAGGGACTTCAGGCTTTTTAGTCTGGAGAAGAGAAGACTGAGCATCTTATCAATGCTTATAAATACTTAAAGGATGGGTGCCAAGAGGATGGAGACAGTCTATTTTCAGTGGTGCCCAATGACAAGACAAGAGGCAACAGACACAAACTTGAACATAGGAAGTTCCACCTAAACATGAGGAGGAACTTCTTTACTGTGAGGGTGGCAGAACACTGGAACAGACTGCCCAGAGAGGTGAAGTCTCTGTAGACATTCAAAGCCCACTTGGACGCCATCCTGTGCGACCTCCTCTGGGTGAACCTTCTCTCGTAGGGGGGGGTAGACTAGATCTCCAGAGGTCCCTTCCAACCCTCACCATTCTGTGATTTCATGAAGAAACTCTCCTCTCATCCCTGAAAGCAGTCTCTGCAGTGTTCAGACTAAGCAACGCAGAGAAGCTGATCCCATGTGCTTTCTTCTGAGAGTTACCAACACAGCTGTCCGAGTCCCATGCCTGTTTGTGACTTCTCACCAACACACAGCTGGTGTAAATGATGTGGAAATACTCCTCTCCATGCAATCACAGCTCTTAATCACTGCAATACAAGCACTTCCACACAAAAAGCACTGGAAAAACTGGTATTACGCAGAAAGCCAGCCAAGAAAGCTAAGACATTTACAAGTTTTACCCAGAATTGGATGCGTTTTCCTCCTGGGACATCTCGCATCCACTGAGGTCTGTAGAACCTATGTTGTTGTCTTAACCAGAGTATTGTACATCGAGAAGTTTGCCATCCATGCACCGGTTGCCCTGAGCAGGCACAGGCATGCGCTGCCCTGTGCTGTACAGTGCTGGACATATTGCTTGGCATTTGGGACCATGCTGTGCTGCACACATACCTTAAACCTAAATTTAATTAGTTAATTATAATGGAAAAGCCTAGAGGTTGCTCTCACCTGCGATGCTGCTACCAGCATGTCCTTGTCTATCTTGAAAGGAAACAGCATATTCACTTATAAGAAAGTCCTATAAAAACTTTGAAGACCGCAACACCAGTGAATCTTGCCCCTGATGGGACATCTGCACAGTGTGTTGTGCCCTGACCATAGGTGGGTCTGAAGCTGCATTGGTCTTGGGGTTCCCAGCATCAGAAGGGACACAAGATCTTATAACTTGCTGTCACATTTGGTGCTGAATCAGCACCTCCTGGTGCTAAACAATATAGAGGAGCGATTTTGACATCCTCATTTTCTCCTCTACCCAAATACTCCTGGGGGTGCATCAGGGAAGCTAGTTAGTGCTCTTCAGCAGAAGCAAAGACAGGAGGATTTGACTCTAAACACCGCAAAACAGCTGAGTTTCCAAACTGTTCTCCCCTTTACCTCATATTTCAATCTATTTCTTTGAAAACTAACTTGTTTTTATCCAACTAGCCAAGAATCCCACCCTGCACTTGGACAGCTAAAGCTCCTGGGTTAGGCACTCAGGTGGATCATAGTTCACTGAGGTCAGGTTTGATACCAAAGCTTTTCATGGAGTCAGATTGCAGGCTGCAGCTAGGAGATCTCTCCTCTTCTGAAATATATCCCACTGAACCTAGCAATGATACAGAAATACAAACAGGCCTTTGCTTGCTAAGGAGCGCAGACAGGATCCACTGTTTGTTTAAGCAGTCATTTGCAATGCTGGGGAGAAATGACTGTGAGAAGACAGGAAAAGCCAGAGAAAAATACATCAGCACATGCAAAATTGACAGCCCATACACATACACAGCAAATTCATATCTTTCTTGACTTCCTGGAAATCTGATGTCACCTCTAGTTGCAGATCACTTTAGTCTGCTGCATTTAAAATGCCTCCCTTGTATTTAGAAAGGTTCTTTGAGTCCTTAGTTCAGGAAAGATCTTGAAATATCTGAAGACGAGAAAGTCTCGATTCCTCAGCCAGGCAGCTGAAACATGGAAATTCAGGCACTTGTAACTGAGTTTCTGTGTTGTGCTATCCCCCCCGCCCCTGCAGGCTGGGATCTGGGGAGCTGGCAGAATACTGCAACTGGCAGGACTCCTGCTCCCTGAGCATGCGAGCAAGCAAGACACATGCTGACAGCTTCAGCACCTGCTAACTGGGAGCAAAGCTCACTGCAATGGTGCAACATCCATCCCATCACTTGCAAAAATACTTGCATCTATAACCATGATAAAGCCAAAGTTTCTTTTAGTCAGTTTTCTGGTGATAGATAATGTTGCTTATCATCCCTGTGCACCTCATTCCCTAAAAGTTCTCCAAACAGCAGCAGATGAGAACTACAAATTCTCTATTGCAAATTGTCTATCTTGAGCCTATACCTGGGGCTAAACTGTAGCAGTTGTTCTACCACCTAATGACTCCTCCCGAGTTGAGAAGGGGAATTGAGGAAAAAAAGGGAAAAGCCCTGTGGGTTGAAGTAGAAACAAATGTAATGAAATAACAAAACTAATACAATCACCAACATAAAGTGTACAAGGTTCTACTCAGCCTGGTCCTTGAGGTCAGCAGCAGGAGAAACAAAAGGACAAAAAGGCAGATCCCCAGGGAAAGGAACTCCCCACCCTCCCTGGACTCCCTCCTTTCATCGTGAGCTTAATTTAAGTGGTATGGGATACACCTGTGAGTCAGCTGCCTAGATTGGATCTCCCAGCTGACTTGGGGCTACTCATGGCCTGCCTGCCATAGCTGGCCCATGGGTGTGTTCCAGGGGAACCAGGACACAAATGCACTGTGAATACCTCGCTGAAGACTTTATTACAGAATATTACTTATGGTGAGAGAGGTACCAGTTTGGAGAAACCCGGTTTGCCATGACGGACTCTCAGAGCTGCTTTAAAGCAGAATCTAAGACTATTACTTTAAAACATATAGACTTTATTTGTCACTGCCTGGGTTTTGTTTGTGCTTTTTGCATGACAGTGCTGTAGTACAAACTGTAAGGAATCCTATTTTTGTCAGGAAGGAGCCTGAGCAACAGTTAACACTTCTCAGCAAATAGGCCCACTACTCTTGGGTATAAAAACAGCCATGAAGAGCAAGCAATCGGCCTTAGTTTTTTCTTCTTCAATAGACCGTATCTTGGAACAAATGGCTTTTCATAAAGCAGCAGTTTCAGGAAGCTTGGAAGTCTTTAAAACAAGCTTTTCTGTTTTCCGTGTTAAACACAGCACTACATTCCTGCCCAAAAAACTTGTTAGCACAGCTGAGAAAAAGTGCTTGATAGAAAGGCATAAGCCGTCAACTCTAAAGTCAGGATCAACTCTAAGCATATGGAACTGAATTAAGAAAAAAAAAGCTCCTAAAAATATTTATGGAGACACTGACTTTCTGTTCCTACTTTTCTTTAAAGGCTTATCATTAATCATTTCTTTCTTACTTGTTTGTATGTCTTTCAGTAATTATCTCTTTCTATCATTTAATTGTCTGCCAAGTTTCATATTATTTGATGTATTTTCCCCTTTTTATTCACCTAGTTTTTCTTCTTTTATTTCCACTTTGTCCTTGCATTTTTAAATGTTCTTAAGAGCCCTTGAGGCTTTATTCTTCCAGGCTACTCACACCTTGAAATGGTGAACCTGACAGTTCAATGTGCCTGCGATCATCCTTCTCTGGGAGAACATGGCTTTGCTTTTCTTATCCTCCCAGCTTCCTCATGAATGCAGATCATAGTGGGTCTTTTCTTATTCCTCTTCAGAGAAGGAGCAAGACAGGGATTGGGTTTTTTTGAGAGAGCTAACAAGTAGTGCTTGTGTTTCTTCAGATACCACTGCTTCTCCTCCAGCAATGAGCATCCCAGCAGGCCCCATGTCCTTCAGTCATTTATCTTGTGGTCTCTGCTGCCTGGTAAATCTTCCCTTACTTCAGCACTGAGGGAAGAGACACTTCTATTCACAGATGGTCAGAGAAAAAAAAAACAAACACACAACACAGTGGGATTAGAACTTCTTACTTATTTTAAGATTTGAGCAGTTGGTGCTGCAAGAAATCAGCCACATGACCCCTTGCCTGTTGCTTTCCAGAAGGTTTTCACTTGGGTGCTGAGCACAATAACCCCATCTTCAAGCAGGATTCAGAACTGCCAGGTTTCAGTGGAAAAAAAGTACTTTAAAAATCTACCTTCTGCTTCCTGGACAGTCAGATAACAGCGTTTTGCAGAGGCAGGCACAGAAAGAAGCAGACACTGAGAGGCTTTGTACTGCACTGTTATAGAGCAACAACAGACGGCTCTTTTAGACTTTCTAATCTATCAGTCTCTCTCGCCACACACAGACACACAAGAGAAATACCTGTAGGTTAACATCACTTCTAGTAACACAAGGCAAATGCATTTATTCACTGACTGTTGAACAGTGTGTGTTATGCAACGTGATACCACATACGTGCCTGAGAGAAGAGGTCAGAGCAAGAAATGTTTTGCAGTTGAGACTTGTTTCAGTTGAAGTGGCTGAGCAGTAAGATTAGCAGAGCAGTGTCATTGAATGTAACTGCACAGAGGTTGCTTGTGGTTCCAGTGACAGGCCAGTTAGGCCAACTCCTAAGGCACTTCTCACTGAAGGACAAGCCCCACATCTTGTGCAATGTATATCAAGAAGCATTTTGTTATGGCAACAATGCAACTCTGGTTATGACATTCTCCCCATCCACTTCGATCACAGACACCATTGACTGCTTTACATAGATATACATGTTCTCTCCCACCTTGTCTTCTGCTTCATTTCCCCTCTAGTATCACTCTGGATGCTTCCTATTGATAAGGACATATTTTTGGGGTTCAAAAGAAATCTCAAAGCAAAAACTTTGTTGTGTCCAAGATTAGGACACTGAAAAGATGAGGCTGAGATGAAGTAATCAGTCCAAAAGACCTACATAGCATCTCAAACCAAACTTTCAGCTTAGTAGGAAACTGTAAATGACCAGGATTTAACAATATTATTGTGGTGGGAAACGGACAGAAAAAGTAAAAAGTGGAAGAAAAGCTCAGCGCACAGGCCAGCAAACACAGATTTTTATTTTAAAGCCATTCCCATTTTAGGCATACAGTATTATCCCTGACATGTCACTGTGCCTTTCGTAATGTCTTCCCTGTCCCCATGACTTTGTCTGGCTGCAGTCAGAGAGCACTGAGGAAAAGGATGATGCAGGACTTTGCCTCGCATCAGCTGCTTTATATCTAGCACAATGTATGCCACCTCGTACTTGAGAACTCCTGGTATTCCTGGAGAAAACTGAACCAGAATTATTTATAATTTTAAAAATCTCCAGACTTCAGGGCTGTCTCTGCTGGGTACAGAGCACTGGGGTTTAGGCAGACCTAGCACGGGAATGAAACTGACAGCACACTGACTGAAGTATATGTCTTATCGCTGAAATTGAGGATCATAAAGTTGACAGGAGATGGAGACCCATGCTCTTAAAAATACAATATTCGTCGGTACTTTGAAGAGTTCAGATGTACATTTGAAAAGCCTAAAAAACCTCTAAGGTCATGATTTCCTTCTTCTTCTGTAATTCCTATTGTTTATGGAGTATTTCAATTTAAAAAAAAAATCTTACTACCTTATAAACACAGCTGAATCCAAAGTTAACTTTGGAAACTTTACTAGCATCTAAATGTTTTGTAATCTCAGAGATTTTCAGATGAAGCATTTCATCTTTGTTTTTATTTTCCTGCAAGTGGAACTGATTTTTTTTTCCCTATGTGACAGACACCAGTTATCTTCGTGAGAAAGATTGTCTTGTGGTTAGAAGTGTGGCCCAGGACTCTGGAAATCTGCATTTCTATTCTGCTGTACTACAGGTGATCTTTATGATGTTGGGAAATTCATCTGATCTTTCCTTGGCCCATTTTCCTTTCTCTAAACTGAAGAAAATATTTCCATACTTCATAGAAGAGTTATGAGCATAAATTAATTCATATTTATGAGGTACTAAAGGGATTCTGATGAGTACCATAAAAAGGCTGACTTACAAATAAAACCCTCTCTGTGCTCTGTTTTTCCACTGATATAGCTGGTTTTCTTTACTTCTTAAAGCAAGGACTTTTTTTTTCAGAGTAATATTTTTCACTTGTGACACTTCTTGATTTTACCTCAGAACAATAAGTACTTGTACATTGCATTTGCAGCGATTATTTTTATGCATGATATGCTATATATGAAACTTTCAGTGTCCTTTATAGCCAAACAGAACAGAATAGTTTCTTTCAAGGTTTATTTTTAAAGCCTATGAAAAAGCATCAGACTTGCAGCTGATGAGGTTGAAGCACAGCACCTTTGCACCTAAAGCAGAGGGAGGATGGGAAGCAGAGATAAGAGCATCACTTATGAGTGCCATTCAGTCCTAGAGAGGGTTGATTCATGGGTGAGACAGCAAAATATTGCCCAGGATGTATAAACTATGCCTCCTTACTCCATCTGTAAAACAGAGGCTTGCAGGGTGTCAACTCTAGCTGTTTTCAAACTCTGGGTGACAACCAGCAAATTAACAAACCAGACAAGTATCTCAGAAGAAAGCTGAAAAGACTAATCTGCTGTTCTTGACCTTTTACAGGTAGACTTGAACTACTTAATTGGCATAAAAATAGGAAATCTTTAGCAGAATCTGTCACACAAATATCAATCCCTGCTGGTAATTCGGGCAATCGTCTACCTCTGCCCTACCTGAGGGTGGGGCTGCCCCCATGGGGAATAAGTAATATTGGTGTCCCTGCCTTCTCCAACTGACAAAACCTGTGCAGTGCTCAGATTGATGCCATTTTCTCCATGCCTCATCTTGGGGGTACGAGAGGTCAGTCTGACCTGAAAGCTACTTCAGCAATTCCTTATGGAAGAGTGGCCACAGATTATGGTCAGTAAGGTTTAAAAAGTAGGGAGCAGCGTTATCTGTTTATACTCAGTGCATTGCCATGGGATCTAACTAAACTCTGTCACTGTTACTTTGGGTCAGCAGAAAGGCTTGGGAAGTGTAGCAACAATGCAAAAAGTTTATTCTGCTACAAAAAAAAAACAAAACAAAGAGAATCTTAACACCAGCTTTACAAAGGAAATCATGCACACACGTTAAGTTTCTTTTGTTGACTGAATGTACTTATTTCTCTATCTATATTTATGACGACACCCAAGTATTATGTAAGAAATAAGCTACGCAGTACTATTTCAAAATTCACATAGCAAATGAAAGCCTTCAAAATATGCAGGGAAAGAAGTCTTTTGACTACTATAAAAAAGCAGCTTTAAAACAACTTGAGAAAAGACAGCAATTCAAAATCTTTTCGTGTGCTTGAGCAGTATTAGGAATAATAGGGAGCTGCGTGACACCATTCAGACAAGAAGATTGTTTAAGTAAGCCCCTAGCCAGGGGAATTCAGTCAGCCCTCCCGTTATCCTTCCCTCCGAATGTCACCGAGCTGGATGTGAAAGAGCCATAGAAGAAAGAAGCATTTTAAGCCATATACTGCCACTTGCAGGTCAAACTAAGTCCATGTCAGCTATACAAGGCAAGGATAGCAGCACACAAATCCTTAGACATGTAACACAGGGCTTCCACGAGAGATTTGGTAGATGCACTCTGGAAGAATTTATTTGACATCCTCTCCAGAGAACAAGTTTGAATACGGCTAGCTTTGCCACCACAGACGACGTGCTTAGCAGCAAGCCACACATCTTGGAGTCCCTGGGGTTGCGTGTTTGGGTTACTGGCAGCACAGCAGGATGTCCCGTACCCACAACATGGACAGGAGTGCGCAGAAGCCTCAGCATGTTGAGGAAATGCTCTTGGACAACAGAAACAAGCAATGACATAGCATGGGGTCAGCATGGGATGGCACCAGGGTAAGTCCTGGGCTTGGGGAAAGGCACAGGGGCTTTTAAGTCGTCTTGATCACTCCTTGGGGCCTCACTGGCTCTTGGTGCCAGCCCATGCTGCCTCAGGACAGGTCTACAGTGCACCAAGAGCAGCATTCCCTGTGGGGAGGCTTGGCTGGCTCAGGCTTGTGCCTCACTCCTCCCCTTTGCTGAGGGAGAAGCCCTCGTAGATTTGGCCATTGTAGGTTTATACTCTGAGTTACTCTTCTGTAAAAAAGGCAGCTGTGAGGATACCCGTGCCGAGGGCTTGACCCCTTGCTCAGAGGAAAAGCAGTAGTTCAGGCTGTGGAAATCTCCTCCAGGCACCATGTACAGAGGAAGCAAGAGAGGACCAGCAGTCAGGAGGGGAAGGAGGGCAGTAGATCTGCCATTCCCAGCCCACCACAATGCCTAGAGCCTCAGAAGCAGGCAGAAGGGCTGAGAGGTGGCAGAGCCAGGGTGACACTAGTTCAGTGTATCCTACTTGGCACGATCCCCAGGATGAGGTCCAGCAGTTTCGCCTCAGGCAGCACTTTGAAGCTGCTGGCTGCATTTGAGTAGCCCCATAGGGCTCCCATGCTCTCCTGGGTTTCAGAAACAAAATACAACAATGTTGGCCTCCAGGTCTCCATCGCAATGTATATTCAAAGGGAATTCACTTTCTGCTGTGTTTGGAGGAGGCAGGGAGAGAAGAAAACCAAGTTTAACACATATGTAAGCGGTGGCCCTCATCTCACAGCAGGGATGCATTCCTGCTGACACTTTAAATTAATAACTTGTCAATGGAGCCTGAATCACACCATAAATATCATTTTACTGCACGTCCATATTATGCCTGCATGATTTCCTCACAAAAACATCCCAGCTATTATGTGGGCTGATGTAAAAAATAGAAGTAGTAATAAGTGTAAGATTATGAAAATATTAATTGCTTTCCAGTCAGTAAGGTGACCACACACTGTATCCCTTCAGTGAGGGAAGAAAACCTGAGATCTGTGCTTTGGCTCATACACTGCCGTACTCTGCCCTGCTCAGACAAATGAAAGAGAATTTTTTTAACCTGTTGAAATGGTGACTGAACCTTCTTGTCTTTGGTTTTAGGGTGCAAGGCCAGCTTATTGCACTATAGGGATGAAATATCTGTGTCTACTGTTTCTATGAAGTATTTTGAATAGCTGAGAAGCTAGAAAGCTTAAACCATGCTATTTACTGAATTAAGTGGAAGTGAGAAAAATGCTGTGGAATTAATTGATAATGGTAACCAAACATGCTTCTTGATGTAAAACTTAATTGCTCCATTTTAGTAGTAGATTATACACATTTCACTCGTTGGCAGAGAGATAATAATCATTGAACTTCAGCTCAAAGTCATTGCTCATTATTTTCAAATCCTTTCATTCTTGCAATTTTTGTCTTAAGTATATGAGAACAGTTATAAATTGAATACATTTGTATAGAATTCTCCCTGAAAAGTGTTTGTGGAAATTTGCTAATTTGTACCACGATTTAAAATTTTGCTGAAAGGGACAGAACTTAAATTATTTTTACAATCAACTGTGCTACACATACATGCATACAACAATAACTTAGGAACTCAAAGCACTGTGTATCTCCAAATTTATTTTATTTATTGTGACTGTAGTGTAGTATTTTTATTTCTAGGTAATTTGGCAAGTTGATATTAGCACAACAGCATCTTAGGCAAAATAACAGCATAGTAATATTCTAAATTTGGGATTTTCCTAATTTTCTACTACTAACCCTACTAGAAAAAAATATACATTTGGTCTCTGCTTGGAAATGTATTAAACTGCTTTTTAGAAAGTCTTTCAAGAGCAATGAAAAGGATATTTGAATGCAAAAGTCTGTATGTTTTCAAGCTAGAACTTACTTATACTTCTATGTCAGTCAACTCCTCAAATGTATAGACACCTGTCACTCCAGCAACTAACGGAAAGACAAGCGCATGCTCACCATCTGTCCTGAAAAGTGCTGTACATAGCCTGGCTGTTTGTAACTCTCTGGTTAAGAGGGACACAAGCAATATAAACACATTTGTTCTGCACACCACAAGGTTCCACTAGTGAACTTTGGTTGCTCTCAGATACCTCAGACCATGTTTGATGCTGCAGGCATCAGAGAACTGCATCTGATTTCCATGACCAAAGGCTGTGGGAAAATTACAACATGGTCAATTAAACCCAACCTTGCTCTGTAACCTGAGCATAAATTTTCCTCCTGGAACACGGCTGAGCAATTTACTTCTCTAGAACCCAGATTTGCTGAAATTGTTTTCCAGTTTCCTCATCTTATAATTTAACTTCTTTCCATACCTTCTGTTTTAGGGTCTGCATATCAGATGGCATTAATATTGACCCTACAAATGAACCAAAAGAAGAAATTCCCAAGTAAAAAAAAAAAAAATCAAGGATTTTTGACCTCTACAATGAAATGCTATTGAGAAAATTTTAGGATAATAAGAAAAGCCCTGAACACCTGGAATTCTTCTGTCAGGTCCTTAGGTTGCTAATATAAATCAAGTACAACCGAATCAGGCTTACTTCTAAGGTTTCAGATAGCAGTTGCCACATGTTTTTGAAAAATGTACTGTGTGCATCTAAGTTTGGGCCCTGTCCCATTTTCAATGGGCTCAGGTCACACTCTCAGCTCCCCACCCCAACAAAGAGTTGATTGTTAACCTTCACAGACACGTCAGGGTCTGCTGTGCAGTGCTCATCACACTTTCTTCTCCTTTCATGCCATTCATTCTTCATCTCTAGCTTTGTATGCTGCATAGAATATTACATATGCAGATATTCTGCCTCAGTGGCCCATACCCTGTGAGACAGAGAAGTCAGAGTTTCTCTTAGTGAGATAAATTTCACAGGATTTTTGTGCCGTGAGGGGAAAGCCTGCTACTGACTAGAGAATCTGAAGCAAATGTGCTCAGCACAAAGCAATGCATTTATTAGGCAGATTTTGGCAGAAGCCTTCCCTGAAGCCCTAAGACACATCACTGTATAAAATAGGCTGAACCCCCAGAAATACATTTTGTTACTCCTTCATCCGTGTTCAAGTCACAGCTGTCACATAGCCTCCTTTAGAGGGTTATGGGAATACTGATCTAAAGCCCCAGCTGATCAAGATATTTGTCTGGGATATGAAAGAGATGAGAACTTGGACCTGGGATTCCTCCATCACAGGGAAAGCTTGGAGCTATCAATCACATCCAGGCAGGAGAAGGCTTTGTAGAAGCAATGTCAGGGACTTACAGAAAAGCAGGAAATTAAAAGTTGAAAGTTGGACACCTTGCAGAAAGAACAGAAAAAAATCCCATCCTATTGCACTAACCCTGTTTCAGGAGGTAGTCCCCATGCTTTCAGGTGCCCAGTTTCTGCTGTTATATGTTTTCCTCCTCCATAGAGATCATCTCTGGCCCCAGCCCAGGACTGAGACAACATTCCAGTTTATTACACAGATAAGTAAAAGTTGAAATTTAAAAAAAAATTAGGAAATGCAGAGGAAACGTAACACTATGAAGCTTCAGTTTGAACTACAGAGGACACAAACCAAAACATTATAGCCCTTCTCAAAATTTCTTAAACTCAGACTGAGATTTTAAAGGTCTATTTTCCAGCTTAAACACATATCCAAATTGCACAAACCCTAGTCCACTAGCAAATACGGATGCAAACAGCACTTGCATTAAGAAAACAAATTCAGTTCCAAAGGAAGATTTACAAACATTAATAAAACAGGCTCCCAGTTTGTATATGCTCACAAATGAGAAATGCCTTAAACCCAGTGAACTGTTTCAGAGGCAATTCTTATGAATGATACACAATTTCATGGGCATCATTTAAAGATAAAAATATAGTGGTGTAGTGTGCAAGTGTCAAGAGCACTTAAAAGTCCTATTACCCAAGAGAGGAAGAAACAAATTTTGGAATTTTCCACAGGTAATAGAAAGAACAGTTTATCCAAATATAATATATTCTTGTATAGAAAAGAACTAAAGATTCACTTAGACTTTTAATGGCCAAAATGAGGTAACTGCATTTATTAATGGGAAGAGTCACAGAATGAAGGAATTTAATAAGTGTTTGGGGCTAAGAAGCAGCTTCATCCTTCTATGTATTTAACACAAAGATATTTTTCACAGTTCAGTTGTTCACTCCTTGGACATTTTGAGTTAATTGTTACTTTGAAAGCCACTATTATGAATGGGGAAAAATACTTTCTGAAGCATTTTAAAAGATGGAGAGTTAAAGTGAAATGATCAAGCATTTCAGTTTAGCACAGACATTGGTACAAAATAAAACTCTAAATCTAAACAAGAATGTTACTATCTAGTAACAGAGCAAGGCATTTTGATAACTATCTTTGACCTATCCAGTTAAAGATCTCACACAAATATTTCAAGGCAATCAGTAGAGTAAGAATTCTGGGACTATACAGGGTCATCAGTTCAGAAGGATGCGGCGATGGTTTTATTTCAAGTCTCATAGATACTGATGTATTAGCACCCCAGCTCCTGCTAACAGGAATGTCAAGTTCAGTTGTATGACAAAAAAAAACTGTAGCCCTTCTAATTCAAGGGACAAGTTTGGAATTTCATCAGGTACATCTGGAAGTTTCCAAAAACAAAAAGAATCTAACATAAAACACTAGTCTTTTCTAAGCCAGACTCACATTGGTTGGAATCTGAACCTTGATATTTGAATGTTTGCCTCTTCAGGCTAGTTCTTGCAATTCAGTTTCTTGTTGCAATGCAGAAGACTGATACAGAGCGCATCATTTTCCTTCTGCATCCAGCAGGACAAGAAGACGGAGTTGCAGCCAGCACTCCACTCTTTGGACTGATAGGGCACCAAATCTTCTGATTTCTTCTCCTGCACAGTTAACACAAGAGCACAGGCCAAAGATGCTGAGTTGTTCTACATGAAACCAGCTGAGAGCTAGCATGGCCAGCTCCAACCCAGATGTGCCAAACCTACCTGGACTTGTTCTGACTTCTGAAGAACTTTTTGGGTTCCACCATGTTCCCCCAGGATTGAGGTTATGGTCCCTCAAAGCCAGCTTTGGACAAATGCTGCTTCATTTGAACTCTGTTGAGGCTGAGCTAATAAACCTAACTGGACCTGGGCTGCTTTGCTCATGGTCTGATCACAGTTTTGCATCCAGTTTATCAGTCAGGGGTTTAACAGCTGCAATGGAGAGCTGAGTGTTGTGGTGCTAAATCCTGTCAGGTGCTCAGTACCTCCTCTCAGGCACGGTTTTCAAGGTCCCAAATGTTCAGCCCTTTAAAGAACAGGACAATGTCCCTTTTATTTTGTCCTTCTAGTTTTAAATCCTCTATTAATGCTGTACTTGTTACTTGGCCAGCCAAATGAGACTGTGACTATTATAAGTCAATGGCTCAGCAGTCTGGGGTTTAATACCTCATATAAATTCTGGCACCACTCAATTTCCTCAACAACATGTTCTCACAGTTGACTGAAATTCCAGGGGGAAAGAAGTGTATCCATACATTAACGGGATATGGGAAATGCCAGCTCTGCCTCTAACAAAGTTTCTTTAACCAGATGTATAATTTTTCTCATTAGCAAACTGTAGAGGTATGAGTTTTCTGTTGCAGATGCAAATGTAACATTTGTATGGATCAGTAAATACTTTTCCGCTGCAATGTAAACAAGCTTGGCAGTTTGAATCTGCCATGAATTTCAGTTATAATTATGCAAATGTCGTACAATACTAAAGAAAAGCAGTTTCTTAAATATCCACGTGGGAATATTTATGTTGCAATTATTATAGCAAGATACACAAGATTCAAAGTGTACTGACCATAAAATGTCTATGACAGCTTTATTCTGCATGAGCAGTAAGGAAAAACTCAGTGCCATCCTTCATAGTTGTGGCCACAAAAATTATTACAAATCATTCATGTTAATCTGCCTCCAGGGTATGGCTACGTAGTCCATCATCAAGGTCTTTTCCAACCTAGATGATTCTGTGATTCTGTGATCCACAAGAGCTCCAACAGCTAAGCATGTACTTCTTTGTAGAGTGCCAGAATATGTCACTGCGCCACTACCACTGCACACCATACAGGGTTGCTTGAGGACATGTTTGCTGTCATAATCTGAAGGAAAAGGCATTGTCTGGGATAACAACATCTTGCTTTTTCCTGGCCTTTCAGAGTTCTCAGGAAGATTCTCATCTCATTTGTATGGCTGTAGATTAACAGCACTTTTTGTTTTCAAGGGAATTTCATATCTAAAAGCCAGTGCACTATGGAGGGTGATGAATGCCACACCGTCCAAGTGTTAGAAATGCAACATTTCTGTTATAATAGTAGCAGATTTTTTAGTCAATCTTTTAGATGGTCATATCTTACATGACCACCAGGTGTAGATTGGTGTTGGGCACAGTGTTAATCACTGCTACCTCTGCACTCTTGGAAAACCCAGCATCAGTTCATCTTCAACTAGCAATATCTGGGGCTACACAAGAACACCACTCAGTGCCCTGTGACAAGGGACCCTTGACAGAATGAAGGATTCCCAGAATTTCAGTAATTAAAAAAAATTAGCTTCTGGATAGGTGACATTTTTTGTTTTGAGGAAGGCCTGTCTCCAAGAAGTAAAGGAATCCCCATGTCACAACAAGAAATCAAACACATGAACAGAGCTGTATCCACTATCCTGGGATGGTGCTCTGAGGTAGCAATGAACCCCTTTCTTCTCAAATAACTAAACTAGGTCACTATTATTAGCAAGAATGAGAACAACTATGGATCCTGCCCATAGCCTGAAGGCTAAGAGAACTTAAGAAAACACCAAAATTAGCACCCACTGAAGTTTTTGGATTAGGAGTGTATTAGAAAAGGAATGTTTTGATAATTTTAAATCTTTGAATCTTTTAAAAGCCTTATTAGACTTCAATAAAATCTTCTGGTTTATGGGCCATAGGTTAAGAGTTATAATAGGGAAAAGATCTCACTAAGATAAAATTCATTGGAATTACAGAAGAAGATGAAGCAAGGTGAAAAAGGAGGGATGAGGTTAAAATAGTCCCTTCATCCCAGTTTAAGGAGAATTTACAGAGCCTTAAAGATAAAACACCATTTGTTGTTCAGATCCTTCTCTGTTCCAGTCCTAAGAAAGGACATGTTAAGGAAATATTAGATCTTGCTTACCAGCATCTTTTTCCACTTAAACAAAAAGAAGAAAATGCCTTACATTGTGTCTGAATTCGACTAGTGACATGTGGAAAAGAACCAAGTTTTTACAGAGTGTTAGAACTCTTTGTTGGAGAAACATGCAAGTTTCAGACACACAAGGCTCCCCCATTTGAAGCAGCTTTAGTACTTGTGACACATACCTCTCTGATCAAGGGTTTCTTGACTTTTAAAGTCAATGGGACTGTTGTCCCTGAATTTTTGGCAATCTCAAGAAAAAAAAATCAGTGACAGTACACCATTAGTTGTTGACTCCTCTTCAGTGTTTAAAGGACCTGGTTCTTTCCTAACAAGGTCATGGCACTGCTTGTTTCAATGAGATCCCACTATGAGTCCATTACATCTGGGATACCTACTGAAGATGTGGCAGCTGAGCAACCACTAATAACCCCTTTGAAGATAAGAGGAATGTTTTTCACTGAGGTCCCTGGAAACACAAACAAGAATATTTACCTATAATCTGTTCTCTGACCCTTTCATACCACTATGATTGGGCTTCCAGATTTTTAGATTGACCGACAATTGATGATAAGAAGTCTTGCCTCTGCACCAGGCCATTACCATAAGGAAGTAGGTGTATACCATGAGGAATGTGAATACAGCTCGTGTGAGCCCTTAGACTGCAAAATCGGAGACCAGGAAGTAGAAAGTGGATTGACAAAGAAATAGACCCTTGCCTCAGAATACTTCCTGCAGTCCTCCTCTTTTATCTAAATTGGTCTTAATCAGGGGAAGTTGGTTAAAGGTTTTCATGCTAGGGAAAGAGTAAAAAAATATCACACAGATGGTATAACCTTTACTGCATTAATCCTATTAATGATTATCTCCCTGCCAACTGATGTCAGGAGCAAATTAAAGAACAGGTGATATCTCTAATTTCTGATCTGATATCACCGTTCCCTCTATATTTCTTAGCATTGCAATGGTAGAGGCTGTTCCTGAACTGAACTTCCTGAATTTATGTTAAAGTTTTTATGATTGCCTTTTAGTTTTGTAAGACTAACCTGTCTTACCAATAACACTGATGTTTAACACAAGGATATCTAAGAAGGAGCAGGACATACTCTGACTAAATTGAACATTATTGCATCCTTTAAACCTAGACTACTTCTCTTTAAAGTATGAGAGAAATAAATAGAAGATTCTGATATAAATTTGTACTATATGAAGATTACTTGGTTTAGACAGTACAGAAAAATTGATTTGATGCTATGATTATGTATGTTTTGCAACATGTAGGAAATATCTTTCTGCATCTGCATATATCTCTCTATTTATTGTGCTGTAAGAACATCTAAAGCATCTAAAATAAGCATCAGAGCTTTAGTGTGACCGCAGCTGTACAAATTCAAGCCACTGTCTCCAGAAAATTTTCTACCCTTGTATTTGGTTTCAGACTTAATGTCCCTCCTCTAATCAACAACACAGGACAGAGGGCAGTGGTCAAGAAGAACATAAAATACAGACAATGGGCAATGGGGTGCTCTGATCTCTTGAGGGAGCCTCTCTTTCACCTTCTACAAAGGAGCACATTCAAAACTAGGCAACAGCAGTACTAATAATTAGCAACTGTCAGCTTTGTTAGCAGGAAGCAACCAGACCCTTTACAACTCTGGCATTCACCTCCACTCAGAGATCTTCCTCCCCTTTGGACAGTGACCTGGGCTGTCAAGGAGTCCCCTGTCAGCCACACAAGGCAAACAGTACCCGGTGCTCATCTTTGTCCCAAGCTGCAGCACAAGAAACCCTATCATCCCACCATAGTTGAGTCCTTCTCCAGCCAAAGGAGAGCGGACAGACAAATGAAAAGGGAAGATTTCTTGCCATTCAGCTGCATCACACTATGACACTTTGGAAATGAGAACAGGAAGGCCCTGTAGTTAAATGAGTAATTAAGAATTTAAATAATAGAGAACATCATATGAAAATAGATATTGTAAATGCACAGCTATTTACTTAGGAAATTCCTATTTCAAAACCCAGGAATTGAAAGGTGAGGGTTATATAAAGCTAAGATAATTTTTCCTTAGATAGGGACCAGGAAGCACCCTGTTGCAATAATTTCCCAAGAGACTAAGGTACAATTGTAACACAATTCCAAGGTAGCTGAGCACCAATAACAGTTATCAAGTCTTTGCTGTCAAATGCATTGCAAAGAGAGGACCTAGTAATAAGTTACCAGAGCAGTTTAAAAGAAAATGCTCTTATGCACACAGAAGATCATGTGTGCAAATTTGTAATAAATAGCATTTTCCTTGCTCAAGAAAGCTTGCCTACACAAGACAATTAGCTGCACTTACTTGCTACCAAAGAAATGGTATAGAAAGAGCAATATCTTAACCAATTGTCTGTCATATCAGCCTGATTACTGCTATCCAAGCCACAAACCTACAACATGGCAAAACATCATATTACTTAGAGTCGCATCTGTAGGTCCCACTTCAGTTTCTCCACGTATCTGACAGATTTCCATGGAAACTTTAGACATCGTTGAAGCCTTGAAAGGTTGAGATTTGAGGTTCTGCAATCTGTCCAAGCTCAAAGGAGAACTATGACTAAGCAGCTCACATAACCGAAACCTTTTGTACGTTCATCCATCACGTTAGCCTTAAGAATGGACAACGCTTTCCCCAACCGTCCGATTTTCCCAGTCACTGGGACTTCCCGTAAGTTCAGCAATAGAGAGTATCAATTAAATTTTAAGGTGCATAGGACTGATAGTACAAATCTTGAGGCCATTGAGATACTGCCATATATTAGGTAAAGATAAAGCTTAATTGTTATTTCAAATATAGGTGTGCCTAATGTGGTGGTGCTATAACAGATTTGTCACCACAGTATCGAAGAGACTAAGATTGCAGTCATTAAGTTTGCATGGTTATATATGTTGTAACTTTCACATAGAACTCAGTAACCTATAAGCGTACTTTCAGGCAAAGTGGAGCAAATTTGAGGTATATAGAGATGTGAGAGCTGCTGCTTCCAGTGGGGAGATAGTAAACAGAACTTGCTGCTGGAGGCAGATGAGGGTCCCATTGATCCTTAGCATTAAATCAGACTGGTTTCAGTGAAGAACCTACACCTCTTCTTTTGAAACCAAGTATCTATGTTAGATTCTGTTCTCCTTGACAGTTCTGCACTTCAACAGGAACTTCAGCTTTAGCATTTACAGCAGTCTTCTACTTCCTTGGTATCTCAAGTAGCATAACAGTGACAGGATCTGATCCATCTTTATTGCAGTCATGAGACTGAGAAAACGCTTACATATAAATGTCTGTGAAGTGGTCATGTGCACTTCATACAGGTGCCGTTTGACCAAAAATAATTGACATCATTGGTAGATTTTATGACATATAACCCACTGATCTATTTTGAAGTGCTGCTGTGCTTTAGAAGAAAGGGAATTAGTCTCCAGGAAGATCATTAAAATCTTGAAATCAGATAACTAATTAAATGAAAGCTCTGTTCTCTTTCTTGCAAACATCTTCAAGGTTAGATTGAGAGGAAGGCACAGGTATAAAATAAGGGCTTCTGTCAACACTGTGAGAAAAGGACTTGGCCTCCAAGAACATGAGAGGTACCTCACTTTCATAATAATGAATCCTGCTCTCACTGACATGGAAGAACCCCACTATTTTAAAAACTTTTTGCTCAGAAGCCCTGAAACCAAATCAGAGCATCAGCATTTGACTTCCAGTGCATCTCCGCCCTTTCAGTAGGAGAGGTACAGGTAGTGAAACAAAAAGCATTGGTTACAGAATTAATGAAACTGGTCTTGATTATTCCAGCTTATAAAATAGTTCTGATGAGGAAAAATAAAAAGCAGGAAACGAGAGAAGGAGCACTAATGACTTTAGCAGAAGGGGCTGTATTTGACTGCGCAGACTGAGTATAACCCAAAAAAACACTTTGCAATTTTGGAGTCCAGTGCTTGCACAAGAGCAATTTTAGTTACATGAATAATAAAATGGGAACAAATAGCCTTCAGAATGCAAAAAGTCAAGGAAGACTAGCATCCTTGGAAACCAGCTATCGCACTTAATTGCTAACAGTGGGAGTGATATGAGCAGCTAGGCTCCTTTGGAAGAGTTATCTAACAATGGAAAACACGTTCTATCTTTTTGTTACAATTAGAGCTGCTCTAGCTTGTACTCGTGCTCACTGTAAGTACTAGTTCTACCTTTCCTTTCTGTCTATTAAGTAGCAGCCAGATATCAAAGGTTAAACTATTCCCATCTGCCGCATGAGTGAGCAAGTGAGGATGCACAGAAAGACTCTTCCCTCGCTTGCTGCTTCTGTTCCAATGCCCATTTCTAATCCCAGCACTGAACTCTAGGAAGAACCAGTCCAACATCGAAGGTGGAAATGAAGCAGCCAATTCAACTCCTAGGCAGGCGGCAGTGGTCAAATAAGCACCCTTTGGAACATGCAGGATATGTTTCCTTCCTCCTCCCGCAGCTGCTGTCTTTGGGTGTCAGAAACACAGTCCCCACAGAGCTCCTTTGAAAGGAATGATCCATGCAGTCCTTGTTTCCTTGCAGGTACCAAGAGCTGAACAATTCCCTCCTCTCCAGGCCATGTTGGTAATACAGTGTGCACCACATAGATCCCCCACAAAGCTGTGTCCCACACGTGGAATTTAACAGGTATGTAGTCCTACTGCAACTGTGCACATTTTTTTCCAGTGGTCCTGAAGTCTTAACACACTCTAGAGCTTAAAAAGTTTTTCTTCTCCAGAACAAAACTCTTAATTTATGTCTTCATAATGTCTATTTATGAGGTACACCCACTGAAGGTCTGTCATGCCTGTGTTTTCGACATGCTTTCAACATCCTTGCAACTTCCAAGGCTCCCTGATGAGGCATACCCTGCAAGCAGCTATTCTTTCAGCTGATCCAGCCACTTCTGCAGCCCAACAAAAATTGCATTCTCCATCAACACACTTTTTCAACTCCACTGAGAGTCCTGATTTCTCAGCTGTTGTATCCAGCCCTTTCTACTCATCCAAAGCAAAAGCACACTTTGTGGTGATTTCTAGATCTTCAAAGAAGGCAAGGCTACAAAGAAGGAATCCTGAATTCTTATTCCCCCTCTGACACATCTCTCCTGGCTGCATTGTTGTGCCACACATGTGGATGGTCAAGGTAGTTCATTTGAAATCAGAACAATACAGCATATTAGGTGGGTGACTCTGCCTACAAGGTTATTCAGAACTGGCTTGAGTGTCCCTATACACCTCTGTGCAGTGCTGTACAGTCCAACCCACCATAAATTATCACTAAAGTGGGAATGCTAGGTTCCTAATTTACTGTGTCGTTATGGAGTTGAATCCTTTTGTAATGTTGTTCCACATATACAATAGCTATGCAGATATTGCTATAACTATCATACATTTTTCAAATAGTTATCAAAGTCATTTGCACATTATGCCTTTCACTAACCTTGCTTTTCCTTATCTCTAGTGCTTGTCTCATCTGTAATTTAGATCTTGGCATGTGCTGCCTGGCTAAAGATACTATGAATTTCTTAAGAGTGTCTCCTGCTAAGCACTTTCCTACTTGCTGCTAAACAGGCAGCTTCATTTTTTCCTTCCTTGTTTTGTATTCATTGTTGCTGATCATAGTAATCAGCACTTTGGCAAAGATTTCCTTTTTATTCCTCATCAAAAAAAAGTTTTCATCAAAGTCATTATTCAATATGTCTTGGCACTGTTAGAAGCACTGAATCTTGCCCTCACTCCCCTGCCCCGACACACACTAGCCACTTCAGTGCTTTGCAAGAAACAAGAGCCATTTTTGCACCTTTGTGTCAGGCCTTGAGTGCACTAACAGGCTTTTATGGTCCTGACCAGCCTTACCTGGGACCCCACTCACACTCCTACCTATGGAGCCCTAGAATCAGGTTGGGCTTTTACACTGTTCTTCAAGCTCTGTCACAGCTTGTGCCTGGTTAAGGACTCTCATGCTGTGGACTAACTTCCCAACTAGACCCCAGCTCTACCTCATCACTGTTGGAACCCATGTGATGCCCTGGTTCTCTGTCAGAAATCTCACTTCTAAGGGTGGGGACTCTCCTCAAGGGACACTGAGGTTTTGGTCCTATGACCAGGAAGTCTTTCCCTTTGAGAAAAGACAGCTTCTTCTTGACCCCAAAAGCAGCCTACACTGAAATCCAAAATTGGAGTCAAGGAAATAATTAGGGTTTGAGGAAAAACTGCCAGTTCTGAAACATGCCAAATACCTGTTTTGTGGCCACGCAAAGTTTTGCAAACCTTCTATTACAGATTACGTAGGGAAGGAGGGAGGATTTCAATCTTTAAGATGCTTCCAAGTTGAAGAAAGGTTTTCAGCAATACTTATCTGCAGTCAAACTCCAAGGCTATGTTCTTGTGTTCTGTTTTATTGTACAATATAACATTTTATTGTTTTGTCTTCAGTTAACACTATTTAACGATTAGGAGCTATCGTTGGTTTGCTTGCTTTTAAGCACCTTGCATAAAAATATCTAATCTCAGCAGAACTGTCGTGTGATGGGCTGTGAGCTACCAGCAATGGGTGTGATATCTCTTTATGATACGACACATACACTGTGGAAAGCTGTATTAATTCAAAAGTCACATCATTGTACCAATTTTACAAGTGGCTTAGAGGGTGCTGGCTCCTCTGTTCATAATGTTAATAGGAGCTCTATTGCACTTCTTTCTGATAGAAAGTTAGGCAGTGAGGGAGCTACATAGAGGTTAAATACTAATCCAGAAACTTCCTGATCATGGAAACTGAAGTCTTGTAATATCTGCCTTGCACTCAGACATATTAATAACAGGATAATATCTTATAGGAGCATTGGATTTTACTTTCACTAAGAGGTTTCTGTATTCAGGTCTCTTGAATTGTGAACGTTTCTTTAATAACTGTCAACATACTTGTAGTAAACTGATTTCTTCTTTTTGCACTGAAACTTCCAGAATATGAAAAGTAAGCTCGGTACTAATCATCATTAGCATAACTTTAGAACAAATGGTATGTCAAGTAACTTCATCGTTTCTTTAAAGCAGTGTAAACCAAGAGGTCTCATGTTGCTCCTGTGAAATTCACATTGTCTTTGTTCACAGCACTTTTTCCTTCTACTCACTGCTCAGATTATACTCTCATGCAGTGTCATATCGGTCAGTCACTGTGAACATGAATCTTTCTTCATTCAACATCCTTCTTCCCCCCAGTTAACATTTAATCTAATTATGATATTTCTGATTCACTAACCCAGAGTACCAGCATGCTTTGCCAGCTTGAAGCCCAGCATTTCATGGCAGGGCAAGCTGTACTGCCTGCTGTGTAGTCTAATAAGAAAAGCCTACAGGCTTTTCCTGTTAATTCCTCTCTAAAGAATATGAGTTTTATGATTTTACTGTACACCATGCAGGAGCTGCCACTAAAGATAGTACTTTAGCCCTGTGCATGGGGAGAAATGCTTCTAAGCATCTCCACTAAACATCTTTCTTCTGCAAGTGCTCCCTCCTGAAAGTTCTTTGATAGAAATGTTAATGTTGCCTACTGGAAAATATCAAGAAAGACAAAATTAAGACCTTGTCAAGAAGCACTATACATATATAATGTTGACCAGGACTTAAAGATTGAAGAAAGACAGTCATGGCATAATGGAGTTGAGGAGAGCAACTTCAGATGAGATGAAAGAGCAATTGATGTGAGTGTACCTCTCACCACTTTGGAAAAATGACCGCAACAGAAATAGTATCAGCACAGTGTGAACTGAGACCTCACAGTCATATTCTAGAAAGTACAGCACTTCTCTTGGATAGCACCAGAATAAGTATGAAGGATCTGAACAACTAAACTGTTGGATGCCTGTATATTGTCTTGCAAATGAATCCTGCGTATGTTAACACTATGAGCATTTTAATGGAGTAGATTCCTTTTTCATTCCGGAGAAGTAGCTTACAACTCTCATGCACAGGCAATGGCACAGTTTAAGTTATACAGTAAGGAAATGTCGGAGTCTGGCTCTGAAAACAACTAGGTTGTAAAAAGAAGTAGCAAAGTTCCCTTCATAAAAATACATTTCAGAATGACTGGTTGCACCTTAAGTATTAACAATATTAAACATCTAACTTCAGAATGGGATGGCAGGGAAACATTATCATTCTGCGGCTTACATGAGTAGAGAGAGGTCATACAGATGCAGTAAGAGCCTGTCCTTTTAGCCTGTTAGTTTCTTTTTAACAAAGACAGTCAGTGAAGGATGCACCTAAAGCACAGAAGTTAACAGTCATGTGCTGGGTAATCTCCCAAACAAAAGAGTGTTTGAAACTTAGGGCCTTGTTCATACAACTTTGAGGTTATTTAGCTAAAGGTCACTTTTAAAAATCATTCATATGAGTCTCTGTTTTATACTTGCTCCACTTTCCATATGGGAGAACACGAATACTATTTCTGTGTAATTTGACAACGATTAAAGCCACTCCTGATGAAAGAATAAAGTCCAACAACATGAAATAAGCTAGAGCCATTTCTAGCATTTCAAAACGTACTGGTGAATCCTGAGTAAACTATTAACCTGATTAACTAGAAGTCTAATGGCAGTAGTATAGCACAGGAACCCCTCTGAAAATGAATACTCAGTTTCCCAACATGCTGCTCTTGCAGCCAACAGCTGTGGCTACCTATACTCAAAATAATGCAAATCTATCAGCACAAGTCTGAAACAGGACAGTACCTTGACACTATTTGCATAATCAGGCACATTGATTCAGGTTCTCTCACTGTCACCTTCATACAGCTGCAAAAAGTCATCTGTTTTGTTCTTTTGGGCACTGAAGAAAACAGAAGTGTTAAATCCAGGTGTTCTTGGGGTAGCGTGCATGGGAGAGAGCACAGCCTGGCTTTACCACTCCAGCCTGAGTGACTGACCAACAAGGAAGTAGATTATCTTCACAGAGAAGTTAGTGTGAAGAAAGGGAAACAACACTAAATCAGGGGGAAATAATTTTATTCTCCACACCTGTTCTTCATTGGTATGTAAGTGAAACATCTGTTCCTATTTATAAGTGAGCAATGAAGTTGCCACAGAGTAAGACAATGGAAGCTTGTCCTTATGAGAATAGCAAAATTACCTTTTCCAGATAAGCAGCTCAGGAAAACAGCATGGGTTTCCACTTGCTGGAACAGGAAAGTAAATCATAATCTGATACAAAAATCCCTCAGAGTCACATTTCCACCGCTGCCAGGTCACTTAGCTCACAACTTTTGGAATTTATTATCCAAAGTGTAGAAATAACCACACAGCTTTGGGGACAGGCATAAACATAGATCTGGTCCTGGCTGCTCTTACATTGATAGTTAATGGGAGATGGACACAAGAGGCTGCAGTTGTAACATTAGTACGAGAGAATTGAATCTGAAGTATTATACATCTGTCATTGAGTCTTACAGGTGTCAAAAATAAATCATCCAGGTTCCCTCATTAACTGCTCATTCAGGGAAATATTTTTACATATATCCATCCTCCATAGCAGATATACAGAAATCTCAGTCATCAGGCCTCACCTTAGAGAACAAGCTCCTTCAGCCATCACCTCCTTTGGCTACTCTCTTCCCAGCCCTTTTATTCAGAGCAGTTGAAGCTGTTTCCCCTGCTCCCCGGTCATTGCCTGGCTTCACCCCTTGCTTTCTGGATGAGGTCGTAAATCCCAGCAGATCAAGGGATTTGGAACTGTATTTAAAAGACTAGTTCATGCTGTTCCCAGGGGGGAGGCAGCTTTAGTGATTTGCTGCATAAAAGCATTTTCTTTCCCTTGTTACAATGATTTCTGACACTCCTAAAGCTGTGAACGTGTGCTGGAAAACACCTGAGAAACTGAATTTTAGATTTTTTCCCTGGTAAAAGGCATTGATGCATGAGGGCCTTTACTGAGCCCAGAAGAGGAATGCAAAAGCTTTGAGGAGACACTGTGGTTAGCATTGCAGAAATGAATCAGAGACAGTAGAAACTATGATCTGTCTGAACTGAGCTAGTTGCCAAGGACTTGGTTAGCAGACAGCATGGATAGACAGTATCCCTTGTTGAGACAGACAGTATCCCACTTGGCTACTCAGAGGGGCTGTGATACACAGCTGAATGTTGGATCAGCACCACCCGTGAGAATCACTCTAATCCCTGCTACACTGGGTGCACTGTCCTGGGCGAGGCTGCGGGATTAGTGCTGAATTTTATATCCTGGTGGAATGACAGAGCTAGATATCAGAGTTCTCCTCTGAGCCCTGCACTTACAGTCATCAGATAAAAGGCACTAATAGGCCATAGAGAAAATTTGCTTGAACACCACTGCTGGTCACGTGCATGACCTGAAACAGCATAACAACTTTCCTCTCTACAGGACTTTTTCAGTACATTGCAGGAGACAGAAAGTCCAGAGTCTTGCTGTGCTGCAGGGAGGGGCTTGTATGATGTGAGAACAGACACCCAGATCAGTGTGGCGATGGCAATAATCCAAGTGGTCGCACAAGCATAACCAGAACTCATCTTTTTCTTAAAATGAGGCTGTATTTCTGCCTGCAAGTCTAGGTACAGTCAGTTTTGACAGGAGTTCAGAGCTGCAGTATGTAACACACATAAGCTTTCAGAATGACCGTGGAAACCAAGTGCTGACTTCTTTTGTTCTTTTTTACTACTCACCTTCTTGCTGTTTCTTCACAAAAGTATTAAATTACAATTTTGGCAATTCTTTATTTTCTTTATTTTTTCAGAAGATTCAGAGTTTAATTGGATGCTCAAGTTCACTAGGAAGCACTTGAAAAACTGGACCACTAGTTAAAATGCTTCATGTGAATCTGGGAATCTCAGCTGAGTACATGCCAAAATATTGCCACAGGACAATAAGTAAAAGCTTGTGCAGCATGTTAAACTGCAGTGAGTTTGCCTGAAGGCAAGGTTGTGAACTCTGCTTTCTCTACAGCACTGAAGTGCAGCTACATCTTAGAGGAACACAAGAGGTAAGAAAACCAAACACCTCCTTGGCAAAGCAGAAAAAAGCCCTTTCTACTTCTCTATCTAGAACATTTTGGGGGTTTTACCTGGCATTGTTAAAACAGCACCATTATAACGTTCCACATAGTTAGAAGCATTCCTTTGCAATCTAGGCAAAATATCCCCAGAATATCAGCCGTACAGGTATCTGTCCTGGTCTGGGATAATGGACAATTAGAATAGTAAGCAGGAAGGACTGGGGGTGGGAATAAGTTTCAGTGTCCTTTTACATTAACAACTTTGTAGTTAAATACAAAGTCAGTATTGTTGTCCATAACTTCTACTTTACGTCATAGTCAACTTGATGCACAAATTTTTATGTAAACTTCAGAAAAGTATTGAAGTTTTGTCTTTGAGAGAGCTTTGTGTTGCTATGTGTCTCTGTAGTACTGTATCTTCCGCAAAAAAAACGTTATTTCTATTCTAAAAATCACATGGAACTTGAAGGTGTAAGGGGGAATTAAATAGATTGCCCTTTGCTTTATTGTTAGCCTAAGTATATGCTTCAGAAACAGCTTTATTTTCTTTGAAAAATAAGGTATGATCATTGTAAAACCACACTTAACAGTTTGTCCCTTGACTTTTTAATTTTTAGACTGACACACCAGAGCTGAAGAACACTATTGATTGCACCATAGATATAAGTTCTGATAATTCAGCTGGAGATTGCTTTGTGTGAGAATCCAATAAGTGATCTTCTCATCTGAGCAGATATTTTTATGGAATGATTTCATTTTAAAAAACTTAATTTAAAGCCCTGTGTCATTATGAGAAGCAAGCCAACAGAATGAGAACCTGTCATGTAATATAAATTACATACATTGGATTACAAATAATCAAGATGAATATCACATATGTGCCTGCCTGCATAGCTCTGACAATATAATTGTCCTATTACTTAACTTCATTCTCACTTTCCATTTTTCAGTGCTCTGCTTTTTTCTTGTGTCTAATACCAGCAGATGTACTCTCCAGGCAAGGACCAAGCCTCTGCTCCATCTAAAACCACTAGCCTGCTCTTGCATGTAAGTATATAAATAGAAAAATACCCATGAGGAAGAAACATCACACATCCTATGTCTAAACATTCACCTCAGGTGTAGTAGTAAATGTAGGCCTGCACTTCTCTGCTCTACTTTCCTGCTGGAAAGCAGCTCTGTGGAGAAGGACCTGAGAGTCCTGGTGGGCAACAAGTTAACCATGAGCCAGCAATGTGCCCTTGTGGCCAAGCCCAATAGTATCCTGGGGTGCATTAAGAGGAGTGTGGCCAGCAGGTCGAGGGAGGTTCTCCTCCCCCTCTACTCTGCCCGGGTGAGGCCACATCTGGAGTACTGTGTCCAGTTCTGGGCTTCCCAGTTCAAGAGAGACAAGGAACTTTTGGAGAGAGTCCAGCGGAGAGCTATGAAGATGATGAGGGGATGGGAGCATTTCTCTTATGAGGAAAGGCTAAGAGACCTGGGTCTGTTTAGCCTGGAGAAGAGAAGACTTAGACGGGACCTTACCAATGCTTATAAATATCTAAAGAGCGAGTGTCAAGAGAATGGGGCCAGACTCTTCTCAATATTGCCCAGGAAGAAGTGATAGTCTCCTTCTCTGAAGACATTCAAAACCTGCCTGGATGCAATCCTGTGCGACCTGCTCTAGGTGAATCTGCTCTGGCAGGGGGGCTGGACTCTACAGTGAATGGAAATGTTATTATTGACTTCAGAAGGAACCAGAAATAGCCTGAAAGCAGCATGTACAAGTAGCAGTAAGTGTTTCTAAGAGATATTAGGACAGAGGCTGAAGAGTAGTTTTTTCTATTAATTTTCATTTATTAGGTTTGTTGTTATTTTTTGTGGCTTCCTGAAGTGTTCACTTTTAGGTGCATAAGATCCAATCTCATTTGACATCTGATTATTAGTGGAGAAGGTCTTGGTCAAGGGGTTAAAACACCTACTATTTTGCTTGCTGCTGCTCATAATAAAATTTAATTTAGATATGAGGACTTATTCTTGGCCAATAAAATTGTACTCCTAGATCAGCTTGGGTTTGCTAAAATAGAGCAAAATTTAGTATTTTTTCTGCGTGAAAGCATTTGCCTGGTTGTTGCTCTGAAGGACATGACCCCCAAATAACATCAAAATAAATGTTACTCATATCAGAGCCCTCCTCCTAACATGACACCCTCTTTCAGGCAAATTTGCTAACTAGTACTCAATGTATATACCTCATCACCCCTCACATACACATCTGTTTGTGAAAGTGTGCACAGTGAATGATTTAGGACCTTACCTGGGTATCTGTCAACTCATCTCTGTCTATCTCCTCCTCTGCCCAGCCAGTGCAGTGGCTGTTGGCAGTGGCTGTGGGGAGGTAAGGACTGATGAAAACAGACCTAGCTCTTGAAAGAGAGAGATATTCCATGCAGGGCAAAACAGATAAAGTAAATGTGGTTGAAGTCCCAAAGACTATTGTTCTATTTCCATTTTGTGGGCAAATAGATTGAACTGGGGGGGATGTGGGGAGGTGTGGGGGTGGTAGAGAGAGGGGAGGGAAGCCAGAGCTGTAATTGTTAACTTTGTTTTATCCCCCAATCTCTTGATTCATTTTCAAATGCCTTAATATAACTACAATCCTGTTTACAGAGGGAGAAAAAAAGCATGTTTTTTATATAATAGTAAATGAAACAGTTTATGCCACTGCCATTGTTTTCTCTTTTATCAGCTTCGTTGCCCTGGCCAAGAAAATGAAACCAAGAGCAAATGCAGATGTAACAGACTTGGAAGTAATGTAAATACATGTTGACAGACAATTCCACTGAGATTACACGTGCAACTGAGCAAAAATGTTTAACTCTTCCATTAACTTGGTTGCATGTGTGGGACTTTTTCTAGTGCTGGAAATCATGCAAGCAATATTTTTTCCATGACTTGCCATGATTTCTGATGTACTTTCAGCAGCAAAGGACTGTATGAATTTATATAGCAGAACAGATCAGAAATCTTCTCGGTTCACTGTTCTGCTTCTCAGTGGCTTACATTAGATGCCTCATAAACAGCATCTATGGCCCCTCACTATGAATGCCACAGGTGAGATATATGTGAGATTAACATGAAAGGTTTCTTCCAATATGTGTTAAATTTACTGCCTTTGAAATCTCTATGAGTTTCCTTGCTATTATATTACATTATGGGATAGGTAAACTATCTTAATCTAAGATACCCACTATTCTTACACTGTTATCATATCCTGTTGCTCTTTTTTTTTTCAGATTCTCAAGCACCTTGCTATTGACTGTTACAGAATTGTTCCCAGTGCACACAGTTGCAAGAGTGCAAGATTTAGTGTCTTAATCTCTTTTACTGATTAAAAGGATGGTTGACCCTTCCATTCTGTTTGCCTTGCCAGTTAGCTCGATGCCTTCTGTTGTTTCTACTGTATCTTTTTCAGTAAGATGAGAAAGCCACAATTTACTGCAAGTGAAAACATGCCTTCAACTGAAAATATTGTTTTCCACAGTAATCTCCATTACCTGCTCAATAAAGCTAATATCATACTTGGATTTAGTACTAATACTGCATGCTAAGCAGACATTGTTACTGGTCTGACTAATGCTTCATTTTCATTTATTCAGCCTCTGAACTTTCCCTGCTTCTAAAGGAGAATGTAGTGCAAATAAGCCTGCCCTGAAGGTAAACAGTTCCAAGCTGGGACCAGTCAAGGTAGGAAGGAAATTTTACTTCTCCATCCATCCCCTCCATCAAAATCCTTTTTTTCTCATGCCTTGCTATCTAGATGTAGAAATGGAGCAATATAATTGTGTACCAAACGACACAGCAGTGCTCAAGGGCAGAGGTGTCACCTCAGGGACCTGCAGCTCATATCAGACAGATTAAAAGTAGTCCACTGAATTGCAAGTGGAGAGAGGAAAGGAGAGGAGGTCTTCTAAAGTATCATCTTCACTCACAAAAAAAAAGTGAAGAGAGTGGAAAGCAAGTTTTTCATTCTAAGAAGATAAAATGCCTCCAGAGGTTCATCAAGGAATTTCCTACTGAATTTCTAAAGTGCAGTACTTGGTTTTCCCGTGGGCCTGCTTGTGTCCCAACATATCCTAGAGGTTACACTGTAAAAGCTTGTTGCCTTTCTCACTTTTGCTTAGGAAGTTGTTAAACAAGATGTACGTTGAGTGAGTTTGAAAAAATGTCCATATAAGTTAAATTGTATTTTGTTGCTTCAGCAGAACTCTCCTCAGGCATGTTTTCAAAGACAAAAAGGAAATTTCATATTGGAATCTAGACTTTGAAGTGCAGAGCCATAAGCTGTAACTATTTTAATGAGCGGTGCTGACAAGAAATAGGGTATTAAAATGTAAAAATAATAAAATCTGTTAGAATTGGAAAGTTGGTACTCTATTCACCAGGATCCAGACTATTGTTCTGGTTTTGTTTGAAAGGTTACTTATTAGAATAAAAGAACCCAAGCAAGCTCATCTTGGTAGCAATGCAGTGGAAGATTAAATGATTGATATGATATGACGAAGTAAATGAATACAGCTTGATTTAGTTTGTTTACACAAATAGTATAAGAGATGACATTCACGTTTCAAGGCACAGAGTCTACATCCAGGAATTTGGAAAAGGAAAGGAAAAAAAAGAGCTAAAATAAAGTCTCCACTAAAGGTAATTCACAGTACTTCCTTGTGAAGAGGCTTTGAGGTAACTCCCTTTCAGCCTTGATCCTAGCAATAAATAAAACATCCAGCAACTGACCTGCTAGGGGAACAGAGCAGAATCCAGAATAGGTGGTGGGACTGTGCTGCACTTCAAATGGCATCTTATATATGGAGCTCATCAGTCTGCAGCAGGAAATAATGCAGTCCTCCCAGGGCACCACAGCCAGTAATACTCCACAGCTGGGGCCAGATTTCAAAGGTCTGAATGGGGAAACATCTATGACTGAAGAAATCCTGACTGTCTTTCTCAAATCAGTTCAAAACATTTGCATTTCCAAAGAACACAAACCCGAAAGGACTTGTTTCATAGTTAAAAACGGACATAGAAAAGATTGCAAGTGGAACAAGGACCACTGCATGCCAGTGATTACTAAGACTTGTGAACTCTAGGGGATTAATGATTCTTAGAGGATGTTCAAAGCCAAAGATGGAGACAAAATCAGTCCTTACAGATGTAGGGAAACACTGAACAAGGGAATTATTTCTGACAGAGTTCATTTCTAACCTGGTGGAACACCACAAACAGTTTCACATTTCTCAAATTAATGTCCTAAACATTTTTTTAGTTGAGGGCCACAGGAGAGAAATCTACAAGTGCAGCTCTTCCAAAAAGCAGTCACTACAGAAGATTGCTTCATGCCTTCTTTTTTTGCAATGACAAATCTAACAAGGAGTGTTAGTTTAGCATAAAGAGAGCCAATTTCCTCCTGATGGAGGCAGAGATGCTCCATTTATTATGATATCCCTAAATCACATGGCAGGGACAGCTCAGAGACCAGAAGTAAGTCAGAGGTCCCTAGACTCTTCTGCCCTCATGTTGCCTTAATGTCCCTGGACACATGAAGCCAGAGACCTACTTGGCATAGGCCCATTAAGTGTTTCATGTTATTTCAAGGATGGTCTTGGCTCAGAGGAGTTTCATTTGTTGTGAGATGCAGTGGAGTTTGACTTTTTATTTTTTTCCTTTTTTTTTTTTTTTTTTTTTTTTTAATATGCTTCATCTATTTCCATGTCTTGATGCTTTCCAGACCAGCTCTTTTCTCATTGTTAACTTCCACTAAGGATTTTCTGGGACTATGCGACTTCTCCCTGAATGCCTACGGCAGGTCTGTGTTAATGCTGATCCTGGCTGACACTTGTGGAAATTTTATTTCATTTTCCAAACTTAAAATTGGAATTATATTGGAAACGAATGGCTGGCAATTTGGGGATAAAAACTAGGTTTCATTTATATTCCTGGTAGTTGTCTGAAAAGTTATTGCCTCAACAGGCACATACATGTCTCCATCAGCAATGTTATGACAGAGAAGGGTGACTTCATACACCCCTCCATTTTAGGTAGACAAAGGGGCAGGGTTAAGCTAGTGTGGTAATTCTAGTGCAGACTGAGCACTTAATCCTAACTTAAGATGAAATTGCTTCAATGAAAAATCAACACCAAACAAATGATAGTGAGTGTTAGCATTGTCCAAGTGACTGATAAGATTGTTTCAATCTTTTTTCAGTTTTGTAGAAATTAAACTACAGCAATTTAAACCCCTCCAAGCTTGGCCAGCACTTGCCTGCAGCCATGCTTGTGGTTTATAGTGGAGCAGCTTGGGGTGAGCTTTCTTCCACCTTCCATGTGGGGATTCATCACCTTACACCAGTGGGGAGAGGGTAGACAAGGTATCTATATCTTAATGATGAAGGCCATGATGCTCTCCTCTCTGGGGAGGCAGACGTTGTTCCCTGCCCCTTTCTACCTGGAGACAGCCAGGAAGGGAGAGCACTGGCACTGCCTTTGACAGCTCTGCCCTCCCTTATTGCTCATGTGTACAGTAATTAATAGTTTGAGCCCCGTCTTATCCTTGAACATGTATGTTGGGTCATTGGTCCCTAGATATCTTAACAGCTAGGCAGCTTCGTAGCACTGCTAGCTGATCCCAGTGATGTCATCTAGGAACAAAGCACATTTCTGATATGGGAGGGATAAGTCTGCTGCCTGTGTTTAGCCAGTACTTGGGGCTCAGCCGTAACAGTTTTTCTACCACCTGATGCTCCCTCCCAAGTTGAGAAGGAGAATCGGGGAAAAAAGGGAGAAGTTAAAGTAGAAACAGATTTAATGAAATAACAAAACTAATACAATAACCAACATAAAGTATATAAAGTTCTGCTCAGCCTGGTCCTTGATGTCAACAGCAGGAGCAGAAGACCAGGAGGGAGGAGCCCCAGGAAGAGGAACTCCACCCTCAGTGAGCTCCCTCCTTTTATAATGGGCATGATGAAGTGGTATGGGATACACCTGTGAGTCAGCTGCCTTCATTGGATCTCCCAGCTGACTCGGGGCTACTCATGGCCTGCCTGCATGGCTGGCCCATGGGGCTGTGCCTGGGGAACCAAGACATCTGCTCATAAGCACCACTATCAGAAATATATTACACCTATTTTTGACTGCAACCTCAGCTTTCATAAAGAGAAGATCAATGCTAGAGCTTGTGTATAACTGCACTATTGCTCTTGACTGGCTGAATACACCAATAATCTCTGCTATTTGTGGAGCTAATTCATTTGTCACTCCTGATTAGCATGCAATGGCTTTTACTACTATAGTGGGTTTTAAGGCTTACGATAAGAAATACATATATTTTTGCTGTTTATAACCAGCTCATCTGCATGTTTCCTAGCTCTTCCTGGAGGTGTTACCAGTGAAGAAATCTGCAAGTCTCTTCATAATCACAATAAATAACTTGCTCTGCAGCCTATAAGATCAAACAGCATTTTTCATCTTCAGATTAAATATGTAACAGAAAACTTCAGAGCTAAGGAGAATAAAAATGAGACTGATGTAAAAAACATGCCTGAAATCAAGACACATTTAGTATCTCATCACTTATGGCCTGCTCTGGCTTAAGATGTCTTATTTAAAATCTATTTTCTCTCTTTTTCCTTGTCCTGTCCAATCAGAACAAAAGAAAAGCTGAAATGGTTTTAAATGTTAAGACCACGATCTTCAATGCTGACTCTGTTGCTAGAAGTTAAATGCTTACCCAGTCCATTAAAGGGCACCAGTTTCCCATGTCATATCTAGTTTTGATCATAACAGAGAAATGGGAAACAATAAAAACAGACATAATGTGAAACAGATTTTTAGCTTTCTGCTTGATTTTTTTTGCATTGTTTTTTCACTTTTGAAAACATATGAGTAAGAGTTAATTTGATGCTGTGCAAAAAGAACTTTTCTCAGTTTCCGTTGGAAAACCTTGCTTTTAAAACAAGGTGCTATATAAATAGTAGTGTGTCGTAAGAGTGCTGATGCAGAGACTGGGTGGCTAAAGTTCCCTGTGGTGGCTGCTGATATTTCAAAGGGAGACTTACAAAGCTTGGGAGCAGATCTATTTCTAAACAGACTAGATGAAGTCTAGGAAAAGTTCCTTCCCTGATTCAGTGCATCTCACTCAGAACATGTGTTGCCTGATTCTAGGGCCTAAGTCAACCCATCCAGGTAAAAAAAAAGAAGAAAAAAAGCGGTAAGTAGTCAGAGAGTTGTAACTAATGTGAAGAGTGATGTTAATCTGTCTTCTAATGAACTAAAACAGGAGGCATGAAGTCAAACTGATGCGCCTGATTAAAAATCTACTCAAGTGGGCTCCATAAATGTAGAAAAAGAGTTAAGAGATACAGGGACTGAGGTTTCTATTCTACACTGTTTTCCTTCAGTTCAGCATCAAACAAGGTCAAGACAACTGCAGTACTCAGTTTCATACTGCATTAGCAACATCTCGCTTGCAGGTTTCGCAAGGCCTTACTTACAATAAGTTCCCTCAAGCAGAATCGAGCTCTATTCAATTAATTTGTTTCAATGAAGTGTCACATCGTGATGACATGCAGTAAATGCTAAATTTGATCTTTAGTATATAAATCATATAACTGCATATTTAGAAGTGTCCCTCACAGCAAGGGTTCACAAGCAGTGCTGTAATTGCACTCACCAACAAGGCAACACTATCCCCAGGCTACCAGCTTGCATGCATGGTTATGAGCAGTCTCCTGGAAAACTGGCCCTATGAGAGGGGGAGAGGAATTAGAGGCTTTAAAGTTTGAAGTCAGTGATCAAAATTTATTGTTCCACTGTACATTCTTCTGCCTGTGACTGCCTCAGATTACTTGGTGAAGGTAAATGAGCCTAGAAAAGAGGGGAAACAGTTGAAAAGGCCTTGGAAGATGTATGTGCATTTTGCTGGCTTTTTGAGACTCTGGAGATGTCATTTCAGAAACTATAGGGTGGGAGCTCAAGGAAATCTTTGCTAGTAAGAGGAAAAAGTTCAAAAAAAAACAAACCAAAAAAACCTAAACAAGGCACTGTCAGGGAAAAAAAGGAAGAGGTAGTGACAAAGGCTGGGAGTTTGGAGCAGTTACACCTCTATCTGCAAACTCTTTCTGAAAGCTGCTGACAGAGCTTTGGCATCTGATCATCTCCTAACTGCTGATTAACATAGCACTGTTTTATATTTAACTCAGGACAGAGCAGGAGGGGCTGGGGGTGGGGTTGTGCTGCTTATAAGGGGAACACTGCAGGAACAATGTTCTTCTGTGTTAGTTCCCTCCGTCTCCCAGGCCAGCTGCGCTCCTTTTGATCATTCACATTTCCTCCAAACGCATGTTGTGTTAAATTAATTGAGTGTCTCGTGGAAAGCAAGGTGGGGAAGACGTGTAGCTATAGCTACACAATTGAAATACAAACCAAGTCTGCTGAGTTTACTGAATGCATGTGCTGGAGTGACTAATAAGCTTTTTACAGTTAATGTTTTGCTCTGAGAACAGACCCAGGAGCAGAGATGGAGGGCATGGATTTTGAGGATAAGAAGTCCAAGAGGTACTGCATGAAGACAAAGCATGTGGTTATCATCTGTGGCGTCGTGGTCATTGTAGGTCTTGCCGTGGGGCTTGGCGTGGGATTGAGCAGACCTAAATCTCAGCAGCCTTCTGAGGAAACAGATGAGCCAACAAACCCTCCTCCCTCAGTGGATTTGGGTCCCTGTCCTCCTAAAAATGACGAGACTGGAGACTGGAGACATTTTAGGCTACCCACTGATGTCAAGCCTGTCCACTACGATCTGGAAATGAAGCCTGAAATGGGGAATGACACTTACACTGGGACAGTCAGTATTTCTATTGCTTTAGAAAAATCTACCAGCTATCTGTGGCTCCACCTGCGAGAGACCAAGATTACAGAAATGCCCACACTCCGAAAATCCTCAGGACAGCAAATTGCTCTGACCGACTGCTTTGAGTATAAGCCACAAGAGTACATAGTGATGAAGGCAGAAGCAGAGCTCTCTGTCACTGGTGAAAGTGATCCCTATATACTCACCCTGAAGTTTCAAGGCTGGCTGAATGGTTCCCTGGTTGGGTTTTATAAGACCACCTACATTGAGAACCAACAGACCAAGTAAAGCAGTTTTTCTTTTATTTATTAAACTTTCTTCTCTATTTCTACTTGTTCAGGCCTGCTCTATTCTTGTTTCAGCTTCTCAGTCTTGTCTCTCACCACCTTGCTGACATTTCTGGGCTGCTCTTTTATTTTCTCATTCCCCTTAGGAAGATGCTGTATTCAAAACCCTTTGGCTGTTCACAAGTGACTGTGGGCTGGAGAGATGAGGGGTTGTTATTATTATTCTGAAAAACTTTTTCAAACTCTACTGGTCCCAGGTTACCTTTGAGCTTTATGAATGACTCCCTCAGAGAGCTGGAGGGATCAAGGCCTGTTTTTATCTCTGTAGTACAATAAATACCATACAGCTCTCACCACTCTCTCCTGTCACTCCCCAAGGTAACAGTCTCAGTGTAAAATGCTCTTGTGATAGTTTTCCTGACATCATGACTCCTTGATGTTGTAAGCTTGAGGAATATCCAAACCAGAACTTCCCTGTCCCTCCTGCAGCTGGTTTAAATTACAGGTAGGAAAGTCCAAATGATGAAGGTTATCTTTGACTTGCGTTTTTTTTTGTGCTCCAGCTCTTCCTTTTTAATATATCAATAGATATTGGAAGATTACAAAGCCTCTGCCAGTTCAGTTCACCCATTCACTTCCCAGGTTTGCACTACTTCAAAGCGGAAACTTGAAAAAGCCATTGTCCACTGCTCAGAGGCATTTATTTGTTGTTAACATATGCAGAGGACACTCATCCAGTTTTCAATATTTATGTTTCTGAAGTGACTCAACTAGAAGATAAACTTGGCTAGACTTTTCCAAGGCCCTCTAGCAGGACACAGAAGCAATTGGTGTGTTTTCACACCACTTGTTTGCCATCCTGGGACAGTAGTGTTACGAGTGAGAGTTGTATCAGCTCCATTCAGCCACTGACAGGCAATGCCAGGAGTAGCAGCAGCGACAGGCACCAGCAGCAGCAAATCCAAGAGGTGGAGGAAAAAACAAGAATTGATTTTTCATACTCAAACATATTTATCTGACCTGGGAAATAGCCGTATAGAGAAGAGCTCAGACTCCAGCCAGCTATTTCACTCTTGTTTTTCCTCTATCAACCACTTCAGTATTACTCTGGCTCAGAAGGTGGTTTGGTTTTATACCTTGAGCATCTGACATCCGCACAGCTGTTTTTAAGTGTAACCTCTTAGCATCTTTCTAAGTTGAGGTGTGTTACTTCCTTTTTATTGGTGAAGGATACCTGAGGGGAGACTTCATTGCTCTCTACAACTACCTGAAAGGAGGCTGTAGTGAAGCAGGGGCCAGTCTTCTCCTGGGTAACAGTGACAGGACAAGGGGTAACAACCTCAAGTTGTGCCAGGAGAGGTTTAGATATTAGGAAACTATTTTTCACTGAACGGGTTGTCAGGCATTGGAGCAGGCTGCCCAGGGCAGTGGTGGAGTCCCCATCCCTGGAGGTATTTAAGAAACACGTAGATGAAGTGCTGAGGGTCATGGTTTAGTGGTGAATTGGTAGTGTGAGGTTAATGGTTGGACCTGATGATCTTAGAGGTGTCTTCCAACCAAGGTTATTCTGTGATTCTGTGACATCCTCACAGCAGTTTTAAAGTGTGATCTCTTAACATCTTTCTAAGTTGAGGTGTGTTACTTCCTTTTTATTGGTGAAAGATACCTAGATATTAAGTGGATTGCTCCAGGTCTCCCACAACACCAGAACAGCAGGATCAGAATGCAGATCTCCTGAGTCACAGAACAGGAGAGGTAAGTGCTCATCCCTTGGATCTAGACAGTGTAGGAAGACAAGGAGCAAGTATCTGATGTCTGGAAGAAAGGAGAACTCCATAAGCTAAAGAAAGCATAAAATGTGAGCTCACTTGAAGAGGGTTCCTACTTCTTGATTTAGATGCTGGAAGCTGCAATTGCAAGGATGATCCTAACCAGCAGTCTGAAAACATTCAATACAGAAAGGAACTTGAGGGTGTGAGTTTGTTTGTTAGGCCTGAGAAGGGCTCTAATAAGAAAGAGTGAATGGTGATTTCTGAAATGCCTTTCATGTAAAGTTTGGGGAGATTGACTGTGGGGGCAGAAGAGGTGATGTACATGATAGTGACAAGTACTGCTTTGAAATGAAAGCAACCACCAATCAAGTTGTTGCTATGCGGCATGAGGGTATAGGTGACAGGATGGGGTGAGGAAGGATGCTGAAAAAAGGGTTTTATTGCTTATTAAGACTGCGTTTTACCCTGCCTTTCTACTCAAAAACATTGCTGACTGAAATTAGCCTGAGGCAGACATCACCCTTGGACAATTTTAACCCAAATAGTTCCATTTTTGTCACGTTGTAAGTAAATACAAATTGGATCAGGTAATAGCAAAAGTCAAGCAAGTCTATTAATAGCGGATGGTAGAGAGAAGGGGGCTGAGGTGAGAATGAAAGCCAATGTGTAATTAACCTACTCTCCTATCCCTTCTGGGCAGTGTTAAAAGCAGCGGGACCTTCTGAGAGAATTAATAGCACTGGAAAGTCCGCTCTCAGGGCTGAACTGCTCCCCAGCTGTCTATCTGTGAGGGCAAAGGTTTGCCATAATGCTTCTTGTTTACAAACTGGGCACGAGTCCAGGCTCTGCTGTTGCTTAGATTCAAATCTCCCACCACATTTTGTGGGGAACACATAGACGTGTGCTGAACATGCCTGCAAGTCTGGGATCCTTGGGAGGCTTAGGGAGGAGAATGCCTCATTCGGGAATCCTGTTCAGACACATCACACAATCCTCATCAGGACAAAGGTGGTTTTGTACGTGCCCAGAAGTGGATCTTGAGATACCTTGGGAACATAACTATTTAAATTGACATATGTGTGTGGGAAGGGAGCAAGAGAGCAGAAAATTTGAGAATGCAGATTTTAGACACAGACCTGCCTAGATCCTCCTGTGGGTGCCTGATTCCAGCTGCAATCACTGAAGTCCTTTGGTAAGGCTATTCCTCTGTCTGGGCATTTCATTTCCCTGTTGACGAAAGGGGGAAACACAAGTAACAGTCCTTCCCAGTTGGCATAATGCAGTGAACATAAACACATTACAATTGTGCTATTTTCAGATGTTAGGAAAAGGAGCACAACAAGAGTTCTTGCCTGTTGTAATGGGTTCTTTTAGCACATTAGTTCCTTTCAAGGAATATGCTAAAAAACCCTTTTATTTTCTACTTAATACTACAGGTAATACAAACATGTATTTTTATTCTCCATCACTAGTAGTGACAAGGTATGGCTTCCCTTTTATGGGAATTCTCTCAGTCCTCCATAAGAGGAGAAGAGGCTTATAAAAGGTACTCAGCTGGGCATATCTCTAACAGGGAGACTTGCATTTAGGATTTTATTGATTAGGGAAAAGCAAAATATTCTTTAGTGTACAGAAGTAGCACTCCTGGATTTCTTCCTCAAGGAGAAAATTTTCTCAGAAGAAGCAATGAATCTGTATTTAGGGAAAGAACAGGAGAAAAATGCTTTAATTAATGCTCAAGGGATTGGGTGTTTGCACTAACCCCCTGTGCTTTGGGAAAAAAATAAAGGGGGGGGGTGTTGAATTCATTGTGATTCTGAATGCAGCGCTGTTTTATTTTGAGAACAGCTGGATGCAGTCTCATCCATATCTTCACTTCTTATTACTATGGTGTTTACAACTGTCACCTTTAGTTCACATTTAAAGGACTGGACATCAACAGCAAGTAGAAGGGCAGTGAGGAAAATCTTACCTAAAAACTATATTACGCAGTTTTCATGTTTCTAGTGCTACTTACTATGCATGACGTAACCTGGAGTTCTCGTCATCTACCCTATAAGAATGGTAGTGCTAAGGTTTTGCACTGCTGATGTCTGTCTGCCTCCACAAATATATGTGGATAGATGGATTACCATCTTATAAATCAACAGAGGTATCACAGTGTTATCAGTCTGTAGGAGCAAGATATAAATGTGTCAAAATATATAGCAATTTTTTAAGTAATAGCTGTGAAGCATTGCCCTGGGGACTTGAAGTTAACTTAATTGTGAAATAGCTTTCAAACCCTGCAAAAAGTAGGGAGTGACATCAAACAATTTGCCGAGCAAAAGAAACTCTATCGAGCCTGAAGTTATGCTAAGGTGAATGTTCTTTATGCTTTCTGCCCATGAACTTTTGAGTTACTATTCCAATGAACACGAATGGTAAGAACACAGCCATGTTACCTCCATCAGGCTTGTAAATGACCCTTGCAGCTACAAGTTCCTAATGACCAGTTTAGTATTTAACCGTCACAGGGAAATGCCAAGGGCAACAGAAACATTGAAAAATTGGTTGTCAAGTGAGCTTGTAGGATTGCTGCAGATCTGTAATTTATGATGTACGCTCTTAATTACTTTTTGGAAAGAAAAACTACCTTAGTATATAGTTGGAGCAGCTGTAGAAGTGCTGTCAGAAAATGCTCAACATTCCAGATTAATTGAAGAAGCATCTGTGATCCCTTTCACCATCAATCACTGGAGAATACGCTCTGTCACTGTATGCTTCATTAACGGAGGAGTCCAATATCACTGTGAGAAACAAGCACATGATATGAACATTTACAACCTTCACCTTATTTTTTTACATGACTCCTACTGTCTAGCTCCTCCAGGGTTTTTTGCATAACCGAGATGGCTTTCTAAACCCCACCACATGGCTAACATAATATCAGGTATGTACTAGGATGGTTACCTGGACTTTCCATGCTTACTCCAGGAGGTTCATTAATGGAGTCAGGGGAGTATAACAGCAGCAGCAGAAAACTGTACATGGTAACTGCAACGGAAGCACAAGCAGGATGAGGTTTTAAGGGCACTTATGCAATTCCAAGGTATCTTCACAGGAGATGTTCAAGATTCCAATCCCAAGATATGCTCTAATGGGTAAACAATACATGGAGTGACTTAAGTAAACATCTCTATACCAGGACCTTAATTTCCTTTCAAATTGTACCATCAGTAGTTTATTTAAGGCACAAACATCAAAGAGAAAGCTCATCAGGAAGGTGAGCAAAATTTTTACCATCCATGAAGGATATCTTACTGCCTGGCTCCTAAAAATATTTGCTGATAAGCAATAGGCTTTAGCATTTACTCTGAAACCTAGAGGATGTTGATGACAGACTTTGAGGTATATGTGTTACGCATGCCTATATGATGTCAGCTTGGGCATTTCAGATGTCACCGACTTTTTTGAATGGACAAGTACACACAAATATTTGTAGTTGACTAGTTTGTGAAATTGCTAAAAAATTGTGCTTAGAAATTGTAGATAAGATTTAAATAGCATATAATGAAAGCTTGCCAATGTGTTGTTTGTTTAAGGAGCATTGCAGCTACTGATCATGAGCCAACAGATGCACGGAAATCATTTCCCTGCTTTGATGAGCCCAACAAAAAGGCAACTTACAACATATCTATCATCCATCAAGACACGTACCAAGCACTTTCAAACATGCCGGTACAGGTATGTATTTCCCAGCTCTGCTGCCTAAGTGGAATGGTTCTGTAAAGCCACTGGAAAGGTAGCATGGATCGCAAGGTCCTTGTGTGTTCACAGGCTCTATCACCCAGACACAGTAACAATAATGGTTAATAAATATTCCATAAAATGGAACTGATTGGTTGGTTGGGACTCCCAGTGGTCCACCAGCACACAACATGGCAATACAGAACCAAATTCAAAGCAGAAATGAAACGTCTCTTCTATCTTTAGTTAGCAGATACTCTACTCAGATGTTCTAGATGATCATCCCCTACTAACTGTAAATAGGTAATGGCAGGTTCTTCAGTCAAACCAGGTGGACTCTGAGAAGGAATACTCTGGAAGACAGCTGCTTCCCAGATGGGAAGTCTAAAATCATTGCTGAGAATATATAATGTTCCAAAGTGAGAGTCTGCTGACCACAATCTAATGGCAAAGGATCCTGCTAGCAAGAAGGTCTAGGATTGCTATTTTTAATAATATAGGATCTGAAATCTCATCTATCAGCTCATGGGTGTGGGCACTTGACAGTCCACCATGACTGTAATTTCCTAAACAATCTATTTCTGGACGTGGTGGGTCAAATTCCAGGTTTTGTATGACATTCAATGGCATCAATTATCTATCTCTGGGCCTTCTGAAAGAAGATTGAATGGCTTTCAGCTGAGAGAGTTTCTAATGAATAGTTTAACTGAATGTGTAGTCCAATGCATAATATCTAATGAGTATGTTCTGAAGGGGGAGATGAAGTGCCAAGTATATTAAAAAGAAAAAAGAAAAAAAAAAAGCTTCCAGCCTCCAGGCTGTTCACATTTGCATCTTCCCAATCACTCCTCCAACCAGCAAACAAAGATCTCCTTTACTGTGTACTGTTTTATTTAAAGAGTCCCCCAAACCTTAACTATCCCCTAGCAATGCAGCTGAGAGAACTTGATACTGAGAGAATTTGATACAGCTGCCTCCCAGACCCTTCACAAAATTAAAGCTATGACCTATTGTTATTAAAAATATTTCTATGAAACCTAAAAGACCATCAGGCACTTTGATGAACAACACATGAAAGGAGAGTGTTTGCTGTACCTTTCCTCACAGATCTTAGATAAGTGAGGGTACCGGCAAGGAAGGTGAGAGGATGAGACTAGAAGCTATCAAGATTCAGTTGGTTTTGAGATTTACTTTACACTTTTACACATGGACATTGCCTCTAGTATGGTCATACAAAAATAAGCTTTCAAAAGGCTACCGATCACTTGTTAAGGCAGGGAAATGTAGATTATGCTGGGTTCATACTAAGGTTTGACTAGAAGATGATAGCAGGACACTTTTTGTGTGCTCACAAGGTCAGTCACTCTGGTCTTAGTAGTGAAAGATCTTTGGGAAACCTTTTCAACAGATGGAAGTGTAATCATTTGTAAATGCAAGGCACATTGTGTGTTACACATCCTGTAGTAGTTTCGATGGTGTGGAGCTTTATAATCAACATGGCAAAATCTGCTCAGCAAAATGAGAAACTTGTACATTTCATTTGCATTTTTCACTGGAGTGCATTTTTTTTTTACCTTTTTTTTTTTCCACTGAAGTTCTGACTTTGTTGAAAGAAGAAAAGATATCAAAATAGAGCCAAAATGAGTCAAATAATGGAAAAGTAGATTGCCATATCACTGTGAAAAGAGGTTTGTGAATATATCTGTGAAAAGGATTTTGCTCATGGAGTCATATTACCTGAACATTCAGTATCTGAATATACTAAATATACTGAATATCAGTATATTTATTTATATTGTATTTATAGCAAACAAATCTCATGAAGTATTGTATCTCTAGCAGAAGGTTAATGTCTCTTATACGCTGTTTGCTTTTGTCCTATTTAAGTCAGTCATCCAGTCAGAAGCCCAAAAAATTATCAGACAGGCAATAGCAGATAATGAGTAGCAGAAATAAATAAATAGAGGGTGAATCACATACAACAGGTGGCAGGTTTGGTCATAGCCTTCAGTTGAGTGTTAAGGACATTTGGGAAAATCAGGAATGTTTTTTAATTTATTTACAAAATAAAAATTCTGATCAGCACTAAACCTTATGTACATTTAAACAACCCACCAATTAGCAGTGATAATTCATTTCTGACTGAATTCAGGATAGATTCATTAGACTGGTCTTCATCCTAAATCACATGTCTGCAGTCCTTGACTCCTACATGATGCATCAATTTAAGAGAGGAGAGAATCCAATCCCTTCTCTGATCTGTCAAAGTGATGTTATTTTATGCAACTATTTCAAGAACAAAACATGCTAGCATACACTGGAAAATTCCTGTTGGCTAAATTCCAGTGTATGTGTATGATTTCATATCCTTGATGCAAAATTAGAACCAGGTAAACTTCCTTTGTGCAGAAAAACAAAGTCCTATTTCATATATTGCAGTAGTGCAGAAAAAAACATTTTGTCTGTTCTCATGCCATCAGCAATGGGATGCCAGAAAAGGTGAACCTGGAAAGGTGATTTATCATTCCAGTGTAGTTGTAGCCTTCATATAAATCTTGTACTCTCTTCTGCACGTGTTTGCAATTCCAAAAATCAAACTAATTATTTTCCTCTTTCTGCAGCAAACTGTACAGCTGGGTGGTGGCTGGAATCGGACAACTTTTGAGAAGTCAGTTCCTATGAGCACTTACTTGGTATGCTTTGCAGTGCACCAGTTTCAGTGGGTAGAGAGAACATCCGCTAGTGGAAAACCTGTAAGTCCTGCTGCAACCTGAACATGGTTCAGATGACAGATGTACTGTGACTGGCATTTTTAAAGCAAAAGAATAATCTCTTTCTATAATACAAACAGGAACATATTTTCTCCTTTCCTATAGCCTATTTTATGCAGCCTGTTTTATCAGATTAGGTGTTCACAGTGGTCCCTCTGACCTTGACTACATACAGTGTTTTGCAGTCCTTCCCTGTCTCGCATGTTGGTGAGATCCAAGTCAGTACCTCACTTGGGTGAGGAAAGAGCACCATTACTCCAATTTCACTCATGACTTGAAGCCCAGAGTCTGAAGGAAAGTACAAGTCCATGGGTACAAGAGATTCACAGGCCATGGGTACAAATACTTTAGTTGTTGGTGGGTTAAACGGTGTGAATCTATGCACATGATTGTGAGAATAGGGCAACGCTACACATGAATTCCTATTTACAGTCATGGAGACATAGGACTACAATACTATGTGCCATTATGTATTGACCCTAATATTCCTGATTTTACAACAGTGGCTAAAGGCAAGTGCACAGTGCAAGTTCTTTACAAAGTATAGAAGTGATTGTGCCTGGTAGGTGCCCTAATGAAGTGTTTGAATCTGAATCCATAAAATTAAAACAGCTCCTTTATTCAGGCAATCCAATCCAGTTCTTGCTTAGATTCAAAACTCACGAAGGTGCAGCTAATCAGGCATAAGGAGATCACAAGGCCTTACATTGAATTGCAACCTGAAAGACTAAATACAATTTGCCCCTCAACATAAACTCCTCATTTAGCCTAAACCTAGTCTGGGATGCTCAAACCACTGTTCATTATTTACTGATTTACATCTTGCATACAGAGGATGATCCCAGAGCTATATGGCCAGACCACTGTTCCTCTAGCAAATAATCTCTTCCTGAGTTTCTCTGTCTAAAAAAGTTTGGCAAATCCTCCCCTACTTATGGCTGTCCACTAATGTAAAAATCTGCCTTGTAAAGATCTCTGAAGTGCTGATCCAGTTCTCAACAAAGACTTCCTGGCATAGTGCTGTGCTGAGGCCTCCCTCCTCCATGCCTTTGCTAGCATCATGCTGTACGCTTATATTGTTTCTTGACAGATAGCTAAGGCTAAATTACACTTAGCCAAGCAAATGGAGCCTGGTTTGAGATAGCTATGCAATATTATTAGATCCCTGCTGTTTGGCTGAGTAATTTGCAAAACAGGAGAACGTTTTAGGCGACCCAGCCACACAATTTTGTTAATTAGATACTCTTCTGCACGGCTGCTCCATTCATTATCAGGGACAAGATTCTGGTTATCTGGTCTCAATAGATATTCTCTAGAGTTTAGTTATTTTTAGAATCAGAATTTGTGCAGCTTTTGTAGAACGTAGTGCAGCAGGGGAAAAAAAAAAGTGCTGAAGATGTATGTAAAACTCTTCATTTTGTAGATGTAAAAATTAACATTCTCTGCTTGTCCATGCCACATTCCTGAGTATGGCTCTGAGAACAACATTTGGGTTTTCCCCCAAGAAAAACAGTAAATCCTACAAAGTTCCTGACTGGTCGTAGCTTTTCTAAATAGAAGGGAGTGTTCACTGAAACGTGGTAATTAAAGTGTGTGTGTGTAGAAGCAGGGGTATTTGTGTCAGTACAGACGTTGCCTGAAGAAACCTCTTCTAATTCAGGCCTTGGTTACTACATATTTTATTAGCACTATTCACTAAACAATGTCAGAGGACTTGTCTGTACTAGAAAACCTGGTTTTAAGTGAGGTTAAAATCATAACCATATCCTTTCTCTTAGCATGGACATCACCATTTTACCAATATAAAGTATGTATGTAAGATTGCTTTTAATTAAAGGAGCCACATAATCCCACCACTAAAAATTACCTTTTCCCCAGGAAAATCAGGCTATCCTAGAGTTTTTAATCAGATATTTAGGAAGTCCTTCTCCTCATCAAACAGTTCCTTCCCAAAAGCTTTGAAGCCCAGTCGAGCAATGAAGTATTTTGATTCACTAACTGCTGAAAAGAACATTCCATAGTTTGCTGTATAAACTGCTAGCAATAGATCCCTCATCCAACAGAAAGTTTCCATGTGATCCATATATTACTTTCATAAACCACACAAACAGCATATAGCCCACATGACATGGCAAATTACTTAAAAACTCTGCCCTTCGCTCTGAAAACTGTTGCCCTAACAAAGACATGAATGAAATCAATGGTGGGAAATGTGCCTACAGCTAGAAACAATGCTCCTGAGCTGCTTACCTGTCAGGTACCAAATGTCTGAGTTGGAAAATCACAAAGGAGATTATACAAATGAAACCAAATGTCAGTTCTAGTGCATGCTGAAGGTTTTGTAAACCATTAATATGGATCAGCTAGGGGACCAAAGACTGCTAAACTGGGTAAAGAGCTTACTGAAGTGGAAAATGCAGACTCTAATTGCAAACTGACCCTAAGGGAAATCCCCTGGCTGGAATGGGTTCCCAATTGAATTTCATAAGCCTTTTTTTAGTTTTGTTTTTTTTCAGTCCAGCTCTATTTCTGATCATGTTTTCATACTCCTCTCTCATTGAAGGAAGAGTAATTTCATGGTATTGAAATCAATGCACTGTCAGGCTCCAAGAGGGCTCCTAGAGCTGGCCAGCTCCTTTACTCAGTTTGGACCCTAAACTCCTGGCAGCAAGACAGCACTGAGGAGTAAACAAGCCACACCAATACAACCAGAAGAATGTGGCCCATTCATAAGAGATGCAGAGCCTGCAAAATGAGATGGGCTGGTTTTCCTGAAGCCAGGAACTTCACTCCATGTAAAGATCTCTTACTTTCTACACTGGAGATTTTGGGGGACAGTGAAAAGAGCAGCCTACAACTCCTACCAGTGGATACTCCAGCTCTATGGCTCACTCTGCTCTGGGACAGAGATTTGTGTGGGCTTTGGGACAAAGATTGGGGGAAAGACCCTCAAAAGATTCCATAAATTCTGAAGGCAAACTTTGTCTTCATAATGTGGAGATAATATCCCAAAGGCTTTTTCAAGCTGTAGGCCTCCTCATCATGGTTATGAGTGCCTCTAGTCCTCCATGGCTTGAGGTTCCCTATTGCTTGACAGTAATAGCCAAAGCAGTCCCAGGCACCAAGCCCTAGGGATGGAAATGTCAGTACTCAACACACCATTTTTCATGTTCAGGAAAAAAAGAACGCTCTTTTTGAATGCAAGAGGAGCACAGAAATGGCCACTCATCACATACAGGGCTACCAAACATGCCAGCTTTCCTGGAGATGCCTGGTGGGGAGAAAGAAAGATGATTATTTTTCTGAGATTTCTAGAGGCACAGCATCCCAGCAGACACCATAGCTGTGACTGGGTGGCTGTATGGCCTGAGGTCCTGGGTGAACAGTCACTCAACCTGCATGGGCCAGCATGTCTGGAAAGAGTTACAGATCTGGTAAAGGCCTTATCTTCAAAGAGTCTGAGGATCTTCAAACATGCAAGGGCAAGAGGAAATTATGATGATAGTAGGTAGGAAAGTTAGGAAGAAATTGAAGAAAATAAGGTGTTACGGGCTTCAGACACATTTCAGGACAGGTGTGCTCCTAAAGATTGGTCTGATGGGATCAGTCCAGATGCTGACTTGGTCTCCCTTATGTACATCATTTGAAAAACTTTGTTGGATACATGTGATAGGGAACAGAATTCAGTGTTCAGGCCAGTCACATAGAGAAAACCTGCAGTGTTATAGTTGTGCATGTTAAATGACTTTTCAATTGCTTGCCACCTTCTAATTTCTTTTAACTGAAGACTGCTCTAATTGTGTCTCTCTGCATTTTACAGCTGAGAGTTTACGCCCAGCCACAGCAAATACACACAGCAGAATATGCAGCAGATGTAACAAAAATTATATTTGACTTCTTTGAAGAGTACTTCAATTTGAGCTATTCTCTTCCAAAACTAGGTGATTATTAATACTTATATTTTTCATTTTGTTGATTCACTGTCATGGTTATGTTTCTCCTACAGGTCGCTGTGCTTTGGTGGAAAACAGCATGAAAGCATTTGGTTGCTAACTGCTGATACTATGTCAGGATATTTTAAAACTGTACCCATGTAGTTCAAGTTGTTCTTACAGTCATGATGGGAGGATTGGTCTGGGTAGTTTAGTTTAGTTTAGTTACCAGTTCTCACTGTTCAGTTCACTGAACTGAAACACTGATCCTGGCATGGTTATTTTAGTGTATTGTAGAAAATCAGGGGAAGCATTGGTGTCATCAACAAAGGAACACCATAAGATAAAATAGAGTGAGAAGAAGTTAGAGAGGAATATGTACCACTTCCATGGGAACTTCTGGACAAAAGTCAGCAATGAGCTAGTGAAGATGTAAACTGCCAGAGAGTTTGTCATACTATTTACTAACCCTAGTGGAAAGTGGGTGCGTATCCACTTCTTAGAAAGATTAACGTGGTCCAGCATATAATTTGTAGTTTCTACTGCTGGGCTAAATAAAGGCCCAGAGCTAAACAAGAGTAGGCAACCTATCAAATTTTGCCCATGGTTACAAAGCAAGGAAAGAAGTAGTGCAGTTGGGCAGCCTTCAGCTTGGGCTCTCTGGACTCTGGATCTGATTTGTGCAGTTCAAAATAAGAAAGTTGGGAACATAATAAAAGATTTGAACATGCCCCCTTCTAAGACCTCCATGGAGGTAATTCAGTTAGGTTCATGAACCTAAAAGGATGGAAAAATACTAACTACAAAAAAGTTAAGGCAATATAACCCAGGAAAAAAAAAAACACCAAAAAAAACAAACAACTTTGAAGACTATTAACAATGCTATGAAAACCTTTTATTGGCTATTCATAGATATTCTTATCAGGCTATTACTTTAACAACAGATTTTTACCTCCTCCTTTCAAAACATCACCTGAGTTCACTGTAAATATCTGTTTGCATTTCAACAACAAGGGAATTAGGGAAACCAGTACAATGTGCTGTTCTTTTGCACACTGGTCCCCAGTAATAATTGGGACTATATCTGACCTATGCTTCATATTCAAACCTTCATTTCCATAAAAGCCTGATGATTTTGCCATGTCAGTGTATCAATAGGGGTCTGTACACGCTAGTGTGGACTAGAAACCCCAGGTCAGCAGTATCAGAGGGCAGATACTTTTGTAGATTTTATATTGTTTTTCTCAGAATGACTGCTTGTTGGATCACAAATCTTGACTTTCCTATGTTGTTCCCCCAGCATTAGAAGTCACCTAAATCAAACCTGATGAATCATATATGTTTCTGAATAATGGTTTATTTCAATATTGTACTTCACATTGATTAATGGCTTCTGGCATTGCTGTTCTCCTTGTGACCCTCACTTTGACTGTCAGTGAAGCCCTTGCCAGACTATCAGCTTTGTTTCTGTAATCAAGTTGTTTAAATTAATTCATTCCTATCTTCTGTTAGGTTAGAGTGAGGGTTGTCTGTTCTATTAAATTTTAAAGCCATCTGTACTTTTTCACTAATCCACATAGAAAGGCTATGGTTATTTGCAGAAGAAAATGCTGGACCAATTGAGTCCACAATTTTCGTTTCAACTTGTATTGATTACTGACCATAAATGAGTGACCCCTACAAATTGCCAGGAGTAGAAGCAGATGTTCACTGCATGGGGGATTTACTTCAGTTAACATGTCAATAAATATTTTTAATACAACAGTGTGACAAACAATGACATGCCTCATTATGTTACAGAGAGTTTCAGGATATCTACTGCCTACAGCATATCCCTAGACAATACTATTAATTTCTGGAGCCAATAATTAAGTCATGTGTGATATGCACACTCCTAGGAGGTAGCATAACATCACCTTGCAGGACAGATCCTCAGCTAGTGCAACTGATCCTAGCTCTATTAATCTCAGCAGAGCCAGGGTGTTTGCTATCAGCTGCTGTAGGCCAGGCCTTTGCTTCTTAAGCACAGGTTATAGACCGCAGTCCACAGCAGTAAGCCAGAACCACAAATGGTAGGCAAAACAGGCTGTGAATACACAGGAAGGGGACAAGTCAAGTGGTTTAAAGGATAATGTGGTAATCATGTTCTCTTTCTTTCAATGTAGATAAAATAGCTATTCCAGATTTTGGGACAGGTGCTATGGAGAACTGGGGGCTGATCACATACAGAGAAACAAACCTGCTGTATGATCCCAATGAGTCGGCCACTTCCAACAAACAGAGAGTAGCTGCTGTGGTAGCCCATGAGCTCGTTCATCAGGTATATTTTAGGATATGACTCACTTTTATATTGCTTCAAACATGTAATTGCGACATTTTAATCTTGAAAATACTATCGTAAACTGTCTCGGAATCTTCTAGGCATGCTCACAATTTGACTGCAAAATATCATGTTAAAACAGTTCCTCATTAGAACTTCAAAATACCAGAACTGCTGCCTTTTGATTTTTCTCAGCAAGTTAGATACTTGGGTCCAACTGTGAGCCACCTTATGAAAATCTGTCTGAAACGTCTTAAAGCAACTAATTTGCATGTGCAGATGGCTCTTTTGGGCAAGCAAATAGGAACAACTATACACTGTGGAGGCTGCCTGAAAACATATCCTTACAAGCACAAATCATTAAATCAAGAGGAAGAAACTAAAAATATTTTCAGTGGCACATGACTCATTAGCAATGTCCCCAGTAATAAGTAATTTTATAATAAAGGTGATGTTTTAACAAAAGGCAAGGCCTGAATTCCTATTTAAACTCCAGAATTATAAATTTAATCTGGCAATAGGAAAATAAAAATCAAAATATTAATGTCCTATGTGAAGATGCGAGATACTGAAATGTACATTTACCATTTAGTTAACACTACATCTTTCAATGTCTGTAATTGTAGTGGTTTGGAAATATTGTGACCATGGACTGGTGGGATGACTTGTGGTTAAATGAAGGATTCGCCAGTTATTTTGAGTTCCTGGGAGTAAATGCTGCAGAACCAGATTGGCAAATGGTAATTATTTCTGTCTTGTGGAGGGTTGGGTGGGCTGAGGGAAGCATTTTGGAAGGGACTAAATACTAGACAAGACAATGAAAAATCAAAGTATAATCATAGAAAACTAATGTAGTGTAGTGCAACATAAAGGAAAAGTTGGTTTAAGCTTTTCCACCTACCTATGTTATGGTCTGAAAGTAGTCAAGGTAAAATTTGGAAAGTTTCAGTCCACAAGACAGTCCTGCTTTTCTAAACAAGTGAGTGGTGTTTGGTTATTATTATGGCAAATAATACCTAAGTGGATTTTGGACAGAGCCTTAGAAATTCTGCAAGGTTGTTCAAAGTTCTAACTCTGGAAGATGGAGATTCCCTTTTATTTATTTGGTTGAGCTGTAGTCTCTCTTCGCAGGACTTGTCTTAGCATTGTTATCTGACCTAGTGAGGGTTGGGAACCTGGGCCTGTTTCTGCAGCTTGGGAAATATCAGATCCCTCATTCAGCTGCTGCCAGCATTTTAAGTGTTATTTTAAATGCTGCAACTTGGACAATCTCTGCTCTGCACAGTGTAAAAATAAGTAGTGATAGTGGATGGCCCACAGTGCTAACTGTGCAGCAAAAGCAACTCCAGTCACTTTAGGGGGTTGTAGACAAGAAGGTAGCCTTAAATATGCTTTATACTCTGAGAAATGATAACAGTCTGTGACTAAAGGGAAGTTCCTTGCTCTGTCCTTCATCCCCTCCTAAACAGATGTGACAGCACATTGTGTGCATATTTCCCCCAGCTGTCCAGGTGGAATGAGATTCTGGCTACTAGAAAATATATAATATATACCAGTGGAAGGAAGCAGGGTAGATTTTGTGTAAGTTGAGCCTGTTGTCAAAATCTACTAGCCCCTGAGCCTAGTTACTTTAGAAGCAGGCAATGCCTACTCGGTGCTTCCCCTGCCTCCCTCCCCAATCCCTGTAAATATATCTTCCCATCCATGTTATGTGAGTCTGAGAATAAAATCATTCCTCGGTCACTTCTTTTAGACTTTAAAGTAGAGGATCCATTGTGCTAACTACATAAAAAAATTTACTTAGAGTCTGAAATTTAGAAGACCTTTTTGTATCTAGACACCACATTCATTTAAGATCTAGAACCATTTCAGTGTTATCCTAGTGAGTATTAGAAGAGGAAAGTAAAATAGAAATTTAGTCTTTTTTGGTCAATATTAGTTAGGAAGTAAGGGGATTTTGACTGCAGGCCACTTCATCTTTTAAAAAATTATAACCACTTTAAAAAACTTCTGAACTTTGGGATGGGGAACACTGCCTCCTTCCTCCCTAGCTCCATTTTTGCAAGAAGAACCCATAAATCTTTGCAGATACTGTCACACTGCTGAAATTGGTAATACAGGCTCCTTTTTTTTGCCTACTATGGGGGTTTTTGTGTTATGATACACACAGGAAAAAGGACTTGCAAAAGGCAATTTATCTTAGTTAAGAAAAAAATTTACCCCTCCCCTCTCAGACATAAAGAGTTTGCAAGTCCTTCTTTAGAGGAGGTGAAATTTCATTCCATTTCCAACTGCCTCCCCTTAGAGAAGCTGCACTTATTTTGTGAAGTGAGACATAGTCCTGCCTTTGTTTCTATTCTAACATCTTCTCTTTCTCAGCTTGAACAGGTTTTAATTGATGATGTGCTTCCTGTAATGAAGGATGACTCTTTGCTGTCTTCTCACCCAATTGTGGTTGATGTGTCATCTCCAGCTGAAATAACCTCTGTGTTTGATGGCATATCCTACAGTAAGGTAAGATCTCTTCCTGTTGTGACTTTGGATGTGAAAAAAAAGTAGAAGCTTGGGAGAGGAGATAAAGATCAGGGCTGCTTGTAAACATAACTCCTAACCCACTTGGGTTGTGCCCGTGTAGATTTTTTCTGGGACATTGTTGTCAATGATTTAGTCAAAAGTGACTGTGAGAGAAGCAGTGCAGCTAGAGCCTTGGTCAGCCACTATGTGCCATGCAAACCTGCTCACAGCATGCAAACATGCAGGGAAATCAGTGTCAGCAGCTTCTGCCACTAGAATTGCCAGTTTTAAAATTATCCTAAACCAGATACTAAGTCCATCACTCTCTCATCACCTTATGTGCTGATGCAGCCCAGTTATGTCAAGCCTCACAGTCTAACACAAAGGCAGATGATGCAAGGGCAGATGTCCAGATGTCCTCTCTCTCACTTCCCCATCACACCTTTGGGACAGTATCACAGAATCACAGCGTATTAGGGATTGGAAGGGACCTCAAAAGATCATCTAGTCCAATCCCCCTGCTGGAGCAGGAATACCTAGATCAGATCACACAGGAATCAAGGAAGCAAGGCAGGGAACCGAGCAGTGAAAACAGGAAAGTAACTTTTTGTCTCTTGTTGCTCACAGTATCCCAGCCACCTAAGAAGCCTTAGCAAAGATGGGTTACACCATCTTCTGCTGGCATTGGCCCTAAACTGGGAGATAAGTTAGCTCCACATTTCACTGAGAGTTGCAGAGCTCAGGACTCACTTGGAGTTCACTAGTCTGTAGCCCAGGAGGTGGTAGAAGACATCCCATTAGGTATTTAACAAGCTTTTTCCTCATCCTGGGGCTGTATCTGTCAGTGGTGGTGGGGACCTGTGCCTATAACAGCTCCCTCAGGAGCCAGCTGGAACTGACTGGAAGAATACCCTGGGTCTGTCTGAGCAGCAAGACACTGGGATGCTGGTGCCATTCAACCACTGTTGTGACCAGGGGACACAGGCTTCCCTGAGCCTCTGGTAGTACTAGCTGTGTGGGGTGGCAGTCAGGAGCTCAGCACTTGTGGAAAAGTGCTTTAAAGTCCAGGGCATTAGAGAAGCCAGCAGCCATGCTGAGGGTCACCACTTTGATGTGGTCAGCAGGATCCAGGCTAGGATGCTGAAGCCAGCTCATCTCCCTCCATATCAGACGTAACCAAAGCCATTTTGTCCATAGAAAAGGAACAAAGTAGGTCTCTCCCAGACTCACTGGTATCACACCAGGGAGTCCCTTGACTCAAGAGCCCTGACAACACTGCTGCTTCTAGTTATTATTTTTCAGTGCATTAATAGACAAGTCTGAAGAAGTACAGGAGGAAACACTCCTGTCCCTCTTCCCACCATATATGCCACCAAGGTGAGGAAGGAGCTGGAACTCTACTCACTCTCTCCTCCCTCTCCCATGTTGCTTCCGACCCTGATACACCATGTTTGTGTTGACAGCTTCTTGTATGACTCTGCTAGAGTTTCCTATCTGATACCATAACAAGTTTCCACTGAACACACAAAATCCACCATTATTAAATCCTGCTTGTTGCTTTCCCTCCAAGCTCACATTATCAGCTAAACATAAAGCACATACTGCATTGACTTTAGTCTTAGCTGCATTAGAGTCTGTAGTCATAGATATTACTTTTATTAGCTAGACTCAATCCATCCATTTCTGACAGTTTTCTGTTTTCAATTGTTAAATCCTCTATCCAACAATACAACCAGTATTTATTGCATCATAAATGCCTCACAGTCAAATCATAAACCATGTGAAAACCTTCACTGTGTAACACTGTTCTTAAATCAAACTAACAAGAGTCAAGAAATATACAGAGCTAAATCAAATACTCTGGATCAAGATGTATTTTACTGGTGAGCTAAGCAAGACATTTCTACATGGCCTGAAAGAACAATGGAGACAAAAAAACATCCTAGCCTTTACTCATCTCTTTGTTCCCAAACAATGTATGAGTCCTCAAGTGTTTTTGCTTAAAAAAAAAAAATGACTTCATGTAGCAATTATCTAGGCACAATCTGTTTGGGGTATAATTTGGCTTGGGATATAATTTGGCTTGAATGAAAAAGTATTCGTGCAGATTTAGCTCAAATTATTGTTGGTATTTATATCTAGGTGCATGACCAAATTAACTTGTTTCTTTTTTTGCTTTATCTTGGCTTCTCTTTTCATTTTTCTTATAAAAACAATCTTCTCATGATAATACTCATCACTAAACAAATAAAGCATAATTTGGAATGTTCTTTGTTAGTTTTACCAGAGCAATTACAGGGCTTATACAATCCTAAAACTAATGAATTGCCTAAGGGTCTATCGAGTCATTGCAATGTATTCTGTAAGGGAACCTCTAATTGCTGTACGATCAGTAGGGCATGATGCACCGAGGAAAGCTGTACTAGAACTGGTGACTACATAATTCATGTAAATTTTTTATTCTGCTCTTAAAAAGTAATTACATCTCACCTCTTTTCCAGTTTAATTCTTAGTTTGAAAGATTGTATTAAAGTAACAATGAGATTTCTTGTCTTTGGAGTTCAAACACTGATTACCTTTTCAGAAAACAGATACTTAAATAAGCTCTGCTAGAAATTTGCTCTTGGACCCCCACATTTTTGGAACCTCCCAGCTAAAGAAGTTTAGGATTAAACATTCCACGTTTCTACCACATACAATCTTGTCATATGCTTGGCATTTACTACAACACTCTAGGAGAAGTTATGTGGGTGTTGATAAAAGGCTCCCCCCACCCCACCCCCCCATCCAACAAGGTCAGCTATTCAAATCAAGGTCACTTTCCTGAACCTCCTCAAATAGCTGAAAGAAAGGAAAGTTACAAAAACACTGGAGTTCCTATAACCAGTGATTTTGTTGGGATGAGTTTTTCCTCAAACTCACTCCATTATGGACTACAGAGTAGTGACAAGAGTAGGTGGAAGAGACTGAAAAGTAGTAATAGAAGATGCAAGGGGATAACTATACACTGCAGTTTAAAGCAAAAAAAAAAAACCTGCTGTTCACAAATGCATGCAAAAGTACCTATTTCTACTCTGACTTTTAATATAAATGGGAAGAGATGGTCTATGAGAAGTGATATCAGATAAGTGGCTGACAGAAAGTTGAGGAACTGAGGTACACTAGTTCATGCACGTGGCCTCATGATCACCATTAATCGTAAGTAGCCTTATGATTACCAGTAATGGATCTCTGTCCTGAATTTTACTGAATCGGTTTTGAACATATTTCATGGCAAACACATTAAATTACTGTATCAGAAAAGAGTCATCTGCTGACCACCTTGACTGCAACAATAGCCTGGAGAGCAGTCTGAGGTATATCTGTTCAGACAGTGCCTCTGCTGTGACTCATGCAGTCAAGTTGTTATTCTCAGACACATAAACAGGGGAAACAGGATTTACTGAGAATTCACATAACATTCTTGTTCTCATGGGACAACTGGATTTTTAAACCACTCATAGCATTAGGCTCTCAGCTGCCCTTTGATTTAGTTCAAAAAATGAAAACATTTTAATCCTAAAGTCTTATTTTGTGTTTTATATTGGGTTTGTACAGCTTTTGCTTTTCATCATTTTGTGCCCACTGTGTTCTTTGTTCCAAATGACTCTTCTACTTCTCTCTCCCATCTTCCCTTGGTTTCTTTCTTCTTTCAAGGTCCTAACTGTTTGGGTTTTTTTCTGTGACATTCAAGTGAGTAAATTCTCTGATCCCAATTCTACCCTGCTTCAAAGGTCAAAGCTCTTACACCAGTCCTCAGCAATGCTTGTTCTGAATCTTGACATGGCAGCCCCAACATGTAAAACCCCAGACTTGCAGTACTTTCGGAGTTTCCTACCTGTTGGGCATTCAGTAGGAGTCACTTCCTCTCTCAGGCTGTGCTGCTGAACAGGGCTAGCTCCCCAGCTGCCCTCCCCCCATCCTGTTCCAAGTGAAACAGGGAGCCCCGTTCACACAAACTGGCGGAGCAGCAGGACAGTAACCCGCAGCAGCAGTGCACAAGAGCCCTTCCACTGGCACAGCTGAACTTGGAAAAGGGCATCTGAGCACAGCTGAAGACCAACCCTCATATCCAGAATTAAGCACCATCAGGCAGGCATGCCATGCCACAAAGGAATTAGACAAAAATACTTCCTTAGTCAGATGTTTTCTATTTTTGCCTTATAAAATATTCATTCACATGTTGCTTTTTAGGTGAACGGAAATTCAGTGTTAGAGCAACATGGAATGACCTTCTCCCCTTTCCCTTTGTCCATAGGGTGCGTCAATCCTCAGAATGATTCAAGACTGGATTACACCAAATCTCTTCCAAAAAGGCTGTCAGGTAAGGATGGCACCAAAACACCAGCAATACAGCCCATCCTTATGCAGCAGTAATAAAACCATTATTCAAAATGTGAGTATTGGAGATCCTGGTATCAACAGCAAAAGTATTTAATTCATTTCACTACCAAGTAGACAATGTCAAGAGGAAGAATTTTCATGCTCCCACAGAAGCAGGAATATGAACTGCATGAAGATTTGATAGCCTGCCAGTGAGGACCTAAACTCATGACAGTTTTTAGTGGAGAAATCTCCTCCACCTTACTGTTATACTGTTGTCAGCTAGGATCCCTCAGGTCTATGCAGCTTCATATGGCCACAGTCCTTCAATCCACCCAAGCCTGCTATGCAGGGACACTCTTATATCTTACAAGATCATCTGTGCCCTGAGACTTGATGCTGGGTCACCCAACCCTAGAGAGCCAAGGTAATGGGGAGTAGAAAGGAGAGATGTTGCACAGCTCATAGTCCTTTCTTATGGAGGAAAAAACGCGATGCTAAAAAATTATAGAAAGAAAAAATGGGAGAAAGGAGCCCTCCCACTAAGAGGAAGGTTATCTGTCCTTTCATCTGAACCAACATCTGTCATCTCTGAAGAGTTACAGCACAGATTTACCATATTTGTTCTTACCTCCCTTCCTCCTAGAGAGCACATTTATGGGCTTCTACATGACAGTTGTATTTTCCTTTATTCTTTCATATATTCAATGAGGACAGTTCCACTAGATGGCAAAATAAGCCACCTTGTTCACAAGAGACTAACAATTCCCTTCTACTCAAAGCTTTCAAGAACATTAAAGTAGGTAACTGTGGCTAGCAGGGAAACAAACAGCACCATCTACTGACTAAACATCACCAGGACCAGATAACAGGGTAGGAAAAGGCACTGGTTAAGCAGTCAGGTAAGGCAAGACAGAAATAGTGTTTAGGATGTGCGCTTAGCTGAATACCATTATTCCTTGTAACAGACATTTTGGTCCCAGCTGAGATGTGACCAGACTCTCCTTCCACCCTGCATTCACAGCTAGTGAAATCTCCTGAAACAGCTTCCTCCTTCTAAACCACCTCTTACATTAGACAAATTTGCAGCAGGGTATGCTGGTGTCCATTCAAACAAAATACAAAGAACTAACTCTTCAAGTACACATTTATTTCAGACTAACAAGTCACACTGGAAAGTGCTGACTTTTAGTGTTACAGGATACACTGGAAAGCAAAGGAACTTCATCAGCTGAATATTGATCCATTTAACCTCCTACTCACCATACTACTACCCATGGGTACATACTCTGTACAGCTGACCCTGTTTGAATGTGTGTATTGTTTTCATAGATGAAAGAAAAGAGATTAGTATTTTCACAGCCTTCTACCTCTCTCTAGGCATATTTGAAGAAACACCATTTTCAGAATGCCAAGACACAACAGTTTTGGGAAGCTCTAGAAGAGGTATGTTTTGCAGCAACCCAAACCCTTGCTAATAAGTATTTTGCATCTTGACTGCCAAATTCAGTTTTCCAAACTTATGTTTTGTAGCTTTTCTGTCAATGAGAGATCACAAGCTAGGCAGCCTCCCAGTATATTTCAATGCATCTTATTTCTAGCAAATATATGTTATTTCCTCATTTTTTAGCACAAGACTGTGGCAGTGGAATAAGAAACAAGAACAGAGGCCTTGCTAATAAATATCCCACTAGTGAAACATCTCCCCCATAACTCAAACTAATTTCATGGGTAAAAACATGCCTCAATCCACCACACTCATGCACCTCATACTCTCCCTTATCTCTAACAAGGTTCAGCTGTTTGAAAGCTCTCAGAGAGCTTTTTACCTGGTCTAGTGGAAGGTGCCCCTACCCATGGCAGGGAGGTTGGAACTAGATGATCTTTGAGGTCCCTTCCAACACAAACTGTTCTATGATTTGATGAATCTATGAACAGTGTCAATTCCTAAGTAATTTTAGTGCTTATCTGCCTCTAGCTTCTGAGTCTCAGTTGGGTCATTCTCTATGCCACCATTCTCTGATCTTCCCTTTTCCTTGGGGCTGGGCTGTTTCTTTCCATCTATCTCCTTACCCTCAAAAAACCAACACACATACTACCAGGTTCTTCCCCTGATGATATTTCCATTCCTTCCACCACTGTGGACACTCACACAGCCCAAGTTGCACTTTGTGTCTCCATTTAAGTTCCCATCTTCTCCTTGGTCCCGGACTTCTTCCTGTTCTCTGGTGCTCTGTATCTTCACATCATCTATCACATCTGAAGAAGGAAACAGTGATTCTATCTCCCTTCCCTCACAGGTAGCAACCTGGTGAGGCAGCAGCAGTATTCTCCAGCTCCAGTCTCCAGGGTAAAAGCTCACATTCCACAGAATGGACCAAATTTTGCATTGGTGCAGCTGGTGGCAGTTAACACCAGCTCTTCCTTCACATTCAAAACAGGGCATGCTGCAAGGAGACTTCTAGCTTCTTATGTCCTTTCTGTCTTATCCAGTTATTTCCTCAGAAAAAAATAAAGAAATCTTAGAGCACGCAAAGGGCCTCAATGGTTCCTCAACAGTTCTTGTCCATGTTACTGGCCAGTTTCCCGCCCACATACTTCTCATTTCCTCTGTCCATGTTCAGGCTTCCAGCTCATTCCTTTTTTCAGTAACAGACACCATAAAAGGATTCAATGGAGTATTTTTTGTACTGAACCTGCTCTTTCCTCTCAATATCAGATACTAATTTTTTTTTCCTCTTTGAACTGCATTTGCTTTTTCACTACAACTTTCTCCCATTGTTAACAGGCAAGTAATAAACCTGTGAAAGAAGTCATGGACACATGGACTAGGCAGATGGGCTACCCTGTTTTGGAGATGGGAAGTAATTCAGTATTCACACAGAAACGTTTTCTCTTGGATCCCAATGCAAATGCTTCTCATCCTCCTTCTGATTTTGGGTAAGTTCCTGCCGTAAATGTCTATCCAAAACAGGTAGAAATACTGTACAGATACTCTCTCCAACTGACACATATGTAGGCAGTGTTATATCCATTCTTGCCAAATTTACTCTCAGCATTTGTTTTTAGAAAGAAACAAGAAAGTTAGATACAAATGTTTCAAATTTAGGACAGCATCAGCCTTTTGTCTCAGGGTTTCTTTCTCAAACATGGCTGAGTAAAATTGGGCACAGAGAGAAGATCTGATGATTCTGAACAGCTCAGATGATTGCAAGTCATCTGTTGTATCACTGTAAGTTATAGCCTGCTAGGAAAACTGACATTAAATTGTTCAGAAATCAGATACCATGATCCAGGTATTTTATACCACAATAGTCTATTCCTTTCCCTATAGGGTATAGGAACTATAATACATCACAGAGTCTTCACATACAATACAGCGTCTTCTGTACATGTCTTAAAACCATTAAATAACTAGTCATGTATAAATATTATTAATCCTCATCAAGACCTATTATTTCTTATCTAACTCAAGATAATGATGATATTGCTTAAGTTTAGCCATCTAAAAGATAACCATCTTGGCTCTTATCCAGCCAGCCAGCTGCAGACATTCATCTACCCTATTCAAGACAAGTATGATACTGTATAGGAGCATATTTGTTAATTAACAGATGACTAACCTGAGGGGGACATGAACCCTACCTGTGCATTGGTGGGCCTGCACAGAAAAATGGCTCAGCTGTACCATGGCATTAACCAGCTGAGTAACTGTTCAGAACTGGAATTCTGTATATTCTTGCCCAGCCCCAATTTTGAGGCAATACAACTTTGCTAATATTTCAGTGAAAGAGTTTCAAATTAACCCACATTAAGAAGACCTAATTCCTTGAACCAGCCCAACACAACTAAACCCAGAAAGCTTGCCTGTATGAACCAGAACTAAATCTACCCAAATGCAATTTTCCATTAGTTTCTACTAGTTATTTTAATACAAAGAGCAAGAACGAGGAGAAAATGAAGAAATAGTTGTGGCCACTCTATTTCATTCTGGTTAAAAAGAAAAAATTAAACAATGAGTCCCATAGTACTGACAGTTTTAGATAGCTATCAAAAGAGTTAGGACGAGTATTTGCAACATAGTATTTCTCCCAACATAAGCAGAAAAGTTTGCAGGCTTTTGAAACAACTCTAGCTGCAAAGGACAGCACTGTGCCATCTGAAGGCTGGTGTTACAGACTATTCAGGCAAAACTACTTCTTTGTGTTAAAAGCTTTGACTTATTGCACTATACTCCAAGGTAGTAAATTTGGGAATCCCACTTTTCCTTGACTTCAAGGCTCACAGTACATTGCCATTTGTCCCAGCACTGTTCAACCTTAACCTGCCAAGAAGCTGAGCTGTGCACTCCCCCTATGTCCATGTTGATCCTGCACTCAGGGCTAAACTGTAGCAGTTGTTCTACCACCCCATAACCCCTCCCCAGCTGAGAAGGGGAATGGGGAAAATAGGGAGAAGCCCGGTGGGATGAAGTAGAAACAGATTTAATGAAACAACAAAAATAACAAAATCACCAACATAAAGTGTACAAGTTTCTACTCACCCTGGTCCTTAGGATCAACAGGAGCAGAAGGCCAGGAGGAAGGAGTCCCAGGAAGAAAAACTTCACCCTTAGTAAACTCCCTCCTTTTATAATGAGCATGATGTCAGTGCTATGGGATACACCTGTGAGTCAGCTTGGGTCAGCTGCCCTGACTGAATCTCCCAGCTGTCTCAGGGCTACCCATGGCCTGCCTGCCATGGCTGGCCCATGTCTTTTTTCCTGTTCCTGGGAAACCAGGGCACCCTGCTATCCCTGAATGCAAGGGAAATTTGCTTCTGAATGTGTAGTTTTTATAAATTACTTAAAAATATAATGCAGTAATAAATATTTTAATGCTGATATTATCTATTCTGGGACAGACTTACTCCCTTGCCTAAAAGTCAGTCCATTGAAAATCAATACCTCCTCCTTCCATCCTCACAGATGGGGATGAGGAAGCTCCTGAAGAGATCCTACCCCAGATGAGACCATCCTATTTCATGTCTGTGTGCAGGGTTTTGATTTAAGCAGTGACAACTCAATGTCTTGTGTATGGTTTATTCTCTGGACCCTGCAGGGGTAATCTCTGGAGCTGCCTGCTTGTTTCAAGCTTGTTTGCCTTGCAAGACTCCCCTCCTGTACACTGGCACTCAAAAGAAATGGAAGTTCAAAAACTTGAGCTCTTAAAATAGTGCTGCTGGGCAAAAATGTAGGTACAGCATAGCATGTCAGGAACATGTCCTCAATATGTACAGTTAACAGGACACAGCTATCGTATCTTATGCTCAGGAGAGGTATTTATGTGTGTAATCTCAGCAACATATAAAGAAAATTAAATAAAATCCCCCTCATTAAGTACATTTACAAAACCAAGGTTTAAAAGAAAAATATCTTTTATGGGCTTTCTCTTGGGGAAACACAATACTGGGACTTCTGGTCAAACAATAACCTCTCTGAATTCCATGGCAGTAAGCTCCATAAGAGAACTGGTAAAATCTAGAAGTGTATAAACCTATTAAGATATTTTTGTTTAGAAGATACAAAACAACAGCTGATCTTTCTTCCTGGAGGCAGCAGGAGACACCACAGCCTTCGTTTTGGTATTTTCTGGAAGCTGACGACCATTCATTTAATCCAGGGTTATAAAGACAACTCAGGTTTTCTTGTAGGACTTGTCATCAGAGGGTTTAAGATAGAAGAAAAATCTCCCTGGAGCGGACTGTAATATGCTATCATGGAACAGCAGCTGACTGCTCAAAAAGGCTTAGCAGCCCCATGCGGGTGACCATACTGGTGTGCTCATAGCCTGCTCCTCCATCCTACTTCCCTGACTGCCTGGTCACAATCTTGATCAGACTGTGCCATGGCTCCCTTCCAGCCCAAATGTCTTAGCTTCCTCCTGGGCATGGCCCGGCATGAGGAGCTTGCACCTACCCTCTGAAGGTATTCAAGGGATTGAAGAGCAAGCGGTAAGGTCATATTTGGCTCCCAGAGCTTTATAATGGAGGAATTAGGGTTGTCTTGGAGAAGGAAAATTGGCTGGAAAAGGCAAGAGGTCCTACTGACTATATCAGTCTTTCAGTTTTCCCGTCTGTAAAAAAGGTTTCATAATACTTTACTACTTATTCCAAGTGCACAAAGCCCTAGACACATCAACATTAACACTGACATCAGCTGTCCACGTATAATCGTCTTTAACTAAATTAATTGCTTTGTACTCTGCTACAGTATTATCTAACATGGCATGAAGATACTGTTTAGTGAGGCTGCATGTTCTAGGGCTGCAGTAGTAAGCTATACAGCATAGCACAATGGAAATTCATTCACACGGTCTCTCTCTGCTTATGGGTAATTATTAGCCTCTCCAGCATATGGAGACACCAAGAGCTGAACATTGCATTCAGAAGGGCATGGGCCTAGCAGTTGCATTGGTTTTCAAAAACGAAAAAAAGAACTGTGCAGCTTTCAGACTTAACTTTAGGCATGTAATTAACAGAGTACCATATTAACTTGACTAATATGTCGACATCGAACACTGGACAAGATCTTACTCCACTCCCTTGCTCAGTCCACCAGATGCATTTTGAGAACTATTGATAAATACAAAGTATTAAGACAATCTACTGTTATTCTCATGTCTAGAGCATCAACGTGCTCAGACACATCATGCTTTTTATTTTACTTTTCAGGGAATATAACTGCCCCAATCATACCACACTAATATCTGACATTTTGTTGCCTGAATGGAGTATCATATATCTTTACAACGTAAACAGCAGCTATTGGTAAAATACTGTGTTTTGTAACAAGGGATATTTGGTAAATGTATTTGCACATCAGCACACAGTTGGCTTCATAAAACAAGATGCAAGCATTACACCAAATAAAAAGATACACTGGAATTTTATTTTTAGCATTTGGTTTCAAACATCATCTGATTGTCTTTCCCTTTAAATAATTTCAGTTACAAATGGAATATACCAGTGAAATGGAGACTTGGGAATTCAATAGATTATACTTTTTACAACACATCAGATTCTGCAGGTAAACTTCCCCTTCCCTTTTGAGAGTAATGAATGGATAAAGCTTTTCAATGTCATTAACAAGAAATAAAATACAGAATTAACTTTCACGCTTGTCAGTTTTCAGATCCAGGAACCAGCACACAGTCAGGTTGTTCTGAAGTTAGTAGGCATTTCTGCAAGATTATAATTTCCCCTATATACACTATATGTCAATTTAGGCCCAATTTATTAAAGTGCTATTCAAGGAAGGGTCTAAACATACTTTTAATTATGATGTACTAAGATCAACAGGACTTAAATACGTCCTTTGTCGAGTCTAAGAAAAGAAGGGAGGCTGATAAATGTGTCTGTGGTGTGGTAAACTGGCAATCTGAATTCAGTTAAAGAGCTACAAACAATTAAACATATTTTCTATTGCTGATTTCAGGAATGAGGAAATATCTACATAGGTATTTTTGATGATTATTCTGTTACGCAGTTAAATTTGAATTTCTCATTCTACAGCTCTAGTGGACAAAAATGGGGAGGAAAAAAGAAACTTAAACTACCTGGCCCAAGTAATTACCAGCATTCACTATTCTAATTCAAGTATTGGCATTCATTAACATCTATAATAACTCATCTTTACTTACAGCCATTTAAAAAATAAATAAATAAAATTAAGATTTGGACCTTATTTTGATGTTCATTAAAACCAAATACAACTTTTGGAGTCCAGGAATCTCCAGTGAGTTCTATGTTATATAAGATGCACAAATTGGTCACTGTTTGTTTGTTTTGCAGGAATTACAATAACATCACCCCCTAATACTTTTGTGAACGTTAATCCAGACCACATTGGATTCTATCGGGTGAATTATGATAGTCTAAACTGGGACAGGTTAAGCAATCTTATGATCAGCAACCACAGAGTGAGTGTCATGGCATTAATCTGTCTAGTGGGTCTCTTACAGAGGTCTGTAGAGGCTGTTTTTTCTGCAAATGTTCTATGTATTTTTGATCACTCTTCTTTTCACACAGAATTTTTCAGCTGCTGACCGTGCAGGGATTTTGGATGATGCCTTTTCTTTAGCAAGGTAAACTAATTCCCTGCAGAGATTTCAACACAAGTTTTTCACTTTCCATTGCCTATTAATTAGAATTAACTCAGCTCAGGTTGTTGAAAGAAAATTTCTGAATTGGTTACGAGTCTTTATTGTTTATTGGCTTATATTGTCCTCCAAAAGGGATAAATTCAAGTACACATGGCAACTTGCAGTACCAATGCAGTCAGGAGAAATGCTCCCCTTCAGCTGGAAAAACAGGGCTTTAATTGCACAAGTCTTAGAAAGAGGTGTTTTTGTCATGTAAGTAACAATAATAGAAGCACTCTAGAAGAAGTTAGGCATCCAGGAAACCAGAGGCATGCCTACAATGCATAGCATAGTGTTAAAAAATTACCACCTCAGCTTTCTTGTCTAGAAACTTGCTTGGAAACTTCTAGCTCTTGTACCCAACCATGCTGACACAGATAAACTTTAGGTGACCTTCAACCTGTAAGTCTGAATCTCCTCGGCCTTTCAGGGTACCTCTAGAACTCACAATTCCTTTTTGTGTGACAGGAGTTGATGTAGTCAATTGAGGGCTACCCACTTCTTTCTGGGCACCCTGGACTGCTGCACAATGTGAGCAGCCTTCTCGTAGCAGTGAGAGCTCCTGCGGTTAGGCATTGATCAACAGTGATCCTCAGCAGTCTCTTTGGAAAATACCTCCCAAATTACATTCCAGGCTATTTTCCCCCTCCCAAAATTTATTATTTCAGACCTTCTACAGTAAATAGTGTTCTAATATCCTTAAGGAAGCAATTTCTTCAAATTCATTAAAATAAGAGAAGTTATTTTTTCTCCTTCTACAGAGCTGGACTTGTGAATTACTCTGTTCCCCTGGGGCTCACAAGATACCTCACAAATGAAACAGACTATTTACCTTGGCATAGAGTTATATCATCTGTAACTTACCTCGCAAACATGCTTGAAGATGATGCAGCTCTCTATCCCCGGTTTCAGGTGATGAAGCAAAAAAAAAACCCAAAAAACATTCCTGCATGGGACCACTGGATCTGACAGTTCAGGATCTGTAACAGCAATATTGAAGTTCAAGTAATTTTTGATGTTGTTGAGCTACAAGTATTTACTGTACTCATAAAAAAAAAGTGCTGAAAACTGCTTAGTTTTAAGCAGTCTTAAATCTCTGAATTACCTGGATTCTCAGTTCAGGACTATGCACTTGGAGGAAAGAAATTATGCCTAATTATTCTTATAATCCATTACCACAAGTACAGTACAGAGATTTGTTAGTCAAGGCTGTTCTGCATCCAATAAAGAAGTATATATAGGGCAGCAAAATCTCTGACACCTGCCCTCAGCACAAAGGATGGTTGTATCTCAGCGTGGCAGTGAGCAGGTTTGTTAGTTGACCCAACATGCTGAACATAATGGTCACTGAAATAAGTATGTCCTGAACTCAGCATTATTTCTGAAAAAATGTTGTGGCAGTGTGTCCTAACTTTCATCTAAGAGCACTGACAAGGTTGGAAAGAAGCAGGTTGCCTTTGTTCTTTTGCACAACAGTATTGCACTTGGCATGCTGTGGTGATCTGGAAAGACTGTGCAGGTGTGTGTTACTTTTTGTAGATGATAGTTTTGGGAAAAATGAAGGAGAATAAACTATGAACACAAATATATTATTATTTAAAGAAATCTATGCAAGTAACCAACCCCGTTTTTCTCCCTCAGGAATATTTTCTCTACCTGGTAAAACCCATAGTGGATCAACTTCAATGGAATGATCTTGGAGGCCATTTGGAAAGGTTGAACAATCTTTTTTTTCTTTCTTCTCGTATTATTGATGCATTGAAAGAACACTAAGCAATAGGAAAATATCTCTTTCTTTTCAAGGCTTCTTCGTGCATCTGTTCTAGACTTTGCCTGTAGTATGGATGACCCACAATCTTTGAACAATGCTTCTCAACTATTCGAGCAATGGCTACAAGGGGAAATGTGAGTGCTTGCAACTTTCATGGCTGGTGAAGAACCCAGCATGTGACTTGGTCACAGATCTCAAACCGGAAAGGGAAAGAATATTCAAGTACTGTTTTTTTATTTTAGTATTCCTGCAAATCTCCGTCTCCTGGTATATCGCTATGGGATGCAGAACTCAGGCAATGAGACATCATGGAATTACATGTTCAAGAAGTACCAAGAAACTTCATTAGCGCAAGAAAAAGAAAAGCTACTGTATGGCCTGGCATCAGTGAAGAATGTCACCCTTTTGGACAGGTGATTTAAACACCCAAAGATTTTTCTTTCCCTACAGAAATAATTGGTCACTGCTTGCTCATTCCCATGTCCTCTCTCCTGTGCTGTCATTTTTGTCAGATTACAGCAGGTGGAATGCAACACATTTTCAAGACCAGTTATCTAACACACCCCTCTATATAGATTGCACTATAGTAGGAAAAAAGCCTTGCTCCTTTAGTGGAAATTTACTGAACACATGGTAGTTTCTGCATGCTATCAACAGTCTTCAGCTCTTCCAACAGTGCGTTTGCTCTGTGTAATTTTAGCTGCCTAAGAGTTAAGCATCAGGAGAAAATTAGCCTTCTACATTTATTTCCTCTATAATCAGTGAGGGGAGGCAGGGCCTCCAGAGCACCATTAATCCCAGTCCAGGAAAGGGACTTCAAATCAATGGGAAGAATTGCTTTTGGGTGTTGCCAGTCACCCTCCATTGGCTACAGAGAGAGTTTGCTTAGACTAGATATCTACCTTCTAAGTAGCCAAAATTAGGCTAACAACCTTCAGCAATTGTTACTAACGGTTCCATGAAGGCATCTGTGTGAAGTTGCAATGCTCTCTGAAGTGCTGTGCAGAGGTACTTGAGCTAGGACCAAAAATGATGTATTCATGCCACTATGGCAGTGATGGGGAGTCTGGATGCTGCCCCAGGCTGGTCCAGCTGTCAGTCTGGGTGAGCATCTATCTCCCCAGGCTGCCACTCTGCATAGACACATCAGCTGCTTTAAGCTTCTCTGATAACATTGCATGTAGTTGTATCATGTAGCAGAGATGCAGACAAACAGCTTCATCAGGGCCATTCACCACTTTGTTGGAGCCTTTTCTAAATATCATAACATGGAGCAGTCTCTACCTGGAAGAGTTCCAAGTTTAAACAACATGAAACAAGGAAGTATAGGAGGTTCAGGAAGAGTAAATATAAGAGTTAAGAGGAATTAAAAGAGTGGTAGGAGGCAGATGTATTCCTAAATTCTTGTGACCACAACAGACATAATCCAAACCACTCAATAACTAATCGCTGACATGATTAAGACATGAATTAATTAGCTAGACAGCCTACATTTGCAGAAAATGAAAGGTCCCCCCTACGGAAGGGAGAACTTGTCTCATAATTTACTATTAAAGTAACAAGGAAGAGGAAAAGGGCAAACAGATTGAGATATGTCCCTTACATATGGGAGAAAAGAAGACAATCCTTAATCCCAGCACACAACAGGTTAAGGGTGCTCTTCTGCAGCTGCTGCTGTGAAGCCATGACCATGCTACTCATCTCCCTGCAAATGTGTGCTGAGGGATCCCTTCATTCAGTCAAACTGTGCTGTAACTGCAAGTATAACTGCAGCTCTTGCAGGCATGCTACGCCCATATTAATTTCAATTTTATGTAGACAAATTTCAGAACAAACAGCACAGATTTCAGTGTGAGCAAACCACCTGTGTGCATACTCATGGTCCCTACAAGATCTTTATAGCCTGAACAACTACTTTTTTGGTGCTTGGCTACCCAAACAGGCTGGACTACTGACTGATCCAATCTTGTTGTCACTACTTGATCAAAATATAGGAATAATAATGGGGTTTGGCTATTTTCAAGTAACTTAGAGCCATGCCTAATTGCTTAGATTTCTTTCAATACAATTATCTCTTGACACAGTTATCAACAGATACTTACGTTTTAGATCAGTGTACTTCACCTTGAAATTGCTGTAGACAAAAATAATATTCCTGCTTGGAAATGGGCTGTAGACTGTGGTGGCAAATAGTTGAGAAATATAAATATTAGCATTGCATTATTTCTCATCATCGTCAGTTAAGTCTACACTGAAAGTGTTAACTTATTATGTGCTTTCCATGGTCTTTCATGAAAGGCTCTCATTGACTCTTATGACATTTCTCTTAGGTATCTGACATACGTTTACAACACCAGCCTCATCAAAAGCCAAGATGTGTTCACAGTCCTGAGATACATCTCATATAATGTCTATGGGAAAACAATGGCCTGGGACTGGATACGGCTTAACTGGGAGTACTTAGTTGACAGGTACGCTAATGAACTCATTGGAAACTTTAGGTCTACATCCATCTGGATATCTTGTTGTATACAACACTTCTATGTTTTCACTATACAACTATAATCATTGGCCTTTGCATAGTGAAAACTGAAAGCATATTCAACACAATTATATCCATCTGCTGTGAAAAAGTACTTTGTTGCTAACTTGAAAACCATTCTTTCCCTAAATGATCACTAGCAATAAATGGTGATTTAAAAGTATAAAGAGTTCTACCAAGGTCATAGAAATCTGATTGTCACATGGAAATTAGCCAGTCATGTCTCCACTCTTCCTATTGATTATGTAACAAGAAGACAGTGTATAGAATTTTTTTAACTCCTAGTAGTAACAGCAAGCAGCAGATGTATAGAAGAGCAGTGGAAGTAACAGCAAACCTTTTTGCTTTGCTCCTCTCTATTTGAATGACTTCTCTCTCCTTCCTTCTCCTTTGTAAGTGCTTAGTAAGGGTACAGAAGCAAAGCACACCTGCAAGCCTAGAGCTGTGAACTGGGCAGCATTTGTACTGCTGAGCAGCAATATACCCAATTTCCAACACGAGAAAATAAGTTGTTAATTAAAAAAAAAAAAAGGCCTCAGAAGACATCACTCCATTAGTAAACATATTTGAGAACAATACAGACATTATATGAGTACTATTTTTTATTTCCAAAAATGCTGACACCTGAATGCACCTGGTTTATTGTTGCACAGTTTAAGCTTCAGATAATTACTTATGCCTTTTCTTTTTTAATGGTTTTGCATCAAACATCATCTATTAAATTGCTTTTCTAGATTCACCATCAATGACAGAACACTTGGTCGAATAGTAACTATTACCCAAAACTTCAACACTGAGCTCCAGCTTTGGCAGGTATGGTGACAGCACTTCTCTTGGGTTTAAGTCAGTATATTTATCAAACTCTTGGCCAGGAAAGTTGACTTTTTATCCTCTGAATATGTAAAGTAGTATGAGCTGCTGTAAAACTATTCCAGTGTTACTAGCCTGAGCTCAAATATCTCTCCCAGCCAAAAATGCCCTTGATCAGGTCTCTGTAAAATGCTACTTGCCCAGTAACAATGTTACTTGTTTCATGTCAGTTCTTTTTCTCTTTTCCAGATGGAAAATTTCTTTGAGAAATATCCTAATGCTGGGGCAGGAGAATCACCCAGGAGCCAGTCAATTGAGCAGGTGAAGAACAATATTGAATGGCTAAAAGCAAACAAGGAGGAAATAAGAATGTGGCTAGAAGCATGGCCAGGCCCTTAATGTCTTTGCTAAAAATACAAAGCACTCACTCTGTGCACTCAGATCCTCAGAGATATTTAGAAATGTGGATTTCTCACCTAAGTACCTTAGAGGACCAAGGCCTAACATTTTTACCACAAACACTCAGGAGACCACTGCCAGAGCAATGTGTAGTTCCTGATCCCAGATCCTGCCAGCACTTGTGTGCAGGAATAGTTTTATATTTTGAGAGATGAATTTGCCTGAACAAACAGGACAAATGTTTAAAGTTACTCAAGGCAGAAGTGATAGCAGAACTGGGGTCCTTGCTGATCAAGCTGGTCTCACTCCTTCCACGTATCACTCTGAAAAGCTACTTCTTGGTTCACACAAAAATATATCTGCTACACTCAGGGATTCCTTTCCAAGTGCATGTCATGGGAGCTTCCTTCTGAAGGAAAGGGAATTAAGTAGTAATTTTACCATTGTCTGAAAATCATCTCCTATATTTATAGCTGTAAAATTTCTACATTTGGGATTTAGGTTTGCATTCTGATACTACTGAAAGGCCAGTTAATCTTCCCTCTTCACTGATTTTTGAAGTTTAACTACCAGTACACAAGGAATCAATATTATCAGCTGCTTTTTCAATGTTATTAGTTGGTATTCTGTATCTTGGAGTAGGGGTTGTCTTTGTCATTTTTGTGTTATTTCTAAATCTTCTGAAAAGGAGAACTTGTGAGAGCCATTACTGCAAACAAGACATATGGTACTTACTGTCTCTGTTCTTAGGGAAAACTAAAATTAAAAAACCTACCTGAAAATCTCAATCTCATTCTAATAAAGTGGTAAAACTGCCTGGCATACAGAAAATCAGCTGTTATGCTGTACATAAGGCTTCAGTGACTCTGGAGGAGGGGAAAATCTACCGTATCCTCTGAGAAAATACAAAAAAATAGGTAAATTCAGGCAGAGGGGGCAGATGAGTCCCACTGTTGCAACTTAGTCTACTGCAGAAGTACAGGCATCAAAGAAACAACTCTCGATCCCAAGTGCCTCTGCCACTATGATGCTGGAGAAGGCAGCAGAGCTGCTCTGCTTGCCTCTCCCTAGCTGGGAGCTGGGGTGCCTTGGAGCTGCCAGGTTTCCATGTGCTGTGCACTAACACCATATGAGCAGAAGATGTGAGCATCAGCACCATCCTCCTTGCCTTCTCCCTGGTCTCCTGAGTGGAAAGGCGCAGCAGAAGGGAACCAGATAGAGATGGTCTGTGTCTGGATGCCCTGGGAGCAGGATCACGGAGCATCTCATGGTAGGTAGCCCCGGGAGATATTAGGCACAGCTGGTGGGAAACTTTGCAGTGAGGTGGGAGGACAAAAGCATGGAATAGCACTTCCCTTCATTCTGAAATGCTATTCAAAGGGAAAGCTAGAGATGTTGAGGAGATGGCTCTAATGTACAGAAATCCTGGAGTACAGGCTCTGCCTGCCTCTGGGCCTTGGTACGGCACAGAGGGCTCCAGAGAAGCTTATATAGTCCCAGGAGGAAACACTTCACCCTGTTCCCCCAGGACATTCAGGGCTGGTGCTGTCTTGGGCCTCTTCCTAGATACCCAAATAGCTGTGACAAGCCCAGACAAATCTGGTGACCAAGACAGTTGTCCTGTCAAAGGAAAATGTCAGTCATTTGCCTCCCACAAACAAAACATGACATGATTTTGACTAACAGTGGTTACAACTTGCTGCAGATACCAGCTGTTCTTTAAGGTAAAGAGATGGTGAAGGGCCAGGCATTTTCTTCCAGTTTTCCTTCTTGCTCAGATCCACACTCAGAGCACAGTGGAAGTGAAGCAGTTGCCCACACCCAAACAACCAGCAGCTCAGTGCACGAGGAGCAGGCTGTCCTTGGGCAGCTGCCTGCTCAGTAGGACACATGTCAACTTGTCTTCATGGTTTTAAACTTTTGATGAGTGAATTGAAGGAGCAGAAGCTGAAGAACAGGTCTCTTGATTTCAAAGTCATGAACAGGTTTGGTAGCATCTCACTGTAATACTATCAGGATGTTGTATCACTGTGACTATACAACAGTATGATCATCTCAGAAAAATTTTCTGTGCACTGCTGGTGCTGTAAGTTTTAATTGGAAGTTTTTAACTACAGCTGGCCATGCAACAATGCAACAGCAATATGAAGATGTACAAGCACATAGCTCAGTTGTTTTCCCTTTCAGAGAAGAGCTAATGAAATTTGGCAGAAAAAAAACCCTGATCCTCTAACCATTCATAGGCTTCTGCTACAATTTGCTGTAGGAAGAAAAGTAAAAGATATGGGTACTATGGGAACGATAGAAGATTAAGTGGTTACTTTAAGAGATTTCTATCCTTTGCTACACGCAGCCCCTACTACCACTGAGCAGGATCAGACTTGCCAACATTGTTAGCTACAGTAGTAGGCTTTCATCAAGGAAAAGTTATGAAGATTTTCTATAGTGCTGGAAAGATACAGCAAAAGCAAGCTTCATTCAAATCACACTGACGTACCCTATTCAAGACAAGGCACGTATTGGTAGTATTGTGTACCGCTGCAGTAGAAAAAATAAAAAAGATCAATCAGAGAGAAATAACTGAAAAATACCACTGAAGCAAAGAGAGAGCAAGAAGCCAAGGACGAGTCTGAACAACTACTGGGCTTGTGACCCTGAGTGAATGGAGGAGAGAAGTGGACTTAAAGTAGTGAACCAAGTGATTGCTGCCTGTCATTTAATTCTTGCTCCATTCAGGAAGGGACCATGTACCACAGCTTTTGTGCCTGAGTCACACTGGATCAAAGAGACATTTGGCTCATGCTTGGACACTTTTGATGTTACAGAAAGGTTAGCTGGATTTCTACACCGAACTTAAGTGGGTAGGTGAACATGGAAGTAAATCCAAAAGCCCCCCAAAAAGGAAGCTTTTATGGTAAGGTAACAGTTCTGTCAATTTTAAATAATGTTCTTGAGATTATGCAGTGCTCTTGCTACCTTTAAATGTCTCATGGAGAATGTACTGTATGGCATGTGCCTTTTTCAGACTGTTTGTCCTAGACAGATAACAAATCTGGTACATGCTAAATCTTTCGGTCAGGAACTAGTGCATTTACAAATGGTCTGCGATAAGCTTAAGAATGCCAATTTGAAACTGAATCCAAAGAAATGTGAACTGTTTTAAAAAGAGATAATTTTCCCTCCGTCATTCGATCAGCGAGGAAAGAATTTCCACTGATAAAGCCAAGTGAGGGAGTGCAGAACCGGCTGGCCCCTTAGATCCGCACAGCTTTTTGAGGCTCTGCTGTTCCTATTGTACCACAGCAAAAGCTGTTGCACACAGTGAGGCAGAGAAACTCTTTGAGTAATCGAAGTGCGATGTGGTGGGGTTAAAGAGGGGCTGCTTGTGACTGTTGCAGTGTTGCCTTACCCTAGCTCTGCAAATCCGTCTGATATCAGCCACAGCTGTGTGTCCTATAGCATCTGGGCCCGTGGGCCCCAGGAGGCTGTAAACCTGATAGGCCCATGAAAATGCTTTTATTGATGATTCAGGTAAAGAAACAACTGAAAACATTGTATTACTGTACAGAACAAAAAATGAATAGCACTAATGCAGTACCAAGGCGTCTAAAACTCACCAAATCGGTTTCTAACACGGCAGTTAAGATCACTACAAAGCACACAGACATTAAAAAAAACAACAAATACATATGGTATGCCTCACTGTTGAAATAGTACGTGATTAAGAAGTATGCCTCCAGTCTTCCCACAATGACCTGTGCCATTTCTTGGCTACCATCGTTTTGGGTGATGGCGTTTTCCAGCAGCTTTTGGGACTCAAGGTGAAAGGGAAAAAGCTAGCTTGTGATGGGCACAGGAGAGACCAACTAAAAATGGTTAGAAGAATAGGACCTCATCCCATTGCTATCAGCAGCAATACCATACTGACAGATTAAAACTTCGTCTTGTGTTAATTGTATCCAACTATGAAAGTTAGTCAAACAAGGTTGTGTTTGCTTTCCTAAGTGTTTCGGCAGAAGCCATCTGACCTGGAAGTATTCCAACTTCACATCCACACCTATGGCAGCTGAATATATGCCTGTATGAGGAAAACTGGTACAGAAAGATATGGCTATATGAGAGTGAGAGAATATTCTCCAGCTCACAGACTACAGTGGCTCATTTGGCTGCCCAGATATCTGAACTTTTCCAAGATGCATTTTGGAAAAAAAGCACAAATCTATTTATAAAAGCATCTAAAACTTATTTGATTCAGAGAAGTCTGAGAGTATCTGAGTTCCCAGAGTGTATTCTGAAGAGCTGTGAGGGAAGAGCAAATCCTGAAAAACATGACTATGACATAGTATCTGAGAGACACAATCCTTAAGTAGCACTCACTAGTTGTTTCGGTAATCCATCACTGGCAGAAAACCTTTCCATATCAACCCTTTCTTTTTCACAACTTGATGTCCAGAGATTGCTATCAAGCTGTTATCTGCTTGCTGGTGGCTTAATGATGCTGAAGCAATGTGTACGGATGATCTCAAGAACCAGGCAGTCAGGGAAAGGAAGAGATTTAGGCATAAAAGAGAAGACTGGAGTCTAACTCTTCAAAAGGAAGGCTGGGGATACAGGGTCATTATTACTAGTAAGAAAAGTTAATTTGAAATAGATGTTGCAGTTATATATGTGATATCCACCACACAACCTTCAACCCAGCTTAAACCATGCTATTCGTTTTCCTTTGGAGATGGGTGAAATGGCCAGGTGACCTCTAAATATGCTTTCAAGTACTTTTGAAATATTTAAATTGTTTGCAGTGACCAAGGGACTGGTTATTGATACAGTTTCTTCCAAGAAGTGCAAGGCCAAGCACAGATCATGAGGTTCTGCCATTCCAGAGTTCTGTCTGTATTGCCTGCTGTCAAACACCTTCACACACCGCAGGTCAGCAAAGAAGCTTCCCCAGCCATGAACTGCATATCACAAAGCTACAGAGCTCATACCTGTAACAGGTCTGCAACTCGGGGCGATTTTTTGTGTCTTTTACAAAGAGGGAGCCTGAAACCAAACAAGTGCAGGATGCTCTTTTGAGGGTAGTCAATGTAGCTATTAGCCAGAGCAGAAGTTGCACAGTGTTACAGAAATAAAGGTGTCAAGCCATAGGTCAAGTTCTTATGAGCCAAAAGAGTTGCTGTGGCAGTCTAAGAAGCAGATATTCCACATGTCTGGTGGGTAGCCAAAAACTGATTTGATTCATTTATTTTAGCAAATAGTCACTTTCAGCAAACTGAAATTACAGCCCACCCAGGTTCGTTAAGCAACTTCAGCTGGAGAAAACAGTATAGACCTAAAGTTACAAAATCTCTGATGAAAAGTCATCACTCCCCCTTTTTGCTGGGCTGGAGCACTTGCAAAGAAAGCAAGCAGATCAAGGCTCAGTTCTGCCTCTTATGCAGAAATGCACATAAACACACATGGCAGTATACTGGGCCTGGTCTTCTGAATTCTCCCGTGGTACTTAAATAATAGCCAGGAACAAAAGCAAATAAGTAATTTTGTAGTTTGGCGCTTCACATGAACACGTGAGAACACAGGACTGACTGACCTTTATATTTTATTACTACTTTAAGTAAAGATGGATGTCTTCAACAGAGGTTGTTATTAAGCTCTGCATTAACAGGCCCTAAGCAGTTAGAAATGTAGAGGAGCACCATTCCATAGTACAGTGGTTTGAGAAATAGCCTGAAAGGGCAGGCATGTGGTTTAAAATTCTCTCCAGTAGAAACAATAATTCACCAAGTCTTCCACCTCCCACACAAGGTCTCCAACCACTGCATGTAAGGGGCATTCCTCTCCTCCAGTGCTCTTGTAAATGCAGCCCTTCTTTTACTTTACCACCTCAAGGACTCTAAACCAAAAGGCTTAGTCCTGTGAAAGGGAACATTTCTGTGTCAGGCGAGACAAGATTTCAGCTTTTCATTTCCTCAGTAGAAAACAAAGCTTCATTCAAGCTGCACAGACTCACTCTCCTCCTCCCTAGTTCAGGAGAAAAACAAACAAACAAAAATGTGCTCCCAAAATAACATGACTGTTGGCTTTACATACGGGCTGCTGAGCTCTTCAGCCAGACTGCAACAGAGGAAAGACAAGCTCCAGGCATGAAAGTGAACCAGGGCAAACTAGGAGCTGAACCGGAGCAAACTACACCCTCAGGTATCACCCTAGCCACAAAACAGAAGCACACAATTGTGCAATTTGAGAAAGGCTGATGCAAGCAGGCACTGATTTTAATGAACATTGAGTCAGTCACCACGTATTACAAAAAAGGAACAGCCAGCAGAGTCAACAACGTGTAATTAGCATTGAAAAAACACAACCAAGGGGAAGGTCAGCTATGGCTAAGATCAGATTTCAGGAGGGGGAAATCAGGTACGCTGCCAAACAGCATGTCTTAGTTGGCACTAGAGTGGCCCAGTCAGAACAGTCAGGGCTAGGACGAAGGACACTGACTGCAAGAGCATGACGCTACGCTAACACACCGATAAGGTGCTTTCTGCTCTGCACCCCGGCCAGACTGCACCTCATATCCCCTACTCTTGTCTGTAGATGCACGGCTAGTAGAGAACAGAGCAGGTGAAGAAATGATTGGCCATCTTTGCATTTTGAAAGAACAGAGAACACCTCATTCAGAAAAAAAAAAAAAAAAAGCTCATTCTAATCTAATGGATGGGTGGGTTTACTCAGGAAAGATGCATTCTTGGTGTACCTTCTGGGCTGTCCAAATGAACATGAAAACAATGCGCAAGACAGAGGAACAGAGATGCAATTAAGTTAACAAAGCAGGTTGACACACATGTTGTAGTGACATCAACACTGTTTATTTAAACACACCTGGTTTAGACGTTGACAGTTCTGATAAAATATTTAAGAGTTCTTTGCAAAACATTGAAGAGATTTTTATTATTTTAGCTAGGACTCCTTACACAGGAGATGAATGCAACATATCAAAGACAAATAAGATGGGGAAAACTAAGGACAGAAACCAGCAAGCATCAGAAAACATATTGGTGAAGTATCATGAAGTTTACTATGGGAAATCTATTCCTCCAAAAACATGTTAAAGTAAAACTTAACTTTCCTACTATAACTAGGAGCTATTGCTCAGATACTTCTTAAAATGCAACTCAAAAATTTTGATCTGTTTTCTGTGTGCGCTAGAAAAGGTGATGGTTTGGGAAACGTGGTTTGTCCATTTATTGCCTAATCTCACAGGGCTGTAATAGATAGAATTATTTTATGGTTAAACGAATGGTTTAGCAATGGAAATAAATAGGATAACCATGCAGATGCATCCTGGTAATGAACTTCTTTTCTCTCGTAAAAAAAATTATAAATATATATATATAAAATATAAAATAAAAATAAAATAAAATAAAATAAAATAAAATGTAAAATAAAATAAAATAAAATAAAATAAAATAAAATCTCCTTTATAGGAGACGGAGGACGTGCAGTGAAGTTTTTCACTATTTTTATTTCTCCACAGTGTATTAAGAGCAGCCTCTAGTGACAGCTGGTAGCCATTACATTTAATTATACGGGATTTAACACAGTGTGCATCCTTACAGAAACACTTCCTTAACGATATGTGATACATCTTTAAAAAAAAAAAAAAGAAACAAAGTTGCCTTAGAGATCTTATGAACTAGTCATTAAGTGCACAGGTGCTTCTAAGTTACATCGCATAAGGCTAGTTAACCTGGAATAAATGGCAATCGCTAAGACTAAAACTTGTAGGCATGGGAAAAAATAAAAATAAGTAAAAAACAACCCATAAAATAAGCTTCTATATCACTTTTAAATATGACATTTAATCATCTGAGTCATCAGAAACTGCTGAAAATGCAAGTTATGTTTCAAAAAACAGTGGGCACTGCTACAAAGGACCGAGAAGCCAAACACTCAGAACTCAAGACAGCTTGCAGGGCCCACTGGACTCTGGCATGATGGCTATTTTACCTCAAGAAGTTGTTTGCAATTTAAAAAAAAAAAGCTTCCTAGTAAAAACAGGCATATGTAATTTTCAGCAATCATATATGTCCATAAACTCCCTTACACCGTCCTCAGCCAGGTATTTGTTAGCGTTCTTCACCTACAGCAACTGAAGCATTAAAAAGGTATTAGCTCTCTTTGCAAACCTGACTTTCTTTACAAACACGCACACACTTGTGCTTTGAGGGACTGTGGAAAGAAGCGCCTGCCCGTGAGCACGCTGAGTAACTCACTGCGCTCGGCAAAATGCTGAGGGGCCATGGCAGGACCCACACTGCAGTCGGGACCGAGCTCTCGCTGCTGGAGTGGTGGCAGGGAACGCAGGGCAGGTGCTGCAGAGCTGCTTACCCCAGAGGCCGTGTCCCCAGAAGGCCTGCCCGCAGCCTGCAGCAAAGCCCTCAGCCCTTCCAAAACAGGCTTGTGTTTGGTTTTTTTAATCCATTGCCTTGGAAAGTCATATGTTCTTTCATTCTTCGCTGAAAAGAAGTTAGCAAATACTTGTCTTAGCACCTGCCTTTGAGACATTACTTCATTTACAGAAGAACAAATTATTCACCACTGCCCGTGGTGGCCGCTTTCCCGCACACACAGGTCTGCTCAGGCCTCTGGAGAACTGCTCCAGCCAGTCAAGCTTTGCTTACAGAAAATGAACCCAGGCTCAAGGACATGACTGTGTCTGCAGCCTCAGCAATTCAGTGACACTTTCACAGCATTAAAAAGGGAGACTGGAGAGCAAGAGGCCAGAACATGGTGGCCCAGGCTGGAGAGCAGCCAGACGTGGGGCATGCATTCCCCTCAGCACGGAGAGGATGGCAGCTGGCACAGGTGGTGCAGCCCCTCTCCCGCAGGCAGCCAGACAGGCAGGCCAGGGGGAGAAGCCACCAGAGGGACCAGCCTGCCTCGCACATCTGACTTTCTACGGGCTGTGATGGACAAAGCCTTGTGCGCAGTGGCGGTGCAGACTTCATCCCGAGAGAAACAAGGGTTTGGGGTATGAGGTCCCTGTGTTCAGGCATGTCTCCTGCCACCCCTCACACCCACCTCATCGAGTGGGGTGGTCTTACTCTTACGCAGCCCGAGGGGGCCAGGGTCTTTTCCAGATATTCATTTCATGCCAGTCAAGCTGCTCTTTTTCTCTTTTAAAATAAAAAGCCTCTCCTTGAGAGCACAGACAGGGGCTTGGCCCTGCTGCTGGGCTCTGGGCAGCAGCTGAGCCAGGGCCCCCCACAGCATGGCAGCCTCCTGCAGCTGTGACCCCGGGAACATCCGGAGCAGCTCTGGCTTCACCACATGCCGGCTGTTGGGCAGTGAGGTCCCTTCACACCCCTCAAAGATGCCACTGTCCCAGCTCCCCCTGTGGGCTCTCCCCCACAGGGTCACCCATGGTTCACTCTGCCTCCTGACCATACTAAGGGATGGCAGCAGTGCTTGGGGATGAGCTCACCTTGAGAAAGGGGATGGCCCCTCCCTACACAACACGTCCCTGGCCATCCCAAGGCCACCATCGTGAGACAGACCTCTCTCAGAGGGCTGTGAGCCTGCCGAGTATTTGTGTCTTCTGAACATAGCAGGCAGGGCTGTGAGAAGGTGAAAGAAAGGCCTTGTTGCCATACTGTGTGGTCTGCAGTGCCCAAGCCCCCTGCATGAAGTTGGGCAACCCCCAAACCTTCAACAGGTTGAATCCCCCACACAGCTGGTGCATGAGGGAGGGCAGGGGCGGGTGGCCCAGGCACTCTTGTTACAGCCACTCATCGGACGCTAATCCAATCATCCCACTAATGAAATCAGGCTGCGCCGCTAATGAAATCACCCTGTGGTGGCCAGCATTGCTTCACAGTGCTGCTGCTCTCAGCATCGGGTCAGCAGTGCTGGTAGGTAACCTCACAGAGAGCCCCCCAGGCCTGCTACCACGGTGGGGACAGGTGTCAGATTTATGGCCAGCCCCGCCTGCACCACCGACTTCAGTCCTTCATCCCAACACCCTGGGTCTTCCCTCCCCAGGAATTATTCCCAAGTGTTATTCCCAGAGCAGTTCTATTAATCAAAAAGAGAAAGGGTACCCATTTCCTTATGAAATGCTTTACTTCTGATACTACCATGCCAACATGGTAGAAGATGCTGAAAAGAACACTCGTGCTGTTCCTTTTTAATATCTTTTTGCTTGGGAGCCTTTTAAAGATGCCACAAAATACACTATATTAATATTTTTTTACTTTAAAAGCTTCTGGATGTAGGGAAGCATCCTGAAGCATCCCACTCACGTTTGAAGTGAGGTCTACCTTTAATTGGATTTTTTTTTCAAACAACTTAGAGCTGAAAGAAATAAAGGAGACAAAGGAGACAGTGATAACAGTATTGTTTGTATGAAACGTATTCGTAGCAAAGGCTTCAGCATTCTGCCAGCTAAGGTGCTTCTCCAAAGGTCTCCTAGTTTATTGGTGCGTTGTTTAAGGGGAGGTTCTAATGGTGAGGGAGGCATAAGCCTTTGTAAATAATATTATCTTAAATGCAGAAGGCCTTACCATGCACTCCTTGATCAGACAAGTCTCCTCTTGAGATCATCTGGAGTTTTGTCTCAGTAAGGAGTGCAGAATCAAATCCATAATGATCCAACAGCTTGATCGAGTGGTACAGAAAAATACATTCAAGCAGTTTTCATGTACATTTGATAGACATCAGTACTGCTGCGATCTCACTAGAGGGAGCAATTTATTTTGAAATATTAGTCAATATTAGCTCAGTGATTAGTCGGGCCACCAGTGGGTCAAAATTAAGATGTTTCTGAAGCAAATATGCATTTTAAGATAAAAAGACAAATAAGGGGAATAGAGAAATGAAAAGACAGCGCTAGTTAAAAATCCTGACTTCTGAAACCATGAGTTGTAAATAGAAAAAGGAATCTATGAGACATATGGAGACAATTTTTAATGTTGTTTTTCCTGCTGAAACATCAAGAGCAGAGGTTTTGTCCCTGTTTCTAGTAGAGATTCCTGTTTTCAGGGATTACAAATCACTTTGGTTGGCCCTTGATGTTGAAGTTTTGCTTTTATTTTAAAACATGGATAGAGCTATTATCTTTTTTTATCATAAGCTGTAAAAGGAAATAAATTCCCAGATGCATCAAGATTCTTAGAAGTATTGCTAGCACTCAGGCTCTGTCAACATTTCCATCTTAAATCATTATTTAATGTTGAGTCATAAACACCTTTCTGTAAACATTTATTTAGCGCCTCTCCCTGCTAAAGGGGTGAGGGGATTGTGTTACTCAAAAAAAAAATAAAAAGTTTTTAAAATATTTTAAATGATATCTTTAAAGGCTCTGTTTTAAACCTGTCATGGTTCAATACTGTCCTTATTCAAAGTCTATACTGGGGTAAGTTTGTTCTGGACTTGTACAGTGCCTGGCACAGTAAGGTTCTCAGAGACCCGAGGAACGGCAGTGAAAGCAAATAATACAGATTTAATACTGACTGTGTTTATGCAGTCTGACCCTGAGTATCGCTTAGCTCCTGGGTCCTGCTGTCTGCCTCAGCTATGTCTTGACTCTGTGTTGAGATGAAATGCAGTAATGCAATCCCTCTGCTTTGCCCTCTGCCCAGTCTGGAGGGAGGAAAGGGGGTCTGTGAGCAAGGAGGGAAGCAGAGCGACCTTCTCGAGGTGCAGTAATATGAAGCACCCCTGTCCCACAGGTGAGAAAAAGCCACCAGGAATTAATCCCTCCTCACAAAGCTGAAATGATCAGCTCTGTTCATCTATCTGAGCACAGAAGCTAGCTCTTTGTTTCATATGCTCAACAAAGAGTCTCTGGATGCAAAATGACCCAGTCTGTTTGCTCTGGTGGGTTTTGGATACAGCCTTTAAAAGCCCCAAACCTGCCATATGGTCTGCTAAAGAGGACCCTTCTTCTATGGAGCACCATGTGACACAATTTGCAGGATGGGAGCTGAAAAGGTCTACATGTTAGTAATCAAGATAACATCATTACCCCCCTGTGATATGTACTAGACCAAAGTTACCATTATTAACAAAAATTGTCAGCATCATATATTTGGTGACCATGTTGTCTCTATGCTTTATACAACCAAAAATCAGTTTTTACGTTCCAGATGATGTACACAGAGGACAGCTTACACCCATATCCTCAGTGCATTTCAGGAGGCTAGATGGAGGTATGCATTCTGCACTACCCCAGGCTCCGGCCCCGTGCTGGTACAGAGAGCACGATGTTATGCTTAAGGAAGCCCTGCTTGTGATACAGCAGGATCCACCTGGATCTAAGTGCCATTTATCACAGGGCAAGGAACTGAAACAGAGCCTGAAGGGAAGAGTGAAAGAAGGGCCATGCAATCTTCACCTCCATTACGACCTGGAAGAACAGCCTCTCTTATACTTCTGCTGACATTTTAATGTCAAGAAAATCAAATCTCAGTTTTCACTGGAAGATTTTAAAAGAATGGCAAGTACAAGCGAGTGCAGACTTAAGGCTACCCTCAAATGTGATTGAATAGTGGGAGCAAATAACTTTTTGCAGTTTTAATCTCTACTAATACACCGTTTTTTTTATTTTTGGTTCCAGACTGAGATTTTCTGGTAATGCCTTACACAAAAAACCACAGATCCTGGTTTATTCTGCTTGCCTTACTCTACAGGTGAACAGAGATTTAGGAGATGTGGCATCAGGCAAGAAAGAAGCAAAATCTGACAGAATGACAGGATGTAATTAATAACCAGTTCATGCAGAAAGTCTTTTTGTTAACACCAATGTTACTCCTTTGCTGAGCAAGCAGGGAAAAATCTGTTTGGTTCTTTCAACAAAGTCCTGAAGCACATGCCTAACTTTAACTATATGAAAAATGTCACTGACTAGTTCATATACTTATGCCCAGTGTTAGATATTTAAAAATATTTGCATCTTCATTTAATTGCTGAGGGATCTCCCACTGCTTGGGGAATATTTCTGGAAAGAGAATTCTGAATATTAAAGGAGATTTTAAAAAATTAAATAAACATGGGTACAAATTGCCTTCATGTGCCTCCCTTCCAGCTTACGACCATTTCTGATGACACCTGCCACTGTATATACTTTTCCGTTGGCTTGGAATTATTGCAGCACCATCTTTATCGCATTAGGTCAAATAGTACTGATGTAACAGTATCGTAGGTAGTACATAGGAGACCGTGTTGTATCTGAAAATTGCTTTAGCAGCTTAGCTCAACTGAGGCAGCAGCACTAGCCTGGATTCTGAATTGCTTGATTTCTATTAGTGAAAATCCTGAGTGGCCTAAAAACCAATCTAAACAAGTTATGCATGTAAAGTGAATGTAATCCTTTAATATTTAAAAAATCCATAATATTTAGTTGTCCATTTCATAAGAAACTTCTTTATGGACCAAGGCTCCTTTGGACTAGGAGCAATGTTTACAGGAAAAAGTTAGCCCTTAACATAACAAATTTATGATTTTATTTGTTTCCCATTAAAATGCCTTGCTGGTTTAATGAAGATTGAGATTCTTGGCATGACAAACACATTAGGAAAACTTCAGAGGGCTCCCTATTTCTGTATTTTAAAATGCTTGGTATAACATGTAAAACCAAAAAATGTTACACGTAAAAAAAACAAATACAGCTGTTGTATTTTTTACAGTCCTAAACTTAAACACAAATTCCTTCCTTCCCCACATACGGTCGGAGGAAGGGGGATTAAGCTTTTGCATTCACCAAACTACACCTAATTCACACGACCAAAGTGCTGTATAAAACCCACAAAAGCACGCAGTAATCAATTCTTTGAAGGAAAGTGGGTTCATCTATTTTTGCTACAAGAAAAAGTTTTGCAAAAAGCCCTTTGCCCTTTTCCATGTGAATTAGCAGTGCACTGCTGTTAATCTAAGTGGATTAAAAAAAGGGTAAAGACTCCTTGTCAATGAAAGCCTGCTCTGTAGCTAGATTTTGTACAACTGGAACGGTGTCAGTTGTGTGGGAGACCTGGAGGGGGAAGCATGAGGGCAGTCTTTTAACTGTATCCACAGCTCCTGGTATCAATTCACTTACAGTGGCAGAAAGGTGCTTGCAATTAATTCCTCTTCCTGGTGAGGAATAATAATATCAGTATGGGATCTTTATGTTGGTATAATGGCAGTCACTACATGGGGGAGAGAGGAAAGATTGTACTGGTGCTCTTATGCCCGAGTGGTCGAAGCAACACAGCTTCTGTGTGCAGACCTGGCCGAAATAATGCACTTCCCAAGAAAGACAGCACCACCATTCTGTAGTTATAAAGCACTGGGCTTAAGAATTTTACTTGTGAGCATATCTAGGAGGTTGGCATGCTGGCTAGATAAATGTTTAAAAATAAGTCTAGTGCCCAAGCTGACAAGCTTGTGCCTTTTTGAAAATATTCATCTGAAGAAGAAAATGGATTTATCTAAAAGTCTGTTTCATTTGACTGTGGTTCTCGCCAGGGTTGTAACGCTTACTTGCCATTTTCCTTACTCACCTGAATATTTTTGGTATCTGGAGACAAAGATAAAGAGGGTTGTACTCTATTAATCACCCTTCTCTTTGTTCTCAAGCTACCTCTCTTCCTTCTATCCCTTCTCCAAACACACCTCCTTTGCCAAATCTTTAGAAAAAAAATAATCGCTGCTATATTCTGTCAGGGACTCTAGCACTTACTGGTACAACATGTAATACTTGTGTCTGATTTGTTTTGTTGGTAACTGAATGGGAGCCAGTCAAAAAAAAAAAAAATCACATAAAAATGGAATTTTATAAATAACAGATGTGAGGGGTTTTTTTTTGTGTGAAAAATGTTTGGTTTTTTGAATGTTCAAAGTTTTCAAGGAATAAAACAGTGTAATTCTGCTTGCTTATTTTGTTTTTCTTTTTTTTTTTTCCCCTTTTGTTCCTGTCTCTATTTTCCTGAGGGTAGAAGGCAAATAAAATTTTCCTGGGGAAGACAAAAAGGAAAAGTATTGTCTTCATTTTAAACATGGTGAAATAAGAACAGAGAGGCTAAAGTCAAGAAGTTCCCACAAAACTGGAATATCTCAGAGGTGACACTGTTCTTCTGGTACTCACCATTACATGGTACAAATCCTGCTGGCATTGTTTACATGCCTAGCAATTGTTCCATTGGATGAAATAGGGTTTGAAGAAAGGATTTTGCAGAAAACAGTTGTTCTGTGTTCCCTTAGAGCCAACACTTTTGATAGCCTCCTGCTCTGTCTCAGGAGGATCTTGGGTGGCACTGATTACAGACCTCAAATCCCACATCTCCCTTCTCTAGCCATCATAACAAGTAACAATCTCCATGCACAGGTATAAAACTGCTCATGTATAGGTAGATATAAGATACTAACTGCCAATGTTGACTTGGGGTAGAGGCACTGTGGTCCCTCAGGTCTCCATCCTGGGTCCTACTGCAGCTCCATGCCAGGCACGGGGAATTTGGCACAGAAAGGTCCTGAACCTGATGTGGGCTGGAGACATCACTGGGACATGTACGTGTGCTGTGGAAGTATAAAGTGCTGCTAGTCTTGAGCACACAGGCACCATCCCAGGAGCTGAAGGTTGCACACCAGTACTGCTCTTTGGCCCCCTGTCCCCACCTGTGAGTAAAGATGCAGCTTAAGGCTTCTCAGCTGTGTAGCAAACCACCATTTTCCTCTCCCAGGATAACAAGACAAAGGCAGAGGCAGCCCGCCTTGCCAGGTGGAGGAAAGAGAAAACGAGATGGGCCAGAACTGGGTTCTTGTGTGCAAAATCCTGGGGATGGAGGCATGTCACTCCCAGTCTGGCTGACGGTGACAGCCCTGATTCCTTGCCAACCACAGCTGCTGCCACCTCAGCCCTGAGCCCTTCCTGGGTGGAAGCAGCAGCCACTTGGCTTTCCATGGCCATGGCAGAGCTGATGCAGGCAGCAGGGCCCAACCACTCAGGCTGAGCTGCTTTCCCCTGCATGCTCTTCACTATGCCAGCAAAGAACTACTCTAACCACAGCCACTGTTGTCACCTCGCTTATGCATACCAATTGTCCTCTGCTCGTGCTTACAAACTCTAGAGGGAATATAATCCATTGCAGCTCTTCCTAAAGCCCTTGTCTGTGCTGCCTCTCATGGTCTCCAGCTGGGCATACCCTTCTGTCTCAAGCAATGTCTAGCTCTCCATTATCTCTACAGAGAAACTTCTCAGCCCTCCCTAAATTTCAGTCTGGCCTGGATGACTTAATTCTTTTGGAAGTGACACTTTACAAAAAAGTGGCGATTCCAGGCACCACTTGGCCACAAACTCTCCTTAAGATCTTCCAAGCTGGCCAAGGACAAGCCTACCCAGCCCAGTGGAGCCTGGGCTTGATAGCTGGGGTTCAAAAGTGCAGCCTGCAGGTCTGTTTGTCAGATGTCTGGGTGGTTCCAGAAAGTGAAGCAAGCAGCAGCCCCCACCTCACCACCATTGTGGGGAACCAGCTGGGACATACTGAAGCATTTTTGCTTAGTAACACATTGATGCCTGTTTCCTACAGCAGCCATAGTCTGGTGAGACCTGGTGGGGGCTACAGCACATGTAGGCTTCAGAGAATTTAGCTGCCCAGCTCTAACAAGTTTCTCTAGAGCATGTCCAAACTAGAATTTCACAAATTTAGTTGATATTATTTAAGAAAGTAAAGGGCATGTTCCTGACATCAGAGTAACCCCATCAGCAAATTCACATCCCTGCTCCTGAGTGCATACAAACCAGCATATCCCCCCTTGCAGGGGGATGGAGCTGTTTTTCTTCCTTTAGAAAATGAGCCAAATGACAGATTAATTTCATTATCCCTGGAAATACTGGTGGAGCCATTTCTGCTGAATCTTTAACCAAAAGATAAATAAATCATCAACCAAAGATAGATACTTTTCATGGATGATTTTAGTATGAAGGAAAGCGCCTAAATTTATCTTTTACAAAAGACAACTTTACTTTCTTATGGATGCAATGTAGTGCCATGTTTCCCAGTAACAGCATTTACTATCACAGGCATCTGTGCCACACCTTTTGCCAAAGTACTTCTTCAAGGAACGGGAAAAATGTTTCACAAGTAGTGTGTTAAAAATAATATCGCTCTTCTTAACCCATTAGCAGTGGAGTTAAATATGCTTCAGCATGGGATCTTCCCCCAGCTGCTCAGATCCTGTTATCCAAAGGATGTCCTGTGTGCTGTCTCCTCCTCCCCTACAGAGACAAATTAAGCTGTCCCTACCCTGTTCCCATCTTCCCCTTCCCACAGCTATGGTGAGGGAGTTTTACAGTCCAGAAACCAACTGAGCTGCAGGCAAAAATATCGGTGGCTTCTCCATTTGCTTGGAGGCATCTAAGAGAATCAAGTATGGTCTGGGGTTTCATCATGGAACAACATTGTCCTCGCCCTCAAGGGTCTTCAAAGCAGCTGTGACCAGCAGCATCCAAGGAATACAGTTTCCATGCAATTCTTTTTGGTAGAAACATCTAATCTACTGAATAAGATGACCCTGTAGGCTTCACAGCTCATTGCAGATTACCTGGATTCATTGAGAAAAAAACTTCTCCTGAAATCTTCAAAAGTAGACCCCTGGGAGAGTCAGGGAACTGGTTCTCTGGCAGAAGGAGAACATCTTTCTGTGAATTAGAAATCATTGTTGCCTTTTGCATATGGATGCATCGAGTTGGGAAGGTTAAGTGACATACCCAGGATTACAAAGCAACCAAGTGGCAGAGCAGAACAAGAAATCTGGCATCCACACTCCTATTTGTCTCTATTCTTTAATTTGCTGATGTTTTCAAATCTGTAGCTAACAATGCTATAATGCATTTAGACATGAATGACAAAGAAGTACTTTTTCTTGTGGGCAATAAAGATGAGCTGATTTTGCACAGCTGTAAAATTCTGTTATGTATAAAGGATTCTTCATTTTATAATAGCTATTAGAGTGTTTGTTTGTAGGATTTTCTTAGGGTAGAAACTTCAGAAGAAGCATTGCTTTGAGCTAATCATTTAGGAAAGGACAAAGATGCTTTAGATTGCTGACTTGCCCTATAGTTAATGGTTCTCTCAGGCTTTTCTCTGTCAAATGTGGCAACTATGACATCAAATGTTATCTCTGTAAACACATGCCTACTCAAAATAGCACATGGAGGGGAAGGCCGAAGAGTTCCTTATCCTATATTTTAGCCAAGATTATGGCGAAACCAGCATGTTCCTCTCACCATGGAAAAAAAGAGACTTCAGAATAACTATGCTTGCCAAAAGTTAATTTTTAAAAATAAATGACTGATCCAACAAACTGTTCCGCTTTCATATTAGCCACCTTAGGGAATCATACACGGAGTGCATAAAATATGGAATTCTCATTTCTGGGATGCCAGAATTTGAGTTCTGATATATTATTTGCACAGGCTCACTATGGGCATGAGGATAGCTACAGCTAGTAGGGACTTTTTTCCAAAGATTTCGCAGGACAGCAGACTGGCAGTTCAGAGACCCAGACTGTTTTGTTGATCTGCCGCTGATCTGCCATGTGACCTTGAGCAAGTCTTTTCACTTTTGTCTAGCTCTGTTTCTGCTCCTACAATTTGCCTTATCTATTTAAATGGCAGCCTTTCTAAGCAGGGAATTTCTCACCTTGTGCTAGCTAGCAGTGCTTAGCTGAATGTGAACCCGTCTTCCTTGGGATTATTGTGTTACAAAGCTAGGAAGTAACACTACCAATTAAAAGCACTATTGTAAAACACTAATAAGCTATTTTCCAGAAAGGATCTTAGCCACAGTCAGAGGAGCAGTAAAGCCCCCTTCTCCGGTACTTCTGCTGCTCTTCCCATCCAGGAGCTGAAGCTGCGACATGGCATCACCAACACTGCCACTTTACAGTCAGGTTTTTGGACGCAAGCCTCAAAACCATGAAGATGTGGGGTGCAGCATCACGAAGCAGAGCTGGCCAGGCTTTGGCTGCTGAGCCACTTGACTTAGGAGCATGTCAAATCCTCTCCCATGCTGGGCTTTATCAAGGAGGATGAGAGTTGCTCCTAATCCTGGCCATGTGTGAAAGTGAGCCTGCAGACTTGCCAAGGTTTTCCTCTGCCGGTGATGCTGGACTTCAGTCATGCATACTCACAGCCCTGAGCTGGCAGTATGTGTCATCCCAGGGGCTGGGGACAGCCAGCAGCGGCCATCTCCAAGGAGGGTCAGGCTCACAGGCAACACAGCCCTGCTGAGCTACCCAGACCAAAGCCACAGGCATTACTGCCCGCCAAACTCTCTCCCTTTAACCTGTACACTCAGACTGAGGTGGCAGAGGACAGATAACCCTCCTGGTTTGCAGCCCGCCAAGACCCCTGTGCCTGAGGAGATAATTTAGACACAACTAAATGACACGCCTGCTCAGCAGCAAAGAGCCACAGCCTGCCCTAGTTTTTTCTGCTGTGGATTAATTGTCACTGGATGTGTCTCAATGAAACACACCATGAATAAAAACAGGTACACAGTACAGAGGCTTGCCATGCACACCTTCAGAGTCCTGGTAATGGTGCACCTCTCCAGAATTTATATGCAAGAACCTCACATATCCATTTAGCAGGGCATTTACATGTGGCACCCATTCCTGAATGTTGGAAAAAGTATAAAATAAAAACCACACTAAGAATGGGCTTTTATTCCTTCTTCATGGCACATTATCTGTAGACATCTCCAAGCAACCAATCTGTACAGCCTGTGGAACTGTATCCCACTACACCCTCAGTGAGGAACTGTAACCTATGGATCAATGATGCAGAGGAACTCTTTTGTCCCCCAGGATCAACAGCACTAAACATAAGTTGGAGCAAGGAGTTTTTCTGAGTCTGAACCATGAATTTTGGATGGAAGGTATGTTTTGGTCAGGGGTATAATGTATGCTGCATCTTATGTTGACTTTGGCCAAGTGGCTTATTATCCTAACTAGAAGATGTTTGTAAATATGCCCAGAAATATCTAATATATTTCACAAGCCAGGCGCAAGCTGTCAGCCTGCAGCACACCCATAGCAGAGCCGTTTCCTCAGCATTCTTGCTATAAATCAGACAAATGCCCAAACTGTTCAAGGCAGCAGTTCACAGAGCAGGATTTCTTAATACAGGTCCCAGGAGAAACACATCTGTCTACCTCATCGGCACAATTTTGGGAGCTGAAGCTTTCTCCCAAAAGGGTTGTTCAGCACACACTCGCAGTCCTTGCAGCATCCTTTCCCCAGCCAAGCACACGCCTCTCCCTCCATCTGCAAGCTGGGAAGAGTCAGCGTAGGGGAGTGCAGGCTGTGCCTTTCTCTCATTCACACACGGCAAATCCCAGAGCTTTCTGCCTGGAAATCCCCTGAGTCAGCAAACAGCTGGGTTTCTATCCCAGTCAGGAGGCAGCTCTCAGAGGAACATCTGGCTCCGGTCTCTATCTTGTCTGCTGCTCCTTCACACATCTACTTCCTTAAAAAGAGCTTACTGGGGGAAGCAGGAGGGGAAACTGGCTCCAGGTTCTTCTGGCTACTTAAAGAGGACCACCCTGTTGCACTGTCAAACAAAAGTTATATATTTCCAACAAAAAATATAACGTTTAAATAAAGGAGACAATTAGAGGTAGTTGCATTTGCCTATTGCAATGCAGCTCCAACTTCTTGGGAATGACTGGGAGGTTTACATGCAAGAATGCTGCATGCCACTTGCCTTCTCTTCAGTCTGAGCTCCTAGGGTGTTAAAGAGTGGGAGTCTGCACAGAAAGGGCAGGGAGAAACTTTTGGAGTGCTGAGGGGAGTTGTATTAAATGTTAAGCAGGGATGTCAGTCCACCCAGCTTTCCAGATGAAACCCTTGTTTTGCAAATTGCCCCATAAGAAGCTAGCAGCAATCTTTTTAGAGGCTCATATTGCTTAGCATGAGTAACAGCGGTCGAGTGTCTTCTCTGACAATTTCCAAATAAGTGCAAGGCAAATGAGAGAGGAGAAGAACAAAGGATGCTGCTGTGGGGCAATAGATTTGAGGGAAAAAACTGTGATTTTGTGGTTAGTCAAATATGGAATGTGCTGTTGGTTCCTTAAGATTTTCTGATGGAAAAATCATAAGCTGCAAATAGTTAAATCAGAGTCTCTGTTTCTCAGCAAACATCTTAAATTACACATAAAAATCTCTTAAACGCTTCAGCTTAAGGGAGGCCCTGGCTAGCTCTAGATCCTTCGCCTTTTGGGGATTTCGCAGCAGACCACCCACTGGGAAAATTAAAAGTTGGCATCTCTACCACTGTGGCACTTTTTCTGGAGACAAGACCCTAAAATGCTGTGCTCTTTTCCCTGGGGGAGAACAAATGAAAAGGTCTAACCTGGTCAATGTGATCTGACAAAGTAGGGAGGTATAAATCACCTGTGACATGACTTTCCCTAAACTTAGGTACTCTATTTACATGTATTTGGACCAAATGTCCTGGTTCACCCAGCTACTTACATGTAATGTGAGCAGCCCACACTTGTGCAAATAAGTCTACAATTTCACACAGAGCCATGCTATATGCTGTAGATGCCTTGTCTCAGATAATGAGCAAGTTGTATTAATTATTATAAATCTGTCCCAGCCTATTAAAGTCTTTCCTTAATGGTGTTGTAGTGAGGTGGCTACCTCATTCTGAGTCAGTTTGTCCTGTAGCTACGCTTGCCTTCCTTTTTGATTGAAACCTTGTGCGGCACTTAGTGGAGGTAGGCTAGTTCCAGGCCAACAGGCTACTTTGTCTCTAGAGACTTTTATGAACATTGTACTTTTGACCTGAATTAAAGGCCTGAAGTTGGAACTGCTAATCTTACCTATGAAAAAAAAAAAAAAATTAACAAAAATGAACATGTGCATTATGCCCAAGAAGACCCCATTGCTAGGTAGAAATTAAAGATTTTGTTTGCTGTCCATATACTGAAATGATCTTCTTCGCCAAGTCAGCTGAGCATTTCACAACCACCAATGTGTTTTTATCTTCACACCACGTGGGAAACAATTGTCGCTCTAGTTCAGGAAAGAGCAGGTAGAAGTGTTACCTGACAAAGTATGTCCGAACCAGGCCTGCATAGCATATGAACTACACAGTGCTTTCCAGGTGCCCATCTCCTCTAGCACACACCAAGGGCTTGATAGGAACATGTGATTCCCTCCTAGCTTTCTCGCATGCCTGGTTTCCTCCCCGTGGCTGAATATATATGGCTATTCAACGTGGGTTTGACTGCTTAGAGCATTATACCAAACTAGATGGCCAGAATAGGCACCTGGATCTGAGGGTCTGGAAGCATCCCAGATCCATTGGTTTAAACACAGTCTTAGTGGCTTGACCTTGTCCATGTGTCTGAAACATGAACTAACACTGGTGTCCTGCACTTCTCTAAGTTCAGCAGATGCACAGCCAATTTGACAGTTAGCTGGGCTCAGCTTTAGGAGCTGCCATTTTGCAGGATGGGAAGGTAACACCATGGCCGAGGGTATTACATGCCTGTAACGGAGACATGTAGAAGGGTTCAGGAAACACTGTGTGTCTGTCTGACCCTCTGTGCTAAAGGCATGGGGTTGTTCTGCACTCACATGCAGAGCATCCAGCAACAGTCTCATCCTCTTGGTGCAAGGGATCCAAACCCAACCCAGCTCCCAGCTCCCTTGGGGATTTACTGTTTGCTCGCAGAGAGAGTTGGGAGAGTAGAGCGCCCTTTCAGAGGAAAGAGAGGTCTCATCCGTAAACACTTCACAGGGCAAACAGGAGAGGAGGAAGCAGCTGAAGTACGGGTTAGTACAGCGTCTCCAGTCCACAGCAACTCTGGCAGGCATCTCTCAGCTACAGTCGAAAACATCAAGAGCCCTTTGGGGTACTCTAAGCACGTCCAGCCCCAATAACTAAGCCAGATTGCATGACAGCATTTTAATCACTGAGGCCACAGAGCCAGGATTACATATCTAATGTCATGCCCTTAAGAGTTAAGTACTGTTGGACTATAGCATTATGTGTAGATGAGTGTCAGATGCAGTCTTGAATTTCTTGCCAGGATATCAATAACTGCTTTTTGCGATTTTATACTTTTCACTCATTTGGCTGAAGTCCATGTTTGCAGCCTCAAATCAGGCATCTCCTAATGGACAGAATTTTTTTTGCTTTTCTTTTCTTTGCCCTGCTGGGAGACCTCACTGCACTGAGGACAGCTCCTCAAACAGGTACCTTCTCAGAGGGAATCACCCCGCAGTTCTCTCTAATGGAAACAAGTGGCAGGAGGACTGGTGGGTTTCTTCTTAAGGCCTCTGATAGGCTCTGCTATTCTCTTCATAACAACTTGGCATTTATAATCCTCTGGGATAGTAAGGATGGGCATTCTGCCCACAACGCTCCATGTGCTCTGCTTGCATGTATGTGTAAACTACATTTTGCAGTGAAATTAATCAAATGCCATGAAGAATGACAAAGAATAAATTATGACAATTGCCATTACCTTTATAGAAACTGCATTAAGATTACCAGCTTAGCTGTCCCATTTTCCTTCTGCAAGCTTATTTCAACTACATTTATTTTAAGAAAGTGAACGTCTGCCATTAAAATAAATCAGTAAAACATAATTGCTTGGGCATCATCTGAATTATCACTCCTATACCATACCAGCTTGAGCTGATCTAGAGAGCACATAGACTTTTCTTGATATGACTACACACTGGCTTCCATGACATTATATTCGATGAAGGTTTCTTCTTGTGACAGTCTCTGCACAAGACATCTCACAGGGACCAGAAATAAGATCTGTTTTCTTCTTCTCAAGCTGCTTCATCTTTTCTTCTTACACCTCCTTTGCCTCCATTTATCCAGCCAGAAGAGAAAAGTACGAGAACCACTCTGTGATTTCTAATGCAACATGTTTCTAACACAAGGCTGCATTGTTGTCTGCTCATGCCAACAACCTCCAGACAGGGTCAGCATGGTCTTCATAGTCTGGGCTGAAGGTTCTCTCCCTTGCCCCATGAGAAGCCTTCACAAAGCATCTTTGGAGGGTTTCCTCCAATTTTAATTCATCCGTTTTCCTTACACATCAGACATGCTGGTCCCAAACAGCTGATCGGTCTCTGTGGCAGATTAGTTTATGGTTGGTTGGGTTTTTTTTTCCAGTCACAGTAGAACCTGCCCAGTTTTTCTCCTCACCCAGCAAGATGAAGTGAGCCTGTCTAAGACCATAAGAAGGGAAGTTGTTCCCAGTCCTTTCTCTGCAGCCATGGAACCTAGTCCTGATTCAGGATGGCCTGTGTGCACACACTCCCTTCCTGCTCCAGTACATGATGAACATGTGCTAATTTTACCTCAGAAGCTGATGGGATTTAAACATATGCATACATGCCCCATTGGATAGATGAGCGTGTCACAGTTTCTGCTCCTTCCAGCGCGAGGATGAAAGCACCACACTGACCAGTGTTGGCCCGTAATATTGCCGTGTAAACAATGCTAGCTCACATCCCCAAGCTGTGTTATTTATGTCCTCAGAATTGCCAGCTCTACTGGAGGGGATTTGAGTGGTGTCTAATGGCAGAGCCTAGCCATCACAAGAATTAAGTACTACATTGTCACCGAGAGAATTGTTAGAGCTGTACTCCAGTTTCAGAAGCTTTTTTGTTAAGAAGACAGAAAAATGCAACATTCCCCGCACCCTAGATAATTAAAAGGAAACACCCTATAAGATGCTGAGAGCCTACAACTGTCACTAAGTCGGCAATGAAGCTGCTTCTTGGGGTAATTAATGTCCCTTTTTGCTGTGAGGAATTAAAAAAAAAAAAAAAAAACAAAAAACAACCACCCCTGTCAGTGGGAGCCATTTTCCCTGCTCTGTATCAGGGGCTGAAGTTTTAAACAGTATTTCAGGTGCATGGACCAGGACTTAAAAAAATGACCTGTGCTACAGAACGTCCCTTCCCACATCCTTTGCTTGGACTCGCTGAGCCATAACAGTTGACACGTGAGAATGGCTGTCACCCTGATCGTGTCACGCTGACATTATTTGTCAGGGATGTTGCCGGTCTGATTACCAGCTAGTCTCTGACCTCCTGGCTCAGCCAGCAGTTACAAGTACATCAAGTAGGACAAAGGTGTCCCTTAACATCCAAATAAACCATGAGAATAAAGCCCGACTGCATGTTGGTGTTAACAAAACACATGAAGTATTTTTATCTCTGGAAAGCTATTTCCTATTTGTAATACTACTTGAAACTGCTTCCAAGTCTTCATTTGATATTACTCATATTCATATACTTTGTGTCTTGTTTTCATTTTCCAAACATGTTTATTAAAAAATGTTCTCAGGGTAATGGCCCTTGTGGTAGGAATTTCTGTTCTGGGGGAAGAATACCAGAGTTGGAGGTTTTTTGCCAGAAGCATGTGAAAACTGAAGGAAATAACAATGACTGGGGCTAGAGATTTGTCACAGGGAGTTAGAATGCAAAAATTTACAGCCTGGCTATGAGACAGTCCAGGCTAAAGCCATGAATTTATAGGAGGCATTGTCAAAAGCTGGATATTATTATTTTAATCAAACTCTGTTTTATTTTGCACAAAAAAAATTGTGAATTGCCAGAGACTTTGGTTCCACAAATAGAGAAGGAACAGCAGAAGAGCCACCTCCGTCTCCACGTCTCTCCCCCATCCCGGCTGAGGAGCGGGAAGCACGCATGACCCTCCCTGGGGAAATCATGGGAATTCAACCACCCCAAACCTCCAAGGGAGAGGTTCTGCTTGCTTGGGAACTCCCCTTGCACTCAGCACTGCCAGCCCAGACTCTGCTGGCTTCAAAGGAGCACCAAACGAGCCAGGACCCACTCTCACACCGACACACCGTCCTCCAGCCTGGCGAGGAATAGCTTCATTCCTTAGCTCTGCATCCACCAAGCGGGTGCAAGAATTTGTGACTCAGGGGGTACAGGGCTTGTAGTTTCCTGCTCTTCTCCAGAGAATGTAGCCTTGAAAGCACCCGGCAAAGATTTTCGTAAAGGAAAGGCTTTATGCTTCTTTATGCTTGTATTGTCCTGGTGACCTTATTTCTTGGTGGGTTTGTCGGGTTTTTTTTAATTAAATGAGAGAAAAGAGTTCTCTTCACTTTTTTCTTAACAGTACGAGGTCTGGATCTGCTGGAAAATTACTTGTGAGACCTCTGTATCTCTATTTGCACAGAAGTAGCCACTTATATTTATTGCTTTACATATGGCCACAATCCAGCAAATCACTCAAGCATGTGAATAACTTTAAGCATGGAAGTAGTCCCCCATGAGCCAGTGGGACTACCACCACACTAAATATACCCATCAAGTGACGAGCCCGGCTCCACCCTCGTGTTTTCCAGAGCACTGCCATTTCTACACACACACACATACGCACAGCCGGCCAGGGGATTGTTCCTTGCGTTCCTTTCCAATTGCATAAATCTCGGTCGTGGATTTAAGCCGTGGGCTGGATCGATTGCTGCACGTCCATCGATCCTCGCCCATGCCGGCCCACCGAGGCCGCGCAGCACTCCACTCCCTTCCGATTCAATATGCTTTCTTTTTTCCCTTTAATCCAGAGAAAAATACGTAACGACTTTGCAAGGGAGGGGGAGCCTCGCCGAGTTGTATAGGACCTCGCTGCCGTGTATGAGTATCTCTCCTTATCACAGACATAGAGGCACAGTCCCCCCGGAGAGGGCGGGAGCAGCAGGGACATCTGCGAGCCACTCCACCTTGGCTGGCACCGGGGTGGGAGGGCAAGGGCAGCCTCAGCCGGCTTGCTTTCCCCGCCCCCTCCCCCCGCCGCAGTTCAGAGGGAGCGGGGCGGCCCCAGCGCCCACGACGGCTGAGGCCGATGGCACGTCGGGGCTGTAGCCGGCGGGCCCCTCTCTCTTCCCGGGAGAGATACCCACACCCCGCCCCGGGGCATGCGGGACCGCGGTTAGGACCACAGAAATCCACCGGGATTTCAGGGAAGGGGGAAGGGGGAGGGGAAGGAGGGGGTGCCAAAGACTCAGTAGCAGCGGTGCGACGTGAAGCCAAGAGCACTAAGTGCATACCGAGATTTATAGGTGGACTTTACAGGACGTTTTACTACAACCTGGGAGATGATCCGTTTTTATACGGAGCGTGTTACGCCGCAGGGCTGCTCGGGCCGGGTCTGGCGGTGGGCTCAAGCCCACGGAGGGGGAAGGGGCTGCGGCCCTCGGCCCCGCAGGGCCCAGCGGTCCCACAGCCCCCGGGGGAGGCCGCTTAAAGAAAGGTCAGACAGAAGGAGGGAGTGGAAGGCGATCGCGCCTCCCCGCTCCGATGCGGTCTGTACATGGCCTTATGGGGATACAGCCGCCGGAGCATCCCTCTCGCCTGCGGGCAGCGGCTGCGGAGCACAGCCCGCACGGCACTCTGTGCGTGCGTGTGTATCTATATATGTGTATGCATGTATGATGTGTATGTATGTGTAATACGTATATGTGTGTGTATATATGTATGTGTGTATTTATACGTGCGGGCTTAAAACTGAGCCTCTTCCCCGCGGCACTGCCGCTCTGTCGGGAGTCCCGCTGGGCCGATGAGGGGTCTGTCCCTCTCTCCTCCTTGCGCACACGCACACACACACGCACAGGGCTCACTCGGCTCCTTCCCCAGCGCCGCTCCCCGACGCCCGGGCTGGGGCTGGGGCCGAAGAGGTCGCTGCTCTTCCCCGCCGCTGGAGCAGGACTCCCGAGTGGGCTCCTGGGGGCTTGGTGTGGCTTGGGGCGCTGGTTTTCTTTCTTTTATTTTCCTTTTATTCTTCTCCTGGGGGTCAGTCGCGTCCATCTTGCGCTCTCGACGGAGGTCTCAGCCCGGAGTCCCCGGGGCTGCACTGTTCGGAGCCGCAGCAGCTTTACCTGCCCGGGCGTAGGGTCGGGCCCGAGCCCCTCCCGGGGCGGTGACTTGTCCTCACCTCGGTCACGCTGCCGTGGCCGGGCTGTGCGGCAGGAGGTGCCCGTGATGGCCCCGCAGGGTGGCTGGGCCGGTGTCGGGCCAGTGGACCCCTCGGGCAAACACAAGCCCGCCCTCCGAGAAGGCCGGTTGCCTCTCTGGCGGGGGCAGCGGGAGCGCCCCGCACTGCCCCCCGCGCCCCTCCGCCTTAGGGGCAGCCTGGTGGTGGCCGCAGCCGCAGGGGAGAAAGCCAGTGAACAACCCCCCCTCGCCCTCAAACTAAGGGTCGGCTGGGGGGAGGAGACCCGTCCCGCAGAGCCAGAGCCCGGGCGCACCGGGCGGGCAGCGCGGCGCTCCCTGCGCCCCCGCGCAGAGGCGTAGAGCATCGGCGCTGCTGTGCCCGCTCCAGCCCCGCGGCTCAGCCCCGCGCAAGGGGGGGCCGAGCTCGCGAAAAGCGGCCTCAAACGCCTTTTTTTATTAAAAAGAAAAATAAAAGACCTCGCCGCTAGAAATTTACAAGTGAGTGTTTATTTCCCCTCTTTCTTGCCCGAGAAGGTGCGGGCGAGTGGAGAAATTAATTCCATTTAGAAAGCTTCAGATTTAGCAGTCAGTCCGGCATTGTGTGGAGCCCTGGAGGTGTAAACCTTTCCGAGTTCCGGGACTATCCGCTGTGACGGTCTCTCGGGTACGTAACGCTCAGCCCCACAAATGTATGTAACACGCGTACTAAAGCGGGCATTGAGCAAAGGTAAATTATATACCCCGAAAACGCCAGTGCATGGGTCCCCTGCCCTCTCTCCTGGGCTTGCACCGGGCTGTGCAAACCCCATTAGTACCCCCACCCTGCCACCCTCGGGGGCTGCAAACCTGCCCCACAACGCTGCAAAAAGCCTTTTAGAAAAAACCTCACCGGGCTCAGATATCAAATATTTTCCCAGGGAAGTTGTTTCCCTCCCAAATGTTAACGAATCTCGTAAGGAAAAAATATATAGATGTATTCTTTTGTTTTATAGGTACAAACACATGTACAGGTATGTAGAGGTCGGTATCTGACTCTTTTAGGAAGGCACACACGGATGAGCGCACACGTACGTAGAAAGAAGGCAAAGAGGAGACAGCGAGAAGTGCAGAGAAATTAACCCAAAGGAGATATATATCAATATTTACGTTTAATGTTGAGCTTTGCGAGCCGGGCCGATCCGCTGGGCCCCGAGCACGCCGCCGCCTGGGTTCAAAGTGCGGGAAGGCACCGTCCGAAAACAAAAGAGTGGAGCGGGGCCAGGGCCGGCGGGGCTGGGGCTGTAGATGGGGCTGGGGCTGTAGATGGGGCTGGGGCTGTAGATGGGGATGGGACTGGTGCTGAGGATTGGGATGTGGACTGGGATGTGGATTGGGATGTGGATTGGGAGCAGACGGCGCTGCTCGCTCGCACGCCCGGGGCTGGGGGCCGCGCAGCAGGCAGCCCCGAGGGCCGGGGAGGTTCGGGGGGTGGGGGTGCGAGCCCGTTGTTTAACCCCTCTCCCCCCCGTCCTTCTCCAAACAGATATTTTGCAAATTCCCCATTTCGTTGTGCTTCTTCCCCACCGCCCCCCCCCCGGCCTCCATTGTTCCAGGTTCACACTGCCACCGCCGATAAGGGAAGGAAAGCCCCCGGAAAAAAAAGAAAAGAAAAAGAAAGAAACAAGAAAGAAAAAAACACGACCCAAGATTTTGATTTACGACCTAATCAAAACATTATATCTTTGGTCAAGTGGCGCAGAAAAATGATGACCCTCAAGGCTTCAGCTAGAGGGAGAAAGAGAAATTCAGATTACACTCGGAGTGATTTATGTCCGCTCTGAGCGGTCACGTTGATTTTTCATCCTTTGAGCCATTATACAGTAGAGTGGAAAACTCCGATCCAATTTTTTGTCTGGAAACGGTATATATTATTCTTCTAAACACACACGCGTTATACTATATATTTTTCGTATATATACTTTCTCCACGCACGTATTCTAAATACATACACAGACGTTTTATACAGATATATCTGAGAGGACTATAAATAACCAATGCCACCGAGAAGGAAGGAGAGCCGAAAGGAGCGTGTGAAACACCACGCGGGTGCCGCAGCGATCCGCCCGCCGATTCCCACCCCGTCCCGCCGGGAGGCTTCGGGCACAGCAGCACCGGCTCCCCCGACCCCGGGGGGGTCTCCCGGCCTGCCACCCTCCTCCACCCCGCCCTCCCCTCAGACCTTCCTCCGGCAGCCCAGCGAGGAGGAGGAGGACATTTTTGGAAGCCCCTGGCACTCACCCGGGTGAGGTGTTGACACGGTGCGGAAAAACCGAGGGGAGCGGCGCTGGGTCGGGGCGGCGGCGAGGCCGGGCACGCTGGGGCGGGGGGGGTGCCTGCTTCCCCCCCTCACCCCCAGCCCCAAGCATGGAGGGTCTCTCGCTCCGCCGACCCCCTGGCAACAACACAGAGAGGAAAATACAGAAAAACGGGTAAAAATAAAAATTAAGAAAAAAATTAAAAGGGGAGAAAAAAATTAGATGAGGGGAAAAAGTGGGGGTAGCAATAAAAATGGGGGGGGGGGGAAGTGGGGGTAGGGCCTGCCCACGATGGGAACACGGAGGGGACCCCGCTTTCGGGTGGACAAAGAGCTTTCCCCGTGGGAAAGCGCAGGGCGCTGACCTCTCCCCTCTCCTCTGCTCCTTTCCCGTCTAACCCCTTTTTTTTTTGGGTGGGGGGTGGACACACACACACACCCCCTCCGCGATGTCCTCCCGCCCGCCGGGAGTCCCCGCGGTTCCCACGACGGCTCCTCCCGGCCTCGCAAAAGCGCGTAAGGAGCGCGCAAAGGCCGCGCAAGGGACCAGCTCGCCCCCACTGCGGTGAGTTTCCTCCCTGCGCACCTCTCCGGCTAACGCGCCTGCGGAATTCCTTCGTACATCGATATCCCCGCCGGGTCCTGCCGCCCCCCTCCGCCCCCCGCCAGCCCCTCCCGGGGTGTGAGCCGATGGGAGGGCCGAGCAGCAATTCATCTTGATTTGTTTCAATTGTCCGGAGATGGCAAAGTTATAATCCTGTATAATTTCAGGAACAAGCAGGTTGAGAACGAATGGGTCGATATTATTTAAAACAAAACACCCGAGAGCACGACCTTTCCCCGCCGCGACGTGTTGCAGCACGAAGCCGCAGGAAACTCGGGGCTAACCTCTCACCCCCCCCCCTCCGCGGGGCTGCGGCTCTGCGGGCTGTTCTTTGTTTCTGCTCGTGTCTGAAAGGGGGATTTGGAAATAGAAATGTAATATTACATGAAGGCTCTCCGCGCTGAGGGGGAAGAGAATAGATTATTTTCAACAGGAGCAGTTTGTTTGCAAACTGGCTTTTTTTTTTTTTTTTTTTCCTTATTATTTCTTTCCCCCCCCCCCCCCCCTCTTTAATGTAATAAAAGCTTCGTTCACAGCGGGAGAAATTTATGCTCGAGATACAGCAACTCGGTGGCTGGTAATTCTCGATGTCAATCCATTTTCTCGGGGCTGCACGAGGGAATAAAGGGATCTGGCTGCACAGAGGGCAGCTCGTCCACTCCATTCTCTGGCATGCAACTTCAGCACGAGGCATTATTTATACATATATATATATGTATACACGCGGAAAAAAAAATGCCAGTATTTATTTGCGTTGCAATAAAAAGTCCTGCCCCGCATTTTCAGAGAAGGAGATGCAGCATCTGCACTCAGTCAGTCACTGCAGACACAGCACCCCTGTGCAGCTCGGCTCAGTAAATAAAAATCCAGACAAAAACTGTATGCTGTATATTTTTACTCCCATGAAATAAAACACATTATTTTTTTTCCATGTTTGCTGAAAAGTAAAACAAGATTATTGTACGAAATGTTATACACAGGGCATGTTTTACATTGCAAGATCAGAAACATCATTGCATCCACCAGAGGTACTATTCTAAAACTGATATTCACACAATTATTATTTTTTAATAATTATATGTTAGAAACATACAGTGTTGCATTTAGTATATACATTCCCTTGCTCGCAAGCCAAAAACCCCTAATCGCTTCTGTGTAACATGCTTTATTTTAAAGCCTAACCTTTTAAAAACACTGTTGTGATATTACTAACAACTGCTTTTATAAAATTAATTTGACATTTCGATATATATACATCCTTTCAGTCATTTTTTTATGTTAACAATGCTAAACTTAAAAAATAATAAGCTTATAGTAACATTAAAATGTCATATCATATCCAGTCAAACATTTGTCCATATATATATATATATATATGTCCTTGTAACTGCTGAAATACTCTTAGTGAAAGAAAGATCTCAGAATCTGTAGGAGGTCCTTTGAAAACAAAGGAACTATCTTATTTCAGTGGTTTCCTCTTTTTTTTTTTTTTTCCTCTCTCTCTTTTCCTTTCTCTGTCTCTGTCCGATTTTTCCTCCTTTCTCTTTCTCTATAGTGCCCATTACTTTCTAGTGTAATTCTCAGTCTCTGCGGGAAATAGGGAGGGATTCCCATGCAGTGTTTCCTACTCGGGTATCTCACACGGGTCTGTCCACCGCGTACTGGCAAGCACTCAGGTTGGAAGCGGGGTTCTGCACGCTGGCATAGCCAAAACTGGAGTGCTGCTTGGCTTTAAGTCTCAGACTCGCCAAGCTTGAGTTACACGTGTCCCTATAAACGTACGGAGGTGTCGGAGGAGCGTAAGGACAGGCTGGCGTTGGCACTGCAGAATTCAGGGAGGGATTGCTCAAGTTGTTCAAGTTATTCAGGCTGTTGAGGCTGGAGCCAGGGACCCCGGTGACTGCCGAGGGTACCATGCTTGAAGACATACTCATGGAGGAGATGGAGTTTGGAGGGGAGAACATGCTCTGAGAAGACAGAGGGTTGACATTCATGGAGTTGAAGAAAGGAAAGCTTTTGGTGGAGAGGGAAGCAGAGGTGAGGCCCTTGGCTGCCCAGTTGTTGTACGAGTAGCCGGGGTACATGTCATCGTAGGGCTGCATGAGGCCGTTAAACTGCGGCCCGAAGCCGTTTTTGCAAAGCTCGGCTTGCTGGTTCCTTTCTCTCTTCCTCCATTTGGCTCTGCGGTTCTTGAACCAAACCTTCAAAAACGGGGGGACAGGGAGGAAGATGGGAGACGCCAGTTAGTCAGGAACCACCACCACCACCGCAGCCCTTTGCGACCTCTCGGGACAGCAGCCCAGCGTGGCCATATATATACACGTACATAAAAATGTGTATGTATATATGTTCGCCTCCCTCCGCACGGAGCCCCGCGCTGGCCGTGTGCTGCCGGGGCCGCCGAGCATCCCCCGGGGCCCGGTGTCGCTGGGCTTTAGCAAGGCAGATCCGCGGCCTCGACCCCCGCACGCACCCCCCCGCATAATTTGCGATGCTCTAACTCGCGCCGCAGAGGCCAACGCTTCCATCTTACTATTATTTTTTTTTCCCCTCGTTTCTCTCTCTCCCCCCTCCCCCCCCCCGCCCTGCTCCTTCCTTGGCTTATTCCTCCCTGGAGCCATCCAGGGGAAATACAAAAGTGAGGGCAAATCGCCTGGAAACCCGCGGAATTTTAAGGCGATGTTTCCTATTACGGGGAAGGAGGGGAAAGCGCCAGCAACTAATAAATCCTTGCTTCACTTTGTTAAAGCTACAAGTTCCTCCTGCGCGAAAGCTTCCAGAGCCCCAAATCACTTTCTAAACAAACTCGTTTGACTGCTCTTTGGCGGAAAGAAGAAAAAAAAAAAAAAAAAAAAAGAAAAAAGAAAAAAGGGAAAAAATCGCCATTTAACAACGTGCTAAATGAGACCAGAGGGACCCTCCCCGCAGACAATGGGGCAAACGTGCCCTTTCCCAATCCACATCTGGGTGTCTGCCCCGTCGAGCAGCCGCCAGCAGTGTGTATTAGAGCCCCCCGGGGTGTTTGCAGGACACACACACACACCCCGCCGGCACCACGGGGACGGGCACTGCGCCGCCCGAAACCAAAACCCTCCGCAAAAGCTGCGCCGCGATCAACACCGCTTCGTACTGCGGCCCCGCATCGGCCCCGCACACCGCTCCCGCCGGCTCTCATTGTCTCGCTTTCCTCAAGCGACCGCAGGGAGAGGATTTCTGTGGGATTTTCGAAAATCCGGGCTTTCGGCCCGTTTTTTTTGGTGTGTTTTTCACTCTCGTGCGGCGATCGCTGAGGAGCAGGATGCGGCCCTCCGTGTCCCTGCAGCGCCGCGATGGCTCCATACATCTCAGGGGGGGAAAGGACGGAGAGAGACGCTCGTGGAATTGTGAAACCAAAAGACAGAGAAAAAAAGCCAGGAAGGGCACTTCGGGAGCGCCTCGGAGTGAAGTAAAAGCCCGTGTGTGTTTTACATCTTTTTCGCAGAGAGGCAGCGCAGGTTGCAGCCTGTTCCCGGTTGCTTTCTCGGCTAACGTTTCCATTACCGTTCCCATCCGCAGGAGCGGGGCGCGTTGTGCGGTGACGGCGGAACGAGCAGCAAACCATAGTCCGGGGGGAGAGAGAGAAAGAGAGACATCCCCATCCGTCTCGCTTTGCCAGAGCTGTCCCGCTCTGCCCTGCTTTTGTGCGAAGGCTCTCGAGTTTGCACACAAACCGAAATCGAAAGCAGCTGCAAACATTTCAGCCCACCTTCCCCCTCGCCCCGGACCCCCGGGGTGCCGTGCCGGGACTCACCCTAACCCTGGCCTCGGTGAGGTTGGTCCAGACGGCGATCTCCTCTCGGGTGGACATGTCCGGGTAGCGGTTCCTCTGGAAGGTGGCCTCCAACTCCTGCAGCTGCTGGCTGGTGAAGTGAGTCCGCTGCCGCCGCTGCCTCTTCTTCTTGGAGGGGTCCTCGGGCCCCGCATCCTCGCTCTTGCTCTGCTGGCTCTTATCTTTCTCTGTAAGGGGGGGGGGGACACACAAAAAACAAGGCGGAAAACGAGGACGCTTCAGCCTCCGAAGCCTCCTCTCCAGCGGCCGGGGGAGGGCTTGTCCCCAGCCCTGCCGCATCCCGCAGCCTGTCGCGGCCCAGCGGGGTAATCATTAACCCGCCCGCCCTCCTCCCGCCGCTGCGGCCCCTCCGCGCCCCGCGGGCACCCACGGACGGGCTCCTCCCGGGGGAACAGCCACCGCCGTGGGAGCGGGATGCAGCTGCCTTTCCTCCGTCTGTGTGCGAGGTTTTTTGCTTATCAATATATACGAATTTTTCGCCTGTCTGTATCCATATTATTCTCCTGCCTGTGTATGTAATCCATATTATTTGCCTGCCCATATCCACATCATTCTCCTGCATCTTGTGGCTCCTCTGCCTGAATCTCAATTAATCGCCCATCTGTAATCGCATCAACCGCCTATCTATACCTTTATTAGTCCATCTGTACTCCTATCACTCGTCCATCTATACCCATATTATTCGTCGATCTCTATCTACATTGTTAGCCGACCCATATCCATATTATTCTCCCGTCTGCATCCATGTAATTCGCCCATCCTTACACATGTCATTATCTTTTATACGGCGGCACAAAGACATGGCACGCGAAAAAAAAAACCCACGGAACGGGTCTCAGTCCGGGCGCAGGGTTCTCCCGGGCAGGGAGGCGGCAGAGAGCGCGGTACTGCCTGGCCAGGGCAGGAGCGCGGCCGCGGGGCGTCCGGAGGGCAGGGGGTCCCTGCCGCTCCCCCCTTCTTACCTGCGGCCTCGGGGCTGGAGGTGTCGGAGATGGTGTGCACCTCCAGCCGATGCTTGGCAGACTCCAGGGAGGAGCGCGCCTGCCCCGGCGCCAGCGCCGTCGCCATGGTCAGGACGGGCTGGTGGTGATGGTGGTGGCAAGATGATGAAGAGGAGGAGGAGGAGGAAGGTGAGGAGGAGCACAGCTTATTCCCGGCTCCCAGGCGCTCCAGGCTTAACGGGTCCTTCATGCAGTTCATCGGCAAAAGGACGCCAAAGTCTACGTGCGCGCCGGGTGGGTCGATAGGAGGTGGGGTGCGTGTGTCTGTAGGTGTCGGTACGTGTAGGAGGGTCGGCGCGGCTTCGGGGGCTCAGGGCTGCCGGGCGGGGAGCTGCGGCGGGGCGGACGGCGCTGCACTAGCGCCCGGGCAACACGGCGAGCCCAGGAGCCCCCGCCGCCCGGGGGGGCGCGGCGGCCACCGGCGAACGGGCGAGTCCGGTCCTGCAAGAGCCGTCACGGCGACACGGCGGCCCCCGGCCCGCCGCGGGGCTCCGCGGGGCTCCGCGGGGCGCTCCTCTCCGCTGCCCACGCATGGACCCGCTCCGCGCCGCGGCCGTCCCCGCACCGCATCAGCTCAGCCGCTTCCCTCTTGGCCTGACATCTTAAACCGGCGGCGGCCTTCCCCGCGACGGCACGTCACCCGCCCCGCCCCTCCCCTCCCCTCCGCGCCCCGCCCCCGCCCCCGCACCGCCCCGCGCACCGCCCCCCGCGCCCCTGCCCCGCGCTCCCCGGCAGCGGGCGCGCCCGGACCCAAAACCTCCCGTTTTCCGCCCGGTTTGCCCGGCGGGCGGTAGCGGCGCCCGGACAGGCCGGCCCCTGCCGGCGGAGCAGCTCCGAGCACGGCCGTCCCGCCGTGCCTACCGCACCGCTGCGGGGAGTTCGGCAGTGGCGGAGGCGGTGGCGGGGATGGAGCACGCGGGGCAGCCCCAGCCCCGACGCCCTGGCTATGGAGAACAAACGGGAGGGGTGAGGACTGTCGGGCGGCGGCTCTTTGACCCGTGATAGCAATAGCAGCAGCGACAACCACGATATTGACAAACAAACACGAAGGACGACAGTAACCTCCCCTCTGCGGCGTGGCCACGGAGAGCTGCACGTCCGCCCCGGCGGAGTGCGGGAGAGCGCGTGACCTCCAGCCCCGCAGCGCTCCTCAGTCCCTGCTCGCCGCTGTCTCCTCTCCCTCTGCCCCCTCCGAAGGCTGGGAAACCGGGGGACAAACCCTGCCGCTGGCACTGCCGTTCCCGTCCCCTCCCCGCAGCCGCACGCCCCACAGCGAGCCCCCACGGGGGCTTCCCCACCCCGCTTTCATTCCCGCAGTTCCCTGCAGAGACCGTCCCGCCCAGGGCAGCCCCGAACAGCGCCCATCAAAGCTGTTTGCGGAGTTTGGCCAAGCTCCGCACCGGGCCTGGCACACAAACCTCTCACACACACCAACCCCCCTCCGAGGTGTGGAAGGGCGAGGTTTGAGCAGAACGGGCTGCGCTGTCCCGCCGTCCCCGCTCCCGCACCCGCTCCTGCGGTCCGGGTCCTGCAGGAGGAAGGAGGAGCGGGTCTAACGCGGGGGCAGGTTGCCCTCCCGTGTTGGTCAGGACCTGCCAGGGCAGAGGAGCCGGTCCCCCAGCCCTGTCCCCACGGAGCTGGCGCTCCCCCCGGGGCGCGACGGCCCTGTGCAGGGCGGAGACCCCGAGGCGCGGAGGACGCAGGTTGAGGCTCTCTCTACAATTCTTCCGCCCCGGCACGGGAACATTACCGAGAGCTTCCCCCCGGTGTGGCCCTCCCCACCCACGTCCCGGCGCCCAAACCCCTCCGCATCCCGTGGCTTCGCCCACGTCCAGCCCCCCGCGGGGGTCCCTCTTAGCACCGCTGCGCGTTCGAGGTACGTATCATCCCCCGCGATCTTACTTATCGCTAAATTATACATATTACTTTCGCAGCCTGTTAGTAAAGAAGGTTAAATTAATTTACATTCTGCTCATTATCTGGTGTTTAAATGACGTGTTTTTATCCCTGAGATTTGGCAAAGGATCTCTTCCCTCAGACCCCACAGCGTTCCGACGGAGACAATGCTCTTACATTTGTAGTGGATTTTAATCTGATAAGACTCTAATTTGCTTAAGTCTTTTAAATAGGGGGTTTAAAATGATTCTAGCCGTTTTCTTATTGAATTTCCTCTAATTCCCCCAAGATCATAAAGTATATGTGTAAAGTAAATATTTCCTCCCTTCGCACCGGCAGCAGATGACCTATAACTGAGTCAATATGAATCCAGCTCCATTCCGCACGATTTGTTTACCAATCATATCCCCGTTTCTTCTTAACCTCTCGCTACCTCCGTGGTACCGCACCCAGAAATCCCCCCCACCCTACCCTCCCGCCCGCCCCCCGCCTTTCCCTCCGACGGCACCGCGCGAGTCGGCCTCGCCGCGAGGGGCACAGGGAGGTGACGCTGCCCCCCCTTCAGCCCCCACACCGGGGTTGTACCCACCCTGGGGAGGGGGAGCAGAGGGGAAAGGGGGTACGGTGACTTCCTCCATTTTTTTGTTTTATTTTATTTTTTCAACAGGGCAAAGCAGCCCTCTCGCAGATGAGCCCTTTTCCCCTCTTCCAATTTTCTTTTGCATTTATTTATTTTTAGTTAGTTTAGACAAATAATGACTGCTTCCGCCGCGACTCCAAACGGAAAGTCCCTCCCGGCTGCGCGGCGCAGAGCGCTCTACGCGCTTTCTGCGCTTGCAGGGCGCGGGGCCGGTGCCCGCCGGTGCCCCCTCCGCCACCTCCCCTCCGCCCCGCTGCGGCCCGCTCTGTCCCAGGACGCTCGGCAGGGAAGGAGGGAGCAGGGCCCGGCAACCGCCCCGCCCTCCTGCACCTTCCCCGCGTCTCCTGGCCCCAGCCGGGACAGAACTTCCGATCCCCGCGTCCCCAAAAGCGGGACACAGCACAGGCAACCCCAAAGGAGAGGGTGCCGGCATTTCCTTACGTGCCTTTGATTAAACCTCCTCCCCCCGCTTCCCGGGGGCAGGGTGGGGGAGCTACCACGCAGCATTAGTTGTCATGGTGACCATAAATCACGTAAATCCAAAAATACCCACCTATAATCTGAGATGAAGCTTTTATTTCCCGAGTGAAATAACATTTTAAAAGCTGTCAGCCAACCGAAAAACAACCGAATTGTAGTCACCCGAGTGATACATTAGCCGTAAAGGTTTCAATTAAAACGTCAAAAATGGGTTTTTTTCCATTTTTTAAAATATATAAAATATTTTTAAAAATTTTCTGCGGGAAGCTCCCATCCCCTTTTGGGTTCGGGTCCCGACCGTCCCTGCAACCGAGGGGCTGCCACCCCAAAATCCCGGTGGGCTGAGAAAAATGTGGATTTGGGGCTGCTCCCCACCTCGCTCCACATCCTGCATTTCTTTTTTAATTTTTAATTTATTATTTTTTTTCATCTCGGGGGTATTTTTCGCTCCCCCCCTCAGACATCCAGGCAGGCGGGTGGGGAGCGGAGCCGGGAGCTGAACTGAGGGTGCCGGGGGGTGGCGGGGCGGGGGTGGCGGGGCAGACCTACTGCGGGTATTTATTTTCCCACTTTTCCTTTATCTTCTTACGGGATCGTTGTTTCTAGGCATAAGACTCTCCTAAAGGGATAAATTGGTTCTGTAGCGTCTCCAGCCAGTCCTGTTGTCTTTTACCTTTGGTTTGTTGTCTTCCGCCTCTCTCGGATTACCGGGTATTCTCCTCGATGAAGAGCCATTAATTACCCATTCAGTCAATATTAGGAAGACTACAGAGCTTTTTCCATAGGATTAAGAAGACATCAGATTGTTCCGTTAGTATATTCCTACTCACGCATAAGCTTTCGTTATACATTTAGTTTTCCCTGGAGTGAGACTAACAACTGCTGCATATATTATTCTCCGACGACTACGACGATGGGGAGCGGGGGGAGGAATTATATATCCCAAGCGCAATAAAAATCTGTTAATTCGCGTGTGGGGAGCCGCGGGGGGCTGAGGGAAGGGGCGCCCGCTGCCTCCCGCGCGGGCGGAGGTTGCGCGCCCACCCCGCCGCTCAAAAAAGGCACCGGAGAGCTTTGCTTTGCGCGCTGCTGGAACTTCAGCTCATCCGGACGGAAAGGAATCAGCGCTGGGGGGTTTGGTTTTGGAAAACAGATGTTAAGTTACGGAATACATATATATATATATAAGGATTCCTTAAGTAGAATTCACACTGCTAAGAAATTGTATAGATTTTACAAATATATATATATACACACTTATACGCACAAATAGATTAAGCATCCTCCCACCCTGCACACAAGTATTCGAACAAACCCACCCGCAACTATTTACTCGTGCTGTGGGGCTGTCGAAGCGGGCGCTGAATTGTTCCTAATTTCGTGAGACGAATTTCCCTGTGGCTCCGGGGGAACACGGCACCCGCCGGAAGGCCTTTGGCGCTCCAGGCTGCTGTATTATTTCCACGCATTCCCATTTTCCTTTCTGCGGCGTGGCCGCGGACTCATTTCTCCTGGAATAACCCTTCCCCCCCCCGCGCCCCCTTCCCTGTGGGAATGCAGAACGCACAGGTCGGTTTGGAGCGTCTCCTTCGGAATTTCGTTTCCTCCTTTCACGGGAGCATTGATTTAACCAAACATTCGCGTTTTTTACTATAACTACCAATGCTGCTAGCTAGCGATTATCCTGCTGGTGGTGCCTAACTCGCGAAATGACCTGACCGCCCTCGTAATTTCCGACACTGACCTGTAGCAGAGGGGGGGTCCCAAATCACCCCTCCCTCCCGGCACGCCCAGGGACCACACTTTCTGCCACCTAAATCCCATACAGCACGAAGTCAGGCAAGACAAAAATCAACGAGCACCGGAAAAGCAAATCAAAGCCACCCTCCCAAAAAACCCGCCCAAATCACGAGAAAACACCCGTGATTTCTACGATTTGCGGCGAGTCGCCCAAGGAGCTCCTGGCGTCTCGGGACTTGTCATTACCCATCACACCGAGACACGGCTGGGGCTGCACACAGGGCTCAGACCAACATCTGCAGGAGTATCTCCGCACATCTGCAGGGATAACTCCTCCGCGTCCGCGCTCGTTCCGCTCTTCCCTTCCCCGTAAATAGGAAGGTTTTAACGCTCGGCCATCCCCGGGTTGCTTCTTCAGCTCAGACTTCTATGTTAATTAATGGCATTAAAGGTGTTTAGATAGTGATTTCCCCCGCAGCCCGACGGGTAAGAAACAGACCGAGTGATAGGGTAACGAGGCAGGAAATTTTACGTGTACTACAATAATCCCGGTTCCTAATTGATGGTTAAGAAAATAACCATTTGTTTCTAGGCAGAGGAAGTAAAAGTTACTGTGTCAGGGAGCATATGTGGATATTACTTTTATAAATACTTAGTCGGATAAAGCTGACTTGGAAGGGCTCATAAATTTATTATATCAGAAAGGTCCCCACTTTCCCATTAGATCACGCTAAAGGTTTTGATGAAGACCACCTGTTCGGGGGGGGGGGGAAAGGGGGGGGGGGGGGGCGGGGGGGTGTAAAAAGGCCTTTCCTATTTGCAAACCATATATAAAGCGATGTCACCCTTCCTTTCCACATTATTTAACACTTATTACTGGCCGAAGGAAAAAGTGCCAGAGCCCGGGAAAGCCTATTTGTGCACAATTTAATATCGTGGATGTTTCCGGGATTAAAAATTATCATCTCTTAATACCTTCGCGTTTGGAATTACCCCGGATTTCTCTCGGTAACCTTCGTTCAGCCTAAACCTTTCTGCTCCTGGGGGCTGCGGTGCCCAGCGAGGAAACCCTGCTGAAGGTCTCCGGGGAAGGGTGGGCTCGGGACAGGTACGGGGCTCTTCCCGAAATCTCTGCGTGTTAGCTGAGGAACAGCGAGCTGTTTGGCCGAAGAGGGTTAATACAGTGTTCTTACAGGGAGGTGTTTAACCACGAGACCGGGAATATGTGCATTATTAATTCACTCTAGTTTCCTGTATTATTAATTCAGGTTAATGTATTTTATTTAAACAAAATGACGTTTATCTTGGATTAAACAGTCTCTCGAAATACAGAGCGCTTGTTTTCTTCTTTGTAATATGTTTGCGTTGCTGTTTTTCTTTACCGCCCCTAGGGCTCGCCTGCCAGACCCCCTGACACGGGCAGGGGAGGTCGCTGTGCCCACCTCCGGCGGGGGACACGCACACACGACACACAGCCGGCTGCACGGGCACCGGGTGTCAAAACCAGAAAATAAAAATAAATACGAGCGACGCTGCGGTATGTGAACGGCGCGCTGGCAGCACTGCCTTTTTTTTTTGGGGGGGGACCCAGGCTGGCGGCGGGTGTTAGTGAGCGCCCGCAGCCGCGGGGGTGCCCGCGCACCCCTTTTCCGTTCCCCCTCGACCGCGCATCTTTGCGCGCAAGCAGCTGCAGTCAGGCAGCAGAGGGCGCCCCGGAGCCGCGCAGGCGGACCCGTCGCGCAGCTCCCGCCCGCCGTCCCGGCAGCGCGGCCCGCGGAGGGGCGCGGAGGGGCCGCCGCTTACCATCGGCGCGGGGGGGCCGCTCCTTGCGGCCCTCCGGCGCCTGGCTGGGCTCCCCCTTTTTGGTGTCCGCCTCCTTGGAGAAAAGACACTCGACGGCGGCGGGCTGCACCCCTAGGGACGGGGACACACGGGGAGGGAGGGACAGGGGAGAGGCGGTCAGCTCCCGTTGCTGCGCACCCCCCAGCTCAGCCCGGCCCCACACCCGCGCCCCGCACGGCGGGAGGAGGTTTCGCTTACCTAGCTGGGCACAGGCGGAGACAAGCTTGCGGCAGTTGGGCTCCATTACCCGCTACCTGCAAAAGACGGAGGCGTTGGAGTTTTAAAACAATTATTTTGGGAGTGAACAAATAAAACCCAAAAAAGAAACCCGGCCGCCCCGGGAGCCGCGTCGCAGCGGTGCTGGCGGGACCCCATCCTCCCCCAGCCGCGTTCGCACGGTGCCCCAACCCCGGGTGGCACCCCACGGGATGCACACAACCCCCGTGGACGTTCCCTGCCCCGTCGGACCGCTCGTCCTCCCCCCACCACCCGTTATCCGGCCGTGTCCTCCCCGGCCCCGGGGGTTCCGTGGGGCAGCGGGTGACGGTGGCCGGGCCCCTGCGCTGTGCCCGCTCCCCGTCCGCCGCCGGTGCCTCCCCCGGCCCGAGCGGCTGGGCAGGAAAATCACAGGATTAGTGCCTGATTGAGATGTCTGTTCGTGAGATATTACAAAATTCATTATCACAGCTAAGTCGATATGAAGTAACACAGATGGGATTTTATTAGTCCGGGCTTCAAATGTTTACTTATGATAATTTCGGGGAAAATTTGCATGTCACCATCATTTCGGTAATCTTTCTTCTTCTTCATCATCTCTTTTCTCATGTCTGAACCGGCTGCATTATTAGCTGGTGCTCGGAAATGCGGCAGCCCGGAGCCGAAGCACGGCCGGGATGAGCACCGCACCGCCCGCCGTGCGCGACCCCGGCCCCGGCCGTGCAGGCAGGACGGGACAGGGGAAAAGGGGATGGAAGGGAGAAAAGAGGGGGAAAAAAATAGGAAAAGAGGGGGGAACAGGAAGGTGGGATAATGGGGGCTCCTACGGGTCTCGCTGTGACACGGCGGCTCCCATGCAGAGCCGAGGGACGCGCGCAGACCCCTCACGCCCTGCCGCAGCCGGGCCGCGCACACGCGCTGTGCCCAAAGTAAATCGGGGAATTCTCCGCCGATGGTCCTTAATTCGGGATGGGTCTCCGTCGAGATTAGTCCTGCATGACAAATTGAGCTGCCTCCCCGCCGCCTGCCCCGCTGGCTGATTGATCTCGGGACTGGGGACCCACGGCCCCCCTGCGCACACCCACCGCGGCCGAGGGGAAGTTTTTCTCTCTCCTCCATCGCCGGTCTCCTCGGAGAAAAGTGCCTTTCCCGGACAGATTATTATTATTCCTTTTCTCTCTGAGTTGCTCGTACCGCTCCTTCCCTTCCTCCTCTCCGTAGCCTCTTTTAATTCGTGTTGAAAACCGCACCGCAGCGCGGGGCCGAGGGGGGCGAGGAGCGTTTCCCCATTGTCTCCGGCCCGGTGACTCAAACGAAAGCAACTCCTTTTGCTTTTCCTTTTCTCCGAACACTCCTCGTTTAGCCGTTCAGCCCCTCAGCCCCCGCCGTGCACTCGCCCCTCGCAAGGCCGAGCTGGCCCGTGCCCCGCACCTCGCCGGGCCGCTCCGCTCCGTACCGCAGCGACCTGCTCGGAGCGCTCCGGCTGCAGCGGCCGCAGGGCCCGCACAAACCGCGGTGTCACGCGGGATTGCTTTTTTCCTTAGTGGTATCTATCGTTATTCGTTCGAGAAGAAAAACACAAACCAAAACAACGCGTCCCCGCTTCCCCCCCCAAAAAAAAAAAAATCGGAGTCCCCTGAAAAATACCTCCGCAGCGCCCGCAACACGGGGGTCCGTGATTCCAGCGGCCGCTGCTGTGGTTCCCAAATGAAAGGAGGGCTCCGTTCGGGGCCTCCCCGTCCGCGGTGCCCGCAGGGGCAGCCGGGCCCCGTCGCTTCCCCGCGGGCGGTGCCGGGGGGTCCCGGCCGCAGAGCCCGCAGCCGCCGCCCGGTGTTGGGGCGTCCCGAGCCCAGGCGGGCGCCGCCGCCCTCCCCCGCCCGGCTGCGCGGCTCCTCGGCGGGAAGGCGCTGCCTGCGCGGCCGCTCAGCGCCGCAGGGCCGGGCGCGGCTGGGCCGATTCCTCAGCGCCCGCCCCGCCGGGGGAAGCCGGGACCAGCATGGTCCCCCGGCCGGCAGCCCTGTGGGACGAGCCGCAGCCGCTCGGGCGGACATCAGTAACTCCAGCCCAGGAGCACTCCGCCCGGCCCGCGGTGGGACCGGCCGGGACCGTAACCCTCTGCCGGTCCCGCCGACGCCCCCGAGAACCCCCACTCACCGGGGCTGGCTGCGCTGTCTGCCCCGCTGCCGCCGCTGCTGGTGCCGGTGCTGCCGGGGGCGGCGGGGCCGCGCCGGGCTCCTGCGGTGGCTGCGGGGCCGCGGAGCCGCTGCTGTCTCCCTCCTTCCCCGGCCCTCCCGCGCCCCCGCCCCGCCCCGCCCGCCTCCCCGGGCCGTGACGTCACACACGCTCCGCCGAACGCGCCCCGCCGCCGCCTCCGCCGCCGCCGTGGGGCCGGACCGGGCCGGGTGGCTCCGCGGCGCTGCGCGGCGCTCCGCGGGCACGGGCGCACCGGCGGCGGCGGCGGGGTCAGGGGGCAGGAGGAAGGACAAACGGCGGCGGCGGTCTGGGAAGCCAGAGCAGAGCCGAGGTGAGCGAGGACGGCCGCGGCTCCTCCGCGCCCGCGCGGGGCCCACCCCGCTCCGCTCGCCCGGGACAAGTACCGGTGGCCAAAGTTCCCCGGGTCGGGCTGGCAGCTGTCCCTACACCCGGGGAGAACGGACTGCCAGCCCGGTGTGAGAGCTCTCGGTTTCATTTTTTAACCCACTTTTTGTAATTTTGTAATTTTTATTTTTAATTTTTCTATTTAATTTTTTTTTTTTTTTTTTTTTTTAAATCCCGGGGGCCCTTGCTCATGCCCGCATGGCCTCCGCAGGGCCGGGGGGAGCAAAGCCCCGGCGCTCTCCGCTGTTACTCGCCCTGCTTCGTTTACGAACGACAGCGAGAAGACACTACGGCGGTCCCTGTCCCCCTTTTCCCCAAACGACACCGAGCTGGCGCCAGGGGGGAGTTTATTTTCGATTTTGTGACGTTTTCGGTGTTTAAGAAAATAACGAAGTCGAATATCTCTATTAAGACAAAACTTAAGCGCTCGCTTTTTCTCGCAGCGTTTCCGCGACTTTGCTTATCGAGGGACCGTGCGAAAATAAAACCGGCGCTTTCCCAACACGAAGGTGGCACCTGGTCTGTTCGTGGCTGCTTTAAAATTATTTCAGCCTGGAGTGAATTTTAGTTATTTCTAGGCGGGGGGGCAATTCTTGCAGGAGGGGGTAAGCGACCAAGTTTTGGGTGGCTCCCGGGGAAGCCGCCGCCGCCGCCAGCAGCAGCAAAGCCCTCCGAACGCGACGCCGCAGCAGTCGCCGCGCCAAGCGCAGAGGGTCGCGTCCTCTGGCAAGCAATGTAATCACGCGGGAGTTTTTTATCGGAGAAATAAATTAATTGTGTTCTTGCCTCCCTGCCTATCTGTCCGTGGGAGCGCTCTCCAGGTGAGATCCCGTTTCCCCGCGCAGGACTCCCAGCTCGCACCCCGCACTTGTGCTTCCCCCGGACACGCAAACTGGTTGTGCCGGGGCGCAGCTTCCCCCTGCCCCCCAGAGCCCCGCTGTATTTTGCAGAGGGTACGCGAAGCAATCTGCGGCGCCCGCTTTGGCAGTGCAGCCGCGGAGCGGGGCCGCCCCCGGTGGCAGCGGGCTGCGACCGCCCCGGAGCCGGAGAGGCTGAAGTGAGCAGCTGGTGGGAAATGCAAATGGCTCCTGGAGAAACAGAAGATAGAGGGGGATTTTCATTCCCCCCTCGAGTGTGTGGAAGGAGCTGGACATACGTTTCACGCTCCTAATCCTTCTTTTACATTTTTAGTCATACTCCCATTAAACAACTAATTAATGCCCAGAATCACCAGGGAATACATTAGACATGCTGCTGTGGAAGAGGGGTTCCAGGGTGTCTGGAAACTATGGAGCCGACTTAATACGCGGATTTTTTAATTTTTTTTAAAATTCTCCCCCCCCTCCCGCCCCCCTCTGTCAAAGCAATAAATGCAATAATAGATTTGAGGGCGAGCAAAGGCCGCGGCGGCTGTATTTATAGTCTGGCTCCCCCCTCCCGCCAGCGCAGCGACAACAGCTTTAAAAAACCCGAGGAACCCAAGGAGCCGTTCCCGGGCGCGCTGAGCGGGGAGCGGCGGCGAGCCGGGGCCGGGGCATGGGGAGCGGGACTGGGAGCCCTCCGGCCCGCTCACCCGAAGCCACACCGCCTTTCTGAACGGCTCGGACAGAGGGCCGGGGTTAGTCCTCGCCCCGACAGGCGGCAAAACTGTTTTTCTAAGTGTCTATCGCGACTATCCGTTTGCAGGCAGCCGGTGGCGGTGATCCCAGGGCTCGGCGCGGGAGAGCCGGAGGAGGACCTGGGCTGATTCCCCGCTCGGCCGGGAAGGATTTTGCCCAGTGATGGAGGGAAAAAAAAAAAAAAAAAAGGCAACAACAACAACAGAAGGGCAAAGCGTATGTGGCGGTGACTGAACACAGAGCCGCGTTTCGGGCATCTCTCCCGCCCCGCACCGGCCGCTGCTTTGCGGGACTGGCGGGGAAGGGAGCTCTCCTCCAAAGTGTGTGACGGGGGAATCCACCGCCTGTTACTCTCTTCCTTCCCGGATTCTGATCTCAGCCCTCGCCAGCAATCCCTCCCGTTTTCCCCCAGCCTCTCCTCCCACCTCTCCCAACTCCTCTGACAGCAAACGAGTATGTAAATACCTATAGTTGTCTGTGTTTAACACACTCAAACACTATCGATTTGTTGGGCTGCTCGAATATTTTCTTCCTCTCCAGATCTGGTTTCAAAATCGCTCATTCAGGCGATTTGTCTCGATGCTACAATACAATAATTGTTAAAAATTTTAAGCATTTCAAATGAACTCGTTGATTTGCATATAAATTAAAAATACGATGCTTCGCGTATCCTAATGTTTTACAATAATTTCGAAATTAGCGCTTAACCACTCGAGCTAAAAGAATATATAAATGTCTGTATTGACTCACTAATGAATTACCTCATTAAAACGTCCCGAGGACGTCGCTCGTTAGGAAGATTGTTAAACCGGGGCACGTCAGGGATAAAGATGACGGTGCGAACCGGAGCGGAGCAACCTCTGTTAACACAAGAGTAATCTAAGCTTCACGCGCTTATTGCCGTATTTATTTTCCTTTGCTTTGATCCCTTACAGGTCTTCTATTAATTTTATGTTTTATTTTATTTTTTAATAAGGGAGAGAAATGAAGAGGAAGCGCAAACATCCCCCGGTTCGCTCCTCTGCCCCCGGCCGGGGCTGCTCGCGGCTGCTGAAGCGGGGAAGCGCAGGCAGAGCCGGCGGGGCCCATCCTGCCATAGAGATGCTAACAACAGGGCACTTACCTTCGGCATGGGACTAGGGATAAAAAGGTAGCTCTTCCTAGGAGAGGCAGTGCAAAGGAATGCGAGAAGTTCAGACAAAAAAAAAAAAAAAAAAAAAAAAAGAGAAAAAAGCGCCCGGCGGTGCTCAAATCTGTAGCCTCGGGGGCCAGGCAGAAACCCCTTTCATTTCAAGCACTTATTGATTTGCTGTTGTCATCTTTGGCGACGCAGAAGGACACTTGAAAGAATTTCTGATGGGGCTCTGATCTGAGAAACGAGGTGACCTGACCGGGCTCTCACCAAATTCTTAATTACCACATCAACTGCCTTAACAATAAAAAAAAAAAAGGGGGTGGTGGTGTTAGGAACAAAAAAAAAAAGGGGGGGGGAGATATCTTTTACAGCAAGAGTTTGCTTCTCCGAAGTTTTTTAACCGCTCAGAAACTCTTGTTGTCTCCCGCTCCTACCGCTGTACTCGCAGCCCGGTGCTGAGCGCCCCCCCCGCGCCCTCGCGCCCTTCAGCCCCGACCTCTCCGTCCACCGCGGGCGAGGAGCAGCCGCGGGGCGCTGCAGAGGGGCCGCGACGTGAAACCGCCCTCCCGCCCGGTGGCCAAGGCTGAGCGCACCCCCGCCTCCCCCTTAACCCAGGGCAGGTCTGAGAAGCAGCCCCCGGGGGCCGGCGAGGCGAGCCTGGGAAGGGAGCTGCAAAAGAAAACATCGCCGGCGCGGCAGATTGCGGAGGAGATGGGGAGAGGGGTCGGTGTGTGTGTGTGTGAGTGTGTTACACCCTACCAGACGTGCAAGCCTGTGACACGCCTGCAGCCAGCTGTTTGAGTGCCATCAAAACTAGATGTACACACTCCAAGCCGAAAGGAAAATTCAGCTGAGGAAATCAACATGGAAACCCTGTTGTCGAAAGCACTGGAAGGCAAACGGTGTGTGGTGTTGTTTGTACACGGGCATATAACGCTGATAGATGACTGCAGTGGCTGAAGAGAAATACGCTGCCTTTGTCCCACATGGTGTGCACACACATGCACATTCCTGCTTCTTCCTGCTTTGGCTGCTGCTTCTGCAGGACAAAGCAAACCATCCTTTATGGGCATCATCTTCCCTCCCCTTCTCTCTCTCTTTTCAATTTTTTACACTCACCCTCCCACCCCCTCCAATGTGTGGTTGCTCTTTATTTTCATGGCAGAAAGCTGAGGGATGGGATTGGCACCTATTTTGGCATCTCTGTTTCTGTCCACCTCACAGCAGCAGCTGGACCCAGGCTGCGAATGCTCAGCAGGTTTTTTCTTAGCATTCCGTACCCTTGTCAGCTTTGAAGGCACGTTGTCCTTTCTGAGCAAACGCCAGCCTCACCAGTTCACATCTCCCCCTTGAGCAGGGCTGGTGACATCCATGTTGTCTGTGTGTGCCACCCCTCACCCATTTTGTCCATCGGCTGCTCAGCTATGGCAGCCAGGACTGTCTGGATATACCCGAGTCTTATACTGTCTGTTGAGCCTCAGCTCCTCAAAGTCTGGTTTATAAGGTGGCAACACTTATCAATGAGGATTAGATGGCCTAGCACTCACTTTCAAGCTTTCGTTGTATGGCTTCAGTCATTTATGACGTGACTTTTCAGCCCATAGCTTGCTTATATCCCATGTCCAGCACAGTATACTTAAGGTGTCTATGTTCCCCCTGTGTGCTTGGCGCTTTGCAGTACTGTCACTGGACTTCCTTCTCAGCAGTGTCGTGCTGTAGCAAAAGGAATGAATGAAACCACCCCTTGTTATCTTGCAGGAGCTGGATTCAAATTTGGAGGATTTGGGCGCTTAGCAGAGAAATCCTAGAAGAGGTGCCACTCGGATTTTTTTGACATGGCTTTCTTTTGAAGACCTTTTCCAAAGCTTACGGAAACCCAGAATCTCTGTGTAGTTGCTTAATTCGTTTTCATCCATACTTGGTAAAATTAGACCTTCTGGTAAGCGCTGCAGGTGTAGGCTGAAGGGGATGTCACATTTTTCAAAAAACAGGTGCAACACAACAGTGCTTCCAGTGTTGGAGTGTCACAGCCTCCCTGCTGCTCTCGTCACGTCACGTGTCACACCTCCTGTCTGTCATGGTGTGGGGGGACCCATCCCTCACACTCGGAGTACCAGCAGTGTTTGTGCTCACCCTCTTCAGGGAGCCTCTGTCATGCTTGTCAAGTGACTGCTTCTCCTGTGTCTTGCCTCTGCTGCTGCCAGTCCATCTCTCAAGATACAAAATGCTCCGCTTACAGTGTTCACGCATGGTCTCCTGCTGTGGCCTTTGAATGAAGGAGAAGGGGAAGAAATGAAGCCTGAATGGCCCTGAATTATCTTTCTATTGTGGTTTTGTTACAAAAAAGAGTACCTCTTCTTACTTTCAATTTGTTTGTTGGGCATGACAAGAAGACGAGGTCAATGTGCATCGCGTAGGCTGTGCTCTCTTTGTATGCGTGGTTTTGTGGTCATCCAGTGCGAGGAGCTGTGATGGATCTGTTCCTGGGCTTTGGTATCTTTGCTGAACTGCACATTGCTGAAAAGGTGGCTGCACACAGTAAGGAGCCACCTGTGTGTGATCTCACATCATTCCTCACAGCAAACCATTTTCTCTTCTTTCTGCTTTCTCTGGGCTGCCCCGGTGGCCACAGTCCCTCAGGGCACTTGTCCTTCTTCACCATGGAGGCCCCCAGTGCATATCTCCCACCCTGTGGCTGCCAGGTTCTTTTGGTAAGAAGGTTTGGGAAGGGGTGCTGTGTGTGCCTTGAAGTTCTGGGCTGAGATTTTGGGGTGCAACAGTCAGGTTTTGGCATGCAGTGGAACTTGTCCCACTACCTGGCCTTTGGAGCCAGCTGGAACCAGCTGTGACTGTCCCTGGGCAGCTCATGGGTACCTCAGGGGCGGCTACCCAGCAGCCCCCCTGCCACCCCTGTTCCTCCTTGCCCATGGCCTCCTCACCCATGTACAAAACTCGTCCAGGAGTGCAGGGTACCACAAATCCCCATTCCTGCCTCCAGTGGGGTGGGGAGAAGGAAGGGAAAATCCTGCCTGGCTGTCATGGGACACTGGGCTGAAGGGAGGCCTGCCACTGCCTTCCTCCATGGTGGGAGGAGATGGGATGTGGCCAGTGTCAAGACAGGTTTCAGTGCTCAAGGAGCTGGCTGAAAGCAAGGGAAACAGAGCTTAAAAGCAGCCCGGCTGCCTAATTATGTTGTCCAAGTAACTCTTGTTGCTGTGAGGGGAGTTGCTGTGAGGGGAGGCTGCAGCCCTGATGCCCCCTCCCCACTGGGAAGGCCTCGCTGCCCCAGTGCCAGCCACCTGGCCATGCACCCTCCACCCCAAAGCAGCCTCTGGGTGGTCAGAAGGGCTGGCCAGGCCGTGTCCCAGGCCTCCGGAAGCCGCAGAGCTTTAGAAAGGTTATAATATTAAGAGGCATTTGGGGAAATCGCTCAAGGGTGGGCAAAGGTGGCAGCACCTGGCAGGTCGTTCTTTGTCTGGGAGTGTGGCCAAGCTCTCTTATTCACTGTAATACACCGTGTCAAAGAGCTGGCTCCTTATTAGACACTGCTTTTAAAAAGTGTTTCACTTGGAAACATAGTGGTGAATTTTCTTCATCAGTTGAGGGCTGCTTCCCTACTTTTTTTTTTTTTTCCCCTTTCACTACTTTTATATGAAGCCCTTCTGACATACCCCATCAGAGATGTTGAATGCTTTTAGAAAAATATTTGTTCTGATGGAATTTATGATGTGATCTGCTATTCAAATTTATGGTTAGCTTAATGTGGTAAGTTAGATAAAATGGCTCTTGATGACATCGTGGAAATCACATAAAGCCATATTTTCAGGCATGTTTGGACAGCTTATAAAATGTGTTTGGAAACAGAATGTGGGTATAATAAAACGAAGAATAGAGTTGGAAAGATCGCCAGGTTAAAAAAAATGCACAACCCAAACCCTAACCTAAAAGACAAGTTTATAGGTATGCTATAGGAGTGTCTTAATTTCCCCCAGGCAGAAGAGACACTGACTTTGAGGTCGGACTTGAAGAGGAAAGGTAAGATGTACTTAGTGCTTACTTTTGGGAATCGTGAGAAAAAAAAAGTGCTCAGTGTGTTCAAACCACTCCAGTCAATAAAAAAGGAGAAGAGGAGAGCCTGCAAGCAGGTTTCTCTTCCACATTTCTCTCCTTTCAGGAACCTTGCTCCCCAGGAGGGCAGCATGCCTGCTGGTTCTGCCAGCGTTGTACCCTGCTGCTGAGTGCAGGCACGCTTTGTGCAGGGAGGAGCCCACTCCTTTCCAACCACTTTTGCTGCTGGTGTTGATACAATCTCATGAGGACATCATAACATGTAAAACAGTTCCCCACCGCCAAACCTAACTAGCTATGCTCCTCTCGTGGAACACGTGTTTATGGAGTCACTCATGGTAACTACAGCCGTCGATCTCACGACTGAACTCTTTCTACAGCAGCGTATCTCACTTTGTTCATTTGCTGTCTGCTGGTCTCATTTTGCAGGCTTTCACCATCCTGGGCAGGGTTTACTCATGCCACCATTTCTGGGGATATGCTGCCTTCCCCTGTTTAGCATTACGCTATTTAAATGAATATATTCCCCATTGGGGAGAAAAGAAAAAGGCCTTTTGAATTTGCAGATAAAAGTTGCTGGAGACCCAAAGAGATATTTTTTCAGCCAATTTCTCTGTCTCTGCTTGCTACTGAGCAGCTATAGCTGATTTTGGTTATTGTTTTCCCTCCTGATTTCTGAGGCCAAACATTTTCACACATTCTATTTGTCTTTAAACTATTTTCCTTTTTGCCTCAGAGCACTGGGAACACAAGGGGCCACAAACACTTTGTGGCAACCACCTTGCCATGAAATGAAAGCCTGAATTAAAGCAGGGAAACTCAGAAAATACTGTGTAATATGAACAGCCAAGAAGTTACTTCTGTTTTCTCAGATTTTAAAAGCTACTGAACATACCTGAGATTATAAGTGAGCTGTAGGTCAACAAAAATGGCTGTTAGTGCTTTCATTATAATCTCAATTGTTGGGAGTTTACATAGCACAAACATTTGCTTTGTGGTGAAAGTACAGCATGTAAGCCTTTTGATCTGCAAGCAGTGAAAAAATACCCACAACTTTTTTTGCTTTGTTTTCATTCCCTCCAAACAGACTTTACTAACTGGGCTACAGCAGGAGTGATCTGTTGTTTGAGCTATAAAACATGGCATGAATATAGATGACATTGGCCACTCCCACTTTGCTTGGCTGTGGAGAAAAATCCTTTTAAAAGGCATGATAAGATCTCTTTTGAGTGTGCTCAGTAGCAGACTGCACTGTCTCTGCAAAGAGATGAGAAGCCTGAAATATGGGCTTTTCCTCATGTATGGCCCTGCGATGAGTAATAAGCAGAGACACTCCCTCTGCTGCTCTGAGACCTGCGAGGGGGCAGAGAGAGGCTCAAAATATGGTGAGCATGAAGATTTTGAGATTCTTCAGTTCATGCAGGGCAAGGAGCAAGGAAAAGTCTCAAGTTGCTTTTATTATTTTTTTTTCTTCCTGTTAAAAAGGCTTATTTTCTCCCATAGAAAAGTAGCCCACTTGTGGCTTCCCTGGGCCTTCCCAAAGAAATCAGCAAGGAAATGCTGAACAGCTGGGCTCCTTCTTGGCACTTCACAGACGGGGGTAAGAGAAAAAGATTTCCAGACACTAAAGCAGGAGCCGCAGCTGCTGCTATGGCAGAAGTTTTCCTGGGAACAAGCAGGTAGGGAGCTCTGTAGTGCCTGGATAGGCTGAAACAGCAGCAGCAGGCACAGAAATGGGCATGATGGGCAGCAGCATCACTGCCTGCCAAACTTTGGCTCTGCCTGGTACTTGAAAAAGCCAGGCAACATCAGCTCACGTGCAGTGGAGGCTGTGGCTGCCCAGTCTGTATCAAATGACAGGCTGTTTCTTTAGAAAACCTGCCTGTGGATTTTCCTAATCTGCTGAAGCACAATGAAACACATCGCGTTCCACTTTTGGGCTGTTTGTCACGCCTGCTGAGCTATGGTACAAACAGTAAGTAATCCTGTATTTGCAGACCATACGACAATACAAAAGGAAGGCATCTTTAGGTCATTTAAGCATTCCTTAAGGTTTTTTTTGTGCTTGACTTGGAGGGATGAACTATGGAGCTGATTACAGTCGTCTTATTCCAGCGCCCTGCTAGAGGACTTGCTTTTTGAGCCTCCTTGTTTCTCTGGTCTCTTTCTCCCGCACCAGCTCTCCAGACTTCTAGTCTCACATTTACTCCAGCTTTCCATTCCGGGGATGGTTGCACACAGTTTATATGAAGATTAGAATTTAGCCTTATGCATTTTCCTAGAGATACAGAAAACTCACTCTGGTGCAGAACCTCACCTTCCCCCAAATGCTACATATTCCTGAAAAAACACAAACTTCTCAACCTCAGAAAGATTTTTTTTTTTAACATGTAACTTTTTAATGGAGGAAAAATATTTTGCCTTTCTATTCTTCTAAGTTACTGGCTTATCAAATGTTGACTTTTTTTTTTTTTTCCTAGAATGCTTCTTCAACACAGAAAAGTGCTGCCCTCCCAGTTAAAATTTAGTATTGTTATGGACAAGCAAATAAATATACTGGTCTTACAACAGATAGAGGGGTGGAACTGTGAGTACACCCACGAGTAGTCAATAGTACCATTTCCATAACTCTGAACACCTGCTAACCCTGGTCAGGTGTTGGCACTTTAAATACCAGCTCTGAGAGGGTGATTTTTGTTGGGATTGAGGGTATATATATGTTCGTCTTGAGAAGCTGAGGGTTTAGACAAGCTTTTCTCCATTCCAAAAACATATTGTTGAGGAAGGCTTTGTTTTTAGTAATTTTATTTTCTTTTCCATCTCTTTCCTACCCCTAAGGGTAGTGTGTTCACACATATAGGTGTGTGTATATATATATTTACCAGAAAAATCTGATGCTTCTGGCTCTTTTGATGGATTTGATGTTTTTCTCTTCCACTGAGGTAATATTTAAAGTTACTTGCACTTCTTAATAATTGCTAATTGTGAGCAAAATAATTCCTAATAATGAGCAGAATTAGACTTTGTGTTCATATCCAGAAAAGGACTTTAAAGCTAAGTAATTCAGTTCAAGAAGGCATGCTGTGGATACCTTAAATCCATAGAGTTAATGTCTCAGCCTATTTTTTCTGTCTCTCAGGTGGCTTAATTGTGTGGGTGGTCAACTTAGTTTATGTCTTCTAGTAGCTGTATTGTACAAGCTGGAGGAGACCAGGCTATCCTTTCTGGTTGGATACCAACTGTGTTTTCTGTCTGGCTAATGTAATAAAACCTGTTAGGAAAAAGCCCCATGCTTAAGGAGTGGACTAGGCTGGCCTATGGTCAAGAGGATTTTACATGTGAATGACACAGTGGGTAAAAGCCTGTGGGCTGTTCTTAGCTAACAATATTTCTTCTATGTGTAAAACTTTGGCTTTTCTATAGTCTCACAACTTCCCTTAGTCCCAGATTTGGCAATTTCTGTGTATATCTGAGATATCGAGTTTCCTGTTTTATACTGCTGTTTCATTAGTTCTCTAATTGGCATAAAGTCTTCAAGGGAAGGTGGTACCTGGGGTTCTTAGGGTGTCCTTGTTTCTGCTTTCTGGTACAACAGCTCTTTGTTCTTCCTTTTTTTTTAAATTTATTTTTTTTGTGCAGGAAAGGAAGGCAAACTAGGCTTCCTTTTCCCTCCCATCCTTTCTGGCTTTATCATTAGGGTCTCTGATACTGTACTAAGTACGTCTGAATTGCTGTGCTTCTGACTTAGTGGTGTTAATACTTTGAATATATGTAAATGAATACACAGGAGAGTTGTGCTCTATTCTTGCAACAAAGCAACTGAAAAAATTAATTTGCTTCATCCTTTCTTATTGTATCCTTATTTTAAATATGTCAAACTCTTCACTGCTCTCTTCCTAGAGGTTAGACAGCCCTAGTTTTAGCAGTAACACAGGAGATGGTGTCTTAGGGCAAAGTAAATCTGAATTTTAGCATATTAGGGAATTTTAAGCTTATATTAGAAGACAGGCATTGAACAGATCTTTAGTGAAGCTTGCAGTTCTAAATCATTGAGCTGTTATATTTATTATGGATATTATACATAGCTTCAGTTCCAAGTATTTTAGAAATGTTTTTTGAGATTAAAGCGTGTCTGCATGTTCTTGCTGAATAAAAGAAACTGATTGTGCTAATTCAACCACACACTGTTTGAGAATAGTTTTGTTTGGTGTGTAGGCTAGAATATCAATTGGGTATCTGGAGGCTGCTGCATCTTTGGTTTGTTAAATGTACCTGTAATGCAGATATTAAAATATACCCTTTGGTTCTGTAAACCTGAGGGGATGAGGGAAATGTAATAATAATACATTTAGAAGTGTGAAAATTAGTATTCAAGTGCTTAACTTCTGGCAGTGATATTGTTGATACAATCTGTAGCTGTGCTAAGTGCTTAACACTCTTATTAGTGTCAATAAAATAAAGATATTGTGGAGCGGCATAATTATAAAACTTACTCTTCCTCATCATCTGATTAGGATAACAATGCTACTTTTACTTTGCTGTCCTAGCTGACCTCTACATGTGAAAGTGTTGAACTAAGACCAATGTTTTCTTCTGTCTGTGAAGTAGAAATATGTATTTTTTTTTATAGACTTCAGCTGTGAGCTCTCTAATTGGATAAGCATGCAAGTGATCTGGAGACAAAATGCAAGACCATAGTTAGAACACTGATTTCCACACCCTCCCAACCCCCTCACCTTTCTACACCTACTTACCTTTGGTCCTAGTCGATATGACTGATATTAGGAAGATTCAATGGGGATTTTCAGATTTCTGGTAATATTTATGATGTAGCAGCATACTGTGACTCTCTATCATTGCTTGAAATCTCAGATATTTTTTGGTATACCAAGACTATTTTAAGACTGAGATGCTTTGGTTCACGTGCAAATAGAAGCTGTCAACTGTTCAGCAGTACCAGGACTTCCAGCTCCCCAGATGAAGGCTGCCATATACTGTCAACATGCTCTTGTGTGCCTGAAAAAGTTCACAGCTGGCTAGTTGAATGACATGGAAGGACTTTCTTCTTTCATGATGCAGATGGTGCTAACTAGTGACTTAGCAGTTGGGTAGAATAAGAATGCAAGGAGGAGCAAAATTTTAATTGAAGCCCCCAAAATGCCAGGTTTGAAGGCTTCTGTAAGTTGCAAAAGTCACACCAGAGACATGGACATGGTGTAGTGGGGAATTGGCAGTGTTAGGTTAATGGCTGGACTTGATGATCTTAGAGGTTGCTTCCAGCCAAAGCTAGAGGACTTGCTATGTTTCTATTAGTTTCTTGGCTGGGACAAAGGTTTGTTTCCTTTTGTTATTGGTTTTGTGTCATCGCAGAAAATAGATTAACTTTATTTTGAGTTTGTCTTTTTTTTTTTTCCCCTAGACATATTGGGCTGAATAGCTCAAAGTAACAAATTATTCTGTGTGCTTTAGTTTCAAGTTTTTAATGTAGAATCCAAGTTCTAGCATCAGGATTCAATTAAATGATAGTTTGATTTGACTGAAAAATTAATGGTCCAGAACAGAAACCTCGTATTTTTTGAAGTTCTTATTTTCAGTACTCCTGTTTTAAATAAAAATCTGGACTCAGCCCAGTAACATAAAGCTACATGTTCTCTCATCAGCTAAACATACATAATGATTAAATTTAACAGTGATTGTTTGCTTATTGCTCCTTTGGCTGCATAGGTATCTTTCTGCATTCATAAAACTAATTCCCTGGCTATAAGTGCCACTATACTGACTTGCTGTGAAAAGTTTCTTGCTACTGTCTGTTGCCCTTTTCAGGAAATAATGATTTGCCAAGTACAAATCATATTCTATAATTATATGTCATCTTCAATGACAGCTTGAACATTCAACTCCTGTTTACGCTTGAGTCGGACATATTGGTTTTTCATTTTAATGATAAACAGATTGGCATGTAATACATTTGATGATACATCTGCTTAAAATATGTTAAGATCACTGAATGAAGTTTGCCATGTAGGCTAGTGGAGACATTCAGACCGAACATAAAATGGGGATGCACGCTACTCTAGATAATTCACACCACAGAGAGCAGTTCCTTTAATCTGATATCCATGCAAGCATATTTATAATTTACTTTTCTGGTTTGATTTCAGTCTGACTTCTGGCTCGAAGAGATTCTGCATCCAAGAATACTGTGAGTATTTAAAAAAAAAATTACTGTGGCTTTATTTGAAAAATGTTTTTGGTTTTGAATTTTGATTTGTTCTCACAGTCAGAATCTACTGCAAGTTAGCATGGAAATTGGCCAGACTGTGCAGTTTAACCTTTTGCTACCTGTGCATTCCCTCCTAAATGTTGTCATTTTGATGATATTCTATAGAGCTGTATCTATGCATCTTAACATGTCAGGGGAATGTGTACTGTACTGACTGCATTAAAAATATCTTCTATTAAACTGTTGCTTTTGGATAAAGATGAAAGCTTCCAGGAGCACTTCAGTTTTGCTGATGGTAATGATGTTTACTTAACCCTTTAAGACTTTAGAGCATTAACAGAATTCTTGAAACAAATTTGAGTTCTTAAAATTTTCTTGTGGACTTGCATGGAAAACCGAGCATTTGGCTTTATTATATGCTATCTAAATGTTACTGTGATGTAAATAATTGGAAACAAGTGAAGTATTCTTATCAGGTAGCAGGTACAAAATGAAAATATACAGAAATATATGTATATGCACACTGTGTACGTACAGTCAAAGGGAAATGATTTGTTAGTGTTCTGAATGCTTCAGATAGACCAGTTTGAACCAGAAAATGACTGGCATCCTTTAACAAAAAACAACAAAGAAAACCCACCCAAACCACAATGGTGGAATCGGTTGTGAATGCAGTAGTATCTCAAATGGGAAGATACTGAAAGAATGCATAAGTATTTACAATAAAGGCCTAATGCATTCTGCTTTGTAATTTGCAAAACATGGAATTGAACACTTCGGATAATCTTGAGGTTAGTTCTGTGCTTCACATCAAAGAACATCTTGAAGTACTTCTCATTCAATGAGGCCATCCTGTGTGCTCTGTCCTGAAGTATCATTGTCCATGGTGATTTTTAAGACTATTTCTTCCTTCAGACTTCCATAACTTGACACCTGAAGACAAGTGGTTCGCAGCCCCTTACCACAGATTTAACTATTTTTAATCATAAAGCACAAACAGTTTCGGAGCAACAACAGTCATTTTGCTGCTCGAAGTGGGGTGAACCCTGAATACTTTGTCTCCTTGTTCCCACTTGCCCTGTTTCCTGCCAAAGTCTGTCTTTAGCTGGCATAGCCTGACTTTGGGGTGTGTGTGTTCAAATTTGGTCTTCAACATAAAGATGATGCAACAATTCCTCCGAGAGGTCCAAGGGCACCAGGTTTCCCTGGTTAGCTTGTTGCTTATGTTTATTCTCTTTGGATCTGATGTTCTTTTGTTTGCATCCTGCTAATCGTTTTCTCTTTCTGTTCTTCCTCCATATTCTTTGATCTCATTCCTGTGTATTTTCAGGATACTACTTTTATAAGTACAGCTGTATTTGATCACACAAGGGATACACCCATGGTCAGGGTCTGTGATCTTTGAGCATGGCTTGTCATGACTCTACCTGTATTACTGAAGATTTGACTCTATAGATTTAGTATGCTCCTGTGTTTTATTCAGCTGCTACTGTGCAGAGCCTGGGAGGTAGAGTATCCATGCTTGTCTCTTTTTTTTATATTTTTGTTTGTTTGTTTGTTTTAAAGTAGTTTAAGTATTGATTAGTTGAGGTCACTTAATAGGGAAGGTGTAGAGGATGCTTCAAGAAATGTAGAGAGCTACAGGTGGTTTGATTTTGTGACAGAAAGGCATTTTTCCATTCAAGAAAGAACCTTACACATGAAAAAAAATAAAATCGGCTGTTGAAGAAAATTATAAAGAAACAAGGAGCTGCTAATTATACTTGATTATATTCTTCCTCTCATCAGTGTTCAGTACAGCAGCACATCTAGGACATAAACCCTTGTTCTGTTGGTGAAACTTCCATGGGAGTCATGTGGAGAAAAGCTGTGTAAAAACAGTTCTCCAGATGACATGCTGCCCATGTTGAATTCAGATATGTGTGGAGTCCCATGGGGGTCTGTGCTCCGAACAAGAGCTGGGTGGCAGTGAGGAATTCATCCTTAGGAGTCCACACCTCTGGCTGGTGAGGTTAGTGAAGTGCTGGGGTCTGAACCCCAAGCCCTGAATTAAGGTTGACATATGGGTGGTCCCCATGGCCCTTTAAGAGGAGGGGATGAGTTTGCCTTTTGGCTTTCCTCCAAGGTGTGGCTGGCCTTGTAGGGAAAGCCCTTGGGTAAACAAGCCCCAGGTGCCCTGCATTTTGGTGATGAGTGCCAGGTGTCCTGCTTTGGGCATAAAAGCTGGGACCACTTGCAGGAAGGGTGGAGTGTCTATCTGTGAGGTGGATGCACTTCACAGAGTTTCCTGTTGGGGAAGGACCTCCTGGCTCCTCATGCAACTGGATCCCAGTCAGGTCTGGCACCTACAAACACGGGCTTTGTGGGGAGGCAACATGGGGTTACCTCTATCGTATATGATCACCCTATTGACTTGGTTGTCTCCCATTTTTTCTATGGGTTACCTTGTATCTTTGTTCCATCTATTACGGGTCATGCTATGTCATTCCTGGGGTTGATATCTATTCTCTGTGATCTGTCTGGCTTGTTTGTACCCCCAGCGATCCCCTATATACTGACCCCTTTACGTGCAATAGAATCTACTTACTGGATTGTTTTTCTGCTGCTGGCTGTGTCCTTTGTACTGGGCCTAGTAATTGGCAAAACAGGTTAGTTGCACCAATATACAGACTCAATATGTACAGAAATCTAGGAAATAATGTGTGTTTTCAGAGTATGTTCTCAATAACACTCTAGTAGGCTAACCATATTTGTTCTGTGTAAATATGAGAAATACTTGTCATTCTCTGCAAAATTTGTTATATGGATCAAATGTTGTTCTGTAGACTGTAGAATGATGTATTATATAGATTGCACTACTATATGTGCATCACTTAACGTTAGTACCTGCAACTCAGCTGTGATCTCTGTACACGACTGGAATACTTCTGTTCATGCTCCCTGTATTATAAATGTGTCCTATATATAGGTTTTCATGTATTCTGTAGTGCTGTATTTTTTCTTATTGGCCCGAAAGACACTCATGAAATGTTTTCATTATCAGTTTTCAGTTGACCAACCATGGATGCAAACTCGTTGTTGCTTCCAAAACATAGTGGTGGTATGCTTTTTCTCCTGCCAGTCAGGCAGCTGAGTTGGAGTGGGGAGCAAAAAACAGACAAGCTTTAAGGCATGTAAGCCTTTCTTCATGTTTGACCAAATGCAGTACACAATTAAAATGGATTCTTTAGGCACACAGATCCGTTATAATACAACTGTACAGCAGTAGTATAGGCTTTTTAATGGAAAATATGAATTTAAGTGTATAAAATAACAGGGATTGTAACTTAATTTCATTGTTAGTTACATATATTTCAACTTACTTAATTTTCTCATTAGTGAGATACATGATAAGTTACTGGAGACCTAGCTGCTGTGGCATTATTTATGTTAACTGATACAGCATAATAGTGTGATGATGAAAGGGACCTGGGAGAGGAAGAGGGAAAGCAGAACTTGGACAGCTGTCTACTGAAATGAATGGAATCTTGACTGCCCACTAGATTTTAAGTTGTTCTCAAGTGTAGAAGAGATGTTTTTATTATATTATTAAAAATAATTAAAAAAAAAAAAAAAAGGACTACAGCCTGGCTGTTGATTTTCTTTTGGCAGTTCAGTAGCTTTTTTTACTTGAATTTGCATCTCATCCTAAATGGCGAAATTTAGAACTGACATTTAAAATAGTGGTGTGGTTTTTTTGTTTGGTGGGTTTTTTTTTTTCCTTTCTGTGACTGCATGCCAATTTCTTGAAAAGGCTGGGAGCTCCTTGGTGGGTAGGTGCCTGACTATTGATGCATAGCTCAACAAGTTAGAGATCTATGTGCCAAATGTGAATAGTAAAGAGTCTGTACCTTTTATTAAAATACCTCTGCTAGCTACAAATAAAAAGGTAGGAGAGGAGCCACCTGGCAATGCACCAAGTACATCCCAGGGCATGGAAGCTTCATGGCAGAGGGGAGGAAAACTCATGTTGTATATGATTCTTGGTGATGGGAGGCTTGAAGTAGATGTGCATTAGTTGATGGAGGACTGTTGCTGTCTAGAACCCCAGAAACAGTGGGGGAAAAAATAATTTGGCTTATGATGTGTTTGGCACATAGCAATTATCAGGCATCTTCTCGGCAGACCTCTGTTCCTCTTCTCTTTAGCAGAACCCACAAGCATAATAGAAATGGGCTGTTGCTGGGAAAGATGGATATTTGTAAAGGGCACTTAAAACTGGCAAAAGTTAAATGGCACCAAATAGTTGAGCTGAGCCCTCCCTCCTTCTCCTGGTCTCCCACTGATTTTAATATGATTTGGTTGTTACTTGAGTTGTTCCTGTAGTCAGATTACATGTGGGTATTTATAATTGTTATCCTCTCTCTCTCTTCTCTTTGTGGACTTTTTTTTTTTTTTTTTTTTGTTACTCTTGCAGGCATTTTGTCTCTCTAGTTAGACTGTAAACTCCGAAGAGGGAAGGAAAGATTAGTTGTCTCTTCGTTATGCCATGAGGTTAATCTCTGGACAGCAGATTCTCACTGTGCTTAAAACATACAAGAAGAGAGCAGGAATGGGGATGGCTGGTGTCAGGCACCCATGTGCTCCTCGACTCCAATTGGCACTCTTCCCCCTAGACTTTCAGAGCCAGTGGCAACCTAATCTAGTTGGCAGTCTCCTAGGGTGTCATACTGTGGAAGGGGCAAACACTTCTGTTGTTTGTTTTAATTTGTGTCTGAACACAGTGAAAGCAGAGCTATGTCTGCTGTAAGGCTGGATTGGAGTGCCACTGGACATTGGTGCATTTGAAATATGAATCCAAACATTGCTGCTTGTATCCTTTTTCTGCTTAAAGATGTCTGCCTGTGTGTCTGTTTGCTCCCACTGCCTAATTCAGCAGCTGTGAGCTGCAGGCAGTAGCACACGTGCACTTGGCTAAAATAACCAGCCAGCCTGTCCCTTTGCTCTTGCCAGAGTCTCATGTTGTTGAAGAGAGTTTTTAGGATTGGATCTAGCTTCTCAATTTACCTTATTCCTTTGCCTAAAACCAGCAGGAAGGCTTCATCCGGGTGGCCTGCCCTCTTATTCTTTTCCATATCAAGTTTAAAAAATAGTAATTTGGGGAATTCAGTACAAAATTTAAGTAGTTCTCATTTTAACCTTAAAATAATTGCTGTAGATTAGGAAAAATATCTTTGGGGAACAGGCTTTAGTTGTGTGTGCATGTTTTGTATGTTGTTTATTTATTTGTTTTTCTGAAAGTGATGCCCATTTCTCATTTTTTTTAAAAAACTTGTTAAAATGCAGTTTGAGTTTTTGTGTGGCCATCACTTTACTGTACAAAGCAAGGGCTTTTGTACTTCAGTTGCCCAGTGCAGATTTACAGGGCAGGTAGCTAGAAATGCAGCTTTCTTGCTATTCTCTCAAAACTGATCCCATGTATGCGAATGGTGCAAGTAAGAATTTTGTAAATGCAAATACCACCTTTTACAGAGAGCCTGGACCATGTGCTCAGATGAAAACACACTCTCCCATATCTTTAGGCACAACTTGTAGGTATATTCCAGGCTGATCATTCTTAAGCCAAGATTCATCCTGAATCAAATATTTATGGTTGAGTTATAAGACCCTGAAAAACTGCTTTTATAATGGAAATTTTGAAAGGCCCTCAAGTTTAGGGCCAGGCACAGCTATAATTTTACAGGCATTAGGCATATGAAATAACTTTCTCTAAAGATTACACTGGGATTTGTCCCTCGTTTTCTAGAAAATACTTAACATTGAACTGTGTTTTATGCACACAAAAAGACTTGGTAAAATAAGAAGCTCAGAGATTTACATTCCAATATCCAACAACACTTTTAGTAAGTGATTTTTGTACTCTTATAATAGAGTTGCCATAAAGTATGTATTTTAAACCATCTCAAACTACATTTATGAAAAAAAATCTTTGTGGAGTCTTTATTCTACATATTTGAAGTGGAAAGTGTCCCATATAATTAGGTCATCTTTTAAAAATTTGCTTCCATTAATGAGTCTCATAGCTTACCTTGCTTGTTGTTTAATTGGTTGCCTTAAACTACATTTTTATCTACGAATGTTTCATGTGTGAGGGAGATTCCCTGTGACTGCATCTTGCACACTGGGAGGAAACAAATGAAGAGCCTACCTTCCACCAAATAGGAAAAACACTTGCAGTATGTTTGGGTGCAGTGGAAGAAATTCTCCTGACAAGCTGGAATGAAGGCAAGGCCCATAAGGAGGTTGTATTCCAGCAAAAGGATGTGTGTCCAATTCCTGCATCAGCCAGCTGTTGATGTGCACTCCCTTGACACAAGGAACAGCAATGCATCACTGTCAGAATGTCATGCTGGCTTTTCGGGGTCAGTTTTATATTGCTTGGATGTCTTGTAGTGACCAAAGCGCTCTCATGTAGGGAAGTAAAAAAAAAAAAAAAACCCAAAAAAACCCACACCATATTTTTTTCCCAAGTTTGACTTCAAGTAGTGCTATGCCTGCTCTGGTAATCTTGTTCCTCTGTGATGTGGACAATGTCTTTTGCAGAAAAGATCTGGAAACACTCTCCTTTGCTTGTTGTAAATGCAGGAGAAAGGAGAACATGTCATCTACCACAGACCTCTGAGCATGAGTTCAATAATGTGATTGAATTGTTGGAATAATATTTCACTGGACTGCATCCTCAAAGAATGACAAACTGTACACCAACTATGGGCCCAAATGTTTCTGGCTGTGCTGGGATGTTTGGAACTTATTTTCAGACAGTTATTCTTATTACAGTCTTAATAACAAGCACCATTGCACACAGCTTTTCTGTGCAAAGTTTAGTTCGATATGTGTGTGTGGTGGGGGGCTTGGCAGGGGAAGAGATAATATAGGTGATCCTGCAAGGGTCTCAATGCATGTCCATATTTCACCTTTTTAACCTTATTTTCACTTTTTTATTTGCTGCTTTGGAAGTAACTGCTAATAGTTGAGATAATATAGATGGTTTTAAAAAACCCGGATCAATAACTGCAGTAGTCTTAACAATGAATTATATATTGGTTCCAGAGACTTCCTGAGGTCTGGAAAAGCTGTTGTTACAGCAAGGAGTATCCAAGGGAAAGCTCTCATTAGGTGAATATTTAAGTGACATGTGAGCTGAACCACACATGAATTTAACAGTGTAAAGGATTGTAGTGATAACATAATCCGCTGAAGAGATGGGCATTGCCATCATTCTTGTTGGTGATTAATCACTTGCCAAATTAGGGTGCAGTTGTAAGGAGAGTTGGTTATATCACCACTTCTACCAGCAAGCAAATATGCAGTGGCTGAAGGAGTTACCTACCTGTCTGTGGGAGGTAAGCATGTGAGTAGAAGGAAGGAAATCAGTGACTCTTAATAGGCTGTATAACTGCTTTACACTGAGTATAAACAAAACAGATCTAACAACTCTCTCACTAGTCTCTCTTCTCCCTTTTTATCAATAAAAATGTTACAGTTCTTGTAGGACTTGCTGTATGAAGTTTCTCATTCAGAAAATTCAATCACATTATTTGAATGCAAGTTTTTTGCGTTTTTTTTTTTTTTTTTTTACCTTCATGTTTTAGAAGTTTGTCTGCTCAGTTCTTGAAAATAGGTAAAATTTCCAACTATCCCATAAATCATGACTATCTTGCTCCAAAATCATTTTCTTGCAACAGGGGAGAAAATGTCCACTTTCTTAAAGTTCTTCCCTTTTATCCCTTTTTGTCAAACATCACCGAGATCTCCATGCTCTCATCCTGATCAGAAAAATCCCATTTGTGAAGATTTTGGGTAAAATCATGGTCCTTCTGAAGATGATCAAGTTCTCCCAGTAAAGCCACAGTTTCAGCCCATTCCTGCAGAAAGTGGTTTAAATAAATAACATGGGTCACCTTCTCATGTTCTTGCATACTTGTAGGCTTTTTGTCATGCGTGACTGACTTGTGTTCTCACCATAGCTGTGTTTGGATGACTGCAGCTTGAGCACAATGCTGTGCCAGATACCATGGTCTACTTGAGCAAGAACCAGTTGAGCTGAGTTTGGGAAGCAGCTTCTTTGTGTTAACAGTGCACTGCACCAAATCAGTGTGGGGCCAGCACTGTGCTGAGGTAGTGCTGTGACACTGGGAACTTGGGTGTCACACTGTGTGTGGAGCTTTGCTGTTCTCTCAGAACTGGCTGAAATGTCCACTGAGCATGGTGTTGTATTGCCTTGTGTAGACAGGTTCTGAATGCCTTGGGACCTGTCAAGTTTCTTGTAGGCTTGGGAGGTAGGAGTAGCTTTATTATTGCGTTTTTGCAATATTGCAGATAATAGGGATGATGGCCTCTTTTGCTCAAGGCTGTGCTGGAAGTTTCTATGGCAGAGCTAGGAGATTAAGGCATTAAAGTCCTTGGAGTTCCTTATCCATGATGACTTTACCAGTTTAACAGGCTTCAGATGCAGACACTTTGTGTTGACTATTTGGCTGGTGGATTGCTTCACACCTGCTTTTCCCTGCAATTTTTTTTTTTTTTTGAGGGTGGAATTACCTGGAGAAAACTGCAGATCAGATGAAGCTGAAACCTGAATAGCAAGTGTCAAAAATGATGGCAGAGGCTTGTAAAGGTAACAGAAGCAAGATGAAGATTGCAGTTATATATGAGAATGTCTTTTGAAGAATGTGTATGTGGATGGTCACTTCAGACAAATATTTATTCAGAAAGTTATATAGATTCAAGTATAGGAAGCATTGAGCACGTCTTGAACAGTGGAGGTATGTGCTTCATTTATCAACTCTATGAAATCATGTTAATTAGTAAAAATGGAAGCAGAGAGGTGGTGGTAATGTTATGTCTAACTTGCTTTCCTTAAACCTGAGAACGTGAATCATATAAGGGGATCCAAAAAAAGATTTGGGTTGCATTGTGCAGATGTTTCAGTTCATAGTCTGTTATTTATCTACTGTAGGCTCAAATAATGAGTAATAGGGATACCAGAGACCAGCTGTCCTGGAGGTGCTCAGGAGACTGCTTTATTCTAACTGCAAATTGTTTTATTTCCTGAATAATATAAACTGATGATTTCTTGTCACTTATTTAGGCATGTCTAAATAAGTACAGGAAATAATTTTGCAAATCATAATGTTATGATACATTTTCTATCAACAGCTGAAAACATTTCTGAATAGACACAAGTCTCTGAAGTCCTCGAGGTTTTGAGGAATGCCAGAATTGACACTAATCAAATTTACTACTGCAGATTTTTCAAGATACTGTATGTGGTTGAGCAAAATAATTTGAACTGGAGAGAAGTTAGTAGGGAAAGGTTTGCAAAAAGGAGTTGAAGTAAGGCTATGCATACTTTTCCTGGTAGGAACAGGAATTTTGCAGTGAACATTTGTATAATTGATGTTAAGCTACTACTGGGTTTTGTTTTATAATGATGGATGAGTAGCTAAGAATGTCAGTCCAACTCAAATATGAATTTGTATCTCCAACATTAACATGAACTAAAATCTGAATCTAATACCTGAAGAAAGTATTCTATGTATTTATTCTGCATCTTTGTTTAAGAATAGGTGGAAATTATATTTTCAATTTATAGAGTGTAGAGGAATTTTATTAAAAGTTACAAAGCTCCAATAAAAGACAGGGTGTATATGTGGATAATATTACGAGTTCATTAACAGATTGGTAGTTATTAGTCTGGTGGAAACATACATGAGGATATTCTAGCTCTTCTTTTTCTATAATGCACTGAGACTTTCACTCTTAGTACAGTTTGTTGCAAGTCAAAATTTTAATTACAATAGCTGTTGATATGGGAACTATAACAATCATCTTTGATGGGACTGGGAGCAGCTCTCTACAGAGTGTTAATAAAAAAACCCAAATAAAACAAACTTGAATTGCTTTGGAGCGGTTTATTAAATATAACACCTTTTCAGTCTCTGTAATGCTTGAATGTCTCTTATTGGCTTGAAGATTTTTATCCACCATTTGAAGTGTCCTGTGTGTTTTTATTGCTATAATATGTTCTGTTTTGAAGACTTATGAACCACTGTTTGTAAAAATATGTGCCTTAAATTTTATTCCTAAATCCAGAGACAGGAAAGAGAATTTTAAAAACATGGAGTGCCAATAATTCCCTTAAGATGCTCATTAGAGCTGAAGTTCTTGTGTGCAATCCAGTAGTTATAAATTCCAAGCCTAGAAGGGCTTGCAGGGTCTGGTATATGCCTGAAATAAAGCCAGCAAATCTCTGTGCAGCAGCAGGGATGCAGGAGTAGTCTTAAAACCTCTTGCACCTGCCATATGTGTCCAGTTGCTGTAGATCTGAGTATGAAAAGCTCACTGGATACCTGTGGGAGGGCTAGGCACACTTGTGTTCCTGCTGCACATTATTATATCTGTGTCAACAGATCATATCTGTTACTAGATTTACATGGCATTACTGACAAAACATACTCTGTTTGTGCTGCCTGTCAAAGACCTATTTCTGCCCCCCCCCGCCCCACTCCCCCAACGTGGAGGACTAGAAAAGATGGGCAGACAAGTCTCTAGCTTAGCTACCTGGTAGTATGAAGTAGCTGTAATGTTGGCTTAACCCATGACTGGAAGACTCTTCTGTTGACAGAAGGTCACTGAGATGGCACTTCTACTGCCTGAAAAGGCTTCTGCTTTCCTGTTCAGTGTAAGCATCCTTTCCTGAGTAAAAGTGAGTAGGCTGTAATGTTTCAACACACAAGGAACTCCTGGCTACCAGAACAGCTCTCTAAGTCCATATGAAGCTAGGTGTGAACTATTGTGCCTGGGATCAGCCCAGGGATAAAGGAGAGCAAATGTGAATATAATATGAAACTTATGCTGCTCCAGCCTTTTTTCTGTGAGGAGACACAATAAAAATACAGCTTAGACTAGGGCCAAGCTCTGTACAGCAGAGAAGTTGCCTTATAATTTGAGATGTGTTGGGGATAAGTGGGAATAATATAAAACAGAGTGACAGTGTAAGGTAGGGTGGACTTGCATCAACTACCTTGTATACCTAGTTCAGGCACATGCTGTATTGGTTGCTTTCTATTGTTTTGTATTTTATTCTTTGCTTCCTGGTCATAGATAGTCTATCACACCTATCTGATCCAGAGGAATATGAGCTTTGAAAAGAAATATATCAGTATAAGGGAGAGAAGCCATCAGATCCCCAGTGCAGTGATATGATACCACTTGCTGAACCAAGAACAGTATATGCACAGCTTCTCTGGAAACATCCGATATTTGAATTTTCACTGACTTGAATGGTGATATGGTTTTTTGGTGCTGAGGTTAGCACTGTATATAGTTCCTGTGAAACTGCTATGCTGTCCTGAAGAGTATTTGTCCCTCACGCCAAGGTTAGCAGCTTTAGACATGAGGCTGCCTTTGTTGCTTTGTATACTAGCAGTCTACTTTCTGACAAGCTGCTTCTCAGTGCTTCTCAAGACAAGTGTAGGCTTTGACAACTGTGGCTGTAACACTGCTGTGTGAAGCTTTAAAAGATCAAGTTTGCTGAATGTGGATTTTATTGCCCAAGTGTCAGGAAAAAGTAGCCATCGAGGTTTCATGGAAGATAAAACTTTCAAGTCTTACAAGGGTTGTGGACTGTAAGATGTAAATTTTTTTCTGGACGTCTTAAGCATTTTTTGACCTATCTCTTGATGATAATCAAAACAGCATCAATATTGCTAATCTTGAGTCAAAATTCGCTGTGCCAACTTTGTAGCAGCCACTCCATCAGCATTGTTGGATGGACGAATGCAGAGATGTGGTTGGCCAAATAAGCCAAGGTGTTTTTGGTGACGGGAGAAAAAAAGGATTGATAGAAAGAAAATAAATAATCCTGGAAGGTGTGTGTTCACTTGTTCTGTTCCTCTTAGAAAATCAAGGATGTAGTCCGGCTTTTCTCTGTCATCAAAGTAAGTAATTTCAATAGCTTCAAGCATGTCATAGATTTGGGACTTGATTTAATTTCAAAGATAACAAAAATTTGTGCCAGGTGTTCTGTGGGTTTTTGCCAGAAGTTCTAAAATAGCCAAATGAACTTGAGAGACCAGTAGCCTATACCTGAGAGAGAAGTTTTGAATGGCAAAAATCAGCAATCTCCCCTCGGGCAGAAGCTATGTGCAGCACTGTGAACTGCAGAAAGCTAAAATACACATTATTAACCTGACTAAAGTCAGAGCTTCGTAAATGCATGGAGAGTGTCTGAGGATCTTGGACAGATGTTTCAGATGTTAAAACAGGAGAGGCTTTGCCCATCCTGACAATCTGTCACTGTGCATGTGCTCAGTAGGCAAATAAGAGGGAACGCCAGCTTTTTTCATGTAAATCTCCAGGGATTTTCCTCTAGGGTTCAGAGCTCTGGCAAAATGCTGTCTGCAGGAATAATTAAAATGGGGAACACCCCCCTCTGCAAATTTAAACAAAATATCCAGTGCACAAGCACAGCGTATGTGCATCTTTGAATTCAACTTATTAGTGTTTACAGTTAGGAAAAAATCTATCCCTTAGAAAATACCTTATTAAATTAAGTATTTTCAGGCTGTCTAAAGGAGTACATGGTTTTGTACTGGGAATTGGTTTCTATCCAGTATGCTTTACATGTATTTGTTGAAGCATACAACGTACTTGTATTATTGCACCTTTTTGATTCTTGGATGATTTCCCCTTTGGCATACTAGTGACAGTTTTTCATTGGTTATTCATTTATATTATTGATTAACACCTACCAGACCAATTTATTAGTCCCTCTGAATCCATTTTAGGTATCAGGATTTTCTAATGGAGAAATATCTCTCACAGAATACTAATATCACACTTGTAAAACATTCATTTGCCTAATTTATTGTACTGTGTATGACAATAACCAAAGCTCAACAAATAACGTCCTTTAGTTGCAAGCCTCCAATGTTGCAAAGCCTCCTGGCTTTTTTTGACATGGAAATATTAGTTGGAGCACAAGTGAAACCTATTTTCTGTCAAGACTCATGGGGCTCTTCCTGCCCATGATGTAACTGTGCTAGAATTCCTCTAAGGAAAGAGCTTTTCCACTGTTTGGGCATGTCTGTAGAAATAACCATATGTGGTCTTGTTTGTTGCATTTGGGGGAAGTGTGGAGATTGCCTCTGCTCTTTGTGTCTTGGGGAGTAAGGAGTGAACCAGGAAAAATGAGGCAGTTCTTTATCCTGGCATGAGTTAAGCAGAGAATGGTGTGAATAGGTGGCACAGAAAAGAGGTTTCCTCAGGAGAACTCTTTTGGGTCAAGGCATGGCAGCCCTGGGACATAAATGTCCAAACTGTATCTTCAGAAATGCCATATGGGCTGATAATATTAAGTACTCTGGTTCAGGAGCATGTGGTCCCTATTGTACTGCTCAGCAAAATCTCTTTGCACATCACTAGGTACATTTTTATTTTTTTTTTAAAAGCGAGTTGTCAAAAACCTTGTATGCACATGCCAAAATTACTGATTAAAGGCTCAAATCCTGAATGGTGGTGAAATCGTACAAAGCTTAGAATATATTGTTGTTCACTAGATGTATTAGCTCCCTTGGCCCATATTTTCCAGTAACTAGCCATCTCATTTGCTTTCCATACTAGCAGATAAAACTTGTTTCGCTCATAATTTTCTGCCTTTGCTACAGCTGGTGATTGACATGCTCTTGATGACTGATGGATGTTTGCTTGAAAGACTTTTGCATGATGCCTGGGGCAGGCCTAGGTGTATGGGGGAGAAAGCCAGAGGTCAAAAAAAATAGGTATGAATAAGACCAGTATCCTGAACTTCAGCTCTTTCCCTCCACAATGGAGTAATACCAGAAACTCTTATTATCTACAATAAAATGCAGTACTGCTCTTGGACCTTTCTTATCTGAAGTGCCTAAACCAAAAAAAAATAATTAAATTTAACAAATTAAAAGAAATGTTATAATTAACAAAATGCAATTAAGATAGTATAAAAATGCCACAACTATTTTTTTTTCTATAATCCTCCAGTTTCTGGATCTCCCCTCAGAAGAATGTGTTAGAATGGCACTTGTACTTTACCAGGGGAACATAACTAGAGAGAGTTCACAGTAAGGCTGTGATTTAAGATGCAAACAGATGTTGGCCAGTGATGTAGATGCAGCAGATGAATAAGTGATGAATCAGGAGAGCTTTGCATCGTACAAAGGATGTTGTCAGTGCAAGTTGTCCTGTTTCTTTTCTTTAAAGACACCTCATTTGGGATGTGCTCTTTTTACTGAATGAAATATAATGACTGTTTTCTGACTTGGTAACTACTTTGAAACTGGGTAAAGCATAGGCTGCAATTATGAACTAGAATTTACTGAAGCTGAGCATGCAGTTTGTGGTGTCATACCGCTTTGAAGCCAGACGTTTCATACTTAACACATTTCATGGGATCAAAAATCAATATTTAAGTAACTGCAAGCATGCCAGAAAAGTCACATGAACTTGAACTTAAAATTTATTTTTCAATGTCCTCTTTAGACAATGCTATGGAGTCATGTATTTCAATGAGATTTACAAAGCAGGAAAACGTTATGCTAGGGTGTTCCATAACCTTCATATTCAGCCTCTTCAGAAACACCATTTCTTGCTGCCTGTGGGGTCCAAATGGAGCTTAGGGAAATCTGAGGCCCCAGACTAGGGAGGAAAAGGGCTGGATTAATAAATGTCCATAGGCTGTGGAAAGAATTTGATGCTGACTAGCATTTTCCTTATGGGCCCCCTTCTGCAGTGAGAAACTGCATTTCACGGGGTATTTGCAGAAAGCTCCAGCAGAGCAGCTCCACAGAGTTACAGTCTGGAGCATGCTATGAGAGCAACAAACGTTAAGTCTGGCATGGAGTGGAGGGGTTCCATGAAGACTGTCTGCTGCACCTTCTAGCAATCTGTGGATTATTTCTTTATAGAGAGGTTGATACATCCCAGTCATCTCTCCTGAGCATATACTTAGGATGCTTTTGTCCTCTTCTGTCTTCAGCATTCCCCATTCAGTTCCTGATACAAGGGTTGTGTGTACAGAAGAAATGTGGGAAGGTTGTCTGGTGGACACAATGTACTATTTTCTTCATGGGTTTTAGTGGAAGGCCCTAAGAAACCAGAAGGCATGGGTTCTCATGACTGCAATGATTCATGCTCTCAGTAAAGGAGTATATGCCCAGGTTCTTAGTAAGCAAATTAATTTTTATGTGCTAGTGACTATATAATTATTTGGCTTTACTGACGCTTTAGAGTTTGCACAAAATAACCTTCTAGTTTCTTCTTGCTCATTTTTTTCCCCCTCTGCTTGTGGTAAAGAGTGCTCAGAATGAATGTACAGTGTGCTAAATAACTCTTAATTTGATTTAATTATTTGCTTTATATATTCTAATGCTTAATGTGGGACCCCTAACAGACTGGACTTTCCCCTGGGTAGATGGCAGGTTGATTATAAGATACCCACCCGTAAGCACCGTCAAAACTAGCTTTAGGCATGTCTTTATTGTGAATGACTTGTCCTTGTGCTGTCACTTAGCCATTTGTAGGTTCCTCTCTAGATTTCTGAAGCTACCCAGGTTGTGAAGCATGCACACAGCATGAATTTAATGTTTTGAATTTTAAAACCAGGGTCCCTTCAAAGGTCTGGTTTGGAGTCTATCCTTACAAGCAGGTGAATTGACACAATAAAGGGGATAGTAGTTTCCAGAGACCAGGTAGCTCTGACTGGATGGGGCTAAAGTTGGAAGAGAGAACAGATTAAAGCCTGTTTACCTGTAAAAGAGCAACTTGGAGCTGCAGGTTTAGTCTGTGATTCAACAATCCTTCCTGCCAGATCTCTGCTAATACTAATTAGGTCTGGATCAGCGTGTGCGCTCAGTTGTGCCATGTTGAGCCAGGCACACAGCACATGCTGTGCTGTTGCTACCAGACCAATGCCAGCTGTGGTAGCGGAGATGATACCTGATCCAGCATAAAGTTAAGAGTGGTGTAGACAGATGTCACCTGATCTTGCCAAGTCTGCTGGGACAGCTATTCCTTGAACATTTAACAAATCTGAAATAACAAAGTGAGTTTTCGCTGGCTCTGCAGTCTCTGTCATGGCTTCAGTATTCCTGATGCAGCAGTAAGCATCTTAAAGTAGTATTCTTCATCTCAGACAACCATATCTATGCTGTCTCACTAAACATCTGCCTGTACCATAATAGGGGGTTTAGTGATTAAAGCTTGTAGATACAAGATTTTTATTTTTTTTTTTAAAAAAGAAATTCTAGTCTGTTTGGACATTATTATTGCTAAGTTGACAGGCAATTTTGTGCCAAATGTCTGGTCCTGTAAATGCTTAAGAGCGAGTATGGTTTTGTTGGCTTCAGTTAGCACTTTAGTTATCAAGCTAACACTTGTTAGCTGTTGGCGTGATTTGGGTCGTAAGCCAAAGAAAGATTTCCATGATAGAAAGGTAAACCCCATAGACACCAGTTACTTTATTTTAATTGGGATTCAGTGGGAGTCTAATTGTAAGTGATATCCTCTGAAGGGCTATCCACAAATTCTGTTGAAAGTTGGATTGGGATATAAAGCAGTAAGAGGACATTTTTGATATATATTACTATTAGTAACCTGGGTTTACATCTGTCATCTAAAGGAGAGTTTTTATATCTAATAAACAGCAGTCTGTGTGTGTGTCTGTCTGGAAGCAGATCTGGGGACTCTGGTATCTTTTTTGAGGTGCAGTTCTGTGTTAATAACATAGGAGAAGTGTGGCTCGTCTTCTCATAGTACTAAAAGTAAGATAATCCCTGCGTAAGGAATCAGTAAGTATGGTCTGCTTAATCTAGTCCCAGTGTGAAACTGTTGACATTTGTTCTTTTTTTCTATCATTATGTGACTGGGCCTGTTTTGTGCTGGATTAGGCACAAATCTCCTATGCAGCACATTTGGCATGTTACTAGTAGTTTAACTTCATTAATAATGTATGAAGGAAATGTAATCCATGACAAGGAAGGAAAGAAAAGTATTTTTACAGCTACCAAATCCTCTGGAATGGGTAATTATTCAAGATTTGATGTTTGATGTTATAGTTTACAATTGAGCTCCTTTCACAGAATTAAAAAAAAATAAAATACACACAAAAATATAGTGGCACTATAAGAAAAAACGTGCTCATTGTTTGAGGTTGCATGTACTGGTTTAGAGTGCATCAAGTGCAGAGAGAAATGTAGATTGTAAAGAGAATCTTAGTTGTCAGCAGCGCTGTTCTTGTCTCAATGAAAACAAACTCAGACAATATAGCAGGCTTTTTAAAGAAAATAAAAAAAAGAAAAACCAAGCTACTCACTGAATTATGTTGACCTTGCATGAGAAAAAAGATGAATTGTTTCTGTGCATTAGCTAAATAACATATATATTGTTTTACGGGCTGTTTTAAACTAATTTCTTATTCAGAAACTCAATAGCATGCTTGCTATACCCTCTCACCTGCAAGTCAGTCCTAAACAGCCTCAATATTTGTAGTGGCTGAAAAGTCATGATGTGGCAGAGGGAGCCTAAATCAGCCCCAAAACAGCGGTCACTTGCAACTACTTTTGTGCTCTCTACTCCTGTCACATTTGTGCTATCAGAGCAACAGCTGGGGAGACCTTTTTCAACAAAGATGAGTGTCAGATAATCCTGATGAGATTCCACATCCAACATCTTTTGTAATTATGTCACATTCAGCTGTAATGGAATAATTCAAGCTGAAAGGACAAGCTTTGATCCTTTCTTAAACCTTTCCCTGTGGATTGGCTATCTAAAAGATTTAAAGATATTTCTGTTACAAGACCTAGTTTTTCCTCAGAGAAGTCTTGTTTCTGAAGCAGCAAGATCTGTAAGAACAATATTATTTGCCAAATATATCTCAAAGCATTTTTGTGAAAGATGACAATAAAAGGATGTCCTTCCACAACCAACAAGGAAGTTAAAGAATATTAAAATGAATTTGAACTCGACTGGGTGCACAGCAAATGTGCTTTATTTGATAATGAATCACAGTGGTGTAATGTATAAGTACTGGTGTATAGATGTGTTTGTGCTGAAGCAAACACAAATTTGTTTTGGCAAAGATCATACATATTGGGAATATCTATTTAGTGAAGTAAATATTTCTGAAGAGCCACTCTTTACAAATAATTAGTTTACACTAGGATTTTTGAAATAAGGTTTGGTGACCAGTCTCCTATTGAATTTCAATACAATTTCAGTACCTTATGCCCCTAGGTTCTTTTGGTAAACTTAAGTTGGAAAGGCCTTTAGGCCTACATTTAAAAAAAAACCAAAGATCTTCAAAGGCGTCTCTTGTCTTATTTCAGGACAATATTTTTTTATTTGTTAATGTTACAGAATATGGCACTGGCTATTTTATGTTTCTGAATAAAATGATGTGGCTATGGATATGGAAACTGCTGTAGAAGATCTTTCCCTGGGATCCCTTTGGCCTCAGTTCTGAGGACAGAGTTCGGATCCCTAATATTTCTGTGTGTCAGATTTATGCCAATGTAAATCCCTTGACTTCAGTGGACGTTTTTCATTCATTTCCTGGCCTCCTCTGGAAAGAGAACTGTTTCTTAAGGTTTTCACACATGGACTACATTAAGGGGTCACATACAGATGTTACTCTTCTGGCATTTCCATCAGCCGAGGTCAATAAAGTGCTATCTGGGCTAAGAATATAGGGTTGGGCATGTGTTTAGTCAGCTCCAAATTTCCTACCTGTCAGACATGAGAAATTCAATGTCTTTTTGTGCATGCCTGCTTGTTTAGGGTCTGAGAATTGGTGTGGCAGGGGTCATTTCTGAGGGCTGTGCTGGTGGAGTCCTCTGGTATGCCTCCCAAATAACCTGGTGCGTGCCTTGCTCCTGCCTCCTAATGTTTAATGCTCACTGCTCTTCATGGTTTTGAATTTGTGAGGCCTGTGATAGAAGCTGACCTCTTCAGAGGTATACAAATGGGAAAGGCCTGCTTTCACACAGTGTTATAAAGCTTCCCTCTCTCCTCCAAGTTTCTGCTACACATGTAGAAAGTTATTAATTTTGCCTTAACTTGAATTTGGTTAATAAATAAAATTAATAACCAAGGTCCTGGGAGAATGTTTTTCTCTCTTTCCCAGGATCTATTTCAGTTTATCTGCAAGCTAATAAATGGTAGTGACTAATGATTGGTATGAGCAAACCCTCAAGAGCATCAATTCAGAAAGTAACCTTCAGTTTGGACATTTATCTGAGCTAGCTGTGTCTCTTGAGTGATCAATCTGGTCTGAAAGCTTGAAGGATTTCTTCTTCCATTTTGCTGGTTGAGAGGAACTGTTCTACTCTGGTTCAGGAGAGTAAAACTCTGGGATGTAATACACAAAGTTGTTCTGTGCCTCTGAGAATGGATGCGGAGAAGGTCAAACTTTTTAACTGTTTTGTATTTATTACTACAGAATGGGACAATTGCACACTGCTGGCCAGTGCAGTTAATACCCCATGTTCCTGTATGGATAGGAAAGCAAGTCTTGGATTTTTCATGTTATCTGCACCTGTCCTTGACCATAGAGTGATATTTATTCAGTTGTTTTTTAAGCATTTCTTTAAAATTTGTGGAGGGCGGATGAGGTACTAAAAAGCTGAGGAAAAGGAAAAACGTTTGCTTTTCTTTTAAAATAGGGATTGGTGAAAGGAAAGGAACAAAGGACCTTGTAGACTAGTCAGACTGATTTTAATCTTTGGCAAAATTCTGGAACAAATTAATGTACAGTTTGAAAATATCTAGGAAATGGAGGATGAAGAGCAGCCAAAAATATCTCGAGAACAAATCATGTTTAACTCATGTAACCCCCTTCCATGGCAGGGCAACATATCTGTGGATAGAGGCAAAACAATAAATCCCTCTGTTTCCTGGCTTCAGAAAAGCTTTTAAAACAGTCTTACACAACACTATTGTAATGAATTCAAGACATCTGAGCTAGGTGAAACTATTGTAAGGTGGACTCAAGACCAGTTGGGCAGTTGTACCACAGGAGAGTTACCAGTGACTTGTGGCCAAAATGAAAGGCTCTGCCAAACAGACTTTCTCCGAGGTCTGTTTACAGATTTCATTGATGACTTGGTTATTTTATTGAAGGCTATAATGAACCAAAGAGGGGGCGAGCTGCAATCGTGTTTGAGGATGGGGCTAGAATTCAAAATATTTTTGTGAATTAAAAGTGATCTGACCAGTATAGGATGAAATTCAATGAGGCTGAGTGATTATTTGGTGATAGTAATTGTCTGCATAAATACAGATGAGAAGCAATGGGGTAAGCAGAGGTTCTGCAGAACAAGATCCTGTGCTGAGTAAGTCATGAGAAATGTGGTTTAGCTGTGTTGCTCTGTTGCTAGACCTCTGAACAGGACTATAACAGGAAGGATACAATTTTTTTTTTTCTCCCCTCTTGTCACTGTAAAACTTCAGCTGGAATGCTGTATCCAGTTTCAAGTATTACAGTTCAAGAAAGACTTTGACTTGTTGCAGAGACATGAAAGGAAAGCACTGAGAATTGTTAGATGTTAGAAGGATGAGGACAGACTGAACAGGCAGGGTTATTTAACCTGATGAAGGGAGTGCTAGAGGGGGTGACAAGGTAGTCTGTAAGCCTGTTCTAAAACAAAATAGCAGTAGGACAAGTAGTAATGGACTTGAACTGTAGGAAGATGGATCAGAAGTAGGTTTTTGGTTACTTCTTATCTTAAAAAAAAAAAAAAACACTGAAATATCCTATTGGGAGACTGTATGGTCTGTTCTTGGAGAACATGGAGAAGTTAGGTAAGTACCTTCCAAGAATGATCAAACCATGGATGATACTATGCTGGGAGTGAGGTACAGAAGATAACCTCTTGATATCCTTTATGACAATATTTAAAAATGCTATGGTCCTTTCTTTGTATATGTGTAACACTAAAAGTACAGCTGGAACTTGAGTATCGGTATACAAGTGCCAAGGACACTAATCTTACAACCTTTTCCAGAGACCCATCTGTGTATGATCATTGAAGAGTCAGTTCTTCAGCCGCTGGAATAAAAGACAGGCTGTTGTGGTGGATTTACAGGGATTTGGTCTTGTAACTTTTGAGTGCATTGGCCAACATAAAAATTAGTCTTAGGTTTAACAAAAGCTTTCATTAAAGCTTAGGTGTCAGTATAATCACAAGGGAAACCCAGATTTGGATACAGTGGATAAAGTTTCACTGAACTGAAGACAGGAGATGTAATTGCAGTTGGGCAAAATCAAAACAAATGTAACCAATTCAATGCGCTGAAGTGTCATTTCAGCAGTAACCTGACAGTTGTGCATGTGGAGAGCATGGGGGAGCTGCCTCTACATGTTAGTACTTCCTCTGCTAAACCACTCTATATGTTTATAGGTAATGTACTGCCCAGTGGGAAACTAGCTCAAATACTTTCACCTTTTATTAGAAGGTAGAATTTTAATAAAATCCAGTCATTCTAAAGTGGTTCGGGAGGAGGGCAATCTGTCAGCAAACCACAGATTACTTCAGGTTAGTGGGCAAAGCCCATAGGACAAGTACGATGTTGCAAAATGCTGGTGAAAGACAGGAGACTGCTCAGAGGAAAGCAAGAAAGAAAGCCACTGTACTCATTGACAGGCTGCAATAGTAGCTACAAGGCTTAAAGACTTCTAATATAATTCCTGTCTCTGCACCCTATCTACCTGCTGATGCTTTTATAACAGCAATAAATCTGTTATTCCAGGGTTTAAACTTGGTCTAACTGGAAAGCTTTTTGGAAATGTTTGTAACTGGCAATGGAATTATCCAAATGAATGGAGTTACAGGGCTGTTGGTTAAAATAAGAACATAAGAAACAACTACTTTGTCTTCAGGTGGGTTACTGGAGTCATCTGTTTAGCAGAGATGGCTTTAGCTGTTTTTTTAATGGAGTTTTTGAAAAATTTAACCATTAGACTTGATCAGCCTGTTATATTTTGTGCATTTGGCTCAAGCATTCACACTTCTGCTTGATCACCTGGATGGATAAATCCCAGAATATGCTCCAGAATGTGAGGTATAGTGTAGTTTTAAGGGTAGCCTCTCTCTATTAGACATCATATTATTTTTACTCTTCAGCATGAAGTCTGGGATTTCTTGCAAATAAAATGTGTCTTAGCAGTAATTTAAATACAGTAAAACTCTGTGATTTCAAGGCACTTGTAAAGGTCAATATGCTACCAGCACTAGATTGTGTTTGAAAGTAATGAGAAACGTTGATCTCGGAACACTTAATGAGATACTATGTTTGCATCTTTAGATGCACATGAAATCCACAAGTATAAGAATATAATGCTCTGTGAGTCCTTTTAAAAACAAAATAAGTGGTGGTTCTCAACATCTACCCTGTGTGGAGTAAAGCCTCTGAACTACAAATGTGGTATAATGCAATGTGAAAAGTTTCTTTGCAAAATGGGGAATAGCATCAGTGATGTCAAATGGGTATAGGGCAGATATGAAACCAGCATGTTAATATTAACTTTACATTTATTGGGGAATTCCCCTGGAAATTAAGACCTACTGGTATGTTTTAACTGCTTTATAATTGGCATCAGCAGAGAACTGTTTTGTGACCTTTATTATTAAGTATTAATAAAATACAAAACTCTGCTTCAGAAATTGGAAAGGACAAGAAGAATGTCAATCCTGTTTTCCATGATCTTTGAACTACTGGTCCTCATCTTGAAGTGACTTCTTTTTGTTTTTCAGTTTCTCAGATTCTGTAACTAAAATTAGTGGAACTTCAGTGTCCTCTAACTTGTCTTGTGAGCAAATTGTTTTCAAAAAACACTTCAGTATGCATGGGCCTGAAGCTCCATATGCTGCCCACCAGAAGGACATGTGATTGAAAAAAATGTAGAAAACAGTTTCTTAAAAGCTATGGGTATAGCTGACTAAATATTAAGAAAGATACCTTGATTAAGTTGTGCTATATTTACGTTTGCTTTTGACCTAAGAAAACAAATAGTCCTCTTAGAGCGAACACTATTTGCCCAAGGTGTGCTGGTATTTGCTATCTCATCTGAGTCCAGGAAGAACTGCAGCTTATTCCTGTTTAAATCAGCTAAGAATTAATCACAGACGAGCCATTCCAGAAGTCACAAATTTACATCACTGCTGTAGCTGTTGATAACTTATGTCAAGTCTTTATATACCATTGTGTGGTTCCTAAATAGACTGTTTGCGCTGTGAAGCTTGGCTAACCGCTATATGACCTTTATGTTTCATACTTGTGTGTGCATAATAGAAGAAAGTTCCTCTGTTGCTCTTGAAGTCCACATTTGCATAATTTCATATTTCTCAGTGAGAGCTCCATCAGATTAGTGGGTACAAAAATCTCCCTTTTCACTTCTTTCAGTTGAAGTATTTCATGGGTATCAAAAATAATGGTGTTAGCCATCAATTTCATTCCTATGGATCATCCTAGATAAAAACATAAATTACATTTTAGGTTTGTAAAATCTACGTTACATTAAAGTTTTAGGTGATTACCACAGAATAAGCACATAAAAGGTAGCCTTAAAGCAAGAATCAGCCTATTGACTGAGAAAAGCTCTGATTTCTACTCCTTTGCCTTCTCCCCCACATAAGCCGCTTCTCCCCATATGTCAGAAAGCTGAATCCTTTCTTCAAGAAATGGAACTAATCACATCCCTTCCAGTTCCGCTGTATCTTCCTAAAGGCTATCCATCTTTAGTTTCTCCTGGCTCCTCTTCTCTCCTTCTCAGAGCTGAGCGTCTTCTGGAGCATAGGAATGTCTTTCTAACTTGTCCAGACACACTTTTTTTTTTCCTCTTCCAAGAGTGCCTCAGACAGATGCAGAAATTAATCTGTTGTACGGAAGAAGAAGCAAATATCCAGTATCTCTACACATGTTTTAAGTTTTAGACTCTGCTAAAGATGCTTCAAACTTTTCTCAGTTTCTCATACTGACTAGCAATGCAGCATTTAGTCAGTTAGCATAGATTAGCTGAGAGGTTCCTGTAGCTGAAATAAAAATGAAATCATTTTCCATGACCGTAGGTTGTCTCCCAGTTTAGCTGCCTATTTTACTTGGCAGTAAAACTGTTAATGGTGTTAACAGTTGGGTGAAAATGTTACTAGTACATTCAAAAATGGTGGTTTTGAACTGCCTTCATTAGTGTCAGAGTTATCATCTGCTGAAGTGAATGATGTTAGCATCACAGACTGTGCTTTCTGAGTCTCTTCAGGCTTGGGGAAGTGTTTTTGCTTTAGCCTATGGTGACTTCACCATACTGCTGAGGTCTCCTCTCAAGCAGATAAGCACTGAACTCTGCATTTCACTTTGGAAAAGACCAGAGGTAAGAGCTAGGAGAGCAAGACTTTCTTCTTGACAGCTAAGAGAAAATAAGACACACAGGCAAAACAGTGTGAAATATTTCTGGTCAATGAATAAGTAGAGAGAGAAGAGAGCAAAACAGCTGTTAACAAAAGTGAGAGAAAACATGTTTCAGTAATGCTGTAGGTATTATTAAGACAGTTCTTGTGTAACAACATTTCAAAGCCAACTTTGTCTATAGCTTGCAAAGCACTTTCTAAGGGTGTAAGTCTCATTTTCCTGCTTAGGCTGGGGAGTAAGGGTGTAAAAGCAAAGAGACCCTTTTAGAGGTCTCTTTGCAGAGTCCCATTCTCTAGGCTCTGACTAGAGGACATAGGAGATACTGTGAAAGACCATATCTCACTTTTTTTTTTTCCTGTTTGCTGCTTCCTGGTGGAAATCTTAAGTATCTTTACAAATGTGTTTTCTTGCATGACTTCCCCTGTTCCAAATGTGTCAAAAACAACAGAGTTTTTTCACACTTCAGATACTGAACTGTGCAGTTTAAACAAGTAATGTATTTCTTCTGCTTGTAAAATAGTGTCTTCCCATTGTTCCTCCTATGATTACTTTTTTCATGGTTTAGCACATTCTAGGGGAAAAACAGCTAGAAAGCTCTCTTATGACTTCTTGTCTGAGAAAACTGATAGAATTTTACTCCATTCTTTCTTTTTCCAGTGTAAGTGATTTTGCTTCAATCTCTTCTAAGTACAGTGGCAGGGATACAATACCATGGGAATGTTTGGAGGCTGTGTTTCAGTTTGTAAAATCAGTTTATTGCTTCTACTGTGCTGGAATATTTGTTGACGTGTGATACTGATTTCATCTGTAAAAATGCTTGTGAGCAGATTCGTTGCTGACATTGTGAGTCTGCTGTGATTGGGATACTTATGTGTCTGCTTTTAAGAAAGAATTTGTTTAGGGTCAATCCAGGATGCTGGGTTATGTTTCTTTAGGGTCTGAGCATGAATTTAAACCTCGGTTCTAAGAGCCTATATTGTATCTTTGTTAAATCATACAAAAATGACCAAATAGGAAATAAAATATGTAAACCCTACACAGTTGTGCTGGCAGGAAGAGAATCTAAGGAGGTTATGTGACTAGTATTTGTCACATTTTTTTTTTTAGCATATTACTAGAAAGTGATTGTTTTGGAGAAAGCAGTGAGTAACATTTCCCCTCTTTTTTTTTATATGTGGCTAACAGAGAGTTTTAAGTATAACATATTTCCAGTAACTTTAAGATTTAAATATTCATTGTTTCCCCTTTCATTTGACTCTGAGACACAATTGCTATACTGCATGCTCCACAAAGAATATAAGAGATACTTAGAAGAAAATAGTCTGCTTGTTACTTTGCTCTTTCTCACTGAGCAGCAAAATCCTACTGAAGTGCCCACACTAATCTAAAAAATAAAACAACGGACTCTGCCTTTTCCTAACCTGACTGTATAGCTCTGTAATTATGCCTGTTTTCATTGCAATCCTAAAGAAATATTTCACACAGTAACTTCTCAAAAGAGAACACCCAGAGGGATTGGTGGCATAGACTTGTGGTATGAGTAGGTAGTCTTGCATCTTCTGAATTGAATATGAATTTTTGCTGCTGGTGGGTATATTCAGTCTTTCTTTTGTCCATACGCAAATGTTTATTTGGTGCTTTGTTTCAAGACTGAGCTTTGATGGCAGCATCAGATGGACTGTTTAACTTGTTATCAAGTAGAAGAAACCATGTAGTAATTGCCATATTGGATTGTGCTTGTGGTCTGTCTAATGTACTACCATTTCTCTGATGACCATACCAGATGCTTGAGATGAGGATGGCAGACCCCATAGGAATTAGAGGCTTCTATGAAAATTTAATTCTAATCCCTTCTAATGAGAAATTGAGCTGAAGCTGAAGCAGGAGCTTTTATCCTTTCCAGCAGTCTTAGGTTGGTGACTCTAACTCCTCTAGATTTGATCTGCTTTTGGATAGTAATGTGTGGATGGTTTTGTGTGTGTGTGGGGTTGTGTTGGTTTGTTGGTTTTGGTTTTTTTTTGTTTTTGTTTTTTTTTTTTCACTTGTGGCAATGTATTTCGGAGCCTACTGCATGAATTGTGATAAACAGTGTAAATTCTAAAGTAATTGAATGTCCCCTTTCCTACTGAACCAACCTTCTCAAGTGTGTTGCAAATTTGACGGCTTCACAGAGTTAAGTAACAGTGTAGAGAACAGCTACTATCTCCGTGTTTTGTCATTGATGATAGTGTGACAGCTATGGCTGGTGATAGCTTTTTTGCATGTACAGTCTGAGAGGTTCAGCACCTCCCCCACACCCATCTTCTCAAAATCATGCTTCTTATAGAATCATAGAATAGTTTGGTTTGGAAGGGACCTTTAAAAGTCATCTAGTCCAACTCCCCTGCAATGAGCAAGAACATCTTCAACTATATCAGGTTTCTCAGAGCCCCATCAAACCTGACCTTGAATGTTTCCAGGGATGGGGCACCTACCACACCTCTGTGCAACCTGGTCCAGTGTTTCAGCACCATCAGCATAAAAATTCTTCCTTATGTCTAGTCTAAACCTAGCATCTTTTAGTTTAAAACCATTGTCCAACAATCCCTGCTAAAAAGTTTGTCCTTATCTTTCTTATAGGCCTCCTTTAAGAACTAGAAGGCTACAATAACGTTTCCCCAGAGCCTTCTCCAGGCTGAACAACCCCAATTCTCTCAGCCTTTCTTCACAGGAGAGGTGTTCCATTCCTCTGATCATTTTTTGTGATCATCCTCTGGACCTGTTCCAACAGGTCCGTATCTTTCCTATCAAGAGGGAATGCTGGAGGTAAAGACCTCAGTGGTAGGCTGCTTCCCAAACAAGACTTGCACAGCCTCTTCCCCTGTAAACTGCAATGCCCTTGAGTGATTGCAGCTTATGGGATTGCTGAATAATCCAGTTAATGGGGTGATGGTGCTGAAGAGATAGTTAATGTCATGTCTGAACATGTCCTGCAGGGTGTTAGCAAAGGCCTGGAAATAAGGCATGCTATTTTTGGTGCCCTTTTAAACAAAAAAACCAAAAAACCACAGGGAAAAGACAAAGAACCCCAAAACCCAAACCTCAACCTGAAGGATGAGATTGCAGCTGGGTCTTGCTAGGGAAGAGATAGTTGAGTGCAATGCAGGGAGCTAATTGGAGGTCACAAGGTGAGATCCCGCATCCTGGCTGGCAACAGGATGGGGTGATACTGCTGAGTGAAGGGTGACTCCAGAGGAGAAATGCCACTACAGACAGACGATGACATAAATAACTGCCTCATGTCTGGAGCAGGGAGGGCCTGGATGCACCCCTCAGGTTGCCTGAGGAAGGTGGGTCAGGAAAGGGACTGTGAGCCTGGCTGATGACTGTGAGAGAGGGTGGTGTGCCTTCCCATGGGCCTGACTGTGAGGGTCTGTAGTGGTGGGGCCATGTGTGGGCTGAGGTGTGTGGACTGCCTGGTTCCTCCTGCCACTGCCTTCCTGCTCCGCCAATGCCCCAGTATTCTTGAGGTATTTCAAGTTGGGCAACCAAAATTACTGACTTGAAAACCTGTGCTGATTTGGTTGACTTCTGTGGCCCATATTGGTTTAGTCAGGAGCTCAGGTTACTTTGGGCTTGGATGCTACATTAGAGCTCAAAGAGGTATTTTCACTACTTGTTTGGCTAAGGCATTGATAAGCACACAATGTCTGAAGATGTATCCAGTTGCTTCAGTGTCTGTGGCATGTGATTAGATGCTCTTATTCCCACATGAAATCTGAGATGTAGTTGTCAGTAAGGAAGATCCTTCATAATGCAGACTTGTGTGCTATCTCTGACACATCTTTCCTAGCAGGGGATAACCTGCTTTTGCATAGCTGTTATACCTGGTTACGTCATATAATCCCCTAATGATTTGGATTGGGTGGCATGGAACCTCCTTGGAGAAAAGTAATAGTCCAACTTCATTTCCACCTGTGTAAATCTGGATTTTTCTCTCTGTTCTCAAATTAATTTGTATTAAACTGCATGTAGTTGGATCTGTAAGTGGAGTGGTTGGATGTGCAATGCTTGAGTGAGTATCTGGTGAGTTGGAGCTTGCTGGAGTCTACCCTCTTCCCTGGGACTGAAAGCGTCCCCTTGTGCCTGGAGAAGTCAGATGCTGGAAAATATCTCTATTTGCAAGAACAATTAGGCTTGGCTAGGGCTTTGACTGACATCAGTATCAGCAGCATGCATGTACTGTTTGGGAACCTAATGAGCAGAAGATAGTGACTTCAGAGGACTGGAGGGAGTTTATTCAAGAGACTGCAAATCTCTGCCAAATAGCTTATCTCTAAAGAAAGAGATCTATAAATTCCTTAATTACAGTAATCACCTCTTGAGTTTATCCTAGAGCTCTACACAAAGAAAACTTGACCATGATTATTGAAAGTGTAAATGTTATTAGTCACCTACTATTTCCAGTTTCTGGATTACACTTTATTTTTTGTTAAATCCGGGATGTCTCTGTACATAATTAAAAAGCACATTCTTTATCCACCAATTAAATGAAATACATTGTATTAAGTATTGAACTGGACTGAATTTATTAATTTCAAGACCAGGGTATATCTTGGTACCATTAAAAATCCATGCTTGTTAGGATAAATCTTTCTGATGCCATCAGCACTGAAATGGCACTTACAAAGAAGCCTTGGCACACAAATGTGTGGAACCTGTCCAGCCTCTCTTGTGGAAGTATCTGGCTGATTTCTGCCCCTAGCACTCCTGCTTCTAAATTCTTTCCCATTGGTTTCAGTGTCATTGGTTAAATGTATTATTCAACTGAATGATGACACTCTACAAAGCCTGGGTCTCTCTTACACAAGAGTCTCCATAGACATGGGTAAAAGGTTGCAAGGAAAATGTGATGAGTGACAACAGTAGACAAAGAGATAAAATTTGCACTTCCAGAGGCCTGAATGTTGGTTGTGGGGTTTTTTGTTTGGTTTTTTTTTTTTTTTTAGGTGGTGGTTGTGACAGAAGAAAGCTTTAAAAAAAGTATTTCAAGGAGAAAATCAGAGCTTTGTTGATGGTTGAAGGTGACTTTCATTTAACAGAACACTTCTGTGTCCCCAGTAACACCTCAGAAGAGTAATGCAGGTATTCACCGCTGTTTCTTTTATTCTTATTTTTTCAAGATGAATTGTGGTTGTCTCCTTGTCCACAAATCAACAAGGGAAATGAATTTAAATGTCTTAGGCACTAAAATACTTGGGAGGCAAACAATGTGGAGGAATTTTGACATCTGGGCAACTTTATTGTAACTTTTTCTTTTTATTTGCTTGCTTCAGAAATGCATTTGTATGTAGTCATTCTTTTCTGCACTGGAATTTCCTTTGTGGCTGGATATTAACAAAGATGATATAGGAAACGGATTCAGAGTATTATTCTAAGGCTCTGTAAGCATATATTAAAAATGAAAAAAAGAAACCAAAACCAAACCCAACAAAAAACAACCCAAAACAGCCTCAAAAAACCCTACTCAATGCTTTTTAGTGTCAGGATGGCTGAGTTGCCTTGGGTCTGGCACCTTAGACGTTGGTTTTCCCTGCCTGGGGATTTCTGGCCTCCAAATGGAGGCGTGGGTTCATATCCCACTTCTGACACACTTTTCCAGCAGGGGCAGGGAAGTGATCTTACCGCTGTACTCAGTACTGGTGAGGCCACACCTTCAGTACTGCGTTCAGCTCTGGGCCCTTCACTTGAAATACTTAAGCGTGTCCAAAGAAGGGCAACAAAGCTGATGAAGGGTCTGGAGCACAACTCTTATGAGGAGCAGCTGAGGGAACTGGGGTTGTTTAGTCTAGAAAAGAGGAGGCTGAGGGGAGTCCTCATTGCTCTCTACAACTACCTGAAAGGAGGATGTAGAGAGGTGGGGATGAGTCTCTTTAACCAAGTAACTAGTGATATGATGAGGGCTAATGGCCTCAAGTTGTGCCAGGGGAGGTTTAGACTGGATATGAGGAAGAATTTCTTCACAGAACGGATTGTCAGACATCAGAATGTGCTGCCCAAGGCAGCGGTGGAGTCCCCGTCCCTAGAGGTGTTTAAGAGTCATGTTGACATAGTGCTCAGGGATATGGTGTAGCTGAGGACTGTCAGTGTTAGGTTGATGGTTGGACTCGATGATCTTCAGGGTCTTTTCCAACCTAGATAATTCTGTGATTTTTTTTTTCTTTTTTTTTTTTTTTTCTTATATCAATAAAGAAATGCAAAGTTACTGTAAACATTTGACAGGAACTTAACAGCCCCAGCAATTTTTTTGGAGACTTTCTATACTACATCATTTGAAAACATTAATTCTGCTTACTGGAGAGTGTTTAAGCTATCTCAGAAATGTGTGTATGTCTTGTCTAAACAAGAAAGCTGTCCTGGTTAAATTTAAAGTCAGTTGAGAAGCAGATTAGTTGAGGCAAGCCCTGTTTGGACATCCTATTCATAATTTTCCAGCGGTTAGGTTTAACTTAATTGACTTAACCTGTGCTAAAATGAACTTATTGAAGCCAGAATAGTGTCTTGGCACTAATTTTGGCAACAACCAAAATTGTTATGGAGCCTGAGTAACCAGTGCTGCTTGCTCTGTAGATCCTGCTTGAAGAGATTGATTGATATTTGTTTTGGTCACAGAGCTGGGAGCCTAAATTTAGTGGTTGCCTTAAAGAAAGGTTTGGAATCTACATGCTTATATAAAGCTTTAGTATTTGTAACCTTTGCAATTACAGACCAGAAAAAAAAAGAGGCTTCATCTGTTTTTCATCCTGTATTCTTCCAGTCACTGGAAGACACAAAATATTAGATCTGCTTTCAAATATTTTATTTTTGTACCTTAAAAAATTACTGCATCTATGAGAAGACTCATTTTACTGAAGCAATGGTTCATTCTTAGTCAAAATATTTCTCTGGATTTGGGTCTAAACTTCTGGGAAAGCCTTAGGAACTAAGATATTTTTCTCAGCTTCTAAAATAATCATATGCGCCAAAACTGGGAGAAACATCTTTCCTAGAAAGACTTCTGTAATATTTTTGGTTCCTGCTCACTTTCTAGTTAGACTGGGTATTTTTCAACCCTGTTGCAGAATAGATTAGAGAAATACCTTAGAAAAAATGATGAAACTCCAGGTCATCCTTTAAAAGTTACACTACTCTGAAACTGTTTAGTCTCTTGAGATGAAACAAAGCACCAAAACACTGCAGTAGCGCAAGCTCACCACAAGCTTCAGCTGATGTTCTCCCTTATGCTTGGGCGGGTGCTGTGGTATGCATCTTGACACAGTATAGGTGCAGATGGAAGCGGGACAAAAAAAAACCCGGGAAGGCAGAAAACCCCAAGCTGTGGAAATGAAGATGCAGGGTGAGGAGGCTGAAAGCACACTTGTTCTTGACTGTTTTCACGTTCCCAAATGGTCATACTGCTCTCAGGATCTGGACAGGGCTAATATAATCAGCCAGTGTGAAAGAGGGATGAGGATGTCCCTGCCTGGTACTTCACTGGTGAAGGCTGAGGGCCTCATGTAGATGCTTTACTGATTTTCTGCTGACACACTTCTGCACATAATGCTGCAAGGTTCCTCCTCTTTTTCAAAAACCTCTGCGTGAGTTTTCTGGTACTGGTTACAGCCAGGATTAAGTTGTAAGGGGTCATAAACTGACGGTCTGTGAGTACTTCCATGTCAGGTTATGGATTTACTAGATTGTTGGTTTGAATCCTGTTTTAATGTAGACTCATTCATAATGGCAGATGTGCTATTCCTTTCTTCCTTGTCCTGGCTTGACTAAAACAGAACCAAGTTTTCCTTTCAGTGATTTTACTTTTCAGTTAAGTCTCTTCTAGGATTGCAGTTTCTGAAATTAACAAGATGTCTTTCAGACACTATCTGCTTCTAGAAGTGATAACTCTCAATGTTTATAGTTGGTACTGAGCTCACAGTACAATGGTGTGCAGAAAGGCTCTTGCTTATATTTAACCTTCCAAACCAAGGTCACTGCTGAATTCCTTCTATAACAGTTTGGGCCCCCTCTTAGTGTAAGGGTGTAAAAGGGTGGCACCTGTGGGGAGGAGCAGACAGGACAGGTGACCCAAACTGACCATCAAAGTATTCCATCCCATAGATGTCAAGCCCAATAAAGCTGAGGGATCACAGGGGGCAAATCCTCTTCTATGGCTGGTGATCTGGGATGACTCTCTCCATTCTTCTGTCTCTGATTCTGATCTGTGTGTTCCTGAATCCAGTTCCCATCTGCCACTGTGTCCAGGAGTCTATCCTGGGATCCTCCCAAAGCTGCTCTGCAGCACTGGTGGTGACATGAGCATCATCAGGGGAAGCATGCAATTGCAGGGAGGGTGAGGAAGGAATCTTGATACAAGTTTTGTATATATTTGAATATATTTCATTATTTTTCCTCTCATTATTATTATTGTCTTATCTTTTCATTGTTATCATTTCATTAAAGCTATTTTAGGTTTTTTTTCCAACCCATAAGTGTGTCTCCTTTTTCTTCTTTCCCTTCCCTTGTCTGGGAAGGGAGAGGGGTTAATAGAGAGCATCTGTCATCTGTTTAGTGGCCAGCCTAGCCCCATCACGCCCTATCTGCTATGTATGTTGTTTATGGTGCAAAATGTATACCTGTTCTAAATCCACTGTGACCGTGTGGTTCTGTGTTCCTGATTAAGCAGCCATCAGTGTACAGATTTCCTGTTTTCAATCAGGCATGGAGAATACTACGCACATTTTTGAGAAACGCATCTTTAATTTTTTTCTGTAAATCGGCTGTGATGTCTGGAACACCAAGAGCCATACCATGTAATTCTAGAAAACTGCAGGAGTCTCCAGACATTTCAAAACGCCAACAGTCTCCAGCATTTGCATCTCTGCTTAAGTCAGAAACAATAGATGAGCTGTGCTTGCTACTTTACCCATTTATTTATTTTTTTTTTCTTGCTGGTAGAGTACTGCAGATTTTAGTAGTACTGACTTTCATATGAAATAACATTTAAGCAATTATCAAAAATTATTTGCAGAAACTGTTTAAAGCTGTAAAGTTAAACTAACAGATGAATTTTGATTAAAAACTACTTGTATTGTATCAAAGGAACTGTCTTTTTCACACATTACTTGCAGCTAACAATTCCAGAATAGACAGAAAAAAGGCTATCTAAGAGGTGGTTGCCTTCAGCTTTAGCATATGATAAGATGTGAAGACTGGATGTTTTCTACATGGGGCTTCGGAGAGAGTACTTAAACATTTTGAGTTTCTGGGACACCTGACATAGGTTTTTACTTGGGAGCAAGAGACATTGAAGAAGAATTCATATAAAAACCAGAAAACCCAAACCCACCTTTTATTTGCTTAAGATCATTCCCATCAAAGAAACCCATCATTTCTTCCATGCAAGTGTTGTGGGGATTGCTTCACACGGGACTGGAAAGCAGCCAGGCTGCATAGCATGACAGCTACTCAGCAGTCCACAACAATGCTCTGCACCACTAAGAAGCAGGAACTGATTGCTGGTTTTAAATCTGATACACATTTGCAGCAAACATTCAGAAAGCACTTTTCCCCCCTTTTTTTCAGTATTTTGACCGTATCTTCTCTAATGTGCAGTTTCATGAGCCTTAAGTTATGGCCTCGAGTCTCAACTTTTTCTCAGGCTCAACATTAATTGAACAGTCCTACAGAACTGTGTGACTACTCCATCTCTTAACAGCTGCAAAATGTTATCCTACCTTTGCAACTGGTGTTGAAGAGTTATCTCAGCTCACTTACTAGACATTGTTTTATCTTAATGAAGCTCAAGTTTTTCTTGGTTTTGAGGGTTTCTCACAACATCTCTAGCAGTTCTTAAAAACTATTATTCTGCCATGCATGTCTTCTCCGATCTGCACATTGAGCAAAATTTACACAGTTCTTCCAACAGGAAGTCTTTCTCTAATGCAGCCCAGTTAGTTTTCAGACACTTATACACCCTGTAACTCATTGCTAACTTCAAAATAAACTTTCTTAGAAATAAAAATTATAGTGCTGAAAGTATTCTGTGGTTATCCTCCTGCATTTTCCAGCTGACTTGAAGCAACAGATGTTCTGGTTTTCCAAATAAGAGTCTTGACTCGAATGGGGTCCATGTCCTCTGTGCAGCCTGACATAGAAGCATTAAGTGCTCTCCATAGAAGTTCTTTCCACTGATCATTAACAAGCAAACCTGAAATTAACAAGTGGGATAGCTTCACCATTTATATTTTATATAAGAAAAGTGAGCAGAATCTAAGGAATTAGGTGAAATGAGAATGTACACAGTCTCCTCCTATTCTTTCTTAGTGGGAAGAAAGCTCTCTTTCAGATATGGAAATGTCATTTAATCATGTATTTGCTTCCAGAACTTGAAGACTGAGCCCTTCACTTTTTCAGGCTTCCATTTTAAAATATCTGAGACAGTCCCTGCTACAGAATTACATTTGTGCATCTTTGGAATACTTGTGTACAACAAATAAAAAGAAGAATTTCCTGCAAGACAAAGCAGATGCAGAGTGATCTTTCTCAAAGAACTGTCAAAATGTGGGTGACCTCCCACACATCATGAAGTGTCTGTTTGCTCCTTGCCTTCTGAGTATCGAGTATTTACACAACACACAGGGAATAATGCACCTTGCTCTTTATAGCTTTTGCAAACTATAACTGTAGTAGGAGTTGGTTTGGGGAGAGTGCTGGGGTAAGGCTCTCTTTAGAAACACTGCTTTTGGGTTATAGTGAAATAAGATGGTCAAGACTTCATTTCTACATTGTATGTGAAGAAATATGCCTGGCAGCGTGATCTTAATGTGTTGAATATGTACTTGTCATAGCGAAGAGTTTCACCAACTGGAAATACAGAACTATTTCAGGTATTGCATCTACTGTCTATCTTTTCACAAGGAATTTAGATTTATCTGGAGTTTTCCAAAACTGTATTTACTGATGCTCTGTACATGTAAAAATAACTTTTGAATATAAAGCTTCTCAATAATTTGGGAATAGAGATGTATTAAAGCAAATCTATACCTTGTGTTTGCAGTTACTTTTTGTCAAAAATATGCAAGTAAACCTTTAGTTTTGGCCATGAAAGCTTCACAGTGATTACATGTAGAATTATCAGGCAACAGGCTGAAAAGCAAATGGAAAGGACCAAGTTTGCAAGACAGTGCATGACTTGATTGTGGAGCTCCTTGTTATTGGGTTAAGGAAAGGGTGCCTTGAGAGATATTTAGCACTTTAATAAAAGAGACACAAATAACTATTAGCTGGGGTATCTGGCAAAAAATATGTTGTGTACTTCTGGAAACAGTGAAGGCACTCAGATATATAGGTGAAAAGTCACTCTCTCCAACCTGATTTAGTGGGGGATGTCCCTGCCTATGGCAGATGGGTTGGAATGAGATGATCTTAAAGGTCTCTTCCAGCCCAAACCTTTCTATGATTCAGCTGCTTTCTTATTGCACTCTATTTACCTGGTCCTGATCTTCACTATTAGTCTTGCTAGACCTTCATTCAATTTAGACTGGCTGCTCTTCCTTTCTCAAGTTTATATTGGTACACTTATAACTGGCTTGGATGAAATACTAGTGTTGGCTCTACAGATCGCTGGAGCTACAAAGATGAGGTTTTTTCCTTTTGTTTTGTTGTTCTAACAAGAGGTTGTAAGATGTATGATATATTTGAGCACACTGGGATAACTTAAAGATTAACCAGCAATGTGTTACAAACTGCCCTAAAGATATGGAGAAAAACCAGAAGTGGAGCAAAATATGATGTTTAAGCTATTAAGTACAGCTATTAGCTGTCCAAAATATGTGTCTAGAACTGTAAATCACTCTGAATCTTCATAGGTTTGGACACAATTGCATTCTGAATGTGCTTATGAAGGATGGTTGTGATGCTGTCTTTTCACTGACAGAAGCTGTATTATCTCATCCCAAAGTGATGAAATTAAGTGTGTGGCCAGCTAGAGATGGTGAACAATCAGTTTTCTTTGAACCGTGTTATTCATCATTCCTTGTGAAGCACTTTCTTCAGGGCTCTCTTTGCTTGTGAAGCTAGAAAAGCAGAAAAAACATATGTGTGTTTTGCCTTTTTGCTTTGCCTTTTACTTTTTTCCTGAGAGCACAGAAGTTGTCAAAGGTGCTTCTATTTTGCAAAAAAGGCTGGCAGATCAAAGCTAGTTAGTGCAGTCCATAAGAGGAAGCATGGATGTCCTAGAGATAGACCTGGTATCTCTACTCAAACCCTGCAAGAACGAAAAGGGATCTGGAGAATCACCTGATTTGCAGTCACTTATAACCTGTTGTCAAGGTTGCTGCGGCAGCAGGATTCACAGAAACCAGAAGGGATTTCTTCCTATGGCAGCAACGGAAGCACACTGGGTATTACTACTCAGCTGTCTCATGGCTTTTATCTGGTTTATGCTCTTCTCACTAGAACTGGTCACTCTGCTAGTTTTTGGGAGGGAAGCAGAACACTGGTAGCAGTCACAAGGGAAGTGAGCCGTTAAACTCCCATCTGTACTGTTTGCTGTCAGTGGTATTCACATGACTTAAACTAAATCAACTAGACTTCTACAAACACATTTCATTTTTTCCCCCTCTGCATGTATAATGACTGGAAGACCAAATGTTTTAAAAAGCATTGTGTTTGTGGTTTTTTTTTTTTCCCCTAAGGTGTTTTGCTTGATTGAGTCCTTTCTTAATCTTATTCCTCCTTTCTTCTCATTACCTTTGCCTCTCTGTCTCCTTCATCTTTGATAGGGAACTCTCCAAGTTGTGTCCCTTAGAAAGCAGGAGGGAGGAGTGTAGTTCAAGGCCGTGGTGTGTTTTCCTAAGATGTCTGTGCAGCTCAGGATGTGTTTCCCTGTAGGAAATGTTCTGCTGCAAATGGCTGCTCAGGAGAGGCTTGTTAATCTAGTTTCCCAGAGCTTCCTTCTCTTGTAAAGGCTAATTTAGAGGATTGATATGTTTCATTGTTTCGCAGTTATGAATTTTAAATTATATGAAAGTATCCCCTTTGAGAAACTAGTAATACACTTGCTATCTACAGCTATTCACTAGACCAGAGTGTCTTGTAGAGGTACAGATAACGAAAGTGTGTTGTGCCCTGGGTAGACTATGCTAACTGAGCACTACTGACTACCACTATTGTTGGACTTTACAGGCCACCTCTATCAGCCTGTATCCACAGTCTGTAGGTTTAGAGAGCTGGACTGGATTCAGAGGACCAATGGCTGTTATGAATTTGTGTATTTTTAGCAGTCTATGTGTCATCCTAATTGATGGGAATAGATTGGCATTATATATTGAGCTTGATTCCTGGGGTATATTTGGATTATTTAACAATGCTATCTTTAGAATACCATCAGCACGCTAATCCTCATTAGTGATATGAACAACATATGTCAGTGTCATTTAACTAGATGAATTGGTACTGCTGGCCTAGGCTGCTCTAGTGACTTTTTTTATAAGCTATTATAATTAACATTGAAAATAATGTATAATAGAGCTAGGAAATTTTGTTTGCTTATTTTTCTAAACCTGTGTTGTTGTGAAAAGGGTGAAATTTTGAAAACGTTGATGTCTTTTGTCACAACTTTTAATCTGTTTGTTTACTATTGCTGCATTTCTGAGATCCCAACATGCAGCTGTGACTTTTGTTGTGAGTGAATATTACGTAGCAATTGAACTGGCTTGATGTGTTGGGCTACAAACACTTCAAGGAAGCATAATAAATTCTGCTGCTTTTCAAGGTCATTGTTACAATTTGCAAAATGAAGAGCTCTGGCTAAAATAAGTCAGAGAAATGTCTTATTCCTGTAGTGGTTGAACTCTTTGGGTACATAGGTAAACCTAGGGATGGGCATTGTGGTCTAGATGAAAGATATATTCGGGACCTTGCGATGTCTTTGAGTTTGCTGAGCTGCAGATAGGCAGAATTATAAGAAACATTGTAAATATGAAATGATTTTCCCTGAGGTGTACCCCGCCTGTTTTCTCAACAAGTATACCTTGAGCTCATATCATTGTCTTCTGTTTGTTTGCTGGTAATTTTCTAATAATTTGTCAAGTTCAGCTCATGCTTTCACTGTTCGGCTAATGTACGGGGGAATGTTCTACAAGTGTTCCATGATCTTTCTAAATTATAATAATGAAGGTAAAGCTTGTCTCGAAGTAGTTATGTTGTAATTTTACTGTTTGTTGTTTTCTGGGCTATTTACTCATATAATGTGCATAATATTTTATATAATATCTTGTAGGATTCCATGGTGAGCCCTGATTATAGAATCATAGAATGATTTGTGTTGGAAAGGACGTCAAAGATCATCTAGTTCCTTAATCTACTTCCTCTTATCCTGATTTCCTTAAAAAAAAAAAGTCCCAGTCTATAAGAATCATAGAATAGAATCATAGCATCACTATGGTTGGAAAGGACCTCCAGGATCATGAAGTCCAACCTTTATCCCATCATCTCCCTAACCACTAGACCATTAGACCGTGGCCTCAAGTGCTTCATTCACTCGCTTTTTGAACGTCTCCAGGGACGGCAACTCCACCTCCCTGGGCAGCCTCTTCCAGTGCCTAACCACCCTCTCAGTAAAGAACTTCTTCCTAATATCCAATCTAAACTTTCCCTGATGCAACTTGAGGCCATTTCCTCTTGTCCTATCATTAGTAATCTGGGAGAAGAGACCAACACCAGCCTCACTACAACCTCCTTTTAGGTAGCTGGAGAGAGCAATGAGGTCTCCTGTCAGTCTCCTCTTCTCCAGACTAAATAACCCCAGTTCCCTCAACCAGTCTTCATAAGACCTGTTTTCCAAACCTCTCACCAGCCTCGTTGCCCTTCTCTGGACTCGCTCCAGCACCTCAATGTCCTCCTTATACTGTGGTGCCCAGAACTGGACACAGTACTCGAGCTGTGGTCTCACGAGTGCCGAGTACAGAGGCAGGATCACCTCCTTACTCCTGCTGGTCACACCGTTTCTGATACAAGCCAGGATGCCGTTGGCCTTCTTGGCCACCTGGGCACACTGCTGGCTCGTGTTCAGCCAGCCGTCGACCAGCACCCCCAGGTCCTTTTCCACCAGGCAGCTTTCCAGCCACTCTTCCTCAAGCCTGTAGCACTGCATGGGGTTGTTGTGGCCGAAGTGCATGACCTGGCACTTGCCTTTGTTGAACCTCATACAATTGGCCTCAGCCCATCGCTCCAGCCTGTCCAAATCCCTCTGTAGAGCCCCCCTACTCTCAAGCAGATTGACACTCCCACTTAATTTCGTGTTATCTGCAAATTTACTGAGGGTGCACTCAATCCCCTCATCCAGGTCATTGATAAAGACATTAAACAAGACTGGCCCCAAAACCGAGCCCTGAGGGACACCGCTTGTGACCAGCCTCCAACTGGATTTAACTCCATTCACCACAACCCTCTGGGCCCGGCCAGCCAGGCAGTTTTTAACCCAGCGAAGAGTCCACCTGTCTAGATCACGAGCTGCCAGCTTCTCCAGCAGAATCCTGTTGGAAACAGTGTCAAATGCCTTGCTGAAGTCCAGGTAGACAACATCCACTGCTTCTTCCTCATTCACTAGGTGGGTCACCTGATCATAGAAGGAGATCAGGTTGGTTAAACAGGACTTGCCCTTCATGGACCCATGCTGGGTGGACCTGATCCCCCCCTTTGTCCTGCACTTGCCGCGTGATCTCCCCCAAGATGAACCTTTCCATAACCTTCCCCAGTACCAAGGTCAGGCTGACAGGCCTGTAGTTCCCTGGATCCTCCTTCCTGCCCTTCTTGTAGATGGGTGTCACATTGGCAAGTTTCCAGTCACCTGGGACCTCACCCGATAACCAGGACTGCTGACAGATGATGGAGAGTGGCTTGGCAAGTTCCTCCACCAGCTCCCTCAGCACTCTTGGATGGATCTCATCTGGCCCCATAGACTTGTGGGTGTCTAATTGACTTAGCAGGTCCTTTGCTACTATTTCCTGGATTATGAAGGGTTTATTCTGATCTCCATCCTAATCTTCCAGCTCAGGGGACTGAATACCATGAGGATAACTGGTCTGACTGTGAAAGACTGAAGCCAAGAAGGCATTAAGTACCTCAGCCTTTTCCTCATCCTTGGTAACAATGTTCCCCCTCGCATCCAATAAAGGATGGAGATTCTCCCTGGTTCTTTTTTCATTGTTTATATATTTGTAAAAACTCTTCTTAAGGTAAGATAACCTTCTCCCTAATTCTCTAATAGTATTGTTTCTTGAGAGCATCCTGTAAGGGATGAGTCTGTACACTTACATGAGCAATTTACCTGCAGGTGTAGGGGAATCTGCCACTGATAAGTTTGTTCTTTTGCTTTCCATTTACCTATGCCTTTTTACCTACATCTTTTGGTCTAAATCACTGCAGTATGGCATTGCTATTCTCATTGAGATGAGTGGCAAACACAGATGAATTTAGGATTTTATCTAGAGAACTATGGAATACCAAGGTAGTCAGGCCAGGACTGTGTTGAATGTCCCCTCTTATGGGAGATGAAAGCAGGAGGTCCTTAGGTCCTTTTTCCTTACTTGCTCTGCAAAAAGGCAAATGAGAAATTAGTCTGAAAAGTTTGTTACAGGGAAGTGAATGAAAGTGTGAGTGTGGTGATACTTCTATAAGTTGCATTATTACTCCAGAACACTCTAGTAAGATCTTCTCTGTTTAAAGGAAGTATAAACATGCTGCTTCTTTTTTTTTTTTTTTTTTTTTTTTAACAGTATTTGGATTGCTTTCTTTAGTAACCAAATGCAAAGGTAAGTTATGACAATGGAAGAATCATGGTGATGTTAAATGCTGAATGCTGCCATAGAGTTGATTAAAAATGTGACCGAACAACTTGTGTGGCCAGTAGAAACCATGTGTGATATAATCTAATATAATTGTCAATGCAAGCAAGAAAATTCTTGGGAAATGAATTTGAAAAAGAAGTGGAAAAAGATATTTAAGAATGTTGTAGGGCAATTTAGGTTGAAAGGGATCTCTGAAAATCATCTGGTCCAATCCTACTCTGAAGCAGGGCCAACTGTGGTTCTAGAAGCATTTCTCATAGTGGTGTTTATAGCAAGCTGCTTTAACCTTCCACATAAGAGAAAACAATGGTTTTAATTTTAGTAATTCCAGAATAACTGGTAGAAATGAACCTAGTAAATGTCATAGCTATTCATTTGGACAATGCTTAATTTTAATCTGACAGCTAACACTATTGTACCCCAAAGAGTGCAAAGGTAGAATAATTAAAATGTCATTGTAGTACTGTTCCACATATGTTTTCGCTATTTCAATGTAACCTTTTAACATTTTATTTTTAATTTTTAAAAATGAAATAGCGTTTAAACTGCCTAATGAGGCCAGAGCCAATGGAATGTTTTGAAAGGGAAGAATATGTTTTGGCAATTCTGCTTGATCCATGTCAGAATATTTAGAGTCTGATCCAGGTTAGAATTGAAACCATATCCCCCTACTACCATGAAGTTATACATTGTTAAGGGCTGCTTCCAAAAGCCAAATGCCTCTATCTCTTTTTGTTCTCTTTGTCCTCAGCTCTTAAACAAGCTGAGTAGGTTTTAGGTGCAAAAAATAAGTTAGGTTCCTTCCAAGTACAAGTCAAAGATGCTCATGCTGATAACTTTGCTTGATGTAATTTTTTGGGAGTATTCTGAAAGAAGAGAGATGAGGAAGAGAGGAAAACTGGGCTGTTAAAATGCTTGACTTAAATGACAGCAACTCAAAATGCTAATGATAGAACATTAGTGCTAATGTCACTTAAAGAAATTAAGTGTATTTGACCTTTCCGACCACCAAATAAATGAAGAAATATGAATCCTACCTCTGGGGAAGTGTGTTTATATAATAAAAGATTCTAGGTCTGAACATCAAAACAGGCACGCTGAATGTCTATCTGGAGCAAATCACCTTGTTCTCGGATTTTTTTTTCCATTACAGAGGCTGTGTGCTAATTTTTGAAAGAAAAAGTGGGACACTGACATGTCTGTTGTTGTTGCCAAGTATTTACACTGACCTGTTTCCATCACTTACTCAGAACACATTTTCAGTCTGGCTGAGCACAGCGCAGATGTGGAACAGTTGGATGTTCTTAAATATTGTGTGGTTTTTGTGTGTTTTTGTTGGTTTTTTGAAGACACTGCTGTTAGGCTCATGCAGCCCCTGACACAGATGATGAGAAATGGGATGTGTTGACAGTTGAAAGTGAGAGCCTATTGCATTGTGAGAAGGAGACATCTTGAGTATGAATCACAAGGCACTGGAGTAGCCCTTAAGATTCCTGAATATACTCAGTGAGAGAAGGAACTGTATAAAAGCGAAGGCAAGGTACTCAACTGAAAAACCTATTTTTCACCATTTTATGGTTTTATTATCAAAAGGCATTTTAGTTTGTCTTCCTGTTCCCAGACAGCCCCTGCATATGATGAAACAAAAATAGATTTAGAGAGAGAAGTAGGAAAAATTTGGTGTGGTGAAATGGTTTCGATGTTGGGAAAACAGGTCTCTCCTTAGTTTGGAGACCTATCTCTTTAAAACATACAATATCCATGGAGACACATTCCCCTGCAAGCTATTGATTCACTGTAGGACAGACACCCCTTTCCTGAAGCAATGAGGTTTTAAAATGCTAGAATTTTAATGGATTTTAAAACCAGTTTTAGTGTTCACATTCATACTTCATGGAGCCTGAGATAACTTTGTGCGAGGTGATACACTACTGACTGACACAGCTGTGGTATGAATTTACAACTGGTATGGATACGGTAGAGTGGGGAAGTATTATCATCCACATTTTGCCTGTGAGCAATCAAAGAGGCCCAAAGAAGTGGAATGATGTTCCCAAGGTCTCACAGGAAGTCTCTGGCAGAGACAGAAATTGAATGCAGGTTTCCCAAATCCTGATCCAGTGCCTTAAGAGATCTAAAAATCAGATATTCATACCAATCACATTGACTGAATTTTCCTAACCTAATAATGTAACTTTCAGAAGTGCCGTAGGCTGTGTAACAGGAGGTTTCTTTCCTTTTGGGGTTGCACTGCATTAAAGTCTACGATATTGCAAGTCATAGTTCACTTTCGATAGTATTGCATAAACTAAGGTGCTATCTCAATGATTATGCAGTGAAAGTAGTGAAGTTTGGCTTCAAAAGATCAGGTCTTCTTTATTATATACCTCAAAGTAAGTGCTGTTGGGTCAATGGATTAGTTTACAGCTGATGACTTCTACATAGGAAAAGATGCTAAGATAGAGATAGACTGGGAGAATACTGCAATTTCCTATTCAGTATTTTAAAATTTTCAGGAGTCTTTGTTAGCAAGCCTATTGTGAACTTTCCACTGGCAGTATCCATGACCTGAGCTACCCAACTCCTGATTTCACAGCTTACTCCAAAACAGCCTCTTGAGTATGAAACTCTCTCCTTAATAACTACCGTCTTTCAAGCTGATGGTGACTGGCATTAGGCCACGTTTGCCTCTTCTGGGCACATTTCAGTTTCCAGTATTTTGTTTTCACTGGGTTTTACTGCTTTAGCTTTTTCTCACTTTTAAGTTCTGTGATCCTGCCAGCCTTTTTCTACTTAAAACCAAGCTCAATCACTTGGCAGATTTTCTCAAATGTTCAGGTTGTGATAATATCCCCCTGACTCTGATGAACAACACAGCGAGGGTGACTGTTCCAAGTCATGTTTTGTGTTTCATCCTGTAGAACCATTTTCTGTTTCAAGTTAATTGTTCCAGGTGGGATGTTCAGAGAGCTCTATCTACGCATTGACTTCCCTTGGAGCAGAATGAGAGTAGCAATGAGGGAACTTTTTTGGAAATCTTACTTGCGTCCTTCATTCAACTGGAAAAAGCTGCTGATATTCTGCAGGAGATGGCAGAATCACAGAATTGCCTAGGTTGGAAAAGACCTTTAAGATCATTTAGTCCTACCATTAACCTAACACTGACAGTCCTCGACTACACCATATCCCCGAGCACTATGTCAACATGACTCTTAAACACCTCTAGGGATGGGGACTCCACCGCTGCCCTGGGCAGCCCATTCCAATGTCTGACAACCCGTTCTGTAAAGAAATTCTTCCTAATATCCAGTTTAAACCTCCCCTGGCACAACTTGAGGCCATTACCCCTCATCATATCTCTTGCTACTTGGTTAAAGAGACTCATCCCCACCTCTCTACACCCTCCTTTCAGGTAGTTGTAGAGAGCAATGAGGTCTCCTCTCAGCCTTCTTTTTTTCAGGCTAAACAGCCCCAGTTCCCTCAGCTGCTCCTCCTAAGTCTTATGTTTCAGACAAGAGACAAGACCCTGTCCAGAGATGGTGAAATGCAATTTAGTCTATAGGTACACAAACCCTCTAGTGCCCTCCTTTACATACATACATAGTAATGATGATTATAGTGACTAGGAAAAGTTCTTGTTTACATCTGTTTCAGTATAGTGAAGTAGGTTGCAATTAATTAGTAAGTTTCTGGTGTGGTAAAAATCATCATATAGGAGGAATGGAAACACATGATTTCCAAAGAGAAATTTAATTCCATATGGACTCTGCCCTCTCCCAGTTAGGAATTAATTGCAACTTTAAAAGAAGATTTGATTATGTCTGTTTAAAAATAAAAAATAAAAGACCCATCAACACAAAACCACCACCCTCCTCTCTCTGCCATGCATAGCCACATTTTCAATACTGAGGAAATGTAAATTATTTTAATTTAAACTTTTCTTTCATTACTTTTCTCAAGTTGAGAAAGTGCTTTGATCAACCTTTGAGTTATATAATTTATTAGAGTAAAGGGAAGAGGATAATCTTCAGATGTCTTCTGTGGTAAGCACTGATGCTGAAAATGTTAAATGTTTGCAGACTGAGAGCATGCCTGGCTGGGAAGGCGAAAAAAGAATAAACAAAATGTGACATGTTTTATTTTGTTATTTATCCCCTAGTCAAAATACAAAACAAAAGTAAATATAAATCATATCTTATTCAAAACACTGGCATGAGTTGTCTGGAATGCACCTCTTTGTGGTGGTATCCTGCCGTACCATGTATGATGTCAAAACATGCAGTTAGCTTTAAGGCTGTCAGTGCAGCAATTTCGTTAAATCCTTCTTGTTTTTTAATATATACATTGTAAATCCTGTGAAGGACACTTGTATCTCCTTATTGACATATGTCATAGACTTTGCTGTTCTGCTGCAGTTCTGTAGATTAGTGGCTCTGGTTGTGCTTTCCATAGCTTGGTACCTTTCTTCTAAGGTGTTTCATTCAGTTCATTCAACTTTCCTTCTTTCAACTGTGATATAAATGAGAGCACCTAGATCTGTAATTCTTTGGCTGCTGGTGCTGGCAGTGTAATTAGGAACAAAAGCATTCAAATTGGCATTTCTAATTCATTGTGGGGCACAAATTAAACCAACTGAAAACATCACATGCGAATGATGTATTAGCTGACAGGACAAGTAAGTGTGTGGAAAAGGAGCAGTATGCAACACATTAGTATGGATCTTGGTGAAACCCTTTTTGTGAGCTGCAAAAATAACTTGTGGTGTAGCTTTCCTTGGAACAGCATGACCTTTCCACTAAAGTCTGAGTGAACTTGGATGACAATAGCTGGCCTTCTCCCAGGTGCTACTGAGTATCAGGGTTACTGAAATGACGCACCCTATCGAACATAAAGCTGAGGTTGCTCAATGAACAGCATATTTTAATGCACAGGGTCTGGAATTCTGTGCTAGCTTTTGTAAATATCAGCCCTAAAAATGCTGGTGGACTTGCAGCTGAGGTGTTTATTGTAGCCCTCATTGTTTGCTTAGCAGGGGAATGCATCTGCAACAGAGTCGCTACTAAGAGTTACAGCTTTATCTTACACTGCTATTGTCCTCTGGGACTGTAGCTACTGGGACAGCGGGCATCTTAATCATCCACGTGTTGGTCCTCTTCATGTAGTTAAATGAATTCTTTGACCCACTGACTAGTGTTTGTTAATACCAGTTAGTGATCTAGTCCCCCAACAGTGGTTTAATTCTGTACTTTACTAGGTTACCTAGCAGGCTGTGGGGTCCCTTCTGTTGGTAGGTCTTAATGGTGGTTTAAACAGAAAAAATTAAGTATGCTTAATCTTGCCTTAGTGTTGAGTGTTTGCTCAGATGATTTAATGCAGTCCTGATCTTATGCTTCTGTGTACTGTAACTTCAAAAGCTGGATCCACAGAATCACAGAATAACCTTGATTGGAAAAGAACTATGTAGAAGCAGAGGATAGGTGCAGGACGGTGAAACTCTCTGCTAACACCATCTTGTTTTCCAGAGGGAGAAGATGTAAAACATGTGGTAGCACTCTTTACACAATAAAGATCTGCATACAAAAGAGTAAAGCAGTGTTTGAGTAGTCAGTGGAAAATGGTAATATTTCATCTCCTAGTTGAAAGAAAGGAGGATGGAAGTTTAGTAAAATGTAGATTAGTTTAAAGCATAAGTATGACTACATGGAAGATCTGTTTTGGGGGTTTACAGGACGTGCAACCAGAATTGTAGGCACAAGATGCAGAGGATCAAGGGCTGGAACAGATTATGTTATGATCTGGTCTAACTGTCTGTATTCGGCAAGCAAGAAAACTTGACAGAAACAATACGCAGACATTGATCGCCATTTCTTTGTTTCAGTTGATTTCAAATGGTGAAAATTTTTCCAGTTATTTTTGTAGTTTCTATCGTAGTTAATCAACTTCACTGTTCAAAAATCAAAACAATACTATCTTATTTTATCTGCATTTTCTTGGCTTTACTTGCAAGATACTACTTATAACTTTTAGCATTGTTTCAAATAAGTACTTCAGGATTTAGTACTTTTAATATGAAGATAGTATATTTGCTTTAATAAATTAAACAGATTTAGTCTGTAAGGTCTGAGCATTTGCTCCAGTTTTTAAAATGTTTCTGTGGCTCTTTCCTGCACCTCCTTAAATTTCCAATGTATTTTAAAAATCATCTGCATCCCGGATCTTTATGCAGTGTTTTTAATCCTTTGCTTTCAACAACAACAAAAACCCTACCTTTTCCCCCTTCCTCCTTTCTAAATCCATAAACTCTTTTTGAGGTGGCAAAGTAGTTGTTCTCCTAATCAGTTAAACTCACTTACTAATTGTGTCTCTGGGAATTTCAATTTTCAGTTGCAATGTCTGCCTAAATCTTTCCTTTCCATTAGGTTATCTTACATTTTCCTCAGTTTCAGGAAGCTGGCCATTTCAAAGCTCAGCAACAGGACTGTGTGTTGCTTAATTCTTCCTCCATCCTTTTCTTTCTCCACTGATCCCAACTGCACTTTCTCTGCATGTGTGCCTTGCAACCTTAATGTTCTTCAGCTAATTTGCTACAGGGATGATCCATGAGACAGAGGATTTTCCATTCTTATTATCTCCTCACAGGACTTGTGATGTGAAGATCTGTGCTAACAAAACCTTCAGCTTCACCAGCTGTGCTGTTTACCCCATTGCAGGTGCGTGGGAAGTATTTCTTAGACAGGATTTTGTCTTAGTTTTTCCTCTTCAGCTCTTTCATAGTCCCCGAAGTTCTTTAGCGTGTCATTCTATAATGCAGTCTTTTCCATGTGATGAGATGCAATGAAAAAAATTACATCATCTTTTCTCCTGTCCTCCTGGTTTTGGTTTTGTTTTTTTTTTCTTCTCAATTATTGATCATAATTTGACTTTTGTTCCAATTTAGGATAGATAGCTTTTGGTAAGAACTTTGAGACAGATTGTGGAATAATCCATTTCATCAAGTTATCTTCTTTTTAAAATGGGATTTGTCTTAAACCTTAAGGCGTGTGATTTAATAACTTTCTGAGACTAAGTTGTCGGAGCCAACTGTATATCCACTTGCATATATCCAACTATCCTATTCTGTATGAATATTGCTCAGTTCTTATTTCCTGCAGCATATAATTCCATGGTCTAATGATATACTGCACAACAGTGCTTCTGTTAGACAATTTTGAATTTCCCAGATGCCAAAAAATCTGAATAAACCTCTCGGTTTTGAATTTAGATAATGAAAAATAGCTGTTGTAACAATTTTTTCTGTGTGGTGCCCCTAGTTCTTGTCTGAAATATGACCAACTGTTTCAACTTCCAGCCTTATGGAAGGTCCTTCCCCCTGTATTCTCTCACTCTCAGCAGCTTTGTCTTTGTACCCTCTGATTTTATGATAGTTTTAAAAAGGAAGGGATTATGTGTGAGTAAATAGTAAATTCACTGTAAATTCAGAATATTGGATGTCTGGGCAAGGGAGAAAGGCCAAACGGAAGTTAGGTCAAAACAAATAGTACATTTGTAAATTATGTTTTCATTCCAGTATTTAAATAAAAGGGGAAGTGGTGGGAGGAAGGGAAAAGTCAAAATCAGTTAAGTTGGAAGAAAGCAGTCGTTTGATTTTTGGGGACGAACACAACCCAACACTGGCTGAATTACAAAGGAAAAAAGCAACTTTTTAAAATTTGTTAAGGAAACAGAAAATAATGGGACTGCTGTTTTGGCACTTCCCAGGGTCCATGCTGCTAGTGACATACTGAGGAATTCTGGAAATTATATCAGTTTAACTTTAATTCAACCTCTGGAAGCCAGCACTGGGAATCTCTATACACTTCCCCTAGTCTCTCCTCATTAGTTCAGAGGAAATAAACCTGCACCCTCCTGCTTCTCAGCTTACAATGCATAAAGATCTTATTTGTGAAGGGGTCTCATCACGGTCTCTTTTTGGTGTGTAGAGCCTTCCATGTGCAAACACCTGCAAATTCATTTTTTATGCTCTAGCCCTTAAGACTGTTATTTGTGTGTGTACTTGTCCACTAAGATTGTCTTGGAGAGGAAGGGATGGACCCCAATGTAGAGGCTTTGGAGTGCATCTTTTTCTGAGGTCATCTTGGTTTTGTTCACCTGTATCTGTGAGTCTGGGTCTTGTGATGATGATATGCTGCAAAAAAAAGAGGTAATGCAGATTATTAGCTGCCTAAATGGCTAAGGGTGATATCAGAGTTTTTAAATAGCTATTGCTGATATACTGGTAGTACTTAAAACTATTGAAATGGGGAACTCTGCTTTGAGCGGTCCTGACATAAGCTTCTAAAGAAAATTGAGCTCAACTTCCCAAATAAATAGCTGGGGGACCCTTTTGACTATCTCCCTTAGAGCACACAGATGTGAGAGCAGGGAAGTACCTGCACTGTCTTACACCTGGGATAAAGGGGCATCTATGGACACCCAGTATGTTCTCAATGCTCCCACTGTGCCCAGTCTGGAGTGAACGTGGAAAGCGTGGGGCAGAGAACTGGACTTTGGACAGGGTTTAGTTGATGATATTTTTGAACGTGGATTTCCAATATGAGGACAGGCATTCCTTGATCACATAGGGTAGCTGTTCAGACCTTAAGGTCTGATTCTCCACTTGCTCATCTGTGTTTCATGCTGACAGGAAATTCACTTTAGAGGAATTTAGTCTTCAGTCATGCTCATCTAGATAAAGAAGTTCTGTGTTGTAGCCATATCCATCAAGTCATACAGATTTTGCTGAGCTTGTCCCTAGAAATGGACCTGCTATTACAAGTATTTATTCCTGTACAAGAAGGGAAATAAGTGTCTTCTTATCTGTTTCATTTGGGCATAAGGCAGTAAAATCACCCTCTCAACTGATAGTAAGTGTGGTGTGCTAAAATTGAAATCTGTCCTCTCCTATCCTTTAGAAAAATGGGAATGGTGCACTTTGGCAATAAAATTAGTCCTGCTTTTATTTCATGGAGGTAGATAAAAGGATGTTGGAGCAGGGATGCCACAGCCAGGGGCCGGCAGAGCTGCATTCCTCTGGAGCAAGAGAGACCCAGAGACATGGATGTTGCCTAGTTCCTACGAGAATTGTGTGAAGGGGCTGAGTGCTTGGCAAGGGGCATCACACAGAGAGGGACTCTGGCCCTTGACTACAAGTGGAGAACTTGCCTTCTACCAGAGTTCTATGAATGTGGGGTCCTGCTTAGGTCTTGCCTGCCTGGGCGCTCTGCAGTCTGCTGGGCAGTTTCTACTGATATATGTCTTGCAGCAGGGAAGAAAGCAGTTATAGCAGTCAGCTGGAAATATGTAATATTTGGGGCCAGCGTGGGGGGAAGCCTGAAGAGAGAATTGGATCAGAGAATCACATGTTGAATGTGTGTGACTTAACAGGTTGGAAGAAGGGGCCTGTTTTGGTTATACCCTTCTGTTTTTAAGACATGCATTGTGCGTGCACAAATGTTCATGGAAGTGCATTCCTTCACAAGATGTCTGCGCAGCAGCTGGGCTTTGTCCCCTGTGCATTGTCAGCCTGCGGCACTTAGTAATCTTTCTGGGTAAAAGTCCTGTATTACAGTAGTGTATTACTTTGAGAAGAAAAGGGATTTGAGACAAGTTGCACTGGGGTATGGATGGTCCAGCCCTGTGATGCTGGTTCCCTTTTCCCCAGGCATGCAAACCCAGTGGCAATATAACAGTGACTTTTTTTTTTAATCTCGTATGGGATTATGAGATTAATTCTGAGAAGGAATTTTGAGCCTGAAGAGTGTCAATCCCCCATGTCTCTTGCAGGGACAAATACAGTGATGGCATATAGAGGAAAAGAAGATGTCGTCTTTGTACTTTAGAACTGCTTAGAGCTCTTCAGTGTGTGTTTTGCCATGCCACGTTGACTTGCTGAATCCTTGAATACTTTCCACAAGCTCTAGTACAGTCAGATGAGACCTCTTTTGTTTTTTCCTAAGCCTATGTATCTTTAAAACAACGGAAACTGGAGTGAATCGAAGCAAGTGCATTCAGACAAACTGATGGGGAGGGCTTAGTGCAAAAGTAAACCGAGCTGGTTTTGAACTCTTGCAAGTTGGATTTCAAGGCTCTCTTATATCGCTGGTCTGGTCCAGGAGAAGTGCAGCTTCCAGCATGGGGTACTGTGGCTTGTGGGGCTCAGCTGGGGGAGGAGGGCCCAATGTATGATGTACAGAGGGATAGCCCCAGTCAGAAAATAAAAGTACCTCCTTCCATACACGCTTTGGCTAACAGGGTGGGAACACTTGAGCTACACATGCACACACAAACAATGTGCTCTAGGGAAAGACCACAAATATGCTAAAAATCATAATCTGATAAACTCAGATGCTTTCAAAATACAAATGTCTTGTCATTGCTTTTTGATCACTTAAGACTTTACCACAGCTTAACTATTCACAATATAAACATCAACAAAACTGATGATTTTTTCAGCACCTAATGTGCCTTTCACTGTGGAAATAAATGATTTGGCACCCAATCCTTCCTTATGATTTTTCTAATACGAACTTACAGTGTGGAATTACCATTTGGTTAGACAGCTGAAGAAAAGAAGATTAGATATGCAGATATGGAGACTCTTTTTCCAGACCATTTTCCATTTCTGAAACTTATTTTGTTATCATCATTTTAATGTTTCCAATGCAATTAAAAATCTCTTTCCAAACTCCTGAGCCCATTTCTCTTGAAGAATAGAATAGTTTATGGCTTCTCATTTTTTTTTTCCCACCTGAGACCCAAACCATCTGCAGGCTTCACTTTGTTTCTCTTCCTTTCCTCCCTCCCAGAGTCTTGGATCTTGGCAAGAAAGCGCAGCAGTTCTTTTGCTGTGTAGGTTACTTTGGGCTGGGTGTAGAGGAGTAAATGGGAACTGGATCTCCATGCCTGCCAGTACTGCGTACGCAACCAAAAGCAGCTGTTATGAAGACTCAGCTGGATCATTGTGGCTAATTTGGTACATGCCTGGTGAAGCACCTCTTACCCCTGCTTTGTCCTGGTCCTGGCAAGATTTGAGTTACTTTCTTAGCCAGTTCTGTGTGATATAGGATCCCTCTCCTGGAGACTGTTTTTGGGTATGTTTTGGTATTTAAGATGTGCTGATCTTAGTAATTTATGCTATTGTTCCCATATATGTATCACTTTTCTGTGGCTTCAGGTTTCTACCACCATTCAGATCATATTAAACATAGTTTTTCCCTTTTAAATACTAACATCTAGGATTAATTTAATCCCACATTTTTTCCTGGATAACTTAAAGTTTTGGATGAATCACTCCCAAAAAAATAAGAACATGTCCAAACCTCAGCCTAAATGTCAAATTGAACCAGACTTCAATAGGTTTGGATAAAAGCCTGCTCTTGGGCCCCCCTCAAAGTGTACACTGAATCAGCGTTGAATCTGTCTTAACAAGTCTGACAGCCTTGCTGCATTGCCTACTACCTTCAGATCTTCTGTGTTTGTGAGTTTCTTCTGCATGATCTATTTCTGAAGTATCTCAAACTCAGACAAGCAAAAGGCCTGAGATTTAGACAGAATTAGTTAGAGAATGGAACAGGGATTACTAATGAAACCTGATGTTGCCAATTCGTAACTTGTTTTTCTTGCAGGTAAGACTTCTTGGTACCTTTCTTAACAAGAGGGAAACATTTCCAGAATTTTGCACCTTGCATTCCAACTCTTGTAGCTGAAAAAAAGAGTTGAAAGCAGTCAGAGCTCCCTACCAAGAGAAGTCTTGGTAGGGAAAACCTGGAAGGCACTAGACAAAGTCAGTAACTGGAAGGGTATTAACTTGCAAAAGGAAGGAACTTGTAATTCTTCAAATCAGAACTAGGACATCACATGACCAATGCTCTTCTGATTCCCAGTTTCTTGGAAATTCCCTGAATTTTCTCTCAGATCTAAACCTGACAATTATGTATGTACAGGAAAGTAATCCTCAATTGCTTCTTAATTGTCCTACTGATTTTTGTTACCCTTCAATATAGAAAATGTGGTCTAGTTCATTTTTTAAAGAGAGATCTGAGGAGCCAAAAGCAGTTCTATGTCTCATATAAAACTGTAGTATTGTAAGCAATATATGTATTATTTAGCTATAAATCAGCAGAAAAGCTTACACTTCCATTACACTAAAGCAGAACTGTCTGCTAATGTCACCTAATAAGGATAAAAGGAACAGACTGGAACTCACAGGAGCTGGTAAAGGTGGAAGAGAGAGAAGTAAGGGTTGAAAAGGCATTTGTAGTTTCAGTGAAAGGGAGATAATTCTTTTACTATAACCTGAGTTTTAATTTTACAGAAAAAGGAAAATTTAATTGATCTGGGACTAGGAAGAGAAAGATGGTAAAGAAAATAAGTGTTAGAGGAAAGAAGAGGAAAACCTTCAAATCACTCAGAAGTTGAGTTGAACTACATTTTGTAATCCACCACCAAGAGTGATGTTTTAGTTACGTTGTAAACATCTGAATTCTTTTTGGTGCTCCAGTAACAGGAGAAATTCCTATACTTCCTTTGTTGAAGTTGGAACAGGTTCATCATACGGCTTCTGTCTTTCTTCTGGACTGTTTCTGTTCTCACCGAGGGTCTCTGTTTCTCCTGTTTTTTGCGAACTTTGCAGTCTCTGCTTCCAAGATATGTGTATCTTTTTCACCTCACTTCTTGATGGGGATCCTCTGTCTCTGCCTTTCATCTCTCCTGCTTCCCATTATGGAAGATGTATTTTATTTCCTCTCTCCTTCCCCACCCCTTTAGGATGGACTGTTATCTATCACTTACCCTATCCTGACAGACAGCTTGCAACCCTTACAAAGGTCAGACCTAGGGGTGAGGTTTGTGTCCATCTCATCTACGGTGAGATCTGAGAAGCTTATAGCTGTGCTGCTTTCCAAATTCCAGTGCAGCAAGCTGACATAGTAAAACTGGGGCAAAGGAAGGGAGGTCTAACAGTGGTAAGTAATCACTTGTCCTGATGCAAGGCCCAAGCAGGGTAAAGTTAAGGAAGACTGAGCTGTGATCCTTGTGTTCAGTAGTGTTCTGCAGCTTATTGTCTGTCTCTTTCGGTTTAGTTCATGACAATTTTTATCAAGTCCATGTCTATTTAGATATTTATGTCCTGGCGTGTATGTTTTGATGAAATATACTGATTTAATTGGGAGTTTTGGTTTGGCTTGTTGAATGCAATGTCCTTGCCCTTAACCAGAATAAAAACCAAACTCAGTGCACATACACAGCACAGGAAGGAAAATGGATATAACCTTATGATAATATTTCATCTAATATAGTTGAAGCCAGTAGTACTGAATAGCATTGGGCTGTGGGCCAAAATTCAGCTCCAGAGCACTTCCAGGGATTGCATAGAGTTGTCCTCTTATCTACCCTCCCCCTCTTTCTCTTCCCTCCTCCTCTTCCCTCTGTTCTGGTGTCTGAACTAAGCATTTTGTCAGACAGGAGAATTAACTCTAATAAGGGTGGGGAAGAACATGGAGGTACCTGCTCCAACAAGGCTGGGGTCTTCCAGACTGCATAATATAGTTATTCTTAATAAAAAATATTTTTAAATTTAACATTTGGAAAAGCACTGGGTAGGTCAAGTTTAGGCTAGTGTTCCACAGTCTTTTGGAAACAGGGGGAGAATGTAGTCTTTGGCAAGGGTAGCTCTGCAGTAAAGCAAAATTGCAGGAGGATCAGCACTTGTTCTTATCATCACCATCTCCTTTACCACAAGACACCTTCAAAACACCACCGATTTCACTAACACCAAGGCATCAGCTCTGTTCCTGTTCAAGAAGCTGTTTTTCATACAGTTTTCATAGTTTTGTAATGCTCTTCGTTATAAGATCTCAAATTCCTGTTCCCTAAAAAAGAGAGAGGGAGCCCTCATAACAACTCTTGAGAAGTACCAAGAAGGTCAGCTGACTTGTATCAGAAATATGGCCAGCAGGACTAGGGAAGCATTCAGTTTTTGGCCCCTCACTATAAGAAGGACACTGAAGTGCTGGAGCATATTCAAAGAAGGGCAACGAAGCTGGTGAAAGATCTGGAGCACAAGTCTTATGAGGAGCAGCTGAGGGAACTGGAGTTGTTTAGGATGGAGAAAAAGAGGCTCAGAGGAGACCTTATCACTCTCTACAACTACCTGAAAGGAGGCTGTGGCAAGGTGAGTGTCTCTTTTTTACCAAGTGACAGGATGACAGGAAACAGCCTCAAGTTGTGCCAAGGGAATTTTGGATTCGGTATTAGGAAAAATGTCTTCACTGAAAGGGTTGTCAGGCACTGGCACAGGCTGCCCAGGGCAGTGGTTGAGTCACCATCCCTGGAGGTATTTAAAAGACACTTAAGGACACGGTTTAGTAGTGGACTTGGCAGTGTTACATTAATGGTTGGACTCGATCTTAAAGGTTTTTTCCACTCTAAATGATTCTATGATTCTGTAAGTACCTCTGGGCAAGGCAAATGAGCATGCCTACTTCAGAATTTCTAAGCTTCCTTTAGTGCTTGTTTTTATTCTGGTATCTGAATGTAAATTCTGGGGCACTGGACCCTAGTTCTGATGATCTCTTCAGTGTAGATACAGTGTATTTCCCTTTTTTCTTATTCTGTCCACTCAGTCCTTCCCATCCTCTCCCTGTTTGATATCTTGTCTTCCCCTCCCCCCATTATTGTATTGTCTTTTTCCCCTCTTCAAACTTATAGTCCCTTCACCAAGTTCAAGTTCCTCCCATTGTTACTCAACTTGCGCCTTATTTCTCTTCACCATGTAAGTTTTTTTCATGACTTAGAGTATCTCCCAGCCCAGTCTACTGTCTTTGTTTTCAGCCAGAAAGATTTGCACTATGCTGGGAGGATGCACCTGACTTGTTTTATTGGACAACCTGCAAAGAGATCTGTGTAGTAATTTTTGTATTGGTTTTGTGTGGCAAGGTTTTGGTAGCGGAAGGGCTAAAGGGGTGGTTTCTGCGAGAAGCTGCTAGAAGCTTCCCCCATGTCCGATAGTACCAATGACAGACAGACCCGCTACTGGCCAAGGCTGAGCCCATCAGCAATGGTGGTAGTGTCTCTGTGATAACATATTTAAGAAGGGGAAAAAAACTGCTGTGCAAGTGCAGCTGAAGAGACGAGTGAGAATATGTGAGAGCAACAGCTCTGCAGACACCAAGGTCAGTGAAGAAGGAGGGGGAGGAGGTGCTCCAGGCACCAGAGCAGAGATTCCCCTGCAGCCCGTGGTGAAGACCATGAGGCAGGCTGTCCTTCTGCAGCCCATGGAGGTTAACAGTGGAGCAGATATCCACCTGCAGCCTGTGGAGGACTCCATGCAGGAGCAGGTGGATGCCTGAAGGAGGCTGTGACCCTGTGGAGAGCCCATGCTGGAGCAGACTCCTGGCAGGACCTGTGGCCCCATAGAGAGAGGAGCCCATGCTGGAGCAGGTTTGCTGGCAGGACTTGTGACCCCATAGGGGGCCCACACTGGAGCAGTCTGTTCCTGAAGGACTGAAGCCCATGGATGGGACCCATGCTGGAGCAGTTTGTAAAGAACTGCAGCCCATGGGAAGGACTTGCATTGGAGAAGTTTGTGGAGGACTGTCTCCCATGGGAGAGACCCCACACTGGAGCAGGGAAAGAGTGTGAGGAGTCCTTCCCCTGAGGAGGAAGGAGCAGCAGAGACAATGTGTGATGAACTGAGTGTAATCTACATTTCCCTGTGCTGCTCCATGGCGAGGAGGTATAGAAATTGGGAGTGAAGTTAAGCCTGGGAAGGGGTGGGGGGAAGATGCTTTAAGATTTAGTTTTTATTTCTCATTATGCCGCTCTGATAGGTAATAAATTAAATTAATTTTCCCCAAGTCAAGTATGTTTTGCCTGTGATGATAATTGCTGAGTGATCTCTCCCTGTCCTGATCTTGACCCATGAGCCTTTAATTATATTTTCTGTCCCCTGTGCAGCTGAGTAAGAGAGTGATAGAGTGGCTTTAGTGGGCACTTGGTGTCCAGACAGGGTCAACCCACGGCAGTAGCGGGTCAGCATCTGTGAGAAGTGCTGCACTGCCTACTGCATGGCGTGTCTCCACTCCTCACCAGATCACAGGGACTGTGTCTTGAAAGTGCTGGGCAGAGAGCGGAAGATGCTGGCTACAGTCCCTGAGAGCTGCAGCCAGCAGTTTGCGTAGGGGGATTGTTTTTCAGTCATTCAGTATTTTCAGAATTTCTGGACTGTGAACTCCACTGGGAAGGAACTGCATTTCCTTCTGCTGGCCCACCAGGATGGGGCCAAAGCTCCCACTGGGGCTTTGGTCCTGCTGCAAAGTAGCACCTTGAGTAAGAGGCTCAAACAGCGGGGCTCCTGAAAATTTTAAAACCTCACAATTGTTCAAGGGTGCTGGTTGGCATCTATGTGTGGAGTTGCTCAGCAAATGAGGAGGATGTTGCTGCTACTAATTTAGATACCCTATATGCATGTTTGGGGGTGTGTGTGGAAGCAAGACCTTGAAACAAGAATCAAACTGCTGGGAAGGCAGGTGGCTGTGTGACAGCTTGTGCACAATAGCAGGGTGTTTTGCACTGCAGTGCAGCTTCAGTCTGTGAGGTAGCTTTGACTTGGCATGTGCTGGTTGTCCGGAGTGCGGGTGATGGGAGGTTTTGCAGTAATAAAAGTTACAGTCCTACAGCTGCATCTCCATCCTCTCACTCCAGAATGCCATGCAGTTATACCAGTGGAATTACTGTGCACTCCGGACTTTAAACCCATAAATTGATAATACCAGGCTGTTCCGATGAGCAGATTTTTGATATCCTTTACATGTTAAAAAGTACTCAGGCCTGTTGACAAAGCAAAGAAATGGTGTCAAAAATAATTTAAAAACCTTTTGACCTGTAAGGTTTAAGAGAATTAGGCACAGATTCTTTGCTTTAAGCCTCTTGGTGACAAGAAATATGGTCCTGTGCCAGCCGGTTTGATTGACAGTGGCGTTTGTAGTTTCAGCTGCTCATACAGTGTGCTCTTTATATATTCCTGGTGCATAAATATAGAAGACTATTTGTCACCTGGGTTGATGGATTATGCATAAGTGAGACAATGTGGTTAAGATTCTAAAACATAAATGAAAAATCATAAACTTTACATAACTCATAAAGCAATGCTTAATACTGATAATGAAGTATACTTATTTTAATCAAGGGAAACTCTCAGACTTTCAAATAAGTAAAGATTATGCAGCTAATATGGTGGGGTTTTTAACAGTTATATGCTACTAACCTGCATCATTGTCTTTTTGACAACCATAATAAAATGTATTGGAAAATTGATTAGTTTTAAGAGAGTCCTCATAGCCAGCTGCTTTTATTTCTAAATGTCATGTATTCAGTCATTGTAGGTTCCATCCCTTCAAGTGGAATTGTTTGACTGAATATGAACCTTTGCATAGGTACAAAAGCACTCGTTTCACATTCTTCAATTAGTTTTCAGCATTTTCGTATGTACTTGCATAAGTTTATTTTTTCCTGAAAGCTTTCCCACCACACATAGTTGGCTATTTAGTCATTTCCCACTATGCCATAATTACAACTTACTTGTGCTCTTGAGATGTCATAAATATGTAATAATACAGAGATGGCTTTGTAATTGATATTTTCAGAAAATTCCAATTTTTTTCAAGAAAAAGAGCATGGTTAAGTTATTGAGTTTTGGATAGGGAAAAGAGAATTTGCCATGAAAAGTGCATTATCACCTCTTGAAATATGCAGTAAAATTGGCATTTTCAGCATGCTGCTCTTATCTTTATTTGCTGATAGAGAGAATATCCAGATTTTTTTAGCTTTAAGGGAAAGGATATGGTTAGGTTCATATTACTCAGCATTTAATAAGTAAGAAGTGCAAGGAAAGGGGGACATAGACCAATATTATAACACTTGGAGATTTTGTTTTAGATTATGAAAAGTGCTTTCCTTAATGAGTAAAACAAAATTCAACAAATTAAAGTCAAAATCTGTTTTAATTTCACTTTTAATAACATAAAAATGCTCTTTATACTGTGTTTATGAAGTTTGTTTTGTGAGGCCATATCCTGCTCTTTCACTGCACGCTGAGTCTTAGCCAATGTCAATGGCAATTTCATACATGTTTTGAGAGGAGGCTGCAGCCCTTTTGTATTTTGTTCGACAGAGATACTATAGCAGAGTGTTTGCATTGTGATTAGATTCTGCATTTTTTTTTTTTTTTAAATATAATATGAGGAACTGTGTGTGGCTGACTGCTGGTATTTAACAAAAAAAGTTTAGAATTGGGAGTCACTGAAATAGATATGATCACAGATATCAGCATGATTAAGAAGATTTTATTTGGTTTTAACAAGGGGTTCAATTAGATGCATTTTATTATTTGTTCTTTTAGCTCTTTTATTTGCTTTGTGAGTGTAGAATCCAGCTTCTAGACCAAAACCTACTCACAGATGAAATAAGATGTATTCTCAGATAAAATGTTTTAAAATGTTGGTTAACTTAAATGGATTATTTTAACTAACTACAATAGCTTCTTTCATCTGTTTGAGTGTCTGTTGTAGTCTAGACTAGAGTGTCTGATTGCTGCATTACTTGTGTGTCAGTTTGTGCATTTCTCACCTGTTCAGTGAAATGCTAGAAAGCCATTTTCGGATATGGGTTAGAATACAAAGGTTGCATTCATTGCATAGTTTATTGATACCATGCACCAACAGTTTGAGAATATACAGCATTTACTGAATATTGTGACTGAAAAAAAAAAAATCTGCAGAATGGTGCTATAATAAGACTAGGCCATAAGTAATAAAAAACATTTCCTAGAGTGTGTTTCTTTGGTGTGGATGTTACTTTTCAATATTCAGTAAACTTTCTTGCTTCTATGCCCCAATCAGTTAGGTTTATGTCTAGGTGCTATGGGCCAGACCTATTTATGTTCTGTGGATAAACCAGCTTAATTAAAAAGAGAAATAAGTGACACCATAATAGTTTTGTAGAGGAGTGGCTGTTCTTAACTTTTTTACTGTGTACTTTGAAACTGATGAGGTTGTTTAATGACTTGAATGTTGAGAAGAGACTATTTAAACAAAGTTCGTTCAGCTCCAATCTGTTACAGGTCATTGTTTTGCCCCTTCGCTGATTGTATTTTGAACTCCATACCTTTTCAAATTGCCTAATTCAGTTAAAAAATCAAGTCATCTGTGTGTGAAGTTGCCAAGAGATAACTGTGCCATGGACTGGCTACCAGTTCTATTGAAAAAAATTGCGACTTTGCTCTCACTTCAATTTGTTTGTCTTCAGCATCCAGATGTGGGTTTCTACTATACTTGTCAGTGATTTGATTAATTTTGGACCCTTAATACCTTCCCAGAGTGGAAAAAGAAAGCTCATGGTCACTCTCGCCGTTGTTTATTCTTGGGGCACCTACACTTTTAGAGTTCTTCTTCCCCAGTATGTACAATACTTTAAGATCAGTTTTGCCAAACTTGCAAAGGCAAGTACACCTCCCCACGTATGTAAAACAAGAACCCACTGGTTTGTGTTTCTGCAGGCTGGTGTTTAGGAGCATATGTCAAGTTGCCTGTCCATTATAGCTCCCTCCAGCAACCTCAGAGACAATGAGAGCAGCAGCTGCACTTCAACACTTCTCTGTCATTGCTCCATCCCTCCTTTTATAGTTGTTATCATCTGTTTTATTTTTGTCTAAGCAAAAGCTTCTCTGACACAGAGAAAGATCCTAACACATTTCTCCTTTCTAAAACAATAAATAAAAAAATTCACTACTCTTCTGCATTTTGCACATCTGCTGGTAGAATGTGTAAAGATCAATGCAACATGTCCTTTGAAATGACATCAAAATGTTATACCTAGAGCAGCTGCAAAGAGTAACCACAATCTGCAGTGTAACTTTTTTGGGTTCAAATCCCACAGATGAGGATACGAGGCTGCTTGTGAGCAAGCAATATCTAAAAATAAAGTAATAAACTGGAGTTCTTGTTTTGCATGGCAAACAAACATGAACATTAATAGTTGATGTCCATGTTTGTCATCCAGTTTACAGCTTTTCATTTTCTCTATTAGAATTAAAAAACGCCAACAAATGGAAGCAGATGTGGAGTTAACCATTTAAGGCTTTCCCAGTCTTGCCAAATTCTGGGTTGATTCTGTAAGGAAGACTTCACCTTTAACTCTTACATTTCAGGGCTGGAGATTTATGCTAAGAGAAAAGCTGGGGAGGCAACCTGGCTGATAAAGGCAAACTGATGTGCCAGGGCTTGATTTTTTTATTTTTTTTTTTTTCCATGCTGTGAAAACCGGTGCTACTGAATGCTGGAATCGTGTCAATGTTGCAGCAACCTTTACTTTAAGCCACAATACTCTATTTACGTTGAAAGATTGAGGGATGCAGTTTTTCCTCACAGCTCTTGCTACTTGGGATATTTGTGATATACTTTAGATTGTGCAAGTTCCTGAAATAGATTGCATAATAGGTAATAGATTGACTTGATTTCATTTCTTTGTGGTGTTGTTGAAGTCAGTGTGGTTGAATTAGAGAAAAGTTGGGTATCTACCTGGTGTGGGTTTGTTTTTTGGTTTTTTTTTGAGGTTGCCCTTAATACAATAATTTGTGAAGTGAAGGGGAATGAATAAGAGTAGGAAGTTATTAATTTCTGATGTCGCATAGTTACTCGAAGACTTCAAGTTACGTTAAAACCAACATTGTGTACTAATGTATTAGAGTGGAAATGTCAGTCTGTCAAACTGTGGGGTTTTTTTTGTATCTCTTCATCACTTAGCCTCATAAGAAAGTGGTTTCCTGGCTCTCAAAGTTTTAGTACTGCTAATCCCAAATACTGGATTATCCTGGACAGAATTATTGAAGTAATATACCTCTAAGAGAGAAGAATGAAATTAATGGAGAAATGAACTACCTCATGTTACAGATGGGCTGAATGTTGTACTTCATATTTAGTAAGTGAAAACAAAAGCTTGCCTCCTTTTCCATGTGTGAAATCTGTCCTGAGTGTATGATAATGCAGGGAATCTGTCCACATGCTCATTATCAATCCTTGCTGACAAGTATGATGCTGCAGTATCATTAGCGTAATCCCCGATATTTGGCAGAATAGAGCTAAATATCTCCTGTAAATCATCATTTACCCTTTGTGTCTCCAATTTGAATGGGACCACCTTGGAACTGAACTCTGAGGAACTTGGCCATGTCTGAAGGGAGAATAGGAAATCTCCAAATAGAACACACAATAAAAGGGGTGAATTTGCTGTACCTTCCAGCTAGCTGAGTAGGAAAGTGAAGGGAGTTGCTGAGGATGAGGGAAGCAGGCTGCACAAAACGAAGGGAACATATAGTTCAAGGAGAAGGTGGGCTGCAGGAGCAGAAATGTGTCTGCCCATCTATGTTATGGTTTTGCGAAGGGTGATGTAACAAGTACTTATTTTTTTAAATATCAGGAATTGTTTGCAATGGCCTGTTTTGTGCCCTTAATAATCATACATCTAGGGATCACATAGGGTTGAAGATCTGTGAAAAGTGTGCTCATATCAACACATAATTACAGGACTATAATGGTACTAATTCCGCTTTGCTGAGATCCCTGCTGGCACGTTTTGCAGGCAAAGAGTTTCTATCAGGAGGCCAGTGGGAGAAAAGATGCTGTGGACTAAACCAGCTGAGGGACTTGTGAGTGACTGTCCAGTGCGACAGCCTGTGCGGTGTCTTGTGTAGGAAAGCTCTGAGTGGGCTGTGAGATGACATGTTGTTCCGTGGAAACCCTGATTTTAAGCTGGCTGCAGGTGGCAAAATAAGTGACATCATCATACTACAAAGAAAAATAAATGCTTACTACTTATTTCTGTTATATGATAAATGCATTTCTTTCCCTTGCTTCTGCATACAGTTTATTATAGAATTGCTTTCTTCAAGGAAGTAAAAATATTGAGTAAAGCATTGGGGAAGAAAATGTAGAAAAACATAAATTCAGAATACGTTAATAGTTGAGCATTAAAGTTTTCTTTCCAAAGTCTCTTTTCCCAAGTAGATTTTATCTGCACAATAGTTACAAAACCTAATGCAGTGACTTGTTAAAATATATAAATTAAAAAAAAAAAAAGTAAGTATGAAACTGGAGCCTTCTGCCTGCTGAGTTTAAAACCCTACTCTGTCTAGGACAACTGTGAGTACTGTGCCATGTGGAGGATACAGTGCTTTTGAAAGGAAGATATTTCCTCGTTATATTAATAATTTTTCCATTTAGAACATCCAGCTACTCTCAAGCTTCTAATGTTAAAGTAAAAGAATACCTTGCACCCGCTGACTAATTTTAGCTAATGCAAACCAAACATTTCCCTCTTCAACTAAATGACCTTGTGGCTGCCTAGAAGTGGTTATTGCTTGAAGCAGCGCAGGGACTGCTCAGAGGTGTTGATCCTGGTGGGGGGTGATTTCACAGGCCTCTGCTGATGTCCCGAGGCAGGTGATGTGGCTCGGAGACCCAGAAGCCAAGCAGTCAAGGAGATCATCCAGGCCATGAACTTGAACCATCCTGATGGAAATGGAGGGAGTGCCCGAAAGTGAAAGGTGGTTTGAAACAAACTTTTGGTTGTAAAGCTGCCTCTGAGCTAGATCAACCTTCTTTCCTTCTTAATAAATTTGAAGTGGGGGATAATTACAAATTATGCAGATTTCAGAGCAGCGCAGGGGGAGGTGTGCTTCTCAGCCTGGGAAACACCAGCAATGCAGTTTTATGAGCTTTAAGTTTAAAATTACTCACCCCTTATCACTGCTGAATTTACCTTTCCAGTGCAAGGAAGCGGGAAAATAGTGCTAGATAAGCAGTTCCTCAGTGCTCCTGTAGCTGCTGAACTATATGTACAGGTGCCGCCTGTGTGGAGCTCTGGCAGTCACTGGTGGTCCTTCCCCTCTGCAGTGGCTGGGCAGAGCAGCTTTCAGGGTGCCCCAGCTGAGGAGAGCCAATTTCAGCTGGTTTGAACCTGTTCTGCAGTGGGAGGGAGGAAGGAGAGGAAGGACATGGCTTTCCCCCGTGGTGTTGTTTGACATAAATGTTTTGTGTACCCTGTTTTGATGATCAGTGAGCATTACCTTCATGTTCCTACCATTTACCTGGCTGTGATTGTTTTAAAGTAGCAGTGGTACCTCTCTTAAAAAAACAGCCAACCAACCAAAAAAACACAAACTAAAAACCGAGACCAAAACCAAACTACCTATTAGCATTGATAATCTTAAATATGCCTCGATTGAATAACACCAACCTGAGAACATGTTTCTGGCAGAAGGGTCCATTAATTATGTATGCTGCATAAGACAGAGACAGTGCATTTCCCTGGTGATTCTTGCAGCTGGTTCAGTAACTTGCGACTGAATTAGCTGAGTGGTTTTTGAACGCATAGAAGGAATCTCCTTTTATTGATCAGAGGGTGAATGGCTACTGTAGTTGTATGTTCTAGTGCAAAGCAGCACCTGGTGTGGAATAACAACCAGCTAAATAGTCAATGGATACAAGGAAGAGGAGGATCTCTGGGACAATGAATCTTTGCCAAAGCTAGTCTTCCAATGAGAATGAAAACCACATATGTGAGTAGAAGAAAAAGCCCGCTATAAACCTTTTCCTCAGCATACATTGAGGAAAAGAATATTTGCTGTCTTCCCAGAGCTGAGGTAGTGTAACTGAGTGTATGACAGAAGATTTAGAAGGCCAGGGCCAACTTGCTTTGGCAGAGCTGTTGTAGAAAAATGTGCAAATATCTATTGTTAATCCTCTTACTGAAGGATGCCATTTCATTGGCTGGAAGAGGCATTAAACATACTCCTCGCACAGCTCTACCAGTGGATCTCCTTCCCACTCTGTAAAAACTTCACAATGTTACGATCTCATTCTTCTGTTTGTGTTTATGGATGATGGACAGGGCTGCTAACGCTACCTATGCTTAAGGTTGCTTAACGCTTTCAGCCAGAAGGTCATGTTTTTAACTGTCTGTGTTAACTCTGCCAAAGCTTAAATAGTTTAGGCTGAGATTTTCCAGATGGGTGTCTTCATTCAGGAGAGGTGGGGAGCGGGAGATTTTAGCCAAGCTTAAATCAGTGGACTTCTCAGAATGAACTGACAGAAAATGACATTGTTTTGTTCACATTATAAAGGAAAAATGTCCTGCAACTTGCTTCACTGGGAAAAAAAAAAACAACCTTATGGTCTATGCTTTTCCACTGGAAATTTGGCAGGCAGCATTTGATCTTACTTGGGGGGAGGAGAGAGGAGAAATAAATTATAGAGTAATGAATGACTGCACCTTAGAATAGAGATAAGTGTTGTAATGCCCATGCCTTATGAGAATAATTTAATTTGCACAGAAAACCTTAACTCTGGTGCTTTCCCGCATCTTTGAATACTTGACTTTGCAAGCTTAATGTCTTCTTAATGTGTTTAAAATGTGATTAATGACTTTTTTTTTTTTTTTAACAAAGTGAACTAAACAAAGCTCCATCAAGAGATATCATTTTGGCACCTATGTTTTTTCCACCTGCTCTACCAAAGTCTTCAGATCCCCTACTCGTCCACTGGAGTAAATGGAGCAATAGATAGTGGTTGTCATTGGGCATCTCAGCAGCGCCAGCTCAGGTACACTTTGCAAGTGGATATTATAGCTCTTCCTTAAAGCTACAAGGCTTCTGAGACTCAGACCCTCTTAGGCTTTAACCCAAGCTCTGGCTGGATTGTTGACTTAGGTAAAAGCCTTTTTCCCCCTTTCCTTCCTTTTCTGAACTACCACACTTTACTATTCTTTAGTTTATTCTCTTTCCAAAAGAACTCCAGGGTAAAAATCATCATAGAAGGAAGCTTCAAAAAAGCCTGGGATCAGGAAGTAAGATTTATTCCTTCCTCACTCACAGCATGTTAATTTGTCTAACCTTTGTGGTTTTGTGCCTCCTTTTTTTCATGTATAGAAGTAAATTATTACTTTTGCAACATTTGAGCTCTGGTAGTGGAGGTAAAGCAGAAGGTTGGGTGTAGGTATAAGAGGATGTACGGGGGAAACCAAAGGAGGGCCACAGGAGAAGGTGTCTATGTTCCTAGAGAAAAGGATATTTATCCTAGTGAGGGAATTTCTCAGCTGAACTGCAGCTCATATGGCTGCAGTGTTCTTTGCACTGGTGAATATCTGAGGGACAGCTACACTCCCATGTCAAGAAATACTGCTTTGTCCTGTATAATAGTGAGAACTGCACAATCTTTCCTCTCTAGTAACAGAGCCTTTAGACCTGGTAAGGTGACAAGAAAAGCATAGTGAGAAGACAAGGCAGCAGTTTTCATTTTTGACTAAACTATTGGGACTCTTATAAAACTGGGTTGTTATCTTGAGTCTTATTTTCTGGATATTATTTTTGGAAGGTACGGTTGTTTCACTTTTTTAAAGACTGTGATGGAGAATGCACAGCAGTCGGCAGGCTTATCAGTTTGATCTAGAGTTTTTGCCAAAGAGTATGCTTGACATATTCTTGATTTCTCTCCCCTCTTTTTCTTCTCCCCCTCCTCAAGTGTCTGGACTGCAGAGAATGGAAATTGAGTAGAATTACAAAAGGAATGAACTTATCCCATTAATTTTTTAAATACAGTTATGCAGAACAGTTTTTGAACAAATCACTCAACAATAGGTCACTATTTTTACTGGAAGATATTTAGCTGGAAAATATACAGAGGTGAGGAAAAGTGCTTTATTCCTCGTGTACGCCTGTATATGTATATTTCAACTCTGATTCTGACTCTGTTAATTGCGCTGTCATAAAAAGAAATGGAGTCCGATTCAGGGCTTTTCAACTACTTCACCTAAGTTTCACTTAAATCCAAACTGTAAAGCAGTTTGGGGCAAAGACTACACTGTTGCTGCTTGTCTGTGCCACACCTGGTAAAGCATACATGAAAAATTGCTCTAATAAGAAGAAATGTAGAGTGTTAGTTTGTTTATTCTGTGAGAAAGTGGTAAACTTCTCATTTAATTTTGGATATCAAACTTGTAGCATCAGTGTATATTTGAATTTCCTTTCACTTTTCATAAATTCTGTCTTGCTGGCTATACCTGGAGTGGGAGGTTGGACTAGATGACCTCCAGAGGTTTCTTCCAGCCTCATTTATTCTATGATTCTTCTCTTCCATCTACTAACAGTACAAACCTCCAGTTTAAGAATTCCTTATTTAGTATAATTATATATAGTTCAGTATATCTTCCATTTAGGTTTGCAATGACTTTAATAGATGAGAATATATCAATGGTAGACATATAAATATACAGGCAACATAGTGAAAAGGTTGGGTGTTTTTTTTGTTCTCAAGATTTGACTGTGCTAATAATCTCTTCCTCAACAGTACAGAGGGAGGATGTTGCATTGTTCAAAGGACCCTGGCTTTCTCTACTCAGATCTCTGAAAAACACAGAAAACTGTGGGAAAGCTATAGCTATACAGTAGAGGCTGTAGGAGGGTCTTTTTTTTTTTTTTACTAATATGGGGGCAAAGCTGTTAAACTAAACCTGTCATTTCACAGTCCAAGGTGACTTCATAGCTGTCATCCAGGCCAAGTTATGGGCTGTGAATGATTACTTGGTGCTTATGTCAAACAGTTTTCTACCCAGATTCTTGGCCTTCCTGGCTACGATTGCAGCTTTAGTAGAATGGGAAGCAAATCAAATAGAGATATCAAGTTTGGGTAATCTATTTTCGTCAAGATATTTGATGCAAAGTGTTAGAATGAAGACTATTAATATTTTAAAGAAAAATTAATTGGATATTTTGCATATATTTATATGCAATTACAAAATTATTTTAGATATGGTACTTTAACTGCATGTTCTGGTGTGACTCAAGTAAAAAGTTAGGAAGACTTTTCCAGGCTCATACTTTGAGCTACCCTGTGACCTAGAAGGCTAAGATAGGAAGAATGGTCCGGGGCCAGAGCATCTCAATCTTACTCTTACCTTTTGGTTTTTTTTTTCTTTTTAAGCAAACCTCTCCCCTCTCCCCCTTACATAAGGTACTTTTCTGTTAGCTGCTTTTAGTTTTACATGCAGAGTATTAGAAATAGCTGAAGTGTGATACTAAATAGCTGTTACCACTGGGTAACTGGGTTCAGTGGGATTTTCTGTGGGCTTCTCTGAGCATGAGAAGACTTTGTTTGTCCTGATCCCACTCAAATGTTTTGCAATGAAATATGTGGGGTTTTGGCCTTCATTCAACAAAGCACTTATGCATTTGCTTAACTTGAAGTAAGCTAACATTTCTTGGAGTCAATTGCATCACTTATGTGTAAAATAAAGCGCACCTTGTTGTGTCACGACAGGCTCTGTTTTTACGGAGGAAATATTGTGGAGCAGAATTGATAGTCGATTTCTTCCCCTCCTGCTAAAATTGTTACTTGCTAAAAGAAGAGCTAATAGAAGATCATGTTCTTTATCTTGTGTTTTTATCTGTCTGATAATTGCCATTGTTTGGGAACTGGTTTTGGGGGCATTGTTGGCTTCTCTGTACCTATTTCCTCTTATCTTTCAGTTTTAAGCTATTTGGGGCCAGTACTCTCCTTTTATAGCATGACTGTGCATATGATGACAATCTCTAGGCATGCACAGCCCTGATTAGGCCTCATTGATACAATTTTAATATTCTAGGAAGAAGATAGATGCTGTTCTGTGCACAAGGTTGCTTTCAGGCTGCATCTTCTTTCCATTTTTTGCCTGTGTGTAGCCTTCTCCTGGGTCTCAAAGGTAGCACTGATGGGGAAATACTTGTGAAGAATTTTTTTCTCTGGCTGCAAAGGGTTTAGTTCTCATTAGCTGTGGTTCAGTGCACTCAGTGGGGTGCAGAAGGGCATTTTTGTATATGGACATACCTACAAACACCTATGAGACACGTGTTTGTGGTCTGCCCTTGCCACAGACTGAGGCAGGTGAGGAGTCTCTAAAATGCGGAGGTTGTTTCTGCCAAAGTGTGCAACTTTTCTGTGTGCATTCTGGTGCAAGAGCTAACAATAGATTAAATCTTTTTTCTTGTTATTCCTGCAATTTGATTGCAAGTACGTTTGTGGAGCCAGTTGGTGCATGTCATAAAATCTGATTGATTGAACAGTTAATCCTTGAAAGCTTCGCTTTGAAATATTGCCAAGGTCAACAAGGGGTACTGCCCGTGTATGCATGTCATGGAAATTACCTATTTTGCCATTTTTATCTACCCCCGTATAGCTGCAAACATCCATGACAATCTGATCTTCTCTTATGCAAAACGTTCTTTCCCCAAAACATGGGTTTTAGTGATCCACATTCTGCTTTGTGCTGGTGGAACAGAGGAAAATGCTTAACCTTGAAGGACATGAGATGATCAGTAAATTAGAGTATTCCTTACAAATTTTTTTCATTTCAGAACTGTCTGTGGAACTGGTTATTTTATGAGAAAGAAATACTGTGAACATTTTGGGGAAATCAGTTGTTTCCACATTTCCTATGAGGTTTGTCACTGTGGCTTGAATGTAAGTTGTTGTTTACGTAGATGTGTCACATCAGAGATTTTACTTAGTGCCACAAGAGGTGAATGCCATGCTAGTTATGAGAAATTAGATATTTTTGTTCAAGGGAATAAAAACTGCATGTCACTCATGTACTAGGTGGTAAATAGAAGGGTTTCTACTTTTTTTTGCTGTGCCTGGACAATATCAGAGCTTATTTTATCTCTATGTCTGGCCTGAGACATCACTCTGGTGAATTTACTCACTTTTTATTGGTCGATAATTCAGTTGCTCACCACTGCTACACATTTGTTTTCTGCCAAGCTTTGCAAAAAAAACAGGCAATGCTTGGAAAAGCCTATTCTATGCTTTCTTCTAAGGTTGTTGGAAATTATTTAAAATGCCTTTATAGTGGTTCCTAGGCACTGATGTCCTATTATGCATCTCCAAAACAAGATGAGTGACCTCCTGAGACCTTGTCATAGTACACAAGTTTTCCTAGGTGACTGTGGCGAATAGATAACCTGTTGTGTCAGCTCTCATGTCTGAACTGAGCCAAGGTCTGTGTACCCTTCCTGGCTATGTGAAGAGCTGATCCTTGTGCTGTGGATGGCACTGTGCTGCATTCCAGCAACATGGCCCTTCTTGACAGCTGTCACATATCACAGATATCCACTGAGCTGTTCATATGAAGCAGTAGGGGAAACAAGAAGTATACAAGAAAACTTCAGTAACTCATTCACTACAACCCAATGCAATTGAAATGCGCATTTTCGTAAGAACAAAGGTGGAGGAAGGCTGTAACCATCACTGAACTTTGTCCGTGAGCAGGAAATTTAATGTTAAAAAATTACTGAAATTGGCCAGAATGAAAATCCCCTTCATTTGCAGATCTTTGTGGCAGAGATTAACTCCTGTTGTTCTGAGGGGAAATTGCTGGGTCTTAGTCTTACTGCCATTCCTCTAAGGAAAATAAGTCAAAACTGGCAATCAGTCCTTTACAGTAATGGAGCACTAGGAATCAAAATATGCCAGAAAGATTGCAATGCAATACTGATCTTTGACCAAAATGTATTCTTGTAGGACCACTCTGTAGTGCTTCCCGTACTGGTCTTCTGCTGGTTTTGGAAATGGAGTTTTTCAAGCTTTGACAAAACTTAATTCTTAAGCTTTAGGTAACTAAAAAGTTAAGGTAAAAAAAACCCCAGACTCATTTTAATTACATGGGTATTTCTGTGCTCATCATTTCCTTGTTCATTTTCTTTCAGCAAGTAGGGCATACAGCTTGGGGGAATAGTTTTTGAATTACTTTTACCACCAGCCAAAATCATGCAAGATTTAGAGGGAGCAATAGCTGTACAGCAGTCTGCATTGTAATGGTAAAGACATAAAATGCATTCAAAGCTATCAGTAAAGACATTGCTGCCAACTCTGAAGAGCACCTGGCTAGGTATTAAAGGACACAAATATGATCCCCTTACTGAGCAGTATTTTATAGACTGTAGTTCACAGCCAAAGAAAACAGCTTTTGGAGATTTTAGGTGTCCATAAACAGCTAGATAAATACAAGGGAGCCACAAGAAGGGATAAACAAGGTAGCTAAATATATGCTTGCCACATTACCTTTTGGAGCTCCCCAAATATCCAACTGAACTTGCAGTGTGTTACCTCCTCAACATTCCCATTGCTTTCCATGATTTCTGGAGGTGGCCCCTAATGTTGAAGAGGGGGTCAATGGAGCAATGTCATGATATAAAGCTGTGTCTTGTCATCTGCATAATTGGTGGAGTTGCATAGTTGACCATATTTCATGTGAGTTGGCAGAGACCACTAGTCTGTAGTCAGGATGGGATTTGGAAGAAGAGCTGCACCTATGGTCTCTGATCTCCCTCTTGTAGCTGCTGCCAGCATTCAAAGCATTGCAAACAGGTTTCATAAACAAATCTCATTAAATGTTTTTAGACAGAGGAAGGCACATAGCCATAAATAGAAAATTGATAAGTGGGCAACTGTTAAAAATAGCTCATTAAGAAACGGTAAGTGGAGAAATAATATGGATATGATAGCATAAGGAATATTCTACACACATACTCGAAGCCTTTAGCGGTTGCCAAAACTCTGATGAAGTGAATGAAGAGCAAATGGGTTGTATTTCAAACACATACCATTACACTGAGCAACAGTAACATTTTATTGCTTCAGTCACATTTTTTGACTGAAGTAATAAAATTTGTAAAATATAAAGAAAAACACAGGATTTATCTCTCCCTCCTGTCCTATTCCCTCCCCCCCACCTTTTCTTTCCAATTCAAAACAGATCTCATGGTTAACAGTATGGCACTCAGGTTATGGAGATGTTTAAAAAAATCACTTGACAGATTCAAAGAAACATGCAATTCTATACACAACGAGAGTAATAAGAAATACTTTTTCATTTGAATTTTATGGTCATAGCTTACGTCTGGTGAAGCTAGAGGAGAAACTTCTACAGAGTTGGTTTTAGCCACAGTCCTACAAAGACTTAAGCATATGTTAGTTCTTGTCCTGTAGGAGCAGTTAAAGGCAAGTAAATCGCATGGTGCACAAAGCTGGTTGCATGTTGAAACTCTTTGGTTTGTATTTTAGTCTATATTTTACTCAGGTTTAGTGCAAATGACTATGTTATTTAGTCTGAATGACCTTATTCAAATTGAACCCCTTTGCAGGTGTTGCTCTATGCTATTGCCTTGTAAAATGGAATTCATTTTTCCAGATGTAGTCATGCATTACCCATAAACAATTATTTAGTCTTTTGTTTTTAAATCATGTTGTTTTTTTTTTAATGGCAGAGAACCTGCAACGTATTCCAAACCTGAAGACAAACCTCAGAGTACTAGGGGCTTCTGAATACTTAGCTTATTTTACGTTATATGATATCTTCCTATCACTGATGACCATTGAAATAACAACTGATCTCATAGTGCCCATAATTTGTTATAATTTGAGTTATGTGCATTTTATTTCTATTGTCCAGTGCCAAAATTTAAATACAGTCTTACATGCAGCCATCAACCTTTCTCTGTTGCTGCTGTTCTCACTGAAATCTTGGTGTGAAATAAATTGTTTACGCTACTTAGTTTTCCTTAAAGTATTCTCCATCAGGAGTAAGGATGGAGAGTCTAACGTGATGTGGATGATCTGAGATGTAGAGTGCTTCCCTTAACATGAAAAGCTTACCTAATATTTCTTCTCGCTCTCCTTCTCATTATTGCTCTGGACTGAAAAGAAACTTAAATTACCGCTAAGGTCCTTCGTTCTGTCAGTTCTTCCACCAGGTCTTTTCCCAGAGAGTGGTGAACAGCTTGCTTCAGTGCCCATGCTGGCTGTGATGCTTACACACAACCTGTTCTCTGCTGGGTGGGATGTGAAGTGGTCTCACTTGTGGCAGGGTTTTAGGCAGTTAACACCTGGATGTTGTCTACAGTTTAGGTGCCAGGGACGTGTGTTTCAAGAAGAGGTTCCAAGAACCTATTTGTGAAGTATGAAGTAGCCACATATTTGTTCAAAATACATCCTATTTACAGAGTGCCTTATAACCCTAAAGAATAGCTAATTACAGTGGATTAGTGACATGTCATCATGACTTTGGTTTGAGATACAGTAATTTACTCAATGATGAACTAGGTTTTTGCACCGGGGCTGAGGCATCAGTGTCATGCTCCTTAACCATAGTTGGTAACGGAAGGGTTGAACAGTGTAATGTATATTGATACAGTGCTATATTATACAGTCTAGGCTAATGAAGGATCTGTATAAACAGAGTATCATAACCATTGCCTATAAACAGGAACAAATGGTCTGCTGTGGAACTATTTGTACATATATCTGTCTCTTAATTCCCACTAAGAAGTTTTGAGTAGCAGCACTAAACACCTGAGCCATATCTAACCATGTAATTCTGTTCTTCTCCTTCATACCTACAGAGGTATTTTCATTTGTTCCATTGATGATTCCCTGTTGTTCTCTGTGGAAACTCTCTTTTGTTTGCATCCTAACACATCATTTAGTAATTTTTGCTCAGCAAAAGAGTCAAATCAGTGGTGATTTTCAAGCATGTATCTTAATATGTGTAACTGCACTTGCAGCCAAAATAGAGTATGTGAAAATTCTTTGCAGATGCCCTGTGATTTCATTCACACTTCAGTGATTAATTGAAATGGGTAATTCTTTTAGAAAGGTAGTATATGTTTTCCTAGTTAATCTATGTGCTAATCTGTGTTCCTCTGACAACTTAATTAGCAAAGGAGTTACGTTATGGTTGTAAAGCAGACAAACCATAAACAGACTGATACCTAATAAAATGTCACTTTTATTCAGTTTTTTTTCTTTCAGAACAGACTAGTTTGTATTGTGTTTGTTTTTGAAGTGTAGCATTTGTTGCACATCTGACAGTATTTCTCTTCAACTGGGAGGAGCTGCAAACATTTGGTCTTATGAAAAGAATTTGAATTTGTTTTCCATACAGTACTCTATTTCACATTCTATTTTCCATGGTATGGTTGGTTTTGTTTTTTGGTTGTTTTTTTTTTTTTTGTAGTATGAGTTGGTTTCTCTGTTACTGCTTGGCTCATCAGAGTTTTACAAAATGGATATCTTTGGATCCTGAACTGTTGTAATAAAAGACACCTCAGCCCAGGATAGTCCCTGCTGTGTTTGCTACTCCATCCACAATTTCCTGATGCTAGACAGGTGGGACTCAAATTATTATTATTTTTTTTTTCTTTTTCTTTTTTTTTTTTTTTTTTCTTTCCATTTCTGAGATGCTTTTCTGTGCTTGTACTGAGTAGAGCTGGAGATCTAACTTAGCAGCCTTGAGCCCACTGCAAGAGCTCTAAACATGTAGATAAAACTGTGGAGTCTCAGCCTGAAGATGTCTCAGCCACTTCCTTTCCTGAACGCACTGTTTTAACGCAGAATACCTGCATGATGCAGCTTGTGTATCCTATAAAAGAAAATATGTTGGTTGTTCTTCCTTTGTGCGTTAATTAATAATTGAAGATATTTTCATCAAGCACTCTGAATTTGCATACTTACACAGAGCCCAATTTTGATGCCACACCGATGAGTGGTTTATCAGTATGATTCAAGTCAGCCTCTTAAATCCTTTGAAGGAGAAGCAAATTATGACCAACAAAAGATCAGATTCTCTCATGTCAAATTTTGAATGAGGTGAACTTTGAAGCCTGTGCTGAGTATAAAAAGACAACAGTCGGAAGTTAATAAGATGGGAGTACCTGCACTCACAAAAAGAATATTAATTTATGGTATCTACAGTAGAAGCATCTGCAGGAAGATTTCTTTTTCAGTGGGGAAGGCTATTTGTAAAAAGTTTCAAAAATGTACTTCTGCATCAGCAATGACTTTTTGAGCTTTTTATTTTCTATGTGTTTTAGTAACTCATTTATTTAGATTATCACCAGGGAAATCCCAGCCGTGCCTATTTACAGTGTGTTGTTACGTGACATCCTTTGTGCTGGAGTAATTCTCCTTTTCTACAATACATAACACTTCTGTCTGTACTACAGGTGCCCAGTGTTTTTATGCTGCTTTGAAATACAAAAATACCTTTTCCCGTTGTATCTACTCATATAAAGTTAACTTTCGCAAATACCCCTTTCACTTTCTTGAATTGCATTTATATTTCCAGGTTTTTAGATGCTGGGGAACAGTAAGTATCTTTCAGGTGCTCCTGTTTTTGATTCATACTTCTGGGACTTGCTTTCTTTCATTTCTAAGTGCAGATTTATACTGTTTAAAAGAGTTGGTCAGAGGGATTTATGTGATCTGTTTTAGACATTTCTGGGGGTACATGAACAGGGTCTTGAGTGGGATGTTTGCCTCCTTGCTTGTACAGTCTGGTGTCCCCCTCCCCTCTTCTATCTCTGTTACAGGGTCAGAAGATGGTGTTGGTTGCCTAGATTTCTGTCTTGGGTTGCAGAGAGACTGCTATGCTCCTGCACTTCTTTGGGTTTAAAGGCTGTTATGGTCTGGTTGTACTTTCCCTGGAGAAGCCCTGCTGCTTCTTCTATATCTCTTTGGTCAGTAATCTGGAAAGGTTCAGAGTAACCTGGAGTTGTCCGATTACTGCTGTGTCTGCATCGGTTAAACCAGGCTGTTCCTGAAACATACTGCTAACAAAAGGACAACCGCAGTGTTGGGTGTATGGAACTGTGTGGTTTTATATATATACATGCCCTTAGGACTAGGACCTGCAGTGCAACTTATGTAGCTGAATCCTTAGACTGAAGTGTTCTCCATGACTTGTGAAAAAAGCGTGTTCCGCTAGAATAAACACTTGTCATGAAAATTCCTGCTATAGATAAGTAGTATCTTTCCCCCTTACAGCATCAAATTAAATAGAAGCAAAGCGATCCCTCCTATTACTGAGTCATAATCTAATGAACTAAATAGTAGTGTCATGTTTATTTTCAGAAGCTTTGTTGCTAAAAAAAAAAAGATCTTCACTCTGGACTGCTTTAGCCTTTCCCAAAGTGACAGCATTTTGTTAGAAATAGCTTGTTAGGCTTTCTTGTCCAGCTCCCCATTGTAGTGCCCTGGTCCATGAGAGCAGACAGCTGGGGGAGTTCGGCATTTTGAAGGTTATGATCACAGCGGTTTCGTAAGTGCTTTATTTCAGTTCTCTTCTGGCTGCGCTGGGGACAGGTGCGGTCTGGTTCTGATTTCACTGGTCTTAATTTCTTATCTGACCTGGTAGTCAATCAAGGGCATGAGAGAGGAGCAAGAGAAAGTGGGAGAGGAACGGCCTGAGACAGATGGACAGGGAGTGCAATGCTGAGCATCTGACTTTTCTCATCCAGGAACTGGCAGATCTGCCTGTCATTCAGTGCTGCTCTGTGTACTGACGCTGCCCTGTGCAAAATGGATTTCTGAGTGTTAACCATCATGTTCTTCTTTTCCAAAGGGTCTTCTGTAGGATTTCATTTGCAGAGCACAGAGGGCAATATCTAGGGTAATTCCAGGGCTTAGTGGCTGTGATCTTTTGTCAACTCTACTTGTGAGTGAAATTAAACTTGGTATGAGCACCCACAATCTGAGCTTGTGCAACACAATTCCTGGCCAATGAGTGAAAAATCATAAACCTGACAAGTATTTATGAGAGAGAAAAATGAGATGTCATATTATAAAAGGAATATATTCATTAAATCTATCAATTTCACAGAAACCAAGAATTCCCTCTTCAGTGAAAGTCTTTGAGTAGGTTTATAAAGTCAGATATTCTTTTATGAGATGTAACTTCTTTATGCTAAAACACAGTATGTTTAAATTCAGGTCAGTATTTTCTAAGGGAGCGAGTTACAAAAAGGGCTGAGTTAACATGATGTTACAGTAGCCACTCTGTTTTTGAGAGGATATTGGCCAATATCTGTGCATCAGCTTATTGCAGATAGAGCTCTACCTAGAAAAACCTTCTTAGAAAAGCAATAAGCCTGACAGGGGTAAACCTTCAATGTCAGTAGACTTATGTCACTTCCCATCACCAGAGGATTTGATGCAGCAGGAATATAGCAAAGACTTCTAAGAACAATTTCCAGTCATCTTTCCCACATGTAGGAGGCCCTTCCCAGAAGAAACTGGGGCGTGAACTCTGCAGTCTTCCCTGCCTGCCCACAGGAAGAGGAAAGGTGTCTGTCTTGTCAGAAAGGAGAGAGGCTCCAAAGCCAAAAATCTGGGCTTCTTCAGGTTCTTGTGGACATTCACTTTTATGCAGTTAGATTTTTTCAGTCCAAAGGAGGAATAGTCTGTGTGGTGGTGATGTGAGTGACTGAGTGCTATGTGTACACAATGTAATTAAACTTAGTATCAGTTCATACCATAAAATTAATTTCATTGCTACTAGCAGTGAAGCTTTGCCAGTATTAAATTTCCAGTGCAAAATTTGCTAAGCGAAACCAAAGTACTGGTGAGACACATGATGGAGCTGGCCAGCTCACTCACTGGGGAGTCCTGGCCTCTCCGTTTCAGCAGCCCTGCTTGCTGCAGCATCAGTAGTCAGCTTGTCGTGTTGTCATATGGTCACAGCTTCACGAGTAAACCCTTATAACTGCTGAAATTAGGACCAATTTGACAAAAGGTATGTGGCGCAATAGGTGGCTAGACTGTGTGATGCCAGCACAGACTGGCAGGTAAGATACAGTCAAGGGAGGAAAAGAAGACCAGAGGGGAAGCAAAGTTCAGCCGTCTTTGTACCAGACATGAACTGATATGTAAGTATATCTGGGCTGTTAGCAGGTTAGATTGGCACCTGCTGCTGACGGAGATGAGCCCTGTGCCATTCCCAGCCTGGCGGGTGGTATAGCTGTTTTATGCAGATTTCCAGCCACTTGCTTCTTTCCTCCTGATGGTGGCATGCTGTGGAGACACGGCTTGTCTTGTTTCCACTGCCCTGGTTCCACCTGCTTCTCATGGTTAGCAAAACAGGAGGTTTTTTTTTTTTTGTTTACGTTGTGGGCTTTCGTGTTTTGTTCTTTTTTTCCTTTGTTAAAAAGCACTTAAAATGCCTTTTATATGAGTTAAGTAATAATTGTAATCCCTGTGCTAAGGCATTTTGCAGAGAGTCACTGCTCATTTTTGCCACAACCATATTTTCAGATGCTAGACAGATGCCCAGTTCTTTGATATGCTGACACTCATTCTTGGATAACCTTAAACTGTCCTGTACATGGTCTGAGAGTGCGAAGGGTGTAAAAAGCCTGGATAAAGACTGAGGAAAGATAAAAGCTTTTACTACTTAAATCCTCCCACCACGTACCCACTGCATAGTTTCCTTTAGTAGACAGCAAGCGAGCACTGTTCAGAGAAGCATGGATTGGAAAGGTGCATGTACTCCTGTGGGTAATATGTCATGGATGCTAATGCATAAGAATCTGTGAAACATACAAAAGTCACCTGTACATGGTTGTGTGTGTGGGATTCATGTTAGACTTCAAGCTCAGAAAGTCAAGAGGCACCTCTAATATTTTAACAAAATATGTGTTTAAACGTATTTCATTGTTTGAATGAAACACAACTTATCTATTTTTCTTAGGAATAATAGCTCCTAAATATGTCTGTTTGCAAATGGCAGCCTCGACTTTATTTTAAGCTGAGCATTAGCACTAGGTGTCCTTTCAGTATAACTAATTCACCAGGATCATGAAGAAATATGATGTCTAAAAAAAGTATGATTATATTTGGTTGAGAAATTGTAGGAAAAGCCTCACAAAACTATTAGTCGAAGAAGAATTTAAAATCTGTTGTCCGAATAAATCAGTTCTTCACTTAAAAATAATGAAAGCCTTTAGCCTAAACGTTAAACCTCTTGAGAGAGGAAAAGTTGTATTGTACAAGAGCTGACCTTAATAATTTTAAGCCCTCACTAAAATGATATCAATTTTGTTCATTTGCCCGTGGGCCACATTTGGATTGATCTGTGGGAACTTTTGTGTTTCTTTTCACCTAGTTGCACAAAAAATATGACTGTGTGTCTTCAAAAGAAAACTGGACCTCAGTCCTCTCTGTAAGGTCACTTCTTGTAGTATTCATCAGTCATCATCCTTATGACATGAAGAGATCAAAATACAAAAATCCTTAACTGTCCCCTATTTCTGAATTTTTTAAACGTTTGCAGTAATACAGCTTAATGTTCAACAAGGTTGTTGCTGGATAGTCAGGATAGTGGTGACAAAGTCTATCACCACTTACAAATGTAATGGTTAAGTTCAAAGCCTTCAGATAGGCTTGTTTGTTAGCAAAGAGAGCTCAAAACGTGAGACAAAGTACTCGCAATCAGAGCAAAGGATGATGTGTTGTGACAGCTAACAGCCTCGTAACCGACTGGGGGACCCTCTATTTTTGTGTTCTCCATTATTCAGACTATTTACTCTTGCAGTAAGTGAGGGGTTACTTTGGCTTCTTCCGATATAAACAAAGAAAACTGGTAAATAAATGCTGTATTATAAACAAGATGCTTTCAGAAAGCTGCCTGAATTTTTTGCCTGGAGGGACCAACCTGCTTGGTTTAATTTTTCAGGTCCATTTTAGCTTTTAGTGAAACTTTGGGAGTTCGATTGTTTGTTTGTTTGTTTGGTTTTTTTGTTTACCTGGCTGTGATGGATAAATGGCATCTCCTCTTGACCCATCCAGCACTGCATCCACTCAGGTTCAGGTGGGGAAATCCCGGGGAGGGAGGAGAGGTGTGTGCCAGCCTGCCGCAGGCCACGAGGCTGTCCCTCCTCCACCACGGACATGCTCAGCAAGGGCTGAATTACCTGTTGGGGCCTCGAGGGCACATGTTGCAGAGGGCACTTTGCTGATGCCTTGGAAAGGAGAAGCATGCTCATTTTTGTTGCATGCTGTTGACAGCAGGACACCGGATACCCCCCAGGAAAATGGATGACCTCTTAGCTAGCACGTTGCCACTCCAAGTGCTGGCGTGCCACCTTCCCCCTTTCCTGCCCTCCTCCCTTTCTCTGTCAACCTACCTGTGCTGTGCAGGAGGTGTTGCATGAGGCCCTGTGGGCGGCTTAGGCACTGATGTTCCCCCTGCCAGAGTGTCCCAGGTGCAGCAAGCTGGACCGAGTTGCCTGGCAGATCACTGTCTTCTGAAATGCTGGGGTATTGGAGGGACCCTGGGATCGGGATGCTACCAGCCTAGCAGGGACTTGCTGCAAACCTCCTGCTGGCCAGGCTGTGCATGCTGAAAGTTGCCTCTTGCAAGCTTTGCTACCCTGTCTGGCCCTCATGCCCGGGATGAGTGTGGATGGCAGAGGACTTTCCAGTTTACAAAGGTGGAAATGGTCCTCCCCAACAGCTTTCTGCTACCTAAGGGGTATCTCTGCCCTTTCCTTTTGGGATACCATGGGCAAACTTGTAGGAAAAAAACACACCAAGGTTGTTCTTGGAAGTCCCTACTAATTAGTAGAGGCTTAGGGAGTGTCTTCCTTCATGCCAAGACCTTGAAAGAAGCTGTTAAGATGGGCTTGTGCTGCAGCCATTCTCTTTGTTTGTCAGAAAGAAGTCCCAGGGCAGTGGTGGAGTCCCCATCCCTAGAGGTATTTGAGATGTGTAGGTGTGGTGCTGAGGTACATGGGGTAGTGGTCAATTGGCAGTGCTGGGTTAATGTTGGACTTGATTATCTTAAAAGTCTTTTCCAAGCAAGGCTATTCTATGATTCTAAGATGTCTTTAGAAAAACTGTAATTTAAGAATATCTGTATTTTTAAAGCAGTTTTTAGAAGACAAGCTTTGCCTGCCTCCTGGGCTCCTCAGGAGCTGAAGGGTCAATCTGTGTGCCAGAACCACTTTGGGAGGCAGGTGCAGTATCAGTAAGTTTGGGGAATGTGTAATAACCCAATTGGCTATCACCAAAAGGTGGCAGCGTCTACATCTGCTTTTCATTATAGCCCATGCAGCTAGTTAAACTAAATATCCTAGATTTAGGTGCAGCAGGAGCACAGCAGTAGCAAGTGGTGCTGATTGAGTATCCACAGCAGATCCATGTTTGCTTTGTCTGATGTCTTGTTGGTCAACCCAAGTGAGGATAAATAGGCAGACAAACAGATTAATGCTGCTGATGGGCTCTGAGAAGCCATTCACATCTATATTTCATCTCTTCATAATGGCCCCAAGCTAATCCCTGGGTCAGGACACTTCTGCGCCTGGGGATTCAGAGTCCTGGTCCAAGCGTGAGACTGCCCAAAACCAAGGGTGCTGGGAAATATCGACACTGGGGTTTTTACAGCAGGAAATGAGCAATGTGGACTCAGCAGTGCTGTCTCATGAGATACAAAGCAAAACCCTGAAGCTAGGCTGTAAAGGAAAATACAGCCCATGTGCATCTTGATGAAAATATCTTCCTCTTTCTCCTAAAAAGAACCTCTACATGACAAAAATAAAAGCATCTCTATATATAATTTAACTTTGCTAGTAAACCATTCTCCATGTGGTAAAATGACTTATTGTCTTCAGATTTTGCCTCATTTTTAGTTATGATATGAAATAAAAAAATATTTAGCCAGCTTGAATGGATTCTTTTATCTCTCCTTAGAGGATAAACTTTTGTCAGAGTCCCTTAATGTTTTTCCTTCTGAGAAATATTCAGTATGATTGCTCTGTTGCCCTTTTAATTTCCTTCTACCTTTTTCTGAACTTCTCTGTTGCCCCAAGGTAACACATTAATTAAATTAGGATAAAAACTTTGTTTCAGTGCAGAAAAAGAATTGGGCATGTTTGTTTGTTCTATGGAGGAATTTTTCTTTTTTGCTTTTTATCCTTCAAGACCCTTCTGAAGTGTAACACTGAGTGAAATCTTTACAAACAATACTTCACACGCTGGACCCTGACATTTTAGTTCTGTTAAAATCAATAGTTTCACTTGCAGAGGATGGAAGCCAGATTTTACTTTGAAAGTCTCTTCTACAGCAGTTTACCTGCAGAGAAGTCCTAGTAATGTGCATTTAAAGTGATTCTCTTTCTCGCAGCATCAGCTGAGGTCAATGTTAATTGCATACCCATGTACTAAGAGACTGGCCTTTAGATTTTTATACATACATTCAAAGATTATTTGGAGTTTCTGATTTTTTTTCATGTCGCATAACAGCCTCTTGCAGTTTCCTGTTGCTACCAAAAAGGTGATGGCCATGCCATATAGACAAAAAGAGTCAAAGGTGGGGCTGAGCAGCCTTAAAAAATAAAAACACACTCGTGTGATTGCTTTTGTCATGTGTTTACAGCATCAATGTTGAATTTTTCAAGTGATGAATATTATATGTGGAATCCCAATGACAAATTTTATAGATAGTCTCTGTATCACAGCAGTACTAAGGTAAATAATTGAAAATATTGCTGCTTGTTGAAAAGGTGGTTGTCCTCTCCTTGGAGATTTCCTGGATTTCCTTGAATGTTACCAAATCCATTCCTGGAACAATCTAGTTCACTAGTGGGTTTTGGATAGTGCTTCTGGTTTAGTATTAGGCAGTTTAGACAGGCTTTTGAAGCAATGTTGAGTAATGGTATTTGATGGTATTTGGTCAAATTAATTACTGGATCCATGAAAAAAAAAAAATAAGCAATTTATAACTAAAGTGAGGCTCAAAAATATCTGTGTAATATAATCCAGTTGTGGACCTTTGTTCCCCGAGAAAAAGAGTTACTTCATCTAAAATTTCATGTCATGCTTTCAGGTTTTGCTTCTTTTAAAGCTCTATCGTTTTTTTAATGTGTAATTTAAATAAGTGACTCTACTGTTTTATCGACTATATTTATCAGAACATGCCAACTTTATGGCACAACATGTAACAGCAAGGAGAAAAATGTGCAAACACATGTTTTCTTTCTAAGCTTGTGTCATCTTGACTTTTGAGAAAGCAGTTCTATTATACTGCAATAAACAGTAGAACTTGAGAGTATATGGTGTACTTCAAAAATAGCTGCTCAAATCTACCAGAACTTGTCTTTTGTGACAAAATTTGATGGAAAATGTCTCTTTTTGACACCTTTAAAATATTTTTATGTCCAGTTTCAACATCTCATATTCGTCACAGTTTAGTCAATTGAGTATGTAACATTTATATGCTTTTTAATGTTTTTATGTAAGTAGACAAGAAGTGGTTGAATCAAGATAATTGGATCTGAACAATGCAATATTAATGTAAAAAGTGAAAGATTTAATGTAAAATCTTGGAACAAGGTTAGAATTTTAGTTCTGGTATTTCAATTTCTTATCCTTATTTTAAACAATTTTAAAAAATAACAGTGGAAAAGCAGAATGCTCATTGCAGTTCTCTGATTTATTGGATCAAGCTTTACAAGACTGACAAAATTCCTGACGTTTCTTATTAATGACTTTGAAATTGTATCCCTGACTCAGTTCTTAAAAGCTTTAAGAAATGTACCCAGAAGTTTCCCTTTTCCTGAAGAAAATTAGCAACCTTAAATGTGCCGTGCTGATAAAGCCTGCAGTGACTAAACTTGCTAAATCCTCCTGGCAGGCAAGGAAGGCTACCTTGCCCATTGTCTCCCATTTTCAGGGGGAAAAAGCCCCAGACTGCAAACCTGCCAATTCCAGCTATTTATATTTAAGTGAAGGGTAGGAGAATACTTTGTAACTTCTTTATTTTCAACCTTATTCTGTCTCAGTTCGTTATTTAGTTAAAATACCCTTAACAGTGTATACCTGTTGCTTAGGCCAGGAACCTCTGCATTTCATTCATAACCTCTCCATAACGTGAAACCACTACCTTAAGCCCCAATCTTATTTCACTCCATCAGGCTTAGAGTGATCTCTGCTTTTCACACACAAGTAAATCCTGAAAGATCAAGGGCGGAAAAAGATATCTTCTTACTCTCGGGCCCTGAGATGCTGCTCCTCCAACCTGATACTCAGTGATCACAGAAAACCTCTTGCCTACAGCTATGGATGTAGCCTTGCTTTGACAGGAAGTGTAGAGATGTGGCACCTACCAATATGCAGCAACTGCACCTTTATGGAGTATCTATAGGAATTAATATAACTCAGCCCACCACACCGATGCATCCTTCTTCCACTTGGTCAGTTTGCTGTGCTGCCTACAATATTCTTGCTGCTGGGCTGGTGGAAATCAAGAGCTCTGCAGCTCCTGGAAGTCCATCCAGCACCTGCTGGCTGCTCATGTCTCTATAGATCTATACAGGGAGTGTTATGGTGTTTATTTCCTATATTGATATTGAGTATGTCTGAGCTGCAGTCAGAGGTGTCACTGAAGGAACTTTAAATCTGGTTAGGTACCTGACAGCACAGCGATCAGCACTGCAGGTATGGTACAGGCTACACCAGCCCACCTAGGATGCTGGATCTTTCTTTCAAGGATTCATTTGGGTTGCTCTGTAAGGTCTGTAGATCATAGTCTTTATTAATGTGGCTAAGGCGTCCATTTAAGTTGTCTTAATTGTCACATACTTCGCAAAATACCATTCTAAGTATGTGGGTGCTTGTCTTCATCTGTGCATATCTGTTGAATCATAGGGTGTACTACGAAATTTTTTTGGAAGAGCTGTCTGTTTGCCAGGAATGAGACGCTTCTCTGTACACAGTCTTTTAGGGGAGGAAAAGAGTGAAAAGACAAGCAGTACATCCAGAGTTGTATGTCAAGTTTAAGTATTTTTGCTTACTATAGTAAAAGTCCTCAGGCACATCCTTTCTTTTTTGGAATCATGACTTGATTCTGAGTTAATAAACTTTGGAAAACCTGTCCCAAGTGCTCTGAAACTGTCTTCTGTGCTTTCGGACATACCTGGAGCTATCGGGGAATATCCCAGGAGCCACAAGATAACATTCTCTAAAACATCCCATTTAAAATTCTTTCCATGATTTTAGTAGCCTCTAAGATTTAATTTTAAATACCTTAAGACAAAAACCTCTTCTTGCATAATACTGTTGGTGATTACATCATGACAGCAGAAAGCAATTTGACCTATGATAAATACTTTCCATTTCTGTTATAAATATAGCTTTCCTTGTGTAAATCAATTTACAGTTGCTCTATTGCTCTATTAAGAAAACCTCTCCTGCACAGAGCCTGAAGGTGTGAATGCAAGCAACCTGCCTCCAGAGAGTGGCTGAAAAACTCACCTGTTTGGGCGAATGGTGAAACAAGATGACGGATATCAGCGTGACTGGTTTGTGCCGATGCCCTCAACATATTTATCCGTTCATAGCCTGTGCTCTGTCTTTTCCTGCCACGCAGCTGGGATCGGAGGGAGGCTGAGCCTTTTCTGCCCTATTAACTTTGGCGTGTTTGCTTTGCTTTTATCTCCCAGTCTCCTCTCCCCAGTAGCAACTGCCTTGCCCTCAGTCCAGAGGATGGCCCCATGACTCCTTTGTTTAACTGCTGTTATAAGCTGCTGCACAAATTGCTTGGCAGAGGGTGATTTGTAGTGACAAGGCTTGAACCTTATCCCCGGAGATTCACCAGATACCTCTGCAATGCTCTGCATCTCTTAGGATGGGGAATAGGAAGCCCGGCTCCCACTTTCAAGCCTGATCTTGCATCATCCTAGCTATTGCATAACAGTTTAACTGAGATGCAATGACATGTCCTCCTCTCTGCTGCATTAATGTGGCTCTGCTTGCTCACAGGAGGTGAGCTGATCCCTCTTTCCCATTTATTTATGGATCAGTACTCATGCAGTGATTTACACACATCCTTTGAGAATTATAGTGAGAGATCAGATCAACAAAAATGATGCTCTTTTAAAATCTTTTGAGAACAAATGGGTAATTTGCTTAGGAAGAATGTATGGGATGAAAATTAGTCTTGTGTATGCCTTGAAGTGTCACAGTCTAACTCTTATAACTTACAAACACTGAGAAAATGGCAGAGGGTTAGTTTGGAAGACCATTTTATTTGTGTCTTATTTTCTTTTCTTTCAAATTTCAGATCTTGCTTCTTCTCACTGTTTATTTTTCGCTGAATCTGTGATATGCGTTAATTTTCGGTTGTAGATTTGTTGCTCCACCTCACGTTTTGAGTTCTGGTGAAGATTGCATAATCCGTTTTAGTCCTCCAACACTTGAAAGTTTTCTTTTTGTCATCCATCTTGCTTTTATGTTTTTAAATTCTATCTGATACCTATTTTCCCTGCTAGAACTATAACAACCCCCTTCTCTTTCCCACCATTTCTTAGGGCCCAGTAATCCCCTAGCTGATGGCTCTTTATCCTCTCAAGCCTTCAAACAATAACAAAACAAATCTGTAGACCTCCTCTCCTCATTCATCTTTCTGCTGCAGAAGTGCCTGAATGCCAAGCAGAGGTGTGCGAGTGTGGGGACTTGCATGGCAGATATGGTTTTGTTTGGTCAAGCGACTGCAGAGTTACCAGGCATCACTTCTCCTGCTCTGAGGGTGATTTTGCAGTGCTTAAAGGTGGCTGTGGGAAGAAGCTGATGGAAATTCTGCAGCTGGATTTGGGATAAGGAGCCATCATGTACAATCTCCTGTTACTGGTTGTGACTAAGTCCCAGAGAATGGTTCAGCCTGTCTTAGCAGGCATGAGTTTACTTCTAGGTTAAAAGATTAAATGAACATAATCTTTCTCCCAACCCTGGAATAACCTCCCCTTACTTCGCTGCTCTGAGTAGGTTGATGCCAGGATCCAGTGGATGGATTCAGAAAAAGGTTGAAGGTGTTGGTAGTTTTCCTATCTTGTGATCCTGAGGTATGGGCAGAGCTCTCTTGGTGATGACAAAGCAGGGTACAGAAAGGGTCTTTCCATAATTTCTGCTTGTCTCCTTTGTTTCTGTCCTTCAGGAAAGGGGTTTTGACTTTGACTGATCCAGAGAACAACTCACAGGTTCACAAGTCAGCTTTATGTTGTTAGAGCTTGTGGCAGGCTTATGGTCTCTTTGCTGAAAAAGTTGTAAGAAGTTTTTATTTGTGTATTAAAAATGTAACAAAATCAGCAGCACAAAAGCACAGATGTTCTGTGGCTGACACACAGGCTTGGGAGCGCTTGTCTCTGCATCAAGATATTGTCTAAATAGATAAAATAGCTAAACATTTTTTTTTTTCTGCCAGAGATCTAAAGAGATGAATGACAGATCTTATAATAATGGTAAATATGCTTGGGGCAATGCAGAGGCCAAAGACCATGACCCTGCGTTCGTAAAACACTATTTTCTGGGAGAATCTTAAGAATTTTCAGTAGACTCAAACATGCATGGGAACATTTGGGATGGTTTCAGCTTTTTTCTTTTTTTATCTCTTTTGAAAAACTTATAAATATTTCAGAATGCCCCTGTGATGTGTCTAATCCTGTGTGAAAAAATTTAAGGGAATATATTTTAGAATTATATCCCAAGTGTTTATAAGGATGATTGTAAGGTTAGAAATTCCTCCAAAAGTACTCATTTATAACTGTACTAGATACCTTGTATGCAACTAACAAGGAAAATCCTGCTCTAGAGGTACGAACTAACCTGCATGTCACAGAGGATGAAATAGGTGGAATAAAATGATCGACAGAAAAAATAGTGGGAGCTGCCTTGCAGGGCAGACTGAACTTTCCATGTAGAACTTAGTAGCTCAGCAGGAAAAAGACACCGAAACACGTGTGATGAAGAAAGTAATATAAATGAGATGATAGAATGCTTAGTTCTCACTGAAGGTTTGTTAATATTTAAGTGGCACCTGCACTTTTCTTGAAGTTTTGGAGCAGAAAAGAGGCTACACCAGCAGCCTCAAAGCTGAGCTGAGGCTGAAATGGAAGCCCATTTAACACAAGCAAGCTGTCAGCAACTTGATCACATCATCAAAGCTGATATAAATATACCAGGATGACCGAGTTGTTCAGTGTCTGAAAAGTATCATGTAAGGGGATTTATCAGTCATGGGGAGAGAGGAGAGAGCCCACAGAAATCTGTTGTTTTACTGAAAGGTAGCATAAATTTGAAAACTGAAAAGGGGAATCACCAATAAAAATATTGTGTTCACATGTGAACCACAGTGAATTCAGGTGCATGTGACATAGGAAAAGCACCATGAACGCATCAGAATTTTTTTTTTTTAGTCAGGTGAATCTTTTAGCTTAATTATGAACTTCTAGAGAACCTCTAGATCTTTAAAAAATGATCACTGATTTTTTTTTAACAGTTAACCTGTATTCCAGCTATTTAATTACAATAATTATAGAATAGCACTGACAGTTCCACTTTATAGCAGATTGTGTCCTCTGAAGCCCAAGTAACTCTTTCTAGCAGAGTGCAAGGTTTTTAAAGATTTATTTTGCCAATATATCCATACATATGGATATCCCCATACTATCTCCAGGCTCACTGAAGTTGGTGGAAGTCTTTCCACTGATATCACTTGGAACCTTAAAACACTATTGAGGGCTAGATCCTATCGTTGTAGTGGATTACAAAGTATACAGGAACCTAACAAAATATAGGCTAAGTATAGAAGTGTGCTGAGGTACCAGTTTCCCAAGCATGTGACTGAAATCAATAAATTAATATTTTTTTCTTTTACTGTTTCACACTGTTTAATTTTGATGTTGCTGAAAAAAATATTGGGATAGTTTTGCAATGAAATAAAAAACCACATGTTCTTTTATACCTTCACATGAATCTTTTGTTTAAACATATATATCTTGTCAAATGCACTAGCTTCTGAGGGAACGCATCCTTTCATCTACTTACGTTTATTAATATAATGCTTGAACACTAGTTATAACATCATGATGCCTGGATTTTACTTCCGAGCAAGACAGTGCTGTAATAAGAAACTCACTGAGGTAATTTTAGGTCCGTCTTGTTTTAGTCAAGTCCATAAACGAGCCCTACAGCAGAGGTGGTCAGCTAACGTGCCTGGCAATTATCTGCTCCAAAGACTTCAGCATTTGGTTGTTTCCTTGTTTGTAAGGAGTAGCAAGCCATAAAAAGCAGACAAAGTAGAGGGAAACTCTTGTTGCTTACATGAGTTCCTGTACTCAGGGCTTTTATAATCTACCTTGAAAGCCACAAGCCCTTGATTGTTCCATTCTCTACTAAGGGAACAAGGGCACTGAAGGGGGCTGCTCTATCTGCTGTGCAATGGAGATGTAGTCCCTTGGTAAGGGAGGGTGATGTCAGTCCCAAGGAGACAGATGGCTTCAACTGTCCTGCTAAGGAGTAAGGTGTCCACAATGAAAAAGTGATGGTTTGCAGTACCTGAGGACAAATCAGCTGGGTGCTGGACCTGGTGGCAAGTATTGTGTCCCCTTCCACAACTATGCTTGCAGGCTGAGGGCTGGGAAAATACTCACCAAAAGCCCAAACACTGACTATATTTTACTTGGATTGATTATATACGTCTTTTACAGTACTGCATAAGGATATATCTACTTCTTAACTTTTTTAAGGTAATTTGGTGTGAATTGCATGATGAGTAAGTTCAGCAGTTATTCACACTTGCTGGTTTCAAATTAACCTTTTATGTCTCCATAGCAGAAAGAAGGAAGGTGGTAACTCTTTGCAGGACTTGGCAATGGTGGCAGTGTTTGTCTGCAGTTGGAACTGCAGGTACAATTGCTGAATGAGTTTCCAGACCTTAAGCTGACTGTTTAATCAGCACCGAAACTTTCTGGGTAAACAATGGACTGGAATCACTTGCTTGACACTAATAATTCCATTATATTTTCTTACTTGGAGTACTGTTAGATTGGACTGGAGTCTGCCACGTTTGCTGTTGGAGTTTTCAATGTTTGTTTGAAAAAGGAATATTCTGAGAGCGCAAGAGGTCTGTTATCATTTTCATCTGCATACATAACTTTCAATGACTGTAATGGGAAATACGGAGAGGGAACAGATTGCCTAAGAATGCCTGTCTTTAAAGCAATTAGTTTGATAAATGACCTGACTGAGACTGGTCAGAAAGACAACAGAAGAGAGACTTATCTATGAAGAGGTACCAAATCACAGTGACCATTCAGGACTGGAAAAGTCATGCAGCTTTCTGTCCCTACAGTGCTTTATATTTCTGGTACTCATTTATGTGTTTGAAGCTTTTGGAGCAGTTGCTATTATCTTCTGCACTTAAGGCGGGGGAAGGCAGAGGCAGGAAGCTTCAGGGGTTCTCTAGACAGAGAAGTGGTAGGGTCTTATCTGAGGAATTTCTGGTTCTTCTTCCATCCATTGACTGCTGGAGTATCAGTTACTGGGCTGCACAGGATGAGCAGCATCACAAAATACGTATAGGTTCTGTAGACATGATAAATCTTGAGAGGATTCAACTTGGATGTCCTTCAGCTACTGTGGCCATTTCCAAAGCCCATGGTATGATGCAGATCTCACATCAGATGTCTCATGTCACTATGAGCTGTCATTTCTGTAGGAAAATATTGAAAATTAGTGAGATTTTGCTCAAATAGGTCTGTGTTATCTCCCACAGCAAACTTAAAGGAATGTTGAGAATGAAGTCCTGTTTTCTGGTTTTCCCCTGTTGGTTTCTCAAGAGGTCTTCAGATGCTCCGGAAAGACAAGTACTGTAAACAGTTCAGCATATAAATGACAACACATACTTTGGTTTCTAACATCAATAAATAATTAAATAGAGATTTTACTTTACATTTTCATATTTTCAAGGTTTCTAGCAACAAAGCTGCTTCTTTAGTGTGGGTTTTTTTTTTTTCCTCCTGTGAAAGAACAGCTGGTTGGTGTAGATTGGTGCAGTTCTTTGGTGGAATGTTTTTCCATTGATGTGTGTTGTTTAATAGAGTTGTTTTCCAACAAAAAAATATGTGCTCATCCTCTTAGAATTTTTCTGGGAAAAGGCACCAAACAGACAAATCTGTAACCATGGTTATCAAAATGGGAAGCTCAGTTTTTAAATTTCAGTATTTTGATGTTATAAACTCAGATTTCAAAATGAAAATGTAGGAAGAAACAATTATTTTTAAAAAATACATTTTTATTTTAACTTCTCAGTTGCTGGAAATGAATTTTAACTATTTTCCTTTCAGTCTTGGGGCAAATTCCAGGATGTTCAGATTTCCTATAAAGGATAAACTCTGAGCCTAAGCCAGTAAGGACTCAGTTTTGTCTTGAGCACTCAAGTTCTTATTCAAGAAAATGCTTGCATTATGCAAAATTATTGAGGAAAGGTAACAAGTCTGTGTGCCAGCTCTTACTCTTGTGAGCTTTTAAGAATCTGCTTCTATTTGTGTCAGTAGTAGGAGTTTTGAAGCATGCCGTTTGCCGCTTAACAACACAGAGGAACTAGAGGGGAAGAGAGGTGTAGTTTCCCATGAAGTGCAGGAGGACCTTTAGCTGGGTTGGTGGTTAAAACGTTGCACTTTTTAAAAGCCAGGTTTTCACTTCTTATCTCTATTCTTTTTCTACCCCATCTTTTTCTTTGCTGTGGCACTGCTTAGAGGAGACTTTCAAGCAGCTCCTGCACCAAATGCAAATATTTTAATCTATTGAAATACAGAATTTTTCAAGAGGAGACTTGGTCCCCAACTTTCTCATCATACCCATGGGTTTTTCCTCCTAGGTTTCGGTTGTTCTTAAGTTTAGCTCATGCAGTTCCTTGCAATAAGAGAAAACCGAAGTGGTAAGTAGTGGGGTCGTAGAAGCTTGCAGAAATCTGTTCATCAGGATCCTTTGGCATAAAGCAGCCTTTAGAGTATAATGAGTTTAAATGCAAAATCTTTGTCAGCTAAATGAGATGTGGACTTGTAATATATGTTTCAGGTTTTGTGTATTTGCGTCAAAAATGTGTAAGCCAACACAAATCTCTTTCTCAAAGAGTTATGGCTCACCCAAGGCTCAGTGTACTGTTTCTTACTGAATAAACACATTGTCATGGCATTTCCTTCTTAGATTTGCATTTGCAAGCTAAAACATGATTGAAACCTGAAAACCACGTTGATATGACAAGCTATTTTGCTTGTGCTTGTGATACCATAGATCAAGACTTCTTTTGTGAAAGGGAGAAAAAGTGCTCGCCCCTAGAGATTCAGTAGAGCAATTCAAGGTTTTTTTCTCTTGTCCTCTCAGTGGTGTTTGTCCTTCTATGGACAATCTAATTTTTTGCATTAAAGTAGTTTGGGCCTTACCTCCTTTTGGCTTGTTGTTTGTTTTTTCTTCACCTTCCCAGCAAGACTGTTCATTAAGTTGCAGCTAAAATTGTGAAATACATGTCTAGATCCAAAATCTCTGTACATCTGGAGTTTATTCAGCAATTTTTTTTTTTTAAATACCCTTATCTCCGGTCATTGACATGATGCCTATTTATGGAAACAGGCATATAAGGCCGGCTCCGTTCTGAGTCAATATGGGTTTTGCTATTGTCTCCAGTGGAAGCTAGGGTTATGCACTTGGACATAAAAAGTTTGATGGAGCCTTTAATTAAGTTTGTGAAAGTCATTAGAGGATGATAACCTTTCATCCCTTTTGACCTCAGCTGGATTTTGAACTGGCTACCTAAAGGTTAAAGATTCTGTATCCCCTTTACAATGCTTTGATCCAGGAAGGCCATTTTATTTTAAAATCCTTTAAATTTCCCGTTTTCTGGCTTCATTTTAAATGATGGTGGGTGGTTCTTTTGCTTTAATTTCCTGCTCGTCGTTCTTCCCCATGCATCCCCTCAAAATGAGGTTGCTTGTGGGATCTGGCCTAGTTATTAGGCAGCCTTGCTGTAGTGCTCCCTTTGAGGCTTTGTCTTCTCTTGAATAGACAAGAGAAGGTCTTTGCATAGAGAAGGTCTTGGATAAAGCGGTTTTGTACGTTGAGAAACACTTGAATGAATCCCATAACTTGGGTCTTAGCACTGGTTTTTTATGGAGTTTAGGATTTGGGAAAAATGTCCAGTCAGAAATTAGGAAAATGGGGGCTAAACTGACTCAAGGAGAAGACTGGGAAATGTGAGCTAAACATTTCTGCTGTTAAAAAATTTTTTCCAAACCCTCATGAATGAAAGGTTTTTGTTGCTGATACTTTGGCATTTCTCAGTCCTGCCATGCAGTCTATAGCCTGACAGTTTACCTGTGTTTCCCAAATCAGAGCTTTGAACCGAAGTATGGTTACTCTGAAATAGCGGGCAAATTTCTCATTTGCTCATTGAGTCAGGGAAAGAGGCTTTCTGATCCGCACAGCTGAGCTGCCTTTCTTGTTAGGTTGCAAGAGTTTAAAATAAATGAACTCTGTGCTTTCAGTCCTAGCTGCAAATGTTTTGGGGATAAAACTTGCCCTGTTCACCTCTAATTCCAGATTAAGATGGAAAGCAGCAGTAAAAAATGTACTCAGGCTCTCCAGGATTCCTACCTGTCTTTAGTTTGGGTTAAAGTTTGGGCAAATTGTTGAGTTTCCTACATTAGCTTGCTTACCCTGTTGTAGAACAAGACTAATTTACTACTGGATCTGCAGATTATGACTGATTTCTAGCCTTACAGTACCCTGAACTCAAATCTCAGATGTTAACATCACCAAAGGCTCAGAAGCTGAAATGTGTAACATTTGGGTTCAAACTTAAATGTTGTGACTTGTGTTAATTTAATAATTTTAAATATACCAGCTGAGCCTATACTGCCCTCTCCAACACTCTCTAATTTCATTAGGAAAAACACCCACTTGCTCTTGTTGATGAAATATCTTAAATGAATATAAAATTTTGACTTTTTTGTCCATCTTCTCTGCTCCAACTGTACAAATCCGGCCCCTTTTCCAGCTAGAGAGTTGATTTATTGAAAATAAAATGCTGCTATTCTAGTATTCTGTCCTCATAACTGCAAAATGCCATCTGATCTCTTATTAACAAATTGATCACTCTTTTAATGGTTTTAAGCTTTGAGTTTGAATCTTGGTGTCCAAGTAAATCCAGAAACCAATGGACATGCTGGTAATTCTCCAAGACTCCATTTATCTATCATTGATATTTTTACATGTGTAGTCACCATTACACTGGGAAATACATGGGGATGGAGTGATCATCAGTAAGCCACCAGTTGTATGCCTATTTTAGTCATGAAAGATACCTATGCTTTTTTTACTTTCTCATTGCTAGCACAATGCTAATCTTTTTAACCTCTACTCACTAATTATTTTTCTAAAATCTTGGAGGTTGTTCACATAAATTATTTTTCATCAGCTCAAGGTAGCTTGCTTTTGGTGATTACAGCAGCCTGCAAGAACTATGAATGGTAGCAGCATTTGGTTGGTTTCTAGGCAATAAACTGGGCAGTTGAATAGTAATGACTCTGCAGACTGGAAAACTGAAAATTCTGGTAGACAATTTTCCTCTTAATTTTTTTTGCTAAAAAGAAAAAAAAAAGATAAACAATTAAAAAATATTTTTAATTTTAAAGAAATAATTGTTCTTCGTACAGTGATTTTTGCAAACTACCAACATAAATCAACCATTTGCAATGTTAAACTATAAATGAAGAGAAGATGTAAATATTCAGATATTATTTACTCTTCAATAGGAAGCGTTGGGAGGGGTTTGTATTTTTTGTGTTGGTTTTGTTTTTCTTTCCTTTTTTTTTTCCCCCCCCACTGTTCCTTGTTTTGCATCTTCTTTCAGTGGCCAAGCAAATCTAATGTGTTTTTTGCATTGTTTGAAGTAACTGAACTTTCACTCCTGCAAGTAAGTAGTCTCAGTCAGTGCAATAGAAAATCTTTTGCAGCAGTGTAGCCTAGTTTCACTCCTTAATCATGCTTGAATAGGATGCCAAAGGCAGTGACATCATCTTACATCCCAGCAAAGACAGAAGGGGAAAGGGTGGGACTTCTTTGAAGTATCACAGTGTCTACCTTAGTTAGTCGCACTGCCATTAAGCATTTTACTTGAACAAAAACAAGACCAGGTGATTTATTTAGTGGGATACTTCTTAGCCTCTCTGCAGGTTTTGGTAAGTTTTTCATGGCACAGTAAAGTTACTGTGGCAGTAACTTGTAGCACTTTTAAAGTACAAATCTGCATGCTGCTACTATGTGAAGGTAACTTCTTACTGTTAATAAAGATGAGAGAACTGACATGGGAAAATCCTCCTTAAATTATTCACCAAAACTTCACTTTGGTTTAATTGCCTTTTGATTGTTGTTATTCAAACTAAAGTCTGCTTTAATGGCAGTATCTCCAAAAGCATTTCATGTCAAAAGACATTTTTGAGGATCTGAAATTTGGTTTTATTGTTTTTCTGTAGATCTAATCTATGAAGGACAAATTGCCAAAAAAGGCAAAGGAGCTGTCTTCTGCTTATACCTTAGAAATGGAGACAAGATCTTTAAAATTCTGGCTGCAAGCATGATAGTTCCACAAGCTGCATAAGCAAGAAAAAATGATTAGGAGAAATAAGAAACATTTGCATCTTTTTATTTAGCAGCTTAATTCCTTCATGTTTATTTGCACCCCGTCTCATTTCTGATGAGTTTGCAGGCTGTGACTGGATGTTTTCATCAATCCTGTTCAGAGTTGCTAATGTTTTCTTAACTGAATTTTTAAACTCTTCTAGTTAGTCAATGGCTCTGCCTCAGACAACACCTCTCAAGTTTGGATTTCTTGCTATTTAAAGGTGCAATACAGATCACTTCAAAAACCTGGAGATTTCTTTTGTTTGACAGACTCTGCAATATTGGAGAACAGTCCACAGAAAATCCCCTTTATGTAATATAGGACATAATTCATGGAAGAATCAAGCCAATAAACCTGCCATAGCAAGAGAGGCAGCTTCCCAGCTGCGCTCCATCCCCTTCTGCATTGAACTGGGAGAATGCAGGTGATTAGTTTTGTGAACATAAACTTACACAATTGATATCATTTTGGGACATAAGTCATTGCTGGTACACAAGCTCTTTGTTTTGAGGCAAATAAAAATGAGGCAAAGGAAAAATACAAGTTAGAGGATTTACACAACTCCTATGCCTTTGAACCTAATACTTTACAGGAGAGGATAGGGCTCAACCCAAATTGTGCTTCAGTCTCTCCTGCGTATATATCAAGTATCTGCTTATGTCTGCTGAGGGCTGATTCATTCTTCTGTTTTCATGTGTACCTCCTACCCCAAAAATGCAGGACTTCTCAAGCATGTTGCTAACTGGGGACTTACTGTGGCCTTTCCTTATGGACCTGAGATTTTAAGGTCTTGTAATTTCCAGCGGGGAAAAAAATTGTGCACCTTTTTTGGTCACATTACATGAAATATAACTATTTTTAAACCAACAAATTAGATTGTCCCTTGTAAAATTAGGGGGATGGATTTGGCTCCTGTCCAGCCAAAGTTTCTCACTATTTCGACGTTATCTAACAATCCTACATATTGCATAAAGCTTGAAAAGTATAACAGGAAATAGTGATGTTAACAAAATAAGCCAATAATAACTTAAGTGCAAATTTAGGCAGGTGACAAAGCTAATATTTTCCCTCTATAAAGTACTTGCACAGAGTACTGCTTCTGCTTAATTTAGGGGGAGAAGATCTATAGGCATCTCTGCTTTTAAAAATCAGGTAAATGGGATCTCTCAATGTGATAACTGAACGGCTAGAAAAGAACATAGTGGTAGTGCACTTTGAGTTCAAGTTCTACCAAATGGCACTTGGGTTAAACTTTGGGTATAGTCCCCAGTGTTTAAATATGAACTACTCAAAATAAAGATACAGAAGTTTAAAATAACAGCATGAAGATTTCTTTATAGAATTTAAAGAATGAAAAACACTTGAAAAAATATCAGCAGGCAGGGGCAGGAAGAACAAACGGTAACCAAATTGGTTCCTGTGACAAACCATAACATTTACTTTAAAGCATCGGCGTACTAGTCAGTAAAAGTCAAGCTACTACTCTTTTAATAGATCCCAGGCCTTCTTAAACTCACTGGTCTGCAAGTATTACCCAGGTCAAGAGCAGGTCAAAAAGTGAAAATCCATGTGAAAGTAAACTTTAAATATCTGTTTTTGAAGATCTACAGCAGACTGTCTCCTCTATAGTAAATATACCTCCTCTGTTTGAATGGAATTATACAGTATACTCCGCTTAAAACATCAATACTTTTTGCACCATTTGCTCAGTTAAGAATTAAAAAGCTCCCTCATTACAGTTTTACGTAAGCCCAATTTATTTTGTTGTTCAGGCTTTGGGAGATTTTGTTTTAATTGTCATGGGATTTGACTAGATTTTTTTATGGAGCGTATCACAATTATTAATTGTAATTTCCACTCCATTTACCAGACCACATCTCTCAGTCAAAGACCTCTTTTTAAACTCTGTGTGTACAAGTGCACATACACAAGTTAGATTTTTAGCCTTGCTACCCGAAGATGACACTAAGCTATGATCCAGGGAGCTGAAAATAAAATCCTGGACTTGATTCCAAAATTGCAGACCATACCGTAGTGATATAACATACATTTTTAAAATCCCTCTTCCCTTTTTGACATCACTGGGATACCATTTTTAAAAAAAAAAAAGAAAAAAAAGACTTAAAAATACCAGTGTTGCATGTTGGCATTTTGAATTCTTGGTCTGAGAATTCAGAATTGATGTCTTCTTTGAAATGAAACTCTTCTTTCTGCGCACATTGAGGAGAGTCTGACTGGCTCACTGGTTTGAATTTATTTGCCTAGTAGAATGGGTATTAATTTGGCCTGCAGTACACTTGCTCCAGCTTTTGCTGGAGTGAAAGGTCATACTCTGGAGCTGTTTTTCATTTTGTTTTATATGTGTTAATGTAATACCTTATGAATTACCCTGGTGTTTTGTTCTGACAGCGAAAAAGCATAATCATTTTTCCTTCCAGGAGGACTGCAAGAAAAGCAATCATTCCTATTTGAGAGATGATTTATTTAAGATCTTTTCCCTCATTTTTTGTTCCTACATATATAAGTAGTGAGTGAGATTCTGGCTCTGGTTATGTCAGTGGCAAGGCTCCCATTGATTTCCATTGGGCCAGGCTATTACTAAGTGTTATTTTAGTTCTCGGGGCTACCCTTGCATGTGAAATCTTCACCAGCTCAATAGGTCTGAAATGAGCTAAGCTGTTGTTTTGCTGTTCCACAAGGGCCCATTTCTGCTGTTGTTATGGAGGCACAAGTCCCATTAAAGCCAGACTTTCAAGGATGAGGAGGCCTAAGAGGAGGAAAAATAATGTAAACTCTGTCTTTTGTGCAGTTGTCTTCAAGTTTGGTACAAATTCATGCTAAGCATGTGCCTGAGATGGGACAACAAAACATCACATTATAAGTGACAGGGTTGTTGCAGCCTGCAGTTGAGGTTTCTGTCTTCTCTGCTTTCTGCTCTCTTGATATTTAATGAATGCTGTGTGTGTTTTCCATATTGGTTAGGAAAGAGAAGATTGGATAGATACTTGTGGAAGTGGGTATTGTGCCAGAAAATGTACAATTTTGTCTTCTGCTTGTTGCCGTTTTTGAAAGCTGTGATGTTTCAGATGTTTAAAATAACCATGTGTAGAGTTGCAAATCATATTTCCAGAAACCAGAGAGGGAACTGAAGCTTGAACAGAAATTTGAATCAGTGTAAAAGAGCTTTGCTCTGTGCTCAGAAGCAGAGAACAAAAAACCATAACCAGCCACAAGTGGATGAATGGGCACTGCAGTGCAGGATGTTTCTAATAAAGGTCACACTTGCCTGCCTTCAGTGCATTTGGGGAAAAAAACAATCATTAATTTTGTTTCTTCAAATGCATGAGTACAGAATGGAAGTTTCCACTTCAGTGATGGCAACCTGATGAGAAGAATTTCGTTCTTGGGAGACAAGTATAATTTGTGTCATGAGGTCAATTAGTTCAATTAATTTTGCACCTTTTCGCTATTCATCCTAACCCCCCTTTAGAGATTTGTCTTTTCTATTTTTTTTCCAATGAAGCTAAATCTTTTCAATGTCTGTATTTCATTAGATTTTTTGCCATTTCATTATAGAGAATGAATTTGAAAAATATGAGTAAGATCGGTATCAACGTGTAGGTGCTGCATGTGGGCTTTCATGAAGGGAAGGACTGGTAAAGTGCCAGTTGGGACTCAGGTAATTGTTTCAGCTTTTTGCTCCATCAAAGATATTTAAGTGCATTTTTGATACTGCTCAGGTCAGCGTTGCAGAACCTAAGTGATGTAAGAACCAAAATAGCTCAGGAGAAAAGGACTCCAATATCTAAAGTGGGACTTGCAATTAGAGTGCTTGAGCCAAGCCTCATGCCTCTGCAACCCCTGCACAGTGGCTGCTGAGCCCTGCATGCTCACAGACTCTCCTGGCAACATTTTGGGCAACCTCAAATTGCCCAAGTGTTTGCACCCATCCAGAAATGTGCTCTCACGGACAAGCTCAGTAGTACAGACTGTGTTGGGGTGGGATTAGAAAAGCCCTGGGACTTCAGCTCATCAGGGATGCTTGGTGTTCTCTGGCACAAGCAGGCTCTGCCCAAACTGCAAAGCCAACACCATCTTTCCCTTAAATCTCAGGCAGGAGGAAGCAGAGCTGCTGGCAGCAGCATGCGGAGGGGCTCCTCGCACCATGGCTGGTCAGAGCCCTGTCCTCCCTTCATGGAAAGGCAGTGATGATTCTTCTCAAACTCATAGCAAAGTTGTGAAGACAAAGTGAAGATTACATAAGGGCTAGTTATTACAGCATTGAGGGTCGTGTCAGTCATACAGCATTTCACTAGTGCCCAACATCTAGATGCCTTTGGACATCTGATCAGAGTAATCTTTAGAAATTACCTTATTTTGAAGAACACATTAATCAGGCTTGGGTGGCAACACGAAAACGAGGACAGAAGGAATTGTTAATTGCCTCAGCAAGTTAATAATAGTCAAGTCTCAGTATATACATACGAGTGCATGTGCTGAACCACCCATACTACCCATGTTACACTGAGGAGTCCCAACCCGAGTCCAGCACAAGTCCTTATAAAAGACCTCACTATGTGATAATGGAGTTTTATTTTAAAGTGGGTTTTTCTGTTTGGTTTTTTTCCCCCCTCTTTTTTCTAGGACTGGGCTTGCTTATACTTCACTAGGGCAGCAGTATGGTTTATATCACACTAAGCAATGTGTGTGTGTGCGCGCATGTGGGTGCACACTCCTGGCAAAATGGTACTGTTTGCTGCTCTGTATCCCAGTCACCAACTGAACCAGGTACACTGGTCAAATTGCACTTGGTCAGTGCTGCTGTGCCTATGGTAAGGGTTCCTGCTGGTGTGGATCAGCTGGCCACAGGTCAGACTTCTTCAAATGCTCTATGCCAATCTCCCCCTCTATCTGTTTATATGCATAGCATGATGTATGTATCAGCGCTCATTTGAAAACAGTGTGCTCACAAGAATCCATACAGGTACTTTTTTCAGTAAAAACTACACTTGAAGTGAACTTTATATGTTATTTTTTCAAAATCTTGTCAGTGGCTGCAGCTTTAAAAATAGAAATGTTTAAGTAAAGGTACATATTTTAGGGCTGTTTTTGTCCAGATTTCCCAGAGCAGCTATTGGAAATTAGGGTTAATTTCTCTGAAAAGTCCCTGTTACCCATCAAGCCTAAAATTCAAATAAACCCCTTATTTTTCCTTTCCCCTTTTTACTTTCTGCTCTCTCTTCTTTTCCTGCCTGTTTTTCATTCTTACTGGACTAACACCAGTGTAAAATCGGGCACTGAGGAGTGAATTGTATATCCTTTTGCCTAGCACCCTGCTTCTGTGATCACCTAGTTCATAGATGTTTTCAATTACTCTGTTGTTTGTTTTGCCTTATGATCTTGCCCAGTCAGTATTTAGACAGTGATGCAATGTATGTACAATCCCTTCAGGTGTTTAACAGTACCTCTTTACACTTTACCAAGCCTCTTCTGCCAAATGTGCCTTGAACACTATTGTAGCACGGAAGGCAGATGAACTTTGAGAAACTACAATAATAAATTTTAAAAGTCTGTACTTTCAGGTTCACAGTTAAAAAAAAAACAAACCCAAAACCCCAGATCAAACAAAAGAACCCCAAGCCACCAGATCTACTTTATAGCTTATTACTGTGCTTTACCTAGCCTGGCTAACAGTTTTTGTGTTGAAAATTGGAGTGTGGGCTGTTTATTTACAAGGATCTAAACATGTGTATTTTTATAACTTCTCTGCTGTCATAATGAATTACCCGCCATAAGCTGTCCTTTGTTGGTTTTGGTGAAAATCAAATGAAACCCAGCAGGAGCTCCCAGAGTGCATTGTCCAAGAGTGTAAAAATGCTGTGTTGATGACAGATCATACTGTTTTTATTAAAGCTAAGAACACTGACTTTACTTTGCTTTTTGACCCTAGTGCTTTACTGTCAAGGTGATTTTATTTCTACAAATTTTCCTTCTACAGGCCTCATCAACGATTCACCATAAAACATTAGACAAATTCCCATCATCTGTATATGATTAGAGCAGGTTCTGTTGTGCTGCTTGCCACAACTAAAGCGATGTTTTTCAGCTTTGTCTGAAAAGGAGTCAGTTTACCAGCCTTCATTCATAACACAAGGTCTCCTTGTTTTCATACCAGTTTTCTTTGGTTCTTTTTAAGCTGATAAGGACATAATTGAAGGAATTTTAATGCATTATTTGCTAAAGACTGCAACCAATTTTTCAATTCCACTGTCTAAAAAATGTTGCCTTAATTTTTTTTTTTTTCAAGCAAATGTCCTGACGGATGAACAGGATGCACACATGACACTCTACTGTGAGAAAAGCATAGATTTATCAAAGTACTATTGAGACAAATCTTCCTGAAATTTCCTAAATTAAACACGTAATGAAAGTGCAAGCTTTTGTGTAGCCACTTTCAGGTCCTTTTCACGTAAGAATTTTTATAAGCTCCTAATAATCAAATCACATACTAAACCCAACTCCACATCAAAATCCAAATATTTAATTATTCTGCTGTAAATTTTTCACATATCTATTGCCTAAAATTACTAATTCAATAAAATACATGTGTATCTTAAATTAAAAACCAGTATTTTTATTCTTTTCAAATAGGAGTATTTTAAGACTGGAATTTTTTTTCCACAAAGCCCTTTTTATTGAGTGGTTTTTCAGCAACAAGTTATTGGAAAAACTACCCTGAAGTGTAACTCTGAGATAGAAGAGGAAGACGATATTCTTGATTTCAGTTTTTATTTTTTTAAAAGCAATGTGTACAGTCATCCTTGTATGTTAAAGAAATGAACTTGACACAGATCTGATATGTTTGTGGTTTAGAATTAAACCATCCTTTTCTTAAAAGAGAGAGAAAGACCAGCACAGTGAAGCTTCTGTGGGGACCTGGGCTTTCCTAAAATACAGGGTTCTTGGGTTAGAGATTTCTTTTCTGATCTGCAATAAACCCAGAAAACTCAGACTTACAATTCTGGACCAGGTATTTCTCGTGTCTCTCTTGGTACATTTGGATTTAAGCACCTCGTGGCCACAGCAGTGCACAGGTGCCCTTATGCATCTCCTCACATCCACTCATGCACCTCAATTTGGCATCTAGTACAAGCTTTTTATTAATATAATTTTTTTCACTGAACATTTTAGATTACTGTTTTCTTCTACTAAGTATTTTAGGCTACTGAGTATTACTGTGGTCATATGCTGCTCCAGAGTGGTATATATCTGCTTACTGATTTCTTTGCAAAATCAGTTGTTTTCTTGGATGAAAACTCTATATAGTATTGTACACTTCAGATTTTTCATGAAAGCTTTTCCTCTCCATATTGCTAATTGTGGTACAAGAGGAGATAATAGTGATTCATTTTAGAGGACTTCAAGCTATTCTAAGGCACCAGATTTATGCTGAGCTTTTTTCAAATGCAACATTACTGGTGATGGCTTTTCTCTGGCAGCCTCCTCTGACATATTTCTTCTCTTTGCAAAACCTTTTCTCACCATGATGGAGGACGATTCTTAAAACGCAGGGATGAACTAGCTTTAGAAAGAACCTCTTCTCAGAGTTATTTTATTTGTAAAATGAAGCATATATACGTGAAAGCAGATTTGATAAGTAGAGCAATACAATTTTACAGAAATGATTTGGCACTGAAATCCCCAAACATACTTCATGGCAAACTTTGCAGAGCAGCCGTATGCAGTAAATTAATGCGTGGTATGATCTCATTTTTACAGTCCTAATTTAAGATCTGTTGGCTTTCCCCATCCTGGAAGACTGTAATTGGTAAACATAGTTAAATGGTCACTAATATGGTGAAGATCTTCAGCAAATTTGCATTTTGGCAACTAAAATGAAAATGCCGATGTACTGAGGTAACTGTATAATAAGAGATTGATTGCACAACAGCAGGCTGAATCTTTGCCTGCATTAGGAAAAACTGCGCGTATCAAAAATCAATGCGAGTTTGAGATGCCAAATAACTTGTGGACTGAGGCCGTTTTCCTCTGCATTAGTCAGCCTGTGAGTTATGTCAACAGGAAAGCCAAGCATTTTACACATTTTAAATTGCTGGCAAAATCGCGGGTTATTCGGCAGGAAATACATTGAGACAAACCATGTACTCAAAAAATATACAGAAGCACTTTTTAGACTGGAAAAACAGTTTTTCTAGATTGTTTTGGGAAGTGCTAGGACTTTTTTTTGACTTGTTGTTCTCAAGGCAGTCTGGTGCCTGAGACCCCTCGGGTTCAAACAGAAGCACTTATGCCACAAAGGGCATTTAGAGGTACAATTTTTGGAATGGGAAAAGACTGAAAACATTTTCTCTGCTCATTGATGACAAATATCTTTTAGAGCAGCATAGGCAGGAAGTGGTTGGCCACATATGTTCAACCTCATGAAGTTCACCTCTGATTTTGAGGATCTGCATATGCCAAAGAGATTGACCAAAACTGGAATCAGAAATAAACCAGCCCCAGGAAAGCTAGGGGGTAGGGGGTTTTATTAAGCACTTCCATTTAGATGCTCTTTATGCTGTGGGGTCAGCTGGGACAGTGCTATGGAGCTGAGGGCTGGAGGCAAGGATGAACATGGGAGAGAGGAGGCAGGATTGCAGGCAGTCAGTGGCTGTCACCACATTTTTCTTCTAGCACTGAGGGCCTTTTGTCTGTATGTGGGGTTTCTTTGTTTGAAGTGCCCCATATAGAAGAGCATCTAGTGCCCACTTTCTTCTGCTCTCAGTAGTTCAGAGTAAGAGGGGGAAAGAGTTGTATTACATGTATTACATGTTTCTAGCTCTGGGTGAGCAGCTGAGCCAAACTCTCAAAGCCTCTCCTCTTTTTTGAAAACCCACCCACTGGAGACCCACAGTAATTTTATTATTAACCTTTTAATTTGGCCTTCTCCCTGGGAGGAAAGAATCTGCCTTGGAACAGATGTACTGCCTCATTTTTTCCTCTGGTTTCATTTAGGTTACTTTTTTTATTAACTAGAAAACCTGTGATATGAAAATACATTTTGCAAATGATGGAGCTGCCATGTTCTATTTCTTCTTTCTCAAGTCAAATGCTGAAGCCTGTTCACTGAAATCCAGTGGTGGCCAGGAGTCACTGCTTCCCAAGGCTACTGATAGCATCCTGCCTCTTGACTCAGTGCTATCTCGTCTCAGGTATGAGCTCCTGGCTCCTGCCATGTCTGTATCTTGGGAGGACATTGGAGTTTTTTCCCTACTGGTGATTCCAGAAGGAGCTCAAGGCCATCGAGCTGTTTGGCTGCTCCAAGGGTGTCTGTGCACTGGCTTGGCCCCTGTGCTACCTACTGCTCCAGCCTTTTGCCAAAGATACGTTTTAACAGCATTGCCATGGAAATCTGCTCTATACAACCCTCAGACAACTCTTAGGCTAGTTTTCTTCTTTTTTTGAGGCATGAATTCTGAGGTGATGGAGTTATCGATATTCTTGGTTTAGTAATATAACAAATGAAAGTCTTATGGCTTTCTTTTGAAATTTATATTAAAATTCATATTTATTATGCTAAGATATTTTATTTACGTTGTACTTCAGCAGAAAAGGGTGGACCTTCTGAACAATGCTACGTTGCAATCAAATTAACCACTTAAAAAGCAGTGATGTAACTGCGTGTAATTTGTCTGTCAGTAGGAGGTTGGCAGCAAAAATTCATACTGTCCACTTAGATTTTCACTGCAAGATTTTCAAGGCTCTTTAAAGACTGCCTAATCTGGTTATGGTGTGCTTGTAAATCTATAAATATGGAAATACAGAACCTGACCTTCAAATTTGAACATGCAGAACATTAAATAAGAAACAATCGCGTAAGTTTGAGATGAACTGTGTCGAGTGGTCACATGGGCACATCATGCTGCATTTAGGCACCCCACCAGCTACTCCAGTAGTATCCAAGATTGCTGCTGCAGAGTGCAGTAGAATGGCTTCATACCTTTTACTTTTGCTCTGGATCTTTCTGACAGTCAGATAAAATTAGCAAGTAATGCAGAGGATTGTAACTCTAAGTGGGTATGTTCTAGGATATTTTTTACTGTTCTCCACTTCTGTGAGGCTGAGCTGGATGCTAGGATCCCTAGATATAGACAACTTGTATGAATGAGTAATGCAACTCACTCAAAACATGTATTTGGAAAATACCAAATCCTTTGATTTAGTATCCCCATTCCTGCAATTAGGGGTGCCAAATTGGTCTTCTGCAAAAGCACCTCATCTCAGTAATCTCATAATCCCATACATCTGTCCATCAGATGCATTACAGGGAAACTAGGCAGGATGTGTATATGTATATCACATAGTGGCAGTTACACCTTTAAGTATAGCATAGTACAGCATCAGCCATATCTGTGCCTCCTTGTGAAATGAGTAGCTTCTAAAATTAACTTAAAAATAGTCTTTGGGGGAAAGAAGGTCTGAGGTTAACATACAACTAGTAATTTTGGTGGTTTTTTTTTTTTTTTTTAATTCATGTATTTTTAGTTTCCATTTTTTTTCCTTGTGGTTCTTTGATAATCTTTTTGTAAATAAAAGAAATAATTTGTAAAATGAGGGAGTATTTTCTTTCACCAAAAATCTTCTTGTAGTCCTGAAATATGTAAGAATGAATAGAATAGAAGGCAGTTTATTGTGCTTTTTGACATTAATGCATTAAGTGTATTGTATTGGATATGTATACATGAATAAATTACTCCTTTCATCTCACTTAAAGAAAAAAAGAGATGATTCTGACCAAAGTGGATCAGTTTGAAACTTTGGGGTCTCAGGCTCTGTGGCAGGTTGACCTTGACTGGCTGCCAGATGCCCATCCAGCTGCTCTCTCAGTCCTCTTTCTCAGTAGAACAGGGGACAAAATAAGATGGAAAAGCTCATGGGTCAAGATAAAGACAGGGAGGTCACTTAGCAATTACCATTACATGCACAACAGACTTGATGTGGGGAAAATTAATTTATTGCTAGTTAAAATAGAGTTGGATACAGGGTTGGACAGTGAGACACAAATACAACTCTCCTCTGCACTGGAACTGGCTGTGTCTAGCATGAGGAAGCCCCTGGCCTCTTCCTGCAGAGGTCCCTGGGACTACTGGGCAGCCAGGTTTCCTCCAGGACTTCCCAATATCCTGTGGACTCTCTCCTGTTGAGGGTTAAGGGCTGGGCAGACGCGGGCAGTGACAGGGACAGCAGAAAGGGGAGTTGTGGGCAGTCTCCAGCTTCCACGATGAATCAGCCTCTTCCTGGCCTGACTCTGAGGAGCAGCAGGCAATGCGCCAGCTGAAGCTGAGCACCCAGTGCTGCTTTCTCTGCCCACTCATCAGCATCAGCTAGAGATGGCTGCAGGAGCACCTATTTGCCCAGCCTTGGCTCATCTGCTGTGTTTTTGTGTAGCCTAACTGTATGGCATCTGTATGTGTTTTTGTTGCAATGGAAAAAGTAGAAGGTATCATCTCCTGCCCTGGGTCTATCCACCCAAATGGCTCAGATTCTCTCACTTTACTTGTCTCACCCTGTGAACCATACACAACACGTACAGGGTTCAGTAAGCAATCTGTCTTACAGATTTTACCACTCATGCAGTTGTGGTGTCTTCTGGCCAGTTTCAGCAAAGCACGTACGTAGGTGTTTAATTTTAAGCACATGTTTAAGTCCTATTAGTATTAATGGGAGTGAAACAAGGGCTTGTATTTAGGTGCGTGCTTAAAAATGATTTATTGAGGAGAGATAAAATTAAGCCTACGCTTAAGAGCTTTGCCCATTCAGAGAGTGGAATATTTACATTTGCTCCAAACACACGTTCAAGTCATTAGGACCTGTGATATATACTTGTGATTTGCTACTTTTTTGTTGTCTTGCGGTTGGCTAAGGAGAGACCAAGGTGCACAAATGTGATGCTTTATTGGCAGATTCTATTTAAAAATAGTCAAAAAAAATAAAAGAAAAAAAAGTGGTTTGTTGTACAACAACCTGGATAAAAGCCAGTGGGTTTTAGTTTCATTCCTCTGTCTCTTTAAATCTGGATATTGGGGCCAGGTCCACAGCTGGGCCATGGAGAGCAGGGTGCAGGGCTCTCTGCCTCAGGGAAGCCTCTGCTACAAGTGCTGCCTTGGAACTTGCAGGTACTGTAACTGGTTTTAAGGTTTTGTTCCTTGATTCCTCCCACCCCCCCAGCCTCACCCCCCCCTGTTGCCACTGAAATTGTGCATGCAGAAATGCTAGTGACAAGTTATGGCTGCGAGTGTGTGTGTGTGAAAGCTATGGCACACAGTTGTTTAATAGGAAACAGTTGAGTTCTCTCTGCTGCATTGCAGAGCACTTACTGGAGGAGGCAAATGCTTTGGAAATTAAGGATAGTGTTTGCACGCTTGCTTGTTGGGAGAACTAGTTTCTTAACAAGTTTTGACTAGCTGGAGAGGAGGTTTTACTGCAAGCTTCAGAAGAGTGTGCTGTGGATGGTTGCTCATATAACTTCTCCGCTGCTAGTTTGTGATCTTATTGAAAATTTGAGCTGTTTTGTGGTGGGTTTTTTTTTCAGTAAAAGCCCAGCTCTTGGAGGCAAGTGGCAAAGGTTGAGTCACTGCTTTCATTGTGTAAAAAGGCATGTGCTAGAGCTTAATGCTTCAGAAAAAAGGGTTAAAGTGTGAGTTAATGAATGTTTTAAAAACTGGGCTTTCGAAAGCTGCTGTAAAAGAGGCCAAGTTTTGCTCCTAACTTGTGATTTTTTTAAAGGTCTCTTTCATGATCTGAGGTTCCCACTCATGATTTATCCTGAATGTTTGGGGTTTGGCAGTACCCTTGCTGCATAGGACCAAAGGCATTTGATATACTATTTGCTTCTGTTGCTTCTGAGGAGTTTAAAATATATGTTTAGCTTAATGGTGCAAAGCAGCCATTGGCTTTCTGGAGGACTTCCATAGCAAACTGCGTCTCTGAATGTGTACATGTGCCCCCTAAGCCTGCTCACACAGCCCTGATCTGTGAGTGTAATGCATGCGGGAGCACTGAGCTGCCAGAAAAGCAGACATTCACGAGCATTACCATAAACCATATTTGCACATCAATCATTCATTCTTGAAAGCAGAGGTTACTTACCCTTTCTTTCTGAGCTGGCATGCTTTACTGTGCATTCTGCCATTATGGCTTTGATCTGTAGAAAAGCATGTTTACTTTTTCAACCACAAAACAGTAGTTCTCTGTTAATCAGGACATGTAACTCTGCTACAGTAAAACAAAACAAGTGAAAAACATTTGAAATGAAGAACTAATATTTTCAGATAAAGGCTGTCTTTTATTACCAAGAAAATGTGCTCTTCAAAGATGTAGACTAGTTAATATCTAAATTGGTCCACTTCATCTCAGGTGGGTTTTCTTTCACTTAGTCTAACAGGTGCTGAAAATCTGAGCTCGTTGCTTGGAGGCCTTAGGACCATACAGAGCTGAGCTGACAAATGCGTGCAGGTCTGCCTTGTTGTGTCCAAGGAAGCACCTTTGGCAAAGGCAGCATTGCTTCCTGAAAAGCAACTTCTACACCAGATTTATTTTGCTTGTGGCTCTGTTTATAAGAGCTTTTACAAGGTTTTGCAGGCCTGTTGAAGTAACCTACCTTTGCTGAGGAAACTTGTAGCTCCTGAAACTGAGGTCACTGTAAGCATGTAGTGCTGTTCACAGTGTAGATGCTTGTGACACAGGGATGCTGGGAACTCCAAACCCTGCTCAGCTGTTAGATCTGTGTGACTTTAGGCAAGTGATCTCCACTTGCCTCACTTGCCCAGCTGTAAAATTGGGTAAAGCCAGGACCTCTTTGAAAACCAGATGATATGTCTGAGCTCAACTCTCCTGGTAGAAAAATGAATCCTGAAGTTGTACTTCTTAGCCTGTTTGGTGTACAAGTGTATTTTGGCTGTTTTTCCTGTTCATTTAAGTCTGAGGGTAGAGCAGAAGAAGAATGGGGTCATGGTATGAAAACCAGCCAGCAGGACCTCTCCACAGGTGCACAAGAGAAAAGTTGGAGAAGGCCTGAGTTAGAGTCGTGGGTAACTCCTTGGGGTAAAGGATAGGTATTTCTTTTTAGTAAAGAAAACTCTGTGAGAATCAAAGAGAAGAATCCAGCACAAGCCCCATAGTAAGCTGGTCTGAATTTTTACTGAACGTGCCTGGGTTATGTTTGCATCCCTCTTTTTTTTTTTTTTTTTCTTTTTTTTTGAATGTAGCTTGTGGGCATGAATGGTCACATAAACAGGAAGCCCTGTGTGTCTCTTGGAGACAGGCCTCAGGAAGGGAATTTCAAGTTTCTTGCAAGAGGCCCCATCGCATCAACTTAGAGTTTGCTTTAAGACTTGGATCTGAAATTGTTCGCGTGTGTGTTTCTAAAATAAAGAATGGGATTAAAGAAAAATTTAATTAAGTTTCACAAATGTCATCACCATCACAGCTTGAATGTGGTTAGCTAGGCATAGGCACAGATGTTACTATCTCTCAGTATGCTGTTGCCACTGGAAGCAATGAATTGTGTTGTAAGTCTAGGATCCAGTAACTTAAAAAACTGCTTAGCAAACAGCTCTGCAAATAGCCCTCACTGCTGGGCACACCCCATCAAGAATGTTTGTCACAGCTGTGAAATGTGCAGCGCAACTTGATTTAAATTTCTCAATTCATTTGGTTTGACATCAACAACTTCTGTGTTATTGGGATGAATATGGGATGTCTTTCCTGATGAGACACGGCACCATTCTTTTTCCTTTGGTTTCAATGTATTTTAATGTAATGAAATAGCTGCTCAGGATGGCCATTTCTAATTTTGCATTAGTATAGAAATAAAGGTGAAAAGATCAGTAATAAGTAACTGAGTTCAGCAATGAGCTTTGGAATTAGTGTTGATTGTATTACTGTACTAAAGTAATGCAACACTGTAAGTGAAAACATGTATTTCTGGTCAAGGGTGAAAAGTCTCTCTCCAAAAATAATAAATACACAAGCCACTAAAAGATGGCTGATATCCATAGTGGACACCCCCTTCCCCCACAAAAAACTCAAGGCTTTTCTAAACCAACTCATAAAGCCAGGGCTTCTGTCCTACATAACTTGTTTTAACTTTCCCCTATTTAATTTCACATATTGTAGGTTAGTTAAATCTCTTAATTTGGCACCTGCTTTCTCCTTTAAGGGCAATTAATGCCCTGCAGCTGAACATGCTGCCTCCATAACTGTAGGATTATGATGTCCAATGATGGTTGCCTCCAAACGCAGCCTGTCTCCTTATGCGTATTGCCTTTAAGACCCTGATAGCTTATGTTGTTCTGTTCTGAATGGCCCCAAAGGTGTGGTAGTCCTCTGTGCTGGAGCCATGGGCTTCCTTCCTGGCTTCCTTCCCAGCCCTCCTTTCTCAAGGCTAAGCAGGGCAGATCTGTAAGGGTGCATGGTGCTGGGATGGGTCAAACTTGTGCCAGGCTTGAGCCAGGATGCACCAGGAGTCTGAGCTGGGTTAAGCTGAGCATGCTGCAGCACAGGCTTCTGTTTTGAAGACCACAGAGATGTTGCTGGTTTTGGAGAGAGCTAAAGGGTTATCAAGCATTGGAGTAGGCTGCCCGGGGCAGTTGTGGAGTCCCCATCCTTGGGGGTATTTAAGAGACGTGTAGATGTGGTGCTGAGGCACATGGTTTAGTGGTGTCTTGGCAGTGCTGGGTTAATGGTTGGACTTGATCTTGGACGTCTTTTCCAACCAAGGCTATTCTATGATTTAAACTGACTTTGAAGTAGAGAGGAAACTCCTCCCACCTAGCTCTCTTAAACTATGTTGTTATGTGTAATTTAAAATACTCTTCCAGTATCTTTAAATATATTACTATAGATACACTTTCTATAGTTATTGAACAGACAGATATAGTTATGTTTTTTCAAAACTATATATGCCTGTCCCTATGCATATGAATATATCTGGATATCTATGTGTACTTTTACTATTTTTTGCTATACAGCATGAATATTTTCTGCCAGAAAATCCTTGTTATTTTCATTAATCCTCGATGATGAATGAAAGTACATATTTTAAGCACCTTTTCTTTGTAAGACAGGAAATTGTATTTGCTTTTGCTCATTGCTAGCACCAATATATTCTGACGGATCTGTGACACAGATAGAAAGCAGAAGCGTCTCGAGTACTGACTTCTACATTTATTTTCTCAAAGCAGAGGGCAAAGAAGCTAAACATTTAAAATGCATGGATTCCTCTGAAAGCTTTAAACCTATTAGGGCAGACGCACGGCAACTTTGCACACAGATTGCCCCCAAAGTAAGTCTTGATTTTAGGACTAAGCCAAGCTGGCATGCAAGAGCAGTTGCTGTTGATCTTTTATACTAATTTTGGATTAATTGTGATCTACAGCACTGCGTAAACATGCTAACCTAGTACTTCAGCTTCACCACAGCTAAACATTAATCCTTCTTAATGCTCTAAGTCAACTTTTAGTCCTTAGCAGAATTTACCTTAATCTCTGGCTAGGAAGCTAACTGATTTACAAAACATAATCCAGGAGCTCCAGAATCTTAAGGAAAATGTGCAGAGATGGTATTCACCTATGCAGAATAACATGCGTCTGTGGTATCCTTTCTTAGATTGTACTGGGAGTAATTAATCAAAAATATTGAGACCTATGGTATAAAGGTTTCTTTTCCTTTTTGAATGGTAAAATATGTAGATAAATTCAATTCACTGCATTCCTTTTCTTACTTTTCTCATCTCTCTTTATCTGCATTATTTATTGCTACAGAAAATCGGCAAATGTAGTCTTGTTAATCTGGTGAAACATTGTAATGCATTTTTATTGTGAATATGTTACCTCAATATGGATAAACAAAGCTATGGTGCTGAAGCATTTGAATGTTAGTATTGCCACACAGTTCTGTTGTTCCCTCTTTCTTTTCAAACCAAATACAATTTCTGACAGCCATAACTGTTATCCTCTAGAACTGAGGTAACAAGCCCAAGTGGCCTGGAAAGAGAACTGTAGAAGACAGAGGAGAAATTGTGTATCTTTACCACAGTTTTGTGCGGTACTTTAGTGAAACTCTGAAAATCAGTTCGCCCAAGAGCCTCTTGGTGGTGTTCTGAAGGGTAGTGGAGTTTTTGTATTGTTTTTGTGGAGGGGTATTTGATAGCTGGGCAAACCAGCTTGAAGGCAAGGGAGTATCTGAGGAAACCATGTGTTAAAGGGAGTGGATGTTTTGCAACAGAAGTAAGATAGCTCCTGGGTGAGGACCAGTTAATGCTCCAGGCTGCTGTCACCCAAAATGTAAAGATTCAGAAAAGCAAAGGATGTAGAGCTGCATGCAAATGACTGTAGATGAACTCAGCTTGGTCTTCATCAGACTCTGGAATAGTAGTCTTATTCTGCAGTGTTTCAAAAACTGGGCTGTCCTGGAGCTTGTCTATTTACTCAAGATCAGAGTTGCCTTTAGTCCTTGCTGTGAGCCCCTGCTTAGGGCTTCTGGAAGCTGCTTTGATTCCATTCCACTGTGCCTGCACCATTTTGTTTCCTCCCTCTCCTTTATTAGCTTGTATACTCATTTTCACTAATCCTCTGTGTTTTTTCTAGGATCTTTTCCTAATTTTTAGTCCTAGCTTGACTATTTTATCTGCATTACAAATAATGAGCTCTTGCTCTATAACAAGAACAGGGTCTGTGCTGTGGATGGAGGGGAGAGAGCATGCAGTGAGGGCCGACATCTCACCCCCACCTAGTGAAGCATTCCCAACATAAATGAGGCATGTTCATGATCTGGGAATCTCTCCTTGAAACTGAAGGAGAAATCTTTGCTGTGCACTGTCTTATTTGTTCTTGTCAGCTTTAATTCTTCACCAGGTTTCTGTTCCCTACCTAACAGTGAAAATCCAGTTTTGACAGAGAAAGGTTTGTGTGAAATTTGGGGTTTCTGTAACAAACTTCAGAGCAATTTCTGAGGTGTGGTGATTCGAATAGCAGGCTGCTGTGTCCAGGGTGACATGGATCAGGGGCTTGTGATTTTGTCTCCTCCCTGGCAGAGGAACAGGTTGAGGTTCAAACATCCTAAAGACTGCTTTGCAACGTATCAGCTGAGTGAGACGTGTCCTCGAGGGGGACAAGCCACTGGGCAAGGCAACTTCTGCTCCATCTCACTGCCTGCATGGTGGCTGCAGGGAAGGTGTTGTGAGAGCGTCACCAGCTGTCAGGAGGGTGCTGGGCTGGGAGTCCCCAGCAACAAGGCCCATATAAGTAGCTGTGGCACACATGCCAGCGAGCAGTGGGAAGGGTGCCGGCTATAGGAGCTGCCCCTCAGGGTTCAGGTTACTGAACTATGCTGGCAACGGCCCGGACCTATATTTAGGTCTGGAATCCGTACCAGTGTGGTAGAAAGCTCATGTACACTCCATCCTCAGGTAACCCTGCTGGCCATCCCCCCAGGAAAGCCTCCTGACTGTTTTTAAGGGTCCATCAGCAAGCAGATTTCCTCCTGCCCCTCTTTCCCATGTGGTGGGAAGCTACGTGGGTTATTTTCACCTCTTCGTGCTCTGCATGAGCCCAAGGGAGGCTTCTGAGAAGCCTTTCTGCACAATGGCTTCTGAAATGGGTGTTATTGGGAAGAGAACTGTCTGTGTGTGGGCCCCACGCACCTTGCCCCTTACAGGTCTGAATGTGAAGCAGAGGGGCTCACATGGACCCTCCATTCCCCACCACTGTCCCCATCCCAGCCTCAGGTAGGGCAGCCACCGTCTGCCACTCTCCCACTGGCACAAGGAGGGGGGTGGAAAGAAATGGCAAAAAGCTGCTGTTCTCTGCCCTTAAATCCAAAGAGGAAATCAAGGTCTCTCAGGGATTTTGATTTAACAAGATGCAGAGCTTCAGAGCGCTTTATTTAGATCATTTTGCGATAGATTTTAGTGCTTTGACATTTTATGGGTGTACCACTGTCTGGTCTACTTATTGATTGAGTTTCTAGGAAGGCTAGGGAGCAGGACTTTTCTGTAAAGGTGTGATCTAAGTATTGAAAATATATGTATTTTTTTTCACTGCAACATCTGAGAATTCTTCCTTCCATCACCTTTTTACACTTTTCTTTCCCCTCTTCTCCGGCTTGCTTACACACCTGATAGGAAAGGAAAATGTAATTTTTGGGAAATCCCTTCAGAGCTGAACACAAACGGACTTGGAATCTTTTGACTAAATCTGCTTGTCTTAATATGGTGTAAAATCCATGCTGAATGATCATAAGCCTCTTTTTACCAAAGCTCCAAGTTTTCAAACAAAGGAAATCAGATGGTTAAAGTCCAAGCTTTGATTAGTCACTTTCCTAATGTTTTGGGCTCTTAGCCAAAATGTAGTGACTTTGACATAAAATTGGCAGAGCGAGTAATCAATTTCCAAAGTATTGTCTGGAATTCATTCATTTTTCAAAATGGGTTTCTGCCCTACATTTGTCTGTCCATGCTCATAATGATTTAAAAATAGCAATAATAATCTGATTTTGTTACTTTGGTAATTTTTTCACCCGTTGTAAGCTGGTCCGAGCACTCTTCTGCTAAGCAGAGTGAATTTTTATGTGCTGGGCAGATATGCTTATTGGAGAGAACTGGTCTTAGAATATGTTGTTTTGGATAAGGAAGGTGTAGATAGTATTTATCAAAATGATTTGCTTTACAGATTATTTATGAGCATTTTTTTCTTTATGTGTTAGTAAATTTGGAACTTTTTGCACTCTTGATGGAATTACCTGGCATGGGTTGTATGGCACAGACTGCTTCATCTACTGTTCCCAAATTATTGCGGTAGATTTCGAAGACACCTCATTCAATCTTTAGAAAGGAGATGAGACACCTGAAATTGCAGATGTCTGGGGTCAGGTGTTCAGATAGGCAAATCCTTTCCTTGCTTGAGCAGAATCTGATGTTAGGAGACATTGTGTGAAGCCAGACAGGGAGAAAATTATTCCCTCTGGTCCTAGAAATAGGAGATCTCTTGGGAGAGGTGCAAGGTAGGCTTGGGAAACAGGTACACTGAAAAAGCAGTCCGAGAGGAAATTTCATTTACAGATTCTGTCTGGAAAGTGATTTTGGTTTGTGACTGGATCCAAGGAGAGCCTGGGAACTCAGGGTAGCCCAAAGCATCAGGGTTTCATTGTTAACGACTGACTGATTTATTCCTGGATACGTTACTTGTGTTTAAATCTGACTGTTGAAATTCATTAATTGTATCACTTATTGCCCTAATTTATGTTCTCCAAGGCCTGAGGAACCCACAGCATGTTAAATGCCCACATGGCTCCAATGACTGGGATGACTGAAGGGTTGTTTATTTTCCCCTCTTGGGTTTGTGTTGCAGTTGTCACACTGTTTGCCAACGCTGACCATTTTCTGTGTGCGGCTGCTCACATGAATTCAGAGCCCTTGGAAGCAAGGAGAGCAGAGACGGCACTTAGGAGGTTATGGTCTCGTTTGAGAATTGCAGGCATCTTGTGACTCCACAAACACTTCAGTCTGAGGGAAAAGAAAGTATCACTGCTACAAAAGGGGCTTCACAAGATCAGTCTTGTTCTGATTTCCTAGCAGGGATGCTGCTTATTAATGAACTTGTTTTTAATTTAATTTGGTTGGAGGTCCTCAGCCTGAGAAGCGCCACATGAGGCCCCGCAAGCTTTACTTCCTCCACATTAATTGACCCTTGAGAAGTGCAGAAATGGATCTGACTCCTGCCACCTCATAATCTCAGTAGCTGTAAATCCTTTCGTCATGTACTAGCAGCTTTTTCAGAAACAGCACGGAGGCTCAGGTTCTTTTAATAGATACTTGTTATTGAGGCAACATAATTAACCATAATGATTTTTTTCTTTTCTTTCTTTCTTTTTCTTTTTTGTCTTTTTATTTATTTATTTTTTTTTAACTTTCCTTAGGATCACTGACCACCCTGTCATAAACCGTGTCATTTTTGGAATTTGTTGGGAATAAAACCTGGCCTTTTTGGGGTATTTGATTTTTGCTATACGAGTGCAGCAACTTGCATATAGTACAGTGCAGAAAATGTCTATTTCTACACCTTTGTTAAAATTTCTATGCCATGTTTCTGCAGACCATTTAAAGGGTTGAAAAAAAAAAAAAAGAAAAGGGTAAAAGTGAATCCAGCATGGTGTACCTCTGCATTCAGGTTAGGCTTGTGAATGATTATTAATTGCATTAGATTTTCTTCCTGAGAATGTGCAGGTGACAAACCTTGTCTCTTAAACTACATACAATTAATAGTCGTAGCTTGAAGTATTCCTGTAACTTACAAATCTTGATCAGAGTGACACTTCAGAATTGGAAGTTGCTATAAAATAAACTCCTTGCTTGTACCTAAATGATGTGGGATATGTAACCTCCATGGAATGATTGCTTAAGGAGAAGAAAAGTATCTGTACCTTTTTGACAGGCAAACATATTTTATTATGTATAACCCAGTTTGCTGTAATCACTTTGATGTGCATATTGTATGGTGGATGGAAAAGGGTGATGTGAGTTAAGGAGGCAGATATAAGTCCCTGATCTGTTGTGCATCTGCAAGCCTTTATGTCATCTTCCCAAAGTCCTTCCATGTCAATAGGTGCTCCTAAATGTCACTTCTTAAAGGGCTCTTTTTATATTTGTATTTCTGTCAGCTGTACATGATTTAAAACAGGATTTTAAACTCTTATTTTTACCATTTAAGAACACATTTACTTTACTGTGGTTCATAAATATGAAAATGTCATGTCTGCAAATAGTGATCTTTGCCCTCTTTAAGGGACGTTTTAATATAACCAATGCAAAAAATGCAGAAGTATTTTATGTATTAAGGAAATGAAAACATCTATGAGAAGAATATAATGTCTAAACTTGTTTTGATAATGTCTGTGCTTTAGGGTTATGCTGCATTAGCAATACTAGCTCAAAGTTTTTTAGTTTTCTTGTGGTAGCAGTAGTTGTATGGGGCAAGCAGGGAGGAAAACGTGTCAAGATAATAGCATAAAACATTCAGTATTTTCTAACTTAAAAGGTAATAGTGAGGTTAGCCAACCTCTGAATTATTTAATTAGAGGTAGATTTCATTATTAAACTCTTCTAACTGCAGGTATTTGTGAAAAATTCTTACCATCCTATTCGTGGTGTTCCTGACAATTCGTAGGGATGGTAATACCACAGACTTCGAGTAAGGCCAAATAAAAAAGAATTCAAAAGATGACAAATACGTGTGATAAATAAGCGCCGGTGCATGGTACCACTTGATTTAGACAGAGGTTGTGAGTATAATAATCAGTTTTGTTTGCAAAGATATTTTGTTTGTACAGAATCCAAAGGCACATTCAGTGGTGTGTAATTGGCATACTTCTATTTTAAGTTAGCTTAAGTGAAAATAAGTGGAATAAACTACGTAGTGCGTAGTTTGTAATGTTTAGTTTTAAATATACATGCAGGCGGATAAAAATATGTGTATACACGAGCGATTTGCTATGATTAGCTGACAAGCTGAGGCACGATACAACACTTAATAATGGCTAGTAAACCACTAAATGATGTCAGTGTATCACAGAGCTCTTTTCATGATATTATCAGCAGTCATTAAAGTTATTTATTGCTGTCATCATGCATTTCTGTTACCCGTGGCAACTTGGCAGAAAAAGTATTGCTAGCACAGCTGATGATAGATTCAGTTTCCGATTTTGAATATGACAATCTGAACATCTTAATGGTATTTTCATGCTTACTGGCAAACTGCTTCTCAGGGCACGCTGTATTTCAAGTACAAAATATAAAATAAAGAAAGCATTTATGCATCTTCCACACTGCATACTAGCAACATCTTTCCTTTAATACAGAACTATTAATCTGCAGATCTCAAGGTGGTCTGTTGAAATGGAAAAGGAGCACCGTCTCTATTTTACAGATCCAGGAAAGTGAGAGACAGAGGTATTTACAATCAATTCAGGTGAGGAGAAACAGCATCCTCAACGAGGAGTGCTCTGCTCTGCTGGGGTACAGCTGGTGATGCTGCCACTGCCGTCCTGCACACGTCTGCTGCTTTTGAGGGCAACTCGTGCATCCTTGTTTCTTTGACTCTCTGTTTGCTAAAAAAACAGTGTGAGGCAGCTAAGCTGCTACAAACCTATTCCAGCATTAAACTCTGATTATGTTGCATTTTGGTTAACACCTCGTATTTATTCAGAAAATCTGTTCCATGAAGGGAGAAAACAGAAATGCATAGATCTGCTTATTCCACGAGTGTTTCATTCGGGCTAGTTGGCTAAACAAGATGAATCCTGCTTTGTGTGCAGGGTGCAGGCTGTAGCTGTTCTTCTACAATGGCACTTCTTCTCAAGGTTTTTTTTAAGTTTTGGTATTTAACAGTAAGTCCGTGATCATACAGATTTAAAATTAAAAGCAACAAAACACAAGCACAATTTAATTTAGAGATTTCAGAACGAGGAATTTCAGTCCTGCACGTAGCTGATGGATGCTTTCCTTTTTTTTTTTTTTAAAAATTATTTTAAAAAAATTTATTTTATCTCTCTCTTTGGTGAGATTAGTATACAGCATTTATAATTTGTTATTTTTGGACATACTGCTGAGAGACACTGGTGTCTAAATTTATTCTCCCCAATAAACTTCTTTTTCTTCCACCCTGAATACAGGGCAGGGGTGGGTTTCTCAGTAGCAGCGCAGCAGCTGTAGCGTACATAGACGACACGGTAAAGCTGTGGCAATGATGTATTTGCAGAATTTGGTTCCTGTGTGAGACAGGAGCTATGAAATACCGGAAGAGAGACCAAGTTCAAATGGAATTTGGTATTTTCATTGGTCATTACATCCTGTAGGGTTTAAACTTCTTTGAATTTCTTCCTCTGTCAGGCTGTGGGTTTGGCTGGTGCTGCAGGAGCGGGCACAGGTAGGGGCAAGCCAGGGAGATGGGCACATGCAGTGCGTGGAAACGGGGAGGATCTCCACACAGTTAGTAAAGCAAAGGGTAGGTCACATCTGAAATGCAGTTCCACGACCCTACCAAATCATGCTAAACAGAAGTGTAATTTACGCTCATGCAACATGTTCATCTACTTAGAATAAATACAAATTATTCTGGCTTCTGAGTTTTGACATAGTTTTTTGAAGTTTCCTTAAAGTTATTATGATCAGATGAACTTAATTACAGAGTACTTTACATATACTCATCTGGTAAATGTCATACAACAGACAGAGTCAAAGTGAAGGTATGCAGGATTTTCAGTCTCCCTCTTCTTGTTATGCTCCTTTATGTTGCCACTGAGCTTCAAGCATGCCTGCCTGAGCTGTTCTTCCAGTTAGAAAAAGAACGACCTCTTTGCCTCCTCCTTACATTCGTCTCCCCTCCCAAAAAAAATCCCCAAAGCAAAACTCCAACTGTTGTCTATTCAGGAAGGAAATGTCTCCTGGTTCACAAAAATAACTGCCTGGAAAAATCCCTGGAGTGGGCAGACCATTGCCTCTCCACCATTTACTCCAGCGGCATCAGGGAGCCACTCTCTTGGGTGGAAAGGATGCGGTGTGCATCTCCGTGCTGGCGGCTTCTCTGCCCCTCTTGGTATTGGGGGAAGATGAAGGGGCCAGGCTGGGAGGTGCCTGAGAAATCAAACCCGGTTGCAGGGAGCTCGACTTGACCCTCACCCCAGGTGTGTGGCTGAGGTTCCCATCTAGGACATGCTGGCCATGGGAGGTGAAGCATCTCCTGGGGATGCTCGGCTTCTCCCAGGAATACTGTTTGCTACCTTTGCGATGCTGTTCCACCTTTATCCTTGTTCTTCTCACTGTGGCTCGGTAAACTTGGTGTTGGAGCTTCTCAGCACTTACTATTTAAGAAGTTTATCTTTTTTTCATTGCAACAAATGCAGTTCAGTTTGTGCACGTCTTGCTGCTTCAGACTGGTGAAGGAGTGGTCTTGCCAAGCAGTTTATTTAGGACAGAGCTAGCGCAATTTACAGTTGTACTGTATACATTAGCAGTGATAAGGGCATCCTGTAATCTACGTGGTCATCTCTTCCTACTGTAGTAAAATAGTTTTAGCATGTGTAAAGTAAGTTTGAGTTGTTTCATACAAAGAGGGTCCGACAGTCACGTAGGGGTGTGTAAATATATTTAAAGACACAAGGTTAAGCTTCTTGAGGCATACAGCTCTGAGTACTGATGTGTTCATATTTCTCTTCCAAGTGGTGTTACACTAGATATAGCAGTACAGTTTTTTCCTCTTGCAAATAGCTGAGATGCACATTCTTGTTATTAGTGCAAAGTTCTAGTGTGCATTTATGCTCTACAATACAATACATGTTTTGATTGGCACTGTATTTTTTAGGTTTCAGAAAAGTTTCATCTGGAGGATGCTGAGCAAGTCTATTCCAAATGAGTATTCCAGAAAAAACCTACTAAATTGCAGCAGTTTTTAGGAGTGTCCACACTTGCAGAAAAAGTCATTTTTTCTTGGAAAAGTTCTGCAACTGAGACAACACCGAATGCTTTCTCTTTCTTACTGACTTTCATAGAGAAGTCTTTACAGGTAGCAAGTATGCAGTACCCTTTCTCTTGGCATGTAATATCAGACTCTGAAGTGTATTGCCTTTTTTTATTTTTTTTTTAAATTTAAAAGCATCCTGACTAAATTTTGCCATCTAGTTAATAAGTAACAAGTGACTCTAATGAGTCCGCTGTCATGCTTTTTATTGACAGTGTATGCGAAAATTAAGAGAGGAGGGAGAGACAAATCTGGAGTGAATTTCCATCACCCTTAGTGGTTTTTGCTAAGAAAACAGTCTTTCAATGTAAACAACATCTGTATTTTTCATGTTGTCTTTCTAAATAATGGTTCTGTAAATAACTTGCCCCCACTGTAGGGTGACTGTTAGATTCCTTAATCCCTCAGTCATCCAGGGCTCTGTGCAGAATGCAGACTTCCAGCATATTTAAAGATACATCTCTCAAACTTTTGATATCTTTTCCTCACGGCAGGATTTCAAAAGGTGGATGACTGCAAAATGCACTTTCATTCTCTATGTTAGTGCTTTAACATTAGTCTGACTTTAATAGGCTGGGATGATTTCAGCTTATAAATCTTCAACTGGAGGATAAAGTTCAAGTAGATAAAATCAACCAGATGTTGGTGGGAGGATTTCTTCATGACCCATAAAAGTGCTATCATCAAAGCCTTGAATCATTTGTTTTGAATTATTACATTGTTATCAAAAGGACTGTAGCAGTCTGTTTGTTGAGAAATTGGATCTGTTTATCTGAAAACAGAACAAAGATGCCATGCTAAGACATCCCTGGGAAAGTGTGGGTTAGCTGATGGCAGACACGGTAGGGTAGCTGTGAGACATTTTGATTGACAGCTGTCCAAATAACTGCCAGGCCTGGAAGCTTCTGTATATGATTATATTATTGAAAATGGCATCTGTTTAAATGTTTAAGTGTTGCTTGCTTAAAAACAAATATATTTTTTCTTTGTTTTGAGGAAATGAAAGTTTTGAAAAGCTTCTGTCTTTTTAAAATTTATTTTAAAAAAACAACTTAGTGGTAAAGCCAAGTTACCTTTCAGTAGTAATTTAAGTCATTACTAAAATGTGTTGAAGACTTTGCTGCAGTGACATTTCATGCTTTTACTTCAACTCAAGTAGTGTCCTGTTAAACAGAAACAAGTCGCACCTGCATAAATGAAAAAATGCGTTCATTACTGACTGAAAAGCCTTTACTCTTTCACTTGTAATTTATTTTTAAAAAATGTTGGCATGCAAGTGACTTACAAACCAGTGTTTAGAGTGAATCTAAGAGCAGCACTCAGATTTAAGTGGACATCATGTACAAGCATGAGAAAATCACTTTTAAAATCCTGCAGCTACTGCATATATTCACCTGTGTGTGTGTATGCATGCGCACACAGTGTGACTCAAGCTTCTCAGCCAATGCAGATTTTAAGAGTCTTCCCTTGCCTTTGGAAAACTGCTGTCTAGAAACTGAAATGGGCCAGGAAAACCTTTTGCGTTGTATATGAATACCCCATAAGGAGGGCTTGAACCTTGCCCTGGAGTCCGCAATGGGGAATGAGGTGCAGCATCTGCACAGTGTGGAAACACTGAACATTGAGGTGTTTGTTTTAGGTGGATGTTAGAGGTAAGCCTGAGAGTAAATGCTGTGAACTGGTCCAAGGAACAGCCCCTGCCTGAAGCCATGAATGAGGGGTTCAGCCCTATATCCTCATGGTCCACAGAGCTGTGTGGGTGCCTTTTTTTGGCTGAGAAGCTGAAGGGTTTTCCTGAGGTTTTCTTCCAGCCAGACTATTTGCAATGTTTTCATGTCGTCTGAGTTAAGGTCACAATAATGCCTGTAAAGAGAGGCACGGATGTGAGCCATTGCTAAACACTGATATTTTCAGATTTTCCTGAATGCTTCCACTGGTTGAGTACCTTCACCTAGGTCTCTTGCCAGCATTTGCAGGGTCTTCTCTGTGTCCAGGTGCACTGCAATCTCTGTGCACAACAAGTGAAACATGAGGTGTGTCCTGGACAGGGGTAGGCCATGAATAGGCATAGTGAAAATGTAGATAAAAATCAGGATTTTCCTAGGGGACTGCCTTCTCTATATCCATGGATGGCTAAGGGAATACACAAAACCTTTTCTCAGCCTAATGCTTTTCTGAAGTCAATTTTCGACCAGGAGAAGGCAAGCCTTTGGGAATTTCATGTTATGACATCACTTGGTCTCATTGCAGTAAAATGCCTTGACTTAGTTTGCTTTTAAATGGCATTTCTCTCCTTATGCATTTCAGTTGTAACAGTGGCTGTGGCTATGTTAATGTTGCATCTGATAAAAACAATGACAATGAGTTTGCTGAGATGCTTGTGGCCATGTCAGGTGTAGCAAAATGCTTTCCTGAATTCAAACCCTACATTTGAATCTCCAGATAATACTGAACTCTAGTTTGCAAATGTTATCGAGATATTTGCCTGAGCTTACTGGAGATTATTTTAGTGTTAATAAATAATAGCATTCATATATTGGTAGGGTTTTTTAAATTTTATTTTGGAATATCTGTTCAGCTTTGGTCCAGAAGGCTTAATTCTAGAATTGCAGCCCTATTCTGAAGGAAGTTTGCAGGCAGGCCTTGGCCCAATCCTGCAGTGATTTTGCAGGCTGCTATGTCTATAATGAAGTTTGCCAGACTTCAGAAACAGTCCAAAGCAGTCCAATGGGACAGTCACGTAAGACACATTGTTGATTTTACTCTAAGTGTAGACAGAAATAGTTCTCCCCTTAGTTTAATATTTTAAAATTCTACTCTTGTCTCTGCTTTGCAAAGACTCAAAAGTTTGCTATGGCCAGATGCATAAAATATTCAGGCCTCATGGCTTGTTTCATTATCACTATGAGTGCAAGACCTTTCTAACAGCCAGTGAGTCCAAAGAAAGCATAATGTGTGCTTAGAGGTCACCTCTTAAAAAAATGGGTGGGTGAGAAGATGAGGGTGGGAGCAATTGCTGCTGAGTGGCATGGGGAGACATTGTGGGTGATGGGCGGAGAAGCTTGTTGGGATCAAGGATGGACACAGGACCCTGTAGCAGCTCTTCTTGGGAACTGGTTTGCTGGAGACAGGAAAGGAGTTAGGAGGAGCATCTCTTAAGATTCTTAGGTTTTGGAGCATGACAAGCAGCTCGCTCTTGTGTGGAGGAACCAGTAAGCTGGCCAAGATCTGGACATAAGGATATTTTGGGTAGGAGTGAGGCAATTGAAGCACACCTTTAAAGACGGAGTCTCTTGAGTTTTGAGAACTTTGTAAGTGCTACTCTGAGAGAGAGAAAGTGGTATTAAATCTGCTCACTACAGAATAACTAGAGAATCAAGAGGGAAACCAAGGCTGCTATGCCCTGCCATAGGGCAAGGGCTGCTTCATAAAAATGAGTCAAGTAATAAGCTTGATTACTGATGTTTAGATGGAAGCTTATGTGCCCAAAGGCAAACTTGCCCTAACTTTTTAAAGATCTTTCACATTCTGAAAATGCATTACAGCGGAACATAAAATCAGTTATTCCAAACAGTATTTTAATGTATTGTTTTTTCTGAGGTACTGAACTTGCTGATGGTGCATGTGCTTCTGTGTTGAGTGAAGAGCTTTTCAGAGAAAGGCCAGCATATGAGGCGAAGAGCAGAAAATATTATTTATAACGCCTAACCTCCTTGTGGTTCAAGATACTTTCCTACTTGCATTGCCAAGTCTAGTAAATTACTACAGTTTAGAGATCCGCTGCTTTATAGTGTATGAAAAAACCATAACTTTACAGCTTTTTTTGAAAAGAAATCTTGAAAAAATATTTTCAACCAAGACAGAAAAACTGCACATTGTGAAAGTGAACCAGGACCATTGTTATGTTTACCCTGCTCTGAGAGTGCAGAGCTTAGTCTCCAAGACCTCACTCAGTTGAAATGAAGACCTCTTCAGACTTCAGCAATTTTGAGCGTTCAGAGCCATATGAGACAAATCAAACCAGAAAATAGTTAAAATCTCCTGAATTTTTGGTTAATTAGGAATGTAGAGACTGAATTTTGCCTTTGTTTGCTTAGGAAATCAGTTCCTTTTGGAGACCCACAGCTAGTGAAGAATAGTTAGTTTCTTCACTTGCAATGTGTTAGTGGTGTAAGAAAGATGGAAGGCAGTCATGCCATTTGGCTTTTCTCTCTCCGTTCCTAAATTGTGTGTTCTGGTTGTCTTCTGGTGCTGAGGTAAGGTTAGAATTCTCCCCAAGAAAGCAGCCATACTCATGATACTTCCAACAGAGTTTATTTTTTGGGTAAGACACACAGAGGATCTGACTGTTTCAAAGCCTAGGATAAAGATTAGTTAGCTGGGGACAAGGTGAAGGTGAGGGAAGGAATGTTGTAAAGGAACGTTGTGGCCTGAAGGAGAAAATATTAGAGAAATAGATGGCTGTAAACCGATGAGTTTCCTTTATCTAATTGTCTACCCTTATTCCTCAAAGATCTCCCTCCTCAAGTTAAGAGTTATTATGCCTCAAAGGCAAGTAAAAAGACCAGAAGAAACGAAGTAGAACTGTCTTCCTAAACACAGAACTAATAGTATATTTTATAGATAGTCACCTTGGGTGACTATCAATATAGTCCTGAATTTTTGCTAAGCATTAAAGAGCTCTTTCTTTTCTAAGGCACTGTTCTGTTACATATATAATATGTGTACCACCTACTGCATGATCTTCTTTCTGTGCTGTGGTGTTTTGCTGCTTTCACTAGTTTATTTTCTGTGAAGGATGAACAGACAGCTGGAGAGACCACAAAAATTATACATGGTGACTGTTTTGGTCATTCAAGTTTTCCCACACATTGGGTTTGTTCAAAAGATCAGAGAGCAAATCAAGGGAACACATGCAGAAATGCAGAGCTCATAAAACTCTTCCCATCTCTTTAAGGCAACACACTGTTCTTGCTTTCTATTGAAAAGTGTCTAACAATAGGTGTTTTCTGTCTGACATGCACACGGTATTAGTTGCTAATGGACAGCTGTGAGTAATTCTGAGTTAAATAATGAAAATAGAATAGACCATTTCAGTTGGAAGGGACTTAAAATGGGCATCTAGTCCAATTGCCTGAGAGACAAAAAAAGACACTTACTCTCAGTGAACATCATAATTAAACAACTCTCCTATTGTGAACTGCCTCGTATGCTTCTCTACATTAAGATACATATTTTTTGGATTGCTGTGTTGGTGATCAGCCCAGCCTCAAATCGTGACAGTACTGTACACTTTCAGGGGTCTTCAAAATTCTGTGAATTGTGAAGGCAAATAGTAGCTTAAAAGTAAAGACAAGCTTTGGGTGCTGGAGGTGGCCAGGGATTAGCTGCCAATTTTGACAAGTGTGATAAAATTTGAGAAAACTTGCCATTAATTTCGCATTAAGAAACAAAGTTTGTAAATTACCTTACAAGGGACAGAGTGTTCTCAGGAATTTTTAATTCCTCTGTGGATCAGTCTCCCCTTGGCCCCCAACTTCCTATGCTGGTCTTGAGAGGAGACTGATGGCTTATCCCTTTCAAGTTTTCCATAAGTCCCAGGGCTGTGATGGCAAAAGGAGCTACAAACTGAGGGATACACGGTACTGCATTGAATTACCTTCCCAAAGAGTGCTTGCTGGGGTGAGGATGTATTGAAGGTCAGTTTTTACCCTGTTTGGATGATCTCTTCATCCCCTGAATATGAGGTCAAAAGGAGTCAACTTTTGAGGATATGTTAAGTCAGAGATGAAGGAGACTGGCCATGGAAAGACATATCTTATTCAAGTGTAATCAAGAAACTGCAGAAACAGTTGCTGAGATTGTTCTGTTGTGCAATTTTGCAGGCCTGCATGATGTTCTTTAAATCAAGAATTTGTAGTACTTTAGGGGGAAAAAAAAGAAGATGCAAGATCTTAAAGTAGAAGGCTAAAAAAGTGTACGTTAACTTTACTAAGTGCTATTAAGATGTGCAAAGTTAATGAACCTACTCATGTTAATGAAAAATGGAACCAGAGCAGCCTCTGTGGAAAATTTTCCAAATGAATTGGAGAGAAAATCATCATAATGAAACTAGCGGGGGAAAAATGTGTCAGGATACAAGAAATCAAGTTGCTCAGAGAGAATGATTTTTCAGCCATAAAGCATTAAGGCAACGGGGAGCAGAAAAAAAAAAAAAAAAAAAAAAAAAAAGTTGTTGTTTATCACTTGGGCTATAACAGCAAAGCAACAATTCAAGAAGTTCAGTATCAGGGAGTCCCCAAACAAGACTCTGTTAGCTTTACGCAACAGAGAAACAACGCAGCAGGAAAAAAACTTGGTTAGCATGACGCAGTGGCATGAACAAAATAATGCCTCAGAGATAAGCAAATGACAACCAGAATGCCAAAGAAAATTTGACATAGTTGGAGATTTCACGTACCAGTGCAGAGAAGTCATTAAATCTGCAGCAACTTCTTTGTACAGTAGCCTCATAAATTAAATGAAACCAAATTCAAAGTACACAATGCACTATAGCTCTGCTTCTGAAACTTCTGAAAGAAAATAGAGATGTTTTTGAAAGCCTGGGATGCTTCCAGATATCCTATGCTTGGAAAGAGAAAAGTTATTCAGTCTCTAAAACATCTGTCTTGGAGAGTAAGTAAAAAAACATTGCTTCTGTGGAAGATAAAAAGAGACAGTGGCATCGCTAAAGTGGAAGTGGTAGAAAGCTTGACATGTGCCCTCACCCATGGAGAAGACATTTTAGTTCAGATAGGTCTGAGCAATTAAAATGAAGTGGGAGAGAGAGGCAACCAAATACCTATGCTTGAATAATTATTATCCAGGTTAATTAAAAGAAAAAAAATTCTCTGTTCTCAGTTCTAAATATTACTGGGTAAAGAAAGCAGTTATCAAATCACACTCTTGACACTGGCATGGAGTTGAATATTCTATGTGGGATGAAACCTTCAGTGAAAAGATCCTATTGCCACCCACGAGGCTTACAAATAGGAGGCGTGTGTAGCAACACCAGGGGCGATGACATTCTGATGTATAGGTGCTGAGACGGTAGGATGGAAGCTGTGGCACATCACACTCACAGCCTCAGCTGTCTGCTAGTAAAAGCCAGGGGAGTAAATCTAGAATTGAAATAAAACGATGAAATTGTGAATGACTGTAGCTTCATGTGTGGAACAGTTCTGACCTCCTAAGAACTAAAACCTGACCTCCGAAAGGTAAAAGCAATACAGGAAAGCCCACTACTAAAGATACTAAATCAGTTCAGAGATTATTAGGGTTTACAAACTGAGACTGAATTTTTTTCTGATCGGTCTCAGATGTGTGCGAATTCCTGCGGCAACTGCGAGGCAGAGATGCATGCTGGAAACAAGTGCCTTCGGATGACATGCTTTACCCCACCTGACAACAGGCTGATGACCACATACGCCAGAGTTCGAAGTTTATCTTTAGTTGACTCTCTTTGCAAATAGGAGGATAACAGACATTTCTAAGGTGTTTTTTTAAAATTAAGCCCACGTTGTCCCAAATTGGATTATAAGAAGTAACGCCAGCAATGGTAATGATTGCTCTGAAAGCAGGCAATGGAGAAGTTTTATATAATGGCATAGCAGATGTTGGATTCCTTCCTTCCCTCCCTCCTCCTCCTCCGTGCTGTCAGGGAAAGCAGAGCAGGGGAGGAGATGGTGTGAGAGTTAGGTCTGTCCTGTCCTGCTGATGCGAGTATTCACGTCCAGGTAAGGTATTAGACCAGTAGTAAGCACAAGTGAAACTGCTCATAGGAACAACAGCACTGCAGCTGTTTCCCTCAGCGCTGCCTGGCTCCAGGGCAGGTCAGTGGCCGTGAAACACTGAGGATATGGAACAAATGCTCAGAGCAGATCAAAACAGTTATTTTTAGTTTGCAAAAAAAAAAAAAATAAAAAAATGCTGTAAGTGGTAGCCTGTGGCTGGAGGATGGGTTAGAAGGGTTCATTTGATTCCTCTCCCCTCCTTCACCTTGTTGGAAAGTTGTGCTGTTCAGGGAGAGCTTCCCTTAAGGGGAATGTCTTGGGGGTGCCTCAGTTTCTGGAGGGGATAAGCAGCTGCCCAGCTCCTGTCCCCCAGCACCATGGTGGGGCTGAGGTAGTGTGATCCAAGGGGACCAAGGGATGCCACTCCAGGAGGAGCTGTGAGGTAGTCCACCAGGTCCTCTGGCCTGCAGAGGGGGGCTGTGGTGGGAAGTCCCTGTCAGGCTGAAACAAACATGTAATATATATTTATTTTTGTACTTTCTTGGTGGTGTACTCACAGACAAATTTTGGATGGAGTTTTTATGAAGCGAGGGGAAGGAGGTATTTGGAGGGCTCGCCAGCTCCTGAGTCTCCTGTATCTTCCTCAGTAGCAGCCTGGTCCTTTTCCTCTTGTTTTGTTTCAGGGTTTTTTTTTCACTCCACATGTCAAAAAATCTGTTATAACTGCTTCATTAACTGCCGTGTGTTATGGTAGCAGCCCCACCAATTTAAATTGGCTATTTTTGTCTCCAAGGTTGTGAAACTGGAGGACCAGGAGAACCAGCTCCGCAGCTGTATTTTCTGTGTGCTGAGTGGGGCCGATATAAACAAAATGCTTTTTCCTTTGGGGGGTTTGGCAGCTCTCACCCAACCTGTCAGAGAAATGGTTATGACTGTTTCTCCGCTCTCAAATGAGGCTGCTGAAAACTTACAGCCTCTCTGGGAATTTCAACTTCTTTCCACGGAGCAGTAACAAAATCCGGTTTCATGTTATGTTTAATTGCAAACAATTTAGTGTGTTAAGAAGTTTCTCCTGGCAGATGTAAAAAGAGGGAAAAAAACATAAAACAAACCAAACCCACTCCACTTACCCCTTTTTCCTGTCATGCCTAAACACTTATTTCTTTTGACAATATCCACGATTTTTATGTAACCTGACTGGCTGTTCTAAGAAGCTGTTCACAGGGGATATTCGCTCCAACTTGGATTGTTATTTTTTTTTTTCCTGTTGTTTTCTTTGCTTAGTTTACTAAAAAGAGTATTTTTTGAATTATGTTAATTTAGCCTAAATTATTCATTAAAGAATTTTGATTTCTGATTTTTTTTTTTAATTGGCTAATAAGCTGTCTTTTTGCAATGCCTTTTAGTTGAATTCCAGTAGCAACAGAAGTGACAGATAAGCTAAAAAAAGCCCTTAGATGAAGGAGAATAATACAAGGAGAGGAATTAATGCAACAAAAGCATATCAGAAGAGATTAAATGCACCAAAACGATTAAAGTAGATTTTTTTCTTTTCCCCTTCCTTCTTTTTTTTTTTTAATTTTTTTTTTTAAAGAAACTAACCCTTAAAAGTGTTTTTGAATGAGGTTTTGTTTCAGAAGGTGTTTATAGAAAGCAATTATAATAAAAGCCACAGATATTTCTGAGCATATTCATGCGTAGCCGTGGTTGTCATGTGGTTCTTTTCTAAAATGTTTACTTTAATAAGACGATACCTCTGAATATTCACAGTTTGGGGTTTTTTTTTTCATGCCTAGAAGCAGCTTTCACAACCCTAGACCTGGTCATCCCAGATAAGAAGCAGAAAGAATACTGCATGCAGCAAGTAACAGCAAATTCTTTTGAACAGGTGACAGAACAAAATGAGAGTGAAAATGGAGAATAACTATGTGACAATTACAGCTGATTCCAGATAAATTCTTGTGTCTTGTCACATTGAGGAAAATAACATCAAAGTGATGTTCTTCGCTGAATAAATCGCTCACTGGGAATGTTCTACAAAACATACTTTTAATGAGTGCTTTGGCAGGAAATTTGTTTTGTGCTACTGTCAAAGGTATTAGCTTTTGTTGAACTTGATGAGAGTTTTGATGCTGAAGTATCAGTGGAAGTGGTAGCCTGTACTTTGAATAACAAAACTTTCCAGGAAAGATGGTTTTATCCTGAAACTGATATTATTTGGCAACTGGCTGAGTAATTCCACATTTCTTTCAGAGTTAAGTATGTGATACACATTTGAACAGAAGCTTAAAAATTTGCAGCAAATAGCTGCAATTTTCAAAATTCCCAGTAAATATTTTAACAAAGCGTGCTTGATATGTGCAGATGAGGACTTTGAAGAAAATATTTTTTACTTTATGATTTCATTTCTTTAATTTGAATTAAAAAAGAACACCCAGAGCCGTGTACTTGCTGTGCTGGCTGTAACTATCACATTTTACTGTTGGTGCCTGTGTTCATAGTGGTTCACATGCTTTTCCTTATCTAGTCAGTGTGATGTTCTTGTTAATGGAAAATGTTTTAAGGAATGTTAATTATTTTTTTAATGGGAATTTTTAAATGGTTGTTTACACAGATCCTTGACCTAATGAGATATTTCACTTCACTTCTGAATCTCATTTAAATCCTGAATGATTTTGTTTTTCAGTACAGATAATAACCACTACCCTTACACTACAACAGCATGCCAATTCTTACCAGCTTCTTGAAGACTGACTTCCTTGTCCCCAGCTGTGCAGGAAATACCCACTTGGAGTTGTGCCTGATTTCCAGGAGTTACAGTTTCCCCCGGAGATACTGCAAGTCTTGTGGTTATTACATACCTGCTGAGGGCAGGAGGAGGCTGAGAACTCAGCTCCCATTCTATCCAGTGCTGCATTCCCTTTCCTTTCCTCCCCTGTATCCTTTCCTTTCCTCCCCTGTAACAGAGGGAGAGCACTTGTTCTCTTTGAACTGACTTTATCACAGTTTAGGTGATAATTTGAAACTGTCTAATGTAAAGCAGTCTTTACATAAGCTGTCTTGTGTAAATCAGGTAATCTGGTGTGATAGAGCATGTAGAACAATGTCAGAGCTTGCAAAGACGACCTCAACAGCTGCTGTCACGTTTTGAGGTTATGCAATCAAGTGTGCATTTTTTCTCTGTTCTTTCCTGATGCAGTACTTTTAAGAGCCAACAGCTTTGCATGTAAATAGATTTTATTGATGCTTCATAATCTTTAGGGCTGTAGGGTCAAGAGAGTTTATCTTTTGTGAGTCTTGGAAACCTCGTTTGCCACCCTGTTCTGAATTTGTAAAACTTAGAGGATCTGGCCTGTAGGACTCAGATTTTAGGTCTGATACACCTGGGCAGGTGTTTTGAGGAGAGAAGCAATGTCAAAACAGGTCTTTGAATTGCCATTGGGAGTCTAGTGTTGAAAGTTTTTTTTAATTAGAACAGCACGCTTATCTATTGTGGCAAGTCCTGCCTCAAGAAGCACTTGGGAGATGACATGACCTGAGTTCTGCAGGGCTGGGCACCCTGCCCTTGGCTGGGCAAAAATAGATGGCAGAATGTACACAGTAAGCAGTGCACTTTTTCCTTCCAAAATGTATGTTTGTATCACTAGCACAGTGTAGAAAACATAGCATGGGCTGATGTATTGCCACAACTATTTCTTAGAGAGATTTTTGGTCTTGTTTGCTTTAGAAAGTTTTTCAGTGTTTCATGAGAATAGCTGGAGTTAATCATTGATTAGCTGTGTGTAATTGTCTCATTTATATTGATGGGAGAGGAAGGCACTCCGTAGCTTTCAGAAATAGGTTGCTGTAACTTAGTCCTGTTTGCCCTTGCTCAGCATAAACAAGTATACTAACACAAGAGCAGTTGTATACTTGTAAAGATGAGTAGAAATCTAGCAATTTCCCTGAAGGACTCTGGACTAATATCTCTGACATCTTTTAGTAAAAAAGTATTAATTAGTTTTGGATCTAGTTATGCTTGCCTCTAAAGAAAATCTCTCTACTCCAATCTCAGAAATTCTCAGTAGGAACTGACATGTTTGGGAAGATGGTAATTATTTTGTGTACTTATTATATGATGGAAAAACAGATGTAGGAGTCTGTTTTTCCTCCCCTTTGTAATAAAAGAGGTAATTATAACAAGAAAAAAACCCTCATATTTTATTAATCTAAATGTATGCAATCTCTTTATTTGTTTAGTTTTTTGTGCTCTGGCAAATTTAATAGAGATATTTTTGAAGGATGCTTAAAACATACTGTATCTTTTTTTTTTTTCCTTCCTGAGCTGTAGCAACTGACTAGTACCAAAGACAGCCTGAGGAGGGACTTCATTATGGCAATGATCCAAAAAGTCATGACTTTCATGTAACAAAATCTCTTCCGACAGAGGGCTCAATTCAGAGAAGCATCCAGCCTTAGGATATGCTTGCTCAGTAGTGAGGGTGATCCATGGCAATGGGGATCACTCAAATGTGGCACTGTGATCTTCTGGGATGCTTTAGTCTATTCCTCATTCTCCCAAGAGCATTTGCATGCTCCTGGGAGCATGGGTACTTGAGCTGGCACTTGGCATCTGCTTTCTTTTGCAGTCTTTAGGTCCTCCAGCAGTTACATCGTTCAGGTTGCCAGACCAGAGTTAGGAGTGTCTCTATGCACTTGTTTGTGTGGTGATAGCCTTGCGAACCTCCAGGGAGTTGAACATCATCTTGGGAAAGAATTTTTATTTGGAGACTGTTGGTGAGGAACCTCTATTGCTCCAAACATTGTCAACATCACAAATGGTGTTTGACCTCATTCTTCAGCATAAACAAGTATAGCAATTTTGGGAGAAGTTCGACGTGTAAAGTCTTCTGTCACAGCCTGCTACTCTTTCCTCTGTACCCTCTTTTATCATGATTTTGGGCAGCCCAAGGCTCAGCTCTGTATCACAAGGTGAGCATGTTGAACAGCTTGCTTGTTTTTGAAATATCCTTCCCATCTCTCCCTGTGGTCATGCACTCTTGGATTTTTTTTGTTTGGGTTTGTTTTTTGGTTTTCTGCCTCAGACTTGGTACTCGCTCAAGCCACTTGAAACCACCAACCTGGTAGAAAAATAACCTAGCCAAAACCAATCATACAGTTGTCTTCTTGGCTGCTGAGTTGAACTGATTTCTGGAGTCACTGCCACACTCACTGCAAAGGAGGATGTGAAACTGGGGGGCTGGGAGTAAAGACAAACAAGAGGCGACAGGCCGTTATATGCGTAAAGCTGCAGCACTGCACTTCTTTCCCACTTCTTCCATTTCTTCCTACTACCTAGTCCAGCTATTAAGGTGTGCCTGTATCTATGCACGTAGAGTAGGTTTTTTGGCATTTGTTTTCAATGTGTAAAGGAGAAAGAAAGCTGAAAGTTAGATGCCTTCCTACTTGAATGCTGATGTTTCTCTGTATTATCATAATAAAATGTGTTTTTCTCACCTTTGTGCACTCCCTCATGGTAAACAACCATGCTACCAGATTTCATGGAGAAGTAAAATATCTCTGGAGTGAAATAGATTTGAACTAAATTATGGAACCTTTTGCATGCAATTTCATGGAATTCTGCTTTGAACTTTGATTTGTACAAAATGTAACAGAGTTTACGTAAGTAAACATTAATTTAAATATTCTCTTCTGTAATTTTATTAGTATTATTATTTTGCCAAGTTATAACTTTTAAAAAATACGTTTATCCAGGGTATAAACCATTAGTTGTCTTATTTTATTTTTTTTAAACAAGGATACAGGACTATTTTGACTCTAAGTCTCCTGTAACTTAACAAAAATGTAACACCAATCCTATCTCATATCACACAGAACCACATGCTGGAGTCCCTGTGTGAAGCCTCTGAAATGTTGACCACCTAGTGTTTTGAGTCTGTACAACAAGGACACCAATACCTCTGGATTTGATGATTTTGCTTTTAAATGTAAGTATATATGATTTTAACATATCATGTGGATAATTTGGTGCAGGTTAGTGGGGCCTTTTATATGTTACAGTTTTAGCTAGTTCATATTTGTATTTGGAATATAGCATCAAGCAATTAACATTGATCTACCGCATACCACTGTCTTTCCAATATAGATCCAAAAGGAAGTCAAATTGCTTATGTGCTGTAGTATATTGTACAGGCTATTTACGGTGTATGTGTGTGTACGTATGCTATACAATGACTCAGTAGCAGATTTGCTATATATACCAAATAAAGCACTAAAAGCTTTGGAGACTTTGGGAATTCTGTCAAACTGCATGCAAAATACTCACTTGAGCCTATTTTAACTGGATACTTCAAAATTATGATGGGTGACTTTTGACCTGCAGTGAATGAAACCAAGTCTTTGTGTATTCTGCCCTTAAAGTGAGAAGTGTAACTTACAAGTTGATCAGATAAAACAGCAAAGTAAGAAAGAAAACTTTCCTGGAAATCAAAATGTGTCCAAAGAGATTAAAATGTTGGAAAAAAAATTAAAAATAATTATCTGTTTTCTGTGATTTCACTGGTTCCACTAATTTATGAGTTATACTAAAATCACACTTATGGCAGACCAGATATATAAACTTAACCCAAAACTACTCACATTGTTAAATATTACCTGGTCCAGTAACATCTAGGAAGGAATGTTTTGGAGTACCACCTATGGGTGAGTGTAGTAAAAAACATATAAAAAAAGAATAGTTTTGCAAGTCCAAGAGAGGCTGAGTTAAAACAATGATGCAGAAGGAAGCAGCTTGGCAGTGAGGAAGGATGTAAAATATTAATAGTCAGTTTAAAGGGCAAGGTGAGGAAGAAGACACAAGACTTCTAGAGCCAAGAGAGTGGCTAGCTTTGTAGCATTTAGGTTTTCAGAATGTGGCTATTGCCTACAACTTCAAAGTTATGGAAACCATTGAGGTCCAGCAATGGAAGCATATTTTCCTTTCCTGCTCACTTTTGATGACATTTGCATTAAATTAAAAAAAACAAACAACAACCCATCAAAATCCTCAGCAAGAATTGTGAATAGAAATTTGAAGAACTTCAATGTTTTGTTTATACTGAATAAACATTTGGAAGAATAGTTGTCTTACACTAGTTCTGAAAATGGCACTCTTGATTTGCAGTTCTATTATTTCTGAAATGATTGTAAAACTTCTGTTCTAGAATAATATAAAAACTAATCATTTAGTAATTAAAATACTGGGTGTGTTTGGGCTTCCACTCATCAAAATCAGTGATAAAGAAATGATGTGAAGCATGTTAGCTTCTAAAGAATTAGCTGTAATATGCTTTTAGAAGGAATGTGAAATATTGTGGTTTGCTTAAGAAATATAGGGAATTGAATGGAAGAAATGTCACAAGACACACCAGTGAGCTTATAAACGTAGACTTCTTTTAACAGAATGTTCAACTGTAATTACTTGAAAAAAATATACTCTTTTTTTTGTTGGAGTTTCAAAAACCAATTTTGCTATGAAAGCTAGTTCCAATTTAAGCTTTTGCATTGTACAGCATGATGTAATTCATGTCAATAAAATTCTTGTGTTCTCAAAGTCAACAGTTAATTTTCATGTACTGATACAGAGAAAGTATACATCAAAGTTTATATGTAAACACTCTTTCTAAGCACATAATAAATGTTTATTAAAAGATATGCTTTGAGGTATGCTCCTTAGTTAAATCATATGATATTTACTCTGTTCAATTCTTAAGACATTTTTGTGTCTATCTCCTAGCAATTACAAAGCAGGAACTTAGTGAGTTTGATTGTGAATGCAAGCTGTTGTCTTCTGTCTTTGCTCCTTGAAGACTGTATTATGACTTTCAGTCAAAAGCCTTCCTACTAGTTCCTTGGCACCCCTGTGGTACTTTTTAATACTGTTTAGCTTATTTTAAAACCAAAATTTACTCTTTCTTCCTGTGTTTTATTTGTTGGGATATTCCTTTTGCTGCTGGTACTTCTTGGGTGTTCATAATAAGCAGACAGGTAAGTGAGACTGATTTTGGTGACAGAGGAAGTTGCAATTAACATATTGCCTTTTTGTTGCTTTAGAAATGCTATGTGCTCGTACGTATCAACTGTTCTTTGATTCTTTGAGGATCTGAATTTCAAAAATGGTATTATTAGAGGCAATTGTAGTTGCCATTTTTGTGTGGGGCATGGATTGATTAATTTATGACAAAAAAAAAAAAAAGCTTACTAGAGCTTCACGAAGTAAGCAGGGGGAAAAAAAATATATATGACTTGGTCAAAAACTTCTCTTATCCAGGCAAAAGTTGTTTGAAATATTTGTAAAAAGAACAATAATATTTAGTTCTTCATTTAAAATCAAATTCACTTTCACAAATTGTGTAAATGAAAGATCCTACTAAGAAAAACATGACAAACATGTAATTGTTTTCATTAAGGTCATACCTTTGCAAAATGGTCTGCTCTTACAGTACATACGTTGCGTCGGGGCGCCGGGAATAGAGAACAAAGGCAGAAGAGCAATAGTTTGTAAGGATGGTTAGTGTATTGTTTCAGAACCTGAGCACTGTCTATGCAGACCATTCCATACTTTTTCTTAGAAGCTAGACAAATATTCCTTCATACATTCAGTTAGTAAAGAAAGAGTTCATAAAAATGTAAATAAATAGTTGTACATACGTGATATGCAATAGCAGTGCTGAGAATGTTTTACTAGAAGAGACAGCCTTTTCTTAGTAGTTGGAAGGGAGTATATAAGGAAAATAGAGAAAGAACAAAGGAAAAATGAGACGCAGGAGAAGGAGAGATTAAGGAAGAAAAAGAAAACAGTCTAGCCTATCAGTTTTCTTTTCATGAGGAATAATCTAAAACTGAATAAAATTCTAGCTCAAAGAGGAAATATTTTTACATCGCTAGCTCAGAGAAGAATACCCAACATTATTAGAAATTAATTCTGATATTATCTTTTGAAGGTCAAGTGAAATTGTGCTTCTTGGATATAGACTACAAGCCAGGCATGTTCTCTCTGCAATTAAAAGCAACACGCTCCGCTAAAGAGAGTGAATACTATTCAAATTAGCTTGGAGGGAAGAATCTTTGTCCTCATTTTATTACAACAGTATGTATTTCCAAGTGTAACACCATTAATATCTAGTTTTATACTTAGCTCTGCAAAAATACACTGTGTAACTTAAAGGAAAAAAAAAAAAGATAAGAAAATGGGAACATGATATTCAGGCTTTTTGTAATTACAGGCAACAATGCATAGTTTTTTCTTTTCACATATTTTTAAAAAGCAATGCAATAATGTTAATGAACATGCAGTATAAGAATATGCAGTTGGTAAATGAGAATGCTCAAAAAAATAGATTCCAATTAGCATACTGTAATATATATTGCACTTAATTTCTCTAAATGAATCTGTGATTCCGCTAGGATTTGGGGTGTCTTTTTTAAAATTCCTTCCTTTATCGCCTTCTCTGCCCCCTTGCCTCCATGCATTTCTAGGTGTATATTATGAAAATTACTTGTCTTCATAATTTTAAGTCTTGGGATCTTAAATTCACCTCCCAGACCTAATTAAGAGCATCTTGTTTTTTTCAAAGGTGCTGTACTCCTGTGGCTCCTGTAGAAGGGGCTCAGTAGTGCTCAGCACTTCTGCAAATAACTTACTGGCAATGTAGGCACTTTTATTTTAGATAGTTAAATATTGATTCAGAAGGTTCACATTAAGTCTTTTCATTTGGAAGCATACCTTTTGATAGGGTTCTTAATTTCTACATTGTGCGCTTTTACAGCCCACTAATTTAAGTGGACTACTGGTGGGACTAAGCTATTCCAAGCAGTCAAGTGGGTGTGACTAGGGTACTGATGATTAGTATGGTAAAATGCTGATTCTTTTCAGATTTAGGTGGTAAAAATCTAAGTTGCACTCACACAACATCAGTCTTTGCTTTGTTATATGCTATCACTGTAGCATTTCAACTATTTTAGTTTCAAAATATTAATATTAGAGCATTTGAAATTACAGAGAAAAAATGGTTGAATTATTGCAGCAAAACCATAGAAAATGTTCTGGTTTGTGGAAAGGTTATTTGCAAAGAAATTAAATACACAATTTATTTGTATTGGGGGTGTTTCTCAAGGTTAAAAATAACTTTGGACCAGAACCTTTGTGAACATTTAAACTAGTTAGGATTTTGTTGACATAAGCTGACTTCATACAGAGCCATTGAATTAAATGAGTCAGAATATACAAAGGTATAGAATAATATATCTAGTGGATCCGTGTATGCACGTCCTGTTGTCTCATCTTTCCTGATTGTGCCCTCAGCAGTAGTGAGGCTGTGCCCAGACCCTTGCCTGTGCTCTCGGCAAACCGCCCTGCATGTCAGCTTTGCCTGTGCCCTTCAGCTCCAGCTGCCGTAATGCAGGATTTAAATGACATAGACAATCTTGTGCTGACCCAGCAGATCTGTGGGATATTCGTGCATCTTGCAAAGGTCTAGCAAAGGGACTGTACATCTTGTAAAGTCCAAAGCAGGATTTTGGTGTGATTTACATTTGTGTGTAGACATTGAACAGAGGCTGATTTTTAACTTCAGTGCAAGAAATCTGTCTCTGTCATATGGAGAGAAATATTTCTATAACTCTTGGATCTTTCTCAGCTCAGTCTGTGAATCTTCTGAAATGAGAATTTCAAAACTAAGGTTACTGTACTATTTGATACATGTTAGTCTATAGTTGAGAATAATTTCCTCTTTTCATTCATTCATCACTTAAGAAAACCAAACCAAATGAACACATGCCCCGAAACAAAAGAAAGCCCCACCAAAATTAATCTGAGGTTTATAATAAATGAAATGTGTAAATGGAATAGTAGAACTAGCATGTACAATTATTTTAAATAATATTCTAAAAACTCTGGTATTAGAATTGCTCAGAAGAAATTGTTAAAATAGTTGGCTGTATCCTAAATATTTTTATTCTGGTTGATGTATTTTAATATAAATTAAACAGTTATATATATTACATTGCAATTTAGTTGCCTATTACAATAGGCAGTAATTTATATTGTAATTTTTCTGATTGCTGATGTATTGAATTTATTTTTGTTACTTGTTGCTCTGCAAAAAGTCTAAAAAGTCTTTTGGAACAAAATAATAAGTGAGGTGTTCATTTTTAACTCTTCTGTTGTTTGTAGCTTTAGGGTTTTTCTTTTATCTGAGATGATGCACTTGTGTGTAGCTAATCTGATTTCCTGTTACCATATATTAGTAGTTTTGTCTTCTCTTTTTCTTTAAGGGACATGTAAGTCATTCTGTGACTTAATTGTCAATCTTGATCTCAAAGACTAACTTTATAGTAAAGCTGGAACACAGGCATTTGAAAGACATTTTGGAAACTTTGTGGTGAATTATGTAAAATTAACTCCTAGGGTTCCTCTTTGCAGAGGGGAGGGTAGCAATTGGGTCTTCCATAGCTATGGCAGTAAGTGGCCGTTCCAAGTGTTGAAGATATATAATAATCTAGTTTGTAAAAAAGCCCAAACCCATTCAATATAAGGCCTAACTGGCAGTTCTTTTGGGACAAGCCAATGTGTACCACTAGCTTCAAGCATTTGCATGCTTGTGTGTCTTAGGCAATTTTTTTTATTAATTCATGCTTTATGTGAAATACTCCATCCTTTTTCAGAAAATTGAATTAACTTTTGGTGTTTTATGGGTTGGGGCTCTGAACATAATGTGGGGTCTTAAACAGAAAGGCTTTGTCAGTACTATGAAGATACTTATGTCCTTGTGTCGTCCCTCTTCTTTAAAAAGGTTTCATTTAGAATTGAAATCACAGCATATCCCATTTCCAGTTTTCTTGGCTGTGATTTTGTTCACAGCTCGGTACTAATAAAGGGTTAAAAGTCTTGAAATGGACCCAAAACTTCCAGCAGAGCTGCTGATCCTTGAAGAGGGAAAATGGTCCTGACATGACAGGGATATTCAATATTCATTTTATCTAGCAGAAATTTCTTCCTGTGTCCACCCTAGTAGAGGGTTGGTTTAGAAGGGTGTGTTGGGGAGGAGAGGGAAGGGGGAACATATATGAGAAAGGGCCCTTTCTCCAGACTCCTGAGCAGCAGATGGGATGTTTTGGAAATACTTAGATCATACCAATAAATAAACACTAGCACATGGTCCAAAGAAACGATGTTTTCTGCCTGTATAGTAAAAAAATATAAATAATCTAGTCTCAGAGTCACAGCTGCAGTGGCACAGTGATTCATAGTCTGTAAAGCGCAGGATACTCCCTTTATAAAATGGAGTGGAATGAACTGCTGTTCAGATGCAAAACCTTCTCTAAGACCCACAACTGAGCTTTGAACAGAAATGTTTTGACTTGTTAACAGAACATAGCTAGCTTCAGAAAAAAGAAAGAAGGGAGGAGCAGGATAAAAAAAGGGTACAAGTGAGATGTGAAAATAAAATGGGTTTTCCCACTTGCCCAGATTTTTAAATAAGAAACTGGGATTTCTGTTTTGGTGATTTGAATCCTTTCCCCCTCACCTTTCCAGATTAACAAAAAAAAACACCCCAAAAGACCCCAAAACACTGTTATATATATCCTAATGAAGTTCTCCCTTGGGGTGTTGTTCATGGAGAAATACTCTTATGTGAGTGTATACACTAACTATATGGAAAAAAATGCTGTTTTCTGTTCTCAGTTAAAGATATTTTATATAGACAGTAAAAGTATAAGAGTTTAACCTGAAACTTACAGGTAGATATTTTGCTTTAAGACTTTAGCACTTGAGAAAAAAGTTTTCATTAGAGTTGTCACTGTTTACCAGAAGTAGCATTGCTACTTTGGTCTTGATCTATAAACAAAGTTTATAGAGAAGGAACATGCAGTTTTTGGACTGATATAATTGTAAAAAAAGGTCTGCTGCTGAACGCGCAAATCCTTCTTTAAGTCACTCTTTGCTAGTACTTTAAATCCTTGTTACTTTATGCCTGCTTACTCTTAAAGAATAGCAGTTAATAATATCAATATATCATACTTGGCTGCTTGCCAGGCTGCTGCAATACGAAGTCCAAGCAACTTAACAGGACAGCTGCTCCTAGGGGCACAGGCACAGCCGGGGGAGCCCACGCACAGCACGGTCTGGAGCCCGTCTGTGGTTTCCGTGGTGCACCAGTGGTTCCTGGGGCAGTTTCAGAGAACCAAGCTTCTCTTCTGAAGTGCAAATGGGGTGAAAATAAATGGAGTTACACATCTCTCTTTTTTTTTTTTAATGATTTAACAGAAACCCCCCCCCAAAAAAAACCCCAAAAAAGAGGATAATTTGGATAATTTCACGCACAATAGTGCAAGTAACACGGCACAGCTTATGTTATGAGACTCCAAGGAATGGAGAGTTTTAAACGTCCAAAGAGGATCTCTGTATAGCTCCAGATCTCCCTGGGGAAATAGAAAGAGAGGCTTGCTGGAGAGAGGCTATGGAAGGGACCGACTTTGTACCTGAAATACTCTTCCATTGTGAGTCTGTGGGAAGGTCTGCAAAGGCTAGAGATGTGGGTCTTGTTATGACGGACCCTTTGGTAGGCTGTACATCATGATGTTGCTTTCTGTGCTATGCCATATACTGTGAATGTTATCCTTAAATACTGTGACATAGTAATGTGCCTCTAGTATGGTGGACTGCAGAGCTGTGTCTGTCTGTGCATCCTCTAACCCCTCTTTCTGATCCACTAGCTCCTGCTTTTGATGACCTACATGAAGCAGAGTAGCCAGCATTTCCTATGTACTACTAGTTTTAACTCCATGCACTTGAAGATGAGAACTGGGAGAAATCTTATATTCTCTGGTCCCACTTGCATTCATATGGAAATACAAAACTTGAGTCCCAACTGGAGGCTTAGTTCCCTTGCATTTATCATCAAGTACCAAACAAATAAAACCAAAACCAACCCAACCCAACCTGTATATATATCTTGTATCTACTATCAAATCGTTTCCTTAACAGTGATACCAGTAGGCCTCCACTGCCATGCCCCTCTACTTAGGTTTCGTACAAAGCTTTAGAAGTCCCATATAGAACTTATCACTGCTATGATCTGAAATGCCTAGTAGTGTAGTAACTGCAGAGGAAAATGAATGATGGTACTGGGTGCTTAAAAATGAAAATCCCAGTACTTAGGTAATCAGTGCCTGTGTATGAAGAAGCTAAAGTGGATAGCAAAATTGTCAGGGTTAATCCTGTCAGGCTATAAAAAAGGCATGTTTTGAAGTGCTTCTGGATAGTTTTGAAATTTTCCATTTCAAGAAATAATAGACCACATTAATTAAACTTTCTAATTTAAACTGGCTTATGGAAGAGAGAATATTTTAGTATTTGTTGCCACCTTCTAATAATTTGAAAAAAGGCAATTTTTAAAGAAGTCATCCTTTAAAAATGTCCCACACTCATGGACATGTTTCTGTTTCATTTGGTGCCAAATGGAAGAAAGGAGAAATTTTGACAGATAAAGGACAATTCACATGTGTGTTTACAAAGTAATAACCATAGCTCCAATACCAGCTAAAGATTTTATGGGTAAAATATATCTATATTCAAATAAAATATAGTCAATAATGACACAGTCATGAAATTGCATAGGCATACAAAGCCTTTCTTACAGGGACCACATTTCTAGGCCTTTGCTGAAGAAACAAAGCTTTTTGTAGGTCCATTTTAGTAAGGCAATTTTCATTCAGATGCTAGAAAAACATGAAGGATCTCTAAACTACTTAAAAATGAGAACTGGTGCTGTGTTACTTAGCAATCCAAACTAGCATAGAGGATGAAATAACTTGATGGAGAACATGAAATGCATCTACATGAAGCACAAAGATGTCATTAAGATTGTTCTGTTTAGATTACATTGATGCACTTTTGATGAACTTCAGACTCTGCTGCTTCTTATAAAGAAAAGTGTTCCTAGGTCTGCAGCAGTGTTAATTTTCTTACTTATGATATGCTAACGACATTATTACTTTATCCTTCTTTAAAGGTAAAATACTGTTTTTTCAATTCCAAAATATTCAGGATGTGTTAGAAGTGTGTGTGTGTATACAAAAACACCAATATACATATAAGTATATATCTGTATAATTTATAAGTTTTGAAAATCAGTTTTCAAAACTAAAAGACTGCCCAAATCTGGTTTAAGGACTTTGGATAGTAACGTTGATTCTACACAGAGTTCCCCCCTGGTATCATGGGTACAAATACAGCAGGTATCTGTCTGGTCCTGTGCAACATGAAGCCTGCTACCAGCTGGCACATAATTTTAGAATTTTAGCATTGCAGGAGTCTATCCTTGTAGCACTGGTGCAGCTACTATGGACATGTTTAAGCTTTTTGTAAGCTCATACACGTAATAAAACAAAAAGTTATAAAACCAGATGCTATGAAACAACACAAAAAGAAGCACTCTTGTTTTCAGTTTCTTAATACATATCTTGATAAAATATTTAGTAAGGTGAACTGTGTCACGGCGAGTACTGTGCGGGCATCTTGTTTTAATTCTGGCCTGCACTCACTAGCTCTGGAGGCTTGCATTTGATCTCTGAGCCAAGATAAAACCCACAATGAGAACCAAACAGTGCAAATAAACAGAAATGTCTGCTTTGGTAAAGGGTGTAAAACAGAAGAAGTACTCCACTAGGTCCAAGTGTACGTACCACCAGCCGCTGTTATTCGCACAGCCGTTATTCTGAGACAGCATCCTCAGACAGGGGTTGCACACTGTGGAAGTGGAGGAGACATAGCTGCTGAAGTCCAGGGGAAGTTGAGACAGCAGTGCTGGTCCTAGGGAGGGGCATGGCTGCCCAGGGCACCACAGCTACCACTGTGCTGCAAAGGCAGCTTTGCTCGTAGTCTGTTTTAGCAGTTACCGTGGTAGGTTAGGAAGAGCGTAAAAATAATGGATTTTTGTTACCCTTTCCCAAGCACAATTTTAACGTGCCTTGCCCATCTGAGTCTTGGGTTTTTATATGACACTTCTGTAAAAATGTTTTCCTTAATAATCCTCAAGAAACTGGTCGTTATGAGCAGTTTTATGAATGACTTGGAACTCTAGTGCCCTGATCAGGAGGGGGTCTGTTAGAGGATTATCTCCTCAGTAAGATGAGGAGCTGGGGGATGTTGGTTTTTTTAATAGTTTGTAACTTTTTTTTCATTTGATAGAGCTGGATCTTGGACACTGCTAAATCATTTTTTCAGGATAATCTGGGGCTTCAGACTGGTCTCCATCATCTGAGAAAACACGAGAGACTAAGTTCTTCCTAGTGTAACCTTCCTTTGGTCTCCCAGTCTGAATGAACGAGGGAACACATTTCAGAATACAGTCATTTAAATATTTAGTAGCACAATTAGAGCTTACTACCCTTGATTTCAAAGGGGTTAGCCCCAGAAGTAAGCACAACTGTTGTATACTCAGGAGTGTTTTCAGGATGGCACCTTAACACGGCACTTGTACAGGACTTGTAGAGTATTAACAATTTTTGGTCCTGAACCTGCAAACACTTATGCGTTTCAGTAACATTATTCTTGAGAACAGTTCAGTAGTACTCACATGAGTGCGATTATGGACATGAGTAAGTGCTCGCATGATCGTGGCATTAGTTTTCAAAGGGACCGTAAACTCTGTGGACCATTGCAAAATTATATATACTGCAATGACCTGTGAAATTGCCAAATATATGTGTAGCTTTATGAAGTAAACTACACATTCCTAATACCCAGTTCTGTGAATGTTCAAATGAACGAACAACTTTAGTCATGCAAGTAAACCCAAGCAAACATAAGAAATGACATGGGATTGCTTACAAGGGTAAGATTGCTGATACATTTAAATGTTTGCAGAGCTGTCCTGCAGACTTTGCTGTTAAAACATGTGGTTTTGTTCCACATGTTGAATCACAAATGCAGTGCTCTGGATTCAAATTCCATGAGAAAAATAAGCTTGTGAGGTTGCAGAGTGACACAGACTCTACCAAAAATGTCTGAAGTTGCTGAAAAGATTTCTACTTACTACAGTGGTGAATAAGGCCCCATCTAGAAAAACTAGTAATTTTAATCTTGTTTTTAGATTTTGAAAAAGGTACGTATATAGAATCTGAAAATGTTAAACCATGTCACTGAACCAAAAAAGACATGATGATGTTATCGTTCCATCTCTTTTTGTTCCTTGTCTTTTGTTGCATTTGGATGAAACTCCCCTAAATTTTATTTATAAATGGTCATATGTTGTGTAGAGTTCATTAGAAATATAATCAGCATTTCATGTTTCCAAGCTCTTAAATATAAGCAAAATCAAGAAAAGGCAGTATTTCTCTCTGGGTTCTTTAGTATATAAGGCAGCTACTATAGAAGGCAGGAAAAGCAAGTGATCTTTTTCTTATTAGGAATGGAAAAAAAAATTAATTTCTTAAAACAGAGCAGTGTGGTAGAACTTGGTCATAGGTAGCCTGAAGTCATGAAAAGACATGTTCATAGCTGCTCAGAGATAACGACAAAAATGGTTAGTTCTCTAATAGAAGCAAAAGGGACAATTCCATAGAAGCAGCTTCATTTTTATTCATTGTCTTTTAAAAAGCATACTTGTTAGCTTGTGGCATTCCTTAGAGCCCACAAAATGGATGATACGTTGTCTGTGTTTGGATGCACACTGGGCTTTTGCTTCGCAGAGCTACTTGAACTTAAAATATCAGTGTCTGAGAAGGGACTAATTCATCCTACTGTTTAAGAAAGTTATGTTAAAATATTGAACATTTAAATGTCACAGATGCTTTTTTATTTTTTTTTGGCTATTATTGGAGAGTTACTTGGGGACTGGCATTATGCTTTGTAGTTGCTATGGAAACTTTTTAATACATGCAGTTTGGGAACAAGAAATTGGAAATAATTTTTGCATTCCTAAATCCAGTTTCCTAGTAATAAGAGGGACAATTGTGGATTATCAGATTGTTACGAAAGCTTTCCACAAGATCCTAAGGTTATTAATCTCCAGAAACAGGGGAAGAAAAATTATACTAATAAACTTCTACAAAGAAGTAGGAAGAAATGATATCTATTTTTTTATCATGTGGAGACTAATAAATTCAAAAACCAGTATTTTAATACATTCTCAGAAAAATGAATAACTGATCAAAAAGTGGGTTTTGTTGAAACCCCAAATGTATTTGAAATTGTTTTTAAAAAAAGTGGCGAGACAATTATGATTAAAATATCAGATATTCAGTCTTATATGAAACACCTTTTAAAAAAAGTATTTAATATATTTTCTTTATTCATTTGAAGTAATCTCAATATAAGAGTCAGGAAACAATTTTTAATATGATGGACATTATATACTCATTTAGAACCCTGATCACAGGATTCCTTTTTTCTTCATTAGTGAATTTTAATACAGCAAACCTAGAAATATTCAAAAACATACTAAAACAGTTTTGAGAACAAAAAACATTTGAACTTGCTAATTTTTTTTTTTTTTAAGATCAAAAGATAATCCAGAAACACATAAGAGCAGTAATGTTCTTAATTTGTTTGCAAAATGATTTAAGAAGTGATGATCCCATATATTTTCTAGAAGAAAGGGGCTTTTTAGAGTGTTTAATTGATTCTTATACATTAGTCTTTATTGCTAATTCTTCGTGACGATATATGAAGAAAGAAGGTTTTAATTAAAGTATTCTTTTTACTTTAATTTGACAAGTTATCTCCAACAATAATTGTTTTATTAAGAAAATTATTGGTTTAGTATTTATCCAACTTGATATAAGTTTGTCTGATTTTTTTTTTTCCCCTGTAATTTAATTTCAGCATAAAAAACCTAGATACTTTAGAAATTTTTCATAGCATTGCTGCTCTTCTCTTTGAAAAAAACAGCTTTCTTATGAATGATAATTGGAATTTTTAAAAAGTGACATCATAAATAAAGCATTGACAAATGTAACGTGTGTAGGTGCAGAAATTTTTCTGAGGTTGCTTCATCTTAATAAAATATTTTTGTTTCAAACCAGTTATTTCAGATGTTCATTTGAAGTTTTTTCTATTGCTAGTTTTAAATTTCATCTGGAGGCTTTATGTTTGAGGAGGCAGCTAGTATTTTCTAAAATTTATGTTCAAAGATATCATAGCATAAACATTTGAATTTAAATATTGATTGGTTCTATTCATTTTGCTTTCCTGTTTGTGAACTTGTCAGTTAATTTCCACAGGGATATGAAAAATAGGTTTTAGACATAGATAATCCACTATAATCCCAAAACAGAAATCAGAGGACAAAATGGTCACAGCAATAAATTATTCTTTTATACATTCTTGTTACCTTGATTCCTCCAAAATTTTCCAAATCCCCTGCTTAAGGTCACAGGAAATATGAACCTCACCAAATACTTAAAATAAAGAGGTTGATAATACATAAAACAAAAATGGTAGATTATTTTAAATAACATTATTTAATTATGATAATGACAGTTTATTATTTGAATTTGCTAGTCATATTTATAGTAGTGGAATTTTTGGTTGTATCTCTGTAGCTTGGACATTCTCAGTTTTTGTTGATTAGATAAAGCTTTAAAATATTCCAGAAAGTTCAAAATTGGCTCCACTCATTTCACATTAATCTATACAAAACCATGTGCTCTCACAGATAGATGGGCACAGACCAGCTTCTATGAACGAAGTTCTGTAGTTAGATTTTTAAGATGAGAGAGACTGAACTTCATGAATATGTTTTTGTGATTTCCCCCTACCTCCCTCCTTCAATTACTCTAGGGTTAGAAATAAAAATTGTCTCTTTATGCAGGATGCATGTTATGTCTTCCATACATGTATGAATGCTGACACGTGTTTGTATAAGAAATTATTTTGCAAAATTACCATCTGTTTAAGGAAGTCAATATCGTACACGCATCATGCTCTAATATTATATTCTAAGATGACCATAGAGATGCAAATGAGGTTTTGGAGGGAGAAGATAAAAAAATTTAGGAACAGGAAGCTGGTATAGTAAATATAGGAACTTACACAATTGCCTTAAATATGCACATTAGTGATGATGGTAGGACTCGTGTTTAAAGGGATTGCAATATAATTTGTTGCTAGTACTTAATATATTTGGTAGAGGAAATGTGTAGTTTTTAATGTTGTATAGATGCTTTATGGAAGAATGACTTGTTTTCCAGGGCATTTAAACTATTGTCCTAAAAAATTGTCATTTGAATTAGAGGCGTAAATAACAAGTTGGAATTCATGTTCAATAGTAGTACTGTGAGAAACAAGGATATAGTGCGGTTAGAACATTTCACTGTTTCATTTAAGATACGTAGTCATGACACAGGTCGCAAAGTTTGGAAGTGATATTCAGCAAGAATTTTAACTTTAGCTTTATCTAAATGTAATTATTCAAATATTATGAAAGGATGCACCAAACTGACTATGGGAAAGAATACTGGATTAGGAAGTGTGTGAGTTGCAAGGATTCTGGCTGAAAAGAGTATTCAAAATCAATATGTTCTCGGCAGTGAGGTAAATTTGAGCCAAGCTGACCTCTCCATGCAGTTAATGTAAATGCTAAGAATTATTACCATTCACTCAGAGAAAAGTTTTAGTGCAAACTGAAAATATTTGTTTTAGAGCAAACATGAAAAAATTGAAGGACTTGCTTACCTATTCGATTAAATGCAAAAACGAGATCGCGCATAGGATTTTGTTGTGCTGTGATAGAACTTATTTTACCAGTCACTTTCATAACCTTTAAACAGCCTTAAATAGTACATATGAAAAACACATTCATAACAGATTCCCCATAGGGAATTTTCTTTGGTTTAAGAAAATTTTATTAAAGATTGGCATTGCAAATAACATTTTTCATAACTATATGTAGACCTGTTAAAATTTTTATTAAAACTGGAGTTCGGCCTGTTCTTTTTCATCATTCTATCAGATATTAAACTCCAGCAGCAGCTGTAGGAAATGGAGAAAGGGATTTTCAAAGGGATTTGAGTCTCCCTGTCTCTGTGCCTTTAGTGATCATATTATCATAACTATCACACATAACAAAGCTCTAAATCTGTAATTCAGATAAAGTAGTCAGGACTCTGAAATACAAAAATCCAAACATATGCTATAACATTTTTTTTGCAATGCTGATTCCGTTAACACGGATTTTGTAAACTTGGAGAGGTATCCAACAGATTTTGTATACTAACACATACTAAATGACATTATTACTTAAACGCTTGGTGGAGATTTAATTAAAGGCATGTTCTATTATACCTACAATAGTTCCACTAAGAGTATGCCAGATACTATTTGACCGAATGATGAGCAAACCACTAAAGGTTAATAAGAAATGATGTTAGAATCCTTTTTTTTTTTTTTTTTTTTTTTTTTTTGACTGAATTATGTAAGCTAAACTGCTGTGGAGGCAATGCCCATCTTCTCAACAGTGTGTGAGTCCTGTTTCATGAGGGGACAGCTCAGCATAATGCTGTGTTGAAAGGGTAAGTGTGAACACAATTCTCTGATGAACTTATAAAGCTAAAGATGTAAACTAATAAAAGTTAAGGAGTCTAACTTTTAAAGTAAAAGCAATGTAGTACAAAAGAAATTATTTCCAGGGTATTATAAATACTTCTCTGAGCTTGTTTACATTGAGAAGATGGTTTTGGTAATAAGTGCCTAGGGAAAACAGTAGTTGTATTGTGAAAAGTTAGGAAAACTCTAAATCTCAATATCAAACCAGCTTGTAAATGAGCAGTCGCATATATATTTATTGTAACACTGCCTTCTGCTGGTCACACCTCATTTATGATGTAAGTGAAAGTACTGGGTAATAATACGATATTGTGTTTATCTGAAATTATTCTCAATATGAGATATTTGGTGCTTAAGAAATATTTATATGGAGATAGTGTACATCTATCAAATGCGTATACTTCAATGATAAACACATTGCATCTATGATATATGTTTACAGCTGTTAATTTGATATTTTCTTGACCTCAGCTGAGAGAAAATTTTTCATGAATAGTGTATCAGAGAGTTATCAAATCCTTTCACTTTGCTCTTATATCGATTCCTCCTTTTGATATTTCTTTAGAGTTAGAATTTCTGCTCGTTTCTGGTTTTTCAGTTGGAGGGCTTTGGGCGTCAGAGATCAAGACGCCTGCAGAAAAATTTCTGTTTCATAACAAATGTCTAAATGTAATGGAGATTAGGAGACTGTTAGATCTATGTGTTTATATATACATTTAAGCAAGTGTTTGCATAAGCTGCACTTTTTGTTAGTAAGTACTTTATTATTCCTCAGTTGGTCATTCAAAATATACACATATATTATGATAATTACTCCTTAGAGGAAAAATACAGGATTTTGAATATGCTACTCTCTAGCATGTAAAACACATTTTCTTAAAAAAACCCAAAACTGCTGTAAGAAGCATTTTTTGTTTCTTTAAGTGTTCATAAATGGTAAAAAGTGTAATGTGAATTTATATACATTTGACTGCATGCCTCTCAAATTTAAAGAAAGTATTTATCACTGTATACTAGCTTCATCATAATAGGTTTAAGAGGTATGAAATGATGCTATATTTCAATCTGATATAAAAACCTGACCTAAAAAATCAAATATTTGGTAGGGGTTCTTTTCAGATGTAGAGAATATAATGGTTAAATCACACTCAATGAAAACATTGACATGCATGTCTGGCTGCCTACAGTAAAATTAATGACTAGATTGTGCAGTGTGGGAAAATTTTTATTTTACTTCGGTTTTCCTCAAGAAGTGAAATCCTGCTTTAGTTGCCTGAGGCTACGTTTTTAAGCACCTTTATTACAGCACAGATAAAACCCCAGCTATCTAAAAAAGTGCATTCTGTTTTATTACAAAGGATTACTTCAAAAAGCACGATTCTGTACATTCTGAGGATAATTTGAACACCAAGAATCCCTATTGTATGGCAAATAAAAAGTAATTATCCGTAATGCATGCTAGAATTGCATTTTAATGGACAAGACCTATCAGAAAATATGCAGATTGAGAAATTTCCATTTTTAAGTTCCTTCCCAGAATTTGGGGGCCTTGTCTAACAGCCCAAGGAGGATTGTACCCTGACTCCATAGGATCTCTGTCTGAGCAGTGAGTGCGGATTCCAGCCCTACAGTCCTCAGAGGATCACTGTGGTCCCATCTGACCCTTGTAGTCTATGAACCTTAAGGTTTTAATAATCAAAGACCAGCCTAACCCCATGTGTGCATGTTTTTAAATTTCAAATCTCATCTTAGATGTAACAGTAATTAAAAAGTCACTTGCAAAATGATAATAGAGCCAGCCTTGTAAGAGTAGATATAACAACACGCATAATAAAATGCTCAGTGACAGTGTTTGGGCTGTGCTAGGGAAGACTAGGGTACTGTTAAAAATGCAAAAGGATGCAAAAAAATATCAGTAAGGTTTTAATCTTTAGTGACAGAACAATTAAAAAGGTTTAATGGTCACAAAGCTGACCAGGAACCATTCTGTGTTAAGGGGGTTGCTGTTCCCTTTTTATGGACAGCACTTAAACTGGACTGTTTTTCCAGATTTGCAAATCTTCAAGGAGTTTTGTCATTCCATTATATTTTTGTCTCACTTTTTATTTACGAGCATCTGTAAATGCATGTGTATGCGATTTGTTTGCTTACATGTATGTGAGATTATTTGTGTGTGCGTGTGCACAACACACATGAGGATGAATATCCCAGAGTGAGTTTGTGTTCAGGGTGGTCACAACAGCATATAAACATGTTTAAAACTGAGTGTTATAGTGCGAGTATACAGAGATAATATGTGGTAGTGGGCAGCATAATTCACTTTCGTTTCCCTGCGTTAGAGATAACTGCATAATTCATGAATGGCAGAACAAAGTCAAGCCAGGAGTGAGTTGCACGTGGGCATCTCTAATGAATGTGTATGCTACCTACTGCCCATCAGGTTATACTTTAATCATAGGTATTTTATGTGGGCATGCCCTTCTCCTCCTCCATTTTTAGTTGTCAAAGTGATTTTCCAATAGTATGTTTATAAAAGTTTTTTTTTGCATTGCCCAGGACAAAGTGTGTGGGGCTTCCTTACTCTCATTCAAATCCCTTTGTATGATAAGGCAGCAGTGTATTTGGCACTCTGCTTTTAGGTTTTCAGGAGTATCTTTATGTGCATCTGTATCTTGGCTTCACATTTGTGTCTTTTGTCTCATACCACTAGATTTTACCTATATTTATTCTTATGCATGGCCATTTATTTCAGTCTTTTGTTCTGATTTTTTGTGTGTTTGGTTTTTGGTTTTTTGTAGTTGTTGTTTTTGTAGCTACTATATTTATTATTGTCCAGCCTGTAGTGAGCTCTTTAGAAGTTCACTTGTATACAGACAAGCAGAAAAACCAGCAATTAATTATTCCTTGTACATTAACAATCTTACGGAGAATAAGTAGGTTCCAAACATGTAGATAATCTTGAGTGTGATCAACTATTTAATGAAACATTTTTCAAAGATTTAGACATAGAAACAAAGAAATCAGTGTGGTTTCTTTATTAACTATCCATAGTACATCAAAGACAATAAAAACTAAGGCAAATAGGCAATGTGACTTTACTTTCATCAATATAGAAATATAAAAGCAATTTTCAGTTTAATTTTTTGTTGATCCTGTTTCTGAAATTCTGAAACAGTAAAGTAATTGTAAAATGTTAACTAAAATGTTTTCACCTTAATTCTATAGAATTGACTAATTTACTAAACGAAATATTTTGTTGTGCGGAACATAGAGGAGTTATAACGTGGATAAAATTCTTCCATTTGTAATACAGGTTGCAGATTATATATCAAAACATACGGATTATGATGATTAAATATGTATAAAATCAGCATAATCCATTCATATGTTTGTAAGGGCCCAGAGTCCTCCAGAGAGAGTTACAAATCCACTTGATGCTCTTGAGTGCTGGATTTTTTTTCCTCCCTGATTTTATCTGAAATATGTGTAAAAATTCAAGTCAGAGGGATCCCTGTTGGATACAGCTAAGTAGTATCAAACACGTATTTTTATCCTATCTAAACTTGATAGAGTATTGTGCTTCCATATGTGTGGGTCTTTTTTTGGGTTTGATGAGTTTTTCTGATTTTTATTTTTTTTTTTGAGAAAAGCAGCACCTATCTTTAGGGCCTGAAGTAAGTAAACAGTTCATTTCTAAGTAAAATCCATCTTTTAGGGAGGTCCTTCTTTGTGTGTGTGTGTGTGTGGACAATGCAAAGAGGATCCACATATTTTGGGAGATGTCTGTGTACTGCCTCATCATACTTTCAGTAAAAAAGCTTCTTTCAAGTTTTCCAACTACCTATTTTGTCCAGATTTTCAGAAAACTGTAATAGGAGCATACGGGGGAGATAATTAAGCCAATCACATGAAATCCTAATTTAATTTATAATTTATTTGCACGTTTTTATTAGTCTGTTTTGCTGCTATAATTTCAAATGAATAATCTGAAAATATAAATTATGCATTCTCAGGGGAAAAAAAGAAAGATGCCTGTCTAGGAATGTATATGAAATATGTGCTTATGTGTAATGTATATAACGTAGGGAGAACGATCCCACATTATGTTCAGGTGTGACTCTTGCCCTTTTTGCACCAGTTTTACACATCTACGATGCCTTTGATTCTTGCATACATTCTTCTCATCTGTCCTAGCTTCGGTAAGAGCCGAGTCAGCTACAGAATCAATATCCTACTGTGGGATTACTGTATTCCATAAGAAATGGGGTTTTTTTTAGATCTCATTAAAAGCATAAAACATTTCCAACATATTACATCCACTTCGGTAAGAATCAAACAAGTTGAATATTTTCTTAAGTACGTGGAGCAGAATAATTGCAGTTTTTCAAGATAGCCATTAATGTAAATCCTGTAAGCAACATTATAGCGATTGTTTTGGGGGGCATCAGACAGGTATTTAACAGTTTGGTTCAGGTTGCCTAGGACAACAAAAATGCCGCTATGCTGCATCTCAAAGCTTCTGGGATGAAATGAGTTGTGACATACCAGTGAAGATTAAATTTGTAACAGATAGAACACCTTTGAAGTACTAGCTTATGATTTCACAGTGGCATTAGGAGTCTTACTGCAGTATTTAAGCAGTTAGAAAGAATGCTGGTTATTAGTGGTTGAATTTTGTAAAACAGGATTTTATTGTCTTTTAAATAACCATGACAGCAGTTTGTATTATCCAAGCACAACATTTTTATTGCCTTGTATTACTGTTGGAGAAGTGCTTTTTCACACTCCCATGTATAAAACTGAGGCGCTTAACCAGGTGAATACTTTTTATCTGTTGTTCACTATCATATTGCTGAATTTTAAATGATACGGCCTTTTTCTTTCTTCTCTTGTTTTTGTTGTTTTCCTTCTTCCCTCTTTTCTTGGTCTGTGGCTTAGAGGGGAAAGAACAGTGTTTGTCTCAGATAACACTGGAAGATCAGATGTCCAAAAATGTTCTAGTCCTACATATTTTTTTTCATATGTTAAATTACTTTTTAAAAATAATAGCATAATTTCAGGTGTCTGATATGCCTTTATCATACGGCTTTGTGACACGACATTACCATTACATAAAGCTACTATGCTTTATGCCTGAATCAGATCACATCAAAATTTCCTGCCGTATCACGTAACAGAAACAGAGACTTGTTCCTAAAAATAATGTCTAGAAATCTTCAAGTATTCATTAAACCATTTGAGAGGAATCAGGCATGAGCCTCTTTCTCTGCAGTAATCTCTTAAGGATCACTGGGGTCCCTATTACAATTTCCAGTGTTACTAATTTGTGAAAGTTAGTTTAAAATATTAATCTCTGCATTGGCAGGATCTTTTAGTGACTCTCTAGACTTCAATGGGTTAATTTTCAATGAGGGTCGGGTTTTATATGTTTATATTTTCTTAGCCTTGGTCAGGAGAAGTGGCTTTGCTTGCCCTTGTGCTGTGCCAAAGTGATAGGGTTTCATTCGTTTGAAAACCTAGCACATCCCAAGAGGTTACCTTGGTGTAGATTTCTTTCTTTCTGTATTAAATCGCTCATTGTCGCAAAGTGACTAGTGCTGCTGGGCTTTGAAAAGAACTTCTAAGAGGTTAAAAAAAAGCTTCTGTACAGAAGGATTTTTCAGTTCTGCAGACAGAATACAGTTTGCAGCTGTTTGACTTGCGACAGTGATATGGATCTGATTGTATACAGTATACTAGGAGCCATGGATGCAGCTGGAATAGAGGTTATAAATTTTAAAGGCAATGCAGATTTTGGTCATTAATTGGCTGCTAATAAAAGCAAACTCAATGGGTTCTAACTGTGGGAGCCTGTAGCTATGTATCTGATATCAGGAATTCATACACATTACACAGTTTTAGTGATTCAGACCACGACTAATTGAAATATGAGGCATACTGATCAAATTTAGCATTACCAGCATACACTCTGTTTTGGGACTGTATGGCGACAAGGTAGCATTTATTACTTATTCTCCATAACACTGCCTGATTGAAATATCTAGCTATGTTGTCAGCAGAGGCCCAGCTGGGCTTTAGTACAGCTAATTAAGTCACTAAAAGAGGGGTCAAGCAATCTAACTCTTGCATACTAAACTACATAAAAGTCTTTATTATATTTTTTAATAAGCCAAGATTTGAATTTTTAAAGAAGTTTGTTTTAATAATAAATGCATTTGCCGGCTGCTTTGTCTGGGTCTTGATTAAAATAGGCATTTGTTAGCAACAAAGTGAAAACTTCTTGAGGCTTAGTTTAAGAAAAAAACCAACAAAATAAAACCTTGTGCATTTTTTTTTTAAAGTGGCTAAAAACTGAGCCTACTCAGGATGATAACAGAAACTTGACTGTCCCTGTGCAGGCAGAGAGAACTTGGTTTTCAACTGCAGAAGGTGCTATGATGCAATCAGTGTAGAAACCACTTGTATTTCTTAGAATCATAGAATCGCCTTGGTTGGAAAAGACCTCCAAGATCATAAAATCCAACCATTAACCCAGCACTGCAAATTCACCACTGAACCATGTCCCTCAGCACCATATCTACACATCTCTTAAATACCTCCAGGGATGGGGATTCCACCACTGCCCTGGGCAACCCATTCCAATGTCTAGCAACCCGTTCTGTGAAGACATTTTTCCTAATATCCAATCTAAACCTCTTCTGGCACAACTTGAGGCCATTACTCCTCATCCTATCACTGTTACCTGGGAGAAGAGATTGACCCCTGTCTCTCTACAGCCTCCTTTCAGGTAGTTGTAGAGAGCAATGAGGTCTCCCCTCAGCCTCCTCTTCTCCAGACTAAATAACCTCAGTTCCCTCAGCTACTCCTCATCAGACTTGTGCTCCAGACCCTTCACCAGCTTCGTTGCCCTTCTCTGGACACGCTCCAGCAGCTCAATGTCTTTCTTGTAGTTCTTCTTGGAATATTTGTTTACATGGTGAGGAAGAAACACATCTAGAGGGAGAGGTTTCCTGATAAATAAGTACACAATAATGTTAGTTGACAGTTGCTACCTATTTTCTGTATTCGAATGGGAGAGAGACTCAGATGAAGTGATGGAGCAACAATTTATTCTTGGACTTGCAGAGTAACAGGCTGTGAATTGCCTGAATTTGGAAGAGTAAAGCAGGGAAAGGATAACTCAGTACTTGTGTTTGGTCTTGTGGTGGTCAGTGTCAGAAACACCGTGTGATGGTCTTGTCAGATTCTACATCGTGGAACAAATTCTTTATAGCTTCATCAAGAAACTTGCATGTTTATTTCAGTATAAAACTGAAATATGAAGATGATCAAAATATTTCAGAGCTGAAAATGGCAGCCTTGATGATTCCCAGTCATTCAGTGTGCAAGGTCTGTGGGGGTCTCAGTCATTTCTTTTGTAAAGGGGTACATTGGTTCAGAAATACAAAATCCTGGGCTCCCATGTCCTTACTTCTTTATATTACGTAACAGTAACTGGAGAGAGACATAGTTAGGTAAGATATAGATCCAAGATGAATATCTGAGGTAGAACATTGGGAAATGGGGAATTGATTTTTTGATTGTTTGTTTGTATGGTTTTTTTTGTTTTGTTTTGGTTTGTTTTTTTTTCTAACTGGAAATCTTATCAGCAATGAATTTAAAGGATCTATTTGGCAATTAACAAATAATAGTGCTTGGTAAAATGAATTGAATGTTAGTTTATACATCATCTTTCTATGGCTAAAAGAAGCAAGTCTTGAAACACAAAATCCCCGATGTAAATCTAGTGGTTCCTTTGAGGTCAATTGTTACTGCCATGAAGTAAGTGGGAAGTGTGACTCAGTAAGGTGTGTGAGACATAATAGTATTGACAGGCAGCGTGTTTCCATTATTGTAGTGAACGGATCTTACTCCTTTTCCGTTTCTTTTTTTGGCCCAAACTTTGAAATTTGTTACTTAAATCTCTGAGTAAAACATACAAATTTTAGTGTCTGGATTAGAAACATGGCACTTGTTTTAAATAAAATGCATGCCAAAAAATTGTGGTTAGGGATTTGGAGTATAGGTATAAGGAAGCGAAGGAGTTGAAGGGAAGTTAATGAATGATCCCAGAGATGAGTTATATATTATTTTTTCCGTATTAAAGTTATGAAGTATTTTTAGAGAAAAGTACCTTTGTGGGGTAAGAAAAAAGTTAAGACAGAGTAAAAATTCTGTTAACCATAGCTTAAAAATCTGGCACAAATAAACTTGGTCTGCTCTTCCATGTGCAACAACAGTTGATTTACTGTTATATCTTCCTGATTAGATCAGTTTTATTACTGTTGTTTTAGCAATGAACATGGTATATTGCACCTCACTTAACTTACCAGGAGGTGCAATGGTATGAGCAACAGAAGACGTCTTGAGAGCAGTTTTCTAAACATCAGAAGATGCAGTACAAGCAGTGCTATGCTGAAGTAAGGAGAGTCTACATGGTGTTGCCTTGTGTATTCGGATCTTAAATGATGAGGTTGCTTCCTACCAGGGCTATTAGAATACTTTTTGATCTCCCTTAAGCCTCTAGATGCATTTTAAAAAGTATCACCTATTAAATCATTACTCTCATTGCAGCTCAATGGGTTTTCAAATATATTGGATTTTAAAAATCTTTTTGCATTACAATGAGACAGAAACTTTCAGAATAACAAAGGCCATCTACTTAAAAAGCTTTCCTGAATTTGGTAGCTTTTGCAAAGAGATGCTATCTGATGCTTCCTAGTGGATTTCTCTTCCACATACTTGTTCCACCTTCCCTGATCTCTCTGCATGGAGAGCTCTCTCTGAGCTGGTGGGAGACTCCAAGTCAGAGCAAAGAAATGTGAGCATTCAGAATTAAATTCAAGTGTGAATGAAGCCTACTTTTAGGAGTAACTACTACACTGAACTAAAATATTGTATATTCTTTATTGTCAGTGAGAACAGCAAGGTATGATTATGATGAGTTGGGCTGTAATTATTCTTCTGGTATTCCTGATTAAATTGTTATCAGGAAATCTTATAATCTCTTCTAATGAAAGAAACTGGCCCAGTTTTTACAATGAAAATTCAGAAGTGTTCTCATAATAATTTGCTGTCTGTCTTGGCATTTTTTCTCAGAACCCATCTGCCAAATCTGTGGAGATGTGTCCATAAGTTACATGCATATAGGAGTGCATTGTGGTACTCTGTGTTGACTGTAATTAATCATTCACTATTGGTCTAAGTGAAGAACAAAACTGTACACAGGATGAATTCCACATACTCGTGAAATCAATGACAAAATCCCTCAACAGGGTCACGATTTCATCTCAAATGTTAATAAAGTAGTTTAAATTGTAAAGATGAATTTTAATAGCATATTTTTCTTTTCTTTTCTCTGAAATTTGTGTGATACCTGGAGATACTATTTCCTGAATGAATATAATTATTTTTTTCTTATAAAGAGTTTTCAAAGTTATTTTTTACCACTAGGAAAGAAAATTATTTAACTGATTTTTAAAGTATCACTAGATTTGGGCTAGCTGGGAATGTGCTGAGGTCTTTGTCCTAGGGGTGTGTGTCTGTGTCTATCTGTGAGACAGAGAAGAGCTCAGAAGTGGTTTTGTGCTTCCAGCAGTGGAGTTGAAACTTCATATAACACCGATGTGAATCGAGCAGGATAATATCTTTTTGGCAGCAGATGATGTTCAGTATTATACTTCTTTATGACAACTAGTGAAATACAGAGGAGTAATATTTACCTGTTCCTTTTTTCCCCTCAGAAAATACCATAGAAATTCTATAACAGAAGTACTGTAGGATCACAGACTGAATCATTTTCAGTACTGCGATAATGACTACACTCAGAAACCTTAACTTGCTCCTTCATGTGTGTAACACAGTTTTTAATCACATTCTAACATTCTTATTTTCTAAAATGCTTCACATCTTAAGTTTCCTTTTCCTCACTGAGACCTAGTAAGTACTGCGTTTTTAAAATCTTAATGTCTCTTGTTCAGGACTATAGTTACGTTTTTAGGTTTAGTCATGTATTTTGGATATTTTTTTGGCCTAAAATATATTATTTATGATAATGTATTTTTCTCTTCTTGTTTCCTTTTGTATTGCTATCCCTCAATTCCCATATATCATTATCAGTGGAGATAAAGGGTAAGATGATAAAAAATATCTTAATCGGTAAACCATAATAGTCCTCACACCTGGAGCTCATCATCTGTGTTTTTTGGCTACCAAGAAGCAGCTCACCACTGGAGAACTAACAGCTCCAGACACAGATCTCATGGTCTATCTCAGGAGTGTTGTTTCAACAGTGATTAAAAAATGCAGCATTTTTAGCAAGCTGTGCTGTTCTTCTCAAGACGCTTTATCTCAAGTGGTTGAGATAAAGGCCATTGATGTGTTTGCAGAAACACTCTTGTTCTTTTAAATATCCTGCTGAGGGTGAGTCAATATGGTTCTGGACTGATCGTGCAACCAAAAAAAATATGCTGCAGGAATTCTGTCTTTTTTTTTTTTTTCTTTAATTAGCTCAGTTCATCCAGGACTGATGGATATTTTCACCTCTTTTCTTTAAGAACAGCCCTTTTCAAATACAGGAGATAGTCTTGTATAAAAGGAGAGGACTTGAGATAAAGCTTAGAGGAACAAAAAGAAAAGTCTTAGGCTTCTGTGCTTTCTAGGAAAGCAGTGGGGAAAACCTGGCTCCACACTTTATCCATAACAGAATTTTCATTTTACTCAACAGGATAAAGCTTTCTTCCAGTTTCAACAGACATTTTGACTTGGTAGTTTCTATACTGACAAACCACTTCTTCATTAGTGAGAGATAGGGTCAAAAGGAATCTCGGGGTAGAGGAAGGGGAGAAGAAAGATGGTAATCCCTATTTCCCAATCTTTTGTCCTTTGCTCAATTGTCACTAGACAGCCTAGTATGTTTTTTATGTTTTCTTGGTAATTCTGATCACGAGTGACAGCTCAAATCAAACCAGACCATCTTGTAAAGAAGCCTTTCTTAAGCTGTTATCCACTTCTTCCAGTGGAGACTGAAGAAAACCAAATGAGTTCATTTGCTCCAGGCTGTTGCCCAAGCCACGACTTTTGGTGGCAGCTCACCTGTGGTAGGAGGTAGTCCTACCTACAGCCAATGCTAAATGTTGTGATGCCCTTTGCCTGGTTTCTGGACAAGTAAGTGTGGTATACCTAGAACTAAAATATTCCTCCTTCATTCCCTGCCCTTAAAATACTTTGAGTTTCTGTTTGATAAGGCCAGTGGAAAAGATCATGAGAGTTTGGAAAGAAGTTGCGTTTCTGATTAAAGAATATTCTACTTCAAGTTTCCTTTTGGCCATAACTTTCCTGGGCAGAGCTTCCAGACAAATTTATTCCCTTTGCCTTAAATCTGAAACCCATTAGGAATTGTATTGCTGAGCACTGAAGAGCAATTTCCTCCCAGGACTAAAGTACCCTGGTAAGCATTGTAAATTTTCCCAGTCTCCCTCCCACTGCCACCTCTGAAACAAAAACACAGGCTCTTCTCCATCTCCTTCCACACGCTCTCATCCCACCCTGTCCTTGCTTAGGCTGTTGCTTGCAACCACAAGACTTATCCTGTCCAAGCTGGCACAAGACTTCCCATACCCAGGGAGCCTTAGGGGTCCCACCCTGACCATCATCCCTTCTCTCTTGCAGAGGATAGGAGAGGATTTGGGTGTCTGCCTTAATAACCATAAGTTACTGTTCAAATAATACAGAGAAGGAGTGAGAACTTTTCCTTCCTGGGCTTTGATCTCCTAGAAGGAAAGTCCAGACCAGAGTTGTCTAAATGGAGTTTTAAATTATTGAAGAGGAAAATTTGTAGAGGCTCTTGTGAGTAATGATTCTAAATATAATAGCAGAATTCAGGGAAGCTCTAAAGAGATTTTAATCTAGGTGTTACAAGTGCGAGTACTCAGAAAGACCTGTCTTTTTGTAGTATTTGATATGTGTAAATCCCTGTCATTTTAAAGTTAGTTATTGTTTGTTGGAAATGGAGGTAATGCTGGAAAAATAGTATTACTGCTTTTTCCTGCTAGTGGTATGTGATTCCAGAGAGTTTCATAAGGATGTTATGATTAAGTCGATGATAAGATACAGTCTAATTAAAAATCCTGTGATTCCACAGGAACAAGGGGTTCACTCCAAAACCCGATATCTTAACACTGTTAAAAAGCATTTATTTTACAGTGCATTTTTTGTTCTGTCAGATGTTTGGCAATATTTTGTGTTACATTTTGGAAGTCAAACACCATGGTATAGAGTCTAAATTCTTTGTCTGAAAGTCTTTTTGTTCTTAACCGTCAGAGAATATAAAAAAGTCGGCTGTGGTATTTTCAGTCATCTCATATTTCAAATGCCTTTTTATTCAGTGCTTTTATGACCAGTTGCTTGACAACATATAGATATAGTTACTTCATGTGAACAATGCCCCTGTGCAATTGGTGTTGGTGCGTATTTTTCAGAGCATGTCAATATACAGTAGTTCCCAGCCGAGCGAGTTTTTTTAAAAGGGCTTTGCTGCGGTGCATTTTTACATGGTGAAGTGATGTTTTCATTGAAACTCTTCCATGATATCCTCTCTAGGTTGCATCTATTTTAAGATACAAGTTTTATTAATCTGAAGTATGCCAGGCCCTTGTAGCACAGCATTTTAATGCTTAAATTATCTTTTACAGGATGTTATCGTGGTTTTCCTATAAAAATGAAAGCAAACAAAGGAAAATATTAGAGAAGTAAGAGTCTCTTTTGCTAAAAATGCTATATTGGTGAAAGGGGAAATGAAGAGAAAAAAATAAAAATGAAAAGTGTCAACAGAAATGTTAAAAATCTTTATAGGTTCACTTCATATGATAAAATAAATGGTATTCTTCCCAGAAGAGATTTGTTTTAAAATTTGTTATATTCTATGGGAGTTTGGGATCATCTTTTAGGAAAAAAATTATATCCTCACTGCATGCCATGTGATAGTTGAGAGGAGGTGGGGAGCCTATAGAAAGTATATGATTACACAGTAAATGCTTCTCTTTTTGGACTACTTTCTACAAAATCCCACTTAATTTCTGTAGAACTCCATCAATTTTATGCTTGCTGTATTCCTTTTTCATGAGGAATTTGAGATTATTATTTTAACCTTTTCCCCCACTGAATGGACAATAATTGAGAGCGACTGCATTTTACATTTTGTATTGTCAGCTTCGCCTGTAATTTTTAGTTTTCATAACAGGGACTCGTCATGAATACTTCGAAATAGAAATAAGTACATTAGTCCCCAGAAGAAGTTGGAGCATGCTGTCATTCTCAGTAGTGAGTGTTTATTGTTTTGGACTGTTACCAAAGAATGGTAGAACTGTTGTACAAGGAACTCACCCTGGAAAACGCCAAATGCAAATATTACAGTAGTTTGCTAGTTTTCAGGTCCTGGTTCATTTTCTTGAAATTTAAGGATTTCTGTCATGGGCAAGCATCTTTGCTTAAAGGATTCAGGTAAATTCTCTCCGTCTTAAACAGAGCAGGAAGGATTTAAGCATTTGCATGTGTTTATGTATTTGCTCCCCACTGGCTTCAGGTTCATTGGCAGGTACTGGGGAATTCCTTCTGTGTTTCCTAGTACCAGATAGCACACATTTTGCGTCTTATCTGTTCCATAAAGGGAATAGTCATAGGAGTGAATAAAAAAGGTACAGTAAAAATTGGTAGGCTCAGTAAAACCATACAGCTTACAAACTAGTTCTGACATGATTGTATGTAGGATAACCCATCATATCTTTTTTTCGGTGAATAATTTAAGGTCAGTTACTAAGACTATTTTTGTGGCAATAAAGATGATCTCAGAAAATGTACTGTATTAAGGGAGTTGTACAGACATTTACAATGTTAATCCTAAGCAGTTTTTTTTTTTCTTTTTTCTAATACATCAAATATAGTCTAATGGCTCACCAAACAGTGGATTTATACAAGGAAAAAAATAGTTGATGGCAAACACAGAGAGCTGATATGTTTTCAAGGAGGGCTAGCCCGTCGCACTTGCAAGCAATGACAAATGTGTGTGAAATATAATGCTGATTAAAAATGCATGTGTGAAACCCCTTTGAATAAAGTGGTGTGTCTGACAACATGTTCAGAGCTCCTTTATGTGAGAAGGGCAGGGTAACATAACAGCCCTTGTACCATTCACTTTCTCTTTATCATTTGCTCAACTTTTCTTCCAAAATTTTCAGCAAATGTGATGCTAAAGAGTTACAAATGCAGAAAGCAGTATGAGGAAGTCTAACGGATTCACATTGGAAATAGAGATTTTGAAAATACACCTAAACCAGACTAATGCAGAAATATGTCCAGCCTCTGTTTTCATGTGTGATAAGGAGTGTTAGGTATGGGACCAGGGGATGGTTGTGGTGATTTGGCAATTTCTATGACCTGGTCAGGTATTAAAATCCTCATGTGTGTTTTCTTTGCTAGTTGTCAACACCTACATCGGAAACATTTACCAAAGTTAAAGCAGTGGAAACTAATAATGAATATTCACTTTTAGGGCTGGATGAAGCTTCAGTTAGAAGTGACTAAGCTGCATGGAACAATCCTGGCTGTGTATAGCTACGGAGTATGACACAAATGGCAGCCCAACAAGAAATCCAGTGGACTACCCTGTTTACAGGGCTGGATCTTGCAACTGCTTACACATATGCGCATGCTCTTCTATGACATGTTTGCTCCTGATCCTCAGAGGCTGCTGCTTGGATTTTGTTTGCAAGAGCTCTTGTAGGTAGCAATTAACCAAATTATGAGGGTGCTGAGAAGCTGTTTGCTTCTGACTTCACTGACTGTGTGACTTTCTGCGTCCCTGGTTGTCCCTTAAAAAGGCTTGTAATTGCAAATGAGGATTCATGATTGCTTTGGTAAGATGCTCCCTCTAAGTGAAGACTGCAGTGCAGCCATGCTGGGTGTGGGTACTGCTTGAATGCTGCATTTTGGTGGAGCTGTGCTCTACAGGCACCTTTACTTGTAAGGTCAAAAACTGGGGCTGTGCCACGGCAAAGGGAAGCCTGGAGAAGAGCAGTGATTCTGAGAGACATTTCCTTCCTCTCCTTCTACCTTGCCTGCCATTATTAAAGGCCAGGGACTGGTAACCTGTGCGCTGCTCTGTGCCCGTTTGGCTGTGATGTTTGAGAATCACTGCTTTGCCCCTTCCTCACACCTTGAGGCTGCTTCCCATCTGACTATGTGTGTGAGAGCATTTATCACTGTGCTCAGTCCAAACACCTGCATCAGCCATTGAGGTGGAAAGAAGTCACCTGTGGGAATACGGAGGAAAGAAAACGGATGTCAGCCCCTCTTGCAGCGGGTGGGCTGTTAAAGTGGCATTTGGGGCCATTTTTAAAGGTAACCAGATGCCTACAGGTGCTGATAGGCATCCAAAGGGATTTTCCAAAGCCCACACTTTTAAAGGTATTTAGGCATTAATTCAATATTGGAACACCTAATTCTCAATGTCAAAAGTGCCTAAGGGCCAGATTCTTAAAGATCTTTAGGTACTGGGCTCCCCTTAAAATCAAACAAAAGTTACATCAAATGATCTTATTTCCCAGGACAGTATTCTTGAAGAAGGGCCTCCTGGAATATTAATGCATGAAAGACCCAATTGATCTGAATTGGGAGGATATCAGCAAGTTATCGTACATCTCAGCTTTACTCAGAAAGTAAAGCTTAAAAGATTCATTCTCGGATCAGGATCTGCTAGCTCTTTAATATAAGTACTCCATACTAGTAATCTGGTGCGATGACAACCATCTATTAACTCCGTAACTCAACTCAAAATAATTCAACATTCATTACGTGCTTTTAATATATAATTTTGCTGAATTATCAAGGTTATGAGTGAGCAATGGCTAAGAGCCAGGGTGAATACAGTGCATATTTCAGGCAGGTATTACATAACCTTGCTGGCCTACAACATGATTTCCTTTATCGTGACAATGCTTTCCCCACAACTTGAGGTTACAGACTGGATGCTGATTTTACATGTGTACGTATGTTTACAGATGTGTACAGTCAAGCTTTGAGAGCTCCTCTAAACCTTTTCATTTTGCTTGCAACCCAAATTTGAACACAGGCCTCAGAAGGAAAAAAATGCATAGGTTAAGCACAAAATTTCAAGCTCTCTTCTTTCTTTCCCTATGTCCTTTGAAATTTAATCCTATGCAGTATTTCTGTTCTAGGCAAATGCTTATAGAGGTAAATCTTCCTGTGCACATTAACCCATGTGCTTATATTTGCCTATAATATTTAGACCTTTACGTGGGGCACTGAGATCTGGCCAAACGCTCACTGTGCAAAAATACAGCAGTAAAGCTTCTGAACTGTGAGGAAAGGGAGGTGTGTGGTGAACTCAGAGTGCTTTTCCTGCTGTGCCTCCTCCTCAGCCCACCTGCAGAAAGAGAAATCAAGTCTGGGAGGTAAGAAACTGAGGCACAGGAGCAAATTAAATCCCTTACCTCATCATTGGCGGCAGAGCTGGGAGGATGGTTCGGCCACGAGTCGCGAGCGGGAAGCCATGCTGCTTGCCTTCACCTGCCCCCTTCTGCTGCTGACACCGCTGGCGCCCGCTCTGCTTCCTGGGCACACAGGTAGGAATGTCCCGCACGTGATGTGGTGGAGAAAAGTCAGGTCAGCAGCATTTGGTGAATTCCCAAATAAAAGCCTGATCTAGCAGCTGTTATTCACAGGAGGGATTACTTGCAGGATCAGTCCCTGAAAGAGGGCTGAGGAAATTCAGTGCAAACATTATTACTTTCTTGATCTGCATGAAGAACAAGTAGCTGTAAATATCAGAAATGAAAGGTATTTCTTGCTTTCTTTTTCCTGCTGTCTCCTGTCACTGCTGGAGGGAGTTAGTTTGCCATAACTTACACAATTACCAATAGTCTTTTTTAATTTGACGTTTTAAGAGCTGTGTTGGGTAGAGGATAATTAATAGCACTTTCTTGCTTTGAAGTTGAGCTTTAAATTATATATAGCACAATTATGTCTAAAGCCTCTAACTTACTACTTACCATAGTAGGTATTTCATCTGTGTTTTACTGTAACACAGCTCCTTCTGTACAGCAGCACTAATCCTTTACCTGGGCTACTTAAGCTCAGAAACATTGATTACATATTGTGATTCTCCTGCAATAACCTTAATTAATTCCTGATGCCTCTACCTCGTTTCAGTTATTTTGAGTTTCAGCTCAATATTTAGAGAAATAAAATGGTGGATGAAATTTCATAACAAAATTTGTTGCAGGTAAAAACCAATGAATAAAAATTACTGTCTTCAAGACCCCAGACCACCAACCTTCTAAAACCTTTAAGACGCTGAATATTTTTTCTAATCCCTGGGTGCCTTTTAACAACTGAAACTATTTTTTATTTTTTATAAAATTGTCAATGGCTTTTCTTCAGATTTATTGGGGCTTCTGTTTAGCTTCAGTAGTTGTCTTCTGTGTTCCAGCGATATATGCAGTAATACTTCTGCATGTGGTTGTATTTCTTTCTTTTTTTTCTTTTTTTTTTTTCCCCACCCTGTTATCCTGATAACAGAGAAAATCAAGATGTAAAAATGAAGACTCTACGAGCATAAACGACATGGAAAATTGCACAATTAGGGGTTCATATATTCATCACACACTCACACACTGCTTTCCAATAAATATGCAGACATTGGTGACAATGAAATCTTGCTTGTCTCTAGTATTCTCCAAATTTTACTTTGCAATTGATTGTCTCACCAGGTTACATCTATATTAATATATGTTTCCCCTCAAATTCTAAAGAGAGTAGAGTCTCTAATATATTTCCCATCCTTCAGTTGATATAAGCAGGGTTTTAATGCTCGTGATCTCTTTCTTAGTTACAAATACACACTCTGAGTGCTCTGAGATTTATCTAAGAACCTGGAATTCAGACATGGGGTTTCGCACTGCTTCTTCAGTTAAGATTAATTAGCAATTATTATTAATAAAATTCGCAGTGTGAATAAAGTGTTGTCTTTCTAGTCTCTCTTGCAGTCTCTTTTATTTGGACTTCAATATTGACAAGGTTGTGAATAGTGAGGGATGCTGTTGCTACCACAGTCACAAAAATTTGTATTATGGAAAGACAGGCGGTTACTTGCAAATATTAAGCAAGGGGTAAATTGCAGTCTTGATTTAATTTTGGTTTAGGTGATTTTAGCAGTAAGGAGGGAAAGCAGAAAACACAAATGTACTTTTAAATATTTTAAATTTCTAATGAGCTTCAGCTTCTCAACTGAATTTAAAATGAGTAAGCCTTTCACTGTGCTCTAGATAATGAAGCTTGAAAACAGTATTTACTAGAAAGATGGCTTACTATCTGATATACCGTAATAGAAAATATCAGATGGTGCTGAAAGTGCTGCTGTAAAGTTCTGTTTTATTTTTGACAGTCAGTTGAAAGGTAGAGAGACAAGTAAATAAATATGCTGTTTTGTTTGATATGAACATTATGACATTAAAGGTCATATCAGCCATATGGTTTATCTTGAGAATGCAAATTTGCTGAAAGTGAGTTTAGGTGAAAAATACACAAGTTTGCTTTCTCTTTCTCTCCCTCTCTTCCTGTTTCATTTGTTTCATTTGCCTTTCTTGAAAATATGTGGACCTGAGAAGTTTGTGCAGAGGAGCCATGGGGTCCACTCCTGCATTTTGAGGGGGAAAAAAAGATTTAATGCTGGCCAGTTGCACATGGCAGACTTTCTCTTGTATAATGTTACAAGCTGGCTTTGGCGGCCAGGAGCTCCGAGGAAAAGGCTGTGTTGGTGCCTGAGGTCGAGTAGGCTTCTGTGGGCATGGAGCTGGAAATGGCGTCATTTGGGGCCATGTTGTTCCTGGGAGCATTCGCTCCTGCAAGAAAGAGGCTTGGCCAGTTCTGGGCACGTTGTAAATAAGGATTAGATAAATTACCCTTTAGTTGTGATTGACCTTTCCAATATGTGCTATATATAGGGAGGTTGTATGCGTTAAATGGTTTGTAATACTCTGTTTATATAATAAATAAATTTTCCAAGTAAATGTGTTTCTTCTTAACCCTAACCAATGGCTACAGGGAACGGTAACATGCCTACTGGCCTATAGTCCTTAGTTAAATCATCAGTTTGTTAACTGCTGTTTGCAATCTAAACCCTCCCTCTGGAATGGACTTCTTTAAAGCAAAATGAAATAAAATAAAGGTAAGTAAAAGTAAATAGATTTTCCTATTGAAAGTTATTACTTCAGGAATGAAGAAGATAGATATTGATCTGCACCATCCTTTGCCATTACAGTCAGGTTCACATAGATAGCTCAGGCACTTTATTCTAAGCAAACAGCCATTTTCTCTCCTGGCTTGGATTCCAGTGAGAATTGAAAAAAGTAAAAGGTTTGTAAAAACATTTTTCTGTCCTTCTTACAGGGACAATTTATGTTGAAGTAACAGTTTCTGAGATACTTGCACCTGTTATTGATTTATTTCTTCTTTGTCATGAACAATCTCCTGTTTTATAATACAGTTACCTTTGTATGCTGCCCTAAGGTAGTTATTCAGAAATATTTTTACTACAACAAAGTCCCAGAGGACTTCAAATGATATAAAACATTCTGAATAAAGGAATGGATGTTTGTCCATACACTATTTTTTCCATCTTATACGGTCTATATAAATGAGTGTAATGTATAATGAAGAGTATGGCATGACATGCAGTCATCATAACCCTGTAAATGATACTGGCAATCCATAAGGTCCATTGCCAGAAAAAGCTTGCAAAATGACCTTGGGAGTCTATGGAGTAGAAAACAATTAAAAAAGATAAGATAAAACAAAACAAAATTAATTTTTTAAAAAAGTGAAGAAAAATAACACAGTTTCTAGATGCTGCTAAGATGCATGTGTTCCTTTTAGAAAAAAAAATACATTGGGTCTGTAATATAAATGAATTGGAAGCAAACATAGTGTAGAAATATAAATATCTTTCTTTCACTTACTCATGTACATGTAGGCATGCACACACATGCACAATTGCTTGCTTGTTTTAATATAATATTTCCATTATTCCTCTACAGCTCACTTTTATAGTTAGAGATTAATGTGTGACCTCTGCCTTCCTGACTTCAACTGATTACTACAGAGGGATTCTTCTGTTTTTACTTTTTATCACATCTTCTGACATTTTAGTGAATAATATTTGACAGCTATGAACATCTGCAAAAGTTATTGTTATCATAACTTGAGCTCAACAGAGCTACTGTCACTGATGCTTAGGAGAGATCGCGTTGCAAAAAAGACGGGGAGTGAGTTTATGTTCTCTTTTTTTTTCTTATTCTTCTTGGATTTACAGTAGGAAGATTTTATTAGTGTACTTTTTCATCGGTGAAGACACGTCTCTTATATTTCAAAAAGATAGGTGTAACACATTGCTTGACTGTAAGTTTGCAGTCTAGCTGGGCTGTTTCACGAAGCATTTTTCTTTCAAGTAAGATTTTTACACACGTCATGGAATGACTAGCTTTATTTATTTTTTTTTCCCATTCTTTTTTTTTCCTCCCTTCTCCTTTTTCCTCACTCTTTTTTAGTCTATTGGGCAAAGAGCTACTGGAGGGCTTAGATCTGCAAAGCAGTTTTAAATAGTACAGACTTATGAGTTAAAATAATTCCACTTTATTCTTCCATTTGCTTATTCAGTATGCGCTGAAGGAAACTGTTAGAGTCTCCTTGAAGACTGCAATGGAGACGGCAAATGCAGTTAGTCATTTATGTGCACATTACAGTATAAATCACAAAGATTAAGGGCAGTCATTTTTGGGAGCACCACAATTTTGCAACCAAAAGCACTTAAATAATTACCTTTTTAAGCAACTTTTATTGACTATGCAGGAGGATAAAAAGTAATCTTACTTGTTTTAAATGGCATAAAGCAACCAAATGCTATTAACAGAGTGTTACATTTCTTATTTCACTCAGATTGCTGAAGCTTACCAGCAAGAGATAAAAAATGTATAAATTCAGGAGTGCTAGCTAGCAATATCCCAAGCCATTGTCAGTGGACTCCTACTTTCCCCTGCCAAAATATGTGGAAGCATGCATGGATTGTGCTAGATTAGTACGAAGGGCTTGTTTCCGTGGCATTAGCCAGGTATCTTAGCAACAGGATCATACCAGATTCTCGCAGTGCTCTGTGGTGGTGCATGTAATATCCTGGACATAATCTGTCTTTTAATTTTCTTTGGATTGTACTGATATTACAGATACATGTGTTCAGTTATAGATCTTTATTTAATAAGAAGAATGCTTTAGCTGAAGATTTGTACTATGTCAGAAGTGGGCAACTCACAATAATGTTACCAGAGGTTTAGCCCAGGTACAGCCTTGTCTCACATTTCAGATTGACAGGAAAACTTACTCCCTTCATTAAGATGTGCCTCATAGTTCATATCTTTATGCTGTGGAGACGGGGATGCTGCCAGAATTCATAATAATGAGAACGTTATTTAATGTCAGATAGAATGCAAATTGCTTGTACAATTGAAATGTCATCTAAAACATGCCACCGTATGCAACACCACTTTATTATAAGTCACTGAGAGCAATATCTTAAATTTGGAATTGCACTAATCCTTCATCTGCTTTTGTTTACCTTTCATCTATAATAGAGATGTCGAATTTCCTCCAAACTGCATTTGCATGTTTTAACTGCTTGCGCACACAGCTGAAGATGTGTGGGAGAAGCATGAACATGAACTTCCTTTTGATTTTCTTCGTCTTTTGCTTGTTTGTTCAAAGCAAATTAATAGGAAAAGATATCTTTCGAATACAAGACAAAATGCCACGTCAACCCTTTTTAGAAAATAAGCTGAAGCTCATGCAAGAACATTTTATGTTTTAAAGTATGAATTGTAATACAAATTTGATTACATTGATTAGATTGTAATTGATTTTCTTGGTAATTTAGTCCATACAGTAGTTTGTTTCATATAATTGAAACAATAACAATAACTTCACGGGATTAACTTGGTTCACAGTAAGATGACATTGAATTTATTTAACGTTTTTGGCATACTTTTCTTGGAAAAAGATATCCAGAGTAATTACTTTCTAAATGCAATATATGCCAGTGTGGAAAATACTGTTAGTGTGCCAGGTGGGGCTGCACAATTTTATTTATAAATAGCTATCTGAGATGGAACCCTTTTCTCAGGTCACTTTTGAAATATTGGAAACAAAACCATGGTGACATCTTCCCCCTCCTGCTCTGCCCTGGCTGCCCGTCTTCCGGTGCTTCCATGTGAGCACCTCTTGAACAGCGGGAGAGATAAGAGGGGGGAAAATGAAGCCCTATTTCCCTTTCTAAAGTTTATCTGCTGGGATGCTGCTATGTGGGATATCTGGTCTTTTTGTCTGCAAGTGTGGCAACTGCTTTCCTTTTTTCCATGACAGAGCTCAGAGCCAGGGAGCCCCTTACCAAACTGTCTGGGAATCTGATTTTAAATAAAAAAGTACTGCCTGGCTGGGGTTCTCTGTAGGTGCTGAGCTGTCCCTCAGCCAGCAGGCGTTGGGCAATGCCTTTGCACTGGAGCCAGCTGCAGCCTGTTTCTGGTTGCACCCTGGTAAAGGAAGAAAGAGAAGATCCTGGGGGCAGGCAGTCTGACTTAAGAGCTGCAGATTTGCCAGGTGTGCTAAAAGTTCTAGATTTTGAGTTATTTAGTCTAAGAACTTTTAGTCTAAGGAAATGTTGGAAAGTTTGTTTCAAAAATATTCACCTTGAAGAGTAATAGAAGATCTTTAAAGCTAAAAATCTGTTCTTTTAGGAAGTAATTGTTGCCAGAATTGTGCAATATTACTTAAAGGCAGACTTATTTTCCTGGACAAAAGGGATAACATGAAGAAGTCAGGGAATAATGTTTTCTCTCGCTAGAGGTTCATCTTCGAAATCCAAACCTGTCATGGCAAAATCTATTCTGTTGTATCCATCTGCTCTACTTCAGAGCCAGATCTCATTTTGAGGATGTGCCTTTTGATTCATAATAATTTCATTTTGTTGAACTAATTCATTTTAGAAATTGTCTGGATTTTTCTTTCAATCAGTGGTACAATGCCATGCTCATCTCTGGGGCATCAGCCCTTGCTTCTGCCTCTTTTCATTTCCTTTTCTTTTCCTCAGATCAGAGATTGGCTGAAACAACTACTAATAGACAACAGCCAACCTTTAGGTGAAGATATGGAAGAGCTTGTTTGCATTTGCTGTGTAGTTTATTTGTCTGGCACGTTTCCCAGTGTGGGACTTCTGGCCCTCGTTTTCAGATGAAGAAAAAAGTGTGGCCACTTGTTTGAGTGGGAAACATAGTGTCCAAAGAAGCTTTGCCTTAGATATTTCAACTGTGTGGTAGCATTTGTTACAGAGAGGAAACAAATTGTCTGCAGTTTTGCTTCAAGTGGAATAGAGAATATTCATGTATCTGTGGGTACTTAGTAAGGTTTGCCTGACATCTTAAATGCATGTGGGACCAATTCTCTTGGTTGGAAGTACTCAGGTACATATTCTACCGTCGAGCGATTTACAAGTTATAGTTACATGTCTTTCTCTTTGTGCTTCAAAGTTCTTGGAAGATAAATCCAGTTCTTAAAATGTTGGTAGAACAAAGCTTTATTATCATCTAAAAGGAGCAAAAACATGAAGCCTTGAAAACATGACCTAATGCCCCAAAGTAGCACTCAGTGTGTTTCAGAAAGAGCATATGTAATGCAAGGCTGGATGCCATAAACTGAGATATTCATTCTGATTTAATGGAGGTACAGGAGGCTACACCCTGGAGGTTTTGGTTGTGTGGGGTTGGTTTTTTCCATACGTAAAAGATTTTTAATTTTCAGACAGAGCTGATGTTCCTCTCAAGAAAGCAGTGCTACCTTTTTTTATTTAACTGATTCATGGATTTCTGGCCATGCTGAATACAGCTGTGTTTGTGAACCAAAGAAACTAGCTAGGTAAAAAAATCGTAGTCACTCATAGAACTTCGAGTTTGTGTGTTTGTTTTAGCTGTCTTAAGTGGTTTTTTCCATTGCAATTTTTTCTCTTTGCTGTTGCAAATAATTCCTAAGTTATTCTAAAAGTAGGAAAGACAATCTTTGCCTCCCTGTCTGTTATAAAGGTATCACTACTGCAGTGCCCTTTCACATGAGTCTGGTTACAAACCCAAATTGACTCTTTATTTAAATCCTAATTGTATTTGTGGCCTAGAGCTGTCAGCCAGTCTTACTCTCCTATGCTAGACACTGAGCAAACATATAAGCTAATGATGGCCTCCGCTCTGAAGGGCTTAAAATCTTTAAAAGACAAGACCTCCCAGATAGATAAGACAAATAAATGGGCCAGGTAACAAAACTCAAATGTACATGTGCCTTCTCTGCTTTTCATCTTCAATTTTGTGGATTTTTTTTTTTGTTCACTGTAAATAGGAAGGACGCTCAGGGCTGCCTGTCCTTGAGTAAATTCATACCCAGAGATCTGATAATGAATTAGTTTCTTTGTTGGTTTTCTCAACCACTTTTCATAGGGAGCTAACTGAACAATGAAATTATATGATTTTTTTTTTTTACGTGTTTTTAGGAGGACTGTGTTAATTTACTGACTTTGATAAATTAATGTCTTCATTTGTTTGGTTGTAACCCTTAAAAATATTTTTATCTTTCTTCATTGATCTCTGTCAATCTCTGTCATAAGCCTGGAACTGTTTCCTTATGTTTTTAAGGCAACTTAATTTCTTTATCAAATATGATTTCTTCTTTCAACGTTAGGTTCACAGATGTTGTTCCACATTATTCTAGGCTAAGTTACTCTTGTATTTGATAACTCTCAGGGAGAGTTATCAGAGAAATATTTGACAAATGAAAATGATTATATGCGCTTGCAGCACAGATGCTAATATCCTTTTCAGCTGATACCTAGAGGGAACTCAACACCCTGGTCTGAGACACTTCAAGGGTGAAACGTGATAAGTTTAACAAAGCTGAGAGACACTATAAAATAATTTGGAATGTGAAGAGGAAAATACTGTAGCTTTGAAAAGAGACGAGCAAATTTAACTTCTGAAAAATGTAATTTTGAAGCCTTCTGTTGCCTGTTTCTTCAGGGTTCTTTTTCAGAATTTTGTTTACCACATCCTAAAGACTTGGGATTTCTGGATAATGCGAGAAGACATTTAAGTAACCTCCTGAAAGCAGTGAGGTGGAGGGGAAAAAAAAATCCTAATTGAATTGAGTGTTAATTTCAGAATGATATGCCTACTCTCATTAACCAGGCTTCAGGGAGGACAAGAGTAACTTTTAATTTACTATTCTAAAATATTTTAATCATTTCTTTCTGTTAAGCACCACCTTCAGGGTCACAGAACTTGATTTTTGGTATTATAATGTCACAGAAATGGTGGATCCCTTGGTTTGCAATCAGGCAACTGATTTCTGCACTCATGTTCTGAAAGTTCATCAGTCAATCTGAAAGTATTTGCTGTATTCCTGTTGAGGGAAAATAATGTATACTTTATATCCGAGTACAAAGAATTGTTTATGTAAAGTCAATTAATTAATTTCTTTGGTATAATGCCTTTATGGCACATATAGCTGATCTTAATTTTTATTGGTGATTTGTAATTGATTGTCAATGAAATGCTGGATTTTTATTGTTGTTTTGTTTTTAATCTCAATTGTTCAGTGGTCTGTTAATGCTTGCATGCAATATGTTGGCTTCTTCTGGGGAAAGAAGCAGATTCATTACAGGGGATTTACCTCTTGCATCTTGACAGCACTTTGGGTGGGGTGTTAGAAGGCAGCAAGAACTTAAATGGTAATAAATTGCCTTTTAGGTGGAAGGTGAGTCAGATGTTTAGTCTTGAGCCCCTTAGCTTCCTCAGGAGTGCAGAGGACTTGGTTAATGAGAACAGAGGGACTAGGAAGCTTGTGATATCTCATTCTCCGCAAAACCATTGCCCAAACCCCAATTAAGAGGAGAGAATATAGGTACACTGGAATTATACTTTTAGGCCCATATTTGTTACAGAGTTTCATTTGAAAATTTGTCTGTATGAAGACTGTAGGATTGGGCGTACATCTTTGTCATAATGTGCATCATTATGGTTATTGGTTTTAAAGCTTTTGTTAATTGTAGCAGATCTTCCCAGCTAATTTCCATCACCTATTACCTGTATGCACTGGACTAGTATCAAAGGTGGTATTTTTATTCTCACAAATCATTAAAGAAATTTGGAGTGGCAGTTTGAATTTGGGGTCCTTTTAATACTTGGTTATGGAAATGATCAATACACAAGTATCACCAAATACATAAATATGACTCACTCGTGATCACAAGACAAGCCGTCACAAAATGTATACAAAGATTCAGCCTACAGAAACAGCTCTGCCCTTTCACGGGAAATGAAGTGATCCTTGTGAGCTGTGGGGCCCTGGAATAGAGCAGGTAACTAATTTTGCCATATGTCTGATCTTAAATGGGTTCCATCAAACTAGACTTAGCGTGCCCGGGCGTGGAGCTTGCCCTGTTTATCTGAACTATGTGCAAATAAGAAGTACTGTATTTGTTTGCTCAACACTCTGTTAAGGCAGATTGTTAAATAGTGGCTCTTTTGAAACTGTTTTCTTATTTTTGAAAAAAGATGTTTTCACATGTTAGGGCTGGTAATAAGAGAACTGAAGTAATTTGTGTGACCCATTGGATTCAGTGAATATTGTTGGAAAGTAATACTAATACCAGTGTCTGTTGGACTTTGTAAATCAATGTTCATTTTTCCCAAATACTGTTCAACAAATACCAACCCCAGAAGAGGTGACCCTTTTAATTCCTTGATATAGGCTACAGTTCGGTTTGATTTATGGAAGGCTAGTAGTCTATTTATAAAAGATGTATCTGCAAGATGCACTTTATGAGAAACTTGGCTTTTGGGACACATTAATTCTAAGTGCAGATGCAACTTTCATGTTTTATAATATAACCCTGACAGCTGTAATTTCAGATTAAAGATTTTTCATTCACATTCCCATCCTGATTGCTCTGCATGGTCCTTATATTACCTTATTGTCAATAGCAAGTGTTCGTCCTATTGGGAGTCATTTAATAACCAGCTGCCATTTAAAGTGTAGACAGAACATTTGTCTCAGCCAGCTCATCTCAAGTGTAGTTTCTCTGCATGGGAAGCTGGGACTTCTTCAAGAAAAACAACAGCTGGACCTCACTATTGTTCCCTGCCTCTTCTTTTGTAGTGGCAAGTTAAAACAAACATAGATACTCTTTGTGAATTTTCTGAACACGTTTGTGGCACTGGTTTGTTTATTTATCTATTTTTTGGGAATGAAGTATCCTCTTTATGAGGATTTATGAATGCATAAATGCTTTCTCATGCCATACAGATCTGCAGTGCTTGTTTTGTGCTAAAGTTATTTGCTGAAAGTTAAGCAACAGCAAGATTACAGGTTTTGTGCCACTCCACAGCACCTCTGTCTTTCTACATATTATTATCTCTACTATATCAAGCTACTCTGCTTGCATTGTATCTTAAAGCTAATATTAAAACAAGAGTTTAAGGGCATAAGTTTATTTTCAGATGTGGTTTTCCAACCAAAGTCATTGGGAAATAAATATAACTGGTCTATATGAAAATTAATTCATGACTGGTAACGATTTTATTTAGAATTTACCTTTTAAATTTCCTTAACTTGACAGCTGGGGATTATCCTTTGTGGCAGTGATCTGTAACAAAAAAGGGGGGGAGGGAAGGTTTCAGAAAAAAATTGACTCTTTCATGGCTAATTAAACTGGAATACAAATCAATCAGCAGAAATAGCTGATGAATTTATTATGTCTGTGCAAGCTTACTGTATCCTAATGTATTTGATGTTCACTAAAATTACTATTTCCATCATCTTATAGGGTAATCGTTTACCTTAAGCTTTACCTTTATCTATAATATTGATCTGAGACTCTCAGGCAAGTAATGGAAGTTTGGGTTTATGTAAGTGTGCAGGGTATAAACACTAGAGCCATGACAACTTGGAAAACCTGGCCTGGTGATTAAACCCTTTATTTTTCTTTTCAGATCAAGTTCTCTAAGTCTCCCAGGCTTGTAAGCCTACGGGTTAGCTTAATTAAGTTAATGGAAGGGTGGATGAAGAGGTGTAACCACCAAGAAGCTCTTTCAATCCAGTTTCTATAAACATTTTACCATGTAACATTTGTCTATTTATCAATGTATCAGTGTGTCTTCAAACTGCTTCTGCTGGTGTACTCAAACACAGGGTTTTGAATGCATTATAAATGTTACTTGGAAACGTGTCCAGCGGCCAGGGGTTATAGAGATAAATATATCCCACAATGTTGAAACATCTTGCAAATTAGTTTTGAAATATGAACGCTTTTGCTCAGTTGTTTTCTGACATCTGAATGCTGTGGTCACGTAGATGCTGACATGTAATTTGTTGTTTGGTTAACTGTAATAACAGACTTGCCCCCCCCGCCCCCCCCCTTTTGGAAATTAAGCATTCTTTTGAGGTGATGAGAGGGGCTCGTCTCAAGTGTTACAAACATGCCTGGCAGTTAATTCAGAGCTTTTAGGGATTTCGGAAGAAATTGATGCATGTTCTGCATAGGAACTTTGTTGGGTCATGTCAGGAAGAATTTTGTCAATGCATTAGCAAGATAAATATGACATGTGATGATCATCTTGCACAAATTGTTTGCTGGTTCTTTATTCTGAAAAATGACTAACAAAACCTACAGTTTCTTTTTCCATTGCCCTAACTGTTTCCCCTACCTTTTCCTATGTACTTAGCCACTGTAGATACTGCTTTAGTAGTCATCTGTCAACTACCCATCCTACAGCTCACCTCAGCCCCACAAGATAAGAAACTCAATTCTCCCCACGAGCTCAAGCTCAAGTTAATTTCTGCCAGGCTGCTAAGACTTTCCTTTTGATTCAATCCTTGCTTCCGAGGAAAAGAGCAACATTCAGAATGATGTTCGAGTCATGCGTTGCTTGAGCAAAGAACGAGATAAGCTACTTGCAGTGCACGTTCTTCCAACTACAGATATGTATGAATAATAAATTATATTGTCTTTATTAACAAAGGGTCAGAAGTGAATCCAGTCTCCAAACAGAGTCACTAGGCTGTATGCAAAGTGTATGCAGAGGAGGAAGCAATCTTTTCCCCTTGGTGTCTTAGTGAGGAGCCATCACCCTAATGTGCCAGCAAACTGATAACAACACACAGTGGATTTCAAACTTTCTTGGATCTTCTCCCTAAACCTCTCCCAATGTCTCGTTCTTTCCTGTGAGCTGTAACATTTCCTAAAATCCCTTCCACTGTCTGGCAGTTCTGGAAGCAAAACTTGATTCCAGCGCACTTAATACATGTTACAGCAAAGTGTTGAAGGGCTGGAGAACAATATCAAGCATCTGAATAAAGCTGGGTAATGGTTAGTTAATGAAGGTGAAGGTTAGCACTCTCCCTTGGTAATCCTATGTAAAATGCTATATATTTTTTCATTCTAAAGTACTTGCTTTTGAAAATGTAGTCATTTTGATTGAAGGCTCTTTAACAAAAAAATCCTAAATTGCTGTTAATTTTTAATGCTTGCATTGTCATCAGTCTTGTTTTCTTTCTAAAGAGAATAAAACAATACTCAGGGCTGCCCTGCACGCAAACTGAAAACTTCAGAAGGGGCCTGCAAGAGAAGGAGAAGAGCCTCCTCAGCATTTCCTGTGCAGCCCTCCGCTGGCAGCGCTCTAGTATTTACTGTAAACAAACTATACTGTCCTCTGGAGGCTAATGGGGCTGTTGATTGGTGTTTGCTCATCACAGCAGGGTCTGGTGTGTGATATCTGGGGCTCCTGTGTACTGATGAGTGTGGGCTGCCAGTGGGAGGTATAGCCTGCTGGAGGACAGGGAGGGGGTGCGGGGGCTTGTTAGCCCTTTGTGCTGGGTGAAATGAGACACCTTGTTTATTTAGCATCCTTAGCAAGTCCTTCAGGACCCTTGCAAAGTCTACTAACGTAGAATTCGCCCTATTCCCATGGATCTTTGTAGAAGTATCTAGCTGTTGAAAGACCAGACAAGATAGTTGCATGCTTACTTAAAATAACCTTCATGCATCTGATCAAACATCTACTCTCATCTGAAACAGCTTAGCATCTCCATAGAGGCTTATTAAGCAGGTAGCAATTTAGAGTATGTCATTGTCAAACAGTTGTGTGTAATAGTTTGTTTACATTCTCTCAAGCAATAATGCAAAGACAGAAAGAAGATTTGCCTGACATTAGGGACTTGAATCAGGTTTAGGTTCTAGGCCGACAATTTTTTCCAAAGGCACTATTAAATTCTTAATTAAATTACTATCACACACTGATATAACAATCTGAAAATTAGGAGCCTATTTACAGATGTATGTGTCTAAATACAAGCAGCAAAGAAGAAGGTTTGGGCCAATAAGAAAGGACAGAGAAAGGTGAGGAATAATACTTTTCATCTCAATTGGCTTCATAACTTTCTGACTTTCTTTTTCTAATTTGATAGTCCATTGTGCTATTGATGGAAAGACATAGTGGGGGATTATATATATATATATATATTCTTTAATGGGCTTTTCAGAAAGTGGTGTCTGGATCAAGAAGGAACACAGTTGAAACCATCTAAAGCAAGGTAAGTAGGGGCGTATTAGATTTACTGATAAATATTTTTTAGAAAATGTTATCAAGGATGAGGACTTCCTTGTTATTTGCTTTCTTTGATCACAGCAGAGGCTTCAGTAGCAAGTGAATATTTGTGGTTAACCTCTCTCAAATTATTTTCTGCTTATAATTTTAATTATAGAAAAAAAAATTTTTGGTCTTCCCTGCATAGTTTTTAGTTAATTGTCAAGCTATGTGTCTGAGAGCTCTGGCCTTATCAGTGTATAAGCTGGAGGAGATGTGAATTTTTTCCCAATTCTAACCACTGCTGAGAAGCTGTGCCTGTGCAAAGTTTTGCTGCTTAAAGATAGGCTGAGCTCAAGGCTCATGCATCTCATTTATCCTTAAATGAGAGAGTGCATTGCAAAGTGGAAGCACCTGAACGTCAATAGCCAGAACTGGATCAAACTGATAATGTCAAGAAGAAGAAGAAGAAGCCTTAATAAATATATTTTCTTTGTTGTGATATTATGTTACCACAAGTTCTTATGCCTTGTTCAATTGTATTCATGAAGTTATACAGTCTAATAGGTTTTAAAAATATAACACTGTATCTTAAACCATAAACTGGTACTTAGGAAGCAACATTAAGTTCAGGGTCTGCAGGAGATAGTCTGGGTCTCTTTTTATGTCGAGATTTGAAAGAGCACAAATCCACTTCTCATTTATGATCACTTCTGAGTGGGTAAACATATTCAAGGGCACTGAAGACCCATTAGAAGGAGTCACTGAAGGATTGTATGTTGCTGTGAAGATCATCATAAGGCATTTCTAAAAATAAGACACAAGCTTCTTTGTTACTTGAGTACTTAAAAAATAATTAAAAAATCCTTAATGACATTTATCTTAATGTTAAGGTAGCATATACAATCTTGTAACAATAACAATGAAACATACCCTAACTGAGGTTGCAGTGCTATGCATGTCTTTTCTTGGCAGTGCTCTCTTTGTAACTGCCTTTCAGGATGAAGTTGCACATTATACTTTGAGCTTGTCTAACCCTAAATCTGTTGCAGTGTCTCCAAAAGGGAGCGCTTGTATCCCTCCTTACCCTGTCTCCTCTCTGATGGCCATGCAGTCCTTCCCCTCTCAGGGGAACTTGAGCTGATTTAGCTCACTAAGCTGGCAGAAAGTTAATCCCACCAAAACATGACTGTGTGTTCTCGCAGGGGGTAGTGAGCTGAATTGGCTCAGCAGAGACCTGCTTCCACTGGCACACAGGAAGGGTCAGATCAAGCCTGGAGGAGGAATGGTAGTTGAAAGTTAGAAGGGAAGGAAGATCTTTCTGTACAGGTGTCTGTAAGGTATTATGTTGTCTATAATGTGTAATTTCATTCTCACTTAAGCTGACATGCTGTTTGTAGGGCTATTCTGTGAACAAGATGATGACTGTAGGGGGTAAGCTAGCTTTGCTGCCAAAAGAGGCATTCATGGAAATGCACCCTTGGACTAGAATCCCTTTCAGTTGCTTGGTTTTCTGACTTTCTGTGTTTGGTAATGTTTTGACTATTCAGATTTTTCCAGATTTAATGTGAATTTCTCGCTTTTCTTAAGGGACACACTGAATTTTGGACAGCTAGAAAGTGCTTGGAATTTAACATGAGTTGTTTAGTTGATTTAACATGATATACAAAATTGAAAACAGTTTCTATAATATTCTTACAGGTTTTGTTTAGATTTCAAGTTAACAGTAGTGCTTTATTTCTTCCTTAGATGGAAAAAGGATTGATAGATTGTAATAAAGAAGTATCCAATAGCTTTACCTTAGCCAAATATGACCCATCCATAGCTCAGATCAAAAAAATATGACCAAATTCTCAAATGTAATGATCAGCATTTATATACGTAGGACTGAAATATAAATAAGGGATAATCATTCTTGCATCTGATTAGTGCCCTTACCTGCTGCTGCATGATACCAGACTTACTCAAATGCTTGTGAGTACAATATTTCACCATCTAGAGGCCATCTTAACAAAAGTGATTATAAGAGTCACTCGCAGCACACCCCGCTCTTCCACTTGAGATAACCTTTTGCTTATTTAGTCTCATGTTATAGAATGCTTCAGCTGCTGTTGTCCAGAGATATATTAGCTTTACATACTTTCTCAGACTCTAGATAATTGTTTCTGTTCAAACAATGTGCAAACATTTCTGTTTTCAAACACAAAATGCTGAAGAAATGTGTTTTTGATCAAAGAACACGAAATTTGTTGAAGTCAAAACCCATGTCATTGGGAGGAGGAATCCTGAAAGTATTTTTCACTCAAATGTTTTGGGAAATTTTCTTCAAAAATTAAAACTAAATTCCATGTATTTAGTAAAAGTAGTTCAGGTTTTAGCAAAGTATGTGATGGCAAGTTGAAGCAAAAAGCAGTGATTATTACAGGGAGTTTGATGGTCGTTCAGCCTGAGGTATTGCCCCTTTCTCCGTATCAGTCCCCCCAACTTTATGACTGGATGCTCCTTGCTTTGCTTTAGTGGGACATTCACAACTGCTCGAACTGCTTTACCAGGACACTTTTTGGCCTAACTGCCCTGTCAGTTACAATTAAAAGCGTTAATATGACAGTCAAAGGTCATAAATTGCTTGTGGCTAGTGTTCACTGCTTGTCTCCCACAATGGCAACCAGGAAATTGCCCTGTCAGTTACAATTAGAGGTGTTAATATGGTGGCTAAGGGTCAAAATGCTTCAGTAGGAGGAAGGAGTTGCAGAGGACATTTGGTTTACATTAAGTGACGGTTCAGGAAAACTTTGCTTATATGGGATGGTCACTTAATCGGGATATATTTCAATCTGAGTAAGAGCCCTGATTAAGGTTTCTACTGCATTGCTCTGGCAATACTAAGTGCTGGAATTATGCCTTACTGGTGGCTTTCTAAGGCTTACTCAAATTGCCACACTAGAAAAAAAAAGTTAATAGATCTCATACTTTCTGGTGAAATATTTGTAGCAATGTAGTTATGGTGCAGGAAGAAACACTGAAGAAAAATACCACTACAATTTATTATTAAAATTCAGTTTGACTAACTGAACCTTGTTTTACACAGAGACTTCATGTGAACAGGATTCTGAATTTCTCCTTCGCAGTTGGGTTTTTCAAAAAGACTGATCCGATGTTATTTTCATTGACCTTAGCGATGGAACTCACCTGGATTTCAGAAACAGCAGGTAAACCCACACTCTTCTGATACTATGGTTTTCTCCCTACTTTATATATTTTTCTTCTAAAAGTGTTTTTACTACCAATTTCACTGTGACCAGCCCCAAACTTACAAAGTGAAGTAGAATCATAGAATGAATCATAGAATCATAGAATGTATTGGGTTGGAAGGGACCCTCATGGGTCATCTGGTCCAACCCCCCTGCAGTAAGCAGGGACATCTTTACTACATCAGGTTGCTCAGAGCCCCATCAAGCCTGCCCTTGAATGTCTCCAGGCATGGGGCCTCCACTGCTTCCCTGGGCAACCTGTTCCGGTGATCCACCACCCTTGCACTGGAAAGCTTTTTCCTTACATCTAACCTAAATCTACCCTTTTCTAGTTTAAAGCCATTACCCCTCATCATATTGCTACATGCCCTTGTGAACAGTCCCTCCCCTGCTTTCTTATAGGTGCCTTTCAGATATTGGAAGGTTGCTATAAGGTCTCCCCGGAGCTTTTTCTTCTCCAGGCTGAACAACCCCAACTCTCTCAGCCTGTCCTCATAGGAGAGGTGCTCCAGCCCTTTAATCATTTTTGTGGCCCTCCTCTGGATGCACTCCAACAGGTCCACATCCTTCTTGTGTTGAGAGCTCCAAAGCTGGACACAGCACTCCAGGTGAGGTCTCACCAGAGCAGAGTAGAGGGGCAGAATCACCTCTCTCGATCTGCTGGCCACACTTCTTTTGATGCAGCCCAGGATGCCATTGACTTTCTGGGCTGCGGATGTGCATTGGTGGCTCATGTCCAGCTTTTTGTCCACTACTACCCCCAAGTCCTTTTCCTCGGGGCTGCTTTCCAGCACATCATCTCCTAGCCTGTACTGATAATGAGGATTGTCCTGACCCAGGTGCAGGACCCTGCACTTGGTCTTATTGAACCTCATGAGGTTCACCTGGGCCCACTTCTCCATCTTGTCCAGGTCCCTCTGGATGGCATCCCGTCCCTCTGGCATGTTGACTGCAGCACCCAGCTTGGTTTCATCAGCGAACTTGCTGAGGGTACACTCAGTCCCACTGTCAGTATCATTAATGAAGATATTAAACAGCACTGGTCCCAGTACAGACTCTTGAGAGACACCACTTGTTACCATCTTCCATTTGGACATTGAGCCATTGACTGCTACCCTCTGGATGCCACCATCCAGCCAATTCCTTACCCACTGAACAATCCACCCATCAAATCCATATCTTTCCAACTTAGAGAGAAGGATGTTGGGGGGGACTGTGCCAAAGGCCTTGCAGAAGTCCAGATAGATGACATCCATTGCTCTTCCCTTGTGTACTGATGCAGTTACTCCACTGTAGAAAGCCACTAGGTTGGTCAGGCAGGACTTGCCCCAGTAAAGCCATGCTGGCTGTCTTGAATAACCTCCCTGTCCTCCATGTGCTTCAGCATAGCTTCTAGGAGAATCTGTTCCATGATCTCCACAGGCACAGAGGTGAGGCTCAATAAGAATATGCATTCCTTTAAAATCACATAGATTTCAAAGACTAACTTACTATTTATTTGTGGTGGTCTTCCCTCAAAATGGTTTTAAATGTTGGAGGAAAGGAAACACTACTGTTGTAGGTGATGATGCTTGACTCCTGTGATTACAAAAGGTAAATTTTCTAGTATATCCACAAAATCTCTAGAGCAGCCAAGTGGTTAACTCATGCTAATCTCTGTTTTACACATGGCTACAGATCAGGTTTGGTGTAAAGCTAGTTCTGATGTGCCCACACAGATGTGGCAGATATCCATGATCTTTAGGGACTGGAATCTCTTTAATATCACTAATGGAGTAATTCTAATCCTAGGATATACAAAGCCTTCTTCTAAGAGCTTGTTTTCTCTTGTTCCCCATTACCAAAGAAAGTCAGGATATTAGACCAAGAGCATTACTGAAAGAAATATTGAAGATCAAAATCTGCAGGAAACATTGATAATCACTGATACACTGAGCTAAATGAAAGACTGAATGAGAATAATAGATGAGAACCATTCAAGCTGTTGGGTCAAAAATAATTTTAATGTAAACAGTCACTTGAATGAAGTCAGTGGATCTTAAAAACCCTAAATTTTGGCCCTTCTGGGTCAAGGTCATTGACCACATAAAAACTCCTTGTAGCCTGATCAATGAAGGACAACCAAGTTAACAAGAGAACATATATCAGACAAGAATTTTAAAATAATTATTCTGCCCCTGAATGCTTTTGGTAACACTTGTATTATAGAAAGAGTGCTGGATGTCTCAAACACCCCTGACTGGCATAGTGTAGAAGGGCTTGCTCTGTCTCTAGCAGAACTTGACCATCAGCCTTTGATGCCTATCCTCAGAACAGAAGAAGGCTGTGTTCTTCCTGATGCACCTCAGAGTCCACAGGGTGTAATAGGGTAGAGGGAGCTCCAGTGTGAGAAGTTCTTGCCCTATTTCAGGCCTAAGTCTGCCAAACCACACAATTTTCTGTCCTTGTCATGCCATTTCTGTTGTTGATGAGTATCTGTAGTGTATTTATCACCAGAGCATTCATCCCCAAAGGGAAGCATAGTTCCTTTTACTGGGCAGCTGGAGAAAGTGAGGCAGTACTGCTTGAAAGATGGTGGATGGAGCCTGTGAAAGAGCAATGAATTGAGCTTTGGTCTCAACTCACAGGACTCCCGTTTACCATCGCGTGAACCATCTGTGCGCATTTCCAGGCTACGAAGTTGTAGAGGCCAGCTGAGGTGGACAATGACAATGCTGTATTGCTCCGATGAACAGAATTTGATGTCCTTGAAGGGGAGTTCAAAACTTTGTTCCAGTTAGTAATTACCGGTGGGAAAAGTTTGGCTGGAGGGCTGGCAGTGCCTGTACACATCCTCACAGTTTAGATTCTGTAATACCAGGGTTTTTTTAAAACTCTCATAAAAAAAAAAATCCAATAGTAGCTTCTCTGTGTGAATTCAAAAAAGTTTAAAGACAAACTTCAATCTATAGCTCATTTTGATCTTGAAAAGGAAACAAGCCATTTTCAAATCATTCCGTACTGTACAGAAATTAATATACATCAAGACCCATGAGTGCTGTCTTTCTATCCTTATTATGTCAAATGTCTCTTTATTCAAAATAACTAAAAATATAATTTTCCAGGATTTTTTGCATGCTATTTTAGCATGTGGATATTCTAGTAAGAACTATCTAAGAATAGGCAGAGCATGAAAATTTATTCTGCAAACTCCACATATTTGATATTTTAAAATAAGTTTTTCATTATGTCCATATATTCCTGAAGTAAAATAGGGAAACCTTTTTTAACTAATTTAATATCCTTAAATTCCCAGGGATGATAGGAAAAGGCTATGAATCCTTCTTTAGGAAATACTTAATTTATCATTTCAAAGTTGCAAGTTTGAAGTTTCAGGTATTTTAAAAACTTATGAAAGTTTCTACTACCTTTTTTCATTAAGGTAATAAGAGGTAAGAATTTATTTGAAAGCACAAATAAACACTGCTCAAAATATCTTCCATGTTGAAAAACCAAGAAAGAAAAAGGGTTCAGTCTCATCAAAATTAGTCAAAATAGTTATATTAGAGATAAGGTAATCATTTATGTGGTCTTCTTCCCCTAAAAGGTAATCTGGTCTTTATTCTTGAGCTGAGAAATTTGTATACTAGTTCTCTGACTTTTAGAAGAACTGCTTCATCTGATTTTCCCCCTTAATATGGCCATCTAAAGATCTTATGCACTTATATGGTGAAATCAGAGCAGCAGTTATCAGAAGCAGTTTTTGCTATTATCCTGTTTTTGTAAAGAATTTAAAAAAACTGGAGTCAATGCAAGACAGAGGTATGAGGAGAAACTGAGTCCTTGATTCTGGTATCATTTGTCAGCTGCAGACAAATCATCTATGTATACTGATATATGGACATGAAATCAAATTTCTGCCTTATGCTTCTTTAAAGTCATGAGCACAATATATACGCTGTTGGACTGATGTGAGGCAGAGATCAGATTTGTCCCACTTACTCCATAATAGTCTGACTAAGCAGCAAAATAAAGACCATGTTCAGTTGGCTTCATTTTTTGTTATATGAGGGAATTTGCTGATCATGTTTTGAAAGAAGTATCTGTTATGCAGGCTTTTTGAGTCTGGGGATCCTTTAGTCATGCTCGATGTATTTAAGGGAATTGCTTGAAGGGCAGTGGACCCAGAGGGATGCCCTTCTAGAAGATAACATTTCAGTGCACTAGGAAAGAAAAGAAAGGTTTGTAACAGAGACATAAAGATGTGTTATTAGATCCTACACTTTTAATTCAGTGTAGAAGACAAAAGGAAATCTTTGAAGAGTGTAAATATTAACAACTTTTCTAATTAATGAGATTCAATTCAACATTCCTTTGGTTAGTGGTTTCAGTCCTACCCATGTTCATGTAACTAAAAGCCTGATGTTTGGTGGTCTGCATGAAATGTATTTGATGTTTATCTGTTTCAAGTGAGTATGGCAAAAATCCATGCAGTTTCCCCATTGCAAGAACCACACAGTTCTGCTCTTGGTGGTTTTTATGTGCAGAACTGAGACGGAATGGTCTTATGAGACCTTGTCTGTTCTCCTGTCCTCACCCTCCCTAAGTGCAAGGGATCAGATACGTGTGCATGTGAATATGCAGTTACATACGTGAGATAGATGCAGTTTGTATGTGTCTCTGGCTTCTGTTCCATGAAAAAGAATTTTTTCCTAGTAGTGCCAAGCTAACATCAGGATATAACAAAATGTATGCAAACTTGTATTGCACTGACACGACACTTTGTAAAGGCTGGGGAATGTTTTTCTCATATTCAATTTTGGGAGCTGAACAGAAGGGTTAATAGTCTGCTGTTGCTCAGGTGCTGATAGTTCATAACTCTCAGTGAGGTTGCAGGTGTAATCATTACCTAAAATCAGCTCACAGTCAGTGCAAAAGATCTAAACAGCACTAAACCACTGCTACTGTGAAAAATGATTCCCCTGTTTGAATCAAGCATATTCTGTTTTGAATGACCAGTTGCTCTCCCAACATCTGAAAGGAGTTAGGAGAGGATGGAAAAACGTAATACCTGGATGGCTGTCAATAAACAAACATTGTCACTCAGGAAGTGTTTTCAAAAGGCTTTTTTACTCTTAAAAATAAACCTGCTGCTAATGGTTTAAGGCTTGCCTTTCTCCGGTAGGTAAACAGTGTTAATTAACTTAATTGGTCACTAATTGCTTTATTGGTTTTGTGCCTTCTTCCTGGGAAATGATCCACTTAACTAGACGAGATGGGAAGCTAGGGCCTTCACAGTGAGAGGTGGCAACACGCAGGAAGGGGTGGTGTGGAAATAAGCTTCTGGTCATGATTAGGAGAGACTTCTGGGACGGTATTTCTCTCCATGCTGCAGTGCTCTCTTCTCTAGGAAAAGAAAGAGAGTAGGAGCTGTGCAGCTAAGCAAAACCAGAGCAATTGCCAACTCATCTTTTGTTGGGTGGCTGAGTGTGGCAGAAGGCTGTTTGCTTTGGTTTAAAATGGTTTCTGTTACGGCATTATGAAGATATGCAACCATGGTGCACAGAGTTGCAATGCATTGCAGTCAGTCATATGCAAGGCATTTGAGAGATGCTGCTTTGTAGTTGAAGCGCAGTCTGTTGGGCTAGTCTAGGTGTTCATGAAGGCATGCTTCATCTTCCTTTTTGCAGCTGCTGTCATCTACTATTGGAGTCCCACAACAGCAGAGTTGTGTGTCTATCAAAAGTAGTGAAGAACCATTTGTTTCCTGATAAGTTAAATCTGGCTTGAGCCTTTGTGAAAGAAATGTGTGTATTTGTGTACTTATTTTAGATTGGATTATGCTGTCTTTACTAGGACTGTGACTGGTAAATCTCATTCTTTTAAACTAAGGTATTCCCTCTAACTTGTATGTCTCACCTCTACGAGAGCTGGTAGGTAAGGCAATACAGTTCCTCAGGTAGAGAGTCCACACTTTAAGCTGAGGCTGAAATGCTGCAAAGCTCATGTTTTAACTTGGCTCAGATGTTTGTTTGGTGAATGTAGCTGCTCTTCTTAGAGTTGCTGAAATTTCACAGTCCATAGAGGTGCATGAGGAAAACCAGTCATTTAAACACTTTTAAATAAAGACAGTAATTTCCTTGAGCTGTCCTTCAGGCAGCATCTTCCTGCTTTCCACATGGATTTCATGAACTCTAAACATTTCAGCCTCTAAAGGAAACAATACTTCCCTTGCAGTATTGTTGCTGTGGTTTTTTTCCTCTTTGAAATGAACATATAAGAAGGTCAGCTACTTCAGTGTAGTCTGTCAGATCTAGTAGACTGAGTCCCACAGTGGTGACACCTCCTCCTTTTATGACAAATAACTTGTGGTTCAACATGTCACAACCTGCAGAAGCATGGGGAACCAGTGAAGCATTTTGAATCCAAACTATTTTGTTTTCTAATTTGTTGTTAAATCTTTTATTATTCCTATGTGAGAATTTGAACTAATTGCTGTCCATATTTAAAATTTACATGGAAATATATTCTGACTTCTCATGAGCTGTAGTTCCAGGACTGGAAGATCTTTCCAAAATAATTTTATTTTCTAGTTTTTTTACCATCATAAAGCAGTAATAGCTAAGTAATTCAGCACTAATAGAGCTTTACAACTTTTCTTATTTTTCTTTCCTGTCCTTTCAATTTCAAAAAGAATAAGCTGGAAAAGGAGGAGCAGTGAGCAGGAGATGAAGGAATAATAATTTGCAGAAGAAAGGAACACAACATACTTGGTTTCATTTCTTTAGGATATGAAAGATTTTTTTTTTTGGCTGAGTGTATATGCATCCATGTGTGATATCAGAAACAATTCTTGCAGGTTGCCAGGTCACTGAGTTTTATAGCCAATCTCAGCTTTCCCAGTTATTTCATACATCACCTGTTGCTACATGGTAAATTATTTTATTTGAATCCAACTTTTAAAGCATTGCAAATGAATGAGAGTGTTGAGATCTACTGAAAGGGATTGATTAGAGAGAGCTCATGGTTTAGAATAAAGTTTGCGACACATTCTGTTCCAAAAGGGAATTTGTTAGTTGTGGTAGCACTATGGGGAGAGTTGCTCCTGGGGCACTATCAAACTGACTGGTTGCAGCACATGTGACTCTGTGCCGACTTCATCCTAGGGATGGCGTGCTAGGTGATAGCTACAGCATGGTAGTTCTAGTGACGACACATTGGGCTGCCGTCAACAGAAGCTATCTGTCCACTCTTGAACCAAAGGCTACTGTCTCCTTTGCAAAGGGCAGCAAGTGTAAATGGACTCCAGATCTTCAGCTGCCACGTTTCACAGGCAGGTGGGTAAGTCTGGATCACAGATGCCTTAACTAAGCGACAAAGGTGGTTTAAAGAAATATGTCAGGCTGTGAATTGCAGCGGCTGAAGGTCTGGCACAAGATTATTCCTGCTGCTGCTAAGTTTAGAGGTGGGTGACAGCTGCCAGTGGTGACATCTTAAATCACAGTATCTAAATACTCCAGAGCTGAGAGTCACCCCAGAGCCTGGGTGATCCGTTGAAGAAACCGTTTTCTCTGTCACTAGCATGTACATAAGTGTAAACAGTGAAATAATGATACAACTGCTATAACTTGCTTATGCTGACTGCTTGCCGGTACCCAAGATTTCAGAAATGAAGAGTTGTATCTTTATTTTCTAAATGTGGAAGAAAAACTGCAGTCAAGATATACGAGTTGTGACTGCTAGCACATGATGTGAAATAAAGTACATGGATAGTAGGTGATGTCCCATGTACTTTTATTTTTAAGTGATGTGCTTATGTGAATGTGTCATAAAAATACTAGTTTAATCTTGCATTGAAGTTTGGGACAAGAAACTATATCTTACGGAAAGTAGTGATCTGGTATCTCTGTCTTCCTCCATTTTTGTATGGTTGTGCATCTAGAGTCCATGGCTATTGCACTCTTGGGCTCCCAGATGAGTTTGCCAGCAAAGTTTTCACAGTTTTGCAATGCGGACAGTTGTCTGGTGTGAACTGGATGGAGCTTGCCTATCTCATTTTGTCTAGATTACCAAGAAATCACTGTAAGGTTTTACGTTTCCTTAAATTAAGAGTGTGGTACAGCAATTTTAATTGCCCCACTGTGGAATAAAGTTTTGCATAGTTAAATGGTGCCATTACTGGTATTAATTGGCTTTAAGGGAACATTATTTTTCCAGGAGTGCCTTAAACTTGAATTATTTTTTTCCCCACAGCAAGTAAGTTTAGAAAATGAATGTACTTAGCAACTGTGGAGTGTGTTTTCCCCTTGATGCGTGTGCTTAATTCCCATTAAACTGAAAGAGGAGAGACTACACTGCTGAATGTGCGTGTAACATTTTGATATGCTCCCAGTTGGTAAGAAGGAGAGCGACACTAACAGCTGCTAGCAGTGTCAACAGTCTCGTAGGATGAAGTGTGGCAGGCCCCCAACTGTTTCCCATTCAAATGAGTTATGAGCTCTCACTGCTCAGGGGCACCCTCATAAGAAACCATTTCAGTGGAGTTGTGAGACTTGGCGAATATCCACCTGTCAGGATGGTCTCCATCCTTCAAATAAAATAAAATGGGGGAAAACATTTCAGTGCAGGGAGGGAGAGAGTTAAAATTAGGAGAGAGGGTGTCAAAACCCCACTAAGCAGAGCCCAGGGAAGAAGTAGCCCTTGTTTCGGGGAATAGGATGTGCTAAGGATGGAGAATGCTCTAAAGGAAATGAAATGAAGCAACATGAGATGACTTGGGGGCCCACCCACCTTCCAACTTCAAAGTCTGACTGCAGAGAATGCTTCGTCATTTGCTGCTTAGTGTTGTATGCTCTATATTGATGCCAAAATTACTGGCCTGCCTTCTGAGTGCTACTTATAGTACTTCATTCAGTTCGCTTGCTTTCCTAATCCACTTGTAATTGTCCCTTTTTCCACCCCAAAAAAATCTCACATGGGGACAATAAAACAAACTACTTAGTCTTGATGAACAAGAAACAATATTATCTGTGGTCTGCACTTGTGTTACTTCCCATTTAGAATACTGAGGGCTCCCAAGATATTTTTTTCCTGCCATGTAAATAATGTGTGAAGTATTTCATAGAAGCATTCAATGTGAAAGGTGCCTGACAGATTTTGTAGTCCATTTCCTGGGATTATGGCAGAATTAACTTCATTATCCCTAAGCACTCCGTAACAGATGGGTGTTTAGCCTGGCCTGAAAAATCACCAAAAGCTCATAATTCCCCAAAACTGTACCTTTGAATAGTTTGTTCTTACAATTTTCAAGTATTCCATCAGAATTTGCAATACTGGGCTATGAAATTGTTACTGCTTTACTCTTTAAATACTTAGACCAAGGGGTTTTATTAAATACCCCATTTCTTCACCAAAAATTACTAGATTGGTCCCCTTTCCTTCTCCTAAAAATACGGGTCTTTGAATCTAAATCTCTGTTTATAGCTTAATCAAAGATGGGATGGCACTTTGAATTTAGGGTTCTGATTTTTTGTTTTAAAGCATGATGCTGATATTAACGCAGATCATTAGCATGCTTTTGTTTCAGGAAAGAAGCACTCTTGATTTGTCAACCACAAGTTCCTAAGTCTCTATGAGAATTAATGTTAGTCACCATCCCATTCTATAAATTTTCCTTTTCATTTGACTTCCCAGTGTACATGGATTGCTCATGCCCATCTGTGTTGGTTCTTTCTGTTGTTTTATTTTCTTGGTGTGGTTTTTTGTGTGTGTGTTTCCAACCCTTGCTTTATTATTATTTTTTTAATTGCTGATCCTTTCCTGCTGGTTTAACAATGACCATTAATAATTACTTGTGGCCAGATGTCTATCCAGTGATGTGTTTTCTTCATCGTGTTGTAAAACCTTGCTCTTGAGATTGATCCAAGAGTGATGTCATCCAGCCGTCATCCTTTGGTTTTCATCTGCTGCTTCTCCTTTCCCATGTCAACTAGTTAGGAAAACTACAAATAAGAACAGTTGGATTGCTGCTAATATTTTGGCTTCAGCTAACTGGCTGAATAGTTGCCAACCAGTCTTTTCTGTTTCTGGGGAGGAAAAATATCCAGAATAACTAAATAAAATAACTGCTTAGCAATAGCTGAGCAAAACTCAACACTTTTCTCCTTCCCCTACCAAATGGTAGTATGTCAGAAAATCCATTGGAATCTCTGTGCAATCCTGAGTCACTGGATCCCATCCCCTGTCATCTCTGGGATGTTTGAAAGAAGGATGCTGAGTCTTCCTAATTCAGGCCACCTCATTTACCCATCCTAAAAATCTATGAACTGTGGGAGAATTATGAATAAGAAGATAACAAAGTCATTCTGTCTTTCCTTCACAATGTCTATGTGAGCTCTCATTTGAGTAAGTCTTATGAAGGCTTTGAATCTCTTTCCATGAGTTAAGCAATACATATAAATGTTTCATAAACTGACTCTAAAACAAGAAATGTAACCCAGGGACCTCTACATTTAAACTAATTATATTGCTGATTTGTTCTTTTTTTTTTCCCCTTCTATTTTGTTTGCACATCAGATGGCAGATTTGGCATACTTATTGTATTGAGTTAGCAGAAGAAATGAATACATTTATATGATTGTAGTTTCAACATATACTTTCAGATTAGGAACTACTTTCTCAGTCAGGCTGAGAACATGTCTGAATGGGTCTCTATTAGAAGGTGCAGGAGTCATAAAACCTGCAAAGTGAAGAACAATGCCACCAACTGTGGCTGCTGGTGGTAGAGTCTGTTTGGTGGTATCTGTGGCCGTACCTATATTCACTGTAGTCCAAGTTGTGCTTCCCTCCATAGCTACACAACGACTTGCATAAGATGCATGCAATGTAGCCTTGTTTTGAAATTTGGAGTGTTTTATCCATTAAGCTACCTGGTGTTTGGCTGCTGCTAAAGGAATTTGCAGGGTTTGCATTAGCCATGGGAGGGCTCTCTTAGCAAGTCTCTTTATGCAATACAAATGCATTGAGAATGACAGCAAAAACCCCACAAATAATTAAAGGTGAGAGCTCAAAAGAAAGTCTTCTTCTCATTTCATATTAAAGCCTACTTAAAAAGTGTTGCAGAAATCATTCTTTATTTATACCATGCCAGATTTTGCCATCCTTGCATTGAATAAAACTTTGCTTGTCAGATAGTTCCATCCCAAAGTGGAAGTTAGAACTTATATGTGCAATTCTGTGCTGTTGTCAAAGCAGCAAGAATGATATTCTTTTGATATTTTGAGCTACAGCATATCTCCAGAAATAAAACTAGACTAGCAGCAGTACTGTATCTCTGTTTAGATGACAAAAAGAGAAAACTTTGTTTGAATCCTCTTGTGAAAAGGAGAACAGTGCTGAACCATCCCATGATTCTATGACTTTGAGATGCTTCATTTTATTAAATAATTTAAAAATAATTTGGTTGATTGCATTTTGGCAATTGATACCCAGATAACACTTTGTTTCTGATGACTGTCTAGTACTTTCAGTAAAATCAAACTTATTCCTAGAGTTGCTAGATAAGTCAAACTGAGGGGTTTTTTTTAATTAATTAAAAAAAAAATAAATCTTTCTTGCATAATTAGTCCAAAAGGGCATATGATCAGCTAGTCATCTTAGATACATTTTCCAAACATTTAGATTTTTGGAATGCTGACATAGTTCTAAGCATTTTATTCCACTGATCAAATACTCTTACTTAAAATACTACTTCTTATTATTTTCAGGCTATGCCCAAAAGCTGCGTTTGGGCTTTAGATTTTCCTTTGGCTGTTGTCAGCTGGAGAGACTATGTTTTCAGACGTTTTCTTCTATGTGTATGCCTACAGTTTCCAGTCAAGTCACAGTGACAATGTTCTCAATAAATTAAGCTGCAGAGAGTCTTTCCAAGTAGGGTGATATGCTCCATTTTGCAAATGCTTCTTATTTTTTTCCTTCTCTTCCTCATATTTTTTTTAACTGTCATTTTCAAAGTGTAGATGCCTCAGTTCTTTTAACTCAAGTACCAATAATTTGTTCTCATTTCATATACTACTAATGGTAAGGAGAAGTCCCAGTTCAGGAGAGCATGGAAACATTTGTCCAACTGTAATCACACAGTTAAACTTCACTGATGTGATACTTCATGAAATGCTTAATTTTAGTACATACCTAAGTGCCGCCCTTGCTGGAGACAGGCAGACACACATGCTAAAATGATTTCCTTGGCTGAGGCAGACCAGTACATCTTCACTGTGATAATGAAATAAGTGGGCTGGGCAACGCCCTTTAAATGTACTGACTTTACGTATTTTATTTCCAAAGTATGTTTGCTCAGTAAACCATATAATTTTCTAAGAGTCACGTGCTTAGGTTTTTTTTTGCTGCCATTTTGTTTTTCACTTGTTAAAATTTTTACATAACTAGCATTTTGGGCTCAATAGCAGACTCATTTATATTCTTTAGTGTCTCTCTGTTACTGTTTTATAGACTTTAATATGTATAATGACAACGTCCAGTACTGCCTAAGTAATAGTATGTATCCATACTAAATTCTTTCAAGAGATGTCTAAGAGTAGTTTGAAGTTCTTGTTTCAAGTGTGTTTTACAAGGAGTCAGTTGCCCTATTCTAACATATAAATTAACCCACTGCAACAAATTTCTTGTTTACTATCTGTAGGAGTAATGATTTATACAAAGGACATAAAAAGTCCAAACTCCAACAAGTTAACAAGCTGTGCTATTTAATACCATTTGTAGAAATGTGTGAAGATGAGATTTTCACTTTTCCCAAAGCCCTGTTACAGGTAACAAAGAAACAGTCTGGGCATGATACTGGATTAAAAACTAATAATAAGAAGTTAGCAGATAATAAAAACAGGAAAGAATCATCTTCAAAACAGTTTGTTGGTCTTAGTCCATGTGTCAAGTGTCAACTACTTTCTCTCTTTTTCCTGTGAATGCTTTCTAAAGACAATGGTTTTGTTTATAGTTTTTCCAAAGCATTTTACAAGTTGCTCCCACTAGACCAGGTTCCTCAAAGCCCCATCCAACCTGTCCTTGAACACTTCCAGGGATGGGGCATCCACATCTTCCCTGGGCAACCTGTAACAGTGTCTCACCACCCTCACAGTAAAGAATTTCTTCCTAATATGCAGTCTAAATCTCCTCTCTTCCAGTTTAAAGCCATTACCCCTTGTCCTATCACTTCATGCCCTTGTAAAAAGTCCCTCTCCAGCTTTCTTGTAGGCCCCTTCAGGTACTGGAAGGTACTATAAGGTCTCCCTGGAGCTTTCTCTTCTGCTAACTCCTAACATCTGTGGATCACAGTGCCGCTCCTGATGTAGGTTTGCTTTTTTTTTTTTCCTTCCTTAGACAAAGTGTCCAAACCTATTTTTCACTATCTGTAAGTAGCAAGGATGATGGTCGCTCTTGGGGAGGAGAAGGAGTAAGAGGAGGTCTTGACTCCAGTGCTGTCTTTCTTGCAATACTGTGATGGCTGAGTACGATCTGTCAGTTCCCATCTATACTATAATTCTATAACAGTATATACAATAGATCTGCATATAACTCATTATGAATAGTCATTTGTAATAATGTGCTTTGTCAAACACTTTGCATTTAAAACAGACATTTTGAGTTGGTATGACAGATACTCTACATTTATTATACAGCCAATGAGGCAGGAGACAAATGAACATTGCACATAAATTCTGGGGCTGAAATCATGGTGGATTTAGTGTAATGGATGTAATGCATTACTGCATAAAATGAACAGACCATCCACCTGCACTACAAATGGCATTATTTGAACCAGCTAAATTGTTATCAAGAGCAATGTTTCTCAAAAAAAGAATCCCTGGGGAGGAGGCTCAGGCAAAGCCATCAAAGCTAGCACAAAAAAAAAAAAAGAAAAAAAAATGGTGGTCTCTCCACTGTGATTAATCTTCACTGGAATCTTCAGAATCATCAGAACTGGAATCTTCTGTCACATGTAGCCTGAGGAACAAAGCCCCAGGTGCTTGTAGGGGAATGACACACCCAGGCCAGACCCCAAAAGCAGGTGTGGCAACTCCCTGCAGCTCCTCGTGGTTTTAAAATTACTGCTTGGTCTGTTCTGGGCCATTCTTTGTTGTGCCTGTACCCCAGCCTGATGTTCTATGGCTCCTGATGGCACTGGCTGTGCACAGTTGGGGCCTCCAGCAGCTGCCTGTGCTGGGGTCTCCTGGGTCTGCCTCTAGAAAACTTGTGCCATCTTCACATCCTCTAGATTCTCAGCTGCTCTGCAGGTCAAAAAAGCCCCTGGCTGCTTTAAATTACGGGACCCCATCCCAAGCTGCTTCTGGGGTTGCTGTATTGCCAGTAGTCCTGATAGCATGCCTAATTCTGCCCCTTGGCACATTTCCTATGCAGGTGTGTGCAAGAAGAGAGGAAGTAGCTTCACAGCATGATTTACGGTTGCAGCTCCCAAACAAACCTTTGCAATGGCCATGTATTAAGGGAACTGGGCAGGGAACCAAGACAATTGACGGTGAAGAGTGGATCCAGCTGCATTTAATTTATATTTCTTACTGGACAAAGGTGGCAGTAGCAAAGCATCTTTTTTTCCTCTTTATTACATGTGCAATGTGCACCTCTGAAATGCATCACTCTTCCCATTTCTTTTTCTTTCTGGGAAGGCTTCCTGCACACTTCTCTTCCAGGGTTGTCCTTGAGGAGGTTCACGTATCATTTATATACCTGTGGGGGAAAATGCTGTCTAGGACTAGGTTTGAGAAATGTCGAACTAGCCAACTGTGTCAGATTTCCAGCCTGTAATTGTATTATATTATAAGGCAAAATGATTTTACAGTAGTTATGCAATAAACATATGTAATGTATATATGAACAATTTGTGTAATTCATCAGGTATCTGAAGGAGAGCAATTTAAAATGTAATGTTGGCTCAACTTTAAAACGAATGAAATAATATTGAGTAAAACAAAGAAGCAAGCTTCTGCATTAAACTTTGGAAGTCAGCAAACCCATCCTAAGGAGCATACCCATGTCATCATACCATAGTGTGTTACTGTCAGCATGTTCTAAATATGATCATAAATAAGGGTTCCAGTTCAGGATATGAAAATTGGGCTTTTTAATAAAAGCGGAGGATGCCATTAAATCTGAAACATCTTGTGAAATTAATTTGTTGCCATTTTGATATGCTGGATATTCTATGGGAAACATTCATTTAAATTTTGGTTGTTCCATAGACTGTACGCAGAAAAAATGATTGCAGTGTATTAACATAAATCATCAAAAAAGGCAGAAGCTGGATTTACTGAGTTTTCTTGAAGCCCCTTGGAAAATGTGCTGATTTTTGTTTCAGAGAGCTTGTGCTGGTCTGGGTGAGTGATATCACATGTGGTGGTGAGAGCCATGTAATTAGGGTGTGTTTCTTCAGCATCTTTGACCACTCATCTGTCTCTTTCAGAGCTGCCTTTCAGTTTCTGAAGTTACCACTGGCTTTTTTTTTCTTTTCTTTTCTTTTTTTTTTTTTTTTCTCTGAGCGCTTGTGAACTTTCTCAACATACCTTTTTTTCCCCCCCTAACATAAAGAGCACTTCATGTTGCATTATTGACTTCTCAGTGGCATGAACGGCTTATTGAGAGCTATTTTTAATGATTCCTAGGAAACTATTTTCAGCACACATTTTCCAGTAAAGTTTCATGTTTCTTAAGGATCTTTTTCATAGAATAGCCTTGGTCACATTACTGATTGTTGTCATATTTCTCATCTTTCTATTTCTATTGGAGTTTTATTGTTTTGTCTAATATATGGTTGTATAAACATTCCCCTACATGAATCTCGATGAAGGTTTTGATCCTGGAATAATAAGTTTTGAGGATGAAGAGTATTTTATAGTAATGTCTATAACATGCTGCGCTTACTTATCATGGTGTACAGATATCTATTAATATTAATGAATGTGTAATTGAAATTAGCTCCCTTGGAAAGGTAAACTATTCCCTTTGTGTTTTGGTTTTAAAATAGGTCTGTGTTTCTTAAAGCACACCTCAAATCTGATATTCTGCTGGCACGTAGCTCTTGTCCAGTTCCCCTGAAATTCAGCCTTACAGCTTTTGTGCAAGAAAAGTAATCTCAAGAGAAAAAATTCTGTTGGGAAGGGTTTTTTTTACTTGGATAGTTTTGGTGTATTATCCACTGAGAGTCATAGTAAAATGGCTGAATGTTTTGATCTAGATCTGAAGAACTAAAAAAGGACAGGAGTTCCTAAGTAGTACTAGCAGGAGAAAGAGAAGTTACAGACACATCTCAGAATATCCTATTTGTAAAGCTGCTGGGCAGTAATTTTTAGAAATGTTTAAATCACAGCCTTTTAATGAATGGTGACAAATGGGGAGATACTAAGATGGTGGTTTTAGTGTTCTGTGGTCATCAAGCCTGTAGCTCACACATATATACTCACTCATTTATTTTTAGTGTCAGAGGAGTCCATTATGATCAGTCCTGAACGATATTACACAAGCCAGAGAACCACACTGAATATGTATTTCTGAGAACCTGTTTTTTTTTCTGTTTGAATTGTAGAAAGGGGACTTACTTGGCCTACAATTACCTTTCTACAATTCAAACAGAAAAAAACCCCAGGTTCTCAGAAATGGATATTGGTGAATCCCCTACATCTTTGGCAGAATGTTTCAACAGGCAATAACGCTTGTTGAAAACGGTGTTTCTAATACTAGCTTCCCTCCACAAGATGTAATTTTGTCTCCTCCGTCCTCAGCTAGATTGCAGTGCTCTCTGCTATCTCAAATATCTTCCTTATGTTGTGACCTGTAGTCTGTGGTCAGTCACCACTTTGATTTGTCTATGATGAACTAAATGGGATGAGTTTCTTTAGTCTCTCATTACGAGACAATATTTTCAAGATGTTGAGTCACTGTGTGGCTCTCATCCTAGCTATCACCAGTTTGCCAAGTTCTTCTGGGAAGCTCCCAGTATACTACTTAGGGTCTCACTAATGCTATAGGCAGAGAGTAATACCAGTTTTTTACCCCTACGTGCTATATGCTGTTCCTCTGCTTATGCATTCAAGGATTGTATTAGTTCTCTTGGCCACTGCATCTCATTGTGAGATTTACTGCTGGGAGGACTCGGATAAAGCTCTGACATGCTCAGACAGCAGTTGGTAAGGCCTTATTCACTAGTAATGGCTGGGGCTTCTTCAAGCAATTTGTCAGCAATCTAGAAGTTTTTACAGTTGTGATAGAGATGAGAACAAGTTCTGGCTACACCTTGCCTTGTTTGAGAAATACTCTGCTTTTCTTTCCAGCTAAAACATGGTTCATTCCAGCCGTGCCAAATTCTACAGCTTTCTTTCCAGTCCTTGAAGAGCTACAACATCATGAATATGCATCAGGCAAATAGAATCCTGCTTGCCTAGCTCAAAAGCCAGGCTGTGGCTGCTGCTCCCATGGTAGTGCAGAGAATTAGGAAATGATGTGCAGTCTTCTCTGTATTTGCTTGCACAAATATCCACAGTGGTTTTATTTTTCCTTCCTCTGTGTGACTCAGAAAAAGCTTTTGGCTCTTTTCTCCCCATATGTAAAATTGCCATTTTAAAGTCTAATGAAAACCTTGAATGAATTAGCTGGGAGCCCTTGTGTGTGGTGGTACTGGTGCCATAATGAGATTATTGCCCCCTACTGAAGCAGTACAAACATATGCATACCCCCCACCTAACTGAACCCTAAGCAAGCTGTATCTTTGTTTATTGCCCATGTGTTGTCCAGGAAAGTTGGCACAGTAGAGAATCGTTTAAACTGTTTAGGGGTGGGTTTCTTGAGTGTTTGAGTGGTTTTTACGGTTTGCACAAAATAGAATAATGAAAGAGGTTTTCTGAAAGTTGTTACACAATTTTTTTGATAATGTCTTATTTCTAGTCAAGATTTCTAGCTGCCCTAGAGAGCAGCTCTGAGGAGAAGGACTTGGGAGTGTCAGTTGAGGAAAAACTCAACATGAGCCAGCAATGTGCGCTTGCAGCCCAGAAGGCCAATCATATCCTGGGCTGCATCAAAAGCAGCATGGACAGCAGGTCAAAGGAGGTGAGGTGATGCTTCCCCTCTACTCTGCTCTTGTGAGACCTCACCTGGAGTACTGCATTCAGTTCTGGGGCCCCCAAAATAAGAAGGACATCAAGCTGTTGGAGCAGGCCTGGAGAAGGGCCACAAAGGTGATCAGAGGGCTGGAGCACTTCTCCTATGAAGAAAGGCTGAGGGAGTTGGGGTTGTTTAGCCTGGAGAAGAGAAGGCTCTGGGGAGACCTTATAGTGGCCTTGCAGTACCTGAAGGGGCTTACATGAAAGCTGGAGGGGACTTTTTACAAGGGCATGGAGTGATAGGATGAGGGGCAATGGCTTGAAACTGGAAGAGGGTAGATTTAGACTACATATTAGGAAGAAATTCTTTACTGTGAGGGCAGTGAGACACTGGCACAGGTTGCCCAGGGAAGTTGTGGATACCCTCTCCCTGGAAGTGTTCAAGACCAGGTTAGATGAGCAGCCTGGTCTAGTGGGAGGTGTCCCTTCCCATGGCAGGGGGGTTGGAACTAGATAATCTTTGAGGCCCCTTCCAACACAACCCATTCTGCGATTCTGATTCTATGGTTTTGCTTATGAATAGTATCTTATACCTTAATTGAAAACAGTAGATTTTGATTTAAGGTCTTTGGGCTATGTGTAGTGGACAAACAAAAGGTGCCTAAGAAAAGCATGTTGTTGTGAATTGAAATGTGTTGATGGATCTTCACATGTGACACTTGGAAGCAGGTATGCACCCTCACTGAGAAACTTTTAGAGTTTCAACTTGAAGAATAGTGAAAATCAGTCCTGCAGGATGAATACTGGTGGTCAACAGCTATTTTCAATATCTGTTCTACTTGGAAGAAGCAGGTAGGTCTTATGCCTGCAGTTTCTTCTTTTGAGCTTTGGAATTGGATTTTCCTAGTCTCCTCTTTTTAGGGTTTTCCCCATTATGAGAGAAGATGACCCTACTGTGTGTGATGTGACCGATTACCAAACAAAGCCAGACTCTGACATGCATCAGCCATGTCCTTGTTCCTTTTTGGCAAACAAAGTGCAGAATTGGGGAGGTGCAACAGTAGGGATTTTACTTTTTTTTTTTTTTTTTTTTTTTTTTAATAGCTGCCAGTTAAGAGAGCAAACAGACCTTCATAGGAATACAGTGGGCACACTTACCCTATGAACACAGGTTTTGAAGTAGGAATTGTCAAAATTGCAACTCCTTCCTTGGTGATTTCCGGACTACTGTGAAAAATGCTGCCTGTAAAGCTGACATAGTATTCTGCTACCGGGAACTACGGAAAACATAATTCCTAAACCTTCATTAGAAGAGCGTGTGAAATGTTCTTTCATGCGTAAAATGGTTGTCTAGGATTATCCTAAGGTTTGAATTAAACTTCAAAATCCATTAGGCTCCTATTCTTATCTAATGTATCTTTTAATTCTTGTTATTTTTATTAATTAGAAAACCTTAATGGATGAGACTGTAAAAAGAAAATTATCCTGGAGTTCAGCATCCACTGAACACTGCTTTCGTTTGTTTGAAAGGAACCTCTCAACTGTTTTCCCCTTCTGGTTAGTTGCTTCCCAGATTCATCTAGACCATCTATCCCACTTTTGGGGTAAAATTTAAAAGCTACAAGCTTCACAGAATAGCGCAGCATGTGAAAGCTTTAGTTTAATATAATGAAATATCTTAATATTGCTTGTCTGCAAACTAACATGCACCTATTTTGTTGAAATCAAGTCACTTTAGTAGACTTGGTTTAGCGAGGTGCAAGCCTCTCTGTTAAAAACAAGTAAATTCTGTGTGGTTTAAATCAGCTGCGGTGTTGCACACACCTTGCATAAGTTTGACTAAACCAGTTTAAAATTTGCATGTGAGGCAAAATATCCAATTAAGGGAGGACATAAAATTCTTTCATGCATGCCTGATTTTGTATTCAGCCACAGGATCAACCTTTTGTGTTTCTATCATATTTTTACTTTAATATTTTTTTAATTTTTCCTCCCATCCCCCTCTTTGCATATTTGAATTACTAGATTATAATGAAGGACATAGGCATGCTAGATTTCTGTGCTCAGTTTGGCACTTTGTGAATGACAAATGAAAGCAACTAGTCATTTGATTTTCCGCCCCATCTGCTTTAAACATTACAAAGAAAACCTAAGGAACTTCACTTTTTATTACAGAAAAACAGGAAACTTATAATTGGGTTAAAGTGTTTGCTGAGACCAAAATCATCCTGTGTTCTACATGACTCAACTCTACGTGTTGCACTTTTCACAAATGGACATTAGCAGAGCAGCAAACCTGTGAGCTTCTGATGCTTTCCCAAGATCTGCAAGGTGAGTCACCACGAACGTTGCAACAGTGACAACTTCATTCTGCGCAACCTAGAGCTTGGATTCTGAAGTGGTACAAATACTTTCTTTTTCCTAACAAAATGCAAAGCCTTGAGAAAATAAGGGTATCGGAGCACATTAATCAGAATTATCAATGTGAAGGCTGTGACAGAAATCTGAAAAAAAACCCTGACCCATAAACAATGGCTCCTCTGTAAGAAGAGTCATTTCAACCCAGTAAAAAAATTGATCAGTAATTCAAACCAGAAATTGCCCTGAATGTTGAACATATATTGGAATATTTCATGGGCTGTTTTATCATTGCAACTTGTTGACATTATTTTGTACTTGTAACTTCATAGACTATAGCCATTTGTTACATCAGCATCAGACATCTGCACAAGCATTTTTCATGCTGCTGCTGATTTTTGTTTTTTCTTTTTTTACCCTGTTGGCTGAAAGAAGGCTAGAGCTCACCGAACAATATTGTGGAATGTGAAAGGCTATCATTAGGGGGCAAAACTGGACTTCAAAGAGGAAGCACATATGGTTTTGACTTTTATAAAGATGGCAGGTGGACATGAAAAAAGGTTGATTTCAAATTTATTTTCATGATAGTTGCAACTTCTTAAAAGTCCAAGATGATTGATTTTCAATTTGGAATTCCTAATAACTGAAACAAGATCATGGTTTTACAACTTCCTGAGGCAGCGTCTGAGAGAGACAAGGTCATGTTGGTATAATAAACCAATGGCAGCTTGGAGCAGAAAGGTTGGAAAAAGTAGCAAGAAATGCTTTGCAAAAGGCATTTTTAAGGTAAAACATACATAAGAAACAATAGGTTTCTGAAGTCAGCCTGTTTTGAAGCGTATGTTAAACTTCAAAGATGCTGGGCTAGATTTGAAAAGTGAACCTTTTGTTTATAGACTTGCTGAGTGTCACTTGTGGTACTAACTGAAATAGCAGTTGAATAACAGGCTTGAAACAAAAAAAAACCCCACCCTCCAGCAATGCTGTCTTCCCCTTAGTGATAGGTGTTTCTTTTTATACGAAGGAATACATGACACTTAATTTTCATTTCTGGATTATCACATGTCATTTTAAATCTAGCATCTGAAATCCTCTTGGCTAGAAAGTCAGAGCTCTCTGCACCTGTGGGTGACTTGCTGATGATGTGAAAGAATAAGCAACTGTCAGTTCTGAGTACAAGTTGAATTTATCCCTCTTGTAGATGTTGTATATGGTATTTTAATTGAAAAAGAATGTTACCCAGCTTGCCTATATACGGATATCCCTATCAGGGATAAGCATGTACTTGTCAGAAATATGACGGTGCCGGTACCAATGGCTCAAATATAAATACAACCTGCACAGGTTTAGGTTTGCATCCCTTTACCGGTTTTGCTGCTACTCTGGTGAGAAACTTTCTTCCACCCTGATTCCTTCTAATTCACTTTCCATTGTCTGCATCTGCTTCTGGAATTATGGACTACTCAGAATATGTCTTGAGTATACCTCATCCAAAAAGGCATATATTTCCACTAAGTGTTAATGTTATAGAAATAATGATAGTATCTTACAGGGATGATTATTTATCATCAGAGGTCAGAAATACAATAAAACTCTAATCCAGAAGTTGTCTGCATATTGGGACTTGAATATGCATTGTTCCTACAGAAGCAGAATTGACTGCTGCTTCGTATAAGCAAATATTTTCTTACCTCTCCAAGACTAGTGCTACATCACTTTCTCAAGTGAGAAGTATTAGTTTTAGTACCTGATATATTAAGCTGCTATATTGTGTCTGTCCTCAAGAAATAGCCTCCAGGAATGGCTTTTTAAGGTTTTCTTTTGAGGGTCGTCTTTATTTCTTTTCATCCAAGGTTATGAGGACTTTTTAGAGAGAGTGATATATTACTTTCTACTTTTGTGAAAGAAATGAGATGTTGGTGCATGCCAGCATATCTTCTGCCATTGAATTTGAAGAAAGAAATGTTTTGTCAGCAATTTAGTTTCCAGTTTGCATATTGTGGAACATGTCTCCTACCAAGCTAAAAGCAAGAAATTCTGGGTGTTTGCCATCTGTATCAGGCAATCTCCCCTCAGCAAGTCTTGCTCATAAATCTCCTACCTAGTTCCCCTCAAAACCACTCTCTGAAGCACTTGGACAGGGTGGGGACCGTGGTTATTGAACTGGGAATGGCCCCATCCTTCCATCCTCTCTGAGGTCTCATCAATTTCCTCTGCTGGAAACCTGGTAGCAACATTTCAAGGGTTCCCTGAAGGTGGATATAATCATCAAAGAATGTTTAACTTGAGCACACTTCTTATATCTGAATCAGTTTGCCCAGCTTCCTTGTGAGTATAGAAAAATGTTTCTTTTTTGTCAGTTAACATAATATGTTCTGGAGTGCTCTCAGGCTCTGTCTTCAGCCTACTTCCTTCCTAGAAACTTCTGTACCACTGAAATTGGAGGATAATAATAAAGAGAAGTGCTAAGCCTGTCCAAGTAATAAAAAAATGCTTCCACTCAGCCTTTCTATCTCTTTCACTCGGGATTTCCATCAGAATTCATCACTGATATTTTCAAGAGCTGCTGAATTAATCCATGTGTCTGATCATAAATTTATTCCTAATTTACACCAAGGAATATTTAAAAATCAAAGTACACTCTTTCTATTGACAATAGAAGCACATTCTTTGTACTTGTAAAGTTCAAAAAGTTTCCTCCTCTAGGAAATCATGAAGATACTGTTGGCAGAGCTGTTCATCCCTTCTAGCTTAGTTCCTCATAGTTTCCTGATATCTGTTTTGATGGGAAGTAGTCAGAGAATTCTTCATTTTTCTGCTGGAAAATCAGTGTGAAAGGAGAGGCAGGAAAAAAAATTTTTGTCCTGCAGAAAATACAGACTTTTTCTATAAATGCAAGAAAAAAACATTAGTGTTCCCTGAACACACACATTTTGATTCAAACAGTGTTTGGCCATAAACAGGCTGCTTTATTTTTTGGCATCTTCAGGGAAACCAAGCAGTTCCATAACTGGTTTTATCTAGCCAAAACTCAGGTTTGATTCAGTTTTCCTCCACAGAATATGTGAATGAATATATTTGAATTAGACATGCGATATGGTGTGCCCAAACTTGCACATAGGTGTCTTTGAGCAAAGTATATATGAAGCATCTTCTCTTCATTATAAATGATTTTCTTTAATTAAGTGAAAAAGATTGGTCTGCACTGGGAAAGTGTTGAAGAAGAAAACACAGCATGGAAAAAAAACATGGAAAATGTTTTAATTAGAAATTGCAACTGCCTTGGTCAGAAAAAATATTATAAACCCAGTGAAAAACATAGTCTGAAATGTGCTATGGAGAAAGCAGACATGATATATGTGAAAATACTCAGTCAAAATTAATTTTTTATTGGAAAAAATAATTTTGATCAAAAAAACCTTTTCACCAGGCCTATAAGGATATTTGATGTTTCACTCTATTGTGGTTGAACCCCAGATGGCAGCTAAGCCCCACACAGCTGTTCAGTCACTCCCCAGGGTGGGATGGGGGAGTGAATTGGAAGAGTAAAAGTGAGAAAACTCGTGGGCTGAGATAAAGCTAGTTTAATAGGTAAAGTAAAAGACACACATGCAAACAAAGCAAAACAAGGAATTCACCCATTGCTTCCCATCAGCAGGCAGTTGTCCAGCCATCTCCAGGACAGCAGGGCTCCATCATGTATAACGGTTACTTGAGAAGACAAATGCCATCACTTGAAACGTCACTCCCTTCCTTCTTCTTCCCCCACCTTTATATGCTGAGCATGACATCATATGGTATGGGACATCCCTTTGGTCAGTTGAGGTCGGCTGTCCTGGCTGTGTCCCCTCCCAACTTCTTATGCACCCCCAGCCTACTCACTGGTAGGGAGGTGTGAGGAGCAGAAAAGCCATTGATTCCGTGTAAGCACTGCTCAGCAATAACTAAAACATCTCTCTATTATCAACACTGTGTTCAGCACAAATCCAAAACACAGCCCCACACCAGCTACTATGAAGAAAATTAACTCTATCCCAGCCAAAAGCAGCACAGATTCTCAAACAGAATCACACTGTAATCTTCAAAAACAGGGCTAAAAGAGGCTGCCATGTAGTCTCTTTTTCTGACTCACAGAAGAGTCAGCTATAATGGCATTGTTCTTGACAGGATTTTGTCTAATCTATTCTCCATGATCCCTGGTGAGGGAGATGCTTTACTCCTCAAAACAGACTACTGCAGTCTTTCACTATCCTTATGTTTTCCAATATCTAGTCTATTAATGTTAGTCAGCTGTTTACCTATCCACCAAAGAGTAGAATAATCTTTTCAGCTATTTGTAGACTAATAATTCACCTCTCTTCCCAGCTGAAATTCTTTCAGATTTTCCTGAATTTTTTGTTCTTTTATGTTGATAATTATCCTTCTCTCTTGTCTTTGGGCTCTCTGAAACTGGTCCACATCAAAGAAGCACCCCTTAACCAGTTATTTCTCACCCTCTATCTGTGCAGTCATCTGTATCTTTTGTATCTATGTTATATTTTGCCGAACTCAGTTTTAGAGTGTTTCCCCAATTTTCAAGATTGTTCTGAAGTCTATGCTTGCTTTCCAGCATTTTTACATATTTATTCATGTTAAGAGCAAATTTAGAAGCATACTTACTGGTGAATTTATTCCTTTTAGTCAGTGAATGCTTCTGTGTGATCTTATGGTAATGTAAATAAAAGGACAAGGAACACATCTACCTAATAACATAATAACTGATTAGAAGAAAAAAAAAAAGGTATAAAAGCAAAAGATTTCAAAGTCAGCATTCATACAGAATGGTTGAGGTGTTGCTTAAAGTAAAGATCTAGGAGCTGGATAGAAGTTAATACCAATTGCTGGAGACCTTTGATTCCTAAGAGGTGGACTATTTTGAATAGGTCTCAAATAAAAATATACAGTCTTAATTATTGCAATCAGCATGTTTTCCAAGTTAAAGTGTGTGGTTAATCCACCCACAAATCATCTTTACCATGTCTGCTTGGCTGGACAAGGTGACCTCTAGAGATCCCTTCCAACCTCAACCATTCTGTGACAGGTTTCAGTGTTTTCAATGTCAAAGATTTTGCACACCGTAGTTTAGAAAGTAGTGCCATGATCACATCAGGAGGTGTCTCCATGTATCTTAGTTCTTGGATTATTTCATAGAATCATAAAATGGTTTGGGTTGGAAGGGACCTCAAAGATCGCCTCGTTCCAATCCCCCTGCCATGGGCAGGGACACCTCCCACTAGACCAGGTTGCTCAAAGCCCTGTCCAACCTGGCCTTGAACACTTCCAGGGAGGGGGCAGCCACAGCTTCCCTGGGCAACCCGTTTTAGTGTCATTTCAAAGTCTTTGAGTCCCTTCTGTTCCCTTAAGAAATATTATGAAGCGCACGAGAAGAGGGTTTTTTGTATCCAGTAAAAGCAGCTGAGTGAACACTGGAGAGACCCTGAGCTCAAGGAAAAAAAAGATTTAAGGCAGTATGGCTACAGTGCCAAATGGCCTCTCATGGTAACATGTCAATCGGTAAGCAATAGACTGTGTCTTTTTGGAAGGAAAAGTTGCTGGCCAACCTACACAATTCCTCCATCATTCGTTTAAGTTAGCATGGTAGGAAATGTTGCCTGGAGAAATCATTGCAGAAGAAGTCATAACAGTGAGGAAGAACAGTTTTTCAGGTGAGCTATGCTCAGCAAGTAGAGGGAATATTGAATATCTGAGATGAATGCCAAAGTTTTTGATTATGAGGGCTAAAAATATCAGAGGAATTAAAGACAGTCTCAATATGTATGTCTAGCTGGGAGTGATAAGTTACTTGAAGAGTCTTTCCCTGTCATCAAGCTAAGCTGTCAGTAGCTTGCAGGTAAGTATATGTCAGTATTTACCAGTTTATGAGTGCCGTTCATATTACGTTTAGATAACTGTACATACACATGCAGAATACAGTTCCAAGTAAAGAATAGTTTCTATATGCACAGAGAATGATGTTGCACCTGGTATCACTTTTATTGTTTTGCCCCAGATACAGTTAAGTGCCCAGAATTGTACTGTTCTGCCCTCTGATTTTTGGGAGCCAACTCATAACATTCTGCTGTAGCTCCTGTTCTCCTCTTGACATGATGAAGAAATCAGAGATACTCTAAACCCAAGTCAAAACCTAGTTTTCCTATTTATTATTTTAAAATATGAGAAAAGTCCAGTGATGTGATTGCTATTGTGAATCTCAGGGAAGTCAAGTTATTAAACAAAATCTCCTGTGCCCCTTATTTGATCAATTTCTAAAATAATTCCTAAAATTAAGATGTAAATACATTTCTTTGTTTGTGATTCAGCTTCCAGTGCCTGTTAAAGTATTCAATTGATGCATAATATTTTAAAGCCTTTTAAGAGCCAAATAAAATTATTACTTATAAATTATTAAAAGCCTCCAACAAATGGAAAAATACTTACTGAAAACTCCTTCATAAATAATGTTCAAACTAAATTAAATAGTAGTATAAGGAATGCATTAAAGTTCGCGAATGAGATCTTAGCAGTGTGCTCCCTTAACCTTGAAGTTATGATAGCTGGAGCACTTGCTACCCCTCCGAAACCTTGCGGCTCCAAGTCCTGGCTCACTCTGGGAAAGAAACATGTGGTGCTGCTGAAGATTGGAAAACGAGCTCGAGGTCAGGGGTCGACACAGTAAGGGAGTTTGGTCTTTAAGAGGTTATCTGTGGATCTGCAAAGCCAAAGTGTAATTGGGTTCTGTGATGTGATTTTAGTGTGTAATTGTATATGATCTTAGGTAGTTTCAAAGACAAGGTTGGAAGATTTTTCTAGCCTGCTTGTGATAGCAATTTTGGGGAGTCTGTGTAGCCTGAGATGGACAATGCAGTTTCTTGAGAAATTGTCATCAGAAGTGATACAGCTGGTATCTGATTCATTTTAATTATAATTTTAGCAAACTAGTAATATGGTTTGTTCTTTCTCCTCTGTGTAATACCAGTCCTGTAAATCAGCAGCAGGTAAACTCTTGTTTGCTTCTAATCTGGTGTTGCATCAGAGAAAATTTTTCATCTTTATTAAGACAGTACAAGTCACTGTAATTGATCTGTCAAGATATTACTTTTCTTTGGTCTTCAAGTAGGTAGTCTGACACTGAGTTATCAAGTTTCTGGTTCTTGATTATTCAAAATGACGTGAAACAAACATTTCCTATTGTTTTAGTTGTTTAGGGTTTCCTTGATTAAGCTGTCACCACTGTCAGTTATGTTCTTATAAGCCTGCTCGGATCTATTTCATGTTAAGAAAAAGCTCAGATAAATCCAGGAAAGCTTAATGTTTATCCAATGTGAAAATAATTACTCAAAAGTGTTATTCTTAATCCAGATAATTAGAGTGAGGAAGGAGAGATCAGTGTCATTGTGAATTATGCCCTGGCAATTGACTCTTGGTCCTTGTAAGTTTCAGGTGAAGATGTGAATGGATAAAGGTTAGATTAACCATAATCCAAAGTAGCTGCAACCTTAATCTGTTATGATACAAGGATGATCACTTAAAAAGAGCTGGATTGTGGGATTGTTTCTGGTTGGATAAGATGCTGCTCGACTGGGACTAGTCTTAAAACATGCTTAGCACCATGTCACTGCAGCTGTAAGCACTTGTGCACGGTTTCAGACTGCTGCAGCTCAGAAGCAGTCTGCTGGGCTCTGGCTGCACGCTGCAATACTACACTGTGGTGCAATATCTGTACTTTACATTAACGTGCTTTGGCCTGTGCTTCATGGAAAATAGATGTTAACTGTTACGTGGAATGATTTGCTCGTTGATTACTTCTCTGTGCAGTTAAACATATTTCTTTGTGTTCCCTGTTTGAAAAGTTCAGTGTGTCTACAGGCAGACATACTGTACAACTGCATGGGTAGGCAATTATAAAACCTGACCAATTAAAAAAGTAAAAGAGACAGAATATTTACTTTCTCTATTTTTTATACCGTTATTTTGTATAGTTTCTAATTACAAAAAAATGCAAAGCAATCTATGTCTATGTAAGGATAACATTTGCAGCTGTAGTATTCTGTGAGGTTGCACGGTTTTCAGAAATCTATTGTAGGCGAACAAGACCAAATCAAAACAAATTCACTTAGAATGCAGGAAAAGTAGCATTAAAAAGGGGTTATGCATGTATTCACACATACTACAAGCAGATACAGATAGAAAGTACCTGATGCTTTAGACTCTTCCCAGTTTATAGATATGGACATAATAGTAACAGCTCAGATGACAGTATGTGTGGTAACTCTTCATAAATACAGACTCTTGAATGCCACTGGTTACTTATTGGGAATAACACCGCAGAAAGAGGAAGAGAAGAGGGTGAAAGACAGGTCATTTCTTGAAAAACAGTACAGGAAATGTTTGGTCTCAGCAGATAATTTAATTGCATGGTCCAGTCTGTATTGTTTCAGGCCAAATGGAAAATAAGGTAAAGGCAGTTTTTCCCTCCTATTCAATTTTTGAAATGAACTACATGTATTTATTCTGCAGGGATATGTTTGTGCAGATCTCCTCCATCCTTACTGGAAAACTGGCAGCAGCATTCCTTGATGCATGGCTAAGGTGAGGAAATAGTTAAGAAAGTAATTAATGGAATGCGAAAGCTAATAAGAGGAAAGTACTTGAATACACACTTGAGCTAGAATCTTCTCTGTGAATAATTAAAATTTTTTAAAGTTCATTTCTGTATTTTTAATAAAGTATATCTCAATAAGACTCATTCCTGTTTTTAAATCTTTCTACACTTAACTTACTACCTTCTATTTAACTATTGTTAAAATTGCATTACTTTTATTTAAAAGGGACTTTAGGTAATGTTTATGTTTGTTGGTGTCTTAAAAGTAAATTCTGCAAGAGGCATAACATTCACAAGTTTTGTTCCTAACATAAAGATTACTCATTTAGAGCATCGCACGAAAGTGTTATGTTATTTCTAATGCAACATTATATGCTATGGATTCATGTGTATTTAACTGTTGTGTTCTCCTGCATCCTAGAGTCTCTGTCTTTAAAATAATGTTTCATGGAAATACATGTCACTAATAAAACTTTCCAAGCTTACGTCAGAAAATATTTTAGGGCAGGGATTTAAGCCTTCAAGCTTCAGTGTATAAGTCAACCTTTAATTTAAGAAGGTGAGAAAGAAACTTCCCTACTTGATAGCTCATTACAAGGGCATATAACACAGGATTGCCCCACACCTTTCAGCAAAGTCTTTTTGTGATGGATACTGAAGGGACAACTGGTCTCATGTAAGTAACATCGTGATTCTTACATTAGAGAAAGAAAAGAGGAAAGTTGGAGAAATATCCTTAGTATAAATGGCAATAAGAGCTAAACAATAGAATTGCTCATGCACATCCTGACTGACAATATTAACATGAGAAAAATGGTTAATGAGGCAAAACGTCTCTTCAGGGTTGAAGCTGCAGAGAAGGCATCACTTGAAGACAAGTGGAAAAGAAGAGTTAGGATGAAAATGACATTATAGAGCTTATAGTTGAGGACTCTTGACTTCTGCATTTTACAGAGGCAGACTGGTAGGCAGTTGACTGTCTCTCAGCTATGGAATATCATGGAAATGTCATTATTGATACATGAAGAAAGTAAACAATGTTGTTTCCTGTAAAAAAGCAAATAGTAAGAATAGTAAAAACTTTGAAAGTTTTATAAAATCAAAAGGTCAGTGAAATAAAAAAAAGAAATAGTAGCACATTAAGTGTGCTGGAGAAAAAGAGAAAGTCCTGTGAGGATATTTGTAGTGTCAAATGCCACAGTCATCTTTGTACCAATATCTATAACTTCAGGCTCTTTAGCTTGAAATTGCTTACGTATTAGGGATTTAAAAAAAAAAAAAAAAGAGAGATACTGTAACTAGACCTATTAAAAGAGAAGTAATGGAGAAAAAATGGAATAATTTAAACATCAAAATGCAAACGGTCACAGAAGATGGAAGGTTTTACTCAGAGGAAACACAAGTAACTGGTAAAAATGTGACATTTATCACTTCAAAGCAGACTCAGTGTTGAATGATGACCCAGCTCTGTCAATCTTTTTGAGTAGTGATGATCCCATGAAGCTCAGGGAGGAGGAAAAGAGTTTCTGATGAATCAGGCTGAGTATTGCTACAGGGTGGACAGCCTGCTTCCATGTTCAGCCTGTCCAAAGTCTGGAAGCCATACGTCAATGGAAAAAGCCTTGGCTGATTTCTCTAATTTTCCAGGATTAGTGGGTTTTTAAGCTAAAATTATGTTCTTCTGTAACTTCCATTAGTGTACCAGAAAAGGTAGTTCAAGAATAAAATAATTCTTGTAATGACTTTAAATCTTACCTGCTTACTGGCATGTTCAACATACATCAACCAGTTACATTAATGTATCAGATTTTTGTGAAGTATTATAATACAGAAATAAATGCTAGAATTGCTCTTGAATAGAACAGACAGAACAGCAATTTACTGACCATGGACAATTAAGAAAGAAGTAGGTAGCTAAGGACAACCATGAAACCAGTACAGATTAGTCACAGCTAATCTATTCTTGTAACCCAATTTCAATTTCAGAGAAAGAGGAATTTCACTTGTGTTTAATCTTGAATATAATGCAAGTTTCTTAACTTGCATTAAACTGAAGTATTTTAAACAAAAATCATGGAAATACATACAATTAATTTTTTTCTAGCAAATATAAGTGTTTTTGTCAGTGTTTTTTACTACCTAGTTCTTTTCCCATCCCACTAGACAAATATAATCTTGATGTTTTGGTGTAAGAACATAAGAGTGACTGTGTTGAATCACCAGAATTACATTTTGTCCATTAGCCTATTCCTCACAGTGGCTGGTAGATCAGAGAAAGAGTGCAAGAACATATCCAGTGGAGAATATTTTCCATCTTCTAATGATATCCGTTTTAGAGATTTCTTTTTATAGGCTTTTCCGTATTACTGTATTTTAGTGCCCTTAATAGTCCTCTGTTTAATAAATTTGCCCAGTTGCATTTTACTTCTACTTACACTTGTAGCATAATGTAGCAATGAGTTAGTTCAAACAATTAATTTAATTCTGAATTATCTAAAAAACCAATTCCTGATAAAGTGCTTATTTTAAATGTCCTGTCCAACAATTTAATTTGATATTCCCTAGTTCTTTTGTGAGACAGAGTGGAAATTTTTATATGAGAACATAAACAGAGAACAAATTCTCTCACCTGCCTTTTTACCATGTTGAAGGCTCCCAGTCTAATTAATTTGTCTGCCTCCAGAATGACTTGTCTCTCTTTGTTTATTCTTTGCCATCCTGGGTACACTTCATTGTATCTTTTGAAGTTCTACTATATTTTTATGGAGGTCGGAACAGCATCCAGTATTCAAGAAGTGGCTGCTACACCAATGACTTACACTAACATTTTTTTTTGTTTGTCCTCTATTATTTACATAACAATTCTGAACATTGTTTGCTATTTTTTTAGTTTTGCCACATGTTGAACTGATGTTTACTGTCCACAATGTGTCCACAGTTGCTTTTCTGAAACTTGACTTTCATACCCATCATTATATAAATATAATTGAGATTGCCTTTCCTGTCTGTATTTTTCTTCATGTTCATTGACAGTAAATACTGTTTCCTGGTCAAACCATCATGAAAACTTTCTACAATCAAGTGATTAATTTTTGTGGTGTCAAGTATCTTTGTCATCTCAAAATGTATTCTTTTTCAAGGTCATTTATGAGGCAGTTGAACTGCACAGATTTCCATGGGAATCCAGAGATAACTGCCCTCCATTGTGAAAGGTGAGTTTCTTTTCAAGTCTGTTTTCCTATTTCAAACTGGGTTTTGTCTTTTTTTTCAATGATATAGCTTTATATCTTATTCTGCAACAGACGACCTTAAAAAGTATTGGTGAGGACCCACCTCCCCCCCCCTTTTTTTTTTTCCAAATTAACTTATTTCCAGCCAGTTTACCTGGTCCAAAGATCCATTTCTAATTCTGCTCTGAGCACACAGATATACTTGATTAAAAAGATTGGACAACCTGCATGTAGCTTGGCTTTGCAGTCAGTACTCACTCAGATAAACTTTTACTTCTGTCCCAGATCTTTGTGAAGATATGGCATGGCTTCTAAGTTGGAGGATCAGACCTTACATTTGGTTTGACTTGTGGGCAGTATGTCAGCCTGTCTGCCATTCTGTTTGGCTCCTGCCTGAGCAAGAATAATAAAATACATGGGAATTTGATTCCTCAAAATTGAAGTCCCTATCTCTTCAAGGATGTTGAGTAGTGTTGAGTTCTCCCTGAAGCTCCCTGTCTTCTTTATATGCAGTTCAATAGCCTTGGTTAAGAAACAAAGACTAATTTCAAAGTATTTATTTAACTGCATGTTTTGATTGCTGTTTTTTCACTCCTGTGTTACTTGGACTCAGTCTTGCAGGACTGATCAGTAAATTCTCATTACAGGGACAGGTTTTTAAAAAAGCACGTCTATCAAAAGTTGTTATTCCGGCATGTTGTTTTAAAAAAATATTTCCTTCATTTGCTCTATGGAAACTGGAAATCCCTAACCTAAACAAGAAGGGTGAAAACATAAACATTAGTAGATAAGTACATATATATATTAAAAATGGAGTGCAATCTTCTAAAAGTATTATTTACTTAAGACAAAATATTTTCTGCTCTAAATGGTAAAATGACTGAAACTACATTTTATGGATATAAATGTATACATTAAATAGAAATTTCATGAAAGGAAAAACAACCACGTTCTGTAGTTTCAGTTAAAAAAATTCATATAATTTTGTTCTCTGTTAATACTTATTAATTATAACTTTTGCCTTCTTCAGTCCCTTTACGCAGAGGGTTTTGCTGTTAAGCACAAGGTGACAATGAGTGAAGGAGAGTCAAGCAGACTTCTGTCTTGTTAAGCACTGAAATGAAATCACTATTTTGTAGAATTTGTGAGTAAAAAAGTGCTAAGTAAATAAATGCTTCTGGTTCTAAAAAATTCACTTAGAGACACTTTGTAGTGAAATAAATAATTATGGCATTTAAAACAAAGGATTTGATTGTGTTCTCTACATTTGTGGGTTTTTTTTCCCCCCAGAATGGAAAATCTCCCATGTATAATGTGTTTTAAGGCATTATTGCTTTTAGGGTTTTTTTTTTACTTCTCAATTCTATTGTGACTGCAGACTCAAAAGTCGAATAGGACACTTACAGTCACTTATATAACATGAAGCTAATAATTTTCTGCCTTATTTTATGTGAAATATTTGAAATAATAAATGTTTGATGTTTGAACTAATAAATCCTATGATCTTTGCAGTGACCTTGTCACGTGATTAATGTACATTTCAGACTAGCAAAGTCAAATAAGAAATTTTCTTTGGTTGGGACACCTGTCCCAGAACATGTACCCTACGGCATAGTATTTCTGGAGCTCATCCTATTCATTGTCATGCCCATAAAGAAAGGTATTTTCCAAATTCCACATGTCTCACGTATGGCAGTAATAATCTAATATATAATGCAGAGAGAGTAGAAAGAAAATCTGTTTCTGTTTTTGCATGCTCTTCAAATGCAAGCCTTTCAAATACTACAAGATACAAGGCTGTGCTCATTATGGCATTTCTCATGTACCTGCTTTAGCTTTGGTGTCTGGATGCTGTTTGCTCCACTGAACATGGAGTTCCTCTTTTGAGAACAAGATTTCTTGTAAGTTTTCTTATGCTTCCTGGTTCTGATCAAAGGATGGAAAAGTTTTTCCTTTTGGTGCTTTGCATCCCTGATTCCCATCCTAATAATAAAAACACACTCAAAAAACCCCAGTACTGTAAACCAAATTAATCTGCTTGTTTCAAATCAGAGCATTCAGGCTAGCTTTAGTTCTGAGCTTCAAGTGCTATTTCAGGTAATTTCTAATAGTATCTGAAATAATTTACGTACGGTAAATTTAGTAGGAGTCTGATTTTCAGATAACCTCTTGGGTATGTTTTTTCCCTCCAGCCTTAACACGAAATGTTTCTAAACAATGGAGATTACTCTGCCTTGAAACAGGTCTGAGATGTGACCCACACCATACATATACTCTACTGTTTCCTTTTACACATTTCCTCATATTTCAAAGATCTAAAATGTTAATGATGCATTTCTGTTTTCTTTCTATGGCTTTTTTTTTTTTCTTTACACTAGGTCTTGGTTTGTTACAGATTTCAGTGTTATATAGATCTCATAATCTGTAAATCTTTCTAGGCTCTTTTATTGTGCAGTTGCATTTGTGTGTGAGGGATGAGACTCAGAGAAGCAGATGGGGCTCTGAAATTATCTTTCTGTGAAAAATAGTGTCAGTCCACAGAGTAGAATTTTGTATCACAAACTAGGCACTGCAAACATGATAGTACATTCCTAATTTTCTCTCTTTTGGAAACTGAGGAATTTACCGCTGTTTTGCCAATTACTAGGCCTAGCACAAAGGACGCAGCCAGCAGTAGAACAAACCAGTAACCAGATTCTATTGCAAACAAAAGAGTCAGTACATGGGTGATCGCTGGGGGTACAAACAAGTCAATCAGATTACACATAACAGACATCAACCCCAGGAATGATACAGCACAACAAACAACCGGTAGAACAAACAAAACAATAGTCTCCCATAGAAGAGATGAGAGACAGCCAAGCCAAGAGGCTGATAACATAGGATAGAGGCAAACTCATGTTGCTCCCACAGAGCCTGCATTCACAAGTACCAAACCTGACCAAGACCCAGTTGCAGAGAGAGTCAGGAGGTCCTTCCCCAACAAGGAAACTCTGCAAAGTGCATCCACCTCACAGACAGACACTCCACCCTTCCTGCAAGTGGTCCCATCTTTTATCCCTAAAGCAGGACACCTGGCACTCGTTTGCCCAATCGCTTTCCCTGCAAGGTTAGCTGCAACTTGGAGGAAAGCCAAAAGGCAAACTCATCACCTCCTTTTGAAGGACTGTGGGAACCACCCGTATGTCAATCTTAATTCAGGGCTTGGGGTTCAAACCCCAGCATTTCAACCACATGTGTGTATATATAAATCATAGCAGGATTAGGAACTAGTAAGCGGAATTCTTGGTTCAGGCACAAGGGCTCTGAACCAGCTTGTACTGTATGAGCGAACTATTGCAGTGCCCACTTCATTGGTAAAATAAAGCAGTGAAGCATAACATAGGGAAGATTTGCTTTGTTGATCTACTCACAGGGCCCAAATATCAACTCTTACACTTAGTGTGTGTCTAGCTTACCATCCAGTTCAGAAGTTGCCTAGGTACATGGGAAATTGGAAAATTCTGGTTCTGATCCATGATTTGATACAGGTTGGAACACATCTTGTGTGCCTGAAATAAAGTTGGGATTGTATTAATTAATACCACTCCTTCTGACATGAGAGAGTTTTCAAAGACAAAGAAACGTTTATATGAGAAAAACTATGTTATTGAGTTCCAGTAGAGATGCAGTGAACTTAATGTAATTTTGTGACTTTTTTCATGTCTCAGACCTTTAGGGCTCCAGAATCAGAAAAGAAAAGGATTACGACCATGACTTACAGTGAGAACTCCAGTTTAACTGAGTGCAACGGAAGTACAGAGGAGGAGTACAGCAAAACCAAAGTGCAGCGTGTGATCCTTTTCTTCTACAGATCTGGGTATGGTTTAAGTGTGAATTTGTTAAAACAGAAGTAAACAAACCTAGAGTTTTCTTTATTTGCTTTTGAATGCTGAGGCTTCATTCTCTCAAACAAGAAACCATTGAGTCATCATCGTATGGTGATACCATACACACTGTATATGTAGATATCTATGAGTCCATAGTCTTTTGTAATCTGTGGAAAGAAAATGGCACTTTTAGCATGTATTTCTTCTTTTAAGATCAATATCTAAAATCTGTCAAAAGAACCATCCTGCAGATCTTCTTGGTTTTTTCCTTTGTATATAAAATATGACCAACTCCAGTCTCAAGGTCGGTATTTCTACCACCTGAAGTAGGGGGGATGAATCCTGCCCCTTGTGACTGACAGGATAACTCTCAGGAAGGTTTAGGGAGAAAAGGCTACAGCTGCAGTGTTTCTTAAATACCAACTGTGTTTATCTGCCCACTCAGAAACTGCTCAGAAGGTAGGTGAAGTGTGATGTGTTGTTAGTTTTTTCTGTTTTCTCTTTAGGGAGGAGTAAGTAACTACAGAAATAGTGAAAGAGCTGTGTTTACAGAGTAGCCCAAAGCTGTAAAGTAAGTTATAGCTACCTTTAGCTAGGGTAGCTTTAGATTGTTGTTTTTTTAAAGAAAATTTTTAATTATTTTATTTTTAGGAGTACAGTTTGCTTAACAAAACTGGTATGATTATGCTGATTTTGGCAAGACCCTCTTCTTTTTGTGTCGTGCTATCTCATCCTTTGCCTTTCTCTTACATCCCCCCCTCCCCCCCTTGTTTCCTTCACTAATGTATAAACCACCTGCACACCTCCCAGCTAACATTCTCTTAGAGGAGACTCCAGTATTTGGTTAAGTCACGGGAGATGCGGGGATTTGTGCAGTCCTCTCGCTTACGCGCTGCGGAAGTGATGACAGAATAGTCCCTACAGTCACTAGAGAAACTGACACATCACACCCAATTATGCAGCCTTCCTGGCCCCTTGTGCTGTTCTTCCCTGAAATATCAGCTTTCTGTCTCATGCTCTATTTTATTTTGTAAAGAAATTTGTTATTTAAAGGAAAAGGAAAAATGATGTGCGGGGGGGAAGGAGTTAGTGTATCACTCTGAAGAAAGCTATTATAGAGTAAATCTTCAGGGACTTTCAATATATCAGATTAAAAGTAATTTAAACACTTGGAAACTTTTTTTTAAAGCTCATACAGACAAAACACCAAATTTAAACCCATGGTAATAGAGGAGTCAAGACTTGTCATTTACTGTGACACTGTCCACAGCTGTTGTGAGCTGGTGGGAGTTATTTGTCAGTAATTATAAAGTAAAACTATGTACACCAATCTGTATCTGCTCAGGATCCCACATGGCATTTAGTCAGCTGTAGAAAAAGCAGATTATTTTTCATGTTAGTACCGCATATGCCATCAAATGCAACCATGTTTTTCTTTCCTCATTCCTAGAAGGACCTGTCCCTTGCAAATGAGATTGCATGCGTGTCACAGCTTCCTTTCCCTTTTGCTACAATGGTTGATACAACAGAAGAACAAAAGAAAAGCTGACTTTCAGACCTTTGATTGTATTTGTAAGAAGAGGAGCAATTAGGTAAAAAATACAAGTTCCTGTGATAGAGGTGCATTTATCCTACAACTGAATTCTGGATTATAGGCAAGGAGCACTGATTACTACTTTTATTAAATTACCTAAGAAGCTCTCACTTCTGAACCTGCATGGGAAACTTTTATATCACAAAATATACTGCAACTGGTGTTCTTCTCTAACAGCTAGTACTTAAGGAGCACAAATGACTGTGGGAATTTTTTTCTGTTCCTTATTGAGTTGTTTTCCCTTCTTTTTGACAGCTGTATTAAGACAGTGGGAATACAACATTCAGGGTATGATTATTTGGCAATAATCGTAATACAAATTATGCACATATATTTGCTGTGAACTGCATACTAAGGACTTGAGAAGTTTCCTAGCAACAAAGACTTTTCTGCTACTATTTCCGGATTGAGACAGGGAGTATCCAAAATATACAGGATAGTGAAAGAGGAAAAACACCCAAGCCCAAGAACATGGAAAATGAGTGGTTACAATCACCACGTGGGAAAACAAACTAAGAAGAAAGGAATGTATTTCCCCCCCTTCTGAATGCTATTGCAGCAGAAGAGCTCCTAAAGGAGAGTGTGGTATAAGAATTACGTTGTGTACACGTTTTCTGGCTTTCTGCTTTGCAGCTACAGAAGTTAAAAATGATGGGATAGTGGTAAACCAGCCTCCCAGGTGAGGTTGTAGGATGTCCCTCATCCCCTCTGCCTAGACACGACCAGGAGCTGGGGACAGTGGCTCTTGCTCTCTCCCAGCTCCCACAGCACTACAAGGCAGGCTCACACTGTCTCAGGGCCCTGGTGGCCTCGCAGCCTCAAACTTTTTTCTTCTTTTTCCATTGTTGTTGATTTGAAACTAGGACAAACAGATCCATGTCACCTCAATGAGTGATGCAAAATTAGGTGGAGTGTGGTAACAACCTTTTTTTGGCTTCAACTGTTTGACAGGAGTCACTGGGTCCAGTGCCATAAGTCTCCATGTCCTACTCCAGTGACTGCCACGAGCACTTGGTTCTCTCTCCACCCTTTATTTCCTTTCCCCATATCACAAAATTTGTCATGTTATAACACCTGACTTAAGCAGCTTTACAGTTCCCTTAGCACTCAGGCAGGTAAGGTGATGGTGCAATAGAAGAGTTGCCATGTGCCTTGCAGAAAATGATGTGTTTGTTGGTATCTGCTTGAGCAAGAAATCTTCATCTATCTGAAATGCCAGGGGCAAAGTCAGAATTTCTGCACAGTTTGGACACCCTGTAGACATAGGCATTGCTAATACAGGGCAAATTTCAAGGCCCTAAACTGTCTTGGGTTTGGTATTGATCAGATTCATTAGACGTACACAGCCAGCTCCTTCCTTCTTCAGAGGTGACTGTCCAAGTGTTGCTGGATGTCCTTCATACCTGAACAGACAGGGTGCAAATTGTGCAAGTGCTGTAAATCTAACTTGTGAATCAGTCTTGACCTCCTATTCTTTGGACACTGGTGATGGCAGCTCGGCCAGCTCCTCTCTTTCCTTCTCCCTAGGTACACTGATTCACCCAGACCTAGTGCAGGTGATGGACCAAGAACTGCAACCTTCTATCATAAAGAAAGTGACTAAAACCATTCCCCAGCTCACCACAGGTTCAAGCTAATATAGCTCTATGAGAAATAATCAGGTGAGAATTTATTTTCTATATTTGTCTACATAAAAGCAAGGGAGAAGACATTAATAATTTTTAAATTAATGATTTATTATGTACAGCAGGAAAATATGTCTGTTTCCAAAAATGTGGTTAAATCAATGTTTTTATTAGTAAAATGCTAACACACATGCACATTTGGAAGCTGAATACTGAGGCACAGTTTCATCCTTATTCATACCAATTAGTCCATTTCAGTATGAATAATGGTATTGACTCAGTCACTTGCTTGTACAGGACTACCTACTCTGTGGAAGGGTCTTTGCTATTTAGTGTGGAGATCTGGTAGATACCATACTATTTTTCAGTATTGTAAGTTGTTATTGGCTGCTTTTTAACAGAAGTCCTTTTCGAACCCTTTATACTTGTGTGGTTGTAAAGACCAAAGAGGTACATTGGACTGTCTGGGATTTTTAGAAAGCCAGAAATGTTGTCTGAACAGCTTTTCATGTTTAGACAAGAACTGTGAAATACTCCCTGTTCAGTTTGCATTCTCTGGCCAGCATCATTCAGCCAGGCAATGTGGCAAATGTTTGTTTGTGACATTGTGAGCCTTAAATCTGGTGATTCACGTGCTGTGTACCCCGCTGGAGCCTCAGTGAAATGGGGTGTGATGATCAGCCTCCAAAACACAATGGTATTGTTAAGTGTAGCCGATGACCGAGACATAACTGTTGGCAAGATTATTAGGTTCTTGCAGAGGGGATCTGCCCTGGAAAAATGAGCTGAAGATTCAAAGTGATATGTTAGAACTAGATGAGAAAACAAAATTAAAAAATTTAAATTTTAAGTCAGTTTCTGTGGTAGGGTGGAGTCAAAGTGGGAGTGGGTGATTTCAGCAAGGAGTCATAGTATTGCAAGCACAGTTTTATATACTTCATTGCTAAATGAATGATGAGGTAATGGTAACGTGAAATTCAATAGCTTGTGTTTGAAGTACCCTGAGTAGGGAGCGATGGGGTCTACACACGTGCCTATGTGAAGGATGGTATTAGAAATACAGTGTTTAGACATTCAGTGGGGATATGACTGTTGTGCACGCGGAGGGTTATCTGATGATTTGAGGTGAAACATGGTTTGGGATATGGGGATTATCTATTCAAGAAGTACTACGTTATCTCGTTTCCTTTTTATGGGAACAGGTTACCTTTCCTATGTGAAACCACATACTACAAAAGTACTATGTATTCTACTGAAACACAGTCTTAGTTTGTGTTCTTTTCAGAAGCCCTTTGTCTTTAGAAGTGGCTGCCTAAAGTCTAAAAATATATTCCTTGGAAGGAGAGAGAAACATGGAATATATTTAGAAATACTTAAATATAACTTCAAATAGTTTTCCCATTCATTAAAAGTTTGCTTGACCCAAAATGTCAGGACCCACCAGTGTGAAAAGCAAGAGATGAATAACTCCTGTATCACCTTTCCACTGGTATAAGCCCCAACTTCAAGCCTGCTGGAGCAGGAGGTGTCTGGAGTTAATCCTGTAACTGCAACTGCTTCTTGCAACTCAGCCTCAGTGTATTTTGAGATTTAAATCCACAAATGAGGAGAAGAGGGAGACATGCACAATGATTTTTTCTCCATAGCAGCTGTTTCAAACCGTTAACATGCCTGTACCTTTAAAAGTAAATCCTGGGGGAGAGACTGAGAGGCAGATTGCAGTTCAAGTGCTGAGAAGCACACAATAAATATAGTTAAACTCAGAGGTTTCTTGGATAAATATGTCATTGATAATTGAGACAAGAGAAAAAACTGTGTAAGGAGGTTTGCACACACAGTTTTCGCTCTTGGAGTACACGGTGCACCTGATGAACACAGAAAAAACAAACGTGCAAAAGATGGTTAACTACCCATCAGTGAAAAAGCAAAGTTGTATTTGCAAATAGTCTTATAAAGGAAAATTAGCATTTTCCCATTGGAGAACACACCTTTGATTAATCAGACTTTTTAAACAATTATAATTTAGAAAACTGTCTGAAAATATAGATTTGTTGTTGAAACTAAATTAAAAATAATGGTTCTAAAATCACATATTTAATTTGTTAGAAATGTTATGAAGGCTGTACATAACTCCTGCACTTTTAAAGTTAGTGAGGATTGGTGAGGTATGTCTGAAAGGGTTACACTGTGTGTGATCTAGCCTGTTGGTGGGAAAGGATTATTTTCCTTTCTTAATCTTGAGTATCATGAAGAGTAACTTTTGAAAGATGTGCCCAGAAATCTGAAGGGAAGACATATAGACAGATTGCACACTATTTTTTTACTGATTGCTGTTATTTTTATCAGAAGTTTTAATACATAAGGTTCTTATTGCCCATGTAGAAAAGGGGAGGTAGAATCAATTTCCTCTTTAACATATTGATAAACAACTCCAGATATAGTGGTAGGGGGAGGAGGAAACTACATTTACCTTTGTGTGACCTATATAGGAATGCTGGAAAAATTAATTCCAGAATATTATGGTGACATTCCTTTAAGTTGTGGATATGATTTACATAGTAGGTCTTCTTGAGCCGTCCAGCTTCTTTCATCTTGATACTGTAAATTGCTTTCATTTCCAGCCCCCCATCTGTATGCTTGAGGTATTGTTGTGATAAATTATGGAGGTACAGAACTGAAAATGGTGTGTAGATTGTCTAAGAAATTGAGTGCAGTCAGCCTTCAAAGTGGTGGATGATGTGCTAAAACAGCTACCTTCCCCTGGTCAGGTCGCACATGTCGTCAATGAGCAGCTGCTTTTAACTTTGCCTTTTGCCCAGAGCACTGAGAGCAGCTGGATTTATTGAATTAATAACTGCTCCATTTGGGGTGTTTTGTTTTCCCATGACTGTGAAATCTGGCTGTAATGTTAGCAAAGTGTAAGACAGGTCTCCTTCACCAAACAAGGTGTGGTGTCTTTTTTGTTATATATAGTGCTAAATCCGTAAGGCAGAAAATAATTGGAAGACTGTACCTGTGGGGAAATGAAATGTTTCTTGGTAAACAGAGTTAAGGAAAAAGGAGAGAAGCACCTAAAAATGAGATAGGTGATACACACATGCTAAGTGTGATTTTGAGGACACTTGTACCAGTCCTCAAATTAATCTCTTTGGTTGCAACATTTATTAGTGGCCTCATTAAATCATGTAATGTATTCTAAACAGCACTAGAATGCTAGTGGTAGTCTTTGAATAAACAGTTTCTGTGCTTTGAACCAATTTTTTATTCTCAGGGCTCTGGATTTCATGAGGCAGGCTGAGAAACGGTGGCAGTGTGTTATGCAGATGGAGACGAGTGAACCAGTGGCCTCTGGTTCCTCTCACCACACAGACGTGAAGGACGTGCCCTACCACAGAGCTTCAGAGCAATCCTGCTTAATAGGCTTTTGTTTGGGGTTACTATAAGTAGGGCTCACTCATTTTCTAGAAACAATACATGAGGTAACGCCTTTGGGTTTTGTTAATCATGGCACATATTAGAATAATGATTCTCATGTTATGATTAGTCTACTGTGCTGAAAGTGTTGGAGTTACCTTAGTAATGCAAAAAAAAAGAAAAAAATAATACCTATGGGGAAGTTGGTTAGCTGTGGTCTTGGGATAGCAAAAGAAAAGAGAGGAGTTATTAGGAACATGCATCTGCGTGTGAAACCTCTTGTGTGCCCTAGTTATTGCAAGTGGAGCTTGGTATCAAATCCTGATCCTGTGCCTTCCTCAGCTTGTAAAAGGAGAAGTTCTGAAGCACTTTAGGCTTCTCTGACTTGGCTTCCTGCAAAAGGTTGGCATGAGCTCAGGAGAAATGGGACTGAATGCCAAGCTGCCATTTCTAACTGCAGTTGGACTCATTAGCTAAGCATGAACTGTGTCCACCAAGGTGAGTGGCTACTGTATCCCTGGCAGAGGCTATTTACAGGTGCCTTCAGCCTCCTTAAGACTCACTGGGAAAAGGTGGAGGATTTCTGACCCACTAGAGCTAAAGAGGTGCATCCCATTTTCAAAAGCTTGCCAGTCCCTGTCATACTTACCCTAATGAGGGCTGGCATCGGTACGTGCCAGCTTTTCTGCCACATCTTCTAATTCTGAAGACTCTTCCTTGATGAAATCTAAGGCTTTACCAAAACTGTGCACTCTTTTCTTGAATGATGAAATTAGCTGTACTTTACTTCTTAGTTCATTCATGTTCCTTATGTAGGTCTAGTGCCTCTGGAGTTTGAGTTTTGCAAATGGATTTAAGAAAAAATTATTTTGGTTTATATTATATGTATAGATTTATGGTTACTGACCTAGTAATTTTACTATGTGCAACTCTTAAGAGTAGAAAAGGTCATTTTTCACAAATTCTCAAATTGCTGCAGAGGTAGTAAAAGAAATAAAAAAAGTGGTGCTTTGCACAGACTCTGCCTCAAGAGTCTGGCTTCTCTGCTTAGGTATTTTCAGAAATGAGGCATATCACAAACGTTACGATGTGCCAAGTATTTCCTTCAGTTGCTTTTAAATAGTCAAAGAATATCAAAGTGATTCAGGGTGTTTCCTTGGAGAGTTCAAATTCCAAATGGGAAGAAAGGCAACTTGTTCACAAAGCAGCTATCCAGTCTGCAAAACAAGTACCAAGAAATTTGAGAGGGGTTAAGATGAGAAAACACAATAACTTGTCTCCTTGTTTTGTGTGTATTTCTTTGTAAGCAAACAGTTCCATCACCAGCTCCTTTTATTTAGGTTTGACATTTCAGGGTGCCTCCTCATCCAGAACTTGTTTTACTCCTTTCTTTTTCTTCAGAATGTATGGTATGTACTTAAAATATACAAAGCATACCCAGGACTGGTGTATTCTGCAGATCAACACCTTCAGCTTGTGTTCAGGTGCCTAGGTAGAAATACCTAGTTAGTGTCCACCTGTGAAACGTTTTCTTTTAGAGATGTGTATTTCTGAAGAAGCCAGTTCTTCTTCAATGAGTGTGAACTGCTCTGATGACGAGATGAAATCACCTCTTGTCATATTCTGTAATAGTCATCTTCCTTTTCTGCTCGGTAACTTTTTGTGATGGATGAAGCAAGGGTAACAGCTGTTGCCTTCAAAGCTTGAATCTATCTCCAGAGCAGCATGGTTCTGCACATTGAGGAGAAAGAGTTTTGAGAAAACAAAGCATGTTTGTATCATTAAAAGCTGAATTATAAGGCACGGGGGGTAGAGTAGTGGGGAAGTGAAGTAAGCAAGGGACTTTGCATGTTGACATTTTCTAACTGAAGAGTAGTTTGTTGTGTAGAAGCATTTGAAAAAAAAAAAAAACCAACCAAAAACCAAGACTCTCCTTGGAGCAACGAATGCACTGGCTATTAGAATATTTCTGTGAAAAGTGGAAGGCTGAGTCTGAATTAGGCCCTTGAGGGGAGTCTCATAGTGCTTAGGCAAACATTTGAAGCACTGAGCTATTCTGGGATAAGTTTTCCCTTCCCCTTCCCTTCTTTGTCCCAGCCGTTTTCTCCTTCCAAAATTTCCATTTGGGAGGTGAGAACCCTTTCCTGAATGAAATGTAATAGGAAAACTAATTTCTGCAGAGAAGTTACAGGCTTGGTAAAGTAGTGTTTTCTAACAAAAAAACCATTTAGCTCCAATCTCTCATTAAATCTCATCTATCCTCCACTTACCCCATTCCTTATAAAATATGCATGACAATTTTCCTCTCTTTTCTCTGCTTGCACATCACAAACCCCATGTTTCCCTCCTAGTTTTCTATCGCATGGGCTTCCAGCTCCAGCAGCTTCTCCCCACCTGCACAGGGAGCAGTAACAAGGAGCACAAGAAATGTTGGTGATGACCTGCTCTTGGCAGCAGCCCTGGAGAGGAGCAGCCATTTGAGAGAAAATTTAAGACACGCTTCCAGGTCACCGTTGCCCTGGGTTTGTGCCCATCCGGTCTTTTGGGGGGGCCAGGGTGAGTTCAGTAAGGTGAAATCTTCAGTTTTCACTTTGAAAAAACTCTTAAAATTAGAAGATGTTTTTACTGCGTCTGTACTGAAGTGTGATTTTATTTTTTTTTTTTGTTTTTCCTCACAGAGTTTTGCAATTTGGCCAACTGAAGGCATTTTTGAGTAAGTGGTAACAAGCCATCCCTGCTTTGAGTATAGGGGCACTCCTATATTTCAAAAACAGAAGGCAAAAACTTGAGATATTTTCCAGAGTAACTATACCTGTGTGGAAAATGTTATCCTTGGGAGTTAATTTTGTAAAATTATAAGCAATATGAAAAGAAGGTCTTGTAACAAGAAGGATGTGGCAGCTTTGGGAACAGGCTGAACTGCTTTGCCTCATCTGTAAGAACTTTTGTCATTTATCATAAGTCTATTGGGCAAAGCTTCACAGTGGAAGTCCAACAAAAAGAAATGTGAGAGATATATATTACTTAAAAAAAAAAGAAAAGAAAAAATTGCATCTGTGTGCTAGATCAAATTTGGTAATAATAGTAACAAGCAGCAATAGGTGTACCTTGACAGATGCAGAAACGTATTCTGTTAAACCCTAAGAACTTTGAAAACACTCAGGTTGTTCTGCTTTGCCTACGTAGAACAATCTGCCCTGAAGAACCAGCTTTAAATTTAAATCATCTCTCCCTCTAACTTTCTCATAATTCCTAGTCCCAAACTGCTCAGCAAGTTTTAGTTTCCTCTTTGATCTCAGTCAAGATAGGCAATACAGAAACAGGTATCCATTAATATAACTAAAAATGTGCAAAGTTATCTTCAGGATTGACGTTCTAAGGGGATCTTTACATTGTTTTTAATTTTACATACTCAATTTGCTCTTCTCTGCCAGGCTGCAACCCCCAATTTAACCAGGCAGAATGTTAAATGGCAAAAATATTTGCCATTTCCCTTCTGCAACAAAGCTGACATGCAGAGGTACTGAAATCCTGCAAGGGCTCGGCGTCTCTCTGTACTCTCATTCTTCTGTTGTGGGAGGAAACAGAAATCTCACAAGAAAAACTTTTCTCCTGACTTACTGAGACAGTAAAAATGAGAAAAAGCAGCGGACACTAGGGTATGCTTCATATTATGAAACTGAGAGTCAGATTCAGTGCTGTCTGATCCTGCCTTACTAACAGACATCCCAAAATTCTCGTTCACATGGGAACCAAGAAAATTGTTGTCCAACATGACCTAAATCTGGACTTACTTTAAGTCAAACTATAATTGAGCCCTAAAATTGCTGTGGACTTTTAAATTCTGATAGCACTGATGGAGAGTGAGGGAGCTCCAAATACTGCCTTTAGCTGAGTGAATTACTAACCTGAGATGAAGCCAAGGAAGTGATTTAAGTCAGAATTGCTGACCCTGTCTCTTCTACAGCTTTAGCTTCAAATACTTCCATAATAATGTTGGTAATATTTTTCCCCCCAATTTTAGCATAATGTTTCAACTAGGCAGGATGCTTTGCATAGTAGTTAACAGCTGATTTTCATAGCACCAAGTAGATTATTTTTAACTATGCTGTTTTCACTCAAATAAACCAAATCAAAACAGCATCATTCAGTGGTCGTTTTGATGGAGGGAATGTGCATTCACCTGGTCTGCTTGTGTTCTCCCTGGTTTGATGCTTTGTAGCAAAAAAAAAGACACCTAAAATTGTTTTAATCCTTTACAGTTACATTAAAATGATGTGGCTGTCCAGCTGATAAATGGATTCCATTGTATCTGTTCTAAATTTATATAGATAGCAAAGTTCTGCACGGTCATAAATGATTTATCTTTTGTATCTGGAGTAGAGTCATAATCATTCACTCTTTCTCAGGTCTAGTTTGGCAACTTTATCTCACTTGCAGTTTGCATTTCTGAAAGTGGAAATATATTCTGCAGCTTTTGATGTGTTGATTGGTAAGAAGGTAAAGACAGCTGCACACACGTCTCCAGAGATTCAGCTCAATGGCTAAATGCAGACCTGTAGTGCTTTCTTGTTAGCCAAGATAGATCTACATCCAGATGAACCACAATTAGTCAATAGTGAAGGCTATAGGTTCATGTGATCAGAAGCCACAAATCAGTTTTCCCTAGGACTTAGTTATTGGCAGATAGCGCCTTAGGCTATGCCTTGCTGCTGCTTGCCTGACTGTAATTTTTCCCCTAGTGAAGTTTTTAAAGTCACATACTGAGACTGGAGCAGTGATCTCCTGACAACAAGGCTGTCACTGTCCTGTCAAATATCAATTGCTTATCAAACAAATTGTCTGCTACTTTAATTTACCTGGCCTCTCTCTATTAACAAAGCTTAAAACGCTGCTGGTTTCTCTACTGCTCTTTGTTGGTACCTATCTGCTTACCCACATACCTCATTGTTTTGATGTGACATGGGCCAAATCCTTCCTTCCTGCGACACTGATGGAAACACACCAAAATGATTTATAGCCAAGGGGACTGCATATCATTGTGAACGTCTGAAACCGTATCAGTAAGCCAGGAAGGAGCCCGAATTCCTGCTGGAATCTAAACCCCGGTCAGAAATACTTTTCTTTCAGAATGTTTGGTTAATGTATTTATTTGCTTGGCTAGCCTCACATTGTACACAGCTTTGCATTTGGTTTTGGCTGAAATTAGAAGAAAAAATATATTGTGAGGAAATTTCATCAGAGGCTTTCAGAGAACTTGGGGGGTGGTGAGGATAAAGCCACACAATACTCACAAGTGACAGATAAATATGATTCCCCTATTGTACAGGAAGCTAAAATGATTCTCAGAGAAGCTGCATTACTTCATCACTCAGTGCATGAGTTGTAGACTCGCAGACAAAGCCCAAAGGTTTTATCGTGTGCCCCTATTTGTAGTTACCAGCCAGCCTGTCTTCTCTGTAGACAATTTTACATGCCGAAATGGCATCTGCCGTGGCTTCTGGGCAGCACACTAGTTGAATCAAATCACACCTTTCTCATTGCTGCTCTGCAAATAAAGGAAAAATTAAGGCCAGTAGAAGTAAAAGTAATTCTTCAATGAACTGAGCATATAAAACGTGCTCTAAAATTTCCAGCACCCTGCAGTGATGGTGATTAGTTAAAGAAACACCACAGACTTGTTACTATCACATCTTTTAAAACCTTTTTACATTACACAAAGATGGTCTAAGAAATTAATTAAAATGTTGGACAATAACATAATCAGGGATATCTATATTTGCAGTCTTTTCTCTGTGCTTGCATAAATCTTTTGTCTGTCAAGTACAGCAAATAGCTAATTAGCCCCGTTTTAAGTGCTTCACTGCTTATATTGGAGCTATAGTCATGCCCTAGTGGGATGGTTTCCAGGAAACCTGATACATGTTCTCGGCTGAAAGAGCATATGCCTATTCGTAGGCTGTTAAGAAACTGGTAGAGATTAGAAAATGCTCTTTTAAAGAAATCGGTTGTTTATCAGGTGGTTTTCAGAACACATCTGATCTGTCGGCATTTTAAAGACAGAGCAAGCCAAAATCCGCAGTCTCTACGTGGCTCCTACACAGCAAAATTCTTGCCGGTGTCAATCAGAGGGTTACTAAATATGGGCTGCGGGATGTCACCTCATGTGTTCCCTAAAAGGTAAGTTTTGATATGATTGGTATGACTCATCGTGTTAAATTCTTGCTTTTAATCGCTCATTTTCTGCTTGGACAAAAGCTCGGCATAGTCAGAACTGAACTAATATGCACTTATTTTGATGAACCACCTTAAAAACATTAGCTAGTGAATGCTATAGCACTGTGTGTTGGTATTAAAATAGTAAATGTGACAAATAATCAAATCACCTTATTTTTACATAACAATCAAGAAAAATGTACTTAGACAGTGGTGCTGGGAGATTCCACTCCCTCCTCTTTCTGCATAAAAACCTTTACGATAGAAAGGCCTCATTGAGGGCTGCTATAACATACAATGTCACATGCCATTTCATGCTGACCACAAAAATAACTCAAGGCGCCACTCTGCTGCAATTAGCAGCTGTAAGATTATGATGTTTTGACACAGGTGAGGCAAAAACCTCCAAGCACAGAGTGAAGATATGACTTACAGAACTATTTCCTCACAAAAATACCGTATTATTTATACACCGAAATCGTAAGAAGGAAGGACTTTTTTCAGACAACTGAAACTAAGTCCTGCCACCAATTAATTTCCAGTGTGACAGCAGAATTTGTCTACTGTTATTTAAGAATTTCTACTAGTATTTGGCTTCTGAGTAAATATGTTTGTGTCTGCTGCTCTGCCTCATCAGAAGGTATCAATTATGGTATAAGATGACTAAATACCAACCTTTGCTTATGCCTCACTATCTTTTATAATTATGAGGTAGACTCTATCCCCCTTTACTCCTCAAGTAGCACTTTACTCCAGGTGGTGTAGCTGAAGATACACTGGGCTACTAATGAAGTAGAATATTGTATATTTGAAAATGATAATCATATAAGTCTATGTTTTATTAGCCGAGTGAAAGAGCATCTTACAGATAACAAGCCAGTATTTTCTATGACAGTTTTTTGAGATGTGATTACTATATATACTACAGAGCTTTTGTAATGTAACTTGGGAGCAGATCATTATGTTAAAAATGTATAAAAAGGCATTAAATAGTAGCCTCATTCTTCCTTTCTGTGCGTGTCTGTTTTCAAGACTTGACATTCCCCTGATACACGTTTCTACGATACTTCTTCTCCAAAATGTAATTTATTTTTTTTTTAAATTAAAAAAAAAAGCTGGAATTTGCAGCTAAAGTATAAAGAACACAGGGTTAACATACCAGATGAGTTACTTCTGTAGTAAAAACCCATACTCATGTCTAGGAGCACTTCTGTGGTGCACAAAAATGAATGTAATTTCAGCTTGTCTTGCTCCACAGATTTCCACAAGATGTTTAGCGCCTGCTGAGTTCTGCAGAAAGAGAAAGACCCTGCTAGGGAGGTGTCCCCCAGGAGGGAGGTGGCTGGGTATGGGGGCTCCATCATCCATGTGTTGTCTTGACTCTCAGGAGGCCTGGCTCTGGTCTAAGCATTCTGTGTGCAATTTTTTTGGTCAAAAGAGAGAGAGAGATCACAACCCTGCAGCCTCGGTCTTAGAGGAGGTTCGTAGGAGGGAGGGAATCCGTGTTGCACTCCTCAACGTAAAGTAGCTCTAGCACTCACTGGGGTGCAGGGGATGGAGCCTGGACGTTTAAACCTGTACTCACCACCACTACCAGTGAACTGAGTTGCCCTGGCCTTACTGTTGTTTAATTTGAAGGCCTTGCTGAACTTTCCTGTTTAGCAGGAAAGGCTGCAAATGCAAAACCTGCAGGCCCAGAGCTCTGCTACTGGGCAGCAAAGTGGAAGATACTGGCCTGACTGGATGGCTCCAGGCTGAATTTGCGGTTTCTAAAAAAGGGATAATAACATTCCTCTGTCTCACAGAAGTGTCACCGCTTTAGATATGCTAGTACCTTTGATGTGCTTGTATTCTGTGGTGAGAAATGGTAATAAGTGCCGTACATCCATTAAATACTGTAATGTGACCTCCATCCTCCCTCTGTGCTCACTCATCTACGTACATGAGCACATACATAACCATACAAATATACCTATCCAGATAAATATCTACATCAGCTTTGGTCCTATTCAATTATCTGAAATTATTTTTTTGAGCATGATGGGTTTTAGCACTAAAGGGAGTGAATGAAGCTCTGTGCTTCAGCTATATCAGTAGGAGGGAAGGGAGCGAGAGGGGTGTTAGGGAAAGGTAAAGTTCATATAAAATCGGATAATGTCACCTGCTGCTCCCCGTCATGCAACTTAAGAAATGTAGAGGAATTTACAATGTACAAATGTTCTGCGTTGTAACTACTGAATTTCACGGTTGCATATTTGCCACTTCTGAATTTGTAACTGGATATTAGCAATTTCCAAATGGCTGGGATGTTTGTGCACACGTAGTATTTGAAAAAGTGTAGTAAATACATGAGGTAACCTGCATATTCACTGCAGAGAGCACAAAAGGAAACAAAAATGCTAAAAAATGTCATGCAGTAAGTATTAAACTGGCATGACCACATTAAATATGCAAGCATGAGCTGATTCGATCTCCAAAGTATTTCCATAAGGATGTGATAGAAACAGTTATATTGTCCAAATAAGAGGCTAAAGCCAAAGGGTTGTGGATAACATGGTTTAGATGTAATGAAACCATTAGAAAATATTGCTAGAGCAAGCTCCAAGTTTTATTTGAGCATCTTGTGTAACTTTGTACAGAACAGGATGAGATCCAACCTGTCAGTGGTACTTGGGTTTATACACCAACACGAGAGGTAAAAATTGCAGAGCTAAAATACTCTCTGGTTTTATTCATCTCTTCTGAAACGTCTCAAGTGTCACTTTTAGGGGAGACACTTCCTTCCAAAAATATAAAAAGTTTTCTTGGTACTAAGTATTAGGTGACCACAACATAGCATATCACAGTTACTGTGTCATATAATGATATGCAGGGGTTTTTCTATTCTATTTATATTTCTTTTTTCTATTATTACTATTATTTGCTGTTACTCTGAAAGTGCTAGAAACTGTCTTTTTATTTTGCATTTCTTCAACACATCACACACCAAAGTACATGCTTCTGCCTGGGCATCTTTGATACTATTATCCTATCCCATCTTAATTCTCCTATTTTAATATTATTATAATTATATCATATCCTATTATGATATCCTTGATTATGTCATATAAATAGGTGGGTGCAAAAAGGCAAAATTGAAAACAGTGCAAAGTTTTAAAAAACATTAAAAAGCAACTATTGAAATTTCCAAAATGAACATTTATCTAAAACTTAGTTCTCTAAAACAAATATAAATTTTTTCCTTGGAAATATTAAGGGATTTAAAAAAAATATTCCTATTCAGAGGGAAAATTAATTTCAAAATATTAGAAGATAAATCCCATTAAAAATAAACTTAAAAAATACTCGCGCACTCTAGGAGGTATTTGTGAGGAGGTATGGCAAAAGGCCATAATCATCTGCTTCTGGTGATGTTTGTGAATAATGATCTAAACAATGCTTAGCAGAGGGAAGTGTTAATTTCCCCTTTACTTTACTATTTTCAAACTCTTCCCTTCCAAACCCTTGGGTTAGGAAGTTTGCCCCTTTCCATTAAGGCCCTTTGTTTGTGACCTGCTGCCAAAATCATCTGTATGCTTCGTCTTCAGTAATATTGAGAGTTGTACCTTCCACAAGTCTTTGGCACTGCATGATGAAGCGCTCTATTTATATTAAAATGAAGAAGTTCCTAAGGGAGACATAGAACAGAATGAAACAACAAACAGAGCTTTAGAGACTGAATACACAAAGTGACAGTGACAGTAAAATGGTAGCTCTTGTTACAGAGTGGCCCAAAGGACTACGGAAAGACTTATAGTATGAGCCACACTGGCTTGAACTTGGCAGCTCTTACAGGCTTACCTACTTGCCACGAGAAGATGTTTTACAAGACAGAAGTTAATCAAACAATTTCTCAAGATTACACATCTTGATTTGGGATGCTATTGAGATAAGATGTTGCATGAGGCTTTGCTACATATAAATTAGAGGAATTATTTTAACATCAAACCATATTTCTTTATTTAAATCAACACACAACTATGTTGCTGTTGTTATGATTTACTTAGTCTAGATAATAGGACAGAGAAGACAGAGACGTCATGTTACACGACAACTAATGCCCTACTGTTTTCAACTTGAGGGGAGGGAGAAAGTGAATTAAGCTGCTGCTGAAGTGTGCCCTGCAGGTCAATTTGAATCAGACAAGAGTGCTATAAAGTGGTTTATTGCGGCGGGGGGGGAAGTCGTTGTTAAATTGCCTGGAGGACTGCCTCAAACTGACCATGATGAGGGAAGCAGTGAGGCTGCTGTGCCCTCTCTTCTGATGATACAAGCAATCCACCCAGCCATCCAGAGGTACCAGGTGTGGAAAGAGCAAAAGGGTAGGAATTATTAAACGTGAATTTCAAAGAAAAATAGTATTTTACAAAGTATTTTTAGAATGGGGAAAGAAGATCAGATATGATTTTTTAAAATTAATTTTTAAAATAAAATTGAGGAAGCAGGAGAGGGCATTGCAAATTGCTGTTTTCTTTGCACATTGAAGCCCTCTCTGGGTCAATAGAGCAGTAAGTGAGGGGACGTGGTGCTACCAGGAGAGGAGAGTTAAGATTGAGCATCTGTGAAGGGAATAGGCTTTTATCTGTTTCTGTATTTGACTTCAGTGTATAATTAATGTTTTATATAAAGGAAATATTTGTTTAAGATTCAACCTGCCCTTTCCCAGGCAATGAATTAACCAGTTACAACTTCCCACTAAGTACCGGTAGTGTGCTTCATACTGGTTCTGGTGCAAACCAGAGGCAGGCTACATTTGACATTTCCCAACTGTAATAGCATACACTTAAGGAACTTATTTTCAGTTTCAACATCTGCTACTAAAAGAGCGCACCATCTATTGGAAATAAATAAAGTGGTAGTCAGATACTCTAATGAGCAAACTTGTTCAGAAAAAAATTAATTGTTCCCTGTGGATATAGATCTGCAGATGTTGATAGCACTGGCAGGGAGGAAAGATCACCTTTTACAATGCAAAGACATAATTTATCCCATTCCTAACCCACAGGAAGTCAAGACCAGGGCATATCCCTCATGTCTTTATTTTTTGAAAATCATTTCTATGAAGAACAAATGAAACAAAAGTTTAAGACACCTGAAAACCCTTTCTGTCTTTTAAATTGTTCTTCCACTGTTTTGGGGAGGAGGGTGGATTGAAATGTCTTTTTCATAGATGTCATTGCAGAGGGCAGGAATTGTCAACTTCAAATAGGAAAAGTTCCCAGAATCAAAAGCTAGACCTGTTTTTTGGGGATCCAGTTCCAGATTGTATCTGCCTCAGGTCATGTTGTCTGATACACCACCATCCACAGAAAATGTGCACTGAACAAGAATTTTCTGTCAGCACCCACTTTGGGGATCCGTCACTGCTGCACTCAGCTTCTCCCCTGCTTGCCATTGCCCTGCAATTAGCAGGAGCCTCAGAAGCCATTCTTCACTATTATTGCTAATACCCTCCAAATATGGGGAAGGGAGAAAACAAGGAGAGTGGAAAGGAAGATTTGGATATTCATTTTCAAATAATAGTATAGGGGTTTTTTTTGTTTTCTCTGCAGTCAAGAATAGGAAAGATATGAAGGGATTCAAGATTGCATAAACTCTGAGCAGAGGTAGCTCTGCAAAGTGTCCATGAAGACCAGAGTTTGAAGGAAATGACCACTTCCAAAAGGGCTTCTGTCCTGGTTCTCCAGGCACAACCCCATGGGCCAGCCATGCAGGCAGGCCATGAGCAGCCCCGAGTCAGCTGGGAGATCCAATGAAGGCAGCTGACTCACAGGTGTATCCCATACCACTTCATCATGCTCATTATAAAAGGAGGGAGCTCAGTGAGGGTGGGATTACTCCTCTCCCTGGGGCTCCTCTCTTGTGGTCTTCTGTTCCTGCTGTCGGCATCAAGGACTGGGCTGGGTAGAACCTTCTATACTTTATGTCGATTGTCATTTCAGTTTTGTTATTCTATTAAATCTGCTTATACTTCAACTCACAGGCCTTCTCTCTTTTTTCCCCAATTCTCCTTCTCAACTGAGGAAGGAGCATGGAGTGGTGGACTAACCGCTGTGGTTTATCCCTGAGTACTGGCTATGCGTAGACAGTTTCTTTCTTCACAGATTTTGAATTCTCACCATGAAATATATGCATAACTTTAAAAAAGTGTTTTATTTAATCATGATTTCCAAACTTTTTTAGTAAACCAATTATCTGTTCTATCTTGATCATGCTCCTCACCCAAAACTTGATTGTGTTTAATATTAAAATTCCACTGTTTGTTAACAGATCGTACATCAGAGAGACTTGAGGTATTTTTCATAAATCAGCTAGTCCAAAATGTGGATTTGTCTCTGCTCCTTGGGATCTCTGTTAAGTCAGTTGAGCTGCACTTCTCATATTAGACTTCGAGGCATCTACCTTCAAAATTCCTGGAGACAATGAAGGTAAAAATTTGGAGAAAGGCAGTGCAGTGGGATTCTTCCTCTTGGCAAAGCACTGTGGAAGAGGTGCTCCTTTTATTTCCACATATTTACTATTTTTTTTCTGTATAGGAAAATTTGTCGGAGTTACATTGGATGTCTTGGAACATGTCCTTGTGTCTTTAACCTGTTTTGGTTGCAGTACAGGTTTAATTTCTCTGGCATCCATTTCTGGATTTTCTTGGTAGAACTGTATCAAAGAAACAGAGAAGTTTGCCAAGTTTGGGAATTGGCCAAAACTAAAATAGGCATTTCCAAAGAGATTAGGGAAGATAATGAATCAATGAGACCTTTTTTTTTTTAATATGTTTTTCTGGTTACAGTAGATTCCTCAAGTCTGTTTAGGGAGCCTCAAAACATGCAGTCTTAAAAAGGAGAATATTGCACGCATGTCCCTGTCACTGCCATCTTGGGTTAATTCTTCAGAGTTCATGGTGTGGCTAATTCAGCTGACAGGGAAAATACTGTGGGTTGTGCCCCTTGTGACCTGTAGCTGTGAACTGGACACCAGAACATAGCACCAGACTCCCACCACTCCAGAATCTCCATGTAAAGCAAAAAACTCTCCCCTTTAAAACTTCAACTAACCTGCCCTTTGTACTGATCATTGTGCTGAGTACAATGGTTTATATACTTCTGAGGCTTTAATCAAGCAGTCTGTAAAAATCAGCTGGAAACAACGTATGCTTTATTGTGATTAAAATGCTTGAGGCAGTAGTGTTAAGTGCAAATGACACTATGTAACAGCAAATACATATTATTGGTTATATCTTCTGCTAATGTAAATTCAAATAGCTGTGTTTGAGGCCATGTTTCTCTAATTCACTCTGTAAAGATTTCGAGTAAGAGAGATCAATTTTAATTAAGTGCATGTTTTAGAGATCATATAAAAGTAGAGAGGGAAAAATCATATTTTTTTACTAGCAGGTTATTGAATATATTGTAGAAGATTAAAGTTCTGCTTTTGTTAATTAGGCTTTTTTATGATGTTACAGAATTTGGAATTAGCAAAGATCAGGAAAAAGCTGATTTTTCTCTGAAAAAAATTACAAGAATGAAAAAATCAAAGGTATACATTAAATTCAGAGACAGAGATAAAGCTACATTTCTTCTATGATAAGCTGTTATGACAAATATCTTTCTGTGAAATAATTTGTTGTCTAAACTTGCTAATGTAAAACAGTTTAACTAAACTATATTTGTAGCAGACAGTAGAAATACTCAGATGGCAAAACAGTAGCTTCTTCCAGACTGGCTCAGAAGTGTAGTATAACTGAGTTTTATGGTGTAGCAGTTTTTATCTGCTGTAGTTATTCCATCAAACAAATTGATTCTTCCTTTCCTGACCAGAGTATAGTAAGACTCAGTTGTGTAAAATGCATGTTCAAAGAAAGGAAGAAAAAAACTATGAATTGTCCAACTGGAGAGTACAAAGGGCAGCAGGGTGGACAGTTGCCTCTCTTTCTGTACAGCCATGTGCTTGAGTGCTCTGTTGCCTGTGTGCCTATGGAAACGGATCATCCTGGTTTCTGTCTCTGTGGGTTTGTTAATGACCTTTGTGCCTCAGTCTGGGGTAAAGGGGCTTGGAAGCAGATGGGATGGAGCATGTCTCCTACCATGTGGACACCAGCATCAGAGACTCCCCTGGCCTTGTCTTCCCTTCTCACTTGAAGTGTCTCATGTCAGTATACCACAACTGCCCAATAAAGCTCAGCTCTAAAGTCTCTGGGCCCCATACGTCTTGCTTTTGTTCTCTGGATCATGTTCATGGTCAGAGATTTTTGTGGGTAGTAGTTAAAGTGTAGAGCAGGGTCCTTACTTGTAGTGGGAGGATCTTTCGTTATTATGCTTTCTGTATTATGTTACAAAATTTGGAGTCAGTGAATATCAAGAGGAAGCTGATTTCTAAAGAAGGGAAGTTGCAATAATGAAAAAAATCCACAGTATACAATGTAAATGCACTTCCTCCAGAAAGAAGTGGAAGAGTAATTTCAACACATTTTAATTAATCAGGTTTTTAATTGCTGCTGTAATCATTAGATATTATATATCTGGCCAGACTGAACAACTTGGTCACTAAAGGTCAGTAGGTTAAGGCAATGTTTTGTACCATGTTGTGAGCAAAGCTCTCCATTTTAGTGTTAGTAGATATGCTCCAGTTGCTATATTTTGGTTTAAAATGTATCACATCTTTTTCTCAGAAGACCTGAAATAAAGATACAGAGATGCTGTACGTAATGACAGGCCAAATTTGTCTCTTGACTATAAATAATCGTAAGAAAATTAAGGTGCAAAACCATGCGTGCTGTAATTGTTGCATACTTATTAGAAGCTTTCCCTTTCCAGATTCTCTGGGTATTTGTTGCCCGTGATAATGTGAATACTTAAGGGGAAAGTGTAATTAGCGACTGTGTAGTTCATTCAGTAAACATTTCTGAGCTGTTTGATGTGACTGAACTGAGCGTCACATATAATTTTACACTTTTATCCTACCAGGCAACTGACAGGTCTCTAATCTCAGTCTCAGAGCTTTCACTCTGCTTGAACTTTGCTTCATAGAGGTCATTTTCCAACCACTTGGGAGCAGGAGCCACGTCCGTTAAATCCCACAGAGTCGATAGATGCGATAATAGCTTTAGGCACATTTTCTTAGAACTCAGGGGAAAAGACAATTTCAATAAATGTAAAGCTATACTATCTACAATCCGCAGAATATGTAAGCAAATCTCATAGGAGCACATCCTTTTTTTTACCTCTTGGCAAGAATCTCTGTAATAATAACATGTATTTGTTTGTTTTCTGTATCAACATTTGATAAGGGTAGAAAAGTCATGCATGAAGCTTTAAAAAGAGAATAAAGAGGGGGAGAATGCACAAGGTGAAATGACCAGCAAAATATTCCCTCAGGTTTGGATTTTACAGGCTATTAAATAGTCTAATACATATTTCTACCCTCAGAGAAAGGCAGGTGGTAATGTGGGTAGTGTGGGCATGGTGGTCTGACCATCATATTGCAAATACGAGGGCAGGTATTAGCTCAACGTACAAACTGTTGGCAAGAGAAAAGTAGAGACCAAGCAGCTATAAATGCATGCAGCTAGCATGCTAAATAGGCTTGTACACATAATGCTTTGATATATCTTGCATTGTATAGATCACAGCTCATCAAAACAAGATTGCCGGTTGTATCTGTCAAGATAATTAACAGACAGTTCCTCTGTAGCAGATGTTTGAGATGAGTAGGAAGGACACTTCTTCCCTTGACATGGCATCAAAGAGGAAACAATTAATATTAAAGTAAAATGTGAGTTTTTTTCAGTTTGATCGTAGCTACCTAACACAATCTACTCCCCTCACACAATGAAAGAATCTCAGCCTAACTGTCAGACACTCACACTGAGATTGAAAATAAACTTTCCAATTCTTTCAAAATTTTTCTATTATCTTTGATTATTTTTTTTCCTTGATATATTTGTGGTGCAAAGGAATAAATTTTGAAAGTAAAGTATGCCCTCCAGCAAAATATTTTACTCCCTTTGCCTTGGAGGATTCCACTGCAGCAGAGAGAAAAGGCAGGAAAAAAAAAAAAAGCCTTGCAGTGTAGCTGGAACAGCTTCAAATTCAATAGCCTGTGAGATTTTCCTTTAAATGATCTTTCTAAATATAACAGTTCAATAGGTCAGTGGTCAATATGAATGTTATCTGCAGGCTGGAGCTATTAATTTCTGCAACACTGTTCCAGATGCCAAATGTTAGCCTAACATTTTATATGCCAGCTTTCTCACACATACGCTTAAATGAACATAACACAAAGACAACTGAGCGAGTGGTGCTGGTACTCCAATATTAAAAATGAAAATAGCTGCCAGATCACAATACAGAATTTTTGAAGTTGTCCTGCTCTTCTTTAAAAGGTCCTTTGAGGAATGGTCAGACTGAATGGAAGAACATTTTCAACTGTGAAGTGAGAATCTGTACCACTTCTTGAAAGAGATGAAAGAAACAACACAGAAGATAATGCTTTAGAATAATTCAACTCTGTTCAAAACTCAGTAGCAAAAGGTTGAAATATCTGAAATCAGCACTGGTGAGGCCATACTTCAAATACCGTGTTCAGTTTTGGGCCCCTCACTACAAGAAGCTGCTGGAGCGTGTCCAGAGAAGGGCAACAAAGCTGGTGAAGAGTCTGGAGCACAAGTCTGATGAGGAGTGGCTGAGGGAACTGGGGTTGTTTAGTGTGGAGAAGAGGAGGCTGAGGGGAGACCTCATTGCTCTCTACAACTACCTGAAAGAAGGCTGTAGAGAGGTGGGGGTTGGTCTATTCTCCCAAGTAACAAGCAATAGGACAAGAGGAAATGGCTAAATTGTATATTAGGAAAAATTTTCACTGAAGGGGTTATTAGGCACTGGAACAGGCTGCCCAGGGAAGTGGTTGAGTCGCCTTTCCTAGAGGTATTTAAAAGACATGTAGATATGGCACTCAGGTACATGGTTTAGTGGTGGGCTTGGCAGTATTGGGTTAATAGTTGGACTTGATGATCTTAAAGGTCTTTTGCAACCAAAATATTTCTATGATTCTATGAAAGCTTGTAGCAAATAAATTTTGAAGTCAAAACTGTGTGAGGCCATGGGAGAAGAGCATGAATTGGAAGATGACCCTGGCTGTAGCATCTGCTCCAGCATAGGCAGCACTGGAAACATCTTTGCTCCACTCCAAACTCCCAGGGTCGGGCTGGGGCTGATGCAGGAGCTGCAGCAGGGCTCCAACCTGGCATGTGGCATTGCCCTGAGACTTGCCAGTAGCAGAAAAGAGAGGTAAACTCCTTTCCTGACTCTGACAGGTGTCAGGCACAGGGGATGACATAGAGCACAGCATTTGTAAGGCTGGTCAGTGTCCTCCTGCCCCTATTTGTGCATGCTTATTTTGGAAAGCAGCAGCCTGCAAGTGTTGCGGCATCTGCAAATAGCACAGATAACAGAGCTGAGTAATCTTCCCCATTACTTTTTCCCACCACTGATGTTTAGCCTGTGGGCTACTGCCCTGCTAGGTCCTAGTTTAAAACACATTTTAAAATACTTTGTCTTTCTTCTTATTTCTGCTCACCGCTCTGAGTATCCTTTCCTGTGCATGCTCTACGCTCCCTAGGAAGAGCTACCTAAGGTGTCTCTTTATCCAAAGACTAGTGTTTCTTCTTGCACGTTCATCTACGGCTATCCTATAAATAGAGGCCACCAAGAGTCATGCCACTCGTTTCAGACTTGATCACAACGTGGAAAGCCTAAACACAGCAGTCAGTGTGTACAGCCTGCCATGTCACTTTGTTATTTTGCACGTTCAGATGCATCGCACAGGAATCCACAGAAGCAGGTCTGCAGTTTTTGTCTTGTAAGCAACACAACGTGATGTTTTTATTTTCTCCCACATCTCTAACCAAGAAAAGTCAAACATGTCCTCCAGAAATCCACTGAGTTGCTGTTATCTGAGTGCAAAATGCTCACCTGTTGTGCCATGTCCTTGAAATCGATATTTCTTTGGGGAACCGAGGCTGGACAGATAGTTCTGAGATGTGATTTGGCTTGACACACTTACTCTATGTGCTTCAGCGATGCTGCAAGAACCTAGAGAAAACTTCTGGGAGAAAACATCAGAGAGTTACTATGGGCAGAGGGAAAACACTGTCAAAGAAACCCATTAAGGAGAGGAGAAGAGCTCAAAAGGTTTGTTCCCTGTTGTACTGAAGTTGTCTGTTCTGTTTCGAATCACGGCTGCTGAGCTGATTTTTCTATTACAATATTTGTGGTTGCAGTCAGGCCAGAAGTGCATATTCACACTCAGAGGACCTTATTCTTGTCTTTATTTCTGTCTTTTGAGTGACAACTTTATTTAAGCAACTACCACCTCTACATCATTACCCTGGATCTGTTTTCTTCTACTCAGTCTAGTACCTTTACCAGTTGCTTTGCCATTTCCTCTCACGCATTTTGTCATTGCCTCTGGTTCAAAGATTTACAATTACTTCTATTTCCTCTTGCCAGTGCCTCCTGTTCCAGTCACTATAGGCAAGTCAGGTCAGCCCAAATTACATCTAGCAGCCTGTCAATCAGGTCTATTCACTCCACTCAGCTTTGACCAGCTTCAGTCCGGGTCCTCTCACCCAAGCTATGTCTAAACCCGGGAGACAATATTCTTCCTGATGTTGTAGGCTGCGGCCTTTCCTTCACCCATTCACCTACCCAGATTTACTTCTCATCAGGGTTCTCTTCATCTCTTAGTTTGGCCTTCTTTTCTAGCTACATGTGCTCCTACCTTTTATGCATACAAATCTTGACAGCACTGTCATAGAAATACCTTCACTTTGCACACCAGGTTTTGATGTGCTAAATAGAATAGTACAAGGCAATCAAAACCTGCTTTTTAAAGTTTTATTTGCTTAAGCAATTCTTGCATCTGGGAAACTTTGTATGGGTGACTGATGTATTAATCACACTTTGCTGGCACATCTTTTGAATTTATTTTTTTCACAATATATCCCATGTACAAATAATAAATATTACTGAAATAATAACAGATTTGCTATTTTTATGATCAGTTTATGTCCCCATGTGATTCTAATAAGTACCCAGTTTGGGAAAGAAGCCATGAAGTTTTATTATGTCTGTATTCTAATCCTAATCCTCCAATGCAGAGTAAAATTCATCTATGCCAGAAAATATCATATGGAAACCAGATACCTTTAAATTTTTACTGCTGCTGTCCCAAATGGAGGTATATATGCGAACACTGCTCAGCTCAGAATTATGGTCCATGACCAGAAGTAACACATGCAGTGCCAGAGGACCTTATTCATTACAGCGGCAGGTTTAACATGTTTATGCTTTACTTGAATGTATGGCTGATAATGGTTCCCAAGGATTGCACTGGCACTCGGGGATTGCTGAAAAGCAAACCTCTTTTTCATTTTAGCCACATCCTTCTTAGCAGAGAAACACTGCAGAAGCACATCTTGTTGGTCCTCTGCTGCTCATCATTTCTTCTCAGCATTTTTCATTTACTGGGCCCTCTGAGTTTTTGGTAACTTGTTCTTGTTGATGGATACAAAAAGGTCTCTGTATAACTTGGAGTCAGGGAGAAAAGTTTTCTTTCTGGAGCTTTAACATTCTTTTAAAGAGTAAGACATGCTGATTACTTCTATAGTAAAATTTAACAGCTTTTTCCCACTCATTTCACTGCATTAGATAAGCAAACTTCCACAAGAGTGTCTAAACAGTAATTTACATGGTAGAATATACTGATGGTCTAAAAGATCTTGTTTCCAAAATGTGTTTAAATAAAATCATTAAAATCAACCATAAATAAAACAGAAGCATTGGATGCAATTAGTGAATTCATTGAATTATCAAATTCTACTCCATTTTAAGTTGATCAGTTGCTTGAAATGGCCACAGATATGCTTTTAAATCTGTGAGCCTAAAGTGACCTCAGGGAAAGACATATTCCCTCTTAAAAGCTAGACAGAAAAGGAATTGGAAAATGTAAAAATGGTTTCTATAGTGTAAAAGCTGAGAGACAAATCTACAAGTGGGATCAATCTGCCTCACTCCTGCTGCCTTAATCCAGCACCTCAAGAATCGATGTCTCAAGTCAGTCCTTCCAGATGAGGTGCTGATTGAGTTCCAGGCACTTCCAGTGGTGGGAGGAAGGTTGTTTTGGAAAATAAAGGGCTGAGCTCCTCAGAGATATAAGTATTTTATGTAAAATGCTCAAAGAGCCATTTTCTGCTATAGCAGAATGTGGAGGACTGGGTTTCTGTTCACAGTGTGAGATGCAGCTCGACAGCATCATCTCCTCAGCCAAATCTTCCTTCCTTTAGTTATGCAAAATTGATGATTTTGTGAGAGAATTGAGAGCAATGTGTCTGTTCTCTGTCCTGCCATTTCTGGTTAATCTGACTCTCACAAAGGAAATACGATGAGATACTAATTTTCAGAAATCCAGTGCTGGGGATATTAGTAAGGCTGGTCACCTAGTAGGAAAGAAAGCAAAAAAATGTGAGGAAAAGAGAAATCTATCTGGTGTACCTACTTCTAAACAATACACATGTCCTGGTTCCCCAAGCACAGACCCCTGGGCCAGCCATGCAGGCAGGCCATGAGTAGCCCCGAGTCAGCTGGGAGATCCAATGAAGGCAGCTGACTCACAGGTGTATCCCATACCACTTCATCATGCTCGTTATAAAAGGAGGGAGTTCACTGAAGGTGGAGTTCCTTTTTCTGGGGTTTCTCTCTCCTGGTCTTCTGCTCCTGATCCTAAGGACAAGGCTGAGTATAATCCTGTATACTTTATGTTGATGACTGTATTAGGTTTTTTATTTCATTAAATTTGTTTTTACTTCAACTCATGGGGCTTCTCACTTTTTTTCCCTGATTCCCCTTCTCATCTGGGGAGGGGTAATTGGGTGGTAGAACAACTGCTACAGTTTAGCCCCAGGTACAGGCTAAACACAGACACTATGTCTGTGATTTAACAAGTGGGAACGCATTTTCGTGATTCATTAAATCTTTGTCTTTCTGGCCATGAACAGCCACATATTGCTGGCAAACAGCCCTTTGGAAAGTGCGTGATTATCCTGCAGTTTTTCTTTTCTGTGATTTGTGCATATCCATCTTATGCTAGAGTATGTTCCCCAGGGAACATGGACTGTCAACATCACCTGAAAAATACTTGCATCTACAGTGAAGCCACAGAAACACCATTGTTCTGCTATAGTACCTATCTGTTAGCACTTTTGCAAGAAAAGCTGCATTTAAATATATTTCCATAGAAGACGTTTGGAAGGCCAGTAGTCATATTTTCTATTGGAACTAAAACTGGATTTAGCTGAAGCATTTTGATCTCTCTCTAGGGTGGGGCAGGCTTGTGATGGAGGGTAAATTGTTAAAAATGTATTTCATCTGGAGAATAATTGACAGGTATCTGTAAAGTTCAGAGGGATGCCAACATGGTCTTGAGATGTGAATTGGTGTGGAAAGGGTTGATAGAGGGTGTTTGTGTAGACAATACACAAAATAGTTGTGGTTTAATATTTAACACTATTAGATTGCACTAAATATGCTAAGAAGGTAATCTTTATTTTGACAAAACGCAGAGCCATTTTAGCACCATAACTCTACTCAGGTAGCAAATCCTGCCCTCCCAGCAGACCAAAGGAGGAAGAGCGGGATGGCAGGACAGTCTCCTTTTTGTGCTGCTCTCCCCTACTGACTGGGAAGATTCTTGGCTGTCACCGTGCCACCACTGTTAGCAATTATTTGCAAAATGCAATGGTCAGCTGATTGCTTCTCTCCATGCTACGCGTGATTTGGAGAAAAAGAGGTAGCCTATCCCTTGCTCTTACCTGTACATTTTTTCCTTGTGTTGACAAGGTACCTCGAAGTCCAGCATGGCTGAGGAAGGCTTTGGATGTCAGTTTGAGGCTCCACCAAGCAATTTCTTTCATTAGCATGCTTAAAAGTAAAACAAAGGAAATTCATCCAGAGCTGTCCCCAATCCTGCTGAAAGAGCACAAAGCCTTCAGAAGACCCTATGGTTGAAAAAACGTTATGGTGGTTGCCAAGTCAGGCACTAAGAAGTTAGTAAATATTAAAAGGGAGTCTTCTTTAATACAGCTCTTTCATGCATGCAACTTGGGATTTAACTTTCAACTGAATAAACACCAATTGAGAATGCAAAATGTTGTTATTATTATTGTTATCTCATTATAGTAATATGTTGCTCCAGAACTTTTCCTCATGCCATGTGTGGTATATAACGTGCTCTGGGACACATAGAAAATGTGACAAGGAGGATCTTGGCCAGAGGTCCTTTAGCTAACTTCAGGCAGACGTTGTCCCAGTGCTTTGAAGCTGTCTGATGTTACAGGAATGCTCACTCCAGAAAAGCCAGGGAGAAAATTAAGAAAACTTTCTTCAGAGTAAGGTTTGAATGCTTGATATTATATAATGCTTTATAATAGTTCTGTATTTATTCTGTATGATGTGAATCAAGTGCCTGAACAGAGCCACCTTGTATCGTTCTAGATAGCCCAACTGGAAAGATCGATGTGAAGCTGGCACAGATGACTCGGGACAGATGGGAGATCTGAGACTTTCTGCAACAACTGGACAAAAGAGATGTCCCAGGTAGTTCAAGTGATATCTGTGTTTATGCAGATTGTGGTTACTCTGATGATTACCATTCTGCTATGTGAAAGGAATATATGAATGGAAAAAGTTACTAGGAACAGTTTGGGGGTTTTGTTTGTTTATTTTAAGGAGAGCAGTTGATTATAGGATTGAGTTTTCATGAGGAAAGGGCTGACTCTATCAGTCTGAATACACCTAGAGGTCTTAAACCAAGCCCTTAAGTAAGGGCTGCCCTTATTCACTGCAAACAAGATTGACACTATGTCTTCATCTTCCTTTGTTTGCCCTCACTGTAATCCAAGCTGTGGTTTCAAGAGGAATCACTTTTGTAAATTGTAGATATGTACATACTCTACCCATCAAACTGTCCCCACAGACTAGTGACAGACCAGTCACCATGGCAGAATAAATTAGTTTACATTTATACCCACTTTTACTTGCTCTTGATTTTGGTGATCTATGGATAATATTAGAATTTTCTGTTCTATTTTTCAAGGTGATAATTTATGCTAACATGGACAGCTAAACAACACAAAGTGGGTTTTTTTTTTTATGTTTACTAGGATGTGTTAAAATGCATATTTGACTTTAATTTTGTAAGCTTAATAACCATAGGTTTTAACTAACTTTCAAATCTAGACAAAGATATTTCAGGCTTTCTTGGATGTTAGGATTTGTTAAATTATTTTCTTGAGGTAACAGGTTCCCATTACAGTTTTACACTTGCAAACCACCCAAAATATTGGAAATTAGGGATGCAAGGCCAGAAGGATGATTCTGTACTTTCTAGTAACAGAACTGAGGAGGCAATTGCATTTTTCCATGTGATATCTATGTTTTCACATGAATTCCTGCAGTAAGTTTCTGGTTTCTCACAAGCAAAGAGTTTAATGTGGTTCAAATAAACCCCAACACTAAAATGAGCCACATAGCATTTCCAGTGTTTTCATTTTGCTTTGAGTCAGGTTTCAGATCAATTTCGGTAGCACCAGACAATGTTAGGAAGAGCATATCCTTCGAGAACTGGAAAACATTGATTTATTTTACATGTCCAATTAGTTCCATAAATTAAGTAACTATGTTTAGGTATGTAACACAACATTGCTTCTTCCAAAGGTGTGGAATCTATAAAAAGCTTGTAAGAACAGGGCCTTCATTTGGAGAAGGGGGACTGATTTAAAGTGATTAAAAGCCACTGGAATGATTCCCATTGATGTTGGGGCAAGTTTATTGCAAAGGACCACATACTAATCTTTCAACAAAAACGAATCCTCTGGGTGGTTTTGTTGTTGTCGTTTTCTTTTTTAACTCCACAGAAACATTTCTGCTGGTTTTGTTAGTCTGTTCATTTTAAATGAAGCTGTGACTTGACTCTGTCTCATTAAGTGGCTAAAAATGTCAACATCAAATGATTACACCGTAACAAGAGGCGGTGTGAGAGGTGTACAAATGTATGCATCTTAAATATTTAGGTTTCCCCTTGGGGATAACTTGTGGGGTTTTTGTCAATGTAAAAATATTCACCCAGTCGCAGATCAAGACAATCAGCCTCCTCCTTGTGAGGGTGAAGGTTGCTAGGCCAAGCACAAGCAATTAGCTGTGCGGCGCTCGCGCGGCCGATAGACCTGTCCCCGGCTGATTGCCCTGAGCTCCACTGCTGCTCGTAATGCAAATTGTGTCTGGTCCCCCGGTAATCGGGATCAGAGCTGCCTTGTCCTTCCACTCGCTGCACGTGCCCCCTCCACGCTGCGATAATGGTTTTGGTGGGCAATCAGGGAAGATGCCTTCTTGACTCATCTCTCATAATAGATTGTCCTCCTCGGGCAAAATTGAATAACCCCCGACATGGCCTGGAGGCAAGCGATACGAATTCAATAAGTCTGCAAGGTCAACGTCCTGTCATTTTTGGCAAGCAAGTAATTATTCTGCACTAACATTCAGTAATGGGAGTATGAAACTGCTGGAGACACCTTCCTCCATACACAGAATAGCCACCTTAACAGGATATTCCTCTAACAAGTAATTCTGCCTCATTCCAATGGCCCTTGCCTTCAGGTTTGCTTTTCATGCACATTTCATGTATGTATTCTGCAGAGGCTTTTTACCAGCGGCATCTGTGGGAAAGTTTAACAACTTCACTGTCTGTTGTTTAATATTTTCCACTTTTATGGGTTACAGTTGTGCTGTCTATTTGCTTTTACTGATTTGTGAAAGATTTATTATAAACCAAATACAGCTGTTCTCTCCTTTCATAAACTGAAACTATTTTGGCAAAACCTATTTTCCACTATGAAAATAAATTTTAAATTATTTTCCTCACCCAGTTTTCCAAGCATGAGCATCCAGTTGTTATTTGGTGGAGCAGAATAGGTGCCAGGGTGGTTGTAGGCTCACTTAAGGGCAAGAAAATACCTGAATTTCAAAAATAAACAGCAGAAATGTTTTTTCTCCTTCCACTCCCCTTTTCCAGGGGATTTGATATTATTATCTGCAGATCTTCAGAGTTACAAATTATAATATAAAAAACTTCTGCAGATTCAAACCATTTTTGCACTCTGATTTTGCATTTATAGTTAGGATTGTACACATTTTATGTAGATAATCTTTACTTTAAACTAATATTATTGTCAACCTTGTAATATAATTCAGTATTTTTTCCATGGAGCTTAAAATAGTCCTCTGCTTACTCTGAAAGGGCATACATTTCACTGGGTCAGTTTCCACTGTCAAAATTTGGACCAGTGCAATATTCCCTGTCATTTTAAATGGGAATATTAAGTTCTAAATTCTTCAGTAATATTTTTCTGTGGATTATAATATCCTTTTCCCTTTCCTAAATGGGAAAAGTTATGATTTAGCATTTTTTAAATGAAGTAAGAAACAGAAGATAAGGGATCCTTCACTAATACTACTGCTTCTATCTATGTCATTTTGTACTTTTCTACTGGTTTAGGTTTGTTTTATTTTGGTTTGTTTTTTTTAGAATTAAATGTGGTTTACTGCATGAAAACTACTGCTTTAATCACTGAAAGAAACCTTTAGTTCTTCTCTCTTGAGAACAGTGCACATATAGTAATGAAGACCCGGGTATAATGGTAGAATAAGCACTTTCTATGACTAATTGATGATTGATTATTGTAGGGCTGTCTCCCTGTAACTGCTCATCATGATGCTTTTTGATGAGCATCATACATTCCTAACATGAGAAACTTGTTTTGATCTGTACTGGTTCTGATTACTAGCGGGGACAAATCTTAGGCTGATAGTGCTCATGTTCAGCTGCCAGGGTTGATCACTGCAAGTATAAGAAAATCCTGTGCTAATAATAGACGCGTTTTTTTTGTGAAATGCATGCCATTATTGGTGCTGCTTACCATCTTGCACCAATAGTGATTGTTTTTCCTTTCTTCCATGTTTTTAAAATGCCATTTGCAATACAGCTTCAATATGATTTAATTTACCGTTGGAATGTTCTCCCTGTTACTGTGTTGACAGACCCACGTAAGATCCATCTCCACTTGTTCATTTGCCAGCTTGGCTCCATATCACATGCTGTTCCAGCCTTTGGCTCACAGGAAGGGTTTTTTTCACTACAAAGTTACCTTTTCTAGTGCTCCAGCCAAAGTGCCCAAGATTCATGGTGCTTGCACTAAAAGCTTACCAATGTGCATATTTGGAGCAGGAGAAGGTTTCTTTGTGTATGTCACTCCATTGCAAAAGACGAATGTTTTTCTGTAGAGATTTGCGCTGTTGGGAACTGCGACAAAGTAGGACTGTAATTCATGGACATAAAATCATGGAATTGCTCCAGACTACTGTGATGGCTCTTTTAGAGGCAGCTCTATGTGTGTGTCTTGGACCGCTCTGTAGTATGTAAGACAAAAGCCACCGATACTTTAGGTAGAGCAAAGCACCACTCAAAACCTGTTGGCACAAGAAGACCTAAAGAAAGAAATATACTTTTCTTAGTACAGGGGTGCTCTAGGAAAGACTGTCCTCATTGCCTGTGGCCAAAAAAACTGTGTTTAAAATGTGTCTTTCTGAACTTTTTAGGTTTTACCTCATGATACAACTAAATTCTAATCCATGGCTTGTGATTTCAATGAAATTATATCAATTTTTCCGCTCTGTATAGAAATATTCTTTTATATGTATACGTATATAATGCAAACACATGTGCTTGTATATGTAGAACTATGTCAATATTTTCTTTTAAAGAGAAGCTTTAAAGAGAATAGTCTTTGTATTTTTAGAGCAAGAGAAATCTGAAAAAGGTTTGAGAATTGTAAAACATATGGATGCTGAACACACAGCTTATAAACAGGCACTGAACTTACTGTTCTTCCCTTTTTACATTTATCTTCTGTGCTTTCTACAGCCTGTTTAACTCATAAGTATATGTACTGTATTTTTTACCTCAGGCTTTTGAAGGTATTTAGTTTTAAAGCAGTCTAAATATGACAGATAAAAATTAGGACCTGATCCTGTAAATCCTTCCTTTCTGGATTTATCTTTGTGTCTAAATTTTCCCATTGAAAAATAAATGCATGAGCCATTCAGTGCATGAGTACTTTGAAATACATGGATGGTTATTATTGACCAGAAGTGACTATTCGTGCGCAGAAAGGTTGCAAGGTCAATGTCTTATGTATATTTTTTTTTAAACGAAACTTAAGTTTGAGCACAACACACTGGAGCTTTTTGCATATATTTTACACAGGCTGTGTTGAATTAAAAACTAAGCTTTACACAGCCAGTGTGTTTTTAGCTTTACTCAGTGCATAAAAGTTACTGACAGTAGCAAAATCCTTTTTTTATTTGAATAGAGAATAAAGAAACTAGGCTTGTAAAAACTGTACTTTATCATTTGTTGGCACAAAGTTGCAAGCTTTCTTGTTCCCTTCTCCCAGCTGTCTCTCCTTATTTCTGCTTTTATGTAGTCCAAAATTCCTGCTGTTTCTTAAACGTGTGTTTGCACATCGACTATTAATGTCCTTTGAATTGTTTGGGTTTGCTTTTGTTTGTCATATTAATGCTACTGTGAAACATTCCAGTTTTAAATCTAAAGGCAAAACATTATTCCAGAAATCTGTTAGTAAGCCTGACTTTTTTTAAAAAAAATTTATTATTTTCATCTTTTCCTAGCTTTTTTTTATAATAGCTAAGTATACAAAAAACTCAACAGAAGAACAAATCCCCAAACTTCAAAACTCATGCATTCAAAAATGAGTACAAATTCCACAAGACTTTTTAATGAAAAATCTCTTAGCATCTGCTCCGTGAGACACACATAAGGGGCATGACAAGATGCACGGTAAGCACCAGAGACAAAGGTACCAGCAAAGCTGAAGGAGCCTCGTGTGAGTCAAGTATTCAAAGCCAGGTTCTCATGTGTCTCCAACTCTCTTGTGTGGGTGCAGAGAGGAGGGACAACAATGTCTGCGTCACCAAAATTCCTTGCTTAAGGGGATGTTGGTCAGGAGTGTAATACTGTTTTCTGGCATAGATTTTTTTCTCACAGATGTATTTAGGTAGATACACAGATGGTTATTTCCCATTGATGTCACAGATGAGGAGGTGAAAGCCAATAAAAGTGAGCTAGTTCTGCACTGAGACAGCATCCACCTTAAAGGAAAACAGATCTTTCTGCAATTACTTCTTAACCTTTGCATGTGAAATTGTATGTAAATGAGCAAATATAAATATAAAAACTAACACTAGAGCATGCATTACAGTTAACTATCCAAACAATATTGGAAGGTGGTGTAAGCAGTGCTATGCATGATTGTGGGCCAAAGTCATCACTAAGGGACAACAATTTCCTGTCTTTGTATTATTATTTCTGTCTGACATGCTGTGTGTCATCTGCATCATGTCTCCCTCTCATTTCCTATGACTGTTTCTTTTCCTCCCTGCTTTTAGCTCTTGCTTGTTTGTTTGGATTGTGCGGGTTTTGGTTTGTTTAGGTTGTTGGGGGTTTTTTTTAGTGACCAGAATTAGTTTAAAATGGGAGTATAAAATGTAATCTTAAGTCATGATTTTTATTTTACTTGGCTTTGTTTTCCCCCCCACGCCCCATATTTCCTTGCCATTGCTAGGGGTTTTTTATGTCGTGTTCCAGAAAACTGAAATGAAGTGCGTCTAGTATTAAATACATAAACCCTTCTTAGGTTCCTTTATTATTCTTGTTCCTGATATTATTATTGTTTCTTATTGGTTTTGGTTTTTTATTTTTACTACTATCATGAATCAGAGACCAGTCACATACCAGGAACCTGTTTGACTACTTGTACCTGTAGAGAACAAAAGATGAATCCCTGCAGTCAAGGGTTTCCAGTACTCAGGTACCAGAAGAGAGAAAATGGGTGGATACAGACAGAGGAGGGAGCACTGGGAAACAAGGATCCAGCACCCTGTGTGGTGGTAGAGCACATCCCCAAAGTAACTGCTGTCAAGAAGAGCTTTAAAGACGTATTGGAAGGAGGTTAAGGTATTTATGAGTAACTCTATGTGCAGCACGGTAAAAAGTATGAAGATATGTATTTCTATTCCTAAGGGGAATATGGGAGAGGCTGGAGCTGGGAACAGACTGAAGACCTGAGGGAGAAGTTAATCATTTGACAATGAATGGACACAGGTGATGGCAAAGGGCTCTGAAAGCAAAGACCAATGGCTTATGTCTAACACTACACAAAGAAAGCAGCCATTGGCAAAACAATGAGCTAGGAAAATGGTCTTAGCAGCGTCATGTGGGCATATATTTGTTCGTCAAAATTGCATTTGCTTTGTCCAAGGATATAGTACATACCCAAGTTTTATTGTGCAAGTAGATGAGGAAGTCTGCATCCTAAGTACGTGTTGTAGAAAGCAGACACAAGATTCAAATGTAAAGAGATATCTATGAAAAAATACCCTGCTCAAAGCTAAGAGGTGGGAGAGACCTGAAAAAATAGAATGGAGTTTCTTTATTTTAGTCATATTGAGATGATGGATTGTCATATCAGAGACAATGTCAGAATGACAAAGTTAAATTTCAGTTTGGCTGGAAGCTCTGAAGCAGAAAGGTAGATGTGTATGCCAATAGTCTGCAGAGATTACATACATTTTTTTTAAATGAAAGGATAGGATCAGCCAGTGATCATAGAATGCTTTGGGTTGGAGGGGACCTTTAGAGGTCATCTAGTCCACCCCCCCTGCAGTGAGCAGGGACATCTTTAACTAGACCAGGTTGCTCAGAGCCCCATCCAACCTGGTCTTGAATGTTTCCACAGATGCAGCCTCCACTACCTCTCTGAGCAACCTGTTCCAACTCTTCACCACTCTCATTGTAAAAAATTTCCTCCTTATATCCAATCTAAATATTTAGCATCCTCCCCACATCTTTTCTTTTTCGTTTCCTATCTGTACAACCTCTATCCATTTCCTCATGAACTCCTCTTCTCCATAATTGACTCATTAACAACATATTTCATCAACCTGTATCCACCCTTTCTTTCCCCATCCTGGTCTTTAACTGAGTCTAGGAATTTTACATGATGTAAGCATGAAAATGAAAGGTCCTTTTGGAGCTTATTTAGGCTCCTAACTATCCTTTGACAATCAGATGGATATTTGGAATTTGAATTAGAGATGAATAGTGAAGAAGAGCATAAAACTTGCTGGTGGTACTACAGAGACAACCTTTGTTCTCTGCAATGCCATGCATCTCTTACCACTGCCTGCTGCTGGAAATATGGTAAAGAGGTCATTAACCAGGAGCCACAGATTTAAACTGATATTTCCCCCTTTTTGCAGAGACTTGATTTAAGTTGAAATGAGGGTGGTGTGGTGACTCAGACATCTGATCCATTACAACAGGTCAGGTAACTTATCTTTTATTCTGAATCCAAACATGTTTCTGTGTGAGAAGAAAAAAAAACTACTCGTGAAATTTATACTTAAAAGGAGTTAGCTAGTTTTCTTTTGGAGGAAGAGTAGAGTATATATGAGCAATATAACAAATCTCATAGATGGTCTTATTTTTGAAAACCACACTCAGTGGCACACAATGAATTTCCATTGACAGATCTGCCCACTAATTTCTTAGAAAATACTTCAGTGTGTTTTTTTAGACATTGTGTGGATTCTTGTTTCTACTGTAAAAATAAAAATGTAGCAACATTAACGGGGAAAAATAAGACAAAAACCTGTCATTTCAGCCGCATGTCTTAGATATGAGTCCCCCATGCAAATACATAGTCATTACAGACTTAGATCGTGGGAAAAAGGGATGCTTACTATATGCAACACTGTGATTAAAGCATCTGTTACTAGTCTGTTAATTTTTTTGTAATGTAACTGTGGTGTACATGATCTGCATGATTTCTGCTTCTCTCAGATTCTCAGAAAGGATAAAATGGATATAGTGTTGGAATGCAGATTCAGCAACATTGAAGCTGGAAGAGAAATAAATGGTATTTAATACAGATATTGGAAAAGGGCTAATTTGGAATCTACATGGTGGTAGTGAGTACATACAGTGACGGGCTAAGTTTCCTGGGCTAAGTACTTTGCTGGTGTAGACAGTATGGACTTGACTTCACACTTTTGATTCTTAGTGATTTAATTATGTCAGATTATTCTCTTTCAAGTTCTGACCTAAGATAAGGATCAGTTGTTCTCCAGCAATGTAAAATTCCTTGGCTTCTTAAAATTTGAAAATGTGTAACATAAACAGAGTTTAATTTTCACAAGTGGCAGAGAGATGCAGTACTTGCTGAACTGGTCACTCACCTGTTCATTTCGGTTCCTCTTTATAGTGTTGGTGTCTCTCCTGAAGGGATTACCAAGTAAAATGTTATGTTCAGCTGGCTATGAAGGGTGAGGGTTTTCTCCCTCACTGCAATAGAAGGTATAGGTTCAGTAGTTACAAAGCCATGGAAGCATTTGCCAGCTTTTGAAATCTGCACTCAAATTAATTTTATAAAGATGAAACCCCACTTGCTGAATGGGTCATGCATGGGTCCAACACAGAAATAGTAAAAAACTCCCTCCACCAAACTTTTGTAGTCAAGAAAGGGGCGTTGTCTGTTCTCCCACACATTTCCAAGTCCTACACTACAAACATGTTTGCTCCTTTGCTGTTCTTAGAAAGGTACTGCCTATTGCTTCTAGTTTGTGGCTACAGAGAGAGTCAGAGCTTCCAGTTCAGCTGTTCTGCCTCCCCTCCATTGCCTGAGCCCTTGCAAGAAAGTGCATTTGCTGTCCTGGTTCGTATGTCTTATTCTGATGGCATAGATCTCTGTTCTCCTACTTTACATGCTAGTGTGGTTTTTCCTAGCTTGTTTGGCTTGTTTATGTGACAGCTTATTCATTGGTTTGATATTTTGCTGTGTGCTTTATTTATGTAGTTGCCTGTTGGGGTCTGGAAAGGATTTCCCATAATGGTAGATTGGCTGGTCAGACTGGATTTTTCAGATTCCTCATAGCGGTGGTACTAAATGTTAGTGATTAAGTATAACCTTATGTCAGATATCAATAACAGTAACCAAGGTTGGTTCAATAATATGTCTAGGGGACCCTTCCTAAAATAAATAAAACATATGGCTCAAGCCCATACCTAAAGCTCCTAGGCTTTAGGGACTTAAAATTTAAGCCCTGTAGTCACCTTTACAGGTATTTCTTCCCCAGTCTCACTCTTGGGAATATGAAACCACAGCGTAACATAGATATTTATATTAAAAATGAAATGAAGCATACCTTGAATAATGCAGTGGAGGCAATACAAACCTCTGATTCACAATGAATTTTTGCCCCACTGACTGAAACTTAGTCAGCATTTTTCATATCCACAAGACATTTGTGCTCTTTTTGTTCATCCACCTCTTCCCCCACTGAATTTTAATAGGCTCTGGGATGCCTGACCAGGCTTTAAGGGCTCTCCTCCAGCCCATAGGGTCTGTGAACACTTGGGAAGTCCCCACCAGTGCAGTATCCCAAGTTTGACTTCAAGGCCTGGCTGCTGCAGCATCTCTTTCTAGGGATGCTGCTCCACCACCACCCTGACTGGCAGCATGGGGGACAGAGTTAGTTCCATCAGGAACGGTCCCAACTTGTCCACATCAGTTCTGTGCAGGGTATGAGCCCTATCGAGAGTAAAAGAGGGGATCAGTTAACTGAAGTAATTTCTTGCTGTGTCTGAGTGGACAGTTTTCTGTAAGGATATGTGTCTTCTAAAAACTACTGTTACTTTTCTGCAACTAGTGTTCCATACTGTGCTTCCTCAGTGATTATAAAACACAGAAAACATGTAAGTATATGTATACTTTGTTTTGTTTGCAAACACAAGTGCTTGAATGTAGCAAGTGGCAGAATGAAGTTCTCCTATTGTGCCACCAGAAAAGTAGTATCTCTAAATATATGAACACGCACTTTTTTTTTTTTTTTCTTTTTCTACAGGATTCCCATTTAGTGCATGGGTTCAAATACTGGAGTGATCAATTGTCTAAAAGCTATTTACAGTGCATCATCTTTGTTTGAATGTATCTGGTGAACTTGAAAGCATTTAGTATTTCTGGCATTCTGGAGTGCAACATGCAACTCAAGGTAATTAAAAGGTTTTGGAATGCTGTTTCAGCTTTTTATTGAAGATACGTTTGTTTGGAAGGTGTCCTTGCCCATGGCAGGAGAGTTGGAACTAAATGATCTTTGAGGTCTCTTCCAGCCCACCATTCTATGATTCTATGATTTCTGTTGCTGTGAATTGTACAAGGAAAGACAACTTATAGAACAGCCACTTAAAACATATTCTGACTAATTAATAGCGTCATAATCATAGAATCATGGAATAGCCTTGATTGGAAAAGACCTCTAAGATCATCAGGTCCAACCATTAACCCAGCACTGCCAATTCACCACTAAACCATATCCCTCAGCACCACATCTACACGTCTCTTAAATACCTCCAGGGATGGGGACTCCACCACTGCCCTGAGCAGCCTGTGCCAGTGCTTGATAACCCTTTCAGTGAAATAATAACAAGCAGGATGGCTATAGATGAATAATTAGAATATTAGAAGACACATGACATCATATATGAAAAAGTTATTCCTTCCTTTCAACCTTCACAGACACAATAGCTACATAATAGGAAGACTGCGAAGCATTGCCGTACAGCACATCTTCACCCCTAAAATGATGGTGCTGTATGTACAGTTTCTGACAGTAAACCATATAACTAATGCTCTGTTAATTGCAGTTAATATCCTGTCCAAAAGATTTCCTAAGCCCATTTATTACTTTGCTGATAAGCAAACATATTGACAGAGGGTATTTTGTGTTATATGTACTTAATTCATTTTAAAATAAACCTATTGTTCTCGCTTATATAATGCCTAAATTGAGTACACATGCAAACATACAAACATAGCTCTTGAAAATGTATTAGCTGCATTGGATACCTAAACATACAGGTATTTTCAGTGAGATTATTTCTCTGCATTATTTGGGGTACACTGTATAGCGAGTAAAAGAAAAAAAAAAAAGGAAATCCTGCTTGCAGGTATCTCAAAGCAACTTTTTTTACTTTTCAAATACAAACCTTGCATTCAGCATTGAAAAATGGACATTTTTACAAAACTTAGCTGTATCATTCAATGTTTTCAGAAAGAACTAAAAGTGTGCTGTAACAAAGTCGGATCTAGCAAAGTTATAATTATTTTTATGAAATATACAGCCATACAAAACATTTGTAAATGTGCCATTGCCATGATGTCAGCCAATAACTTTTAAAGCAGATGAAGAAAATATTTTTGTTTTGTTTTGTGGCAAAATCTTGTGATTTTTAATGCTTCTTCCCACTTAATGTTTTAATTCTCCAAGTTAACTAATTTGCAGTGAGCCTCTAGACCTTTGCTGAAGAGCGAATGTGCAAACTTATTTATATGTGTTGGCAGCATCACCATTGTAAATTGCTTGAGCCATTGAAAAACAATAAACTGAACATGCTTCAAGAGGAACTAGTGCCTCTCATTGGTATTACCTCTTTCAAGATGACAGGAGACCTCAAGAGGCCTGAGAGTTCTTGATTGTATGAGTTTGTGACTAATAGGTGGTTTGATGGGACGAGCACTCACCACCTAGGGAAATTGAAGCATCTTTGTGCTCGATACCCTTTGTGTCTCATTCTTTTGTAGGTTATTGTTGTGGGGCCTGCAGGGACCTCTTTTGCAGTTTGCATCCACAGACAATACATGATCAGCAAAATCTTTTTAGCTTTACTGTTGCTATTGATCTGCTGCTGTTCTGTGCTGTGGCTAATTTGCTTGTTAGCAGTAATTTTAAAAGGTAATTACAGTTTTATAGTCTGCTCAACTCCTGTATATTTATTTCTTGCCTAATTAAAAGTTACAATCTTAGCAGTGAAAGGATTACTTTTTAGCAAATGAGGGACAGTTCATTTCCTGCTTTTTTTTTATTTCACTGAATCTGAAGATTACTCTGAGGACAGATGGAGACAACTGCATAGTTTACTAAGACATTTGCATTTAGAAACCCAAGTTGTACAAGTGTCTTACCGGTGGTACACAAGAAACTCTTGTGCACGCTAAACAGAGTAGTAGCTTGTGAAAGGTTTTGTACAAGCAGAGACTACAGACTGAGGAATACATCATTAGAGTCTTCCTATAGCTCTTGTAAGTATTTCTTGACATCATATGAGCATGAGATAAAAAGAAGAAATATGATAGCCAAATTACACGTATTTTAAGTTGAATTAAGCTCATCTGAATGTTTGATGTGAATCTATCTAAATCCCCAGTCCTAAAGCGGAGCTGGGTTTCTCACTGAATTTGTCTTTCTAATGGAGCTGAAGAGTTGTTTGATTTTAGTATGATTAGAACTATACAGAAGTGAAACAAGTTTTGGAAAGGATCAGAGGGTGGATGCTGATGGGTTTCACACAGATTTAACCCATCTCTGAGCCTCAGCCAACCCCAGTGTAAATGGGCAGCTGTGCATTTGGACTGGAGGGGCAAAAGCAGCTTCCATTGTTCACAAGCAAGGCAGGAAATTCAAGATTAAATTTTTCTTTAGTCATACTAGTCCAATTCAGTTTAGGAGGGAGAGCTTTGTCCTGTAATTTCTGTAATTGTCTTTCATGAAAGTCCAGTTTCAATGTCTGCCTTCAACAACAGCAGGAACCAGAGTTCTCCAATTTTAAAAGTTAGCTATGTTTATTATTTAAAATAGAAAAATCAATCTGAGTTGCACCTGAGATTTGGAAGCACTTGTAAATCACCATGTTTTCCCAATCACTTAGCTAATACCCTACCTTTGAACAGCTTCACAGTCCATGGCCTCTGCCTGGAAAGGCACTGCTTCAGCTGCATGAGATTATCGGTGCAGTACCTAGCAAAGCAGTGCACCAATGATTTGAAATAGTACCCCCCATTTTTCTTATTTTGCTGTGTCCACTCCAAGATCTACAAACCTCCTGCCTTGCTCCTCAAAACAGGAAACTCGGGAAACTCCTATGACCACAGGCACGAGAGAAAGCTGCGAGCTTCAGATGGAAAACTGGCATTGGTAACCTCCTGGATAAGCCAATCCTGAATGCCTGTTAGATATCCTCTGGTGGGAAGCTGGCAATCCAGCACAGCAATGGGGACTTGCATTCCACTGCTGCAGCTCCCCTGGAACAGCTGAGGAGCTGCAAGGTACAGGTGAGGTAAATGCTATTTCTTGGCATTAACACAGCACATCAGGAAAAACCATGATCCCCTCTGATCACAGTGGGAGCTAAATTTGTCTGAATTAATCCTTGAGGGCTAGGTGACAATCTTACAACCTTCTGAGGGTAAGGGTCAGGGTGTTTTTGTGTTACCCCTGAAGCAACGTACGAGGGAAATGGGGGTTTGGGGAGGCTGGTTCCCTTCCACCAGAGGGGTGTGTTGTTCCCACCTCATGTTGCTGTACTCTTTGAGCTGTAGGTTACTCCCAGATCCCTGTCTTTGGTTTGTGTTTGCTTCCTGAGAAGTTGCCTTTTACAGCAGATATTGCAGATAACACAATACTAAAATACGTATTGGTTAAAATAAGTCTTTAAAAATGCATGGGCACATGGAGACCTCTGACCAGTTGGACCCTGTCAGTCAAATGTTACAACCAAAGTAGTGAAGAAGTTTAAAAACAGACATCCACAACAAACAAGCGACCAAACAATCCCAGTTAGCCATTTTTAATTACTTGCAGTAGCTGTGTTATTTGTTTTTCAGTCCTTTTAAGTCAGCTTGGGCTTATTAAGCCTATAACCAGAAATTATTAGAAGTAACTGACAGGCAAGAGAGACTTCCAGATGTCTCCCCCCTCACTTTTTTTTCAACTAATTAAAATAAGGGGGAAGAATAGTGCAGATCTATCTTTTCAATACTGTTTTAAAAATTATTTTTACATTAAATTATTATTTATAGAATCATAGAATGGTTTGAGTTAGAAGGGACCTTAAAGATCATTTAGTTCCAGCCCCACCCTGCCATGGGTAGGGACACCTCCCACTAGACCAGGTTGCTCAAAGCCCCATCCAACCTGGCCTTGGACACTGCCAGGGAGGGGGCATCCACGTCTTCCTTGGGCAACCTGTGTCAATGTCTCACCACCCTCACAGTAAAGAATTTCTTCTAATATCTAATCTAAATCCACCCTCTTTCAGTTTAAAGCCATTACCCCTCATCCTACCACTCCATGCCCTTGTAAAAAGTCCCTCCCCAGCTTTCTTGTAGGCCCCTTCAGGTACTGGAAGGTGCTATAAGGTCCCTCCAGAGCCTTCTCTTCTCTAGGCTGAACAACCCCAACTCCCTCAGCCTGTCTCCATAGTAGAGGTGCTCCAGCCCTCTGATCATCTTCGTGGCCCTCCTCTGGACCCACTCCAACAGCTCGGTGTCCTTCTTATGTTGGGAGCCCCAGAGCTGAACACAGTACTCCAGGTGGGGTCTCATGAGACCAGAGTAGAGATGGAGAATCACCTCTCTTGACCTGCTGGCCACACTTCTTTTGATGCAGCCCAGGATACGGTTGGCTTTCTGAATTGCAAGCACACATTGCCAGCTCATGTTGAGTTTTTCATCAACAGACACCCCCAAATCCTTCTCAGAGCTGCTCTCTATCCATTCTCCACCCAGCCTGTATTTGTGCTTGGGATTGCCCTGACGCAGGTGCAGGACCTTGCACTTGGTCTTGTTGAACTTCATGAGGTTTGCAATGGGCTCACCTCTCCAGCCTGTCCAGGTCGCTCTGGATGGCATCCCTTCCCTCTAGTGTGTCAGCTATGTCACACAGCTTGGTGCCATCCACAGACTTGCTGAGGGTGCAATAGTATTGTCTTCTTTCCACATTCCTCTAAGGTATTTCCAGTTTCTTGATACCTGTTTCTTGACTAGGTCTTACATCTGCAGGAGTCTGAAGTCACTGGAGACACAAATAAATGGTATTCAGGAAGTATGGTACGGTCTTCAGTGAGACTTCAGATATTTTGTTAAAGTGAGATCTTGAGGATCCTCTGAACTGGATCCTGTGAAATTTGTGAGAATTCTGAATTTTATATATGTTTCATTCCTGTATCAGTTTCCATCCTGACAGTCATTGGTCAAACGTGCTAACAGTTGAACAGCTTTGACCGTTTCTCTGAACTGCTTTTGCTGCAGCCATACAAGGAATTGTCCATCATTCCTCTGAGGGATTACCTTTTTTACTCCTCTGTTTTGGCATTGTCTTTATGAATAAGTGCTAATAGAGCTATTAAAATACATGAAATACTATGTTTTCATGGAATTGAGAAATGCATTTCCTATGATCCCGCATTTCTAAGCAGTACATAAAGATTCAGTCACTCAGCTCTCATTAAAGTCAGTGAGTCAAAGGACACATAACATTTTGGCAATCTTATCCCAAATAGCTCCAGGATAAATTTTATGCATGGAAACTGCTCAGGTGTTTTTGAGACCAAGATAATCTTTGTCTTTAAAAAAAAAAAAAAAAAAAAAAAAAGTTAAAACATCATTCTTCCTTCATATCTGATTTAATGAGACACAGCATAGGTTGATTTAATTGCATATCTGACAGCTAATTGACTCTTCAACATAACAAGTAACAATTTCAAGTAATAGATGTTAGAACAACCTTTGATTGCCTTTGGCCTGACTCACATCCCAAATGACCCCTTGGCTTTAATGGATAGGGTGAAGACTTCTGGGTGAAACCCTTATAGAGGACATGGGTCTACTGAGGAAAGCTCCTTGGAGGGCAGAAACCAGAGGAGGATGGAAGTGATCCATAAGAAGCTGCCAGGAGTGTAATCCAGCATCTGTAAATGTTCAAAGTCTAATACTACCCCAGTGAAATCAATAGGATTTTCTTGGGATGAATAATAACCAGTCTGATGATATTATTATGCTGATTAAGGGAATAGTCCTAGGAAGTAGAGTCAAGGACTGCTTGCATCAGTGCACTAACACTGATGCACTGTTTTCAAATACAAAACTATGAAAAGTTTCCCTAAAGCTAATAGTGTCTGGATCTTGTTATTTTGGATTATGATACATAAAAAATCTCACAGAAGGATTTCAGTAAAAAGAAAGTACATGATATCTAAAATGAGCTTTCTCACACCTGCTTGTAATGCTTGCATGCACTCTGCCCTGTAAAAACCACCGGCTTTATTGCTTGTGTAACCATAAACAATTATTTTTTACGTTTGGAATGGTGTTTTTTAATTTTCAAATCCTTCAATGCACTTCAGTAAACCTTCCTCGCTTACTGCCTCCATAAAGTTCAGAGGTAGATCGGAGTAACTCCAATTTCTGAGGAAATTGGGTTTGATATTCTGGTATTGTGAAACCTTGTGGAGATGAACCAAAGCCACATATGTCAGCCCACATCTAATTCCCCCAAAGTTCAAAGAGATTCAGATCCACTGCCTAGAACCCGTCTGCTCAAAATCCAGGCTGGTCTTTTATTCATATCACACCCCATAAACGTAAGTCACAGCAGCAATTTCAATGTACTTAAATATAATTGATTCCTAAAGCTGCCTGCCACTGGAAACAAGCATATTAAATTCAGACTTGCTAAATTCCTTATGTCCAACCTTCATTTAGGTGTTGGGTTTGGTTGGGTTTTTTTTGTTTTTCCCTTAGAAGCAATGCTGATGTTGGTTTCATTTCCAGCATAGCTAATAAAGAAAAAGCATTTTTAAAAGTCCAGGTCATTAAGATGTCAGGAAATTTATAAGAGGCATATCTTCTTGTAGACCAGATTTAAGAAGAATTAAAACTGAAACCTTCATAATGACTCTTTAAGTCTCTGAGTAGTTAAAAAAAAAAAATAAAGAAAAAAAAAGACAAGAAAAAGAAAGTGCAGGAAAGTTTTGGGCTTTTTTTTTTCAGTCATCAGTATGAAAACTAACATTTTTTGCACTACTATGTGGAATCCTGTAGTTATAAAAAGAAATAATCAAGTAGTGCAGGACATTAAAACTACCAGAAAGACTTATCAGAACAAATGCGCTACATGTTTTGTAAAAGATGCATTAATCTCATCTCACAGGAGCTGTCACTGTTACAACTAACCCTGGAGCTGTAAAACGAGTTGTAAAATGGATTAGATTCCAGAATATTACAAGTTCTGTCATTATGGCAAGATTAACAACATAGCCTGATGGAGGTCTACAGCTCTTAGTGATGCAAGGATGTCTAGGACAAGAAACGGCTTCATAATTATAGCTGCTTTAGTGGAAATAAAAGGGCAAAAGGGAGCACATTGAAATAATTACAGGTAATAGAGAGATGAATGCACTGAGCAAGGTAGTAGTGAGATAATTTAATGGGTACAGGTTATAGAAAAGGCTATGCCCAAAGTAAGTTAGCAGCTTTAATGCTGGAGTAAAGTTATAATGTATTTCTTTATGGCTGAATGATATGCTAGAGCATTGCATGAGCTGTAAGATTTCAGAGATTTTTAGCAGGATTATTCTGTAGGCTTCTGTATGTGTTCTGTTGTCATCCATGTCTTTGGGATGTAAACACATTGAAGACAATGGGAAGTGCATCACATGCTAAGACTGGGGGACAAATGTTATTTTCTGCCCTGTTTCTTTGCAGGCTGCAGTCTAGTTATGTGTACATTGCATATACATGTACATCCTGACATTTGAATTGGGTTTACAAACAACAAATTCTTCAGTATTAGTCAACTGGTTTTGTAGGTCTACGATGGACAGCTTTCAACCAAGTGGCTAAGGGAGTACATAGCTCTTCTTTCAGTTACAGTGGTGTAAATCAGGAATGCAGGTCTGGAAAACCAGTTTAGGCAGCTGTCAAATGGGGGTCTAATTCAGTAGACACTGGGTTCCAAGGGTGAACTGGCACCCCTGAAATGTGTGGTAATTTTGCTTTTTACTTCAGCAGCAGCAAGGATATCACTGTACTGGTTCTTGATGGACATTGTGATGGATCACAGGGACATCGGTTGGGGCACAGGAACTCTCTCTGTTAAACACTAGCCTCTATAATGTACATTGGGTTCCCCAAAACCACAGTTCTGCTTCCAGTTATGCACCTATGCAACACACTGACTACCACAGGTGTGTTCAGCACTATCATGAGAAAACACTGTGCAATGGGATGTAACACGTTGGGATGTTTTCAAATGTTAGCCTCCATTCAGCCACCTACGGGAAGGACCTTGGTACTGGAGAAGGTTGTGGAGCAGATCATCTTGAGTGCGATCACATGGCATGTGCAGCACAACTGGGGGATCAGGACCAGCCCACATGGGTTCATGAAGGAAGGTCCTGCTTGACTAACCTGATCTACTGTGACAAGGTGACCTGCTTAGTGGATGAGGAGAAGGCTATGGATGTTGTTTTACCTGGACTTAAGTAAGGCCTTTGACACTTTCCCACACCATTCTCCTAGAGAAGCTGGCAGCTCATGGCTTCTAAGGTGTACTTTTCACTGGGTTAAAGACTGGCTGGATGGCCAAGACCAAAGTTGTGGTGAATGGAGTTAAATCCAGTTGGAGGCCGGTCACAAGTGGTGTTCCCCAAGGCGCAGTGCTGGGGCCGGTCTTGTTTAATGTCTTTATCAATGATTGAGGGGATCAAGTGCACCCTCAGGAAGTTTGCAGACAACACCAAGTTGGGTGGGAGTGTTGATCTGCCTGAGGGTAGGAAGGCTCTGCAGAGGGATCTGGACAGGCTGGATCGATGGGCTGATGCCAATTGTATGAGATTCAGTCAGGCCAAGTGCCGGATCCTGCACTTGGGTCACAACAACCCCCAGTAGCACTACAGGCTTGGGGAAGAGTGGCTGGAAAGCTGCCTGGCAGAAAAGGACTTGGGAGTGCTGGTCACCAGCTGGCTGAATATGAGCCAGCAGTGTGCCCAGGTGGCCAAGAAAGTCAAGAGCATCCTAGCTTGTATGAGAAATGGTGCGACCAGCAGGAGTAGGGAAGTGATTGTACCCCTGTACTCGGCACTGGTGAGGCTGAACCTTGAATATTGTGTTCAGTTTTGGGCCCCTCACTACAAGAAGGACACTGAACATGTCCAGAGAAGGGTGACGAAGCTGGTGAAGGGTCTGGAGCATAAGTCTGATGAAGAGCAGCTGAGGGAACTGGGGTTTTTCAGTCTGGAGAAGAGGAGGCTGAGGAGAGACCTCATTGCTCTCTACAACTACCTGAAAGGAGGTTGTAGTGAGGTGGGAGCTGGTCTCTTTTCCCAGGTAACTTGTGATAGGACAAGGGGTAATGGCCTCAAGGTGTGCCAGGGGAGGTTTAGATTGGATATTAGGAAAAATGTCTTCACTGAAAGGGTTGTCAGGCACTGGCACAGACTGCCCAGGGCAGTGGTAGAGTCCCCATCCCTGGGGGTATTTAAGAGACGTGTAGATGAGGTGCTGAAGGACATGGTGTAGTGGTGAGTTGGCAGTGCTGGGTTAATGATTGGACTTGATGATCTTAGAGGTCTCTTCCAACCAAGGCGATTCTGTGATTCTGTGATCCTATGATTCTGTGACCAGGAGAGGGAGATGGGGCCCCAGGGTGAAATGACCTTGGTAGGAAAGAGGCAGTGAGAGGCTGGATTGGCCATGACGTGGAGGAAGCAGAAGGAACAGGTATTGCACTAGGTAAGGAATGGGATCAAGAACCAGAGGCAAAGAATTTCACAACTGGTTTTTTTATGTGTTAGAACTGGGGAAAAACAAAGCTACAAACCAACAGAACTTGTGGAAAATATTTAATTTTTCTTCCCCCCCCCCCAACCCCCCTCCCCCCCCGTATTGACTGGTTTGTAAGTAAAACCCAAAATTTACAGTCTAAGTTGTCATTATACTTCTTTGACCCTATTTCTTCAGTTCCTATTATGGAAACACATTACAAAACTCATAGGAAGAAAAAGCAGACAACAATGTAACTTAGAACTCTCTTATTAATTAAAAAGTGCTGCAATTTAATGAAGCTTGTGGATGTTCTACCAAAGTTTCAGTTTCTCATTTGTCCTATACCAGAAAGACAGGGAGAGAAAATATTGGGGTGAATCTGTGTCTCAAAGCAGTGACTACTGGGAACAGTTAATAACACTTTTGTTGTCACTTGTTTCTGCAGTCCATTTAGTTTGGTGTCTAGTAACAGAGGTATGATCTCTAAGAGCTTGCAATCATTACATTGGAGTTCAGCTTCCCAATCTGTATGGGTGTTAACAGGGATCATGCAGCTTAAGAGCCGAGACAGCATTTTAGAAATGAAGGAGTGTCGGATCGCTGAGTGCATCCCTTGCCAGTTCTCAACGGTAAGTTGTTATGTTTTTAATTGTCAGCTGTGACACCACTGCTGCTGGAGGTTCATTATGGCATTGGAATTAGGGCAGAACACAAACACAGTTGTATCTGTTGATCTGCTAGACCCAAGAACAGAAAGAAAATGTGACATCTGAATACCAATAAAGCATGGGAATTAAGGAGAAACCTTAAGGAGAATTCTTCATGAGTAGTATGTAGTACAAGGTAGGATTAATTTCTGAGTGAAATAACTCCTTCTGTGTCTCAAGTCAATAATTCTTTACATTAATGTAAATAATTTTCATTAATAGATTGAGGTTTTGTTTGTTTGTAAGGAAGAATATTTATTTTTGAGCACAAAAAATGCGTAATGTAACCTGGAACGAGATGTGGATGGAACAATAAAATTCAGTTCAATTCTAATACTGTAGGTCTTAGTCAGACTACTAGCTACTGCTAGGTCCCTTCGCCACATGAGAACAAGTATTGGTATGCACCAAGAATTTTTCAGATATAGTGAAAACACTGATGCTATCCTGCTGTGGTAATTTACACACAGTATATGGTGTAATGGACTTTGATTATGTATACACCTAATTCCCTTCTGTGATGGACTGTGATCTGATCTACATTCATAATCATTTTGTAATGCAGCGTGTGATAGCTGAAGGTTAATTGATAGCAATTGACTAATAAGGTATTTTGCTATTGAAAACAGGTGGTACTCATTTGGAACAAGGATGGTTCAGAAGAATCTGAAAACAGTCAAGCAAAGATATGGTTTATAATTGGAGATACGTGATTTGAAGTGTGTCCTCAGAGGCAACTTGTTATCCTAAGCAGGGACAGGATATCTTCAGAAACCTAGATGACTTGATTTTTTTCTACAGACTTTTTCAGAGAACAAGTTGTGCAAAGGACAATATTGTCTGAGAAAGAAACATCGCTAGTGACCACAGATTTGATATTAAAGAAATGAAATTAGCTTAAGGTATGTATGAATGACATCAATTAATTATTCTGTTTCTTTCTTCCCCTGCTACCCTGTCAGTATGTTGTCTATGCATATTGTGTTATCAGAAAAAAAGAATGTATGTCCAATGAACATTCTCAGCCTGACTCTTGGATTGCTGTAGACCAAGCTACTGTTGACGTTTGAAACAACCCTATCTAAAACACACTGAACACATAATTATATCTTACCACCCTCACTATCTGTGTCTTCACCCTCTGCTCGATGTTTTAAGCTGTGACATTTATTTTAGAATGAGGCGTGCAATTAGTCTGATTAGTGTTATTATTGTAGCAAAGTGATTTGTGTGTGCTAGCCAAATTACTTTAAACTTGGTGGTGAATAATTATATGGATCTATTTCTTTTTTTTTTTATAGCATGCCCTCAAACTCTTTAGATTTTTGTTGCCGTGATACTTTGTATCTTTGACTATACTTCATGTACTCTGTTTAGATGACTTGAATTTTGTCCATAATTCCTTAATTATTAGAAACATTGATACGAATGTCAGCGTGACGTATGTGTTTATGAGTGATTAATTGATATTTTGTGAATATAATCAACTTTCGATTTTTAAACCCAAATAATAGTAATTTGTATAATTTAAAAATCTTAATCTTAATTAGTACAGAGTCAGGAGACCATGTCTCTCTACAAGACAAATGATACAAATTAAAGAAGAAAAAACAGTAAAATACTGGTTTTACATTTGTGAGGTTTTCGTAAGTCTTTCAGAGGGCCTCACAGGATTGCTTCTGGAAAATATTATCTGTAAAATATTCTAAAGCTTCAGTGTCAGTGCTTACAATTTTCCATGTAACACACAAGGTCTAACTTTCACAGGAAAGTAATCAGCTGCTCTTCACCTGTGGTCCAAAGATGGACATTTGTGATGGAAACAATTTGGGGTTTACATGCTGGAAAAGAAAGCTAAAATCACTAGGATCAGTATCTATGAGCAGGTATGCAACATAGGCTGGCTGAGACTCTTAAGAGTGCTTTGGGGAGATGGGCGTTTAATGTGAGAGATCATGGTACCGCTGTTTCTCATCTCACCCCAATGATGGCAAAGGATTTCCAAAGGCTGCTATGTCTTTGCTAGAACTATCATGGCCTTTCCCTGCCCAGAACAGAGACACTGGAAACAATTCTTGAATTAAACCCCCAACACAAAAGCAATCAGATCACAAATAGAAATCTGTCAAATATGTTATTCATGGGCTAATTAAACTGTGACCTGGAATTAACATGTGGAGGACTGGAGTATATCACATGCTGTATACTATCCATGAGTGGTATACAAGGGCAAATATTACTAGAGTAGCACTATGTTAATCTTATTAATTCCTACCTTGTTTAACTAAGGGAAGGGCCTCCGCTCTAGGAGCAGGTGCAGTTCCATCAAATTGTGTGTGTATAACTGGTAGAGTATCTTACAGTCACAGTATCACAGAATGGTAGGGGTTGGAAGGGACCTCCGCAGATCATCTAGTCCAACCCCCCTGCCAGAGCAGGATCCTGGAGTAGATCACACAGGAACACATCCAGACGGGTTTTAAATGTCTCCAGAGACAGAGACTCCACAACCTCTCTGGGCAGCCTGTGCCAGTGCTCAGTCACCCTCACAGTAAAGAAGTGTTTTCTTATGTTAAGATTGAACCTCCTGTGTTCCAGTTTGTGCCCGTTGCCCCTTGTCCTGTCACTGGACACCACTGAGAAGAGCGTGGCCCTGTCTTCCTGACACCTGCCCTTAAGATATTTGTAAGCATTAACGAGATCCCCCCTGAGCTTGACAGTTCACATTTATGTTTCTTTTAACATCATTGGCATCTGAGTGATTGATATTTAAGGTTTTATTAATGGGACAAGTAAAACACCCCCTGGCTTGGGGAACCAGGTTGTATACAAGATTTAGACCTCTTCACAGGAAAATGCACAACCCTTTTGTACAACAGGCAATGTTACTGTAATGATGTGGCTGTCGTGCCAAGGAGTTTTTGGTTAGGATCTGACCTGGAGCAGTGGTTTGGGTCAACTGCACTAGCACAGACCCCATGGTATCCCTGCAGTCTCTGCAAGCCCAGAGCTTTGGTCTGTCCTTGGAAGGGCATGTGATTTTTCTCCCAGCAGATCAGGATGTTGGGATGGAGGCAGCCTATGCATAGGAAAAGAGGGATGATCTTTTGCTTGTCTAACTGTTGCTGACCAGTCCTTTGCAGGCACCCCAGAAATGCTCTTTGGGTGCTGCAACTCTGGCTGAAACCAATTCCCCTCCAGTAAGTGGGCAGCAGCACTGCTATTTAGATAATTTGTTTTTAGATAACTTGACCTTATCTCATTCATTCTAGGCTACCTGATGTTTTTTTTTATTGCAAGCATTGCTTCCATCATTTTTTTCCTCTGGATTTTGGGTTGCAAGAAATATCTGTAATACTCAAAGACTTTTCAAAGCAGAAATTTGCAAACAAACTCTGAACGGTTTCTAACTCCAAGGGCCTCTGTAAGTAACCAAACACCTCATCACTCCAAATAAAACTAATTGCTACTAAGCAATACTATACTGAAACATCATACTGTCATAAATTGATATGTAAACTTTGGTAGTGCCAACAACAGCTGCTTTATTAGAGTTATTGTGACCATCCATCAAGGCTCAATATCTAAACCCTCTTTGTGGATCATTTTTCCCTGGTCAGTCCAGTCAAAAATCTTTGTCCTTGCATGCAGCAAGTGCTTTGGTTTTTAAAAAAACTTAGGAGTTTTAATTTATTTTCCACATATCCAGATTTCTTTAGGGAAATTCCTCAAAATCACTGCTCAAATCTGTTTGCGTAAATTTTCAAGTTTCTGACAGTTTTACTTTGTTTATGAGGAACATGCCTGTGTGATTTCTGACTTGTAGCCGCAGTGGGTGTTGCTGCTGGTGAGCACAGCACCAAGGGAGACTTTGGGCAAATTTAGCAAAGAAACTAATTACAGACCTACCTACATTGAATTCTGTGACCTGGAAATGGCATCCATCTTCACTTTATTAATACACTGCATGAGTCTTAATTTACTTTGTCTTTGTTCTTGGTTGTTCTGGTGTAAATCAAATAAATAAGCAGGGAAAGGTAGGAGCTAATGCTTCCAGATCTCCACTGACTTTGCCACATAAAGTCAGATATGTGAGTTGTGAACTGGGACCACCGTGTGTACCATGCTGGCTGTGACGTGATGCTGAATGATATCTCACCACCTTCATCTCTTGCTTCAGTTTGTTTGACAGCCTCATGAACTGGTGAGTTTGTTTGTTTGTTTGTTTGTTCTTGCTTTTTAGCACTGTGCTTCTTCTAGTGAGGTAAATAACAGGGAGGCCTATGATTAATTCCACACATCTCCAGCGTGATTGTGAAGGCCTATGGTCAAGTCTCCATCTTAAGGTATTTATTGGCACTTATTCTTGGGTAAACCATATGTCACCCTTAAGTGTCATCATAACCTTTCCTCCAAAAAAACAACCTCACTTTCCACCCATATTGTTTCTGATATATCGGAACACTTAGCTTCCCAAAAGTCAATATGAAAACTTGCAGTATTTCGGTGAATTTTTTAATCTGTTTGTGTTTAAAGTTGAAGGTGTTCCATACTGCTGCCCTGTTTCTGTTCTGGGCACTTCAAATCTGTTAGGATCTTTTGTAAAGAGAGAAAGTGTGGAGGAGGATATTGGTTTAGGCAATTAAAACTCTTAGTTTCATGAGATCAGTGGATTCTTAGGTATCCTTTTTCCAAGGTATTTTCAGGGGGCTTACAGGGTAATGTTGAGATAATGATGGTGGAAATAATGTAGTTGTCAAGAAGTGCAGATACGTCTAACTCCTCTCATGTTATTAAGAGATTCTTTCTTTTTATCTCTTTGGGTTTTTTCACCCATCTTTCCCCCTGAAATATTATTATCCAATGAATGCCCAAACATGTAATTTTAGATCATGTGCTTTTCATATATGAGCGTGTAATGGTGGTAGGGTTTCTGTATAATGACTTGATAAACCTGTCAGGATTTTACTAGCAATGCATAATAAATGCAGTTATTATAGAAGATATCCCTTTTCCAACCATGGCTATTGGATCTTTAGCAGGTTAGGAATCTTAATTCTTCTGTAATTCTCTTTCTCTCTTTTCCCCTCACCTTTTCTCTTCCTCTTGATTGATTAAGGACTTCAGTAAATTGTAGTAACATATCTTTCAGTCTTTGGGTAGGAAAAAACACTGATAGTAGATGTGTAGTTTCTTGTAAAAATTGATTTTATTTCTATTTTTGATAAAATTATTTAAACTATGCACATTGTGAGCTGCCTCGAATATAGTTCATTAATTTTAAATGCCTGTTAATTAATCGGGTTTGTTGTTATATTACATCACCTCCTCCAAAGTATCAATTCAAACCTATACCTCCCCTTTCAGCCACTGTTATGTCCTGAAGGAAACGTAATGCTGTAGAAGACTTTTGGAAGCTGCTCACGCATTCTTCCAAAAGTCTCTAATGATGTGGTGGATTGAGTAGAAAGCCACAAGCCTTTTACGCCAAAGACCTTCAATAACACAAGAGCATGCATTTTCTGAAAGCCTCTGCTACAGTAATCTTCTAAAGAGGATTATGCTTTTTAAACAGCCAATTAGGTGCGATTAGGTAGAATACCTCGAACCATCCCAATGACGAGAGAGAAGGAATGCAGGCAAACTGACAGCTGTTCGGTGGACGAACAAAGTACCATAAATGGTCAAGAAGTTGCAAGCAAGGGGAAAAGAATGGGCCCATAGAGGGAGAGGAAGAAATAACTGGTTTAAGGTCATGGTTCCGAAATGGTAGCAGAAACTCTACTAACCTGGGTCCCACACCAGAGTGTTAAACTCCCATGCCTTCTCTGAAATCCCTGCTTTTCAGGGAGAAATGAGCTATTTACTTCTGAGAGCTATGAAAGCATTATAAGTAACACATGAGCAATCACAAAATACATGTAAAAAATATTTCTGCCTTTTCAACTATGACTTCTGTACTGTTTCTTTTTAAGTGTTTCCCTTATGCAGCTATTGCAAAGTTGTGAAATACTGTGCCAAGAGCTCAACATTTTTCAGCTCTCACTTCTTCCCTTAATCACTATACAGCAACCCACATACAAATGGAGATTCATCCATGCCTTTTATAGCTATCGCTTGTCATTTGAACATTCAAATAGGAACCTGTAAGTCCATTTATCAAGTACTACTTGAAGTTTTCATGTTAGAAGGCAAGGTTTCATCATTTTTTTTCTGATTAATTTCTAGATAGAGAACACAGCTGAAATTATATCTATGCATAGTTTTGGATGATCCTTTCAATAATTTAACTGAGTATCTAAAGAATGGCAAAATTTTTGCAATGAAATATTTCCAGGTTTTTTAGTATTATTTGAGAAGCAGCATATGGTGTTTGTGTTTGATTTTGTTTGTTTCTTTCCTTTTTTTTTTAATGAAAGCTAATTTGAGGTTGGGGTAGAGACATAATTCTTTTTCTTTGCCTGCTCTGCAAACAGTGGAGATTCTGTCTTTCAGTTCGTCTCTGAGACCTTGGATGTTGCAGCTACATTCAATATCTCTACCCTGTGGCATTGCAACTAACATTTATTTTGTCTTCCCATTTCAAAAAAAATACCACAAACAAACACCAAACCCCCCCCCAAAAAACCAAAATGACAAAATTTTCTGGAATTTGAAAGGAAGTTTATGATCTCGTCCTGATATATAATCACTTAAAATCACACTTCTGCTGGAAGACAGGATCCAGAGCTGCTTCTTTTGCCACTTGCTTTGGATTTGTTTGGGTTTTTTTGGACGATTCATGCATCCACAATTTTTGGAGAATTTATGGCTCCTAGTTATTACCTGGATTTTGTCATTCCTTAAAGGAAGATGTTTGAACACTCTGATAACTGCAAACAAACAGACCAAGCAAATAGAGCTATGCAAATGTGATCTTTTTCAGAAGCTTTTTCACTGACTCGTACTGAAATTTACAAAGAAACAAAATTAGGTTCAGTAATTTCCCGGGAGCAAGCTCATGTGTAATAAATAATGTCTTTAATCACTGAAATTTAATTTTCAGAGCATGCCTTATTGTTCACCTTTCCACTGAGAAAACTGTAAATTAAATCTGGGTCTCTGCTGAAGTCCTGGTTAACAGAGGTGATCCTCTGAAATCCATTCAAGGTACTTTTCTTCTTTTTCTGAGTGAATGTAAGCTTGATTGCTAATGAAGACTTCAACAGCAAACATCTTTTTCAAAATAAATCCCACACTGGATTTCTGTACGTCTCCTCTCTGGCTATATTTCAACTTAACACAATTTTATTACTAAAATGGCACATGTATTGTAAACTGCTAGGATGAAAGTCCATTAGCTGAGATTCTTCAACACAGACTGTCATATCCCAGAGAGTCAGCTAACACTGAAAGTAGCAAATACCCTAGTAGTTGCTTTGGTCTGCTGATTCACTGCACCCTTGTCAATAATGTTTCACCATTGTGCTGTAGATTTGGTGAAAAAAGAAATATGGACTTTTTTCGCCAGCTTCTGGTCTCCGTTAACATGACGTAAATCAGGAGAAATTCCACTGAAATAAACACATTCTGCTTTAGTGACCAAGGGGGATCCAAATCTCACCCATTCTGCTGCTATGTGTCAGCCAAGACCTAAAGGACTAAGCAAAAGACATGCAACTGAATAACTGTTGCGTGCTTCTGAGTCATGAACTGATCATAATTTTGTAGGATTTATTATATTATTTATTAATCAATAAGATTAATTTGTTATTAATACGATTAAATCTTGCCAAGCACAAAGAATGTTCTGCTCTTCATAAAACTGGGGTAGCAGACACCTGAGTTTTGGCATTTGTCATTGTTGTGCTGGGTCTTCCTTTTTCTGTGTAGAACAAAAATAATACGTATTGCACATTACCTTACAGCATTAGTTTTCCACAGCACAACAAGGAAAGCATTTATGATCTCTTACAAAACAAATGTAAAAGGAAAACAAGTTGAAAAGTTGGGTGCCAAAAAATTGCAAAACACAGTTGACGGACTTTTGCATAATGCAGCAGCTATTATTGGAGTTATAAATAAATAAGTTTTCATCTTGAATGAAACATAACTGACTTCTGTTTCATTCTTGGCCAATAGATGAGCTCAAGATGTACACAAGTGTGGTCAGCCCAAGGGATTTACAGAGCGCCATAAAAGCATTTTATTTTGCACTCCAATACTGTCATCCACAGCTAGCTAACAAGTAAGATAGGTTTTTAATATAATCCACCATGTCCCTGCCAGTGCTCCTTGCCTGTTACGTCATCTTGCTTTGGGCCAAGCATTTGTTTTCCCCAGATGGCCATTGCAAAGCTGCTGACAGCTCTCCTGACTGAGAAGCTGTAGCAGAGCAATCTTCCAATTCATTTACCACTAACAAAGGAAAAGCTGTTGATGTCCTGGTGCAAAAGCACTCTATCAGGCATTACATAGTGTCTGTGTTCTCAGCATGTTGGGGGTGTGATAAGTCATAGCACATGCTTTTTGACATCCTCCTGCCTTTCACTGCAGTGTAGGATTTCTTAGATTTGGAATTCAGGTGGCAGAAAAGATGTAAAAAGCCAAGTGTGACATCATCAGCAACTGGTAGCAGTCACGGAATCATAAATAATATTGCGTAGACTCGAGTGAAAAATAAATCTTCTGAAAGATGTGCACTGTGACTCTGCTTGCCTAAACTTTTGCCCTCTTGAGCAGCCTGAGTTGCGTGGACTTTTGAAACTGATACCTAGCAGACCTATTAACATCTAGGGAAGATGTTCTTCTCTGAGTGCATTAAAAATGGCATGCATTAGTCAATAATTATTTTCCATCCTATCCTATTGTATCCATGGAGTATGGGTGGATTAGGAAGCAGCTGAATGTCCTTATTTCTGTCACAGCCTCGCTCCCAAGCTAGTGGGGTGGGACTAGGAAAATGCCGAATTACTGCTCCATCAAGAGAGGCTCGCTAGACTGTGGGACATGGCTTGAGGTTTCTCTGTCTTGTGCGTGGGGTGGTTGGGGCAGCAGCAGTCGTGCCTGCAAGGCTACACCCTGGGCCTCACCTTCCTATGGGGGGCAGCTGAAGCAATCTGCTCCCTTTTATGAAAATTAGATGCAGCTGTCGCCTCCTGGCAGCTTGTTAACGCAGCCTTTGCTTAGAGAGAGTCTGGATGCCTCTGCTTCAGCATTTTGCTGCCAATATTTATTTTATAACATAATTGTTTTTTTAAAACAATATATATGTTAAATAATTTTCTTTAGGGTACCACAATCAACTCTTTAAAATGAGTGCAGGGAGATTTTTTTCTCTAATTTGTTCATATATATGACAGTGGTTGTAATTAATTTAAAATTATTCTATTTGTACTCTGTTACTGGCTGATTGAGGAGGAAATATCCAAGGCTGTTCAGGTGTTCCACAAGAGGTCAAAGGGTTACTCTGTCACAAGAAGTGAGTGGTTCTCCTCTTGATAATGTGTCTACCACAGTCATTAGGTAGTTTAAATTGTGACCATCAGTGCCTGTAGCAGCTCTGAGTAAGCATGATTATTTCAGCTATGTTATTTCATGTGGGATGGATCTCAGTGCTTGAGTTCAAATTGGGTTTAAAACATAAAACAAAAATGTAAAAATAAAGTAACCCTTCCACTTCCCAATTCTCCAGTTTCCAAAATACTCACAGTTTCTCTAACATTCCATCTAGTGCTTCCGTGGCTGAAACTGAAAGACCCTTGAAAATTACTTTATTTCACTTCATATCAGAAACTGTTGAGTTGGAGCTGGAATACCTTCTAGTTGTCAGGTAAAAGGGCTGGTAAACCCATAGTATAGGTAGCAGCCCCAGGTCTTTCTTCTTAATGGAGCTTTTCCCTCTGCTCTTCCAAGAGTAGAGGTCTTGCATTAGAGTTTGTTCTTTTTTGAGGAGAATGGTTTGAATGATGGTAGGAAAAAATAAAATAAAATGTGATGTAGTAAACAAGAGACACTGGATGCTTGGATAACTATGGTAAGACCATTAATGTAGGGTCCAAAAGAAGATTAACTAACAAAAAGTTCTGCGTATGTCAGTGATGAATCATGAAATGTAACCCTGTGTATTTCACTGTAGGTCTATCTGTGTCTGCTAAATACCCCTTTTTTTCTTCTGTTTTGTTTTCCTTCTGTTCTGCTCTATTCTTGTAATTTGAGTGTTCAGGCTGTCTTTTGCATTTATCACTCAAATTCACCTTAAAAGTCAGGGCAGGACATTCTTAGAAGCATTAATTTGTCAACATATTCTCACTTTTCTCTCCAACTGTCTCTTACAAGGCAGTCAATAGGAGAACAGTTTGCCATATTGAATGGGAGCTTCAACATCATAGTTACCCAAAGAAAGATCACATAATATTTGTGGGCAGGCAAATTAAAAAAAAAAAAAAAAAAATCAATCAATTTCTGAAATGAAAGAGTTCAGCTGAAAATAAAATATATTGGTTTTTTCCTTTTTGCTTTCATAGTTGATTTATGGAAATATATGAGCAAATCAGAATGTATGCATAAACAGAACTGTCTCATGTTGAACATGTTGTATTTTTAAACTGTGTTTCTAAAGAAATGCATTTACTCCTGAAATGTATAAACCAGTCAGCAATCATTACTCACAGTGTTAAGTGATGGAGAGCTCTTTCTTCCAGTTGAGGAGCTGCTGCAAAAGATCTCAGCAGAAGATTTTTAGGAAAGTAGGGGAAGGCATATGCATCTTTTTCATTGTTCTAATGAAGGTCCCAATTTAGAATAGCAACCCGTACTTGGTTATTAGTTCCTTTCACATGACATAAAATGCAATGTAGAATCTTGGCCAAAAAAGTATAGGCTTGAGATGTTACCTTGCAAAGTTCTTACTATCTTAAGATTGAAAATCTTTCTATTTATAGCATACCTTATTAAAAGTGGAATGTTTTGGAAGTGTAACCCTCTGGGAGCTAAAGTTTAGATTGTTTGTAATGTAAACCTTTTTATTTTACCTGATGGCCTATATAAATGCATTGCAGGGAACAGCTGAAGTGTTACGCACAGCAATTGGTTTCCCAAATTGACAGATATTACCTGAAATGCACAATGTTACATGAAAATCATCTTTTGCTCCTAAGTTTTGAATTTTGAAAAGTCTGTTGTTCCTGGGTGGTCACTGTGGAGATAGCTTCAAGCATACGAAATATAAAAAGTATGCATGAAATATGCCAGTATATTAAATTAGCATCCTGCAAAAGCTCCCTTTTTAAAATCCAGATGCTTATATTGCTTTTGACAGACTCTAGGCGGTAAAGTTTTAACTTTAAAGAAGGGGCTTTCTGTTTCTGTTTTCAAGTTAAAAATAATGAAAGGAAAACACACTGAAATTCCCACATTATTAAATAAAACATTTAAGTGGCATGGGGCCAATCATTGTCACGCCATGAACAAATGCCTTACAGTAATATGTTCCATAAATGTTTGCTAAAAACTACCAATTTTAACACATTTGCACATGATTAGACACAATAAAAAGTTACTTATTGGAGCCAGTGCCACTGGCTAAGTATTACTTAGGTCCAGGAGGAGGGAAACCTGAAGGAGAGGGGTGGTGTGAAATGGGTTCCATGCTGTGAAAACAGACCTTCAGGAGAGTCCTTCAGTGATGGACTTGGCTCCCATGGCCAGGAGTTCACAGGGCTGTCCCTGCGCCATGGAGCAGGGTTGGGCAGACGTGTAAGGGGGAAGACTTGGAGACAGAACTGATGGGCTCAAGCAGCAGCTACCCAAGAGACATCGTTAAAATGTTGTCTTGAAACTTCCCTTGATACCCAGGGACTGGTCCAGCAAAAGGACACCTTTCAAAATGGTTGGGCTGTAATGCTGTTCTTGCAAGATTTCTGGGCACACTACTCTTTTTCTTAATAACAAGAAAGAGCTTCATAGGTCTGTGTGGCTGCCAACACATTAGCATGTGTTTATCTCACTGAACCTGATCAACCAGAATGCGACCGACAAGAAATGGGTCTCTCCGTCCTAATGGAAGAAGTTTGGCTTTGCTGCTTAAGCTTTGCTGACTGAAGTAGTGGAATAACATTTTCGTTAGTTCAGAGTAGTTTATTCCAATTGTAATTCTGCATAAATATTCATTTAGATTTCAAATATTTTTGCTGAAGGAAATAACAAAATTTAGACCAGACGATTTCCTTGTATCAGCCTCACAGACCACTTCAATTTTGGTTTTATTTTTCTCTTTCAGGGCCTTTGGATTAAGAACTCACTGATATGCCTCAGTTTTTCAGAAAGCATGGCACTTCACTTCCTCTGCATTCATGTGAGAAGAGTTATCAAAACCAGCCTGAATTAATTAAAAGTAAGTGTAATCTCCACAAACATATGGGAGCCAGTAAGAAGAAAAAAAAATAGAAAAGATAAATATGCAAGGGAGAATTCTGAGTATAAGTTAATAGTAATGTTAGCAGAGATAATTTTTGCTTTGCAGCATCTGCACATTTGGATTCACAAGGGAGTTCTTGGGTACTTGGGATTTTACACATCTATCAGCTACTGTAAATCTGAGAAGCCCATGGAAACATTATATGACTCTGAGATGCACCCTTAAGGGTTTTGGACCCGTAAAGTAATTTATGCATTGCAATCAGGGATAAACATTTGCTTTCAAAGGAGAACACCCCCCCCCCCCCCAGATTTTCCCCTCCTGTGCGGACTGAATGATATTCAGAAGATACTGAAAGTTATGATATATTTCTTTGTGACCTTCTTACCTCCAGAAGGGATGGGACTCTCCATCCCAGCTGCCTGCCACTCGCTGGCTCTAGTTTTCTCCTGGTCCCTAGCGTACATGTTATGCAAAGCAGTCAAAACGCTGTGGTGAGTGAGCTCCTGGGGAGCAGAGGTGGGTGTGATGCCTGCAGACTGTGGCAAGAACAAGCACAAGGTAAGTCGTAGCACATGTTGCTTGTACTCATAAAATGAGTCACCTGCACAGTGCTGTTTGCGTGCTCCTCCTCCTCACTAAACGTGCTGACAGGATTTCAGACTAGCAGTTTCTCCAGTGCTCCATGGTGTGCAGGATAAGGTGCTCCTGTTAACGCAGTCCTCTGGCCAAGAGTGCTGCTCCTGATCCTTCTTACTGCTTAGGGTGAATTATGTGGGCAGCAGTGATGCTCTACTAGCCTGAACACATAAAACAAAAAAACCCACCACCACCAAAAAGTAAACAGAGCATTAAGATGAAGAAAGATTAAATAAAACAGCCCTTCACAGTGCTTCACAGTTTTCTGTGCTGTGAAAAATACTGCCGGCAAGGCAGGAGATGAGCAGGCAGTCTGTGCTCCGTCTCCTAAAAAATGTGGTAAGGGCAAGGCAGGTCTCAGTCTTTACATAATTTTTTTGCACCCCCTGTTTTATACCACTGTTTTATTTCCATGCAGGAAAGAGAGGTTGCTCTGATTCATCTGTTTATTGGGTGGCAGAGGGGCTGAGGAATCAGTGTTTGATATCAGGCATATGAGTAGCAGGTGTTTGCTTTCACGTCACAGGAGCCAGCCTTCATGCAAAGCACTTGACTCCTGGTGCCTCATGCAGGGTGGCAGCATACCCCCCACCACAACTACATCCCAGCTTTCCACAGGGCGCCTTGTTCATACCTAGTCAGGAGAGTTTATCCAGGGGGCTTGATGATAAAGAGAAAAAGAGTGGACACTTTCCAAAACTGAGTGTGTGCAAAAGCTTTCTCAGCATTAACATTTCCCCTTCTCTTGTTTTGTTTCGGTTGGCAGCAGTGAGGAGTGGAAGGAGGGATAACAAACCAGGCTTCTTCCCCTGCTTGCTCCAGCACTGCACTTATTTCATAGTGGGTCACTTAAAATTAAAAGGTAACTCCTTCCCCACCACCCCTGTGACATTTTTCTCTCAAAAAGTCTTACAAAGCAGGATAGCAGTGTGATCCTCATCTTACAGAAAGGGAGTGAAGGCAGAGGAAGGAAAACGGTTGCCTTGAAAGCCTGCCAGCCTCTTTGGCTCCTTAGTTTGAGCATGGCAATGTGTAGCGAGGCGTGAATTCAGTGCCACGTTTACTGAAAGCTGTTATGAGACCCATACCCGGCAAATGTCTTCTTTACAGTTATGTCCCAAACGTATGTATGTGTCATCGCAAATTAGAAATCTATCCTAACACGAAATGCAGCTGTACACGATGCTATCAGCTGAGAGGTGCTTTGAAGAAGTGAGTGTCACCAACAGGAGTTAACCAACAAAAGCTATCCCATGTCTTTTCCGGTGGTGCCAGAAAGTGGAGAGAACTGGGTGTATCTTATCTACAGCCCCCCCCCATCACGTCAGACAAGTGACTGGACAATGTGTCGAAGGTGTAAGATGACATTACTGGATTTGAGCTGCTTACAAGCAACGGCTGTGTTTGTGTGACTGTGTCTTTCAGCTGTCTCTTTAGGGGAAAACCCATTCCTGCCGAGGGGACTCTTCCCCAGGCTCAGCAGCTGGCAGTACTCTCAGCCTCAAACAGGCCCTTCACTGGGCTTTAGGAAACACTCTCCAACACCTGGACCCTGTAAAGGTGTCCTGCTGGTAAGGGCTGTCAGGAGTGTCTGCACTCCGTGCTTGTGTTCCTTGACTCTCCCAGAGGTACGAGGCCAACTCGGCTTAGCAGTAAAAGAAAATAAAGTTTTTTATTCAGGCAGACTAAAGGTCAGGTTCAAAACAAAACTCCAGGAGCAAAAAACAGATATGAGTTACAGTCCTGGTGAGCTTAATAAATAGATAACTGTTGTCCCTGTGCTTAAGCTTTTTTTTCCTTTTTTTTTTTTTTTTTTTGTTAACTATAGATATATGCTGGCTTTTAGAAGCAGGACCCACAACATACTGTAATGCCCACTGGTGAAGGCAGCTGCAGTCATGTATCTAAGGGAGGGATGGACATGGGTCCCCTCTTGCTGTTGGCAGCTCTCTCAGCTCCATCCCTATGTCCAGTTTCATGTCTCTGGTGTATCAGTGCTGGTTGCTAGTTCTTTTAGCCTGCTACTGCTCCCACCTGTGAAAGCCAAGTGAGGAGGTGTGACATGAGATGAGATGCTGGGATTATGGCATTAAGATCATTTTGTGACAGGGATGCTGACTGCATTGAAGTGGTTGGTATATTAAACAGAAAATAAAGAAAATTATCCAAGATATGACAAGACTGAGGCATGATACACTCGTATGAAGCACCATCACCCAGATTCATAGTGACACTTTAGTGGTGTTTTTTTGCAACTTTAGAACTTGAAGCTGAGCTCTAATAGGTTACAAGGTAGATGCAGTGTTGACAAGCAGCAGAAATACAGATTATAGTGCTATTACTGGCTTTCTGGTTAGAAAATTTGACACAGCCATTGATTCAAGAACTCCCATTGCCAGTTTCAGTCAATATGACCTTTTGGGTTAGCATCAAAACTTGTAGCAGAGACTTACTTGTCAGAGGTGGCTCTAACTGTTAATACTCTTCCTGAATATAAGGAAGAAAGCAAAGTAAAAGATGGGGTTATGATGGAGTTACATTATTGCAAGTTATAATAAACTGCATTGCTCTGAAAACAAATGAAACACATGACAGATTTTAAGCCACTTTAGTATCTTGCTACTTTTGCTTCATTTTGGTATTTATTAGCACAGGGGATAAGAAGTCCTTCCAACACAAAACAGGAAGTTCATCTATGTTCATCATGACATCTGAGCACCAGGTTATTCTTAGTTTTCCACGGATTAAAAGAGAAGCAGCATCATTATCCTGTCATCCTTGGATCCTCTGCAAGGATTAGATACTTTCAGTCAGCATGTGAGTCTTTATAGGAAGGATCTTCTCAAAATACTAGAGACTTCCAAAAGATGCGAAGAGAGGCTTTCTTTTTCATTGCATGGGCTTGAAGACTTTCTCTGTGAGTAATGGAAAGCTCTCATGGGGTAAGGTGCCCCATTGTCCAGAGGTAATTTAACATTTAATAGGGAATTCAGACCCAGCAGTAATTGCAGCTTCTTCTTTATTCTGCCACTCACATTTAGGCTATCCTCAAATCTTCAGGTATTCTTAAATGTTTGACATTTTATTTCACAGGCAGAATTTTCCCAGAACTTTCATTTTTTTATTTTTAAGGAAAGCTTGAGTAGTGTACATTAACCATTACTGAGTCTGAAGAAAGTCTGAACTAGACAGAATGAGTGAGTGCTGGTCATTTTCTTGTGACCTTCTTCAAAAACCTCTACAGTCAAAACAGCTGAAGACTAAAATTATTCACATGGTCTAGAACCACCTTTGATTCAGTAGGACATCAGCTTGCCACCAAGAAGGGATGAACCATGATCTAAGGAAAATCTCACAGCAGTGATTGTTAACAATAAAGCATGATGTGAAAGGCAGCTTTTATCCAGGATTTGCATGTGTGACTGTCATTTCATAAAGTACAAAGAAACATGTAATCTCAAATTAGTAGGAACAGCTGGTGTCAGACGAAGGTTTCTTTTTAAGTAAGTAGTATATTTTTAATATATATATGTATATGTGATAGGTGGGCCTACTGACAGGGTTGTGAGGCCTTGTCTGCTGCCTTCAATAATTTTCCCAGCTTGGAATCATATGTGTTGCGGTGGAAGAGTGGCTGCCCTGAGGCCATCTCGCCCACAGCCTGGGAAGCACAACTGCCTTTAAACACCCAGGCTTGTGCCTTTGGCTCAGAAGTATCTCTGTTTCCATAGGCTTAGTGCCATTCTCTGCATTTAAACTCTTCTGAGCTCAAACTGAAAAAGTCAATAGTATTTTGCAAACTCATTGTAGTTTTATTGAAGCCTCCATTGTCTCTTCTGTCTCCCTGAAAAAAATTTCAAATGGTAAATTGCACCTTTACAGACTATATATTAATCTCTCAGTGAATTACTATTTCTATAATATTATACAATTATTACTTAGTTCATTTCCTTGATCTTAAGGTAGGGCTCAATGCTCAGTATAGCCAAATTCATTTGAAACACTTGAAGAAGTTCACCTTGATACTCTCCATCTTTCGATGACAGCTCATTATAATGAGACCACAGATTATTATAGTTGTACTTGAAGCTTACATATTTCTTCTTCAGTTTTCCCCAAATGCTTGAAGAAACACCAGCTGGTATTAGGTAACTTAGCTTGATTCCTGTTTTCTTATTCATGCCGAGGAGCAGCTTAGTGTGAAAATAATTCCTGTTTTTATTACAGCTGTTTGTGAAGTTATAAATCTACAAAGCAGCATGGGGTGGGAAACAAAATTGCACTTTGTCTGACTGACGTGCTCTGATGTTTCCTCTTTGACGCAATCTGACTGTACCTGGGGACTTCCAAGGGCCACCCTGTTCCAGATGTGCCCCCTGACTAGCCTCCATCTCCCTGTTTGGACAAGGCTCAGATGCCTTTCCCTCCCCTGTTTCCATGGGAAGGAAACACGAGTGGATAGACTGAGAGGAAGAGAGCCATGTCATGTTTCAGCTGATTCATCGGTGCAGGTAATTGTAGCAACACCATCACAAGAGGGTTGTCTGCAGCCCAGGGACAGCCCAAGTGCTGAAGTGCCTCTTTACTGAAGTCTGTGGATATTTCCTAGGCTATGTTGTGAGGACAGCTCACATGTCAACAAACACGTCAAAACCTGGTATTTGTCTTTAAAGACCTCAGTTCCTAATGGCCGTCTCTCAGGTTTCAGCAGTATTGAGCTCTGAGAAATCATGGGATGGGAATGCTCAGAACCTGTGATCAAGTTATCTTATACTGAATACCCATGAGAAAAGGCACATTAAACAGTGGTGGTGTGGGAAAGCTTGGCCCTCTTTTGGGCAGCAGCATCATGCTGTAACCAGACATGATCAATCGTGCTGCACTTTTGGGAGGACTAGTGCCCTTAATCTTAGTAGTTGCTTCAGAAGAAGTTTATTTAAGAAGCAGCTTATTTTTCTTCTGTGTTTTCTGCAATAATATCTGCCTCCTCTCTCTTCTGTGTATACAAAGCCTGTGATTACTTTGAGGGAGATTGTTGGAGGGAAGAGGAAGGAACTTGGGCAGGAAAATAAGAGAATGACACAGGAGCTTGATTTCCAAATGAACAGCAAAAAATACATATCTGCTCTGAGGACAAGACTACCGCTACCTCCTGCTTGCTTGCCTGTGAGGACTGTGCCTGCTTCTTCCTCAGCTGACAGTGTCCAGTTCTCAATAGATCCCAAGTCCAGCTCAAGAGCTCCTTTTGCTGTGAAACGCTTCCACTTTCAGATCCTGTTTTTTTTTTTTTCTCTAAAACAGGATGAATTTGATAGAAGAGTGAAAAAATGTAATCTCCCATCCAATTTGTCTTAAGAAACTGTTTTGAAATATCATTTATCTGGAGATAAATTATGTAAACCAATTAGTTTGGATCTTTCTGAATTTCTTTAGTCTTGATTCTCCATTTTTCAAATTATAATAATACTAAGACCACAATTGTAGTCTGAGAAAAGAAAAATGCCCTAAGAAACTTCTTTTTTTTCCTGCAACTAGAACATTCAAATTTCTCAATCACCTGCTCTGATCTGATATTGATTTCCTTTAGTATTTCTTCTTCCTCCTTAGGGAAATAAATCTGTTTCTGGTATCTATCAGCCATTCTTCCCTTTGATAAAAAGAATTCATATAATTCTTAAGTAATGCTAAATCTTCTGTCAACAAATTAGTCTTGTCATCAGCCATAAGGGGCCTCATGATCTTCTTGGTGACCTCTTGCTTCTAAAATACTTGACAAAAAAATCTGTGCATAATAACTGCTGGCTATTCTTGTAATGTTTCTTTGTTATTTACAACAGTTTTTCTCAGAACAAAACTGAAAATGTTAAAAAACATTCTGTGAGTATGATGGCAGGGGCTTAAGGCAGCAAATGAATATATGTGTAAGGTTAATTCAATATGTGCAGGTTAATTCAGTTAAATCAGTAATTTAGTGGCTAGAGCGCGCATTGGAGATCTATGAGTTGTATGGGATATGGGATCAAGTTTCTGCCTTTATACCATTCCAGATAAGTTCCCAAATCACTAGATCATATGAACAGTCTATCTTTTTCTAGTCAAATAATTATTTATCCAAAGTTCATCTCCAGTAGAGAGAAATTGAGTTTAATACCTTTCCACAATTCATTTGTATGCCCCAGCTGTTGGGTTATTAGTTGTTCTTTCTACATGTTTTGATCAAAAATTTAATCATTTAATCAAGAACTGTCTTTACGTGGTTAAAAAGAGTTTTGACACTTTCTAACACAAAATAGTTTCATGGAAAAATGCATCTTTTTTTCATTCTCCCCCCATCCCATGACATCACTGGATGTGTTCTCTTGTTAGCATTAATTGCATTTTTCTTTTTCTCCTCTGATTTCATATATCACAGAATTACAGAATCACAGAATGTTAGGGGGTGGAAGAAGCCTCTGGAGATCACCTAGTCCAACCCCCCTGCCAGAGCGGGTTCACCTGGAGCAGGCTGCACAGGATCACATCCAGGTGGGTTTTGAATGTCTCCAGAGATGGAGACTCCACCACCTCTCTGGGCAGCCTGTGCCAGAGGTCTGCCACCCTCAAAGTAAAGAAGTTCCTCCTCATGTTTAGATGGAACCTCCTATGTTCAAGTTTGTGCCCATTGCCCCTTGTCCTGTCACTGGGCACCGCTGAAAAAAGACTGACCCCATCTTCCTGACCCCCATCCTTTAAGTATTTATAAGCATTGATAAGATCTCCCCTCAGTCTTCTCTAGACTAAAAAGCTCCAAATCCCTCAGCTTTTCTTCACAAGAGCAATGCTCCAGTTCCCTCATCATCTTTGTAGCACTTTGCTGTACCCTCTCCAGCAGTTCCCTGTCCTTGAACTGAGAGCCCAGAACTGGACACAGTACTCCAGCTGTGGCCTCACCAGGGCAGGGTAGAGGGGGGGGAGAACCTCCCTTGACCTGCTGGCCTGGCCACACTCTTCCTGATGCACCCCAGGATACCATCGGCCGCCTTGGCCACAAGAGCACTTGCTGGCTCGTGGTCATATATGTACTTAACCGTGACTCCATAAACCATTCAAACTCTTTGTCGTGTTTAAAACAGGATCTTTTTGTATACAATATTTTCCTCTCTCTTTTTAATTATTTTTAACGTTATTTGTCATTTTTCATCAATGCATTTTCCATGAAAAAGTACTGTTTGCTTATAGTTAACATTTAACTGGAACTGTCAGACCTAATGCTTTAGTAATCTCTGTATGGACTGTATTCGCCTGAAGCTGCTTGAACTCAGGCCTTACGCTGTTGTAAGAGTACTTCTGTCAGGCTTTCCAGATTTGCAGTGGTGTGGGTTTGCAGATTTACCTCTTCATCCCCAATATGTGTCCAGCTGATTCTTAAAAACTCTGTCAAAAGTCGCTATCATTTCACAAATTATAAAGGAAAACACAGCCCTATACCATGTGCTCAAAGCTATTGCTTGATTTATTTCTTCCACTTAATATGCCCCAGATTATATCCAGTACTTGAATACTCCCATTTCTGCTTAGCTTTCTGTCTCCTTTCAAAGCCATATTAGTTTATTGTTGCCTCCTGCTTAGTTCCATCTACCATCTTACTTCCTTTAACTGAGGTTTTGAACCTTGGTAATTGTAACCAGCTGGTAATGCCTCCTGAGGTTCCTGCCTCCATAAATTTTACTTCCATTTAGCACCTGGACACATTCTCCGCCTTGCCCACTCTCTGGGGAGCAGAGATTTGAAAGGGGCAGGATAGGAGAGTAACTACTGCACTTTGCTGTCTCTTGAACTGGAAGTTTTCATGATCAAAATTAAATGCAAAGCAGTCATATTGTGTGATCTGTATATGCTATCAAACACAGATCAGAATGAAATTTTCTTGTTAGGCATTTCCTCATTCCTGAAGGCATCACATTGGCAAGTTCAGTTTTCCCGAGTTTTGCCCCAAACAAACTACTGGCTTCTGTTGGTGTTAGGTGAACAGATTGTCTTTTTTATTTTGTGTTCTCTGATGGGATTTCCTCTGGTGAAAATCAAAAAGGTTTCCATGTGGTGACACTTCTGAAAATGGACCACTTACTTTACAAATTTCTGCTGTTTATGCATCTTTTGTTCACTTGAAAACCACTCTAGGACACAGAAGTATTGTCACTGTCATATTGACTATACTGAAAGAGCCATCTGCCTGTCTATATTTTGCCTCTTGTGCTTCTTTTAGCTCTAACTACTACTGTATAGTAGTTGTTCAATTACTTCAACCATTTTTTTTTTCCTCCTAGAAAACTAAATGGCAAAAAGCAGGAGTTAAAGAGCTGTGAATTTGATTTTTAATAGTATCACCCATGTTGATTTAAAGCATGTGAAATCATACATTCACCAAGTAACAGGCTTGCATGGGAGCACCAACAATTTCATTAAATAATATTTCATAGGCTTGCTGCCTGAAAAAAAATCATTCATCAAATCCAGAATCTGTGAATTTACAATATACTGTTTCAGATGTGTTTGAAAGTGTGCATTAATAATAGGCAATAAATGTAAAATATGAATCCTGTCTAATTAACTTTGGCTGTACAGGAAAACTTTCATATTAACCACTTGTTTTTTCCCGTTCTGATTCCTGGCTGTGATGTCATAAGCTTGAATTATGAGCTGGACATGGCAGGGAATTTAGACCAGAAATTTAAATTATCTGAAGAAAATATTGTTCTATCTGTCTTTTTCATGCCTTGGTAGGGTATGCTTCATGATCTCTGGCAGTGCAGGCAGGAGTGGGAAGAGCAATCAGGTACGGGAAATCTACTGTAGACTGGACCCTCCATAGCAGAAACGACCAAAAAACGAGGCTTGCCAATGAATGAAGAAAGCTGCTGATGCCTAAAATGGGAGCACAGCTTGGAGAGCCAGTAGTACTCGAATATGCTCTAGCCTTCCCCTTCTTTCCAAGGTTCCTGAGCAAATGAGCAAATCAAAACTGACACCAGGTGTAGCGAAGAGGATCGTGTCTTCTCCAGTACTGACCACTCTGATGATGCCTGTCAGGGTGAAAAACACTGAAGGGGAAGAGGGGAGAGGCTCGGAATGCTCAATGTGAAAGACCTCCTCTCTCTCCTGAGAGCTCTTTCCATCTGCCCTGTTCTCGTGCTGAAGAGGTACAGTGGACATTGACAGAGAAAAGTGCAAGATGACACAGAAGGAGGAGAGTGGCCCTCTTAGCACTGCGCAGAGACTCCTCTCACAGAGTAGCCTCGCAGATGTGTTAGCAGGAGGAGAGGCATTTCCAGGCTTGCAGTGGGTTTCAGGTGGTGGAAGCTTTCCCCAGTACAGTGGCTTTTATCAAGCAGATCAGGATTGCTCACAGAGCAGTCACTGCTACAGGTACAAGAGGGCTGTGGGCTTGTTTCTGAAGGACTTTGGCGGCCAGTACAGATAATGCAGCATCTGCTCAGGTGTAATTCATGAGGACGCATGCTAGGACAGAACATTCTGGAGGGTATGTATGATTCAGGCAATCCACCAGGAAGCTTACCTAAGCACAGATGTAGTGAAATCTGAGCTGACAAAAGTCAATTTGCCTAATGAAACCGTCTGGAAGAGGTGAGCGCTCACTCAAAACAAAAATAGTGTTTATATTTCATTGTTGTAGTCTAGTCTAGAGGGTAATTACATTTTGTGAGGTTAATGTGTATCAAGGATCTCACTGGAGGTCCAATAACAGTGTTTATAGCTGTCAAGTATATTGACTGCAAATGCTGATTGCCATCTCCAGCACCGCCAAGCCACTCAGGGTCTCCAGTCAAATCATTACGGACAAGGAGTGCAGTGAGCACAAGCGTGTGGTAGCTTCCTGTTGGAGAAGGGGCATTTTTCCCTTCTTTTCAAGCTGATTAGCCTTAGACTTGTGGTTTGGGTATGGACCTGAGGAGTTCAGTTTAACAGTTTCTGTCTTGTCCACAACAGGGCTGATCTCTCTGAACATCCTTTCAGAGAAATAGTAGTTTGAAACCATACGAATGTTTACATGGAGCAAAAGGAAGAGGTGCAAACATTGTGAAGGGAGTTTGTGACTTTTATGCTGTTGCTTTCTGGAAGGCTGTGCTTGGCTTTTGCAGCATTTGCCCTGCTCCGATTGTGCTTTAATATTTCATTGTGGGGAAAATAACTCTAATGTAGGAATGCAGCACTCAAGTGCTCTTTCCTCAACATACACACATGCATATATACAAGTATAAAATAAATGAAACCTTACTTTTTATTAAGGGAAAATATATTCTTGGCAACTTAAATTGGGAAGTAACTGGAGGGAAATAGCTCTCTTTAAGAAAAGTAAGTAAAGTAGGTGCAGGCAGTGACGTTAAATTGGACATTAAACTAATCCAGGGCTATACTTTAATAAAGGCTAGTGCTGGGAATTCTTATGGATTTTCTAGCTCATTGCTGGGTTGACAGAGAAATACAATAAATGTTCTATTACTTACACAAGCTGCTGGTTTTCAGAAAATTAGTCACCAGTGACCTTTTACCCTTTGTCTTGCTCTCTTTCTCAGTAAAAGTACCTGATCAGAATCAAATGCAGCCCTGGTGTATGATGGCATCCCTCCAGGCTGCACAAGGCTACCCTCCATTACTGTGAGTATGACTCTTAGCATCGCGTAAGACTAGCTTATTTTTCTCATTGTGTAACTGTAATATTGGGGGGGGAGGGGGCAAGAGGGGAGAGGGAAAGGACAGAGGAAAAAAATCATTTTTTCATCATTCATTGTTATTTTTAACTGTAGGAGAAAACAAAGGCACAAATCTATATTTCTTGCTAAGGAATCAAGCCTGAATCACAAAACATAACCGATCTAACTGCTCAGAGTTAACATTTGAGAACCGTGATATGGCTCAGTGATATCCCCAGCCTCACGGAGCATAAACCTTTATATTTGGTTGATGTTTTTTCTTTTCCCTGAGTATCACAACTCATATGATGTTTATATTCTCTACAATGAGGCACAGACTTTTGCTGAGGGGGAGGGGACTATATTACTTGGTGTGTACCAGTCCTTTGGTAGAATTATATTGATTAGTTTTCCAGTTAGCAGTGAGACCTCCTTCTGACCCTATTTTCAGGGTCAGTAGATCATAATGCAGAAGCACTAAGAGACCAGTGTCCCTCCCCATATTGCTTTTTGAAGAGCGTATGGGCCAGAAAATCATCATTTTATATATATATATATACAATGTGTGTGTATATATGTGTAATCTATATATGTACAAAAAGAGGGGGCTGGCCTCTGCTATCCAAATGCAGGTATAAGTTATCTATCAATTATAACAACATTTTGCTGTGAAAATGAAATACATCCAGCCTCTATTTTACAGCTTTAAAACTGAATTTTGTCCTAAACTGTTGTTTTTTTGAAATAGAAAAGAAAACCTCATGATTCCACACAGTGAGATGTGTCTTTGTGAAATAGGAATATGCATCTACATTTGAAATTGAACTATTTTTCTGAGGTCTTTAGTCTGAACGCTCTCAGACACGAACATGTAAACCAGAGAGCTACAAGTTCAGCCCTGTTTTAGGCACTCTGAGGATGTCCCATGAGCAATCTGTTGGCTTCCATCTTGTATTGTATGTCAACCATACATACCTCTAATTAAACAAGAAATCATTTGTCAAAACTTGCTGTACTTTTCATATCCAACATTTTCCATGGCAGGTGTATAACAGACAAAGAACAAGGACAACATGAAATACCTAAAGAATGCTTTTAGTTGCTATTTTTAATTGCTATTTGAAGCTTACATTTGAAATCCTTGGTCCTGTAAAAGAATAAGGACTGGAGTCAAGGACTCAAATATCCTCGCTCTAACACCAGGACCTTGCAGAATGCTTTTGAACTCTGGTGCTCCCCGAGCGTGCTGTAACTGTAGGAGACGGCGCTACTGCCCCGGTAAGAGCCAGGCTGCTCTTTTCATATTAAGAAAAAGGAGCTTGAATTCTAGCAGCTGCTGCCTCTGGTTTTCTGTATTTCCTGAATTGAACTACAGACTGCAAGAAGCTAATTAATATATTCCATGTTAATTGTGAAATTGCCTTTTGGGGAAATAAATGACTGGAAATAACTCTGGGGGAAAAAAAAATAAAAATGAGGCAACATGTTACAGGCCATGGAGTCTTGCCTATACCCAAGTAGCCCTAGACAGCTCCTCAGAACACATCATGTGGACAATGCTTTGCCTGCAGCTCTGTCGCTGAAATTTCGTTCTTAGAGTTGTCAGTGCTCTGGTCCTGAGGCATCTGGTAAAATCAGCTTCCCAACTATTGTGCCCCACCTTTCCCCCTGCAAAGGCTCAACAGGGCTTGCAGAGAACATGTCAACATAGTGGCATGCCTACTGCTTCATATATTCCTGGATTTCACAAGCCTGGACAGTAATATTTAGAAACCAATTAGTGAGTAGACACTGCCTTTACATTGGCTTTTTAGTTGTGTTCAGATTTTAGTGTGGTTCAACAGAGGTTGCAAAGAGAATATTCGTGCACCGTCTCTCTACTTCCTTATCTTGTATTTTGACAGGTCTAATGCCTGGGCCTCTTATGTGATATGGAGGTCTTAGATTTGAAATCGAGACATGATGTCATATTTATTTCCCATAGAAATATGGCACAAGATTTCAGCACCCTTAAGTTATAAGGATTATCTTCTCCACTTGTTTCTCTGCTGAAACAAAGGCAATTTCTTCTTCCTACCAGTATCTTAACAGACCTGGTTTCTTCTGGAAGACTTTCTAGGATTCCTAAAGTTTCCTAGTAATGGCTAAATGATTGCCACCGTGGCGTCCTTGCACCTGCATGATAATCAGATCAAATAACTTCCAGAGAGAGTCACACTCGTAACAGAAGTGAGCTGACTCCAAAGGACTTGGGTGCTGTGGCGAGCAGCTGGTGCTTTTCCAAATATTCTAGAGCACAGGTATCACCAAGCAGGCTGTCATTACATCCAGCACGTGCGACATCAGTGTTGAAAACAGGCAAACAGCTGCTAGGTGGATAAGAGTGACTATATTCCATACACACACGCTGCTTCATTTCTTCACCAGCTGGTACTTGAGGGACCCTTCCCTTTCGTAATGGTCAATAGCCCTTAGTGTGTCACAGTGTGTGTATATATGGCTGTAGTCACTTGTAAAAACTACATGATTTTCTGATGTGTTCCTCTGCTACATTTTTCTCTGCAAAGATCATGCAAATATTAATGAAAATGTTAACAAATTTACCTTTTTTGCCTCCATGTCTGTTAACAGTCAGGAATTATTCTGAGCCTGTCCTTGGCATGTTGGCTGAATTCATTCACAAAATTAGTAGCTCACTCTCTGAGCATTTTTCTTTTTTTCTTTTCCTGTCATGGGCTTGTGAACTGTTCAACTAACTGGTTGTTCAATTGCTATTGAGTAGTGACCACTCTGGAGAAGGGTGAGGAGCCTTGGACAGGGCAACACTTTCTGTGCCAGAGACATGCTGGCTGAGCTCTCCCCACAACTGGCACAGCTGGGTAGGTGCTTCTGGTTGCTTCATCAGTGTGTAGAATCAGAAATTCATGTGAGGCTCACCTAATAAAAAAACCAAGGCATCCAATCAGCTTAATAAGCAACTAAATAAGCAAAGTGAGTGGTGTTTCTTACCCTACTTCAGGCGAATTATCTCACTGGATTTCATTTCATCATCTTCTTGCTATGATCATTCCTGGTGCTTTAGTTAATTTTGCTAATAATTTATCTTAGAACCTACCATTGCTTCAGTTTTTTCAGTTTCAGCAAATAATATTCTTCATTAAGGGCCATATGTATGTTAATAAAGCTGTAAAGAAGGAATGTTTCTAACACATTGAATTATGAAGAGAACAAAATATTCTTTTTTCCTTCAAGGGAAAATGCATTTTGCTTTCTTTTGCCGCTCATCATCCTGAAAAAAGTGACTGAGAGGGTAATACCCACTCTCCCTTTCTTCCTTTGCCATACCTCTTTTCTCCACTGTCACAGGGCACTTATGACAAATTCAATAAATGTGAATAAGACTAGGAAGAGTGCCCCTCAGTAACAGCAGGAAGGTTTAAGAAATTTAAAGTGGCCACTCTAGCACTGACTATTTTTCAACAGCACATCAGCCTTATAATGCACTATCCCACATCATCTCTTACCTGTGCAACTGCAGATCGGCACCCTAACAGCGTCCCGCCACAGGTATAAGACAAAAAATTAGCCTTGGTAATGTATTCTTCCTGGTATCTCTCTGCTGTTCACAGAGGATAATCCAGAGCAGAAGTCTAATACTGGATGTTTCCGTTGTCTGTTTGGAGGGGTCCCTCTTGCTCCAGCGTTTGTACCAGAGACCAGGCTGTCTGGGCAAAAATTGACCTTCTTGATGAATCTTCGTGCTGCGGAAATTTTGTATGAAGAATATTCTTTGTTTCTACTGTTTACCTACAACATATTATTGCTTTAATTTAATTCTTGGAATTTAATGATTGCTATCTGAAAGCATGAGTATAGTTGCTTCTGTGTGAGGACAGGCTTTTTGTCATAAGTTCCCAGTAATAACTTTTCTTCACCTTTCTCTGTTCTCTAACTCTGTAGATAATAGAGTGGCAATTATGGTTATTTAGGACCTAAGCCTGAAAACCCTTAAGCACATGGATATTCATTGCTCCCATGGTCTACCTATTTCATTGATCGTGTTAGTTTATTTTTGGTAGGATCAAGTGAGTGATTATAAAACAAGTAAAAACCACAGAAAGGTGACAGAGTCAATTTAAAATACAGAGAAACTCTTACACCCCACATCTTGTGGCTCTTGCCCTCAGTAAGAGATACTCAATCATAGTCATTAAAAAAGGTGAGTCCTTCTGAGGTCTGAGGTGAGCTTTTTGACTTCAGAGGTATTTCCCACTGTGCCTCACGCTGACCTGTTTGCTGACCATTTTGCTGGCGAGTGTTGAGGGGTCAGATCCTGCTGGCAGCAGCGTGGGTGGGGACTGCTGCAACCGCCCAGGAGATTTGTAAAATCAGCTGGGCTTATCAAGCGTGGGGCTGGGCTCCTGCTGCTTAACTCCTGAGAACGACATTTGTTTTCATTTTTGATCTGGCCCTGGCACTTGTGTGCTCCTCCGTGTCAGCAAAGTGGTTCCACTTGACACTTTTGGAGAGGATGGAAAGCCCAGACCCATCTGTCAGATGGAGGCAGTAGAGGCTGGAGTGGGGGAGCTGACCTCCTGTCAAATCCCATCTGAGCCTGAGGCAGAGGGAGGGCTTTTCTCCATCGGAGCTTCTCCTGGCAGAGGGAGAGAGGGTACAGGGCACAGCACATGCAAGGGGCCCTCCTTAGCCCTTCCCAGCACCACCCTGGGGGAGTGGGTAGGGAAAGCTGGGAGCTCTCCTGGGTGCACAAGCAGCTCCAGCCAGGGATGCCATAGCTCCTGCCCCTGCTCCACAAGAGGAAGGGACCTGGCTGATGGCCCCAAAGGGGGCTTGTGGGGCTGCCAGCTCAACATCCATCTCTGTGAAAGATGGATTAAACAAGACAGCTCACGGGCGTGTAAACCAAGCAAAATTAAGAATGGGTCCCAGCCAGAAAAGTATGGAATTGAACCTAAATCACAATCCAAACTTTCCCAAAGGGAATGTTTAGATTCAGGGCCATCTCTTAAAATAAATAATGAATAAATAAGGTCCCGTATAGATTTCTAACGATGTCACTTTATTAACACTATAGATTTTTCAAACACAGAGGGGCTGTAAGAATTACATATACATTTCATTAGTAGGGAATTTATGACTACAAGACTGCACTTAAGGTTTGCGCTAGCGCTTTGTGCACCCTTTTGACCCAGTCCCTTTGCTATATTCTGCCCCAATATTATTTTTCATAAGTCAGGAAACGTTTTCCATATGTTTTGCAGCATTATCCAAAGGGAGTTTGCAGCTGTACTGTTCGTACTTTATCATGTTCGTACTGACTGAAGTGCAGACCCCTCCTAGTGACAGTACCCATCTGAAAGATCATAACAACGCATTTTTGGCACATTATTGTTCTGCTTTTGTGTCAAGCCTCCCCCACAGAACAAAATTGTTTCACAGTTTTTATTAAAATTTACTATAAATGAACAGCTGAAAAAATAAACAGAAAAGTCTGTGTGTATCTTATTTACTGTCATCACAAAAAGAATATCTGTGCGGGAACATTATAACATAACTTAGCAGCCAAAACTAACTCACAGAAATAAGCAGAGACATTAGAAAGGTTGAAGGCCACAGGAGTTCATTATTTTCAGTAAGCTTAAAAGGCAACAAAGCGGGTGGGGGAGAAGAAAAAAATAGGGCAGAAGGAAAGTCATGAAGGTACATGAGAGCAGGGGAGCTGCAGGAGGCGGGGACTGAACCAGGAACCTACACAGCACAAGGCAAAAAAAGGGATGAAGGCACTGACACCTTAGCTACCATATCTTTCTGCACCAAAGAAGTCTCCATGTTTAGCTTTCCTTTGGAAAAATAAATATATTGACCTGGAAAGCTCTAAATCAAAGCCCCTTCGTGAGTTATTTCAGCTGATTGTGGCACTCCTCTGCTGGATCACAATATCTGAGGTCTGATATCACAAGTTATTCTGTAGGGGACATGAGTTTCTTCCTGCAGGATGGCTTTGCAGAACAGTGTTTTGACCTCAAATGTAGTTATCTAGGGGAGATTTTTACTGATGTGCTGTAGTCCAACTCGAGATGTGGTCTAAGAAGCTGCACCTCTGCTGATGGCTCCTGAGCCTCCCTGTGCTCGTGCGTGCTTTCACCAGATCTGAATTTGATCTCCTCGATGCGCTTCAGTGGAGAGAGGTTTCTAATCGTAACTGGAAGCAGATATAGCCAGAGAATCAGTTTTAGTAAATCCCCCTGAACTCTGTCATGGCAGAGAGACAGTATAAATGCTCCCCATGAGTCTGCTAATGAAATGCCTGGCAAAGCCAAAAAGGGCAAAGAAAAAATAGAAATCACAGCTGCAATATCAGCTTGAATAATAGAGCTAGGAACTGGAGAGTAATAAAAGATGAACAAGAGGTCAGAAATAACACACTATAAAGGCAAAAGGAAGGAGAGGAATGCTTTCCAAAAAGCGAGGAAGAGAAGAAAAAAAATGTTCTGGGTCCCATGAAAAACTGACATGAAATGATTTAAAAGAGAAAAACTAAAAAATACTGTGAAGGAAAAAGTTAATTAATTACGTGAATTTCATGAACTGTAATTTTTAACCCTTCTCAGCTTCATGCTGGGAATATTCCCCATAGAATCTGTGCTACAGGCCATATCCTTGACGCCAAATTCTTAAAACGGGTCTGAAGAGACACTTAACTTAGGAGTGACACCAAATACTATTTTGAAGGCTCAACCCTCTTTTTTCAATTTTTTCTCTGGTTTGAGAATTTTGGCACACAACTTCTGATTTAACTGAGCATAATCTCTTTGCTGGGAAATGATTGGCTACGTTCATTTTAGGGGGTTATTCATCACTGAACGTAAAGGTGAAGGAGCAGGCACCCATTTCCACTCCCAGGGTGATAAGAGTGAGAAGCCCAGGGACACCCAGCAGAGAGCCTGTGGAAGTACCAGTGGTGGGAAAGGGATTGTGCTGGCTGGCATAGGCTGGGGGGCAGGGGAGGATGGGCTCCTCCATGAGTTTCATCTGCATAAAGGCCAATTAATCAGGTTTTCCATGAGACATCTGCATTCCATGCAAAACACATATTTTTCATCTCAAAGAAGAAAACAAATATGTTCCTCAACAAGTCTTCCAGGGTATGGCTTGAGTTACCTAGATCTTAGTCCTTCCTCTCCTCTGTCCTTCTAAGCACTAAGTCAGGCATCAGCTGCTGAGGTCTAGTATTTGCATAAAGACTTGCAGTGTATTCCTGCAAAAGCATCTTTCAGACAAAGTAAAATGAAAACGTTTTTAGTTAAAAAATTGCAGCTACAGAGGAATTTATTTAGTCTGAAAACAGCATAACATCTATTTTGTCCTTCAAAATAAACTTCAAAAATAAAAATAAGATGCCTGGTGAAATGAAGAGAATATGAATTGTAAAAAAAATTTCAAGTGTTCTAGTGGATTTTAGTTCAGTTTTTGTGATCAGCTAATCATTTCTTCATATTTAATCTGCAATTATAACTCAATGTTGATATTTGGGAAGGACAAAATCATAGAACTTGAGGTTTTAAAGTACTAATTTAACCTTACAATGAGAAATTATAAGGAAGTTAAAACTGAAGCATTCACTTTTATGATGGGAATACACCAATGAAGACCACTACAGAGCAGGATAAGAGAACATAGTTTCAAAGGTAGAAAGCTTCCAGACTTGAGGCTTATAGTAGAAATACAAAATATTTTATAAATATGTATAATGAAATGTATGCCTTCTAATACTATCTGAATGGGATTTGCTATTCAAACACATTGTTCTGACATAGCAAAATTATGGATTTTAAACCAAACTTAAAATTCCATCTGTAGATACCTCCTCTGTGGCCTGAGTCAGATGTATAGACACGGCTCAGCCAGACGCTCCTCCGCTTGCCACAATTATTGAATCAAAATATCTGAAATTCGGCCAGGGTGCTTCATAAACATGTAAGTGCATTTACATACAAGCATAGTCACTAGCACATCTGCCTGAACACCTGGCCATGTCCAGGGACGACAGGGTTGGTCCCTCAACACTCTGCCTCCCATACAACCCAGGGGTCAGGCTCACTGTTTTCTGCTGCTCTGTGGGCCCTCAGAATTTTGGGTGTCATCTGCCAACACATTGGTTTGCATTTCCCTGTTTAAATACAAGTGTTTTCACACTTTCTGTCCCAGCAGGATTGGATGTACAGCCCTACTGGCAGACTGCCCGTTACCAGCCTGGACCTCTGTGCAAATTAAAAACCTGTCATGACATATTGGATGATGATATTATCTCCTTAGCCTTGGGGAAACAGCTGGAGAAGGAAAACAGGTTAAACAGAAATGTCTTATTGAGATAGCTATGTCTGGAAAAAGTGGGGCAGGAGTGCTCCTGGTGTAGGTAAATGCCACATCATTCCAACAGAGACAAAGAAATAAACCTGTGAAGTGACTGTTTCAGATAACAGGAACTGCTGTTAGTTTTACACTGCTTTACCCACCCTTTTCCACAGGGAATGTACTCTTCTTTTGCCCCTTGTTACCCATGTATTTTATTTTAATCCTAAACAGCTACAAATATACAGTTAGCGGAAAGCCACTAATTATTTTGAGGAAGACAGAAGATTTGGCCTTTAGGTATTTTTGTGTACTCTTTCTAATGAGCCCTCTTTGCATTTAATTATTGCAAATTGCTCTGGTTTTGCACTGGATAGCTAAGGTAAATGTTTGATACATAGACTATAGAGAGTGTGAAGCTTTCTTTTTCTCATCTAGCATGCTTTGCAGGTGAACATTTGTGTATTTGTCCTTTCTCTTTCATTTTCTTTCTTTTTAATTTTTTTTCTTCTATAGCAAGAACTAATCTAGAAAAGCTTGATTTCCTTTTACATGAATAAACTCAGAGGTGCAAAGCCAGGCTGCCATACATTCTAGTGTCTGTTCTGTCTTATGTTATTACAGTTATCCTGTGCTTTTCTCCGTCTCAGTATAAACGTTTGAACATATAAAAATGTTAACATACCTATAAAAATACCGACACATTGTATGCAACTCTGAATGCTATCAAAGTTTAAATCTCAATAAAGTGCTTTCAAATCAAATCATCATGCCTTTCAAGAAGCTTTGCCAAACTAGGTCCTGGTATTTTTTCTTCCCCCTAATAATAACCACGTGTCTTTTGGTGGTCCTCTCTGCCTCCCAGGAATGCTCGCTGCTAGGCACCAGCAGGAACTGTTCCACTGTGATGGAGATGCTTGAAGAATGTGAATTGCTGGTGAGACATATTTCTTTTACACCTGAAAAAGCCTTGTGAGCAATGATTTGCTACTGTTAAAAAGGCCCCTCAGCTTTAAATGGAGTGCAAAAGCAGGTATTCTTACGTATTAATACAATATGTGAGTGACTGGGAGATGCAGCCACAGCTTCTACTGTAGGGATTGTGATAACCTGGAAGTAGGTTATCAGAGAACTGATGTGCCAGAGTAGGTGTCAAGTCCCTATCTGTTTTTAAAGAGCCAAATAGATAGCCTTTAAAAAAAAGATTAGCTGTAGAAACCCTACCGTTGAATATAAAGCGTGCAATGGAAATGCAATAAAAATGGAAAAGCAAAACTGCCCAGAAAATCTTGAGCCAAAAAGAGAAGGGGGAAAAAAAGTTTATTTAGTGGTTATGAGTCAATGCATGGTGTATGAACAAAAATGAAAGAGACCTTTATTAGATGAGAGAAATCTGACATGGTTTTGAGGCTTAGACTAAATAATAATCTGAAAGCAAATACAATATCTGATCCAAGAAAAGTATTTTTCATAGCTTTGAGATGAATAATTTTAAAATTAAGGAATAAAAACATATTCTGTTCTTAAATAGGATAAATAAATACCTGATCAATGCCAATTATCAGAAAATTATTTGGATATTTTATTATTTTTGCATGACTAATGTGTGTTATGGAATGCCATGAAAATTGTGGTTTCTTTTTTAGTAGATGCGAACTGGCTTTAACAAGTGTTAAAGAGCAGTTTCTATTTAGTATAAGCATATTTAAAAGCATCAGAACAAGAAGAAAGTGTAGAATTAACAGAATACACTTAAAAGTGAAGAAGGATAAAAGCTGGAATTACATATTTAATTTAAAAGTCTAATACCACAGACTTCATGGCCTCATTACACAGCCTGAAGGTCCATGACTCAGTGCTAGGGCCAACACATGAAAATGACAATTTGATAGATAAGAACTAGACTGAAGAAAAGAAGCATTTTATATGTACGAGAATTGCTCAACCTTCTCTGATGTTCTCTTTCAGCTAATGGCATATTTCTGCAAGTGAATAGTAAAGCTAATATGAGAAGAGAGGGAGAAGAGGATGTTGATAGCCAGAGAGCAGCAACAAGTCTTCATTTTTTCACTAGATGTGCAATATCAGCGATGGGATAATCAGAATCAGTTTTTCAGGGTGCTGGTTTAACCAGACCTTGAAAACGCCCTCTCTCTTCATCTGAATCACACACAGTGTAATTTCTTAAGCTTTCAGGAATTTTTTTCCTGCCTCCTGACAAAACAAAACAGAATTGGAGTTTCATCATTCTCATGTATTTTTTCCCCCTATCAATAATAAGACAAGTCTTAGGGAGGATCAGGACAGCAGTAGTTATTCCTAGTGAAACAAACTCAAGATTTAATATTATATATTATTTTTTCTTAGATTTTCTTTCAGAGGCAAGAGAGATGTCTGTTCTTTTCTGAAAAGGCTCCCTGCCATGATCCTGAAACTGTCCTGAATGTAACACCATATCTGAAACCAAGCAGCGTGCAAATATACTTATTTTGTTGTGTCAATTAGGTCCTGAAACTCCATAGAATTAGAAATTGTCTGCTTAGGTAAGTTCAGTATTTGACACTGATAAATGGAAAGTGATCTTTAGCTCTTGGTACTGTTTAAAGGAATATGCTTTGCTGTTTATTGAGTCCGTAAAATGGTTTTAGCTTCATGAGAGAGGTTATGTGCGGTTGTAAAAAATTATGCTGCTGGAGAGAACAGCAAATGCCTTATTTACTTACTCTTTATCGCTGGAGGATGACTTGGGAAACTCAAGTGGTTTATACCCACAGGTCAGGTTTCATGTATGTGGAGCTTTACCATTTGCAGAAACCTTCTGCTCAGCCAACAGATGAATTATTCCCACCATAAGATGGAATAAGCCAGCAATAAGCTACTACTGCCTTTGTCTTGGCTTTGTTTTCTCAGTTACTAAACAGGGCAATGAAAGATAAATGGTCTGCATTGGCTTGGACCGGCTGAAAGAGGGCTGGGAGACTTAGTTGGGAATAGGCAGGTCTGGCAAGGAACGCTTTCTGGTTTTAGTTCCTTTAGTCTAGAGATCCCATCTCCCAGCAGTCATTATTCCTTCCCCAGCTTTAGCGATTGGATCCCATAGGATAAATATGGATATATTATTGTACCCCCCAGTATGACAAAATAGGGTTATCAATATACACGCTAAGACAAGTTAAATGGAGAGACCATAAACCATTATTTTTAAAGCTGCATATGTGTCTTCTAAGCCCATTGGAAAGTGCCAATATTTTACTCTCTTCAAGTGATTTTCACAGGCAGCTTAAGATCATGAATGAAGCTGAGAATTAAGTTACAACATAAGTCTGTAAATTGTTAAACCAAGGTAGGAGAATGACATTATCTTTTTGTCACGGGTGCAAATGTACCAGTGTATAATGTGTTGGGTTTGCACACAATATAATATGTTGTATAATTATTTGGATAACTCCTGCTCTATAGGATTTAAAGTAATTGTTTTGGGGTTTTAGTTTTGGGGTTTTTTTAATAATTAAAGAATAAGCATGTTTATAAGTACCATGTGTATTTCCACATCGTGCAAAAAAACATCCCACAAAAGGAACCTTAGCTCAGAGAATTTCCCCCTGGTTAATTCAGTTCCTGTTGAAGAGATGATTATTTGCTGTCCACCTACATTAGGAGCTACAGTCATCCAGAAGAATGACATGGTTTCCACACAGTATTGCAGATTAATATGGTTTTACTGGATATTACACATTACAAAATAGCTGGGCCTTTTAACAAGCCGGTGATCCTTTAAGGATGTAAAACCCTATACCAAAAGTACTAAAGCAAAATATATAACAGGAGGACCATTGGGATTATCTTCTGAATGCTAAAATGAATGACTTGGCTTACAAACTGTTTATGACTATAATGACTGAAGCTCTGGTGAAAGGATTGGCTCCACTGATTCATTATTTTAATATGATTGTATTTTGCAACTGAGTGATCTTTTTTTGTCATTGATGATGTGATTCTTTGATAGTTCCTCTAGAAAAACTTCTGTGTGTCTTTTATTACTCAAAGCCACAAAAATACACCTTCTTGCATGGAATTTTTATTTTTAACTGCTGTTACAGTTTTCTTTCAACTAAAGGATAATACTATAGGAACCTCTGATACCAAGCAAAAAGGACAAAGTGAAAACCACGGAAGCAAGCCCTTGAGCAGTTCTCAGAAAAAAAATGTTCTTCATTTGCACACACCAACTTGTGAATCCCTGTTTTTTTCAAGCATGTACTTTAAAAAACACATCTATACTGAAAAAATACATAGAAGAATTGCTAACTAGTTACAGAAGAGCATATTCCCTTAATCCCATGCTGTTTATACAATGACTTCATTAGCAAGTATCTTTGTGTTAAAGAAATTAAATGAGGCCTAAAGGTAATCTTCAAGCTTTGACCCAAATCCACAGAAATAATTACTAGTTTACAAAAATAAGTATCTGTGCTAATATGCTGACCTCGTATACCTTGCTGCTGTTACTGTGTCGGGGATTTTTTAGCATTAGTACATAGCACAGCAGTCTTAATATCTAGCTTTAGATATATAATTTTTTATTAGAGTTATATAAACTAAGTTTCTTCCTAACTAGATGTGGTTAAGAAGCCAAAGTCCTGTTCTTATTTCTTGCCCTCCTCCTATCTTCTCCACTCCACACATACAGCCAGCAATAATTAATGACTTATGAAATAAATAGCTATAAGAGCTTTACTTAGCCCACAAAACTAAAGAAGATTATTAAAGACTAAAATTATGGACAGACACCTTGGCTTGTATTATATTACTTTTCTTAGTCAAAACAGCTTCTTAATGCAAAATCAGATGTTACAGAAGATCATTATAGAGCAGCACGAGCAGTTTGCCTGTGTTTTACAAGAGACTTTTCTACTTCTAAATATGTGAAATGGTTTAATGACTTCAGAGCAAGAAGAGATCTCGTGGCAAGGATTTCTGGTAGACTGTAAAATTTCATCAAAAGTATGAAGGTACATTAGATCTGAATTGTCAGGGTGGTAATATGTTACTGTGTATTTCTGTAGTACCCATAAATCGGACCTACAGCAACAGGATCAGCCTTAGCAGCAAACAGAATACCTTGCATCCCACCAAAATATTACAATAGCAGCAGCAATAATGACAATGACAAAACTCCAGACAGCAAGTGCTGAAAACAAACCTTGGGCAGCCTGGGAGACCCTTGCTAGCATTTGCCCAGTACTTCAGAGGCTGCAGCTTGGCTCTGATATGTACCTCAGTCTTCAGGAGCTTGAACTGAGATAGTCAGAGCTTCCTACAGCAGCCATAGCCAGGTTTCATAAGACAGGATCTGGGGACAAACCATGCTGATCACCATTTGTCAGTTCTCCTTAAAGCAGGATGAGGCACTCCCTCCTCCTCCCCGATGATGCTGGTGCTGTTGCCCTCTTCCCAACTCCTGCCGGGGGAAGGACGTTTCTGTTTTCTCCTGATGCCAACCAACCCCTGTTGCTAACAGACAGAAAAATGCTGTTGTCATTTCTACGGTGCTCCCAGAAAGGTCTAGAGGAAAATGCAGGAAAGGTTCCCAGCAGTCATGTTAAAGGAGTCTTATTTCCACTCCACTGCAGAGACTCGGGGCCTTTATTTAAACAGATAAAAGGTTCAAAATAATTATGTGAATTTGGGAGGAAAGCCAACATGCGTATTAGTGCAACAAAATACAGCTCTTTTTGCGTCTGCCAATGTCCTGTAATCAAGAATTTGGTCCTGAATTTACTTTCAAGGGGATTAGAGATAAAAAATACAGGTGGTGGGCTGAGCAACTGTAAGTAAAAGGCACGTCCAGCCCAGACAGTTTATCGGTAGTCGCCTGACAACTGACAGATGTGGGGAAGCCTGTCCAAAGGAGTGAGCACAACTGGCTGCAGCACCTGCCAGCATCCAGATGCTCTTGTTGAGTAACAGCTTTGAAAAGTTTGGCATCTCTGGGGCAGTTCAGAGAGCAATGAGCTGAACTGGTGTCTAAGGACAAATCACTTCTTATCACACATTTCAAAGTAATGTGTAATTGTTTTATTGTATTGTGCTTTAGCTGTTGGTCATATCTGTCCATATCTCTCAGACTACTGAATAACTTAGTACAGTTACACACACAGCCAGATTTTCAAAAGTACTGAGCAACTCCTATCATATGGCATTTACTTATGGGTAGATTTTCAAAGTGTCTCATTACGATAGGTATCAAATTTTTGGAAACCTGTCTGTCCTACACAGGTACCCAAATAAGACCTGAAAATCTGAACTCATCTGTGATTATTGTGGCATCTTAAAAACTCTCACTATACTGTGCAGCAGCCTTGCAACCCTGTTTGCACACATTTACTTTCCCTCCAAGTTCTTTATCAGTCTCAGTAATATGAAAACTAACAACATTTTGTTTTCCTATCGGCTAAAATGGGTCTCTGGGGAGAGTAAAACAGGCCAGTTGAATTGTAAGGCATATGTAGCATCTTGGTCTTGCTTCTGGTATTACTCTGTATGTCCTTGTTTTGAGTTTCCTAACTCCCAAGTGCAATAATAATACAACTTGATTAGCCTAGCAGCTGCACTTAGAAGGATGATGTCAAAGAAGAATCTATCCTTCTGGCTTTCAAGATGATCTGGCTTTCAAGATGAGTAATACAAACTTTTAGAAAGCTGATTGGGTTTTCCACCATGAATGCACATAGAGAAGTTGCTGAGAAGCTTCATGGTAGATATACTTGACATCTCCTTTGTGCTTCCTGGGAGACAGGGAGATAGAAAAATAGGCTCCTTTTGGATAATTTGTGGAATCATTTTAGAAATTTATAACATCATACTACAGCTATTCTTTTTTGCCATTTCTCTCTTCTCCTCCTCCACCTTCTCCTTCTTTATTTCTCTTTCTCTCTGTTTTGCATCTGTTTCAACAAAAAAAACTTGCATAACAAGCAACTATGACAACAAATATTATTGTTTCTGCAATAAACTAGCAAGGTCCTAACCTTGCAGTCGTTATGGAGCAAAACTGCACTGAAGTGGTGAAGGAAAGGCTGCACACTGGATGTGTATTAATGTGACTTAACATTTGGCAGAACTTCTACCCCTACTTGGGTGTACTAGTGCACGTGGACTCTACTTGATTAATAAGAAATCGATAAACTCGATATGCAATACAGGCAACAGCAATAATATACATGAGCGCATGGGGTACTCAAATGCTCGTTCTGTAAATGAATACTAAACCTTCAAACAGCAGCATAGTGTGATTTTAGACAAAACAAGCATGATGCATTAAGTGTTTAACTGTATTAAATGCCTTTTTTCCTGTTTACATAATGATATGCTGTGTTTATCTTACAAATGCTGTAAAAATATTAGTTAGCAGTCATAAATAGAGTCCTGATAAAACGATACCACTTTCCAGAACTGCTAATCTGTGTTAATGCCGCTTTGGTACGGGTCCTGTAACAGCTGTTAGAATTTTGTCCCCTGTAGGTCAGAGAGAGAAGATGGGAAAATCCTTAATAAAATGTTGTTAGAAGCTACAGGTGGGAAATAAAGAAGCTCTTGTGACCTGTAATCTTATTCCCTCATAAAGTCATGGAGTGCACAGCAGCTTCTGTGGCTGAAATTAGACAACCCGCTAGCGGCTTTTCAATCTCAACTTTTGCAGTTCAGTTATATCATTTTGGGTGAAGAACAAATGAAGGATACAGCAAGCACTGCCCCTGACCTTCCTTGCTGTTTTTAATAAGCACGTTCAACAGCATGAGCTTCTCTGTCTTAAATGAATTACTATATATCCATGTATTGGAAAGAAAATACAATAGTGTTTATCTTCTGTATACATTGCACTGTCAGATTTTAATTAACTCTCAGCCTCAGGTAAAGAAAATATGCTAATTTTAGTAGTCTTATGATTACTGTGGGCCAGATTCTATCTTCCAAATGCAGATGGGCACCCAGTCTTGCACAGAGGCTCACCAGCTTCCATGGAGCTAACCAGAGAGGAAGGGGCTACTGCCATCCCATTTCCCTTTTATAAGAAAGGATTGTAGGCAGGAAAAACTGGAAAGGTACAATAGGTTATGTTATGGAACAAGTAAATTTTTACATTTCAGATACTTTACAATCAGCCTTCTATGGATTTCATTTTTTCTCTTTAAATGATAGGTATATTCCATGTGTTTTTATATAGACAATATATACTCTTTGGATATTATGACTCTTGCAGGCCTCACCTTTGCATCCTCTCATTCTTTCCTTTTGACATCTCTGTTGCCTTTCATCAGACTACAGTACTGTGGAGTATGAATATGAGTATTTTTTCCCATTGCCTTTATTAAATAAAAAAGGAAAAAAAAACAGTTCAGGATAATATATAGGGTAATACACAGCTCTCTACACTTCTATAGTAAACCTTTCATACAGCTGAGAGAGAAGTATCTGCTAATTTAAACATTTAAGCTGTCTGAATGAAATGAATCCAAGGATAGTGTGAGCTTTCTTTTGATATTATTTTTAACAAAAGCACAAAACAACTTGTTCAAAAATATTCAGTTAATACACTGTATAATACAATCAAATATTTGCAGCTTTAAAGTCACAGTAATTTGTTTAAATATAATTATGTGTAATTGCTTATTAGTAAAATGGTAGAGGATTGCTGAAATATGATATAAAATAGTATAATTAATTGGCTCCCAATGCAACGAGTTGTCATTTCTGAAAATTTAATGTCATCAGAGCTCTTTTTCCAATAGCACAAGGAGCACTATTGCTAATAGACTTCAGAGCTTGAAATAAATAAATCTTTGGAATCCTGTTGCATCTCTTGGGGTGTGACATTTGACAGTCTTTTATAGCACAGAACGAAACAAGTTTGTGAGCTGGAATTCAATTGTGGTGTATTGATTCCTTGCATCAGTCATTATTCCCTGCTGATTGACAGCTGAAAATTGGTTACGTTAAGTATTTCATATGTTATATTGGCTGACATTTGCTTGCCTGCTCCTGTGTCAATATTGTTGTAAAGATCTCCAGCTCTATGAGATAGCAATATACACTGACTGTGGCTTTTGTGTGATGTTCCAGTGTTTTTCCTGACATAATTTAAGACATATTAAAAACCAGCAGCATCTTCCCTCTTGAGAAGCTTAATGCCAATATTATTGTCTTCCAAGGGAAGATCATGTATGCTCATAATCGGGTGCTAATTTCCACCCATACGCTCATGTTTAGGCATTAGGCACTATAACTGTAAAATTGAGCCTGCTTGATTGATTCATGTCAAGCCTCATCTCGGCTCCTGCAGTGGAAGTCATCCAGCTGACCCTTTTTACACTAAAAGAAGAGATTTGTGTTCCTTTCTTTCACCTGGAACCATCAAATTGACTGAATAATCTGTAATACATTAGTGCTGACATTTGTTAGGCAAGAATTAAACAAGACACAGTAATCATTCCCCTGAATAAAAATTGTGTTTGATTTCCAGCAGAGTTCTATTAAAAGGACGGCACATCCCATCTCCTCCAAAGTGGGAAATGGTGAATATTTTCTATGTTAATGAATTGAATTAACACTTTAATGACAGATGGATGATCCCTAGCCACTTCTGACAAAAGCTGCTGAGGAGTTTTGGAGGGGGATGTGGTTCCCATGCCTGCCACGAGGACTACAGTGAGCTCCGTGGAAAGCCTTCATGCTGAACATTTAAGGGTGATCACAGTACAGTTTGACCATTTATCTAAAAAGACACAAAAGGGAGAATGATGGTTTTCCTACAGCTAGAGCTGGCTAGCACCAGGAAAACCAGTTCCTGAAGTCAATAGGGCAAAATTCCCTGTTTTACTGTCAACCTTAATAAATATGACGTTGTAAAAGAGTAGCATCAGTGGCATCAATTCCCATCTCCTCCGTGACAATACAGTATAAAGGGTGGAGTAATTCCACCTGAAGTCAGTGCAGATGCATCAGCATACACTTGGTATGACCAGAGTCTGAGATGATGCCTTTGAGGTCCCAGTGTTACTCCTGCATTTGGCAATGAAAAACTAGGTAGCTGAAGTGATGCTTGCTGCTTGTCTGGCTATACTGTACTCTGTCAGTCAAGGCCAGGGTGTAGTGGCATTATGGTTGCACCATATGTCTATCCTTTTGGGGATAACCCTGAAGGTAAGATATGAAAAGTACCATTTGGAGAAGCACATGTTGGCTATGTAGATGACCTGACCAGTTTGCACCTCAGAGGTTAATTTAGAAACACATTTTTCCCCTGTGCTGGTGTTGAGGCTAGATTTTCTCCAGCTGGGCTCTTGTGGCAAGCGAAAAGTGAAGATGGGCTGCAGAGGAAGCACGCTCTGAAAATGGGTTTTCCCCTTGGTTAGCCTGTGTGGGAGAGTACAGGAGCATCACCATTGTGCTGATGTGCCCCTAGGCCTACCACATCAAGAACCACAGCACTGCCTTGCCACCCAGGTTTATGAACTATATGGAAGCAGAAAAAAACTCTACCAAAAAAAACCCACAACTGCAGCAGCTTTCTCCTGCCCTAAGGAAAAGGAAATTTTTTCATCCAGTCAGGACTCTCCAACTGCTGCTGCAGCACCATTATGTTTTCCTTTTGCTTTGGGCTGAGTAGCACCAGCCTAACCCAAAATATCCTGTAGGGATTGTAATTCATTAAGAGCATAAGGCTTATTAGCAGCTGAAGCCTTTTAAGGAGCAAGTGAAGTGGAGCTGGTTTTTGTAATCAGTCTCCCTGGTGGCACCTGCTCCTTGTTGCACTGAGGGCAACTGCCATGTGGGGAAAGGAGAGGTGGTGCTCCCCTAGCAAATATCCCAGTGGGGCCATTTAAGACTTGTAGGTGCTCACAAGAAATCCTCTGCAAAGAGGGAAGCAATGTAAAAAAGGAATTAACTGAACCCTGAGTGGACATGTCAGATCTTGGATGGTGTGGAGACATGCCTGACCCAGCCAGGAGGGCTGCAACTGCTGGTGAGTGACTTTGCGGTCTTGCTACTAGGGGTGAGGACTTTATCCTGGTCTTCTTGCACTTGGTCTTGGCTGTCCTTCAGGAGTGAGGGTGGCTTCTGGCCCAGCCACTGTGTTTCTCCTTGGCTTTTACTTTAGCAAGTGCTACCCCTTCCAGTAGTGCTTCACTGTAGACTACCCCAAACACTGCCTCTGCTGTGGGGAGGATTTCTTCTGGCAAAGTGCTCATAGCTACTGCTTATTCTGGTTCTGCCCCAGGAGAGCTGTGGAACTGGTGTTACATTCTCCAGTGTGTGCTTCTTGCTATTTTAGACCCCCTCTGTGGTTTGGGCTGCTTCTAGCCATGCACAGTAGCTCCTGTAGCAGCCCATGTTTTGATGATCTTAGAGGTGTTTTCCAACCAAGGCTATTCTATGGTTCTATGTTGGATGTCCTCCTGGGTGCTTACAGTGCAGGATTGTTATGAACATCTAAAAAACATCCAGCTTCTCAATGCAGTCACTAGTTTCTGAGCATATGGTTTGGTTGAGTCTGTCTGGGATGCAAAAGTATCTGTTAAAATGATTCCCAAAACACAAAATTTTGAGCATTACTTGCTCTCAGACTTGTAATTTCCCTATTTAAATTGCAATTATGGAACGAACAATTATACTCTTATTCCTTGTGCCATACAACTCATTCAATGTTTTGAATATTTCATATCCCAAAACTGTTCATGTTAATCTGTGAATATATTGTTATAAATAACTAATATGTGTATAATGAACCATGACAATGATTTATGGAAGACATAGATGGGGAAAAAAGTGTGTTGAAAAATACTTGATGAGGGAAAATACTGCAATATTAGCTCTTTCACCCAAGGCAAACACACCACTCCTCCTGGTTTTGCAGTACATTTAGAAGAGCTCCTAAAGGTTTTTGTGGTGGACTGCAAATCTTTTTAAAAGATTTGAAGCCAGTTATCCTGTTTTCTGTCAGTCCATGCACAATACTGCGATGTTTTATAATGTGCATGTTGAATGAAATGAGTATCTGCAGGTTCTTAAGAGGCCAATTACAAAAGGACACAGTGGGAGGGAAAAGCCTGTAAAAACAGTATGAGAAATCAACAGCTTAATACCTTCCCTGGACCCTAAACACTAGGTTTTCTGTTGGTGTCTCCACCATTGCTGTGTCTTCTGTATGTTTGCATCTGGTAAGGGAGACGGAGGTAACAGGCATTCAAAGTAGTACAGGTCCCTATTATGAAGCAGTTAATTTTATGGTTAAGTGGAAGAGGTAGAAAGATGAAATGGTTAGAGAAATTTGAACAATTCTGTACTTGATATTAAAAAAAAATTATCTCAATCTGTAAAAGGCATAGTACCTTGATTTCAGCTGGGATGAAAAAATTTTCATCCCCCGAGGTATCAAAAGTTTGATGGCTTGACGAAGAGTGCCATAAGATCCTAATCACAGCAGTAATCTACTCTTTCTGTTGAAAGATGCAGGATTAGTCTCCACCAAAATATGGATTCTACCAGACTAGAAAGATCATATAATTGCAGCAGAGCCATCAGGGAAATAATTGTTGCTGGGCATTGCAAGTCTGCTGGCAAACCCAAGCTCTTGCAAAACTAGCAGGTCACCTTCAAATTGGGTGTGTAGCAGGCGTAGCAGAGCTACGTGCACAGCAAGCTCAACAAAACCCAGTCCTTGGGAAAGAAATGCAAAAAAAAAGAAAGGCAACACAGAGAAACGTACTCACAGCTCATTGGTGATGGGTATCTTCAGGTGGTGTTACAAAGAGGGTGAAGATAATACCAGCTGCTCAGACAATTCCTTTATAGGCATGTGTATGTTGAATAGGGTAGCAATATGTAATTAAGGAAAGCTTTTAAAGGCTTTTATAGAGTAATTGTGCCCAGCTACATCAAAGTCAGTGGAGTGCTAGAAATAGTAACATTAGCACTAAAAGAAAAAGTGTTGGCAAAGAAATTTAAAACTTGAGTTTTACAGCAGTGAGAATATTCTTCTGGGGTGGGACATACCCCTTCTAATACTTTTGACTTTAAAAAGAACTGAAAAAATGTGCATGGACAGGCTTGAGTGCTGAAATTTTGAGAAATTCCAAGCACATAATGGTAAGTGGGACTTAGTCATATAAAATGATTTGTGCTGAACAGAACTTTCTTCACAATTAAGTGATAAACCAAAGTGTTTAACAATATCTAATACGTGAGCTACGTCTACATGGTAGATGAATGGCTTAACTTCTGTTGTCTAGGGGATTTGACTGGTCATGGATTACCATGAGTTTTAGAGCTACGACTTTGTGAATGGGTAAAAGAAATTAGTTTCTTCTTGCACTAAACAGCTTCTCTTACTGAGTAAATAAAATCCTGCCTGATTCAGAGCTCCTACTGGGGATGTGGTTTTAAGGAGAGCTGCCAACTTCTGTCTTGGGGTTTTGTTTGATGTTATCAAAATGGGAAACTATAAGGTGTTAAATATCCAACGAATAGATGTTGGATACAGTAGTATGGTAGATCGTGATTAATGTCCATGGATGCAGCTAAGCTTTATAAAGGAATTGGTCCTTGTAGTGCAGAAAGGTCTTTACCTGGTTGTGTCATGTGCAAGTGATGGTAAACTTGTGGAGGACCCAGAGGTGTATGAAGGTCCTGAGATGAAACAAAACAAAAATTTCTATCAGTTCCATGAAAATTATTCTTTTCATGAAGAAAAAGGATGCAGTCATGTACTGTGGTCTTGTACTGTAACTTCTTCCAAAACCAGGAGAAGAAAAACAGACCCTACTAAAATAGCTTCCCAAGGAGGTAGCTGCCCTTATGGCATAGCTTCGAGAGAGCTGAACCTCAAAACATCACCAGGAGAGGACCCTGTATTTACAACAGGGTAGAAACACTGCCTCAGGGCTCCATCATCCTCATTTTGCTTCTAGTGTGACTGCTAGGTAAACGAGATCAAGATTAAGAAAGCCGCAGCTGCCTTGTGAAGGCATCCACAGCCCACACCCTGGAATGTGCCTAGGCTGAACTGATTGAACTGACCCCTGAGATCCAGGGGAAAGCATTAATGAAAATTAGGAATTAATGGAGAGGGGAAAAAAATATGGAGAACAGTAAGCGTTAAAACCAACCTTTTTTCAGTGTGATCCCCTAGTGTTCTATTTTATATATGATGAAAACATAGCTGCTTTCTTGATATCATACAACAATGGTTTTGAAGCATCAAGAAAAATCATGTGTTCTGGTATTCTCCGGACAATGTCTGCCGGGTTGCCTGTTACATAACCAGCACTGTGCATGTTGGCCTTGAAAAGCCTGCAGTGCCTCCTAGGTTTCTTGTGACAAATGGGAGTTGATACAAGAACAAGATAAATAGTGCAGAAAAACAGCAAGTTATGAACTCGCCTCAGTAACTTTTTCTGTGAGCGTTTCTGTGAGTGTTTTTGTTTGCAAGAAAGTCCATGTGGAGTGGCCTATCCCTGGATGTATGCAAGGGTTCACGCCATGAACCTTTGCAAGACAATCTCAAGTTCCCTACTCCTGTTTATAAAAGGTTCAGTCAATCGATCCAGGAACAAAAGCAATAGTGTGTGTCTTAGGTGAAGAGTTAGCTGCCAAGCAGCACATAACAAACAGGGCAGCGGGTCTGCCTCACAAGGCAGCGTCAGTCTGTGGTTACACTGCGTTGCATTATCAGGGCATGGACTTGGGCAATGCAGAAGAGCAGACAAGAGGGTCAGGTGAGTGGATTTCTGGCAGGCTTGTGTTAGTAACATGCTAGTACAGAAAACTCCAGGTTATTTACTTTGTTTGATTTTTCTTTTTCCTTCTGCTCAAGTGGTGAAGTGTTTTGTTTGTGTTTTTTTTCCTGCAAAAGTTCTGCTTTTCACATTCTGATAAAATTGCGCTCAGCTGACTTAGAGAGGTGTCCTGAGCTGTGTAATTGCCAAAGGGAGATACTTTTGCCACTGCTCACTTTTTTTGCCCTGCCTGAAGCCAATGTCAGAACTTGGATGCCTCCATTTGGTGCAGTGAGTGGGTTCCTCTCACCCAAGGCAGTACCACATTATGTCACTTGGGGGAGGAAAAACAGGAGTGCTAGAAGGGTGGGAGGCAAGTCCTACAAATGTTTTGTGCTGATTGAGTAGAACTAACTCTGTGCCTTTGATACAGAAATATACTTGATTCCCTGCAAGTAGCAACCAGCAGAGTCTGATACATATACTTCGTGCCTAGTATTAAAACCAGTTCTTTAAAGAAGCAGTCTGTGGTGTAGGCTAGAGCTCAAGGGCTGTTTGGGCATCCTGTAGGCTTGCCTCAAGTTATGGTCTCTGCCTGAGGACCGAGAACCTGAGAGTTAATGAGTTAGTTACAGCTCACACTTGTTACTGTAATACTTCAATTCTTTAATGAAATTAGCCCTAACCATGCAAAACATGATATTTCAAACATTATGAATGACCAATTAATTTACGTTGTGCTTTCTTGAGTAGTGCAATATTTTAGTGTGGATAGATGCAGTTCCTGGTGGCTTTTAGGAGTGTTATGTACTATAAACCTAATGCAACAGATCACAACCAGCCAGAGGAAGATGCTGGTAGCTGCCAGTCCCACATCTTGATGTGTATCCTCATAGATAGGTAGCCATTATGGCCCTATTTATGCTCCTGAAATCTTAGAGTGCTCCAGCATAAAACCCCTGCATGCAACAATACAAAACTGGCTCCTAGGAGACCCATCTTACAGCTGATATAAAGGTCAGCTCTGCCTGTTTCATAGTACTCACTAAGCAACATATTTGCCCGGTAAGGCTGCTGGCACAAATTTGATTAGATTAAAGCTTGAGGACTGCCATGGAACAAAGTCAGCTCTGTAACTGCATTTGCACACATACCATTGCCTCCCTGAGTTCCCTCTGCCAGCTGCAGCTTGAGATGTGCCAAATACTTGAAGTGCAGGAGTCTGAGTATGGGTAGAAGCAGCGTGTTTGGGGAGAGGTTGTAGTGCAAGGGAAGAGTATGGGGTGGAAAAAGGAAGTGGCTGAAGGCAGCATGATAGATTTGATGGCACTTATTGCCTGTCACTATGGGATGGTGATGCTTTTACAAGCATCCTTCCATCAGTACAGAGCATTTTCACATGTTAAATACTTACGACTTTTACATTCTGTTTTGCTACCTGAGAGACGTTTGCTTGATCTGTGTGTGTTTACAACAGATGCATATCTCAGAGAAACCTCTGGGCACTGTATATGTTTAAATACAGTTCTAGGAACAATATGTGAAATAACATACTTAGTCCAATCCAATTGTGTTAGTTTTGTGGTTATAGTGACATCATATTTATTAACCAAACAAAACTGAATTCTCATACACATTTTCTTCTGGAAATATTAGAAGCTTTTAATAACTTAGCTTACACTCCAACCTTCCAAGATTACAGTGTGGCATCACTTCATGCTTTTGTCAAACAAGACAGAACCCATCCACCCCCAGTTAAAAAGCAAAATGATTTATTGTCACGGGCTACAAGTACTACTTGTGCTAAAGCTTTATCTTGTCGTCAGCCTGAAAGACTATTCCAATTAATGCCCGTTTGCACTTGCCATTTAAGCTGCTGAGGGTGATGGGCCTCAATTTCCGTAGTTTCTATCTGATAGCCAGTGCCTGTCACTGAAAATTTAACAGGTTGCTCAGTGCTAGTCAACAAAAGACCCATGAAGCCTCATTTCACACCAATTACTACTTAACATATATACACAAATTGATTTTAAAAATTTCTCAGGGACTCCTCTATGCTATAATCTGATGATATGTCTCTGCAGCCTGGAGGCTGGTCTGATAGCATCCCTCCCTAGCAGGTCCCATCCTGTGCAGAAACCAGTGCCCCCGCTTGCTGTTGCAGCTCTGCCATCAGACCAGGTCTGCCTCAGTCCTATTTAAACCCCCCATTTCCAAAGGAGCATTTTGTTTTTTCAGCTGAAAACCTCAGATTCCGAAAGTATGTGGTGTGTGGATCCTGGCTGAGCTCCAGCTGTGGGTGCCAATGGCTGGTACCCACAATGACTAGGGGCTGATCTACTCCTTTTGCTGCCATCCCACCCTTTCAAGAGCTATACCTCCCCCTCCCTTTAGTTTTCTACTTGTTTTGAACTGATGCTTTGTTAGATTTCACAGTATTTCCTACCATTTTCATAATTGAGCTATGTTATGGATGTTTGTTTAGCTCCTCAAGTACTTTCTTTGCAGTAGGAGAATAGAAATTTATCATTTGTTGCTATTGGTTTCAAATATAACTACTTAACTGCTAAGGGTCAATCTTGAAGTCTTAAGTTTCCATCTAAACTGTTCTTTTATTTTCTAGTTTGTTGAGGGTGAGGTTAAGAGGGAGCTTTCTTTATCAGTAGAGACAAACAAAAAACCCCCCCAAAAAACTCAACACAAAACAGCATGAAATGTGTAGTTTTGGCCCAGTGGCATAACTTTTAAATAGATCTCTGGAAAATCAGGACAACTGCAGGGTGCAAATAATGCTTTGTTCTTACAAGAAGAGAATCTGTGCTTTTTTCTTGGGTCTTTTTTTTTTTTTTTTTTTTTCATTTCTAAATTGCTGTGAGAGTAAAGTTGCCTGCAGCGACTGTTGGACTAAATTTTCCTTGTCCATCCCCTGAGTGTCACCTGCTAAGGTGAGGAACCTGAAAAAGCCTGGACACATTATGTATGGGTGGCCTTTTGTTTACGACAAAGGCAAAATCCTCTGGATTACTGGAAGATATCATATAACACACAAGATGGAGTTACTATTATTCTTTTCTAAGACATATTGTGTTTCCCTTGGGCAGAGAAAAGAAAGTGCAGCCAATCCTGGGAGGGTAGCTCCTATTAAAGATTTATGCAAGCCTTAATTCTTTGGCTTTAAACTTTTTTTCTCTTTTTAATAAGAGGGATGCTTTCTTTAGGCACGGCATACTGAAGGAGATGGTATCACTGGTAATCCTTGACTTAGGCACAGAGTTCCTAAATGGTTTGAATTAGATAGAAGATGAGACTTTGATTCATTTTTTTATTATTTTTTTTTTGCCCCTATCTTTTTTTGGTTTTGCATTTAAGGTTTCACTGCGAAATTTCACACTGAAGTAGCAATTTATTGGGGTTTTGCCCTCTCTATTAGGTTTTGGGGTTTTTTTTAGGTGTATTCATTCAGTGAAACAGATTTGAAGCTGTTGAGCTGTGTAAATGTTATACTAACATATTCTTTTGCAATTATAGACATTTACTTGCTCTTGATGAAATAGCTCTTTCAAGGGGAAGGGAAGAAAGCAGGAAGTGAAAGTACACAAAGAAATGAAAAAGTAGCTGTGTGCTCAATTTAATTTTTCAAATAAATCATTTCAACTTCTAATTTATACTTCTCTAAGATAGTGGTTAAGGATAGACAAACAAAGAATACTGGAAGAAATAATTTCAGTTTGTTCCTTTGTTACATTAGATCATTTAATTTTGATGTGTTTGGTTTGCATGTAGAGATTTGGCCAATGATTCTTGATCTTTGAAGTCGCTAAATGACACTGAGGAAAGCTCCAGGAGGCTGGTGTCCCTCATCCTGCAATTCACAAATTACAAAATGGCAAGCAATCACTGGAAATAAAGATGACAAATAATGTGAATTAGCTATTAGCCCAGAGAGTTTAAAGCCCCTGTAGCTTGATTAAATTAAGTCTAGTGTGCTTAACTCAAAGTGGCAACTGATCCTGTAGGAAGAAGCCCTATGTAATCCAATAAAAATTATAATATTTTTATGGGTTATTTAAAACAGTCAATATACTTAATAGAATACTTTTTCTGTGACATTCTGGGTCACATTATAATTTCTGTGCAATGTAATAATTTCTGTGGATAATTTCACAGAACTCGGATTAATTTCTCCTTGTTTACTCTCTCAACACTTTATTTCATACTAGCGATATTTGTTCTTTGAATGCACTTTGTCATGTGACTATTGTATCTATAGCAGGATTTCTGATGGAAAGTGTAACTAATACTTCAGTGTTAACAGTTTGTGTGATGTGGCTTCTTTTCTCTTCTATCGGTGGTTATCATTTCAACAGATTATTTCTTTTTTTCTGCTGCCAAACCAATGCCAAGAGCATATTTGTGGTGTTACTGTTGCTCAGCAACTGTGATCTCTTCACTAGGTCTGACAGTCGCTTTCTCTCCAGGAGAGCTGAGATGCAAGAAGGACAGATGCATTGATCCTCAACACATTATCAGATCTTGTCACACACCCACTTTGAAAAGCTGATAACATCTAATAATCTTACTCAAGGCTCATTTTACACATCGTTGAGTTTTTACAGTTAAACTTAGAAAAATGCATTGTCTTGTTCTGTAAAGGCAGGGAGGTCAATAATTAGGCTGCTATTCATCAAAAAAAATAAACTATATGTTTTTAAGGATGCTTGGTCCATATAGAAGGGTATTTTTGTCTCATTTAGAAGGTGTAGACACATAAATATCTGCATCGGTCCTCATCAGTGATCTGCACTTAGATTTGATAGACCTTTGAGTAGCTCAGCATTTGTTCAATGGTATAAGCCACAGTATCAGTCAGAAAATGAGTGATACTGTTGTATTTTAATCCGGGATAATAACTGGGAACAGTAGTTGCACAGTACTCAGAGGAATCTTTTACAGGTGAAACGATACTCCTTAAACTGTAGCAGGAATGGCCAAAAGAGAAAAGTACAGAGGAGGCTTAATTATACAAAATTAAAATGCTTGTCTCCAGGCAAGTAGGTCAAGACTAAAAAACTTGCCAAGTGACTGAATATTGCTAATGAGAAGTTCCTCCAGTGACACACAAACCTGCAGAGCACCCTGTAAGATAGATCAATAGCTGAAGAGCAAAAAGAGCATTTAAGACTGGAAAGGCCACAGTAAAGACAGACAAGTTGATGATCTGGCAGTGGGTAGAACTTTCTCTGGAAGTGCTTCATGATGCTCTGAAGTCCAGGCTTTGCATCATGGGGAACATGACAGAAGTACTGCCTCATGTTGAAGTGCCAGCAAAAGGAATTTTGGACCAAATGTGTAAAATAATTGTTGCAAATCACCAGGACTTGACATTGCTTACCTGGAGTTTAAAGGGATTACGCACAAATTTATTGAGCTGTGGCTATTGATGCTGGCCTTGAGAGCAGGCATGGGGAAGGTGGCAAGCACAGCCCAAGCCTTCAGGAAAGGGTTCAGGCACCACCTGGTGGGTGGCAGGTGTTTAAGTCTAGCTTCACCAGTAAAAAAATCTGATACAGTTGTAATAAGGAAACCAGTGATCACCTTATAATGTAATACCATGATTGTCAGCATTGCTCCTGTAGAGGAAGGAAACAATGAACTACTTAGGTATCCTTTCATAGAAAGAAAATGCAAACACCAATCTTGCCAAGGCAGGGAGGTATAACTTGGGGAGCTCCTGCCTCCAGGCCTGAGGTGAGGATAGTTTACAGGTCCTAGTAATTCAAGCACTGTTCTAGTTACTGAAGGGTAGGGGGAGAGCATTTTCATACAGTCACTGGAAGGGGGAAAGAAAAAAACAACAACAACCAAAACAACAAAACAACCACAAACCCAACAAAAAAAACCCAACAACCCCAAAAAATCCACAAAAGGAGGTTAAGTCATTATGAGACCAAAGGGAAAATACTTTCATGGGATGGGAAAGAAGGCAAATGCAGAATGAGAATAAATGATGAGACTTACAGAAGAATCTCGGAAGAGGTTTAGCTGACTTGCATTTTTCAATTTAAAAGGTACAAACTGGGAAAGGTGTTCACAGAAGCCAGGACAATTGTGGATTGTCATTGCAAGTGAGATTGGATGGAGAGCAGTAGTATTCCTTGTATTGAGTGAATTAGGGTGTACTACTTAAAAAGTCACTAGGCAGCACTTTTAAAACAGCTGTTCGGAGTGGGTGTTTTACCCATGGTAAATCGCGGTTTATGATTAAATCATGAAACTCAGCATTACAGGATACTTTGGGTGCTGAAATTATGAAAATGTTCATACTTAGATTTGACAGTCATAGAAAAAATGTTGATGTAAGTGCTTTAAATGTGGTGGGGTGGCCACAGTCCTCTGGAAGCTAAGAGGGTGTGTGTTAACCCTCCGCTTATGTTTGGGAACTGCAAAGCATATCTTGGTGCAAGCCAAGTGTGTGACAGGGCTGTTGCAGCAGAATTGCATCTTGGTTCAGTGCCTGGACACGTTCCTGGGTGCCTTAATTTACTTTACATATATTTAGATGGAGATGATGAACTTCTTGAAAAAATCCTGAAACTCCGTTTCAGAGGTGTTGGCCAATTATTGCACATAGATTAATATAATAGTTAACTCTGGGCTAAGAAACAACAAAATGCAAAGATATTTGGCAGTCAGACACTGAAGAGCATGGTTAAGTGGGGCCTGGCTTTTTAATTATCACTGCTATTTCATGGACCTCTGTCGATGTGAAACTGAAGTCACCAGGAGGTGGTCTTTTCAAATGAGACTCCAGAACTATTGAACAGCAGAGCTGGAGAAGCAGCAGCAGTCCTTTACAGTCTCTTAGTGGGTGTGTACACAGGAGCCAAATATGGTCTGTAACTCTAGAAAAAAATATTTCTAATATGAATAAAAGCTGCATGTGTGTTATGAAACTTTTAGCAGGAGTTATTTTTCCCTCAATATTCAAATTAAGGCCACTTATTTAAAAGCCATAATTTCTCTGTGTGCTTTTTCTGGAGAAGCAAAGATGATCTTGTGTTCTTTAAGGCAATTTGAATATGCTGAGTATGTTTATTAGTTAAGTAATCAAAAACCATGCTGCTCACTAGTTTGTGGTCATAATACTGGCAAACTGCCTAAAACATTGTTCTGGCACTTATAGGGAGAATTTTTCCCTATAATTATTCCTATTACCATCTGTGTGTCTTTCCAAAAATGTCATGTCTGGAAGGACAACAATGGCACAGTTTGAGACACTCACAGGGTTCTCATTCTTTGAAAGTTCATGGAAGAAAAATGGAATAAAGTAGGAATTTCTCTGCCTAGGAAAGCAGGCTGCTTGCAGAGCCTGACTCCTGGTGCTCATCTAAGCTGAGAAGCTGGATGGAGATGGGCTTTAAAGGGAGGTCATGTGAATGGCTGGCTCTTCAGAGCCACTTCACAACAGTTGAAAGCGTGCTTTCCTCAGTGCCCAGCTGGACTGACACTGTACATGTTTCAAATTAACGTGGAAGCTGATGGATGAAGAAACGTCCTGTAGGTGTTGCACAAAATATAGCTAATGTTACTCCCTGTATTTGTGCCTAAATCTCTCTGTGAGTTCCTAGAGTTCAGATGACAGCTCTGAAAAGAAATAGCTGTTAACTGGAAGTGCTTGCCTTCTGCTACTTTTTTTTTTTTTAACATGTAGGTTTTATTACTCAGCCAGTTTCATAACTGTTAGGTGAGTTTAACTCATGCAGGAGCTTGTACTGGCCCACATTCAGTCTTTAGCCCTGAATTTGCACAGCTGAGAGGGCAGTAGTGGCCTCTCCTCTCTTATGGATGTATCAGATGTTTTTTCCTCCATTTGGCCTACGGAGATGTTTCTATTACGTGAACTAGTTGGTGACTTGCAGACTTTGTAAAGGGACAAACACTTTTCCCGTGTGAACATTACTGTGGAAGCTACTAAGTAAGAGTCTTTGCTTTGACATCAAGGGGAGAACTGCTTGATCCCTCCCTGAATCAGCTGTATATAGCTCTGCAGTAGCTTCATCCACAGCCAAAAAATTCAATAGTGAATGGAAACAAGGTACTTTGAATATTCAAAATTATTATAATATCGGTGATCTTCCTTATCAAACTCTGAAAACTATGAGGGTTCCTATTCAGGGAATAAAGCGTATGTGATTACTGTCAATATTGTGCTACTTGAGTGTTCATATGTGGCTCAAGTCTTCTACGTCGATAAATATTTAGAAAAGGTAAATGAAACAAAGTATTTAATAACAACAAAAAACCCTATAGTATGTTGGCTTTTATGGAATAAAACTTTCTTGTTGAGACATGTGAAAGGCTGTGCCTGGAATCCCTGCTGCCTGCTGTGCTCCGCACAAGGAATATTTTGTTTATTACAGTTTAAAGAATGATGAAGTAGCCTGTGATTGAGCTCTGGTGTTTATCTGCATTATAATTTGAGGCATGATGTTGTTAGGCTTAAAGACTATTCTTAATCTATGTTTATTATTCTTATGGCTTGATGTATTACTCAATACCCCAGTGTGTTATTAGCTGATGTTAATGGAGCTTTTTATTACTGATTGAACTTTTTCATGTTTCAGGTGGTTTGCCTGTGTTTCAGGCAGGGCTTCTACTGCACTACAGAAGCTACTTTTAATTCACTGAAAGCATATGCCACTGTAGAAAACCTTATGTAGTATTACATGAAATAGATCTCTAACTTGTACCATAGAAATTCTAGTTTGAGATAAATCTGTGAAAATCCCATGGTGTTGTTTGGTTGTATTTTTTTTTTAAAAGGTAGGAGAGTACATGATAAAAATGAGCAAACCCATACCTAACAAAATTGGGTCACGTTGCCATACGGTTCTCAAGGCAGCATTTAAAGCAGATCTCTGATGCTCAGAAGCATCCACCTAAAATCAGAATTTTGTTGTCCAGTGTGAAGAGAGAAACAAGGAACAACTACTGTATAGCATACTTTTTTTTTTTTTTATCCATCTCTTCTTAATGTCAATAGGGAATAGCACTGGACTACTGAAGCCTTTGTGCTCAATCATGTCACTGTGCAAAAGACAATTTATGTGAAATGCAACCTGGATTTAAAGTTTGTATATACCTTTCTATCTCTAGCTATAGCTCCTAAACACTTTGCAAATCATGTGGAGGAGGATTCAGTGTGTGCTATTCGTGATTCATGGTTATAAGTTTCCCTATTTCAATGACCTTTGATGTAGTTTTCTTCCCCAACCTCTGATCCACATGGTGGTATAATATTTTTGTACACAAATTCCTTTCAAGGAAACAAAAATCTTTTGGCAGCTGAGAGTTGGCCTGTTTGGTATGAATAAGCAAAAAGTTTTCTTGGCTGTTTAAATCATGTGGTGTTTTTGGTGGGGAGACGGAGAGTAAAACTACTGAAAATTAGGTTTGCCGTATGGAGAAAAAAAAAAAAAAAAAACAAACCACACACAATACCTTAAACTCACAACACCCAAAAACCCAAGGCAAACCAGAAATTTTTTTCACTAATGAGTATGGGTTGCATCTCCTGGGCTAAAAGCCACAGGAGCCAAGGTACGTTTCTGTCCTCTCTATTCATGTATCTCCCCATATGCCTCATCTCTCTGAAACTTGGGAAACCTTAGGGAGGGTTAGATATACCCTCAGAGCAGCAAGGGGTTGTGCTTATAGTCCTAAGTTTTGGTATAGCATTGGGCTCTGCCAATTTGTTCAGGTTCAAGTACTTTTTGTTGTAATGCAGGTGACAATATTGCCAGAATTACTCATCAAGTTAGCAAAAACCTGGCGGGGGGGGGAAAGTAAAAATAAACATTATCACTAATTTTAAAAGGTGGGACTGTTCAGTAGTCCAAATAATGGCATAACTGATGTTTACCGGATACTTGGTTTTTTGGTATTGTTATATGAATCCCACAGAGATATCACTGTAATTACAAACAGGGTACCAAAGTTGTGCTGAGATAAACCAGGCCCATGTTATAAAGAAACCATAAAGCAATAGATGGATATGTATTTCATAGTTCTTTGCTATTTAATAGCAGGTGTTAACATTGCAAGGTGACAAAAATCCTGTCAACTTTTTCTAAAGACATTTACCAATGCATCACGAATTTAAATTTTCAAGTAAAAATCTTGTCAAAGCAAACCACAAGGAAGATTGGCAAGTTTACTTCTGGGTCCTCAAAACTTTGGGGTCATGTCAGTTAGCTGCAGATAATTGTAGACACAGAGAGGCCTTAGACATCCATAGAAGTGATGAAGGCACAAAGTCCTTGTGTGGGCAAATGCAGATTCACCACCTACAGCGATGTGCATCTACCTTTAAAATCATGGAATTCTTGAAAATTTTATTGTAAATGTTAGTGTTAGTTAACTAGGGTTTTTAGCAGACATATGACAAGCGCAAGTTATACATAAATATAATGTTTTCCCCGATCATTGTGTCATCATATTTAGGCTGGTTTTGGTCCTTTGAAGCAGTGGCTGTTTCTCCTGACACATAACTATGTCATAAAAATTTGTCTTGTATTTGCAATAACAGCTATTTGGCCATCCAACTTTCACACTCTTTACTGCTTGTATGAGGTCATCAGCTTTGCTATGATCCCCTGTTTACTGCCAAACACATGATGGCACCAGAAACTAATGAAGTCACATTTTTAAGCATAGTTTTCTGTTCCTAATATTAATTGCACATCTATACAAAACTATTGGTCTCATAGAACCATTGTAATTCAAAATTCCTGCCCCTGTGAACATCCATGTCTCAACTGAGTGCTTGTTGCAAGGAAGAAATGCTTTGGAAATATTAACTAGAAATTCTAGTAAGGCAAAAAAGAAGCATGTAGAAAATGTTGATATTTCCCTGCCTCCTTACATCACTGAGATCTCTTGTGTATTTTTGTGGTTCTGGTCTCAGAAAAATACCCTTTCCTGCATTGAAATTCCAAGGAAAATACTTGGCCTGTGAACTTTTCATGCACTCCGCAGCCCAATTTCAAAGGACCTCAGCCTTCACAGAAAGTCAGAGTGTACAGTCCAGAAAAGATGCTCTTGGTAAATTTTGGCTCAAAGTACAGATGCTTTATGTACTTATGACTGTGAAGTTCCTTCCTGAATTTAATCTTTGTGCATGGTAATTTTGCCAGTACCTACTGTCTTGCTTAAATTTGAAAGCTGCAGCCGGCTCGCTTACTTTAGTGAAAGACGAATGAAGCATTTGTAACACTGAGACTACTGCTGGGATTTGGAGGAGACAACTGGCTGTGTGATAACATGCGACTGCTACGTTATCTCCAGCCAAAAGTGTACAGTGGGGGACAAGATGTGTTGTAAAAATTACAGCTGAACTTAAGTAGGTGTCGGGAGGTTTTGTTTGGGCACATACCAAAGCCATTGATTATGAAGAGATTTACTGTTCAGGGCTCTTTATTTACAATATAACTGAAGTCAACTATTGCAGTCCTAAAGCAAGGACTGTGATTTTTTTTTTTTTTTTTTTTTTAGTGGTTTTTAATGGACTTCTGTGGAGTCTCAAGCATAAACTTTGAAATAACATTGGATAAGAAAGGCAATATCTTTTCCATTCCACATATTTGTTGTGTTGCATTCTGCTCTCTGTTACACAAAGTATAAATCTGGAGTTAGCTTCACGATGTTCAAACCTTTGATCCCCCATATACACCAGAGTAACCAACAGCAGAAATGGGGCTAGACAACTTATTAAACAATTTAGAGGTTGAATCTGTCCTACCCACTGCCTTTTTTCAAAGTTATCTTATTATTGACTAGTTTCAGCAGTCTCTCACATGTCATTGTCAGTGCAATCTTTGATCATTTTTTTCCCCTTAAAGTGTATTTTCCCCTTGTAGGCTGTATAAGTAGATTTTGTAACACACAACACTGGAAAAACATGCCAAGTTCTTCAGACTGGTGCTAGGGAGGCACATGATGTTACTCCCTATACGTGGCACTCTTTCTGATGCCACCAAAACATCTAAATTCATATCATTGATTCTTTCAGTTTATACTTCTTGCTTTTTGGGGAAGGGTAATAAGGTGGGAAGATAAGTATGGATTAACCAAGCAGCTAAAGGGGATGTTCTAAAATGGTAGCACTGGAAGGGAATGCATCAATGAATTCGAAGCTGTGAGGAGTAACAGACTTCAGTATCATCTAACATTGCTAGGGAAGCAAGATCATGACAAAACACTCAAAAATCATAGAATCATTAAGGCTGGAAAGGACCTCCAAGATCAGCAAGTCCAGCTGCCAACCTAGCACCACCATGTCCACTAAACCATGTCCTGAAGTGCCATGTCTACATGTTTTTTGAACACCTCCAGGGACGGTGACTCCACCTCTGTCTTGGGCAGCCTGTTCCAATGTGTGACCACTCTTTCAGTAAAGAAATTATTCCTAATATCCAATCTAAACATCCCCAGGCACAACTTGAGGCCATTTCCTCTTGTCTTATCACTGGTTACTTGGAAGAGGACATCAGTAGGAACCTCACTACACCCTCCTTTCAGGCAGTTGTAGAGAGCAATGAGGCCTCCCCTCAGCCTTCTCTACTCCAGACTAAATAACCCCAGCTCCCGCAGTCACTCCTCATCAGACTTGTACTCAAGACCCTTCACCAGCTTTGTTGCCCTTCTTTGAACATGCTCCAGCAGCTCAATGCCCTTCTTGTAGTGAGGGCCCCAAAACTGAACACAGTATTTGAGGTGTATCCTCATCAGTGCTGAGTACAGAGGCACAATCAGCTCCCTAGTTCTGTTGGCCACACCATTTCTGATACAAGTCAGGATGCTGTTGGCCTTCTTGGCCACCTGGGCACACTGCTGGCTCAACTGGAGTACAAAAGAAAAAAAAACCCTAAGTGAAATTACACATGTGTATCCAGGGGTCTTTCAATAATCAAATAAGGTGCTAACTGTAGCTTGATAGTCATGTTTCTATCACTTTGGGAAAGGAATTTTCTTTGTAAGTTCATGTGTGTTTTTAAGGAATTGAAGTAGTATCAATAAAATTTCTTGACCAGGTAGACTGCCAGGAAAGCTGAGTTTTGTGGGTTTTTTGTTGTTTTGGTTTTTTTTTTTAAATGCATAAAGTATTAACTGATTTTGGTAGACAGAATAGGCCTGTACCTTATCTCCCTGACATGACAGAATTGAGTAGAGCAGAAAGAAGTCTATAAAACACAAAGCAGCTTCTGCAGATGGCCAGTACGCACGCAAAGGAGCACTACCAGGTATAGCTGCTACTGCATTAAATGTTTCCAATATTTCTCTAGTACAGCATTAGCAATTTGTGGTTTACCAGTAAGGCTTCCACGCCCAGGCTCTTAAGAACAAGTGTCTGAGTTTACTTTTTACTGAGGCTTTTGTCATTATCTTATGTGCATAATTAACATCCATTTATGCAAAAATAGTTGCATAGTTTATCACAAGAGAACAGAAAAGAACAACACTGTACTGAGGCAGCCCTTTCTGCTGATATTAATATTTGAAGTAATTTTGTTAAAATGAAATACAATTCACAGATAATCGCAGTGTATGGCACTTGCTAATTTTATTTCATTCCAGTTTAAAAACTAGAAATAGCATAAGAAGAAAGAGGTCTTTAACTTATGACTTAAGGAAACAAAAATAATCTATTTATTTATTGAAAAAAACCCCAAAACAACACCCTCTAAGAGATTTCTAAATAAAACCCCATAGCTCTTGTTAGCTTTTTAATATCTGCTGAGATGAGTCCTGGTAATCTAGCAAATATCAAAATATATGATCCAGTACCTATTAGGATACAGTTATGATCTAAAATACAGGATGCCTTCACTCCAGTCATCTAAGAATGGAAAAATATTTTTCATTTACACAAACATGAATATACATCCCACCCCACCACCTCCCCTCCAAGGTCTGGGAATGAAATAATACTGTTTGATGAGCTACTTATTTTTAATCACAAGTAGTTTTACATGCTGGAGTTGCAGTATGCTGCCACAGACTTAGCTAATGAATTAAAAGTTAAGTATATTTAGTCTTGTTATTTTTATTTGATCTTCACCTCTGTGAACTGGTACTGAGTTACTAGGAGTATGCCTAAAAAGGTCTAAGTTTAATAATAGTAGTGATCTGGGAAAATAAAGGCTTTATCTCCCAAGGTAAGTAAATATGAGCTGTCTGAAAACAACTGATTGAGAGAGGGGAAAGAAAGTGTTTGAATTTTTGAGAAAATTAGATCTAGGAAAGAGAGGAGGACTGTTTGTACTGGACAACAATAATAAATCAAGAAAAACTCTGGCATAAGTTCAAAAGAAAAACAGAAATATTTTCTGGTAAGATCCAGCATCTTAGCTCTGGTAATGTGGACTGGCCATAAACTCAATTTTAACACTCCAAGTAAGTCAGGCTTGCAGCTGCTTTGCATCATCTGAGCACTGCAAACAGTTGCAGCTAGCCAGTTGCAGCATGCCAGCAAATCTAGCCTCTTACATGGTTATTCAGGTAACACTTTTTTCATATAGTATAAGAGCAGTCTTAATACAAATGTGCAAGTGACAGCTTGAGAAACAAGCACAGTTGTTTCACCTTTTCATAAATTAAGCAAGTTTCTGCTTGCAAGAGTGAACAGGGAGCAAGTGCAGTTGGGTGCTGCACTTTTGTCTTTCCCTGCCTTGTCCTGCTGGGGAATCTTGTTCTGCCTCAGTCACTCTCCTCTATTAAGACTGTCATGTAAACATGTGCCAAACTGTATGAGGTAGTTACATTACAGGCAAATATCCAAGAAGGATCACAAGACAACCATCATGCTACTTTCTTGTATAACTTGCAAAAGGCTGAGATCACATGTTAGAGTACTACATACTAATAGTGTGTCCCATTGCCAAGGTTTTCATTATTGTTTTGTTTTTTAATTTTTTTTTAAAGAAGAGTGCACTCTCCTGTCCTTGCCAGTTCCTGTTGTTTCCACAGCCACCCCCGACTTCTGTACGCACTGGCCCATTTTGACCCAAGCTGACAAAGAGCTAAAGATCTTGGAGATAATGCTTGTACAAGCTTCATGAATCTGTGAGGAACAATTAAGGGAATAAAATGTAAAATTAGCATTGTTTTTCCACACACCTCTTAAAAAGATGGTGGTAACTGCTTACCCCTCATGAGAGGTAGTCTCATCAATGGATGGAGCTGGTTCTGTCCAGTCACAATATGCGTGTTGCTTGTCCACTTGATGGCTACAGCTTTTGAAAGGGAAGAGGTGTTGGGGGACAAAGCAGAGTCTGGGCATCACTAAAGAAGATGTAGAGCACAAATTTGTAGGAAACCAGGCTTTGCAAGTCCTGTATGTTATGCAACGGTTGGATTGATCTATATGTAAAATAGCCTACTCTTTTCCATGCAGTATTTTAATCTAAATTGACCTTCTTCAACTGACTAATAAGATTAACTGTAATGACTGCAAATATATGGATTTCATTCTTCCTGCTTCTTGGTAACTTCAGGTAACTATTTCTGTGTTTGCAGATGTTAGGTGGAGTTGCTCATCACCAAGTACAGAGAAGCAGGCTAAGCACTGCTGTGTGGAATAGCAACAGCAGTTTCCTGAAAGCGTTGGTGAGAACATAGAATCATAGAATGGTTTGGTTTGGAAAGGACCTCAAAGATCATCTAGTTCCAACCCCCCTTCCATGTGAAGGGACACCTCCCACTAAACCAGGTTCCTCAAAGCCCCATCCAGCCTGGCTTTGAGCACTTCCAGGGAGGGGGCAGCCACAACTTTCCTGGGCAACCTGTGCCAGTGTCTAACCATCCTCACTGCAAAGAATTTCTTCCTAATGTCTAATCTAAATTTCCCCTCTTCCAGTTTAAAACCATTACCTCTCATCCTATCACTCCATGCCCTTGTAGAAAGTCCCTCCCCAGCTTTCTTGTAGCCCCTTCAGGTACTGGAAGGCCACTATCAGGTTCCCCTGGAGCCTTCTCTTCGCCAGGCTGAATAGCCCCAAATCTCTCAGCCTGTGTCCATAGCAGTGGTGTTCCAGCCCTCTGATCATCTTCATAGCCCTCTTCTGGACTTGCTCCAACAGGTCCATGTCCTTCCTTTGTTGCAGAGCTTAACACAGCACTGCAGGTGGGGTCTCAGGAGAGGGGCAGAATCGCATCCCTCGAACTGCTGGCCACATTTCTTTTGACGCAGCCAAGGATATGATTGGTTTTCCGGGCTGCAAGTGCACATTGACAGCTCATATTGAGCTTCTTGTAAACCAGCACCCCTGTGCCTTTCTCAGAGCTGCTCTCTATCCATTCTCTGCCCAGCCTGTATTTGTGCTTGGGATTGCACCAACTCATGTGCAGGACCTTGCACTTCATGTGGTTTGCACAGGCCCACCTCTCCAGCCTGTCAAGGTCTCTCTGGATGGCATCCCTGCCCTCCAGAGTGTCAACTATGCCACGCAGCTTGGTGTCATCCATGAACTTGCTGAGGATGCACTCGATCACTCTGTCCATGCCACGGACTAACATGTTGAACACCAGTGGTCCCAGTACCAACCCCTGGGGAATGCCACTTGTCACTGGTCTCCATTTGGACATTGAGCTCTTGACCGCAACTCTCTGAGTGTGACCAGCCAGCCAGTTCCTTATCCACTGAATGGTCCATCCATCAAATCCATGTCTTTTCAATTTTGAGACCAGGATGCCATGGCACCTTGCTCTTCACAAAGGGCAAGATTGTGCCACCTTTACTTCTGTTTCTTTGTGTGGTGCTTGAAAAGTCATACTTAAAGCAGTATAGCTGCAAGCAATGAGATTCACTGCTGCTTGTATGACAGCACTGCAGAGATTGTCATTGCTATGCGTGACTTGTGCAAAGCCACAGCCAATGCTTTTTTTCGTGTTACTGTATACAGCATGCTGACTTGCATGTGTAATCCCTTGCAGGAAAAAATACTCCTACCGTGGCCTTCTGGTAAACTATCTGTTATGATTTTTAAAATTAAATTGTGGTTTGTACATAAGCATTCTCATTACATATTTACCTTGTGAGATACACTTTCATTTGCTTAAAAACTTAAGTCTTTCTGAACCCTTAAATGTCCTTACCTGTACTGTCTAATCTTAGTCTTATCATTTATTAAATGATGTGATTTTATTTTTTTTTTTCCCTTTTGCTTGTGTATGGATTAGGAGCACAGAAGAGATCCTCATCTCCCCAGTGGTATAAGCTGAACACAGACTACAAAGGGGTCTGCTGGGGATACTTCTGAAATGGGAGGTTTTTTCCTTGCACTAGTTTGCAGCACAGAGGTACCTGCACAGATGTTGCTGGCAAAGGAAGCCCCACGCTCCTGCAAACACCCAGGGCAGCAGATCATATGCCAGGGCCAAAGGGCGAGAGTGATTAAGACACTATGTGATTTGACTGTCCTCACCTGGTAATCAGTCTCTAGAGAAGGATACACAGTTTGGCTTACCCTGACGTGGTGCTGAGCCCGTGTCAAGGAGCAGGGAGGTGTTATGGGCACGGTGACAAACCCCCACACCTCCTATGAACACTGTGAAACCTGAATGTGCTCCCTGAGCTTCTTCTGCAGCTCCAATGTACTGCTGGGCTTGGGTTGTCTAACGTGAGCTATAAAGCCGCAGGTAAACAAAGCTGTAACAATTCCATGTACAAACCAGTGTGTTTGGACCACAAAGGAAAAGTCATGGAAGCATGGCGGATCATTAATTTTTCCCATGGTGTTTGACTTGGCATGTGATCTTTTGGCCAGGAAAATACTTGAGGCAGTGCAGTTAGTAACACTTCTCCCAGAGGCTGTCATAACCATGCTTTAGACACCGAGTCACAGATGTTTACTAAATCATCATCACACACCCTGACTTCTAAGAATTACAGAGATGGGTTCAGCAAGACTCGTTTCGTGTATGGCCCTTTCTGATAACAGACACCCCGTGTACAAGTTCTCCCCATACGTTTTCCTGCAGTTCAAATTACAGTGCTTGATTAATTGATTTGACTGAAGAGAATGCACCAAGTAAAGTTCAAATGGAAAGAGTAAGCAGCTGGACACATGTTCACTTTCTTTCACAGTCTTGTTAGTTAATTTTGGCTGATGATTTCATGCAAACTGTGGTACTGAAGTGTATTCACAGCACTGTCTCACTGAATATAGATAATGTTCCCGAGCTGTTGGAAGTGTGAAATACATTTCGTATAGGGCCAAATTTCTCATCCTGTTGATATCTGTGGGAGAATTGCTGTGCTTTCAGGGGATTGGTATTTGGCCCTTGATGTCCTCTTTGAAAGCTTTGGTGTGTTTTCTAAAAAAAATTTCTACTAGAAATGGGCATTCAGAAAATATCCAAAGCATCAGAAATGTACTTTCGTTGCATATATAAAATTCCTCAGAACAGAATGATTTTAGCAAGCTCATTCAATGATTTTTTTAAATCATTCAGACACAATACTTTAAAACTGTGGCCTGTGCACTTTAAAGGAAGTTGATATCATTGAATTTCAAAGGAGTAGGAGATTTGCTGCCTTTTTGTACTGTAAGCAAGCTTACTTCTAAAAGTCCCAAACCTAAAGCTGGCAAAGCCTGTGGTATATCCATGATAGCTCTTTGGTTTGAGTTTTTATTGTGTGCCATCAATAGGCAGAAACAGACTTTACCAAATTCAGAATACTGGCTACTTCTGAGGTCCTATAGTGGTATTTTATATCCTTTCCCCTTGGCAAAATTTTGCATTCAGTGCAACTCATTAGTAAATGAAAATAATCTTCTGCATAAGGAAAGATTCAGACACTTCTGTAAGCAAATTATTATTGTTTCCTAGCATGTAAGAGTTGTACCTGTATGGTACCAGCCCATAGCCATGTGCCAGGTGACTAAGCCTAACCAGTGTCAGGAGGATGAACCAAAAATTCCCTTTCCTAAGGAAAAAGGTGGTGTTACAAAGTGTCACTGTGAGAGTATGTGGGTTGTCAGAGACACCCAGTCTGTCACACTGCTGCTACTCTGACTACAGCGGCAAGACAGGGACATGCAGAAAACGACTGGTCTCTTCATTGTGTGCCCTGCACAAAATCTGTGTGAAAAAGTATCAGTATTAACAACTAATCTCAAGGGTGACAAGGTCTAAAAGAAAAAGAGTTTTTAAAAACAAACTAAAAAGCAGCAGAGGTGCGAGAAGCTGCTGCAGGTCCTCTAGTCATGCTCCAAAACTGTCAACATGCTAATCAGCTGCACGAAATTCATTTTCCCCTGAATCTTAACAAGTTTTCCTTCGCTGTTGGAGACTGTATTCCTTCCTGGGAACTTCTTGTGGAAAGACGAAGGACACTTTTGCTCTTACAACAGAGCATAAGCTAAGGTTCACCTTCAGAATTGAAATGTGGTGAAAGAGGTTTGTTTAGTAGACCACACCCACTCTAAATTAATGGCTAAATTTGTCGGTGTTTACCTTGGTGAAATTTTAGCAAATAACATATTATCACGTTCCCCTTGATTTCTCTCTCTGTAGCCTGGTCTTTGATGATAATGCAAATGCATCTTGACTTTGTAGATCACCAGAATGGTTAATAAAAATGTTTTTTTTTTTCTTTCTAAACAAGTATAACACTCTCTGTGTTAGGGAATTGCAGCACAGCTGATAAAACAGCTGCTTGAAAGGGGTCTTTCTGAAGATGTTTCTCACACTTTACAATGTTTTTCAGAGGAGGAGGTTGGTCTCTGCTCCCAGGTAACTAGATAAGGTGAGGGGTAATGTGCCAGGGGAGATTCAGATTGGATATTAGGAAAAATTTCTTCTCTGAAAGGGTTGTCAAGCACTGGCACAGGCTGCCCGGGGCAGTGGTGGAGTCCCCATCCCTGGAGGTATTTAAGAGACGTGTAGATGTGGTGCTGAGGGACATGGTGTAGTGGTGACTTGTCAGTGCTGAGTTAATGGTTGGTCTTGATGATCTTAGAAGTCTTTTCCAACAAGGCTATTCTGTGATTCTGTGTTTTGTGGCAGGAGTGATCAATAGGGATAGGAATGTTTAGACTTCACTTTGACATTCTTTAGTTGCAAAGGAGCAAAATCTCCAGCTTCTCAAAGGGTAAAATTTTAATAAAAACATGTCAATGTGAATTTTGGATACATGAAAATAGCTGATGAAGCAATCTTGAAAAAGCTCACCTTCTGCACTGTCATCACCACAGCTACGTGTGAACTGCACTGTGGACTTCAGTCAACTCATCTCTGGGTACGAAGGAGCCCTAAAGTTCCATAGAGTAGGTACAGAGATGTCACATTTAGTGTACTACTGCACTTTTCCTATATGGCTGGATGTCTCCAGAAGGTAGTTCATAGCAGCCCAAGGCTGCACCTGGTCTAGTGCTCAACAGAAAAGTGTAATACATTAAGATAAAGAAATTAGGAGTTTGTATCTGATGTAGTGTGTTACACTATATCTCATTCCTGAGCTGGGTTTCAAAAATCATTGAGTACTTTCTTTAAAACACACGAGCACTTTCAGTGGAGCTGAGAAGCATGTGATGGGTCAACTCTTCCTCCCACAGGCAGCAACAAAAAAGGTGTTGTCAACTTGGACAGATTGATACAAGGAATTTGACCTCTTTAAATACTAGAAATGGGAAACCAAAACTCAAACATAGCATGCTTGTTAGTCTTTGTGTCAGATCAAATAATACACGCCTCTGTAGATCAAAGTTTATTAATGGATTTGTGTGGTTAAAAAGAAGAAAAAAAAATAAAAAAAGAAGGATGACTAAAATATGTACATGTAGCTTGACAGTATATTTTCTTTTAGGAAAATCTGGAATAAAAGCAACGTTTATGCACACTAAGCAGATGTTTATGATTAGTTCTTAGTTAACAGCACCCAGCTGGCCATGGGTGGCTTTATGGAAGGGAGACCATTTGAGAATATCACATGTTCATATAAATCAAGAACGTGGCAGTCATGATACTGGGGCAAAAGTCCTGCATTTCCCGTTTTAGGTAACTCTTTCAAATCACATCACAGGACAGTGAAGTAGACTGTTGTCACCAATACAGTGTTTCCAGTTTCCTGTAGTGATATGATGCATACCTCTATGCATTGAAGTTCATTCTGAGGAGATATAGATTTGTAGTATATGCATCTATATCTGTAAACATATTTTGTCAAATTTGAGAAAATTGATAGCTAATAACATATTAGGGGCATTCTTCTAATTGTACTTGATAAACTATATTAGTTTAGAATGTACTTAGTTGTAAATAACCCAGCTTGAATATAATCTACTGCTGGTAATGCATAATTTTGATAAAGTTTATTTTGATATTTTCTTCATGGGTCAGGAGATGGACTCTTATACGTTAGAAATGCAAAGTGTTCATCAGGACCTTAAACTGTTTTCCTGTTCATGGAAAACATGCTTTTACAGGGAGAAATACTGATTGTATGGGCAACTGTTTCATGTGGGAATGTAAATAATAATTTTGTTCACAATGTGTCTGCCTTAGTCATAAAGTTGTTATGAAGTAGGACATATTTGCAGAACTACATAGAAAGTATTTAGCGCCTAGTTAATAAAAAAATACAAACCCCAAACTGATCCTATTGGCTGAGAAGGATGAATGAAGATGTCACTTGGTTCTTGATGAAGTTTTATTCTTTGTTCAAAAGAGTTTTGTAAATTTTTGCTCTATATTAAGTATATAAATATGAGTGATGCTCATTCCAACTTGGAATAAAAGTATCTTGATTTAATTCAGTGGATGTTTGTCAGACTTCTTGTGTATGTTTCATCCTGTGCTTGGCCCTTCTGTTTTCAGATGAGTCCTTGACTCGCTTGCCATATCTATTAAAAAAGAATGATATTTCATTTGAAAGCAAAGTGAGTTATTATAATGAAAGCTACTGTGTGACATGTTGTTCAGCTGAGACGTACAGAGAGAGGGAAAGGGGGAGAAGGGTGTGTAGCTGAAAAGTTTTTTTCCCACAACTCCTCATTTCTCAGTTTCTTTGGAGAAAATCTGGAGGAGAGCACTTATCCACGAATCTGAATCAAGGCTACTCAACTTCCTTCATGACCAACCATGGCTGTAGTATTTGAAATTTGTTCCTTTCTGAGGTGTCTTTCCAGTGTGTTAGTATGAAACATGTTTTGAAAATATTCAAAGAGGTTGTCATGGGAGTCTAATTTAAATAAAGAATATTTTCTTTTCAGAATTTAACTTAAAAAAAAAAAATCAAAGAAATACGAGAGGGGACAGCGTTTTCCTTTATTAGGACATGGACTTAATTATTTTTTGGTATCTATTTTCTATTCCCCGAACTTCACAAACATAGTCACTTCACTGTGTCTTGTTTTACAAACTTGGATGCAGAACTGGAGGGTTTTGGAAGAGAAGAATGTTCTGGTGAACCCAACAAGCAGCCACAGGGTTTCTCAGAGCCCTTGGTTAGCATTGCTGCTGCGAGTGCAAGTGTATGTAGGAGCAGGGCTAGTGGGAGCTGCTTGGGGAACCCTGCAGGTGGGCAGAGGAGCAGCTTTGCAGGGGCTTGGAGTTCAGCCCCAGCTGCAGTGCCCAGAGCTGGTAAATCTCAAAACAGTTCCTGCTGCTGAATTGTTCTTCAGTGCAACATGTTATTTCCTCTACCCACACTTTTGTCAGGAAGGTGCTTCCTGCTCAAAGGTGTTTCATGGCAACACAGCACTTCTCTCAGCAAGGGGTGACACCTGAGTTTGACACAAGTGCATGCTTCCATTGCTCACATGGAAAAAGGACATGTCACTGAAAGCATTTTGCACCTAAGCCCACAAATGGGACATTTTTGAGTGGTTGGGCATGCAGCTAATGCAGCGAGGAACAGCTGTACACCTACATGTCACACCACCAATAAGGGAAAAAATTTAGTGTTACTACCTTGTTTTTTTACGTTTCTCAATCTGTTTGAAGTGTTTTGATTAGCTTGTAATCCAGTAACATCCTCAAGTAATATTTTCAATATAAATGTGCCTTCCATTAAGGTGCTAGAATGATGTGCTCATCTGAACATTACCCAGGACCATTGGGCTGCAGAGCTGTCCAGTGTGTGAGGGATACAGATCTTCTGTACAGATGCTACTGGGACTCTGGAGGCAGAGTGAGACCTGTTGGGTGAAACCAGCAAAGCCCGTGTTTTACTTTTAGCTACTCTACTGTTATTCAATGTGAATTGAAAGCTGCTTGTAAGTATTATCCCCTTTTCAAAGGAATAATTCTATCACATAAGGTTTTTCCAGGGAAAGTTTTGGGTACAACTACCTGAAAGGAGGTTGTGTGAGATGGGAGTTGATCTCTTCTCCCAGGTAACTAGTGATAGGATGAGGGGTAATGGCCTCAAGTTGTGCCTGAGGAGGTTTAGATTTTATATTAGGAAAAATTTCTTCACTGAAAGGGTTGTCAAGCACTGGCACAGGCTGCCCAGGGCAGTGGTGGGGTCCCCATCCCTGGAGGTATTTAAGAGATGTGTAGATGTGGTGCTAAGGGACATGGTGTAGTGGTCAATTGTCAGTGCTAAGTTAATGGTTGGACTTGATGATGTTAGAGGTCTTTTCCAACCAAGGCTATTCTATGACTCTACTCCCCAACTGAAATAAAGTTAAACACAAGTAATACTGTGTAAAAAATAAGAGACCTTTTTGTCTAGGTTTGCATCACCAAGGAGATCTATTTAATTTGATATTTACATTTACTTGATTTTTTTTCTTTCATGCTTGGTGGATAATATAGCTGTATATCTAATAACTTTCAGGAAACAGCTTTTCACTGTTATGTGGCTCTAAAGGCATGTAAATAATGCAAACGAAACCTCAGAATTTGAACTATCCACATCTTCATAATGTGGAGTGAGTTAGAATTAATACATAGCATATACAAACACTTTGTGCTGCATGGAAAGACTGTTTCAATATTGTGTTGTTATTACATAGTCTAGCACAAGTTAACTGGTTGTTCTTCTGGCCAGCTTATATTGTGCTCATTAAGAGAATATGAATTTCCAAAATGATGTTTTTTCTTTTTCGGTCTCATTCTGCTAGCATGTCTGATGCAGAAGAATATCCATCTTCGTGCACCTATATGTGCAGACATGAGTGCAACTTTGAAGGATAAGGAGGATGATGTTCCCAGAGCAATTATTACAATTAAATCAGAGTATAAATGAATTATTTCAGAAAGGAGTTGGTGCTTCCTTCTATAGTGCAAGTGATGTATCTAAACGATCTCACTAAAACTGGTTACCGAAGAACACGTGAGATGTCTCAATTCCTGCCAGGAATTTTGGGTTCCATAGTTTTCCAGCTTGCTTTGCTATTGGCCTACTTTATAATTTATTTCCAAATTTGTAAGGTTTCTTCCCATCAACATTACGATTTCCACAGACTCTTCTGTCAAAAAAAAATGCTGATATTTTGTGAGTCTTGCCTACATTCATATAGCCAAATACTAGTGAACAGGCTGAGCAACAAATCACTGTTAAATTTTTAGCCTCTTATGTTCAGCCAGCCAGTTATTATCCAGCATGCAGAAAGCAGGATCTGGATCATAAAAAACACATAGTAGGGGCAGTTAAACCAAGAAATGTATGTGATTCTTGTTCAGTGCACAAAAACATTTTCCTTTTGTACAGAAATACTTGCTTTGACACCACCAACCTAGATTAGTGTTAGGACACTTAAAAGAATAAATCCACATATCAAAATGTTTTTAATTTATTTTTTTGAAGTATATTGCTGGAATTGGCAACTTATTTCTCTAAAGTTCGAAAGTTCATGCATTTTAAATTGAGTTTGCTATTTTTATATATAAAATAAAAAAGGATGGATATGACAAGTATGAATATCATTATGTTCAGTCTGATTTTTACCAGCTAGTGTTTGGGTTTGGTTTTTTGCTGCTTAGCCAAAGAGCCTCACATCCTCCCTCTGACGAAACATAAGAGAGTTTTGGCTATTGACTTCAGTGACAACAGGACCAGACCCTTCATTATTGATGCTTTCTTCAGGCATTCAGAAAGAAAAATGTTTAAAATGTTCAGGTTGTTGGAGATATCTTTTGGAAATATTTGTGTTTCTCATAAATATTAATCACAGTGCAGTGGTTGGTCTGTAATGTTCAACAGATGGGATTTAAATGGTTGAAAGGAGTCTGCTGTTATCAGTTCTGCATAACTAATTGCTTTTCACATTAGAGCATTTACTCTGTTTTGTGGTAATCGGGACTTAACACTCGCATAGGAGTTCCTGTAGTGCATTTCCACTCCTAGAAGAACTTTTCCATTGCCACATGGGAGCTCTGCCCTGTCTGCTGTTAGCACGCTGTAGCCTGTGTGTTGGATGTCCCTGCAATGGGTACCTGATTTCTTCCCCTGCCTCTGTGGGCCACCTTCCTGGAGGAACCTGAAGTGTTGCTAGTGGCTTGGTGAAGGGTCCTCACAAAGACCCCTCTGCTTATGTGGGCTTGAAAATGCTTTGTGCTCTACGGTGGGAAGTGCTAGGGAGGGTGATTTGAGTAAACAGCAGAAACCTTGGGGTAGCTTGATTCTTCACTTAGAGATAAGACTATTCACCCTGCTGTAACCCAGCCAGGAGCTGAGGCAGCTTCCCTCAAGGGCACGAACTTCTACCAGCAACCCTTGACAGACCAGTTAAAATTTTATTCCACCTCATTAAAAGGAACATATTCTGATGACTACAGGATATGATGTGGAAAGAAACTTGATTTTTACAGAGGGTTTCCCTGCAGCTTCTCTACATATTTTTTTTTAATCTGTATATGATGTATCGATATAGCAATGAATAACTCAGCTTGAAGCCCAGACCTTATCCCCTGTATCAGCAGATGTGGAAATTACATCGTCTCCAATGCTGTGTGAAACTCCTGAAAATCTCAATGTGTTTTAAATAATCTCATCTGAGGTCAGTAAACTCCATGTGTAAGTTCAGTGTCCCAGTCTGTGTTAATTGTTAGTCCAGTATGTTCAGCAATGTCTCCATTTCCATCTTGGGCCAGCAATTCACTTCCAAGTCTGGCTGAGTCAAAGCTATAAAAGATTGGTAAATTCAGGCGTTTTCTTCAAAATAAGCACTCTTGTAAGCAGTCTGTGAAGGTTTTTTCTTGACTTAAAATGTTAAAGTATGAATTCACATTGCCTTTGCTAAATACTTCATTTCTTTTAGTTTCCTTTATGGATGTGTGTGTGCATGTACATATGTGTGTGTGTGATGCGTATCAGCAGACGGCTCTAGCTAAAGTGGTAACAGTGCTTTGTGCCAACAGTTTTTAAGAAGTAATTCATCAGCACAACAAGGAGATTTTCAAGCAACCGTGACTTCAAAACCATCTCTTCAGATCCAACAAACCATATTTCCTCCTACCAGTTCTTGTGTTCGTAGTGAGGATGAACAGCCACCTAGAACAAAGCAGTCTGAGTATAAATTATATAGGAGTATAATTCCAATGGTACTTTTGTCTTAGGCATACTACATGAATAAAAGTGGTTAGATGCCCAAAATGAAGTTATGTAAACATAACACACTGGGTTTGTAAAACCACTTGACAGATATCTTCTTATATATACTTTGTGTTACTAGGTCAGTTATTCACGTATTTATATATTCATTCATATATTCAATAATGTTCGTATTATTCACAATGCCTAGCGTACTAGCTATAGTGGGACAGATATGGCAATGGACATGCAAGCTTCAATGAGAAATAGGAATTGTTAATATAATTCAATGTCATATAACAAGGACATGAATTTAAACAAAGAGGAGAAATCAGTTTACTAGCATGGTATATGTGGTTTTTTTCATGAGCCAGGTTATACCTCTGGGATTTGAAGTCTTCAAACCATCTGCACAGCTTCTCATTTGTAGAGTTTAAGTACTTGGTTACATGAAAACCTCTGGTTTTTGTGTTTCTTTGGTTTTTCCCAAATATTCTAGTGTCCTGTGACATATGTAGGTAATTAATGTTATTTTCATCAGGGTATGATACACTTTCCCAAGGAAAGTGGTGAAAGCTTCAGATTTCGAATTATTTAAATCTGGATAGGGGGATTTCAATCAAAAAACCCAACCTTACACAGCTAAGTTGATGTTCAGTTTCACCCAGCATCCTCCTTCTGCTGGTAGGTCCTGTGATTCTGACACAACAAATTACGCTGCCCTCAAAATGAATATGAGAAGTTGTATGACTATCAAAATGGACAGGCACCACCTCCTTCGCTGGAGTAGACACATGAGGTTGCAGATTTTCAATGTTCCTCTCAGACATTCCCTGTAATAAAAATGCTCCACTGAGTACCTGGGTATACCACCTTTTTTTTTTTTTTAAAGCAGGAATAATAATGTCCTGATTAATGTTAAAGTGAGAAACAGGTCTGCACAGCTTCAGAAACTGTATCTGGGGACAATTAATAACTGTTAAGCAGCTTCCTTTGAGCATTACAACTGATGTACTTGACTGTAGATGCCATCATTTTGTGGCTGATACCAGCACTTCTGTACCTGGTTTGCGTTTCTTTGCTACCCATAACTCCTGTTCCTCTGTTTCATCCCTGAAAGCTAACATATGCTAATATTTAATTCCTATCAGTGCTTACGCTATCACAGAATACAGTATGGTTAAAGTAAATCACTGAACCATGAACTGAGTCCTAGCCTTGTAGGAATGGAAACTTTTGTCCCTTTCTAAGGGAACATGGTGTATGAAATAACGTGTTTCTTGTAGGTGGATCTACATACGTGCTAGATGCATTTATGGGTAAAAGAAAAACCTAAAGAAATCTTTGTGGCAGCAGTAGTTTACATACTCTTCAAAAGTACAAACAAGTGACACAAGTTATTCAGTTTTCTATACTCCTTAATTGTGCAAACACATACTGTAACTCTAATATGTAAAGGTTGTATTTGTGAGAGAACAAGCACTTAACAGATCAATGGAGTTTATAAATTTTGTAATTATTTTTCTCCTTTCAGAACCAGAAGCATTGAGTACAGCTCTGGATCTTTCATTTATATGAAAGGAGCTGCTAATGAACTGGGTGCTCATTACCCTTACTGACTCTTGGTAGAAGGGTTGCAGGAAGGATGATTCATGTGTAGTTGAAGTGCTGGGGTCTGAACCCCCAGCCCTGAATTAAGGTTGACATATGGGTGGTTCCCACAGCCCTTTAAAAGGAGGGGATGAGTTTACCTTTTGGCTTTCCTCCAGGGTGCGGCCAGCCTTGCAAGGACAGCCCTCGGGTAAACAAGCCCCAGGTGCCCTGCATTTTGGTAACAAGTGCCAGGTGTCCTGTTTGGGGATAAAAGCTGGGACCACTTGCAGGAAGGGTTGGAGAGTCTGTCTGTGGAGTGGACGCACTTCACAGAGTTTCCTGTTGGGGAAGGACCTCCTGACCACTCATGCAACCGGATCGCAGTCAGGTCTGGCACGTACAAACGCGGGCTTTGTGGGGAGGCAACATGGGGTTACTTCTGTCATATGGAACTGCCTTGTTCTCCTGGTTGTCTCCCATTTTCTCTGTGGGTTATCTCGTGTCTCTGTTTGTTCCATCTGTTATGAGCGATACTGTGTCATTCCTGGGGCCGCTGGGGTTGATGTCTGTTATTGTGATCTATCTGACTTGTTTGTACCCCCAGCAATCCTCTATATACTGACCCCTTTACGTGAAATAGAACCTGCGTACTGGATTGTTGTTCTGCTGCTGGCTGTATCTTTTGTACTGGGCCTACTAATTGGCAAAACAGTAGTACATATCAAACAGTCTTTGTCAAAGCCTTTGGCATATTGATGGTTAGAGAACATACACTAAGAATCCTTTGCACTGAAGAAAAACACTCCAGTGATATATGTCAGTTTGCTGTCAGCTTAAAATGCCAGAAATTTAACACTGTGAGTGTGGGAGAGAAAGCAATTTTCAGTAATAGTTATTATTGAAAAAACTAAAATAACAACTGTTCAAAACAGCATTCTGCAAAACACTTTGCAAAACAGACTTATATTCCTGTTTAAATATGAAAAAACACACACTTTTTAACCTTATATTGGCAATAATTCCTTTAGACTTTAAGATTCCCAGAAAAACATCCCAAATCTAGATAAGTTTTCGTCCTAAATTTTATAGAGAACAGAGGGATCATTTCACACCATGACAGACTTAACCTTATCCATGTACAAGGAAGAAATACATTGTCTGGGTCAATGAAGATCTGCAGTGTCAGGAAAGGTATTGGAGAGATTACTCTCTCCTAAAAGTGATGTCCTGAGCTTCATGTTTCTTAGAGATTTTCTTGAAATAGGTCCGTCTTGGAAATTGGTATGGAAATCATATTGAGTGGTCACAGAGGGAAAGTACATTGTTATTGATGCAGGTTCTCAGTCTTGGACAGATTGGTGTCATGATTTACTTTTAAATGCAAAAGATCTTGAGTGTTTTTTCTGATGTTCTCTAGAGATTATTTCAGGTTTTGGTTAGACATGTGATGCACACTATTTTCTAAGCTAAATGTATGGCATTTTTAAATTCTAGTGTACATATTAAATTTGTTTTAAAGTTCTTGAACAAATATCTCAAAGGTAATGATAGTATGGAATATGTTTCTTTGCTTTCTCTAGTGAAAATTCTTTTCTAATTCAGGCAGTCATCACATTTAGATTTGGGTGTATGATATGGCATATGTCTGTACGGGATGGTGTCTGTGCAAAGGCAGGAGCATAAAGCCTGAAGATATTGGTAAGGGACAAGCCAGAGGCTTCTCAAATCACTTCATTGTGGTACCTCAGGTTGCCAAAGCAAGCCAAGCTATTCCAGCTCCTGGAAAAATGCCATATTGCCAAATCACTGCGGTGTCACAGACCCTTTAGTGGCTCAGTGCAAAGCAGGTGGGTGTTCACTGGAGACATGGCTGGTGCTGCAGATTTATTTCCATCATGACTCGATCAGTGCTTGAGCCCCCACTGTCAGTTCCTGGCCCTGCTAACATGAGTGAGACTTTGCTGCAGGCTTCAACAGAACCAGGATTTCACCTCAGGTCTCCAGATGTGAAAGGTTAATGCATTAACCCACTGCAGCATTTAGCTCCCTGGGCTTGTTACCTATTTCAATATACTTTGGTGCAAGTCTGTAAATATGACATTCAGAAGTGGTTCCCAAGAGAACTGGGTACATCAGAAATGGTGCTAGTGTGAACAATGCATATCACAAGGATTTGTGAGACTGTCAAAAGGGAGATATGACTTACCCAGAGCTTGTGTTTGAGGCAGTACTCTAGGAACTGTAAGTTGACAGAGCCTTTGAGAATTTCTATATGCATAAGCATATTTATATGATGGTGATATCTGGAGTCCCCAGTAGATTATCTGGGCCCCATTGTGCCAGGCACTATGCAAGTAGAGTCTTTCTCCACAGAATTTATAATGTAAGCACATAAGATGCATAAAGCGTTGGTTAATGAAGTGGTGGTGGTTTTTCACAAATTGGGAACCAGGGCATGGAAAGGTTAAGTGATTTGCCCAGGAGCACACAGGATGTCTATGGAAGAGCTATCATTTGAATCCAGGTTATCAACTTCTTTAATCCAATTCCTTAATGAAAAAAGTGCTTAATAAAGCATAATCAAAGCTCTCCTTACTTAAAACCCTACACTGACATCAGAAGGAAAAATAAACCTGACAGTTCTTCCAATAGCATCATGATTATCACTTGAAAGCATTTATAAATCTGCAACTTGAAGTGATACACTTGTTCTTACACCTAGTTTTGTAACTCTAGTTTCTGCCAGGAAAGAAAAAAATGTGGTTGATGTTTTTTCCATGAAACTAAGTGGAAGTTATAATACTCTCAATTTTGTTGACTGACTGTCCCACACATGCCGATGTTTCATTGAATACTGTACTATGCTAATGCAACAGGAAAGTGTAAAACTTTGTTTAGGTGGGCATCACTTGAATGCACACGAGGTAAAATAATGTTCAGCTTGGACTGACCTATTCTCAGTGAATGACTTTCACTAGAGTGTGTGTGTATCATACATGGTAAACAGCACATTCTTTGCACACATCTTCATCCCAGTGGCCCTGTGTGTCCCTGTGGCCAAAAAGCCACCAAATATACATCTTTTTAGATCTTGGGGAGCTGCAGCCCTTCATGACTAGAAATTTTAAGACTGTTAAATCCTGGAGTCTAATTGGTAATTTCTTCAGGGTCTTGTTCTTCCTCTAAATTCCAAGGCACAGAAAAAAAAAAGAAGAAATTATTAACTCTTCCACTGCCTTCTGTCAGTGTAAAATGTGGGAACAGGTGCATGTTCACTCATACTCAACTTGCATAGCTACCGTCAAAACGAAAATTATGCTCTCCTGTGATACTTTTTTATCCATTGGTGTTTCAATAACATCAGAGGTTTTTAAAGAGGTTTTTGCAGCCAAGAGAATGTGGATTTATTTTTCAGATCGTTTAATTTGCTTATTTAAAACTTTTTCTTTTCCCCAAATCATTTCGGTTCCGACTTTCCTTCCCTCTCCTTTTTCTGTGAAAAAGACCATACAAAGGAAAATTTTGAAAAACTTAAAAATAGTAAAAAGTTGACTGTAAAATCATGCAAAACACCTGGGCTGTCTTTAAAGTCTGAAACTACATTTTTCCATGTTTCATTTAACTCTCTATATTTCAGGTTGGCAGGTCTCTGCAACAGAAGCCATTGACAATTGTTTGGCTCTATAGCTAGAAAAATAATTAAATAAAGCCAGTGAGAACTGACAGGTGGAACATGCTGTCTTAGCTCCAACATCACAAAATTCAGAACAACTAACAGAAACAAGTTTACAAGAGGGTCCAGTTTTGCAGACTTTTGCCTTTGCCTTTAACCTCACTCAAGCAAAACTAATGCCTTACAGCTAAGAAGCAGAGAAAGCTACGGACTGTAATGGAAATCCTGAAAAAGACAGTTCCCATTTCACCAGTAGCAGAACACCACTTTATGGACATCTAAAATTCTGAATCGTCATTCTAAAGTGGTTTAATAAGTTCAAAGGTAGTAATATAACATACTGTGTCTTTGCTAAACTGCTAAGAGGGGCTGAAAAGCTATTATTTTAAATGCCTTCAGTGGAACTGTTGGTATAATGCTAGAATTTAAGGAAGAACATTGCTTGTCAAGTGACTATAAAATGACTGTTTTATAAATTACGGTAATATGAAATGAAGTTTACATTCATGTTGTCAGAATTTTAGGGTCACAAACCAAAACCCCCAACCTCTCCCCCATGAAATTATTATGTTATAAAGTTCAATTCACATGCTAAAAGATCACTTTAATAGTTGCCTATGGAAGTGTCTCACACATCAAGCTTCCAGCTTCCACCCTCTTTATTCACTAGACAAAGACAAAAAAGGCACAGACATATATCGGGTGTATATCTGGCCTGAAAAATCAGGTCACTCTGCAAATTATGTTCTCTTGCTCCAGAAACTTGATCTCTGCATAGACAGCTATACCTGACTTCTTTGAGAAAATCAATTCTTACTGCTCTTTAATCCTGCTCACGCTGCAAAGCCAAGGCAGGTATTTGAAAAGGAGTTCAGACTTTCTGTATCATCCATGCAACAGTTTTGTCATTTCCATCTGTCCATGCCAGCCATGGGTGGCAATAACACTATAAAGGGGTTAACTATGGCCTTGTTTGGCCTTTGAAATATTGACTAATAGTAACAATAAAAAGGAAGGACAAACATTCACAGAAATCAGCAGAGCTGATGGGGAAAAGGACATTTTCTATTGGGTAGGCGAGCACTTAAAACTGGAAATGAACAGAGATGGTGCACTGGGATCCTGCAACGCCATTTTAGAGTGGTGGGAGCAGAGCTCTGCTTTATGTGAGATGCTCAAGGTGAGAGAGGAAACATGTAGCCCAGTCTCCAGACATCCATTGCAGTAACTTTCAGGTTATCTTCCCTGGATCATACTTCCGTACTGGAAGAGGAAAACGGATCTTTAGAGGGTGTCTTGACTCAGTTCATGGTAAGGTCTGTGCAAATTCCTAAATGCCTTATCAAAGACTTTCAGATGCAGCTTCTATCCAAATCCAAGAAGGAACTTGTGATTTTTTGTTTCTCTTGCTTTAAGCTCAAGATACGAATTATGCTTAAATGAGATCCTCAGGAGTGTTTAAGTGAAAATGTGTGTTAGTGAATTTGGATAGAAATTTGAACTGTTTTGAGGAACCTGCTGAAATGCCTTGCAAAATCCAGCTATACAGTTCAGGCTGAAACCTCTTTCTCAGAAACAGTGAATCACACCTCTGAAAACTTGGCACTAGGCCAAAGCAGATGGAAGCTTTTTAGCTAGCTTACAGTTGCATAATGCACCATCGCCTTTTGACTTACTGTCTTGAAATTTGTAACAATGCATCTTGTTTTTAGTGCAGAATTGATATTTGATGATTAGTGAATCCAGAAGATATCAACACAGTTTGAAAATGAAGTTCAGAGTGCATTTACAGCTCGATTGCCAAAAAAATATTCAAATGCGTCGTTCTTTTCTCTCGGACAAAAAGAGAATGGGTAGGGTTACTGCCTGGCTTTGTGCAGCACGTGGAGTACTGTAGTTTTACTGTGCAATAATTATTGCTTTAGAACCTGTTTTCAATTAGCAGCAAGTTCCAAGTCTGCTGCTGACTCTGCCCCAAACATATAGCATGGAGCATAGCATAATACGGAATGGAAGCTAAAAAAAAACTCTGAAAAGACAATTTCCCAAACACTATTAGTCTTCTAACCTGTGAGAAAACTCATTCTAAGAACTTAAGCATTGAGATTGCCTCCAACTTGAAGTCATTAGGCTCTGTTTTATTAATTCAGCATATGTGATGACAATATCATTTGTTATTCTTAATTTATGTGTTTTAAAGCATTTCCCGGAGGCTTGAGACACAGAGAGCAATTTCAGAGGGACAGAACATCAGTGCCTACCAATGAATGAAATACTTAACAGGAGCAAGAGTTTATTCCTTGCCTTATATGGGCAACTGAAGTCTTCAAAGGCTATGTCTATGGAAGCCAAAAACATAGAATAGCCTTGGCTGGAAAAGACCTCTAATATCATCAAGTCCAACCATTAATTTCACACTGCCAGTTCACCACTAAACCCAAACAGTATAAATGAAGAGCTGACTGAAGAGAAAGGAAGGTAATAATGACTGTGAGGAATGAGAATCAGAGAAGTGGCTGGGAAAGAGGTTTAAAAACCGGGAGGGGGAAGCAATTTTGTTATTAACAGCAGAGGCATATATATATTTTTATTTTTTTCTAAACAACTGATGTGCAGGTTGGGAGTCTGAGGCACAATGAATTTATAATGGCTTTGCATGTTCCAACACATCTGCTATGCTACTCTTCTGTGAGCAACTCTCCATCCAGTTGCACTAACCCTGATGTGACTGCAAGATCACATGAATTACTAAAAGTTAAACCACATTATCTTGCAGTTGAGGTGGACAAAGAGGTTACACGTGACTTGTTACTACAGGTACTGCTGTTCCCTGTTCCATCACTGTAGCTTAGACAGCCAAGCCCTAGGGGACAAATAGAGACAGAACTCATTGGGATGGATGAGAAAAACTACTCAGGGAATGAACATGAGTTTTGCGTATTGTCCCCTTCCTACATGTGTAATGTTGCTGTTGGTTCTGATATGACAAACTCTATTACAAATCTGAACTCTTCCTAGGCCAACAGATCTTACTCTGTGCTGTACTATCAGTGCTTTCTGTTTGTGCAGCCTCCATGTTTCTACTTTCTATTAGTTCTTCCTCTGTAAGAACTGTTTGGGGGTGGGGTGGAAGGCAGAATTCTGCCTGGGACGGTTTCATGCAGCGTGCATGCTGGCAATAACTGACCAGTATATTTAAGACTGATACAGCTAGTATTGCTAACCTAAGTATTTCTACCTTCTCTTCTGGATAACTTTGGATTTAAAGCATTCTTAAGCTTTGACAAATTTTGGCAACAGCTATAAATCGACTTCATTTAATACCCAGTATTTCCCTAAGGCATTTATTTTCAAAGGCTCCTAGGCTTCTTTCAGTATTTTTGGTAGATTTCCAGGTTTTATGTCCTTGCAATAAAATGGAAATAACACAGTCGGGTTTATATAAATAGCCATATAATAATAATATATCAACGGAAACTTTTCTAGAAGAGAATCCTGCAAAATGTAGTTGTAAGAGCACTCTCAAGCAGAATGTACCAGACAGAACAAACAAGTAGAGTGAGACCAAGAGTATTCTTCATTTCAGATATGAATGTTGGCAACTGGACTTGCTCTACCTCTACATGAACCAACCAAAGCAGCTGAAAAATTATATACACACAGCCCACATACTAAGCTAAAATCTGATGTATAGTGTACTGCACAGCATCCCAAAGTAGGTTAGAGAGAATGTAGGGTAATTTATATGGCAGAGGGGACAGGGAGATGCAATAATATTAAAATATTTAATGTTTCCAGGAAGAATCCAAGTCTGGCTGTGGCAGGTAGTAGGTTGATTACTAGGCATCACAGTACCGGCAGATGGCAATCCAAATCTCTTTGAGCCAGCAGGTTTGCCTTTATAATTGGTAAGGAGGGTACAGGTAAAACAAAAGAAGATTCAGCACTCTCCTTTTGGGGGGATTAGAGTTAGTTATTTCTGAATTAATAGGGTATTAGAAGTATGAACACACTATAATTGATTCAGATATTTCCAATTGATTCTTTGTCAGGGACTTCTAAAATAAAACATATATCCATAAAATTACCTTTAGGAAACATTGGTATGATTTAACCATAAATAAAATGTACCAGCTTTTCTTTTACTCAAGTGTGAGAAAAAGCAACTAGTAAGAGACATTTTTCTAGTACTTGAAAAAAAATCCACCAAATGGTTTCCACTTACGGAAGTGGTGACCAAAAATCTGTTTGCTTAAAACCAAAATTAATATATCCTACTTAATTTATATCTATGTATAGTTGATACCAGTGAGAATTCTTCAGCCTTGGAATAATAAAATGTTTTTACAAACATGGAGTGAATTACCTGACACTATTTTTTTTTTTCAAGCTAAACTGGAATTTATAATCACTGTAAGACCTACAAACTGAATAAGATGACTGTTTCTATACACCAGTTTATATTTACCTAGTATAGATGAACCATTGCCACTAAAGTTTAGGGCAAAACCTCTTGTACCTATGCAACAGTTTACTTTCAAATGATATCTTCCTATCCCACATGACTCCTTGTCATAGCTCCACTTGCTGTTACTGTTTCCACCAAAGGAAGAAAGTAGGCTTTAATAGTCTTTATGTAAGTTCCTTTGAAGAACCAGTGGCAACTGTTCAGTATTTTCCCGGGCCACAGCAAGTTTCACAGTAATTTCCATTAAATTGAAAGGGTATTGTTTTTCTCAGAGTAATTTTGGGTTAATTAACATGCTGGTGAAATTACAGCAAAAGATATCTTCAAAGGACTTTTCTTGCCAACGGTGTGATATGGTCCTTCTGGCAATAGTGGTGATAGCAAATCCTTTGTTTCTTACATTTCCTCTACAAGAAGTGGATTTGAGCTGAGAATTCATTTGCAAAATGGGTCTGCAGTGTGATGGGGTGATTCACGTCCTTCTAGCACTGAACGAAGTGATGCAGGGTCAGACTGTACTCCCTTGTCCTGCTGTCTTTGCTAAAATGAATGTGTATGAGGGGAGAAGATGATACACCACTCCCAGTGTTAGCATCTGTCCCAGCACTGGTGTGAAATGAGCCTGAGAAGGTTACAGGACTCGGGATCAGCAGCTGCATTTCAGGCTCAGAAAGGCTGTCAGGATGAAGACCTTGCCTTTTAACTTTGCAGCAGGACAGAGAAGCACATTGTTTCCAAGCCAAATCAATTCAATCCCTGTGTATCAGCGTGCTTTGTAGCAGTGGCAAGGTTAAAAATGAGGAGGTGCTTTGGGGCGCATTCAGAATCATTTACTTTCAAATAAGAAATGTGAATGGAGGTGAAGGACTTGAAGTATTATGCCTTATCTACAAACATTTAGACTATAGCTGTCTGGGGAAGAAAAAGAAAGTCCCTTTCTCCTTGGTTTGTATCACTTCAAATATTAAGGCTGTTCATGAGGACTAAATTTAGAAATGCACACTTAATTGTGGCATTTGACTTCCTGGGAAGGTAAATTTGGCTCTGTTAATAAAATGTATTTTTTCCAAATCTAGATGTGATAAAAGCTTCAAGTTTAAGTCTTGCAGTAGGGCACCCTTTTTGCCTGGTTGGCAAAATGTTCAATTCTGAATGTAAAGAAAGAGCAGAGGTTGTTACTTCCAATATAAGTCAATTCTTCAATTCATAACCTGTGCCCTGTATTCCCAGCCGCCCCACACCTGTGATACTGCCAGGAAGCAAAGGAAACTTCCTCTTGGACAGTTTTTGTTAATGCATTAGCTAGGAAGAGGTTTCCAACTGTATTTTTATTTTTCTCCCTTGTATGATTTCTTCTGTCAAATTAGGGAAAATTGTGGTCTTAATCTCAGACCTTCCCTTGTACTTTTTTGGGGGAAAAGGCAACTGGCATGGCATTTTTGATCCTTCCCTGAAGCACAGAGTAACTGGGATCTTACAGAAAGACATGTGAAGCATGACGTCTGCCTAAGTGAAATGCTGGGGTTTGAACCCCGAGCCCTGAATTAAGGTTGACATATGGGTGGTTCCCATGGTCCTTTAAAAGGAGGGGATGAGTTTGCCTTTTGGCTTTCCTCAAGGTGAAGCCGGCCTTGTAGGGAAAGCCCTTGGGTAAACAAGCCCCAGGTGCCCCAGTGTGAGTGAGTGCCAGGTGTCCTGCTTTGGGCATAAAAGCTGGGACCACTTGCAGGAAGGGTGGAGTGTCTATTTGTGAGGTGGATGCACTTTGCAGAGTTTCCTGTTGAGGAAGGACCTCCTGACTCTACCTGCAATTGGATCCCAGTCAGGTTTGGTGCTTGTGAACGCAGGCTTTATGAGAACAATATGTCGCTACCTCTATCCTGTATTATCTGTCTATTGGCTTGGCTGTCTCCCATCTGTGCCATGGGAGACTTCATTGCTTTGTTCCACAGACTGTTGGCTGTGTTGTATCATTCCTGCAGTCGCTGGGGTTGATGTCTGTTATGTGTAATCTGATTGACTTGTTTGTACCCGCAGAGATCACCCATGTACCTACCTTTTTGTATACAATAGACTCTGGTTACTGGTTTGTTCTACTGCTGGCTGCATCCTTTGTACTAGGCTTAGTAATTGGCAAAACATTAAGTCTTCAGGCTAATAGAGGTTTGACCAAGATTCTTATCCAATCTGAATATCTCTGGTTTTGGAAATTTGTGTTTGAGGTTCACCTTTAGCCAAATTTAAGGATGGCCTACCCTGCTCTCCCCGCCCCCCTGTGGAAACCCTTGTTGCAATTGACCTTAAGCATCTCAGCTATGCTAAATATGCATGGTGTCAGTTATTCCTTCTGTGCAGTGAAGCATTCATTATGGAAGGACACAACAAAAATGAAATTTGAATATGTTCCTACAGCAGCAGCATCATCGTACTGATTTGTCATCATGGTTAAAAGCCAACTGATTTCATCATTTCCAGATGCAGTGAATTGCGGACTGTTACATCAATATTTATGTAAGCAGAGCCTACAGAATTTGATTGTCAATTACTTTTTAAGAGCCCGATTTTGAGATATCACATTTAAAAGAAAAATCTGAAGAAAAACATTTCAGTGTGTATTTGCATTCTTTTGGTGCTTTAAAAGGAGAGCTAAGAAATATGAATAAAGCAGGTGTCCTTCTCATTCACTAGCCTGTAAGTGTTCCTATTTTGATCCTATTTCTCTTGGAATTTGAAGTTGGGGATATTTCTGTGGTTGCTTTTGCACCTTTTCTGTAACATTCACTCTTCATATGACTGGGCCTCTGTTTTTTTGGTTGATTGATTGGGTTTGGTTTGGGGTTTGGTTTCATTTTTTTCTTTTTGTAGAATTCACTAAAACTGCAAGGGTCTTGCTCACTAAAACGCACATATTATTCAAGCAACATCTGACAAATGCTGTTATTTTCTCAAGTGTGGAATGTGGATACAACACAATATGGTTTGTAGTTAATTTAATCACACTTCCTTTAAGTAGAAGTGAGAATCTCTTGGTTATTCAGGGAATTTATAATTCTAATATGTATTGGATAAAAAGAGGCACTGAAGTTCAAGACAGGCATATTTGATAAACAGTAAAGAGATACCGCCCCTTTTTTTTTTTTTCCGCAAACAGAAGAGCATAAACTGAAAATCTAGAAGGGGAATATACTACACATAAGCAAATAACAAGATTAATGAATTCATTTAATTAGCAACTGAAATAAGATCTAGGTTTGTCCTACTCCAGCTTTAGCCTATACTCGATGCTTTAGAAGAAAATGAAAGCTGGAGTAACGCACATCTCCAATTCTGTAAATATTCTGTATCCTGAGGGGGAGCTCTACCGTTTCTAGCAATCTCCACAAGCAGTTGTGTGTCATGTTAAACTGGTGTATGTAAATGAATTCAGTCGTGTGAATGTTTACATTCTTTCACATGATGTGAGTCAGGGGTAATTGTACTGAAATAAACTCGTGCTGGTAAAATTTCAGTCAAGGTGGTGTTAGGAATAATTAAATCCAGGATGAAAAAGATGTAACAGCTGTTGGAATATTTAATAGAAAACGTGACTGATAGTACTGATACTACTCCTGCTCTGTCAATGCCTGAGAATAAGGCCTTATAGTAACCCTTGTAGGAACTAAGGTTTTCTTCAGGCTTGCTTACATGGTATCCAAGACTTTTGTGTTTGCCTCAGACCCATCTCTGATTTAAGCATGTGAAAGAATGATGGCTGCACCGGTGAGATGCAGAGAATCCACAAGATCAGGGAGAACACTTCAGTCCTGTGGACCTCAGCATGCATAATACATTCTGCCCAGAGACATGGACCACAGCCATGTGCAATATTTAGCAATAATATGTTGACTACAGCAAACTGGCTTCTTTAAATCATTAAAAATGTATCTGACTTACAAGCAGCACCTTGGGTAAATTCTCATATATATTAAAAAGCAGTTTTTTCTTATTGAGCATGACTAATACCATGTTAGCTCCATTCACAGACAGCTGAAGATTCACTGGCAGTGGATCGTCTCCATTAAAAATTTCTTGTGCGAAAGCTTCATGTATCTAAATCATACTCTTACAATGTTTAAATTTTATATTAAAAAAGTCTGGGGCAAGGGCTAGGTCATCTCTACTAAGAATTTAGCAGTCTCTAGATGCAAAGTGGTAATGGTGTAATCTAGTTTGGTGCTGGCACATTTAAAATGGTGTTGAAAATTTGGAGAGGGCAAAAAGGACACAAAAATTAATTAAGGACAAAGGGAGAAAATGTGCTGCAATGTGGGAATTAAGGAGCTCTAGTTCATTGAAAGAGACACAGATGTCACTGAATTGCAACATCTAAAGCCTTCTTAGGGAGGAAGGGGCTGGATAGTAAAGAGCTTTTAAGTCTAGTAGAGAAGCATGACAAGAAACAATATTCTAGTTAAAAATGAACTACAAGTGTCTGAGTGAAGATGCACTGTGGAAAAAAGCCTCAGCAGCAACTAAGAAGTCAACTCTCCATCTTTTACTTCATATTTAACATGAAATACTTTTCTAAAACAAATCCTGTACTCAAACATGAACTTTTCTACTGAACGCAGGCACACTTAAGTTGCTTTTCTCGCTTTTGCAGGAAAGTATAAAAGACTGATGTTTCCTAGATCATTTTTGTTCTGTTGGGGTTTTTTAATTCATGAAATAAACCTAACAACCATGGGATACCTTATTTGAATAATGTGTTTCAAGGCACTCCTAATACACTTTATCAGCACCTTTCATAGGGGATTTGGACGACCTCACAATAATCTTGAGTAATTTTAAAAGCTCTCCAAACTGCTTAAGTAACCTCCCTATGTTGGTTACAGATCCTGATTTTAGTTAGGATACAGCAGCCACTAGCTTTATCTGTCCTATATTTCTTGCAGAAAAGGATGCTTGAGTGAAAAAAAATAAACCTCAGTCTGTTGTTCCTCTTTCACGCCAAATCTTAAAAGAAATTAAATTGGGTTTGTCGTGATCTTTGCCTAAAGATTACCCAGTCTCTAGTGCCTTTCTTCCACTGCCCAAAAGGTAAGTGTAGACTGGGTGCACAGCTGGCCTGAACTGGTGTTGAAATTGAGATTTCCATATGTCTCATGGCAAACTCCATTCCTCCCTGGAGCTGCTTTTTCTTACCCTTTACTGATTTCAGCACGGTGTATCTCTAGAAAAATCTGAGTGTATCTGTGCTGCTTTGCAGTGCCTTCCCTAGAGAGAGGGCCCAAAGGAGCACAGTGACTCATGAGAATAATAGTTGTGATATGCCCTGTCCTCACAGTACAAAAGCCAGTATATTGGCACCAGAATTATATTATGACCCTGATACTACTGAACCATTTGGATAAAAGGAAAGTTAGACTGAGAGTATTAAGCAGAGGGGAGTGTTCATAGGCTTGTGTGTATCTGTCTCTTCATAAACAGTCCTCTCTGTTTGATATGAGGAATTTCTCTGGCAGACTCAGTTTGCAGCTGAAGCTCCAGCACAATGCAATGCTGGGAGAAATAGCCTGGCTTGTTTTATTCAGAAGATAAGACATAGCACTATTTCTTGGTTTTGAGGGGTTTATAGAGTATTCAATAGGACCGATAACACAAGAGACTTGCTGCAGGATGGGCTTCGGGGTCTAATAGGGAGCTCTTCCTCTCATTTTTTTTTCTCTATTCCTTTTTCCCCGGCAGTTTGAGACCTGCTACCAAGGTACAATCCCCACTTTGAACACAGTGCCCAGTGTGAACATACCCCTTACTTTTGCTTTGTTTTGGCATTTTGCTGGAATATAGAGCACAGGAGAGAGGTAGTGTGTGGTGACTGTGTAACTCTCTTGCCTGCTTCACTAGAGTAAATGGCCAAGCAGAAGCAGATAGCCAGCTAAGAGTGACCAGGCAGGATTTAGACAGGGAAACGAGAGGTTAGTTACTGAGGAAGAGGCATAGCAGGGAAAGGCTGGGCTGCAACAGGCTATGCATTCAGCACAGAACTGGTAATAGTATTTATGTCAGTTATAATGATGTCCTTTTGGGTTGTCTATGTTTAGAAGCTCAGTAAAACCGGTATCAATATCAGACAAAAAACCCAAACCAGCCAAAACTTCTAAATCAGGACCTGCTTCCAGCTATCCACTCCTGCTATATAACTGGCTATAGAATTCCTGTAAGGAATATATGCAGTGTGAACAGGGTTCGACTGAGAAACAAGTGTCACTATGGCCTGACAAAACACAGGTGTAACAAGTCCTGGCTGGCTTTTCGATGTTTTAATGGCTTGTGTCACACTAGAAACCCAGGTTTTCTTCTATTGTTTGCCAAATCCCTCTTGCTTTCAAGTATAAGGGGTATTGACAGGGCTGTGTTTCAGTGTATAGAGTATATGTCTGTACTTATATTTTGGGAATGTCTAGAGAACTGTGATTAATTCTTTTTCACGTTCACTTTCGTAACCCTGCAGAGTCAATAGACAAAATAATTTTATAGTATGTTTTCCCTGTAAGGCTACTACTGCTTGTATAGTGTGTACTGTGAGAAGCGGTACCTTTTTTAATTTAAAATTTGCAGTTATTGCATCAATATTTTTTTTGCTATAAGGGCCAAAATACATGTTCCTTAAATTTATTTTTCTCAGATTTATATTTTGAATCAGAATCTTTTCAGATCAAAATTTAAGTAGAATTAATTACCTGCAAAAATGACAGCTATTTTGTAATCAGTGTTTTATCAGAATGCTATACTCTTAACATGGATCTTAAGGATTAAAATTGTTTGTTCTCACACAGAAGTTTCATGGGGAAAAAAAACTTCTGATCAATTTAGACTCTAATGGAAAAAGCAATAGCAATAAGGATACAGAAAGGCATGGACTTTTTTCCAATTATGTTTAAATGCTTAGATATTCATTACCTCTGCAAAATGCTTTAAAAAAAATGCTCTGGGTATTGAAAGAGCCTTAGACTGCTAAACAATATTATTGATTAGTTTTAAGGACAACTGCTATATATCATAAAACCAGTTGGCAGCTGCAGTTGCTTTAAAAAAATGCATATAACTATAACCACTCATATCCGAGTGCTAGGTTTAATTCAATTTCTCATGTTTCTGACCCATTTACCACTATTAAGAGCGTATCACAATATAGCCTGTGTTGCCACATAGACACAAGACTGGGGTTTAACTCAGAGGCTGTTGTCATCCGCACTGGGGACTGGAGGCAGAAGGGGAGAGAGGCGGAGAGGCCAGGAATTACAATGCATCATCTGCTCAGGTCATTCAGTGCCTTGCAAGTTTAATCAGGCTTTCTTCATCCTCCATTACACTCATTAGGTCCTGTTAGGTTACTGCTCGATGTTGATTTGTATCTTGGTCAGGACAATTGTTGCTGATTCACTATAATTACCAGTAATGGTCCCAACCTGCTTTCAAGCAGGCTGTTGCTGTCATCTTGTCCAGGCCCCTGCTCTGTGATGAGCAGTCCAAATCTGCCAGCCATTTGCTTGCTTGCTTGCTCTTTGAACCAACAAGTTGCTTCTTGTGTGGGCTCATCCCCTCACCCTTGTACTTGCCATCTATAAACATCCCAACTCTGCTTGAGGTATGTAAAAACATGAAGGTAAAGAAAACAGGAATGACTGGTATGGGGAGAGAGAGAACAGCATAAGCAAAGAATTAAAAATAAAATACAAAACAGGACAAATAACCTGAGATTACAAAGGCTATGAAGCTCAATGCTAACAAAGAAATATAATACTTTGTGCTTTGCAACCCAAAGTAATAAATTACAAACTGGGGCCCAATCTCAAAATGTGTGAATAATCTTTGAATCAGCTCTCCTACGTATTTCCACCAGATTATTTTGGGAATAGCTGTCCTTAAGATCAGAGGATCAGACCTTTTATATGGCAAATGTTGCTTAAGGCAATTAACTTGTGGATAGTTTTCTGGTTAGCCTTATGAAAGCCTCTATACGCTTACACTTCACAAAGACCATAAATAATCACGAGTCAAGTCAGAATTTATGTTAATTGTGGTATGAATGCCAAGGTCATGTAAATATTTATTTTCCCAATTCATAGTTAACAAATAATGCCTGCTAAATTTCCAACTGACTAACTACAAATAATTTGGGGAATGAAACTGAACCTTAGTTATTTATGCCTCTTTTCTGCAGGCATAAAAAGAATGATTACCTTAAAACAAAAATAACAACAACAAAAAAAGCATTAGCAGAGTTTGGACATAAGGGTAGTGAGTAATGCTACCCTCAGCAGCTAGTGTAACTGGTAAACTTTCAAAACTTTGAGCGTGTAGCCATGTTCTTAAGGCCCAAAATTCAAGTCTCTTCCTGATTTTGCAGTTTGGGGAGCAGATTCAGTAATTGTACCTAGGAGGCAAATTCTTACACAGAATCCTTTGGGTTAGCACTCTTGCATATCTGTAGACCAGCATGTAATTGCACCTTCTGATAGCAGTTTTCTCCTTGAGATGAGCAGTGTGGATGGTGTAAGCATGAGCTCCCTCAGCCAGTACTGGATGCTACAAACCACCCCCAGCCTCAAAGCTGTGTTTATCATAGCCCTATACTTGAAGTAGCTAACTCCAGGAGGCAGGGGGGTGGTAACCAAGCTAATGTGGTCACACAATTCCCAGGAAGAATCTGTCTGGTGCCTGGCCAGCCTGCAGTGTGAAGGCAGAGCATGTGTGCACTGGTGCATACCTGGCAGACCTGATGTGGACAAGAGCTGGGAATGCTGGAGGTTGATACAGACTGCAGAACCTCCATTATTTGTACTTCCAAACTATACTTGGGACTGTGGACGTAGTCTGATCTTCAAAAGAATGATTTAAGGCAAGAAATTTACGAGGAGGGAAGACACAGTGAAGTAGTCCCAATATTGATATATTTACTCAACATGTATCTTAAACAAAAATTCTCCTTGAGGGTAAAAGAAAGCCATTTTGGTTGCAAAGTTAAATGCTTGAACACTGGCATCTCTTTGTCCAGCATTAATTGCAATGGGACATGTTCTCACTCAAAGCACTGAATGAGGCAAGGAAAATTAATATTCTAGTGTAATTAAAGACCATATAGTAGTTTGTATACCTATAAAAGATCAGAAGTAGAACTGACTGGCAGTTCTAAACATGTAATTTTCTTGCTTTTAAATACTTGATTTTGCATTCTAAGTAGCTCTTTTCTAACTTGTTTAGCATTCACCATGCTACAGTTAAAGAAAGGAAAAATAAATCCTTTGTGCTGCTTTAGCAGGCCTAAATATGGGTGCAATTTGACTGAAGTTTTCAAGCTACCTAATTTTATTGATGCCATTATGCATCCAGATACACACAGAGGAGTTGCCATTTTTAAAGATGACTGTGTTTCTACTATGAGAGTGCCTCTTGTATGTTTCTTCTTTTTCTGGAAGACATAATGGCAATTGATAGTGATTTACAGCTGCTTTGTGTCTCTGCAGGAGCTGCGTATCTTTAAATGCAGCAGAATACAAGAAGTTTGCTTGCTTTTTAAATAAACATCTGCAAAATATGTTTTTTCCATAGCACATATAGTGCATGCAATAGGTCTGATAAATTGGAATAGCACTCATTATCTGCTCAATCGTGGGATGAGCTAGACAGCTTTCTTCTACCTAGTTTTCCTTGAAACACGTGTCTTAAATTTCATCATAAAAGAATCTTTTATACCACACTAAGGAACCTTCGATGTATCATATGCACAAGGTTTACCCATATTTACGTACTGTAGTCATATAAAGAAATACACGTTCAGTAAATGTATGTGTTCCACTTCTGGGAGTATTTATAGTCCTAATGCATACGTACTTTCAGGATCTGAACATTTATATACCTACATATTTGTGCTTGACATGCCTGTGCTTTATAGATGCAGACATAAAATGCACTACATGCTCTGTGTAGTTTAATTTTTCTGCTAAGTGCTTTAATTCCTCATTGAAGTGAATATTTGGCCTGTAAAATTAAGTCAATTTTTAGGCAAGAAATAATAAAATTTTAGCATAAAGAAATTTAATGGGCATAATAAATAGTAAATATATTCACATTGTGACTGTCAAATTACAATTCATCAAGACTGGCCCATATTTTTTTAAACATTGGCAATAGCTTTAAAGAGGATTCTTTTATACACATATATATGTGTGTGTATATTAAAAGGTGTATATATATATAAAAGATTTTTTTTTTAATCCCAAAATCACTAGCTCTTTTTGCAGTTTATGGAAGGAAATGGAGACTGTTGGCCAGGAAATCATATCCCAGGAAAATCACGTTCTTGTGACAATTTATCATGGAAAAAGCCATGTCTTTCAATTGAGATGTAAAGCTGTGCTCTTACAGTTTGTGGTCAATGAAGATGCTTGGGGTTTTTTTGCTATCTCTTGCAAGAAAAGGGTTATTAGCCCCTGAAGTCTTGGTTACATTCCAGTTTCAATAACTATATTTTGCCTTCATAATTCCCACTGTAGCTTCAGGTGGATTGTGGAATTTTCTTCACTTCCTGTCATAAACTATCCTGTGGTGTTGCTGTGCACTGTGAAACAGCTGCTGTGCTCCTCTGCTACTGTACAGTGTTTCTCCCAAAACTTCTGACCCTCTTTATTTAATCTTACATCATCTTTTGTTGAGTTTTGTACCAGTATTTCAAACAGCACATATTACAAACCATTACGAAATGGGAGTTAATACAAAAGCTTAATGTACTGTTTTTATAAAAGTTGCATCTTTTATATTTGCTTGACAATCTGCACATGGCCTACCAAGGACTTAAAAAAATATTAAAAGCAAACAATACATATTTTAGGAGCCCCACTTCCTCTGCGAGTCTCATCCATTAGTGATAAATGGGGACTAAACAGCAATTAAACACGTTTCAGACAGGCTGCACCCATGTAGTGTCATTAGCACTCTTCTTGAACGTGGAGAGCATAACTTTCTTGCAGAAGATGAGGCAGCAGGGCAGAGGGAGGATGTTAGCTGATTTTTTTTTTTTTTTTTTCCCCTCCTGCCCACCAAAATAATTTTTCCTGGAATTTTGATCAAAATATATTTAGGATTTTTGCTCTTTTCTATTCTAGCTTTGGGGATCTTGTTGAAGGAAAATGTTTATTATTTATGCTTTTTCTCCAACACTTTATTACTTGATTAACCTGGGGGTTTTGTGTCTTTTGCTATCCATTTCATCTGATCTTCTTAGTTCATATCTGTTCTTGGTTTTATTTAATAGTCAGAGCAGTGTCTTTTTCTGTTTCGGATTGATTGACAGTGGAATATTCTGGCTAAGAGCTATGGACTCAAACCACAGGCTGTGACACTGCACAGACTTTACATCCTCAGAGGTTGCCAGCAGACTGTTCCTTGCAAAATATTACCAAGTCTGACTATGTATTCTGTAATAACAATTTCTTGGCTATTTGTAAAGACAATGTGGAGTATAGTTAGTAGGTTTACATTTCTTGCCAGAAAAGCATAATGTGATGCTTGCATCGATATGTGAATTGTTATGATTATTTGTCAACAGTTGTGCATGTAAGAAGTGTGTGCTTTCATTTGTCAGCATACTCTCTGCTTTTACATCTTTTGGATCTTGTTGTTCCCAATTTGATGAAGTAGGGGCAGGCTAGAAATCGCAGCACCTTCCAGTGACGCTTTTCTCGCAGTGGCAGTGTGTGAGTGGTGCTTTGAGTGGTTTCCTTCATGCTTGTCCTTGCCTTCTGACAAAACAGCACCTGCGCAAGTTGCACCTGCCCGAGACAGGATTCCCATGGCCATCCTCTGGATAAAAATGAGTGGATTCTGCCTGTAGCTGGTTTTGCGGGGGGCAGTGTCTTGGGAGAGCTCTCACGGCGTAACAGACACAATTGGTGTTCGGGGCCTGCTGTGACTCTGGAAGGAGGGGGTGGCAGCAGCTGAGAGCCCCTGTCTTATGTGGTAGCTCACAGACAGCAAGGCTTGACCGTTTGTTTGCAGAATCTTTTTGCATATAGCTTATTTAGCATGAATTAACTTGTAGAGTTGGACAGCTCTGTAGACCTGTAACTATTTTTACAGTAGTGTTGCATCAAAAATCTGCAAAATGGACTAAACCAAACTACATACAAAAGGTGAAGAAACTTGAATTACATTTTAAGAGCTCTAATTTCCTAATTATTATCCCTAAATAAACACTATTAAGACTAGCTCTTAGCCGTCATTTTGAAGGACTTATCACTGCTGGTGTTTGACACTGCAAGTAGGTTGCAAGTAAGTAATTTGCCTCGTAAAGGAAAAAAAAAAAGTTGTTTTGTGAAAAAAAGATAGCAGAAGAGCCCAGGGAGTGTGGCACGGGCAGCGGCCGCCCGCTCCCCCTCACCGTGGGGGCCATTTTCCCGCATTCCGCAAGCGGGTGCTGCCATCTAGTGCCACGGACGGGGCTGCGCCCCCGCGGGCACCGCCGGTCCGCAGGCGACCGGGGGGGAACTGCCGCCAGCCCTCGGAGCGAGCCGGGGTGTCTGTGGAGCGGCGCGGCTCTGATACCCATCGACACACCGCGAGGGGGGCGCGCGCCTGCGGGCTCTGAGGCGGCTCTGAGGCGGCCCCGAGGGCTCACCTCCAGCGGCCCGGCGGCAAGCGCGGGACTGTGGCAGGGGAAGGGCTGGCGCAGGGCCCCGCTGGGCGGGAGCGGCCTCTCCTCGGTGCAAAGTGCGAAGCCTCAAGGCTTAATTACGATTTTGTTAATCATGTGGGTTTTTTGGTGTTGGTTAATTTGCGTGTTGGGTTTTCATATTGTAGGGTGCTTCGGATTTTTAAAGCTTTTTCTCGAGCAGTATCTGTCTGACACTTGGGAATTTTTAATAACAGAAGAAGTGTTTAGAAAACGTGGCATAAATAGATGTATTTTGTAATTTGATTTTTAGGGCGAGGAAGTGGGATTTAGTTTTAATTCGATTTAGAAACTTTACTGCAGTTTTCTTAAGCCAGTTCCTGAATCAGGATGCTCCCAGCAATGACAACTATAAACTTAATTTAACCCAACCGAGAAGAGAATGTTTTCCCCTTAGTCAAAGACATACACGAAGGTCACTGTGAAAACTAAATAGTGTCAGTGTAAGTTCGGAATGTGATTCTTACCTCAAGAAATAAGTATAACATGCTAGTTATTACACATATGTAATTAACATCACACTACCCATTGATGTGCTTCAGTTTGAGGTGCTGCATCTTAATCTTGTCATTTGATTTTAACCTTAAACAGTTTTGTCTGGCTAAGGGCCTCTGATCCCCATGGACAGGCTTAAAAAAAAAAAAATAAATTGTTTTCTCAGATCCATGCAGCAGCGATTTTTTCTAATATCCTGCTCTCCTGGGTCTCCAATGAGAACAGAGAGAAGAGTTTTGCCCTTGATATTTAAAGCAAAAAACCCACCGCTCTTCCCATCATAAACACTGAAGTACATTTTCTCCCTTTATAAAATTGAATTTTGAAGCTGGGAAATATGTGACACTTTGAATACTTTGTAGCGTGGCTTTTTGAGGATTGTGAAACTAGTTTCAATGATGATATTTTAAAGTATTCCTCTTTAAGTTTCAAATGTACTGTGAGAAGTTTCTGTGAAATTTCAGGAACAATCATCTCATCTTGATTTCTCCTCTCTCCTTTCCAGTTTGCATGCTGGGGACTGGATAGACCGGAAACCAGTGGAAGATTTTGGAGAGAAGAGGCATCACCTAGGGTAAGTGAGGGGCGATGCTGGGGGAAGGATGAAGTGAGTCAGCATGACACAGATGTGTCCACTTGGAAACCACAGCAAGATCTTCCCACTGCTCTGTGTGAGCCTCTTAAAAGCAAAATCCAGACAGAGTCTGTCTCTCTATAAATCTTTCCCCCCTTTCCATTACTAGTTAGGTATTGTTGGCTCTAAGCCACCTGATTTTACTATGATTTATTAACTGCTATGCATTATATATGAGATTCAGGTTTACTGAAGAGTTACCCTTATGGTCAATGTTGCATACAAATCAGCTACTGTTAGAGAGGTTTATTGCATCTTTTTATGCGGCGAAGAGTTTTGTAAGGTGGTGTTAGAATTTGTGACTTTTAAAACAATACCTAAAAAAAAAATCCTCATCTGTATTTCACGTGATGCATGTATTGCATAGAGTGCATCATATAGCCCTGTTTGGGTTATGATCATTCCTAAAAACCTGAGTAATTGGGGGTGGAGGAGGAACAATGGGACAGACTGATTTTTCACAAAGGTTCTAATAAATGTATAAAGTTAAGGAAATTGGTGTTTTGTACCAAAAGAGGAACATGTGAATGAAATGGGGGTAGAATGTTCTTTTGTGTGGAAATATGACTTGCAAAAGTATCTGTGATTTAAATGATAATATGGCACATTTGAGAGATGCTGTTGCCTGAGGAAGTTATGCTGTTATTTCTCTCATTATATGGTGAAAGCTCTGCAGGACAGTTTGGCCTTTGGTCATACTCTTGTCTATGATTATTCCTGTGATGACGATTGTCTCTATTTCAACACTGAATATTGCTTTGTGGCATCTTTGCTTTTTGTCTTCTACAGGCAGATTAGTTGTGCTCTAAAGATGAGTAAATAAATCTTGGGGCGAGGGGGGGGGGGTGGACAGCGGGGAAAGAGGTTGTTTTTAAACTCACTATAAAATAATAAAAAAATGTGACCATGTTTCAACTGTTTGGGAATTTTGTGCAAAAGGTGGGGGGAAGGGCAGCAAGATGAAAGAGATTATGCCTTTTTTTAATAATACAGCAAGTTGCAGAGGCAGAAATTACCATAGGGATGTCAAAAGGACGTGGGGAGGATAAAAGGTGGAATACAGGGTTTCACCATGTCTGAAGTTTTGCTGTTCTATTCAAACCACAAGCATTGCAATCTGTTTTGGACTGACATGTGTTATGAAGTGTTTGTGAAGAAAGGAGTTATTGTTAGGAAAAAGCATTATGTACTAAGCTAGAGTTAAGCAAATATTTTTGATTTTGTTTCCTTGTAAAAGATACTTCCAACAAACTACAGAAATGTTTATAGACATTTTCCTTTTTATATAACTTTTTCTTATAACACATTATTTTTAATTTACTTAGCAGTGGAAAAAATGGAAAGAATTAATGACTTGAATTAACTTTTTACCAAATTATACTGCAATTTTAGACACTGTTCCTAGAAGGCACTTTGTAGAGCGCCATGTTATGAGAGTATGGAAGACAGGAAAATTATTCCTGCTTCTCAGGATATGAATTTGGTATCGTTTCATGTGTTCCAGATCCAGATAGCTTGAAAGCTTCAGGCAACATATAACTGACTCTCCTCTTGCTATTTACTCATAGTTATGCTATTTCATTTTGTTTTCTTCTTTTTTTTTCACAAAAGAGTGAAACAGTCTGTTGGAAGAGAAAACTTTGTGGAGGATCCACAGTGTAATCCCAATTAAAGATATTTAACTGAATAGAGATCACCCAGAAAAGTTTCAGATTACCTTTTCAGACTTGTTTAGAGTTGTTTTATTTAGGACATTTTATAAGTAATACAAGCTTCTACATTTGAAATATGTTTGAACATATATCACCAGCACTGTCTTCAGAAGCATGGTTAATTTTATACACAGATTAAATCGAAGATTAAAAAAAAAAAAAAAAGAGAGAAACACATTTTGTTTCTCTGTCATTGCCACTTGGAACTGGCCCAAGGTCTTCTATCCTTGGAGAAACAGACACACTGTTCTACAGACAAAAACCTAATTAAACTGAGTGCTACCTGTGGCAAGGACATTTAGAAATTCACAGACTTCAAGCAACCAAAACAAAGCATTGGTTTTCAGCTTTCAGATCTGTTCTTGATAACAGGCTGTGTAGGTTTTTTCTGATGATTCTTTTTTGTGGGGTTTTTTTTTGAGAACTGTGGTCTTATAAGAAGCCAAAAATGAAGCAATGTTTAATGATAGAAAATATCCCCATTCTATGTCACTGTTTCTGTTTCTTTTCCATGTGTTCTGTAAATTAATATGGTCTCATAAGGGAAAATTGGTAAAGAGAAATCAGATAAATAAAAACAAAACATTTAGCAGATTACTAGGATGACATTATTAGCCACTGGAATGATACAGCTTGATGAAATCACAGTGCTGAGGCAATGTTTTGACTGACTTTTTCAGTTTCCTCTGTGAGTGATACAGCAAAAATTTCATGTCTTCTTACACTGGCATTTTAAATGCGCCTTGTCGAAGTTAGCAAAAACATAGCATTCTCTTGCACCCTTGCCATTTGAGTATAAAAGGCAAAGCAACTCACCAGTTCATCTCTAATCTGCTTGCAGTCCTCATAAACTCATTTGTATGGTTTTCTATTTTATCAGTGCCAAAGAGTGGAAAATTATCCTTATGGAAATATACTATAAAGAACATTTTGAGGACAGCTCTAACATTACAAGAAACCTGCTAGTTGTACTGTGAGGATTGAAATATATATCTGTATTTCTTGAATGCGTTATACAGTTATTAGTGTGTTATTGACTGAACAGGACAAAAAGGAATGAATGGGTAAACATTGTGATATTGATATGTATCTGATTATACTTATATTGAGTATTCAGTTTTCAGCTCAGAACATAATTGTGAAGTGTTCCAAGATAATATGAAGACTTGGTGCTTTTTTTAAGGCAAAGATATTGGCATCTGATGTGGCGATCTTGTGCCGTGTTGTCATGAGAGAGGTTACTATGTAGCAACAGTTCAATATCATCCTTTGGACTTTTCTGATAGACCACTTAACTATCTCAGCTTTTCCAGTGATCATCTCATTTATCTAGGATTATTGCAGTGAATTTACTGTTTGGTTTTCTTCCAGAACTGAAATGTCAAGTCCAGTGTCATGTATGCAGTAGCTTTGTGCTGTGAGAGCTCAACAGATCCACCAAAAGCTGCTAGTAGTTGATCTTTGGATAGAGCTAGAAATAAATAAATCCTCTTTAGCAGATCAATATTCATCCCATTTAATGCTAGATGTGAAACTTGTGGATTTGAAGCAGTAATACTGATGTACAGCTAATCGTTGAAATGGGCATTAGGGCTTTTACAGCATGGCAACATATTGTCAGACAGGAAGGAGAAAAGTGTTGAGTGCATCCTAAGGGGGGAAAAAACTCTGTAACAATATGTAATTTAATGCACATTTGTAATCCACAGTGTCGTATGTTGCAATGATTTGCTAGGTTACAGACTAATACTGTACATCCAGTGTTTATTCCAGGGGTTTACTTAGTAAAGCAGATGATTCCCCCTTCAGTGGGCCTTTCAGAGCCTAAATGTAATCACCCAGTCAGATTTCAAGACATAATTTTCCTCTTTAGTACTCTCTTCTCTAATAGTCACTTATCTATACAACTGTATGCAAGTACATGGAATGTGCCCTTCCCATGGTACAGAACATATGTGTCTCTTGTACTGTACATGTGTATTCATTTGTGTAGGCGTGTATACCTGGTTATTAAATTTCTCTCTAGAATTTGTATTGTATGTATTTCAGAGAAATCAAAGGAGATTTCCCAGAGAAAGGATACAATATCAGTAAAAAAGTTCTGGGACAGTTTAAGAGCACATTTGAAAAAGTTTTGTGGGTTGTTTTTTTTGTTGTTTTTATCTTTTTAAGATGGGATTTAAGGATTTTTTTTCCTCTATTTAGTCTGTTGTAGTAATTAAATACTTAAGGCCATTATCTTCTCTCTTAAAATAAATAAAAGTCTTATTAAGTGAATAATTAAACTAGAGCAGACAAACATAGTATTGGCAAACATGAGAAAGTTGAGGGCTGAATTTTCTTTTGTGCCAAAACTATGCTCTGATCTTTATTGTCTTAGTGTCACTGTAAATGGCTTTGTAATATTTTGCCACAGTATGCTCTGGCTTTCAAGTTCAGCTGTAGAGTTTACAAATGCTATGCTGGTCAGCAAATAGCTTCTTTAAACAGTAATGGTGGACTGTTACTGTAAGATGATGCAAGCAAAATGATCCTCTCTGGCAGACCTCCGTCCTTTGGCGATTACAGGAAATATCCCCTTTCTTTTTCATCAGACAAAAAGACCTCTGCAAAATTGAGAATTCTCGTTATCTTTAAAGGTGAAGCAAAAAATGCACTTGTTTCATACTCTTCTATAAGAGTTACTGGTATGAAACATACATTTATCCACACTATGCAACCTGACAGAATAAATTTGTATCACACTTTTGCTATTATCATTAGCTGTTTTGCTAAGAAGTACTTTAATCTTAAAACTACAAGAAACATACAGAGAAATACTTGCTGATGCAATGTCAAGTGAACTTCTACCCTTCTGAAAACAAAGTAAGGTGCAGTAGAGCTATTACCTTCCTTTATAATAGCAAATCTATATTCCTTTCAGTAAGTCTTTCCTGCATGAGTTTGGTTTGTAGTGGGTCCAAGTTTCTGCAAAAAAAAGGATGTGGGAGACAGTGGGGAGGATTAAGTTTATCTACAAAACAGTAAATCACTGAGAAGGAAAGTAATGTCTAGTTGCATTTAATGCCATGGAAGGGAGATGGTTTTGGAGGGCATAGGTAGTGACAGTGGGAACTTTCTGGGTTGTTTTCTCCTCTGTCAGTGAGGGTTAAATAGTCTGTTCTTCTAATCCTGCTTCAGTGCCCATGGTAAAAAGTGGTATGGGCAAATAGGTGCTTCCTCTGTTGTGAGGAAGGAACGCTGATCAGATTTCTTTATATTCACCAGCCTGTTTTTTCTGCTACATTCCTGCAGCAATATTACATGTTCCCTATTATTAAGAGAATGCATTTAGAATTAAAGCCATTTTATTTATAAACACTTCTGTAAGCTTTAAAAACTTCAAAATAACTGTTTTCCTTCCTGTCACAAAAAAAAAAAAAACCCAAAAAGAAAACTTACCTCTGCTTTTTCCAGAGAATAATGAAGGAAGAACTATACTACCATGGGAGCTAAGTAGAACATTTCAGGCTTCAAATGCCCTGTTAAAGAAGCAGAAGTGTGTCTTGGCATACTATTTTCAAAAAAATATCAAAACAAACACACAACAAACAAAGAACAAACCAACCACAAAGCAAAACCAAAATAAACAAAAAAAAACCCCAACAAAACCAACCAAAAAAAAAAATACCCAAAACAAGCAAACAAAACCCCACCTTTATTGTTATCACACCATATATTAATATAAGGGGAGCATGTACAACTTATCAGTTGTGTGTGGAAATGTATCATCTGGTCAGTGCCATCCTGTCGTGCTCACTTTCTGTGGTGGTAGAAAAGAGCAGGGTAGTGATAGGGATTCTGTTACAAGAGCTTCCATTGACATCCCATGGACCTTAATGACTTCTGAGGCACTGTGGTGCTTTCTGAATTGCTTTTATTGGTGGTGCGAAGTTAGCCATGTTGCGGCAAGGGTTGTCAGCTCAGTGTGTATGAGTAGATCATAAATTCAGAGGAAGAGAGAGTTCTGATGGCCTCTCCATCATAAGAGGGTTCTTTGTGGGAGTGTTCAGGAAGTGGCATTCAGTTGATTGCTTTTATATGAGGCCTACTTACCTAAGCACAGCATGTAACCTATAGAGGTAATAGGCTGCTGAACACTTTGAAGACTTTGCATTTGTCAGTTTTAATAGTATGAAGTTAAAATAGGGGACAAGACAGAGATATAGGTTCACACATCCCTGCACTGCTGCCCATGTGTAGAGATGAGAAATCCTCTGGATCAGTTGAAATTTGCAAACGTGAAGTTCTCCATTGTGTGTTAAGAGATGATCAGTCTGGTCCTAGACATTTTGATTTGTTCTTAATTGTGTTCTTATGAAATGTGGTGCTCAAATCTGCTAGTCAATACTTCTGTATTTAAATAGATACTGTGAAGGATCATATTTTTGAAATAACTTACTGATGATTTTAACTGAGAAATAAAAAATAGTTTTTTGGTTTATTTTATGGATTTCTAAACCAATTTTTGCCCATAAGGAAAAATAGCAAAACTCCCAGACTTTTGTCTTGCTTCAGTGACATTGTTTTAGCTCTGATGATAGGAACCTTTCAGTTTCTTCCCAACACTGCAAAGAGGTTGGGGTTTCCCACTATTAAGGGCTCAAAACTGATCCTAGAAAAGACCCTTACACTGTGTGATGAAGCCAAGGAATAACTAGGATTCTGCACTGATTTTTATTTTTTTTTTTAAGATTCTTTGAAGTTCAACCTGCATAGAAAATATTTTGGTATTTTTTTGAAAATGGCTCTTTGCCTAATTTTGGAGAGGGGGATTCATTCTGCTTTCAGAGCCCATAGGCGGGTTCAGACAGGAAGTGCAGCCTGAAAGGCAAGGCCAAATCCAGAGGGATTAGTTGCAGCAAAAGGCTGCTCTGTGATCCTGAGTTACTTTCTTAGTAGTATGGCAGAAAAAGAAAACACACACATTTTTGTATGTGTCCAAAACTTTACACAAAGCAAATCCAGCAGACAGATGGAAAATTAAATCACCCTGATACACATTTTAGGAACATTCTTGTCAATATAATGTTGATGGTGTTGTCCTTTGCTTTTGGGTTTTAAAGAGCAGGTGATTTTTAAGAAACAAAGTCAAAGTTTCTATAAACCATAGTTTCCAGTAACAGCACAGCAAATATTTTTTTTTTCTACTGTGGCTTTTGGAAAAGCTTTGTGCTTAAAGGGGAAATTAATACTTTTTCTTAAGGTAGAAGTTCAAGGGTAAATTTTCACATACTTGCAAGTGTGTTGAAAACATGTAGAATGTATTTCTTCCTTCTTTTTTTTCTTTTCTTTTGCTTCATTTTGCCTAGTGGCCAGTGAAATAAATTTATTGAAATTACAAAGACCTTAAGCTTTTCTATCCAGCTACTTAAGTGAAAAAAGGAAGTCCTGACCCTCTCTTTACAATAACACTGGGGGTTTTTTTATAGTGTTTTGCATCTCCTTATAATGTAGGGAAGTCTTTGGCATTAACTTTAGGTATTTCCCTATTTGGACTAAAGATGTATAAAGATTCTAGATTGATGGTTTTGCATGGAAATGTTTCCCACCCAATTTATCTGAAACTTTAAGAATAAAAATAGCAAGGAAAGGCAAAAAGTTCTAGAAGGCTGCTTTAGATGGTCGCCTAAACACTTTTAAACAGAAATAAGGAGAAAGCTTTATTTTGGGGCGTGGGGAGTGCTGCTGTGTTGTTCTTGTTGTTTCCATTCCTAAAATAATAGAGGAGAGGTTATATGTTATGCTCTATCAGTGTGAAATGTTGCCTTGTTTCACTGTGCAAGATGTGCCAGTGTGAACACCCAGAGATGTTTCACAATTAGCACTGATTGTCAAGTCTTTTCTATCAGTTTCCTGCAGCAAGCTGCCCAAGTATCATTCCTAGTAAAATCTGTAAGAATAAAGCATGGTTTGAAACCACCAGCTCATGTAGAATATCAGCTAACTGCCATTTTTGCTGAAGATGTCCTTTTAAGCTCTTTTAGTATAGCAACATTATTTTATTCCTTTTTTCACAGTCCAAATAAGATATCTGCTATGTAAACACTTTTATATAAATACTATGCCTTTGTTTCAAGTAATTATCTCATATTCAGAGATCTAATGTTGAAGCCAACAGACTGAGTTGGCACAGAGGAGCAGAAAAGAGAATGTGTGATACACTGGAAGCATGTCAAAAGCCTCTCTCCTCCTCCACCGCAAAAGGTAAATGGCAACGAAGTGGTTTGGTTGTTTTTTTTTTTTATAGTTCTGAACAGCAGAGGGAGCCCCTGCATGGCTTAAAGAAAACGGAGTAAGTGCTTGCACAGGGTGACAAATCTTTGCCGCCCTCTTTTGAGCCTTTCGCGTAAAGCAGCGCTGGCTGGCCCCGAAACGCCTCCCTGCCCCGCACAGCTGAGGGCTGGGAGCGGGAGGTGCTGCTCCCGGCAGTCGGCAGGGACATCCAACAGCGTGATGGCGCTTTGGGGCTCGAGATTACCTGCAAAATGCTCAGTAGGCTGTTTAATTAGTCTTCTAATTAGATTTCAATGTGTGGTATACTAAGTAAGCATTTATTACATACATACACATATATATTTACACATATACATATATAATGTGCTAGAAAAAAATTTACCCTACGTATATCAGTACATAGAATCTTGTCTTTTAGGTGTCTGTCTTCTGTCAACATCATTTACAGTCGTTGAATATCTTCCACCAGTGTGGTGTGGCACTGTATTCTCACAAGCAGTTTAAACTCAAATATGCTGTTTGCTTCACCTTTGGATGATTTTTGTAAGCATCTGATTGAACTTGACATTATTAGTGCAAACCTGAGAAGCAGATCTGGAACCAAAATATCGCAAAGTTTCAATCTTTAATGATGTACTGGAGCAGTCTTAATTTTTTTAATTCTAGTTCATAGGAAAACATAGTGTGCTGTTCAAGCAACTACAATATACTTTAGTTTTACCTGGTCAATTATTTGTTGATAAAGCTTTTCTATTGCAGAATGACTCATCAATCTGTATAATTTCATCTGAATTTATTTTTAGATGGAGTATTTCAGGTTCATAATAGGCCTTCTGGTCAGAGCTGGACATTTCAGAACATTAAGTTACCTAGAGAGGCTCCCATTTGTCTATAAGAGAAACAAAATCCAAATGTGCCAATAAATACCACTGGACTATTAGTTTGGTCTTTTTTCTTTCCCACTCCTAAAATGTTTGAAAGGACTTGACTTTATCTTGCTCTGGTTTGGAGGAAATTGTCAAAGTATGAAAAAAATTGCTAAGGTGGGAAAACTACTGCTTCTCCCAATGAATATATAATGATACTGAAAAAACATGCAACCAGCCTTCCTTATTGCTACCCCTGTTAATCAGAGTGAAAAACATAGGGGTCTCAAAGGCCATGAAAGAGAATCAGAGTATGATGTGATTCCTACACTTGTACCTGCATTTAGTACCTGTTTGGACAGAAACATCGGAGAACGTTTTGTGCGTACAGGTGAGCTTGTTATTTGTGCAGAGGACTATGTCTGTGCAGATCAACCTCCAGGCTGTTCCCTGCAAGCAGGTGCATTCCTCCACTGAGCTCCACAAGTGTTACTACCTCTTTCCATTTAACAGTTTTCATTGCTGTGTGAGCACGGGATTTGCCAGGATCAGAGGTTACTAGCACACACTGCCTTTACTGCTATTTCGCTGTGGCCTGTCGGAGTGAGCCAGTCTTGAGATCTGTCTTTTATTGCTCTCTTGTATTATTGTTGGTGGGAGAATTATTTCTATCCCGTTCCTGCTGTTGTTATTTTATATAGGCTCTTGTTAGTCTTTTGTGGTTTTCATTTCCAGCCTCAGGTCAATTTAAGTGTTGTGGCTCTAAATCCTCCTTGCTTCAAATTTAAGAGTGTTCACCTCTACATCTGTTCTGAAACTGTAATTACATCAAACAAATTGTACAGTAACATAATCAGCATCGGCTGGAGACAGATCTGCTCACTATCCTTATTTTTCTTGTAGCGTTACTGGCTTAATTCACCATTCTTTTAATCACTTCTAACTTTTTACCCTCTGCTGGATTTAGTTGTAGAAATTTACCATAAAGGTCCAAAATTGTCTGCTAGGTTTTACTTTTCCATCGGTCATTTGTCTGGTTTTCCTTCTAAACTTGCCTGTCAGTTGATTTAAGGCATCTCATTTCATTAATCTTTGTATCTCATAATTTGTGCTTTTTATTGAATAATACAAATTATCTAAGGGATGCTATAAATTGTTGCCTGAATGATGCATTGAGGGCTGATTCCCAAAATGAAGATGATAGTCCATTTTGGAGTCATATTTAATGCAAGGGCCTGTACCTTCAGCAGTTCTTGAAATTAATCTGTTTGAATTTGTTGCTGTGCAGTATAGGCACCTGGCATGTCAAGGCAGCGTAACTCTCAACTCTACCATGTAATGAAGCAATCAGTCTCTGTGTATCCCTACACCGCACAGTGGTGTGTCCTGTAGAGATCTAAATAAAGAGGTTTCTGTGTTCTCTATAATTGTATATTGTCCAATTCTAGTTCAATTGTCGGATGTGCTACAGCCACGCTAAATTTTCACCCAGCCTAATTAACCATGCTTTCCTCCTTCATCGAAAGCATCATCAGCTGGGACCAAACCCACACAGAGATCTTGTGTTGGTTTTGCACAAGTGTAACATGATAGGGATTTGTGCATGTGCTTAGCTTTTGGGATATGAGTAGTCCCACTGAAGCCAGTGGAACTGTTCCTGTGTTTAACTTCAAACATGTTTGAAAGATCAGATCCCTGATGGCCAATTCTGTTCCTTATGAAAAAGCAGAAATAAAACCCAGCCTCCGTGGCAGAGCTGCAGGACTAGTTAGAATAAAAATAAATGAATGCTTTTTTTTTTTTTTTTTCCCACTAAAGTAGATAGGCTTTCTTTACTCAGGGTGAGTAAAAAAAAAAAAAAAAAAAAGTACCTTTTGTGCACACCAGATTTATGAGTAGGATTAAATATTAAGTTAATTTACACAACAATTGCAGACTTATTAGTAGAAATATTAAATAAAGTTACAAGTCCTGAAAGAAACTGTCCTTCAGCCATCCAGTGTAATTTCTGCAGCTTTGTTAGTCAACTCACTTCTGTCTTGGGAAGCACTGAGGAGTCTAAGAAAAAAAGCCCAGGAATGAATCTAATATATTTGTCTTTCATAAGAGAGAAGTAAAACAAGTTTGTGTCCAGAAGTGTATTTCACTGGAGCAGGCTGCCCAGGGAGGTGATGGAGTCGCCATCCCTGGAGGTGTTTAAAAAATGAGTGGATGAAGCACTTGAGGCTATGGTCTAGTGGTTAGCGAGATGTTGGGATAAAGGTTGGACTTGATGATCCTAGAGGTCCTTTCCAACCATAGCATTTCTATGATTCTATGATTCCTTACAGTTAATTCCGTTTGATTTGGTAAATTTTGACTATACTCTAGATGTACTTCATTGTGCTGAATGCCTTTTGTTTCCTGGTGTCATTTGTTTGTAATATCCAATTCCATTTCTGTATGAGTGTGACACCCATCAGTAATTCATTCATTCTATGAACTTGCTTGTAAAATGCTTCTGGTTTATCACAGAATTGCATGTACATATGAAGATCTCTTGCAACAATCTGTTCAAAAGATTACTTAGAAAACTTGTCTATTTCAGCAGCAATGGCATAACTTCTCACAAGGCACATTCAGACCTCAAAATATAAATTATGCAGGTTTGCAAGAGAAGCATATGACCTTAGTATGTCACCTTAAAAAGTGAGTTTTTCCCTTTTTAGATTTCCTAAAACTTTTAATTATTTTTTTTAATCCAAGTGGGATGCAAGATTTTCTATCATAATTTAAATAGTATTGGACAGGTTATACTAACCCTGAGCTGAAAAAATCTTTACTATTTACTATTTGTCATTCCTCCTTAAACTATGAGAAATTGCTATACTCAAAATGGTTTGGTGCTAACATTTCTTTGCTATTTGATGACAGAACGGTGAAATGCCTAATGTATATGTATTTGTAGTTATCCCCTGAGGATAACAAAACAATTACTTGTATTGATATACCTGTCATAAATGCACTGGGAATATGGGAAGTACTTTTCTTCTGTGCTGCAGAGTTTTTTAAACTTGTAGGCAGGGAAAATATGACTTCCCTTAATGTGTTTTTCCTCTATGAAAAATGAGTAGGTGGAGTTCCATGTTTCTCTCCCAGTACGTTCCACAGTCAAAATACTACGTTCATAAGTAAACTAGTATTTTTTAATTTTTTTTTTTTGCTAACTGTTGGTCTTAAGGGTTCAGCAATTTGTCACTCAACCTGCTTTTCTGTCCCGTAATATCACTAACAGTAGTGATTCAGCAAGGCCAATTGTCTTTGAATCCATGCAACCTTCATTTTTTTTCTGCATCCACCCTATCAGGGTCTATTTTTCTGCTACAATGGATGGCAGGGGAGATACAAATAGTCCATATAAAAGCACGAATGCCTCACTACTGATCATAGTGTGGCATAAGAAATGCATGTAAGTCTGTTCTAATTCATACTTGCCCATCTTTTTTTCCTATATCTGTCCTGATCTCAGAAACAACAAAATTGAAAACCAAGCCTATGGATTACATGGATTTGTCTCATGTAATGGTACTGGGCAGACTCTTGCAGTGAAAGGCAAGGCAAAATACAGCCCCATAGGCTGGTTTCATGGGGCTTAAAACGAGCACAATCCTGAAAAGGTGTTTTTGACCTTGCAGAGCATGTAAAAATGTTTTGGCTCTCCTAAATAAAACCCAAAGAGTATTTCAAAGTACTGCCATTTGGTTGGGTGTATTTCACATGCTGTACTACCTTTTCCTAGAAACAAAAATCCCATTTACTGCTTTTTTTTTTTTTTTTTTTTTTTTTTTTTTACTGGTTTAGCTTTAGTATGGAAAACATTCATGTTAATGAAAATACTGATTGCAATTTATTGAGGTGACTGAGATTAACTTTATCAAGCTAAACTGCTCCTAAAAAAATAAAAAATAGTACTTAATCATTTAAGCTGAAACCTTTGCAGTACTACACTTGTGACTGAAAGTCCAATGTGGTGTATTGATTGAAAATTTTGATTTCTACATCTTATCTGCTGCATAAGGAAATACGTCTGAATCCTAGGTGTTAAAACATGCAGCTTTAAAAAAAAAAAAAAACAAAACACCACAGTAGAGGCAGTAGAGGTTCATTTTGGATTATATCCATTTGTATCTTGTTTGAGTTTTTCACTAGAAGAAAATGCTATTTGTATACACTTCAGGAGCACTGGAAAATATGTACCAGGGTTTGTAAGCTCTTGTATTTTTCCTCCTGGATCTAAGAACTGATGAGAACTTTTGCCAGCTTCTCTCTGCAAGTGGTTACTTGGGCCCCAGTGCCAAGAAGTAGATTGACAGGCAGAGAGCTGAGGCCAGAAGCTCTGTGCAGTTCTCATAGCCCCTCTGCTTCATTTGGATTACAGAAGCTCTGTCGTGATGCCTGCTCCAGTGCAGACTGGATCAGTGTACATGTTTTTTCTGGTCATTTCTTGTGTAAACAAAAACTGCTTAGTCAATTCAAAGGCGCTTTGTAGAGTCATATTAGCCTCACTATTCTCTATGTGGTCACAGTGGCAAAATTCCCATTTTTCTGCAGCCTTCAAGACCTTTTAAGTCTTATTCTAACTCTTAGGCCACTTGCTAGGACAAGCTGAGCTAGGTGATTTTCCAAGTTAATATAAATTCTTTTGATTCTAATTTTATGATTATTTCTTTGTATTTCTTGAATATTAAACAAACATCTAGAACAGAAAGGGAATTTCATCCTATAGTGTAGTAAAGTGGCTACCTAGTTCTTGCTTTGGGCCTCACACCAGGACTGCTAATTACAGCAGACTGACTGGTCTTTCTATGCTTGGAAAAATGAGGTATGTCTCATTTTCATGTAATCCATTGGAGCAGTCAGTCTTGCAAGAACAATTTCTGTCCAGAAGATCAGTAGATAAAACAGGCCTGTGGTCAAGTTTTTTTTTCTTCATTGATTTTTTTCTTATTTTAATCGTTATATTTAATGGAATTACCACCTCATTTGTATTCCCAGAAAGAGTGATGTTTATTGCTACTCTCAATCTCAGTGAAGAAAAATAATCCTGTTTTAAATCAAACACTTGTTTATAAGATCTAATAGAAAACACCAGGCTGTATATCAAATTCAAATGGAAAACAGATGTATTAAATTGACAGTAAGAATAAATTTGTCACAGCTATAAATGCTTATTGAGATATATGTTTATATACATATGTGTGTGTATATATAATTTTTTATTTTTTTGAGGGTTGGAGGAGAGGACAGGAAAAGAACATTGCTCTAGAGAACATCACCAAAGAGATGCAGTGTAGTTGCTTCAGATTTAAAATGATCTCTTAAGAGAGTATGAAAACAGAGACAAGGCACATATGAAGTTTTAATTTAAGAGTTTGAAGATTTAATTTCAGGGTAGGAGTTTTTTAATTGTTTTAGTTTAGATAGTCCAAAATGTGTTTTGCAAAATTTCTCAAACTACAGAAAACATGGTAAGTCCAAAGTACTTGGGAAAAAGATTGCAGGAAACTGAGACATTCTAATTTGGGAAAGAAACATCTCTACAATGCTTCATACCCAGCTGTCAACGAACCATTTTTTACATTAGATTGTGGCCCAAAACTTGTGATGGACGGACTTGTAAGTCCTCATTTCCACACACACACCCCCTTCCATCATGAACGTGCTTTTAAAAACAGGTCTCAGATGCTTTGCACACATTTAAATGTAACAGTCAAATTAGTCCAGTCCTGAAGCACAGGTGCATCCTTTCCTGTCCCGCTTTAAGTTCCAGCTCAGTCTTTTAGTATCAGCAGCTTTCTTTTGACTGTGCACTGACAAACTGTGCGATCTAATTTTGTCATGTTAGAAAAGCTGGGGCACATGATACATTTCTTCCATTCCTACAAAAATTCAGATAGCTTCTTTTTGGTTTGTGTCCTGGTTCCCCAGGAACAGGCAGGCCATGAGTAGCCCTGAGCCAGCTGGGAGATCCAATGAAGGCAGCTGACTCACAGGTGTATCCCATACCACTTCATCATGCTCATTATAAAAGGAGGGAGCTCAGTGAGGGTGGAGTTCCTCTTCCTGGGGCTCCTTCTTCCTGGCCTTCTGCTCCTGCTGTTGACCTCAAGGACCAGGCTGAGTAGAACTTTGTACACTTTATGTTGGTGATTGTTTTAGTTTTGTTATTTCATTAAATCTGTTTCTACTTCAACCCATAGGGATTTTCCCTTTTTTCCTCAGTTCCCCTTCTCAGCTGGGGGGTCATTGGGTGGTAGAATCACAGAATGTTAGGGATTGGAAGGGAGCTCAAAAGATCATCTAGTCCACTCCAAAATTCTACAGTTTAGCCCCAGGTAGACAGTTTGCCATGCCTAGATATTTTTTCAGATCTTTTCAGAGCCATCTGACACAAAGCAGCAGGTTGAAAAAAAGGCTTTAAAATCTGTTTTGTACAACATGGCCTCAGATGACAGAGAATGTGTGAACTGTGCCACTCGTGAGTCTCTCGCAGCACACAGCAGGAGGAGTCCTGGACTGACAAGTGGAGGTTCCTGATGTGGGGCATTTCATCAGGGGAGTTCCCCAGCAGCATCTGAGCCTTAGAGGTGCTCCCGCACTCATGGTTCCTCAGGCACAAAGCCAGCGAGTTCTTCTGCAGTACCAATAAAGAAGGTCTAAAGAACTATTAGGAAAGAGGAGGAAGGTGGGAGAAATCTCTGTGATTTCACTCCAGTCACCTAAGTCCCTTCATATCCACCGTATGCTGAGGAAGGCTTTTGCTGGCTTCTCACTTTCAGGAGTTAAGCCCACTTTAGAGAGCTGCTGTTCCTTCTTTACTCCAGTCTAGGATAGGCCCAGAGTTTTTTCTATCACCTTTCAGCTTTGGATATCTGAAATACATCTTTCTGACAGAACTGAACTAATATGCTGCAGAGGTATCTGATTTTCTACGCTTAATTTTCACTGATGTTTTAGAAGGGAATTGTGATATTTTTCAGAAAGAGAAGGCATTTGAGAGCAGAAGGTTGATCAGAAGATAAGAAATAAATCTATTTAAGTAGGATAGATGGGAAAGGCAACAGCTGTGTCAAATGTAAATATGAGTATTTGCCTTGCTCTCCTGATGTGGTGGGTGGCTGATGAGATGTGATGACCCAATCCTTGATAGTCTTATTGATTCTGTGTACAACGTCTTAATTAGGAGCTGAAAGACTGTTCTCTCTTTAACTGGCATAGGTGCTGAGGGTTCCAGGGAGCTAGTCATGATCAAGCTTTTAATAGTCGCATAATGGTTCATCTTTGTTCTAATACATATCAAATGTATCTTTTCCTCAATCTGTGAAATTCTGTGATATAAACAGAAAGAATGAAACTTGTTCTTTCAGACCATCTTTTGGACTGTTCTGTACTGCTTGGTTTCAGCAGTCCCAGAAACGTTCCCAAACTGTCTCTTTTTCTCCTTTTTTTTGGTAAGAGTCCATCCCAGTGCACCTCATACTATTTGTACACATCTTCAAATCTCTAGAGAAATGCAATAGTAAGTGTGGCAGGTTGAGCTTGGCTGGCTGTCAACTACCCACCCAGCCACTGTGTCACTCCTCTGACTCAACAGGGCAAAGGAAGAAAATAAGATGAAAAAAGCTTGCGGATCAAGTTAAAGGCAGTGCAATCATTTATCAGTTATTGTCGGAGTCAGAGTCGACTTGGGGAAGACTAATTTTGTCTATTGCCGATTTAAAATAGAATTAGATGGTAAGTGGTAAAGGTGAACTAGAACACCTTCACCCACACTCACACATTCTCCCTTATTCCCAGGCTCAACTTCACTCCTTCATTCCTGACTCCTCTACCTTCCTCTGCCCAGCAGTGCAGGGGGTGGAGAACAAGGACTGCAGGCAGTCCATAACTGATCCTCTCTGCTGCTCCTTCTTCCTTATGCTTTCTCTCTGTACCAGTGTTGGTTTGCTCCACAGGTGGATGTTCCTTCATGAAATACCCACCTCTGGAGTGGGGTCCTCAGTGAGCTGCAGTGTTGAGTATCTGCTTCACCATGGTCTTCTCCACAGGCTACAGGGGAATCTGTGCTGTGGCACCTGGAGAACCTCCTTGCCCTTCTCCTTCACTGACCTCAGTGTCTGATGTGCGTTCTGTCATACATATTAAGAAAACTGCATTTTCTTGTTTTGTCATCCAGTGTTTTTCTGGGTGTTATGAGCCAGGTGTTGCCTGCAATACAGCCTCTTGTGTGAAGTCATCTAGAATTGTGCTCTAAATTTCATGTCCTTCTTAGTGTTTAAAATTTTGGGAGGTGGGGGATTATGCACTGTGTGAGTGAGCATTGATGGCAAGTATCAGTAGCAATTTACAAAAGGCATATTGAAGACAGTGTTAATATTTTGGCAGTACATGAAGAGAGATTGGGCAGTCACAGTAGAATAGTTATGTAATCAGTTGTAAAAAAACCCTGAATTTATTCATCTTTTTAGGGGGATAATTATCTATTTAGTAATGCATCTACATGTTCAGTGCTTGTTACAGGTCTATGCACACTGGCAGAGTTAGAGAAATTTTAGAATATCTTCTTGAGCACATATGCAGAACACATTTTGTTTGTGGGTTGTTTTTTTTTATTCTGGAGATGACATTGTAAAAAAGTGGTGACATGCTCTCCTGAACTGGAAGAGAGCAGAGGCACCCCTGCACAGACTTGTCTTCCTGGTTTGTGCAGAGCAAGCCATTTCCCGTAGTTTCTTGGCAGGATTCAGCTGAGATGCAGAGGGAGCACTTCACATTGAAGTAACTTTGAACATCCTGGGTGCATGTTCACTAATTAATAGTTCTGAAATGTGAATTAATAGTCCTAAATCCAAATGCTGCATACTGCTCTTGTAATGTATCTCCTATAAGGAAATGAAGGCATGTGAAGTGATGTACCCAAGGATGCAAACAGGGTCATAAAGGAAGTGCAGGAGACTGATTCCTGACCCCTCATGTTAAAACAGAAGTAGCAGACAATGAATAACAAACAAGTGAGCAACTGCATGGTATCATTCTAGGTTGATATTTAAAATAATAATGCAAAAGAAAATTTCCAGACATCTTTCCTGTCTGCTGATTCTCTCACTCCCTCACATCCTAGCATCTTGTTCTTGTTAGCATCCTCTTCTTGCTACCTTTCTTTCAGTACCTGCTATTGATTTCTCAAACCTGAACTTCTTTCTGGATTTAGCTTTCCCTGTTTTGTCTCCACTTGCTTCAGTGCACTATGTCCTCTCCTTTTACAGCTATCTCACTGCTTTCCTCCATGATACCAGTTATGCTGGGATGTCAGTGACCCTTTGGCATATTTAAAACCTTTTAATTTGAGGAGTAGGTAAATAAGGACTGGGAGGAGAGGAGAGATGAGAAACTATCAGGAACTTGAGGATCATATAACAATTCTTGTTATATAACAATATAACACAACTACCAGATTATTGTCACCTTTGACTTTGACTGTTTCCCCACCTATTTGCTCCACACTGTCCTATTATTTTGAATTGAGATTATCCCTCTATATTTTGCTCCATTTTAAGCCCCTACCACATTTAACAGTAATTAATAAATACCACTAATTACTCATACCTAATGCTAATTGCTCACAGTGAAGATGTAGTGAGTACATGCAGGTGGGTCAGGAACATAGAGTTTGTGCACTTTTCTTGTTTTGCAGCCTAGTTCTTATCCACAGTTAGAAGCAGGCAGAAGACACAAATCCAGATGTGCGCAAACAGGACATATGTCTCAAATATGCATAATATGCATGCCCTTATTTAAGGGCAGTTGACCAGGCTTTCTGCCTGTGGCTGCTATGTTTTATTAGTGCACCTTCTATAGGTCTCGCAGGGACCAGGCCTCTTCAAAGAAAAGAATTTTTATGTAGAAGGGGGAGCATCCACAGCAAACCAAAATACACTGAGAAATTTGAGCAAGTGAGTGAGGTCTTTCTGTAACTGAACCAGTAAAGATCAGCAGGAGCTGAGAGCTGAAGCTTCTTTAGTGGAGTGTCTCACATGCTGGACCAGTCCTGGTCTGTGTAGTATCTGAGCCTAAGAAGACCTTTTAAAGAATGTCTGGAAAACAAAAAGGAAATTCTGTTTTTCTGGATATCAGCCTTATTATCTCTATAGACAAAATTATTATTTATAAGCAGTAGCATTAAACTGTATGGAAGTTGATGGTTAGGGTCAATAATATTTTTTTGAAGTTATAAATCTGAAAGCCCTTGATTCCCCTTACGCAGTTGTTGCCAAAGTCACTGTATGATTTCTATTAATGGCATCAGTCTGTGTAAAGTTCAGCCAGCTCATGCATGTTGTACTCCTATATTGTCATAAAAGCCCTTGCCCTCATATCAACAATGCTGTTATCAGAGCATACTGTTCTCTTATTTATTGAACTGTGCCACTTGCAGTATTTGCTGTAGTTGTTATTTTAATTTTTGTAAGTCATTTATCTAATACATTGGAAAACAGAAGAATGTTGCTACTCAGGAGCTTCCATGTGAGTCATCTTGATGCAACGGCACACACACACCGCTGCATTCTCTGCGGCTTTTGTGTTGATTTTTACACTCGTCAGCCATACTATACATATAAAAAATAAGAGGAAAAAAAAACCCTGAAAGCCTTTAATTAGAAGTCTAGCTTTGAAAAATTGCTGAAGCTGTGGATTTAATTATAATATGTAGTGCTTAAATTTCCAGAAAACCATAAATGTTCCTCAAATGTCCATGATGAGGCAGTTATATCTTTTAACTCGGTATTTTTTATCAATTAAAAAACATATTTATAGGATTCTCCGTTCTATTCCCATGATTACATGCTATAGAGAAACTTGCAACATAATCTCTCTGGACCTTAAACTGATATTGCTAATTGTTGGACCACGTCATGAATTTGGCAATATATAGAAGCCTTGAAATATAACAGGATATAGCCTAATTTCTTTTTGCACCATCAAATTCATAACACAGGAATACTCTCCAGGAAAGAGTTTCTGTAATTTCTTTTGTCATATTTTTAAAATTTTGACATTAAATGAGGCATTTCTAAATTACTGTGTATATTGAATTTGCAGATATGTAGTTGTGTTTTAGTTATTGTCTCTATATCTTGAGGCATTTTTAATAATTGTTATTCAGCAAGGTAAAACATGATAGTGTTCATTCTCCTAAGCTTGAGGTTTGTACTTCATAGTAATCTTTTCATAATCTTTGAGTTTTGCCTATACGTATTGCTTCATCAGTCTTCAATAAAATATGATATTCATAAAATCAGTATGCTGTAGAGTGCAAGAGAATGTCTTGGTTTTAAAGATGAGAGATGATTCTTGTTCTGTTCCTCAAAGGCAATTTGAACAGGAGAGGGACAAAGATTAATTGTAGTGTTTCCATTGTTAAACCTCACTTTTCAGATTATGCTACTTTAGCACTAGAGTACTTAGCACTGCTTATTTCATATCCAAAAATTCTATTAATTCATGTTTTAGGAAATAAACAAGAGTTTTAAATAAAATCCTCCAGGATCTTCTGTTGTTTTGAAATCTAAAGGGCTCTATAATCCTTTAAACCTGTAAACACTAACAAAGAGACCATTGTCACTAAATCAAATTCATCTTTTCAGAAAGAGCTTGCTGCAGAGTTTCTCACAGATGATAAATGTTATTTGGTAAGCCAGCCTCATTCCTGGTGTAGCTGCAGTGCCCTAGTACACCAACCAGTGATCAGTTTGGCTAATATCTTGAAAGTGATTAAATGTTCGTGAAACAAACAATGAGTTGGACACCTTCTGGCTCCCCGGTTGAGTAGTTTTTCTTTATCATCACTGTAGACTGTTGCTTTGTTTAACTTTTAAGGTTACATTAGGTCAATTCTTAGTACAATAGTGTATTTGGCAAAAGTAGATGAGAATTAATTAGTTAATGTTTGCAGAAGACTTTGAAAATGTGAAGTGCAACAGAGGCATAAATGAATGTACCAGCTTTTCTCTGGTCTTGGAATAGGTGGTACCTGCAGAATGCTATTCTCGTGCTTGGCAAATGTTAACTTTCTGTGGATCTTACCATAGGTAAATTCTGAGTTTTGAAATTAATTGGTTGTGCTTTTAATCAGTGATTCATAACTCTTCTGAGGCTATTTTTAAGTGGTCTCTAAAAAATGTTCCGATAACTAGTTGGTATACAGCAAGCTACACATGTGAAATTCATAAAAGGACTCAAACAGCCAGTGGAGATATTTTTTGGGTCTTGAAATAAAGAACTGGGGATCCACTGGATGTATTTATAACATGAAATTTGGCATTTCTCAGGAGACATGCAGGTCTTCAGAAGCATCAGATTATTTATGAATCTGACATTGTGTAATTTATGAGTTTTCTCACACTGATTTGCAAACTTTACATCTTCCCTGCAGTGGAGGTTTCTCACTCTTCCTTCATCTGTATGAGGCTTGCTGTGAGATAACCAGCTGAGGTGCTGGTGAGCTAGGGGTAGGTGGCAGAATGGATATCCAAGTTAGTCATAGAAAAGTCTTCAAAACATAATCATCCCAGTACTTTAAGGGAACTAGGTTTAAACTGCAGTTTCAAGGTGAAAGGTCATTGTGCCCAACCCTATCTCTTAGAGACATTTGATCCCTCACACTTTTCTCTCTTCCAGGATTTAGAATATACATTATTTTCAGCAGTACTCCCCTGCAAAAGATAGTAAGTCTTCACATCTAAACATTTCTAAAAAAGGCAAATGATGGATTGCACAGCAGACATTTTCCCATCTTCCTTTCAGTCTAGCTTCAACAATTCTATTGGCTTGTAATTCTTGGAGATGAGATATGAGAGTATTTGACTGAGGACAGCAACAGATAGAAATTTAGAGGCACGACAATTCCTTCAAACAAATATTTCTCAGACAGACGGATAACACTTCAACTTTTATGTGACACCTCTTCTAAAATTTCTCTAACTACAAGAAAAAAGGTATAGTGTCATACAGTGTCAGGTGTGAAGTAAAACATGATTCATCTTTAGTGTTTTATTACTCTCCTCATTTACAGCCTGTGTTTTAATAAATAGGATTTTTTTCCAACCCTTTTGATTTGACAAAAGGTTTGGATGTCTCATCTGTCTTCCCTTTTTTATTTTCTTTTGTTTTCTGAAACAACTATTTGGTGGCAGCTATGGATTTTCTTCCCTAACATGTCTTAGCATCTAATGTTCTTTGCTATTTTCTGCTTTTTTTAGAAGGAAATATCCCCTGGTTTTGGGCTTCAACACCATTAAAGTTTGCAGTTCAGGCTGTATTATGAATGAATGAAGTTCCTTTTAATTTATAAGGTATTTTTTAGAAGCACAAAGCTAGTGCTAGCTGTAGGACACTTCGCCTGCATGGTATTTCGCAGTAGAAATCCAAGTGTGAATAGCTAAACTAGAGGATCTGTCAGTTGAGCTGGCCCTGCCCAGTCAAAACTATTATGCACTGTAGAAGGGGATAAAGTCATAGAATCATAGAATGGTTTGGGTTGGAAGGGACCTCAAGGATCATCTAGTTCTAACCGAAGGGCAGGTACACCTCCCACTAGACCAAGTTGCTCAAAGCCCCATCCAACCTGGTCTTGAACACTTCCAGGGATGGACCATCCACAGCTTCCCTGGGCAAGTCCCTGTAATGCACATTAAAAACATGCTGGGGAAGACAGTCTATGTTATTTCTACCTCAGGTAAAGGTAAACCCATGGGTGCACTTGGGTGATGCAGAAGGATGGGAAAGTCCAATATGTACCTCAAGGAGATTTGATTTTGGGTGAAAATAGCTGATGAATTGAATTGTATGATGCTAACTGCTGAATAACCCTGCTAATGCATAACCTCATTGCTATGATTGCTGTATATATATACATATATATATATATATATATGATATCAGTGAGTTATATTGAGAATCACCTAGGTTAATGGAGAATCAACTCTGATGGAGCCAGAACTGGTTTCAACAACTGGTGCCCAGCTATTTCCTTGGGATTGACATATTCAACCCACAAGCTATGGTCATGAACCGCACCAAATATACCAGCTATGAGCTCTAGTTGCATGCAACAGAGATTACATACCATCCTCCTGTGGTAAACTAAGGGACCTCTGCATTACCTTTCCTGCCTTGAAAAAAAACTGTCATGACAGATGGAACCCAGAATTGTAGACTAAATGAACTCAATAGACATTTTGAAGAAATGCCCATAGACTAAGGGAATAATATCTCTGTGTGTATATATATTTAAAACAAAAAAGAAAGAAAAAAAAAAAAAAGGAAAAGTGGTGGTGATGAATTGGATTGTGGGACCTGAGCATGACATTGCATGATATGGAAGAAGGGGTGAATACTGTCTTGGTTTTGGCTGGGACAGAGCTAATTTTCTTCTCAGTAGCTAGAATAGCACTGTGTTTTGACTTTAGTATGAGGTTTGGTATGAGAAGAATGTTGATAATACACTGCTTTTTTTTTTGTTGTTGCTAAGAAATCAAGGATTTATGTTTTGCTATTGTGCGGGTACACAAGAAGCTGGGAGGGAGCATAACCAGAACAATGGATCTAGATTGGTCAATGGAAGATTTTATATCATCCAACATTATGCACAGTATATAGATGAGAGCTGGCTGGGGAATTGTGCTCTCACTCTTCCAGGACTGCAGTTTCAGGATCTCTCTCTTCTCCAGGATCAGTAGCTCAGCCTTGGTGGGTGGTGAGCAGTTGCATTGTGCATCACTCATTCATGTATTCTATTATTACTATTATTATAATTATTATTATTTAATTTTATTTCAATTATCAAATTGTTTTTATCTATCTCAGCCTATGAGTCTCCATATCCTTACACCTCTAATTCTTCCCTTCATGGTTCAGAGAGGGGGAGAGGGCAAGTGTGTGGTTTTTGGTGTCCTGCTGGGTTGAACCATGACAAATACAAACACTTTTTGATCCACAGCTGTTTTTCTCTGAGGTCAATGATGGAAATACTAACAATCATTAGGACCAGTTAAATGTTCAGTCTGGGGAATCTCTTCCCATAAATGTTAAACAAATTAAAGCCTTTTCTACAAGGGCATAGGCTCAGAAGTTCCACTGTTCCCAATAAACTGAAAAACGTTCACTGCTTAATAGCATTGCATTAACCTAGAAAAGTCTAGCAAATACATAGCTAGACTTGATTCTTTGTTGTACTACATGATTGCCTTCTGTCTTTGAGAAACTGCAAGTGAACTGTTTATTCCATCCAACCTCCTATTTAAAATAAAACAGAATGCATAATGTAAATAATGTAAATAATGTCATAATGTAGATTCTCTTTTTTTAAAATCTTACCCCCACAGTCATACTAAAAGTTCCACATAAATTTCCCTCTGATATCTGTTAGGTTTACCTGGAGTATCTCAAGTTTCAAATAAAGAAGCTTGACCTAAACTTGGCAGATGTGTGTTCTACCTTCAAAAATTTTTGAAAGAGGTTTCTACAAATATTACTCTGTAGTAGTTTTGGAAAATTCTACATATTGAACGAACATATTTTGAATATGTTGTTTCTCTTGTTTAGATCCCTTTGAGATACAATCCATACTACTCTTTAATGGGAGATTGATTAATGAAGTTGATGTCAGACATGAGCATTAGCCATGCTTGATGACCTATCGCAGGGGTGTAGGGAGGAGGGAGCAGCAAAAACAAAGTAGGAGTTCTCCCAGTCCTTTTTTTAGCTTTCTCACTTTTATAGACCCAATATCATTTGCTGCTAAGAGTTTAGACACCAGTATAATTATGAGCATAAAGCTAATCCCTCTTCAATCCTACACGTAGTTCATGTTCTTTTCTGTTCTAAAGTCTTAGACAATGTTGTACTCTTCTATGTCAGTTTTTTTCTGTATTCAGGCTTCCCGGAGTATGAGTGCCTTGTTGCAGTTGCTGTCTTCAACACTGTTTGTTTGTCTCTGCCTATACTTGTCACCATACTTGTACTTTGGTTTCTTTTAGATTCTATGCTGCAATGTGTTTATTCTAAATTTGATGTAAAGGTGATATAACCTTTTCCAGTTCCACTTGGAGGATAAATGTTGATCTCAAATTTTCACTTTTGTCACTTTTTGACACCTTTAGGCAATCTGACTTTCACAGTGCTACCATTTCTGAAGACTCTTTTCTATAACCATGTCATAGCCGCAGTCTATTTCTGCTTTTCTGGGATGCAACCCTGCACAAATACTTGTTTGTCACCAGTTAAAGCAAACCTTTGTTCAGCTACTCATGGGCTGTTTTAAGAGAAGTTTGTTGATCAGAAAAAATCTGTAGAGTTTTTTCCTAATCTCTCTGGTTCTTTTCTGACAGTTAGGAGGATCAGTGTTTATATTATTTCTTGAGAGGGGACAGCCCTTTCTGCAATGACTGGAAAATGTTAAGGGGTCATCTGAGAGTGCATCAACTGTTTGAGCCTAGCAGGAATGTGCTGGGGGTTTTGCTGTTTTGTTTTTTTTTTAATTGTGTTTTAAACGTCCCTTGCACTGAGCTCATCACAACCTGTGAAAAAGTAAGGCATTGCAGAATGGTTAAGAATGTTTATTATGAACCTAGACAAACTGAGATCTACTGCACTTGAGTCACAAACTCCACACAGTGGAGGCTTCAGGTTGTTTTTTGAATGGCATTACCTACAAACCTGTCTTTTTTCTTTTCCTCTTTCTGATTGGTTATTCTACAGTGAGGAAATGGCACCATGGAAGTATTATACTTTATCCTTGGCCTAACTAGCATGGCAAAAGAGTGAGAAAATAAGGTTCACAACAAAGGCTGCAGTGATTTCCTTCCAAAGCAAAGAGAGAACAAAAGAAGGCGGTGAACCTGACTGATGTTTTTGCTGCCTACATGCTCCCTAAACTGAGAGAGCCAGAATGTTCTAGATAGTCTCAAATCCCTGAGGCAGGCAAGTATTTTCTGAGTGTTGTTCAGTAAGTAAAAGGGAAGTATCACAAGCTGAGGAACGTGAAGTCAGTCAGCTGCAAAGGCAGGAATGGCATCTTGTGCCTAGCTTCCTTTCATGCCCAGGAAGTTTCATAATCCCCCACTGTAGTAAGAGGTGGTGATTAAAACTGAAAGCCTGAATGAATAAGCATGCTGCTGCTTCTTCATAAATGCCTTTGAATACATATGTATGCACATACAGGGCTTGAATCTCCATAAAGACTGAAAAGCTAGTAGCAAAGGCCATTGAATAGATACCCAGGTTGTAGAAATTGGTGTAACTCCATTGATTTTGTATTCTAATACTGATTTCAATAGAGATCGTTTCATACTAGCTGGAAATTTGATCACAAATCACTGTTACAAGAGCCCTGAAAGGGTCACTTCCATATTTTAAGATACAGAATATATTACCTGTATAGCATACCTTGTTTACAAAGTATAAAAAGGAAAAAAAATTCTATTCTAGCTACAATTTGTACAGTCCTGCTGAAAGTTGTGGGAACACAGGTAATGTACAAAAATGCTATCTATAGAAAATTCTATTTCTCTCCTATTTTGATTTTACTACTTCTCTCCAACCAGCAGTGATTGTCTAAATGAAAAGCTATGCAGGAAATTCCAGGAACCAAATTGCATGGCCCTGTTGGAAATCATGATCAAAACTACTAGGTGTTAATAATGTGACTTGTATCTCAGTGGGATTCCCCAGGAAGTGGATTAATATTGCTCTAAACATCATCAGGGATAAACAACAGGATATTCACCCTAGAAGAGAGAGTGCTGGTGACTTAACATAAACTCCAATAAAGAGCTTCAGGCAAGACTTGCTCTTAATAAATATCCCAATATTGCATTTGGGGGGCTCTAAGTTAATTTTGCAAGATTGTCAAAACATGTAAAAGTTCTTCCCAGGACCTGGCAGTGCTGTAACTTCCCTCCAAAGAAAGCAAACAGTAGTAGGCTGGAAAAAAGCTTTAAACTTGGACTTAATCTCTTGCAAATTAGAGAAATGTGTCTTTTTGAAAGCCTTCTTCTCATATACCAAAGGACAAAGAAGTAAAATTGATTGTTTCTAGATTAGCCTGAAGATTTTCTTATTTAGAATAAGGAAATGTGCTGTTCTTTATTTAAGGAGCTTCTTAAAGAAGAAGAGAAAAAATATGCAAAGGAACTCATGCTTTGAGAAAGGACACATATTGGATTGGCTAAAAAAAGTACTTCTACTTTGCTATGGTCAGTTTTGGTTCAACAGTACCAAGGAAGTGTACCCATTTTCTTGTCCTGCAGTGTTGTTTGCCTGCATACCTAGTGCATGCACTATTATGACTTCTACACTATAATGTCAAAGTTGTATTGTCCATGGAGAAGCAGCAAAGCATACCTTGTTCAGTAGGGATTTTTGATGACAGCGTAATATTTGTGGGTGGTGAAGCTGCAGGTGAATTATGTAAGGCATGTGCAAACCAGTAAAACCTTTGCATTAGATCATAATACCATGTATTTTGTATATTTGGCATAAGAGAACTGTATTAGGAATGATTTAAAAATACCAAAATATTTTGTGACTATTTTGCATATCTTTCTATCTTAGGTAACATGTCCTAGCTATTCTGGGTCCAACAAGACAGGGATTTGAGAAAGTGTGGAAAAATTTTCAAGGAAGTTTATATCACTGCTTTGAATTCCTCAGTCTTGAGACATTCCAGAGTTAATGACAAGTGCTCTGTGTTCAGTTAGGAAGGTCCCACATTCCCAGAATTTGGTAGCATTTAGATGTGTATAAAAGGAAGCAATTACTGCAGGGCAATAATTAATTTTGCTCCACAGTGAATTGCATAAAGGTTGGTTTAAATTTGATGAATGGCATTTTAAGTAATCTCTGATCTCTTTGCTGATCATCTCCAACCCTACCTGTCAGTGTGGAATGGCAAGCCATCCCCTTGACAGAAATCCTACGAAAGGGCATCTGTGCTGTGTGACAATGTCATATGGACGGATTACTGGTTTAATAGAGTTGAGTTTTGTTCTTGCTCAAGCAGATGCATCTGTCAGGCTAAAAAAGGGACTTTATGGCAGTAATTTTCACTTAGAAATTTCCATGCAAATATGGAAATAAACAAAAATATATAAACAATTTCTCCCAAACTTATGGCTCATGTAGCTGAAAAACATTAAGTACACTTGGATTACCACATGCATGATATTAACAGAGTATGGCAGGGAGAGGTTGGTACAACTGATATAATCTTATTAGTTGGCTGTATCCTGGACAGCTTGAAAAACAATATTTAAAAGATCACTTTCCAATATGGCATCTCTCAATTTTTTTTCCAAGGTGTTTTTTATCTTCTTTACTTTTTTATTTTGCTTTCCTGGTTTCCAAATCATTCCCTTCTGTGGGTCCTTCCTCTTTTTGATGTTGATATAGATAAATATAGATGATGTAGACATAGATATGTGTGTGTGTATGCACAACAATATTTATTTTCTTTTAAACAAACTAAAGAAAAAAAAAACCACTCTTACCACTAAGGAATTTATGACTTCAGAATTTATTTGTCTATGCAAAGTATTTCACTTCAACGGTTTCAATATCTGGAGGTCCACAGGGGAGAATATGGTGATTATCTCGTGCATACGAAGTCCTTGTGTGTGGTAAAGGGCTGGTTTGTAGCCAGGTCTTTTGCTCAACTGAATTTATCAAAGACCATAGTATCAAGGAGCTGGATCCTTAAAAACATTCATATAAACACAGTGATAGTGGAAAACAGATGCCTCAGCATTTACTGCAGCTGAGAATTTTCTTTCTCTTTTTTTGGATGAAAAAGAAAGTTTCCATGGTTTTAAGACAGACGGTTTTTTGGTGAAGTATATCAAAGTTTGCCTCCAATAATCTGTAGCTGTTATTTATAACTGCTGAGGAGAACTATAAATTCAGCCTTGACATGGTTTCAATAGTGTGAACCTCCAGATCTGCTCTAATCCCAAGATTAGATACTGAAGTGCTGCTTCAATTGTGCAGTATTATCACGTACTATCACTTGGCCCTATTTCAAACTGTAGCTTTATTGACAATACTTTCAAAGCTGTTGCTAAGTTGTGAGCACTCCGCTTTATCTACTGCTGCTTTTACAACTCCAGTTAGGTATACTTTCTCGCAGGAAGCACTATGCTAATAATAATCACTAGACAAAACTGTTATCTGTGTTTAACCTTTGTTCATACAGGAGTCTCTATTCTACTCAGATTTTTTTCGTGTCCTTGACAATTTAAACTGTTTTTCCCTTACACCTTCTTGTTACTGGCACTCCTACCTGGACAGTTCTTCAAAGCAATCCTAAAAAACTATATATTTGTATCATAGGACTGGCTGGTCTAAGTTAAACTCATGTTGTTGGGTGGTGGTTCTTCCTTGCCCAAATGTCATGACTCATTACTACCTTCAGTCATAGGACTTTTCCAGGATCTGTTTGAATTTCCATGAGCTGTGTAGGGTTTACATACAAAATAGAGATGAATAAAATAGCAGATACATCCATTAATCAGGGCAAAACAAAAAGCAGGCTCAAGTTCTTTGTGCCTGCCTGTCACAAGTGAAAAGGATGAGCTGATAAATTCCTGTGTCACCTATAGAGAAGAAAACTGCAATCTGTAGAATCCCTTGGATACGAAGGGCCTAAGCAAGATTTTTAGAACCTGCCTGAAAAAGACACTAAGGATGCAACTGCTCATCCTAATGTCCAGTGTGAATGGCTTCCCAAAGAAAGCTTATGACAGAACTGTGCTTATTTGGGGAAGATCTGATAGCTGATTTGCTGCCAATGTGCTGAAGAGGCTACAGGGAAAACCAGTGCTGTCCGGTGTGGGGGATATGACACAAATGATCACTTCAGAATGGAAATGTGGCTGTACAACTACTTCTTTGGAGGCCTGGTGGCAGCTGTTTCTTTCTCTGTCACACACCTAAATGGTTAACCTGGAGGAGGTCAGCAGTCACCTCTGCTTCTGTTTACTCTCCTGCTTTATGTCCTTTCTTCTATATCTGGTCTATAAGACTTCAGGGTAGGGACCACTGTCCCTGTGTTTCATTTATACAGACTGTGACACAGTTGGGACTCTATTCTGTACCCATACTGTGAATAAATACCAGGAAAATAGAAATGAACACTGAGAAATCTTGAACCATCACTGCTGTTCTTATACCTCATCAGTAGGGTGGGATACTGCCCTCAGAGTTCATTCAAGTGATGAAGTCTGCACAGATGTATGCTTTAAAAACAACAAAAGATTTTAACTGAAATGCAGAGTACTGATGCTGCATTTTCCTCTCTTAAATGCTTTAGCTTGGTGACTTCCACAGCTTAGAAAAGTAAATACTGATTCAGAAAAACCTGACATCTATATCTGTACCTCTTCTGTGTTTTTAAAGGCCAGGAGTCTTACAACATATATTCTTGTTATAGGCCTCTGCTCCTCTCAGTGTCAGTTTGCATAATGTGACATTCTTTTGTTACAAGCTTTTCTTTTAAGTAAGTGATTAGGAACTTGACTTTTAAAATCGTGGCATTATGGATTCAGCCTAGGTTAGCACTCACTGACATACATGGTATTGTTTTATGAGGCTCTGAGTAAGCAGTGTAGACGTAACACCTGGAAGTATTTCTTTTTAATAAAAGCTGAAACCCTCAATAACAGCTGAGAAATCTGCTACAGTCCCAAGTTTGTCCCCTATACTCTAGTACCTTTTGGAAATATTGCCAGTAAGCATAACCTCACATGGTAGGTACTGGATTGGTTGGTACACTCAAGACAAACCAGTTTTACATTTCTGATTTTCCTTTTCTTGTGAATAATTGAATTTCCTATATATTTGGGTGTATCTTCCTGTATCCTTGAGTGTACAATCTTATTGCTATGCTACTGCACCATGAAAACAATTTAGTATGCTATCTTATAGAAGCTTTTCAGAGCAATTGATTCTATCCAGAGTCTGTTCTATATTTCCTATAAAGTTTAAAATAAAACCAAGTAACACAAAAAAGGTATATAAAATTGAGTTGCTTATCAGTGAAAAATATTCCTTTGCATTTTCAATTTATATAGTATAAATTCTGTGAACAGTTGTTTATACATTTGCACCCTAATAGATGTAGAAAAGCCTTAACCTAAAGTCTTAAGCAAGCTGCTTTTGTGCATATTGAAGTGCTATTTGTCTCATGGGAAACATGAATCATAGCCAATGGCACAGCTTTGCTTCACTTCATTTGATGGCTAGAGAATGCGGTTATATTACCTCACAGACATACTGGGATCAAAATGTTTTAGAATGCGGTTATATTACCTCACAGACATACTGGGATCAAAATGTTTTGTATGAAGGATGCAGATTTCCCTCTGAACATACATCCTGACTTTGGTGATGAGAAGTATTGTTGCCTTTCAGGTATATGATCTGGGAGTTGACCATCTATGAGGTATATGTGGAGATTCAAAAATATCTTAAGTTTTTAAACATGCCTGTGCGTATGTCTTAATGCATGTGTTTCATCATACCCTTCAAAGAGACATTTTTTGCTCCTTAAGTTGTAGTGTGCTTTTACAAGGCTTTCTGTGGGCTGTTCAAGATTACCATCTGAAACCAGATGTTGATCTGGTTTATACATTTGAATTCAGAGGACTTGAGTGTTTAAGGATACTATGCCATGTAAAACAAGTCATTGGATTTTGTTAGTTGTTGGAAAGACAGCCAAAGGAGATAGCTGCATGTATGATAGCAGTGGTGCAGAGACCTCAGGTTCACAAATTTCCCTAGAGCACTGACTGACAGTCCCAAATACTTCTGGTATTCTGGACTGTCTGATAGAGGCAAAGGTGCAACAATTGCAAATGTAATGTCATCCCATTTTGGACTTTAACACTGGAGAGCAGTGTTTGATGAGAAAAATTTTCTTTGACTTCTGCAGAATACTTCTGCTATAACCCAATTTGGGGCTGAAAAAGCTGTAAACAAAAAGAATGTTTTTGCAGGCAGAGCAGATGGGCTATGACTGTCCAGGAAATTCTTACTTTACTGAAGAGGATGACCTATGCATAGTCTTAATGGCCTGTACAATGATAGCAACGGTTGTAGATGTTGTAGTTACCTCAGAAAAGACTGTAACTTTATCTCTACTTTCCTGTAGTATGACAAACATTTACAGACTATGTCTTCTGTGATTTCATTAAATTATACTGTAAGTGTGTAGTGTCCCCATGAGTCTGGTACTGTGCACTTACTCCAAAATAATTTTGGAGTAAAATGGGACTAAAGCAGGTATCTAAACTTAAATTCTTTTTTTTTTTTTTTTTTTTTTTCCCTTCCCCTAAATGCTCTGTTATTATCATTACTTCTTGTGGTTTTTTGTTGTTGCTAAAGAACTCATGTACTCTCTGATTGCATGTGTAAGAGTTTAAGCTGTGACAGGTATAGAAAAGTTGCATGGGGGAAGTACAGCTGGAGAACTCATGAGAAATTGTCTTAAATACTCAAGTCTATTAAGTGTTAAAGAAAGGTGGCATTACTGGTTAAGTAAAATAACAAAGCTTAAGGGTCTTCCAGCAAAAATTACTGTTACTACATCAAATGCAAAACACAGGTTTTCATTAGAGAATCAAATGGAAAACAGAAACATTTGGGTCTGGACTAGCGTGATGGAAAGGATTGTCAAGGAGGGGTTTTTTGCTAAAGAGTAAAAAGACAGGAATGAAGTCAGACTTGCAATAGCATGTTTTCCTGAGAGATGTGGGGAAGTGGCCTGAAGTGGGGATTATGAGCCAAAGCTGAGAGAGAGATAAGGAAAGGATAAAAGTGTGTGTGTGTGCGCATGGAACACAGAGGATTGTAAAGAGAACTGAACACCAATTTCCTGCTTACAGTGCCTGGCTGGAACTTCCAGAGCAGGTAGGAAGAAGTCTCATTTTAAGAAAAAACAGTGAAGAGGTGCTAGCAAAGGAAAAAACTGTAAAAGTGCTACGTCTAAAGAGAGCAAGCAATTGCTGAAATAAATCTCACTTTTATCAGCTGAAGTCGCCGAAAAATCCCAAGAGTTTTTACGTTTAGATGTAGTGCAGAGGACTTACATTAGGGACCATACTCCTGAATTTTCCCAAATAACATAAGTATCAAAGGTACTATCTGTAATAAGGACTTGCTGAAGAAAAGCCTTTGACATAAAAGGCGTATTTTGAGAAGGAATGTACTGGAAGTTCCTAGTTATACCCTGAAATGATAGATTGTTTAACATAATGAAATGATAGATTGTTTAACGTAATGAAATGATAGCAGCATGGGCTTCTGAGGAGGGAAGTAATAAGCTTCACTCTAATCCCAGTGACGCTCCAAGAAGTACGTAAGCATTACAGGCTATATAACTGTCCTATGAAGGATTAACTGGTGGAGCAGATCTGCAAACTCTCTTCCAGCCAGCTCAGCGCATCCTTAAAGAACACAATATGGTAAAATAAGGACCTGGTCCTGTGAACTCTTCCCAAGAGAGTGGTCATACTTGTTTCCCTGACACAGAAATGAATATTGCACTTGGTAAGTCCCAAAATGAAAACCTCAACATCACACACTCATTCAAGATGTCAGTAGAAGCTTTTTTGAGTGACCATTTTTTATATATTTCTATTACAAATTCTTAACAGCCTATTAGACTGTTGAACATAAGAGGAAAGCAAATAGTTCTAAGATATTTCCAAACTTGTACCAACAGGTTTACAACACAATAGCCCTAGAGGAATGAATCTGTATGATTTGAAAAGCAATATTAGCTAAACCAGTCATTAGATATGTCATAAGGCTAAGAATAGCTCCATAATCATCATTCTGTCAGCATGTGAAGGGGTAGGATTTCACAAGGTCACACAAGAACTTCAGTCAGAAAAAAATAGCTTTAGCAAGAAGAGCAACACAGTAAGGTTCTGGGGTGCTTGTCAAGATTTCTGCTTTCAGAGGGAAATTCCCTTTTTTTTTTTTTTTTTTGGATTATTATAGTCCATCATTAGTGCAATAATATAAACTCAACATTTACTGTGAGCCTCTGCTGCAGGAGTTGTCTACAGGAAGGATGCTTTGTTGGCTTATACAAGTCAACCCCAGATGACATCGTCTCCCTGCTGCCGCCCCCTTCTGCCAGATCTCCATTTGACCTGTTCTCAAGGGCAGGCCCTGACATGACACACACGAGTAATACTAGAAAATTGAAATGACACATTCATTTTCTGCACATGCAAGTGTCCATATATACTGAAGGCACAGGAATCCTGGCTTCTGTGCATATACTAAAATCAGTTTGGGGAGAGGCTGTGCATTTGCTGTGTGCTAATTTTAGATTTATTACCAACATAAAATTTTATATGAAACTGAAGTAAGGAATGCCTGATATGAAACTAGTTGTTTCTAACTCTTGCTCACACCACCAGATTGGAGCATCTTTGTCAAATCCCCCAGAAGCCACATTATTCCTTCTCATCCTCTCAGTAAAGATACTGGGGAGGAGAGGAATCAAAGCCGACTTACTTTGGCTTGTGTTTTCCCTCATTGAAAAGGGAACTTTCTAGCTCACCTTCCTCCTTTACTCCCCCTTCCTGTACAGGAAAATGGAGTTACTTTTTACTTGTTCCTGACCCTAGGAACTTGAAGTGACCTCTTACATTTTAAATGAAGGGAATTGCTGAATAGATGAAACCCTGCATGAGAGGAAAGGTGGTTTATTTGGGGGAATTTTGCTGGTTCTTTTAGATTTTTCAGTAGATTCAACTCTGAATTTCTCCTATCAGTAAAAGCAGTGAACTAAAATAACTTTTAATCTGGTGAAGTAGAACATAATTTTAAGTATGCTATAGCTGTTTAGGTGTTGGTTTCCTATAATTCCTCTAATAATATTATTAACCTTTCTAGTTCTAAAATAGATAATCTTCACGCTGCAGTTTTGGCTTTCAAATCCTATTACGACATTTTACAACATTTCTTCCTCCCAAATATAATTATGTAACGTTACTTCCTCTGGTTTACTTTTCAAAAACACCTTCAGAACTACGTTGCTTTTTAGGCTTTGGTCTATAATTCCAGTTCAAAAATTACAAATTGATTTAGAGACTCCAGTGTCCATCTGTGTATTTTTAAGTGTTGTACTAGCTGAAGTCTGAGTGCTGTAACGTGATAAGTAACCTACTTACCCTTTAACTTTATTACTTTAAAAAATGACTAGTGCTCCAGTTTGTGGGATGTTGCATAACATGAGACTCCCATGTATGATTTATAACATTGACATCAGACTGTGCTGGTTAATGTCATCCCTGGACTGCTGCTTTATATCAGCAACTATCAAGCTTATTCGTTATCAATAAATAAGAAATGCCAAATAGTTTCATTTCACTTGCTTGAAAAATGTATTTTTTTTTAAATTTTGAGCTATAGGTATTAATATAATTATCTGATTATATTAATCAGAGAAGGAAGAAAAACAAAAGAAGTGACTCAGTTTTTATAATGTTTATTCTCATTGGCAAGCTCTCTTTTGCCTTTCTGCCCCCACATACCTTCATTTGAAGCTGAATGCATTCCACATAGATGTGAAGACTCATTGATGGTGGCTTTTATTTTTCAGTTCATGAGGTTACCCTGTGTCCATCTGACCCTCTGCACAAGTTAAAGCAGTTATTGGAGCCTTGCAGAATTGAGGAAGGAGGGAGAGTACATTCTCTTCTCATTGTAGAAAGCTCTTCCTGCAACAACTTTGCATCTGCAAACATGCCCTGGGTCCTTTTGTGGGCAAGCAGGGAAAATACTTTGTTGTGGCCATCTGTGTAGCACATAATGAATTAAGCTCCAGTTTATGACAAATGGAGTTGCAAGATGAGCTGTATTTAAATGAACTCCTCTTAGCTTAGCCATGGTGGAGACTGTGGGGTGGTATCCTCACCTCTGGTATCAGAACACGTGCTTGCAAGCACTTACCTGTGTTATGCAAGTTTGATGTCAGCAGGATTCTTCCCATAATACAGTTTCACAGACTGAGTCTTTGCTTGTCTGTCATCTGTCTGTGTGTTTGTCTAGAGCCTTGCCGTACTGGGAGGTAGGAAATCACTTCAGGGCTGAAGGAAAGGTTCTTGTACAGATGAAAAAAAATGTTTGGGCTTCTTAAAGATCTCATAAGGATTATTTTTATATAAAACAAACTCAATGAATTTACTTAAATGATGCTGGATCTTTTAATCACTGGCCAAGTACTTAATGGTACTGTCCCTATTTTGAATGACTTCAGTTTACTGGCAGAGTTTTACACACTGGAGCAATGACATAGTAGTCATGGTGTAATTTCAGTTATTATTCTAATTTGGACTAAAGCTATTGTGTTGGGCTATGGACAAATGCCCTCTTCTAAAACCCGTTATATCTTGAACATAATTTTGTCTTTTGTCTTTTTCTTTTTCCTTTCTTTAAGTTCTCTGAGCAAGTGTTTCTCTGAGGATTCTTTCTGAGCAAGTTCTCATTTGTTCAAACAAAACCTGCTAGCCCACCAAAGGTTATCCAGTTGTGAAGCATAAGGAGATTAAATGTATTATTATAAATGGCAGTTGTTAGTAGAGCTTTATAGTACAAGAAAAGTTATCCCCAAACCCTCATAGTGTTCACTGAATCTTTTTGTTGAATTCATGTCACCCAGTTTGTAACTGCAGGCCTGCCTCTGAAATTCAGTGTAAAATTATATGGTGAAAGGTAAGACTTGTTCACAGTCTCCTGGATCCATTGAGATGTAATATGAAACATAGAACTTGAAAGACTGGCTTTAGTTACACAATTTAGACCGCTGAATATATGCAAATTTCCATCTATTTGAACTGTATTTAAGGCCATTTTTCATGGTTATATTACAAATCTAATAATGTTGTTTTATTTGTCTAATGCTTGACATTCTAAATGTTAAAAAAAAAAAAATGAGCAAATTAGTTTTCAGGGCTTTTTTAATGAATTTCTCCTGTGGTTCGAATATGATTTCAGTTCTTCACCAGAACGTAGTTTAAAATTTAGTAACAAGAGAAGGGAAATCAAAAGAACTCAAAATGCTGAGAGAGGAAAAATAAAATATTTTTTTTTAAAAAAGAACACCACTTGATTTGGGGGAGATAGGCTCCGAGCCATCTGCTCCAGATGAGCCTGCTTTGAGCTGGAGGATTGAACTACAGACCTCCAGAAGTCCCATCCAGTCTCAGCCATTCTGTGGTTTGGTACTCACTTCCATGCGGTGTGAAGGCAGGGTATTGAAACCTGCCAGGTGTTTCTGTTGTGCTTTTGTCTTCCATCTGTGAATCAGTCACTCACAATCTAGCCTTAATGCTTTCAATAGTATTAGTCAAACAGCTTGGATGAAGGTATACAAATGGTGCCTAGAGGTCTATGCAGTGTTTCTGCATAGTTAACAGTACTGCATTATGCCCTACCACTCTCTGATTATCCTTGAGATTAATATTGAGAGAGCTTTCTGGATCCTTTAAAGAGTCACTAGTCGTCTACTTACAAATAGGTAACGGGGTTCCTGAATAAAGGATAGAATGAACCTGCCCCATTAATGGTTAGACTTGATGATCTTTAAGGTCTCTTCCAACAAAGGCTATTCTATGATTATTCACAGATATTTTCTGTACATTATTTAACCATCTTCAAGGTGAGAGGTTTTTATAATGTAATGGACTAGATCATAAATTAGATTCTAATATAACGGACTAGATCATGAGAGTACTTTATGTATCTGGATGTATTTATACAAGTCCATAGCTCTGTTAAGGTGGACTGAGTTACTTGCAAAAACGTTTGCAGAAAATAACCATGATGACAAATATTCTTTTGGAATAGAGTCTTGTAGTTTATTCAGTTAATAAAGAGAAGATATGTTGCTTGCTAACAGAGAGCATGGGGATTGTATAAATAAAATATGTAAAACTTAAAGGCACCGAAATCTATAGGTTAGTACAGAAAAATAAGAATTGAATTAAAATAGAAAATCTTCATCTTATTTCTTTCCTATGTCTTCTACTATGGCTTTACAGTTTCTTTACATAGGGAAGTTACTATATAGTTAGGTAAACTGTGAATGTATGGAGAACCAGCTATGATGTGTTAGCTTCCCTACATACATACATAATAATAAGACTAGTTCCAGGCAGGAGGGCTTATCCCACTTTCAAAAGAGAGTAGAAAGTGCTGCAGAGTGCTGCTCACACAGGAAACGTGTTATTGACAACATGAGAAAGTCACACTGATTTCCTGTAGAATGAGTTCCCCAGGGAGACAAAGGCTTAGAGAAAAGGCTCATTGCAGCAAAAAACTATTTTTGCCTGTGAAATTGTGGGAGTGTCTAGCAAAGTTTTGCATACTATTGACTAATTACCCTTTTCCTTTTACTCTAAATTATGCTGCTATCATTTTTGCCAGGCATACACAGCTATTGTATTTCGCATACATATAATCTGTTAAACAATTTCATTCAGAAGCCTATCACAGTGCAAGATTATTGGAGTTGACTGTAAGATTAGAGCATTACCTACAAATGTGTGCTTTACTGTCACTGGTAATAATATGCAAGCATGGCTTAAAACTGGAAGCAAACATACAGAAATTCCAGTAGATACAGACTAAAGCCAGTTACTCAAGTTGCTCTTCATTTGTTTGTATAAAAAAAAGACTTGTTAAAGCTTCAGTTTTCAGCAATAAAGAAGGGGAATATATGTGTGTATAAAGAAATAAATATTTAAAACATGTATATATTTAAATCTTGTGTATATATATATAGCATTCTTATATCCATAAACCATTTATCTATACAATATATGTATATCACTCAAATATGAGAAAGGCCAAAACAAATTTAAATCTAAATCTGAACTGCTCATCCATCCTTTAGTATAGAGATCGGTGCAAGATCATGTAAAAACCTGTCTAATTCGATAACATTTCATATGGGCTTTGTAGTGATGTCTATGAGTAGGAAATGATGCAAAGCAGTGGGGAACCAGACTCTTGGTAGGCTTTCATTCAACTGTTTGTTAGTCTTTTAATAGTACTCCTTGTCATTACTGTTGTTATTCACAGTTTCCACCTTCAAAGCACAAGGCATTTAGACTGGTTGTGTCTTGTCGCCAAAAAGTAATGTCCTAATTATAAACCTCCAACCCATACCAGTCTGTTTTTCAGATGAGAGTGAGATACTAGTTACAGATTTCTCCAATCTGTTTGATTCATGGGGGGCTGTGACCTGGCAGTGCAATGTTTGACAAAGGCCATAATTCATTAAAGAGCCCATGTAGCTTTTATTTAGAAATGCTTGGTTTAGAAAGGAATTATAAGGAGCAACCTTCCTAAATAATTTCTAAAGTACCCCATGATGCACTGCTTTTTAAAATATCCAGAAAAATATTGATTTGTGTTTACATAATTACTTGATTAGTTTGTCCAGTAGAAAGTCAGGCTGATTCTATAAATTTGATACGTCAGCTGCCTCTAGCACAAATAAGAATAAACTCTCTTACACTCTTTTTTCAGGCCAAACTGAAACTTCATAATTTGTTTGTATTCTTAATTGACTGGATTTTTTTTTAAAATAAGGTATTCACATCTAAATCATAAATTCAAAGTACCGTACAATTTACCGGCACAAATGCAAAAAAGTCACTGGCAGAACTTGTATCTGTGAGATACTCAGTTCATAAGACATGAGCAATTTTCCTTATCTGGATACTTTGTGAAGCTAGCCAGACTCACAGAGTAAAATCAGCAAAAATGAGATGTCTACACAAAGATACTGTTATCACTCACACATACAGTATTTTAATAGATATGTAAATATGTGAAGTGAAAAAGATATGCACAGAAATAACTGCACCTTAAGAAATTAATTGTGAACAATTAATTGTGAATTAAGAAAATTAAGAATTAAGAAAAACTGTAACATTTAAGAATGAGAGAGAGATTGTGCATCACCTCATTAAAAACAATATAGTTTATTTAGCTCAGATTATAAGTGCATTATAAGAAATACTGTTGCCAGATAGCTGAGTAAAAATATGGTAAGGTGAATTTAACTGGCAGGTCTGAATCAGTTGATCTTTTACATTTACAGACATTTCACAACAGATTTAACACAGTAGTATTTCACAGCAACTCTTTTGCAAATATGAGCAAAAGGCTGCTCAGAGGAAAGATGACTTTTTTTATCTTTGTAGTCAGAAAGCTCATAGGTTTATTTTTAGACATGATGCGTATGGAAAAACGGCCTAAAATTTTCCCCAAGTGCCAGGTAGTGAGTGGTTCTGTGAGTTGTTAAAGGAAATATTGTGGCGAATGCATGAAGCACTTTACTATAATAAAGATGAGGGGGAGGGTGAAGGGAGGAGAGAGAGAAATGTACAGCGAAATGTCTCTGTCTCCTAAACACTCACAGAAGTGCTGTTTGAAATTGAGCAGAAATGGGCAAGCCCCACATTCCTCCTGTGGTCATAGAGCTTCCCACTCTTCTAATACACTCCAGTAGACTTGCAGAGTTCAGCTGCCACTGCAGAACTCCCATCTGGTATGGAAAGCATGCTTCAATAATCCTAGAAATAATTTAGAAATACCTACTCATCTTTGGAGCAGTTCTCCTTTGAGACAGGGGCCCATAGTGCCCTGCAGTGAGGCCCTGCAGTCCTCCACAATCGATTTTCAGTGCACGAGTGCTATGTCAGATACAACGCAGCTACTGTGCATCCCCTGTGCACTTGTGTGGGAGTTCTGAATTCCAGATCAGAAACCTGCAGGTTTCCAAGCAGGATTGTCTCCAGAGTCCTGGAGGTGCTGGGCAGCATGTTTGTTCGGAAAGCTGGTTTGCAGTGAACCCAGTCTCCACCCAGCGTGTTCAATGATTTGCACGTCCATGTGTTCAGATGCTAATTTGGAGGTGTATGAGCAGTAGGTCTAATTTATGCTGGCCTGTTGGAGTCAATAAGATTCTTTTGGCTTTCTAATCTCTCACTGAAGGCAATGAGTGTCTGGTTCTGCACATTTGCCATGCTGAACAGGTACTTTATCTTAGCTCAAAACCATGATGGGAGGCATCATTTATAGGAGGGGAAGTAGAACCACATGCTGTATAAGTGCTCCTTAGTTCCTGTCACCAACTGGGGCCTGGAGGTCTGTCAATCAAAATGATATAATTATTAGCATTTTCATCTTTGTTTTGCTATTTATACATTTTAGCTAAAGCTGAAATGATGAATAAAGATATTCATCCCATGCATAGCTGAGAACCAGTTACTTAATTATTACATCTGTTTTCTTTTTGTTGTTAATCCCTGCTCAAGCAACAAAATATCTGATCCAGAGCTAGATTCAGATTTTGCTGGCCTCAAATCTAGAAAGTTTTTGAGGTATAGGTTTTGTATCAGTTCCTTCTTGCCTATGATAAAAATGCAGATTATGGCAAGGACCCAAAGTCAATGAATATTCAAGATTTTTAGCAGAAGAATAGTGTATTGTGCAAGCCAAAATTACTGTCCCGTAGTCTTCCACAGATCTTTAATGAAATCAGTGGGATTTATTAAGTACAGCTGAATAAGAAAGAACTGATTCTTAACTTACAAAATCAGATATCTTAATATAATGTCAGATTTTGCAAGTAGATTTAAAAAAATACAGTTTCAGGACTGTCTTTTTAAGTTTTGATAAATAATTTCTTATTACTCAACTAGCCAAATTTTTAAAAGGCTGCTTACAAGCTTATGCTGCTTATGATGAAAACAAGTTTTAAAAGTCTCACAAGGCCTGGAAGGAAGGGTCGCAAGTTTTTACAGGATTAGGCCCTAAATTAGAATGTTTCCACATTTAAGAAAGAATACATCTGGTAGGCAGAAACAAAACCTGCATGTGTATTTACCCAGGGGGACCTGAACTGAGCTTCAGACATTTTTAGGCCAGTGATGAAGTGGAGAGCTTGGACGTATGATGGTTTGGCTTTTCTTTATACTTGGAATGAGACAATTCAGAATGGACTGCCGAATTGAGATGATGAAAAATGTTAATTCAAACCTCTGGTGTGCCAAGAGGAGCACAAGATCCTTGTACTGGGGGAGGAAGGAATTTGTTTGGCTGACTTGCTGAACAACAGGGCCGTAGCTGCACCTGTGGGACGCTTTGACAGGGGGTGCGAGAGCGGCTGTGGTATGTACATCACAGCTCAGGACACATGGAGACAGCACACTCAAAGGATGGGTTGCACTTGTTTAGTGAAATTAAACCTGCATCAAGCTGTCTGATGGTAATTTAGAAGAAACGCTGATCCTTCAGAACCTGCGGATTCGGATTTCCACTGGAATCTTGTCTGGTAAAGATTTAAACTTGATAAGGAGCCAGAGTGCAATGCTTAAACTTTCCTCTTTCTCCAAATCAGTGTGGAGACTTGGATTTGTTACATACCGATGTCATTTTTCTACCAGTAGTGTGCAATGATGTGAGAACTACTCAAACTGATCATCGCCCACAGGATGGCCTTTGCTCAGTGGAATTTTCTTCCAAAATGCTTATTACAGAAAAATAGATAATGCATTTCGAGGATCTAATTCACTGTGTGTCTATTATTAATAACAGTCACATGTAGCTAAGAAACTTGGATTTGTCGTTGCAAATGGCCTGGAGAAGACTGTTAGAGAAAGGGTCAGACAGGACTGATGATGTTACTCATAGGTAATTTCGCTGTTACGTGTGCTTACAGTTCTTATCTGCTCATTAATATTTCATGATACCTTGGAGCTGCTCAATGAAAATATGAACTGTGCTGCATGTGAGTTTTCTATTAAAGCTTCTGCTTTCCAGTTATTTTGACAAGAGGTTTGGGTTCATTTGTCTTTTAAGGAGACTTCTGCATTTCAGCTGAAGATAACAAATTAACTTTCCAGATCTTAAAAATAAACCAAAAACCCACAAACAAACTAAAATACCTTAGCCTCATCCAAACTAAACTGATTGACAAGAAAAATTAATGTCACTCAAAAGAGGGAAGAAAGGATGTGGGTTTTTTGTTCTTCAGTACTAGTTGAGAAACTGTGCCCCTACAATCTCAGTCTTTATCAATTGCCATTAAATCTACAACCTATACCTCAAGAAATCACTTTTATCCTCCTGAGGATCAAGATGACTGTTTCTTTATTGTGTTGCATCAGATTACAACAATCTAAACTCTTAACACGAGTCTCTCATGTCTAACTTCATTAGAAATTACCAGAGAAAACCAACAGTTTTGCTAGAAATGGATTTGGAATAGATAACGTCTGATGGACTCCAGTATCTCTTATCGTAACTTAAAACTGTGTAAAAGTTCATAATTTATCACAGTCCATGACATAAATCAGGACAGAAAATTTTGTAATTCAGCTGTTTAACATTAAAAGTTGTTATACTTTGTATTTTTTCATACTGAAAGCACATTACCAGACTGTCTCCCTTAACTGTGGCAAACAATGCTTGACTTCAGTCATTTGGGGAGACACATTATTATCTCCTGCCTTTTCTATGTTTTGGCTTTGTTATTCTTTCATATATCATCATTGGTTTTCCTTGAGTTTTGCTGTGTGATAATTCCTTTTCATGTTCCTGTTCATCTTCTGACTTCTGCATCTTTCCCTACCTGCCATGTTTTCTTACAACTTTTTTTGCACTTCTGTATATGCCTCCGTAGGCTGATTAATTCATACCATTACTGTGTAATTGTAAGAGGGGAAGCAGATCTTTAGTTTGCTTGTTTATTTCTTCCCTAATCAGATCTTGCATCATCTGATGCAGCCCACATTCTCCCCCGTGACTTGCTGTGTAGAAATGAGTGTTTGGGATGTATACAGTCAAAAAAAGAAAATAGAGTCAAATCCAATATGCTGAGAGCCAGGCGCCTTTCCCAGTTGGAGAGATGCTGAAGTCTGTTTGAAAGATCTCTTTGCTGCTTCCATAGAATTAGACATTTTTGTTCACACTTCAAGATTTTAAAACCAATCTAGAAATAAACACTGAATTGATATCAGATGGTGAGAGTCTGTTCAAGTCCATGAGTAAATATTAGATGCATCCATGCTTTTTTTGTAACTTCCATGCTACTACAGGATACATAGACATTTAATATCCATTTGGGGAGAAATCTGCCTATTTTAGTTAAAAGAAGCATGCTTTATCAGCTAGATTCACAGATCTGAAACATCTTCTCTTCTGTTTATATTTTGAATTATTAATGTGAGTATATCTAAATTAATTCCACGTTCCCTGCTCACGTAGAAGAGAAGGTCTCTACTTGTTATGCTGTTGTGTTTAAATGTCTTCTCTTTAATGAAGCATTATTTTGATGACCTATTCTGTTATATGATTTTGTCCCCTTGTGCTGTGGTGCTTTCTATGCTGATATTTTGTAGCATTTGGGTATCTTTTTAGAACAATTGTCTTTGCAGCTAGCGTTCTGCAGTTTCAAAATCCATCATGAAAGCAAATAATGCATTTAAAACATAAACATACAATGCTAGATGAAAGGATTGTGAAACAGATAAACAGAGGCAGATGGTGCAGATTTAATTAATAAAAACACAAACAGGAAAATAAATCTGCTGCAATGATTTAATGCCTAATTTAATTAAGAAAAAAATGTATTGAAGTCCAGTTATTGCCAGGAAATTACATATTGTGTTTTTTCTATTTGAAGACAAGTGGTTTGTATAAACTTTACAACATTTTGTTGTATGAAGAATCTGACACATTCTAATTGAATTCCAAGGAATTTTGCTCTTTGCATGGAACAAAAATCAGGAGGAAGCAGGGAATGAGGCTCAGGTTGCTAGGTTAGATGTACAGAGCTAGAGGCTGAGGCTGGGCTCTTGAATACCAGGTTAATGCCTTAGCTGTCAGGCCACTGTCTAGCTGGTGGATCTTATGGCCCATTTTGACCCAAAGTTTATTATCATGCTGAGAAACCCTCCCCACTGAAAAGGTTTTTGAAACTAGTGGACAAATATACAGAGTGCAGGGCTGTGTTCCCAAATTGACATATTCCTAAAGGGAGGGAGAACAAAATATAAATAATTATTAACTACAATTCTAACCAATTACTTAAAATAGTTTACAAATTATTAGAACTGGTTAAAAGTGATTAAAAATCAGAGTAGGAAAAACATCAAGAGGAAAAAAGGTATAGAGGAGTTGTCTCATTCTATGTATTTTGCTGTCTATTGTTGCTTTCTTTTTGCATAAAAATTTGAGGACTGTACATGCAAGAAGCAATGATATGGTTATCTGGGATTTGATACACTTTTGATATTATTTTACCCAAATGGAATAGTTTGATTTTGAAACTTAAGCAATTCTCTAAACTGATAAATAAAATCCAGTTTTAAGTGTTGTTTATTCTCTGGAGATAGTGTATTGTTGGCTATAAGTGCAACTTGACTGTAATGTTGGAGTTTGTCACTTCGTGAGATTTTTCTCTACTGCTGCTACTTGCATAACGTCATAAGAGACCAATACTGGAACTAAGTTAATTTTTGTTTTGTGGAGTACTTCACTGGCCAGAAAATAGAAATGAAAGAGAACCTCGTGGGGTGACACAGGAGGTGAGTCTGTGGAATTAAAACCACAATAAATTTTGGATTTAATTTTTTGGGGAGTTTTGGCCTGTTCAATCTGGAAAATACTAGTAAAGAGGCACATGTGTGATTATGCTTCCTGATTTTCGTTTCAGAATTATATCACTGTTTATGGTGGTTTAGCTTTCTGGAAAAGAGGTTGACATTGATAGTCCCAAACACAAGAAAACAAGGAGAAATAGTACTCTTTTCTTGTTGAATCAAAGAGATTTTACTTCTTTTTCCTCAATAAACTAAAATAAAAGATTTATTTTAGGTCAATCTGAGATTAATTTCCTTTTTATTGCCTTTTTTAGTCAGAGAAGCAAAAAAAATCAGCTCTTGCTAGACTCTTCAGTGTTTCAGACAGACTGTTGGAGACTGGTAGGAAAGACATTGGTTTACACGCAGCTTTTCTGTACTAGAATCAGCTAAAACAGGACCCCTGGGCACTCTCAAGTGCCTGGGAGTGACATGGGGACATCAGCCCTGTCTGACCCAGTTTGCAAGCAAGCCCCACTTGCAGGATGCCCCGCAGACAGTGTGGGGTCAGAGAGGCCTGGAGGGATGAAGGGGTTGGAGGGGTGACGTCTCCAGCCTCCAATCATCCAGCTGCTCATGGTTTTTCAAGCACTGGTTATGTTCATCAAGAGCAGTCTCCGAGTGACAGGATCATTCTTATCAATCTTCTTTCTGCTTCCATTTGCCACACAGAAAGGGCTGTAGCTGGTCTCCTTGAGTTTGCTGATGTCTCGTCACCACTGTCAGCTTGTCTTGCTGGCTGAGTGAGGGCAGACTCCTGGCTCTGGGAGCATTTTTAGGAGGGCATCTGTTCCCTGGCACTTCCTTCTTCAGCTGTACTGTTTGTTTGTCTCTGTGTGCATGAATGTGTGAGAAGAGGGTAACATCTCCCTGGATTATATTTAGGTATGCTATGGTTTTGATAGGTAAATAATTCTGTAAAAACACCGTTAAAAAGTTCAAGAGTCCTCTCATAAATTTCTTTAACTAATTTTATCATTATCAGAACACCGTTCTGGTCCAATCTATAACCTTCAGGGAACTCAGGCTTTTTTGTAATTGTTACTCAGGATTAGTATTGTAGAATAGGTCTAGTGCCTCAAAATACTTCAAATATTATAGTAATTGTTTTCCTCCACTAATGATCCGTGTGGGTTGTTTGTTGCTTTTATGTTGCTTTATACTGTTTTATATGTTGACTGTTAATCTTACTTACCCTGTATAAAAAGAAAAAAATACAAAAATTATCTTTTTATCTGCTACACTTAAAAAAATTTTTGAAGGAAATCCTCTTGGGGGTTCTACTGGTTTATACTTGAATCTTAGTCCATTGTAGATACTGATTATTTTCCTTTTATGGAACAAAATTTAAAGTGAAAGAAGAATTTGGGATTTCTGCTGAGCTGAAAGAAGTGGCATTAGTTTCTTTAAACAGGACTTAACCTTGTTTACTGAAGCAAAATAAAGTTCAGAAATGGAACTAAAAATCTAAGGATGAAATAGAGGGAACTAGAATAGGTGCTGAAATTAAGCTGGAAATATTGTATTGAGAGATTTTCTAATTTTTTACTGCATATTATTTGTAATTTATCGTTTGTAGGTATAAGAGATGAGGAATGCAGGATGGTCATTTGTGCAGATATTTGCAAGAGAAAATATACTTATTGGAGTGCACCTCACTTGCTACCTTCTACATAAGCTAATGTTCATTTAGCAGTCTTCATAGCATAAGCCTCTCACAAAAAGACTGTCACATTCTTCATCTGCAGCATTCTTAAAAATTTGTCTTGCTGTCAGGCTGTTTTAGGTTTTTAATAGTGCATAAAATCTTACAGACTTCTATATCTCCTAAAACATTCTCATGCATAATGCAGAAGTTAAAATTCACATGGGTGAGAAGTTTCACAGATAAGAGGCCATCTATTAAGAAAGCATGTGGTTGCCCTGTGAGTGCAATTGGAGTTGTAAACATTATCTGGTAAAAGTGAGGTTTCCTGGGGCTGCAGTATGTAAAGCCTGTTACATCTTCTGGTATTAATCATAATAAGTGTTTTATCTTTGGCTGTCATGTTTAGTTTCTGCATGCAATTTACCTCTCAGGCAAGCTGTTCACAGTATCGGCTAAGCTTATCTCTGAACTTATGGTCTTCAAGTACCTAAATGTATTTCCACCAGAGTTCCCACAGTTAATGTGGCAAAAGCCAACATAAGTGCTATTTTAAGATGGCACTGCATCCCTTTACAGAAAAAAATAGTGTTGCTTGTATTCTGATCACTCCTATCAACCAAAGTAAAGCTTAACTGCCTTTACAAGTCCTACACTCTACTGTAATTTTATTATGACCTATTTTCAGATAGACTTTCTGTACACACATAGTTTATCTTGACTCCAAATGTCCTTCACACATGTTATCTCCTATCCTCTAAAGTGCCTTTACTGCCACAGGACTTCCACATACAAAGCATGTCATTATCTGTCTGACTCCAAAGGCATGTTTAGCAAGATGCAAAAGCATGAAGGCAACACATGGTCCCTGTCCCAGAAAGTCTACCAACAAAACAATCAGTTTGCTTCAGGAGTAGCAATAGCCCTCTGAGAGGAAGGCAAGGCGGGGGGCGGAAAATACATTGAAGAGTTTTGTGAGTGGCTCTATTTGCACGATGATTTCAAAATAATATGGAGAAAGAGGTCAAAGATTAGACAGCTCTTAATATTCTACTCTGCATGACCCCATCTTACTGCAATACTCTCATGATCTGCTAATAATCCTTTATAATTAAGCTTCCAGCCTAATATTAAAATGTAATCCACATGAACACCAATCAGAGCATACAGCAAGAAGTGAAGTGGTTACCACTTTGAGTTATGCATGGCAAGCACTATGCAGTTTTAATTTAAAATCTTTAAAATATTTGGCCCTTGATGTAAAGACAAATGAAGTTTCACTTCTGATATAGACAAATACAATACATCTGGTTCAGACCTGCTGCTGTGACACTTTGCCTTCATGAGGCTCACCAAAAGAACACAGAAACATTGCTACTGTGAGAATGGAACTGCGCTACCTTGGCATGAATGCCAGAAAGATTTTGTAACAGCCTGTAAAACAAATGGACTGGATTCATAGTTGATAAACTTTGAATTTAGCCTTCTGGGTTGGGTATTTTATATGAAGTCCATATACCTGTCACCGCAATCACCATGGCTGGAGAGTCAACTGTTTTCTTCTCCTTGTGCTGGTGTAACTCTAAGAACTCAGCTGAAGCTACAGAGTTACAGCAAATGTGACATTTTAGTCTATGTTTTTGTCTATTCCATTTCCATTTGTTATTTCAGATTCTCTCTGTGGATTCTTATACCCTTAAAACACTTTCAAATTAGTTGTCACGAGTGTGATTGGGCTATTCTGTATATTGAAATGGATAATTCCCTTTCCTCCTATCTTTCCCATGCATAAAACTACTCATTAGAAATCTCCCCTGTAAAAATACTTGTATTCTGAACAATTTACTTTTTGCTCTCAAAAATGCGAAAAATTAACAGTCCATGATTCTAGCCCAATGTAAGAGAAACTACAATTTTTTTTTTAGAATTGAGGTAAATATTTGGAAGTACCAGTGCCTTCAGTCCAAAATATTTGTAAGCTAATTATTCCCATGAACATAAAATGGAAACTGAGTTGCAGCAGTATGCACTCAGAAGAGTTCAAGGGGAAGAGCAGCAGGAATATTAGTTCATAGTAATCTTTTGATTGGCCTTTTCAGATTGAAAAGGGCATTTTTAGCTTTTATGGGTTAAGCTAGAGTAAGCCTGTTCTGAACCATGGAACATACAGTTTTTGCATTTGAGTAAAACAGGAAAAGACTGCAACTTAAGTTGTATTTCTCATTTCTTTAATGAATCTTTGCAAACTAGCTAAGAATGTTTTCCACTAATGACATATAGAGAAATTCTAAATACCTAATTAGTGTCTAGAGAGCTGAGTAACTAGGAATTGCCAGAGTTATTAATATCTAATACGTATTGCTTTAATTAGCCAAATCCATAGGTCAACATTAGCAACAATTTTCCAGTCCTGGAAAATTTCATTCCAGAATTTGACACTCAAGTTCCTTCAGCTGCCAGGCAGCCTCCATGAATGGCCAGGACAAACTGAGGCAAGAGGGTGAAGGGCACGAGAATGGGTATTGCTTTGAGCAGAAAGTTGGGTTGCCAAGCATTGTCCACGTGTCATTGCCAAATGGAATTGCTTTCCAATTTTGGAAGGAACAAGTTGTGACTAAGAGAAGCTTTATGTCATCAATGGTGAGATTGACAGAAAGGATGCAAAGGACGTTTCAGAATAGAAAGGCACAACAGACAGCACTTGCAGCAGCTACTGCAGCTGGTTTCACTGCTTTAGAGCCAATGTTACTTTTCTCACACTCTAGTCTCCTTTGACTTCCAGAGCAGATTACAGAAATTATGATAATCATTACTTTCAGCACTATATTATTTTTTTTTAAGTTTTATTATCTTCTTTTCTATTATTTTGTATTTTATTATTATTTATTTTATTATTTTTCTATTATTTTTTATTATCTTTCTTTTCTATTATCTTGGGGTGGTTAGTAGGACAAGAGAGGTTCTCCTCCCCCTCTATTCTGCCCTGGTGAGGCGGCATCTGGAGTATTGTGTCCAGTTCTGGGCCCCCCAGTTCAAGAAGGACAAGGAACTGCTTGAGAGAGTCCAGCGCAGAGCCACAAAGATGATTAAGGGAGTGGAACATCTCCCTTATGAGGAAAGGCTGAGGGAGCTGGGTCTCTTTAGCTTGGAGAAGAGGAGACTGAGGGGTGACCTCATTAATGTTTATAAATATGTCAAGGGTGAGTGTCATGAGGATGGAGCCAGGCTCTTCTCAGTGACATCCAATGATAGGACAAGGGGCAATGGGTGCAAGCTGGAACATAGGAGGTTCCACATAAATGTGAGGAAGAACTTCTTCACAGTGAGGGTAACAGAACACTGGAACAGGCTGCCCAGAGAGGTTGTGGAGTCTCCTTTTCTGGAGACATTCAAAACCTGCCTGGACATGTTCCTGTGTGACCTGACCTAGGTGTTCCTGCTCTGGCAAGGGGATTGGACTAGATGATCTTTTGAGGTCCCTTCCAATCCCTAACATTCTGTGATTCTGTGATTCTTTACAAGAAAAATAGCAAAAGAGAAAAAAAGCCCATGGAAGGAGAGAGCAAGCAGCCAAAAGAGAGAGCACATACTTACTTCCTTAGGCATGTTACTGTTTTGAAGGTCACATTAAGGTTTAATTTTGTTTCCCGCTCCTTCCTTCACAATAAAATCTAGATTAAACTGTATGGAAAAGCAGGAAACAAAGCTAAAACTGTATTTTCAGGAGGGGACTTGGACTAAGCACGGGAAGTAGCCTGGCCATGATTTTTTAGGGCACAGCATGATGGTAACATGGTAGATGGACAGTTTATCCTTTATAGGTAGAAATATACTAAAATTTTCTGCGTTTAAATATTCATGCTATTTTTACAAAGCAGTGCAATAAAATATATGTGGTATATTGCAACACCAGGAAAATATGTGTTATTGATTTGTAAGTAATTAGAATTCAGTTGCTTTAAGAATGTGAAGAGACATATTTCCAAGTACGTCTGTAGATGTGAATATAATTTCATAGAAGCACAAGAAAATAAAGATAAATGGGTTTGGGTATACACAAAACATAAATTAATGTATTGCTCTAATTTAAATAAAACAAATCCTTATTTACTTAGTAAGTGCCATCTCTGTGATTCTTATGATGTATCACTTGATGTAGTTGACTTTCACTGTAGTCAGTGAAATCTTGACCAGAATAAGTTTAAAGACCACGGCCAGTAAAGATCATGGTTAGTATATCTGCTGAGGGAGCTAATAAAACTACTTATTGGCTGAGGCCAATTGTATGAGGTTCAACAAAGGCAAGTGTCGGGTCATGCACTTCGGTCACAACAACCCCATACAGCGCTACAGGCTTGGGGAAGAGTGGCTGGAAAGCTGCCTGGTGGAAAAGGACCTGGGGGTGTTGGTTGACAGCCGGCTGAACATGAGCCAGCAGTGTGCCCAGGTGGCCAAGAAGGCCAACGGCATCCTGGCCTGTATCAGAAACGGTGTGACCAGCAGGAGTAGAGAGGTGATCATGCCCTTGTACTCGGCACTCGTGAGACCACACCTTGAGTACTGTGTCCAGTTCTGGGCACCACAGGATAAGAAGGACATTGAGGTGCTGGAGTGAGTCCAGAGAAGGGCAATGAGGCTGGTGAGAGGTCTGGAAAACAGGTCTTATGAAGACCCACTAAAGGAACTGGGGCTGTTTAGTCTAGAGAAGAGGAGACTGAGAGGAGACCTTATTGCCCTCTACAACTACCTAAAAGGAGGTTGTAGTGAGGCTGGTGTTGGTCTCTTCTCCCAAATTACTAATGACAGGACAAGAGGAAATGGCCTCAAGTTGTGTCAGGGGAAGTTTTGATTGGATATCAGGAAGAAGTTCTTTACTGAGAGGGTGGTTAGGCACTGGAACAGGCTGCCCAGGGAGGTGGTAGAGTCGCCATCCCTGGTAGTGTTTAAAAAATGAGTGGATGAAGCACTTGAGGCCATGGTCTAGTGGTTAGGGAGATGATGGGATAAAGGTTGGACGTGATGATCCTGGAGGTCCTTTCCAACCATAATTATTCTATGATTCTATGATAATTATCAAACCCAACAGAATGGACTGTTCAGAGTTCGAGGAAACCTAATTTAGAGAACAGCAAGATGGGGCTGGATCCAAAGTGTCAGTTACACATTTTCTTTGAGAAAAGTAACCTCTCACTAGGGTGCTAACTTGCTCTGCTTATATTATTTATGTAAACCATGTTAATGGAAAAAGTTGCAGCCTGGTATTATTAATTAAATTGGAGAACAGAACAATAAATGCTTGATGTAGTAAATATGTTTAAATTAAGCCTGATCTTAAAATATGTATGATTATACTTTGTACCACAGTCAGAAAGGAGGAAACCATGAAAAAGTTTGTAGTGGAGAAGGCAGGAGGCAAACTCGAGGTGATAATAGTGAGGTTAGCTATTGATGGTCGGGAAGATGATTTGGTTTTGGAGTAGTTTCCCACATTTTTATGCTTGTGTATTGGATTGCACTGCAGTGTCCTGGAGGGAGCAAACCCTGCTGATTCTTAAAAACCATGCAGATATGAAGTAATAAAAGGAAAGGGAACAGGGAGAATGTATCCCTGTCTTTTCTGCAGTGACTATTAAATCTGCCCTGGCATAGTAACTGAGAAACCTACCTATTCCTATGGTATCTCTGAGGAGAGAGAGGTAAAAGCATCAGGAGTTTGCCAGAATAAGGACTGGATTATGAGTATACAGAGACCTAAATATCAGACTTAATTCTGACAAGTCAAAATGACTGCTATTACAGACCTCAGTTCTAGAGTGTCTTCTAGTTATAAGCCAAGATTGTCCTGGCTTTGTGCTTAAATTAGGCTGACAGAGCTGCCAGGGGAAAAAAAAAATGGTTAAAATGTCTACATTTTTATTATAAAAGCTAGGGAAGGAAATATTTCAGCTAAACCTTGAAAACTATTTCTTCTTGTATTGCCCTAGCAGCTAGTAACAGATGGGAAGGGAGAAGAGCTAGACGTAAACCAGAAGTTCTTCAAAGAGCATGTGTGAATGGGTGCAGGCAGACCCACACTCTTCTGCTGCAAGCTGGTCAGGGGGCAGCCGTGGTGAGGAGACAGAAGACTGCATTAGTGGGGGCCTGTGCCTCCACGGGACAAAGGGTTGTTGTGGTAGGGCCATGTAATATCCAAATCAGTTCAGTGCCATGGTTCACCAGGGCAGTCAGCATCCATGCTGGAGTACTACCGCATGCAAAGCCTTTGGAAAGCCCTCTTGATAGGATAAGGGGTAATGGTCTCAAGTTGTGCCAGGGGAGGTTTAGATTGGATATTAGGAAAAATTTCTTCACTGAAAGGGTTATCAAGCACTGGCACAGGCTGCCCAGGGCAGTGGTGGAGTCCCCATCCCTGGATGTATTTAAGAGATGTGTAGATGTGGTGCTGAGGGACATGGTGTAGTGGTGACTTGGCAGTGCAGGGTTACTGGTTGGACTTGATGATGTTAGAGGTCTCTTCCAACCAAGGCTGTTCTGTGATTCCTCTTATGCATCTTCCTCAGTTTGTTTCGGGAGCCTGCATCATGAGCATTATTGGCTGATGTAGATCGTCTGCTCCACATAAAGAGGATGTAGAGACATGAGGAAGCTGAACTACAACTCCTCTGCTTCCTGTGACTGCACTGACAGGTAGAAATGCTTCAGGCTTCAGATTAAACATTACGAAGTTAGGCATGTGTTAATTTTCTTTTTTATTGAAACGATGACTTTTCTACAGTGCAGATTCTCCACACACAAAAATGTTTAATGTGAATCACTGTTTTTCTCCTCTTGCAAAACCCTAGAAGTTCCAGGGGAAAAGAAAAAAAAAAAAAAAAAAGACAGATCTGAGCACTGGTCCATACTGGGATGATGAGCCCAAGTTATTGGGGCCAGGGTGTGGTTAAGTGGGAGATGAGGAATGACAAAAAATAGTAGGGGATCAGATCATTATGAGCTGTCTCCTAGGTAAAGAGCTTGAATTCAAGAGCATTAATGTTACGCTTGGCACTGCAACCTTAACTTCCTTTTCTTATCAGTTTATTTGCTGGTGTGTTTGTATTTATAAGTAGAGCCATACCAGATTCAGACATTCATGCAAATATTTCTTCTGGCAAGTACACTTTAAATTTCTGTCTGACTCTGCACTTGAGAAATTGTATTAAAAAACACACTGTGGACTGAATGTGCGAATTCTTATGTAGAGCTTTTTAAATATTCTAAACTGTTACTGTTAGTTCATATTTTCTGAAAACCTGAACTGAGGTTCGTTGCAGAATTTCTGTTCTGACTTTCAGACTGCAAGACACATTCTGTCTCTGTTTTTTAAAGTGTAAGATTTTCCTGACAGCTCCTTGTAGAGCTCCACTTCCAATCTGTCCCCAGGGAAAGCACTATAAGATAGGGAGTTTGTTTATTTTTAAGCTTTTGAAACTTACCTTTTACTCAGTACATGAACCAGTGAAAATTAAAGCAGTAGAAGGCCTTCCTTTTGCTTCTATAGATTGCAGACTGGGTTCTAAGTGCTATTTCATTCCTATGAAGTTTCTGCCCTTTTCCCCTTCAGATGTCTTGACCAAAATGAAAATCCAAATAACAATGAAATTACTTTTAGTGCTTCTCCTCTCTCTCCCTTACTCCCCCTTTTGCCCAATATCAAAAGGTTAATGAACCAAGTCTCCACTGTTTAGATTTTGTACGAAGTACAAAGAAATATGTTGTGAATAGCTGATAAGTGACATGATCAATAATAGGGAAACATTTTCCAGCTGGTGTTATATAAAGGAAAAATTATCAACAAAGACCCTGGCATTGTCAACGTTGGTTTGTAATATATTGATAAGTTACAGATTAGTCACTGCATTTTAAACAATTGTAATGTTGTCCACTGAACCATGTATATTTGGGTCATCAAACATGCTAAAGCTCCATTTCTGAGTGTAATGGCAGACCTTTAAGCTGTGCCTAATGAACTTCTGCATAGCGCAAAGTTAGTAGCTTTCTAACAGACCTTTTTTCAAACATGCCTTGCCATTACAAACCTAGTTTAAAACAGTAAGTACAAAAGCAAAGAGGTGTTTCAGCTTAAAAGCATGCATTTCCTAGGTAACTGAGGTATGGTTATTTTGAAATAAATTTGTTTAATGTCCCTGAAGACTAAATGCTATTTGGCAATCATGAATAAAATTATTGGGCAGTAGCTTTCTAAGTTCTCGTGTAACTCCTGTGGCACTATATTTTGATTAAGAAATGGGCTATCTGATGTTCTCTCAAAATTCTGGTGCTGTGTCCATTTATTGGAGCCTAAGAACATTTGCAGAATGGAAATTTTTGTATGTATTTTGAGGAAGAAGCAATACTTAAGAGGAGAGATCCTATGCATATAACACTGAAATTTGTTATGGAACTGCATGGAATTTCTTTTACATCAGTATTTTACCTGTCATTTATGTAGACAAAAGGCTAAGCACAAGCACATGATTTCCTACGCACAATTTTGGTTTGTATCAATTAATTGCCCAGGGGGATTCATGCCTGAATGAACTGAAAATTCTTGTTCCTATGAAAGTCAGTGGGAGTTATGTTATGGACTTGCAGAGTAAAAACAAAAGTAAAAAAGGATTGTTGGATGTAGGCTGATTTTTCCAAAATCTCTCCACAGTTTCATCTTTCCAATTTTGCTTTAACTAATAATGAAAAAATTACTTTGAAAAAAAAAAAGCCTTTATAGGAAAGAAAATGAAAAGAAGTTCTGATTTTGAGCAAAATTATCTGACAGAGAGATAAGATGTATCTTTTAAACTACTGCCTTCTCCCTTAAAAGAGTTGTCAACTCCCCAAAGACAAACTGCTGTCTGAAACTTTAATGAACTTTTCTGTCAACAAAATAACTGTTATTTTGAGATGAGCTGAGAGAAAAAAATAAAAATAAAAAAGAGCATAGATAATGAAAAAACATTTGCTTTAATCGTTTTTCACATCGGGTTATTTTAAAAGTAACCAATATTTTTTGCCAAATATTTGTCTCTGTATTGCTTAGGGAAGTGCTTGTGGGGATCTTAAAATAGCAATGAGGGCAAATTTAGAAGCTCATAAAGGATCAGCAGTTCTTTGGTATGTGAAAAATAGGAAAAGTGTTAGAATGAGTACCACATCTAGAAAGAGTGTGATTTTAAAACTCTATCCCTGCATTTAAAAGCAGCAAGAGTATTTTAAACTTCTCTGGAATCTGTAGCATTTGTAAGATCTATTTATTAGCTGCCACAGGCACAACACTTCTAAGAATGAATAAAACCATTTAAACATTTCCCAGGACTCCTGAGACCGAGATGTGTGCTTTGCATGTATATGTAAAGCATAAATATGACTGTGTGTAAGTGCATGGGAAGGAAGAACAATTTTCCTTTCTTCCTCTCCAGAGAATGCCTGAAATTTAATTGAGGTAAAATAAATGTTCTTATCAGAAGGCACAATAGACCTTCCCAGTTTTGTTTGTGGCAGAGTTCAGGAGCCCTCCCCATGAGTTACTCTACCTTCCCCCACTTCAGATATTAACCTGGACATCATGCCTTCCATACATTAAATGAGCTGTGCGATGTTTTATTACTTTTCTCATGTGGCTAAGCTTAGTGTGGCTTTTAAGTGTTCCTTGGTATGCCGTGCTTACGCAAGTTATTTTCTGCTGTGGATTGTTGATGCTGCAGCAGCAGATAGAGGGATGTGTCTTGAATTCCAATGAGGAGAAGGCGTTGGTTTATTTTGGTTTTTTGAGTACTGAGTGAGTATTTTGAAAAGATTTGTAACTCAGATTTTTCTCTATTTCAGGCTGAAAACATTAGAAATGAATTGTCTTAAGTGCTGCCAGGAAATAATTATATGTCTTTAGAAAGTAAATTTAGAATGTATTTATTTGTAAAGTTGTTTATGAAAATCTGTTTCAGCTAGTGACTTATATTACGTTCAGTGTGGATCTCCACAAAGTGCAAATGAACAAACAGAAACCCTAGAGCGCTGAAAAGCTAATTTTTATGAGACTAATTTTTATGAAATTGGACAAAAGCAATGGGTAGAAAGTTTGTCATTGAGAACCTGAATTGTAACTAAATTAGTTTTTCTTTCTTTGTGCTAAATTATTTCTGACCTTGTCCTGACAATTAGGGAAAATTTATAAGCAATGTGGTGGGCAATTGAAGTGATGTGTATATTTTCTCAAACTCCTTTTGAGGATTAAAACCTTTCAGTGTGTTCTATCCATCTGCTTATTTAGTGCTCATATTACTGGAAGCAATCCTTTCTTCCTCCAGCAGCGATGCTTAGATCCTTAGTTCTTAAGGGTTGTGTATGAAACAGATTTTAAGGGATCCAGCCCTGATTAGAACAGTTAGCCTGTTAATGTCCTATGTATTTACAGTGGATTATTTGAAGGGAAGCAGGGGTTAAGTCAGCAGGTCTCTCGGCTTCCCCAGGGGTTAACCTGGCAGCCTGTTTGGCACACACAGGAGGGCTGACAGGTAGCAGGATTTGTCTAAGCAGTGTGCATGAGAGCCAACAAGGAAAACTGAATGCTCTGGATTAGTTTTGGATTATGTTGTCAGAGTGAAGCCTGACGGACAAACTGCAGAGGAATAAAATGCAATCTGTTTGGGGAAAGAGACAGCGTGCATAGCTTTCCTTTTTCAAGAAATGACAAGAAAAATCATTAATAATTTGTAAATCCATGTCCATTAACTTTTCTCTTTGTTATCCCAAGACAGTCTTTTTAACATGATTTTGCCACTGTTCTATATCTGTTCTTTCTTGTGACAGATGGCAAGATAGATATAAAATTGCAATAGTACAGTATAAACCATAGGGAAAAAAATCTAGAAATCATAGCACCTGGAATTGCTTAAGGTGGAATATTGGGGGTGGGGTTTTTTTCTCTGCCTTTTTGTGGCGAAAGATAAAGTTTAATATATTTTACATACTCTTCCTAGTCTATAGTTTCCTTTGTGTGGTCATCATTTATTTCAAAATACTGGAAGCAACATTTTGTTATTTTTTCTATTAAAGCAATTGCATCACCAATATTACTAACACAGTTGATTCCCTGTTTTGCTTCGTCTGTTTATTTCATTGTTTCACTGCTAAACTACTTAATGTTTACAAGAGGGGAAAAGCATTCAAAAAAAAAACAAAACACAACCTTTCCCTCCCCTCAAAAAAAAAAAAATTGTATCATTTTTCATTGAAATAGTGTTTGTCCTTGCAAATGTCACTTAGTTTGTTAACAGTGACTTCTTTGGCTATGAAAGAATAGTTTCTGCTCATGAAATTCAGTCAGATCTGATTTTCAGAAGGTTACTTGAGGGGATGGTGGGGCAGAGAGGAGAGGGGAGTTCTACAATTATTTTTTTATAATAAATAAAGGAACATGCTAAATGTAAGCAGGCAAATAAACTGTGCTTAAGAAGAAAATAAAGTCAGGGAAAGAATGTAAAAAGTATCGTGGACTTGATCTTTGTTAAGTTTATACGGATTTGTTCAGTTTTCACACTGTCTCTTTTTTTTTTACCAAAATGCCAAAACTATTTTGTGGCATCCTTAATACAAGAAAATATGATTCATCAGTTACAGCTGTTTGGATTTTGTTGTTGCTGAGGTGTTAGCAGAGTAAAACAAATCATAAATGTATTACGACTAGAATTGTAATAGTACAGCCAAATGATTTGCAGGAAAAAGTGATTTATTTTTTTTTCTGCTTATGAGTTATCCAAATGTAGACTCAATGCATTTCATTTTGGAAGAGTACAGTAAACACTATATGTGAATTAATCTTGGTCTGTTTACATCTGTGTGCAGTTTTTGTGGCTATTCACTATATCAAATTTGAGGTGAGTTGGATTCGTTTTCAGTGAAATGTACATCAAGTTCTAAGAAAGATTTTGGTGCTAACGTTCCAAGTTTTATTATTTTTCCCTAAAATGTGTTCTATCTGAAAGCAGTCTTGATAGCTATTTTGTTTACTCAGTTATTTTTGAAAAGTAAGTAGAAAAGTATGAGGAATTGCTGTAGCCAGCTTTTACTTATCAGTGTAAAATTTGCTTTTGGTTATAACTCAGCTTTGACTAAAAGTAATGTGTTTTCCCTTGCTGCAGTGAACCCATCTGAATATAAGACACCAAGGCATCTCGAATGAGTTGTTACTGGTCTGATTGCAATGTATAAAACTGTTGTTTTGTGCAAGTTAAATGCTAATTTCCAATTGGCTGATAGAGGCGTTTTTTAATGAAGTAAAAATAGAGAAATATTTTGGGTTTCATAGTAAGGTCTTTGTAGAAAATTTCTGGAGAGTACCTCTTGACTGGGGGAAGGGGAAAGAAGGAACCTCTGTACAGCTGCTCCCGTAACACAGTCTTATCCCCTCAATTTAAAACAGCAGAGTGGATGATATAACAAAATATCACTCTTTTAATAGTAGATGCTACGTAAGCGTGTGTGCATATGTACATCACCTTATTCATAAAGTAATCTCAGGACATTTATCTTCCATATAATCTGTTAGAAGTATTAGCTGGCTACCTGGGAGTGAGAGAAAGCAAGCAGTAAAAACATCTCCTATGGAGTAAAATGTTTATGCCCAAACTCATCCTGACTGAGTTCCTGCACCACGTATATTGCTGTTGGCTGACTCTAGATCTTTATAACTGCTTCCTTAATAGGAAACAACAGCACAGAGTACAATTCAGGCTGGATTAATTTGGGCCATGTCACATGTCAAATTTTAAAACATTAAATATTTTTTTAAGATTAAGCATGTGCTTCGTTGCTTATCTGACTCAGGGTGGCTAGATTTGGTCCTGGAAGCACTGTTGTTGGTACCTTTTATTCCTGTTTTGCAATGAATGGATAGAAGTCTTGTAAAAGCCATGTAATCTCTCTGGGCTTCTCTTTTGCCTTGAAAATAGTAATAGTCTTTCATAGAAGTTGCAGAGACTGAAAATTATTCTTTGGGATTTCTGTTTTCTAGGTAAAAGTTCAATGATTCAATTGTACATAGTTGTCAGTGCTTATAACTAATCAAGCTTTTCAGAAGTAGTCATACTATACTTCCATCTCTAAAATTTCAGTCCAGATGAAAATTTTAGAGGTATTATAAATCTTTGTTATAGTTATGGCTATTCATTAAGAAGTCTTCTGCAAGTGTTTTTTCAACTATTTTGAAATAACCAGAGAGTTAGGCTGGGAGAGCATTGTAGTTTTGTTTGTGTCACCTTGAAGGTAAAAGTACCTGGAGGAGAGTGCTAGAGTAGCAAAACGTACGTTTAAAAGGCAAAAAAAATTAAATCATTTGCTACAGACATGTTTTGATTTTGTAACCAGTTTTCCACAGCGGAACATTTATTTTCTTGTGTTTCTTGCATCCTTTTCCACTAATATAAGTATTACAGGTTCAGGTTTTTAAATGATGTCTATCATCAATATTGTTTGTGTATAAAAGAACTAAGACAATTTACTGGTTTATCAGTGTGTTTCTCTGGACATTCACAACATCCACATTCACAAACTTGAGTATTTGAACTAGTGAATAGGCCCATGACATTTTGTATCCTGCGTGTTTGAAAAACGTCGTATACACATCTCCATAATCTGTAGTGGTCAAGTGGTTATTTCATCTATTTCTGAACTAGAGTTAAAACTCAGCAAATGTACACAATAATTTGGGCCAAAGGTCAAAGAAAACTCCAGAAATATACAGGCATAGATGCAGTATAACTTATGTGAGGAATTTAATTAACCACTAAAACATAGAGCAATACAGTAATATAGAGCAATATCTAATGATGAATGATAGTCAAAACTTCAATATGTCTCTATAGAGAAAAGCCATCAGTTCTATTCACACAGTATTTTACAGTGTATTTTAAATTAATCAGTCTCTTAAGCTCTCCCAGTAAAGAACAGTACCCGAATAACGGCCAGCAGGAGCTGCATGTTGCTGCCATTTGTCCTTCCTGAAGACAGGTCTATTTCAGGTGTGCAGAACTTTTCTGAACTGATGGGAATCACATCACAGTTTGTGGTGGCTGCAAACCATAATTCCATGGGAATAAAAACAAGAAAAATGCTGTTAATTCTGTTATTCGGCTTTTAAGCCTTTGGGCCAAGTTGTCTGACCAAACCTGGATTAGTCATTGATTTCTTTGTCATGAATTTATGGGAGGGGACAGAGTACAATAAAAAACTTCAGAATGCTCCTCTTTGTGACATTAGTAATAGTAACTTTATGAAAACTTTAATATCCTGTTCTCCTTTTCATAGAGGATAAGCTAGACAACAACACATAGAAATAACTGAAGTAGTAAATTATCAAGAGACATACAATTTTAATGGAAATGAATCCATAAAACTATTGCATATATCCTCCTGTTCTAGGGGAATAAAAGTCTGCATGACTTATTTGCATGAAAGCATTTGTTAGGTATGCACACTAAAAAACTTTCCAAGCTACTGAAAAAATATGACTTCAGTATTGTTAACACTGCTTTTCAACAAGTTGTGATGCATAGAGTAAGCAAATAACCTAAGATGTCCCTTAGCTGATTACTTGTGTATCATATTTTTGTTCTGCAATGTGTCATCCTTGATTCTGTGAGGTTTAAATTACATTGTTGGTTCCAAAGTTCACCTGAAAAGAAAGACGTTTCCCAGCACTGAAGTCACACTGTCTTTAACTCAGTCTCCTACTGACTTCCGGTATGTCCCTTCAGGCAACTCTTAGACATAAGAACTTATTTCAGAACTAGAACTATAGCTCTACTCTGCTGTGCTGCAGGTTGCATGCAAACACTCTTTTAATCTCTATGTGAATATAATAAATAGGGTGATGATCAAATATTCTGGTTTGTCTTGCAATGCAGGCTCTGTCCTGGTATTTCAAGGACTGGTTTCTGGATGCTGATTTGTCCTTGAGCAGTATTAGGGACATTAGATTTTAGTAGCTGGTTACACTTGCACTACTGCAGCAAGAGCTGATGCATTTGCAGGGCTTTGCTAGACTGCCTTGACTCAGAAAAAAATCCTTTGGAATACAAGCTTGAAATACCACATCCAAACATGTTATGGGAAAGAGATCTCCACTGTTCACACCCAAATCAATGCTGCCAGGCTCCCCTGGGCTACAATTGAAAGTACTTGTCTGATTTTGAATTTTCCTGCATCTAAGTCTTGCATCTCCCATATTTCTCAAAGACATTTTCATCTTCACTATCCTCTTAATGATACCGAATTCATAATGCACTTCTTTCCAACCTTCCAGTTTCTATATCTAAACATAGGCACACAGTATATATTTAGTTTACAAGTTGAAAGAGTGTGTGGATGACGCATTTCTATTTCCTCTCTTACCTTTATGATATTTCAAAATATATGCAAGCCTGTGAGACTCTGAGTGAGAGACCAGTCTTTCAGTATTAGCTTTTTTATATATAGCAGCCTTCCTTCATTTACAGGTCATCTAAACTCTACTTAAGCAGTGACATCCAGTGCACAGGTTTGAGAGGGCTCGCAGGGTTAATTCTGTCATTACTTTGTTGACATGAAGCATGTTACAGCTTTCAGCTGAAAATGTTACTTGTAATCTTTTAATCCCAAATTAGGTCAACATTTTATCAAGTTAATCTAACATGAAGATTAATTAGGCTAGTTAACACGCGCACAGAGGTTATTTGTTTTGAGTCTACATTTAATCAAGGAGTTAGTCCTTAATACAATAGACAGCCTCCCCCCTGCCCTCTAACCCTAGCTACAGCTCATTACATCATTTTGGTATCACACACTGTTTAGGACATAAAATTAGGAAAAGGCCAAACTGAGTTTCTTATTGAATGCACCCACAAACTCAGCTGAAACAAAACCAATGCCTTTTACTATAAGGAAAATGGACTGTCAAAAATTTTATAGATTTTCAAAATTAAATCTGTCATAGATTATTTTAAATATTTTTAGGGAAAAAAAAAAACATTAAACTGCTCTAAAATTTCTTTTGAAATAATTCCATGACATTCCAAGATAATTCTTCATGTAAGAATTATCAGCATTTGAAATGTGGAAGATGCATGATGTTTTTTAAAACAAGATTTATACTACCATTAAATCCTTAAGGCTACAAAATACAGAATGGCAGAGAAAAACTGCTGAAAGAAATGTGCCAGGCAAAATGGAAATTTTATCAAGAGGGTTTCTCAGATCTGCATTGGAGCTTCTCTCAAAATCAAACTGTCTGAACAGCTAGCACCATGCCTGCTAGAGTACTAACCTGAGACATAAGAACTCTAGTTTGGACTGCAGCTGCTGGGCCTGTTGTGCAGCAGGTTTTTGACTCAGTCTCTCAGTCTCAAGTAAATTTAAGTAACCAGCAGACAACTAGCAACTATAAGGAAAAGAAACTTTCTATACTTTTTAGAGTATTTACAATTCTGGAAACTGTTTCCCAGCACAGAGGAAACCGCCTTCCAGTTTTGTAGGTATATTTCTACAGCCAAGGAAACTTTTCAGTGAAAGAAACCAGTTTTTTCCCTAGGGCAGGATGTCTTTTAATAAGAAATTTTAGTGCTGCTAGGACACTTGAAATTACATGCCGCAATCATGCTGTCTTTTATTTTTCTTTTGGTTACCCATAAGACTTCTTCCTCCTATGGTGTTTTGAAGAGGAAGAACAATAGCATAAGCAGAATGGATAAAATAATTTGGCTGGTTTCTTTCTTTACCATATTCATGCCATATCCCTTCCAAAAAAATAATATTCAGTATAGTTACTCTCAAATTAAATATCCAAAAGGAGGGGAGAGAAGACAGTTTGTATGGAGGGAGGTGGCATAAATCTGCTAACAGGGGTCATTAGACCGGACAAATGCCTGTCTCCCCTGAGCTTCCTAGATAAGGAGGACCTATCTAGTAGTTAAAAATTCCAAGAGTCATTCTGGATAGCATTACCGACCCCCCTGGGTGTTGCTGCAGAGTTCATGCCCTGTTTCATCAAATACCCAGTGACATTCACCAGGGGCCATGCTAATTATAGGGATTTAGCAGACAATGTCTAAGAACATTTCATCACGAAATAGCATGTCTTTGTCTGCAAGTATTGGTCTGTTGATGTGCTAAGTTAGCAAAAAAAAACTGGAGGTAAAATGATTCTGCAGTTTGTTAGTGTATCTTTACAGCAGCATTAATCAACATATTGATATGTTAAGATACAATTTCCCCTGCATTTAGCGGCAGCAATACTGTGCTATTTTGCAATTACACAGAGGAGAAAGGCTCAAGGTAGCTTAAAAATTCATGGATTATACATTAGTTCAGTGTCTTCTAACCCAAATGTTTTAATGAGCTACTTGGTTGATTCAGTATAAAACCTTTTCTTGGGCAAGAGTTAGGCAACCCTTGTCATTTACTTATGGCAGACTGATTCAGTAGTCTCTTTACTGAAATCAGGGGCAAGGGAAGGGTCTATAATGATAAGGGAGGAAAATCAGACTCCCATTTTTCTTCACTGCCAGTTGAATTGTTGTTTGATTCTCAGAGAATGAGGTCCCTTACTCAGGGCTGAGTGCAGAAACAGACAAATTAGCTTTACCAGAGTGCAATCCATAGGCTCTTCTTGTACAAGACATGGAGGCTGGGTGCCTCAGAAAGCTGTGAAAATACCTAACTTCTGAAGAGTGAGCAGCCTACTTCACTCATCTCAAAAAGCTTTGAAGAACAACACATTTTATAACTCTCTGGGTAGGGGTTAGCTTAGTCCCAGAGGTGACATTGTCATTGCCACTGAAAGCCTCTCTTGAAGCTAGTAGTACATGACTCACTTCTTTTTAAAAAGAAATAGATACAACCCATCCATTACTTGCAAAACATTGGCAGTGATTGTGTGATGTATGTGGTGTTTGCATCCCATTCTGACCCAGTCACTGCATTACAATCCATACTCACAATTTAACTCTGTTTTTGAAAAGGAATAATGCCAGCAGAAAATATGCCTTGCCTCACCCACAGCATAGTCTCTAGCATGGTGCTTCCTGAACTCTCCAGGGAGCTGATGGATAGCAGCAGGGTCAAATCAGTACCATTCTGATTCCAATACGAAAATGGTGTGTCCTGTACAAAATGTGCACCTACACATGACTGCTAGACATGCAAAAATGTATTTTCTCCATGAGATCCACAAGGGGATTTATAGAAGGGAGTTTATTAACATAATTCAAAGGATCCTAGGGATTATACAAAGCCTAATCTAATTTTCTGTTTCCACTGCACTTCATGTAGTTTGTACATAATGGAATACCTTGAAATTAACAGTCAGTCTCTCTCACTTTCTAACATACTCATTTCTACTTATACATGGAATGTATTAATTTTAATTCATCAATTTACAGTAGTTACTATTGCTTTATTAAGCATTTTTGAATGGAGGTGACAACCAGCCAGGTTGGACTCAGCTGCAGAGACACAGTACAGACATTATAAAATGATCATACCTGTCTTTTAATGGGGGCAATCACAAATACTTACTTGAGTAACAAAAATTTTGAAGTAGATTTAAGTGGACTTTTAAGTGGACTCCTGAGAATCAACTCAGCTATTTAAGCATTTTAGGAGAATAACTTCTGACTGGCAAAAATCTCCCAGATATATTAATGATGATGGAAACAGGAACAAGATAAATAGGCATAAATGATGAAGCAGGAGTACTGTGTCCAGTTCTGGGCTCCACAGTTCAAGAGGGACATGGAGCTGCTGGAAAGAGTCCAGCGCAGGGCCACTAAGATGATGAAGGGATTGGAGCATCTCCCATATGAGGAGAGGCTGAGGGAACTGGGTCTGTTTAGCTTGGAGAAGAGGAGCCTGAGGGGGGATCTCATTAGTGCTTACAAATATCTTAAGGGCAGGTGTCAGGAAGACAGGGCCAGACTCTTCTCGGTGGTGTCCAGTGACAGGACAAGGGGCAATGGGCACAAACTGGAACACAGGAGGTTCAATCTTAACGTAAGAAAACACTTCTTTACTGTGAGGGTGACAGAGCACTGGCACAGGCTGCCCAGAGAGGTCGTGGAGTCTCTGTCTCTGGAGACATTTAAAACCCATCTGGATGTGTTCCTGTGTGATCTACTCTAGTAGTACCTTCTAAATTTTTAGCCTTTTGATTAAATTATTGGAAATATAAGCTATTTAGTTTCAGGACAATTGAACTCCTCACGGTATTTATTTCTCTAGGACTTTAGCCTTCTTTTCAAAATCTTCTTGCAAAGTCTTGTTATTGTAATTTCTTTTATTTTTAACTGTGGGGAAAAGGTCTGCAAGAACATTTCTCGTGAGCTCACTGAAAGCTGTCAAATAAATGCACTGACAGATATGTTCATATTTAATGGCTCCAGGAAGTGTAACTGACAATTCTAATCATATAAGTTTTTCCAGATACACTCAAACCCAGAGTATCCAAGATCAGTTCACGTACTCATTCCAGGTTTCACTTTCCACAGTGTTTTGTTTTTTTTAAAAAAACAACCAAACAAACAAACAACTAATGGGCTCATTTGGAGATGTAAGAGCTTATTACAAGGTAATGTGTTTTTTTGAAATGCAAAAGACTATGCAGTGAAAATGCTAAAAGCCTGAGTTGAGGAGGTTATTTCTAAATTATGGTGCTGAGAAGTCATTGCTTTAGTTAATAAACCAGAGAGAGGTTTGAAGACGTATAGGTTTATATTATTTTCCTCCTAAAATATTTCAATATTGTCATCAGAGAGCAGAGGCTTTGATCAATTTGTAAGTGATTATTTTCCTGCATTTCTGGTGAGAAATTAACATTGCATTTACAGTTTTATTCCTGGAGATGGCCTTAAGCAGTATACCTCTCTTGTTATGAGAGTCCCAGGGAGACTGCACTCAGTTATACTCTAATACAAACAGCATGGTGCACAGCACTCTGTGTAAAGGGAATATATACAATTTTATGAATGGAATTTTTCTAAAGCTCTCAGGAGTAAAAAGGAGTCCAAACCAAGTGTTTAGAAAGATAAGGAGAGGAAAAATTATACCAAGAAAAAAAATAACAGGATAATCTCAAAAGCCTTTTTCCTGTGGGTGTTTGTAAAGGATAGAACATTGTCAAATGCTTATTACTGCACTCACCTATAGGATGTACTTTTTTTTTTTCCCAAATAAATTTAGTGCTTCAGTACACATTTGGTTAATGGGCCTGTGTGACATAGAAATGCTACAGGGACTCATTGTCTTCATCTCTTCCTGCTGTCTTTTAAGTCAATATTAGTTTACAGAGAAGTGCCACAGTGCAATTAATTTGTCCTTCCAAGAATTCAGATTCATAAATCAGCCTCTTTCTCCCTCTCTTTCTCTCTTTTTCTGCACACTTCATGTGGAGGTAAACATTTGCAACAGCCAAAACTCAAAGAGTTGAAAGGTCTGACTCAGAAAGGGCTCCCCAAACAGGATGCTTATCTTAAACATACAAATTTATCCAAACCTTTGCAAGTTTACCTTTTTCCATATGCCATTGCTTTCTTTCCAGCTCACTCAGGCTATACTCCTTACCCTCATACCATTTTAGTTTGATATGGATGAAATAGTTTTTTAAAAGGTACTTCAATCTTCATTGTACTGAGCAAAATGCAAACCATTTCTGGATTCATTAAAGCTCAGATAAATACTTTCCTGCCTCTCTGTGACTCCCAGTAGTCCTCTTTAACCCTCTGTCTTGCTGAAATCCTTTCCCATGTATCAGAAAGGCTGGCAATTTCCTCTGTGCAGGCTACTGTCTTTAGATCTTGTTAGTTCTTGGGAACCACAGGGAGACCTCAAGTATTAGGATGTGAATGAAGCAGGCTACCAGAGAAGGTGACAGGTCGAAGACATACACCTCATCAGTCACATCACACTTCAAGATCAGGGCATATATCAGGTCAGGTAACTCACTAGGTCAGGTTGGGAGGTGGGGAGAATGGAGTCTCTTGAGGTTTCTGAGGTAGAAAAGAGAAGAATGAAATCAAAGTGTCAAAAGAAAGGCTGGGGGGAAAGAACAGATGAATCTCAAAGGACAGAGGTAAAATATCTTAAAACAGAAAGAAATCAAATTTCTCAGAACTTTTTCAGAAATTCTTGACTTCCTCACTGATCTCTACCTTCATCTGTAATCCCTTTCTTGTCAGACTCCTCCAGCTCTTGCCCGTGACTCCAGAGAAACTTGCATCCTGTTTTGAATCTGATTCTCATTCTGTAACGGTGGAAGCTAATGATAGAGAGAAGGACATGCCATTAGTACTTCTCTCCTACTTCATTTAGAAATTAAGTAGGTTTTTCACCCCTTTTATTCTTCCTGCCCCTTCTACCAGGAGTACAGTTAGAATTTTCTTCAGAGAGTAGCAAATAAGACATAACATACTACTGCATTAAATTTCTGGGTTCCAGGGTTCTCGGGTTTTGGGGTTTGAATTCAGCACTTTTTTCAAGGCAGTGATTTGCTTTGATTTTCTTTTCTTTCGCTGCTCTTTTTGAGGACTAGATTGCCAGTATTTCTGGGTGAGATAAAAGTTATTCCAGATTGAATCCACTTCTTGGGCTGTTCTTTAGTTACTGTGGAATACATAGTAAGTAATAATAGCAGCAAATATTTCTAATGCTTTGCAGTTAGTACTGCATCCTGATGAAATATGCCTGATGAAACTTCCCACTCTACCAAATAACTTTTTGACATACGTCGTCATCATCACCAGGCTGGAGCCTTTCAGCCTTTGATACAAGGGATTTTGTCTGTAATAGAAGGGGAATGAAACCTCTCTCTAATAAAATATTGCATAGTCATTACAGCAGTGTCCTGATGATAGGTATTCAAACCCCTTTGGGAAGAAGGAAAAATAAATTCAGGTTCTCACATCTTTAACAAATGCTTTACCAATAACTCTAGAGAAAACCCAGAAGCACAAGGATTCTACTATGTAAGTACAAAGAGAACTCATCCTCTTCTTTAAAAGAAGCAATTCCTATATGACCAGTTCTGAAGCTTTTGAAAGTTTGAATTTGGTTTGGTTTTTTTGGTAGAGCCTTCGCACCCATAATGGAAAGATTACATTTCGGTGATTGCTTGCAAAGCAAGGACATGAACAATCCAAAAGCCCTATGCCATGCTGCTCCTTAATCAGTTTTCTGCATCAGAGTACTCAGGAAACTTAAATTTAGGTCTTTAAAGCACTCTTGAAGACTTCCACTGCAAGGGGTAATGTTCAAGCACAACAGCACCCTATTCACTGCCTGAAGTAAACAACCTCCATTATTCATTCATCCTGAACTCAGACATCACATCCTTGAACATAAACCTCTTCAAAAGTGCTGTGCTTGTAGCCTCATGCCTTTTGCACTATTCCTGAAATAACAGATAATAGAGAGCATTAGAAATCTAACTTGGGAAACATTAACTTGGGAACTCAAACTGTTTTGCTAATAAGCAATAATATGTAACAGGGAAAATGTAAAAGGGAAAAAGTGCAACAAGGTTCTCTTTCTACTAGCTGTGCAAAAAATATAACCATTAAAAGGAAAGGCTTATATATTTACTGACAAATTTTTCTCTTTGTAAATGCAAAACCAGTTAATGGTCTCATAGCCCAGCTTTGTCAAAGTGCCAAAGTCCTAATATTTTAAGATCTCTGCTCAAAGTAAATAGAAAATTGTAGGATGCAGAACTCCATAAAACCACATTCATACTCCTTTACATATGTGTAAGCCCCTAAAACAGAGAGAAATGCAGTCAGAGTTATCAGAATATTTTCTACAGGTGTTAATATTCATATCAAATGAGTAAAGTGTGTATAAATCATGTGAGCATCTCAGTCCCACTGTCATGATTTATTCTGGGTCTTAAGGTTCTGAGAGTAGAGAAATAGTCTCTCAAAGATTATTTCCATGTCTGTCAGTCACCTGTGTAGATGACATTGCAGATGGTAAAATATGCCCTCCTGAGCACTCAGAATAAAAAAGAGGGGGGCTTCTGTTAGAAAGTTAACTAGGAAAGTTTAAAAAATTACTTGCCATTTACTGCAGAACAAGTTTGTATACAAATATTATTACAGCAAAGCAAAAATTCTCTGCAAGGTCACACCTCCTTATTTTATGGTAGCTTGTTTATAAAGGCATATTTTGAAACACCAGTTAATCAAAGTACCATATTTTATTTTATTTTGTTTTATTGAAAAAAGGAACGAGAGATCCAGAAATACTTCTCCAAAGTTAGATCTGTGACAGAGGCAAAGAAGGAATTAAAGTGGAAGAGGAAGGGGGGGAAAAATGCAGTGCAAGTTCAAAGTGAGCTTGGGGCAAGACTGGGATCTCGGAATAAGAAATGTGTAATTAAACTTGCTACTAGGGATGAATGAAAGCTGAGGTTTCCTTCCTTAGCTAATGCTGTTGTTATGGGGTTTTTTCCTCAGTTAAGATGAAAAAGCAAAGTATCTAAGCTTTTTTTTTTCACAAAACAAAGTTCAAAAAACAATTCAAAATATTCCTTTTTTTGGTCAATCTGTCATTGAGGTGTATCTCTATGAGTCATTGCAGTGTTCCCCTCTCTCTCTACATAGAAGTGTTTGTTTAATAATTGTTAAAAACATCTCGACAGAAAGTTCTACAACCAGCATTCAGAACTGAATATCCTTCTTGTGGAATTGTCCCTCTCTTCTGTGTTTAAGTCATTTTAGAAGTGAAATATAGGTGGGAAAATGTGTTGATCCATTGTATGCCACTGAGGAAGAAACCCACACAACTCTGGTAGACTCGTACTAGTTACTACTGATGATATCATTTAAGTTAGTGCTAAAGTGTAGACATCTGATTTTGAAAGAGAGAATTTGTTTACCCGTGTTTAAAAGTTAGGTATCCCCCTAATTGATACAACACTGTTTAAAAGCTCAGTTAAAAGGAATTATCAGAGTGGAAGTCGTTGTTATACTTATTGGTACTATATAGTACTGCAGTTCCTGCAGCAAACGGGGTGATTTTTTTTCCTAGCTGCATGTTCCAGCCAAGCTGAGATCAAACAGCCTGATTATTTTTGGCAAAAGCATCTCTGAAGCTTATTGAACTATTCTGCACTATTACCTACTGTTTGGCTTCTTGGGACTTTACACTGTTTCTACTCAGTACTCAGCTGGAACTACTTTCCAGGAATTTTACTGGAAGATTTTACTGCCAATTTAATCTCTACTTGTTTCCTTTTTCTTGTTTCCCTGTGATTCTATTTTCCACAATAGTTAATAAATTATTTATTTACTTTTTTTCTTTTAATTTGTGTAATAGATATTCTATGACCAATCAGAAGCACCGTGGTTATTCTTTGTATAGGGATCTACTTGTCTCTTAGGGATGGATATTAATGCAATGTCTGGAAGTAGATTTATGTTTAGAATTACTGCTTTACGAATTTGGCTGTATGATACCAAAGGAGAAATTACTTGATCTATTTATACATAGCCTTACCTACTGCTTAATGATTAAAGCAAATGCCTTCTCTTTTTCTTTCTTTTTGCCATTCATTTTCTTTCCATTGTAAATCCACAATATCTGTTAGATAGTGTTTTATGGCAGATTGTAATTATTTTCTCCTGCTCTGACAATAGAAAGTAAAAAATCTGAGCTTAATTCCGTGGTTGAGCTATGTTTACAGTTTATTTGTAACACCAACATGAAAAATCTGTGTTTCTAACCTGGAGGACCTGCAGGTAGAATAAAGGTGGGTGACTTAACATATTGTTTTGATAGTGGACTGTATTTGGTGAAGAGTGCTATATGAGGCAGATGGGGCAGACTGCTGTTTTGCAGCCTACCACATCAAAGTGTAGGGCCTTTCCTCTCTACTGTTAAAAGGAACTGATGGGAGTCAGAGAATGACAGACAGTCTCCTTAATTCAGGCCTTTGAAAGTTAGATAGTCTCAACCTATTAATAAAAGATGAATATTGTGACCATATGTCTCATCTGTCCCATATTTGTCTTCAAAATCATGTGATGGTGCATGCACACACAGAGACTGCATTCACATATCTGAGAATTGCCGGTGGTCATAAAGTACTAACATTTTTCTTACTCTAGAATGCCACATCAGAAGAGGCTGACTACAGCTTAATAATAACTTGTTTACTTGTTTGTTCTTACTAAAAGTTCTGGTGATTGTGAGCGAGGTACCCATACTTTTAGTTCTTTCAAAACAATTTTTCTATCATCTATATTTACTTTGCTACAACACTGGCCTGTAGTGCTACTGAAACATGCCCAATTACAATAGTGAATAATTTATCAAAGTCTCCTTCCAAAATAAATGAATGGTCAGATAAAATCCCAAAGGTCAGAAAACAAAGTGAAGCAGACCACCTGGTCCTGGGACTGAGTGGGAGAAACGGTCTCTTAATCCGAGACACTTAAGGTGAGAAAAGGATGTTCCTGACTCAGTAGGTCATCATGCTGTTATGAAGTTTATGATGTAGATACTACTAAGATAGGAGATGAAAATGAGTCAAGTTCTGCAAACATGAGTTGGTGAATCTGGGTAGATTTGTAAGGATGCCAAAGAACCTAAACACAATCCAAGTTTTAGACAGTTTTTGTGCAAATTTACAGCATCTGCTGGAGTTGGTGCAAATCCAAATACTGATCTTGATTCTAATCTGGTGCCTATTTTGTGAACGAAACGAGATGGGATTGACAACAGAAATCTGACTTGGAGGGGAAAAGGGTACCTTCTGCCATTAATTTGTACATGCTGTACCAGAGCTGAACAGATACACATGACTGCATTCCACCTTTGCAGCCCCTCTTCCCTGGTCCCAAAACAATGAGAAAATTCTTCCAGTCTCTGACGTAAACTAATGCAGATGAATTACAGTTTTGCCTTTAGCTTTTGTTTCTCACTTGGCAGGTTGCTTTACAGCCAACCGTTAGCTGAACAGGTTCTTTAAATACACTCATTCCCTGGCCCTACTCTGCGATGACTTTTAAGTATAGAGCTGTCTTGCTAATGCTATGCCACTTAAGTGAGCCTTGTGCTGGGGCAAATCTCTAGTATCTTTATTCTCCTTCCTAATTTATTGCAGTCAGAGGAGTTTATGACAAGAGAATTAGAGCTTCTGATTTGAGACCCGTGTGCATGTGATTTGAAATTTCAGAGGGAACCCCACTCTAAGGTGGTCATTACAAGAAACACTTGTTCTTGGAGGGTGTATGTGCTGTTCATTGACCAGGGTATGATTCAAATATCAAGTCAATGTGTGGTTTGAAATGTTTGCCCTCTCACAGGGCTGGACATGCTGGGGTACATGCTGCTGGTTATTATCTGTAATCTAAATCAGACTTTAGTTGTGCAACTAGTAACAGGGAAGTGACATTTCCTTACAGACCTTTCTAGTTTTACAGTTATTGCATTAACCTTGGAAAACAAAGATGGTTAGCCTGTCTGACCTTACAAGCCACATAAACCAAATCTTCATATAGCTGAGCTGTGTTTGAATGAGTATGCACTCTAGGAGTGTGGCAAATGGTGAAGGGTGCCCCATGCTTGGGAGTTTGGCTGAGCCTCAGCCTGACCCAGTGATAGTAGTGTCTTGTCTCCTCCTACCTGTGACAAATCATCTGTTCTACTGCCATTCTTTGCTGATGGCACATTCTTGTCTCAGCACAAATGTTAAAGCTGAATTGCTTGCGAGCCAGGTACAGCTGGAGAGCTACGGGTTGGCTACCCCTGTTCTATGCAAGAGGAGAAATTCTTCTATTAAAAATAGAATCATAGAATAATTATGGTTGGAAGGGACCTCCAGGGTCATCAAGTCCAACCTTTATCCCATCATATTCCTAACCATTAGACCATGGCCTCAAGTGCCTCATCAAACCGTTTTTTGAACACCCCCAGGGACAGTGACTCCACCACCTCCCTGGGCAGCCTGTGCCAATGTCTAACCACCCTCTCAGTAAAGAACTTCTTCCTAATATCCAACCTAAACTTCCCCTGATGCAACTTGAGGCCATTTCCTCTTGTCCTATCATTAGTAATTTGGGAGATCAACACCAGCCTCACTACAACCTCCTTTTAGGTAGTTGTAGAGGGCGATGAGGTCTCCTCTCAGTCTCCTCTTCTCCAGACTAAACAGCCCCAGTTCCTTTAGTGGGTCTTCATAAGGCCTGTGTTCCAGACCTCTCACCAGCCTTGTTGCCCTTCTCTGGACTCACTCCAGCACCTCAATGTCTTTCTTATCCTGTGGTGCCCAGAACTGGACACAGTACTCAAGGTGTGGTCTCACGAGTGCCGAGTACAGGGACACAATCACCTCCCTACTCCTGCTGGTCACATCGTTTCTGATACAAGTCAGGATGCTGTTGGCCTTCTTGGCCACCTGGGCACGCTGCTGGCTCGTGTTCAGTCGGCTGTCAACCAACACCCCCAAGTCCTTTTCCACCAGGCAGCTTTCCAGCCACTCTTCCCCAAGCCTGTGGCGCTGCATGGGGTTGTTGTGGCTGAAGTGCATGACCCAGCTCTTGCCCTTGTTAAACCTTGTACAATTGGCCTCAGCCCATTGCTTCAGCCTGTCCAAATCCCACTGCAGGGCCTCCCTACCCTCAAGCAGATTGACACTCCCACTCAATTTCATGTCATCTGCAAATTTACTGAGGGTGCAAAAATGTGAATGGAAGTGCTTTTTACTGGTTGGAAAAGCGGTTTCATTTCTGCTGAGAATGCAAATGTAAGAATGTATACTAATCTTCAGGGAAAGCAGAACTGTCAAAATGTTCCTTGGAAACAAACACACAAGCAGGTTTCTGTCAATAATGTCTTAATATTATATGTGAAACATATTGACACGGTATAATATTATATATATGTCAAAAATACTATATGTTGATCATAGAATCATAGAAACACTATGGTTGGAAAGGACCTCTAGGATCATCAGGTCCAACCTTTATCCCAACATCTCCCTAACCACTAGACCATAGCCTCAAGTGCTTCATCCACTCATTTTTTTAATCACCTCCAGGGCAGCGGCTCCACCACCTCCCTGGGCAGCCTGCTCCAGTGCTTGACCACCCTCTCAGTAAAGAATGTAATGTTATTTCCCTTTTAGTATGCATAGGCTATACTGGATATATTACTTTATGCAAAATTCAATGGTTGTATTAAAAAAACAGATATTCTAATTGAAAAAATACTAAAAAAGTTGGATATGCCTGCCTAGATTTTGCAATACATTCACAATCTATAGCTGTACAGAGTTTTGTTTACTTTGAATTATCTCACTCCTGCATCCTAATGAGAAAAGTGAAAAAGACTTTGAAATTTTAACACAAATCCTTGTTTCTTTCAAGAGGGAAGAGGACAAGGAGAGGAAATTCTTGCACTTTTTTTATCTTCTTGCTCTGTTTCAGCTTCTTTCTTTTACTTTCATCTCCTTCCTTTCCATCTTCTCTCAGTCACTATTTTCTTCCAGTCCCCAAAGAGATTTTGTCATGTAGGTAGTACCAACTTCTCTGTCAATAGCTGGTGTTGACTTTGATCAGCTTGTAGTTGCCCGAGCAAATGGACTATAAGGCTGTTTCACAATTTAAGGGGAGGCAGGGGGGAGGATGCTGGACAATGCACAAGTTATATTTTGCTAAGTGAAAATTTTCTAGGCCGAACTTATCTTTTTACAAGTGTTGAACATATAATGTTTCATTGGAACTCTATCAGAGTTGTAAGTGCGTTGAGCTGCTAAAAATCAAGACCATATAGCCATAAAGCTCCGAGACAGTATATTGCATACTCATAAGAGACTCTTTCTGGTAGGCTTGTATCTGGGGACAGAGATGTGGAAAGGGCTCTTTTTTCTTGGAGAAAATTATTTATTTCCCAAGTAATGTTCCATTTTTAGAAAGTTCATGTTGATTTTAAGTAAGCTTTCCTACCTGAATCTCTTCTGTAGTGATTGAGAATGGTTTTCATAAATTATTTCTTTTTCCAACACTGTTTTTGGCATGTTTCTCCATTTCATAATACTAGAATCATACACACTGTGAAGGTCAAAGGCAAAGGGGAGAAATGAGAGTTAACAACAGGGTACTGATAAATCATTCTAAATTGATTAGGAAGATGAAGGAATTTAACACTTTATAGATAAACTCTGTAAAGAGAAATAGTAGCTATAAGAAAAGTTCAAAATGGCAACAGATATAGTCAGCAAACACAGACTGCAAGATAAGGTGGTGTCTGTGATACAGTGATAATAGAACACATATTGTATAATGATCAGGGCTAAGTTCTATCCAGATCATCCTTCACCTTGGTATGCCTGTCTGTCTTTACAGGATAATGGTTATAGATTGATAGACAGATATGTACATATGCACACACGTGAAAAAGCATAATTTTATATTTTTATTTCATATATTAAAAATACAAAAATATCACTAATTGTATGTTGAGTTCCAACAGTAAGAAAAATTCAGTTTCCCATCACACAGACACACACACAAAGCAGTCATAAATGCTGTAGCCATTCTGTCATTATAGTTTATTTTCGGAAGACATATGCTGACAGTATCTATGTTAACTATCTCTACTCTGCAATTTGCAATATATTCACAAACTATTTCTATACACAGTTTTATTTACATTGATTAATACTACTTCCAAAGAGAAAAATTAAATAAACTTTCTTCTTGTTATATACAGAAATAAAGAAGTGGGCATAGCTTTCTTTAATAAGTATTTATAGCAATTTCAACATAGAGTTCAAGGGTGAAATAGACTTAGTTTTATGTACACTGGATCTTACAATTATTAAAGACTGTAAAACTGAAATTCAGAGGCTGAATTTTTGAAGTAGAAAGAAACTACATTTGATGTGATTTAGATGTCTGTAAAGACAACTATAGCCACATCTGTCTTGGGAATTGAATGTGAAATATTTTCATTGCTAATCTGGTGTTGGTGGAAATGTTTTACAATTTTGGCATGCCTACTATCAGATTAAAATACAACAAGATAGTAACAAGAATGGGTTTATTATTCTTTTTATTTTCACTGCCTGTCTATAAGTGCCTCTGTGTAACTATTCTATTAATATCGTGACAGTGTAATAGGGTAACCGAAGTTGTTTGCCTGGTTTTAAAAGCTCTCTAATAATCAAGATGAGGCCAAGCTGCCAACTGTTGCACCCACAGATACTTTGGGACACATAATTGAAAACCTAGAATGTGGAATCCATATGTTGCATTAGATGAAACAACCAGCATTAATCTGAAATGAAATGTCTGGTCTAGTGTACACCTATATTGCATATTTGGCTGCAGAACTTGTAAAGAGAATGAAATTTATCTGACTGAAGATCCCTTGTTATCAGAACAGCAACCAGCATCTAGATAGGAAAATGGATGTTTAATACTGGTCATTTCTATATTTACCAGCCACTTCACCCTGCCTGTTGACATTCCCACAAGGACGATTTCCCAGCAGCAGTGTTTTTCCATATTAATAGGCAAGCATTTACTCATTTAACATGTACAACGTGTATCATTCCAGCATCTTATGACAAGAACGAGAAAATGTAGAGATATTCTCACTTAATAGGATTCAGTGGAAGTACCTAAAATGTTCTAAACTAGTCTCACCTGTGGCTCTACAAAGCAGCTGAGGACTACTTGACAACTTGACTAGTTGATAACCTTTGCAAGGTTTAGCATGTGATCACTGTGTCTTTCATGGAAACTCGGCAGAATGTGGCAAATTCCCTCTCATTCTCTTACTCTCCCTTCCTTTTCCCCACACTTTCCTACTGCATATGCAGTATCCCATTTCAGAACAGCAGTGAGTGACTTCAGATATGTCTCAGGGATTATCACACTTCATGTGCAGCAATATATCCAAGACATCTAAAAATGGGTCAGAAATGCTTTTCCTGGAGTATTTTACTGCTAAAATGGGTCTAGTGGTACTCCATCTTGCCTCCTACCTCCTGAAACATGCAGATATTGAAAATAGGCAAGATAACAGAGTTTTCTTGTTCACGGTAGAGAATCAAAGCAGAACACACTACCTCAAAAATAATTGAATCTGATTTATGGGCTCATTCAGCCTCCCTGAGTTCCTGTTGACTTTGATGGGGGGTAAGATTCTGTACTTCACAGTATATAGTCAGGTTCTTTCAGTAACCCGGTACCACAGACTAGCTACAGTTTGCTGGTTTGCTCTATAGAGTCTAGTTGATGTTAAGAGAAATACAAATGTCCATTTTACCTGCTGCTGAGAAACCATGAAAGGGCCATTTAAAGACACCAATTTAAGCAATTTAGGTTTGAGTCACATCCATTTATCAGAAGTCCAATGTAGTGGAAAAGACTTCTCCAGAGTTTTATTCCTGAGATACTTTGAGAGAGGCCAAACCCACCAGAATGTACTTCAGAGGTTACTTCTATATTGCTGAACCAGGTGGACTCCAGATGGAGATGAGGGGTGCTATGTGGCCTAGACAAGAGCTACAGCTCTTTCTGTTGGGTTGTTCTCATCATGGACAATCACCAGCCAGAACCCCTGCCTTTACAGCTTTGCATCCCAATGGTTAGTCTGAGTTAAATCCTCTACTGGTTCCCTTCTTTAAATTTCGCCCTTTCCATTATGAGGGCATGACATGGGAAGATCACAAAAAGTAATTGCTATAGACAGACTTTTTGCTGCTATGCTCATATTGATAATTTTACTGATGCTATGTTGCTAATGTCGCTTAATGTGTTTGTTAATTATTATCTCAACCTGTAAACACAAGGTGACTAATACTAGTATATCCTCCATCTGAAAAGTGATGGGCTTGTGGGAATGCAAGTGGATGCAGAATTTGGCCCTAAATCAAGAAAGTTTCTTTACTTTGGAAAACTGTCAGGAAAAGGTTTGTGTATTTTCTCCGTGCAATATCCAGCACAGTGAAGCCCCCTTTTCCTTAAGGCAATGTCTTAATAGAAATATTAAATATCAGTAGAAGTTAAAAGACTTTTAAAGGATTGTATGACACAGTACAAGAAAACTCTGCTTGAGAGCATTCAGTCACTTGCAGCAAACTGCCTTGACTTTTGTAAATATAGTGGGAAAAATAGCCTTTTTTTTCTGGTTACTGCCTGAGCTATTGTAATCCATTGGCCCTTTCTCACCTTAATTTCACCCCTCTCCCAGTATAAATCCAATTTTCTTGCTCAGGCACCATCTTATCTTTGGCCTAAAAATTCAATTCTTCCCACAGACTTTGTATAGCTTATGCCATACAGGCCTCTCTTAAACTTCACAGCTATATGCTGATGATACAGTAAGACTGGAAAAGTAGAAAAACATCCCTGCTTGACATGGATAAGAAAATAAGAACCCAGATTTTCATCCTCCATCATGTTTTTATGAAGTGACTCAGTCTTTTATTATGTTTCTCTCTTCTGCATTTCAAAACTATGCAGAAATTGTCAAGACATTGGCACAATATTTTCCCTTTTATGATTAGGAAGAATGGTCAAATGATGTAGCAATAGCTTTTATGTTCCATAATAGTCTCTTGCTAGAGTGTTTTTTAATAATTTCCATGCCTATAGAGGCCTGATTTAGAATATATATCATGAAAAAAAACTTCCCATCAGTTTGAGTTAAAGGCAAGGGTGAATTTTCCCCTTCTGAACAGATATTTGCTCTAAGTGTGAAGTGCTGGGGTCTGAACCCCGAGCCCTGAATTAAGGTTGACATGTGGATGGTTCCCATGGTCCTTTAAAAGGAGGGGATGAGTTTGCCTTTTGGCTTTCCTCCAAGGTGTGGCTGGCCTTGTAAGGAAAGCCCTTGGGTAAACAAGCCCCAGGTGCCCTGCACTGGGTAAACGAGTGCCAGGTGTCCTGCTTTGGGCATAAAAGCTGGGACCACTTGCAGGAAGGGTGGAGTGTCTGTCTGTGAGGTGGATGTGCTTGGCAGAGTTTCCTGTTGGGGAAGGACCTCTTGACGCTACCTGCAACTGGGCCCCAGTCAGGTTTGGCATTTGCAAACGTGGGCTTTATGGGGAGACAATATGGGGCTACTTCTGTCGTATATGGTCAGCCTATTGACTTGGTTGTCTCCCATTTTTTCTATGGGAGCCTTTGTGTCTTTGTTCATTCCACCTATTATTGGTTGTGCTGTGTCTTTCCTGGGGTCGCTGGGGTTGATGTCTGTTATGTGTGATCTGTTTGACTCGTTTGTACCCGCTGCAATCACCCATATACTGACTTTTCTATGTACAATAGAATCTGGTTACTGGATTGTTTTGCTGCTGGCTGCAACCTTTGTGTTAGGCCTAGTAATTGGCAAAACAAAATGTCTCAGTGCACCCAAAAGTCTGCACTCCCCTGCTGTAGCAGATAGATGCAGATACAAGAAAAGGCATAAGCAAAAGAGAAAGAAGACCAGTGCAGAAAAGGGCAAAGGGCCCAGAAAGAGCTCAGGGAGCTTTTCTGCTGAACTATTTAGTGCCTCATAGTTAGATGTAGCCTCATATTCTAGACAACTAATTTGAAAAATTGCCAACTGTCACCAACTCTATATGGCGAAAGACCAACAATTTGTCTTTTTAAGAGCTTGATTTTTCCACACTGCTGGACTCTAAGAGCCACTGCCTTGGAGTTTTGAAGTCTGCATAAGCTTTCCTGGCCTTCTCCAGCAAATCGCACTCTACAGTTGTCCATCTGTACTTCCTGTTCCTTCAGAACTCCTCTGAAGGAATTTCTTACTTGGGCAGCTTAGTGTTACGTGATCACCAGAAGGGCATGGCCTAATAAACTGTAAAATGTGTTTATATTTTAATGAAAATGCTGAAACTTAAAATAGGAACTCAGTTGAACTGACTATGGCTCGTAGAAGAAGGTTTTGATTTAGATAGTTTCTGTACATTTTCACTTCTAGAGTAACTCGTTCTTCTTCATTGATTGAAGACACTGTGGATCATGGGGAGTGCTTGTTTGTAAAGGAGACTTCTAGAGCCGCATTAGGGCAAAGAACTCGAGTTGCCAAAGTGATCTCCTGGACCACTTGCTCATGTTAGGCAACAAGAAGCACATCAATCCTGTTGCCCACAAAGCCCAAGGGACTGCTGGGATATGGGCAATGCAGGGTTGTTTGTCATAATATTTACAGGTAAAGGGACTGGGATTGTCTTCCCTTATGGAATATCAAGCCTCTCCTTTAACATCATCAATAAACAACAACCTTCATATAACAATTTGGGTGGTTTTGGTATATTCTTTTATAGTTTTATTGGTTCTTCTGACTGGGGTTGAAGTGGTTGACTGCTATGTAAAACCATACCATAGCATACATGGGAACTCTTTCAGAAGCTGGATGACCCACCTGGACCCATATTGAAAAGCTGTGTGTCTTGCCAGAGATGTGAGGCCACTGTGCAAGGTCAATGTCACTCCAGAGGGACTTATAGACACTGCCTCCAGGCGAGCTGGTGAGACACCTGGTGGATGGGGAGCATGTAGACAGCCTGGCTATTTTCTTGGCAACATTCATGTCTTAGCTCCGGGAAGAGCTGAAGTATTTCTGGCATAGACTTTTAATGGATAAAAAACATGTGAACTTCAACAGTCTGCCACATAATGTCCCAGGGCAAAGATGAGCAAGGAGCTCTTTAGAAAAGTAAAGGAGGAGTTGGGGGAGATGAACTGAGCCAAGTGAAGTCTGTACTTTGTTCTTATATTTTTACTGGCAGAAATGCTGCTATATTCTTTTGCAAAGCTTCAGAGTTCTCAATTTACTGTGAATAACTCTTGGAACAAGATATCAAAATACAGTTTTTAAAAAAATTAAGAGATTCAGAATATGGAAATTATTATGGTATATACTAGACAATCCCAAGATTTGTTTTAAAACTTCAGGGTCTTACAAACAGACTCTTCTGCCGCCTTAATATTTGTACTCTATAATTAAGTCTCCATGAAAGATATGGGATGTGAATTTGCTGTTTATCTGTCTAAATTCTTGTTATGCTTCTGTGATTTCAGTATCACTTGATCACTACAGTTATTAGTAAGTTCATGTTATTTTGTGTAATCATACATTCCAATTTTTGCCATACTAAGTTCCTTATACTGAAAGCAGTTTTTCAGAGGAGAAGGAAGAGGGCTGCTGAAAAGCAATAACTTTTTTTATGTAATAATAATTCTTTTCTGTTTCATTAAGTGAAAAGGGGAGCAGGAGAAAAAAAACCTCATTTGGCCTTAAGGAACATAAAAGTGTGGTGGTATACGTACTGTAATAGATACGTACAGTAAAAGTCAGAAGTATTTGTTACTGATAAAGAAATGTATCGCACGAGAAAGAACAACCCAACTTAGTGTTTGCACTCTGTTAAGGCTAAGGATTATTTTTTTCCATGTTCTTTTTTTTTTAAAAAAAAAAAAACCAAAACACAAGTATTTGATATAAGTTTCTTTTAGTTTCAGATAGTGTACTTGTTTTAAAACACCTGAACCAGAAAATTAGACAAAATGAAAAAATACATGCATTTAATGTATTTCAACCTGGGGTGGGATCAGTTCTGTATCTGTCAAGGTGAGCCATCTGAACAGTATGTAAAAACCATGCATTTGCAAGGAAAGACTATCCCTTAATTGCTAGTGGAGGCTGGTGACATCTAAAAGCGGATAGGCAAAACTGTCGTAAGGTCCAAGACCAGAGCCAGTTCAGAGCATCTGGTAAAGATCAGAGTGTTAAACTCGCATCTGCCTGTGATGAAGAGCATTGTCGCTTAACTGCAATCCTGTGTATGAAAGTTGCACAGAGAAATGCAGATCTTAAGATCACTCATTAAGTGGCTACTTCGCAAATTCCATTCTCTGTCTTCAGGTTTAGTGTAGTATAAAGCATGCCAAGGGATAGAAGGTTATTCTGAAGCACTGTTATTTAAACTGTGTAAGAGCAAAATTATTACTTGAACTTTCTCCTTTATGTTTTTCTCTATATGTATATGCATATATTATTGAGCTGCATACAAAGATCACCTGTTTTGCATACCTGTAAATTATAAGGACAGTATTGAACACCTAGTTGTTTACTTATATAATAAAATTTTGCACAGTATTGCAATAAATGTGAATAATTAGAACTCTTGGAAGGACTGGTTGTCAAGCACTGGGACAGGCTGCCCGGGGCAGTGATAGAGTCCCCATCCCTTGGGGTATTTAAGAAATGTGTAAATGTGGTGCTGAGGGACATGGTGTAGTGGTGACTTGGCAGTGCTGGGTTAATGGTTGGACTTGATGATCTTAGAGGTCTTTTCCAAACAAGTCTTTTCTATGATTCTCCAGCTGGCAAGCGAAATACATAACATTCTTTTTAGTTTTTTGAAAAATTCAATTTAGTAAAGCAAGATATGTATATGGTTAACTGATTGTAATGACTTTGAAAAAGATTTTCTCATGTGTGAAGTGGGTCAGGAAATTCATAGCTTAGTAATGTAACCTGCAGTGTATATGTGAATCAGTTTGGCTCAGGTTCTTCCTGGTTTTAGAATTTTTATGTTGATTATTTTCCAGTTAACAGAATCACAAGCTAATCACAAGAATGCCAAAAGCTGTGAATCAGGACACTTGTTTATTTATGGGCAGAATGAAATGCAACAGTAGAATATAGTAAAGGCAAGGGCACAACTCTGCCTGCCATGCTGTGAGAAGTGGTGGTAGCACAGATAAAACTGGGCAAGTGTGACATGAGGCAGTGCATAGTGTGATTAACTTCTTTTACATGTCCTGATCAATTCAGCCACTAAGAATCAGGGAAGCTGCCTTCCCTCACTGACACTGCTGCTTGCCCTCGTGTTCTGCTTGCACCCTTTGCTCAGACACACAGACACCTTCTCCTTGCTCTGGCAGATCACCTGTGCTCCAGGGGTCCAGTGAGGTGGAGAGAAGGAGGACATGGAACTGAGCTGTTCCTTAGTGTAAAAGTGTCAGACAAAGACCTGAGAAGCCAAGAACGGTTTTGGAAAGCTGGCAGGGTGGCAAGCTGAAGAGTGAGCTCCCTTTCTAAGCAGATCATATCTAACAGAAGCTATTTGTGGCCTTGGTTTTTAGAAGCTAAGAGCTGCTTGGAGTTGAACTTACACTGAAGCTGCTTACTGAAAAGCTGAAAGGTTCTGTCTAATCCTTTTATTTCTTTATCAGGTTCTGAAGATCAGTTTTGACAGTATAATGTTAATGCAGGTCTTGGGGCAGATAGCAGCTGAGGGAAAAATGTTGCATAGGAAAAGTTAGCTCACATCAGAGTCCTAAATAGTAAGTTTTGTAGTTAGATTTATATGCTGAGAAATCAAGTAATCACTGATATTTCATACAAGTGTCTCCAAAGCTTGGCTTTAACTGGATCATATCAACTGAAGGAGAAGAAACAGAAACAGCTTTCTAAAGCTGGAAAAAAACAGGGCAGGACAGGAGTACAGTACAGGAAGAAATTATGTGTGATGCACATGGCATCTGATTTCAATATGATGACTTTTTCCGCCCTCTTTGAAAATGTATCTGGAGTATGCCATTCGTTTTAATGTCCACGAATTGCTTGATTATTAAATTAAACCTTACCTCTCTGTTCCTATCAATGAAGACCCGCTGCTTTTGTAACTTTATATATGGCTTTGTCAAGGAGATTTATAACCCATTTGTTGAAATAATTCTTATTATCTTCAAAAGTTATTCCAACGAGTCTGGCACCTTGCAGTAGCTTTGTACCTTTGCTGTAATTTAAGTGAAGAGTCTGAAGATGATTGTTTCTTTCCCTCACTCTAAGATACAATCTTTCTGTCCTTACCCCTATCTATTTCTCCCCTGGTATTTTGGCTGCCAGTTCCTTGGACAGCACTGTGGCCTTTGAAGTCAGAAGAAGAATGTATCTTTCCACATGATCAATAGGCATTTGGCCACCAAGTCTCCGCAACACTATTTTTAAAAATAATTACAAAAGTTTCCTCTGAGAGAGAGTGAGAGGAGAATAAATTCTTGAACGGCTAGGCATTCATCAGATGAGGCTGAGATAAGCAGATGAAATAGGGAGGCTGGATCAGACTGCTACAGCATTACATTTCTATGCTTTTACTTTAAAATTTTTTGCTAGATGAGCTAGCACTTGGCCCATTTGTACCGTCTATTTGAGAGGGGTTTTATTTTAACGTATCTTCCTTTTCTCAATTGTTAATAACAAGCAGTGAAATGCCAACAGCTCCCCTTACATTGCAGCCTTTTAAGTTGTGTGTTCCCTCTGAGGCTGGCGAGAACTTCCGCAGGCCTGTCCTGCACAGGGTAATGCCGTGGCTGTGACAGCCAAAGATCCATAGGCTCAGCTTGCCAGCCAGGTCAAACACAGAGTCAAGAAATTTTAGGGGACTCAGCGACAAATGCAAACTTGGGGGAGAAGGAGAGGAAGCATGAGGAAAAATTAAGCTGGGGCTTTTTTTTAAAAAAATCTTTAGCTTACATGAGATTCAGAGTATAGACAGAGCTGGCAGTAGAGGTCAGGCTGATGGACAGGTTAGGGAAAAAAATCTGGAAACGTTGTAGTGACTGTACATGGAAGGCAGTAAATAGGGAATGAGTTATATGTGTCTGCTAAAAATTGACACAACTGATAGTGTTCTTTTCCCAGTGTGAGCACATGTGGTGGTGCGCTAAAAATGCAGATTAGTTATGGCTGCAGTGTATCCTTGCAGGGAAGGCTACAGATGGACAAATTTACTAGAGGAAAGTATAATACAGCTATGATCTGCTGGAAAGCCAAAAAGACTGTATGTTTCATACACCTAATAAAATACATGTCTCTTTTTTTTTTTTTATGAATAGCATTTATATGAAAAAAACACATTAATCATAAATTACATTTTTCCCATTTTAGGTAATTCTCATTGCTTTAATGCAGTCTAGAGATATCACATCTTGATATTCTCACAAATAAAAAATTAAGCAGTTTTCAGTGTAACTATTTTATAGAACTAAGGGATCTAGTCATGAGTTACTAAAAGGATGAATGAGATGAGAGTAAAATGTATAGCTATGTTTAAGGATGAACAAGCACTAGGAATATGTGGGATAGGGAAATATAATAAGGACTAATATGGTAGTCTACCCAACAACGTAGATCATGTCTCTTAACTGGGTCTCCTTGGCTGCAGTCAGAGATCTCTGTTTAGTTCCTGTAAATTAGTGAAGTTATGCAACTGGGCTGAGATCTTCCCCTACCTAGAGTAGGAGTTCAGAGTTTTAGCAAACAGCAAACATCAAATGGTTCAAAGTCTGATTTTAAAATGTGGAAGCATGTTCATCCTTAGAAATCAGTCTTTTATAAATCTTCTTCTGAGGTCTCTATGAAAGCCAGGAACATGCAAGAACAGTATTTTCCAGGATATTGAATTATACCAAACACACAGAGTTCAGAAATTGAAAGCAAGGCTAGCCCAACTGTTTTCAGGCTTTCAGCATTGCCTCAGATGTGTTTTGAATTTGACAGGAAGTTTTCAACTCATTAACTTTAATCCATGTCAATTTAATATATTTTGCTTACTCTGTGCATGTTGTTATTAAGTTAATTGGACTCCCACTATATTTTGATTTCATACACACAATTGCACTGGGATATTTAGCTTTTAATTATTTGTGCTATAACAACCTCAGTTATGGATGTGATGAGTTATGATTGCTCCCAAACAAAACCCAGCAAAAGAAACAGTGAAAAGTATGAAAATCAAACCGAAACAAATGGCAAAGAATTTCCGGTCCCTGACAGTATTTTTCCTGAGCCCTTATTGTTATTCTTGTGTGAGAAACGTTCACCTAGAGAGAAGTCCTTAAGGCAAATGCTGCCATCTAGAGAAAAATAGAATGAAAGTGCACCATTTACTAGTGGTATGATTTTTATTTCCAGGGAGCCCCAGGAGAGGCTGGACTAGAGTCCAAAGAATGGACTGCAATGTCAGAGATGGGATGCATCAGAATGCCTTTCTGGCAGCTGTTGACTGAAAATAGTCCCACAGACACTGGGCAAAAAAACACCGAGAAAAACCTAACAAAGAGTGATGAGTACGTATCAAAGATACTGAATACCTCTTCTTAGACTGTTTAAATTGTTTCAAGATTGTACATTTTTTCCTTAGCATTTCCTTATTTTTTTCAGAGGAAAGCTTTTGCTCTAAATTTATTTTGTTTAAAGGAAGAAATGCAAAAGAAGCTTGCGTTATTTGCTATCTATTGTTCATCTGCTTCTTTTTCACATCACAAAGCCTCTCTGTTTACTCTTCAGCTGGTTTTGAGAATTAGGATGGCAAAATTCAAATAGAATGACAAACACAAAGAAACCACTGAAAATACCTGAAAGACAAGAAAGAAAAGTGGGGATTTACCTTGTCTCAGTATATTATGTGTGCAGCTATATAAACATCCTAGTGTGTTCAAAGACTGAGCTATGCATGTTAAGCCTGAATCCTGAATGGTAAAAGTGAATTCTTGTAGGTACTTTCCCAACTCTGCTGGCAGTAGTATTTCTCTGGGTGTAATGAAGATGACTCATTATGAACTAGTGACTTAGAAGAGCCTGAAATAATGCTACACATGTTCAACTTTGTTATGCCCATTTATTTAATGGAAAACTATTTTTACAGGGTAAACCATGAGTGATTCAGAGTTCCGGTTTGAAGTGTTCAAATGAATAGGCACAGTAAAAACAAATTGGTCTTAACACATCACAAGTGTAATTTTTTGGTTCTCATAGACAAATAGGTTTCAATGTCAGTGTGTAAAACAATGTAATGAGTTGGCAAGTTCTCCCTGGGGTATATTTTTAATGACCAGTTTTCTTTAACACGATAAGTTGTTAACGGCAAACTGTATGTTGTCTTGGTAGTGATGTAGGTAGGTAGCACGTGAAAAGGAAAATAAGGCAGCTTTTGTGTCTGTCCTCTGACGTACCTGAATAAGATTTGCAGTCTGAGAGTTTAGGATAGCTTAGCTCCTTCTCCCCTGCATGTCCTGCAAGTAGATGAAAAGTATGGGAGAATTGTAGTTTTTCCCAAGTATGTGTGTATTTGTAGAGAAGTGTGCTTAGAGGGTGGATGAGTTTGTATTTTCATCTGAAAATACAAAGCGGCTGGAGGTGCTTTGAAGAAATACTGATAATCATTCCTGTATTTTATGTATATTTATAGCATATATAACACAAGCAGGTTCTCTGTGATTTAGGAATTTGATGAGATTGAGGGAAAGATGTTTCTCTTTATTTTTTATGCAAACTAAAAATGTAGAGATCTTCAGAGCTCTGTAGTGAACTCAAAATAATTTTATGAAGGAATACTGTTTTAAAACATTAGTTGGTAGGTGGGATATTTTCCTAGTGTTTGTAATGCATCCTGTCATCAGTAATATTTTCCACCTGGAAACATTTTCATCCTTCATATTTCATATCCAAAACCTTTTTTGCAGTATGATTATATTGTAAATTGCTCAAGTAGAACCTATATACAACATGATGGAATCAGAGGAAGGCTACTTCTGCCATACACCATAAAATATTCTGAAATCATGGAACAGATTCTTTTTTTCTCCACGTTTCTTCCTGGACCTCTAATACTGCCATTTGTATCCAAAAGCCTAGATAGATTAAACTTATTGTTCCTTTGTTCTTTCGCTTATGATGTTAGCTTGGTTTTAAGCACCAGACATGTAAGTGTCACAGCCCAAAAGCAGTGCTTACCAGCCATTTTTATTTCATTGATGAGGAGGATTCAAGTTCGAATTTGCAATACAGGAAGCTCAAGCTATCCCTTTAACTATACAACAAATACAGTATGCTTTAAAATATATTTTCTTTCTGGCTGCCATAGAGGATTAGAGAAATGAAATACTCATTTCATAGTAATGCAAGGGCATGTTTTGAAGTGGCAGTTCCGTATGTTACCAAAAAAAAAAAAAGAAAATCAAAGATGCCTGAAAATGATAGGAAGCTTGTGTGTTTCCACAAACACATGAAAATTTCCCAAAGGCAAATTCCCTGCTTTCATAAAATTGCCCATGAGTGTCTTCTATTCTCCAGCATATGGTACTGCCTATAAAATACTTCAGCCTTCCAAAATGCCAATGATGCAGATAGAATTCTGCATTCCTGCAGTGGAATATTTTTGCTCTTATTTAGGGTTATTTATATATTTTATCAGATCCTCTTCTCACAGTTATTCTGTTCAGTATGATCACTTGTTTATTAGGACTAAGGAGGGTGGTATCTTAGGGTGGGGAAAAAAGTGAACAAAATAGTTAAGATGGATTATGAATGGGTTTGAAATAAGTCAAACCTCAAATTATTTATAAGATTTTGAAATATCAGGTGGGCTCTTTCATCCTCCTCTTCTTTTTTAGTTCTATGTGCCTGGACTTTTTGCTTTTTCCAAGAATTGCTGAATATAATCATGAGATTGTTTGAAAAATAATGGTTATAAAACATTCCAGCACAACTTCATGTTGCAATTACTGAAGTAGCAAGATTCAGAATTGTTATTTGAGTTCTTAAAAACAACAAATCTAGCACCTGTAGTGAGGTTCCCAAACCATGGATTTAATTGGGAGTTTGGGGGTTCTTATTTACCTGGCAAATTTGGCCATGAAATGCAGGTTCTTCAAGGATTAGAAGCCCACCTTAAGGCACGTGCCTTTTTTGGTTTGGGGTGGTTTTTTTGTTTGTTTGTTTAAAATTTGATTCTCTTAGTGAATTATTAGAATGGTTAGAATTAAGTTTCTTTCTTTAGGGTGAAAATTCTTTGTGTTTTCCACCAGTAGCATTTTTATTAGGGGCCAAGATGAGGAGCGTGCTGAAGCGGGAGGGAAGGAGCTGAACACAGAATTAGATTTGGGACTTTGAGCCAGTCCTAGTTGCATGTGGTAGAATTGTTCAAGGGAGGCTGCAATTCAGGGCAGGCTTGAGAGACCAGAAGAAACAGTGTCTGTTAACAGGCATGTGCATCTATATATTACTGAAGTCTGTTTAGCTGAAAACTGCAAAATAGATGCTACAAATACATTTTCTCTTTAATGCAAATACAAGGAGACCAAAGTTGCATGGATTTGGAATACCTAAGACTCATTCAATTACAGGAAGAAAACTTGGTATCACAAGAAGTCAGTGGAAAATTTGTCACAGATTTAGTAGACTGCAGCTTCATTATCCAGTGAGTTTTTGTCTTTCCGTGTTTTCAAACATATTTTAAAACAGCTTTGCCAACAATCCAGTCTCACCTGAAATCCAGTTTATGTTAAATCTGGCTAACTTGAAATGTCTTACTTCTGACATCTCTGTACTGTTGACAGAATGGAGATGGCCCAAGATTCAGTACTTATTCAGGACTAAATTTAATTTAATTGATGTTTTCCATAAATTAAGAGTTTGAAATAAAATTAATAGTACATTCCAGTTTAGATAACCATAGAATGGTATAAAAAAACCCATTATTTATATTCTGCCATTCTCACTGCACATATCTTTGCCTTTTAAGTGACCTTTTGCCAGAAACCACAGGAACATATGTAGTGCCAATAAACAGTTATAGTCATGCACAAATGCATGTATAAACTAGACAATGTGCAACTGTCAAATGTGTCTGGAAAAAAAGCTGTTCATAAATATAAAACATTTTAAAACAGATGAAAAAATCAGAAGATCCTTTTAATAGTGGTTTGTAAAAGCTCATTTTCCAGGAATATATTTTCAGTAGTCATACAGTACACTACAAAATACAACTCTATGCAAATTCAGTGTTGCTTAACAGCTATACAGTGCCACAAGAGCAGTGGTAGTTTGTAATCACGTTTTTGAACACAATGTAACTGGACTGTAGTGTAGATTTGAAGATCTAAGTGAAACTGCAGTGAGAACAAAATTATGACAGGATCTGGAATCTGTTGAAGACCAGAGATAAAGACACTTCATTTTGGAACAAACAGTAAAAAATCTTGACTAGTTGGGACATTGATTTTATTTTGTCTAAAAGATGGCATCCCCAGGATATAAATTCCTAAAGCTATTCCAAAGTACTTGATTCAACACTGACATATAGGGAAATCGTCCAAGAAATCAAGGCCAAGAACATCTATCTTCTTAGACATAAGAATGCATTGGTTTATAACCATTTTCATTGACGTGGTTTGGGCCTAATTTTTCAGCTGTTTTGTTCTTTGTATATTGATGCTTTCTGTCTGCACTAGATTCTTTGAGGGTTTTATAACCTGTACCATTGTGTAACATGATTATTCCACCCCATCAGATACCGATTATCACCGAGTGACCTACCACAAAGGTTAGTGATGGGAGTTCTCCACCTCTCTCTAGAAAATGTGACAATAGCAATGAGTTGTTGACAGGTTTCAAAAGACTCCTCAACTCTTCCTTCTGAAAAACAGATTAATCAGTAAAATTCAAAAGAATATTCTACTTTCTGCAAACCAATGGGTTTGCCCTGTGTGTTGAACTATGCCCCCAGTCACTCCTAAGCCATTGTTGTTGCCTGATTTGATTGTCCAGTGACCTATGTTTGGCTTCTGTTTGTGCTGTCTGTGCTAAGTGTTTGGTTTCCATCTATCATGATACTGTCTTTCTCCTGAATGATAAAGTCTGCGTTTGACTAATAGAAAGAGCTATAAAAATTAACCTAGTTAACTTTTATTGGCTTGTTTTGGTCAACTACAAACAGGGTGGGACAAGACGCCCCCCTGACCTGAGCAACTTCATCATCAACTTCTGGCATGTGACATGCCTGCCATATGCAAGGTAGGTATAGCTGATCTATAAATGCCATTTTCAAAAACATGTGCATTAGGTAGTCTCTCATTTGTAGTAAAATTTTACTTGAAAGTAGATGACCTACAATCTCCATAGCCTACAAAGCAGACCATATAGTGTAGCTATGCAAGCTACTATAGCTTCTTATGCAGCATGGAGGGGTATTTTTCCAAAACTGAACAAACAACACATTTCTCTCTGAACTTACCGTCCATTCTAGTCTGGAAGATAAATATTGCATTGACACAGTAGGACTCATCTGACCATATTCAGATACCTACATCTAAACTGGTTGCTTCTGGCAGTCTTTATGCTTAGAGGAAAGTAACCAATGCTGACCGTCTCGGTCTGAAATAGCTGTTGAAATACCAGATGAGTAACACATGAACATTGGCTATAACTCTTCACAGACTATACAGAGGAAATCAGCAGTCTGCTGGGGCTCCCATCTCCAGTGTGGACATCTTATGTTAGGTGAGCTGAATCCCATTCATTAAACCTTTGTTAGCCCTGTTAATACAGTAAGGTCTAGATTAGGCCTATTAATATATCCCTTAAGATATATGGCCACAGCGAAAATACCTCTAGAGTCTGCTGCATTTTTGCCCTTAATCAAGCTAAGCTGCCTTTTTTCTGAACTTACACCTTTATGCTTTGTTTTACTCTTTTCCAGATATGGTCACCATATTTTAAAATATGTAAATTAGAAGTGCATTCGGCTTCCTCCAAATGTGGTCCAGATATTTAAAAACATGTAAATTAACAGTGATGGCAGGTTCCTGTAAATTTGCAGAGCAGGACTGGTATGCAAAGAACAGCCTGTGATCTGTAGATCATTAAACTACCGACACAAACCTTAACTTAAGCTCTGGGCAGTAAAACCTAATCTTAGGATCTGGCCTGTAGTGGCCACTGTTTTTCGTGCTTCAGACTAAGAAGATTTCTCTTCAATTTATAGGTTAAATCCTTGCTAGAGATACTCTCTGCTGACAACTGAATTAAGGAAATTGCTAGAGGCAGGAAATGTGTTTTGCCAAAGTGCAGACAAACTGCCAGTCTCTTCCTACTCACTACTTTTTGAGGCAAGACTCCTGTTGCTGGGGGGGGTGGGTGGAAAAAGCCAAAATAGTGTATTGGGATTTGGTCCTGAATTGTTCTAATATTTACAAGTATAGATTTAGAGTTGGATACATCTGGATCTAAAGAATGAGAAAGAAAAGTACAACTTCAGTTCATCAGATGGTAGAAAACGCTGAATCTCATTAAAGACACTTCAATATGACACCTGCAAAATCAGATAATTTATTGCTTCTGAAAAAGCAACTAAAAGCAGACAAAATGATGAATTTATCAATTAGAAAAATGATCTCAGCATAAAAGATGTTTACTGTATCAGTGGAAATAAAGTCATAGCATATTAACAGAGAAAAAAGTAAGATGCTATATTTAAGTGAGACTTTTTTCAGCTTTCAGAAATTCTAGGAGATTGATTGTAAAATTATTTCAAAATAAATTTGACAAGTGCTCTAACTGTTGTTCTCATCCAGGTGAATAGATATTAGATAACTTACTGATTTTTTTATCTACTTCAGTCTTAGACATTTTGCTAATCTGTTCTGCAGTGAACTAATGTGTAACTCTGCAAGCATACATCGTTCAGCAAAATCACAGAGCTAGCATGTTAAACAACAAAGGCTCTTTAACCTGTCTCACAAATTAAAAGTAGCTCATTTTTTTTTATCCTTTGTTAAACAGACAAATATATGTAATTTTTAGAACTTTATAAAGTGGAGGCTTCAATTACAAGATGAGCATACGCACATGCAAAATTTGGAGTTTTCTAAGGCTTTGTCTCAATGTCCCGGCATTAATGCATAGAGGAACTCACTTTTCTCGCTGAATAACCCCATTCTCCCATTCCCCCCCTCCCCCAGCACTGACAAATGTGTCTGTAGTTTGATGGAATCTTTCCAGAGAGCAACGAACAGGTCAGATCAGCAACCAACTTTTTATCCATTGACATACAGACTGACTGATGGAAACTTCTAACGACCTAAAGACTTTAAGCCTCAGTACAAGAGTTTACATCAGACCCTTCACACAAGGGGAAAGCCATTTAATCCCAGAAACTGTTAAAACTTCCCACAAGACAAAATAAACTACCGTGGTATAGGGTTTGTGTATTCTATTTATTATTTCTAAACAATTCAGTATGAAAGATAATAAACTTAGATCTCTGTGTGTTTTTTCTGTTTAATCTGGCATTGGTACTTGAGTGATCTGCTTCAGATGGCAAGACCTTTATTCTCTACCACTCATAGCTTTCTCTGTGAGTGCTTTCACTTGTCAGGCAGTGTCAGAAATCTTGCTCCCTCATTTTACTGCAAAAGGATGATTTTTAGAAGTTGAGTAATTCTGTGTTACAAGTTCAATTTCCAGCTATCGCTTAGTTTTAAAATAATTTCAGAGCCTATTTCTCAATTCTAGTAGGAGATTTCAAATCCCTGTGTATTCAGTGGAATAACTTTACAGTTTAGCCTATGGAATCTAAGAATCATAGAATCATAGAATGGTTTGGGTTGGAAGGGACCTCAAAGATGATCTAGTTACAACCCCCTGCCATGGGCAGGGACACCTCCCACTAGACCAGGTTGTTCAAAGTCCTGTCTAACCTGGCCTTGAAGAAGTCCAAGTACAAATCTACTTGGACAGCACCTATTGCCCATCTCTACTAAGAGATGCAAGAATTACCTTGCATTCTGCTTGCCAGTCAGCAGCTACAGTCACACTGCTGGCAAGCTACGCTTGGTCCCTGTCTACAATGGAGATGATTTTCTTCCAAAAGCAAGAATAGTTTTCAATATGTTTTGTATAGTGTGTAGCCCTGGGGATTAGATGACAGCATACGGTTTCCTGCAAGGTATTGCCATTAACACAAGACTGTAAGTTTTGCTAAAAATCTCATCAGAAGACAGTGACATACTCTTTGGGAATTCATCAATAAATTCAGATTGTTCAGACATTTTTAAAGCCAACAAATATGTACTAACTACTGAAATTTTTCAAATTCTTTATTAAAACCTGTAATTTTGTATTGTTAGTCATCCATATATTAAAAAAATGACTAAGCACCAAATCCTCTGCACATTATTTGCATTAGTTTGCAGTTTAATATGTAGTCATATGTCATCATTTGAAATCTAAGCAGGCATACATCATCATTTGAAGACCAATTTAACGGAACTATCCAACTCCTGACATCTTAATTCTCACTCTAAAGAAACAAAAATATGTCTTAGATAAACAACTTGCTGTCCTTTTTTAAAGCTTTTTGTTTGTTCATTTTCACTCAGCCTAGGCCTCATTTACCACACGATTTGTGTGGGATCCTTCTGGAGTGCCTCAGAGTTGTTAAGTGACAATCTAAAAGCCGATTTAGGATTAGGTAGCTTAACCAGGTGAACTGAGGGTTTCACTTTGATTGGGTAGAAAAGCCGTAGCTGTGCTTGGAAGTCCATATTGTGATACTGAAGGGCTTTATCAACATCCTGAGAGGAGTGCGTTCAGAATAGGTGATGATGTGAATCTCACTAATCAGTGAAGGATTATCTGAGGCTCAAAGCAATACCTCTTCTAATTCCTTCTTCATGACACTGTTCCTGCACTGCAAAATGATCTAGTGCAACACCAGCAGTATAAATATTAGATGAGACTCTTCAGTGTCTTAATTAGCACTTTCTAAGGGAGCAGTTCTTGAATAGTCGGGGTAATAAGATGTTTTACAAAAATACAAAATCAGAAGCATAGCAGAAAACTATGATGATTTCAAACATACAGTGGCTGACTCCATGTCATACACAACACTAATTTTAAAAACAGTGCCAGTATCAACTCATATGTTAAATTATTGACAAGATTTAGTATTTCTAGTCACACCATTACTGTATTGAAGACAGTGATTCTGCATAATGCTTTGCTCATGCTGAAATATGTGAAATTCTCCATTGCCAAACTGTTCCTATATGGGTTGGGAGTGTGCTCATACCCTGCACAGTCATTTGAAATTGTTTTCCCTATATGTGTTTGTTCATCAGAAAAAAAAAAGATAAAATTAATGAAACACTGAATACAAGTGTTGGTTGGTTTGATTTTTTTCTTTTCCCAGTGCATTTAGCAGAGGGAAACAGGCTATGAAACATGGGACTGATAATAAAACAAAATTACCATTTCCTACCACAGCTCTATCAAAGTCTTATGCTTGCCCTTAATAGTAAATGAGTTTTTCTGAATTGGAAAAGTTATATACGTATTTTAATGAAGTCTGTATTGGTAAAACAAGAGCTTCCCTAGTTTGCTTCTCTACACACATTGTCAAAATGACAGAACAAGATATCTTTAATTCCTAACATCCAATTAGGTCCAGTATCTACAAGACCACCAACAGAGTGAGGGATTGCTTCCCAGAACTTCTTGTTGTGTTTTGTATTCTTCAGTATATTCTTCAGTCTCCTTTACTTCTTACCATCCTAATTTTAGTCTTCTGACCTCCAAGTATTTACAAGTCATTGAGAGCTCTTAAAATATGTTATTAGATACCAACCTCCCAACCCCCTCACTAATTTTAAGTAAGATAGAGAGGAAAGATGAACTGACTGAAGTATAGGATCATTCATGGAATATCTTCATGTAATAAAAATCTTTAGATGAGTAATTTAAGTTTTTCATATTACAAATTCTTAGATGAGTTCACTTTTTATGTAAATGAAGCTTAACAAAAAATCAGTTTTGTGATATTGCCAGAAAAATGTCATTACTCGTTATCAGAAACATCTATTTAAAGTTCAGAGAAAGCAAAAATAAAAGCCGTCTCTCTTAAAATGGGAGGAGTGTGTGTGTAATTTAAGATTAAATTGTATTGCTATATTTAAGATTGTGCTCCTATAGGTATATTTCTGCTCATCATACAAAGCACGTGGTTTCAAGTTTAAATATTTCTATTTCTATGAAAAGCAATAAAATAAACATCTTAGAAACCAGTTATTATAAACAAAAGTAATGTATTTCACTTTAATACTGTTTTCCAAACCAGATAGCAAGGTTTTATCTAGTGCTCTTTATGATAGCAAGAAAACATACATCCAGGTAAACTTCAGATATTGTGTCAGAGGGCTTCCATTTCTATCACTTGTTAATGATGAATAAGGTGGTTCTTCTAAACAAATAAGCACTTCAGAGAGTTACCCTTGACAGGGCTGTTAATCCTGGGAGTCTGCCTTATCATTGTAGAATTCAAGGGCTGAAGTTGTACAGTATCCCTGTACTGCCTGTCTCTTACGCTGCCGCTCTGGCTAGAAGCTGGGAGAGAACTATTTCACATCTTGTATGTAAAGCCATGCTCAGTGCTTCTGTTCTGGTGTGCTCACAGATAGAGGAACTTATCATCTTAGTAGGCACTGGCCATCTTAATATATGACTGAATTTCTCATTCAGATGGATGTGCTACAACCAGCCGGCTTTCAGTTCACCCAGTGCAAGGAATTTTGGACTATAACACAAAGCTTACCTTGAACATTACAAAACATTAAGGCAAGTCAGATCACACTCTTTTGTTACAAATGAATTAAAGATAAAGCCCTTAAGCACCGTAGGAATGGCAATTTTGAAGAAATACGGAAAATCTCTGTCTTATGATTTTGCATACCTACCAGCAGCTACTGTGCTTACTATCACCATTAAAACTATAAAGTCTTTAAAAGCAACAGGTAAGGGTGTTATTCTAGTGATTAAGAGGAGAATCTGGACCCATTTTCATATGACTGAAAACTGTTCTCATGCATCCTTCCAAATGTCCTTCATCCTTTCTCTTCACCACCTCCCAAATCTCTTCCACACCACCACCTGCCATAGAAATTTGGAACACCATCAGGATCATCTGAAAATAACAAGTGAATATTTTTTTTTCTCTCTGTCAGTTTCCTTATCCCTTAGAGGGTTTAGAACAGGCATGTGACTTCAACTGCTGTTTGAATATCAAAGCATAATGTGTTTTCAGTTTATAAATTATAAAATATTCAAAAGCACAGACTAACTTTAAGGAATTGGTTACACTGCTTGATATGTAGAGCTGTTTGTTCCTTTTATGTCTGCTACTTTCCCCTCTCACCCCCTCCCTTCTTTTCTTCTTAAGGACAGAATGCAAAGAAAATGTAAATTTTTATGCCTTAGGCCTTGGAAAGATAGGAAGGAAAAAGATAATGCCAAAAAATAAGGGAGATGGGGTGAATAGAGGGTCTCTTTTGATGTGATACCACTAGTTCCATTCACTAGTTTTATTCCTTGTCCATCAGAAAGATTCCTAATGCAAAGTATTAGCTTTGCAAAGGCTTCTCTGGGCACTAAGAACAAAACTAGGCATTTATACTCTACTTTATTCTAGGCTCTCAAAGCTCAGCATAAATGCTAATTGTCATCAATGCCATGTGAGATAGATATTTTAACACCCACTTTACAGACAGGATACTGTGAGGTGCAAATGGTTAAGAAGCCTAAGGAAGCAGGAGAGCATTCCAGGAATACCGAACAGAAAATGAATGTTTGGGTCTGATCTTCAGAAGCTGCTTTCTTTAAGGGCAGGGAGAGCCATAAACTCATAGCTGATAGAAAATACGCGTACTATCACCCTCAGCTGCCTGCACTGAAAAGGACAAATCCTGTAAGGTTTAAAAGGTGAAACCCTCACTGAAGTGATGAGCAACTCCCTGACTTCAGCAGAACTGAGTTTTTCTTTACATGCCTGTTTCTGCTTACTAGATAGTTTGTCAAAGTTAAAAAGCAAACTTAGGATGTAGTTTATTTTCATGATTTTGATAGTGGCAAAGCCACTATGAAAAGTTCTCTGTCCTTCTTTACTCTGGCTTCGTAATCCCACATCACGGTTAGTGCCCTCCTCAATTGTGTTGGAGAGGCAGGCTATAAACCACGCCACTGAAGTGATCCTGATTATGTTTTAAATCCTTAGGCTTTTTTGGGTGAGATGAGAGGAGAGGAAGATTTAATTGGGAGTGGGGTTTTTTTTCTAAATAATTTTACTGATCTAGTTTATAGCACATTCATCAGTGGAGTGATATTGCTGCCTGGGGAAATATGTTAAAATGCCTTGAGAATCAAAAGTATTTACATGTTGCTGTACTGCCAGTTTCCAGTGAGCCTGTGTATTTGTACAGGCCCTAGCACAATGAAAGCTTGATGCTGCTTCAGGTATGACATCTTCCCTTACAAGATTTTTTAACACAATTTATTAATACAGTTTTTCTGAATGGAGTAATGGCATAAAGGTGTCAGCTTTGAGAATTTGCTTTATGCTGCTGTCAATGACAAAAAGTCATGTAAAGAACCAGGCATTTAAAAGACTCTCCCCATAAACCCTTGTGCAATGGGGGACATGTTACTTCTTTCTGGTCTAGAAAAAAGGTGACCTGCAGTTTTGAGTGTACTACACTAAACCTTGTTTTCTGTGTCATATCTCAGCTCACTTTATAGCCCTTTATCTTTTAGCTAAGCAAATGCTTGAATATTTGCCATATCCCTGACATGATGTTTCTAAAAGCTATAAATCAAAAGAAAAACTGCAAATTAGACTCAAAGTAGTTTTTGCTGATGAGAATTCTATTTACTTTCAATAGATATGTATCAATAGAGGGACAAATACACCTCTCTTAATTACTCTTATTTTGTCTCCTTGTATCTATTGATTAGGACATTTATCTAAAGAGTAAACAACAGCATTTTGGACAGTGTTATCAAATGTGATGTAATCATGGCATACAGAGATTTAGTCATATGTTTTCCTAACTTTGTTATCTAGCAAACCACATCATTTTCTGTTTAATACTAGTCTTAACTCTATAATAATTAACATTCTTTATTTTATAATAGGTTAGATGTAACTTATTTTGATCTGTTTAGCTTTTATATGTAATTGATCGGGACAAATGGTGCTACTTAACTGTCATATAGTGATTGGGAACCTGTGGGAAAGCATTATATTGAGTGAATTTTATTATAGGATGAGTATATAAAATTGATTTTGAGTGATAGGAAGTTCATGCTCTCCATGTAGCACTTTTTATTATAAATGCCTGTTAGTGCTGGCTTACGTTTTTTTTCCATCAACCAGGCAGAAAATGCATTCTTTTTCTCTTTTGTATTTTACAAAATCAAAGGTTTGACCTGTAGTTAGAGTAGGCAGAATGCTAAACTGTCTCGTGTCTGGTCTTTGAAAGCCCTGGGGTCTGCTACAGCTCCTGTTGAAGTCACTGGGAGTTTTGCCATGGATTTCAATAGGACTGGGAGGAAAGCCTATGTTTATTGTTAACTGAGATATACTGAAGCTCTGTTCACAGTGAGTTAGAACGATGGATCTGAATTGTTACAGAGGTTTATTATGTTCAGGCTGCAATTCCAGAGAACCTCTGTTTACAGGAGGAAAAAAAATCTGCATTCCTTATATAGTCAGAATTTTCACTGAAGTCAATGAAATCTCTGCCTGAGTAAGGATGAACACTTGCAACCAAAGAAAAACAAGCACATTACTGAGATGCCTGTTGGCTGTGTTCCTGTGGGTTTTGTCATTTAGATTTGAAGAGTTATCCAACACAGTTTTCAGTTATGTCCACATACTGATGGTCACTTTACAGTGACTACACACTGCTACCTTTCTTACAAGTGTTTGTGAAAAGAAAGAGCAGAAGCTCTTTAACTAGATTCTCAGACAAATTCTGGTTGATCCAAAAGATGCTGTCATACCCCCACTTCATTTCTTGTTGCTTTCTGCTGAGAACCTGATGGTTGTATAAGATCCATAATGTAATTGCAAATTTGTGTATGCCAGGGATCCAACCTTCTGAACAGTGAGGACTTGAGGGATTATTTTTTTTTCCCTTCAGTCACCCAAGCTAAATCAGCCATAGCGTGGTCCCAGGCACCTTTCATGTGTAAATACGCTGAACCCTTGATGTCTGAACAGTTATATCATCACAAATAAACTTCTCAATGCTCTTCCAGGATTAATACTTTGTGACACATGTGCTGAGTACTGGGCAAACTGGGCTGCCACAAATTGCCAGTCAAAATTTAAGAATTTGTGAGTAATTTTCTACTGAAACAGAAAATAAAAATAGTTGTTTTAAATGAAGTATAGTAGAATTAGAGGTTAATCTCTTTTCCCTACCAACTCTAAATCTTCAGAGGAAGTATAATACCTCAATGTGCCTCAATTTGTTTCTCAAACTTACTGGTCTAATGTAAAAGAGAAATGATGTTCGTAAGATACATGTTAACCCTGGGTTTGAAGGTAAAAGAAAGTGCTTGGAATTCACAGAGAAGAGCTGTCTAAAAAAAATAACAAAACCGAAAATGTAATTTCAAATTGGAAATAATATACTGCACACTGAGAATAAGAGATGCTAAGAAAACAAAAAGTTTAATTTGAGATACATTAATTTTTCCACAGTCTGTATTATTCTGTCAAATGTACTGGGAACACAAATCTGCATCTGCATTGATTGGATGAGTTTCAAAGACCTTTTACCTGCTCTCTGTTTGTGTTGCCTCATATCTTTATGACATGGAATGAACTGCTTGGCGCCACGTTGCTGTTATCCATTAACCATTCCTGTTTTCCTAATCATCTTAGACTCCATCTTTCTCTGTCCTATCTGTTATTGTCTTCTGCAAAGAGATGTGATGTTCCTGTAGCCTGTTCTGGTTTGCATGACATGATTTGTGTTTCTGCCTACAAGGGTTTCTCTACTGAACCCTGTACATTATCTTCCCCCAGCCCCCCCCACCCCCCTCCTCTGTAACCAGGAGAAGAGGGTCATACATCTGTAAAATGACAGCACTTATGAAAAATGGGAGTTTGGTACACATGGCTCTCATCAGACACAGACTCATCTTCCATGCCACAGACACTGCTTGTTCCCTTGCAATGCAGACTGTTGCTGGAAACACAGGAAACACCTAATAAATTGCTTGACCTATCAAATTAACAAGTCATCAAGAAACTATTTTGGTAATCAATGAGCAAAGCAGAACTGTTTGGTTTCTGGCAGAGCAAGAAGAATGCATGGAGATGGAGTAATTTCTTCATCTCTCTTCTATAAACAGCATTTAACTGGATTGTAAGTTTGCTGCAAGACAGGGAAAAATGTGAAGAATCTATTTTTAGAATTAGAAGAACTCAGAACTAGATGTGTGCTTTGGCCTAAGTTTATGGCTGAGTACAGAAATCAAAGAAACTCAGATACACTCGGAGTATGACACCATAATTATATCATCACTATTTCTGGTGAAGGTGGGGTTTGTGCTGATTATAATAAATACATAACAGAAATTAAATTTTCTCATTTTAAGCATGTATGAGTTGAAGTAAAGTTTCAGTGTAGTCCCTACTCCTGCAGCCTAGGAGAAAAACTACAAAGTGTAGAATTTTCAGCCTCCACCTAAAGCACCTAATTAAAATTAAAATGAATAATTAACAATAAATGAAGAAGCAGACATTTTCTTTTTCCGTCTAATGTGGCCTGAGATGCAGAAATAGGCTAGCTTTCACTTCTGATTAGAAAAGGTAGATGCTTGGAGCTTCTGAAAATTAAGTCATGGTGATGGTTGTGAAGGCAATTGACAAGGATAGTTGGACCATATACTCCCCCCGTGGCCTAGTGCAGCTGTTCCTGTGAAATGAGAACAGTATATAAAAAAAATAAGGCAGACTGAAAACTTACGATTGTATAAGTTATACCTGCAACTGCCAAGGATGCTATGCTCAGTGAAGCTTGATATCAGAACAGCATCATGGTGCCAAAGCAGATGTCATTTCTGTTGGGAGCTTAAAGGTAGACATCTGCTTGAGTACTCTGTCAAGTTATGGTCTCAAAAATAACTGAATTATTTGGAAATTTATAGAACACCAGTAATCTTGATACCACTGTGACGTCCTCTTGCCTTTCTTGGGCATTTCTGTGTTGCTGAACTTCCTGTTTTAATAGCAAACATTTTGCAGGTCTCCAGCACATAAGATTATTCATCATTCCAACCGGTCATTTACTTCAAGCATAATTTGTTTTTCTTTATTAAGTAGAAAGCCACAAAGCTGAGATCTTGGTGGTGTGGAATACAGCTCTGTAGATTATCAGGGTATTATCTAGGAATATAATTTTCCCTCATTGCTCTTTTGACAATGAGAGAATGGAAAGACTGCTATTGAGGAATAAATGGGATAATGCAGGAATCCTTCTGACAAATTTATAAATATACTTAGTTGTAGAAATTTGCGACATACCTGTTGCAAATTCTTATTTATTAAAAAAAAAAAGTTTGCTTTGAAATTATGTGTACGTTTTTTTCTGTCAAAACACATCTCCTTGTCTGTAGTCCCAGTTCAGTGAGATGTTTAAGCATATGGATTCAGTAACCTTTCTTATGTTTTAAATCAGTTTTAAATAATTGTGGGGAAGTCGTTTTGTTATCATGTAGTGAAGAGATGAGGGGTGGAGTGTCTGTAAATTGTCCACCTATGTCAATGTTGTGATGATTTATTTTGACTTTGGTGTGCAGAATTCTTTTTGTTGATGTGAGTGAAGTTTTTGGAGACTGTGTGATGAGTGTGTATTTTAATGGTAATTTTTGTGCATACACATAAGTACTTTCTTAATGCCAAAACCACATTGTAGGGTGTCTCTCCCTTTGTCTTTATGTAAACTGTGCTCAAACAGAAGAAATTATACCTCATGTGGTTATTATAATAATTAACATCAGTCAAAATCAGGATTGTGAAACTTGGCACTAAGTTCTGGATGTGGTAAGAAAGCAGGTTACACTGATGCTTGTTTACAACTGTCTAAACCTAGAAGTACACCAGGGTCAGTGACTCATGGCCTCATCCCACATACGCTGAGCAATGTATCCAATCTGTGATTTCCCCACTAGTGTAAATTCTAGATTAGAATACTCATTATTTGTTAGTACTTCTGCCTTTTCTTTAGATTAAAGTGATTAAAGCAGAATGCTTAAAAAAATAAATTAAAAAAATACAACCGCCCCATTTCATCCTCAAGACAAAATGTCTAGAGCATCAGAAATTAGCCATGTTACGTAGTGCAATAGCATGAACTTGAATTTAATCAGGGATAACTTAAAAATTGTATTGTTGCAGGACATGCAAAGAGCCAAATTAAAATTTATGGGTATTAAACAATTATTTACTTTTTAAAAAGAAGAAGCAGTGAATAAAACAGAACTAATTGGCTAATTGTAGCATTTTAATTACTTTTCAATAAGAACAGTTTTTGTGAGTAAGCATTGAGTTATGGTAATTAAGTTTCTATAACAATAAATTGTATCTGATATACATCAAGATAGAAGAAAGGACACCAACTACTGGAATATTTGTTGAAGGCAGCATACCTTCATGTATGATGAATTAATGCATTTTAAAAATACTTGCATCACAGAAATGCTAGAAGATTCTTGCCTCCATCCTCAAACCCTGATTGAAAGACACTACAAATCTCGTGGTATCAGAACACAAGTTATTGGGTAATCAAGACTTGATTTTCATCTTAACTGTTATTCCTTAATAGAATAAAAATAACATTTTTTTTCTTTTTTAAATCCACAGAAAGATTGAGATATAATTAATATTTTTCTTTTTAAAAAAACAGAAACTTAAATACTTTCTATATTTGCACTCCATATCCTTCCTTAGTTAAGATTTTTTCCTAGCAGGTTCTGTCTGTAACAGTAGTAGTATTTTGTTTATTTGTAATTTTACAATTCAGAGAGGCAAATGGCTGTAGATGAACATCATCCTTCAGTTTCCTCAAGAAAAACTTCTTTCATACGTCAAGACATTCAATTTGCAACATTAAAAGTCCAGGTTAACCATATAAACAGCTGAAAAGAGAGCAATGAAAATATTAGTTTGAGCTTAGCTTTATTTAATAGCAACTGTAGTAGCCAGTTGTTTCGCTTTTTGCATTGTCATCATTTTGCTAAGTTTAATAGTCCTTGGTATGGGACTGTTCAGTTCATGGGAGTTATGGAGTTTTCAAGTCAACTCCTGGTTTAACAGCTGTTTGTTTTAAAAGAGTTCCTTAGCAGTATAAATTATAGTAGACTAAATTGCTCATTTAAGGGCATGACAAAGTGACTCTCAGAGCATGCTCTGGTATGTGAAGCAAGTGGTGTAAGTGCAAAAAGCAGCACATGGGTCTTCATGAAAAAAGTCCTCTTCCTCTGTTTTAGAAAGGGACTCTGTCATACAAAAGTTATGCCTCCTGCTAAAGTAGTTGAACCAGCTGCATCCCATGTGCTGAAAACACTCTTGTCTCTTATTTCTCTTGTTCAATTATTGTGTCTATAAATTGCAGTGGGCCACCTGTGCAATGCACTCATCCAGAATAGCCCCAGAGGAAGCATTAACATATCAAGGCTCATAAAGCACAAATCCTTAAATGTAAAAACTGACACTTTCATCCTACTTCAGCCTACATCTATATAGGCATTAAAACAGAAAGGAATAAAGAATATTTTACTATGCAATTTGAAGGCCCTGCTCTCCTCTTGCAGAGGTCAGCAACAAAACTCCTCTTGATTTTTAGTTGGGAACAGGATCAAGCTATAAAAAGCATGAATTCTAGTTACATATTTTAGAAACTCATTCTGACTACTGCCATCTATCAAGTTTGATGCACCTATTAAAAAAAAAATAAAGAAAGGAAGACTTCTGTTCTTGACATTAACCATATTTTTGTTATTCCCAATGTAAAAGAATTAAATCATATCTCTCTGGGAAAGGGGCTTGCAGGTTTGGACTGGTCGGAGGAAGATCTCGAAATTAACAAAGCTTATTCTTCCAGATTTAACACTCCTTTAGAAAAGGTTTAAGAATGATTAGTCTTTTCTTGACATGTCAGGGATACACCAACAAATGCTGAGACTGTTTTTTCCACCTCTGGGCAGAGCCACTGGCCAAAATGAATGTAAAGATGAGAGTTTTCCAAAGTTACTGCAATGTGCAGAACAGGGACAGATCAAGGAGAGACCAGCCGTTTTCAACTTGAGCAACACTTGAGCAACATTCCTAAGAAAAGAAGCTCTCTAGAGAAGCAACTATCCTCTATAAGTGTCCAAAAGCATCTCTCTTTTTCTTTTTGTCTCCTTATACATTCATCTCCAGAGCACGTAGTTCCGTTGATCAGTAAATAACAGTAATAACTGTATTATGAGGACTGCATTTATATGTTCTTGACATAGATTGGTAAGATTCTGATCCTCTCCATTCCCACCTGTAAATTTATGTATGCTTTCCGTTAAGCTTTGCTCCAGGACAAATATACAGAATATACATGGTTGTATATTCTTAAAAACCACTTGCAATAGTTTGGTGCTTTGAAGGAAATGAGTTTGTATATAGAAGCATGCAGAACGTGTATATAGAAGCTGCATACAGAAGAAAATCAAGACACATATCTCAGAAGGTCAACAAAGAACTGAGTGATGCAGATCTTCAGAAAGAAGAGTCAAAGCAGATTCCTAATGCTAATAGCAAATAGGGTTTTTTTGGAGTTAACCATAAGGATTGCATACCTAAGAATGCAGACCCACCTTAATCTCTGTTTAGGATTCTATCTAAACCAGTTGCACATCTCTGACCTCAGAGCTGTCATTCTTTCAAAATGACATCTTTCTCTAACATTATATTCACATTTCCATATCTTGTACATTTGTCATGTATTGAAGTGGTTGTCTGTGTGCCTCAGCCCTTCATAAACAACTGTCCTTCATTACTTTGTTGTTTAACTGTTTGGTTTTCTTTCTTTTTTTACTAATTCTCTAGCTCCAACTCTTAAGATGGTGCCTAACATATCCCCACATTGCAGACATTTTCCTCTCTGCAGCACAATTAGACCCCTGACCTTATATTCCCCAAAGCTAATGAAATGCCAAATTGCTGCCAACACTTCATCATGTTTATATATTGCTCCTATGAGACTTGCATTTTCTCTGACTATCTACATCCTTAATTTTATTTCCTGTTTACTAGCATCATACAACTTTCTGTGATATCCAGTGCTCTTGGAATAGGATATACGTTTTTATCAGATAAAGTTATTTGCACTTAGTCATTTTCTCTTTTCTCTAAAATTGTGTTTTGAATATTAACCAGTGTGAATTAGTGACTATTACAAAACCAAAGGAAAGGAGAAAGAAAGTAAAAATCCAGTAGTTTTAAGAATAATACAAGAAAATTTTGTGGTCTTGGATCAAGATCCAGTATATGTGTGCTCAACATTACTCACATGAGTAACCTCTGTCTTCAGTGTATTACTGAACCCCTACTTTTCAAGTGCACTCTTGCAAAAGGTTCCACGTTAAATCTTCCTAACTGCAGGTAGAAAACTATCCACAAATGAATACATTTCCCTGAAGAAGAGAGGTCAGTGAAAGTCATTCAGTAAAGGATTCAAAGCACGTTCTATAAACTTCAACACATATTGTTACATCTTCTGCTAAATTAAGTCTACATGAGCAATTATTGTGGCTGTGAAACATGTGAGATAACCTGTGTGCCGTGATCAGGAACTTATCCTTAGCACCGCCTTGAGAACAAAAGAAAAAAATCCTTTCTTACCCTTCTAATATATTAATCATTTTGCTTGCTTCTTGGTGTAAAAAAGGTAGCCTCAACTATTGATGTTAGCAGGAATTCTGTCATTCTTTCAGTGAATCAGGCACTGGTTTAAGATAGTATTACTCTAGCCTCTTAGAGGAAATGCATTTGTAGGTTAGCTTCTAAGATCCTGCTCAGATCCATTTTTCTGTTGTCATTCTAGCTTCTACTCTCACCCTTCCATATATTCCTAAGAGGCTCTGGTAGCAGGCTCTGGTAGCTTTTTTCAGGGCTCAGTTCCTGCTTCAATTTTTCACCTAGTTAAGAATAGCGTATACAATCAAGCAGGATTGTCCATCTTTATGCAAAATACATTGCAGTTCAAATGCCATTTTTTGGGGCACAAAACTATGTAGTATCCTGTGACCCTTACTAGAATGCAAGGTCACGCTAAAGTTATGATAATAGTCCCTTCTAGGCTTCACATCTAATAATCTGTTTGCATTATATGTAACTGCATGAGATCACAGGTGTGTGAGCAGACATGACAGTAGAATAATGACACCTTGTTAGCTCAGGCCTATAGGCACCTTGAACCAGTGGGTAGTTCAGCCTTGACCTGTCTCAGAGGTGGTCAACATGCAGAGACTGTTCTCAATGGAGAGCTCTTCAGCAGAAGGGATTTCACACTGGTACACATTGATTCTTTACTATGTTCTTTGAAAACTCAGCCTATTTTTATGTATTATTCATAATTATCAGTGAGCACTGGCCTTGGTGGTTTATAAGCCCTACAGGTAGGGTTTGAAATTACCAGTACAGAATGATCAGTAAAAACATTCACCTCTCTCTCTGGGGCTTTCCTCCGTGTTGAGTCAGTAGTTGTTAATTCATAATATAAAAATATCCGGTTTGAGACTCTGAAGTTCTCTGCAATTAAGTTTGGAAGAGAAGTCCTGCCTTCCCTTGGCTATAAAAAGTTTAGATTTTGCCTATGAATATCTTGATCGTGTTTGAAAAGTCTGTTGATTATCTGAGTAGAGCTGCCTTTCTCCTTGAGCAGATACTGCACATAATTTGCAAAATGTTTTTACTTATCACAATCAAACTTGGAATTGTCTGATTATTCTAAACTTAGCATCATTTTTTTTGCAGAGATTTAGAACTCAAAACAGACTGAAAATTGTCAACACACTCAATGTATTATATGGAAACTTCTGGGGAACTACTAAGAGAAAGATCACAGTCCAGTTCCATGAGATCCTCCTTAGGCAGCTGTAGATGGAAAGGAAAGATTTGACACATGGCTGAATGATGTGTGGCATGAATAGATACTTTTTTAAGGGCAAGGTGTAAAAAGTGTTCATCTCTGTTTCATAAAAAATATTTCCCAGAGAAACAGTGATCCATATTCTCATTTTTGACCTTTGTTCTGTTCACAAAATCTGCTTCTTTTTTTCTTTTCTTTTTTTTTTTTGTCTTTTATAAGAATAAATAATACCAGAGGATAGGTGGAGAATGTCAAAGTGACCTTATTGATGATTGCGTCTTAACTGCAACAACTTTTAAGCAAGTACTTGCCCTATTTCTCTGCATTTATTCTCTTCCCATAGTTTGGCAATGGTGTAATGTGGAACATCAAACTTTTCATAGTAGTTGGTAACTACTAAAGAAGTATTTATGCAAATGAAAGCTCCACTCCCCTTTCCCTAGCTTACAGAAACGGGGGAAACAGATGATATGCTGTCAAAAATGAGGACAGTTCAGTGGTGCCACCTGACAGACTGTGTTACAACTTAGTGTTTCAAAGTTGGTCACTTATTTTCCAGCATTGCCAGTTGTGACAACTGCATGTTTTAAACCAGCTGCATGTTTCCCTCACCATAGGAAAAGGGGTTGCTGTGGGCAGCCATTCTTCAGCACAGTTAGCCACTGACAAAGAGCAATGAAGCCCCATGGCAAGCCTAAGCCATTTGGGCAGCTGGCTTCTGGCTCTGGAATGGTACTGCACAGTGCTGCAGAGCAAAGCAAATCATCTCATATAAAAAGTGATAAGAAATGATGACCAATTAGAGAGGACAAGGCCAACCGGAGGTAACGCTGTGAGTGTACAGCACACCAGATGTGCCTCCTAGCCCCCTTTCAGCAGCCCATGAGTACCTGTTTAAGCCACACACGTGCTGCTCACAGCCTTTTCTCTGCAGTGGCAGGTGTTTGGAAGGACAGTGATGAGACAAACAAGAAAGGAGCAATACAAATACAAATACAAGTGTCCTTGTCCTTCCAATAACCGACCGCTACACGGGTATTGAAAACATATACAAGCTACCTGTGGCTTGTATGTTAAATCAGAAAGGGTAATGACAAAAACCTGATAACATGAAAACCTAGAGGTGTCATTCTGAATTTACTTATAACAGGAACTTCACTGAAAACTGTAAAATAACACTGCTGTAAGATAGTGTAAGATAAGATCAGTCCTTAGGTTTTGACACTGAAGATATGTTTAGTTTCCCCTTTTTGTTCAAGAGATGCTAGCTCATGTAATGAGAGGACTGTATGAATTGACTATAATATTCTGGAATTGCTGGATCTTCAGCAAGATTGCTGACGCTGTGCATTGGGCCATTTGTATGCAAATACCATTATCAATTTCTACCAGAACAGTGTTATATTGCGCTTACCAAAATCATAGAATCACAGAGTGGTTGGGGTTGGAAGGGACCTCTGAAGATCACCTAGTCCAACCCCCCTGCCAGAGCAGGATCCTAGAGTAGACTACACATGAACACATCCAGATGGGTTTTAAATGTCTCCAGAGACAGAGACTCCACAACCTCTCTGAAAATAAAAATAATTTAATATCATCGGTTATTGGAATCTGATCCCAGTGAATCTCTATGCTACAAAACTGGCCTCAAGAATACATTGAATTACTAGTCTTTGAAGAAACCTGGGACACATACAAATACAAATAAGGCCAATTCCACTCAACCTGTCCAATGCACTCTGTACATGTATTTCAAATGTTGAGCACTTGAAACCTGGATATAGTTCTAAAATTTATATGTAAGATTTCAGTCTGAGTTCAAAAGAGCTTGAGTGAAGAACTTTGAGAGCTGGGGCTTTCTTTTGAGATAAAAGTAAAATAGAGCAATCTCTACCTAATTCACCCCAAATAGTGTCTGTCTATTTCAGTGAAATTCCAAACTGGATGTAAAGTCAAGCTAGGATGATGGCAAGAGATTTTTGGATTGGTACAAGAGGAAACTCAGTTGCAAAAGACCCATTGCCAAGTCAACATTTCAGAGCAAGTAGAAGGACTGAACTCTGTGTAGTTTGGGAGATACAGTAATTATCTACATAGTAACAAAGAGGTATCTTCAGTTAATATCACCACTTAAATCCAGGTTCAGATTTCTAGTACTCACAAGCCTTTGGGGTTATTTAGAGCTTGGGCTATAACTTGGCCCCACTTAATGCATTACAGAGTTTTTCCATTGTTTCCAGTGGATTTTTCCATATGCTATTTTAATAGGTTTATAATCCAAATCTTACTTACAACTGAGAGATAATTGGTAAATAGTACGCAATACATATTGTTTATTTGCCCTATAATCATTGCCGCTGTCTACTTTTTAGTATATCTCAGCTGGCACTGAATTGGTCAGTCTCCCTTTCCCCGGATGCAACCACAGACTAGCAAGAAGATTGTCCTTGGGAAGATTAAAGAAAATAGCAACATTTCTTCATAAGTCACCATAAACACTGAGCTGTCTCCCTGTGACCTCTAGCTGCTCTTAGTCACCCATGTGCATGGAGATGAAGTTTGAGACAGAAATCCACTTTTGTAGCAGAGTGCACCTGCCATTTCCATCATGTAGCAGAAACAGCAGTTCTGCAGCAAGCGGTAAATCTGTCAGCAGGAACAAGTAGTGGATGGCACCACTGGTTTCACATCCAGCTATTTTGAGTCAGGCAGCCAAGTGCTTTTTTCCCTCTGAGAGGACATAATCCTATGCTAAGAAAACAAATTCCTTTAGTATTTCTCTTGTTCTGTCCAGCCTCTAGTAGGCTTCACATTCTAATTCTTTCCATTTGGGATTCCCAGATTTTATAAAATTGGATTTTTAAAAATAAGTTTCCTGTTTCCCAGAACAATGTCCAAGAAGTAGATACCCATTCAACTTCTTTTTTCAAACGCCTTTTGGTTACCGAAGACTGGCATAGAAACCAGTGAGTTTAAATGCAGTTCACTTAGTAGACATGTAAAATATCAATATTTCAGAGAAACAACAGAACTCCAAGTCAGAGACCAAATAAGTCCAGATCAATTGAGGAATCTCAGAAACAGAAGCCTTATGTGACTTCCATCAGACTCCAAGGGTTTCTTTCACTCATCTGAAAGCTACCAAGCTATGGCACCAGTCTTAAAGCTCGCAGCAGCTGATCTTAAGGAACAAAAGCAAAGCAGAGAAAAACGACCATGCTTTTGTGAGGTTTTTCATGGCAGGCCTTAGAAACGTCAATTTATAGATGCTTTTCAAAATACATTAGCTGTCTGGGGTGGGGGGAAATGTCAATTTAACTTAGTGACTTTTCTACCGTAATTCTTCTTTTTCCATTTCTCCAAGAGACATCACACATTGGATCTCTTTTGCAAATACAAACATTACTTACTTTCTTTAAAAAATGCTAAAAGGTAAATCTGATAAATACAGAGATAAATACGGCTTCTCTATTAGCATTAAAAATAACTTAACTTGTATTTACACAAGGAATCATAAGTATTTCTCATTTACACAAGAATAAGCGTGATTTATATTCATTACTGCAAGATTTTAAATTGTGAGAATAGTACAGATGTTGGGTAAATGGACCTTTTCTTTGTATGAAAGGGCACTGTAGTATTTGTATCCTCATCAGTTCCTAGCTAACAGAGCTTCAGACGATACCTGCTGAATGGCTGTCTTAGTGAAATGAGCCCACTGGGCACCAAGTTCATCTTTTTAATCAGAAGGGTCCCACTAGGAGTGTAGAGTGACTAGGAAATCTTCCAGTAGGAGGGGGAAAAACAACACAGACTGTTCAATCCTTCCTATAAATGTGAGTTAAGATAGAAACTAAACAATATAGCAGGTCCTTTGGAAGTATTTGAACTTATTTACTGCTCTAAGCAAAGAAAGCTCCTTGCCAAGGAAAGAATAACAAAAAGAGTAAAGGACCAGTTTAAGAATAAACAAGTTTGCTCAGTGTTTTTTAGCTTATATTTCATACTTACTGCTTGTGTTATCTCTTTACACTACATCCAGAGAGCTCTGATGGAGGTTCTTTACCTAAGGTCACATTGAGGTGGTTTAAACTCATTTTCAAACCTGTTGTGGCTTTTGGCTAGAGAAAGCAAAATGTCTAGAAACAGATGAAATGCAACTGTTTAGGAGAAGATATTGTTTTGTAGATAACCTCTAATATGATAACAATCCAAAATTAGCTATGTTTTAAATACTAAGTGTCTTGCTCTTCAGTAATAGAAAATATTGCAAAGTCTATATTTCATGGAGTTGCACTGACTCTTACTCAGGAACGGAGAAGATGCAGACTGCTTAAATTTGTAGTTTTGCCTTTTAGACAGAAGGAGAAAGTATGTTTAGAGTATTGAAAACAGTGATCACTGTAAATACAATAAACTTTTCCAGTCCTTTCTTTCATGATATCAGAGTAAAGCAACTTCCCTGGAATCAGAAGGCAGCAAATTTAGAGCCAATAAAGCTTTTCTTTTTTTTTTTTTTTTTCTTTAATTCAGGACTGTAATTAAACTGTGAAACTCCTTTCCAAAGACTGAAGGGTTGTGAAAGAAAGTGAATAATTAATTGCATTTCAAAATATTTATGTCTGCAATAATACACTTTTTAAAAAGAAAAGTAAAAAACAAAAGAGAAAACAAGAGTTTAGACATCGTTAATGTACTTGCAGAAGGTATGAGGCAATTTTCTATGGCAGAGGCTTATCTATGACCACAAGTTGGTCCTTCCTTAGAACGATCTGGTATTGAATGCTGCTGAGGGAAAGGCTTTTGGCAGAATGGACTGCTGCTCTGATTCAGAATGGGAACTTCTATGTTCTGTCTCACACTTATCATTTTCTACAAAGGCTTTGGAGGTGCAAGGAAAGTAAAACCTGTAGGAACTGAATGGTGTCTGATTTTGGCCTCAGGTTTGGCTTTATAAAAGCCTTTCCATTGAATTCCTCAGAAATTTGTTTTGACTGGGAACAGGGTTTGACAACACTTGATGCTTAAGTTTTTAAGACTTATGTTTTGCAACATAATTTGCAGGCTGAACTGTGGCAGAATGCAGTGCTATGTCTAGATTTTGAATTCATGAAGTTCTTTCTGTGGCCTGATTGGAAATATCTCAGTTTAGCTGGGTGAAAAGCAGTGAAAAGTCCCTGGCAAGTTTCAAAGACAGGTTATTCATGGCCCCCACAGAAAGTCATGTAGAATCTCTCTGTTTTACATAGGCAGTAAGTCTTCTTCCTGGTCTTCAGCAGGACTGAAGAAGAGAAATTTGAGGAATGTTAGCGGGCTTGTCTCTAAAGGTACCAAATAGAAAATCAGGAAGTTTAAAAAGCCTGAGTGTCACAGGCTCTCCTTGGTAAGTGAGAAGAAACAAGGCAAGAGGTAAAGGCCTATTGTTGAATGCATCTTGAGGCTTCATAGAATCTTAGAATGGTTTGGGTTGGAAGGGACCTTTAAAGGTTATCTAGTCCAAACCCACCCCCTGCAATAAGCAGGGACATCTTCACCTAGATCAGGTTGCTCAAAGCCCTGTCCATCCTGACCTTGAATGTTTCCAGGGATGGGGCATCTACAACCTCTCTGTGTAACCTGTTCCAGTGGTTCACCACCCTCATTCTAAGAACTTAATCTGAAGAAGGCAGGAAGGTAGAAAGCCATCAGTAAGAGATGCAAAGAAGATACTGTAAGTATTGTCTGAGTACGACTTCTCTACACACCCCAAATCTGGGGATAGACCTCCCATGTGATGCTGTTTTGTATTCAAAACTGAAAGGATACAGCTAGTTTTGGACACCCCATCTATATATGCAAAGTGAAAAAAAAAGAATGAAAGTTCATACATAGGGTAGGAGGCTGAACCCACTGCTGATAAGAACCAATAACAAAGAGATAATAAACTTCTCTTATGAAACTTACTATCTTCATGCTAATAATTGTATGCACATTTCATCCAGGAAGCTGAATCTTAATCAAATAATAATGTATATCCTCTTTGAAATGCCTCTTCATTTTGCTTTGAAGTGCCAGACTGCAACCAGAAGAGTACTTCTGCATTTCTTACTTGACATGCTCCCATCTGCTACCATCCAAAACTGACTTTCTCTCCCTCATTTTTTTCTCCTCCTTCCTTCCTTCCTACTCTTCCTAACTATATTTTTAAGACGAAGATCAAACGTTTCTTCACCTGATAGGGCAAAGACACGGCAACTGCATCAAGCTGCATGTAAACAGTGCTGCCTCATGGATAAGAAATTTGAAAAGTAGCAAGAAAGATAATCTCCCTTTTATTGGCTTCATTCATATTGAAATGTATGAACAGAGTCAAAGTCTTAATCTTCACCTCACTTTCACAGCCGCTCAGCTAACCTCAGTGTGTATCCCAGCCCTCTGTGAGAAAGCAAGGCCCCTCTGATTGGATTAAAGGGCAAAGAAAGGGAATGTCGCATTACCCCTTTAGGCAGCAGAGGCTCTCAGAAGGAAGCTCAAATAACAAAAGGCAAGGAATCTGACCCAGCAAAAGCATGGCAGGCTCCAGCAGACTTCAGCTGGCTGCACCAGGTACAATGAGGTCATTTTTGACACTCTGTATGAGGCGACTTCTCAATTTGTACTAAATCCTCTTTTTTCTTAACAGAAGGCAGGAGGAGGTCTGTCCATGTCTTCCTACTGAGACAAACCAATCAGTAGCCCAGAAGGATAAGCCAGAGCATTGAAGCTTCCCTTGTAAGGCCTCCTGTTAACAATTATCAGCTCCTAAAATGCTAACAAAAAATATTGACTGCAGTTCACAACATGTATTTATCCAACAAAGCGTACAAAGAAACCTTTTCTGTTTTTCTAATGCCTGAGCCTAGCAGTGAAGCTAAGCCTAAGCATTGATGGCATCACATTTATTTAGCTCCTTACATCAGAAGTTACTAATTAGCTTGTTTGGATTTAAGGATATATCCATTCCCAGCCAAAAAAAAAAAAAGTTGGATATTTGCCATTGTTTTTGATGAAGGCGTGCAAAGCAAAAAAGACTCTATGGTAACAAGGCCCCATCAAAAATTATTTCTTTTAAATAGTTACTGTACTTCCACAAGTGTAAAATGCCCTATCCTAGCAGTAAGGCTCTGGAGAAGGAGTCCTCAGATAACGCCCACTATCTCAGAGGTCCCCCTGCCGAGCAGAGCTGGGGGAGGGCAGGCAAAGAGAGGCAGGTGATGGAGAGCCAGCATTAAGGAGATACAAGGGGAGAAAGGGCTGTGGGGTAATCCCCCACACTTGAATACCCAACCCCAGTACTCATTCATACTTTTTTTGAGAGGAGTCTTTTAGTCAAAGTTGTGAAATCATAATGTGAAGAGCTAAAACCCAAAAAATCCAAAACCTGCTCAGCTGAGCTGCAGGTGCTTGCAGCAGCAGAGTGCCTTTTTTTAAAAGACTATTTTCTAAATTAAGAGGAAAACTGAGGAAAAGGAAGAATGCCTGAAACATCTCAAAACATGTACATAACAGTCATTTGGAGAGACGCCCGGCCTCAGCATATGGTACAACTGTCGTGAGAGGTTAGCGATCTGCTGCATCCATTTCAGTGGGGCTTGAGCCTGGCACTCAGCTTGCCGTGGGTATGGCAGGCAGAACTTCTGTAATTAGCAAACGTTAAATCACCTCCCCAGAATTAATCCTTGACTCAAGCACCGACAAACGCTTGATGCTGCAGGCCTATCATTACAAACACAGATTTGGCAGTCTGAGACGCTGCTCTGAATTAATTGTGTTCAGGCCAGGCCCTTGGACAGACTCCAGTGGCTAACTCCATTTTAAGCAGCCATTTGTTAACCTATCCTTTCTTAGAGCAATCCTCAGGGGATGCAGAGTCACTTCTATTCCAGGTCACCTTGATTTCTGTTTAGGTTAAGTCCAGGTAGGACCAAGGTTACAGTGTCCTGTGAATCCCTATGTGTTCAGCACCCAAAGCGGGATCAGGATCACACTGCTGTAGATTAGAGCTATCCCCCAGGTGCTTTATTTTGTTGGCAGTTATTGCTCTGATACTCCAGGGTTTGCAGAAGTGGTTTAAACCCACCTTTTCCCTCCACTTCATGATCTCGAGTCAAATGTTGGTCAGCTGGACTGAGGGATTAAGTATCAAAGTCTGCTTTTTACATTCAGCAGACGTGACTTTATGAAAATCAATGCTTTTTTTCAATGCTACTGAAAAGAAGTGCAACTTCAGGACTGTAAGTAGACAAAATACCTAAATTCAGCAGCACGGCTTCCAGGAGGCTTGCTGCTGTGGCAGCAGAAATGGAGATGTAGTTAGTGACATGTCGATCAGCTCCCTGCTGCTCTTTTGACAAAAGAGATGAAGAGCCAGTGTTTATTTTCAAATAACATTTTTGCTGAGGTTCTAGAAAGATGGATGAACTGAAACCGACTTTGATTTGGAGCTAATGGCCAAAATCAATCACTATAAGAGGCCACTGCCTTACCTCAGGTAGAGGCATGAGCTGATGGTGTTTGGGCAACATACAAGCTGACAGCCTTATATTTGCTGATGTGTTTACCTCAGCCATAAACAAACCTTTAACCGATTGGCCTATTGATAGCTGGATTCTCAGTTTACATTTATTACAATGGTGTATGTGTGAATAACTGGGGAAAATATTTCAAGCCTAAATGGTTATGATAGAACGTAAAGAAAGGGGGATCATATTTTCTGTACAGTGGAGGTAAAAAAAAGGCTTTTAGTCAAGCACATATAAATTTGTACCCTTTGCCTTATCCTAAGCTGTAATATTGGCTTTCGTGCAGAAATGGATAATAGCTTTATTCACCCTCTCTAGATTGCCCTAACATGCTGCAACTTGATTAAGGGCGTGAATTCAGGGCATGAATCTTCCTGATATAGTGAGATTATTGAAATTATCCCAAAAGAGCATGTTTGCTGTTCTGCATGCAAAGATCTTCCATTGTCTCCTTAAGAATACACAAGACAGGTCAAGAGAAGCTTAATTAATATGGAATTAGCACAAGTCAATTTTGGTTTTTTATATTGTCTTGCCCTTTGTGGCCTTAGGGCAGCTGGCAGTTGGAGGAGATCATGCTCATATAAGTGTATTGATCAAACATTATTAGTTAAAGCTTATTTGTGTGCTATCTTTGGGTTAGCAGAACAGGAATTCTATATAGCATAGTGCTAGGCAGAAAAGACCAACAGGTCTTCATTTTGGCAAGTCTGATTTAGGGCTAATAAGGAGCTGAGCTTTTCAGCAGAGAAAAGGCAACAAAACAAGGTTTTGGATTAACTCTGTAGCTACTTGAGGCATTTCTTGCCTTGTTTAACACTGCATCATGATCAAACAGCTCCCCCTTCCAAACTAGCATGCCTATGAAGGACCGTTTAATATCCCTCAGTCATCTGCCAAATTCCAGTACCTCTTTTGCAGAAATAATTGAGTTTCTTTAATGTCATTTGTTCTCAAATTTATTGGACAAGGATGAGCAAAAACAGGCTATTCATCTAACTGACTGAGCACTGCACTCTTTGGATATCATATTAACATTATGTCTAAGCTCTCAGGAGCCAAACTTAGCATTTGCCAAGAACTTATTTCTTGTTATTTATCCATGTTGCATGACAGCACAGGGATTCAGAAAAGATCATTCTGTCATCTTCACTATTCAGTTCTCTTCATAGTTGTAACAAGTTCATAGTGAGGCAACTGAATTAATCCTCAGATATTTAATGATACTGTGCCATGCAAAATCCTCATTGATTTAGGGGATCCCCTATGGAAGGTACTGCACAGCAGAAGGAATCTCTTCTCGAACATGCCTTCTCAGCAGTCCTTCTCCATAGCAGTAAAAACACAGCACAGTCAAGTGCCTTGGGGATGATGGTTCCATGCTAATCAAGTCCCTGAACAACTACTGCAGTTCATTCGTGCTTGTGGAATGTTTCCACTAAATTTGTGATGGATGCAAAGAACATATTCTTACATAGCATTGGCTGTACTGCATGCTACTTGATGTTCCTCAGGACGTGTATGATTCCTCACTTGCTTTGTTCTTAGATTTGGAAATGTGCTACTTATACTTCTTTTATTTAGCTTTATGGAAAATATCTTCTCTACGTCATCAGCTTTTTGCAATGATTTATTCCCATCACCAGAATCACAATGATTCATAGTTTAAAAACAAAATTACATTTTTTGTTTGGTTTTTTTATTTTACACAATTCTTGAGTCACCCACAAAACCTCCAAAGTATTTTAGGCTTCCTTCCACATGCCTGTTCAATTGTGCCTGTGTCAATTCAGGTCTTGCATCTCGCCCAGATTTGGATTTTGGAGGTTTTGGAGAATTTGTGGGAGAGGAGAGATGTCAGTTGGGCCATTTATAATTTTTTTTTAGGGTAGGATAAGTGTGACAGATATCACATGTCTTTCACCATCTGAGAAAACAAACCTGGACAGGTTAAGTCCCCTTAATGCACATGAACAGATACAAATACACACATGCAAGCACATGCACATGCTGCATCTTTTGCTCTTGCTCTCAATTCTGCTCTTTACATCAGTGGAATTAACGTTATGAGCAATAACTGAATTAATTTGACTGTAAGCTCAAGCTTAACAATGAACTTCACATCTAAATCAGTTCCATGTCTCTCTTAGTATATGAAATGCACGTGTGGTAGCCGAGAACTGCCACAAGCAAAATCCCTCCATCTGAAAATTAAAATCTCTCCCCACTCTCATATTCTCTTATAGATTATTTCTCTACATTCTTTTTAGCATTACTGGGCAGCTCTTGTTTTGTAAGATGGAAATCTAATGACTGTACATTAGAACAATTATGTCCACCTATTGTTATGGAAAAATAGCAAGAAGCAATATTTTTAAAAATCATAAATAATTAAGTCTAGGTGAAGAAGTAGAGCTAGGTGAAAAAACAATAACTATCTTTGATGTAAATGATGCAAATTATGTCATCTTCAACTTCTATCATTTGGGGCTGGGTTCTGCAAAGTTCTTGTAATGCTTTATTAACACCCACTTTAAAACACATTTGTTAAAAACCTCTTACACTCCCAGCAAACTGATGTCAGTCATTTTCAAATGTCATAGTAAAAACAAATTTTCACACATGTTATTATTGTTATTAAAGGCTGTGTTGCTGTTTATGATGCTATGGGAGATGGTTTGATTCTTTTCGTATCACAGCTGTTCAGAAATATTTCTTGGGGTTTTTTCCTACTTTTCAGAGCAATTGACTTCATAATCAGAGCAAAACTACTTATCAAAAAAAAATCTTTTAACAAAAGATCTGCAATACCTAGGGTGAAACAGGATAGAGTAAGTCTGAGTCGGAACATACTAAAGTAATTGGTTTGGGTCATCATTGGGATACTGGTTTATATCATGAACTGTTCTGATTCATTTTCAGGAAACATGGCTTATTTTTATGCTAATGTTTTTCTTTTCTCCAAAGAGGTTCTATGAATTATCCCAAATAGATTAATGTGCTGACCTTTGGTCCTTAGAAACCAGAGGCTGGATTACAGCTGTGCACGCCTTGAGAAGCTTAAATTTTACCATTCGGTTAAGATGTGAGCTGCAAAGTTTAGAGATGCCTGAATTTGACCTTCTAAAGAAATAGCAAAATTAGCACAAGGTTTTTCCAGGACTATTTATACATCTTTCAAAATACAGAGTATGCCTGATCGTTGCCTTTGAAGAGTATTTACAGAAGACGCAGGTCCACTGCTGTAGGACCTTGCAGTCATTCTTGCAGTCATTGTTTAGGCTTAGTGAAAGTAAAACTCTTACAGATTTTCCTATGTGTGTTCAGTCCAGCAATATTTTTGAAAAGACACTAGTAGCAACTGCAAGTCATCTTTTCTCAGAATACCCACACCAAGTTGGTGCTTTTTTAACAAAGGAGGTGATACTGTCTCTGTGAGACACCTTGTCCTCATCAGTACTCAGCCATACATACTTTGGTTAATAAGGGCTTTATCTGGTCAGTGTTTGAAAAAGAAGTTAAATACCTAAAGCGGAAGACTGTACCTTATTGAAACTCAGCTGACAGACATGAAAATTCCCCTTTGTCCTGGTTCCCCAGGAACAGACCCATGGGCCAGCCATGCAGGCAGGCCATGAGTAGCCCTGAGTCAGCTGGGAGATCCAATGAAGGCAGCTGACTCACAGGTGTATCCCATACCACTTCATCATGCTCATTATAAAAGGAGGGAGCTCACTGAAGGTAGACTTCCTCTTTTTGGGGCTCCTCCTTCCTGGTTTTCTGATCCTGCTGCTGATCCTAAGGACCAGGCTGAGTAGAACCTTCCAAACTTTATGTTGGTGATTTTATCAGTTTTGTTATTTCATTAAATCTTTTTCTACTCCAACTCATGGGGCTTCTCCCTTTTTTCCCAGATTCTCCTTCTTATCTGGGGAGGGAGCACTAGGTGGTAGAACAATGCTAGAGTTTAGCCCTGGGCACTGGCTAAATGTAGACACTCTTGCATTCACGAAAGCTCTCCAGATCCTCGATGTGAATGCAAAGGGATAAATGGTTCCTTTCTCTCTGGAGCAGAAAATAGCATGTGAGTGAGCAGCCTGTGGAAATAAGGTGAAATTTAGCCATTTTAGTCTGCAAATGACAAACTACCTCTAGGCAATCTCTAGGAAAACAGGATGAGGAAGGTGAGGACGAAGAAGTCACAGGTCTGATGATTCTGTCTCTCAGGAATACAGTCCAATGGGTATGGAAAATGCCAGTACATAAGGTTTTAGACCTTTTGACCAGACTGAAGATGTAACTTCACTGCTTATGAGCAAAAAAATATGAATAACTCTTGCAGCAATGCTAGGTGTGATTGGCAACTACTCTTGACAACTTTTAAAAAAAGTTTCCAGAATGCAGTACAAAATTGTGAACTTCATTGAAACCGAAGATTCTAAAGTGCTCAGGATTTTAATACTACAAATGAAATGTCAGTGGTCAAAGTACGTTTGCATTCCTTGCATCCCTGCATAATATGAGGTGAATAAGATGAATTCCAGTGTGTTGGTAAATTAATAATTTCCAATAAAATAAAAACTAGAACATACCAGTTCTAAGACTCTTCTCATGGCATTTTCAACTTGTCTGAAACCAGGAACTGCCAAAAGTGTTACAGGAAAACCTGTTCTTAAGACATTTGATTTATAGACTCAAAGAGGTTGGGCTGTGTTGAGATAATAATTTCATTTTCTGGAAGGTGATCAAAACAAAGCTTTCAAATGTTCGGAGGGTCACCCAGGGCTGGAGGGCTGAGTGGCTGCCATTTCTACCATATGCACTATATCAGAGTTATTCATCAGCTGTCTTTTTGATATATAGAGTTCATATGATACAGGGAGTTTTAGTCTTTGGTAAAGTCCACATTCATTCGTTTCATTTTACAGTACCAAACGTTCTTCAAGCATTAGAGCTAATTGGAAAGAAAAAATTACTTTAAAGTATCACTTAAAAGAAGTTCTACTTATCAATTTCACTGAAAAATCCAAACGCCATTATCAGAATCTGGTTGCTATTATGTAATTGTTCAACAGTGGTACATGTTGGACGATTAAATAACACTTTTCTATCAAATAAAAGTTCAGTAGATTTTCATATTGTCTTTCATTCCCTAGTAACTCAGAGCATGCATTAGTTGCCATAGCTTATGCTAACACTGGAGAGTGAGAGCAATCCTACCCACAAAAAAAAATAAATTATAAAGCAACCTTTCTATGAGGTATTTATTCATGGATGACTCTATGATTGCAGCTAGAATTAAGCTATTTTTCTTCCAAACTACAAAGTATGTTACATAGAAGTAGGCTTGACAGATAGCTCATGTTCTGGTTGTTTTCATAAGCACTAGGAATCCATTTCTATGGGAATCTCACATCTAATGTACAAACTCATTATCTCATTCTTTGCATTGTGCTTTTTTAGAGGCATTTTCTCTCACAAAAGAAATATTTTGCTTCATTTTGATTTGACTAAATGCATAATTAATAACAGGGGTTTTTTTGAGAGTAGTAGGTGTACAGCAGGTATGGTATGATTATCAGGTAGATCATGCTGACTGAAGAATTGCAATAGCTCACACAGAGAACTAAACCAAGATTTGAAGGTGGATTTGAGAGTCTCACAGGTAGATCCATGGCCAGCTTCTGAGTAATGTGTGCTTTTTAACTAAGGATTTCACTTTTTCAATAGCTTACCTAAAAGTCTGATGAAATCTTCATGTGAAATGTTTCTTTCAGGTTTGTGTGTATTATCAAACAGATCTAATGGGCTGCTCAATCAGAAATTAGAAAAATCATGTTGTGTAGGTAATCAGGGGTCAATGTTGTGCCTCTTGATCTGAAGCTCTATGAAGCTGTTTTGTTACATTACCACACTATTTACTGACCAGGGATCTCAGTCTAAGCAAACAACTGTTTGTGTTGCAAAGCTTACCAGCATGACAGGTAGATGTGATGATAGTATCAAGGAAAGCTACAGTGCTAAAAGACTAACAGGCAGTAGGACAGAGTTAAAGTTTTTCTAAGTAAGCCATGAGGTGCATTGGCTGTGTGTACAGTAGGCTTCCCAGAATAAACTGAGGCCCGGGAGCCCAGTACTTTTACTTTGCTGTCTTTTCAGTGTAGCAAATTCACATTATAACTGGTAAGTGTTCAAAGTGATGCTTCACCAAACCAAAGTTAAGACAAAAATTGAGCTCTAGGCATCCCTAGATGTGATTTCAAACAGTAACATAGCTTTGGGATTTGTTTAGAATGTAATTTATTTGCTTGCTTGTTTGCTTTTAGAGGGGTGAGTCTTATAAGGATTTGTTGGCTTTGTACTGTTCAGGCACCTCAAAGAATAAAACTCGAAACATTGGCTGCTGACTTCCTGTTGGGAAAAACTACTAGTTGTCACAAATAACTAAAAGTGTTCGTGCAGCCACCATCTCATCCTGCTTGCCACAACAAAGGGCACAGAAAAGGGCTGTGCTTGCTGGCCTGTTTGTTCTCAAACCTATATCAAGGATGCACAAAGCAGTGAAGGGAAGAAGGGGGCAAGACAGGTAGAAAGGGGCATCTCCAGTTCTTCAGGTCTGAAGCCATGATGCCGCCTTTTTATGTATGTGTGCGTTAGAATTCAAATCCAAGTATTTTGTATTTGTGTAGTCCTTCATTTGGTTTTTGGATCAGTAAAATGTTGAAATCATACAAACCCTTCCTTAAGCTTATTTATTTTATGAATCAATTGTAAATAACCTTTGAAATGCATTTGGGTGGTGGAAAGCATTTGTTTGTTTGGAATAGGTAATTTTCCCAAGCTCGGAGCGGAACTGGCAGTCCTTTTTAGCAAATCCTTTGAAACGCTGTGAGAAATTGTGGTCTAGATAGCTGGAGTGACCTCTCGTGGTCTTCACAGGAACTAAGACAATTCGTCTCCACACTTCCTTGCCCTCTTTTTAGCACATGCAGGTCAACGATGCTGCTGCTAACTGAAATAAGGACCTAGCTCCATCAGGAGAGTGCAGGACAGGTACATGATAAACTGTAGCTCACACAGTGCTCCCAACTTAATTGGTATCCTGAAAATACTATTTTGTCTCTTGAGTGTCACTTGCCTGTTCTCAGCTGCACCAAGAAGTGTTTTCTAGATATGGCAAGTTGGCTCACTACTAGCAGGTCTCATCTGTATTTTTTTAATGTTGGCTAACAAAAGTAGAGGTCTTTTAAAAAAAGAGGTTAACATCTTCCTAAGGCACTGGAAATGGGAGCAATCAACCCTTCATGAAGAATCGGTCAGTAGTGGTGTAAGTAGCTGAAATATCTGTAACATGCCTATGTTACCTTTCACTGCCATCTTGCTTTTATTTCAGCACTCCTGTGATAACAGTGAGAAGTTTCTATCATATGTTTACAGACTGGGAAGAGGAAAACACATATTTTCAATGCAGTAGATTCATCTCGTCACTCAAGGAGTTCTTTTTGTTTTCTTTGAGTTTTTTCAGGGGGAAGAGGAGGAGGGTTAGGGTTGTTGCTCAACATGGCATAAAAGCATATCTATAAGTAGTAAAAAAAATAGTTTTTTAACTTGAATTAATTCCACTTGTTAAAACCCAGACATTTCAGACCAGATGTGCCTGATCACTTCAGGTCGTCATGTGCCATGTATGGACCAGTGCAGCAGATGCCTGGGAGAGTATTCATGATCCGTATGATCCATTTCTCTAGAGGAACAACTATCACACTGGGATTCTCATGTCCCTTCTTCATGTTGTACCTACGTTTCTTTAACTTCAAGAAAAGAGTCAAGATATATAGTTTATGAACTGTTTTATATTGTCACATGTTGTACCTCCATGTATATCCTTATTGAGTAGAGGAGTCTGAACCAAACTACAAGTGCACACCATTTACTCCCCAAATACTACAGTGTTCATAGTCCAAACCCAGATTCAAGTTTCACACTTTTCCCATGCACCCCTGTATCCACAGATATCCAAACATCACTGAACAGAAAAATCCTGCTCCCAACCATAGTTTGTGTTGAACATTTGATATCCAGATCATGGTATTAATCAGATAGTTTAGGCCTGTCTCTAGTATTCATAGCTCTTCTTAGGTGACAAAGAAGAAGATAAAATTGCTAGAGAAGTAACAGATTACCCCTATCCCTACCCTTCTCAGTGGTACGGGATAAAGAAAAATTAACAACAGTCTCTAGAGGCACAAATATGTGTATATTGAATGGCTGTTGGATTCACCCTCATGCCATCTGTTCTTTCAATCTTCCATATGAGTATCACATACTGAAACAGCATCAGTGCAACTGTCAGTTCTTTTAAATTTCTATTTTCCCTTATCTTTTTTTATTATTTTATTGCTGTCAGACTGACTTTTCACATATTTCTTCTTTAAGTTTCTTTTCCATATGATTCTTCATATGTTTTTTGTAATGTCTTACCTTTCACTTAGATGAAGTTCAGTGTTAGGATACTGAAAATTGATGGATATATTGTTTAATAATATAAAGGATCAGATCATTATTCATAGCTACAAGATCTATCCAGCTATTTTCCAGACTTCAGTCACATGGAGTATATACCAGAAAAGATCAATTATTTTCTCTCATTTCCATCTCCTACAAAATGTAGGAAAGTGCCCTACATTCTCCTAACACTAATACAGTAGCTTTTGAGATATGAGTCCAGACACGTCAGATAGTGCAGACAACAGAATGTGCTCTTCAGTACAACACAGACTGTCTGAACTTACTGCCAAAGCCTATCTGAATTTTTGTACAAGAACTTAAGTTAGCAGGATATGTGAGCAAGTTCTCTTAAAAATTCTCACCTGTTCAGACAAAATCAGCTCTCAGGAGGGAAAAAAAAACAACAAACAAACCCAAACCAAGCCTGCCTGCAATTCTAAAGGCAAAAGTTCCTTGACTTATCCCTATGGGCTTCATTCCTGCTCAATAGGGTGTGAAACAGGGCAAAGGAGATCTGTGAATTTTCAGCTAGTATAACTAAGGAGTAATATGCTAGCTGTTTTCTAGAGCCCTATGTAGGGTCAAAAGTAGGACTCTCAAGTCCTCATCAGAGGAACATTTATTAAGAAGAGCTTTAATTCCATATTTGCAGTGTTATCAATATGACCTTTTTCTAGGAAGGTAGCAATTTTAGCCTGCAGTGCTCCCCTACAAGCTGATACCACAAGCAAGTGATTCAGGTGTCCTTTATTATTTGAGATCTGAAATAAGGACAGTAGTAACAATAAAGATTCAATGCATTCTTGCTATTGACATCCCCTATAGATCACAGTTGAAAACACATATGAGCATGCATGAGATGTCTCTCTGTATTTTGTTTCTGTACATTTTTGTCATTATTATTCTTACAAGTATAAATATTTACAATATTTGTCTACCTGGTGAAATAGTCTCATTTCCATGCTTATTTAAATGGACTAGCTTGGCTGCATTTGTGGTGCTTATTTTTACAGTTAATAGAAGCCTCCAAGAATTTGTTAACTGAAAGTGCAATCCAAATGCTTAGCATATAGATGAGAGAAGATATTTTAGGGTCATTGCTTTGCTGATACAAGTCTTACATTTCATGTTATCACTCTATTTTAACTTCCCTCCTATTTCTTCTCCTTTCTTCACTACTGGGTGGGATTTTATGGCAGAAAATGCACCAAGTTGAATATCACCACAGATTTCTATCAAAGGTAGTGGAAAAGGATGACGAGTTAAAAGGTAGTTGATGGCAACTTTATTGGGTTTTATTTAGGGAAAGGACATTATATGTGGTTTTGAAGGTGTCTCTTGCATTACATGGAAGACACAAATAAACCCCGGACTGCAACAGGAGGTGGAAACATAAACATGAAAGACTTACCAGTTGATGTTGCAACAAAGTGCAACTTCCACAATGAAGGAAATGTACAAAATCTAATATGGACATAGTGAAGCTGGCTAGAAAAATATCAATACTGATATTCTGCTTAAGTAAAATAATTTCAAATTCAATATCTTTCAGGCAATGTTTTACTGTCATTGCTGTCTAAGCCAAGCACAGTTGCTAAGTTTTGCAGGGATCACACCATGTACATAAACGTAGGTAATTATTAATGCAGATGAAATCTTAGTGTTTAAAATAGCAGCATAACAACTTAATTATCTTCAAGACATACTTTTGTGTATATAGAAAGAATAAGTAGCAGTAGTATGACAATTTCCATTCTAAAAGTCCTTTTCCATTTCTTGCATTGTCCAACTTCCAAGGCTTGGTTCCTCCTCACTGCAGAAATTGCACTTTTAATTCTGAGCTAAAGTGTCTATGCTTTTCCTCAATGTGAACTAGACAGTAGCAATGTCTAGTGGTCAGAGCTGAAGGAAGGGTTCTAATAAACTTGAATTCTATTTCCACTTTTAAGCTTACTGAATGATTTTGCAGTCACTTTGCCTGTTTCACCAACTACGAAATATTGCTGTCCTGTGCAAAGCAATTTAATATCTCCTGATTTAAAAAGTAAGCAAGCAAAACACTCCAACTCAGTGTTGCTTTTGTTTAATAAAAGAGTTAACACACAGTTTTTGTGGTTACAATGTTCGCAACTCGTGTTTTGTTTGGAGCTTTTTAATAGGCCTGGTATCTCAAAGTATGAAGGCAGAAATGAATTTCTATTACTTCAGTTGGTGTTCTGGTGAAATCCTTTGAAGGTTATAAAGATTTTAAGTACCCTGGGCCTGTGCTACAAGTTTTAAATTTATTTTTTTAAAAAAAAGTTATGTTATTTCCCACTGCTCTGTGTTATGAAGACTAGAAGTTTGATGCTTACAGAATGAGCTCTAGAGACTTTTGGAGTCAGTACAGATAATCCCATCACATTTGGTGGACTTTGAATCTACCCCTCTGAGCAATGGAAGGTGCTCTAGTGCTCTGTCTTCAGACCTAACCAGTAGAATTTTTAGTGGCTTGTTTCTATTCCTACCATACAGACCAGTGTCATCTTTTCAGGTTTGACTTATCTTTTTCACTTCAAAAACCCAGGAAATTAATGACTCAAAAGAAGAATGTAAGGTGAAAATTTAAGAAATGCTAGAGTTAAGGCAGTCCGTAAAACCTTGCTTCCATTCTCTAGTACATTCTCTAGTGGCTCTCTAAAGAGCCACTCTCTTTATTCTCCTATTCACTTTCTCTTTCATCAGAGCTCTGTCTCTGCAAGCCTGATGCCACCAAGTAAAAACTGTGGGATATCTAGCAAACTGCATGAGAAACTGGAGGATCTGGAGTTCAGACCCAAGCTGGCTGCAGTTTCTGGGAACAAGTCTAGAATGTCTGTGTAGGTATCGACAGACGTCCAATTTGTATGGGCTACAATAACTGATAGCATGTTTGAGATCAGGACTAAGTAGAGTTACATTCTGAATGGCAAAAGAGAAGACTGCTGTGCAGTGGGATAGCTCCTCCTCTGTCACAAAAAGGTGACTGTTATTCTTATAGTTGCCTAGCACCTTCTTAAAGTGAGTCTCTACCTCCTCTCTTCATTCTCACAGTAACTGGAAATGTGGCATGTCAGATTCCATTAGGCAGCCTTTGAACTCGAGGGCAAAACTTTCTTTGACTTCAGTTCTTCAAAGCCAGAAACATTTTTTATTTAAAATAGTCAACCATAGAAAAAGAGGCATTCCAGAAACAGCCTTGCTCCCACTGGAATTAATGGCAATAATCCATCTACTAAAAAGTCTGTCTAGTAAAAATCACAGCTGCAAGAAAAACTGAATAAGATCAGACTTTGTTGTCCCTTTTTTTCCTCAATGATTTTCATTTCCTTTCTTTTCCAAAGAAACAATAAGTAACAAGCAGCTGGATGGACAGATAGACACTTGCTTGAAGTCAAGCTTACTTAACTAGATTAAGTAGTAATCTTTTAAGTGTATTACCAAACATACCACAATAAAATTTGAAATGGCTCTGGAGTGCAAAAAGCTGATGAGATGTGGTAACAGCACACCTCAAAATGTTTCTAAGTGAGCCTAAGACTTAAAAATGTTACTTTCATCTTATTGAAGTGTGCATGAAATCTCAAAAGGTTTAAAGCTTTCTTCTCGTTAAATGTTTCCTCTTTTCTTTCAACTGAAGGCTTTTTATCTTAATGAAGAAACTACTGCTTCCTCAAAGCAAATAGGGGCAAAAAAAATGCATCTCTAATCTACATGAATTTAAGAACACTTTAGATTGAATATTTTGTGAATTTACAGATCAAAATGTTTGCATTTTGTATGACTTCTCTTAGCTTTGGGAACTGATAGCTTCTCCTAGGCATGGAACTTGGCAAAAGGAGACAAAAAGTCTTCCTAGAAATGCTGGTATCACTTTTAAAACTTAACTGCTCTCTTCTGTGGACATTTCTATTTTCTTTGTGCTTTTATTGACATCCCAACAGAGATTGAAGTGTAGCACAGGTTCAAAATACTTGTCAATGTGAATTAGAAAAATCACATGAACATCATTGACATTTAGCTGTCGGGGTTGCTTTTGATACTTTGGTAGCGTAACTTGAATTATAATTTCAGTCAACCATTCTCACTCAAATACAAACCACTTAAATTCAGGGGTGAGTCTACTCTGATCTTTTCTGCTGTACCATCCATAGTGTTATTTTTCATACAGCTCCCTAAACCAGTCAGACCCTGCTCCGTTCCTGTACCTTGAGGACACCTACTGAGATGTAATTTCAGTTTTGTCTAGAAGGCTCTAGATGGCTGTAGTGTATAGACTGATTGACTGAAAGAAAAATTGAGCTATACCAACTTAGAATTACCTAGAATCATCCATAATTTGATTAATAAGGTCATGCCTTAAGGAATATTAAGCACTTTAGAAAGAGCTGAGAGCAACAGGCTTTTTGGAATTACCATGGTTCCTTTATTACCTTGTGGAGAGAAGAAGGAAATATTTCCTTCTACTTGCCTTTAAATGAAGGTATAATGGTATAATCCACTTTCCCCATATTAGAATACATAAAAACACTACTTACAGACAGCACCAGTGATTTCTTATATGATTTGTTGGTTTACCCAGTGTTCTGAGGAATGAGGGGTGAACTCTCGCAAATTACTATTACAGCCATAGTTTCGGTTGCTGCCCCGTTTTCCACATCTCTGTGACAAACTCCAGCCCAGAAAAGCCAGCTGAACCACAGCACCTCAGCACAAACTCCAGCCCTATAGTCAAAAGCCATTTTCCCTGACAGTCTGAACTGACAGACCCAAATGAGCTGAGCACTCTCCTTTCTGCTGCCTGAGCTATGGAAATAGAGTAGATTGCCGAGGATGTTTGCTTCTTAAACTGTCTCATAAAAATTCAGCAGCTTTATTAATGTCCCAAGTCTTGCAGTTAGTTATTTGCATTGAACATGCCACTTCTTTTTTCCTTTCATTGTTTACCTTTGTCTTCTTTTCTTTACCACAGTGAATGACCTCAAAGCCTTAGCAGTCTCATGACAGTGATGGACACAGTGAACAAAGGATAAAATCATCCCTTTTATTACCCAAGTCATTATCTGAATATTTCTGCTAAAATTTCAGGAATGCTGTGCTTATTGCTGTTGTAAAAAAAAATGGGAGATATACAGCATACCGTGAGGTATTTTTACACTGTGCCACTCTCAAAAAAACAGACATTGTAAAATAGTTTCCACAGACTCCAGGTACAGGACACATTCCCACTCCCTCTCTCTGGTTGAGTGTATTTGTTACATGAGCTTTATCAAGAATCTTGACTCTTCAGAAAAAAAAGGAAGTAGATGAATTTTCCCATTTCAAGTTATGAATGCTGTTGAATACTCTACATTTTGTCATAGCAAATCCAGTATGACATAACCAAGTGTCTGAAGGAAAAATTGGAGTTATTACTACATTTAGTAGATCAGCTTGCTGAAGTCTTTGGAATAATTCCATGTGGATTTCGGGGGTGTGAGGATAGCAGGCATTGAAGCCTAGCACTTAGCGCACAGAACAAGCAAGAGGGCTTTTAGAGATCAGAGCATTAGAAAACAGTTTTGTTCACTAGGAAATACAGGCTTTAGTTCTTACCTCGTCGCTGGCTGGCTATGAAATCTTAGGACAACACTTAAGCACAGCTGACATGTAATGCTTTATTTTTAGGTCTTTGGCTGCAAAAGCTGAATCCAGAAGCCTGGATTATGCCACAAGACATGGATGGTGCCCTGAGGGGGGCCTGGAGACAGTGGTACACTGGACTGGGAGCAACCCTCCCTCAAGAGATGGTTGAATTTCTCAGCAATAGAACTGAATCTCTTCAGACAGTGGTGGGAATTCACAGATTGGTTTGGGTTGGAAGGGACCTCAAAGATCTTCTAGTTCCAACCCCCCTGCCATGGACAAGGACACCTCCCACTAGACCAGGTTGTTCAAAGCCCCATCCAACCTGGCCTTGAACACTTCTCTGGGTAACCTCTTCCAGTGTCTCACCACCCTCATGAAGAATTTCTTCCTAATATCTAGTCTAAATCTACCCTCTTCCAGTTTAAAGCCATTACCCCTCGTTCTATTGCTAAAAGCCCCTGTAAAAAGTTCCTCTCCAGCTTTCTTGTAGGACCCCTTGATTGATTCTAGGTTGTCTGCAGTCTGGACAAGGAGTATGCTTAGTAAAGCTATTTTTGTTAAGAAATAGACAATGCTGCGGTCCATTGGAATGCCTCCTATAAAAGGGCCTATTGTCTCAATCCTTTCAGAAATAACAGGTTAAATACGAGTAAACTGTGCCAATTAACCAGCAACTCACAAAGATCCTACTTACTTAACTTTCTTTTAGTCAAAATGCTATTCTGCATTAGGCCTTAAACTTCCCTACATACTCCTATCTGTAAAATGGGAAAAAAAAATACTTCCCAAGTGAAAGAGTTCAGAGGCTGCATTCATGTGTGCAAATCACTGCATACCCTCTGCCTGTGTATGAATGCCCCAGGATTTGCGGATGGTTCCATTCAGAGAGGGTAATTCACATTCCAGTCCCAGAGAAATGAGTGATAAGATTCCCATGGATTTTAATTGCATTGGTATTTATCCAGAATCATAAAGTATGCTATTAATTTACATTTGTCATTGATAAAGCCTAAGCCATTTTCATAAGTTTCGGAAGCAGTCTTTCTGGATATAGACTGGAGCATATCTTCCAGTGTCTGTTGTCTGAATCAATAAAATCTTAACTTGGAAAAGGAGTTGTGTGCTGCCTACATAACATTTGGAAGCCTTCATTTTGAGAGAACTGTCACATTATTCTGGCCTGAAAGTGTTGTCAGGTTAAAATAACTGAAAAATACCACTCCTTTAACCAGGCCACGCCAATGCCCCTTCTTATCTAGGAATGTTATGGTTATGTCTAATAAGCCAATTCAATAAGCACAGGATAAATTTAGTTTGTCAGTTTAATAGAGTTATGGCTCTTTGCATGTTTCAGTAATTGTAGATGTGTGTAGATATAGTTGAGGGGAAATATCCATTTCAGACAGCATATGCAAAGAAGTGGATTTATCTGTAAGTATGAACATAAAGAAAATGCAGCAGTGAACATTCAGGAAAGATGCCTGTTTACAGACACATGAATGAAATATTAATTGAATAAAATCTTAAGGTAGTTTGAACTGGCATGGAAGGCACTAGTTTGAACAGATGTGTTCCTTAAACTGGAAAGCGTAAACTGGAATAGTTGTCTTATCAGGTGGAGAGAAAGAGAATGGATTCTGCTTTATTCACTTCTTTCTATTTGTTTAATGGGGTCCTATCAAACCTACTAATGTGCATCATCAGGAAAAGGGGAATATTTTACAGCTGCCTGGATTGTTGGAAGGAATTCAAAGATTCTGTGAGCTGCACTCATCCTGTAAGTCTGTGGCTTAGATGAACCACAACTGAATTGAGTGAGCTTTGTTTTCTGTATTATGTGCAGAGACCATACTCGTTTGACCCTGAGGTCCCATGGAATTTATTTACACAATGGCAAAATATGGCTTAGAGGTCAAATAGCAGAGTTTTTGCTGCCCCATAAAGTGCAGCCTAGGCTAATTATGACGTCACATTCCTGAGTCCCACTGTTGACTAATTCCACAAAACAATTTTGGTGAAGAATGTGGTCATTCTGAAATGGCTCCACTTTTGGGTTCATGTGGATATACTTGCATAGCATTAAGAGTACAGTGAATATTTATAACACTGGTATTCAACTGCTATTTCTTATGGATTATTGAGAGAAAATGTTTCACTCTTCAGTAAGTTACTAAATCTGATAGAGCAAGTGTAATGTCCAAGGGCACTATAGTCCCAAAAAGGGAGAAAGGCAGTGTCAATATGAATTCTCTCATGCTGCCTGAGGTGCTCTATGCCTCTTCCTGGGCAATTAAACCATTTTAAATGGTTCTGTGTCAGAGTTAGGACTATCGAATCAGAGGGCGAAATTGCATTGTGAAATGGGAGCAATCACAAGTTAGCATGCACAGGCCTGTGCAGTACCTCAGTTTGGAATAATGGTAGTTGACCATTCATCACAACCTAAGGCTTATGCACAGAATTAGTAATCGTCATAAAATAAAGGAAGTTTAAAAAACTGGCATTCTATTTATAGACACTTTGTGAGAGGAAAGAAACAATCATCTGTTGTAAAAAAAATTTGCAGTGTGTTTTTTACAAAAGTTGTGTGATACTTACTACCTTTTGTACCTGAATCGTGTATATCCTGATAGATTTATGAACCTTTAAGGTTTGCATTTTCAAACTTCTGTCCTGAAGCCAGAGGGTAGTAACTTACATTTTGAAGTGAGAACTAAGGTTCTCTCATGTTGAGAGAGCACTCTATGAAATGACAGATGCTGCAAGAGAAACTTGCGGAAGTTGGCAATACCATCTCTACCTGATGCCATTTCTTAAAGGTATCTATTCCTGACTTGATAGTGGCACTGCCTACTCATATGCTGTAGTGTCTAGGAGAAAGCCTTCTGAAGTCTGCCCCAAAACCCTGGTCACAGAATCTTATTCATACTCTGTTTCTACTTGAGATTACATGAAAAATGTAAAATTACACCTTGTTGAAACAAGTTGTAATGGTCTGTCTGTTAATCTAGACAAATAGAAACATTTGCAGTTTAGTCCTGTAGATGAACCAGATCCAAAAAAAAAAAATATTCTTTTTGCTACAAGGAAGTAAAATCTTTCATGTACCGTGTCTGACTTATTGCTGGTGAGAAAAATGTTTGAAGGAACAGGGGAGTTCCTCAGTGAACTGGAGAAAATATTTTTAAGCCTATTCTTCCCAAGTATTAAAGCAATAAAATTATTAATAGCCACATTTCTTTCACGTAGTGAGACACGAGTGTGGTTGCAATAGCTGTCAATAGCTGTCATCCACATTTATTATTAATTAGTCTAATTAGCGGTTAGCAGTTCATGTTGCCCTTCAATCACTTTCCGATGTCTCTTTAGACAAATGTCAGTTACTTATACACAGATTTTCTCACAGCCCAGTATGTGACTTGGCTGCTGGAGACAGGGGCTGACAAAAATCACTGTGGGATTTGCCCCCATGCTGAAACAGCCACTGTCAGAAAACAGAACTCGCTTTTGCCACCCACTAATTCTAGGCTTTTCTGTCAGGAGCCAACACACAATTTGCTGGCCATTGATACACCCTAACATCTTGTTACCTCTTCATTTCACCAGCTAGGTGGTCGAGAGTGTGCTTCCCCTCAGGGGAAATGTACCTGTTAAGGCAATATTTCTTTTGGCTCTGGTTCTAAGCCATAGGCAGAGGGATTAGAGATTCAGCTTTTAATTGTGCTTGTCTTTTTTCTTTTGTAAATGGCAATCATTCCATAGCACCTCTTGTGATATGAAATTGAAAAATGGATTAAAGCATATTTTTGATGCCTGACCAACCTTTCTAGTCAGAAAGGCACCTTCTTTAAGCCAGTGGGGGTACTTAGCAGCCAGTGGAGGCTTTGGTAGCTCTGCAGTGCAGGCAAATATTGAGTCATTTCAAAGCAATCCAGGCTTCACCTTCTAGAGAAGAACAGTAAGACTTGTTTTGTGTTTTTGTAGACAACATAAAGAATTATTTAGTGTTGTTCATTTATTTATCAGCTTCAAATCTTTAAAGTTTTGACAGATTAATAACTTCCTTCAGGAGTTTTAAATAAACATGATGTATTAACAAACAGACTAAGAGCCTACTTAAATTGTACAAACATATAAAGCAGGCTGCCTTGTCTAATGAAAACCTGATAAGAAAAATATCTTTAAAAAAAAAAAAAAAAAGGTTGTGTCTCCATTTCCAAGAAAGTAATTTATCTTTATATATCCACTGGAATAACAGATGAATGGAGTCAATCACAGTTTAAATAAACCCCAATTATGCTTTGCCTGATAATTCAATTTTATCGACACTGTATATATTTACTTATAGCTTCAATTATTTAATATTATAAATATGGTGTGTTTTGACAAACTGGGGTTTGGTTTGTCCTTTTTTAATTTCAGCATAACTTCTGTAGATGAATATAATAAAGAGGAAATATTCCATGCAGAGAGGTTTAGAATTATAGCTTCAGCAAACCTTATTATTCCTGCAGCTTTGCCAGAGTCTCAGCGTCAAAGGTTGTGTATTTATATGTTTAATTGATGTTGAAGAACAAGCTGAATTCATCTAGCCATAGTCACTTAGCACAATTCATACATGCAACTGATGTGGATTTTGGGCCAGATGATCCAATTGTCGGCAGCAAAGATTGTTGTTTAGACCAGCAGTATACCGTGGTGATAGAGCTGATGATTTTCAACTCTGAATTTCCAGATGCAGAAACATGGTTGAATGATGCATTTCCACACCATTTCCCTGCTGACAGGGTGAGCAAAATGTCAACATTAAAATACAGCTATAAATCTTAGCCTACAGCTAACAAGTGGCTTAGCATTTCTAAAGAGAAAATGAGCAGAGAGTTCTTGTTCACGCCTTCAAATAATAACCTCTGAAAGAGCTCTGGGGCTCCAGAGCATGGGATGGGAAGCCACAGCTACTGTGACACTGTGGGGTGCCAGCAAGACTCACCCAGTGGAGCTCATCGCTGTGTTTTGCAGGTAACCCCTGAGTCCCAGCTTAGCCCTTCTCTACTGCTGGGACAGTGTGGGAAGCTCCAGCCACTCTCCTTCAGCTGCCTCTAAGTTCAGGCCTTCAACGAGTATAGTATGGGTTTTATTGATGGTGTTCTGTTCACACTGATCATCGGAATATAAAACAATGTCATGGATTTATAAACATCCTGTAGGGAAATTATTAGATTTTGAAATGTCTAATAGGTTTAAGAGGGGTGTTACATAAAAGCAAGAACAGAAGGTGCAAACCAAAGAGAAATAATGGCCAACAAAGCCAGTGCCAAAACAAATGCCAGTAAATATAGAAGGACCAGCTTGTACAAGTACAAAGGTACAATTGATTCAAAAGGATCTGAAGGGTCAGACAGCAGAATGCAATATCTTTTCCATTTTTTTTGTCAGAACTGTTTAGCATTTTAATGAAACAAATATTTCTGTATTTCATGAGTAGCGAGACTACAAGAAAAATGATGGGTAGTACTTGCTAATGGTAGGCATTGCAATTTGGCCCCATCCAAAAAGAATCCTTTATGCAAAGACATACATCCCTGACATTGAACTGCCTTTGAAAATTGAATAAAAATGGGTCTTTTACTGTGATTTTTTAATATAAAAGTTTCTGCTCTTTTGAAAAGCTATTAAGTCATATGTTGTTGAAAAATCTTTGTTTAGAGGAGACCTTTTGTAGGTTGGAAAACTTCATCATAGATATACTGGAGTGATATACCTTTAAAATATCCTTTTCACGTAAACAGTGAAACCCCATTCTATTCATTTTATACTGAGTTCGTAATCCTGCTGTTTAAGCTGTCACACTATGCTTCCATCAGCATTATGGAAGTAACATAAAAGAAGTCAACATATTATTCTTTAAAATTATTGCATTAGAACTACAGAAGATGCAGATAGTACATGTCATGTTTGGGGTAAGGTCCTAAGTAGAGTGAAATTCCGTTCCCAACATTAATTTGAATAATATTTGCTTTAAGTCTAATAGCTGTGGGGTTTTTTCCTCCAGTTATACTAGTCTGCTTCTATTTTTATTCTGTTTGTTTCATAGGTACATTTTATTTCTTTTGTAAAACAAAAATTTCAAATGATAGGCATATGAAGGATTTTCTATTACTTAAATCCTCCTTACAGTGGAAAGCCTTCAACCATGATTTCTTCCTATCTTAAAAAAAAATGTAGCTGTTATCATCAACATACTACTAAAACCACAGTATTCATTTCACTTTACATGTTTCATTTTGGAGCTGACTGCATCATTTTCTGGAAAAATTAGCTCAGAAATAGGAATATCAGGTTGTTTGACACATTGGACTGAAAGTTCTGGATGGGACAGTGGAAGAAGACACAGGCATACCTACCCTATGCAAAAATTAACACGTCAGCAAGGAGCTTAGAGGAATAAGAAATTTCAAAGACATTACAAAACCCCCTTGCACCAAGGGGTTTTTTAGCTGTGTGCTTCCTTTTCAGAGCCTCTGAGGCTTGTTTTGTCTGTTGCTATTTCTATTAGATTTGTCATTTAAAGTTCTCTCCAAATGGAATTTCATGAAATCCCAGAAGACGAGGAGATTGGTAAACCTTCTCTAACTGCTCTAACAATATCATGAAACAGAGCTTGAATTACCAATACACCCGGGAATTCTAATGCAATTATGAGTGTTTACTTACACCATGTGTTTCTCACTGAGCCTCGGCTGTATCAGGATAAACCAAAGGGAGCTAATGTTTTATAGATGGTAAGACTCTGTTTGTTTTCAGTAGGGCTAAGTCTCCCAAAGCACTCAGACACACTAATTAAAGTAAACTGCAGAGGCCCATAATAAAATATATGTGTTTGGAGACTGTGAGATGAACTCCACTGGCTTATTAAAAGTCAAAAGAAAAATATACATTATTTATGACTTCAAAGGGACACATTGTGAGCTCCGGTTTATTTAAAGGATTAACTAAGCATTGGTTATTGGTGACCATCTGAACAGCTTTCCTTTCACAGTTCATTAGTTATGTCATATATGTGGGAAGTCATAAGTTGGGTTTAGATCAAATATTATTAATCAAATAAATTATAGAGGGTACACCAACATTATTAAATGTAATCTTTAGGAAAATAACACCTCACAAATCCACTTTTCTCCAGTTGCACAATTACATTTCAATACATAAACAAAAATCCAACAGATGTGTGGCAAGTTTTATAGAACTGCCTATCTCTGGAGAGGTTTTTTGTCAATAAATACAGCACACTCAAAATACCAAATGGAATTGAAAAAGAAGGCCTTGGTAGGCAATCAAGGGCTTAGGGATGTACCAGAAGCAGAAATTAACATAATGTGAGTACTTTTCTAATTTACCTAGAATGCTTAAGTTTTAAAAATATTGCCTGATATATGAGAATGAGGGGGCGACTGGGAATTCCACTGAAAAGGGCATTGGGAGACAGGATTTTCCTTCTCATCTTTGTCAATAGTGCACCCTGTGCATCTTTCTTCTCATTTTTCTAATAATTTTACTTATCCAACTTATGAATGAAAAGCTGTTTATGAAAAATATTTGGCCAGGCCAAGGCAAGCAGAAAGCCTCCAACACATACACGCACACACACATGCGCGTGCACACACACATACACGATACTGGGAGGAGCCTGGGAGGAGGTATATTTTCATTACATTCTTCTGTCTTTCCATCTTCCGTGCTAAGTTTATACAACTCAAGTTTTAAGAAAAAGATTCAGGGTGCTAACCATACTTTAAATCGACGATTTCAATACATGTGAAGTTAGGTATGCACAGTTTGCCAATATTTTAATTTAATTGTCTCTAGAAAAGTGTTGAAGTTTTTAATTAGGAGAAAAAATGGAAGCTGCAGTCCCTTTTGTTTCAAATATTATAGGCTGAGGTAGTTTTTTAATATTGCATTGTTATCTTTGGATCAGCTAAACAAAGATGCCAGTGTTGCTACTGTCTCAAGCTTTCTTTTTAAAACATAAACTTTAGGGGGAAGGACAATGGTTGCAACATGTTCTACTGCCCCGAAAACCAGCATTGTTCCACCATCTCACCTGTGAACACTGAAATCCTCAAATTGGTGGAGACTTAGCTATCATTTTTCACTCAGTGAATAAGCATGCAGGCTGTGTTTCTGCAAATAGCATCTTTTATAAATTAACAATGAAATATTCAGCAGTTAGGGTCTGTTTGTTGTTGCTTTCAGTTCAGTACTTTTGCCTGAGCTAACTACAGGCAGTAGAAGTCAATTCAATTGGAAATAAATTCTGAAATAGCAAAGCTTTGCCAAAATGTGTACAAAACTAAAATCCTGCTGAGCAACTAGAATTTACAAATGTGAAATATATATTACATATAATGTAAGTTTGGATATTATATATATATATATATATTATATAAATAAATTTATATTTATAAAAATATAAAAACTGTTCCACAGGCTACACGGTCCCATCATGTACCTGACCCATTTTGCAAATAAAGATGAGAAGAAGGACACCTTATAGTGCTGGTTCTCATCTTTTCTGTTTCTGTGGTGGTTTTTCCCACACCACCTTTCCCAATCAGCTGACATAACTGAGGTTTCCCCATGTACTTCTCAATCTGGGAAGTGAAGGTGATCATGACTCCAGATCCCACGTTAGGCTTTCATGAGCGAGTAAGCATTTTGTAACATGCAACTAGCATGTGCTGGGTGGAGATGTGCCTGACACTTCAATGCCCCTTCACAGATGATCCTTCCCAGGCTTGTGGGGAGATCTGGATTTTTTGCCAAATGTCTTCTCTTTCTGCATCATACATAGACAAATGATCTCTCAGTTTTCTCCAGGATTATATTTTTATGAAATCTTTAGATTTATATGTCCTGTAACAGCAGAGTTTTGTTTCAAAAACTGGCCTACTGGGGGGGAGGGGGAGAAGAAAGGAAAAGAAAAAAAAGGAGAAAATCCTTTGAAATGTTTGAAGCTGAAATATAGTAAAGAAATTTTTTAAAGATTATTGCAGACGAGTGATACTTTGTTTTATTAAACCATTTGGGAATAAATTGTGGTTTAAAATAAGATGATAATTTACCTAAGCCAATAAACCCAAGGCTTCATTTTTCAAGTAATTCTATCATTCATATTTTCTTCAGGGTGAAGCAGACTTTTGGAGGTTGGACAACGACATTCTTCAGAATGTTATGGCAGTTCTTCACCTTCTGCTATGGACTAGTTTACAATCAGAACTCTTGTGATCTTCCCCCTTCATAGCACTCTAGGTGATGGTGCAAATGATGAGACAATCAGCTCACGTAAATTTATAAGGTAATTCATTTACACCCAAGAAACAGGAGACTCAACCTTGTGGACCTCACTATGAAAAATACTTCATTCAAATTAACACCTAAACTTCAGTAGTTCAGAGTAACCCTGCATATACTTTGAATTAAAGCAATTGACTTGCTAGAAGGAGAACTGGTTCTGGTATGCAATATTTTATCACCTAATAATGTATAATTTATAAAGACACATTGTAAAATTATGAACAATTAATCTTGAAATGGTCATTGAACTTAGAAACAACATTTCAGAAGGTAGCCTTCAATAGATTAATGATTGCTGCTGCCCTTTTCTATCTCTGTAGCCTAATTTGTCTGAGGAAGGGTTGTCTTTGAAGTCAGGTTTAATTTACTACCCATGAGTCCTTTAATGGATGTCTCCACAGTAGATACGCTTGCATGGAAAATCTTACATGGAACAGGTTCATACCTAACAGATAGATAGGAAGAATGCATTATGTATACCCTTATCATAAAACTGATAACTGCAGTGTTATGCAGCTTGTATTCTGACTTCCTTAATAGTATGCAGAGACGAAGGATCAAGGTCAATAGCTAATAAAAGTTTCTTAAACTGTTGTTAATTGATAATTAAATTGCAATAAAAGGAATTCAAATAGGCAGATGTACTCATATATCTGTCTTTATGCTTCCTCTTTTGCAGCAAATAGTACAGGCATAACAAATTCCAGTGGCAGAAAATTGTACACTGGACTTTTTCTAATGTTGAATTGCATTTTTTCCTGCTAGTTTTTTATTTTATTTTTATTCTGGAGTATAGTAGGTAGGTAAAAGAAGTCTATTAGGAGAACGCTATTAAAGAGAAACTTAGGTTGACTTATGAATTTAGTTACTGGTTTAAGAACATAGACTTCCTCTCCTTGGAACAGATAATATAAAAATACTCTTAGACTTGTTGGATGGCTAAAGGAATGCAATGTTAACTTATTATATTTAAATAACCGTAGAATGCTCAAACACAGAGAGGAGAAATGGTACTCTTGAGTCCTACGTCTAAGTTGCTGTGAATAGATGTCTGTTCAGTGTGTATGTTAAGGGTTTGATTACAGAAAATTCTTCTCTGTCCATTGAAAACAACGGGAAAATCTAGTTCTAATTAGCATATTTTAACCTATTATTCCCTCAAATAAGAAATTCAGCTTCTGCTTATAATTAAGGTATTATAGGTGATTATTAATAATAATGATTGCTCCTCATGTATGCTATATATGTGCTGGTGGAACAACATCTGAGCTAATGTTGGGAAATCTGTTGTGATCACAGGAGCTGGAATGGGAAAAGTGTTCTTAAAATACAATACTAAAATGAAGATTAAGAACTCTTTCCTGGCTATTTTTTTGTTCCAGGTTATTTTATCTAGAAGTCCAATTACAGAACCCAGCAGGAGACAGACTGTGAAGCAGAAAACCTGACTCCACAAAGACACATGAGCAAGCAGACAGCAGAAAAGAGTAAAGCTTATTTGCTTTCCAAATCCAGGAGTATTTGGGAGCATGTAACTATACTCTCAAAACAGAGCAAGCCCTCTGCTGAATCAGTGGCTGAAGCCAGTTATCCAAACAGAATTTGGCAGTGCAGCACAGCCATGAGAACTGAAGATTAGCAGAGGTGAGCAACTTTGCCCCTTTCTTCTCTGAGAGCTCACTTGACATGAGAGTACAATTTAGGGAAAAGAGAGATCTGGGCATGATATGTCATAGTGGAAACTTGGGGGCTGACTGCTCTACCTTCTGGGTTGCCAGTTCCTGTTCACACAAATATGTTTACATACAGAGGTCTCAGATGTTTCTACAGAGCACATTTCTTTCCCCTCTGAAAAGATTTTTTTGTTTCTGTGAAACACCTTTCCCAAAGAGATTTTGAATGCTTGGAAATGAGAAAAGAAACAAATTGACTCACAAGTTACTAATTTATTCTGAAGGACATTTTCGAGAATTAAAAGCATTTCTTTACTTCTGAGCCCAGCTAGCAGAGGTAAGCAATGACATCTTGACATTAAGCCTGGTTTGCTTCAGATGCATGCTTGTAGATCCTATTAAAGTGAGAAACTTTACTCAGGTAAAACCACAGTGATACTCCTGTCTGAAAAGACATCCAATCTTCTAGCTGATTGGGATTTCTGCAGGCAAATCTTATCCCTCTTAAGAATATTCAGTCAATACACAAATAGAAATGTGTTCATTTTTCTTAGACTATCAAAATGTGGAGGGAAGCCTGCGTCACCACTGAAGATGAGGCTGCAAAAACAGGGAGTGCCTTCTGGCAATTAATGGTAATGTTTCTTAGAGAAATACACAGAATAGTTCTGTATTCCTAAAAATCCAAATTCAGGCTTTTTGCAGCTTCTATGGAAAAACAAAAGTGATATTTAGGATTAAGGCCTTTAAAATAAGAAACATAGGCTTTAAGAATACAGAAGAGTTCAGTTTAGGCAGAATAGCCTGTCAGTCCTGAAAATCATCATCTTGTGTACCTTGTGTACATTCCTTGTGCAGTTTTTACCAAAGTTATATGAAGGAATAGTATTGAGGGACTACTAGTAACTGGTGCTGGATACTTCTGAGACAATCCAACACTGCTTGCATGAATCATGCTCTGTCAGTCTGTGTGTCCTGGGCCTGCACTTTGCAAATCCTGTGCATTGGTAAGTCCCACTAGTTTCCCCATTGCGCACCCTGCTCGATGGAGGGTCGGCTTAGCCAGACAAAGACTGCCATGGCAGACATTTTATTTTTATTTCTATATGAAATAATTCTTTCTTTCTCCTAGATAATTTCTGAGATTAAATAGTTGTTGAACTCTCCAATGATTTTCACCTTGCAGATTCATTAGATATTTTTCTAGTTATTCACAGAATCACAGAATTTAGGGATTGGAAGGGACCTCAAAAGATCATCTAGTCCAATCCCCCTGCCAGAGCAGGAACACCTAGGTCAGGTCACACAGGACCTCAGACTTGCCCACTACTAAGAATGTAAATGGATTTACTTATCTCCAGTATGTTGATACTTCTGCCAAATGCCTGGGAGAGTGTCCTGGCTCCCCAGGCACAGACCCCTGGGCCAGCCATGCAGGCAGGCCATGAGTAGCCCTGAGTCAGCTGGGAGATCCAATGAAGGCAGCTGACTCACAGGTGTATCCCATACCACTTCATCATGCTCATTATAAAAGGAGGGAGCTCAGTGAGGGTAAGGTTTCTCCTCTCCCTGAGGCTCCTTGCTGATGGTCTTCTGTTCCTGCTGTCAGCATCAAGGACTGGGCTGAGTAAAACCCTCTATACTTTATGTTGAGTACTATTTCAGTTTTGTTATTATATTGAATCTGTTTTCTGCTTCAACTCACTGGCCTTCTCCCTTTTTTCCCCAATTCTTCTTCCCAGCTGGGGAGGGAGCATCTGGTGATAGACTAACTGCTATGGTTTAGCCCTGAGTACTGGCTAAATGTAGACAGAGAAAAACTGCTAACGTTGTTGAATTTGTTTTGTTCATAATTAATTATAAAACCATTTTTTCTTTAAACATTATAGTTTTTTGATCACTATTTGTCTGATGATTGTTACTTATAGGACCTATGTTGCCAGTTAAAACCTAAACATTTTGGTATGCTGCTTAAGCTTTGCTATTTTTGTGTTGTATCCATATACAGCTTCTCTAACAGTAAGGTCAATGGCAATGCCAAACAGGACGAGGGAGAGATCGCATCCTGATTAACTCCTAATTTAGCATTCCAGGATCGTTGTGTTCCAGTAGAACAGGGTGAATAATTCATTGTGAACAATTGACCACTATTTGCCTGTTTTTTCTAAATAGTCTATGAGCTGATCATATTTTAACAAAACCATTTCTTTGATCACATTAACTCCACACCCCTTCTCAATTTTTCCTGTTCTCTAAATCAGAGACACCCAGCTTTACTGTTACCGTCCCCCTTGAAAAATAATTTTATTTACTCCGTTCCCTTTCCAGAGCCGTGTGCTGTGTACACTTCCCCCATCTAACTCACAGACAATAGTAACCAAATGAAAATAGCTCTTGAAAGAGGGAGACTAAATGACATATCATGGTGTGTGAAATGCAGTGCCAGGTCCAACAAGGACAAGTGTCCAAGTTGTCTTTTGTCAACATAGATGCTCTTATCTCTGGAAGATCTTAAGAAGGTCCAGGAGTACCAACTTGTCACAATGTCCTGGTTCCCTAGGCACAGACTCATGGGCAGGCCATGAGTAGCCCTGAGTCAGCTGGGAGATCCAATCAAGACAGCTGACTCATAGGTGTATCCCATACCACCTAATCATGCTCATTATAAAAGGAGGGAGCTCACTGAGGGTGGAGTTCTTCCTGGGGTTCCTCCCTCCTGACCTTCTGCTCCTGCTTTTGACATCAAGGACCAGGTTGAGTATAACCTTGTCTACTTTATGTTGGTGATTATATTAGCATCATTTCATTAAATCTGTTTTCTGCTTCAACTCATGGGCCTTCTCCCTTTTTTCCCTGATTCCCGTTCTCAGCTGGGGAGGGGTCATCGGGTGGTAGCCCCAGGTACAGGCTAAACATAGACATACAGTTATGTTCCTTATCTTGCCTTTCTGTGAGATGATTCTCTCACTTTTGAGTTATGTGCATACTATTTTCCCTCTGTAGCATCATAATGAATACAGAATACAATGATGTACCTTGTTTTAGAGGTCAAAAGGACACTTTGCCAGCAAAATGTTGGCATCTGTTGTGCCTCCTAGTTGGCTACAACCTCTGTTCTCTGTTGAGAAACCTCTGCTTCAGATAATCTAAAAGGACATGGTGTGTTTGACACTGGGCACATAGAAAATATAAGATCTAGTCATTCTCTTCCCTAGTTAAATAACCAAAAATTTTAGAGTTATCTGTAAAACCTAAAGATTCAGGAGAATCCTTTCACTACTAGGAGTACCTTTTTCGTAGATAAATTGCATAAATAAATCTTAGAATATGTAAGCTGCAATATAAATTTTTACTATTTTTAATTACTAGTCATTCCTGTCAATGTGAAACCATTTCTACCTTCCAAAATTGCCTTACAATCAAGAAATTTCTATGGATCTTTATCCTATATTGATTTCTACCACAAACACAGAAAACACATTAACAGAAAATGAAACATTTGATAGGAAAATAACTTAGAATTAAAGATTCTGGGGATGAGAAATGAAGTTTTCTGCAGTAGTGAGAATCCTTCCCACTCAGTCCTGAGCACATGTTTCTTCCCTGTCTTAAGTGAAATTCAGTATTGTATTGCTCTTTCTTGATCTAGGAGACCTATATGTCATTCTCTTCAAATTATTAGAGTTGCTTCTAGTGTTTGAGTGGATAAGTAGAGAACCAGACAACCTGTTTCCTTTGAATGATTTATCTCCATAAGTTCATGCCTTGTCAGTCAGCCCGGGTACTGAGCAATTTAGATTAGGAGTGGGCGGTCCTTCCTTGTGTGACCATGGAGTATAATCCTTAATATGTAGAAAAACTAAACAACGCATACATATTTCTCTACACCCATTAAATATTTTCAGTGCGGCTACATTGTTTGAGGACACTGGGGAAAAAAAGATGATGTGAACTGTGAGCTAACAAAGGGCTGGTTTTGAACCTAAACAATAGGGATTCACAATTGAAGCAGAACCCTATCCCAGAGCATCAGTGGAGGGCAACAAGGATGAGTGGGGGATTGGAGCATCTCCCCAATTAGGAAAGGCTGAGAGAGCTGGGACTTTTTAGCCTGGAGAAGAAAAGGCTGAGGGGTGATTTAATTAATGTTTATAAATACCTAAAGGGTGGGTTGAGGGAGGGTGGAGCCAGACTCTTTTCAGTGGTTCCTAGTGACAGGACGAGGGGTAACGGACACAAGCTGGAACATAGGAGGTTCCATTTAAATATGAGGAAGAACTTTTTTTCAGTGAGGGTGCCAGAGCACCGGAACAGGCTGCCCAGAGAGGTTGTGGAGTCTCCTCTGGAGATTTTTAAGACTTGCCTGGATGCAGTCCTGAGTGATGTGCTCTAGGGGATCCTGATTTTGAGCAGGGGAGTTGGACTAGATGATCTCTGGAGGTCCCTTCCAACTCTGAATATTCTGTGATCTGGCTGCATCATAAGCATTGAAGCCTTGTAACTTGAGCCCTCTCTAAATAAATCTTCCAGTAAAGCTATCTTGCTTTCTTTTCAGGCCTTATAACAAGTGCCTCACACTCTTCCAGTACCAGCCACCTCAGTTTAGGAATGAATTATGCTAGATTTTTATTTTCAGAGGTGCAGTAAGTCTATTTCACTGTCAGCAGCAGCTGTTTCAGAGTGACAAATGCACAAAGCACTACAATCAAGTAGCATCTCTGTGGCTTTCTTGTGATGTGTAGTCCTTGAAGTGTGTCATAAAGATGAGTGACTCATCCTACCTCTTTAATGATGGAGACAGCAGAAAAGGGTTAAGTGATTTGACCAAGTTGTCTGGAGAGCTGGAGGCAGACACCACCTTGCTGAACTTGCTGTTCTGTGTCCGTACCTGTGACTGTGCCACCCAGCTTCACGTACAGCAGGTTGGTTCGTGTTTCCTGATTCACAAATAGTTAGAAGCAGTATTCTGGTATAAGTAGTGCCACAACTGTGATTTCTGTTCAGGGACAGTCTTCCTTTTAATCTCATAATTTTCCACAAAATAGTGTGATATTTAAAATGTCATTCAGTGTCTCTGGCAATGTGGAAAACAAGCAAATGAGCTGCTTTTCTCTTTTCCCACTCCTAAACACATTTTTCCCAGCCATATATTAGGCCATTTCTGAGGTAATACATATAATTCAGTGACAAATCCACTTCAGCCTTCATAATGCCCTTTGTTTTTACTTCAAAACATTCCCTGCCTCTCCTGGATTTGTACTATTTAACACCCAGATAAAGGCAAGCTGTCTTTTTTTATAACTATAGATTACATTTTCTCATTACATGCTCTGATTCAATTGGATTTTTCAGTGTGAGCACATCTGTTCCAGAGGAAACAGTAATGCCAGCGTGAAAATAATTGTCATTATTAGAAAGGCAAACAATATGAAACACAAACTAACATAAATGGAAATTATCTGATTAAATTACTTCTTTAAAGGGCCACTTTTTCCTTTATTGCAGAAGTATCTCTATTTTTTTTTTTTCTTTACAAGAATAGAATACAATAGAGACAGATTACTTGGCAAGACCTTTTCTACTAGACTGGGGCACTGCCAAAACTCTCTGGCAGAGGTGACTGCCAGTGCAGAGGAGAGTTTCCATGCCCTTCAGAATAGGGCTGTTCCTTGCTACCACCCCAAGGGGCATGAAGTCATGATGAGATAATATCCCAAACTTCTCTCTGAAGACAGTGAGCAAACCCTCTTTAAGGGCATAATGACATGAATGTATTTCTACACACAGGAAAACTGCAAAAGCTCCAGTGATTTTTCTGGTCCTTCCAGAGGTTCAGTGCATAAAATTAAATTTGATGAGTGGTCTGCTGTCCACCTAGCTACCCCTGGCTTTCAACATCCTGCAGTGCTGGGGACTCGTGCATAAAAACATTAAACTTTTAATTATGTGAGTACATCTCTCCCCTTTAGGAAAGCTTCTCACCATACAGCAAAGTCTCACTGAAGTAAACAGGAATTAAATGTGCATCAAATGAATGTGTTGCTTAAATGCTTTGGCTGAACTGGGGGCTTAGACAGTCATTGTTTCTTCATATGGTCAAAAAAGGTCAATCCAGTAAAATGTGTACTTTAAATGACTTCTCTGCTGAAATTCATCCAAGAAGATTTACACACTCGAATGTATTTGGAGATGTTCCTTTGGGCAGAATACCAGGCAGCCTGTACACCTGTCCTGCTGAACAGATGATCTCCAGGGGAGAAGAGTGAGTAAAAGTCTGGGTGTTTGTTTAGCCACCCCGTCTCAGCCATATAGAATTATGTAACCTTGTTTTTGTAGGATTACGTTGCTAAAATAATATGAATATCATGTTTTTTCCCCTAAAACATATTACAATATAATGTTGCCCTGAGAGAGAAAAGGGGAAGATGTGCAGCTCCTCCTGTTTCATTTCCTGCTTTCACGGATTGTTGTGTTACTAAAATATTTTTATTACAGAAGAACTTGAAGCAATATACAATGTTTGTCAGAGGATTATTTATAGTCCCTTTAAGCTGAATTTCTGTAATGAAATCCATTTACAGACATTCCACAGTGCCCTATGGTTACTTGCTTATGCAAATGAAATGTGACCCTTGAAATAAGCCTCTTGCCCTTGCTGTCACCCTCCTTGGCTTCAAAGGTCTACAGACAATCGCTTCTTAAGTATATGGGGGTTTTTTTATTTGGTTTTCAGTGGGGAAAGAAGAAAATGAAAAAAGAATAACCTTTCCATTGCATGGTATTCTTGCAGAGATTGATATGACTGAGTGGTTGTACATTTATGTGAGATAATGATCATTTGTTTTAGATGTTAACATAGGAATCCTTTGCTCATAAACATGCTTCTTAGATTATACTCTTTTAAAAGGGAGATTTTGCATAAAAATTTCAGAAATGTCCAAGTGATTTAAGTGCCTGGATTTAAGTTAATTTCTTCTTCAGTTGTGCTTTGGGTTCCTAATTCAGATATCTGGTTTTGAAGGTCTTCTGAGCTCACAGATGTGCAGCTTGACATACCTGCAGAGCTCATTCTGCAGTAGCCCATGAAAAGTAAGAGTGTAAAATTCTGCCCTGTAAAAATGCTCTTATTTAATAGCTACACTTGCAGTAATCTACACTGATTTAAGTGAATGAATAAAGGAATATATAAGGTACAGACAAGAGATGAAGACCCAACTATTTCAGAGAGGTAAAGAGGATAATCTTTAACAAAATGAGTTATTCTACATTCTTAATTATAGTATGCTGTTAGAAAAATTTAAAAAAAGATGTCAGTAATAAGAGCTACATTTCTCTATTTCATTTGCAACATTTGCTCTTAAAAGCATTTTAGAAGTATTTTTTAGTTCAGCTGTTTACAGAGACAAAGTTTAGGTACAGCAATTTCTGTCCCATTTAGGAATCTGTACAGTGTGAGCTGTGAGATTATGGCTGAGTGCTGCCAATACAAACAAATTTCAAGGCGACTGCAGGTCCCAAGACACCTCTTTACTTGTGTTTCAGATGTTTCTGCAGTCACTGGCATCATGTTAAAGTTCAGCATGCAACATCATGGCACTGACAGCACTAGTTTTCTGGTACTTTTTGAAAACATTCCTAATAGTTCACCAAATTAAATTAAATTAACCAAAATGGTCATAAAACTAATGAAACATTCTGGCTGTGGAGAGTTCTGTATGGATAGGAAGATGAAGGGAAATGTACCTTGAGGAGGTTAAGTTTTTTTTTCAAATACAAAAATTTCAACAAAAGCCAGTGGCAAAACCACTTCTTTCTCATTTTGATGTATGACATCTGTAAATAAAACAAGCTGACTTCCAATGAACCAAATTGTCCATAATTATGGTATCTCACCTATAGTACCTGTCAGGAGCACAGCAGACCTCCTTATCATCTAGTTTAGGGGTTTTTCACGGTTTCATTGTAAGTGGAAGCTGACTACCTGGAGTTATAGTCCACTTATGGCAATTGTAGACATCTGATTTACTTCAACATTACAGGAATACTAATGCATGAGAGTATAGACAGCTTTTGCTGGACCTTATTATTTATAGATGATTCCAGCTGGTTTTTATTATTAGAAAATATTTGTATCTTGAGGTCATACTGAAGATAAGTAGAGAGCCATGACCCCACATTATCCTAGGGCCTTCTGTGGTAAGTGGTGCTCACAAATGATGTGAGGCAACTGCTGAGTTTATCTGAATAGAGGACTGCAGTGCTGTGTATATTTTATGACCTGTGTAAGAACATGTGGGAGAAGTTCTGTGATTCCATAGACTTGATGCTTTTTATCTCTTCCTGGGCTCACTCCAGTCAGCACAAGAAATTCAGCGCCGTTCCCCTGGGAGGGCAAACTCTGTGGGACAGAGAAAATGGTGGGTGACTACCTAAATAGCATGGGTTTTCTCCTCAGGACAGGTTCTCCAATCCCTCAACAGGGCTTTTGAAAAGACTTTTTAACATGTAGGAAGGATGTTTTCTTCTGTTACGGTAGCATAGGCTGTTTGCAACTTTTTATTATAAGAACTATTTTCACACTTTTAGCTTTTCAAAACTTTAGTCTTTTGAGTGGAAGTGTCTGACAATCTGAATATTTCTTTTTTTCCTTTTTTATTTTTAGTCATAATCAGAAACAGATTAATAATTTTGAGGACTCAAAAAGAGAGAAATCGGGCTATTTGTTTTAAGCAAATCTTCCATATTGTTGGCATGGAACATGGCACTTAGCAGGAGAATGATTTTTGTTAGAGACATATCTTTTTTTAACCCAGGAAAACCTCTCCATTCTTGATCAAGGTTTTGAAAAAATGTCATTGATATTGATCAACTGAGCATATTCTGTCCCCTCTCAGACCCTTTTTCTGGCTGGACAATGTCAGTGCTACTCTGACAGCGTGCTTGAGAAGGTGAGGGTGTGGGACATCAAAGCTTTTGCTGTAGGGTCTGCATTAGATGGAGGAAAGTTCATGTAGGAGAGCTAAGCAGTACAGTCTGTCGTCTCTAGGGCCTCAGCAGCTCTCACCCCTGAAGCATTCTGAATCAGAGGGACAAATATTAGACTGGTTTTCTGCTGAATCTGTGGGGAGAAGAGAAACCTAGGACAAGAGGTTTTAACCAGATCCTGATGAAACCAAGGACTTGTTGGCAAGAGGTAACAAGCTGGGGAGAAGCTGGAACAGAAGAGTTGAGAAGGGGCCTGGGAGCTGGTGGGGAGACAGGGAGACAGCAGCTGTGGAGGAATTAGGTGAGTGTGGAGGTGAGAGGGAGTGGTGAAGGAGGATGTGAATGATTGAGCTGAAAACAAAGATGGAACTACTGGAAGAGGTGAAAGGAAGGAGGGGCAAAAGAAACAAGGGACAAGTGGTAAAGAGCTATGGGAGGGGAACTGAGCAAAGAGGTGCAGAGAAAAGGCCAGAAAGAGTGGATAGGTGAATACTGGGAGTAGGGACCCATAGAAGAACAACTGGGACTGGCTGAGCAAGGGCAGAAAGAGTGTATTAGGGAGCAAGCAAATGGTGTTTGAAAGAGTGAGACACTGAGTGTAAATGACTGGGATTAGTAGGAGAATCGGAGAACAAGACTATTCAGGTGGTTTTGTCCAAGACGGTTTAGCTGGAAGGTGTATGCTAGCTCTGCTTTTTCCAGGTCAGCATGGAGCTTAACAAATGGCAGTTGGTTTCTGAGAGATTAAGAGAATGGTATGAAACATGGTATTTCCCTTGGCGTTGCAGGGAGCACCGTATATCTGAAGCACTCCATGCAAAATTTATTCATGATCCAAAGGCAAACTGAATTCAGCTATTCGAGTAGACCGTCTCCAGGAAATGACAGTGACTAGCCAAAGATGAAGGTAAGATAAAACCACAGTAAGGATTGAAGATTGGGAAAGAAAGAGAGAGGCTAAAGCAGAAAGGGCCCAGGAGACTAAATGTAGCAAAAGTGTTGTGTACAGACTATCCTCTGTACATATAAAGAACATTGTCTGTGGAACAAAATAGAGCAACAGATTCCAGTTTTTCACCCTTCTTCTGCTTTCTGCAAATGTCAGGAAAATGGGCCTCCCAACCCACCCTAATGTTGTTTGTTACCCTGATCTAGAATTGGGTCTGAGCACAGGATCTAAAGTTCCATCTCTATGACAAGCCATGGAAGCATTGACAGAAAAGGCAACTAAACAACTAGAAAGCAGGGAAAGAGGGACTTGGATTTGTTGGCCCATTGAAAATATGAAATTACCTCAAAGAAGGAAGAAATGAGGTGAGAGAATAAAGGTGGATTTGAATGAACCTTTGGTTCTTTTGGTTTAGGAATTTTAAAATGTGTAGTAGCTGAAGCATGGACTGGCAAGAAGAGGAAAGAAATGTTAACCTAATTATTATAGGGAAATGCTTCCTTGGACAAATTACCTTTATTTATGCATCTTCCACAGGATTCTTCTGAGGCAATGTAATAGGAAGGTCATTTTAAAAGCAGATATTTCTATTTTTTCATTCACTTTCCTGAAATCCAACAGAGGGGCTTGAGGTCTGATTTGTAAAAATCGTGAGCATGCACAAGCGCATCTGAAGTCCAAACCAGGCATGACTATAAAAGAGGGAAAACAATTGTAGTCCACTGCGAAATGAAGAGTCAGTGTGTCTCAGTCTGGTTAACCAGATAAGCACATGAATGAATATTGTTAACACCCATTCACCTCCCTTTGCAACGACAGGTCAATATTTGTGATACAGCTGGATACTGTATGGGTAGGACTATGAGGAAATGAATCATTCAGAATACATAACAGATCAAGAATAACATTCAGTAAATAATGCCTAGAGCTAGTCACCCAGCAGTGATACTAAGACTAATATGACTTTGCTGTTAAGTGGGTGGGTATCATCTATCCTATGGCCTCTGGAACACCCAGGGTAAGTAAATACTGTATACCATATTGTATGGCCACAGGAGGGCAGAAGTGAAGTTGCACAGATTTTCCACGGCTATGGAAGCTTTTATGTCAAGACAGGGCCTCAACTTCCTTGGCATATAAAACTTGTGTAAATACTTCCTGGTGAGTGACTTGGCACAGTAAGCTTTTAAAGTCCTGCACAGTGAGAATGCATGAAGACATAGATCCTGATGAGCTCAACTATCTTCTCCCTGTGACATTTACAGGCATTAGGGTTGGGGGTACTTATGTCAATAAAAGCCTGATCTCCTACTGTTCAGGGACAGATCTCACTGAAGTTACTTGTCATTTTAGTATGATTCCAGTGTTAGACATGGGGTTTTTTCCATTAAAAGTAAATATCTCATTGATTAAGAAATGCTTCTTAGTTGCTTTCTGAAATATCATATCCTTTTCACCTTTTTCATCCAGGTTTACTTGCTTGCAATTTAGTGTATCAGTATGATCCCCCAGAGTACACGTACTTCCATTTTAGGAATGGTACAGATGATATAAGTGTTCATGCTCCTGGATGTTCATCAGACTTAAGTGGAGAGTTGAGATGCAAGCTCTTAACTCACATGACTATCCTGGTGGTCTCACTTGAGTTAGCTATCTGGCCAGATGCAATATAAATTAAGAGTACAAATGCTGCACATATTTCAGCTGGCAGCCACCTGCTTTACCACAGAGAGACAGGCTAATCCTTTTGTCTGATGAAAGTCCTCCACCACTTTCCCACAGTTTCTTCTGTGCTCCACAGAAACCAACAAGTTCTCCTGCAGTCTCCTGGGGGAAAAATAAAAAAAAAAAATCCTCACTATACTGCTGACCAAAAGCTAGAGTCTACCCCACAAAAACTATAGTTGCTTATCAAGGTTGTGCTGAGTCCCAGTGGAAGGCAATATGTAGATACAGCTTTATACATCCACCTCCACACTGGTGAACCTGCAGCCCCACATCACCAAAGCCAACCTTGCAATGAAGACTAAATTGGGAATTTTTCCTGTCCATCTTTTTTCAGAAATTTCTACTTCTAGCAGAAGAATGCCCATCAAAAATTAAAAATGGCTTAAACCTGCCTTTTTTGCATCTGTATTTTGCCCTCACCAAATGTTATAAAACCTGTCACTGAATAGCATGGCAGACAGATCTGAAATTCCTTTTTTAATGTGTGGGTTGGGAAGAGGAAAAAGAAAGTAAGCATAGAGTTCCCATTGACAGAGCTCTAAGAGGCTCTCAGAATTAATTTTTCTTCTTTTCAGCACTCATTTGTTTTAAACATTGGCCAGAGGTACAGAGTGTAAAACCATCTGTGCTTATTTCAGTCCTGCAAAGTTTGGTTACATTTGAATGCTTTGTTCTGAAACCTACTCACTTTTCAAACATATGTTATTCCTTTTTTTTCTGAGTCTATGGTCTCACCCTAGCAAAATACTGGTTGCATGGATCGGTGAGGTCTGTTGCCTGGGTAAAGACTACTGTGTCTTTGTTACAGAGAGCCATTTATGCAGACAAGGACTATTTTCAAGTAATTTTCAGGATGCAGCTGCTATGTGAAAAATATTGTACCTTCTAAAAATAGTGGGTGTGCCTTGTAGTCTTAAAGTCCTGATACATTTGCATGGAAACTCCACTAATGTACTTATGTTGATTCTTATGACCTCACAGAGCAGCAATGTCCTTTTCAGGAGGTCTATTCCCAGAGCTCGCCAGGGTCTGACATTTTAATCATGAAAAGCAATTCATCTTATTTTCAATATTAACTTAAGGAGGACTTAATCAAATCTCAAAAATGTACCTAATGGTGCTTAATTACATGACTTGAACAAAAGAAAAAAAAGATATATCTGATAAAATGTAACTAGACTCTGAAAATCATTGTAACATTAGAATTATTCCATTATCATTGAACTAATTCGGAGATTTAAGAATGACCTCTTGGGAAGGCAAGGTTTTTCAGTGAACTACAGCTTAGTTTCTTAGTATCTCACCTTTTTAAATGTTTTATTCCCATTCCAAGTTCTATTTTACCTTAGAGAATGCCATATGTATTAACTACAATTATATGGAACTATGAAGTTATATTTCTATGCTATAGTTCCAAGGCAAGCCAACTAATTTTTAAAGATCTTGCTCCCCTGTTTTGCTGATGTTTTGGGGTCATGTTCTTTAAAAATCAGGTATTTCCAGTGCTCCTTATGTGATCCCTTCCAAATTCTCCTGAGTGGAAAATATGGCTAGGACATTAAATAAACTACATGCATAATCTATTTATCATTGTACTAACATATCCCATAAGTACCTTTGATTACAGAAAAAAAAATCACTTGGCTTCCACATATAGCCTTACTAAAAGCTAATGAAATGATATATGCATTGGGGTTTGCATAACGATCTGTGCAGTGTGCTGACTGCACTAGCACAGTATTAGGACAGTGAACTCTTCCGGAGCAAAGCTGAGAACTAGTCAAAAAATGACAAATCTTTGAATATTTATTTGTTTGCTAATAAGATTAAAAGGAAAAAGTACACACCAAGAAACAAGGTATCACTTACTAAGTTGGCTCCCAGCACAGAAAGGTATGTTTTACTATATAGGCAGTCAACAATATTACCAGATTTGGGGCAAAGCACTTCCTGGCTGCAAAACATCAAGGGTGCCTTGTTTAAGAAAGAACTACATCAGTTCATCTTGTGTCAGCATCTGATGTGCTTGCAGATCTTGCAGACTTCATTTTAGTAGTTATACCTCCCAAGATGTAGTATTCTTGGTCTGAGAACAACCGTACTGGTAGGAGCATTTCTTGAGTAGGTAATACTTTTAATTTATAGATTAGGGTGATCAATTATGCACTATATTTATTTAAAAGGATATTATTTGCCTGCTGGACAACTTCAGAGTTAGCGCACATTTCCTAGGTAACTCTACTATTGCAAAACATTTAATTCACTGTTGGTTTTGCTGTATTTGAATTTGTCTATGATATGAAATTATTTTCTGGATTACAATAATGCTATTTACTGCTAGTATATGATCTTATTTAGAGAGCAACACAACGTAAATACATGTCTAAGTTGAAGACAGAGAATTCTTCAAGTGCTGAGCTGCTTCTGTAATGCTCAAATTCGTCTTGCTCAACCTTACATGTCAGCACAAAAGAGGCAGTGCAGAAGGCCCTTCCCCTTTGCTCAGCTAGGTGAGAGGACATGTTGATTTCCTCCTTGAAAACCCCACTGCATCGCCTCAGATTCCCTTGGGGCTCCCTTCCCAATGACAGTGTCACAGTCACACCCTAGCATATACTTTAGCACCAACTCTGGCACATGAAAAGCCCTTCACTATATTCTCATAGTCACCAGATAACCATGACCCTGCCCTGAGTTTGTGCTTCGCCCTCTAATGGAGAAAGCACATCCTTCTCCTGCTCTGTAGTGTCTAGCTGATCAAACCCTTGGCCCTTTCTGGCGTTACAAAATCCTCAGTCACTGAATGGAGCAAAGGCTGCCTGCTACACACCCAGTCCTAAACTAATACTTAAGCAGATTTTAGTCCTGAGCTGTATAGCTGCATCCGTAGCCAATGTCATCTTAAAAGAGAATAGGATGAATAACAAAACACAGTAGAAAAAGGAGTTTCCAGGATTCAGGTAACTCTGTAACAAATGAAAGATTTGTGCTTTACATGCTTTTATATTTTCCAATTACTATTACCAGTAGCAATCAATGACTTACAGAGGGTTCCTTAGCTAAGATATATAATAATATGCTTATTGAAATGTAATATTCAAATTACTGGAGAGAGATATGTGAAAATATTTTTAAGCACTAATTTTGTAGGGATCCCTTTCCAAAGGTGTAGTGGTCATCAGCTTGTCATCAGCTTGATATTTGACTATGAATTTTAGCACAGTACAGCACGAATAAGAAGCTAGGCAGCACTGTGCAGCTGGTAATCAAGAAGGAGAGCTTAGGCATCATAACTGTCCTAGCTGAGATTCAATTGTTCTTTCTGCATTTTGGTCAGTGTAATATATCTACAGTTTCCAGTTTCATAGATGTTTTGCAGAAAGCTGTAGACCTTAATCTAATGTTTCTAAATAGAAAATAGAGTCAAACAAAACAGGGAGATTGTTGCCCCACAAGACAGATATTGGGATTGTTCAGAATAGTAGATGGAATAATTGTTTGAAATTTTTAATTGTAATGTCTTTCGATTCTTAGCAAATATGGCTAATTAGTCATTAATCATTCCTTGCTAAAAAGAGGGAGAATCTATAAGTACATGTTTCATAGTACCTCACAAACAAATAACACTGCAGGTATTGTAAAAGTAGCTCTCTCAAATTGTACCAAACAGGACAAATATGTGTACTTTAGCAACTTTCAAGGGTTAAAATATCATGGCACATTATATATACATTTATAGCAAATGCCAGAGGGGTAGTAGTCCCATTTCACAATCACTAGGGCATTTTATGGAACTTCTGCCTCTTTATGGTTCTGTGACCTCCTTCATTTGGGGTCCCCAGAATGAAAAAAGGTCAAAATAGATGTCAGCCCAAGCAATTATGAAAGAGAGAACTTGGACATGACCCTGAGATTAGAAATGGTGACCTGTCTGTGTAACAGGGGAAAACCTGCCATGCTGTCTTTTTGTCAAATACAAACTACCATGTCAGTCTTAAAATGTACTGTCATGTATTTGCATTTTAATCTCTTTCACCTCTAATATTGGGCTTTCCTTCTCATCTTCTCTTTTCTGCCCTAAGCAGATGGCTCAGGCTGCAGAAAATAGGCACAGAGTTTAGAATATCCACATCTGCAAAGAAAGGTCTTGGGAAAATAGATCAAAACTAGATTTGTCTGGACATAAGGAGCAGAAATAACACAGTTAACAAATTCTGGCCTTATTCTGGACACTGGATGTAATATTCTAGAGTTCCTTTAAGGTCAATGAGAGCTTCGTTTCAGATACAAAATATGCTCAAAACCTATGTAAATAGGCATGGAGGAAGAACTGGAACAGAACAGGATTTGGAAGTGAAACTTTCCCTGTATTTCTTTTTTTTTTTTTTTACATATTTAAAGTTTAATCATAGTATCTTAACAAAAATTCTTGCTATTTTTGTTTATTCACAAAGGAGGAATTTTTCAGTTTATTTGGTTTTTAACATGCCTGACTTGAAATAACCACATCAGTCTTTGGAATTAATTCTTTTCATAGAGAAGCATTGTCTCTACAGTACATTTCACGGTTGACCATCTGTGGGGAGAATACTGTGGGAGGGATACAGTTCATTTTCACTGATAAGGCATGAGGGCCATGATAGTAGAACTCAAGGATGGTGTTTTTAACTGGGCCATGAACCAAGGACCTAGCAGCAACATGGCCAGTTCTTACTAGGGAATGAGATTTCCACTTGCTATCCTCGAATTATAACTGTTTTATGTTCTGGAAATGTTCACATTGTGTTCCTAAGTCTGATTTCCTAACCACTACTTTATCGTCAAATCTGTGATTGAGTAAGATTAGATCTGCCACATCCTGCTGTGCTATGACAAGTTTGTGGTTATTCCAAAAGGTGTGGCTTGATTACAGAAGTGCTGTTTGCTGAAAAACAAATGGCTGGGGATCAGGCATCTAGGAGTGGTATTCTTGATAGATTTAAATTTTGCCCTCCCAAGTCTGAACCATAAATGTATGTGTCTACCTGTGATCAGTATCATTTTTTTTGCCCCGTTGTTGAGTAGTTGCAGTGCCAGGAATAGGCAGCAGAGGAAAAACTACCTGTTGTAACAGAAATCAAATGGGAAAATACAACCTAAGTCTAATGAAAGGTTAGAGAAAAACTTTAAGGGAAAAGTTATACTTGTAGCATTAATTTATTGTTCATGTACTGCCATTTTCCTGTGTTCTCCTCTAACTTTTACTATGGTAAATCTTAGAATGACTACTGAAGGTAAAGGGGCTTTTAGCTGTGTCACACTGTTGTAGGGAGTCAGTCTTTCTTTCTAGGTACCTATTGCTCATGAGGCTTCATTCTTTCCTTGACAATTTTTTTTGTCATTACCTTTTCCCAGAGCCTGAAATTTTGTCCAATGCACATACCTATTGAGAATATTAAAAATCATGCCAAGACAGCTCCCTATATCTGTATCAAAATAGCTACTGAGTTGCACAAATAAGCTTCACAAATATAAAGTTACTTCCCATTTCTACCGGCTGTGCTTTTGACTGCATCTGCCTTTCTTCAGCGTGTCACTGAAATGTTGGCCTGGAAATGTCTGTCTGACACCTGTTGGGGACAAACTCTTCTTCTTATGTTTACTATCACAGAAATAAGTATTTAGATCAGTAACATTTGAACCTCCATTTGACAGTGTGGTTATTGCACATGGAATGTAGCTGAGATTCAAAGCATGTGTTGTACTCTTTCCAGAATTTACAGTTCAGAAAATATATGGTCATAAGATATGTAGAGACCATTTCAAAATTGCTGCCCTTAGAGTGCTTCTAAGCTTTGACAGGAGCAGCTAGCATGCAGGGTATATAAACAGGCATCTTTCTCAGTTGCACTGTGAGTCTGAATATACTTTCAGAACACTCAGTGTCTTTTGGCTGATGTTCAGTGGGTCATGAGATGCTCCCATCACACAAGAGCAGAAACAGAACTGTGCTGTGTCCTTCCAAACCTGCTGTGAACAAAGTAATGCTGTTGAAAATATGTATGAGATCGTGCAGGTAAGGACTGAAGCATAATTTGTATAAAAGTGAATAAATGTTGTAAGTCATCATATTGATCATTTTATTTTGTAACTAATATTCTTTATAATGTGTATTTTTTGCATGGGCTTCTGTAAAGGGATGGCATTTAAAAGCTCTTCTAAGGTTCCACTAGATTGAATTCTATCTCTTATTGTTAATATTAGGCTTAACATTGAAAAAGAAATACATGCACATGCAATTAAAGCCTTTGTTATTGAAGGCAGGTAAATTAATAGTCCAGTGGCAGTTGGTGGTTTTAAATTGGAGAAACTGATCTTGCAGTTTCATGGGTGTGTCTGTGTAAATTAAAGGAAGTATAAATAACTTCTCTTACTCTAAGAGAAGTTATTACTGCTTTTAAGAAATCAGACAAATGAGTGCAATTTTTTCTTGAAAGATATCTGATTTTAATCACTCAACCACCTTTTTAAAAGTAAACCACCTATCCCAAATATGCAAATTAGCTGTTCCAGGATGAGATTCACCCATGCTGATGTGACGCCCATCTTTTCACAGTGTCTATTTGTATTATCACCAGGGGAACAGAAAGAAACACTGAATGTAGTAATCCTATATTCATAAGGTCTTAAATGAAATATACAATAGTTCATAACCAACTTTTTATAAGCAGTGTAACTTTTCAGTTATAGTTATGAAACAATACAAACTCCTGTGAAGTAACAAATAATTACAGTGTGGAGAGAAATGGCCATATACCTTTCAAACACAAGGCATGTAGTAATAACTCAATAGAATATTTCATTTCCTAATGCAGATAAATTACAAATTTAAAGAGCAATACCAGCACAATAGTAAGTGGTAAGGCAGCTCTCCAAAGCAGCACAGCTGAAACATCTATCATTAGGTTTTGATAGACGGTGGTCAGGACAAAGCCCACAGTGGAAAGACTCCTTCATTCCTGTATTATTGGGTTTTATAAGGCTTAGTGTCATCTCCACAGCAAAAAGGATGACAAGCCTCTGTATTCCTTCGAAGATCTGATTGCTGGCTGGAGTTTTCTGGTATGGCACAACCATAGACCTAGTACCCATGTCTCAGTGTGAAAGGAAAAAATCTGCTTCTTTCTTTATTGCTTTCTGTTGAGTGTCATTCAACCCCATGCCCAAAGGCCTCTGTTGTTTTGTGTTGTAAAGAAAGTTGCCCTCCCTGGATCTGAGCACAGCCAAATATGAAAGAGTATTAAAGATACCAAGAAGAGAGCTAGTCACTGACTGGGAAACATTTCTTTGAGCAGAGACATGTCTGGGGGCAGATAAAAGCTGAAATGTGTTATCTAAAGAAGCTACTTTGGATTTGATGAGAGGTTTTTACTGAAAGGTAAAAGAAACCAGAAAGATGCATCTGCAGCCCTAGCTGGGCTGGCTGAGAGCTGAGACCAGAGGGGCCATCAGATTGGCTTGCTGACTTATCCTTGCTTAGGATGATGAAGGCTGCAGAAGGTGAGGGCAGGATGCCTGAACCCAGGTAGCACAAAGCCTTGTTTCTGTCTTTACCTGAGCATGTCTGTGCAGATTGTGTTGCCAATGGCATTAATGTTGGCTAGGAGTGCAGAAAAAGGAATCACATAGTTCCACATACTGCAGGATTTCATAAGCTAGAAAGAAGTGTACAGTATTGCCTTAACTTTTGACTGTGATACGTAGAAACTTCATACACTAGTCCAGAACTCAGCAGTTCTTTGCAACAGATGAAGATTTATTTGAATTTAGCTAATTTTCTCTGGCATAGTCTTCCTCTATCTGATCTTCTGTAATGATATATAGATATATATTTTAACACATTTCAAGCTTAAGCAACTCCACCTAAATGTGTTTAGAACAAGTTTTGGATAGACAGATGGAAAACAACTGCAGCAGTAGCTGATGAGCAAACAGGGAGGGATTTGTGGCATACAGGGGACTGGGTTTTGTGCTGGAATGTCTGCCCACAGAAGCTTTTACACGTGTGAGAAAATTTGTTCCTAAGTTTTTCACAAGTAGAAGATAGGAAGGACAGCTAATTGCTTGGGTATTGGCTGTGACTTAGGATTCCTGAGGTCAATTCTCAGCTCAACCACAGACACCATCACAAAAAGGGATTGACAAAATGGGTGCAGGAAGTTGGCAAGTTTAAAGAAGGTCAAGAGAAATCTGGCCTTTCCTTTCTGGAAATCACTCAGCTTTTCAGTCTTTCTTTACCAGTCAAGCAGATAAAATTTGACAAGGGAAATTAACCTACTACTAGCTTTGGCAAAATAATTTTCTCTTTTTCTTGAATGCAGTATATTGCTTTGCAGGGCACAGTTTGCTCAGTTGTTAACATTGCTTGCATTTTTCCTGCAAATATTCTTTTACATTATAAAGACTCTTCAAAACTACTAGTTACTGAGGGGTTTTTTGCTAGCATCAAAGCACTTGATGAAATCAACTATACATACACTTACTTAATCCAACTATTCATAACAAATAAGAACTAATATAATGCATATGAGAATGTGACTTGTAAATTTTCTGCTAGACAAAAGTTTTATTTTATAAATTTTTAAAGTTTCCAGTTGTAATTAAATTATCAAAGTTTCTTTTTCTTCTCTTTTTAACTTTGAAAAGGCATAACTTTTTTCTTCAGTGAATGCTGAAAAATATAAACCATGATGATGTTTCAGCATTAGATGTGGGAGAGATGTTGTCCATCAGACAGAGTAAATTCTCCAGAATAGTTGTCTAATGGGATTCTGATTAAAGAACTTTCATTAAACTAAGTATTTTCTGAAAAAAATAACAACAAACTGATGTCCGCATCTGGCCTGCTTGCTTTCATTTATATCTAGAGCCTCAATATTTGTTTCTAGGTAAGATTAAGTAAAAGCTTTAAATTGAAAACTGATCACTGCAGCATAAAACCCCTTTTTTTCTAATACTGTGAAATAAATGCCAAATAGCCTCTTCTCCAACAAGTAAAAGGCTACCTAGAGGTGTAGCAACACATGTGCTTCTACATACGGTACAGGTAAGGAGGCAGTTTTGTATGTCTGGAACTACATTTTTCTTCAGATGAAATGCAGCAATAGCATTGACAGCTGCCTTATACCTGGGGAATCTGTGAGCAATAAGTTAAAATATAGCATCATTGGCTAGGTAATTGAATCCTCATTATGCCTTAGGTCTTTCCTACTAGTAGAACTGAATCATGTCAGATGTTGGGTCTTTGTTTTGAACTGTGGATCCAAATATTTTTCCAAAGATATTTTTTTGAGAGACCTCTATGTGTGAATTGCAACATAAAGATGGAAAGGAGGAATTCTGTACAATATGGCATCAATTTTAAAAACTTCTGTTGAAATTTGCAGTTGATCTTTTGACTTCACTGCATTCTAATACATATCATGATCCCTCTGAAAGTACCTATTGCTTGCTTTTAAAAAAACAGGAAGAAGCGAAGTAAAAAAGTTACCAGTGGTGATTATATGTCATGAGTCTGAATACAGGTTTGTCAGTGATATTGGATGACACCACACTGTTTTCTTTAGTGGTTGATGCAGCTACCAGCCATCTTTGCCTACAGTAGTGCCATTGACCTTGACCCTGCTAGGAGGCTCAACTTTGGCTCACCGCGCACAGTTCAACTTGCAATCAGTTACACCCAGGCAAGCCATCAGTAGCTGAGAGTGTTGCACTAATTATTTATCTTAATGTTTATCTGATAAATATTCATAAAGGCAGAGAAGGGAAATCATGTGCAGTCAAGCTGGCCAGAGATTCTGAGTAAAATAGCATTTGTTTTCTCTTTATCTCTTATACCAGAAAATCTTGCAGTTCTATTGAACATATGACCAAGGAAATCTATGGAGATATTTTCAATTACTCAGAATTCTGGTGTGCTATGAACAGTCATTTCTTCCTTTTCCCTTTTCTCTCTCACCACCTATAATCTTCCAAGAAGAATAGTTAGTCAAGCCTCAAGATACCAGTGACTGAAGAGGTTTTTTAGAATTGAAAAAAATATTATGATGGAGCAAATGACATTTTTCAGGACTATTTTGAAATCTGAAAAGGTAAAAAAAATATAAATTAAAAAAAAAAGTCATCAAAAAGAAAGGGCCACAGTAGACTGCTGATGTTCTCTCTTCAGTAAATCCAAATAACTACTGATTCACTCATTAACTGAATGAGTCAGAGCAAACTATCTCAGTGGTGAGAACACAAGAGCAAAAATCTGCAAAACATATTAAAACATGCAGAGCAATGATCTCATTGCCTCCACCCAAAGGTAAAGCTAAGGCTTGTAAACTTCCTTGAGAACATTGAGCATGACAGGGAAGAAGGTGAAGTGAAACATTTCCTTTCAGACATAGATCATGCTGCTGTGTTGTCTGTCTTCATTGTCTTTAAGAATGGATTCCCACAGTGTGTGCTGCATGACTCTACCTTAGCTCTATGCGCTAAATTGAGACACCATGGGAAAGGAGGCTGCTGCTCAGTGTTGCTGTAGCATGTAGTACTAGTTCTCTGATTTCTGCATTGTCTGTCTTCTCTCAATAGACTCCAAGCAGTTAATAGTTTTCTCCAGCGCTCATTCCTGTCTCTGTACTACAGCGTCTCTGTTGTTGTGATACATCTTGGTACCGACAAATGAGAGTAGGGAACTGCTGCCAGATTTTTTATGAAGGACATCAGCCCAGAAAGTGCAAAGGTACAATGTGAAACCTCAAATAAACTTAGTCTGTGTGGTCTCACTTGATTCTGAATTCAGAATTTTCTTTGTGAATACTGGCAATCCTTTGGCCAAATTAACCTTTTCTGTTCCCTGGCTATTCCAAATGTCAGTAAAGACCGCTGAGCTTTCTTGGTTCTGTGTACAAAAGATAGGGCTGTGATCCAAAATAAAAAGTCTTTGTAGGTATATTTGATGCTAGTTACCCTAAAGAGTGAAGTACACCATGGGTATTGTTTCTGCTTTTGTTTTTGTTTTGAGACTTGATGAAGCTTCAGGATTTAAGTCTGGTAATTAGACAAGGTGTAGATGGTATTTTGAATTATTTATGCAGTGCTCTTTAAAAAGGTAGATAAAAAAATTAGGTGACAGCTTGCTTATGTTCAGATAGGTGGGTAAGATTAATTTTTTTGATGACGGCCCTGGAGCTTGATTAAAATCTCTTAATTAAACTGGTGAAAGAAAAGGCAGTGTGTGACTCTGTGTGTATGTATGCTTGTGTGCAAATAGGACAGTTTATTACAAAGACAAAACTTTTTCTATCAGCACAACAAAAAAAAACCTAGATGTACATCAGTTAGGCAAATAATCTGGGTAGATAATCCATTTAAAGTAAGTAATGGATTGTGCCCCTTCAGGCAGTGCTTACATTGCATGCTTTGTCAGAAGGAAGGTGAGAGCCACATGAAAAGCTAAGGTTGTTATAATGACTGTCAGGGAGGCACATACAGGGACCCAGGCAAAACCTTTTTTCAAGTTTCTAGGAAGATATGTGTGCTCTTGCAGATACTGTAAACCATAGTAGATACTATATATGTTGAATATACCTATAACATGTCTGGATGTGTTCCTGTGTGATCTACTCCAGGATCCTGCTTTAGCAGAGGGTTGGACTAGAGGAGGTCCCTTCCAACCCCTACCACTCTGTGACTCTGTGATATGTGTACTTGGACAGCTGTTATTCTTGCTTAGGCCCTGATTCTTCCAGTATTTATGCACTGCTTAACTTCAGCATGTGAATCATTCCTGCATACTGAAGAATTATGAAAGCCCACCAAAAAAAAGAGTGTAGGTGCTGTACCAGTGGCCACGCTGAAAAAAGTAAATCTTACAAAAGCATACTGTTTTTTGGCTACATTGAGCCAGCTTTGAAAATTCTCCCTCATGGGGATAAACTTGGATTTGCAGAAGGCAAGAAAAGATTGACACATGTAGCTCCACGTAACAGCTTTTCTGGTACGATTAATGGAAACAGGTCAGCTATGAATGTGACATGACAAAATGTAATCAATATGATCACACATGCATACGCACAGGCATAAAATATGAAAAACTAAAGAACTCAGATTAGAGACTTTGAGCACTATTAGAAATCATAGATAAATATTGTGTTGGTGAAAATATAAGCGTCTTGTCAATTAACATTCATTTAATGTTTCATTGATGACCTCTTCTGGAATGAAACACTTAAGTACTTGTGGAAAAAATACATACATGGCATATCCCTACTTTATTAATTTCTTCCAGTGTTTAGGAAACTGGCAGATCTATTTATACATAATGAAAGTAACTACTGTGCTTGTTTTAGTTAAGTTTGTGTTGCGAACAGTTACCTTCCCTGTTCTCCTACAGAAGTTTGTAAACAGCTCCATCTTCAGGCATCATTCCCTGTGCTAAAAATAAGAAAAAGGCAACAATTGTATCTACCACAAGCTTTCAAAGACCTGTTAGCATTTTACCACTTACACCAATTTTTCCTCACTTAAACCAATGTAATGGACTCCTTTAACCACTTCCCACATATATTAAGTGGAAAGAAAATCATTGGGATTGAACCAGGCGTCTAACAAATGAGTTCTGGTGTAGGTCAGTGGCAGAGTAGATGTATGACAAGAGTGCATTTCCCTATATCTAAATTAGACTGAAACTGCGTTTCAACCACTAGAATGTCTTTCAGCAGATAGACCTCAAAGTGCTCAAGTCAAATCAATTTTTAAAATATCTGTGTGGTTACACAAAAATGAATGAAGTGAGAGAGGCAGCACTGAGAAAATGTTAACATGCAAGAGACGAAATACCTAAAAGTCTAGGAGGGAGTACATCTCCCAAAATCAGGCCTGCAGAGTGGCCTTTTGACTATTGCTCAGTGTAAGAATGAAAGATGTAATTTCATATGCTGGCAGGAGTGCAAATGAGGTGCTCCTTGGGTACTGAGGAGAGTGTCATTCTGTTGCCAATGAGTGTTTTACTTCCCAGTGACAGTAACTGAATAAATCAGTGAAATGGATCTGAGAATAGACTTAGTTTCTTTTTCTCTGCAATATGTTTGAAATAATTGATTTTTTTAATTTGAAAACACTTTGCAATATAGGTTACCTCTAGAGTCTCTAGAAGGGCTCTCTTTATGTAACAGCATATTTGATAGTGGATAACACAATCATTTGTAGAATCATCATCTAACCTGAATACATTAGTCTGCCAAATACCAGTATGTTTGGCATTTTAAAATAGTCTTTTGTCTTCACAATTATTTCCTATGCATCCTGCTGATTAGATCACAGTTGTGCTGATGTTTATTTTGTGTGTTTGCATACTAAATAGATGTATGGATGTGATGTGCTTCTATGTGTGTGTTTGTAGGTACACATGAAAGATCTTTTTGTAGACCCTGACATTTTCTCCACTGATCAGACATAAGATAGTTGAAAAGCTTTGCAACAAATTTATCACTAGTCCTTTTAAAATATGTAACTAGGTGGTGTTTTCTTACTTGGTTAAAAATGTGGGGTTTTTTTCTTCTTGTTGTAAGATTTATACTTAAAAACTATCAGTAAAGTTTTCCAAATGTTTGTTAATAACATATTACAAGAAGTATGGCAAGCATTCATCCAACAATGTATTTGGTAAGTAACTGTAATTCTGCTAGTATATATACTTTAAATGATACTCGTTGAGTAAATTTAATCAACTTTGACCAAATTTGACAGCAACGTAATTTTGACCAGAGCTTTTGTACTTAAGGCAAGTTTTTGTGTCTGTTTCCTACCCATTTGAAAATTAACTATCTAACAATTCAGAGTATTTGATGCTTTTCTGAACTAAAATCATAATCCCACTGGGTTCACATAAAGAAAATGGCTTTTTGATTTTAACCCTTCATCTCTCTGTGCCCAAAGATGCATTTATGTTGCAGAAGTTACTAGAGATGTCAAAGACCTAATTAGCTGTAGGTTTAAAGATGGTAGAGTTGTCTTAGGCCTTTGTTCTGAGTAATATGGAGGCGATCCATGTGAGTGTAAATTTATTCATAGTTGTACATTGATTCAGTTGAACACTAGAATAATATGCAGCCCTTGATGGGAAGAGGAAGGAAAAGGGGGGAAAGCAGACTTGTAAAAGTGCATTGAGTTCATCCACCTGATCTCTCACTGCATGAAAAGGAATGCTATTTTTTATATTATTGTTTTGATATGATAGAAAGAAGCTGTGTACAAAAATAGTAGTATGGAATCTTGAATTTTACACAGAACACCTACGTAATGGAACAAACAGTTGAAAGCATACCATCATTGCTACAGAAATAATTCAGAGAAATAAATGCAAGTTGTTGACAGTTATAACTATTTCAGAAAAGCCCAGATCTGATTTAGGGTCCAGTCCTTTATCCTTAGATTCCAGTGGGAGCTTGATCAAATTCTTCAGTAACTGAGAACAAAATCGACATATGCATTGCATCTCTAAAAACAGTAATGCACAAAGAAACATTTTACTTCATTTCACAAAGGTTCTAATTTCACCATTTCTAAACATACATAGGCAGTCCTATCAAATTAATGAACAATTTCTAATTTCAAAATAGGAACATGTTTGTATAGCTTACAAAATTTCCCACACACACCACACCCCAAAATACTGTATCTACTTTTTGTGCCAAAAGCCAAGGAAACTGAGTGTTTATAGGAATGTACTGTAGAAGGTATGGGATGCAGACCCAACAATCTGTATGCAAATTTAATGCATGTCTAGAGATGTTATTCTGAACCCTAGTATGGTAAAATCCTGCCTTCACTGAAGCCTGTACATTTCCATGAACTTAAGTGGAGCCTGGATTTCCTCCACATCATTTTCTGGCTGTATTATAAAAATGCTTACCAAATCTATTGAATTTTAGAGGATGAAAGCACTTCGGTAACTACATTGATGGGATAACTGAGCATTTCTTTGAAAGTTTGGTGGGTTTTTTTTCAAAAAACTTTTTTTTCTTTCTCTATAGAGCCTAAAGAACTTTTATCAAAGGTAACAGCAGAACTATATTAGCTTTTATTGAACAAATATTGGATAACTATTGGAGTTTAGTTGTTACCTTGATAAGAAAAGACAATTCATTTCAGTCCTTAGAGAAGGATACCAGTAATATGAGTTCCTGATTATACATCTAACACTGCCACTGAATTGTTCTTTTGGGGAGTATCCCCTAGCCTCTCCTTGACTCATCTGCTTTAGTACGGTGGACAAATAAAAACCATTGTGATAGGGTTGCTAAACTGGTTAGTTAATTCTTTGTAAAGTGCTTCAAATACAGCTTCGAAGATACCAGTTGTAATATTATTGTCAAAAAATGGGATGGGTTCCCCAGCAAACTAACTGTCACATACCAGAAATACTTCTGCAGTTCCACACAAATCTGTGGCCTTATGATCATTTAAAAAAAAAAAAAAAAAAAGTGGGATATAACTCCTCTTTGAGCCCTTTGCAAGAGAATCTGAAAATAAATCACTGAAGTGGCTTTTAGCTATCTCAAGCTAGTAGCTGCTAAACCTAAATAGACTTCCATCAGTAACTATAGAAAGACTTTGACCCAAGTTAGCATCAAGCTTGTATCTATTTGAAAATCTTTAATTTAGAATATTCTGACTGAAGGTATCGTTTAGATCAAAGGGGCTGGGTTGGACACTGCTTTACTTCAGGTTATTGCTTAGAAGGACTCAGAGTTACTGAGAAGCTGAAGTCTTTGGCAGGAGTTCTATTTAATTCTATAATTTTTCAGATAATATGAATAACAAATATCTCTTATTTGTATTGGAGGAGTTTGCCTGAGTGGAACTGCTAGAATTCCCAAGCAATATCAGCTCAGCAGTTCTTTTTTTCTCTGTTTCCCAATTATAGTTTCGTAGCCTGCTGTTTTGCTTACTTGTGATCTCTTTTCATTAATAAAGTCAGAAGTAGAAACTCCCTCGGACATTCTCTCCATAGGCTTGCACAGTTGACAGTACTCCTTTATAAATCATCTCCCTGTGTAAGCTTTCATTTTGGTTCCTTGAAAGGGGTTTTCCAGGCTGTCTGGTGACGCATGTGGTGTGTTGCCAAGCAATAATGGAAATGAACCCATCAATTCATGGTTCCCTTCCCAGGATAATCTGCCACCCCATCTGCGCATTTGCAGCAAACTTCTGCTATTGCAACATCTGCCCAATGGTTATTATACAATCCATTTAATATATTCTAGAGGAGCCATAACCACTGCTGTGCCTAGATGGGATACCAATAAGGCCTCAGCAGACATGCCAGAACAGCCTCTCCAGGGGATTGAATTGGAGCCAGATTCACCATAGTCAGTAAAGTACACATTCCTTTGGTACATGTGTGGCTAATCTACTTTTAATTGAGCTCCATTGTTTTCATATATTTAGTAAACAAACGTGCATAGGTGCAAAAGCTGCTGCTTGTTGACAACACAAACAGTATGCAGCTTGCTGAAGCTTTGGACAGGCACCCTTGGCAGTAGCTGTGGTAGAGCATATTTAATGCTCAGACATATTTCTTTGTGCTTTTTGCCTTTTTCTTTTTTTTTTTTCTTTAACATTTCCTGTTTTTTTGTGCCCCAGCAGCCTTTTCTGTGTGATTATCACAGCTGAGTGTAGGTGCAACCACAAGGCCTTGCTCCATGCAGAGACATCTGTGTGCCAGCATTGTTAGAGGATATGAAACGGGTTTTGTTTTGGTTTGCTCTCCCTTTTTTTGATTAATATTAAGCCTCTTTAGACTGGGCTAAACAGGCAGGGTTCTGCTACTGTGATGACTCTTTTATTGCCTTACTGGGAATAGAGACATGTCATTCGCTTTTCACCTGCCTTTAAAAGAACAATCATGCTGTATTTTACTTTCATCATTGTTATTCAATATGCAGCATGTGATACTTGGAGAAACCTTGACAACTGTTGTTTGGTGTATTAAATAACAGTTGATTGCCAAAAGAACAAGGCGGTTCCAAAACAAGTTTCAGTCACCTACTTTCCTTTTTTGGAGATGATATTAATTTGCTCTGTTTTACCTGTAAGGTGCTGTGAGAAGCAATGTCCATGTCAGGGTCAGTACCTTGTTCCTGTTGCTGAGGGATGAAAGATGTTTTGGAGGCAGTTGCTGGATCAGTACTTTGCTTGGATCCATCAGATTTCCCAAGGAAGCACAGGAGAGCTGCCCAGGAGCCATCCCCTTTCCTACCAAGCCTGACCCTGTTCCCACTGTGTCACTGCACGGAGGAGAGGGTGGATTGTTGGCAAAGACAGTGGTCTCCTCATGCCTTCCCTTGAGAGCAACGCAAAAAGCTTCTACTGGTGGGGTAATCTTTGCTAGTACATGTTTCTAGGTGGCAACTCTTCTCCTGGCAGTTGGTTATGTATCTGTAATCAGCCTCGTTGTGCTTAATATACCCCAGTATTACATTCTTGACCAGGGGCTCCTGCTGTGAGACAGCTCTCAGCCCTTCTGCTTTGCAGTGGGGATGCTGCATCCCTTCATCAGGATGCTGTCCTTCATCTTAGTAAAGGCTCAAAGTGACATCTAGTGGAATACTTAGTCTCTGTGGGGAAATTTAATTAAACCACAGTCCCTTTATACTAGCACAAATATTGTGAAGGAAAACAACTCAACTCCTTTGACATTTTTACAAATAGGTTCAGTGGAAACTGCTGTGTTTACTTTAACTGACATTTGTTTTTTCAGTCAATTATCCCTCAGTCTTTTTTTTCTTCCATAATTTATTACATGCTGCTCAGTCATAATAATAAATACAAAGTTGTTTCCCCTTTCTGTTGTTGTCTTGCAGACTGTGCTATAAACAAATGAAATAAAAATGAGTTGCCCTAATCTCCCTTGCTTTCCCATCTCTGTGGGAGCCTCCAACTATTTATTACGGACCTTAGCAGTCTCATACAGAGCAGAGTTTAATCCCAAATGTGAACAGATTAGTTTGCAACTCTAGTATTTTTTCCTCATGCTTGTGTCCTTCTCCAAACTGCACTAAATACACTAAGAGGTTGGATTTTTTTACTTCAGTGGTCTTTGGAGCAAACCCTTTAACCATGACACTTAAACACAGCTTTTAGTCAGATGACATCTTTCTGACTTACTTGCTCTATCTGAACTAAAAGAGAAAAACTCCACCTTGATGCAGTTATTTACTTCTCCCTTTTAAATTTGTTCAAGAATTCTAAGAAATCTTTAGAACTCTCCAAAGAAAACCTACCCAAAAATCCAGTTTCTAAAAGGAGTGCCCTTATGGAATCATAGGCTGGACTCCTGCAAGTGTTTCCATTGACTGCAGTGCTTGGCTTGTAGCCAAAGCTGCAATGACAAATTATTTTTCTAGTTCTTCAATCAAGAGCTGCTGGAATAGAGGAGAAACATGACTTTTTTTTTTTTTCCTTGCTGTTTAAGAATGAAAATAATATGTTTGCAAGGGCAGAGTGTGTTCCTCAACTCTTAGGCAAGCAGCAGCTGTGCTTCAAATGATTTAAGAAAATGCAGTGAAACAACAGAACATACTATGCACTCATTTAATCCATCAGGTAATGTCATGCTGCTGCTTTTCTTTGTCTACAAAGATAGTCTGGTCTTTAATTAAAAACTTTCAGCAAAGCAAATCAGATATTTTACAGCTAAAAATCTTCAGCTGGTCCATTTGTCTGAAAATACTTCCATTTTCTGAACAGTCTTTTTTCACAAAATCCTACCAGTTAAAAGCTATTTTTCTTCTTTTATGCTTCAGAAAGAGCAAAAGGAGCACCTCGAGCTATATAAAGTTTTATATTCCATCTGGGAAGCTCATCAGCCATCCACAGAAATGAAGTTATTTAAAGTAACAGTAAATAGAGATGTGAACATTTGGAGTCTGGAAAGCTGAATCCACTGGAAAGGAATTATTTTTCAAGTCCTTTTCAATGTGGCCTTTGCCAAAATTACACTGAATCTGCGACATATCCAATGATTCCGTAAAAATCGTTCATGTTCAGTCTCCCAAATAATCAAAAAAACAGGAGGACAAAGAAAGGGAAAAGGAAGGAAAAGAGAGGAAATCAATATTAAAATCAGTGGTATTTTATAAGAACGTAACAGTGTTAAGTTTTTCATTCCTTGTGCTTAAAAGTTTACATGCATCTAGCTTCAAAATGCTTCCTTGCCATAAAATGCTTTGCACAAAAATATTTAGAAAATCAAGTAGGAAGAGGGATTTCCTTTCATCAGCTTTGCATAATAAAGCCTGGAAAACTGTTAAGTTCACAGATCTGTTTATTGGGATATGCAGGAAAATGCCCTTTAGGTGACAGTTGTCCTTGTGGGCCATAGATTTGCTTTGATTTTTGCAGTAAGTTCCACAGATGTCAATGGAAGGGGCTTGGTATGGCTCTTAGAGGAGCTGAAAGAATGCAAAAAAAGGAAAATCAAACTAAAACTGAAAATGCGTTACAGATTTACTGCACTGTGTTTCCTACAAGTCTGTTTGCCCTTGTATGATACCAAAACTGTTTGTACCAGGTAAGGATGAAGAGCTTAACTCCTCTTACTCTTGACTGACTTTGGTGGGACTTCAAAGAAATTCTCTGACTTATATTAACGCAAAAAAACAAAGCAAAAGACTAATTGGGATGCGTATATTTAAGTATGCCATACGGAATACATGCAGCCATGCCTTTGCTAATGTCAGTTCCAAACCCAACCTTTTAACTGGAGAGGTAAGCAAATAGTGGGAGCGCAATGCAACCCACTGGTGAAAGCTTGAGCAGACATTCCCGCTAAGGTTGTCATCTAGGGCAGAACACTAAACCAAAGCAGTCAAAGACAAGAGGAAGAGATATATAGTCTGCATTACCATGTTTCATTTGACATTTAAACACTTCTCAAATAAGCTTCTCTTTTTTTTCTTTTTTTTTTTTCTTCTCTCCCCCCCCTCCCCCCCCCCCCCCCCCATTTTGGAAGAAAGTGGGCCAGCTTTTTAAAGGTTCATTTCATTGGAAATTAAGCATTTGAACAGCTCTAAAAATCTGACCCAGAAAGATCACCCCCAGTGACCTTGCAAGCACACCAAAATAGCTGAGCTATTGTGCTGCAGCTTTTGTGAAAAGATGAGTTCAAAGTTTGAGATTGAATTGCTAATTCTGTATCAAAGTATTCAAAATTATTTAATCTTTTTCATGAGATACTATTTGATAAGGATAATTTTATTAGTTTTAAGTTTAAGGTCATTTGATTGAATTTATTCATTGAGTTAGAATTTTAAAATCGTCATTCCACATTGCAGGTTACCTACAGAAATAAAGGAACGAACGATCATCACTTCAAACAGGGACATTTCTCCTGGAATGAGGACCAGATCCTGCCAGTTCAGCCCAAGGTACAGACTAATACCAACCTTCTGAGTATGCTTCTGGCCCTGGTAACAAAAAAAAAAAAAATGACCACACAAGAAAGACCTCCACCTGTGCTTGTCAATAAGAAGTTTCTTTGGAGAAGTTAGACAAGCATGTGACACAGGCACTACTGCATATAATTTCTAATTTCCTGAAAACCAGTTTACTTTTGACTACCAGCAGGGTTTCTTTTGTTTTTCATTAGCACATGGCTAAAGCTCTCTGTGTAACCATATCCAGATTGCTAATGAAAAACTATTGTCTGGAGTCATATATGTAATGTGGAGACAAGGGGTATGCTGAGGGTAGGGGGCAACCTATCAACCTGTGCATGCACTGAGTGTCTTTGTTACCCTATGCCACTGCCACAACTGTGCTGCTTTTTTGGCAAATGTGTGTGAGTATCTGCCCCTACGTTAAGTTTCCACAGATGAGGGCTTTTGCAGACTTCAAGCTCTTTCATCTTTGTTGTTGTTGACTCACTGCTGAAAACTTAATTGAATACTAACTAACTTAATAGAAATAACACAGATCCTTACTGCCCAGGGCAGTGGTGGAGTCTCCATCCCTGGAGGTATTTGGGATGTGTAGATGTGGTGCTGAGGGACATGGTGTAGTGGTGAATTGGCAGTGCTGGGTTAATGGTTGGACTTGATGATCTTAGAGGTCTTTATCAACCAAAGCCATTCTATGATTCTGTGAAATGTCATACAATACAACAAAATTGCCTCCATTTTTCACACCCTGCTCCAATCACAAATGATGCTCATCATGTACAGTAATAACTTTTTGGTGAAGACTGCCAAATTTTCTGACATGGTTCTATGGAATAAAAGCTAGATGATAAGGCAGGCTGGGCTGCAGAGAGTAACAAACCTTCTGTTACTGCATGTATGGCCACAAAAGCACAGACACCTGCACCACTGCAAAACCAGTGTGATGCAAACAGGACAGATCCTTCTTGACACCAGAATAAAACCAACTGTGATGATCTGAGGCCCTCTGAACTCACTCCTTTTTACCATGAAACACCAGTAAGGCTGTTGCTGTTGTGAGATACACCATGTGCTTTTAGGCTGCTTGCCTTCTTTTTACTCTCTGCTCTGCTATGTGTTTCCATCAAGGTTTTATCTACAAATGCCTCATTGCAGATCAGACCGCACCTCGTTCTTATGGTAGTGTAAAGATGCTCAGGGTATAGGGGGAGAAGGAGCGGAAGAGGGAAGCAATTATTCTCCCCATACGTAGATGCTTCCTCCTTCTCTCCCAGCCCTTAGAAGCACAGGAAGTTCATCCTCAAACCATATGGTACCCAGAGATAGGCTGGGAGTCCTGGGGGCATGCCAGGGCCCAGCAGTACCCTCTGGCACTGCGGGGGGGGACGCCCTTCACCTCGCCTGCTCTTCCCACCTTTCTGTGGCACCGTTTCCTTCATGGGTCTTCTTATCACAGTTCTGCCAGTGCGTCTCCCTCCTGGCCTGCAGCACCTGTGCTGCATTACAGGGCAGAAAACAATACCCACTCTGAGAGAGGCGAACTGTACTTCATTCATCAGCCTCGCTCTGCTCCAGAAAAAAACACTGGAATTAATCTACTCTGCAGCCTTTGATAGTTTGTTACTGAGAGGCTGGATGGGGGTACCGGGGGCACTCAAGGAAGGGTTACCTCAAGGCCTTTATATCGAGGTTTGAGTGCACCAAGTTATGTTTGAAGTGAGCAGCAGTAATTGTTTCATTATCCATTGGCAGTGATGTAATCAAAGTCACTTGGCATGGAGTTGGCGGACACACAATGCTTTGTCTGCTTTGGCATTTGAGACCCACTTTGTTAGTAAGACCTGCTTATAATTTAAAATATGTGATTTCTTTCAAAGTGGCACAGTTTTGAAAAATGTGATGCACTAATAAATTATTCAGTCTTCTGAACAGGCTGCATGAAAAGCACATTTTCCCGACTGCATCTGGCTAGGCATTTGCAACTGTTTCCCTTGGATCTGTCCCGCAGCACACTTAGCCATGGTATTGTGACCTCCAGAAAGGATTAATGCAATATGTTGTGCACGGGGCTGCTGATGAAGGTCACTTGGAAATGTAGGCTGGTGTGACATGTGGCTGCCCACCTGCTCGGTGCTGTTAGTGGCAGGGAGCATGTTATTCTGTGTCTCCAAGCTGTAGTGAGCTCATGCACTGCAAACAACAGGCGGAGAGCCCAGTTCCCTTCCAGCCTTACTCCAGTACAGTGCTACAGAGCTCAGTGCTGCAGGGTTCACTCGGGTTATTTCTCACTAGACCAGTAATAGGAGACTATCTACAGTTATTGCAATCCCACTTATGATAATCAGAACTTGAGACCAGACCCTTAAAACCTATTTTTGTGGAAGAAAAGGAGAACCTGCTGTAACAGCTGGCAGGAGGTCCTTTATCATCCCTGTCAAACTTACACAAGGGGTCAGTACTACTAACCCATCAACAAAAATTCATCCTTTGTGCTTTGATTCACTCTCTAGAACTCAGTTTGGATTATATACCACTTCTTTGTGTTGGGAGAAAGATGAGATCAGCTGCAGTGAGAGGGACCCCAGTCTAAACCCAAGATGTTCTTAGAGGAGGGGTATCAGGATGGTGTTAGTCCAACAGAACTGAAAACTGTCAGCAGCTCGAGACACCTTTTTACTTTCTCTTTTGCCTGGGAAATGGTGCTGTGCAGTCAGATCTGAGATAGGAAGACTTTTGGTGGAGATATTTTTTTCATAATTTTATTAAATTATTACATTGTGTACCTGCCTTCTACACTCACAGGTATATTTCATCAATCAAGCAAGTAGCATTTGTACATTAAATGAGTACTGGAGTAGTTTGCAACAACCTGCAGAAAGCCAAAATAATCTCTGTACCCTTAAGTGTACTAAATTTCATAGGTGGATATGTTCTGTTGGTTAGGCACTAGATAAACAGTGATGATACAGGCTGAAAATAGAGCCATGCAAAACACTTGATTTTTGTGACAAAAACTGCTAAATGTGCCAGAAACATAACCATGGTCACATTCAGCTAAAATATATTAGGATTTAAATGCCCTGCGCCTTAATTTTGATGAATGGCTTTTGCATACCACCAAAAAGAGAAATAAGCAGTACTGCCTCGAGTCTGGCATCAGTCAGGCTCAAAACGATTTCTCTGCCAAGGTAAATACATCTTTCATATCTTGGGATAGGCTGGATGTCTAATGTGTTGGTACTAGAAGAAAACAAAAATTGGGCGTGTTTAGATGGTAATTTTGAGTCCTGCATGACAAGGACAAGTTCTTGTTAACTCTGACAAATCAGAGAAGTAAGAATCCTCATTAAATATAAGCATAAAAATAATAACAGTGAGGGGAAAAAAATTAGCCAGATTACGCCCTCCTGTTGTTTTAATGTGCAATTTGGTAGAAGAAGGAGTACTAACACGGACCATGAACAAATATGATATATTGCACTTTGGGTACAGCTATCAGGCACAGATTTAAATGGAGAAAGGTGGGGCAGTGTATCACTTCTCAGTCCCCACCACCTGTATCACCATGCTGGGGGAAATGCAGACAGCGCAATCAAGATCCTCCTGTTACCTCCTGGCTCAGGCAATGGGTCCCCTGCATTTGCTGTCCTACGGCCCCCACCTCCCTGTTTCCCAGCACCACACTGGGTCTTACCAAACACAAGCAGTTGCTGCCCCAATAATTTGTGAGTTGGAGAACACAACTTTTCGTCATCTTCTGAGCGATGAAGCTTGCATTGTCCACATCACATAACTCAGCCCATGACTGTGTGTCAGCAAATAGCCATAGGATGATATTTCACAGCTCTGCAGTAGCTAGGCTGACCTTCTGCAAGGCTCTTAACCTTCAGCTAATAAGTATTGTCCTTCAAGGGGCAGAACATTTAACTGCAGCTGTTTACTATTTACACAAAGGGACTGACATGTGAGCCTTCCCATCATGCAGTTTGGCCCATGTGAACTTTGTTCGAAAAGAAAAAAAAAGTTCAGATTTTATTACGTTTGCAACTTACAGAAGGCAGACTGTCCTCAGCTGTCGCTCGCAAGCTCTTTCTTGAGCTTTGCTCATTGTCAGAGACAATATTAATTATTTCAGTCATTTTCTTTTCCATTTATTGTTCAACACCAAACCATGAAAAATGAACACTGACGTAATGATTGATCATGAAGCTGGGGGTTGAAAGTGAAGGCTCGAACTGTTGGGCCGTATATGAAAAGAGTTCAGGGTTTTTCCTTTTTTTTTAGATGATAATATATTGTTTGTGAATGGGTTATTTATTAGAGCCATGTGTAGCCTAAAAGGTTTGTAAAGATGATTACTAAAGCATATCCATATGTGGAATGTGTGTGCATATTTGTAAACTTGGCAATTTGTCCAAAATTTTTTTGAAGGTTTGTAGAAAAAAGCTCTCTGAAATTGTGTAGAGTTATTCTTTTTCTTAATAGTAGGCAATATATTTTCAAAGCTATTGTGCTTTGCATAACTTATGCTTTATTTCTGACATCAGATGCATATGTACTGTCTTATACTTCTAAAACTATGAATAATCTAAATATTTGATTGTCCAGCATCAATCTTAGCAGAAAATTGCTTCTTTGCCAGCATATCATATTCTCCAAATAGTGTATTAGATCAGATACAGATCTCCTAATGCATCTGTGTTGGAAAGTAACAAAAACTGGGCATGACTAAACTACTGTTGGAGATCATCATCACAATGACAATTGTCATATTTTTGTCAAATTTTGAAATCCTGGAGTACCAGATTTTTCTTAGACACTTTTGGCCAGATCATACTCTCTCATGAGTTTTGGAAATGGAAACAGTGGGGGCTCAGACAACAAACAAATATTTCCTGCTCTTAACTAGTGGGTCTAAATGCAGAGCTGTTACACTACTGTATGCAGAGAAGTTTGGCAGTAGCACTGGTGGGGCTGAGAACAGGACTTTTTCTTGCCATATGTTCCAAGACACTACAAAAGTTAATGGGAATGAGTTCTGTTGGGTCTGACAGCTTTAAATCAGGCTTTTACAAGATCTAAGCATTGTACAAAGAGGAACGTCCTGCAGTGCACCTCAGAGGCAGGCTGCTATCTATTAGTCTCATTTTAAAGGAAAGGAGGAAAGTGGCATGGACAGGTGCTCCCTAGCAAGGCAGCACCAACATGAAAGAAACTCCATGAGCTGATACTGCAGAGAGGAAACCGGCTTGTAACTCAACACTGACAGTAGTCAACCAGTGGAAAGAAACTCAAGGTTGCCCAGGGCAGTGGTGGAGTCCCCATCCCTGGAGGTATTTGAGACATGTAGATGAGATGCTGAGGGACATGGTTTAGTGGTGACTTGGCAGTGTTAGGTTAATGGTTGGACTTCATGGTCTTAGAGGTCTTTTCTAACCAAGGTGATTCTGTAAGTACTTGTGTACGCAGCTGAATTCAGGCCCAGGGCTTGGTTGCTACTTCCCTGTCTGGGGAGATGTGCAGTTATCTGCAATAGTCTCCCCTCACTACTGTTCAGAGTAGGACACATGCACTAGACTTATCTCTTCAAGGTGTCCATAGCAGCACTATGCTGTCACTCTGTGCATCAACCCATGAAGTCCGTGTGTCAAACTTTTTTGTTAATATTTTCCTGTACATGCATAGATGTCAAAGTAACAAAAAAACCAGCTAAAATCAGTATGGGAAAACAGCCCTAGATCCTCTCCATGTAGTTGAGAGTTTATATTTCAGGAAATAGGGATGTGATTAAATTATGCACGTAATTAAGTGCCTTGTTTTATCAAGGCATAAATATTTATTTACAATACTCATGTAAATGAAGGCAAGGATCATTTAAATTCAGGCCAGAATGCCTCACTGGTTTGGATTGGAATTTAAAAAGATCAGAAAGTCATGTCACAAACACACCAAATATATAAAATACAGGTTTACTAGAGATAAAGATCTAGTAAACAGACCGATTTGAAACTCAATGAGAAACTTAAAAGGGATTTGGGAAGTCAAACACTGGAAGCTATGATTTGCTTCGCAGGTTAAAAATAGCACCCCCTCCACATCTCCTTAGGATCAGACTTATTTCAAACAATTCTAGTTTATGGAGACTATTCTATGGAAAAATATTTAATAAATTAATTTTCCTTCAGGCAGACACTTCAGCTGCAATAATAAATCATACTTGAATTTTATGAACAAATTAATTTTACATCAAAGCTATGGTTTATGCCCATATAGAGTTTTGTGTTATAGACCAATGTGGAAAAAATATTCAGAAACAGGGAAGCATTTAATTCTTAAAATATGCAATAAATGTCCTTGAAAAAGGTGTACAGTGCCTCGTCAGTGATGCTGTTATTTGTCTTCAGGTAACTGTTAATTTGGGGAGCAATTTAAATATTTAAAATGAGTAACAGGAGTGAATGGGTACATGGAATAATTGTAGATTTTTATAGCTGAAAGTTATGAAAACACATAACTAGGTTCTGGTTTTTCAGCTTGGTCATAACTAGTCTAATTTTGTACCAACAGTTCTATGGAGGAGGGTTGTGGGGGGGTTGGCAGTAATTGTGGATGTGATTGATGCCGGTTCAAAAGTCTTCAGAGCTGGCTTGTTTCATTTTACTTAAAGATCAGCAATGGTTACACAGAGTTTAAGCCATTACTGAGTACTTTAAAATTTCTCACCAGATGTCTGTATGATTATGTTTTCTAGCCTAATGTTTAATTGGGCATCTAAGCAGTATCAGCAGCCCTATTCTTCTTTGTGGTCACAGAAATGGAAAGTAAATCCTTACTACATCCCACTACTTGGTATCTTGCACACTGGAAAATTTAACATTCTGTTTCTGTCTTTGATTATTTTTTTATCTGTCACCATTTACTTTAATAACTTTTTGCTTTGTGACTGTCTAGGAATTCATTAAATTCTTTAAATTAATTTGAGCTCATTTCTGTTAAATTAGTGCAGCGTGTCCTTTGTACACTGTGATGTGGACGTGCACAAGACATATTGGTAGCTATTACACTGTAATAATTGATCAACTGCTCCTCCTCCTGGGCGTTTGTACCTTCTGTCTGAACTTTTCTTACTGCCTGTTAAATTATAGCAATTCCATTAATGCTGAACAAATGTCTTTGTTCTCCTGGAATTCATGCTGTATGTTGGTTTTCTCTCAACTGCTGGTTATATTGTTCCAAATCTTTGCCAATTATCTCAGATGGAGGTCTGACTTTACTTCAATTAAATGGAGCACCAAAAGTTCTGCAGCATTATATTGAGATACTTTCCTGTCTCTTCTACACTGTGTATTGAGTCCCCATTTTTCCTCTTCACTAGCTGGCCTTGTCTGCCTGGGGAGAACTCTAACAGCTTTAGAAATGTTTTCACGAATTCTATCAGTCATGCATCCGGTTTTACCACTGTTGGCGTTTGAGAAAGTAAGTGGTAGTGTTCCCAGTCATGTGATCATCAAATACAGATAAGTATTCCCCTGCAAATATTCAGGAAGAGCTATGTTTCTCGCTACCTGAGCTGATAGAGTTGCAAGTACAAATGCAATATAAATATAGGTTTTGAAAGCAAGAATGAACAATTTCTTCCCTTTTCCCTTTCAAAATATATGTGAGAATGTCTGTCTCATTAGCGGTGGGTTTTCCACAACAAACACCAGATTTTTTTTCAGACAGAAATTACTTGGCAGTGCTGGGTTAATGGTTGGACTTGATGACCTCAAAGGTCTTTTCCAACCAAAATGATTCTATGATTCTGTGATCATTTGGTTATAGCTATCTCTAATAGAGAATAGTATCAGGTAAGAAAGAGAATTGGGTAGTGTCATAATCTAAGAGTGCTTGCAAAAGCATCATATTCAACATTTCTCAGAAGAACATGGCATAGTTATAAGGTCACCTTTTGGTATCTGCTGTATTACTGTTAGGCCACCGATCCTCTTGGTGTGTCAGTAGGTGTTCCCTCTTTACAGAACTGCATCTTCAGCAGAGTGGCCAATACAGAATCACAGAATACAATTCAAAACACATGAGATACGAAGTCAAAGGTCTTCCCAGTGAATTGCTTTCCTTTCTGTGACTATGGTCTGTACTGCAGGTCTGAACTGAAGTCATGTGATCAGGCTTTTTCCCATATCCTGGACTGATGAGGACAGACCACTGCAGAAGGTAAAAAGCTTGCAATTTTTAATTCCTGGTTACTATGTTGGGATTATTTGCTCTGTCTGGTTTTGTGACAGTCTTGGTGCTCAGTGTAGGCCTTGCTTGGCTGAGTATTAATGGCTAAATTTTAGGGCTACTGAAGAGCTAGGGATAAAAGAGAGTGAGAGAGAGGAAAGGAGGAATCATCCTAAGTCTGTAAGAGATGTATAGTCATCAACAAGGTGAGGAGAAAGGAATAAGACATTTGATAATATCTAAAAAGAAGCATTTGGATGAAAGCAGAGAAGGATAGGAAGCTTCTCCATTTCCCAAAGTGTTTCTATGAGATCACACCAATTATTCGATAAACAATGCACTTTCCATCTTTACTGACTGATTGTTTCACAGTTGCCTTCCAAATAACCACAGAGTGTCAACTCATGCTTGGGCTGTACCATACTGCGTCAGGCACCAGTATGGGCAACACTTCACGAGGGATTTGCTTGCTGGAAAGGCCTAGTGCTTTGGCTGTGTATATAGGCAGACTAACTGGACTGAGAAGCTATTGTTTACTGAATAAATGGCTAATAAGCACAAGATATTCCTGATTTAAAAAAAAAATAAAAATCTAGTTGCGTTTAGTTCCAAAGGTGTCTGTGAAGCAGGATGCTAACAGATGCAGCTTTGTATTGTACCAGTGAAAAACAGCAACAGCAGCTTCTGTCTCTAACAAGTACAGCATACTTTTCACAGAATCATAGAATAATTTAGGTAGCAGGAACCTCTAGAGTAACTGCATCAAATCCACTATTCAAAGCTCAAGTTACTCAAGATCTTGTTCAGTATTTTGTTCAAGCTGAGGTTTCTTTTAAATGTAAATGTTCAATGTCATGCCAAATGGTCCACTTCTTGTGTGCCTGCTTTGCTCCTGGATAGCTCCATCCATGTCAGTCAAGTTATTCCTCTTCTACATTGCTTTGAGAAGAGAATGGCTTTGAATAACTTGCTGTAACAGTGCACAGTACTCTGAAAGAACCCAAGAACTGATGAAACTCACGTGTCAGGGAACATCAGACTGCTTTTTTAGAATTTCTTCAGCTGAATGCTTATCCCAAGAAATGGCTCTTTCCAAAGCCCATCCAAGGGAGCCTGCAACTTTAACTGCAATGCGCCTTAAGTGAGCCAAATTCTTGTCTGCACTAGACGTGGCTTGTAATTATGTGATAGAAAATGAGGCTACAAGGAACACTTATCAATTAGGAGGAGCACATAAAAAAAGCAAGCAGCTTTGGCTGTGGATGGTCTGCACTTGCCTCTGTGCCATCCCTAATTTAGTTCTGGCCTGTACCTATGGCATGTGATGGTCATGTGCTTCCCAAGAAAAATTATTATCTTTCTAATAGACTGAATCTCTGAAGTCAGTGCTTAATGCAGAAAACATTACTGCAACAAATGGATACAGTGAACGTGCCACCAGCCTTCCTGAGAAGCAAAATATTATTGACCCTCTTATTTTCATACGCATACTCTAGTGCTGGTCCAAACACCTCTTCTTCTCCACTTCCACAGCAATAATCATCAAACCCTAGATAGGGCAAGAGCACAGTTCATATGCTCAGTGCAAATGCTGGAGGGAAAACTGAAGAACACCTGCATAACTATTTTATTACTGAACAGGATTCTTTGTCTAACCTGTCAAGCAGCCTGCTGGGAATCTCTCATTTTGACACAATAACGAGAGAACCAGTTTTACAAATGAATGTTCAGCTGCTGAAAAAAACAAGTCCCAACACATATGCTCTGCATGTCACCTTTCTGTTTAATAAGGTGTAATTTAGTTGCCAGTTCAGTGGAGGTTTCACCCCTTGCTTTTTCACTTCCAGTTAAGCATGTTGGTGGGTTGAGATGTACATGCCCTGCAGCTGTGGCAGTCTTCTCTGGTAATAGCATAGGAGGGATTAACCACAAACACATTTTAAAATAAATCCTCTTCTTGGTTGATTAGTTTTCTTTTTAAAGTTCTTGTTTGTCTTGCTCACCTGGTTTAACACTGCAATGAAAGGATAAAACTAGCTCCTCTGGGAAGCATGATAATGTAGCTCTCACCATTGCAACAACACTGTCCCAAGTTACATTTGCCCAGGTTCTGTCCCTTCATTTTCAGGGAGTCAGGCAGCAAAACTGCAGATCTTTTCTTCTAAGCCTGATGAGCCCTGTGCATGTATCAGGTGTCTGCCAGGTTGCTCCATTCAAGTCTGTAGTCTCCTCCAGAAAAATGATCTCATTTGTTCTGTCTGAGATGCCTTTTACGCCCACGGTTGGAGTCCATGTGCATGCACAATCCTGCAGTTGTAACTGTCAAAGAAAAGAGCTGTTAGGAAAGTTAGCTCTTTAGTAATTTGTGTTTGCAACACTTCTGAAGGTTTGATGATTCTGCAGTCAGATACCAGCTTGTGACCACTGTACACAGAGGTGACTGATGCAAGAAGCCTCCATCACCCCTGTCTGAGGCATTGAACAGTGCCTCCATACAACAGCAGTCCCCAAGAGCTTTGAAATCAGACAGTGCTCCTCCCTTAAAGCATCAGTTCTCTATTAGCAAAATGAGTGGAGATAGAGAGGGACTAAGTAAAATGTGAACAAACAAATGGTGCTGGGCATAGGGTCAGTGTCTATTTTACTGAATGAAGCAGGTCAAGAAAGAGGAGACAGTAACAGCAGCTTGAGACAGCAGTAGGAGTCCAGACGACAAAGAGGCACAAGGAGAGGGTGACAGGGAAGGGACACTAGCAAATATTGTGTCATGAAAGGAAAAAAAGGTCAGCATGGCCAGTGGGGAGAAACACCAAACATCTAGGATAAGAGAGGAAGTCCCAACCCTTTGAGAATGAGACTCTTGACCACAGAAGCACTTTTCCTGAGTCATTAGTTATCAATTAGATAGCTTTACTGCAGCTTTTGTATAGATGGATGAAGCTGTAGTTCAAGGTAAATCAGTTGCTGACAGAATCTGTGCCCTTCCTCAGATGTGCCTCAACATGGAAAGGAACTTTGTCAGCATTTGGATGAAGCCAGTGGCCATCCGACACACATGCTTTCACTATCTGAGACCTTTTTTGGTTTCAAATATGGCCTTTATTCAGTTTTATTTCTGCCTCTTAAACTTCATTCCTTGCTCTTCCACTGCCCTTCTGGTTGATCTTGAGCATTTTTTTTAATCTATGTACCTCAGTTTCTACATCTGTATAATAACCTTAAAATAACTTCTCTAAGGATGCTCTATCAATGAATATGTGAGAGCTTTGAACTTAGAAGGGTGAAAAAAATAGATTAATTAGATTAGATTACCTTTTTAAAAATCAAAACATTCTTCTAATGCATTTCCTTTCCATTTGAAATGCAGTTTAACAAGTGTTGTGTATAATTCATTAGATGTGACTTGTCTCATATCTACCTTGTTTTAGTTTTTACTTTATTCAACTGCAGAAAAATTTGAATAGAATCCATAGAATACCAAACATTTGGTTCATCTGTCTCTGATACTGAACAGTCACATTACCGGGTTGTGCCTAGCCAACTAGGAGATGTCTGTAACAATTACAGGTCCCGACTCTTTCTGAAAAACTAGGTTTGCTTATCTGACACTAAAATCTCTGGCTCTGACACCCAAAACTGAGAAGCACACTGAATGTCTGAGAAGCATATGTTCCAAATCAGCTGTCAGTAAACGACCGAGCAAATGCACGGAACAACATAGACATTCTTCACACATTGCAAATGCATAGACACTTTCTCCTATTCTTAAGTTTTTCCTTTACACTCAGGTTCAGATTGAAATCTCTCCAAAAGCCAGGTACTGTGGTACACAATAGGAAAATAGCACTGGGAGTGATTGATTGCAAAAATTGGAAGATGTATTGTGTAATCATATGCCGGGAGAAGGAGCAGGCAACACGACTTGGTTTCCATTTCAAATAAAGACAGTGGAACAATCAAGAAACTGCCAAAGTAAATGAATTCAGCATGGTTGGAACACCAGCACATCACTGCTTCAGAGAAGGTTTCTGTCACAACTTACAGCATCAATGGTGAAAGACACAGGTCTTCTGTTTTATTCTTCACTTCCTGAGCCACTCTCTGCTCTCTGTTATTCTAACTGACATCTGGAGGAACGCCAGTGAGTTCATTGAAATTAGTCTGGTTTTAAATTACTGTAACACAGATCAGATTCCTGCCCACTGTCTTTGAACCCCTGAGATATGCAAAATGTGTGATGGACTCTGTTCTCATGGGGATTTAGACACTGATTTAACTGTTCCAAACAGCTTCTTTACCACATTATGAGCTTTATGGGCGAAGGAAAAAAAATCTTTTAACTATGAAAAAGTGACAGAAATAAAGAAAAATTAGTTACTCTCCATGGAAATTGTAAGAGGTCCCAAGGCCACATCAGACCACATTATTTAAATTCTTTTAGCTGTCATCAGCAGTGCAGAACTTCTCTTACAGCATGTCCGAATCTGTATTTGATCTTGTAATTTGAGATATGTTAAATTAGAGGTTATCATACTCCTTTACTTTGAAATCTGTTACAGGGCTTCTTGTAAAAGGTTCTGATTTTGCATAAACTGAATGTAAACATTACAACATGCACACCCTTGAGTTGCACCAAACACTGGACAACAGTGTTGCGTATGTGTGTAAGCAAGGGTTTACCAACATACTAGGTCATGCACAGCTTGTGTCAAAAGGACAGAGTGCTCAAACAGCATCCTGATCTCAAACACCATCCTGATCTAATACCCGACATGCTTTATGTGAAAGCAGGGCACTTCTTCATTAGCTGAAGGTCATAGATTCTAATAATGCTTGGCACTTACAATCCTGAAGGTGTTGCACTCCATCTAATTAAAATTTGCAGATATGTAGTCTTTTATGCATAGGGAAAGTAAAGCAGAGTTTTCCCTAAAGACATAGGTAGAAGAAGAAAGAAGTCATAGGCACAGAATCCTAATTCAAATTCAGTTTCTGGGCACCAGTCCTTCCTCAGATTCCTGGCCACACTTTCTAATAAAAGAAGAATTGGAATTTCATCAAAAAAAAAAAAGGACAAAATGAGCAATGAGTAATAAATCTATCATTCATACTAAACCATGGCACAATATTTTGAATAACAAAGAGTTTTTTCGGGAGTATGAGTAGAAAAGCGTAACACCCACTGGTGTTAGAATTTACAGGACTATTACAAGCCCAAAGTCATCCCTTATGTCTCTGGCTTCTTCACATCTTCTTTCCCAAAGCAAAATCATGGAAAATGTGCCAGCAGTTTTAAATAATATTCACCCTGCTGCATATGAGATCATGTTACACATTCATCTTATACAGATTTTGCATGTCAATGCATTTATTAAGCTGAAAACCATAACATTACATCTTAGCTTGCATTAACCACGAAAGTAGAAGGGAAACCCAAAACCTGACCAATTCCATTTTTATATTTGAAGAGGTTTTATCCTCTTTCTAACAAGTTTTACCAATAAATGCATACTCCATAATGAAATATTCAATACTTCAGTTGAGTGAAGCTCACTTCAGCTGAGAGTACAACTATCTGTCATTTGTCACACTTGACTATGTGATGTGCAAGGTGTTCACAAAAACCAGCTCCCTTGGCTCTCTCCATGCTCATGGAGAGAGTGTTTGGAGCAGTTATGGTCATATCCCTTGTATGGAGTTGCCAAGTGAAGGGACGCATCTCCTTTGCTCGGAAAATTCCCTGGCATCTGCGAAGTTAAAGAAAACTTAGGTTTGTCTTCAGAAGCATTTTTGCCAGCACAGACGGACTCAGCTCTACCTGGCTGAGTTATACACTGATGGGCAGCAAGGCCCAAATGCTCTCTGTGGTTGGAATGCAACCTTGCACTGTTTATTTAACAAAAATGCCAAGGAGCTTGGCTTAAGTAAGAACATAGGTTGAGGCCTATGTATCTTATTAATCAATAAAGAGAGAGGCTGTAAACTGCAGAGTACATGAAGTTGACTGGCGGCAGATTGCAGTTTATGAAGACTCCTTTCCTGTTATTCTGTAGGACAACATCATTAACTAGAAATGTTTAAATAAACACATATATTTTAGTGTGTCTACTCTGCTCTTAAAATTGAATGCATGCACGACTCTTCTAAAGAAGGAGTTTCTCTATTTCATTCTATACTAGCTTAGAGAATGTCTTAGCACTTAAAACTATCAACATTTCAGACCATACTTTGCACTTTTAAAACACTGTGCAAGCATTGTCTAGTGACATCTGAAAAATATGCAGAGATCAATGTTCAGTAAAGTGCATTACATATGGCTTTTTACCCTTATTCAGTGGCCATAATTTCAATTCTTTTGGAGATAAGGAACCGACAGAGCAGACTGCCACCATCTCTGTGGTATTTTGTGGCTACCATCTTGATTTCTTTACGTCAAACTGGAGAAGTCAGGAAGGTAATTCTTAATAAAAGCAATAACCATGGCCAAGATCAATTGTATCAAAGAATTAATTTTTCAAGAAAGCAGAATGTTCTCTCACCATGTCCTGTATTTCTCCTTGTGTTTTAAAACAGAGTGATACACTGGAATAACTTTTCTTAATAGGCTACATTTGATTTTGATAAATTGAAAAGAGTGAAAATGATAGTGTGGAAAGTTGAGAAGTTTTTTTCCTCAAAGTACTAGCTAGAGAAGATTTAATGTAAGAGTACGGAAGAGGTTTTCAGGAGCTGAATAAACAGGCCCAGTTATTTATACTGAAAAATTCCAAAGATTAGGCTTCTGCTTTTTAATGTCTCAGCCCTAAAAGGTGTATGATATATGTGTTCAGTTTGTTCTTTTTACATTTGCCCTTTAAGTGCAGAGTACATTGACAGCCATTTAGAAAGCACCCAGGACTTGAGTGCCATGTGTTTTAGCAAAGCTAACTAGAGAAAGATTTTAGATATAAGGACCAGTGTTTAAAACAACCTCAAGAAATTGCTGTTTTCTGTACACTGATGGGAATCATCTTGGGATGGGGGGAGAGCAGGGAAGTTTTAGAGAAAGTCTTAAAGCAATGAGCCACAGCCAAGGCTGTGGTCGATGCCGTGAGAGTCAGACTGGCAGTTTAGTCAGAGTTAAATTAGTGTCTGGGATTTGGACACTCCTGAACACAAATCCTTACTGCCAGGGAGCTCCATAGCTGACTGGCACTTCAGCCAGCCATACAGATACGGAGCGGCTATCCTGCCCCAGATGACATGTATAACCTCTGGAGAGAGGGAGGGATCAGATGTACACAGAGATAGCAACTAGTTGCTCTTTTCATCATGTCACATGGGATGGTCAGAATCATATTCATCCTTCTCGAGCAGTGGATTCACACGTATTTTTTTCATCCATCTTATGCCTGCAAGGAGTTGTCCTTGCTGCTGAACAAGGCAGGATGCTGCAAAATTATTTATTACTCCAGAGAGATGTTTAAAATGTAAGCCACTGGGTTTAGTGAGAGGGCAGGCCTTTTCCAGCACTCACCAGGTCTCTGGAACTTTTTCCATACTTTCTCTGAAGCAGTCTGGTTTTGCTTGGCCTCGCAAGGGACCTTTTTGGAGAGGGTTGCATGTAACACAAGAGTTTCTGGAGATGGGTGCAGAGTGTCAAAGTTGGCCCACTGCTGTGATTTGATTGCAGTATTAGTGGTGGCTGAGGATGCCTGAAATGCCTGCAGGTGTAGGCATCTTCTGTGTTATTATCTGAATCGGACTACCCAAGTCATGAAATGGAGGGTGTGATTCAGTGAGGCTTACCAGAGCCTCTGTCAGCTGCTGAGGAAAGGCGTTCCAGAGAGATTGATGGGAATTGGTGGATCTTGATGTTTCTCAGACCTACATCCCTTTAGGAATAACTATTGTCCCATGATTAATACAGTTTTCCCAAATTTAGAATATATTTGCACCCTTTTTTTTTGTTAACCTAAACTACAATGAGAGCCTTGGTCTGAGGGGCTTCAGTGGCATGCAAGGTTGGCACGAACTGGTGGTCTGGGGCACAAGCTTGGACTATTAACCTCTGACTCCCATTAGTTCCCAAGAAATGCCTAGTGATCAGTGTTGCTTAATTAATTTGTAGTGAACTGACAGGAAGATGTGGACCTGTTTTCTCCTAATTGTGTTACTTTATAAATATGTCCCTTAAAAACCTTGTTCATGTTACTCTTTAGACTTTTGACCTCCCATTCATCTTTCTCCTGTCATACAACAGATGGACTTGAATCTAGCATGAATCAAGTCTTCATCTAGCAGGAGTGCTCACCAGTGTTGCTCCTAGCTGCTCTGGCTTGCAAATACTCTGTTTCAATAGAAATGAGAAAGATGCCTTTATCCTCATTTCTCTGTGAATTACAATATATTTGGAAGATAAGCCTAGACCTTCATGTTAATCATAAATCAATTATGTTTATCCTTAACCTAGGAAGCATGTAAATTCCTTCTTTCCTTGTTGCAAAATCCAGTAGGATATTCACAGTAATTATGCTACTTTTTATACAAATCATAAGCTCATATCATAATCATTAGAACTACATCTGAGTAGTTGCCTATATTAGAATATTTAAAATGTCCATTTCAATTTCATTAGAGGTTTGGGAATTTATTTATTTTTAATAGCTGAAACAAATCCTTTTATTAACCAGGTTTCCCCTTTTTATTCCTCATGTAGTCTTTTGAGTTTAGTCAGATTTTACACTACAGAATTCTGCATGAAGAAAGTGAGAAGGGAACTATGAGGTTAAGCCTGTAAAAAACTATCTATGCCCAGCACCGTTGGCCATTGATTTGGCAGACAGGCACCCTGCAAGATTGCTCCTTACACCTTGAGTCTGGAAATAGATTATGTCAGTCAGGCTGTCCCCACTGTTTGTTATTACTATTACTTGAACCATCCAAGATTTTTATCAGATGGAGACCTCCTCTGTGTTAAGGGGTGTACAAGGACAGTGCAAACATGAGAAAAGGTGGGATGAAAGAAATATCCTTAATTCTGCTATATACCGCAGCAGCTGGGATACAGAGAAAGCAAAGATACTTGGTCTTCATGCTCCCAGATTTTTGGGGTTGTGTTTTTGGGTTTTTTGGGTTGTTTGGGTTTTGGGGGTTTTTTTTGGGGGGTGGGGTATTTACAGTACTGATCCCACCTGGAATACAGAGATTCCATCTTATAGGAAAATACGAAAAATTGGTTAATCCATCATCTGTAGCTTGCACATACTATTCTGTTTCCAACCATGTCTGAAAACTGGCTAGGTTCATCACGGGCTCTCAACTCCCTTAAACCAATTCGCCCCATGTGATACTGAGGTTCTGAGTTTGGCTCATATTGTCACTAGCAGTGCCAGACAAATAAATCCACTGCATCTTGCCTCACAGTTTAGTTGGCAAGATATCAAATAAGCATACTTCTTAGGAGAGTTCACATTTAATTGTCAATGTCTAGAACTCAAGCACCAGAAATATCCCATTATTCTGTGTGCATTATGAAATAGGTGTCACGGACTCATTTCTCCTGTTTGTCTCGGACTCTGTGGAATGTAAGCATGATCTTATGGTCAGGCCCTCCTGCCCTTTTCACATTAAGTACTAAACTGTCAGAATGAGTGGAAACAGGTGTATGCAGAGAAAGAGAGATGGCTATATCTGAAAGAGTGATTTTGATTGTTGCAGCCGTGGATGAAATTAAATCCGGCTGAGATGTGGAACCAAAATTTTTCAGGCTCATTTGTGCACCATCATGGCTAGTCACATATGTGCTAGCAAGTATGTTAATAAAAGGGCACTTCAGAAACTCTCCCCTTATGGCAACGGCCATTGCAGTTGCACGTTATTACTTCTTGAAAACTCTGAAATATTTTGGCTTTGTTGTGTCAAACTTTACACATCCCTGTCCTCAGTCTGTATTCTCACATTTCTGCATTGTTCCCTTAACGGTCAGAAAGCATTTTTTTTTTTTTAAGATGAGAAAGCTCACTTTATGCTACCAAAGGGATAAATGGGAATAGCAACTAGCTTGTAATATTCAGTGGTATGCTAAATGCTAAAACACACCGTTTGATTAACTGGCATCCTAACAAATGACAATGACAAATCAGAATAAATATTCCAAGTAGTACTCCTGTGAAGTATCAAAGGCGATAGTTCTGCCCCTGAGATTTCATTTCTTATTTGGCTTTTTAAAACTATGTAAAGATGCATGAGGCCAGCCCACTTTTTGCACTTTTCTATGCAGAAATCAAAACTTCCTCATGAGTAGGCCAAAAGACTTAAATGTACCCTTCATCTTTCTTTCACTTCCCTAAAAATATGTGACTAAAATCAATCCCAGTCAGTTTGCATGTAATTGCCAGTGCTGGAAACCTGAAGTATCCCATCATCTCCTATGCACTGTGAGATAGCTGGGGAGGTATCTGCTCTGCCTGGCTTGAGCTCCCTAAATGTAAAGCATAATTCAAGGTTACATACTCTTCCTACAGGTTGAGGCTATTACTACATCATGCATAAAAGCAGGTACTCTTTGTGTTAAAGTGCAAGTATGGTAACTAATTTTACAGGATATATAGCGTAATGAGGAACTGAACTACCACAGAGGGGTTTAAAGTGCCAGTTAAATAGTATTTTGTCATCACTTTGGTGGGGAAAGGGGGACACCTGGTGGGAGATCTCTGTAAAAATTGAGCAAGGCGATTTCCTACTTAGAGTGGGATACAAACCCCTATGGAAGTGATATATTCTGAATAACCGTTAGATTTTGCTTAATATCTAACCAAGAGTGTTGATTAATTAAGGTGTATCAAAATCACACAGCAGAATGTTTTGTAGTGGTGCATACTGTAAAGCCCTCGCTTCCTTTTTATCAGGTTCACAAAGAAGTATAGCTAAGCCTGGATAAATGCCTGGTACCCTCTTGTAAAGAGATTTCCACAAAAGATCTGGGACAGAAGGGGCGAGAGGAAGACTGATCTAGAATAAGCACTTAATACATTTTGCTAGGGGTTAGAAAATAAGTATTAGAAATCTGCAAGCATTGCATGAGTACATAACAAAGCAAGATATTGTGACGTTCACTAAGCCCTGAGTAGACATCTTCTAAAGGATTATAACCTGCTTAATCAAGCCTTGGAAATGCAACGAGGCAGGAGGCAAAACATACAGTAATACTTGAGCATGACACTTGAAAATTAATTGCAGCAAACTAAAAGAAGACATAAGAATGTTGCACAAACAGGGTACAATGCCCATGTAAATACAAAGTAATGATTGCATTTATTGATAAAGGAGTACTACAAGTCTTTGTTGTTTCCATCTTTCTCTGATCCTTCCCTAGCAACAGTCTGTCTGGAATATGCAGCTTTGGTCCTGCTGCTGACATTTCATAGCTTCTCTCCCATGGCAGCACAGTATACTTTTAGCCCATCACTGTTACAGACTTGCATCTTTTTAAATATTTCTCAGTTCTTTCTAAAACATTGTCTTTGAGCACGTTCTAGATTTATCTGCAGATCTTTTAAGTACAGTAAGGGACTATCAGTGCAGACTATTTATGCTTGCATTTGCACTTAAGTTATCATTAGCATAAGGTCTTAAATCAGATTATGATTAGCTTGCTTTTGCAAAGCTACAGCAGAACTTTCTAAGATAAACTGTATCTTGCTACTATCCAAAAAGTTATTTCCATATACAGTATGTTTATTAAATGTGCTGAACTGTTATAAAGTTCCTTTAAATTTATGAAAAGACTAAGAAACTGCTTGGCAAGAATACTTGAAATGACAATATATATCATAAATGCCTTTCATACTATATAAAGAACAGCATGCATAAAGAACAACTAAAAGAGTTCAGCATGTTCACTTATGCTCTGAGTATAACATAAGCCAAGCTGACCTCACTTTATATGAGGCCATTTTATACTCAAATATACCACTAGGCTTTATTTTATCTATTGTATTTTCATTATTTTTGGCCAAATCTAAAATGAGAACATTCAGGCTTCTGAGCCGCCTGATAGGGAGGAATTTAAAAATGGAACAAGGTTCAGAACTGACTCCTCTGGTGGATACATAATTTATTTTAAAGATAGGCTTCTAAGCCAGCACAAAGAAGCAACGCTAATGTTGCGGTCCTATATGGAATGCACACTTTAATTGTCTGAAATTCTACTGCAACCAGAGTTTCAATTCTCTCTTTCAAAAGTGAGTGATCTCATAGTTTGTTAATTTTGGCAATCACTCTCTGGGTACTTCAGTTTTGTAACACACTGCAACTGGCAAGTTAAGCCATTAGGAAAATTATTAGAGCTAAGTGCCCTTTTACTGTCCAACAACAAAGAATAAGGTTCCTTGCACTAAATCTTCAGTTCCCATTGGTTCCTGTAGGGTTTTATATAAGTGATGCAAAGTCATGTTTAAAGGCAGGCTCTCACAGATGATGGTGGACAATGAAGCAGCTCTGTGAAGCACCTTTTCTCAACACAGTTATTGCTCTGATGACTCTCCACAGAGGTACTAGTTGTTGGAATAACTTTTCTGTTTAGCGATGTGCCCAAACCAAAATTCTGGATTTTAATACCCATTAATCAAGGAACAAAGTTGTAGCACCTGAATCTGAATGTTTCTGCAAGTGATAGGTGACAAAGCGAATGGCAGATCATCTTCACCATTTGTGAGAAAACCTCAGTGAGATTGTTCTCATGGGGAATCCATCAGCTAAGCTGTAAAACTAAATTTTCAAAGGAACTGGCCAATTCAATTGTCTGTAATTACAGTTTAGCATGCTTAGAAAGGTAGTCAAATTTCAGCATCAGTCTGGTATGTTCTATTTCAACACCATATTTTAGTCCAATGGGATTTTCATCTTTTCTCTGGGACATTGAATATTTACTTCTTGAGAGTGAAAAATACCAGCCTTGATGGAAAAAATCATCTAATACGTTGCAGTAGGTCCTGCCTTCCTGAGAACCCCACTAGCTTAACAGCTAGGGTGAGTGCTTGAACTACCAAAAGGCCAGCTGGAGGGCTAGTTAATGCTTGGGCATGGAGAAGCAAGGTGTGCAAATGGCATCATCCCTGAGGATTGCTGGGAGTGTCCTTGCAGAATCCAAAATGAAGAGGTTTGCATGACTATATGTGTGTGTGTGTACATATATATTTTTCAAAATATCTTCAGATCATTTTTATGGAAGTTCAGGCACCTGTAAATCTTTTCCTTGTCTGAGTTGGGCAATTGTAATTGCCCCAGACTCATCCATTAAATAAACAGGTGACTGAGACATAGTTGCACTAGGGAAAAAATAGGAGGTCCCTCGTGGTAATAGACTGCAGTGATCTTCAGCACTAAAAAATAAGTGGCAAGTGTTTGCAATAGAAAGCTTATGCACATATATAAAAGATATTGTTAGTGGTTTGGGTTAAAAGGATACTACAGAACTGCCACCCCAGACTTCCGAAAGGCAGACTTTGGCCTGCTTAGGAGCACGGTTGAGAGTGTCCCTTGGGAGGCAGTCCTGAAGGTCAAAGGTGCCCAGGATGGCTGGGCATATTTCAAGGAGCAACTCTTAAAAGCTCAGGAGAAGGCCATCCCCAGGTCCCAAAAGACGAGCCGGCGGGAAAGAAGACCAGCCTGGCTAAATAGAGAGCTTTGGCTGGACCTCAGGAACAAAAGGAAAGTCTAAAGCCTTTGGAAAAAGGGGTTGGCAACTTATGAGGAGTACCAAAATGTAGTGAAGCTGTGCAGAGCGAAAATTATAAGGGCCAAAGCTCAAGCAGAACTCAACTTGGCCGCTATGGTTAAGGACAATAAGAAGAGGTTCTTTCAGTACCTCAATAGGAAAAGGAAGACTAGGGAATATGTTGGCCCACTGATGAACGAGGTGGGCGCCCTGGTGGTGGAAGACACAGAAAAGGCAGAGGTACTGAATACCTTCTTTGCCTCGGTCTTCACTACTAAAGCGGTCTCTCGTGAATCCCAAATCCTGCAGGCAAGAGGGAAGGTCTGGAGAGACAAAGACTTTCCCTCGATAAAGGAAGACTGCGTTAGAGACCACCTGGCCAAAATGGACATCCATAAGTCCATGGGCCCTGATGGGATGCACCCGCGAGTGCTGAGAGAGCTGGCAGATGTTATTGCTGGGCCACTCTCCATCATCTTTGAAAAGTCGTGGAGAACAGGAGAGGTGCCTGAAGACTGGAGGAAGGCCAACATCACTCCAGTCCACAAAAAGGGCAAGAAGGAGGACCCAGGAAACTACAGGCCAGTTAGTCTCACCTCCATCCCTGGGAAGGTGATGAAGTGACTCATTCTGGAGGTCATCTCCAAACATGCTGAAGAACAGAAAGTTATTGGGAGTGGTCAACATGGATTTACCAAGGGTAAGTCATGCTTGACCAATCTGCTAGCCTTCTATGATGTTATAACTGGTTGGCTGGATGAGGGGAGAGCAGCAGATGTCATCTACCTTGACTTCAGCAAGGCTTTTGACACTGTCTCCCATAACATCCTCATTAGGAAACTCAGGAAGTGTGGGTTAGATGAGGGGACAGTGAGGTGGATCAAGAGCTGGCTGTGTGACAGATCAGAGGGTTGTGATCAATGGAGCAGAGTCAAGTTGGAGGCCTGGAACCAGTGGTGTCCCCCAGGGGTCAATACTCAGTCCAGTCTTGTTCAACATATTCATCAATGACCTGGATGATGGGACAGAGTGTATCCACAGCAAGTTCGCTGATGATACCAAGTTGGGAGGGGTGGCTGACACGCCAGAGGGCTGTGCTGCCATCCAGTGGGACCTGGACAGGCTGGAGAGCTGGGCAGAGAAGAACCTCATGAGGTTCAATAAGGGCAAGTGTAGGGTGCTGCACTTGGGGAAAAAGAATGCCAGGCACCAGTATAGGTTAGGGGGGGACCTCCTGGAAAGCAGTTCCGAGGAGAAGGATCTGGGAGTCCTGGTAGACAGTAAATTATCCATGAGCCGGCAATGTGCCCTTGCCGCCAAGAAGGCCAACGCCACCCTGGGCTGCACAGGGAAGTGTGTGGCCAGTAGGTCGAGGGAGGTCATTCTCCCCCTCTACTTGGCCCTGGTGAGGCCGCAACTGGAATCCTGAGTCCAGTTCTGGGCTCCCCAGTTGAAGAGAGACAGGGACCTACTGGAGAGAGTCCAGCAGAGGGCAACAAGGATGACTGGGGGACTGGAGCATCTCCCCTATTAGGAAAGGCTGAGAGACCTGGGACTCTTTGGCCTGGAGAGGAGAAGGCTGAGGGGTGATTTAATTAATGTTTATAAATACCTAAAGGGTGGGCTGAGGGAGGATGGAGCCAGACTCTTTTCAGTGGTTCCCAGTGACAGGACAAGGGGTAACGGGCACAAGCTGGAACACAGGAGGTTCCATTTAAATATGAGGAAGAACTCTTTTTTTCAGTGAGGGTGCCAGAGCACTGGCACAGGCTGCCCAGAGAGGTTGTGGAGTCTCCTTCTCTGGAGATTTTCAAGACTTGCCTGGATGCAGTCCTGAGTGATGTGCTCTAGGAGTTCCTGCTTTTAAGCAGGGGAGTTGGACTAGATGATTTCTGGAGGTCCCTTCCAACTCTGAATATTCCATGATTCCGTGATACTTACCCATACTTTTTTCAGGAACAGTGCAATGAAGAAGATATATCTATGTTTTAATTGGGGGGTTTCTGTCAAATCTTGTATAAACAAGTCCAAACTCCATTGAACTATATGAATAGAATCCATGCCAGATTAATTGTGTATGGTTTAGGGTTGCTTTTGAACATCACACATGCAATGAGTACCCAGCTGAAGGTGTGTAATATGTGCATACATACTTTTCATTATGAACTCTGCATAGAAGTGTTCCATCTTCCTGGGAGATTAATGCTTTTTCTTTGGCTCCAGAGGGGTAAAAGATACTCTGCAGGATAATTCAGAAAAGGAAGCTTTCATTTGAATTGAAAACACAGACAGGAAAATACATGACATTTATAGCACAACAGTTTATTTCTGAGGGATTAGTTGATGAGATTTTAGGAATAAATACAATGTACATTAGGTTTAGAAAAGGCTTTCCCCTAGATTACTGTAAGAACATTATGCTATTGATTTCTGACACTGGATTTGTAAACTTAAAATGTAGTGCTGAATCAGTAAGCACAGCTTTTGTGGAAGTTAAAAATCATCTCATGCAGTAACTGCTTCAGCTGCAACTCTGGCACAGACAGAAGTGTGGGAAGCGTGATTTCTGTTCTAAGTGTATGACGATTGGGCTGAACTTAATAATTTCAATGTAACTCAATTGAATTAATGAAGCTACACTAGAAGAAAATTATTTTCTGGTCTAATTTTCAATTGGGTCTTTCTTTTCAATTTTTAAACCAAAGATAATTGTGAAGTAGCTGCCCCGGTAGCATCTGTAAATGCTTCTGCTAACTTGACACCTCTATGGTATCGTGCAGTCCTTGTTTAGGCAACAGAAATATTTATAAGCAGGAGCAGAACTCAAAATACCTTTGGGATTGCTCTATGGTCAATGTTCATCAGAAAATATGATTGACACATAAGATTGTTTGTGAGAATACTGGCACAACTCTTTGCGAAAAACATCACTTAAACTTGTTCGAGAGTAAAGCTGGAATAATTTTTTGCAAACAAGTCTGCTTAACACATTTTAAGCTATCCCACTTGGCAGAAACTGTCCCTGCTTGGTCTTTGTTCGTTTTTTTCCATTTTATGAAAAGAGCACTCATTTTCACATTTTGCATGGAAGTTGCAGTAACAATTAAATATCTTCAGTAATACTAACAGCTAGCAAGATGCAGGAGTGATGAACTGATACTGAAAATCCTCTAAGCTGCTTCTGCTTGGACTGGCTAGTGGAAAGATAAGGGTTAAAGTAGCACACAGTTCTCTTCCTGCATAGAAACACTAATGCTCTTCTTACTGGGCTGTTGTTCAGGCTTCCCTCGGTGGTGGAAGAATAACTAGGAAAATGTGCTATTTAAAATCTTTGACCTACAGACACTCATTCGATGGAACAAAAGCCCAATGGTTCCTCCTACTGCAAGTCTTCGCTATAATCAAGATAAAGTTGACTTTTGGTAAATGAGAAACTAATCTTTCATCATTCTTTGACATTTTTGTGCTTCTTTCATTATTTCTTCTTCCTATTCCTTCTCCTTCTCCCTTGGCCATTGGAGAAACAGATATTGTTTATATGCACATTTGTACATATGTATATATGTACATTTACATATGTACATTTACATATTTTTATAAATACATATATATGTTTAAATATATGTATAAACCTATCTATCTATAAGTAACCTTACAGAAGAAAACAACCATCAGTAACTAAAATTCACTTCTCTGGATCAACTGTGCTAAGTAACCCTCAGGAACAAGCTCCCACGATACAGCCAGAAAATGCTGAAGTGCCTGTGCCTGCCTTGGGATGCCACCAATGCTCTGAGTCATTCTGACCTACCACTGTGTTGTTAGGAAATATTTATATTACAAGTATATTACACAGAAGCACAACTTGAGATGAGGCACTAGTGTGCAAGGCCCTAAAGTGGACTTGGTAATAATAGCATACTGACTGTCTAGGAAAACTCGCATCACTTTGGAGAGCACTCAGCAAAGTCAGTCCTGTAACAGAAATTACTCATCCTCCAAACACCAGATGCCTTGTTAAGCTCCAAGATGTGCAGTAAGACACAGTCATCACATTTTGCCCTGAAGCATTTCAGAGTCAATAATTCTTGTAGAGAAAATCCACCTCATTCAATTCTCACAGGAACTCATTGTCCACACAGCCCCCAGATCAGCCCGGTTTTCATCTAGAGATGTTGCTTCAAAGGGACAAGAAGTATTTCTTGTTGTATTTGGAATGTAATTCTGAACCACTAACTCAATAAAAAGGTAATAATGAACAGTGATATAAGTGGCAAGAACTGCAACAGCGATGGATAATACTTGGCCAATAGAAGCTGATAAGCAAGTGTGGGGTAACAGAAACACTGCTCAGCAGCCCAGGCTTTCAGGGGCATGCTGGTTTCCACGTACACTGTGCTGGGTCCCATTTCTGGGACTCTCAGCTGCCCCACAATAGAACCAGGGCCAGACACAAGCTGGGGCTGCTCGCATCTCACACTCACCTTGCTGTGAACATGAAGTGCTTTCTCTCACATCTATAGCTCTGTAATAGTGTAAACCTACTTGAAGGGAAAGGGAAATCAGGCTTTCACTGTCCCCGTAGCTCAGTTTCTCCTCTTTTAAAATATTGTGAAGATTTATTTATTAGTATTGTTTTAAAGTTCAGATGCCTTAGTGACAGAAGCCTTTTACACAAATATTTGGAAGCTGTTCTTATGCGAGCTTTTAAAACTTATCTCCTCTGGAGTACTCCAGGGGTCTAGACAGATTTATTCCCTTCACATATGCTTTCTTTCTCTCTCTCTGTTCCTCCCCCTGCCCATGTTCTGTAAAACATATTAACTTCTTTGTCCTGGAAGGTATTTACTTTTAACTTATTCAAGAGATGGTTCTGAAACTCCACTGCTACATGAATTAAACATTATCTAGTCTCTGGAGCTGCAAATGTTGCTATGTTACCTTAACTCTGTAAGTGGGTACAAAAAAGATTTTTCCTTCCTTTTCAGTGACTCATTGCATATTTTATCAATGGTTATAAATATCCTGAATGGGTACAAGCCAATCAAATAAATAAATACAGCTGATTCCTGGCTCTTGAATGAGATCAAAGACAACCATAATCTACCACTTTAGAGCAAGAGTAAGTTTATGCAACTGACTCTTTAATTTTTGTCACAATATATTTTTAAAAGAGGAGGAAGTGCTTTTAATTCATACCTTATGCTGTCCCAGAGTTGTAATTATTGTACCACTTCTTTAGATTTAATCTTTTTATGATTTTTTGTGTTTCCACGTATCTAGTTCATAAATTCCCAGACATTTTTTCCCACTTTGGATAACTTTCCCTCCTCCTGGAATGGCAGACCTTTATACCATGAAAGTAAAAAATAAGCTGTTGCAGAAGAGACTGAAAGATTGATGATGCACAGGAACTAATAAATTACACAGAGTGAGCATATCCTGCACTTATTTCACATAACTCTTTACAATTATTACGATGTAATGATTTTTTTTGTTCCATAAAGAGACCTTTTGGCAAGAACTTGCCCAGTGAACACACCCTAGCATTTAGCCTACACCACCCACCTTTTCTGTTTTTTTTTGTTGTTTTTCTTTTTCCTGACAGAAACTAGAGGACACCACCATTGCCTGACCTGCATGCTCCTTTACAGGGTTCATCTTCATTCAGGTAACCCGGTGCTACAACGGGTAAGCAAACAGGAGTAGAAACTAAAGCTGACTGGCCTTGTTATTTTCAGTCGCAACTTGTGTAACTGTAGTTCCATAAACAGCCTCTCTGATTTCAGAATTATCCAAATTCTTCCATCAGTCATGGGTGCAGGGGTTTAGCATTGTTTCTGGTTAAAGAAGCTTCACGCATTGTGTCACAAATCTCACCTTTGAAGAAACAATGCATTTAGAAGCAGGAATGAAAGACCTCAACTGCAGAGTTCCAAACAGGAGGTTTACATTGAATTAAGGGTGGAAATGGTTTAGGCCCTTCCAGAAGCACCATCTGTTTCTACGGCTGGTCATTGTTTGGATTATTTATGACTATAATTTTAGATTTATCTGGTTAACCTTTGGATAGCCTCCTAAAATAACTATTGACTCTTTGAGTTTTCAAGGTAATATATTAAGATGCAAGGGTTTAATGTTATTTTACAGAAAGAACCTCAAGCCTTTTTATGTAATATATCAGTACCAACAAAACCAGGAAATAGCTCTACTACCACACTGCAAAGGGAACTGCAGCATCACATATTTGTTGTTCACACCAGGACCTACGCTAATTAAAATTTCTTCATGAGAAAAACAGAAAAGCAAACAACAGCATTTTTTTTTGAGAGATAATTCCCCTTCCCCCACAGTACTTACCACAATATCTAACTTCATGTTACGGTTCAATACAGAGGGAGGAGTGGATAGGATGAAGCTTCTCCAAAAATAATAGAGAAGAAAAATGAAATGGGTCTTGAAGATTCATGACTTCATCAGGCTTAAAATGGACAAAAGGAGACGGAAAAAACTCTTCTCCATATTAGCTTGTATGATCTCATCCTGCACTATTAGAGGTGCCAGGAGTGTTTCCATTTTCCTTGAGGGATCAGATCCCACCATTCAAAAATATTGTACTAAAATAAAAATGGACAGAACCCTGCTTGGTTTTGCAAATGTTCATCAGGGATAGTTCAAATTCAGGTTGAAAATCAGCTAGTAGAAATGAGTATCTGTGCGAAAGGTTCTGTGAGACTGAGGTAGTTTTAGTTGGAGTATAATTACACTTTTTATGCTCACTAGGTTATGCATACCAACATACAGACTTCAGAATTAAAGAGCATTAATTTTCATTAATTTCAAATTTCATTTGTATTTCAAGGGCAAAACTCCAGTCAAATGAGAATGTTTATAGAATTTATTTGTCAAAAAAGGTGAGCCCACAATTTCATATAGCTTTTGGCTGCTCTCTGTGTAACAGGCTAAAACAAACCCTGAGATTAAAACACCTTATTGTTCATTTTGGACTTTATGGTTTATGTCCAGTCTTGGTCTAAAATTCATTTTACAATACTCTGAATCCACACCGCACTCTACAAAATGCACGTTGATACAGATGTTGGCAATCATTTTAAAAAAAAATAAAAATTTTGGAAAATATACTGCAAAGGGAAGTCAGCATTTTCTTAGTAAAATAAGTATAAATTGAGGAAAACTCTTTTTGTCTTCCAAATAATGTACTTTATTCTCCTTCCCACCAGAGAAAATGTTTTTAAATTACAAAAATCTAAAAAAGGCTTTCTTCCTGGTGATCTCCCTGCATTTATCCATCAATAGAAAATAAATCCAAGAGAGAGAGTGCAGCACAGTACTAAAATAAACAATAGCCTAGGTGTTTTAGAAGGAACTATACATACCTGGTAGAAAAAAAGAACATCAGATGAGCATCTCAAAAAACCATTAATTCAGGTCTCCCAGGTAGTACTGCAGAAAGATCTGATTGTTTCATTTGCGTGACAAAGAAGCCAAATTGCTGCATGCCTAGCCTTTTTGTTACTTACCCAAATTCACTTTGGCATAACCTTTTTAGCAGTCAATGACGGCAGTCAACCACATTATTACATGAGAGTGCTGAAGTCAAACACAGCAGAGGAAATGAACCAGGCTGACTTGCTCTATTACAGCTGGAAGTTTCCCAAAATGTACTCAGTATTATATTCTGATATTAAAACATCCTGTAGTCATATAATCTTCCTTTTCATGCTTCTAGCCCTATAAAATTGTCATATTAGACCCAAAGTGAAATTTCTATATTGATGAAACATTAGCAAAAATGAAATTAAGAGACTAACAGGGATCTTTTCAATACATATAAACACCTGATGGGGGGGAATAAAGATGACAGAGCCAGGCTCTTTTCAATCATGCTCATGGACAGAACAAGAAGAATGGACATAGATTTTAAAACATGAAATCTGAACACAAGAAAAACCTTTTTTTACTCTCAGGGTGGTCAAACACTCGCACAGGTTGCCCAGAGAGGCTGTGCAGTCTCCATCCTTGGAGATATTCAAAACGTAGCTGGATGTGGTCCTGAACAACCTGCTCTAGGTGGCCATGCTTGAGCAGAGGACAGGGACCAGATGACCTCCAGAGATATCTTCCAACCTCAGCCATTCTGTGATTCTGTGGAAAGAGGAACTTATACTACAGTTAATCCATCTAGTTCAGCTTCAGTGTAAAACTGACAGCACAGTGTAAAGAAGTTGATCATATTGTAGTTCTTCAATCTAAATAAGATTCCACAATGGCTAAACTGCATTTTTTTTTAACCTTACTATCACAAACAGATAAGATGAGGGGAAAAGATGGGGGCAGTTTATGTACCCTTTGTTTTTGTGGTTAATTGGCTTCAAGTAATACACTTAACATTGCGGAATCTTGTGAAACAGACTTTTGTTCAAAGTATCTTCTTGATTTGATAAAGAAGCATGAAAATATTTTACAAAATTTCTTATGGAGCAGGCGTGTGTTTTGAAGTTTGCTACAAAATGAATAAACTGCTGGTTAGTTTTACATGACTTAATCTTATACTACCGCCTAGTGGCTAAAATCTAAATGAGTTGCTGTGCAACTTCACTACCTTTTATATATGGATACAAATGTATAGTAGTTATGTATGTTATAATATTATTTTCATTCATTTTTAAAAACCATATTATGTATATTATATGTCCACACAGTAACAGCATTGCCAAATATAGCGAAGATCAGAGAAATTTCCATGTTGGGCACTAATATTCAAGTTGAACACTACTAGTGATTGAGTGCAGTCTTAATGTCAACAGGATCTCCATTTTAACACAGTTATGGTTTGAGACAGAATTACTTTAAAAATGAGCTGTAGAGAAGGACTTCAGCCATCATGTTTGAGATATCTATCAGTTCTAATCATTAGAAACATTCTTGGGGCAGATCATGTTATAAATGTCCAGTGAGGAGTTCATGCATCATCCTACAAAGTTCTTGTGGCCCAAACATTCATAGGCTGAGAGGTGAATAGAGTTTATCTTGATCAGTGTAACAGATCCAGATACAGTAAGCCCTCAGGCATTTATTTCTCATTCATTGCTCTAGTTCCTGTACCTGGCTAAGTTCACAACATCAAGCCCATGAGTGTACTGAGCTTGAACAAGTGTAAATCATTCAGGACTTCCAGGTTTTCTCATTTCCTCCAAACTCCATGCCATGGATTCCAGCAGCAATATACAGCTTACTTAGCAAAAAATCAGGCTCTTGCAGAAGCTTAGAGGAAAACACCAGTGGTAACAACTATTTCTGCAGGTGACAGTGATAACACCTCATTGTAGGAAAAGATTCCTCCTCGGGAAGAGTAGTTTCCAGCTATTCACACTACACGACTTTTAATACTTCGCATTTTGCGTGCCTGCCACAGAAGCTGCTCCTCCTACAACTGTCAGCACTCTTTGTGATGGCAGGAGTTATGGTAGCAAAGAGCAATAGATGTGCACCTTGGCTAATTCTAACAATTTATTTAAAGCGAACGTATCTATATGTAGAGCTAGATATTTATTTAGTTCTTCTCCCTAGAAGTTTCTGTAGCTCAAGTCTTGCTGGAAGGAGAAATTTTAGTACACAAAGTTGGATGTGCAACAGAAAAAAAAACAACGTCGTATTGTTGTCCACCAGGTGGCACTTTGTCATCGGGCTTCTGTGTTTAAAAGATCACCTGGAAGGCAAAACAGACTTCAGGTTATGATTATATGAGCTGTCAAGTATTATTGAGCAAGGTCCTGTTTGTTTCTACAAACGTAATCTACCCAGATCTCTTCTGGGGAGGGGATTTTGATCTTAATGAAGGGAATGGGTTTTCTGTTCATTGACTTAAAAGAAAAGCCATTTGGCCTCAATTAGGTGGAAGCACTAGGGAAACAAACTCAGCTCAAGATCAGGGAATATCACATCAATGACACGGAACTGGAGAAGAGGTTTCATTTCCTGACTAAGCCAATCCATGTTTTGGACTTACATTTCTGTTCATTTACAACAAGGGTGATTCAGAACAATTTGTGCTTTGCTACTCCATTTACTTTCCAGGCTTCTCAGAGGCTGCTGAAAGCACCTCTGTATACATTACTGCTTGTTAAAATAATGAACGTTTTTGTCTCCTTGGTGCAATACATGTACAATTATTGAACATTTCCTGAGCCCTGGCTAGTGTTGTTCTGCTGAAAAGGCAGGGTTTAATATCAACAGCTTGTAAGTGAGCTGGAAAAAGGCTTTGGGTAGACAAGTAATGACTGTTAGAGAACCTACAAGAAAACATTACCTAAGGTATCTCGTTCTTTTTCTTAGAAACAAAAAAAAAGGCTTCATCTTGTCAATGCACAAAGCTGTCATAGAAGTCCCATTTACTATGACAAATTTGTTTCTGTTAAGGAGAATTGTTTCCAGGGCATTTGCTTAAATCAGCTTCTCTATAAAGAAGTGCATTTGTGTGCTAAGCTACACTATGCAGTCGGAATCTGCCTGACCCTGTACTGTCAGTGGGAGCAGACGCTTACCTGGAAATGACAGGTCCAATTAGTGTCCAGTTGTAGAAACAAGCGGCCCAAGTAATAAGGAATTCCCAGAAACCTAACATCACACTGGAGTCATGTTGTTGCTGTTTCTGATCTGAAACACTTCTCTAGTGTTTTCATGATGAGTTTTAGCTGATTTGTTAAAAACAGATACTGAAATGAAAATTGACACTCAGGTCTTGCCTACAGAGATAGGCTACTTCCCTTAAAATCTGCTCTCTCTGCTTTGCCTTAGATCCTCAAGATGTAGTTGTATTATTCTAACTAGGCAGCCACATTGAAAGTGTTTGAGGGCCTCTGTGCAGATCTTCATTATATATCTCAGAGGAACATCTCCTGATGTAAAACATTTCTGCAAAGGAACAATTTCTAACCTTCTCTTTGCTGTCATCTCCACCTCCCTTCATACCTCGCATCCTACTAGTTCCACCCTACTTCTACTTCCCCCTCAACACAGAATTAATATTGGAATGCTTTACAAAAGGAATTAAAGGGGAAAATTTCTTCCTTCTTTACCAAATTTATACCAAAAAGTTCTATAGAAACGATACTCTAAAACTGAGAATAAGACTATACTTTATCATTGTTGCCACGGTGATCAAAACTAGGACATTTTTTTAGCTCCCTCAGCCTGTACTTCTGATATGTCCCTGGACAGGGGTCTGATTAACCACAGATCACCAAATAAAGCTCTGAGCCATGAAAAAGAAATGAAGTTAAATGTTCAAGAGTTTTATGTTTGTATCTCGAAAGAGGAAACAAAAAAAGGGCAGGGAGGAGAATGTGCTCCTACTCAGAAAGGAGGGACAGGTGACAAAAGAGAGGATAAGGCTAAAACATGGACATACAGAAACAACATTTGAAGTTGATGAGAAGCAAGCAGTCCACTTAATGTTTTGGGACTCCTCCTAATGCCACCCAGTGCCAGACTCTTAACCCAGGATCTCGGAGGAACAACATTACTAAGGAGTCACAGACCAATTCCCTTGACATATTGCTCCAGGTACATACATTCCCTTCCAGACCTCACTTCAAAGAAAAGAGACTGGTGAACACTTGGTTCCACCTTCAGTCCTGGAGCTGCAAATAACAATGTAGTTTTTCACATTCTTCACACCAAGGCAAGGACTAAAAGCAAAGTTTAGGCTTACACACATTTTTTACAAGACTAGAGGTATGTCATGATCTCAATACACCAGTAAGTCTCATAAAGTCTATATTTTTGGCTGCTTTGATCAGTAAAGAATTTCTTATAGTATATGCACTGTTTGCTATTTTAAAGGATTCAATGGTGTTTCACAGACTCACACTTAAACCATAGTCATTAACAAACAACCATGTAAAACAAAACCATAGTCAAAGTTCAGTGCAGCTTTTTAGCACAAACCTCTTATGTTTATATTGTGGTTCACAGAAGTGCCTCTCTAGAAAGTTCATCAAGTTACAAAATCTCTCAGCTGACATCAAGACAAAAAAAAAAAAAGCCAATCAGATAGGAAGGACAGGAATTATAATTGAAAAACTAAGGGTCATATAACTTGATAAGAAACCCAAAATGAAGAAAAGAAGCAGGAAGGGCAATGAACTGAGCAAGTAATTTGAATGTAAATGGGGTTTCGTTTAATTTCACAGCACTTGCCTTTCCAATGTAAAGATTAGAAGCATTATTAGATAATATATTTAGGAACATTTCAGCATAACTGTTTCTTAAAATTTCTGACATTTTCTCCTTAAAAAAATACTTCCAAAATAAAGGATTTTTTGCTTTACACAGTCAGGCTTTGCTGATTTGCAGCAACACAAGTTCTCCTTATTCTTTAGCTTGGTCATACCTTCACTCATATGACAGTGAAGAAACTGACTGGGAATTTGTATAGTCGGTGAATTCAGGTTGAGGTTCCATATGTAGTATTGCAGGTAAAGTAGCACTTTTCAAATGATCAGTTGCAGTGTCAAAGGTGCTATAAAGTCACATTAGAGTTGTGTGACATCTGTAGCTTTATCAGTTCTCCTCGGCAACAATCCCACACCAAACATTTCCTTCAAGCCTCAAAATATGGTGCTGTTGCCCGTTAGCCCTCTGATTGCTATTGCTATTGCTGTAGTCATGTTGTGCAGGAGCAGCACGTTTCTTCCTGACACCTGGCTTTTGGATCACACTGGAACCACATTTAGAAGGAAAGGCTACAGGGTGCTAAGTGTGTCTAAGAAGGTCATCATACAGTTTAAACAAAACTTTGGCTTACTAACAGGCATGGGTTCAACAGCTTGCCTCCTTCTTGACTACGTGTCTTAATTTAATGAGTTTTTCTCTCTTAAAATCACTGCACTGAGTTTGTCTAAGTTGAACGGCTATTTTGGCATCTATTTTAGCTCTGCAGAGAAGGGCCTGGGAGTCCTGGTGAACAAGTTAACCATAAGCCAGTAATGTGTCCTTGTGGCCAACAAGGCCAATGGGATCCTGAGATGTATTAAGAAGAGTGTGGCCACCAGGTCAAGGGAGGTTCTCCTCCCCCTCTACTCTGCCCTGGTGAGGCCACATCTGGAGTACTGTGTCCAGTTCTGGGCTCCCCAGTTCAAGACAAAGGAACTACTGGAGAGAGTTCAGCAGAGGACTATGAAGATGATGAGGGGACTGGAGCATCTCTCTTATGTGGAAAGGCTGAGAGACCTGGGTCTGTTTAGCCTGGAGAAGACTGAAAGGGGATCTCATCAATACTTATAAATATCTAAAAGGTGGGTGCCAAGAGGATAGGGCCAGACTCTTTTCAGTGGTGCCCAGTGACAGGACAACGGACAATGGGCACAAACTGGAAAACAGGAAGTTCCATCTGAACATGAGGAAAAAATTCTTTAGTTTGAGGGTGACAGAACACTGGAACAGGCTGCCCAGAGTGAGATGGTGGAGTCTCGTTCTCTGGAGACATCAAAAATTCGCCTGGACGCCATCCTGTGCAACCTGCTCTAGGTGAACCTGTTCCAGCAAGGGGGCTGGACTAGATAATCTCCAGAGGTCCCTTCCAACCCCTACCATTCTGTGATTCTGTGATTTGTTAGATCAGCAAAGCTGGTTTGATAGGCTGGTCTCCATGAGATTGGACTGGAAGAACTATCTTACTATGAATGTTCCAGGACAGCTGTCCAGAGTGGAAATCCCTTTAGAAATAATAAAATAGCTTTACTCCAGTACTATTGTATTCTGGTATTTTTTTGAGTTAAAGACCTATGTAGTTTTAGTAATTAAAAAGGGAGGAATGAGGACATGAACAAGAGCATGAAACTTAGCTTTTAGAAAAGCTTTTCAGTAACTTCCTTTTCCATTGTTTTTCCCCTTGGAATTAGTAATTGAATTTATTTTTTTTTAACAAGCAAAATAGACACGTAGCACTGGAGCAGACTTACAATTCTTTGATAGCAATAAATATGCTCAATTCTGCTTGATGTCTCCCTTGAATATGAAGTACAAAAATAATCAGAAAAGGCAAAAAATCCTAGGGTATTTTAAAAGCTAAAAGACTTCAGTTAGTTTTTTGATGAACTACATCAGCTCTCCATAATTAGATGATAAGTCATCTAGGCACGGTAAGCATTTTCATTGTGTCTAAGTACAACCTCTACTGAAGCCGAATCATGATCCCAGAGTGGCTCTTAAAGACTTAACAGCTGCTTCTCTAATGTACGTTCATAATAACCTTTTATACTAGCTCTCCAACGCTCATGTGGAAAGCAAAACAAAGATTAAAAAAAAAAAAAAGTAGTCAAAGCAGAACTCATTCATTATTCTCCGTATCTTAATAGATAATATTTAAGCTCAGGAGATGAGGAACAGGAGGCTTGACAGCCATGGAAAACTCAATTATTTGGGATTTGTTTGGGGTTTTTTCTTTCATATTTCTGAGTTTCTCCTTTCCCACTTACTCTGTTTGTCTTTTGTTGCCCTGAGGAGAAATTGTAGTAGCAATAGTAGCTTCTTTGCATTTCTTTAATTAAATTCTGAAAGGCACCAGATGCTTCCATTTGTAATCTCCCTTTTTCTTACTAAAGCACAGATGAGTTAATCATATAGTAGGCTTTAGTTTACTCTGAACCCAGGCTGGGGCAGTGTTAATTAAGTCTTGCCATTTAGTTAAAGTATAGCCTGTCATCACAACAGGTCTCTGCTGCATTGCTTTGTATTGTTTTTTCAATCCAGGAGAGAAGTCTGATATTTTAGCTCTCTCTGTAGTTTAAATTATTAAAGACTGGATCTGTAATAATTTCTTCTTGTCCAAGAACTAAGTGTTATCATTTGGCCCTTAGGAAGTACCTGGTTCAGTCATATTGAAATGTAGATACCTAGGTCTTAAAGAAACAGCAGGCAAATTTCAAAGGATGCTGGTTCATACTACTTTTAACAGGACTCAAAGGTTATTTAGATGCTCAAAGGTATAAGTAGGTGTTCCCTGGGATTTTCACAAATATCTCAGGCCACTTTTAAAAATCCCAGTGTGGCATTATCTGTATCCCTAGTTGTCTAGACATTCTTTGACTATGTTCTTGACTCTGGCATCCTCTTTCCAAGGGTACTGCAGCATTAAGTAAGGCAAACATTAGGCAGCCGTTTTGGCATATACCCCAGAAACAGCCACAAATTCACAGTCTTCACCTTTCATAATGGAAATTTTATCCAAAGAGCCAATGATGCAACTGGGTTGCAGATCACTTACAGGTACATCCTCAGGCTGACAAGACGAGGTTTTTATCACTTTACCTTTTTCCTCCCCACACCTGGTTCCTCTGGGAAGGAAATATGGATGCAAGAGCCAGAAGAGCCTCCGGAGCACTCTGACTGAAATCCTCACCTGCAGGACGTGGGCACTCAGCAAACAAGAGGCCCCAGCCAGGGAAACACATGCTGCTCTACCTTCCTGTCTCAGATGTCGTCTGTCAGACATTTACAGGGATTTATTCACAGATGAGCTACAGAATTTTATTTACACGAAAAACTTAGCAAAAACTTTTAAAAACAAACACATTTGAGGAAAGCTTGCTCTGCTTGAGGACAATTAGCAAAGAAGAGAGGTAAAATTCATCAGATAAATTATCCATTATGAATTATTCCCATAATTTTATGGAAAACTTTAAATTAGTGCAAGATAAAGATCCTAATTCATAACTGCCTTCCCTGAAGCACAAGAGTATGAGAACTTCAAATAACTAGGCTTTGTTGAAAAAACTGAAGTGTAAGGCATACTGCTTAGGCCTTTCTGAGTCTTTAATAACTCACTTGTATGAACTTTATCAGATCTGTAGTTATGTCAAATTAATTACAGAAAATGAAACTAGGGCCATGTAAACTGAACTCATCACCAAGCACAGCCCAGACCCCTCAGGCCCTTCTTGGGTCTTACACACATGCACAAACACACGGAGCTCTCTCACAGGCTGCTATTGTCAGAAAATAAAATACTGTCTCTACTGCAGGCAAAAAAAAATAAAAAAGGCCCAGCCAGGCTAAAAACAAAACACACATTGTCTGGGGTTTTTGTCAGTCTTTCTCCCAAGGTCTGTTCATCTGCCCACTCTGGGGTGCCAGGAAGCCTTCTCAATGAAGTATTTTGGGAAAGGCCATCCCTCTTCACCTTATGCTGCCTGCCTCGTGCTCATATAAATTCTCTGCTGTTTCTTTGAGAATATCAGGTTACCACAATCCCTTTTGCTTGCCTGGATGCTCGGGATTTTAATCAGGAATTAATGTAATCTTTCCCAGTTTTAACAAAAAGACCTTTTCTGCTGCCACATATCTAGCATCTCCTTTGTTCTTTCTGTAGTTACAAACCCCCCATCCAGTACCCTACTATTCTGGCCTGTCCTTGCTTCCACTCAGACAAATGACAACACAAGGTGCACCATTAAGGAAAGCTTGGGGTTTATTTTAGCCTAAAAATTTTTACATTATAAGCCCATACCTGTTAAGGTACCCATAGCCTAAATATCCTTGTCCTCAAAATAAAATTTAATAAAAAATAAAATGAAAAAAAGCATTTGCTTTATCTGAACACAAAGAGATTCTCCATGGAGGAGAGAAAGCATAATTAAACGTTGGGGATGAGGTCACTGAAACTGGTACAGCATACCAAAGGGTTTGCATTGTAAAGATGAAGCATGGTATCAGTAACCCATCAGACTTATTTCAACTTACAGATGAACTGAGAGAACAATTTAATTGCTATTGAACACAGCAAAGAGGACTGCAAAACAAAAAGGCTATATTGCTGTGGAGAACTGCTGGAAGCACTTGAGCTTTGTGAGTGGCAGCAAGCAGCAAACTGGAGCCACACTTCCAGTGTCCTACAGCAATAAACAAATAAATAAACACACTGCTGTGAATTTGGACTGTCTATACATTTTCAAAGCACTTTTTTGCCTGCTTTGAGCTTACACTGCAGTGGAGTAAATGCTTATAAAAGGCTCATGTCAAGAAAAAAAAATCAAAACTTTCTTATCAAATGGTAGCCAAGAAGAAAGGTAATAAATTAAGAAAGATCAGAGAGATTGAAGTAAGCAAAATTAAGGTTCTGTTTGGCAAACATACTAATCCTAATAGGGTTAAAGGTAAATATTGATCATGCAAGCAGGCTGTGCAGAAAATAGGGCTTTCATCAAGGATGATAAATTAACCTAACCTAATAATAGAATGAAATAAAAAAGGGTAAAATAATACTTGATAGCCAAGGGGGAGCCTTCTATCAGATTTTTTTCTACTGTGAAACAATATCCAAGGGAAATGGCACAATTCACTTGAGACGTGAAAAAGAAAAAGGAAAAGAAAAAAGAAAAGAAAAAGGAAAAGAAAAAGAAAAAGAGGAAAAGAAAAAGAAAAAGAGAAAAAGAAAAAGAAAAGAAGAAAAAGAAAAAAAAAAAGAAAAAGAAAAAAAATAGACTGATGAATGCATTAGAAAAGCTACTGCTGAAAACTACCTTCCAATGCCTGGGAGCGCTCCAGGTGACCCTTTGTAATAGAACTACTCTCCATTACTGTTTTGTTTCTCTCTTTCTGAGCCTGTATTTGAGCCCATGTATATTTTGCCTTGGCCCTTAAATGAGATTGCATGATATATATCAACTATTGGAGAACATGGATTGCTAATGGGGGCTGATCTTCAATGTCCTTTTGTCATTATACATGGAAGATAAAGGAAGCAAATTAATAGCTTCATTTCATTTTTATTCAGTATACTATAATATATTTTCATGTTTGGAATTCCAATTTCTCCCAGTTCACTTTGTATCCAGTGTTGGAAGAGACATTTCTTTTATTTCTTAATATGCTTGAAGGATCTAAGGAAATTACAAAATTTAACAGCTTTACTTCAAAAATCCATGTAAGAGCTCCAATGACCACCATAAGCTGCATGGTCATACTGGACAAATTGTCTGAGAGTTTAGAGAATTTACTTATATTAACATCTGGAATATAAAGTAGATAAAACCCATCAGAGAGTTTGAAATGTTCCATTCATCAGTAAATCCATTATTCTTTTCAAAACCACATTGACCTCTTTCCAGTTATGACAAAAGTTTCCATTACCAGAGGTTTAAAGAACTTCTGTTTTTTCCCAAGCCTTTTAATATTTAGATGAACTCTGGAGTTTAGAAAGATTCGAGACTAAAACATGCTCTCAGCAATCTGAGTGAATCTCATACATCTGTTAGATGCATATAAAGAGGAAAAAAAAAAAAAAAATTATTTTTTTTTTTTCTGAAGTCCTTAACCACATACTTATCAGAGGAAGCTAGCTGAGTTGTCACTGATAGGAAATGGCAGATAGCAGGCAGGTGAGAACTCAGGGCATCCACTGTACCTTGTCCCTGTCCTTTCTCAGTCCCCAGAAGGGTAAGTTTTGTGTTGAGAATAACCCCAAAGGCCCAGCTTAGTCTTGAGCAGATGCAGGCACACAGCTGTGTACCTGTTGAATCAGCTAGTATACGAGGCCCGATTTTAGGCTGGTGGTAGGTGTTCATGCCAGCTTTCTGCCAGCTGAGAGAGAGGACATACAGTACCTGTTCTAGAGGAAGATCTGTATGCACAGTGCTAGCTACTCAAAAATTTTTGACCTGTTTGAACCATCAAGGTGTCTCTGTGTTACATGGCCATGGCCTTTTCAATATGGAATTAAATGGCCTAAAACTGGTTTTATGGTATCATCAAACCACAGCCTGCACTCTGGAAGGCTTCATTTTTGCATTCATGCCCTCAGGCACGTATCTGGGATGGGAAAGTCCTGCATGCAGGAGCAGCTGACATCCCTGGAGAGGGGGCTCACTGCCCCAGACACCACAGCAGTCTAAGGAGGCACTAGTGAAGGTCAGGACATGGAAAAAGAAGTGCAGGATAAAAGGGACACATTCCCCTGGGCAACTAGATGAAGATAAGCACTCTGTATGACTTGGCCGCATGTGATCCCCATGGTAGCATGCCTTCCCTTGGCTGCCTTTGATCTCACTACTGAAATACTGCCCTCCCTATTCAACTAGGCACCTGGCCTGAGGATGTCTTTGAACCTCAGACTGCTGGAAGCTGAAAGAATACTCTCAAGAAGTATTGCTGCAGCATCTGTCACTCTTTCCCCAGCACCTACTATTGGCTACGGTTAAAGAGCAGATACCCATCTAGAGGGAGTCTTAGCCTCACTCACTCCAGCTATTTCTATGTTCTGCATTCTGGAGAGGGTTTCAGAGAGGCCAGCGTGCTCAGCCTGTCCTGGCTCCGAGCAAAGCTGCAGCCTTCAGTCTTCCTCCTACTGCAAGCACCTGTTTTTCCAGAAAAAACTTTAATTACAGACTTTTATCATGAGGTTCTGACTCTCCTTAGTGAACCCCAAATGACAGTCATGCAAGAAGACCTCTCTTTACCCCTTGAGAAATATTTCATCTGTACATGTATTACAAATTGATCACAAGTTGCCCCATGCAAAACACAGAATTCTTTTGCAGAATCTGCCCTTTAACTTGCACCTCCGCCATTTCTTTCGGCACATGGCTTTTTTTGCCTATCATTAAGTCATGCTGGGATTTATCCTGGCATTTTCTGAAATTATTGCTGCTGGGACATGGCACCCTGAGAAGAAGGTCAGCCATGTCCAGAGGGTTTGTAGTGTGGCTAATTTCACTCAGACAGTGACCTGGAAAGGAAAGTTGCTAAATTGTGGGGATGTCTTTTGGTAACATAAATGCTTAATTTCGTTCTTGTGATTAAATCATTATGAAGCTACCACATGCTTGTGAATATTTGGGAAGAATTTCAGTAAGCCAAAGTTGAAATATCAGTCACTCAGAGCAGTTTTGCAGCAGCTGAGGTACATTCACAGGCCCAGGCACCAGTGCTTAGAGCACATGACACCTAGGGAAGTTGATTATAAGAACCAGAGATCGTGATATGGTTGTGGCATTGCCTTTTCCATGAGTGTTTGCTATAAAGAGGAACAGGTTTCTTTGAGGTTACTGAAGTTGCACAGACTGTAATGGTGTCTGCATCCTCAGGAATCTCAGTGAGGGCTTCTGAGTTCCTGTTCTTCCCCTGGGGACTGAGGCTGCTGCTTCCAGAGGTGCTGCCCTACACAGAGAGTTCCCAGGAGCCGGAGGCAGTCCCTGTGCACAGTTTCCCATACATGTCTGTTCCCTTGCATGTTTCCCATGCCAGCAGGATTGCAATGGTTCACGGGCACTCAACAGCTTGATACTCCTCCAAGCCTGTCCCCTTTCCTGAGAAACGCTACTAACAAACAGGTCATGGATAAAACTCTGGGCAAGCAATGAGTCCCCAGGGCACAGTGCTCTCGGCCACCCTGCACCCTTGGGCCCAGCACGGGTAACACAGCACAGCCGGCAGAGGCGAGGCCTGTCCCCAGAGGTGCTGCGGGCGCCCAGCACACCCCGTGCCCTGGTGAACAAGTCAGTCCTCCAGAGCTTTGCTGGACACCAAGTCTCATCCTCTGGGTTTGCTATTGCATTTCCTTCTTTGTCCAGTGTATTATTAACTCGTTTTAAAAACAAGAGGAGCGCACTCTGCCATCTTGGGAAGAGTGAGGCCAGCGTCTTCCCTTTGGAGGAGAGCAGCACAGACGGGCATTCCACACCGGGAGGGAGTGGTGCGAGAATTAACGCGTTATTAACACCTGGCATTGCCTGGCTTTAATAAAAGCTTGGGAAATGGGGTCGTGGGGCAGGTTTTTTGCTTTAATTAGCAAGAAGCGACTCTTCGGCCGCAGGCCCCGGGCGCCTGTGGCATGAGGCGGGCCCCGGGGCCGCTGCCAGGGGCCGCCCCCGCGCTCCCCGCCCTCCCGCCTCCTCCCCGCACCCCGTGACGGGCCCGCCCCGCCAGGCGGTAGCGGCGGGGAGCGGTGTGGCGGCGCGGAGGAGCTATGGGCTCGGCGGCGGAGCTGTTGCCGCCACCGCTCGGGGAATGCGAGCGGGAAACGGAGGCGGCGTCTGCCCGGCACCGACGGCGGCCGGAGGAGCAGGTGGGTGCCGGCGGGTGGGGGGTCCGGCAGGGCGGGCCGCTGCCCCGGGGACGGGGGGGCTGTCCCCGCCGTACGGTAGCCGCCTCTCGATCCATTTTCCGTGGTGCGAGTGGCTCCGCGCAGCGCTAGGCTGCGGCGGGGCTTATGCAACCCATCGGAGCTGCGTGGGGCTGCCCACGCGTGATGCCGGGGTATCCCCGGGGTAACCCCCGGCTCGCGTTCTGCCCTCCCAGACGCGTGTTCCGCGTGGAAGGGGATGGGAGCGGCCGTGCGAGCGTGGCGCTGCCCCGCACCCGCGTGGCGAATGTCTCCGCGTGTAAATAACTGGGGTCTGTGACCATCCCCGGGATCCCCCCAAGCGTTCAGCTCTCAGCCTTTCTGTTGAAGTCTTGTGCTTGTTCACTTAAGTGATAAAGCTTGAAATATTTAGGGAATTGAATGTATTGTAATCGGAGGGGGGAAAAATGAGCTCGTTTTTTAACTTGCCTTTTTTCTTCGGGGTACGCGTGCTTATGGCGTGGGGTGGCAGTGGGCTTTTCCCTCGGGAAATAAAAGGAGCTGTTGGTAACTGTAAAATGGCTTTCCATGCAGGCACTCTTTGTTTTGCAGGCAGCGTTGTCCCTCGCACTTAGACAAAGGCAGTGCTCTTAATGCACCTTTATAGATGTTCAGTTTAAAGAAAAAATTCAGCCTTTTTCATATTCGGTGCTTGCATGCAATGATCTGCTCTCAGTGCCTTGAGCAGTTAAGTAAGAGAAGTGCATTGGCACTCATCATTGCACAGGGGTGAACAGAGCTGCTGGAGGACACCCCGAAGGAGTTTCCAGGCAGTTTTGTGTAATTTGTTATTAATTTCTGTTGAGCGACCATTTACGTAAGTCAGTGCCTCTTCCTTGTCCCTTTCTCTAGAAAAACTGGGGCAGAGCAGGGCACGTACCTGAATGCAGGGCAAGGCCAGATGCTCTGAGAGAGGTGCAGCGGTTCCCTCTCTGTGCCCACGAGCCCTCCTGCAGGGTATTGCAGGAGGAGAGGCAGAAACATTCCCGAGTTCTGGCTGCTGCCTGCCTTCCCTGGAAAGAGAGGTGAAAAAGTGACATTGGATCAGCGTGGATGTGACTGCTCTCCAACTGGTTGTAACTTCTGGCTGAGGAGGGAGCTCCCTGCAGGTTACTACTGCTGCTCTCGTAGTGCCAAGTGCAGCGGCGTGGTTGCAGGGGGTGGTGGGGACTGAAGAACTTCTTTCCAGTGTTGCCTGAACGCATTTGAAAATGAAGTTGGTAAAGGTACCACTTGGGTGGCCATGGGCACACTTGGCAGAGACTCTCTTCCTACTCTTCCCAGGCACAGGTGGTGATTGGGGCCCTTTCTGACAAGTTGGGGCATAATGTTACAGTAGCAAGGCAGAAGTGCTTAGTAGGCCATGAGGAAGAAAGAAAATCCTTCCTGTTTACTGGAAGTTTTTCACTGTCATAGTGTGGTGTAATTTTTTTTTGCATGCTGAGGTGCCAGCAGCTGGACAAATAATAAACTAGATTTGGAAATAGGGAATATCAATTGGCTCTGTTTAATATACATATAGAATGTGAATCTTATATATAATAACAGGAAAAATAATCATAATTTGATAAATAGGAGTATTTTATTTTTGTATGTAAGGAAGACTAAAGCTAGGTGGGGACTTAGCAGTGCATACACTTGCTGCAAACTTTGACAGAAAGTCCCAGATTCTCTCTTGTTCAAGAAAAGCACTGACATGTAGCTGGATTTAGAGGGGCTCCTGGGTCATCAAGCTTAGTCATGTGCTGCCACATTCTCGCTTTCATGACTGTGTCTAGATATCTCTCAGTATAATCGGTTCCTCCTGCCCTTTCTGCTCTCATGGAGGGGCTCTTGCTGAACTGTTTTTGCATGCCATTCCAGCAGGCAGGAATCCTGTTTCCAGGCTGGCTTTTCACTTGAAGTCCCTCATGGAGGCCTGGCATTGTAGCTGTGTTTGCTGAGGGTGTGTGCACTGTTAAGGCAACTGCTGGTCCTCAGGCTGTGTTTTCCTGCTTCATGTTTTCTTCTGAAGTATGAATATGTGCTCTGCCTTAGTATAATGCGTGACAAAGAAATGGGTTTCTGCTTTCATGATGGTGTAAGTTCTTACTTCTCTCAGCTGGCATAAGGTAAAGCCTGCATAAGAACAAATCCTTTGGCTTCTTTGGAGAGTTTTTTTTAAGTGAGGATCTGGGGTGGTAACCTGGATGTGATTTGGTTTTTTTCCATTTCTTCCAAAATAAACATAATTTGGGTAAGATCATACCTAGTAACCTAATTCTAAAATAATACCTTCCTGACAAGCAGGACCTAAATAATAATGTATACACCCTTTATTATTTTTTCTCAAAAGAGTGTACTCTGTAGGAAATAAACCTATTCATTTAATGCCAAACCCTCTAGCTTTAATTTTCTATTGAAGCTTACTATTATGTCAGCAAGAACATGTTTAATGAAATTACTGACAGGTACATATTTAAAAGTCTAGAAGGATATGTCACTAAATGTTATACATAGCCTTTGGAATTCATTATTGCAGCAGACTGTAGAATTACCTACTTCTGTGATTAGATTTAAAAGCTGAACTGGATGAAATGTGATTAATACCCTTTGTAAGTTTGCAGGCAACAATGTGAATAATTACGTTATTTAGTCTTTGAAGCACTGCAGAACCTGGATAGTTTCTTCCACCTCTCCTGTATTGTATTGCTGAAGGCACAAAAAGATTCAGTTTCTCCTGAAGCCATGGGAGTAGGTTGCTGCTTCACCCTCCAAGTTCAAAATTTTTTCCTAACTAACTGTTGATAGTCAGGTGCACAAGTTGTCCTATATTTTCAATGTCGCTAGAGTCAAGGACCTCAAATCTCCTTCCCTAACCCACTTTTTAAAATAGGTTAGCCTTCGTCATATTACTACAGTCTAAATCTCATCAGCACCAATAAATGATCATAATAATCACAAAATAAGAATAGAAAGGTGGAATGCATGTGAGTGTGTGATACTAAAAAGTGAGGCAAAAGCCCTGCATTACCGGAGGGCAGGAGGTGGTGGTAGCAGGAGACACAACACCCTGTCTATCAACAAGGACTTTGAAGCCAAGCTGTGTTACAGCAGTTCCTGAAAGCCGTGGCATTGTGGCTCTCTTCTGTACTGAACATTGTCTGTCTCAGCAGTAATGGGTTTGAGTCTCTCACAGTCTTAAGTTGAAGGCCATTAATGGCAAAATTCCCGGTTGCTTCAGCGAGGGCAGGATCTCCAGCTTGCGCTGGTTTAGGATACATAAAATCCAAAGTGCTGTCCTATCACTAAGCTAAAGCCAATGCTTCTCCTAGAAAGTGTCTAAATGCAGGGTTAATATGTGATACATGTGGTTTGCAAGTAGATAAATGAGCTGAGACGGACACCTTTTCATTAATCTGAGTTTGTAACACTTTGGGATGTTTTATTATTATCTTGAACAGTGTTTTATCTCTTCTAATAGATGGGTTCAGATTTAGAGGGGCTATTACCAAAGGTTTTTTTGGTGTTTCCCATTGAGAATTATGTTGGAGAGGTGTGGGTGTCTTGGTCGAGTTCAGGCCTTGAACTTTTTGAGTAAATTTCCAATATCACTGGCATTTCTCCAGCATGGAAAGAATGAGCAGAAACATAACCAGAGTATAATATCAACAGCTTTGTGGTATTCCTCATGTAAATGTTTCATTGTTCATTGGACTGTAGGATGGATATGTGCTGTGTTTTCTGGAAGGGTGTCATTTCAGTCGTAAGTCAGTAGAGGCCAAGAATGGTTTAAACTTGTATGTGTGGAAACTGTAGTGCCTAAAGCTAGGAACCTTTTTCTAACTTACTCCATACCAAGATAATCTGAAAATTGTAGCTTTCTCCTGCTTGCAGTTAGGATTTCTTTCCAAACCAAAAATAGCAATACCTGACAGGGAGGGTTTAATCACAAATTGGTTCTGGCTCTACAAATTATTTAACTCTGCAGAGGTTCATAGCTACATAATAATACGCGATAATAACTTTCTAAAAGGCATTAGTGGGTTTTCTGAGGCTTGACTGCATTAGAAGAAAAACAGGAAAAAAAATCCTTCAGACATACCTGTAGCACCTGCAATAGATATGATAGTATGCTTTGCTTGAATAATGTAAAGATACCATTTTCTTAAAGTAAAAAGTATTCTTGAGACAGAAGCGAATAGAAATTTCGTCTAGGCAAAATTAACAGCTGTTGTTTTTCAGCAAGGCAAGGACACCACGCTGAACGTACAGTGGATTGCAAGCCTTGGGCTGGGTCAAGCTGACCAGTTTTAGTGGGGGAACCTTGGTAAACACAATTCTATAAAAATAAGTGTTGCAGGTGTAAGGACAAGATGGGTTAGAAACTGCTTTTGATCTAGTCCTGTAAAATTGCAGCATGGATGGGATCAAGTTACAGGGACAGTAGTAGGAGCATAAGGAAGAATGGAGACAGCAGCCTAAAATGGGAAAGAGAGGGAGCAGATCTGTACGTGGGGCAGGCAGGTTTCCTCTCCCTCAAACCCTCCCGTGGTGCTGGGTTCTTGTCTGTGACAATGTCTCATCTGGTGCCGTATTAGTGCAGAAATTTACTCCTGAAATTATGGGACCCAAACAGAGTTTGAGGGAAGCCTCGTCTGTTCTGCACACGCACAAGTTCAGTATCTGGAAAAGCCTTTTCATTTTCTTAACACAAAACCGCTCCTGGGATTTCAAAGTTTGTTCCAGCAACTGTTGAGCCTAAACTTGAGTTGCTGTAAAAGCTGACTAAAGGGAATATGGTTCAGTTGTTTTTCTTTTGTTGCTTGTTTCTATAGAAACAGTTTGTTTCGATTTTTTAAGTGGTGTCTAGATTCTTGCTATGAAATGAACATTAACCCAATATTTGTCTTGCGGTTTTTTATTTAAACTCACTCTAAATGTGTCACTTTTATTGGTAGCTGTTGTAAAGTATGTCTAGTATTAAGAATTTTTCTAGTTTTCTTGCATTTGGTTTTTTTTTTCCCCAGAGGAACAAGTTAAACTTAGATTTTCTGTCTTGCTTTTCGTCTGGAAGTGATGTATGATTTTTTTCTCATTTTCTAATCTATTAATCTTTTTCATATTTAAAAATAAGATTAAAGTTAGCCTAGAGAAATGAACCTGTTGTCTTTTTCTCCAGACAGTTGAAATTAATTTCTTTGTCTTAAGCCTGTTGGGTGAGTATCAAGATCTTTTTACTGCTTACGTTTATGAGGTCGAATACTAATTGTTAGCTTCATGCTAGCAAAGGATATGCAGGGATACCGTTCCCTTCCTGCTAGAGTAGGGGAGGGAGAAAATTGGAGACACTTCCAAAAAAATTATTTGCCCTTCTTGGGCAAATTTCACTTTCTTTTAGTAAAACATAAGAAATTTTTTGAAGTACGAGAAAGCAGGGTGAAAAAATCCTGGTCACGTGTAGGGTGTTAATAGTAACAAAACTGTCTAGTTTGCATATGTGGAGGAGTGAGAGGTGGAAGGCCTGAGCCCAGCCACCTGTGTGTCACAGGGATTCAGGCTGGTGCCCTGTGTTGGAGCGAGGCTGCGGTTCAGGGAAAGGGGAGACCACAACCTGGGAACCTGCTGTTGGCTGCAAATCTCCAAAGCCTGTCTGTGGCAATACACGGGCGGTCAGATAGTCAAGCACTGGTGAGATTGGGTAATTCATTCTTTCGGGACTTACAGTGCTGGCTACCTGATTGTCAGATATTTGTAGCGGTGTGTTGGCTGGTGCATCCCCCATCTGCACTCAACAGAAGTTGGTCTCTTATTTTGGAGGGGAGAGAATTTGTGGTTTCTTCCATCCTGGTCTCTGTCATCTGCTCACTTTCTTCTGATGTTTTTCTGTAAGATTGATCTTGACATATTTTCAGTTTTAGTTTGCATCCTCCAAAAAGAGATGACTTTAAGGCTCTCTTCTGAATGTTAATGTTACAGCTTTCAAAAATCTAGGAGTATTTTTCAGTAAGTAACTGTTCTTAAGTCACATCTCAGTGCTTTTTTTGACATTTAAGTGCCTATGGGCTTCAGCTATAAGACACACCACCTGTTGCCCAGAGTAAAAATAACAACTGGAGTAAAATAGATCATGAGCAGTTAAATACTGCAGAGGAAACATTTTACTTGAGGAGAAGGAAAATGTGCATGTGGGTGTGTAAATGTGATATCCCTACATTTCTTTAATATACTTTTTTAACATCTCAATTAGATGTCATAAACATGTTTGCTACTAAACTCCAAAGGGGTTTCTGAATCTTTAGGTGGAGCAGGTTCCTTATGTTCATCCTCTCCCTCCTCCCACAGAACAAAGGCTGTTGAACTTCATCCAATTATTTCACTCAAGTCAGTTACTTAGGATTTTTTCTTCCACGCACGCAAAAAAGTCCCAAACCAAACAAACCATCTCAAGATCCCTAGGCTAAGTGTGGAAAACTTTGGACCAAGCTGCTGCTTCAGCAAACGAAATGCCTGGAAGGCAAGACCATGACACTATGCCTGTTCTCCTCATGGCAAGTGCAGTGGTGACAATACAGGACTGAGAAGTGCTGTGGTCACTTTAGAGCTATTTGGTTTGTAGTCCTCCCAGATAATTCATCCAGCCCACGGCTGCCTTTCCTGGTGGCCCTGTAGGACCTCATCCATCATGCTAGCCTTGCAGCAGGGGTATGTGTGATGAAGCAGGGCTGTCTTTCTTCCAGGAGCCTGGCAGGAGGCACTGGCTGCAGCTGCCAGAGCAGCTTGGATCACTTCTTTCAGACTAGTTTCTTCTTTCCAGAGATGAAACCTGGGAGGCCCAAGTTCTGATGGGGGTGGCAACCCTGAGCACACAGATTTGTCTGCACAAAGATGTTGCAGTAGTTTGTCATGTGTGATCTGTGTGGAGTGCCCAAGATGGGCACCGGGCTCGCTTGCTGAGAGAAGTTCCATGTCTTTTGGAGAAGCTGCAGGGACTTCCAGGCAGAGCTTGGCAGTGCTGTGTAAGGACATCATTGATTTTGTCCTTCAGGGAGCTAGCATTGCTGATAGCAGAAAAAAAAAGTAATGCCAAAGTAATGCTAGATCTGTGCTCTCTTTGATTAGCCACCGGAAAATAAATTACCAAGTGTGTTGGGTAGGTGTGTTGTTCCCTTCTGATCCATTTCTGCTTGGTGTCCTCCAAGGGCTTGGCAAAGGTATTTGGTGTGATCTGTAAATGGTTGGGGCAGGAACGTTGTGCTCCCAGCAATTTGAGGGGAAAAAAACCTTGAACTGGCTACATTATACTACTCAAAAGGAGCAGACAGGGATCAGCCTTAAGACTGTAAAAAGCGCAGTGCCAACTTCATCCTGCTGTCCTAGCGAGTAGCATGAGCATCACTGCAAAGATGGTTTCTTTGGGGAGGGAGTATGTTCTGATGAGGTCTTGTGTTTCTCTGCGTGGTCAAAACACCCTTGATGGGAAGGGGGTAAACAAGAAAAAGTTGCTGCTGCCAGACTGGTGTGAAGCAGCCTCTGATGGTGACTTATGTGCTTTCCTGAATTTAGGCAGCAGTGAGTTTGAGTGAATGTGGTGGAAGTTTGCCAGAAACAAGGGCAGTTAGTGGTCAGAACATGTAATTTTGTGTGTTATGTTGATGACAAGCATAACTGGTAAAGCCACAGCCAGCTATTCATTGGGTTTGGTAGGTTGAGTTGACTTCACCTTCTCTGTTTTAAAGCGAGTCTAGGAAAACATTCAATTACATGGGAGAGTTTTTTTCTGAAGCACTCCAGGGATGTAGGAGCAGCAGCTGTACTGAAAGTAGACAGAACTTGTGCTTAGCATCTCCTCTGCGACCTCCTTGGAGACTTTCATTGTGAAAAAAGGTCCATCTTGCATCTGAGAAGGCACCTCATAGCAATCCTTGAAGCATCCAAGCCCCTAAGCCATTTGGCCATAACAGCTGGGTAAATTTGGTTACAAAGTTTCCCCTGTAAAGTTTTTCAGAGTTTGGATCTTCCAAGTTCTGAGGTTCTGCCAATAATGGTGGGAGACAGATGGCAGACAAAAGCTTTGCTGATGAAAATGTGATGTTTTGAATAGGAGGGAAGTTCTATAACACCAAACATCTGAAAAGACAAGAGAAAACTAGGTGCTTGATAGGCACCTTTGGGTACACAGGAAGCTTGTGAAGAACTTTGTGCCTATGTCCTGAGCAGTGGGACAGATCAGGCACTTCCCCTTCTGTTTCATATGATAAGTCTATTTTTAATTTTAAATAATTTAAAATAATTTAAGGGCAAAAATAAAAACCAAATATGAAGTGGAGTATGCAGTACTGCATCCAGCTCTGGAGCCCTCTGCACAGCAAAGACGTGGACCTGTTGGAGCAGATCCAGAGGAGGGCCATGAAGATGATCAGAGGGCTGGAGCACCTCTCCTATGGGGAAAGGCTGAGAGAGCTGGGGTTGTTCAGCCTGGAGAAGGCTCTGGGGAGACCTTATTGCAGCCTTTCAGTACTTAAAAGGGGGCCTATAAGGAAGGTGCGGACAAACATTTTAGCAGAGCCTGTTGTGATAGGGCAAGGGGTAATGGTTTTAAACTAAAAGAGGGTAGATTCAGACTAGATGTAAGGAAGAAATTTTTTTTATGCTGAGCGTGGTGAAACACTGGCACAGGTTGCCCAGAGAGATAGTAGATGCCCCCTCCCTGGAAATATTCAAGGTCAGGCTGGATGGGGTTCTGGGCAACCTGATTTAGGTGAAGCTGTCCCTGCTGAATTGCAGGGGGTGGGACTAGATGACCTGTAAAGGTCCCTTTCAACCCAAATTATTCTATGATTCTATGAAATATTTTTTAAATTATAAAACTATTATTACACTATATGAAAGCATTTAAGGAATATAAAATGAAAAGGAAATTGAGGCAATGAAGTCATATAGAGTGGCTATACATTTGTATAAAGGAATATGCCTGTGTAATTTGCTTTAAGGGTGTTGATGATCTCAGTATGTCTAAAATAAAATCACTTAGATTTTAAATTAAATTACAGTAAGGAGTAATTCATTACAGCAATTTGATAAAAAAGTTATATTGGGAAACGAATGTTCCCCCCGCCCCTCTAAATGTCTTCATTGCTCCTGTCTTTCAGAGTGAGGAAAGGCAAACAAATTGCTGCAGAGGAATTTGTACGTTCCCTCCTGTGTTGTGGCAAATGAAGTCTGGGGGTGCCCCCTGTGTAATATGTGTTAGCTACGAGGAGCAGAGCTGCTGTAGAGGCTATGAAGCATGCTTTTCCTGGGGCTAGTGCTCATCAGGGAATTCCCTCAGCCCCTCTTGATACACAAAAAAATCCTTAAAGTTACGAAGCCAAGACTGGGTTGTTGATTTTTAAAACTAGCAACTTTGAAACAGAAACTTCTTTTGCTTTTAAATGAGGAAGCTCTGTTTTGTTGGGAGGGGTGCTGCTCAGAATGGGTACATTTCTCTTTCCACATTTTTCTGTTAGGGGAGTGTCTGTCTGTCTGCGGAAGTGTCAGCTTCAGGCTGATTCACCAAGATTTAGTATGAAAATAGTCCTATGGAAATTGAGTCAGATGGGAACTTGCTGAAGATAGCCAATTTCTAAAAATGTTTAGAATAAAGTACTTTTGGGGAAAAAAATAGCATTTGGTTCTAAGGATATGATTTGAGTGCACTGGCACATATGTGGGACTGTATGCTGTTTTCCTATTGTCCTGAAAATTAGTGAGAGAACTTCTAGCTGCTATGTTAAAGCTTATTTAATACTTTTTAGCAATTTGGAGTATTGTAACATTACTGGTGTTTGCCCTAATGGTTCTGGTTTAGCTGCACCTCTCAAGAAACGTATTTGTCCAACGTGAAATACTATGCAATAGTAAAGAAAAATGCCATCTGTGTTTTACAGCTGATCATCTGTTTTCAGCTTTGCTAGGTTTTTGCAGAGTTGCCTGAAGCAAGACATACTCAGCTTGAATTAACTGAAGCAGACTTTGAAATCTTGAGAATTTCCATGATCATTCTGAAAGGTTTTTGTAAGCTCTTGAAAATATTTGGAAAAATAACTTGACACTTGTTTTGTAGTTAAACACACACTTGTCAGTCACCGTGCCTAGAAGCTTGCTTTGCATAATTGCTTTGGGGATTCATTAATCTACCCTTGTTTGAGAAGAGGAGGGTGAGAGGAAGTCTTACTTAAAAACCACCACCAAACCATAAATAAAAAGACTTGGACAGCCTAGGTAAAGTGGAATTTGCTGTGTACCCTGCTTAAGAGACTGTGTGCAACTTCTTGCTGTTAGCTTATCAAAATAGAATGGGGCTGCTAGGGAAATCCGGTGTCTTCCAACTGCCTCATAGCAGGAGAGACGTTGTCAGTGTGGACACGTACAGTTCATCGTGCTGAGCTGGCACAGTGGGATGGAGCTCCTGGAAATGCTTGTGCCTGCTGGTGGGCTCCTTGCCATCACTGCACTCCGCTTGCTCTGTGCGAAGGCTACCAGCAACTTGCTGACTACCATTCATAATCCAGGGGTAAAGCAGGAATTCACTTGTGTTCCCCCTCCTGGTTGCGCTGGCCCCTGGCTCAAAGCCTGAGCTGCTTTGCTAGAAAATGTAGTGATTTCTCCTGCAGACCTTAATGCTTCTCTCAGGAGTGGTCTCTGTGCCACTCGATGAGAGCTGCACTCCGATCCATCTGCCAGCATCCTGTAGGTACGTGTTCCCTGGCATCTCTGCAGGCAGGAAGCTAATAAATATATTTTTCCTTCCCAGCACATCCTTTGCTGATCAGTGTACCACTTAGGCTCTTAGTTTGTCCCCCTGTGCTCTTCGGGAATAGAGGGGTGAGAGTTTCTGTAGAGATGCTGTGTTCCCCAGGAGTGTATGTATGAACTATTTAGGTTTCCTGCACCCTTCCCTTTCTGGGATTCAGTTCTGAAGCTTAAACCAAAATCTTTATGAATAAGCAAATAAAGAAGCACAGAAGCACAAATAGCTGAGGGACTGTAGGGGTTTTGTCGCACGTTTTCTTTTCGGAAGCAGCTGTGGTGCTTTACCCAACCTTCATTCGGTCAGAAGGTTCTGCGCTGTGGCCTAAAGTCTGGCCTAGGAAAAAAACTATTGGCTTCCTTTGGTCTTTGCTGGATGTTTTTCTGTGGGAATGGGAATTCACTTTATTACGTGCTTTCTAATGGAGAGCCTGGCAGTGCTGTGGGAGTGAAGTTCTCTTTCTTCACCAAGACCATGCTGTGTAACCAGGGACGCAGAAAGGCTTTCACCTTTGAAGACAGAACTAATAGACATACTTGCTTTGAATCCAGGAGTAGGCTAATTGCACACAGAGTTTGCAGGCAATTTGTTGGACCTGTTGATGAGCTGACTGAAATATTGATGAGTAGCCGCTGCGTTTTCACTGCTGCCTAATGGAAGGGTTAGAAAACTCAGGTTCATCATCTTGAAAGCGCATTTGCCCTGTCACACCCAAATGGAAGGCAATAAGGTTTTGTGCAAAGGGTATTTGGACACTGGGAAAGGAGAGATGGGATTTCAAGCTCTAGTCTAGTTACAGTTTACGTGTTGAAACAGTCACGGTTTCTGCGGTGATATTTAAACATGGTGTCTTCATCTAAAGATGTGCTTCTGCCTTTCCATGCATTTGCTCCATCATTTTTCTTCTTGAAAAAAGTGCAGAACTTGATTCCCCTCCCTTTGCTGCTTTGTATGTCCACTTTACATCTGTGTGGTCCTTGGGTCTGTCTGCCATTGCCTGACTCTCACGGATTTCAGTGCCAATGTTGGCATGGATGTTTGCCTTCCCTGGCTGAATCCAGTGCCCCTCTTTCAGTGGTGATAGTCCTTCAGTTACCACTTTGGTGCAAAATGCTTCATAGTTTGTGCTTATAGCTTTGTATCGTTCTTGTGGTTCTGAAAATATTCTGGAAGTAATGTATAACAAATCTACTTCAGTAAAACCCCCTCCTTGAAATGACAGGCATCTAATTCCACTTTGGTTGCCCTGACATCCACGTTGTGCAGACAGGTAAGATGCATGACCTACAGGAGAGCTTTACCCCTCTAGAATGGTATCTGGAGGAGAGACAGGCTATTGTATGTTTGTAGTATCGCTTCAGATGTCCCAACTTTTGGGCAAGTGAGTGGTGTCCTTAACATTGTACTGAAGTCACAAGCTATCTAACATTTTCTTGATTTAAGAGTGGCTTTATTGCACGTATATCTACACACTCAAGTAGAAACAGATGAGACTTGTTCAGAATCACAGTAATAAGAACTGATTGTACAACATATTTCCTAATTTTGTCTTCTGTCCACAGGTCCAGCAAGAACAAAGAAACCACACTGCAGAACCTGTAATAGATGACTATAAAAAGATGGGGACTCTCTTTGGTGAACTAAACAAAAGCCTTATCAGAATAGGCTTCACGAGGATGTACTTCGGAGAACGGATAGTAGAACCTGTGATAATTATATTCTTCTGGGTTATGCTCTGGTTTCTTGGCCTACAAGCTCTTGGACTGGTTGCTGTTCTGTGCCTTGTCATTATTTATGTACAACAGTAAAATTTTATAGACACTGTTCAGATCATGTATTTCACCACTGTCACTGTGTCAGTGGATTTGTGTGTTTAAGTATATGGGTGGCATATCAAAAGCTGCAATGTTTCAAATTGCATTTTGCTGAACTTCCAACATCTGGGGTGAGGGGGACTAAAATTAAGCATTTTAGGCAAAGTCAGCAGTGCCCTACTACATCTCTGAAGGGGGAAAAAAAGGAGATATTTGTAATATAATGGTGTCTAATGGTGTTTTCTGTACTCTTGGGGCCTTAGTCCAAGGATTGGCTTTGTGTCCTTTCCCCCAGTGTTCTTGCTTTGTATAGTGAAAATTTTAAGAAGAGACTTGATGTGAGTGTCCTGTTTCACTGTTGGGAGGACTCTGTACTGTCTGTTCCCTGAATCTGCATAATTTGCTAGGTTTTTGCTGAAAAGCTAAATCCACATGAGGGAAGCTTGCTAACAAACCTACAATGACAAATTGAAGTTGAATACAACTTCTCAACACAAAAGCGTCTTGGGTTAGTATAGTTTATAGCAAGCTTTCCCCCAGGGAACAAGCTATGCCAGCAGAATGCTTTTATACTAATATTAGTGGCTACACCCAAGGCTTCAGCTGTTGTTCAGGAGGAATCGCAGTCCTGTATGGGCCAAATGGTCTAATGTAGCTCTGCCTTGGTTTTAGAACTGTACTTGGCTCCTGCTGCTATTTTTTTTTTTTATACTTGCTCTTTCCCCCAGCCCTCTTTCTGAAGATAAATGTTTGGATTATTCATGGACTTCGTAGGTAGTTACAGCTGCAGTGCTGGAGAGTTGCCATTCCAGAGGGCAATGCTAGAATATTGTCTGCTTCCTCTGGGTCGCGTGTGAAGTGTCTGAACAACCAGATAGATTATCAGGCCACATCTCTTAACGCTTCCCTAGTTTGCTGCAGTGTGGACACGACACAAGCTGGAAGCTTTGCGTACATAAGCAAATCAGACTGGTTTCCTCACACAAGACAAGAATGTAGTTGAAATCAGGTGGTCATTTTATTTAGTAGTCTTAACTGATGCATTTCCATGCTAGGCAACAAAAATGTGTATCTGTCTATGTCATAGGCAACACAAACCAGAGAGTAGGATATATACGTTCAGGAGTACATGCAAAATTCACATCCCTGGCGTGACTCCCAGGGAACCAGAGTATTGAATCTTTCCAATTTATGCTCACTTAAAGAAAAACAGTAAAATGAGAATCTTTACTAAACAGGCTACCAATTTAATATTTGCTGTACATTACTTCTAGTAAGAAACTTAATTGCCAAATTGACTTCATCTATGGTTAAGTGAAATTGTGTGTTTACTTAAAGAAATGTAATAGATGTGAAAATTACAGAAAACTACTTGACCTTTTGCAGGGACTTTTTCCCTAAACATTTTTATACTAGCAGAGATAGATTTGTTGAAAATGCTGTCTTATCCAGTGACTTTGGAAGCTGAAGGGAGCTTCTCTGTGGTCCCAGTCCTGCAACTGGATTCTCAAGGCCAACTCGATGCCTACATGGATCATGTTGGGCTCTCTTTCCAGGACCTTTGGCCCCAGTCCTTACAGATTTTCCTATTAGTGAAATAATTATTATTTAGGGCAGTGAACATAAAGGCTTAACAATTTAAAAATCTTTATGTGCCTAAATGCCATCTGCAGACACATCTCTGTGCTTTTCTAATGAATGTGTAGTTACCTTCTGAGGAGCCAGGTCTCCTCTCCAGATCTTCAGATGACCTTGACTGCAGATCCACAAGATTCTGCTGAGCTGACAGGACTTTGATGGAGTGGGACCGAGGCCCAGCTGTGTGTTGAGATGGCAACCTGCATTGGTTGGCACCTAGTTAAATAGTTATGCTGATTGCAGGGAAAAGTATGATGACAGAAGGTATTCCTGGATACAGGGGTTTGTTGTTCACAGCTGGAAGTCCCAAAATGGCAAGTACAGCTGAACTCAGAGGCAGGAGCTCTGTACTCACAAGTGCCTAGGGGTAAACTTTGGGTTTGTTTCAAGTCCCTTAGGAATCAGAACATCTGTTTACACCTTTGCATATATATAATGGTGGGTTTATGTGTATTCTTCTCCCGTATAAGGGCTGAACTACAAAAGCATCTTGTCATTAAACAAAAATCCTTCCTTTCTTCTCACAATCAAGTTAACTGTTCAGAGGATCCCATCTAATTCCTTTCATCCTGTAGGAAAAAGCGTGTCTCTGATATATCCTTGTTGCAGTAGTAGTCTTGTGTAAAGACCCTGTGCTGTGAGAAGGCATGTGGTATTTCCCAAAGTGGTGATTTTGCTCTGTACGTAAGGACTGGGGAACAATGAACCAAGGGTGTGACTGACAAGTTCAGCAAGGAAATTGTTTCTGTGCATGTAACCTTTTATTATGTTCATAACTACAACTGTTTCACTCATGAAGTCACTTCAGTTCTTTTGATGTTTATGTTTGTGTATATGTACTCTAGGGAAAGGTAGCTTTTGGACTAAGATTGTGTACAGTGAATGTTTTACATGGTTTCTCTTAAGGGTAACTTACTCCGTCTTGTCCTTCATAGAAGTTTTTCATTTTGAAAAATCTGAAAAAATACCCCTTCTAATGGAGTGAGGTTGACTGAAAATAAAGATAAATGATGTATTGCATGGAAGATACCCTTTGCCTGTTTGGTTTCATATATTCCATTGTATATAAGAATTTGCACCAAATCATCTGTCCTCCTTCTGTGCTATACTATCTTCCTGTCATTTGCAGAAAGGGAAAGAGGAGTTAAGGAAAAAAGGGGACTGGGATATAATCAGATGTAAAGAGTGGAAAATGAAATGCATGAAAATGATGCATATATGTGTCAAAAGAAATACAACTGTAAATGTGTGCCAAAAGTGAGGGGGGATTGATTGCACAGTCCTTGCATTGTGTTCTTTCTTCCATCCACATGTAGTTCCAAGGCAGAGGAAGCACCAAGCATTCAAAGGATGTCCCTAGCTAAAAAGCAGAAGGTTAACTTAAAATTTCACTTTTGTCTATATAGTAAAAATTGATAATGTTATTTATATTGGTATATACAATTATTCTTGATAGAACTGAAAGCACCTTTATGTATCTGTGTGTAGGGCTGTATGAAGGAATTATGTCCCTTAAATCTGTGTTAAACAACAAATGATGTCATTCCTGCTGGTCAGCGTAACACATCGAAAGCTTTTTACATAACCTGTTTTTTAAAAGATGGACTCTTCAGTACTGTTTCACACCCACCAAATGCATAAGTGTTTGAACTACTGTGTACAAAGAAGAAGCTCTGTGTAGGAGAGTCTAGGAGAACCCTGCTTGCACTGAAAAGTCATCACATCAGAACTGTCCATATAAAAAGGAAAAATCATATTTCTTAAACTGTATTAAATGAATCCTATGGAAAGCACTTTGTTATTCTTTCTAATAAAAAGTATTTGTCATCAGTGAGAACTGAATTTGTTGTGGTGCTTTGTTCAAAGTTACTTGACTCCTTTCAGAATTTCCTGGTAGGCCCAGATGAAATGGGGCAGCATTCAGATATCTGCTGAAATCCTTTAATTTGCAGCTGCAGTTTTACTGTTTGCCTGCATTAACACTAGAGCAATTAGAGAGGATTTTTTTTAAATGGGCACATGTTGGTTAGTTTTACAGTGCTTCTCTCTTCTAGATTATGGTTACCACACTGCAGTTTGCAGTTGCCAAAGGTCCAAGAGGGTGTTGCAAACATGTAGGGTAAAGTACTGCTGGTAGACTGGCAGCAGGATTTTGAGACTTGGTGTGTCAAGCAACATGTGGTTTAGGGTTATTTCAAGCTTATGCAGGCAGGTGGGCTGCTAATTTCTGTTAAGTTCTGCCCACCCAGTTTCTTCTGAGAGTACCTCCAAATGCATATAAAATCACCAGTATTCCTTCTGCACTCACTGAAGAAACTGAGCTTTTATCAGCTCCATTTTACACAGAACCAAAAGGGGATGAGAATGGGAAAAGGGAATTGGACTTACAGAATGTTTTTAACTTGTGTGCAAGCTTGTAGTCTTAATTGTAGTCTTGTACTATCCAGACAATGTTCTTGTCTTGTATGCAGTTGTCACCAAGTCTTTATATCAGCCCCAGCATATATATATTTTCCAATTAATAGGGAAGTGAAGCAGCTGAGATAATATATCCCTTTTCCCAAAAAAATTACTGAAAAAACTGTCCCCCACCCCCAAGGGGCAGGAGGGGTGTGACTGGATGAAGCCCTTCTGATGACAGGAGCTGCTCTTGGTGAAGCCTCAGGTGAACTAGCTTTTTCCCAGAGCACAGCAGGCTACCGGAGTGCCAGGGAAAAGCATTGCCTGGCCCCAGGCATCACTGAAACAGCAGGGGTCACAGTGGCACAGAAGGTTTTGTGTTCATTAAATATAAGTTAATTAAGCCAAATTGTTTATTGGCTTGCTGTGGTGCATCACCTTGTGTCCAGAATGAACATTGCTTGCAGCAAATGTTTCTGCTTCTGGAACCTGTATGTGTGTGTCTAGGCATATTTTAGACTTCCCATTTACTGTTAATTGCATTTTAAAGCATTACAAGGGAAAAGAGCTCATCTTCCAGTCCTCATTTGGATGATGATTTAATTCATATATGTGAGAAGGGAGCGAAATCAGTCACTGGCAAACTGTCAAGGGCTTCCTCATGGAGGAAGAAGCTGCTAACCAACATGTAGGTGATGAAGGTACAGGAGACATGGGTTTGCATGCTGTCCAGAATGAGTGGCAGAAAGTGACCATTTTTCTGTCCTAATTCACAAATAAATTATCTGTTTTCTAATGTAGTGATCTTCCTCAAGCTAGCTGGAACATACTTCCCAGGTATAAGAAGTCTGTAAGAGGAAGATGAATTAGGGAAAATCCTTTGGAAACCAAAATCCTGTTCTGTAAAGTGTCAGACATTAAGCCAGCTATGTGCGCTTGCAGCCCAGGAGGCCAACCATATCCTGGGCTGCATCAAGTGAAGTGTGGCCAGCAGGTCGAGGGAGGGGATCCTGCCCCTCTACTCCACTGTCATGAGACTCCACCTGGAGTACTGTGTCCAGTTTTGGGGCCCCCAGCATAAGAAGGACATGGCCCTGTTGGAGTGGGTCCAGAGGAGGCCACAAAGATGATCAGAGGGCTGGAGCACCTCTGCTATGAAGAAAGGCTGAGGGAGTTGGGGTTGTTCAGCCTGGAGAAGGCTCTGGGGAGACCTTATAGCACCTTCCAGTACCTGAAGGGGCCTACAAGAAAGCTGGAGAGGGACTTTTTACAAGGGCGTGGAGTGATAGGACGAGGGGTAATGGCTTTAAACTGGAAGAAGGTAGATTTAGGAATTAGGAAATCTTCCTTCTTCATTAGGAAGACAATCTTTACCATGAGGGTGGTGAGACACTGGCACAGGTTTCCCAGAGAAGCTGTGGCTGCCCCCTTCCTGGCAGTGTTCAAGGCCAGGTTGGATGGGGCTTTGAGCAACCTGGTCTGGTGAGAGGTGTCCCTGCCCATGGCAGGGTCTTGGAACAGTATGATCTTTGAGGTCCCTTCTAACCCAAACCATTCTGTGATTCTATGATGTCTCTTCTTGAATGAGGTTTGAGTTCTTAAGTGCTTTGGCTTGTTAATTCCTTATTTTGAACACTTCACCTGGTTATCCTTTTAAATCATTCTTTCACTCATGTTTTTTCTAAAAGGTGTTAATACCAGTCCCAATTTCTCTGTCAATAGCAGTTACCAGTGGGGTGAAGGCAACCCATGCATACAAGATGGCAGGTCTCAGGGAGAGACTGGTGTGCCTTTAGTGCTGCCTGGCCTGCTGTCACAAAGCCCTAAAGCAGTTCCTTTGCTGTCACTTTCTGTATTCATGCATCTTGTGAGGTGCTTAGCGAGAGCTGACAGTAGCCAAGTACCTGATTTCCTTGGGCATTTCAGTCCCTTGAGCTTGGGACTTTCTGCTGAACAGACTCTGCTGCTCTGCACACAACTGAGCATCCACCTGTCTCATTACGGAGTGGAAATATACTCCATCATACTGCGGTCATGTCCTCCTCCTAATCAGATTAGGAAAAGTGAGATGATGCAGTTTTCCTGAGAGAACAAACATTTCTATGCCTTTAAGTTTACTTCAGTAAGTCTCTCTGTCAATCTTCCTGTTGCAGAGAAGAAATAAAATTTAAGAGTCTATTACCCATTTTTGATATTTAGTAGATAAGAGAACCAAAGGCATGCAAATATTTGAATAATTTGTTGGTTTTTTTTCATTTTGATTCCTAGTATCTTAATTCCATCTGTGATTAGAGAGATAAGAAAGTATTTGGCTGAGCTCTGTTAGCAATGGAGTTAACTCGGCTCTTCGTTAACAAATTTTTATCCCGAGGTCTTCAACAGGTACATACAAATTGCTGTTAACAAGCCTGTTTTTTAGCTTTCACAGTCTCTATTTTTTCTTGTTCTAATGCATTAGACCAGCTTTTCCTTTTTTTTTTTTTAAAAAAAAGTATGTTTTGGGGAGTGTCTGCTCCTTGCCATCCATGTACCTCAGTGGAGATGGGACAGTTGGACAATTAGTGTTTTGACCCTGCACTCAGTGTGGGTTTTGTCATTGCTGAGACCTGCCTGTCTTGTCAGCTGGGCTTCACCAGCTGGGGGGGACTCCTGTGCTAAGAAGCAGGTAGGTTTTAAAGTATAGTTAAGGCTTGAGATTAATGGAATTTACTTGTGCAGTGGTGGCGACCCTGCAGCTTCCCAGGAGACTTAAGACATGTCTTGTAATGACAGGTTTTTGCAAGGAACGCTAGAAAATAAGTGAAAGACACTGCAAAAAGAATTCAGGTCTTCATGAGTAATTCTGCTCTGCCATTAATGCTGTCTTCTTCCATGTTGCTACAAAAAATAATAATTCAATGTATTTTTAAATCATCCACTTGAGACAGGTAGCACAGATCCTTTTTGACACTACCCTTCTCCCATCTTTTCTGAAAGCTTCCTGATTGCCACCTTTATTTTTTCCCTCCAAATCCTTGTGTAATACAAACAGAGAGGAAAAAAGTGTCTCTATTTCCAGATAGAAGGCACTTGCTTCCAGTGCAGTGGCAGTGCAGGCTGCTTTTTCCTTCCCAAATGCTTCAGAGATCTCCTGGGGAAACTTGGAAACCATTTAACTCGGAATCAGCTCTGCTTCTGTTTGTTTTTCCTTGTTTTGATGAGTAACATTTAGAAGCACGTTTCTGGCTGAGCTTACTTGGATCTGCTGCCGCATCCTAAATAACTCCCACTGTAGGAATCCCTAAAAGAAGACTGTAGTGTTTTCGGACAAAGTCCCCAGGACCAGATTCAAATTATAATGGAAGGAGCATATTCCACTGCCTGGCACACCTCTTGGTCCCGCTCTAACCGGTCTCGTCCCCTTATTTTCCTTGAAGAATCTGTCCAGAACCCCCTCTCTGCAAAACCACTGTGAAGATTGAAAGGGGGTTTTCAGCCTGCAATAACCTTCCCTCTAACAGAGTCAGGAAGAAGTTTGCCAGAACTAAGATGTTTAACTGTCATGGGATCTGATACAAAGCAAAGGTTTTGGGGAATTTCCCGTAAAACGGTGAAGTAGTGAAATCTTTCATTCCCTTCCCTCCCCTTTCAGCACTGTTAATGATTTATTTGCTACATGCCTAGTGTTTTTTTTCAAGTTTGTGTTCAATGAATATCAGAGTTAATTTTTATCTCCTGAGTAGTGTTGAGCTGTGACATTTTCCTTCTCGACATTTTTGCAATACGTTTTTATTCAATCCCATTGTTGGCCCTCCTGAAAGCTCATTAGATGCTGCTGTTGACAGAGAGCAGAGGGCAGTGATCCTGCCCTGTCCAGTCCTGCCCAGAACAATGTCCTTGTGTTGCCTCTGTGTCAGCCTGGGATCCAAGGTGTGTTCCCAGCAAGGCCTGCACCGTGGCGGGTTTGAAGCAAACCTGCATCCTGCCTTTCTGCAGGCTCTAGGGAAAAGCCTGTCGGGACTGTCTCATGAGCTCACTGTTTCAAAGGCTGATGTGTTTCATGGCAGAAGTCACCCACATCTCCAGTGACCTTAAAGAGGGGAGTGCACACTGCCTCTCCTCTGACTCCGTGACAGTGCCTAGGCAAGGATAATTTTGTCTCTTTAGGGGACTGTAAAGCTTTTGCCTAGATTTCTGACTGATGGGTTAGGAGGAACCCTTTGCCAAGTGCGTAGTCGCATGGACTAAAATAGAACAGGCTCTAAACTTTAAAAACAAACTAAGTGTAGGCTTCTGCTGTTCTCCTTTCTGGCTTTTTATAAGGAATACAAAGAATCGTTTCTTTCTGGAATAAAGAAGTAGCATTTCAACTATTCTTTTGTAAAATGAAAACACTAGTCTTTAAATAACACATCTCATTCCACCTCCCGGGACATCCTGAGGTTTCCATATGTCTTACAATTGCCCGAAGAGCTGTGCTAGGGCCTGTGTCCTCCTGGCGGCTGTGCTCCAGCAGCCAGCATGTGATGCCAGCTGAATGCATGTGGGTGTCTTCTGGGTGTTTCTGAATCAATGTTGCTTCAGTGCTGAATTCTCAAAAGGGTTTCATTTTGAGGAGGACAAATGGAGCTTACTGTATCAAAGATGTACACAGGCACAAAAGTCCATGCTGTTATTACTAGAAAAAGCACTGAAGCACTTTCCCTGAAAAATTTAGCAGTTGATGGTGCCATACATTGTGATGATTATCTTTATTCATCTCTTCCTGTTTCAACGATTTTAACAGCAGAAATCTGCAGAACCGTTCTAGCGTTGCAGTTCACGGATGTGTAATATTTGTTACCTTCCCATCTGGGCAATGAGCTGTCACAGGCAAAAAAAAAGTTATTCAACCTTGGATTTGCTTCTTTTAGGATTGTCCTCTTCATATTCTGCTAGTAGTAATACACACATGAATGGAAACTACTGTATTATTTAGAAGGCTGGCACTACAAAGCCCAGTTTGAAATATCTTCACAAAGGATTTTTTTAAAAAGATACTGCACACAGCATCTTAATTTATGTCGGCTCTTATTTCTTGAAACGGGTCCTTCATCTTATGCATCTGGAAAGGGGCCACCTCCTTCCCTAAGCTGTGTCTGGCATTTCACTGGCTCCTGTTCTGGTCCCCAGCCCAGCTGTTAGTGTTGTACACTTCTTTCTTTATCATAGTCACATAGAACTGTTCTTGAAAAGTGTCTTGCAGATACAAAACAAAAGCTCACGTGCGGATGGGAATGAATTATTGAATGACTTTAAGGATCACAAGGGTGTTCAGCAATGAAAGGCAGCAACATCAGAAAGCCAACAGGTACAACTCATACAAGCATGTTATTTGTCAGTTTAGAACAAAATCAGGTGTGGATGACTTAAAATAGAACTGGGACTGACTACTGAGTTCTGGGTGGCCTGAAGAGCTGTTGGTTGCGTAACTAAATCCCGCTTTTATTTGGTTTGCCTATGTCAGCTGTGTTTTGTACAGTCTCCGAAAAGATCTCCAGCTCTTCTCAGCAATGTACAGCCTGGACATGTGCAAGCCAAACTGCAAATTTGTCCTGGTACTTAGAGGCACTGTAGTGCCTCTCTGCATCAGTTCCATCACTATTTTCAACTGCTTCTGAGCATTTTTTCAGTACTTCTGGACTCTAATATGCTAAAGCATGTTCCTGCTTCGTCTCAGAAAATCCATTTCTGCTCCTCAGAGGGGCTCCCTGCTTGTTTGTCATAAATGCAGAGCAGGAACCAAGCTCTGTAGTAGCATTAACTTGTGCTGGATGCAGAGTGTCATACAAGGAATTTAAATTATTTGTGTGTGTCATGGCTCACTTTTGAACTTACCTTCAGCAAGCTCAGCTTTTTTGAGCCTGTTGTGATCATAATGGGGCTTTGATACTTTCATATGTGAGTCTTCTCCTTTAAGAAACAAAATAACAATAGCTTTAAGCCTTTTCCTGTGTTTGGCTTTTCCAGGAAGCTTAGCACATTTGTATCTTTTGCTTGCATTTCCTATTTTGCCGTTTGAACAGTGAAATCGTTGAACTGATTGCCTGAAGCCCAGACCCCTTAGAGTTAGCTGGAAGCTGCTGTCCTTTCTAAAACTGCTTACTTGAGATTTCCCCCGTGTGTGCTCTATGTGTTATTTCCATAATAGAAAACTTGTCCTTAGTCACAAAACTAGATAAAATATAAAGTGAGTTTACTTCTTAGAGCCATACATTTTTGATAACTGATTTCATAGCTAGGAGAAATGGGACAGATCCAGCCCACCTGTAAATCAGTAAAATATTTATACAATATAGGAAGAAAAAGGGTAATAACTCAGACAAGAGAAACAAAGAAAAGCTGTCAGACTGGAAGTTTTATAGGAGAATTCTTCACAGCAGGGTCTGTACTCTTGTTTACATTTGCAGTAGTGATGGTACCATGAGGATTAGGCATGTAAAAAACTCACAAAAGCGATAGGAAGGATTATGCAAGAATGTGTCGGAGTGAAGGCCTGGAGTTAAAAAAAGAGAAGTGTGGGGGAGTAAATTTCATAGTATGGTGTGCAAGATCATATAGTTCTGAATTAACAAGAAGGCATTCTAAGAGCTCATCTGTTACAAGTGACAGAGGATAGCTGGAGTTTTAGCTGAACACGGGATAAACAGGAGCCGAGAATAAGATGTGGCTGTCAGAAAATACAATCCTAGGATGTTTAGGACAACATATTTTAACCATAGACATGTAATAACGCATAGCATACACTGAATTTTGTTAATCTTTTATATAGAGAGAGATATAGATAAAAATATCAAATTGAATCTAGTACAGAGGCAATTTCATTAAAACTACAATCTTACGAAGCTGGTTTGTTTGTAAAGGTAAAATGAAGTCATAGCACAAAGCATAGGGGGAAACTAAGTGAAAGGGTGATGTTGGCTGAAGGGTAATTATGTAAAAACTGTCTGTTAGTAACTTTAGTGCAGATATTAGGAAAAATTTCAAACCCCCATTTGATTTGATTTAAGATTCTGAAGCAGTAGCATCAGCGATGACAAGAACTGCAAACAAGTTTGTTTCCAAGAGATGCTATGGGATGGTTGCCTGCAAGAGGGGAAGGCTGGACTCTGGCTCTGAAGCAGATTTCTTCTAGTTCTCAGGTACAGCTACAACTAAAAGCTGAGCTGAGTTTTGCCTGCATTCTTCCAGAGATGTCAGTGCAGGGCAGCCACGTTAAGTAGTCTGCAGAGATTGCCTTTTTGCTCATTTCCCCTGTCCTGGTTGTGAACACGCTGCAGTACTGTGTGTGTATCATGCAAAGAGATTCTTTAATTCCAGCTTTGTTCTGACTTTGGCTGGGTTAACTGAAAGATTCATTTCTGAGATAACACAGTTTATAATTTGTTTAATACTGTTTTCTGTTTCCAAATATCTGATTTCTCTGGCTTGGAGGTAGGAATGATATTATTTCCTATTGAACAACCAAGCTGATATGATCTGTGTTAGCATCAGTGCAGTGGGAGAAATAAAGGAGTTAAATGATTAGGCTCTTAAGTTATTGCTAAATTCTGCTTGCTTGTTTTTGGTTTGCTCAGTAAACTGTATATTGTAGCAATGTGCCCCCAGCATCCTGGGTTGGACATTCAATTACTTGTGACCATAAAAGCTGATAATCTCATGGCCAGTGATGTGAGCAACACTTCCCTTTTCAGTTTAACAGAAATTGCTCAACAGTTGCAGCACGTCCCTCCCCTTCCACGTGCCGTTCAGCAGCACACAGATGCCTGGGCAGAAACAGCCTTTACTGAGAGCCATGGCAAAAGGCAAACCTCTTCAGCTCTAGCTAACAATTCAGATCTAATCCAAGTCACCAGGAAAACCACAACTGCTATCACCTCAGGGCTTATTGTAGGGCTTCTGCAACTGGACTAAATAACTCAAACCCAGTTCCTAGTCAGTAAATCCGTAATCCACAAAGCAAATGTCACAGATGGCATTATTTGATGTACTTCATCATCCAGTGAGCCAAAAAATACAAGCTTAGGAAAACATGGGGTCCAACTTCAGCTTTAAAGGAGGGGTAGCCCAAAGACTAGAACTTTGGGTAAGTGTATCAACTTTAATTCAACCTCTGTTGAAGGAGGCATCTTTCTTGGGGAGATATAGAAGGATCATAGTCGGGAGCTGAGATTTGTCTGAGATCTCAGAGGAGTCTACGGGAGAGGTGGGAACTGAGCATCGCCCTCCTGAGTCCCAGTCTAGGACTTCACCATGTTAGTGTCCTACCCGCACTTTTGCTGGAGGCCCACGCTTCAGGAGCTCATTTCAGAATCTGGGAAAGTGTAGGTAACCAGTCTGCACTCAGCGCTATAACAAATTATTGGTCTCAGTTCCAGTAAGAAGAAACTGGTGTGGAACCTGCTGAGCTGCTGAACCTTCTGGGCATACGCAGCCTGAGCTCTGCCTGCCTGGGCAGCTGTTGGCAGGACGTCGGGAGCTCTGCAGGCAGTGTCCAACAGCAGCTGCTTCATGTATTCCAGTGGGAATACCTAGAAGTGAGATTTGAGAGTTTTAGTGCACTAATGGAAAAATCATTATCTTGCACATGGGAGCCTCACTCAAAGATAGTTCTTGCTCAAAAAACAGCCTTGAATTTCAAGATCTGCTATTTGGTAAAGCTGTAAACCCTCAAAGTATCAGCCAGTGGGATTTGACCGAAATAAATGAAGAAATGGTGCTGGAGGGTGTGATAGGAAGTAAAAAGAAGTCTGCCATAACAGACTGAAGAAAGAGGTAATCTTTACTACCTGATGAAACACAGCAGGGGTTCATTTGTCACAGCTTAGTGCTTTATTTAAAAGTCATCACAACTGCGGGTGCAGCACTGTGAGCTTTGCTGTATTGCCTTGCCAGGGGAGTCCAGGCGCTGGGAAGGAAACAGCACAGCTAGCTTTGCAGGAGCTTGGGGACTTCACCTCATTTGACCGTGTGTCTGTAGAAATGCGAAACCAATCGACACCATCTTTGTGCATCTACTGGCATCTGCCATCACCGCTGCCTCCCAGTGAGTGCTACGAGAGACAAGGGAGGGCCATCCCGGTGCTGCCGGTCCCTCAGGAGGTGTTGGTGGCACAGGCCAGCCCGCGTGGCTGTGCTGAGGCGTGGGGGACACTCATCCCTGCACCCGGGCAAGGAGCACAGCGCCGGGGCAGCGAGCGCTGAGGGACGCGGGGGGTGCCCAGTGAGGGGGTGCTCCGGGGCAGTAGCACCTGCACCGTGGGACCCGCTGTGCCAGCAGGGCCCGGGAGATCTCCGGTGCCACAGGAGGGGCTGGGTGCCTCAGGGGGACCGCGGGGCAGGCAGGGGTCCTGTCCCCAGCCGTGGGGTCAGGTTGCCGGGCGCTGTCGTGGGCTGGGGCTGCCGGGACTGAGCAGGCACGAGGGAGCGGGGTCTGGCCAGAGCTCGGGGAGCGTTTTGTGCTCGGAGCCCTTTGGCTTTGCCCCTTGTCATGCTGCCAGGGTGGCCGAGGGACGGGCAGGGCGAGTGCTGTCCCCCGGCAGGGTTCCCTGCAGGGCCCCGGGGGGAAGCAGGGCTCCCGCTGCCACCGGGGCAGTGCCTGCGGGTCACCGCGGGTGCCCGTGTGCGCGCCTCGGGAGCTCAGGACCACGGGCCGGGTCCCGTGCCAGCCCCGCCGGGCTCCCCCCATGGCCAGAGGCTGTTTGTGGGCGCAGGGGTGGCCTCGTGTCTCCCATCCCCACAGCCCACCCTGAGCCGGGGCCAGGCAGGCCGGCGCTGGGTATGTGCAGGGCCGCGGCTGCGAGGGCACTCAGGGAGGCACAACCGGGCACTGTCAGCATTCACGGGCGGCGAGGGGTGCCGGGCTCTGCCCCTCCAGGCTCTGTTCCACGACGCCCCGAGCGCCGCCCGCTCCTCCCCGGAGACATCGGCCCCGACCCGGCCTGGCCCCGAGACACCCCTGGGGCCGCAGCCCCGCCCGGCGCGGCCGATCCCCGAGCCCAGCACTACGCGCCCCACCGGACCCCACCGGCACAGCCCGTCCGGGGGACGAGAAGCGGCAGGGACCGGAACGCCGGGGCACGGGGCTGCCCCGCCCCGCGCAGGCGCCTCCTGTTCCGCCCGGCAGGAGCGCGCCGGGAAAGGAGCGAGGTGAGGGTGTGGTGGGGAGCTGGGGGGTGGAGGGTGGGTTATGCTCTGAACCAGCGCTGTAGTCACTCTAGCATGACAAGGACTGCTCTCCGTGACAGGGGGAGTCAGCATCGTGGAAGAGGCTGGGAAGTTCTGATGTTCTGTCTTGGACCACTTTAAAGCACAGCCTCTACTTTTCACTTGTTACTTTCCAGGCCTCCCGTGTCTTAGCCGTGCCGTCACCCATGGGCAGATTTACTTTTGCAACGACATCTGAAGTGAGGAGAGAATGAATCCAATTTCAATAATGAACACTTTCAGATGTGTCTTTATTTTCAGTGAACGCTGTTCCTGCCTCCTTTCCTTGCCTTCCCAGGTAACTGAGCACACATCTCCTACTAAAATACCTCTGATTCTTTGCTGTTGTCTCCTGATGGACTTTTCCCTGTCACTCACACTTTTTTGGTAGTTTAGAAAAACTGCCAGTATGCAATGTGTTTTACTGTTTATTTTGTGATACTAATAATGAAACTCCCTTTGGTTTTTTTTCCATATTTCCTGGACAACAAATTACATAACATGCAAATACAGTCACTTAAAATCTTTGCAAAGTCTAATTATTCCTCTAGCCATTTAACTATTGGAAGCAACATTCCTCTATTTGAGGAGGAGTGTATTGCCATTTTCTCTCTCTGCTTTCCTATCTCCAGCTCCATGTAAATACTGATAGAGAAGAGAATACAACAGCTGGATATTTCAGCATGCCAGTGTTACAGATACTCCCCAAGGAGTAAATGGGAGGCCCTTTTATGCTCCTGTGGCATTTTTGCCAAGGGAAGTTGGCTGTGGGTGAGAACACAAATACAGACAGATATCCCAGCTCAGCTGACTGTGTGTAAGTCTTCACAAGCAGTGAAAGAGGAAAGCTGGATGTTTTCTAGTGCTTTTGACAGTGAGATCAAACTGCTTTGGAGAGGGGGTTTGTTTTACCCGCTTTTAGAAAATGAACAATTGTGGTCCTGATTCAAACATCTCTGAGTTGCTAACCACAAATTACTGATGCTCTCCAAAAAATCTTTCAGTTATTGCTCGTATTCTTTTCCCTTGATGTTTTCCTATTCTTTTGTTTCTCATGATTCAGTATGACTGAATACCTGCTAACCACACAGTTTGTCTTAACGGAGTTGCACTCAAACACAATTGCATTATCTTTTTCCATCAAAGGAAGCAGCAGCTGTTGAGATGAGTTTGGCCTGAGGCAATATCCAGGAAAAAAAAATCTGCATTGGGGAATATCTGCTGCTCAGCTCCACCAGAACTGAAAATGCAGTAGTAACTCATAAGTGAGATATCTATCTATCTATATATATAGATAGATAGATATAGATATAGATATATAGATATTTATGCGGTAAAAGCAAATGTATGCCAGGCTAATCTGAAAACTAGCAGATCCACTTTATGATGCTCTTGGTCTTACCATCCACCACAGCTAGGTCTAGGGAAACAGTGGGTTTGTACAACACATGGACGTGTTATTTTCTTGCTGTACCACCTGATGGCACACTTGCATTAGCACACTGCAGGCTGAAGGCAGGACAGATCAACAAGCAAATACTGTCCAAAGTTGTTCCACTTAATTTGTTTTGCATCATGAATGTACCTATTAATTGATTAAAGGAATCTAACACTGTAGTACTGAGTAGGAACAAGCAGGGCATACAATATAATTGCCAAGAAAGCCCTGTGTTTTGCAGTTTTAATCCCAGATATTGCCTGGATAATTCATTTTTTTTTTCATTCTTTCAGTAAGTTTGCCAAGAAAGTTGCTGTTGCTTAACTGAACCTTTTCCCCCAAGGGCAGCAAATTTTCCTTGCCCAGTATTTTCTTCTTTTGCTCCATCAGAAGGTTTGTAGCAGATTTGTTCATCACATGTGTTACTAGACTGTAAATGGAAATTAATTTATGTCCTCTGAGTAATAAAATTATGATCCAACTTTATATCAAAGGAACATTCTCCAGTGGGCTATAAGAGGTTAATAAATGAGCACAAAGTGTTATCACATATGCCACTTATCTCCAGATGGTTATAAATACATCAACAAATGCTGCAGATGGTTACAGGCCAAAGGTAGAAACATCTTGCAGCTCTGTTGGATTTTATGACTTCATGAAGAATGTATTAAAACATTTATTAGCTCTCTATATGCAGAATCTTAATGGCAAACATAAACAACCAGGACCTGAAGTTAAAATATTTCAGAGTGGGAGCCTCGCAAGTAAACGTCGTGGGTAGGTAGCCCCTGAGAGGTTTTGAAGCATATACTGTCCTGACTTCCTCCATTACCCACTGAATTGCATTGGCAGTGATAATTGCAGCTTCAGGAAAAATAACTGCTAAACAGTGATAGCAGTAAAGCCTTACAGCCTTTCTCAATTAAATTAAGTGGAAATTTAGTCCTTGGGTACTACTGGCTCGGAAACCAGCTGAGCAGAGTTAGAGCAAGTGCCCTGATGGGTTGGGACATAGTGTAAGGCAGGTTCACTTTTCTCTATGACCACCCTCCCCATTCTTCCATCCAACAAGTCAGTGGCCATCTCTGCCCTATATCTGATATTGGCATGAGAATGAAAGCAACAGATTGCAAGATGAATCCACTTAAAGGGCCATATAAGCTGCTGAATTTAGGGGAGGGCCATTGTCATCTCTGTAGCCATCATTTCTCTTCTAGTTTTGCATCAGCAGCTTGTACTTCCACCATTATTCATCCGTCTCCACCACAACCTCTTGATCTTCGAAGGCTATTTCAGTATTGTTAATATGTCCTTTTTACCCTTTCTGCTTGTCCTGGTACTTGCAGGTTTTATCAACACCATCTGCAAACATCTTGCATTTGTTAATGGGTCTTGCAAAGCAGGATTTTTTGTCTCAGCACATTCTTGTGTGAAGGGGCACTGGAGTAATTTTTGGTTACAAAGAAAATGTCTTTACATCAATTTGATGTAAACTGCCCAAAATGAAAGAATGAAGCAAACAAGTAAGTCTTTGTCATAATACTCAGTGAATCCAGGAGATTTTTTTCAAATTATGTCTAAGCATTTACTTCAGCTTTCATAAAGGAAGGGGAACTCAGCCCCAGTTAACATTATTTGGGATAAAGATGGGATAGGAAGTACAGTTTTTTATGGAAGAGAACAGCATGCAAATTCATACAGCCTTTTAACATCTTTCTGCAGTGCTCAGAAGCAATAATCCAAATAAATAGAAAAGTTTTTAGCCAATCCTTACATAATACAGCTCTTGAAGAAGTGCTGTCAAAGATTCTGGGCACAGATTTCTACATCCAAATTGTTTACAGTGCTTAGAAAAACTTATCTTAAACTTCAGAAAGCAGGAAAACAGAGCACATGGCTGTGACCTAAGAAAACTGGGCGCATTCACCTGTATCTACCATCCAAAGCTTGTCCACTGAATTGAATTTACGCAGTTCTCCCCATAAGGTGACCAAGCTCTTCACAGTGGTTGGACCTAGCCCAAAGTTTCCTTTCTCCCTTTCACCATTTCTTGTGCCAGTTCCTCATTGCTTTTGGTGTATTTTGAGCAGCACTTAACCCCAGCGCTCTGTGACAGGCACTTTATCAGTGTAACAAAGCATCTCTGGTCTTGTGGGAAACAGAAGCTGTCATCTGTCTGGAAGCAGCCAAGACTTACTACAGGTTGTCATGGAGAGTCAGAGGCTGAGAAGAGAGAACATGTCAGCTTTACCTCGATAAGCCCATGAGTGTGAGAGAGATGCCACATGCAATTTCCATTACAGAGATCACCAGGAATCCATGAGAAGCGTGGATGAGTGGAAGGAGTCAGGCACGCAGACAATTATTCTGACCAGAAACCTTGGGCAGTTCCAGGTGTGCCTGCTTTCCACAGGAATCAAGAGGATTCTTAAAATTGTCTTACATGATCAAGAGAAGTTTGTCCATTACAAAGTGCATCGAGATAACATTTTCAGATTAACCTTCCTATATTTTTTCCCTTGGGCAAAGAAGGTGATAAATTCTCTCACAGTAGAAGAGCAATTTCAATATGAACCAAAAATGTTTTAGTGCTTTTCTGCTTAGTTAGGACCATCTTCTGGTCCACTTAAGAACAGTGTACTACATCCTTCTTGTCTTTCCCTGACAGTGGCAACTTCATCGGCAGGTACAAGCATCCTCTCCTTTTGTGCTGGAGGAGAGACATGGACTGTTGGTGGAGTTGGCTTTCAGATGCTGAAAACCCCAGATGTCCTTTCAATGAGAGACCAGAAATGAGAATCTATTCTTTAGCAGCATCTGAAATTCTGTAGTTGCACGAGTCACTCACAGCAAAAGGAACTGGCATGTGCCATGCTGCTATCCAGGAGCTGACTGCAACTCAGCAATGAAGAGGACTGGCCATCAGCTGGACACCCACCACTCCTTTTCCTCCCTCTGAAGCACGGGAGTGATTGATGATCTACAGTAAATCCTTGCACTGTGGCACCATTGCCAAGCAGTAGCAGATGTCACATCCTTGAATTTGGGGTTTCTGTCAGATGAGAAGCCATGCTTTGAGGCTCATCTTCCTGAAGTTGGCTGTTTGGTATCAGCTGGGAGAGAGGCAAGGAGCCATGCCACTCAAACATGTGTCTGTGCTTGGTTTCCAGGCACCAACTTTGTTTTAAAGGCTGATTGCAGTTAAGGAAGGAAACAAGCTTTTGTAACTTGCATTCACCCCCTCACACAAAAAGCTTCTGCACCTGGAAGCTGGTAACAGCACAGCATATTTGTACAAGTCAAAAATACTGTTTTCCTTTGGAAAAATAGTGCCATTTTGAAATCTGCAATTAGTTGAAAAAGTGATGTAATAATGCATATGAGATCTTTCAGAATAATGTTACCCCCAAAGTGTCTGTTCATCAATACAATGCTAAAATACCACCACTGAAAAAGTTCAGCAGCCTAGTTTAAAGGACTAAAGTCACATAATGGTTACTTTTGCAAGACAAGGAGAAGCAAAGTCTGATGGCTGTGAACTGCAGTGGGAAAACCTCTGCCATAGCACTGAGTTCAGGGGATGGGGCAGCCCTGTGGTGAGCAAAGCTGTCTCTGTTGAGGTCCATCAGCATCTGCTTGCTAAGTGCATCTTGGGTAAACAAGGCTCAGCTCTCAGGCCCCAGTGAGCCTCCATGCTGCTGCAAAAATGAAAAAAACCCCACCATTTCTTGCTCTGAAAATGGACCTGTACCTGTTGCAATCGCTTCATCAAGAGATGCGTGACTAGCAGGGAGGTGATTCTGCCCCTCCACTCTGCTCTTGTGAGATCCCACCTGGAGTGTTGTGTTCAGCTCTGGGGCCCCCAACATAAGAAGGACATGGCCCTGTTGGAGAGAGTTCAGAGGAGGCCACAAAGATGATCAGAGGGCTGGAGCACCTCTCCTATGAAGACAGCCTGAGGGAGTTGGGGTTGTTCAGCCTGGAGAAGGCTGCAGGGTGACCTGATACCACCTTCCAGTACCCAAAGGGGCTACAAGAAAGCTGGGGAGGGACTTCTTACAAGGGCATGGAGTGATAGGACGAGGGGCAACGGCTTGAAACTGGAAGAGGGTAGATTTAGACTGCATATTAGGAAGAAATTCTTTACCATGAGGGTGGTGACACTGGCACAGGTTTCCCAGGGAAGCTGTGGCTGCCCCCTCCCTGGCAGTGTTCAAGGCCAGGTTGGACGGGGCTTTGAGCAACCTGGTCTAGTGGGAGGTGTCCCTGCCTGTGGCAGGAGTCTTGAAACAGCATGATCTTTGAGGTCCCCTCCAAACCAAACCATTCTATGATTCTATGATTACTGTATTTGGGATGGGGATATTTTGGAGATACATCCTTGCTGGCCATTTCTCTCATAACAGTTCTATTCATAAATGTGTGTTGACAGATGCGCAGCTGCCTGTGCTGGGGGATTATCACATACCCCCCTGGAGCTGGCAGAGCCCTCCACGTGCTGCCTGCATCTGGCAGGGCTGCAGCTGGGTCCCTGCCAGTGGAGTAAGAGAAGTCTGTTTTGTCTCTGTAAATAAAACAAGGTGGCAAGCTGCTGGGCCACTGGGCAGGCATTTGTTTATACAAGTGCTAAGATAAGGTGAGTCCTTTCACCCTTTTCCATAGGTCCCAAATTGTCTTCATGCATTTGCTGGCTGCTCTGGTCACTCAGATGTTGCTCATTGGTTTCAGAGGTTGGAAACTGAGCACTACAGTGCTGTAGTGATGGGGATGCTCACAGAGCCCCAGAGAGAAGGGTTACGGGGGCAGCTGGAGCCAGCGAGTGCCCGGTGAACACATCTGAAGCAGCCCCTGAGCTCCCAAACCTCGCCGGGGAGATGCCTGTGAGCCCAGCCCCAGCCAGAGCATGGGCTGGGTGCTACGGCCACCAGGATGGCAGGAAGAAAAGGGGGGTTTTGTCAGCGCTGCACAGAGCGTGATTTCATCCCTGCCAATGCCGGTGGACAAAGGACAAAAGGCAGCGGATGCCAAGGAACAGTTTTTAGCTGCCCAGGGAGTCTTCCCATTACGGCTGGCACAGCCGAGTAATGCTTGAAAAACCAAAGAGGCAAACAGTGATAGGGGCTGTTTATCTTTTTATTATAAATTTAGTATGAATGACCAATGGAAAAGTCACAATGGAGTACCAAGAACATTTTATCAAAATTTTAGCAGCATTTAAACAGTAATAGATTCCCAACCTCCTCCAGGCACCCCTTGCCTTTTGCCTGCCACCCATGAAACAGTAACCCTCACCCAAATGTGCTTTCCAAAGCCGTGCAGGGGATGTAGCTAGCCATTCCCCCCTGAGCTGCTGTGACAAAATCTCATCCCAAATGCTGGTTACCACGCAGCCTCCATCCACGCAGGGCCAGGTTCCTGTCTCCTCCTTGCAGTCGGCAGCATGGCGGGAGGCCGGCGGGTTGTGGCATGGGATGGGACTTGCTGGGGGGAACCCAGCATCTGCTCACATCCTCGCTGTGCTCCTCATGCCAGCCCCTGCACAGGTCAGCGCTCCCGCAGGCACCCATACCTTTGACCACAAAACCAGGGCTAAGCCCGTTTCATACCCGCTGCTGCTCCTCGCTTCTGTACATGGGGGTGATATGCACCCCGTGGTCCCACTCCTGTACCTGAGAGTGTGTGGTTGTGGCTGGATGGACAGAAAAAGGGAGACTGACGTTCCATTCTCCTGCTGGAATTGATAGCAGGGCAACCAGGAGCTGATACTTGAAGGGGGAAGGTAGAAGGTGAGCAGTGAGATACTCCAACCCACAAAATGATGTCAGTCTACTATCAGCTAATGTGGAGAACTGTGGTCTGCCTACTAAGTAATGAGAACTAACTTTTTTGTGTGCTTTTTTGTTTTTTTTTAAAGTTACATTAAGACATGAACAGTACTATCCCAGCCTTGCTGGCAGGAGCTTGGTGAACACAACGTTGAATTAGAGGTGGAGAAACACAACACGCCCACACGTATAGACAACAACATAATATTGGCAAGCTATTCCCCTGCTTCTTTGGTACTTCCTAAGCTTTCTTATCCAAAATATATAAGGGAAATGCACCATTTAAAAGTTACTGTTTGTAAGTATTTACACAGCCATAACCATCACGCTATGATACACAAAGATCAATATGATATGAACAAAGTTATTTTTATGAAAAGCACTTCTGCACATTTTATTTTGTTCCAGTATCTTAATAGCTTTAAAAAAAATCATGTTCTGCAGTCCTGTACCTCGCTTCTTCTTATATCAAATGGACAAGAAACATTTCCTAATCCATACTCTTCTTCAAAAGATTAAAAAATTGCCACCAAAATGATACACTATGTACAAATTTTACTAAATATTAAATTCTAGGCAATTATTTTCACCCCACTGATAATATAACTTAGGTATTGTTACCTACTATATGCATATATATTTCTTTAATATATAAGAAATGGCACCACATCACCATGTCACCAATATGACACATTGTTATGTACAGTAGATAAGAAGTTAGATATGGAAGATGGATGCTCTCCGACTGGTTCTCTCATGGGAATGCTTCTCCCCTCGGTAGTAGCTTGGCAATTTCCCCTTTTCCCAGCGGAGGAGTATCTTCAGACATAAGGCAGGATCCCATACATCAGCAGCGCCATCACCCCGGCGCTGAACAAGCCAGCCACGGGCACAGTCACAAACCATGCCAGGAAGATGTTGCGGAAGAGGCGCCAGTCAACGGCTTTCTTGGAGCGGATCCAGCCGACGGCCACCACGGAGCCGACCTTGGGAGCGCGGGGAAGAGACAGGGAGACGAGAGGTGAGGGGTAGTTCTGAGCGCCCGTAACTTGCCCACGGCCACACCAATGCCAGTCAGCTGATACCAAGCAATGCTCTGAGATAACGGAGCCCCTGATGATGATGGCTCTGCTCTGGTGGAGTGGCAGGAGTGCGACAGTTCCAGGGTGCTTTAACCTTTATTTTAGAATGATCTCCTATTTTTCATGCATCTCGGGGTCAGCCAAAGGAAAATAAATACATTTGTGGGTTTTCCTCTGCCCTGCTAGCTCCTGGATCAGCCATGAGCACGACCGAGGCAGCCCTCCACCCACCCTGTGTCTGACTCAGTCTATAGGGAAGAGGGCAAGCGTCCACCAAGTCTGGCCAGAGTGCAGCCTAATTCATGAAAGCACTGGAAAAATTGTTTTTTTCTAAAGCTCTGCCAGAGAGGGTGGCATGGGGCTGGTCAGGATAGTTAGTATGGCTCCTGTCTGAAGTGCTGGGGTCTGAACCCCCAGCCCTGAATTAAGGTTGACATATGGGTGGCTCCCACAGCCCTTTAAAAGGAGGGGATGAGTTTGCCTTTTGGCTTTCCTCCAGGGTGCGGCCGGCCTTGCAGGGAGAGCCCTTGGGTAAACAAGCCCCAGGTGCCCTGCATTTTGGTAACAAGTGCCAGGTGTCCTGTTTGGGGATAAAAGCTGGGCCCACTTGCAGGAAGGGTTGGAGAGTCTGTCTGTGGAGTGGATGCACTTCACAGAGTTTCCTGTTGGGGAAGGACCTCCTGACTCCTCATGCAACTGGGTCCCACTCAGGTCTGGCACATACAAACGCGGGCTTTGTGGGGAGGCAACATGGGGTTACTTCTGTCATATGTAACTGCCTTGTTCTCCTGGTTGTCTCCCATTTGCTCTGTGGGTTATCTCGTGTCTCTGTTTGTTCCATCTGTTATGAGCGATACTGTGTCATTCCTGGGGTCGCTGGGGTTGATGTCTGTTATCTGTGATCTATCTGACTTGTTTGTACCCCCAGCGATCCTCCATATACTGACCCCTTTACGTGAAATAGAACCTATGTACTGGATTGTTGGTCTGCTGCTGGCTGTGTCCTTTTTACTGGGCCTACTAATTGGCAAGACACTGTCCCACCTGCCTGTCCTCTTGCTGGTTTGGGATGTCCTGCCTATTCACCCAGCAGCTGCTGAATCTCTGCAGCTTATAGCCTGGCACACAGAGCTGACTCCAAACAGCACCTATATATTTCAATACTGTGGGCTACAAACAGGACAGGAACAGCAATGTAAGCAGCTGAGCCCACCCTGTAACAGCAATGGTAACTTGGCAGGGGGCAGACAGACAGCGCAAGGTTAGACCTAGTACAGCTGCCTGACATCAAATGCATCAGTCTGAGCCCCCCAGGGGAAAACAGCCCTTCTGGATCAACCAGCCAAGCAAAGCATCCAGAGCTAAAATCCTCCCTGCGGACAAAGTCATCAGCCTGATGCTATGGGGCATGGAAACTGCACGGACATCAAGAGGTCTGGCTTCAGATGGGGAATGGATAAACCACCAAAATATCCTTTGAAGGCACTGCTACCAGGGCAGCTGGGTAGGTCTGGGGTTCTGAAGACAAAACACACTGCGACATGGGCAAAGCTACAACCTTTTCTTCCTTCAAATATATTTTCAGTTAAATAGCTGCAGTATAAATCCAGTATATTCTTTTTAAAGAAAAAAACTGGACTGAGAAAAACATTTCTGGTGAAAAATGATGCAAAAACTTCAGAAACACTGCACTTTCTTTCTGCCCTGGAAGTGGCCCTCTGTGCCATTAATAAAAACGTGTAAATCAGTGTAAGTCTATTCAAAGCACATGGTAAAGCAGCAAGAAATGTGGAAGGAGTATTCTGTTTTGAAGGAAGCTCCAAGGCACAGCTGGGCTTGTGCTCCCTGAAATGCCATCCCTGCCTCTTCCTCCCTGTTTGTTTTCTTAACAAGAGTATCAATCCCTCCCTATAGATTAGAAGATAGGCTGCTCCCCATGTGTGGAACCAGGAAAATGATAAATGCTGGGAGGACAGGGAAGCAGGGAGAGACAGGACAGGGATATCAAATCTGCATCTTTTGTTAAAACCTGTTTAACTTCTAACTACTGCTTAACATTTCTTTTTGGAGAAGAGAGGTATTTGTGGAAGACTCTGTAACTCTAGGGAAATAAGACTCTCAAAAGTGCCTGTGACAGAACAAGGGAAAACTAAACTTCATATTCTAGGACTGAAAAGGCCTCGGTCGAAAGCTTGATCCAAGGAAATCTGTTAGATAATATCTAATCTGAACACCCCTTGAGTGGACAATGTGCTCTTCTGTATTTAAGAGGTGTAAATGTATTTAGGAGGTGCCAGCTAAGAGGAACTCCACACTTGTGACTCTATCAAAGCGTTAGCCCAAGGCAACAGCGTTTGGTTTTCCAGCAGCTCAGCTGTTAAGCTCTGCTTTACATTTTGCACATCCTCAGCATCCATCTGCCATGCTTGCAACAAGCAGCATTGCTTATTGAGCCAGCCTGCGGTCTACGTACGATAATCTCTGAGTCCTTCCTGAAATTATAAAGGTATCAGCAATGATGGCATTGGTAATCTGTTTTAAATGTTATTAAAGTTTAGTTTATTAATAGTGATTTTGATGGACTAGAGGTTAGGAGAGTAGCTAAAACTTGGGTGTAGGGACACTACACCGCCTGCAGAATTTCAGATGATATCTACTTTGAGATTGGTTTGAAACCAGTGCAGTTTGCCTTCAGTATGCTCTGCTTAAAGCATTACAGAAATGCTTTTGGCTCTCTTGTTCTTGTGCAATGGCATACCGTAATAACACACAGAACATGATAATTTCATCATAGCAACGCAGAGAATATTTTTTGAAAGCCCAAAATCACAACAGCAAAATGGAGCTGACAGTATGACCTCAGCAAAGTCGCTTTTTAACAGAAAAAGCATTAAACTCCTCCACTCTAATTTTATCTGTATATGAACACATTCAGTCTACTACAGCTGAGAAATGCCTGTTTATTTCTACATCTCATATCTTAGAATAAATAACAGGCACTGTGTGAGAGATTCAGTATGATCATTTGCCTACCTGGGCAGCAGAAAGGTAACGTAGGCATTCACACCATACCAGCTCTTCAGTGCTAAATTCCGAGGGAGGTTGAATAGGTACAGGCAGAGCAATGTGGCTGCCGTGTTCAGACTCACAAATCCCTTTGGAAGCTCAAAAGGTTAGATCCTTCCCTTGAGCCCTCTTGGCTTGGAGGCTTTCAGAGGCACTTTCCTCTTCCCTTTGACTCGTAGCAAGGATGAAGGTGCAGTTCAGGCTCTCAGCAGGCACTGAGCATGGAAAAGCTGCTGGGCTGCAGACTTAGGATGGGCATATTGGGTGGTGGCTATCTCATGTAGCCCAAAGCCTCTGACTTAGGATCGAATGCAACTGCTGATCTCAGAGGGCTTGATGAATCTTTCTCAGAAGCTAATGCTTTTCTTCCTGCTACCGCTCTCCAGTTTGCCACCACATCTGCTCCAAGACCTGAAAACTGCTTCTCAGAGCTTTCCTTCATTCATGGTCTCCATTTTTCATTATAGTCTATTGTTTCACCTCAGAAAGGTCTCCCTCCACTTAAGGTATTTCTCACCGCTCGTTCTTTGCCGTCAGTTTAACTAGTTGCTGCACATTCAGTTGACTGACACCCCTTTGGTTGGGCTCCCACTTTAGCGAATGCTGTTTTGCTGTGGAGCAAATGTTGGGGAAAAGAATAATTCACACTTTCTGATGCTAGAGGCTTAGGACTGGGCTCACCTTGAACCCATTTTCTTTTTGATTTCTAGGGTGAAATAATTTTTCTGCTGATTTTTAAGAAGGCACTTCTGTCTCAACAGCTGACTGCGCTTCCAGAGAGGCATTTTCCCCTGGAGTAAATGATAGACAATAGTTCTTTTATTCCTTCACCAGCCCCTCAAAGAAAACAAGGAATATACCTATTACAAGTGTTTGCTTTATCTTGTGTTGATCACTCACGATCTTTCAACTCAGGATCTCATTTTGCTGAAACATGGAGTCAGTTATAATAATGTGACATGCTGGAACAGTCTAATCCTATTGCAAAGTGGATCTTCCCGTTAAGAATGATCCATCTAATGAGATACAGCAAACTACAGGGAGCAGACACAGACTAACCACATTAACTGCTTTTTATGGAGGTTTGTGGGTTTTTTTGAAGAATTATTTTGCTCTGCAGTTAGAAAAGACCAAGTGTTTAACTGCATTGAGTCAATGAATACCTCCTAATGCCACACTGTCATTAGCTTATGGCTTCCAAGACATTTTCTTTTTAAATTCAGTCTATACGTCTGCGCCACAGTGTATTTTCTCTTTTACAACAGTTGGCTAGAAGTGCTTGAGGCATGCAACTGGAATAATCAAAGCTGTATTATTCTCCCTGGCAAATTCTTCATCCATCATGCATTTGATAAATCAGTCAGCTTGAAGGGAGGTGGTTCCAGGCTAGCATTTTTAGAAGTCGATCATGTTGTTATTATTTTTCCCCTCCCTGCTTGATTCAGAGGAACCAGAGTTTGATCAACGCCAAGAAATCTGAACAGCCTTTCTGAGCAGCTCAGTCTTGGCTGCTTCTCAAAGAGCCCTACAGCAGAAGAAAGAAATGATTTTGCAATAGAGGAAGGCTTTCGGGAGAAATAGTTTTCTTCAGAAAAAGGCCAACTGAACCAACTTGGAGGGTTTTGCAGGATGTGTGGATTTCATTGACTCTTTCACTGGAAATCAGGTCAATGTCACAGGCAAAGATGCCTGGCTTCTTGCCAGCCCGCCTGCCATGCTGTGCAGCAGTTAGCCCTGCAAACCTGCCTGCCCCAGCCCCAGCCAGAGCTGGAAGGGCTCCAAGGTCCTCAGGGTGCAGTAGAGAATCCTACAGGATCTGGCTCTTGTAGGGCTTGGTGGCGTGTCCTGAAGCAGAGGGGCTTTGCCGCTCTGGGGTCTCTGATTTCAGAAGGGCTTCCCCATGCCTTGCCAGACAGTGACGGATACAGACAGCTCTACGTGTTCAAGAGCTTGGGAGTCCATGGGGAAGCAAAGGAAGGAAAGATGGGATATGTGACTTGGGAATTTCCTGGGGAACAAAATTGCAAATTCCTGCCGTGTTCTTCCAGCAATGTAAATGTCTACATGTTCCCTCCCTGTTGCCTACAAGCAATGTAAATGTCTTCTCACACAGCATATCATATGACACCATTAAATTCTGCTCATTACCCAGCCTATAGCTATACTTCACACTGGTCTTTTTTTTTTAAAAAAAAAAAGCCAATAACCTTGTTCAAATAACTGATTACAAGGGCCGGATTCTGTACTATAATGCACAAAAGTGAGGACAAGGTTTAAAAGAGGAGAGACATTAAAATATTAGCTTAATGATGTAGCAGTGTTTTTCATACAGGTGGCTCTAAAATACACGTAACTGGGATCACACAAACTACGAGTCTACCTTATTTTAATATGTCTATATTAGTTCAATGTGATCACGTAAGGGGGAAAGAGGTTCCAGACTTTTGTGCAGTTACTTACAACGCTGACTTTGCTTAGCCACACCGCCTTTCAAAGCGGTCCTCATTGTTTTGCGATCGCTGTCTGCGCGGCGCATCGCATAGTGAAGGCAATCTGCAATAATCGGTATCTCTCGTATTTGGTTATGGTTTGTCCTAGTGATGTGATGTACTGATGCGATCACTGCAAACTCCAATACCTTGCAATGGGTGGAGCTTATTGGAATACCCACATTTGAGGCTACAAGTACCGTTAGCGCACACATTACTTCAATGCAAAATCCACTGTGAAGAAATAAAAAAAAAAAAAAAAAAAAAAAAAAGACAGATGGAAAACCTGTAGTAAAAGAGTTATATGCAGGAAATCCCATGCCATGCACTTATCAAGAAAGTGAAGTATAAATGATGAATGTTGCGCAGCCTCTGAACAAGGGAGAAATGCTACCCAGCCAGGTTCAAATGGCACTGTCAGAGGAAACCAGGTTCTTCCTTGCAGTCCTTTGCTTTAAAATTGAGGTCACGTTTTTGTCAGCGCTGTTTTTCTTTCACCATAGCTATGGAGTTCACGCTGTGCCCAATTGCAGCGAATTTACCATGACAACTCCAATGCATTTTTTGGCAGCCTGTTTATTTTCCAGTGTCGCCAGCACCGCTGAGATGCACTGACGCACCTCTGCCTAACCCTCTGTGAGCACCTGTTTTCCCCTCACTGTGCCATTATCCGCTGGCTCGAGCGGCACAGTTTTAAGACGAATAGTCCAGACTGCCTTGACCGCAGTCGCTGGGCAAAGGCATACCTTGCAGTGTGTAGTACTGACAGGAAGTCCAACATTGGAAGCTACCACAACTGTGAACGCCGAAGCCAACTCAATAGTGAATCCACTGCGGGAAGCATAAGAGAACACTTCACAATCACTCTTTGCATCAGCTCGGACTGATACCGTGCAGCGTGCCAAAGTCTTACCCGTTTCTTCTTTCGACTGTTTTATCTTCGAGTGATTTTTGTCATAGGAATAAGTTAAGAGAACAAGGAAGGGCTGAATAATGGGAATGGCACAGACTAGTCATCTGTAGTAACGCGACTGCACGGCTCATTGCATCAGGGACTTTTACTACTCTACGCTGCAGTGAATGATGCCTAATTAGTAATACAGTTAAGCACCAGCAGAGGTCGAGTATGCATTAAGGATGAAAATTACTGTAATAAATACATATGGTTTTAATAGTCTGAAGCACACTGGGAAAGCCACCGTGATCTTGCGATTTCCAAATGCACCTTCTGTCACGTTAATTAGGCCATCAGCAGAAGACTGTTTGCGTAGACCTCTGCGCCTCAAACACATTCAGTATTAGTTTACAGAGTTATCTTTTTTTTTCCTTTCTCTCTTTTTTTTCTCTTTCTTTTTCTCATTCTTTCTTTTGCTCCTTTTCCTCTTTTTTTTCTTTCATTTTTCAGAAAGATGGAGAAGTTGAAGCCAAGTTACCATTAAAATCAAAGCACAGCAAATCCAACAAACTGCATTACAAACAAAACACTGAAGCAGCAATTTCTCAGATTAGTTCACGCACAAAGTTCACGCAGCCGTAATGAACACTGTGCACCTACCTTGATGGTGTGATTGGAGTGAGGTCTTTACCCATGGTCTGGATAACTCTTCTACCCCAGACCCAGAGGCCCACACAGATTCCAACACCTCCATAAAACAGCAACCAGACAGGAGTTGATGCTTCTTGCATTACACCACCTTGCTCATAGATAAGCCAGAGCGCAACAAGGGGACCAATTGCATTGCTGGAGAAACAGAAAAACATTGCCTGAGTTATAGAAACACAGATATTTGCCTTAAAAGAAGTCTATTTATATACTGCGTGATTTTTCTTCATCGTGCGTGCAGTACCGCTCTGATTTGACCCTCCAGGCAACACCCTTTCTCGCTTGGAAGGGCTGCAGCAGGGGATTACCATTGCAGACACGAAGATACCAACATTATCTAGTCCGACAACCTGCAACGTTTGGAGATACGATCAGAATGCAGCCAGGAGATGACTTAGTCCTCTTCAAACGCGTTGTAGAGCTAGTTGGACTGGATCAGAGAGCACTCCTTGGTGACTCAGAGCTGGCGTAAGCCCTTTCTGCTACCCTCCTGCTGCTGCTATCTAAAAAAATACTGAAAGTCAGCAACACTGAAGTCCCCACTCCTAATGCAGGTCACCCGATATTGGTGGCTGGAGTCTCCAGTGCTTGGAGTGATACTGCTGACTCTGTTTATTCTAAAAAATCATCAAGTTTCTAGACATGAGTATTAAAAGAAAAACTTGAAAGCTGATGCCCAGTTACTTTAGAGACTTAAATATTTACAATCAGATAAGAACTTTGACATCCCTTTGGTTTTTTGCAGCTCTTTTGCTAAACTGAGTAGCTGCTTGCCCTGCTAAGCAGCGTTTATCCACAACCAAAAAAGCATAAGAAGCAAGGCAGCGCTGCACTGATGTCCAAATAACTATGAGAAGAGCAGAGCAAACTTGTCCATTGTCATTCAAAAATGCCTGCAAACCAACAGGAAGCTCCCCTCTTTGTAAACCGATAAGGAGAGTGCCACAGGCAGGACTGATAGCTATGCTCGCCCTGCAGCCAGGACCACCTAAATTTAGTTCCTGGTCTTGCTCCAAAGCACACAGGTGGAGTAAGGGCCCGTTTTAACATCAAATGTTGTGCAAATCAAACCACCGTAACGCACAGTTAATAGACTCGAATCCCATCTTTACCAGATAGGAGGTGCTAGGGGCTGAGTGCTCATTGCCCAGAGACGAAGGTCCTCAGCATTGCAAAGCTTGGTGCATCTAAGCAACATGAGACCCTCCCCTTCTTTCTTCTGGTTCTTGAGAAATCGAGCGCTGAACCCTGAGAAGTAGTCCTGGAGCAAAGTAACTAGGAGAGAATTCTCCCTTGTAAATGCACACAACAACATTCAAGCTGTGAGGCAAAAGAAAATACTTAAAAATGCTCTTTGATATAAAAAGGAATGAATAATTCTTGCAGATTTTAAGAAAGATGCTGGAAAGAAATTAGTGAGCTAACATGGATAATAAAATCTAGTGGGTCTGAAGACACAGGGTAGTACAATGAGGAACTAAATATACTTTAAATAAAGAGTGATTTCTACTAGCAAAAATACTTTAAAATTCTGGTCCGATACTGTGCCTGAATATGCATTTGATTTGTTTAGTTTTTGCGCAAGTGCAAATTTAAATGCTTTATTGTGCACAGAAAAAGAAAGGTAATTCACTGTACTGATGGATGCAGAAGGATGGATAAATGCTACTAAAACACTGGTCACATGAATAAAGGGAAAATTGATTATCCCTTCTTGTAATGCTGTGCGATATGGGGACAGCGTCCCTGTTGAAAAGAACAAGTACATTTGGAGTGAGCCCAGGCACTGATTCCTGACTGTTCTGAAGAGATTATGGATGGATATTTGTCAGTCCTAATGTAAATGGAAAGACCAAAAAGGCTTCAGAAGCTAACAGCAGCAAACTATGCTCTTTTGTACCAAAATTCAGTTTTAATTATTTGCAAATAGTACATCTCTGTGAATCAACTAAACTTAATCCTCAAAGAAAAGGTTATTTTCTTATTTGTGGCAATGGAAGGCAAGGCAAACTCTGCTGATTTATGCTCAGCATCGAAGGATCCGAGTGGCTGATGCTGCCCAGCACATCAGAAGACACGACACTGATTTACACAGAGATAGCACTTCTGATACCTTCCCTGTAGGAAAAGAAAGCAGAGGAGCACTGGATCCACAAATGCTTGGAAAGGCAAAAAGGTAATTAACTGCATTTTCATTTGTGGGTATCTGCAGCACTGGTTATCTATACCAGACAGACATTTCTCCTCTCCCTGTAAATCATATTTCATGTGACTTAAATGTTCAGCTCCTAGGGACAATGGCACCTCCCAGCCTGTATACCTGCAAGTCGCCAGCACCAGCCAGCAAAACAGCAGTGGTGCACAGCTGGTGGCTCTGATCTACCACTGTTATGGCTCTTCAGAGGGTTCCTTCAGCTTCTGGATTTGTTCAGCAGGTCTAGTCCCAGAGGTCTGTGGTATCAATGCTTCCTATGCCAGCAGAGAACAGCTCTAGAAGAAGCCATTAGGCCTGTCCCACCACAAAACGACCAAAAGTTCACAATGAATGCATCTCACTCATGAACTGCAGACTGGGATCTTGGTACTGCATACATCAGCTTCGAGACATTACCAGGAGCATATGTAATCAACTATCCTTGGGACTAGGAAGAGTTCATCAGTAGATGATAACCAGTCCCAACAGGATGGTAAGAGAGAAACAACACACCCCAAAAAAAAAGGAGTTGTTAGATAAGAGACTTTGCTTTGAAACCTTCTGTGGTTAAGAGAAGTCTCCTACAGCTGAGTGCCTAAGCAGATGAACCACGTGGATGCTGGCTAGACTGGGATGTGGCTTTCACAGTATTTCCCACCAGTTCTCTCATTTGACTGAAGATATAGCAGGAAAACAGATCTCAAATCTTCCATGCATTTGGCTAAGACTAATTTCACAAGTCTATTTTCAAGAAGTTATTTTCTCTTACTCTCCCACACAGCTCTTCTACTCGCCTTAACTAACTCTCCTTTAAGCTGGAGCTCCAAATCTTATTCGTGGTAGTTTGGAGGGAGAAGAAAAAAGCCTGAGATGGTCACCCAGGGGCTCTGAACCCCTGTCCACATCTATCTACGTGTAAAACTGCCATTAGGTTCCTATGTAACTGAAGTGCTTTTGAGGATGTTACTGTATTATTTAGCTGTTAGGTTTAAAGGCCAAGATAAGCTACTCCTGTTGTGGTATTACTTTAGTTTTGTACACCTAATATGCCATTTTTCCACTGAGCACAAGAGGATGGACATTATGAGTTAATTTTAGGATGAATTTATAAAATGTTAAGGCATAAGAAGCCTAACTCCTGAGTCTACCTGTCGTACCAATACTTTTCACTATCTCTGCTGGGCTCTGCCAGCCCCGGTTCCTCACAGGGCACAGGACTTTGCAGCAGGGGCGGTGAGCAGGGGCTGTTTGCCTTCCCCGGAGGCACGATACAGGATTAAACGCCATCTACAGTCATGCTCATGCTTGCAGATGTGTGTGACGGCGGTTCAGCGAAGTGCTGAGTGTTTCTGACATGGTGTCTGACCCTCACGACAATTTCACTAGCTCTCTCGACTGACGTGAATTGGTACGACTTCTCTTTTTCTGCTCGCTTATGCCAGTTGAGAATCTGTCCCGCACCATTTATAAAGCTGTTGTGAAAGATAGCACTTGACAGTGAATCTGAACTATAAATAGAGTTGGCTTCTCCTCTCCCCTGTGAGACAGATAGTATTACTGAAAAAAAAAGCCCATATTCAGCTATCATGAGACAGGCTTAGAAATTACAGTTTCCCATGCACACACACACACACAAGTGGATTTTTAGGTACCTTTGGGTACAGGCTCTTCTCTGGAGGAACAATGACTGCAATATATTTTTAGTTGTTTTGGTTTTTTTTTTTCCTAGTAAAAATTAAGGGTTTTTTTTAATAATGGAAGGATGCCATCAGCTGAATGTTCTATCGCCAAATCGCATCAAACATGTCACAATATTTTATGAACAAGCAATATTGCTATTACCTCGCTACTTCTTATTTGAGGGGAGTAGTGAGCTGCTCAAAAAGAAAATCTAATTGTATTTGAATGCTACGCTCAGAATAAGATTTGTGTTATAATCCACAATCTACAGACTACTTGATGACCATCAAGTCATCATTGATTCTCTGCTACCTGAAAAAGCAGATCATGTTTTAGCCACTTTTTCTAGTTGAATAAAAGAAGCTTGACACATACATTATCACTGATTAAAATTGAATGATGAGCAAAACAGGCATCTAAGAAATCCATATTAGGCTTCCAGTATGACAAATATAATCACAAAATCCTTAGTCATTTGACTGTTTCCCAAACCAGGATTTCACAAATGAACTTTCCACTGGGAAAATAAATGGGATGATATTCCTGAATATGCTGCAGTTATGCCTGGGAACATCACCCAGTTGAATAAGGGTGCAAGGAAGATATGCCCGCATGTACCAACAGGAAAAAAAGATGTCCTACTCTCCAGAGGTCTCAGATTATCAAGAGAGTTTTATCCTAGTTCCAATAATCCAACAATTTTGAAATAGTGTGTATATCACAGCGCAATAAAGGGCCCTGCTCACAGCAGGATGGGGAGGGATTCCCACACTGGCAGTAGCCCCCTGTTCCTTGCTGCTTTTCTCTGGCTTGTCTGTGTGGCAAAGGGTGCAACATACCTGCACAATTAAGGAAAGAAGTGAAGATTCATATCTATTTGGGGCACCAGCTGCACTTTCAGGATGGACTGCTATTAAAAAAGGGAAGAAATTAGATTTCAGGCTGCTCTCAGTAACTGTAATGGACAGATTAGCTTCCTAAATATTCTAAGTGATCTTGACTGCAGCTCTCAGGGAGGAAGTAAGAAATACTTATTTTGTAATCCAGCCTTATTATAGCTCCTTTAGACTCCTTATTTGCCAGGAGACTGAATCTCACTAAGCTCTCTGTGTGCAGTGATATACTGGCAATGTTCTGGCCCTTCCCTCCTTTAATCCCATTGCATTTACTTTAGGAAGAGGGGAAAAGGTGAGTCCCACTGCTGTTTGTGTGCTCTAACCTAAAGCTCCAGTGAAGGCTGCCCAGAGAGGTGGTGAAGTCTCCTTCTCTGGAGACATTCAATACACACCTGGCCACCATCCTGTGTGACCTGCTCTATGTGAACCTGCTCTAGCAGGGGGGTTGGACTAGATGATCTCCAGAGGTCCCTTCCAACGCTGACCACTCTGTGATTCTGTGAAGTCTGTAGGGAGGCGAAAGGAGAAGTTTCCTCTCTCTGTATTTTGGGCAAGCAGGTATGGCCTAGTTTCACTTGCATTGCTTTGCTTAACAATGGATTCCCTATCTGGTAGCAGTTCAGTTTCCCTAAAACCACTGAGAGAATGTGTAGAAATATATAAAAAATACTAAATATTTTTACTATAGTTCTGAAATAGTTTAAAATCCTGTCTTCAGTAATGTAGCTTATAACATTTATTATTTGGATAATAAGAGAGCCATTCTTTGTCAAGCTTGTGCCATAAATCTGTATGGCATTACCTCCAGACGCTAACACAAATGACCCCTTTTTCCTATAATATCCAAGTATGAATATGCAAGGGTAGTCCTGAAGTCCTTCATGTGAAATTTAATTAGAGCAGTCACATTCAAACAATTTATGCAGCAGGAACTCAGCAAAACTGAGATCCCCTGCACAACTGTGAAAGGTCTGCAAGCACCTCAGTACCTCCTACACCTTGATGCATACAGGCACGGACAGGTGGCACGGTGTGTGGTCACTCTGTTCAACATGAGCATCACGGCTCCTGCCACCGTCACGACAATAAACCACCTTCCTGCATGGCTGGAATCCATGAGCCCAGAGTAGATGCCTGCTCACACAAGCCAGGACACATGGCTGCTTCTATCATCCACAGGTTTTCTCCTGTGACAGCAGAAATGATGGGCTGAGGTGGAAGGGGGTGGGTAGGAAGGGACAGAAGAGGCTACCCATTTATAGAAGAAAGAATCTGTACAATAAAAGACTAAAAACGCATACAGACAGGAGTGTAGAAGCACAAGGCTCAGGCTTTTTTCACAGCATAAACAGCAGATTTTAATCAGCAAACCCCATGTCAACCTACAGCATCTTTCTGTGGGTCATCCTGCTTTGATTGCACGGATTTAAGGAATAATGAGCTCCAGAGGTTGCTTGAGTCACAAAAGCATCTTCCTGTTTGCTTGGGACAGGGTGTGGGGCCGATGCACTGTTTGCTCATAGCTTTCTCATTCCCAACCCAGTAGCAAAGCAGCCACAGCCTCCGTTGTGCTGAGCACAGGAGATAGCTATGAGGTGAGCAGTCCTCTCTAGCCATTTCCAAAACAGCCTGCCCAACTGCCCTTGCTTTCTGGAACTAGTTAATTCAGACATGTTTCCAGACTGAAACACAGCATAAACCCTGCAGCTTCAGCAACTCTCCAGCTACCTGCATTTATACAGGTAGGCTGCTGCGGCTGCCGTGCTGAGTTCCAGATCATCACAATTCCTGCTGAACCAACCTATATACACAGAAAATAAGCTCAGTCCAACTCAACCATATAATCCCCGCTGGCCAACAAAGCCCAGCCTCCCGGCCTCTCCGGAAAGCTGGCTCTGAACAAGCATTTGGGAAGCTGGCAGCTCTCCTTGTGTCACACTCCTGGCCCAGGTCTGTTTTTCCACCCTGCCCTTTTTATTCTCTAGTTGCCCTTGCAATGACCTGACATGCTCCCTTTGTGCTCGGGTGCTGAGCCAGTGGGACCTGCTCACTTGGCGCCGCTAATTAAGTTCAACAATAACATTTTTTTCAGCAGTTCTGTCCCAACACATTTAGTTGGGATTTTAAATTCTTTAGATTTCATTCAGCCCATGTGCACGATGGTGTCACAAGGCTCTTGGCCTGGCTCAGTTAGTCCCAGCCCTGGAAGGGCTCCAGCATCCTTGACACGGTGCATATAAGCTCCATGGCAGGGGGGCAGGAGGGGATGGTCTAAACAAAACAGTCACCCAAATAAGGGGTCACCATGACTCCCTGTTTCTTTTAACGCATAACTGCCCCAGCCAGGATCCCTGCTAATGTCAGCCTACACACGAGCCCTGACCATACGAACATCAGTTCCTACAGCAAAGATGGCTGGTATCGTTACAATCTAAAAAGCATGATTTTGGAAGAAACTGGGGTCTAGCTATCATTACTGTGAGTTAGTTTTGCAGTCAAAGGCAAAATACTTCCAGGTCCAGGGGAAAAGCCTTGACAAGGAACCAAGGGAGATCTCCATATGATTTTTGGCCCACTAAAGTGCTATCCAAACTATATGGGTCACTTCTGCTCCATAAAGTGCTTCTGAGCTGCATCATGGTTCAGTCCATACCATATGCCTTATGTTTAAATATCCTCTAAAACAGGTCAAACATTTAACTACCTGCAGTTTTTATATTAGCTTTTAATTTTTCTCTCTTCATTCCTCTTATCTGCTCCTGTCCCTTCAAGGAATACCAGCAAACAGTCTGGTAGAAAATAAATAGAAAATATGGGACAAGAGTGAGTTCCAGGATGGGGAAGGAAAATGTAGGAAACAAGTCCAAAGGAAAAGATGTGGGCAATGGAGGTGCTGCCCTAAATATATGAGTGAGGAACTTAAATCCAAATGCAAAGAAAAACGAGATTTTAACGACACGATTCAAGGCTGAGAATAAAAATAAAGAAGCTGCTTGACAGCAGCATCTCAAACGAGCAAAAGGAAAGTGAACGAAGGAGGGAGATGAAAAGATAGCAGCCTTCAGTGGGAGATGGATTGCCAAGGCTTGTGTTCTGATGGAAATGTGGACAGAAAGCTGTGCTACTAGCTAGGTTCTACTTATTTTTAAAATAACGCACTGCCTTTTGAGCTCTGCAGATCTTTATACAACATGCGGAGGAGCCAAGAGCCCAGTAAGAAGTCTTCTGCTCTGCTAGACAAAGCCTGGCAAAACATCTCTGCTACATAATCCACAGGATAAATATCTGCGCTCCCGGAGTGCTTTATCTACTCAACCAGTTTTGCATACAAAAGCATCTTTAATATTTAGTGCTGAGCTGGAACTCAGTACAATTGCAAGGATGAGTGCCTATCCAGTCCTACAGCCATGACTGTCTTCTTGTGTTTCTACCAGCTTTGACAAAAGGAAGTAAACTTGTTCTTTAGTTTTGCAATTACGCAAATTCATCTTAAGAAGAGATTTTGGAATAAACAGCATTTAGTAAAAAAAGGATGTGTGCTGGCAAATTTGGTAGGAAGTAGAGATCTCCAAAACACTAAAAAATATGAATTTTCAGGAAAGGACATTGCCAAGGCAACAAGCCAGTCCAAATGCAGATTTCTGGGGGAATTGGGCTGTAAGAAGCAACAAAGCATACTGCACACATACTAAAGCTTGTCTTTCATCCTGTCCAGCTCCTATCAATACCAAATTTGATTTCTGAACTGACTGCATCCTTACAGATCCTTCTAACAAACTCCGCTACCCGTGCCTCCTACAGAAAAGGCAAGTGATGCTTGCAAAAACATGTGCGTCCTTGAGGATTATGTATAGGCATCACCTACAGGGAATAAAGGAGCAGGGGCATCTACTGGGGTAGGCTGTGAACTCTCTGCATGGTATTGCCCAGGGTACATTACAAGAAATATCAGCAATGTTTGTCCTTATTCCTATGTTCCCCTCGGCACTCACTGCTGGCCACTTGCAGAGCATGGGTACCAGCCTCCAAGGGTCTTTGCTCTTGCCCAGTGTGCTCAGAACAGAGGCCCTGATCAACGGAGACCATCCAAGAGAAAATACAGATGCAGCACTCCCGATCCAGAGGATGGGAAGACCCTGGACTCCTTCCTACAGCCAGATCCCTGTGGATACGAAGGGAGTAATAACAAGAGCAAGGACAAGGAGGCTTTTCAGAAAGCCCTATTCTGAATTCCCAGGATGCTGGATGGGCAGGGAAGGAAGAGACATGTTTGTAAGTGTTTCTGAGATAAGCTGGAAGTTAAATTGGGGGGCTGACAAGAGCAAGGAGCAATAACTGTTCTCCTTGCTGAGTGGGAGAGCACTTGCCCAGATGCCTAAGGACTATGAAAGTTATATAAACACTGCAAAGCCCCGCTGCAAATGCTGAAACCGACACCGGCAGAGCATGGCTAACATGGTGAGGGTTCAGTGGGAAGGGGACTCAGTACAGCCCCGGCTACAACCCAAATAAGGACTGCTCCTTCAACAAGCTAGCTTCTGAGTGGATTTCTCAAGGGACCTTATTGTGATGCAGGAAAAAGCACCTACTAAATACCAAGTAGACTGCTCCAGGCCCAGGGAAGAGGCAGTCCAGCCAAGGAAAAGTATGCAATGTTCCCAGGGACAGAGCAAAACCACACAAACAGACGATGAGGTGCAATAGGACCCTGCAGTACCTGAAGGGGCCTAAAAGAAAGCTGGGGAGGGACTTTTTACAAGGGCATGTAGTCATAGGACAAGACGTAATGGCTTTAAACTGGAAGGGGGTATATTTAGATTAGATATTAGGAAGAAATTCTTTATTGTGAAGGTGGTGAGACACTGGAACAGGTTGCCCAGGGAAGTTGTGGCTGCCCCCTCCCTGGAAGTGTTTAAGGCCAGGCTGGATGAGGCCTTGGGCAACCTCGTCTAGTGGGAGGTGTCCCTGCCCATGGCAGGGGGTTGGAACTAGAACCCAAACCATTCTGTGATTCTATAAACAGATAAGCAATGTGAGTGGAGACAAGGAAGGTATAAAATGCTCCATCCTGAGCCTACATCCTACATCCTTTGGTCAAAAGTCTTGTACTTTGTGGAATAAAACAGAGTGGAGCCTTTGATGGGGAAGAGGCTGGCAAATGAGTGAGTGAAGAGACACTATTTCACAAGCATCTGATCAGATGACAGAGGGCAAAGAGGTGCAGATAAATATTTCTGAGACCAACTTCAGGATTCTGTCAGCTGCCTGAATCAATATGAACACGAGAGAAAGACTCCTGGAGGATGATCCTTTTCCTTTATTCCTGGGAAATGATTTTAATGTCACAGAATTTAAGGACTTAAATAACACTTAAGATAAATGACTGAAGGATGAACTCCCTGGCTTCTTCCAAACTCAAGAAGCAACTCAGTGGTGATAGTGGCTCTGGATAAAACTCTTGCTAGGGAGTACTGCATATCCGAACTATACCAGGAGATGGGAAGCTTCTTAAATGAGCGCTAGGAAATGAGCCATAGCCCATGTCCCCTCTACATGGGGCACAGGAGCATGCCCAGGGCTCCTTGGGGGTAGCTCCTTTTATTTTGATAAGAGAATTGTGGCAGCTGGAGAAGTTGCATGTGCAGTTTATGAACCTGAGTAGGACTTTGATGTTAAGGCTTGTTAGATTTTCTGGATTTTTAGTGATATACTGCTTCACACAGTCCTAGGCCCCTGTAAAACTCTAAGTGAAAGATTCAGCAAAGGGAAGTCTATAAGGGCTGCAGCAATCAAAATGAAGACATTCTTCACACATGTGACAAGAGATGAAATTAATCTAATGGCAAAAATAATCTAAATCTCTCATTTGCTGATGGTCTGATCTTGCAGTTAAAATAAGCTCTGTGAGGCTGGGGCTGTCCTGTTTGCTTTTACAGTGGTTGGCATGCCAGGGGGAGTCTCAGTGCCTCAAAGCTTAAATTAATTAAACCTGAAATTAAACCTGAATTAAACTAATTACTGCATGATTATTTAGCAGTGAATAAAATGATGTTACCATTGAGAAGAAAATAAAACATAGACTGAACAGCCCAACTCCTGGAAAGCACCAGGGACATCAGTGTCACAAACTTTGCAAAACACAGCCCTGATGACCATCTGCCTGCAGAAATCAATATGCTTTCTGACCAGCCAAGCTAGCAAACGTTGCTCCAAGCACTTAAACCATAAAATTGGTGGTTTGTGAGATCTCATCCTCTTACCTGACATCATTACCTCCATGGGCAAAGGATCCAAAGCAGGCTGTTAAGATCTGGAGGAAGTGGAAAAGTAGATGGACCTCAGACGTGTCTTTCTCTTCCTTATCCTCTTCCACAGGATCAACTGGGGGCCGGTTAGGATCTGCAAGTTCAGAGGCCAACTTCATTTCCACCCCGCCTTCCTCCGCCTCGATCTCTGCCTCAGCCACTGCATTGCAATAGCTGGAGTAGCTGTCATAGCGGACTCGCTTCTTGGAGTAGGAAACAGTGTCTCCCACTAACTTCTCACTGTCCTCTGGAGCTGACATATCCGCTGCCTTAAAGGAGGAATGCACAGGCATGCCACAAATAGCAGCTGTGTAACAAGTATAACTGTTGTTGCGTCGTAACAGTTTGTAGTTGTTTTCTTGAGCGGGCCTCTCATCGGTCGCCCTGTCCAGGTGTATTTTCTGGAGCAAGTCTTTGTATAAACCTGAGTCCTTGTGCACAGTGTGATAAACGTGGCCGTCGCTCCTCATCTGGCCATCGAAGCTGAAGGTGCCATTGGAAACAGGTGATTTCACCGAGGTGTGCGTCATTGAAAACGCCCTTCCTAAAAAGGCAGGGATTTAGAGTTTTTATTTCTACAAAATGTAATACAGCAGCCCCCTCCCTCCCACTTCACGAGACAATAAAATGGCAGTGAACTGAGAGTATAGGACAAAGAAGCTCAATTTGCAATGTACACAGCGAACACGCCAAGATTCAATTCACTGCAAAATAAACTCTCTCATCTTCTGTGCAAAATGAGCTTTGTTCCAGTGCTGGGTTTCCCCCAGACACACTGTATGACCTGCAGCAGGTCACTTGGGATCAGCTGTTCAAAGGTGATACTTGAAGATTAAATCCTCATGTTCTTGGAAAAAGTAATGTCTATAAAATTCCTTTATTGTAAAATAAACTCCACTTTTTCTGAGGTTTTGCCTATTTTGAATAGGCATAATAAGGACTTCAGGAAAGGTGGTTTACTGTAATTTCATAGTGAATATGAGGTCACCTTTCAAAAGTACCAATGTTTAACAGACATTTACATAACTTTTAAAAATAATTTAAAAAAAAAACCCAGAAAGCAAAAAAGTTAATGTTCTGCAGAAACATTTCCTCAGCTATTCCAACATTTGGTATATCTTATTTCTATGAACATGATGATGGTTATTCCCACTGTGTACATTTAACATTAGTGTACGCCGTGTCACAGACAAGGCAATATTTCCATTATCTTTTTCATTTCCTGGCTTCCCGGATTTCCAATGTGCAACATTCAGAATTGGTTTTAGCTATTTTTAAACTGGAAGCACATGCTCAAAGGGCTTCATGTCATGACTTACTCGATTTTGTAAGAATCAGCTGAATATATTAAGCCTTTACTAACCAAATCACAGGGCTGTGTCGATGTTAGCAAAGCGATATCAAAGCCAGCAGAATGCTAAGTGGAGAGGGTGCGATCCTACCACAGGGGAGAACAAAAAGAGCTTTATGCATACAAGCCTACTTCTTATATGTTCAGAAAACAATGTGTGAGGTTTTTCTAGTGGACGTGCTCCAAATGGTCATACGTTTGTCAACTAAAGCCCGAATCTTTTCATCTCCTGTGGTAGCATGCTAATCATCTTTATGCTGAATTTAGCCTTCATACATAAGCAATTTGTGTTCTCTGTGTTTTTCCACTGCTTAAAAGGATGGAAACACCACTAAGGATACAAAGTAAAGCAAAAAGAAAAATAATTTTTGTTTTCAGCTGTTTCTAAAATTGCAATACAGCTAAACGAAATGTAATTGTTTTTAAGTCCTCTCTAGAAAATTTCACTTGCGAATTAGCATCTTTCCCAACAAGTGCTGAAGAGGGATTAGAGCTGGAAATCCCAAACACTGACTTACCATTCACAACAGAGACCTACTTACAGTTAAGAAACCCTATCGAAACAGGGAGAAGATAAACCCTCTGGTGTTGTCTTAGTGTCTTACCATACGGTACACGTGGATGGTTTCCATTTGCAATAGTATCTGATGCCCCAGCAGCTTCTGTTACTGAGCCAGTAAGGGGAATCGTGCTCTCATCAGATGCTTTGGCACCAGGAAGCTCTTTAAAGACTGGTGTTTCTTCATCTTGAATTTTATCAAGGCTTTCATCTGATATCCTTGACAGTGCAGCATCTTTCTTTAACCGGCCTAAGGAAATAAAAGTACTGTAATTTTAAACCCATCCATCTTGCTCCTTACGTTTCTACTGTTTGCATCAACGACATAGATCAACGTGGATACAATAGCCTGGCTCTATTTCATACACATTCTTCATTCATTTCTAACACTGACCTTTACTAAATTCATCTGAGAAAATTTTAGAGCATCTTTGTTTCTTCCTACAAAAATCATTAAAGTAACCGAAGTAAAACACTGAGCTGCTCATTTATTAACGAAATCTGAAACTTTTCTGTGTGTTTTAAACACTGCATCTGTTGAGAATAGCAAAGCACATGAGCAAAACACTGTAAAGGTAAAAGCTGTGATCAGCCCAACTTACTGTAAAGTTAAAGAAGTCACTTAAAAATAATAATTCTGACAGATTTTTTCTCTTTAACATATCCTTAATAAAATATAAACCTGATTATACTCCAGGTTTTATTTTCCTCTCTCTGCTAGACTCTAAAAGAGAGTGAGCACTGCAATGGATTACAGGTTTTGAATTTCCACCACTGTAGGTTTTTAAGAGCAGGTTACACAAACACATGAGAAATAGTTTAAGCATATCCTGCCTGTGGGTGGGGCCCGGGCTGGGTGACATCTCAAGGGCACTTCCAGCTCTGAAATGAAATTTTCCACAATTTTACATCACTTGCATTTCACCAAGCAACTACTTACTTTCTATTTTTCTCTTCATCCAGGGGCACACAAAAATCCAGACTAAGATGGCAAATACTAAGGATACGCCGACTGATATTAGAGCAATGGCCCACATTGGCAGTACCAGTCCCAGTACTGTGAAGACAAAGAAATGAAACCCAAGCAAACCGTAAATTAACTTGACTTTCTTAATTATCTCAGGCAATGGAAGAGCAGCCTGTTGCAGAAAAGCCTGTGTTCACGAAGTATTCAAAACCAACGTGAATGAGCTGATCATTTTTTAACATATATATCAGTTAGTACAGTATTCAAAGGTCTAGTTGACATGCAAACATTTGCAGTCTTCCAGTTCTCTGTTACCCCACTGTGACCTTATTTCCAAAGAAGTCAGGGGTACAACTCCCACATCAGGGCTGCTAAAACAAGTTTGCAGTCATTTTATACACCAATGCATGTTAAACCATGTTGCCTATTAGGGTAAGTATTTACTTGACCTTTGCTCTGGTCAATAAAGCCTGATGCTTAGCTTAATCTAAGCCATTATCTGCTTATGATAATAACTTAATGTAGCACTTGAGAGCTGAGGTTTCAGTCCTGCAATGCACAATCATGTCAATAACTCGTGTTCCTGTAAGCATCCTCCCAACGGAGCTCCTTGCACTTGTTCAATTAAATGATCAGACCCTTAATGAGGAAAGAGCTTGGACTCTGATCTTTGAAATCCATATATGCCTGCCTATCTTGAAACCTACATGACTAATTCATCTTTGTGAGTAAATGTTGCCAAGACAGAGACCTTGGAGAGTAAATATGTATTTCCTGAGTATCAAAACCTGAGTCCCACCTTTTTATTTACACACTTCAGAGACTGCTAAGCTGAAAAAGAAGGGACATTAAGATTCTTATTTCATTTATTTTGCTTAATGAGTCACTGCAGAGTGCCTGACCTACTTCTGCAGTACAACTAATGAGGAAATGTTGGTTATACAGCTGATTTACTGTGAAGCATCTTGGATACGTAGCCAATTTGACTTAAGAAAAAGGAATAGTTATGTTACCCTCTAAATGGGAACTTCTCAAGCTTTTTATTAATTTCAGTAATGCTATGCTATGAAGTAGAGTCTACTGACTGTATTTATATAGTACATCTAGTGTGTCAGGTTTTGAAGAAAACAAATTTCTGATCAAAAAAGGTCACTTTCCAAGCCTGCTTTCTTAATTCAGGGGCACGTTCAGGAGTCTCTCTTCAATTGCCTGTTTGTTCATGGCTCTGGGGCAATAACCTAATTTAAAGATAATGTTTAATGACCACCATCTTCAATAAGTTAGTCAAGATCATTGAACATCTTTTTTCTGAACTCTTGCTGCATGTGCACATTTGCATCTACCCTGCTTAAGTAAAGTGAAACGTATAAATGCAAATACTTACATAAAGTGTGGGAATATAGATATACAATTGTAAATTTAAAAAATGAATATAAGTTCAAATATAAACACAAATATAAATAAATACAAACATATAAATGCACATAAAATATACAAATATATAAAGTCCTGAAAATGACATGTATCATTTCCTTCTACTGAATGGCAATGAAAACACAGCACCCAAGAAAGAAGATGCATTCAGTGCAGAAACAGGCTTGGGGCTTCTTACCATTGAAGGGAAATAAAAAAGTAAATTTAATTAATAGGCTCTTTGCTAGATCTGCCAGAGCAATGACTCTGCTGATTTCAGCGGAGCTAGAGCATTAGACTGAGTGCAAACAGCCTACCTGCTCTTCCTGTCTGCTCTGAAACCCCCCTCTTTGAGGCATGGATCTGGAGTACCTTCAAGAGCTCAACATGTGCTCAGATTTACAACGCTGAAGCTGTCAGCTCAGTATTTCCCCTTGAGAGATTTTTTTGTAGCGCTCTTTCCCACTAACTGGAGTGACCAGGAGAGAGTCAGAAAAATGCATGCACAAAGAGAAGCATGTGGGGAGGTTTATGATTTACTCTTGCCCTCGTTAACTCCTAACGTGTGGTGTGGACAGCTACCTGCCAGGACACTGGCAGAGCATCACTGTACACTGCGGGAAGGCTCCCTCCCGGGGCTCCCGCTGAGGATGGCTCACTCACCTGGTGCCCCTGTGTACATGATGGAAAACACGTTAATAGCTATGGTAGCAGCATAAAACACTGGAAGGGCGCGGAGACCGTTGGGCACAGGGTCTTCCTGCAATAGGAATTGAGAAAAAATTGAAACTTTAGCTGGATTTTCCACTACATTAATGTCAGCATGAACCACTATGAGGTCAACACATACTCCCGAGTGAGTGCCAGGCAGGTGGAGCTCTTGGGTGGATGGTGAGGAAAGGATGGGGACCTGTCTGGCTACACCTAAATCCTCAGTGCTGGTCCTGGCAAGACAGGTTGTATTTTCAGGCTGGCTGCAAACCTGCTGGGTGACCTGGGGGTGGGTTTCCTTCTATGAATGTTTTCTTACCTGTCTTGTCTCCAAGATGAGGAGTCCCTTTCACTCAGCATGACCACGGGGTGCCAAGCAGGACAGGGCTTTGATATTATTGGAGCGGGGCTGCAAGCATCAGTGCAACGTGTCCATCACAAAACCTTATTCCTAATCTCTCAGTTTCGACTGAGCCAGCCTGGCACTTTTCACCAGCTAACAGAAATCTCGGAAATATTAAGTGACTGGCCATATTAAACAGGTGCATTTTATAATAAGTAAAGCAAGTGCGCAACGTGTAGCACTCTGCTGTGCCTGCTGCCTGCCATGGTCTCATGCTCTCGGCGCTCCTGAGCTCACGCCTCAGCTGACAGCACAGCGGAAACACACCATGCAAGCCGTGGAAAAAGCCTTTGTGAGGAGAATGCTTTGGCCTTTTGATGGGCTCCGTGTGTTTGCAAAGAGCCTGGCAAAGCTAAGGGCTGGCTAATGTGGGTTTGTTTCTTGCTGCCATGAGGTCTAGAAGGGAGCCAAGAGAAGGCTGCAGCCACCCTGCACTATGCCCCAGTCCTGGATCATGGTGCAGCATGGGCTGTATCTGCAGGGCCAGCTGCTATTCACAGATACCCCCATCCAGAGCACGAAGCCCTACATCAGGGCACAGACTCACAAGCCAAAAAGCTGCTCCTTTCATGCATGCACACAACACAAGTCGCTACCTGCTTATGCCAGAAGCTCCATAGATCTTACTACTTTGTGAATGGCACAGATGGCAGTCAGAAGGCAATTTACTCAGCTTAAGTTTTTCTGCCACTTGAATGCTTAAATATGTGGCTTTTATACCAGAGTTCATGTGATTTTGACAACTAATTTTTCAAGTTGTTATGTTTTGAATGCAATAGAGGAACTTTTCCTCATCCTTTATACAACTTGAGTAATTTTAAATTCAAAGCTGAGTCTAATCAAATTTATCATCTGCTTTTGTTGCTGACATTTCTTTATATCAGAAATAAAGAATGATGAAGCTGAGGTTACAGGTGGTGTTATTTATAACAAAGGAATTAATCCTTCATCTATTTAAGTTCCCTGTATAACTGCTAATATAGTGTCCTTATTTTAGGTCATTGCCATGCGCTGCACTCTCCCATTTTAGCAAGTTGAATGGCATGAGAGAAAGGGCAGATAAAAGTGCTCTGTTTTCCAGTTCATGTTGGGTGGCAGGCAAATCATCTTCCACACTGGAGATCTATATGGACTGATGTTACTTCAAAGCTGCCACTTTTGACTGAGGTCACTAAAACCCATCAATTCAGGTTTCTTGAGAATATAGGAAATATGCAGATGCCCATCTCCTAATGTCTGATATGCTAGAAAACCAAAGCTTAAAACTTCACAGCTATGAAATACCAACTGGAGTATTTCCAAGGGAGGACTGTTCCATTTAAATAACAGTCAGAATGGCTACTGTGAGGCTAAGTCAATGCCAGCAAGTTTGCATTAATATAGAAGCAATCTCAATGTACTATCCTCTGATTAAACAGAATACACAATATTAATTATCATGTAGGACCTTCTAAGCCTCACATACTTGTCAAATTACCTACTTTGAGCTTTTAGAGCTGCTAAGAGCAAGTACAGTTCCAATAGCTATGAAAAAAATGACTGGTCTCCTGTCCAGAAGAAAGCCACAGGCTTTCAACTCTGGAAATGCCAGCACTCAAATGGGAGGCTAGAACACAGCCTTCATACTGAGCACTCATTATAACGGCGAGATTTCTTTACCTTGTTTAAAATGAAGAATCTGATCAGCACAAAGAGGACTCCAGACATCAAGCCAGATAACAGTGGGGAAATAAACCAAGAGGCAACTGTGTTAAAGAAAAGAAAGAATGGAACGTGAAATAAACAGTATTATTGCATAACAGTTAAGTAGTTAATGAGCAAGAAATTTAAAACAGTTCTTGTACAACTGGAATGAATGTTCCAACTGGTGCAACTCAATGTCCAGTGACGTTCATGAAAGTCAAAGTAATGGTAGGCGCTATTAGAAACATCAGCCAAAACATTTCTCTACAATTTTGCAAGTTTAGCAATCAAATTCATCCAGGAAGATTCTTGTAGTTTGATGCAGAGTGGACCAAGAAAGCCCTGTAATTTCCTCGTCACCATAACCACGAGTGCTGCAAGCAAGTGGAAAGCAATTGCACCTAGCAGGATGCCATGCTGCTTGCAGGGTAAAAGCCTCTATTTCCAAAATGCCATAGAGGCATCAACTGTAATGAATAATGCATGCACATTTTTTGCAGGTCAGATTTACAAGTGTCCAGGACTGATTTAACTGAAGTAGGTGGCAACACTCCCACAGATTTCAATAAAACCGGATTAGGGCAGCACTCTGGAAATCTCATCCAGAGTGATTTATTGTTTGCAGCATGGTGAACAGATATTGCAAACTCTCTTCTACTTTCAACAAAATTAAAAAAAAATATGCATTGCTCCAACTTCTCTAAAGCTTAATTGTATGCTTGTGCCTTCAGCATCAAATCCTTTTAATACAGGGTTTAGGCTGCAACTCGGGTTACAAGGCTTCCAAAACAACAATGAAAACTCCTTCACATCCCTGCTCGGCTGCACCAATCTGGGCAGTGGGAGGCTGTGAGTTAAACATGTGCTGTATGCCCAGCTCTCGCCTCCCTGAAGCTGGTGGGTGGAGAAACATGACTGTGGGCATTCACATGATGGCTAGCGTTGTTGAGAGCAAGAATGAGGCGGCAGGAGCTGCCACAAAAAGAATTAGAAGAGGAGGAATGTCACCTTGAAACATATTTCTGAGGGACAACATTTCCTCAGCTTACCACTGGGGAAGTGCAGCTTGCATCTTATCCCTTTCTCCACTGGAGACAAACTGCAGCCCTTAACGAACACGGCATCAGTGCATCTTCTGAATGACAGGACTGGGGTGGAAAATAATTTAGGGAGGGAGTGCTACCAGCACGAAGCAGATTTCTGGGAATGTTTTTTACAGGCAGTGCACGCTATTTCACATACCCTCATGCATAAAAGGAAACACCACTTACCAATCTTGACAAGCTGCATCCACTGGACTCCCTGCGTGCCAATTGCCACCAGAGAAAATCCAATTGTAGCACCTACGATGCAATGGGTCCCCGATATCGGCAGTTTCAAGAACGATGCAATCAGCTGCCAAACAGCAGAACCTAGAAAGAACCCACAACCATATGGTATAAATGACAACAGTAAAAATAATGTCACGCAGAAAATTCTTCACCACGTACCCACATTCTTTTACGAGCACTGCCTACACTCTACATGCACAACAGAGATCTCCTAAAGAGAGTTTTGTTCCTGTTCTGTCTCTGAAAGCAGATACTAAGACAGTTTAATAGCAGCTTTGAATGCGGCATCTTACTTATGACTTTTTATTACTGAAAGCTCTTTATACTGCACTACAGTTTTTTTTTTTGAAGGCTTTCGGTATTTACAGCCTGTCTGATAAAATATGCAAACTGCTGCTCCCAGTCTGTGTCAAGCTTAGAAAACCTCATTCTTGAGAGCTGGACCTGGAAGCCTCTAAGTGATCATTATGAGGCTGTTTCACTAATAAACTACCCACGCTCCTAAATTCAGATGCTACCAGAGAAAGGCTCAAATTGTGGGGCAGGGAGTTTATATCCCTCTTCTCAGTGGCACGTGACCATCTGGAGTCCTTTATAGGAAAAATGGACCGAGGATGGAACAAGGACTCTCTCATTGCGTTCATTTGCAGCTCATTGGGGCACTGGAGACATTCAGAACTGCAGAAAAGGCTTACCTTAGTCACAGAGTAGCCAAAGATACCCTTGACATAAGGAAATAAGATCCCCTAACTAAGGGATGGTGGCTATGGTCCATAAAGTAAAAGTGATGCCTGATGCCTCAACAGGCATCCCAGGAAGGATGTTTGTCAAGGGTGCAGGAAAAAAAGACCCCAGGCACCAGAGAGGATGCCTTGTATTTGTTTGCAGACCCAACTTTCAGTAGTTAGATCAGACCACAGTTGGCCACCAAGCCCACGAGCATGCAGCTTCATGCTCTGACTCATTTTCACATTGCAAGGACCCAGGTTTCCTGCTCTTCCTGCAGTGGTGCTAACCTTAGGACACCAAAATCATCCTGGCAGTAACATAAGTTTTCTGTGGATTTCACTTAATATTAGAGAATTCTTAAAAAGATCTCTTCTTCATCTTAAAGACTTCATGGACGGCCTTAAGACAAAATCTTCATGTGTTCAGAGGCCCCAGTGTCAGCAATCAAGCTGCCATGAGTGATCACTTCTTTTCTGCCTTGTGCCATCTCTCTTAACAGATCTGCAGCAGCCACAGGTGATGAAGCAAGGTCACTGAACATATGCTGTTATTCAGAATCTCAGCCTCCAACCTCAGTTCCAACAGGAGAGGATGGTTTGAAGGTCTTGAAATGGAGCCATCTGCAAATGGTGATTTGCTGGCATCATACCCAGCTACGTTTGGAAGTCAACCAGTTTGTAAAAGTGATCTGTCCCAGGGTACTGTCCCAAAACAACTGATACTCCTACTGCAATTGGAAATTCTAGATCAAACAAGGAACACCTGCTCTTTAATTTTTTGGCTTCTCTTCCCCTGTACTAAAATAAAAATAAATACACTTTGAAACCTTTGACATGAACTTAGAGACCAGCAAGTGGAAGTGAGGTGAAAGAGAAAACAGATGGTAACATCTGTAAAGAGCCAAATAAAGGATAGGCCAGCTGTACATACATAATTACAAAATACTCACTTTGAAAAATAGGGAAAATGCAACCAAGCCACAGCTGCACTGCAAATGTGTAGTGAGGGCTGGTTTTTTTGTTGCAGGGGGAATAGAGGGCATATGGCATTATTTAATCAAGTACACCTTGAAAACAAACAGGGGAGCAAAAGGGAAAGTGGTAGAGGACTGATGGATGGTCTGAGAAGGACCATGTGTGGTCTAAGGAAGTTTAAGGAAGCACATTAGTGAGCAGAAGAAAATACAAATCAAGCCAGAGAAGGACTTTCCTCTGGGGCTTGCAATGCCTTAACCACCTACATCAAAGCCTTAACTCCCCTTTAACATCAAATGCATGTTCCCAAGTTTTATCTTTGCAAAAGTAACCTAGGAAGCAGGAGGCTCACGAGACCTGTCACAGAGTCCCAAATTCAGACTCTTTCTGCCTGCTGACACTGTGGCCACACACCCTTTGTTCCCAGTTGCTATCTCCTAAAGAAACAGGGTTGGCTGCGGACCACCGTGACCAAGAGTTGTCAGCGCTGGCTTTCAGCTCAGGGTGCATTTCATGCTCCCCTGCTGCTGAAGGCACCACATCCATTCTCCAGAGGCTCTGGTGCTGTGTGCCAGCTGCTAGCCCCCATCGAGTACCACACAACCTGCAAGTCTGGGATAGTACTTTGCTTTGCTAATCCTGGCTGGGACGTCCTCTCTGTTGGTAGCATCTCCTCAGTTGCACCAGCTGCTGACTTTGGTTCCCACCAGGACTACTAGAACAACACTTGGGCAATTCCTGACAATAATCTGACAATTAGTTAACACTAGGGAGGTACTACAATTTACCCACAAAAGTAACAGTGCCTAACTTCCCAACTGCCTAACAAACAACATTTTAATACAAAACATTATATTTTAAAATATTAATCTCATTGCCCCCTGCTTCCTTCTCTCTTAGGAGAGAAGGTCGCCCTGAAAATCACCATCTGCTGTTTGCTGCAAGCATCAAAGGATCTTCCAGTAACATCTGGAGAGAGGATACAGTGACTTTTGGTCTCTCCCAGACTGTTGACTCATTTAAGCCTCATCGAAATTCAGAAGTTAAGTCCATTCACAAGAAAATGATCATGAGGCATGAGAGAATGGGGTGGGAAATGCAGAGTACAAACAGAGAGAGGAAAAGAAAGCATCCAGGAACTCTCAGAGAAAACACAGGAAAAAATATCATACATCCAGAGAAAAGCTGGAGATGGATTTCAGGGAAAAAAAAAAAATTGAAATCTGTGGTTTGCAACTTGTGACTAATTCTGAGATTTAAAATGTGGAATTTCTTCTTAATGCCCTTACTGGAGGAAGGGAATGCAACTGGTCATGAAGTTCACACAGGCTTATGTAAATGTGCATGCAAACAAGTTGTTTTCTTTCAGCTTCTGGCCAGTTGCCTCCACAGGGGGCATCTGAGACTTAAAACTTTGCCTGGCCAGGATCAGGATGCCACAAATAGATACAGAAAAGGAAAAAAACCCTTCCTTCAACAGGGACCATGAGTATCAAGAACATGTAGGTCAGAAGATGCATGTCACTTATATTTGAGATGGTGTATACTGCTCCTGGGCACACGCCCGTGGGAAAAAATGGAGCTGTCTCAGGAAGCAGAAGAAGTAAATGATACAAGTGGAGTGGTACTAAGAAGCTATCCTACAGCTTGAGGGAAAGACCAGAAATCTGCAGCTGACCTTGTGGGACATCAGGAAAGAGGAACTGATGGGTGTGCCCAAGAGCATTTGATGTGGTTTAAGTTGGCAGCCTCACAGAGGGACTGTCTGGGGAAGTGGCCGCGGTCCCAGTAGCGATTCCTTGCTAACCAACCCCTCTTCCCCTTGGGCAAGGGAAGGTGGCCAACCTTCAGGAGGCTCAGGAGCAACAGAAGCCCAAGGGAACCACCTCCCTGCTCTCAAGTGCACAAAGCCACCTCAGACAAGGCCAGTAACCAGCACATGATGTCCACCTGGATCCATTCATTTTTTTTAAAAAAAGGGAAAATAACTGCAAGTAGTAGAACTCTGCACAGATTCACCTATCTCACATGCAGATCCTGCCAGAAAACTATAGGGCAGTTAGAGGTATAGGTGGAAATAATATTTGGGTTAGATTTAAGGAAGAAAATCTTTGAGTGGAGCATCCCTTTCAAACAGAGGATGCTGTGATGCTTGTATAAATCACGTCGCCCTGCGGTGGGATGCCACGGACCTGTCAGACTGAAGAAGTGGAAACCCTTGCCTGGGCTGCCTCTCTCACGGTGAAAGGGTTTCCTTCCTCCTGTCTCCTGCCCTTTAAAAGGACGTTTGCCATTGATCCTTGAGGGAGCTCTCCAAAAGCTCACAAAGCCTCTTGCATATAAACAAAGGGTAAATACTGTGGCTTAATGTTACTTACCTCAGAATATGCTATTTGTTCTAAACGGAGATTAATATAACTGCAAACAACAGCCCGCAGAGCAGATTCTAAGGTACACCAAACTGCTGCCGGTTTGAGTCAGAAAAACTAAAAAGACCTTAAATGTGTGACCATCTACCTTTACTACTCCTTTAGTTTTGCCACGGGCAAGGGCAAAGTGTATGATGAAATGCAGTCACTCAGCTAAACAATTAGTTTAAGCAACTATGTTTGGATTTTCTGTAATTTTTTAAAACTATTTAGGTCATTTCTTGTACATATTCATTGCAAACTGCTGTTCCTGTAGGATCTTCTGTATGGTCACAAATGCTATGCTTACATCTTTTCCATTTACAATCATACAAATATCCAAAATCATTTTTTCACTGCCCAAGGAATACATGTATATGAGCCATTATGTTAAACATTTTTTCTTCCATTAGTTCAGTGGCTGAACCATTGAAAAATGTAAATGATTAGAAGCATTTAAATAACATAAGAGACTAAAAAAGAAACACAGGTCCCTGCACTCACACAAAATCAGATATGCAAATCCAGAAGATATGAAGGCTTAATTAACAATATTCACAACAAACAGGATGACAAATCCACAAGGAACGTTACTTGGAATAGGAAAGTATTACTTACCAACCATTGCACTCACTTCTCCTGCCATCAGCAGTGGGACAGTGTTGTTGTACAGGTTAACATCAATGATACCTTTCCGAATTGTTTCTCCTACTTTTGCTCCCAGTAATACTGAGCCAGTGGTTTCAAAAACTGAAGCCAAAACGCAAGCCTGGCGCAAAGTAACGACACCAGAGCCCACAGCCGTTCCGAAAGAATTGGCAACATCATTTGCACCGACCGAAAAGGCTAAAATAAAAGCAATGATAAAACCCACAATGACCATCCACAGGTACTCATCCATTGCCATCTTTTCCCAAACCGCAGATTAGCTTTCCCTTTGCAAATAGTTAATAATCAAGGCTGGAGGGCACCACAACGGATTTGGAAAGCAGATTTCTTGTAAACAATGAGTTCTCTCTGGAAAGTGCTGGGTAGTGTTAGAATGTGAAGAAACTGCTAACTGCTGATTTTCAAACTACTATAAATACTGTTCATTTGGCTGCCTTCGGTCAGCAGTGAAACACATTCCATATTTTGCTCCCAAACCGGTACAGCTGTGATGTTCTGTCCTGCAACAGAAGAAAAAAATAAAACAAAAGAAAATTTTAAAAGAAAAAAAAAAAGGGGGGGGGGTTGTGGAATACTCTGCAGAGCCCATAACAATGCGCGTTTTCAGAAGTAAACAGATGATTTAAACCCACTAATGGGGTCCTACCTCGGCATGTGACTGTTCTAATCATAAAGCAATTCAGAAAAGGTTAAAATTAGGCCACCTCCAAAGCAATATGTTTCTTGCAATATCACTGAACGAGAAAACCTTTTGAGCAACTTAAAAGGATTTTGAAAGGTTGGTGGTTTTGAGTTGAATTTACCGAGCAGCGTGATAAGCCCTCTTTCTAGAAGGGGGATTCCTCTTGGCTCTTTGCACCCAGTGAATAAAAGACACATAGAATATACAGACCTTACCATACAGCCTGATTCCAGCTGATGTATATCACCTAGCTTCACCGACCTCAGCAGAACTCTTAACATGTTATCAGCTGCAGCAGGGATGCACTCCTTCAAAAAATGATTTTATCTATATGTCTGTCTAGGAAATGCCACTGAAAATACTCTGAAGAGCATTAATATTCATCTATTGCTGTTATCACATCGCATGCAGTAAGAATAGAATTTTCTTACAGCTTCTCAGTCACTGAAACAGCACAATAATCACAATATTCCCATGTATCTCTACAGATCTAGAGAAGTCTATAAAAAAAGTTTAACTAAAAAGTTGCCCTCTGCTCTTTCCTATAGATGGTTACCAATTACTAAGTTACTATATTCAAACCATTGTTATAGATATCTTTTAGTATTTCTTTTGATAGTTTCAGTCTTATGATCGCCTTTTGAATTACATCTTAATTAGTCTAATTTGAAAAAAGAATGAGCTCTTTCAAACCAAGAAATGGACAGAGAGAAAGGGACTTCAAAAAATGAAACTTTCTCCACCCAAAAGACTGCTAAGCAGAGTGATAAGGCTCACACTGATGTCAAGATGGTCAAAAGCTAGAAGCAAATTTGTCCAAACCATCTGCCTCTTCCGAGGGCTGCTTTTCTTCTGCTAGCAGCCACCATGAAGACATCCCACGCCACCCTCTGCTTTCCTGTTCATGCTGTTTGACTCCAGAAAAGTGCCATTTTGGAGGTGGCAAGGGGTTAAATGAACATTTAGCAGCAAATATCCATCAGCCAACTCCACACTCCTTAAGGAGACTTTCAAGAGATCAGGGGCTATCAGATGAAAAGCCCCAAAGCCCACCTCCTGCTCTGTCTGTTTCCCCACAGTCGCTTCAGTCTCATACAATAAACCCACATCCACAGTTTCAAGACCACGCTTTATTTCTTTCGATGACCCCAATGCAATGCAGGTCCTGTGGCAGCAAGGACGAAGGGTCTCTGAAAACTCTGAAATAATGAAATTAAAAATTAAGAGATTTCACACATTCTTGAGATGCTGGATCCTTGTGAACAACCAACAGGAAAATACCACATCTATATGTAAGTTTTTCCTAGAAAACCCTTAAGTTGGTGTCAAGGATTGATGCTTTCTCTAAATATACATATTTAGCGGAAAAGATGTCCCTCTTTCTTTCTCCAGGCTCCAAACTGGCTGAACAACTGTTGCTCCAGTCTTTTCCAGACATGGAGCAGACATCAATCCTTGAATGCCTTACACTCTAAAATAACATTTCAGAAGGCCTTAACAGCTAAAAACATTTGTATAAGGATTTTTACACTATGAGATAACATGAGAAAACGAAGCACTAATGCACTTCTGATGTTTGAAGACTTGTTGCCTTTTTATAATTCATGAGCACTCAGCCCATTGACTGGAGAAGGACTTGAGAGAGACAGAAAAGGCTAATGAGATTTGGAAGATACAATTAGAGTTAGGACTTGTTTGCCTGCAAAGGAAGACAAAACGCTGTTAAATCCGTTCGTTAAAAAACTTCTATTATGTATAGAAGATTTTTGCTAGGAGATGAAGTGCTGGACTAGGGTCTTTACTTGATCCTGGAGATTAATGATTAAATTCTTCATCCTGCATGGATTTACACAGTACCTTTGCCAAGTTAGCCTCGGTGCCCCAGTTTCCTCTCCTGAAAATGGGCAAAGCTGACTGAGATCCATGCATGCATCCACAGCCGCTGTGATTATATGAGACCTGTTTCCATTGGACTCACAAGATGAAAGCACACCCTTATTCCCAACAGAGATCTGTCTTCTCTCCACTTATCAACCAACCTACTAGTTTACTGCAGTAACCCAATTTCTGGGATAAGGAAGAGCGGGGGGATTGTTACATTCCCCTACCGCAACGGGGTTCACGGGACGTCTGCCAAATCTGGCTCCTCCAGCCACAGCGAGCTCCTGCAGCTTCCAAAATAAACCACTAAGTCACAAGGTTGCCTTTATTAGCTTCCCTGGGAGGGGGTGGAAGGGGGAAGAACTCCAGATGATCCCAAAGAAATTGAGACTTCACGTGTGTATGTGCACTCCTAAAACAACTTGTGAAGGCTAGAGCCTCCCGAAGCCTGTCAGCGGGGCTCTTTGCAACGGGCTCGGTGAGGCAGCTACATAATGTCCCTCCCCGTGAAATAGGATATATGGCCTCAGGAGAAATGGGTGTCTTAAATACAAAGTCACCCCTTCTGTCATTTTATGCAAGCTGACAGTTCAAAATAGAGCTTCCTCCAAAACTTGGGGGGCTCGACTTGACATCCACCGTGTCAGCAGAAGTGACAGAGCACAGCAATGGCCAGGCTTACTCTTTATCAACAGGGAAATCAAAAGGAGATGAGGGATTAAATAGACGTTTAAAACTTAACATGCAGGCAGCATTTGAATGGCTAGGTGTTACTACTTTCAACCTTACATATACTGGAAGAGATGTTAAATGTTTAAGGAAAGAAACAGAAGGAAAAAGCAAAAAGGGACACATCTCTGCTGAGAAAGTTTTCAGAAATGCGAAATATCCTGCAAAGTAGGCCAGTGACTAAATACAGCCTAAATCTTGTAGCATGAGTCCTTCTAGAGCCCAAAATACATCTGGCATGCTCTGAGCTATGGCACACTGAGCTGTGCCCCTCATCACCTAATCTAACCCAAGAGCCTGTGGTATTTCATGTTGTTCCTGGGATGAAAAAGAAACTGGAAAAAATGCCGTACAGTAGGGAATGGCAGATCTTCTGCTCTCTGCATGACAGCTGCAAGTCACTAGCTTGTTTCTCTCCTGTGCTCATTTATATTTCATCAACACGCCTCTCTGCATGCCAAATGCAATCCAACCTGGCCTGCTAGACACTAGAAAATCCTCCCATTTACCCACGGGATAGATGTTGCCTCTCCATCAAGACCTCTGCACCTGGGTGCGCTACGCTACTGCAGCAGACTCTGAGTGGAAATATTCATTTTCCTATTTATGCGTTGGATAACTGTTCCTGAAGCAGCCCAGCCTGCACCACAGTGGCTGTGCTGCAAACTGCCCCCTGGGCATCAGTGGGGCAGAAGGACTCCAATGGCACTGGGGAGCTGCACGACCTGAAGCTGGAGCGTGCATCTCTGATGGCTGTTAGAGTGTAGGGAAATGCGCAGAGATGAAATATCAAGAAGCTAATTCTGCATTAAGGCAAGATTTTTAGCTAATACAGTTTTCTTATGATCCATAATTAGAGTATCATACTTAGGAAGTCTGAGTTGAAGCTTTTAACTGTTTAAGTGGGCTTAGAAACTTACAGAACTTGCACCTCAGCGAGAAAAATCTGATTTTTGGAAATGCTAAGCACGTCCCTCTGCCTCTCTGGCAGATGATCCAGACACCCCCCTTGGACTTTATTTTGTTGCTAGCTAAACATCTTGTTACAACTCTGTCAACACAAAGTGCTAGTTCTTCCCTAAGGGAGGGATGAAAACAAAACCTAGGTAAGGAAGTACTTTGATTCATGCAGAATGACAAGTCAATCCTCAGGAAAAAGTCAGGATCTCCTGGTAACCATGAGATTGTTCTAGGACATATTTTTATATGGACATTTACTAAGACAGCTCTTCTGGAAACTATTCACAGTACACTTCTAAGCCTGAACAAGTTTTTAGTATAAAGAAATAATACAAAATTTGAAAAAGAAAGTTGTCGGTTCTTATTTTTTTTTCCGAACAAATTGCTGCTGAAGAGAACACAGAAACATCTAACATCGGGGATGAAAGGTTAAATAGAAGCTCAGGACAAAGTTCAAAGTCTAGGGAAGCAATCAGGCTGCGTTGCCCACTAGCAATCCTGTGTAATGTAAATGTCCTTTAATCTCCTCTTCACAGAAAATTAGGGAAGAACCTACTGCACTCGTGAAACATTGAAAGGTATATAAACCATCCCGTACGCAGCTCGTACCATAGGTAAATCATGCTGTATGCAGCTCTTCTGCTCTCAGCAGTTACCCCATGCTGCTGTTCAAAATTTTCTCCCATTCTGGACAGGACAAGATTCCGCCAGGTCCTGCTTTTAACTGTTTTGTTGTTGCCCAAATATTAGCCAAAACCAGAAGAGTGCAGCTAGTGTAGCATTGCAACCACTCCACTCTACATTATGACAAGACAGACAGGGGAGGATGATTTCTTTTCCCCTGCAGCGCTGAAAACAGCAGAAGTTTCATGATAGACGGTGTCTGCAAAGTCTGTCTAAAATGCTTACCAGAGAGCAGCATCTAGGAGGTTATTCCATACCTCTCTAATTTCTGTGCGTTGTTCTTTATATAAAGCCAATTTGTAAGGCTTCCCACCTATGTATACAAACTCATACCAGATCTGGCATTCTAGTCTATTGTTACTAAAAACAGTACTGCATAGAAACCAAGCCTGATTTATAACCAAAGCTACTAACATCATTCACATCAACAGTCTTTATCATTTCCAGTTTGTGCTCGGGCCACAAGGCTCACCAATTACCTATTTTAAATTACTAATAATTACTAACACACATATGAAAGATGGCATTAATTCAAGTGGTTCAAGACTAATAACATCCCTATATGGCTCTAAATTAAATGCACAGGACTTGTCACAAGGCCAAGCATGATGCAAGTTTAATGCTCCAGTACACAAAAAGCACCCTCGACTTACTCAAAAAAAAAAAAAAAAATCAATTACTGCATCTGCAGAAGCAGTTTTTGTATCAATCAGTTCCTATTTTAACATGTTTGCAATGTGTTTAAGCATACTTCATGCTACTACTTGATATGGAAACAAGACTGAAGTTGACAGCTTTCCAAGGACTCCCATCCAGTTTAACATTGCAAAGAGGGACGGGCACCACCAGCTCCCAAAACTTCCAGAAGACGTTTCCTTTTCCTAGTTCTTATCAACCTCCATTTCCACCACTGAAAGGTCAAAAATGTATATCAAATATTTAACATGAGATTCTGTTGCTGAAAACATGCACTAAAAACACAGACAGCAGAGACGTTTAAACAGCAATTCTACAAACAAGGAAGATAGGTGAAATATCAACAAGTCCTTGTGCATTCACTGATAAATATCTCTCTAACTAAAGGACAATTTGATTCTTTGGTGACTGAACAAAGTCTGTCTAACAAGCAAGTGGTTCTTATGATTCGACACTACAGATTTTTAAGAGAAAAAAGAAGTGTTCACGGTTATAGAAAACATGCTTTATAAAAGAAAACCAGGCAGAAAAATCTTCAAAACTCACCCAGTATTTAAAAGTTGTCTCAAAAGAAAAAGGAGCTAAGTTCTTCCAGCCACTTGCCCTCCGGATTGTAAATACAGGCTGAAGTCTAAAATAGACATCCTAGCATTCAGCACAGTCACATCTGAACATGCAAACTTCCAGAGGGCAGAAAGAGGGCTGTAACTTACACAGGGCAGTCCAGGGATAAAATTCACTCCGGCACAGGAGAGCACACAAGACAACACTGAGAAGCATCAATGTGAGTCCAGAGTCTTATTCAGTAGGTGAAAATCTGCCTCCTCTTAAGCAAAGAATTCTGCCGGGGGTGGGCACTGATAAAACACAACACTGCGTCACGACTGCACTAGTGAGACAAACCAATCCAATGAAGCTCATATTAAAAGCAACAAAACATTCCTTTTTTTTTTTTATTTTCTCCCCACGCATAGGCATAGACGAGAAAGGAAATCTCATTTTTGACTACCAGCTGGACATTTTGGTGCCATCAGGCAATCCCTGAGGAGCCCCAGGTCTTCTGTACACTTAAATACACACTTAATTCAAGTGCATGTGATGGTAGGGTACATACATCCAATTCGGGAAAGATGTTGCATGCTTGTTACTTTATCCGTGTCAGTAGAGGTCTCACAGGCTACACAGAATGCAGAAAGTTAAAGATGTGCACGAGTTTTGACTGGATCAATGCCTAAGCAAGCAACTTTGCTTTCAACGGTTCAACCTAAATTACCCAATCCAAATTCCTTCAACCGCTTTCCTTTAAGTGGGAAACATTTTTGCATATATGTTGAGGCAAAAATAATGCTTGCCTAAAAACACCCGGCTTAGCTTTACATAAAATATTTGCATCGATACTATAGAATGCAATTAAGCCATTCTATTCAGCAAAAAGGAACGTAAATCAAAACTGCATTGTCACAGTTTAAAAATCTGACAGACGCAAATTTATTTGGACATGTTTCTAGTTTATAAAAATTTAACATTTAGGATTTACTCCATTGTGAGTCACTTGTATTCCAACATAATAAACTTAAATCAGTAAATTATCTGCGTCCTGAACATTTCAGAACAATCAAATCATTGATTTAGATTTGTAAAGACAGACTTGGAAATAAAATTCTTACCTCATCTATTTTTTCAAGTTTGAATAAAAGGTATTTCTTAACAAGGAGGCAAAAGTTTTCTAAATTGATTAAATGCAGTTGCAGATGATACTCAAGGACAATTTGGTAAATCTGAAGAGTGGTTTATGTTTCTTAAGAAAACTCCCATGGATTAGTAAGCCTACATCATCTTCTACAAAGAACTAGGGTAAAACTCCAGCTAGAAATCTGCAATGCAGAAATGACATTAAAAATCCCAAAGAATAAAAGAATTGTAAGTATCTGGCCATGATTCGTTGTAAGAAATGCTGACTCTTTAAGGTCAATATCTAACTACTATTAAGCTTGCAATAGAGCTGCTAACTTTGTGAAAAGCTGCTTCTCTTAAGTCTAGTTGCAAAGTCTTTTCTTTTCCTTCTGTAATAGGTGGCAAACGGGCTTCCTAGTTTTAAAGAAGTGAGAGAGGTTGATACTTTCACACTGGTTTTCCCCTATGTACAAAAGCAACGTATTTTAACAAAAGGAGTATTAATCTTTTCCTGCAGATCTAAATACATCTTAACCCTTTTGTTTTTTTTTTTTACAAGTAGCATCAATCAATTTAAGTGAGAGCAAATATAATTGTAAACATGAAGTCAGCCTGTATTTATAGGTCTGGATTCCAAGGTTTTAAGGAAGTGAATAAACAAACACAGAAAGTTTCTTGGAGCACTTATTTAACTTTATAAAGTAAAAAAAAAAAAAAAAAAAAGAACACAAAATATTATTTCATGTTCTCTTTATAGCTGACAAATTGTTGATGTTTGGCTTGGTAAAGCTCAAACCCGAACAGTCCAAGTAAGTGCTAAACCCACCCTAGTTATCCTTGAAGGACCATTCCCCCAGGCTAGAGTCACCACCATCAGTGTGCAGGCGCAGGTTAAAAGACTGTGGAAAGGACACAATATTTGAGAGGTATCTACATGGATTTCAAAAGCCCAAAGCTGCCAGACCTGTGGGAATCATCTCAGACCCAGGAGAACAAACTGGAACCATTTGAATGCTGCTTCCCATGAGCCAGCCTGACCACAGCGGTGGTTTCTTGTTGACCTAAGCTTCAGAGCTTGGTCAACAAACAAAGCAAAGGATATAATAAACAGCCCAGAGAAAAGGAAATATCTTCAAAGTTTTTGTTCTGCTAAATCAGCATTGTGGACCTCAGGCACGGGAAAATTCAAGCCAAGATAGGTTGACCATTAAAAAGAGTTACAATTTGGGATACCACTAAAGAAGCAGGCAAAGGAAAATTTGTACAACCACAAAATAAAGTATGAGGATTGGCTTTTGGCAATAGCAGCACCAGTTTGGTTCCCATCAAATCAAATGATAAATGTTATATATTACAATCTTGATCAGATACCTTTTTTTCTTTTTCCTCAATTGTAACTTATTCTGGTAAATCCACAACTGAGAGATCTCTGTTTGATTCAACAAACCCATGCTAGGCAGATTTATATTCTGGTTTAAATAATGTAATAGGACATGCCGATTAAAATAATTAATTTTAAACGCCCTTTGTTCTGCATTTCCACATGAGCTATTTTCTGAAAGATGCCCGGTTTCTCATTTACCAGTAACAATGTTAATTTGTAACTTTTATATCAAACGTATCCGGACTTTTTGCCATTCAGATGGAAAGACTACATATTTAAGCAATTATACATTTTGAGTAGAAAATAATGGGGGATGATTATAATTTTCTAACATAAAAATCTGTAAAAATTGAAACCTGAATACCTGGAAACTGCATTTGGTCAAAAACAGAAATACAATAAAATCATCCAAAAGCTGCAGGACGTTGTTCCAGTTATGTTGTGCCAACTTAAATAAAGTTACCAGCACTGGGAGCTTTTGGGCTTTCACATACCTGCTGGTAACTCTAAAACTGGGAGTCATAAGCAGCTGGAACTGGGGAGTTTTGTTGCCCTTATCAGTATTTCTGCCCCTGACCCTGCCTGGGAATGCTTATTTCCCCTCAATCTACAAATCAAGCAAATAAAATTAATGAGGAGAAATGAAAATGGGTGGCAGATGCCTGCACAGGTATCATGTAGTATCTCAAAGAAATCCAGCTCTTGCAATACACTTTATTCTGGTTTTGAAGGCCCCAGGACCATCTACACCCTGGGCACCAGAAGGACACCACATGCCAATCATTACCTGGAAATCACCCCCGAGGTCCTTGAGGCTAACAGAGATTTAACACAGCTCTACCGAAGGCAGCACCATTTCTGGGTGCTTTGGTAACTCCATTGTGCCTAATGAATGCCAACAAAACTCAGTATCTGCTCTGCACCTAGCAGATACCTACAAACACAGTTCAAGCTGGCAAGAGCCAGTTCCAACCAGCAAAAGCACATCTGGTTTTGCATATTGGGTAGCAAGCTTCAACACATTCAGTTATCTATCAGGATGATCTTCAAATAGAAAGAGATTGAGCCGTGTTTCACTGCAAGAAAAACCACCTCAGGAAGTCTCTGGAAAATCTAATGCAGTAGATAGAAAAATCAAAAAGGTCCCTTGGCATTCAGGGATGGATCAACTCCTCTGCTCTGAGGAAGCAATCAGTAGGATGGACTTTCTTGATGGCTCTGAACTCTGTCATACTGTCATCCAAACCTCTTTTTCCAGGAAGCCCCTGGGCTTTCAAAGATGACATTGCATCCCTCCTAGGAGGCGTCCATTCCCAATGGTAAAGGTGAACTGGATGTGCTTGAATAAGCACGCATAGAGAGATGGCATGTTACAGAGCAAGGTGATCTCTCTCAGGCATTACTCTGCTTGAGATCACACTTACCTATTGAGTGAGAAAGCCCTGGGAAAATGAAAAGGAGGAACCCACCACTGGAACTGGCAGAGGCCAAGGCTGGTGCAGAGGATGACACAGGCTCTGGGTGTTGTGGGGCCTGGGATAGCCAGGCTGGCTCCAACCCCTGACACAGCACAAGCCCATGCCGAGCCAGAAGAAGTTCAAAGGCAGCAAACCCATTCTGAAGGAGTAAGGCTTTGGCTTTGGCCAATGCTGACTCAAGCACTGCCCCAGTTAATGCCGGGAACCAGACATGTATCGCCCACAGCTCTGGCTGATTCACCGGAGACTGAGCATACTACATCCACGCTAAGCCCAAAGAAAGGGGTGAGCTTCTCTGAACATAATCCATCATTTCCCCTCCCCAGCCCCATATCCAAAGAAAGCAATCAGCATGGGCAAAGTATTTCTAAAAGCCCTGGCTACCGCTGACAATGCAAGAATCATTATCCTGAATTACTAATGGACCTATACTGACTTTACACAGAACACAAAAACTGCCTGTGAAACACCCCTGTGGCAATCAAAAAAATACACATTTTGCAAATCCAGAGGCTTCTGCAAAGATGCCCTTGGTAAGAAGCCAGAGCACGGTTGCCAAAAGTCAGCAATGTGAATTTTTCAGATAAAAGGGAACCTGACACCTCAAGCCCCAGACCGCCTGCCATTTCCATTCGGTTTGGGTTTCAGAGAATAACCACTGCGGAGCCTATTCCCATTGAGCAAAAAGAGATGGCTGGGGCTCCCTCGAGTCCAGTGACTCTCTCTCTTCAAAGGCAGCTAGAGTGAGAGTAGTTATCAACATGCCAAACCACACTGGCTGGCTCTCACTGACAACCTCCAAAATCAGTGTGGCCAGCAGAACAGAAGACCAAGCACTGCTGGAATGAGCTAGCTCAAACACCACAGGAAGAAAGGATCAGGGGGTATAACCAAAGAGAGGAGGGACGATGACACTCAGAGGTGCCAACCTGGGTTATGGGAATAAGTGGAAGTTGAGGCCAATATATTGTGGCAATGGAAATTCTGTTTTGTTTTGTGTTTTTTTTTTCCCTACAAGCATTGCAGTAATAAAGATATAAAGGTGGAAACAGCAATGAAAGCTGTGACCTTGGCTTCATTTCATAGGATTAGGAGCCAAATACCACACCAGAAGGCTGGTGACCATGCCTAATACTGTCTGGAGACCATGCAAAGAATGACATCTGCCAATTAATAGGCCTCTTCCCTCCCCAAAGTCCAATAGCTGCTGACCTCTGTTCCTCGGAGTCCATGTAATGGTCCACATCTGTCTTCTCTAGCCTTCACTGCTATAAACATGAGGAGCACGATGGTGAAACAAAAGCCTTGAGTTTCACCTACAAGGTAGAATTAACACATCAGCTACTTCACTGTAGGCTGATGCTGCTGGAGCAAACAGGTGGCTGATAGACTTGTCACATTGGCTAGGAATTAAATCATCGCCAATGCAACATGCCAAAGAATGTCCCATAGTCAGGTACTTGGCTCAGCGAACACCTCCAAGAGGACTTCTAAGGGCATGCAGTCCTTTAGGGATCTTGTTATCAAGAACTCCCTCCATCAGATTAGTTACTGTTCACGGAGAGATGGCTCCATGTTTTATCCGGGCTTTTTCTAGCCTGGGAGCAAACCCTGATAACATGTTTGTGCTTCAGTGCCGACATCCAGGTGGAACACAAAGAGTCTTCCTAAAGGTACAGGCAGGATAATGGGACACACATTGCCTCCAGTGAACTGACGACTGTATTCGTCTGCAGCAAGTGCTTGAACAGCTAGAATTTCTCTGCTTGCTGACACAGAGGCTAAAAAGAGAAGTGAAAGTCATAAAGGTAGCAGAAGATACTTCTTTGAGTACATGGCATCAGCAAACCGAACCAGTGGCTAATGTGCCTCATCTTCTGAAAAAGGTGTTTATAGCTAAGCTGTGCTGGTGATAGTGATACATTACAGCACCCCGATGGTTGCCCAGAGGAAGAAAGATAGCATGGATGTTGCTGAGAGGTCAGGAATAGCAAAGGGGATTCCATGAGGAACCCTCCCTCTTCCTTTCCCTGCCTTTTTGGAGAAGGGAGGGAATCGAAGCTAGCCATGCCAGGATGCTGCTATACCCACCACGGCTTGAACAGGGACTTCTCTAGACCCATGCCATTTCCCTTACAGAAAATGACCTACTCGACAATGGGAATGGCACATCGCTGACACAGAGCTCTCCACTCCACACAGGCACTGACAGAAGAGCAACACCACGCTATGGCAGGGTGCAAATTCCCAGAGAGTGGAAGTATTGGGGTGGGAGAGAAGGGGAAAAAAAAAAAGAAAATAATCTTAAAAAAATAAATTAAGTCTACAGCAGCCAGGTAGCCAGGTATGACAACCACATCATGTGAAGAGAGTCCTCTGGAATACGGAAGTCTATGCGGAGTACATTTCTTGCAAGACCTGGAAGGAACCACAGCCTATCCCTGTCATGCTGATAAGAAAAAAAAAAATCACTCACTGTTACCCATAAAACAAAAGAGCAAGTGGATCATCATGTACAGAACACTGAATATATTCAGGAAAAAAAAAGTATATTAAATATTTTTCCCTCAAAGAAGTAAACAAGGAATCTATAATTAATAAACAACTGGTTGTTTCAGGTCACCAAGACCTTCAGAAGACATAGAAGTTGTTTCCTCTTCCATCTCTTCTACACATAAATTAAAAAGGGAATATTAATTATGCCATTTTTCAACTGTCAATCAGTTCCTCAGCCTTGAATTAACCAGATATTGAATTAAATCCAATGAATAAAATTATATGAAGAAAACAGTTGCTCTAAAAGGATGGAATACATTACTCCCAAAATGGGTTTAATACTTCAATCAAAACTGTCTCCAAGTGTTTAACCAATTATCTTCTGCAAGTTTATTTTGTTTTCTTTAAAACTTCAGCAGACATGAACATCTTTGAATCACTTCATTTAATACAAATAACTAAACAGATGACAATAAATTTGGGTTATATGACAGGTTTGTTTCTTTCAAATCCAAAGTAGCAGGGTTTTAAAATAAACATAATCCTTTCCAGTTTAAAATAAACATAATCCTTTCCAGTTTTAAAAATTTCTCAACTAAGCAAAAATATTTTTTTTTCCCATTTCAAGAGTAATCCAGAACATGGGCCATATTGGTCACTAATTCAGTCTTGGGTACACTGGTGTCAGTAATCTAACGAGAAATTCAGGTGTGCAGAAGACCATTCCGTATCTACTTTAAAACACAATCATCCGTTCCTGACAAAAATATTTTAAATATGAAAAAAATTACTAACTGACCCACTGGCTACTCTACTGATCCTGCGATTTTGTTTTGCCTGGGATTCTCTAGGGTTTATTCAGAAAACATAAAGTAATTGTACAAACTCAGAGGCACAGTTCTCCATCAAGAAAGTTTTCCACAAGTACATGCAAAAACCCACACCGAGAGTGCCTCACAGGTTGATCTAAAGAAGGCAAACACCATGAAAGGAGTAATGCTGGAAGAAACACTGCGTGAATGTAGAGGCAGAGGGCATATGAAAAAAAAACAGAAATGTGCAGATTTACTTGTTCCAGTCAACAACAGTAACTAAAGTTTATTGATTTGTTTCAGCAGCTAAAAATCCATGAAAACATTTTTATGATACAGACAATACTATCTCATTTTCAAATTTCTATCAAAGTAATAATATAGGCCAGGATTTTCTCACAGTCATTGCAATTTACTTATCAATTAGTACAATAAAACCTATTTTAAAATATAAGTATTACTAAGTGCAAATAGTTTTTGTATCCAATTGTAATTTAGCTGTTCAACGATATGGAAATATCCAAGTAGATAGACTGAAAAAATGTAACTGTTAGCTATGAAAATAGCTGGACACATTCTCAGCCACTGCCTCTCAGCTGTTCCCTTAATATCCACTGTAAAACTATTTCCAACACACTAATCACATCTATTCGGAAGAAACTAAAATTATATGATTTTGAACTATTTTCATTAGAAAAACAGTACTTTAACAACTGCTTTTACTATTCCATCTAATTATATACTCTTAAAGGCCAAATATTCAGTAAGTATGCAAAAATAACCATAGCCTTTTATTAAGGATAAAACACCAGGTAAGAGTTCATAAGAAAAATAAAGATGCTCTTTGCCTCTACCAGCAACACTGTCCAATATAGGAAATTACATTAAATTTAAAATTTTAAATACATATATGTCAAAGTCTTAGTAAATCCGTACACTTAGTACACTTAAGTCTGTTCACAGCATGGTAACTTGCTGGACTGCAAGGCCAGTATTTCCTTTTAGATACTTCACTTAACAGCCAAGATGTTAAAAAATCCACCTCTCTAAGAAGCTCCCCCCTAAATCAATACTAAGTAATCTGCACTTAAAACCCCAAAGCCCTGCCAGGAAACCTTACCTGTCTGGAATATTTTTGTGAACAACAGTCAAATGAAATAGACTGCACTGGTTAATACTTGATTCTGACATCTGTCTAAAGACAGCGTTAAGAACAATACATTATAAGGTTACTCAAATTAGAGGGCTAATTGCGTTTGTGTATTTTTTTAATCTATGCTCCTGTCACACTTTTTAGGCAAAGGCTGTTTATAAAATGCAAGCAAACCATCTGATTTCCTATTTTGTAATGGTCATGGTCTGATCTTCTCCATATACCATGTACATTTCTAGAGAAAACTAAAATTGATTTCAAGTACAAAGCAGCAGCTATCTAATCCACAAATAAAAGCTACAGTGATCTTTCTGCTCTTCCTAAAACAAGCTTGAAGCCACGATTATATTAAAGACACAGATGTGAGGGGATTTTTCAACTTCCAAACAGATATGCAAAGTGTTACAATCCAGGGGCACAGGTAAATGGATAAGCAAGCAAACTACGTGAGATGTTTGTGCAGCGTCCTCTCAAATCCTGCAATCCCTTCTAGAAAGTCTGGGTCTACATCTCCCTCTTCTTTACTCATGTTCTTCTCGCATGGCTTGGTCTCAGAAACTTTCCAAGACTGTAACGGAAACTTGAGCCAACTTCTTAAATGTATGATTTCTTCATCTCCACTCATCATCCACTTCTGTTTCTGAGAAGCTCCTCATCATGACACCTGTATCTCAAGAAGCAAAACAGGAAACATCACAGGGATGAAGCAAGGAAAGATGAATAATAATATGCCTCTGTGTCTTTAATAAAATCCCAACTTTCACTCAAGTTCCTTTTAGGAAATAAGAGTTCCTTTCACAAAAGCAAGGTTTTGCCGAACTACAAATGTAAACATCGCGTGCCAGAATTGGTGTGACCAATGAAATCTCCTGATCTGCACCTCCATTTCTGGCATGGTAAGCAGGAGAAATCCTGTACCAGTTAGTCTTACGTACTGTGGAAAACATCACCGGGTGCCAAGCTTGCAGAACTGGTCTGCGGCAGCCAGCTTAACTAAAAGAAACTGCTGACCCATCTCCTAACTTATCTGCTACCGAAAACAACGCAAGTTATCTTTACCCAGGACCCGTTTGTCCAAGTAAGTAGAGCTCTAGCCCACAACTGAGACAATAAAGGAAAAATTGCCTCTCCTCTGCTTTTCCCACTGCTCCTTAATCTACACAACTTCCACAGAACACTTGTGGTTTTACACACTTATCAGGTACTGGAGGAGATGCTTCCTCTGCATTACAGCAGTTTAACTACAAGGTGACAAGAGCCTAAGGTATTTTCAACATGCCTGTCCCCAAAATCATGTCATAAAGTTTGGGGTTGGGGTGGAGGGGACTTGCCTATCTGTTTCTGCCATCCAAGACTTGGGATCAAGCGGGCCCAAAGCCAACAGCAGCACTGTTCAGAGTCTAACAACAAAAAGGCAGAGGGATGACTCATCTGCAGAATGGAGACACAGCCAACTTGTGTCCAAACAAGCAGCCCAAACCATTTGCCTGCCTCACGATTTTGCCCGAACGCTGAATGGGGGCAGGCAAGAGAAATGATTTCTGCAGCCTCCCCAGCCATGAAGCCTTTGGGACAGATAAGGAGGCACCAAAACCATTCTGCCAGCCAGCTCTCAGCAAGACAGAAGCATGAAAGCAATTTTATCTCTCCCTTTTAGGGTTAAGGCCATCTTTAAATAAACATTAGCACCAAAATCTCTTCCTAGCAGAGGCAGAGCAGATCCCACCTCTTATCAGCTACAATCTCAAATTCTCAGAATTCCACTTCCCATCTGAAATCCTTCTTTCTTCTGCAAAAGCACTTGATAGCAGCATGCTCCATACACAGGCACACTTTGCTCAGAAAGACAGCATGGTCCTTTGCCAACTCCTGCCTGTAGGGACAGAGTCCCATCCAAGCACAAAAAGTCTTGGCTTTGGTTCTTGCACATTGCAGTAGAGAAGATAACTGAGCCTTGGATGGTCAAAGAAGAAACCCTCTGACAACGCTCTGGGTCCTGCAGAAACAATAGCTGTTAAGTAACCAGAGAGAAATTTATTTGCTGTGCAGGGATTATATGTCAAATAAAAATACAGATTCCCTCAATTCTGAACTCTTGAAGAAGTCCTTACCTTCAAAAGTGCTTAGAGGCAAACAGTCCTGAAAGCCTGTGCCTTGGTGATCGTGCCTGCTATTGAGAAACATGCTATTGCCTACTCAGGAAAGGCAACTATCACAGATTTCAAGAGCTTACAGAGCACAAAAGCAGAGGCATGCACATGTCCCGTCAGCAGGACATCCAGAACATATCCAGATACCATCCAATTATTTTATACCACAGTGATCTTTAATCTTTTATCATGATGATCACTGCATACAAGAAACAGAAACCACAATTTCACTGTTCCATAATCATCATAACTCCATATTCTCTCTTTCACCAGAAATTAACTGCAGACAAGTAATTCAATTTTTTATTGACATCCCCACTCGTTAATCACACGTCTACACTCAGCATATGCACCATACAGATTACAAGACATCCAGACTGCTCCCTGTTGCATGCAGAAAGAGAACTGCAGAAAAAGATTTGTCAAAAAGATCTGATGTTGACTGTCACCTGAAACAGCAGAGCGATTTTCATTTTTCTTTTGAAGAGACAATTTACTGGCAGGCTGGTACTTCTAACTTTGATCTTCATAGCAGCCAACACCAGCAGAAGAATTTTGTAGCTCAGTAACAAAACACAGAAACCTCCCAGACTGTTAACTCAATTACAGTATTTTGGCAAGGAAGCCTTCCCTTTATACCTTGGGGAAAGTCTTAAGATTAAACAGTGCATGTTTTAAAGGCATGCACGCCTCAATTACTTGGTGTAACTGTTTATGCACCTAATTGCTTTGAGAGAAAATGTATTCTGTGGCATCTTGCTTGGAAGATCGGTATTTTTCCTTGTTTCCTAAGGAAATAACAGTTACATAACCACACTGATTGTCCCATGCACAGAAACATAAATTATAAGGCCAATTTCAATCTCATCTGATGGAAAAGGACAGAGATTTCACAGGTGTTCGATTCCTACAACAGGTTTGCAGAATAAATAACTGAGGCAGCCCCCTGAGCAATATGCCCCGTTCAGGAACATCAGGGAGATGTCATGTTTTGATTAAATATACCCAAGAACTAAGAGGCTGTGAGAGGCTGCTCCAGCACTGTGGTGCTGGGAAAATCAGGGACACTAACAGTACTGCGGTGTAATGCAAAGAAAGCAAGAAGTACCACAGTGCCACCAAAACTGAGAAAGCTGCAGGAAACCCTCATCTTCACTAGTTCAGCTGCTCATAGAGCTACTTTTTAATCTACAGAGCAGTACAGCAATGGTCTTATGTGCCCATCACAGCTTTCATCTTTACACGAGCTGCTGCTGACGTGTTAGCAGCCACTTCTCAGGATTCATTAAAGGCACTTCATCAGCATTAGTCCTCTTTTGCCAATGACAAACTGGAGTAGACATACACTGCCATACAGGCGGCCTCAGAAAACCCTAAAAAAAAAAAAAAAAGCTTCTCAAACCCTTCAATAAGATCCTACCCAGGCAGGGTAAGCTAAGCACTGCCACGGCAGGTCAGATCGCTGCTCCATCTGTTTGAGAGTTGTACCTCCTGTGACCAGGACCAGATGCTTCAGAAGGTGGAACAGCTCGGGTAGTGAACAATGATGTAATTCACTCAAAGGGGAAATTCCTTCCTGACCTCATCAATTAGCATGAAGGTTTATGTGCTTAATTTATTTTTAATCCTATTTACTGCAACTCTGGACATTGTCATTATATATATATAAACATCCAGGCAGGTCTGCTTGGAATCCAACTAAACTTTTGGTCTCAGTAATATCATGTGGTATAATTATGCCAGGTTTCAAATGTACTGATTTTCAATTTCATTTAAACATCCCTTTGTTCTTGCACTATGGGAACTAGCACAGCTATTAACCACCTCTCTTCCTTTTCCAAGGGCTCAAGCCCAGCTTGCACCATAAACTCCCGTGCCATACTGTGCTCTGTTACAGAGCAGTAACATAATCCGAGGGCCTTTAAGGCAACAATTTAGCAACTTGAATCAGTTATGCAGCAACATTTCTATATGCTAAATTTCTGGAGCTGGCAGCTCCACCAGAATTTTACCAGATTCTACCCAATTACAGATCAAGCTCACTTTTCTGATGTTCTCCACTCCAGAGCTGCCACCCTTATAAGCAAACTGTTTTCCCCTGTGCTCTGCTCTTTGAACCCCCTTGAGACTCTGATAAATTTAGTTATAAAAGAACAGGCAAAAAGCATACCATGCTGGGCTTTTCAAGGTCACACAGGAACCTCTCCCTCTGAGCAAAGAATTCCTCTCCCATCTCCATGCCCGAATAAAGAACAAGTGTTCAACCAAGCAAAACCAATCCCATTTTGCCCTTGGCTGATGTTCCTGTGGGCTGCAGGTTCCTCCGTGCAATAATTTTAGCCTATGTTGTTACTTATGGACAAGGTCATGATGTATTCATCATGATTATTATGCCAAGTACTTACTAAAGAGGCATCAATGTATAAAGCCACACATTCATTCAACAAAAGTTTGGTAAAAAAAACTATAATGGTGGATGCAAGCAGCAGACAAGGAAGGGAGACTCTTAAAGCAAACTTGAGGTGCTGGTTCCTCTTGTCTTCCCAAAACATAGTCCTGCTTTCAGTACCTATTTGGGCTGTATTTTCTGCTCCCTTTTCTTCCCTGCTGAAGCTAAAACTTTGGACCCCAGGACCCCCAAAGTCTTTAGGAGAGACAGAGTAGCTCTGGCTGGTATCTCATGGGAAGATGGCCTCCCAAGGAGATAACAGAGATATACAGCATCTGTGAGAAACACAACATAGCCATCACTGTTTTACCGCAAGTGTTTTGATTACAGGCTTGGAACTGGTGAATTATGGCAAGAGAACAAATCTTTGCCTCAGCCAAAAAGAAAATTACACCATTTCATCCCTCTTTAGAAGGATCTTCAGGCAAGCAACTGGTTGAGAGAAAACTCCTGTCCCAGCCTATGATCCATAAGCAAATAAAGCTCTTTAATAATGAAAATAGCCCTAACAGAACTGGTAACAGGCACCACTTCGCCAACTGTTACCTCATTAAGCAATATAAGCACATGCAACTTTCTCTATTTCAGTATCGTATACTGATTAGAGTCAATAAAAAATCACAGGTCTCATAATGGCAGTTAGATTCTCCCATTGCATACTTCTCAATGACCTCCCCATGGTGTGTAATAGTTTAAGCAGCAGTCTTCAAAACTCTGTTCCAGACTGATGATCTTAATACTTTCTTTCTAAGAGGCCATAAACACTTTCCTGCTCTTCTGTCTCACATGTAAAGACAACATACTGAACTGAGTACTTCTCCAATGCTCTTAGGCAATGCTCAAACAGTGGTCCAAGCCACAAGTTTCAGAGCACTGGCATACCATCATCTCCAGGACCTCTGATCAGCCATCGAGTGGTTTGCCTTTGGCATTTCAGGATTTGCTGAGGTTGAAAGAGAAGACAGTAATAACACAGCGCAGTTCTCCCATCAGCAGTGGCAAAAGTAATCTTGGAGGCCTTGAGTGCAACGCTTCCACCACTTTTGGGTCATTACTGAATATGAAGTCAAAAAGATGTGATACTTTCTGTTTGTCACACACAAAACCAGAGTTTAGATAAGGAAATCTTTTAATGGACTCAACAAGGGTATTTTTGGCTGCTAGAATTCTCAATCTGTTATGCTAAAATTAGCTTTAAATAAATGTGCCATACAAGCAGTACATACTTTGCCTAAGAAAAAAATCTGCTGGCCACTTACAGATCATGTGAACACGGTTATTTAGTTAAGCTAGGAACATGAATTATTCCAACCCTTATCTGACCGTATATTTGGATCTATTTAGCAATGGCACTGCCACATATCAAAACACATGATGAGCCACAGCTCTTTACCAAAGCAAAGGAAAGTTCCTGCAAACAACAGTTGTTACCATTTAACAAAATGGTCGTGAAGAGATGAGCTTGAAAAAGCCTGTGCCTCTGCCTCTACCCTTCCCACCTTCCCTCTGAAAAGAAAAAGCAAGTCCTCCTCTTCTGTCAATCCACACTTCCATATTACAGTGTAAAGAAACTGGATGCCTTCAACTCTCACTCCCTGATATCCACCAACCAAAGCTATGATATTTTTACTTTTTTCTCCCTTCAAGCTTTTTGTCAATCAGTAAAAGGGTTCCCTAAGTACTGCTCTGTTTTTACAAACAGCGGCACAGAAGCTGGTTTTAATATTGCTCACCAGAGCGTACACCATGACCTGAGCACCAGCAAAATAGAGTCATTTAAGCATACCGAGTACTCTGTGCTGGGTAAAGTTCACAGCAGCTGTTCGAGTCCCAGAAAGACATCTGAGAGAAGTGCCATAAATAACGAGATCACATGGAGTCTCCCATTGCACAACCAACATACATCTTTCCTGCTCAGGAATTTATGCTTCACACCCTACGCTGTCACTCAAGAGGGTATTACAAACTATCTTTTCGGGATGATCTAGAGGATATTTTGGAAAGTAATACAGCCCTCCTGCCAGTCGAGTCTTTTCAAAATACTTGTTCTATTCCATTACAAAAGAAAAGACAAATGTTTCTATAACCTTGTCCAAACTGCGGTCCTTCTCAGGAGCAAGCTATAGATCCATGCGTGCCTTTTATACACCATGGATGTCCAAGACCAGTTCCAGCAAGTCTGACTGCCTGATGGAAACTGAAAGGGACTACTCCTTCACAGACTCAGGGTCTGAGTTCTTCTTCAGATGTGCAAATGCAAGACATTTTCCCAGACTCCAACTTCAGCAAATCCCTGATTTGAGCAGCCCCCTTTTAGGATTCTTAAGTCATTTTACTGTTAGATTAAAACTAAACCCAGTTCTCCTAAAACATCACATTTCTAGGCCTCTGAAAGAGGAGAATCACTTTTCAAAGCAGTGGCTAGCTATAATTGAGAAAGAAGATATATGGCTGTATTTTAAAAATTAGATTTTTTTTTTTCTTTTTCTGGAGTTTTGCCACAAATTGCCTTCGAGGGCTTGGTTCAGAAATTCCAAATTCAGTTAAGTGTTTTTCTCATTGAGAACTAACTCCTTTTAGCAATTCTGTTAGTCTTGGAGTTTGAAATTATTTTTATTAAAGTAACGCCCTGAGTTCAGATATTCCATAAAAAGATCAGGAATTGTTTTTATTAAAGTAACACCCAAAGCTTAGGCATTCCTTGCAAAAATCAGGCAGAGCACCTTCATTCTTAAAAAGGTTCTTAGCCTTTTCCTTGTGAAAACAGATCTTACTGAGACAACTGTGCACTGACAAGTTTTACTGGCCATTTTTCATCGGAGAACTGGGAAAAAAAGTTATTAAGGCAAGATTTTTTCTAGTTAAAAAAATCCTGAGCCTTTTGCTCTTAACACGATGTGTGTTTTTTTCCTCCTCCCTTCTTGCCTTCTGTTAAGGGAGAAGCAGCACCGATTTCCACTCCCCAGCGCCAGATTTCTCATGAAACATTTGCGCTGGCTTTGGGGTGTTCTGCCAGCAGTCAATATTCCTGGTCATACTCAGTATCCCTTAGTCAGCCAGGTGTCCCACCGACCTTGGTGACACCAATTTCTGGTGGAGCTTGTTAGACTACAGGAAACTTGTTCTTAGCCCTGAACTCTTATGCCACAACAGAAAGGAGGCTGCAAAGTAAAGGATCTTACCTCCATCCTCAGGGGCCTGAGGCACTGAAACCTTCTGCTCCTCAGTAGCAGTCCCGTCTTGAGGACACGTTCAAGTGCTGCCTTTTCGTTTCAGTGACTACATTAATAAACTAGATGACATCACCCAGGTTCCTTACCCTGACTAAAACACGGTTGAAGTGTTCAGAGGGGAAACGGAATGCCTTTTGATCACTACTTCTGATTCAGAGCATAAGCAACCATGACTGGAGAGTGCACTTTGTCAGCAAGCCTCCTTCTAACACTCTTGCTCTTTAGGCATAAGAGGCCAAAGGCATCACAGAGTTAATAACACGTTTTCCAACGAGGTGCTTCTTCCCTGTTGAAGAAGGCACGTAGTGGCAATTTTCAATCTCTTTAATGTAGAAATTAGGGTCGAGGCAAATTTTTTTCAATTCCTCTGAAAGAGAGGTTAAATTGCAACATACCCACCTTTCTGCAGCGTGTGTAATTTCAGCTTGCTCAATAGCAGCGGCACTCCTGAGTTCAGGAGGACTTTAAAAGGAGCGATTATGCTCACGGAAGTAAGCAAATGTGAATAAACTGCCCAGGCAACAGGGAGACATTCCAGAGCCCTGTGCTGTCACCAGGCTTTTGGCCAACGCTGCTTAATCATATATACAAAATGCAAATTACAGAAAGATTCACCATAGGTTAGAATATTCTCAATGAAAAATTTTGCACTGCACTGAAGAAGCTTCCCTGCAAACCATCCTCGGACAAAGGCACTGGGATCTTCTCCCCATTTTCAGAGCTTCTACTAGCATTAGCAGTACAAGTGCTACAGCAAAGGCTTCCTCTGCAGGACTTCTCGATGGATCAGGTGGTTTTGGAAGGGAATTTTGAGAGCAAGTTTAGCACCAGCCAAGCATCACGCTGCTGAAATTCATAACTCTTATGGATCTAAGGCACCGTGATAGCTCCTACAGGCCACCTCCTCATCTGAGCTCAGCCAGCACATCCCAATTCATACTATCTGGCATGTAATACTGGACTAAAACTCAAAATGCTCAGGGCATGAGGGAAGATATTTTCACTACAAGGCCCACAGATTTTACAATGTCTTCAGCTTTAAACGCAGCCACACTCATAGCTTAGAAACCTTTAGGACCCTCTTGAGCCTTGTCACAGAATTGATAAAGTTTTGCACTGACTATAAAACCTAGCCAGACACATTTTAGTTAGAAGAGAGGTAACTTTTCCACCAATTAGCAAAAGATTATAGTTTTGACATAGGACTGTAGAGTCATGGTTGTAACTCCGTCTGAAGACTGCATTGACAATGATCTGACTGTTCAGCAGCTCCCAAGGACACAGCAGAGCAGACAGATTCTCAAAAACATCCGAGTTATAATTGAAAGCAACTTGTTAATGCTTTTTTGCAATACCTCTGGCTGCAAAGCTTCAACTGCTTTTGAAAGCCTTCCCTCACATGCTTCGCGCAATCAGACATCACTAAATCTACACATTATAATAGCTTTTTGAACAGCATTGAGTAAGCTAGAACGATTTGCCTCTGTACAGCATTGTCAAAAATAAACACAACTAAAGAGAACTTTGGCATGATTTTTTTAAAGGTTACAAGCTTTCCCCATCCGAGACATCTAATAATTCATCACGAACAAAGTTTCATGTGAGTTTGAGAATCTGTTCCTGTGCCCTTGCCTACAAGCCCAACTAATATGAATGTATGCAATAAAAAAAAAAAAAGACCTATTGTCTCTACCCTATCTGCCTTTGCTTTTAGGCACCGATTTTTTACTACCAACTAAAGAAAGCACTTTGTTTTTCTACATGCAATACTGTGAATTAATGGGTAAAAATCACTGCAGAAATCCGAGGTAAAATTTCAAAGGCTGACTGCACCTTCTGTCCCACAGCACACTGGTACTGTAAAACTGAACCCTAAAAACCCCAACAAAGCCGAGACAGAACTCCAGCAGCTGCACTGCAGCCAGAGGAACAGCCTGCTGCCGGCCCTGCGCTCCCGGCTCGGGCAGCGATCTCCAGCGAGTGCACAAGGTGTGCGCTTTTGCTTTTCTTGCTTCTCCTCACAAACGTTCTGTCCCCACGCGCCAGGCTGTGAGGTGAGGTCCCTGTGCCACTCGCTGCCCCAGACCCGTCACTACAGGCCAGCCGCTCCAGATGTGCAAGCGCCTCACGGTGCTTCCAGCTCAGCTAAGAGAAAACCTGTGGAATGATCACCTCCAGCCGGCCCGGGGGGCTCGGTACACCGGGGAGGGGGGACATGCTGCCTTATTGAGGCGTACGGAGCCGCGTGGGGCGGCTGCAGGGGACAGCGGTCCTGGGCAGCGTTACAGGACGTGCGCCATTGGAAAGGCCCCATCCCGCGCTGCCGGCTGCCTTGCCGCCCCCTCGGGCGGGCAGCGCCGGTGGGACGGAGGGCCGAGCTCCCGGTACAGCCGTGAGCCCCGCGCCGGGACGTCACTGTGGTACCTGCGGGGTGAGACCGGGCGTGGGGAGCTCTCCCGCGGAGGACGGAGGGGACAGCCTGCCCCCGGGCCTCCAGCAGGGAAGGGCCCCCCCCGCTCTTCGCCCGCGCTTTCTCCGCGGGCAGCCCCTCCCGCCTCAAACACCCCCCCACCCCGCGCCGCCGACACTGAGGCGCCCCCCCGCCACCTTCAGCGCGGACGAAGCGAGGGGAGGGACGAGGGCGGAGCGCCCCGCGCGCGTGCCCCGCCATGGCCCCACTCACCGCCTGGCGGGCGCCCTCCGAGCGGCGGCAGCGGCGGCAGCGGCAGCAGCAGCAAGCAGCAACCGGCGCGGCCCGGAGGCGGAAGCGGCGGCAGGAAATGAGGTCGGCGACGGGGGGAAGGGCGCTGCTTCCGGCGGGTGGCTGGGGACGCGGGCGGAGGGCCTCCGCCGGGAGGTGAATACCGCTCGGTGACGGGGGGTGGCGGAAGGAAAAGGCACAGGGAGGGCGGTGGCAGCGGCAGGCGGCCTGGAGCTTCTCGCCTCCTCTGCGGTCTCCCCCTGCCCTCCGCTGGTGGGGAAGGGGTTCCCCGCGGTGACGCCCGGGGGCTGTGTGAAAAGCGGCCCCGGCACGGATGGCACATCACCCGAACGAGACCTTCCGCGGGACAGACCCGCTCCGCCGTCCCCCGCCACCCCGGCCCCGGCCGCTCGGTACTGTCCCTGCAGACACTGAAGCACGGGTAATTTCAATCTAATAAAGATTTGGTGAACAAAGCCACGTTTCCTCGTATTTGAATGCAACTGCAGTGCTGTCTCCCACTGCGCCGAGACTTCATATATTTTAGCGCAGAACTGGAAAGAAACCTCTTTCTGGGTGTCTGCTCCCAGCTTTGTTAGTGTTCTGCTCCCCACTCGAGTCACGTAACGTTAGGAATCACAGCATGATACAGCTCCACGTAGCTTCCATCATTAGAGGCTTTTATTAACAAGTAATTTCTGCAATATTCTTTAACTGATTTTGTGATTTTCCTAGAAAGAAAAAGGTACCTGTGGTGCAGTATCTCTTCTGGATAAGCCATGACCTTTCTGTTTATGCCAATTTTTATAGACAATCCCATTCTTTAAAGCAGTTTGACTAAATTAAGCTAACCACCTTTGCTATGAACGTTATCGTATTGGCTGTAAGTGTCTTCTAGACACAGAGTTCTTAGTTCTCCAAGTTTCTCCAGGGAAGGGTCACAGTATTGCATATGCAGCCCCCGTATGAACACGGAGAGCAGAATCTTTCTGCGCTACCGCCAGCGACACTCTGGGCTCCCAAAGCTGCTCCCCTTCGCGAGCCACTGCATTTGCATTCACCTTTACTGAACGCATTCAGCAAATTCAACGTGTGATCAAGGAAGAAAAGGGTTTTCAGGCAGACAGCTACTGCCTTGCTTTCTCTAGGGTGCCGTAACCAGAGAAGGCAAAAGCCAATTTCCAAGGTGCCAGCAGAGAGATAAGTAATTTAAAACATTGGTAAGATTGCACTTCTCTGCCCTTGGAGGTTTCTCTGAGCAGGTCTGCCCTGTGTTGGGTGCCTTCGTGCTGAATGTTTCAGTAGGCACTCCGTTTACTTGATGGAGCTCAGAGAAAAGCTACTGAGAACAAAGAGAGAGTCCCTTCCTTTCCCCCTTGCCTTCAGCTATGTATCAGTTAAGAGGCACTGAATAGCTCCACGCTGACTCTCCTCAGCAGCACTGGAAATACATCCTGAGTTCCTACAATTTTGGGCTTCATTCCACTGAGAGCTGTACGCTTTCAGTCTGTTTGGGTGGCTGCTGCTGCTGCTGTTCATACTTCCTTGCTGAAAAAAAGAAACACTGATCAACACCGATCATACCATTTATTACATACACGTATGTATACGTGTGTGCATGTATACATATCTATATATATAAACATATAAATATGATAACAATCAAGAAATATACCAAGGACTAGAGAATGTTAATTTCACTGCTTAGCCATGCTAGGGGAAGTTTGGGTCACCACATGGAACAAGTCCTTTAGCGTATGGCCCTGGAAAGGCTGAACAGTGACAGTCACAGCAAAATGTCAGTAAATTAATGGTAGAGAACTATGATTCCATTCAGGTCCTTTCATTTAAAAAAAAATAAATAAATTGAAGACCGTGGCTTCAGCAGTACTACTACAGATGACCTGAAGGACTCATTAGTCACAGGGTTGATGTCCACATCACTCGTCTCCTCCACAGTATACAAGCCACAAGGTAACAACTACACTAACTTCAAAACTCATCTAGTTAGCAAGGCAAAGGGAGATCAAAGAGTCATGTGCAGTGGAACACCAACACCGAATGCCAGCACACATTCCTCTGTGGGAAGCACGTCCTTTTTTGTTCCTACAGAATGCAATGGCCTAGTTTAGGATTTTTTACATTAAATCTTTACATTTAAAAGATGGTTTCAACTCATTTCTTGCCTGTACTCCCTCTTCGCGTGCATGTATGGCAGATGCGAAGCAAGGACAGGAATATCAGAGGCTATGGGGCTCTTTCCTACCTCCATCCTGACTTTCAACATTAAGATGGGAGTGGCAACACTCATTGGTACAGTAAAATTCTCATTTATTTTCAATTTATGAAGTTGAATTACTTGTGATTCCACAGTCCTCTAAACTTTTGCAAATCCATCCACGTTTTGACAATATTCAGACATTCCCAGCTCTCTAACTTCAACATCAGATTTGTTTTGACAACTAGAAGAGAATCACGTGGCCGCTTCCTCACACCTCCATCCTGTGACCCGCGCTCCCGCAGAAGCCCTGCTCACGCGGTGCCACAGGACCGGGGCTCCGCCCTGGTGTCCCCACCGCACGAGGCCAGGCAGGCTCGAGGCCACCCCTGCAAGGGACCGTCCCCAGTAACCCACGGGCCCAGGGGAGCCCCCTCTTCCGCCTCACTTACCGATGGAGTACATCTCCAGCTGCTGCCGCAGGCGAATCTTCTTCATGCTGTCGTAGAAGTTGGGCTCGGGCGGGGTCTCGGCGGCTGGGGGCAGGGTGAAGATGCGCATGATCCTCCGCTTGTTCCTGCCAGGGGGGCAAGGCGGTGAGAGGCACGGCCCGGCACGGCTACACGTGGGGCCGGCGCGGCCGCTTCGCGGCGGGAGCCCTCGGCCCGCCCCCCGTTCCCCCCCCACCCCCGCGGCCGCCCCTCACCGCCGCGCGTAGACGAGGAGGGCCAGGCTGGCCAGCACCACCAGCAGGTAGACGTTGGTGGCCTCGTTCCACGCCTCGTGCACCGAGTAGTCGATGGCGCCGCTGTCGCCCAGCGCCGCCGAGCCGCCGCCTCCTGCCCCCCCGGCCGCCGCCGCCATGGGGGACAGCGGACGGCCTTTGGGGGCGGCCCCGTGGCGGCGGGCGGGCGACAGGAAGTGACGTCAGGCGAGCCGTCGGAGCCGGCGCGGAGTGCTGCGGCTCGGCTTCCATGCGCCGTCCCAGGGCGGCCACCCCCAGCCCTCCGCACACCTTTATCTCGCCGGTCGCGGGGGAGAGGCCGTAGGCAGGCAGTGGTTGCTGTCCCAGGGCCTGCGGGCACCGGTCTCTTGGCTTTAGAGGGCCGGCCGAGGTGTGAGTCGAGCAGCTCCGCAGGCCCGGCGCGCGTGAGGTCACACGCCTGCACCCGCCGGGGCCGGTGCTCGCTCTCTAGCAGTGGAATCCTGTGGGATGTCGCTCAGCAGCGCCTGGCGTCGAGAGAAGAGGTTCAGATTGTCACAAGCTGTCACTTTTCACACAGGAATTGACAGTTTAGGTCATCAAAATAGAAACAGCACTTTCTGAGAAATCTTGCCTCTTTTTTTTTCGTTTTGTTTTTGTGCCCAAATAACACGGGTAACTCTTTATGCTCCGTGTGCTCCTGGTGCCAAAAAGCACAATTCCGGGATCATGCTTTAGCAGAAAAGGTGGAGCAGAGCAAGCGTTTCGGTTTAGAAACGTGAAAAGTTGTCTGAACTGCTGGATGAGATGTGGAGTAACTGGGCAGAGGATGTTCTAACACACACATATGCTTGAGTAAGTGCTTATGTTGTGGTTATTAGTCTTCGCCCTTTATAAGATAACAAGGAGAAAAAACAAGTATTTTTATGGCATGATTTATCTAACCTGTGTTAAACATTCCAAATGAGTCCTCCTGTGCCCAGGAAGTGCTCTGAGCCCTTACTGAGTAGAGGGAGTGTTGACACCTCACGTGGAGAGCACTCACTTTGCAAATGTCTAACCAGCCTGGGGAGACTCCATCCTTTGAGGAGCCATTTTCTCAGCGCAAGATGTACCAAGTCATTCTCTTTCCATGCTATGGAACAGATTCATTTTAAGAGGCCTTAAATCAGGGCATAAAAGGGTATGAGTGAAAATGACAATATTAAAAAAAAAAAAAGCTAGGGCACTGTTATCGTGAGAAAAGTTCCTTGCCGCCTCATGATGTGGGAAAGAAGAGTAGAACAGCAATTAGACATAATTCTAGGTCATTAAATAGGGATGGCACCCATGCACAGAACTGTGGAAACCACTAAGAGGGAAAAAAAGAAAGTCTATCTCTTACGCAACATGACACAAGACAGTTAATTAAGCATGGTTGCACAGGGATTTTAAACAGTTTCTCGTGAAGTTGAGGCTTTTTGTTTGCTTTTTTAGTATGTTGAACTTTTCTGCTAACAGGCCTGACCAGAAAGCATTACACATCTGTAGAAGAAAAGTGGAAAGAATAAACACAAGTAACTTGGTGCTCTTAGTATTCCACCACTATTTCTAGACCTCTGTTGAAAAAGATCAGGCTTCCTTGTATGGGGTGTAGAGAAGCTGTATTTAAGCTGTATCTAAAGGCACCTTTTATATTTAGCCTGCAGCTCTGCTCTGGACAACGTAGGAGGGGGCTGGAACACCCCAGGACTCTGCACCCAGCTCCCAGTCCAGAGGAAACCAAAGCCCGCTTCCACAGTGTGTGACTTCAGGTCTTGGGGTTTTCTCTGCAGCCTCCAATATGCAGGAACAGACTCTGCCTCACTCAGCAGGTGCCTGATTCGTTTGATTTAATTCACATACCCCTCTGAAGTTAGCAAATATTAAGCAGTGGGTAGTACGGGGTTAGGTTGGGGAGCACAACATCTGGCGCTGCAATGAGTGCGACAGCCTTGCAAACCTGAGAGGAAGGGGTGATCTCCTACTTGCTGGCCTGTAGCAATAGGAGTTCTGGGGGGGTGGGCCTTCTGTGTGACTTCCTTGAGGAATCTGGTTCAAATACCAAAGTTAGTTGACTCTTAAGCCTAGGTTAGCTAGTCCTGGTACACTTATTTCCTATTATCACATGGGCTTTTGTTTCAGGTTTAGGGTCCTGAAGCACCTTTGGAAATGTGAAGACAAGATGCTGTTGAATTTGGTCAGATCAAAGTCAGGCACAAAAAATGGTGTGACCTGTCCATGTAGATTACATAGCTTATTTATTTGTTGCTTGGATGAGGTGGGATGGGATAACCAATGCTTGTGTAGGCTGTTAATGCACGAGGATATCAGTTGTTTTCTATTTCCTTACACTAAAGCTGCTTGTAGGGAAAGGAGTGTCATTTTGTGCTGTGCTTGTATAGCTTCTGACCTCCAGGATTCTGGCCTGTGACCAAAGCATGTAGGCACCAAACAAATGATATATAATAATAATATATGGCATTGGCATAAGCTATTCTGGCAAAACGTAGTTAATGGAGACAAAAGCCTAGTGGCTAGATTTTCAACATTACAAAGTAGCAAATAAGCCTGGGGAGTTTCAGCTGTGGGTCAGACACAGCCCTTCACAGGAACCAGCTCTTGGGGGAAAAAGCACATAGCCGTGTGATTTAATTTAAAAAATAGATATATATATCCCAACTTTTACAGAAGTGGGAACTTTGTTCATTCCACAAAGCAATCTAGCATGTACTTGATAAAAGCACCTATGTCAGTCCCATAGATCTATCAAGAGAATTGCTGAAAAGGGTCTTCCAGCTCTACAAGGAAAGAATTCACTTTCCAAAAGTCCTTAGTGACCAGCAAATACTATAAATTTGACTGGAAGCTGCTGAATATTGTAAGTTTTGAAAATCCAGTTACTTCATATCCAAAATGTGAATGGCTGGAACCTAACAGTAAGCTTGTTCTTTTGAAAATTATGGCCAAAGAATCTCCGTGTTGTCTCTCTATATAAATATATAATTTTTAATGGATTTTGAGTTCCCCAGAGTTAAACAGAGCCAGAAATCGCTGAGACATAAATGTCACTGTAATGTAAATATATTCACCATTTAATCCTGATAAATACTGAATTATAGACTTCAGAACACAGACTGACAATTATTGGAAATCCTGTGGTCATCTCAAGTATACAGTATTTCAATTAAAATAAAAGCATAAAATCCTTTTTCTTTTTTAAAATTACCATCTAACATATAATTTATTTGGATGAACTCTACAGATATATGCATTATATCATGCTAGAAGAACTTGAGAACCACTTTTTCCTTGTTCCCAGGGTCTCTTGACTATTTGTAAGACAGTCATAATGATAGAATTGGTTTACAGTTGCAAATTCTGCCAAATATCTCACAAATTATATTTGGCAAACAGCATCGCCTCTGTTTCACAAAGATAATGATCTGATGTTTTGTTTATGTGGCACCAAAGGAAAATATTGTTTTAGAGCTTGTGACAGAATTTCAAAAAGTTTGTGTGGTATTCCAAACTTCTGATACACTTAATAGTTATGACTCTATTAAATACAGAGTAACACAGAGTTTAAAAGTATTCTTCAGAAAAGAAAAAAAGACAACCTGTTCAGTTAAATAGACTGTATCCACTATTTCCTCAGCATTTACCCAGACCTACATAGTGGCTGGTGTGGGTATGTATGCAATACTTTTTACACCTGATGGTGTGGAGCATACAGATGAGTTGCCATAAAGGCTGCTCACCTGCATAGGATTTAGCGTTACAGGAGTGCTTTTAGGATGTAGTCTGAAATCCAGGGCACACAAAAGGAAACATGCTACATCAGACTTGGGCCACCTAGAAGCCTGCAGCCAGCAGGCAGTTTGGAAAGGGAAATAGAATAACCTTGACAGTGCTATTCTTTGGATGACTCTGAGGAAAAAAAGAAAGGAGCAGTAGGTTTGAACTGAATCTGGAACTCTGCTCTGAGATGGACTGTTTTCATTTTGCGTCCTGTGGTACAAACCTACCTGGTAAGGGCTAAACTTTATTGGGAAATCCACTGGGAATTTGTTTTGGCAACAGCATTGGACCAAGGGTAGAGCATACCATATCCGTAGCTCAGCTGGCATGTCCTAAGTCTCCCTGTCTCCTCCAGTGCTGGCACAGCAGTGTCCCAGGGGGGTCCAGTCAGGGAACCAGGTGCTATTTCTTAAGTCTGGGAGATGGTCTCTGCTTTGGTTCCTTGTCTAGCTGGTTGGCTAGGATGGGCAGGATGTGCTGTGGGACTGCTGCAGGGATGGCAGAGGAGGCATTGCCCAGAAGAGAAGGGCAAGGTGATGCAGCTCTCTGACTTCAGTGAAAGGCTTGTCCTGTCCTGGGCAAGGGGCCAGACCCAAGGTCTTCTTCTTGGTTTTGGCAGCAAACAAAAGCCCTGGGACCATATCTACCTTGACACTGACCGCCTAGGGTGGTCTGGGGAGCCTCCTCTGAAGCTTTCTGGGGGTCATGAGCACCAGTAGCAATGCTTCTTGTGTGGCCTGCGTCTTTGTGCAGCTTCTTTGGCTGGACTTTTGGGATGGAGGAATGGGGATACAACAGGCAACCTGGCAATAACCATCCCAGGAGAAGCATCTTTTGTGGGAAAGGACAGGGAATGTGGGGGCCTTGATTAGCACTTGAGATGAGAACCAGCAGCTGGTTTTGAGGTTAGGCAGAGCTGTGGCAGTGGTCTTGGCAGGGGAGGTCATGTCTAGAGCTGACTGGGGAGTAGATGAGGAGAGAGGGGCTTGCAGGTTTCCATCTGTGAATAGGCCTCTTCCTGCTCTTCATCCTGTGATGTTTTCCAACAGACATATAAGAGCTGCTTGTACTGAGGCAGTAAAGCTCCCAAATGTTTATCCAAGTCTGTCATTGGTGGTGAAAACTGGAATACCCAGCAGGGAGAGTTTGAAAGAGGGGAGGCAACTGCATGTAGGGCTGTCCTGCCTCTTTTTCCCTCTCCATGATGCCTTGCCTCTTCCTTTTAAGGTAAAAGAAGCTGGAAACATGGGAAGAACAGGATTCATGCAGTCTTGAGATTGTGGAAGGGGTTAGTGGGGAAGAAGAGGAAGATGGAGAGACTGCAAACTCCTCTGATTTTACTGAAAGACTGGAAGGAGGCGACACTCGAACTTCGTTGAGATTAAAAGGGGCAGTACACAACTACCATGAGCAAGTTAAAGGGGAGGAAGCCCCTTTGACTGGCGTGTGTGGCTCTTCTGACAGCCCTTGTATCTATCTGTCTTGTTACTACAGATTCCCTAATGCAAACACAATGAGATCTTCTAGGGATTTATGGAGTTCATGGGCTGGATGATGCAATTACAACAGAGAGAACGTTCTTTTTCCCCAGGCTTCTTTAAGGTGTTTTGAGTCAAAGTCCAAAACAAACCCAAAGCTTCCGAAACTGTTGTTCTCTTTTGGACACCCTGACTTCTGAGCTTTGCTTCCTGACAACCTGAGCAGGAAAGGTGCCAGGAAGGACTGCATAGTGTGAAAGTGAAAAATGGCAAAAATCAGCCAATTTAAGAAAATATATTGTCCAGAGGGAGGGGAAAGCCATAATGAGCAGCCTTTAAAGGCCTCCTGCTGGCACTGTATGGCACGAGGTATGAATTTAGTCATTTGCAGGAAAGTTTCCCATTTGTAATAAAATTTTGGTAGCAAAAGAATACACGTGTGTTTGAACATTATGTATACAAAGTGACTGCATGTTCCCAGTGCCGTCATAAGGCGCCTTGTTTAGGTGAAGAGGAATATCAGCACAGCAAAGAGCAGAACCAAACTCTTCAGCAGAAAGGACCACATATTTCTCTGTTTACAAATCACCTCCCAAGTTAAGAGATGAAAGTGGTCTCAGGCCCTCAGGTCTTTCAGAGACCTAGTCCACAGAACAGAAAGTCCTCAGGTGCATAATGGAGGTGTCCATGTGTCTCATTCATACTATTCCTGTTTTTTCACTGAGAGAACAAGTACATCCCAATCCCACCAAACAGAGCCTACTGCTGGATTAAGGCATAGTTATTCTTCCTCTCCAGCTGTTGGTACCAGGCTGTAACATCCATGTAGGTACCAAAAGCTTTCTCCTAAACACACTGAACAAAAAATCAGCCTTTCTTTATGCTTAGTGGGCTTTGAATTCAGACCCAATAGAGTTGTATGCTCTGCATATAGGGCTTTTATTTTCCAAAGTTCATGTTTAGTGCTCATTGCTATGGAAGGAAGTCACATTCTCTTTCTGTTCCTTGTTCTCCCCCCTTCTTTCAGGTCATGATGGCACTGAGCAAGGGTAAGTGAATGAAAAAAAGAGACACTTCAGCTCTCATCCAAAGTGCTCAGGACTTCTGTGGATTAAAAAAAAAAGAAAGAGATTCATGTTTTACAGCTTCATCTCCAAAGAGCTCACCTGAGAATACCATGGGGCAAAGGCTCAAAAACCAAGAGCAGTCTGTAAGTAGTCTCTTTGGGATCTGCATCATCTGCATGCTTACAAAGTGGCCACATGCTCACTGGTGTGGGACATGGGGCCCACAGAGCAATGGCCGCACAGCTCCAAGAACAACATATTCCCTGTCCAGCAGGGAGAGACTGCCACTGGGACTCTGGCAAAAAAATGTGAAGTGAACTGGGATCTTCCTTTCTAAGTGACCACTGCTTTTACTCCATGGGGAAGTGGGTGAGGGCTTTGGGTTTAAGACATGGGCCAAAGCCACAGGAATCAGCACAAAGCTTGTGGGGGGCATGCCATGCTCCCCGCTCTCCAGTCCTCTGCCAGTCAGTTTAAGTGGACCAATATTTGTTTTAACTCTTTTTTTCTGTATTTTTTTTTAAGAGAGTTTTTGTGCAAATATTGCAAAAGAAAATTTTTTATTTATTAAGGAACAAATTTCCCCCCACACCCACACAACTTCATTTCTTTCCCTCCTCCTCTTCCAATGATAGATTAAACATGCCAATGCAAAGCTTGCACAGCTCCAGCATGGGGTGGATTTATTATTTTTTTAATCAAAACGTACAAGTTCAGTTGTTCTTTTCTTCTCAGTTTTGTAGACAGAGATTTTGCCCTTCAGGCAAGCTAAATAAATAGGAAGGACATCTACTTCAGTATGTTTTTTGTCTCATGATTCACTATAACATTTCCCTCGTACCAGGCATGGCTGCCTCCCGAATAAGCAGAGTTAAAACTTTCCTGTAGGTGTCTAAGACGTCTTGGGCAGAAGGCCTTTCAGCTGGATCTTTCTTCTTACATGCTGCATGAATGTCAAACAAATGCAGTCGCACAATGTCACTTCCTTCAACGTGACCCAGGAAAAAGTTGGAGACATCCGGGATTTTCCAGATGTCTGTTTTCTCATCATAGGGAGGCATGAGGTCATCCTCGAATGGCACCTCTTCTCCATAGGGCCAACGCTGCTCAGGAGCTACAAACTCACCCTGGAGCTCCCGATGACCACACTTCACCAGCCTGCCAGCACTCCTGTTCACAAGAGGCAAAGCATCCAAATCATTCACCAGGATGTGAAAGTCACTGGTTAGGAGATATTGAGAGAGGACCTTGTCCAGGTCATTCGAGTCGCACATCACCAAGGTGCCCAGTGGGCTGCTGTGCAGGTACCGAATGATGCTCACGTAGTCTATAGCAAGCATCAGCCTGCGATGCCAGGTGTTCATGCCCCTGTACTTGGGGATGTGGAGAGTTTCATTCAGGCCCCTCAGAGAGCCTAGAGGATGGTACTCGGTGAGGATTGTGAACTGCTGCTCACAATAGCCAAGCAGCCGGACAACGTGCTTGCTTTGAAGTGCTTTCAGCATCTTCAGTCCGTGGAGAAAGTCATCCTTCAACTCTGGGCTGGTGAGTTGTGAAAGGACCACTTTGTTTTCCTTCCACTCGGAAAGGAAGACCTGAGAACACACAAGAGGCACATAAAACACATGGAGAGCCTTATTCCACTGACTGGTACCAGCTGCTGCTGACCTCCAAGTGACTGCTTAGTCACAACTGCAAATTACAGTCACCAGCCACAGTCAAGCCTTTAGGCAGGGCCATGTACCTGTCACAGCAAGCCCTTACCAGCATCACAATTACATCATGATTTCTGAAGTTTTCTTTGGAATGGTCAAAGCAGAGTAATTAAATTATTTCATACCACCCACCAGCCAGTCTTACTCTGCCATGATTGTACCACGCTCCACAAGCACTTCACCATCTCTGTGATTTTGCTTGTACAGCTGGATGTCACTTGGTGTCATGGAGGTGGTGTGCCTTATCAGTAGCCATACGCCCCTAGCTGTCTACAGTAATTGGCTGCTGTGAGGACAATTATAACAGCAGTATGGGCACTAATCAGCCAGCAAATAGTGAAAGCTTTTTGTCCACAGGAGAGAAGAACAGAAAACCTAGCTCACCTTTTTCACAGCGCCTTCGCCAACACACTTGAGTCTCCTGACTTCCCTGTTTATGGCCTCACAGGAGAGCCACGGGGAACAGTTCTTCACCGCTCCCCATCTGAAGTACCCGGTAGGGCAGCGGCCAGGGTCCGCTTCGGCGCGTCCCGAAGAGACGTGGGCCTTGTTGAGGTACAGGTAGAGAAGAGCATTGAGGAGCAGGACGGCGGCCAGCAGTAATGCCAGCGGGGCAGAGGGCACCTCCCTGGGATGGAACTCCCTCCTAGCCAAGTGCGGCTTCTTCTCCATGGCCGTGCCCTCTGCATCCTCCGAGACAGACGGAGGCTAAGCAGGGCCCGCTGCCCCGCCCGGGGCTGAGCGGCTGCGGGGCCTTTTCCTCGCGGGCCACGCGTGGCAGCGGCTGCGGCAGACACCGCTCCAGGCTCGACGCTGGCCGCGCTGCGCTCCCGCCTGCATTCCCGAACAGGGGGGCCTCGGGCTGCCGCCCGCCGCGGGCAGGGCCGCCGGACCCCGGGGAACACCGCAGCCGCTGAGGGGGCGCGGGAACGGACCCACCGCTTCTCGGCCCGGACACGGCCGCACAGGGCGGTGGTGGCGGCGGCGCCGCCCCGGGGCGGAGCGCAGCGACATGGCGGCGGCAGCGGCGGCGGCGGGGTTGGTGGCGGCGGCGCTGGGCGCCTTGTTGATGGCGCCCGGCCTCACGCAGCCGCAGCGGCAGAGCCCGCCGCAGGGGAGCGGGCCCGGGCCCCGCGGGGTGGTGGCGGAGCGGCGCCCGGCGGTGCGGATGGACCAGGCCGTGCTGCTCGTCCGCAACGAGCTGCCCGCGCAGGGCCTCAGCCTGGCCGCCCTGTCCGGTGCCTGCCACCAGGTGAGCGGAGGGAGCCGCGGAGGGGCCGTGCCCGGTGTGTCAGCCCCGGTGGCGCCGCTTTCCTGCGCCCGTGGCTGCCGGGTCGCTCCGCTGCGGTTTCACCGGGGAGCGGCGCGGCGGGAGGAGCTGCTCCGGCCCCCGCGCATCTCCCCTCGGCTGCTGCGCGAAACGGGGGCCCCTCTCCCCCTCCTGCGGCACTAACGAGCTCCCTTCGCCTCCTCCACAGTGCTCGTACCAGTTCCTGGCGTTTGTCCCGCCCGGCGACGGGAGCCCGGGCACCGCGGCGGTCGCGGTGGATACCCAGCACCCGCTCACCCTGCGGCTCAACAGCTCTGCGGGGCACGGAGAGCTCTGCAAGTACGTGGCCCACCCCCAGGGGACACCTCCATAGCTCTAGCCTGTATTTTGTCGTGTTTTGGTTTTCTTGAAGCCGTGCCCCTGTTTATTGCCCGCTCATACCCTCCTGGCTGTTGGCACCTGGGGGTCAGAGTTCCCCATGCTGCGCTGACAGCGTGGCGCACGTGGTGGCTGCGCCCGAAGGATCCAGGTGTGTGCATGGGTACCTGTGGAGCCAGCACGTGCCAGCGCCTGGTCTCCCTTGCGGAGAGTCCGTAGTTGAACAGACGGGTGATGCAGGTGATGCAGTAGGCAGTGCCCGCGTGGTGAAGCCTCTGCGCTGGGCGAGAGGAGGGTGATGCTTGGCAAAGGCAGATCCAGGCAGCCTCTTGCTGCATCACACCCTTAGGCCGAGTTTTCCGCTTGCCTTTCCCACGAGCATGCAGGCTGACAGCCCCCCGGATGCGGTGATGGCTCGGCAAGTTTCGTTTCCTTTATCTTTTGCAGGATTCAGTATCATTTTGGAGAGTTCGGCAATTATTCCCTTGTGGTAAAGACCCTAAATACAAGCACCAAAACTGTTTCTTGTGACCTAGTCATCAATGAAAGCCCTATCAACAGCTACCTCCGTATGTAATGCTCTGTTTTCCCCTTTCATTCCACAACTTGCATGTCTCCCAGCAGAACCACTTCCTATAAAGCCTGTGCAGCCACTCATGCTGTGCTGAGGATGTGTCAAGGGCTTGCTCCTCTTTTCCCTCAGCATCTTACCTCCTTATGTCTCGAGGCCCTGACCAGGATCAGGTCTCTTCACATGTTATACTGTATGACCACAACCTTTTTGCAGCAGGGATTAGTCCAGAAAAATCAGTGGGTATGTATCTGGAGGGAGGTAATTTTTGTAGTTAGTTCCCATTTCCCTGCATATTTATGTATGGACACAGAATCCTCTCTCTTCTTCCCTGTCTTGCTTTTTGCACAAAATGGGAAACAATTAATACAGTGTTTGGATTTTTGTTTGTTGTTGTGGTTTTAGTTTTAAACCTCACACCTTGCGTTTTTTTTGTGTATGTCTCTTTTCCAGGGCTGTTTCAAAGTCTCGTCTACATCTCTTCCATTCTTTTCCTTTACATTAGGTTATTTTTCAGACCTTCCAGTTTTCCAGCTGTAAAGAAAAATTCTCCATGCTTGCACACTCGGTGTATTACCCTCTCCCCTGTCTTCTTCATGTTGAGGCTGTTTCTAAATCTCTAGTTTCTTCTTCAGAACATATAGCACATTGACTCTTTTCTCACCATTGCCTTGTCATGCAGTGCAGTTTTATTTTTATGCTGAGATGTGCAGTCACTGAGCTGCACTTTGAAACTAACCTGCTTTCTTTTTGAGTTGTTTTGGGCTTTTGTTGTGGTTTTTTGTTTGGGTTATTTTTTTTCTCTGGGATTCAGGCTGGGGATATGTATTACATGGAGAAGGTGGTGTGATGATTGGTGGGCTGGACTTCACATCATGTTTGTGTCATGCTTGGCCATGCCCAGGCTGCTGAATGGTTTTGTTAGATCATGCATAGAGTTGTGTTTCTCTCTCTTTCATGTAGCTATTCTCTTTGCTTTCCTGGTTTACATGGGGATCCTTGCTATCCTGATTGTTGGGCGCCTTCTTATGAAGTAAGTGAATGGTATTGTAATACCTCCTCGCACATAAAGTGGGGCTGTCAGTTTAAAACCACGTACTATGGTGTAGTAATGCTTCAGAGTCCCACTGGAGCCCTGCTTGCAGATCAGATCCTATTATCAGGTTGCCATGTACAAGTTAAGCTGTGGTAGCTGTGCGTATAATGATAAAAACAGTGATCCTTGAGGGATATCTTGCAGCCTTGTTGACTTGTGTGTAGAGTGGTTACCGCAGAGCAGCTGATGCCCGCTGTAAGCTCACACACACCCTGCCTCACCCCCATGACTTTTTCTTGGGTCTAGCCCTGAATCAGCAGTACAAGTCAGTGGGACCTAAGCGTGGGTAGTATGTGCAGCCGTCCATCAGTGTCCTGAATGACGTGAGTCATTCCTGCCTGTAAAAAACCCAAGAATAAAGCCCCCAAACCCGAGCTTGTGGCAGTGGACTTAACTGAGGTCCCAGGTACTGGCTGAATCTCAGTTTTGCATATGTGAGCTGAGAAAACAGAAATAGGGACTGTCCCAACTTTTGATTCATGCTGCTAAATAGCTGTTATTAAGATCAAATTGACTGTGAAGTACTTCTTGTTTTGTTTTGTGTTTTTAACTGATTTTCAGAATTGGTCCAGTCAGAAACTGGGTTTACAAGACACTGAATCGCAGAGAAACTGATCGTATGATTAATTCTGTGAGTGCCCACAGTATCTTTAATTTGCATGCTGTAGTGTTTTCATTACTGAGGAACACACAATATCCGGACATCTGGGGACTTGTTCACTTGATCACTAATCATCTTCCCCTTGTGCATGTTCCCCTTGGCAAATCTTGTATTGATGTCAGACAGGCAATTTTATGTCAATGGAGAGTGCTAGACTGGGTTTCCATGCAAGTTTAGTGGATTCCCAGTAGAGCTCTTGCAAGTCTTGAACACACACAGCTTTGTGCCCTCTGTAGTTCCCTTAAAGTACATGTGTCAGTGAAAATACTGTCCTCTTCTGACATAAACAGTGGAAAGGAAGGGAAGAAATGCCAGCTTTCATGTCTGCTTCCACCACAGTAGGAATTTTAGCAGGATCTACACTTACGATTTCTCTGGCAGCCCTAGAGCTGTCATTTCTGTGGGAGCTGTGTTTTGTACCAGAATATAGATAGATCATCACATTCTGGGCTTCACATCTAGGAGGTCCAAACCTGTCTAGAATCAAAAGACTTAGGAGCAGAGCTCTGCAGCAGTTCTTATAGTCGTTCATTTCCATAGCTGTGTTACAGTGATGTCTGCTTCTCTGTGCTGTCACTGGGGCTGATTAGAGTGATTTAGGGAACTCAGTTGTAAAGAAGCCACTCCTGCATTTAGAAGGATTAATTTTCTGCTGGTTTAGCTCTCTGAACAGTCTGTGGTGTCAGACAAGTGTCGATGGGATAGGTTGGATCCTGTTTGATTGTCAGCAACTGGATCTGCTCAGCTCTGTTCTAAAGCAGCACTCACAGTGATGGCAATTCTGTGCCTGATTTGGACTGGACCCAACTCTCCTGAGTCTCAAACACAGTCTATTTTCACTGCCTTCTTGTTTCCACCCTGGTCAAAGGTGGAGTGTGGAGCATCTGCAAATCTTACTGCAATATGGTGGAGCCACGAAGGGGTTAGAAGTAGTAAGTTGGGAAACAAAAGGAAGAGGAAGATGGTCAGAGCAAAGACAAACACAGAATGTGAAAGTTTGCAGTTTGCTGACCTCTCTTCCCTAGGCAGCTGATGCAGCTGCTGACTTGCTCTTCATGTGTCTGGTTTGTTCCCAAAGGAGCTTGGGTCCCCAAACACAACAGACTCCATTAGCACTGATCCCACCCGGCGTTTGTGGAGCACAGCCCCTCGGCAGCGGCTGCGTTCCCTGGACACGTTCCGAGGGTGAGAATAAGACCTTGCTCAAAAGCAACTCTTCCAAGGGGAATGAAATTTTTCCAGTGGCAGTTTGACAGTGTATGGAAATACGTAGCAGATGGATGGTTCAAGGGGGTCTGTTTTACTTGGAAGATAATCAAGGTTTTAATTCTTAGATTTTCTGAAACACTTTGCAGTTGATCTACTTTGAGAAAACATTAAAGTTGTGGCAGGGGGGAAAGAACAACATATGTTCAGTGTGAAAATGCAATGTGAAGGCACTTACTTTGGTTCACCGCCACCCATGATCTTCAAAATGCTGCTTCCTGGTTGGCAAAGCTGGAAACCTTGTACATAATCTTGCTTTAAAAATAAAATAAACCAGATCTCACAGTTAGAAATGTTTTAATGGGGGTAAACATTAACTGTGTGTTTGTTTATATGTATTTCATCAACATGTGATACTTTGTGTGTGTTTTTGTTGTTGTCTTTTTAGGCTCTCTCTTATAATTATGGTGTTTGTTAACTATGGAGGAGGAAAATACTGGTTCTTCAAACATGAGAGCTGGAATGGTAAAGTACAATTGAGATAGTTAATCAGGTTTTAACTGCAGCATTATCTAGATCTGGTTAGCATCGCAGCTGCTGCAGCAAGCTGTTGCTCAGCCAAAGGCTGGGACGCTGTGCCGGTTTGCCTCAGCAGAGTATCTGGCCTGTTAGGGTAATGGGCAAAGCAGTGTATAGTCCTGCTCGTCACACAGTGAAGGGATGGTTTCAGATCAGAATATGTGTGTAACCTCTTCATTTTTGACACAGGTTCATATCTTTAACTTTTCTGTGTTGTTTAACAACCACAGTCAAGCTGATGGTGCTCAATGCTGTACAAACATAATGCCTTGATTGGCAAGCTGATGGGTAAGGGGTTGGGCGTTTTGCTGCCCTAGTGGAGAATAGCAAGGATCCTGAAATCTTTCCCAAGACACAGCAATCAGTTCTGACTCTGTTTTTGAAGAATGATAAAAGCAGTGAAGCAAGATGTTCAGCTTTTTGTAAGTTTTGTTTATAACGTGTTTTAGATGTTGGGGCATCAAATAATGGTAAGCAGCCTTCAGTTCCTCTTGAAACTCAACAATAGTGTTGTTAAACTTTAGGGAGAGTTCAAGGTAAATAATGTGTTCCTTCCTATTTCTCTGTAGGATTAACAGTGGCAGATCTGGTGTTTCCATGGTAAGTCTTCCTGAAGAATAGTTCTTATGTCAAGTGTTTATGTTAAGGGTTGCAAGGAGAACATTGTGTGCACCTTACCTCCACGTGAAAATGTATTTGGACAGGTGAATTTGTTTTTAAATGGCTGATAGGAATCTGCCCCTCCAGATAACAGCATCATCCTTATGAACCAGTAAAAGAGCTAAGTGCTTTTGGCTGCCTCACATCCTCCTTCTCCCCCCCACCCCCCAATGTCAGTGCTTCCAGCCCAGGGTTACCCTCCCAGTGGAAGTGCAGTATCCCTGAGGAGCTCGTTGCCATGCTACTGTGTTGAAGGTGATCAGTCTGGCAAGACTCAAAGCTGGACTGATGTGTATCCAGAGATAAAATAGCCAAGGGAATTTTGGATTAAGCTGATCTCTCTATAACCAGAGAATGGTTTAATGGAGAAGCAATTATCCCATCTGTCCCTGGCATACTTCTCTAAAATACACACCGGTTGTTGTTACTCTTGGAGATGGGAGCTGGACTTGGACTGTGAACCTAATGTAGAGGGGAGGAGTGAGTCAGTTCTGAATGTAAATCATAGATTTGCAACTTGTGTGTTACTGCTCTGAAGATGCTAATTTAATTTTGGGTAGTGAATTTTTTTGGTGGCATATGTAGTGCTGCAAAAACACCAGAATGCAATTACTTCCCTGAACTTTGTTGCCTCAGCTGACCATTGAAAGAGGTGGAAAGGTCCTATAGTGCAAGCTTACTTGTCCAGGAATTCCTAGCAATCTGAGGAAATAAAGTTGTCTGATTTCACTCAATGCATCCATTTCTGCTGGGCCAATGCAGGCTGCTCTGTTAGCTTTAGTGTTTGCTGTCACGCACACGTGTGATGAGACACCTGTCAGCTCCATTTCCCATCTGCTCTATTCTCCAGGTTTGTATTCATCATGGGGACATCGATATCATTGTCACTGAGTTCCATCCTGAGGCGGGGAAGTTCCAAGTGGAAGGTGCTTGGGAAAATCCTCTGGAGGAGTTTTCTGCTAATCCTGCTGGGAATCTTCGTTGTGAATCCCAATTACTGCCTTGGACCATGTGAGTGGAGCTTGCTGTCTTCCTTATATTTCTGCAACTGTTGTTCCTGCCTCCTTGAGAAAACATTCCTCTGTTGAGAAAACATTGTCAGCCTTGCTGTACTGACTGGTTGGATGGGGGCTGTTTAATGGTATCCTGTAGAGTGCTGTTCAGGTCTGCCCTGACATAGAACTGAACTCTGTTCTGACACCTGTGTCAGCCACTCTTTATCATCTTAGTGGTGACTTTCCCAGGGTTATGATTTTCAGAAAGTGGGGTGGCAGAGTGAAGGTGTCCCTTGTACCTGCAGATGCAGTGGGTCTCAGCTTTCCCTGGAGAACAATAGCTTTCATATTTACAAAAGAGCCCATGTCTGCTCCACTTCCACATTGCTTGCGTGTTTTCCAGTGTCCTGGGATAATCTGCGTATTCCTGGGGTGCTCCAGAGGCTGGGATTCACCTACCTGGTGGTTGCTGCTCTCGAACTCCTATTTGCAAGAGCTGTGGCCGAGAGTGGGACCTTGGTGAGCTATGCGATGAGATGACAAGTGAGAATGGAGTAGGGTTTGGGAGCTTTTGCTCTTGTTTGGGCACAAAGAACACATGGGAAATGATGAGAAAACATGTAGCATCTTAGCTGATTGATGTGTAGTGCAGTGTGACCTGGCAAAAATTCCAGGGAACATGCTCCCTTCAGTGTTCCAGTCTGCATTTTATCAGATGTAGCTTGGCTGTATTTGAGGAGTTCACCAATCCATTCAGATGGTGCTTAGGAGCAGGCATTCCCAGGCGCTTTTGATGACTTTCCACCACCAAGGGACCCCAGGGACAGGCATCTCTGTGCTGAGTCCTGTGGCCTGTGTTTTGTCCGGTTAATTTTGGCAGTGACTTTTCACAGCAGGGGAAAGTAATACTGCTTTTTGGCCTTTCTGGAGTATGTTTTCCCAAAAGGCTTTTGTTCTACTCATGAATCAAAATTCCTTTTGACATTTTCCAAGCTAAAAAACATTGTGGGCTTTTGTTTTGGTTTCTTTCTCCCCCTCCTCCAAGTAACTAAAGGTCTATTGGTAGAACCCGCTTTTGTAATGACAACAAGTCCCTCTTGTAGAGGTACAGGATGTCCCCAGGGGCATGGTTTTTACTTGCCAGCTAACACCCCACTCCCTCCATCTCATGCAGGAGACACCATGTCCTGCTCTGCGGGATATTCTCCCCTACTGGCCACAGTGGATTTTCATTCTAATATTAGAAGTGATTTGGCTCTGCCTGACTTTTTTGTTACCAGTGCCAGGTTGTCCCAGGTAAGGCTCTGCACTCCGACTACTTTCTATGGGGCATCAGATTGTTTTTCTTCTACTGAGTAGAAAATACATGTTATTCGCCACAGGGAAAGAATGAAGAGGAGAGCTTTCAGGCCAGCAGGGTTAAGGGAAGCATTTGTTATGTGAAAAAACTTTCTTTACTTCGGTACTAAAGTACCTGGTGTTATAGAGGTGACATCATTGTTCCTTTCTATCTAAAGAAGAGGATTAAAATCTCCCTGAGGTCTGTGTATAGCAATATATGATCATCACAATGTCATGGCTGTCTCTATCTTTGCCCCTTGAGGGGACAGCACCTGCAGGGCAGGTGGAACAGCTGGCTGGGTAGCCAGGGCTGAACTCAAGCATTGCTTTTCAGCTCCCAATACTGCCCATCTTCTCATGACCCAGCTGCTCATGGCATTGCGATGATCAAAACAGGGTGGCCACCAGACAGCTGTCATGGACAACCTGTGATTCACTGTGTACCTCTGGCCAGAGAAAACATCAAGCATTTACTGTGCTGGGCCAGGGGACCAACTCCTATTCAGGTGGAGTGTACCAAAACTTTGTGTCATAACCCATTTGCTTTTGTCCTAGGGGCTATCTTGGTCCTGGGGGCATTGGAGACTTTGGAAAGTATCCCAACTGCACTGGAGGAGCAGCTGGTTACATTGATCATTTGCTTCTTGGAGAAAACCATATATATCAGCATCCCTCTTCAAATGTAAGTAGCTTTTGGTTTGCAGGATGAAGCCACAGGTGAGTGCTGAACATAGCTGTCAGGAGGGGCTTGAGAATGATATATGCAGGGGGATGGAAGAGAAGGACAGCGATTGCTCAGGTGCCCTGTAACAACTGTTTTCTCTCTAAGGTGATTTACCAAACAACGATGCCATATGATCCTGAAGGGATCCTGGGGACCATAAATACCATTTTTATGGCGTTTCTGGGACTGCAGGTACCTCTTTTCTTTCTGGCTGTGTGCTATAATGGGAAGTTTTCAAGGAATCTTGGAAGTGAGGAGGCAACTTGGTTTCTTTATTTACGGCTTAGATAAACCAAGACTTTTTCTCAGTTTTTGTCAGGGATGGACACGAAGTTTTCAAAATAGCCACCTGGGAACTCCCTTTGCTTGTTTTAAGGTTGGGCTTATGCTGGGAGTACGCTGGCTCTGCATGTTGGGAAATAGGGCCAAGATATGCATAGACTTCACAGCTTCATTCTAAACATGCAGTTTTGTTCCCCTTTGCTAATTTTCTACTTGACATCCAGTGTCAGCCATCTCGCATAGGTGTTATGGATGCACTCACATTCCCAGACATGAGGGAAGCAGGGGTTCACATTAATGTTACCAACGTCAAACACAGCTCACCACCCTATTTAAAATAGGGTATCATGACACTTTTTGATGCAGTTCTAGTTAGTCACTGCTGGCTTTTCTATCTATGCAGCAGCTGTTCACCAAACTGAAACTCTTGTGCTAGGAAAGGAATGTTATCGCATGTAGCATTGTGAAAAAAAAGTTTCCATTCTGAGCCTTTCAGCCAGTTAGTTGATATAAATCCTGTTCATGTTCTCTGTCTTACCACAGGTACCTGGTGGCAAATATATCTGCCTCTTGAAATGTAGTTATATTTATGGGCATTAATTTTTTTGTATTCTTTATATTAGGCAGGAAAAATTATCTTGTTCTACAAAGACCAGCACAAACAAATTATGAGTCGGTTCTTCATATGGAGCATAGTAATGGTAAGTCAGATAGTTACGTACCTCTTTAATAGATATGTATTCTTATGCAACACAAACTTAGCATTTCTGAAACGTGTTGCAGTGGTTATATAAACTTCAGCAACTTTCTGTTTCAGGGAATTATTTCTGCTATCTTGACAAAATGTTCTAAAGAAGAAGGGTTTATTCCCATAAACAAGAATTTATGGTAAGCAAAGAGATACAACTTTTAGTATGACTTTGGTAAAGTACTATTTTACCTTGGAGAATGTTTTACCTTTCTTATATTGAGATCTGTCTGTATCACGTAGTTCTCTAAATAACCTTTTTACTGAAAACGTGTGTAGGTCAATATCATATGTGACAACCATGAGCTGCTTTGCCTTCATCCTCTTATTGCTGATGTATTACCTTGTGGATGTCAAGAGACTCTGGTCGGGTGCTCCATTTTTCTACCCAGGTCAGTAAAATCACGGCAGGAAACTTATTCCTTCCAATTCTTTCTGCACTGATGCTATCCTTTTATGTTTTATGTGCTTCTCTTGTCTTTAAAAGACCCGGGATTTAGAATGAGGTAACTCGAAGGATACCAGAATGATTAACTTGAACTGAATCTCTGCGTAGAACTGGGACACTCAAGACCAGACATTTAGGAGAGAGGGACTGTCAAGTCTTTAAATGAAGGCTGGAAGCTGCTACTGCCAAATGACTGTTCTCCATTTGGTCCCGAGTTAAGGTGCCAGGGAACAGCTGCCTAGTACCAAGCAAAATACCACAACTCGTTCGTAGTTGGTTTTGGAAAGGACTGCTAGGACTAAGGTAACCTAGTGGGAAACTCAGAGGCCTGTCAACCAGAGTAATACCACTTCTGAAGATGTGGAAGATGAAATCCCCTGGGCAGCTGTGTAGGTTCTGCCTCTGTGTTATTAGATAAGCCTGTCTCCCAGAGCATCCATCCCACTGTGGTTTTAACCACACTGGGCTCTTGACAAACATCTGAGTACAGATTTCAAACCCACAGCAGAGGGAATCTTTCAGCAGCTTTGGTGTCTGGACAGGAAGATGGGTAGGGTGACAGCATGGTATCATATCTCCTACCAGAAATCCCAGAGCTTTGAAGGGCAGTCAGTATTTGTTTGTAAAGGCAACAGATCTGACCAAATAGGCTGGCACTCAGCCATCCTGAAGACAATAACTGTGATTATTCCCCTTGTCATTAAAATTACAGGATATGGATTTGGTTGTATTTTCAATTTAGCATATAGGTCATCTGTACTTCTTTTCAATAAACATTTTGGGGGAGAGAACCCCTCAGACTACATTTGAAAACACATGTGGGTATCATCCTTGGGGCAAGTAACATTAGCTGTTGTTGTTTCAGTGCCACTCGGCTTCATAAGCCTGGCATGCTTAGTCTTACTCGAGCTCCTATCTGCTCTTTCAGATGGTATGACCTGTGCTTACTTTCAGGAATGAACTCAATCCTGGTCTACATTGGACACCAAGTGTTTGGAAACTATTTCCCTTTTAAGTGGAAGATGCAAGACAGTCAATCCCACGCAGAACATCTGATTCAAAACCTCACTGCGACAACTCTTTGGGTCATAATATCATATTTACTTTACAGAAGAAGGATATTCTGGAAAATCTGATAGAGGTGGTTAACGTGTAGCGGGCCTAGGCTTTAATGGGGCAAGTGAGTAAGGTGGAGTAGCCTGAAATACTGCCACTTGTGCTAGGCTGTATTACTAAAAAGGGATACTAGTTCAAGTTTACAGTGCCATGGAAGTTTTCATCAAGAGTTTTATGTGACTTAAGGGACAGTATTTTCCTATTTAGCAAAAATTTACTAGTGTGCTGCAGTTGCTCTCTGTCTTTTTTCTGTCTTTTGTAAATACTTTACTGATCTCTCTCCTTCGTATAGAGAAACTCAACTTACTGCAACAGTTGGGCAGTCAAAGACAGCCCAATGGTGCTTACAAAAAGAACTCCAAGGGACCTGGGCGATGACCGCGAGGGGTGGTCAGAATGAGACTGTGGTGACAGTTGTTGCATCTGACAAGGCACCCCCTGACTCCTGTGGTCTGGGGTTTGTATATACCCTTGGCACCTGCAACATGCCTGTGCCACGCTGCCTACTGGCACACATTTAACGCGGCCATCTTTTGGCTCAAGAGCACTGGCAGCATCCTCAGCCCTGCACTTGGGTCATCGGTGAGGTGACTTGGAAAGCTCAGGGGCACCTCTGTGCTACAGCGTGCTGCAGGAAGTGGTGACTCAACTGATCATTCTTCATTGTGTTTTTCCACTTTGGTCTTGGATCAAAACCTTAGGTTTAGGATTCTGCTGAAGCCTGCTGCCAAAGATCTCTTCTACTGGCTTATTAATCAGCATGCTGCTGCTACAGGTTTAGCAGCCCGTCTGTGCATGTTCTGGGCCTTTGTGTCACATACCTCTAGCATGGATGAGGTCTGAATTTCACATGCTACACTCTTAAGAGTGCAGAAAGGCCAGTTCCTATTGACTTTGGATAATCACTTGGATATTACTGAAGTCTGATCAAAGCAATCCTCTTTATAAATGGATAGAATAAGGGCCATAAATTTACATATAGGCCATGAATCTGAAAATCGGCAATACAGGTAGAATTCAGTCAAAAAGGAAGATATAGCAGACCAATTCAGTGGAGAATAATAGTTTTTGTGACCTTAGGAAATTCATTCATGTTGTGATTTCTAAACTATTGCCAATAAAAAGCCTGAAATACCCCCGTATATTCTCTGTGTATGTAAAAATAGGAAAAGAACTAAGATGCACACCTCAGTATAATGCTATGGAAAAAAAAATAAGTAGGACATTGCAGAAGACTTCTTAAAGTTTTATTTATAAAGTTTGATCTACCCACATAAGAAAACTAAGCTGTGTACAAACACTGAGTAGTGTTTGTGTATTACAGAAGCTGTAACTCATAGGGAACTTCTTTGACTCTCTGCACAAGTGATTTTTCCACTGCCATGCTGCTGTTCATACAATTAAGAGCTTTCCCCTCTCTCGAGAAAAGATACTGCATCATAATCCAGTCCATTCAAGCAAGAGTCTGAAGCAGCAGTATTTTCTCATTGATGCAGAACCTATGCAAGACCACCATGATATTCTCCCCACAGCGCGAGACCTGGCGCTCCATGGCCAGGCGGAAATCTTCTTTCACTCCTTTAGTTATACCCCGGGTAACTGTGTGATGCCTTAAGCCGTGAAGGAAAGAGAGACAGACAAAACCAAATAATGGTTACTTGGTGCACTACAGTAATTTAAAAGGTGCTGCATGTCACTTACTACGTATCTACTGTCCATACCCAAGTTTATATAAGGAGAGCTGAACAGCCTGTTGCTGTGCTATTTTTTAAAAATCATGTGTTCAGTAGCTTACAAGTCTTTCAACAGTTGGAAGGTCTGTAAAAGTCTGTGCTCTCGCTGCTTTGATTATCACTCGGGGGGGTGGGCAGGAAGTTGCTGTTCTAGCTAACAGGAAAATCTGTTCTCTTAACCCAGAATACACAGAGTTCTCCTTGCCTGGGGAAAGGAATTTTTTTTCTCTCTCTCTCTCTTTGCTGCCCAGGCCATTTCCTCCTTGTAATCACTGCTATAAATGGCTGGGGTTCAAAGAAGAGTGAAAAGATGAACATGCTTTCTCTGGAGGAAGGGGACAGATGGCTGCCACCATGAAGAGCAGAGGGCAGCCTGTACCAGTAGGAAAGTGCAGGAAGGAGCTATATCATCCTGTGGGCAGCGATAACTCTTTAACTAATGAAAGGCACAATGAACACTTCACAGCCCAACACAAAGCCCAAATCAAGCCAGGCTGTGATTCTGTGTCAGTAGAAGCCAGCTCTTGTGGAGATATTAGACACCAGGCAGGTATTACATTTATTCAGAGCAGAAGTTCAGGACTTGTTTTCAAACAGAGCAAAGGTCCAGCTACTGAGCAAGCTAAAGCGATGCTGGCTGGGGAAACTCTTAGGATATTGCCCTGTTAAAGGCCATTCTTATTATGAACAGTTCTTTGTCCTCGTGCTGGCCTGTAGCACTTGATACCTAAATCTTGTCCTTCAAACAATGATGTTCTGCAGCGCCGAAGCACTACACTTTACTTGCACTGGTCCAGGACTGGATAAGTAAGATCAAGACTCATCTACCTACAGACCCTACTTGGGAAGGGAAGCAAAAGATATGCCCTGAAATGAGAGCCCTAGCACTACTAAAGTAGCAGCATAAATTAAATTTGAGAGAAAAGCATAATGCTCATGTTGAGACAAGTCCTGAGTCACGGGTAAGAAGGGAAGAGCTGGACCGAACCCAGCAAGCACACTGAAAGACAGAAAGGAAATAGGAAATAAAGGGTGAGGGCACCTGTGCCAATCCAGAGATGCTGGAAATAAAAAGGGCAAAGTCTTGGAATTGCCCTCACCGACAATATCACCCCACCTTCACTTAAACCAGCAAGTCCAACATTTGAGAAGAGACTTCTCTGCTGGAACAGTAGAGATCTCTGTAACATGTGAAAAAGACAAAGAAGAGACTAGCCTGGAGACTACTGGGCAATTCATTGATGAGCTAGGCTGAGTGAAGCAAAACTGCACTGAAAATACTCCAGCATATTCAGAGGTTATGAGATAAACCCTGTTTTCCATCTTTACTGTCTTAAATGTTGCTGGCAGCTGAGTGCTATGGTCAGTTACAACCTAAAGGAGAATATGCAACCTACAGCTACTGAGCAAGCCAGCAGTACTTTTCAAGATGCATGTCATGTAACAGCTGGAAAACTGAAAATGGAATTCAGAACAACTGAAATGAAGGAAAGTAGCTACAAACGGATCCAGTGACCAGTATCTTGAAAATAAATAGTTATACTCTTGCTAGTACGTGACTGAACATCGGTGTCATTTGGGGGGATTTCTACGTTTTTGTTTAAATTCAACAGTGATTCTTAAATTGAAAGGACACAGATACTGGCAACTTATGGGAAAAGAAAAATAAATGTTATAATAGAACAACATGGTTTGCCAGGCAATGTAGGCACAAATGGAGAAAAAAAAAAAAGATAAATATTGAGTAACAAATTGCTGAAACCATGGGCAGTAAAACATGTTGACAAAACACAGCACACTATGAGGAGTGGTGTTTTTCCACTTGGTACCTGTCAGCAGTCTGTATGCTGGGCTGTAGCACAGGTATGAATTCCTGCTGCAGTAACCCCATGGGAGGGCTAGAAGTCCTTTAAAAAACAGCAAATAGCAGCATTCAAATACCCACACACCAACTCCCCCTCTGGTGCAAAACAACTCACCAGAAAAAGGAGCAACAAAGAACTCGAGTGAGATCACATAGCAATATGACCACCGAGCAGCCAAAGGGGTGCAGGACCTTAACAGCATCAAACATGCAGATATCCCCAGATTTCATTGCAAGGCGGTTCTGCAACTGTGGTCTAAATATATACACATATTTTTAGACAGTTACGCTGGGAGAAAGGACAGTGGTAGGTGCAAAACCAATTCACAGTTGTACTACGACGAGCTGTTGCAGCTCTTCCCAGGAAGCGCGTCAATGAGAAAAGACTGAATCAGAGGAGCACTGTAGATACCACAGCTTCCCTGTAAAGCCAGCAAGACAGAGTCAGCGAACCTAGAGAGCCCACATCTTGGAGTCAGGGGATTTGCTGCTGAGCCCAAGCCGAGTGCATGCACAGCAGGTATCAGCCAAGTTAAGTACATGACAGTGTTTGTTACAGGTTGCCTAAGTATCTTTTCATTTGCCCACAGATGGCCTTTTTCACCTTTTGAAATTCAAACCATACAAAAATGGCTGTTAGAGGACGGCACAATGTCAGAGCACAAATGCCCACTCAGAACAACTTCCCATTTATGATCAGGGCCATATGAACTAGCCACCAAAAGGTGCCTCAGCTGAAAGACAGTTTGTCTTCTCTGTGAAGTCCTTATCTCTGTGTGCTATCTATAACACAGTAACCTCACACACCCAGCCTAGAGCAAATCCAGTTACCCACCTAAGGAGAAATGAGACATCTGGTATACAGAGAACACATCTGGTTTCTTAACCTAAGTCTCTCAAAATGTCACCTAAATCGTATTAGGCACACAAGTATTGAGTGCATTGTTCACCCCCATAGATGCTCAGGAGGGAGTAGAGAAGCAGGACTCACACTTACATACCTATAATATTGAGTTAGGTGCCTACCTCCAGATCTCACAGGTGGACATTCTGGTTAGTATCTATAATTCATCAATGAATATGGATGGAGAGCTATGCTTATAAAGTCAAATAAACACGAGACATTTTAGTAGTACAGAAACACTCTACAATACAGCTACAATAACTTGAAATAAAGCATTTACAAGAATTATTCAATCAAATGAGATAATTTTTCAAGAGTTCGTGGCATGAATGAGTCCAGTACTTGCAAAAGTGGACACAGGGAACAGAAAATGCAAAGAAACAGCAAGATGTTATTGGTCCCAGAGTGGCAGATGTTTGCAAAAGCGATTCTGTGCAACTGTGTCTTCATGACTATTTGCAAGATCTGTGCTTGGAACTAAACACACACAAGTGCACAATCAGAATAAAAATTACACTTCCAAGATACTTCAAACCAACTGAGCTTTTCCTCCTCTGTCCCCAAGGGGAGATGTGATGGGAACGTCAGTAGAGGCACTCAACAGCTTTCACAGCAAGTTTACAGAGTTTGGTAGGCTAAGATTAGACTAAATAGAGTAAGACTTATCAAAAAGAGGAGCATGATATAATCAGTTATTTCTTGCATATTGTTCTTTTCCTGTTTAACCTCACTAGCTAACATTGCCACTACTGACATGCATAATCAATAAAACTATGAAACTTGGCTTGTCTAGAATGGTGTTCAAACACACTTAGTGGTTGAATTCAGAGCTCATTGTAGAAGTCTTGTTGACACTGCAAACAGAATGAGCTGGCTGTATCATCAGTTAAAATGAAAGCCATGGACCTTCGTATTCCTACAATGGATACAAGCAAAGGGAAAGCTTACAAGCTCTATACATATTTTTCAGGACCTGATTTTAAGCCTGCAGGCTGCCACGATCTTACTTCAGCTTTTGAAAACCACGTTGCAGTTTGCTTTCCTGGGTTCAGAAAAATTAATATAATTTCCTATAAAGTATAAGGTACTGAAGAAAAATACTGGAATAAGAGTGTGGAATTCATCTGGGGAGAAAACATCCTATAAGTCACAAAACAAAAAGCTGTCCTTATAAAAACATAGTATCTGTAATACATTTCCCATCAATTAAGATGCAGGACTGCTACATACATTTATGCCAAGGAAAGATCAGGCAAAGGAACAACTGCTTCATCTTTGGGCTGCTGTGGCAAACGCACAGAGGCTTCCTGTGCATGACTGAACAGCCTGTGCTAATTATTGGGAGGATGGTGTGGCAGCTCATACAACCAGAACTGGTGATGGTTTTGAAAGATGAAAGCCAGCCTGCAGATTTTGAGCCTACCAACCATGGTCCCAGAAACAGGGCTGTGTTCATGCACTTTATCTAAAACCCCAGCTGGGGGAGGCCGTGAGCTAACCAGTACTGCTGAGGTCAACACTGTTGGGTGACTAGGTGACACCATCCCTGAGCCTCATAGACAGTCTAGCTAAAAATATATCTGGGGTACCAGGGGAGCAGACGTCATCTCTGATTAGTGGACTACACCCTGAACTCTACCTCCCATCAGCTCTCTGATGAAGTGGTTCCTGTCCTACACATTTCAGCCACATAAAAGACACTGTATACAGCTTTTCCAGCTGGATGGGATATTTGATTGTTTTGGCTCAATAAGCTCAAAGAAACAGACCTCTCTTCTACAAGCATTTCCATCACTCAGGAAACATAACACTGGTCAAAGGGAGCTCAAAGAGAGATTTCTGTCTTGCTAGAAACAATGCTTGCTACCTACTTCCTGACTGGTGGGGTCAGAACAGTAACAGCTACCGTGACAATTAAAATAGAAACTGTGATGCGAAGAAATAGCACTGAACTATTGCAACTAACTTGAGATAGTAGCTAAGAAGTTACCAGGCATAGTTCTTCAGTGCTAAGCCCTCTTGCTGATAAAGCTTATTACTTAACATCATATGTGGTGCAGCATACCCCGATTCTTGTTTTCATACAGCTGGTGACAAGCAGTGAGACATAGCAAGGGTAAGAGTTTGAAAATCTAGAGCTTAAAAGATAAAGTTATCTGTCATGGAATTAATCATCTGTATTTCTTCTTTTTATTGTCTTTAATGACATCTAGTATCTCATTTTTTTGTTGGTTACCTAGAACTCTGGAAAATCTGTTTACTAGTCCAAATTTGGATCCATTGTCTAATGTTAGGCTCCCATTTTTAGAAAACTTTAGCCCAGAATAGCCAGAATACACTGACCCAAACTGGAATTTCAACAAACTTTAGCACTCCCCCTCTTATAAAGCAAAATACCACAAGTTCTAATAAACAACCAGGATATTCCAAAACATTCTGCCACTAAAACCCTGCAGCAGATACTTGTTCAGTCTTGACTCAAAACTAAGAACACCTAGGAAGTTAATCCAAATTATTAATTTCCTTCAGCATCTTGTAATAAGCTAAGGAGAATAAGCTTTTTCAGTACAGAGCAAGAGATGACCTGCTAGTTCTGACAGAAAGGTTATTAGGGTTTACCTGGAGTGTAATTTAATTTATGCTTTAGACCTAAGCTTTTCATCATTCAGTGGTCTTTCATAACTTTGTTTACACCAAATAGTGCTTTCTGTTCAGCGAAATTATTAACAACATGCCTAATTATTTAAAGAATTCCTGCAAAGTGGAAGTGTCTAGTTGAAAGAGCAATACTGTAATCACTTTAATATGAATCATTCTAAAGCAAATGCTATGCTTAAAAATAAAGTTCTGTAAAAGGAAGAGTTTGAAGTTGAAAAACCCCTAAAAAGAATTCACAGATCAGCAGGAGAGTCAGAAAAAGAAACTCACTGCCTTGTTTGAACTTCTTAGCCAACTCCTTAAATTTAAACTCAAAGACATGACAAACTTACTATCCAAAAGATTACATGAAAGCAAAGACAACCAGAACATACTCCTTTTATTTCCCCCCCAAAGAAAACAGTAAATGCTTTTTTATCCTTACTTGATCAACATTGCTTGATTTGGCAACAGTTCCAGATGAATTTTCCCTCCTTCCTGTGTTCTTAAATAAGCAAATTCCTCCAACATATCAATATCTGAAGAAAACAGTAAAGATCTGAGTAAGGAAAAAATGATAAGAGAACATTCCTTCTTATCCCTCATATCTGAAGCCACACTGCTGAAAGGACAGTCAGAATGAACAGCTGTTGAAGTACCTCGTTCTTAAAAGTGATAAAGAAGATCACAGCATGTATTCCTAATCCTCCACAAATTCATGAGAAATGTTTTTTAAAGTGAAAAATACACACATCAGTCAATTTCTTTTCCTTCTTCATTTCTTCATATGTAGTCAGACAGAGGTAAAGAAATCTCATCTCTCCAAGGAAATTCCCTGTTTTTTACTTCCTTTCCCTGCATTGCAGGTTATCAAAGCAGTGCACACTGAGGCTGAAACTGAAGGAAACGCCACCACGGTGGCACATACCACACTTTTTAGTTTTCTATTTTGGTCCTTTATTTAGCTTTTCTTTTTTTTCCCCTTTAACACCAGAGCTTTTTCAGCTGTCTCAGATAGGAGTCAGACCCCTTGTTTCCTTGAGACCATGGCTGGATGTTTATTTAGGTTAAACACTAAACTGTCCACATGTGTGTATGCTGATCAAAGCATACATTAGCTGTCTGAATAAAGAAATCAGACATGCTTTGCATGAACTTTAACATAGCTCATTATCTTACTCAAGCCAAAAATCTTACCCACACAAAGCATTTCATAAACAACAGCAAAAATCATTCAGCTCTGAAGCACAGGTATTGCCTTATCATTTCTGTTAACAACCTTGTAGTATAGTGCCCTATATATCTTACTGAAAAGACTGCCATCACTTGCACGAGCAGTCTAAGCTGCTGATGGTTTTCTGAATGAAACTGCAATTGCAATGTGCTGAAGGGTACTCTCAGGTGCCAGAACAGGTGACAGGAGGCATATTTTTAGTCCACTGTGCACTGCCACCTATTAACAAGAGGCTTGCATGGTATGGTGTGCTGATTTTGGCTGGGGTAGAGTTAATTTTCTTCATAGCAGCTGGTATAGGGCTGTTTTTTGGATTTGTGCTGAAAACAATAACACAGAGATGTGTTCATTATTGCTGAGTAATGCTTACACAGGGTCAAGGCCCTTTCTGCTTCTCACACCACCCCACCAGTGAGTGGGCTAGGGGTGCACAAGAAACTGGGAGGGGGCACAGCCGGGACAGCTGACCCCAACTGACCAAAGGGATGTCCCATACCATATGGCGTCATGCTCAGCATATAAAGGTGGGGGAAGGGGGTGACATTTGGAGTGGTTGTGTTTGTCTTCCCAAGTAACTGTTACATGTGATGGAGCCCTGCTCTCCTGGAGATGGCTGAACACCTGCCTGCTGATGGGAAGTAGCGAATGAATTCTTTGTTTTGCTTTGCTTGCATGTGTGGCTTTTGCTTTACCTATTAAACTGCCTTTATCTCAGCCCACGAGTTTTGTCACTTTTACCCTTCTGATTCTCTCCCCCATTCCACCATGGGGGAGTGACTGAGAGGCTGTGTGGGGCTTAGTTGCTGGCGGGGGTTAAACCACAACATAGGAAAATAAATACAGAATATAATTCACTGAGAGAGCTGCTGCTGAAACTATCTAACAGCTTTCTCAACACCCCAGCACATCGTTTTGAATGTGAAAGACATTCTCGGTTAGAGAAAGGATACTTGTGACATAGTTGAAAAAATTCTCATACTGGAAGTTTCCTTGTTGGCAGATTTTGCTGATGGCTTTCAGGAACAAGTTCTCACCCCTTGGCCACTCATGCTGCAGCAAAACAATTACGTGGCCCAGCGCCATATCATCTCTGCTGTCTGTGAAAGCTCTGAGCTTCAAAGAAAAAATTGACATTGAGACAATCAGGAAACACATGTTGCTTTTATAAATATATGGGATTCATCTCATGTACATCTGTGCAAATACAAAAGAACTTCTTTAGGAGGATATTTCATTCTGCCATAATATATACATTTAAAATAGGTTGGAAATTTCCTGCCAAAGTACCAAATTCTCTCCACTGACCTATAAGGGTAGTCTGAATACAGACAAAACTATTTTGAGAATAATTCTATCTCCTCTGCCCCTAACTAAAGTAAATAGAGGAGAAAAAAGAGAGAACAAACCCTCCCCTGTCAACATTCCCCCTCCACCCTAAAGACCCTCCACAAACCCATTCAGGTGAGAAGCACTTAAGGCATAGCCCTTCACACCTAGTCACACCACTGGGATAAAGTCATGCAGTTTCAGGACCCCAGATACATAAACTAGGCCTTAGAGATCCAAGAGAATTTGAAGCCTTGACTATAGCTTACCTTGAAACAAGCTAACAATAGGTGAAGGCAGTAAGGCATGATAGCTCTGCTGGTACACGGCCAAAGCTTCAAATCAGACCCTGCAACAGAACAGTTTATCATACTCTTCTTTAGGGGTCTCTAATTGAAAGAAATTAGAATGTAGCAAAACGAATCTACCATTGCCAAATCTCAGGTAGGGAGGAAAACTCTGAAGGTAAATTACAAATGATTCAAAACGTGAAGTTACACGTTTTAAATTTTTTAATTCATTTCTCTTTTTCTGTGGTAGGACTTTGTCACCAGTATACTTTAATAGGTAAGAGCAGGAAAACCACTCACAAAACCAAGAAGGGATAAAGAACTTCCTCCCTTTTCGTAATACAGAAAGAGAAGAATTATATACTCAACCGTAACGCATGAACTAAAACCGAGCTGACACTGAGTTTAGGGTAGTAGCAACTCCATACCTTTCCTGAATTTAGACTTTACTTTAGGTTGCTCCTCTTGTACTTTGCCTCCTTCTTGTATTGGAAGTAAAATACAGCACATGAGGTCAAGCACTTTTTCGCATGTTTGCTGTAAAAAGAAGAGAGACACGATAATGCCAAGTCTAAATTAAAGTTCTTAAAATTCAGATATGATAATAATCATTAAAAATTTCAGACACCGCAAAAGAAAAAAACAATCACAAAATTCTCTGCTAGAACTTCAGTGGACTTAATGCATAACTTCGTGTGGCTGAGCAAAAAGATGTGGCTGCCCTTAAACAATCTCTGAGAGCCTACATAAGTCATTTTAATTGTGAAAAAATATGTATTGGCATTCTTCATTTCAGGAGTGTAAGATCAATACAACTGCAATCAAAAGCCATTTTACTTTGAAGGATTAAGTTTTCAAACGAATTCTTAGAATAGTTTTTAAAAGCTTGTTCTGTCCATGGTAAAAATAGAAAGGAAAATGGCAATCTGACAGCATGACAGAAATGCAATGAATTTTTAATGCTATTTCCTAGAGACAATAAGAGGTCTGTGGGGATATAAGATCACATTTCCAATGAAAAAGCAGTAATCTGGAAGGGACAAAAAGATTTGTCCAATAGTACTGGGATGACATGAGATCCTAAGAGACCCAGCCTTTATTACTAGTGCTGACAATGACTGACCTCAGACCACTGTGCACTCCTGTAATATAAAAACCACAAAATATGTATTGCAAAGGTAAAGCAAGTTCAGAGGTCAAGCCAGAGAATATTGGTCTGGAGTCTCTTACACTGTCAGTTGATAACTAATTCTTTTCTAAGATGATCACAGAAGTTTCTTTTCTATAAACCTTTTCTTTCCCCTGCTGCATGAAGTCTATACCTAAGAATTTTCCCTCAATATTTAAAACTGTTTCAGTAAAGCTGAGGAATTGAAATTTAAGGTTACTTAAACTCAAACACTTGTAGCTACGGAAAATCATGACTAAACCCCCCAAATCATAACTGCCAAATAAACTATGTAAGAGATGCTAATGGACAGTCAGTTAATGTGCCAGGAAGTGCAATTCTTCTCCCTGTGAAGCATGGACTTTCAGTAGACCCTGGCTTATATACAATATCCTGTTGAAAGCAGGTTAACAGGAACATTCAAAGGAAGAAGACAAATGGGAACCACAGGGCCAGATGATGAACCACCAGCGTGTGAGATGCTGTACGTACCCGATATTCTCCAAGGGCGAAGTGGCACGTTGCTAACTGGATTAGTGCTCTCTGATTTTCTAGCGATCCTTGTCCTGTAATTTGCTGTGGAGAATGAGAGCCCTGAAGAGCTGCCAAGTGGTGGAGGCTGCTAATTGCTTTTTTGTACTGCCCCTTTAAAAAAAGATACAAAAAGACAGTGTTAGGGTCTTCTGTATACACTGGGTAGAAAGACAGAAATAAAAATTCCCTTACAGAAAGCTTTCAAAAGCAAGCATGTCCAAGTAACAGAGCTTCAAAATTTTAATCTAGCAGAACACTCTGCAGTGACGCACTGTGCACACTAGTGAGAAGACAAACAGAATTCTGCTTTAAAAAGCCTGTTTACAAAATCACATTTATAACTGAAACAAATAATCATGCTCTTCAGGGTTAACCATTACTTTATTTGGACTAATAAAGCTTGAAATCACTCTTGTTCCCCTGAAAAAAAAATCCCTCCAAAGGAAAAATATAAAAGAACAAGCTTTTTTCTGTAGATGGTATTTGGAATGAGTAGAGACAGCCTAATTTATGAGGAAAATGATAAATTTTAACCAAGACATGTTAATATCTTCTGCTGTTTGAAAATTCTTCTCTCTGTGTTCCGACAGAATGCACTGACAGGTGAATAAAATGCACTTTTCTTCCATAACACTATATATATCTACTGGTCAAAATACCAACACACAGGTCTTCTCCACATGCCAAAACTAGCTGGACTCAACAAACAGCTATTGGGACAGGAATATCCTAAGTAGGGTACCTAGCTTGTGGTAAGGAGGGGTATGATTCCATCCCCAAAAGGTTCATGCTCTAAAGGATAAATCAGTAGACACTTAAAGCAATCAAACTGGCTAATCAGAACAGCTATACACTATAAGGAAGAGCAACATAACAGTGTCATTTTTACTACTTTTTACTTTATTTTTTTACCTGGTAGATGATCATGTCTGTAAGAAAGATTCTTAACCAAAGCCAGGTGTCTGTCTTCCATGACAAACAAATTCTGGTGAACTCTGTGTAAGTGGTCAGAGAAGAGAAAGTAAAAGAGAAAATGAAGCATTTCACAGCTTTGGGTTAAAAATAAATTATCTAGGAAAAAAATAGCTGAATTAAAAAATGAAAAAACAAAACAGTAAGAGCGTGAAATCTTTCAAATAAAGGATACTCTCTTCCTATACAATCATATTTTGATTACACTTCTCTTCAGTGTCCAACAAATCTAAAAGCAGCTAGGTGGTACTATCTGCCTGCTTTTTAGAAATTTGTTTTCAAGATTATCACACCAGATATTATCAGAAAGGGAGAGACACAATAAAGACATATCTTCTTAAGCATGAACTAAAGCAGCCATTAGCAGCACATCCTTGAGTATTATCCACACTACTACTAACCAACTGCTCCTTCAGTAAAAGCATCTTCCAAGAGAAGTGGGGATGAATAAGCAAAGATGCATGAAGAATGAAATGAAATCTGGGAAAAAAATATTCAGAAATGCAACAACTGATAAAGTTTCTTATTGGAACTTAGATCAAAAATACTCAGGACCCAAAGTAAATTCAATTTTAAGGATTCACAATGACAGGAATTCTATTTTAACAATAGTAAAATTACTTCTATGCACAGCAATGAAGCCGAAATACACCTCTGCCTGCAGTTAGCCTTACCTCTGTCGAGTGATTCCAGAGAATAGAGCAGCTCCCAGCTCTCTCTTGCCAATTTAAAGCTCTCCAATACCTCAATAGAGTTTGCAAGATCTGCCTTGTTTACAGTAATATGGCGACTTCGTGCCTTCCCAGAAGGATCCTCATCATCTGAGCTCTGCTGAGTCAGTATAAAACAAAATATTCACTTCTCATTTTATACTTATTTCAAAGGAGTCTAAAGTCACAGAAGGTCCACTGAACACAAGAAAACAACTCTGTACTAGAAATGCCAAGGTCCTAGTTTGAGTGCCTTTAAGTGACTTTTCGCTTAGCTTGTTTGAATATTAGAACAATCTTTTTCTAACAAGAAACTCAGTGGTATAGTGTGATAAGCAGTCTTCTCAGTTCCAATTATGAAAAGTCAATTAATTTGGAAGCTTAGTTGTAGAACAACTGACTGCTATAGATATCATTGTCAACAGCTTCTGCAGTCTCTGCTGAACTCCTTCAAGTTAATGCACTCACATCAGTACCTATATGTACTGCAATTGCTACAAAAATTGTTTTATTATTGCTGGCTTTAGCCAAAAAAATCTGTTAGTAAATTGTGGTCATAAAAACTATTCCAGGGTAGCTCTAAAAATATGTCTATTACATCTGTGTCAAAACCACTACTGTCCAGTGCAAATGCCATTCTTGTTAGGAATGAAAAGTCTAGAATAAAGTTACCATTGTTTTTTCTCTTCCTTCAGCAAGTTTCCTCTTCTTGTGTATGTGTTTGTTACGATCAATATCTGTATCACCATAGATGTTGGTCACATCCTCGAGAAGAACCAGTGGGGCTTGGTTTGGAGCATTTGGACCTAGATTTAAAGACAAATTAATTCAAGACTGCTCTAAACTGATCTGAAAGGTCTCATGCCTGCATCAAGCTAGTTTTGTTTCCTTCACAAGTAATGATTATAATGCTAGAGAAAACAATCTGAAATTAATTCATTTCAGTTGCATAAGCTTAAACTATGCTAGTAAAACTTTCTCAAAGCAGCCTTACGGTAAAGGTCAGAATGCATTTAACCAGATGTCGTAAGAGTTTTCTTGAGAGCTTCAGAGTACCTTTGAATCCTTTTCTTACAGAGCAGTCACAAGATATACTCAGGCAGCAGGTGCTCTCTCATCAAGCGTTATTTGCTTTTATATAAATACAACTATTCAACAGGTGAACAGAACACATGGCTCTGATGTTAATAACCACAAACATGGCAAAGCACAGCAATATACTTAAAACATTCTCGTGAGAAACCAAAGCAATATGCTGAAAGGCACTGATTCCTCAAAGACATATTTTATCACAAGATTCCCCTAGTAGGATCACTTAGTGTCAGCTTTGCCCCCACTAATTTGAGTGTACAGAATTAAACCTTTCATTGACTGCCAGAGCTCATCATCACTCCCCAAAGCCTCCAGAGAAGCCTCATTTTGAAGCACAGAAGACATAGTTTCTAGTTCCACTGGTATGTCAGAACATTCATTGAGATCTGGTAACTTATTTCAGACCACAGTGATTAAGTTTCATTAGATATAAAAGAGGAATAACGCTTCTTAATCTCAAACAATATTGGTATACGGCCACTACCAAGAAAGCTTTCCTTCCAAAAACATTTTCTCCTTTTGCACAATCAAGTTGTATATACATGTGCAGAGAAATATAAAGGAAAGGGGAAATCCATTAATCTGTTTTCCCTTTCTGAAATCTCCACCAGACAAGACAGTAGTGCAGACAAGTATTTTAAGTATGTGAATTTCTTCTGTTTCTATTTGCAGAAAGATATGAGGCTAAGACCTCATTCATAATTGCAAAGCACTAATTTGAGAGCTTACTATAAGGACAATCTATTTCATCTCTTGACATAAAAGAACCCATAAGCTTTTCCCATCTACTCAAAAGTGATGTGTCAGGAGTCCACTACAACAGAAGTCAGTGTTACAACAACCAACCAACCTCGCATGCTTAACAAATTATGTTATCTCCTTTTACTTGGTTCCTACTAAATACCATCATTGAAATGTCCCCTACACAAAGGCTACAACACACTGAAATCACCTCTCGTGTACCATCATGTGTTCCACTATGTTGGAATCTAACATGTGTGAACTGCAAACTGCGCCAAGTCATCATGTAGAAGATAGAATCCATGAGAAACAGATATGGAGGTACCACAACTGGGTACCTGGAAGAGTTTTATCACTAGAATCATAAGAGCTGCCTACTTCTAACATGCAAGAAGGTTTTTCTTTTACTCATACTGATTTGAATGAATACCAGTTAAGTGCTTTGCTTTCCAAGGATATGTTCTCTTCTCAGTAGCATGCAAGCAGACTGAAGCCTTTATTCCAAAACCTCCAGTCCTAAAACAAAACAAAACCAAACCTAACCTCATCCTTGACTGGCTATAAACCTTCGCTTACATTACTGAAAGTTACACAGCTGTACAAAAAGCAATGTTGTGTTTTTCTGTCTGAGCTCTAGAATCTAAACTTACAGTTTTTAATTGATTTCTAGCACAGACTGTTGTAAATAAACCCCTAAAAGCATCAGCCCGAATAGCAACTCCTGCCAAGCCTGCAGGCAGCCTGAAAGTTATGAGAGGTGTGAATTGCCTCATTCATTTCTCAAGTCTCCAGCAAGGAAGATATGAATTATGTAAGAGAAGTGCATTGAGAAGTTTTCTCTCAAGAGGTTTCTTGCAAGTCCATGCACATGGGAAGAAAGTCACAGATAAAGCTCAAATACTGGATTAAGTAGGAGACAGCTTTTTTCCCCACTGCTACACGTCCAAAATACGTAGGATTCTACATTTCTACACCAAGCCTTCCAAAGAGAAGGAGGAAAACCCCTAATGATAGAAAGACACCGAATACCACTGGACTTCAATGCTAAAGCAGATATGAGTAAAAGATGTCTTGGAAATATTTTCCTGATGTCAGGAAATGACAAAGGGTACCAGAAATGCTGCAGTGAAGGGACTGCGTTCTGCTGTCTCAGGATATATTATTTTTTGGTGGTTCAGTCTGAAAACATGAGCTTTAACATACTCAACTGTACAATTTAGAAAGGAACATTTTCACCAGTGCTTTAGTTTCTTTCTTCCTCAACTCAGAATCAAGCAGCTACAACAACACACAGAGCTAAAGTATCCCACTGCCCCACCATAACTGTTTTTGACTCTGGACAGAAAAAAAAAAATCAACTTAATCAGTTCCTGTATTTATTAAAATGACTACCTGTTTCTTGCATACAAGTTGTCCTGTCACTTGTTTCTGAGCTTAACTATCTACTGACATTGTTCAGCTCATTACCCAGCTCTCTCTAAAGTTGTTTAAAACCCATTATTTGTACTGAGTGTTTAATTACTCATATGATCATTTGCTCTACACAGAGAATTGTGATTATGAACGCAATACTCAGAATTAAAATTGTAATTTTATCATAAATCAGTAAGAACTAAGTACCTATGGTTACAATTGTTATTGTTGCAAGGAATTCCCTAGCAGTGAGTGAAGACGCAGGCAATGCACACTACTAAGAGTCGAAAACTTCTGTTTATGATGCTGTTTACTTCAGTAAATTCTAAACGAACTGGAGGTTAAAGAACTTCGCTCAGCTTCTGGGTCCCCCCTGAAAAGTCCAGTCAGTCCCTGAAGAAGCAGTCCAAGGTGTTCCAAGAAATCTAATATGCCCCAAATACAGATCTGAGTAGGTAGGAAAAAGCACAGGTAACACTCGTACTTTAAATGTTCTACTTACAAATTAATTACAAATTAGAATTAATGTGCAAAGCACACCTTAAAGATTATGATTCAATTATACAAAGAAAGCCAAGTTGGAAGCTTGTGAATTTCAGGATATCTTTTCCTGTTCAGTTTTTACTTTATTAATTGAAAGTTTGTTGTATATTCCTAATGCAAAAATATCTTCACTTATTTTGGGGAAGCTTTTTGTACAACCTTTTGACTTAAGGAAGCTAGGAAAATGTCAGCTTCAAAGAAACAGAATCAGAGTAGAAAATGAAAAACACGATGCTGATGGAAGAGTAGGAATCAACCCCAGGGATTTTTCTCATGACATCTGGTCTGTTACTTTTCTCTTTGCTAGACAATGAACTGCTGCTGACCAAGACTGAAACCACAATGCTGTTAGGTTGACCTTTGCTCTGATCCACTACACCAGTTGTCATGAACTACTTCTGCTTGTAAGACTAATGGCTTGGCAGAATTTTAAAAAAGACCACATCACTTTGTAAGATGACAGTTTCAAAAACCTAATGAGAAATGACCTTTCGGACATTACCTGGGGGACTTCAACCACCTCGACATCTGCTGGAAAAGTAGCAAGGTGAGCTGTAAGCAATCCAGGAGACTCTTGGAGTGCACTGAGAGTAACTTCCTAAGCCAGGTATTAGACACCCCTACCCGAGGGGATGCAATACTGGATCTGATGGTCACCAATGCAAGCAAGTTCATCAGCAGTGTCGAGATTGGAGGCAGCCTGGGCTGCAGTGATCACATGTTGATGGAGTTCACAGTCCTGAGGTATATGGGTCAGGCAAGCAGAACAGTCAGGACCCTACATTTTAGGAACGCAAACTTCCAGCTCTTCAAGGAGCTGGTTAGTAGGACCCCCTGGGAAATGGTCCTCAGGGACAGGGGAACAAAACAGCTGGCAGATCTTTAAGGATGCTCTCCATAGAGCACAAGAGCTTTCAGTTCCCAGGTGTAAGAAATCAGGAAAGAAAGAGAAGAGACCAGCACGGCTGAGTCAACACCTGCAGGTCAAACTAAAGAGCAAGAGGGAACTGCACAGGCAGTTGAAGCAGGGACAGGCATCCTGGGATGAGTATAGAGATACTGCCCAGTTGTGTAGGGATGATGTCACGAAGGCCAAGGCGCAGCTGGAGCTGAACTTGGCAAGGGATGCAAAGAATAACAAGAAGGGCTTCTACAGGTATGTAAACCAGAAAAGGAATGTTAGAGTACCCCCTCTGATGAGCAAGAATGGCAAGCTAGTATCAACAGACAAGGAGAAGGCTGACGTACTCAACAACTTTTTTGCCTCAGTCTTCACTGGCAACCTCTCTCCCTCTGCAGCTCGAGTCAATGGACCACAGGATGGGGACTATGGGGTAAAGTCCCTCCCACTGTAAGGGAAGACCAGGTTTGTGACCACCTGAGGAATCTGGACATACATAAATCTATGGGACCTGATGAAATGCATCCCAAAGTCCTACGGGAATTGGCTGCTGTAGTCGCTAAGCCACTCTCCATGATATTTGAAAAGTCATGGCAGTCAGGTGAAGTCCCTGGTGACTGGAAGAAGGGAAACATTGTTCCCATTTTTAAAAAGGGTAGAAAGGAGGACCCTCAGAGGTGATTCGAGACAGCCAGCATGGCTTTACCAAGGGCAAGTCCTGCCTGACCAACCTAGTGGCTTTCTATGATGGAGTGACTACAGCAGTGGACAATGGAAAAGCAATGGATGTCATCTACCTGGACTTCTGTAAAGCCTTTGACACAGTCCCCCACAACATCCTTCTCTCTAAATTGGAGAGATATGGATTTGATGGGTGGACTCTTCAGTGGATAAGGAACTGGCCGGATGGTCGCATCCAGAGGGTAGTGGTCAATGGCTCGATGTCCGAATGGAGATCAGTGACAAGTGGTGTCCCTCAGGGATCTGTACTGGGACCAGTGCTGTTTAATATTTTCATCAATGACAGAGGTTCCTTTCAACCCAAAGCATTCTGATTCTATGATTAGCAATGAAATCACAAAGAACTCCTTACAAAAGTTGAAACATTAGAAACGAACCTTGAAAGAGCGATGGCTGGATGTTGCTGACATAGTGGAATGCATTTTTAAAGAAGACCAGCATCGTGGAATACACTACTTGATTCTTATATTTAACATGTGCATCACTATCAAAGTTACTGATGTATCTGCAGAGGTCTTTCATTCGATGCAAAATATCACCAAAACTTCTGAGGAAGAGAGACAAAAAGAATTCAGTATGTTACACAGACTCCAAAACTAAAGGAAAGAATTCATAACGAATATGCAAAATTTAATATTTTGGCTGCAGAAATCCCCCAGCTGCAAGTCAGTGGAGGCCGGGAATGCACACCAGTGAAACTTCACTAAATATTCACTATGTTTCACTTTGCTGGGGTACCTAGGGAAGAATACCCCATAGCACTATAGTTCTTATGCATGACATTCATCAATAAAGACTTTAAAGACTGATTTGAAAATGCTCCATGGATCCACGTTCTTCCTTTACATTACACAGTCTTGAAAGAAAAGCTGCACTGAATTTACACAGTATGTCCTCATGTTAAAACCCTTCTTCAGTCCATCTCCTTAAGAATTAAAGAGCCAAATTCTTCTTGAGAAGAAATACCTGGAAAAGTACACATTTCTTACCTTCTTCCCTTATCCATTTGCCATTCACACCTCATTCCCACCACAGACAGTATTTTAAATAGCCTCTCCCAAGGATCTGTAATCTGGGATGATTTCTCTGTGAGACCATCTATTACATATTTCTGAGAGCTACGCTTGCTTGGAGACATAATATCGGAGGAATCTTGTGAACCTAGGAAAACCAGCACAATTTTCTCTTCATAAAGAAATCAAACCAACTGATTTATTTTCAAGGAGGAGACATGTAAAAATCTACATCAAAGCTTGCAGGCTAACCATCCTTTACTGAGAAGGCTAATAAGGAGCAGTAGGCATTTCTGCTTCCTTGTACAAGAGAGCTGATAGGCTGGATAAGGAGATCTTGGACATTTTGTCCTACCTCTCAGTACATGTGTTGAAGCATCCCAAGCATCATGACTAAGTAGTTGAAGCATCATAAGGTATTTGGTATCAAAGAACTAAGAAACATCAAATACTGCTATTAGTCCTTGTCTATAGGTAACATTACATATAAGTAATGCATTCTTCACTTAAGGACATCACTTCAGGAACACTAAAATATATCCCAAGAAAAGCTATTTTATAAAAATATTCTTACCTTGATATTGGCTTTCTGTCTGTGTAGATCTAGTTACATAGTTAATATAAAATTCCGCTGCTTTATCCAGATATTTATATAACAAGGTGGCAGGAAGTCGAACATCAGGATTGTTAATTATTAGGGGAAGAACATCACAAACTAAAATAGAAAACAAAACAAAAAATCCTTTAGGTTTGTGCAGTTTTTTATTCTATTTGTCCTAAGTAACATTTCTCAATCAGCAATGTACACCTCCATCTCTGGCTGACCATACACCACAAAGGATCACAAAGAACTTCATGTGAATGACAGTAATACCAATGTGCCCCACATGGTCAGCCTGGCCTAATGTGGCCTGAGCCTCTTCTGACTAAAGCAGTTTTCTAATCTTAATATCTTGAAAGTAGTTTACTGAACTCAGAATCTTGCCATACTAAAAAAAGGTATAATAAATCAAGAATATTAATATTTGCTTACCAAATAATTTTCTAAAACAATTCACTGGAGATTCTTGGTCTTCAATACTTTCAGCACCTAATAATGTTTCTCCAAGGCCTACCTGTGTAAGCAGAGGTGAAAATCAAACACTGGACCAGTGGTTAGAGAAACTTTTTGAACTATGATTCAATGGAGTTGAACGATAATTCAGTGTATGCATGAGTAGCAATTCACTATATGGTAACTGAATGCACTAGTATTTAAATATAAACTATCCCTACTTCAAAACGGGTGAAAAGCAATGCCAGAAGATAGCAAAACAAGACCAAGAGAAAAATCATGCGTGCAACTGTATCAGCAAAGACATGCACAGGCAGGTGAAAGCGACAGAGGTACCAGGCCTTAAAGTTGCAGCCTGTCACCTGAGCTGTAGTAACTGACTGTGCACTCTGCCTGATGCTAGTATGAGCTAGAACACGTTAGTGTAAGTCAGTCTCAGAACTAACAGGTTTTATAGTCTCTAAACTATTTTTGAACTATCCTTAAACTGTCCTTAAATAAAGTAGGTCATCATTTTAAAAGCTCCAGCTGTAGTTTCGTAAGTCAAAGCAAACATGCTGCTTGTTAGAGTCTAGTCATAACCTCAAAGCACTCTGCCCTCCATGAGAGTTTACTAACAAAAAGCTGAAGCAATATTCTTTCTTAGACTATAATACTCCTCTGCAGTCTTTATTGTGCTATTCTTCTTATTCAAAAAGCATAGAATATTCTTTGCATTTACAAAACGAAAAATTGTTTTATTTCCTTCCATTTGTTTTCTGCCCAATTCTTTCCCAGTGGTAACCTCAAGATACAGCAATCTGAACTATTAGCCACAATTAAACATGAATGAAAAGACTCACCCTCTCAGTAGGCAAAAGAAATTACATTTCAGCAAAATTTCAAGAAACAGAAAGCCAATATCCTGAATAGTTAATTGAGCTTCTCTTACCCCGTGTTGCACCACAGTCTCTGGGAAACGTCGCAGAAGTAGTAGTAGCATTTCTGCCCTTTCTAATGTGTTAAAACACTGCTCTGTGGCCTTCAGTAACATTTCACACTGGACCCGACCAGGAAGGGTTTCAAATAATCCTTAAAAAAAAAAATAATAAAATTTTAACTTACTACGTCTGAATTGTAAAGGTGACTGACAAAGAGTAAAAGACCAGTCAACAGCACCTTGCCATGCAGAGTGAAAGAGATTTTCTGATACTTTGTTCTACTTTTAATATCTATGCCTGGAAAAAAATGGCTGTTTCTTTCAGAGAAGACCATAGGAATATTTATCTGCGTTTATTCAGGTGCACAGAACTTGAATTAACAAGTAAGACTGCTAATGAGTGGAATAATGAAAATCCTACCACTTAAATATTTTACATTTCAAGATGCTTTTTCAGAATGTTCATTTATTTTTTCACTTACATTCAAATTCTACAATTAATACTTTCATTATTGAAAGGTAGTTTTTAAAATTTACACTTCCAATGAGACATTAAAAAGAAACAAACATATTCTCCAAAAGTGAAAGTTTCCTTATTCAGAATAGCCTGTATGCAGAGTTACACATTGCTTATCCTTAGAGCTTCTGAAGCACATGTTCAAACAGCAGATTATTATTTGTCAGGTGTAAACCCTGCTTTGAAAACTGCCTGTGGTTGCCAGCAGTGAATACCAAGCCTTTCTGGTCACTGTTCATTTTCACAACCCTCACTTCATACGTATAAATTCACCACATTTTTATGATCATTCATTGTTTGCTGCAATCAATGGACAATGATTCATAAATCCCAATCCACTTATTCCCTATGCAATTTCTTTTCTAAGTGCTTGTTGTTCCAGCACTTAGTCTACCCATATCAGAGACAAAGTAATGGGAATCAGCTTCTCATGCTCCTTTGTGTTTCCTAAGTCTAACACACTGAATTAAGTCTCTAAGGCTGAACTGAGAAAAAAAATCTGCAGCCCACAAGCAAAGTTAAAAAGACTGACATTTAATCACCACACTAGATGTGTAACCAGAGGGTTTATCTTTAGATTCCTTCAAGACTCTCCCTATTCACTGAATAGAATCCTTACCTCTTAAAAATTGTGTCTGCTTGTCCTGCGAGTCATTCCTTAATGCTGATGTAATAACGCTAATTTCCCTCCATACAGCAGGTTGGTCTGGAAAATTCACAAACCTGTAATAAAGTTTGAGGCAAGAAATGCACAGTGATCTCAGAATCTGTTTCCAAGACAAAATCTTCCTATGACAGAATGTGCATGGGCAAATGGAAAAGAAAACCTTCCTTTTTTCAGTTATGTTTAATTAATAAGACCTTTTCTGCTTAATTTATCCACACAGATTTCCAAGAACACTCACATTATGTTTTTGGAAACTCTGACACTAATGGCAACAAGCACCTAGCATAATTGTAGAGTTCCAGCTCTGATTACTTACATGTCGTAGAGCAGCCTGCCCGCAGACGCTGTCCTTTCAACATTCCTCTCAATAGTGTACATCTCATACTGCAAGACAGATGAACACAACATTAGCTTCTTGAATACATTTACGAATCAGATTAGTCCTTCCACTCTAGAAAACCATTCTCAATTTGCCACAACAGTCTGAATAACAGAAAATGAAAGGATTACAACATTTGATGTAGAAATTAGAAGCTGAGTTTAGACTATCTAATCCCCCCAGGGAACTGGGACTGTTTAGCCTGGAAAAAAGGAAGTTGAGGGGATACTTCATCACCCTCTACAACTACCTGATAGGAGGTTGTGGAAAGGGGGGGATGAGTCTTTTTAACCAAGTAACAAGCAATAGGACAAGAGGTAATGGACTCAAGTTGCACCAGGGGAGGTTTAGACTGGATATGAGGAAGAATTTCTTCACAGAACGGGTTGTCAGACATTGGAACGGGCTGCTGAGGGCAGTGATGGAGTCCCCATCCCTGGAGGTGTTTAAGAGTCATGTTGACATAGCGCTCAGGAATATGGTGTAGTTAAGGACTGTCAGTGTTAGGTTGACGGTTGGAGTCAATGACCTTAAATGTCTTTTCCAACCAAGGCGATTCTGTGATCACACAGTAAATTGGGCGTAAACTTCTGTATGATAAGTACTCTAGTATTAACATGCTGGCTTTATTTTTACACAAAAAAAAAAAACTTTGTAAGAATTCAAAGAGTTCTTTGAACGGGGTTTGTTTCCAGTCAAACACAATGCAAAAACTCAAGCCATTACAAAAGCCACGGGCAAGAGAGGTACTTTGAATTTCCATTAGAAATGGCTATTTTTTTTACAACAGGAAGGCCACACGTTTCATCACATGCAAACACAAGAAGCAAAAAAAGACGTTCCCCTCAATTATTTAAAAAACAACAATTTCACCTCTTTTGCAAAGCATTCATAGGAGTGGATTTTATTGTAATGAAACACAACGAGCAGCTGCAAGCTCGCCACTTCATTTTTAACCACTGGGCACCACAGTGAGAGGCTGGGCACCTGTGGCACCCCCACCGCACGGCTCTGTGTGCTCGGCAGTGAAATGCGACAAAGAAAGTCTGCAGAAGAGTGTTCGGCTGCAAAACATTGGTGCCGAGTCCAGCCCCTGTCATGGCTGCTGGGTCGGACCCCTCTGGGGATGCTGGGCCAGGCCTCTAGCTGGGTGCTAGGCCTGGACGCCTTTCAGGGAGCTGTGTGGGGCCCGTGCCGTGGGTGCTGGGCCGGGCATATGCCAGGGGAGCCGCCCTTCCCCGCACCCCCTGGCAGGGCCCTGCCGCACCCGCCGCGGTGAGCAGCGGACGAAACAGCACCGCTGGAGGAGTTGCCAGGACGCCGTCATCACGGCAACCGGCCGTTCCGCCGCCATTGGCCGAAGCGCCAGTCAGTCAGGCACCGCTGGCCGCAAGGCCGTGTGGGGGAGCGGCGCGCCGCGCCTTTACATTGCGCCGGGGCGGCACCAGCGGCGTTTACCTGTATGTTGAAGTCGGCGGGGTAGAGGCTCCGGGCCGTGATGAGCCAGGCCTTGGCCGCCCACAGGTCCTCCGGCACAAGGTCGCGGGCCCGCTTCACCAGGAACTCGCAATCTGCCTGCGCCGACATCTTGCGCCCGGCCCGGCCGCCGGGAGGCGCGCATGCGCCCCGCTGCCCCCGGCCGGCTCCCCGCCCCTCCGTCCCGCCCGGCGGCGCGCGGTGAAAGGGACGCGCCTGCCGCCATGTTGAAAGAGGGCAGGGGTGTTCTGGGCCTTTGGAGTTGGCGGGGTAGCGCTGCCGGGCTGTCGTTGCTCTGTCTGTCTTCTGCCGCTCTCTCGGCCTTGGGATGTGTCTTTCTGTGCTGGCTGCTAGGCTACAGCTAGGGAGGGGCAAGGAGCGCGGAGTGGCAGGGGCGGAGGTGGTGAATGGGCTGAGGAGGGCCTGTGGAGCAGGAAGTGTGGAAGTTAAGAGGACTTGTATGGGCAGGGAGGACTACAGCGAGTTCCTGTAGCCCAAGGCGATAGTTTGGCCCCCCAAAGCTTTTGACTGACCATGGGGAATTTTGGGAGCAGAGGTAAAAAGGGCCTGCTCTTAAGCCTTTGGCAGCTGGTATGATAGCTAGCAGGTGACTTGCCAAGCTACCCTCAAGAAACCTGTCTTTTGGCCCTCTTGGTAGTATCACGGGTATAATGGCACTTGGAGGCAACCGAGTTAAAATCATTGATGTTGGATGCAGGAGCCCAAGGCCATAGCACTACTGCCTGGGCTTGTGCTTCTCAAAGGTTCTGACACCCCAGTACAAAGTTCACCAACAGCAGCTGTCAAAGAAAAACAACACATTTTACCACAGAAAGAAGCCTAGTCTTCGACAACTTGGAACTGAGATTTTCTTGTCATTAGTTTTCAATGTTAAGATGCTTGATTATAAGCCTGACTCTTTGCTTAGCTAAAATGTAAATGTCTTGATTTTTTCTTTGTCACTTTGGTCCTTTCAAGTAGCCTGTGCCTTTCTGATGCAGCAACAGACCTTACAGACTTTGCTCTTGGGAACTTCCAGTGTTCAGATCCATAAATCTCCGCATCTAGGAGTTAGTGTAATAATCCAATTAGCAAATAGATTTAACAGACTCTTAATCTCTGGTATAGGTAAGGGGCAAGGTCCCTGTTTTCCTGCTGAAGTGACTGTGGTATATTTTTGCGTTATTCTTTCTCAGTCATTGCACAAGGTCCACAGATGCCTCTCATTATGCTGGTGCAGGTGAAAATGTGTTCTGGTGCTAGGCTGCCACAGATACTCGGCTATAGAGTGCCTGTGAGGGCTGGGAACTTGGCTTCTCAGGTCCTCTTCTCCATACTGTTGTCAATTCTTCCTATTTTCCAAAATCACCAGCAGTGTTATATGAGGTACATTCCATGCTCTTTTGGTGGGAATCTTACTTTGAGTTCAGTCTATGGCTGCAGTGTTGGGCTGTACATGGAGGGGGGGAATGCTGTGTGAAAACTGGCAGCCTTCAGCAAGTGATGTGCTTGCAAAGGCTCTGCCCTCTGAGGGAGGAGGCTGAATCCAGACTAACTTTGAACTGTCATTATTCCATGCCCTGTTTTGATTTGCTGCTGCTGTACTAACAAATCCTAATTAGGGATCCATGACAAATGATGTCAGTAACAACTATTGCACACATGCCTTGCTCAAAGTGGTTGACCCTATCTATGGATCACCAGTAGTGCTTGCTGGCTGCAACAGAATCCTGTTCATTGTCCCCTTTCTCAGGGCTCTCGCCATACACTGGTCAGTTGCAGTTTGAAGGAGCACAAAGTATGTGATTAATTTGCCATTCAGAGAGATGACAAAGCCACAGCAGAAAGTCAGCTGTCCCTCATAAAATGCTTCCTCTTCTTCCTCTCCTGCCCGTGCTATCAAATCCAAACTGCTGTAGGATGGCACAGGTCTTTAGAAATGACTTCACAGCCCTGGAACCCCCTGCAAATGCAGCAGTGTTAATCACTGGCTGGTGTGTAGGTCTATCCAGAGCTCTTCCCTATGTACTTGTGCAGGTGCATACATGCAAATTTGAGTAAAAAAATAAAAGTTTAAAGAGTTTTGCATTGTGGGGCTGAATATGATAACAAGGTTGTGTATTCTCACTTTGAAAACTGCCCAGCAAGTACTGATGAGCTGTTTGTTGCTCCCCATGTGCTTCTTGTGAGGTCAGGATCAGGATGCAACGGGTTATCAGAAAATGTTCTGAAGAGGAGTGGATGTATGATTCTGCCCAGCAAAATTTCTGGTGCAGAATCACCCTTAAGACACCAGCTAGTCAGAGAGAAAGCATTTTTTGAACCAGATTCACAAGGTGTCTAGAAAGCAAGACGTAGCTGTGTTTAACCTACTAGGCAAAGGGTAATACCTCCAGTGAATTAGGAACACCACCATCCCCTGCCACTTCTTGCAGAGATTTGTCAAATCTTTGCCTGCGCATTTATTCCTGAAGCTACACCTGTTTGCCAGTCTACTCAGCCCTTCCAGTCTGAAGTTTTTCATCATATAAACAGTGTAATTTAACACCAGGCAAGAAGTCTGAAGGGGACATAGAAGATAGGAGCCATGCAAGGAGTGTTCAGGCTTGGAAGTGTTTGCTGATAGACCTAACAGAGGACTTACATTAAGGGTGCCTGGCCCCTGGACTTAAGGAGTAAAACTGTTTGCTCTCTGATAATCTCATAGATACAGGACAGATAGCAGGATGAGAAGAACTGCAGGGGATTGGGGCAAGTGATGTCAGTGAGAGAGCAAGAAGCACTGCTTATGTTTTTTTTGTGGATGAGAAAAAGGGGAGCACTGTATTTTTGAGAATATGGGTTCTGAGTCTCTATCAGGTGAGATAGGAGTAGTATTTGAAGGTGTCAGGAACATAAACTGTAGGTTTTAGCCAGGCAGGTCAGTGTGCTCTGTTTAGAGCTGTTACTGTACTAAACATGAACCACTGATGTGCTAATGGCACTGTGTACTCACCTCCTGTCCCAGGAGCGAAACCTGTAGGTGCTGGTGGAGCTGGACTAGTTGCATCAGGGTCTAAAGCTTCCTTTCCACCTAAAGCAGCTTTCCTGAGTTCTTGCACAGATTGTGCTGTTTTGATTTCCACAGCGCAGGCCATGCTGAAGGTCTTGACATTTTAGCCAGCCAACTAGAAATGCACTCAGCCTCCTTCCTGTAGGAATTCAGGACCCAGCTGAAATGCCTACATGAGCCTTGTTTGTCAGGAAGAGGCTTTGTCACCTTCCGTAACAGGAAATATGCAGCATTAGCCTCAAGGCAGTTTAATCATCTGATGCTTTGAAGACTGAGTTTTCCTTGGAAAGACTGTCCTGTCTCTTGAGGAAGGCCTCTGAGTAACAGAGATAATGTAGTGGATTCGGGCAGTATAGTTGATGCAGCATAGGGACAGAGATACACGATGTGTGTAGAGGCTGTATGGCAGACCATGCCTGTAGCACACCAAATTGTTTCTGTACCATGGCTGAGGGGCTCCACTAGGGCAGCTATGACTCTAGCCAGTACAGAGAGTGGAAGGTGTTATGTTGGCACTGACCCATGGCTTTGAATGTCATTCTCTGCCTTCTGAGTTTCTGGATAGGTATAATCTTAGCAGATAGCACCCATTCTATGTTGGCTTTCCTGACTTGGTCCCATAGGCTGTTATCATTTACACAGAACTGGTGTATTAACAAGTGCTAGGGACAGGTAAGTCCAGTTTGTGATAAATAAAGCAGAAAAAGCAGTCTATGATGTAGAGGTGCTATGGTCAGGATAACTGCTGTGCTGCATGATACGAGCCTGACTTGCCAGGTGTTCCTTAGGCCTGGGGACCAGGGGTTGCTGGCTGCATGGGTAACAAGGAAGCTACTCTCTTTTCTAAAGCTTTGCATAGATACTGAAAAGGATCAGTCTCCTTAGTATGTTATGATTGAGACCTTGGGGAAGAGAATCTGTTGAGCTAGCAGTGCAGTACAGTACAGTCTACACAGAAACTAATGCTCATGCAGAAGGTTTTGTTGTTTTGTGGATTTTTTTACCAATTCTCGGGCTTTGTGCAGAGCAATTTCTACAGCTGAGGTGAGTTGTCTGGGCTGCCAGTCACTGAGAATTTGAGGCTGAGACTGAGTGTCTTGTTTGTCCCTTGGAGCTGAAGGACAGTAGGTTGGACGTCTGGGTGACAGACCAGAAGGAAAAGCAAAAGGAGACTGGGAATCCAAGAGTGGAACAGCATGGGATGTGTGGGATCCAACACAGCCCTCTCCATAGAGTGGTATCTGTTAATGACCTCATAGGTGGCAATGTCAGTACCAGTGCACATGTTTCAGCAGATCTGGTAGCTTCTCAGGAAACAACAGAATGGAGTTGACTCTGAGGTTGTCTATAGTCTTCATAGTTGAGTCCAAATTCTGGCTTCAAAACACTGGAGCTGACCACAATCAACTTCATTTCTGTAATAGCCTAAGGCAGCTTTTAATAACTGTCCTCATTTTCATAGAATCATAAAATAATTTAGGTTAAAAGGAACCTCAGGAGATCATCTGGTCCAGCCATCTGCTTAGAGTGCAAATAACTGTTCTTTTGTGCTCTTTTGGTTTTAAGTTAAACCAAAAATCCATTTCAAGCAAAGAGCAAATGTGATCAGTTCCCTTCAGCTTGCAGTTTGACAATGATGAGCAGTGGGGAGTCAGTGTTTTTAGGGGGGAAACATTTAGGTAGTCTTATCATAGAATCACGGAATAGCCTTGGTTGGAAGAGACCTCTAAGATCATCAAATCCAACCATTAACCCAGCGCTGCCAAGTCACCACTGCACCATGTCCCTCAGCACCACATCTACACTACTTAAACACCTCCAGGGATGGGGACTCCAACCACTGCCCTGGGCAGCCAGTGCCTGATAACCCTTTCAGTGAAGGAATTTTTCCTAATATCCAATCTAAACCTCCCCTGGCACAACTCGAGGCCATTACCCCTCATCCTGTCACTGTCACCTGGGAGAAGAGACTGACCCCTGCCTCGCTATACCCTCCTTTCAGGTAGTTGTAGAGAGCAATGAGGTCTCCCCTCAGCCTTCTTTTCTCCAGACTGAACAATCCCAGTTCCCTCAGCCACTCCTCATCAGACTTGTGCTCCAGACCCTTCACCAGCTTTGTTGCTGTTCTTTGGACACACTCCAGCAGTTCAGTGTCTTCTTGTAGTGAGGGGCCCAAAACTGCAGGTATTATTATTATGAGATGTGTTAAAATACTTGCCTAGCTTTTAGGTCTGGCAAACTGAACCAGATTGTAATTATCTTCCACACAGCAGGGACAGAATTACTAATCACTGTACTCTCATATGGCGACAGCCACGCTTATATGACCCCAGTGACACTGCAGCTGGAGCTTTGAACACACTGACTGGTCTGGTGTGGTGCGAGCATAACAGAGCAGCACACTGCCTGGTGCCCAAATTGGACCTTGCATTCAGTTTACAGGGCCAAAAGCTTAGAAAATATCACATTTCACTTGTAAATTTGGTGTATTTTATCCAGAAACTTATTCTGCCATTTATGAAAACTCTTTTTAGGAGAGAAATTAGTTTTCATCTGGAAAGATTTGAAGAGAAGCAGTTAAAGAAGTAATTTTTCCCTGTACAAGTTATTTTAGTGGAGAAAGAACATGGATAGAGAGTTTATCTCCTGGACATACGTCCTTTCCTCCTGCTGCCTTCCCACGTATTCAGGCTCATAATGTCCCTGTGGCAACTCTGAAAGATGCAGAAACAGAAAAGAAATTCTAAATTAACCGGCTGCATATGTTTGTCCCTGCTTTTAATCCTGCAGTCATGTCGGAAAGTATGTTCCACAGTTTATATTTCCCCTTTTTCATTCCTGTCTCTTACCAATCCCATTCTCCTTCCTTGCAGCTTCTTTCTCTGCACACCTTGTGGGTATGCATTGCCTTGTCACTGGGAGTGGCACTCATCTCAAAAAATGTTGGTGCCTGCAACCTTTTTTGAGAAAGCCATCGTAGGTTCCTTTTGTAGGCAGTGAAGCCCAGAAGTTCAGCTGACCAGATACAGTAGGTTGAACTGTGCTCTGAATGCCTTTGCCTAAGCCTCCATGGCTTGCAAAAAGGATGCAGGGTGGTCTCCTCAGCTGCGGAGATCTGTGTGGTGATTCCCTGTATGTAGTGACGAATGTGGCTTTATTCTCTGTTAACCGGGTTGCTCGGTGTCCTTGCTCTATTCACAGTAAATACACTGCTTCAGCCTCTGAAGATGTCTTCAGTCATTCCCGGGAGGGACAGTTAACTCATCCTTCATAGCTACAGTCTCTGGTGGCTATCCAAGCTCTCTGCACTAAACACAAAGCTTGTCAGCAGCATGTGACTACTGATTTCCTTTAATCAGTGAGCGCTGCTTGGACTACCACGTCCTGATGGAATTGCATTAGAGGTTTCCTCTGTAAGTACTGTGCCTTTCCAAATTGCTTTCCAACAGCATAGTGAGTGCTATAAGCAGAGAACAGAGTTTTAGCAGTCAGTCAGTCATCGATAGCATCCTGCTCTTAAGCCGAGGTAATGATCACTAGTTTCAATATGCCTGCATTTTCCCCAAGAGCATGCAGTTCTGATACATGAATGCAGGGATGTATATGTGCGTAATTACCCTCATCCTGTGCAGCAAAACCAGTTGAACAGCGTGTTTATAGAAACTGTCCTTAAGAGCGATTGCCTCTTGAAGGAGCATAGCTCATATAAGAGGAGTGGGACTGTCTCCAGCCAGCCCTGGGAGACGATGCTGAGAGCATATTGAAAAGCTGTCTTTAGCAAAGGCTTGCCAGTTTAACAACTCTGTTCACTGTTCCTATTGCACAGTGGGCTCTTTGACGCAACAGAAAGAGCTGCCTTTTTTTTTTTTTTTTTTTTCTTTGCTTCCTCTTAAATCCGCCTGGCCAATTTAAAGCTTGTGGATATTTCTTCCCCCTCGGGGAAAGCTTATGTGAGGATTTTCTTTCTTAACAGTTCATTCCCTGAAACCATTTTTGTCTTGTTTGCCGTTAGAAAATGTTGGAGCTGAACACAAGGCTTTCATTGCAGGTCAGTGGATGAACTCTTGACCAAAGCATTTAACATTTGAGTGTAGCTTTAGCAAAAGCACTGTAGTTTGGGAGGAAAAAGCAAGTTAACAAGGTTGTATCGTGTGAGCCCATGTGTGCATACTACTGGAATAGGAATCTTTTCAGGTCTTCAGTGATGGAGTTCTGTGCAGATGAATTTACCATCTTTCTTTTGTAGACAAATGTATCGAATTAATATTTTATTGAGAATTGAAGTGACATCACAGTTATGTCTATATTATTTAATTCCTGAATGTCTCTACTCCCTCAAAATACAATAAACCTTACTGTCAATCTCAAGTATGAAGTTTTTTGCCTTTTTATTTTGCAAGGATTGTCTTTTTGAGTTGTAATTTTTTTTTTCACTTCTTTTCAGCACACTTTTCTGGGAAGCGTGTTACTCCTGGGCATATGCTGTCTGCAGGGGAAATAGTTATTTGCTATTTTGTATTTCTTCTTAGATTGCTATCAGGGGAACTAAGAAAGGATGTAGACATATTGTTAATGTCTCTCTTCAAGCTGTATTTGAGGTAAGGCAATCTTCTTTCCCTATCTCTGAAATTAGAAGAGGAAGTAGATGTAGTATTTCTTTCATTTACAGTTACTAAGATTATCCTGTTGCTATTTGTTTTTCTTGCTGATAAAATGTGAATATATTTGCTACAAAGCTATTCCTTGTCTATGTGACACTTAAAATCCTGTATTTTTATTTCAACAATATCCACTACATAGCTGCATGTTACTATTAGCTCATGTATCATAGATCAATGAGAGATAATTTTTGTAATTGCTTCATTTTTCTCCTGTATTATTATCACATTAAGTGTGTGAGCGAGTGGATTTCTTGCCTTAGGTAGGCAATTCTTAGGCAAACTTTATAAAACTGAGTTACAAATTGTTTCCACTGTGAATCACTTTCCGTGTAAGATGATGACTTTTATGGTAATGTTTAACTTCAGTAGAATTGTTTTCAAACATATACAGTGCATTTTTGTGTGTGTTGTTTTTTTTTTTAACAGCACTCCAAAATAAAACAGAAAAATAATGATTTCTATCCGACTGTTTATTTCCTTTTCCACTTAATGTTGCCTGCTATGGGAAGTATATAGCTTTGAAAGGTTGAATCATTATTTATGAGGATCAGTACAGCTGAAAGGTGTCACTGCAACATTGGCCATATGTAACTGCATTGAAAATGGAATTTGTACGGGATAGCACTGTTGGTGAGTTATGATTAGCTCCTGGGGAATTAGAAAATACTACTTCTTGTTTATGTTTCTTTTCAAACAATTTAAGCACTTGCCATTCAAGGGAGATTAATTTTTCTTTTACCCTTTTCTGTAGCAAGGTTATAGTTTTTGTAAGTCAAGATTTTGACACATGCTTTCTATAATTTTATTGTTATTTGAATCAATTGATTTGAATCTCTGTGGCATCTCGTACAAGGGCAAGCATGTTTCAAGGCAGATGTGCTGTACTGCATATCCAGAAGCATTTTTAATTTATAAAAATATTCTAAATCTGTCTTGCTTGGCTCCTCACATATCTGAAACCGTTTGCTGCTTGAATCCCAAATAGTGTTGGCTCCGTTCAATAGATCTGTCTTTTAACAGTTTGTCGAGAGGCTTTTCACTTGGGAATGGGTAGAGAATGATACAGGGTAGAGTTACAAAGCTACAGTAAACTATTTTTAATCTTATAGAGCAAAAATATTTACTACTGTACCCATTTATAATACTTGAATAAATTCATTCAAAGGTGGTTTAAAACCCATGGAGTCTTTACTTTCTTTAATCAACTTCACACCAAATCTTCTTAGCATTTTCTGTTATCTGTTTTGGGGAGTTATAAATCCATATCCTGTCACAGTGCAAATGCACAACTTATGTCTGTGACCTGTTTTTGACTGTCAAAAAAAAAAAAAGAGAGCTTATTCTTTATTGTTGAAGTTATCTCAAGTTGAATGTGCCTTAAAAAACCTTGAAGTTAAGTGGTATAATAAACTAATGCAGTCTTTATGTAACACATTTTCTGAACCCTTTCTCAACAAGTTACCATCTCTGAGCTACCATCACTGGCAGAGGGTGTATTGGACTGCAGTTCTTCCCTTCTGATCTCTAGTTTGTGAGGTAATCAGTCCTGCTTCTCAAAGGGAATCTCTTGAGTAACACACCATGATGTACTGACATTTCTACTGACATTAGTTTGCCATAAAGCATGAAAAGGGAAGGAGAACAAATGATGTGGGTGCCTTGGTGTGTTCTTTGGGATCTTTGGAGTTGAAGCATATGCTGCAATATCTTACTGGATTCCGGCCTTCTTGCTTACCAACGGTTGCTGGAAGGTATTTGTTTGGTTTTTCTGTGGTGCCGACTTTCTACCTAGCCAATATAGCAAAATTCATGGCTTGCTGTATTTCTTCTTGTGTGCCCTGAACAGTGTCAGGTTAACTGGTTGCTTGTTTTATATCCCTAGTGACCTGGTCTATGAATTGCTATGCCCTTAGTGAGGAGAGGCTAGCTGTTGTCCAGTTAGTCTAAATCACACATGACTCAAGACAAAATACAGCAAGAACTTTATTTGTTACAATTAAAATTGGCAACACACTTAGAAACACTTATGCAACATATAGACAAAAATAAAATGTAAAAATACTTAATGTATTTATACCTAGCTTATATTAGAAAGGTTTTTACCCCATCCTACTGGTTTGATCCTCTTCTGACAACATTTTCTTACCTTTCAGGTAAAGTACATAACTTACCTTTCAGGTCACATCTATTGAAAAAAGCCTGTTCACGAGCCTCCATCAGATAGTTACCCCTCTGATGAGAGAAAGCTCCATCACACTGTGTCTTTGGGAGCATACATCAGGCCATTTTCTGATTCTTGAGGTTAGTCAAAGAAGGGAGTAAATCACTTCACCTCCCCTTGAGACTTAGTTTTCAGAAAAAATGTCTTCATGGTGAGCTGTGTTCTCTACCAACGAGTTATGTTAACATATTCAGTGTTGTGCAGAGCTCTGACTGGCTTTTTCCTGACACTGAGACAGAAGGTTGGTTGTCAGAAGATAGCACAGAGCTGTGTGTTACTGTTTTAGGATGGGCCTGCTGAAGTAGGTGACAGGATAGAAGACTTGGAGGGCATAAACCGAAGAGTTTAAGGACCAAGGGCTAGAGAGAAATGGATCTGCAGTACACGTGGCAAATTGCTTTTAACTCTTCAGGGTGCAAATATTTCATCCAGATTGTCTCATCATGTGTGCATTTTAGACTGAGTGTGCGACTGGTCTCTGTGAAGGCCTCTCAGCACTATTATAATATTACTAATAAGGAATCATGTCTGAAGTCATGTCTTGGTCTGAAGAGAGGCCTTTGGCAGAATGCCATGCTGCTGGAAGGCTGGAGTGAACCCCAGTGGTTTTGCTTATTTATGCAATTGAGTGGGACTCTTTCACTGTGACTTGATTGCATTTAGGCTCAAATATACAGACTTGGATAAAAATACCACACACTGATTTTCTCCCACAGCCTCCAGGGAGCTTGACCAGCTCAATGACAGTCATTAGCATCTGCTTCAGGAAATTCCATGAGCCTGTTGATCAAGCTGGAAGGACTTGTGTTCTACCTCAGCTGCAGCAAAACATAGAAGTTAGGGCCACTTGTTTCAGTCCGTTAACTAATTATTTAGACTACAGTTATAGATAGTAACTGCTCAGGGGTACAGGAAGCCTGTCTTGTTGTTTCCAGCATAGAGCTACAAAGATGATTAAGGGAGTGGAACATCTCCCTTATGAGGAAAGGCTGAGGGAGCTGGGTCTCTTTAGCTTGGAGAAGAGGAGACTGAGGGGTGACCTCATTAATGTTTATAAATATGTCAAGGGTGAGTGTCATGAGGATGGAGCCAGGCTCTTCTCAGTGACATCCAATGATAGGACAAGGGGCAATGGGTGTAAGCTGGAACATAGGAGGTTCCACATAAATGTGAGGAAGAATTTCTTCACAGTGAGGGTAACAGAACACTGGAACAGGCTGCCCAGAGAGGTTGTGGAGTCTCCTTCTCCGGAGACATTCAAAACCCACCTGTACATGTTCCTGTGTGACCTGATCTAGGTATTCCTGCTCTGGCAGAGGGATTGGACTAGATGATCTTTTGAGGTCCCTTCCAATCCCTAACATTCTGTGATTCTGTGATTCACACCTTCATTAGGAAACACAGACATGGCAGCTGGTCTTCCAGGAACTGTGTTTGGAATTCTTGATTGTGATGCTCTTTGTATGGATGCCTGCTGTTAAGTTTCTGGTGATGAAGGCATTGGAGAAGTCAATGATGAGGCTGTAGAGACTTTGCAGGTTTCATTTGCTTTTTTCTCAGAAGTACTAATTTTGAGTCTGTGCTTTGAAGGGTCAGCAGTGCAACAACTTTTAAGTATGTTTAGCTACATGGGCTGACAGAGAGTATTGTGGATGATTTACATATCCTCTGTAGATTCTCAAAGGCAACTCTCAGACCACACAGCTTCTCACTTCTCACCTTTACTAGAGCCTATGGAAGAAATGTTCAGCTCTGTAAAATTAGTACTTTTCCTTATACTGGAAGCAATAGCTTTTTTTTTTTTTTTTTTTAAAGGCACAAGCTTAGCTCCTCAGTTTTAGAATAGTTACAGTTGTAGATTTTGTTTTCTTATTCATCATCAACAGGTTTATGTTTTTTAGGCTAAATTGTAATATGCTAACTCTGTTCCATGGCAAGCACCATTAAAGCCAATGGGAGTTTTCATAAGAGTACATTAACGTTAAACATTCTTGAGATCTTCAGTCTGCCCTGAACTCTATGAAGTTGCAGTTCTGCTGTCCCATTGAAGCCATATAGCCATTATGCCAGTTTAATTGGTGTCCTGCTCCCAGCTCAAGAGAAGGGGCTTGCAGAGGTGAAATGAGCATAGTAAGTACAACTGGATTGCATGAAGTAATGCAAGCATCCAAGTAAGTTCATTTTTGCCAGTGACGTTTGTGAACTAGATTGGGCGAAATCTAACAAAGATGATGTGCGGGGGACAACAGGAAACACTTTGCAGGAAGTTTTCATCCTCAGTAGCAAATAGAAGAGGTGAAAGCTTTCATTTCCAAGCTTCTGCCTGTGATGAAGTGGGCTACCCCTCCAAGGCCCACAAAGATGATCAGAGGGCTGGAGCACCTCTCATATGAAGACAGGATGAGGGAGTTGGGGTTGTTCAGCCTGGAGAAGAGAAGGCTCTGGGGAGACCTTATAGCACCTTCCAGTACCTAAAGGGGCCTACAGGAAAGCTGGAGAGGGACTTTTTACAAGGACATGTAGTGATAGGATGAGGGGTAATGGCTTTAAACTGGAAGAGGGGAGATTTAGGTGAGATATTAGGAAGAAATTCTTGACTGTGAGGGTGGTGAGACACTGGCACAGGTTGCCCAGGGAAGTTGTGGATGCCCCCTCCCTGGCAGTGTTCAAGGCCAGGCTGGATGGGGCTTGGAGCAACCTGGTCTGGTGGGAAGTGTTCCTGCCCGTGGCAGGGGGGTTGGAACTAGATGATCTTTAAGGTCCCTTCCAACTTGAACCATGAAAAAAAATATGATTACATGATTTACATGAATAGCCATTGTCTTCATGTTGCACTGCTTTGATAACAGAAAAACACAAACCAGTCACTTGGACGTAGGCATCATCCTCCTATTTGGAAAGAAAGAAATAACAGAACACTGATAGAAACTCTACTAATGCTAAATCCTGGGGAAAAATATTGTTTTTGTTTTTCCTCTCCATTGTGTGACTAAAAGTGGTCCTGCAGTTTACTGGCAAGAGGACGTGGAACAATATGCACTCCAGCAGCCTTGGAACAGTGTGCAGATACCCCTGGGAATTGTTTCTACTGAAGAGGGTTGAGGCAGCAATAAGTTTATGGCTTGCTATTTCTGCAAAACTCTTTATTTATAGCTAAGGCTATAAATAGTTGACAGTTCTTAGATTGAATAATCCTCTCTTCCTCTCCAAGATAAGAAACTGGATCAAGATTTTCAAAGCCAAAAGCTTGCAGCCAGATATCCCTAGTAATCATCTGTTTGTAATGTTGCTCAGATTTTCGTAGAATCATAGAATCATTAAGGTTGGAAAGGACCTCCAAGATCATCAAGTCCAACCATCAACCCAACAACGCCATGCCCACTTAACCATGTCCCAAAGTGCCATGTCTACATGTTTTTTTAATACCTCCAGGGATGGTGATCCAACCACTTCCCTGGGCAGCCTGTTCCAGTGCTTGATAACCCTTTTAGTAAAGAAATTTTTCATAATATCCAATCTAAACCTCCCCTGGCTATTTCCTCTCATCTTATCACTAGTTACACTGAAAAAGGACCAATACCCACCTCACTACAACCTCCTTTCAGGTAGTTGTAGAGAGCAATATGGTCTCCCCTCAGCCTCCTCTTCTCCAGACTAAATAACCCTAGTTCCCTCAGTTGCTCCTCATCAGACTTGTGCTCCAGACCCTTCACCAGCTTTGTAGCCCTTCTCTGGACATGCTCCAGCACCCCAGTGTCCTCAGTGACCACTTCCCTAGTCCTGCTGGCCACACCATTTCTGATACAAGCCAGGATGCTTTTGGCCTTTTTGGCCACCTGGGCACACTGCTGGCTCATATTCAGCCAGCTGTCAACCAACAGCCCCAGGTCCCTTTCTGCTGGGCAGCTTTCCAGCCACTCCTCCCCAAGCCTGTAGTGTTGCATGGGGTTGTTATAACTGAAGTGCAGGATCCAGCACTTGGCCTTATTGAACCTCATGCAGTTGACCTCAGCCCATTGATCCAGCCTGTCCAGATCCTTCCTACCCTCAGGCAGATCAACACTCCCACCCAGCTTGGTGTCATCTGCAAACTTACTGAGGGTGCACTTGATCCCCTCATCCGAATCATTGATAGAGATACTAAATAAGACTCGCCCCAACACTGAGCCCTGTTGAACACCACTTGTGACCGGCTTCCAGCTGGGTTTACCTCTGTTCACCACAACTCTCTGGGCCCAGCCAGCCAGCCAGTTTTTAACCCAACAAACCTGTCTAAGCTATGAGCCGCCAGCTTCTCTAGGAGAATGGTGTGTTGAAGGCTTTACTAAAGTCCAGGTAGACAACATCCACAGCCTTTCCCTTATCCACTAAGCAGGTCACCTGGTCATAGGAGATCAGGTTAGTCAAACAGGACCTGCCTTTCATGAATCCGTACTGGCTGGGGCTGATGCCCTGGTTGTCCTGCACATGCCATGTAAGTTCACTCAAGATGAGCTGCTCCATGACCTTCCCTGGTACCAAGGTCAGGCTGACAGGCCTGTAGTTCCCTGGATCCTCCTTCTGGCCCTTCTTGTAGATGGGTGTCACATTGGCAAGCCTCCAGTCATCTGGGACCTCCCCCATTGACCAGGACTGCTGGTAAATCATGGAGAGTGGCTTGGCAAATTCCTCTGCCAGCTCCCTCAGTACTCTCGGGTGGATCCAATCTGGTCCCATAGACTTGTGAGGGTGTAGGTAGCATAGCAAGTCATTAACTGCTTCCTCCTGGAGGGAATTCTCTTATTGTTCCTGTTTTGTGTATGCTGTAAAGACTCACCCAGAACCTTTCCAGCAGGCCGGTGGCAGAACCAGAAGCAAGACATAAGTTTCCTGCGTTTCAGCTCAGAGCTCTGCCTACTTGATTGTATTCTATTGTATGGCCATATTTAGAAATTAGAATCACTTAATTTTCAAAACAGTTGAGTCATCTGTTAACTCCACTTGATTTGAACATGGTTTACTAAGCGATTGCTGCTTGCAAAAGTTGGATTGATAATTACAGGGTAAAATATTCAAACCACAGGAGTGACTGAATATCCAAAAGGCTTCCAGGCATATGCACTAAAGCAGATGGCTTCGGTGGCTTTCACATGTTACTCAGACCAGCATTGGTGGTCGCTGGTGTCCTGGTTCCCCAGGCACAGCGCCATGGACCAGCCATGCAGAGAGGCCATGAGTAGCCCCAAGTCAGCTGGGAGATCCAATGAAGGCAGCTGACTCACAGGTGTATCCCATACCACTTCATCATGCTCATTATAAAAGGAGGCAGCTCAGTGAGGGTGGAGTTCTTTTTCCTGGGGCCCTTCCTTCCTGGCCTTCTGCTCCTGCTGTTGACCTCAAGGACCAGGCTGGGTAGAACTTTGTATGGCCTGTGTTGGTTGTTGTATTAATTTTGTTATTTCATTAAATCTGTTTCTACTTCAACTTATGGGGCTTCTCCCTTTTTTCCCCGATTCCCCTTCTCAGCTGGGGAGGGAGCATTGGGTGGTAGAACTACTGGTATGGTTTAGCCCTGGGTACTGGCTAAACATAGACAGCTGGCTTCTTTCACTCACATCTCCTGCTGGGATGTGACAGGTAAGGAGATGTTGTGTCACCTGTGCTGCCATTTCCTCTACCAAGGTGGTGCTTCAGTTGTATGTGGAAGGGCTTACAAGGTGGAACAAAATGGGATTTTAGTCCTTTTATAATTTAAGAGCTTTTTTCCATCATTTTTCCCTATGAATTTACTTCAGAGAAGATAGCTGCAAAAGTGCTGGTCATGGTAATCGTAACAGAGTTAGGTAGAGGTGCACATGCCAGGGATCAATGGTGATCACTCAGTGTTGGAGCAAAGGAGCTAACAGTCATGAAGATTGTATTGTGTGCATTTTTATTTTTCACCTTTTGTAACCAGTCACTCAACCTCTGACAGAGCTGTTAGATTTCAACTCATCCAGTCCAGAGGATGTCTGTATTTCATAGAATCATAGAATGGTTTGGGTTGGAAGAGACCTTAAAGATCATCCAGATATTTGGGTTCTTTGCCTTCATGTATCTTGCAACTGATGTTTTTGTTAACATTTAGGATGATCACATAGGTACCGACATCCTTCACAGTGGGGAACTATAAGAATTGTACTGATTTGTATTGCTTTACTCTGGTGCACCAAACAGTCTTTCCTATGTACACTTTTAATGTGGAGCCAATATTTAAGAAAATCATTCCTTTTCAATTAGAGTAGTCTGAAAATACAAGTAACATTTTGAAACACTTTTGTTTACAGGGAACTTTTAATTATTTTATTTGTGAGAAGGTGAAGCCTCTTGATTTCTGGGAAGAGATTTTAAATCAACTTGTAGAAAGCTTGTTAAAACCTATTAGAAAAATATACAGTAGTGTGTGTTGTGAATCAGGTTGTCTGTTGTTTTTGTTGTTTTGTTTTTTTTTATCAGACTGCTATTAAGTAAAATAATTATCTGAGGGGAGTATATAATACAACAGAATACTGACTCAAATCCTAGCAAATTGAAACAAATATTTTAGATTGATGTACTTATTGAGAAAGTGGTGGTTACTAACTTAGGAACTGTTGTAGAGATTTGTTTGAGCTGTAGGGATAGAGAACAGTGTAAAGAACTTGTCGCTTCCAATTTGTGGAATAGTGTAAGGTGATCCTATGAGGTAAAAGTCAGTGGTGAAATTTTCATATGCTTAATTGAACCAAGTACATATATTTATGAATTAATAAGCTATTCCATAAATATCCTAGCTTTCTCTGAGAATTGTTCAGGAAATGAAAAACACTTATGTAATGGTAAAGGAATGAAAGGAAAAATTCTTAGCATTAGAGAAGGGAAAATAAAGCTTCACTCTAAAATCCTTAGGAACTAACTATACAGAGATCATTGCAAATGTAAAGTACATGCAGAAGTATGTTTTGAGAGCACATCTCGGAACCTTTTACAAGTATTGTAATGAGTCAGTAGCCCTAATTTTTAGATGTGGCCAAAAAGAGTTTAGAACTATGTGTGCATGTATGTTTGCATTTGTCCAAGCATGGTTTAACTTCCTTTTTTTTCTTTGATTCTGGATCTACCTTTTGCTGTGACAGCCAGGTAGAAGCTGAAGAAGGTTGCTGTAACATACCTTGTTTGCCAGCAATTCCAGGGAGTGATAATGTGCCAGTAGGAGCAGAGCTATACGGGATGCCTGAATGTGCCTTGTACTGCAGCTGCAGGGAGTATGTGGGAAGCAGACCACTTCTGTTTCACCAGAAGCACCTCTTGCACTGGGGTGCTCGTTATTTTTGGTTTGCACAGGTGGGCAAATAAGCCATGTCCAAGGAAAATGTAGCTTTTTTTTTTTAGAGATTTGAGAGGTATGTTACAGATTTTTTCCAATTAGTGCAGGGCTATAATTTTCTTACCTTCTTTGCAGTTCATTTGCTTGAGTTGGTAAAAACAAGTTCATCTGATGGTAAAGCTTTCTATTTTTTCTCTAAGATAGCTGTCCAGTTCTTATTTTCTAATTAGAATCTTTTTGGCTATGAACTACTGAAAATATCATAGCTTCACAGTCCAAGTCAAAGAAACTTGGCTGGCAACTGCTTAGTAATCTTGTAAACCTAGTAAACCTCAACAGCAAAAGAGACACAAAAGTCTAGATTAGAGTTATGAATTAGGATTTAACATTCTCAGTTTTGCCTCTTTCCTAGGATGACAGCCTATAACAATGCCTTTTGAAAAGGCTTTGCATCTCTGTTGGGACACTCTGGCATTTTACTGAAGTCAGGGGTTAAAAACCACATAAAGCTATCTCCAATACCAAGTATTTTTCACTTGTTAAATGTAACACTATGATTTTACTCTCGGGCAACTCCAACGTGCCCTTTATGTGGGTCACATATTCCTCGTCCTCTACATTGGTCTAGGATTTTCAATTATTTCCATATTCATTGAGCTCAGTCACTACACAGCCAATTGAAACAGGCAGGCTGCTTGATGTCTTTTCCACTCCAGGAGTAATTTAATCGGGGAGTGACTGCATTATTTTTTTCAGAGAGCTGAGCTGTGCATGCCAGGTGATCTGCAGTGGAGAACAGCATCGTTATTAAAAAGGCTTAAGCATTTCATGCCATTTTGTGCTTCCACAACTTGTAGTGCAGCTAACAGTACTGTCTTGATGTTTTTTCTAATATGCATGATTCAAATCTAATCAGTTAGAGGAGGTGTAGGAAGAAAAAAAAATAGATGAGTCATGGGACTGTATTTATATTTTATGAGAGTGAGTTTCAAAGCTGTTGGATCCTATGAGATCCTTAATCAGTGCCATATTTGTTTGACAGAAGTGCTGGTACTCATAGAGCAGTCTATTTCTTCTGTTTCTGTCTGGAGTTCCATCCTAGAGTTAAAAAAATATTTAATGGACGTTTGATATTGGTACATTCCCACAGAAATATTTCAACTTTTGTAAATCAGCAAGGGAGAGAATTGGCTGTGAGGAGAAAGTCTTCAGGGAGTCCTTGCACCCGTTATAATCTTCATCTTGGTTGACTAATGTGGTCTTCTCCAAACAACCAGAGAGAAAAGATGAGCTTTTGCTGTTACAGAGAACCTTAGGTCCATCAGAATTTCATTCTACTGGGAAGAGCTAACTGGATGTCCCTTGCTATCAAGAGCACTATTTTCCCACTTCGTACTTGAAGTAAATCGGCTTTTTCCAGTTAATGTCTATGATAACATACCCAGTGGGGAGGGAAAAACCCTCCTGTTCTGGAGGATCCTGATATTTCACATTAGGATTCTTGGAGAAGTAGTATTCAGCATATTAATAAAAATGCTAACTCTTACACTGCTAGGGTTGGATTTGGATTGTCAAGTTCCAGATGTCTTTAAGTTCAGTGTCTAGTTAAAGTTCCTTGACTGGGTTTCCATGACAGTCAGTGAAGAGAAGCCACAGAGTGATTTAATCTTAAGTACGTATCCATATCTGATTTCTTTCACCGTCTTATCTAAATGCATAATTACAGTGTGCATCATCATTATTGTCTTTGCTACACCTGGAAAAAGCAAGAGACAGTGAAAATTACTTGCACAGGATCCTATTGCCTCCAGGAAGGAGCCTTTGCTTGCATAGGCTGGTGTTCAGTCCTGTAACATAATGATGTATATGTGTAATCTACAAATTGATCAAGGCTGTCTTCCAGACCAGTTGACAGACCCTTGTGCCCTGGGAAAGACCTTATAACCTGCATACAGTGACCTAGGAAGTACAGTAGTATTTTAGGAAGGCTCTGATGTGCATGCTAGTAACCATAACGCAGTGAGAGAGTTTTTCTCTTCCTTATGATGTCCTTGTGTGTTTACTCATGTGCGACTTTTTTCAAGAGAGGTCTTATTTCCAAGTGTGAGGGGCTGCAGTGTAATCTTTGCGTGCTGAATGACACAACTCTTGAGTTGTTGCTCTTAACCTTATGGTATTTACTTTCTACTAAGATTTTGGTCTTTTTTGTTGAACTGATTTGTATGGTTAGTAGTAGCTCTAGGCAAGCATTTCAGATCTCTTAGGACTGAAGCAACAAAACATTGAAGTGTATTTTTGATCTGAAGTGAGAAAAAGGGGAAGAATTATTCACAACTCTTTATTGACACTTTTTCTATTACATGGGGCAGTTTCCTTTGAGTTACACCTATCTTCTTGCTAAATCTTTAATAGTTTTTCTCAGCACACTGTGTCTTTTTCTTAATTTTGATCTCTTTTTGTGATCATATTACATCTTGCTGGTGATCCAGATTAAAATGAACCTTTCTCTTAGGCTCTTCAGGAATGTGTTTCAAGATAGAGGGGAAGAATTTCCAAATTGTGGTGGTGTTTTTCAGATTAGAAAGTAGCTAGGACATCAGAACTTGTCAGCAGAAAAGGTTTGTTGCAATTCACAAGGGAAAAACAACTGATGTCTGTGTTGTGATATCTAAGTCAAAATTAAGGCTGAAGTCTGCATCTGATTGCACATAGGCTGCAGTTAGAACTGGATTTTAGCCAGTCTCCCAAGCTAAAACTGACATGAAGCTGCTTTTGCTTTCATACAGCACAGAGATCCCAAAATAGCTGTCTTAAAATTGATCCAGATGTGGCTCAGTTGATACAGGAGATAACACAGAAGTGAAAAGCTTTAGTCTTGCCCAGTCCATAATTCATTTAAGTCTAAGATGCCAAGCTGTGTTGTGGTATCACCATAGTGTATATTGACACCATTGTTAGTACTGCACTTTGTGTCTTTATATATTGAATAGTGCTACTTAATGCTCAGAAATGTCAACTTATACTGGAATCCAATTTCCTGGTAGGTCCCAATGATTGAAGTTTGACTTCTGCCAAGACAGGACAGAGAGATGTGGTATGTTGGTGGTGTTTCAGCCTTTTTTTGGTGCTCTATACTTTGTATCTTAATAACTGTCTCCAGGATACAATCTCTCACGCTGAACATCTGGGTTGGTCCAGGTTTTCACCAAGTGGATAGCCTCCCTCTTAGGTTGGCCTAAATCATGACATACTTACCACAATTTTCATCTTTCCTGCAGCACTTCAGCATGTGCAGTCTTGACAGCCTGTACTTCATGTCTCTTTCCAGGGTTCACTTGGTAACTCCTATTTTTTCCTCTGTCTTGATGTTTGATTAACAGTTTACATAACTGTACTGTGATGCTAATTGTGTTGTCTATGAGTAATCTAAGACATGCAGACTGACATGTGATTTTCAGTAGTATAGTAACTGGGGAAGAGATCTGCTTCATCTTCACAAATATTATATTAAGATGCAACATATATTGTCATGTGTTACCATTGTAATTTGTGCAAGGATAGGCTGGAAAGTTTCTGAAAGATGGAAAATAATTGATTCCTATGAAGTGATATTGGGGTGCTTGACAAAGCAGTGCAGGTATGTGGCAGGGACTTGGGAAGGAAACAGAATGAGGCTGACACAAACAAAAGAGGTAACACTGATAACCTATAAGGAACTGGGAGGTTCCTCTCCAATTCCTAGAGAGGAATCTGTGTTCAAGGTTTTCAGGGATGGTTCTTGTTCCCAGATGTCCCAGGAGCTCAGTTAGAAGTCCAGAGTTCTGAGTTGAGGTTGGCTTTTGGTCACAGAGCAAGTGCAAATTCATGCCATAGAATTCCTCAGAAAACAATTCTTCCAGATGGCTTGTGGGAGATATCTAGGTTATGGTTTGACCTTATGTGTCGGGCTCTGTTGCTGCTTACCATGGCAATGGGAATATACGTGGGAAAAGTTGGTGTTAAATAAACATCAATACCTTTGATTCAACTGCATCACTGGACAGATGGCTAAGAGTCTCTGAAGCACAGAACTAGGGGGAGGCAGAACAATCAGAAGTGTATGGGGAGACAGAAAGCCAGGCAGCAATACCTGGTTAAGGTCAGAGAGAAGGGCTAAGATTTGTAAGATGAAGAGCTGTAGGGCAGTGTCTTCTCTGACACTTTTTTTTTCTCCCTTGGTTTACTAAGTTTCTGTGAACAAATAAAAGATGTTCTCATTCTGATGTTGCTTGGCTGAGTCACTCCATTTTGTAACAGTCACAAGTGCCCAGAAAGTTTGTTGTAGCTGGATTTGGGAACCTCTTAGATTGCTGGTGCCCAGCTGTGTTGTCCTTCCAGCAGATATTGGGGTGGCTGAAATCCCCCATGAGGACCAGGGCTTGTGAACACAAAGCTGCTCCTATCTGTTTATAGAGGGCCTCATAAACAGATAGGAGCAGTATCATGTTATCTGACAAGCTGTAGTGTCTGTTCTTGATGTTATGTTTCTTTGAATAGTGGGACAGTGGTGCTTTGTCCAATGTATTTTATCTATGGCACAGAAAAGCGTGCCATGGTAGGTTTTCTGTTACATCAGAACTAGTGCTACCTGTTATAAATGTTCCTCTTCTGGTATTGTGTCATCAATACCTTAACTCCTTGGGGAACTTCCCTTTTCCAAAGGAAAAAATTTCCAGTGATCATCCCAGTAATATCCTTTTTGTGGGATGACTCTGTTTTTGTTACATGTTTCCATGTCTCTCTTTAATGAAATGCAAATTCTAGCTCTGCTTTCACAGCATGCCAATTCCTTTTAGCAAGTCCTTTGTTTCAAGTAGTGTTTTAGTTGTGTGAGAAACCTCATCTAGTTACATCATTGCTGCACTGGTGAAAAAGAAGTGGTGTGTCCTTTAGAAAGCATTCTCAGTGTTCACAATGATGGCTACTGTGTTTCTCAGCTGGGATGATCAAGTGTTTGTAACTCCAGGACAGAGCCATTTAAAATCATGCTTTTGGTGCATAAAGTTTTTAAACTGAATGAGCTGGGCTGTCTTCTGCAGGTATGGTGGAAGCATTTCCTCATCGTTTTGTGATTTATTTTTTTAGAAAGCTTTGCAGACTGAAATGGATGAAGCCTGAGAACCCACCTGTCTAATATTGCCTGCATTCTGCAGCATTGTACCAAAGTGTGGATTTGGGCTGAGGGAGGGCTGTGTTTTGCCAGTGCTTTGGAGCATGACTTTGTTCATATCTTTGCAGGCCATAAAGTGTGCTGCTGAGAAATGCTCTATTGCATGAGCCTCTAGTGGAGTGTGTTCTCAGGGAATAACTCGTAGGTTGAATTACTCTGGTCTTCCTACCCATTACAGTGTGGTTTTTTTACTTTTGCCTCCCTTTGTCTTGATAGCAGGGACCCATATCTAGAAGGACCTCCATATGTAGTTCAGTATCTGAGAAAGCTGCTTCTCAGCTGCTTTCTTTGTCACCCTTTAGACTGTCAATCTTTTTTTTTTTTTTCCTGTGCTAATGGATATAGAAGGGCCCATCCTATAACTGCACCCTTGGGTTTTGTTCTGTGGCTGTACTCCTTATCCAGTTTCCCACTTATGAAGGAGGGTGTGCTTGGAGGAAGTGAATTTCATGGGGCATCTTCTCTGGAAGTCTAGAAGGAGTGGGTAGAGCCTCCACCCAGCAAAAGGTGCACCCATCAAAGTAGTGATCCTGAGGGTATGCACTTCTTAAAGGAAGAGAATGCAAAATGTTGCTGTGAGATCCTGACCAAGGTATTTGCCTCGCATCTGCTCCTCAAATTCTTTCTCTCTGCCCCTGTGTGACAGATTCATGTGAAATTCCAGATCTGCCAGCAGCTGAGGAACCTCGCCTGTGTAGCTGCAATATGCGCACAGCATTTGGTTTTAGGCTCCTAATTTTGAAGGCTAAGATGAGATTCTGGAGGAGTTCTAATTTCAAGGTATTTACCTTTTTCTTACTCTTTTTCCTCTGGGCTGGAGCCATAGTTTGTGCCGTATTTAAAGTTTCTGGGCTAATTTACAGCACTAATATGTCATTTCAGTAGACCAGTCAGGCTGGTTCTGCTAGGGCCTCTGAAATGGCCTGTGCATCTGTTAGGGAGAATGAAAAAGCTATGGACCACTGTCCAATATTTGAAGCCTTGCTGTCACAGTAGGTTCACTGGGGGCCCAAGAAGACCTGACTTCCACTGTACAAAGCATTGAACAGCAAGGAACATCATTGTTCTTGATAAGTTTACCATGTGGAGATCAAAATGAGTAGAAAGAAGACCTACAGAGTGCTCAAAATGTTAGGAAGCTGTGAGGCTTTCATCTGGAGCAGACCCCACTGCCTGGGAGCCTGGCCATGCTGAAAGGAATGCAGTGGGATCCCATGTGGAGCAGTTGGCTCTGGCATCACTGATAATGATGGCAATATTTGCTACTCCAAGTTAAGATCAAATGCCTTGCTTTACTTAACCATCTGTTTGCAATAGATTCTCACTATCTTTTTCTCTAATCAACAGATTACTTTTATATCCATATGCCACATTTTGCTGTTCTAACAGCTTCTCAAACGATTACTATTTTTAGACCTGTAATAATGGATGTATGCATGGGTCCTCAGCTAGCAAGTAGCTTGTTAACTCAGATTGGTGCCTGGTTCTTGCATTTCTTATATTTCAAGTCAACTATGCATTTTGAGGTAGAATATTTGGGGTACAGCATAAGCAGGTGTATAAAACCAAAGAGGAGGTCAAGAACATCTGCTTTTCATTATATTCTTTCCCTTTTCTGCTGAGTGCACCTTGGGTGTGTTGGACTGCACAGGTTGCATGATGTCCAGTAATCCCCTACAAGTGCCTGAAGTCAGAAATAAAATGAATAAACAGTAGGACAAGGAGGCAAGTCAATGTGTCAGTTATCGGGAGGCTTCCCACTTTCTGGCACGTTCCTTCTGTTAAGCTGTGGTCTTCTGCAGTAGTGAATACACTATAATTATGTAAAATAAGTTAGTTGGCTTAGCGTGATGATGTTTGTGCATAACACTTAAGTGCAATAATGCACTGGAGGGAAAGGATGCCATCTTGACAGGCTCCTCAAGCCCTTCATGGGCAAACCACATGAAGTTCAACAAGGCCAAGTGCAAGGTCTTGCACATGAGTCGGGGCAATCCCAAGCACAAATACAGGCTGGGCAGAGAATGGATTGAGAGCAGAGGAGAAGGACTTGGGGGTGTTGGTTGATGAGAAGCTCAACATGAGCCAGCAATGTGTACTTGCAGCCTAGAAAGTCAACTGTATCCTGGGCTGCATCAAAAGATGTGTGGCCAGCAGGTCGTGGGGGGCAATTCTCCCCATCTGCTCCACTCTTGTGAGACCCCACCTGTGTTCAGCTCTGGGGCCTCTGTCTCAACCCGGTTCGGGCCAAGGGAGATTAGTTTTTATCCCAGAAGTGAAATTAAGACACAAACTAGGTCAAATGTCACAGACTCTCTATGGTTTATTATAAAGTGTGCACTTGAAAATTAAAGAGCAATAGGAAAGAAGGGGATATAAGAATAAGCAGTATTACGAGAGGCAGAGCAGAGAGGGGGGGTTACCACCACTGATCCAGCGAGGTCTCACAAGTCCAGTTGTTGATTGGTGGGGAAGATCTTCTGATAAGTAGTGAGCTGTTGTTGCTAGATATAGTCTCTTTCTCCACCCACTGACAATGGGCGGGTGTTTTTACCACACGCTGCTTTGCATACCACTCCAGGGGTTGTTCGAGGATCGTTAGGAGCGATCTCCATCCCTCCTTTGTTTTCCTCTTGAAGACCTCCTTGTTGCCAGAGCATGTGCACTGATATGTCCTGTTGGTAGTATCCGTATGAATTGTCCTGCTTATCTCACTTCAGATGCAGGAATGGGGAGTGGTCCTAGCTGTTTCCCACAATAGTCCATCTCCAGGTGCAGGAAGGGGGGTGTGCCAGGCACAGGCAATGTTGAGACGTATCACTGAGTGTTGAAACATTCTGGCAATGCTGACATATCTTTCTCCCAGAGGGTCGGTTACTCACAGCCTCCAACAGAAGAAGGACATGGCCCTGTTGGAGTGGGTCCAGAGGAGGTCCATGAAGATGATCAGAGGGCTGGAGCACCTCTGCTATGGAGACAGGCTGAGGGAGTTGGGGTTGTTCAGCCTGGAGAAGAGAAGGCTCCAGAGGGACCTTACAGTGGCCTTCCAGTACCTGAAGGGGCCTACAAGAAAGCTGGAGAGGGACTTTTTACAAGGGCATGTAGTGATAGGATGAGGGATAATGGCTTTAAACTGGAAGAGGGTAGATTTAGATGAGATATTAGGAAGAAATTCTTGACTGTGAGTGGTGAGACACTGGCACAGGTTGCCCAGGGAAGCTGTGGATGCTCCCTCCCTGGAAGTGTTCAAGGCCAGGCTGGATGGGGCTTGGAGCAACCTGGTCTGGTGTGAGGTGTCCCTGCCCATGGCAAGGGGGTTGGAACTAGGTGGTGTTTGGGGTCTCTTCCTACCCAAACCATTCTATGATTCTATGAAATGTAACATTTCCCAAATAGGAGAGTTGTTTCTTGTGCATGTCTGTTATAAAATAGAAACATGCTCAGAAAATAGAGTGGTCACTAAAATTACAAAGGTCAGAAGTATTTCTTTGCTATATAAGATTTTTTCACACCTTCCAAAGCACTTGGTATCCTCTGTGAGAGGCAATGGAGACCATTAAATGGAAGGCTGATCTGATCTGATCTGCTCTGTCAAGCAGCTTCTGTGGCCTATATTTTCTGCTAAAAAAACAGGGATTTCCCTCAGCTTCTCTGGTTTTACTGATGAGTCTGCAATGGAAAATCAAGCTGAGTTTGTCAAGGGTACATACCAGAGGAGACAATCAAACCACCACAGTCCCCTGTACACAGTCTTACCTAGCCCTTAAAAATTCTCCTTCTATGGCAGTTTTGTTTAAACCAGGTATGAGTTGCTTTTTTTTTTTCACGTGCTCCTTGTCTACATGCTGACACCATTTGTTCATATTTCATTCTTTCCTATAGGATCTTTCAGCTGGTGTTTTGCAACTAACATCTTCCACCAACAGTTGCTTTCCTTCCTCCTTTAGGCAAGAAAGTGTTAAATTATCTTGTCATTTTTTCTTAAGATGCCAGTCCTGGAAAACTCTCCCTATTAAATTGACTGCAGCTAGGAAAAGGAGATGCTTTCCCATCAATAGGAGAACCATTATTCTTTTAGGGATTCTGGTAATACTTGTAGTGAGACATTTTCTTGCTGTTTTTAATAGTCCTTGTTGAACTAATTCTGGGATAATAGAATACACATCCACCAGCTTCTTTCTGTATACTAATGATAAAAGAAATATAGGTCTCACCCAGTTTATATGGAATCCTTCAGGTATTTCATTAGTGTGACAGGATTTCCATCTCTGACACGTGAAACTGCAGAAACTTTATGCATATCTACTCCTCAGCTGAATGTTACAGCTTATTAACAATGAAATCAATAGCAGTAATCGGCTATCAGTGTAAGGACTTTAAATCTTTATACCTGTAATCCAGGATGCATTGCATGATTACAGTAAATCCTTCAGACAAGTTAATGGGACAATGTACGCTTGTCAGACTACAGAAAATAACTGCATTTCCTTTTCCACAGGTTAGAAAACAGGCAGACTAGAGGACATTGGCTTGGGGGTGGGAATATCTTCCTCTGAGTTAAACTGCCACGGGTTCCCGTTGAAAATGGTATGATTTTAATATTCTACAGGAAACTGTATTAAAAGGAGGGGAAGGGAGAAATCTGTAAAGGCAAAGCAGGGATTTATTTTTATTTAGCTTGCATAGCTGTGCCAGCACACAGTCTAGCCAACGTTTGTTAAAATAAAAAATAATGCTATCATTTTCAGGCAGGTTTCCGTATGAGCAGAAACAAAGACTCAGTAGCATGAAGCTTCATCTCATAAGGAAATCTTTTTTTTTCAAATATTCTGGTAGGTTATGAGAATTACACTTTTTTTTTTTTTTTTTTCCTTATTCCTGTTTTCCAGAAAGCTTTATAAATGCACCTAACGTCAAGGAACTGTTTTCTTTTAAAAGATGAACTATCCTTAAAACCAAAAACAACAACAAAAAACCAAACAAAAACCACAAAAAAAAAACCAACTAAAAAAAAAAAAAAGCTGGGTTTGCATCAACTTTGATGCACAACTTGTTAAATTAAACCAAGCCAGATACTTCTGTAGTACAATGAGAAAAATGTTGTAGTGTAAGTTCATATTGTATGTGTTATTTCATAACTTTGCATGAAACGTGCTTTGCTTCTGATTGAAGCCTGAAATTGTTGTTCTAAGAGATGTGCTCTTTGGAACCTTTCAGGAAATGCTGACCTGACTGTGGAGTGTACTTCTCCTGTGTAACAAAAGGGGGGAAAAAAAGATAGCTTTTACTGGCAAGGGAAACTGGCTTTACTTACGTCATCAATCAGCTCTGTTAGAGAACCAGGATGCCTCTTGTGTGAACTGTTAACATTTAACATGTTTCTAGCCGAATGGCTGGTCTTTAAGAGCTATTGCCAACTATGCAATAACTGCAATTAAAATCTCCATAATAAACTACAATTTTAATCCTAGATACCAATAGAGTTCAATGAGGGAACTGAAATTTCTTGATGACCAATAAGAACTCAAATTATCTTTATGGCTGTAAATTAGGACATCAGACTACTTGTTTGAATTGAGGTATTTTATAAAGAAATTGAAAGCACAGATCCCATTTTCAATGTGATTTGAGGATCAGAGATGGAATCTTAGGAACCTAAGTAACAGTCAGCAGGTGTCTCAACACTTGAAAACGTGGCTTGGATTACTTAACTAAAAGATATAGAAATGTGATTACATTTCTCATAAAATTAAAGTATTTTTTCTTATCGCCTTTTGACCATAACTAATGTTTTCTGTAGGCCTGTGTGCATTCTGGTATTTTCAAAGAAATCCACAAAACCTGACATGAAGTGGAATGTTGAAGCACTGTGATTTGTTAAATTAAACCAAAGTAGACATTCTCAACCTACTGAAAAAAATTTATTTAAAAATAAACCCATGTAAGTAATAGAGTATCATACAAAGGATAAGTATCTTCATTCTGTTAAAATCAGTTGACCTAAGTAAAACTTTGTAGATAGCTGTGTTTTGCAAGATAGTTCTTTACTTTTTGTTTCTCTTCAGGTATTTTTCAATTCCTTTTTGGAAAAAGAATTTAATGCTCTATAGAGACTATAGACTGTACAATACTAAATATGGAAAACCCTCCTTCCCTCTTTTTCCCTGGACCTTTCTTGCAGAGACTTTGCTGTGATTTATCTTTTCAAGTTTCCATAATAAAGAATTGGCTAGTTTGATGAAGGTGAAGTTGGTGAGATTCAAATATTATGTGAGCCTCAAATAAAAATGAAAAAGATATTTGGAAATTTTCTCTGGAAAGAGAAAAAATGTTTTACTGAAACAACTAAAAAAGCTTGGGCTTTTCCAAGAATTGTTAGGAGACTCTTTTCTGATATATCAAGGAAATGCTAGGTCCTTGACCAAAACCACATGTCAAAACAGTGGTGATGAACTAAATGGGACTCTCCGACACATGTTTTATAGTAAGCGCTAACCTGGAGGAGGAAGGAAATGAGGGCTGAGTCAAAGGACTGGCCTCTTCCTGTCCATCAGTACTGACCAGACTGGTGGGGAAATGCTGATCAACAGAGCTTGGGGGTTGGTAGGTGAGCTATCAGAGTTGTTAATGCTATGTGTTTTAGGGCTATGTGTGGAGCTTAGGTGACCTGTCTCAATACTGAGCTGGGCCACAGTTATTTTCTGGCTTCCTGGTTAATAGTTTGTAGTCTGAAACTTGATTTTCTCTTATAATCTAAACCACAGCTGAACAGCTGGTCAGCAATATTAGTCCCTATCCTGATAATTCTTGCTTAGCCTAGGTAACATACCAAATCCTTTATACCTTGTCTATCAAGATGCTTTTTCTCTTGTCCCCTTTACTCTTAATTATTTTCTTTTAAAGCACTGTCTTGATACCACACAACCCAGCAAACTTCATTTGAAGCACAGGGAGCACAAAATTTAGGGCTCTGCATTGCCATGGGAATATAACATTAGACTTGGGGGAGCCAGATGTCCGTCCTCAGTTCCCACATGCTGGACTCAGGAGGGAGGAAACCTCTGCTGTCAACTCTGCTGGAGTTAATGAAGTTCAAGTCCACCATCTAGCTTGATACAGGGGATTCTCTCTGTACAAGGGGATTTCTGGCAAGGAGAGGAGGAGGGAATCTCCACTTCAGACTGGATTGTTCAGATATCTTAAAATTATATTGCGACCTTACAAGGACTTTGACAGGATGGGGGCCTTAAGTCACTATTACTGTACTTTATCACTTAACAGCTTTTCTCAAAACAGTGGACTTTCAGTGCACTTTGCAGGTGATGGCAGCTAAACATACGAGTACTTCTGTAGTCCTGACTAAGGTAGTCCTAGATAAATTCTGTGGCACATGCAAACTGCTCTCCACTCTGCAGCTCAGCCTAGCTAGGTTTTCCTGCTTCTGAACATAACTTAGTCATGCATGTTTGCACATTTTTACCCGTGGGTAAGTGACTGTCCCGCTTAATTAGATAGGTACTAAACCCTTCACTGATTCATGACCTATGTCAGAGGTCTGTGTGCATGCGCTGGGCTCTAGATTTCATCTAAAGTCTGGCTGTGGTACTGTGTGATGTACATCTGGCACAATCCTTAGGGCTCCTGGCATAAGGGGACGTAGGCATGTACTTTGTACAAAAAATATTTTAAGTAGCAATCATGTGACACAATCGTGAAGAGATGGGTCTAAACCCCCAAGTGTTCATAGTGTGTCCCTACATAGATGTAGATCCCTTTGTTTTTACAGGCCTTACTGCTGCTGACCTGAGCTACTTTTGTAAAACTGTGGTCATTTGTGTTCTTAAAAGGAATGACTGTTCATTCTTGTGGTGGCAGTCAGTTTTCTTTTGCTTCTGTAAATCACCGAGTGTGCATGTGTAAACATTTCAAAGTGAAGTAACAGCATTTTTTCCAGGTCCCAACTTAAATGGATAAGTCAAATTTATCCTATTATTTATTTTAATCAGGAAATACTAAAGGATTTTGTGTTCTATCCATCTTAATATGCTGATTCTCTGAGCCAGTTCAGAAGGTGGTATAGCGTGGTGTTAATACTGAGTTTAGTCTTTCTGGAAGCCCTCTATATGCAGAGCAGTTGTTTAATTAGATCTTCAAATGAAGTTAATTAGGGTAGTATCTTTTAGTTGTTCCCTGGCTATAACTTGTCCTTGTTTTGGTAGCTAGTTTCCTGCAAAAAGAAACCATTCGTAGTTAGCATGCTGTTATCCTTGATGTTCTATAAGACTCTGGCAGTGTCATGTGCTTGGAGTAAAATTCTCCTCTTTGACACATCTGCAAAACTAAGATGGCAGTTACCTAAATGAAATTCAATTGAATGTCGTGTTCAGAAGGTGCCAGTCTTCCAGCTAAGTTGGACATCTCAGCTGACCAGCCCAACCATTAATTGGCAACTGGCAACTCTGGTTTGTTAATTTGCTCTTAAAAGAGCAAGCTGAACTCCAGTCAACTCAAATGCGTACTTTTATCTCCATTTTAGCAAAGTTCAAAACACTTTTGGAGCAACTGAATTCCTAAAACTTCAGATCAGAGCTTGCTAATGAGAAATGATCCTTTAGAGACGAGCATCATCGTTTCTTTCTTGTGGTAGCATGGAGTCGGTCTTTGAGTCACAGCATCTTTGAAGCATCAGTGCATGCTTGTCATTTCTTCTCTACATTTTCTCTTTGGAGCTTGACAGGGCATGCATCTGTCACTTTGCCTGCTGGAGGATAAACAGAGTGGTGGAAACTTCCAGGAAGGTCCTGTGAAGGCTTTTGGAAGTGTCCTATAGTACCCCCAATTAGTAATTGTACTGAGCGTGTGCAGGTTTATATACCTACAAGTCAGTGTGTTTAGCAGAGAGGGGGTGCGTGTTGTGGTTGTAAGGTGAAAATCTGAGTGTCTCATACAAAAAATGACATACCCAATACAGACTCGTCCAATTGCTGGTTATTGATCTGTGGAAAACCGCCAAGTCTTTCACAGATAACATTGTTCTGTGAAACACAAAGCAGTTCTGGGAGTGTTGTTTCACTTACTTAGTAATAGGGTTTTTTTGATAATAAACAATGATGTTATTTGTGTGTGGAGATAATTTTAGATGTTTTATTGGTTCTTTTCAGATATAGTTAGAACTTAATTGACATTTAAAATAATTATTTTTTGAAATAATTATTACTGGATTTCTAATGTAACAGAAATGACTACTGTAAAAGTTGAAACAACTCTGGCATGTTCACTGCATATAACAGCAGAAAGCTTTCAGAGTGCCTGTTGATTTCTGTTCTGGACTGTCTTTAGGAAGGTCACTTTCATGAGCATTGAGATTGTGTGTAAGTGGATGGTCTAACACAAGTACACAGGGACCTCAGAACTAAACTGAAGTGGCGTGGCAGATGGTGTTGTTACTGATTTACCTTGATAAGAGAGAACCAATTAAATTAGCAGCACTGGGGTCCAGAGTACTAACAAAGGGAGAAGTTATTACTTCTGCATTGGTTTTGTAACCTTCAGAGTGAGAAGCCTATAGCAGTATCTTGAACCAGCCACTTCTCAGTTCCCTCACAAAAAGAAAGCATACTATTTCTAGGAATGTTAATACTTTTGAGGGTTTCTTTTTTTAAGGCTGCTTGTAATAGTTGGTGATGTTGTCTATTTGCAAGATGATTAGATTGTAATTGTTAATTACAGAGGGGAACAGTGTAATTGTCTTTCTATGGGTGAGGTTAGATATCAAGACTTTTCTCTTTGAGAGTATGCATGGCAATGCAAGTAAGATTTTCTGTTGAAGCTGACTCTGGAATCAAGGATTAGGAAATGAAGATTTTTACAGTAAGTTATCTACTGGTTCAAGTATTGGCATTTAGCATTTTGATTCTGGATGCTATTTCTTAGCAATTTATTTCCGTTTCAAGTGCTCTATCAATTGCAAAGCAGACGTTAGGATTTTAAGTGGTTTGTTTGAGATGTGTGATTGTCAGCCCAAGAGGGAGCAGTGGTGGGGTTTTTAACAGGGGACAATACAGGAAGTCTATGAAGGTGTACCCGGTCAGTTTATCAGACAGGTTCTCTTCCTTATTCAGTCTTTTGTTGAATTCAGCCCTGGGCAGATGAACTGGGCTGAGAAGTAGTTGAGAAATCATGATTTGGCATTAAGGAGAAAATTTCTTTTTGCATTCCCTCCACATGCACCTTAAACACTTGTATGAGACTAGATTTTAATTCCCATGACATGTCCTATTCTGCTGAGTGGCTTGAATTTCTATCAGGGGGCTGAGGGGGCAAAATCTTGTCCCTGACATTTAAAGCAGACTAATTTGTCTGCAGTGCTATGCACAGTCCTTGTAATTAAAAAGTTCAAGGCAAATGCCAACTGGTTGCAGAATGTCTTGTGGGGTTTTGTGTTGTTTTGTTGTTTGGTGTTTTTTTTTCTGTAAGGCACTTAAAGTCTGGGTGAAACATCTGTTTCTTTCTCCCTGCAGCTCATTTTAGAGATCAATATGATTCTAGTGAAATCTCACTGTAACATGTGCTGCTGTTCAGTGAAGATATTTCAAACACCTACACCAAAACTAATTGCAGCTTCTGCCATTCACTGCCTCTATTAAAAAAAGGGAAAAAAAAGGAATTACAAAAAGTTCTGTGAGCTAAAATGATACTTGCCAGTCTGAGTTACGCTTGCAATAGGAAGCCGTGGCAGAAAGTACTTGAAAACATGGAATTATTTGGCATTTGCCATGCCATATGTGCTGAGATTGCTGCCTCTGCAAACGTGACTGTTCTTTTGCCATCCATTTCTGTCCTCAACATGAAGAGCAATGAGAGCGTAGAGCTCAGAGGGAAGATACATATACAGAGATATGTTTGTTTTGAGTCTTTCTTCTGCACAAATTCTCAGTTTCGTTTTTGAGAGTCAAAAATTCTGGCTTGAAATATGTTGTCTTTTCTATGCAGAGATAAATTGCCTGTATTTCTACAATCCATTAAAAATCCAGATGCTAGTGAGTAACAGTTGTGGCTGCATACCATCAAAATATCAAACCAACTTTCTTAAGTTTTGCCACTCCCTGTGACTGGATGCAGCACGCTCCACTGTGCAGAGCTGTTTACACAGTGCTTACAGTGATGACAGAACCTGTTTCTGTGTTAATATCATTTTTGGGCCCAGGCTCCTCAAAAACAAGTGAAAAGCACCCTGTGTGCTGGGCTGACCTCTAGCTGGGCTAACAGGTCGAGCTGAGGTTGAAGATGTTTTTGCAAACAGAGGCTTTTTTAGAATTAATGACCTTTTCCTTGACTGTCAGACTAACCACTGTGTATTTGTTAAAGCTTCTCTTTGAAGGTAGACTAATACTACTTGATGCAGCTGACTACTGTGAAATACAGAGGTGGTTTTGTCAGTTCCTGGAAAAAAACTGACATTTCACTTTGTCTCCCCTTCATCTCAGGCTCTCTCAGTTGGTGTGAAACTGTGTAGGTCTGGTGAAATCAACAGAACAGTTGTTAGGAGGAGTTACCATCCCTAGCTTTCTGGTACTGTCTGTGCAGCTGAGATGCCTTACCTGTGACCAGCTTCAGTGTTGACTTAATCTACTTTTTTTGGCACTGACATGGATTGGGATTGCTTTCACAAGTATGCCCATGAGATAGTAGTACAGTAACAGCTGTATATTTAAATGTCAATCACTGTAAGGCAATGCCACCAAAGCCACCAGTACAATTTAATAAGACAGATCTAGCAACAAGGGGCAAGTAATGAGTGCTTGTTGACAGGATACCTCCAGTCATAATGGTAGAAGAAGCTGGAAATCCCCATTGCCTGAATTTCTTCTTATGAGAATGATAGTTCAAAGGACAAAGAAGCTCAGTTAATTTAATGTTGTGAAATATTTTTAAAGATCTTTGATGGGTGAGATTATAAACCAGAAAACTAGATAGGAAAGAAAGAGTACCCCGAAGAACCACCCAGTATGTTTTAGTGAAGATAGCTATATACAGACGCACGTCTTTTAAGGTCAACATTTGAAGAGCTCTTTACCCAAAACTTGAATCTGTTGCTGCTTATAGAAATGAAATTGTGTGTTTATCTAAGCCATTGAGATGTAATTTCAGTTTATACCATGTTAGCACAACTAATCCTTTCAGTGATGTTCAGCTTCTGCCAATTCAGTCAATGGACTAATTGTGTGAAGTGAAGCATACAAGCACAGCAGTGTTTTATGTACTACATCTTACCACTTCCTGACCCTGTCTCACTGCACACTACCTTCTTGCAGTCTTCTAGCCAGATCTGTTGTAGAGTTAGAAATGCCCAGATTAATTTTCCCTGCTTTGACAAGCTCCTTTACATTGCAGGAAGCCAGCTTTTATAGTGCATCCATAGGAAGCGCCTCCACTACAGCCTTTCACCACACAGGAGACAGACTGAAGATGTAGGCAGCTGGCAAATGTGACAGCAATGAAGAGGTGTTCTGAGGTTGACAGTGCTTTTTACAGTACGTGCATTTTCTGGGAAGGGCATAAGGAGGGAGATAAACAGGAGATAATTGTGGCAAGCTGAGAAGCAGCTGTAGCAGACCACGATGTTCCAAAGAGAAGATCACAGCAAAAAGGTAAGGGTGCCAACTTCATCCTGTCCTTTTTTTCTGCTGCTTGAATATTTTCTTCAGCATCAACAATTCTTCCTTTGAAAATGCTGACATTTTCTGGAGAATCCTATAAATATTATAACAGCAATTCAGCATTACTTTGAGAAAAATACGGTAGTATTTTTATAGCTCACTCTAGCCCCCTCAATTCATACTCTAAAAGTGGTGGGTGTTTTTCTAGAAGCTCTGCAGACTGATAAAATATTGATAACAGTTCAAAGATCAGCAATATCTCCACATAACTGCTGTATATAGAGCAATAGTTAATCAAGACACATAGGAGTGAAGTCATATAGCAGTTGATAAGAAGTCCTACAGAAGACTTTGACTCAAGACTAGAAATAACTGAAAATAACTCTGAAACTCTTATTCTTAGATAAACTGTTTTTACTGAAGGGTCTGCCAGCAAGGATGTATGACTAAAATGAATCCCTATTGTCAAAAGCAGTGTCATAATGTCATGCATGCATCCAAGGGGAGAGTGTCAAGGGGTTAATTTGATTTTGTTCAAGTCACAGTGTAATCTAGGATGTTACTCAGCCTTGGCCTGAGTCTACTGTCAGCTGAGTAATTGATAAGTTCCTTTCATCCGCATGGATTTGGGCCAAAACTGAGGGATTTTGAAAATCCCACTGGTAGTATTCTCAGTGCAATTGTTTTAATGTAGCTTACAGCTAGATCAATATTCATGTCATCTAATCATCTAATTTTTCTTTCCTGTTTCTAAATATACTTTAGGAAGTCTTAATAAAAATGGAAATGTTCAGTTTTAACTTCTCTTATTTTAAAAAATACTTAAGCGAGCTTTCCCTAAACCACCTCTGTGGTCTTCACTCCTGGGAAGAAAGCATATGTGGAAAACACAGTAGTACTGTACATTGCTGCAAGACTTTTTATAAAGTTATGAGAAACAGAAGAGGGCCTTAAAATAAGCACGCAATGATTACAGCCCCCTAGATGGAAACAAATCTTCCTCTGATTTTCAGTAAGACGTGGTCTGAATGCTGCTGAAAAAATCCTATCCCTAGTTGTTTGGTTTTTATGGGAGCACCTGGTAGGATATGTCAAACAATGTTTTGGAAAACCATTCCTGGAAGCTGAATGTATGCCGTAGCTGTGGGACTGCCTGCCTTCAAATTCTGAGTGCTCCAAGAGCTGAGAATGCTTGGAGGGCCATCATTGCTTGGATGAACTGAGCACCTTAACATCTCACCAGAAAGTAACAGATGATGTCTTCCTAATATTTCTAAAGCATGGCAGACTTTGAGGCCTGGGCTAGTTTTTCATTGGCAACGGGCCAAGTCGTGTTACTAAAATTAAACACATGCATACAGGATTACCCGCGTAAGGGTCTTGGCACCTTTTGGGTCTTAATACAAGCATTTCACAGCTCTGAGATCTGCCAGAGCAGTTGAGAAATGAGGTAAATTCTTAGAACACACTCAATGGTCTGAACTGAATGACCAAATTCAAATGTGTGTGAATTACTGTCCTTGTCATTTGTCTTTCAGGTCCTCAGGCTCCATCAGCCAGCAGCTGATCACATTGCAGCAGCGTAGGTTTTGCAGTGAGGATCAGGAGGTGTTCTGTCTGCTTCACAGCTTGTCTTTTGGCCCTGCTGGGTAAACACCAGAAAGAGCCCAATATAGAGGCAGAGCACACGTTTTAAGAGAGCTGGCAAGCCAGTTCCTGCACATACATGCATCTGTGTAAGAGTACTCCAAGTCCAGGGGCCTCTGTGGCACTGCATCGATGTAAGAACTGTTGCATGTGTGCGGTTAGACTCTGCCTTTTGAGAGATGATGCTTCGACGAGGATTTATTCTATTTCTCCCCCGCCTTGTAAGCCTGCTGGTGGTGGCCTGTTGCTCAGTGTCTATTGTTTATATGTTGGCTTGCACACCCAAGGGTGACAACCAGCAGCTTGCCTTGCCCAGGGTGCACAGTCCAACTGCGAAGGAGGGATATGAAGCCATTCTGCAAGAGCGAGAAGAGCAACACCGCAACTACGTCATCAGCTTGAAGAAACAAATTGCCCAGCTGAAGGCTGAGCTCCAGGGCAGGAGCGAGCAACTTAAGAATGTGCAGGACCAGTACTCAGACCCCTTGGACATTCGGCTTGACCACAGTAACCCAGAGAAGGCCCAGGCTAACCTGCTGGCTTTCCTCCGTTCCCAAATAGACAAAGCAGAGGTGCACAGTGGCGTTAAGCTGTCCACGGAGTATGCGGCCGTGCCCTTTGAGAGCTTTACCCTGCAGAAGGTGTACCAACTGGAGACAGGGCTGACACGCCACCCAGAAGAGAAACCTGTAAGGAAGGATAAGCGAGATGAGTTGATAGAAGTGATCGAGTTAGCTGTTGGGAGTTTGAACAACCCACAGGGGGACAGCAATGCAAAACACCGTGTATACGCAGCCTCCGACTTCGTTGAAGGTTTGTATGCAGACAGCAGGTTAGAAGGCCCACATAGTGCTGGTGAGGGGTTCTGGTGCAACTGTGTTGCTGAGGTTGATGGGCATTATCTTAGAACACAGATATCTGGGGTGGTGTTACTGCTGTGACTCAGTGGTCCTGTCTCAGGCACAACTGCAAATGGCAGCTTTCCTGGGGAATGGGACTTTGTGAAAACAGAGCCTGCCAGTCTCTCACAGTGACCACTAATGTGTGCTTACAGCTTTCTAGTCTCATGCGCTTGCCTCAGAACTGACAAAGCAAGGAGTGAATGACCAAGCTGCAATCCCAGATCAGTGTTAAGACTGACAACTGCAGTTCAAATGCAAACTCCAATGCTGCCCTTACTTCCACCTGCACAGATCTGCCAGAGTCAGCATGGCAAGAGAGGTTTTGAGGACAGCAGATTGGGAGCTTATTAACTTGGCTATTATCACCTATAACTTCAAATGACTAGGAAAGCTTAACCTTTACAGGGTATCTCCTATACTGGGAGTGGTGCACCTTAGCCCTTGGATTCTAAAATGAACTAACCAGTCTTTGCCCTCACATGTAATATTGAGGCAGTAAGTGTGGATTTTTAAAGTGCCACTTTTAACAGCAACCAGTTTTTACTTAAAGTCTTCTGTTACTTAATCCAATACTTGTTTCTAGTCAGGCTGCTTTTTCTCAGCCAGACAGAGGCACCAGATGTATTCCAGGAGTTGTGATGTCTGTGTGGTTGATACCTGTTCAGGTTAGTCCCTGCTGCGTGGTAGCTCTGAGTTAAAAGGGCAGGTGCATGTGCAGCAGAAAGATATGAGACACGATTACACAGGTGGTTTTTCCAAGGGCTCATGACTGTTTCTCATTCAATAAGAGAGCTATTTTTTTACTGTATTATGGCTGTCCTAGTTTTACTTCATAGCAACTGGCATATTCCCTGCTTGTTGTTCAATAGTGCTGTCTGTGAGATTTAATCCACAGCAGACCTAGCTGAATTTAATATAGGAGGAAATAGTTATCTTCAGATGTTTCTGCTGCAGACTTAGAGGACATGTGGGCAACATGCCTACCTTTTATGGAATGATTGCTTTAATGTGCTGAACACAAGCCCCCATGCTTATTTCAAATCACTAGTGATTGTGCTGTAGATTGATTTCTTCATCTAATATTTGTGAATAGAGCAGAGCAAAGTGCATCCTCCACATGATGAGGATAAACTATTGCCATTCTGCAATGGCTAGTTGTTCATTTCCACTCTCTGTCTATGTTCCTCTGGTGATCACAGTATTGAGAGACAGGGTATGCTTGTCAGTTGGGCAGGTGCCTCCCACAGCAGGGACATGAGTTGTTCAGACTGTGGAGACCTTGTTGAGACAGGCCCTGGTTCCTATCTGGTCCAGGCACTTCCTCCATAGCAGTCAAAATCTTCCTGCTCAGACATGGGACCACGGAATGGGCAGGGAACTGGCAAGTGCTGCTGGCTGCCAGCATTTGAATGCATCATGGAGCTATGTGTTTCCAGTCTCCTCCTTTCTGTTTGTTTGGTTTATAATTTAAAAATATCTTTCTACTGTCTATTGTAGAAGCTGAACATGCATGTATGACTGTTTGGTACCAGCTCTTTCATGGGAAGAGGGTGATGGGAAAGGAGGAGATGTTTCCTGCCATACATTGCTTAATATTCCATTAAAGTCACCCGTTAGCTTAGAGTCTGCCTTTATGCACAGGGTCTTTTCCTGGGCACCAGTGCTGTCCTTGGCGAACAAGGCAGAATGTGATGTGAAGAAATGCATGGGGATGCGCACTGCAGTGCTGTCTCTGTGGAGGTTCTTGATATGCTAATAGCCTTGCTGTTTTTCCAATACCATGGTGAAATAAAACAGAGGGAGGAAGCCCTGCATGAGAATTTGAGTTCAAGAAACTGGAGCCCTGCATGCAGCTCACTCTGAGCTCAAGAAACCTTCCTTGCATCCTCCTCTGCAGGGCAGGCCCTTGCTTCTGTAGGTGCAAGGTAACAAATTCTCATTCTTACTCTGCAGTGCAAATCGATTTGTTTGCAAATGCAGGGATCTGTGCATCAGGGCTGGAAAGAAAGAGCTGACTTGGCAGAAGATTTCCCTGCAGAGTTCTTTTGGAAGTGTCTGTCATCTCTTGGCAGTCTCTTTCCCCCCATCCTTCATTCTTCAAGATCGGCAAAAACTCCCAGTCAAAGTACAAACAAATCCATTGCTTTGTATAACTTGAGCAGGAGAAGGGAGGACTGAGTTTTAGGTTCCAATTCTGCATTTCAAGTATGGTTTGGACTCAGAACTTGTTTTGAAGACAACACTCTGCAGGTGCCACTGCCTACACGAGTTATTAACAGGCTGGATTCTATGGCAGCTTCTGGCAGCTTCTTACCAATCCAGCAACACAGCAACTGTGAGCAGGGTTACCCAGCCAGCAAAGCTAGCTGTTTTCCTGTTCTGGAACTACCAAGGCTAGCTGGAGCTTTCTGGGAGACATGGTCCAACTCTTCACTGAAGGTAATGCCACTTAACCCTGTAAGCTTTTTATCTTCCAGCTGCTTTAGCACACAAAAGCTGTATACATCTCTTACATTAAAAGCGGGGCTATACTGCCTTCATCTTAAGGTTGAGCAGGTGGAGGGATGTGCTGAAATGTAAACTGGGGTCAGAGACAGGATTCAAAACATGAACTGCTGCTCTTGACATGTGAGACCTGTGTCTTTGTTTCTGCCCTATTCAGCCAAGCCTTTGACTCAAGTGTGTTGTTGATCCCAAGCCTTACTAGCATATAGAGTGATGCAAGCTTATCTAGTTTGTTTGGGCCTCTTGCATGGATTTTTCTATACTTGAGGGTCATGTCTGGTCCCTGCTATCATTTTTTCAGTACTAGTTCAGTACTGGCTAACATATGCCAATTGGAGGTGGTGGCATGGTACAATAAATTTGATTAGGTTCTGTATCTCTTCCTCTTTTCCTTTTTGTGCCTTTATTCTTGTCTTTACAGAGGGAAAATGTTTCTTCAAAAACTTTTTACATTTAAGGAGAAATGTTTTGTCTCTGTGGCTGGAATCTCTTAAAATAAGTGTTACATACTCTGCAGTTCCTAGACAGAACCACTTGTGCGTGGGAATTAGACTGTGACCCTAGTACCTTACATCTGAGCTAAACTCCTTCTCAGCAGATTTGCTGTTATATGAAATTTGGATAGAATTCTCAGACAGTTCTTCTTCCAGGAGTATTAGCTGACACGTGGTGGAATTTTCCATTTTTTCTTACTCAAAACCAAGAGAACCACACCTTCTCCCTGGGGCCTGAAACATATCCATCTGGCTGCTGCTCTGCTTCTCTCTTCAGAGGCACTTGGGCTGTTCAGCTGCTATAATCCTCCCCTCTCCCTCTTATTCCTCCCACTTCTATACCAAGTTCACTGTTTTTCTGCCATGAGGAGTTAGTAAGAAACAACGTGGAAAAGATCAGAAATTTCTGTGGATTATAAGCAGGCAAAGGACTGCTCTGTTTTATTAGAAATCCAGTTGCTCAGTGGGAAGAGTAACATGTCTGGTCATTAATTTATGTAAATGGCAGCAGAGATTAGTAGATTTGAAAGTCATTCATTTTTTCAAAGATGTAGATAATAATTTGGAGACTTTGACAAGCCTGAGTGGTGTGTTCCATAAGTGAATGTAATCACTGTCTGGTGATATTCTTTCCCAACAGGAACAGTTCCAGAAAGTCCCTGGATTGCTTCAGAAATGCCCTGCCTTGGCACTGTCAAATATGCTGCATCATAAGTTTTCCTACCTGAAGTATGTGTCTGTCTAGTGACTGGAATTTTAAATAAGGTCGTGGAGACAAATAAAAAGGAATAGCTTTGCTTTCTCAAATTGATGCCTACCGGTGGTGGGCTACCTTATGCAGTTTTGCTATGGAAGCCTATTGGGAGATAGGATGATGCTCTTTCTCAAAGGATAAGATACTGTATTTTACTGCATGTGAAGTGGGAAGACCACTGTAATATTGAGTTAAAATGGGGACAATGGATGCTGATAAATGCTAATAGCAGTTCCTACAACATCTAACAGAATATAAGTAATGAGCATGAGTCCAGAGAGTGTTTGTATTGACAGTGGAAGAACTAAAACCTATGGTCTGTGGAACAGAGGCTAAAATGCTCAGCAGCATTTAAAGGTCGTCTGGCTATTTGCTAGTTACCAGTTCCATGCAGCTCTTAAACTTGTGTGCCCTGCTGAATAGAGATAAGGTATTTTCTGTTTCTTTGGAGAACCTTGGGAACTGCTGCTCTGAAGGCCAGAGACTTACTGCTCTTTAGTCAACCCTTCCACCCAGACCTGTTTTGCTTCTCACTTGTCAATTTTCTTCATTTTAGGGCCAGTCTCTCTGCCGATGCAAAGCTCCTGTTCAATTTTTACATTGGGTTTCTAAAGGCTGACTTTTCTCCCTTCCTCTGAAAGAAACAGTACATATTCGGAAATATAGCAGCTGTAATGGAAGGAATAGATGATCAATTAACCTTCTTTTATCCATAGTGAACATCTAGCTTTTCCAAGGCTTTTGTTTCAGGAGCAACCTTTTCAGGAAAAGATTTTTTGTTTTACTTTTTGGAGACTATTTTTTTCCTCCTTGTAGCTCATCTTAGAATTGAGGCTGCTTGACACCTCTTTCTGAATCATGCAAAAGTCCGGATGGCACAAATGAAGTGGTGCTTTTGGGAATGGAAAAATCTTGCAGAAGGCAGTATGTTCTGCTGGGTGAGTCCCCAGAGTGACTCAAGACATTCAGGCTCATTTCCAAGGCTCACTGCCTGACCTTGGGCAAATCACTTTGTTCTCTGCTTCTAAAAAGATGCTTAAAAAAAGGAAAGAAGATGCTTGAAAAAGGAAAACAAACGGTTTAAATGGGCATCAAGAATAAGTATATTTAATTACATGCATTAAACTTGCATACAGTTCTCTTCAAGATAAAATGTTAGGATTATAAAGTATTGGATAACCATCTTGTGCAAGGAAACCTTGCCTTCACCTAAGGAGCTTGGTTTTAGCAGCAGGACAAGTCCTGAACAAGAAAAAAAAAAATGCAGAGTTAGAAGCAGCCTCTGCTGCCTGTATAGCACTAGGAGGGACCTCATGGGTCACAACACGTGTTCTGCTTTAAGGTGCTTCTTATTTGTTTGGCAGAGCTTCCTTTATTCCACAATGTAGTACATATCTCTAGGGAAGGGGTATTTGTGGGATCGTTGTTTCCTGGCTGGGGTAGAAGAGGATTTTGAAGCAAAGACTTCATGGTAGATATTATTGTATGGTAGATATTATTAAATTGGTTAACTTAGATCTTTGTTTTTATGAAAAATGTCAGTTCCCTATGTCAAACATGTGAAACAGTCCTATCTGTTTCTCTCTAGAGAAAATACAAATCAGATTTAATTTAGATTTTTGTTAATGTCAAAAGGCTACCTTAACCTTCCACAACACAAACTTCCTTGGCAAGATCTGTGTTCAAAAACTGCCTGAGTAAATGAGCGCGTCCAGCAATACATCAAATCATCAGCAGGCTTTCTGTAAGAATATCTGGTGAGCAGAACTCAAAGGCCCAGATTTCCTTGCTCTGGCCACCAGGAGGAGGAAATGCAGGGACTATTAGGTCACCATTTGGATGATCTCAAGTGCAGGCTCAAGTTCAATAATAGACGTAGTTCATGGTCTGCATTTTGGGCAGACTATATAGAAAAAGCTAGGGGGAGTTAAGGGCACAGCTTTAAAAAATTAGCAGTAGAAGAATGATGGAGCTGCTCTCTCATTAGGTTCATCTGCTATGCTAGAGAGGATTGGAGGAGCATTTGTTGAATCAGATTATATTAAAAATAAAACATGAAGTGAATAACAGATCAGTAAATCTGCATGTAGTATGAACCAACTGAAGAGTCGATTAAGAATAAAACACACAATGATAGTGAAGATAAGACAGTCTGCAGAACTCTAACGAGATAAAATCACTCCTCATTATTCTTTTGGATGTTCTGGCCATACCAATGTAAAAGCTACAAGATGAAGAGCTTATGTCGCTTTGCTATTCAAAGAAACCTTTGACCCAGACCTCCACAAGAAATACAGACAGAGCTGACAGTCTATGGGTTGGATGTACAGCAATGCTACACATCAGGGAATGGCTAAGATTGACAAAAAGAATGCTTTTTTTTTTTTTAAGCTGTTCTTCATAACCAGATGGGGAGGAAAAAAGAAAGAAGAAACAAGTCAAGCAGAGGAGTTTTCTTCCAGACATGTTTTGCTTGACTCTTGAGTTTCTGCAAGAGATGGAAGGCAATGCAATTATACTCTTCTGCTGATGAAGCTATTAGGGTATTTACACAAGTAGTTAGATTAGCATTTAATTATTCCTTCTTAACTAATGGATCTAGCTATGAAAAAACTTTGTTTCAGTATGCACTGTAGAAACTGAAGTGTCATTTAGAGTGGGTAAAATCTATAGCCTTTTTGCCATCTTCATCTCATTTAAGGTATCAGAATAGTGTTTCAGTGGGGCATGACCAATACTTTTATAGTTCATGCCAGTCCTCAGCATGGGACCAGTTTCACCCATTGAGTGTGTTAAAAGTTAATTCCATACAGGAAATAAGTACATGCTTGTATGGATAAAATACTGTCTAATGCAGTCCTCAGGACTGTGTCCTGGGTCTAGCCTCTGATAAACTCCAGTGTCATCCTTGCAAACCATTACTTGCCCAGGAGTGGGCATCATTGCCACAAAGAAAATAAAAGTCTCTTGAGAACTGAGTAACAGGAGAGTTTTGTCCTGACTGGCAGTGGGTATAGATGATGGCTGCTGGGGCCTGGTTGCATAGTTTTATTTGGGAGGTTCTCTGGAAACTCCTCTGAAATAAGGAAATAAATGTGTTCATCAGGAAATTGTTTTTCAGGGAGATAGCCTAGTCACTTGTATGGCAGAGAGGCAGGCTGCCTTTCACAGTCTCTCTGCATCACCATTACCATGCATGCCTGAAGTGTGCAATTGGAGCAGTCTGAAAAATAAGGACAGTATGACTGCTGGGTTATACTGAGTGTGAGCAATTGGTAACCTTCGGGGGTTTGTAACGCAGCCAGACCTAGGAATGTGCCTGCAAGAATACCAAATAGCTCCTGCAACCAAGGGCTGTGTTCCTGCCAGAGTGCAAGCCTCCTTCAAATGATGGTGGATTGCATACAGATTTAAAAGTAAGTATCTTGTGCCTCTGATACCTTTTCAGTTTAGGTGTAACACATGAAGACTCCATAGGGTTGTTTGTTAGTTTTTCCTCAGGAGCCCAGCTTTAACTCAAAATCTCTTTTGTTTTCACGCAGGGATCTACCGCACAGAAAAAGACAAAGGCACATTATATGAGCTGACTTTCAAAGGAGACACAAAACATCAGTTCAAGAAGATTGTTTTATTCCGGCCATTCGGTCCTGTAATGAAAGTGAAAAATGAAAATGTCAACATGGCTGACACACTTATTAATGTCATTGTGCCGTTGGCCAAGAGAGCCAGCAAATTTCGGCAATTCATGCAGAATTTCAGGTGGGTTTCCATTCCAGTGCTGCCTTTGCTTTTTCTTACTTGGAAAGTAAGATGCAATTTCAGGAATTATCAAGGCCTCACTCAGTAAAAATCATGCTGCTTTTAGGTAACATTTCATTGTGCCACTAAAGTAATTTTTGAGATTATAGAGACTGAAGGGCATTTGACTGTTTAATGCATTGTGATTTGAAGTAAAAGAAATTAGATTCCAGTCATCAAGGTTTCTGATTTGCATGTACCTGGCTTACGTGTCCCAATCTGTTTTGTTTGGGCACACATGACTGTAACAACATGTGAATTTCATGGCATTAGTTGCAAAGGAATATTTCTAAGGAAAAATGGAACTGGTGCTCCCAGACACTTTGCCAGGCCCTATTAGAGAAAAGGTTAGTCAATAAGAGGCAAGAAGGAAATGTATGTGAAATTTCAGCATAGTTGCTTTAAAAACTCTTTTATTTTTCAGCACAGAGATGATGTTTGGAGGGAGAATTTAATTGAGACATAGGTTTAAATAGCTGCCCAGAAAAGGCTGTGTTAGCAACAGATACCGACTCTTACTATGGAATTTATTTTGCCTAATTACAGCCATCTAAAAATAGGCTCCTTGTCTAAATTAGCCATCTGATAGATGCTTGTTTTAGGATGAGAGAAATTGCCCTCTGGTCATGCTGATATCTCCACTGATTATAGATGAACTCTTGCTGACTAACTTTGTGCAAGTGAGGCATGTCTAGCATTAGTTCAGATTAGGACTACCCTTAGGCTACTTGCTTCATCTCTAGTTGATACTTATATTTTAGTAAATATTTCTTAACAAAATGCCAAAGATCTGAACTCTGGAATATCTGTTACCAAAAAAATCAAGGTTAAGAGTCAGGGTATGTATAGCTTCTTTAAAATTTCCCTTCCCTTATTCTTCTAACTGCTAGAGTTATTGCCTGCCTGATCATTCTTCCTGGGGCTGGATGGCCTGTTTTAACAGTGTCCTCCTATTAATATAACAAACACTGTTTAGAGAGGTATTTTGTAATCTGCCTGAAGACAGTCTTCTGCCCCAGAGGCAGTTAGCCCCTTTGTCAAGACAAGGGTGTCTGTCAGTGAATCGTGCCCTCAGGAATGCCTTCCAAGGGTTCACCTTCCTGCCTTCCCCAGTGTGTGTAGGTTATTAAAGAAAGCTAATTTCTGGGACAAGTCATAAGTCTGCTTCTGTTCTCTAGGGAAATGGGAATTCAGCAGGATGGGAGAATTCACCTCACTGTAGTTTACTTTGGAAAAGAACAAATGAATGAAGTCAAATCGATACTTGAAAATACCTCCAAGTAAGTACCTGCATATCTGATGTGTGCTGTTCAGGCACAGCAATTGTATCATGAATTGGAGACTAGATAGCTGTCCAAGCTCATAGTTGTGCCAAAAAGTAATAAACTGCATTGGAGAAAATGGCTTTCTTTCCTTTGGGTCACTTAAAAATGGTGTTACCCTGATAGTCCCATATCTGTGGTTTTGTGATGTTGGTTTTTAGAACCACAAAGCAGATTTTAATGAATTTACCTCAGTGCCATGTGTTTTTTGTTTGTTTGGTTGGTGTCCCCCCCCCCACTGGTGACTTCTTTAGTGCTTTTGAAAGTGGCTTTAACTGTTAGGACTGAAAGTTGACTTCCAAAAGCAGGTGCAGACAATTTCAGTAGAGCACACAGGAACTAGATGCTTTTGGCCAGGTCTGGTCTATTGTGTATGCTTGCATAGCTGTGTAAAAAAGATGTGGCAGTGTAGCCTTTTGTTATCATCTCCATGTGGGAAGAAGACCCTTGTATAGATACAGTAGTATGGCCACAGATATTTTATATTTGCCTGCTAAAGGTGTTTTTGTCCATCTAAGTCTTGCTGGGATTTTTGTGAGGTCTGCCCAAAGAACGTCTGACAGAAATGCTAGTGTAGGAGTACACAGGTCAAGCTCTGAATGTAGACATAGTGGAAATCTCAAGACTCAAAGAGGACATCTTCCCTCAAACTGCTCTCAGAACTGTGATACTACAGATTTCTAGGTTAATTGTTTCATACTGAGTTCCCACCTCCACTTGTATTAAGAGCTGGAAGGACAGGGTAAGTTTCTGAATATTTTCCATCTCCTAGATCAGCCAACTTCAAGAATTTCACCTTCATCCAGTTGAATGAAGAATTTTCCAGGGGCAAAGGATTAGATGTTGGTGCTCGATTTTGGAAAGGAAACAACGTTGTTCTCTTTTTTTGTGACGTGGACATATACTTCACAGCTGAGTTCTTGAACTCCTGTAGATTGAACACACAGCCAGGTACTGTTATCCATGAAGTGGATTGTCTTTCAACAGATTTTTACCTATTGTGTAACAGCCTTCACCAGAGTATTCTTGCCTTTGAATTGGTAATGAAGCTGCTGTAAATCTTTCTTAAGTTTAGAGAACTAATTAAGACATGTATAAAAATTCCATTGCTGGTCGGCTTTTGAAAGGTTATAACACTCCTGCTCCCACTGTGATTGAATTTCTTGCCCTCAGCATCTGTGCTTTCTGGAACAGAATCTTTTTGTTAATTACATCCTCACATTCACGTTCTCATGCGAAGGACATAGGCTCAGTCCAAAACTTGTGTGACTTTGTCTGGATTTGGTCTAGCCTACTCAGCATCTTGTAAGAGAGAGAAGTGTGTTTTGTACAGCTTTAAAAAAAAAACAAACCCATTGTCTTTTCCAGGGAAGAAGGTGTTTTATCCTGTTCTCTTCAGCCAGTATAACCCCAGTATAATTTATGGCCACCATGATTCCATCCCATCATTAGAACAGCAGCTGGTAAGTACATCCTTCCCTGAATGCTGATTTTTATTTGGACAAAGCATTTCTTAAAGGTGCATGTGCTCTTGGGTAGTATTTCCCTATTCCTTGCACGCAGTGACTATGAGACAAACAAAATTAACAGTATTAGTCATCTTACTGTGAGTTCTGCAGTTGAGTTTCACAGGGAAGTATCTTGGTACCATTTATTTTAACCCATGTTTGATGGTTTATACATGGAACCTTAGAATTTAAACCGTGTCTGTCTCTGCCAGAAGGGACTTTCTCATTCATGAACAATTCCTCCATGGTGTACTGTCTTGGGGTGACAGTCCCTGATCTTGTTCTCATTTATTCCTTGCACTGAGTAGTTTCTTTGCTTGCATCTTGAAGATCTGACATTTGTGAGACATCCTTACATCTGTCAGTGAAAACAGAATTCCAGGGGCTGTCACAGTTATTATTGGGAAGGACATTGAGGTGCTGGAGTGAGTGAAGAGAAGGGCAACGAGGCTGGTGAGAGGTCTGGAAAACAGGCCTTATGAGGACCAGCTGAGGGAGCTGAGGTTGTTCAGTCTGGAGAAGAGGAGACTGAGAGGAGACCTCATTGCTCTCTACAGCTACCTAAAAGGAGGTTGTAGTGAGGCTGGTGTTGGTCTCTTCTCCCAAATTACTAATGATAGGACGAGAGGAAATGGCCTCAAGTTACATCAGGGGAAGTTTAGGTTGGATATTAGGAAGAAGTTCTTTACTGAGAGGGTGGTTAGCCACTGGAACAGGCTGCCCAGGGAGGTGGTGGAGTCCCGTCCCTGGGAGTGTTCAAAAAACGGTTTGATGAGGCACTTGAGGCCATGATCTAGTGATCTAATGGTTAGGAATATGATGGGATAAGGGTTGGAGGTCCCTTCCAACCATAATTATTCTATGATTCTATGATTCCCCTACTTACTTGAACACCTACAGTAGCTTTTAACATCCTGAAGTTGATTATTAAACTGCCTGCAAGAAGGCAGTGTTTGTGAAGTGTACCACATTGTCTCAGAGTCAATTGACATGCTTCTGGCTTTAATCTGGCACTGACATAACACAGCATAACTCCACTGATTTCCATCTCACCATCTTTGGTGTGAGAACAAAGTATTTTAAAAAACATTGCCACAAGGCATACAATGAAAACATGTAGTTAAACCCAGGTGAATCTCCTTGATGAGGAGGAAGCTGTTGTGAGGAAGAAGCTGAGCACATGGACAAGAGGTTTGCATGAATGTTAGTGGCAGAGACATTGCTTGGCAATGCTGCAGATCACAGAATAGCCTTGGTTGGAAAAAACCTCTAAGATCATCAAGTCCAACCATCAACCTAACACTACCAATTCCCTGCTAAACCATGTCCCACAGCACTACATCTACATGTTTCTTAAATTCCTCCAGGGATGGGGATTCCATCACTGCTCTGGGAAGCCTGTTCCAATGCCTGACAGCCCTTCCAGTGAACAAAGTTTTCCTAATATCCAATCTAAACCTCCCCTGGCACAACTTGAGGCCGTTACCCCTCGTTCTATCACTAGTTACCTGGGAGAAGAGACCAACCCCTGCCCTGCTACACCCTCCTTTCAGGCAGCTGTAGAGAGCAATGACGTCTCCCCTCAGCATCCTCTTCTCCAGACTGAACAGCCCCAGTTGCCTCAGCCACTCCTCATAAGACCTGTGCTCGAGATGCTATTCTCCAGTCTCCTGTGCTTTGACATTCCATTATCTTGAGGCTAAAGGGGTAATAGAAGTGGTGGTTTTCCCTTTATGTATACACTCCACTCTTCTCTCCAGAGTCAGCAGATCACAGTCCTCTCCCCACTACTGCTGGTAAGTGGCTGAATTTTCAAATTGAAGCATAAGCCTGCTGTGCAGTTTCATTCAGTTTGTCTGGGTCAGGTCCCAGCCTTCCACAGCTGCCCTTCTTACTGCCAGGCACTGCACCTATCAGGGCTCATCCTGTCCCAGGCTGGATACTTTCTCCAGAGCATCCCAGCTTCTATTCCTGTCCTGGGGTGTTATGAGCCCAGCAACAGTCACAGCTGAAGAAAATCACTAGGGGTGACAGTCTTCTGTCATCACCACTCCCACCTTCTGCAATCCCTCTAGAAAAATGAAGAATGAGTGTTTGAAAAGTCCACCCAAAATATTTTAAGATACCTTTTTGTCTACTGCTCCCTGTGACATACAACAGGTAGCCAGAACATCTTTTACTGAAGAGTTGGAAAATCCTTTCCACTGTTTTTCTCTTAGAGGAAACTTGTTCTAATAATACCATGGGATTTATGTTAGCTCTTCTGTCTCTGATGAGAGCTTGTCAGGGATCCTCAGGCTTGTAAGCACTGTGCTTAGGAAATGAAATAGAGTTTAGCTCTCAAGCTAGCATAAATTCCACAAAGTACGTTGTCAAGATTGTGCAAATATTTATAGCTAATGTTTGAATCGTAAAATGTGATGCTTATGTCAGAAAAGCTTCTTGATTTAAAGAAGTACTGCCAATCTCATTTTTATGTAGATTTTTATGTAGATTTTTATATTTTCAACCCCCATTAGTTCCCTGGCGTGAGGCCAGATCTGTGCCATTAAAACAAGACAACGTTAGCTCTCTGTCCTGGTACTCAGGCTGCTGAGGAAAAAAAGCCTTCAGAAATCTTTGAAAGAATTTGATTTGTGCAGCAGCCACTTGCACTAATGGAAAATAATAATGCTAATGCACATGAGTAGCTTGCTGTAAGGGCATCGTTATGGAGATCTCTTGTTACAGTGCAGACCTGACAGATACAATCGTGTTTCCTTTTAATTGGCTTCTGCAGTGGCTTGGCTTTTTCAAGGAAAGGGGAAATGAGAAAAGAAAAATATAGCAACATGAGCAGTAAAATAAAAGAAAAGCCACTGGAGTGAGAAGGGTTATGAACAAAAAAGGAAGGCATGAATGAGAAATCAGGAGAGGCTATTTTGGAAGAGGATTTTTTGGTAAAGGAAATGTTAGAATTTGTAAATCCAGAAATGGAAATTCTGTCTCCTCATCTTCTGTAACTTTGTCGCAAGTGAAGCCAAAATTTTCAAAAATGGCTGCGAAGGGGTAAGTTTGTAACCAGACCTTCAGGAATGTGAAGTACTGCTGGCTATTTAAATATCTGTCCCAGTCCCTTGAAACTCTTGGATGGCTCACCAGATTAGGTTAGGTCACTCACACACATGAATTATGACCTTGGGGATCTATACTTGGATGTCTGCTTTTGAAAATTATAGCTGTGGTTTCTCATGGCTCTGATTTTCTACCTGTAATATGTAATGTTTTCATAGTCCATCTCAGTATTGTAGACTGCACATTCATTATTACAAAGGCTTTTATGGGTTATATATCTACCACTTAACATTTCTGGACTTCACTTTTAACTGGATTTAGCAGTTCTGTCATGGAAAACTATTCTTATTACTTTCTGAATTTTTGTCAAAATTAAGGTATTCAAAAAGCTGTCAGTTGTGTGATCAGATTAGAAACACTGTTTTCTTCCAGAGCTCTTCTGGTCCACAATCCAGATGCCACCATCTAATCTGCATCAGACTCTGTCTTTCCTGGTTTTACCAGTATGTTTCTTACATCAGATTTGAATCTTGCCAAAACTAGCAGTCTTGGAGAATGTTTTGCCTGCAAAGAAGTAAACTCAAGCGAGTGATGTGACATTGCTCCACTTGGTCTACTACAGCAGGAGTGGAGTGATCATTCTGGATCAGGAGCTTTATGCATGACAGCTAGTGATATGGCTGGTTTTTTTGGGCAGCAAGCTGCACGAAGTATCTACAAAAAACTTGCTCATGATCAGCCATAGATTTACAGGGGGAAGAATAAAAGGGCAGTTGTTATTTCTGACTACATTCAGGGACTTGTCTTCTGCTCACACTGGAAGCATTTCTGCTCCCATATAAACATTCCTTTCCATCTATGCAGGTTATTAAAAAAGAAACTGGATTTTGGAGGGACTTTGGCTTTGGAATGACTTGCCAGTACAGATCTGATTTTATCAACATAGGTAAGGAAAATACACTCCAATATGTTTGTCTTTTTTGCTGACCCATAGAAAATTGTAATCAGCTTCCCTTTCCTTGGCCAGTGTGTTTATGCCTCTAATTGGCAGCAGTGCTCTGCTTAGATGTTCAGACTATTCCTAGGTGCCATTGACATTACCAGAATCGAAGCGCTGCTTGGTACAAATAAAGCCAATTTGTCTGATAGTGAAAGAGTTGAAGCTAAGAAATTTAGGCACTTTGATGTTGGCGGAAAGTATGTCTGTTTTAAATGGCTGACTGGAGCCAGAGAGTGGGTGTAGTGCAATTAATAGCATTGAGTTTGCTAGTATATATTTCTAGTTTTACTTTGGATTTTGTTTGTGTCAGGTGGCTTTGATCTGGACATTAAAGGCTGGGGTGGTGAAGATGTACATCTGTACCGCAAATACCTTCACAGCAACCTCATCGTGATCCGAACGCCTGTCAGGGGTCTCTTCCATCTGTGGCATGAAAAGCAGTGTCTGGATGAGCTGACCCCAGAGCAGTACAAAATGTGCATGCAGTCCAAGGCCATGAATGAAGCTTCTCATGGCCAGCTCGGGATGCTTGTTTTCAAGCAAGAGATTGAGACACACCTGCACAGACAGAAACTGAGCGGTAAGAAGACATGAAGCCAGAAAAGGAGGCAAAAAGCCTCTGAACTGGACTATAGAGTGTATTGGAAAAGAGTTGCTAACAAGAAAAGACAGGATGAGACTGAAAGAGGATGGAGATTCCAGCAGGATGCCAGCAAAAGAAGATGAGGGAAAGTGCTTGTCCTTCCTTCTCTTTTTTTCTTAATAGGGTTCTTGAGTACGCGATTAGCCTGGCTGTTCCAGCACTTGCTTCTGGGGGAGACTTGAACACTAGATGAGATTCAAGGTCAAGGAGACAATGAACATTACATAAATGCCAGTGTGGTATTCACACTAACAAATGGATATGCTCTTCCACTGAAATGTTTGTAAGACGTGTACAGTTATTTAAAGAATTGACCCTTTGGTGGGCCAATAATAGTGAGTTATTTTCTACATCTAACCTGACATATCTCAAAAGGGCTATTTTGGAGTAAGTACAGAGCTCTTGCTCTGAGAAGGACATCTGATTGTTAACGATGGTTAAGCTGGAGTGACCAAAAAATCTTCTTTCCTTAAGGGTGTGAGGTGGGGATATAGCAGCAGTGCACTAACAGGGTATTCCCAGTTCATTCAGAGACAAGAGACATCTCAAAGTGCTTTCTAAAATTCAGAAAGAGAAAGCCCTACCAATCAAGTGTGATGTTTCAGAAATGCTAGAGTGTAATGTTTGTTCTCTTCTATGGACAGTGAACCAAAAGCAATGAGCCATGTCTGTATCACATGAATCAGATGGTGTATTTCTGCTTTAGAATACTGTAAGTATCTCAAGATTTATTTTTAAATGAAGTTGGTTTTGCTTGGGAATTATTTTGTCATACTTCAGGTTTTCTATTTCTAGCCTTACTAGGAAATAGTACAGCCTTCCAACACTTGGAAAATGCTCTGCAGATCTGTGTTTCCTGTGGATGGGAACTGGGTTCAGATAAGTGAAGTGATTTTTCTACACACGCTGGATGCTGGAAGGCAGAAGCTTTACCATGCTGAAGAAAAGGAAATACATATCAATGTGCAGTACTGATTTAGCAGAAGGCTTTAAACTCTGAATGTCAGATACCAAAATTGATGAACATTTTCTGACTTTATACCAAAGTATTCCTTCTAAACCAAATCTAGAATCTTGCCTAGGGCATAGCAAGATTTTTGTAATTAACAAAATAAATTTTTGTGATGGATTACTGGACCTTGCAAATTCTCTCATGAGAATTATATTATTATAGGTGCATCCTAAAACCAAATTTTTTTCACTTGCCTAAACCTGTTGAAAACATGAGTTACTGCTCTTATAAACCATTTTCTTTTAATGCTGACTGTTGTTTATCATTTTAATATATACTAACCATCAAAAACTGCATGGGCTTGGAAGTCCCACTTGCTTACCTAAATGCTGTTTCTCCAAGCAGTCACTTTGTTTTGTAGCTTCAGATTAATTCAAGGCATTCTGAAACTAGATTCTAATTTGGTTTTTGGCTTGTAAATGCTGGGGGAAGAAATATGCAAGATAGCACTGAACAATGAATAAAACACCATTTGTCGTGCCACCATGTGGTCGGAAGAGCACTTATGAACCTCTTTTGAAAGCATCACGTGCAGAAACTGCAGACAGAGACCATGCTATTGTAAGTACCTTTTCCCTTGACACATGCTTACATTTGTTTGTCTTTCATTGGATGCAAATGATCTGCATTGCACTTCCCTTGCAAATCACCAAACATTCAAAAACACTGCAAAAGTACAAAAGGAATGAAAACTCTGTGTGCTTAAAAACCCCAAACCCCCAGATAGTTCACTTACCACAAAAACGGCAGCAGTAAGTCAAGTAGGTCCTCCAGAGAACACTTTTGTTCCCAAAATACATGCTAAATTGTTTATAAAGGGCTCTGTTTTGATGGAGTAACTTCACAAACATTATGCAGTAGGACAAGACAGGTATGGTTTGTTGAGTGCATGTGAGAGCTATGGTAACTGAACTGCTTCAAGGTGATAGTTGTTCTTACAGTCCCACTTAACCTGAATTTGAAACTGGGTGATGTATATTGTGAAAGTTTCAAAATTATATAACCTGTCTCAAGCCTAGCCTTAACTATTTTCATGATGATTTTTCTTTATCTTCCCTTAGGTTTCCCTAAGCCCTCAGCAACTTAATATAACTTTGACGTTGGCTATACTTGTAGTGCAGGTCTAGACCAGATGATCTCCAGAGATCCCTTCAAACCTCTATTAGTCTCTAATTCTAAGCACAGGTGACCTGTAAATTCAACACCTTGTTACTTTGGGTACCTTAGCAAGCACATCATCCAGCCCCTGCCAGAGTTTCACAAGTTATTTTTTTCAACAGCACCTTTGTGATTCTCTTGCATGACCTTTTTCCACAGAGATTCTGTTTTTCCTGCCAGGAATAATACTGTCTATGCACTTCCTGTTCCTTGGCTGCAGGAGCCAGTTTGGCAAGAGGTGGGATTGAGTCAATGATTGAGAGAGCCAGCCTGCAGTCATTGGCCACCTCAGTGATGTGTGGGAGAATCTAGTCGCAGCAGAAATATGGCAGGGCTCTCTTAAAGGTGAAGACTGCCCTGATATGAGTGATGAACAACATGAGAAAGGGAAGCTGCTGTTAGCTATGTTTCTGTGAGCCAAGTGGAGCTGTAAGAGCTCTTCCAGACCAGTTAGAAAAAGATGAAATCCAAAGAGCAGCCAGCAGAACCATAGCTTTTGCCTGGCAGCTCTCTAGCTTCCTTGTCCCAGAAACAGCTTGTGATCTTTCTCAGAATGGCAACTGACTGGATCTTAGTTGGGGAGGGAATAGAGATCACCCTGTGTAGATGGGGAGGCCATATGGGGGCTTCTTGCTGTAATTTTTGGTGACTGTTGCATGCTCTGGCTAAAGACATAGAGGTATGGTGCAAAACAAATTGCCATATCCTTCCAGGTGTCATGATCTCTCCAGCAAGCAATTTTTAAATGTGACTATTGTGATCCCTGCACGGCATCCCTTGAAGAAAGAAAATTTCTACAGAGAAGCTACCCATGACAAGCCAGCACCCTTGATTCCTGACCACTGCAAGTCATCTTTGCCTCCTGGACTTTCAGGGTGACTAGATTTCAGAGCAATAGAGGAGCCAGTCTTGAGGCAAGGGTGCTGCCTTTGCAGCCAGTGCAGTAATCTAAATGTGTAGGTATGAAACTTCAGGTTTCTTCCCTCACAGCAGACAAGTGAAGCTGGGATTTTTTACAAAACTGAGGCATGATTCTCAAACATGTGGGATAGATGTGAACAGTCATAGTGGCTTTCCCTGGGTGCTACTGAGCCAACATTTCTGATGAAGTAGTTATAAAGGTATGAGAAGCTACCGGTCCATTTCTAAGCAGGTCAAACACTGAGTTTCACCATAGATCTTAGCACTAACATTGATCATATCCTGCAGTCCTGCTGTGTCTGTGCCAGATCAGCCTGCACCTTATTTCTACAGTTTAACACTCTGTCTCTCAAACTGCCTTTTAAAGGAGACCTTTCCCCCTGTCTTTACTGGCTGATAGGTATACAAAACACTGTGATTTGTCTCCAGCAGGGGAGCAGCTATGGCATGTTCTGGGGAGGAAAACAGATGCTAACTTTCCTGTAGGATCTTCAAGTGACTTTTTGTTTTGGTCATATTTTTTAAAATAAATAGTTTGTGAATAGAGAAGGAGGGATTTTTTTCCTCTCCTACAAATAATCTAGCATCATGTTTGATGCACATTATGTTGAAAATATCTCATGGGTACATGTGACATAGTACTCAAGAAGCTGCTGAAGTAATTTGCCCTGCCAGAGTGTTGTTACTTTCAGAATCTCACTTTACCTTAAGACTTTAGCAAGTTAAACCTGCTGTAACTGGAGTGCAGTTATCTCCTTTCCTTGTATGGAAACCACCTATTAGCATAGTTGCAAGTTTTCAGACCAGGTGATTGCAGCAATTTATTTTAACCTCTATTCTGCAAAACACAGATCAATATAAGACTGAAGATTTTGGCTGCTTCTTCAAGTTAAGCAGAGTAGCCCTGATCCAACAGAAAGAAGGGACCAGGTAAGCAACTGAAACAAGATGGACTCTTGTTCCCTATTTGAGAACTGCATCTTTAAAAAATGTTAGCAGATTCACAGCACAACACTTAGCTGTATGGTTTGTCACATGCAACAACAGGAGGGAATCTGGGTGAGGATTAATTTATGTGATTCTGTCCAGCCTCAATATTCTGAATTATGTATTTTAAAAGCAGTGTAACAGATACAAAGAGAACACTACGTTGAAAGAAAATATTCTGTGTTAAAGTTCACACCAGATGCATCTCAGTAACGTGGACACAACACAATAAATAGCTCCATTTTAGAAAATAGCATTCTTTACTGGCAAACACTCTTCTGTAAACTGTACTAATACTGATATAGGCCCTGCTTGTTACTTTTTTAGGCTCTGTGCATGTGGTAGTCTTTCACACAAATTCTCCTTTCCCTTTCAAAAGGTTAATCACTCTCTATGCAGAAAGGCCAGTGTGGGATTTAAATACAGGTTAAAAGAGTGAGGATCTATATTCAGAGGCTAAAGGAGTTTAAAAATGTACTTTTCATGAAAATCCCTCTCCGCAGAGAACATTTTTCACTGAAAGGTACCATGAGTTTGCTTGGGTGTTTGGCTTGGACATCCTTGATTTCAAGGGCACAGCATTTTACAGGATTAAGCTTCACATTATGCAAATTACTATATCAAGACTGATTCACCTCTCCAAGTTGTTTTGTGCCTTCAGGAAGGTATGATCTCATTCAACTGTAGATACTAATGTTTCCCTGATGGCATGCAGCCTTGCATTCAAGAACAAAAGGCAGCTTGAATACAGAAGTCCCCCAGGAAATCTGCAAAAATCCACTGAAAATACACGGCAATATCTCCCTGTTCAGCTGATTACTTCATCACCTCATTAATTCCATTGTGCGCGATATATCCAGGGGCTTTGCAGCTTGCTGGGCTGATGCATCCTTTAGTCAGTTGATGGGACAAGCCCACGACAGTACTTATCCTCCCACTGCTTTGTTGTGAAGGATATAAAATAGAGGCACTTATGGCAGGTAAGCATCAGCAGCTCTAGTTTGAAGTTCAGTCTTTGTGAATACAAGCATGGGGCTGCACAGCGAGACCTGGAGGTTCACTCAAAGAGAGAGATGTAATCTAGTTCTTGGTCCTCTTGGCCACATGGGTAAAGCAACAGCTCCTTCCCCAAGGAAGTGATGGGTTCTTCCTGTTGGTGTACGATATGGTTAAACACCACCTTTCAAACAGACCCTACCTATCACAACTTCACGGGGTGGACAGCAATCTCCCTGCCCCTGTTACAGTGTGAACTTGTTCATCCCAGTGTCTGATACAGCTCAGTGCCTCGGGGAAGGACCCGCATGGCTGACCTCTGTCTTCATAAAACAACGTCTGTGCTTGGTGCAGTAACCCTGTAACTCGAGTCTGGCAGTTCTCAGAAAAAGCTGTGCTTGTCTCATAGGCAACTGCAGCTGCTATGGCATGAAATGCTGCCCTGCCTAGAACGTGCTGGAGCGAGGAACTTGTGCAGCATGCAGGTAAGTAGGATGGGGTGGTTGTGGACTGTGCTCCTGTCTGTGTTTGTAGGAGGGACAACAGTGGATTCTGGAGTGAGCACATGCCCTCTGCTCAGGCAAGCCCTGTTCTAACAAAGGAATTCCCTGATAGTACAGTCTCTGCTTCCCATCTCATTCTCTGCCCTAGCAGCAGATGCATGGGGGGAACTTGCTGCCTTTCATGGTTACCCAGTGGGTGATAAAGCAGAACCCACTAGAGCACTTGAGCTGAGTGTGTTCACCCTGCCCATATCTGTAGACATGGCTCTGTCTTTAAGATAGATATGCCCAGGCAGGCTTTAAATTCTCTGGCTCTGGTACCAGTAGCCATATAGCTCCTGCTTTCAACAATTTCAGCCTGGACTGTGAAACTCATGCAAGAAGCAAGTTCAGGTACCCAGGCAGAGCTTCATACAGAAAATGAACATAGATGTTTTCCTCACATCCAATTTTGTTTAGCCATGTCTGTATTAGGCTAGGCAGAAATGTGAATTTTAAGTTAACATTTAGGCAAAATGATTGTCCTTGTCCCTGGGCAGATCTTTACAGTAAAGGAATGAACAATCCATCTGGCCCTCCTTGGAGCCCATGTAACTGCAGTCAGTGCTAGTAAACACTCCTGTTATTGTTTCAAGAACCTACTAACCTTCTTCCTTCCCTTCTATTTTTTATCTTTGCTCAATATCACACCTTGCCTGATTTGAGATTATAAAAATACCTTGTCCTCTTTCATGCTGAAGCTGGAGGCAAGCAGGAATTTCTGTTTACCCAACTTGCTAGGACCCCACAACCATGAAGAGAATCCCCCCCCAAAAGGAGTCTGCGTGAGTATGCTGTCACCTCTCACCTTATCAGCATCTCTACCATATAGTGTGTAAGTAACTTGAGCCCTGTGTGTAAGGTGTTCTGTGCACTTGAGGGGGGAGTGAGTTTGAGATGCATTGCCTGAGATGTACTTGTCAGGCTGGCATAGCCTTCTGGAGCAGCAAACAGGATACCCAGTGGCAGCTAAAATGGGTCTAGTTACCTCCTTTAAAACAACTGAATCAATTATTTCTTATTTTGAATTGCCCTGAGGTAATTAAACCGACAGTTAATGAATGCATTGCTAGATGTTCACCTTGTGGTAGTCTACAAGGTCAGCCAGTGTTGAATGTTGCAGCTGGTCCACTCCAAGGAAGCTGTAGGAATCACTGGAGGCATCAATGAGGAAGTGTTTACATCCTTCCACAGACCGATAGGAGAGCACATAGCCTTTGATTTTCTCACTGACCCGGACCAGAAAACTCCCTGGTACCGTTTTATTCAGAAGCTCCTCTGCTTTCTTAGAGGTTAGAATACCTGTTCAAAACCAAAACACGAAACTGAAATGAGAAAAGCATTTGCAGGACTGGCCAGAACAGTTCTCACAAGAAATCGGCTTTACTGCTCTAGAACCAGTCCATGGCACTTCCACCCCTTGCATTGTTTTCTTGCCCAGTAGCCCAGGAAGAACAGTACTGCCATTGCTAGTAACAGACCATGACCACGTGCTAACTGTGCTTCATGTTAACTGTTCCAGATTCAGCCGATTATGAATGACAAATGTGCAGGGCTCAAAAGGACAGTTTCTATGTTATGAGAGAGAACAGCATTGCAGTGTGTTGTATGTTGATTCCAGTATAGCAGGGCTGTGCAGACAGTGATCATAGGTCCTGTCAGAAAACCATGCAAGCATTGAAAGCCCACTTACAAGAGGATAATGCTTTCATTGCTGCAGCCTCAAATTGAAGGAGTTTCCAAAGCAAGGGAGATGGATGGGATCACGATGGCCCATGAGAAACAGGATAAAAAGGTGATGGATGATGAGCACATATGCAAGGAGAATGACGTGGGGCCAAGGATGAATGGGATGTGGTGTGCCCTCATCCTGGTCCAAACCATTACCAGGTGACTATGCATCCAGTACAGGGAGGCAGGAGTGGCACAGAGGTACAGGGTATTTTGAACATCTGGCCTCTGTTCTAACATTTTAGCTTGCCCTTTGTCATAACGCTAAAGGAATTTAAACTACATTCATAAATATTTAAAGTGGAAAACCTAGCCACCTTCAAAAAGCTCATGGACCCAGCCTGTGGCAACAGCCATGTTAGCAGAAACAACTCTTTGAAGAGTTAGGCTTGGGCAGAAATGCTCAGGACTCACCGTGGAACCAAGGTGCTATCGTGTCTGTGGTTTTCTGATAGCCGGCTCGGAGAGGGAACTGCTCCTCTTTGAACCATTTGATGATGCTTTCCTCAGTGGAACTGGAGATTGTTCTCTGGATTCCCTCTTTCCTGTTAGAAAACACCATGGTTTGTGCATCAGGTTCAGACGATGGCTTATGAGTCCCTGGCAGGACTTGCCTTTTGTTCAGGATGTTTAGAGCAGCCCTAAGCAGCAGACTTACACTAGTGCAGCTGTCAGCAATATTATGTGGTTTTCAGTGGAAACCTAGCATAGAGGATGTATGCACTCTAGGCTTAGGTCGCTCTACTAAATAAACCCGTTACACTCCAGGGATGAACAAAGAAGCCTCATCACACCCTAGGCTGGAATATATCCTAGGCTCTGTATTTTTCCCTGCAGAGTATCTCCTCCATGTGAGGAGAGCCAGCCATTCCCATGCTAGAGCAGAAGAATCTCATCCCTTCTCCCCTCTACTGTGCACAGGTTTTCCTTACCTAATAGCTCTTCCGTTTGCCGTTGCAGGAGGTAGAAGTTTAGGTTTCGGGGGGAGAGGCGGATACTGAAGTGGTCGTCGATCTCCTGCTGTGGCACCCTTGGAAATATCTGCCTGCTTCCCTCTGTGGATGCCCTGCAGTGAAAGCCTCCTGTAGTCATCCCTGGCTTGCCGTGCAAGGGAGCGTCTCTTCTCGTCTGCTGCCTTGGATTTCCGCACTGGAACAAAAAAGGAGTCCTACAGGAGCGAACAAGCAGGCAAGTTTTAAGCTTGCTGCCCTTTGGCCATCTTCCTGCTTGATGAAGTGGAAGAGTAACTTATTTCACAAGGTGAAAGATGCACTCAATTGTGAGACCATTTGCCATGTCCCCCATCAATTTTGGAAATCTGCTACTTAACAGGGACCAGTTTTTATCCCTTCAAGGGATTAAAAATCTGAGTTCTTTCTGAGCACCAGGTCCCTTTGTACTTAGAGACTATTTGGTTTTGTATCAGCTGCTGACTCCTGGTTCAGACATAGATTTCTTTAGTGCCTTTCATGTGACCTGATGGGAGGGGAGGGCATATGGAATAAAAGTTCCTGAAATGACCCCAAATTAATCCTTTGAAGGATTTGAAAGTGCTGATCATTTTTTGAGGGTGTAAAGAAGTCTTGCTGAAACTGTTATGGAAAGTGGAGAACTTGGCTGTTTTGGTTTGAGTTTTTTTGTTGTTTTGGTTGTTTTGGTTTTTTGGTTTGTTTTTTTCTGTGAAGCTGCCTTGATTGTCTAGGTCTAGCTCATCCTGGAATCTATAGGACTAACCAGATCTCTGGTCAATGTGATTTAGGCTAGTTATTTCCTTGTTTTTTTAATCAAATTCAGATTTATTTTTTTATCAGTAAGAAAAATAAAACCCCTGGCCTGAAGTGGAAACAATTGGTAGTAGAGCATTGCCATCTACTGAGCAGCAGGGGAGGAACTGGGGGAAAAAAAAAATGCATCAGGTTCTCCTTCAGAAAATATTTGGCAGCAGTGATGGACGCTACTGCGTCTCATACTGTTTCCCGTTTTCCTTCCTATTGCTGGGATTCATTACATGAGACAGTGCAGCAGGGCTCTGCTTAGGTGGGATTGTGCTTGAGTGACAGGGAAGCCCTTTTTAGCTAGCCCCTGTCACTTCTTATCCTTTTCCTTTAGACCAATGGCTACTGCAAAGCCCTACAAAAGGCCAGCTTCTAGTTTAAAATTAATTATCCTGGCTATACTCATCTGGTTCCTATTAGTAGCTGTAGGAAAAATTTTATTTTTCCCTGCCCAGCTCTAGTCTCAATGCTGTGTGGACTCAGAAATATTTCTGATAATGCAGCGCTGTATTTCTTGGCAGCACCCTCCACCCACTGACCAATTGTTCAGTTCCAGTGTGATGGGAGGACTGAGATGACCCCACAGAGCCCTAGGATTTCTCAAGCCCCATAGGAAAAGGTCATCCTAAGATCTTACAGGATTCTTGCCATTCAGGCTCATTCTCATCCGATTTCTGCAGAGTCCTCTGGCTCTCTGAGCTGGGGTGGCTCTGTGGTATTGCCTCGCAGGGGGCTGTGGTCTCTTCTGAATTTCTCCTCTGTGCTTCCTTAATCTATAAAAGAAACAGTATGTTCAGCTTTGTCCCAGGCTAGTTTTAACCCTGCTTTTTTAGCTAGACTTGAAATACTGAGAACTCCATTCTTCATTGCAAATCCTTCTGACTTCAACAACATACTGATTAACCTCTGTCTTTACTGCAGGTGACAACAGAGGAAGTAAGGGAAAATAGCCTACCAGAGATCATTAGGAGCATCTCTCTGAGCTGCTCCCCAGTCTGCCAGCCTGGTCTGCTTTGTATCATCTCCAAATCATCACACCTTATGGGAGGAGCATGACAACGTGGGATAAAACTGGTCCAAGAGGTGAGGACGTTCTTGCGTCAGATGAGGATCTGAAGCTGACTGGGACTCTACGATAAAGTCTGGGCCCCACTCAATGGATTAGGAGCATCCTAGGTTGCCACTTACCTGTTGGAAGCCACGCTTCCTCACGTAGCAGTCTGCTAGCATCTGGTGAACATCTCTGGTTTCTCTCTGGGTGGAGGAAAAGAGTGGTGAGAAATAAATGCAGCTCTTTTTTGGAACAATAGATGTTTAATGCAGAAGCAGCAATGTGACATTTTTGTTAACAAATTTTGCCCACCTTCTGTTACAAACATTGGGGTTTTTTGTTATATTAGGCCTAATATGCCACAGGAGGAGAACTCAAGGGTGTCAGGATTGTCATAAGCATGCCTCGATTTGTTAAGCAGTGCTCCCAGGGAGCACTCCCTTCCCTCCCTCCCAAGCAAGCCCCAGCAGAACCAGCTGTCCACAGCTTTACCTGTCTGTGCATGCCTGCTGCTGTGGCTGGGGTGCTGCAAACCCCTGCTCATCATACTGACCCAGCTAGCTGTATATCCTGTGTTCGTGCTTCCCTGCAAACCAGTCTAGCTACCCTGGCAGCAGTCACTAGCTGAGACCTGCCTTTGAAGGCAAATAGACTTGTCTTTGAGCAAACACCCACCCACCTCTTGGCTGGACCCAGGCTGCCTCCCATGGCACAGTGAGTAATGAGTTAACTGTACTATGCTGCTTACTAAGGACACACTTTGTTTTATCTCCATCACCTACTTGGCTAATATTTAATATGAACATGGCATTCCAGTTTCCCCTTCCTTGTCAGGAAACTAGGAACTTCAAATGTGTGATCAGACCCCCTCCTGTCCCCTGCAGCAGACAAAACACAACGCCCAGATCCCTCAGTTTAATGGGAACTAGATCTTGGAGAAAGCACTTAAACAAGGGAGGTGAGAAAAAGCCCCACTCCAGGCCTCGAAAATGCAGCAGGGGTCTTTGGTCTAGATCCCTCCTTCTAATAGAAAAAGCCCCTGAAACCTAGGAAAAAATATTAATATAATGACAGAAAACAAAAGTAAAATATACAGCTTCCCTCTATTTCCATGCACAAGACTTTGAAAGGAGTTTAAAGGGTTTTTTTGGTAGTGGTGGTATTTTTGGTTTGGGAGTCTTTTGTTTTGGTGGGGGTTTTTTGAGTGGGTTTGGTTTTTTGATTTTGTTTCGTTTGCATTTTTTTTGGTCAGCTATGACTAATAGCTTCCTTTGAAAAGAAAAAAAATAAATCTCCCACATAGTTGCTCCACTTCAGCAAACAGACCTAAGAAAAATCCCATATGACTCAGAGGCTTTTGATAAAGCAGGCAGCTGCTTCAAATTCCCTTCAGTATTTTGGTAGCAGCAGGAGAGGTGCTTTGCCAAAACCCAACCTTCAATTACCATACTTTTTATACTGAAATACGGAGTGGCTGTATAATAGAAGAATACACACTCATACAAGTTAGCAGCAAAAGACTGAATGAAAACTCTGCTGAATGAGATTGGACTTCTCCCATTAAATTGGCAGGGTGTTCTCTTCCTTATGTTCAACTTTGGTTGCACGACTAGTTAGTTAAACTCATCTTTTTTCTCAGCTCTCTGCAAATGACTTTTCGTAGACAGTTAAAAAGTAGGAATGGGGGAAAAATACGTCTGTAATGAAATACCATGGCAAAGCAAACATTGTAGTTGCTGCATTTGGAGTTGTCCTGTGCTGCGAAGGTCCTAAGCTATTTTATAACTGTTTTAGAAGACAAAAAAAGAGAAGAATCTAAAATATGCATCTCAGAGGATGCTAGTAAAATTATTTTCAACTGTTCTTTTATACAAGCAGATGGTTTGTCTGAGGGCTGTCACCTTGCATGTACAGATCCTGGGATAGCCTCCCCGGTCTTTCCCCAAAGCAGCCACAGAGCAGGAGGGGAAGTACTGTGACCCTTGTTTTACCCACGGAGAATGAAAGCAAAGGAACACAGAGTAACTTCTCTGTCAGCACAGAGCAGGTCTTTCCCAGCTGAGAATAGCACTCAGACCTCCTGAATCCTAAGGAAGGATGTAACAGCATGGCTTCTTCTCTGACTACAGAGGAAAAGCCTTAACAGCTAGCTGGCTTCTTTTCTTTTTCAAATTTCTATTTACAGCAACCAGGATTTGCTGCACTTGCTAAATCGCAAAACATATGTTTCTGACAGTTATGGCAAAAAGGGGGAAACTACCTTTGTGAGTTCCTGGTTTTTCCCTGGTATAGCAGCAGCAGGTTTTTTCCCACCTTCCTTCTTTTCCTCCACGGTGCATTTTTTATTCCCATGAAGATGTGTCTCACCCAGGACTTCTGGTTGTGGGTGTAGAGATTGTGTTACAGAAGAGTCAGTCCCTCTGAAATGCAAGAGAGAGAAGACTTGGGAACCCAAGGGAGTCACTTTCTGCTCTGTGAGCATCTTGTAAGGAAGCTGCACATGAGCAGAGCAGTGTTGCGATGAAGTGATGTGCACGAAGGCTGCTATCATATCTCCAAATCAAGTAGGTGGAATAATTTAATGACTCGTGGTGAGTAACTGTCATCCTGCTGCACATGGGCACCCTTTGCTGAATCACTGCAGTCCAAACTCGTCACCTGCTGCAGTAACAGAGTTAGCATTTCCTGTGGTCTGCAGAGGATAACATGCAGGAGCCATATCACAGGAGGCTCGATGAGCCAGGGCAAGCCTCTGGCTGGAGCTGGTCTCTGCCAGCATCGTGTGTGCTCACAGAAAGCCAACCTTTCCCAGTACCTTTTGCCTTTCTAGTAGTGTGAGAGTGGTAACCCCAGCCCCTACAGAGAAGACTCCAGCCTCTGGGTCCCTAGAAATGCCTTCTCCTCCATGTCTGTCACCGAGTCCTCCAGCTGCAGGGTGCTTACCTGCCCTCCTTGCCTTGCTCTCTCGCTAACTGCTTTGCCCTTTGGGCCTGGCGCTCTTCACAGATGGCTGCATAGGATTTATCTGAAGGATGCTCACCCATCACCCAGACCCAGACATCATTGTCAGCACCAAGCTTCCATGTCACCGACTTCCCGTTGGCTGGAAAAGAAGCAACTCTTTGGCAACTGCTGTTTGCTCGGTGGCTCTATGCAGGGCCTGTGTCCCATGTGCTGTGCCCTCGTGTCTGCTGCCAATGGCAGAGCATCTTCAAAAGCAGCTTTACATGGGGAAAGCTCGGCTGGGATACAGCATACACCTCCCATTTCTTTTCATGGTACTGAAGCCAGGTCAGTGAAGGAGGCAACCACAGCATGTGAGGGAGGGCTGGAGAGGAGTGCTATCTTCCGAGCAGCTAGCAAGCTGTGTAATCCTAGCAAGGGGATTTCAGGTCTAAAGGCACAATGGGAACCCCCCTGCAGGTCTAGTGCCCCAGGACAGATGTTCAAGTCCATGGTTATTTTATAGACAGATTCAGAGACTCTATTTAGTGAGAAACTTAATGAGATGTATCTCCTGGGGGCAAGTGAGCCCTGTCTTCCCAACTAGGGGAGTTGAGCAATTTGGTTAAGGACAGAGTGTCTGGGCCAGGGAGTAAAACCACTCCGTGCCTTGCCAAAACTACCCCATCACAGGTGGCTTTAGTTACAGTTTGGAAATACAACTATAACATGTCCCTGGGACAAGAAATTACTCTAAGGACACATTATTTCTAGGACTCCTATTTCTAGGGAGCATCTGACTTGGCTAGATCTGTGCCAGAGGGGGAAGCAACCGGCAGGAAACTTACCTTTTCTCGGCAGTGGCTTCTTTGCTGAAGCCTTGTCCATAGCAGCTTCTCTTTCCTCCCACCGCCTGATCTGTTCCTGCCTCATCTTGAAGAAGAGGATCTGCTTCTGCTCCTCACTGAGTTCTGCCAGCAGGTCAGGATCGATGTACATCTCTGATAATATCTGTTTCAGCATGGCTGCGGGTTTCAATTACACACACTTGTGGTGATCTCCAGCGATCAGATCCTCTTCCTGGCTCCAACAAGAAAGAGTCCCTCCCTGCCTGAGCCTGGAGCAGGAATGCAGGCGTGCCAGAGTAATTATACTTCTGCCTTTTTTTTTTTTTTTTTTTAGCTCAGACTTCCTGCACAGACCAAAAAAAAAGGTAAATAAGTAGCTTAAAACCTGCTGTTAAGATTCCTTGAGTTAAGAGGTGAGCTCAGCTCCCACGCAGCCCCTGTCCGCTCTGCAGGGAGAGCTGGCCAGGAGGGACAAGTCCTGGAGTGGGGAGGTTGTGTTGATACTCTGATAAACCCAGCTGATAGTATATCAAAGAGAGAGCGCTGCCTGTTACAGTCATCAGAGGTGCGGCTTGGCTGTACCCAAGCAAACATTCCTGCTGGGCAAAGAATCAATGAACCCATGACTAGACGGCTCCTCCTCCTCCCAAAGAGGAAAACTTTGATGATCAAAAGCCCAACCTGCCTTGTTTTACCAAAGAAATATGGGGAGGGCTTTCAGCTCTGCTTTTGAGGTGGGAGTGGGAATTTTTGGGTGCTCCTGTCCATCAAAGGCAGCCTCATGGCAAGTCAAGAGAGTGTAAGCAGTGCAGCTGGTTTGAAGACAGACAACCTGGATGGTCAGCAGCTGAGGCAGCTCCTGGCGTGACCCGTCTAGCTGACTGCCATGTGGTGAGCCTGACATGGGACATCCCTGCCTGACAGGATGAAGCAGATGGGGAGAAGGAGCATCTCTGTTCCTGCCCGGGATAATGAGTTGTGTCTGGTGCACACCATCAAGGTATGAACACCCCCACAGCTATGCCTTGTGCCCATGGATTTATATTTACAAACAGGGGTTTACTGAAAAATTGGGAGCTCTCCTGTCACTTGGAAAGCAGTCAAATGAGAAAACAGAAATGTGGACTAAAGACCTTGAAACCAGCTCTTTTCCTTATCTTATCTTCATGAACTCAGGAAGATGAGAAGGTTGATTGGCAGCACTTTCAGTGACACAGGGAGGCTGATAGCCACATCTGAAGTGCCACACCAGAGCAGGGAGGCTGGCTGGCCAGGGGCGACACGGGCTTTGGGAAATGTTGCCAGCAGGCTACAAGGAAATGAAGCTAGTAGGCTTATTAGTGTGCTTCTGCACAAATCCTGTGAGTCTCGGGAACAGGCAAGCTAGGTCATAGCACAGTGAGTGAGAGGAAGGGGGTTGGTGGGGCAATAATGTGGAGGTACAAAGGGCACAGACATGGCAAAAGGACCTGTGCCAGTGTCAACTGGGAGTATATATTAAATACTGAAGTCAAATCAATTAACTGTCTTACAGGAGAGGGGCTGGATCCCTAGGGACCCAATTGTTGAAAGAAAAGTGTTGGGAGCACCTTCAGAGTATGACTGCTTGGCTTCTGCCAAATAAAATAACAGAGAAGGAGGTGGTAGAGCAGCCAGTGAGTGCAATACTGAAGCTTTCCAAGGAGCTCACACAGAGCACATTCAATTAGTTGAAATGGGGCTGCACAAGAGCAACCTTCATAAAGTCAGACTGGCAGGACAGTATCTGCTGTGTTGGTCCACCTGTCTCACCTCCATGCTGGGATCAGGCAGGCTGTCCAAAGCACCCCCAATTCTAAACATGGCTTGCCCTAAAACTGCTGGAGTCGGAGCTGGCTGAAGCCCCAGAGCAGTGAAGTCCCCACGCACTTTCATCAGGGAGAGCTGAAAAGAAGCTTGGAGCAGCTGGAGGAACTGTAGGCAGGGAGATAATGAGCTCATCAAGGACCTCAAGGCATGGACAGAGCAGGCCATGGTCCCAGCATAGCATTAGTTGCAGCAGAGGCTGGGAGCAGGAGTCCCTGGGAAGGTGCAGTGGCCAGGAGTTGGGGATGAGCATTCTCATTTTCGTTCTGTTTCTCTAGTTACTTTATATTTTCCCTATTTAAAAATGTTAACTTAAATCCAGAAGCAAGGAGCTGATGTTTCAAATCTGTATTGCTTTTGTTTAAACAAAACGGCTTTCTTGATTAAAAAAAAAGGCTTTTTGGAGCAGTGGTCCCATCTGGGCAATGCTTTGAGTATCCCTCTGATTGCAGAATTGTTCCAGCTCAGCAGCCAAAGGGGCTTTGGGCTGTCCTTGAGCCATGGGTGGTGGCAGCTGTAGAGAGGGAAGAGCATTTCATGGGGAGGGTCTTGGTTAGCAGTCCCTCATCCCTTGGGGTACCTGAACTGTCTGTTAAACTGCAAAACTGGGGGACACTGCTGGAGCATTGTTGTTTAAGCTTCACTGCCTCCTGCTCCTAAGCACTACCCAAAAGAGAAGTTGTTTGCAAACAGATCAGGGTGTTAGAGAAGCATCTTTAAGCAGAAATGGGTCCCTTAAACTTTTAGTTGTATATTTGAAGATCAGTTCAACACAGGATAGTACGAAGGACACTAATTTTGGGTCTTATTTTAGGTAAACCGATGTCTTCAGAAGGTTCTTGATGTTGCTCTGATTGTAAGGGACAAGACCATCTCTCTGTCTGAGCCCAAGGTGGGTTTTGTTTGGGGAAACCACCAGGGTTGCATCCTTTGTGGATCTGAAACAGTAACTGAGAACTGGATGTAGATCTGGGCATGGTCTGAGCATGATGGTCTGGCAGAGATGCCTTCCATGGGCCAACAGAAATTTATCATGATGTCTAAAATTGAAAGGGCTTTTAACAAAATAGATTTCTTGCATGTGGGGAGGTGAAATGCTTTTATTCCTGTCAAGTGAGAAGGTATCACTTGTGGTTTGTGTGGGCCAAACGCTAAGTGGTTTTGTTAAACACAGGACACTCATTATCTTGCCCAGGGGGAATAAAGGCCAGCCAGCTGGTCAGGCTCTGTCTTCTGGCTCTGTATCAGCAAGGTTACTTTTTCCCCAGAAACTCTTCAGGACAGTTGCAGCTTACAAGCCACAGGGGTGCTTGGAAAATAGGATGGTCAAATTTCATCCTGTAAGGATGTTCTTACTACAGCCGAGCAGGGGCTATGTGCAGCTCTAGCTGGCAGGAGCAGCTGGAACCAGCTGGAAGTGCAGATCAAGAGCTCGAGTCCTGCACCCTGCCTCTTCATACAGTGGTGAGCAGCTTCAGTCCACTTCACCATCACATCAGCCCTCCTCCTCACCCCTTGGCTGCGCAGGAGGTATTGGAAGTGGCCCAGAGTGGTTTACGTTGCAGAGTTAAAATCTGCAGCGAGCACAGCTCAGCTGGTTAAGTAGTGTTTCTTTCCCCTTCTCTCCCAGTACTGCCTCTTGGTGCTTTAGGTGTCCCTTCCTCACTCTGTCTGGCATGTGCTTCTGTCTTTGAAGGTTTCTTCTTGTATCTTCTGTATCCAACCTGATTCCCTCTGTCTGACTGGATTATGTTTCCACAAAGCACTTGGGAGACAGATAATTTGTAATGATTGCAAGTCTTTTCCTTAGTTACATCATGTCCCAGGAAGCCTAATTTATGAGAAGTCATCGCAGAGCACGTGCAGCATGTCCACGCTGCTCTGGATTCTCAGGAGTGGGAGTGGCTTTGCTATGACATTTACTTAGGAGGACATGATGTGCTTTGCCATATGCAGTGGTGACAAACTGGTCCCTCTTTTCACACCTGGGGACATGGCATGTTGGTGAGGTGGAAGGGTGCTCAGCAAACAAGTTTCATGGTATTGGTGCAGTTTTGTGGAGTTGGATCTCCTTGTAACATTGGTTGTAAGAGGAATTTATAATGATGCGTCCCAAAGGCACCCTTTAAAGCACCAGCTAACTGAACACTGGGAAATCAGATACGCATTCTGAGAGGTCTGTAGTATTTCTTTTTTAGCAGCCACTTCATTAGGTATCTTAGGAGCGGGAAGTCCCTGTAATATCAGTCATATGCTGTTCCCAAAGTTTGAATGAAAGCCACTTTACCGACACTTGGCCAGAAGTGGTTTTGCTGATGCTGTTCCAGCTGTAAGTAGTATATTTACAGCTCAAACTTAGGAAAGCTGAGGACTGCAGTAATGGCAGTGGGACCCCTGAGCAGGCAACTTGTAGGAAAACTCCGGCAGAGGTCTTGTTAAAATTTCTGCTGCTTTTATTTTTTTCATGGGAGTGATAGATAGGAGCGGATTTGGTAGAGGAATAGAAGACAAGAGTGGCCAAAATTGAAAAATTAAGTGGGGGTGGGGGAAAGCCAAAACAGGGCATTTGGGACTCTACCACTCACATATAAGATAGCTGACTTGAAAACCATAAGGGTAAATGCAGTTCAAAGGGTAAATGACCCTTCAAAAAGCAAGGTCACGCAGCATTGAAATCGCCTGCTGGAGAGCAGCCTTTTCTCTGTGCTCCTGTAAATCATCTACCATTAACAGGGAAAACACAAGTCCATGAACACACATAAAAGCGCAATTGCTTTGAGAAGAGCTGGCATGAGTTCCTGCTCGAGTGTGCAGTAGGTGACACTTCAACCACCGACAGGCTCACGGGACACCCCTGTCTGGCATCCTAATCCTGGTCCTCACCACCAAAGGTTCTCCAAGAAAATAAAAGACACACATACGTAGATGGGCATTTGATATTATTTACACCAATAAATCAAATAGGAGGGTGTAAAATTAAATAATGGACAAGTGCTCTCAGTGCACAGGCCTTCATGGGTTAACTGTCACACATCGGTTCATAAAACACACTTTTGTTAGAAAACATTTATGTTAGCAGCTGCACTGGCAAGGTTAAGACCAAAATATCCTTCTGGGCTTCGGGTTTTTTAAAGTCTTTGGTTGGTGGTTTATTTGTTTTGTTGTTGGGTTTGGGGTTTTTTTAAAATCCTCATCCTGTTCTAAGTAAGGGAGTGATTCATTCCTCTTTCTGTTTAATTTTGCTTCAGCCTACTGTTTTCCGTCCTTCCGTCCTTCAGACAGCAGGAAAACTGGTTCAGTCAAAAGAGCAGGAAAATAGGACTGTATAAGCTTGACTCTCAGAAGACAGAACCAGACCTGTTTGTATCTTATTTAGAATAAATAGATTCTGTGTAAGGCTGGCATATAACCAACCCTTCAAAGAACAAAACCAATGAAGTCACCACAACACGAACTACCTTGAAATTAACTGTACCTGAACTGACTTTCAGAAATGGTTTGTTGTTAATGCATTGCTTGGGCATTGTGGAAACAGAGGATAAAACACAACTCTTGTGTTGATGTTAATTCTATGAGGAGAAGGAAGGACTTTTAGTTCTTGCATGTAACTATAAAGTGCCTTTAAAACTAACCCATGTGTGACATCCCTTGTTTGCCTGGATTTGGTGCTTGATGCACAGCCCTGATTGCTGTTGAAAGGATTGAATGCATTGAGCAGGAAGTAAAATGGTGCCACGGGGTTCTAGCCAGTTCTTGGTAGAATGGGTACGAAAGGAGGTCTGCTCCCATTTCTGTTTGAAGCACTCAGGAAGATGAAAGCATCACACCTCACCACATCAGTGGTGCCAGGTGTCCCCCATGTGTGTCCCCCATGTCACCAGCAGCCCTCTGTGAGGAGCCAGTCCCAGTGGCCCTCCCTTCTTCTGGGCACACCTGTTCCCATGCCTTCCCCTTCCTCTGTCACCCCACAGCCTTGGAAACGCCTTCCTGGGCTCCTACCTTGAGTCACTCTCCCCATCTGTTTTTTTCATGAGGAAGCCCCCCCTGCCCAGCAAGGGGCAGAGCCCATCCTGGAGCTGCCCGAGGAGCTGTCCTTGGGCCAGCCCCATGCCGCAGTCCTGGGGTGCCGAGACCCAAAGCCTGAGGTGTTGGTATTGGCATTGCAGCTTACTGAGCCCCTCCAGCTCCCTGTTCACTCCTGTGCTCATGGGTTTCCCCCTCTTTTCTTTAGCCATGCTCTCTGCTAGTGCCAGGGGCACTGCCAGATTTCCAGTCCGTCCCCAGGGAATGTCCCAGCCGACGCATGCAACTCATCCTGTGTGTTGGCATCCTGGAGCTGATTTCGGGGCAATGGGTCTCCCTGGCCCACTGGGTGGGAAGTGCTGGGAAAGGTGCTTAAAAGGGTGAGACTCCATCCGGAGTTCTCGCATCCCCTGCAGAGGATCGTTAGTAGTTACTTCAGGCCTTCAGATTGTGCATTTTTATGTAGTTCTCCTGATTTCTCATTTTACTGATCAAGCTTTCTGCACAGCATTATTTCTGTCACAAGTTGTTCCCAGCTTTCTTTTCAGCGAGTGTGCCTAGCCCTGAGGCAGGGCTCTGTGATTTATCTGCATGCAGACACTGCAACCAATTTTTTTTTTGGGGGGTGGGATGAAGGCTTTGCTTAGACATTTTTCCTTGTGCTAGTGGGTGCTATGGCAGAGCCAGCTCCAGGCTGGAGGGGTTTGTTCTGCCAGCAGGCGCTCTGGAAAAGAACGGGGGAGAAGAAACCAGCGGGCACCTGCACCAGAAGGAGGGAGCCCGGTGGCCACCCGGGGAGAGCCCCAGCCCTGCCGGCCCCCCTTCTCCCTTAGGGGACGTGTTCCCCCAGCACAATGCAGGGACAGTCCCGGGGGCGACAGGGTCCCCGCTGGCCAGAGACCCTGCTAGCGGAACCCCGCTCCGCTCCCCCCGCCGGTCCCGCGGCCGCGGCGCCCCCTGGTGTGAAGCACCGGGGCCGCCGCGCACCTGCCCCGCACGGTGGCGCCAAGGGCGACACCGCAGCCCCCTTGGCACCGGTGACACCGGCAGGCCCCCCCTGCCCTCACCCCGCGGCGGCACTGCTCTCCCCCCAAGCCGCCCGTGCCTGCCTACAGCGAGGCTCCCGCCGCTCCCCCCGCGCCTCCCCGGGGGATGCCCACCCCAAAGTGCCCCACGCCCCGGCTCTTGGCCCTTTAAACCCGCTCCCATCCTCCGTGCCCCTTGGCCGAGCTGGCTTCCTTAACTGTTACCGCCTGGGGAGGGGCGGGAGGGCAGAGGTGCCAGCAGTGCCGGTGCCAGCAGTGCCGGTGCCAGCAGTGCCGCCAGCCAGCGCCCGCGGGATCCCTGCAGGTACGGCCGCGGCGGGAATGGGGGGTCCCGGGAGGCAGAGCTGTCCCCGCAGCTCCAGAACCCCATGGTACCCACCGAAGGGGCTGCAGCGGGGGGAGAGGCGATGCCGGGCCCAGCTGGCATCAGGCGCCCCGCGGTGGTGCCCTGCCGGGAGCGGGGCTTCCCCCCGGCACAGCACCCAGAGGGACTCCACCTGAGGAGGTGCTGCCCCGGGCATGGTCACACTGCAGGATCCAGCCCGTCCCGAGGAGCACGGAGGGGACCTGCCATCAGCCATGGGGAGGGAAGATGGGATCAGGGAGGAGCTGAGCAGCCTCCATGGCATCCCCCTCTACAGGACCTTCATCGAGGGCTGGCCTCAGGTGGAGGCTTTCCAGGCTCGTCCTGATGACCTGCTCATCGCCACCTACCCCAAATCGGGTGAGTGGCCCTGGGGAAGGGTGCAGGGGGGAAAGGTGTGATGCCACCCCTTGCAATGCTGTCCCTGTGCTGCAGGCACGACATGGCTGAGTGAGATCCTGGACATGATCTACCACGACGGCGATGTGGAGAAGTGCCAACGGGATGCCATCTACAACCGGGTGCCCTTCCTGGAACTGAAGGCCCCCAAGATACCAAGCGGTGAGCCCCCCAGCCCAACTGCCCCCCTCGGTTGGCTGAGGAGGGGGCTGAGCTGTGGTGGGGATGAGGGTGCGGAGGCTCACACCACTAAGCCCCCCTGTCCAACAGGCATTGAGCTGCTGGAGAAAAGCCCATCCCCACGGCTGGTGAAGACTCATCTCCCAGTCCAGCTCCTCCCAACCTCCTTCTGGGACAAGAACTGCAAGGTAACACTGCAGGTGCCTCCCACCTCTCTCCCCATCCTGGTGGCAGGGAGGGGGCACCACTCTGAACCCCCCAACCACATCCTTGGCTGTCCCCAGGTCATCTACATGGCCCGCAACGCCAAGGATGTCGTCATCTCCTACTACTACTTCTACCAGATGGCCAAGATGCACCCTGACCCTGGCACACTGGATGAGTTCCTGGAGACCTTTATGGATGGCAAAGGTGGGGACCCCAGTGTGACCACCCCAAAAAGACGGTGGCAAGGGCATCCTCCACCGCCCCACTTTTCAGCTAACCCCTTGGCCACATCTCGTAGTGGCCTATGGGTCCTGGTATGAGCACGTGCGGGGCTGGTGGGAAAAGAAGCAGGAGAAGCGGCTCCTCTACCTCTTCTATGAGGATATGAAGAAGGTGAGGGTGGGATGGAGGGGAGGGTGCCCCAGTTTCCCCCCCACCCCAGCCTTTTTGGCAGCCTCCTCATGTCAACTGCCCTGCAGGACCCACGGCAGGAGGTGCAGAAGATCCTGCGGTTCCTGGGCAAGGAGGTGACGGAGGCGACGGTGGCAAAGATCCTCCACCACACCTCCTTCCAGGAGATGAAGAAGAACCCTGCTGCCAACTATGAGACCATGCCCCCTGCCCTGATGGACCACAGCCTCTCCCCCTTCCTCCGGAAAGGTGGGGTTTTGCCAGTGCTGGAGGGTGTGGGAGGGGTGTCCCTGGGCTGTACTGCAGCTTCCATCTTTGGCTGCAACTATTTTGCGTGTGTCAGGATTTGCTTTCTCACCCCCCAGGGATCTCCGGGGACTGGAAGAACCACTTCACCGTGGCCCAAAACGAGCGCTTTGACCAGCACTACCAGGAGCACATGGTGGACTCTGACCTCCACTTCCAGATGGAGGTGTGAGGGGCTCATTCCCCTTCCCAGGGGGGGCTCTGATTCTCCCCAACCCCCCGGTTGGGGCAGGTGGGTCTGGACAAAGCATCCTTGTGCTGATTCGCTTTTCCCCCTGCAATAAATTGGGATAACTGGAGGGCAAGCCATTGCCTGCTGGGAAAGGTGGGGGGACTGAACCCCTTGAATTTTGGGCAGCAGCCGAGGGGCACCCCCATGCTCAGCGGGCGAGAGGATAGGTGCACAGCATGAGCATGGATTTTTAGCCAGTTGTGGGTGGGCATCACCGAGGGCGGGCATCCTCCCAAAGACCACCGCTGGCCCCCGACACCTTGGACCGCCCCAGGACCATCCTACCACGGTGTACGGAGGGAGCAAAGATCGGCAAACACTGGAAAAACCCCAAAGCGCCGGTGAACGCGCTGCCCATCCCCAGCTCTGGCGTGCGCAGGGGCTTTCATGCCGCCAGGCTGGGACAAGTTTCTGGTCACCCCAGGCTCCCCAGCCCGACCGAGCTCAGCAGCCCGCGGTTTGTGGAGCAAAGGCGAAGGGAAACCCTCCCTGCGGCATATCGCCTTGCTGGGCAACATCGCGACCCTTGCCGGATGGGGACCCCCCCCCCCCCACCCTGCGACTGCCGCCCCGGCCGCGCCGAGGCCCCCGCCGCCTTTCAATTCCGTTCCCGGCAGCGGCGGCACTCCTGCAGACTTTGGACCCGTATTTGAGTGCCTTGGGGCGGGGAGGGTGGGGGACACACCAGAGGCTGACACCCCCCGCCCCCCATCCCGCTAGCGAGCCCCGCGCCCGTGCGAGGAGCTGAGGATGCCCACGGGGGTGACCCCCGGATCAGGATAAGGTGATGCTCAACCCCCCCGAGACGTGGGTTGGGATTTCCTCTGTGTTTCCCTCTGCGGGCGGAGGCGGAAGCTGTGATTTACACACACACACACACACACACACACGCCATCTGTGTGTGTGCTGGGGTGCGCTGAGCACGGCACAGCTCATCACAGCCCCCTGGGGACCGTCCCCGGGGGCGCTGCGTCCCCGTTCCCGTTCGCCCCTTCCCTCCCCAGCCGGGATCCCGTCGCTCCGGGTCCCTCCCCAGTGACGCCCCTGGTGCCCCGCAACGCCAGGCACCGCCCCGCGCCTCCATCTTCCACGCGGGGACGGGAAATACCAAGTCCCGCCCCCCCTGACCCCCCCGGCTGCGGGCACGTCCGTGCCTCCCCCCGCCACAGCGCCTGACCGAGCGGCAGGTAACCGGGAGATCCCGGCAGGTAACCGGGAGGTCCCGGCACGGCCCGGGGGCGGCTCACTGCGGGGTGTCCCTGCCCGGCCAGCGGAGGGTCTGCGCTGGGGAGTGCGGGGTGGGGGGGCAGAGGGGCTCAGGGTCCCTGCAGGATGGGATGGGGGGACACGACGGAAAGCTGCCTGAAACCCCAGCCAGCAAAGCCCCTGCGAGCTTTTACACCCCAGGAAGAGCGCTGCCAGGTTGGTACGGGCAGCTGCCCACCTCCTGCGCCGGCCTGAGCCCCCCAGGGCTGGCTGCGCCCCTCCATGCTCCCAGCACCGCCAGCAGACCCCCAAAATCCCCACGGGAAGCAGGTTCCACCTGCCTTCATGGGACAGTTTCCTCCCCGTGGCTGGGATGGCTGGGCTCAACAGGGACTTTGGGGACCCTGGGGAATGAGGTGGCCCCTTGATGCTCCCCACTGCCATCCACCTCCCCGCATGTCCCCATCCCCAGCAGGATGGCCGATTCGGACACCTACCTGCGGCAGCCCTGGCGCATGGTGCACGGCATCCCCATGGTCAGCGCCTTCGCCCACAACTGGGAGCGGATTGACAACTTCCAGAGCCGCCCGGAGGACATCCTGGTGGTCACCTTCCCCAAATCTGGTGAGCATCCCCAGGCATGGGAAGGGAGGCAACTGCCTGCAGCCCTCCAGACTGGGACTTGGGGTGATGCTGAAAGGCAGCGCTGGTGGGCAGTGCCCCTCTGGTGCCCAAGAAGGGGCTCTGGTAGGAATGGCGCCAGCTGGACGCCTAACCTCTTCTCACCAGGCACCACCTGGGTCAGCGAGATCGTGGACATGATCCTGAAAGGCGGTGACCCTGAAAAATGCAAGCAGGATGCCATCAGCAATCGGGTCCCCATGCTGGAGTTTGGCGCCCCTGGGCAGATGCCAGCAGGTAGTAGGGTGCCAGGGGGCTGCAGGGAGCAGAAGATGGGGGGCAGGCTTGGTTTTGGGGGGGAGAACCCTGCTGGCAGTGGGAGCACCCCTGGGGGAAATCTTTGCAGGCACAGAGCAGCTGGAGGCCATGGCGTCCCCTCGCATCATCAAGACCCACATCCCAGCTCACATCTTGCCCAAATCCTTCTGGGAAAACCGCTGCAAGGTAACAGGCAGGAGGGGGCACACCTGGATGGACCCAGCAGAGTTAAGGGGGGGACCTGCCCTGCCAGGACCTTGCAAGTCCCCTCGTGTCACCAAGCTCTCTGTAGATGATCTACGTGGGGCGCAATGCCAAGGATGTGGCTGTCTCCTTCTACCACTTTGACCTAATGAACAAGCTGCACCCGCACCCTGGGACGTGGCCTCGGTACCTGGAGGAGTTCATGGCCGGCAGAGGTGGGACAGGGCACTTGCGCGTGCATGTGGGGACCCTGTGGGGTGCTGTCAGCCACTGACACCCCCTGCCCACTCTCCCCATGCAGTGGCATTTGGCTCCTGGTACGACCATGTCAAGGACTACTGGGAGCGGAGGAAGGAACACCCCATCCTCTACCTCTTCTATGAGGACTTGAAGGAGGTGAGGCACTGTGGTGGATGGTGGTGTGGGGACTGGGGGGGTGGCAGGAGGGGTGAGCACCAGCCTGTGTCCCGCAGGACCTCCGCCGGGAGGTTGCCAAGGTGGCCCAGTTCCTGGGGCGGGAGCTGCCGGCGGCAGCGCTGGACACCATCACCCAACACACCTCCTTCGAGGTCATGCGGGACAACCCCACCACTAACTACAGCGTAGTGCCCTCCCATCTCATGGACCAGGGTGTCTCTCCCTTCATGCGCAAAGGTAAGCGGCCTCAGGGGGCTCCCGGCACATCGTCCCCCCCATCACCCACTGAGCCCCATCTCTCCTGGCCCCAGGCACCACTGGAGACTGGAAGAACCACTTCACTGTGGCCCAGAGCGAGCGCTTCGACCAGGACTACGCGCAGAAGATGTCTGGCACCGATCTGCGCTTCCGCACCCAGATCTGAGGAGGCACCGCCTGACACCCCCCAAATGTGACCCGTGCTGATGGCAATGCCGCCATGCTGAGGGCTCCTTCCCTTCTCCTGGGACTGCTGGAGAGAAATAAAACACCCTCCCTGACCCCCCCTCCATGGGATGTTCACTATCCTGCGCCTATGCTGACCCAGAGGATTTTGTCAAAGCCGCATGCGGGGAAGGTGCCAGCTGGGCACGGACAGCGAGGCGTGTCCTCCTCATCCCCAGGCAGGGGACACGGGCTGGGACCTGTGGGTGGGGAGCGGGGCTGGTGGGGCCAGAGATATCTGTGGGAGGTCAGTGGCCACTGGCTTCTCCCTGCGCTTGCTCCTCCCTCCTGGCAGCCGCAGCATTGGCAAACATTGCTGCCCTCTCCTGCCCTGCCTCTTCCCTTCTCCTCCCCGTAAAACCTGCGGTGGGGCCCTGTGCCTCTCTGTCGTCTGCCGTCACCCTCCCGGCGTCACCCTCCCGGCGTCACCCTCCTGGCGCAGTGCAGCAAAACGTTAGGTGAGCCGAGTGCCCCAGGGCGCCCTGTGGGTTCCCTGCCTCTGCTTAGCTGTCTGGGGCCGTGTGCCGTGGGGTCCAGGGTGGTGGGTTTGGGGTACATTAGGGTGCAGCCAGCGCCCCTAAACCTCCCCCTGGGCTGGGGGTGCTGCGATAACCCCAGGGACCCGGTTTCCTGCTCCCATGGGGTGCTGAGGCAGGGGGAGAGGTGCCTGGCCTGGGTGATGCCAGCACCCTGTGGGCACCCCCAGCCCACCCCGGCGTACAAGGTGGGCTCCCACCTCTGCAGATGGAACCCCTGTCCCCAGTGGTGGGCACAGCAGCAGGGCTGTGGTGATCTCCAGTCCCTGTGCTGGCGGTGCCACTGCCACTGCTTGGGTGGGCACAGTGCCAGATGCCTGTGCTGCCCTGGCCAGCAGCTGCCCTGGGAGCGTGAGGGGGGCCCCTCCTTACCAACCAGCCCCCCCATGCCTCCCCATCCCCAGCAGGATGGCCAAACAGGACGCCTACCTGCGGCAGCCCTGCCTCATGGTGCACGGCATCCCTATGATCAACGCCTTCGCCCACAACTGGGAACGGATTGACACCTTCCAGAGCCGCCCAGAGGACATCCTGGTGGTCACCTTCCCCAAATCTGGTGAGAGTCCCTGAGCCCACCAGATGTGGTGGTGCCAGGCGGGCAAGCATGTTGTACAGCTGGGACCTGCTGCCTGGGGGCATGCAGCACATTTGGGGCTGTTGGGACAGAGCTGTGCAGGATTTCCCTTCGTCCCCACAGCGCCGGCTCAAGGACTGGGGGTAGTCAGTGCTGAGCCCCCCAGTGCTGCCCTGCCCACCCCCCTGGTGTGATGCTTTCCCCAGGCACCACCTGGGTCAGCGAGATCGTGGACATGATCCTGCAAGGCGGTGACCCCGAGAAATGCAAGCGGGACAGTATCAGCAAAAGGGTGCCCATGCTGGAGTGCTCTGCCTACGGGGAGATACCTGCAGGTAGTGGGGTGTGGGGGCTTGGCTGTGGGCATCCCACCAGGGGTTGAGCCTGGGGGAACTATGCTGTGGGCTTGCTGGGAATGTGCTTTGGGGTCCCCTAGGGACGGACCTGTTGGTCACCACGCCCTCACCCCGTGTGGTGAAGACCCACCTGCCTGCACGTATCCTGCCCAAATCCTTCTGGGAGAATGGCTGCAAGGTAACCCCCAACCCTGGTCTCTGCCCCGGGGGGCATTGCAGCCCCTCTGTTCCCCCAGAGCAGGACTCCCTGCTGCTCCCTCCAGCATCCTAAGTGGTGTCAGGAGCCCTAGGAGCTGGAGCATCCCCCCCGTTGTGAGTCCTGGGGCTGCCCGTCATACCCCATGGTCCTTCTGCAGATAATCTATGTGGGACGCAATGCCAAGGATGTGGCCGTCTCCTTCTACCACTTTGATCTCATGAACAAGTTCCAGCAGCACCCTGGGACATGGGCCCAGTACCTGGAGGAGTTCATGGCTGGCAGAGGTGGGACAGGGTACCCCTGAGGGTGGTCACCCCATATACCTCCTACAGTCCCCCCACTGACACCCCCTGCCCACTCTCCCCACGCAGTGGCATATGGCTCCTGGTACGACCATGTCAAGGACTACTGGGAGCGGAGGAAGGAACACCCCATCCTCTACCTCTTCTACGAGGACTTGAAGGAGGTGAGGCACTGTGGTGGATGGTGGTGTGGGGACTGGGGGGGGTGGCAGGAGGGGTGAGCATCAGCCTGTGTCCCGCAGGACCTCCGCCGGGAGGTTGCCAAGGTGGCCCAGTTCCTGGGGCGGGAGCTGCCGGCGGCAGCGCTGGACACCATCACCCAACACACCTCCTTCGAGGTCATGCGGGACAACCCCACCGCCAACTACAGCATGGTGCCCTCCCACCTCATGGACCAGGGTGTCTCTCCCTTCATGCGCAAAGGTAAGCGGCCTCAGGGGGTTCCCAGTGCATCGTCCCCCCCATCACCCACTGAGCCCCATCTCTCCTGGCCCCAGGCACCACTGGAGACTGGAAGAACCACTTCACTGTGGCCCAGAGCGAGCGCTTCGACCAGGACTACATGCAGAAGATGTCTGGCACCGATCTGCGCTTCCGCACCCAGATCTGAGACGGCGCTGTTGCATCCCCCAAGCACCCCCACCACCCCTGCTTCCCAGCAGCAGCTGCAGCACCCCCCCAGCCTGTCTGTGTCCCACCGGTCTCCCTTTCTGCGGACTTTTGCAAAGCTAAAGGGTTTTACTTCTCCCAAATTTGCACCCATGTGAAAGCTGCTGCATTACTACAGAGTGCTGCAGGGCCTCATCCCACCTCACATCGCCCCAGCCCCACGCTGCCTGCCCGGGACATGCATAGGATACGCCTGTGTGGCTCCTTTTGGAGGAATACAAAAGCCAGTGCGAGGTACAGAGGTGTTTCCAGCACACAATGAATAGAAGTCGTTAGAGCAGAGACAGGTCTTACCTACCTGGATAAGTGGAGAGAAAACAAAGAGCAAAGGCTAAGATACAGAACTGTGATCCCTCCTTGGAAGAAATGTTATTTTAAGTCATAATAAAATAATTGCAAATGGTTTCTGGTTCTCTCTCAGGTGCTGGGAGTTGTATGACGCAATTTGTTTATCGCTTGGTTGTAGTGATTTGTTACAGAAGGACGCAGCAGGCTCTGAACCTGGATGTCCCCTCTTACCTTGCAGTCTCAATACAAACAAAACTGAGCCAGAGGTGCCAGAAGGGGAGATGATAAAAATAATCCAGCTAATTACAGACAGGAGCAGAGATACCTGAAATGGCAGGCAGTGGCTTCAGCCACCTCTGTTGTACAGAAATGATGCTGTGTAGGGAAGCAGCTCCTGAGCCAGACATGGTTCCCTGTGTCTAGTCACTGTGTAGTTTTTGTTTTCTACAAATCTGGCTTTGAAACCCTGACTCCCGTGACATCCACCACATCACATAGCACGTTGTACCTCCCCTGGGGATTAGCACTTTTTCCCCCACAACTTGTTTTTCGGTTGGGTTTTTTTTTTGAGGTCCCATTCTTCATGCACTGAGATACTACCAGCAATTCATCACATTCACCTTCCCTGTCCTTCGAGACTCTATATGCTTTCCTCATAACACAGCCTCCCCCAGCTATGTATTTTTAGGCTGAAGGCATCTTAGTCTATTCAGGTGCTGCATTTCCTTTGCTGGTTTATCTCTCAGCCCCTCCACATCATGATGTCTTGCTACAAGAATTTCCTTTTATTCTTTCTGTTGCCATTTGGCACCACCAGTATGTGTTTTGGCCCCCCTGCTCTTGCCAAAAACTGCTCTTCTGCTAATGTCAACAACTTGTTCCTCTGTAATTTGTACCAGGGATTTTCTTCCCTCCCTAAATCTCTTGCACACCTGTTTGTTGCTGCTTGGATATAAAGCCAGGTCTTCCAATTTTCCCTGCTTTTCTTCTTAGATGTTTCCATTTGTGTGGAAACACAGAGATTTGTCTTTTGTTTCTCCAAAGCATCTCTGGTCTGTTAGATGACTCTAATGACATCTCTTTCCTCTTCACAATTAAGATAGCAGCTCCTGTAAAATGTATAGGAGCATCAAACACACTTTAAGAAGTGCTTTTGTTCACTACTTTCAATGAACCATTTTTTTTATTATTTATATCTTCTGTCCCTGGGCTCAAAGTGCAATCCTAACAGCACCTGCCCTCGCTGCTGTAGATATGGTGCTTGTTATCAGCTGAAGAGATGCAACATAACCAGTGAGGGGAGGCTAAACCGGTGTGCCCCAGAAGTTTTGTGCAGACCCAAACTGCTAAGACCCCGGGAAAGAAACAAGTATTTGGTTATGAGGTCAGGGGAGGGACCGCAGAAGTAACTTTGCCCTTAAAACCACCACCTAGCAAATCAGGGCAGGATGAGTGCAGGTCCCTCATAAACACCCTTGTAAAAACAGGACTTTGAATCCCTTGATATGAATGCAGTGCCTCTCTTCCTGCTGCTTGTCGATGCTGAGGTGTACACATGGTGGGTGAAAGCCCCGCTGGGGACAGAGGAGCCTTCCTCCTCATGGCCACACACAGACACCCAGGAGCAGAGCCATGGACCACAGAAAGGGTTTCCTGCTGGCTTAGAGGCAGGAGCTCAGGGAAAGTCTTTGATGCTCACAGGAAGAGTGGCCAAGTGTGCTCCCATATCACATACAGAGGTCCAGACATCTGAGCTGATGACATCTAAACCAGAAAATGTTCTTCTCTCTCACTTCTCCAGCCTTGAAACAACCCAGCTGCAGCCCCAGCCAAAATCCCAGCCATGCCTCAGGTGCAAACAGAGGAAGAAACATAAACCTATGCTGGTGAAATAATCCCAGGGGTGAAATGGCATCCTTCACAGTTACGAGGTGAAGCCCAAGTCCAAACCTCCAGACCTGATTTCCTGGGAGCAGAGGGGGTGCCTCTATTTGCCTCCCAGAGAGACATGCAGAAACACTCCTCCACAGTCCAATTAGCAGGAGATGAGGTGCTCCCCTCTGCATCCCAGACCGAGCAGTGATGGATGAGCAGTCTCTGCCTTCCCTACATGCTGGAACACAAGAGGAGTCGTGGTCACAGGCAGTACTGGCAAGAAGGCTGTCTCTGAGAATATGTGCCAAGGTGCAGACTTCCCACATGGATATATATACCTCTGGGGAATAAGTGGCAGGTGTACTACTTGTGTATGAGGCCCAGGTACAAACCTCATGCTAGCAGCTTCCAGCGTCAAACAGCAAAACTTCGCTCCTGCAAGGCACAGATGTGACTTAGGACCACAAGCTGCATCCGAGGAAGAAAAAGTTACTCCTGATAAATTTCCCCTGGCCAGAGATGAGCTTTGCTCTGCTTCCAAATTTCTTCCTTAGACCAGAAAGGCGGCAAAAAGCTGCAGTATAGCAGTAGGGTTATGTACAATTTGTGGATTCAGTCAAAAGTTAGCAGGGACTTCAATTTAGTTTTTGCAGAGCTATGAACACATAAATGCATTACAGCATGTGAATATGTTACTACATGGCTCAGTGCAATGGCTGCTGGCCAACCATTCAGGGGAACCCCTGCACCATGATAGCCTGGTCTTTGCCCAGCTCCCTGGTCCAGCAGCACGCTCATTCACTAAAAGAAATCATTGACAAGCTGACCTGGCACAGGGAAAGACTTGGCATGGGAGGATGAGCAGTAAACACTCGTGAGAAGGTGGGAGGGAGAGAGCAGCTGCCCCTTTCTGGGCAAATGAGCCATTAGATGAGTCCCATCATGTCTATACCCTTAGTATTACAGATTTGCCCATCTCCATAGCAGTCAGCTTTCCCTCGGGGGTCAGACAGGAAAATCTTAAACTGAATCAATGGAAACAAGTGAAATGCTATAAACCTAGTGCATGGTATTTTGTTCTTATAGCTGCAAGGTAGGGGTATAAAGATACAATTTAGCTGAGAAAGGTGGTTATGGTAAGGCTATTTCAGCTCATTAACTTTTTCTGGAGTTTCCTTATTACCCCTGGGGATTACATGGGAGTAGGCGTTTTACTGAGCACTTGCACATGTGCCTCTGCAAAATTGCTCAATCCGCTCACTTCTCTCTCTCTGTACCCAGAAATTAGCCAACCTTGGTATTTTCCCCATCCAGCCTTTCCCTCTCCCCACCCCCCAAAATGATAGTCAAGACTTTCAAGGCTGCCTTCAGCCCAGAAGCTGCTTTATCAATATGTAAAAAGGAAATCAAAGAGTCATTTGGTGCTTCTCAGGGCAAAAGCTTCCCTTTCTACCCTGGCACTGAATTTTTGAGGTGCTGGCTGGCATCTAGGTTTTCTAGAAATAAAGGTGCCATGTGCACCGTAAGCCCCACTCAGCAAAATGGTGAAGAGCCCTGTATGTGGAAAACACCAGTCTGTATTGCCTAACTAACTGTTGCATAACTCACCTTCACCTCGAAACGCCTGTTGTTATTTAACAAGGCTGAAGGTTGCATCAGTGTCTGCAGCACTTCTGCTTAGTAATGCTAGATGTTTCACACAGACACTTAACACCATCTACTTTCTTCAGCTCCACTTTTCTCTCATTTACTGGATTTTGTCCTTTAATCCTCTCAAAATGCTTATCTTCTCTGCAGTAAGAGTAATCTGAGTATTGTCTTTAAAGCTGGCCATGGAAACATCACAAATTTAACCCTCTGGTTCCCCTAGTTACAGCTCTCATTTGCTATGGAGGAATCAGTTACTGAGGGGTTACAAATGAAACCCATGTTCCCATCTGCCCTAACCCACATGAACACAACCCTTCAATGGTTACTGGAAAAGCTTTCAGTTTCTTACAGGACTTTCCCAAATAAGCTAAATTAGCCTGAAAAAAATATAAAATTATCCTGAATACAAAGGTCTATGGAGAACTCATAGTGAAACTCCTGGCTGTAAGGCCAAATTACTGTTGAAACATGCTGGCATAATTGCCCTGAAATCTGAGGGTTTAGAAAAATTCAGGTTGAATATTATGGACAATATTTAAAAACCATGGAGGTGTATCTTTAGATTCCTGTATTTTCAAGTCATTAAAAACTTGCCTAGATCTCCAGAATCCAGGGCCACACACCCAGCACAAGTAACATACCAATTTTGGAAAAACTCTGCAAACAAACCACAAGATTTTCTCTTTGTTCCTGTAGACAGTTTATAAACAAGTCTATTACTTAACAAACAATTTTGTTTTGCTAGCTGGGACCCTAAAGGGAATGAAAAATCTTTTTAGCAGTCAGACACCATATTTCTGAGCTACAGGGTGCAAAGTCCTCTGAGAATTTGGCTCTAATAACATTATAATATACCCTAGCATGGGGCAGAGCATCTTGACTATTAAATTACTGGAGCATTACAAAGCAATGAATAATCCCAGAATATATGCCTTGTTGTGATCATCCCAGATTGTATTACTTCCTCGTTTTGAAAAGCCCAGTTCAGAGGGTAACTTATTTAAGCCCCTTCTGCCCGATACCAAACTTTGCCAGAGTAGCCCAGGCACAGAGGAGGGGAGCAGCAAGCAACAGAAGCAAACCGGTGTAGCAAATTGTACCTTGCAACTCAGAGCACGGTGCTCACATACCTTGGAAGACTCCACTAGGTAAGAGTTTTTTGCTGCATGGCATTCGTTCCCCAAATTATCATTACCCCAAATGAGCATATCATTATATGCATGGGTTGTAGCTGTCATTTTGGCTCCTTGTAGTTAAGAGCTCCTTCCAGGACATAGCGCCTTACATTCAAGCACTGACTTTCCAAGTGAGAGCCACCCTTGAAGATGCGAGTTTTGCTCTGAGAAGCACCTTTAGGCACCACGAGGGCCCCAGACCCATGTTTAGACACCTGAACTGAGCCCACAACATGACCAGGTTGACAGTGATGTGCCCCAGACAGTAGCAATGAGCTCCCTGCATTAAGAGTCATCTGGGAGCAGTTGGAAACCACCTCTTACATATCAGAACAAACTACTGGCATTATCATCACCCAAATGAAGGATGTGCTGCCTTCTCTCAGCATGGGAAACATCAGCACTTCTAACATCTCACCTTGAAAAAGGATGCTGCTTCCAAATCAGCCACTTAAGTGTACCCTGTGGCCTCTTCTTCCTTGGTCTGCCTGTGGAATCGTTAGTTCATGGGAGCAATGCAAGTGATTTGTCTGAGTATCAGAGCTAGCAAACAGGGTACTGGCTCACTTGCAGTTTCTTCCTCTGTAAAGATGCACCAACTTGAATTAATGTTGAAGCCTGGAAAGGCAGCAGTTCTCCACAGGGGGCTGGGGCATGACTGCCAGTAATTCATCTTATTTACCAGCAGGGACATGGCTGTAGAAGGGTTGAGGAGGCTTAAGGATGCCTGTGGTATATTTTACCACTGGTAGTTCCATCATAGGTGTCCCTCCACCTTGTGTTGCTCAGGGCCCTTGCCCCAAGTCTAGCCATATCTTCAAGCAACCAGTCCCTGAAGCACTGCTGCCTGTTGGCTAAGTAAGCCCCTGTTCTGCTTCTGGAAAGAAATGTGGAGAAAGCTGGGAAACCTTCAGAATAAGAGAAATATATCTCTAAGTACAGGTAGGTTTGCTGTCAAAAGTAATTAAAACATTACAGTATACAGATACCACTGCTCTCGCAACTGAAAACAGGCATTTTAAAATGAGCTGTGGTCATACATTCCCAGCAAATCTCAGTATTTCTCCAGTGTTGGCAGCAGTGCCACTTTACTCGCTAATAACTATAGTAAATCTGCCAGCATTTACTGATACAGTAATTACACAGCTAGAAGAGATCCCATGTTACTTGCTTTTACTTCATGGTAAGGATTCCTCACAAAAACTGCAAAAGGTATAAAAAAGTAAAGGATGAAATTCTTCTTGTGCAAAGGGAGCAGCTTGAAGGCAGACCTTTGACAGCAGCAGGGACTGCTGCCACCCTGCTAACCAGGGAAAGGAGCTCTCTCAGGGGGAAACTAACAGGGTAGAAGGCAGAAAGGGAACAGTGGATCACCAAACATTCTTTTCTGTTTTTTCAGACCTGAGATCAAACTTGGGTTTTAAAGGCTCCACCTGTGCAACAGCAAACTTGCTTTTGCTAAGAGTGCTAGTAAAGTGCCATCAAACACAACACAGAGCTGCAGGACTCCCAGCTGGAAGGGAAAACTCCCAGGCCTTAACGCTGCCATGGCCACAAAAGCCACTGGCTCTAAGAAATACCTCCAGCTACTCCTTTTTCAGGTCGCTCTTCTAGGGCCTGTCTTCTGCGGGAACGTGTTGGTCTGGCCAACGGAGGGCAGCCACTGGCTGAACGTGAAGATAGTTATTCAGGAGCTAATCCGCCGTGGGCACAGCGTTACCGTCCTGGTATCCAACGCTTCCCTCTTCATTCAGCCCAGGGCTGAGGCCACGGAGAAGTTTGAGGTCTATAACGTGCCCTTCAAGAAAGACACTGTTGAGAAGCTGATCGAGGATGTAGTGGCACTGTGGCTGAATAACAGGCCAACCATCTCGACCTTCTGGCAATTTTACAAGGAGTTTGGAAAACTGTCCAAAAACTGGCACCAGATGAACCGGCTAATGTGTGATGCAGTGCTAACAAACCGAGAGCTGGTGGCCCACCTGCAGGCGTCTAGCTATGACCTACTGCTGTCAGACCCAGTGACCCTCTGCGGGGATCTCCTGGCTCTCAAGCTGGCCATCCCCTTCATCTACTCGCTGCGCTTCTCCCCAGCCTCCACCGTGGAGAGACACTGTGGCAAGATCCCAGCCCCACCGTCCTATGCGCCTGCAGCTCTGTCTGAGCTCACCGACCGCATGTCCTTCGGCGAGAGAATAAAAAACTTTGTGTCTTACCACCTGCAAGACTATGTTTTCCAGACCTGCTGGGGAGAATGGGATATCTACTATAGCAAGGTCTTAGGTAAGCCTTCTGCTGCTTCACTTCTCATTACACAGCCTCCCACCTTATGACCTGCAGAGTAGGAACCTCGCAGGATCGCAAAGTCAAGGTGTGAGAGAGGTCAGCAAGAAGTTTGTCATGTCCCTGTGTGGGAAAGGGAATGAGCCACCAGGGTCCATCGGTTGCACCCACTCCCTTGTCAGGCTGCTGTGTTCTTGTGCCATTGCATTGAGACAGGGATCCATGGACGTCCTAATTGATGGATTTGACTTCAGCCATCATTTTTTTTTTAATGTGGAGGTTAAAATAACTTCCACACCATATAGGGCCCTTGGCAAGGGAGCTCAGCTTTCACATTTCCCCCTCCAATGACTGCTTGCACAGAGAGCAGCCAAGAACAGGGCCATTTTCCTAATCCAGGGCACCATAACAAGGAGAGGGGAGCTGGTGAATTGTGAGCCAGCCCCACCACCCTCAGTAGCAATACTGAAATGCATTGTGGCTTTGTAATAGAAACTTCAGTTATGTCACTGGCCATATAAAACCAATCCTCTCTACACAAAACAAGTGTTATTTAAAACATACTCGCCACCCACAAACAAACAGTGAAAGCGAGAAGTCTTCCTCTGCAGGCTTTTCTTCTGGACTGTTTGGAGTGAATATGTAGAAAAATATGTTTATTTAAATATTAACCACATGTGATCAACAGCAGCAGGGATTTTTACTGACCTCACATTAAGCTCATGAAAAATAACACTTGCAAATCTCTCAGGGTTCAATTGCCTGCAAATACCTGCATGCTGCAGGACTCCACTGTTGTCATGCACACAGCAGATGAGGTATCTCAGCTTGGCTTCTCACAGCTCAACTGCTTCCATCACCCTCATTTTCACCCTGGAAAGCATGCTCTAGGCAGCACGTAAGCTGTAGCAAAAGCCTTGCACAACATTAGGAACACATTGCATAACAGAGCTGGGCAGAAGCCCAGTAATGATGATTTTTAGCACAGTGAATAGGAGTTACATTATTTCTTAATCTCACATCAGAAGGGTGGCCATAAATAAAACTGTTTAACAGATTTTCTGGTTCAATTTATGGTTCATAATTAGCACGTAATGGCAGGCAGGACAGCACACAGCATCACTTACCAGCTCTGGCTTCCTGCAATGCATGGTCTGAAGAGGCAAGTTCACATGAGGACAGTCTTACTCTGATACTGGAGTCACTTGCTGTGTCGTTTCATCCACTTTGAGACAACTTTTAGCTGCAGCCCTGGATCACCACCTTAAGTGCACTGTAAATGGATGCTCGATGGCTTTATAAAGCAAAAGGATGCTCACAGAGTGGGTAAACATCTTCACTGCATACCCAGCTGTGCTTCAAAGAGCCAGAAGAATTAAAAAATCACCTCTTCTACCAAACAAATGACTGTAGCCAGGCAGGCAGGAGGGCCAGGATGACCAACAGGACACAACCCTCCCTGGGACTGACTGCTCCCCCCACTGCTCCGGAGGAAGCACATCTTCCAGCTTCACCAAGCTATTTACCACTAGATGGTGCCAGCTGGCCCCAGTCACGTTTCTCCCCAGGAAAACAAGCCCGCGGTCCAGGAGGAGAATTCACACCAGCTACTTTCGTCCCCCTGCCCTCCGGAGCACGGCGGCGTCACGCGGGCACAGCCTTGCCGGGAAGGCTGTGGGCACACCGCCACGCCGGGAGGCAATGGCTGGGAAGGAGGTGGCAGTGCTGTGGCTGCTGGCCGTGTTGGGCCGGAGCTCCGGGGGAAAGGTGCTGGTCTGGCCGGCTGACAACAGCCACTGGCTGAACATGGAGTACATACTCCAGGAGCTCGTGGTCCGGGGCCACGAAGTGACTGTGCTGCTGCCTTCGTGCTTCCTCATCCTCAACTCCACAGAGCCCTCACCCTTCCAGTTTGAGGTGGTTGAGGTGCCGGTCACCAAAAAGGAGATGGCTGCCTTACTGGAAGAAGCTTTCTATTTCTGGATTTACCAGGAGAGAGAGCTACCTGTCTGGGAAAGTTTTTACAAGATAGCTCAACAGGTGAACAAGATGGCAAACGCAACCAAAATCATTTGTGATGAAGTCCTGAAGAATGAGGCGCTGCTGGAGAGACTGAGGGCATCCACCTTTGACGTCCTCTTGGCAGACCCGCTGACACCAAGTGGAGAGCTGTTTGCTGAGAAGCTGGGCATCCCCTTCGTGTACACCATACGGTTCTCCATAGGCAACACGGTGGAGCGGCTCTGTGGGACACTCCCAGCACCTCCTTCCTACGTACCAGCCACCCTAAGCGGCCTGACAGATAGGATGTCCTTCCTGGAAAGGCTAAAAAACATCATCTCCTACACCTTTCTGGATATTGTGTATCATTACCTTCTCTGGGGAAGTTGGGATCAATACTACAGTGATGTTTTAGGTAAGGCTGCTCTTCTAGAAAGTATATTTGTTGTATACACAAGAGTCAATGCTTAGAGGTTAAGGCACAAATTAGGAGCAAGACAGCCCTGAACGCACTCTTTTTCCTCCAAAATTCCTGTGTCTCAAGTCAAACAACCCAGACAAGTACAAACATTACCTGTTAATCCTCTCCTGCTAAGTCTGTACAGGTACTTCTAGCATAGGTAGAACAGTGCTAAACCCACTTGAAACTGAGCTCATCAGTCATATTCATAGATGAATCATGACAAACACTATGAACAGGAAAGGAATACTATATACACACCAAACACTAGCACCGAATTAAACCTTCTGAAGTAGAAATAAAAAATGGTTTGGGAAAGCTATGCAATACTACCTTTTTCCTTCTTGCACCCTTCTTGCTTGCTAGCTTACCTCAAAATGAAAGATAATGGTTGCCTCTGGTCTTTTAAAGGCTTGGGAGAGCAGTTGAGCCCCCAGTTTGCAGTGATAAAAGGCCCTCAGCAGAGACAGGGTTCTTTGCTTTTCTGAAAGTGTCTAAAATAAATATTAGAAGACAGTTGTATTTTTTCCAAGTTTTTTTTTTTCTTTTTTAAATAACAGTTGCATAATTATTTTCACATTTTGCTCTAGGTTATTATTATAATGCTTAAAAGGAAACAGGGCAAAGATACATGCATTGCTGGGGGGCAGATAACATGAATATTACTGCAAGATGAGGCTCTAAGTGGTTTTATTTATATTTCACTAGTAGTGAGTAATTCTGCTGAGAGCTACGTTGTTGAGATACCCTACTACTAGAGTACCTAGCTGTGTGTTTCCTAGTGTTGCTTATCATGTTTGACAGAGACTAGAAAATCTTATGCTGGCGGAAGCATGGTTTGCTGATCTCCTGTTGTGTAAGCCTCAGACCTGCTCGGATCTTTTGTTGTCTTTTTTGTTGTTAAATGTGGGGTTTAGCATTTCAGGCTCCATGTGCAATACCTGTTTTGTTAGCTGTGTTACCTTAGCTGTTCTCTACCCTGTCTGTGATCTGCTTTGATCTGGAGTGCATCTACTGCTGAAGGAGGTATGAAAGGAAGGGTCAGGCATCTCACAGAAATGGGGCAATGCCCCAACTCTTACACTTCTTTATGGTTCTTATTATTCTAGCTGCTTTCCTAGAGCTACCTAAAGGCCTTTTCAAGTGATGAGGTTGAAGCATGATGAAAGACTGATCGCTGCACTGTCAGTCTAGTGAGGGGAGCTCATGTGGTGGTGCTGAGCTTCTGGAAGAGTGCTCAGGCCCTGTTTAGACGGACAACCAGCTTTACAGTTAGGTTGTTTCTTACAGGGCAAAAAAGCAAACCTAGGCTGCAGTCAAGTGAATGGGGTTCATCTTGTGGCTGTCAAAATAGTCCCACAGGCTGCTCATGTGCTTCCTCTAGCCTGAGCTCCTGCTTGGTACAGGAACGTGTACCTTCACCTTGAAGATCTGGTATGAGGGTATACTGATTTGGGCCGGAATAGAATTAAATTTCTTCATAGTAGCTCGCATGGGGCTATATTTTGGATTTGTAATGAAAACAGTGTTGACAACACAGGGATGTCCGGTTGTTGCTGAGCAGTGCTTATAGAGAAACAAGGCTTTTTCTGCTTCCTCACACGGCTCCTCCCAGCGAGTGGGCTGAGGGTGCAGAGGAAGTTGGGAGGGGACACAGCTGGGTCAGCTTACCCCAACTGACCAAAGGGATGTCCCATACCATCTGATGTGCTCAGGAAAAAAAAGCTCTCAGCGTCGGGGGCTAGGTTTGCCAGGGCTGCTGTTGCTCAGGGACTGACCGGGCATTGTTTGACTGGTGGTGAGCAATTGTTCTTTTTGCATCTTTGTGGTTTTATTTTTGTTGGGTTTTTTTTGCTTATTAAGATGTCTCTATCTCAACCCAATAGTTTTCTAACTTTTGCCCTTCCTTTTCCCCTCCTACTGCGGGGGAGAGGCTCTGTGGTGCTTTGCTGCCTATCAAGATTAAACCACAACACAGGGAAAAAGGCTTTTGGTCTTCACGTGCTGCAAAAAGCACTTTGTAGTGAGCAGAAACAGGAGTAGCCGTTATTTTGAGATTAGCTGTGGTTCTGCAGGAGACTCCAGAAGGGGATTTGCTGTTTGTGTTGTTTTGTTTCTGACGCGGCCTCTTGCCAAGCTTGGCACCAAGTGGATTTCACTTTTATTGGCTGGCTCTGAAGTGTGTTTGCACACTGGAGCAGCAAACTGCTTCTTGCTTGGTCAGACTGGAGTTGTACATGGACTGCTGAGATGATGGTGCCAAGGTTCCCGTGGCTGCTCTGGGCCTACGCATGCTGCTGGAGCACTGGCTTTTGTGGGAAGGTGGTGGTCTGGCCCACTGATGCAAGTCACTGGATCAATGTGAAAGTGCTGCTGGAAGAGCTCGTTCTCCGGGGCCATGAAGTGACTGTGCTGGTGCCCTCAAGCAATCTGCTCATCGACTACCAAGACACCTCCTCCCCCTTCACTTTTGAGGTCCTGCAAGTCCCCTTTACCCAGAAGACCCTGGATACTATCATGGAGGACTTCCTCAATTTCTGGATTAATGAGGTCTCTAATTTGTCACCCTGGGAGACCATATGGAGGATGAAAAAGGACCTGGAATTCTTTACCAATATGTTTAAGCAGACCTGTGACACCTTCCTGATGGACTCTCAGCTGATAGCAAAGCTGCAGCAGGCCAAGTTTGATGTTCTGATTGCTGACCCCCTGGCTCTAGGTGGGGAGCTCGTAGCAGAAATCCTAGCAGTCCCTTTTGTCTACAGCTTCCGCTTCTCTGATGGAAACGTGGTAGAGCGGCTGTGTGGTGGGCTCCCATCCCCACCTTCTTATGTGCCTGCTAGCACAACGGGGCTGACAGACCAGATGTCCTTCATGGAAAGACTACAAAACTTCCTCTTTTACTTTTGCACTGATTTATTTTTCTTGAAGTTTTGGCGAGATGAATGGGATGGGTACTACAGTAATGTCTTAGGTAAGGCAACTGTTGAGTGGTTTCTCCTCTTGCATAGGTTGTGCCTTTTGAACATTTTGGGAACTCAATGCTGTTGTCTTGAAATACTCTTTCTCAATGGCCAGCAGAGATGGTAATCCTGTTTTGGTCACATGGAGGTTGTGCTTTCCCTTTTAGGTCTGGTCTAGTCTAACATACACTGGTGCAGTTTTGCTTTAGTTCCTCTTGATGATCTTCAGAGCACACAGTTCTAATTTTTGTCAATGATGATACTGCTGGTGAGCTCTTGCAGTGAACTGTATGCCCTTTTTAGAGCTTTCAGAAGACAGTTGTTACCTCTTCATCTTGATGACAGGCACTTCTACAATTACGACAGTAGTAGATAAAGGCTGGAGGGCAGAATCATTCCTTAGCTAAGTGTGAGACACTGCAGATAGCTCCACTGACAACACAGGGGTGGAGTTAACCCATTTTAAGTAGCAACTTGTCCACTGGCTGTCTCTGGACAACTCCAGAGCAAAAAAGCACCCTTCATTTACATTGCATGCATTGTCTGGAGGTATATCATCCTGCAACTCTGTGTAGTACAGGATGCTAAGTGTCAGTTTATATTGTCCAATAATAAATGCTGAGAACTGTCCCCTTTCCCTTTCATAGTTTGAAATAGTCTCCTTAAACTACATACGTACCTGAAATTTTTGTTCCAACCTCAGACAACTCAGGTTTGAAAGAAAGTCTATTAATGAGACCTTTTAGTTCAATGGACTTTGAATCTTGTAAAGAGTATCTGTGTTTAGGCAGATAACAAGTGAACAGCAAGTACAAGGGCATCTATTCTGCTGCCTTCCAATCTCTTCCTTCATTTCCCAACAATGCCTCTGTGCTCTGCAAACTAGTCCCTTTTCCCTGGATTGATTTTTTTTTAATACCACTTAAGACTAAATTACACCCTGCAGGCTTAATTTTCACTCCAGTTAACTTTGTAACTGACTCATTGCTCTGTATTTAAAATAAAATTAAAAAAATCACTGGCATAAATTGTAACACTGATCAAAGTAGTGTAAGAAGATGCCCGACGGAAAATTTTTATCTTGCTGCTTATTTTATTTGGTTCCTGATTGCATTAGGTTGGCCATGACAATCATTTACCAACACTTCTAATCCTTTTACTCCCCAGTTCCACTTTGTGGGGAAAATACTGCAAAGACAACTTGCAACATGTTCCTAAGAATATGTATTTTTCCAAATGGGAAGTTATAAAACAGTTTTACCCATTGGGTTTTTTTCTATAGATGAATCTCTAGAGACACTAGATTTTGCATAAAATGACATTCAAAGCGTCTATGGATTTGGCCAAATTTTGCTGTACGTGTCAGAAGGAGCTGACCCACTCCACAGGAGAACTAGGGATGGCTGTACCTGTCTTTTATTGTAGCCTGAGCAGCCACTGACTGAGTCCCCACTTGAAAAATGCTGCAGAACTTCATTTAAAAACATTCATCCTCCCTTACTGGTGATCATCACTTTGTGATTCATTTGGTTTTTATTTGGAACTATATTTTCTGTGATTGTTCTCTTCCTCAAAGTGTGTTTTTATTACAAGCATAGGTAACGGAGTCTTTCAGCAGTGCAAGAATTGCACTACTGCATCACAGAAACAAAATGCTTCCCACTTAGTCTTGTACCGCTCTAAATTCACCCTGAAGGTTCGAAATCCTTTTAAAGAACATATTGCATTGTTTGTGGCAACCTGCCAACACTGAACACAGGACAGGGCAAGGAGTAGGTCTGGATTTGTCCATGGTTTGATAGACTACACTGACTGGGAGTGCGAAAAGACAAAGGTAAGGCTTTTATTTAGCAATCTACAGCAAAGACGACTGCTCCTGTGTGTGTTGTAAACCCCTTGTACCTTGTCCATAGGAAGGCCGACAACCCTGTGTGAGATAATGGGGAAAGCAGAGATATGGTTAATCAGAACATACTGGGATTTTGAATTTCCACGCCCTTTCCTGCCCAACTTTGAGTTTGTTGGAGGACTGCACTGCCAGCCTGCAAAGCCACTACCAAAGGTATCCCAACTTTATTGTGACATTAGTGGGTTGTTTGCCCAGCAGAACAAAAACTGTTTCTCTCCCTGATCAACCATATAAGCCATGTCCTAAGAAAGGTCATTCTTAAAGAAGATGCTCTGCTGCTGGTGGGGAGCACAGAGTTATTTAACAGTCTGTCCATACTTGTGCAAACTGAGCGCTGGGTTTACAGCCTGCTGTCTTAAAAAAGGATAGCTGAGGTGAGCAGGAGGGAATACAGTGTTTATTTTAGGAAAAATAGGTGCTACCTCAGAGTAGTTAAGTGTAAGATTTAATTCTAAGATACAGACTTGCAGCCCATGATAACATTGAAATACCTGATGCAAAAAGGCACTGTGATAGGACATATTCTTTAGACAAAATGGAGTCAAGTCTTGCAGAAAGAGATCAGTAATAAACACTTTTTGTGTTGTTGCTTAGTTTAAGACATCTTAAAAGGAGTTAAATACTTAGCATCTCCAACCTACGCTCTGCTCTGACTGGCAAAATTCAGGTGGAATTTGAAACTCCCAGATACTGATGACAGCAACATGACAAGCTCTGGTCTAGGTTATCACTCCTGTATGTTCAGTGCAAGCTGTCTACTAAAAGAAACCTCTCTTCGCACTGCCCTGTAGCAGGGGTTGAGTTAGGGGAAATGGATGACCATTCTCTTCTGGATGCTATTTCACAGGCCACTTAACTAAAAAAAGGAACAGGAAGACCTATTGCTCTGATTTGTCAAAAATCTGTTTAGCCACATGTACTGTATTGCAAGAAATAGAGAACTGGCTGACTAACAAAGTGACAGCAGCAACTCAATGAATCTCTAATCAGAATGCTGAAAAACCCATTCAGTTTTCAGCACCATCTCTTCCTCCAGAGCTATGAAATGCAAAGTTCTTGTTCCAGGAAAATCCAGAACCATGACTGACTATGCTAGTGAGGGTGTCACAGATTATGGCCCTCTCACGCCAGTGCCAGGATCCATTCCTGCTGCTTGTGCTCGGAAAGAAACGTGTCCTCAAACTGCTTTGACTTGCTTTCAAAAAGACAAAGCTTCTGTCACCTGTCTCAAATTGTCCTGCTCCTTTTTTGGGGTGAAACTGCCTGTTTTGCACAGGGCCAAGTCTATCTTCATAATGCCCTTCTGTCAGCGGAGGTGCTCATACACCACAATCATCTCCTTGATAAGCTAAAGAGGTTATGCTCTCTGTTCACAGAAATCTGTATAATCTCCAGGGCATAATTACTCTTTATACGTTTTCTGCCTTTCCTAGGAAATGGAAGAATTTGTTCAGAGCTCAGGGGAGCACGGCATTGTGGTATTCTCTCTTGGGTCGATGGTCTACAACCTAACTGATGAAAAAAGTAATGTGATTGCCAGAGCCCTCAGCCAGCTTCCACAAAAGGTGAATTTCCTTTCAAGTATAAAACAACTTGCCTTTTATGCTTGGACTGGCCTGGTTTTTATCTGCATTTCTGCTGGATGTGCCACAGCCAGGAAGCTGGGCCCTGCAGAGAAGCAGGCTCCTGAGTCACCTCATGGGGACTTCTGGCACTTCCCCTTCTCTGAACCAAATGATATGAAGGTGGGTCCATAGGACAAAATATAAAAAGCGCTCTATGCAAGTTTCGTAATAAGCACATAATAACTAATCAAAGAGCTGAATTGGAGCAAAAGCTATTTGAAATACTGGGAAAAGGTATGTGGGTTTGAGATAAAGCCCTACATTACATGCAGTAATACAGAAGAGCATGTCACATGCACTCTGTTTATCTTGTTCTTCCTTTGTTCAAGGTCCTCTGGCGGTACAAAGGAAAAAAACCAGAAAATCTGGGCACCAACACCAGGATTTATGACTGGATACCTCAAAATGACCTCCTTGGTGAGACTGATTTGATCTGGGATGCATTGCACCCTTGGAAAAACGGTTTCCTTCTTTGTTTTTCTACTAAAATGGCTTATTCAGGCAAAAGAATCACATAACTCTTGTGGCTACAACTAGTTTTGCAGCTTAAACAGCAGAAGTTTGAATTTCCTAGCCTGCTTTTGATTTTAAGCTGAGTGGCTGTACAAGAACCATGGAAGATACAACCAGGCTGTAAAGGGAGTATGGAGCAGTGGCTCAAGTAGGCAGTGAGCTTAGTTATAAAGACAGATCTCTAAAGCAAAAGCCTCTGACTTACAGAGCTCATTGCCTCTGCAGTTAACCTCAAGGGCTCATTCTTCAAAACGCTTGACCTAAGCAAGGCTGCAGCAGGGGGCTGTTGTGAACCTGGTAACATGTAAAAACCAGGACAGCAGAAAGGCTGAAGTAACTCTGGGGTAGTCTGGAGGAACACGATGATTCACGCATTGCATTAAATAAATATGGATGTGTGAAAGCTAAGTGTGCAAGCTCTGATGTTGATCCAGAGGTCAGGGCTGTTCCCTTCTCTAGCAGTACACTTGCCCAGGTAGGTTGCAGTGCTTGTGTCCCAGTGAATGCAGTCGACCTTACCTGCTGTTACACGTGTTTCTCCTTCCCTGTTCCAGGCCATCCCTTGACAAAGGCCTTTATTACTCACGGTGGGACCAATGGGATCTATGAAGCTATCTACCACGGGGTCCCAATGGTTGGGATTCCCATGTTTGCAGACCAGCACGACAACATCGCTCACATGAGGGCAAAGGGAGCTGCAGTTGGGCTGGATTTCAGCACAATGAAGACACAGGACCTAGTTGATGCACTGAATACAGTCATTAACAATTCCACGTGAGTTTTGTTCTTACCTTACAGTCAGATGAGGTTATTAAAATCTTGGGCTGCTGATGTGAGAAATTCTGCTGGCTCTTCTGGGAACCACAAATACTGAGTAGTTGGAGTTTGGGTTTCAGATGAAAACCACGTTTCATTTCAGAGTATCAGCATTTCTCAAAAAGGAGAGATCAGTAATTTGATTTTCTTTAGACTACATTTTATGATTCCTTTGAGAAAAAGAGTTCTTGGAAAGCCTAAAGCAGCTCCTGAGATAGTTTTATGCTCGCTCTCTCTTCCTTGTTCTCTGTTAGTATAAATCCTCTGGAGGCTCTGGGTGACAATTCCTAGTTGTAGTTCTACTTTGTCTGTAGCCACAACAGTTCTTTCTCCTACTCCTGAGTTACCAAGATTCCTAGGTTACCCCACCTATCAGTCAGGAATTAGAGGGTAAGGAAGCCTGGCAGCTGGGATCCCTTGCTAAGGGTAAGGCCATTGGCAAAGGGATTGGAAAAAAGGCCGGAGTCCTCAGTCTTTGGCAGCAACTCCTGTCAAGTGTGAAGGACAGATCCCTTCAAGGAAGAACACGGAAATTCCCCGAACAAATGGCAGTATACATTCCCCAAACAAATGGAAGTATACAGTACCTGAGGGAATTCGCTGTGGTGGTGGTGGATCTGTAACAACCTGGATGACAACCAGACTACATGAAATCCAGTGCAAGTGGCCCCCTGCTAACCTCCCCCTTAGATTTACTGCTGAGCATGACGCCATATGGTATGGGACATCCCTTTGGTCAGTTGGGGTCAGCTGTCCCAGCTTTGTCCCCTCCCAACTTCTTATGCACCCCAGCCTACTTGCTGGCAGGGTGGTGTGAGAAGCAGAAAAGGCCTTGTGGCTGTTTAAACACTGCTCAGCAATAATGAAAACATCCCTGTATTACCATCACCGTTTCAAGCACAAATCCAAACCACAGCCCATACCAGCTACTGTGAACCAAATTAACTCTCTGCCAAAACCAGCACAATATATATTATATTGGATCATAAAACGTTGCAAACGTTTCCATATTGCTTTTTTTAAAGGAGTATTTTTTTTTCTTTTCTTTGCAAAAGATTGTCTATTACTATTCATAACCTAATTTTATGCAGATGGCAGTAAACTGGGGCAGTTTCAAATATATTTAAAGAACATTAATGAAAATAAAGCAGGGCTGTCCACCTTCTTCAAGAGGACTGCCAGGTGCTGAATTGGTTGTTTCAGGAATCAGTGACAAATCTCCTTGGTTTCTTCTTTTTTCTCCAGCTATAAGGCGAATGCTCTAAGGTTATCCAAGATACACCATGACCAGCCAGTTAAGCCTCTGGACAGAGCTGTTTTCTGGATTGAATTTGTCATGCGTCACAAAGGAGCAAAACACTTGAGACCAGCTGCTCACCATCTCACCTGGTACCAGTACCACTGCCTGGATGTTCTGGCATTCTTGTTCGCCTGTACAGCCATTCCTGTCTTCATTCTTGTCAAGTGCTGCTTATTTTGCTGTAGGAGACGTGGCAGGATTGCAAAGAGGAAGAAAGAATAGACATCCTGCTTCCATCAGCCCTTTTTCTTTGCCTAGGCTGATTCCGCAAGGCATTTATACACATTCCTTGGTGAATAAAATTTTTAGGATATGCTTTAAGCTGGGCATATCATGAAGCACCCCGTTGAACTGAGCCATGCTAAAAAGCTGTTGTGGGGCAGAGCTGCTTGCTTAGCCAGCAAATCCCTCCTGGCCTAAATAAGATTGAAAGAACCTGCCCCAGTTTTAACGGATATTTGCTGTATTCTGGATGCTGCAGAATTGTTCTCAAACAGAAAAATCACATTCTCTTTGTTTACATAATAAAACTCCCTACACTAATTTTAACTTTTTTATTAGCATTGTCAATAGTTTCAACATCTGCTTAAGTCTCTTCATACTACAACATTTATAAAAGCTCAATTGAATTGTTTCCAAACTGAAGAGGGGTTAGAACAAGACTAGTGTTTCTCATGGTAACTTCTGGTACACTCTTCCTATGGTCATGATGGGATCATATGCAGGAACATGCATACCGAAATATGCATAGTGAACAGAAAGTGGAACAGCATGACACTCAGACCCCAGATCTGAAAGGTTTTGCTGTTAACTGTTCATAGAGCTGGGTCCCTAGGCACAGCTTCACCAGGTCTGATCACTAACAGCACTTATAATCCAGCTGCTGCAAGTAGAAAATCTGCTGAGATGTCAGTTTGTCTGGTAGAAGGCCAGCAAACCTCCTGGCATACTGCATAGACACTGGTCAGAAGGGGCTAACAAAGGACACAGGGCAACAGAGGAAGGTTCAACAGAGAAATTTCTTCTTTTAACTTAAAGAAATTTGGCTTATCTAATATTGACTTAAAAAAGAAAACAAATCAAAATCCCCTTTGTCTAGAATCTCTATACAAAGCAGACAAATATCAAAGAACGAAGGTGGTCCATGGTGCATTTCGCCAATTAGACACAATACATGTACTGAATTTCAGGCTGATCTAATCCTATTGCTAACTGGCATACCTCTCAGTGTAAACTGTTTTGAGGAACTCAAACACATGTTCAACTTCTTGTAGTGTTTCAAAAATCCAAACATACTTGGAGGTCAAACTTTTTGCTTTGCACATGTAGATGTTTACTATAGCTGTGCAGACTAAAATGTACAGAGCTCAAACTACTGTCAGATCTAAAAAGCACATTTCCACAACTGCCACCCCGTGGCCAATCCTATATTGCAGTTTACAAAAACAGCTACAGCACTCAGCACTGTGGAGTTGGTCTTCAAAGGACATGCTCCAGTCCAGCTTTGTTATATAAGATACTGAAGAAAGGTTATGAAGAAGTCCACCAAGGAAGTGCTACTCCTGCAAGTTTTGAGAAGCAGGAAATTTCTGGAGAATCTGAACAACTTGTACTACAAATTTTACTTCTCTTTTTTCACAGTTTTACCATTGGCATTTAGATTCAAATTTAAGAGAAATAACAAATGATACAGTAATCACTACGAAGAAAACATGGGGAGAATCTGAATCTTGCAGGACTAACACACTCCTGAGAGACAGGTATGATTATGGCCAAAGACAGCCTCTCAGTAGCTCGAAGATCATTTGATTAAATTGAACATGTAAGGCCTTAATAACTCTGGTTAGCTGCAAGAGCTGTAAGTTGACTACTTCACTGTGGAAACAGAAAAGCAATTACCTTTTATTTTAGCAGTTGTTTTCCTAAATTGAGGCTCCAGATCAATTTTACCTATCCCAAGAACCTTTAAACTATTTTTGAACACAAATACTTTCCTAGAACTGCCAGAATCTATCAAAGCTGGCAAGCTTAGAAGACCAAGAAACCCAACCTGGAGTTTTAATCATTTCAATAGTTACCAATTTATTTTTATAAAAAAAAAAAAAAATGGTAGCAATGTAGAATACAGCAATATTTTCTGGTTCCACACACGCAGGTTGTGAACATTCCAAGCAATGTGTACATTTTGGAAGGAGACTAGACAAGAGAACTGACCAAAATGTTACTGAACATGGGAAGATTTTTAAAAAAGGTTAAAAATGAGATATCAACAGTGTCTTCTTAATATTGCTTTCATTACTGAAGACTGAAAAAAACACTTGACTTTACAGACAGGGTAAAAAAAAGAATAGGGGAGAGGAAAAAAAAAGGCTGCTACAACCCTGCCATATGGGGAAAAAAAAAAACAACTTCAATATTTGCATACTTGATAGCAGCATTCTCCCACTGAACCATGTGAAACTACAGGAAAACATCAAAGCAAAAAAAAAAAAAAAAAAAGGCAGTTATCCATCAGTATTCAAAACCCCAGAATGAAGTCACTAAGTAGATGAACGCTTATTGAGAATTTACCAATATCTACATTCTTAGCTGTTTCCCATTCCACTCCAATAGAAACGTGAAGCTGAGTGTCAGCTTTGCGTATTTTATTTTTGGCTGATTTGAGTTTTTCCAGTTCATAGTTCACTGCATGCTTGGAATAGAGAGGGTCATTATAAATCTTTCTACACAATGAACTTTAAGTAGACAGTTGAAAATAAAATGTACTACTTGTAAACACACCAAAAAATACAAGCTTTTTTAGTTTCAAGTGAGCAGTGGTTCCAGATAGATTATCTTCGGTATCTACCTCTTTCACCTCTGTCTCTGTCCCGGTCACAAATCCTCTCTCTCTCCCTTTCCCGATCACGCCCTCTGTCACGTTCTCTGTCCCTTCTATTATCTCTAGGACGGTCCCGTTCCCGCTCTCGGTCCCTCTCTCGAGGCCTGCTTCTCCGACCACTGACAACTGCTTGTGTGCGGCGAAGAAAGTCGTCTACTCTCATGTCGTAGTCATGCTGTGATGAAAGGACAGCTTTGTTCACTTTATTTTCCAGATTAAAATCCCCTCCCTTCCCTTATCCATAGGACTGGCTATAGCCCTTAGGAGAGCCCAGCATTTAAAACAAAACTAAAAATTATATCCAGCATCCATAAGCACAGATTTCTTCTTTCATCTTCAGGGCAGCACCATGTCTGTGCTTCTGCTGTGCAGAAACTGGGATTCAAATCCCAGATACCAGCAAGAGACCTGAAAGCTAAGCAGCTTTCAAAGCCAGTTAACAGAACTCATTTCACAATTGGCCCTGTTTTTTAATGTGCCCGTAAAAAGTTACAAAACACAAACTTTTCTGCTGATAATGTGTTGTGCATGAGCACAGGCAATGTTATGGGCATGTCCTCATTCAAGTTGGGCTTCAGCATGAAAAGTTTAAGAGTTACACAGCTGGAAGCCATTTTAAGGACACACCTCAGTTTGAGAGTATGTTCTGAGAATTTTGCACATCTAGACCACCTGAGAGAGAGAGGCTTTTCCAAGATGCTGTAAGTCTATAGTCAATCTAAATAACTGATCTTTCCAAGGAAAACTAATACACGTCTTAAAAATGCAGTTTATCCAAGTTAACAAATCTCAGGCTAGGCTACATCTGTACCCCAAATTCCTACTCTAGCATGCAGACTCACATCCCCCTCTGTGTGTGGACACTTACTACTCGTTTGTCTCTGTATCTTGCTTCATGTGGTACAGGATGATGTCCTGAGTATGGAGGGTGAGCTTGAGGTGGAGGTGCATGGTGCTGATAATAAGGGTGATGTGGTGGCTGCTCCATACCTGGATACGGTGGCTACAAGAAAGTTACAGGAAGTTTGTTGAGTGTTTCAAAACTAAGGAACGCACACAAGGCTGAGTGCTGGGAATTAAGAGCAGAAGTTACTTTCATTTAGATGAAAAACATATGACATCTAAATATATCTGATTGCAGCCTCCTAACTGAATGGCAGACTATTTTTCATTAAATTGGCATGCTTTAGTACTTCTCTACTATTGTTTTTTCAGAAGTCTGGCCAACAGCCTCCCCAAACCTACCTTCTTTCCGTATCTGCCTCAAAGTGATGCTGTACATAAAACTTCTGCTACTTAGATGTGTGGTGGTGGGTTCTGATCTACGCATATGCAATGTGAACTGTGCCCAAACCAATGAGCTCTTACAGAAACAAGTCTTTCCAGTGCCATCCCTTATTAATATATTCTTATTTAAAATGAACAAACTTCTATCTGCAAGACAAATTATTTGACAAAAGGCTAGCAGTTTTGTTGGGGTTTTTTGTGTTTTTTTTTTTTTTTTTTTTTTTTAAACAAGACATCTCTTGGCTGTTCTCTTCCATTTTATTCAATCAGCAAGGCCTTTCTTTCCCATATTATTGAAGCATCTTTGCTTGCACTGTTGTCACAAAGGAAGTAGGTGGAAATGCTGGATTTTAGGATGACTACTTGGATAGTATGCAGAATGAGGAAGAGGGGAGGGAAAAAAAAAAAGGAGTTTCTAGAAGCTTAGCTATGTTTGAAAAAACATTTTCCTCCCATTCTGACAACTTTGTTCACTTCAGTTATGACAAACCAGAGTTGTGTTTCAGCTGGGGAAAATGAGTGGCTACAGTAGCATCTCTACATCTGGCACTGCCTTTTGCTCATTCACAGTATACATAAAAGCCAGACTCAATAGTTACTCAAAATCAGGACCCTCAGATCCAGAATTACGAAATATAACCAAACTAACTAGTTATAATGACTATTCCTCCTGACATGATGGCAAAACCACAGGTGTACAAATGAGCTATCAGTTAATTTCCACATATGTAGCCATAGATACATGCACTCATACATATGCTCATCTCACTGGGAAAAAAATGCATTTCAGTGGAGGCTGCAATACAGCAAGACTTACTTTTGATTACAGTGTAGTACATTCTGCTACTTTCCTACATGCCTCACTGCCATAGCCAAAAGCAAGCCACTGTGCAACACTAGAGCATGCCAGCCCACTCCATGACCACCTCTGATGCACTTACGGTTTGAAAGCCAATTACTATGACTATTTAGCAAAACAGAAAATTTTCATCACACCCTCTTGTGTAGGCTAAAGGAGTCCTGCTATTTCCTCAAAGTTGTCAGTTTCCTGTAGGTTCAAACCATGCCAGATTCCTGCTGCCATACTGCTTACTAGAATGCTGAACTATTGCTGAGAGCAAATAAATATTTTTTTTCCCCGTAAGAATTTTATATAGTTACAGCAAAGATGCATTTTAGGGAAAGGGAAGAGTTGAACACACATCGAATATGCTAGGCTCCTCTAAAGGGGAATAATACAAAAAGCCATATTCTACAGAGAAAAAATGAATTCAACAAGACACAAACCATTCCTTGCCATGGTGGTGGTGGTCCCATGTTGTGGAATTCCCTCACATAATCATTGTAGGACTAAAATGAAAGACAGCAATATTAACATTTGTGATGAGCGTTCTTTGGAAGCGCAGAAAGCTGAATATAAAAAGTTCCTCAAAAGTCTGCATGCACCAACTTACCCCATTTAAAAATACATCTCGCCGAACTCCTGAAAATCGTCTGTTGGGAATAAAAATTTGTAGAACTAAATCCAATTTATCCATACAGACAAGTTACCAGGGCATAAAATGAATAACATGAACACACCTTACCTGTCTACTTCGGGATATCTGGGATCCTTTATATACCCTGTTCAAACATCAAGCAGTAATAATTCAATTTACCATCTCAAGTTAACAGACTTAAAAAATATACTCATTAGAAACGGTCCTTTCATTTTGTGCCAGCTATGAAGTTGTGTCTACCTGCCATTACCCTTGCTTTCAAAGTAACTCTCAAAAGCTTACAACTTCTTCTAGACAGTACAGAAACACAGTACAATGTAGTAACAAAAGTGACACAGGTATACCCATAGAAACTTGCACACAGTACAAACAAATATGGAACAGGGTATCTGTGCAAGTAAATACTTGAATTTTAGTCAAATGAATTGGGAATGCCCACAAATTTGAAAGGTACTGTCCCTTGGCAGTCAGCATGTGGCTGCTACTACTTACTAACTGCAGTATTCAGCAGAATATGTTAACATGGGCAACCCTTAAGGCTAATTTCCCCAATAAGTTTTGGAGACAATGTTGCACCGAAAATTAAAAACAACCCCCCCCAAAAAAAATTCTCTGGAAAAGCCCCACAGGGCAAAGAATTCATACAGCTTCAGTAAATCCCAGGAAATAAACTTTAAAGAGCTCAGTAAGATAGTGCAAAAACACCAAGCATGCTTACGTTAACAAAATAATGCTTCTGAGCTTCATTATTCAAAGAAAACTTTGTTCTGTACTCTAAACAATGGTCTTGGAAAGCCAGGGAGCAGCAGTACCACTTCTTTTTGCATCAAAGAACACAGGTTTTACAGTCAAAGTTGATAGATAAGGGCAGGTACTTAAGAAACACTTAGAAATCAAGTACTGAAAAAAATGGAATACTTATTTCTGACAGCAGTGAAGCAAGGTTTGGTAGATTAAGAAATGACAATTTCTTAATAGTTGCTTTCTGAAGAAAAAACAAAAATCTGCAGTATTACCAGTGTTGCTGCCGAATTACCGCTGCAAACATTTCTTTCTAAAGAACAATAACATTCCATTCTCAAACTCATAATTAGATCCTATTGTAAAATGCAGTGAAACTTCACCCCCCCCACCCTCATGTCAAGCTTGTAAAAAAATTCTCTGTGTAAACATAACCAAACATCTGCTGTCACCTCCAAACACAGGCTGCTAATCAGGCAATCTCAGCTGACTTTCCCAGTTGGAAATTTCTGATAAACATTTTAACTTGATGATTAGTGCACTGACAAGTAGGTCAAACCAATTCTTTTGCCTGTATTAACAAAGTGCTTGGGAGGATCATTCACAACAATGAACACAATTCTGAGGCTCTTAAAAGGGCTTAGCCTAGATTTACTCAGCTCACTCAAACCAGTGAAATAGCATCACTGGCTTCTGCGAGAGGTGGGTTCAACCAGCAGGCAGCACTTTGGACAAGTCCCATTTTTATATCCCACTCATATCAATATTTTACTTTTGAATTAATGAGGATACACTAAAAGAGAAAACACTTGTGAACTGGTGCACACAAATCTTCACAGTAAGATATTAACCTGGTCTTTGGTGAAACTCAGGGGGATAGTCAATCCTTGGTTTCTTTCTGCTGTTATGAATATCATAATCTTCTGGTCGACGCCTATACAAATTAGATATCAAAGATTAAACAAGGTGTCTTGGAGCATTTGTCACAGCAGAATACCTCACAGAAATAGCCTAAGCTGCCCAGCATCTCAATTTAATCATTCTGAATTCCATCCACTTCAAAATGGTCTACAGCTTTAAATTTGAACTCAAATAATCAGAAACGGTCCCATTAAATACCCTCCACTGTTACTTTCTGGCTACAGGAGCTTTGGTAGTTAAGGAAGGAACTCTACCCAACTGTACCTTTGTATCAAACAAAGGGCAACAAATTAGTCTAAAACAAACAGCCTTAGGCTTTAACATTACACTTCCCACATTACATTTTGAAACAACCTAACATAACAAAATAACAAAAAAAATTACAGAACTATACACTGAAAATAGATGGCAAAATATACCATTACAGTCAGAAGGCATGGACATTGCTGTACTTGATAGCTATGGGGTAAAGAATTCTATAAAAGGTCTATTTCCATAACATTTACAAAGAAAACTGTGCATGCTTTGTGAAACTGATTCTTTCACCGTTGCTTTTCTAACCAGGTAAGGCAATGATATTATTTCTAATCATTTCTGTTCAAAGCAATTTATCAGCAATGCATCAGTGCCTTTTTACAGAAAGTTTAAGAATGCTCAAGTTTCCTAATAATTAAAATAATTGGGGCTCCTTTCTATACAAAGAGCTCTTTTACAGAAGAGATGTTATCTTTAAGAACTTCGCTCTCAGGGAGGAAGTTTGATTATAAAACAATTACATTCCAGTTGCTGTTATGTTTAATAAAGAACTGAAAACTGGCTGCTAATTTTGCCCCACCAAGGTACATAAACATTAATGGGAGATTCCAATGTTAACACAACAGTGTTTCTAAACACAAAGCAGCTACAAATCCATTCCTTTCCCCCCATCCCAGCACTATAATCCCTTATGACAAGACAAGAAATTAGTACTTTTTAAAAATCACTTAATTACTGTGCAACTTGCTCACTGAGTAACAAGCGCATGTAGCTTTTAGTTATATAAAGTCATTTCTTCTCCCCCTTCCCAACTTCAGTCTTTAAAGCCCACCATACCCCATTACTTAGCTTTTTAATACTAAAACAGATTCTTTACTATGACCAAAAAGCCCAAAAACCAAAGCAGTTGCATCTACAGCAAAATCAGATCAAGGAAAATAAAAGCTGGTGTAAAGAATAAACATACCGCTTTCTTGTAGTTTTGAGACTGCATTTACGACCGGTATAAAATATGATAGAAACAGTTCATATAGTAGTCCAACTACTGACTTTAAGCTGTAAGCCACATACATAAATGGAGGCCCTGGCAGGCTTGAGAAGGTGTGGTGGTGTTATATGTATAGTTTGCAGTCCATTGCAAAACCTTCACTTGTATATACTTTATTGCACTGGAAATCTCTTAGCTTAACTTCAAAAGCCATCTTGGTGTTCAGTCCTTTAAAGCCAAAAATAGGGGGGCGCTGCCAGGTTTCCTCCTACCTACTCGTAACAGTGTCCTTTATTTAAGCTCAAGGAAATGGGGACTCTTGTTGGGTACCTACCACAGATGTTTCCACAAAGAGGAAACTTAACCAAAGGTTTCAGCCCAAATCATACATCAGTCTGTATGCAAAGTGGCTACACGGGGAAAAGGTGTTTGGCAGAAGGACTAATATCAGTTCTTTGCAAAGACTTCTCCAATCCTGTAACAAGTTATACCCCCTTTTTCTGGAAAATGATGTTAAGTTCATATAGCAGTGATCAATAACCATGTCGATCCTCTAAAAATACTTTAAGTCCACAGGTACTGCCAGCATCTGGAAAGGTTGTGTATACAGACACAGCAACAGCCATTCTTTTTGGTTTGTTGCCGGGTCTCCAAGGGCCACTCGATCCCTTTTGGAAAGAGCCTACTGTTTTCAGAAGCTCAGCAAGATGTGTGAATTCAGTGGTTACATGTTAGAGAATATTTGGCAATGGGGTTAACACATCACGGTGAAAGAATTTGAAACAGTCCCAATAATGCTCCTCTTGAATATCAAAATAACTTAAAATATTTTATCCTCAAAATGAGGCGGCATCTTCTGCAAAATTCTAAGTGATCCTTATAAAAGTCCCATATTTGATAAGGCTTATCCAGAGACACACCTGAAAGAAAAGGCTTTTACAAGATATTAACACATTTTTGGCATGGAAATACTTCCTTCTCTCCATCTAGCCTGCTCATAATCAAGCCAAGCTTACCTACAGCTAGCATTACACGTTGGATTATCTCAATAAATGATCTAGTCTAAACTAGACAGCACTTTTAAGAGCTTTTTTCTGCAAAAGCAAAGATCCCCATTTTCCTCTTGAAAAATGACAGACCGGGGAACCATGTGAAATCCTCAATGAAGCCACAAACTTGTCCATGCAGCTTGATTTGAGGATTTTCTCTCTTCTTTATCGCAGGAAAAGCTTTGACGAATCATATTCCTCCATCACGTTATTCTGATACATGTGCCTATTATCAGTCCAAAGAACGTTTCTAACCTTCCCACGTCCCGAACGGGGTCTCGACGGGATGGGCGTCCTCTTGATCGGGGTTGTGAGTGCATTCTTCTCTTGTGCCTCATTTTATGAATGACTTGATACAAGTCAATACTTTCATCAGGAGGGAAGAGAAGACAAAGTTGGGTTCCACATTCCGGCTCAATTTCCTAGAATTAGTTAGAAGTTCAGTAGTGGTTTATAAATTGAAGAAATGAAACTCTCCCTAAAAACACTGACATCATACATTAAAAAAAACAAAACACTTTGAAGAGATTTCAGTATCACTAGAGACAAAGCAAAATTCACTTACATTACCTTTCACGCTTTAGCACCACTTAGAATTTTCATAAATTAGTCCAACACTTGGGGCAACCATATCTTCCCATGAGACATACAGGTCACATCACTGTTTTGCTACAAAATCAGAGGACTGTTTTTCATCACAAAGTAAATGATCATCTATTACATAGAGAAAGGTGACACACGGAGGAAAAAATTCCATCCCAGCTTCACATATAAAGCCATGGCCTGACAAAGTTGACTATTACCACTCAAAATTCAGTTCCTCAGTATATGATAGACTGGTCCATGAAAATACCAGTTCAATGCTTGACAGCAATCGAAACAAGCAAATCGTTTTCAGTATTGTTAGGAAAGAAACACGGAATGAGAAAGTCATTATATCGCACAAAGTCCACGTTCCAACCATACCTTGAATACTGGGTACAGCTTCTGAACCCTGCATCTCAAAAAATAGGGGGATAGTAGAAATTGGAACACTTCAAAGCAGGGCATCAAAGATAGCTGAATGAGTGCAACAATTCCTAGATGCAATGACTGAATAGGCTGGGTCTCTCCAGCCTAGAATAAGAGAGGAATGTGCGAGGTATGGGGGACAAGAGGATACAATGGGAGCATCTGACACCACAAGTTGTCTGGAGGCGAGAGAGACCGAGATCAACTCGTTGACTCTCTCTGTTGGTACAAGAACTCAGGGCCATAAAGCAAAGCTAGCAAGAGCCAGGTTCATAACAACCCAAAAAAGTGCTTCTTCAACCCGGTGACTAGCAGGCCTCCGGAATACCTTCCCAAAGGATGTTGTAATTGCCAAGTCCTCAGAAGAGAGACCCATTCAGTGTCACACGAAACTTAAATGGATATATGACAACCACTTCAGGAAATAACCCAAGTTGAAAAGCAGGGAGAGCAAGCATCAGACAGTGCTCACCCAGTAGTACCTAATGGTACACCAATTTTTTGAAAAAAGATGAAACCCACTTCCAGATTGTAACTCTATAGTGAAGTGGACAAAACATTAAAAAAATTATTTCCTTGATCATTTAACAGAAACAAAAGTAAAAAAAAAAAATAAAATTTTGGTTGAAGTTCACACTCAAAAATATTGTTTTACTTCTGTTGCCCAACACAGTGAATGTGTCTATGGGAAAAGTAATGCACACTCTATGTTTTCCATACAGTATGGGGATTATGCAACTTCCATCCTGCCTTAAGCAAGCAGAACCCGTTATTTTAGTTAAGGCTGTGTTACTTGATGACATCAGCAACATACCTGTGCTCTGGTATGTCTGACAAGACAAAGAGCCACCCCACTTAAAATTCACTTAACATATACTTTATAATGGTAGAGTCTATGACCTAAGGAATACAGCATATAAAAAAACCATGCAATGCAGAACACAGCTGGAAAAAACAGAACATGTTTATAAAAACTGATGTTATATAGTTTGCACACTGTACAATGTGAGGCATATTACATATCAATTCCAAAACATCATATAGTTTTGAAGCATCAAACACTGTTTATCACAAAGACAACAACAGAACTGGCATGGTATTGTTTTCTGTTTACTTCTTCTGCAACAACATTAGAAATAAGCTGAATGCCTTTGTCACAGTACTCTATGGCAATTAACAACTGATCTAAAAAGATTCCATACATACAAATCTGAAAGCAAGTACTACAAGATGTGGGAGAGAGGAAAAAAAATAAATTAACAAACCTGTCCATCGCGTCCAATCTTTACTGGCTTATGTTCATTCCAAGGATTGGTCAGGTGAGCAGACTTAGTGAACGGCAATTCACGCCTAAATATGCAAGTGGCATCATTTAAACACACATACAGCAGAACATTACATACAAACCAATCCTGTTACCCTTTGCACTGTCAGCTCTCTGAATGAACGTATTAGTATATATAAAGTATTAGTAACTGAATATTTCACTTTGACTTATTCCAATATTAACCAGTATAGTCCATACTATATGACAGCCTGTCTTAAATTTTTGTTGTCTTCGTATAATATCAATATCGCGCTTGCTTATTATCTCACCATCTGAGTGCGCTGACTGGTCTACACATGAGGTGGCACCTCATGGTACCTACTGAAATAAATCCCTGAGCATCTGACCTAACTATGAAGCTAAAACTGCTTTGAGCTAGAGGTGGGAGCCAGTAACTTCTGGAGGACCTTTCCGACCTAGATTTTTCTCCAATTTGAAGTCTCACCTTCCCTGTATTTAGTCTTTCTGGCAGCCCAAAATGCTTGTACAATCATGCAATCTATCTCACAGAAATTATATAGCTCTTTTCCTTAAGAGAGGTTTAAAACCTTTTCTGTAAGACATATTCACTGTAGTCAATGAATATACTGTTCACAATCTATACATTATGCAAAATATCTATACCATTTCATATGTTATTTTAGAGCAGTAGCATTTTCTTTGTTCAGTCAGATGAAAACAGATCTGTCCTTACAGAATTTTTTTTCCCTTTTATCCACAGCTGTCTATTCAAGTGAGCAGTTGTTTTCACTTAAAGACTTCAGAATAAAGTTTTCTGGTTTCAGTGCAAGAGATCAGTGAAGGAACACAATTAAGCATTAAAAAAACCAACAACCCTCTACAGTGCATGTCAGGTACAGACTTGAGTCGCAAGCACAGTAACATGGAGGCATGGATTTGGGGAGACTAGAGGACAGATGTCTGGTTGAACTGAGTTTTCAAGAGGATGCTGTTAGCACTCAAGGGATTAATACACAGAATGGTATTATAATGCCATGTTACCAAGCAGCAACATATATGAACAATTATTTACCTGCAAATCCAGTCAATTTTAAATACACCTCCCAACATTTTTGCATTCATTCCTGCAGGCAGCACCCAGTGTATAGGTGATCCTCCATGATGGGACTCTGAAGACAGTCTTGCAAATCCTAAAGGATTTCACATGAATTGTAACAGACACAACAGAAAACCTATTGCACCTAAAACTCACTTGCACTTACCTTGATAATAGCTCACTTTCCCTTACCTTGGAATTTGCCACTCTCTCTTACGGAAAATATCAAAATAACACTCCTTGCTGATCTAAATGCAGCATTAAGCTTCTTTTCATTCACTGGAAGTGTTGACCATACTCCCTAAAACAAAACAACCCCCATCCCATCACCAAAATGAGTTCATCTCAAATGATTTAGTTAACAGAAGTATATACTGGAGATGAGGAAAACAAGAACAAACTAGTGTTCTGGGATAGGAAATAATGGAAAGAGAAACATACTTTTCCTTCAGAAAATATTTTTAGCCTGCCCCATGACAAAGCTTCTAAAACATTGTCTCTTCAATCTTTTTTTAACACTGCAGATGCATTTAGACCATCTATAAGGTTTCATTTGTAATTACAATGATGGACAGATATATGGAAAAACTCTGCCATTAGTATTTTTAATGTACATTTTAAGTGGCTTTGGGAGTTTCAGTATTACGTAAAATACACACAAACTATGAAAAACCAGCAACATATACACTGAAAAGTGGGCACGTAGACTTCAGTAACATTCTTAGTATAACAGATTTGTTGAGGACAGCTTACAGATTTTAAAACTCTTAGTGAAAGGCCAGAATCATGAAAGACACCAACCAGACCAATATTTTGAATTGGCAAGACAACTCAAAACAGTTTGTGCAGCCTCCCATGTCCCCACCTACTAATCCCTACCTTTTCCCTTTCACCAGCCATTGAGTAGCCATGCACAATAAAACTCCATCTGTTTTAAGATACCAACGCAGCTGAGCGATAGAATACCAGTCTGCTGCATTGTTTTTCAGAAATATCAGCTCCCCAATCCATTCTCCGCACAAACTCAGGGGAAAAAACTTATGCTGGTTTAATATTCGAACTTCAGCCTCAGAATATGATCTAGGATCTCCCAAAGAAAATGTTCTACCTCTTTTTTTATTGAAAGTATATTCTCATGTCCTACTCTGTGCACAGATTAGTGCTTGCCTGATTCTTATCTCATAATTCACTGGAGTCACCAGAGAACTATTTGGGTTTTTTTACTAGCTTTCAGTCAGATGTGTATTGCTTTAGGCTGCTTGTGAAGCCCTGCTGTGAACTAGAACAACTTACTACATTGGCACCACAAAAGCCAGTTGCGAACGTTAGTCAGAATGGTGTTCACTGCACAAATCAGACTCAAAGTTGAGGGGGAGGTGTAGGCAAACCTGTCCAGAAATTTTAAGATTCATTTAATTGTTTTAATGCTATTCTATTTCAGAAAATCTTCATTAATAGAATCACCTTCACTACATATATTGTGTAACAGCAACTCAGTTATTTTCTCTACAAGCTGTTCCAAATAACACATGCAAATACAAGACCACTGGAGTGGCCTAGTGCCATTCCTCAGCAGCTGATGTCCAGCACAGAAATCCCTCCTAAAAAACTCCCATACACCAGCACTGCCAGGCATACATTTCTGCAATAAGGCTTCAGATCCCTGAATTAACTGAAAAAAAAATTACTTTTACAGCATTAGATGAAAGCCAAAACAAACTTCTGAATCTCACAGTACAGTGATATTCATATCAGTGCTGATGAAAGGGAGAAAATACCATCACAGTATTCCTTACTCTTGTCAAGATAAATGTCTGATGGTCTAGAAACTTTTCTAGGTTACAGTGGAAGCAGAATAGCTGTCCTTGAAGAATCAAGGAGCAGTAGCTTCCATCCTTACCTCTACCAAGATCTGAGTGATGGAGAAAAGAATGCATCTATCTATATGTTTTTCTGTAGTAAGGTGGGTGTGTTTGAAAATAGAAAAAGTGATCAGTTTGAAGAAAATTCAACATACCTTTGCTTTAGCAAGTGATACGTTTTCATGGTTATTACTCTTGATGAGAAAGAATCTTGCACCTTGGAGAATGTATTTAAGTTTACTTGTTTGGTCTGAAATAAAAAAGTTTCAATTAAGTTGAACTGTAAATATTTACAGTTGTCAAAACTGTTGCTTTCAATGTAGATAGTTTTTGTTTCCTTCAAAATACACTGTATCCCACCCAGTTCCTATCTGTGTATTATCACAGCCAACCACCCAACTTGAAACTTGAAGTCTAAGCTGTAAAGCACAAAATGTCAGGGGAAACCAAATCAGAACTAAAACTTAGATATTCAGGTAAAGAAAAAATAAAATCAGCATGATTCAGTGATGTTCCAATATACAAGACTCATTTCCTTGCTTAAGGATCTTTTGATAAATACTAGGCAACATTCGTATAGGCACCAGTCGTCAAATAGAGAATGCTAAAATGTTCCTCTTTTGAGATGCAAACACTATTTTTTGCTTTGCTGCCTCTGCAAGGAGCAAAGTGACTGATGTTTTTGCATACTGCTCTCAACACATGCAAAAGTAGGTCCAGATTCACTTGTTATGTTCAGAACAATTATGTGTTCAAACTGATTTATATCGGAACATTACTACTTACAGGTAATATAGTGAACAGAGACAATGGCTTGCTATGGGGCATGCATTAAAAATTCAAATTTAAATGATACCTTTTTGGACAGCACGAACGGAAGATGATAATTTCTCATGCTTCTTTTCTGAACCTGTGTTTAGCCAAAGCACATTTGTTCAGATTGAGCCTTAATAGAGATAATATACAATTTCTACAGCCTTGTCACATACAATTTTCATTCATGACAAATTATGCTTTCTGGCGCGCACCCACACACACAAAAAATACTATTCAATGTGCACGAGTGTTTTGTTTTGCCTTTTTTTTTGGTTTGTTTTGGTTTTGGGTTGTTTGGTTTGGGTTTGTTTTTTTAAAATAGTATTTGAACAATTTCCTACTCAGAAAACTAGTCACTGAATCATCATCTTCCAAGTTTAAAAAAAAAAAAAGTGAAAATTCCACTTAAGCAACAGAATAGCATTAAAGTAATGAGAAAGCCTACTTCCCCCCAAAGGTATCCACACACAACATGCCAGAAGTCAATACCAAATTACAGAAAGCTACATACCCCATAAATCTCTACAGCCAGTTACATTTATTTTAGATTACGCACTAAGATTTGATGCAAGTCAGGATGACAAGCAATAAAAGGAAAGAATACCTGCATATGATTCTGATGCAGAACTTCCACTTCTGTCAAAAACAATCGGAGAGATACCTCTAGCTCTCTTCCTCTCCTTCTTTTTCTCATCTAAAAAAACCCCGTAAGAAATAAAAACAATATCTTAAACATCAAGTTGCAGGCAAAAAGGAGATAAAAAATACTGTGATGGGAAAATAACATCTGTAATAGTGAAGTTAGCATTTGGCTTGCACGTGAAAATGGTGGTTGCTGCCTCAAAACCATCATGTGCAAAAAAGAAGCAAAAGCTAATTACTCAAGCTTTTCATTCACAAAAGGAAGACAAACGCCACAAATATAGTGATTCTGTGCAAAGTTTAGAGGTAGAGTTTACCTAAGTGTTTTAGTAAAGGTGGTTTAGCTCTTCTCTCCAGCCTTCAGGGAAATTTGCAACACAGAGCACAAACTGTGTTGTGATAGTGATAGGGGCTCATTCACTCAGAGCTCAACAAAATGGCAAGAGGTATGAAAACAAAACACTGTGGCACACAGGCAATTATTTCCACTCTTAGAAGTGTTATGTTATACTATGGAGCTTTTTAGAACAATTATTACAGCTTCACTTGTCTTTAGGTTACACCTTTCTGTTCTCTAATTCCAAACAGCAGAGCTGAGCCAAAAAAGGCATTATATTAATCAGGATGACCACCTATGGAGACTTCAGACAAGGGAGACACACAAGAGGAATCTTAACAGAATTGCAAGCTGCTTTCTTAAAAAACAACACAAAGCAAAAGAACAACAAACAGCCAAAACCAAAAGTATTTACATCACTAACATTTCACATCTGTAAGTTAGGACCAGTTATAATACACAACTGCAAAGCATTTGTTTCTAGTTTCTGCTTAAACCATTTATCTAAGTTTTCCCTAATAACTAATCATTTCAACTTACATTTAGATTTCTGAGGCTGAAGCCAGCCACTATTTACAATTCAATTAACCCTCCCTGGGGAGATGGTGCTTCTACTACACCAGTCTGCCTGGTCACTGATCTAGATGGATACAGAACAGCTCAACACCAACTTAAAATGAATTGTATGGGAAACTAAGCCATTAGATACCTCAGAAAATACTAATTTAATGTTTCAAAGCATTGAATAGCAAGGCCAAAGCAATCAAGAACCCTATGAATCCTCAAGCATGGTAATCCTGATATTCACAAGTTCTTGTATAAGGAAATACCACTTCCCAGTATATTTTTTCCTTGCCTGTGGTATTTCACAATTAACATCTTAGTGATCTTGTGCTACTATAGCTTACTTTTGACATAGTCAGGAAGTGGCTATTTTTAAAAGCAGTCAAACTTTCAATGGCAAGGTATTTCAGATTAGCATGCTAGATGTTACCTACCTGATGCATCTGAACCAGACCCAGATCTGACTGACCCATCTGTGAAGGAGGCAGATTCAGAATCAGAATCACTGGCTTCACTTCGTGTGTCATAGTCATTTCCTTCCTTCTGATCTCTCTCATCCTGCTCATACTCTTCTTCATCCTCCTCCCCATCTTCTTCCACCTCTTCGTCCTCCTCCCCTTCATCATCTTCCTCTTCTTCCATTCCTTCCTCCTCATTCTCTGTATTGCCTTGTTCAGAGGAACCACTACTGCCAGTCTCGTGATCTGAACAATATTCCTCAGAGTTCACCTCTTCTTTAGAAGAATGGCTGGATCTGCTTGGTCTTCTATCCACATCATGCCTGATTCTCTGATGTTTAAAGAAAAAGTGAATCAGCAGTCATATAACATTGTCAGGATGCACACACAGTCCTAAGAGAATGTGCCTTATAAAAGTCTCATGTAATTCCTTTTTTTATAAGGCAGCAAGAATATTCAATACCTCTGAACCATCTGGTGTAGAAGACTTCGGCCTTCTGTCAATATCCCTCTTCCTCATGCAAGCTTTTTCTGGTTGTCCTTTGTAAGGCTCCCTGGAACTGCTCGACATGCGCATCTTTCGATCACCATCTGGGCGCTTGTTTCTATCAGACCTCTGATACTCCTCATCCTTGTATTCTGACACTGGTTTTCCTTTCGTACTCACTATTCTCTTGTTATTGCTAACAGATGAACTAGGAGGCTTTGGCATCATCTGCCTTGACGAATGCACAGAAGGTTTTTGTCTCTTGCTTTCAGCATTTTCCATTCTGTCTGTTTTTCTTTTTGATCCTTAAACAGAAAGAGGTATCAAGTTCAATGTTCTTTTGAATATCAAATCAAAAATTGTGCAGAGGCTCCTACTTTCTCTACTTTGGGTAATTCTCCTGTTGAAGTCAAAGCGTACGTCTTCCAGTTGTAGGCTTTGCAACAACACTCCAGACCACTTGCTAAGAATGGCTCACGCTCTAAAACATATTTGACTTTACAAGAGCAATCCTTGAGGCTTTGGTAGGAGCTTTCTAAATTTTAAATATGGGAACGCCAAATTAAATGCTCATGGGACTGGCCTAAAGCCAAATCAGGAACTGAGCTGGAACCAGACCTTGGGACACCCTTGATCCATTCCCATTTCACTTCGTCAGACCAAAAAGGACAGTCATTTTCTAACAGCAAATGAATTCACAAGCCAGACTCAGCAATTGCTTTTGAGACAAAAGGCAACCTAGTTAACCATTTGCTTGGAAGGTCAGGCGAAAAAACAGATGCCCACAAAATCAAGACTTTGGGAACACTTCCACTCTTTGAATCAGGTCATAAGAGCTGCTACTTCAAAGACTTTAACCCTAATAAAGATGGCTTTTACCATTTACATTCCTGCAGGACATCCACTACTAAAGTCACCTACCCTTTTTCTCACTTTTATCTTGCTCACTGTCAGGGTTATACAACTCATCATCTTGGTCAGGAGCATCAGTCAAAATGTCATCCAGGACATTCAGTTCACCATCTGAAAACAAAAACAAAAAAATAATTAAAAACATCTGTAAAAAGTCCAGGTATGTAAATGACAGGAGAACTAGTATTCATAACCCAAACATTTAATTTAGCGTTACAGATCTGCCAGAAGGCAAAAATTAATGTCTCCTTGATTCGTTTCCACAGTTTCAGTTGGAAGGATCAAGCAAAGCCAGTAGAAGAATTAAAAGATGTCACATGATGCATTTAGGCCTCTGAATAAGGTCCAAGTTGGCTCCTCATGTCACACAAGCTTTGCAGGAAAGCTGACCTACAAATGCAAGCTTAAAGCCTATTAAAAAATTGAGAAAAAGGAGACTGGGAGATATTCTGAGTGCCATAAACAAACAGGAGGGACCTCTCTCTTCAAAATCCTGAAGAACTTGCACCTTAAATCATCTCCTCTCCTGCCCCACTATTTCTGTTGTCATTACATTAGGAAGGTGAGCTTTGTCATTCACCTACAAATAGGAAAAACGCAACAGAATACGTTAACAACAAGAACATAAGCTAGGTCATCCCACTGAAGAAGAAACTAGTACTTATTTGCAGCATAATTAACTCAGAGCTGCTCTGAAAAAAACCCGCTACAACTGATTCACCTTGATCAAAAGGGCAAAAGTTTAAGAAAATTCCTGCTAGAAGCAGTAAATGACCACACTTCGTGACACAACTTTTAAAATTTGTCACTGCTTCCAACTCCATTTCACTTTGCTTGAGACCAAGGGGGATGTATGGTGATTCTGGTATACAAAGGATTCCCCAGCTTTAAGACTACAGATCTATATTCCAAGCACTTTAAAAAATAAGTGAACTAAGCCTAAGCATGCAAAGGGAAAAATAACAGAAAAGGTATTAATTTTGGAATCTCATGTTTCTTCTCCTAAACTCTGGAATCCTTAGATCTTTCCATTTTCTGTTACTATGATTGATTCTACTGTGTTCAGCAAAAGGAAAGCAGAGCAAGCTTCAAGGATTCAGCTAGTCAACACTATCTGTAGAAGATGCCTTGTATAATGTTATAAAGCAGCAGGTAAGGACTCCCGTACTGGATGAAATCGGGGTAAGACAGCAAATGAAGTCCTCCAGAGTTTGGCAACCTGTGCATCTCAACGTCTTGAGCTGCGCCACAAGAGAAGTTTTAAAGCTTAGTATTAAAAAAAAAGACAGAACCCACACCAAAAAAAAAAAAAAAAAAAAATTATAATTGTATCTCTACTATATACTACTGAATTTTAAGTCAGCATGTGTGTTATCTTTCCTGCTGACATTTCTCCACATTTTCTGTGGCAGGGGAATACAGAAGCGGTCCCTGAACTGCATAATTGCCATAGCTGATGCAAAGGAAGTGGTGCAGAGAGAGGGATCAAACGTTTTCCTGGCAGTTTACAGTTAGAGGGCATTTAAATGTAAAAGAAAGCTGCATCCAAATTCTCTTGGGAACAGCCCTTCGTGTTTGCAGATACCTATATATCCACTGCAAATACTCCTGCTGATATTGATGAGATATAGAAAAGTTGGATTCATGGCTCTGTAACTGCTAAACATGGGCTGTAATTTCCTAGCTTGCATTCTGCTTCCCTGCAGAAGGCTAGGCAAGTTCAGAGCACAAGATTTTTTTACTGGAGACTAACAAAAAAGTAGTGCACTAGGGTGATATGCTTAATATTCTAATCCATCTCAGATCACACTTACTGAAGCTTAGCTTTGTTTCCCTTTTGCTGAGGCAACAGCATACTTGAGTAAACTACATTTAACCTAGCCACTGCAATAGCATTCAGAGGTGCTAAACGACTCACTTTTCAGCTCATTCAGAGACAAATGAGAAGATAAGGAAAATTTAATGGACTAAGCAAGTCTGACACATACTCTGATAAATCCCTTCTGGGTTAGGTGGGCCTGATTTATTGTTGAAACCTTAAAAAACTACCCAAAAGACAGGAACAGGATGAGGAGTTGTTGTGTCCCTCCCCCACCTTCTGTAGGTACATCTATCCAATTTATTTAAAAAAAAATTTCCAGATTTATTTAGCAGCCTGGTGATGCAAAAAGGGCAACCTCAACACACAGTTCCCATCTCTCATTTGTATCAGGTATATTGCTCAAATGATTTCCACAAGATGATTCCACTCATTGAACTGTCACTGTGTCCAACCTGAGGAGCTAAATTATCTCAGACAGATCAAGATAAGCATCAGGAAAAGCATAAAAAAAGAAACAGAAAAACAATAGAGGACAGGTTTCTTACAGTTTATCACTGCTGGAGGGGGAAGGTCCAAATGAGTCCTTTTCATTACAGACACTCCCAACTGGGTTCTCCTGCAACTCCTCTTTTGTTGACTCTGGGGCGTGTTGGATCCTTCCATGAACAAATTTAACTCACCTGGAACAGCAGGAAAGTAACCTGGGGAGGCCATTTTTCCTCTGCTGGCCATAAGTTAGATCTATTCAAGGAAGGGTCCAAGCAAAAATCTTATTTGACAAAAAAAGAGGAGATAAGACCAGGCAATTTCAAACTAAAACAGTATGCAAGATTTATTTCCACTTTTTCAAAGCAGTGAAATAACATTTCTCTTCCAAAAGGAGTATAAAACTAATGTAGTAATTACAGAAGAAATAATTTCAAACAAATGCGCATTACAATCTTCTCTTCAGTCAGAATCATCCCTTTCATAGGACAGGAAATAAAAAGTAAATTAAAATATGAAACATAAAAACGTTCCTTGTCTGCTACTCATGGCCTTTTAATCACTGTCAGTGATTAAAAAAACCAAAAAACAATTAAACAAAAAAAAAAAAAAAAGAAAAAAAATTCAAGCCATCTGGACAAATGACTGTATGAGTAAAAATTTATAGATGAAAACAGTAAACATTTCCATTTCACTGCTCATCCAGGGTGGCATCTCGCATCTGTTTCAACACAACCTGACTATATCCTATCCCACTAGTCTTACAATAATACCATTAGGAATCAAGCACCAGAAATAATTTTATCAGTTCTAACAAAATCTAGTGGGAATTTTCCATGTGGTCAAGTGTCACAATAAATTATTAGAGACAGCAAGCTTCCACCACTCTGAAAAACACATTTTATAGACATCAATCCTGCAAAAAAACTTACATGAAACATATCCCGTAGAAATCCAGAAGAATGTAAACCGAAACACACCACCACAGTGATCCTGTACCATTTTTATAACAGTGTTACCCGCACCAATCACCAAACAGCAATCTAAACTTTATTTTTTTTTACTTCTTAAATGGCAAGTTTCGTGAGGACCGACTCATATAACCTCACAGGTGACATGTGGATCACTTCAGCTTCTGCATACAGTGACAGCAGCTGTAAGGGGTGTGAATATACATTACCTCAGAAACGTTCAATTCCTTCAATTCAAACTTATTTACCCACAGTGCTCGGGTAACTGACTGCAAAAAAACCGAGCAAAAAATCACCAAAATAATATTCCGACGTCAGCTTCTCCTCGCTAAAGTTATTACGTCCCTCTGCAAAAAAAAATGCGGCTAGAGAGCCCAGCAGAAATAAAGAGAAGCAGATACTTTCTGTCAGAGGACAACCAGCAGTGACTCGCTGCCAGAGCTGCTGAACTTCGGGCCCCCGGGCTCGCCTCTTCCCGCTGCTGGAGTCACCTTGCCCCGACCCACCGCCGCCGGGCCCCCCTCAGGCACACCGGGCACCCTCTCAGGCACCCCGGCCCTGCCCCGCACACACCAGCAGGGCTCTCCCTCACGCCACTTCTGAAGGCTATGAACATCGCCCTGGAAGAGGGCTTCCCGCCCCACCGCCCCTCCGCTCTCCTCACGGACGTCTCCCAGAGGGCAGGCCCGGCACCACCAACCAAGCAGGCCCCGGGGAGAGGAGCTGGCTCAGGCCGGGGGGCTCCTCAGCCCGATCCACCCCCTCACCCCGCGGCCTAGTTACTGCCCCCACCCCTTCCACCGGGTACCTTTTTCCTCCCGGCTATCAGCCGCCATCCCGCCGCGACGCGTCGAGCGCCTAAGATGGAGGCTCCCTCTTCCTGCACGTAACTATTCCCTCTTCCCAGCCTGCACCGCTTTATTTACGCTCCGCGCGTCAGAGGGCGCCGCGGGCGGAGGGGCAGTGCGGGAGCGGAGGGCGCATGCGCGGCGCCGTGAGGGCGCATGCGCGGCGCCGTGAGGGCGCCCGCATAAAGTAATGGCGGGCGGCGCCCCAGTGCTGTGTGCTGCTGTGGGAGAGCGTGCTGTTTGTGGCTGTAGGCGGTGTGGGGTCTGGGTTGCCTTGCCCTGGTGGGAAAAGGCTATAGGGAAGGAAAGAGGGTTTTGCTTTCGGAACGTGAAGGAAGCTGAGGGGAAGCCTGCAGCTCTGGGCACTCCTGTGCGTTTGTGGCACCTGTGTGAGGTGTTGGAGCTCTCGAGTGTGGCAAAATAACCGCAGCCTTGCCCAGTGTTAAGTGTTCCTGTTCCCTGGGTTTCCTTTGGTTGTTAACTTATTTTTTATTTCAAGGAAATTTTTTTTCTTGCTCCTGCTGATGTTCAGCCTGTTTTGTAATGTATGTGTTCAAATATGAAATAAGCGTGCTTTATTAATCCAAATTATTTTTTAAACAAGTTTGGGATTAAGGTATGCTTTCTTTCCTACCATATCCTCGGTGTAAATTTATAACCTCATCTTAGTTACCGTTTCAGGCAGCTTGTAAAGAGGCCTGGCTAATTGAACGGCCTCCAGTAGTTTATTAAGGCTATGTGTAACTTGCAATTACCAAGTAAGAGCTTGTTTTGTTCAGTTTGGTATTTTAAATCCTATTAGTTGGCACACTACTCCTATGAAAGCTCTAACTGGTTTGGTTTGGTTTGGTTTTTTTTTTTTTCATTTTTAACTGGAGTGGATACATAGCAAGGTGATTGATGCTATAGACTAAATGGTAACTCTTGTTTCAGGGCTGCAGGTACTAGCTAGAGTAGCCTGATGGATGCAACCAGTCTACTCAATGCCTCAAATTTCTCACTTCAGAACAATGCAGGTCCAGGATGCTTCACTCACGATATTCAATGTGTTTGTCTGCTCACAAAGTGGGCAGGTTAATAAAAATGTCTGGTCAGTACAATAGCTGTTGGTTAGCTTGAAGAAGCACCTTTCCTTTGCTGTGAGGAAGGCTGGAGTACAAAAGGTATTCTATAGCACTGGTTGGTATTGTCTGTCTTGCTTCAAAACTGTGAAAGCCTGAAAAGAAGATGGAAGCATCCCCTGAAGAGCTGAAATATTTCTGCAGGGAGATGATAGAAGATGGAATTATGCAAAGAGGCAAAAGCGATAAGGTGATTGTGAAGCTTACAGAAAGAAATAAAGATACCTGTTCTTCAACTTTGTATTGGCTTCTTGATCTGATTAAAGGTTATTATTGTAGTGCTGCAACAGCTTCAACATCTGCTCATCCCACAAGTCTTTATCTGTTCTCTGGAGTTTTATTTTGTTAAATATGCAGGACTCGACACTAGTAGTTTCACTGGTACTTAACCTCTTGATTCCATAGTCAAAGACTGAAGCAGTTTTTGTGTGTCTGTGTTCCTATCACATCAATTGGGTAAGCTGCTTGTGGAGTGACCTTTTGGCAGCTGGCATGCACACAAGTTTATTTAGCATGCATTGTTTGTAAGCAATACTTACATTCTCTAATTTTACTAGCAGTTACCCCGTGATACTACTTTACTGAGTGTTTTGTTACCCATCAGAAAAAAAAAGTCAATCTACGTGTAATCCACTAGATGGTGTCATTAACATGAGTTAAATGGAAGGGCACTTAAATGGAGCTGCAGTTTGTGTCAGTTTCTCTGCTGCTTGTTGATTCTGCAGGTGCACAGAGACAGCATTGGAGGAGGCTGTGCTTTAAAGCCAAGTGTGGCCTTTTTGGTGGGTTTCATGTTTTCGATGTGGCAAAAAGTTCAAATATTGGTAGTGTGAGTCTAGCACCTTTACTATAGTGTGTTTTGGGGATGTGGGAGGAGGGAAGTCTGCAAGTGAGGGTAGCTGCTGATGCTTTTCTCAAGGGCGTAGTGGCTCTAGGTAGACTAAACCATCTCTGGAGGTTCCTTCCAGTCTTAGCCATTCTTCTGTTCTCTTATTGCTGGGCTCTTGTTCAAGAATTATAGGGTAAGAGAGACTCCTTAGTGCAGCACAGCGACTGGTAGCTGTGGCTTCCTGCAGAGATTACAGCATAGCAAATCCCAGTGGAAAGGAGGAAGGGGGGGGTGGACGGTGCTAAGCTTGGTAGTAGGTTTCCTTTTAGTTCTTGCTTTGCCAAAGATTTGGTAGATACACCTTTATTTTAAGGGACAGATAACTGCTTTACCCAAAGCTGTTTTAAAAGGAATGTTGAATTCCCTTGGTGTCTGCAGAATGCCTTTCAGAAGCAGGTTATGAGAGCTCCTTGAAAGTTCTCCCTTTAAAATGGTCTTTATAACATCTTGGCATTAGCCCGTTTGTGGTTTTTGTGCAAGTGAGTGCCAATGGGCATTCTCTGAAGGCTATGTATTAGAGGTAGGCTAGGATAGTTTCTGTGTGCCTCTTGTTCCTGTGCCTTGGAGCATTGGCAGTAGCGTGCTTCCTGTTTACAGGGTCGTTACTGTGTTCTGGACTGAGTGTGTGTCAAGGCAAGGTACTTCAGGCTGTTGAGTTTATTGGCTCATGGAGTTACTGCTGTGTAAACAGGAAACTCCCTACAGGTATTACTCAAAAATAATATCTTTAATTAGTAAGCTAAAATGGGGGGGGGGGGGGGGGGGGGGGGGGGGAGAGAAACTTAAGTTCTTGGAAGCCAGCAAGTTTTTCCCCTGTCTGCCAAAAGATAGGAGTTTGGCTGTTTTTCCCAACGTTGTTCCTGTTTGTCTGTTTTATTTTCGCAGGCTTCTTCCTTCTCCCCTTAGGTAATGTGATTCTCATGCTGATAGTGTTAAGGGTGATATCTATTTATTTGCACTGGGTTTCAAGGAAGGTGAGATTTTTCTGAATAAATAAAACCTGAGAAATGCTTTTGAAAGTGCTTGTTGTAAGACCGACTGACCCTGGAGAGTTGGAACAGTCACTTCAATGACAAACAAGTTAGGACAAAGCTGAGTTTGTTGAGTGGTCCTATTGATTCTGGTTTTGCAGAGAGCTGAAGAATCTGCATTCAGTAATCATGACTGCAATTTTCCCTTGTTTGAGCACTTCCACTTTAAGGAGTAGACTATTTTTCCATCACTTGCCTTTTCAAATTCCCTAAAGTAGGGTTAGATGATACAGCTGAGGCAGTCAGGGTATTTCTGCTGCAGGATGTGATGACCCTCTCTTCCATCTCTCCTGTCCCTTGCTTTCAGTTGTGCTGCCCACAGTTCTCATAGTCATCACTGACCTGATTTAAATTGCTAACCTGAAAGAAAACAGGTTCATTTTTCTTTCCTGGACAACTTTCCAGAACGTGAGTTGAAATGGCTTTTCAAGAGGCAGAATGAACACAGAGAAAAGGCGACTGTCCCCTTCTGGTGGCAGTGAGTAGTGTTTAGGTGCTCTCAGTCCAGCTGGAACTCGGTGCAGCTTTGTGGATTTTCTAGGTCAGTCCTCTGTCGAATCAGGAGGTGGCAGCACCTTGCGTTTGGTGCATGCTTTGATCCAAGACCAGTGTGAACTATTTTATTTCCTTTGCTGCAGGAAAGTGATCTACAGTGGTTATGGCTAGAGGAAAGGCAGTACAGGGTCCACTCTAGATCACTGGCATGTAAGTGCTGCTTGGCCTAGTTAAATCTTGTCTGGAGATGGCAGGATTTATTCTCGGTGATACTGTAAGTGGTAAACTCCTGCTCCTTGTGCTGTGCCTGTTTTCCTGGGAAACGGGAGGGTGTAAGGTTGCAGTTAAGGTCATCCCTGAGATGTATTTCTTAGATCTGTTTTTGCTGTTTGCATTTGCTTAGCCTGAGTTCAGCCAGGCATTTATAGAACTGAGAGCTCCTTGCCTGAGCCTTACGGAAGCAATAAGGTCCTAACCAGATACTTGAAGTTAAGCATGGAGCCTTAGGCTCCTTACTGAATCGTATTACTTAGCTCTTCGTTGCCAATGAGCCCTATACTAGGAGCTCATCTTATATGCTATGCTGCGCTGCACTGAAGGGGTGAGGAATGTATTTGGTATTCTCTACTCACTCTCCTCTGTCTGCTGTGATTTATAGTTGCTGAAAAGTACAGCTCTCTTCTTAGTTGTCATCTCATTGGAAGTGTATGAACAATTACTGTGTGGTACAAACTGTCTAGCCCAATTAGATAGGGGTTTAAAGAACAGGCTTGACAAGACTAGGTGTCTACGTGGTATTGTGATAGATTCTATCATTAGCTAGATAGCCCTACCTTAACTTCTCCTGAAATAGATGAATAGCACCCATATGTGAACCAAGGATTTTTTTGGGTTACAAAAGTAGTGTCTAGTGCTCTAGGCATGTAAAGTATTCACACCCATTGGCAGCAGTGTACGTGAAAAACTAAAGCTGTACATGATGGACAAATAGCTTCCGATAATAATGGAGAAAACATACGTCAAGATTCCCTCTTATGCCATTCTGCTTTTCGTACGTTCTGTCCTGTCCAAGGAAGAAATGCAGAGGGTTTTCCTTTCTGACAGTACAGACTTTCAAACTGGAATTGCAAGAGAAGCAGCAGTGTGTACTGTTTAGGTATCAGACTGTAAAGGTCACCTTTTCCAGCTTTTGCTGTTGGAGCCAAATACAGTGAGGCCTTCTGCACACTGACAGTTCTGAACATCTCCTGCTTGGTTTCTGGCTGTGGAGAGCTGTTCAGGGTTGCAGGTCTGATTAAAGACTGAATATAATAATTGGGATAATGTTGCTGGGAAGTCATCTCTAAAGAAAGAAGGTGTGTTTGATGAGTTTGTAGAGAGTTTTCTGTTAATAAATACTTCTTTGGCAAGCCTAACCAAAGCAAAACCCAGTTACCCCTCTGTCTTTAGTGGAGTTTCTGGTATCTAACAAGGTGTGAGCATAAATGTCTTTCTCTAAATAGGGGCACTAACCTCTTTTCGTACCCTACTCCCCCCACCTCCATTCAAGTTCTTAAAATTTCAGAGCCTGTTGGGTTGTTAGCAGACACTGCCTGCATTAATGGTATTTCTTTAAGAAACTTGATTCAAACTAGCAGCTCCTCAGAAGTTTAGACTATTAGAAGCAATATCTGAGGGGAACTGAAGGGTAGGAAGCAGCTAAGAAAAAATGCAATTCATCTCAGAACTGTATAACTATTTGTTTAGCATGCATGTCCGTGTTTTTTGGCATGGAGATTATGTATGTATCCATCTCTTGACCCCAAAAACATGAACCCCAGCAGAATGGGACCAAATGTAATGTTTTTCATTAAAAAAGGGCAGTATGCAAATAGATGTTAGCCATTGCATAAAGAGTTACTGTCTCATTCTGCACATATAATGTGCAGAATGGTCAAGTTAAGACATACATACATGTTCTACCATGGCAGGAAATTCCTATGCTCCCAGTATTGTTCCCTCCATCTGCAGTCTTTATGGTCAGACTCTTGGTTGTGAATAGATGTCCTGATTCAAATTACACAGGGTATGCTGATTTAGAGTGGCATATGCTGTATTTGATTGTGGATGGCCGTGGTGTGCATTGCTATTAGTAGATAAGCTGGTAATAGACATTTTTGTTTGTGGTGGCTTTTGCTTCTGTGATGGATAGTTTTTCCTATGATTTGTTCCTATGGAAGCCAGGTTGCCCTGTTCTTCACCTCTCATTCCAGCACCAAAGCAGCTGTTAAGTCTGTGACTCTGCATGTTGTCATTATGGTGCAGGTTCTGGCTTGTCTCTTGCTTTTGCACTCTCCTCGTCTTCCAGGTGAATCACTGCTGTTATCTGGTATCACACCCTATTTTTAAACCACAATGTGTTTCTGTTTCTAGGGCTGCTGGAATACTTGTGCTTCATAGGATTGGAGTTTAAACTTACTCATTCCGTGTCCTGTTTCAATTAAGTTTTGGGTTGTTTATTTTCTGTGTCAGTTTGCTCGTTTGTCAAATGGTTATCTGTGTTGCACTCATCAGATACTTAGTTTGACTCTCTGACTCATGATTCTATGAGGTTTCATAGATAAACAGTAGAGCTATAGTAGAAGTTGGGGCTGAAAGGATATTGGTGGGTCTTCTGATTCCTCCTCCACCAGAGGTATGATCAACTACAGATTAAGTGCTCCTGATTATTTACAGAAGCTTTATAGTATCTGTAATTGATACTATAAAGGTGGATATTCTATTACCTTTGAGTTTTAGAAGTAGGAATCGTACTTTAGTGCTTTGTCTCACCCTAAATGTTAAAGGAATGAAACTAAATTACCAGGAAGTATCTTGTCTATAGCAGACGAGATGGAATGGTGGAAGGAAAACATTAGGCTCTGAATTAGTGATTGGGATCAGTACTGACAGGACTGTGTGTGTTTGAAGCCCTGATCTTATTTAGTAGGTTTCAATATAGCACTGAACAAGTTGAAGCTCAAACAAATTGTTCATCCTTTTCAGGAAATTGTCCATGAATTGAATTCAAGTAATGTCTCTTATTTGAAACAGCACTTCTCAGCCTGTGTGTATGTCATTCGAACTAATAACATTTTAAATTATGTCCTGAAGGGCTCTGCACACTTGGAGCCTTTAAGTTTCCCCCAATTACACATATGCCTCCCCGCAAAAATCCCAACCATTGTAAACCAGAATACAATGTAGATACCCTGCTCTCCTTGTATGGTGTGTGTTTGTGGAACAGTGCTTTGGCTGGATAATGTATGTGAGCTATCTCTTAATGACCAAGTCCTGCTGCTGGAAGCCGTTGTGCCAGTTGTGTGGCAAGGCTTCCTGTGGGGTGTGATAAGCCTTGCTGAAAAGCAGTGATTTTCAGGGAGACAGCACATGTGTCAGAGGTAGCAGGAGGGCACTTGGGCAACTCCTGTGCCTTTATGGGGTTTCTCCCAGAGAGGAGTTATTTTGGGGTCAAGTAATGAAATGGAATAGATTTGAGATGCAGGCAACGGTGGTTCACTCCAGAAAAGCTTAAGAAAAAGCTTGACCTTTCATATGTTCTCTGAGAGTTCTCTGATGAGTTCTACTCATCAAACCTCTTCATACATCTCTGTGTTGATGCATACGAAACATTGCTTATCCTCCTCTTCTCACCCTTGGTTCTCTATCCTTTGGTTGTTGGACTAATCCATACTGTGAACTGTCATTTATTCTGTCTCCTTTCTGCTCTTCTGTTGCCACCTGGCTTTCTCTGCAAGACACTGACAACTTCTGCTGCAAAGCAAGGCAACTAAGTACAGCTTGCCTTCTCTGACCCAGGTGTAGAAATTCTTGCATGCTGAGATGTTTTTTTAGGCAGAGCTTGCTGGACAATTTTTCAGATGAGTCATAATACATAGGTCTAACTTTGTGGGGTTTTTTGAGTTTGTCAGCACCATTGGGTCACAAGCTCCACTTGTCTGCTTGTTTCTCATATAGGATTTAATGTTTAATTTTTTAGGACATTTTTGCAGGTCTTGGACTCTTCAGGTATGGACTGTGGAGTGCAAGTGAGCATATGTGTGGGTTTTGGTACTTTGTTTTGACTCTTTTATTTTTTTTTTCCTCCCAGAGAAAACTTGCATTTCTTGAAAACAGTTTACAGAAGCCTGAGGATCTTCTGTTCCACATCTCCTAAAGTGATGTCACTGCACTGACTTTATTTGCTTTATCCTTGTCCTTGTAGTTCAGAAACCATTTAGCTAACTGGCTTCTGATGTAATGGAAAAATTACATGCTCTTTTTGTTCTCTGCTCTTGAAATCCCTAGCTATTACAATAAATTTTCAATTCACCTGTAGGTGTTTTTTTTTTTTTCTGGTGCCCAAAGTAGTCCTACACTTTCTTTAGTCTGACCTGTGTGACTCCCAGTTCCTTGGTTTGTCAGGGGTGACTCTCTTGTATAGATCTCTTGTATAACTGTCTTGTGCGACTCTGAGGGGAACTGACCCTGGCCAGTAACTCATCACCCACCAGCTGATGGCTCAAGCCCACCCAGTGGGTTGAGGGAGAGAATCAGAAAAGCAAAGGCAAGAAGAACTCGTGGGTCAAGATCAAGACTGTTTAAATGAAGGATGAGGTTTGGCGGGGAGGACTAGCTGTGATGCAAAGGCATTTAACCACCTTCCACAAGCAGTGGGATGCCTAGTCAGTCTCTGAACAATGACTACATTGGAAAATACTACCTCCCAGGCTTTTTGCCAAGCATGATACAATGTGGTGTGGAATATCCCTTTGATCAGCTGTCTTGTCTGTGATGCCTTGCAATCTTTTGCCTATTTGTTGGCAGGAAGGAGAGTAGAGTGAGAAACAGAAGGCCTTGCTTCTGTTCAAGCAGTGTTCAGCAATAGCTAAAATATTGGTGTGTCATCAACACTGTTTTGGTCACAAATCCACAACACAACACTGTGAGGGCTGCTGTGAAGAAAATCATCTCCATCCCAGCTGGACAAAGTATATTCTTCTGTGACAGTAGTCTGTGCCATGAGTTAAACTGTATTAATTGCTTCCTGTTTTATTTTATAGCTTACTAACTGCTGCTTTTGAAGTTCTCTTTAAATTTGTGTCATGTAACAACATGTCAGTTCTTCCTCAGGGTACTGAAATAGAAATATTATGTGTATATGATAGGTTAATTATCTTAATCATGGCTTCATTGGCTATTATAGTTGCTTCAAATGTAGGTATATTAGATAAAAACTTGACAATCCAAAGAACAGCAAAAATAACTTTGCTTTGGGAACAAAAAAAGTTTGTTGGTTTTTGGATTCTGCTCAAGGACATTCTGACCATGTTAGATTACTTCAATTTTAAGGCTTCTGTATTTTTTCTTAAAAACAAAACTAACTTATGTACACAAATACAGGCAGTTTCAAAGCAACTTGGAGGACATATGAATTTTGGTTTTCCCAAAAGAAAGAGGAGAACAGTACAAGGTCATGGAGCCTAATGCTTAGGACATAATCTCTGCTTGATTGATATGTGTCACAAGGGATGCCAGATCCATGGGGGCCTTCCACTGATGGGGAGATGCTGTTGGGGAGAGTTGGGGAGCAGGTGGCCAGACCTCTTGTGATGGAAAGAGGAGCTCTCTTGGGGGAGGGAGTGCACAGGGTTTGCGGCAATCCAGAAGCCCACTAGAATGACCAGAATCAAACCTGTAAAAGGGGAGAAGTCTCTTTGGAGATACCTGTCTATAAATCTGTTTTATTTCCTTTATGTTTTGCATAGGGACTTTGCTTTTCCTGCTTAAAAAGTTCATCTAGGTTCCAGTAAAACTTTTCTGCAGAGCTTGCTCCTCAAGAGATGTCTAGGCAGATGCAGCTAGGGAGGCCATCTCACCAGGTAAGACCTATTACAGGTGGCAGCAGACAGTGTGCAGGCAGGCTGCTTGGTAGCCCCAGCTTCTTGAGGACCTGCTGGCAAGGAATGGTGCATTGTGGTAGCTTTCCCTTCTGCTATTGTATGGGACAGTAGAACTTGGCTTTCTTCTGCATCAGAAGCTAGGCACTGTTAGGGGATTAACAGACTAGGGGCTTCTGCTTAATTCTTGGATCAGAGGCTTGAGCTGGTAAGCAATACCTCCATGCCTGTCTCTGCTGTCTGCAATACCTTCATGCTCCTGCCAACTGTCTGGATGGCTAGCACTGCTCGCAGAGCCAACATAGGCATTTTTGCTGCCTTCTCAAAACATCAGCTGTGTACAGTGAGACTAAGGAGGTTGGGTTTGTATGGATCTTTATTCTACTGGCTTTTGGTCAGTGGTGGTGGGCTGCGTCATTGATCATCTCGCTCATGAGGGTTCCCTGGTGTCTAGAAGACCGGAGTTCAAACTCCAGCTTTTCTCTCAGTAGAAGTGTAAATATCATCTCCCTTTCATTAACGTGTGGTGGCATTGAACTATTGAGGGTAAGTACAGAGGTGTTATTGCGGAAGACTTTTTCCCACATGAAATCAGGCTGTGGTATTTTTTTCTTCCCATACCAAATAAGATGGATATGATACCAGTCTGGTAAAGATCCAACATTAGATCTGCTACTTCACTTGTAGTTCAAATGAAAAATGGAAATACTAGAAGTAGATATAGTCCAATGATCAGGTCATTTTGGGAGTAATGCCATGGGATGGGAGATACTATCAGGATATGCATCTTGCTTGTTCTTGCTCTTTTCCTTTACAGCTTTGTAATGCAATCATCTAAGTCCAAGTTGGGTAGACCAGCATAGTTGTACCTTACAGTGATCCAGGTTTAACTAATATGGCAGCTTGTCTCTTAGTGGCTGACACCAGTTGTGCAGGAGGATATGTCCTTGGGAGATCCTTGTCTTTACAACTCATTTGCTGATTGCTTTGCAACATACTAGGAGGGGGCTTCTGCAGTGTTACAACAGCTGGAGACAAATTCCCTCCAGTTACCACTAAGAGTGATGTCAGTGCAGAACTGGCCTGTTATTTGAAGCAGGATAGTCAACTGCTTTATATTTCTTATAAGCTGTCACATTTGTATCCTGCAGCAAGGTTGTAATTGTATAACATGTAAAAACCTACTCTAAACTCATTACTTTTAATTTCTCTAAATGCCTGTAGCATTTGTGTTGTCTAATAATTTTCCAAATGCTGGAACTTAAACCTTGTCTGTAGATGGTTAAGTCATGTCTCTTGCTAGGATGTAGAGATGAAGCAGAGTGTTTAGTGTTTTAGATAAAGGCACTTTACAATTTCATGTTGTAAAAGTCTATATTCAGTTGCTTTGTTTCCAGTTTTGGATATGATTTATTTCCATGTCTGGTCTTAGTACCAGTAATATGTTTGAGGTAAACTCAGTCTAAACAGTTCAACCACTTCAAGCCAGAGAGTGATTCTGTCACACTGCGGCTCTGTAATCACCCTCTAGAAAGATCAAAGGACATAAAAGAGCAGGCAAGCTGTTTTCCCCTTTTCCACACAGCTAGTGTTACAGTGAGAATTCATATTGGCTCTGTTCATTTTGGGGCCCGAGAGTTAAAAATGAAAATGATAGTAATTACCCTTTGGTCGTTACTAGCTCTTCTGAATGATGCTGGGAATGGTATTAAGGGGAAAAATCCGAGAGGAGGTACTTCCTTTTTTCTTAAGAAAGGGTGAGGCTTGTTCCGACTACAGATGCTTAGAAATGTTGGCAGAGATAGCAGAAAATACAGACTGTATAATATTATCAAACTGCATGGTCCCCTGCTGTTTTGGAGGCAGGTCTGGTTGCCTGCCACCTTGCAGGTAGACTACTGAGGTTTTCAGGCCTGTGTTTTTTCATCCTGTTCTCTCTTGAGGTTTAGGTAAGAACCTGACAGGAATTTTGATGCCTGTCCCATTTCTGCTCTTGAGTTTGCCACATGCTGATGGTCTGTGTTTGATTTGCCAGCTACCTTATACGTGTGGAAGTAGCATATTGAGAAGCAGCTCAAGTTTTAATATAGTAACTTTCCCTCCTAGCTGCCCTCACAAGTCTCAGTCTTCTGGAGGGAAAGCTTCTGTTCTCCCTTTCCTCCTGCTCCCCTTTGAAGGAGTTATCTTTGAATGTTTGTGTGAATATTACCTGACCTTAGCAAGTGGTAATAGAAGGATGAATAAAATTCTGTTCTGCTGACATTTTGGTGAGAACGTAGGAGATGATCTATTTCTAAAGAGGTTCTGGAGTACAAACTTCCCCAGGCTGGTGTGAAAAACTTCCTTAACTTTTTGTTTTGAATGCATCTTCTGCCAGTACTCCCTTAATAGTCTGATAGTCTGTTGATCCTATGGACTTCATGTTCTGACAAGCTGGAAGAGATTTATTAGTCAGATTATGTCTTGATCACACTGTTCTTTGAATCCTTTATGTTTGCATTTTATGAACCAGAGTTTGTAATTTTTATCATTTGCATTTGGACATATCTCCAGCTTCTTGAAGGACATCTTCTAAATAGACTTCCTTCCTCTACTGTATTATTTGTTTCCTCCCTTGTTTCTAAAGCCTTTTTTGTCACAAGAGAATAAACTTGGTTCAGGCTTCCAGCAAGGTGACCTTAAACAATCTTCATATTTCTTAAAATTGTTTAACAGTTGTCGAGACCTGATGGGAGAGACTAAGAATAGGTCCAAACGTTGATGTCACTGTCACTCATGGAAATGGATGTGTGGCAGACATCCTGCAGGTAACACTAAATTGGTTAAACTGCATTCTGGAAGGTATTTGACCAGCTAAGCTCAGTAGAGGCTGCCAGAGCTGCCTAAGAGGCTGAGGGAATAAAATGAGCAGTTAACCTGCAGTGGTACTACATATCTTCTTCTCTTCTTGTCTGGATTGAACCACTGATGTGTTTTAAGATGATTTGGTTTAGGTACCAATAGCTTCCTAGAGAAAGTTCTGCACACACATGGGTACGTGCTTTGTGTGTACAGTCACAGTCTCATGCCTGGAAAAATCTTCATAGGGCTTGAGGGGTCTGCCTCCAGCACTGTCTCCTGTTGTTTCTTTCCTGTTCCCTCCTTTGTCAGGAAGAAACAAAGGTTGATTTAGCCTTTCAGCCAGTTTTGCAGTAACCTTGCTGTGGAAAACTACTGCAAAAGGTGGCCATGGACAAGCTTGGTTGCTTCATAAGGGTGTGGAGTAAATGACTGGTGGTAGCCCATGTGCAGGAGGCAGGGATGACTCTTGGAGGAAGCAGGAAGAGTGTGGCTGGTGTGGCACTAGAGAATCTGAGCAAGCAAACTGCCTTATGTCTGTTGTGTTGGGAAGGAAAAAGTTATATTTGTTTAGGTGCTGATGAGATTGACAATATGGCTATACTCATTTGTTCATGTGAAACCATCTCTACCTGTGTCTGGGCAACAGTAAGTGTGAGCTGTGTCAGTAGCAAATGTGGCCTTTCTTAATCCTTTGCAGAGCTATTGTGTGGGTTCATGGTTTAAATACCCAGCAAGAGTGGCTGAGGACAGGTAAGCACAGGTGGACGCCATAAAGAATAAGCAAAGCTTGCCTGTGTTCCCATGCTGGGCCTCACCATTTCTGGTTTCTTATTTGCACTGAGTAGAGGTAGGTCAGTAACTATATATGTGGTGGAAGCAGGACTGCAGGGTAAAGAAGGGGATGCAGGTACTGTGCCTGCTCTTGCTGGGTTTCCCTGTCCTTTCTCCTCTCCTGCAGAGCTGGGAAATAGTTGGCTAATGTTTGGCACATGCTCAGCAGTGACAGACCTGGGTAATGTTTGTAAGCTGTCATAAGAAGGGGCTCAGGGCTGAAACTCTCCAGGGTATTGTGAACAGCGATACTGGAGCACTAAGGAGGATTCCTATCCTGTCTGCTTCCTATCCCAGGAAGCAGAGCATGCAAAAGAGAGGGAAAAACAACAGCTTTAAAAACCGTAGTTGATTGATAGGATGAAACAGCTGAGTATGAATTGTCTATTTGAAGTATAAATCTGTAAACTCCAGACAGATCACCTCCCTGTTGTAGGTGTTCAACACCAGTACACAGTGGTCCTGGGAAAAGACTTCCAGTCAGAGCCACTTCCAGTCAGAGATCTCAGGTGGCTGGGTTATATGTTGCAGCAACAGTAAGCCCTGGTGTTTTCCCAGCTGGAGCCAAGTGGCTTCTTGTTCATGACAGCTTTGCATTGCTTGGCTTGGCTTTCTTTACAGAGAATGCAGAACTGAAAAGAACTAAAATACCCTTTGTTATTAAATATGTATAGATATATATCATGCCATAGTAACATGCCACTGCAAGCACCAAACTGATTCTGGTTTTCCTTTCCGTGTAGAAGCTGATTAAAATTTTAGGCAGTCAGAATCTAGGTCCTAGTGAAGCACCTTTCAACCAAAGTGTATTTTGATCTTCCATTTAATTTTCAGGAGGCTTTTTCTTGGGTGTATCTTCAGGCAGTAGCAGTTACTCCTCTCCATCATGTAGGTGCAACTGAATGTAGCTGGTAATCACACCCTCATTTTCAAACCTGCAGTCTACAAAGGAAAGAAGTGTGGTTGTCACCAGAAGTGGTTGTAGGGGGATTGTCAAGGAAGACTGGTCTTCAAGACAGAAGGTTGGGGAACTTTATCTGGAATATAAAACAGTGTAACCTATGCTATTCCAGTCATGGATTAGAACAAACCAGGCTGCTTTACTTGATGGTTAGGAATGTCTAATGAAGACCTGGTAGCTTAAATGGTATAAATGAGTCTTCACTCTTCACACGATTAAGTTTTCCATGTTATTGGCAAACAATACACTTGAGTACCATGAGCTTACATTTCCTCAAACTGATTATGTTTAGATTTTTGTCAGGCCTTGGTAGAGTCTGTGGGAGAATTCCTCCTGTTAGGTTTTTATCTTAAATCTTGTGGCTAGTGACAGACTGCCTGTTGCTGTTACAACAGCAGCTCCACCTCTTTCCAACATTAATTAGGAAAGGTTACATTCAATTTAAGTAAACTAGTCCTGGGGCTATTTGTGAGGATGACCACAAAGATACACGATGTGGAGGGGAGAGGGAGGAAAGGAAATATTCATGGTTAACAGATTTCTTAGGTTCTCTTCTAATTTTTTAATGTATTTTCCTTCAGAATAGGGAAGGGGTTAATTGTGAACTACTGGTAATACTGTGAAGGTGCTGCACCCCAGTGTAACTGGAAGGATTGTTGGGGACATGGGAAAAAAGGGTGACCTTTGGACTGTTTTTGTTCAACGTGGTACAGCTCAGCTGAGTCATGTTGACTGCATGCTTGTTTCTATCCTATCACAGCACAAAGCAAGATTATATTAGTTTAACATGTTGTTATAAATCAGCTGGAAGCAAGTTCAGGTTACCCTACAATTGGGAGTTGACTAGTTAATACAGTTTAGTGGGTAATTGGTAGCTGGCTAACATGTGGTGACTTGACTGTTAGCAGTCATCTCTCCCTAGCTCATTACAGGACCACCTCACAACATTTGTCCCTGCAATTCTAACTGCCAACGTATGGGTTTAAAGATGGGTAGCCTTGAAAGGCAAGCCTGTATGTTGAAACATAGGACTGTCAAAGGTGCTAGACATAGCGCTAGCTGTTTCTTTCAAAAATCCTTGGAGCTGTTTGTGTAGATAGAAATGTACACTTAAATGCCTACCAGGTGAAAGCTTTTGGTTTTGGTGCAAATTTAAGCCTGAATGACGCTAGCAGTGTCTCCCACAGGTTCCTCTCATTGTAAGGAGCCTGGATCATTTAATGTATAAACAGCACTTTCCTACCTGATCATGTTTGGGAATTAGTTTTCCTCCATCAGTGAACTTTCAGGAAGAATACTTGAAGCGCCTTATACTGCCAGTGTAACGAAGATACCCATCCCTGCACTGGAAAGAGCAGTGTCCCCTTGGGTTTGATTCAGTTGTCATCATATTAGCTTCTAACACTATCTAAGACACCTTGGGGTATCTGAGATGACCACTTGGGTCTGGCATGTAGGACTTGGGCAGACCCTCACCCTTCCTGAGTGGCAGTTGGAGCCTGTGCATGATATAGGTGTCAGCACAGGCATGGAGCTGCCTGCTGTTGGCTTTTGTCTTGAAGAAAGAGGCAGAAGAGCCAGTCCAGCAGTATCTGACTGCTAGGCTAAGCGGAGGTGGGGGGAGAATTGACACTTGTGAGTGTCAGCTACTAGTAGTTTTCCCATGAGTGTGTCCATGTTTGAAGTATGGCTAATAGTAAGAGTTTTTCCATCCAGCTGCAGCCAGAGCTGTTAGAAATTTCAGTGTTTTTTTTAAAAATGGATTAGCACTCATTCTGGTCTTGCTGGTGGCAGAGACAACTTGAATTAAGATATATTTGAAAAGTAGTAATTTTTTATTGAACAATTTTAGTTGAAGACTTTTCTTTCTCCAAAACTCAGGTCTTGCTGACTCCTGTGGGAATGTCAAGTATGGCTGAACATCTTGAATACATGTTCCTCATCTCCAGCATAAGATTTAGTGCTGCCAAGTACTTCCCAAGGGTTTGGCCTGGGGAAGCTTTTGAGTATTTGAACTAAAGCACTGTTTACAATGGATGAACACTAGTCTGTGCAAAATCAACTACCAAACCCTTGTAGAGTCACCATACTTGCAAAGTGTTAGTTTTGTGGACTATGTCAGTGTGAGTGAGTCTTACTGACTTCCTGAGTTAAAAATCATGCAGACTTAGACTTTTGCAATCTGCTAGTGTTAACACCTGTGTTAGATGAGCTTTGGATCAAGCACGGAGGGCATTTGCATGCCTTCAAGATGTAATAATATTGCCTATCTTTACTAAGCATCATTCAGTGTGGAGGGAAAGAGATTTCTTGTTTATATTAGCAACTAAGTCATACAGTCATGAATGCTTTTGGCTAGGACATGTCTTGCAACACTTTTTCTTACAAAGCATTTCTTCTAGAATGGGTGCAAGACCAGTTTTTAATGAATATTATGCACTGGTCTTGACAAATCCTTTATGTTCACCTTGAGACTCTCAGTATGTAAAAGCTTTTGAGAGAGGGCTTTACAGATGTTCCTGTTGATCAGCTGACTGTGAGGCTTTGTGATGGCCTGAGCTCACTTTGCAGCAAAATTGACTTATTCTGCGTACCATCCTACAGGGAAGCCAGTTGTTTGGAGAGGCAGCCTGCAGATGAAGGGTGAAAAGTCACCCTTTTGTGCATATTTTCCTCTCCTGAAAAGTGCTGTGGTTAGTCTGGCAAAGCTCAGCACTCTTCTGTCTGTGGCCCAACAATGAAAACTGCTGGATGAGATGAGACAGGTTTGTATGGAGTGACTTCTTCCTGCCTTGTGGCTTCAAGCTATAAGCTATGTGCTTGTCTATGTTGAGCCTGTACCTGGGGGTAAACCGTAGCAGTTTTTCTACCACCCGATGACCCTTCACCAGCTGAGAAGGGGAATCAGGGGAAAACAGGGAGAAGCCCTGTGGGTTTGAACAATAACTAATACAATCACCAACATAAAGCATGCAAGGTTCTAGTCAGCTTCATCCTTCAGATCAGCAGAAGCAGCAGGCCAAGAGGGAGGAGCACCAGGAAGAGGAACTCCTCACTCTCAGTAAACTATTTCCTTTATTAATGAGCTTAATGTAAGTGGTATGGGATACACCTGTGAGTCAGCTTGGGTTGGCTGCCCTGGCTGAATCTCCCTGGGAACTTGGGGCTACTCATGGCTTGCCTGCTGTGGCTGGCTCATGGGTCTGACACTGGGAAACCAGGCCAGTACTGAAAGATAGTTTGCATAATTAGAAACCATGCAGTCAGTTTTCTTTAAACATCATGTATCCATTTCTGTTCCCTTCCAAATGTAGTTCTTTTCATCTGCTTCCTCTGCTCCCTACACTCAAGTTCAGTGAGTTTGGGGAAAAAAGGACTAGTCATGAGGGAGCTGACTACTTAAGGATGAGCTACCATCCAGGAGGACCAGTAAGATACTCTTCTCCCTCTAATCCCCTGAAACCATCCAAGGAGTGTTTTTCCCCTGCCATTGAAGACTTCTGTCTTTCAGAATGTGAATAATGCCATGCAAAAGAGCACCTGAAGTGTCAATAAACCAAATGATTGCGTCAGGTGCAATGTCAAAGTATGACTGTTTCCAGGAAAAATGCATGGCTTGCCATGTAGTTCGTGGCTGTTATTCCACTGAGTGGCTTGGTGTTTACAACACTACAGCTGATCTAATTCCAGCCAAGTCACACAATGGAATAACAGCCCAAGCAGATTTTGGCTGTCCAGCTCTTGTTGTCCATATCCTTTTAAAATAGACTTTGAGCTCTGTCTTATCTAGTTTTTACCCTCTTGTAAGAATAGCTTTCCATTGCTTTCATTCTCTTGACAGCCCTCTTTGTGTCTGCTCTAGGTGTAGTTCATTTGTGGCAGTAGAATTGTACATGATGCTCCAGAGGGAGTCTGTTGTTGCTGTGCATGGCATACTACTTCTGTCTCAGAGTAGCTCATCTGCAATACTGGCTAGATCTGTATTTTCTTTTTTGATGGCTGAATCCCAGTTTTGGCTCTAAGCCATATCTGGGTTGCCTACATCATGGTCAAGTATTTCCCCTTTTTTGAGTGGATGATATTTCAGAATTTAAGAGGAGTTTTTGACTCTACAAGCATTTAATCTTATGCTTCACCCTATTGCATCCTATTGTATTTGTTACTTGATTTACTTCTGAATTAACTCCTGATATGTTTCCAAATACTTAGGACCCACTTCACTCTTGTTGTACTCTCACATTAGCCTATGACAGCTTTCAGTGCTGACTTTTTTCTCTCCTCTGCTCTTACATGTAGTAACTACTTTGATGAGGCCATACAGTTAAGTGTATCACCCCTTTAAGGTCTTTAGGATGCTAGCTTACAAGCAGATGACTGAGGGCTGTGCCTCCAGAAGGAAGATTGGGTTCAGGGTCTCACACTGTGCATACCATCTTTGCTCGCTGTCAGTGGAGGACATGGGTTAATGACTGCAGCAGCAACAGGCCCTTCAGCAGGCCCTTGACTATCCACTTAGTCCCACTCTGCTCCTGTCAACCTGGAGCAGAGAAGTGAGGGATGAATTGTGCACATTTGGCTCAGAGCTGTTGTCCCTGCATCCCCTGCAAATGTCAGTACTATTTCACAACCTTACCTACGCAGTCTTGAATATGATCTTGCTGCCTTGTCCTTGCACAAGTGCAACACAGGAGCTGGCTTGCCTCTGCCAAAACTTCTCCCCTTGTAGCTGCTGTGCACTGGAGTGCACTGGCCTGACTCCCTGAGTGCGTGCTGCCTGACATTGTTCCTGCATAGCAGAGATGATCTGGGAGAGACAGAAGCTCCTTGCACTTAAGTCCAAGAGCCTCATCTCTCCACAAGTAAGGCAAATACCCAGACTGTAGTATGCAGACACTTCCTGAGAAACTCAGCTGCCACCAGCACTGTTTGATTGCATCTCCCCACCCAAATGCTTTGTAAGCCTGACTCCCTGCACCAGCCTTCTCTTTTTTTAGCAACCCAGCAGACCAGGGTCTGGCCCACCCTGTTTCAGCAAGCAGGAAGGGTGGAACATCCTGAGAACCCTGCCTGTCTGCAGGGAGACCACCCATCATCTCAGCACAAAGATGCTGCTGTGTTGGTATTGCAGCCCTGTTATAGCTAAGCATTCCATATGTATGTGTTCCGTCTGTTTTAGTGTAAATACGTGCAAGTACTGGCACCAAGATGAGGGTGGTCCTCTTACATTTAAAAGAAAAAAAATAATTTTAAAAATGTTGTGTTTCAGCTAGTAAAAATCTTGAAGCTCTCTGACTCAATGTTTGCAGTGGAAGGTGGCTGGTTTTAGAAGGATTGTCTCCCTCCACTATCTATCTATAGTTTTGAGTGTTGCAGGGTACCCTAAGCATGGTCTGTACCTTGCTTTGTTTCCCATAGGGGATGAAGCTCCAAGCTTACTAGAGGTCATCTGTGGTTACTGCTAGTCTTTGCTGCTTGAAAACTTTGAGTGCAGGAGGGAATTTGGATCAGTCTGCAAGAATAAGCCTTCTCTTAGTACTGGAGCTGGGAGGCGCAGGCAATTGTGTGCAGCCAGGGGCAACACTGTGTTCTTGCTCCTAGTGCTTCTCCTGGCCTAGTGCACCTCTGCACAGCATGGACAGGAGTGATGAAATGCAACAGGTCGTGGGTGGTGTCCCTCACGCTGGTAGCTACTTGCACAGTGTCTTTGCTCTGTATTCCCTGGTTCTGGTATCTCTGCAGTGGGACTGTGACATGCCCCTTATTGTGGCAAGAAGATTTCTGGATTCATGAGGCTTCAGGGTCCACTGGGCTAGTATTGAAGAGCTGTTCCTTTTTACTGTCCAGCAGTTCAAAACATTGATATTCCTTTACTTATTGCTGTAGCCTCAAATTTTCCTGACTCATTTCTGGAGGCTAAAAGTGGGCATGAGAATGACACAAGCTTATTAATGTGGTTTTTTTTTCCTCTGTTTAGCTGAGTTTAGATCCTTGTCATTCATGGCAGCCTCAGCCTTCATGAGCAAATGCTCCAAAGTCTAATTTGCAGTGGTTTTGATTCTCATCTTAGTATTCCTCACCACCACCTTCCCTTTCCTGATTTAGAGAGCTGTGTTAGAGATCATGTCCACTTCCATTTCCTTGAGTCTCTTTCTTCATACAAACTAATGATAACCTGGAAGTACTTCTGTCGCAGATATGTTGTTAATTTCATCTTTCATAATAAGAATGAGGTAATTAAGTTTCTCTTTGTCTTAATCCTGACTTTGTAGAACAGTTGTTTTAACCAGAAAACACAAATATAGAATAGTTTTACTCTTCGGAGTCATCTTTCATCCCCTAGAGATGAAAATAAATCCAAAAATGAATTATAAGGAGAGATCTTTTCTTCATCTCTGTTCCTTCTCCCCTTTTTTACTTTGCCTTTAAAAAGACTTGTAGCTTAGTCTCCAAGTATCATTGCCTGTACCTGAATAGCCATTCCTGAAGTAATGGGAAGAATTGTTCAGCTAGTGGGAAGAATTAGCACAGCTCAGAATTGGGTAACCCAGTGAACATGATTTGAGTCAGCTGTAGACCCGTGCCTGCATATCAGTTCCTGTTTTTGCACTAACTTCTATGTGGGCAGTTCGTTACCACAGGAGATGGTTGTTCTTGCTTCTGTTTCAAGAAGAACTGCCCAAGGAGAGGTTAAATACAATGACGACAGCATGTACCGTAGGCACGTATGTCTCAATTTTTTTAAGGAAGAAAATGAGAGCTGTTGTGACAAACGTGATGGGGAGGATTCACAAGGGTTGTTCAAGCAATTCTGATGACACATTAGTATAGCAAGAGCTTGTTAATGGCTTAGTGCTTAAGACAATTCTTCAGCATTCTGCAAGTCAGGGCAGTTCTGGATAAGGTATGATTCTCAATTAGGAAAGAGATTGACAAGGTAGCAGGAGGCTCCAACCAGAAAATTACTTCCCAGTAGTTTGATAAGGAGGAGTTGTTTTAGGATTATCCTAAGTTAGAGACTGAGTAAATGCTGCTTGACTCAGAGCCCTAGGTGAAACTGTACAGTTTGCTCTTAAGGGCACAGGAAGCAAAACAAGATGAAAAGAAGTGAAGGATCACAGGCATAAAAAATTACTTCTATATTCACTGGCTTTGGGTTTGTCCCCCATCTGCTTGCACTATGCATGAGTTCAATTAAGTTGATAGTACAGCAATAAAAAGGATAGCTGAAAACTTAAGTTTGCTTGTGCTTTAAGTGCTTTAACTCTGCTTTAAGTGATTTCCAGCTTTTACACAAGCTGTTTAGACTGATGCTGAACAGAATCCTGGATATTCTGTAGCTTGTGCTGATACAGTTCTAGAAGGGCAACCTAATCCTGTTAGTGTTTTGTTACTGACAAATCAAAGCAGTGTGTTAAAAGGAGGTAGTTAGCAAATACCTTTCCAAAGGCTGAAATGGCACTTATCTTTGTTTATGGCTTTCTCACTGTATCCTTTATGTAAGGAATGAGACTGAAGTCCTCGCATGTTGGGATTATTTGGGTGACACTTAAGGTACCAGAGTGCTTGTGGACCAGATGGGTTGCTGAGCTCTTTGGCACCAAGATGAGCCAAGATAAGCTTTGTGTGCCAGTTTGTGCAGTCTCATAATTGGTGTTTGTAAAGGCAAATGAATGTGACTGAAATCCAGTGGCAGATACACTTGAGCCACATGCATCTTGTGGGAAAGGGCGCTCAAACTTAGGGACAAGCCAAGTTGTAAGGTGTGTTGGGCGTATACTGTGCTTTATCCTCATACAAAAGTTTGAATATGTCTTTCCTTAAATACTTTGAAAGAACCATTTTAAAATATATTCATGCTGAATATTTAAAGTATTGTTAATGTATTGGAAAATGTGTGTGAGCATGAGGAAAAGCATAAGATATGGAATTTGGACTTGTGCTTGTAATGGGTAACAATAGAGCTGTGTTGCAAATGTTTTTGTGATTTTAATTATACACACCTAGGCTTTTCCTTTCCAACTTGCATAGCCTGTAGGCAGCCTTCTTTTTTTTTTCCAAATGTGTCTGCAGATCACAACTGTGAGAGTCGCAGTGTACTGCATTGGGGACTGGAGTCTCTGAAACTTGTGGCTACAAAGCTGTAGCCTGAGTTTCCTTCAGCTCTTCTGTTCAGGAAGGCTGCCTGGTAGCTGCTTGCTTCAAGAGCTGTATTTGGGGTGGCAGCACTGGATCAGTATTGACTTTTTCTTGAAGGAAGAGCTGGTGCCCCAACAAAAGAGCTAAGCAGTTTGACAAGAACTTTTGTAAATGCAGATATCCTCTCAGGAGTTTTCTGTCCTAATATTAATTTAGGACTGATATGAATAAAGTGTTTTTTGTTTCCTTGGCATTTGCTGTGGTAACTGGACACCTTTGGAGGAGAAAAGATGAAGAACATGCTTGGCTCATTGACCACTGATGGACCAATGCCATCCCAGTGTCCACATGTGAAAGAAAGTAATTTCCTGCCTTGACTTCAGGTACGTGCCTGTTTTATACTGTACCTCACTTGCTCAGCTTTGTAGGAATCTAGGAAAATGACAGTGTGTGTCTGAAATTAATTTCTGAAAAGTCAGTGGCAAATTTTGATCATGTGCAAGACATGAGGTCCTGTTGCTTTTGTGACACCCCTTTAGTATCAGATCAGAGGAACACCACTGAGCTTACCTGAGGGCCACACCCCCTTTCTGATGGGAGTCTGATGTGTCATCAGTTACAGATAGGGTGACGTGTAGCCAGGGATGCACGCTGCTGCAAAACATAGCTTCCTCTGTAGCCTGAGCTGAATGCACTCTTAAGTGCTGAGAAACATGGTGCCTGTAGTTTCTTGGCAGTTGGACTAGATGATCATTGTAGGACCCTTCCAACTGAACTATTCTGATGAGAGGGCTACCGTGGTTCCTTAAGTGTCTAAGAGCAAAGGCTCCTTCCTGTGGCTACTGATCTAGGTAGGTGGGTCAGACCACAATTTGCTCAGGAGACAGGTGGGGAAAACACTGATCCCAAGCTAGCAGTTGTTCTATCATAGGATTAATAATGCTTCATTATTATTATGAAGGAATGCCTGGAAGCTAAGTTAACTAGAGTCTTGTGGAACAGTTAATGGAGGACACCTAGGGAAGATGAGAATGTATCAGTCAGATTATGGTGCTTTCTGAGAGTGTTTTTTAAACTTCCAGTGACTTCAGTCAGGAAATTCTTAGATCACAGATGTGAAATCATCATATTTACAAGCTCTATGTGGAATTTTCTTCCAGAAAAATGATCATTCCCTTAAAATGTACAAAATATTTGACATTTTTATATACCTTGCAGGAAGGAGTCACATACCTTACCTGTATATTATATGACAGTATCTTCTTGTGCTTGTTTTGAACCTGCCACTCTTGTTTGAAGTTCCCCTAGTTACTGTATGAGAAGAAACAGTGAATAGTGTTTTTCTGTTCACTCTCACTACTCCTCACATTGCTCTCTAGACCCATATCCCTTCCTCCGTATCTTTTTTTCAGGTTGCAGAATCCTAGTCTAATCAGGCATCCCATGCATAGGAGCTGCTTTGTTCTTTTGATTAGCTGTGCTGCTGCTTTTGGGACCTTTTATGGTTCCTCTGTATCAGCTTTGAGATGGGCAAATGGCCCAGAATTTAATGCAGTATTCAGAATGCAGACATAATGTGGATTAATGTTGTGATATAAGTTTGATCACTTTTTGCTTTTGTGTTCTCTTTGCAAGTAGTTTCTAGCATTCCTCTTGTTTTTTGACTGCTCCTGAGTTAATATTCTCATAGGAGACTCTGCCTCAATCTTATTCCTAAAAAGAATAACCAACTTAACACCTGACACTTAAGGGTGTAAGGTTAGGATTGTTTTTTCTGTATGTGTGTCACTTTATATTTTTCATTCTGAAGTTCATATGTAGTTTATTACATGGTATGTCAATATTACAAGATGTTTTTAAAGCATGTTGTCACTTTTGTTTCATGTCATGAGTGGACAGTTATTAGATGATTGTCATTTTTTTCCAGACCGTGGCTTCACAAAAAGCATTATTATGTCCTGCGTTTCCTGTGTTAAGTGGTTTTCCGTCTCAGGCCTTCATATCCCATGGCAGCTCAGATCTTTTAAGATATTTCTGTGAGAGATCTTATTGAATTTCTTTGGAAATCCAAGCAGACATTATCAATGGGATCTGCCTCAGGCACCAGCTGTTGGCTTGCTCAGGAATTGAGGTAGGTTTGCAAGGCAACACTTTGCTTTACAAAGGCTCTGATGATTCTACCCCATACAGCATATTTATAGAAATACCTGCTACTTTTATTGCTTGGTTGCTTGTGCCAATGTGGCCATTTTCTTTATCATAGAATTGTAGAATAGCCTTGGTTGGAAAAGACCTCTAAGATCATCAAGTCCAACCATCAACCTAACACTGCCAAGTCACCACTACACCATGTCCCTCAGCACCACATCTACATGCCTCTTAAATACCTCTAGGGATGTGGACTCCACCACTGCTCTGGGAAGCCTGTGCCAGTGCTTGATAACACTTTTAGTGAAGAAATTTTTCCTAATATCCAATCTAAACCTCCCCTGGCACAACTTGAGGCCATTACCCCTTGTCCTATCACTGTTACCTGGGAGAAGAGACCAGCCCCTGCCTCGCTACAACCTTGTTTCTGGTAGAGAGCAATATGGTCTCCCCTGAGCCTCCACTTCTCCAGACTAAACACCCCAGTTCCCTCAGCTACTCCTCATAAGACTTGTTGTCCAAACCCTTCACCTGCTTCATTGCCCTTCTCTGGACACACTCTAGCAACTCAATGTCCTTCTTGTAGTGAGGAGCCCAAAACTGAACACAGTATTCGAGGTGCGGCCTCACCACTGCTAAGTACATGGCATGGGGACAATCACTTCCCTAGTCCTTCTGGTCACACCATTTCTGATACAAGCCAGGATGCTGTTGGCCTTCTTGGCCACCTGGGCACACTGCTGGCTCATGTTCAGTCGGCTGTCGACCAGCACCCTCAGGTCCCTTTCTGCTGGGCAGCTTTCCAGCCACTCTTCCCCAAGCCTTTAGCATTGCATGGCATTATTACAACTGCAGTGCAGGATCCAGCACTTGGTCTTATTAAACCTCATACAGTTGGCCTTAGCCCATCGCTCCAGCCTGTCCAGGTCCTTCTGCACAGCCTTCCTACCCTCAGACAGATCAACACTCCCACCCAACTTGGTGTCATGTGCAAACTTACTGAGGGTGCATTTAATCCCCCTGTCCAGATCATTGATAAAGACATTAAACAGAACTGACCCCAATACTGAGCCCTGTTGAACACCACTTGTGACCAGTCTCCAACTGGATTTAACTCCATTCACCACAACTCTCTGGGCCCGGCCAGCCAGCCAGTTTTTAACCCAACGAACAGTGCACCTGTCTAAGCCATGAGCTGCCAGCTTCTCTGGGAGAATGCTGTGGGAGACAGTGTTGAAGGTTACTACACTGTCAAAGGTTCCTCATGCTTGCTTTAGAATGCTTTTTTGGAAAGATTTCCTTTGGTCTTCTGACATTAATGTTGGGTGAGCAGCTACATACCATCATTGATAATGCAGTTTTTCCATCCTTCACCCTGGTTGAGTGCTAGCTGATCTTGGGCACTTTGTGGTTGGCTTTGCCCCCAATTTCTTATACTGATGCTTTGATCCTGAAAAATATCAGATCGATGGTTTTGGTATGCTTCTGCCTAGCCTTTGTTTGTCTTTTTTTTTTTTTTCCCTCCCAGTTTATGCCTGAATTTATAACCCTTCCATTTTATTTTTTTTTCAGCTTTTCTGAAGTATACTTTCTTGCTCCCAATGGTTTGGGGGTTTGTTTGTTTTTAATACCATTATGTTTAGCTTTAGGCTTCTTCAAGGCTTTTTTTCTTTGACAGGCAGGATGCATTTGCTCTGAGACTAACACGATGTCTTGAAATAGACTCTGTCTCCAGAAAATGTGCACCACTTTAACATTACCCTTTTAGGTTCATTAGTTTTCCTACTCTTGTGTGGCTCCCGTCTTTGAAATTGAGCATGGCAGTAGTTGATTTTCTGGCTTTGGGGGTCTGTAGAAATGCTGAAGCTGATGCTGATATAGTTCAGGTGTGTGGCAGAAATATGATAAACCAGTTGTGTGTACTGGTCAGGACTGAATCAAGAGTTGCTTTCCATTTTGTGCGTTTCCTGGCTGCCTTTTCCTGAAACATTTATTCACAGCATCTAGAAATCTAGTATTACGTAAGTGGTCAATGTAAAAGTTTCACATTTTACTTCAAAGTAATTAAAATAATTGGAAATAATAATTCCTTGGGATTTCCACATTCCATTGCCTTTCTGTCACCATGTTTCCTTTATACCTGCTGTTGTCCATATCCTTGTTTAAGGTAAGCATTCTGGGTCTGTACCATCATTATCTTCTTAGAGAATCCTATGAAACATAGAAAGCGTTGTTTTGGCTTTCTGTTACTGTATTTTACTACTTTTGCTACTTTTGTTTACTATTTGACTTATGTAAACTTCTACCCTATTCTTTACTTGAGGTTGTGGTGTCTACCATAGGACTCAGACCAGTGCATCCTGTGTGCACTGGTCTGCTTTCTCCTGCTTGTCAGTTTGAAATTTCTGTATGATCTTCCTAAAGCGAAGTGCATTTCCCTCTCAGTTCTGGTCATCCTTTGCTATGCTTAATCTACTTGAGAAACTTCCCCAGTCTCTGATGAACCTGGCCCTCTGTTCCTTCCTTTATTGCTTCAGTCAGGCATTGAGACTTTGCCTCCCCACCAGCTGTGTTATGATAGGGGTCCTGTTCTTTGGCATCTTACCTTCTGCCTCCAAAATATCTCTTGTTTCTTTTATGTGGTGTCCAGGTGGACCACAACTACTGTCTCCTTCTCAGTGTTTCCCTATTTATCTGGGCTCTTTTTGAAGTTTGTCAGTGTAGCACCAGTGAGTACATCAGTATACTGTCTCTGGAATCAGGAGACAAACCTGTTGGGTAGTTGGCAACTGAACCACTGATGGCTATTGCCTGTCCCTTTTTCTCAACTGGGCTTTCTGTGCCAGGGAAGTATTGTCAGTACAAGAAGATACAGAGAAACCTTGTGCAGAGAGGGACCCATTGACCATGATTATGTCCTTAATCAGTTTGGTGCCTTCCTGCCATGAAACCAGGGTTGGAAGAACTTTTCAGTGTCCTAAAAACCTCCTCAGTTTAACCTCTTTCCTGAAGTAGCAATAGGGTTGTTTTTCCTGCGGATGAGACTGTTCAGAGATTGACATTGAGTCTTTGTGTTTTGCATTCTTCCACCTGTGCCATGATGAAATGACAAGAAGGGGCTCTATCTCTGAAGACCATGGGCTGCCTGGAATGAATATGTCTTCACATCATCCACACACGGGTCAGGTAATCATATGACAATACGTCACACTTAGAAATTGTCACCCTCTAACTAGGCTTCTGACTGTGTTTTTGTGCTTGTTTTGGCTGGGATAGAGTTAATTTTCTTCATAGTAGCTGGTGTGGGGCTGTGTTTTGGATTTGTGCTGAACACAGTATTGATAATAGAGAGATGTTTTAGTCATTGCTGAGCAGTGCTTACATAGAATCAAGGCCTTTTCTTCTCCTTACACCTCCCTACCAGCGAGTAGGCTGGGGGTGCATAAGAAGTTGGGAGGGGACACAGCCAGCACAGCTGACCCCAGCTGACCAAAGGGATGTCCTATACCATATGGCGTAATGCTCAGCGTGTAAAGCTTGGGGGAAGGAGGAAGGGGAAGTCTTTCCGAGTGATGGCATTTGTCTTCCCAAGTAACCGTTACACGTGATGGAGCCCTGCTGTCCTGGAGGTGGCTGAACACCTGCCTGCTGATGGGAAGTAGTGAATGAATTCCTTGTTTTGCTTTGCATATATGCACGGCTTTTTGCCTAATCTATTAAACTGTTTTTATCTCAACCCACAAGTTTTCTCACTTTTACTTGTCCAATTCTCTCTCCTATCCCACTGCGGGGGAGTGAGTGAGCAACTGTGTGGGGCTTAGTTGCTGGCTCGGGTTAAACGATGACAGTTTCTCTTGCACATATGGAGTGACTCAATAGAAGTGTTCCTATATGGAATGGCAATGGTGCTTACAGTCAAATTATTGAGAAGCAATTATGTTATATCATTTGCATCTGCATTCACTGTGTTTTGTAACAAATTATGCTGAGACATTGACTGAATCCAAATTAGGAGAAGCTGTGGCTTATCTTTAGCCTATGTTTCATTCAAAAGACGCTGCCTTCCCAGAAAGGAGTCTTCCTGTTACTTGCTATGGAATTGATATAAGGTGAGAGGAAGAGTTCCAGACATGTAAGATGTATTTGCATCAGTGTGTTACTAAGCTGGTGATCCCTGAGCTGTAGAGGGTTCAAATGAAGGTCATTAAGGTGGAGGAAAAGAGTTGCTAAATATTAGAAACTTTATTGCAGCAAAGCAAAGAAAGTATGTGCTGCACATGTCTTGTTGTGATGTTCTGTCTTCTTTATTTGTCTTCTAAAACAAATCTCTGTGTAAGGCTGTGTGGGCATATCTTCTAGTAAGTTTGGTGGAACTGAGAAAACTTAAAATTGAAGAAAGGGTTTTTCCAGGACAGAACTGTGTGTGTGGCTAGGTGGCCACAATTAAAATTAAGTTCTAAGGAGCTAAACAAGAATGACTAACTTGAATGTAGGTGTAATGAGGGCAAGTTCTTGTCTGGCCAAATGACCAATTTCAAGGGAGTTGAGGTACATGCCTCTGAATCTACATCATCAACTCTGTATCTGGCCTGGGACTTAACATTTTCTCTTTAGAACATAAAAATTTTCTGCATTGGTCCTGCCCATAATTTCTGATTTGTTTTTAATTATACCAAAGAAGGAAATAAACTCTGTGTCCTTGCAAAATTTTCACGGCTCTTCTGATTCGGGGTGTTGCAGGGTGTAGTTAATTCTCTGAAAAGACTTTGGGATTCCTGGATGAAAGGTGTGATGAAAGAAGTGTATTGTTATTGTTTTAGGGGAGGAATCAAGCTAGTGGGTAAGCCTCTGTCACTGGGACTTGCTGGACTTGTTCTGACTTGCCTATGACTCCTTTCTTTCCTAATTCAGGAGATAAAGCCCCAAGTCTATGCTGAGATGCTGCACAGTGTGTTGTGGCGTTTGGGTCAGTGCATCTCCCAGACAGAAGAGCTTCTTGCTGACCCCTCAGTGGTATCCAGAGGTGAGTGCCACAGCCTTCTGACTTGTTCTTTGGTAGTTTTGGCAGCATGGCTATTTCATACAGAGATTTATAGGGCAGTTTGAGCTTTGACCAAGAGTGTGGGAAGAATGGCACTAGCTCTGAGCTTACTTCTGATTTGAGCTCCTTTCTGAGCATAAGTAATCCTTCTGATACTTCACCTTTTCTCCTCACCTGAAATGCACTTTTTCAGAGAATTCCCCAGCTCCTCTACAGCATGGTATGGTGACAAAACAAGGTGGTCTATGGCCACCAAAGGTTGTGGCAGGGGAGCAGGTGAGAGTTAGCTATCTCACTGCGCCCCAACTCTGTCCTGCCATTTGTGCTAGAGCAGTTAGAATGTGTTGCAGTCACAGCTGCTGAGGTAATATGACACAAGAGGGTGAGAGGAGTAAAGTAGGTAAAATTAGCTTCTTGTGCTCTTGTTTATTTTCATGGGCTTTGTATGCAGCCAGTGAAGTGTTAATTTGTGCAGAATCAGCTTGGAAATGCACCAAATCTGGCACCATACTCACACACTCTGCCTTGCAATGAAAATCAAGCTGAAAACCTATGAAGACTATAACTGCTTGTTTGGTGTCTTTCTTTTGGAGTAGAGTTCAACCGAAGTGAGATGAAGGGAGGCAGGCAGAGCTATTTTCAAAGGCTGAAAAGCAGAGATCTACTGCTATATTCCGGGACTGCCAAAGTAACAGAATAAGATACTTGTCTATGGCCAGCACAGCTGGAAGTGTAAATCTGAGAGGTAAAGATGATGTAGAAGTTGCAGAACCTTATCCTAAACTGATTGCAATCACTGGCCATGTACTTAATATTTCTTTTGTACTGGGATGGCCTCTCACATGTTCATGCAGATCGTAAAGTCCTTATGTGGTGAGTAGACCTCCTAGTTCTACTAAAGCTTATTCTATGAAATGGGAATTTTTCTCAAGATGTTGGCTGTGACAGTTGACTGTAGAAAGATGCATTATTGACCAAGAATATTTCAATTGTTAGCATTACAGCTATGTCCCAGAGACTGCTGTAATATGTGAGGCTAGCTCTATCCCAACAAAGAGCTCATAACCTCTGAAAAGCTGTATGCAAAACTGATGAGAGAATAAGGAGCAACAAACCTTTTGTGCTGATTGCAAAGGTGATCAAATAATCAGGGAAGCCCAAATGAGCATTTTGGGACTATGGATGTAGTTACTGGTAAGCTCTGAGTTAACACATCTCAAAGAGTGAATGATGCCCTTGAATCTTGATGGAAGTGACAAGAACAGTATTTGGAGCTGTTGTTTTTTGCCAGCTGAAGAGTGCTCCTGGGAAGCAGGAAGACCATGGTAGAGTTGGATGGTTGAGGGGAGGAGCTCAATAAATGGCAAATACATTAGTAATGCTTTATCTGACTGCAGAGCAGTGGCATGCAGCACCTACTGTTTTTGTGGGATGTTTGAGGGTGTGGGGAGATCAAGCTGATTCAGCGTAATGCACAATTTGTTTCCCTCAGCAGATCCCTTCAGTGTTTGGAAATCTTCTATTGTATCAGAATTGCTTTGGGAGATATCAAACACTGAGTGATTGAGGCTTGTAGGTAACTCCTCCAAACAAGGGTCTTGCAGTACTTAAGCAGGCACTAGCTGCTTCTGTTTCAGTGCCCAAAGTAGTACAGGTTCTTGTCCCGTTCTTAAAGGTGTGTGTCCTGAGTGTGCTGCAAGAGCAGAGGAGAAGCATTAGGCTGGTATGAGCGATTGTGGCAAAGGTGGAATTAGCATGCCTTGCTTTGTGGCCCTGTGCTTTTGCTACAGGACTTCTGGACTAAGCCAGATGTATTTCGGTTGCTGCCATTCCCAACCACCCTGTCAAGGTAGATAGCTTCAGGGACCCAGTCTGGATTTTCGAATTGCACTCACTAGGCCAGCAGATCAGTCTGTTCAGTTGTCTTGTGGAAGGTCCCGTTTCTAGGAAGAGTGATTGTAGGAATGTGCCTGAATCTAACTTCAAAAGGAAAAACTGGTTGTGGCTATAAATGTGGAGAGACCCTCAGCAGCAGATGTGCCATGCAAGCTCTGCACTGGCTCTTCTGAGAGTATTGGAATATCTGTGAGCAGAGGTGTAATAATAAAAAAGTAATAATAAATTTGTATATATTTTATAGGAAAACAGCAGCAGATCAGATAGAAGAGGTAGCACACTTTCTTCTATGGAGGGTATGGCAAAACACCTTCAGGACACAGCTGGTGCTAGAAAACATGGTTTAGATTCCTCTAAAAGCAAATCTAGGTCAGGGTACTGTGGGGGCTTAGCTTAAGAAGTCAATGTCAAGGGCAGATGTATAAAACAGAACAGGGTACCTGCTCCCTGATTATCCAGCAGCTCAGTGACTAGAGCCTTTTCTTATGACACAGATGACGAATATACACTTCCTTTCCTCATCTGAACAGACATTTTCTGATCAGTTTTCTGGTATTGTTCTTACCGAGACTTTTGATAATGCACAGTAGCTCAACTGGAAGAGATGGATAAGCTCAATATAGTGAATCAAATCCTGTCAGGCAGAGGTGTAGGAGCTGAATTTTCATCAATTGCATTGTGAATGAACATAGTAAACTTTTAGGGAGTTCAGTACAAGATGAGAGAGGATAAATAGCTCATTCTCTGTGTATTGTGCTTGTCTTTTGCTTTTGGGTAAATGTTCCAAATTGGAAGATAAAGATATCATTTGGGATTGATCAGAAATCCAACCTGAAATCCTATCTGTTTTTTCCTTGGCTTCACGAGGAAGATCAGACAATTTTAGCTCCGTAAAATTTCAGTACAACTCTTCTTCGTAATGTGCTACTAACTATTAAAGTAGATTTATTTCTTTATGTATTTCACTTAATAAAATATCCTGTATTGAGGCTTGATTTAATAAATATCTCTCTAAACACAACTTTACTGTGTTTAAAGTAACTTAATTCTACACAAACATAGTTATTTCCAAAATAGCCCATTTGGATATATTTTTTTCAGTATGGAATAACTTTTTAGTGATCAAAACATGTTCTTTGGCTCAGAGCCAAGGTGTGTAATAAGGAAACAATAGTTTGCATTTTCAGACCCAAATGAACTGTGATACAAAATTGTCAGATGCTACTGTCCCCGTGGACTCTTTGGGAACGAAGTGTGTTTTAAATGAGAACGGATTGCTGGAGGAGGTCTAATGTTCATCTATAGTATTGTCAAGATAAGCAGTTTTATACTGAACTAAAAGATTTGAAGGTTTGAAACTTCTTGCTAATTCACTGCAGACTGAAAGCTGCCAGACACAGACTGTGAGGAGGTGGTTTTCAGAGCAGAGAGGACTCAGCCTTCAAGGTCTCCCAGTGGAGTCTGGCTTCTGATCTCTTGTTAAGGTTTGCTCTTGAGGAATGAAAGTTATCCTCATCCATGCTGGAGGATGAATGCATTGGTGTTACCTGAATTCCCCTGTCTGCTCCTCTGAGAGTTAATTTGCAGCTTACTGGAGTTTGGGAAGTAAAAAAAAAAAAAAAAAAAAATCAAAGCCTGTGATATAAGGAAGCAAGAACTGTGAGGCTGTACAAAACCTCTGACTCTGGAAGGCATCTACACATAAAGTTGTGGTATTGGGAATCTTCAGAGGAGAACTCCTGTCTATTAAGCAATGCCCCTTTGCCAGAAGAAGAAAGCAAGGATGCATCTATGGATGAAGGTGATGAGATCATCTCTGCCTCTGCATACATCAGCACCACAGCAGATCGGTGTTTCTCTGACCAGTGAGTGTTGCTGGATGGAGCAGTTTTCTTGGTTACTAGAGTACAGAGAAGACCATGCAGAAATCTGATTTCTGAGCAGGGGGATCCACCTGCCACTGAACTATTTAGCTACAGAGGTGATGTCCCAGGCACAGGAATCCCTGTCAGGTGGTTATTCTGGTAGAGCATGACAATCCTGCTCTCCATGGCATAATAGAAAAAAAGGCTAGTGGAGTGAAGGAATTTGTCAGGGGTGTAATGTGTTTTTAATGACTGAGTGCATTCAGTGGACATGATCTGAATGAGAATTGTCTTTCACTAAATGTCCTACTCGGTCTCAGTAGAGGCAGACACAAGACCAAACCTAGCTGTGAGTATGTTTTGCTTTGTGAATACAGACCCTAGCATGACAGTGTCAAAGGCTAGAACTCCTGGGCATTACTGGAGATATATACTGCTCTAATATAAGCAATACATATTTGTTGTTGCCTGCACTTGACCTGCTTTTCAAAGAGTAAAAGTTAGCTGATTTTAGGCCAAACAAGACTATCTATTCCCTGTGTTCATGCTGATTCCTGAAATGGGTGGCAGAAGATTAAGCATTTCCTAAAAAGCTAAAAACAGGAGAGAGTCTCTTTCCCAACCCATCTGCACCGCTGGTGACTAGCACATCTGCTGATAAAATAGACTTAAAAAAAGCTGGCTGCTGAGCTGGGTTGTGTACACAGGGATCACAGTTGAAGGGTAAATACTGGCAATTGTACACTGTGGGAGATGATGAGACCTGGTGCTTCCATTGCACGAGACATTTTTTCCTGTTCTGGTACTTTTCTTAGCAAGTTGGAAGTCAAGAACATCTTGCCAAAGGGAGGAAACTGTTTTGGGTTTGAAGTGGTATTTCCACTTTAATTTGTATGTTCTATATATAAATTAAGTACTTATATGAATGAAGAAACATAAGGAAGTGCTTCCTTTAAACTGTTTTCTAAAAAACTTAAAGTGAAATCAGTACTGCAAGTGGAGGAGGTGTTTATTTCCTGTCTCCCATGTTTCCATTTCCCTCAGCACTGCAGCAGTTCCTAAGGTATCTGCTCCCCTTGCAAGTCTGTATGACCTACGGAGAGCAAGCAGTTAGGGAATGTTGAAGGAGGAGGTGGTCTGTGCTGCCGGTGTTTGATGTAGCTGGTATTAGCACAAAAAGGAAATAGGGACAGACTGAAATGCAGGACTGCTGCCTGTCAGAGCACAAGTCCCATAGGCAGCAAGACCCTCGTTTTTAAAGTGTGAATCTTAAGCTTTTGTAGCTTAGGCATAAGGCCACGTCTTGAGGAAATCTGTCTGTATACAGTTCAAGAAATCTGGTGATTATGAAACGAGTACTGTTGCCTCAGTATCTGCAGAGTCATGCACTGCTGCCATACACTGACAGGGCTGTGCTGCGTGTTCTCTGTGTCAAGAGCAATGGAGGGATGTTGCTCTGATTGCTCTTCAGGTGGAAGCACACTGGGGTGGGGACAGCTGAAGGACAGGGAACCAGTCTGATTGAGACTGATGGCAGGGCCTCAGGCTGCAGAGCAAAAGCTCTCCAGTGAGGAGAGCAAATTCAGATGCTGAAGAAGAATGTTTAAAACATGAGAGGTGGCAGAGGCATATTGCCAGATTAGGCTGTTCTGGTTAGCAAAGGGGCTTGCCCTTAAGGGCAGTAATTGGCTGCCCATGAGGTATGCTGCAATTCCATGAGCTGGGACTGTGAAAGACCATGAGATGAGGATGGGAATGCTCCATGGGAGGCTGCAGCATGTTAAAGAAACAGAAGCAGGACAGTCCCACTGGTTTTAAGATTTTTATCCCAATCTCTGCGTCTGTTAAACCCACATAGCATATACAGTGAGGGTCTAGATGGTGAGAAGTCAAGGCCTCCATGGAACCAGTTGAGCTCTAGTGTGTGTATATTATGTGCTTACAGCAGCTTGCCATTTCCAAAGAAAGTAATCTTGGCCAACTTCTGTCAGCTGCTCTACAGTCCATTTGCAGATCCTTGCCATCAGGGAACTGAGCCAGTCTAGTGGGGAGACAGCTATGTTTGGGGAAAACTTGGACTGTGCACTGCCAGGACATAACTTAGCCCCAGTGAAGCAAGCACAACAGAAGGAGAGGTATGAGGCTTCTCCACAGCATGTGACTGAAGCAGAAGACTTGATCCTTGTCACCTGTCTTGCGTATTTTGGTAACACTAAGCTGCTGCTTGTGACCACTGGCAGTTATGGTGCTGGCCGAAGCTACCCTGTTTGATTTTTTCTTTCCAGTATACCACCTGTTTGCGTGGGTAAAAACTTGCCTGCTTCCCTTCATACGCAATGGGCTGGGATACTTGCCAAAACCAAAGTTTTATGTGGGGAGATTTGTTGTGGTTTAACCCAGCAGGCCACTAAATACCATGCAGCCACTCACTCACCTTCTTCTGCCCTGGGGGACAGGGAAGAGAATTGGAGGGGGAAGGGTAAGGAGACTTGTAAATTGAGATTAAAACAATTTAATCATTGAAATAATAATGATAATAGTAAATGAAGTAATAGTAATAATAATAGAATATACAAACGAGTTAAGCACAATGTGATTGTTCACTGCCCAGCCCATCTCTGGCTAGTTATCCTGGAGGAGAGAGATCCCTAAACCACAATCGTGGAAGAGCAAGAGAGTGATTTCCCGGCCAACTCATCTATATACTGAGCATGATGTTGCATGATATGGAATACACCATTGGCCAGTTTGGGTCTGTTCTGGTTTTGCTCCCTCCCAGCTTCTTGTGCACCCACATGCTAGCAAAACACAGGGTCCTTCATCTCATAGCAACAACTAAAAACATCAGTGTATTATCAACGTTCTTCTCATACCAAACCTCATACTAAAGCCAAAACATAGTGCTATTTTAGCTACTAAGAAGAAAATTAGTTCTATCCCAGCTGAAATGAGGATAAGATTAAACTCTGAGTTGCTTTCAATTTCCCTGTCACTTGCTGAGCACCCCCTCACTGTGTGTGGACCTCTCAGCTGCTTCTGTTCTGTGGCTCTATTTGTTTATTTATTTCCCTCTGGTTTGCTGTGCTTACCATCTCTTCCTTGTAGCTTTTCTCAGCTTGCTTGCTCTCAGCGTAGAGTGTATAACCCCATTCTGCTCTCCCACCTCTTTACTGTCTTCTGCTATCTTGGATTTGTGCATCATACCCTTGCCTTCACTGCTCATCTGCCCCCTGAGCTCATTTCCTAAGATGGAGCCTCTGCTCGTATCCTCCTCTGCTATAACTGTGACTTCTTCTGTGCCACCTTGTAGTCAGAAAACCTGCAAAGACTTACTCTCTCTGCCTTTCTGCCCCTTCCTGCCTCTGTTTTCTCAGATGTTGCTCAGAAATGGCTGTGCCATAGGCCTGAAAAGGGGAAAATAGCTTTCAGTATGTCTGGTCCACAGCAATACAAACATGGATCTGTGGGTGTAAACCAGCATGGTGACTAGCCAGCTAAGTCCCTCCTCCACAGAGCTGGCTGTTGCCATTTGTCACTCCAGGCACCTTTGAGAGATTATCCCACATGTTTTTCTGATACCCTGTACTAATGCTGAACATGATGTAGAGACTCTCCGTGTGTGGCAGGACAACTATTGCTACATATTGTGCCGAGGATCTGAGATGAATGTGCTTAAGGCTTTACATCATTTAACAACAAAGCTACTGAGGACATGTGCAAAAATGCAGTTTTCTTCATGTTCTCTTGCTTAATGCTGCACAGGAGGACATAAGGCAAGGAGAAAGGCTTATGTGCCTTTGTCCATGTGAGTCAAGTTCCCAAGCCTTTTACAGGTCTGCTGTTGGCTTTCAGCAAGTCACTAAGTCTGGGTCTTGTTGCCATATCACATTTATACATGAGTAGCTATTTCCCTCCCCTCTGACAGACTGTCTAGCAGGAGACAGGATGCTGTTTCTTACAATCTGTGACTGGTTTTAGTGCAATAAAGCCCAAACCCTGTAGGGGATCAATAAATGTTGCTACTCATACCAACTCAAAATAACTCAAAGCTGTATGTTATAGGGCATTGCTGGTAGCCTAGAGTATCCTTGGTGCACAAGTTATTTCATCAGTCAGGAATTATTATGTTTATGTTCAGTTTAAGCACCTGTGTGGACAGTCAGCTGCACTTGAAATCTGTGTAATATTTCTTGATGGGAAATTGTCTCTACTAGCAATGCCTGCACAACTCTAGGCTTTTCTCAAGGGTGCATGTGATGCAATGGAGGCAAGTTAGAACACAGGAAATTCTGACTAAATATAAAGAAAAAGCTTTTGCCATGCGGGTGGTCAGAGACTGGACCAGCACTCCTGAGAGACTGGGGCATCTCAGTTCTTGGAGATACTAAAAACTTGACTGGGACAAAGTCTGGAACAACCTGCTGTAGTGTGACCTGGTTTGAGCAGGTCAGACTCGCAGGGTCCAGAGGTCCTTCCCAACCTACCTAATTCTGTGAAGTTTGCCTGCTGATCTAAGCTGTGCCAGATATGATTTGGCTCAGGATGGGCTATTGCCTTTGTAATAAAGTTGATTTTTTCCGTGTTGTTTTCTTCAATACAGATAGCGATCCAGATGGACAGAGCAATTAAGCGTATAGAGCCATGGAAGACAGCAATCATCGTTGTGTCAGTGATAGTAGGCTTAGCCCTCATCATTGGCTTGATTACATTTTTTTTGTGCCGTGGTAAGTACAACACTCTTTCTTGCCACAAGTCTTCAGGAATCTGTTGTTTCACTTGCTGCTGTGGTCTTGCCTGATGATTTAGGTATGCAGTTCACCCTGGCATAGAATCTGCATGAGAAAACTTACTAGACTGTATTCAAGATCTGAATTGATTAGAAAACCTGCAAGAATACTTAAAAAATAATTTGCTCGAAGCAGAGATTTTTGTCCCTCCTTTTGTTGTTTTGGCTTGCCCTGATGCCTCCACTGGTATCCATGGTTAACCAAAGACTAGCAGTCTTCTGTGTAAGCCAGGGGTGTGTCTAGTACTCACAGTATGCATAGTAAGCTTGGCCTTGATCAGGGTTTTTGCAGAAACTGAACCTGGCACCTCTAGCTGAGGATATTCTAGAAAGAGAGAGGGCAGAGATTTAGGCTTTTTAGAGCCCAGGATTCAGTCTTGGCTGCCAGGAGCCCAGTTTCGGTAGCAGATGAAAGAAGCCAAACCATTCCATTCCCAGTCTGAGACACCTGTCTGAGGGGTTTTGAAATGCCTTCTTGCTGGGAGGGAACTAATCATGTTGCTGTCAAGAGTTGATGAGACCGTGGCTTGCATTAGGATACTAGACAGAGCAGTGGCAGAGCTACAGCTTAGATTTGCTTTTTGCTAACTCTGCATTATGGGACCCCTCTCTGCCATTCACCCAGGAGCTCAGTTTTAAACTTAACCTGATTGATGAATGGATGCAAACAGTTCTGGGCCACCTGCCTCTCAGAGGGGCAGGGACATGTCAGAGTGAACCTAGGGAGGAGTGTGTGTGTCTGCTGAGGCAGAAGGGACATATGTGGACTCATGCCTCTTGTGCTGTGCTCACCTCAGGCTGACGAGAAGATGGTCCCCAGAGAAATGTTGTAGTGGGTGTAATTTAGAGCTACTTGGGGTGGTCTTCAAAGCAGAAATGAGCTCCATGGGCCAGCTAGGGCCAAAAAGATGGTCCAGATCCCCCTTTTCCTAAAGTGCTGCTAAGTGCTGTAATTCCATAGCTGACAGGGTCACAGCCAGAGCTGGAGCCTTTCTTGTGCCATGCTCTGTGAGGTGTGTACATGTCTGAATTGTACTGAAGCAGATCAGCCACCTTTCCTTTTCTCCTCTATAGATCAGGATCGGTATTACAATGCATCTTTCCTAATCACCAATGTAGAGTACGACCCTCAGTACGAAAGGCAAACCACAGAAGCGTTCAGGCACCTGAGCCAAGAGATTGAAACTATGGTAAGCAAAGACGTTTCTCTGTTTCCACCTACCCTATGGTGAAGAGTCCTGTGATTTAGAAATAGTCAGAGGTGATTGTGCCTCATCCTTATGTACCTAGCCTTACCTTTCAAACCGAACTGTAGTGGGTTAAAGATGCAATGCTAACTGTGCGCAAAGCAGATGGCAAGCACAGGTGCTGTCTCTTCCAGCAGCCCTGTGGTGGAACAGGCACCCACAGAGCAGAAGGGACAGCAAAATCAGCCAACTCAGCTGTTTATTTTGGATCTGCATCCTCTGATGGAAATCTGGCAGTAGCTTTGGTGTAAAGGTGGAGATCTGAGGGCATTTTCTTGTGTTTTGGAGGCTCACGAGACTGCTATATCTTGAGAGCATGTATATATTACAAGTGTATTTTAACACACGCTTTTCCTTTAACAGATATCTGCAGTATTCAAGGGGTCCTTTCTGAGTAAAAGGTACATCAGGTCCCATGTTGTCAGTCTAAGGTAAGTAATGTGATGGTCAGGAGTAAGCAGTGACGTGATAAATATATTTTCTTCCTACCCCTTGACCATATGGAGTGTGCCTGGTTGTTTATGCTTGGATTACACCAGCAGGATGACTAAGTCCTGGCTGGTTGTTGCTCTCCTTTGGTGCTCACAACAGCGAGGGCTCGGTTATCTTCAGATATCAACAAGAAAGAGAAATTTGGCCTTCTACTTCTGCAGATTGATTACCTGAACACCAGTTGTTTGTGGCTGTGATGCAGTAACTGAATTACTAGAAGATTCCAGTCTTCACTACTAGTTAAGGCCTTGAGAGACTCAGCTCTTTGTTCCACTTAATGCTTCCTGTGGAAGCTCAGGCTGGTGTTTATCCCTCTGCATGGTGTACAGCAGGAGGGGACCGTTGTCTCTCTGAAAGAGGTCTGAAGAAATAAATGATTCCACTGTGAGATACCTGGATACAGAGTTGAGGGAAGGAGGCAAGTGGGACATACAGATACAAAGGTCCTGTGTAAGAGCTTCTAAGTCTTTCCTCTCTCTGCAGTAATTATGTATCACTCAGCAGTAAGAGCCATCACTTCCCTCTCCTCCACATTACTTTGGTTTGGAGTTGTATTTCTGTAAGGCTCAATTCTGCTGTGGAATATTTTTCCCCAGACAGCAAAGAATGCCGGATTTCCCACAAATATCCTTCTTCACAGCACTTTCCTGCCTTTACGTGCCTCTACCTGTCTCTCTCATTTCCTTGAGCTGTTCTACAGTGTTTTCTGCTGCTGGATTCTTCCGTAAGCCTCCCATACTGTATATCAACTGAAATTACAGAACTTGAGAGAGAGATTTCAAGCAACCTCTTTACACTTTTTAGGTTGACCAAACAGTGTATCTCTTCCAACAGATACCCTGTTGTGCAACTAGGCACTGGATCAGCTTAGCTATGTCTCTGCTTCAGCTGATTTTCCTTCAGACTGTTAGTCTAAAATATTGGACCCAATATTTTATATTGACAGTAAGTGATCATGTCTTGCTCTGATAACTCAAATTATTGAGATTTTTGTCTCGAAATAAAGTTGAGATAACTGGCCAATAATTGGACAAGTGACTTAAATGGAATGAAACATCAAAAGACCTTTTTAACTTCTGTGGCTCTGAGCTGGATATTTTGAATGGCTGTTAGGAATGGCCTGTGGGTATCTGTTGAAAGGTTTCTAGCTTGCTGTATTGTTCCTACTGCTATCTGTGTCCTACTGACTGAGCTGCATGGAGGCCAAAGGCAGTGATCCTTCCTCTCCTCAGCTTATAACAGTTAAAATTCCTTCTGATCATTGTTATAGTGAGAACCAAGCCTTTTGCTGCCTGCTGATGTGTCATCATCTTCCTTTGGCTGTGCACAGCTATGCTATTTGTTCTATATATCTGTGCAGACCAGACTTGTTCTTGTATAAAGAAGGCAGATGGTGCAAAGCAGAATAAAGAGGATTAGTGAGCAAAGAGAGAATGACACCACTTTGTTTTTCTTGGTTTGCAGCCCAGATCCTGGTGGAGTGCTTGCATCTGTTGTTCTGGTATTTAAATTTGCCTCGGCTGACAGTCAGGCAACGAGCTGGGGTCACGTCAACCGTGTGTTACACAGAAGGCTTAAAACAAGCTCAACGTTCTTGAATGTTGACCAGTCTACCCTTAGTCTCACAGGCAAGTGGCTTGTTTTGTTGTTTTGTTGGGTTTTTTTTAGCTTGGAATATATTCCTCATACTTTGCTGTTCTTAGTGTAATGAGTTTCACTTTAGTATGTAAATATGGGCTATCCTTGTTTTCTTTTGCCTTCTCAAAATTGTGTTACGGCTGACAGCTCAGGAACTTGGAAGAAGTAGCATGAAAAGAACTAAAGCATCCTGGCACTGATGTACGAGTGTGAGCTCTCCTCTGCATCAGAGGTTCTCTCTGTGTGATCTAGCTCTATTGAATGAGAGAGCCCCTCCCCCAATCATAAAAAAACAAAAAAGGGGGCCAACTTTGTGGCTGTGGGTTCACAAATTACTGTAAGGCACACAGTGACTTGGACAAGAACCTGTATCACTAGGTACTTGAAATGCAGAGTCCTCAAACTATTAAAAAAATGCAAGACTGAGATGGTTCCTTCTTCTACCCCCTGCCATTTCCTTTGCTTATTTGACAGATTGCTGTAGCAAGTGCTCATAACAAAACCTTGAGGTTTCCTGGGCAGTAATCCTCTTGTGAATCTGTTGCTGGTTACCATCAGAATCTAGCAGAGGAGTTTTTGTAGAAAAAAAATCGGTAATTAGTTTAGCTCCAGTCAATCCCAGCACTGAGGGTTTGTGAAGACTGTTTTGCCATACTGAACCTGAACAAATGCATGTAGGTGTTTATATCGTGCACAGCTGCCAGCACATGTAGATGTTACTTGGACCTATTTGCAGTCATCTGCTGCTTTTGTTAACTTTGAGCTAAGGCAAGAAAGATGTATCCTTTGGCCTTACACTTTCAGTGAGGAGTAGAGGCTTAACTGAACTTTTCCAACAGAGCAAATTTTCCTTTTACTGTACTGTTGCTCCATGCAGGCCATTTCATTTGCGTTTGGGTACAGGGAGTGAGTCTGTGCTTAGATCACGTAGCAATATGAGATATACTCACTGTGCTGTTTGCTTTTCATTTCAGAGTTGAATAAGGAAAAGGGAGATAACCTTTTAAACAATTGTAAGTACAAATGCTTTATGGAAAAGCTCCAGGGGCATGGTGCTATAGGTTCTGTGTTTACAAGATACTTATGCTTTTGAGGTGCAAGTTGAGAAAATAACTTGTTAAAGAGCAGTAGACAGTGCATGAGCTAGGGAAGACTTCAGCTCATTTTCTTGCAGTCAGACTGGCTCTGTAGTTTTTGCAGAATCAGACATTCTCACTTGGTGATGGGAAGCGCTTGCTTTTATGTTGGTTATGGGAAACAGGCATGGAAATGAGCTGCTGGTGGTGAGCTTGGCACAAGGACTGCTATTGCTGTGGGCCAAGATTCTTGCTGGAATCCTTCCAAATACATTTTCCCTCCTGCCCCCTCCTCTATGCAGAAAGGTTTGGCAATAGTTGTCTATTGGATTCGAGCTAAACCTTGCAATATACAGGGAAAGGCCAGAGGGTGGGAGTGGGAGTGAGAGCAAGGCAGTTCTCAGTCTCTCTCCTGTTCTGTGCTCCCCTGTGAGGTCTTAAAGCTCCTCTGGAAACAGGGAAACAGCCCAAATCCCCTCCCAGGGGACTACATCAGTCCCCTGCATGGTCTCAGAGCCTTTGCATGTTAGCTTTCTGTCTTTAAATGAACTCTGAGAATTAACTAGTTTAAGATCTAACTTTTTTCAGCTGAGTAATACATAGCTGTGCTGTTGGCACAGTGGCTGTCAAGGCTGACCTGGAGGTGACCTGGCAAAATCCTTTCTTTGGAAACCCTCGGTGGGTGGCTGTTTTTTTGACTTTGTGGTTTTTTTGCAAACTAGTCTTCAACAATTCTGTGACACTTAAAGCTATACTGACTATGCTTGTCTTGCCTTTGCTCTATAGGTGGGATGTTACAAATTATGGGAAGATTGCCCCCACTGAGTTCACAAGTGATGTGCACTGTCTGTCTTGTACATATTTTGGTGGTGATGTGTATATTAAAGCTTAGGGCTGCCCTGGTGTGGTGGTTGTTTATGTGGGGGTTCCTCAGTATTTTCATACTCAATTTTTAAGAAGTCTTTTAAAAAACCAAACCAAAACCAAACGGAGATGTTAGTTGGGTTAGTAGTGACTCTTCTACCAAACTTCTTTGTTTACCCCACATCTATCCTGAGATCCTTGTAACCATGACACTTGGTTTCCCTGCTATTTGAGGCACTGCTTTAGGTGAAGCCTCTCTTGACACCCCTGCCCTGTTAAGCCTGTGCCTGCAGCCATGTGGGCCTTTCCCAAAGCAACACTGTGTTTTCCCTCAATCAGCTAAAGTGGAGCTGCCTTTTCTTTGACAGGCTGTGGAATACGAAGACAGCCATTCACCTTTGCAGGAGTGGAGAGAATAGTTGGCGGGCAGCGTGCACGGGACGGGGAATGGCCGTGGCAGGCTAGTATTCAGCTTGATGGGATCCATCGCTGTGGTGCATCAGTGATCAGTAATAGGTGGCTAGTGACTGCAGCCCATTGCTTTAGAGGGTAAGTCATCAGCACCTTTCTGATCCTACAGGCCTTAGGACTTCTTGGTGCTCTGTCTTTTTGTGACCCACTAACATCTGTATCTGCTGAAAGATAATGAAATTTGGCTCTTCTCTATCCTGTTATGCAAACCTGGCCACACTGCATTTTGATGCTTAAATGGAGAGCTAAGCTTCTTTTAGGGATCTTGTTTTGTGTGGCTGTGGCATAACCTCTAGTATCTTACAGACGAAGAGATCCTCGAAGATGGACTGCCAGCTTTGGAATTCTCCTGAGACCTCCAAAACAGAAAAAATTTGTCCGAAGAATTATCATTCATGAAAGATACAGTGATGTCGTCTATGATCATGAATATGATGTGGCTGTTGTGGAACTTGCCTCTGCTATTGAGTTCACAAGTGATGTGCACAGTGTCTGTCTTCCTGAAGCATCTCATATATTCCCAGAGAACACCTCCTGTTTTGTCACGGGCTGGGGAGCTTTGAAGAACGATGGTGAGTCTCTTGCCTTCCTGTACCCTGTCACACACACATCTGAGAAGACTGCTGTTAGTTTTATGGCGTTTTTTAAAATTTTTTGGGTTCCTTAGACTTGGTGTCTGATAGGTGTATGTGCTAATGATACTCTTCTGAACTTAGTGTGCTTTTTTTTTTTTTTTGCTTGACCCCACAGGTTAGCCTTACAGGAGTAAGAGCATCTTTTTTCTTTTCTTTGTCGCTGCATGCATTGTGCTGGTTGAATACAATTCTCTGTTCCTACTCTCCTGGTCCCTCTGGGTTTAGCTCTGACGTGAGTTCTTTCACCATTCAGCTTTGTCATAGGTGTATCATGACAGCTTTCATCACTTATTCTCTCTTTGATCATAAATCAGGCTTCAGTGCATCCAATATCTTGAGCGAACTTCATTCAAATTAGTCCATGTCAGTGAGGTTAGAGATGATAGGAGTATAAATCTGCTTACGAGAGCCATTGAACTATATAGGGTGTGTTTCATGGTAGACTCTTGGGGTGTGTAGTGACTGTCCAAAGCTACATAGCAGTTAACCAAATGGGTCTTTCCAATGATATCAAGGATATACTATCTAGCCTACGGTTAAATTCAGCACTGAAACGTATACAAAAATCCCTTTGTTCATTATGCTAAAGAGCGTCTGATGAAGACGAAAGATGGAGAAGGGTTATGATTGGGAACAAGTGAAGGACTTTAGGTGAGGGTGGTGGAACTTTCTTCTGAGGCATTGTCTGGGTAGCTCCTGTCATGGCCTGTAATGGCAGAAAAGCTGTAGGCAAATCTGGCTACTCCTAATCCTTGAGTCTTTTAGGTTGAATATCCTGTCTGCAAATTCTAGTGCCACTTCTGTCCTGCACCTGGGTTGGGGCAATCCCAAGCACAAGTACACACTTGGGTGGAGAATGGATAGAGAGCAGCTCCGAGGAGAAGGACTTGGGAGTGTCAGTTGATGAAAAATTCAACATGAGCCGGAAATGTGGACTTATAGCCCAGAAGGCCAAACATATCCTGGGCTGCATCAAAAGAAGTGTTACCAGCAGGTCAAGAGAGGTGATTCTCCCCCTCTACTCTGGTCTCATGAGACCCCACCTGGAGTACTGCATCCAGTTCTGGGGCCCCCAACATAGGAAGGACCTTGAGCTGTTGGAGCAGGTCTAGAGGAGGGCCACGAAGATCCCTCTGATCGAGGGCTGGAGCACCTCTCCTATGAAGACAGGCTGAGAGAGTTGGGGTTGTTCAGCCTGGAGAAGAGAAGGCTCCAGGGAGACCTTATAGCACCTTCCAGTACCTGAAGGGGCTTACAAGAAAGCTGGAGAGGGCGTTTTTACAAGGGCTTGTAATGTTAGGATGAGGGGTAATGGCTTTAAACTGGAAAAGGGTAGATTTAGACTAGATATTAGGAAGAAATTCTTCACTGTAAGGGTGGTGAGGCACTGGCACAGGTTGCCCAGGGAAGTTGTGGTTGCCCCCTCCCTGGAAGTGTTCAAGGCCAGGTTGGATGGGGCTTTGAGCAGCCTGGTCTACTGGGAGGTGTCCCTGCCCATGGCAAGGGGGTTGGAACTAGATGATCTTTGAGGTCCTTTCCAACCCAACCCATTCTATGATTGTCCTTCTAGGCTATGGTGTTAATGAACTTCGACAAGCAGAAGTGAAAATTATAAGCACTGCAACTTGTAATAGGAGACAAGTGTATGGTGGAGCGATAACAGATGGAATGTTGTGTGCTGGATACTTAGAGGGGCAAGTGGATGCCTGCCAGGTAAGTCTTTCCATAGGTAATGGTAAAAAGGAAATAAGTGGGATGGGAAGTGATGTTTCCTAGAAATATGCTTTGGGGAATATTGATTAAGTTTATGGGGTTCAATATCTTAACAGATGTAAATTAAGAGCTTCATGGCTCATGGGCTGAAGTCTGCACTTAGGTGCTTGGGCTTTAAATATAATGCACATGTGAGAGAATACAGATGTGAGGGTGTGGAGTGGGAGAGACTGAATTAGGCTGTCAGCCTCTGTCTAGTCCATAAGCCATGTGGAGGTTGAATGATAGCTTTGTTCTAGAGACAAATATCTGTCAGTTGTAACAGAACAATTTGAGGCTTGCTACATTAGTGAGGTGAACACTATTTACTTTGTTCCTGCCTGTTAACGTTTTTCTCCTTAGGGTGACTCTGGTGGGCCACTGGTGCATGCAAACTCCAGAGGAATCTGGTATCTTGTGGGAATAGTGAGCTGGGGAGATGAATGTGCCAAGGAAAATAAACCAGGAGTCTACACACGAGTGACTTTCTATCGAAACTGGATCAACTCCAAAACAGGCATCTGAAACCTGCGGAGGGTTAAGTTTTGTGGGCTATGTACGGCTATTCCTCTGACACGTTCTGCTCTGTGGTTACTCTCTAAAGAGCTGTTGGCTTATCTTATGGTTATGTTTCAAGTGTCAACAAGCTCGGAGTAGTCTAGGACTTGAAATTGGCCTGGCCTATAGCCAGACAGGAACAGACTTGATCCACGTGACAGCTGTTTGTTCAGGAGGTGCTCAGTCAAAGGGACAACTGCCTTGGTTTATATGCAACATACTGACCCTTTTTTCTCTGTGGTCAAATGTTTTGGCCCCCACTTTTATACCCAGGCAGAGTGTTTGAGCCCAAACAATCATTTACCAGCATCCAAGACAAGTTATAACTAAAATGTGGCTTGCCCATTTGCTGTGTGCTCCCAAGGCCCCATCTATCTGTAGACCAGCTCTAATCCAGCCCCTGACTCGAAGGCTGCTGCACTTCTGAATTCTTTTTGAGCTTTTTCCTGCATCGTTCCAGGGAGCATACTCTAATGAAGAACAGAAGATGGCTTAGAGAAGTCCTGGTTCCTAACATTGCATTGGACTATTACTTAGGTGAATGGAGAACTTTTCCTTGCGATGTTGTCCTGCAAAAGGAATCAGTGGAAAACACCAACTTTTGTCCACCTTCTTTGAAGAAGTGTATGCGCACGCACTCTTCGCGTCATATGAACAGCCCTACCACAGTGTTTGCTGTGAGAGTGATTGCTGGACTAAAGACCAAAAGCCACTTTACGTTCATACCAGTTTGTTGTCATATCAGAGTATCTGGCTGAATTAATTTCGAATTTTAACTTTCCAGATTGTATTATTCTGAATAAAAATCCTTGGCTTTTTATGCAGGATAGAGGATTGTAATAATCTCAGTATGACCATTGCCAAAATGACCTTTCTCAAACTGCTTATTCTTCTGAATGGTGTTCTCTGGTCTTTATAATTTAATATGTGCATCTTCAGCTGCCTCCTAAAAAAAGGAAAAAAAGCTTTTGTGTTACGTTGGAAACACCTGTCTCCTTCAGAGCAGGGCAGAACTTCTGACTGACCCAGTAATCTTATGTAAAGATTTCTCTCTTCTGTCCAGAAGTCAGAATTCCCAGTGTCTCATCAGACCACTGAGAACTCATTTGATTTCAGCCACACAAACTTCATATTTTCTCATACTCCATGTTTTCAGAATCCCATGTTTCCGTCTGCCAGGTAGATCTCAAACACTTTCTACACCCCAGCTGCAGAGCACGCCTATTCCTGGTGAGGATGCTTTCCTTGATGTGTCTTCAGACATTTTCCTATGCTTTGTGTGGATGCTGATTCTGACAACAGCAGCTGCTGTGGTCTTAGTTGCTAGATAATGAGCCACTCAATTGTTCTTTTTTTCCCCTCTACATTCAGAAGAGAAAGAACTCGACAAAGGAGATACGAGCCACACTACCAAGGTTTGGAGCTAGCCTAGCATGGCAAGGAAGCAAAAAATCTTATGCCAGGCTAGAAAAGGCAAACAGCAGGCTTTTGGCATGCTTATAGTTAGAAGATCTGGGAGAAACAGGCCCTTGTTGTCTACAGTCTTAGGATCAAAGTGTTGTCCTAATTGAGTACAGGTCAGTTGACATAGTCAGTGGCGGTTCAGGGGTTCCCCTCTGGACTATGCTGCACATGCTGCCAAACAGAGCAGCAACCCATCTAGTCAACAGAAGTATTTTGATTATTCATCCTGTGATGTGGCTGTTTGCCAGTACAGAGGGCCATGTTTTTCTAGAGCTTGACTGGAGGTACTGGAATATTTGGATGCCCAGAGAAGGTCTATGTGAAAGACAGGAGTCTGAAGCTGTTATGTTGTGTACTTGTGTATATCAGGAAACCTGTCACTGCAAAAATTTTTTCTCAGGGAATTTTTCTTGTGGAATGTTGTGAGCTTCATAAACAAAACTTGACAGGTTAATTTCTACATAGGTAGTAAAATGTGTCAAACTGGTTCCATGGATCTGTTAGTCAAATCTCATTTAGTCCTTTAAGCAGGACATGGCTTTTAAGTATATTGCTTGTAGAGGAAACTTAAAAATGTATTACAAGGAGACATGATTTTATTTTTTTTTCCTTGCTGGTAGCAATTGTCTTACCAGGACAATGAATAAAATTGGATCTTAATGAAGAAAACCATCATTACAAGATGCCATGTATTTCCAGTTCCCAAAGCACTTTATACTTGGGTTTTCAAAGGGCATAATGGTTTTCCCCTCCTGCTGGATTTCATTGTAACTTTGAAACTTGATATTTTTTGGATTTCAAATCTCAGCTATCTCACTGGTTCCCCAAAACAGGTAAGTAGATGTCAAAAATTTTTATTTTGCATCTGTGAACTTGCCAGTTGTGCTTATTTTGGGTATGAAATCAGAAAGCCTTAAGCATTTTGACCTGTATCAAGGGCTGTAGTAAATATTCTCCAAAGTGATGCACACAAGGCTGAAGAAATAAACTCCACACTTGCTTAAGGAGCTACCGAGCATCTACTTGGAGAGATACAGTACCTGATCCACCTTAATGCTGAGTGCCAGCACAGTAGAGCCAGGAGGAGTGGGGTTGCAGAGGACCTGACATCTACATAGTGTATGTTTTGGGAGCCTTTATTTTGGGCTGCCTTGTGGAGTTTTCCTGAGAGCAGCTCAAACAAGTCTTCTGACCTGGTTTCTTCTGGAAGCAATGTAGTTTACATGATCTGAGGCCTCTTGGTGTTACAAAGCAGTATAATGGGAACTGTCAAGAAGGGCACTTGAAAGAACAACCCCTCATCCATTCAGAATGTTGGTGCAGATGGATGTGATGGGTCTGAATCCCTAGCTCGTAGCAAAACTACACTGATGTCAGCATTGTCTGGCTTTTCCTGAGGGAAATCGTGGTAAAGCTGAAGCCAAAAGTTTTTATTTGGTTTAGGTGGTCTTAGCAGATTTGTATTTCTGTTAAGCTTCAGTCTCACCTATTTGTGAAGCCACAAGCTTAATCTTCTCTCAGCCATGTTTTCATAGGAATTAATATCTTCACTAAAGGCAGAATGAGATGTATGTAACTACAATCATGCAGAACACACAGGTATAATTTATATGTAAATTTAATAAAACCCGTTAGAAGGCAAATTTTTATTTGTGTACTTGTTAATTTCCTGCGTTACAGTAAATGTTACAGTAAGCAACTGTAACATGAGGACTCCTTTGTTTTCAAACATGTTAGACTGATCCTGTACCATGTATTTATGTACTGGCTTTTATGTAGTCTTAACTATCTGGTTTTATTGACTGTTAGAAGAGCAAAACACCACCCAGACTTGGACAAAATTTATCCACTTGGCCAGGTTACCCACATTTGTGTGCAGGCAAACAGGTCTCTTGTCAGCCACTAGAGGGTGAATCGCATTAGTGTAGGAGCCTTAAAACTCTTGACTGCTGGTGGTGCTCTGTTCCAGCTTAGTGCAGAGGATCTGGAGGACAAGGCACCGTTTTCCTGTTGCCCTGAAGATGCAGATATCCTACACGATTGTCTTGCAAAGTTTGAGGAGACTACAGCCATTCAGCTTCTAGTGTAGGCCTCTGTAGCACAGGATGAGTTTCAGTCTTCTCCCCCATCAGAAAGCTGGCATCAAATGCTCCCCTGTAAGTATGGTAAGTACAGTGTTCTATGGCCGTGAGGAAGGGCCTGAGCAGGTTTTGCTGCCTTCTCTGCAACGCCATAGTCAGGCCTTTGTCCTGTGGAAAAGTAGACTGGAAAGGCACATCTTCACGTATTGTTGGCATTGTGGGTCTATTTTCTCATTGGCCTTCTTGCAAACAAGACAGGAAAGAGCAGCAGTAATTTTGAGAACCTGATAGAATGGGAGGTTTGCAGTGCCATACAGCTGCTGTCTGCTTTGACCTATCATTTTGACAACTCTTGATGATTCTTGTAGATTGAAGACACCAGACTTCTTGTCCCTTTCCTGTCAGGATGGGAAACTTGGTACAAATTGCACCATATTCTGAGCTAGAAGAGCAAGTTCTTGATGAATGAAACATGATGGAGTTCATTGATCCTGGTCTATAATACCTGACAGGTGAAGGGATGGTCTTGGAATCTGAGATTATCTAAGAGGGTAAAAAGGAGTGCAACAGCTGTATTGTGGTATTATGGGACATGCAGGTTGGCTATGGACAGAAAGGCGGCTGCTCGTTAGGAACAACAGTAGCCCTTTTGTCACATTCTACTGGGTCAAGTGCAATAAAGGGAATCTTAAGGACAAACTTCTTAAAGGGCATAATTTTAACAAATCTGATTTTTTTTCTTTATTTTTTTTTTTTTTCTATGGCTTAGAGAAAACTGCTTTGTGCTGAGTTCCTGACAAAGCACACGCTGTGTATGTGACACTTAAAGCCTTTATAACCATTCAGTAGCTGGCAACTGTGCCATGACCCAAGGATATGTTCAGCTCGTGTGGTTGTATCTGGCTGGGTGAGCTATGTGAGTGAAGTTTCTGTCAAAGGGTTTGAAGAGAAGAACTGAACAGAAGAATAACTCTCATGTTCTTCTGTATGTGTGGTTGAACCAAGATCCTTCTATAAAACAGCTATCAATATTTCAGCTTGCTTGAGGTCTTTGATCGAGTCTTGCTGCAAAGAAAACTTCAAAACTCTTCTTGTTAGAATAGTTCAGAAACAGATATAACAAATAGCAGTTAATATGATTTATCTTAGGGTAAAGTTTTATTTTTAATTGAACCTATTCTTAAATGACACTTTCTTTGGAGAGTATTTTGTTTGCCATTCATTACTGGTGGCTTTTTCTCAGGTGCAAATAAATTGTTTCCATAAAGAAAGAGAAAAGACTTTAGGGAACTCGTTATCCAAAAGTGCAATTATTTTCTTTTATGTAAGCTTGAATAGGTCCAAGAAATACATGGCATATCTCTGGTTCACTTGATTAGGTACTGAATTCCTTCCTCCTTCCAGTAAACCTGAAAGGTTGTGCTTGCTCTGTGATGTTTGTCCCTTCAGCTGCTATGCTTTCCATCTTCCAGTTGTGCCACTGAGTGGTCCCTTGCTTGAGGAAGGACTTGCCATCAGCCTAGCATCCAGAGCCTGTTTTAATCACAGGTCATTCTTTGTCAGTCAATACAGTCAACTGCCTGCAATTTTCACACATCTCTGACCTTTGCCACTCTATTGGGATCACCTGCAGTCTGCAGCCTTTGGAGTTGTGACCCAGACAGTCTGGCACTGTTCTCCAGGCCAGTGGAGATGACCTGCATACCATGGGGAGCTGTTACTGGGATCATTGTTTCCCCAGCGGACAGACCAGATGGAGGGACTGTACCAGGAAATGATGTCTCCCATGGTAGGGTGGTTGAACATTTAAACAGGTTGTCAGGAGAGGTTATGGAGTCTCCATCCTTGGAGATATGCGAAACCCAATTGGACATGATCCTGAGCAGCCTGGTCCAGCTACCCTTGTTTTGAGCAAGGATTTTGGGCTAGACTGTCTTCAGAGTTCCCTTCTCACCTCAGCTACTCTGTGATTCTGTTCTCCCAAAGTGCCTAGCAACTTCAGGGAAAGGCACATGGCCATGGCTAAGTGGTGGGTACTATCTCAGATGAGCTGACTGCCCCTTAGCTGTTTCTGTGACAGATGAATGCTCTAGTAGACAACCTGAAGAAGGCTGACACCAGGTTGTCTTCATGCTTGACCCTTAGATGCAGTACCCAGCACTGTTGTCCCCAACTTGTCTGACACTGTTACCATTCAGTAATCCGTGAAAATAGCTGAGCATGAAAGGGAAAACAATCCATTCTGTGCCACCTAGGTAGAAAGCAGGTTACCCAAGAGTGAGCTCAGCTAGAAGGTCTCACAGGGGGGTAGCAAACCAAGTGAGACCCTCATTTGGTACTGAGCAGTCCTGCTTGAAGCATGTTGTGTTTTTCCATCAGAGTGACTCAGCTCATTGTGGCTGAAAGGACAGCCAGAGTTTAAACAGCTACAGGATGGAGGTCTTGGGCTTGATTTTCATTATGTCTAATTTAGTTTATGCAGTCTTGAAGGCTAATGCAGTGTATGATAAATCAGGCAATTTCTCAAGAATCAGATTTAGGATCTTGCATGCTGCTGCAGAGCAAACTGGAACAGATAATGGCTGTGCCAGAAAGCATCTCAAAGAACCAGACTTTGGCTTCCACCAGGCAAGTTACCTGCTAACAATATGAAATAAAATCCAAGTTAACCATTTTCAAGGGACACAGAGATGTAGGAAAAGTCTTGTTTTGAGTGTGTTGTCTTCCGCAGAGCTCTGTGTTAGCACTCCCAGTAAGTCTCTGGCACTTCTGATGTGTGAAACAATCCTGCTGTTGTTTTGTTTAACTTGGGCTGTGCCTGTAAAGGGTTTATTTTTATCTTCATGTGCCTTATTTCTTTATAGGCCTAATCCAACTGATATAAAGATCTGCTATGTCTTTGGAGATGCTGCGTATCTTGACTGGGAACAAAGGATTTGTGCAGTGGATGTAGAGAGCAGCTTGTAAGCCTGATTGCTAGGCAACACCTGGAAGAAAATGTGGGCTGGTCTGTTTCACTGTACGAAGCAGCAGCTCTGGCTGAGCAGCTGCAGAGAACAGGTACATGTGTGCTACCTTTTTGCCACGAATGGGGTGACAGGCTATGAATTCTTTTTTAATGACTCTGTCAGTGGGGGACTCTGTCTAAGGGCGTTGTCAGTATTCTGGGCTGGCCTATCTGGCTGCAACTCAGACGGGTGTAGCAGTTTCTGTTATAAGGGCCTGGAAAGAGGGACTACTTGGAAAACAACCAGGGCAGGATCTAGAATACTCCAGGGCTTACGGCTATAGCATCTGAGAGCCTCTGCACACTCAGTATCTCAAAGCTGCATGAGCATGTAATAAAATCTGGTCCCAAGTGATTCTTCAAGGCTCAGGATAAAGGATCTGGCTTCTCTCCCAGCCCTGACATTGGCTTTGGAGAATTATTCTACCCTTGTAATGGATTTTCTGGTTTTGTTTTTCTACTCATCAGTTATTATAAGCCATGGCTGGGAATTTCATGTGACAAAGGAAAGCATGGGATAATAAACTGGTGACTTTTTTTTGTCAAAACAGTAAAGTTGTGTAGAATGTCCACAGCTGAAGTTAAAAAGTATAACAAAATGCAGCTCGTTTAGAGCTTCCCCTGCATTTTGAAGGCCAAATGCAAGATGCCTTTGTATTTTTCAGGAGGTGGAGCCCTGAAGCCATAACTAAGCTGTCAAGATGTGCTGATGGAAAAGGAGTAGACTTGTCCTAGAGAAGGATTTCATTGCAGTGTACCAGTTTGGTCTTATCAGGTGCTCACAGAATCACAGAGTAAAGCAGGTCTAATTAGTTCAGGTTGTTTAAGGCCATGTGGTTTAACAGTGCTTCTGTCAGTTCTGTTAAATATCACTGGCAAGAACATTGACTTCTCAGTTTAAAAGTAATGACTGACTGCTGTATTTGGGCTAAAATTCATGGCCTAGGATGAGTAACTAGTAGACAATTATGTAAAACATCTTTGCTTGTTAATTCCAAAGATGTTATTGCTATGGGGCTGGCCAATGGTCTTTTCTAAAGGCATTCTTTGCCTCTACATCCAGGGAGCCTATATAAGTAAGCAAACACAAACCAAGGTAGCCTATTATTACCATTCTTAGGCAAGCAGTCTGTCTGACCGGCTGGGCTGACTTTGCAGGCATAAACAGAGAGAATGATCATTATATCTTTTTATGCTTTCATTCACAAAATCCTGTGCACCCACATTCTCGGATTTCCTACCCCACGTTTTGACAGCTAGTTTCTATACTGCTTCCCTAGTATTAACCAGGTTAGTAACTGAATAACCCATAATACCAAGCACTTTGCAACTTGCTAATTTACTGTGAGGAAAACTGTTCCTTAATGATTGTCTTTTCTTGGCCTGTCTGTACCATTGTTCCTGGAGGACAGGTATATATAAATTGATTTTGCATAATCTGACACAGGCAAGTGTATTTCCTTATTTTCCACTGTTTTCCAGGATGGTTCACTTTAATGGTAATTAATTTGAAGACAGAAGTGACCCACTTCAATTTTTATTAGGCAGATAATAGAAAATTCCTGATTATAAGGAAATTAAATCACATTTTTGGAATATCTCTGTTGTTCATGCTCTGCAGTAACATCAGAAAGTGTCCTAGCATGCTCTGAAAGTTACCAGAAGTTCATTCATCTGCTGTACAAGACCCTTCCTCTAGCACTAGCTCCTGAGACCCTTTGCAACCTGGTATTCTTCTAATATTTTGTCTCCATGAAATCTTGCTGCAGGGTCTGAGATCTCAGGTAACTTTTGTCTCAAACTCTAGCAGTTTGCTAAAACCTACTTCTGCTGGAATATGGTTTTTTTGCCTGACTCAGGTGGGTAGAGCTGGACTTCTGGGCACACCAGGGAAAATTCTGTGCATCTTACAGACAAAGACTTCAAGGGCCACCGTTTCCCACTGTGCTTGGCCTGGGTACTCATGGCACCTGATTAGTAGTCGCTAAGTACTACTGAAGAAATTAATGTTAGTAACCCACTAACAATGCTGCCAGCTTTAATCCCTGTGAGCAGACCACTGTGCACAGCCTCAGCCTGACCATTCTGGGCAGAAATTGCTGTGCGATTCTTAGTGTTACATCCCAAATGTAATTGAGCTTTCTCTATTCTAGGAGTGTGTTTTGTAAGGATGGCCGGTTTTGTGATCACAATAGTAAAAAAAAAAAAAAAAAAAAATTAAACCATGGAGTTCTAAAGTATTTTCTTGATTCCTGGACTGAATTGGTTTGTAATTGATCTCCAGCATTCCATCAAGTGCTGGAGTTCCTGTAGGTGTGCACATCTTTTTGGATGGAACAGATTTCCTTTGTGGACAAACTTTTTGGAGTTTTACTGATCTTGAAAAAGAAAATAACAGGGTTGGAGGCAGGGGAGAAGGGGAAGGGAATTCCCAGGGAGGAAAAAAAAAAAATTGCCAAAAAAAGCAACTGATTTGGTCAAAGCAAAGGAAGAAATCCGTGTTAGAGAAACAGGAACTGCCATGCAGCAGTGCTCGGCTTTTCCTGGTATCCTAAAAATGGGCTGTCCATACACTTGCTTCCATAATTGCACTGAAGTGCCTGTGGATGGGCATCTCTGAGGAAAGACAGAACAGGACTTCATATAATGAGGTGAAATTCTCCTCTTGCTGGTTTTTTTTGCTTGTTGTTTTTTTTTTTTTGTTGGGGTTTGGTTTTTTTTTTTTTTTATTTTTGGGGGGTTTTTTGTGGTTTGTTTTTGTTTTTTTTTGTTGTTGTTGTTTTTGTTTTGTTTTAAATTTTTAACCGCCTGTTGCTGAGATTCTTTCTGAAAGGTAAGTGTTCCTATAAAAATGACTGTGAAATCTTGAGACTTTCATTAGAAAACGAAATGCTTCAAACTTTTTGGGACAAATTCAAGTGCATCGAAGACTAGAAACCAGAAGTTTGGTTTCTAGTAATTTTCCTTTTAGGCTTTGGAGTTTAGATGCAAGTGTATAATTTCTCACTAGAGAATATCGATTTTTCACCTTTCCAACTGGCTCTGAAGAATCATGTTTGTGCTGGGAGAAGGGAATTCCAAGGAGACTGGTGGCCCTTTTCACAGTGTAAGCATTTTCCACAGGCGGGGTTATGCCGACCATTAAATGACTAACATGTAATTAGGAGGCTGGATACTTATAGTTGTCATGTCCCTGATGCCAAGGGAGTCCAGGACAGCTGTGGAGGAGTGAGCACTGAGGGAGACCAGGCTTGGCTGACCAAGCCATTTATGTCTATATTTGTGTCTTTGTCTTCAGCCTTTGTGTTGACTATCTTGGGAGGCAAGTGACTTAGCATTGTGGACAGTGTGGTGCCTCTCCTGTGTGGGTTTTACAGTGAGTGTACAGTAGAAGGTGCTGCCGCTCAGGAGAAGGCTTGCTGTAGGGATACAAGTTGGACAGAAAGGGAGTGCTGGAAAAGGGAAACCTCGCGCACTTCCTGTTCTGCTGTGGTGAAGAACAAGTCGTCTTGCCTGGGCCGGTTTATCTGCTCTGTCCATCTCTGCCTGGGGAGCGATTTGATGCGAAGCTGATCTGAAGGTTACAGTCTCCTTATCTACTCAATGCTTACCTCTGTTTGTTTTTATTCTGAAATTCGCTCCCTCATTTTGCAATAACCCACAGGGTGCTGGGTGTTGCACCAGCTGTGCCTCAATGAAGGATCTTCATACAACACCGTTCCCTTCCCGTCACACCAGCCAATGCGACTCCTGTGTTTTCCAGCAGCATTCGCTATGCAGTCCAGACTTTACTCAAGCCTTGGTTGGAGGTCAGAAAGGCTACCAGACCTACCGGGACCTACCATGGGATCTTCAAAAGTAGGTGGCATGTTTTAATTCAGCAAGTCTGATTTGGAGATGTAACGGTGGTGAAGGATACTGTCTATGCGACAGCTTTAGGACTTCAAGCACCATATATAGAACCAGAAATCTGGTCTGTTCTCTTGCCTGACCTTGGACCTCATTGCTCTATCTCTGTCCCTTTCATCTTTTTAGATCTAGGATACATCGTGTATCTGTCTGAAATGTGCAGCCTGAAAAGGGGCGATAGACGGAGGGAAAGCTAAACAGCAGGTTGCAGGCTGAAAGGGAGGTTTTGGAGGTTGTGGTTTAGACAAGAAGAATAATGGCTAGAGTGAGAAATGCCCAAGGAAATTCTTCCCTAGCGTGGCTAAGAGTACAAAGATTTGCTTTCTGTTTAGAAAGATGATGTGATGGCTTAGGTTAACACTTACCTTTCCTCCCTGTGATTGTCTTATTCTGCTTCCAGCAGGCTTGTATTGCAGTACTGCAGAATCCAGGAAGACCTTTTGTGTCAAATTCAAATGTTAATAACACTATTTTGGGTAACCATGAGTTTTGTTCAGGTCTAGTTGCAATATTATTTCCCCAAAACCCTGAAAAAGGTCCCATTTAAAACAGTGACAGCAGTATAACTACATAAGGCGAACACCATAGGTGTTCACCATTCCAGTTTTGACCCTATACTTTTGAAGAAGTCATGATTTCTAGGGAGTAATGACAGTGTTTTGTGTCTGAAAGTATTTTGTGCAGAGATGCTGGATATCCTTAGTTTTGTTTTACTGTAATAATATTTAAGATGGTACTGGAAAGTTCAGAGTATTTTTACAAAAATAACTCTCCCAGCTGTGACACTCTACTATGCTCTCTTGGGTCAGGGCAGGGATCTGGTCAGAAATGTACAGCGAGCCTCCTGGAACTTGCTGTTTCTATTTAATGCTCTGGCTCCTGGAGTCATGTGGCAATAGGAGATGCTGTCTCCCTTGAGTTTGTTTTTTGTTATTGCCTCAGTGAATGATGAAGCTTAAAAGTATGACTTCAGAAACCCAAACCCCCAAAAAATCTGATTTATTTTTTTTTTTAACACCCTAATGATTTGGCTGGATGGCTGAATTTTTGCATGTGATCGCTAAAGACTACAATATTGGTCTCCTTTCTGGCATTGCTTTAGGCAAATGATTGCAAGATGATTGTTACTTATTTTCTTTCCATTATCAGTATTTTTAAAAAATGGATCTTTTAAATAATTTCTGGACACGCTGAAATAGAAACATTGTTTCTGGATTGGAAAAACTTATTCTTCATGTCTCACTTTGTTGTTTTTTTTTTTTCTCATTTCACGAGGACAATATCATGTTAGTCAATACACTGTTGACTTTGCCAGGAGAAGACTGAGTTCAGCTTTTGGTTCTGTCCTGCTTAGTGGTACCCTGCTCAATACCTGAAGCCCCTCTGCCCTGGTTAATATCCATACCTTAAAAGCCATGCTGCTCTAACTTCCAGATGAGGAAAAAAATCCCCATCAGTTGTGAATATCAGGTTCCTCATGTAACATAACGAGGGTAAACTAACTGAGAGTTCTCTACCTAGCAGAATTGAAAAGCCATTCCTTTTTCTAGTTAGATGTAAATCTTGTTGCCATGTCTTGTTGATACCAGCAGTGGTGTAAATAATTTAAGTAATAGTGTGCTAGAGGGTAGTTAACATCTACGTCTAGTTTGGTTGCTTCCTAGTTAGGAAAGGATTTAGTTGTTTGAATAGTTTTTTAGATTATTATAAAATCTAAAGTACACTAGGGAAAATCTGTTTTAGGTAATTAAGTTTTTACACATTTGAGAAGGGCTGGAGACTACCTGGTCTTAATCAAAGACCCTGTACAGCCTGTTAAATGTCCAGAGTTTTTTGCTGGGGAGGGATGTAGATCCGAGCAAGGAGGTGTAAGCCTTGCTGTTAAAGCTTATCATGCTGTGCCTTAGTATCTTATAATAGCAGTTGTTCGGTATTAGCTTTATCCAGTTCCAAGATGCCTCTTTTCACAATATTTCAAGCTAAATTGGAACGTGTGCTCCATAAAATCCTTCAGGAAGCAAAGCTGCTAAGGAAAACTGGGTGGAGTAGACAGCCTTCCTGGTCCTGTCCCTCTTCTGTTGTGCTGTGTCCTGCCGTCTAGAGAGCAAATGTAGTGTCCTAGCCACAACTTCCTGGTGAAGATCTCGTGCCCTGGCAGGGTGGGGTACAGGGTAGCTGGTGTTGTATATGGTAGTCTAAAAGTGAATATGTAGGTGGAAATGCAGTGCCACTTGCACCAATTTGTCATGCAGTAGGTGGGCAAAATGAGTGTAAATTACAGACTGCTGAGGTGTAGCAGGAAATGGATACCAGCCCTGGTACAAGGACACTCATGTCCCATTGGTATTAGTGGGAGTTAACCTTGAGTATTGCAGGAGGCAGACGTAGTTCCTGTACAGTACCAAACAGAGACCTACTCTGCTGTTTGCCCCAGAGTAGATCCTGATTCCAGGAAACCCTAGTGAAATACTTCTAGTTCTGGTACACAGCACACCCGATTTGATTCGTACTGAATTGGTACCATTTGTGTTTCCTTGCCACATTCACGCAGGGTTTGGCCCTTTTAGATAGGAAAACCTGAATGAGAAAGGATCACCTCCTGAACCTTAAAATCTAATTGTCTTCATCAACTGAGCAAGCCCCAGTGTAAACCAGCAACTTTTCTGGCCTCTGCTGTTCCTGTTAGAGGGTGTTGCAGAAGTGCCTCATTTAATTTTTTTCAGTTTTATGATTGGGCATTTTGGGTCAGCATAGGCTTTTAAAATCAAGTAGTTCTGCTTCCATCATATACTCCATCCATGTCTCTATTTCTGGTTACAGAGATCTTCATTCTAAATGAAACTGAGCTAACAGAAAGCTTGGGATGACTTAGTTTGACATGCTACTGATACGAGACAGTCTGAAAACTTCACGTGGTACGTGGACAGATTTGGTGATAACAGGGAGTCAGATTTCATACAGAACATGAAAACATGGGAATTGTTCAGTTGCTCTGCCACTGGAGAAGTGCCTGGGGTTTCAGAGTCTCAGCTGAACCTCTTGTCTAAGGAGCCTTCTTCAATTTCAGCAGCTTTTCTCCCATAAATAGATTTGTCCATCTCTGTTCAGTGAAGATACATTGCTCAATGACAGCACCTCACTGTTTAGGAATTGTTTATTATCTTTAAAGTGTAAAATATGGAAGAACTTATTATTCAGCCAGGAACATAAGCTTCCAAACTACAGGAAAAGCTAGATATTTTGGGTCAGATTCTCAGTGGATAGAAGCTGTCACAGATGCACACAAACTATGACGAAGGCAGAAGGGCTGGTCTGTTGGGTAAGACTTGCAGAACTCTTCAGATGTGATATAAGTTTGGTTGTTTTACAGTGACACTTCATATACCAGTAAACAGATTTATTTCAGTAAACAGATTAAAACATCATCACTGTCCTATTATGTGTGTATTTATATAAATACAATTATTGCTAAGACTGATACAGTGGTTTTTATAATTTTTTTTCTCAAAACACCTTAGTAAGAGCTAAGTACTGCTCATATTCTAAAATTGTGGAGAAAATTTGTCTGTCTAAGCATGCCTCTCTTATAGAACTGAAAACAAAGGACATTTAATAGCCCACAAGAGATCATCTTTAGGTGACTGTTTTGGGTTTGGCTGTTAGACTGTCCTGTCAGCACCTTTCCTGAGCAGACACTGTCAGTGCGTGCATGCCGAGGCAGAGCCTGTGTCCTCTCATGGTGCATGCTGACTTAGCTAGACACTCTCTGATATGAAGCTCACTGCAGGTAATGGAGGGCTTCCCACAGGTGTTAGAGCATGTTTTCTGTCCTGCTGAAGAAGACCTTTAAGGCTTTTCCTCTGCAGCAGATAGTTTGACTCACAGAAGGCAGTTTTAATTCTGCTTCTTTACAGGAAGTGAATCTAAACGGTTAAAAGACACTAATTTCTTTTGTAAACTGCCAGTTTCAGGTTGCAGTGAGGCAAGCACATGCATGATTTAATGTGATGTTTATGATACATTTATTCAATGGCACCCTTAAAAAAAGAAGTTATGATATTGGGTATTTTTTTAATTTTTCTTTGAGACTGACTTTTTTTTATGCCCAAGACTCCTCTGTTACTAAAAGTCAACAGATATAATTAGCTGTGTCCTTATGTCTGCCTTGTAATATGCACAGGGGGAGGAATCCCTCTGTGTTTATTGGTGTGAGCTCCTTGTTGAGGAAAGGGTTCCTGAGGGCCTTCTTGGTGCTCATGGCAGTGGGGGGACCCCAACTACAGAATGCAGGGCTCCAAATCACTTACTACTACTCAGAAGAGGTCTCAGTGGGTATTTCTAGGAAAATGCCACCTGAATGCCAGTTGAAAAAGCCAAAACAATGTTAGGAATTACTAGGAAACAAAGAGAGAACAGTCAAGTAAAACTGTTATGTCAGTGTAGGTAATCTTATATCAGTTTTTGTTGTTACTCTTTGTCGGGGAATATTTCACTCCTTTTCCTAACTGGGCAAATCTTAGTCTGGGATTTGGTAGTCTTCAAATGAGAGATGCAATCCAGCCTGTGGTTGCAGTGTATGTAGGATTACTGCACAGGTATGGTTGCCTGGGAAAAAGCAGAATGTCTGGGGTAGAGGGGAGGACCGTGTAAGCTGCAGGCAGAAGGGACCCTGACAGAAAGCCCTTGGAGGTCAGTGGGAGGCTTTTCAAATGGTATTTGGTTCAGACTGAAAATCTCCATTTCTACTCTGGAGGCTTTCAGTGGCCTTCTCAGCTGTGCATTTCTAGGTTACGCTGCCTGCTCCCTCCCTGTTGAGCCAATAGTTGCCAAGGAGTTAGCAGGGACTGCTTGACTCTTGATCTGAGAAAATAAAAGCTCAACAGTGGGAATTTATCAGTTCTCTGCAGAGTATTCAAGCTGTGATGGGTCATCATGTGGATCGAAGATGTTTCAGTTCTGGGATAGTTACCTCTGTTGGGTGTATTGAATCCCTGTAAGTGTTGTCCAACTTTACACAATGGGACATGTTGTCAGATAAAATAATTGATCTTTGAGGAATGAATTCAGAAGACAGAGCAAAGCAGCGATAAAGCTCAAAGGCAATGGGAATGGAAAAGTGTCAGCCCAACAATCTTTGTGGTTTTGTCTCACAGATGTCTTTGAAAACCTGGTTTTGAAGTCGTCCTGGTGTGCTGTCTGCCCTTCTGTTCAAATGAAGTATGCAGATGGTGCATTTTACTAGGACATTTTACTCAAAAATACCTTTTGTTTTTTAAAACCAATTTTTGTTTTTGAAACAAATTAGGAGTGGAGAGTAAACCTTAACAAAAAGTCATTTTGTGTTGTTATTTAAAAGGGAAGGGGGAAAGTTTATTCAGGAAAAAAAAAGAAGGAAAAAAACCCAACCCAAGACCCAAACCAGCCCTCCCCTTAAGTGACTTTCTACGATGTATTTATCAAAAAGCTTCTTTTCTGAGGGAATTCAGCTTAGAAGCTGATGCTCAGTCTCCTCTGCACCTCTTTGAAATGATACTCTCAAACAGGTTTCATGAATTAAGTGAAAGTCACGTGTGTGAGTAAAATTACATGTGTGAGTAACTGTTGTGGACTGGTGTTTCCGTTTGCTAAATGACAACATGGAACTTGAAAGGGAAGAAGTAAGAATAAGAGTTATAAAAAATGTTATACTATGTACGAAAGAATGCTGAAAAGGTATCAACTTCCATAGTACTTGATATTTAACTGTGTCCCAGTCATTGTTACTTCTGGTCTGAAACCATTCTTTCACAGATGTGATAGGCAGTAATTTCTTCATGCTCACCGGCTGCGGTGTAGAGGTGGCATTCAGCTTTTCAAATGGGCTTCTCAAACCCAGCATTTTGGTTTGGGGCTCTGCCAGGATCATTACAGCTGAAAGACCTTCTGAGTGTTTTGCTTTCCGTGCAGCTTAATCAAGACAACTGCTTTTTAAATGAGAGTATCTACAAGAATGAATGAGTAGGTTGTGTCAAGTTAAATGTGGGGGTTTATTTTTGTTGGCTTTTCTTGTAACATAGTTTCACTTCAAACATAGTAGAAACATTTGCAAAGCATATAAGCCATGTAAAGCACTATAAGCTGAAGTGGCAGGAAAAAAACAATCAACAGCAACAAACCCACATGACAAATTAAAGCCGAACTCACCACTGAATTTATGGTTTTACCTAAGAGTACTCTTTAGAAATATTATTCTTCATAATATTAATATTATTGTTAATAATATCAGGTAGAGTCCTGATCATTTATACCTGCATGTTTTTAATTTCTCCAGTTAAAGTTTTAAGGCAACTTCCATACAGTAGTCTCAGAAATAACTTTGGAGCTGCTTATCTCCAAACTCTTAACAGGACTGTTTAATTTCTGTGGGTTTTGTTGATTTTTTTTTTTTTTTTTTTTTCTTCTGCTGTGGATTCACAGATGGATTTTGAAGCAACCAGATGAGATGTTAATTAATAGCTGTTTTAGAGGATAGCGAGAGCAAAGGAAACGCTAGCTAGGAGATCCAGGACAAGATGAGTGACAAATGTGTATTACCATTTTCACTCCATCAAAAGTCACAATATTTAGCCTGAGTCAGTTTTCCAAGCAGAAGTAATAACACTGTAATTGTAAGGCTTTACAATGAAATTAGAATGCAATATCAGAATCTGCTTCAATATTTATGTACAGTGCACAGTGTGCTTGCTGTCTTGTTCCTGCACACAGCTGCAGTGGTCACTTGCAATTATTCTCAACTTATTTTAATGGATTTAAACTTATGGCTCGTGGGGTTCTGGAAGTGAGCTATATGTAATTTGTTATGAATGTGGGAACTCACTGAGATGCTTCATACCCTCAGGAGAAGATCCCTGAAGCCTGTTGTCCTGGGGGAGGCTGTACCTTAACCTAAAGGTTTGCATGTTTGCATGAGTTGAGGTAGCTGGCTCTAGAATGAAAGAGACTCTGCCAAAAATTGTGGTTTCCTGCTCTGTATGTTGTAATGGCTGATAACATAATAGATAAATGGCTTTAAGGATCTTCAGATATCTTTGAGTATATAGGCAAAGGCAGAATTTGCTGTGAGTAACCTTTTTCAGGCAGTTTTTTGTCTAACTATAATACTGACCTACTGACTGTTGACTTTCCTTTAGTTAATTTGGATTAGCAGTGTAATTAGGAGCATGACAGAGAAGTATTTGGTGAGGCTTCCTACCTATGTTCCCTTATCTGCTTACATATCCTTGCCCTTCTTTGTCATTCCATCACTTCACCAAACACTGCTTAAAGCAGTGCTTGCCTTCTGCTTTTAGATTTAGGCTGAGTAAAATGGGAAGCATAGGCTGGCTCTCTGAAATCTCATTCTCTTTTTTGTCCAGCCCTGCTTTGCAGGCTGAAATGGATTGTGCACCTTGGATAACGCATAGATATGTACTCTACAAAGCATGAGACGCTTTTTACAAATTTTATTGCACAAAGGAGTTTTCCGAGCAAAGGTGCCAGTGTGTCTGTGATAAATGATTTGTTTAACCAGTTGAAAGCTGCCTACATGGCTGTATGAAAGTTCACGTAGCTGAAAACCAAGTTTTATTCTTGCAAATTTCCAGATAGGAGTCACATAAGAAAGTGCTTAGTGGGACTCCTGTTTAATTTGGACCTAATAATAAGAAAAAACCCAAACCCTGTCTGTGTTACATGGCTTCTAGTATATCCTAACATCTGTTTTAAAATAGTCTTGAGTCATGGTTTCATTTTCAAGGGTGTTGGGTGAGAAGTCATTTAATACTGCTGGGAAGAATCTGTTGAGGGAGAAAACTTTAGGTTTAAAAAAAAAAAAAGGATCTCTTATTAATCTTCTCTCTTTGTTCTTCTTATTTTCCCCCAGAATTCATCAGCCAGCCATCCAAGAAAGACATCTTGAGCCCTGGAAAATTGCTCTAATTGTTATTGGAACAGCAGTGGCAGCAGCTATCACCATTGGTGTCCTAGTTTATTTTCTGGCATATGGTAAGTTTCATATAACATATCACTGTTCCTGTGTTTAGTGCTTTTCCTTTCTGCTTGTTGGTAGTGCTGAGAGTTTGCTTTTCATCAGTCTCTCTAAAGCTCATTTGGGGAAAAAACACCAGCTTCTCTAGAGCTCTCCTTCCTTCCTCACTTAGCATCTTTGCAGATCTCTTAGGAACACTTTCTGCTGTGCAGGGTGGTTTAGGGATGTGGTTTCTGTTGTCTTTCTTTCATTCCTTTTACATCGTCTTCATGATCTACTTCTGTGATTAGGTCAACACACAAGTCTTTTGGTCTCCCTTATGCGAGTGACAAACAGAGCCTTCCGCTTGTCTACCTGTGGTGTTTCTCTGTTCCCTTGCCCTGATCACCAGCAGCCACCTGCTAGGGCTTGGCACTGAGTGGGTGTGCAGGCCAGAAGGAAGGCAGCTGACCAGGAAGATGCAGCTTGTGATTCTGTGTGAGCCCACAGTGCTGTTGATTGGCCACAAATGTAACTGTTTGGGAAATTGGGCTTTTTGTCACTACTTGACTTAGATCACCTAACTCAACCAAGTTCTTGCTCCGGGGCCCCTAGCTTTTGGAAGCTGTATTAGAATGGGTTGGATACAGATGAAGGCTCATCCACTCCATAGGCATCTGGATATCAGTCAGCCCCAGGTATTTCTCTAATGTTCATTCATCTTGGTGCTTTGAGTGTTGCCCGTTCCTCTTCTTTCCCTTACAGATCAGAAGCTGTTCTACTACAGTGGCAATGTAAAAATCACAAACATACGGTACAATAATGAATTGTCCAGACAGTCCTCGGGAAGATTTAGAGACCTGAGCGAGAGGGTTGAGAGACTGGTAAGTTTGGACCATTATGCCTTTCTGTTAAGGACTGTGTGCTAATACAAGAGTCGTTAATGTGAAGAGCACACTCTTAGACCACAGGTGTCTGGTGTACCCTGAGCCCCCATGGTTAGCAGACCTGGGAAATGGATCATGTGAGAGTCATGATCACAACTGGCAGACCAGGCACTTGCCAGTCTGCATGTTCTAGCATGTCACCTCTCTTTGTCCCTGCAGTGGTAAAGTAGATATTGTCAATAATCTCAGCTTCCTCCTATATTGCTAATCATTTGTGTGTCTTCTCTTTCCCTGCCCTGAGCCTACCTTTGTGATTTATGCCTCACTGTCTCTAAGGAAAGCATGCTTTTACACCCTCTCTTTTATGGGGTGGGGAACTCTACCTGTCAGGCTGTTGCTGAGTGTTGAGAAAACAATACACAAGCCCTTTTCCTGCACCTTTGGTATGTTTTATTGGGAAACTCTCCTACAAATAGCAGAGGCTGCTGAGTGTCTCTCAGTCATAGAGTAGCTATGGAAATAAATAGACACATTGCAATTTCCTTTCTTGTTTTCTCTTTGAGACACTTCCCCACAGATGATAATTACAGAGTTCAGCTCTTTACAGCAATAAGCATGTGATTGTGCTTGTATCTTTTTGTGTTTCATTCATCAGAGTCCGATGTGTATCTCTTACCTTCTGTTTAGCAGCCTTGCACAGATACTCAGTTAATAGGACAATCAATGCTTTGCTCCCCACTGTCATTTAATTTAGGGCCATGCCACTTGTTCACAACAGAATGTCAGCTGTGGTGAACATTGTTGTGTAGAAGCAGGTGCTGTATAGGGATTTGGCAGTGCATCTCTTTCCAGCTCCACTGCTGAGGGCCCTTGAGATCTTAATGAAGTTGTCCTCTTTTCTGTACTTATTTCCTTTCTGCTCTCTTTGCCTACTGGGGACTGTACCATGTTTCCCAAGATCTGCTCCTGGTGCATATCTGTATGTGTAGAGTCTTACATAAGCTGCATTTACTTAGGTGCTACCACTTTACAACTATTACCTAATAATTGTAGGCTTTTGACCTGGTGATATAGGACCTTGGAGAGGGAATGTTCTCTCTGGCCAGGAAGACATTGTGTATTACTGAGATGGGAGGAAGGCAAAAGCTGGGGAGAAGTATGAGGAATAATGCTTCATTGAGTAAAGTTGTATCCCTTTCTCCCACTCCATTCCCTCTTCTTTAAAAAAAAAATAAAAAATGTGGCTCCTTTAGCAAAGAAAGACTTATTTTAGCTAAGAAGTTATTTCAGACAATGTCCAATGCAGTCAGATTTCCTCTGAACACGGCTATTTAGAATCTCAAATGGAAGCCAATGCTTTAGAAATCCCATCTCTTATGTGGATGCTGAGCACTTCTGACAATAGTGACAGTAAATACGAGTGCTGGTTGAGCAGTGAGAACCATTATTTCAGAGCATGTTAATTGTACCTGATAAGCTACACCAAAACAAATGTACAGAGAACTGTGTTGCCTTTTCTTCATTCCTGTGACTTTTCTTCAGAGCCTTCTTTAATTCAGTTATTAACTTCTACCTCCCTCTCTCAAATTTGGTGATTCTTTGCTGTAATTTTAGGTCAGCTGATATGCTGACCTGCCACAAACATTGACGACTTTGTGTTTTTAGCTCCAGGTGTTCCATAACAAGGACGTATGAGATTGAGAATTGTCCATAAGCATGAAGTGACTTAGTACACTAATGAATAACACCGTGTTCCTTGTAAGTCTGATTCTCTACAAGCAAAACTCAGCTTGTGGTGATAAAAGTCACAGCAATCTTTACAGAGGGAGAAATATCCTCTTGACTTCTTGACAGATAGCTGTCTCAGAACATTTGCATTTTTATTTTCAGGGTTTTCACACCATCTCTTTAATACAGGAGGAGAGAGACAGGCTTTTTATTACATTTCCTGATTTGTCTGGATTTACCAAAATCCTTTTCAGTCTTCCCCTGGCTGGTGTCAGGATTTTGGAAGTCCAAGACTTCCCATTGTCACAGTAGTAACGATACCTTAAGCTCATGTTATGAAACGGTGAGTCAATGCAGATAAATGCAGCATCTTTCACAATACTTGGTGCAAAGTGAACAGAAGTGAATCATCTCTGATAATCAGAAGCATTCAAATTACCTGAGTTAGTACAACTCCCTGCCAAATGCTCCCTTCTCTGATCCCTCCCTGATGAGGCCTCCTTTTTTTGTCCCCAGAACAACCCTGAAAACAGCTCTTTTTAGAGTTGATTTTTTCACCAGGAAAAATGTTTTGGCTCCCATAGCAAAGTCATCCCATGCCTTCCTTGGGACTGGTGGCAAACTCCTGATGTTTGCTTTGGTATACAGAGTTGAGTAGTAACACCCATTGTGTGAACAACATTCCAACTCTCTTATCTCATTGGAAGTGGGAGGGAATGCAGAGATCATGCCAGAGAGCTGATGAAGCTGGTGCAGCAGTCAACATCTCAGGGCTGACTGGAAAGTCTGGAAAACGTCTTGTGGGGTGGAGCTGGGGGGACTGAGGAACAGATGATGAAAAGTCTTTGCTCCTTGTCCGGCTTCCTGCAAGTGGCTGTGAGGGTTCCCTTTGTGCTCTCTTGAAAAAGCATACCTGACTGAATGCCACTGTGGAAAGAGATGTTCCAGCTCACCAGAGCCTCCTTGTTTTCTAGCTGGACCAGTTGTTCTTCCTTTGCCAAGCTGAAATGCACTATGCCAGACCATCCCCTTTTGCACTGGATAAAAAGGGCACAGTCATAGCCTTAATGGCTCCTTTCCAAAGGAGCCTCTATTTTAGACTGGGTTCAAATTTACCCACTGGTTTTCTCCAACTCCTGCAAAAGACTTGGTTTTGTTTGTTTGTTTTTCTTCTCCCACAAAATATTAATTCTTTTGGATTTCCAAAGAATTCCTTGGAGGCCCTAACTACCTTCTTACTAGCAGCATCCCGAGAGATTTCCAAGGCCCTGTTCTCAGCCTTGCTTCTTCAGCCCCTCAGGCACCCTGACGTGTGGAGGGAGCTGAGACAGCCAGCTCTAGACAGACCTGGGTGACTGGGATTATCCCAGCTGCCTGATTTGGGCAGCAGCACTAACTGCCCTGTGTGCAGGAAGGACAGTGAAGGGGCTTTGTCCAGTGTGTAAAGTCATCTTTGACCCCAAGGGAAGAAGGTGTGCATTCAGGGGAGCTTGAAATGAGTACCTCATCAAGCCCATCTTGGTGAGATTTGTCTTAGCTGAAGGCTGGCAAGTGTTCAGCTGTGAGAGAGCAGTGGGTACCCAGCAGCCACAGTATGTGACCGCTTCAGTATTTTGCTGGTCGCTCAACAGAAATGGACAGCAGCCTTTACCCTGCCCACCAGTGACTTGCAAATGAACACATTTGCTCTTTTTATCACTACAATAACTTTCTGACACTTTCTCCTAGGTGTTGTGGGCTTTTGGCTCTTTGAGGACAGCCTATGCCACCCTTCTCTTTTCCCAGGCACCTAGTATCTCTCTGCCTCCTTCTCCTCTGGCCAGAGCTGTTCCCAGCCCTGCTGTTGGGCTGCTTCACCCTGTCCTTGTCCATGTGTCTTTATGGACTCTTGCATTAGACACTGTATGCTCCCCTGCTTCTGGGGCTATGCCCTGTTTGTTATCCCCTACTCTCTCCTGCTCCCATGTGAAGGGAAGCCAGGACATGGGTGGGGTGAATGGATACTCCTCAGGTGTGAGTGTAGCGTGGCTCCCCCCTCGGCTAATTTGTTGGCTGGGGGCAAGGTGAGGTGTTTGTTTTCTCTCCGTGAATGCCTCGAGCCATGGGACAGACGGGCATGGATTTCCCCTGTTGTCTCCATTATCTGCAAGGCACCTGGTCTCTCCCCCATCCTTCCATCTGAAACTAGCACAGAACTAACTGGCTGGATCTGGGCAGAGTGGCTGGGGATTGTACTAAGTGGATACCTGGGTACTTCCCCTGGGAAACTAAGGCCTATCCCAATATATTTATTGAAGTAATGGAATTTCATCAAATAATTCTTGCCTCAGGACTCAGTATTGTGTGTCAGGACATCTCTTTTAGAAAGAGGCATCTTGCTTCAGTGACTTCAAGCGATAAGAGAATCTTCTGTGTCCTTAAGTACAGATGTTGGGGGAAGTTTTTAATGAACACAGCTCTTGAAGTTTGTCCTGTCTGATAGAATTGAATTAGTGTGGGTTTAATTTAGAAATAGTGTCTCTACTGGGTATTGCAGAGGCACTTGTGATACCATAGGAAAATGCTGCAGAACAGTTCTGATGACTGTACCTGTTCTCAGCTGGTTTAAGGACTCACTGATGAGTCCCTGTCCTGAAGCTGGTAAGGAAGGAGGCAGTTTTCTTTCTTGGGAGATGATGATTTTAGAGGTCGTTAACACATTTCTCTCAGTGTGAGGGGGGAGAAGCAGAAGGGCAGGTAGGTACCATGCACCTCCCTCGCCACACAGACACCTCCTGTTCTTTGCACTGCTAAGGTGAGCAAGGATCCCAAGGACTGTCAAGTGCAGCACTTGGTACTCAGTAGTTCTCTGCAGTTCGGTACCATCCCTGCTGCTTTGTGGCTGACAAACAGGGCTTGTTAGTTGAATCCAGTGCCTCTGCTTAGCTGCCCTCTGGGCCACCACTGTGAAGGACACCAGTGGGATGCAATGGGATCTCACTTTGTCCTCTGCATCCTCAGTGGTGCAGATTCTCAGCTGCTTCAGCACAGTTCAATTATGACCAAAGCACTCTCCAGTTTTCCTGCCTGTGGGCACTGATGTCTCCTCTGTGCAGACAGGGAACTGAGTTAGAGCGAGTTGAAAGGCCAAGTCCATAAAGCCACTTCAGGACCTGAGAAGAGATTCCTAGAGATAGGAAATAATTTTTCAAGTGCCTATGGGTAATCAGGAAAGGACCCACCTAGTTACTTTGGCACACTCAGGTTTTATTTACCCTCGTCACAGTGCTAGAGTTTCTTTGTGTTTGTTGTCTCTTAACTCCCATGTAGACACTTATGCTTTCATGGAAAGCAGAGCTTTAACACATGATAACCTTGTTTGGTGGATGGGTTAGTCTTCAACAGGATGCTTGTAACTGAGAGACTCGGCCTTACACCCAGTGATAAGCTTGCAGCCATCCTGATATCAGAAAGCACCTTGTATCATTTGAGTTGTGAATAGCTTGCTGCCGTATCTGCAGGGCCTGAAAGTACTGGCTAAGGTCTCCATCTGAGCTGAACTCAAAGGAAGACTAGCTGAAAAGACTGGCAGCAGTGAGCGAGTAGATGAGACCGCTGTTTTATGGCATGTGGCCTTTTTAGGGTCAGACATGATTCCAGTCTTCCAGGAGAGCAGAACTGTGCATGTGTGTATTTGGGAGAGAGAGGAGGTGAAATACCCATCACTTCACAGGCAAGAGATAGCTGCAAAGCTGGCTGAAACAGTACACATGGTGTGTTTGTCACACCTCCATGTGGGTGTTAAGATAAAGCTTGGAAGTGGGTGGCTTGCTCGACCTATGCCTTATGGTCCCTGGCTCAGGAGATTAATTCAGTAGGAGCAGATCCCCAAGGCAGGAGGTTTTTGAAACATTCTTAAAGACTATTTGCTCAGGGAGACCAGATTGTGAGGACTACTTTAGAGGTGACAACTGAACGTGCCCCAAGAAAACAGTATGCTGAAGCTGAAGGACATTTAACATGACTCTTTTTACAGCAAGTTGAAAAGTACAAGTATCTACAAATATCATGTAGTTTCACCTGCTGTATGCATGATGTTCCCCCCCATAAAACACTTCTCTTCCCCTCTCAGCCCCTCAAACAAAAGAAAATTGAAGAGAAATTGAACAGATCACAGAAAGAGAAATTATGGTAGCTGCAGCAGCCAAATCTTTCCAAGGACTTTTCAGAGTCTTGCAGCACCCAGACCAAACTGAGTAGGAATGCTCCTGGTTGTAATAAGTTTAAAAAGACATTTGGTAGAGTTCTCAGATACACATCTGAAAATTAAAACCTAAGTCCTTATTTAAACCCAAGCATTCCTTTGCTCTGTATGTGCTCCTTCAAGTACTTGCTTAGTACCAATATGAGGTGAAAAGAATGGAACTTTCATTGAAAGTTTTTCTTGTTCTTCGCTGAAAGCAATTAAATTTAGAAGTACATCTATAGTACAAAAGCCAGAAAAACTAAGCTTTTTATATGAAGTTTTTAAGACACTTGTAAATAATACTCTCCCTTTTTTCTTGTCCTGTAAAATAATGTTGTAAAATGGGAAAAAAAAATAATCTATGTAAAAAATGTCCTAAAATAAATTTAGGGCATTTGACAACTTCTGCTTTAAAAGCTCTATTTTAAGGGAATGGTCCTCACAAGTAGGAAGCATTGTCCTTGGACTAGCATGGTACGATAAGGGTGCCCTCTGTGGGTGACTGGTGCTAGAAACAAAGCAGAAAGCATATTTCTACAGTAATTCAGCCAACTGGGAAACATGGCGATGTAACAGTGGCCAAGATGACAGCGTGGTGACTTGTTTATTTAGCTCTGGAATTAGAGGTTGACAGCACGCTCGACTGTCAGTATATATATATATACATACATAGGTGTGGCCTTAATCTTTATATAGGTGAAATGCTGTACACTGAGAGAGGAAATAACCCACAGAAAGCATTTGCATCTCACTTGTGATGCTTTTTTCAGAGATTCCTATTGAAATCAAATGAAAAAGACCACTGGCATTGGCATATACTGCATTGATTTAAAACTGGAAGAGGATAGATTTAGACTAGATATTAGGAAGAAATTCTTTACTGTGAGGGTGGTGAGACACTGGCACAGGTTGCTCAGGGAAGCTGTGGCTGCCCCCTCCCTGAAAGTGTTCCAGGCCAGGTTGGATGGGGCTTTGAGCAACCTGGTCTAGTGGGAGGTGTCCCTGCCCATGGCAGGGGGGTTGGAACTGAATGATCTTTGAAGTCCCTTCCAGTCCAAACCATTCTATGATTCTATGAAAACTGTGATACTTCCTTGATTTTACTTTTGTTTCCAGTTTTTCCTGTTTCCACAGGTCAGAGTAGAACAGGGAACTAAAAATATATTCAGGAAAATATAAAGTACTTTTACAGGCTATCGTGAGTTGATGCAGTGTAGTGCATGAAGCTGTAGCTTAGTGCTTTTCCTCACCTGTAAGACCTCAGTCACTGTGCTCAATCTAAATAGCATGAATTTCTAGTGTGAAATGGTTAGTTATCAACAATGTGCCTAATATCCAACTTATTCTCTAATTTAAATTCAACGATCCTTCAACTTCATTGATTCTTTGACTTATTAATACAATATAATTTACTTAAGTAATAGGCATACAAGCTGATTTTTCTGTTTCATTTTTTTCTTGGTTCATCAAGGCAGAAGGTCCAATAAGCATGCACAAAGCCAGAAAAATCATAAGATGGCACCCTCCAAACCCACCCCTCCCACTCCCCAAATAAGTAACTAATTCAGATTGCATGTGTGGCAAGAAAAGCTGTAAAATGTGCACAAGGGAAATGGATGTGAACCTGAGCTGGAAAAAGGAATTCAAAATGAAATAAAGGGCAGTCATCAATAGTGTGTGTGATTAGGGGTAGAATCTTATCTTAATTATAGACCCACAATCCAGAATTACTGCATTGTTTACAGGTAATTAAATCAATGAAGTGATTCAAGAAGTGAACTGGTGTCACTCAGATAAAAATCTGGCTGGTCAAGAGAGTGGTTGTTTAGAACAGTGTTGTCAAAAGGGAGAATCCAAACTTGGTACTGAACTTGCGTGGTTGATGGTATTTGGGCACTTGTAACCTGAATACATCACTATTGATCTTCCTTAGATTTCATAAAACTCATTTTTGTAAGAGGTACTTGCTCCTGTATTTCAGTTCCTTACCTCGAAGTATTGCTTAAAACAGAGGACACTGAGTCATTTTCCTGGGAAAAGCATACTTTTTTTTTTTTTTGGGGGGGGGGGTGGTGGGATATAAACCACAAACCCACAAAAAAACCCCAGACAAAACCCCCACAAAAGCCCTTCTCTGGATATTGGCCTAGATGGCTTTCTCTCCAAAAGTTGGCAAATCTCTCTAAGTGAACAAAATTTCAATGGCGGTGTGAAAGTTTTAGGAAGGTAATTATGGACAATTGAAAGCAGGGAGTAGGAACGGGAATACTTAGGTGACCTTAATTCCAGCTGTCACTATTACATGGCTATAATGAAACTCTCATGCCATTACATGCCTCTGGAATTGGTTGCACTACACATAAGCATGGTACTTTAAATCCTGACATCCCATGTATTAGTCCTCTTAATTTCTTTTATCCGAAAGACTAATCTTTTTAGGAACTACTGTACAAGGTCAGTTATTTCTCTTTTGCAGATGATGCCTCCAAGAACCATCCAGGGCAAAGTCAGCTAGTGCTTATTCACCTCCCAGCTTTAGCAGTCCAGTTAGTTTAAACTCTGTGAAGAGTTCGTGATACCATTTGCAGATGTATGGGATGTCGCTGCTCTTGCCTGCCATGGCACATTGTGTCTTTATGTATGTGTGGTTTCTGATGGGAAAGTTTCTCATCTTCTGGTTTGCTGAAGGCCTGTAAATCATTACACTTGCTCTCCTTCATGTCCATTTTCTTCCCTCTGGGAAAGCACTGTGGCTGTAGGGCTGTTGCTGCTGTCGACATCTTGGTTTGTGACAGTGCCAGGTTCAGTTTTTGCTGTCGCTGTCTGTCTTTCTCCTGCTTTCTAGTCTCTGGTAGTGTTCTCAACTAACCCCTCAGTTGAACTGTGGGCAGGAGATACGTCAGGTTCTCAAGGGAGCTGCTACTGGATTTGCATTATGGTCAGCTCAGGGGTCTCAGCAGGTTGAGCTGTAAATTAGAGGCAAATTGGCCAGCAAGTTGGGTGCTAGGTACAGAATTAACATAACAGTCAAAAATTAAATTAACAGTAGTAATTCATATTGTTTGCCACAAAACTGGAGAGAGTCACTGAACCAGGTGGTTATGTTCCAATTAGTATTTCTCTCATCAAAATCTTTAAAAATCACTAATAGTAGGCTTTACATCCTACAGAGCTAGTGAGGCAAGAGGAAGAATATAGTATGAGGGTAGTTGTTGAAGGACTAAACTGGCAGAAGACTAAAGAGCAATAATATTGAGCAAAAGAGGATTTGGGCTCTCAAACCTGCTGAATGATGTTGAACATCCCATGCAAGTAATTCAGTGGGTTCAGCAAATATTCCAGAGGAAAGTTCTGTCAAAGCAGATTTAAGATAACCTTTTTGATAAATTATGTTACCCTGCGTTCAGTGGCAGAGCAGTGTGTGATGAGAGAAAGCAAGGGCTGAACACAGCCAACCTTGCTGGGTCACATCCAGACCCAGCTACACATCTGGGCGAGCCCAGCTCATGGCAGCTCCATTCTACACTGGAGCAATGGGATCCCTGTCACATGTGATGTACTTCCAGAGCTTGGGGTTTTTGGGGTCACAGGGAGAGGGGGCGTTTTAAATGACTCTGAAATCCTGAAGACTCTAGTAGGTTGCTCACAGGCCTCAGAGGGTTGGCCATGGTGTGACATGAGAAAATGAGGATAATGATGAGATACAGAGTTATTCAAGACAGGATAGGGAAACAAGTCTTGTTCATCAAAGTATAAAGCAACTTCTGGCTGCAAGGAACAAAGAATAATTTCCTTTGTGGCTGGGTTTGTACAGGTGGGAAAGTTTTGTCCTCTTATTGCACCTTTGGTACTAGCCACTGATAGTTACTGTCTTGGCATAGATGGACCAGCGTTCAGGAGCAAAGTCCAGTTTCTTTTAGAAATACTGCATGGAAAGAAGTTTTGTAAAAAGAATAGAGGATATGAAATTATAGTGAGGAAATACCAGATGGTATTAAGCTAAACTAGCAAGCAAACATTAACTTAAACAAAATCTCGTTTGGATATATTCTAAAATAAAGGCTGTGAGGAAAATGCTCCTCACTTGAACGGAGCAGGACTTTGCACTTTGTTCAGAATGCTTATAGACCTTGCCTGCAGCACCAACTGGCACCATTGAGCAGTTGCTAGACAAGGGCCAGGAAAAGAACTGAGATGCAGTTATTCAGTGGTGAATTTAAAGGATCTGGTCATGACAGCATCACTTTGAGTGGGTGTAATCAGAGCAAAATGCTTCAAGTGAGTGTAGATGCTTCTCCCAGGTCCCACTTAGTTACCGTACAAAGTTCTAGTTGCTTTTGCTTCCAGGGTTGTGACTCAAGCTGAAAAGAAAGCTATAAGCAGGCTGGACAGAAATGTTTACTGTTTGATATGGGTGTGAAGGGCTTTACCAGAAGATAAACAGTAAAAACATGAGACAGAACATTAATCTTTGAAAGTTATTATCTGAAGGCATCTTGCTACATCATTTCCTCTGATACCAACTCTGTATGAATATAAAGATTACTGTTAATAATTCAGGTTACCAAAATGATTGTTGAAGGAAAGAGGACATTTGGGACAGACTCGTATCTGTCAAATGAATTCTTCAGCAGGTGAGAGGCAGGGGCCACAGTGCAGAGGTTGGGCTAGCATGTCTTTCCTGATAAGGTACAGCAGATTACAAAAGTAAAAAATACCAGGTCAAGTTTGAAGGTGTTAAAAGCCCTGCAAGGACCACTGGAAACAAAACTGCTCTTCTGTTGTTGGTTTTTTTTTTTAATCTGTTGGTGATATAGTACTAAGGCAGCTGTTAAGGAGGGGAAAGTTAGTATAAGTATGTAACAGGAAAGAAAAGTGACTACTTTCTCATTCAGAGATGAAATTGTGAAAGAGAAGAAACACAAACCAGTAATTTTGGTATTTTAAATAAGATGCTTACTGTTCTCTCCATAAAAATAACTAATATCCTTTTTGTATTGAATTTTCTGAAAACTATGTCTGTTGCTGATAGTTCAGTTGCATTTGGACACCTTAGATTATTTTCATAAAAAGCACTGTGTGCACTTGTCTTTTGTCAGATGCCACTGGAAATATTTGTCTTTGCTGCAGTAGGTGGTGTTCCTGATCAGACTGTATAGATCATCTAGGAAGTGGTCCAGGGTGAGGAGAAAAGGAGAAAGGAAAGCTGAACATGCCGGAGTACAAAAAACACAATCACATGAGCTGCTCAGGCTGTAGCAAAGATATGCAAGAGAATGGGTGACAGAAGTAAGAATCCCTGTATCTGCTGCAGAAATGCAAGTGGGAAGTGTAGCAAAAACACTTGCAGCCTCTTAGAGAAGACAGTACAGATGGCTTATAAAAACAATTGCCAGGAGGAGGTAAAGGCTTCAGGAATGTCATATTGACTTAACCCTCCCTTACAAGGGATTGTTAATTCTTGCCCTCTTCAATCCCAAACTCAAAGGCAGCCTTTACTTTTGCTTTACTCTTTATCAGTGTAGAAGCTTGAGGTGCACCTCAGCCCAGCTCAAGGCTCTCTTGTTTGCAAAGCACTCTGCAGAGAAGTCCCTGTCCCCAAAGATCTCAAAAGTTCTCAGAGGCAGTGCAGCCAAAGATAGCACATGCCATTGCATGCCACAAAGCTGGCAGTGCTGCTTAACTACATGCTTCTGTTTACACAATCATCAGTGAAGCAGTTAACACTGGGGCAGAAATGATGAGCAAATGTTACCATTAAAAAAAAAAAAACAAACAAAAAACCAAACCAAGCCAAAAAAACCCCAAAACAACCAACTTTTTGTCTGAGGGCAAATACTACCAATAACCAACGGGGTTGAAACAGGCTGCAGAGTTATAGGAAACCAAGCACTTTACTCTTGATTTCTAAGTGTATGGCTCATAAAATGCAGTGGTAGCAGCTGGCAATCTGTGAAGTGACAGGATAAAGTGCATGCTGCATATATACAGTAGGTTGTCACAGTTGATATATTTTTTCCATAGAATTTTGTCTGTTCCAAACGCCTAATAATAGTTCCAGAAAACTGCCAGTAACTGCAAGATAAAATGTATGACCAGTAAGAACTTTTATTTTTTTCCTTACTAATGTCACCTTACTAAAATCACCTTAAAATAATAAAATGTGCAGTTTTCATCTTGAAATATTTCTGCTTCGGTATCTCTGTGTAATGACGTGAGTCTTCATGTTATGAGAGCCAAGGCTGGAAAGAGGGCATTTGTCGTCTTTGGGAGGAATCCCCCCAGTTTTCATGCTCATGTGGTTGTTTCTATATCTGAGAGATTACAACATGCTAGAAGTTTGAGAACCATTACTTTTTCCTTTCCTTTGGAAGACAGAAAATCTGGAGACTTGGCTAAATCAGGCAGTCTTTATTGGATAAAAAAACTACAAAACCCACAACTTGCATGGTTTTGTAAAGCGTTTCTACGTAGTTTTTCCTGTAATGCATTTGATGTTTACAGGATACGTTTGATTTATTGGGCCTTGCTGATAGGAGGAACTGCATAACTCACTAGTGACTTTGCTGTTTCTCAATACTCAGTGATCCTGAGCCATTCCTGGGAGAATTTCATGCCATGTTATATCACACTATGCTGTCTCAGACCCATCATGCAATCTCAAGACAATATTCAGCCTAAAGCAGGATGTGGTTAAGCAGGCACCAGCAAAGATGTCATTTGGGGATTGATTCCTTATGAGTCCTACATTTCCGATCTCTGATGAGAACTGGTTGACAATTCCCCTGGCACGTGGCAAATCAGAAGGGGGCTTGGGGGTATAATTTGAGATCACTGGTAGTTTTGGTGTAAATCCCTATAGGACCAAGGACAAGTTCTGTACCAGAAAGGACCTCTACAAGAGAGGCTCAGTGCAGTGCAGAGCACAGCATGCTGTATGCTCTCTGTAGGCCATCTTCAGGAGGCTGTGCTTTGGGAGATCGCAGCAGTGTGTTTCAAGGATGTTTACAAACATCCCTGATTATGCCTGGGAGTGGATGGGACAGCACTATAGTGGCACATTGAAGTAGTCATAGGATATTTAAAAAATGAGTTAACTTCTTATGATGTGCCTTAGGCCAAATGGGAAATGGTTAGGAAAAGTCTGTGGCAAATGTTATCTAGAGGCTGGGCTGGATTACCTTTCTTGGCTCTGTAAGCTGTGAGTTTGTAACTGAATGCTCCTTCCAGCAATATGTCCGTTTCCCTTCTTTTTTGTTGTTATCTTATATTTTTCTTTTTTCAACAGATCGACAAGACATTTTACAATTCCATTTTAAGGAAAAAATACATCCGTTCACGCTTAATCAGAGTGAGGTATGTGAGATTGTAATAAATGCACGCAGCTGAGATAAAATGAAATGTACACCAAGCCCAGCTAGAGAGCCATTTGATCTGACTCAGTAAAGTCTATTTTATGTAAGACTGGAGCGTAATCCCCAACTGAGCATAAACTTATCCTTAATCATGCCCTCCTTTGGATCTTGATGCAGAAGATAAACTTCAGTCAGTCCAAATTCGATACAAGTTTGTGTTCACATCTTGAGCAAGCTTTAGCTAATAAAGCAGATATAACTTGAGCTATCTAAAAATAAAAAGCATTTTCAAAATTATTTCCTTCACTATAATGCAGATGTTTCTAGTATTGCTACTGTGCTGGCCTTGTTCAGTAAAACCCAAGCATGACTGTGCTGGTTCAGAAGGTCCCACTTGCCACTGTTGCATCCCTAAGAATAGGCATAACTAGGTGCCTAGGGAACAGCAGCAGTACAATAGTCTTGTATGATAACTCCTTCTTGGTATGCTCCCTACCTCCAGCTAATTACCACTTGGGATTTCATGAAGTGGTTGTGGTTTGTGTAGCAGCACCCAGTGAAGTTATTTTCCAAGGACTTGACCAGTCTCCCCTGAACTCTTGAAATTCGTGCACTTCAATCCTTTAGTACGGTGTCACTTGAAGAGCCACCTTTTGATCATTCAAAGGCCTCTAGCTCTTGTGCTGGAAGAGCTGATGAAAAGCTGATCTCTCTCCCTCCTCTCCGTGCAATTAGTGGTATCGGACACTCCCATTGTATCCCTTTTCTCTCCTGTACCCCATGAGCTCTGCTTTTTTTTTCAGTTGAAAGTTCCAGCCTGCTTAGCCATTCTTTGCAGGAACTGTCCCTTGTCACTCTGCTCCTTATCTCTTTCAGGTCTGCAGTCTCTGCTTTTTGAGGTGAAGAGGTCAGACCTGTGGTTGGGATTATCAATGAGCAATGTGTTTTTTTTCTCTTTTATTCTCTGTTCATTTGCCAGTCATACTTATTGTTCAATTTGATTTTTTGACCACTGATGAGTGCTGAAAATGACCTTCTTATAGAACCATCTATTGTGATTACATTGTTACTACTAAGGTCTTGTTCCTGAGTGACAGTGCCCATTGCTTTGCAAGTAAACCTTGAATGTCTTAATAATCAAGCGATAAAGCTGCAAGGCTAGTGATAGCACTCTTGAGATCTTATTTTTGTGAATGCAGTTCCTCTTGTTCTTCTACAGTTTGTGGCATCTTGCCCCCTGCTCTACCTTATCTTAATCCCTAGTTAGGCAAATCACACAAGTTGTTATTTGAATGTAGCTTTAGGAATATTTTTTGATACTGACTAGGGTGTTATAAGTGTAGACAAGGTGATTTAAGGATTTGTGAGGCCAATCTGTAAGGAAAAGTAATATTTATCATTACTTCTCATTCCGAATGACAGACTGAGGTATTTGCTGTGGTTTGCTGTGTTGGACGCAAGACCTGCATGTGCCAAAGCTTGTTTGCTTTTTCAAATACACAAGTCTTATGCCTCTTTAAGTGCTCAGACTGCAAGCTCTTTTAAGCATGGTCATTGTTATGTATTTCCTTGGAAAGTACTGTGAACATTTTTTGGCTCAGTATAACCAATGCATTAGTAATAATGCCCCCTGCTCACGTAGAAAGACAAAACAAATCTTGACTAGGTGTCTTTGGCTCTGGACCTTTGCTATACAGTGAGTGATTCAAGGCGGGCTGTACTTACCTGAGGGTTTTGAGAGGTGTGGTGTGCTTGCAAGAGTTGATACAGTAATTCCAGTGTGGCACTGCACAGGAAGAGGAGTGGGGGGAGAGGTGAGGGAACACCTCAGAAATGCAGAGCAACACCCACAGTTGGATCAGATAATATCTGGAAAATAAATGGAGTGGCAATCACGCTGAAGTTGGCACAAAGGGAAAAACCAGCCCGTTGGAAAGTTCATGTATAGCTACTCAGTCTCAATTATGAGATCCTTGAGGCAAGGAACGTGTCTTTCTGCTCAGCTATGAAACACATTGCATGCCTTGGTGTGCTCATAACACATGGCCTTTTATTTGCCCTTCACTGCTGACAGCAAGAATGTCTGTTTCAGTTTGGTGCATGTTCTTTTCAAAGATCATAGCCTGATTGCATAGCTTCTGTATAAGATACTTGCCTTCTATTTTTAATTTTCTTATTTTCCTGTATATAATTACAAATTTCCAAGATAGTGAGATATAATTGGAAGATCTTCTCTTTTCTTTGTCTATCTAAATTATGCTTAAGACAGAGCAACCTGCTTTTAGCTCACCCCCTGTATGAAGTAACTGCGTATCCACCTGTTGTGGGTTGCGTCATGGCTTCTTGGATCAGTTGGGAGGCGGCACAGGAGAGAAGGTTCTCGGTGCACACTCCTATCTTCCGTGTCTAATGACTGAAGACAAGCCATCTGCAAGCACAGACCAAGATCTGCTATGCCAGATTAGGCACTTTGGTGTTTGTAGTCTAGCATTCAGTCTCTTGCAGTATCTGATGTTTTAAGGAAAAATAAATACTACCACTGGGTAGATTCAGTCTGTTAGAAGACTTTTCTTCTTTTTCTCTCCTCTGATCTTACATCAAAACTGTGGAATTGTGTGTCCCAGTGTGGGTACTGCTTGTACTTTTCAGTGTGATGTTAAAGGGCCCTTTTGTGGTCTTGGACTGTGATAAGTAGATTGTGGACATGCTGCTGAGTTTCATTTATTGTTGTATAATGTGAGGCTATTAGTCACATTCTTCCAAGACGTTAAAGTGGTGGAATTGGGTTATGTGGTCTCTCCCCTTTGCTCCCCCCTTGCTACCTTTTTGATGATGACTGGAAACTTTTATACTGTGTATGTACAGGGCACTAGAAAGATCTGTTTAGATACCATTAATGGACTAACCGATGTTTCTGAAGTGCTGTGTATCCAGCTTTTCCTTGCAATAAAATTGGTTCATTCCCTCCTGCTCTTGTGTCCCAAGCATGTAGTCAGTGACTGCTTTTAGACTCCATTATAAGATTGGTCTGGCTATTTGTTCACAGAAAGCATCAAGCTGCCTTCTAGCCTAAGACACGTTTGACCATTCAGCATTTGCTTGGATTTCTTTTGGCAATTCCTTCTCTCAAAAATTTACAAAATGTTCAAAAATGTACCTAATCCTTTATATTACATTGCCATTGATAGAAGAGCTAAGATAAAAACTAAAAAATGCAGAAATGGGCCGAAGGTAACCAAACTATGCTTCATTGGTTTGTAGCCCAGATGCTGATGGTGTGATGGCAGAGGCTTTGCTCACATTCTGGTTCTCCTCCACGGATTCTAGAGAAGCATTGCGAGAAAAAGTTGAAAGGATCTTACGGAGGGGCCTGAGAAAATACACAGGGCCTCTGCGAATCAATGTCAGATCTTCAACCATCTCAAGTAAGTATATTACATCTCTCTTAAAGGCAGTTCTTGCCCTTGATTGATGGAACTTGGTTTTTCCCTTCTGATGATGACTGTTACTCAGTCTGAATGACAGTCTTTCCTGCTCTTTAAATTTGAACAAAATCAGTGGCAATGCATAAACCCCACCTAAGTCTTTTAAATATATCTTAAATATGGATAAACAGGAGCAGTTGCTTTGTGGCCTTGCAGTACAGCCTTGGCCTCCCTCCAAACTGCAGTACCAATCTTACACTACTATCAGGGTAAAGAGTAGGAGCCTCACCATAGAGCTTCAGTACACAGCAGCACAAACATGCTCCACAGGTCTTTGCTTCTCTGAGGAGCCTGAAAGTGCAGAAACTATGCATGGATGACAGTGGTGAAACAGCCAATGCAGTGAAAAAATAGATTTGGTGGTAGGATCAAAATCCTTGCAAATTTCTCAGGGGAAAGGGAAAGAAAGGGAAAATGTTCTTATCTATGTGACTTCTTAGCTGAGGATCTAGGCCTTCTTTGCAAAGCGGACCTGCAGCTGCAGGGTATGAAAAGTAACAGCACTATCTTTTTGATTTAGTGCATTACTGAACAGACACTGAAAGGCAGGTTTCCCTCCTCTTCCATGCTTCTGATAGGTTAGAGAATTTTTGTATAGGCTTAGACTCTTGTCTCTGACTTCAGTAACACATCGTCAGCATTTTCTCTGGGTATCAGACTTTTCAAGAATGAGTTCCTAGTTGAAAGGAAGGGGCAAATATTTGCTCCATTTGTGTTCACAGACCTTCCACTTACTCCTAGCACGAGGGTGACAGTACAGCACATGGGTGGGTACTTGCTGCTTACTTTTCCACACTAGACTACTTAAACCAGCAGAGATCTGCAGATGCCAGACAGCTGTGTTGAAACAACAGGAAGCCTGGGACTGATTTCATGTTGGATGGATCCAGACTTCCTCCCACTCAGAAATGACCAGGAGCAAACTCTTGTTCTGCCTCTTGGTGCTTGAATTGGGTACATTGCATTGCATCAATGCAGTGAAACTCATATATGAGCTGTCGCACACCCATCACTTCTTGATGGGCCAATCAGTCTTCCCCATTGGAATGGTTCAAGATGATAGGTGACATCCGTTTGGGCAAAGGGTTCACCACTTCTCTTCAGTATTGTTTATATGCCAGTGGTTCCTGTTCAGCAAAGAGCACATATAATTTCTCCCAGATAGAAAAAGTGTGTGGGCATCAACTACAGAGATTCAAAGAGTTTTTGGGGTGTTTTTTTTTGGGTTTGGTTTTTTTTTTGTTTGTTTAAAGATAGGTAATGATTTAGTGAATTTTGAAGCTTTGATTTAATTTGATGCCTTACATAAAGGATAAAAACGCTTGTTAGAAAAGGACTGTGAGCTTCTCATTGAGTTATCTGATTAGCTGTTTTTATTCAGTCTGGTAGATGTGGGAAGTGACTCAAAACTCTGTTTTAGTTGACCTTTGAACTGCACCAGGGCTGTTACAGCAATGTACTAGTTTCTAGTTAAAAAAATTAGCCCATATAATTGAATCACAATCTTGTCATTAAATATTTGGTCTCAGGAAAAGATGACATCTCTGTGTTACTTTGATAAAGTTGTATGATAAACTTTATGTTGCTTTTCTTGGCTCTCCCAGCCTCACCATAAAACACTGACTACACAGGTCTACTACTCACTACAGCACTAGCATTGTGCAACCATTATGTGACACAAAGGAAGACAAACAATACCTTGCCATTTCTAGGAGACAACAATAAAAGGTTCCATTTGGATCTTTCTTTCCTAACAGGATTTCAGCAGTGCTGTGAGACTTAGGCAAGCTCGTGTTGGTGCTGCCACTTAAGAAAACCAGGTTGACTCAAGCGAAGAGTATAGAACAGAGCACTCCTGTGCTTTTAGAGGAGATGCAGGTCTCAATTCACAAAACTCATCTTCTTCCTCATACCTGGGAGACGTGACAGTTCTGGAAGTCCAGAGAGGGATCTAGATTTTACATTTCCCACTTCTCTCTTCACTCCTGAAATATCCTGTCCAACATTAGGATTTAAACCAAGGAAAGCTAAGGAGCCCTAGATTTTTTTTTTTCCATACTCTGCAGCACCTTTCTAAATTTTACTTCATTATAGCTTTGGTGGCTTTGCCAGCTGGAATCCTTGTTTATGTTGAGGCAATCTCAGAACATTTTCATAATGACTTGTAAAAAAATCATTAACCTGTTCATTGTAATCACCTTATCAAAATATTCTAATTTGGGGGCCATAATATACAGCTTGGTTTAGCTAAGCATAGCTAACTAGTTGAACAAATCCACGTCAGGCACTTATTTACTTTGTGTGCTAGGAGGGTCTGATAAGGAGAACCTCCTTAAGTCTTCCTCCCAGGATCTAATCATCTTGTTGTTCAACACCATGTCTCAACTTGCACTTCACTCAAAAGTATTTGCTTTGGGGATCAGCTCCAACAAACTCCTGCAAATTGGGTGCAACACACGGGCTCTTCAGCTGCAGTTCAGGGCAGCACTACAGAACTAAATAGTCTGCCAGCCCAGAGGTAGAACTTGCTTTGCCTCTTCATTCCTGAGGACTGAGAATAAAGAAGGGATAAAATCTAAACTGACAATGTTTTATTAGTTCAGTGTTTTTCAATAAGAGAGGCTTGATTGTATGGAAGTGAGAAAATAAGTGTGCAAAACTTAAAAGAAAAGAAAATAATATTGTGTCTGTTTGTTCTTAGTATAGGGGTGTAAAAAAACCCATTTGTATCGAGGTGTCTTCAGATGTGTTAGTACTGAAGTCCCTGCTTAGTTATTTAGCTAGACTTCATAGTCCTCTGGTCAAGGACAGTGGTATTGCCAGACATCCGCTATAACTTCGATAAAAAATGGGAAGTGATAGAGATCTCTGCACTTGTGTACAAACCCCACTGGAAGCCCAAATATTTTTCAGTGGAGTATCAAGCAAACTAAGCCCTATCTTCTCTGAACAGCAGTGCAAGGGCCAGCAAAATGAGATATCAAAGTTGGGTGACTTGGAAACACCCACGTTAGGACTTGCTCTTCCACTGGCACTGAAAGAAGAAGGTGTCACAGCTTGTTCTCTGTGAAGTTCTGGCACCAAAGACATCTGTAGGAGATCTCTTTTTCCCCAGGGTTTCTTGGTTAGAAGTAGAGTCACCTTACAGCTTGGATCCCTATTAAGCAAAGCGTAGAGCAGCTTGCCAGACTATTTTCCTTTGTCAGGTAGATTGGAAGTCTCCCAAAATGTATTTTTGGGAATGTACTTCTAACGTCAGTAAGAAACTGATTGCAAGATTACTGGCACTGTTCAAAGTGAGTAGGGAGTATTTCCACCTGTTGCACAGCCAAGGGTTTTGACCATGAACAATGAGTCATGAATTGGTTTTGATCAACAAGTCAGCTGTTATTATTTCTATTTATCTGGCATCTGGGGCTTGGTGAAGCTTCCTACAAACACAAAGTACAAAACCTAGGAGACAAATTCTCACTTCTTTATTGACTCTTCTTTGGCAGATGAGTGTCTGACCTGGATGACTGAGGAATGTTTCATCTGAAATAATGTATGCAGCAGTTTGGTTTTTTGTACTTTACTAGCCACAACAGCAGTTTGGGGGAGTGGAACAGGACATGCATCTGCATATTGGGAAATACAGTGGAGATCTCGCATTCCCCAACTTTGATGCCATTAATTTGTCACATGGTGGTACATGCCAGTGTTTGCAATAGCCTAGAGAGGCTGACTGAAATGGGAGGGACTGAAATGTATTTTAAAATTAATATTTTGCAAGGACATGCTTGTGATGAGGGAAATAAGCAGGAGATCATCCTGGCCTAACTTCTTAGATGACCTAGATAAATTGATTTTGTTAAATTCCTCGCTCAATTCCTGTTTTTTTCTTTCTCTGCCTTGCCAGCAGAGGTTGCAAGTGATTTGGGCTGCCCCTACTGTAGTGGAACTCTGATTGCAGCTGGGGCATGAGTGTAGGCCAGGAAGAAAAATAATGCTAAAAAGTGTATCAGCTTGGATACACACTACAAAACTGATCCATAGTTCCTCATGTGGATCCCTCTTCAGGCTGCAGGACAGCCAGGTGGAGTTAAGTATGCTGTGAGGTGTGGACCTCTGTCCTCACAGACAGAAATAAGATGTGGTTGATGGGGGAGGTGCAGAGAAGTCATGGATGTGAGGACAGGTCCCGTGGACATAAGTAGGGAGTGAAGGGCTAGGTGACAATTAGAGGTACAAAGCCGTTGTCTCTGCTGGGTTACTCTCCCCCGTTGAAGGAATGAGAATTGCATCACCTGTATCTAAGTCATGTTTTGGTACTTCTACAAGGGTACATAACTCTAGGGAGGTAATTCCTGTCGAGAGAGCAGGGAGACTATTGGAAGGTTAGTGGGGAGACATTTTAGGTATGTGCACTATGTAACCCCACAAGAGCATAGCTTTCCTCCTGAGCCCAAAGCTCATATTTTGCCATCTTTCATGAAACTCATGCATTTCCTTGCGGGTGCAGTTTTTGGGAACATGACTGAACATCAGTAATGAAAAAAATCTTTAATTTTGCAGCCATTTCTGGCCCTTTCCAGACTGAAAATACATAACATCCCCTAATAATGCATTCGCTTGCCTTGCTAGAACTACTCCAATATAATGTCTGCTTCACTTATGTCACTGAAATGTCTGCCTGTTATTTTACTTTTAATATAAACACTGATCTCTTGTGGCTAAAATTAAATAGGCTGCCCAGAGAGGTTGTGGAGTCTCCTGTGTGACCTGATTTAGGTATTCCTGCTCCGGCAGGGGGATTGGACTAGATGATCTTTCGAGATCCCTTCCAATCCCTAACATTCTGTGATTCTGTGAAATGAGGCAATGGACACAAGATTAATTATTTTGATGCAGTGACACTGATATTATTTAGATATGTGTCAAAGTAAGCACATTTTTCTGTAGGAATCTCTGAATCCCTCAGGGATAAGTGGTCACATTCACTCTGCAGTTAACTATGAACCTGCAAACATTTAGATAGTTGCCAAAGAGATTCACAGGCTTTGGGCACTGAACACCCTTAGAAATCCTGGCCTTAACTGGCTATTGCATATAAACAGTTACCAAAATAAAGATGCTTTCCTGCCCTTGCTTACTCCCCTTTTCTTTCCCTGTTTGCTCAAACACATATATTGAGGAGTAAAAAGTTATTTACTGGAAAGATACTAATCTTAAATAGTAACTGCAAGTCACTGTTCTCATCGGTAGGAAATTAAGACCATAATTCAAGTGTGTTTTAAGGTTATTGTGTTTACTAAATATGCAAAATAACTGTATTTACAAAATAGTTTGTCCAGTTGGAGAACAGAGCCTTCTTTTGAAAGATGGAAGCCCTAAGCCACGTTTCAATAGACTGCCATGATTTTAATTTAAACAGTAGTTTTCTATTTTAAGTTAGGCAAGCTTTAATTAAATGGCAAGTTCCATTTTAAAGGTAGGCAATGCATGTTCAAGTTGAACTTGTTCTTGTTTACAGTGGAAGCCTGAACACTGTTTTCCGAAATGCGGTACAAACAACTATTTTTGCAGCTGTACATGGTTGGGAAAAGATATGACACTTTAATTGTTACTAATTGATGCTTTTTCTTGGTAATGCAAACAACTAGGGCAACTAGTAAATGAGCAGGGCAGCAAAATTGTCTCTCGTGCCTTACAATTGATTGCTTCAAGGCAGGGCTTGCAACACATTGGCTGGCACAAAGTGAACAGCTATGCTGTTCACCAGGCCAAAAATGTCAAGCTAGTAACAAACGAAGGCAAGCCCCTAATGAGGTAAACTAGTAAGCAGCCTCATTTCCAGCAGTATCGTGTAACCCAGAGTGCTCCCTGCTTTTAATGGAATCTACTGTGGGCTTGGCTTGCCTGAAAATGGTGTCTGTCAGTTCAGTTTCCCAGGAACATACATGTGCTCTGGGTTTGGGATCTTGGGTTTGAGTCCTGGGTATTGTACCCTTAATTTCACTTGTCCTGATCTGCAGGATGGGTTCCCAAGTCTGTTGCCAGACAGAAGTGCTTTCACCTCTTAAAAACTCCCTTTACTTTGAGGTTCTCTCCATTGCTGTGGTGTTTTCTTTAGTACTTTTGTTCCAGCTCCCAGTGTGGGAGGGCACTGTATCTGGTAGATCTCTAAAGCAAAGCAGTGCCCTTACCCTGGTGAATACAACATTGAATTTATTGACAGGTGTCACCAGCCTTTTTCCTTCAGCAGTGTGTGGGAGACTACATCACCTGCATAGTCCTGATATATTATAAAATATGCTAAAATTCAAAGCTGTACAGACGTCCTATTTAAGACTTGCAGAGTATGTGTGGAAGACTTTTCTCTAATTACACGCAAGTCAGTCCAACTGGAAGCAACTGGTAAAATTTTGCCCACGTGAGGTTTGTACTTTTTCTCTAGGTGCCTCGTAAAAAGGCAAACAGAGACATAGACAGGTGCCTTGCAGAACAGCTGCTTGACTCACAGCAAAACTCAGTGCAGTGAGAACATGCCAACAGAATTGCTTCCGGCACTGCACTTGAACAAGCTGGTTGCTCCTTTTGTCTTCTTGATGAGCTTTGCAACATAAGTGTTAATAATTGACTGCAGGCTTTATAATTAGGCATTATGTGGTAAATATCTCTCCACCCAGAGAGGAGTGAAAAACCCAGTATTATCAATATTGCACTTGAAGGCAAAAGGTATTCTTTCTTTCATTGTTGATTACATTTGTTGGTTTCTTACCAGTGTCCAGCTATAAAATATTAGTGACCCAAATGATGAGCTAGTTCTGAAGGCTGTATGAATTTCTAGGAAAACATTGGATGTTCATCATAGTTGAAATAAACAAGTAAGGCCAGATTTTTCAAAGCACTTCTTATCAATATAAACATACAGGCAAAGAAGCCAAATCTTTAGCACAGCTTAGCACCTTTTTTTTTTTTTTTTTTTTTCCTTCCCTCACTTTGTAACTTATAAAACAGTAATGTTTACACCACTGGTGAATCCCTCTGCTGGCCTTGCTTTTACTGTCTGGTATTACTGCATTTTGAAGTAAGGGATCTTGGCAAAACCCAACCATGTTATCCATAGAAATTCACAGAATACAACCGACATTCCTGAAATGCAGAAGTACCTGTACTTTAGGGTCTTCCTCCATTCATACAATTGAGAGAGTACAAGTGAGCATTTTTACTGAATGAGGACCTCACAAGCTTGTTGCTTGCCCATCAGTAAAACTTATTTACCTTTATTATACAAACAGTTCCTGTTTTTAGTGAATGAGACTGTGTTGCTATATAAATGTCCAATTATAACTCATCTCCCATTCTTATAAAGCAGTGGCTGCATGCGCATATGGCAGCCCTAGCACTGCCTTTGCTCTCTAACATTCCCTGCAGCCAACCTGTTCATGCACTGAGTTCTGCTTGTTTCTTTTTTCTATCATTATCTGCTTCATGTCATATTAAGAAATGAATGAGTACATGTCTAGTAATGGTGGACTGCAAACATGCAATTTGCCCTGCATACCAGGAGGAGTGTCAAGCCCACAAGCAAAAAAACAAGTGATAGAAGCACAATAGGTGTCAAGGATGAGCCAGAGCCCTCTGCATGCAAAAGAGACTCCTCCTGGCTTGGTGTGGCTTTGGATCAAAACTAAGATATTATTCTGCATAGCTGCAAAGAGAAAAGAGAAAAAAGTGGATAAGGACAAGTATCTGCTTAGAAAGTCTATCCACCCGCAAAATTTGTGGATGCTATACAAGAATCACTATAAAATTTAAAAATGGTATTGAAAGTGTGATTTCTAATTATTTTTTTAAAAAATTTGTTTTTACTGCTGGTAGCTAAAACAGTATCTCTAGTAAATATAGTCTGTTCCCTTGGAAGAAGGGTAATAGACTTATACCTTGAGCCAATGCTTGTTATTGTCAGCATGCGCATACTGTATTGTCCATAAACATACAACATGCATATTAAAGGAAGGAATGTATTGTTAGAACGTGCTGTGCCATGCAGTAAATTGCTGTTAACCATCTCTTTTAGTGTTAAGAGTGTACCAGGCACCCTGCTGCTCAATAAGATAGGAGAGGGTGAGCCACTGCTATTGTAAGCTGGCATTGATGCAGTAAAGTTGGTGCCTTCTGATCCTGAAGAAGGCACAGAGTGAGTACCAGATCTCCTCTGGCCCTCATGCTAGTGTAAAATGTGGCCAGTTGATTTTTTTACAAAAAAGGAACTTCAAAACTTTCCACTGTAAAAATTTGGATGTTGAGTTATACAGGGCTTGTTTTGTCTGTGCTCCCCTCCACAAACATTAGGGTCCAGCAGGATGGGGGAGACCCTGTACAAGGTCCTCAGAGAATACTGGCTGGCTGGAGAGGAGCAAGCAGCACAGCAGAGAAGGTGCAATTACCAGCACAAGAATGTGACCACATATGAGCTACACTGGTTTCTCCAGCAGCCCTCCTCAGCTGTACCTCCTGCGGTGCCCTATACTCAAATAGCTGTTGGGTGGGATGACCATGCAGATGAGAAACCTTGTCTGTGCTGTTTTGGCCTTACCCTGACTGGGTTTTTTCTTTCAGATCTGGAGACGAAAAGAGCAGAAGCCCTCTTCAATGACAGTAAGTGAGGGCTTTTTAAGCCTGAGAAATCTACAATTTTTTAATTAGCATTAATAGTCTCTGAGTACTTTTCCTGGCCCTTAAAGCCTTTTCTTATTTTTCTGTCTAATGAATGTGATCATGTACTTCATGTACTTCACACAGATTAGACATGTGTTTAGAGATCCTGCTCAGTCATGAGGAAGCCTTTTTTATTGGTGCCTTCTGGGGTACTTAGGAAGACTGGCTTGAAAATAGTGGTGATGGGGTGAAAGTCGCTTCTAGAAAAAGTCTGCACCCCCTGCTGAGTTCCCTGGTCAGTTTTTTTGCAGTAAATGTTGCTTCTGTTAAAAACATCAGCAATTCTGTGAGAAAAGAGCAAGTGCTGAGGGCTCTATAGAAATCCCCAGCATTGGCCAGAGAGGAGACATGCAGGTCCTGCTGCGTAAGTGCCCATGGCATGCTTCTGCCTCCGGTAGTGCTGGGGGTGCATCTTAAATGTAAACCCTGCCACTAGGAAACAGAGGGCATAGCCAGTGAGGGCTGAGCACTGCAGTGTTCAGGGCACTTGTGCTTTACTAGCCTGATCCAGTTGCTGTTAGTACTAGTGAGAACTTTTACGTTGTGTCTGCTTAATTGTGCAGAGAGTAAGCTGTGGTTCTATATGAAAGCTAAGACATTTCACATGACTCCTAGGTGTATGTAGTAAAATTCAGTGAACAAGGAAGACTTCCAATAAATAAAGGAACTTAATTGCTTGGGCTAGTTGAGTGCTTTAATGTCAGGCACAGCAGCTAGCTGAAAGCTGTACTATAATGTGCTATAGGCAAGAGAGTCCTTATCATGGATTTCAGTGCATTTTATACTTGAGCAGATTATAATTACAAGCAATCTCTGTTATAAAGAGATTAAAACATGTACTTAAATAGAATACTTCATCAAGTCTAATCCTGCCTACACAGGGCAGACACCCTGTCCTCTGTGTCCCTGATGTAAAATATTAGAACTGCATCTTGCAGCAGCAACTGCAGAATCTGTTTCATATATGTTTGGATGCTGTAGCATTACAATTAATCTCCACCTTGCTACCTGTTGTTTTCCTATACACATGTTAAGTGATGAGATTTACACCTGAACATGTACCAGCATGTTATTCAATTGGTGCTTTGAAGATGGCAGCCTAGCAGACCTTTAACACAGACTGCGAGTGTGAAGCACCCCAAAAGCTGGTAGGATTGGGTGCATGCAGAAGAGCTCAGAATAATGGCTTGCTTTCTGTATGCTCTCAGAAATTAGGAATATGTCACTTTCTTTAGTGTGCACTGGAAGGAAGGAAGGACCATAAGGAAATGTATACAAATTACATCAGCCTGTGATGATAATGAAAATGTCCTGGATTTCAGAATGGCTAGTAGCACAAAGTTCTTCCTTATTGAAACATAAGGCAATATGATTTGTCTTTTCAAGGTATTGCTGTAGGGGTTAAGTTGAGGTAGTTTGTTTTAGGTATGTTAAGCTGTTGGAGAAGGAAGTCAGCTTGTTTGGAGATTCAGTAGTCATGAAAAGCCATCTTTGCTTACAAGTTGCATTTCTTTTAACTCTGGGAAGGTTTGATCAGTTCCTTCAGCAGGCTGTCAAGTAATGGAAGACTAAATAACATCACTTTTTGGGTTTGTTTTAGGTGCTGGTGTTCTGATGGAACTGTGAGTTTTTCCCTGTGTTTTGAACATTGACTGCTCAGGTGGTTGATAGGGTTGTGCAGGTTTAGGACCAGTAACTGAAGATTACTAATAGCTTTCAGGAGGAAAACATGCTAGTGCAGACAATGTTATCAATTATGGTATATTCCCCAGTTTCCTCTCACAGAGAAAGTTTCAGACAAGAAGATTTAGATTTCCCTGACTTCCTTCATTGCAGTTTAAAATCTCTGAACAGGGCAGACTCTACACTGAGCACATGAGCTTCTTAAAACTGTATGACTTTTTTTTCCAAATTTATGAACAGCTTTCAGTCTGCTGTGTTATTGATGATGCTTTTGACTATGAGGCACTGTTAACAAAACCTTGTACAGATCCTAGCAGGAAGGAGCAGAGGTTACACTCTGTGTGGCTCCAGTATTTTGCTTCTGAGGACTTCAAGGGTCCTGGGGCTGGCAGCTCTTCAGTGACAAACTTCTGATTTCTGCTTTGTCTCCCTCTGGGCCACTGTCTCCAGGAGACAGGCAGTGCAACGGTTTGGATTGTTATCACTGTGCAAATAATTCTTAGCTCTGTCTCTTTTTCAATGAATTGGGATAGTCCTGTCTGTCAACTTTCCTAATGTCTAGGCGAAATTGGGGCCTGGATGAAAACTAGTGGGTCTTGGTCCAGGTAAGATCGTTTTGATGCTATTTGGATGGGAGAAGACAGCCGAAGCAGCTCTGTCCATTAAGGAATTTTCTAAAGCTATGGGGGAGCTTTAGCTGCTCCTTAATATCCTGAGTTTAATGGCTGAAATGATGGATATTTTCATTTCTCTCTGGGTTTGGAATATAATACTTTTTTGTCATGGATGCACACTGCCTTTGTCATCTCTGGCTTGGATTAGTATGATGCTCTTTGCCTGAGGTGTCTACCCAGGTCCACTTGCAGACTGCCATTTGTGCAGTGTGCAGTTGCCTGTTTCCAGGTGACATCTTGCTGATGTACTCTGCATGCATGCATGGTAAAAACCCATAGCTTGGGTCATTCCCATCTTAGATTTTGCTTTGTTCATGTTTTATCCTAATGACCAATTACCTGGGACATTAAAGTTGGCAATCCTTGTATTTGGGAATTGTTCTGGGTGTGCTGAGAAGGTTTTGATTTGGGCTGCTCATGCAGCTAAGCCTGAATGGTTGTCCATCATGGCTTTCCGTAACAGCCAGTTGTTCATTTAGGCTTCTAACAGAATGGGTTGTGCATGAGGATCTCTGATTTGGGGGTCTGGTGGAAGGTGCGTTTTCTTGTTGATGTTAATGCTGTTAGAGAATCTAGGCGGTGTGTAATTTTACATATGTTTTCCACAGCCATCGGCAGGCATATTTACTGAACAGAATAACAGCTAATACGTTCTTTCTCCTTTTTGACAGTTTGTGGGTTACGGCAGAATAGATCAGTCAAGTCAATGGCAAAATCATCATCGTTGCGAATAGTTGGTGGATTATCTTCTGCAGAGACTGGGGACTGGCCGTGGCAAGCTAGCTTGCAGTACAATAATATCCATCGGTGTGGTGCAACACTCATCAGCAATACGTGGCTTGTATCTGCAGCTCACTGCTTCAGAGAGTAAGTTTCCATCTTAGTGAGAATCTGTAACAGAATGTGCCTTGTGTATCAAGTTGTGTGGCTTTCTAGATTTGCACTGCCCCCCTGACTCTTTCCAGGGAAACAATTTTATGCCCTGGAGGAGAAAAGTCAGGATTAAGAAGACACATCACTTGAATGTTTCAATAAGAAATTAAAGACTGACTCTTTGGAGCAGAACTGGCAATTTTATGAGTGCAAATCAATAGTAATTTGGTATATTGAACAAAGAAGTGCAGAAAAGATAATGTCACTGAAATGGCAGAGTATTTGTTTTCTGTTGCACTAAATGTTTTTGAAGGTTCTCCTTCATGTTACAACTAGGTTGCTGCCACTGCAGTTACAATCCCACATTCCTACCCTTCCATTCAGCCATGCGCTTCCAGCACTTTTTTGTTTTGAGTATGGCCATTGTGAAGCTGCAGGGCATGTAAGGTGGAACAGCTGATTGTACAGATTATTAACATGCAAAAAGAATAACGGCGATGAAGAGTTTCCTAGAAGAAGAGCCTTTTAATTTGATTATGCCCTGTGGCCACACAATGGCTAGATGAGGGACAATGTGCAGGGGAGGAGTATGAGACCACGGTTGAGGAGGGATGGAGGAGTGCCCTCTTCTAGCAGCAGCTCACAATTACGTGGGACACCGTGTTGTGGAAAGTGATGGATGTGTTAAGAATCTAGGATGTAGCTGGCTTGAAGGGGCTTTACAATAAAGCTGTTGAGCAAGTTTAAATTCTTGAACATTTATATTTACAGCTAAATGCTTACAACACTCTTACCTTTTTCAGCATGAGTCACCCTCAGAAGTGGAATGCTACTTTTGGAGCTCTTTTGAAGCCACCAAGCTTGAAACGATCAGTCAAGACTATTATTATTCATGAAAAGTACCGCTACCCAGAACATGATTATGACATTGCACTTGTGCAGCTCTCCAAACGAGTGGAGTTTACAAGTAGCATACACCGCGTTTGTCTGCCTGAGCCATTGCAGACTTTTCCATACAATATTTATGCTGTCATCACAGGCTGGGGAGCACTTACCAATGATGGTGAGTCCTGAGTCTACCAGGTGACCTGTATGTTACATAAACAGTGGCTCTGACTGGCTACTGAATTGATAACACTTCTGTAGCTGTATGTTGTATGGCAGGAAGCCTAATGCTTTTTTTATCAAGAATAGGTTGTTTAATTGTAAGCAGCAGTTTCTTTGTCCCGTCTAGTTTTAGAACAAGAAAGAGCTACAATCCACTGAAGGAGAAAACAGGAAGAAGACTGCTCTCTCATTCCAGCCTTTCCATTTCATATTGTAAATTCTTAAGACAGGTAGTCCAGCCATGCATGTGTTTATACAGCACTTAAAAAGTATTCTCCCAGCCTTAGCCAGAAGCTACAGATAACTCTGTGGGCTTTCAGGTAAATGTGCAGAGTAAGCTGCAGATGGTGCCTTACCCAAGCACGCACTCCTATCAGGCCATGATAAGAGTAGATTTAGCAATGGAACCAAGATGTTTTCATTCCATATCATCTGCCCAAATTGCTAGGTAGTTTGTATTATATGGGACATGTATAAAACATATAGTTTTACACTTAAGGCACTATGTACTGTGCAATTTTTACTTCTGTCTTAATGGTGCGGTGCCTGAGTAAGACTATGAGTATGTACATTTTCCTTAAGGGCCTAACCTAGACAGATCAACAAGCAGACCTCCACATTAAACCATGTCAAGTTGATCCTCCATAAAAGAACATTAAATACTCTTCCTGTATCTTAGCTACTGCAAAGTAATTCTGTTGATAAATACCCAAACTGTATTTTCCCCCAGGTCCAACTCCAAATGCTCTTCAGGAAGCAACAGTGAAACTTATTGACTCAGACACTTGCAACAGAAAGGAAGTGTACGATGGGGACATAACACCCAGGATGTTGTGTGCAGGATTCTTGGAAGGAGGAGTAGATGCCTGTCAGGTAACGGTAGCTGAAAGTTAGAGAAGAAAACTATTTTAATGTTGACTCCAGTATCTGGTTGACCAAATCCTAACTGACAGTGTATTAGTCCTTTGAATAGGCTTAATTCAAACAGGATTTAAGTTGTAAGATGAAACAGCATTTAATACATACCATTTAGCACATAAACCCCATACTAAGAGAGCTAAATTGGTATAATTTTCGGAATTTAAACCTTTCATAGCATGAAATAAAATTCTTACTCTGTAACCCAGAATAGCTGCTACAAGTCCATTTACTTCTCATAATTTCTTGTGTGTGAAATATAACTAACAATTTGCTTGCAAAGTGATATGACAAGACATTGACAGAGATACTAAATATGAGTTAAAAATTAAATGTATCAAGTAGCCAATATCAGACATCTGTACAGTTGGGAAGGAAGAAGTTTAGGAAAGTAGCAGTTTAAGTTGTCAGCAAAAATGCACTATCGCTCATTGAAATTAACTTCTGGACTGGGTCATCTCATAACAGATCTGTTATGATCTTTGGTAACAGACTGGGACCAGTGGAAGGAAAACTGTCTGAAACAAAGATAACTATAAGGAAGCTAGGTGTAAATGGAACGGTAAGGATACATGCATGGTGCAGGCTTGCAAATGTTGCAAGGAAATACTTATAGAATCACAGAATGTATTGGGTCAGAAGGGACCCTCAGGGGTCATCTAGTCCAACCCCCCTGCAGTGAGCAGGGACATCTTTACTAGATCAGGTTGCTCAGAGCCCTGTCAAGCCTGACCTTGAATGTCTCCAGGGATGGGGCCTCCATTGCCTCCCTGGGCAACCTGTTCCAGTGATCCACCACCCTCATATTGAAAAACTTATGTTAAAACAAAAATATTTCCGTAACAAGAATTTTAAAAAGGTAATCTCTATTTATGTTATATACAAAGAATGTACTCCTAAGTGTTGGTTCAAAATAGACCCTTTTCAAAATCCCAGTCCTACAGATTTATGCCCAAAGCAAAACTCCCTGCAGAATAAGTCTGGGAGGTTCAAAGCCTCTGTTCCTGTCTGTCTCAGCATTGAAGAGACCTGAACAGAAGGGGTGTAACTGCTATTTATTTCAGTAAAGCATTTTGGTGGAAAATGGGGAACTTGGTCTGTTGTATGGGGATTGCCTTTCAGCCTGCAAGGTTTCCAGTTTAACTATTATTGCCATGTATTAACAATATACCATGCTCTTAACAGTATCTGAATTCAGCCTTTGAAAGTGGCTACCATCTTAAGGAGATATTGTCTAATTAGAAGACCAACTTCCTGATGAAATCCTTTTGAAATGTTATTGCTGCAAGTGACTAAAAGAATTTGTTACTGTGTATCTCTCTCTCTCTCTATATATATCTATATATATCTCTCTAAAAAGTTCCTGTTGGCTTAGATTGCTCTATATATTTGTGTTTCCCTACTTTGTATAAGGAGGAAGACAAGGAAGGTGGGAAGCAGTGTTTCACAAAATAGAAGAGAAGCTTATATTTTTTTACTGTAAAACAACAGAGACAGGTCAGGATGTTCCATGGCAAACAGGAAAAAGCCATGGACTTCTGAGTAAAGTTTCAGAAACAGCCTGGATTCTGCACAAATGGCAGCTCTTGAAACACTGCTTGCTTTCTTCTCTTCTTGGACACACCCTCCTGTCTATGGAGAGAATTATATTTTCCCTTCCAATCAATTAATTTTTTTTTTCTTTCTTTTTTTCCACTCCTTTCTCTCTAGGGAGACTCTGGGGGACCACTGGTTACTCCAGACTCCAGACTGATGTGGTACCTTGTGGGAATAGTGAGCTGGGGAGATGAATGTGCCAAGCCAAATAAACCTGGAGTTTACACACGAGTGACTTATTTCCGTGACTGGATTACCTCAAAAACTGGCATCTAATTCCAAAACCAAAATGGATTTAAACACATAGACTATGTGCAACTCATATTTGTCTGTAATTCTGAAAGGTTATTTTTTTAGTATGTATATAATTTGGTTGAAGCAACCTTAGTCCACAGCAAGCGCTATCTTTCCTGTCAGAGATCCTAACCCCTTGTGAATTTATAAGAAACATAAGAGATTGCTGCCTCATCTTTGAGCCTTGAAACATTCTCACTTACCAGAAATTATGAACTGACGTCATTAAACTAACATTTAAAAGCTACCAATTTACCTGCTTTATAAGTACAAAAATAAGTACAAAAATTTTCCAGGAAAATAAAAAGCAATTTTTCTTCAGCCATGGCTTAGGTCTGAAGCTGCACCTTCTTCCTCCAGTGAAGCAAATGCTGTCACAGCTGTTTCTAGCAAAGTGAACCCTTGATTATTATTCTTGTTAGAGACCATCATCTGCACAGACTGCAGCCGAGACCCTGAATGCTCACCCTGCTCAGTGGCCTTGATAGCTAACAGTGGCTCAGCCAGGACCAAGGGTAGGTCCTACCTAAGGAAAATGAAGATTTCTGTGCTTGCAGTAAGTTGGAAGGGAAAAGAGAAATGCTTGATGTTCTTATTTCGAAGCACATTTTTAACAGGATTTTTAAAAAAATTATTATTATTCTGTGAAGTTCAAGTTACCTGAAAGTGCTCTTGCAGAAGTGCTTTGTCACAATACTCTGCTGCTACCTCTATACCAGTTGCCTTCTGGATCTATTCTGTTCAACTCACAATATGCTTAAGTTATAGAAAAACAGGCTCTACCCAAATTTGTTTGTAACAAGTGTGGCTCCACGAACAACCTCCCTGGAAGGAAACCCAGCATTTAAATTTGCTACAGGAAAAATAAATATTCACCACAAATAAACTGGGCACTACCTTTTTCATTCAAGAAATAGTGTGCTTTTCCAAGGGCATGCCAGCCAGTGGAAACCATCTCACTGCAAAGAAAACAAGTAGTGATACAGTCTTGCTTCACTGATGGATTCATCTCTGCCGTGAATGAATATGATCCTGTCTTATGAGGCTGAAGAGTAATTTCATATTAAAGAACAGTCCTGATGAGAACTTCAGAATAAACGCAATCCTTATACACTGATTAAGCACTTTTCCTACCTCTGTGCATGACATCTCATGGATTGCTGCTGGAAGAGGGGTCCGGTGATATGACTATTACTGCCCCCTAGAGCCCAGGCCTTCAATATGAGGATCCAAAATGTCACTCCAGTACTGTCTCCTGTAGTCTTTGAATGGCCACCACACTGCTTAGGTAGTGAGTGCAGGACTCACAGGAATCTGTGTGAGACATGAAAGAAGCTGCAAGCCCCACATCTGAACCTACTACAGCTGACAATTTCTCCGAAGCATCCTGCCCTCCCCTTCTGCCCAGGACTGGGTCTCTCCTCAGCCTTCCTACTCTGCAAGCTCTCCAATAATCAGCATCCCTGGGAATGAGATGCTCGGCATTTCTTGAAAACTCACACCTGGAACTACAAGTCTACATAGGGATGGAAAACCCTCGGTAGTGGAGGGGAGGGGCCTCTCTTATTATTAAGCTCCTTCCAGTCTTTCTCTATATCTCTTGAATTTCAGTAAAAGACAAGATGGCTTATCTCAGAAAGAAATCTATTGAAGGTTTTAGATTGCTTTTGGTTTTGAAATAGTACCTTTATTCTTATTTTCCATGTCCACTATAAAATGAAAAGGATCTTGGGACAGTTAGATGCCGCAAATCTGTTTCCTTAATTTATTGTTGAAGTTTGTAATTTATGCACTTTTGAGTTGCTGCTATTTTTTCAACTAAGAATTTACTATGGGCCAGGTTCTGTTACAAAATAGAAATTTCATTGAGTTTTGGATTAGGTCACCTGGAAACACTGTTTTCTTCTAGTGTTCAGGTCCCCTTTTTTTTGAAGGCATCCTTTGGAAAAAAATTACATAGTTTTTTGTGCCTCTTACTCCTCTGAAGGTGAAAATCATGAGAAGTGTCCTTCCATGTAATCAGCTGATGAAATGCAATTGAAAGTAAACAATAGTTTACTTTCATAGATAGCTCAGGCTTTGTTTTTCACTTACATCTATCATTTTGCCTAGCAAACGGAGGGGCAACAGTAAGGTGAGGTGAGGTGCAGATTTGATATAGCCCCTATAAACTCATTCCTACCTCACACTGCAAGTGACACATATACATAACACCTTTGAAATGAAAAAGGCAGCCTTTATTTCAGATTTTCTCGTGAGAGGCCAAACACCAAGAGGTGTGTAGGAGAACATCTACTTTACTCAGGGAGTCCTGAGCCAGCCAGATGCACTTTTCACAAATTTTTTTAGCAAACTGTCTGGCCTGGGTTAGTCTTATACTCTATGTCAGTGTTTTATTTATGAAGACTCTGTTTTCTGCCCTAGAATAAAACAAAAAGTGTGATTAAAGAAAAGATTTTTAAAAATCTTTTATTATTGTTGATGTTAAGATTTAGCAAGGATTCAAACACTATATAGGTAATATGTTTCATAACATTAAATGTATTTAAAAACAATTGCTCCTTTTTTTGTCCTTTTTTTTTGCCTAGTAATAACCACGCTAAAAATTGTATATGACTCAAGATAGACTAATCTTCCTTATTTTGATGTAAGACTCTCCTAAAACTGCAGCACTGTCTGTTCATTCCCCATCCTAGGAATTGTTTATCTTTAAGAGTGGTTGGAGCTTTACGGATGTTTCAGCAAAGACAAGGTGGGTCATCTGCTTTTCCAGAATACTCAAAACTGAATTTCAGTTAAGCTAGCGCTACGAAAATTTGAGGATGGATCTGAAGCTTCATCCAAGAATCCACCACCTTGCTTCTGGCCTTGAAAACACTTCTCCTTATAATGTGGCATTCCTGGAAATTGGCTGTTTTCAGGAATAGACCTCCTATGCAGCTGACATACCAGTTTCTCTGAGATTTCCCAGGAAGATTTGAAGCATCAAGAAACATGTTCCAAACTTCTGGTTATTCAAATTGAGTTGTTTGAGGCTTGCGCAATGCTAATTTTCAGCCTGAAGCACAAGTAGGAAAGAGGCTGGTTGCACAAGGCCTAATTGTGTGAGCAGGTCGGGTTGAATGACATCAATCTGTCACCGGGATTCCTTACGTAAGTAAAGCTTGTAGAAACTCCGATTCCGTATCTGCTGCTCCTGTTTTGTTAACAATTAGAAGACCTGAGAGCAAAAAGTTTTTTAACCCAATGAATATTTATCTGGAAACTTGCAGCTTGCATTAGAGATGCACGTGCATGGAAAAGCTGGCTCTTGCTTTTGGAAATGCACATATCAGCATGGCATCAGCTTAGGTAATTGGTGCCCTTGTTTATCTGGATCCGGACTTTAAGAACATTGCTAACGTGGTTTCTAGGAAGGTGTCACTTGCTAGAGCAGCCTTAAGTGACGAGATCCTTTGGCCCACCCCACTGGGAAGCTAGAGTCCCTTTAAACGTGCCAGCAACCACCTGTTGTGCCAAAAAGAAGAGACGAAGCCTTGCCAGTCAGCACCTCACTCCTGAAAGAGCTGATGGCAAGCCTGTGTGCTAAACTGAATTGTGTTGGCCTTAGTACTTTCAAATAACACATTTTTAGGGAGAAGTGCAAGATTTTGGGATTTTCCCAGCAGGTGGAAAGGATATTTGCAGCTATATCAGCTTCAGCTCCTTTTGAAAATACTATCTCAAAAGACATATTCAATACCTGCATGCAGAATGCATCTACACTTGTGCACAGATGCTGAAGTCATAGGGATTTTGGGCATGAAAATGCTCAAAGTCCAGAGGTGGTGGTGGTCTCCTGACCACAGCCATGTACCACTCATTGCTTCAGCGAATCAGTTAACTGACAGTTTTGGTTTGTACCTTTTGCCAGTCTTGAAAGCTATAGCTGTCAAATACAATGGTACAAATATGGAGTTGGGATTTCTTTTAAAATTATTTAACCAATTTCACTAAGATTTTAGGGATATGTGTATCTTTAAAAGAGGAGGCTATGGGGAAAAAGGAAAAGTCAAATGGCTCCAGATGTTTCAAATTCAGCAGTCTTGGATAGTAAGAGAAAAACCTGCATGTTTTTTTAATTTGGTACCATCAACCTAGAGAGCTCCTGAGTACACCCACTAATTGATGCATTTAAGAACCAGTTTCTTTGGCTTCTGGGGTAAATAGAATCTGTCCATTTTTATTTGCCGATTTATCTTAGAATGCCCATGTTCACAATGTCACTGATTGTTAGTCTTTGCTCAATTACCAGTAAACTCTTAGGCAAGAATTAAGTGGATGTTGCTGTTTTTCTGTTTAGGCAAAAGGCTTTTCAGTATTCGCTGTTACCATGCAAAATCTGTTTCATTTGAGATGATTGCATATTGAAGTGACTGGTATCTTAAAAAATGCAATAACCAGGACAGAAAGATGGTATGTAGCAGATTTTTTTAAAATTATTTTTGACAATACACTTGATTGGCAAGTTCTTAAGAATTGTTAGTATAACCTTTAAAAACCACCCCAAACTAAACAGGTTAATTTTTAAGAAAATTGAAGGTAAAAATCACTGACAGAATGTCCCGGTTTGAAAGACAGGTGTCTGCTAAGGAAGGCAGGAGTCCCCCTTGGAACAGAGAAATACAACCCCCTCCCCTCCGAATTGTTATAGAATTGAAATTAAGGGGCTTTCAGGCAAAGATATGAGGAAAATGGGAATAACAGTTTTTACTAATGTATACAACAAAACTATAATACAGAGAAACTGGTTACAGGCCTGACAGAGTCAGGGATACAACCTGGCCCCCTGCCGGGCAGGGTGCTGGTACCAGTCTGATCCAGTGGCAGCTGCAGTTCTCTCCGAAATGGTCCGGTTAAAGCGGTGGTCCGTAGGAAAAGAAAACAAAGTCTGAGCAATCCGATTTCGGTGGCAGCTGCAATTCTCTTTCAAATGATCCCGTTGAAGCGGTGATCTTGTAGAAAAGAAAACTGGTCCTCCGAAAATCCGGCCGCGGTGCAGTCCCCGTCCTCTGGGATCCCAGCGGGCAAGGCCCCGAGCGCTGCTCCAACCCGCCAAAAATCTCCGGCGGGAAATGCTTGGCTCCACCCCTCCCCCCCTGGCCGGAGCATGTCACAAAGGGATGGTGAGTCCTGGGGCAAGGCCCTGATGGGCGCATTAACAGAAGAATAGTCCCGAGGGGCGAGGCAAGGAACACCGGCGGCGCCAGGCCTCAACGGCTCAAGGTAATAGAATACATTGCAACCCAGGACATTATCCACCCCTTATTCTATTACCATTTGCATCATCCCAAATCAATACCTTTCTTAAACTCTGCACACACACACACACATATATATATACATACATATACAATGAAACTCTACACTCAGTTCCCACTTAAAATAAGGTCCCCTTGTGGTACACACCGGGTTTCCCCATCTTTCTGCATTACCCACCAAGTACAACCTGGTCCCTGAGCAAAGACAACCCCACGGATGGGTTTGTCTTTGCCCAAGGCAGAATTAACCCAAACAGTTTTCCCAAGCATACCTCTCATGTGCACCACCGGAACCTTATCCCCGTCTGTTGTTTGTAAGGATTCAGACTGAGCGGGGCCTGCTCGGTTCGTGGAGCCTCGGGTGTTAACTAACCAGGTGGCTTTTGCTAAATGCATCTCCCAGTTTTTGAAAGTTCCTCCACCCAGTGCCTTCAAGGTGGTTTTAAGCAGTCCGTTGCACCGTTCAACTTTCCCAGCTGCTGGTGCATGGTAAGGAATGTGGTACACCCACTCAATGCCATGCTCCCTAGCCCAGGTGTTGACAAGGCTGTTCTTGAAATGAGTCCCGTTGTCGGACTCAATTCTCTCAGGGGTGCCATGCCTCCAAAGGACTTGCTTTTCAAGGCCCAGGATGGTGTTCCGGGCAGTAGCATGAGGCACAGGGTAGGTCTCCAGCCATCCAGTGGTGGCTTCCACCATTGTGAGCACGTAGCGCTTGCCTTGGCGGGTTTGAGGCAGTGTGATGTAGTCGATCTGCCAGGCCTCCCCATACTTGTATTTGGACCACCGCCCACCATACCACAGGGGCTTCACCCGCTTGGCCTGTTTGATCGCAGCGCACGTCTCACAGTCATGGATAGCCTGGGAGATACTGTCCATGGTTAGATCCACCCCTCGGTCTCGTGCCCACTTATAGGTGGCATCTCTGCCTTGATGGCCTGAGGCATCATGGGCCCACCGAGCTAAGAACAACTCTCCTTTATGCTGCCAGTCCAAATCTATCTGGAACACCTCTATTTTTGCAGCCTGATCTGCCTTCTCGTTGTTGCGATGTTCTTCATTAGCCCGACTCTTGGGGACATGAGCATCTACATGACGGACTTTCACAGGTAGCTCCTTTACCCGAGCGGCAATGTCCTTCCACTCATCAGCAGCCCAGATTGGTTTTCCCCTACGCTGCCAGTTGGCCTTTTTCCACCTTTCCAGCCAACCCCACAGGGCATTGACTACCATCCATGAATCAATGTAGAGGTAGAGTTTTTGCCACTTCTCTCTCCCAGCAATGTCCAGGGCTAATTGGACGGCTTTGAGTTCAGCAAATTGGCTTGATCCACCCTCTCCCTCGATAGCTTGTACAACTTGTCGTGTGGGGCTCCATACAACAGCTTTCCATTTCCGGCTAGCACCTACAATTCGGCAGGAACCATCGGTGAAGAGGGCATATCGTCTTTCACTCTCTGGTAGCTCGTTATATGGAGGGGCTTCCTCAGCACGTGTCACTTCCTCTTCCTCTTCTTCAGAAGACAGTCCAAAAGCCTCACCTTCTGGCCAGTTGGTAATTATCTCCAAGATCCCAGGGCGATTTTGGTTTCCAATACGGGCGCGCTGTGTGATGAGGGCAATCCATTTGCTCCAGGTAGCGTCGGTGGCATGATGCGTGGAGGGAGCCTTTCCCTTGAACATCCACCCCAGCACCGGTAGTCGGGGTGCCAGGAGGAGTTGTGCTTCTGTGCCGATCACTTCTGAGGCAGCTCGAACTCCTTCATAGGCGGCCAAGATTTCTTTCTCTGTCGCAGTGTAGTTGGCTTCGGACCCTTTGTAGCTTCGGCTCCAGAATCCCAGTGGTCGGCCCCGAGTCTCATCAGGCACCTTCTGCCAAAGGCTCCAGGACAGACCCTTGTTCCCGGGCTGCAGAGTAGAGCACATTTTTCACCTCTGGTCCTGTCCTGACTGGGCCAAGGGCTACCGCATGAGTGATTTCCTGCTTGATCTGAGTGAAGGCCTGTTGTTGTTCAGGGCCCCAGTGGAAATCGTTCTTCTTGCGGGTAACCAGGTAGAGAGGGCTCACGATCTGGCTGTACTCGGGAATGTGCATTCTCCAAAAGCCTATGACACCTAGGAATTCTTGTGTTTCCTTCTTGGTGGTTGGTGGAGACATCGCAGTGATCTTATTGATGACCTCGGTGGGAATCTGGCGCCGTCCGTCTTGCCACTTCACCCCCAGGAACTGGATCTCTCGGGCAGGTCCCTTGACTTTGCGTTTCTTGATGGCGAAACTGGCCTCCAGGAGAATCTGGATGATTTTCTCTCCTTTCTCAAATACTTCCACTGCCGTGTTCCCCCATACAATGATATCATCGATGAACTGCAAATGCTCTGGAGCCTCACCCTTTTCCAGGGCAGTCTGGATCAGCCCATGGCAGATGGTGGAACTGTGCTTCCACCCCTGGGGCAGTCGGTTCCAGGTGTACTGCACGCCCCTCCAGGTGAAGGCAAACTGAGGCCTGCACTCTGGTGACAGAGGAATGGAGAAGAATGCATTAGCAATGTCAATAATGGCATACCACTTTGCTGCTTTGGACTCCAGCTCGTACTGGAGCTCCAGCATGTCCGGCACAGCAGCACTCAATGGTGGGGTCACTTCATTCAAAGCACGATAGTCCACAGTCAATCTCCATTCTCCGTCAGGCTTGCGCACAGGCCAGATGGGGCTGTTGAAGGGTGAGTGGGTCTTGCTGATTACCTCTTGGGCCTCCAGCTCACGGATCATCTTGTGGATGGGGATCATGGCATCCCGATTCGTCCGATACTGCCGGCGGTGCACCGTCGAAGTGGCAATTGGCACCCGTTGCTCTTCCACCTTCAGGAGCCCAACTGCAGAAGGATTTTCTGATAGTCCAGGCAAGGTGTTCAACTGCCTAATGCCTTCTGCTTCCACAGCAGCTATCCCAAAAGCCCACTTAAACCCTTTTGGGTCTTTGTAATAGCCATTCCGGAGAAAGTCTATTCCCAGGATACATGGGGCCTCCGGGCCAGTCACAATAGGATGCTTCTGCCACTCCTTCCCAGTCAGGCTCACCTCAGCTTCCAGCAGGGTCAACTGCTGCGACCCCCCTGTCACCCCAGCAATAGACACAGATTCTGCCCCCACATGTCCCGATGGCATTAGGGTACATTGTGCTCCAGTGTCAACCAATGCTTCATATCTCTGTGGCTCTGATGTGCCAGGCCATCGGATCCACACTGTCCAAAAGACCCGATTCTCCCGTACCTCTTCCTGGCTAGAGGCAGGGCCCCTCTAGGCCTGGTTATCATCCATTCCCTGGGCATACCTGCTAGATGTTTCCTCAAGGGGATCTGACATATCATCCTCCCGTCTGTAATACCTGGCAGCTCGGTCACGGGAGGCTGAGGCTACTTTCGCTTTAGTGGAACCCCCTCGGTTAGTGTTTTCCCTTTTGAGCTCACGAACCCGTGCTGCCAGGACAGAAGTGGGTTTCCCATCCCACCTTCTCATGTCTTCCCCACAGTCACACAGGAAGAACCACAGCTCAGATCGTGGGGTGTACCCTCTCTCTCTAGCTGGGGGACGTCGGGCTCTGACTCTGGGGTTTATGACCTGCACTGGTGCCACACGAGAGCTGCTCCTCCTCACCTCCTCCATCACCTCCTCCCTAATCTCTTCTTTGAGGTCCCTAGCCACAGCAGCGACATGAGCTTTCATTGGGCCATTGACTAAACTCTCATAATATCTGAACCTGTTGGCAACAGAACCCACTGTCTCTTGGTTGTCATCAGCATTAATTGTTGCAATGAACGTGGCATACTGCTGTGGCCCCAGCTTTGCCAGGTTCCACAGCATCTGCCCTGTACACTTGACCTTGTCGGGGTCATTATCATGCTGTCCGTCCCTCCCAAAGAGTACCTCTAACACTGCCACTTCCCTCAGCTGTTGGATCGCTTCCTCAAGGGTCTTCCATTGCATTCTATGATGGTACTCCTGCATTCTCTCTCTGTGGACAAACCTTTCCCTCACACTCATTAAAAGCCGCTCCCAGAGAGAAAGGGGCCCCGGCTCCCTTACAAATACCTGGTCCACCCCCGAGTCTTGGGCCAAGGATCCCAAATACCTGGCTTCACCACTATCCAGTTGTACGCCTTTACCCATAAGGTCCCAAACCCGAAGTAACCAAGTTGTATAAGGCTCACGCCCCCGTCGCGCAATGTCTTTTCGCATATTACGGAGACTGTCGAATGACAGGGATTCGATGATAATTTCAGGCTCTGACTCCCCTGCGGGTTGTGAGGGCTCTGGCTCATCCCCATCATTAACTGGGCGTACTGATTTGGCCTTGCACTTCCTCCTCTGCACAGGGGCGACTGCTGCTGGCTGTGGCTGTCCTTGTGGTTCAGCTGGACCCTGCACAGTTGTAACATCTGTGGGTTCCACTGCTGCACCATCAGACTTTCCCTCTTTAGGACAAGGTCTCCCACTAGTTTGGGAGGTGTGTTCCCTCAGCATCTCACGTATTCCCTTTACCAGTACCCCCACCCAATTAGGCTGGTCCATTTGTGAGGTGGGCTGATGGGCAATGCCAGGTCGTGGGACAGGGTCAGGCTGCAGGGCATGATCTCTAGCCTCTGGGGCCGTGTCAGGTTCTGGGGCAGCATTCCTAGTCTCTGGGGTGGTTATCCAAGTAGTTATCCAAGCCAGTCTCACTTTATCTCTGAAGGCCAAGCAGAGTAGGCCTATTGGCAGCAACACATGGATAATATCTAGGGGAAAACTAAACCCTTCGAAAGCTGATGGAGCAGACCCAAAGAACTGGTTGAATGGTTGGGAGAAAACTTCCCCTGGTGTTATTTCCTCACAGAAGGTACCATTTTTAATGTAATCCCAGAAACATACGCTGAGCGTGTGATAGCCCTTTATCCATGTGCCCACATTCCACAGGAAATCGAAAAACCATGAATTCCTCACCTTACCAACCCACAGTGCAAGCTGGATAACAGCCACAGTAGCCTTAGTCAGAGGGCCCATGTTTAGATAAGGGGCTGCAAAGGGGAAAAGCATAGCCACGACCACGTGCCACCCGAAGCAAGGTAAACTAGACCACATGGTGCTGCCTAACAAAGATCCCACGTTCAGTGCACAAAAAATCAGGTTAGCCAGGAACTGTTATTCCCTTTTCACCCTTTTTCCTCAATGCCCTCAGGCCCCACGTTGGGCGCCAAAATCTGTCCCGGTTTGAAAGACAGGTGTCTGCTAAGGAAGGCAGGAGTCCCCCTTGGAACAGAGAAATACAACCCCCTCCCCTCCGAATTGTTATAGAATTGAAATTAAGGGGCTTTCAGGCAAAGATATGAGGAAAATGGGAATAACAGTTTTTACTAATGTATACAACAAAACTATAATACAGAGAAACTGGTTACAGGCCTGACAGAGTCAGGGATACAACCTGGCCCCCTGCCGGGCAGGGTGCTGGTACCAGTCCGATCCAGTGGCAGCTGCAGTTCTCTCCGAAATGGTCCGGTTAAAGCGGTGGTCCGTAGGAAAAGAAAACAAAGTCTGAGCAATCCGATTTCGGTGGCAGCTGCAATTCTCTTTCAAATGATCCCGTTGAAGCGGTGATCTTGTAGAAAAGAAAACTGGTCCTCCTCCGAAAATCCGGCCGCGGTGCAGTCCCCGTCCTCTGGGATCCCAGCGGGTAAGGCCCCGAGCGCTGCTCCAACCCGCCAAAAATCTCCGGCGGGAAATGCTTGGCTCCACCCCTCCCCCCCTGGCCGGAGCATGTCACAAAGGGATGGTGAGTCCTGGGGCAAGGCCCTGATGGGCGCATTAACAGAAGAATAGTCCCGAGGGGCGAGGCAAGGAACACCGGCGGCGCCAGGCCTCAACGGCTCAAGGTAATAGAATACATTGCAACCCAGGACACAGAACTAAAAATTAGCATTGTGGCAAAACTGAAGCTGATATTTTTTGCTGTCTTTAACCTTTCTTTCACTTTTTTTCCCCTACCCTTTATAGCTGGGACTCTTGTAGAGTCATAGAATCATTTTGGTTAGAAAAGACTTTTAAGATCATCAAGTCCAACCATTAACCCAGCACTGCAAACTTCACTGCTATACCATGTCTCTCAGCACCTCATGTACGTGTCTCTTAAATACCTCTCCCGTTATCTTTCAGCCCAGCATTTCAGACTTCTAGTGGCCTCTAGTGGTGCTCTGAAATTTGCCCACATCTGTCTGTGTGTCACAAAAAAGCTGTGTAGCAGTCAAGTACTTTCACCCTGATCCTCCCAAAGCATAGCCCACGTTTGAGTGAGCACAGTGTTTTCAGCTGCTCTTAGTCTTTGTTGCCAATTCAGTGCAAAAGCTGCGTGCATTGTCGGACTGAGGTGTAAATCTTGAGGAAGACGTGGAGGGTTGCTAGAACTCTGTTATAACGAGACAAATGTTAAAATAATGCATTGAATGCTCACAGAGAGGACAAAACTTGGGTCGTCTTCACCCTAGAAGTTCCAAAAAACCCAGTCAATATAGAGAAAAGGCTTGCTTGCTTCCTTCCTTCCTTTCTTCCTTTCTTTTTTTTTTCCTTTGTTCCTTGTATACTGTAGGATGCAGATAGGTTGCTGTTTGTTGGGTTTTTTTTCCAGAAAGTTACAAATACTTTAAAATATAGGGTGACTATTCTGTATACACTGTATGCAATGACATTATTCAGTTGTTGGTTGTGCAGTAGTGTGAATCCCTCCCATTCTATCTAAGATGTGCTAATGATATCAAGAAAGATTTAAACTCGTCTCACCGACCCCAATGATTAGGGATAGGGAGGGCAGGGTTCACCCTGAAGGGAGGTTAAACTGCCTGGTGGGAAGGCAGGCAGGGCCCAGGCCTTAATCAGGGTTTGGGAAACAGGAGAGAAAGTATTTACAGGAGAGGCTGTTGGGTTGTGGTGGAGGCAGAGTGATGGTTACTGAAGCTTGCTTTCTCCTGGTTAGACGCCACCAACAGAATAAAATGGGAACACGTTTCCAGAAGCCTATAGACGGTGTTGGTATGGGATGTTGTATGTTGGTTTTGACCACTTTTTCCCCAAATCTGTGCTCCTCTATGGCCTTGGATGCTTGCTAGCGTTCTGCAACCTCACTCCCTAGCGCGATTTAATGAAATTTTGCCTATTTTTGAGGTAGGCGACACCTAGCTGGCGCTCCCCTGTGAGCTGTGGACACAGTTATGGCGGGGGCAGGGCTCAGCAGCTCTCCTCATGGCTTATGCGACTCCCCTTGCGCGCCAGCGAAAAGGACGCTGACCGCCGCCATGTCCCGCCAGGCCGAGGCCGCCCGCTGTGCCCCGCCTCCTGCGGGAGGAGGGCCGTAGCCCGGCCCCTCACGTCAGCGCAGGCGGGGAAGCGTCGCGGCACCGGCGCTGCCGTTTCCCACCCCCTTCCTGCCTCTTCCCCGGCGCCGCCGGCTGCGCACAGGCCTCGATCGCCACGCCAGGCCGCCGCGGTGGTGAGGGCGGGCGGCGGCGGGGCCGAGCGGGAGGGCACTGAGGCGGGTGGCGAGCCCGGGGTAGGCCGGACCGTCCGGTGGCGGCTTCCAGCGCCTCAAGGAGCGCGCCGAGAGCCGGGGCGGCGAGGTGGGGGGCTGCAGCCGGGCTGGCTCCGCTGGGACCCGGGTCGGGTTGGTTTCGTCGCCGGTCGGCTCTGTCTCTCTGTAGGTCCGAGGGGTCGTTTTTCCCCCGTTGGCCCGGCGGGGCAGGTAACAGTGCGTCTGAGCGTTCTCTCTCTGCTGCCTGAACAGGGAGCCTGCATCGGCTGGGATCTGCCTCTGGAAACCTCGGGCAGGTGGGATGAATCCAGGCCTCCCCGCCATCCCAGCCCTCTGAACAGCAAGTAGTTCGTACTGCTGCCGACCGCGCCGGTTTGGAGGTAAGGAACACGGAATCCAGCGCACCGCTGCGGCTCCTGTGCCTTTGCTGCTCCTCAGAGCATCTCAGGCTTTCTCAGTTACACGTAGCATCTTACTCTGTCCCAGGGCTGTGTCCCACAACCAGCTGAGGCTTTAAAAAATGAAGGACATATTACTTACACAGTTAAATAGGAGCTTGGCATTAAAACAGATAGTGTTTGCTTTTGAAAGGAAACAGGCAAGTGTATAAATGTCGAGCATCTGGTAAGAACTGGGACATGATGTTTGGATGGCTTGCTCCCCCCCCCCATGTTGTATGCCTTTCTTTGAGGCAAACATGAGAAATACAACTTGGATGCAGGAACTCATTAACAAAACTTTGTCCTGGAACCACTTGACAGTAGTACCACTAAATTCTCTTTGGGAAGGAGGTGTTTTGCCATACTTGATGGGTACACTGGCAGCAGCTCAGTGCTGTAATGGAGAGTGCAGGAGGAGAACTGGGAATTGCTAAATATATTGGAAGCACCACTGTCAAATGGGTCTGTATGAGACAGGTGGAGAATGTTCTCTTACAGGTTGATGGCACATCCTTCTTGTCTACAAGAGGCTGTTTGGGAGGGCATATGGAGATGGCTGTCAGCAACAAATGTGGAGGAGGCTGGGTGGTTTTATCCAGGGATGGATCACCTTTTCCACCTTAGTACCACAATTGTTTATGTTGGGCAGTCCCAGAGTGCCTGTGCTGTTTGAGGTGGGTGATCATGGAGGAGCAGAACAGCTCAGGGATGGTTGCTCTGGGCAATTATGGACGGCCTTGGCTTGCTTTGAGGGGAACTTCCAGTCTTGTGTCCCAGGCAGTGACTGAAATGAAGGCTTTTACCTAAGCAGGGATTAAAGCCTGTGACTCTGAGATGAGCTGTGTTGCTCTCTGGCTTGAGATCTGGGTCCTAGGATGATCTAGTAACATGGGCATTACTTGTCTTCAGCCTTTGTGTAAGGGCACAGGAGCTGCCCTGACATGACTGGTGGTGTAGATTGCAATGCAGGTGCCTCATGTTGACTGTCTTGTGTGCAAGCTTATGTGTAGGAGTCAGTACACACACTGTGGAAGAGCTTAACTGGTGAGATTTGTGGCATGCTTTCAGTGTAACTCTGTCCCTTGCTGTGGTAGCTCAGCGCTTTTTTCCTGTCTTCTCTTCAAAAACAATCACCAACCAGGTGGACTCAAGTTAAACAGCTTGGAGCTGTTAAGATAAAATGAAATTGTACTTCTAGTAAATCTAACTGTGGCAAGCATGAGAAGTAAGTCTTGCATCCCCTCAGTGGGGAAATTAGTATGTCTGTCTGTATTTTGAAATAATTTATTGAAGGTTTGGGGTTCTTCTGGCTCCTGTACATTTTGATTACCTAGATGCTGTGATGTTCTGAAGACTTCTTAATGTTTAAAGTAATTCCTACGCAGCATCACTTTTTGTGTTTTTCAGTTCTTCTACTGAAGAATTGAGTGGAGCAGGGAGGGGGCGGCAACTGTGAAATTGCATCCAATGTAACTGGATTGTTTCTTTTTGTAACTCTTCTAGTGTAAACAAATCACACAGCATCATGGCAGCAGACTCTATGGAAATTGACGATGCTTTGTACAGGTAAGAATATCTGATTTTTAAGTGTTCCTCATGACTTTTCAGCAACACTTAGGTTTACATACAGTAATGTGAAAGACAGCCTGAAAACACTATCTGCTGCCTGTTAGGTAAAGTTGTGTGTACTGGTATTGCAGTGTCCCTTCTGTTGTAAGACAAAAAACCCAAAGTGTTCAGCAGGTGAAGTGGAACCCACTTCTTGCCAAGTTAGTGTGAGAACTGGTTGAATTGAAGACACAGTCCATCATTCTGTAAAACTGCTGCTTTACCAGTCTCATAACTGGTGTTTTGTGACCATTATTAGTATTTGACCAGTAAAACGCATAGGTAAATACTACGGAGTTGTACGAAGCTCCGATAGTATCAATAATGTGTGCTTTTTGGACAACAGGAATACTACTTCTCCTGTTTGTAATATGGATTTTCTTTCTGCCTTTAGCTTGTTTCCCCTTTGACAGAGTAGATATTCCTCTCTTTTTCCTCATCTTCTTTCACTACCTTTTTGCTTTCCTGTTCAGCATTATGTAATTTATCTCTTTCATAATTTAATTTATTTCTTAGTTTTTGCCACACTTTTCTGTCCTCATGAACATCTTCAGTATCTCTTTTATCCTCCAGACTTCAGGGTGTGGGTTTTTTCTTTTTTTTATTTTATTTTTTTTATTTTTTTTATTTTTTTAATATAGATTTAAAAAAAAAAATAAAATTATTTTTGTTTTAATTTGTTAGCTGGAAATAGCTTGAGATCACTTGACCTGGCACTAGTTCAGAGAGCCTGTACTGGAACAAATGGTATCCCTGGAAAAACATGGTGGGATGAAAAGCTTGACTGTATCTTGTTTTGATCTGAATTTGTCTTTGCTGCAGTCGCCAGAGGTATGTTCTTGGAGACACAGCAATGCAGAAGATGGCTCAGTCCCACGTATTCCTGAGTGGTATAGGTGGTCTTGGTGTTGAGATTGGTAAGTTAGGTAACATTTATTTAAGCAGACGCAAGCGTATGTTAATGCACTGTCCTAGAATACTTGTAAAGGTTCATTTAGGTGTAATAAGCATGTCTGAAACATCCAAATGAATTTCTGTGTGCATGATGCATGTGAGTAACATAGCAGATGCAGGAAAGATCCTGGACTTTTCTCTAGTAAGCTTTTTACTAGTACAACATTTGAAATTTTACTTTAAAATGTCCTTCTGTAGGTCACATCACTTTACCCAAAATCTTGTGTATTGGGTGAAGCTTGAGGGTGGATAATCCAAGTTATTCCTTTAGGCATCAGTATCAATGCGTGTAATACCGGAACAGCTGTAGCCTGAATTATTCCCATGTAGGAAATGGTGGGATAGAAGGTCAGAGAACAGATGCAATTTGGTGAAAAATGCCGAACTGCCCTGGTGCCAAGAGACTCCTTAACAATATCCTTTACTCTTTATGAGCCAGACTTATCTTGGCTCATTCTTACCTGAAGTATTACCCTTTCAGTGGGCTTTAATGGTACTCTGGACCAGATGCCAGAGCAGAATCATGGGGTTTTGCAGTTTATTGTCATTAGTGTCTCTGTAATTACGGTTGTGGGATGAACAGCTGACAAATGACAAATGTGAAGAGCTTTTTTAACCTTGCTCATATTACTTGGCTTTCAGTGGTGCTGTAGAATGCTTGAGGCAAATGTAAAAGAGAACAACCCCTTAAGCTGTGAAGTTCTTAGCAATGACATACTATTATTGTCCACCCATGTAACTATTCAACTACAGATTTGCAAGAAATTTGTATCAGTCCTTCTCTTTCTTTTTTTTTTCTTTTTCAGCCAAAAACATAATTCTGGCTGGGGTAAAGGTATGTAAAATAGTTCTGTTGTGTATTCTTGGATGAGCAGGAGAAAAAGGGACTCCATTATTAGCTAGCTGATCTTCAGTTTCTGAAACTCTTTCACTAGAAGAATTGCAAAACATTTGAGGACCTGGTTGTGAAAACTTTTGATTATCTAGATGTTCTAGGGGTCCCATCCAAGACTCATGTCCACTGCACTCTAAAATACCACGTAGTATTTTAGCCAGCTGCTGATCGGACACTGAATCCTTTTGTACAAAAGTAGCCTCTCCTAAATGGCGTGGTATAAACTCAAAAGACAAACTATTCAAACTATGTTATCCTATTCTGTCATCCATCAGAATCCTTTTGTGTAGACATTAGAATGGTTGGATGTTTTAATCCAACAACTGCTTTTGTGTTGCTGGGATTAATTTTATTAGAGAGAAGCCTTTCAAAACTTTCTTCCAATTAGAAAAAACGAACTTGTTTATAATTTTGGGAGTCCATTAATTTACAAATTGGAATTGCCCCTTAATGCCAGTGCAGCAAAAATCATCCTTGATATTTAAATGCTGTCATCATGCAAGATGAGAGGGAAAATGCGTAATGAACTGCATATGCCAGATATGTTTCTGTCACTCAAACAGTAAGAGTCGTCTTGTAAAAGAGGTTGGAGGAGCTTTTTCTTATACATGGTACAATTAAACCTTATGCAGTTCTAGTCCTCCAGCATTTTATGTGGGGCTTAATCCATCCTTTCGGGTACTATGACCATATATGCTTCTTCCAGTAAATGCTTTTTGCCTAACTTTCTTAGGCTCTTACAGTTCATGACACCAAGCAGTGCACAAAATGGGATTTGGGGATCAACTTCTTCATCCATGAAGATGATATTACCAGTCAAAGGAACAGGTTGGTGAAGTCTTTGGAGTGAGGGAGAACTGAACTTGACTAGGATTAAGTTTCAGCAGGAGCAAAAATTACAGTTCATTGTCCAAGAGCTACTAATACATATCAATTACTTGTTAGATCCTTCCCGTGGAGTTACTGGCTTTGAGTACAGTGCCCAGGTAGGTATTGGGGAAAGCCTAGGTTGGGGCTGGAGTTCTGAGTCAAAAATCTCACTTCTTACAGCTGGGAGCTTGTAATTTAAATGTAATAGTGGGGACCTGGGTGCGTTTCTTCCTTGGGCTTTCTCAGCCACCCGTGCGAGACTAGAAAACACCTATGACACCAGACCATCACTGAGTCCTGTTGTATATTGGACAGAGCTGTTTTTCCCAGACCTGCTAGAAATTTAAATATGAACAAATGAATTGGCGATTGTTGCCAGGAGACTTCCTGAGGGACTCTTGTAGAGCATGTGTGGTATGAAATTCTGTATTGAAAATACAGTTTTGTGGAAGCATAAAAAACATTAAAGATGCTGTTCTTTCAGGGCTGAGGCCACACTTCATCATATTGCAGAACTCAATCCATATGTCCATGTAGCAGCATCAACTGTGCCACTAGATGAAACCACAGATCTGTCTTTTTTAAAGCAATACCAGGTATGTCACTCGTAAAGCAGTTGTATGTGATATTTTGCACAAACAACTTGGATTTTTTTATATAATAAAATAAAAACAAACTTTGACATACATTTTGAGATGATGTAAAGAAAGAAGTAGGGCTTGTATATGGACTAATGAAGTGGTTGTGCTTGTTGTTTCCAAGGCTGAACCAGTGGGTTTGTTTCTCCTAGCACTTTCTTACTACAATTACTATGGAATTTACTATGACAAAAAATAGCTAAGCAGGATTGTCATACAGTTGTTTTGTTGTTGTTCGAAGGTGAAACTGTGACATTTTTTGCAGCTACATAGCACAGATGTTCTACGTATTTTTTTTGTGCTGTATTCCAGCCAGTAGAAACTCAGGGTATATAATTGGAAAGATAATTTATGTATATATGTATCTAATGAAACGTAAGCTCCTCTGCGGTGGAATGAGGATGTTTTCAGTTATTCAGTCAGCTGTCTCCTCCTTGTGTGTATGGCTCAGTCTGAGTTGGGAACTTTTACTGTGTGGCTATCAGTTATACCCAAGTTCACCAAGTTTGAGTGTCCCAGCTCTAATAAGCCATGTATAACTGATTGGGACACAGGGCATATGCTTTACAACCCAATACTATCCTAAACTTTAAAAGAATGTTTGCAGAAATTGTATGTCTGCAATTCGATGAGCACCAGTACTTGAAGCTTGTGCAGACTTCTTAGTGTGTGCTGATGAGAATCACTTGTGTTTGTTTTGCTAACTTTAATCTTAAAATTCAATATCTGCATTTTCTCTGAGGTTATCCATAACTGTTTTCATAAGTATGCTAATTACGTTTTGAGTTTCACAGCTATGGTAAATAGGAAAAAAAAAAAAAAAAAGAGTTAGAATTTGTGGTTGCTCTTGCTCATCTTGTTTCCAGAACTTGTGGAACAGTGTAAGCCATCTGTTCTAATGTGTAACAAGAAAACTTACTTAAAACTGCTTTCTCTGTCATGTGTGGGGGAAAGGACTCAGGACACCTGAGTAACTTAGTGTTAGTACTACTTTTTTCACAGCCTGAGGATGTTGATTGCTTTAGGTGTCTTAGATTTATTTCTGTTCTTGTTCACAGTGTGTCATATTGACTGAAGTAAGTCTGTTGCTGCAGAAGAAGATTAATGACTTCTGTCATGCTCAGCAGCCACCTATTAAGGTAATAGAAAAATTAAACACATGAGTAATCTGTACAGTAAGCAACATGTTCTATCCAGAAATGGAGAAAGCTGGTTATGAGGTATATAGTTCTATGCAGATAGCATGTTGATGGATCAGCATGAGTCTTGGGAGTACGCTGCTGCTACGCTACATGTGTCTGGCTACTCTGTACATGTCTGGTGTGATCTGGATACCAGCCCAGATAACCACAGCTTGGTTCTTAAAAAGAAAAAAAAAAAAAGTTCTGTTAAAGAAATAATTTTCACCATTAATTCATAATTGTTCTGAAAGAACATGCTGAAACTGACTGTAACAGTAGTAGAAATGACAATATTTCACTGTGTGTTGGTGTGATTCCTGGTTTTTGTGTAGGGGTTCTGAAATGCTTGTGCTGGTTCAAAGTCTGTCATGAAGATATATATATAGTAAGTGGCCTAGGTGCACATGACAGGTTTCCACCATAGAAGTTAAACCTGCTAGTCCTGGACAAGGTTGAGTGTGAGAGGTCATTTTTTTTGGCTTGTGCTGTTTTAGGGATACTCATGATTTTTACTTTGTCTTGTAGTTCATCAGTGCAGATGTATATGGAATATGTTCACGTCTGTTTTGTGACTTCGGTGATGAATTTGAAGTGCTGGATACAACGGGAGAGGAACCAAAGGAGATCTTCATTTCAAACATAACACAAGTAAAGGATCAAAGTCATTGTGTTGCTTGAATTTTTTTATAATGACTTGTTATTGGCTATGTGACCAAGCAGAGTGTTTCCTTTCAGCAGCCTGCTAAGCAGTTGAAAATTGGCAGTATAGCAGAGGCAAACAAAGTTACTTCATTCTTGTGTCTCAATCAAAACCAGTCAGGGATAATGTACTAACATTGTAGAGCGCACTGATGCCTCCTGGTCATTACTTACAACATAACATCAAAATATTGAGTATTTTTCTTTTTTGAGAAAAAATGAGGAGATGCAGAGAGAAGAGGATGTAACCTTGGTGTGGGAATAGTTTAAATCTTCTAAGGAAGCCCTGAAATAGGCATGAAAATAGCCCTTTTTTTGTGAGAAACTACAGCACATCTAGAGGAGGACTACTGGAATGATCAAGGGAATTGAGAGCCTGTTTTGAAAAGAAATTTAAGGGTTTGTTTTAACCTACCAAAGCAGAGGCAATGAAAAGAGGAAGTATTATTACTAATAATTCCAGTGCAGAATGTTAGAGAGGGTGTCCATTTGATCCTGTATTATTGTTTTATAAGTGGAAATGACTCTGAACTCTGGAAGTCCAGACTAGAACCTCACTCATCCAGTAACAAGTCTTTCGTCATACGTCCAGTCTAGATGTAATAATCAAACTAGAAGGGATTGTAAAGCAAGTTGGGTTTAATCTGAATTAAAGCTCATGGTTTGGGTTGCCTGTTTTTTGATATCTTTAAAAGGGAACGGATGATTTGATTGTTCTCATTAATTTTATAAAGAGTACGCAGTTGTTTCATGGGTTGTGCTGATTGCCTGCCAAGTCAAGGAATTCATATATATCTGTATATACATCCTGTGATTCATGATCTGATACTAGAGTTTAGTGTATCCTGCTTCCATTTTCTGAAGTGTAAAACTGATCGGAATTACACCTCAATACCAAAAACACCATCAAGTGGCTATTCTTGCCCTGTGGACAGGGTCAAGATGATATTCTGTCCCTAAATCAGTGAAGAATTTTCTCTGGTCAACTCATTTGCCATTCTCCACGCCACAGAGAATGTAGTCCACTGTAATTAAGTTTTATGCTACTTAACTGAAATATTTCTAATATTTGAGAGCTCAGGAAGGGCTGGCAGGAGACTTTACAGGCCAGGCTTGCTGCAAATTTACTGTGTTACAGCCTGAACTGCACCACAGGGTCTTGGTGAGCTGTCCTCATGCTGCAGAGTGGTGTCTCTGTGCATGGGAGGTTGGCATGACATCCTGTAACAGGATGAGATGTCTGAGATTCCTGCAAGTGTAAGCTTGCTTGTTTGTGGTCCTCTTGAGGCCACGGCTTTCCTGTATTTAAGGATGTCCACCTCTGTAAGCTTCCTAACCTTCAAGAATGAGTTTGGAGTGTCCTTTTTAAGGAGATGAGATGAAAGGGAAGCATGGAGTATTAAGGACCATTCACAAGACTTCGTTTCTTAATGTCTGTAAAAATTTTTTTGTACTTATAGTCTATTATTGGCTTGGAAAAAGGAGGTAAATTTGCTACTGCTTCAGAACAGAACAATGAATTTGACTGCTAAGAACTAACAAATGCAGTTTGCTGATATGCTGAGAATTGTAAAAATGAGAGTCTGTTGTGCAAACACTGTTAAACTGAAAATAACAGGACTGAGAAGGTTATCATAGGTAACTCCCTTGTTATGGCAGAACTGAGGTGCTAAGAGTATTAGAGGCCGCAGTTTCAACAGACAAAAAGCTATGTGTGTACGATAAAGCATGTCTCCTTTACACACTACACTTTCCTACTTGCTAATTTTGCCATTTGCACTTTCAGTCAAATCCTGGTATTGTCACGTGCCTTGAAAATCATCCACACAGACTTGAAACAGGACAGTTCTTAACCTTTCGGGAAGTTAATGGAATGTCATGCTTAAATGGATCCACACACCAGATAACAGGTAAACTGTTGCTGACTGATTTGCATGGTATTTCTGTTTTAGCTCACTGTAGTGTCAGTTACTGTAGCCAGAGTGCTGAGTTGTGCAGACCTCTAGTGAGCTTGCACAAAAAAAATTGCCTTCTGGTGCAGAGGTCTTTCTAGTGTTGTCTTGACTCCTTTTCCATTTAAAAAAGTCTTTTCAAATTCATCTTGCTGCTTGAGGCTAGTAGAAACTAGTTGGCAGTGTCTGAGGTTACCATTAATAGGCTGCTGATGAAACTTTTTTTTTTTTGGAGGATCCTGTAGTGCCTGTGCTTCTGTCATGGTTTTGGACTAAATTAATACCACTGTGTGTGTCGCTGTTTGCCTTGTAGTTTTTGGGTGACAATTTTAAGTGTACAGGGATGCATGGACATCACTCTGTTTCTAAGCATGCTTTTAAAGTGATTCTCATGATTTGTGTTTACCCTGCTTTGGTCTACATTGTGCATGTCTCAAGGCATACTTCTTGGTTTGTTTTGGATGGTGGGGAATTGCCCAGTTCCCAGCCAAAAGGCCTGCTTGTCTGAAGCAGAAGAGAAAACGGGTGGGTGGGGGTTGTTAGTTTGTTTTTAATTATTTTGTGATCTGAGGCAAGAACAGTACTCTTGAAACATGTGGTTGAGTCTGTTTTCTGTGGACCCTTTTGTTTTGCTACTGCCGATGCTCTGTTCAGTTCTTTCCTGTTAATCATAACCCAGGTTTTGGTTTCAGTTTTGCATGAATTAACAATTTCTGTGTCTTGCTTTATCTGAATGATGCTCCAGGTGGTATGAGAGGAAAGATGTGACTTAAATGCTCCAGCTGCCCTTTTCAGTTGCCTGTTGTTGTAGTCATGGGGCTAAAATCCTACTCTGAGCAATATACTGGGCACTGATGTGCAGTCTAAATAAAACTCAGAGTGATTGATTTTATTTTTGTTACAGAGCTGTGGTCATCAGAATTTGTGTTAAATCTGCTGCCACTTTAAAATGCTTATTTCGTAACAGATCATGTGAAACTAATACTTTAGCCCAGAAACTGGCAGAGAAGGACAATCCCGTTAGGAGGATCAGCTGTGTTTATGCTTTCAAAGCAAGGTTGCACACTACAAAATTACAGCATATAAAGGATTGGCAAAACCCCGATTTATTGTATATGGAATTGTAGTATCCAATGACACTTTTAATTATCAGTCACTGTTTATTCTGTTTTCAGTGGTGTCACCTTATTCCTTCACCATTGGCGATACGTCAGATATGGAGCCTTACTTACATGGAGGCATAGCCATCGAAGTGAAGATACCCAAGATGTTTTACTTTGTAAGTGTGTGCTTGATGTAGGTTCTTGAGTGTTAATGGTCAGAGCACTGGAAGCTAAGTTCAGCGCATAAATTATTTGATTACCCATGATTTGGGTTTGCACTAATTTTATTGGGTAAGAACAATTATACCAATTTACTAAATTGTACAGAATAGGAAGTACTTCAAAGTTAGCTGCCAGTGTAGAGAAAAATAAATTTATGGGCGGCCTATACCTTCACTGCTGGGGACTCCATGAAGGATCCGGCCAAATATGAGCCAGCAGTGTGCCTAGGTGGCCAAAAAGGCCAACAACATGCTGGCCTGTATCAGAAATTATGTGGCCAGCAGGACTAGGGAGGCGATTGTCCCCGTGTACTCAGCACTGGTGAGGCTATACCACAAATACAGTGTTCAGTTTTGGGCCCCTCACTACAAGAAGGACATTGAGCTGCTGGAGCATGTCCAGAGAAGGGCAATGAAGCTGGTGAAGGGTTTGTAGCACAAGTCTGATGAGGAGCGACTGAGGGAACTGTGGTGGTTTAGTCTGGAGAAGAGGAGGCTGAGGGCAAACCTCATTGCTCTCTACAACTACCTGAAAGGAGGGTGTAGCGAGGCTGGGGTCAATCTCTTCTCCCAGGTAACTAGTAATAGGATGTGAAGAAATTGCTTGAAGTTTGCCAGGGGAGGTTTAGATTGGGTAATAGGAAAAATTTCTTCACTGAAAGGGTTGTCAGGCACTGGCACAGGCTGCCCAGGGCAGTGGTGGAGTCCCCATCCCTGGAAGTATTTAAGAGACGTGTAGATGTGGTGCTGAGGGACGTGGTTTAGTGGTGAATTGTCAGTGCTGGGTTAATGGTTGGGTTGATGATTCTTGAGATCTTTTCTAATCAAGGCTATTCTATGATTCTAAGGTCTATGAATATGTGGTTTCTTGGTGGCCTTCTGAGAAAGAGACAGTTGGATGAATTTGTATGAGAGGGATTTCAAGCTACAATGCTATGTGCCTTTTTGGGCCTGCAAAAAAATACATTCTGACTGCTCTCAAATGTTCTTCTAAAAAGCTGGGAGCGACAACCAGCTGCTTCTGATACGAGAATGCACAGCTCAGTATCTTGTCTCTGTGAAACAGTAGCCTCTTTTTCTTCCTCAGGGGGAAAGTTCTACAAGCGAACAGCCAGTTTCCTGTAAAAACTCTGGTAGCCAACCTCAGAGCAGTTTGAGATGGGTCTTGCCACTAGGATGTGAAACGTTGCCCTGACCATTTTTTATTGACAAACCTTTCAGTAGGCGATTATTTTATGCATCTTTTGTGGCATTAATAATGGAGAGAGTAATAGCCATGCTTGTAAGGAAGGATATTTGGTTCTTTATCTCTCCAGGAAGTATATTGTTTTGTCAGGTAGCAGTAACTGGCATGTCCTCAAGTGGGTGTTTTGTTATCATGAATTCTGTTTTTCTAGGAACGGTTGGAGAAGCAGATAACACATCCATTATGCCTTGTTGCGGATTTTAGCAAGCCTGAGGTAATTGGCATGTGGGGGTTTGGGCATAAGTGCTTTAATGTTAAAACTACATGGAATGTAATTTGCAGCTTTATGTGTAGAACAATATAATTTCCTAACTATTCTGTAGTAGTTAAATATCAGTTTAAAGTGTGAAGTAAGAGTGGGGTATCTGTGTGACCAGAATATATGTGATGGTTTAGGTCACTATAGAGGCTTGTTATCCATGATTTGCACCAAGTATATTGTAAATGCATAGCTCAGCCACCTCTGCTGTTTGAAATCTCATTTTTTTAATGTCTTCAATTCATGGGAGTGTAAATTTTGCAAGTGACATGATTTTTCCTGTATTTAATGATGTTTGGTAGATAAAAATCACACTGGCATCAAAGCTACGATAATCAGAAAAAGTTGATCATAGGTTGGTTGGAAACTGGAATTAACAGTGTAAGAAGAACTTTTTTTTTCTCTGAAAAAATGATTCAGAGGTATCTTTAAAACCTGAGAGGAAGTTAGCAGTATTTGCCTCCCACACAATTTTAGTTAAGTGTTATGGACACGTGAGGCATGTAAGTCTTGAGCTTATTAAAACCTTAAACTAAAAAATGTTCATCTAATGATTTTTTTGTTTGTTTGATAATGTTGACTTGCCTGTTCAAATTTTGAGCTTTTGACCCTTAATGCTGGGCTTTGGTATTGATGTTTGACAAAATGCAATGCATTCTAATGTCTAGGTAAAAGAAGGTTACAGCATTGTCCTATTTCAGCACTAAATTCTTTTGGGGACTCTTTAGTTGGCCTTAGTTGAAGTGGATGCTGAATGTGTGTGAAGGGTATTCCATCACTACCAAGTAATACTTTATGACCCCAGTTTTTACAAAACATTATTGTAAGATATTTCAAATTCACTTTTTAATGCTATTTAAAAATTTTTTTGGAGCGGTGTGGTTAAAGGACAAGGAAGTGAAATGGTAACAGAAGAGTTCAAACAGTTCCTTTTGTTTCCTTCAGTTTTCTCGAGTTTGTAATCGATCAACAGCTATTGTTGTTTTAACAGGCACCTTTGCAGATCCATGTTGCCATGCTTGCCTTGAACCACTTCCAGGAGAACTTTGGTCGTGGACCGAACATTGGGTAATGCAGCAGTCTTGTGTCTGCTAAGCCTTGAATCGGACAGATCCCCCCTTTTATTGTAGTTGCTGGTCTGATGTGCAGCCGGGTACCTTGTCTGTCTGGTACTTAATAGACAACATAGAAATGAAAAGTGGAAATCTAGATGTAAAATGTTACCTAATGCATGTCTGGGTTTGTAACAGGCACTTTCTGGGCCCAGGTAGACAGAATATCCTTCTGGAGGAAGTCCTTCTCTGTTCCAGTTTTTTCACGTTGCGGGGTTAATATGGAAAAGTTGTTCCAGTGATTCGTGAATTATCCTGTAGCTTATGGATATAAAAAAAAAAAAGTCTCAAGGATTTGATTTTTCATTTTCTTTTTTTTTCCCCCTGTAATTCTTGATGTGCATAATTTTGAGTTAAACAAGACAAAACTGCTTACAAAGTACAGATTTTAAGACTGGATTTCCACATAGGCTTCTCCACTGAGACTCCTTCATGAGCTAACCGTAGCATTTAGAAATGCATCTTTAATACTCACTATTAAAGCCAATATATATTTCCAAACTCTTCCTATGTTTCCAGTGCTTTTTTTTCCTAGATTGATTATGCTTCTAGAAGGACTCTGTAATTTTTAAGTGATCATCATTGTTTCTGCTCTGGTGTCTAGATGCCTTCAAGATGCTGAGGAAATGCTGAAAATAGCCGTGTCTATAAGTGAAACACTGGAAGACAAAGTAAGGAATCATTGTCATTATGTGCAATTTTTGATGCACTCATTTACTTGCCTGAAGGTCATGCTTTAGTTGTTGGCCCTTGTTCTGATCTTTGTATCCACCTTTAGAGGGATTAGCTGGCTTTCTGAAGGCCATGCAAGGAAATGGAATGGTGTTTCAGCATGGTTTCAACTGAATGTTCATCTGACATGAAAGCTGAATCCTGTTGCTGTGTAAATCCAATTTTTAGATAAATGTATATTACAAGTACAGGGTATACAGTGCTTCTGTCTTGGCTGGAAAACCTTTGCAAGTTGGAGTGAAATAATTCATCTGTCTTTTACTGAAGAACAATAATGTGTGACACTGTCAGTCATTGGCTTGCTCAATTCAAGGTATAAATCTGTTATTATGTCTTATTTTTCAGCCTCAGGTGAATGGAGATGTAGTGAAATGGCTGTCTAGGACTGCTCAGGGATTTCTAGCTCCTCTGGCTGCAGCAGTGGGTGGTGTTGCTAGCCAGGAAGTCTTGAAAGCAGTAACAGGAAAATTTTCTCCATTGCAGCAGTGGGTAAGGCTGTCTTTGCTTTTGGATCTTTATTTTGACAGTGATGTTATGAATGTATGGCTTTGTGTAAATACTGTATGGTCAAAATAGCCTGAACAATTTCTATAACAGGAAAAAAAAACCCAAACAAACCAACTTGAGACTGGATTTAGGAAAAAATATAATGTTTTTATGTGTACAATAGAAGTGCAGCCAGTTTTAGTTAAAATTTTCATGTTTGAGGTTCAGACATCACATATTTTTTCCCACAAGAAAGGAAAGCATTGGCGCCTCAGTGCATGGCTGCAAAGTTATGATATAGTCCAGATGCCAGCTTAAGGTACTCTACATAAGAATAGTGCTTTCAGACTCCCAGGATAAGTGTCAGAATAAAGTTAGATTTGAAAACTTTGCAGGCTGGAGGAGTAAGATGCCTGTCAGAAGTTGAAAGCTGGTGGTTCACGTTTCGGTGAGCCTTTTTTTTTTCCCCTCTCTGTCCAGGTGCTTTTTCCTGTCCAATAAAATTGTGAACTGTAGGGAACTGAATGCTGTATAGTCTTTCACTGACAGTAAAAACTTAGTCTTCTAAATTTCTAGACTCTGTTCTACATAGAAAATACTTACTTTGCTTTTTAAACAAAAATAACATGAATGTTTTTCACAGGTTTTTATTGTTGTGTGTTTTTTTTTCTTTTTACAGCTATATATAGATATGTTAGACATTGTAACACCTCTAGAAAAGATGAGCTCTGAAGAATTTGACCCACGGTAAATATAGCTATTGTGCTGGTTTATGTACTGTTCACAACTGAGTCTCAAGCAGGCGCAGATGTCTTTTAAAGTTAGTTCAGTGCCATTTGCTGGGAGGGGCATGTTTGGGGTTGAGAATGTGTGTACTATTTCGGTATAGAAGGAATAGGAATTACAGGGAACTCTGTCTGATGTTCTTTGTTCGTGTGCAATTTGGCATCAGTGATGCTACCATGATAAATGGCAACTTACTAGTCTTCTGTTCTTGTCCCCTGTGCCTGCATAGGGGTGATAGGTATGATGCTTTGAGGGCCTGTATCGGAGATTCTCTGTGCCAGAAACTGCATGATTTGAATGTTTTCTTGGTGAGTATCACTGACACTGTTACACTTTTTGCAAATGCTTTGTTGATACAACTAAAGTCCATTGTCCTCAAAATAATGAGAGCAAGCCCTGATGATATGTGCCACTGCAGAATAAATGGCCCAAAATTGTAATGGGGCTTGTCTCTTATACTTCATGCTTTTCACTTATGTTTCTGACTCAAAAATGTAATTTTCTTTAGGTTGGATGTGGAGCGATAGGCTGTGAAATGCTAAAAAACTTTGCACTTCTTGGTGTTGGTACTGGGCAAGACAAAGGACTAGTAAGTCACCTGTTAACTACATTTTGCATATTAAAAAGTAATACGACAAGGAATAACTCAATAATTAGACTACTTAAAAATGTTAAAAGTCTAAGCCTTACTTCAGTTTGATTTCTGTGCAGAGGGTAAAATGGCCTCAGCACAGAGTAGAAATAGTATGCAATTAGAAGCAGAAGACACTTGGAGCAGCCTTGCTGTATTTTGATTTTAAACCAAAATTTAATCAGTCAGTATAGGCAGAGCTGTTAACCACAGTGGATGCCAACAGGAGTGCTTTGTTTTGACAAATTTGTGTAGAGATTTCATCAGTTTTATTGCTCAGTTCTACACTTAAATTGTAACTTCAGCTGTTGCTTTTGCCCCTTCTGACTTAGGTTACAATTACAGATCCGGACTTGATAGAGAAATCCAACCTGAACAGGCAGTTTCTTTTTCGACCTCGTCACATACAGGTAGGCTTTCTTGATCAATAAGCTTTCTGGACTATCTTTCTGTTTCCCTTTCCTGTGTCCCCACCAAGAGCTCAACTTGTGAGTATATGTACTTCTGTCCAGAAAAGACCTAAAGGCTGTAATGAAATCTAGTAACTTTTAAAACGATATCTAGAACTACATTGGCATCCTACTTACCACTAGTATCAGTTGAGTAAAATTGGCTGGTCTGATCTTCCTTTGTACTAGTTTCTTTGACTAATGAAATCTCTTGAACTTGAGAATCAGATAAGGAATGCTGTGTTCTATGAGAAACTGCCATGGGGTAATATGCCAGAAATGCTTTCCTGTACCATTGAAATTTGAGGAGAATAAAATGACAAAAAATAGACAACTCTAGCAGAAGTGTTCTCAATAGAAGAGCTACTACTAATGGAACTTGACCAAAGTTGCTGTCTTCTGACTTAATTCAGTCCTCGTTAAGCTGGTAAACGGCTTGGGGAAAAAAAAAGGGTACCTTCAGTAAACGCACAATACAGAAACTGTTAATTCCTTAGGAGAAGAAAGAATATCCCTATACTTGCGAACACAGCACAAAATAAATAAGGTGGCTCAGATCTTGACAGCAATCGGGAAAAGGGATTCCCCTGCCCAAAACCCCGCAGTTGAATTTTCTGCCTCCTGTTTATGTCTAGCAAATCTGAGAACAGATTGTGTTTTGGATGGATAGATAAATGGAAATTGAGCTCTGCAAGCTTTCAGAAGCTTGTCTGTCTTGAGTTCCTCTGTTGTAAGTGCTGATCCCTAGATAATTGAATGTAGTATTTTAAAATGGATAGAAGTGTCAGGTAGGTTAAGAACCCTATTTCGGTTTATCTTCTGAAATTGACTTTGTGTGGAATGCCTTGCAGTAATGTGTTTATCCACAGGTGTTTGATGTCTATACTGCATAGACATAGACACGGTAACTAATGGCTTTATCCTCTGACAGTCATTAACTGCTCCTTTCTTATGGCATTTTGAGAGCATGAGAGGCAGCATGTGGCATCAGTTGCAGTTACTCAATACACTTCTGCTCCATTTAAGCACTTTCACCTTATGGTCTCTAACACAGTAGTTTAAATAAAACTAGATTAATAAGATGTTTAATAGTGGGGGGGTTAATGATTAAAGAATTTCTTTTATTGTATGTTTTGCATACTAATGTTTCTATCAGTGAATTGTTGTCTGATCAGCAAATGAAGTCAATACTTCTGTGTCCCAGATCTTTATCTGAATATTGTTGAGATATATATGTATTTACACTTTCAGAAACCTAAAAGCTATACTGCAGCAGAAGCAACTCTGAACATAAATCCTTACCTAAAGATTGACTCGTATATTAATAAAGTTTGCCCAGCCACTGAGAACACTTTCAGTGATGAATTCTATACCAAGCAAGATGTGATTGTGACCGCTTTGGACAACGCTGAGGCAAGGAGATACATTGATAGGTAGGCTGTGGGAAAGGAAGTGAGGGCTGCTTTTCGCATTCTTACATGAACTCTGCTTCTGTATTCTTAATCTTCCTGGTCTGCAACTGCTTAGAAGATCTTATAGCAAATTGCTCAGATTTATCTTGCTCCTTCAGAGGGATGCTGGCTGGGGGGAGGACGAGGTTTATACTTGTGGTAGAAACCAACTCTACTGTTGTGCAACTGCCATTGTTCACATGGCAGAGAGCCTTGGAGTGAGTTCTTGGAAATGAATAGCTGTGAAGGTCTGATGAGGGGGAGAATACTGTGACAGTCTTAAGGTTGAATTATTTATGCTGAATACATATTTAAATTTATAAGTAGAGATGTTTACATTTAAAAATAATTACTAATGCTCCTAATCCAGGTAGGCTCAGGTTTATGGTGTCCTGATCAAACTTGAAATAGCTCTTCATATTTAATCTCTTCTTTTCCCAAGTTTGAAGTAAGCTTTCCACTCTTGTGAACAGTGGCTAAGATCAATTCTGGTTACACTCCAGTAATGCCTGCAAGGCAAGAGTGTAGTGATTGTGCTGTATTCTGATAGTCTGTGTCTTTCCATGTCAGTCGTTGTGTAGCAAACCTGCGTCCTCTTATAGACTCTGGAACTATGGGAACAAAAGGACACACGGAAGTTATTGTGCCCCATCTGACAGAGTCCTATAATAGTCATGTAAGTGTTTCAAGACCATCGCTTACTTTCTGTAGCTAGTCCGATAATGCCTTCTGATTCTTTAATTGTTTATGTATCTGTGGCCTATTAATAAATGGCCTATTTGAGTTGCTGAAGATCAGTACTATTAGGAAATAATTACTTCCTTGGTTTCTGAAGGAAAGCTCACAGGAAATAAAATTTGACTAGACTGGAGATATCATGTCTGCTACCTAGCTGATGATTACACCTAGGCCAATAATTAAAAGCAACTACTATACGAATCATGAAACACAAACTTTGGCACAAGTCCTAATTCTGAAGTGTTTCCAAGGAACTGACTTTTTTTTTTTTTTTTTTTTCCCTTGAAAACTCCCTTCTAAATAAGAATCTAATCCCACAGTCGCATTGCAAACTGGTTTTATATTTGTGGGTTTCTTTCTTGGAATTACATTCTGCCTGCTCATTCTGTTCTTGGTAACTATCACCTCCACAGGCAGGTATGAGAAACAAGCCTCTGCAGTAGGAATTACTGCCATTTTTAAAAGGATACATAACAGTTTTGTTTGAATGGGGAAGGGGGAAATGAGCCTTCAAATTCTTGCAGTATCCCTCTGTTTAAGCGGTTGTGAAACTGCCTTTACAAGATAGAAATTCACTGGTTGAGAACACCATGAAATGGTGTCACGTGGACACAGAGACAGGATTTTGAGCAGCCTAACGGTCTTGCTAGGGTGCACAAAGAAAGAAGTCTTACTGGCCTTGAGTGAAAAGCCATATTTCATCCTGAGGGTGTATGTGAATGGAAACTGCATGTCTTGGAAAAGCTGGCTGGCATTGTCTTCTGTAGTTTGTGTTTTAGAGTTTGGCTTTGCTTTCCAATGTTGAGTTTAGACTGTTCTTCATGAACAGGAAGTATGTGTTAGTGCTGATAAAACAAATTTTGTTCTAAGCATGAATAAGCCACATTTTATTTTATAACAGTGGAGTGGAGTTTTAAAGTTATATAGTCTAGAAATTCTTGGGGCTATTATTAGCAATAAACTTGAGTAAGCCTGCATTTACATGCAACTCTCCTTAATTACAGCGGGATCCACCAGAAGAAGAAATACCTTTTTGCACCTTGAAGTCTTTCCCAGCTGCCATTGAGCACACAATACAGTGGGCAAGAGATAAGGTAAGGGAATAAACTTACTGGTGTTCAGCACAACTTAATGTGTATTTGGAAAGGTGAGTGATCTGATACACTTCTTGCAAAATGCCATATTTGTTCTTCTTATTTTCTAGTTCGAAAGTTCATTTTCTCACAAGCCTTCATTGTTTAACAAATTCTGGCAAACCTATCCGTCTGCAGAAGAAGTTTTACAGGTAGGGGAATGTTGCCGGGGTAAAATACAGGTTTTAAACTAATGCTTTATGGATTTTTTTTTTATATTTAAGTTCAGTGAAATTTGGGTTATTTTCTGACTTTATTCAGAAAACCTGAAGACTTATTTGGCCAAGTCATTAGTTGATCTTTCATGGGAACAATATTTCTGTTGTGTTTCATAATTAAGAGCCAAAGTCTCATGCATGAGCTGCTTCTCTAGATCATGTGTGCTCTGTACATGATGTTGAAATATCAGAAATACTAACGCACTGCTAGCAAGTGTAAAGTAGATGTCACACTGATGTGCAACCAGCTGGGAAAGAGAAGACTTGGTATTAAGTGAATTCAACTATGTAATAAATTAGACTCAATTGCTTAATATATTTTCTTGTGAGTCTATAATGGCCTATGGTCCATAGGGCTGGGTGGAAATAAATCAAGTAGACCACAGCACCCGGGATAAAAACGCAGTGGAGAGGATCACGTAAAGGGTAATATTTCACAGTGACCCTCTGTTTCCTTTTCCCTATAACTTACTAGAAACATATTTATTGTTTGGCTGGAGCAGGAAGAATCTTGTCTGGTTTAACATTTTCATATTTCCTTCTGTATCTAGAGAATAAAATCAGGGGAGAGCTTAGAAGGCTGTTTTCATGCTATTAAAACACTCAGTAGAAGACCCCGAAGCTGGACACAGTGTGTGGAACTAGCAAGAGTAAAATTTGAGAAGTATTTTAGCCATAAGGTAGGTAAGACCTGGAAATGAGGTGGTGCTAGACTGATGAGGACTTTAGAGAACTTGGTTGCCCTAGTAACTAGGTGTCCAAGTCTTTGCACTCACTTCCATCCCTTCTTCATAAATAACAAACTGTACTTGAAACTTAAAAATGCTGCATCCCTTCCTCTTTCTAGCACTTTTAAGCCTGGTTTATTAACTCACTTCTAGTGGCTCTGTTCAGTAGTCTCTGTGCAGTTTTCTTGGCTTTTTTCCACCTGATTAGGTATTGTATTTTTCCAGAGCAGCAGGATTACTAGGTGTCTTTTACTAAAGGACAGTGGCTTTTTGTTTCCCCCACTAAACTTCTGTTACTGAACTCATCTTCATATCCCTGATTTTCTCAAAGATGTCACAGAAAGATTGCTTGAAATAAAAGCCAGAAATTCTGAGAATCTTGTCCACAGGGTTGTTTAAAACGTGTGCATGTAATTTTGTTGGAGAGATTTGATCATGGTGTTGCGTATTAATAAACATAACATATATCTGTGCGTATGGAAGCCCTGGTATTAGTTGTTACATTGAGAAAACATTGCCTTCCCAGTTGTGAATTGGTATGCAAGCATCCTAAATTGATGACAGGATGGGGGAAACACTTTGCTTGTTGGATTAAGTGTCTTTGCCATCTGACTTTGGACAGATGAGGTGACATTGTCATCTTTGTCCTGTGAATGAACGGCAAGTCACTCTGTCTAGTAGTACTTATGTCTTTAAGGTCTCCATCTTGACATAGGGATCTTAGATTTTCTCAACTCTTTAAATTACTTCAGCTATGTATTAGAATATCTTAAAAGCTGTATCAAGATTTCACATCATTACTAAAAAGAAGGCTTGATCTAGTGTGGTCATGTCAATCTGTATATGACAAATTTCTAAAGCTACTCTGGCTTTTCCTCTAGGCTCTTCAGCTCCTTCATTCATTTCCCCTTGATACACGATTAAAAGATGGAAGTAAGTACAACTGCCCCTTTTTGCCTGTTGTGAATTCATGGCATATGTCACGTGTGGCTGTTCCCGATTCCTTAGGATTTCATCTTAAGTCTGTCTTCTTACCAGGTTTGTTTTGGCAATCACCAAAGAGGCCACCTTTCCCCGTGAAGTTTGAATTTAGTGATCCATTGTAAGTATGGTACTGCCACTGATGTGTTATATGGCATCCTATATAAGCCACCTACAGCAGAAAGTGCAAGGCAATGGCTTTAAGCATTAGAAGTTGGACTGGTACTTGATAGGTATGAGTGCATGTTGTGGCAGATTTGGTGAGCTGTCTCATACTTTCACTGCAGGTAATTTAATGTTCACTGACATGGAACTGCAGGGTGCTGTGGGAAGTTCTGACATCTGATGTGAAATGGCTTAGAACAACCTATTTCTTTTATTGTATGACTACAGAATTACTGAGTTGTTGCTGTCGTGCTCTCCTGCCCCCATCTGCCCATGTCATGAAATGCAGGATGTGCCAAATTGAATTGACTACCTAAAATGACTTAGTGGAGGGACCCCTTCATCACAATTTGGGTCTGATCAAGATGGCTTGGGTATTACAGATAATTTTAAAAATTGATGTAGTTGAATGATTGAAAATCCTTTATCTGCTGCCTATCTACACCTGCTTTGAGAAATTGTCTGGATTACCATTTTTAGTTTGGGGGAAAACTGAGATAATGGAAAATATCAAAGTACGTCTGAGGTGAAGCTTTTTATTATCATATTGGTGTCATGTAAGCATTTGTAGTTGTTTTCTTGACTGCAGAGATTAAGGCAATATGGTTTTCATTAAATAACTTCACTCATCAAAGTTTGTTTAGTTTTAGGGAGGACTTCTGAGTCCCTCAAAATCTGTCATCTGTTTTGGACTGTGTGCGCTGAAGGGTGGAAATTCTGTTTCTCTGTGTGTGTTTTCAAGACCTCTTTGAATATGATTGCAAACCTTTGGGCAACTGAAGTAAAAAAAAAAACAACCAAAAAAAAAATAATTCTCTTCCTCTTCACTTCAGGCACTATGGTTTCATTGTGAGTGCAGCAAAACTCTTCGCAACAGTGTACTGTGTTCCTTTCACAGAAAAGGTAATCCGTACTGTAACAGTGTTCCCGTTGCGTAACTTGGATGTACGTGTTCAGTTTTGGCCCAATGTCCAGTTGCCAGTTCTTTCCAAGAACTGATTAAAGTGATTCTTAAAGTAATCTATATCCTTCAGCACTGGCTGTTCAGCTACTGCTTGCATTTAGTCGTCTTTATTTAAATCCTTAACTGGGAGAAAAAGTTAGTATTGTATTGTATTTTCAGTAAGCACTGAACTTGGGAATTCTTATTTTGATGGGTCTATTTCCAGTACAATGTAATAACTGAGCTGAAACAAGGTCTCTTTAAGGCTTTTTTTTTATTAAGTGTCTTAAATATGGTCTGGGAGTTTTACTTTTTGCTACTCGCAGCCTCTGTGTTGCTTATCCTTTGTTTTCCTTGTTACCCTATTTCTTTTCTAATTTGATCTTCCTGTAAGTCATGTTTACACTTCACTTCTGTTCACTTTTCAAGTGCTAGGCACTTCACACCACCCTGGTTTACTCTGGCAACTGAAATGTCGCTTGGTGTTTCAGTGATGATGTTTCACTGAAACATCATTGAATATTTTGGGATTTTTTGGTTTTGATATTCTTTGAAATGCTGCTGGATATATAATCTTTTTGTGGGTCTTTTTGAGTTGCTGTGAATTTGAATTGTTTTTCTTAAAAATTGTAACAGGATTTGTCAGAGGAAACTATTTTGAAGATTATTTCAGCTGTTAAGGTACCAGAGTTCAGACCTTCAAACAAAGTAAGTGTGATAATTAGTTTAAAGACAAAAAATAATCCACAAGCAGCGTCCCACATCTCTAGCTACTTCTTGCATTGATGCTGATGAGAAATAAATACAAAACTTGTTTTGGGGAAATATGTGTGGCATACACGACTTCTTTAACTTGATATAGCTACGGTATCTGTGTACCAAATGCTAAATGTAAGATGTGGATTTTTTTTTTTTTCCTTTTGCGAATGATCTGTTGTAGCATTGTTTTCCATGTATGAGTGTGATTGCATGTCTGCAAGCTTTTTTTTTTCTTTTCCTAAGTAGTAAAATTTTATGTCACTTCAAAGCAATCCAAAGCTAGTGTCAGTTTGTTATTTCTGTATAGCTAGTATAAAGGAAGTGTCATTATTTTTATGTTTATTTTTGAAGCGTTCACTTCAAAACAGCTGAGGCATTCTTGTGCAGAGGCTAGTATTTGTCATCATGTAAAACCAGCATATATTCCACAATGTTTTCATATTTACTTGCCCAGTAGTAACAGTTGTCTTGTGAATGCTTGCCTTGTGAGACAGAATCACAGAATGGTTAAGGTTAGAAGGGACTCCTGGAAACTGCCCAGTCCAATCCCCTTGCTCAAGCAGGGGCAGCTAGAGCCAGGTTATCAAGGGCTGTGTCACATTAGGTTTTGAATATCTCTGAGGATGGAAACTGCACAGCCACCTTCTGCGACCTGTGTTCAACCATCATCACAGCTTTGGTTGGGGTTTTTTGTTTTTTCTTTGAAGTATTTTCTTATGTTTCTTATGGGATTTTATGTGCTTCAGTTTGTGCCCATACCCCCTTGTCCTGTCACTGGGCACCAGTGAAAAGAGTCTGGCTCTGCCTTCCATACTTTCCCCCTATCAGATATTTATACATATTGGTAAGATCCCACTGAGCCTTCTCTTCTCCAGGCTGAACCATCCCAAGCTCTCTCAGCTACTCCTTGTATGAAAGATGCTCCGGTCCTTTAATGATCTTTGTGGGCGTTGGCTGGACTTGCTCCAGTAAGTCTACGTCTGTCTCAAACTGGGGAGAAAAGACTTCAGGGAAGACAGAAATCTAGTACACTTCACACTTGTGCTGTATGAAGTCCATGTGTTTTATTACTCAAGCACTGCACCCACTTGCAGGTTGTACAGACTGATGAAACTGCAAGAAAACCAGATCATATTCCAGTCAGCAGTGAGGATGAAAGAAATGCTATTTTCCAGCTGGAGAAGTCTATACTATCCAATGAAGCTCTGCAAAGTGAGTACTGCAAACTAGCTTCATAGTTTAGTAACATCTTGCAATTGCACTGCCAGCAGCATGACAGTCAGGTCTTTGGATAAAGCAGTTCTGTATTCTGCAAGAAGCAGACAGCTGATATCTAAAGCTTTCTGAAGTGCCATGCAGATAACCATACTTACTGCTTGACAATACCCTATACTTCTGTATTTCTGAGATTCCTGCAAGTTTTAGGGTTCTCTGTTATAACTGCATGTAAGTACAACCCTAATGAAAGTGAGCAGGCAGCAGGGAATTTAAGGAGGGAAAGGATGTTGGCTAGATCCCAGATGGACTGAAAGTGACGCTGGTATGAGAAGGTTGAGAGTTACTTCTTACACAAATTGATCTGAAATTATTCTAAATTGTGAAGGCTGTTAGTCTTCTTCAGCGTCTTCTAGATATGTTAAAATGAGGATGCTTGAATCTCATTTTTGTGCCTGTGTCTCCCATGCTACGGAGTCCATAGTGAAATGGTTACAGATAAACAAAGCTTATAGAGGGAATTCTCACAGAATGGAGCTATAGAGAGGTGGGTTGTATAAGAAACATCCACAGGGCTGTCCAAAATCTGTTCCTAGTTTGCAAGGAAAATAAAATTATGGAGTTCTGCTGATACTTGTTTCATTGCTCACTTCTAACAACTGGTAATGATAGGAGCATTTCTGCTTCTAGCTTAGGAAAGCAAGTTATAAGTAAGGCACCATGCTCCAGATTGCAAAATTTTTAACTTGTTAAGGTTCTGGTTCCCTATAACTTATGTTTAGGACATCTTCAGTTTTTTAATAATAATTTTTGTTTTTTTTTTTGTTTTTTTTTTTTTTTGTGAACAGATGACTTGCAAATGAAGCCCATCTCCTTTGAAAAAGATGACGATAGTAATGGACATATAGATTTCATAACAGCAGCATCAAACTTGCGAGCCAAGATGTACAACATCGAACCAGCAGATCGGTTCAAAACCAAGCGCATTGCTGGAAAGATTATTCCTGCAATTGCAACAGCTACTGCGGCAGTATCAGGGCTGGTGAGTATACTTCTTAAAATGCATATTTCTTTCTCTTACTGTTCCCTGCCTAAAACCACTGTTACCTGGATATTGATTAACACTACCCTGACAAAGCCTTGTTAAGGAAATGAGTTTAATTCAAACTTAATCATATTCTTTCTCATGTACCAATACAAAAAGTTGCTCTTTGTTCTAGGTGTAATAAGCCCATGGTGCTTTTATTTCTGGTTTGCTGACCAGAAAGAAGAGTTGGAGATCAGCATTTTGCTTTGCTTTCTACAATTAATACTAACTTCCATCAGAGTGGCACTGCCAAGAATGGAAAGGATCTGTTCTGTAGTAGTTTGCATCCATGTACCTCAGCAGAACGGCATGCTTTGTGGAGGCTTGAATGAAACAATTTTGGAAGAGTCCTATATTAGGAACACTTTTGAATGTTTAAATGTTTTCATTAGCAGCAACAGAATTGACTTCTGTGGCATATTGGGTTGCATCTCCAGATGAGGCTTACTCTGCTGACTGGACGAAGGTTGATCTTATTAACAACCTACTCTGTAGTTGCTGGCCTCTTATCTAAACTAATATTGATAACACAGTACATAAAACCTGTGTTTGGTCTCATGGAAGTGTGGGATTCTTATTTACTGCAGGTTGCACTGGAACTCATTAAAGTTGTGGGTGGCTACTCAGCTGATGCATACAAGAACTATTTTCTGAACCTAGCCATTCCCATAATGGTCTTTACAGAAACTGCTGAAGTAAGAAGAACTGAAATCAGGTAGGAAGGACAATGGCAGAAGGGGCCATATTTGGAAACCTGGTAATTGATGCATAGATCTTGGCGAGCCACTACAACAAATGTGAAGCTTAAGGCCATATGTGTTTGCATAGCAGAACTATGATGGAACCACAGTTCATGGTCATACTCCAATTACACGTTATAGATATTCAAGGTTATTTTTTTGTTGTTCTTTAAACTTGGAAGATTACAAATCACTTAGTGCTTGCTGGCAAACTATTACCCATTTACTACATACTGCTAAATTCTTAGTACCACCAAGGGTGTCCCATAATGCATTGCTCAAGAACTTCCTGTTTGGAAAATGCAGCACATACTCTTCTGTCCTAATTTTAAAAATAGTGGTTTTAAGGGCTTAGTTTTGTTTTCAGTGAAAGCTGTTGCCAGTGAGGCTTTAAAAACCTAGATGAGTTAGATATGTGGTGTAGTTATTAATAAATATCCTGTCTGCACAGACTAGATGCACTTCTGCGTCTTGGTCAGTACAAGAGCTGTTTTTCAGTAGGTCTGAAAACTCAGTAAGCTCATTGCCAGATACCCTGTTTACTCAGAGTTCTTACTGTGTCTTGTGCTTTGCCAGTTCAAAGGGCTGGAGAAATGGCAGCAGTTAGGGAAGAGATTTTTTGCTCAAGATGAAATAGCAAGTCACTAGGAGAGATAGCAGCTCTTCAATACATGTTTGAAGGAAGTGCCCTGAGTTCACGTTCTAAAGTAACAAACGATCTTTCTCTCTTTAAAACAGAAATGGGATATCATTTACAATCTGGGACATGTGGACAATATATGGGAAAGAGGATTTTACTCTGTTGGACTTCATAAATGCTGTCAGAGTAAGTTATCATCTATTGTACTGGGTTAATATAAGATGAGAGGAAAGGGTTTTCTTGGTTTCAGTTGTTGGTTTAGGGTTTTTTGTTTGTTCTTATGTTTTTTTTTTCTTCTTTTCTTTTATCAAGTTACTGTTCAAACCAGAGTCATTCTCCAAAGAATTAATGTCAACGGGAATGTCTCTAAGTAAACATGTCCAAGCCTGTTTTCAAATTCTTTGTTAATTCAATTAGCTTAAATGTGTCTTAGTAAAACTTTTGTCAGCATCCCTGCACTAGTAAGTTTTCTGGTTGACATCCTATGGGTTTTGAATAATTAGTTGCAGTATTAGCAGTAGTAGTATCTGCTAGCTTGTGCAGCTGTCCTAGTCCTTGAATAAGTTTTAATTTGTGAATTCCAGGAGAAATATGGAATTGAACCAACTATGGTTATACAAGGAGTCAAAATGCTGTATGTTCCTATGATGCCAGGTCATATTAAAAGATTAAAGCTGACGTAAGTATAACTGGAAAATGGATCGAGGCATGCGAGTACATGTACAAATTATGTTCACTGGTTGTATCATAAGGGCGTCTGTCTGACAGCAATGTTTTCTCTCAAAGTGGTTGCTACTCATTAATATTTGGGAAAGAATAAAGGTAATTTCTTCGTTTTGAAAAAAAAAAAAAAAAAAAAAAAGAAGAAAGGGAAAGTGAATTGACTTCTCTGATGAGGACAGGAGACTTGCAAAATGCTACTCTAATTGATGAATGCCAGAACAAGAACCAAAGAAGTCTGACAGTAAGGGTTTTTTGGGAAAAAATGTACCTTGGTTCAAGCAGAACAAGATTAATTGAACCTTTCTAAACTGACTTAAAACAAATGGTGATACTTAGCAACTTAGCTCTGAAGGAATGGGAACACTTACTCAGGAAGGAGTTGATGTATTGGTTGCAGATTGAGATTTCTGGAAGTCTGTTCAGTAATTCCTTGAAATTCTAGCTCACTTTAGCCCTTTTAAAAATGAAGCCATTCACAAGGCTTTTGCAGTGCTGCTCACTGGCAGGAAATCCAGGTATAACAAACTGGAAGTTTGGGAGGGTGTGAGGGCAAGGCATTGGTTTTTGACTGACAGGCTTTTGCAAAGTAACAACCAGATCTCACCCAATTTTAGTTCTACCTTGATTGAATTTCTTCAGGTCAAAATTTGTTCCTCATGGCTCCTCTGAAGTGTATGCTGGTCAGTGCTCACAGGCTTTGCTCGAGCGAGTAGATGCATTGATCAGTACCATTTCGAAGGTCTGCCAGTAGGCAATGTCAGGTGAAGCAGCATATGTTACAGGCAACCTACTTCACACTTCCAGGGAGAAAAGAGCCTCTAAGTTGGAACTGCCTTCAGACTGCTGGCCATACTAAGATGTGAATTTACAGCCTACCTCAAAATAATTTGTTTATATTCTTTCCTTCTCCTACAGCTATATAAATCATTTTGAATGAGTGTGGTGTGTAATGAAGTCAAAGGCATGGTGTGAAGCTACCTTCTGAATATCAAGATTTTTTATTGCCCTGAGACTCAGTTCAAGCTTTCCATATAGTTCCAGCAACTTGAGGTCCTGTTACAAACAGTCCCAAAAGCTTTTTAAGATACTTACACAGCAAACTCTTGTCTTGCTTGTGGGTTTGTTCTTTCTTAAGGTGTTTAAAATCTTTCGCTGTAATATGACAAGCATTGCAAGACTCTGTCTTCATTTCAGAATTACAGCATTGACTGGTAACATAATCTTTAAAAGCAAGTTTTAGAGACTTAGTTATCTGCCTTGCTTTGTAGCTTGGGGCTTCCTCGTGTAAATGGATATGACCTCAGTGTCTCTGCTGAGAAGAGGATAATGCTTTGTGTTCTTGCAAAGGAACAAGTACTTTGGGGAAAGCAGCTATTTGACCTGTGTGCTAAAGCACAGCCAGAAGGAAAATCCTTCTCTAAGTGACCTGTGAGGAATAGAAATGAGTGACTGTATTCCCCCAGCCTCCTGGCATTTGAGCTGGCCTCATGAACTAGTGGTCTGAGTTGGCAAGAAAATAATTTTGAGGCACTCAAAGATATGTAATGAAAGTGAGGTTCATTGACCTTCTACTTAAGTATTTTCTTGTGCAACTTCCAAGTAGTAGCGGTAGCTTTTGGGACTGTGGAGAGCAAAGAGGGGAAGTTGTACTAAGACATGATAGGCTTACCTAGTTTAAATTCGTATTGTGGTCACAAAGGAAGAAGTCCCAGATCCTGGCTGTTTTTCTCCCCTTAGTGCTATTCATCTTCAAAATTCAAGGACTTAACAAGTCTTAACTCCAATAGAGTTATTTTCCACCAGAATTGTGTATCTAGTGTCTGCAATGGAGTGATCCTCCCTAGTAACATATTAAAACCAGCCATTATTGGTAGACCGAGAACTTCTCATTGACCAAAATCCTGCACAGAAAGCTAACTTTGCCTTATGCCTCAGTAGGGCGCCAAAGAGAAATTACATTGGTGAGGAATCCCATCTGAAACTGGCCATTTTCTCTTCTCTTTTTTGTACTGAGCACTTCTTAGCGAACAATGTAATAGCTCACCAATGGGCTAAGTCAGTCAAGCATATGGAATACCATTTCCTGTACCTCAGGTGGAGGAACAGCTTTTGTATCAAAATTAAAAGATGGTTTATTCTCCATTTTAATCTGGTTTCTAGTATGTTGGGCTTCATTGCTGGCAGTGAAATTCATCCCAGTCTGGCCCAGAATTCCCACTGCCTATCTTCCTTCTGGTATGTTAACAAACTGTTCTTCATTTTCTTGTAGGATGCAAAAGCTTGTGAAGCCATCAGCTGATCAGAAGTATGTGGATTTGACAGTATCATTTGCACCAGAGACTGACGGAGAGGAAGACTTGCCAGGGCCACCAGTGAGATATTACTTTGTTCAGGAAGACAATTGATGGTAGAGACACAAAACTCACTCCCGGACCATTTGTTCTGAAAGGAGTGTGCTAATTTTCAGCTCTTAAAGATGGTACTATGTATTTCTTTTTGGTGAAGCCTTAATTAAAACAAATGGTGAAAATCAGTGGCTTTGCACTGAAGACAAACTGGATTTGTTTCATATGCTCCTGTTTTCTTCAAACCTGTTTGCTCAAAGGAGGATTGGTCACTCCATGAAGTGGAATGTCCAGTACAGTCCTTACCTTAAAGACAAGATTTGTATTAATTTTTGGGGTGCTGAAGAAGGCAAGAAGAACAGTGAACCCAATAAACGGTCCCCAAGTGCAAATTAGGCGCTGCTTAGAGTGCAAAAAATGGGGAAGCTGCCATTTTAAGATACTCCTGGTATTCTAAGAACAACTCAAATCCATTTAATGATTCTATGATTCATATGCTAGTTAATTCTCAAAGAAGAATTTAATTCTTGCTATCTACATGTGAGATTAATCCATTCAAGAGGTTTAAACTCCCACTTAAAAGCAGGTGAACTGTTTTACTGTATTATTGGTGCTCTCTTCTGAGCAGTTGGTGATGCTGTGTGTCAGAGCAGCTATCTTACGTCAGTCTCAACATGGAAACATAGGGAGGCAGGTCTTGAGTTAGGTGCCAATTGTCACAGCTCCCCTGAAGCCAAGAGACCTGGAATTGTTGATTATCTGCACTAAGACTGTTTTTCTTTGAGGAATACTGCAATATGGGGAAAGTGGAAACCTATTGGACAGCTGAGTTAACGCTTTCAACAATAAAACTTTGTCTTCAAGAAAGAGAAAATGTTTGGTGTGGTTCAGCCTTTCTGCCCTCATGAAATTAAAAACACTGTAGCAAATGATGACTTTGGAAGGAGGAAAAGGCAAATGGCTTTTCATCTTTTCCATAGTAAACACTGTTTCCTCAGCTGCTCCTTTTGGTACCATTTCCTTAGAGCAAATGGTTGTGCTGTACCCCTGTCCACAGCACAAGTCTGAGTTGCACTGAACACTGTGGTTTTTATTATCGTCATCAGTCAGTTAGTAGGATATCTAACTATAAGGAATCAGTAGGATATCTAACTATAAGGAATCTGTTTAATTGGAAATAATTAGGATCTAGCTTTGCTACTGGGGTGAGGCAGAGCTGTGTTACGGAAACATCTGTGACACCACCTTTTTTTCTCCATCATTTAATCACTGGATTGTTGAGCTGGTAGTTCTTTTTTCCTTCCAATGATGATAGAGTGAAGTGAGGTTAGATTAAAAACCTATGAACTGGAAAACCTTGTAATGTGTTTAAGCTTTAGAGATTGTGACTGCACGTGATCTCCTGCAGCTGTTGCAAAAGCTATTGACTACTTAGCCATTTATCCTCGATTATAATTTATTAAGCTTTAGGGATATCTTCACATTTAATGAACACTATTGTTCAGGAATTTTACCTCTCCTTTTTTTCCTTTCTCGCTTAGTTTTAGTCAGGAATAAAAGCTATTAGGCTGGGAATGTGAACACCAAGATGTATGGAACTGAACAGCTGGAATCAACACAATTATTCCAATATTTGGGATTTAGTCTTATGTGCAGTATATCTTCTGTAAGGTGTATATAGTTTTGCAGTCAGTCTAGTTTATAGATAGAATTTTCTAGATTAATAATACTGCTTTTTAAACTACCTAACTTATTTCATTTTTTTTAAGAACTTCTTTTAGAGAAACTTTTTGAAACAGAAAAAAGATGACTACCTTTAGAGTGCAGAGAAAGCACAAGCAGACAGTAAGTTTCCACTTCTAAATAACAACTAAAATGTATTTCACTGTGGTAGTATTAGAATCTGAACTCTTAACTGAAATCACTAATTATTGCTAAGGATCACTTGAAGGCTTAGGTCAAGTTGAAAGCACTGTCACCTCTCACAGTTGGGAGACTGGGAAACAAAACTTTGAGTAAGTACACTCTGGTACGTTAGTGTGGTGTTGACATCATGCTTATGCTTTCAAATAAGTAGCATATAAAGATAGTAAAGTCTTAGTACTTTGCTAGAACATCATCTGACCGTCCTCAGGATAAATTTTCAGATATAATTAATGGAATGGCTTTTATTAATGACAACACGTACAGCTTTGTGAGACCCTTGCCAAAAAGTCCAGGGCAAGGTTGGCAGGGATCATGACTGTATCTCTATACTGCTCTTATTGTGTGTATCTGTTGGATGAATGTCTGTTCTATGAGTGGGTTCTGCTCAGTTAAACAGTTGCTGATGGAAAAACTGAAAAATCACTTTGGCTCTAGATATTTATTAGCAGACCTTTAACATTTTCTGGATATAAGCTAGCCTAGGTAAGATCTTAATAACCTGAAGAGGACTTTATATGGAAGAACTGTGCATGTCAAGTGGCTCATTAAAATTGTTTTTCATGTTTTAAAACTTTCTGAATTGCTGATATGGAGAATGAATGTATTTATATTGAAGGCTGTGCAGAGTGGAGTGAGCTGATTCAGTGTGAATTTGTGTTTGATTCAGCCCGTCTCTCAGTCTGTTGCTGCTTTTTGCCAAAAGTCTCAGCAGATGTTCAGCACGATCACACTAAAAGGTCTCAGTCAAACCAGGCAACTGAATTTTGGGGTGCTGGTCTTCCAGATCTTCTCCAGCATTGTCACTACCAGTGTTAGCAGCGCAGAGGCTCATAGCACTACCTGGAATCTGAGAACTGCTTTTATTTTTTTTTTCTCTTGTGTGTGTCGTCTAGGAGTGTTTGATGCTCTGTTCCAGTGGAGCAGCCAGAGCTAGCCATCTCCCTGCAGCCATGAAGAACTATCTTTCCACTAGAACACTTTGAATAGCTTTCCTTCAAAATGTTACTCTTTTGGCCAGCAGTTGACTTGCAGAGATGAAGTTTTGTATCAGTGTTAAAGATCTTTCTCACTCAAATGCTTTCTTACAGAGTTTGCTCATATTTACACTAGCTTTCCCTTCATTTCTTGCATTCTTAATAGTTGCAGGAATGTGGGTGCATGCAAAATGCAAGGCATTTAGCACCCAGCTTAACTGTTCTCTGTGGTTAATCTCCATGTTTCTTTAATGCTAGGAGTAGCGAGGATTCTTTGTGAAGATCATACTACGGTTAACAAAACTGTTTTGGTGGAGCTGATGGATTTAGGATTTTATTTACCTATACAAGGAGTAAAAAGTACATGTTTTCAGCTTCCCCCCCCCCCCCCTTTTATTTATGTATGGTGAACATGGCAATGTGTATCTTAAAAAAAAAAAAAGTGCTATTCAAGAATAATGAGTACATAGAACAGTTCTGGCCCCAGCTGGGCCTCTGTGAATGCAGAAACCCTTGTCACCTCATTACAGCATCTCCTATCCTGAAATAATGCAGGTTTGAGCTACGCAGAGAGACTGTATATCTGTCTGGCTTGCATCAAACATAAGTAAAGGTTTTAGATAAGTTCATGTTCTTAATTTTTTCCTTGTGTCTTTGAAACACAAATGTGGCTGTAGGCCAGTTGTTTGTAGAAAGGAACTGAATTTCAGCCAAAGGCAACTGGCTTATTAGCTTGAAAAGTTTATCCATTCCTGTTAATTATTTCCTGGTTTGCAATTATAGAAAGCACACTCTGCTGCAGCACAGTGCAGCAATCTAAACCTCTGTCCAAAAGTTGTAAAGTTTTGACCACATAGCTTTTGAGAGTTTAAACTTGTCTTTTGGTATCTTATGTGGTTGATGAAGTAGCTCACATGGCTGTTTATCCATGCTGCAGAAAGCTTATTGAGGCTCAAGCTTAAAGGTATCATGAGTTACAGCACTGATAACACCAGCAGAACTGTCTTGCTAGTAAGTGAATCATTTTGCATGGCAAAAGTGAGATACAGCGAAGAAGTATTAAGTTCCCACTTCTCACAGCAACACCCAAGTTTCAGTTTCATACTGAGGAAAAGCTGCGGTGATAACCTGATGCATACTGAGCAGCACCATCTTCACAAAGTGATCTTAACTTTTTTCATGAAGAGAAAGTGCTAGCATCTCGTTATGTTGTACTTTTATAAACACAGGTGGTGTGCCTTCGTATGGTCACACATAATCTGTTACTTAGAAGCACATGGGAATTCTTTTGAAATAACCATCCCGAGCCTTCACTGACTTCCATAATCCTTGAAACAAGTAATAATTAATTTGTGTTTTCCAGCTGATAGCAAAGGAACATGATGATTAGTCTTGGTCTGATCAGAGAAATATAATGAAAAATAATGAAATATTTAAAATATATATAAAACCAGTATCGAGCTTCTCTCCCCCAGTCACACACTCTCCCCGATAATGCTCACATCACCACTGGTGCTGCAGAGCAGCTCTGGGAAGATCCCAGGCTGGGCTCCTGGACACAGTGGCAGATGGGAGCTGGATTCAGGAATGCTCGGATCACAGAGTCTTCCCAGGACACTGGCCATAGAGGACAAGCAAAGGCAGGAAGAAGGACCAGGGGGCAAGAGAAGAGGGCCTTGCCCCCATGATCCTTCAGCTTGATACTCAGCTTGACACGTATGGGATGGAATCCTTCGTTGGTCAGTTTGGGCCATATGTCCTGTCCACTTCTCCCTGCAGGTGCAACCCTTTTGCACCCTTACACTAAGGGGGGGTCACAAGGCAGCACCGAGAGAATTTGGCAGTGACCTTGGTTTCTGTAAGATGAAGTATACGCGAGAGCCTTTCTGCAAACCATTGTGCTGTGGGCTCAGTACTAACTATAAACATTGAGCATTATCGCTTCTAGGAGCAGAGAGTGTCTGAAAAACATGCTGCTGACTTCAGAAAGTGCAGTCTTAGAAGAGACTTAACTGGAAAGTAAAATCACTGAAAGGGAAATTGGTTCTGTTTTAGCCAAACCAGGACAATAGGAAATGCCCCAGCTGCCTTACTCGGGGTGTTCCAGGTCCTGTAAGGGTTGCATGACCTTGCAGAGAACCAGGAACCCACAGTTTAAGCTACTCAGACTTGTATTTTCTGCCTTTTGGTCTGTATTGCATCTCTCTGGCAGTGCTCAAATCTCCAGGAGAGGTGAGGCATCTCTGCTGGCTCTGTGGGATGTCATAAATGGCAAGGATCCTGTTAGGAACTAGTAGACAAGAAATGGGTTTTTTAACACAAAGAGTTTATTGCACTGTGAGCCAGTGACAGAACTGACCCCACAAACGCTGCCTAATTTCAATACAATATTTTTCCATCACATGTTGCAAGGGCAATGTGTTCTCTCTTTCCCATTCTTGTCTATTCTTCTTTTTCTATGTTTTTGTCTTCTACAGGAATTGAGGTTATTTGCCCTCCCCAAATTTCAGAAGCTGCATCACATTCTTGGTTTAGGGCAAACAGGGCTGGTCTAGAAATGGAGAAAGAGTAGACTGGGGAATGGCTTTTGTTTATCTTCAGTAGTGTGGAGTTCCTGTGCCGCTTCTTGTGCCCCTTTCTTTTAGCAGGGCCATCCCTGCATGTGCCTTTAGCAATCAGCTAGCTTTCAGAACACTGACTCCCCTGCAGTGTGTGTCTGTATGACAAATGGCTTCAGGCTCCCTTGGGTTTGGGTCACAAAGTAACTGACAACATCCTGAAGGCTCGGGAGTGTCACCTGTTTCACCAAAACAACAACAAAAACCAAAACATAAAAAAACCCCACAAACAAAAAACCCTACCAAATAAAATACGCTCTGTGTGTTGAGAATACATTTTTAAAAACATGCTGGCAGGCTGGAATACCTAGCAATGTTTCTCAAACAACTCATACTGGATTTATATCCAGCATTTGGATGCACTGAGGTCTAGGACAGCCCTCTGCAATCTGTGGTAACATTTTGGCCCTTGAATATATAACTTCCTTCCCTTCCATCAAATGAGTAAACAAACCCAAAGAGAGATTGCTCTCTGTACCGTTGTGATCTTCAATGATTGCTAGTGCTTTTTCAGCAGATGGTGTAACAGCAGATGCTTTTTCAAACCAATAGGGTGTTTCTCAAGCCATGAATTAAACAAGTCTTAAGAAAAGTGGAAGAAAAGTGTTTTAAACCAACTAACAGGGTCCATACAGCCTTCCTCACACTAAGTTAATTTTATTTCTCCAAGTTACATTTTCAACTCTGTTTTCAGACTTAGTACTGAAGCCTGAGCTGAAAAAATCCCAAAACTAAGCAATCTCGGGTATTTTGTGTGTGGTTTGATTTTATTTTTGTTAGAAAGAAGATGCTGATGTGGGTTTTTTTCCCTACTTTCCCTACTTTTCTGGTTCTTAAAAGATAACTGTTCTTTGAGATTAGGTTAGTTGGACTAACAAGAGAGGTGAACTCTCTGCATACCTTACTTTGACTCACAAATTATAGTTAGGAATTTACTAAAGCTTTTCTAATATTCTGCAGTAATATTTCTTATGCCTGCTTAAGAATCTTCAGCAAGGCAATTGCTCACTTACTTGTCTTTCCAATTCGATAACGTAAGTTGTTCCTTCGGACGTCACTTTATAGTGCTTTACGTGTGGGGCACTAAAAGAAAATGAAAGTTGATATGCTGATCTTAGAGGTCTTTTCCAACCGAGGCTATTCTATGATTCCGTTGTTGTAATTATAAACTCCTTTGCAGGAGCAATGGGTGTGCTTTGTAATATCCCCAGAGCTTATTTAGGGTGTGTGGCAGGGTTTGTTTTATCCCATTTCAGTTTAGAAACACTAAGAATTGCAAATTGTCATTCGTGATGTCTCAGTTGCCTCTTGTTCTGAAACTGCAAAAGCTAAAACGTAGCAATTCATTTGAACCATGGTGTGTTTTCAGACTAAGTTACTGTTTGAAAATACTTGTCTTTCATTTTTTGTTGTTCATTTTACAAAGGAGTATGGCTTTTTCCATTTTCATTCTGCATGATGATTTCCTAAACTGAATAGGGTTTCATGGCAAACAGGGGAAGCCCATTTACCCAAGGAAATGGGCTTTTGCTGGCTGATCTTTATTTCTTCTTTGTTTAATCTAACTGGCTTTGGAGGAGGCGAGAACCAAAAAATCAGTCTCAGGCTGAGCCCCTGATGCCTCGTTTGCCTTTTTCAAAACAGCGTGAAGGCAAGGCATGTTTCACATGGCAGTTCTGACTATTAAAAAATTCAGCTTTTGATACAGTGCATACTAGTTAAGAATGGGATAATACATTGTGGAATCAACCTACCCCAGCTTGTGTCGGATAGTGATTGCGTAGTTCTTGCTGTCACTGCCAGGACGCAAGATCAAATTACCACACGAAGGGTTCTTTTCTAACATCTCTGTTGCTTCTTGCCGAGATACTGCATAGAAGCACCTGCATAGACGGGAGGAGAGAAATGGCATGAACGTGAGTTACCCTGGCAAGGCCACGTCATTCTGAGCTGTGTGAAGAGACACGGTCTACTGGGCTAACATCTCTTTGCAATGCTAGGCTTATCTAGGGTAATTAGCCACGGCTGTCAAGAGGCATGAGGTCTGAAGGACTCTTGCTGATTAATGCTACTATAGGAGCAGAGAAAGGAAGCTTTCATGCAGGTATGATGCTTTCTGGACCCTTGAAAAGAATGTGAGAAGAGTAACCTGGACTTACCTTGAATTTCTTAATGGTAATCAGCATTTTCTCAGAAGGGCTATCAGCAGCCCAATGGGCAGCTTTCTGAAAAGTTTTTTAAGCATAGTAATATGCTGCACTCAGCCTTTTCACAACAAAAAGCATTGTAGGAAAGCTGCAGGAGTAATCTTTCCCTTAGGAAATCTCTATAAAGGCCTTAAGGTAGATTTTGTTCACTGAATATTGTGCAACCCTTGTACAACAGATGAATTTTGAGCCTCTGTATGGAAATAATACTTTGAAAGGAGAAGGGAAGGCTCCTTAGGTTGAGGTTCGCATAGAGCAGTCAGAGCTTACGCTGGCATAGTGGTCAGTGTACTGCTGGGAGGGCTTTTTCTGTTCAAGGATGTGCTGGAACAGTCGTTAAGTGTAATCCTTCTTTTCTTTTCCTTCTCTAGCACTTCATGCATTCTTGTAAGTTGCCCAGGTAGTAATGACTCATCTGGTGGAACTGACAGCTGAAAATGAACAGCTTAATTGAAAAGAAAATGAAAAAGTGGACAAACATTGTGAGCAATCGTTTCTGTGTGTGCATCACAGCTGATGTCTGAGCACACATTTCTGCAGTGCAGAAATCTTTCTGGCCTGCTTGGTTTAAGCAGCTGTGATAATCTGAAAGGTTTGGATGTACCTCTGCTTTGAATAAAATGCTGCGCATGTGGTTTTGTTAGAATAGTGAAATAAGGGTATCCACAAGGATATTTTGCAAGGATTAGTTGCTATACTGCAAAAGGCTGTGTACTACTTCAGCCATCCTCAGCTTTTTAAGTGATTCAGCTAAGCTGATGAAAAGTAATTTGTGAAGAAACTTAATTTATTTTTCCACTGGTCATTATAAAAGAGGGCCTTGCTATTTTCAAAGTGCATTTAGCTAAGAATAAGAATACAATAAAACAGAGGGCTGAGGGATTCTCTCAGGTGTGCAGTTTGACTACTTCTTGGGTTATGTCTTTATCCCATAATAAACACCTAGAGAGTTGTCTCTCAGAGCAGGCTCCCTTTTGCACAGCTGCAGGGAGTGGACTTGTACTAGAAGTCTTTTCCTTCCTGGATAGCAAACAGTGTATTGGGAACTGTGTCTGACTAGATGCCATGGCAATGTGCATTGCAGATGAGCTGGAGTTAAATCAGCCTGAATTTTGCTCTCCTCAGGAAAAATAACCAAACCCAACAAAAACCCTCAATGGTTTAGTATGTGCCAACACCTTAAAAGTGAGGCCTTGTGCCTGTGGAGGCCAGCTTCTGGCATGCACGAAGACAAAACCTCCTTATAGACACTTTTGACATGAAGTGAGATATAAAACTCTTCCATACCTTTGTTACAGTGAGAATAAAACTCTTCCATTCTTTCCCGCATTCACAGTCACTAGCCTGAGAGAACAGACAATGATGCTGTAAGAACAACTACGGCAACAACAACAAAGTATGGTATTTCATATGGAAGCCTGAAATAACTCTGACCCTTTTAGAAGTACCATCACACCCTGAAACTCTGCACTTCCCCAGCACTCCATGTTCAATTAGAGAGAGAGGACAGAGGTGGGAAGGTAAAAAAATCATATCTTCTGCTGGAGTAAAAGGAGAAGGTTATGAGGATCCAAGGAGAAGGCCAAGCTAAGGAGATAGGTAAGTCTCAAGAATAAAACCTTCTACACAGTTCCTGAGCACTACAGTCTGTATGGCTTCTGAATGGTGGACTAGTCAGATATTTTATCCCCTTCTTGGTTTTACAGGTGATGTGGGCGGCCTGTAGATGTGGTACTTCCTGGTTTCTCTTGTATATTTTCTTGTTCAATTATTTGCTAATTTCATACTCCCAGATATTCCTGAGAAAAAATTCTAATGCCTTGAGCAGGAGTTAGGTTTCTTTGCCCTGCCTCCCTCTCTGGCTGCCTTTTTGGTGCTGCCTGGCTGCAGGCTGTACACTTAGATGTCAAGAAAGCAGCTCTACTTCCACACCAAAATGGAGCGCTGAGTATCTGTGGGAGATGGAATAAAGTACCAGGTGTCTTACAAATTACAGCTTTCCTCTTTTTACCTTCAGTTCTAGTTCCCCATTTGACAGCATCAGGAGGAACTGTGCAGAGCCATTTTCATCTTGGTAAACATTGGTTGCTGAGGTCAAAGCTGATATATCTAATTTCTGTGAGTACTAAGGAGGGGGGAAAAGAGAAATAGCACAAGTTGTAATTTTCACCAAAAATCTATCTGTTCTCCAAGTAAATTTGTTTAGAATAAACTAGATTGAAACTTGCTTTTTTTGCTAGAATGTGGGTTAACGGTCAGGCATGCCAAAGCTCAGTCCATTGCTTCTGCTGATAGAAGCTCTTCTCATCAACAATTTACCTTCTAGATTTTTCCCATCCTAATCTTCATAATCAGATTAAATCTATGAGACCTCCCTGAGTATCACTTTGTGACTTCAACTAAACCGTCAGCCAGAGTACACCATAATACCAAGCACTTACTTCTTCCTCAGCTGCATAAAGGAAAGTCCTGTTACACAGCACGATAATTTTACCCCTGTGCACAGCTGAGGAAAAAGCACGTGGTAAAATTATGGGGCAATTGGGAATATGTTTGTAGCTCATGTGCCAAAAAAATACTTTTTTTGGTTTGATAATGCAAATTAATATGCTATAGTTTGGTTCACTGTGGCTTTTTTTATCTCAGCCTTTCTGTTACGATGTTCAGTACTATTGTTTTGGACTATGCAGATGAGAGAGGAAAGGGTGCCGAGAGGTGTCTGGAGTACATAAGGATTACTTGATGAAAATCAGATGAATAGTTACACTCAGTACTTGCACTTAATCAGATGAGTAGTTACAAAGATAGCATACTACTCACTGTTGGGGCTTTCTTGTCATCATAAAAAAAGAGCATAGTTCCTCTGAGTTCTGTCCAATACACTCTAAATTCCTGTTGGAAAGGAGGAAGTATCAGTTTGTGAAGATAATCTTTTTAGTTCCCACAAAGTGCTGAAAGTGAAAGAACTGCTAAGAAAAAACTGTGTCGTCAGATGTTAGTTTTCAGTATTTTAAAGATCGTTAAAGAGCAAGTATGTATTTTTCAGGCAGTTTATGAAAAAAAAACCACCTCAGTAAATAATTCTTTATAGGCAAAAAGAGATACAGGCTTTAGGCTTTGTTTTCTAGTATCCTAATCCGGCATGCAACTAGAAAACTTCACTTTTAACTACTGCTGTTACGGGACACTGAATTGGGAAGGCAGCTTCTGTAAAACTCTGTTCCGTTTTTCACTTACCTGTTTTGTGTACGCTGTTTGGGTTTTGTTGTTTTGTTTTGTTGTTTTTGGTTTGTTGGGTTTTTTTTAGGCGAGAGTTTAAAACAGAGTCACAAAAACTGAGAAAAGAAATAACTTGTGAGGTCTGATAGGTTCCTGTTTTTGGTGGTACCTGGTTGTTCCTGTGTTTGTCAACAACTGTGCCATTTTTGTCTTTTGATTAATATCTACCTTTAGCACTGCATGACTCTTTCTTTTCTCTACTCTGGCTATGCTTCTGCATCTACTGAGCTGTGAGTGTAGGTAGGGTAAAAACGACTTTGTAACCTGAAGTACAGGGATTGTCATTATCAAGTGCTAAGAAAGGGCAATCAGCTTGATTAGGGACATGCTCTGAACACACACATGCTATTGTAACATACACAAGCATGTAGGCATTTACACATTTGTATCTTAGTTATCTTGGGTCAAAAAAATCACTCTTATGGTCTGTCAGCTTTTTACTAACAAGGGAAAAAAAAATAATGTAGAGAATCTCACATATACTTCAGGTGGTGTGTCACTGAACACTTCAGGGTGGATACTGTTCTCCAGGAAATATACAGGATGCATCACAGCAATGGAACCATATCAAACTTTGTTCTTGGTATTAAAAATATTGCATTAGTTTTTCACCACAGTGGGTGGTAGCTATGAAATCAAACTCAATCCACATTTCAGTAGGTAACAGTAAATTATAATGGAATCCTGGAGATATTGATGGTTACATTACACAATTTATTCTATTTCCCCCCTTGCTACCCCCCAAGTGAACAGAAATAACTAGATTATCGTTATTTCAGTGCAACCATTTGCTTCAGCCAGTGCTGAGAAACGTTCCACCCCACAAGATCTGTAGCTCCTGGCAATACATTTTTTAAGAAATATTTAAAGACATACACTTCATGGGACTGCATGCCTTACCTGGTATCTCGAGTGCCGGACAGACAGGTAACCCTGGCAGTAGAGAGGCAGGCCAGTGACCCTCTGCCTCTCCTGGGAGATTCGTCGGGGGGCTGGCTGAGGAGTTTCCTCAGGCTGTCCCTGGATGCCTTTCAGCATCCTTTGGATATCTCGGCTGGATAGCCTCTGTTGCTGTGCTCCTTCCCCACCCCCCCACAACTCCCGCTGTTCTCGGTCTGCTCCCTGTCAGCCTCAGCCAGAAAACTCGCCCTGGTGAGCGGGGGAAAGCAGCACCTCGAACAGGAAGTCTGTACTTGCTTTTAGGTCAGTGCATGCCGCTGACTCTTCGTTTGGTGTGTGATCATGGCGGGGAACCAGACTGAATGGATTAAAACGATTGAGTGTGCTCTTCGGTTTGCTCCAGGGGAGACATTCAGATGAGAAGCATGGTGGTACAAAAGTGCATCAGTACTGTGCTGGGTGTCACCTGGAGGTCATGGTGGGAAAGCCTGCTTTTCATGGCTTACAGCACTGGGTTTCTGCTGGGGTGGGGGACTGCTCTCAGCTGCCTCGGAATGATATTTACATTTTTCATTGGGTGCATGGATTAACTTTGAGACTATCGGAGTTGAACTTGCTTTAGCAAATATCTTGGGGGATTACAGGGCACTAAAAGTAATATTGGAAATAAATCTACCTATGGTTGTTTATAACTGGCAAGGATAAATTAACTTCACAAGGTGTGTGTAGGAAGAAGACTTCCATTGCGAAAGAGCTAGAATACCAAAGCCTTTAAAGAAATTGTGAAGGGGGATGGTAGTTAGGAATGAAACGTAGGTCCTGATGAAATTGCCCCAAAAAGCAGGGTTCTTTACCCAGTGGGCAATAAGCCAGTTAACACACACAGTCGAGATATTCGTTTAATGCATGTCTGCAGAGAAAGGGGTGCAAGGTGGTAACTTCACAAAGCTGGCACACCTTACTGAAATACAGGATTTCTTTTATAGACCAAAGTATGCAAAATTACCTATTCTCTAAAGTGTGGGATACTTCTAGTTCCTCGTGTCCATTTAAAGTGACAGCGGTTCTGTTTTTTACTACATGTACTCAGAGGGTAGGGGGCTTTTCTGAACAGAGGACATTTTCTCAGAGATCAATCTTTCTCGAGTTTAGGGGAGGGTATTTTAGTATGTTAATGAGGTAAGTTCACAGTAAGTTTAGACAGTCAGGCTTTCTACTGTCAGTAATCAGTGCTCCAGGCTAAGGAGGTAATGGTAAATATCTCCCATTCAACTCCTCTTCCTTATCAGGGTAGGCTCAGAGAACTGCCTCCTCCTCTGGTCACACTGAACTCTTTTCTTTGTTTTCTTTCTACATTGAATTCAATACATATCCTAGGCCTTCTGTTGTCCTGACATCAAAACGAGGGGTGAAATTTCCATCAATTTCGCAGAACCATGATGTTTTACTTAGTTTCTGGCCTTGCCCTTAGCAGTCAGAAAGAATAGGGCTGATAAGACTTGCTGTTTCAATGCTCGTCACTATTAAATGCAAAGCAAACATGATTACAAAAAAAAAAAAAAAAGCCTTGTTTTTTGTTGAACATCTTCATGGTGTTTTTGTTTCTCAGCTGCATGTAGGTGTAAGGTGAGTACATAATTAGCCAGTAACGTGATAAAACAGCTGCTAACCAACACTAGCAGAAGCGGGGTTCAACCCTCCACGTCATCTCTAAGCGTGGCTGGGGACAGGTACATGTTCTCAGACTGGCTGGATTGCAGCTTTTGGTACACGTTCTCTATTGATTGTGTTTAACTGGCAGAATTTAACTTTGCTGTTGCCTGTTGCAATGATACCGTAAAAGTGGGTAGAAGAAAACCGTAAGATTTGTTTGAAGTTTTAGAAGGCAGGCATTCTTTATTGCAGCACTGGGTGCATGGGGGATTGTTCCATGCATACCATCCGTGGCATCAATCCAAGCTTATTATCCCCCTGCTACATACATATTCATTACATTTCCTCATTAACTTAATGATGTAATTACATTACATTACATCATTAACTTATCACTAGCGCATGTGTCTTAGGTCTCTCAAGGGTCTCTGGAAGGATCTTTGGTGATCTCTGGTGGTCCCTTGTGGTTGTTGGAGAATTGTCTCCGAGCGTCTTTTCCATGAAAACTGGGTCTCTTCTTTCATATGTGGTCTTGTCCTGACTCCTCTTTCCGATTGTTAAGGCTCACAAGTTCCTTATCTTGGCCTCAACTGGCTCCTGTAGGTTTATCCTTCAGGTGCTGCCAGCCACAGCTGTGGGAATTACGTCCTTGATCACATCCCTGCTGCAGCCTCCTGCTCAGGCAGGCTCGAAGCGAGCACACAGTACAACCATAAAGAGAGTAACAGTCAGGTTTTCATGCTTAATGTTTCAGCAGGAAAGCTAACGAAGGTGTGTACCTGCCCCTCTGCTTGCTTGGCAAGGCTGAGGAGGACAAGCCAGCACTTAGGCTGTTGTTTGCCAGTGAGTGGTAAAAAGCCCAATTTAAAAATGTATTTATGGGATGTGTTGTGCAGATACTGTCATGGGGGCGTTATGTAATTTTAGCTCGTTGTTGAGTTCTTCAGTAATGTTTTAAAGAAAAAAGCCCCCTGTGGCGGCTGTAGAATTTTTGTAGCATTCAGAAAGATGGGGATGGAAGCCGGCGTTTGCCGTGAGGGAGAACGCCACAGGCACAGGGGAGCCGCTGGCTCCTGCGCAGGCGCCACAACGGCCCGCGGGGGGAGCGAGCACCCCAGTTGGCGCGCGGCGGCCGCCGACCAATGGGGCGAGAGGGAGGCGGCGCGTGGCCGGCGCTCTGCCTGTCACCGCGCGCGCGCAGCGGGAAGCTGCCCGAGGTTTGAAAGCGGCGGGGCGATGGCCGGGCCGGGCCCCGCGGCTGCGGACCCCTCTTCCACCGCCGCCTCCTCTTCCTCCTCCTCGCGGCGGCTCGAGATGGCGGAGGCCTTGGTGAGAGCGCGCGGGGGAAGCGGCGTGAGGAGGCGGGGAATGGTGGGGGCCGCGGCCGTTCTCTTCCGTAGCGTTAGGGCGCGGCCCTCCTCAGCGCTCCTGAGAGGCGGACGGGCCCGCGGGGCCCTCCTCCCGGCCCTGACGGCGCGGTGAGACGCTGGGGGTCCCCCATTCCCCCTGAGAACAGTGAGGCCGCTGTTAGTGCTCTGCCCGCCCTCTTGGGCCCGGTTGGTGGCACACACACTTCTGCAGGGGGGGCTGTCTGTTGGGAACCCTGTTTCCCTGAGGCTGCCTGCAACTGCGCCGTCGCTCTGGAAATCTCAGGGGTTAGCGTGTAAAGAACCAGTGCCATGTCTAGAGTAGAGACTACTTATCTTCCTACTGCCGTCCTCTATCAGACGTACACGGGGAGCTTAAGTTTTAAAAGCTCTTTATGTGTATCAGACTGTGAACACAATAATAAATATACTGTTAAAAGGTCTTTTAGATCCGTTACAGGGATTTTTCATTTTCATATGTGAAGTGTTACTTGCCAGTTGATCGTATTGCACTGCACTGCACGGGGAAGAAGTTTAAGCCTGAGTGACTGACCTGCTGTGAAGTGTGGTTCTGCACCGTTTCTGAAGTGATGACTTTTGGTCAGTAGTTTTCCCTTGTGATCTAGAGTTTCTTCCAGCCATTTTAAGCTGATATTGAAAATTTGCAGTGGATTAAGTCCTTATGCGGTTTTGGTTACTTTTATAACCAGAAGTAATATCCAAAGAGGAATTGCAATAAAGTGTAAAGTAATGTCAGTATGGTAATCTCAGAAAAAATGTGCTGAATTCTGTTGTATTAGGACTAGATAATCACCACACTGCACATACCCACTCTGTTCCAGTTTACACAAACGAAGAAGACATCATAATGGTTTTTCAGCTGAACATTTAGAGGTTTTTGAGACATTTTCTTGTTACATTGATGAAAAACTCCACTTTGCTTAGCCCTTTATTTTTTCTCTACTTGCCCTTCCGTCCTGTTTTTATCCTTGTCCTGGTTTGGCTAAAACAGAACCAATTTCCCTTTCAGTGATTTTACTTTCCAGTTAAGTCTCTTCTAAGACTGCACTTTCTGAAGTCAGCAGCATGTTTTTCAGACACTCTCTGCTCCTAGAAGCGATAATGCTCAATGTTTATAGTTAGTACTGAGCCCACAGCACAGTGGTTTGCAGAAAGGCTCTCGCGTATACTTCATCTTACAGAAACCAAGGTCACTGCCAAATTCTCTCGGTGCTGCCTTGTGACCCCCCCTTAGTGTAAGGGTGCAAAAGGGTTGCACCTGCAGGGAGAAGTGGACAGGACATATGGCCCAAACTGACCAACGAAGGATTCCATCCCATACGTGTCAAGCTGAGTATCAAGCTGAAGGATCATGGGGGCAAGGCCCTCTTCTCTTGCCCCCTGGTCCTTCTTCCTGCCTTTGCTTGTCCTCTATGGCCAGTGTCCTGGGAAGACTCTGTGATCCGAGCATTCCTGAATCCAGCTCCCATCTGCCACTGTGTCCAGGAGCCCAGCCTGGGATCTTCCCAGAGCTGCTCTGCAGCACCAGTGGTGATGTGAGCATTATCTGGGAGAGTGTGTGACTGGGGGAGAGAAGCTCGATACTGGTTTTGTATATATTTTAAATATTTCATTATTTTTCTTCTCGTTATTATATTTCTCTTTTTATTGTTGTAGTTTCATTAAAGCTGCTTAGGTTTATTTCCAACTAGTAAGTCTCTCTCCCTTTTCTTCTTTCTCTTCCCCTGTGCAGATAGGGAGAGGGGTTAACAGAAAGCATCTTCTGGCTGTTTAGTGGCTGGCCCAGCCTCAAACCATGAATATCCTTTACAGTCTTTGCCTGTTTCCAGCTCAGTAGGCGTTATTTCATTTGTTGACATAGAAAGTGACACTGATAATATACCGTCATTTGAACTATTACTACTTAGTTGGGGTAATAGATGACTAGAGTCATGTTTGTTATTCGAATGACTGATTATACTCGGGTTTCAAGTATATGAAGAAGTGCTGGGAGTTAATCAAGACTTTAGTTTTACCATGGAACAGCTGACAGGGTCTTACTGCCTGTCAATGTGGTCTTGCCTGTGATAAACACAGACTAAGAATTTCCATGTGAGCAGTTCTCACAGAGCAGCAGATGTGTTGTAAGGTTATGTCCTAGCTTGCTTTGTGGTAGTTCATTCATTTTCCTTTCTTAAAAGATTATTTCTGTAGTCATCACAGAAATGTTAACCAATTCCTTAGATTCTCTGTGATTTCTGTCATGTAAGTCTCCCTGACTTTAAATGCAACAGGTGCTTGATGGTTCTTGAGGAAAGCTGAATTTCTGGCAGTTGTTACAAGGGTGTTAGCTTCTGTGATGTTCTGAGAAAGACAGGGCTGCAGTAACTCCCACTAGTTTCAGAAGGATCAGGAATCCTTGAGACTTGCTTACATGAGAAACAGGAGGTTGATTGCTTATTTGTTTTGAGTGTCACCATGCTTAGTAAAAATTGATTCTTATTTCTCCACAGAATTACTTTAAAAAGGACTACAGATCAAGATTCTGCCGTGAAGTAAGGTAATTTACATTTAAAATTTTCTTCTTAGATACGATTGTTTGGAAAACTTATATTGATTTTTGTCTGAGAGCTTAATGTCAAAACTATTGGGTGTATCTTATTAAACTGATCATATGATGCTTACCAAACTACTTGTGTTTCTTAGTGGTGGGAGGAGCAAATTGTGCTGGGGAACAAACCGCCAAGGATTTCCTTTGTATTCCTCTGCTGAGGCAGTATAGTGTGATGTAGCTGTACCTGAGCTACCCCTAACTAGGCTGTCTGAGCATGGAAGCAGTGGTCTGTGCAAACATTTTGCCTTTTAAGAGGTAGAGAAATGAAGCCCACACAGAGTTCTAGCTTATTTGGCCCTTGCTGGTAAATGTTAGAGAGGGCTTTGAGTAATTGCAGTGCTGTAGCTTTCTTTAAAGCCATGTCAGAAGTCTGCAAGCTTTTTATTACTGAAATCCATTGTTAGACATGCATTTCATGAGCTTACAAAATTACCTGTTTTTAAAGGCATGTGATGGTCATAATGGGAAAAACACTCTATGGCTTTTCTCTTGTTGTTTTGGTTTTGATCAACATGGTCTGGCTAGTGTATCACTTCGGCCATTTTCATTTGTCCTGGGGAGGTTTGAAATAGTAATCTAAGCAGTTTTGCTGTTTGCTTGCTAATGGATTTGATACCTCAAGCCAATTTTTGCTGCTGAAACTTTTGTAGAAGAACAGAATAACTGTGGATGAGTGATAGAAAGAGAAGCAGAGGGTGACTCCTTGTATGAGGGGATAGATGTGAAGCCTATGCATTTCTGGGTCTGCTGAGACTGGATCACTCTGCAGGCAACATTACTTGAGGACTGATTTTTTGAAAATATATTTATTTCAAGCAAGAATTTCTATTCATCCCAAAGCTCTTTTACCTGAGGGCTATTGCAGTAGTTGTGTGTTTTATTTCACGTAGAGACATTTCTTCATTCTCATAATATTCTATGACAGTGAGGCTTTTTCTCCTGGAATCCTTATTTAGACAAGTTTCTTTGCAGATATCTGTGCATGGAAATGGCAGGTAACATATATTAAAGTTGGGACTAGTGGAAATAGTTGTAGTAAGTAGTAAGAACTTTATTACTTTTATATTGCTGGGATAGGAACATTTAGGATTTTTGATTGAAAATATATTTTTTTTTCCTCTTTTCTTTCTAGAAATAGGATTGATGTACAGCCAGGTCAAGACATACTGAAACTCGTACAGGATTGTTTCAAAAGTAAGCTTTTATTTGGTGCTTTGCTTAATTTGCTGGTTAAAGAAAAAAATTCATTTCTTCCTTGTATTATATTTAGTGGTAAATAAATAGAAATAAAAAACAGAGATAAAATGGATAAAAATAAAGTCTTTCTCATAGTCTTTAGTAGCACCCGCTTCACAACTGCTTAAAACTGTCTTAGCTGTTTTATAAAGATCATCTTTTTCCCAAGTAGCTGGTTTCTTTCTTGTTTGGATTCATGTGACCTGAATGAGCCTTAGCAGCTTGTTAAAATAAATGAATAATGGATAATTTGGATAGTTTGGATAATTCCAAGAATCCTATATTTATAGTTTTTTCTTTATAGGTTGTGGCGGTGATCTTACAATAAACTCTCCAAGTGCAACCCCTTGCTCAACTTCTATTGTTGGAAACAAGAAGAGGACTTCAATACAGAGCCAAAGGGTAAGTTATGGCAGTGTCACAGCACAGCATTGGATACAGTTAAACTTGGGCACAAGTTTAGTTCTGTAGGATTTGGTTCTGTATGAACGTTGAATGAGTAAGCTCCATATGTCACTTGTATTAGTATATGGGCTGTAATTTAACCTTCTATAGTGGTTGTTGGTATGTTTTTTTCTTAGTTTGTTGTGCTCTAATAGTAAATATTGTATAACTAGATTTATTTAATAGCTTGCTTTCTTGGTTTTTTTGCTGATGAAAGCTTTTTCAGCTTTTTGTCTGGGATAGTTAAATTTCTCATGGTCTGATGTTGAAGCACTCTACCTTATAACTGGTAGTGGGTATGACTGTCTTGGACTCCACTGAGGTTGTTTTCAGTGGCTTTGCCAGATGCATGGACACATTTCTTAGCTCTCCGGTGGATAGTAAAATTGAAAGATGGTTCTTGTATCAAGCAGCTTGATAACTCCTGATAAGCAGTTATACAGCCTTATTTTACAGATATCTTTAACTTTGTTGAAGAATGAAAACAAGCTAAAGGACTTGTTAACGTGCTGAGAGAACGATGCCAGTAATTGTTTGTATATTTAGTTTTAGTATTTTGATTTCAGTAGGTTTTTGTAAAAAACCTGCTGTTTCTTTATCAAGTATTTCACTTGTGTCTCATTATTTGACTGTGACAGCCAAAGGCAGGGTTAACTAACTCTGTGAAAAGAGCCTGTAATTCTACAGAGTCCTTACCTGCATCACCACTAAAAAGAGTCAACAGCAGAGGTTGGTGGCACTATTATTGAAATAAGTTTTTTTGGGTACATATTTCTTAGGATTTTGTAAGGCTTTGAGTAGAAGAATTAAATGTATTCTACATATATGGCAGGATGGTCACATGAATCACCCCTGAAGCCTGCAATAGGTGGTTGTGTAGCTGATTCCAAAAATCCAGAGTCTCCTGTGTCTAAAAGAGAAACGAATAATATATTAAAAGATGTGGAAGCACTCTGCAGCAGTCCTGCCTTGTCTTCGGACCCTGAGGATGATCATGGGTTTTTTGGATCACCTCTTCTTGTGGAGGAAGTGAAAAGTTCTCCTGTACGTGATATGTAAGTAGAGCTGAACGTGGTGCTGGTGTCATGTACCCCTACCCCTTAGGGTAAATTAACATGGTGTTTTCAGTCATTTATGTGTTTGGATTGTGAGCTCATAAAAAAATAATTCTGAGCTTTTAAGAAAATTTCCATATCCAGGTTTAGAAAGGGCAGAATTACTTTTTATTAAATATTCTGGTGATAAAGGTTAATTCCCAAAATTGCAGTACCCAAGGGCAAGAGGCCTGTCAGAATAGGTTTAAACTCCTTTTTTTTTTTTTTTTTTTTTTTTTCAGGAAAGTGCCCCAAATTATCAGCGTCTCATAATCTAGACTTTTCCAGCGAATTCTATTGACGATATTGACCTTAAAAGTTAACAAAAAAATTGTTAAAGCAGAGATGAACAGTCATTGTTCCTCTCGTTCTGAATATACAGTTGTTTTATATGAAGTAGAAAAACTTCAGCTACAATCATCTCCTCTTTGGAAAATTTGAGGCTCAGCTGCAATAGCGGCCAGTGGTCGTAGCCACAGTTCTGCTTTCCTGGAGGACTGAAATTCTGGGGTAGATCATAGAGAGGGTCTGACACTGTTCCCATTGACTCCCACCAATGGAGTGAGATTGGGAAGAGAGTGCACCTAGCGTCTAGGAAACCTGACAATATCTGAAGCATATTATCCTAAAATTACAAATTTGTCTTGCTGAACAGCCCTCACTTTGATCAAGAGTCAGAAGCTGACCCCATGTTGCCTCATTGATTTGGATGCTTGCTACTGTGCTGGGAAGTAGTACTGCTAACCTGTGTGCCAGCAAATTATCAAATGAAAGCTCATTCCTAAGAAGTGAGACACTGTCAGCAGGAGAAAATGAGAGCATCTGTCCATCCACATGATACTTTAATGTGGGCTCAGGATTTATCACATCATATTTGAATCCTGTTTCTCATGCATAGATTATGCTTTGATGACCAAAATACTCCTGCTGCAGTGAAGAGCCATGTGGACATTGAAAAATTGGAAGGGCCTCAGACTGGGAGAGGTGAGCGGGTTGCTCTTGTGGAAAGAACAGAATGTATTCCTACGTCTTCTGTACAGAAAGAGAAGCCTTTCTCTTCAGTCATCTTAGCAGCTGTAGCAACAGGAACGCTTGGAAAAAGGTTGGTCATGAGGATTAATATGGAACATAATTTGCTAGTAAATCAGCCCAGTCCTGAGTACTGGAACAACATCATTCTATCTATAAACATGGGTTCAGAGAATGTTTTGGGATAGTCCAGCATTACTGAAAAATGTCACTTGAGAATCATAGAATCGCCTTGGTTGGAAGAACTAAGATCATCAAATCTGACCATTAATCTAACACTGCCAATTCACCACTAAACCATGTCCCTCATCACTTCATCTACACGTTTCTTAAATACCTCCAGGGCTGGGGACTCCATCAATGCCCTGGGCAGCCTGTGCCAGTGCCTGACAACCCTTTCAGTGAAAAACTGTTTCCCAGTATCCAATCTAAACCTCCCCTGGCACAACTTCAGGCCATTACCCCTCATCCTATCACTAGTTACCTGGGAGAAGAGACTGACAGCCTCCTTTCAGGTAATTGTAGAGGGTGATGAGGTCTCCCCTGAGCTTCTTCTTCTCCAGGCTAAACAGCCCCAGTTCTCTCAGCTGCTTCTCCCAAGGTTTGTGCTCCAGACCCTTCACCAGCTTTGTTGCTCTTCTTTGGACACACTCCAGCAGCTCAATGTCCTTCTTGTAGTGAGGGTCCCAAAACTGAACACAGTATTCAAGGTGCAGCCTCACCAGAGAAAGGATTTAAAGAGTTATTTCAGAGTTGTGTGCTGTTAGGATTTAACAGTGCTGTTGCTTTTGTCTGCTGGTGAAATAGTATGTAGCTGTTGAATAGTCTTTCAGATTGAGCTTGAGTTGTTTTCACAGGTAGGCTAGAGGTTTCAGGAAAACTTTCTGTGATTCTGAAGTTAGTAGTGATCAAGCAGTCTTTTTTTCAGAGCTAATATGGATCTGACCAGTTAGATAGGAAGTTGACTTTCCAGCATCTGAGGAATAATGAGGTGTGAATATGAAGCCAAGGCAAGGAGAAGCAGGCCTTGTGTTCTTTTGGAAGCTAAAAGGCAATGAATGATGAACTTTATAATAATTCCTCTGAGGAATGTCCTTTAAGTGTGTTTAGGTGTTCTAGAGTCACCACTCGATTTGCAAGATTGAAAGTAAATGTTATTTACCTGAAATGGTGTGAATACTTTGTCCCTCTTTTCTTTAGGTATTCACCCTCAATATTACCACCATCTCCTCCTGTGAAAGATCAAGATAAAGAAGTAGAAAATGAATGTGAATTTTTAATTGATGAATCAGATGATACATCTTTTAGTTCTTGGTTTTCAATACCCCCTAAGAACAAAAAATCAAAAAAAGTTGACTCTGCAGCTCCTGTTTCTAAATTTGAACTCTCTGAAAAGAAGACAGAGGGTAAGAAAGGCAAGAACAGAGAAGCACCTAATAAACACAAACCAGATGATTTGGATGTCAGAGTACATGACTTCAAAGGATCACCAGAGTCAGATCCAGTCCCTAATAGTGAAGGAAAGATCTTTAAATCTCAAAGGCAAACCAATACTTGTATGGGTAAGTTACTTAGCAGGTTTTCAGGCTTCTCTTTCCAGGTCATATTACTGGATTTTTTTGTGGTGGTTTATTGGGAAGTAAGGATAAAGTGGATGAGAGACTTAGAATCAGTGGATTCCTAATTGATGTTTCAGTTGCACAGTTAGGTCTGGGTGTATATAAGGCAGTGAGACAGTGTCTTCCCCCCCGCCCTGAGTTATGACATTAAAAATTAAGTTAGCAGGGTTGACTTCTTTTGGTCCTCTCTCCATAGAAAGGAGGTTAAGATTTGTGCTTTGCACTAGAGTTTTTAGGAATTGTTTGAGAAGGGATTTTTAGCAGGAAGCACTGAAAACTGGAAAGCAGATTGAATGTAACATTTTTGCCCTTCTTTTTCTGCTAAGAAATACTGGAAGTACACCAAAAATTCTGTTTTGAATTTTTCATACACTGGAGTTCAGAGAAAGCCTTCTTTTAACCATCAGGGAAAAACCTCATTTTGTGATACCTTTTTTTTTTTTTTTTTTTTTTTAATCATTCTGATGTCAACATATATCTTCAAGTTTAATGGGAAAAAGGTATTAATGTCCATCTGTTTTGTGTATTGGTAGGAAAAACTACAAAGGATGCACTTAGGCAAGGCTTTCCAAAGCAGAAAAAGGACACATCCTGGAACCCAGAAGCTGAACAACTCATGTTGTCAGAGTCTGGATTGGAAACAGAAGCATCTAATGCAGAACAGTGTAAAACAAAGGTGATACCCAGTGGGGATTTGCCTATGTCATCAGCTGGGCATCAGCAAGAGCAGACTGTATCTCAAAAAAAAAATCTCAAGTCTTCCAAGAATCTACAGTCAGCTTCAAAAGCTTCTCAGAATTTAGTTCATGAGAAACAAACTTCTAAGCAGAAATTTCCAAAAGATATAGCAGCTCAGAGACTGGAAGAAAGTCCCAGGAAGAAGCTTAAAAAATCTGGCAAGAAAAGTAGTAATAAAAAGCCTCAGTTAAAAAGAGAGAAGAGTTCTCATGGTGAAGCTGGTGAAGAAGAGCTTGAAAGAGAGCCTGTAAAATTGCATGAAGTGTTTAACTCGCCCCTGCATCAGATTCATTGCAGAACCAGTAAAGGTGTTTGCTCAAGTCCTGAGGACACTGAGGCTCAAATGGATTCTGACAGCTTCTCTGTACAGGACGTGGCAAGAAAAAACCAGAAATTATCATATAAGAAAATAAAAAGTAACAAAAGAAAACATAACATGCAACATGGACTACAGTAAGCTTTTTATGTAATTCCTTACAAGAGTGGTATAACTTGATAGATAATTAAATACATCTTGTTAACTTTTAAGCAATAATGTCCCAATTCAACTATATGACATTTTCAGACTGGTTTAGTAGCTAATAGAGAAACTAATTGGTGTAATCAACATCCTAGGCTCAAAGGTGGGTGCCAAATCTAGTGTCTGTTTCTACACAGGGAAACTTGTGCTGGAATTTGTCAAGTGTTCTTTTGAGACTTGAGTAGCAGATCCAATCTAATCGAGTTTTAATCACTGTTCTTTGCATTGCTTTATAACTTTTTTTTAAAATGTCTTTTTCATTGTTCTGTTCAGTACATAAAATTACTGACCTACGGGTTCCTTTCAGTAGGTAAAATTGACTTAACAGTAAATGTAACAATAATTTTTCTCTTCTAGAGATTCCTTTGAAGCTGAGAAGGCTAGAGGTTGTGAAAGGTAATTTCCTGAGTTGTCTGTAAAACTTGCATTTAATCCCACTTCTGCCCCACTGAGACAGAACAGCTGTTTGGTACTACTACTGCGTTCTATGTTCTACTAACAAAGAACCTAACAGAAAAGAGATTGTGGTTTATGCCTGAGGTATTTAAATACCATGCTAATACAGTGGTCATAGTAAGTTTCTTGCCTTTGTGGATTTTTTTTTCCTTTGAGGCTTGCTTCCACATTAGCATGTGATTTTTGAACAGAAATACCAGTGCTGCTAGAACTGATAACGACTGTACTAATAAGTTGCTGTTAAGTGGGGTACAGAACTGTATCTCTCGTTCGTGCATGTAGATACGCACATATCTTCTCCTTCATGGGATAGGAACTTAATAACAAAGCAAATGAGTGACAGTCATTTATTAATTTATTAAATTCTAGGGATGTTATCATTTTATGGAGGAGAATGTGTGACAGAATACATATTACAAATTACAATTACAAACTATTTTACTGTCTTTTCCTTATAGTATGCAAAGCATTTCTTTAAAGCACTTTTGTAATCATGGTCTATGGAAAGGTCATGCTACAGAGGAGAAGGTCTGTTTTTTCTGGAAGGGAGAAAAAAAAGAACTTCGAAGATACTTAGGAAACCTATTTAATGAGACGGTGTGAACACTAGTTTGTCTGCCTGATGACCGAGTAGAGGAGAAATTGATGAATTTCAGACCTGTGATTCCTAACTAGCAGTCAATTGCTTCAGTATCTAATCAGTATAGACAGATGTTTAGAAAGAAAAAAACCCCATCCCACATGATCTGAAAAAAAATTAAATTTGCTATTCTTAGTAGAGCTGTAACGTTCCTTTGGCATTTAACATATTCAAGCAGGAGTTTTCTGGTTTGTTTTCTGGTTTTTTTTTTTTTTTTTTTTTTTTTCCTTTGAAGTGGGCCTGTTCTTGAACACTGTGATAAGTTTGATTCCAGAAGTCGGTCTTATGAACAGGATAATACATCTTCAGGTAATGTTTACAGTTGGTATTTTCTTGCATTTTATGTCGAAGCTTCTTATAACCTGTGGCACATGTTGGTACAGTAATTTCTGGTATATTCTGCTTGTCCAGCATAAGAAATGCAGAATGTATTGGCTGTGGTGACATTTCTGCACGAATACGTGATAGAGTGTGCCAGCTTTATGTTTTGTTAGCTTTGGAAGGACAAGCATTACATTGTCTGGCATCAAGCCTACCAGGATAGTTATCTTTCCGAAATATTTTGAACAAATTTTTTGTTTGGTTTGTACCAGTTTGGTGTGTTGCCATGTGATTGTACTATATGTGATCACCCCGTGACCAAATTGTACATCTTTACGGAATCGTGGCCTGTTTGCCTAAAAATATTTCAGTTTTCTTTTGTTTCCCTACACAAGTGACACATATTGTCATAACGAATATGAGCCCTGAGGTTAGAATGTCTTTTTGTTAGTGTTTTAAAGCCACTTGTGAGTGTTATTAGTTCATGCAATGCTTTCTTCAGAGACCTAGTTTTGTGTGTATTCTAGTAAGAAGTTTATTCTAAAGTTAGGCTTAAGTGGTATAAAGTTGAATGACCTTGCACTTTGATCAATAAAATTATATATGTAGTTATAATTTGCCAATATTTGTTTAATCAGAGGGATGAGTATGAGGAGTACTTGCATGTATACTTTTCATGTAATTTTCTAGCTTACACTATTTAAAAACTTAATTACATATACTGTTTATCTACATGGGGTTTTGTATATGTTTAAAGAAAAACATGTTAGTGGGAATGCTAACATTGGGCCTTCTGTTTCTATTAGCTGTGATTGCTTCTATTTGGTATATTGAATAAAAGCAGGAATAGTAAATGCCTATAATGATGGTTTAAAAATGTATTTCCAGATAATTCTGAAGGCTTGAATTGTCAAGTAAGAGATCTGTTGTCAGACAGCATAGCAAAGAGTAAAATAGGTAAGTTTTTTTTAATACATCTTAATGTAAGTGCATAAATACAAATGCATTTCCAACTTGATGTAAACTTTGCTGAAGGAGGTGCAAGAAAAAACCTAGAAATGGGTTAATATGTTAGTAAGTGTTTACAGATAAGGCTTGTTAGTTCTTCAGGGTACTATAACCCTGCTTTAATTTTAAGTTACTTTTAAAAACTTCTAGTGTTTCTTTTTTTAATTACTGTATCCAAAAGTTATCTTTTTAACTGTCACATTTCCATTTTTCATTTAATGTTGAGTCAAGACACTGCTTACAGTTCAGTGAGAACAGTAGGAGTTTGAATTATTTTTACACAGTGTAACATGATGCGAATAACCTGCCTTCTGTGGTAGCTGGAGTTTGGATAGAATGGAACAATGGTAATACAGTCAATTGAGTCCCATACTAGTCTGTTTTTATTATTGTTTATTCCCTTCATTATTATTTTATGGACAATACTATAGTCATCTACCTATTTCAGCAATTTTTTTTTTTAAATACTATTTTTATTTTTAGCATTTAAATACTACAGAATCACAGAATGGTAGGAGTTGAAAGGGACTTCTGGAGTCCAACCCCCCTGCCAGAGCAGGTTCACCTAGAACAGGTCGCATAGGATGGTGTCCCTGCAGGTTTTGAATGTCTCCAGAGAAGGAGACTCCACCACCTCTCTGGGCAGCCTGTTCCAGTGTTCTGTTACCCTCAAAGTAAAGAAGTTTTTCCTTTTGTTCCCGTGTTCCAGTTTGTGCCTTGCCCCTTGTCCTGTCACTGGGCACCACTGAAAAGAATCTGGCTTCATCTTCTAGACACCCGTCCTCTAGATATTTTCATTGTTAAGATCCCCTCTCAGCCTCCTCTTCTCCAGGCTAAACAGACCCAGGTCTCTCAGCTTTTCCTCATAAGAGAGACGCTCCATTCCCCTCATCATCTTTGTAGCCCTCCATTGGATTCTCTTCAGAAGTTTCTTGTCTCTCTTGAATTGGGGAGCCCACAACTGGACACAGTACTCCAGATGTGGCCTTGCTAGGGCAGAGTAGAGTTGGGGAGGATCAGCTTGCTTGACCTGCTGGCCACACTCTTAATGCACCCCAGGATACTATTGGCCTTCTTGGCCACAAGGGCACATTGCTGGCTCATGGTAAACTTGTTGACCACCAGGACTCCCAGGTCCTTCTCTGCAGAGCTGCTTTCCAGCAGGTCAGCCCCTAACCTATACTTATGGGGTTGTTCATCCCTAGGTGCAGGGCCTTGCACTTGCCTTTCTTGAACTTCATTAGGTTGCCCTCTGCCCAACTCTCCAGCCTGTCCAGGTCTCGCTGAATGGCTTAACAGCCTTCTGGTGCATCAACCACTCCTCCCAGTTTGGTCTCATCAGCAAACTTGCTCAGGGTGTTCTCTGTCCCTTCATCCAGGTCATTGATGAATACGTTGAACAAAACTGCACCCAGTAGTGACCCCTGTGGAATATCGCTAGCTACAGGCCTCCAACTAGACTCTGCTCCACTGATCACAACCCTCTGAGCTCTGTCATTCAGCCAGTCCTCGTTCCACCTCACTGTCCGCTCATCTAACCCACACTTCCTAAGCTTGCCAATGAGGATGTTATGGGAGACAGTGTCAAAAGCCTTGCTGAAGTCAAGATGAACAGCATCCTCTGCTCTCCCCTCATCTACCCAGCTGGTCATGCCATCATAGAAGGCTATCAGATTGGTGAGGCATGATTTCCACTTGGTGAATCCATGTTGACTACTCCTGATAACCTACTTTTCTTCCACATGCCTAGAGATAACATCCAGAATGAGCTGTTGCATCACCTTCCCAGGGATGGAGGTGAGACTGACTGGCCTGTAGTTTCCTGGGTCTTCTTTCTCCCTTCTTGAAGACTGGAATGACAGTGGCTTTCCTCCAGTCCTCAGGCACCTCTCCTGTTCTCCATGAGCTTTCAAAGATGATGGAAAGTGGCCCAGCAATGACTTCTGTCAGCTCCCTCAGCACTCATGGGTGCATCCCATTGGGACCCACAGATCTGTGGGTGTCCAGTTCACCTAGATGATCTCTAACCCAATCCTTCTCGACCAAGGGAAAGTCTTCCTTTCTCCAGACTTTCTTTCTTACCTCCAGTGTCTGGGACTCCTGAGGACCAGCCTTAGCAGTAGAGTGAACCAAAGAAGGCATTCAGTAACTCTGCCTTCTCTGTGTCCTCTGTCACTAGGACACCTGTCTCATTCAGCAATGGGCCCACATTTTCCCTAGTCTTCCTTTTGCTTTTGATGTGCTCGAAGAAGCTGCTCTTGTTGTACTTGACATCCCTTGCCAGATTTAATTCCAAGTGGGCCTTAGCCTTCCTTGTTGCACCCCAGCATACTCTGACAACATTCCTGTATTCCTCCCAAGTGGCCGGTCCTTTTTTTCCTTTGCTTGACTTTTTACTGATAGGGATGTAATATTTTTGACTAATTTGCCAAAAGGCAGCGCCTTCTCTCTGTTGCTAATGATTTAGGCAGGGTTCTTAGTCTTTGTCAAGAGCTTTGTCTTCCCAATTGTATCGTGTTTGCTGCTCCTTGTGCTTGAGCTGCTAATGTCTGTATCTCAGTGATTCACTAAAATGTAAAGTCAGCATGGTGACTGTTTAAGAAGGATGATATTGAAATACTGATGCGTGCAAAAGAAGGCTTTTGGCAATACTTGATTCCGTTTTCCTGTCATGATAGCAGTGTGATATAAATATCAGCTAGGAAGTGCTGACTCCCTGATAGGGAGCAACAGGAAAGGTTATTTAATATTTTCCCTTTATGAACGTTCCTTTCATACTTAATGTAAATTATTTCATCCTTTAAATTAGTCATGCCTTCCAACACTCCTAACGTTCGTCGGACAAAAAGGATACGTCTAAGACCTCTGGAATATTGGCGAGGCGAGCGCGCAAACTATGCAGTGACGCCATCAGGTATTAGTTCTAAAATACCTGTTTGCTTTGTCCTGATAGGGCAAGTGAAGAGAAATTTGTGGGTTGATCTTGTGATGTGAGAGCTTTGAGACACTTGCTATTTTGTAATTTTTTTAAAAAGCAGATTATTTATGGTCTCCAGCTACTTACTTATCTTTCCATGTAGTCTTTTTCTCTCCCGATGCTCCAGTGTCAGCTAGAAATAATATCAGCTGAGCATGTTAAGTGCCCTTGCCTTAACTGTTTAGGAAAGAACAAAATGGTTTCTCTGTACTGGTAGGTTGATTACATCAGATTCTGTATGATGCTGGCAAAAAGACAATCTGGATCATTCATTGGAGCATTTCTCTTTGTGTGAGGATTGTTCTCCAGAGCAGATACTATAATATTTTATCTAGTCTCCAGGTTAAATTCTCAAAGTGATAGAATATGTCTTGTTCTTGGTGGTTTTTTTCTGACAATTCAGCCTAATTTGGTCCTTTCCAAATTAGTCTGCTAGAAAATAGTATTTCTTTGTGTCCTGAAAATTGATATTTTGTCTTAAAAATTGACTCTTATGTCATGGCTTTCTGAAATGTGCTTTGATTGAAATATGATCAAATTCTTTTCAAAAAGTCTCAAGTTGCTTTGCACTCCAAAATACTTGATGTTTAAAAGCTTTTTGGTTTATTCTGACTTTCTAAAGCTATTTGAAAAGGTCTGCATCAAGGAAATGTATTCTCACCTGAAGAGCTTGTTGGTTGTGTGAGTCTGCATTCTTGTAAAATTATTATGAGTTTGTGAACTTTGCTTAACTTTTGTTTCAGGAGGCATGGTGGTTAGTGGAATAGTTCATCCGAAAACACAACCTCGCAGGAAGATTAAACGGAGGAAGGGTGGTGAAAAGCAGAAAAGAGATGAAACAAGTATGAACGTAGATTTTTCTTTTTCTTTTGATACTTCAAAAAAAAAAAAAATCTGTAATCAAATACTCTGTTGCTGTAAGATTTTTCTCCTGTAAAAACTTGAATATCTCTGGGTGAAAATAATTTTATAATGAAATGTGTAAATGTGATCTGACCTGGAAAAACCTTTTCTTATTGTTTCTATAGCAATGCTGTATAATCTTGTTGTAAAAACTTCAACTTCTCAGCATTAGAAAGGAAGAGATACAGGACATATCTAGAAGTGTTGCGGTACATTTAAAGCAAGGATTGAAGAAAATAAGCTGTACTTCTGTCCTTGTTCAGCTCATTGATTAGTGATGCTAATGTGTTTAGTTTCACAATGCACAGTTAAGCTATAAAAACTTCTCAGCGTTGTACTGATACCTGTAATGCCACATCTGAAAAGGCAGCATATAGTGTCAATAGAGTGTTTAGCTATTATAGGTTAAATACAAAAGCATAACAAGATAGGTGAAGAGAGAGCTTTAAGAACAGTGCATAAAATGGTTAAAAGTGGGCAATAAACCTGTGTTTAAACAAACAGGAATCTTTGCTAGAGCGTCTGTAGCTCTAGATAATGAATATGTAGGTAGTGCTCAGAAAAGGGAGATAAAGTCCAAAAGCCAAATTATTTTTGCTGTGTTCTCTGTGGAAGAGGTTTTGATGCTGAAGAACCTTTCTTTGTTGGGACTGTCCAGAGCTTTTGTTTGAGAATGAAACATTTCTATGGGAAGTTACAAAACTAATAAAACAAATGTAACAAACATGAAAAATGCCCTATGGTCCTGACACAGTTCTAAAATAAATCAGAACTGAAGTAATCATCAGAGAAATAAAGAAGAAAACAGTTAATGTTGGTACAAATTTCTGATTTTCTAGAGTGTTGCACCTAAATTTTATTCCTTACCTGAAAAAGAAAGTAGTAGGACTAGAGAAGTTTCAGAGAAAGCTTGTCAAAAACATAGAAGAACTTCTGTCCCAGAAGCAAACTACATGGTCAGTGGCTCCTCAGCCCTGCAGAGAGTACTGCAGAGGTGCGAGAAAGACCTATAAAATCACGAGTGGCATGGAGAAGCAGAATACAAATAAATTTTGGTTTGTTTTGTTGTGGTTTGTTTTGTTTTTAAACAGAACAACTAAAAGATGTGGAAGGAAGATAGAGCTGGGTTTTTCAAACAAAATAAAGTGGCTCTTCTCAGTATGTCTTCCCTGCCCCAGAATACTGTGGATAAAAATATTTATGTAGATTCAAGGTGAGAACTAGGTAAATTCACAGAAGACTTAACTGTTAGTAGCTCTAAATAAAGTATGTGAGCTGCATGTTAGAGGTGGAAAGTATTCCATGGAAGTGCCATTACTCTATTACAGCATTTTGGGGGATGGAAGGGGTACCTCCTTTTGGCCATTAATGGGAGACAGGATCCTGGTCTAGATCAACCCTTGATCTAAGTACAGTCTATGTTTTAATATAAATCATTTGCAGTCCATGTAAACCTGAGCTGGTAGTGACTGTTCATACTGTGTCTTACAAGAATTATTGGTTGCTTTAGGTGCATTTGAACTGTCTTCCAGAAGTGACGGATTGCCTCTTCAACAGACATTCATCCTGAGAGATAATCTTTCGCTAGCATCCTTGAATTTTAAGTGATGCATATAGGGACCATCAGCTGAGTAGAATTTCTAGGACAAATTCCTAAACTTTATCGATATGATAAAAATTCTGTGGTTATAGCTATAGAGTTGCACCTGTTGCTGCTGCTTTTATATGTTGGAACAAAGCTATTTCGAATGCAGTAGCTTTCTTCCTACCCCTGACTGGTTTGGTGTAAAAGTATTTAAGCAGCTGTGAATGCCTATAAAGTGCTATAGCTTGCCTTTAATATCCTTGTTATGATGCATTTAAAGACATTCCTGTGTACTGTGGAGCTAAAATTGTCTACCTAAGAGTGTTCTGCAAGAGAGCTTTGGGATATTTATTTTGTTGTGGACATTCTCCAGCATCTCTTTTCTAGTTGAAAAGCATAAAGTTGTCATCAACTCTTTGGCTATTTCCCTCTGGAAAAATCCTTTTTATTATAGAAATAGCTCTCTGATTTACAGCTTACAGTGAGATTCCTGTAAAGGCATTTCTTGAGAAAAGGAAAATTGAACATGTGCTTATTCTTTTGAACACTTTATCTCTTAAGTCTCCTCATGCCCAGAGTGATTATTTTTCTGACTTTGTTTTGTTTGTTTTTGGTTTTGTTTTTATTTTTATTTTTGTCTCCTCAGGAAGTGAGATACCTATAAATTTACAGGATAGCCTAGCTGATACTTCTAAGCCAGCTGTTGTACTGGACCCGGAAACAAATGAGGAAGTACTTCTAGGTGAGTTGAGGGAATGTGACCAAGGACCTTTCTGAATTATGTACTAAGTGTTTCTACCGATTAGAAAAAAAATTGTTCATGGCACTTTGGGCATAAAAAAGGTGAGCTGTTGAAATATTCACTGCTCTTCTGCAGAAAATTCTGAGGGAGACACAAAACGTGTACTGATTTTTTCAGCTTAATAGTATGTTTAGCTGTTGGGGGGTGTTGCACTGAAACAGTATGTAATGCATATGGTACAATAAGTAGTTACTGAGCAAGTAACAAGACTAATTGTGCGTTAGCATTAATGTTAATCTCCTGGACTTTTTTTGTAGACTGCGTTAACACTGGAAGCAGTAACTCATGCTGCTTCAAAGATGAATCGATAGAAATATATAAAAATTTGAATACATTTGCCTTTGCCACTGGTAGATTGATTTTGAAACCATTTAAAGAAAAGGGATACCAATTTGTCCACATGGATACAATAGTAAGTATGCTTTTTTCTTATTTTTAGAAAATGGACTATGTAAACAGAAAATCTTACAATGGTTATAAGTAGCATACAATGTTGACAGGTCTTCCAGGTTTTTTTTTTTCCCCATAATACAAAAAAATACAGGAAACAGTAATGAGTCATTTCAGTTGTGAAATCAGTTTTAACCACAGAAACTTGCTACAGGTACTTTGCATGCACATTGCCCTGCTTTGCTTTGCATTAGATCTGTATGTCCATGTACACTTACTGTCTGGAACTTGACGGTAAGACAGAAGTATCAAATAAATAAAATTGGCCCCCACCCCTCTTTTAAGTTGTGTATCTTATTTTTCAGCAGGATGAGAAAAAGGGATTGCAGCTCTGCTAGTTTATATGGGTTTTGATCTTTGTTACAACACGTATGCACAACAAAGAGTGTATTTTCTTGGATAATTTTTTTTTAAACATTTGCAAAGGAAACATTGCTAATCTTAGACCCTTTGGCTTTCGTTAAGGCTTTCCATGTTATGCACGGCAAAATTATAGTTACCTTGCATAAGTCATCATATTATCTGACTGCCGGGGACTACTTCTATGTTCCAGCAGGTAAGTACATGTGTTTAAAACCAGTCTGTTGGAGACGGATAAGAATGAATTGGCATGCTAGGAAGCAAAATCGAGCTGAATGATGGGAAGAGATAAGTTTGAGTAGAGAGTAGGAAAGTACAGGGTTATGAAGAAAGGAATGTGACCCAACACTGGACATGGATTGATGACCTAACCTGTGAATGCAGTCATACAAACACTACTTGTTTATGTGTGTTGGCCTCAACATTTTTGATGCCACTACCAAGTTCTAAGAGTGAATTTGTCTTGGTATTCTGGTTCTGTCCCTAGCTATAATGTTGGGGAAACTTCACGGACAGCTTAATGTAGTCATAGTTAATATAATTGTTTTGGTCACCATCTGTTTGCTGCTTTTTCTATGTGAAATTATGAAAATCCGTTTGGATCCGTTCACTATATTTTATGCTTTGTGCTTGACATGTAGAAGGTGCAGGATGTCTTGTTGAATGGGTTGTAACTTCATGTAGGTTGTTGTTTAGACACCTCTAATTTTGCCCTTCTGAGATAAAAGTGGAATGAATTCCATATGGGAAGCTGTCCTTCAGCGAGTAAGACACTAGTCAGGAGAGTTTGTAGTAGTTCTAAAGCAGACTGTTCATGAGGCTGTAGAGACCTTTTGTACAGCTTTCTGATGAAGAGACTGTAAGAAAATGATGAGCTACCCCTTGGTTTTCCATTAACTTTTCACCATGACGTCCTGATTGAGCAGTCATTGTTCAAATAATGCTTGATGCTTTGCAGGGTTTTTTTGTGTGTTTGTTCTAATCTTAAAAGTTTAGGGGCCTGCAGAGACAATTTTGTAGTTTGCTTTTTGGGAAAGCAGATTATATAAACTGCTGAAAGTTCCGTATTGCCATAAAGATCTATACTTCATTCCCATTCTTACCTGCTTCTTGGTGGCCTGTCTTGGTATGCCTGGATGGGCAGTGCAGTGGTTGTGGCGGGTGATGTCTCTCTAATTCATCAAGTGTGGCTGTATGTTAGAATATTGCTCATTCCCAACATTCAGTGCCTTTTAGATGTTTCTATATTTGTGGTCATGTTAGGATGCAAAATTCCAAGTGAAGATCTGCAGATAAGTTTCCATGTGCAGTTTTTAATTGAGATTTTTCTACAGGAATAAATTAGAATAAATTCAGTCACCTTGAAGTTTTCTTGTGGGTTTTGAGAGCTGAGAGCTCAGGCCTGTTACATTCTTTTAAGTAAAAATGTTCTCAGCAAAGATACACTATATTCTTACCACAGCTTAAAATAAATGACACTAGCTATATTCCTTGTTATCTCTTTGAAATGCAATGATGTGCCTGTAAGAGTGGCATCCTAGATTAGGGGCTTCTGTTAAAATATATGAAATAAAAATAAACTTGTCTGAAGACAGGACTTCAGAAATTGCTAGTGGCTTCTAAAGAAAATTGTCTCTGTTTTTATTTGTAGGAAATGGATATAACATACGCAACCTTCTGAATGAAGAAAGTGTTCTTTTCTTCACACAACTCAAAGACAGGTGAAGGAACTTTCTGCAAAAGAGCTTTTGTATGTTTTCAAGTTCTTTTTACATGCAAAAAGTGTTTGAGTGTGCCGAGGTTAACATTACAAATGAATACAGAGCAGCTGAAATCAACATAGGGACATTTAATAACAAAACCAACAGAACCTCAGTAGTTTGCTGTCAAACTGAAATGACATACTGAAGGGCCTTATTCTTCATCAGTTACTGTTCTTGTGTCATCCAGAGACAGGAAGATATATGTATAAAATTTGTGGGTAAAGCACATTGTTGTTCCAAATTGTATTTATATGCCTAATCTCTCCAAAGATATGTAGCACTTGGGAAAAATTTTGACATCTTCCGTTAACATCTGTTAGTCTTAATGTCTGCTTGGTACAAACTGCTTAGAATAATCTCTATTTAAATGTAGGACCGTGCTGTTCACATTCAGGTAATTGTTGTCTAGGAGATGGGCTGCTGGAAAGCTTGTGTGCTGCAGTCCAGCCGCCTTCTAATATGTTAATGACAGGCGTTTCTTCCTTGTCTAGCAGATGTATGATTAGTGCCTCAAATTCAAATTGTAAAATGGGAGCTCTTAAGTAGGAGCTTTACCAGTTGTATCTGTTGTATGGAAGCTATGGCTTGATTAGCTCTGAACATTGTGGATTGCTTTATTTTGTAAAACAGCAATAGGTCATTGCCAAATGTATTACTTTAATATCTCCTTTTGTTTTGCTTGCTGTGTTCCTGGATAATAATGAGAACCTTTGGGAAAACTGTAATTATACTGTATACTCCAGAAGCCAAGTCTAGACAGCAGATGGTACACATAGCATTTGTCTCCCGAACTCTTCAAGGTTCCTTCTGGCTGAAGATAAGGAAAAGCTGTACCTATTCTGATAGGGTGTTTTCTCTCCATGGTTGCTGCTATTCTAGAAGACAAGGAGATAGGGAAAATTGCATTGGAATCATAAAGTTTAAGGACTTAAGGGTTGTAAACAGTCTTGGCCATGATCTTTATGCTAAATCTAGAGTGTACATCAAAGTAGGAGAGATTAATTGGCTTTAGGGTTTGGATACCAAGATTACTATGTCCCTGTGAAAAAACCTTTAGATTGGGGAATTGGAGATATTATATATTTTTTTTATTATTCTCTTTCAAGCAGTAGTTCCTATGATTAGTGTGTATATAGACTGGCAGTTGAAATGCTTAGTAGAAGTTATGTGGCATCTTTGCATTCATGGCTAGGTCATGCTTAACTCTTGAGAAGATGAAACAGGAACACGCCTATTGCCATTTAGTTCTTCCTCTGTCTTAATGCGGACTATTTGCTTTCAAAGTTCAGACTGCACAGAATGACCTTTTTTTTCCCAGCCTTAACTTTTGTAAACAGTTTAAGAGGTTTGTCTTTTTTTCTTTTTTTTATAAGAAGTCATTTAGTTACAGCTGATAACAGTTTGATGTTGGCAGCTTTACAAAATTTTGGGCTTGGGTTGGTGTCTTCAAGGTCAGTGAGATTCAAATATTGTCCCTTCTGTGTTGGAGCCATACCAGTTACCAGATGGGCACACATGCTGTCTCCACTGCTTGAGGGGATCCCACCCACTAAAACATTTAGTTTGTAAGTCTTTCAACTCCTCAGGCATGCAGAGGTCTGGAAATTTGCCACTTGGAAAATGGTGCAGACCAATGATCCTCTGCTCCTTGCCCAAGCATGTCTCCCAGCAGTCAGGCCATAGATGTGGTGGTTTCTGAGCCAAACAGTTCACTGGTTCCAGCTGAAAGAACAAGACTGCTTTTCAGTTGTTTTAAAGGCCAGGGGGTTCAGAAGGAAGATACCCTGCAAATTTTCTTCTGCATTACGTGTCTGCAGAAGGATACTTTGTAAAGGGTTAGTGAACATGTATGGGCTACATACCGCATATGTAGGAGCTCATGGCCCTGAAGGAAAGTGTGGACGTATGTTGTGATGGAGCTCAGGGCAGCCTGCTCCTTTCCAGTAATGTGTTCTAATTTGGTGAGTTCCGATGAGAGGCAATACATCACCCTTGTATCAGGCACTGGTGTGTCTTCCTCCGCTTGCTCTATACTGCAACTTGGCAGCAAGGTTTTCAGTGGATTTTCTTTTGGGTCATCAGTAAGTGATGAGAAATCCATCTGTCACGATGTTTTCTTAAGCAGAAGTAATGTGTGCAGACCCTTTCCTGACACTAGCTGGAAAGTGTCAGATGTTCAAATGCAGGTTTGAGGTCAGCATACCATGAATGCCTGCTAGTATTTTCTGGCTTCTATGGCAGGGAGCATCAACAGAATATGGTGGATTTGGTGAAGCACGTAAGCTTCCTGGGTAGTCAGTTTCTTGGGAGAAATGTCCTGCATAGTTTGCAGAGAACATCTTGTAGTTGGACTGCATCTCAGTGTTCGTGGTTTTTTGTTGTGGGTTGTTTTTGGTTTTTTTTAAAGTAGCAAAAGCAATTGTGCCAAGAGTGATAATGCATGTAGGATGTTGCTTTAGTTTAGAAACAATTCCACTATTTGTCACTAGATGGAGCTTCAGGCACAGCTTTCTGTCCTCGATGGCTTCCTCTGTGTTCGGCAGTGTTTGGTTTTTGAAAGGGAGGAAGAGTAGTACATTACACATGAAGATAATTTCAGTTGAATTCTGTTGCAAGGAGATGTAAATCAGTTTACGTTAACATTAGGACTTGGCACTGAACCTTGCTAAGTTCATTCTCTTAGCATGTATGTTGTACTGGTTGCAGCCACTTGCTCAAAGTTGGTTTTTAAAACACTAGTGCACAGCAGTTTGGATTGCATTTTAATTTTTTTTCGTCAACTTGACACTTGTGAAAAAACTTGCTTCCGTGTCATTAGCCTGAATATAGTGTGAGGAGGTGCAGGAGAATGTTCTGAGCTCCAGGACTCTTATGGGTACCCAGTTGTGCACTGTGACAAACAAGAATCGGTTGTTAGAAGAAGCGGCTGATACTTATTTCACCTCTACCTGGTCTTGCTTCTGTTCCCGCTTCCTACATTTTTGTGTACATCAGGCTACTAGGAGTTGTGGGTAACCTTTGGTGGTCTGATTTTTCCTTTTACCAAATGGGATATTGCAAAGAAAGATATTGCATTTCTCTGAAATGTGAGAACTTGGCATTCTTCTTCCCGCATGTGTATTCTTTTTATCAGTGTATTTTCTACTCTGTTGAGTAATCTAGCTCCCTCTGACTACTGTGCTGGTTTCAAATAGATTTGTGGCAAAACTAGACTTGTTAAATGCTAAAGTAATAGCCTGTACAGACCATGTTGTGGTCTGTACCTATGAATATTTATAACGTATATTAGAATATTTATATTCTTAGTGTTTCTATAATGTTATTTGCTTGTTGTAGGTTTTAAAACAACTTTACATTATTTCATGGACTATAATAGCTTATATAATCAGCTCAGATGGCACAATGTTTTACTTACACTAGAGTACAGAACTTCATCTCTAATAATAGTAGTAGAGATCTGAGCCAGGCTTGTGCCAAGCTAGGCCAAAGTTTGTTAGCCTGTGTTATCTGCTGTGGAGTGAAGTTGGGATCGTCAACATGAAAAAGATGTGCCCTTTTCTGTTGCCTGTGTCGTACGCATGCTGTTTCTGGAGGATATCACTGGTTTAGTTTATTAATTCATTGCTTTCTGTCAACAGTAATGGAGAGAACTGAAAACAAAAGCTGAGTCACTTGTTCATCAGCTTAACGTTAGTAGGTGTATGTGCTTTGTAGTAGGTATTGCAGTAACAAGTAGAGGCTTATTTTAAGGAGCTTAAGCGACTATGTCCCACCACAATAAAAAGTCAGATTTTGGAAGGCTTTGCCTCGCTTTGGAAAAAAAAATAAAATACCTTATTGGTTAGTAGGTTCCTTTGAAAATCTATCTTTTTATACTTTCATTTGATTAGAAAGCTGTTCCTGTTTTACTAAACACAGATTTTTGCAGTTTAAAGTGGCAGAAGAATGGTCGCAAAACTGTCAGATATGTGTGCGCATCGATATTCAACTTTGTAAACATAAAATAGGAGAATATGAGCTGAGTAATTACAGAAAAATAAACAGTGCCAATAAAACCAACTGTTGAGGTACATATACAATTTCGTCTGTTTTTCAAGTACACAGCTGAATTGGTTATCTGCAGATGATTTTAAATTAACATTTGGGGGATGAAAGAAACCTAAAGAGCTATTTCCTCATTTTATAACAGCTGAAAAGGCATTTCAGCATGACAGAATATTTCTTACATTTCTACTGATGTATAGAGTCTGTTGCATGATGTCTTTGGTAATATAGGATTTACTTTAAGTGGTAATTGATTGCAGATAATACATCTAACTGAAGAGTATGGAACCTGCCTCTTTAGTGGTATTGACAGCTGCTGTAACTGAATATCTTAGTCTTTCCGATCTGGTATGTTTCCTCTTCAGAATATCCTGTCATGTCATGGATGTTCACAAATGTAGAAGAGATATCAAAGCCAAACATTTCTCAGGTTGCATGGAAAAGCTTCATTTAGGATTTGACAACCAAAGTGATTCCTACAGCCCATTTCTGAGATGAAAACAGTTGTTGATCATCAGTCAAAACAGATTATTAGGGAATGAATACGTTAAAAGGAGTGCCTGCAGAGCTGCTCTGTGTTCTTAAGCCCACCCACAAAGCTCCTCTTCTTGTTTGCTTCATTTAAACTCCTGCACCCAAGTAAAAGCACACACAAAAGGGTGCAAAACCACATTTACTTTGCACTTCTGCAGTCTTTTCTTGCTTGGAGGACAAGAGGAGCAATAATTGAAACAAGGAGCTGAAAGAAGCAAAGTGTTTACTTTCTGAATCCGACTGTTCAGTTGAGATGCAAATCTAAAAGTGTTCACAGAAAAACGTATTAATACCTGAGTAAGATTTTTAGCTTTTCTTTGCAGCTCAATAGGTAAGGACTTTTAAATTTGAAAACTGAAGAATTGCAGTACTCTTTAGGAAGTTTATTAAATGGGTACGATAGCTGTTAGCACAGTTTTAGTTAGCTTATTACATTTTCTCATGGTGTCTGAAGTTGCCTTTTCCTGTGTTTTCAGTAACAGCAGCTGAAATGAGAATTGACTGAGATGGCAGATGCACGGTAACGCTGTGTGGATGGCTTCTGAAATCAACATGCCATAAAGAGGGAGAGGAAAGGAGTGATATGAGAGGCGTAAACATAATAAAGAGCTATAGTAGTGTCCAAAGGTGTTGCGGACTGTCTTGTTTAGGTTGTGCAAAGGGTTTTCAATGAAATTTGCTAATTTTTGGAAGAGCAGAATGTGACTCTTTGGATGGGTAAGGGAAACCTTTTCGGTGTCGGTGCCATGAGAATGCACCTGTCTGTGCTGGTAACATACACTCTTGGTTTGGGATTCTAGCAGTGCTGTGATCATTTGTGTTTAACAGCACTAAGTCATCTTATCTGAAACTGCAGGATTTGGCTCATGAACATGATGTATAGTCTGCTGAACAAGAGGCCTGAACTTACTGAATTTTGTCCTTCCTTTATGTTATGATCACTTTTGTGTTGTAGTACAGAGGGGGCAATTACAAGAAATGAAAGTGAATTATGAAGAAGTTTTTTTCAAAACCAATCTGAACTTGAAATTTTATTGCTGACAAAGAGGGAGCTCCCCTAGGATGCAGTAGCCTGTACACTGAATAAACTAAGCACTTCTCCTACATTTCAGTTAGTGCCAAGTCAGCTCTGAGGCTAATTAATCAAAACAAATTTACAATTAAGCGCAGGAAGGAAGACTAATTAAGTAGCCAGTTAAGAAAAAGTGCTGAAGGAGGGATCAACCTTTAGGGGAAAGTATGAGACTCCCAATATTGGCCCATGAAGGACAATTAAGTGATAATTGCAGAGGCCTTTCTGCATCCAGCAAATGCTCTCTGGCTTTTATTATGGTTAATTTTCTTCATATGAGTAGAAGCAGACATTTGCCTGTTGAGCAACTAAGCTTTACTGTGCGCTCTTAACGTAATTCATAGGTAAAGCACAGAGGTCGCTGCAGGAATAAATTAGAACACAGCTGCCAGACTTGTACAATATCTTAGCTAGCAAAAAAGCCCCGCTGTATTTTAAAGACAAAGCAACCCTAAATGTTTGTTTATTTGCCTCTTCATTTTGTGGAGTACCAAGTCCATCTTAGTATCCTGTTTAACCTTTCAAACAAATTACATTGAGTGAATTTTCTTAACAGAGTTTAGAATAGCTTAATTTTGTTCAGTTGCTAACCCCACTTAAGTTCACAGAAATCATAGAATAGCCTTGGATGGAAAAGACCTCTAAGATCACCAAGTCCAACCGTTAACCCAGCCAGCACTGCCAACTCACCACTACACCATGTCCCTCAGCACCACATCTACGCGTCTCATAAATACCTCCAGGGATGGGGACTCCACCACTGCCCTCGGCAGCCTGTTCCAATACTTGGTAACACTTTTAGTGAAGAAATGTTCTTGTGCCTGAAGTTTCTTTTGCTACCTCTCCTTCAAGCTTTGTACAGGGCCTGGCGAAGCTCCCAATTTTCTCGCTCACAGAAGTGATGCAAAGCTTCTTGTGGCCTTTGTTCTTTGAAGCACTTTTGTGTAGTTTTAATCCCAAGAAGGTGGGTTTAGGATGTCACTGGCAAGGTGTTTGTTATTGTCATCATCTGCTGTTTTCCAGACTGCAAGAACAGAACTGAGATCACTTCAGGTTTGCATGGTTGTACTTGAGCCTCATCTATCTGTTGAGGCTGGCTCTTCGGTGTTGAAAGAATCCATCCCAGCACCATTCCCTCTGGCCAGACTTGTCCCGGAGCATTGTAGCATTGTGCTTGTTGCTGCTTGTGTAGCACTGATTCAGTGTGCTGGTGACTTCCTTTGCCTTGGCACAATCTTGCTGTGGCTCTGCCATCACTTAGGCACTGTGCCATACCCTGATTTTGTATTAGCAGGCCAGTCCAGGCATTCACCTGCTCTTACGTTCTTCAGTCCCCTTGCCAGTGGGGATGCCATTTGGCTCCAGCTGGTTTTGGCACAGAGGTCTAGCATGGCAGCGTGTGCCCATTGCTGCGGGTATGGATGTGGGCACATATTCTCTCACATCTCTGTTGCTGCCTCACTTTTCTCATAAATGCCAGGAGCTAGTAATCTTCCTGGTTTTTGATATTTCTGTGGTGTCTAAGGAGGAGGCTGGACTGAATAAGCTGGAAGAGCTGGATGGCCCTTCAGGATCACCTGACGTATCCTTCCCTGCGGAACAGCTCTATCTGCACAGTTCAAACCCTGCTGTCTCTGTTCTACCCTACTTACTGCCCGTGGGTGGGAGTGTGTATTTGCAAAGTACGTTAGAGTGTTTGTGTACACACTTGGCATCCTCATTCTTATCACTGTGGTTGCTGTGGAGAGGTCAGGAGGTGCAGGAGGCATCAGGAGACAAAAGCTCCTGTGTGGGGAAAGAGAGCTTATCTGAATCCAGGGCAGCCAGCTCTGGGTGACCCTGCTTGAGCAGAAGGGTTGGATCAGATGACTTCCAGAGGTCCCTTCCAACCACAACCAGTGTGTGAAATCTGAGACTCCCATGCTATGGAAGCTGCTCTTCTGTGAGTTTAGTTCACGCTCGTGTAGCAGGACCTTTCCCATGTCACGCAGCAGACTGTGAGTGCCAACTGGAGGAGTGTGTGGGGCTGTGCCAGAGCACTTGGCCACTGGTGAACAGCCGCTGCTTTCCCGCTCTCTACAGTAAAAGACAAAATGTGCATACCGAGTTGTGTTACGGCTGTCCGTTTTAATTTTCTCCCCTTCTGGACTTTGCTCGGAGGTGTCCTTCGAAGGAAGACACATATCTGGGTTTGATGAGAAGTCCGCTGATCGGTTGTGGGGGATTGGCTAGCAGTTTTCTGCATGTATACCCCAAAACATTTTCGTGTAAGATATTTTGACAGTGGACTGTTATTTTCACTCACAAGTCTTAACAGCCCCCCATTCTGTATGGGGGCTTTAAACCAGCTTAAAAATTTGGCATCTTGTGCAGTCCAGGCTATCGAGTGGCTGCTTTTTCCACGTAACTACATCAGGACTCATAGTCCTCAGCTGTCACTTGATGTGGTGAGTTGCATCAGATGTTGTTCTCTTAGTGGGCAAGAGTGTTAATTCTTGGACTTTTCCCTACTATCAGCAGCTTTGTGTGGCCTCTGGGACTGTAAACCATAAATTGTGGATCATTTGTCTAAATGTGAGCTTCAGTGAATTAAAATACAAAATTTTTATAAAAATAGCATGCAACTCACGCACAGTAACTACTGAGACCCCTTGGTCCTGCACTAAATACATTTTGTATTAGAGGTAGCATAGGAAAGTCCATGCAGAACAAGTGTCAACGTTACAACAAGGTCTGGCTTTGACAACTCCAGACTTTTCACAGAGGAATGCATTTGTTAGAGACCACAGTTAATTTAAATAAGACTTACATGCTTTTGAACGCAATTGAAATTATACTATTTTTATTGATTTGTCACTGGAGTAGGTGAATGCTCTAAAGTCCTTGCTGCTGTGAGTATAATTTGCAGTTGTTCCACCTTACTGTTTACTAACTCCCTAATATTATGGCACAGTCACAGCCATTTTTTAAACTGTGTTAATTCAAACTATTTTCTGTTTTTTGTATAATTTAGACTGAAAGTAAGAAGCTTGGTGTTGGAGACCTCTTCAGCGTAACTGTGCCTGCAAATTGAAGACCAGGTGGTGCAAAGCAGTTCTAAAGGACACTGTAACTACCATCCAACTGGAAACACACCCCAGCGTTAGGGGCACGCTGTTTCATTGATTGTAAAAGATCTTTCTCCCATGTAAATTATAAATACATGATCGTTAAGAATTGTTTTTTCTTTTGTATCAATAAATATTAAATAATGCAAATCGGTTTTGATTTCTTTGATTTCTAAATTATTTAATTTTTTAGAAGTCCATGTGGTTTTGAAAATGCAGGTAATTGCATGAGTTTGACTTGTAAATATTTATAAATAATGTGAGCCGTGAGTGGCTTCAGGGATGTCACCAACAGTGAAATTTTTCAACTGTTCTGTTGGAATTGCTGCAACTCTTAAAAGGAGTTTGAAAGTAAAATATTTTTCATGGAATAGAATCATTTAGATTGGAGAAGATCCTTAAGATCATCAAGTCCAACCGTTATCCCAGTGCTGTCAAGTCCACCACTAAACCATGTCCCTCAGCACCACATCTGCATGTCATTTGAATACCTCCAGGGATGGGGACTCCACCACTGCCCTGGGTAGCCTGTGCTAGTGCCTGACAACCCTTCCAGTGAAGAAATTTTTCCTAATATCCAATCTATTCTTCCCTTGGCACAACTTCAGGTCGTTTCTTCATGTCCTATTGCTTGTTATTTGGGAGTAGAGACCAACCCCCACCTCGCTACAGCCTCCTTTCAGGTAGCTGTAGAGAGCAATGAGGTTTCCCCTCAGCCTCCTCCAGACTAAACACCCGCATTCCCTCAGCTGCTCCTCATCAGACTTGTGCTTCAGACCCTTCACCAGCTTTGTTGCCCTTCTCTGGATGTGCTCCAGCAGCTCAGTGTCCTTCTTGTAGTGAGGGGCCCAAAACTGAACACAGTATTCGAGGTGCAGCCTCACCAGTGCTGAGTACAGGGGCATGATCACCTCCCTACTCCTGCTGGTCACACCGTTTCTGATACAAGCCAGGATGCCATTGGCCTTCTTGGCCACCTGGGCACACTGCTGGCTCATGTTCCCCCAGGTCCTTTTCCACCAGGCAGCTTTCCAGCCACTCCTCCCCTAGCCTGTAGCGCTGCATGGGGTTGTTGTGACCCAAGTGCAGGACTTGGCTCTGAGCTTTGTTGAATCTCAGATGCCAATACAGATTAGCTTTGAAAAAGGAATGTTCCTAATTGACAGTGGCTTTGGTTCCAGTTTGAATCCCTGCTGTTCCTGCCATAGTTAGAGAAAACTCCAGGCTGAAACGTTGCAGAATTCTTGGTTTTCAGATAAATCATGAACAGAGCTACATTCCACTGCAGTGTTGTGATCATTCAGTGCTCTTCAGATTTTGTATGCGATGGCTTACACTCTCCTCCGCATTCTCTATGAAATTTTCAAGGTGTTTCCTTTAGCTGAAGATGGTGCTCCCTGAGAGTTACCTGCTATGGCAGGTCTCGCATAGTCATTAGAGTGAAATAAAATGAAAGCACCTCCCATCCCTTTGGGAAAATATGCTCCATTAGTTTTTCATTTGCCAGGAGCATCTTTTTTTAATATTTTCCCCTTTCCCTTTATCTCCTGGGAATATCAATCTGCATAGATCTATTATTAATTCCACAGCAACAAGCTAATTTTCTCAAAAATCTTTACTGTGGGTAGTAAAAGTAGGTCTCCCTAGGAATGATTTTAAATCTAAATTGGACTGAAGTATACTATGCATACTGCTGGGTTGTTGTTGGGTTTCTTTTTGGTGATGTTGGTTGGGGTTTTTTTTGGAGTATCTTTGTCTCATCTGAATTCACTGTTTTTGTTATAAACTAAGCGTTGTAGAGTTGTCCAGCATTTACATCTTGGGAGTCTGTGTCAGCGTTAAAACAATTCTGGAACCAAAATGATTTTTGAAGGTGAGGGTGAGAAAAAATCTTCTGGTCAGCAGTGTAGCCTGCTATGAGTGATAGTGTATCAAGTTATTTAAATGCTGGAGAGAAGGGAGCAGGAGGGTTTTTCCACTACTGGAAGGTTCTGTAAGCCCCATTTATAACACTCATTCCCATCAGCCCTACCCAAGCAGCATGTGTTAGCATTTGGCCAGCGAGAGCCTTGCTGAAGGGCGGGCTGTCAACCTGCAGTTCTCATGGTTCTTGAGGCCCTCTCAGTTCCAGTATTTACCGTTGACTAAAGCCACAGAGAATCCAGCTCTAACCCTCAGCTGGCTGCTGCCCTGTACGCCCACACCAGCGGTGCCCTGGGCTGTGCCAAGCAGGGGGAGGGTGGTGGTGCCTTCTTGCAGAGGGCCCAAAACTGATGCGATTTGCTTGAGCACTGTTCTGCGAGTCAGCTGCTGCATAGGTTGCTTTGAAGAGTCCCTTGAGTGGGACATGGGTGTGGGACATGACTGTTCAGACAGGGTTGTGCTCTCTTGCACATGTGGTCTGACACGAGGAATCATTACTGCTTGTCTTCGCCGGAGACGCTTTAATCCAAACCAGCCCATCGCAGTTTCTTGTTAATTGGATCAAATCAATGCATTAGAAACCACATATATCGTGTGCTGTATTTTGATACGGGAAGATTGTTAATACATCTTTTTCTTTTACTTGGCTTAACCTGAAAGAATCAGAACATGTGCCCTTCCTATACCAATTAGACTCAGTCATAACTAAACAGAAGGAGGGCAGTTCCAGTAAAATCTGTATGGTGACCCAATATTAACTTTTAGGAAGCAAGGAGCTTCTTTGTCTTGTGTATTTTGTTTTGGTTCTTTTTTTTCGTGGGGGCGGTGTGGAGTGGTGGTTTTTCAATTCCTCCCATGATCTCATAGATGTACTATTTCAAGTTTGTCATGTCACTGGAAGGTCTAAGAGGTTTCAGGAGTTGTAATAAGTGATAAACAGGTAAGATGCAGAATTCACAGGAGGCACAACAGAAGCTGAGGCTGAATTTCTCCTGCATGTAAAAGAATTCAACTTAAATTTTTTAATCTTAGTGGATAAAAAGCAAAGTAGTGGTCTTAAAAACTATCCCAGTCAGCTGGATTCCTCCACTGTACAGAGGAGGCAGGTTATCCAGTGGCCCAGGACCAAGCAAAGGTACTGGTGGTTATACAGTAGCCCAGCTGCAGGCACGGCATGTGAGTTACTTGCTTGGCATGTGCTGTGAGCCACAGGGTCGCTGCTCGGAGATTACCAAGCCAGTTCTGAGCTCATGTGCTTGTTTGTGCCTTGAGATCTGGTGGATGTAAAGGCAAATGTTTGTACCTGGGACTTGAGAAGAGCCTCAGAAGCTCCACGTTGTCCAGTGGTGGTAGAAGAGATTATTAAAAGTTGCATTTATTGCATGCCTTTGGCAGCTCAGGGTTGGTTTTACTGTGTGAGTCTCTTGTGTATTTTAAGTATCTTGAGTTAAATAGATCTTCCACTCCTGTAGGACGCAACTTGGTCACACTGGTATGTGGCCTGCTGGTGCACAACTGTGACTGCTTTCTTGTATGATTCAGCTATCACTAAAAGAAGACTCTCATTCCTTTGCAGGTAAGCAGGTTTAACTTGTCTGTTAAGGATCATGTGATTTTTATTTTTGGGTTTTCTTCCCGTTTTTGTTTTGAACTGGGTATTATCCATACACATGCTCAACTGAAAGAATGTATATCAAACCAGTGCCAAATGTTTGTGGCCTAAGGAATTAAGGCTGTAGAGTGCAGTTCATTATGCTGGGCAAAGAAAGCCAAAGGACAAGGGAGGTGTGGAAAGCTCTCCCAGCTGCCTCTTTGGGCACTGAGGCAAGCATCCCTGTGCCACAATAACCTTGCTTTGCTTCTGGTGCTGCCCCAGCCTGGTGCAGCTCTGCCACACACCAGTCCTACTGCCATTGTATCTGCTTTCTGGTGTTCTTTCTGAGATCCCAATCTGTGCAAGAGGTGGAGAGAAACCCATTTACAGTTCACACTGATTGTATTTATGTTTTTTTTTTTTTTTAATTTCCTCATGCAAGAAATAAACATAATATAACTAACCTTTAGGATTTACAGATAGGAGTTCAGCCAGCCCTGGAGACTCATGGGCTTGAAGTTCTGTGCTTGATTATTTTAAATTTATGGCATAAAAAATCAGGCTACTTTAGGTTATTGTGCTCAATGCTGTAGAAAAGAAATGGTTCTTGGACCAGCACTGAGCCAAGGGAACTTGAACAAGAGGTAGCCTGGTATTTACTGCCTAGAGTTTCCCTGCTGCTGGTTACATTTCTCTCTCACACTCATAGAATCATAGAATGGTTTGGGTTGGAAGGGACCTTAAAGGTCATCTAGTTCCAACCCCCTGCCATGGGCAGGGACACCTCCCACCAGACCAGGTTGCTCAAAGCCCCACCCAACCTGGCCGTGGACACTGCCAGGGAGGGGACATCCACAACTTCCCTGGGCAACCTGTGCCAGTGTCTCACCACCCTCATGGTAAAGGTATCCTCCTAATATCCAGTCTGAATCTACCCTCTTTCAGTTTAAACCTATTACCCCTCGCCCTATCACTCCATGCCCTTGTAAGAAGTCCCTCTCCAGCTTTCTTGTCGGCCCCTTCAGGTACTGAAAGGTTGCCATGAGGTCTCCCTGGAGCCTTCTCTTCGCCAGGCTCAACAACCCCAAATCTCTCAGCCTGTCTTTGTAGGAGAGGTGCTGCAGCCCTCCGATCACCCACAGGGTGGGTGATGTGACCACTTCAGAATTGGCAAAAAATATTAACATGGTGGCTTTTGGCTGTTGGTGACTCTTCCCTTCTCTCCTTGAAGGTAAACAGGGAATGAAAGTGATTTGACCGGAACAAACAAGTCAGAAGACTGCACTTGGCTTTCAAAAATTTTTTTTTTCAGATTTGTTAGGGAGCTCACATTGTTTCGCTCTGAATGAATGAATGCTCTGTTGTTTTGGCATGCTTTTTTTTGTGTGTGTGTGCGTTTGTTTGTTTACTTTTTTATTTTGGCAGTTTAGCCTCCAAAGAAGCTTCTAATGGCGTGCCCCTGTACCCAAGGCTAGCACGGAGACTGGTGAAATGAATGTAGGAGCAAAGGAACACAAAACCCAGTCAAAATACACTGAAAATATGTTTTGTATAATTGCTTTCCCAGGTTTGAGATTGCCTGTTGCTCTTTTCCCTTTTCCTGTGTACCCAGGCTCCCGTGTGCCAAGCCTCTGCAGTGGATGGAAGGCACACCCTTGGAGCTGGATGCAGGGCTGTGCCTCTGCTGAATGCCGGCCAAGCGGCCTCCTGGGTGGCAAGTATGGTGCTGCCATCTGCTTTCCAGCATGTCAAGGCTGCTGTGATGGGTGCTGTTTCCCAGGGAGCAACCCTTGCCGCGCTGCCCTGGGCAGGTGTTGGAGGAGGGAGGAAACCAAGCCAAGCTTACAGAGCTGTTGGAGGCATGCACAGAGATTTATATTCAGACGAAGGAGGCCAGAATCCACCAGTGATCTGCATCCTTTCTCTGCTCAGAGGTATCTGTTCATTGTTGGTGCACACAGTCCTTCTGGGGGCAGTGTTTGCTTTTTAGCTGGCTCTGGTTTTGAGAGCTCTGCTCTGTACAACAGCTGACTTGCTCTTTTGTGTTATCCAGTATCTCTGCCCTGAGCCTACTGCCCTCCACTGACTCACCTTTTCAGAGATTTGTTCCCATGATCCTGCTTAGTACTTTCTTTTGATTATGGTTTGTATTTTTAATTAACTGAGGAGTGTTGTCGTCTTGTTTATATCCATGGAAACTAGAACCATGGGTTTTGAGTCACTGAATTTATACCTAAGCAGAACAGCTCTCACAGTCCCAATCTTCTCCATACAGGCATATATTTTCATTTCAAGAACCTGTGTTTACAGAAGATAGCAACTGAACTCCTTATTTTAGAGTCTACTTTATAGCCAAACAAATGTGCTACAAAGGCTAACATTCAGTGGAACACATACAATGACTTGGAGCTTCTTGCCCAAATATTGCCAAACTTAGTGTCTCTGCAGGTGAAATTTTATTTCTTTTATGGCAGACTGTTCAGAGATTCACCTGAATGGGAACACACATAGAAAAGAACTGATATTTAACTCAATGTCTTCCCTGAATGATAGCAGTACCAAGACTGTGTATGTAGCCAATTGTCCTGGTTCCCCAGGCACAGACCCATGGGCCAGCCATGCAGGCAGGCCATGAGTAGCCCCAAGTCAGCTGGGAGATCCAATCAAGGCAGCTGACTCACAGGTTTATCCCATACCACTTCATCATGCTCATTATAAAAGGAGGGAGTTCACTAAGGGTGGGCTTCCTTTTTCTGGGGCTTCTCCCTCCTGGCCTTCTGCTCCTGCTGCTGATCCTAAGGACTAGGCTGAGTAGAACCTTGCACAGTTTATGTTGGTGGTTGTATCTGTCTTGTTATTTTGTTAAGTCTGCTTCTACTGCAACTCATGGGGCTTCTCCCTTTTTACCCTGATTCTCCTTCTCAACTGCGGAGGGAACATCAGGTGGTAGAATAAGTGCTATGGTTTAGCCCTGGGTACTGACTAAATGTAGACACTGATAAAGAATAGTTGTCCTTTTTGGTTGTATGCCTTGCTTCTTTCATCAAGTATGTGTTCAAACTCTGTATGAGGAGTGGTATGTTTTCCCCTGTGCTCTGCAAGTGGTTTTGTGATCGCAAGACATAACTTCTGTTTTCCACTAGAGGCCAATAAAGTGTAGGACAAGGCTGCTACAAGGCTTTCAGCAGAAAGCCCCATCTTTTTTTTCTCTTCTAGACCTGTTGCTCAACTGCTGTATTTCCATCTTGATGATTATTTCTTTTTCAGAAAAGGTTCTCCTTCTAATGAAGTAGAATTCAATTGCTAAGTCTTCCTTCCAGTGTTTTGTTCCCTAAACCTTCAAGGAGTTAAGGAATTATCCCCTTGATTTGCTCGTTGGTATTCCTTCCACGTTTTCAATTCCTAGGTGTTAACTATGTAGCAGCCTCCATCTAATAAAGGGGACATCAAAAAGGCGATGGAAACAGAGTGGGTAATACCAGTGCTTCGGTCTTTTGAGAGTTTCAGGAAATGGTGTGCCTTAACTACTGCAGTTTACTGGGTATCTTCCTAAATTTTGTGCTTGCTAGTGATGAAGCCAATGACATGTGATTCCAGCTGAGGGGCAAGGTCCCGTCCTCACTCTGTCATTGCTCTGCCTGAGTGCCTTTGCCTCCTGACTCCTTGGGTCATATCTCAGTCCTGGACAATAGCACTGCTCTATTGCACAGTTACTGGGAGGGTCAGGATAGCAGAAGTCCTCAAATATGAGGATGGTGATGCCAACTCTGTGTCTCAGACGGGAGAAGCCATCTGGGATGCTTGTTGGCCTAGGAACTGCCCCATATTTCCTGGCTCAAATCAGCGAGGAATAACTCTGCCTAACATGTTGGTTAAAGCCAGAAATGTTTGCAGCAAGATGAAGGCACTGCTTGGTGCGTTAGGTTGGAAGATTGTTTAGGATTTGCTGCCGAGCAGGGGTCTCGTGTGAGCAGCCATATGTGTCAGCTCCCCTGTCGCTGTGCTGCTGGGTCTGCTTACAGCACTGTGCTTTGGCTGCTGCTCCTAAACCTGTGGGATTCCTCTGGGGATTGTGGGGAGCTTGACTTTAGAGGGATTTGGGATTCTCCTTTTGAAGGATATGCTGCTATGCTAGGAAGCAAAACTGAGGTGGGATTGCAGCTTGAAGGGATGTGGCCTGAGCCAGCTCTAATCGTGTGGTGGCATGGTTAATGCAACCCTTTCAGCCAGGGCACCCATGACCCCTGAGGATCTACCTGTATCTGCCAGCTCCCGACCCACCCTACGAGCCAGAAGGGCTCCACTGCAGGATTTCTTTGGTTAGATAGGTGATGTCAAGCCCAGGCACATGCTGCATAAGACAGGCTGTAACCAATGAGCGCGAGTGTCCTCTCCAGCTTCATTCATCTGCAAAGAATTTCCTAATGTGGCTGGATGGGGTGCTTTGAAGTTTATACCCTAGAGTTGTTCTTGCAGAATATATGGTGTTTGCAGTATTGCAATGTTTGCTAGGCAGGGATCTCTGGAAACTGACCCTGAGCTGCCAGGGGCTTCAGTGAATATTGAGCACCCTACTGTCAGCTGAAGAAAGCTGATTCATTATTATTATTAACTCCTCATTAACACTGGTGTAACATAGCAGGGATTCAAGAGCAGCTTTCTGGCCATTATCTCGTGCTGCTGGTGGCTGTGTGTGTGCAGTGCTATGGTTTTATGTTTATGCAGGAGCTATGATCAGGGGAGGTAGCAGCTGGTAAAATGGGGGGAAAGGGGAAGCAAGGGGAACCTGGCTTGGCTTTATGTATCCCCTGGTGCAAGCAGTGTCACAAACACTCATATGCTGTTACGGTAAATAACATAAGAAAAATAAATAGGAAGTGAGACTGACACATCAGCTTTTGGTCTAAAAGAGTCTACAGATATTTTTGCAAAATGAAAAATTTTGAGTATTACCGGTCACACATGCTGTTTAATTTCCCTTGCTTTCCTGCTGTGCATCTTCTCTTTCTTTCATACACGGATATCAAATAAAGTGTCGGTGGAAATCAGTGTTAATGTTAAATGCTCAGTACCTGTTTTGATCCTCTTTGTGTGTGTTCAGATACGCCTGAAAGATTAGGACCTTATGGTACAAGGTGCTATGCAAACAAAAACAAAGAATCTCTGCTCTACAGTGTTTATGGTCTAATTGACAAGGGAAAAAATAAATACATATGTAAGTGTAATTTTTCTGGTATTTCTATGCTGCTTGAAACAGTGGGGCCAGGGCCTCTGGGCACTCTTATAAACCAGGTCAATATTACTAATTCTTCATTTTCTGGAAGAATAGTGTTACTGAGTGACTTTCTTGTTGTAACTTGAGCAGAGCTAAACAGGTGAATAGTCTGAACTGTGATCCCCATGTTCCTTGATGGAGTTTCAAGACAGGCATGTCTCTCTCTGCTGAGGTTTGCCACATCAGAAATGCTCAAATGAGAGCAGGGACTTGGGATCTTTTGCTAATTTTAACCCCAAGGCACTATTTCCCTTGGCAAGTGATAGTCCTTTTCTGCCCAGCTGTACCCTCATGTAAAATGGGCAAGTTGGACTTTAGCATTGGCGGTAAGAGAGCCCTGGGTATGGGGAGGTGCCACAAGCCCAAGAGATGCTGAGCAGAGGCCTCGCATCATTTGTGCACACACAAATGGAGGTTATTTTTAGTGCTTTTTAATATGTTAAATTAATGTTCAGCCCTGTTTTCTCAGGGCAGGTATGAATTGTGGTGGCTGATTATGTCTGGAGAACAAGTTCCTACTCCTTGTAGCATGGGCTGGTTTTGGGTAAAGCTGGCAGCCCTCAAGCCATGCTCAGGTTCTGGCACACGGAGGTGGCAACTCTGCGTTGGGCCAAGGCAGAGGCTTACGCTGGCACCAAACCTCAGCTCTCATTTGCCTGGCACCAGCAACTGTGTTGGGGCTCATTTCAAGCTGCTCTGATGGGGGAATTGCTATTAGACCAGTGCATGTAGTATTTCATACTAAGCCTTTAATGCCATCCTTAATATTGCACGTAAGCAGGATGCTTGTGAGCTAGTAGGGATGTTTGATCTAGTCCTGTAATTTTGTTAACTGTTTCTCCTTATATTAATTTACATTTGGGTGATTCTGTAAGAAACTACAGCTGAATTTAATAAAACTAATATTAAAAAAACAATATCAGGTCTGCATATTTCCATCTGATTAGTAGTTTTTCTCTTGATTAAATTATGCATTTTTAATACAAGCCTTTAATTTGTCTGCAATAACATGGCACTGTAGCCCTCTGTGTAAAGCAAGCACATTTCAGTGCGCCCCTTTGCTGCTGCTGGTGATGGATGCAGATTTCCCTGATTCTCAGTAAATTTTTTCTGTATCCATCATACTGCTTGCCTTTGCTTGCCTAGAATTAAAGCTCATTGTAAATCCTGATTATCCTTGGAAGTTTCTCATGCACTTATTTCCTAGACTGACAGCTGCCGTAGTATTTCTCCCCTTTTGGGGAGCAATAAGTGCATACTGGGCCTTGCTTTCCTGTGGGCTCTTTTTGCCTGTGGTTTAGAAAATCCACACGTGTGGGTTGTCTGATTAATTAACCAATGCTCATTACTTTTTAGTCAGAGTTGTGCTTCAACCCCAACTAAGAGTGATTTCTGCTTTTTGACTGTGATGGAGCAGCTACCAGGGGGCTGCAGTTTGGTTTTAAGACTGGAAACAGAGCAGCAGTTAACTTTTGGAAGATGACTCTTGCTGGATGCTATATGAATTTGCCCCTTAGGTAATGCCATGTATCGAGCATGTTATCCTTCACATGTCCTTTTCAGTGCTGTGCCCATGGGATCACATATTGTACAACTGCTTGCTGAGATTTTGCAAAAACACAGACAGGACATGATGTCCCAAACCTGGAAAAGAATCCCAGTATATTTCAAGAGAGACAGCTCTGGCTTGGGATATTTCATAGAATCATTTTGGCTGGAATTTGTCCCAAACCAAGCCATTTGGCTCAGCAGTGTATGCTGATCCTTCCCCATGATCACAGTCAGAGCTGTGACAACACGGCAGTTGAAGATGGACATAGGTGATGTGCTCTCAGCATGAATTCAGGAGCTCAGAGGGGCACGGTAGGATGGACACACCTCCAAACTGCTGCTGGAAACAGGAATTTGCTTCTCGCTGCATCCATCTCCATCCTCAAGCAAGCCTTGTGTGGGAAATACCAGTGTTTTTTTCCAAAGTGTCATAGTTTTTCATCTGGCAAGTTTGTAGCTGTTAAGCATGGCTCTTGGTAAGTTTTTTTGGTTCTTAAATCTGACAAAATTAATAACAATCTGCAGGAATTGTAGAGAAAATATAGGGAACCACTTTGTCCTGAAGAGTATAGTTAAGATAGTTTGGCTCAAAATAACAAGTTGCTCCCCTCTCCTGTTTGTACGTAGTAAAAGCTAAAAAAAATAAAGAATTTCTAACATCTTAAAAAAAACCCTCCTTATATGATAAGGTTAAAAAGTGGGTAAGAAAGCAATGCATTGAGGAGGTAAAAAACCCCACGGCTGTGAAATAAACCTTACGAGTTTTAGAAGGAGGGCTTGATCTTGGGTGATACACGTGGTCCTGCCCAGAAAGACAGTGCTGGAGGGCTTATCTGGGGCTTGTACAAAAATCCCCAGTCACCAGTACCCTCAGTGCCAGCAAGCATGAGTTGGAGCCATGCTTTAATCAAGAGCTTACATAAAGAGCATATTTCTTCACTGGGGAATTTGGGTGGTATAAATCCGTACTCTTAACGGGTTTGAGTCTTGGGGGCAGTCATGCTCCCTTTGCGAGCACTTTTCCTAGGGGTAGATAAAAGCCTCCCATAAATAAAGCTTTGAAATCTTCTAGGAGAGGTTAGCAATAGAAAACTGGGCACATGAAGCTCAGCGTAAGCAATAATTCCACAGTTTTTTATTAGAAAGTAGATATATGGGAGCAGCAATGCATGATAAATCAATGTATCTGCCTCCTTACTGGCTTTTATGATAGGCAGTAGCAGTAGTGACTGTCACAGAGATCATAACTGCTTTATTTCAACTGCCTCTGTAAGGCATATTCAAATACAAGCAGTTGCTATTATTTTTAAGTATAAACTCTTTTTCCCTGCATTGAATTGATGACAAAAGCATTCCTGGCAAACATCAAATTTGGGGATAGGAAGGAATGAAGGAAAGAAACAGTGCTCTCATTCTTTTGTTTTGGTAGGGTTTTCTTGTAGCCCTGGAGGCAGCTGACATGCATTGCCCAGCACACCAGGGCATGGCTAAGGCTGATGGGGAGATCTGGGGCTGCTGATGAGAGCACGAGGACCCACCGACCTCTCCTTTAGGATTCTGGAGTGAGTTTTCTTGTTGCAATGCTGATGCCACCAGCAGAGTGTTTAATTTTTCTCACTTGTCTCCTTGATTAAATCAGCTTATATGCAATCTGATTATGCATATAACATAGGTGTATAAATTAAGTAGATAATTGGTAAACAATGGCATTGACAATAAAATTATTTTAATACAGGGTTACAGAGGCTGTTTGGTCTTAAAAAATGTTTCTCTCTTTCTAGAGTAGGCTTTTAAAGACAATTAAAGAAGTTTTGCACCTAAACCTAGACCTACAAAGGTTGATAACTGTTATTGACTTAAATACCTGTGAGAAACCAGGCTCCCTGGAGCCCTTTATAAGCTTTGGGAAGAGGAAGCTGTTACATTGGTATCAAAGTAATGTGTCCTTGCACCTTTCCTAACTGCTTGCTCAACATGTACCACGCAGTGGACAACTTGGTGAGTGGAGTGCCAAATAGATGTTTTATTTTGGAGCTGCCCTTTTTGGATGCATGTTCTAGGCAAGCCTGGAAGCAGGGTCATATAAGATGGTAGCAGTACAGCAGAGAAGAGATAGTTTTACCTGTTTCATCTTCCACTGATCATCCTCCTCCTCTTAGACATGTCTGTGGCAATCTCGCCCCTTTCAGACTCTCCTGCCTTCCATAAAACAACGCATGCCTGCCCTAGAGAATGATCAGACACGTAATTGCAATCTTCCTCCTCTGTGTTTAGTCCTGCAAAATAGCGCTTGGTCCATATGGTGCTGCTGACACTATAGAAATGATGCTATGGATTAATTACAGCTGGGGACACTAGGAGGGGGGAGCTTTGCATGCGTTGCTCTCCCATGAGGTGCGCAGTTGCGAAGCAACCTGACACATCTGCCAGGGCTGTCTAAGAAACTATTAGCCAGTTGCTACCTCCTGTGCTCAAGAGCTGCAGGCAATTTCACAGTAATAGTTTCTCGGTTTCTTTCACACGGGCAACCGTGGTGCTGAGATACTGACTTAAATATGTATCACAGAATGGCACCCTTAATAGAGGCTTTACAGGAACAAAATGTATGTGGGTAATCCACAAAGGCTGGTTGCAACTGACAGCTTTGTTATTGCTCTGAAGATGCATGGCTGGCACCACGGGCTGGGAGCAGGGAGCAGCCACAGGAATGGACAGCTTTGCTTCGTGTCCCGGGAGTGATTCCTCAGCCCCCCTGCATGGGCTCAGGGGTAAAATCAGGAGCAGCTATGCAGGGAGTCCCCAAAAGTATTATCATTGCACTGTAGAGAAGCAGAGGTGAGTTACTGGAAGGATGGAGCAATCTGGCTTGCAGAAAGGACCACGAGCTGGTTTCCTCTGCAAACATGAAAAAGAAGGGAGACTTTTATGCAGCAAAGCTGGGCTGAGTATGGAAGTCATCTAGTGTGGTCTGACATAGTAATGAATAATTTGCTTTATTTTTTTTTTTAAGTAAGAGGGAAGCTGAACTTGAAAGCAAAGGTAGTTTGGGCATGTGCATGTGCAGAAGTAGGGTTAAGGCTCAGTGCAGGTGGAGGAAGTAGGAGATCATTCTGGTACATCTTGGGAACTTGCTTTAAAGCATCTGAAAGCTTAAATGACATTTAATGTCTTCGGAAAACTACCTGAATCCTCAGACCAAGAGCAAGCTCTAAATTTTGGCACCACCATTGTGTGCCCAGAGACATCTCCTCCTGCTACACTGCTCCTCCTTAGCAGTATTCCCTGCCCCAAAAAAATATCCACTAAAGGACTTGGCCCTGGGAGGATGTGTTATCTGGCATTATTTTCTCGGTCATCAAGTTTCAGGGATTCAGAACAAGTAGGGATGACTCTCTGTATGGCTTTAATGATGTTTGCTGTCAGAGACGTGAGCCACAGGAAAGGATGGGGCTGTAACTTTATTTTAAGCTGAATAGACTGTAGCTAAATCTCCTGAATCCCTTTCAGCTTTGGAAATGGCTTTCCCCTATCTCTGCCTTCTACCTGGTGCCTGTACATTGTTTGCACTAAAAGGGGAATAATACTTTTAATCTCGAAAATGCCTGTAGAGCTTTGGAGTGGATCATTTTAAAGTCAACAGTGTTTAAAGTGCATTAATGAGGGTATTCACCATAAAACAGCTTTATTTCTGTGCGCAACTGATAAATATGAATGTGAGAGAATATAAGGGAAAAGAGGTGGGAAAACAGTCGTGCTTGGAAAAGCAAACAAATTGTGGATCCATGGTGAAAAAGGTGTCATATTATTAAAACTCAAAAGCTGGTGGTGAATTTTCCAGTGAAACTTTTTTTTTTTTCTATTTCCTCCCCTGGGAAAATGCTTGTTTGTCTCAACTGGTACCAAATATCCTCAAAGGTTTTAATGACATTTTGCTGGATAATAGGATAAGCCAGAGCAATCCTCCAGAGCCAAGGGCTGGGTGGCAGTACTGTCCTCTCCCTGGGGTGCTGTCTGCACGTTACCCTTGCTGCCTCCAGGCCCCTGTTTTCCACTTCTAGGCAATGCCGGAGGAGGAGATGCACAGACAGAAGCTTGTAATACAATGACAATAGGATTTTATTCTGGGCATGCTTTAAAAATTTTAATTAAATGGGGAAAACTATTTTCTACCTGGAGCTTTATGGTGACAGTTTTGTGGCACATGGCATATGCTTTTTTCTAACTATATTTTCCTACCTAACAATTTTGGGTGTCAGTTCATGGCCCAGCATTGCCTGGTGTTTGGAAAATGATGACTAGTCGGACTACACTGAAAGAATAGCATTAGCTTATGGGATAAGCTTTTAAAACAAGAATGGTAGCTGATGGTTCTCATCTCTGCATACTCCTGTGCAGACACAGGGTAATGTAAATTGTGGGAGGGCAGAAGCAACCAGGACTGTTTTCACTGGTTGTACTGTATCATTCTTGGGGTTGATGTCTGTTATGTGTAACCTCATTGACTTGTTTGTACCCCCAGTGATCACCCATGTACTGACTCTTTTGTGTGCAACAGAATCTGGTTACTGGTTTGTTCTACTGCTGGCTGCATCCTTTGTGCTAGGCCTAGTGATTGGCAAAACACACACAGAAAAATTAAAGAAAAGAAAATAAAAATAATAAAAATTAAGAAAAAGGCAAGTCTGGTGGGTTCTCAGGCATCATTCCCTTTGACTTTGATGGTTCCCTCTATCAGGGTAGAGGACCTGAGAGCCCAAATGGAAATCGTGTGTCTGTTAATGGCGATAAATAAGTGCTATCACCCTTTGCTAAAACGAACTGAAGGGGAAAGAAAAAAAATCAAGCCAATCATTTAAATCAGGCACTTGTTCAGCTCTTAAGGATGTACAATATGATTATAAAACAAATCAATAAGCTTTCAGACTTTCTGAATGTCATTGCAAATGATTAGATTACATGAATGGGTCTGAGCTCACCCCTCTCTGGCCCCAGGGAAGTCCAAAGTGCCACATTTGGACCAAACAGGGTGCATCTGCCTCAGAAATCTGAATTTTTGTCACCATTGCTGTCCCTCAAAGGATGCTTATTAAGAGAAAAAGCAGCTATAGCTGTAACACAATATGCAACCATAGTGATTCTCTTTTAACATTGGTAGAAATCAGCCTCTAAGAGCCATTAGGGTGGCACAAAGAGGTGCTAGCTCTAGTGGATATTCCTGTGGATTTGGAGCTTGTGTAAATGGCACCCCATAACAGGCACACTGCAAAAGGGAGCCATTCTCACCCTTGCATCTGACTTTTCAGAGGTACTTGTCATCCCCACCTAGATACTTAAGCCTTAAAGATGTTATAGAGAGACTCATCATGAGTGGCAGGACCTGATGAAAGTTGATGTCTTCTTGCAGATGTGGCCTTGCTCATCTGAGCCTCCATTGCCTGCGTCCCCTGTAGCTATTCAGACCTGTGTAAGGCCAAATTGGACAGGATTTAGGGAGGAGAAATCCTACTTCCCCTCCATCCAACTGCACTGCGGTGCTGAGGGGCTTAAAGAGATTAAAATGCAAAGCAAAAAAACTTAAAGAAAAAAATCATGTAATAATGCATTTACATTACCATCGTGCTCTGGGCTCCATAACAATTTTAACTTAGTCCCCATGAGGCTACAGAGTAGTTTTGACTGTGGACGTGTTTACTTTAATATTGTAATAGCTGTGTGTAAAGTAATTGATTTGTAGTTGCTATGGCAACTATAACCTTGTATTTCCTAATGCTGAGGTTCAAAATGTTAATCTGAATGGGTCTTTTTTTTTGCCATAGAGTTTCATTCCATTTCTTTCATTTCTGGGGTGGGGGTTTTTCTTCTTCCTTTAGCAAGAAACATTGTTCCAACTGACGGATTTGAGAATGCATTTTCAAGACAAAAGGTTTTAAACCAACCAGCTTGTCTTACTACAATGCTGCGCTCCCCAGCACTGGTGACAGGTTAAATACATCTCTAATCATGGTACACTATAAGAAATGTTAACTTCTGAATGGAGTAATTTTCATTATTGCCCGATTCTTTACTCTGAACTGGTTCAGCTACAACACTGAGAAGCATCAAAATAGAAATAAGTACCCTTGATCAAGCTGAGTAGTAGGCTTGAAAACTCCACCCAGTTAGCATCGCCTGTGTTTTATTAGGACTTATTTCAGAGAGGACTGGAGGCAGCCTCTAAATCCAGTAGCTTTCCTCTCAAAAGGAGGGCCCAGCTACTGGTGTCAATGGGAGAGGCTAGGAGCAAAGTTTCTTTGAGAACTTGGCTTTTTCTGTCAATTAACTCATTCTGTGAGCAGTCCTGCCAGGTAAGCCCCTTAGAGGTATGTAATTGTACCCTTTGGCTGCAAAAAGAAATCCTCATTCTCTGTCGTCTTTATTACATTAATCCTCCTGCTCTCATTGGACAAGAAAATTAATATTCTTTGCCTCTCTTTTGAGGGCTTTCTAAACAACCTGTTTTTTTCTTTTAATTTCCTCTGCAGCCTCTTTAGCCTTACCTTTTTTTTGTAGACCTGTTACTGAAGTGAGAGGTAGCTTCAAGGAACCATAGGGAAAAAAGTTTGGTCGGGAACTTAAAAAAAATAACAGGAATTCCTCCTTTCCCATCCTGCTTTAGAATGAAGTTTTCAAACCCGTTTTACTCCCAACATCGAAGCCTCGCTCCTCTTTCTCCCTACTCAATACTACTTCATTCTTTCTCCCTACTCAATACTACTTCATTCTTTCTCCCCACTCAATACTACTTCATTTCCAAGTTTATTCTGAATTTCTTTCTAAAGATACAGAGATAATCTTCAGCACTAATGAGAAGTTAGCAGAGTAGTAAGTGAAATAGAAGTCTTAACTCTAGGCAAATCGGATCTGAGCCAGTGAAATATTTATGAGGAGAAAGCAAAGCCCACCCTCCTCACTTCTGTTGCAGAATTCCTGGGGTGAGGGCAATGTTTGCTGTAAAAGTGGGATTTGGGCTGATGTTCTACTTGCAGGTATGTGCTGAGCTATGGAAGCAGTTTTGGGTGAAAGGAAGAAGGACAGATATTCTCAAGAAGTGTACAGAAACAAGGTGAACATTGGGAAATAAAGAAGAAATGCCCCAGTTTTTAATTTTGGGAGCAAATTCTTTCAGCAAGGTGAAAAGCCTGTACTCACACATGGAATGAAAAGTTTCATTTTGAGTCAAACAAATTGTTTTGGTTAACCTGAAATTGTATGGTACTGCTCACACCTTCTTTTATACATCATGGGTCCTTAATAATAGGGAATAATTTGGAGGATTATTCTACAAGTAGAATAGATTGTGGTAAAGATTTGCTGCCATATGTGACTTCCCTTGTATGGGAGGCATGCCAGTAAGGAAATACCTCCTGAGCAGCTTTATACAATTTTCACCCATCATTGTTTTCCTTGAACAAAACTATTTCACTACATTACTATAGGCATAAAAATATGTAAGCAAGTGAGTAGTTCTGATAAAGTTGAGGCATTTGGATGTTTAGCTTCTGGTTGAGGATAGGGATGAGAGACCACAAGCGTCCACTGAGGCATTTGTTGAAGCCTGCATAAGTACAGTAAGCCAATGCCATGAGTTTGTGATCTGTACCATTTCTTCTCTGTGCCAGAGAGTGCCTGGCGTACAGCAGGGTCCATAGTGTGAATACTTTCATATTTGATAAGCTGATGATGTAGTTGTAAGACCATTCTGCTTTTGTATGTTGAACTATCACTGACTTTGCTGGTACGTTGGCTCAGGTAGCCTAAATTGCTTTTTGCTGATCATCTGCTTTACCTTCCCTGTGCAGCTAACAGCTAAGCTGCTGTAGCCATGTCAGTGTTAAGCCCAGCAGATTTACAGTGCAAATACTTGCATGGTGATGTTTTTGCAGCCATTTCTGGAGGCTGTGGGTGCCTTGGAGATGACTGGGAGAAAAAACCCAGGTGAAGAGGAGTTGGAGGAAAAATATCATTAAGAAACATAGCTAGAAGTATGCTATGGGAAACAGCATGGGTGTCCTGAGCTGCTGGTGAGAAATCAGTGGGAAAAGGTCATTTTATTTGCCAATTCTTGTCCTTTGCAAGGCCAAGCTGCAGCTGAATTGCAGCTGAGTAGTGCTTCCCATGCTGAAGATGAGGAAGGCTGCTTCCATGGGTCTAATGGGGCTGAAGAAAAAGCTTTTGATGCCTTGGCTAGGATAGTGTTCAATATAAAGGAAAAAGTCTTTCTGGTCAGAACGGATGCCTCCCTCCCCTTGGGCCGGGGTTCGGTGATGGTATCAGATGCTGCTTAAGAGGTGTGGATGTAAAAACCATCTGTAGTCACAGATATATGACCCACTGATTAAGTAATGGAGTAACATGCCAACACAGCCGGCTGCTCTCTAAATGTGTAGCCAGAAAGTGTTTGATTCCATTTTTGAATTGCTTTGTGGGTGCTAAGTGGAGCTATTGCATTACTAGCAATTAAGGGACTTCTCCCAGAGGCTGCTCAGGCACTACTTGGCCCCAACACGTAAAGCAATGCGGGCTCACGTAGCAAGTGGGCTTGACCTGTCGCAGAGGGTGAGGATAATCGAAAGGTTTTCTTATCCCACTGAAAAACAAGCCTTTTCAGAACATATTGCAAAAGGGTCTCTGCACCCTGGAGGGTTGTACCCTCTGTGGGAAGCTTTATACAGAGGGTGGGAAGAATCGTAGAATGGTTTGGATTGGAAGGGACCTTTCAAGGTCATCTAGTCCAACTCCTTTGCAATGAGCAGGGATATCTTCAACTAGATCAGGTTGCTGACCCTGACCTTGAATATTTCCAGGGATAGGGCATCTACTACCTCTCTGGGCAACCTGGGCCAGTTTTTCACCACCCTCATAGTAAAAAATTTCTTCCTTATATCTAGTCTGAATCTACCCTCTTTTACTTTTAAACAATAACCCCTTGTCCTCTTGAACAGGCCCTACTAAAGGCTTGCCACCCCATGCTGGCTTATCCCTCAGCTTCAGTTACAGATGGGCTTCCTTTGGCCAGTTCATAGCATCTGCAACACTAATTGTAATCATTTTTATTATGCTTTTTTTTAAGGCACCTCCTTTTCTCTAGAAGGAGATAAGAGAAATAACTTGGGTCCTGAGACTTACATGTAATGAACATAGTATTTCTTATGTGCCTCGTAGAGGTGAAAAAAAGGGCTGGGTTGAGTAACCTGTGTGTAAGCAGATTTTAATAAGGCGTGTTCATGTGCCAAAGTGAATCATTCTGGTCCGTTGGTAAATGTGTATTAAAGTAATTTTCAAAACACTTTTCTGCAGCCAGTGAGCTAGAAAGGGTCAGTCCAACCATGCATTGTTTTTCAATGCGTACACTTATTTATGGAATAGAAGGAGGAATACAAGATCCTTCCGCTTTACCTGCCTGGCCAAAGGCATCTTTAAATTTTGTCCAACATGCCTACACCGTTTGGAAGGAGGGTCAGCATTGCTCTTTCCTGGTGTTGGGATCACTCAGTGAAGGGTCCAGATCCACCACAACAGGACAAGGACTGCATCTTGCCCTCTGAGTAACAGCTCATTTAGCATGAAATCCCAGGAGATGGGAGGCCTTGGAGCAGGCTCAAGAGAAATGGGTGAGACACTCCCTTGTTTTGAGGTTCCTATTAGGATTGCAGGTGAGCAGAAACCCAGTGGCTTGGCCTCAGTTTTTTCAGCATGCAGAGCAGGATCGGGGCACCTGGAAACTTCCTGGCCATCTAGCATGGTGCCTGATGAACTTAGGTGAGCTGTGTGTAGGCAACGGCTGTGTGATGGATTTTCATGATCACAGTTAGACTTTGGTGGCCTAAACTAGGTAGCACTTTAGGCACCTAAATTTGGGTTTGGATGAGAACAAAACATGGGCAGAACTCCTCTTTTTGAAGGTGGGTGGTGAGGAATTTGGAGTCAGTAGCAGAAATGGGATTAACGTTGGATTCATTCACGTGTTTTTAAATCGATTTTCATTTTGCAACAGTAAATCATAAAACATCTGGGACAGTTTGACATACACATGCAGGTAGCAATTAGTCTAGATATTATCTAGCCTGGGGGTAAGGGGGGAAGGAGGGATTTTGTGCCAAAGTCTGGACTGGTCGTGGATTGCTTTATCTTTATTGTACGTGTGTGGGCTTATCACCTAGGAGTGGAGGCTGAACAGCAGAAATGCCTATTTTCCTCTTCAAGCACCTAAACAACAGAAGCAATTAGTCATTTTCCTACTCTGTAGAAAAAGAGCATTTTAAAAATACATCCCAAGCAGGAATTTGCATGTGTGCCATATTCCATCATCAACATATCTCCAGTCAGAGTGCTTTGTAAGTATGCACAGATGGTTCATGTCCCCGGTTAAGATTTACAATTCAGTGGTTTGTATTTTTAAATAAAACCTCAAGTGCTAAATAAAGAAAATGTCACAACTCTTTAACAATGGAAAAAAGGTCTAGTTCAAAGGCACAGCTGCAGGACATCTTAGGAGTGGAATAAAACAAGAGTCATTTTCCCGGAGGAGCTGGGTATCATATATTTAAACCATTATTTTGCCCTTATAAAGAAAAGTGTCTGGGCCTTATGGAGCCCTTCGGCCTCCTCAGATGACCAGAGGGTCTGGGAACCGCGTCGCATCTGTTGTCTCCCCTGGGTGCTGGTGGGTATGTTACAAGGGCAGCCAGCAGCTCAAAGAGGGTTGGGACTGCAGTGCTGCAGTTAGCACAGAACATGTCTCTTTTCTCTGCAGAAGAATCTGCTGTCTGTGGGTGGTTATATCCAGGTTTGTGTGTATATGTATACATACATATATATATATTAAAAATACAAATACCCACCAGCACACATGGGTGATGACAGATGGTGTTAATAGTGATAATAATTATGCATCATTTACTTTTATCTTCATTTTTATCCGCTTACTGCTGAGAAATGGACATCAAATATTTCCGGTCTGTGCCTCCCTTCATACCACAGCTAGGAGGGAACCCTTCATTTTAGTTATATTTGAAGCAAAATATTAGTGAGCTGGTGGGCTAAGAGTCAAAAAACCCCCAGATTCTAAATGAAGCAGTGCTTTAAAGTGAATGGAGTTCTTTGTGTTCGAATGTTTTTAGTTGTTTGGTCTCTTCCTAGTGCTACTATCTACTCACCTAGCAGTGCAGGAGGCAGGGAGTAACATGGATGTGCTGGGCATACCCAGCCCAACCCCTTGCTTGCTCTGTCACTGAAAGGCACTTTAGCAGCCTTCAACTCTTGCTTTTCTCAGCATCTGTGAAAATAGTGCTAACCAATCCTTGGCTATGGCAACCTGCAGCAAGGCAAACACCTGGGGACAAATTTTTTACTCTTTTTTTTTTTTTTTTTTTTGTGGTTGATATACTGGCTTTGTTTCCCCATGTTGATGTGCTGTTCTTTCTTTTTCCCTGTCTTTGATAATTTTTCTTCTTTTCATGCACCGGGACAGATGCAGAGGTAACTAGGTAATGTTTTTTGGTCTGTGTTAATCCCCTTCTGGTCAGTGTGCGAGCTGTCCTGAATTCACAGGATGCAAGATGCGGAGCTGGGGAATAGCTGGCAAATTGTGCCAATCTGGGGGAATGCCTAGCTTCTTGCTTTTAGTGTGATTATTTGTCCCAAAAAAGCTACTGCTGTGTAAATATGATGGTCTTTTAAAAGAGGTAGGGCCAAGAGGAGAAAGTCTGTATTGAGCCCCTGTGAAGCTGCTCCTGGAATAATGCCTTGCATTTTCTGTGATTGCCCTTCAAAATGAAAGAGGTGGGAGCTGCCCAGAAGCTCTGCCCGTTCAGCTTGACAAAGAGCAAACCCAAAAGTGATTTGATCAAAGACTGAATGTAGCCATCTTTTCTTTAGCTAAGGAGCATTTCAGTCGAGCACACAAGGGTGCAATGAGATTTGAAGGCTGAAAGCTGAAGGCTACTAAACAAAGGGCAGATTTTAACAATGAGGGAATTAACTGTTGAAACAGCTCACCGAGAGGTGCGGTGCCTGTCCTTTTGCCTTAAGTCTTCATAGCAAAACTGCACGGCTCTCTCTGAAATCTGTGTTATGATTCAGACTAAAAGTTTCCAGCCCAGCTGCAGGCATAGCTGGGTAAAAAGTTCCTCGCTCGCTGTGTGTAGCTTTCTGACCTTTAAACATCTTCCTCGCTGAGCTTTAGTTTGGGAGGTGTATGAGGAGAAAATGCAAAAGTTCCTTTCAATCTAATGCTTTCAGAAGTCTTTTGCAATTTATTGCTAATTAGTTCTGTGTAGTTCCTGATGGTTTCTCCTCGTGATTTGAGCTGTGCTGAGCTGATGGAGGTCCAGTAAAGCCAAGCTATGCTGAACTTACCAACTCCTGTTCTCTCTCTGGATTTGCTCCCCTTCACACTTCTTAATTGCCAGTTGATAGCAGATACTCTTATAAACAGCTGCTGGACAGTCAGGAAATTCTTATTTCATTCATTTCCATAAATTAGCCCTTTTTTTTTTTTTTTTTTAAAAAAAAATTATGCTCATTAGACATATTTCTCATCCAAAGTGAAGTTAATTTTTGGTAGTGATGGTGCTGAACAACTCATTTTCATGGCACTTAGGCTTGCTTAGTCATCATGAATAATCTTTTGATTGTTTCCCATCTCTCAAAAATGATTAATTTAATGACAATGAATTTAAATAAGTCACACCTTCAGGAAATCCCCCTCAGCTCAGCAGGGTGATCTCTGCTCCTGTTCCTGGAGCACCTCCTCCCTTCCCTCCTTTTTCTCTCCCCTCAGTGCTTGCAGGGCTGCTTTTCATACTTTTTTCCCCTCACTCCTTGCTGGTTGTGGCTTTTTACCCTTTCTTGAATGCATTTTTTCCCAGAGGCACTACCAGAGGCTGTGCAGTGCCTGGCTGTGGGGCTGCCATGGAACCATCTGGAACTCAGTGGGCAGCACATCTCTTCATGCAGGCGCCTGTCATTGACACCTCACCACACACACAGCGGTGTGAGGGCGGTGCAAACACGGCGCTTTTCCGGATAGCTTTGGCCAAAGATGTCCTCCAGGAGCCAAGCTTCTCCTTCAAGCCACCTTGTTTCAGGTCCCTCATCCCCAGGGCCTGGGCTGCCATCCTGTGGGGGCTGAGGAGCTGGTTCCCCCAAGGTGACAGCATGGCTTTAGAGGAGGGAAACGTTCCTAATCTTTCTTGCCAAAGTCAGGCTTCAGAATGCAAGTTATCATTGTGTTTGTTTGTTTTCGTTTTTTTTTTTTTTTTAAAAAAAAGCAGCAGCACCCAGTGCCCAGGGACAGCCTGAGATTTATTCCAGACCTGCAGTGCTGGGGAAGGCTATCCCTTCAGCTCCTGTTACTAGTTTTATAACTGCAATTCAGGCATCTCCTACAAACAGTATCACTAAAAACTGCATGCAGACAGGTTTTATTTCATTTTTATTTCTCTGATGTCTGGTTTGGTCCTCTTAGTGGCTTGGCATTTCTGTATCTTAATCGTCTCAATTTGCTAGCAAGGAAAGAAAGAAACGTACAAATACTGAAAAAAGACACATTATGGCAGCGAAGTTTTACCCTGTGGTAGGAGGAGCAGCATCATGTCCCATCCTCAACAGTGAATGGTTCTTATTAATCTCTGGACACTTTCCTCCAGGAGTAACTTCAGTTTTTCTTTTCTTTGTGCTTGTGTTTTACCCATGCTTCTATAAGGACTGGGAGAAGTTTTTTTAGCTGAAGGGGAGTGATTCTACCCCACAAAATGATTTGCTGGGTTAGAGGCTTTCAATATGCACAGAAGAATTAAAACAGGTGTGCTGCTGTGAATGGCAGAGGAAAGGGAAGCTGCCTTGGGGGCACATGCAATAGGCTGTGGGAGCTGGGGCATACCTTGGAACAGCTATATGAAAAAAAAACCCAGGAATTGTCTTGCCTTGACTCCCTTTATCCAGTGAGCAAGTGGCTGCCACTGGAACAAGTATCCAATAGAAACGCAGTGCGTGACCTTGTAATTTTTCTGACCCATGTTTAGAGGGACCCAGAAGTTGAGAGTTTTGCTGCAGAGGATTTCAACTGAACAAAAGCAAAACAATGTTACCCTACATTTTGCCACCTGATGGTGTGGTCTGGGTTTGGGAAGGAGCCAAATGCGATCCACCCAGACCTCCCATGCCTAGTGTTTATCATGGTCCTTGCATACACGTTGAAAATCTTCCCCACGTGCATCTGCTTTTCATAGCTACAATATGACTTGATTTCTCACAGGAATCCCACATCGCTGAGTAGTCTGTGCATATCCATTTCATAATAGGCATTTTCACTGTGGCTTTACAGTAGGCTAAGACTTGCCCTGTGTCTATGTAGTGTCCAGTACAGTAAAGGCTACAAGAAAGTCATCCATTTAAAATCATAGAATCATGGAATGGTTTGAGCTGGAAGGGTTAAAGGTCATCTAGTTCCAACCCCTCTGCCATGGGCAAGGACAGGAGACCAGGTTGCTCAAGGTCTCAATCATGGTTTCTAGTTTTGTGGTCTTTGATCAAGATTTTCAACACTGAGAATCTGTAGAAGATACCTTCATTTTCAGACACAATTCTTACTGAAATTGGTGAAGAAAACTGGAACTTATTAAGGAGCTTGAGTATGAAATCAGCTTTAAGCACTGAGCTTTGCCAGTGTTGTATCTCATAGACAGTGCACTGAGCTGCACCTGCTGCTAATTGTGTAATAAATCAGTGCAAATTGCATAGTGCTGTAGTACTCCAGAGCGGCCTTTGAAAACCTGCATCCTCTGATCACCAAGCAGCCACTGCCCTGTATGAACCCACTGTCCTGCTGCTCCTGGATGCTTCAGCAAAAATCAGTTACAAGCAGATAGGAAAAAGTGCTGGTGGATTGATGAACTAAGGATCCCTGGGGTTTAAGAGCATTAATTCTCCTGATTTCAATAGCAGTGAAGCTTTTTAATTGCTTAGATGGTTTTCCAAACATCCCCTAAGGGAAAAGCTAATCTTCCCCTGTTGTGAGGTTGGCTGTCTCCCTTGGAATAGATGGGGCTTGTGGGAACTAGAGGTAAGGACTGAACTGGAGCTTGAGTAAAATTGTCCAGTATGTTGCATCAACACCTCTACCCCTTATTGTGGTAGAGAAACCTCTAGCGAAGGATGAAACTCACTTGTGTGAATAGCAGCTGTGACTCATCGTGCCCTAACAGCTTCAGGGCAGTGTGTGCTGACCTTGTCCCATATCAGGAGCTGTTGCTGGGATGGGGATGATGATGGTGTGTTGCAGCACACTTGCAGTTAGGACTCATTTGCAAATAGTTTAGCAATGCTGTTCTGGTTTTCCTTATATATCCTTGAAGGGCAGATCTTCCCTGCTGGGTTGTCAATTGGCAGGGGTGTTTCCATGCTTTGATGGTGATCAGAGGAAAAAAAAAAGTGATTGCAGCAATGGTTGTGTGTCAGTCCTTGGGGATAGAGTCCTTGGTGTGTAATGTATAAAGACCTTTTTATATGATAAATCACTACAGAGACAGGAATGTCTGTCACAGACAGATTCCTACTCCACAAGATGCTGAACAAACAGGGAGCAAAAACCTGGCTGTTGTCCTAGCCGGATCACTGGAATGCTATGTATGTAACCTGAAGTTTATGTGCATTGTCTCTTGCGCTGAGTGGTTTTCCCACCCCATGCAGATTTTCTGAGTTTCAGAGAAGATCCCAGAGACAACTTCTGTCCCAAGACTGCAAAAGTCAAAATGTGACTTTTACGTTTATTTTAAATCAAATTGAATCAATTTAAATACTTTCTTTGAGCAATTTAAAATTTTGCATTGTGCTTTGGACTTTTCATTTTTTAACAAACATTTTTTATTATAAATTCAAGTTTCAAAACAGATGAAATTCAAAAATACGATGTTTCAAGAGGCTTAAAATCTCTTGCTCCCTTCTTCCTGATATCTATTTTTGCAAGCAGAAATTCATCACAAATGACCCTTTCATACAAATGGCTTTAATTTTGATGAAGTGTTTGCTTTCTGATGAAAAACTGTTTTGGTAGAAGATCTCCAGACAGTGTCAGTAGCAAAGATTTTTAGCTTCTGTAGCTTAAATACTGTTAATGTATCACAGACTTGAAGTTAATTAAAGTGTTCAGCTTTTTTTTTTGGTCCAAAACGAAGAAAATCCAAAGCTGTGAAAGCTGTTTTAATTTTATCTGCCCATGACTCTGCCCTGTTTGTTTGTTCCATCTGAGAATGAGTATATTTTGTGTGTGTGTGTTTTGTTTAGGGGTTTATATAAGGACAGGAAAATATATTTTAGAGGGCGACTTGTGAACAAGTATGCTGTTTCTCCATGAGTTTCAGACTGAAGCATAACCTGATTTATTAGAGTTTTTCCTTATTTGTAACAAATGTTTTTCTATTGGCTCTATTAGTTGGTGACAGTTTCTGTGGTAAACGAGCTGACATGTGAAGGTAATGATGACAAGGGGCTGATAATGTATGGCGAGGGGACAGGGGGCTCTGTGCAACAACATGCCCTACTGAGGTTGTTCCAAGGACATCTATCAATCAAAATGGTGACAGCAGTCAGGGAAACTTAATTGGAGATTCATTGAACCCTTAATGATGTGACAAAGAAAAATAAGGAGGCTAAAAAAGGCTTCTGGGCTTTTCTTCCCTCTCATTCTGCCAGTTCTCAGAAGGAGAAGGGGACCGTGGGATTGCCACAGGCGCCTCTTGTCATTGCGTCTGTAAGAGGTAATCATCACGCTTTGAAAGGGAGCAAAGTGTTTGGAGCTGTGCGTATATATATTTCATTGCTTCAGTACAGAAAGGGGGTTGTCAAAGACCTTTTCTTTAACTCATGTGGCGGGCCTACCTGCCTCTTGATCGTGATTTGAAGTACTAAAAGAAATGCTAACAAGGTACGTGTGCCTTGCATGAAAATGGGGTAAAGCCATATAGTGTCTTGGGCGGCGATCCCCACAGAAAGCTTTATTCAAACCCCCTTTCTCCTAACCTTGTTTTAGCACCAACAGACATGACGAGTTATGTTTGGGAACAGGCAATCTGTTGGAACTCAAGAGCTGAGTTATGTGGTTTGTAAATGACAGGATAGATAAAATGCTACTATTTTTTCTGAGCTGCCTTTCAAAATTAACATGAATGCTTAGTGCATATGGATAGCTTCTCTTGTTTAGCTTTTGCATACATTTCCATAAATAATATGTTAATATTATTTTAGTGGCAATGCCCATTATGTGGAGGGGACTCTGCAGATGCAAGAAATCTGTTCATTTCTTTCCACCTGGAAATTCTCTCTCTCTTAGAATATGCTACATAAGAGCTTGCTCTTTGGGTTGGGAGGACTCTGCTGGGAAAATCTTTACTGCACTTCAGATCTTATTCATCCTTTTTGTTGATTGGAAAAAGCACCCCTTCCCCTGTTTTCCTTCAGCTTGCTTAGTTCAGTGTTGAGACTGGGTAAAATTACAGTGAATGGTGAATTTTATCAGAGAATGATGAATTTTATCTACATCTTTAAGTTCTCTTTAGTCTGATCTGGTCCTACCAAATAAGGCTAAGCCATGTACTTGTAACATGACCTGTCTCAGTGAAAGTCCTGAAGTACAACATTTGTTGCAGACATATCTAAATATTTAGGTTTCTAAAGAGCTAAATACCTCAATATTTGGATATCTAAAGAGCTAAATATCTAAATATTGTGAGCCCCTGGGCAGATATTGCCATTGACGTGCTGGCTAGAATTTGTTTTGGCCAAATTTGCAAAGATGTGGGCAAAAAAAATAAATGTAAAAGGGAGACCTTCTTGCTTCCCCCTCCCTTCCTGCAGTGAGCTGAAAAAGGCTGATAGGAACCAATCTGGATGTAGAGTGTATGATAACACACAGCATAAGATGGGATTCAATAATCCTTACCTTATCTCTTCTTACTTCTCAAGCTGGTGATGTGCATCGATAATTAATGTGAATGGCAAGCTGCAGTGCCACCCCGACCTCTGGGGTACCAGTTGCTATTAATAATAATGCGGTCAGACAATACAAGGTTTTCGCACCACATTAATACAGACAGGATGAGAGAAGGGAGATAAAGCCAAAGGGATAAGCCAAACCCCTTGGTGTGGTCTGAGTATCCTTTCATGCTGCTCTCTCCCTTCATGCTCTTTGATTCCAATTATTCTCTTCTCTTTACAGGGGGTTGTATTTGTTTAATTATGTTGTGGGATGGGAGGAGAAAGGAAGAACAGATTTGGATCTAGCTATCCTTTCTTGGCTCTTCTGTAGCTGTATTTGCTCGCTTGCCTTGGCAGAACAGGCATTTGGACACCTTGCGTGCCTGACTGGACCTGCAGATCAGCTCCATATAGCTTTAGTCGCAAGGTGAAGGGTCCATACTAAAAAATTCAGGCACAGCTCCTCTCCTGCCAGCTGAGGGCACAGCTCACAGCACCTCTGAGCTCATGCCAAAGAGCAGACCCCTGGTATGATGCTATCTGCATACTTGGGTAGCTGCAAAATTAGGCTGGCTTTATCACTGTGCAGAGCTTTCCTAATGTAAAGCGGGAGTATCTGCATTCCCCAGCCTGCCTGAAGGCCTGCAGAGACCTGCTAGGTGTAATACTAGAAGAGCCTACGTATTATTCCTAGGCATAAAAATAAGAGGTGGAGGGATTTCTGAAAGCCTTCAGCGTTGCTCAGGCTCTGCTGTTTCTCAAGTCATGTGAAGTTTTGCCACCAATTTTGGTGACTGCTGGGCTTAGAGCCCAAAGTTATCCCCGTACCTGTATCCTCTGCTGTTCTTCCACATTCCCCAGTTCAACAAAATCCCTTGAACCCCTCATAATGCAGGGGCAGAAATGGAAATTTTCTGTCAGATATTAATGTATATGTATCAAAAATTATTGCTGTCAGAACTGGAGCCAGAGATTTCTTTGTCGTGCCTGGGAAAGAGTTTCACAGCAGTGTCCTCCATGACCACAGCCCATGTGGAGAGGCCTCCTCTTGTGTTTCGCTTTGACTTTGCTAGGACACCCTGTGCACAACCAGTGGGACCACACAAGCTGTCATGTGTTAGCTGTCCAAATAGTCTTAACATTCACACATAATCCATCCAGCCTTCGAAAAAAGGGCACTTTTGAAAGGGCATTTTCCCTGGCTGCTTCAGTGTCCCTGTAGCTTTGCATTTTGGGGCAGCACAGTTGACGCAGTGTTTTTGCTTATGGTTGATCTTATGGCCACAACCTAGATGTGACAGTGGCACTACAGCTGGCCTTTTGTGTTATTTCCCCTCCTATATTTGTACGGCAGGAAACATTTGCATGAAGGAGTAGTGATTTGGGGAAATTATCATCTGGCTGAGAAAGGTAGCCCCAAGCACATTTATTTCAGAAATGACTTTGCCCCAGAGCTCCATGTCCCAACAGTCCTGCAAACTTCGGAGGAACAAGGATCCTCTTCTCTTCTTTGCCATTTCGCCCAATCTCTAGTTAATTTGATCTCTATCTGAGAGCATCAGGGAGAGAACATCTATTAAACAATAAAATAGACCGATTGTGATGTATTTTCAACCGCTTTGGGGGAATTCTACAAAATTAAGTATCAGAATTGTTTTTCTTATTGGCAACTATTGATCTCTGGCTGTGCCAGTTTCTCTCATTAACACTTTTATTACCTTGTCAATCACAGCACAACCTGCACTAACCAGAGGCTAAAAGGATTTACCATTATTAACAAAACTGTCTGGTGCCTCAGAGCAATAAAAACAGCTGAAACCACTGGGGGAGGGAGACGTCTGCAGAGATTTTTGGGAGCATTTTAGACTGGAGACTGTGATTCAGAGGAGAAAAAATAAATCCATAAAATAGGAACCAGTTTCTCAGCTGATGCAAAATGACCGAAACATTTAAGAAGCATCAGAACCACAGAGCCGTCTGCAAGTAGAGGTCCAGTCAGAAATTCAGGGTAATATCTAAAAATTAGAGTAATACTAAGAATGCTGTTTGTGGGCCAGAAGCCGGGTATGCGAGGGAGTCTGCAAACTCTGAATGAGTCAATACCTGCTCAAGCAAACGTGTTTCAGGGGCCGCGACTGGTTTCCACAACCTGGGAGTGCAGTTTAGGGGACTCGGGAACTTTGTAAACCAGCCCCTTTAGGTACGTGTCTCCTTACAGATTGAAAAGGGATGTTTTAGGCTTTTGTGAGTCACAAAAATGCCTTGCTGTGAGTGACCATGGGCATGAGTCTCAGCAGGGGTTGGGGGTGCACTGTAATGAATTTAGAGGTATCTGATGTACACATGATAACATGGTGACAGCAAATGAGACTGAGCTTGATGATGGCACCTTTCAGTAATAGAAATTAAAAAAAAAAAAAAAAAATCTATTTCTCTTCAAAAGCATCCCAAAGTTGACAGTTTGAAGGGCTTGGTCCTTGGTGTGGTGGGTAACATGATTCTGTGGCAAGTTGTCCCACCACTCTGAAAGCAGACTCTAAAAATGTAATGGGACATGGTTATCAAGCCTTTCATGATTCAAGCCTCTCATGATCACCTCCACGATAGGGTACTCGATAATAGCGCCTGGCAAGGAAAAAGACATGTTGCTTTTAGCATCTCGGTCTCCTCTCAGGCTTAAGCATCTTTAAAGACACTATGGTTAAAAATCTGTTTGTAGTCAATGGTGCTACAACACTTGTAAACAGAAGGCTGCATCCTTATTCTCAGTTTCCAGGTGACAAAATAGAAGCCTTGAGCTCTGAGGTGACTCGCAGAGCTGACCCTCAAGTTCGATGCAAGAAGGTGCTCTTTCGCACTGGCTGTGGGAGAGATGCATGTCGTGGGAATGTGACGGTGGTGGAAGTGAAGGGTCCCATCCTGATTATTTAGTATCCCTCAATACCTGAGCACACGGCTTGCTTGCTTTCTCAGGGTAACATTTCCAGCTGCATTTGTTTTAAGAGAGCAAACTACAGGTATGCTTGCAATGAGCTCAAGATAGACACGGCCCCACTGGAGCAGAGCTTCTGTCAATGTGTCAGGCTTATGGGACAGGTTGTGCTGCCTGTGCTGGACCATAGGATATATATTCACCCCTCTCCTCTCCCTCTGCTCCTCCAGGCCAGGTTGTGTGCTGGGAGCACATCTAAATCCTGGCATCATTCCTGAACTCTGCAATGTGGCAATGAACATCTCGTTTCTCGGGACATCCCTCCCTTGCTATTGCTCCTGAATGGGCAAGGGTCCCAGGTATTTTTTTTTTTTTTCCTCTAAAAGAAGAGGGCAGGCTTTTGACAGTGTCTTTGGAACACAGTGGGTTTTTTTTTTTCATTACCACTATGGTAACATAGTCCAGAATTTTTGTCATTTCTCTTAACCTCCAAGGTCACCTAGACACTTCAGGGATGCGAGGCTGCTCACTGGAGTAAGGAAGCAATTGACAAAAGGCACAAGATGGGTGAAGACAGCCATTAAAATCCTGCTCTGGCTCTAAATATAGCAACCTTTCCATGCCAGTCTCCTGTAATTTGCATGTTGAATTAGCATCTCATTAATATCTTATTAGGGGCACTGGAAACCTAATGACTAAAACAAACGCAGCATGTGCAAAGAAGAATAATGGGAGGAATGAATGGAATAAAAGAGCTTTTTCTCCCCTTGTGAGTATTCAAATGAAGTCTCAGCTGCTCTCTGTCAGCTGGGCTGTGGTTTCTGACTACCTTGGTGTCAGCAGTGCCAGGAGGCTGGAGGTGCCCTGTCTCAGAGACAAGGCCAAGGGACAAAGCCCCAAATGATGCCAGCAGACCCTCAGTGGCTGATGCACCCTGGCAGTGCCTTGCACTGATTTCCTCACAAGTTCCATTTTAGTGGAAGCTCCCCAAACCATGCCAGTACCCCGGGATTTGGAGAAGTTAAGTGTTGGGATCAGAGGTCCTGAGCTGCAGATTTTGGAACTAAATCATCCCAAAAGATGAGGAATAAGAGAGAAAATTAACTGGGCTTTTCTGGGATCCAAACAGTTCAGCTTAGTTCAGGAATTTCTCTTTCTTATCTCACCTTTATTTAATTTTCTCAGACTTGACAATGATGATCCCAGCCACCACAGCTCGTATCAACTCTCCCCAAATGACTAAGCACTTCAGTGCGCATGTTCCTGTCACTGATTTTGCTGTTAAAGTGCTCCAGTAATAAGGTACCAATTAGATTATCTCCCTCTAGAAGCATATTGCAGCTGCAAAATGGATATCATATCATTAGCACCTTCCCCTTCCATCTTCCCAGGGGATGGAAACAGCAGGCAATGGGAGCTGCTTACTGCCAGCAGCCCCTCATGGTTTTGGTGGAGAACAGACTGGATAACAAAGGAGAAGTAGGTTTAAAGGATGCTGCCCGTGCTTTCTGCAAACTGCAGTAGGGAAATGCTGCTGGTACCTGTAAGGCAGCTCTTGTGAGCCTTGAAGACAGTGATCATCTGATAGAGAAAAGGGACTCTGGAAAATGAGGAACATAAAAGCTGAAGATGGGGAGTTTGAGAGAGACACAGTAGGAAAACTGTGTGCATCAAAGCATAAAGCATAGGGTTCTATAGACCACGAGTGGGCTTTGCTATAAGGGCAGGATGAGGCTGCAGAACAGGTGAGGGAAGTGATACAAGTCCCCCTTGGTCTGTAACTAGCAGTGCATGGCATGTGGGCTGAAACTTGGATATGGGTAGGCTGCAATTAGAAATCTAGCACATGAAAATGAAATCAAACAGTCATAAATCAGGGAACACATGAAAACAATCCTTTGGGGACTCTAGTGAGCTGTTTCCTCATCAGATTTAGCTGTAATGTATTGGATTACATTTAAAAAAAAAAATCACCGGTAATGCAAACCATGCAGAGCATGGAAATGCTCTTCAGTTCCTCTTTATAAGCGTGTTACAAGAAATAACTTGGGTCTGTATTTATGTGGACTGTGAGTGCCTGGGTGCTGGCATTTTACAGCCACAAATGAGTTAGTCTAAATCTGTTTTGCAGCCTTATGCTGAAAGAAGCAGAAGAAATTATATGTTCCACATAGCTCCCTGAGCGAGTGCATGGAGGCTTAAATAGTGATTGAGCTCTCCTTGTGTCCCCCAAGTCATCATGCAGGTCCATTGCCAACCCTCACTGTTATCCCAGCAAACCCTCTGACAGTTCTTCCACAGAGAAGAGATGGCAAAAAAAAAAAAGAGGGTGCTTGGTAGACTGCACCACAGTTTGTGACCCCTATGTTGTGCTGCTTGGGGGCCTCCTTCAGTGCTTATGGTGCTTGACATCATCAATTAATCTCACCTAGTGCCTCCAAAGCATGAGATCAAGACAAATGGTAATTTGATAATGGGTAATACCCATAAACAGTGGAAGGGTTTTCACCTTTTCTGCACCCTGCCATTGCACAGCTTCTGTGTCAGGGGACACTTGGGTTTCTTTCTTGCTCTGAACCACCTTGTAAATTCGTTCTTCTCTCTGCAGAGGCTGTAAAGCCTCAAGGGACAAGGTTCCTCCAGAGCTCTGAAGGCTCACCTCTGTGTACATGCCCAAGCATGGGAAACCTGCTTAAAGCTGTGACCCCCATGTAGTAGGACAACTGTACGCTGGAGGTTGCTAGTGGGCGTTTGCCATTTTCTGGGTAAGGGGGTAGATTATTTCAGTCAGTCAGTAATCCAGCCATAAATCTTGATCTTTCCTGTCTGGATTTTTAAGACAGTGTGACCCAAACCCCAAAGAGGCTCTGCTGTCACTCACAGGCCTACCTTCCCCCACATCAGCAAACTCCAAAATGCATTGGCACGTTGGCTGTTGGCATCTGTCTCTCCACAACTCTTCTTTACAAAGGCGAACATGATTGATCCTTTAAGCAGGGGTTCACTAATCATATTCATTTATTCAAGCACTGCCCTGCTGCATGCTCTGAAAGAGCAGGGCTGCCTTTTGAAGCGTATTTTTCAAAGCTCTTTAACAAGTTAAGAGCAGCGTTCTGCAGGGGAGGGAGGGCGAGTCCATCATTTAGGAACACAGAGGAAAGAGAGTGCAGTGATTTTTGTTGCTCAAGTGGCACCATATGAGGTCAGGGGAAGGCGTATGGTGTTAATCCATTATCTTGGTGCACTGAATATGCAGAGAGGTGACGTTGCACATTTGGTCTTCGTCCAAAGAGATACTGATATGCCGCATTGACACACAACTGGCTAAATGTCCTCAACAACAAGTGGGGTTATAGTTTTCCAGTGTTCAAGGCACTTGTTGAGGTGAAAAGTTGGAACTAATGCACAACATCTCAGCTCTACTGGAATCTCCCATGAGGTCAGCATTCCTTATAGCAAGATGGACAAATTTTGGTATACTCTGAATGACTTTTTCTACCAAAAAATGAAGACAGCTTGTGTGTTATTTGTGGTCCATAGGGTTCCTCTCGTTTTGGAGTTCTGTGACTCTACCACCATCCCTACATTGAGCCTTACTGCTGCAAGAGCTGGTTGAAGCATTCCTCCATCTGCCATAGTTGCTTTTCCTGATTGTAATGTCTCCCTTAATAAAAGGGAGACTTGTCCTGAAGTGTTAGCTACTCATCCCTGCCTTGCTGAAAACCCTTTGGACTGGTTCTTGGTATCACCTGACCTTGGATGTCAACTACCGTTTAGTCTTTGAGGCTGTTGCTTCCTGCATGATAAGATAATCATAACAGAGCCAGAGCTGACAAGTGGTGTTTTGATGTAAGCAATGAGCAAACAGACAGATCAATAAGTGCTGAGCAAGGCACACTTCACCTCATATCATATCGACTTACTGCAAAAATAATGGGGCAACAAAATGAAAATGTGTTGTGTTCTATCTGAGTTATGGTCAGTGGTTATATATAATATAACACAATATATTAACTCAGATGGGACTTGCTGTTGAAAAAAATACAAATGGGCAGGCACAAAATGTACTGTCTCTAAACGTACACGGCAACACACTGAGATTAATTACGCAGAATATAGGAGGAAACGAAAGCAACAATAAATTTCTATTATTATAACCATAGAAAGAACATGAGAAGGATTTATGGCACTAAGAGCAAAATTTCCGTGTCCTGTTAGTCTGACTGTCTAATGTGTGAGAGATTTATGAGGCCAGTGAGTAATGATCAAAAATATTTATAAAAAGTCTACCATTTGTTAGCTTTTATTTTTGCTCTCATTGAGGCTGTTTATGAGCAGTGGAAGGATGACACTGGGCTGACTTGCTGTTGGTGGGAGTTGTGCTATAGGTTGGTTATAAAATTTTGATTTCAGAAGCTCTGATCTCCAAAAGCCAAATGACAGCACTGAAGGAAATCTGATATATTTAGATACTTTTGCCTCGTGGAGGTATAAATGTAGGTGCACTGAGGCAGGGAGGCACTCTCTTGTGCTAAGATTGCTTTTAATGCACCAGAGACTCTCCTGCTTTGCCCTCTCTTGCCTCTGCTGATTAATCATGATGGGTAACCCTGTGAGGGATGCATTCATATGTTGGTGCATGATTTCTCCAAGTGCAGACAGGTACTTTCGTATCTCCTATAGCATGGCTACACTCAGAGAAATGATGGGCAAGTGTATAAATGGGGCTTCCACTGGGAGGAAGGCAGAGTCCCTGTGATAATCAGGTTGCAGAGAGAGAAAGGTTAGGAGAAAGAGCAGAATAGCACACTGTTGGGCATTTATTGTTTTTGAAATGTATCGTGTATATCTAGAAAATAGAACGTTTCTCACAGCTACGAGGGCATCTATCTTATCTCCCAACTGCAGCTGGCAAAGTGCCTATTCAGGGGCTTAGAAAGATAGAAAATGATTATGGCTGCTTGGTTAATTGTGATATGACATGACAGAGAATATAATTTACCTTGATGACAATTAGCACTGACCCAGGTAGTTTTGCATAGCTTGGACAGAGTGTAGAGGGTCACTCCTCCAGAGTGCTCCTCCAGAAAGACTCTTTGGCAGCTGTGTAGCTCCACAGGTGCTCTCTGGGTGTGCTGGAGTATTTTTCATATGTATAATGTAGGAATTCCCACATAAAAAGAAAACAAAACCAAAGCAATACTCTCAAGAATACCCTGGAAAATAAGTATGTAAATCTGGAATGCATTTGCAGTGGGTTTGGGGGGCAGTAAGTGCCATGGATATTCACAGAATCAAATAGCCATTGGGGTCACCATATTGAATCCAAATGTTCTGCTCTTCAGGACTTCCTGGGGTTGCTGTCCTCTCATTTCTTTTTTACTGTGAAGTGGGAAAAATCAGAAGTTTTGTCTTTGCTGTAATTGTAGATCAGGGATGTAATAAGACGTCTAAGTACAGACTGGAGAGAAGAAGTATTATAAAGCATATTTCAAATAGTTAAGTAGGCTGTTTCCCAGTTGTCAGGCTGTTTCCCTGAATTTGTCAGGAAATCGTAAGGCTTTGAATAAGGTTGTGTTGTTTTTTTTTTCCTGATAACATCATTCAAATGATTATCAAAATACTTTTGTCACCAAAAGGGATTATCAAAATAGATTTGAGCAACCAAAAGCCCAAGACACTACAAATATGGTTCGCAAGAAAATCCCAAGCCATTAAAAAAAAAACCATCATCTGTATTTTGGATATTTAATTGCTAAAGAAAAACCCTATTTCGAAGAAAAAAGATGCCAAAAAATACTTGAACAGCTGTTATTCAAAAAGATTAGCCAGATAACCCTAAACTTACCCAGATAAAAGAGGTGACTCCATTATTTCAAGTAATCCCTAGTAGAAATGAGAGCAGAATTTGGCATACTGAATAGATTCCTAGTATAAAAATGAGTAGAGCCAGGCAATTCATCATGATGCCTGATTTTGTAAAAATATGCAGAGCTCCCAGCAGTGGCTAGTGTTGTTGAAAGGAAGGCCTGTTATTTAGATGTGAAAATTCATTTGAGGCTCCAATTACTGACAGCTTTTTTCTTAAAATGTGGGAAGTATTATGTAATCCAGGGACACGTGACTGCATTTTTGGACTTGTCATTGCTGTTTTGGGATTTTTGGAAGGAACTTTGTTTCAGAGGCCCTAGAGATGGTGTGAGTGGCTGCAAAAGCTTTTAGCTCATGGGAATTCTGTGATGCTCATGGACTTCAGCAGTTTCTGGCAGTTTGCAGTTTTTAGGGTCAGGCTTTGTGGCTGTGAGGGTGCTGCGGTACTTTGCTCCTCCTGCAGATTCGCCCCCCACCATTTCCCTGACGTGATGCTGCTGCGTGTAGCCATGGGTCAGAGTGGGGTGGCATCAGGTGGCAGAGCTCTGGTGCTTGCATTCCTTCCCTGCATTTTTAAAAACTGATTGGAGCAAGTGGTGTTTCCTGCACTGAGAGCTGCAGCCTGGATTTTTTTGCTGCGTCCCACCTTTGCTTGCGGATCCAGCTCTCTCTCCTGCTCTTTTATCTCCACACCTTTCATCATATGCCTCATTTTTGGATGATGAGGGATGTATGTGTCAGGAAGAGGCTGAGAGGATCAAAGTCACTTTGGGGACTTTGAAGTCTGGGAACACTGACTAAGGCAAGGGGTCAAAGTGGGGAAAGAGGGTACAGTAAGGGGTCATGGTCCAAAGTGGGAAGGGGGCAGGGTTTTGTGACTGAATGGGGGAGCAGTGTTAGAGGAATGAACTTTTCTTTTCCTGGCTTTCAAAGATGTGAGGCCGTTGGCGTACAACAAAGCTGTCAGTCAAGTGCTTGCCCTGCCCTAAATGAGCTGGAAACAGGAGAAAAAAGAAAGAAAAGTGAATGGCAGTAATTTGAAACACAGAACATCTGCATGTTCATTATTAAAATAAAAATAAAACAAATCCTTAAAAAGTCAAAGTGGTCCCTGAAGAGGCATCGCTCAGCAGGGGACAAGCTAGGCAGACATCTACACACAGAGATTTATTTTTCCTGCTTTCTCATCAGTCCTCTCAGGCTGGAGTTTCAGCCCACAGCTGTCTGAGCCCTGGCTGAAGCCTCACCAATACTTGCTCTCTATCAGGTTGTGACTGGGGAAGGAAAGGAGCCCAAGAGGGAGCTTTAGTAATGATTAAAAGGGGAAAAAAGAATTTGAATAAATATCTTTTAGCACCTGCTAAGCGTAGAATACACCTGACATTTGGTGTTTTCTTCCCAGTGCTCTGATAAAAATTGAATCCATCTGGGGAATAGGACTGAGGAGTGGTCATGATGTGTCTCCCCCAGTTGCATAGAACCCTGTGTACAATCCTGTTTATATGGCTACAAAGGTCCATCTTAAAACTCATGGGCAACTCACTCATGGTCTTGTGCAAATCTTAAAGCCACTCAACTTTGGCAGTACCATTTACAAACATCCTGGCACATGCTGTAGCATGAATGAGCTTTCTCGCAAGTTGGCCTAGAAACACCAGAAGAAAATGTTTTTGTCCTTGGTGTATCAAATCCAGGCCTGATTAGAGCTGGAATTTTCTAGAGGGACTTATGATTTTTGCCTCATAGACTGTACCCAGCAATTTGCAAGTCAGACAGCTATCATTTATATCTGGAGCTCGGCAGCAAGATAACAGTTCTTGTAAAAAGACTGATAGGTTAACCATTGGCTTGGTCGCAGATCACATTAATAAGAGCTTCAGATTCACCACAGCCAAATCATGAGTCTGTCCCAGCTGTAGTATTTTAGCTTGAAGATGGCAAAGAATATGTGCAAATTGCTAGGAAGCACCTTCTTCATTTCAGTTGAAAGCTGCCTGAGATGAGGAATCTTGATTTCTTCAAAAAGATTTAAAAAAAGGAAAGCTTTTTTCTTCTGAAGAAACACCCTTCCCAGGTTTCTTTGCCAGTCTGATGGAAAGTCTACATGTGTAGATGTGTGTGTGTCATTCTAAATGCTGGTCTACATTGCAGTCAAGATCTTACCTTGGGGGGACTGGATGTGCATGATGGGCTTGCAAGGGCCCATCTAGCACCTTTTCTTGTGGTTTTGAGATCTTTACTTTATAAAATATGTCTCAGTGAGACATCTAAATTGTGCTTTGTGGTTGCTTAACACCATAGCTCTTATTTTCAATATGCAAAATGGCTGTTTGGAAAAATATTTTATTTTTTTTTAACTTTGCTTTTGTTTAGAAAGGAAAGGAAAGGAAAACAACAGTCAGAAACCCAACCAGTAACTCCCACAGCAAAATAATGGAAAAGATATGTATGAGAAAAAAAGATCATACTATGGTTAACCAACGTAGGAAAAAGAAGGATGGAGGGACACGTGCTCTCTGTGAATATTTGTAATCAGGAGCTGTGCTTCTGACCTGCAGCTGCACAAGTTTTATGTCTCTGTGAGAGTTTTGAAGCTTTGTTTTAGAGCTACCCTGCAAAGCTGAGGGTTCAAGTGTTGTGCATGGGAGACTGTGAGGCCCTCCAAAGTTATAAAATCAACAGAACTGACAGAAATGTAGGTTTCTGTCCTTCTCTGTCACTTGTGGAGGTGTCTTATGCTGAATTACTGATCTGAGAAGCTTGGGGGCTGGCTGGCTCTGCTAATAGTAGCATTAAATATATCAGACCTTTTCCTTATCAAAATAGCATTCTTTCCAAAATATACAGCACATGCAAGCAAAAAAAGCTTACTATTGGGAGGCTTTGAAGGGTGCCCGGCACAATTTGGAAGAAAGCTGCCTACAGCAGCCAGAGCTGAGGTACATCCCCAGTGCCTGCAGGGCTTCCCGTACACCAAGAGGAGTGCAAATGACAGAATCTTGTCTGTGCAGCAATGCAGAGAGGTCGGGAAAAACTGCACAGGGCAGGAGAGAGGCATCTGGCATTGGCCCAAAGCCCCATTTTGGGCTGCAAGACAGTTCAGTGTGAGGCTTTTCCCCGAAGTCTTCTATCTCTCTGTTGACTATAACATGCTCCCAGCCTCCTGCAGAGAACCACTGCAGCCCTCTTTGCATGCAAATTGTTAATGTGTTGTGCATGAGGGCCCTAATTAATACTCTGCTGCAGATAACGATTTTACATTATAGCTATTAACCTTGGCATATTTCGAACTAAATGCCAGTGCATTGGGGAGGATTTTGTGTATGTTGCATAGTGAAATAATGAATTATGTTTTTGCATATTCTATATACTGATTTTCTTTAGTAATCATGAGACTAATGTTGGGGAAAAGAGGCCTGCAGTAGTGTATTGGCTACTCCAATGGCTAGGGCATTAGCCAGGCATTTTGGACTCTCAGGTTCAGTTTCTTGCTCTGCACTGGCTTTCTAAAGGTCTTATAACCTTGCCTGTGCAATGGAGACAGGAGGGCTTTCACCCTCATAAGGATGGATTTGTAGTCCAGAGAGATGGTAGCCCTCTTTTTCTGTGCCCAAATAACCCTTTTCCCCAGGTTTTGTAAGAAAATCTCCTAGATTCCCAGCTCATTTAGGTGTCCATCTGCAGTGATCTGATTCCTGGATCAAGATTATGAATTATATATCATCAAAGTTTGGATGATAATGAGTTTTTAAGTGAGATTTTTTAAAGATTTCTTTTTAGGATTTAATTAATTTGTCCCTAATAATAGAACAGAGTTGATTACATGTAATAACGATATTGAAAGCCTGGTGTGATGGGGTTTGTCTGAAGGACATAGTTCTGAGGAGGACGTCTGGTTCAGACCGAGGACAAGGAGGCTCTGGGGGCTAAATGCCATAGCTGATGGGCACCGGTGCTAACGGTGGTTTAAGCTGTTTCCATCTACAGTTCTCTGCGCTGTTGTCTTCCTGGGGGCATTAGGAGAAAGCGTGTCCAATTGCCTTTCCTGGCAAAAAAAAATTATTTAGATTTGTGTTCAAAGCACCCTGCAAACCAATGCCTGGGGCCAGGCTACAGCCTGCATTTACCTCCAGGAGGAGAATGTCCAAGGGTTTTTCAGTCCTTTCCAGCTCAGTCATCTTCCAATACTTGGTCCTTGAGTGATGTTTGAATGCAGAATATCCTAAAGTGTTGAACACTGAGGAAACCTGGCCCTCATTTACCCTGTGGTTGCCATGATGTGTAATGGAAAAAGGATGCTTATAAGGCCACTTTCTTTCAGAAGAATTTTGTGTCTGATCCAACTGGCAATAACTCTAACTCTGTGTAAACTATTTTATGGATCTGTATAGTCAACAGATCAATTTTATTATACTTGGCCACTGCAGAAACACTGTAAACTCCTGCTGTTAGCTGATGTCTGGGAAATATGTTTTCAACTTTGTTCCTTTCCTTTGGTGGCATCAATGTATTTATTTTTTTATTTAATAAAAATTGTGCCGTGCTCTCTCCCATGCTATTTTATCATGCAGAACTTTTCCGCATGGCCAGCTCCAGCACAACATATTGCGTTAATGAGAAAGCATTTGCAATTCTAAATAATGACAGGTCTCTTGATTTTCCTGGGCTGTTCAATTCTCCTTTGTCTTCTGACTATTAAGTTTTACCAATTTTGATTTTATGTAGTGTGCTTGCAAATACCAGTTTCCACTGAAGCTCCCAAAGTGACTGAGAAAGCAAGATTTGCTTCAAAATGATTTAACCCTTTTTAAAATGACATAGAATTTATTGAAAGGTGTACAACTGAGTTGCTGTTATTTACAGCCATGGTAGCGAGCGCACCAGACTGGCTTCTTTAGGTGGCTACACTCGACCTCATGATGATGTTAGGGCTGATAGCTGCCCTGAGCACACCCCTTCCAATATTTAATTGGTTTAGGAACAGTTTTGGTTTATGCAGGGAACTGAGTTGTGGCAATGATCTACCCAGGAACCCAAATGCTGCTTGGCTGGAGTGAGGGCTTCTCACAGAATCACAGAATCACAGAATGTTAGGGATTGGAAGGGACCTCAAAAGATCATCTAGTCCAATCCCCCTGCCAGAGCAGGAATACCTAGATCAGGTCACACAGGAACATGTCCAGGTGGGTTTTGAATGTCTCCAGAGAAGGAGACTCCACAACCTCTCTGGGCAGCCTGTTCCAGTGTTCTGTTACCCTCACTGTGAAGAAATTCTTCCTCACATTTATGTGGAACCTCCTATGTTCCAGCTTACACCCATTGCCCCTTGTCCTATCATTGGATGTCACTGAGAAGAGCCTGCCTCCATCCTCATGACACTCACCCTTTACATATTTATAAACATTAATAAGGTCACCCCTCAGTCTCCTCTTCTCCAAGCTAAAGAGACCCAGCTCCCTCAGCCTTTCCTCATAAGGGAGATGTTCCACTCCCTTAATCATCTTTGTGTCTCTGCACTGGACTCTCTCAAGCAGTTCCCTGTCCTTCTTGAACTGGGGGGCCCAGAACTGGACACAATACTCCAGATGTGGCCTCACCAAGGCAGAATAGAGGGGCAACAAACTGTTACCTTTTGCAAGCTGGCACTGCCTCTCTGGAAGGATATATTTGAAGGGAATGTTGAATCGGTAACTTTAAAAGCCCCTTTAAAAAACAGTCAAGTTTGGGAACAAGTTTTCATGTGATCTAAGCTTTGTCTAACCCAGTATCCCATCTGTGACAAGCATCAGTGCCAGATGTTTCTAAATAAGATAAGAAACTCCCACAGCAATGTGCGTGGGATGATTTGCCCTAAACTGAGGACTCACCCCAACCTTTCATAGTTACAGATCAATCCTGGAGCAGGTGTTTTGCTATGAATACCTGGTGAACAGGGAAAGCTCATGATTTATTGAACTATACTAAATAAAAATATACAGCTTCCTGACCAATCTCAGCTGTGCCATCTTTTGAGGTACACTAAACTGTCATTTTCCTGTTCAAAAGAAAGGACTGCAGAGTCACAGGACAGACAAAGTGGGAAAGGACCTCTTGAGTGAGCTTCAGACATGGGCTGCATTTGGGAGCCTTCAAATTAGCAGCAGGGAAAACAAATGACAGATTTCTTTTACTTGAACAAGAATTGGTGAAAAACACCCTGGTGAGCCTTGCATTTGCAAAGTCACTTTTTGGAGTGGGTTCACACCTCAACTATTGCTATGATATCTTGGTAACTATTATTTCATATTTGCGCTCAGTTCCTATGCAATTTGCACATTCAGGGTCAAACCTTCGCTAATGACAGCTCCTTGTGTTTCAAGGTGGCCTAATCAGCAGGACATATGGCACGTATCCACAGAGCTTTAAAAATATCTCTCTACGTGACATATGCTGTTTGTCCCTGAACACCGGATAGGTTAATTGTTAAAGAAACATTAATAACATTAACTGATGGTATGGCTTCCCACTGCCTCTGCCCTGGCAGTCTCACACTGGCAAATGGATTAATAATCGTATCGGAAATGAATGTCGTTACTATGCAAGTAACTCAAAACTAGATAATTTAAGAATAGTTTGGATGATTACTAATTAGATCCACTGACACAGGGGAATTTGAATTATTCATGACTGTCTGAAAACAGCAGGTAATTCATTTGTGCACTTCTCTGCAACTAATGTGAAAGTTGTTTATTTTTCCACACACCCACCCCCCCCAGATGATCTGCTAAAAATGATCCCTTGTTTCAGTGCTGATTCACTGTGGAGGAACATCAGGGCTGCAAGGTTAGGATGAAAAGTCTTGAAAAGTTAGTTGGAGAAATGTGTGGCCAAGCCACATTTTGAGACATGAGCTTTATTCTTTATTCACTGAGTTTCAGTAGGTCAAGCCAACATCTGAACTTCTGAACAAATATCCAAATTAAGATGCTCATGTACTCCTGAGGCAGGTGAGGAGATGTCACATGGTGACACCTGCATCTCTGCATGCATACTTTTTTTGGGTGCTGGGGTGCATGGGGCCAGCTGGGAAGACATGAGACCACCCTTAGCAATCCCCGCTTCTCCTTCTGCTCTCCCTGGGCTTACCCATCACCAGCCCATCTCCCTGTGGCAGAGGCATCAAGCACTCCTCAGAGCCCCCATCTCACTTAGGGGAACACCCTAAGGAGCTTGCCCCTCTGAGGACCCTGTGCATGTACAGAGGTACACACTGTTCAAATCTGACACCCCCAGATTTTCATGAGAAAAGGCATCCTTAGCAGCTCTGCAAACACATGCTGCCAGACATAGAATTTTCTAAGCTGAGCTGGGTAATTCAAGTTGAGGACACGTAGGAGGCAGTGAAAGGTGTCCTCCAGCTGTGCTCTGTTTATACTTAATGGCGTACAAAGGACTTCAAAATAGTGTGCAAAAGCTTTCTGGATTGTCTGATAGCTCCTTCTGTCCTGGCACTGAGCTGAGGGCCCCAGCCAGCAAAGATGTCTGAGCAAACTAATGTTAGGATTCCTCCTTTTTACCTTGTTCATTCCCTAAAATGGCTCTGCTTTGTTTAAATGCGGGGGGGGAAAAAAGGTGGCTCTGGAACTGGAGGATAAATAACCTCACACATGAAATTACCCAGCTCGTTCAATACCAGGCGCTGCAGATCCTATTACCTTTACTAATTTATGAGCTTTATTATCTTGATTTTTCATTAAAATGCAATAAGTTGGTCTAACTCATAAAACAGATAAAGTGGAGCACAATAGTTCATTTACCATTGATCCATATTTGTATCTCACAGAAGAGGACAGCTACAGCTGCCATACATGCAGCCATACCCAATTCCGAAGCACTGCACAACTATGAATAGTTGAAGCAGAGAACAGTGCCTCGTCTTTCCTCCCTAGCTCACTAGCACACTTCTTGCTCTTATTTTTACCAGTTTCCAGCACAGCAGCACTAGCTTATGTCAGTGTCTTAGATGTGTCTAACCTTTCGCCAAGTGGGAGGCAGAGAAATGTAACTTGCCTGAGATCACAGACAAGAGCAGCTACTGAACTTGGTCTTGTGGTTTAAGAAAAAAGGGTGGAAGAAACAGGTGTGAAAGCTGCTGTAGAGGGGATTAGTGGGCAAAAGATACATAAAGCACACCATGTGGCAGTGAATGCAATTTAAACATGAGAAGCTTGCATCTTTTTTTTTTGTGTGTGTGTGTGAAATACTAGATTCAGCCCTTTCTTCCATCCTAAACCAGCCTTGAGCTCAGGGGATCTGTGTTTCTCCACACGTGTGTATGTGTGTGCGCACACCATGTATATCCATTTCTGGCTAGAAGTGAGAAAAATGCCAAGAGCTCAAGTGTGTTTGAACACTAATTCCTGTATATATGGATTTCTTAGCATTTTTCTCTTACAAAGGTAAAGATGCATTAGAAAACAGAGATATTTCAATAGCATGTAGCTCCTAGAGGAGAGCAATGTTAGTTGTCTGGCAAAGTGTTTGAAATGCTGCTGGTTTTACAGCTGCTGTTGTGGTCATAGCCAGCTCCCTGCCCATTGGCAGTCCCCAGCAGGCACTGTGGCCCTGTGGCCCCCTCCCAGTTTTGCCCATGTTGAGCCACAGCTTAACCCTGGCAGCCACCTCCTCGTCCGAGTCTTTCTCAATATGAGCAACACTGGCACTGTGGGACCACAAACAGCATGAAAAACATGAGAAAAAACCCCCACTATGTGGCTTTTGCTTAATATGTCTTTCTATTTCCTCCTCCTGGCAAGCAGAGGAAGCTTAATTGGCTATTTCATACTGCTGTCCCTTTCTCCTTGACCCCAGACCTTGATTGCTGGCATCTCCAGCATCACTCCATAAATGACAGTAAAAACACCTGATGTGGCAAGTGGGTGCTTTATGAAGAGTGATATGACATCAATCATAATTAACCCATGTGTCCCTGTCACAGGCTGGGGCAGGCCCTGTCACATCTGGTTTCCTGTTTGAAAATACTTTGGTTTATGTAGGTTTAGCTGAAAACAACCAAGAGACTGATCTCTAGGCAATGGGAGCTGGTAAAAGATTAATTATCTGTCACTTAGAAAGATGCCCTGGCTGTGGAAACCATCAAGCACATTCGTAGGGTTTCATTAGTCCTGCCTTTCCCCCCTCCCCACACTTGGCGTTGTTTGCTTTTCGGGTTGGGTAGCAGCTCAGCGTCTGTTCTCTGAGCCTTTTGGAAAACATTCTGGAGGATGCGAAGCACCTGAGTCCTGCAACAGTATGATTTTACAGCCATTTGTAAAAGCAGGGTCATTCCCTTTGTTTCTTGACTTAAATGCTGCACCCTGAGCATTTCAGACCTTTCATCTGTGCAAATAAATATTAGCCAAATCAATGCGAAGTGCATGGACACTCTGTATTAGCACAAGAGGAGCTGTGGGCTTTGTATCACTGGGATGTAAAGCGCTGGAGACTTCTGGTGCTGATTTTTGGTCTTTAAGGCAGAAAGTGGCTTGCAGAGCCACTGGATAAATGGAATTGAGACTGCCCTTCATGCTGCCTAGCCTGTGCTGGGTGCTTTTGGTTTCCTTTGCTCCTGCTTGCCCAGCTGTACAGCAGCTCCTCCAGGTAATGAGAGCACAGTCTGTGGTCATTGCCTTGCACAAGCCACACCATCAAACACAACTCTTCTGGTGAACTCTTTTGGTGACGAGCTGGTGGGACCCAGGGAAAATTGGGCATACTGGTGGTGTATTTTCCTCCTTTTGCTCCCTTGAGCATTAAATTGGCCCCTCCACCTCCTAATCTTGAGTTATAGCATGTTGTTTAACTCTTTTGTAAACCAGCCTTGTCCCTTACAGTATCCCAGTGTTTCTGTGGTGATGCAAGGACTTGCCACAGCACTCACTGATGCTATAAGGGATACTAAAAGTGTAATATGGGACACTTTACTTAAGAACGTGCAAGGCAGCGAGATATAGGAAACTCTTTTTAAAATTCTTTCCTTGCTCTTTAGATAGATGAGGACACGAGCTGTGATGGTGATCAGAGTATCCTTTTGGGTATTAGATATTATTCCACAAATTATTACAGTGGAATCAATGAAAATGGTGGAGTAAGGTGCTGCTCAGTGAGAATTATGGATATTGGACTCTGAACATGAAGCATTTAAAACACAACCAATCCTAGCACAGCTAAGGAAACACAGTGCCCTGGGGATTTAAATCCTATTAAATCCAGAGCCCAAGCAACCTTTGACAACACCATGTGCAACTCCAAATTGCATAGGCCCCCAAGCAGTTTTGCTTACTTTTAGGTAAGAACTAGGAGCTGTAGGCGTTATTCTCTTCTCTGGATATGAACCTTCCTATGCGTAACTATATGCAGGTCCTTAAACTGATTTTCTAATCTTGCAGCTTCCTCTGAACTATCAAGATGATTGCATTCTCCTATTGTGCCTCACTGGCTCAACTCAGTTGAAGTTGTTAGTGCATTTTTAAAAAAATCCCTGCCCACTTCAAACGTGTGCACTCCTCTCCCTCTCTCCAAATGACTGTATTAAGAGTTAAACTGGTAGCTCTCTTGGACTTGACATGGTAATAAATCTAATAATGTCCTGCTAACAGAGCTAAATACCTCATTTGAGGAAAAATGAAGCAACATTTTTCCCTGAGCTGTAAAATATGTTGAGTGATTTCATTTCCTTTGTATGGAACATTAGGGCTTGGCATAATCCTCGCTCACTCCAAAAGAGCATAAAAGTTGTCTCCTGTGTGATAGCTCCAGTTGCCTCGCTGCCAGGTACCTGCTGCACACTCTGTGCTGCCTGGCCTGCTTCCAGCAATAGCATGTGTGCTTTTCCCTCTTGCTAAAGAGAAAAGAAAACAGGTCCATTCTGGCATTCAGTTGCAGGCTGTAAAATTGAAATTAGCATTCAAGACACAAGCGTCGCTACCTACAAAGGCCACCTGCACCACTGATGCTTCACTTTCAGGCATGTCTCTCAGTCTGCCAGGGTCCAAATGTGAGACACGTTATCTGGCCAAGTCCTAAAATAAAGGGTGAATGAAATTTGAGGAGGGGCAGTGAGGTGCCAAAAGATCGATTTTTAAAAATCTAAATGGCTTTCCTTATGTCTCTGTCTGGGAGTCTTTGCTTTCGATGTAGATAGCTTTCAGTGGGGAAGTGTGGGGAGGAGAGACCTTATTTGGGAAGATTCTCAGTTATTTCAGGACTATTGTGACTGAAGTCACCTAAAACAAATGGTTTGTTTCCAGGAGCTGAAGGGGAAGGATACAAAAGGAATTTTGCACGCCTCAAATATTTTTGTCACCTCTGTTGTTTAATTTGACTTCTTCTAAAATACAGGAGTTAGGAATCTTTTAGAATCCAGCTTTTTGGGATTCGCTGCATAGAATACCCCAAATGAAGTCTGGCTCTCATTTCTGCTCCATGCAACTCCATTAGCTACATCGAGCAAACAACTGACTGTGAAGTATGTTGTTTAAATAAATATACAGATATAAAATACAGAATATAATATTAGCTGTGTTACAATATAGATAAAATATATATATTATTTCACTTTTTTGTTAATGATTTTCAGTCTTTTGATTCTTATAAAGAATCTTTTTTTATCTGTTGGATGTTTTAAATGGATACCTGTTTATCTTTTCTAGTCCTTACATTGGGAGATTTAAATCTAATTCCTGCAAAATCAGTTCCAGTTTCATGGACTGGGCTGCATTATTTTATTTCCATTAAAGGCAACTATTGCAAATAAATACAAATATAAACATTTTCAGCCTGTCACATCTGTGGATACACATGCATCTGTCACGGTTCTCCTAATCTGCCTTTTTCCGTTCATCCTTCACACTCCAAACACAACTAAATCTTTGAGTCAAACAACTTGTGTTCTTCTTGGATGTAGTTTACTTGATCATTTCCTGTATGTCATGAGCTTCCTTTTCATATCACCAAGATGAAATCAAATGCATAGCTTTTTGTGTATCTCTACGTCTTTTATATCGATTATATATAAATCGCTTCAATTTATTACAGAATCACAGAATCACAGAATGTTAGGGATTGGAAGGGACCTCAAAAGATCATCTAGTCCAATCCCCCTGCCAGAGAAGGAACACCTAAAACAGGTCACACAGGAACATGTCCAGGCGGGTTTTGAATGTCTCCAGAGAAGGAGACTCCACAACCTCTCTGGGCAGCCTGTTCCAGTGTTCTGTTACCCTCACTGTGAAGAAATTCTTCCTCACATTTATGTGGAACCTCCTATGTTCCAGCTTACACCCATTGCCCCTTGTCCTATCATTGGATGTCACTGAGAAGAGCCTGGCTCCATCCTCATGACACTCACCCTTTACATATTTATAAACATTAATGAGGTCACCCCTCAGTCTTCTCTTCTCCAAGCTAAAGAGACCCAGCTCCCTCAGCCTTTCCTCATAAGGGAGATGTTCCACTCCCTTAATCATCTTTGTGGCTCTACGCTGGACTCTCTCAAGCAGTTCCCTGTCCTTCTTGAACTGGGGGGCCCAGAACTGGACACAATACTCCAGATGTGGCCTCACCAAGGCAGAATAGAGGGGAAGGAGAACCTCTCTTGATCTACTAACCACTCCCTTTCTAATACACCCCAGGATGCCATTGGCCTTCTTGGCCACAAGGGCACATTGCTGGCTCATGGTCATCCTGCTGTCCACCAGGACCCCCAGGTCCCTTTCCCCTACACTGCTCTCCAGCAGGTCAGCCCCCAACCTGTACTGGTACATGGGGTTGTTCTTCCCCAGATGCAAAACTCTACACTTGCCCTTATTGAATTTCATTAAGTTTTTTCCCGCCCAACTCTCCAGCCTATCAAGGTCTCGTTGAATGGCAGCACAACCCTCTGGTTAGATGTGGAAAGACCTAAAATAACAATGTTTTAAGCACTGCCTGGCTTTCACACAGAATACCTGTTAATGAACAGGTCAGCATTAAGATGTTGTGCCAGAGGTGATAACAGGTTACGTTTGTTGTGTTACTGCATGAGGTGCTGTCTGTTGGATGTTTCCTTAGCGAAGCTGTGGCTGAGTGGCGGGAAGGTAAGCTTCCGATTTGTGTTGATTGTAGCAATTGATAATAATAAATTGTTTCTAATTATCGTGGATGCAATCATTTCCCACCTGTAATTACAGAAGATGCTTAGATACTTGGAAAAAAATACTAGAAGCCAAGTGGAAGAGCTGTTTGATTTGGTGGTTCACGTCTTACTGCCTGAAACAAGGAGAACTGGAAGGTGTCAAGTATATTAGGAGTATTTTGTGCTCACTCTTTACTCAAATGTCTATGGAAAAATGCATCTCTTTAAAATCCACAGTGTTTAAAATTCATGGCTTCCTTAGAAAGAATAATTAATACTATTTTATTGTTTGGGTTTTTTTTTTGAATAGTTTCCATAATTGGGAAAGAAATCTACTGCATTTTTCCTTATCTCTTAGTATTATTTACAGCTCTGTGATATCATTTTGAGCACCTTACCATGATCAAACCATTATTTTAATCCTTAGTATTTTCCACAGAACATGCTGCAGCATTTATAAAAGCATAGACTTTTACAATTTTTTAAAATATGAAACTCAAACAGCTTTGTAGCTATTTTTAATCCCCTCAGAGACCAGGATAAATAAATATGTTGTTGATAGTTTTTTAAGAAGATGGATTTCAGTAATAAACACCCCCCCCCTGATTTTTTTACCTTTGCAGTAGCAGTTACAACTTATAAGAAATTAAGGTATTGATACAATTATTCCAAATGCTCTGAATGCATCTTTTTCAACAGGGATTAAAGTAAGAGAAACATATACTGAAATTTTAGAGTTTGTACAAGGCTTATCTCCATAACAGCTCTCCAGCTTTCTACTTTACCTGATGGTCCTCTTTAGAGAACAGGTCCTATCCTGTCCCATCAAGGCCACTATGTCTTCTGTTCCCCTGCTACCTGCTTACCTTGCATGCCCAGAAGAGAGCTTAAAATGGGGATTAATTGCTGGGCCTATTAAGGTGTTTCAGCACTGAGCTTGTCCCTTGTGCAGCTTGTGCCAATGGAGAAAGCAACACTGTACTCAAGCTTCCTTCTTTTCACTGTGATATGACTTAAACTTTTGGGCTGGCCTGATCTGCCAGGGATGTGTGACAACAGAACCAGGAGGAATCAGTTGATATGATTCCCTGTTCCACTTGTATTTGAGCCTCTCACCCTGCCAAACTGGTGGGAGCCAGTTTTACAGAGGTGGGAAGACACTAATCCACAAAACATTTAGAGGGTCTCTTAATTCCTCCTTGAAGTCACCTAGGAGTTAGTCCAGATCAAGACAAAAGCGTTTTTTCCCACAAAATGTGTGACAGGCCAGGGAACCATAAATTCCCTTAATTCTGTTAAATGGGGCTATGACCTTGCATGAATAGCACCGCTTGCTCCTCAGCTGTAGGTCTGCAGATATAAAGAGCTGGAATGTTACACAGTTTGCAGAGAATGAGTTCTGTGGAAGGAAACAGTCCAATTTACACTGGTTTCACATTAAGCAGAAAAATCCTGAGTTTTTTTTCCCTCAAAATGTAGGGGTGAGAAAGCATGGAAAACCACAACAACCACCAAACCGAAAACTTTGGGGTTTTTAAAGCATTTCTCCCTATTTCTAAGCTCTCAGGTGTCATTCATTTAACATTTCCAAATATTACGTTGCCATAGTGAGAACTGGCAATTTAATAGCAAACTGGCTCTCTGATGGGAGTTAATATTTTTATATAATTGTATAACTCTGAGCAAAGAGTTTAGGGCTTGTCTCATGGCCTTGCACAATCCTTTTCCTCTTGTATCCCCTCCAAGGGCTGCAAAGCTCTGCTGAACTAAGTGTGCCATGCTGCTAGCAGCATTCTTTAGAAACCACCACAGTGTTGATATGTGTTACCATTTATACTGCTTTCTGGGCAGATCACTAAACTTCAGGCTCACTGATTTTGCCTAGAACAGTGCAGCACACCACCTACATCCCCGTATTAAACCATCTTTGCTACAACCCATTGCTGTAGGCTGCAACAACATCTTCTCCTGTCTTAGGGCTTTTGCTTCTGTTGACAGGCTGTAATTTAGGTTGGCATGCAATAATTCTGTCACTGAGTCCTTTGGTGAAATAAAGTTATTTTTAAGTCGTAAGAATCTTTACAAAATAACACAAAGAAGGGATTTATTACAGTTTCTCCGCCGCGTTCTCAAAATCTTGCCCCTTCTCACCCATGCTGCTAAATTTGTTTGGAATTTGGCTTCTTAAGCAAGAGATGAACTTTGAAGGCACTGGGTTTTTTCACACTGGAGATCTCAAGTGTTCAGAAACACCTGAAAAAACATAGCTTTGGCATAGCAACCTTGGTTTGTTTTTCAGAATAATGGTTCTTCATCTTTAGACCTTCTTTTATTTTATTTCATGTTTTATTCTTCTTTTATTGTACTTGTGTTTGAATTTTGATGATATCTTTTTTTCTTTCTTTTTTTTTTCTTTCTTTTTTTTTTTTTTTTTTCTTTTTTTTTTCCAGAATTCTAAGAACTCGTTTTCATTTTTTAAACAAAAGTTGAGATTCTGATATTTGGGAGCTGGGCCATTAAAGAAACCCTTAACATTTACCTGTAGGAAAATCAAAGATTGGCAGCTTGTCCTCCCCACTGATATTGCCATGGTGTATATTCCTATTTTGCTTACGTTCTTCTTTCATATAGTCCATGGATGATACATTGCTTTAAATTATTTATATTGCAGACTTTATTCCCCAACACTTGTTAGTTCACTTTGAGGTAGAGCCCAGTGAAAGGTCTGGAAAGCCTTTCTGGAAAATCAATACCTCTGTGATGCAAACCGTAATAATTAAAAAAGAGCAATTAAACAATCAAGCAGCCAATTTAGTTTGTCTTGACAAAGTGCCCTTTTGTCTTGGAAAGGTGAGGTTGTTAACCCATGCAGTGATTAAAAGTCACAGCAAGGTGGCTCTTACTGGAAAGTGTCCTTTCCAGCTGCTGGGTGGCGTGGAGTTGCAGACATCTCCGTGCAACTTGTGATCTTGTTTAATCTGGATTTGGGCCATTTGGCTCATGTATGCTTTCACTTGCTGAGCTGCTGCAAATTTGTCTGGTTTAAATTAAAAATATTTTTGATGTATCCATGGTTGTGTATAACCACTTACTGTAAGCAGACTCTGGAGTGCATAGGTCTGTGACCCTTCTCCATAGTCTCCCTTTGCTCCGTGTGACACCGAGGACACCTTCTTCCCTCCTGCAACTGTGGCGTGGGATGCATAGCTGGTGAAGTGGCACACCTGGGCAGGCAAGTTTGAGGCAGATGCATTACCAGGAGGGACAGTAATGGTAAAGAAAAGTGTGTTTGCAGGCTGTGGTGCAGGATCCGACCCTCGCTGAGGGGTTTGTTGCCGACTTTGACTGCTCTAATTGGGATCACACTGATCGGTTGCTAAAATGGTGCTCCCAGTAGGCCAGAGTGAGTTTTCCTAAGAAAAGCCTGAATCACGTCTCTCAGCATGGTAGTCTGGCTGATGTGAAATAAAAGGTATGTTTGTCAGTTTTGTGTCACGCTTCCTCCCTCACCTCCTGCTGGGGAGCAGGGCTGATATGATTAGAAGCAGCTCAGACATGCCTTTTGGATTGCCTGCAGCAATACTAGCAGGGACTTTGTTTTTTGGTTTCCATTTTTAAAGCTGGGCTTGGTTCCTTCCAGTTCTCCATTTCCATCACTCCTCTGAAGATTGCTCAGCTCACTGAATACATACAGCTATTAGAGAAATGCCTAAAATAACCCCAGATTTCTGGCTTAGGTCACAAACCAGGAAGTGAAAATATTTAGTCAGAAGTACCTTGGGTGTTTTAAGCAGCAGACAGCAGTGTTTGCAAATAATCCTAAAAAAATAAACAGAGTCCTCTCTGGAAAGTCAGAAATGAGGGTTTCTGTGCCAAGTGGGAGACTGCAGAAGATGATTAAAGGTTGTGATTGCACTGATAGCCAAAAAGGATGTAAGTTGGAAGGGTAAAATCCACAGCGGTGTTTGTGTGTGTGATGCAGTGCTTTGTGTCAGTACACACCATTTATACAGCCCATACCTTCACTTTCAAACAGAGTGGGGGGAAAAGGATTCAACACTTTCCATGTAGGTTATGTCATGGCCAATGTGAAACACAGAAATGCAAAACACTAAGGAGGCAAAAGCCTGTATATCTCAATCTCAAAGCACCACGTCAGGGCCTAGTAGAAGGGGTGCGCAAAGGCTCTGCTTTTCTGGTTTCCTGTTGGGAAGGTGTTTTCCACAAAGCATTATGCGCTTCTCCATTTGCTGAGTTTCTAAGATGGGAAATCAGAGTTTTCCACTGAAAACAAGCCTTTTTGCGTGAGCCTGTGGTTAGCTGAAAGTCTAATTTTTCCCAAATAATAGTTTATAAGGAACTCAACCACCTTGAGTGAACTCAACCAACCTTTCAACCACTTCTCTGCAGCCTAACTTGGCATACTCAAGATCTCAGCTCTAAGATTTTTCTGATAGTAAGCACTGGTGTTATTCATTTATGAAAGCCTGGGCTGGCAAAAACATTCCAGATCCAATTTACTCCAAGCATGTGTGATCGACAGTCCTGCTGTATGTACTGGATTGTACCACAAGCACTTTGCTAGGTGAGAACCAGACCCTTTGCAGCACCATCTCCCTTTGCCGCTGGGGCCACATCCTAGCTTACACTGCATTTCTTAAAAGTCATCTGGATTTATGAGGGCTTTGTGCAGATCACACTGGAAATCTCTGTAGAGTCTGGACCTCCATTAGCTTTCTTTAGCAGGGTCCATGGCACTGAGGGAAATTTTGGTTTCCCTATTTCACTTCACAAGCGCTTTATTCTTGCCAGCAAAGGCCCCATCTGGACGGTGTACCAGTTCTCTTTGGCCTGCATTAAACTGCCACCAGTTCATGGTGCAGTGGGCATCTAATTTAATGCTACTGGTATTATGATAAATGTTGTGTGATACTAAAATAGGTCTGCCAAAGATTGATATGACTTTTATCCCAGTTTTAAAATACATATTAAAGTGTGTCTGCTGTAGAGCTGCCTCCTTTGGCAGATTTGTAAGTGCATTTGTGAATAATGGTGCTGTATGATGATTATAAAACTATATAAAGCATTCTTTATTGTTCATTATCATTGCTGTATATTAACTCACGATTATCTCCTGATACGTTGCAAAACCCAGGCCCTGCCATATGAGAGTCTGAACAATCTGATCTCGTGTGGACACTAGGCAGTTTGGGAAGGCACGCACACTCACTCGTTTTCGTGCAGAGGCAATGGCTTGTCTTCTTCCAGCAGCTTGCAGAGATTCCTACAAACACTAGAAATGAGTAGTGGGAGGTTTTCCTATGGGCAACCCATATGCAATCCTTATTGCAGATATGCTGATGTGCCCCCAGGCCAGTCAGCAGGGCAGTGGAATTCCTCAGCATGAGCAGCCTGGTCAGCTCAAAACTCCCTCAGGGGCTTGAACAGATGTTATAGCTGAAGAAAATGCTCCTCCTGCAAGGAAGCAATAATGGTAGCCCTCCTAAACTTAACAGGCTTCAACAGCAAACACAATTGCCAAATCTTCACCAGCTCTTAGCATGTTGCGTACCAATAAAAAGGCGCTTGAAAAACACCTGTCAGAGTTGCATTAAGAGGAACTGAGGTCTTTTGTATACCTAGCCTCACTGGTGAGAATTGAACAGACGAAAAATCCAGCCTTGAGCACCTTAAAAGCTTCAGTTTCTGACATGAGGCAAATCCCAGAGATATGCCTGAAATAACTTTCATTGCCTTCAGAAGGCTTGGGATAATGGCATTAGCACCCGAGCTGCTCTTCCTGCTGTTGGTGAACACATATACGTGGGAATTGCCCGCTGTTTTTTTGAACATCAAACTCGCATCTATTAAATATCACAGTGTACTGGGATCGCTCTTTCACTGCTCGTGACTTTTGTTTGCATGTAAGACATCTGGCTCTGTGAATTCAGCATCAGTTTTATTTTTTTAGTTACTTCTTTTTCTTTGAGTGAAACAAAGCCCGTATTGAATGCCTTCCCCCAAGTCAGGAGTGCACATCTATGTCTAGTAGCCATGCATGCAATGGCACTCTGATTGCATTTTGTGTGGCTGGCCAATGACAACGTTTTATTGAGTTACTGCATAGATTAAATCCCCTCAGCCATGACAATTAAATAGGAAAAAATGTGTATGCCATTTACAGGGATAATATTTAATCAGAAATAGACAAGAACATGAGTCACCAGCTCAGAAACAAACCCAGTCTTGATATAAATTCAATTGAACTTGTTCCAGCTGTTTGCAGGGAAAAAGTAGCATTTTTCATAGATGTGACAACTTCAAATGAGCCCAGCTGAATTTGTCCAAAAGCAGAATCTTCAGGACATTTTGAGGACCCCATGTCATCATTTATTTGATGGCATCTGGGGAAAATAACTAGGCAGTGGCAAAAGCCAGGGCACTGGCAAGGAAGGTGCTGAGCAATGTGGGGCTTGGGAATATGGCACACAAAAGTTGCATTTCACTGTGACTTCAGTTTGCAGATGTGCATGAAGGACAGCAATAGCTACTGTGCTTTGGTCCTGTGGTCCTGGCTGCAGCCCTGCTGCCCACCCTATGGGGCTGAGACTCCTGGATAGGACTGATGCTTTAGGTGGAGGCAAAGCTGGAGCTCATTGCAACAAACTTTCGTACAGCACATTCCCATTAGGTACAGCAGAGCACTGGGCACTCAGCTGCATTTTTGACAGTCAATTAGTATTAACCAAACCCAAGACATAGAGATAAATTATTAAAAATAGTCAGAATTGAATAGCCGAGGGAGGTCTGCTGGGACAGCAGCAGCCTGGAGATGTTCCAGTTGTTTTCAAGTTTACCATAACTTCTTTGGCAGAGAAAACAAGCGGGATGTTTCATGCTGACGGGTTTAGTTGCATGATAAGACAACCCAGCCTGGCTGGAGACAAAAGCAGGAGGAAGTTTCTCATTGAAACTTTGCTTCTGTCCTCAGAGTATCTAAGAATTGCAAGTGAATATGTGTTAAGACCGCACCAGCAACATCCCCCGGTCTGTAAGATTTCCCCCCAGAATCAAGGCTCGTCAATTAATTCCTTTAAAATCTATTCAATCTGTTCTGCTGCTTCCAAACTTTAATGATTAAAGTGCCTTGTTGTCCCAGGCACAAAAGTCTAAGTAGGATGCAATCTTTGTGGCAGTGACCTTAGGACTTTTCCAATACAGTATTACATTAACTTGACAGGGTCTTTTGCCCTCATAAACCCATGTTAAGTGAGGTTAATTATCCCATCCTTTTCTTCTTTACTAATTCATTTCCTCTCACCTGCTCAAACTGATTTTGGCTGACAGGTCTGTACGTGCTATTCCCTTTAACCATTTTAAGGCTTAGGTCCTGTATTTATTTTATTCTGGCCCTGTGAGACCTGGCTGTGTTCCAGGCAGTACTGAGAAATCAATGCTGATTTTGCTGTGTGCCCCTTGGCCACCTGTTTTTAAAATTCTTGACTATGAAGTAAGTAGGCTACTGCTTTTAATATGTCCAACTTGAGTAAATGAACTGGTTCATCCTATCTGGGAAAGAGAAACATTAGTTTCACCTGCCTAGACATTTACCTGAATGAATGGCTCAAGGAAGTTCCAGTGCAGATCAGCTAATGACACCGAAATCAGCCACTCTGCTAAAAAGACAGGAAAATGAATTTACATCCTCAAGGAGACCTTGTGCATCTGTGTATGCCTCAATAAAGAAGATATACACACATTTACTGAAAGGAAATGCTCAATCACCGTGTTATACAAGCAAGAGCATGAATGGCAATGTACAAACATGTGTGAGTGCATTGAATACAGCAGCACTGTTCCTGGCGCTGCGGCTGTGTGCTGTTATTTACCAATCCCTTTGTCTTCTGCTTAGCAGAGATGCTTTTTGAAAAACTGCAGGAGGTAAAATCCAGAGCAATTTAATTTGGTGTAGAATCAAAGATGGAGGAGTTGGGGAGAAAAGACCCTAAGCAGTCTAGGAGAGGAAACTAAAAATTCAGTGTCCAGCAAGCAGAGAGGGACATCAACTGATTCTCTCTTGGAGAGCATATTTGCACACCCACATGGGAATGCAACTTGGGTAGATGTGACCAAGATCTCACTGCATGCTCAGTTCAGGAACTCATGGTCACAGAGCTGCAGCTGCAGAGGGCAGTGCTACATAACCTGTTAAATAGTAGCATTTATATCCATGGGCTTTCCTAGCCTTGCTGCAAATGTATTTTGAAAGAATAAAACCTGGACTTTTGATTTATTTGTAATATTTAGTGTGTGCATCAGAATAGAAATGATCCTTCTTTGGCTTTGGCTATTTGCATGCCAGCTAGACTTGTCTCCTGACCTTGAAACCCAAAGAAAATGGGTTTCCATTGTCATCAATCATTCTTCTGCAAACGAACAGGCCCTCCTGAAGGCTAGGACGGCAGCAGGACAGGCAATATATACAGGACAGGCTGTAGGAGTGGCTCGCCTCACTTGGCAAGCTGGCATGTTTAGCATGTGAGGGAGAAATAAAAGGTAGATTAGTGGGTGAATGATGCCTACAGTAAGCAATATAAAATATACAAGTACTTTGGTAGTGCTGGCTCTGGTAAGAATGGAGCTACAAAGTCCCCTTGTAACCTGCTATACAGCAGTGAGCTGCCAGTTCTGTCCTTGCAGGGACATGAGACTCATTAAATAGGGAGCTACGTCTCTCCCCCAACCTCACTGTTTGCTGCAAAAGGGTTTTTTTTTTTAAGTGATCTGCTTAGTGTCACCTTGACTCCTCTGCATCCTCACCATTGGAGTCTCCTTGGTCCACTGGGTGCTCACAGTGACAACAGGCTGGAAGGAGGTGACACACAGGGGAAAGCAAATTGCTCTCATCTCTTTTTTTGGCCGATGAGGCCATTAAGATGTGCCTTTTCTTAATGACTTTTCTTGATGACTGGCACACTTTGTTGTTATCCCAAAAGTCAGTGCAGTCTCAGCTTAAAGCTGGGGGAAAACCATGGCAAATCAGATCCCTCCTATGAAGAAGTTATGTTATAAGATCAGTTGTAGCCTAGCTATAGCTTTCCGGCAGGTACTAAAAATATTATAGGTGTAGCTGTTGTAAAAGAACATCTCTGACATCAGGCCTCGATTGAGGGTGAACAATACATTGTTTTCTTCCATAATACTGGTAGCAGATTTCAGAGAGTGGAGCTGCTTTCTCCAGCAAAAAGGAAAAAGAGACACAAAGTAAAATAGCAGACAGAGAAATGTAGGTTCCTGTCTGAGGGCATATAGGTCAGGTTTAAGATGTCACGGAGGACTTGGGAGATTTATGTTCAAGCCTCTCCGCAAGCAACTTTTTGTGTGTCCATGAATGAGTCCTTTAACCTTCCTGTGTTGCAGTGACCTGTTTGTAAACCGCAGATATTTTTTGCTTAATTTGGGCTTGCTGATGCCAGTGGATTTCTCTGATGTGACCTCAGCAGGCATTGCTCATATCCTCAGGCTGTGGGGTCTTCAGAAAGGATTAGATGTGTATAACTGACTTAGGTATATCCTATATGTGTTTGAAGAGCACCTTGCACAGTGCAATCCCGATGCTACTGTGTGGGCTCTTTAAGTGCTGCCAAAACACACATCGTGGTCAGTAACACATGGTACTATCACATTTCCTGTTACCTTCTACCTCAGTTTTATTTTTGCTGGAAAACTGAAGCATAAATTGGTTGGTAGCATGTCTCTCTGCATATGTGTGCATGCACACGTACTGTTGTGGTGAGCAAGTAGGAATCTGTTAGCTTACCAGGAAGCTAGGAAGTGGGAAGCTGTTAGTGGGACAGCCATTATAAGACATGAAAATCATAGAATCATAGAATCAGAATGGTTTGGGTTGGAAGGGACCTCAAAGATCATCTAGTTCCAACCCTCCTGCCATGGGCAGGGACACCTCCCACTAGAGCAGGTTGCTCAAAGCCCTGTCCAACCTGGACTGGGAGGAGGCATCCACAGCTTCCCTGGGCAAATGTTTGTGTTGAGAAGTACCCAGGCATTTCCTAATAGGCTGTGCTAAATTCCTAGGCAGGGGAATGAAAGCATGTACTTGCCTGAAAAGTCCATCCATGCACATGCAGTGAACTGCTAGAATAGTATTTTATCCCTATCTGGCAGATAAAAGCTTTGCTCTTGTAGTTGGAGAAATCCTGGTTGAAAATGAGGTAGGAGCTTTTCTTTTTCCTCTTTGCTGCCTCTGTGTGTGTGTGTGTTGCTATGGTGAACAAAGGGTAAGAGGAACTCTAATTTTTCCACACAAAACTGTAATCTTATTCCTCCTGATACTGCCTATTTTATGAGATATATATACATGTGTATATATACTTATATGAAATATATACATGCGTTCAGTCACTCACATGCAGGCACACAAAGCTACTTTGAAAAAAGGGATATGTGACTTGTCACTGTGTAAAACGACAGTCTTCTAAAGCCACAGAGCTAATTTTTTGTGAATGGCTCAGCTGGTGACATTACTTGGCTCCTTCCAATTTAAGCAAAGCAATCTTGGGAGGACTGGATAAATCAGAAAAATACTTCCAGATTGTTAGCATTTTAATAGCAAAATGAGGACGATCGTCCCCCTCCCCCAGCCAGGTTCATGTGGAGGTGCAGCAGAAATGTGTATAAAGAACTGGAAGCTATTATATTAAACACAGCATCTTCAGCCACTGCAAACATGAAAATGAACAGGGATGGCTTTTCTATTTAATAACTCACATTTTTTTTTGCTTACTGTTAAAACAGATACAGTGAGAACAGTATGATCTCACTGCAGGAGATTTTAGTAAGGACAGATCAGGTTTCAGCCTTGTGTTAACTTTGCCATAGCCAAATATCTTTTAGGGCTTAAACCTGTGGTCTGCAGCACATGCTTGGCTTTGCAGTGAGCTTGGGGAAATATTTCACCCCAGCTTCACATCAGCGTTGGGGAAATGCTACTCAAACTAAACTCATCAATGGAACTGCTGAGAAGTTTTTGCAAGTGTATATTGTTTTCTGCTGAGGACTGACAGTAAGGTGAAAGGAGAAAGGAAGCATTTCAGTGGAATTTCAAAGTTTAATTTTTAATTCAGAATATACTGGTTCTAGTTTTTTAGGCTGGAGTGTTTCAGTGTACTGTTTCAAAATGACTTTTTAGTTCAGCCTGTATGTCAAACAGTATCTTTTAGCTGTATAAAGTCAGAATTGACATAACTTCATTTTCATAGAAAAAATTGCCACCAGGTAGACCAGATAAATATGGTTAAAGTAAGGAATCCACATGTGTCTCTCCAGTGCCTGGGTTATTCCCTTTCCTTCTAGGATACACATCCAATTTCTTTTCTCGCCTGACATGTAGACTTCAGGAGACATGAAAAAAGGTTGAAGTGCCTGGCCCCTTTTGACCAAAACATTCAAATATGGATACATCTGATTAAGAATATGGCAGATGCTTGCTAAAAAACTAATGTTCTCCTGCACTTTCAGACACAGGTAACACAGCTCCGTGTGGAGAGCCTGATTGGCACATCTCTTGGTCCATATTATCTTAGTATATCTTACTTGTGAAATAAAACAGGAAGAAGTGCTCTCAGTGGTGGTGAAACGTTACTGCTATAATCTTTGTTCTATGGTTTTGTGGCTTTATTATTTTACAAAGGTCAGCATTAATTCAGCAATTTTCTTGTCTTTATTCCAGCAAAAACCTTACCATATACGTTTGTTCCTTGCAGTTTATTATTTCTAGTCTGGTGTCTGCTGTTCAAAGCTTAATGGAAATCCTGAGAAATATGATTTCCCACCTGTCTGTGTGAGTTTAGTACTCACAGCAGTTTTCTGAGTAATTTCTTCACCTATTCTTTTCATAATTACAGCTGTACCTAAATGTAATGTGTAGTCAAGTTAAAGCCAAAGGAGCTCTGCTTGCCTTTACTTTTAAAGTTAAGGACAGTAGGAGTATGAGTCTCTCGCACTTTTGCAAGCATTTCAAATTATATCCTCTCAAATTATGTTTTGTTAGCTGGGACTAACTCTGAGCTCACTCATAGGCTGGGCACCCTTGAGCAAATCAGTGATGCTGAAGTCTCCACCTGGTGAGGACACAATCCTTTATAAAGGCTGCGGTGGGATAAATGGCACTGATGAGTGCAGCACACTGAAAACCGAGGTGACAGAGTCCAATAGAAGTGTTCATATGCCAAGGCATCTCTGTTTCTCCCTTTGCCATACCAGGTTCATCCTGCTTTGCTGCTCCGAGTCTTAGCAGGGCTTTCAAAATTAGCTTTGACCTTTTAGGTGGCTTGCTTCCATCTAATGAGTATGGCAGCTTCTTTAATGAACATCACAGCCGGCTGCCGACTCAGCTAATTTGATTGCGTTTTATGCATTAATCAAAACCCTCAGTAATTTGACCTTGATGAGGGCACAGCAATGTTGAACACTGGTCTGCACATCCCTTTCAACACTATGGTGAGATGTTGCAGTGAAGAAGGTCCTCTGGGCCACAGTCCAACGTTCCCTCTGACACTGCCTGTAACCTGTATTCCTTGGGAATGTTTGCCCTTTGCTTTATTCACAAAGGCACGGTGGGTCTTTCTTTTCACCTACGGGGATCAGGCCTTGTTATTTTATTTTCCACCCCTTCTTTTAGGTTATCAGGTTGTGAAACTTAAAAAAAGTGGAAAACAAACTTCTCTTGGAAATTACGAAAGTGCATTTATTCAAAGGGAGAGTTACTTCCTCATTTGTGAAATTAAAAATGGAGAAAATTGCCCACAGGCTTCTGACAAGGCAGCTAGGTAACTTTCATAGCATATCAACTCCAGCAAGTACTTTGGAAGATGATGACAGACAGTAATTAATTTAACAATTAGTGAGGTATCGATTCACAATGTCTTAAAAATTTTTGTTGCCATTGAACCAACCAATAACTTATCTTGACAGAAGTAATGTTTAGTTCAACATTTCCATTAAGCGTACAGCCTCTCCTCAATCTATCAGTCACCCAGGCTTGCCCCCAACCATCCTCCACCCGATAAAAAGTGCACAAGTGCCATCCTTCAGCCTTCCTACATCTGTCTCTCTGCTGTACAGGGATTTGGTGGCTTTATCACAATAGCAATCAACATGGACATAGGTGGAAAGCACAACACCTTTTTACAAGACTTCATCAAGGACAGAAACCACCAGAGGTGTAAGGCTGCCCTGTGGACAGCTATGTGTTATTCATATAAAGAAACCCCTCGTAAAAAATATTACTGGGGTGAAGTTACAAATCCTTGCCTGTATCCTTACATCAGTCTAGAAAATACTTTTCTAACCTCTCCTGCTGTTTATCACCAGATGATCTTGCCTTAATCTGGGTGCCTTAACAGTTCAGATGAATTGTATCCTAAAAGCAGCTGGTTTTGCTTTCTTGGCTATGGAAGGAGCTTACCTCAGCCCATCTGTGGTCGTTGGTGCTGTGGATGTCTCAAGGTAGTTGCAGTTCTGTCCATGTCTGTACATCTGTCTTATGTGTTTCCACTCATGACAGTCAACAGTGGATTTTGGGCTCCCAACATTCCTGTAAACATCTATTTTGTAATTCCTAACCATGAAAGCAAGGACAGGGGTAAGTTTAGTGACCTGCCTAAAACTGCACAGTGGCTGAACCCACTTTCCCATTCTGGATAAATAATTTAAGCCTGAGCTTGGAAAAGACTGAGGGTTCAGTGGACTTGGAATAAGCTTTGACCTTGGGGAAAGCATGATCTTGGGCAGCTAGGTTTGGAATCCTGAAAGCTCCCCATCTGAGCTGGGGACCTCAGCTTTGTTCCCAGGTTTGTCTGTGAGCTGATGAATCACCTTGTGTAAATCATTTCTGTAACCTGTTTGTATTTCCTTCTCCTCAGTCTTTGTCTTTCTTGTCTGACTAGAGAAAAACAGCTCCCTTTCACTCTAACACTATAGGGCCTTCAGTGTCTGTTGGAGCTGCTAGCTGCTACTGAAATGTAAATATTAATTATGTAGAGAATACATTAAAAACGCTATTAAAGCTGCAGATGGGGTGGTCTGAAGGACAAACAGTTCAGCTTTGGAATGTCTCTGGGATGAAGAAAAAAGATTTTGAATGCCTTTGAGAGAAGAGATTCTGTCAAAATGTCCATTTACCTTTTAAACAAAACAGGTATTTTCTGTTTTAATTCCCTTTGCTTTTTATTTCTGTTTCTGGAGGAGGCAGGTGACCCTGCCCCCAGAAAAAATCAGCAAAAGGAATTGCTGTTTGTTACACTTCCTTATGTTGAAAATTTCTGATGCATTTGCAACTTTAACACTCTTTCTAATGTAGTATATTGGGCAGGATATTTTGTTCAAAGCAAAGTGAACCATGCTGGTTTTGCCCAATCCCCTCTAATGTGAAAATTGTAAAAGCAGTCCTGGCTCACAGATCCCTTAAGACAGCCCTGTCGTATGTCCTATGGCATAATCAAGCCATTGCAATCCATCCTCCTGCGGCCATCTCACTGGCTCATCTGCCGTTTCAGTCCATCCTGGCTTCTCTCAAACACTTCAGCCTCCCCAAATGCCTCTCTCCCTGCTGCCCCTATCTGTCCTTCCCTATGCTCTATATTTCCCAGATGTTTGGGGCATACATCTGTCTGGTCTAGCACATAATATTGTAGGGTCATGTTGTCTGGCTCCTTGTATACAGGCAAGGTTCCTATAATTTGCCTCTTGCCTTTGCTCTTGCTCTCATTTTCTCCACATCCTGCAGTCAGAAGCCTTCACTCCTGTCTCCACCCCAGATGTGTCCTACCAGCTCCAAAACTACAGCTGCAAAGAAGAATAAGGGCAGCAGTAATTCCATAGCGTGCAATGGCACACCTGGCTTGGTAGACTGAGGCCAGCTATTGACCTCCAAGCGCTCACTGCATAGTGTCACCAAGATCATCGACACTTCTGCAATTAGCCACTGAGCAGGGTGAGCAAAGATTGGCAGAATGAAACTCATGACTTCTTCTGTGCAGACAGGCCACTGGGTGTTTTTTTTTTTTTTTTTCAGTGCCGCAATCTCATTTCCAGCAGTATAATTCTCTGCTGCCTTTGAAGGTCTGCATGTTTTTCAGTCAGTTTTTTCTTTCTGGTTCCTGGTTGGCACTTTGTAGTTGAGCAATATTCCCAGGGGACAAATTTTAAGAGGGTTTGTGGAAAGAGAAATAGAGATGTCTGAAAACTGACAGGATCCTGGCACACGATATTAAAATATTTCCCTTTCGTGGCTGTGCTCTTGTCAATGCAAGACTGACATCCAAGCACAACCTGGAAATTGAGACCTCATTAGCACTTCTCTGAATTGGTGTGTTGGGGTATATCTCTTTCAAGCATAGGCAGGTGTTTATCTGTGTGGCTGTAGGTAGTTTCTGTGTGCTACTGACTGGTTCATCTATGGGTCCATCTCTCTGTACCTATACACAGGACCGCAGGTACTGTTGTACTGTCACTGCTGCTTCACTGAGGAGCATTTTCCCTACTATATTACATTTTACTGCTTAAATTCCATCTCAAAATTAATTCATATTTTGGCCCTGAACCTCTTCAAGAAAGAAGTGAGATTTCTGCACTATAAGGACAGTAAAAGACTGCAGACTGTTTGTCACAGGATAATTTTTTTAAAATGCCCCCTTTCACATTTCAGATTTGTTTATTTTTTTGACAATTCTTTATTTTTCTCTGGCTTAAATAAAAAAAGAAAACAATCCAAAACCAAAACAATTCACAGGCTTGAGATATCCTTAAAATATCTGGACCTAGGCTGGGACAGGGGAAAAGCAAGCTGCAGGACTGAAAGAGAAGCAGATAGTGACACTTCTCAGGGTAAAAAGGAAAAATAAACTGGACAGACAGTGAAGAAGTAGAAAATAAACAAAGGTTCCTTGTATGAAAAGTGTCATCACACTGAGAGAGTCTCGCACGCCGTGTAAGAGACAAGATGCTTATTGTAACCCACAGTTTGCAGGTGGCTTGTGCCTTTCTCCTCTGGGCTTGTTGGCTCACCTCTGCCTTGAGCTTCCTCCACCCCTGGCCATCTTGTTGCACTGTTGGGCACAAAGTGGTTCCCTTGTGTGCCCTTCAGCACAAGGTGGTTTCTCCTCTGAGGGATTTGCCGTCTTAAATTGGCAAAAGCTTAGACGAGAAAGAGGCACAGGGATGTGCTATCGTGTCAGCCAGCAGGTCAGCAATGAGGCCGGGCACACGATTCAGGTCTCATCTCCCCTCCCATACTGTCTTCACAGGGCAACAGGGTCACCGATAAAACCAATTTGGAGAATTAAGCTGTTAAATATAAATGTGATTTGGCTTTAACAGCAGTAGAAAGCTGGGGAACAGGTCAGGTCTAAGAGGGCTGTGTACAGCTATGTTTGGAAAGAAATTGTTTCTCTTGAAGGGAAATGATGGGAGATCGCAAATATTGGAAAAAAACATTAAACTTACAAAAATATTACAGCAAAATCCTATATAAGCACATAAAAAGTCTACTGGTTTGTCTTTTCATGCAGGCTGTGCTTTATGCAAATAAAACTTAAAAAAAAAAAAGCAAATCACCTCAGAGAGAATGAGCAACTAATGCACATTGAATATAAAAATCCATATGAGTTCTTTTCTTTTTTGGAAGTTAGCAAAGGTCATTGAATCCGTGGAAGATTAATTCCCTTTTTAAAAATCCCAATTCTCCCAGATGCCATCAAATTGTTTCTTCCAATGACCACAGATATAATCTCAGAGCCAAATGCTGTATTGTGCATCTGTCAAAGCTGCAAAACACTGGCCTACGACTGTATTGGCTCCTTCCTTGTTATCTTTGCTAAGAATGGCTTTGGGTGAATAGCACAGTTACTGGTGGTGAGCCCCAAGTCAGCTTCTGAGCCAAATTTATCTTTTTCAGGGGTGTAAATTAGAGGATACTTTTGGTTCCCCCTCCAAATAAACCAATGTAAATCCTACCCCTCTCTCCTCTGCACCTTTCTTGTATTAAGTGGTTCATTGACTCAATGATCTTAAATGTCTTTTCCAACCAAAACAATTCTATGGTTCTATGGTTTGGCTGCAGGTTTATTTGTATTGCAGAAGGAGTTCTTTTCTGTATAAAGCATAGGGATGGTCTCTAGATGCCAGGTAACAATGCAAACCACCCTCCGTTCACCTGTCTCCCTGCCCTGGCTAGGCAAATTGCCCCACACTATTTCATGTAACTTGGATGAATGGTGATTGCAAAGAGAGAGTCTATCTGAGGGTTAAAAAGCACAAACCCTTTAAATCAGGTGAGTTTATTTTTCTGCTGACTTTTATTCCCTTTGAGCAAGCTGATTCAAGCTTTTCTGCATAGCCCAACGACTGATTGCATTTCAGATTCTTGTGTGATCACCAGGAGTCCAGGAGCTGGTGTTTTAAGAAAGACAATAAATATTGTGTGAGTCCTAAGAGCTGATTCACGGTGCTGTCTTAAATCTATTCCCAGTGAAATTGATATAAATTTCCATATGAACAGAGATAAGCCACTGCTAAGAACTTCGTGAGGTGTGCAAGATACTGGATTATGTGTTTTGTTTCATCCGGCATTGTCGTTTATGGGGTAAGTAAGTTCTGGTCCTAGTCTGGTCTTGATAATGCTGAATTTCTACAGTTATTCTTTCCCTCACTCAATGACAAGAAAGGATTCCCATGGAGCAAAATCAAAGGCCATAAGAACAGAAAAATCTATACGTCAAAAACCTCCACCAATCACTCAAAAGAGGTTAAAGCTACTATCTCCATCTGCAGGTGTGCTCCAAAGGAGAGCCACCTCCCTGTTAAATGCTGCATCCCTTATTTTATCCTGAATATGTCCAGCTTCACCTATCTCACACTCAATTTGGAACACTTTACAAAGGCTTGGCCTATTTATAAGTCCCCCAAGTTCAGCCCACAAAGATGAAAAGCTAAACACGCCCATCACTTTGAAATATTAGGCCACTTTATATAGTCAGGAATGTAACAGTAAAATGGGGCAGTGTTTACTCACTTTGTTTATCTTCTTGCTGAATTTTAGTTCTATTTGGCTGCAACTTTTAAAAATAATTCCATCAGCCCTGTAAATTTTATTCATTCTGTGTCCTTAACGGTCTTCTCTGTTTTTTTCTCACTGTTAGATAGCAGGCTGATGATGTGACCTGCTTATTTGACATAACATCAATGCAGAAATAATGAATTGAGACCTTCTTTGGTGATAAAGCCCATTTTTTAGGATGGACAATTGGAATGTGTCAGCTCTGATTGCTACATCAGGCGATAGCAGGTGCTTACTTTTATTTTCAGTAACATTCTCTTCTGCCTTATGGGATAATTTGTCTTCTGCTGGTAAATTCCCATCTGCACCCAAAATGAGTTTTCAGTGCTGTATCGATGGATGGATATAGTCAGTCTCTGTCCCTTTAGCCTTCATCTATGTCTGCTCCTATGTTTTCATGTGTCACAAATTAAAGAACAGGTCTGTTTACAAAAATGCCTCTGTCATCATTTTTATGCATGTCGATTTATCAATATTTTTTTTTTCTAGAGTGAAGTTACATTTGCAGAAAGAGAAGGCATTTTCATCAGAATTATGAAGGTGTTCATAAGTAATCCCTTTATTTCTAGAGAACTGTGGGACCAAACTGATCATGTCAGTCTATTCAGCCCATTTTAAGTACTTTAAGAAAGAAAATACTAGTAAGAATGTTCTGATGCAAAAGCAGATGGATTTCCCTGAAAGTCAGAACTCAATGTTTTAAAGTTTTCGAATGAAAATGATATAGCATCATTGGGTGTGATTCTTCAGGTATAAAAGCAATCCTAATAAGCTTCTTGGATACTTTTTGTCCTTTGGTCCAAATCCATATAGGTACCTAAAGTAGAATATATCTTTTCATGATACTGAGCTCACTGTGAGGAGACCGATTTGGTGGTTACCCATGTCTATTAATTTCTTTCTCAGGAAGGAAGAGCCCACAGGAGTATTTAGCAGGGAACAGCCCTTGTGCACTCAAATGACTCTGCAAGGATGCAAGCGCTGGAGGATTTCTGGCACAGCTCCCAGGGCTGCACATGATTACCTACCTGTCCATCACAGAGACTGAGTGATCCCTGCCTGATGGTAGGGTTGTTCCAGTGCTGCTAAATTTTGCCTATGTAACCTCTTCTGAAATAGCTTTCACCTTAAAGGCACTGCATAGCCAGACTGAAATGCAAGAGAGGAATGTGACAAAAGAAAAATACATGATCTATATTTCCTCTGGTAAAGCACAGTAGTTTCACTTTTCATCTAAAGCGCATGCCACGAACAAATGCCATTTCTTGCTCAGTTTTATCACTTTTGGAAAAGCTTGCTTTACTTTAGCCTTTTAAGTGTTGTGTTTTAACAGCATTACTGTAGACAGTGCTACCAGTTGCAGAACCTTAGATCCACATGTGTATATGCCTCTCATCTCTGCGCCACAAGTCCAGACCCTAGATCGACAGCCTAATTTCATCCACTGGCAGGACTAATTCCCAAAACCATTTTCAAGTGCTTTGGTTTTACTGTGGGTAAGTATCCTCCATGATCAGTGCTCCCCTTACACCATTCATTTCCATGTTTGCAAGGCTCCAATCCAGGCTACCATTCCCATTTGCCTACCTTTCTGACATATGAAAGCATTATTTTTTCCTAACTATTTGATAGTAAACCATAGAAAGAGTAATTTCTTCTCTCTGGTATCTGGTTACTAACTCTCTAGTAACTACTAAGTGCTATGATATTAAGTGACTGTTCTTTAGGATGTTTAATTATCCCTCAAAAGGCCCCAAAGTGCTACTAATAGATCTTTTGGCTCATGACACACATTACTATTAGCCCTCTTTGCTTTTGGTTCTTATTCCAGTAACACCAGAAAATAGCACAGGTCTTGCAAACAGGAATTTTTTGCAACATGATCTCAGCTCGCTTCTATTCCCAGTGCAGAAGTTTTCTGTGGTTCACTGATCTTGAGTCATTCTAAATAGGTCTCTGTCCTGGTTTCCCAAGTACAGCCCCATGGACCAGCCATGCAGGCAGGCCATGAGCAGCCCTGGGTCAGCTGGGAGATCCAATGAAGGCAGCTGACTCACAGGTGTATCCCATACCACTTCATCATGCTCATTATAAAAGGAGGGAGCTCAGTGAGGGTGGTGTTCCTCTTCTTGGGGCTCTTCCCTCATGGCCTTCTGTTCCTGCTGCTGATCCTAAGGACCAGGCTGAGTAGAACCTTGTGTACTTTATGTTGTGTACTTTATGTAGGTACAAGCTAAATGTGGATGGTCTCTTTTGGGGCTTGCTTGGCAGTGTGACAAAACCATGGGTGCCTTCCATTCTCTTGTGTCATGGGAAATAGGGTTATTTTTTTAAGGCTGGTCCCCTGTGGCTATTTTAGGTAGCATGACTCTTTATTCCAGTCCTTAGATGCATTACCACCCTACCTCTCTCTATAAGGAGGGACAAAATGCCTGCCAGTGACATGATGCTGATAAAGAGCTCTCTCCTTGGAGCAGCCCAGTCTCTTGGACAGGTGTGCCGTTTGGTCTCATAGCGAAATACAGTGCAAAGTCTGATTTAAATGGCAGCAGAAAGGTGTCAGGGGAAGCCAGTCATGAAGACCAAGTACCTTTTCTGAATGACCTTGGCAAAGATGGTCGGTTGTCTCAAAGCTGTTTAATTTTCCTTTCATTTTTACATCTGTATGGATTTTAATTGCTATAGCTTGAAGTACATCTATTCTGATTCCCAGTTACACAGTGTGTCTGGTGAAAAATGAGGGTGATAACTTCCCAGGGAATGGCTGGTGTTTCAGACCAACTGCTCTGTTAACGTGTTGTCTGCCAGATGTATTTCAGAACTGCGCTGCTGCTTTTTATAAGCCATGGAATACAGTTTGTAAGAGCAATCATCTTCCCAAATTGGTCATTACCAGAGTTAATGACCTGTTTATTAGAACATCAACCTTGGCTTTGCCTCATGCTGTTAATTAACAAATCTGTCATTAACTGCTGGTAGCCATGAATTTGTGCATGTGTGTTTCGGGGGAAGAGGATAGGGATGCTTCATTAGGTATGGCGTATTTAGGGTGGTATCCCTGCACATGGGTAGGACCCTGCTCTTAAACAGTTCTCACAGACTGCACCATTCATATGTCGTTGGTGAATTTGTCCCTTTTGGGACCTGCTTCATTTTCTGTTTTAGTCAGTCAGATTCTGAACCACTTTCTGCAGGTGCTCCCTAGTTCTCATATACTGATATATTCTCAGTGAATGGCAGCTTTTCAGTGACTTTATCCCTGCTGTAGGTGTGATTTTTGTGGTGGCTGTGCATTAGGAAGTACACTCAGAGGCACGAAGGGCTAACCTCAGAGCAAAAAATATTGTTCATGATCGAAACCTCTTCCTGCAATAAAATTGCCTGTTTTGCAAAAGATACTCATAACTAATTAGCTATTTGTTATTTTCAAGAAAAATGCAATCTATAATAGTGAGGTCTGGCATAACATCTGTCTCCTTAGAGAGGCTTTTGAAAACCGTAATTCAGGTGAGAATTACAGGTTTTATCCGCCTTTGTTGAGATAAATGTATTTTGCCACTCCTCTTAGCCTCTAGTGCTAATTACACTGTCATAAAATGCCCTGGATTAATGAGGTTTCAAAACACATACACCTGTTTCAGGCCCTTCCTTGGTTCTGCCATGAGCTGTTTTTCCTGTCTGCAAATGTGTCCTGTTAGTATCACTGTGCATGTGGGCATCCTGGCTGAGAGTGACTCAAATAGCAAGAGGCTCTTTGGATAATGCTCTGTATGAATAGATAGGAGAACAAAACGATTCAAAGGCATTTACAGTCCAGGGGCAACTTTCTGTGAGGTGGCTGAGTTGATCTCATGATAATTTGCTCAACAGGGAGATCTCTCTACCCCAGCTCCTATCCATGCATTTCTATACTGTTTTGGCGTGTGTGGCACTGATCCAGTTCACCTCACTGACCCACCACAATAATAGCTGTTTTCCACTGTTAGTTTTACTAAGCAGGGCTGACTTGAGGAGGGTTTAGCAAACACGCAGCCTGGGTGGAGAAGACGGAGCAAGTGTGGGTGGGCACATGGCATGGAAAGGACAAATGGAGGTAAAGGGGGACCTGGTGGTGGTGAAGCTTGAGCCAGTCTGTAGCTGAGCTCCCTATAACAATGAACACTCAGACAAAATAACAAACTTGGAAGAAATTGCTCCTTGGGCAGGTACTCAAGTTTAAGTCTAACAGGGTTACTTATGTACCTCAGAATTTGTTTTCTGTAAGCACTACGGCAGTTTGCTATCCAAAACCCTCTCAATACATGTGAAAATTAACTGGCCCAGAATACAATTAAAAATCCCCACCTTAGAGCTGTGTTGGCTGAGGGTGCAGATAACCTTTTCAAGGTCATAGAGGAAGGCAGGAGCTAAACCTTCCCCAGTGCCACTCTGAGCAGGGCATCCTACCACCCTGGCACAGATGAAGGGAGATGACACTGAGGTTGCCACACAGGTTGCTGCTACTTACAGATTCTGGCTGTAAGGATTGTCAGCACTCAGAGCATAACATTTTCTACAGAGAGTCACTGAGCAGTCCTTTTCATTCATTAGGTGTTTTCACCTTGCACACCAGATTAGCCAGGAGTTAAATTATTTGCAAATAGCAGCTCCCTCACACTGGTCCTCTCCTGTAGGGTCTGCAAACTTCCCTTTTTCCTGGGGGCTTTGCTGTTTTAAAATAACTTTTCTATATTTCATCAATGAACAAAGAAAGGAGAAGGAGAATGGACTGTTGAGACCAGGGTGTTTCATTTTACATGGACAGATTCAAGGCAAAATAAAATGTAAAGTTTTTAAGAGTCACTCAGATGAAACCTTGATCCTAGAGCTCACTCAGCTGGCAAAAGACAAGCCTTTTGCTCTCCAACTCAGGTCCAGACTTAGTTCACATCTAGAAAAGCAAAATAAACAGGATATTTCAGAACAGGCACTTCAAAGCTATTTTTACCCTGGAAATGTACCACTGAAAAAATCTAAATAAAAAACCAATAAAAAAATACCCTATTCACCAAGTCATCAAGGAAGGAATGTAATGAAAGACTCAAATTTTGGAAGAGAAGCCCAATTTTTTGGGAAAAATAAAATTAAATTCCTGTTTGTTTTTTTTTTTTTTACTCTGGCTGGCAGATGTGCAAGGTCCTGCAACTAGGTCAAGGCAATCCCAAGCACAAGTACAGGCTTGGGTGGAGAATGGATAGAGAGCAGCTCTGAGGAGAAGGACTTGGGGGTGTCTGTTGATGAAAAACTCAACATGAGCTGGCAATGTGTGCTTGCAGCCCAGAAGACCAAGCATATCCTGGGCTACATGAAAAGTGTGGCCACAAGGTTAAAGGAAGTGATTTGCCCCCTCTATTCTGCTCTTGTGAGACTCTTCCTGGAGTACTACATCCAGTTCTGGGGCCCCCAACGTAAGAAGGGCATTTTGTTGTTGGAGTGGGTCCAGAGGAGGGCCACAAAGGTGATCAGAGGGCTGGAGCACCTCTCCTATGGGGACAGGCTGAGGGAGCAGTGGTTGTTCAGCTTGGAGAAGGGAAGGCTCTGGGGAGACCTTGTAGTGGCCTTCTACTACTTGAAGGGGCCTACAAGAAAGATGGAGAGGGACTTTTTACAAGAACATGTAGTGATAGGATGAGGGATAATGGCTTTAAACTGGAGGAGGGGACATTTAGATTAGACATTAGGAAGAAATTCTTTACTGTGAGGGTGGTGAGACACTGGCACAGGTTGCCCAAGGAAATTGTGGCTGCCCCCTCCCTGGCAGTGTTCAAGGCCAAGTTGGATGGGGCTTTGAGCAACCTGGTCTAGTGGGAGGTGTCCCTGGACATGGCAGGGCGGCTGGAACTAGATGATCTTTGAGGTCCCTTCCAACCCAAACCTTTCTATGAGTTGTCTTAGCAAGTGTGAATTCAGAGGTACTTTGTAGGCTCCAGGCTTCTCTACCACCTAATCAGAGCCCTGGCCCACTTGGAACTCTAGTGTGATACCTCTTATAAATAGCTAAATTAGAGAAGCTATCAAAACAACCTGCAGCTTTGACTGGCTGCTGAAGCCTTTGTGTAAATGGAAAGAATATAAATGGCAAATAAGCAAATGATTCTTCCATTTGTGGCAAGAATGCTACCCTTCACATTTGGCGTTTGATGTGTTGATTATAATCAGGCTGCTTACTGAACACACTCAGAGCAAGAAGGGGAGCAGAATGGAGCTGGAAGCATTGTGTTCATTGTGTTTTCAGTAAATCATTTCTCTAAAACATCAGTCTCCTTACCAGCTAAAGACCTTCTCATCTTAAGTGCATCTGGCATTGTCAACAAACCCTGTGTCGTTTCACTTGATTGATCATGGACTTTAAAGAAGTGGTTATTTCCCTGATAAATGAGATATCATATGCATTCATCTATTACAAAACTGCTGTAGATAATTAATCACTGTCATCAGCTCATTACAGCTTTTAAGGGTATGTGTGAATATTCTCTAAGTTTACAGAAGAAAAACTCCAGGTGGAAGGTTAATAATAGTACTTTTAAAATCAAAGTGACATTGCAGAATAGGTCAGGCACTGCCTTTTAGATTTGGTACTTGCACCACAGGATCTCTCGTGAGACCCCTTGCTTGGTAATGACAGGCCAAGGTCACACCCAGTAAGAAGAAGTGCAGTTGTGCCAAAATCTGGGGAACTATCCCTGCTGGAGATGCAAAGCTCTGTGGTTACTGCCAGCTGAGAAAGTGCCCTGCTTTGTCAATGCAAGGCATAACCTAAGGCTAAAAGCAGATCACAAAATGTATCAAACACACATGGGATCCCAAGGGTGAACTGCCGGTGGACCACGGCAGCCAACAGTACAAGTGATCAATTTATGCCTCCCTTCACCCCTCCTAGCAGTGGATGAGAGTGGACCTGTTTGACAGCAAAGATAAATGCTTGCTTTAGGAGAGGTGATCGTCACTCTACTAGTTTGCTAGCCCAAGCCCATGTGTCTGAGTGGTTTTCTTTCAAAGGCTTGTTTTTAAAAGTGGCAGCATAAGATCAGCTCTGGCTTGCTGAGTTGCTGGGAAAAATTATAATGGAATTTTTTATTTCTGCCAGCAGTGGCCACATCAGATAGGTTGAAATCTCTCACCTGCATGTGTGCAGCTCCCTGGGAAGTCATGGATCTCACACCTCGCTAACTAATGCTGTTCATCTTGATATATTACCTCCTAGTGAATCTATCTCTCTTTCAAAGCCTTTGGGGAAAAGTACAGATAAATGGTGAAAGCTTTGTTTTCTTTACCCATGCAGTTCTCATTGGTTTGTACAAATACCTGTGGGATGTCTTGAGTCAGGTTAGGCTCTGTTCACCCAGAAAACAGTCTTGGAGGGACCAGTAGAAAAGACCAAACACATTTTCTAGGAGAAATTTTTTCATAATCAACTTAGAGGTTTGACTTGCAGGGTCTGTTCAAGATGTGGTAGTAATAACTGTAATTGAAAAAGAAGCAACAACATAAAACATTCAGGAAAGCATTCTAGGAGAATAATTTTCAAAAAGAAAGACTCTTGTTTTGCTTCTCTGGATTTGAGTAGGATTAGCATAGTATATGTGGATAGCAAAGCTTTCTGGAGGGTAATGCTTTTGGAGGGGACATTTATTTTTAGCAATATATTCCTGAGTTGTAACAAAGATGGAAACCATCTGAACAGAAACTAGGGTGTACAAGTTTTTGCTTTGGGATTGCCTCAGCAGAAGGAATAAAAAGTCCCAGCTTGGGGGGTGACCTCCCTCCAATCTTTTCAACAAAGACTGTTAAAATGTATGGGTTTAGGCATAGGCAAAGTAAATGATTGAAGAGGACAGAAGGTGACGGAAACAAGATGGTGACATTGTGACCAATGGGACATTTAAGACAAGTTGTCCTTTAAATTACTAACAGATTTTTTTTATTTTCTCTGTCAACTGTAGTAATCCTTCCACTAGGGAAATATGGAAGAGCTCTGGCAAGGACTGCAGGTTGTAGCTGCTTCTCAGGAGAGCCCAGTACAGGGAATTCAGACCTTGATCAGGTGAAAGATCTCAGCCTATCTTTAATTTGACATTAATGAATAATCACATCTTCAAACAAGAGCAGTTTGCTTAAGTCTGCCCTGCAAGTTGGTCTTAAAGTGCCAAATGTCCTTTCTTTGACTTTGCTAGAAAATTCAGACACATATATTTTCATGGGGAGCTGGTTCATAGAGCAGAGGGGGCACCTAGAAATCATGAGAGAAGAAGTAAGTTTTTGGTTTCACTGCAGATGAAGCCAGAGGAGCAATGCACAGAGCTCAATGCACATGGAAGAAGAAATAACGCAGGCAGCTCTGCTGGCCGATGATGCACTGAAAGCCCTGAAGACTTGGATTTGTTTGAAGGCTGCTAAGGGATATGAACCCATACACTTAAAAGGAGCTGCCTTTCAAACACAAACCAAAAACAAGCCAGTCCTGTGAAAGGAAGGAATAAAAGCAGCTTGATGTATTCTGACAGTGAAATTAGAAAGCAGACATGTATAAAAGCCAATAAGCAAACTGTACAAGTCAAGAAATATTATGTGCCCTATATTCTTTTAATAGTTTATTACTTAGCAGATTGCACAATATTTGACACTGATGCTTGAAAAGCCTCCTGCCGTTTAACAGTACTCTGCAATAAAAAGCTGTAATCCGTTAGTGCACCATACTGCCACCGTAACCCAGAATGTGTAGGGGAATATTTCCCTTCAGTCTCTCTACCATTTTGCTCAAAGAAAGAGATGAAACCGCAACTTCTTTCCACCTTCTGTTCCCTGATTCCATGCCTTCAGCCCTGATTGCTACTCCCTGAGAGCTTTTCTCCTGCCTGGGTTTTCTGCACAGTTAGCCTTTTCCAGTGTTGCTCAGACTGCAGAGGTGAAGGCAAGAATACAGAGAAAATTGCAGCAGTGGCAGGAAGGCAGCAGTAGTTGGAGGGAATGTTACTGTATTTCATAGTTAGGGATAGAGGCTGTGCTATAGCAGAGGGTGGAGGGCCTTATAGGCAGTGGGAAAGGCTCTTCTGCATAGGCTAAAGGGTCCAGCTGAAGGGTGCCAAGGAGAAGTGATGTTACTTCAAACAACAGGCTGGAAAGATGATCCTTTGGCAGCATTTGGTGTTGGCAGAAGAGATACTGAATAGCTCCAGCAAAAGGTGAACTTACAAGGCAGAAAGCAGAGGCCAGATCTTAGAAATGTTACCTGGTAAATGACCAAGATCTGGATATGTCTTAGGCTAGGGAGAAGGCCACATCAAGAGTGAAATGAAGATAAAGAGTTTAGTGTCCTTTGCTAAATACCTGGGTGCAGAACCACAGGGAAACCTGGCACACTTTCCACCATAGCAGTGCTGTCAGCAATCTCTGACAATGCATTTCTTTAATATTTCTCTCCTTCAATAGTTATAGAAGTAGCTGTTGGAATTAATTATGATTAACTTAATTATAGGTATAAACCAGGTCTTTTTCAAAGTGAATTATAGTTTGCTTCAATAGTATGTGGTGGTTAAGCGCTGGTAATTAAGGGTTTGAATGAGGGCTTGACAGTGTATTTTCCCATAATTGAAATTCCACTCTAAAGCTCATAGTGTTTGCGGTCCAGCACATAGCCATAAACTTTCTCTGTTTTGTGTGGGGGTTTTTTTGTGGCAATATATACAAAAAGTGGATTACCATGAAGGGCTGTCTTTTATCAGCCTACTGCTGAATCCTAAGATGTCTAATAATTCATTTAATGTATTTATCTGTGTAGTTCAGCATACCTAATAAGGCAAGTAGGAAGATGATGGTGCTGTGGGTTTGAAACTCAAGTGTCAGACTCATTCATGTGGAAGGGGAGAGGATTTGCATTTACCCTGAAGTCTCTGTCTCTGACCCTCCAAGAGAAAAAAGCCTCTTGAAGGCTGCAAGGAGGACTTCTGTTAGAGAAATCCAGTTCTTTCACAGAAGATGTGTTTGTGGATTGTGTGCTTTTGAGAGGCTGGCTCTCAATAACATGGTCACAGGCATATCTTCAGAGCAGGAGTGGTGAACTCTGGGTGCTGCTGCTTTGGGGTGAGGACTTCTACCCAACAAGACTACTCCATCACTTTCACGTGGCTGTACGGTGGCTTTAATGAAGCATTAGCTTTTAATCCCGCTAAAAAAAAATATGCTGTAGTCAATCTCTAGCATTCCCTGTAGTTTCCATTTGGAGAAATACTAACTTGTTGGAATAGCTTTAGAGTAAACAGAAATAATTTGTCCCATGCTGTGATAATTCAAAAGCACAAACCCACCTTGGCACATGGTGTCAGGGGAGTGCCAAGGGTTGGTGGTCACAGGGAGTGCCTGGCTCTCGGGAATACTTGTCTTTCTGGAACTCGCTGAAGATGTGACCAGCCATCTGGATGGGTTTCGGTGGCTTTTAAATCCAATGGAAAAATAAGCAGGTTAACCAACTGTTTAAGGAGAGGTTTAAGGAGCCATTAGTTTGCTCAGTGTGAAGTTACCTACAGTTTCTGGGTGTCTCCTGTTGCAGGTTTAAAGGTAACCCTCCATGCTAGATTCAGTCTCTACTCACAGTAAAATTTGGCACTGCATGCAACAAAGAGTAAAAAGCCATTTCTGGGGTTGTGAGAGGAGCTGGATGTTGGTGGGAGCTTCATGCCCAGCAGGGAATGCCTGGGGGCTTTTTTCTCTCCTACTTCCATGCAACAGCTGAATAAACATGCCACCAGCTCCATAATCCACAAAACTAGGGGAGGTTTACACATCATGCTCTATTGGATTTGTACTGTGCCAAGCAATCTGTTGTGTATACATCCATTCCCTGCTATGGGATAAAATGACACCACTGGAAATGAGTGAACAAGGAGGAGAGATGCAGTTCAGCTCAACACAAAGGCGATGTCACCTAGGTACAAATTCAAAGATGTTGCACAATCATGGAGGAGGCAGCACATGCTGGTCCCTTCTCATGTTTTCTCCATGCCTTCCCTCAGCTACGGAGGGAGGAAAAGTTTTCACATTGAATTTGCAGTTTTTTGTCAGGTTGTCACAACCTTAACATTATTTAAATGTAATTTTTTAGTCTATGAATTTGAATTATCCATGGATTCGATTCATTACCAACACATGCCTAGTAGCCAGTTTCTAAATTATGTTGCTGCTGACTTGAATTATTATAAATAAGACTGTGCCAAATGTCAATTGATTATTCAGGAGTAATCAATAGAGAGAGAGAAAAGACAGCTTTGGTTGACTAACAGCAAATGATTTTCATTCCACAGTCCTGGAATTTAGAGTAAGGCGGTAAGTCAGGCTGCATGCCAGTCCCCCAACAAACAGATGCAAAAGAAAAGTGACGCTGGCCTCCTGACAAACAAAAACCAGCAAGTCTGTAAGTGAGCTCTCTGCCAGTCGGGACACAAGTGCAAAAGTCCCTGGAAAAGGCTTGCTGCTGGCAAACCTCCAGATTTTGTCACTGACTTGTTCTGAGACTGTTTTTTTTTTTTTCTCCACATGCAGGAGCTCCTTCTGAATCCTCTCTCTGTGGTGTTGGGGTTGTGAAGCCAGTGTGGTGTGTTGGCACTGATTGGCTGCCAGGCACCCGCCCGGCCACTCACTCACTCCCCTTGCCAACAGGACGGGGGAAAATGAGGTGAAAAAAAGCTTGTGGGTCAAGATAAAGACAAGGAGATTGCTTACCTGTTACCATCACTGGCAAAACAGTCTTGACTTGGGAAAAATTAAATTTATATATTTTCCCAGAGGCACCACCACCCTGGCTGAAGGGCTCAGGAAAAAGAGGCAAGGAGAAGTATCTCAGCATAATTCAAAGGGAAGCTTTGCTACCAGGCTTTGCTCTTCTTTGCAAAAGGCTTTCCCCCTGCCCGCAGACAGGAGGTCATCCTCTTGAAACCTGTCTTTTCATCGCCCTTCTCAGCCTGAACATCTGAATCCAAAGGAGAAAGTGAATATATATATTTTGTGTGATTAGGAGGAAGGCTGCATTAATTGTCATGCCTTTTTCTACTTGCATGCAGTTGCCAAAGGGGACATGTACCTGTGTCCCAGGCGCTTCAGGTCACAGTCCTGTGTCCAAGTGTAAAGATGTTTGTGAGCACCTGAAACAAAGACAGAGGGTTTATACTCAAGGACTGAGGTCTGGGAGCAGGCTTCATTTTGCTCCTGGAGGTACATGGGTGAAAGTGTTTTAAAATGCAACATCAAAATTCACCAGAGATATCCATCAGGACCCTCAGAAATGCTTGAGGTAATAACCAAAACCAGGGCAGATTGAGGAGCAGGGTCCTATGACTTGCTCTCTAGTGGAAAGAGCTATGCTGAGCTCAATAAGCTTCCTCGGTCATGAAAAGGGTAGCAATCCTATCTCAGCCCTATATCTGCCTACAGCTTAATTTCCAGGCTTATTTCTAATGAAAAAATTGAAACAGAAGAAGTAAAATTCATCCTTCGTCTAACTTCATGAATTTTATTGCAGTCACAGAGGAAAAGCCTGTTATTGCTGTGACAGATCTGCAGTCTTGCCAGCTCTCACACTCTTGTGATATTTGCTGCTTTTCTGAAAGCCTGCTGGAGTCCTGCAGCTGCAGGGTTCCCTGTAATTGCAGAGGAATCCAGCACTTAAAATAAGCAAATAAATAAAATACAAGTTTCTAGATACTGTAGCTGCAAAGGAAAGATTTAAACATATGAACCTAAAAGGCAAATTTAAGAGAATCCTTGATGAACTCTTAAATAAAGAAGATATTCAGCCAGGGTATTGAAAAAAAAAAAAAAAAAAAGCATTCCTACTGGGAAACACTAGAGGCTTTTTAGCTATTTAGCAGGGAAACATGAAAATCATGGTCTGAAGAAGCACTGCTCGGCCTGAGATATTTAACACTTGTTTCAAATCAAACCATTGCCAGTCAATGGTCACAGTCAAAAAAATAAGCTTTCTGTTTTTTATCTTTCAGGCTGGCTTTGAAGCTTACAGCCTGGGTTTGCTCTGGGTTACCATGTGCAGTGATGTCAGTAGGAGCTGTAAAATCACAGCTACAGGTGTTGAAGGTGCTGGAGCAGTCAGCCCCAGTGGGCTCTGGCTGTGCAATGCACATGGGGAAGGTGGGAGCTGTGGGGCTGGGGCAGTGGCTGCGAGGAGGTGGGAGGAGATTGTAGGAGTGCTTTGGCTGTATAGGGATGACTTGGATGTTCCTAGAGCTCCTTGAAGTGGAGTAGGTATATGCTTCTTGGGGGTGTGTACCACTTGCTGGCTGTGCTAGAAAGGAAATAGAGCTTCTTTATTATGGTATGTTAGCTGGAAAGACTGTGTTTTGCTGTGTTTAATATGAAATGGGCAGTCTGCCTTGCCATTGCTGTGCCCTGCAGTGGGGCATTTGAGGGTGGGCCTACAAGTAAGTCTGGAGCTGGGTCTTGATGCCATAAGAGCTGTCCATGGTGTGGGGTAGAGGGAAATGATTAGCTGGGATGCGGGTGGGGAGGCTGCTGAGCTTTTGAGGAGTTGTTTTCCTTCCTATACCCACTGGAGCTGTTCCCCTCCCTGTGTCCTGAGTGCCACCTTTATCCAGGAGGGCCACGTAGGTAGACCCCTCCTCTGGTGACATCCATGTGCCACTATAGCTTTAGGCTTTGCCCCAAAGCACACACACAAAAAAGCTGCAGCATCCAGAGCAAACTTGTGGCTTGTGGCATGGCTGGGCTGAAACCTCATCAGAAAAGTGCTGTTTCCTTTGTGCCAGGCTGATCTGGGCCACTCCCTGACCTCAGTCACCTTTGTGTTTTCATGAGCTTTTGTATGATCACATAATGATGTTCTAATAACTTTGATTGTGAAGTTGGTCCTGTGCAAATGCTAATGAGTGCATCAATAGATAGCCTCACACTAAGTCATTATACAAGAAGTCATCCCACATTAGTGAGATGTTTGTATTGGTGAAACCAGACTGCATGGTGGGAGATGTGGTTTCTTCATGTGCTGCTGTTAATTAGGCATGTGGAGGATGGTAAACATCCTTGGGAAAAGGCTGACTGCTGCAGTGTGTTTTTGGGTGGCTGACAAGGCATTTCCTCAGTGGTTGTGGATTTGCTTTTGGGTGTGCCATAGGCCCTTACTCCAGAGCAGATCTTTGTCCTTGGCTCACAGAGCCAATTAGTGTTGAAAATGACTCTTTTCCCAATTGCCACAAGATATGAAGTGCAAAGGTGATGGTTGATACAAATTTTCTTGTGGCTGCCCTCTGAGCTCTCACTATCGTAGTTTGAAACTCAGGGCTAAGGATGGTGCTGTCTCCATGTTGCACACAGCTTATGGCCAGCTCCTCATACCTGACCACTCCTGAAGAGCGTGCCTGGCAAAAATATGCTAAGTGAGCACTTTTGAACAAGGTGAGAGTACTTGTACTTCATGTTCCTGTAGGTGCTTAAGCACAGATTTGAAGTTGTAGAAAAATCTCCTCTTAGCATTTAAATAAATGTATTCAATATATAGGCTGGGATGTTTAACAGGGAAAATTCTTGCAGATGATGATGGTGAGATTGGCAGCCAGACTTTTGCAGAGAGCTGTAGGTTCCCTTCAGGTTAACAGCACATGCAAGTATCAGTATTTCAACTGCTAGAGTATATTGCCTTAAATTCTTTTTTCCTGTGAAGTTTTAACTGAAAGAAAAGAATAATGTTCCTGTATTTATGTGGTCAAACAATTAACCCCTTCTCATCTGGTTTACCTCTGCTCATAAAGTGCTCGTATGACAGGTGAATAGGATTTGCTTTCAGACTGACTGCCAACTAATTTCTCATGCTAAACATCCAAATGCCATCAAAGTGACAAAATATTCCAGACATCTCATATGTATGCGCACATGTGCTACAAAGGCTGCTAATATCAGAGCAGTTCAATCTGTGAAATATGCTGGCATAGGGATGCTTAGCATCTTTCTAAGAGACTCATTTCTATAGTGCTCTGTGTCACTCCAGAAACTTTCTATGCACTAGATAGTTTTCAAAAAACAGGAATTAATTGCTTGGCTTGAAATATAGTGGAATAACTCAAGAGAACTAGGCTTTTAAATGTGACATAAATCAATGGGAGTCCTAACTCAGGATTTTCTGCAAGCAAGAAACAATCAATGCACTTGGAAGTGTTGTTTTCAAAAAGCACGTTACTTCAAACTACTAGAACAGTCTCCATGGCAAAACTAGTGTTTGGTTATTTTTCTAATTTATTTTTGTCTTGTTCTTTCTACCGTGCTTTCACTGAAGGTCTGTAGTGTGAGTGTTTCCAGAATGAATACCTAGGGATTATTCTGTTTTGATGCTGTGGGTTGTGGAGGGTGAGTTTAACGTAGTGAATGCTTACCAATTTAACTCTGGCTTTCAGGGGGAAAAATTGCAGCTCTTTGTTCTGTGCTTGCCATTCCTGCAGTCTAATACATGATTTCATTTTACGTGGTTTAGCTGCTTGGGAATATCGTACTGGAACCTTCTACAACCAGAGTGCAAGGGCTTCCTGGACAGTCCCCAGATGCCCCACCACTAGCAATGCAAGTTTGCATCTTTGCAGAACAGTCTAGCTAGAGCATGATGTGGCTTGAAGCAAAGCTTCCCCAAATGATTGTTGGAATATTAACTGGCTTTTTTGCTGCCAAGTGGTGCTGTTCCCTAAACTATACACCTGACAGTGGCTGTTTCTGCTTGGGTCAGGCTGCTGCTGAGTAGTAGGGGAGGTATGGTGACCTGAGCATGTTTGCCCCAAAGTGGTGCAGAGTGGGTACCTTCCTTACAGATGCTGTGTAAGGAAGTGTCAGAGAACACAGTTATTTCATTGAGTAGTTTGTGGAGGGAAGTATTCTGAGATGTATCTGGATACAATTTGACTGGCAGCATGAACCTCTGCTTGCATCCTGATGGCTGCTTGGAGAAGTCTGCAGTGACTGAGGTCTCCAAAGACATCCATTTCTGTGCCAAATCTTACAGGGAGGCCACAAAATAGTTTTTCTCTGCCTACGCTGCTTTCTAGTCACAAGGTGATTGCTTTTATCCTGAACTGAGCTTTTACCCTTTGAGGCATTTCAGTGTTGTAGGGGATCATCGTGTGTAAACAAGGTTGGTAAAACCCCAGTTCCTGTGCTGTGAAGCCCTCCAGTTCCAGGATGCTTTTGTCCATTTCCCTTGGTTTGTGGTGAGCACAGGCAATCCAAGCACCTATTATTTGCTTTGAGTAGCACAGTCAAATCCTGTATGCATGAGATAAAATTAAATCTGTGCCATCATGACTGGAGAGCAACAATGGTGAGTTCAGCACATCATCCCTCCTGTGCAGTCTGACGATGTTTAGATGTAGTCATTACCTGTATCAGGGAGCTGGGCTGCTCAGCATTACTGCAATTTGTAAATGGCTTCATTTAGATGTCACCAATGAACTAATTTATGGAAGCTGTAATTAGTGATGATGGGACTGCAGGTGGAAAGCAGTAAGTGGTGACATTACTTAGTGACTTCATGAGGGATTTTGAGTGTCCAGCAGCCGCCTGCTGCATGCAAGGGAAGAATAAGAGCAAATAGGGGAAAACAAACCAAACCCCAAACAACAAAAGAATAAACACCAAAAAAAAAATATGGAAATATCTGGGAAGATGGATGGAAAATAGAAATCTTCTGAGGAATGAATAACCTGATTTTAGGTTGTTTTCCAAGCAGTGAGGCATGATGTAGCCATGCACATGCTGTCACAAATGTGCTGAGTCAAATAACTTCCCTGTGTTGCCCATGTTTGTTATTCCCTTGAGGATGTTGCTTGATCTCCAGGAAAGTGGGCTCTGTGGGAGGGCGTGTGCCCTAAGCTCACCTTGCCAGACTGATGTAAACCATACCAGTGGTTATGGCCTGGCTTGAGCACCCCTGATAAAGAAATGATGTGTGTGAAGCAAGAGACAGAGATTAGCCTGGTTTTAAAAGTAGGGCTTAAAACAATTGCTTGTACCACAAGTTGTAGTTTCCATTCCCCCAGGTGCCTGCCCCCTCATACCTGTAGCTCTGTGTGCTGTGGCTGGTTTCTTTGCTGCATGATGCTCCCTGGGAGAGTACATGCTCAGCTGTGATGAAAAATGGAGGGGGAAACGTACACTGCTGTGCTAGCTGATCCTCACTGGAGGACATATTTACTTGCACGTGGGTGCTGAGTTAGATCCCTGCAGAGACATCATATCATGGTTATTGGACACTTCCTGTTATAAGCTGTTGGATCTGGTTCTTGCTTGTACTGCTGCCCAATGGGGGGGAAAAAAAAAACAAACAAAGAAAGAAATAAAATAGAACATGAATTGCAACCATCAGCTGCCAGTGGGGAGCTTTTTCAGCTTCCTAAGGTTGTGAAAACTGAGTTTCTGCCTTGTGAGTTGAGGTTCCCGTGACCTGCATAGCAACATGTACGAAACAGCTCTGTGTAGTGAGATAAGCCAACCTAAGGGCATGAGATGGAAACTTCCCAAACTGATGTCAGGGAGTGTACTGGGCTGCTTATGTGACTTGGTTCCTTATGCCTGTCACAAGAGTGATATGGTAGAGCACCATGACTGCACACAGGAGCAGTGGGAAGAGGCAGTCCATAAAAAGTAGTTGTGCAGTTGCTGTGATTTTATTATTATTATTATTTTTAAATTTTCTGTGATCTCTTATCCTAGTGGCCTCTAATGAACTCTTGAAATACCCACAGTAGGACAAGATATGACATTTCGAACAAATGGTCGTCAATAACGTGTTCTTTGCACTAAGTGAAATAAAAGGAGTACCTGAAGGAGAGTAAGAGAAGTATCTTGAGGGGGTTTGAGGCAGTGGTGGTTTTTTACATGAAGGCAATCCACGATAATCCATCCATCGTAAGCAACTGTTGGCCAGTTTCATAAGATGTGTTTTCTCTGTGTGAAGGGAGAATATTTCAACATAAGTCTGTGATGGGAAACTTGCATGGGACAGGCCTGATGGAGGGAACCAAGCACGAGAAGTATTTTTTTTATCCAGGAGGATGGGACTGCCTTAAATGCAAAGGTCTCCTTTCTGGAGAAACTTTCTCCTCTTTCAGTCCATACTGTTTGGCATTGCTAGTGGCTCTTGCTGTGCCAGCTGGAGTCAGTATCTCTTCTGTGCTTACCCCATTCTTGATTCCCATTAGCAGGGTAGTGCATCTGCGGGTTGGGCTGAGTTACATTGCTCTTCTGGCATAAGGGGCCAGTGTGGCAAATGCATCCACCCTGACAAAGACCTTGCCAAAGACCCAATAACAACTGAGGATTTACTAAAGGCCTGACAAAGACCATGTTGGATGGGGCTTTGAACAGCCTGGTCTAGTGAGAGGTGTGGGTTGGCAGGGAGGTTGGAACGAGATGGTCTTTAAGGTCCCTTCCAACCCAAACCATTCTATGAAGATGGGAGCCTTCCAAGGACCTGACAAAGACTGGAGCTTTCTGGCTGTTGAAATCTGCTTACCTTTTGTCCAGGCGCTTCCCTTGCCTGGCACCAGGCTCACAGTCTCTGGAAGATGGGGCTCCTGGCTAATTAGATCAGACTGGACTAGGTATAAATGGAGCCCCACCAGAGAGCCAACTTGAGTCAGTCCTTCTCAGAGCAGTGGATCTGCAGTTGGGGACTCTCTTTGGAACAGAATGGCACCCAAGAAAACTCCCTGGGGCTGAGAGTCAGCTCACACACCTCATCCCTTGAGTGGAAGGTTTTCCCCCTTTTTGTGCATGCACATTTTGCTTCATCCTTCTAGAGTACTATTTGCAAATCTTAGGAATTCTTAAGTCAAGTTGTGTAGTATATTCCTGCCTGACATCTGAACTTGTGGTTTACTTTGGTCTGTTGGAGTGCTAAGTAGTTTTGATTAGAGTAAATCTTCACCCCGAGTAGCTGCTTTGTTTTGTGAGTGTCTCTGCCTGGCACCTGGGCTCAGGAATGGCTTTGGTTTGTCAGAGTGTTTTGAGTGACTCCTCTATAGGTTTTGTGGGTGACTCTGTAACAGCCTGAAAAAGCAAAACTCACACCTTAAGGTATTTTTATTGCAACTCCAAAACTTGAGAAGCACATCTATAGTCCCCCAACTGCTGAGTTGGGCTGGAGGAAGGTGATTACGAAGCTGGCTCTGCAGTCACAAGCTTGGTAATTTCCCCTTCTCTTGCATGTTAAATCAGCATTTTTTTTTCATAATGCTCTATTCCTTTGACTCATGTGGTTAAGACTGAAATTGCTTTTCTGTTCAATTAAAGAAATACCTTTTAAGCAAAAATGGTAGAAAGAATTGAATGAAATCACTGTATCAGACTTTTCAGGTTAATTAGGGGAAATTTCTGAGCTACCCCAGTGTTTAAAGTCATGTGAATACAGGAAACTATTTCAGCATCTCTTTTGTCCTAATTGCAGAGGGAAAATAATGAAATATTTTCAATTAAATATTGAAATGCAACTCTCTGATTCTTTAAATTGAATTTCATACTTAGTTTTCCTACACAAATATGAAATGTCCTGTCTTTGATCAATTAAAAATTAAATCAGCATCTGTCTACAATGCTACATTACCACACAAGTCAAACCAAGAAAACACATTTTGCTTCAGATTTTCCTGTGCAAAAGTCTTTTTACTTGTATTTTGCAGAAATAGGTAAATAACTTTGAAAGAAATCCTCAACCAGTTCTTCTGTTAGTACCTGTGATTCGAGGCTAGGCATAAGACTCTTAACACTGTAAAATGACTCAAAACCTGATTTAAATTAGGAAAATCATGCTTAACAAGGAGTTGATACGATTTAATCATGTATTGACTAATAACAAATCAGTATTTCTGCTGCCTAGGCTGTTTGAGAGCTGCAAATGCTTAAAAATGAAGCAATGCATGAAGCAGCCACAAAATGGAGCAAAACCCAATACACTAACCAAAGGAGCAATGCTGATCTCTTGCAAAAACCCGTCCTTAGAGGGAAGTGAGCAGCAGTAGTGGTTTGCAAGCTGGCATTGCCATGTCTGCATCCTGTCAGAGAGCGAGAGAGAGAGCCCAGCACAGGCGTAATCGGTTTAGTATTCCCCTTGGGTTATTATAAACAAAATCAATATGTACTAATGACTGCAGCAATAAATTTCACCATGCTTCATATAGTAACATTCTGCACTTACCCAGTTGTTGGTTTGACAGAGAGCAATAGAGTTTACCCTTTTAAAGTTGTAAATTACTATGAAAATGCTGAGCCTCATGGTAAAATACATCCGTGGATGATTTTAAGCTTAGGAAATATTGGTAATACTTTCACTAAGCATACTATTAAAATAAATAAACAGTATTTATTGCTTGGTTTCCCAGCTGCAGCTGGGTGAAGAAACATGACGTGAATGTTTATCATGCTACTTGTGGTTTCATAATATTTATCTAAAATTGATTCTCAAAGATGCCATCTGAGAAAGTTATTTTTTCCACATATCTCTCAAAAAAAATCTCCCTCCAGATGGATTTCTAGTAAGTAAAATCTTGATTATTTGGTTTTAGTGGTCTTTAGTTCAGGAACCCTTTTTCTATTTAGAAATTGCCTTTTGCCTTTTCTTTTTTGTGTGTTGGCAGATAGACATTTGAAAGTTGGATTAAATGCTTCAGCCTCAAATGAAACATCTGAGTCTTTTTGTTCATATTCTATTCCAAACTTCAACTCAATACTTTCTTCTGAATAGATATGGAATGCTGAAATTACAGGAGTCTCCCACAAGACATACAGATTTTTTTTCTATACGTCTGCTACCAAATCTTTTCTCGCTTAAACTTTGGACCCCACAAGGAGACCGACAGCCCAGGTGCTTTGAAATATACACTTATTAAAGTCCATCCACCTGAGAGCTCACAAGAGGCAGTTTTGCATAGCCTTTAATTGTATCGCAGTCACCTTTATAAGCTTCACTGAGCTGTGCACCCTGTTGGCTCTTGAAAGGGTCTCTTAAGCCACAGGTGTATATAAAGGCTCTGGATCCAGATAAAACATTGGAGAAATGAAAGATAACTGACTTTTTTCAATATTTAAGTTAAATTTTTCAAAAGCATAACCAGATGTAATCTGGTTGCTTCTGCATAGACACGTTGTGCTGTTCGGGATGACTGGTGCTATTTGAACCATGGAGGGCAGATCCATCTGAGTGACCCCCTGCAACAGGCTCAGCTCCAGGCGTGGCATCAGTTTTAGAAGTTTTCCTAAAACTCGGCCATTGCACACCTAACACAACTCAGACATTTGTCTGTGTATGAATAGTCTGGGCTTTCTGTGTCCAAGGGTGAATGAGTCCACTCCCCAAGTCTGCTTCTCCACAATAATATTTTCTCATTGACCTGGAAATAAAGCAAGCTGCCAGAAGCCACAGTCCGAGTGTATATTATAGCCGAGAATAAATCAAACCTGCCATAGTATTGGCAAAGATCAGATCTGCCCTGCTGACTTGGATTCTGTGCAGTATGGCAGCACAGCATTTGGTCAAAGAAGGCAAAACCAAGTGCAGATTAATTCTTTGGCAGCTGCATGTTTGTGTAGGAAAGGAGGGAGGTCCTGACTTGTTGCGGTGTTTTGCAGCCAGCTGTGTGCTAGAGTTTGGCTCTGCAAGCCAGACATGCTCTACCAAAATGCAGCAGGTTTACTGTTGTAGAGGGATTCTTTCTTCATTTCTTCACCACACATGATAAATCACAGAATCATGGAGTGGTAGGGGTTAGAAGGGACCTTTGAAGATCATCTAGTCCAACCCCCCTGCTAGAGCAAGATCCTGGAGTAGATCACTCAGGAACACATCCAGACGAGTTTTAAATGTCTCCAGAGATGCAGACTCCACCACCTCTCTGGGCAGCCTGTTCCAGTGCTCTGTCACCCCCACAGTAAAGTGTTTTCTTAGGTTAAGACTGAACCTCCTGTGTTGCAGTTTATGCCCATTGCCCCTTGTCCTGTCACTGAGAAGAGTCTGGCCCCATCTTCCTAACACCTGCATTAAGATATTTATAAGATATTTATAAGCATTGACGAGATGCTCTGCTTGCAGTGTTAAAGGTGCCATGGATTTGTATGGTTATACCGGGATGTCTCCTGTTTCATTCTCTGGCACTGTCAAACTGGGAGGACTGTGGGATTAAATAAAATGGTACTGCAGTGTGTTAATGGATTGGTACCATCTCCAGGCTGTAACTTTCAGCATTCCCTGCTCCAAGGTACATTTCCTTTTATCAGTGTCCAGCCATTTTGAAGTACCCAACCATGGGGCAGAGTTACCCGTGAGCCCAGCAGATTTCTTGGCATCATGTTTTGGAAAGAGCAAAAATTTTCCTCTACTTTTCCTGCGTAAAATTAGGATGAGCAGCTGTTTCCTATTACACCAGTGGATTGAGTGGAGAAGAGAGCTGCTGTGTGAGTGCATAAAACAGAAACATGATCTGTCATGCCACTTTTGTCTGTCTCTGCTGCAAGGGCCTGAGCAGTGTTTCCCCAGGAGGCAGTGAGCAGTTTGCATTTGTGTGCTTGTCCCCTGCCTCCCAAACTCACCATCCTGCAGCTGCACCAACACAAAGGCAAATTGCCATCTTCCACCCTGCTTTTTCAGCTGAAAATGTCTTTTGCTGGTCCTTTGTCAGCCCTGCTATACTTCATGCTGAAGAGCTGCATTGAGAAGGGACAGGATCAGACAGCACATTACATTTCTAGTTTGTCAACTGTCTCAGGGCTGTCTGCAAAAATTAGTGTAATATCATAACTTGTCTGTATATGTGTATAGAATTACATCCCACAAAACAATAAATTGCATTTGTGTAGGATATGAAGCTGCTAGCAATGCCTATGTTAATTTTCCATGGCTTATTAAGAAAATCATAACAATGCATGCTATTTATGCAGGATGTATTCAGAGATTTATCTCCCTAGTAATGTATTAAATTAGAATGGTGACATTAGAGACATAGATTAATGTATTAGCATTTCTACTGTAGCTTAGAGTCAGGATTATATCACAAAAGGAATTAGTTTTGTGGTCTCTTCATAGATCCATTTTCAGGGCTGTCCTTCACCAGCTCATTGGCAATCAGAATCACTTGGATAGATTCAAGTTTGTGTCACCTTTCTTCTTGTTATGAATTTTGCTATAAGCAATGGGACACTGGGAATTTGAATGCTTAGCGGGGTCTGGGAAAATAACCTGTTCTACTGCTTTAATCCTTGTTTTTGGGGTTAAATCCTTGTTTACTTGGCCAATAGTTCATGTTTCTGTTGCAATAATCCCAGTAGTGACATTGTAGGACATTGCAAAGGCCACATCCTCCCACGATGACTGTCATTCACTGAACACATGTGAGAGAACAAAACCCTTATTTTTTGAACAAAGATTGGAGTAATTGGCCTCTCATATTTGAATACTCATTACCCATGATTTCAATAAATAAATTGAACTTTTAAAGAGTGTACTCTGTTGTTGTAAAATGACATTGAGAACTTTGTGCCTTTTGGACTAGTTGTAAGACAGGGTGCAATGTAAGCACTCTGAGGTTACCTCTTGTCTGATTTCTTGCTAGAAAACCAGGAGACATTTCCCACAGTGTTGGTCCTGGCAGTTTTGCAGTTTTGATGTAGGGAGTAACATACTGACAAAGTGCTTTGGAGTGTGCTGCGCGAGTCCTGTTTCTCAGTTGAGATTTCAGTTTTCACCCCATAAATTAGGACTCCAAGTGAAATTTGGTCCTTCAATGAGAAACAGTGAGGGAAATCCACATGTTCTGTCCCTCTCCAGTCTCCCCTCAGAGAATAGGCAGCAACCTCCAAAAATTAGTGTGAGATCAGGGAAACTTCTACAGCTGCTGTTCGGTTACCACATGCGTAAAAAGTTTTGTTTACTCTTGTTGCAAGATGAACTCAAATTGCTCATTTCCATCACTGAAATGCTGGTCCTCAGAAAACTGGCTTTTCTTTAGTACCAGCTGAACTCTGCGAAAGTGCCCTTCTCCTTTCCTCTGCCCTCTCCCTGGAGAGACCTCAGCAAGTCTGGGCTGAACTGAGAGCCAGAAAAATCTCCTAGGATTTTCTGCATATATATCTGCAGCCTTTCCTGTCATTTTCTGGATGCCTTAGACGTCTTGAATATAAAGATGTTGAGGCAATGACTGTTTTTTTTGCAATGTTTGCCTTGCGCTGTTAGTGGTGATGCCCAGCTGCTATTCACAGAACCCCCATAGCAAAAATAATATGAATTTAAATGAGATTAGTTTTTTCCCCTGTTTAATTTGTTTGTGGGGTTTTTTGTTTGTTTAGGTTTTTTTCTTCTTCACACAATAAAATGCTGCCAGCGTGAAAGGATCTGATGGAAGTAGGAGATGAATGATTTGACTTTAAAACTCTGTGCATTTTTTTTGATTCTCTAATTTCAATGTCATTTTGAATGTTTAAATTACAAGAGAAATGAATACGTTAAATATTTCTAGGATTTTTCTTTCCTCCATTTATTTTCTAAGTTCCATTTCCTAAATGTAAGTCCAATTAAACCAGACTAATTGTATGGAAAATTTCAGAATCCTTTTTTCAAAATGGAAATATCTATTAAGAAAATGTTCTTGATCATCTAGTATATTCTGTCCTAAATCACTTAATTATTCCAGCAATGTTTCACCCACAAAAATTTTTGCTTTCAGTGGAATTCTAGAGAAATGTGAACAATTAGTAAATAATTAGCAAATATTATTGTGTGTGCTGGAAAGATTAGTATGTGCCTCGGATTTAAAGAGTCGGAGCTCCTCTCTTTTTTTAACACAGGAAAACAATGATGTAAAATTCTTAATCCCCAGTTGACATTCTTCAGATGTGAATGTACATTGTCTGCAAGTGCTGTTTTGTACAGTTTTGAGCTCAGTTTCCCTAAGCTGTCTGCCCTTGCAGCACCCACAGAGGCTTTTGGGAGGGCTTGAGGCTTACCTGCACTGCATTTTCTCCTCCACTGCTGTTGAGAAGTGCCTGTTCTCTGGATGTAGATAGGTACCAGCAGCAACTGAAGAGTTGGAGAAAAGGAAAAGCTGCCTTCAGAGGGCTTGCCCCAGGTACCAGACCTTGGTGAGGAAAGCTGCACATCGCTGCAGTAACTTTAGTAATGCTATGAGGTGATGTTTATAATAGTGTTCATCTCTGCAGAAGACTTCAAATTGAGAGCAGGTATTTAGAACTTTCTCATGGTCCTGTGATTTTCAATCTTTGTTCTATGCCTGAAGCCGATTGTTTGGAAAAGTTAGAGATTAATATTATTCAACCATTTCTAGAAACAAGGCTAAGGAAAACAAGAAATCTATTTACCCCTCCTCTTCTCAGTGAACCCAACTATATAATGGGAATTTTAATTTTTAAAAAAAATTTAAAAAAACAGAGAAACAGTCTAGCATATACCTGCCTGCTATTTCATCTCTCTTTGGCAAGATGAGATGGCCTTAAGGTGAGAATAAATGTTTCTTATAGTCATTACCAGGTTTCTTTTCACAGTATGCAGTGCCAGTCTCTGTGTAACAAGGTTTTGGCTCAGGGCCTGCAGTTCTGAGTGAAGATGCTGAAAATGAGCAACGGGCAATTTGAAAGGGCCTTTCTGCATTAAATACCCTCAGTACAGTAAAGGGCAGTGGACTGCAGTGTGTGCCCAAGGAGTGGCAGCTTTGGTGACTTGGCAGTGCTAGTTTAAAGGTTGGACTTGGTGATCTTGGAGGTCTTTTCCAACTGAGGCTATTGTATGATACTATGTTCTTCTCCTCACGTATCAGTATTGTGGGACTGTATCACACCTCGTCACCATCGTTTCACATCACACATGTTCATTTCCGATCTCTGTGATGTATTTCTGATCATGCAGTGACTAATCAGGAGCTTTCTCTAACCTCAGAAAGTGGTGAAGCTGCAGTTGGCAATACATGCAAAGCCACATGCTTCACCACCCAGAGCGAGCCTAGTACCTGGCCGACTACAAGAGCTGTTAGACTTCTTCATAGGTTAATTCATGGCTTCATAGGATTGTTTCTTCTGGTGTTTTAATCACACAACTTGCAAAGGAGGTGACTACCGCTGACCTGCAAGCTTGAATGTGCTGGAGGTGGTCAGACTGTATCCTGCCATCTCATTACACCACTGAGTGACAGCCTGGGAGAATGCTAGCATCCTGCCCAGGCTGCACCCTTTTGCGTAGTCAGATGAGCTGACAACTGTAAGCCAAGCAGCATATGTCAAGGATCCTTTTATTCCCCCCACCCCCCTCCGTACTTTCTCTCTTTGCCTTGAAAAATACATGTCTCCATTAGCATATGCCTCAGAGTGTTCAAATATGATCGAGACATTCTTTTGGAAGACTTGTCAGCCTTACATCTCCATAAATTACTGCTGGTTTCATTGCTTATCTCTTTTGGCTAAATTTCTCAGATTTGTCAAAGGTACATGCTTGACTGAAGTCATTTGCAATTTAAATGGTACTTACTTTAATTTAAATATCATCAGACTTATGGAGGTTTATTTAGTGTGTACGAAATGATGATCGAGCCAACACGTCAAGCCTCTCATACCAGACACTTAGTGCTCCCCACTGAGAATTTATCTGATCTGTGTTGTTCAATTTTGTGTTTTATTTCTTTTGTGTCAGAGAAATTTGTTGATCAAAAGTGCTGATTCATCTTTGTCTTTACTTTTCCTCATGCTCCAGAAGACTTCTGTTTCAATGTAAATGGGATTTTTGGTTTAGCTGGAGAGAACCAGAGAAAAATATGGGTTGATTTATCCCTGCATTGGGTAGTTCTAGCAAAACAAGCCTGAGTTTTCAATGTTAACTCATGATTTTTGCATGCCTGACTCAGCACACCAAACAGAGGCCTGATGCTTATCATAGGTGCCCCTAAGGTAGGGCTCTCTGAGTTGGCATTCGTATTTGAGAATGCTATAAGTCCTAATTCATTGCTTTTGACATTAGACATCAACCAGAAGTGACAATTTTTGCTACTTGCAGACTGAGGACCCTTCTAGGGAGTAACAACTCCATGTACCAGTACAGGTCAGGGGCTGACCTGCTGGAGAGCAGCTCTACAGAGAAGGACCTGGGAGTCCTGGTGGGCAACAAGTTAACCATGAGCCAGCAATGTGCCCTTGTGGCCAAGAAGGCCAATGGTATCCTGGGGTGCATTAGGAGTGTGGCCAGCAGGTTGAGAGAGGTGATCCCCCCCCCCGCTCTGCCCTAGTGAGGCCACATCTGGAGTACTGTGTCCAGTTCTGGGCTCCCCAGTTCAAGAGAGACAATGAACTACTGGAGAGAGTCCAGTGAAGGGCTACAAAGATGATGAGGGGAATGGAGCATCTCTCTTATGAGGAAAGGCTGAGAGACCTGTGTATGTTTAGCCTGGAGGAGACTTAGAGGAGATCTCATCAATGCTTATAGATACCTAAAGGGTGGGTGTCAAGAGGATGGGGCCAGATTCTTTTCAGTGATGTCCAGTGACAGGACAAGGGGCAATGGGCACAAACTGCAACACAGGAAGTTCCACCTGAACATGAGGAAAAACTTTACTTTGAGAGTGGCAGAGCACTGGCACAGGCTGTCCAGAGAGGTGGTGGAGTCTCCTTCTCTGGAGACATTCAAAATACACCTGGATGGAATCCTGTGCAACCTGCTCTAGGTGAACCTGCTTTGGCAGGGGGCTTGAACTAGATGATCTTCAGAGGTCCCTTCCAACCCCTACTGTTCTGTGATTCTGTGATCCCTGTAGTGTTGGTGAAGGTAGAGCAGAAAGAGGGTTAAGAATGACAAGACCATAATAGGTTAAACTGTTATCTAGTTTAGGGAGAAATCTTCTGGGTTTTTGTCTAACCAGAAGTAGGCTGAGCTTCCTATAAAGTTTATATCTTTCCTTACATCTCTTCAGGCAACAAATGCTGACCTTCAATGTCACGAAGTCTAAGGGAGCAAGTCTTTCTCATGAGGCAGGGCAAGGCAGCAAAGCAAATTGATTGACTCTGTTGGCTCTGCATTTGATATTCTGAATGGCAAGTTGGTTTCTATTTGAACCCTTGGATAGTGTAAGAGCATAAAACCCTCAGGCTCAGAGTTTATTTAGTATGGGTTTCTGATATGGGCATAAACAACCTATAGATCACACAAGTCAAATGCGTATTCCCGAAGAGACTTAGAATTAACCCAAACAATACCAGGGCTCTTGTGTGTCACATACAAAAGATGTGTGATTAAAACTAAAGACAAGGCTGGTAAAGCTTAGATCTGAAGTGATGTATCTGTAGCAGCAAGCAGAGGACTCTGAAATTCTCCTGCTTTGCAGCTGCAAGATATATGGAGAGTTTACTATGCTTATGGGACCTATGAGCATAATGGGTTTTTTTGAGGTTTCAGCAGTGCCTGATGCTCATCAGCAGGAAAATCTCATTGTTAAAATGAGGAAACTATTTCAGGCTACTGGTTCTGACCTTTTGAGTTGACATGAATAAAAGCCAGGTTAATGAAATGCATTGCTCCACTAGCAAGTTGGGAAAAAACCTTGTTGGCTGCTCAGAAAAACAGTAAATGCCACAGAGATTTATGCAGAGCACTGGTGTAACTCCAGAGTCATGTGAGTCCTCTATATGTAAAATACTGAATTTCTGTGGGGAAGCCACCACTTGGCTCTCATGAAGCCCACAGCCCCTGATGTCTCGGGGTGAGAGATAACAATAGTCATAATGATTGTGACTTGCTTGCCAAGAGACACAGTCCGTTTAGCATTCTTGCCTTTGTTTGCTTCAGAACCACAATCCTGAAGTGCAGTTGGGAAAACTGCATTTGACATGGGATTTTGAAGTATGGCATAAATCCTCCTGTACAAAGCACTTACATGTGTTTTAGGCTGGCCACTAGTCATCCAGCCGCTGAGGAAGAAGAGTTGGTCATTAATGAAAACACCTTAGAGCTGACGTTAAACCAATAAAACACACGGGTCCCTGTTTGTGTTTCCTGGGATCATGCAAGTGTTTGTACTTTAACAACTCCAATTCTTGCAATCAGTGATTTTTAAGCTCAAAATATTAATCTAAAGTGGGTATAAGATTGGTTTTGCACTTCAAAGTTAGTGCTTGACAAAGGAAACTATTTGTCGTTAAGAATGATTGTTATTTATTGGATTACTCTGTGATAGTGCTGAGGTGTTGGCTCTGCAGCCATGCAAGCAGCTGGACTCTAAAAGTTTCTCTAAAAGGCAATAGGAGTGTACTTGGCAACTGGTGTGTGCTTTGCATCCTATGTGCCTCAATGTTTGTGTGTAAATTGTACGCAAATTATGCTCAAGGAGCCATTTATCACCAATGTGCAAGCTAAGGTATTTGGTGCTGTTGCAAGCATCTCTACACCAGTGATAGCAGTCCTCTGCTAGTCTGGAGACTTGGGGACGCTTTTTTTTTGCCACTGTATCTCTTCGCTCTTCCTATTGTTTGTAGGCAAAATCCTTTTGGAGGAATCAATACTCCCAGCAGACTGTATCACTGGGGTGCAATACCAACTATCTCCAAGGCAACATAGGCTCCTGCTTTTACTGCATAGCAAGATGTCCCAGTACTTTAGGATCAAGTGATTTGTGGCTGGGACCTGGAATTGAAAAGATCTTTGTTGTCAGGCTTTAGCTCCAAAGAGGCTCTCTCCAGTCCAGAAACTAAAACTGGTTTTGTAGTTACTAAGTGTACTGCTACATGGGAGGGAAGAAAGAATTCAAGGGGGAATTTCAGGCTTCTTTCTCTGTGTGAGTCCCCACTGCCCTCCCAAATATGGGGAAAAGAAATGCTGTGGCAAGACCATTTTAAAGCAAACATGGTTGTTTTCTTCATACCCTTGCTTTCCCTGGGGTACAGTAAAATACATTTCTTTGGCTCAATTCAGTCTAAAACAGGCATCTAGTGCAGGTGAAGATGCCCTGGTGCATCACGGCTGGCCTGCAGCTGCTCTCCAGGAAAGCTAAGTTCTCCCATAGCTCCTTTGTTGCCCCTGTTGGCCCACATGAAAGTCTCTGATCTGCTAGAGTGTCTTGAATGACACTGGGTGCCCAGGCAGTGGTACTGAATCTAACCCCGTGTGTCCCTCCAGTCCCAGCTGCTCGAAAGAATCACAGAATAGCCTTGGTTGGAAGAGGCACAATGAATAAAAGCCCACAGATAAAATTTCATAGCGGATGACTCCTGAGGGCCATTAGTGAGACTAAAAAATCAGACTTTATAATACAAAGCAATCTTCCACCTGAACTGTGGGACAGCTACTGTAGCTGCACAATACGTTATTTAAAGCCTGTTTTATAATAGAATTTGGTATTGCAGCATGTATAATTTAGAATATATTAAAACCCATTTCATAATATATTTTAATCTCCAATGATGGGACAGTTTTGCAGGTTCTTTAATATCACTATGGCAACCTCTTTTAAAAAAAAAGTAGGACAATTGAGAGATACCAAGGACTGGTCAAGGAAAGAATAATGACACTTGTCAATTTGCATTCTTTCTTACCGTTTATTTTCTTCTCGGAAATGGCATCTATTCTGATATTTTTGCATGTGTTTTCAAGAAATTGCTTGCGACATTACTGAAATGTTGCAGCTCCTTTAACCTTTGGGGGCTCAACTTTGAAAAGATTTGTTTTCCACTGCAGTGCTAAATGACTTAGCCCATCTATGAAGATGATTACAACTCAGCAGCTATTGGTGGACTGGAAATATAGCTTCCATCAGATTTGCAATGTTTCTTAAAAATCAAAATAGTGCTTTATGAGTCCAACCTAACATGCTTAATTTAGAAAAATGGGACTTGTCTGTCATACTAAATGGCTGACTTTTTTTAAAAATCAAGCTGCTTGTTTTGAAGCCTACATTTTGACTAAACCTGTAAATGGCAATTATTCTTTTCCTCAGCAGTAGTCAGCAAAGCACATTCATCATTCATTACCAAAGAAGGAAAGAAAGAAGAAATTTCATTTCACCCTCCTTTCCAAGTGGTGGTGGTGCATCTCTAAAATGTCACTGCAATATCTCAAAGAGCTGGGATCAAAAAGCCTGAAGAAGCATGGATCACCATTTGCTTATCAGGTGATACATGGCTCATCCATGGAAGACTGATTTTTTTGGCATATTGCCAAACTCAGGCGATCTCTTCCTGAAGAGCAGACTTTTGAAGGCATCGTGTCTGAGGACCAAACACCATCAGTGTACCAGGTAGCTGTCTGAAATATGTATCTGTTGCTGAGTGTTATTCCTAGTCTAGTGTGTTCAAGTATTGCAAAAATACTTTTTGAGGATAAAAGTTTATGGCTGTAATGGTTTGTTTTCTGATATATATTGTCCAGCCACTGAGGGGATCTTCTGTCAAATACATAGGAGCTCCAGGCATGAGTTCCTGGTCAATGGGGAAAGACAATGCTGGAAACTGAGCTATGTAAGAGCTGACTTGACCTGTGTGTTTCGTACTTGGTTTTCTCAAATATCTAAGGCCTCTGCTATTCTAATCAAACAAATAATTCTCATCTCTCTTTTTGAGCAGCATTTTTTTTTGTGATCCTCAGTAAACTGATTTCCTTCAGCATCTAAATTATTCTTTCCCAGCTGAGTCTACCCCTTGCCTTCACAGGTTTTAACACTCCCTGCCCTTCTCCACCTTTTACAGAGTAGACGCTCTCTTTGACTGCTTCTTCTCCTTTGTGAGCTAAGGCTTCTAAAGTGCCTATTGGTACCCAGCCATTTTTCGGATGGTGGTAGGTCATGCAAACCAAGACCAAGTATTTGCTCACGCTAGTCATGGCAGCTGATATGAGACTGAAGGTAAGAATATATGTAAAATGTCTGGGGACATCCAGGCACTCATTTTTTCCTCAGTTTGTCCCAAAGCAGAACACAGATGTTGACCTTTACCTTACTAATCCATCTGCTTACCCAGGCTTTTGCTTGAGGGGTGATGGAAAATGAATTTCTGCCTATAGGGCAAATTCTAGGATGTATCCGTTACTGTGCCATTGACATTTGCTAGCAAATTCTTGCATTTTCAAAGTAATTTTGTTCATGTGCCCAGGGAAATTAACAGTGAACTGCTAACCAGATTTTTAAAAGCATTTCTGGAATGAAATGTCTTTTAACTCTTCCTATTTAAGTCATTGCTTGCATAAAGCTACTGATTACAGAAGAGCAGGAATCCTCTCAAGAAATAGGAGTAGTGAACTTGATGAGTTCCTATTGTGACTTTTTTTTTACCTTCTTCGGTTATAGAAAGCCTCGTGCCATAAGCATTTCTTCTGTAAGATGGGATCAAAGCCTAAAAATAGTGTTAGGATTTAATTTTTCCAGTTATAGTGCTCTTGCAACATAGCTTTTAAATGTGCAGCTCAAATCCCACAACTAGATACATAAACAGCAAGGAGACAGAATTCGTCATCTTCCGGTGAAGGAAAAACTTCCATAGGGATGGGAGTGGTGACATAAATAGCCAGTTTTGCATTGGCTCTGGTGCTCAGACTGCAGCTATAAGCCGTTATCTGTAAGAAAAGGCAACTTTATTAGGGAAGTGTATGAAAATGGACACATTTTGTCTCTTGGCAAGCAAGCTGATGCAGGCAAGCGTCTCTCCATTTTGGCTAACAGAGTGTCGGGGCTAAGGGGGTTTCTTGAAGGGTTTCCTCTCTTCTCACGTATACCTACAAGTGAGAATTACAACCAGCTGAGAGCAGCATCCCATAAGCCTATTTTCCTGTTCTTTATGGAAGATGAGTACTTCCTTATCCCAGGACCACTGGACCTGTTCATATCTGAAACCTTTAAAGTTTATGAACTGTGAAATTAGGTGACTAACAGACAGGTGAATCATTAGGCAGAATGCCACAAAGGCTGAATTCAAAGACCTCCTTGTTGCTGTTTCTTGCATCTCCCCATAGACAAACACATTTATTGCAGCACAGCGTAAGAAAAATACTCTGCATGGCACTGAGATCCCACCTAATTATAGGGGAATGGGATTTTCCCCAGGACATGGTGGATACCTAGTGTATCTATCCATTTTATTTCTCAGGGCATCAGGCCTTGTGCCACATTGAGGTTTGTGCACAGGCACGTAGGAGTTTTACTGTCTTCATTTTTCCTATGCTGGAGAAAAACTTTACAGCTTCTGTCTCTATCTGCAGATCTTTTTAGCTATTCCAGACTCTGTCCTGTGCAAAGTGGCCAAAACAAGCAGGGAGCAAGGAGCTGATTGGTTTCAGGTCCTCCTTCTGCAGGGGTATTCTGATTATAAAATCCTCCCAGCTGTTTTGAAAAGCTTCAGCATTCCCTTTGAGGAAGAGAAGTCGGACACAGTCCCAGGGACAAAACAAAACTCAAAGCAGCCCAATCAATAGCACTTCATTTGCTTACTGGAATGAAAACTCCACAAGTGATTTTGGAATGAAGACTCGGGGGACTTGACATTGCAGTTTTGCATGTGTCCTTGCTTTTAGATTTTACATAGGATGTGATTCAGGAGCATTGAAGTGGTCCTATCTTTAACAGAACTCCCCTCCAATTTACAACTTCACCAGTTATGTATTGTCACATGTGGAACAGGAGCTATGGCCAGGCTGTATATCTTAGTTAATTAAAAGGAACATCTGCTTAATATAATGCATAATATAAATGGTATTTCCTTTGTACACCAGGCTGAATGAAATAATATATTGTCTATTGACTTAAGTTCCTGCGTGCCTATCGAATAACCATCAAAGAGCAGACTTCTTGACATCATGCATGTCCCCTTGAGGCAACATAAAAAAAAAAAATAATTGTAAGCTTACATAGAGGCAGATGAGTCCAAAAGAGCAGAGGGAGATCTATACATTCCCAGAGTACAAACTCTTAAGTGGTAACAGATGAATCCAGACAGTATTTATAAAGCCCAGAGCTATTTCATAAACTACTTGGGCTGCAATCTGTATGGTCTGACTGAAAAACTGTCTGTGATAGGCCTGTTTTCCTGTCTTTATAGCAAGAATAATGTCAGTTCTTCATATACTTAGGAGGATGGGTGAACAGATACTGATGTTGTCGTCTAAATGCCTAATAGGAGTGAAATCAAAATAACACACTTGAATGGTGAAACTGTAAATGAATTAGGTAAATTTTTCTAGCTTCACGCAGCTAGAGCATTCTCGTCAGACCTGTCATATTCTCTGTTAATCTTGTTTGCATAACAAATATGTTGTTCTTTCTTTACAAAGCCTAAATCATGTGTGGGGCTTCCCAGGAGGACAAGTTAGATCCACAGTCAATAATCTGGGGGGTTCTTGGCTGTTAACTTCCCTGTTCCTTGCTGGAGGTTACTGCTGGAGATGCTGGGTAGATGTTGGGGGCAGGACGTCTGTTGGATGTCTTCTGCTATACTTCATTACTTTGGTGCATAGCTTGCAAGCTGAGAAAAGGGAGCTCTGCAGTGCTCTGCCACTTAGATTCCTGACTCCCATTGGTTAGGAATGTAAATGGGGGGGGATCCCACTGTGCTGTTTCCTGATCCAGTTTCACTCTTTCCTTTCCTTGTCTTTACCTGTGCTTTGTCTGTCAAATGGAGAAGTGCTAGGGCTAGGCATGGGTAGGGGCAGGGCCTCGGGCAAGCCATGCTGACAGCATGAAAACTATTGGCATGAACTAGAGAGGTCAGGACTACACGTCTCTCTGCCTAGATGGTTCATATAATTATTTTCTGTGCTTATCTGGCTTTACTCAACATGCAGCTGAGAAGAGTAGCTGAGCCATTTTAGACGATTTATTGCCTCAGACACAGGAGTGCAGGATGCTACCTCAGTAGGCTGCACTGTGTTTGCTCTTCTGATGCTGGAAGCAATCATCTTTGCTCTCAAAACCAAACATTTCCAACTGCCTGGCTTTAGGGTTCCACTTTAATCCTACGTGCTAATATGCTGGTTTACCGTATTAATGCAGATTAGCTGAATATAACTTGGCACATCAGGATTTTCTTCTCTTCTTACGCATTATAATCTCTTTGCTTTGGATCATGTTTATTACATACTGAGATAATAGGTTTAGTGCTTTTATGACCTCTGTAACATGTTATTTTTGTGCTTCCACTCAGAGCTACTCTTGCTTACCTAACCTTTCAGCCAGTAATCAGTCCGGCACAATTACCCCGGGCGTACTGGCAGACATTTCGAGGACTCTCTTGGGTTGAGTCCCACTGCAAATCTGCCACAAACAAAACAGGCATTTGATCTTATTAATTTTTGTATATTAATTTCTTTCATTGCAGCTGCAACCAACTCAAGAGCCTTCTTCAGCCCTTACCCTTGGGCTCCTTCCCAGCTGCTTTGTTTAGGATGCAGCGTATGACGTTTGAGGGCTCACTAAGCGAGGCTGATAGAGACCCTTCTCGGCTGCCAAAGCATTTAAGTCCACCTTAGAGGGCTGTTGAAGGGGTTCTACCAGCATGGGCCATGTGGGGAGGACGGCTTGTGTTTATCTTGGTTGCTAATAGGCTAGTTCTACTGCATCCATATGTGTTGCTGCTGAGTGTTGCATAGCTCAGTAATCTCCCTAATCCTCTGACCAAATGTCTGAAGGCATTGGGAAGCCAGAGGTGTTAAACTTCAGAGGTCCACACAGAGTCTGCTTGCTTAAATGCTGCATATTTGTGGATTCCTGGGGCCTTTCTTCTGGTCAGCATCTGTAGTCTTTCCATATCTTTGAATCTGTTAATTCTCCTGTTTGCTTCTGTCTTTGTTTTTCTTCCCTCAACTTTGTCCTTTCTGTGTCTTCCCAAGGATGGTGCTCACAGCCTGCCTTTTCTCCTCCTCTTCTACTTATGGGATCTGAAATTACGCAGTCACAGCCAGCACTTCCATTATTTTTTGGCAGAGCTTTGCCTGTCCTATGTTTTGGGTGGCAGATACTCAGTGGGAGCCTCGCTATGCTGCTGGGGGTGGTGAGCGGTGCTGCTGTACCCTGCATTGTTCCTGGCTGTGGTTTAGGACCTTTTTCCCTGTAGACCTGCCACTCATGCTGGCCTAGCTAAGAGCAGTTCACCCATCTCTTTGCAAAAGTGCTTTCAGAGGGGAAAGCTTGACGTGTCTCTGATACAGAGCAGGAGTGAAGATGAGGGAGTCAGCCTTACTACAGGCAATTAATTCTGCTGCTGACAGTGAGCCCATGTGCTCCTTGTTCTAACTTTCTCCTCTCTGAAGATGACTTTTGCAAATGGATGGAGATTGTCAAAGCCTGTAGCTTCAGATACTGTGCCACCTTTAACATCGCAGTGAGAGGAGTCTCTACCATCTGTCATCTCTGGAAAAATGGCAGCATTACCATTGCCTCTATGTTCACTGGATTAAAACATGACATCAGAGGCAGTCTACAACTTCTCTCTGGTTTATTTGCAAGGATTTTTTTCCCCCTCTTTTGCACTTTGCTTCTGTTTAGGAGATAATGAGGGCTACCATATTCCATGTGGCTTTTATCGGGAAACAGTGCTCTTCAGCAGACTCACTAAAATAACGGATGGCCTCAGATGGTTAACTATGTCTCAAACTTTCTTGCTGCCCAGCAGCAGGAAAGCTTTTCGACATGGGATGTGGATAGAGGTATAGTCTTACAGTGACAGTTCTTCTACCATATTCTTTAAGACATCAGGCATTAAATGGTGTGTTGATACCACCAAACCTAGACGAACTGTCTGCTTAGTTTAGCTCTGTGGCACGATCAGTTTGGCTATTGGGAGTGGATGGATTTTGGACTGGAAGGACAACAGCAATTCGCTAGATGCACGGGAGTTGCAGTGGAGTTTGTGAGGCATGTTGAAAATGTGGCTGAGGGAAGGAAAAAGAAATCTCTCATGGAGGCTGTCATGATTGAAGGGAAAAGAACCTGGGCTCACCAAGCCCTTCAAGCTATGCTGTCAAAGAAATGCATGTTCTGGTTAATCCATCACTTCTGATGACAAGTTGCATATGGTGAACTGCTTGAAACGTGCTTCCTTTGTCCAGATTCTCATTCCTTAAAAGCTGGCTCTGAAAACTGTATTAGTAATATAAGAGGCGGCTTCTGCTATTGAAAAAATATATAAAGCACAAGTCTATGAAATACATATGTTTAGTTTAATGGAGTTTAGCTTTCCTCATATAATCTGGGTCAGAATTCCAGATAAATTTGGTAGTCCTGACAGGGTCTGGCCATTTGGGAGCTCAGGTCTCATTTAGACACAGACTAGATATTAGGAGCTGCTGCACTTTTGGCCCTTTAGACTTCCCTGGAGGTAGTGGTATGGCTGAGCAGTTGCAAAAACTCAACTATTTTGTTACCTTACTAAAAGTACTCATTCAGTCATGAAGTATACAGTAGCTGGCACCCAGATACATTATGTAATATCTAGTTTAATTAAAATCAAGACTTGTTTTCAAATAGATATTAGTAATAGAGAACCAAAACCAGATGACACAGTAGGATATGTGCGAACCAGGTTCTTTGGGAAATCCTATGCAGGGTCTCAAAAGTGTTTTTAAGACTTTTCAGTTTACTTGACTATTTCAAGTAGCATTGGAGATGAGGTCCTCTGACCTTGTTTAGAGTGGGTTAGCCTGTGACACATGAGACAAAGTCCGTTTTGCTGTGGGAACTGAAGGAAAAGAACTGTAGCTTGCAGCTCTTGCAAGTCAATCCGTTTTTCTGTGTGTGCGCAAGTGCCTTATACATACCTTAGTACAGCTGAGCCCCAGTCCCTACCTGGAATAATTCAAATAACAACAGGTGCCTACTTATAGGTTGTATTATAAGGAACTGAAATTACTCACGTGGGTAACATTAGAGATCAAAGCTGTAAGGAAGTGTGTGTATGACCAGGGACTTAGCTTTTGATGGGTGCTTATGAACTGTAAGGAGCATCTGCTCTTGGTGGGTAGCAATTTCTTTTCTATATTGAATATTGAAGTGGGTTATCATACCGTGGAATGGGTTTCCTTCTGCCTTTCATCTCCATGGCATTTTTCCCTTCCTGTTCTGATTTCATACGAATTGAACAGTCATGATGAAAGAGCTGTAGGCAAGTACGTACAGAAACAATTTAGCTTTGTATGGTGTCAGAAGCCATTATGAGAAATAAAGTTTTGCAGGTTTCTACTTAAAATCATAGGTAAAGAACTCTGATGTGCCAAGTCTGGGCAGCTGCATAAGGTGTATCAGAAATGTCAACCAGCTGTCCTCCCAGGTGCATACGGCTCACTTGACGTGCTGACATGGCCAGTGTGAAAAATTAAGATTTTTCAGAAATGAGCCTTTAACACTGTTTATTCTCAATAAGAATAAGTTCCTGGCCCTCATGATTGCAAGAAGTGCCTTTCAGATGCGGATCAAGAGTAAAGGATGTCCCTCAAAGCAAGCCCCCTCCTCTCCTCCTTTGAGGGTCCAGAGCTGATGGCTATACTTCAAAATGAATTCTAAAAATCGGCAAGATTTGTATGCCTGTCTTGTTGCTGATTCTGTGTTTGTTGGTTAAGGAGCTTGGGAAAGATGTGTATGCTGGAGGTGTGGGTGCTGTTGGGGCTTGCAGCCATGAACTTGTAGCAGAAAGAGTTTACTGTGTCCTTTTCTCCTCTCTGTTTTTCATTTCGATATAGCTTCTTGGATCGAGTGGTGTTATTCTTTGTGCATCACTGTGGGGTGGTGAGGGAGTCAGAGTCTGTCTTCAGCCACGCATTTGGTAGCTGAAGGCAACAATCCCCCTTGAGGCTTCTTGGCCTCAGACTATGTAAAACCTACCTCCAGATCCCCAGTTGCTTTGGTGGCCCTGTGACAGGCTTGTGCTCTCACCCCCCCTGCAATAGCCCCAAGAAAGCCAGGCACTCTTCTCCTTTTCTCCCTCAAGACTCCATGCAGAAGAGAAAACACCTCTGGAGGCTCCAGGGCTAGGGAGAGGGACAGTGCAGGATTGGGCAGAAGGACTCAAGCTACACTTAAAATTCAACAGTTCTTTTATAGATGTGCAGGCCTGCTGTGCTAATACATCCCTTGTGTGCCCTGCTACCTTTGTTGGAGGTCAGTCAACCTTCATAGGTTCAAACTCATCTTCTGGAGAGTCCATCTCTATTGGCTTCTTGTTATCACAGAATCACAGAATGTTAGGGATTGGAAGGGACCTCAAAAGATCATCTAGTCCAATCCCCCTGCTGGAGCACAATTACCTAGGTCAGGTCACACAGGAACATGTCCAGGCGGGTTTTGAATGTCTCCGGAGAAGGAGACTCCACAACCTCTCTGGGCAGCCTGTTCCAGTGTTCTGTTACCCTCACTGTGAAGAAATTCTTCCTCACATTTATGTGGAACCTCCTACGTTCCAGCTTGCACCCGTTGCCCCTTGTCCTATCACTGGATGTCACTGAGAAGAGCCTGGCTCCATCCTCATGACACTCACCCTTTACATATTTATAAACATTAATAAGGTCACCCCTCAGTCTCCTCTTCTCCAAGCTAAAGAGACCCAGCTCCCTCAGCCTTTCCTCATAAGGGAGATGTTCCACTCCCTTAATCATCTTTGTGGCTCTGCACTGGACTCTCTCAAGCAGTTCCTTGTCCTTCTTGAACTGTGGGGCCCAGAACTGGACACAATACTCCAGATGTGGCCTCACCAGGGCAGAATAGAGGGGGAGGAGAACCTCTCTTGACCTACTAACCACCCCCTTTCTAATACACCCCAGGATGCCATTGGCCTTCTTGGCCACAAGGGCACACTGCTGGCTCATGGTCATCCTGCTGTCCACCAGGACCCCCAGGTCCCTTTCCCCTACACTGCTCTCCAGCAGCTCAGCCCCCAACCTGTACTGGTACATGGGGTTGTTCTTCCCCAGACGCAAAACTCTACACTTGCCCTTGTTGAATTTCATTAAGTTTAAGTTATCTTTCACATGACAACCATCACATCATTTAGCCCATTCTTCAGGCTTTGTGGCACACCATTTGATGTTCGAGCACACCTGATGCACCATCCCTGCCTATGCTTCCCTGTTCCAGGCCTACTCCAGGAGCAAGAGATGTGGTGAGTTGGAGGCCAACCTGCAAAAAAATTACAAGAGAGTGAGGCAGAAAACATTGCTTTGGATCAGTAGATGACATACTCCTGTGTTTTCTGCAGCTAATTATTTCAGAATCTAGCAAATAAGAACTTAAGCAAAGCCTGCCTCTGTTGCCCTGATTTTTGCCCCAGCAAAAGCAACTGCAAGGCAGGAAGGGACCCAGGTAGCTGCCGGAAGGATTTGGTGGGAAATGCCCAACTATTCCTCCAGAAGAGAGGATGCATGGGGGACAGGGTAAAGCAGGGAGAACAAAGCACTTAGCTTGACAACTGCATTTCATTCCCATCCTGCATGGTCCCAAGTGGAAAGATAAGAAACCACTGTTTTTCGAGACATTGCTGACAGCTCTTGCCAGGAAGGACTGGATTGACTTTTTACTGGCACCTTAGCTTTTTTGATCAATAGGCTCACAAATGGGAGGGAGTTAATACTAATCTTTTCTTTTCCTTTATTTATTTTTTTTTTTTTGTGAGTGCTTTATTTTAATCAATTTTTTTGTCTTATTAAAAAAAGAGTAGTATAAATGCTCAAGGATTAAAATAGCTTCCTTAGTACAACAGTTTGGATTTGTCACTTCAAAAGCAGTTTCTTTTGAGGTACATGAATGCTGGATTAAAGCTTTATTCCAGGCTGGTAATTAAAAGGGTAAACCCCATATACAGCATTACAGCTCTAATGTGACTGGAAGAGGATTGCTCATTCGAGCCCACAGGGATTTCTATTATGGCTTTGGGGACTGATAACCACCCATCTCATCGTGAATCCTATTACGGCAGACACCAAACCATACAGCATCATGTTACAGCTCTCCATTGGCATGATTTTGAGCAGCTGCCACCTTGCACGAAACTGAGGATTCACATTTTCCCCCCGCCAGACAAATGCTCGTGTGGATACACTGGTGTAAGCCCAAAAGACAGCTGCATCTGACAGAGCGCCATGATTCCTGCCTGTAGATCAGGTTCATCACATGTATTTAGTGGAGGAAAACCACACCTGACAGCCCCCAGACTGGGGCTGAGTTACCCGACTCCTCATTTCCCAGCACAGGCCACCAAAGAAAGCTAACTATCAACAGGTTCTTGCTGGTGGCTAGTGCCTAGGAGACAAGGAAAAGCTGCTCCTCCTCCATTTACTTGCTTAAACACCTCAGGACTTCACTGGATGTGATCTGTGAGGCTTGGCCTCCTGTGGCTTGCAGAAATACGGTACCAGAGGCTCATCCATCTCTAGTTTGTAATATTCACAGCAAAACAATAGAATTTTTAAGTACATATTGTGTTTGCCTAGATATTGATAAGAATCTGTCACCACTCACTCTTATGTCACAGAACATACAGTTTTAGGGCGCAAATACAACTTGGCCCTGAGAGCTGAGACCAGCCGGTATGTTTACTGCACCTTCACCTAAATTGGCAAGGCACCTTTGTATGAAAGAAAAAAAATAAATCAGAAAATGGAAAAAACTGACAAAAACATTGCAAGCCCTGGGTAAATGCCTTCTGACACCACAGGACCGTCCCTTTGAGAGTAACAAGTCATTTTTACCTATTCCCTTCTGAGTGGGCTGAGGCCTGAATCCTTCCTGCCTTGTCCTGCTGCAATAATTACAGGTATTCCCCATCTGCCTCCCTGGGCTAATTGCCAGTTAAGGCCAGCTGATGTCCCCCACAAGGGCAACAGAGGCAGGCTTTGCCTAAACTCGATTTTTATTTACTGGACGTGGAAATAACTAGTTGCACAGAACACAGGAGCATGTCATCCACTGATCCAAAGCAATTTTTTAAAAATCAAGATGTGTATTTTGACTTGTGTTGTTGGTGCCACACACCACTGTAGTATGTGAGTATGGATGTTCTTAAATGGATTTTTCTGGTTTAAGTCTGGTTTTGTCAGCTCCAGTGCTGAGAATTGTACAGTTTTAGAGTGTCTGTAGGCATTGAATTTCCAAAGCATCTTGACTTCAATGGTCATAGTTGACCATATTTTCAAAAAATGTAAATAATCTTTCTTTTTTTACAGCAAGTACAGTTACCTTGTTGGAAAAGCTGATCTGTATACAATAAAAATGGTCATTTGAGAAAATTTCACCAATTTCCTTATTTCCATGTTACTTAGAGCAGTTAGGCACCCAGACATTTTCTGTAAAAGCTGTAGTCCCTCTCAAGCAAGGGTTTATCTACATGAAAACTGCTCTGCATCAACTTGAACTGATTCAGATGAGGTTGTGCCTTGCAAAAGGAGACAGGGCTCCAGTCTGACGAGGCTGGGAATGGATGGTTTTGGGATGGCACTCTGTGCCAGTATATCTGAAATATATCTGTGCATGTTTTGGGTGGCATGGGGATGCAGCTCTTTGGGGCTATGGATACCTTTTGCTTTTTGTGTTTTTAATGTGGCTAGTCAGTGTGCTTGTAATAAAAGCCAAATCTGAGCACTCTCAAGATCTGTTCTCAAATATAGAAATCCATCATATGAAAAAAGGCCCAATCTCCTCTCTTTCTGTGTTATTTATTGCTCCTTGTGCCCTCAATTCCCTGAGATACTGAACATATCTCATACACAAAATAATAGCCTTCCATCAACTTACATAAATGGAAACACATTATGTAGCAAGTGAGTACCTTGCTGGGGCAGGTGACAAGAAAGCTTAAGGAATGGAATTTTGGGCCACTGTTCTGTTACTGTAATAAGCTTTTTGCTAATTTGAGATTTTTATGCAGTAAATTGCTGAAATTCCAAAGTCATAATGTTATAAAGAGTTTGAAATATTTGAAGCCATCAGAACTGCTTCTATCCTGAGCAATTACAGTAGAAAGCTCTAGTTATTGTGTCTGGCATCTGTTGTGCAAAGTAGACGTCGTAAGCACTAGGTCTGCATTTCAGCACTTGTGTTACAGGGGAGAAGAGCTGCCTTTGCATTTAGTCTGTATTGCCCCCACTTAAGAAGTAGGAGCCCTGCATCTTGCTTAGCTCTTGAACACAGAAAGTGACTTTTTGGTGCTGGTCATCTCAGGTCTAAAAAGATCCTTGGGAACTTGCCATGCAACATGACTGTAGAAAAAGATCGTGTCAGACTGACTGACTCTTTTCCTCTCATCTTCCTCTTGTGTTTATCAGGTCATTCGAAGCCATCTATCTACTTAGTTGTCACTGCATTGACTCTTTGCTATTAAGGACCATTAATATTGTAAGAGCCATACACAGTCTGCGTAGCCTTGCACTTTGGGGGAATAAGCCAGAAGGCCTCTGTTGAAGCTGTACGTTAAAGTCAAGCAATGGAAAAGGAAATAGCAATGTGCTTGTGTGACTGTTGTGGGTATGATCTTCTAAACAAACCCCCAAAAAGGCTTTTAAGTCAAAAGTGAAAATTCTGCACAGACAAATTTGACTCTGATTTCCCTAAAACCTCTTTGTACCCTTCTGGAAATATAGACAGTACTGAAAATGAGATCTGATTGCAGTTTTTTACTCCTTTCTCTGCTCCCTAAGAATTAAGAAAGACTGGTGCTCGTTGAGTCTGGTGGGACCTGCTGGGCACCAGCTACTGCACGATCCTGTTGCACAGGTTTCTGAGAGCTCATCAGGCTCAAGATATGAAGAAACTCTGTGCTGTCCCAAAGGTGGATGGCAGAAGTCACCACCATCCATCTGGCTTCCAAGAAGCCAGCCCTGCCCTTCAGGCGGGAAGTCAAGGACTGCGGGAAGTGTTGACTGTTTGGTCTGTAATTAAAAGAAAGGTACTTACAAGAACCTATTCATATCCTTTATGATCTCCCCCAGGATCGTTTAACTGACTAATTTGGACAGCCCAGACAACAAATGAGGACTTGGTCTCCTCTCTTTCTACAAGTCTGTAAACATAATCCTTGATTGATTGGCCTCTAATACATCAGACCTAAATGAAAAATTAATTAGATCGGCTGCAGCCCTGAAGTGAGCACTTTACCACTTTGTTGTTTTGTCCATTTGATCCTTTCTTTTTTTGATTTATGGACATAGGAGAAAGGGGGGAGAAAAAAGAGGAGGAAAAAGAGGTTTATACTGGATGTCACTTGAAGTCAAGCGGGTTTATTGGAAGCTGAGCTCTGCTCAGCCAAAAAGCAAAATGAGCTGCAACAGCAGTGGTATCTCCCTGATGTGTGCCATAGAGCTGGGAAGGTCCAGAAGGAGCAGATCCTTTCTTCAAAAACTATGCCCTATGTAAAGCCCTCACTGGTTTTGGCAGTCTGGATTTCCCCTGGTGGTGCTCATGGCTCCAGTCTCCTGCTTTGCGTGCTCCTTCCCTTAGATTAATTTTTTCTCCTTGAAATTATAGGGTGGGTACTGTGGATCTGCCTTTGAAAAGGCCAATAAAAATATGTTTTGTTGGAGGTGGCAAGGATTGCTATTGCTGATTTTTATGAGGAGTGCTGTAGGCTGTGAGAGCTCACCAATATGATTTTGGTTTGTCTTGGATAAATCTTCTGACTTTATTGAATACTGCATCATCTAAACACTAGGTAAACACACTACAGGCACCGTGCTTAATAATCTCAAAGGGTGAAGTCTACCTCAAGGTGAAAAATAAACCAACTGCTTTCTAGGTTTGTAAAATATTGTCGCATTTGGAGTGGAATTAGATGACTTGCTAAATACTTTTTAAAATAACTCGATAAACATAGAGAAGAACGGAAACAAAAAAAATCTGAGCTTGACATATCCAAAGGCAGAAGGCAAGAGAACAGCATATGGTTAATCAGAGCTAAATTTTGCCAAAGCCCGAGGCCCAGAAAGGTGGTTGAAAAGTAGCAGTATATTAAAAACAAACCAGTCTTATGGCCAGGAGGAAATAATGTGACTCTAAAGTGAGGCGCAGTTGAAATGAGAAACTTCTGTTGTCTCAAGAGTTATTAAAAGCGAGAGCAGAAATTAAATCGAATTCCAGAGAGCAGATATATGGGTGGATATGAATAAATGGTTGCCTTAGTGTGGCTTTATCCCGAAGCTGGAAGCCAGGTTTGAAAGATATGTTTTTGTTGGTTGTTCTTTTTTTGTAAATAATGTAGGAAATCCAGAAAAAAAATCCCATTTGAAAGGAATTACTTTGATATAAGCAATGGTGGTCTATTTCAGTAAAACTTTTAAATGAAAAATTAAAGTTTTTTGCATGTGTGATGTTTCAAGGCTTTGCTGCTTCCAGAAAGCTCTTCATCAGCTGCTCGGACACAGGAGACCAATATGCAGCATACTCAGGCTGGAGTCTTGATTTCCTGCTCTGCAAACTCTTTCTTTACAAGCTGTCCCTCCTGCTTTCTTCCTCACTCTCTCTTTCTTTTCTTGATTTTACGGGATTCAGCCCCAAAGCACTATCCTGAAAACTAGTCTGTGTGGGTTTGAGGTAGAAACTATATTGTGTCCATGTGTGCGCGCATAGTTTGTGTGCAACGTATTAAAATATACTTTTAAAAAGGCTTAGTTATTCTGAGTTCACCTGAGTGGAGGGAGAATCAACAAAACCCAGGTTTTTTTCCATTTCCAGGTCAAAGCCTCCGGAGGTAAGCCAGGCAGAGAGGAGACTTCTGCCAGAATTTCCACAGTCCTTACACTGATTAATTAGGAGGCTGGTGCCAGCTCAGGGGGGCTCTACCTCACATCTTGGAATCAAAGCTTTCAAAAGGACTCTCCTTTTTTTTTTTTTTTTTTTTTTTTTTTTCTGCCACAAAAGCAAATTTCACAACTGTGGTATTTTTCCCCAAAATGGAAGCGCAGGTTTTTCTCCAGCTGGAGCATGGTGCAAGCCAGCCTCACTCACAAGACAAGCTGGAAAATGCTCAGACTTCAAGCAGTGGGGCAGGTCAGTACCCGCAGGAAGCAGAGCTGCTTTAATGTGCACAGATTGAGTGCATGTGTATCCAGTAGTTGGCTTCAAATATTTTCTTCTGATTTTCCAATTTGATTGCTGAATTTGGATGGGAAGTGTCCATGGCGTGGTTTGTAGAGCAAATCCCAAGATTTCCAGTCCTAAAAGGAATTTTCCTGACTTCAGTGCAGGCACATGGTGCCGTGTTTCATATGTAATGTGTAGCCTTACCTATATTTCAACTAGTTTGGTTATCTTTGAAAAGGATAATTTCTGTTCCTGTTACCCTAATGAGATTCTTCCTTCCACTTCTGGCAAAAATAATGTGGCACAGTCAGGTTCCTGGTCCAATTTTAATGCACCTTCTCACCTGGGTATTTTCTGCCCTATGATGCCGTGGTGAATTTTAGTGGGACTATTCACAGGTTTCCTATGGGCTCCCCCACTTTATTATCCTAATGATGATCTTTGAGAGTTATAAATGAGACTGGAGCGGGAAAAGAGAGCTGTTTTGCCCAAAGCCATTTTCATGTTTGACAAAGATCATGCCTTACCTAAAATGGTACAGTATGAATGCCCTCCGGCTGGTTTCAAGACTGAAAGGGGAACAGGTATGGGCATTACTGTGCATTTCCTCATTACAAGTTCAGATTTGTGTCCCTTTGACTTTTCTCAAAAATTTGCTGTTTCCAGGGCAGCAGTATCTGAACACCTCTGTGAAATAAATAACAGCCCCTTCTCTGGATGGGAAAGTCCTGCCTGTGGTAAGGATAACAAACTCATACCACAGCTGGACTGGGGAGGCCAGATCTGCAGAGGGTATTCGGCACTAGAGATTTGATGGCTGTGTGCCTGCAATTACAACCACTGTTGTGTTGGCCGGGATTTTCCAAGGAACTTACAAGTCATGTGTCTATGACATCTGGCTATCGAATGCCATTAAGTTGTGCAGAAAAGCCCTTCATCCTCTCTATGGCTGCAGTAACACTTCTAAAATTTGGCTGTATCACAAGCTAGCAGAGGCAATAGCATTTTTCTTTCTGCTTGAGAGGGTGTACATAAACCATTACATTTTCCTCCCTTTGCATGTCTAGTCAGTGTTCCTCCTATGATCCTCATCGGTTGTTGCCACAGCTTTTCAGAGTTTATTTTATGTTTATTTCAGTAATTTTGGTGTTCTTTCTTTAAGAAAACAGCATGAGAGATACTCTTAGGAGCAGTGCAGAGAGCACAACTAGCAGTGGCCATGATTCCTGCTCCTCCATTGCAGACTATTATTACTACATTGCTGGCTGAGACAGGGCAAGCTACTACTAAAAAAAAAAAAAAATCACTGAGTGAATAGTTTAACACTTTCCATTTTCAGTGAAAACTACCAACATTTTATTTTTCTTCAAATGCTCATTTTCTTTAAGCTTTCATTTTCTGCAGATTGTCTTGGGGGGAAAAGAAATATTTGTCATAATCTCTTTTTCTGCTTTTGGGTGCTTAGTCCTATCTCTGGAGCAAATACAGGTAGGGGGGAAAAAAAGTGATGCAACTTTTAAGTAAATACATTTAAGAATCTACCACTGAGACTTCTTTTATAAGTTTTCAGACATTATCAAATGAAGCCATTAGCTTTTGAAAAGGAGTAAAATGAAAAATCTTTGAAGTTAGAAAATTGTCTTGGCGAGTTAGCTCTGTGAGAATGGAATGGCTTAGGGTTTTTTGGTGGTGTTTGATTTTTGTTGGTTCTATTTTCTTTTTACAAACAGGAAAATAAATGACATATTGAAACTTTAACCTGACCAGATCAGCATCTGAGAGCTCAGGGTGAAAAATGATGCCTCTTAAAGTCAATGTCAAAGTCTCCACTGATTTTAGTGGAGTTATGATAAATCCTTGTTGAAAATGACACATTGCATTAAAGTAGACTCAACTTTTCGCCTTTTTTTTAAAAAAAAAGTAATATATTTCATGAGCCTTATATCCTGTGCTTCCTCTCCCCTCAAAAAATTCAACTTTCGATGAGAAACCTGGATCTGGCAATCCTTTATGCATTATATAGCTGTAAGCTTTTGCAGTATTGCATTGAGAGCACTAGACCAAATCAGATACTTTGAATGAATTCTATGCTTAACTTTTGGGGTGACTGGGACCACATAAGAAATTTTATGAACTCTCTGTCTTGCAAGTAGTTCTATCATTTTTAGCTTAACTACTAAACAGTACGAAGTGTGGAAACTATTTCTTTGCTGCTATCTGAGAAATATGTTGGCATCAGGAGTGTGTGTTCAAGTAATAATAATCAAAGGGCTGGTTATTCAGCTGGTATTCCTGTTAATGATACTAAACCCGTTTCTGAGCTGGTGGTTTATTGCTTGCTGGATGGAGAAAATGAAGTTGGCGCTTCAGCCTTAGAAAGGGCAGATGGAATAGTCCATAGATTTGGGTTAGAGGTACAAATGCAGACAGGGCTGCATTAGTGGTGACAACGTTCAGCAGGAATATTACTCTTTCCTGTTAGCTGCAACACAGGCAAATATGACTACCTGCCATGCAGGGCGATACTGTACCTGAAGGACAGAGGGGAAAGAATTAGTAGACTGCCATTTCAGACCCCTTTGGCTCTTCAGAAGTGCTCAGCATTGAGCAGCCACCATGCTGAGCACCAAGAACTGTGAGGATGCAGCATCAAGCTACATGAGCTTCAAATGGGGACTGACATCATTTAGGAACATCTCTGTCTGACTCCTGTGTTGAGCTGGTTTAGGAATCTGTGCCTTTAAACGCAAAAGTTTTTGACTTGCATGTTGATCTGATTATTTCAAGCCTGTAAATAGCTTTTATGATGCAGCTTGGCTACATTATTTATTCCAGGTTTCCATTTCACTTCTATCTTGGCTTATTTTATTACAGGGAACGATACAGCCCAGAGGATTTTTCTTCATATGAAAGGTGTCGATACTTTCCTCGTGAAATGTAGTCTATATCTGATGGAAATGGGCTCAGCCTACAAGGGAAATATTCTGAAGGCAATATCAGCATTACGAATCTCTCGTTGGTCTGGAATTGGGTAGGACCCAATCCTGCGAACGTCCTCATGAATAGTTTACCTTGAGTTACAAAATTCCTCTCAATTTCAGTGAAGCTCCTTTAATGTAACATGCCTAAGAGTTTGCAGGATGGGATTTTAGGCTTTTATTCGGCATAGCACCTAAGCGAGTGCTTAAAATTATGAATAGGCTTGTATGCAAGGTGAAGCATTTGCTCTCCCTTGCCAAACCAGGATGGTTTTTAGTCCCTTTCTTGTATCAGAGGCCTCGTCCTCGATTCAGGCCAGATAGCTGGGGTCTTCTGCCTGTCTAAATTTAATAAGGCTGCTGGCAAGTGGGACGTTAAGATCAAATTGTAAAAATCAGAATCCAAGCTCGTAATTAGCAATTAACAGCTGGTAACAGTTATGACAATGGAGCAAATAGTAAGTGCATTAACTTATTAATAGCTCATTTTGTGAGTTTCAGGTCACTTTGTGCAACGGTTCTAAAGGCTGGCTTTGGCAAACCGTGTTTCTGGTCAGTGCCTGATGTGCTGCTTAAAATGGATTATGGTTTTCTATTCTGACTTTCCTCACCCTGTTAGCAGAGTGGGACTGTTTGGGACCTTATTGCTGAGGATAATTTCTTGAAAGGTCAAGGAAAGGAAGAGTTGAATTAGCAGCCTGACCTGCCAGTCAGAAACGCTGTGCTTCTTGCAGACCAGTCATGCATATGAAGCCTTAAGTCTCTTTGCCTCTACTTGAAAATAAGAACTTGGAGGTGCCAGCTTTGTAAAATGGAGTAATTTTGCCTTCTAAAGCAGCCAATAATGAGGGGAGGCAGAGTAATCACCAAGGGTCTGCAAAGGCTTAATCTACAAAATATTCTGCTTAATTTTGATATCTTACCTGTTTCAAAAATGCTTAAATAATATCCCATGTCATTTTCAGACAGGATTTTTTAAGTTGTAAAGAAGACAATTGCCTTGACCTACCATTGCTGGTGTTCATTGCCTGCAATTCTTGCAGGAACCTCACCTGGATAATTTTTGAATTGTTGCCAAAATGCCAAAAAATTAATATCTTCCTGAGTAATTTCATATCCTGATCACTTGCCTTGTTCTGATAACTTCCGTTCCTGGTTTAGAGCAACTATCCCACAGTACATTTGAAGAAATTTGATTTTTATTTCTAGGCAGGAAATGGTTTTGGGGTGTAAAATTTGTCGTTTAGTGTTTGCAGCAGGAGGAGCACAGAAATAGGGAGTGCTTCCTTTGAGGGCTGGCTAGCAGATGGTTTCTCTCCAGCAAGCTGTTTGTGGCCCATATTCTGAAGGCTCATGCCATTGGTAGTATCAGCCTCGTCCTGTCACCCACTTTGACTACGTTATGTTGCAGGTTGCCATCAGATAACACTCAGTGTCCCCCCATTCTCGGTCCTGTTTTTTTGAGCTTGGATTAAAGCAGTGTAGCCATTTTGCTGGATTTGGTCCTGGATCCCTGTCCCATGTGACAGCCAGAGATTATCTATCTGATATGTCTGGAAGAGGGGATGGAAATGCTGGGCTTGCCCTGCACCCTGCTTGCTGAGTGTGCTGGAACAGATTTTCTGTGGGACTTTGCTGAAACCTGCTGCCATGCTCAGCCGCCATGTGCGAGAGGATGAGGGTGGGAGCACACAGCACCTTGCATGGCCACAAGCCCACTCAGATTGAGGCAGGAGTAGTGCCAGCAGGTTGGGGTACCCAAAATATGGGCAAGAAGAAAACAGGCAATACAAGCTGAGTGCCGGATTACTGACTTACCTAGAATGACTAATATCAAAATAAATGCAAATCTTGAGTGTAATCACTGACCTGATATGTCATGCTTACTTAGTGGATAGGAAGAAGAGAATATAGCACTAACAACAACTGTGATGCAGTCATTGAGTACTTCAGTTTGAGACATTTTTCCAGTGGTAATTAACATATTTAACTTATTTCTAAAGATTTACAAACATTAAATGCCACTAAGTATTCCATGCCATGAATGTCAAAGAAGCTAGTATAACTTTAGAAGCATATATTTCATCCATCATCACACTTTTGTCACTTAAATGGCACTCAATCCACTTGAAATTACAGCAATTATGGAAGAACATCAAGTTTCATCAGCAGTGATTATGCTGTGATTATCACACACACTTCTCGGGGCTCCTTTTGATCTTATGCAACTGCCAGCTTGCAAATACGTGTTAAGGAAGAGTGTTTGGGGCTTGGTAGATAAACCTGGCGTTTCCATCCCATCCGAGTCAGTCTTCTGCATGTTAATTTGTACTTTTGGCAGAGAAATTTAACATTTAAGAGTGATTTGGAGCAGGAAGTAAGTTAAAGTCTCAGTGAAGACCTTCTCCTCCATCTGCAGAGGACCACACTGGTTAAAATAACTGTAGGGAGGTCTTCTCCTTACTTTCCCTCATCAGTCTACTGAGACCTGTTAGAGGTAGTGAACCACCTTTTCCAAAAAGGGATGGAGATCTAGGTAATCATCTCTTGGTAGAAAAGTCAGAGGGAATCTGTTCATTCCCTTGTTTACACCCTTGCTTATATGACTGACAAGTGAAAGTTTAAGGCTCTGTTATTTCCTTTGGAAGAGAATAGCAGAGAGAGATGAAAATGGAAAGCCCAACACAGGCCCAAGTTACTGTCAATGGAAAAATTCTTGCTGTGCCACAGAGTTTAGATGGCAAGAGAAAGTATAGGAACTGGGGAGGGAACAGTCCAAATTGGCCTAAATGTGTATGCTTCTTTTTTTTGATATTACTGTGGCTTCAGGAGCCAAATTTCCAGAAGGACTTGGCTCCCTGCAGGTCCTCCTGCAAAGAGGAGGCGAGCTCTTTTGAAAGCATGAATTTCATACAGCATCCATGTTGGACATATACTCACTTTGCATCTGTTATTTGTGTTTGCCTTCCATAGTCTAGCAAGCGCTTTGAGTAGCAAAGGGAAAAAGTGTGAAGTAAACAAATATAAGAGCACATTTGCAAAAAACAAAATGTTCACTTCTAAATCCTATTGTTTTTGAGAAGCAGCCTTGTTCCATGATGGGCTGTATTGGAGCAATGTGGATTTTCTGAGTAGGCTTGGCCATTTGGTCCAGCCTTGCGGGGGATGCGAGTTTGTCAGCTGTCAAATAAGAGGAGTTATAAGGTGGCAATCCATGTGCAATGTGCACTGACTGATCTGCCTAGCTTTGATTATTTTTGCTATCCAATATCTCCAGCTGCCTGTAAACAATCTGTGCACTCAAACCAAACTAACAAAACCTTTCAAACTTTAAATATAGATACACTTGTATAATAAACTTCTTAAAAAAGGATAAATTTTTAAGAAAAGGTGTTTTCTGGAAAAATATTTACTTGAACTTACTTGATATTGTGGAAGAAGACAAAAATGGATGTTTATTCTCTAGTTTACTAATTTGACTGCTCTTCAGAATATTCACTGGTTGTATTCATTGCTATTTATGTTTACATGAAGATGTAGCTATTAATAGCTGTGGTTCACACATAGAATCATAGAATGGTTTGGGTTGGAAGGGATCTCAAAGATCACTTAGTTACAACTTCCCTGCCATGGGCAGGGACGCCTCCCACTAGACTGGGTTGCTCAAAGCCCCATCCAGCCTGGCCTTGAACACTTCCAGGGAGGAGGCATCTACAACTTCCCTGGGCAACCTGTGCCAGTGCTTCACCACCCTCACAGTAAAGAATTTCTTCCTATTATTTAATCTAAATCTATCGTCTTCCAGTTTAAAGCCATCACCCCTCATCCTATCCCTACATGCACTTGCAAAAAGTCCCTCTCCAGTTTTCTTTTAGCTGCTTCAGGTAATGGAAGGCCACCATAAGGTTTCCTTGGATCCTTTTCTTCTCCAGGCTGAACAACCCCAAATCTCAGCCTGTCTTCATAGCAGAGGTGCTCCAACCCTCTGATCATCTTCGTGGCCTTCCTCTGAACTTACTCCAACAGGTTCATGTCCTTATATGAATATGTTCCCACCTAGGCTGTCTCTTTGAAATGAATGCATTTCCATTCCTTAATGGAAAGAAGAAAAACGGCTCAAAGTGCCAGATTTTCTAATACAAGCTTTGATTGCTGCAGATGTATGCTCTGAGGCAGGTGGTAAATCCCTCTTAGTATCGATCCCAGGTTTAACTGGTGGGTGACCGAGGAGTTTTACCCTTGTGAAACAGTGTACTTGGAAATGATGTGTCACAAAATCCTAACCTATGCCATGGAGAAAAGCAGATTTCTTCTAGCCGTGCCCAGGACTTAGCACTGGTAGGTACCTCTGCCCTGTATATAGCAATGTAGTACATATATGAACCTTAAAGGGACCGCACTGGATTGTGGCGTTTTGAATTAAGCCAGGACATGGGGACTTTACATCTACTGCTGTACTCTTAGATGAATCTTATTTAAATGCATATGAGTATGTATGCAGAAAGGGAAGGAGAAATGGAGGAACTGGAGTTTTCCCTCTCTTCAGACATCCCATTCCTCTTATTTTCTGTGTGCTTGCATTTTAGAGTTGATCACCCTCTCTTCTTTTTTCTTTGCTGTTATTGAAATGAATAGGCTTTCCTACGTGTCTTTTGTTTTGCTGCTTACCTTTTTGCACACCTTTTCAATACTTGGAAAAATGGACAGAGTAGTAAGTGGGATCCATTTAAATCAGTGCCTTCATAGTTTTTAATAGGGAAAATTTCAGACCCTTACAAGTTAATGATAATTGATTTTCCTCCTCTAACTCCTGTCACGAACACCTTGAAACACAGTGTGAGAGGGAGTTAGTTTGTGCTTCCCCTTCTCCTCTTGGCCTCCTCGATGTGTAAAAGAGAAACAACCCCAAATTTCTATTGTTCAGGGTATGTTTTTAAAGATAGAACCCCCCCCGAATTTATTTAGAAGTATTTTGTTATTAATCAACAGAAAATCTGACCTTCTTGTCAAAAGTGACTTTTTCTTGGATGGCAATGGGTTTATTTATTTACTTATTTTGAAACTTCATTTTTCATGAAGATGATTTGTTGAGTTGGAAAATTTTTACCAGCTCCTCTGAATATTTGGTCATGAAGAAACCATTAAAATGTATGGAGTGAAATTTCATAAATAGCAAGAAATGAAGCAACTCCTCTGCAATGAAGCAGGAAATGAGTGCTGGCATCTGAAGATTCTGCTGTGCCTTACACATCCTAGGAGGATTATTACTGTGTTTTATTCCTGTAAGTCAGAAAGCAACCCAAACCTTTCCCAAGAGATGCAGTTCAAAACACTAGATTTAAATTTTGTTGCTAGCTGTCTAACTGGTTATTGGTTTATTTTAAATTCTGTTTATGTGGACAGCATTAGAGGAGTTACTGTGCTCTGTAATGGGAAGAAGCAATTTTTGCTGTGAAAACCTACCTGAACTACTGGAATATTGATGATTAGAATTTCAAAACTCCTCCTCTGAGTAGTTATGTGATTTTTGAGAAATGAGGAAACTCCAGTCATACTCTGTGTTGTCTGGATGACATTATGACTTTTTCAGTTTGCATGGCCTGAGAGATTACCTTCTGCAGCCCAAAAGTCTTACTGGCGATCCTGTCTGATAGTCAAAGGAAGCTGGCAACAGAAGTAGCATCTTTTGTTAAACTAGCTAATATAGTTGAAAAATAGGAGTACATTTCTTGGTGCAAAATCCTTTGCAAAGTTAGATATAAGCTAAAAGCATTTACTGAAAGTTCACTTAGATACCAGTTAAGGTATCTTTGAAAGAAAACATTATACTATAGGCTGATGTCTATAGTATAGTGGGAGTGTTGGCAAAGGGGTAGACAGGTGATAAGCATCTTATCTCCTGGAGGAAAACAAGGGTTCTTTATAGCTTGTGAAACATGGCAAAGTTAAAGAGGACAGAGATAATATTGTTCCATAAGACTAATACCTGCAGTGAGTTTTCCAGTTCTTAGTACAGCTGTTCTCATGTTTGCTGCTGGACGGCATTTTGCAGCACACTCAGGTGGCTCAGGACTGAGAGATCAGTGAGGGAGTGATGCTTTTGTGAGAGTTTTCCCCAGTTAGCAGCATGTTCCTCATCTTTGAGTGGCTGTGTAAGCAATTTCTAGTGCGGGTTACCTCAGCCTTAGTTGTCTAAATATAGTCATTTTTATAGAAGCATAAGACAGTGTCTTCACACTGTTACTTTTTTTCTTTTTCTTGGCTTAAATATCCAAGTTTAATTACAGGAGAAAAGCTTTCTCAGTCTTCAAGAGCATGAGTTTAAAACAGGCAATAATTTATGTTTAAAAGTGTTTGGAGAAAACCATGTCACAATTTCACTGTATTTCAGAAATCCTGAAGCAGTGCTGCTGGCTCCATAGCTAAGTTTCTGCAATGAGGAAAAGAAGAAGGAATCTTTGCCTTCCCAATTTGCGTCTGTTACGTCCCTGTTTATTCCTACTGCAAGGATCTGCTACTTCTCCTGCTAGAAGCTATCATGCTTTCAGGCTAATTTTATTTATGGTGGAGACAGATCCAGCCATGCTTCTGTTAGCAGTGGTTTAAATAGCAGCCCTTGGATTTTTTTCTGAGATAGGGCACACAACTTCTCCCCATATCAGCTTTTGTTTTGCTATGCAAAACATAGGAAGTTATTTTAGTTTCTTCTCCTAAACTGGGTTGGCCACTAGCCTTATTCTAGTCCATATGTTTTTCTGTCTTCATCACAGGAGGCTGAGGTGGCACTTGAGCTCCATCCTGCTTTCCAGGCTGTGCCCATCCCATGGGAGTCCTGATCATCATTCACTGTCAACTCTGCAGGTCTGACTTTCTCACAGCACCTTCAGACAGGTGGTTCAAAACCATTTTACAGCCAGCTTGTCCTCTTGAGTCTCTTCCTGCCATCATTTCAAGCAGTGAACTTGGAGCAGGTTTTTTCATCAGCAATCTCAAATTACTGCCCAGGACCTTGCTCAGCTCCATCCCCCAGGCCTCCCACCAGCTAATTTTGGATGTAAAATGTGCCAACTTTGCCATGGGATGTCAGTTCTTTCCAACATCGTATCATGAGCAAGCAGATCACACTGGTACGCTCCAGAAGTCATGCAGAGGATATTAATTTAAGTAATACAGAAAATTATCCCCCAAACCAATTTTTACCTTCCAGACTGGTTCATCCCTCCCCAGTGCAATCTGTTGCCTCTTAGTTGGTTTCATAGCTGCTTTCAATCCCTCTGCTAATCCCCATTTTTTCCATTTTGATTATTTCCCCTGTGACATTCTAACAAATTCTTTATTGAAGTTTGAATAGTCTCCATTCTTGCATGTCCTTTATCTAGAAAATGAGTTATCTTTTCAGAGAAAGCTGCCAACCAAGTCTTGTATGATCTCCCTTTAGTAAGCTCATGCTATGCTTTTTCTTCTTTTTCTGTTTGTCTGCCTTATATTGTTCTTTCCTTCAAAAGTTGTGCCTTTGCTGTCAAATTAACATTTTGTAACTGCCCCCAGCTCACCCTTCTTCCATGCTGAGTAGATTGATATTTTTCACTCTTATGACACTACCATGACTTCCCAGATTTAATAAAAATCCTTTCTATTAGCTTAGTGATCTCATGAGATTTGTTTAAAAAAAATCAAAAGGCACTGAAGGTAGAGGGCAAGCTCATATCAGCAAAAGAGATAGAGCCAAAAGAGGTCAAGAGAGTGGATTTACACTCCTTGAGCTTAGAAAAAAATACCTTTCCCCTTCATCTACCACTGGAGGATATCTTTCTTGCTCATTAGTATTTGGAAGTCCTCAGGTGAGGACTGGTTGATTCAGACTCGTTTCCTTTTTGGGGCTGGAAGGGCATAAATTCATTGAGAACAGATATAAGGTGCCCACTTTTGGGGGAGAAAAAATAGTGTCTCCCCTGGAAAAGACCAAAGTGTCTTTGATGCACCATGGGCCCTGTTCTGCATCTGGGCAAGGCTACCGTCTGGGGTTCCACACTGAGGCAAACACCTCCCTGCAGCCGGGTTGGCAAGGTTCAAATGGGTGCAGACTTCTAAACTTCCTGTCCTTGAGGAGTACTTTCTGCTGGAAATGATGTTTTTATGAACAATCCTGGGATGTTTTCCTTTGTGTCTGTTGATGCTCTTGGGAAGAGCTGCAGGATACCACACCGGGGTTTTTTACCATTGTTGTCTGCTGTTGTCTAGAGAGAGCAGGATGCTTGGTGCTGTACAAACATGCTGAGCTGATTCCTGTTCAGAGAGATTTCTAGTCTAAGGAGAGGCAGTGAGAGAAAGGTTTTATGGATAGTGGTCAGAGATGGGGAACAGAAAGTGTCTTGCCAAAGGTGCCCCTGCAGCCCTGATGGGCATGAGTGAAAAAAAGCTCACTAACCATGACATCCAGTTCAGTACCTTGATTTATCTATAGTGGAGCTTGTACTTTAATTCTCTATCTCTTTATCCCTTTTCTTTTTCAGATTAATGATTTAAAATTTTTGTAAATTAACATATGTCTGTAAAAATTAATGTGACTTAATTTTCTTCCCTGCTTTTGCAAATTGAGTTTGGCCCCTGTGAGGATCTTTAAATGATCACATACCATCTCTCTGACTTGCTCCGTGAGGTACAAAAGTCTAGTGGTGCGAAGTCACATCCAAAAATTATACTAGGCTTCTAATGTGGGGAAGGGTTTTGAAAATCCATGCCACAGAAAATTAGTGCTTGGGAAGCAGCAAAATTCAAGCGTGTCTTGGTTAATGTCTTGCCTATTCAGGCATGGGTGTGAAAGACAAGAAAGTGTCAGAAGGTGAATTTGAGATATAATGGAACAGATTCCCAAATCAAGTCGTGTTTTAAGGGGATCCTAGCGCCTGATTTCCTCTTAGTTTTTAGGAAATCCCAGTATCAGTAAGTTGTGCAAGCACAGAAAAATTGCAGAAGAGTTGGTTATTTATTTGCTGTGAATAGGAAACAGCATTTGCTGAAGATGTTGTGTGGCTGAGAGCACACAGGGTATGGATGAAAAAGGACTGTGAAAAATGATGCTGCACAGAAGTCTTAGGCTTAGGGACAGAGTCACTCATCAGGTCAGTGTGATTTTTTTTTTGTTTTTATTGACAGGATTACCACAATGTGATTTGGTTTTTGTGGCCGATGTTTGTTGGGGGTGGGGGGTGAGTAAGTGCCACTGAGCTTCAAAAACCATGTTTGGGCACCTAAATATATGGCATCCTGCACCACCCTGAAGGCTTTGACAACAGTTGTAGCCACCGCTGCCCGCTTGCTAAAGCCCATAAGTCAGGCTGCTGCAGACTGGAAAGCACAGAGGTGCTTAATTCTCTGGGCTTTTTTATTGTTGTTGATTTTAGTTTGTTGTGGGTTTGGTTTTGGGGTGGGTTTTTTTGAGTTTTGTTTTTTTTTTTTTCCTGGTTTATGCATAGCATTCTCTGTCAGCTCTGTGGTGATCACTGCAAAATCACATTGCATCTCCCCCACCAACTGATCAACCATGCCCCTGAGACAACCCTAGAATCAGCATTATTTCAGCAACAAATAATTTCATATTCTTTTTTGTATTTTCTTCACCCTATTCTCAAAAAGAATTTAATATTTTTGCCTTGGCAAGTGTGGATTGTGTACCAATTTATGTAAAGGCATGTTTTTGCCAGGCTTGGTTGGAAGAGAAGTGTAACATCAAACATTTTTAAATCGCTTTTAAGTCTTGAGTAGCTAGTTTCTTCTAACCATCCTTAGATAAGAGCTATTTGGAAACTTTCTGAATGGTGGTATTTTTCGACTGCAAAGTATTGCTTTCTCAAAACAACTTCTTTGCTGAAATATATTGGTTTGATAGAATGTTCACTGCAAAGGTACCTCCAGATGTCAGATGAAATGAAAGTGTGTGACTTCCATTACACCCCAGAGCAGTCAAGAACCTTGTGTTTAGGGCATGCAACCTTCAGTGTGCCTGGCTGCTTGTACTAAAAAACTGAATTTCCTAGATGTGGTCTGTCTCTCCTTCTCCTCTCTACACTGCCACTTGTTTTTCTCTGTTTTGTTCCTTCCCCAAACTGTGTCTCCCACAGCCCATAGCTCAGGATGGCCTAGGACATTGGCTCAGACTCTTCTCCCAAAAATCCTTCTTTCAAATCCTCCAAGGACCTGTTATCTATTAAGCGGAAAAAAGACGCTGAGACAGGCCAGCTTTCTTGGTGGAGAAAAAAGGTAGCTGGTATCCAGTCATTTTTACTGAAAAACCCTATTCTTCACAAAAGTCAGTAGGGCTTTTCCTGAATCACCTTGCGTGAGGGGCTCCAGGAGCACTGGATGTTTAAACCAGTAAGGAAAAGGTAAAAGGCAGCATGATACTGAGATGTATCTACTTTATATACACTTAACTGGAGGAGAAGCTACCTGATACTATAAGTTTTTTTAATTGCCAGGAACCATATTGTAAGAGCCAGGAGCTGAAACTAGAAGAGTTCATCTTGGGAAAAAAAGGTATGCTTTTAAATTTTATTTTATTTTTTTAAACAGACACACATTAATCAGAACAGTTTCCCAGAAGATGTGATGGATCTTTATGGACTTAAAACCTCCAAACTGAGATAACTTGTTAAGCTGAAAATAATCGGTCTAGGTCTGTACATGTTTTTAGGCAAGGTGAGAGAACTACTGTGTGACATCTTCTGGCTGATAGAGATGAAATGAGTTCATTCCTAAGTGCTGCTTTAGCCCTAAACTTTGAGTTCCTCAATAACCTGTTAGTGTTTAACTACTACTAATGAAATTTTATTGATGCCTTTTGTATTTCATCAAGTGTATATTTATTCTGTGTGCTGTGTTGTAGAGTCTAAGCTGACCTTTCTTACAGGCTTTCAATACCTGGAAAAACTACAAAATGCAGTCCTGTGAGTAAACGTGTTTTGCATGGCCAGTTTGTCCTAATTTGTTTGTTTGATTTTTTTTTGTTTATTTTTGTTTTGCTTGTATCTGGTTTAAATGCCCAGTATTAGATGTGTAACTGAAACATTTTGTTCTCATATTTAGACAGTCTTATGTTTTAACATAGCCATTCTCTACTGCTCCCTGTATCTCCTTGCTTACACAGATGCAGTGCTGCTTTCTTGTGTCATGCTGTGCAGCAGAAAACACAACTGTGCTGCGATATTCCTCTGCTTTGACCGTGGGGAGGGAGCACTCGGGGACTCCTCCCCATGTCAAGGCCTCTGTCCTTGGGAAATGAGGCCATGGAGTTTCACCATTTCACCATAGTGCTGGTGCCAAGATAGAAAAAAACTGAGCTGGATGTGAGCAGGAGGGACAGGAGCCCTTGCTGCCCCTGCCACCCAGCCAGAGGGTGGGCTTCCCTTGCTGGTTGCGGAGTTGTGACATGGCTCCTTGCTGCATGACATGTGGTCCTTTTGGGATGTAGAAATTGGATCCCAAGCTCCCTTAAAAGGTTGTTTTTATTAACTTTAGTGTCCCAGAGATCAACTTCTGACAAAAACAGCATTCCCATGTGTCTACTGCTCCCTGTGAAACTGCCTATCACTATTATCCACCTGAATCGGACAAGGGGGCTTTTTCTGATCAATCCCTGCCTGGTCTCCCACCCTGTTTTGTGTTTCTCACCAGTGGTTTGCTTGGTTCATGATGAGTTAGCATGCATGTTTCCATGCAGCACCCAATCTCCCCTTGTTTTGCCAGCACACGAACCGTCACACTAGGTCTCTGTTTGTCCAGATGGCAAGTGGGCTTTAAAGAGGAAGCTAAGTAGTAATAAACTGTATAATTACTGGAGATCTCTGCATAGAGGCGATGACGACTTGCAAAAGGAGGAGCTGCATTTATCCTCCTTAAATGGGATCTTTGTGTTAGCAGCAAAAGAAAAGGACTTACAGATCTATTTTGTTTGGGTCCTCTTTGTATCTAGCAAGGAGCCATCCTTGCCACAATTAAGCAGAAAACCTAACTTTAAAAGATTGAACTAAAAATTGTATCTGTGAGCTGCTTCTCAAGGGAAAGCAAATTTGTGTGTCAGGTATTTTTGTTGTCGTCCTGCCAAAAAAGCAAGGTGAAGTTAGCATAGTGATGCCATCAGCTGATGGCATAAAGGACTTTCCCTCCTTTCATAAAGGAAGTTCCCTCCTCTGCCTCCAGGGTTTGAAAAAGACTTTTATTTCTATCTGCGCTTAATGAGCAAACTAGCACCAGGGAGATGCAAAAACACCCTGGCGCTTTGCCCATAACTTATGTCATGGCAGTAAGTAACACGATGTGAGTCCCGGCTTTCCCCTGAATTTGGACTTTGTGCCTCATTCATTTTCGATGTGCCTCCTCCTCGTTCAGGGCAATGAAGTCACCCAGGACAATGAGCTCCTTGGCCTATTCATGGTTTGTGGATTGTAAATCTCAGAAGAAGGAGAGACAGCTTGACTCAACCCCAGTGATGTTCTAAAAGCCAGCGGTGAATATCCCACACTCTCGTGGGATAATAAGCATCCTTGCTTCTTGGCACTTGTTCAACTTCCCTCTCCATCTCCCACTTGCTCTCCTCGCCTTGACCTCAATCCAACAAGTGAATATCCCCATGAAGTGCTGGGGTCTGAACCCCAAGCCCTGAATTAAGGTTGACATATGGGTGGTTCCCATGGTCCTTTAAAAGGAGGGGATGAGTTTGCCTTTTGGCTTTCCTCCAGGGTGTGGCCAGCCTTGTAAGGAAAGCCCTTGGGTAAACAAGCCCCAGGTGCCCTGCATTGGGTAAATGAGTGCCAGGTGTCCTGCTTTGGGCATAAAAGCTGGGACCACTTGCAGGAGTGGTGGAGTGTCTGTCTGTGAGGTGGATGCACTTTGCAGAGTTTCCCTGTTGGGGAAGGACCTTCTGACTCTTCATGCAACTGGGCCCCAGTCAGGTTTGGCATTTACAAACATGGGCTTTGTGGGGAGACAATATGGGGCTACTTCTGTCATATATGGTCAGCCTAGTGACTTGGTTGTCTCCCATTTTTTCTATGGGAGACTTTATGTCTTTGTTTATTCCACCTATTATTTGTCGTGCTGTGTCATTCCTGGGGTCGCTGGGGTTGATGTCTGTTATGTGTGATCTGTTTGACTTGTTTGTACCCCCAGTGATCCCCCATATACTGACTTTTCTACGTACAATAGAATCTGCTTACTGGATTGTTTTTCTGCTGGCTGCATCCTTTGCACTAGGCCTAGTAATTGGCAAAACACCCCAACTGCTTTTTAAGCTGCCTTATGAGTGTCAGCCCCCCACAACAGTTGTTCAGTGGATGGGCTTGCAGGGAACCAACTTTCCTGGGGTGATTCAGACATTCAGAAAAAGGGAGACAGGAGCAGTCTCAGCACGAGCCCAGACCTAGTGGTAGGTGCAATGGATGAGGAGACATTTTGATCATGTTGATGTGCAGTTTCAGTTGCAGCTTTTCTTGATGCTTTTGGTGATGCCTCACAGTCATTGCAGCTACAGGGCTCAGTTTCAATAGTGAAGGGCAGAGAATTGGAGCAGTAAAAGGAAAGGAATTCATATATCTAAAATAGGAGGATTGGTGATGACCATGAAGTAATGTCTGCACAGCGTGTTTTCTTAAATCTGAAATTCTGAGTTTCCTGAAAGGTAGCATCTTTGGAAAAAGGAGCTTTAACTAATTACTTCACAATAATTAAAGCCACCAACCATATGAGCTCCCTTCTGCACAGAGGAATTAGTAGATATTGTTTGTCTGTATCCAAAAATAATCTGTGAGGCTTGAGTTTTTAAGTGGAATTATCCAAAACTAACTTAAACTCTCTACTGTAAGGACTACTAAATTCTGTGAGAGCAAGCTGATAATCTGTGCCTTTGAATGTTAAATCAAACCACTGGATCAAGAAAAATTGGGATTAGTTGCATAATATCAGTAAACTGACTTTGAAGATTTTGTCTTGTCTGCATGATGTATGGTTCGTTGTTCATTTTAATCAAGCAATTTATAAGAATTTATTATATGGTGGCACAGCATGACTTGATGCCACAGTTCAGATTAAGTGTTCAGCTGAGCTGTGTCAAATACTTAAAATATGGTAAAAACAAGATTTTCCCTAACACATTTTTATTAGTAACTTCTGATGGGGAGGATAAGTTCAGGCAGTGCAGTTTAGACTTAAAGGGGGAAAGAAAAGCAATAACATTGTTATATACGCCAGCTATTGCAGTGGGAAGCCAGGATAGTGAGGAACTGGTTGGAGACAGAGGTTCAGTGGTACACTGGAAGGAGCTTTTAGTTATTGTGCTGTGCTAATATTCTTTGGTTTCACTTCTATGTATGTCGGAAGTCTTTATTAGTTAAATATGAACGGAAGTTAAATTTTATCATTTTCCTGTAGCTTGAACTACTTATTTTGGTATTGTTTTTGATGCTATTGACTGTGCTGCTTTGAACAGGGTTAATAGTTTCATATACATTTTGTTTTGGTCTAAAAATCTCCTACATTCTGAAGATGAACCAGCTCGTAGGGTTGCGAGGAACCCAGACTGCAAACTTTTAGTTGATCCAATTTTTGCATTTAGTGTTTTTGCCACGTATCCATATGGGACTCAGTGAGTGTAGTCTGTGCTCAGCTCTGCTGAAGCCAAGCTTCGGTTCAGCCTGCCTGCATAGTATTTGTTTTCTCAAATTTTGTCCAGAACCAGTACAGGTTGGGAGCTGACCTGCTGGAGAGCAGTGTAGGGGAAAGGGACCTGGGGGTCCTGGTGGACAGCAGGATGACCATGAGCCAGCAATGTGCCCTTGTGGCCAAGAAGGCCAATGGCATCCTGGGGTGTATTAGAAAGGGAGTGGTTAGTAGGTCGAGAGAGGTTCTCCTTCCCCTCTATTCTGCCTTGGTGAGGCCACATCTGGAGTATTGTGTCCAGTTCTGGGCCGTCCAGTTCTGGGCCGTCCAGTTCAAGAAGGACAGGGAACTGCTCGAGAGAGTCCAGCGTAGAGCCACAAAGATGATTAAGGGAGTGGAACATCTCCCTTATGAGGAAAGGCTGAGGGAGCTGGGTCTCTTTAGCTTGGAGAAGAGGAGACTGAGGGGTGACCTCATTAATGTTTATAAATATGTAAAGGGTGAGTGTCACGAGGATGGAGCCAGGCTCTTCTCAGTGACATCCAATGATAGGACAAGGGGCAATGGGTGTAAGCTGGAACATAGGAGGTTCCACATAAATGTGAGGAAGAATTTCTTCACAGTGAGGGTGACAGAACACTGGAACAGGCTGCCCAGAGAGGTTGTGGAGTCTCCTTCTCTGGAGACATTCAAAACCCGCCTGGACATGTTCCTGTGTGACCTGATCTAGGTATTCCTGCTCTGGCAGGGGGGTTGGACTAGATGATCTTTTAAGGTCCCTTCCAATCCCTAACATTCTGTGATTCTGTGTGATTCTGTGATTTCCTTCAGAAGAGACTAAGTATTTGGATGAGAGATTGTTTGGGGGCCAGTGAATAGCCAGAAACATTAACTGGTTCAGGAGATCTCTTTGACTATAAATGGTGGAATGGAGGGTACCTGTGGAAAGGTTCTTATGTACTTACCCTGTTCTTAATGTTTTCTCTGCTTTTGCTCATGGCCACCGTTGGAGACAGGTTGCAGGGTCAGATGGACCCTTGGTCTATTTTATGTTCCTACAGTAACATTTAATCTTGAGCTTCACAAGGTACAAGTCTAGAAAGGGTTGTACAATAGGTCTATCTGGCCTCTATTGGTCGTAGCCGTCTGTTGCAGAATAGTAAAGTTGCATGGAGTAAACTTGACCTGTGGAAGTTGCTGGATGCTGCCACCAGGAAATGACCTCACTCCCTTGCATTGCTCGGCTCAGCCCTGTCCCATGCACCAGCACCAAGAGAGGCTTGCACAGTGTTGGAGCTGCATGGGAAGGAGATGAACAGCCCCTGACCATGGGGAATGTTATCCTCAGGGACTTCAGGGTAGCTCTGTATGGTGGGGTTTGAGAGAGCAGCCATCAGCTCAGACACTAGTTTAATGAGCATCTCTTGGTTACTGCTCAAAACATTTTAGTCTGAAATTTTGTTTTCTGCTTACAGAGAAAACCAGGGATATTTGAATATTCAGATGGCTTGATTTGCTGTATAAAACAGTTGGCAAGTGTACATGCCAAACACCATTTGGATTTGAATTTCTTTTTGATTTTAAAATGTCCGTTAAGTCATCACTATTGTATAAAAAGGAGAATGTTTTTTTACTAACTATAAACCCTTTCCATATTGTCTGTGGTCAGAGAGGGAGAAACAGTTACTATTTTCTCCAGAAAATCTGTATTTAGAGTATGCATTTGTCACTTCTGTGCTGCTAGATATTACTAGACTACTGCATTCTTTCCAATTATCCGAGCAGCCCTGAGGTCTTTTAAAAGAAATAAGATCTCAGGATTTGCTGACTCCATCAGGAAAGTTTGGTAATTTTTAGTTTTAGTTACCAAATATGCACTTTAATTTTAAATAGCATTTAAGTTGCAGTTGTATTGGAGTCAATACTATTAAAATAATATTTCCAATAAGAAAATAGCTTAAGTTTTCTCTTTGCTGTTTTGGTCTACACGGGTAGTCACACAAGGATGAGAAAACGTCCTCTCTTGAGAAACATTTTCAATATGCAGTAGAGCTAAAGAGTTGGACTTTTATGGGATCTCAGCCCCCACTAACCCTAACCACACTTCATCTCATTAAACACCTTGATGTAGTAAGAAATACTGTCCCATTTGGTATGCCAAATGTTTAGATGACTGAAATCAGAAGAAATGTTCGGCAATGTCACTATCTCAGTTATGGTATTGCATTCTTCTGGTAGTTGTATGTTGCATGTCTTGTTTGCACATAGTTACCCAAGTAACTTCTGCACAGGCTTCCATTGTGCTAATCCTGAAATCTCCCCAGTTAGAGTTATTTCCTTTCTTTCTTCTGAAATGTACTTGTTTTTTCTGTCTGTCTTTTCTTGTTATTTAAAAAACACACATGTTGTGAGGAGGTTTTAAATTAGAACTAGCCAATCCTAATTTTATCAGGAAATAAGAGATAAATTAAATCAGCATGCCTATCGTGAACAGATCCTGGACAGAAATGGCCTTGACACATCTGTGTTAGTAGCATCGCTGTGGTGCTCTATGCTGGCTCCAAAATCGGCTGTACTTTTTCAGGGTTATTCATTACAAATTTTTTCTTGTGACCTTATAATCTCACGATTACTTTCCTTACTATAAATCTCAGAGGGACTCTTGGATTTTGAAAGAGAGTGATATTTTCACAAGTGTTTTTTCACCTGATTTCTTCTGATTATGTGAGCCCGGTGTCACACCATAAATTATCCTTCCCGATTTATCAATGGCAAACATTGATTCCAACTGCGAGGGCATGTGCTGCTTAGACAAATGTCTGACACTGGATGCAAGCCACCTTTTTACCATGTTAATTGAAGACGGATAGTGAGGACTTAAGATCAACAAATGGGTCTGTTTGTCATGTTTTTAAAACTCAATCTGTCTGACACTGGAAATGTTTTTCAGCTCCTTAAAATGAAAAGGAAACTGTCAGCTTGAAAATCACATGTGTAACAGACCTGTCATCTTTTCCTTTTCTCAGTCCTCCTCAAAGAACTCAAACACTGTAGCTGAAAAAAGGCTAGAAAACGCAATCTCACATTTATGGAGGTGCAGAAAATATTGTTCTGGTCAGGGCTGAAGTAGGACAGATCCATAAAGCACTGACCTAGCCCTGCTCCAGAGTGTCACTACACACAGGGGTAGGTAGTTGTTGGTGGGTACCAATGTCATTGTGACACTGCCAACCATGGAAGTGCCTTTGGGAGGGACAAAAGCTGGATTTTGGGAAGTCTTGGGGCAAAAGAGAGACAAGTATGGACAGAGCTACTTTCCCCAGCTGTAAGCATTATCCCTCCAGAAGTGTCAGAGAAATGCCTCAACTTTCATTAATGCAGACCACACAACATCATTTCATGTGGGTCTTTTGTTATCAATGGTCCTAGGCACCACCACTTCTCAACCTGAAAATTTTATTGTGCTAGATGCTATATAAATGTCTATGAAGTGAGAACTCCTTTCCTTCACAGGGCAGATGCTGCATTCACTTCTGAATTAAGACTTGACATCCAGGTTGTTTGGCTCTTGTTTGTCTGCTACAGCGAGTAGCCCTTTTATTTGTGTGGCCATGAATGTTAATAAATTGCCATTGGGTTGCTTCTCCTTGCAATGCTACAGAGAAAACTTGAGTTTTACATTTATAAGGGCTTCTGAATCAATTAGAAAACCTCTACAATGAGTAGCCCAAGGGATGCAAGCCAACTGTTCACTAGGAGCTGCTGGTGAGCTAGGAAACGTCAGCAATTATTTAGAAAATAATTTGTAAAACACTGACTTTTGCTCTCTTCCACCCCCATCTCCATGGGTGCCCAAGGTGAAAAATCCCTTCTGCTATAAATGCTGAGGAATAGATATGTATACAGTGTCTGCCTTCTCTTGACTACTTTTGCTTGGCCATGTCTTCCTTGAGAGGATATATGAGCCCTTCACAGGCATGACTGTGTATGCTCTCTGTGCTTCCTGAGGTATAGATTCATTTTTATCTAGGTATGCAACAACAGGATTATTTCCCTTAAGCTCATTTATTCCTCTCAAGCAGAGTTTCTTTAAATCAAGTGAACGTGTTTAGGAATATCTTAAACTGTGGTATTTTAATGTATATGTTCATTGATTTTAATGCTGTTCAGTAAGTCTAAGAAATTTCCAATTCACGTAAGTGTTACCCTCTTGCTGTGTTATGCTGAGACACGAAGTGGAGGAAGAGATGCTAGGGGGTGTGTATGAGCCTGTATAAGTTGATGTAGGTCTGGTGACTTTGAGAAGATACACTGATTTACACCAGTCATGGGTCTGCCCTCACTTCCCATTTTCGTTAATGGGATTTGTGTATCCGACTTCCCCAATGTACCATGAGGAAAATTGGTCTTACGAAGATTAACACTATTGCAATCATAATATCCACTGGTTGTTACAATAGATCTGTTTATCAATACACTCTAGACACATTCAATGTTGTTGCGTTTCATAAAGAATTACTGTAAGTTGCCGTTCTATTTTATTCCCTTATTGCATTTTCACAGCGCATTATAAGAATGATAAAATTCCATGAGCCATAACTCCTAATGGCAGAGATGATCAATTTGACTTCTAATTTGGAAGTAAAAGCACATACACAGTATACACTTTGCCATAGAGCAGAATAATGGTCATGCTTGTCTTTGTGGCAACATCGGGACATTAGCAGTAATGATTAGCAGTAATGGCTTTTAACAATAATTTATTTCTAGGTATGTAAATGTGTCTGATTCATTGGTCTCAGAGCTGATGCCAACAATATATAGGCATGTAAGAATGTGCATCTTTCAATACGTTTATAATTCAGAGCATGCCTAACATCTTTTTAAGGCATAGGAAGTAAGTTGTGCACAAAATGGTGAACCTACCCATGGTCTGGTCTGCCGGTGCTGGGTGAATGACAGCAGTCTGTGCAATGGCTACATGCAAATCTCCTGCAGAAAAATTTAATGAATTAATGTTCAAAGTTTAGCTCACCTTTTAGTGGGGCTGCTTGCACTGCTCACAGCATTGTCACAGTTCTGGATTGATAGGAGGGATGTTTTTCTTCTTAATCTTTCTTAAAATTTTCACTGAAATGCTGTTTGAAGGCTGAAGGGCCACTAGTGTGCTGGGGTCTCTCTGGAGCAAAGGTAGGAGGGTTTGAATGGCTTCCTTTGTGCCAACAAACTAAGGCAGATGGTATGCTGAAGCCTTCCAGCAACTCCTTGATAGCACTTAAAAGTAACTCTACCATTTGCAATCTATTGTCTATTTAAATCTATTTAACTTACAATTAACAAGACACCTCTTGCTCTTTCAACTTAATTAGAGCTACTGACTCTTAGAAGGATTGAAATGCAATAAAGAAGATAACCTAGTTAGGATATAATTAAGAGAATTTACGTAAGTAATAAACATGGTATTGCTGCCTTCTAAAATATACCTTGAACTTATGTTAATTTAAAAAAAAAACAACCTGATAGTAAAATAAGTGTTAAGACATTTAATTATCATAAAGCAAGACAGCTATGGTGAATTAATTATATGTAATTTCCTTTAAGTAACCATTGAAAGCATGAGACACCAAATGGCCTTTGTGAGAGCAGTCAGCAAGCCAGGTTTTAACCTCTGCATCTTGGATTAACCCATTCTGGGCTGCTGCTGATTTCAATTAAATCCTACAGGTGCCTATAGTATGTCTACCAGAGAGGCAAGTTGAAAGGTGATTAAAAGTATGCAATAAAAATTATTTCCTTGTTTAAACACTTACTTGACCTGTGGTTAAAAACAAAGTGTTCATTTTCCCAGGTTCTGGCTGGAGTAGGAAACAGAAGAAAAAGCATTGTTGCTGCACACTGGTGGCAGGCACTTTTTTTGTCCTGAATGTTGTAAGCCCAGTAAGCATAGCTGCATAGGCTTATAATAAAATAGAAAATATACTCATTAGGTAATAGAATTTTGATGTCAGTCCTAGCAGGTGTACCTGCCATGTGTTTCAAGATGCAATCTACAGTTCACTTTGAAATTTGTTTGTTTTTTTGAGGAGGGGAAAAAGAACCAAAACATTGACAAGGGAATAATGGGTGCAGAAGTGAGCTTGCAAGGTGGCTCACTCATGCCACAGGAGAGCGTGGTGGCTCCTTATGGGCTTTTGGTCATGGCTTGTGCTGTATAAATCCCTAAAGCACTACAGTTGTCTTTCTGGTAGCTCAGCTTCTCTTCATGCCAGTGGGTTTCCATCTGGCTGCTTGGTCAGTGGTGCATGAAAGTACACTCCTGAAGCTGCTTCAACACCATAAATAGTAATTCACTCCTCAATCACACATGTACTTTGCTGGATGCAGGATATGCACCATTTATTGTGCATAGAGCCAACTGAGAGAAAGGTATTTCAAGAGTGAAGTAACAAGTCTTGCTGAAGGGCAAACTTTCAGGGTACATCATTGATGTGAAGGACAGGATCATGTTGTCCTAGCAGAAAACGTGTCCTTCTTGTGTGTACCCAAAAGAGATACCTTGGAGATGTTTTCCTTCCTGAAAGAAGAATGAGATCTCTGTTAATAGAAGTATTCAAAAGCTGTTTATATGCAACATGAATATCTATCTATTCCAGGTCTGTCTAGTGCCCCATTAGCAAACCAAAGTTTTTGGAGCATGTGGGACTTGATATCTTCCACGTCTGACTGAATCTGTCAGGGCTTTCTCTTAAACTTTCCACCTCCAACAAGAAACTTGTCCTTTCACATGTTTTTTTTTAAAGGGAAAAAATTCTACCTGTCTAGCTTCAGGCTAAGAGTTTGAAATAGCAGCAAGTACATCCAAAACCCACTCTTTTGGTTCCCTTGCCATTAGATTGGGGATGAAGGCAGCACAGCTGCACATTTAAATGATGTGACTGCGGCACCTAGGACCATTAGTGCTGATGACAGAATGGCAGACGCTTTCTGATTAAAAACAAAAGAACCCTCCCCCCACAAATTACATTAAGCCCATCTTTGCATTTTGAAAGGCAATATGTGCTTTTTCACCTGCCACTACTGTCAGCTGGGGTGTGCTCTCTCTAACCAAGCTGACATCTGCAAATTCATGACCTGTGCCACTGCTTCTACACAGAGCATCACAGTCTGCAAGCCCTTTTTTCTTCTCCAAAAAAGCTCTTGCCTTGCTTGCTGGACATGCTGCAGGCATGTTCAGCCTGCAGGGGAAATTAAGACTTTCCCAGGAAGATTCATACTCTGCATCTGCTATCAGGGACTTTGGAGATGTCCAGTTTTAATTTTGGAGTTATTTCATTTTTTAAGGGAACTGTTACAGCACTTACTTTTGAACTAAATGCAAAATGTTTCTATTTCTATTCTTAGCTATGGTCAGGTGGTAATTCATCTGTTTCTGTGCATTGTCACCTAAAAAAATTGAAGAACAAATGCTTCATAGCTGTATTCAAACTAATAAGCTTGGCTGGCCATCCCATTTTAATTGGAGACTGAAGTGCCTTTGAATTAAAATGAGTATTTAGAAACCATCAGGACCAAATAGCAAAGGCTTCTGCCAATGTGGTGACGTTGTTTTGTTAGATGTGGGACTTGGAATATATTTACATGCCTCTTAGCGATGTAACGAAAGATGACAGATTAATTAACTATTGGAGTTGGGCCAAGAAGAAGACATGGCGGCCTAGCAGGTGCCCCATTCCCCATGCGATAAATTGTGTTTGTTCATGCACTCACAAACTCATTAGGCTCAACCTGAGTTCTTTGGTACAAAGTGTTATTTGAGTAATTGCTATTGCGTTGTTTGGGTGAGCTTGTGTGCAGAAGACATTTGCAGGGGTGATGTTGGGGTCTTGAAGGCCAGGGGCTGCAAAAGTTGTTCGATGTAAGAGGGTTAATCCAACCAGGAGCATGACAGTGACAAAACCCAAGGAATCAGAATCACAGAGTGGTAGGGGTTGTAAGGGACCTCTGAAAATCATCTAGTTCAACCTCCCTGCTACAGCAGGATCCTAGGATCCTGGAGATACACCTCTCTCTCCTAGGAGAGGTGTTTTTGGCTTATGTGTATCTGCACAGCCATGCTTGTTTGGTACAGTGGCAGCTCCAGCAAGGAGTCATGGGGTCTTTATCTCCATGCCACAACATGGAGGACAATTCTTTTTTTTTTCACTGGGATAAAAGGGTAGGAGGAGCTGCTTGGACCATCTTTCCCCTCTCTGCTGTGCTTTTGGAGGATTTCAGTACTTCTTACTCAGGCTTGGATGCTTGGTCTGCTTTTCTACCTGCTCCAACTTTGTTGTGGAGGCTGCTCACTGCAATGGAGTCACTGGTAGGAAATGTTTATGGAGAAGAGGAGAAAAATGTATTTAAAAAAAAAAAGAGGAGATAGCATTGTTCTTCCAGTCACATGTTTATTTAGTGGCTGCATATCAATTATCTGTTTGAACAGGTTTCATTACAGAAAGTGCAAAACCCCTGAGTGCGTTATAAAATATGCTAATCCTTACTTAGGCAGGAAATGGAAAAGGCTCATTTACAGTTTAATTTCTAATCCATGTGGGTTGCCATGTTGTATGCTGGGACATAAATAGAAAAACTGAAGTGGAGAGGACAGCTTGCTCACAATAAGCAGGTGCTGTTGCTTTGCTTTTACTGCTTATCCAATCTGATCATATGTCAAAGCATGAGCTGCAAAATGTTGAGTGCAAACTCTGCTGAAACCATTTATTCTGTGCTTTTCCTTTTGAGGGATAACATACGGGCAAGAGCTTGTAAGTCAACACTGATGAGGAGGGAACGAACAAGTTCTTTTCTGATATGGTGAGCACCCTCACCAAGAGCTATTACAGCCCTCTCGTTTGACTGGCAATGGTAGTTGCACAGGATCAGCAGGCAGCCCCACAAGACACCCAAAAAAAGCAAAACCACATCCCCCTCTAAGGTCTGTTCTGCTTCTACAAATGCACTGGAGCAAAGAAAGATCTTCCTTTCTCTTTTTCTTTGTCTAAAAATGTTGAGTTGCACAAATGAGGTCCCCCTCGAACTTTTCCCCTTTAGTAGTTTGTAACATTAATGGAACCAACTAATCCCTCTGATTAAATATTTATTTGGGCAAGGCTACCAATTCTGTTGTCAGAGCTCCCATATCAGTGTTTAATCAGTTGCCTGATGCTGCTGTTTTCCAGATGAAACAAATACCATCCCCTATGGTTTCAGACCCAGGCTGCAGGTTCCTCCACTATGCAGTTGCTGGAAAGAGGGTGGAGTGGACAAACTTGCAAGTGCAAATCCTTCTTGAAATACCTGGCTCCACATGTACTTGAAAATCAGGAGAGGAAAATGTGTTGGGAGCCTGGGAGGGAAAATTCAGCTTTGGCAGCCCTGGGCCCAAGGGCTGCCCAAGAAGGAGCATCCCTTTTGCAGGACTGTTGCCAACACTAGCAGGGCAGTGACAGATATTCGAAACGATGGGACGGGGTATATTTGATATAGCGCGGCAGAGTTTAATTATGGACGAGAATTAAATTGATATTCATAGGGTGATAAATAAATAATGTGTATGCACTCGCAGGGAAGGACAAGAACATTTTTCTGAAGCAAAAGAAATAAAATCAGCAAAACAGAAATTAAAAATGGATCTATTTAGCAGAGCTTCTGATTATATGACGAATGCATCAGTTCATGGGCTCAATCCTTCTGTTTCTCAAGGAGTCGTTCATGCCTGGACTAAAAGACTGAAATGAGATGGGGTCACATTTCTCATCCTCTCATCTCTGCTCTGGGATTTCCAGCTAACGTTTTCTCTCCTTAGGGGGTGAATTGAGCCTTGGAAGGCTAAGCAGCAGCCAAGAGCTAAAAGGACAAAAGGGAAACCTGAGGAGTTGATTTGATGGTGATGGAGACAGAAAGGAAAATGGGGCAGTATTTTCCCTAGTCAGCTGAGCTGGGGGTACAAGCCAGGACACATTTAGTAGGAGGCTCTTTAATATGGGAAAGCTTTTAGTTGGACCTCAAAAATCTGGGCAGTTCACATAGGAGGATCAATGCATCAGTACAATAGCTGCTTTTTTATTTTCCTAATTTCAACAAATGTCTCCTTGTTTCAGCAAATGTTGGTGCTTCTGACAAAACTCCTCTTTGAAATGTGCATGTTTCTTCAAGATAAGTCTCAACTTTCACATATAACCTTATGTTTCTTGTACATGCAGCTATGGACACCGGCTTGAAAATGGGAAAGGGATTACCTGAGATGAGAAAATGAATGGGAAAATGAGCATGTTATACTTTCAGTGAAATGCTTTAAGTTTTACCCTTGAATTTGGGGGCTTGCTTTATAATGTTTTTAATATGTGGTGCTGTCAATATTATGTTAAACTGGGAGAACTGGCAAAGGCTGACAGAAAATGGCATCTTGGATGACTCAGGGACTTGGGTGACTTCTATTTGTCTACTGAGCACCTTTGCATGTCTCAAAATGACTTACTCTCAGCCTGAGACGGTGTTTTGCTACAGACTGAGCAGCATGTATTTCTGGAAATAAGTCAGGAGAGAGACCCCAAAAAAATGTGCATACAACTGTGTGTGTGTATATATATATATAAAGCTTTAAAAAAAAGAATATATGCATATATAAAGGAGGCCTTAGGTAATTCTTGGCGTAGCTGTAGCCCAATATGGTGAGGCAGCTCCTTGGCTTTCCTCTTCACCCAGCTCAGCAGCCAACTGCCCCAGCATCTGGGGGGAGACCTGGAAAAATGCTGCCTTCGCAGAGGAGAGTTTCATGAGCATAGAAAAAATCATTTTTAATTAATTTTCTTCTTGTTTAAAGGAAAGAGAGAATGTAGCGTGGAAGAACAAGATCTGAAACAAATTGCTAACTAAGAGAAAAAATATTATTACTATGGTTATATGTGCTTTTTAACCTTGACTGCTGTACCTACACAATTGCCCTTTAGGAAAAATTAAAAGAACAAACAAAAGTGTGATAGAGCCATTGTTTTATATTCAAGTCATCTAAGAGGTTTTTCAAAGTTTTTCAAGAGGTGTCAGCAGTACTTTAAAACTTCCATTTTCTGTGATGGATATTTCTGCAGCAGTTATTCTTCTAAAATAAATGAAGGGAAGAATCCCACACTAAGGAAATAGCAAATGTCATCATCCAATCCCACCCCAGAGGAGACGGGCCCTTGCTGCTGTCTCAGGCTGGGTTTGGAAGCCTTTGGGCACTGCATACATTGGCAGGGTTTCTTAACACTGGACTCTTGGCTAGGAGGCTGCGTTGGCATTGGTTCCATTTCTGTGTTGTTGGTAAGCATCAGCTCTGCAGCTAGCTCTGGAGATCTTCTTCTAAGCTGTGGGACTTGGCAACTTCCAAGTCCTGCAGAACCCCAGCTTTCATGACCATAAAGCAAATTTTTGCCCAGGTCCTTGGAGAAAAGCCTTGAAAATATGACCCAGTGAGAATAAATCAAAAAGCAATTAAAATAATTTCAAATACTCTTTTTTTAAAAAAAAATAAATAAAAAATTGAAAACCTCATGGTGATGTGTTTTCAGGATTGAAAGTACTGCTTTATGGCTGAAGGAGAAACAGCTCTATTTATACTTCTCTTTCATTGCCCATAGTTGGCTTTCATAGGAGCTGTCAGGATAATCTGGTCCAGGTCCTCGGCTGGTGTAAACTGGCAGAGCTCGGCAGGCTTTACAGGCTGAGCCAAGTTATATTGCTTTAGAAGCCAGGAAAATAATCATAACCACAAAGAGAGCACTTTCCACCTGAGGATCAGAAAGCAGAGAGGGAAGCCCATGGAATTGTCATGGCATGCGTCTGCAAGGGAGAGCGTAACCGGAGGTGACAGTTGAGTATCATGCATCTTTTTGGGATAATTAAAAAAAAAAAAAGTGGGAGGATCTTCAGCCCTAATATGGCACAACTGGGAACATAAAATGCTGTGCTGTAAATCCTGCTGTTGGTGAATGCAGCAATGTTAGTGAAAGATATATGTGGCAATATAGGTGATGTTGCCAGTCTCAGTGTTTTCAGTCTGTTTTACCATGGCTAATTAGTAAAGAAAAAGAATAATCAGTGGAATAAAAGCTTGAAAACATTCAATTTCAGAGCTTACTGTGAGGAGGCCTTAAAATCAAGCATAGGCATTGCAAGGACATGGTCATCGGGCTTTTGTCTTTCAAAATCCAGCAAAGCCCAATGAAATCAGGCAGATTGATAAGCGCAAAGAATTACAGTCAATTTACTTCTGAAAATGAGTACCATTGAGTTGATAGTGGGCATATTCACCCACTAAGGTCTGCTTTGGGCCTATCTGATCCAGCTCTTCTATGTGATCACAGATATCATCTTAAAGTATCATCATACTGTTGCCTGATTGTTCCCATTGTAATAACTAAATGCTGGGACGCTCAATAAGTGCTGGGGAGAGTTTGGGCTGATGCACAGTGAGAATTGAGCAAAGAAAGCTGCATTCCTGTACCATATATTTTCTTAACCTTTTGTACTTGATTCTGGCAGGGTATTTTATTAAATGATCTTTTAAAATAAGTCACTTGGGTAAATATAATCAAGAAGTCTCTTCATGAGTTAGATTGGCTTTAAAAAATGCACTGAACTGTTTAAACCATTAATGGCCGGCAGGGTTAGATATGAAAAAGAACATAAATCTTTTGCATAGGATTGTATGGGATGGATCTCTGCAGATTCTCTGCTTGAGTCTTACCCCTAGTAGGTTATTCATCTATGGTTTAAAAGTCTGATCTTACTCTTTTTTCCCCATTTTAATCTTAACCACTGTAGCACAGATGTTAATGGGATTATGCCTACTTAGATAAGAAGCTCCTCTGGGGAGGGACTTGATCTTCTTGCTTGCCAAGCATAACATCAGGCACCATCATTTGCTACACCATGTTGTACTACAACACCAAGAAACCTAGTATTGGAGTGCAAGCTGGGTGCTTAAAAAGGGTCACTGGTGTATGGATCTGGAGTGGAACTGGGGAAATAGGCACAAGGTTTGGAAAAACAAATTGCATCAGCCCAGAACTAGCAGGGCCCAGTCAAGTCCAGCTCTCTCTCAGGTGAGTTTTGTCACGTCTAATAAGGAGTGAGCCCTTTTGACAGCTTTCCTTCAGTAGAGACACTGGTAAGGTCTCTCTTTCAACACTAGTTTGCAGGAAACGTGTAGGAAGTACATAACAGAAAGGACAAACTGGTTGAAATCAGGCAGTGGGCTCTCAATACATCATCACTGCACACACATAAGCTTTGTTTCCCAAAAAACTCAAATTCATTAGACGTCAGCCTCTCAGCTGAGCAAGTATCTTAAAGGAGGAAGAGGAGAAGATAGTGAAGAGGATAAAACACAATGTTAAGAGGTACATTTGCAAGTTCATAAGGGCAAACAGAGTAACTATGTGAGAGTAGGTGTGCAAGGGGGGGGTTTTGGGAAGGTAGCAGGAGGGAGCTGGCCCAGGCTTCTTACAGAGGCTGATGCCTATCCCTCATCTCTGGCCAGGCTTTAATCCTACCTGGCAACTGCACTCTGCCCCATGGCTGGGGAAATTAGGGAAGAGAGGATCTTTTTTATCCTTCTTTTTTCTATCTTCTCTGTTTTTCCCTTGCTGGATATCCTTTCTGGAGCATCTCCTCCCTGCCTGACTCAGCCCCGCTTGACTCCAACGCGCCTGCGTGCCGCGAAGCCCTGAGCCATGCTTAATGCGTCCCCAGGAAACCTGGCCCCCCACCCACTGGGACCAAATTTCAAGGCATATCCCTATTAGCTTATTTTGATGTTTTTATCTTTCCGTGATCGGGAACCATTCTCTGCAGCCAAAACAGACACTTTCCCGATGATGTCAAGTGAATTTTTAGCTCTCCTCTGAGGAGAGGACTTCAATAAAAGATGAGGCTGCTTGCCACACTGACTGGCTCGAGCGCTGTAACATCTCCGGCAGCTTCTGCCTTTTGCTGTAAGTTTACACTCGTATGAACATTGGCTCGGCTGCCCCGTGTTGCTGTAAGTGAAGGTTTGCACGCAAACATGGCCTCCACAAAAGCCACCTCAGGCGAAAGCACTTCCCACACCAGCAAAATGCAGCATTACATGAGGTCTCCAGTGGATATCTCTGCCAGCAGTTTGGCAGTGGCTCATCTTTTAGTCATGAGGGATGGGGGTGCCTTCCCTCCCACATGGCCAGGGAGTGTGGCAGGTTTGCTGAAAGGTACCGGGAGCTGATCGCCCACAATTTCTGGTGAGGGGCACATCACCACAACAAAGTTTTGCTCAGCTGTCGGAGCATTTGTTGAAGGTTTGATAGATGCAAATGTCTCTCTCTGCAGAAACACCATGGAGGCTCTCTCCTGCTCTTTAACCTCCTGAGCTCCCACCTGCACTTGCTCCAGCTATGAAGAAATAAAAAGCAAATAAAACTGCCAGTTTTATTCTGGAGCCTGGGAGATGCAGAAGGTCTGTGGGACGTTCAACCCCCTTTTTTCCTTCTGAAGCTGAAATGACTGAAAATCCATAGGAAATACCAAAATGGAGAGGGGAGTAATAAATCAGGTTAGTTTTTGCACCTGCTGAAACCTCCTGGGCTTCTTTTATTCATGAGGCTAATGCTTCCATCTCACTGCCCTTAATTATGGGCTGGGAAACTCCTCATTGTTTTGGGGCCACCCCTGCTCTGCAGTAGCGTCCAGATTAAGTGCTGGAAATATCCTTAGGGTGCCGCAGCTCCTGCCAGCATGTAGATTTTTGCCCAGTGTGTAATATCCAGGTGAAATGATGGGGATCCTGCATGCCATGAAAACACACCTTTTGGCTTCACCCAAGTTGCGCGTTCCAAGAGAGGTGGGAAGGCTCCACAGCAGGCTTGGGACAGAGGTGCATGTGAAAAAAGCATAGCGGAGAGAAAAAAACACAGTCATGGCAAAGTCCTGTGAAGTTGGTGGAACTACACTCCAAGGTATTTCTGTACTGATGCACCCAAAATGGGGAGTAATTATATCTGCGCACCTCTTAGTAGTTCTTACACTTCCTACACCTGCTTTCAGGGAATTTCACTAACAGGCTAAGATTGTCTCACAAGCCCAGATGGGGGGAGCTTGGCTGGAAAATAATTTCCAAGGGCTGTTCTTGTTTCCCTGTGCCGTGCAGCCATCTGCAGGCGAAGGCTTGGGGGAGGCAAATCTGGGAAACACGTTTGAATCTGATGTTGAAGCAGGTCACCAAAGGAGAAATACTGGAAATTTTCAGGAGCTGAGACCTGGGGAGTTTTAGGAGGCTGCAGGGCAAGAGAGCTGCAGGAGGGGAGAGGGATACCTGCAGCAAAGAGGGTCCAACTATTTAGCTAAAGGGGAGATGATTAGTTTTGCAATATATATTTGCAGGAGGACTGATTTTTACAGCACCTTGTCTCCCAAATATTGAATTTTTCTTTAGCAGCTTTTCCTTCCGGCTCTCTGCACTGCAGCAAAGTATGTGGGAAAATGCTGCTGCTGAAAATAGGAGTTGATAGAAGGGGAACTTTTCAAACACAGGTCGCTCCTTGGGGTCCCAGGACCCACTGAGTTTCAGGCCAGTTTATTCAGTCACTCAGGAGCTTTTGAAACATTACTGAAAGTCTGTCCCCTCTCATTATAGCAGACTCCCCAGCAGGTAGCTCAGGCTTCTGTAATCCTTAAATCAAATATGACAGCTTTTCTTCTCTATTCGTTTTCGTTTTCACACTGACTTCAGGGTGGGTATTTCTCTTCCTCCTTGTTACCAGGGGACTGATGATAACCATTTTAAAAGGAACAGCAAATGTTATCTGGTTTTGTATTTAGGTGTGCCAGCTAATGACGATCCCTGCAGCTTTGGGTCATTCTGTAGGTTTAAAAAGTTAGTGCTTTGAAGGGGAAAGACAGAGCTGTGTTAAATGCAGTAGTATGATTTATGACTGTTTGCTTTCTGTTTTCCAAAATCTCCTCCATAAGGTCAACACTTGGCATTAAAAACCATCTTGATATCAGACTGAAGTGTTTAATGAAAAAAAACCCAATAATTTCCAGCAGCACATTTTCATTAACCTGGAACTAAAAAAGTCCACTGTGAAATAGTGGAATGCTTCCTCAAAAAGCCTTTTTTTCACCTTTCCATACACATTTTCTCAAACAGTTTAATTAGGCAAAAGCTTTCCTTATCATTTGACTTTTTTTTGACTCCCAGCATTCCTGATGTTTTGGGAAATCGCTCATTTAAAGCGTTGCAAAGAAAGTGCTGTCAGTTATTTATCAGGTTTTATGTCATGACTTGGGAAAACTGACCTTGATTTACTTGTGCCATTAGAGACTTCATCAAAGGAATGAATGAACATTTTTCTATAGCTCCATTAAGTAAGAACAGGAAAACCTCTCAGTCACTTTTTCCAGTTGGCGTACTTGAAAAAGTAGGCAAAAATATTAATTGGATTGATAGATCCAGATTGATTTTAAATGCCTTGCTCTGGTTAGTTAATCTTTGCTCATTAACATCAGTATTTTAAAAGAGCTCCGTTGCACTACTACTTTCTCACATAGCACTGTCTGAAACGTAAAACCAGCAACAGGAATGGAGAGATGCTCAGAACCTGGTGCTGTGAGACGAGGTGTGGTGGGGGAATGAAATGAAAAGGCAGTTATTTCGTTTTCAAACCTTTGTTTAAATAAGCTATCTTAATGGGAAGCTCCGCAGGACACGTTGAGAATCACCATTTGAGGTCTGGGAGGGTGAACGCCTCCGACAAATATTTCTTTGCCTTGTTAATCCCTTTGGGAATTCTCATGTGCTTAAAATGAGGTGCCTATTTGAGTACCTTCCTCAGTCAGAGCCACAGCCAAGGAATAATAATGATGTTGATAACAAATGCAGCAGGAAATAAGCTGAAGATCAGGAGTGTTCGGCACCCCGTGGCTACTCGCATTACCGGATATTTGTACATAATTTTTAAGACTTCCTCCTGCTCCCCCCATCCCCCCAACACATGAAAGCTTTGGGCAGAATTCTCCTTTCTTTTCCCCTAAATAATCATTCCAGCATATGGGGTGATTTTTAAAGGCAGAGCAAAGAAAAAAAATACATCTAGCATCTACTTCTCCGTTGCACTCACTGATTAGGAACTGGAGTGGCTCAAGAGGTGCTCACAAAGGGCTGATTACAAAGTCAGGAAAAACGAGAGATTCACTAAATGGGGCTCCTCATCTGATGCTGTTTGCACTGCCATGCTTTTCCTGCAACTCTGGACCGTGCCCATATGAACTTTGCACATTTTTTTTTTCTGAAAAACTCACTGAACTGACTGCTTATTCTGGGAAGCTCCTTTGAGAGGTTAGAGGTATTTTTTAAGAGTTGCTCCTTACGTGCTTAATGCAGGCAAATATTTTAGAGCTCCACTTTGACAGTTGTAAGTAAATATAAATCTGGTGTCACGGCACAGAAAGAATCTAGACGTTTCACCAATAGAATAGGAGTGCATTTCTTCTAGACATTTGTAACGACAGTCTTCTGTAAGCAAAACCTCTTTGTGTTTTGTGTTTTAAAAAGAGTTTACAAAAAGCATTTCCATATTATATTGTGTGCAGACCGAGGTAGAATGTATGCTGACTGTATTTTGTGGGCATGTTAAATATAGCTTTTGATGAGAGTCTCAGCTGTAGATGTTAGGTGAAGCAGAACAATAACAGCAAAAACTTCAGACTCATATACTTTCAACTTTCTTCTAAGTGCTCACTTGAGAATAAAAAATCAGCAGTAAGAGCAGACAACTGAACTGTGTTCTGCAATAGGAAAAGATAACATGGAATGTTCTTGTTGGGGCAAAAAGAGGTTAAAAAGTAGCAGATTGTGGTGTAATTACCAAATTACGACATCTAATTTGTAGGTTTAACTTGCTAATTATGTGTGATACATGGGTGGCGAAGGGTGAATACCAAGCACTAGAAGCCCTTCTTTTGTGTTTGGAAATTTGTTTTGATTGGGGGGAGGAAGAGGAAAAAAATCTGGCTTCACCACATGTGACTGCGCCTTATTCTTTTGTGCCAGGCAGAATAAAAAGCAGGTATGCAGAGCAGTGGGCTATGTGTTTGTTTTAATAGAAATAGAGGGTGTGATAGTCATTTTGTGGAGTTTAGCTGCCTCTAGTGTATGTACATATCCTTTTGGAAAAAAATATTCCTAGACTGAAGACTAGTAATTTCAAGTTTTTATTTCCAGAGTGCATTTCCAAGGGCTGTCAGGAGTGCCAGTGTTGATATTTAAGATAAGTTTATGTGCAAGTGCCAGCCCTGTCTGCACAGACAGTCACTCTGCATTTTTTTCCTCCCCTTTGTAAGTAACTGTATTTGCTAGTCAATATTAAGCAAGACTATTTACCTTGTCAAAAATGGATGCTTTAAAATTAATTCTGAAGTAGGAATTATACCATTCTCCTTTGCACTTGATAGGCAGGGTTAATATTCTCACAGCTGAAGATCTGGGGACTGGAGCAAAATGCAAATGGCCACAGAGGAGACAGCTTGAGAAAACGGCTATGTGTGAACTTGACAGTAAGAGAAGCAAGAAGGAATGAAATGACCTACATTTTACTAGAGAGAACCTAGTCATTAATGAAAGAGAAGAGCATACAGTAATTTGTACCTTTAGGTGTGTACATTCGTGATGTCCATGCTTGCAGCAAAACAATAATCTGTCTTGAAATCATTCTGAGGTATTAAATAGCTTTCTAGAAAAGCTGTTTCGCTCATACAGCAGGTGCATGTGAGCTGCATCTTCTAGGATTGCAGCAGTGGACTTGAAAAACTCAGCCAATATTGGCAAAAAATGAAGCATTGTTTTTTCTGCTCATGCACATGTAAACATTTTAGTTTTTAAAGGAGGTGTTTCTCTGAAGCGACTAGCTGTGTTTTAGTTAAAAACAAACCAACCCAAACCTGGCAACTATTTTCATTTGAATTTCAATTTTAAGAACTTGCAGATATTCAAGGTGGTGTTGCAGCATATGCTGATTAATCATTAGCAATAACAAACACAATGCACTCAAATGAAACTCTATTCAAATCAATAGCAATCCTGATGCAGGACAGATTTAAAGAGCTGCACATTTCACCTGAGAACCATATTTTACCTGGGAGATAAGGGAAACTGTTATACTAAGCATAGTTGCATTACAAATAATAATTACATATCGAATTAAGTACATTCTACCTCACATAAGGCACATTGCATGAGCAAAGCCTTCATTAATAAGAGATGCGGATATGTGTTGCATGGAAAAAATGAAACCTGAATGGAGATTACAAAGTCATTATTTGGTTTGTAGGTTGTCCTGATCCTGATGTTATTTTTTGTCCCCAAAATTCAAACTCTTAAAGGAAACCAGTCATGATGGTATTTATTGTTTTTGCAAATGAGAGTTACAGGCCATATTGTTGTACCTTGGAAATTAAACCAGCTCATAGTTTAGAGCACACATGGGAGGACCAATACAGCAATTAAGGGACATTTCAGTCACTCACAGCAATCTTCATTTCAGGGAACTGTATCCACCCGCAAAAGCCTAATAAATAAATATGTATAGTTTTAGAGAATACGTAGCAAATGTGCATTCTGAAACAGAGGATAGGCTCAAACTAAAATGTCATAACCAGACAGGCAAACACAGTTTCCAGCATGCTCTTGTGATAGCAGATCCACTTCCTCAGTTTTGCTTATTTTCTCTTTGCTCTGGTGTTTGGAGTTAGAAATACCTCAGGTCAGTTATATCCCTACTGTCAAAAGGGATACTCCTGGGGCTGACTAAACCCTGAAGGGGGTGTCATTTCACAACAGGGAAGTAGTGAGCAAATATTTAAGGAAAAGAGGGAACAGAGAGTGCCGGGAAGCTATGCTGCAGGCAAATAATCTGCTGCGATCTAAGGGAACAAGTGAGGCATCCAGTGAGATTCTTGCCTTTCCCGTTTTATTTATGGGCTCTGGATTTCAGTGGTCTGAATTGCCCTGGCTAAACTCTTTCATTTGTTCACTCATATACAATATTCTCACAGTAGGGACAGCGGATAGTAAATAATAATAATAGTAATTATAGTCGTAGTAATAATCATAGCTGCAGAGCCAGGTCCCAGCCCTCCAGCCAGCTGGCTATAAGGGCGAGAGCCCATTGTGGAGCTGCCACCCTTAGATATTTCAGTCTTTGGGCCATTTGTTGATCAGACACTAAGAAGCAAGGGTTTGACAGGATTATTTTTCTTCCTTTTCTGTACACACACACACCCGAATCCTCTCAGCCCACTCTGACAAGTGCATAACCACGTATATAGCATTTCAGTACAGATTTCATACATGGTTTGAACCTGCCGGAAATGCTGCTCAGGGCTTCTGTTTTCCCTAGGATTTCTCTGAAACCTGTCACATAGGAGAGACTTTCTGGTGTTTGAGTTGTGTGTAGGTACCCATAGCTCTCCATTTTCCCTGGCAAATATTGATTTCCCTGTGCAAGTTGTGTTTGGACAAGGAAGGTACACTTTTCAGGGACACCCCTCCTGTCTTACACAGAGAAAGGAGAACCATCTCCTGGATATTGTTACTTAAGTGAGGGGAAAAAGCTGCACTTCCAACATATGTCATGATTTATCCTTTTTTTTCCCCAGTTTTACCTTGCATAGCTCAGCATGAGTGGAACATGTTTGACTTGATCCTAATTATTTTTTTTTAATAGTTTAAATCTCAGATGCTGAGGCAATTTACATTAATTAAACTTCAGTTGGCTTTAAAATTGTCATGTATCAATTTTAGCAGCGTTTATAGAGAACAAGATAGATGACTTAAATTACACACCATATGGGGGAATGCTAGGGACATTTGCTATTGTGTTAATTGCTTAAAGCTACATTTTCTATCCTTGTTCTGAGTGAAAGACATTTGCTCTCATGCTTACTGAATTAGGTGAAGAGTTTCCTGCTCAAATGGGAGTAAGTACAGATTTCTCCCCCTCCTGACAGCTTTTGCTCTCCTGCAAGGATCAACTTTTCAGAGGGGCTTTGCTGCCGTTAAAGGGGTGTCACTGCTGTCTTTGGTGGGGTGCAGAGGCAAAGTCTGAGATGTCTCTGTCTGACACACTAGGATTCTGCCAAATCCTCTTGGGGATTAAACCCGGGGATGGCAAGAGCCTGTTATCTATTGAAATAAGTAGCCTTCTTCATTGCCAAGGTGGAGAGAGGCATGTTTTCTTGGGTCCCAGAATGAGTTTGAGTTTTCCAGTCCAAACCCTGAGAGCTCTCACTGTCATCACTGTCATCCCGGAATTTGTTGATACAACAGGGACCAGCCCCAAGGGTGATCCCCAACCTGCTTCTGCTGCTAGTGGATCAACATTTGCAAGCTGCAGATACTAATTTGCAGGTCTGCATTGAGGGTTGGCAAAGTGATGCTGGATATGCTGCTGGGGAAGGGGCTTGAGCAGAAACCAGCAGGCTCCTATGAAAGAATTTGTACAAACAGGAGAGATGGGTGCCACACCTGGCCTGGCAAGAACGGGTTTTCCAGGGTGAGCTGCAAGGCAGAGTAACGTCGCTTTTTTCCTAAAGTTTGCGAGTGATGTTTTTGAGCAAGCCTGCTGAATCAGGAGTGTTTTATTTTGGGGGAAATCAGATTTAAATGCCTAAGGCTCAAAGAATATGGACTAGTGAGTACCACTCTCTTGAGAAATTTGGGATTAGGGATCCTCTCCCTGGTGAAACATCTCACTTTTCCCTGTCGCTTTAAAAAAGGTTCACATCCTCCTTGAAATAAGAGACAAAGAAGTGGTCAGATGGTTAGAGGGCAAATATTCAGTATGCTTAGCAAAGCTTTCCTCCTTGAAGACCTCTCCAGGTGAGCACTGAAAACCTGAAGAGGCTGAAACCAGAGGTCTTAGTCCCATTCTGAACCACTGCCACACAGAAACCATTGCAAAAAACCCCTCCAAATATGAGCACAAATCAATTTGCCTTGCAAGACCAGAAAGCACTTGAAGGTTTCCCCACAGCTGGCTTCAAATAAGTGGTGAAATAAAACCCAGAAAGATGTTAGAGAGGTGTTATATACAGCTGTGTCTACTGCTTTGCAGTACATTTCTGCTTCTGTCTGGTGCTTCCTGCTTGTCAATGTTGTAATGGGATTCTCCCATATTAATATTTTAAATGAATAAATAAATACCTGATGAGATACTGTAGATCACAGCAATCTTTTCATAAATTCTGCAGAAGGTAAAAAGAGAATTAAAGATAAGATTAAAACAGCCGGGGTGATGTATCTCCCTGGCATGTGGTAAAGTCTCCAGGTGCCATCTATGCTATGCTGCTTATGGTACAAGTTACATCTATATTAAAAAGCATGTGTCTGTCTATATATATATCTCCATAAAGGCCATGCAGGCAGTCTGTCATCAAGGAAGGTCCTGATTTCTGCTAGAACTGTTGTAATAATAATAATGATAGGCTGAGGAACCATACTATTTTTAAAGCATCTGTATTTCATATGAGTATTTTTTTACTTTGTTTTGGTCTGAATCTGCATTAGGAAATAAGCCAGATGTGCGGGGATTTGGAATCTTTTTTCCTTACATTTGGGGGAAATGTAATGCATTTTTTCCCCCTGGCTCTGTGTTGCAGGGTGCAGTTCCAGGCTGAGCTCTTATTCGCAGTTAGCAAGAACCATCGGGTGAGAAAAGAAACTGCCCTATCTCCATTAATAGAAGTGGAATCCTCAAGAGCCTGTTCAGAAATGCTGCCGTACTCCAGGACAAATATTAATATTCCCGGCATTATAATTACATCATTCTACTGTTAACATAGATGGTGCCTGCTGCACTGATGTATTCATAGAATAAAGTCCCTGGTTTCTGCAGAACCATGCAGGAGCCTCAGGAGTACCCCTCATTTGATGTCACTCCTCCTAAATCAGGAATAAAACTTTCATGGACTTCGCCAGGGCCAGACATTTAGATGTCCCCTTCCCCTGTCATCTGGGGTGCTGGAGACAGAGGATTTGGGGTTAAATTCTGCTCTGTCCCAGCTGTGAACATCTCTGGAGATTGACAGCCTTATTCCCAGTTCACCTCAAGGTTAGCACAAAGAGAAATAGACTTTTTGGGGACAACCTCTCTGTCTTCAGAGTTTAACCAAATGAAGTCAGGTATGAACTAAAAAACTTTGTTTCACCTGGGAATAAAATGCGTGAGTTTTCCGTTTTCTCTGCAGGAGAAAATATATTCATCCTTCCCCCATCCTCAGATGACTGAAGAAGAAAGATGAGTAATTGTCATGGAGGCACCCACAAAACCTATATAGTGGTCGCTCAAAACACTCTGACAAACTCAAGCCATCCCTGAGCCCAGGTGCCAGGCAGTGGTGCTCACAAAACAGACAGAGCAGCCACTTAGAGTGAAGATTTATTCTAACCAAAATTACTTAGCACTCTGAGAGATCAAAGCAAATCACAAGTTTGGATGTCAGGCAGGAATATAATGCTACACAACTTGAGTTAAGAATTCCAAAGATTTGCAAATAGTACTTTAGAAGGATGACTAAAAATGTGTACATACTCCCTCACAAAAAGGGGGAAAACCTCCCACTCAAGGATACCCAGAAAACAGAATCACTCACCCAAAGGGGGTGAGGGCTCACTCAAGGATATCCAGAAGTATTCACTCACCCAAAGTGGGGGGAGGTGGTGCTGACTCTCCACCTCAGGGAGTTGGACAGCATCTTGATCCAAAGGGAGAGTTCACGACCACAGACCAACTGCTCTGAGGAGGACCGACTCAAATCAGCTCTCTGGTGGGACTCCATTTATACCCTAGTTGAGTCTCACCTGTGGTCAATTCTAATTAGCTGGGGGCCCCATCTTCCAGGGACTGTGAGCCTAGCACCAGGCAGGGTAAGTTCCTGGACAAAGGCAAACAGATTTCAACAGCCAGAAAGCTCTGATCTTTGCAGGTGCTTGGAAGTCTCCTGTCTTTGTCAGGCTTTTAGCAGTCCCTGGTCATTATTGGGTCTTTGGCAAGGTCTTTGTCAGGGTGGGTGTATCTGCCATAGTAACCCCCCTAAACTTGTATATTTATTTATAGGAACTTCTGTCATGTCAGCTGTGAACACACATGACTGAGATTTCTTTGAGAAAATTCCGTATTTACATGTGTTATTTGTTACCTGTATCCAGCATGGAGCTTTGTTCGATCCTTCTAAACGGCAAACATTTTTCTTGATGGGAAATGTACAGTTGACAAACTGCTGTTGGGAAAGGCAGCATTATTTTCACCAGGAAAACTCTTAACGGGAATAAACTATGACATTTACTCATTTTTCAAAGTGTTTCTGAAACGTTAATAACTTCCTGCTACATATCCTAAGTCATTCCTCAGCACAAACTGTGAAGCTTTCTACTAGGCAGCTGCATTTTGTGGGCAGGTGGAAAAGTCTCTCTATATTTTGGCCAAGTTCTGCCTTTGACCTTGAGCTGCATGCAAACAGAAAGCTCCTAGCTACGCACTGGAGCCCCATGGCCCCCAGAGCTGGCAGCTCCCCTGTGGCTGGAGCGAGGAGCCATGGGAGGAGATAGTTGCTGTGTAGTTTCCAAAATATTCTTCTTCTATCTGCTTCCGTGTTTGTGCACCACATTTCTGTATTCATCAGCTTCACACTTGGAATAGGCTATTGGCTGCACACTAATAACCCCCTGTTCTTTAATGTTCTCTTTCTAGTTAATTAATCTATTTATGATAATAGTATGTCTCATTTTGTGCTTTAACTCCAGAGGGTGTGTTTGTATTATCCTGCTGTATAGCGTTGACTGGCCCTATTATCATTTATCATTTAAGGCAGTGGCAACACTCTGGCCTGGCCTGCCAATACTTTTTCAATTAATTGCTTAGTGGTTGCTTTTTCTTTGCTTTTGGTGTTTGCCAGTGAATATGAGGTCTTTAAGCTTTCTGTCCGACTTTTAATTTTTTTTAAACTTGGCAACTGTGCTTTTTTTTTACACTGAGGGATCTGAAGCCTGTGGTGTTGGGCTGTAGGGAAAGCATCCAGGAAGGCAGGCAGGCAGGGCTGGCCGTTTGAAGGCTGTGAGACAGTGGCGCTTTGGGTTGTGATCCCAGGTTTACCCCTCATGGGAACCAGAGCCCGTGAGGGGCAATGCAGCATGGTGGGGCAGTGTGGAAAGCTCTAAGTCTATGTCTGGCAGGAGGCACACTAAGGCCTGGGGCTGGCGTAAATCATAGAGGCATGAGGAATAGCTGTAGCCTTGGATGTTATCATGCAGTGTCTGAGAACGGGGCTGCTGAATGAAAGTCCCTGGACTCAGTTTATAGGTGATATCCCCTGTGAAACAGGATGGCAGCAACAAGCTTAGCAATAGTTTTATGTATCTAAGCTTTGTGTTAGCTCGGCTGAGGGTCCCCCTTGCTGTGGGGTGCTGTTTGCATGTTGGGTTCCCATTAACATTAGAGCCACAGAGGTAATTTTGAGTGTCTACACCCATCTTGGATTACTGTGGCATGTTAAATGAGAGCACACGCTTGGTAATGGCAGCATATTGCTCCCAACTTCCACTCTGCCACTGTGCAAAGGACAACAGCTATCACCCACGCTTCTGCGCCTTGGCTGGTCAGGCTGCTGAATTAATGCTTGTGTTTGTCTACATCTCAGCCTTCTGGAGCCACATGATTTCTTAAGTAAGATGACAGCACATGAATTTAGAAAGCAGAATAGCAGCAAAACACTAAGTATGTATATCAAGGGGGTGCTTGTGGAACAACTGGAGCTCATAATTAGTAGAAATGTTTGTATTTTCTTTGTTTGCAAGTGCTTCATTACAGGCTTGACCTGATTACCTTAAATTTATTTTTGTTTCCAGCCACATGGCTACTTGTTTCCTTCCACATTCTCCCAAGTGTTTTGTTTTTAAGCAGATGCTCCTCAGGACTGCATTCATGCCAAGTTTTTTCTTATGTTCTTTATCAGTACAACAATATGAAATATTTAATAAGAAGTTATCACTGTGGCCAATTTAAATGATTAAATAGGTCTGTCAGCCTCAGTTCCTGAAAAGGAAACCTGGTATGCAGAAAGAATGAGAAGAAATAGCATCAAATATAAAGACGTAGAGTCAGATCGAAACATGGGAAACTCTACTTTGTGCTTAGCAGCTTCTTCCTTCATCACACCAAAGGCAGGGGAGGAGGAACAGATCTGTATTTGAATCTAAATTTGCTGTGTTTCAAACTAAATTGGCCTTCCGCTGCAGAAGAGGGGGCAGGATAGTGAATCTTTGGGCACAGGAGCCCTGCAAACAGGTTGGCACCTACTTGGCACAGGCACTTCTGTGCTGTTATCCTGTCTCCTGCGTACCCTCAGCTTTTATTTCTGCCTGGGAAATCAGCTGACTTTTACCCCACACTCCCCTGGGACCCTGCACAAGTGATTTAAGGCTCTGTTTTGGGGGCCGTTTTTTTTTTTGTTGTTGCTATGCAAGTTGTTCCTAAACCTCCCTCCTCTGAAGGGTGCTGTCAAAAGCAGTGCATGTGCATACAGCAGATTCCTGGCATGTCTGGCAGAGGCCTCTCAGGGGACTGATGGGCAGGAGATGGCTCAGGCAGCTTCATGTGGGCAAAATAATGGTATGTCTAGACAGCAGAAATGCTGAAGCAACATTCCTGGCAAGAGTGGTGATGCCAGAGGAGCATGCCCAACCCCTGCCAGGTATCAAAGCCTCTTTCTGCAAGTTGCTCTCTCTGATGCAGATATCTGCCTTTCCCAGTGGTTTGTTTCTGCCAGGAAGAGGCTTCTGCACTGGCTGTCCCACTGGGGAAAGCTCTTTATTCCCAATGTAGCTAGTGCTGATGTGCTTGGTGTGTGCTGAAACCTGCTTGTGAAATCGGCAGGTTAGGAAGGTGACGGGCTGTTAAGAAACTGCAGAACAGCATCAGTACTGTGTGGTTACAATAATGTTTTAATTCTTGTAAAATAGCATATGCAATGGGCAGAGGTGGCCTCAGAGATGACTGGTAATCCCTGCAGTGTGATAAGGTGCATGTAGTGTTTTTTTTTTCTAATTTTGATATCCATCTGATTCATAGAAAGACAATAAAAACATATTTTATTTCTCACATGCTTCAGTGTACAGCTTTTATCAGCCACTTAACTCTTACATACTTATTAGCATCTCTGATATTCTTCTTTGTGTGCTAACAAACAAAAGCTGAAGTTTACTGATTACATCATTATGTTTTAACAAGCATTACACAAGGAAATGCTATAAAGTTATGATGATTTAAAATTGCTGTCGTGCAAGCTGGTATGTGCATTAAGCTAGTATGAAATGCATTTATTTTATTTAGGTCAGCTGTGTCATTGTTGAAGTGCATCCAGGTCAGATCGCTGAGGGATCTCCCAGTATAGAGTGCCCTATACAGGATGTGTGTATAGAGTATATAAAGAGTGTATATACAGTATGTAGAGAGCCTAACTAGTCAACGTTAGGCATGCAGTTTTAACTCTCATATTCTGTAAGCCAAGCCAGTCAGTACTGGAAAAAAAAAAGCAGCCATGCCTTTGGGCATGAAAGGCTGCCTTTTTGAGGTCTGCAGCAGGAGCAGCAGATTCCAAAGCTAAACATAAGGTGAGTGGGAGCACCCCATTAGTGAGCTCTGCAAGCAATTAAACATCTCTACAGTAACAGGTAGCTGGTACCAACATTGCGAAGGAGAAGTTAGCAAAGGAAAGCCATGACAAAGTTTTCTCCCAAGGTGATAAGTAGTTTATGGTCTGAAAATGTGGCAAACAAGCAGACTTCTGCATTCGACAGTGGCTAAAAGCAGATTGCTAAAGACAGAAGCAGCATAGAGACACAGCACTGCTACTTCCCTCCCTGGTACTGTTAGGTAGGAAGGCACACAGCTTTGACCTGATTTTGAGAGAAAGGGTATCCCTTCCTAGCAATTCAAGGCTTGAGTGATTGGCACTGTAGTTGTTAGTTAGAAATGTGAGCAGAGGAACAGCCATGCCACGTTTATCCTAGCTACCAAGGACTGATGAGAAGCAAAACTGTCCTTAAACGGAGAGAATGAAAGTTGTTGCATATTCTTTCTGGTTTTACCTCCTTCTGTTGTTGGGTGTAATGATGTCTTTCTTTCTATCACCCATCTGCCTGTAGAGCTGAAGCAGGAGAAAATGAAAGTTGTGCACCAGCTAGTCAAAGGCTTAAAAAGCAAAGGATGGGGAGGAAGCATTGCTGCTGACATGGCTTTCTGTAATGAGCAACTGAGGCTAGAGTAAGAGAACAGAAGGTGTGTCCAAATGCTTGTGTGTGGTGGTGCCGGTGAAGCACTCAGTGCAGGGAACATTAAATGGCACAGGAGAGTCATGCCACCACATGAGCCCAGGCTAAGACATCTAGTCAGTGCCTGGCTGGGCTGTTTCGCTCTCATGAGGAAGCAGGGTGTATCAGATCTAAAAACTGCAGGGATGCTGTTTGCTATGGGTCTGATGTGGGCAATATCATGCCATAGTTGCGTGCTGCCAGGTTTTGGAGGCCATCCTGCCCCCTTGACTACTCAGCCCTCACAGCTGATTGCTCCCTGCCTAGCTGTGTCAGTCATTTTTTCCCCCCAAGAGTCCATGGGAGGAGAAGTGAGGAATAGAGACTCAGTTATCTATTTCAAAGATATTGATTTATATTTCTAATGAAAGTTTTCATATGCTTGTAAAAAACAACATCCTTCCCCCTCCCCTTTTGAAATCATATTCTGCTGCTTCTAGAGGAAGTTTGCATTTTTAAAAATTCAGTGCTTTGAACTTAACTTGATACTCAAATAACCCCTTCCTCACTCAGGAACTCTTGAAATTTTGAAAACTAAAGAGAATTCAAGGGTGTTGGAAAGTGCATTTCTCCAAAATGGTCCCATGGTACAGATTTGGAAGCATTTATGAGATGTTTTGATAATCCCTCTACTGAGCTACTTTATAACTCTGGGTTCCAAAATACTTCCCTGACTCTGGCCCAAGTCACTTCAAAAAGGGAATTTAGGCACTTGAATCACAAATCATTAGGAGAAAAAAATCCTACCGGTAATGTGTAAGCCCTTTTGAGAATACGACTCTACGTCTTTGGCAGCAAGTAGAACTCACATGTCAGACAACAAAGCAGGTTTTGTGGAGAAGGAAATCCCCTCAACTTTAAGACTTAAATTGCCATGACACCCTACAAGTCATACACTTTTTGCAGCAACCTGTCTTCAAAGCTCAACATCTTGTTCAGGTCTCGCACACTGAAAGACAGTTGCCAATGTAAACCAGAGGCCACACAGTCATGTCTCTAGGAAGAGTAAAGCATGACAAATTTCTTCTGTGTCACATCTCATTCAGAAAAATCAAGAAAGAGTTTTAAAGTGGTGCACAAAAACAGAAACGAAAATAATTGGTGTAGACAACTTAGATGATCTACCTAATTACACAGTAAACATGTAATGCCTTTGTGTATGTACACATGGGAAAGGAGCTAAATACAGACCCTGACTTGGATTCTTCAACAGCAGCGTGTGGTCGGTTGGTTTTTGCAGAAGGGGAAACCACAGAGTCAGGCAACTGCAAATGTGTCACCTCATAATTCTGCACATGCCCTGTGCTGAGGTTGCACCTAGAAATAATTTAGACATGGCACACGATAGATACATCCTGTTGGGCTTCCTTTTCCAGTCAATCAGGATCTTCTTTGACTTTCACATACTAACCTTGCAGGGGTGGGCAGTGTGGAAGGATCAATGATTTGATATTTCTCCTGTATTTGCAGCATGTGCTGCACAGAGACACAGGGTGTGACCTGCAGGGACTGGCACAGGAGTTGTCCCTGATCAAAGGCAGAACTAGCACCTAGGTTTTAACAAAGAAGGGCAATGCCCTTGCAGGTTACAGGGCTGCTGTGTTTTCCCTCTTGAGTTGTGCATCACTGCCTTTGCCATCAGCTAGATGACATTGACAGAGCCCTCTTCACACTTGCTGAAGACTGCCTCCCACCCAGTGCTGAGCCCAGAAGATCACTGAGGTAGATCCTGTCGATGCTTCATGGCTTCATCCTGCCCCTGGAGGCAGGCGAAACTGTGACCCACTGCTGCCTGGCTGTCCTGCCAGACTCTGCCCCACCATGGGCTCCTCATTGGGGAGGTGGCTGTGGGCTGAGCTGAAGGGGCTGCTGCTTGTTATTGGGCTGTGGTGTGACTGCTGGCAGGAGTGAGAGCCAGAGGGGCACCTAGGGCCTGACTCCTTGTGGATGAACCCACAGCTGTTCCCACTCCCCTGAGGCCACCTGATGCTGAGGGTAAAGGCCTGTGCCTGATCCAGCCTGGCTCCTGCCACCTTGGTAAGAGTGGGATTGCAGCTCCTGCTCACTGTGGCAGCAGGGGGACTCTTGACATGGTTGTAAATAAATCGCTGCCATCACTTGATTATATTGAGTACACGCTGAGTAATCAATTTACAAGTATTTAAATAATAATGAATTATTGGTTTACAAATGTTGTCTGATTATTAAATTCTTAATAATTAGTTAATACATACAGAAAGTATTGTATAACGTGAAATTGGAGATGCTGTTGGTCTGTTTTCTTGCTGGAAAGGGCCTTTCTCCCCAGAGACAGAGGAGCCAATTTAGTCCTAGTTTGACCAGCAGCAAGTGAGGGCAACTGGGCCAGTGGCACTGCCCCTACAAATTGCCAAGCAGGAACCACATATGTGTTGGGAAACATCATTTCTGCCCTTGAAAGGAGAGAGGGAGGGACCTGCCTGGGCTTTACTGAATCTCCGAGGAAGAAGCCAGGGTGTCCGCACTGAGGACAATGCTGCCCTGCTCCTGGCTGGGGACAGCCCTGCCCATCCTTAAGCTAATTACAGCTTCTACTCATTATAGGAGTGTGAGCTTTGACAAGGTCATAAATCAGTCACTGTCATAAGAGTATGTACTGTCGTAATTGTACATTGTCTAAATATGGGCTAATGAATTAATGACTATTCTGGCTGTTGTACACACCTTGAATAAAGATCTGGACACATGAAGACGGTGTGAAAAGTGCCTTTTCCTCTCAGACGTTGAGTTTGGCCTGATGCACACTGGCTTCCCAAGCTTCAGACACCAATGCAACCAGAATCCTACCTCTGGAGGGGTCTATGCACCCTGGCCGCCTCCTGCCTGCCCAGAGCCCAACACCCTCCCACACCTCTGCACAAGCAACATGGTCTGCATTCCTGAGCCCGAAAACACAGGACTTGGTCTCTCTGTTTTCAAACCTGGGAAACACCCAACTTGGTCTACACTGCTGAGCCCCAAAACTGGCCCCAGGAAGCTGGGTCTCGAGCTCCATGAACAACTGACTGAGCTCCACCCCACCCCCCCCTCAATCTGAGTGTGGTGTTGGGGATGGCCCTGGGGAAGCCCTAGGTGATGTTTGGAAATTGGCTGGAGGGACTTGTGGGGACTCCTTCCCACCCTTCTTATATATGGGCATCACATTGGCTGATTTCCAATCTGTTGGGACCTCAGGACTGCTGGTAAATGATGGAAAGTGGCTTGGTGACACCCCCACCAGCTCCTTCATCACCCTTGGGGGTATCCCATCTGGTCCCATAGACTTGTGTATGTCTATGTGGTGCAGCAGGTCACTGACCATCTCCTCCTTGATTGTGAGGAAGTCATTGTCTTGGTTCCCCAGGAACAGACCCATGGACCAGCCATGCAGGCAGTCCATGAGCAGCCCTGGGTCAGCTGGGAGATCCAATGAAGGCAGCTGACTCACAGGTGTATCCCATACCACTTCATCATGCTCATTATAAAAGGAGGGAGCTCAGTGAGGGGGGGATTACTCCTCTCCCTGAGGCTCCTTGCTGATGGTCTTCTGTTCCTGCTGTCAGCATCAAGGACTGGGCTGAGTAGAACCTTCTATACTTTATGTTGATTGTTGTTTCAGTTTTGTTATTCTATTAAATCTGTTTCTACTTCAACTCACTGGCCTTCTCCCTTTCTTCCCTGATTATTCTTCTCAACTGGGGAGGGAGCATTGGGTGACAGACTATCTGCTATGGTTCAGCCCTGAGTAGTGGCTAAATGTATGCAGTCATTCTACTCCCAGTCTCTGTCTTCTAGCTTGGGGGGCTGGATTCCCTCAGTACAGCCGGTCCTATTACTAAAGACAGGCAAAGAAGGCATTAAGCGCATCAGTCTTATCCTTCATCACTATGTTTCCTCCTGCGTCTAGCAGGGGATGGAGGCTCTCCCTGGTCTTTTTTTTTACTCTTAATGTATTTATAGAAACATTTATTGTTGTGTTTCACAGCAGAAGCCAGATTACTTTCTAGCTGGGCTTTGGACCTTCTGATTTTTTTTCTGGCCCAGCCTCACAACATCCATCAGGATGTTTTGCCACTGGGACCTGGTGGACATGGGTCTTTTCAGACACAGAATCCCACTCCTATGTAGCTGTTTGCACTTAGTACAGTGCTGTTCTTCTAACAGGCCTGCTTTTCCTAGCCATTTTTTCTGAAATAAAGTTTTTGGGTTTGTCATTTTCTCATCTGACTTTCCTTAGCACACACAGCTGCAGCATTTAGTATTTGTATGGGCTATGTAGGCTGCAGTCACTCCATGAAGTCCCACTCTAGACCTGGACTGAGCATTTGCTAATCCTCTTACCAAAGTTAATATCCCCTGTACTTCCATGATAAGCAAGAGTGAATAGAAATTCTCAGTCTGCTCTATATCTTGAAGTTCAGGAGAGAAATTAACATACATGTATAATGAGCTACATTTAAATAATAGCAACATTGTTTTCAAATAGAAAAAATGTTCATGCTATTTTCCTTCTATAATGCCTCTGCTTTTCAGACTTGCCATGGAGTCAGACATTCTTTGATGCTAATTCACAAATGCTCAGTGAATTCCCATCACTTCTAATCCCTCAGCCTCTCATTCTTTATAAAATGTCTTAATGCCTTCAACCAGGCCCATTAGCACTGGAAACATGGGTCTCCTTGGCCCCTGGCTGTATTAAAAGGAAGCAAAAGTGAGGGCTTATTTATAGGATGATCTTGCCCACCATCTAATCCTTTTTCATTTGGGTTTATTTCCTGTTAGTTTTGGTTTACTGCTTAAATCAGTGCATTCTGGCACCAGCCAGCTCTGAACAAGCACATTTCCCTGACTTGGTCTGACACCTGTGGTGCCACCCCATCACATAGCTCAGACTTCCTGACCCAGTGCTCATTGCTGCTACTGTCCCTCACACCGGGAGGCATAAGGAGTGCCTCTCTGTCACGGGAGGGAACGCTGCTCATCTGCAGAGCTGAATTTTCCTCCCACACAAATGCAGACTTTCTTTCCATTTCTTCCTGTATTTTCTGGTTGGTTTAGACTTGTATAAGGGATTTTTAATTACTAAGGGTTCACGTTATGTACAGTTTATAAGCAGCTCTTTTGTTACAAGTAGGAATAAAATGATGCAGTATTAATATTTTTCATTTGAACAAATGAAAAATAAAATTTGACACCAATTTCGATGCCACCATTTGAAAATGAGCGGTTTCAAATTAACTTTAAAAGTCAGAGCTGGTGTAAAAATCAGCCTTCCCTTTCAGATGTAAAGCAAACAAAACCCAGCCAGACTATCACACTATGTACTAAGTACATAGTTTTTATTTTGTAAATCATAGTTATGCTCAGTCAAGATAGCAATTCATAAGTGTTTACAGGTTGCAGTTGTGGACCCACCTGAATGTGGAGTCTGGTACTGATTAGTCAACACTGATTGCTTTTACTTTTAAGGAAAAAAAAAACCCAACCCTCTCTCCTACCTGTTTAGAGTTTGGATAACTCATTGATTTCAGGGGCAGAAGAGACAATCAGCTTGCTTTTCCTATTCCATTAATCATGGACCATTGTGTTTTTCTAATTTGTTACTTTGTGGTTTTGCCAAGTGGTTAATTATCCTTAGTTTTTTTTAAAAAAGATAAAAAAAATTCCCTATTTTCTAAGTAGATATTCTCAGTCTTTGGCATCCAGATGTTGCTTCATATCACATTTTTCTTTACTGGTACCCATTCCTCTTAGTGGAGATTCTTATGAAATAGAGACATGAGCCTGTTCCTATTCTGTGTCAGGCGGCTTTCACTGTACAGCAGCCGCTGTACCATAAAGTGATACGCATTATACAGCTGGGATAATGTCATTTTGATTGGGTTTCTCCTTTGTTAGCAAACCTTTGCTTTAGCACAGGATGGTCAGATATAGATTCTCTGTGCTGCAAGACAGAATTAGGTGCCTCCAAAGTGGATTATCCAGCACTGGGAGTCACCCTGCTGAGATAGCACTCTCCCTGGATGCCCTTCATCAAAAACCTTAGCCTCTAAAGCTGGTGGAAGAAATCCTGGTCCTGAGGCTGTGTCTTTTGGCAGAGTGATTCAGCTAGATCTTTAATCCATGCACCAAACCATGGAGTTTTTAGCTGTCTGAAGGTTGCCAGGATGCTGGAACAGCAGTAATGCTCAGTTTTGATGTGTTTGGATGGAAAGTGGAGAGGTTTAAGCTTGAAATTCTTCCTAAATTTCAGTGGGTTCATGTCCTGAATTCTCTGTGGGTCATTTGGAACATAATACCTTCTTGAAAATGAATATACGTGCATCATATACGTATTTCAGTTAGGGAATTAGCAATTGCTGTGACGGAAGTGTTTAAACATTTGATAAATCAGGCGAATTTCAAACTTCAAAACAGCACTTTTCTAGATTGACATTCATTAGCAAAAGCACATTGCCAATGGTTAGCTCTTAATCACTATCAATCATTAATGCTACTTATTCAAACAATTAGTCTTTAACAATCTTATTCTAAATTAGCCGCGAGTGTGAAAGAGGCTGATGTTGTGTAGCTAATGCTGATGGCTACAGCTCTTGATGTTTTCAGTGGGTGAGGAGGTTGTGATCAGGCTCAAGAGCTCTTCTAGGAGAGAAGCTGGAACAGAAGTGCATGACATTTTTCTTTCCTGTTTTACCTTCATGATTTTTATGCTCCTCAGCTCTCCCCAAAAAGAGAAGGGATGGATGTTGAAATGAAGCTATCACTGCAGAAGCCCACTAAGTTAGGTGACTGCATATCCTCTCTCCTGAAGTATGACACAATTTAAAATCAAAGCCAATACTTTTGAAGGGCCCAGGATTTTGCCAACTCTGTGTCAGGCTGCAAACAGCTAATATTTTCACCTTTGTCAAACTAGGTTCAATCTATCTGGGAAAATAGGCAATCTGATAATGTATTGCCACTATCGACTTAGAGGAGGGAGCAGGAGGTGTGCTCTCTTCACATAGATCTCCCAGGGAACTCAATATTTGACTACAAAAGCCTTGATTTCTTTTATCCAGGCACACTTGATTTTAGAAGTGATATGCAGAGCACCAGCCTTGCTGTGCAGCTCGACTTCAGTGATTTTTACATGGCTGCTGTTCTGTGCTTCACTTGGCCACTGAGACTGGTCACTACCTGAAGTAAGGCATCAGTAGCTGTAGCCTAAATCGCCCAAACATCAAATATATGTCCCCTCCATGGAAGTGTCCCCTCTGCAGCATCACAGCCCTGGCCTTGGACAGCAACTCTCGAGCTCCTGGGGCATCCTTGGTGTTACAGCTACTTAGATATCAAGTGGATGGCAACATCTCGTGCCTCCTCTGTAGCTCAGATTTGAATCAAAAGATTGACAATACAAATAATGGCCTGACATGAAATTAATGATGAAAAGTATTAGTGTAAAACTGAAGTGATCTGAGCCTGCAAGCATTCTCTGGGTATTTTTTTCTTTAATGGAATACAGTGCTGTTGCTCCCAGTGAGGAAGCAGTAACATGCAGCAAGGGCTTTGTCAGTATGGAAAGTCTTTGTAAGTGCTTCTCCGAGAGCTGTTATCAAGAAAAACTCTGAGCTAGCATGAATAAATAATGCGCTGATAAGTTTGTCCAGCAATACCTGCTCTGCAGTAAAGCAGTCCTAGGTGTCATCTGGAAACCGGTGGCCCCTCTAGGGTCTGTTGATACCCAGAGGAGAGTCATAATTGTTTCTTTATCTCTGCTACTGTAAGTACACAATGCTAAAAGCAAAAATAATAAATGAGAATGAAATGCGGCATAAACAGCACAAAAAAATCAGATAAGTATGCACATCCCTCTTTCTGATGGTGAAACCACCTGTATTGTGTTGCTGCTCCAGTAAAAAAGCAGTAGTGGAGAGACAAGGCCAGCTACAAGGGAGAGAGCCACACTGGTGCTAATAGCAGTCACTGCAGAGCTGGTAACTGTAACGTATTCTCTGGGTACCAAAGCTGAATTTCTTTCCTAAGAACTTCTAGTGAGCTTTTCAAACAGCTTTCTGTGGAATGTGGGTGGGTTTAGGCAAAGATCTGACAAGTCTTTCGCTAGGATCTCTGCCAGCTAAGGGGAAATAATACAGGGAGAAAAAGGTGTTCTGGAATGTTAGGAATTTTTATTAGCAGGTGCATTAGCTAGTGACAGCCTGGTTCTCTGGATGGGGCACTCTGGCAGCCAAGGGCTGTTGCTGGCTTTGCCACTGACTGAGCTGGCATCAGTGGGTGAGCAAGTCCTATCCTCTCCCTGCATTCTTGTTCCTTGAGCTTTTCATCCATCACGTCATTTCAGAACTATTCACTGTTGACTCCCAGGAGCCAGCAGTCACTTGCCGTGTGTTTGTGTCTAGCATAATGAGAGTCTGTAGTTGCTTGGACCTTAAGGCTCATAGCAAAGCTATTAATAAAACCTAAGTTCATCAGACTGCTTTGGACATCATCTTTGTCACTATCATTTCTGAACTAGCAGTCAGGGGATCCCATTGGCTGATTCTTCCTAATTACTTGCTAATGCAATGCAGTAGTTGAGCACATTTCCAATTAAATGCAGCTACTTTATAAAACAATGTTTAAGTTGCTAGCCTAAATTACTCCTTAATTAGGTCATTTTTTCCTAATTGATTAAAAATAGGATTTCAAATTAAAACAGAGAGATTGAGTAACATTACACAAATGGTATTATTCAAATATGAAAGGAAAAAAATCATCCAAAAGGAAAGAACCATTATATTGAATTGCAGATCAGCTGTAGATATCACATTTGGGATTGTTCTCTAGAAAATCTATTCTTTTCCATCTTTGAAATTAGGGCAAGGCTGCAATCAAATAAAAAAGTTTGAAGCCCAGAAGAAAAAGAGCCATTACAAGGCAGCTGATCAAATACAAAATTATTATTACTTATTGTTTGTAGTATGGTAGTACCTAGAGCCCCATGCAAAGACTGCAGGCACTGTACAGAGACAAGTGATCCCTGTCCCAGAGAACTTGCTGTTGAGGTCAATAAGCCAGATGATGGGACAAAAATTAGAGAGCAAGACTTCGGTTTCCAAAACCTGTGAGAAAAGTTGAAGGTAGCCCAAAAAATAGGGCCAAGAAGTTCATTGGCCTCTTCTGTCTCTGAAAGGTTACACCTTCATGCTGTTGTGACTACCAAAGAGAGGGCGAGCACAGAAATTTGGTGACAGAGACACTCAAAACTACACTCTGTGCTCTAAAATAAAGCACTCTAGCCTGGTCTTCAGTTACTTTAGTTTCTGTCAATGTCATAAACAACTAGAACAACAAACAAAGCTCAAATTTCTGATGAGGCAGGTAGGTGGGAACGCTGGACTGCGGAGCTCAGTCCTTGCTAGACTCAGGGCAAGAGATTCCAAACCTGCTACTTTTGCCTGTATATCAAGGATTTTTCACAGGCAGTAGTTCTCCACTGTGCTTTGGTCTGTCCCAGAGCCCGGCAGGTATCTCAAGCATGTTTTTGAAATGGGTGCCTGTAAGTCTATCACAGTGTTATCTAAATGCAGATGTTCTACTTGTCAAACATACAAAGCTAAGCAACAATTAGTAGTGTGATATATGTTTTGGTTTTTTTGACATCCCAAGTGCAGGTCACTTAAGTGTGTTTGCAACCCTCCTCCCCAGTATTCTGCTATATTCCCACAGTGATTTAAATTCAGTTCTGTTATTTAGACAGTGTTTCACTGCATTGTTTCCTTTGGAGAGAAGAAATGCAAGCTGCATGCTCCTGTTTTTACTTCTCTTCAAAACAGCTCTCTCCTGGCTCTCTCTTCAGCTTACATCCAGCACAGCACCTGTGTAGGCTGGTTGTTTTCATGTCTGGATTAACACTCCTTCTCTGCTGTACTCGTGATTCAGCTGCAGTCTCAAAGTGTGTATCAAAAATGGGTGTCCATCTGTTCCTGTCCTCTTAAACTTACTGTCTTCTGTTAGATCTGGCTTCTTAATCTCCCTTTTCAATCTAAATGGTGTATGGCACCATGCTGGACTACTTTCTGCTGTTGTTTTTAGCTGGTCATGCTATGACCATGAATGTAGACAGTAATGGTCCAAGAGGTGTAGTATTAAACATGTACTGTAGAAGCATTTCTGCTTGTCTTGGGTAAACGTATCTGAGTACCTCATCTGCCAAGAGAACAGCTAGGTCAGACCAGAGCTCCCTCACACACAAGTAGTCAACACCCAGGCAAAGAAAAAAGTAAGGGTAGAGTAAGTGTACAGCAATACCCTTGCAGCTTCTAGTGATCCACATGTGGGAGGTTTCCTGAGCAAACTGTGGCATCTTTCTTTCATAGCCCTTGATCTATTGTCCTATATGAGCTTTTACAATTACACTTTGCCCCCACATGAGTTGTTGTATCCCTTGTGAAAAGACTTAGAGCATATCACTGAGCATGTATGGTCACTACTATATTTTTCTATATGCTTTATGTTGCATTTATTGACCCTGACCTTCATCTGTGATTTTTATCTGGTGGTTTCTGACAGATCTTTCTGCAACAATTTACAGTTAATGTTTTATTTCAAAACCTTGAATAATTCAGGAACATAATCAGACTCTTACCTTGTTGTACACAGTCTCTTACCAATAATCTGAAATGATTTGCCCCAAATCAGCTCTGGAAGAACTCTAGCACTAACTTGCCTCGCTTCATTCCCTCTTCTTTTCTCTATTCCTTTAATCAGTGATCTATGACAGGGCCTTTTGTTTACTGCAACCAAACATGGATCAGAAAGAGGGAGTACAATGTCCTTGAGGTTCTTTAAGTTGTTCCATAGTCCTTAAACAATAACATCTCTCTCTTAATGAGATCTTTGATTATTGTAGGTGTCTCTGTCAATTTAGATATTCCTGTGAATTTAACTCAGTACACAGTCAGGGCAGCTTGAATGTATGTGCAGAAAGCTGGTAATTTCCCATGCAGAAATTTGCAAAGAGTATAACTCAGTGAATGAGAGTGTCTGGGAAGGAGAAAAGCACACCCTCTTCAAAACCGTAGTCTGAGAAAACTCCCATGTGCTGAGCGTTTTCTGCAAAATTTGTTACATATTTACAGTGTTATCTTCCATGTGTTTGCTGTAGAGTTGTTATGAAAGCTGTTTTATAGAGGGATGGTACCCTCTTCATAGTCATTAATGTACAGTATGGATCATGCTCTTGTACCAGCAGTGGCTTCTCAGTTTTTCCTGTCGCTGCCCAGACTGTTTTTTCATTGACATCTTTTATTTGCAACCTTCCATCCTATCATAAATATGTATCATTGCTTTCTCTAGCACATATGGGCTTTCTGGTTTAGTAGGTGGCTATCAAGCACAACAGCATTGACCATTTCCCCAGCAAGATTGCTCCTGCTGTCTTGCCCCACCTGGCTAATCCCACAATAGACTGAAAAAATCTGAGCACATTTGTTGGAAGGGATCTTCTTTGCCTTTGTCCAGAGATAAAAATAATTCCACAGAACATTTTGAATGGCCAAAAATCATGCAGTTTAGAAAAGTGTTTGAATAAGACTGTCTGTCATGATTTAATTGTTCAAGCCACTCCAAAAATAATTGATTTGTATGTATATAATTAATTTAATCACAAAGGATTTCATGTGCTTTTCAGAAAGATATTTCCATTCAACTCACTGCTGAAATGTAACTCTGTGTAACAACAATACTATTTTACAATATGAGGCAGAGGGAAAAAGACAAGCTTACCTAAAATACAGCCATTTTCATTCAAAATTATCCCTTTTAGGAATAAAAACACCATAAAAATCTGGATAATTTTGGTGCAGGAAATTGTGCCAATTATATGACATTTAGGGGGAATATTAATATTTCTCATGCTGAGAGCTATACGTACTTTTCAAATGTTTCCTCTTTAATTTGTCCTCACATCCTGAGATTTCTTGTCACCTGAAATGTATTGTACTTGTTGTAGCTATTCTGGAAGTTTTACAGTGACTTTTAAGGAAGCTTGTTATTTTATAGCATCTGAAGCCTGGGCCATGAGTAAATATGAACTTGGTAGTACTGATTAGGCTTTGTTAAATTCTGTAGTGCTGAATATAGTACCTGTGTGATCCACTTATGCACCCTTAAAAAAAACAGCTGAGTATCAGTAGTACCTGAAGTATTCCTATCTGTAGGTCTTCTTTTTTTTTTTTTTTTTAGGTATGGGTTGGGAATATGATTATTAGTAATTTTTAGAATTTCTCATTGTATTTATAGGTATTTATGTACACTTGTGCTTAAAATAAGCTCAACGCAGGCACAAGTGTTTTTCAGCCAGTGGGAAATATTGTCATGAGATCATTTATGACAGTGACTCTGAGGGTGCTGACTTACACGATGTCCTCATACCTACTTTAACAACCTGATGGGACTGCAAATGGAGGCAGAATCCAGCCTACTAAATCATACATCTGCTTTTATTTAGCTCTGGCTATCCCTCTGAATCTTTTCCTACCAGCTTGATAATTGGATTTAAATGATCTTTATTTACATTGTCTGGGGCTTTGTTAATATCAGCCCTTAAGTATTTGTACTGTATTTTTGGGTGCCCACTTAAGATTCCATGAAGTGAATAGGGCTGAAGGGCAAACTCCAGAAAGCTGCATTACTGTAGACTCAGAGTCATTAATTTTGTGCAATGTTAACTTTGTACTCGGAGAGCAATATTCATTATAAGCAGGAGGGGAAGCATGCGAGTCCTTAATTAACAGTAGGATGTCATCAGCATAAAGTAATAGTTTAATGTTCCACGGAATCAGTGTTAAAGCCTTTTAGACTGTTGTTTTTTCCATATTAGACAATGCCAACATAAGACTGTAATTGTCTGGATGCCGTTACCTGTCTCTCATTACTCTCCAGGCACCACACACAGCACCCGTTTCCTATGAGCTACCCAGAGTTTCTGTTTAACAACCCAGATAAATACCCCGCTTTCCAAGAGACCTGTTTCCATTGTGCACATGGACACCAACTGACTTTTTCCCAAGATCCAACCCAACTTGTTGCCTGGCCTCTGTATTGGCACATGGTGGGGGCAGATTTCCACACCAATGGACAGGTTTGCAAAATGAACATGTGTGTTTTATTTTATTTATAGGACATGCTGCACTACAGAAGTGTTAGAAGAAAGTAATCAAGAAGGCCTGGACTTGCACCCAGCCCCAACCTTACCCCCAGGGACCTGAGCACACTGTGCCTGGAAAAGAGCTGTCTTCTCTCCATTGCCCAGGAGAGAAGCTGAATTTCTGCTGCCTTGCCAATACCACTCTGAAAATATCTAAAAAAGTCATTTTTGGGGACCAGTGACTGCTCATAAACTCAACTCCAGCACCAAGGTACTTGTAAGAACAGCAAGCCTTAGAGCCTAAGTGAGCCCTAAAGACTCTAAGACATTGCCTTTAAAGGCAGCCATGTGGGTCAGGGGCAGGAGCTGCCCTGAGTTACTCCTTCAGGGGGCACTGGGCAGGCCCAGCCAAGCAGAGCCCAGACCTGCTCACTCTGTAGACTGTGAATTGTGTGGGGACAAAAAAGCCTCCAAGCAGTTCCCTTAGTCTACAGAATGAGCGGGTCTGGGCTGCTTTTTATGTCAGGGGGACAGGATGGCCTGGGATATATGTTGAATTTATCTCTGATGTCAAAAGAAAATAGGTCAGCATGACTGGAGGGAGGAGTTTCCCTGACCTTATCCTGATAAGAAGAGGAGTTGAATGGAAGATACTTACCATTACTGTCTTTAGTCTTGAACATTAACCACAAGGAGTAGAACTGATAGTAGGCTTAGGAAAGACAGAAAGGTGTTTCAAGGTTAAAATACTTGTTGCATGTGCCAGAGAGCAAGGGGAGAAATTAATTCCCAGAAGACTGATTCCATGTGAAGGGAAGTGCTAATTTTGGAAGGCTGTACCTCTGCTCTGTGGGTGTAACTGATACTCACAGGTTCTTCAGGTGAGCTCCATGCTGTGCTTTGGCAGAGAACTGTCATTGAATCCATATTTTCCCATTCACTCTTGAAAAGGTATGCCTTCAAATGCAGCTCTTCATCTTCGCTAATGCAAAAGTTCCTGTGAACAGAAGTATTAAACTGCACATGTTTTCTGTTGTGTTTTGGTAAGATTTAAAGTAGCTGGAGTGAATGTGTCTCAGACAAGGCTACACGTGCCTTTTCTGCTTCTATGCATGCCTCTTCATGGTAAACGGAGTCTTTTTTTTCCAGATTGAGAGGTCTCTTAAGGAATCCACTCCTATGTATTTGGTCAACATGTATCATTTAACTGTTCTCTGAAGCACACTTAAGGCACGGCTTGTTCTGTAAATGTATTCTCTTTGATAACAAAGGCCAGACCCTAAAGAGAGTAGGTAGGCTCTCTATGTCATTTAGTAGACTAGGCCATAGGTAATTGCCTCAAATACAGCTTTTGTTCCTCTCTAAAATCAAATTAGTCTATTATCAGTCCATTGTAGGTCATAAACCCCTTTGTGAATGCTTTGCTTCAGCGATTTTTTTCCTAAAACTACTCTGTCTGAAGTAAATCCTCTCTGTTTTTTTCCTGAAATAAACCACTAAAGTGTATTGGAATAATGCAGTATTGCTTTCAGTCCTTCATGAACTCTACACATAGAGAAGACCTATTATTATTATTAGAAAGCATATTTATAATTAACTCTCTCCAGTTTCTTCACACACTTACTGTGTAATGAGAAGAAGACAGAAAAACTAAACACCTGGGCTAGAAATAAAATTCTGTGGAGTATTTATCTCAGCTCTTACAAAGGACTGAACAACTTCAAATATACTGACAGTTAAACAAACAAATGCTGGGATCACCTGTAGCAACTTACACTTAATATCCCTGCTGAGAACAGGTTTACCCTTGTGGGGATGGGTCTTTTGAAAATGTAGCTATCTGAGTACAGAATCAAATATGAGCAAAAAGCAGAACTGCATCATTTACCCGTGTCAGGTGCCCTGGAGATCTATGAGGATCACTGGATGTAGTCCCAGCGACAACTGTTCTACGTCCAGCAGGCAACAGTAATTCATTTTCTGTTTAGCAATGTGCTCCAGGTCGATGGCTTTGCCCTGCAAGAAAAAGGTAAGAGTTAATTTATGCAGAAGATGCATAATCTAAAAACTGACTGAAATGAGTAAATAACTTCTAATTTTCTCCAGCAGCATCTGGCTAGTTCTGGGATGAACTCACATCTCACACAGAGTTCACGCTGCAGGGCAGTTAGCTTTGTCCAAGACTTCACTGGACCTCTCCTGCCAGCTTGGCTTGCCTTTTTCTTTCTTCTTTTTTTTTTTTTTTTAAAGAAAAAAACAGACTAAATTTTTGTGATGCAATGACTGCACTACTACTCCTTCATTTCTTCCACCAACTTGTTCTAAATTCCATTCTGGTTTGTTTTTTTTTTCCTAAAATATTTCATCTGCCTAACCTATCATATCTGGTCAGCACTTTGCCCAAGTTAACTTAGCTAAACCTGAGCAGTTTATGACAATGAATTGACTTGGCATTTACACTGTGCTTACTGAAGTTGTGTGCTGACACTGAAAACAGTGACAATACCCCTGAATTGTGGCTTGATATATTTTTTTTAAATTTCTTTTTAAACCTACCTTACATCAGTCCAAATTACAGACCAGCTTCATCACCAAAAAGACTGTGACCCTGTATGTTAGGGAATATTTTGATTGTCTAGAGCTTAATGATGATGATGATCGGGTAGAGTGTTTATGTGTAAGAATCAAAGGGAAGGCCAATAAGGCAGATATCATGGCGAGAGTCTGTTATAGACCACCCAACCAGGATGAAGAGGCAGATGAAATATTCTATCGGCAGCTGGGAGAAGTCTCACAATCACCAGCCCTTGTTACCATGGGGGACTGCAACTTACCAGATGTCTTTTGGAAATACAATACAGCAGAGAGGAAACAGTCTAGGAGGTTCTTAGAGTGTGTGGAAGACAATTTCCTGACACAGCTGGTGAGTGAGCCAACTAGGGAAGGCGCCCTGCTTACATCCCTTTTTACAAATGGGGAAGGAATTCTGGGTGATGTCATGGTTGGAGGCTGTATTGGGCATAGCAATCATGAAATGATAGAGTTTTTGATTCTTGGAGATCTAAGGAGGGGGGGTTCAGCAGAACTGCCACCTTGGATTTCTGGAGGGCAGGCTTTGGCCTGTTTAGGAGACTGGTGGGCAGAGTCCCTTGGGAGACAGTCCTGAAGGGCAAAAGGTGTCTGGGAAGGCTGGACCTTCCTTCCCAGCCAACTCTCATCTATATACAAAGCATGACATTGCATAATATGGAATACTCCATTGGCCTGTCTGGATCTGTTCTGGTTATGCTCTCTCCTAGCTTCTTGTGCACCCACACACTGTTAAAACACAGGGTCCTTGATCTCATTGCAACAACTGACAACATCAGTGTATTATCAACATTCTTCTCATAGTGCGATGCTAGCTACTGAGAAGAAAATTAGCTCTTTCCCAGCTGAAAACAGGACAGTAACCATCCCTTATTCCATACCTTATGATGTCATGCCCAGCATATATAGCTGGGGGAAGAAGAAGGAAGGGAGGGATGTTTGGAGTGATGATGTTTGTCTTCCCAAGTAATCATTGAGAGCAGGCGGAACGCGGAGCAGAGAGCGGCGGCTGTGGGAGGGGTGGGGCGGCTGCGGCGAGTGCTGTTCGCTTTTGCTGTTGGCTTTTGCTGAGGCTTTGCGAAGGAGCCGGGCTTCCCGGAGACGGTGAAGCCGGGGCAGAGCAAGGAAACCCGAGTCTGAGCGGGAATCCTGAGAGAAATTCGAGAGATCCCGAAAGGCTGACGTGGCAGGGGGCGTGACTGAGAGCCGCGGCAAACTTCAAAAGCGGCCATCTCGGCAGCTCCCCTCAGAGCAAGCGGCACGCGGAGCAGAGAGCGGCGGCTGTCTCCCGAGAGGCAAGCGCGAGGAGAACAGCGCGCGGAGAGCGTCGCAAGGAGAGGATTAGCTAGATAGACCATAGACCAAGCAGAACATGGTTGCAATGCGCCCAAAAAGCCTTGTGAAAAAGAATATGGGGACTCAGACAGATCCCCCGACCAGACATGCGGCCGTGCAGGTTTCTGACTGCAGCGAATGCCTGAGCCTGGCACTGGTACCGGAGGGAGCCAGTGACACCGCGTGTGTGCGGTGCGAGCAGATAAATGATCTGCTCGGGCAGGTGGTTGAACTGATGGAGGAGGTAGAAAGACTTAGAGCTATTAGAGACTGTGAAAGAGAAATAGATTGGTGGAGCTTCACCCTGAGGCAAGGGCAGTCAGAAAAGGGTGGGCAAGTGATGGATCCCCTCCCCTCCTGTCATCAGACAGAAGCAGAGGGTTCAGGAGACAGGGAGGAATGGAGGGTGGTCCGTCCTCGGAGAGGCAAGCAAAAACCCTCCCAACCCCCTTCACCCTCCCAGTTGCCCTTGAGTAACAGGTATCAGGCCTTGGAACTTCAGGGAGAGGTAAATGAAGTTGGAGGGGTAGATCAGTCTCCTGAATCACCTAGGGCTTGTCAGTCACCCCGATGCCTTAGGACTTCTTCAATTAAGAAGAAAAGGAGGGTAATTGTGGTGGGCGACTCCCTTCTGAGGGGAACAGAAGGGCTCATCTGTCGACCGGACCCATCCCACAGGGAAGTCTGCTGCCTCCCTGGGGTTCGGATTAGAGACATTAAAAGGAAACTCCCTAATCTTGTAAAGCCCTCCGATTACTACCCACTGCTGGTTTTTCAGGTTGGCAGGGATGAAATTATTACAAGAAGTGTAAGGGCTATGAAGAGTGACTTCAGGGCCCTGGGACGGCTGGTTAAGGGGTCTGGAGTGCAAGTAGTGTTTGCCTCCATACCTCCTGCAAGAATGGGTGAAGAGATAAGCAGGAAGAGTTCACAGATAAATGAATGGATGCGTAACTGGTGTCAAAGGCAGGGCTTTGGGTTCTTTGATCATGGGCTGCTATATGAGACACCTGGCCTGGTGACAGGTGGAATGCATTTGTCCCAGAGGGGGAGAAGGCTTTTGGGGCAGGAGTTAGCAGGGCTCATTGAGAGGGCTTTAAACTAGATGTGAAGGGGGAAGGGGAGACAACTGGGCCTGTTAGGGACGAGCCCAAGAGCAATATACTAGGGCCTGAAGGAAGGTGGTCTAGGGAGGATTTTCGATCATTGAAGAGAAGGGATAGATGTTTAGGCCCTGACCACAAGGCCTCCTGCCTCCCAGGGGTCCCACCAGTGCGCTCTGCTTGCTCTCTGAAATGCCTGTACACCAATGCACGCAGTATGGGGAATAAACAGGAGGAGTTAGAGGTCTGTGTGCGGTCTAAAGGTTATGACCTGGTGGCAATTACAGAGACATGGTGGGACAGCTCACATGACTGGAATGTGGTCATGGATGGCTATGTCATTTTTAGGAAAGATCGGTCAGTGAAGCGAGGTGGTGGAGTTGCTCTCTATGTGAGGGAGCAACTAGAATGTATTGAGTTTTCTCCAGGGGCTGATGAGGGGCAAGTTGAAAGTCTGTGGGTAAGAATTAAGGGGCAGGCAGGCAGGGGCGATACAGTTGTGGGGGTCTATTACAGACCTCCTGATCAGGACGAGGGAGTTGATGAGGCTTTCTACAGGCAGCTGAAAGCAGCCTCACAACTACAGGCCTTGGTCCTCATGGGGGATTTTAACTGGAAGACTTACACAGCCAGCCATTCACAGTCTAGGAGGTTTCTCCAGTGCATTGATGACAACTACTTAATGCAAATGGTGGATAAGCCGACTAGGAGAGGAGCGCTGCTGGATCTTGTACTTACCAACAAGGAGGGTCTTGTTGAAGCAGTGATGGTCGATGGCAGCCTTGGCTGCAGTGATCATGAGATGGTGGAGTTCAGGATCCTGTGTGGGAGGAAGAGAGTACCTAGCAAGACCAGAACCGTGGACTTCTGCAGGGCCAACTTTAGCCTCCTCAATCAATTGTTAAGGGAATTCCCATGGGACAGGGTGCTAGATGGTAAAGGGGCTCAAGATAGTTGGTCAACATTCAAGGACCACTTCTTGCAAGCTCAGGATCAGAGTGTCCCAATGGGTATGAAATCAAGTAAGGGAGCTAGGAGACCAGCATGGTTAAACAAGGAACTGCTGGGCAAACTTAGGTGGAAAAAAAGAATTTATGGATCATGGAAAGAGGGGCTAGTCACTTGGGAGGAATATAGGACAGTTGTCAGAGGATGTAGAAAGGCAATTAGGAAAGCTAAGGCCTCCTTAGAACTTAACCTTGCAAGCCAGGTCAAGGACAATAGAAAGGGCTTTTTCAAATACATAGCTAATAAAACAAACACTAGAGGCAATATAGGCCCACTGATGAATGAGGTGGGTGCCCTAGAGACAGAGGATATAAAGAAGGCAGAGGTGCTGAATGCCTTCTTTGCCTCTGTCTTTACTCCTGCAGGCTTTCCCCAGGAGTCCCTGATCCCTGTAGCCCCAGAAGAAGTCAGGATAAAGGAGGAGTTTGCCTTGGTAGATGAGGATTGGGTTAGGGATCAGTTGAGCAATCTGGATATCCATAAATCAATGGGACCAGATGGAATGCACCCAAGGGTGCTGAGGGAGCTGGCAGAGGTCATTGCTAGGCCACTCTCCATCATCTTTGGTAAGTCATGGAGAACAGGAGAGGTGCCTGAGGACTGGAGGATAGCAAATGTCACTCCAATCTGTAAGAAGGGCAAGAAGGAGGACCCAGGTAACTGTAGACCGGTCAGCCTCACCTCCATCCCTGGAAAGGTGATGGAACAGCTTGTTCTTGGCACTATCTCTAGGCACATCAAGGATGAGGGGGTCATTAAGAGCAGTCAACATGGTTTTACCAAGGGTAAGTCATGTTTGACCAACCTTATTGCCTTCTATGAGGAAATAACTAGGTGGATAGATGATGGTAGAGTGGTAGATGTGGTTTATCTTGACTTCAGTAAAGCACTTGACACTGTCTCCCACAGCATCCTTGTAGATAAGCTGATAAAGTATGGGTTTAGTGATCAGGTAGTGAGGTGGATTGTGAACTGGCTGAAGGGAAGAAGCCAGAGAGTTGTGGTCAATGGGGCGGAGTCTAGTTGGAGGCCTGTGACTAGTGGAGTCCCTCAGGGGTCGGTACTGGGACCGGTGTTGTTTAATATCTTCATCAACGACTTGGATGAGGGTACAGAATGTATCCTCAGCAAGTTTGCTGATGACACCAAACTAGGAGGAATGGCTGACACACCAGAGGGTTGTGCTGCCATTCAACGAGACCTTGATAGGCTGGAGAGTTGGGCGGGGAGAAACTTAATGAAATTCAACAAGGGCAAGTGTAGAGTTTTGCATCTGGGGAAGAACAACCCCATGTACCAGTACAGGTTGGGGGCTGACCTGCTGGAGAGCAGTGTAGGGGAAAGGGACCTGGGGGTCCTGGTGGACAGCAGGATGACCATGAGCCAGCAATGTGCCCTTGTGGCCAAGAAGGCCAATGGCATCCTGGGGTGTATTAGAAAGGGGGTGGTTAGTAGGTCAAGAGAGGTTCTCCTTCCCCTCTATTCTGCCTTGGTGAGGCCACATCTGGAGTATTGTGTCCAGTTCTGGGCCCCCCAGTTCAAGAAGGACAGGGAACTACTTGAGAGAGTCCAGTGCAGAGCCACAAAGATGATTAAGGGAGTGGAACATCTCCCTTATGAGGAAAGGCTGAGGGAGCTAGGTCTCTTTAGCTTAGAGGAGACTGAGGGGTGACCTCATTAATGTTTATAAATATGTCAAGGGTGAGTGTCATGAGGATGGAGCCAGGCTCTTCTCAGTGACATCCAGTGATAGGACAAGGGGCAATGGGTGTAAGCTGGAACGTAGGAGGTTCCACATAAATGTGAGGAAGAATTTCTTCACAGTGAGGGTAACAGAACACTGGAACAGGCTGCCCAGAGAGGTTGTGGAGGCTCCTTCTCTGGAGACATTCAAAACCCACCTGGACATGTTCCTGTGTGACCTGAGCTAGGTGTTCCTGCTCTGGCAGGGGGATTGGACTAGATGATCTTTTGAGGTCCCTTCCAATCCCTAACATTCTGTGATTCTGTGATTACACGCAATGGAGCCCTGCTTTCCTGGAGATGGCTGAACACCTGCCTGCCAATGGGAAGTAGTGAATGAATTTCTCATTTTCCTTTGCTTGTCTGTGGCTTTTGCTTTACCTATTAAACTGCCTTTATCTCAGCCCTCAAGTTTTTTCACATTTACTCTTCTGATTCTCTGCCCCATCCCACTGGGTGTAAGTGAGCAAGTGGCTGTGTGGGGCTGAGCTGCTGGCTGGAGATAAACCACGACAAACAGCTTACATCTTTATTTTCTGAATTGTAACAGTGATTCATTTTAAAGCACTCTGACACTGAAACACAGAAATAGCTATTGGAGACTGTTATTATTATTATTGTTTTGACTGTCATTTTCTATTTCTGCTGCTCTGGTATTTGACTACATTTGAGACATGGGAATATAGAAAAGCACGCCCTTATAGCTGTTCATTGTTTACAAGGTTATTCTCATGCATGCTCCCACATACAGCCACACTCCCATTACTGTTAACATTTCTAAGGCAAGGATATGTGCCGGTTTATGGACCATCTGTCAGGCAGCACTGGGGCACTGTATATTGATGCCATGTTTGTAGCTATCTCTTATTTGAAACAAAGTTCAGTACAAAGCACTTCCAAGTACAGAAAGGGTAGAAAAAAGATGTTAATGTGTTTAGTTTACATTAAAGTTTTAAGATTAACTAAAAGAAAGGGAGAAAAAAGTCTGCTAATGGATACAGCTCAGTGGAGAGGCATTATTATATTACTTCTAATGCACATAAAGCATCTCCCATTAAAAAAGGATGACAGTTTTACATCCTATTAAATATATCAAAGCTGTACTTCAATTACAAATCCTTTCATATGCATGTTTTAACAAATATGTGTTTGATAATAGAGTGCAGCAGTAGCTCTTTAAATGCTAAACAAGATCCCAACAATACAGCACAAAGATAGAAAAGGAAAAGTACAACCAGAAGGTAGGTCTATTTGACAGAGGAGGGAGGGATTTATTTCAATATTTTAATTCCCTTTGTAGCTCACAAGGCAGAGTTTACAAACCATTCCAGTGTGCATAGTAGGACACTGATAAAATAGCACAACCTGCAAACAGTATACCAAAGGAGTTTGGCAAGATGCTATTGTTTTTCCACACCGTTATCTTTGAAAACAAGCTGTGTGCTAATAATGCTCTGAACAACAGAAATAAAAGCAAGTTGTGCTTGGCTGAGACCTGCTTTGGAAAGCATAAAATCTCAGACAGGCCGGAGAAAGCATCTTCCCCAAAGAAAGGAGAGAAATCATGTCTGGAGGAGGAAATGAGATGATGATGCACATGGTCCTGGCCTGGTGGACTTACCCTACAAACATCACTTCCACAAGCCACCAAAGTCCTGATGCTGCCCTAGAAAGCCCAGCATGTGTAACAGTGCTCTGTGATGTGCAGTCCGGCACTGACTGACCCTAGGGGAACAAAAGCATTAGGAGGACCAAAGACAACTGAAGAGGGATCCAGTGTGATACTGAGTTCAAGTTATTAAGCCTCTTCTACCTCTTCAAACAGTTGCTAGGTCTGGACAGTGCACTTCAGATTCTCCTGGGCTGCCTTCTCTGCAAAGAGCCAGGCTCTTGCATTGCTTTCCTGTATCTGGGCCCCTGGGAACAAAGGTTTGGCATTTCAGATTTCAGCCTTTGAGACACTGGAGTTCAGATTCCTGTTTCTAATCATGCACACTCCTAGTCTTACAGTTATGCAAAAGCCAAACTCCAATGCTACTTGGGGTGGACTGGAGTCACAATGTTAATTAGATTGGGCAGCAGACTGCCACAAACCCAGCTCCATTTGCACGGATCAGGTATTGGCAGCTGGTATGGGAATGAGCCCACGCCTATGGAAATATATGAACCTACAATTAGCTTTTTCAGGCTTCTGGTTAATTAATTGAATAGAGGTTCATAAATCTTAAAAAAAAGGCAAAAGGTGTGATAATAATAAAGAGCAATAATTAATTCTGCTTAGCTGTTTGTCCCTCTGGTCTCTTCATTATGGACATATGGAAATCTGTAGAGATTTAGTGAAATGAAGTCACTTAGCTAGAAAATAATGATGAGCAACAGCACTGTAGTATCATAACTCTAATGTCCACAGTACTGAGTACCAGGGCTGTCACAGTACTCACAGAGCCAGGTCTTGCCTTGTCCGTTCTCTGCTGCTGTTCATGTTTGTGTCACACTGCTTGGCTCTGCTAGGCCTCTCTGCAGAGCAAGGGAGGCATTGTGCCTGGTCCAACTCCTCCTTAGCAAGGTGGAAGGGAAAACCAGAGTCAGGTTAAGCCTCCTCCCTTCTCCCAGAATAATGTTACACAGCAGCAAAAGCACCCTCAGAAATCTGCAGAATGGAAGTCAGTACACTAAGAGAATCAGTCCCAGGACCACTGTAAGATGACAGCAACTGTGAAGTAGAGGGATAGGGCCAGGAGAAACTGGCTGTTGTCCCTGACTGCCACACCCTGTCTGAAAGACCAATCATATAACAAAACCTTATGGTACTGCATGAGAAATCCACACTACTTCTAGGACAAATGGGCTGCAGAAGATAGATGCTGTCCACCTTGGCTTGCAGAAAAGATGTCACCCAAAGGAAATACTACCTTCCTTTGTCTCTGGGCCAAATCCTCTGGGTGATATAGATCAGCATCACACCACTGAAATCAATATTACAGATTCCAGCTGGTTAAATTGGCTTCAATCCACCCAGTCAATGAATCAGATGCTCAGCAGGTGATATACAGTGTTTGACTTGCCTAAGCAATCATGACATCCAGAGACTCAGAGATCTATTCTGGAGTCTAAGCAAACAAGACAAAACGTGTTCATCTTTTGGCCTCATATATATCATTTCACATTAAAAAGATATCTTGGGTTGGAGGCATCAGCATTACTTCCAGCAGCTCCTGGTGTTGAAAACAGCAGTACTTATGGCTGTGTTTATTTGTGCTGATTTTTTTTTTTTTCCTTTTTCCAGCTGCCTCTATTAGCACAATGGCTAAATGCAAATTCAAATCACTGTGGTGATTAGCTGCAAATATTGCTTTTTGCAATGGGTTTGGTGTCCCAAGCAAACAAAGGACTGTTCTCCAGTGCACTGCAGACGGCACGATTGTGTACCTCACAGATGTCTTCGCACAATCAGTTTTCATTACTGGCCTAAACATAACTTTTGATAGAGCTGAGAGAAAAGAGTGGCCTGTGGTGGGAAGCAAAGGTTCCCTTACCTGGCACACAACATTTTCTCCCCTGCAGACATATTGATTACTGAGGGGCTGCTGACTGAATGAGGTGCTACTCAGCATGAGTGTGGCTGGAACAAGTTCTACATAATTAAAGAAAGGAAAAAATGACCTGTCCAAAAGCTTAAGGTGACTAGCACGTAGCATTGTAATTCATAGCCAGGTATACTTGCTTCAGTTTTTCTCTGCTATAGGAAAAAAAACAACCCACAGCTGAAGGCTAACAAATGATACACAAAAAGAGGGAGTTGTTTCTAGAGCTAAGGAGATACTGGGAAAAAAACTGCTGTCTCCTGAAGCAGGAACTATGGCATCTTTCTTCAAAGATGCGAAACCTGCCTCTCGGACCGTTACAGTTGGGCTAAGCACAAGGTCCTCAAGAACTGAAACAAGTCTGCAGAAGAGAAGACAGAGCAAATAACAGTTTACAAGTTTGCAAAAGGCAGAAATGAAAGGCAGAGTCTATTCTCTATGTGCATAGCAAACAAATCAAGTAGTCGTGGCTGAGGGAGATTTAGATTAAACATGTTTTGAACGTCAGAGAATAATTGCTGCACTTTTACTATGGCTCATTTTTCAAGGCTAGACAAACTCATCAGACAAGAAAAAGGTGGAGCTGATCCTGCCTTGAGGAACGGGAAGATCATCTTCCTATCCTTTTGTCTATGATTATAATCTAGTATTGCATTGGTAAAGCCTTGGCCCCAGGAAGTCACAACTCCCACATCCAGAGAGAACGGGAATCACTGTGCTGAGAAAGAAGCAATGGGTGTGCATCTTCACCACTACTCTGTTGGCTTTTTCATGATGAAAGGTGTTTGCTCAAAATAGGAAGAAAGGGGCAAAGAGGAAACACTTTAGAGCATACTTAATTGCATCAACTGATATCTGTGGTGCTTAAGCACATCCTTACATGCTTTGCTGGGCTGGAGATGCAATTTTTAAGGCATGAAGTTGGAATACTGGAAAAAGAAAGGCAACTCTCCACAGAGAACTGGAATATTGCTGCGTGTCAAGACAACCTGACGTGAATGACTGAGCAAATTAAAAGCAAGGAAGTATTTTTAAAAGCCAATGCAATAGAGTAAGGAGCTTTTTAAATGCATAGCCCTGGATTGCAACACTATAAAAGAGGAAATAAGGCTGAAGACAAATTTCTGCTCTAACATGCCGTTGTTCTCCTAAGTCAGAAATTTTTGAGTAAGGGGTGATGGGTAGACAGAGAATAAGGTGGCAGAGAGGAAAGGAGGTATGGCAAGACAAATGCACCCAGCCACACAACAGAACCTGCTAGTAATAGCTGTGCTAACACTGTAACGAAAATACACAGAAGCAGATAAGACAAAAAATGTTTCAAAGGGGTTCCCAGCTGCAGTCTGTTCCTGATTTTGTCAGTAGCCTGCTGTGTAGCTCTGCAAATCATTGCCTCTTTTTTTTTTTTTTTTTTTTTCCTCAGTTTCCTCACTACCTGTCTATATTCACTGTGTAAAGAACTTCATGAGCAAATCCACAAATGAAGCATCTGAACTACCTGAGAGGGCACAATACAGGGGAGCAGACCAGTTTCTGCCTGAGACTTGCTCCAGAGGACTACTATAAGGGTCCCACCCTTAATAAAATTTCTTAATATTGATAAAATTCTGGCAACAAAATCAAAATCAATTTTTCATCATCAAAGAAAAAACTGTGGCTACAGTAAAGACCTTCTCAATGTTCAAAGGTCTAAGCAGTCTCCTAAACCACCTTTCTTTAACTCCCTCCCTTGCCTTATAGTCCAAAACAGTTAGAAAGAAAAGGAAAAGATGTGATCAATAATTAAAGGACTGGAAATGAACAAATGGAACGAATTGTTCCAAGAAGGGTGAGGAAAGGAACCTGAGAAATATCATCTATCTTTATCTCTCAATCTGGCAGAAAATTTACAAAGCATCTTTAAAAAGAGAGATTCTGAGTTTATATATTCACTGGTTCAGGTTTCTGAGTGATGTAAATTTAGAGAGCTTTTTCTTTTTTATTTTTTCTTTTTACATTATGCTTTCTCATTTTATGACACTTCTCAGACTTGAATCATTCACAGCAGATGGCTCTGTGAATACTGGATATTTCCATAAATAATGACAGATTTCCCTTCAGTCTCCCCACCCTCCTCTACTCCACATGCCCAAGTCTTTTGTGTGCTATCTGCAGATACACATTCAAATTCTGGTCAGCAAACAAGCCTATCTAGTACCATTGTCATTCCTGCAAGCCCAGTAGAATCAGTAAAACAATGAACTCATCATCCCCTCTGATTTGAGAGCGTGGGGTTTTTTTTTGTCTCCAAGCAATTCTGAGATAGAGGGGAAAATTTGCAAGGCATTTAAAGGAATTTAATACCTCCACAGGTAACAGTAGAGAACCACTGCAGAAAGCATCCTAATGATCTGCAGCACTCTGAGACAGATTACCTGTGCATTGACTTCTAGTTTGGTGGTGACAAGGAAATGTGCTCAGGTCCTCTGAATACCTTGGTCACTGAGGAAGCTTCAAGCCTTATAGCAAGTGAAGAATTGGCCCTGAATTTAGCTATGGAAACTGTTTGCTCAGGAGTAATTTTAAGAAAACAAGGAACTTCGGAGCCAAAAGGAGCGCAAAAATCCTTGATGTTGGGGCATAGTATTTTTGTTGGATCTATGATAAATGATGTGTGATGTTACTGTCTTACAGAGATAAAACCAAGGTGGCTTTTAATTCAGAACGTTAAGAGGAAAATATTAAAAGATTCTTATTGCTTCAAGTGCTTATAATCTGCCACCTATATACATTTCTATCAAATGACCCTGTAAATAATTAATGGATCTAATTCTGTCAGTGTTGCCAGGGCAGGTTTCCCTGTAGAAGGTTAATGCTATGATTTAATTCTTTATTTATGTGATTAGCAGCCCCAATCAGGCTGTTTTAATGAGGTCGCAGGAAGCAGATTATCACAACCGACTCGCCTGGCAGGAACTCTTCAGCACCTTGTGTCTGAATGATACTCAGTTCTGTTGCACTGTCCAGGTGCCCATGGGGAACTGCCAGCAGGTATTGGGGAGCAGAGCCGGGTACCTAGCTGGGCACTAGAGATTATTTAACTGTTTCTAGATATCTTGACCCATATTAAATGGCCACAGTAGTCCAGGTAAAACATGGAAACAAAGGAATTGCTGAAGGACATCAGCCCCAAGGTTCATCTATGCCACTTTCTTGTTTCAGAGTGTCAAGAAAAGGAAAGACAAGAATATCACCACAAGAAGACACAGGATAATTTGTCACTACAGCAATGCCTTAGGTTCATCTGTAAGTGTGTCTGGATTAAACCCAAATGACGATCCTCCCCACCTCAACAAGAATACCTAACAGTTACTAGAGTCTGCATGCTCAACACTGGGGAAGGAACTGATAGAAAGCTTTAAGCACACAAAGGAAGCAGAACCAGTGTGCCTTTCTTTAATTTCCTTGCTCTTTTTTTTTTTTTCCCCAACACACTCCAGCTCTCAAAATCTCTCTCTGAAGGCTGCATAAAGTATTAAGAGCCAAATGCCAATATTAATTTTCATAAGGACACCCGAGACCAGAGCATTCACTTCACACTCTAACCTTCCACCTAGCCAATGTCCTCACTCCTTGAGAAGGACTATCAAAGGACCCTCTGCTGTCAGCCATTCTGATATTAACAGGGTTGATAGTAATAAGGGAGCACTGAAAAAGCATGGCCTGCCTGAGTAGGAAATAGTGAGAACTCTGTATTTTATTATTCACAACCTCCATTCGGACTGGTTGAGAAGGGCAGAAGAAACAACTCAGATGCTTCTTTTCCTTCTTCTACTTCCCTTCTTCCTCTGTCAACAAAGGTGTCATTCTACCTCTTTACTGGCCAGCTTTTTTGTTTTGTTTTCTGTGGGGTTGTGATTTTATTTTTTTTTAATTATTGAATCCTGTTTCCCCAGCCAAACTGCCTTCAGCACCTGTTCTGTTTATTATACTCGGCACAGAAAGGGGTGAAAAGGAACGAATCTTGGAAGAGAAACAAAAGCCTGCAATAAGCTGTATTCTCAATTACTCTGTAGCACGCTGACTGGGAACAAGAAGACTTGCCACACTGACATATACAGCTGAAAATTGGGTTTGCCATGTACAGTGGTGTTAAAGAAAGCTTTTCTCTGCATCCCTCACAGACTGCCACTGTGCTATGCCCTTCGTGAGCACTTCACCACTTATTGGCACAAGTATAAAAATGTCCTTTGGACAACAGTCATCTCAGGTAAACTCTAGAGAAATCAAAGCAGGAAAATAGATAAAAGGCTAGCAATATTTCTATCACTAACTCATTGACAGGTTTTTTCTCTCTAACAATTTCTACCTTGGTAAGCTCTGGGTCACCAAAACAACATCCAGAAGAATGAACTAAAGATACTGAAAAAGATCACACAAAATTCAGTGTTCTCACAGAAATGCAGAAACTCCTTCCACTTCCATGTGTTGGTTAACCCCAGGCCTCCATCAGGCCAAGCACTTTTCTGCTTCACTCACACACTTGTTCAGTTTCCTGTGCTAAATCCCACTGAGAGTAATGGAAACTCAGAGTACAAGATAGTCCATGAATTTTATCACCAGATGGGACCATCCCAATCCTTTGATCAGATTACCAGGAGCCTACAGACCGAAGATTCTCACTTAGGAATTTCTGTGCTATTCATAGGAAAAAAGATCCAGTCTCCTGTGTTCAGAGACTTGACATCACATTCCCTGATTGTTTAAGTGACCATTAAGGCTGCAAGTCCAATGGCTGAGATAGCACCATCCAAATCCCTCCATACAAACCCTAGCAGAGGGGCAGGGATGACAGCTGTGATCACAGAGTATTTTAAACTGTCCCGCCAGTAACTGAGCATCCATACGGATCACTGCCCAGTGATCTGGCTGCTGGGCTGGCAATATTCCCACCAGGAATCCTCTGCTGGGCACAGTCCAGTGAGGTACTTTGGGTTTGGTATAACTAAGCAGGACTGGGTGATGTAAAGCTATGCTCTCTCTGCCTTCCCTTATCCTGTCAGAGAATGTTAGCTGTTTGTTTCGATATGTTATTGCTTTCCATCATTTTAAAAGGAACCATGGAGGTAATGGTAGTATTTTCCCTCAACAGGCAAATAAAAAAGAGGAAAGTGCTGAGCCCACCAGCACTGCCTGCTCAGACTGCAGATTATTGCAAGACTCAGGAGAATAGCTGTAGAGAGCTTTCCTAAAGACCCTACTGAGGCAGTGTCACATAAAGTGCAATGTCCTCGTTATTTTCCTGCAGCAGCAAGCAGCTGCAGGGGACCCGGGGAACCAGGAGGGAGGGAGCAGAGCATCCAGGCAGCCTCTCATACATCTTCACCTGCAGCAGCTCCAGCAGTGGGCAGCAAGCCAGCATGAATTTGCAGAGGGGAGGCAAATGCTACCCCTTTGGTTTGTGCTGGATGGTTTTCTAGGGGTTAGTTTACATTTCTTTTTTTGAGGAAGTGCTTATCTTCTGACAGTTTTATATTTGTTTTATTTACAAACAAAACCTCTGCTGAAGATCTCTCACTCCCGCAGATCTCCTTGGGTTTTTTGCTATGAGAAGAATTAATCCAGAAAGTGGAGACTGATGAGACTGACTTTTCCCATATCTGCTACTAATACAGGGGGCATATTCCCCTTGTTCCCTCACATCTTTACAAGCACTGTTTGCAAAATGCTGTTCTGTCTGATAATATCTTTTAATGTCTGGCTTCATCCTCTGAAGTTTCTCCCTTCTTTTTCACATCCTGATTCTCTAAAAAACACTTCCTAATCTCCAGGCAGCTCCAACTGCCAATTATTTATATTTCTGGGTCTTTTTTTCCGTAACTTGCTCACTTCTGTGCCTGTCTTCAGACTGGGAGACATATCTATGCAGGACAGTTTGGAGATCAAAGCACACACAACCCCTGGCTCTGTGCCCAGGCTAACCTGAGGAAGGGGTAGGAGAGCTGCCCCATCCACACACTGACTTTTTCAGTGTCACCTGGTAGATTAGTAAATCATAATTTTAATCACAAAACTCTGGCTGGCTTCTTGTCACTATGATATTTATTGATGTTCCCATTCATTCTGTTATTATTCTATTATTATTATTGCTTCTATCAATGTATTTATTGTAGATTATCAGGTTTATTACTGTGGAACTCTGGGATTCTCTCAGGAAACAGTTAAAAAAAATATAGTGTAACACTAGTCCTCTGGTACTGGAACACAATCTAGGGGATGCTATAACTTGACCTATTTCATCCCTACTCTGCCACAAGAGGCATTCCCTGTGGGAACCTCCCCATGTTCCTCCACAGCAAAATCACAAAACATTTCATTTTTCTGAACACTCCTTCTGTGTATTTAAGGTTTACTGTTCCTACAGACTCCAGTAAGTTTCCTGCTTCATGTGTTTGACACAGGACTTATTAGAGGGGGGGGGGGTTTGTGCTTTATCTAAGTTTCTCCAACTCTTCTGGTCTTGCTTATTCCATTTTTCCCTGTAACATGCCTGGGTTTAGGAACCTTTCTACTTTTCTCATTTGACAGGCCCAAGCTATTTGAAGGATTCCTTCTTGCTGTTAGTAACATGCTTTACCTGCTGTTTAACCATCTCAGCTTCCTCCTGTTTTATCCTCAGGATGATCTTTTTTGTAACAAATGGGATACGTTTGCTCTGGGATTCCGTCACTGTGTCTTTAAATAGTCTTTATATTACTTGCTATGATTTAACTCATTTATCCTCTTCTGGCTTCTCCTTTTTGAAATTACATATGACAGCAGTGGATGTTTTAGCTTATATTACTTCTGCAAGAATGCACAGTCTAAACGCATTGTGCCCCCTGTGACAGAGTGAGCCTTTGACAATAATATTACGAACCATGCACAGTCCACTGACCTGGCTTTCAGGAGCTGCTTCTGCTCTTGTGGCTTCCTTGACTGGCCACTCCATGAAGCAGTTACTGATGGTGTCTTGAAGAGCAGACTCAACACTATATCCTGATATGACATTTAGCCAAGGTACAAAGGGGTCACAGAAATTGCTCATCTTTATTGTGTTTGCTGCCCTCAAAAGCAGGCTGTTCTCTCGGGAATGTCACAGTCAGCATCACCATCCTGGTCAGTCAGTGGATAATTTAGTCCTAATGTAGTATTTTTCCTGTTGAGGCCTAAAACTCACATCTGAGTTGCCAACATATTTTATTGATCTGATTTGATTCCAAGCCTTCACTAACACAAAGCATCAGTCCTCCAGCAGTACTTGACTCTGTCTTTCATGTATGTTGTGCTCCTTGGTCTTGCAATGCTCCTTGACCCTCCCTCTTCTCTCTCTGAAGCTTGCAGTAGCCCTGGTATGTCAATACCATGGCTTATAGCTATTTCTTAGGCATTTATACAGAAACACATGACCTATTGCTCTCATTTCCTACTTCTCTGCAGCCTGCTTAAATAACACGCTTTTAGCACCAGCTGTTGATTACCTTTCTTGATTGATTGCTGCTGATTTCTGCCCTGACCTTTAATTTAAGGACATAGAATTGTTATGATTTCACCGCTTGGAGAATCTATCCTCTCAGAGGACACCTAGTTTCTAGAAGGAATTAGTTTTGACTTACATCCTTAGGCTACCAAGATATTTTTCAGTGCCCTGTAGGCTGAGTCCAGTTTTGACAAAGTTTGAGTCATAAATCCTGGGGATATCAGGGATAGCTTCATCCTGTCCTGCATGCATTTCTTGTACAGATCACACCTTAAAATCTTCCCTCATCTCCTCTTTAAATGGGAAAGGGGCAAAGAGCAGAGCTGTTACCAAACTGCTCTGTTCTTATCAAAGACCACTACATAGTCTTATATTCTCATGTGCCCACTGATAATAAACTTGTATCACACAGCCAGATCTAAAAGACCACTATGAAGTGACATTTAGGCTGTGAAGCCTTAATTTAGGAACCACAATGATTAGAGTGTTTTAATATCATAATAACTGATAAATAGACTATGTGTCAGACATTTCATTCCCTTTTAATCAAAACTCCTAGTCTGCTAAATTAATCACCCCCTTGGGGTACAGCAGCAGATTTCCAATTTAGTCATAGAGCATCATTAATAATGAAAAGTTCTGGAGGCAAATTCTTCTACTCATGTTCCTTTGTACAATCCAGCAAGTTTAAAGTGACGAGACAGAGAAGGTACAAGACATCAACACCTTCCAGCAATTCAAATAAACAAACATAATTTTTGATGCCAGTCTTCTGATGATGACTCTTCTCCTTAAATATTAAGAATATCACAAAACACAGACAGACAGACAGAAGAGTTTTGATTTTACCCAAATGATACTGACAAAATCAAGCTAAAAAAGAAAGCAATGCTACATTTTGAAAAGCTCCTTTATAGTGGCACCATAAAATTGGTCCCTTTAAATTGGCTAATTTCATAATACAAGTGTTTCTGAGCAGGTGTTCTTTATCTGGTATGTCTTGATTTTTTCTCACTAAAAAAAAATCACTAAGAACATTTTTTCTGCTCTTCTGCTGAATCTTAAACAAATTTCTGCACAGAGAAGAAATTTATGTCCCACCCACTAATGGATGTGCTTCATTTTCTGTTCAAGCATTGTCTAACTACATATATAAATTTTTGACATATTTGATGATAATAGTATCTGGGGAGAATGAGTGGCATTGACAATATGCGCAGCTGATGACAACACTAATTTTGCTGGGTTTTGGGGAAGCATTATCCCTTGCCATCCACTAACATCCTCTAATCCATGCAGAATGGCAGGCTGGCTCTGAGCCAGTGAAACATTTTCAGGACACAGGTCAAGCTACATTTTTAAGTGTCTATTATTTTCTTCCTATCTGCTCTGTTGTGTGCAGCAGAGGCACAGATACTTGGGAGTAAGTCCATGTAGTCATCCTTTCCCCATTCCCACAGTGCCACCAGCTACCCTGGATTTACAAGTTGACAGTGTCCAAACACTTTGTTGTTTGCCGCATACACTGGGCTATCACATTTAGTACCAAAAAAGTAATCCACATTCACCTTGCTTGTGCTTGTATGTCAACCAAAGTAAATCTATTGCTGAATCAAAGACACAACTACCAATGGCTAGCACAACAAGTATCTCCATATATCTGTATCTGTATCTCAGCTGTCTGTGTTGAGAGATCATCTAATCCTGATGCACTGCTTAACCTTATGCCCCATGAGTTACAGGCAGGCTTATGCTATGCAAGTGGGAAAGCTCTAGCTGCAGGAAGAAAGAGCTGATTAGAAGATTTCTTTCTGTTCCTGGGGCTTGGAGGAGTTTCTCTAGGTGCATGAAGCTTCCAAATAAAACCCTTCTGCAAATCACTCTGGTGTGCTGACAGCCCATACCACTCCTGTCCCTCCTCCACTGGGGGAGCCATAAAAGTCCAAGGCCAAAGACTGTTGCTGAACCAACAAGCAGGAAGGATTTACGGCCGACAGTAACACCTGACCTCATCAAACTCCACTCTGGGCCATTTATCACTCCTCTGTAGGAAAGCATTAGGACTGGGGAGGAATCAGGGCAGAAGGAAGGAAGGGAAAGGGAATCACAGTCACTTTAGCTCCACTAAAAGGTACAGAAAAACCACCAGCAATACAGACAAGTGCCTAAATGCCCTTGAAAGTCAATGTCTCAGGAAAAAAAACCCTAGGCATTAAGAGAAATGGATTTAAAAAAATGCAGAAATATATCAAATAGCTGACTAACCCCTTGTCTCTAAGGCTACACAGCAAAGAAGAAGGATCTGCCTAGGATAAAAAGTGAGAACATCTGCCATAGCATGTAAGAGCATGCAAAAGAGATTGTCAAAAAGCCTTTCTGTTGAGTGGCAGTCACAGAGAAGTTGAGTAATGTGCCTTTGTCCTAGGGGACAGAGCAGGCAGAGCCTTGCAGGTGAACTCAGTACAGAAAAGCCTGTCTGCACCCTGGCTTAGCCTCCTTGCTGTGGTGGTGATAAGAACCCAGCAGACACATAAGTGAGGAGATATCTTGAACTATGCTAGTAAATAACACATTCAGAAAACATATATGCAGCCATGGTGGCTGGTTCAGGGTGGGCAGGGAATAACTGATGCCTGCACTGGACTGACCACAGGCTTTCTTACTGGTGTAAGAAATAAATCACAAAGGACAGCCAGTGGGAGAGTTGGACAGTGTCCTGCAAGAGGCATAGAATGGAAAGATCTTGAAGCAACAGCGTGGAGGAAGTCAAGCAGTCTGATCACCTGAGCCTTTTACTCAAATAAATGTTGTCCCAGAGGAACATTTCTTAACATTTGCCCCACCAGTGATGCACACACTCTGGCTTCTTTTCCTTTACTCAGTAATTCTGAAAAGCATACACAAAGAGAGCTAATGAAAGATTCTTTAAGGGCAGAAGCAGAAAATCTCTGCATACAGGGAGTAATGAAGGAGAATGAAGACGTCCTAAAAAAAAACTTTCACAATTTCATTTTTCAGTCTCTCCTTGCAAATTTCAAGTCCTCCCAGTGATGCATTTAGGCAGGTGTTTAAGAAGAGAGGCACTCCAAACCACTACTGGCTTCTAAAAATCCCAGCTTTATGTTTTATCAGAACAATTCGAAGCCGAGATGCACCTTCATTTTGCCTGAAGGTAACTGCTGAGAAGAGGATGACAGGAGTACTTACCAGCCCTCCAAACCACACATATCGGCTTAATTAAGACAGCTGTGACTCCAGTGTCCATTTATACCATCAGGAGATAGAGCTGTTCTGCGTTGTAGCCACCCTGTTCTCTTCATATCATCAATTTCTGATGAACCAATGTCTAATGTTAAGGTGTGAACCCCCTGACATTAACAGTGAAATCACAAGTTCTCAAAGAATCCCAAAGGGCCAAGGAAGGACAACACAATTTCTATTTCACAGCTGATTCACTCAGTGCCATAAGTAAATAAAGACCAACACAATATTGACATAACACAGCAAATCCATGTGTGACCATAATAGGCAGGAAATATGTAAAGATTATGATTTAGGAGATACAGCATGGAAATAAAAAACAATGCAAAAGAGAGGTAAATATTATTAATCAAAAGCAAGGAGTATTCCCAAAAAACCACAAAAAGTTACTGATTAGGGGAGAAACATATGTTATATAAGTACAATAAGTAAACGTCAAAGAGAATTTCAACATCTACAGATGGAAATCTCTGCTAAACACAGGCTCAAGGATGAAGGACTGCACTCAGGCTACCAGATGTCTCTTTTATTGTCTTAAATTTGACATTGTTAGCACATGTTTTTATAAATAAGCAATCTTATTTTGTCTTAATAAGGTATAATATATATGGGGCACTGAGGCACAGAAGCTATTTCTACTGACTTTCTGCCCACACAAAACCTAACACGTTTCTTGCACCCACAATATTTTCTGTATCCGTTACTTCTGTGTAAACTAACAAACTCAGTTGACTTAAGCGCTGGCTACTCATATTCACCAAACTACAGCTTATGATTTTTACCTATTCTGTCACTAGCCTACAATAGCCAATGCTTTTCATCAGGTTCTTTAAAGTCAAAGAGCGTTTATGAGTGAAAAAGGCTTCTATTTTTCTGTGAGAAAAGTTTATTTGAAGTATTATAGCAAATATAAAAAATCAGCCTTAAAACTGAAAGCTGTTCAGTTGGGAATAGTAGACTGAGAGATGCAGTTCACATTTCTGATCTGCTGATTCTCACTGATGAATCTGGTGAGACCATGTCCTCAATGACCTATCACAGCCCTATCCCTGAGGGAGGAAAACCAATTGCAGTGCAGGGTCTGAGGAGGGTACAGGACAACAAACACAGCCTGGCTTCTTGAGGCCAATTTAGATTATAAAGAAGAATGAGACTGAGGCTTCAGAGCTACAGCTTCCAAGATGGCTAAAATTTCCGAGAAATACAGTCTTTCCCTGAAATATGTTATTTCTCTTGGGGGGGAAAAAAAAAAGAAGATATTTTCCATCAAAAGTCAGCATTGGCTGATTTTTCAGTAATGCTAGCACCAGACAAATTACAACATTCCTCACTACAGCTTTCCAACCCAGTAATCCTACAAAGAACTGTGCAATCAGAATTTTAAATGCCCTGGGAACTGAGTTAATACCAGATGGTATCCAACTATATTCATCATTATAATTTCCTAATATTATATTAACATTTACTAGTTTAGCACTTGAATCACCTAACACAACACTGCTAAAATGTATGCCCTGAACTGAGTGCTGTGCAGAACAGTTTTGCCTTTCTCTCCTTGGCTGTCATTTCTTCAAGTTTTTGATAATCTCGATCTTCTAGCACTTTATGGCCTATGAAAAGTGCAGGCTTCCACATATAATATTATTTTGTCTTTTTAGTTACAATAATGGAATTAGATCAAACTATAGACGCTTCTGCCTTTTCAATAGTTCCCAGGTTTTTAACAGTATCAAGATGAAAATGTTACTTTCTTGCAGATTAAGTAAAATATGCTGCATGAACGGAGTGTGCATTTTCTGCATGGGGGAATGATCAGAGCTGCCAATTTGTGTATGTTGTTCTCCTTCCCAATACTGTATTAGAAAACATGCTGGAAATCTCTGACTGTACCACTCACTCTCTCCTCCATGTGCAAGTTTATGGCACTTAAGGTAAATACTTCTGATCCAACTTCATGTCAGGGTAATGCATTAAGTTATACTGGGTTGCAAAGAGTTACAATCATAAATTCTCTTTACAGTGTTGGGTTTTTTTTAATCATATCACATACGTTTTCAATTTTCTTTGGTGTACATTTTCCTTGGAAGAGTTCTACATTTTGTTTAGTCTTCAGCTCTGTTTGGCAATAAAAATCAGCTTCGTCTCCTGCCCTTCTCACCTCGTGCCTCCAGTGTGTGGTTATAACAGATTCAAAGCTTGGAGAGCTGACCTAATCCCTGTTCTCCCAAGAAGTGAGCCCCTTTCCAAAGCAGAAAAAGAATCAGCTCACCAAGCAGCATTTTCTTGGCTTTCAAATGACTAGCACAGTATTTTGAACAGTTAAACTGTTTCCTTTTCACTGTGATATGAAATAAATAGCCTGCAAATAAACACTAAGGCACACGTTCATTTAAACCATAAGACAGTACCCATCGTCTATAGTGCAAGGCATACCCACTTCCCTGTACGTACTGTAAACTTTCCATATACTCTCTTCCAACAATATCCGTTCATTGTCACTAGCAAAGCAGCAATACTTAGCACCCCCTTATTGAAATGATGCTTTTTACAAGGGAGCCCTCTGAACACACAATACCTGCTGGCCCATCTTTGCCCTCCCACTTTGTTTATTCCAGGCACATTACTCGTATACAGCAACCTTCTTGGTCAGTCAAATTACACTGAATGTATATCATGTTAAGTCTCTTCATGTGATTCCTCATAAGATTACGTATTTATCTGCATACCAAGACCGTCCAAATCTAACATCAACAAAACACTTTGAAACAACTATTAAACCATGTGCCTCAGGACATAAGTTGTTCTAATTACAGTTCAGAAGAAGACTTATGTAGGAATAGATGATCGTGTTTCACATCTGTTTACAGCACAGGTCTTAACCCTTCCAGTGGTACTGCTGGTTCTGCCCACTGCTGGAAACCAGCTGTGCTTTTGGTTTGATTCTGTCTGGCAGTTCCTGGGAGTCTGTGTATTTGGATATACAGTGAGCAAGCCCAGTCAGCCTAGTTAGAGCATAACAAGATTTGTATTCTAATTAGAAACACCTAATTTGATTATCCTTCTCTCATTCTTTGTGTTTCTTTGTTTCCAACATGAAACTAAGAGGTGCATAAGTGGTACCACTGTGCACAAGACTGGCATGTGAAGAAACTGTGGTCTCTGCCAGCCTGATAATCCACAGGTCAGACTCTTTGCTGGGTACATTACTGTCCTGCTCAGAATATCAGTTTACTTAGTGGATGACATGCCTCCATAATGCTGTCTCTGAAAGAAGATGCATAATTTAGCCCCACAAAGATGACATCAAGGCTGGGAGATACTTCTGTGATCACCCAGTCTAATGTCTTACAAATAACTTTACTTGGTGACTCTTAGATCACAGGAAAGCAACGTACAGGAGATGGCTTTGAAAGCATGCAACAGTTTCTAAAATACCATTCTCAAAACCACCATCAATTAAAAAGAAAATTGACAAAAGAGCATGACATCAATTTTTTCTCTGAAATGGGGTTATCAATAATGCATCATTTGTTTTAAAGGAATGGATGCAAAAGTACACAGGTAAATGGCTACAATAATTTACTGTGGTTCCTTGTTGTAAGGGAAGCTAAATATACTTTCTGAGATTTTTTTTTTCCTGCAAGTAAGCGTATTTGCTATTGTGCCTACTATGCATTAACTTGAGGAGTTTGGCTTAATCTCCCAGGACACGAGGAAGAGATCAGCCTGCAGTATATACCCCTAATATTACTGAGAACTATTGCCAATTCTCTGTTGATATCATGAGATACAAATGGCAGCATTTTCAGCATGTCCATGCAACTTATGAGCCTAACTACCATTTTCAAAATTGAAGTAGGTAGATAGGTGCTTCAAGATTAAAAGAATTAAATTGCAAGAGTGCCATCTAGCTCAGCTCTCACTGATAAGAGCAAAACTACCTGGACATTCAATAAATCCCACAGGAACCTGCAGCCTTAGTGTGACCCGAGATTCATGCAAGCAAGATGTCTATGAGGGTCTAAACCCATGATAGCTCTAAAAATGGCACACTTAGTGTCCAAAATTCCTTAGTAATTGCAGAAAATATGTTCCAGAAACCACTGGAATACAAGACTTAAGACATTTCCGTTTGAAGCCTCCTTGCCTTGGGTACCAGTGGCAACAGCTAGGGTCTGATGTCATATCAGTATTTTAGTGCCCTTTTGCATGCAATATATTTTCAGTCTGGTAAAATGAACAAAGAATTTATCAGAGCACAAGGCAGCACTGTGAAGACAGACCATTTATATTAACAGTGTCCCAAGTTTACATAGTCTGTCTTCTTATCTTAAGTTTCACCTCCAAAAGACGCCTGAGATTCTCTACCTCTGTATCGAGCATCCTGTGTATTGCGGTGAAAGATGACAACCTCTCCTCATTACATGCCACTCACGCTCTCTTTTGGACAGCAATTAGCCCTGATCAACATTATTCTAGCTCCCCAAAGTCTAACTGCTCAAACATAAAATGTTACAGTTTGCTAAAAATCAGAAGAAGAAAAGAAAACTTAGTGGAAGGTGGTGGCAGACTTGGCCTGACAAGGCTAACAAATTCTGAATCAAGTTCCTGTGCTGTGAGTGTGTCCTGGACTTCCCCTGTGTGGCAGGTACCTCCTTCTACAGAGCAAGTTTCTTTCTATTTCCTCTGCAATCTTCCACTAGCATAAGAAAAACTCCACGCACCACTTGGGCTGGATCGCAACAGAAAAAACAGCTGGATAACCCACTCTTGATGACATTCATTGATACACAAGACCAAGGTTTCAGTCTTTATTCTTCGACACACCTGGTGAGTAACTTGAAGAGATCAGGTAAGAGTAGAGGGGTTAATTAAGAAGCAGCAATTTGCATTATATGCCAGTGTGATCCACAGTCCACTGAAATCAATGGAAAGGATCCCTGTAGTTAGTTCAAATTAATTAACCCAATTATGATTGTCTTTTGAGTGCAGTATGCAGTAAGCTAGAAATTAGAAACAGTTATACTTTATGTAACTTTATGTAAGAGAGTAAAAGCCAATAGGGTCAGGATATATGAAATAGTGTTTTCTACATGTTCTTAGAGTCATGTGTCCCTTTGCATGATAAACATCAGCTGAAATACCCCAAAGAACTAATATAAGCCACTTTGTTTTGCAAATTAATTAAAAATTAAACATGCCTCCTTTCTTTTAGACACAAAGAAAAGCACAGATCACTGAAAAAGAAATTCTTAAAGAAAACCTGTAGCAACAGGAATGGGGAAGCAGAACTTAAATTTTCCATTTTGAAGAAATATTTTTTCAGTGCACAATTTAAAAATAGCACAGCATCATCTAAACATGAAGCAACCACAAGCATGAATAGTGTGGCTTAAAATGTGCTTTTCCTGCAAACCCAAGAACCCAGATCTGCAAGCTAAATTGTTGGAATGTTGCTTGTATAATCGAGTGATGAGAACTAATAGCATTGCGCTGAGCCTTGTTCTTAGCAAGAGCTCTCAGGCTGCTCCCATCCCACAGCACAGTTGCTCCTGGTCACTGTTAGTCCCACTGCCCATCTTTTCCCTTAAAACCTCTAAGTCCTTCCACCCTAGGTGATCAAAACTTTATTCTCCACCAAAAAATTGATACTGAAGAGAACACAAACTGTTGCATTCTATGAAAAGGGGTATGAAATCAAAATTTCTAGTTCAGAATAGCTGAGGCTTCCTTAAGCGTGGGCACTCTTCAGGACTATTCACCAGAGTTCCCAGCCGGTCAGAGGCATGATGTGTACTAGGCTGGGGACAAGCCATGCATGCCCTAACTGTCAAAGCCAGCTGTTCTGCATCCCCCCTTTTAACCCTATGTTAATATTTGTAAAATTCTAAATAGATTTTCAAAACTGTTAAGCAACCAACAACTTCAAGAGACTTATCTTTAAGCATCTAGAACTTGCAGCTGAAATTAAAGAGAAGGACAGATGCAATCCAAAGAATCTGGATATTTGCTAAAATCAAAATGTCTTGTTGAAAAGACACAGTTTTCATGAACTCATCCTAGTAAACGAAATTCCATCGAAACTGGCTCAGCGCCCTGCACTTTGTCAGGCTGGCTAGTACAGAAACCAGGATTTCTGGGTACGTAGCTCTTGAGTGTCCCTCCCCCATGGAGTTCCCAGGACCAGGAAACTGAAAGTCCCTGGGAGTTTCCAGAAAGCTGTGCATCTAATAAACATTCTACATCTCTTCAATCCCCCCGTCTGTGTCTTTTAAGGGAGATTGTGGAAGCAAGCTTCATTCTTGTATTTTTTTTTTCATTTAACAAATATCAAACAGTGGGAAAAACACTATGGAAGCTTTGAATCCAAATCAATGAGCAGTTATTACCTCCCCAAGGTCACTCCAACAGTTTTATTACTAGTGACACAGGAGCAAATGTTGCAAAAGCAATGTGGCAGAAGCACATAGGTATTATGCTTCTGTGCATGCTCTGAAGCTAAATTACATTGGTGATAGTTCTGACAATACGTTTTAAAACCAGACATGGGTCGTGTCACATCCATGGATTGTGTATGGAACTGTCAACATTTCCAGAAAACCTTCTGCTGCTTTGTGCATGCATCTGTGTGCTGGTAGCTAAGTCTGCGATATTATTTATAATTATAAAGTGCCAACAAGTATAAACACAGGAAAGCATTTAGGATTTAGCCTTGCACATAGTGAATAACAACATACATTGACTTCTAGCTGATCGTGACAAACCTTAAAAATATATACACTTTACATCTATACATTTTGAAAAGCATAAAAAAGGGAAGGCAAAAATAGAAAAAAGTGAGGATAACCTGATAGAGATGCAAGTTTCCTCTTATCTAACGCTTTCTTTCCAGAGAACAACATCATGAGGGCTTGATTAAAATTTGCTCACTGCAGATCACAAAATGCTGCACTAGTCATAGGGAGCCAGCCAGCCTTTTCAGCCACAGCCTGCTCTTCCTTCTGGGGATGACATGTGTTTCGCTGTCTCACTTGTATGTATACATGCAGATACACATGCACACACAGGGCGCCCAGGCTTGCAAACACACCAATGCCAAGCAAAAAAGCTTTACACAGGTTTCTTTTGAGAGGCATGCCCAAACCAGATGGAAATATGCAGCTTTATGGAAACATGATTTGGAGTTGAGCTGGGTTTGTCTATGCTTTTATAAAGGCAGTGGGGGCTGGTTTTTTCCTCTCAGCAAGTACCAGGGAGGCCTGAGCCACAGAGGGAAAATCCTGCTTTCAGAACAACTGAAAACCACTGAGAATTTCCCCCAGCTCTTGCCTGTGTAACACTTTTCTGCTCACCACTTTCTCCAAAGAACTTTCTCCAGCTATTCTCTAATGCCAATAAGGGCAGTAAGCAACTAGGAAGGTGCTTTTAGCACACAGAAAAACATAAGCTTTGACAGCTCTTGTCTTGGAAAACAATAGTGCCCTTCCTTTGCAAATTAATTTTAATAACTGTGGCTAGTTTGCTGTGAGCTGAGTAGTTTTGCATGAACACACAGAATTAAATTAATATGCAAATGTTCCCATGCCTCTGAGAATACTAAGAGACATTCTTTACAGCATGTGAGACAAGGAGCAGTAAAGGAAAAAAAATAGCAGCCCCCAAAAGAGTCTTGTTTAGGAGAGTGGGACGTCTTTTCTTTGGCTACGGCACTGAAAGGGGATTCAAGCCTGACTGAAACAATGCTTGTTGATGAAGCAGAAATAAAGGGGGAAGAGGAGCCTTTGGAGATAAAGGAAAGAGGAAAAGACTGGAGCATCCCAAGTTGTTAAAAACTGACCTCAGCAAGTCTAAATCTTCACAAAGGTGGCATTTACTGTGTCAGGCCTCACAAAGGTTCCCATTCTTCCCTTGCCTGCGGGGACCCCTCTTTCTCCAGCCATGTTTGAGCAAGGGGCTCAGACAATTAGCACAGACTCTGGCCCTTCACCCTTCAGCTGTCAATCACCTTCCCAAGCAGATGGGCAGCAGAACAAGAAAAGATGGTTTCCAAGCGGCTTTGCCCTTCAGCTCATATCTATGCGCCAGGGGCCCCTGGGAATGGTGGCCTGGCTGGGAGGGTGTTGGGCTCTCTGAGAGCAGACACCTCTGCTACCCGGGGCATCACTGCATGCAGGCAGGGCTCTTTGTACAGCTGGAGCATGAGAGCGGGAGCATGGACGGGCTTCCCAGGAGGCTCCGTCCTCAGCCACAAAAGACCCTCTGGAAGCCAAGAAACCAGAATGACTCAACAGTCACTAAAAGTTATTATGGAAAAAGCAGCCCTTTCACTTGGGCCCTTGCTTGCTGGCTTTGTAGGCTTGGACAAAAACAGCTCCTATCCAGACAGTGGATATATCACAGGAGAGAGTGCATGTGTGACAGAAAGATAAATTAGAAAAGAGTGGGAAAATGGAGGCAAAGAGATATAGATGTGAATCTCTAGGGAGGGGAGGGAAAGAGATGGGATACAAAGGCTCTCCTGTACTGCTGTTGTTCTCAGCACAGTGCCTTTCCCTGACCTCCCATACCAGATTTAAAGTAACCAAGACCACTGGTAACACTGCAGTGGGAAGAGGTGTGAAGCAAGGCAAGGGGACCAGGATGGAGGACACAACTCCCGATTCCTCTCCCATCAGCCTGCCCCAGCCTGGGAGCAAAAGAGAGAGCAGGATCATGGAATAAGCAAACATGCATGAGCAGCAGAGCAAATGCAGCCTGGCAGGCAGGAAAGCACTTACCCCTCATCTGAACAGCGATGGAAAATCCAGTGGAGAAGGAAGGAAAGCCTGTTTTGAGCTAGGATGAGCCAGTACAAATCCGAGATAAATTGGGAAGAGCATGGCTCTGAACTGGAACAATGAACCCTCATTGATGACTGACATGATGACTGGTCTAGTTAACTGGATAGTTAGGATAATTCTACTCAGCCTTCTTGGCCAGGGAGGAAACCAAAGGGGTTGGAAAACACCCATTTTTAATTCCCTGGCATATTATCCTTACTTCCTAGATTTGCATAAGTTTTGGAAGATCAGTGGTCTGCAACCAGAACATGTGTGTGATGAGAGAGGAAGTGGGGCTACTTGCCCTTCACCCACCCAGCACCACTTGGGCAGTGTGACACAGTGAGGATGTCATAAAGGGGTAACTGGGACTCCTGAGGAGCTGTAATATGAAGCACACTGTCATTTTCCTGATGTACTTTTTACACTATCCTTCTTTCAAGCATGAGAGTGCTGTGAAGGAAAGGAACTGAAATTCATCCAGAACAATCTAACAATGTAGATTATTAATTTCACAAACAAATGTTTTGATAGAAACTATACCCCTTTCTTAAAATCTCATAAACATAACTGCAGGGAGAGGATGCAATTTATTAATGCCTTCTTTTTTTTTGTTGATGTGAGCCTGCTATTCCTCGTCCTGAGGAGTTCAGTGCTTCTGAGAACAAAAATAAACAGCTTCTCCCTCCCCCTGAAATACTATGACTGGTTAAAACCTACATGAGATTTTAATAAAAAGGATCCAATTTATTTTTTATTTACCTTCTGGTTTTCAGTCTTTAAGAAACAAATTGCTATGCAGCTTTGTTGGCTAAAATAAATAAATCATTACATAAATCAATCAACAAATCAAGTGAACAAAAACCCCCAAATAAATCATTTAAAATGGAAAAAAAAGCTTGACACTTCCACAGTCCCCAGCTCCCAGGAGCTGGCATAGTAAGAAGTGCACCAGATTGTGCCATGCTCTGAGAAACAATAGCAAAATTTATTAAGACTTTATGCATTATTGCTGCCTTTCTGCTGTTATTACTGATTCTGTTCTGCCTTTCTCCTTCCTTGTCCTGCACACACCATCTGCTAGTAAGTACCAGGAAAAGGGCATTATTATTTGTAGCCGCAGACTAAAGCTGCAGCATTGTGAGTCACTGTACAAATTGAAAAGGTAAAGACAATCTATACAGTAGAAGGATGAGACATCAAAGAAGAGGTAGGTGAGAGAGCACATAGAAGCAGCAAAGCCATCACTTGGCCTCGGGGGTCTAGGCCTCCATGGCAGAGGTGATGCCCTTAATTTTAATCTTCTTGAGGAGCACAAAGGGAAGAAGGATTTATGACACAAATAAAGAAATTACTATGAATAAAATGTCTGTCTGAGGTACAGTGAAAAATGCCTGGCCCAGAGTTTTATTGTGTTTTTGTTTAACCTCCTCACACAAGGCAATGGGAACGAATGGGGGAAGCCTCAGCCAACACCTCTTTACAGACAGCAGCAGGCAAACACAGGCCACAGATGGGAGCTCAGTTCTCATTTTGAGTGCGCTATGGAGTCCCAAAGCGATCTGCAGACGTAGATACAAGTTTTTTAATATGAATGTGCAGGTACTAAAAATATAACTTCATGGGCACCAAGGTCCCTTCTGCCCAAGACCAAATATTCCACCAACCCACTGAGACTGAAGTAAATTGCTAGGAAATAAGCTATTTTCTTCCTCTTCTCAAAGTCTAGTTTCTGGGGAGCTTTTGGCCGAGAGCTGCAAACTAAGAATCTAATTTAGTTATAACTTCCCTTTCCTGAGGAGGAACTGCCTGGAGATGCAACAGAGGTGCAACTCTCAGAGGTGCTCTGTCTTCTCACACAAACAGGTAAAACACAAGCTGTGGTCTCGGCCCTGCTCCCCAGCTGTGTATCAGAGATAGTATTTCTCTGCTTCATGTGTTTACAGTTAACCACAAGCTTAAGTGTTTAATGAACTAAGGCAGAAGCTCCTGCTATTATTTCAGTATGTTTTAAATACATTTCAGCCTGTTTGCTTCCTTTTATGATCATTGCCTGTATTTCACTGGATACCCTCTAATTTTAGATGGCTGTGTCTACATATTGATCACCCACTGAGAAGCAGTTAATAAATTTTGAGAAACTTTAGTCCTTTGTAGTTCAGCCTGTTACTGAGCAGCATTTATTTTTCTGTTCTGAAAACATGAGTATCTTAGAAATTAAAAGCTGTGACCTGAGTCAGGTGAATTGACAGAGAAATAAACCCTATAATAACAGACAAACCAAGATATTCCTAGAATAGCTTTTTGAAAGCAAATGGTTCCTGTGAGGGCACTGGTAACAGTTTGCAGTGGATAAAAGCACATTATTACACAAAGCTGTGGCTGCTTATGACAGATCACAAAGAGCAGGTGAGGATGAAGTCAACTGGTTCAGAATTGTTTGCGTCTATACAACCTCCAGGTACTGAAATCTTGACTTCACACTGGCCTAGGGAGGCTACTCATTCACCTTTACGAATGAAATGAACAGTTAGACAGCAATACAATGAGAGAGGAGAGATGGATAAAGCATTCTCATGACCAACTAGGAACAGTGCACCTGCAGCAAAGGATTTCAACCCTGTTTGAAGAGTAATGCTGTTTTAAGGCATGAGTGGAAGGTTGGGTTGACACCAAGGTCAGCGCAGGGAAGAGAGCAGTTCTACCACTGTGACTCAGCTAGGAAAGGTATATTTGGATTTTTATAAGGGAATCTTGTTCTTGTTTTACAAGCAATCAAGGACAACCAACACAAACATTAACATTTCAAGTTGGTTTTTTTCCCCCACAATACACAAAGTTAAAAACAATTGTTGGAATTAAAAACATTCTGTGATGACTGTGTAGAAATCATGAAAATCTTTAGTGAGCAGCAGGGAGCAGAAACATGATAAATCATGGAACGTCCTCTTTTAACAGGTGTTTTGGCAATTTTTAATGAAAAAAAAGACAGCTCTGTTGTTCTACAGAACAGACTATGCCTTGTTACAGAAAGACTGCATTTTTTCAAGGCAATTTTGAACTTCTCATCTCAGACATGAAAAGGAAGCCTACTTGAGATGTACCTTAAAATATATATCTGACTGCAACTCCAGGCCGTGCTGTCTATAACAATAAAATCATGGTCCTCAGAAACCTTTTTTCTAATGTGCTCAAAAATACCCAGATAAGGCTCTGCTTTCCAACCTCTCCCTGAGGGATCAGCTGATGTCCAGCTGTGCTACCACATTCCTCCAGGGCTGCCCTCCTAATGAGGTCTTGTCAGTTTTGCTCTTCCCTCAACCAGTTACTCCAGCAGTATCCATGAGGAGGAGACAGTGGGGACCACACTGCTGCCTAAGCACTCACAGTACCTTGCACTTTTCCAAGCAAAAGAAAACCCTGCCTGGTCCAGCTGAGACCATGACAGGCAAGTAAAAGAGAGAAATCCTTCTTTCTCCAAGACAGAGCAAGTCTCAGATGAGATTCTCTTGAGACATGTTCTTCCCCAAAAAACTCTGATCATCTCTGCCCAACCTCAGTGGCCCTGAGTGCTCCTTTAAGCTTCAAGAGTGACTCACAGCTGGAGGTACTCTTAGTTTCTCCCTACAGCCTGAGACCAGCAGAGCCACCCATGCACCCCCAGTACATCCAGCCAAGGCTATGGCATATGACTCCTGTCAGAGAAGCACAGGTGCTGTAGAAGACCAGGAGATTTTGATGGGAGATTTAGTCCTTTATGCATTATTACCACAGGATATCACACGTATCAGAGCAAAACAGAACACAAATCAAAAGAGGGAAGACTGACTTATAATCTATAACCTAAGCAAAAAACCCTGGCTGTTTTTGCCAAGTCAGTACTCCCAGTAGCTGACCTCCTCATGGGGGAGGTTAGAGGATATCCATGACAGGAAACTGCTGGTGTTCTGCTCAACCAGGTGGAGCCGTGCATCGAATAAACCAGATCTCCTGAAGGCAACACGAGCCCTAGGTGATCACAAGCTACTATAAAGCCATCTTTGTGATTATCCATTCTCACTCATTTGGGAATAAAATGGGATCTTTAGTCCTATAGTAAGACCTGGCAGAGTGGAAACCCTCAAAGGAGAAAATGCACCAACCCCTTCTCCCTGAGCAGAGATCCATAGCAATATTTGAAGGGAACGCACCCTAGCTCTTGCTAGGCAAATGCCATGCCCGATACACAATTAAGCTCACTCTATATCAGACAACCCAGCTGCTACATGAGCCAGGCTCCATTTCAACACAAGAACAGCTCTTCAGGAAATGACAGATTGCCTTGATTTAAACGCTGCTATTTCCAGATGCAATAATCTTTACGTTGAAAGCATTTAATGCTAAAATTACAGTGAATATTCAGGGCAATACTGTGAATTGTAGCAAAATAATATTTGATATATCACAAAAATAAATCCAAGCATGCATGCTTTCCTTCTACATCTTTAAATAAGTTTAAGATTTTACATTTTTAAATATTACCTATATAATCTATGTGCATATGTCTAAACCATACCTTTCTGTGTAGGGTCATATGCATACATACATATAAACTGCAAATGTATCAAGACATATGGGGCTACATGTTTACTTATGTAAATGCATCTGATGTGGCATCTGTATCTGGATGGAATTTCTAACTATAATTCAGCTAAATTCACACACCAAATCTTGTTGCCCTATATTTGTACAGAAGCAAAAGGAAACAAGAGGCAGAAATAGTGGCTGTAAATAAAAGCTCTTTGTCCATGTGGTAAAGGGCTAACATTCCTGAAGTAGGAATAAAATACCTTTCAAGCAATATAAACAGGGTAGGTTTAAAAAGAGGTGTTTATATAATAGCAAAATAATATTTTTTCCAAAGCGACTTTCAATTCCAAGAGCCCCTTATTACATTTGATCGGCTGCTACGTAAGAAATCACTGTGATCAATCTTTTAGTTAATCTCCATCGTCCTTCAAGCATCACAGTGACATGACTGGGACATGCCAGCAGTCGCAGATGCTTCATTAAGTAGTTAATTGGCAATAGCTGTAGGGGAAATTCAACATTTTCTAAAGAGTTCAAATAGCACTTTAGGGTAAAATGTGCCCCTCCACTGATATCTTTCTGGGTTGTTATGATAAAACATAACTGGGGTTCACCATCTCTCTTCTGAATAATAACACCACCACATTGGAGGCTTGTGAATGCCAGAGGGTATCTGGCACATCAAAGCCATATTTTTAACAGTAGATATATTGGGTTTATCGCCTGGGCCAGTGGAATTTAGCAGTAGTGTTTTGGTCAGTATTAGAGAGAATTTTCTGTACTGAAAGCCCCACAGTGAATATGATCTGTGTAAATAGTTTGGTGGTAGGATGTAAAAGCAAAAACTGATTTTCTGGGCAAACTAAAAGTAGCCATGCTGTAATGTTCTTGGCTCAGATCAAACGCTTGTCTAGGGGAGAATCCCTTTATTAACAGCAGCATAAAATTCTAGCATCCAGAGAGCACTGGGATGGTTACGCCTGCAAAAAGCACAGCTAACAGTTACCAGAGACAGCGCAATCTTCCACCAAGCCATGAATGTACAATGGTCTGAGTAGTACTAAAAACTCCACCAGTTACTCTGTTCTCTCCTCTCACTCAAGCTGTCAGGGAGGCTGATCGACCATTTGTCACAGGTTCAGCCATGTAACAGCACATATTTTGCAAAGCAATCCTGATTTCTTGGAACGTATTAATCTAGGTACAAGCCCATATTTCAGAAATAAGTTTCAGACCATAACATGTATATTCCTACTATTTGTTGTTGATTGGACAGAAATAGTCACTGGAGTACTGAATGACATGATTAATATTAGAGGAATGGTGTCTGGGATCTCTATTCTTGAACCACCCTGTGGTCAGTGCACGGAACAGTGACCTGAGTCCCCATCAGACATTAGCCTTACACACTTGTTTCCAAACCTCATGTAGATTGCTGGAATGACTCAGTGAAGGGAATACTGAATTTCTTCAAGTATCTTAGCATGAAGGATAGGAGTGATGCTTTGTGCTCTAAATCCAAGCAGCTTTTGGCCTTGACAAGTGTTTTCATTAAATTGGTACTCACCTGACTCTCAGAACATTCAAAAGTGAGAGATCTCTGAAGAGACACACAAACAAATCCAGTGTTTCTATTTGTCAAAGCTTTCAGTCAAAATTAATTACATGCCAAAGTTGTCATGCTGGACAAGTTGAATGGCACTCAAGGGCTGCTGAAGATACCAGCACTGGTGTATGCATTAGCAGCCACGCAGAAAGAGGACAGCGTTCAGCCCTCTTGGAACATGTAGCTAGTGGAAAACATAGTGCTGTTCAGTCAGTCCTGTGCTTTCCTGCTAAATCAACCTGCTGCCATGGCTAGCAGTGCTCTCTTTGCTCTTTTCCCTCCACAGAAAGAGCAGCCTGGTACATGAATTCACTAAATAAATAACAAATGCTGGTCAGGGCACTGGGGTGCACTGCTGAGAAGAGGAGGAAGAAGGGTTCGCCCTAACATACTGATCAATGAGGCTGGGGGCTGGTGAGAGAAACACATGTGCAATAAAATAATTATGATGAAAGGAGAGTAGGATCTTGTGCTGTAAATCTTCCAAGAAGGTAAACTATAAAGATAAAAAAAAAAAAAGTATAAAGTTGAAACTTCTGGCTTTGACATATGTGCTCTTCTTCAAAGTGAAAATACACTTCATGATTCTTATAGTCATGTCCACGTTATAAATATACACCAGGATCCTCTTTAAAGCGCGTATTGTACAAGTGCACTGCAAAAAAATGCTCAGCACTGAAAATATTCCGATCTATTAGGGCCTTACACCTGATATGGGACTGAGTCATATGTGTAAATGTATACTGGGACCACGAATTTTGTTAATCCTTGCAAGGGTTAATAAGGACAGTACAGCAGAGGGGCTACAGAGGGCTGAGTGTTTATATACAAGCAGAGTAGCATCACTTTGAAAAGGTACATTGTGCGTAGAACTGCCCAGGTATATTTGAATGCTTGTTTGTATGTAGACCATCCTGCTTTCTAGAAGGCTTTTTTCTCATGACTGTCACCAGAGCATGCACAGCTTACTTTTCCAAAGGAAGAGGGAGCACCTATGTCTTTTTGTGCTGTAACAGCTCCAGTACAAGCACAGATTTGCTACCAGCGGTGTAACGTTCATGATTTTGCATCAACACTTCACTTTCTAGGCAGAAAATCAGAGATGCAAATAGGAGTGCTTGCAAAAAGGAAGGATCAGACCTGCTACGCTTTTGCTCCAGAATGAGCTGCTCACATTGTGCAATTGGATTCTCCTGCAAAATTTCCTCCTGTACTTGCAAAGCACCTGTGGAAGGATGGGCAACCTATGCTTTTGAAAAGTGAGTGTATGCAGGGATATGTTCTGTGAATCTTTCAGAAAAGTAATCTAGAATGGTTAGCCTGGACTTGGCCTGGACTCCCAAAGCACATTCTCATGTAATTAGTCATTTGAAAGTGTAATCACAGAATCACACAGAATCACAGAATGTTAGGGATTGGAAGGGACCTCAAAAGATCATCTAGTCCAATCCCCCTGCCAGAGCAGGAACACCTAAATCAGGTCACACAGGAACATGTCCAGGCGGGTTTTGAATGTCTCCACAGAAGGAGACTCCACAACCTCTCTGGGCAGCCTGTTCCAGTGTTCTGTTACCCTCACTGTGAAGAAATTCTTCCTCACATTTATGTGGAACCTCCTATGTTCCAGCTTACACCCATTGCCCCTTGTCCTATCATTGGATGTCACTGAGAAGAGCCTGGCTCCATCCTCATGACACGCACCCTTTACATATTTATAAGCATTAATAAGGTCACCCCTCAGTCTCCTCTTCTCCAAGCTAAAGAGACCCAGCTCCCTCAGCCTTTCCTCATAAGGGAGATGTTCCACTCCCTTAATCATCTTTGTGGCTCTACGCTGGACTCTCTCAAGCAGTTCCCTGTCCTTCTTGAACTGGGGGGCCCAGAACTGGACACAATACTCCAGATGCGGCCTCACCAAGGCAGAATAGAGGGGAAGGAGAACCTCTCTTGACCTACTAACCACTCCCTTTCTAATACGCCCCAGGATGCCATTGGCCTTCTTGGCCACAAGGGCACATTGCTGGCTCATGGTCATCCTGCTGTCCACCAGGACCCCCAGGTCCCTTTCCCCTACACTGCTCTCCAGCAGGTCAGCCCCCAACCTGTACTGGTACATGGGGTTGTTCTTCCCCAGATGCAAAACTCTACACTTGCCCTTGTTGAATTTCATTAAGTTTCTCCCCGCCCAACTCTCCAGCCTATCAAGGTCTCGTTGAATGGCAGCACAACCCTCTGGTGTGTCAGCCATTCCTCCTAGTTTGGTGTCATCAGCAAACTTGCTGAGGATACATTCTGTACCCTCATCCAAGTCATTGATGAAGATATTAAACAACACCGGTCCCAGTACCGACCCCTGAGGGACTCCACTAGTCACGGGCCTCCAACTAGACTCTGTCCCATTAACCACAACTCTCTGGCTTCTTCCCTTCAGCCAGTTCATAATCCACCTCACTACCTGATCACCAAACCCATACTTTATCAGCTTATCTACGAGGATGCTGTGGGAGACAGTGTCAAATGCTTTACTGAAGTCAAGATAAACTACATCTACCGCTCTACCATCATCTATCCACCTAGTTATTTCCTCATAGAAGGCAATAAGGTTGGTCAAACATGACTTACCCTTAGTAAAACCATGTTGACTACTCTTAATGACCCCCTCATCCTTGATGTGCCTAGAGATAGTGCCAAGAACAAGCTGTTCCATCACCTTTCCAGGGATGGAGGTGAGGCTGACCGGTCTATAGTTACCCGGGTCCTCCTTCTTGCCCTTCTTATAGATTGGAGTGACATTTGCTATCCTCCAGTCCTCAGGCACCTCTCCTGTTCTCCATGACTTACCAAAGATGATGGAGAGTGGCCTAGCAATGACCTCTGCCAGCTCCCTCAGCACCTTTGGGTGCATTCCATCTGGTCCCATTGATTTATGGATATCCAGATTGCTCAACTGATCCCTAACCCAATCCTCATCTACCAAGGCAAACTCCTCCTTCATCCTGACTTCTTCTGGGGCTACAGGGATCAGGGGCTCCTGGGGAAAGCCTGCAGGAGTAAAGACAGAGGCAAAGAAGGCATTCAGCACCTCTGCCTTCTTGATATCCTCTGTCTCTAGAGCACCCCCCTCATTCATCAGGGGGCCTATATTGCCTCTAGCGTTTGTTTTATTAGCTATGTATTTGAAAAAGCCCTTTCTATTGTCCTTGACCTGGCTTGCAAGGTTAAGTTCTAAGGAGGCCTTAGCTTTCCTAATTGCCTTCCTACATCCTCTGACAACTGTCCTATATTCCTCCCAAGTGACCAGCCCCTCTTTCCATGATCCATAAATTCTTTTTTTCCACCTAAGTTTGCCCAGCAGTTCCTTGTTTAACCATGCTGGTCTCCTAGCTCCCTTACTTGATTTCATACCCATTGGGACACTCTGATCCTGAGCTTGCAAGAAGTGGTCCTTGAATGTTGACCAACTATCTTGAGCCCCTTTACCATCTAGCTCCCTGTCCCATGGGACTTCCCTTAACAATTGATTAAGGAGGCTAAAGTTGGCCCTGCGGAAGTCCAGGGTTCTGGTCTTGCTAGGTACTCTCTTCCTCCCACACAGGATCCTGAACTCCACCATCTCATGATCACTGCAGCCAAGGCTGCCATCGACCATCACTGCTTCAACAAGACCCTCATTGTTGGTAAGTACAAGATCCAGCAGCGCTCCTCTCCTAGTCGGCTTATCCACCATTTGCATTAAGTAATTATCATCAATGCACTGGAGGAACCTCCTAGACTGTGAATGGCTGGCTGTGAAAGTCTCCCAGCAGATATCGGGGTAGTTAAAATCCCCCATGAGGACCAAGGCCTGTAGTTGTGAGGCTGCTTTCAGCTGCCTGTAGAAAGCCTCATCAACTCCCTCGTCCTGATCAGGAGGTCTGTAATAGACCCCCACAACTGTATCGCCCATACCTGCCTGCCCCTTAATTCTTACCCACAGACTTTCAACTTGCCCCTCATCAGCCCCTGGAGAAAACTCAATACATTCAAGTTGCTCCCTCACATAAAGAGCAACTCCACCACCTCGCTTCACTGACCGATCTTTCCTAAAAATGACATAGCCATCCATGACCACATTCCAGTCGTGTGAGCTGTCCCACCATGTCTCTGTAATTGCCACCAGGTCATAACCTTTAGACCGCACACAGACCTCTAACTCCTCCTGTTTATTCCCCATACTGCGTGCATTGGTGTACAGGCATTTCAGAGAGCAAGCAGAGCGCACTGGTGGGACCCCTGGGAGGCAGGAGGCCTTGTGGTCAGGGCCTAAACATCTATCCCTTCTCTTCAAGGGTCGAAAATCCTTCCTAGACCACCTTCCTTCAGGCCCTAGCATATTGCTCTTGGGCTCGTCCCTAACAGACCCAGTTGTCTCCCCTTCCCCCTTCACATCTAGTTTAAAGCCCTCTCAATGAGCCCTGCTAACTCCTGCCCCAAAAGCCTTCTCCCCCTACGGGACAAATGCATTCCACCTGTCACCAGGCCAGGTGTCTCATATAGCAGCCCATGATCAAAGAACCCAAAGCCCTGCCTTTGGCACCAGTTACGCATCCATTCATTTATCTGTGAACTCTTCCTGCTTATCTCTTCACCCATTCTTGCAGGAGGTATGGAGGCAAACACTACTTGCACTCCAGACCCCTTAACCAGCCGTCCCAGGGCCCTGAAGTCACTCTTCATAGCCCTTACACTCCTTGTAGTAATTTCGTCCCTGCCAACCTGAAAAACCAGCAGTGGGTAGTAATCGGAGGGCTTTACAAGATCAGGGAGTTTCCTTTTAATGTCTCTAATCCGAACCCCAGGGAGGCAGCAGACTTCCCTGTGGGATGGGTCCGGTCGACAGACGAACCCTTCTGTTCCCCTCAGAAGGGAGTCGCCCACCACAATTACCCTCCTTTTCTTCTTAATTGAAGAAGTCCTAAGGCGTCGGGGTGACTGACAAGCCTTAGGTGATTCAGGGGACTGATCTACCCCTCCAACTTCATTTACTTCTCCCTGAAGTTCCAAGGCGTTGCCCAAGGGCAACTGGGAGGGTGAAGGGGGTTGGGGGGGTTTTTGCTTGCCTCTCCGTGGACGGACCACCCTCCATTCCTCCCCGTCTCCTGAACCCTCTGCTTCTGTCTGATGACAGGAGGGGAGGGGATCCATCACTTGCCCACCCTTTTCTGACTGCCCTTCCCTCAGGGTGAAGCTCCACCAATCTATTTCTCTTTCACAATCTCTAATACTTCTAAGTCTTTCTACCTCCTCCATCAGTTTAACCACCTGCCCGAGCAGATCATTTATCTGCTCGCACCTCAAACACGCGGTGTCACTGGCTCCCTCCGGTACCAGTGCCAGGCTCAGGCATTCGCTGCAGCCAGAAACCTGCACGGCCGCATGTCTGGTCGGGGGATCTGTCTGAGTCCCCATATTCTTTTTCCCAAGGGTTTTCGGGCGCGTTGCAACCATGTTCTATGCGGTCTAAGGTCTATCTGGCTAATCCTCTCCTTGCAACGCTCTCCGCGCGCTGTTCTCCTCGCGCTTGCCTCTCCGTAGGCCAGCCGCTGCTCTCTGCTCCGCGTGCCGCTTGCTCTGAGGGGAGCTGCCGAGATGGCCGCTTTTAAAGTTTGCCGCGGCTCTCAGTCACGCCCCCTGCCACGTCAGCCTTTCGGTATCTCTTGAATTTTTCTTAGGATTCCCGCTCAGACTCGGGTTTCCTCGCTCTATCCCGGCTTCACCGTCTCCGGGAAGCCCGGCTCCTTCTCAAAGCCTCGGCAAAAGCCAACAGCAAAAGCGAACAGCACTCGCCGCAGCCGCCCCACCGCTCCCACAGCCGCCGCTCTCTGCTCCGCGTGCCGTAATTTCAAAACAATAAATAAAACACAATAAATTATTTAAAAACAAATCAAAAGAAAACCCACAAACCCCAAACCACCAACCAACAGACTTAATAGAAGCAATAAAACCAACACAGAAGATGGTCAGGTTTTATTGAAAAGGACTTTAGGAGAACTTGCACCACTTTCAAAGCTCATGGTGGAAGAACATGCCCCCATTCTCAGCCTTTCTGCATTTTCGTACGTGGCTTTTTCAGCCCAGTTACAAGACTGTGGGACACAGTAACATGAGAACTGACATCTGTTCATGTAGAGTGCACTATTCCCTTTAAAAGTACAAGCCATCAATTTCAGTAGGATGTTGTGGTTGCTTAAAGCTAAGCATGCACTTAAATGTTTGGAGCATACAACTGCCTGCTCTCTGTGTGTAAAAAGAACATAAATCTGTTACTGGGGGTCTGAAAACACCAATCGTGCTGAATAGCTGAATATGATAAACATCTTGACCATAATAAAGTTTGTTCATTTGGGTGATCTCTGAACTTACACATGACCTGGCTTGCTGATCTAACCAGATCCTTCCAACTTTGTGTGCTGTTTTCAGAGTAAAGATGCCTGTTTCCTCTAAGATACTTGACAGGCTTTTAACTTGAGCACTGAACACATCCTTTACATTTAATTAAAGCTTGAAGGATCCTCTATTATCCAAGTACTAGATTGTGAAAGAGTTTTCATGTTGTCTCTTCATTTGCACTTTGAGCAGTCTTTAAAGCTTCCCATATTTTTTCCCAAGCACAGATGCTCTCCCTTTTGACAGAATTATGGAGAATATATTTTTTCTTACCTTGTTTTACAGCATTTTCCCCTCCTACCATTTTGAGAAAATAGCTTGCTGATGTATAACTTCACATGAACATTATTTTCTACATTGCAGAAAACATACACAACTTCATTTACAGTGACCTGCTAGTGGAACTGAATTAAATTAAGACTAGATGGAAATGGCAGTGAGATGATCTTGCCCATTTGAAGCAGTGTAAAAGTATTACCTCTGGAAAGATCCTGCCATCTCCACAAGAAGTAGCATCTTATTCCATAAGCAACTACACCATCAGCTTCATCTTCACCATTATATTTTGTTCTAACATAAGATGCATTTTATGATACTCAAGTGCAGAAAGGCCTTAGAACTTGATTCAGATGTTTTAACTAATGCCTAAGTATCCTGCACCACACAGGGTCATTAGTAGAGAAAAACATTACTTAGAAAAAGGAAGGCTCACACCCTCTAAAATTTAGTAACAACATCACTGGATTTGATGCATTCTCACAGCTATCAGCCACTGTGAGACTGTCTCTGCCACTGTGAGACATAGGATCATAGAATTGACTTGGTTGGAAAAGACCTCCAAGATCATCCAGCTGAACCATTAACCTAATGCTGCCGTCACCACTACACCATGTCCCTCAGCACCACATCTACATGTCTCTGTAATACCTTCAGGGATGGGGACTCCACCACTGCCCTGGGCAGCCTGCGCCAGTGCTTGACAACCCTTTCAGTGAAGAATTTTTTCCTAATATCCAATCTAAACCTCCCCTGGCACAACTTGGAGGCCATTACCCCTCATCCTATCACTGTCATCTGGGAGAAGAGACCGACCCCCATGGCACTACAGCCTCCTTTCAGGTAGTTGTAGAGAGGTCTCCCCTCAGCATCCTCTTCTCCAGACTAAACAACCCCAGTTCCTTCAGCCGCTCCTCATCAGACTTGTGCTCCAGACCCTTCACCAGCTTTGTTGCCCTTCTTTGAACACGCTCCAGCACCTCAGTGTCCTTGTAGTGAGGGCCCCAAACTGAACACAGTATTCGAGATGCAGCCTCACCAGAGCTGAGTACAGGGGTATGATCAGCTCCCTAGTCCTTCTGGTCACACCATTTCTGATACAAGCTAGTATGCTGTTGGCCTTTTTGGCCACCTGGGCACACTGCTCGCTCATATTCATCAGGCATGATGCATCCAGCTGCACACCCACCAAATACTGCTAGAGACATGCAAATGAGCTTAAATGACTATAAGATGGGTAGGTTTCAATGAGATATATTACTAAGAGCTGCACTATAATATTCTTCCCCATGGCAAATGTTTTATTGCTCCTTACAGAATTATGTCCACAGTCATCGGGCAGGTGACCAACTTGTTTGCCTAGAGGGATGCTGGCAGTATCAGAAGGACCAAAACAGGTATGGAAAGGGACGGTTTCATATGCTGGCTTTGCAAGCAGACATACCTGCTTAGCCTACTGCAACTGGAAGGTCTTCCCTAAGCAGATCAACTGCACCATGAATAAAACAGTACTGAAAATGTTACAATAATATTGTCTGTGCCATAAACCTGCTGTAATTATGCTGGTACATCCACATGCTCTGGTACAGTGTAATGCAGTTCTGCTGATGTCCTATGCTGCCAAAATGCACTTTCAGCCTGTCCAATTAACAGGCTTGCACTGATCAAACTGTCTTCAGCTTTTGTTTCACTCTTCTCAGTCTCTGATTTTGTCCTAACACTCTGTCTTGCCTGCACAAAGCCTACGGAGAGAAAAGCAATACAGTAGATGTTTCAAAGGGTACTAGCGAATTGAACATGTTACTCTAAGGGCAGACTTTGAAAACAAGTTTACTTCTGAAGCTGGAAAGCATAAAACTTGATGCAATAATCACAGGGTAAAATTCAATAGTTTGTAACACCCAGGAGGTCAGGCCCAATGATCGCAATGTCTTAAAAGTATGAAAATTGAGAGCTGCTTTAAGATTTGTGGACAGGTCAATAAAATTTACCCTGCTTATGAACTGCTCCTGGTAGACATAAAATTAACTCTCTGTAGCTTCTTGCTCATTTCTGCCTTTTGTCATTTCTTTTCCAATCCACTGTGCTTCTGCTTGTGGGTTTGTTGCCATGCCTGCTGATCACACTTCTGTCTGTTTTCAATATGTCCTTCACCCTGCTCTGCTCCCTTACCCATTTGTTTACTCTCCCATCACCCTATGTAATAGCAGACATGTATCTTGCTCTGCCATTCAGCCATTCTTCCATACATCTACACTCTCTACGTTTCATCACTGTCAGCCTCCTCTTTATTTTCTGCCTCAAGGGAGACATATCTGAGCAAAGACCTCCTGAGGACTGTCAGGGAGGGTCTGACAGGGACTCTGGTATGCAGTTTGAATGCCAACACTTTCAGAACTTGGGTTAAATAGCTTCTGAATCCTTGCTCTCATGACTGATCTCTTGGCTCTTTCTACACTAACAAAGATAGGAAAAAAAACAGGCACATCCTTATCAGTTCTTGAATGTCAAATGGCTCAGTTGAGTAGCTTTCATTTGAATTGCAGTTTCTGAAATTAATTTGACAAAAAGAGTTTGATATATTGGCAATTTTGGAAGGAAAACAGAATTGTGGGTTCACTAAACTGGAGGGACCTCCAAGGTCATCAAACTGTCATCCCACAAGTGGAAGAAACCATGAAAAGATGTTAAATCCAAAATGCTCCATGCTACCTCTGCCACCCATACACACCAGCAGTCACCAAACACTCTGCTAACATAAAACAAGCCTAACACTTAAAGCACTGGAGACCAAAATCTGCAATACTATAAACAAAATGGAAGTGAGCACAGCACTACATTTTCTTACTCCAGCTGAGGAATAAATCAGGTGAAAACTTGTCACACAGACTGTCCTCAGATACATATTATTTCAGCATGGAAAAGAATGGCATTATATTAATGAGCCAGAGGATTGAAGAGATGTATTTCACAGCCATGCGATGATATCTTAGGAGCGGTCAGGATTCCTACAATCTCACTAAGCCACAGAGGAGAGGTGCTCCCATGGGGAACATGCTTACAGGGTACAATTCTGAGCCTTCTGGTGGATAAAGCCAGGACTGCTCAGGATCTGGCCATATAGTCAAAAGACCACCTTGCTCTGCTACTCTGCTGACTGAGGAAGAGCTAGGTCAAGAGGAGTTTCATTTCAAGGGGGTCAGATCAGTCCCCAGGCTCCCATTTGCCATGTGTGTGAATGGATACTCCACTGTCCCCTGAGATACTGAAAATTTCCTCCAGTGTATTTTAGCTCAGAGACGACCTGAACGGGGACTGGAGCAAGCCAGCAGACCGCTCTGATCAATCCCAAGTGACAGATTTTAGTTGGAAGCCATCGCTTATTTATTTATTTTTTAACTGCTTGCGACAAGATTTTTCAAGGTTACAGACAGAAACTGCATCAAATTGCTGTATAATTTAGTATTTCAAATACTTTTTCTGTGGCTATATATGTCTGGCTCACTCCTGAAGTAAGTATTGAAGCAGGAAAATTAGTTCTCTGGCTGACAAAACCAAAACTGTAACATTTGTCTTCAACAGAAACCAGTTCCCCTTTCCTCTGGTTCCCCTCTTCTCATTTTGGAAGAAAGTTGATTTGTCAAAATATTTCACTTAGTTCAAAACACAAACCTTTCCTCTGTGGGAGAAGGTCTTTTTTTCCCTTTAAAAGTCAGAAATGAACTTAAGTGAAATGTCATTCAGATAAGAGAACCTGAAATATTTCAAGGTTTTCCCAAATTCTTATCAACCTTATCCTCCCTCAGCTGAAACTATTTGACCCAAATTCATAAATGCTTTTGGCTAGCATGAACAAGGTATTACCGTCAGGGAAAAAAAACCAAAACCAACATATAAAGAAAAGAAGTTTTGTTTGTATGTTTCTGTATTTCTAGCCAGAGGCAGAACTGCTATCGTATTCACTGGGACAAAAGCTGGGTTCCTGTGTCCTCCAACTCTCCTCCAAGGCTAGTAATTCACACTCATTTTTCTCTTGTGCTGGGGAACAAAGTGCTTAATTTCACTGGTTTTTTTTGGTGTGGGTTGTTTTTTTTCCCCCCACTAATTGCGCTGGTGGACAATTTAAAAGATACATGCTTAAAATCCGTGAAAAGCTTTCTTAATATAAGTATATTGGGTAGGGACACTGAGAATTCACAAACTAGCAAACAGATAAATACATGGATGGTGCCAAGCACTTCCACACACTGCATTAGGACTAAGAAAAGAGTTACAGAGAGAAAGGAAGGGAATAAACCTGCTGAAGGTAGCACTTGCATTAACAACATCTAGGGACTAAGCTGCTGTAAGCAATATCAGAGTGCTCAAAGCAACAAAGACATTAAAAGAAGGTGGTAAAAATAGATAAGAAGCTTCTTCATCATTTTACTTGGATCTGATTCTTCGTTTTGATACCATTGTTTTGTGGAACTTGAGCGCAGAAAGACAGGGACCTAAATCACAGACATACATTTCTGGAGACAATATGAACGGGGTAAGAAAGTCCTACCATAAGGGGGCAATCAAGTTCTGACTGATCAGGGCAACTGCTTTACCTTCAATAGGCAGAGGAGGGCCAGAAAAGAGCGTAATCCTTATCCGGATAAGAACTCCTGTTAGAAATGACTGGTAAGCTTCTGCAAGCTAGTCCCTTTGGTGGATGCTGGACAGAGGGACCAGTTGCTGAAAATGATATACGTCGAGGTTTCTCTGAGTGCCATTTGCCTCTAATAAGAATATAAGGGTTGCAGTTTCCCTGCATCACATCTTGACTACATGAAACCCCTACGTGTTCTGTGACTACAAATCCGAAAGTCATTAAAATTTCCTGTGGGAAATTACAAATGCCTTTCATTTAAGGAAATTCATAACTTTTGTTTAGAAACGATCATTTTGATTTGTACCTTTAATAGAATGGAATACTGTAAATGGATTTACATATTAGATTATAATTATGAAAGTAAAATTAATTACATTTAATACCCTCTATGTAGGCACTTAATGAAGGAACTAGAAATTCAAATTTGTCAGTTGGAACTCAGTAATTTTTTTTAAAATATGAGCTGTACCTGGAAGTGTTCAGTTGGGTGCAACTTATTTTGATCACCTGGCTCATTGATTTCTGTGCCATTTCATTTGGTTTCTGAAGGACTGTATTTTTGAAAGCTAGGGGGTTCTAACTCTGCCACAACCACCTTCCTCCTCTATTTAGCTACCACTCACTCTATGCAACTGCCAGATTTTCCTGTACCCAAAAAGCCAGTCCTAATAAACTCAGATACATAATACTTTACACGTTTCTGAAGAAAGGAAAGTGTCTTCACAGCACAAAGGACTTTGAAATCTATCTCCAGCTGAAGAAGGAACGGGAGCTCAATTCCATTAACAATCCAGCCATATAAATCTTGGCTAGGGCACATACTGGATTTAGCTTTTGTTTTACTATTGCAACTGAAAAATTGCAATACAATTCCCTGTGAGATGTTAAAAACCGGGTAGTATAGGTCCTTCAAAAAATTCAAATACCTAATTCTTACCCAGGAGCAAACTTTTATGACAGTTTTTAAAGCTTCTGAAAAACAGTTGGTTGCAGTGATTGAAACTGAAGTGAGATGTGCATCCATTTTCTAATGCCTTAAAAATAACAACAGGAATAATGGCCCTTACACAATAGAGTTGTAAAAAATTAGAGGTTTCACCAAAAGAGTTATTTAAATGAGAAAATTATAGCTGCACGTTTGTACATCTGCACCTTGACAATCATATCCATGAGAATGTTGTAATTGCCATGAATTATGCAAAATGCTAATTAAGAACTCTAATTCACTAATCATCTCACAGGGTCATAACTAGAGCTGAATTTTATTAAGGACATGCAATTCTGTGAAATGAATTTCTGCACTATACATCTCTTTCCAGAGGAAAGGAGGGAGGGCATGTGGTCTTTGTGGTTTAGTTGGAAGGAAGGGATACAAGAGGAAGCTGTTGGGGCAGCCCAGCCACTGACATTCTTTATGACTTCTGATGAACATCTTTGTTCTTCAGTTTCCCGCTGTATAATGTCAGGAGACTACCTTCCTACTCTCCCCAGGGATGTGTAAGACTTAGTACGCTCATATTTATAATATGTCACCTATGTAATGCGGCATAACTCTTCAAAAAGATACCTAAAATTTTCTGAGTTTGCTGATATCTCTGTTCAAAAACTATAAAGAAGAATTTGTTGCTAATATGCAACTGGTAGCTCTTATGAAAGTTTGAGGCTGAGAGAACAACAACAAAAAAAAAGCAGTGACTACCCTGCAACCAGGAAAGAAGGAAGAAACACACTGTAGTACAGGTTACTATATTGCTGATGAACAGGGATCATCACATGGAAAGACTACACTAATTTGATATGGTATATTTGCAAAATGTTACTGACCCAGAGATGACAGAGTTAACCTTCAGAGAGTCTCCTGAGGCAATATTTAACAATATAGAACTGCAAGACTGCATCCGCTTAAGGAAATTGCACCCATGTGGATGGACACAGTGAGGTGAATCCTCAGAGGAAAAGGCAGCAATTCTAAAAAAGATTTCAATGCCCCATTTCCATTAAAGTTGCTGGGGGTGGAAGCTTTTGGATCCATTAGCTGGTGCTGAAGATCTCAGTTACAGAGGTTGGATATCACATCTTGGAAATACTGTAGGCAGGCAGGCAGCTGATAGATACAGACACAGACAATAAAATCAACTACCCACTCCAGTCCTTGTGCTATCAAGTTTCTCAGCTGTCCTGCAGTTACACGTTGTACATACGTGCTGAGAAGCATAGGAAAGCTAACACAATTATATCAATGTCTGTCTGCACCAATCTTTCTAGCAGAGAGAAATCCTTCTCTGCAGCACTGATCAAGGCTTCCAAACAGACATTTGACCTAACAAGAAATTCACATAGAAGTGTTTTGGCAGACCACAGAAATACACTTCAGATTAAAGATGGCACAAAGTATTCACTGTAAAGCAAGGTGCTTTATGTCACCCATCAAATGGATAAAGCAGATGTGGAGATCTATGTTTGCTGAGAGCACACATCAGCCCTGTTATACCAATAATAGAAACTGACACCAACTTCACAGCTACCAGGAGAGATTTCCAAATTGGTGATAGTCAAACATTCATTTCCCTCTTTTCTAGGTCTGTCTGCTTCCATACTTTACGTTCTAAATTATGGCAGATTTACAGCCAGAATGCAAGAGGAGGAAAAAGGCTCAGGACTGGTCACAATTTTATCATCCAAGACTACGTTGGCACTAAGGAAGATCCAGCTGGGTGGAACACCTCTCATACTGGGGCTAGGCAGGGCCCCAGGAGACAAGGAGAAGGTAAGCACAGCACCTAGGGCTGCCTCTCACCTGCTCAGCATCCTCTTCCTGCTAACCAGGGGGAAGCAATAAGAGAAGGAGATCTTGGGAAGGAAAATCAGGACACCAGGAGAAAACGTAAATGCATATAGGCCACCCTTGCCATTTTCTACCTGTAACCAGAAGCAAGAGCAGAAAAATGGAAAACAGGTTGAGGTAACACTAGGATTTCCTGCCACATATCCCTCCCAAGCACTTCAACACTGCCTGCAGAGTGCCTGCTGGGGAACTGCCAGGGCAAGAGCCAGACATGCTGCAGGGAAGTGTTTCCTCACTGGGACTCAGCTACCACTGCTCACTAGCTACAGCCTGGCAAAACATTCATGAGAGTCAGAGGCTCAGAGAAACAAGCTGCTATTTGCTAACACAAAGTGGATTATGCAGTTATAGGCCAAATCCTGACCTGGTGTAAAGCCAACTCCACTAATAAGAGAGGATCTAGCTTGATATTTTCTGGGATGAATGCATCTACTTTTCAGCAGTGGGCAAAGAGGAAGGAAATACATGATTAAGCACAAAAATAAATCCAATTAGAAAAAAAATAGCTAATGTTTTATTTTCATCTTTTCTAATTTATATCTCTTCATTAAATAAATTAAATTAAATAAAACTAATTTCAAATATAATTAAATCCAAAGAGTAGTCTTGCAGCATCTACCGACAAGACAGAGGATGCTCCATGAAGAGGACAGAACAAGTAATTTCTCCTCAGACTGACTACTCTGGTATTACTGTCAATTAACAGGAAGACGGCCAGAGAACAAAATGCTGTCAGCATTGCAAGTGCAACCCATAACAATTTGCAATGCTGCTGCCTTGGCTAAAATTGTCACTCTTCATTCCAACTCCCATGCTGGCAGGTGTGGCCAGGTGAGCTTGTGGGTCATAACAAGGTACTGATGACCAAGAAATGTAGATCCATCATACGGATCTGCCGTGGACCTGTTGCGGGAGCCAAGGGAAAGTCATCTAATCAGGCTGTGAATCTGGGATATCATCTGCAGGTTTTTTCTGCCTCTGCTCTCCAGTTGGTTGAGCTGCAAGAAGTGTGACTGACAAGCTCCCACTGTGCGTCTGAATTCCACATAACACAGAGTCTGCAACCTAGGAAAAAGCCTCTAGGACAGCAGGAGCCCCTCAAATGATAAACACTCATTATCCTCTTGGCTTTACATCCAAAACATGAGCATTTGGCATTCTTGGAAAGGTGTCATGTCTGTCAATTGCTACATACTTGTACTGTGTATTCAGTTTAGTATTACAATTATTGTCAGTCCTAGGAGGGTGGATGTATGGTAACACATAACAGATAAAAGCTGCATAGATGCAAACTGGAAAATGAGCAGCTCAGGGTAGAGACAGGGTATGACCTAAAATGTTCTGCAAGACATGTCACCAACATTGGTATGGCAATAGCAGAAGAGGACTCTCCAGCTGCTGGAAGATGAGGCTGGATTACATGTCTTGCTTAAAGAAACACCCACTCAGACTCTCCTCCCCTTGGGCAGGAGTTCCACAGGCAGCCCTAGCCGAGTGTCCTGCACACACCAACAGTTCAGTGGTGGGAGGGTCAAACACAAGATCAAACAGATAAAGCATGGGGATTCTCCTCATTCTAATCAGAGCAACAGGGAATGGCTTAATTTAAGTGGTGAACAGCACAGAAAAGGGGCTGGGAAAAGGGATTCTCTCTATGGAGGAGACATGCCTGCTGACCCTTAGGGTGATCACAAATATCTTCAGGTGCCCATCAGTTAGAGAAACAGTGGGAAGACTTGGCTCAGCAGTGCCCTTCCTATAGCCAAGTCTTCCCCTGGTTGAAAAACGCAATATTAAAAGTATTCTGTTCCTGCACCATTTGCAGCAGAACTGAATGAAGGAAGCAATCAGTTTGTTCTTTAGGAGGAATAATCACAAAGCAGCAAATGGCTAGAAGTCAATATTTATTAAACTGCAAGCCAGTTGCATTTTACGAGCGCCAAAAGTGAGAACATTATTATAAGATCTGATAAATCAAAGCACTGAGAGTAAACACACTGTGTAAGCTACAATTATATGCCTCTGCAAGATCAATAATTCAAGAGGTTTCATCCACATTATGCATGATGGCCTATGGGAAGTTGGCCTCTTGAGAGTGCTTGCTTGGACTGAGAACAGATGCAGGGGCTTTTGAAGAATTCCTGTCTCCAAATTTCCAGCAGTCGACTGTCATACTTTCAGAGTTACAGGAGCAGTACAATTATCTATAGTGGGAGTGAGGGCAGCTATTTCTCCTGTGCTAATACCAGCTACAGAAGACTCTATGGGGACTGTTCACACGCACACACCCACAAGCTTTGCAGGGAGCACCTACCTCCTCAGGGAATGCTGCACAGTTAGGATCTGCTTGGTGCTAATTAAAAGCCAACAAGGTGTGTTAGGGACCAGCATTCTGTACTGAAGTACCCACTCCAGCAAAAGCAGCTTAGAAGTGCTCCCTTCACTCTTCCTATGAACTGCTCTGAGCACAGCAGCTGATCAATGTAAACTTTAAGCAAATGAGCATGCTGATTGTCACTGAATACATGCAGACTAAGTGTACTAGCATGGAGCAGAGGGGGAAGGGGAAGAACTGCTTTACTTTCTCTTCTGAGTAGCACCACCTGCAGAGGTAATAGCAGTCTGAGGCATCTCTAGCCAGTCAGCCCCACAGAGGAACACAGAGAACTGTAGGAGAGAACCGATATTGTAATGAATCCTTAGAGAGATTGCTCTCCAGTTCTCCCACTGTTCAATGAAACTGTCTCCCTTCCCATGTCAGCATCAAATCTCCCAGCATTTTGTTTTAAACAGGTTATCCTGGTGTTCATCTGTTGATGTAAATTCCCCTAAAAAGCCCTACAAATTTCTGTCTTGCATTGGGCATAATCAATATCATTCCTCCTTGCCCTCCCCAAGATAGCACTTGTATTTTTCTGAAGAATGCTCTCAAACACAAAGACCACTTGACCTTTACTGTGTATCCAGGGCCTGTTTATTGCTTAGCCTTCTTGTTTAGGAGGGTACCTGCCTTGCTGTGACTCACTCACAGTCTGCTGGAGTAGCCTCCATGCTGAGTCTACTGATTAGCCAAAGATTCATTTATCAGCAGATTAGGTTATGAGGTTGACTTAGCTACACTCCCCAGCAACCTGCTTGATACTGATTTCATTTGCAGTAGTAGTACCATAAAGTAAACAGCCTTGCCTTTGTTATTTGCTTTAAAGTAATCAATGCAGTGTGCAACTCATTCACTCTGAGGCTTAATCAAATTAACTATATTTGTTCCCCACTTATTGCTATGGATTTCAGTCCTAATTAAGCTCCTAATCCATGAAGTTGTTTTCTTCCTGGGATACTATGGGAAAGGCTGTTACCACCTCCTCCCCCCTCTCACACAGGGTTATGTCAATTGGAAAGCTGTTTCCTTAAAGAAGATGCAGTTGCTTCTGCTGTCAAGTTGCCAAAACTCAATGCCATCAAGCTTCTAATTAAAAATCTAAATAATTTGAAAAGGGCTAAATAAATAACTCCAGAAGGGTAGTCAGTTAGCCGAGCTCATCAGAAATACATTGGCATATGCCAACACAGAATCTCATTTTCTAAGGATGGCCTAGTTTTTAGGGAAACCTCAGAAATGTGTTTATAAAACCAGATTGCTTTAAGAGGCAGTAATTCTCTCTAGTTGGGAATACTGTGCTTTCCTAAAGAAACTGGAGGCATGGTGTCTTTGTTTCTGTCTGCTAATCCTCCATCAAAACTTCAGAGCTTTTTGATCCAACTTAATTACATTTGGCAGAAAGATAGACATCTCAAAGATACTGTTTTCCTGCAGTTGTTGGAAACAGCTGGACAGGGAAGTGAGAGACCTAAGCTAGTGCTCAAAGAGAAAGAAGCTGTATACGTATGAGTTTAACCATACGCTTAGTAGGTGATGGAAAAGCTATAGAGGACAGAGCTGTAAAGAGTCACTCTTCACAAGGATCCACCACTCGTTTCTGTGACTAGCACAAAAGCAATCTGCTCTTTGCACACCCCTCTGAGTCTACTCTCACAGTGGTAACACCTGCAGCCTCAGCCCTGCAAGAAACTGGGCTTCTCTGCCAAGGGCTGAAAGCTTTCAGTTCTTGCTGAAGTTGCACTTAATGTTTTATTCTCAAAAGAGTCAAAACAGAGCTGCAAATTTTAAAAACTCAGTGGTTTTTTTCTGTAGTTTTGCTGAATCAAATTATTTGATTCACCATGACTTAATGGATAATTTTGGTCATCTGATATAAGCCTGTTTTATGCAGGAAGGGTTTTCTCTGAAAGAAGTTGTCTGTAGCAGGTAAGTTTAAGGTTGTGCTTAAGAGCAGTAACTAATGTTTGAAACAGCGACAACTAACTCCCATTAATACAGTCATGAAACAACCCAAGGAGATCAACAGCATCTAGGATTTGTTGTGAACAACTGCTTCTTTTAAGAAACCCTAGTCCTCAACACCTCCCAAAACTGCATCATTCCAAACCAAAGTAAAAGCAAGAGGCTGTATTTTTCAAGTTAATTTTTCAGGACTGTTAAGTGTAACTATTATTAACCATGTCATGGCATGTAACCTAAGAAATGCTTTAAATAAAATTCTGCAATGTTAAGCAGAATACCAACTTGGGATTTTTTTATTTTTTTTAATCAGAGATTTATTTTTTGCCTAGCCATGTTTCTGATAGGCAGGATAACAGCACTGTAGGGATATTATTCACTGTCACTTGTGAAAACTCCTCTTTTAAAAATTTAGATACTATGCCACCAACCCAAGAAGTCCCAGTTAACGTATATTATGTGTTTCTGTATTAGTCAAAATTTTATATACTGATTCTAGCCAATTGTAGATGCTACAGAAGGAGATCTGAGTACATCTGCAGGCACTGAAGCGTCAAAAGTCCAAGTATGAAATTGGGTAGCCATGCTGCTTGAAGACTTTTCTGCTCACATTTAAATAGGATTAAAATATAATGCACTGTTGCTTTCAAAACTCAAGCACACAAATACATATCTACATGCTTTCACTTTCATGAGAACTGTGAAGTTGATGAAAGGAACTCCAGTGTGCACTCACTGATGATGTCTGGTTAAACATATATCTAAAAGCTTTTCTATATAGCTATTACAATGCATAAAGCTGTCCAAGTGGAGAAAATCAGTATGTGGATTCTATGATTCAACAACCTCATTTGCCATAAACGTAACTGCAGTTGTGTTTCCCCAGAGGTAACAGCATTTCAGAGAGGCATCCATGATTTCTACATACATACAAATGTAATTGTCAAAATCACCAGCTAGAACTACATCACTGCCATAGCTCAGCTATCATTATTACTTTCTATTCTGATTACAGGCAAATACCATATGCAGTATTTGCATGCATATGGACAAAGCTCTGTTCTACCTTGCCGCTGTGATGCTTGGCTGGGGGTAAAGCTGTTGCTTTTCCCTAAGAATTCCAGGCTCAGGAACTCCTGGCGGTGCTCAGCACCTTGCGTACAACTTTCTCTCACCTGGGCGATGGAAGCACGTGGCCAAGCCCACACAGAGCTTGCTAGCTCTGGCGATATCAGAAGTAAAGGGTCCAGAGGAGGCCCTGCTAGGTATCCGATGTTTATTTCTGACCAGCTCCCATGCCAGGCCAGGTAGCAAGAGTGCGGGCCCTGCCCGCCCGGGTTCTTTATGAAGGGACACAGGCAGGGGAGGGACCACAGCCGAGGGCCAATGTAGTGTGACCCAAGGTTAGAGTGACTGTCTGGCTGCTGGCCAACCAGGGGGACCCTCCTTACACAGGTCACAAGACCAGGTGAGGAGGTTCCTGGCTTGTGGGGGGTGTCAGATCTCTGAATTCACCCACCACCGAGCTGCTGGGCTCCCTGGTCCCCCAGGCATCCCAGCTGGTGGCTCAGGGACTACATCACCTAGTAACTACCATCCTGCCTGAAGAGCAAAGGGATGGATCCTGATTGATTTTAAACACTTCTGAGTATTCATACGAAACATTAATACCCCAAGTCTAACATGTTAAAACTTGGATGCTTTAAATTAAGCCATTATATCCATACTTACTCAGTGCATAAGTGTTCTGAATTCCTGAATAGCTCTTGAAATCAAATCTTACCCAGATCAAATCAATCATATTGAGACATTTCTTTTAAGTCTCAACAGGTGACTTTCCAGGGAAACCTGTGGAGCCACAGAGGTTGAATTACTATTGGAAGACCTGATCTGCTCTCAAAGCTGCCAGGTTTAGGGGCAATCCCTTCTCAGTAAGTCTAGGGCAAACAGTGCTCTTGCACTCCACCTCAGACAGCAGAGCACTCCCGTGGTACTCCAGTACTTCACTGCATGGCAGACACAGAAGCTCTGCTATTTTGCAATGAACTTCCTAGAGAAAGAGTTATGATATTTTCCTCTTCTTTGCCCTAATCATCACACAGAGTCTGACAGTATTTCACAGTGGTGCAAGAATGAAATGGAGCGTATTTCTGTGAAGCGCTCCATTAAGCAACAGCAGAAAATTAACAGGTGCCACAAAGTGATCAGAAGTGACTCCCTGTCTCCTCTTGGCTAGAAAAAACAAAGGCTGGAGGGAAAAAGAGGAGAGGAATCATGAAGCAGGAACAATAACTGCGGAAGGCTCCAGACAAAGAAGAGACTGCAAGGAATTCCTCAAACTCCATACAAAACTAGGCAATGGGACTGCAAATCATGTTATAAAAGACAAGAAATAGACTCTGTACGTTGAAGTAAAAAATTTGAACCCCTCACTCATTTACCTTAATCTTTGTTTATCTCGTGAATTTGGTCTCTTGCATCTTGCTACCTCTGTTCTCCTTCTCTGCTTCATTGCTAGAGGTGACACATTGATGCCAATTAAGCCATCTCCAGTTAACAGAGATCCTTACACTCCCAGTTGCAAGCATCCATGGTTATATTCTCTCAGGTGAAGGCATTCAGAGGGTTATTGACAGAGTAGGGCTGGCATCAGTGTAGCCAGATTTCCACTTAGAAGTGGACAGCTCTAGACATACTACACATGCTGCAAATGAAAAAGTGTATAAATACACAGGATAACATCATCAGAATCAAAAAAAATCTTCCCCAAACCACTGCAGCATTTCCCAAACTTGGCTAAGGTAAAAATAGCTCAGAACTGCTTCCTCTGCCAAGGAAGGAGATGAACATGGACTCTCTAAAACCAAGCTAGAAAAGAGCTTTCAGACACAAGTGACCCTCAAAGCCAGCCCTGCTCTGCCACACTACTACTAAGGCTGGACTACTCGGATGGCCTCAACACCACTGTGTAGATATCACACCAACACACCAGCTGAGCACAGCAATCAGAAAACTGTTGACTAAATTGCCAATCACCTTGTCTGCAAGACACATCTAAAGCACCTGGTCTGTGTCCCCATTGTCCAAAACACTCTGTATAAAGATTTGATAGCATCTGTCTCAGAACTATTATTTTTTACCCAGGAAATCTTCTCAGTAATACCAGATCAGTACATTTTTGGGTACTTAAAGCATAAACTCATGAGGTTCACATAGGTCCACTTCTTGAGCTTGTCCAGGTCCCTCTGGATGATATCCTGACGCATAAAGATCCATAAAGTCACTCTGTTAGCCTGCTCCAGCACAACAGAGACTTGTGCCAACACTCACCTGATGCAATGGGCCTGCTACCATTAAAGGCATGCCGATCTCTGCCAGCTCCTGCAGCTCATCCCTGCCCCTTGCGGTTGTTACGGCATCAGAGGGAAGAGGGAGCAGGAGCACGATGGGACAGGTCTGAATTGAAATCTTTGCTATCACTGCTCGGCATCTGTAGACACACAATCGCACAGATTCTCTATGTGCCTGCACTTTTTTCTTCCTTTTTCATATCTGTCAGCTAAACCAAAGATCCAAATGCAAAATGCAGCCCTTGGGAAAATTATGTGGGTTTGTGGCACTCCCTGGAGGGCTCTGGATCTGTGAAGCAATGAATGGATTATGATGAGTCATAAATATAGTACTTTCATCTGTGACAGGATCCTATTCTGCTATTCATATAACATAAAGGCAAACGGCCCATTTTCTCCAGACCAGTAATCTGAAATCTCAAAGAGGGAAAGAAAAATAAAGAGAAAGCATCTCTAGGCACAAATTAAGCAGACAAATATGCAAGACAACATATTTAGCAGCAGCTTTGGGAACTTTGAATAAGAAAAATCGGTGCAATTGTCTTTTAATTATTCTGAAACGTAGTACCAGAACAGCTAGATCAGAACAGAAGCACTATATTCAGGAGAGGAAATGCGGATGCAGTTGTACTTATGGTTACTTTTCATTTTTGTGACCCCTTTGAATCTCTTTTGCTGTAACGTGCATCCTCAAACTCTACTGCAGGTTTTACAAATTGGAGTTATTTACAAAAATTACTGTCCACCCAGAAGAAGTGAGCCTTTCTTCCTCCATGTATGTGAGTCACTTCACTTTATAAACAGTTTGCTAAGCTCTGGCTTACCTGCTCAGCCACAGTGTTCCCACTGCCTACTTGCCTGCTTCTGCTAATACTATCAGCTACTATTACTTTGATAGCATGCTTAATATAGAGATTTTATGTATGCAAGCTGGTAAGTAACCAGCTTCCAGGCAGTCTGCTGCACTCTGGGTCTGAAAAACTGTCAATCATCCTTCTTTAAGGCAGCATTTGGATAAACCAGATGGACTATTCCTTCTCTGAAATCACACCCACCAAGTGGATCCATTGCACGTGGCAAGTTTGCATGGGTTAATTTGAATGACAGCAGACAGATTGCTGATTTCCAGTAATTACAAGTGTCACCTTCCTAGGCTTTTCTGCTTAAATTAGGAACATGCTTTTCATATTTCATGCTGAAAAAAATTGTGCCATGGTTGTCCTTATTGTAGCCAGATCCTAGTGATAACCCCCCTCAATATCCCGGCACCATATCAATGTTAAAAACAAATAAAAAACAGAGTATCTCATGCCTGCACATCACTCCACTTGCAAACTACAGTACCCCAAAAAGGCCACAGGACTTCTTCCCTGCCCAGACCATGCACAGGGAGCAACCATTTGAAATATAAGCACAAAGACATTCTGGATCAGTTCAACACCTGTATAAGAGGGACTCAGCACAGGGATTTAGGGACTTTGTGGGAAGAGGGTGTAAGTAAAGGCACAGAAATGTCAGCAAGGACTAGCTTTCCTGGGCTTTGGATCAGTACAGTAGGATACACCTACGGAGACTTTTGTTTTAAAATAACAACAAAACATGTGGGACAAGCATATAAATTGAATCAGTGCAGTTTGTCTAAGCACTAACAAGCACACAGCTGAAGCAGAGTGCTGAGCAGAGATGTGAATGCCAACATGTTTCCAAGGCTGAGAAAAAAAAAAAAGATCCCTTCTTGATGTTGTTCCCAGCTGTTGCTAAGAAGTTTTGCTGGGTTTTGTTCTTTTTTTCCCACCCCCTGCATTTGTCAAGAGACCTTTCTAGAAAATTTGCATATGGATATTACACACTTAAAATGGAAGAGAAATCATGGCTCAAGTAAGATATTTCTCTGGTACTGACATAACTACAAGAAAGCAAGAGGCATCGATGAAAAGCAGTGGCTGAGGTTTTCAAAAGTAGGTGGTTACAGTTGCTTGTTTTCTCTTTAACAGAGACTGCCCAGAGCAGTGTTGAAAATCAGGCTACTTATTTTGGTATTTCAGCCCATCCAAATAGGACTCTAAGACAGACACAATCAAGAAAAAAAGAGCCATGAATTTTTCCTTGTGCTTTGTAATTCAGAATCCCCCCCCAACCAGCAGTGTCCATTTTCCTATAAAATGCTTACAAGTACATTAGAATAGCAAAACCAGAATTTCTTTTCAACTGTTTTTTTTTCAATTTTCATTTCCCAGTAAAGTTTCCCTTTACAAACTAACTTTAAGACCCTTCCCCTCCTCCTTCTACAATTTCCACTACTTTTTTTTTTTTTTTTTTTTTCTTTTTGGTATGTGCTTGTTTGTAATTTTAGACTGCAATTCCAACAGCAACCCCCTGCTTTCTTGTGAGGACTTTTCAAAAGAGCCTGAACGAGTTAGGCATCCAACTCTCAGGCACATAACTTGTTAAAGCATCACTGAAAGTCACAGCCCACATGAAAAGCAAAAACAGCTCTCCAGAAGCAGACTTTTGATCAGAAAGACAGTTTTCCATGATTTGCAGCCATCAGTGGCTCGTAGTACTGTAACTAACCCCACATGTGAGCAGTCCCATCGACTCCAAGGGAATTGCTCATAGCTCAAAGTTAGCAATAATTATGCAGATCTTATAAAGCATTTGCTCTCCCTCCATCTCGGAGAGATGTTATTAAGAAGGTCAAAACTTTTATTCCCATTGTACAGATGAGGAAATGGAGGTGATACGAATGGGCCAACCTGAATGGAAGAGACAGGGTAAATACCGCGATGAATAAAAGCTACCAGTTATTACCGTGCTTGTAAAGTGTTTAATTACTAGAGCCTCATAAGAAAATTTATGAAATAGAATCCATTTCCCTGTTCTCCCTCTGTCCCGAGCACTGATTCCAGCTAATCATCATTCATCCTTCGTGCCATCACATGAAAGATAACTACAGAAAGAATAAAGAGTATTTATACAGCTAAGGAAGGATTTACATAGCTGGTTCCTTAGGAGCTTTTACCATGTACTGGATAAAAAATCAATTTTTAAAAAATTGCCTAAATAAATACATATTTTCCTTATAGACTGTAATAGCTCATTCACAGCCCTGATGGTGCAGTGAGGAAACAAACTTCATTCTTGTGTATTACTACAGGATGTTCCTACTCACTTGCAGGCGTGCAGGACCGCTCACCTAAACCACCATTACACTAACGTTCCCACTGCAGAGGCTTTGCTTATACCAGACTGACTAATGGCAGGAGGAGATGCCGTGTCTTATGGCAATCTCAGACCTGCCTAGCATACCCTGTCATTTGCTATGCCTTCCCCAGCCCCTGGCAGGCCAAAAATCTTTGCTGGATTTCAGTTTAAACAACTGGTGTGCATTGCAGCTTTCTCCCTGTTACAGGTTGATCCCTACTTTATCCGTTCCTATCTGGGACAAGTAAGCACCTAAACCACTAAGAAAATTCTAAGGGTCAGTCTTTTTAAACAGCAGCATGGGTTTCTTGTTGCCTGCCCTACAAGTGTGTCTGATCTTTACAATCCAACTTTCTTTTCTGTATCAGAAGGTCCATATTTATCTTACATCTAGCTCATCTTCCATTTCCACATGACAAGAGTTAGCTTAATGTTAAAATGTTGTTTCAGGCCTTCATGCTGCTGGGCACTGAGAACAGTGTAGGCAGAGCTATGAATATGTAATCTTGGCGTGTGTTTCACTTTCCATTTCCTTTACTGGCCACTAGTGGGATATTACAACAAATATATTTCTGGCAGAACCAATTCAGTAAGGGATTTCTATCTCCTTTTGCTTAATTATTTTTTTGGCTTGGACTTTTTGCTGATTATCTTTAAATTAATTGTGAGAAGAAGAGGAGATTTCTTTGGGTCTTTTGGTCTCCGAAGTACTGAAAATACATTTTTCATTTCTGTCTCCTGCAGACACATCCAGAGTGTCCATGAGGCAACTTCTAAAAGTTCCCAACAAAATTCTTAGTTCTTTGAGTCCTTGTGAACCTCCATGTCTGCGTTCTCCTTTCATTTCCGTGTTGGAGTCAAGTTTTTTGTCACTTTTAAAAAAGCACTGGCTTTCTTTTAAAGCCCACATCAGGTACATATACCATATCAGAAAGACAACAACCTGTGCTCACCTGGTTCAGGTACCAACATGACATTCGGCACTCTTCAGTAACACTTGACAGTGTTATAAACTCATGTAACTCAGTTTTCAGGTTTTAAGTAAACTACCCATGACCCTGGGCTGTTCCATGGAAAATCATTCTCCATGATTTTCATTTAAAACAACAATAACTGGAGTCACTTTGAACAATTAGCCTTTATTTGTTTGCCTGGGGAAGTGAGAGTGTTTCTTGCTGTTTGTTTTGTTCAATAGCTTTTTCCATGGACACCTTTCTGGTACCTCATAGTCCCCAGTGGTCCACAGCTACCTCTTGGTAAACTCTGCTGGCAGAGAATCTGGTACCTAATTTTATGTATGTAATGTATGTGTAAAAATTGCATCAAAAATTGATTTAGTTACTACAACAGCCAGAGCATCGCCTATCCTCTTTTTGTAGTCTGTTGACTACAGATGGTACTGGATAACCCAAATTAAGGGCTCATGCAATCTGAAACAAGAGGCATGTATTAAACATTTACAGCATGAAATGCAAACACCAAATGCAAATAAATAGAGTTTCCCACAGCTCCCTTCTCTTCTGTTGCCCAGTGAGTATTTTCTAACTAAAATGTTATTTTAGTATTGTAGCTGTGTGGTACAATAAGCCTTATACAAATTGCAAGAGAAAGTCTGTGGAAATGCACATTCAGGTTATATGCAGTTACAAAACTGGTGTTTGGGGAACCATCTCATAAAAATGTAGTTTGTACCCTTGGGGCTTACTTTATAGGAGGATTCAAGCAGCATTTTATCTGGTTAGAATCAAGTTTCTGCCACGATTTTTAAGCTTACTATCTTGGCTTTGGTCTCTCTAACAAGACATTTTTCACTTCCTGCACTGAGCAATATTTAGTAGGGCAGCCTTCTCTCTACGAAACACTTGCACATCCAAATAACTTGAAAGTAATTAGTAAGCAATTAGTGGATTACAACTTTTTATAAACACTAACAGTCTCTTATACAAGAAAAACATGAACTGGAAAACAAAAATTATTCTACAAAATTATTTCATAAAAACTTGCTTTCATTTTTACCATACATTTTTCCCAAGTTATGACTAATTTGACTTATCAGATATTATGTTTCTTTCTCTGTTTCCTATTTTTTTTCCCTAAAGGCATAACAGTTTCACAGAAGATTTATGACAATGTAGTGATTTTACATCAACAAAATTCCTGTCATACACGGGCCTCAATACTTCCAAATCAAAACACTTCTCATGTTATAAAGGCCTTTAATTCATTTTTCTACTGGAATGTAGGGAAAGACTAACAGCCTCCGTACACAAGCACAGAGTCTGGTCTGGCTAAGAGGCTTGGGCACAGTCATCCAGGCAGACACAAGCCACTGCTTCAACCTCCACAAGATTTCTGCTAACTGGCTAAGCGCATGAAGGACTTTGATACTAGCCAGTCACAACCCAAATTCAAGAGTGTATTTGAGAGCAACATGGAATGCTTTACTTAAAGCAATTTATTCTGTCACCTCATGTATACAGTTCTTTGTTAAATCATTTGTAACGATTTAAAAGAGGAAGTTGAAGGGCAGGCTGCTTATGAGAATTATGGGTACATAAAACATGGTGAGACACATCATCTGATCCAGCATCTTCCAGAATGTCCTTGTCATGCTCTCTCCCTACAAGCCCAGTCCCAAAACTTGGTAATGGCCACATTGCACAGTTGCTTGTGGCTTTCATCCTAGGGACATCCTCCACTGGTCTGTGATATTTGTGCAGCTAGCATCTATGTCAGCATTTGCTCACGTACAGAGAGAGGAGGAAATAAGCTAAGAGTAGTGGGATAGGCTTGCTATTGATTTATTTAGCATTAATTCATGGACAATGCTTGTATAAAAGTAATTACTTAGTTTCCCTGACAAAGATTTGCCTATTAAATAAAAGCGTTGTAAGGTCCAGAGGTGCTGAGGTAAACGCAGATTATTCAAGAGACTTTCTCAGTTCACTGACACCATCCCTGCAGTTCCAGAAATGCCCCTGGGGGAGAGCAATCCTCAAAAGCACTAATCCTCCTGCCATCAGTAAGTTGACAGCACAGATAGGCTAGAACAGGCAACTGGCTCAAGCAGACAAAGAACACTAGAGAAAATTAACCTTCACATAACTTCTGTAAGGTTTAAATTTTATTTAAAAATTTAAACAAATTTAAGGTGTCCTCCAGTTGTCCATGGAGCCTTTACACTCTGCTTAATTTGATGTTCACCTATGCTAGGGACAAGATGCTAACATTAGCTGCATAGGTGCCCTGCAAGGTAGGACAACGCTGTACTGATCACATACAAACTCAGACAGGACCTGTGGATAAGTAACACATAGCTCACTCTTTGCATGGCTGCAACTCAATTACCCTTTAAAAGCCTTCATACCATATGTATCTACTGACTGGGAAAGAAAGGTGGGATCCATCTCCAATCACTTTGCTTGAGATTATACTGAGGCACATATTCACACCATCTCATTTTAAGCACCTAATTTAGGTGCCAAAATTATTCAACTGATCAGACTGCCAGAGGGTACCCCAGAACACGTCAGTCAGGATGCCAGTTCCATGTCAGCATCTGACAGAGATGTCTCTTTTCCTGACTACAGAAGGAGGTGTGAATTATCTTTACGAAGTATCTCATCTCAGTCTTTTGACTAGTTCTGCTACTAGAGACCTTGCACTTTACTCCCTAAACAGCCCAAAGGAGTTGGAAATATTAAGTCTAATCCTGTCCCCTGAAGTGCACAGGACCTCATCCGCTGTCCTGCCATCAAGAGGCAGGGCACAGAAGTCTCTCCATCCCATTGCTCTGCCTTCTGCAGATTTACTTGATAAGGGAGAGTCCCCATCATGAAGGCTTTACAATCTCCATAATCAGAGAAACTACACAAACCAAACTGAACAAACCAGGGGTAAGGTCATGCAGCAGGCTGGTAGTACGGATACAGGTACCTGCAAGCCTTGATTTGGATGTTCAACTAGAGCATGAGGACAGATGCCTCCAAAATAAAAGAGCCGCTTACTGGCTGCATTCAGGTCCTGTGTGACTGTCAGTGGGATTTTATAAAAACTCTGCCTAACGGACGACATTATTGCAGAGCAGATGAGCACTCTTACAAGGTTTATCACCTGATGTCCCACCTGTTAAGTAGCTTTCTATGAATAAAGCTTTGGAAACCCTAGGCTGTGAGGATCTTTATCGGCTAATAACATGAGACAACTAGTTGGCAAGCAAATGGTTTAATTGAACACTGCAAGCAGTTAAGAACTATAGGTCTGAGACCTTTTTCCTCATTTCTTTTTTTGCCTTTCTCCTACATCACTGGTTAGATAGTAGGTTCACACAAAATACAGTAGTCTTACACTTGAACATGTTTTGATATCAGTGCTCGGTCACAGAAACTTTTCAATAAATTATTCCATTTTCCCTTTTGGAGGTGCTTTCTACAAACCATAAACAATTGATCTACATTGCCCCAGATGCATATTAGAACCAACACAATTTTAAATGCCTATATGATAGACACACGTGATCACCTGACCAAGAAGCTGCTGCCACACTATGCAACATTTTTGAGCAACAAGGTCCCAAACTGAACTTTTTCCAGCTCCATGAGAAGGGATGGGCAGGGGTGGGAAGAAGTGAGAGAATCAACAAAAAAAAGTATCATACGCATGTGAGTAAGTAATTGAAGAGTAGAGATTTTTGCAAGCAGAAAAAAACTTGATTCCCTGAATAAATTGTTCATTGCAAATTATTGACTCAACTCCAATAAATAGAGCCTCTCTTTGCTTTTTCAGAGAAAAAGGAATCCACAATATTCCACAAAAGCCAAAAAGGAAATATTAAAGATATTATTTACACTCAACAGAATGGATTATTCACAGGGTGTTGAAAGCAATCTTTTCAACCAAGCGATGCATCATATTGTCAAGAAGCCAAATTTTCAGAAGAGCTCAGCACCCAGCAACTCCCGCTGAGAGCAGTAGCCTACTGAAAATCCAGCCACTCCATGGACATGCCTAAATAAGAGCTGGCAGTTTTGGAAACCTGCCCCTGGCTTTCCCTACTCACATGCTATGCACTCTGACTTACACAGGCCAGCCCACACAGCCATACATTCTCTCGAGTGCCATTACCTGCAGAGTGACAAAGACAACCTGCAGCATCTTCAGATACAGTGGGGGAGAGTATAAAGAGAAATCCCTGCATCCTTCCCGCCCTTCCAGGTTTTTCCAAAATCCCTAAAGGGGGCAATGCAGTCCTCTCTCTACAGGCTGAACAGACTCTCTAGATTTAATAAAGCTGTCAGAGTTGACATCTACCACTTTTCCGTTCTCCTCCATCTCAAGCAGGATGGAGGGATTATGCAGATGAGCCACCATATTGTGTTGGGCTCAGAAACATTGTCCTGTATGCTTGGCATAGCTTGAATTTGTTTCTATACCCCTGAATGCCCACAGCTATGAACTGTCTTGGTGGGATAAACACATTAACAAAGCTGTTTAGCAGCCTCACTAACTGGTTCTGGCAGGCAAAAACGTTTCTAGTGAACGGGAGAATGTGCTCTCATCCCCATTCCTCTCAAGCCTTTGAAATTTTATTTATGATGTATGTAAAAAATAAGACACTTAATTGGGGCTCATGGGCTGTTAAAACTGCTTCTTTCATGCAAGCACAAAAGTCACCCCAGCTGTAAAACCTCTTCCACTTCCCAGCCACAGTACAAGCCACCACAAGTTTTTGACTGCTAGTTCATCTCTGCATACATCTACACTTTAGGAGGGATGAAGAAAAGTGAGAGAAGTTCTGGGCATGGCAGCCCCATTCAGCTGAAGAGAAGTCAGGTGAGGCCCTTCATTTCCCCCGCTACAAGCCGCATACCGTGGGAAGGAGGACTTGTTTGACTGTCATTACAGCAGGTAACATGAATCCTCAGCCTCCTAAAGAGGTGTAGAGTCCAGAAGCCAAGGAGTCTGTGTGGAACCTGCAGGACTGAGTCCTAGTATTATCATGACTGCTGGGAGCAAGTCCTATCACAGTTTCACTGCTGCTTCCCCTTCTGCAAAAGTTTGGGCCCAATAAGGCATTTTTCTTGCACACATTTATAAGCAGTCCTGGTCACTCAGCAACCCAGTCACTGCAGCTTTGTCATCCAGCCTTTACATCTGGATTTGACTTCCACTATCACAACACATGGTCAGGACAAACACACTGCGCATGGTCTGGCCTTACCCAAGGCTCCTCCACAGACACACACAATAAACAATAACATGAAAGACCATAATTATGTTCTCTAACATCATTCATTTGCTGATTATGCTCTCCAAAGGTCAGATAAATTATATATTCTTCCCAAGAAGAATGAAAAATAACAAATCCTTAACTTGAAGCCTCTCTGTGGAACAGCTGTACTAAAAAAGATTACACATATTAAACCATTACACTACTACTATGAAACTGCAGCCATGAGAATGCATCCCCAGCTGATCTCTTTTAACAAGGTTACATCCTAGTGCAACCTGAAGTATTAGTGAAGCAAAAGCTTGGGCCAGATGAAGCCTAGATACAGCAGAGGTACTTTATCAAGTTATCTCAATTCCTTCCCTGCACTGGGAGTACCACAGTTGATTACAGTGAATCATGACAGCACGGACTGCTAAAAAGTAGTCATCGTAATTTGATTGTTGATCTGGTATCTATTCTTTCTCTTTTGTGTATCTCACAGGGAGAAGAATAAGAAGTAATAGCACATCAAAACAAAGAAAGCTTTAAATACCAGGCTAGGCACATTACCTTGTCTCCCTTGTTTTGTTAGTATTTGAAGAATGGATTGACAGATTTGACAGGATGGATACCTAAAGAATTTGAAAAAATGCCAAAGCTATGAGATCTAATCAAGACAGACTGTACAGCCAGCTACTGCAGAAGACAGGACTGTGTGTGGGTGGGCTGCATACTAAAAAAGAGAAGGACAGGCAGTCACTGGAGGTTTTTTCCTTGATTTTAGGGAAACAGAGATCAATGTTGTGAATCTCTAAACAATCTGGAAAAAAGCTCCTGTTCCCATCTTACCTTTCCCTGTTAGGCAACCCGCCCACTCACTATTTTCCCTCCCCCACACCCTGATTAGCTCCATTAACCTTGCATATAGGCAGGTCGAAGTTGTGACTGACAGCAGGTCTTTGTCATGCGAAGCATGAAGGCAAAGATGAGCTGCTGCAATGCATCTGAAAAATGGCAAGCTTGTTCACAGCACATTGCCTCAAGAGGCTAGGTCCAGTTAGAGCATCATCTAAGATCAGTTTTAATTTAGCTTCTATTTGTGACTACTTGGATTAATAAATTAATTTAGTTTACTGTGCAAACAAAACCACAAGTCTGGGAAGGTGAACAAGATGCATAAGATGATTTCTGGAGAGGATGCCTTCAACCACAAGCTGAAGAGGAAACTAATGATTTTGCCTGTGACAGTGTTAAATATATTTCCTTGATTCTACTGATGTCTAGGCTCATTCTTTACATATTTCTTTGCTGAGTGAGGGAAAGTTGACAAACAAACACTAAATAGATTTAGTAAATAGACATAGTAAATGCAGATAGTAAATAGAGGTAGATTAATAGTAAATAGAAATTGATTAATAGTAAATAGTGATAAATCCAGTTGTCTTATTCTTTTGCAGCAACAGGATTCTGATTCAAGAAGGCACTTGGACATACACTGGTGTAAGCACACAATTAAGTGCTCTCTTTTCATATTTCTGTATTGTATCAGCTGGTTTCCTTACAGGCTCTTTGTCACAACCGCATTTCCCATCTACCAAAGAGGAGGTTGTCTCAGGCTATTTGTTGAGCACCTCTTGTTCAGCACCTCTTCTCTTCCCTGGGATCCTTTCTCTACAACATCCACTCAGCACACACCCATATTCACCTCTTCCTCCTTAGTCTCTGCCCAGAACATCCTTTCCTAAGTAGTCTCTGCTCTGCACCAGTCTTCCTAGTCAGAAACCCCTCTCATAGCTTTCTCCCCAGGCTCTGCACCTGTTGGCTGTTTTATAGAGTCCTGTGCCTGCTATTTGGGAGAAGAATTTACAGTAGCCCCCTTTGCTGGATGCCTGATGAGTAGAGAAGCTGTCATTGCTGTAAGCAAGTAATTTTCCTGATCTCCATGCAAATGTTATGTCCCTCCTTTTGCTTTCAATAAAATCCCTGGGAGCCTTTCTCTGGGCAATTGCTTGTTCAACAGACACTCTAGGTTCACATTATCCATGACAGAGTCCAAACATCAGAGGCTGAAGAAAGACGCACCCCTTTCATCTATAAGCAATAGCGTTTACACAGTTCTCAAGCACTCTCAACAATTTCCATTCTTTTTTGCAAAACAGGACAAATCCATCTGACATATGCTAGGTTCAGAAGAACAGCGAGTTTTTCAAAATCGACAGGAAAAAGAAAAACTGCAGGAAGGGATTCAGAGAAGCAGAAGAAAACATTTCAAAACCTCTATAGTCTGGAATCTATAGTAGCAAGTGAGATATCTCATCTCACTTCTCATTTGAAGGACTGATGAATGTTGCTATTTATTGTAAGCATCTACTTCATTTTAGCCCCTTTAGCACTGCTAAGTAGGGACATGTCTACTATAAATTAACTACAACAGGATTATATATCAGTGATGCAAGCTGTGGTTGATGAAATTCTGCTCAAATACAGTATAGAAAAACTGAAAAGTTCAGTGGAGTTTCTCAGGCTTGATACTACCATAATTAAAACCTGGTGTGAGAACAATCTCTTACTGTATCGCCCACATTCAGCTGTAATATTTTTTTACTACACAGTTCACTTTCCATGTAGAAATCTAGATTTCTAATTCTCACTTTACTGTTTCACATCTGACATTCTAATTTATGCCAGTGCAGAACAGGTTTACTGCACTAACAAATCAAAGTTGTTATTTTATCATAGTTTAAATGAACCGAGAAAGCTCCTGATAATGAAATATTAGGCCTTCTGCATTTCAGTGCGAGTGTCTAAGTTGTAACCTCCAAATTTGACCTTCCAGCAGCTGAGGAGAGACAATTAACAGAGCTCACTCTGTAAATATTCCCAAGTCATCATCCTTTTCAACCAACATAAGGAATTAAGATTGCAGATGCAACTCAGAAGTGTTATTTGCAAGAATAATTTTGTATATTTTATTATTTATATTATTTGCATAGCTTACATTTGTATGTTTAAACACATATTGCTACAATCAGTTAAAACACGAGCAACAACACCTGTGTGAGATACACAAACTACATCTTTTGTGAAATAATTTCAAGATCTGCCCTTAGACACGATGGCTTATGAGGAGAGCTGGCTGGATTTTGCTAAGATGAATATTTTTCCAGAAATGATTTTCAAAAATCACATCATATTCAAAATGCCTGCACTTTTTTTTTTTTTTTTTTCTTCCCCTTTTGCCAAAGAAAGACTTCTCAGGTCAAGGCCTGGTTTTTCTTTTCCTATTAGAAAGACCTGTGAATTGAAGGCACAGTTATTGATACTATGTAGTATCATGAAAACATTCAGAAGTACCTGATTTTCAAAACAAGCACAAATTCTTGAACTCTGAAAGCTGTTGTGAAACCAGTCTGCTCTACTGCAGGGACCCTTTCAAAACCTTGAACAAACCTTCTCTTTTCCTGTACATCCACGACTGTACAGGGGATGAAGTAGAGAAATTTACAACAGCACCTCAATATTCTCCTACGCAAAGCTAAAAATCAAAACTTCAGTTAATTCTGAATTTTTCTGCTAAAAATTTGAAATACCATTCCTACTATCCCTTAGAATATTTCTGGCAAACCTATATTCTTACAATTTTCTTTAAAACTATCATTGACATGAAAAGGAGTTATCCAATACTGGGTGCTAATTACATGAGAGGATCTGACTATGAGTTCCAGGAATATCTCTGAATTCAGTAAATTAATTTGATACTTAATGTCTGTCAACTTTGATGGTCCCTTTGGGGTGAATCCCATAAACTTTTGGCCTTCACTGATAAAGCAGACAGCCAAAAATTGGATTTCAGTTGATATTTGCTCTGTCCATCCATATACTCTTTTACTGGCAAACACAGATACTAGAATGTGCAGTACTTGAAAACCACTTTTTTTTTTCCATATTAAACCATAAGTGGTCTGAGGCTAGTTCAGAAATCTGCCAAATGAATTGGTTCAGCATTTGCAGAATATAAAGTAAATCTGGAAAATAAAGGTGGCAGAGCGAAAGCACAGACCCACTGAAATCATGTGGCAAAGCTCCCACTGGTAAGAGCAGAGGCAGAACACACCCACACTACCTGCAGAATTGATGCAAAGCAGAAAGCAAAATCTTAGGATGGGATTTTTCATGGGATCTAAGGTGTCAAGCACCTTGATCCCATTTTATTTCAGAATCCCATTTATTGTCAGAAATATGTCCCAGAATTTCTGTAACAGCTCTAAACTTTCTGTATCACTGACTGGAACTCATGTTGCACTGTGTAACAGCAGCAGTACTAACAAATATTTGCTAATACTTGCCAATGTTTGCTCCTACTGCTTTGTTAGCCTCCTTATTCTAAGCATCCACTTTTGATTATTGCTGCCATGCTTCCCTGATCCCATTGGGTTGATGACTGAATTAACAACCTGCCCATCATCGCCAGGCTTCACATAGATCTTGCAGAAAGTGCGGTGGCAAAGGCAAAGTTGTTCCAAGCTTGACTGGGAAAAATTGTGGGCATTATCACTAAGTTTAAAGAGACCTGTCACTCCAAAATGCCAGATACAAACTACCACCTCTAATTTCCATGTCCTCCTCTTCTGATGAATAGGCAGTGATTTGGGTTTGTTCCATTTTCTTGTCCCTCAAACCAGCAAATAACATTTCCCCTTGCCAGTCAGTGTCCTTTTCCCACATGGCAATCACTGGTTTGCTCCCTGCTGCATTGCCTTCTGCACAAGAAGCTGGCTTGGCAACTACTGTTTTTTGATTACTTCCTTATTTTTATTAGCATAGCCTATGCTAATAAAAGCTGCTGCTGCTCAGAGTTTGGGAGCCTGGCTAAAGTTCTTCCAATAGCCTTGTTCTCCTGACAGCTCGCTTATAAAAGCTGTCCCATACACTAGCAAATTTCAAATACCCGTTGATTGGAAGGCAAGTGTAGCTGGGCACAGGCCAATTGTTCTGATGGTGGTCCAAGGCAGTAACATTTTGGTTCAGAGGAAGGAACCTAGCAAACAAGAAGTCCATTTTTGGCTACCATGCTACAGCATCACCACAACACAACTGTTCCCTGGCGATCCAGTTGCCCACACCCCCAGCAGCATGCTGGCCAGGCTGTAGTTTCTATTAGGAATGAGTTTGATACAGGAAAGTAAACTGCATCTGTTTCAATACAACCAGGGACTGAGCCTCAGTCCTTCAGTTCCAATAGCTGTCTTTGCTGTTGGAAGCAACAAAGAACAGAAATAGACTCTACTCTCACATCTTCAAATCCCAATGGATTAGGTCAGAAACAGCAGGTGATCTCCTACAGTCCTGCTCTATCCTCTGCACAGATAAAAAAGTACTTAAAAGAAAGAAACTGAAATTTCTTCTCTATGCATTTTTTTTCTCTCCACTGCTTTTCAGTTTTCAAAAATGTGGATTGAAATAACACATAAAAGGGGATCTGTCATCCTTCAAGTCACAAAAACATAAAAAAATAGGGAGAAGGTCTGGTTTTAAAAAAACCCACGGAAACCCAACAAAACAACAAAATTTGGAAACAAGAAATTATTTTTGTCCCTTGGCTATTTTTTAATTTCATTTGGGACTTAATAAAGCTCTGAAATAGCTTGCCCAGAGCAGTCATGAATCTGTCCTTGCGTAGGAAAAAGCCCTTGGGAACCTGGTCTGAACATGCTGTTGGCCCTGCTCAGGGTAGGTGGCTGGACTGAATGACCTTGTGAGTATATCTGGGACATCTCTAATACTGCCACTGGTGTTGCACATTCTATCATTTATTTATGCAAGATTTACAACATTTATTACTTTTGTTCAATCTTTTTTAAGCAGGCATATCACTAATATAAAGTCGGACTTCAAAGCAAATCCTGAACCTCTCCTGGTTTGACATCCACCTTATTCAGAGCTGATGAGAAACCATTGTAGGGAGCTGCATTACAGATATACCTGTACCACCTTAGCCATAGTGTCCTGTATGGGCTGAACAATTCTCTTAATTCCTCCAAGTGTAAATCACTCTCCAAAATAATGGGCTAGAGAAATTACACTAGGAGAATGCTATTACTGTGCAGTTCTAAGATATTACCCTTTACAAAATCTAAGCAACGGAAGTCTCTGATTTATCTATTCAGAAACTGCCCGTACAAATGCTTAGCTAAAAGCAGTGTGTATTCATAAAAATTTTAGACTTCACACTTGCACTAGAGAGGAAAAAACACTGAAATATCCTGCAAGGAAGACAATATGTCACTGCAAACAACAAGCAAACCTTGGCTGCGGTCTTTCCATCTCTCTGCCTTGCACTCAGTCAATGAATAGAATGGCCAGACACTGCAGATAGGTCACGACAGTAATTGACAAGTCTGCCAAAAAACATACAGACCTCATTTGCTAAGCCAGCACATTATTCATGGCTACCAAACCCAGCACTGGAGAGGGTGTTCTGCCCGCACCACATCCATAAGGGTCTCAGCACCCTTAGACTTGGAGAAGCAACATTCTCTCCTTTGGCTACATTCCCAGGTCTATGTCCATCTGACTTTAGATCAGGGCCAATTTCCTTTCTACCTTTTCCTGAACTGCTTCTTAGTTTAAAGGATATCCCTATCCATCATCAGCTTCTCATCTACAGTCTCTTTTTTCTTATGTGAAGACAGAAGTTCTGAGAACTATCTCTTTGGCCATCTCCAGATCTCAGCTTTGCTCCCAGGCTTACAAAACATGCCAGTTGACAAAGCAAGTGTTAATTCAGTGAATCGCTCTTTGCCATGCATGAGTCACTCAGATTACTATTATCTTATCCTTCACCTCCATTTATTCCCCCCACTGTTATCTTCTTTGCCAAGCCAAAATTAAGTTTCTTGAACCTTTTTAGTCCAGGCTTCTGAAAAGTATTCAACACCCATGACCCCAATCAGTATTTCAAAAAAGTGTAATTCTCCTTTAACTGTATGTATGAGAAGATGAAGTTTTCAGACAAGCCCAGCACAGCAAACAGATCTCAGTAGAAGATATTAGAGGCAGAAATATATTTCAGCATCAGTGGCTAACCAGGAACTGCAGAAGCAGACCTCTGGAAAAATTTTTCGTTTTCAACACCATCCATGTTTAAATGGCAATATTGACACAAGTGTCTCGCTCTCCACTGTAATTGAGTGTTCCATTTCTGGTCCTTTATTACCAGTTTCAAGAATAATCTCTGCCTCATGGGGCAGAGGGAAGAGGGCAGGCAGAAATCAACATTTCTATTCAATGGGAAATTCTAGTAATTCAATCTTTCTTCTTCTGCGTAGGAGAAAATAGAAGTGCTTACAAGAAAGCATTAAGTTTATTTTTACAGTATGAAAGAGTTCAGGCAAAAAAAAAAAAAGCTGTTTCATTTTTATTAAACAGTTTCTCAATTGAAATGATTTATTTTACCTTCCTGCTTGAAGAAGTAGCACTCCGTTTTGTTGAGCCAAACAGAGACATGTTAAACCTGTTCCCTGTTCCACCAGCCCTGTATGAGACACAGCACACTCACTGCTCCCTTTTTCAGCAGGAACACTTGGAAATGCCACATGCCACTTCAGATTCCAGAGCACTGGGATGATGCATCATCCCCTCACATCTTGCTACAGAAACTTACAAATGACCAGGGAAAGTGGCTGCACAGGAAACAGCTCTATAATTGCATTAGCCTTCTTAATCAGTATAAAATCCCCCTCAGTGAAACAAATTTAAATATAAATTCTATTTAACTTGGTCTCGCAACTTATTTAAGTCTATGATTAATACAACACAACTTTCGCTGCCTTAAAATTACCTGCATCTTGGCTTTGTTGTAAAAGCAGGTATAGTTTCAAACTTACATCTACGTCTCCAAACCACAGTTAGATCTGATTCCCCACCACTGATCCTCAGCAGAGCTGACCCTCAGCTAACATATCCCTTCTGAGTCCACATTTCCAAGCTCATTTGCCTTGCCACAGTAACAAGGTCAAATTACTCAGGTCCTTGCAAAGCACTAAATCACATAGCTCCCAGCATCCTGAATTTGATTCACTCTCCTTCTCGAGGACCTTAGTCTCTTCGCTCCACCATTTGCTAGTGGAAACATTTCTGTGGAAAACTTCCTCCTGATTAAGAGGCAGGGGGTAGGGAGGGTGGGGGGGTTGGAAGGGTGCTGGTGGTGGGGGGTGGCAGGGTGGAGGGGGTGTGAGAGGCCAAAATAAATATCTTTTCTTTATGCATAATTTCCTGTCATCAAACATTTTAGACAAAACATGAAAGTGTGTTGCGTTTTCAGCTGTTTAACAAAAACAATCTACCTGTGTTACCAGAATACCCAGCAGTCATGTAATTGTCTTGCTTTTTGTTGAGAAATTAGTTTTGCCCTGAAAGAAACCATGTAATTGCTTTCTCCATTTATACTGCTATGCCACGGAGTAGCTCCCAGCCTTACCAACCTGTGTGCTTGTGGAGTGGTCATTCCCCCATTGAGACAGACATAGAGGAAGGTGTTGCTACTTCTCCTGAGCTCCTGAAAGTGGAGACAGAAAATAAGTAGGAAGGGAAGAAGGGAAGAATTTGTTCTCCTCAGAGTTCTGGTACATGCTCAATACTTCTCTGTTTAGGGTTGGAGATAACAGAATGAATGAAGTCCTGTGGGAAGAGTGTTCTCCTATTTGTGTGTTCCTGCCCACTACCTTCTCTATCTTTAAATAGATGGCAAGGAATCCAGACAGTTTTTTTTCCTTTCCCAAGATGAACATTTTTTGGCATAGCATTCCAGATCTTCAAGTTTTTTTCAAGATCCATCTCCAGGCTGGTTTTGCAATTAGTAGTGTTTGTAAAATAAAGTCACCAAAACATAAAAATTTGAGCATTTTAATCATAAAGATATTATGTTTTCCATCATCTTACAGCTTCTATTAAATCCTTCATGGGATTAATTTAAACCACAGACTACAGTATTTAGGTTGTAAATTATAGCCTTTTACAGTATTTGAAAGCCCAAATCTTGCACACACTACATTATTTCCACCTAATTGCTAAAGAGATTAAGTATTTAAAAACAAATTTTCTCTAGAACCTTTCCCATTAAGATTAGCTGGAAACGAACCAGTGACAAGTGAGCAGGTTTTCTCTATCATTAAAATGTGAGATCAATACAATGAAGATAAATATATTACTAATGTTGAGTCACCTTTTTTGTGTCTCCCTGTTACCCTGCTCCAAGCACAAAATGCAGATGTTTCCATTGCTTGCTACACACAGGCCTTAACCAGAAGCCCCCCTGCATGCAGAATACAAAATTCACTTGGATACAGTACCACCTCCTGCCTGTGCTAGACAGAGCGACCTGGGAAAGGTGAACAAAACTGGGCAAAACCAGGGTAAGTTGAACACCACATAAGACCATGCTTAAGGGTAGGGAAATAAAACTTATTTTTCTCCTCCCTTTTTTGGCCAAATAAGAATTATTATTACATTTTTAAAATTAAGAAAAATAGTACAGGAGGCAAGAAACAAAACCATAATAAATCAAGATAGATAACATGTACTTTTCCCATTTCACAGTTTGAAATTTTTAGAAATTATCCTATGTCTTGATTCACATTTGCACATGCTCTCTAACAAAGGAAGAAGAAATTATTGAACTTGTTAAAGTATAACCTCAAAAAGTAGGTTAGCAGAGTCTTTTCGTTAACTAGACAGGCTCCTCTTAATACAGATTTCACACTGTTAAAGACAGCAAAAAGCATAGGAATGGTCATACTTGGTCAGAGCAAGGACATACTGAGCCCCATAGACACACTTGGACAGAAGCCAACCCCCACCCTTGATCTTAAGCATCCATTAAGAAAATGTGATAGATAATTAATAGGGAAAATAATTTTGCTTCAGCTAAAGCTTAATTAAATATTGTTTGCTCAAGAACTGTGTAGGCGGGCGGAAAGTCCGTAAGTCCCAGGACCTGGTATAGGGACTGGGACAAGGGACTCCCTGCAGTTGGGGTCTGACAAGATTTTGGGTTAGGGTCTGATAAGAGTTTTGAAACTCAAAGCTTAAGGCACATGTGCAATGCAATGTCATGCTTACTTGCAAAAGGACAAGACCTAAGAAGACGACGAGCCTTCATCAATTAACCCTTATCTATCCCAGAAGAGCATGAGCAAATGAAGGAGAAGAAATTGCATCAACCAGGGGAGGGTAAGGGTTTTGCTTATAAAAAGCCTGCAAATTTGGGTGAACAGTGTGTATGCAGGCCGACCAGACATGCACACAGTGCTCTAAATAAATATTCTTTGCTCCATAGACTTTGTCCCACTTAAAACTTATTAAAAAGTGAGCTCGTTTCTCACAAAAAGGTTAACAACAAGCAGGTATGATATCTTCCTCATGGTCCTCTTCCAACATCCAACCATTTGTGGTCTATGGGACTTTGAGCCAAATGTTGGTTTTATGTATTTAGCATGTTTCCATCAATTTATTTTCAATAAAACTCAAGACTCCCTCTGAAACAGTGAGAGCCTTTATCAACAAAGAGCAACCACTATATTATGTGGCAAGTGGCTCCGCAGATAAACTTCAGTGAAGAGCCATTTCCTCTTGCTTATTTTATGCTTGCAACCTGCCAGCCTCCTTCAGTGCCCCAGGTTCCTAGTTCTTTGCACAACCAATTTAGACAGATCTATCAATTCAGAGAGAGAATTTTGTGAGCTGCTACATACCTTGCCACAGGTGAATTTCAGACTGGGATATTTCTTTCATGGAGGATGTATTTTAAAAAAAGACTACAGGGAACAAAATGGAGCTAAATTTCACAATGCAAACTAAGAGAAACGTACAAAGATCTGTTTGCTGCCATAGAAGCTGTAGAAAGTCAGCTGAAACCACACAGATGAGCACGACACAAGCAAGAAGGAGCTACAATCCTATGAAAGAGCGTGCAGGAGGCAGGTATAACAAGACGTGGTCAAAGGCTCAACTTCAACAGCTTCCCAGGCATACTAGGCAACCTGGCTAGGGATGAGCTGATGCAAAGGAAGGATTGCCTGATTTTGTTACGCATAGCAGAAAGTGTTTTGCCATTGGAAATCATTGCCTGCGATTCCCTCACAGGCCCTGAAGTAGTCCAGAGTCCATCCAGCCCTGCCTCTTACTTGAGATCGATGGCAGGGGGAAAGTGGGGGAATAACACAGAGCTAATCCTTGTAAGGGGTATCTACCACTGTGTACAGAGGAAAAGACTTGAGACATTTTGCCAAAACTCCACCTGCCCTGCGGCAAGCAAAAGTCTTTGCTTTCCCTTCACATTTTGAAGGCATTCATTACCAATGTGTGGTAAGGAAAAAGTCAGTGGTTCACCAAATAAAACAGCTAATTGCTTCACTTTTTGGCAATTTGAAGCTAGTTCTTAAAAAACAAACCCTGGGAGGCAAGGCAGAAGAAAACAGTTTCTTCTGTAAAGGAGGCTTATTGAAAATAGCAATCATATAAAGAAAATTCACTTTCTGAATATCAGCTGTGCATGTCCAAATTGATTTCATGAATCTATCACCTTTTCTCTTGCCTCTGATGAGGTCACAACTAGTAAGTTTCCTGCTGTGATCCCAACACACAGTGAAAAATCTACAGGAAATCCATTCAAGTAGCGGTAGTTTGGCATAAAGGCCTTCTGCTAATGAATTGACACTGGAAATGCAGCTTTCATCTCTTGCAGGGTCACTGCTGTAAGAAAGTACTTATGTGATCTCTAAATGCTAAAGTCTTTCTCTTGTTCAGAAACATGGACTTGGCTGAGCTGTTAGACCCCTGGGAAATTACATTTCTGCAGAGCTCAAACGTAATGAGCAACAAGAAAATTCTACTAGCTCAACAGCCAGGCTGGTATATTCCTGCTGCACCAACACCACCCCCAAGTCAGCAGCACCTAGTGCGCTCACTTCTGTTGAGATAACTGCTAAACGTGGCAGCTTATTTTGTCGATATATTACATACTTCATGCTCATACAGCCCTTTTTAGGCAGGAAGATCAGCTTTCTTTCCAGAACAGATCCCACATAAGAAAGCATGACTAGCAAAGAGGACAACAGATGTACATTATTCATGGTAGGCTTGTATCAGTCACAGAGAAAACACAAGGGGCTCCCCTCTCACTTTGAATGCTAAAACCAGAATATCCTCTCATGCTGTCTCACTGTTGGTCTGATACGAAGGTCTAAGCTATTCAGACTCAAGACAGGCAGTACCAGTACTGTGGGGAACACCCACCTTCCTGTGTTGCACTACTACAAGCTGGAACCTTGCCCGCTTTGTTGAGTCAGGCCAGGGCATGCCCCCTTTTATACTAGCTGAGGGTGCATCTATATAGCCTTCCAACAGGACAGAAGTAATTAATTGCACTCATGCAAATTTATTTTGTCCAGTCATGCTTGAGAGACCCAGGATGTGGCAGTCCTAATGTTTGGACCATTATCTCTTTTACCATGTAAATTAAATTCGTTGCTGCTGGCACTGGCCACGAGACCAAATTAGAGTGCTGTCTGCATCCCAGCCCCCCACATAAATGTGTATATATATATCAGCACTCAACTTATACTACCAGCATGATATGTGCCTCAGTGATTTTACTCTTGCAGAAATCATGTAGCAGCACACTGATATTGAAACTAAAGTACTGGCCTCATCCAAGTCTCTGCAATGTCTCACCTCAGCTCCCCACTATTCTAGTCCTGACGGCTTAGTCACAACCCCAGGCAGCCTCTTCAGGGTCACCAGAGAGCTCTCAGGCCTGCTATAGCTGGCCATGTTAGCCCAATGAACTAAGTGCTTCTAGCTCCAAACCTTCCTGTTAATAACCGCCCTTTGGGGGTTTTCTACTTGCTTCCTCGTATTGGTGGGTGGGAGGCAGGGAGGTTGTTGCCTTTTTTAAGGGTAGGCAATTGCAACAACACGGAATTCTAGTTGCATGCTTTTTAAGCGATAACAGTGTGCTATGAAATTCAGTGCAATGTGCTCCATAACTAAAGAGAACGGAATATAATGTATTTTATTTGCACAGGGGATTGCTTTTCAGCTCTCCCCCACTGCCGTCTGCCCCAATGTTCTATCAAGGTTTTTCGAAAACACTGTGTTTTCCTTTTTCATAATATCTCAGATTTCAGTGATTGTGCCATCGTTTTAAAAGCACCCACCTTGGGAGAAGCACTAACTGCATTAGAAACGCAGAGCCGAGATTCAGCAGACATCATTTCTGATTCCAGCCTTGCCATTGCTTTATAAATACAAGCAAGCCATTGAGACATGCTTGAAAATTTATCTCCCCACTGCACACAGATAAAAATTTACAAAAAAAAATTTCTCTCTTCAGTTGGAAGTCTTCACAAGATTTTTTTTTTCAACTGATGAATTGGTTCCAGATATAAAAACTGGTGGTTGGGGAGGGAGGGGAGTGGAGGCAAGAGGGGGTAGTAGGTACCTTACGAAATAAAGCAGGACTACAATTTTAATCCTAAATTTCCAAATAGAAAAGTGCCAGAATTGCATCAAAACTACTCTTTGAGGGGCAAAAAAAGTTTTGCTTCTAAAACTTGTATTTTCATCTGAAAAAATGTCTTCAAACAGTTTTCATACCCTATATATCAGTGATTGAAAAGATACGGCCTGCAAACTGCTTCTGTCCTGCAATAAGTACTGTGTTTACACTGTTGCAAGCTTCTATTTGTTTAGCTTGTTGATAAATGAAAAACAGGAGGTAGGACTGTGGTTGAGGACTTCACACTGAGTCCTTGATATTAAGCTGATAGATTATTATGAGCTAAATATATTAAAGTCTCATTACTTAATACTAATGAGAATGCGAGGATGTATTTGCTAACCAGCCTTTCTGTCTTCTCAGACATCAGTACTCAGCAGATTACAGGAATAGAATTTCAACGATCACTTGTATTTTTCTGCTAGGCTTCAACAACATGCTCTGCTTACAAAAGACAAAATGCAATACAGTTCGATCCTGCCAGGTCTCAATACTCTCCTGGCAGCTGTGCAGTAGGCTTATCGGGGCTTACAAAGTGGGCCCTCTCCATGTCTGTTCAATTAGAGATAATAATTGAAGGCATTAATCACACATTTACCAGAAAATTTTCCACTGTTAGAGAAACCCTGCAAATTATGTGATCTAATGTACATCCACCTATTTATGTTGCTATGGCTATGCTGTCCTTAGTCTGAAAGAAAGATGTAATCAAAACTTAAGCAATGAATGGATTTTCACATTTAATGCTCTGGCCTTTCAGCCTGGCACGGCAGCTCAGTGTCAGCATCCCTCCCCTGACTTTCAGTTTTCCTTACTGCTGTTGGAAGAACTGGGAGAAATCACTGGAGCACCTCTGCTATGAAGACAGGCTGAGGAAGTTGTGGTTGTTCAGCCTGAAGAAGGCTCTGGGGAGACCTGATAGCTGCCTTCCAGTACCAGAAGGGGCCTACAAGAAAGCTGAAGAGGGACCTCTTACAAGGGCATGGAGTGATAGGGTGAGGGGTAATAGTTTTAAACTGAAAGAGGGTAGATTCAGACTGGATATTAGGAAGATATCTTTACTATGAGGGTGGTGAGACACTGGAACAGGTTGTCCAGGAAGTTCTGGATGCCCTCTACCTAGAAGTGTTCAAAGCCGGGTTGAATGGGGCTTTGAGCAACCTGGTCTAGTGGGAGGTGTCCCTGCCCATGGCAAGGATCATCTAATTGGAACTAGATGACCTTTGCAGTCCCTTCCAACCCAAACCATTCTATGATTCTGTGATCCCCAGAAAGCTTAGGAATATGCCCACTGCTAAAACAAAAAATGTGGTGGAGTTGTTCTCAGCCACACCATTCACCACTAAGTGTGGTAAGCTATTTTAAGTCACAGAATCACACAGAATCACAGAATGTTAGGGATTGGAAGGGACCTCAAAAGATCATCTAGTCCAATCCCCCTGCCAGAGCAGGAACACCTAGGTCAGGTCACACAGAAACATGTCCAGGCGGGTTTTGAATGTCTCCAGAGAAGGAGCCTCCACAACCTCTCTGGGCAGCCTGTTCCAGTGCTCTGTTACCCTCACTGTGAAGAAATTCTTCCTCACATTTATGTGGAACCTCCTATGTTCCAGCTTGTACCCATTGCCCCTTGTCCTATCATTGGATGTCACTGAGAAGAGCCTGGCTCCATCCTCATGATGTCATGTGGTATCCTCTCATTCTATAAAGTTAACCCCAACACTGGGGAACATACTTTGTCCTCATATCAGATGAATTAGAAACTAAATTTTGAGTCAGTTTTCAATGTCTATGTGACTGCCCAACATTGCTGACTGAAGGTTAAGGGAAGTTTTAACTTGCATATCTAGCTCTGAGCATAAAAACACAGACACAAGAACCTCAAATATCATTTTAAAAGGAGTCTAAGAAGACGAGATAACAGAATTAGGTGAGATAACAGAAAAGGTCACAAACTGAATATCCAACTTCCAGTGATGTAACAACGGAAGACCTGTCAAGAACATTTTCAGCAATGTCCCCTAAGAGTTAATAATCTTTTTTTTCAGTGCTCGGTTTTTTAGAACCACCTTTGTCAAAAAACCCAAGTGTTTTCCATGTTGCAGCAAGTTACACCAAGAGCAGACAAATCCATATTTGAAGTTTTAAACTGCTTTCATTTACCCATTGCACAGGTGACACCAGTGTGACATCACTTTACTTTTCAGCCCTCTAGAACAGCACGTTACAGGTGCAGGGCAGAAGGCCGAGTCAGAGCCACTGTAACTGCAGTTGAACAGACTTCTGGATAAGCCTTTGCTTTCCGCCTTTATCCACAGAGGAAATGGCAAACATTGTGCTCTCAAACACTGCCATTGTCACAGGACTGCTCTTAGGCTTTGTACTTCTCTCTGTGAACAACACAATACCTCCAGCTAGAGCATGTGAGAAAGCATTCAGCGGAAGAAAAGGGAGGGCAATTCATCAAACCAGAGCATTTCATGGAAATTGCCATGGGGTAGGGGCCAAGCCTTGCCACTGCTTGAGGTGGTTGGGAGACAGAAGCCCCCATGGCCTTGTGTTACTTGCCATGTATCTGGGAGCCTCTTATGCCCACAGTCTGTGGCCCATACCTCTACCTTGACCCAGATGCAATATGTTCCTAATCTATTTCTCCTTATTAAAAAAAAAAAATAGAAATACTGAGAAGCAATGAAAAAGAAAGTATGCAGCTCTCCCCAAGCCTATGTTTTCACAGGACATAACAGGAAACAAAGTTATTTATTACTGCAGGAGATGCTCAGACTGCATAGGGCAGATTCAGAAGGAGAGAAGGGGACCTGCAGGCATAGCAGGCTTTTCTCCTCCATTAGTTCTGCACACTCCACACAAAGCTTCACATCGCAGAGCAGCTGTACCCTTCCACATCTACACCATGCTGCCTGGAGCTCCACACTGTCAGGTATGCTAAGCAGACAGATGAGATCCTCATCTGCTGCTGATAGGCTCCACAGAAAGATTCCCGTAAGCAACAGGGGGCTCTCATGGCACTACATACATTAACCCCCCAGCTCTGCCTTGTGAAAAGTTCTCTAAAACGGTTTTCAACTGCTGTAGAAATAATCAGTTATGTCTCTGGTAGTGCCATATTTAACAGCTCTGTTTGCTATAGAACACAAAGAAAAGGTCTTACACAACACAAGCTTTTTTCTTCAGAGGCTGGAGAAATTAACTGGAATCTCTCCTTTCTGCTGTTTCCTCAGTACAAGGCTGTTTTGTTTAGGGCTGCACAGCAGGTGAGGTGAGTTCATGTTAGGTGATGAGCAGAAATCATCCTGACGAAAAAGCAGGAAACGGGCAAGGCAAGAGAGAAACCCATGCAACTTGGGTTGAAAACCTTGGGAAATTGCTGAAGTTTCTCTGCAAGGAGATGAGATCTGACAGAGCCTCAGAGAAACTGCCCTTTATACAGAAAGGTCTGTCACAGGCTGTCACCTATCACAGAAGAAATCATACACACAGTACCAAACAGAAACGTCGGCAGAGCTTACAGCAAGTGCACATGTGCATAGCCAATTGCAGCTGAGTCCTATATAATACCCCCATCACTAGGTGAGACATTTACATATCACATGAAAGTCTTCCCCTATGGCAAGTCCACACTGAAGTATGTCTGCATGGCAAAAACCCCTTTCTTTCAGCGTATGTTTTAAAAAATCATTACCAGTTTGACTGAGATGCTCACAATGCTTTCCATTTTTCTTAAGTCTCCTACCCCTGGATTCCTGTAATTACATGAAAAAAATCCAATTGCATCTATAAAAAAATGTACAAATTTACACAGGGGCAGCAAAAACATTTTTTCTATTCATAAAAAATCTGTGCTCTTGCACCTTCCTCCTGAATATGCATAGGCAGGGAACAGCTGAGGTGTGAACATTGCCATGTGGCAAGGGAAAAGAACAGAGTGCTCAGTGCTATCACACATGGCTCGTTTAGACAAAGGTGTGCAAACCCTTTTTACTATGAAGCCAGTCTCACAGCTGAAGCACACAGGCAGATAAAAGACCTTTCTGCCTTAGATTACAAGGCATGCACTGAAGTCATCCAGGAAGTTTTGAAAATCATTACTTCCAAATCTGACTAAGCAAATCCAAGAGAAAAATCAAGCTAACAAACATAACGTACATCCAAAAGCATTTTTAAGCACTGCTTTACTAGCATCCCAATGATTAACAGTTGCTGCTTATTTTTCCTGTCTCTTTCCTGATCCTCTGTTGTTTTGCTATTTGCTAGTCCTTGTTCCTTGCAGACATATCTGTGCAGACAGCACAGAAGCAGATCCACCTCTTGTCTGCATGCAGCTCAGAATGGCTGCAGTCACAGCCACCCAGGTTGGGCGTGCAGCCAGAGCTCAGAGAGGTTAGCTGCTTTGGCACAAAAGGACCATCCACAGCTACTTCCAAGAACATAGCAACTAGAAAGGCAGGTTTGCCAAAACACCTAGAAAGACTCTTTCTCTTGGATCAGGTTATTTCTGAATTGATATCTTCTTTTATGTCTCCTGCTTGGCAACAGCAATAGTCAATGCCAGTCACCCATTTCTGGTCAGAAATGAGAAAGGTCCCTACACAGACTTACTCCATGGTAATTCCCACTACCCTACAGCATGGTGACTTTGTGGTAGCTGCAGAAATAAATCCAATTTTGTCTCCAGTATTACTGGCAACAGAAATAACCAGGAGACCTGAAGTCCACAAGTATTATTTTATGGAAATCCAGTGCGATGCCGAGAACAGGTTTCCATTGGCTCCAACTTAAGTCAAAGCCACAGAGTGACTGGAGTTTTGACAGAGGATTAAAAAAAAATTCTTCTAACAACAGCACAAAGTCTGAGGGCTACTTTTCAGTAGAGTCTTCTACCAGAGCCCTTTTACTACTGACTGAGTTTAATGTGGTTTTGGCACACTAAAAGGTGTGGCGTAAAGTTGTTAGAAGACTGACCTGTCAGAATGGAGGCAATTTATCTAAGGGCTTTCTTGCATCTGCAGCTGATAGACAGAAACCAGAAGTCACAAGGACTAAACTGAATAATAGAGTTTTTAAAAAAATAATTAAAAAAAAAATCAATGTTTTCTTCCAGACTTAGGACAAGTGTTGACACTTTTCTCAGAAGTGAAAAAAATTCCAATTTGGTGGTGGCAAAATATGTAAGCCTCTTTGACATGAAACTCCATTTGTCAGTAAACTCAGTCACCTCTTTACCTCAGTGTTTCCTGGACCAGAGTCTCAGAGAAAGCAAAAACTAAGGCAACATACTCCTAGAGATGGTTTTCTTGAAACACAGCTCAGTGCTACCGAAGGCTGTGCTGTATCCAGCAAAAAAACCCCCAGACTTTCATGGAAGAGAGAATGCACATGGCCCTTGAGGCACCATAACCCCCTTAAACATATGAACTGACTGAAAAAACAAGCCAAGATAACAGCATTAGGTTATGTGATAAAAGCTGGTCTGTGCACACATAAAGGAGCACAGATGCACAATGGCAGGACACACGTATTACAGGATGGAGATGAAGAACATTTGGGGACTACACGAGACTTATTATGGGATGTTTAGGAGAGGAATTAAAGGCAGAGAACAGGATGGATCTAGGTGATTTGGAGAGGAACTACTGTGGGAAAATAGAGGGGGACAAGGGGATAAAAAGGACCAATCTCCTGCTAACAGGGCTGCTCTGCATGCTTGTCTAACAATCCCCTGCATCTGATCAGCACAGTCTGTTCTATTTTCTTATCAAATTCCATTTCTACCTGTTTTGCTGAGTGAGGGATCCTCTTTTCTGTGTGAATGTGTGTATGGGAGTCTGCACTGCCAGCAACTGGAAAGACTGGAGGGAGTGAACTTAGGTGTCATCAACTGGAGTGGCACCTTGCGTCACAGGGGCTCATGAGTCTGGGGTGCCAGCTCCTGAACTGAGTGAAGGTCTAACTCTCTGCTGATTGCAAAAGGCACCTCAATACATCCTGAAGGCAAATACCACCTTTGACTTCACTGTGCTGTCACAAGGTATTATTTGGACCTACCTACCTACAAAGAGATGAAAGGGATTTGTACACTTTCACTTGTGCTTTGTTACGTTAGAGGCTTCAAGTACTTAATTACATTAAGGGAAAATGAGGATTCAAATCTCGAAGGCAGCTTTCACACCACAGTCTGTCCCCTTGTGAATCTTACGAACATGCGATCAGATGTTATCAGATGCTCAAGTTGTCTCCCTTCAGAACAATATGGTACATAGCTACATACAACTTTCAAAATTTGGTCATTTATGTGAAAAAGTATAGCTAATTGATATCATGAAATATTCAAATCCAGTATGAAATATTAAAAAAACCCTATCTGCCACATCAGAACAGAAATCAATTAATACACCTATAAGGAGAATCTATCCATTTGTTTTTTCACTTTTATTAAAAAATAACCAATATGTAATATTTTCTTCACATAAAATAATGCTGGTTTTCCATTTGGATGCAGGGGGGAAGGGAGGAGAGGTCTTACATGTGATCCATTCTAAGACTTTTTTTAATTATTGTTATTTTTAGTTGGGCAGCTGAACCTAAAAATCAATTACTTGTACAGTCTTGGAAGACAGTTGAAAAAGCAGTTTCTGATCTTCTGTCAGCAAAGGCTGTTGCCATGAGCAGCAAGATACTCTGACACGTAAACCAATGGCTTTCAGAATAATTTGAAAACTATTTTCCTTCAGGTTTTTTTCTTTCTTTCTTTCTTTTTTGTTTTTTTAAACAGGGAAGTCTCTTAATATCATTTACACACAGCAATTACTCTGTACATTCCACAGTACATTAGCAGAAAATCCACTTGTTTAATTAAGCTTTAGGCTGTAAGCCTTCTGTTCTTTCACTTTAATAGACTTAGGCATGGAAGCACAGTCTCTGCAGGTTTCACCTTACGTATCATCAGGTTGCTGACTTCTTAACTAGATTACTAGATACAAGGCACTTTAGCAAGGCCTTGCTGACTTGAGTCAAGGGGGAGAAGCCACAGCCAGCCGGCTTCTACATAATTAGAAAGATGTTGTCATCTCTATAAGTGAAAGAAAGAAAGCTGCAATGCTTTTATGGACAGGAATGCAAACAGTAACAATTATGCAAACAGGTAGCAACAATCAGCCATGACTCCAAGAAGAAGCTGACAAGATAGACAAGTGTGGTGTTAGATGCACTTCCCTAAAGTTATCCAGCAGCTCAGTGAGCCTGAAGCAGAACCAACATGCCACTCACTGGGCCCACGCCATCTTTACTGGAGAACAGTCCATGTGACTATTTATCCCAGACTCACCTTCTAGAAGATAAGTAGATTTTTTTTTCTATTTCTAATTAATGAAGAGCAGAAGAAATGAAGCAACTTTTTCTAAATTCCAGAAATATGCAGAAAATACTCCATTTTCTCTGAATATGTGTTTTTTACATCATGGTTACCCCCACTGAATGGCACCCTGCAAACACATGGGAGAAGGATGCTGCTGCAGGACACGGTATGATGCCAGGTGCTGCACACAGTGTACAGTGAGAGAGAAAGATGATGATTTTGAAGTGACTGAGCGAGGCCACATTGCATGCTTCTGTTTTGTTTGACATACCTCACATACCACTACCTTTCTGCCTTTCTGTGTTACACTGTTTGATGACAAAGCTACAGAGAAGTTTTAGGATTACCCCAGTTAGTGCTATGAAAGAAATTAAAGCAAAGTGGTAAGAATGTTGTTAGGGAAGGCCTGGGGGTTTTTGTGGTGTGGTCTTGGTTTGGTTTTTTAAGGTCAGGACTCTTCTTACCTATCTTGAATCATATTTAAAAGTGCAGGACACTTGACATTTACCACCCATACTGAAAATTTGCCAGACTTTAACAAGATTAACAATTAACAGTCCTGCAGTAGCTGAAACGGGGGGAAAAAAGACCTTCTACAGGGGCAAGAAGGAGGATCCAGGGAACTACAGCCCTGTCAGCCTGACCTCGGTACTGAGGAAGGTCATGGAGCAGATCATCTTGAGTGCACTCTCACAGGATGTCCAGGACAATCAGGGGATCAGGCCCAGCCAGCATGGGTTCATGAAGGGCAGGTCCTGTTTGACAAACCTGATCTCCTTCTATGACAGGATGACCCGCTTGGTGGATGAGGGGAAGGCTGTGGATGTTGTTTTCCTGGACTTCAGTAAAGCCTTCAACACTGTTTCCCACACCATTCTCCCAGAGAAGCTGGCAGCTCATGGCTTAGACAGCTGCACTCTTCACTGGGTTAAAAACTGGCTGGCTGGCCAGGCCCAGAGAGTTGTGGTGAATGGAGTTAAATCCAGTTGGAGGCCAGTCTCAAGTGGTGTTCAAGAGGGCTCAGTGCTGGGGCAGGTCTTAACATATTTATTGATGATCTGGACAAGGTGATTGATTGTACCCTCAGTAAGTTTGCAGATTACACCAAGTTGGGTGGGAGTGTTGATCTGCCTGAGGGTAGGAAGGCTCTGCAGATGGATCTGGACAGGCTGGATCGATGGGCTGAGGCCAATTGTATGAGGTTTAATAAGACCAAGTGCTGGATCTCGCACTTTGGCCACGACAACCTCATGCAATGCTACAGGCTTGGGGAAGAGTCACTGGAAAGCTGGCCAGTGGAAAAGGACTTGGGGGTGCTGGTCAAAAGCTGGCTGAACATGAGCCAGCAGTGTGCCCAGGTGTCCAAGAAGGCCAATGGCATCCTGGCTTGTATCAGAAATGGTGTGGCCAGCAAGACTAAGGAGGTGATTGTCCCCCTGTACTTGGCACTAGTGGGACTGCACCTCAAATACTGTGTTCAGTTTTGGCCCCCTCACTACAAGAAGGACATTGAAATACTTGAGCATGCCCAAAGAAGAGCAACAAAGCTGGTGAAGGGTCTGGAGCACAAGTCTTATGAAGAGCAGCTGAGGGAACTGGGGCTGTTTAGTCTGAAGAAGAGGAGGGTGAGGGAAGACCATATTGCTCTCTACAGCTATCTGAAAGGAGGTTGTAGTTAGGTGGTGGTCAGTCTCTTCTCCTGAGTAACTAGTGATAGGACGAGGGGTAATGGCCTCAAGTTGTATCAGGGGACATTTAGGTTGGGTATTAGGAAAAATTTCTTCACTGAAAGGGTTATCAGGCTTTGGAACAGGCTGCCCCGGGCAGTGGTGGAGTCACATGGTGCTAAAAACTGGAACACTTAGTGACAGTGACAATGGGTCTGTTCAAAGATGAACTTGATCTTGGAATAAGATCACTCATTTGAATGGTAGGGACTGTTAAACAAATCAAATACATGACAAAATATCCTGGATGTAAAGCTGTGCTTGTAAGATAGGGGAAGAATGTGAAATCCTGAAATACAGTGCCACGGAGTGAATGACTAAGGACCATAAGACAGAAAGGGGAACAGAAATTCCTCATAGTTAAGGCTTCCCCATGTTACAGAGGAGGGCTGGTGTGATTGCCAGGTATTCAAGCAGGAGATACAAGGTAGGATTGAGAGAGCAGTTGGAGAATTACATTTACCCAAGGAAAAGGAAGAGACAAGGGGTACATTATCAGAATAATTTTAGAAAAAAAGCCACATAAATTAGTTAAGGTCTAGAAAAAGCAGCAAGGAAGTAAGAAACAGTATCTCCTAAATGTCTGCATGAAGAGATCCCTAATAAGAGAAATCCCCAATGATGAAACATAAGTCTAGAAACCAGAAGTGGGCAAATCCAGTTTAGAAATTAAATTTTTGGTCATTGACTATTTCAATAACTAATCCAAGGTTCACTGGATGTGTTCAAAGATGGGCAATGAAGCTGGTGAAGGATCTGGAGCACAAATCTTATGAGGAGTGGCTGAGGGAACTGGGGATGTTGAGCCTGGAGAAGAGGAGGGCTCAGGGGAGACCTCATTGCTCTTTACAATTACTTGAAAGGAGGCTGTAGTGAGGCAGGCATTGGTCTCTTCTCCCAGGTAACTAGTGATAGGATGAGAAGTAATGGCCTCAAGTTGTGCCAGAGGAGGTTTAGATTGGGTATTAGGAAAAATTTCTTCACTGGAAGGGTTGTCAAGCACTGACACAGGCTGCCCAAGGCAGTGGTGGAGTCCCCATCCCTGGAGGTATTTAAGAGATGTGTAGATGTGGTGCTGAGAGACTTTGTTTAGTAGGGACATAGCAGTGCTAGGTTGATGGTTGGACTTGATGATCTTAGAGGTCTTTTCCAGCCAAGACATTTCTGTGATTCTACAATTATATGCTTCTGAAACTGCACCTTAGCTCAAAACAGAAAGCAGAAGCATGATAAAGGGCCCCATAAAGAGACATAAATCTCTTGGCCCCACAGAAGAATGGTAGAATTTTTGGGACCCATTTTCAATAGAATCAAGTTTAACAAAAACTACTCTGTCACTCATAAGCTTGAAACTAAGACAATGCACTGGTTTCATTTATTTTAATTCATTCCATTTAAGTCTAACCCATCCCTGCTGGCAGCTTTGCACAACAGAACTGTCACTATAGCAATCTATCATGTCACTTGAAACTGAGAGTTCTCTGCTAAGTTGGCACACCAATGAAAGCTACAGTGAGGGCACTGAATGCTCTCCAAGTCAGATGCTGGAAGGCATCTACTGTGGAAGAGAAAGTCTCATATATCACTACTGGAGCCAAGTCATCAAGATAAATGGTCAAAAAAATAATACAGATGATCTCACTTTTTATTGTGCTCAGTTGTAGCTGAGGCAACCCAACCCTAAAAAGCTTAGTGGAGGTATCAAAGATGAGAAAATGGAGTCTCTGAAGGCTTCTCTGAGTCAGTCCACACTACAATAAAAAACAGAGAATAAAATTTGTTTTGAAGCTTCCCAAGCTTCTAAAATGTTTACATTTCCATTTTCCCTCAAGTGAACACAATGAAACACATCATCTTCATACCCCAAACCCCCTCCATGCTATGCCCTTGCTGTAGTTTCAAAGTTTTAATTCCACTGGCTACCCTATCTTCTCCTTGCTGCTACCATGCACAGGCAAAGTCCCTCAAGCATCTGCCTCCATAGGTGCCAAAGAAGAAATCTAATAAAAAATTAGAGGGCCCACGAGAAAGCTAAAGAGGGACTTTTTATAAGGGCATGTAGTGACAGGATGAGGGGTAACAGTTTTAAACTGAAAAAAGGTAGATTTAGATTAGATATTAGGAGAGAATTCTTTACTGGGAGTGTGGTAAGACACTTGCCCAGGGAAGTTATGGATGCCTCCCCGCCCCCCCCTCCCCCAAAGTGTTCAAGGCCAGGCTGGATGGGGCTTTGAGCAACTTGATCTAGTGGGAGGTGTCCCTGCCCATGGCAGGGGGGTTGGAACTAGATGATCTTTGAGGTCCTTTCCAACCCAAACCATTCTATGATCCTATGTTGGGGAGATTTACACAGGTATTTTGAATATGATTCCCATGAAAAGATCAGAAGTGGCAGAACTGGCAAACTAGGGTTTCTCAAAAGAAAACTACTTGGCATTTAGTTTTATTAAAATCTATCACAAACTTCTCTGTTGGATCAGCTTCCCCCTCGAGTAGGGAATATTCAAACAATCTGCAAAAACATGACAACTACAGAAAAGATTGTTCAGTTATCTCGACTACATTTCAACACCAAATGTTCACTTTGAGTGTTTTATTTTCACCTCTGTTACATTACACATTAATGTCTGATATTGAAAAATATGATGAGCAAACTATGCCACACTGCTGATTTTTATTTCACATTCCCATTTTTGAGCACAGTTCTTGAAGTTTTATCATCTTAGCCCAACTGAACAAAAAAATCCTTAACTGGGGAAATACAAATTCAATTGTAACTTTTGTTGAATTAAGAAAAAAACAGGAACATGCATTTCTTAATCATTCTCATGGAAATATGAACCATAAGACTGATTTCCTGACTCAGCTAAAAGCTCCAAGCAACACTGAATGCTTATTATATGCTGAGGTCAGAAAGAGAAAATGGATTTTAGCTGCTTTACTAATAGCAATCAAGCCTCTTCAGAAAAAAGTGCAGCGACATTCTGAAAATTTTTCACTTAGAGACAGGAAATCAGACTCATAGAAAACTCAGACTCAGAGCCCTACATATGCCGGCTATACCTCAGAACATGCAGCAGACTGACTTTTTTAAGCATTTCAAGAAGTTGGAGTCCAATTCCTGCACAGTTCCCTTTGGTAATTTTGAAAATGTCAAGCAGATTGTAAAGTTCCGAAGCAGAAAGTTTATGTGGTAGGTAATATTATAGAACAAGGTCTATTACATGAGACTGTTCACAGTCATGTGATAAATCCCACAACAGCGACAGCAAATGCAAAACCATGCTTGTATTCAGTTCACTCAACAATTTCTCTTACAGAGGATGCTAATAGTGCTTATGCATGTTTGCATTTCCCAACATTTTAAAAAATAAAATTCAAGGTTCCCAAGGTAGCAAGCTAGCTCACTGGCAAAGAGATTGGCATCAGTCACATGCAAAGGCCTTTCACTCTAACAGAAACTTTCAAGGATCAAGAACGCAACATTGAGGAGTTTGCTATAAGATAGTTAATATGGGCTCAGCAAGAGCTTTCAAAAAACGCTGCTCAGAAATCACAAAAGCCATACTGTCTTTCCCTGCACGGATCGAAACCAGTCAAGTCTTCACATTTAGCATAGAGATGCTATCCAACCATTCTTACCTTGACTTCGAACATCCCAATCTAAACAACGCAGTCACAGACCTCCTCTTTCAGCAAAAACAAGATCCCAGTGAGGCATGAGGTAACTCAAAGCAAACCAGTGCTGCCTTCTTTAGGGGATCAGAGATGCTAGTGAATAACTCAGTTTTTGTTATCTCCTGCTTTATTTCACACTTTTCTTAGAAGAAGAGGGACACAACCCCTAGTGAATGAGCGGACCAGGAAGGTAGCTGTGGCATCTCAGCAGCAAAAGCCTGCAGCTCAGCACCTGACAGTAGCTACCACAATAGGCTTAGGAACACAATTAGAGATGCCCTCTAGCAGCACAGCAACCAAGTTTGGTTGTAAAAGTATCCTTGTCAAGCTTGTATATACTGGGGGACTGGTGAGATCTTGTTACTTTGTGCACTAAGCTGATGCTAAATGGGCACAACACAGAACAGTACTTCACACAGCAGACCTGCAGACCAGGGGCAGAGTTATGTCTCTTTACCTGAGCTCAGCATGGGGCTAGTGAAGTCTACTCCAGCCCTGTCAGCAGATCCTGACAGGGATCACAGTTACCTCCAGAGTTAGGAGTCATAGGTACAGTACCACAGCTCTACTTAGAGCTGCAATTTAACCTTCTAGACTGTCCAAAAGAAATCTTAAGGTGCTGGGTTTCAATTACAGGGATTTTTTTAAATGCCTTGTTCTTATAGGCAGCATCCATCGCTTGTGCTGAAGAGAACTAAATGAACATTTCAGCTTCCTTTAGCTCTGTTAGGGAAGAGACAAACAATCTGTGAATTCATTTTGGCTTTCACAGATTCACAGAATGGGGTTGGAAGGGACCTCTGGAGATCATCTAGTCCAACCCGCTTGCTAGAGCAGGTTCACCTAGAGCAGGTTGCACAGGATTGCATCCATGTGGGTTTTGAATGTCTCCAGAGATGGAGACTCCACAACCTCTCTAGACAGTCTGTTCCAGTGCTCTGCCACTCTCAAAAGTAAAGAAGTTTTTCCTCATGTGCAGGTGGAACTTTGTGTTGCAGTTTGTGCCCATTGCCCCTTGTCCTGTCACTGGATACCACTGAAAAGAATCTGGCCCCATCCTCTTGACACCTGCCCTTAAGGTATCTATAAGCATTGATGAGATCCCCTCTCAGTCTTCTCTTCTCCAGGTTAAATAGACCCAGGTCTCTCAGCCTTTCCTCATAAGAGACGTTCCAGTTGCTTCATCATTTCCATAGCCCTTTAAGAAAGTGTTTAAAAAGAAGCAAATATCACTTTCTATATTGTAGTCAGAGGCCAATATTTCAGCCACAGGAATCAGATCAAATTCCTAGGATTTCACCAAAGGGCATATATAGACAATAATGTATGGGAGGTCTAAGTGCACACGGCTAGGAAATTAAAACATTCCCTTGAATGGTGCTTCTAAAATATGGATAGACATACACATAAAACATGTCAACAGCCAGTGTAATTCAGAAATCCTTTTGGTGGAACAAAACATGAGTTTTTCCCTAAGAGGGACATTGTACCGTGAGGAGGTGGGATTTATCTGCCTAGAGCTTATTTCACTGCAGAAATACTAACACCATTTACTTCCCTGAAGTCTGTCTGGCTCTCTTTTCCAATACGGGTTGAAGACGACCACTTTCCCACCATGCTTCACCCTGCTTTCCTTCTGTCTGAACCTCTGCTCTCATCTCCATACAAGAAATTGGATTACAGTTTCCCTCCTTCTCTCAGCAATATGGTACTTACACTTTTTGATTTGCGTGAGCACAGTGTGGGTTTGTTCCGCTCTAGTACCTGACCCATACAAACCCGTTTAGAAAACAAGTACTGCCACTCCACAATGTTTTTACTGAGAAAGAAAAAGTTGTGTTTCTTGGTGCAGCAGGGAAGTAAGCTCGGGCTGTGATGCAGTCTCCACTAAGTAGCTTGTGAGCTCTGCTCACAATTTCCAGTAAGCCAGCCCGTCCAAGGTAAGCGTACTACTGCATTTAGACTGGAGGCCTCTCTAAGTATGATGAAATCATCTTTGTAGTGAGAACACGTGCTTGTAAGCTATCAGAATTGAGCTGACTGACACACTCTAGTACCTTACGAACTCTGTGGTGGAGTTAGCATCTCATTTAAAAGAAGGGGGAACTATTTCAAATAAGTTTTATGAGCACAAGGTCCCCATTCTGCTTCTCTACTCATCAGAAGGGAGGTTATTTCCACTCCTCTATTCTCTCCCAACCAAACTGCATGAGATATGTTTTGAAAGCAGCTCTTTATTTATTGTGCTTAACCAATTCTCCTAATTGGAACATGATTTTTTAGGCCAGTAAGCGATACAGAGAATGAGAGAAAACACATCTGTGTTTTCTGCAGGAAAGAGTAGTATGTAGATAGTAGAATTAAAGTGCTGCTAGCAGTACTATTAGCTAGCCATACACTATCAAGGTTAGCAGTCTGCCCTCCAGCTCCATAGGAGAGCATGAATTACCGGTGTCCTACTGTAACACAGCTTTCTGGTGGAATGCTTTCACAGAGAAATTATGTGGGAAGCTGTATAGTACGGGTGCTGTGTTTTCTGAAAAGGTTTGAAGCCCCAGCAGTACCCTCTGTACGTCTGGCAGAGGCATTTAAAATAATCATGAAAGAAGGACAGCAGCCTCCAAGTTCACACACCCTTCTGTTTTCTGTGCTGAGGTCATGGTTTTGACTTCTAAAGTTTTACTTTGCACAGATTCTTTTTTGCATTAAACCCATGACAATTACCCATTTCTCTCCCCCAAGCAATTAGCACCACTACTGTCAGTGAGGCATTATTGCCCACAGTATGGTGGAGCCAATTATCTTCAGCTATAAAATGGGTTTGCACAAATATACCATTGTACATCCTTTGTCACCTGCCCCACACTGGATTTCGGTTGCTTTTAAAGACGTCCCGGTCCTTTTTTTCTGAGCTATCAAACAACACAAATTCATTTGATTTTGTTCAACTCTCCATTCTTGCATGCTCAGAAAGCTTAGTTTCACACCTTCCCATTCACTGATACTACTAGAAGAGGCATATCATGAGGGTTTTCATACAAGAGCAGCAGCTTTATGCTGAAGAGGCTTATTCTAATCAGGCAACAGTGTCTCTTGTAAATTAAAAAATCCCCACACATTCTAATTTAAACCATTAGCATGGCCTGTGGTTAGATGACATTATGTTGCTAATGGATCTACTGTGGAATATGACACCAGTTGTGCTGTCCACTGGGATTTACAGGCATATAATACACATGTTTATTTCAACTCTTAAAGGCTGTACTAATGGCTTCAGCACTTTTGTGTTAAGTAATCGACATTCTCCCCCTTTGGCAGTGAATGCATATGTAATGCAATCCATGTTTTCCTGGGATAATTGGTCTTTCTTTCCTCAATCAGAGGTACGATGAAATTCCAGACTAGATGTGTGTTAGAGGAAAGTTAGGTTTGCCTGCAGGCTGTCTCTAGTATTCTTTGGTTTTTTTTTTAATCTTTTAGAAGTCTTCTTGGTACTTTCAAAGTGGTTGTGCCTTTTACTGCTCATCTCCTCCCTTCCTACTGTTTTGCTTCAGGCTTGTGTTCATCAGGACTAAAATGAAAACTAATGTGCTAAGATTTTTGTGAAGATGCTGCTGCTTCTGTAGCCCAACAGTGATCTAGGAGAGGAGATTCTAGTGGTACTACTGGCATCTAAAATGGGCTGTACTGTCAAGAGGACAGATGCAATTGCTTAGTGAAAGGTACTATCAATGAGTAATTATGCTGCACGGTCTTCCATCTAATGTAAAGCTTGCTTATCTATAAAGCATGAAAGTGTTTCCTTCGGTTATCAGTATTACAGTACCCAACTTTATATCTACGCTAACAGAATATGCTCATCACCAAACCAACTCCTACCATCTCAAAAAGTGCCACTACAAAAGTGACAAGCAAGAGTAGGTAACCTTCTAGATACCTCATTCAGTATTAGGTGGCCCAGCGAGCAGAGCACACTGTGCTAGTAGTGATGGGAGTTTGAATGTGCAACAACTGATCTGCTGAGAAATGATCAACACAGTCATGAGAGATGATACTTTCTTACTGGCTATATTTATTGTATTAAAAATATGCAATGTTGCTATTGCTGGAGTAGCTTCCATGTGGTTTTGATGCCATTGCGTAGGATCGTAACGCGTTCCTGTCTGCCATGTTATCTGAATGAAAGAACCTCAGAGGGTGTACCCAAGTCTGAAGCAGATCCAGAGAGTCATGGGCTTCCTCCTAGCAGTCAGCTATAACAAATGGGTCACTAACAAAACCTACAAAGGGTAGAAGCCAGTGAAAGAGGCAGATTCTGGAATAGAAAAACTCCCTCTTGCTGTTCACTTTTTCCTTTGTAATCTTTCCAGGTGGATCATGGTTCTGTTTGGATCACAAATAGCACTGAACCAGTAAAGAATTTTGCTCTGCTGTTGCATTACCCTTCATACATACCCCAAATCTAAGCTCTCCTGCAACCTACCCATGCAGTTGGGCACTATGCTTGCAGTGAAATCCAGACACACTAAAGTTTGTCTGTTTGGATTAGGAAGTTCTTTACAAACACAAATTTCAACTGTCTGCATTGAAAACAGGCTAGAAGGACTAAAGTTGGCAAAAGGGCTCGAGTTATCAGAAAACTGAATTGAATGCTCACCTTCCTCTTTCCTTCCCTATACTGCATGAGTTCAGGTTGATCCCACTGCTTTGGTAAAAAACTTGATGATTAGGGTGTGCTGTTTCAGACACATACTATTCACATACTAGACATACATTCAGAGGGAGAGCAAGTAAAATACTGACCTTTAATTGAATATTTGTTTTATCATGACTCTCCCCTGGAACTGACTTCCACTTTGCTTCTGAACCAAAGCACAAACAGAGCTAAATTCTGTAGGAAAATATTTAGCTTCAGCTGAACAATACTAGATGATATACTAAAGGAAAAGCATTCTTTATTCTACCTAAGGAACTTAAGACAACATAGCAGATCATAATCTTGCAAACATATGGAATAGTATATATTTCACAAGGATGTGGAAATAAAAAAAGGAAAAAAATAAATCAGCTCTCTCCAATTTATATGCATGCCACACACAGAGAGTTAAAGCAAAGCAAAAAAAAAAAAAAATCTAAAGAAGCACTTCCCCAGAGTACACTGATAAACCATTAAAAAAAAATCAAAACCCAGAAAAGCACACAAGGAAAAAGCTCTTTCAAATGCCTCCTTGTGCAATAGGAACTTTCTTAAGTGTTCCACGTCACAGTAAACTGCATATTGCCCGGTGCTTGGGATTTGCATACTCCTAATCTGCCACTGCAGCATGTATGCCTACCAGGCAGCTAGTCTGAAAGTTGCCAAGTGACTATTAAATTTCACAAAGGAGGTATGACTGTAACGCTATACTACTATTAATTAGATTTCAACCAAGATAATGATTACTAGGGATTTGTCAGGTTTGTAAAATTGTAACTAGTATAATTTCGGTGTTATCTAGGGACCAGGTATAGACATCGCACATTACATTCAAGTTAACTAAACATAATTTATAAAAAGGTAAATCCTCAGTACAAAATGAAATACTTTCAATCAAAACCACACAATCTGATCAAACACATGGGGAAGCTGCTCCTTCTAGCTTATATTTAATGAGAGGTTTTTAATTTGCATAGCTTTTTAGTAGGAGATGATGTGTCCAATTTAAAGTTCTCACATTTTATTTTTCTCTCTCAAGTACAAAGATGCTGCCACCTGCTTTGGAAGCGTCCAGCTGGCCAATCTGTGTGAATAGCATTATTATTAAATTGTCTTCTGCCTCTTGCTGGCACTGGACCTGACCCACTACAGCGCACACTACTTCCTCGGAAGCGCTCAGCAATCAGAGCACTCACTCTGGACAGACAAGTGTAAAATGGCTTCACTTCACAGACTTAAGTTACAGTCATTCATTAGCTAGCCCAACTGCTGTAAACAATATTCCCAATCCTCTGTGGATCAGGTACACACTGACAAGGTGGCATTATAAAAGTGCAACACCTACAATCCACAATCTTATATCCAGAGTACCCCAGCAATTTACAAGAGCAAAAAAAGCAGAACGCAAGTGAGTCTAAGCTTCCACCTGAATTAAGATGTTTCTGTGAAGCAGATCTGCTTAGTTGTTATACATGTTCACGTGCTTTCCAAGATTTCAAGTGACTGGAAACTGTAATACAAGACAAAAAAATGCACCATTAAATACCTTGATAGCATAACTACTGTAATACCATAGCTAATAGGCACCTGAGATTTTTATATTTTCTACTTAGTTGTTAGCACTGAAAAAAAAACAGGACTTACCCTTGGGTATCTCCACAGTAATTCCCACACCATTAGTTACTCACAATATGGTACGTGTGGGTTTAGAAGAAATATGTACTAAAATTTCCTAACACATCTCCTTCAATAGATACAAGAATCATGCAGAGAGAAAGCTACTTGGGGGATTTCCCCCCCCCCCCCCTTTTTTTTTATATTGCTATTATCTTAATTTTTATACCAAAAGAAATAACCGGCACTAGAAAAGTACATAGTTTTAATCAAAGCCATTCAAGAAACGAGGTAGATTATAACACTTAAAAAGCATGTGCCAACAGTTGGAATGGCATATGGAAAAAAATCACAAACTACATTCATAACAAGGATGGAGGAAACAAGTCTTTTGAGAATTACTTTTTTTTTGCATATTCGTGCCCCAATAAATTGCTTTAATAGGCTAAAAGAATGAGGAGGCAACCAAGAATGAATACATTGTGCTGAGTATGCACACTTTAAGAATATCACTAATGTTTCAAAAACTGCATTCTGGTAGAAATCCACACCTACCCAAACACCTTTTTTCCTCTGTGTTTTATTCAATCACTGATGACAGGACTGAGGAACCGTGTATGAAAGATAAAGTTACTTTGCAACACAGTTGTCTGTTAAGATGCCCATGATAATTCTTCCCCTTACCTCCCTCTCCCTTCCCTTGAATAACCATACTTAAGACTAAACCCCCATTTTCTCCTTAAGATAAATGTATGTACACTGCTGTAGAAACAGATGAGAGATGTTTGAGAACACGAATATTAAATAAAGCCCAAGGCATCAGTTTATTATCTCACAGCACCCTACCAACAGAGACACCTTGGGCCATCTCAAAACTTCAGAACCCAAGTATTATATGTACACCTAAAATTGGGATACATTCATTTGTAGCTTTGCCTAAAAGGAGGAGAGTCAACACTCTCTACAAATGCGTAAAAAGGAAGGAGTTGTTTGAGATGCAAGGACATTAGATGCTCCTGTCTTTAGGTGTCTAGCTGCTTTCAAAATTTAAGTACTAAATATTTGACAAATTCAGAACCCTTGATAGGTTTCAGTTTAAACTCTGGCCCTTACTCTTCCACATTGCTAGTTATGAACATTCACTTAAGGGAATAGTGACCTTGCCATTTGATCGCGATGAATCTGCATATCACTTTAGAGAAGAGTATCTGCTTCTCAACCTGACAGAACTCAGCATTACTTTTCTTAGCCTGTTCAGATTATAGTTCTCAATTTTCCTTTCTACTTCATGGGCAAACAACGCTTACAATGACAGCAGCAGTTCTGAGTTAGGATTAGACCATGCAGACCTTGGAGGGAATGGACAGCAAGGGAGAAAACTGACCCTTTTTTCAGGTCTTGCTACATGCTAGTCCTAGGGATTTCCCTTCCTTCTTTTAATTATAGACTTTACTAACAAGCCATGTGCGTTTTTGAGCACTTGTTGATGAGTTCAGATTAGATGGGGACATGGCTATTTCCCTTTGGTAATGTAGTGAATAGCAAAGTAACAAGCTAGCCCAAGAAGCAATTTTCACCCAAACTTCCTTCTAATTACCATTCTCATTTAAAAACAATAAAAGGTGATTTCCCCTGACAAATGAAACAGTTTGTTGATATCCCTTTGAAGATCAATTTAAATTAAATTCACTGTATAATTCTAAATAATCCATCTACACACATGCACATAATTTACTTAACCATCAAGAGATTCAAGAAGCTCACAGTCGATCTTATAGCAGTTCAAAGTAGTGCTCTTATTCCCCAGGACCAGTAGCAGCAAGCAGTTCTCCCTTCCTCAATACTTTTACTCTTCCTATTACTTGTTCTTTTGCAGACCTCTGGAATGCAATTCTGGCCCCAGTGAAAGAAACCCCACATGACTTGGACATTTTACAGCCCAAGCTCTCTGCAGGTTCCTACATAATCCTCTGGAGGGATGGGGGTGAGCAAAAGAGATCAGACTTAAGGTGATCAAAACACTCTGAGGGCAGAACAGACCTGGCTTTTGCAAAACATGCTACCACTGGCAGGGTCACTAACAAAATGATCTGCACATGCTTATCTGGTTGTCTTCTCTGCTGGACAGTGTTCTAGTTTTAGCTTTCATTAGCCCTATCAGTTATACCAATACAACAAGAAGCTATCAGACTGCATCAAGGTTCCCTGCTACAACCTCATTTATCATTTGAATTAACAGTCTGGAGAAAATTTCTGGAAAAAGGGAAACTGAATCTGCAAAAGCCATGAACTTTCTTTTAGTGTTATCAGAACCAAGACAAAGCTGCTGTTTGTAATACCTGTCTTATTTCAGCAAGCCAAGTACTCTTGTGAATGCCTTTATCTCTCCGCTTCCCCATAACCAAAGTATTAACAGGTATTAACTGTTACAGGTTATTGTTCTTTGAAAACTAAAATATGAATGCATTGTTTAGACAAGCACGTAAACACTACTTTCACACTAAGATGCAAGTCCACTAACATCACTGGAAACACAAAAAAAGAAATTCTGAACCCATGTGGTTTGGGTCACCATCCACCAAAGACACTGTACAGTTCAATACTCCACTAAACAGGTTGAGTATTCCCTGAAATTTGTTACAAGGAGCAAGAAACATTGCAGCTGAAATTATGACCTAAATAGGCATGCTATATTTCAAGAATCAAAAAGTTACTCTCCCCAGAGTCTCAATATTATGTCTGGAAATAATTCCAATATTTTACAATATAATTAAATTCACTGCTTGCCTAGGTTTTAAATGGTGGTCTGGGAAAAAGTGTGAACATGGGAAATGAAATGTGTGTAGTTATTATTGAACTTGGAGGATTTCTGGTCCTACCTAAATTTGCAGAACCCACAGTTAAATAAATGGGAACAAAAACAGGCACTCTGAAAGTTAAAAAGAGTATGTACGGTGCCCTTGAAAATGTCAGAAGAGTCATGTAGCTGGCTCTGAACATTGTACCACATTAATCAGGATTACCCTGGCATAGAAGAGCCTATCACATTCCCTCATATCCTAAAACTTTTGGTGTCTTCAGTAGCAACAGAGAGCAGAAGTTCAGCAAATAGTACTGCTACTAGTACTTGAATCACTAGTGAGAAAACATTACCTTTAGTAGAAGAATCAACTAGCATTGCATTTCCCACATGCACATCCCAGAGAAAAAGCCCACCAGGACCAAAGAATGAGAATTCACAGATTCATATTCATATTTTCATAGAAGACCTGTCTTTAGTTTCCAAGATATGTTAGTGGCTTTTGGCTACCAAACCGTAAGTAGGAGGATATAAATGAGGCAGCTTTATAACAGGGCTTCAGTGAGAAAACTAAGAATTTCAATCACAGATTTTAAAAAGTATTTATTTTCAATACAATTTCAAGTTTGAAAGACAATAAATTGTCATAGCATAGGTTTAATCTGCCCTATTATTACATCCTCCCACAAAAAGCATTATTTTCTCCCTTCAGACTTAAAAATCAGCAGAAATTGCAGAGTAGCCCCCCTTCAAGCCAAAGCAAAACACACAGATCATTGAATTTCTCTGCACAGCCTGGAAGAAATCTGTTGCAGAAGGCAGACACACAAAGAATGGTGCCAGGCAGTGGGCAGACACTGAATCACCCTTCTCAAACATAGTGTCTCGGTTTCTCATCTACCGGAGTTTTGAGGCACTCTAGAACACAGAAGTTTTGGAAGAGCTCAGCTCCCAGCCATCCACTGCTATGAAGTCTCCAGTACAGACTACCTAACAACATACCTGCTAAGTGTCCAACCTGAGATCCGAGTCAGCCTAGGACCACCTAACAGTCAGGGAAAGCAAGTCAACCTCTTTCAGACTTCAGGAGGCTGAACCACCCTGTGGAGGGGTCCACTATTAAGAGAATCAGGGGCCCTTCAGCCATGAATTAGGTAGTTACTTGTGGAGCACTCCTTACAAGCATGGGCTCTTGCTTCAGAGCAAGAGTATACTCATCATTGCATTCATATACTGCTGTTTCCAGAGGTAGCTCTGGATAACCTCTATAGCTTGGTTGGCAGAGCATGAGATTTTTGATCCCAAAATTAGACTAGAACCCAACTGACTATGTCCCAACAGAGAAACCAATTTGGATGTGATTATTTCTTCACAGGGAAGAAACCATTTCAGCTGAAGTGTTGGTTTGGACCAGACAGCCAAAAAAATAAGTGCTTGACCCCATGCAAGTCAAAAGGATATATAGGATGACCACACCCTTTTAGGATTTTCACACCCTTATATCAACAGTTAATGTTTTCAAAGTTTATTACAAGTTATCACAACACTGTCTCTTTATAATCCTTTGTACAATTTTGCAGACAACATCAAGATGAGTGGTGCAGTTGACACACCTGAGGGATGGGATGCCATCCAGAGGGACCTGGACATTCTCAAGAAGTGGGCCCATGTGAACCTCATGAGGTTCAACAAGGCCAAGTGCAAGGTCCTGCACATGGGTTAAGCCAACTCCCTCTATCAGTACAGGCTGGGAGACGAAGGTGTTGAGAGCAGCCCTAAGGAGAGGGACTTGGGGGTACAGGTGGGTGAAAAGCTGGCCATGAGCCAGCAATGTGGTCTCACAGCCCAGAAAACCAACTGTACCCTGAGCTTCATCAAAAGAAGCGTGGCCAGCAGGTTGAGGGAGGTTATTCTGCCCCTGTGCTCTGCTCTCATGAGACACTACCTGGAGTACTCTGTTCAGATCTGGAGCCCTCAGCACAAGAAAGACATGGACCTGTTGGAGAGAGTCCAGAGGAGGTCTATGGAAATGATCAGAGGGATAGAACACCTATCCTATGAAGACAGGCTGAGAGAGTTGGGGTTGTTCAGCTTGGAGAAGAGAATGCTCTGGGGAGACCTTATTACAGCCTTTCAATACTTAAAGGGGGCTGATAAGAAAGATGCGGACAGACTTCTTAGCAGGGACTGTAGTTATAGGACAAGAGGTAATGGTTTTAAACCAAAAGAGGGTAGATTCAGACTGGATATAAGGAAGACACTTTTTATGCTAAGGGTGGTGAAACACTGGAACATGTTTCCCAGAGAGGTCGTAGATGCCCCATCCCTGGAAACATTCAAGTTCAGGTTGGACAGCGCTCTGAGCAACCTGATCTAGTTGAAGATGTCCCTGCTTATTGCAGGGGGTTGGGCTAGATGACCTTTAAAGGTCCCTTTCAACACAAACTATTCTATGGTTCTACATCACATAATGCATGGGCTGCTGCTTAAGACAGACCTTTGCTCTGACTGGATATGGCTGTTCCAAAGTTAATGATTTCTTCACTACTGTGGAAGCTCTAAGCAAGCCATTAATGTGCCCTAAGATTTGTTAGCAGTTAAGTTCACAGAAAAAAAGCCTGAGAACTTGCCACAATACTGTTCAGAAACCTGGAAGTTGTCAATAATTCTAGGGGGTTTTGAAGTGACTTTTGATTCTAAGTAAAACCAGGAGGACATGGAGCTTTTGAGTCCATAAATAATAAGAACTAAGAGTAAATTTACACTCCTTTCTTTCTCTCTTCACTTGCAAGTGTCTCAAAGGACATTAATTACACTCTCCAAAGATTCACAAGCTTGGAGAGTTTGCTGGCAAAGTGTATTTTCCCAGCACCTCACTACTATAGATTAAAAGAAAGCATGCTGACAAGTACAAACACAGGATACTGAATCTCTGATGCTTTAAAGTTGGTAATATATGAAGTAACTTTCTTATTCTGCCCAACACACATACACTGAAAAAGCTTAGAAATGGTACCATGTAGCTGTCACTGTTTCACACACACACACACACAAAAAAAAAAAAAAAAAAAAAAAAAAAAATCAACATTTGCCATGACATAACATACAGTTACCATGGATATTTCCCTGTTGTCAGCATACTGGGAAGAAAAAAATGAAAGAAAAAAAGAGGAAAAATCTCCATTATCCAATGCACAGTAGCCTTGAGCAAGTGTTGACTCTGCAGTGACAGCCACCATACTGGCTAACACAAAAATGAACTTTATTTTGCCCAGATTATAACAGACAAAGAATTTATGCACTGTTGAGACTAGGATTGCTTTGCTACACACCATACAAGGTTTGTCACAGTGCAATTGATACCCAAAGGGTCACGTGAACTGTTAATAAGAGGGGAGAGTGAAAGCTGGTTTGAGACCAAGACCCTTCCTGTCAAAAATAATTCAGAATGTGTGTGTGTGTGTGTATGTCAGGGCTTAGGATGAGCATTGCTCCTGAAAAGAACCAAATGGTGTGGCTTATTTAGCTTACACCCAAGGGAACATCCTGGGGAGAAAAAAAAAAAAATAAATCCAAACAATCGATGGCTCAAAACCAAGCATATATTAGACCAGCTGTGAATTAGCAAATATTGGAGATAAGAGGTTCCAAAGAGGCAATAGGGGAGTTGTGGAACTTTCCAGTTGGACCAGCAGATAACAAAAGGAGTTAACATTTCTTATGTCACAACCTCACAAATTCACAGCTGGGCTCATATGAAATCACTTTCCATTATTGTAGGAGTTATGCTGTGTTCTGGTAAAGCAAAGATGCCTCAAGGTACTGCTGCCACCCCTGTAAACTGAGCCAGAAGACTTCAAGGTAGTTCACCATTAAGAGATTCTATTGTTTAAAAACCAAACAATCAACCAACCAAAAAAAAGGTCAAACCAAACCACAACAAACCAACCCAAACAACTTGACAGAACCTAATTTACACCGGACTGAAACTGCCCTTTCAAATGAACAAGTAATTAAACAAAAAAAAAACTCAGTGTGTTTTCTGCAGGGGTGGGGCAGGCTGGGGTGGGTAGCAGGGAATAAAATAAGCCAAGGTTAGCTCATTTGGCTGGAGGTACCTGCCATAGCCTGACACTTCCCAACTTCTCACCTTCCTTTCTTAACAGAGAGATGTAGCTGTAGAACACACTTCTTGCTACAGCCACCCGATCATAGCTCTGCCTAGAGGACAGCTAAATTCTCCAGAGAATCTTTTAAGTATTTTACATTTATAGTCAAATATATGCTATCGTACATGAGCAAGTAACAGTTAGGACATGTCAACACGTAACCCTGCCTCCTGCAGCAGTTTCCCTGGGTGTCACTCCTCTGCATCATCCATCAAGTTCTCAGTGCCATTTTTCTTCCATACCATTAAACAAAAGTAGACAAAAATGGCATTGAATCATTAGAAAGGCTGTTGCTTTGGAAATCTAAACTGCAAATCAGTTGTACTGGTGACTTGGGGAGGAAGGGGAGAGGAAAGAAGGTGCTTGTCTTATTTTAAAATATCTTTCTCACACTGTCTGTTCTGTAAAAAGTACAGTCTGATTGCAGTAGCAGTCCATTTGTTTGAGCATAGAAATTTTCCAAGACTGCTTTCCACTGTCAGTCAAATCAGACGATCTCTGAAATGAACTATTTTTTTGGACAAAGACTCCCATCTGCCTTTGTGATAACAAAGTTGTTAATAGCTTCAAAACCAAAACCCCTGAGCAGCAAATTTTAGACTTATTCTAAAATACATACAGCGTATCCATCCACACAGTACTCTGCTGCAATTATTCCCAGCCTATCAGGTCACACAAGACAACACCAAGTGAACTGTGGCACAGAAAAATATTGACACCTGCCCCATCCCACAGAACTCAACAGCAGACAAGGAAATCACCTGTCTTCCAAGATAGTGCTCTAGCACTACACCATCCTGCCTTTCCTTGACAGTTTTGAAAACAGTGTTATATCAAAAAAAATAAGGTGGGCTTTGAGGGCATCTATGCATATCTTTAACACATAGCAGCAGGAGATAAACATAACTTTCAATATGAATCCAAGCAGTTGCTTGCAGTAACAGAAAGCAGAATTAGCCAAGCCAAAACCCTGAGACAGGGGCATGGTAGGACCAGGACCCCGTTGGGAACAGGACACCCTGCATTCTGCATTTTTCTCTCTAGGTTCATCAGGCTCTCCAGGGTGTACCGACTGCTACTTATGCACACCCTGCATATTCCACAAGCATAATTATCCCCAATAGACCCAGTCTGTTTCTCAAACAAAGACCTAGAAGCAAATTTCTGGAAGGAAGTTGTGTGTTATAATTCCCTCTTCACTCTTGCAAGACGTACTACTCTGGGGTCTGTACTAGTTGATCACTATGAAGTGCTGTCATAAATTATTTAAAGAACGATTGTCCGAATAAATGAGCGAGGTATTGCTTATTTGTGAATGCATATTTGCTTGATAATTTGTAATAACTAGTCTCAATGGCTTCAGCGCCATTACTGTGAGTTAGTGTATTCCTACATTATGTTTTATTGTTTTGGTTTACCATATCCCTGAAAAATACAAGAAAATAAGATTTTTAAATTTTTTTTTTTGCAAATCCTGGGCAGATATGCAGCCACATAACAAACATCAGAGTATTTCAAGACACACAAACTGCATTAAAAAGAACTGGTTTGGACAGCAGCCCCTGCCATTACAAGGGAAAAAGAATCAATTCACAGAAGCTGTGAACAATGTGAACAGCTAGTCAAAGTAGGACTAGTTAGGGAAGTGCACCAAAAGTTCTAATGGTCAGAGTCACTTGGATTTAATGAAATATTTTCCTAGTACAAAATATGTAATACTGTATTGCACTACTCATCACATAATCCCCAGTATTAGACAAACCTATAACTACACCCTCCAGGCAATACCATCTAGAAGTTGCCAGCTGCTGTGGAATTACTGAAAACTCTTACACACCAATAAAGGTGAAATGCCTCAGAGAACATGAGAGTGTTACATTCATGAAGACAGCACTGTTGGTATGCCCCAACTGTTCCCTCATTTTTTGATTATTAAACGCAACAACATGTAAGAATAAATGGTGATGTAAATCCATTTTTTCCTTATCTCGGGAGAGTGCATCATCATTAAACGATAGTATACCTCCAGGCATTAGAAGATGTGACAGAATGTTCTCATTCTTTATTCCTGAAATTGTGCTATTTCACATGGCATAATATGCACCTAATTATCAACTAAAACAGATAGCATACCTACATTCCTCAAACCAATTCCTTGAGCAGAGGAGTCACTGCATTGCAGATTCCCTTCCCAAAGACTTCTGCAATATGAACAAATATAAATAGTCCATGGAGCACATTTAAGAAGCCAGGTTTCACTCATCTTAGGCAGTACTCTGAAAGATAGTCCTGTCTTTGCTTGCACTTCACCGAATACTTGCTCATTCACAAGAAATGGGAGAGCTTCAATGAAAGCCAGTAAGAACATCCTAGAATATCCTATAGATAGTTGTATAGTTACAAGTGAAATAGTTGCTTTCAAAATCTCTCAGACAGATGAAGGATTTGAATGTGTCTTACATGTTGGTGAACCCAAGAAAAAAAAGATTCAAACCACTGAGCTAGCAAGTAAACAGAGTTAGCCACAGCATCATACAGGGGCCTTAACTACCTAGCAGTCAAAAGCTAGGTAAGCCCACACTCATAACACACAAACCTTCTGTCTATACTCAAGTTTATACGTCTAAAAATTTTTTTTATTTTTAATGAAAAATAAAAATTCAGTTCTTCAGGTTAAAGATTTAAAGAAGCTCCTGGATAACTGAGTCCCATTTTAAGAAGCATCTTGGACAGATGAAGTCATGTTTGAAACATAAGTTTAATACTGAATTCTTTGGGTTTTCTGAGGATAACTAAAGTAGCCTTTGTAACCACATTCTACCTGCTTTTGAAATGCCTGCTCCCACTTCCCAGCCCGCTGGCTCTTATCTATTTATACTTTTAAGTCTTTAGGACAGGGACTGCTGCTGACTGGAATGATGGAGTCCTGAACTCAGCTGGGCCTGCGGGCATTCCTTTGATGCAGACTATAATATGTTTATAGAAAGGAAAAAGTCTATGTTCTTTAGCAGCTAGACCAAGTCTGAATAAGCCTATTCTGACAGTAAATACACAAGAGAACAAGCAATATTGTCTTTGATCTATGCTCACCTAACAAAAAAGGACTGTTTTGACAGGTAATTTCTAATCAAGAGAATAATCTGGACAGTCCACTGCAGCTAACGCTGGTGAACAACATTTTATTAAATTGTGAACTTGTGAATTGTCAGCAGTTATTTTAGCCTGCATGCAGTGCAGCTTTCAGCACTACTGATCATTAAATTTTAATATAATGCTTGGAAACATTCACTAGCATTTCAAGAACACCATACGATTGATTTAGAACTTAGCTGCCCCCCAGAGACAAGTCCTTATTGTCTGGTATCCTCCTCCTCTTCCTTTTCAGCTCAGCTGGCTACTACATAAAAAGTTGGTTGAAATTTAAGTTTACTCAGAATCCATAGGCCATGACAGCTACTGTCCATTATTGAAACTGCATTTCTCAACAGCTTTCTATTACTCTATAGATTTATTTCACTTTTACCTCTTTGAATGCTCTTATGCTGGGCTCCTTTTTCCCCAGCTCCATGTTACAGTGAAAATTCAAATGTAATAAAATTTTCTCACAAGTAAATGCATCCAAACCTGAAATTATGATACCTTGTCACCCCACTGCCCTTATAACCAACAGTCCACTTCCACTTGTTTTCAGCAGATACAACTTTTGGATAAAACCTTGCCTTCAAAACCAGTTTGGACTGTAACCCACTGTGTGACTTAGATGCAGAATTTGAAGGCTGTTAAAAAAATATAAAATCAAGAAATCAAGCCAATAGAACCAAACCAAAGTATAAGAAAAACAAGCAAACAAAAACCCAAACAAAAAAATGTTTAAAATCGCCCACTGTTTCTGACCCCACCACCCTCCAGTCCTCCAGTCCATTCTCCATCTCTTGAACATTACCTGACTTTACTGACATTTGTTTCCCAAGACTGAAGTTCTGCCTTGGACATTGATTTCCCTGTATCCTCAGCAACTCGATTACTGTGATTCCTGTTAGTTTGTCTCCTTTCAGCTACTCTATCAAACTGCAGTATGGACAAAGCCAGCTTGCACAGCCCCTCAGGAGACACCTGGCTGCATCAAAGATCACTCAGTGCCATGTCACCAGACATCCTGATATCTCCCCAAAATAAATACAAGCCTGATCCCACTCATGTGAAATAACACCTGACTCTGGATCAGGCCCTGGGGGTCAGTTTCATCCCAACAAATTTCATTCACTTAACTCATACACTTTAGGAAATCTGGAGAGAGCAAGAAAGCTTGGCACATTCTCAGGGCAGCCCAGGATTGCCATAATCCTCCTAGGAGTGCTAGAGTTTCTAAATGCCTAAGTATGGCCATTATGTAGTTACAAAATAAACCCTTTTTGACATGGCTTAATTTATAAAAGACAACAAAACCACCAAAACCAACCAAACAAAACCACCAAAAAAACCTCAACAAAGTAAAAGCATAACCAGTTGTATCTCTGACATGTTTTAAGTTTGAAGTGAGATTCTAGGCAAATTTAAGCAAGAAGAAACAGCTCCTTTTTGTCTCATACATCCCAAAATCCATTAGTAAACCACAAGAGGGAAAAAAAGCAGTCCTCATTTTACAATGGGAGCTCTAGTCAGCAAGATCCCCCTCTACTCAGCAGCCAGTTTCTCACATATTGTAGATCTTCGATAACTTTGCTCTCTATTTCTACTTTACCTTCACAGACTTCACAATGCCCAGACTTGTAAGCTCAGCCTCACTCCAGCCACCGCCAAGCTCCTGGTGTCACTCCCAGCCCACAAAAAAGAAGCAGCGAGGTCAAGCCTCATAAGTGAAATTTTACAAAAGCACTTTTAAAAGTAAGTGAAAATGCAAAGCAAACTGGGAGGAAAAAAAAAATATAAATCGAGTAGACAAGAAATATTCAGCCCAGTCCCTTCAGAGAGGCATTTGCCTCAGGTCTGCTGCCAGTGCAGACCCTCCTTCACAGGGGGTGATGGTGTGGAGATCCAGGTGTTGGTGGAAGAGTGCATCATTGCACCAAGTTTAGCCACACCATGCTGATGAGGGACAGGGCCAAAGCTTGGGGACTGGAGGAATCCAGACACCACCTGCTAGGGGTGTACCTTAAGGAGGTCTGAGGAGGGAGAGCTCTTATGGGGAGCTCCTGTCCACTAGCCCCCTGAAAACTTGCTTCCTGGCTGTCCTGGTTTTGCTAAAACTGAATCAATTTCTCTTTCAGGGACTTTACTTTCCAGTTAAGTCTCTTCTAAGACTGCACTTTCTGAAGTCAGCAGCATGTTTTTCAGACACTCTCTGCTCCTAGAAGCGATAATGCTCAATGTTTATAGTTAGTACTGAGCCCACAGCACCATGGTTTGCAGAAAGGCTCTCGCGTATACTTCATCTTACAGAAACCAAGGTCACTGCCAAATTCTCTCAGCGCCACTTTGGGGCCCCCCTTAGTGTAAGGGTGCAAAAGGGTTGCACCTGCAGGGAGAAGTGGACAAGACATATCGCCCAAACTGACCAATGAAGTATTCCATCCCATACGTGTCAAGCTCAGTATTAAGCTGAAGGATCATGGTGGGTAAGGCCATTCTCTTGCCCCTTGCCTCTCTCTCTGCCCCTGCCCATCTTCTATGGCCAGTGTCCTGGGAAGACTCTGTCTGTGATCTGAGCATTCCTGAATCCAGTTCCCATCTCCCACTGTGTCCAGGAGCCCGGCCCGGGATCTTCCCAGAGCTGCTCTGCAGCACCAGTGGTGATGTGAGCATTATCGGGGGGAGCGTGTGATTGGGGGAGAGAAGCTTGATACTGGTTTTGTATATATTTGTAAATATTTATTTTTCTTCTCATTATTGTATTTCTCTTTTTGTTGTTATAGTTTCATTAAAGCTGTGTTTGTTTTGTTTCCAACTAGTAAGTCTCTCTCCCTTTTCTTCTTTCCCTTCCCCTATGCAGGAAGGGAGAGGGGTTAACAGAGAGCATCTGCTGTCTGTTTAGTGGCCAGCCCAGGCTCAAACCATGACACTGGCATAGTCAGGAAGAGTTTTATTTGCTGTACCCTCAGCTAAATGAGCAGCAGGTAAGCACCTAGGTCAAGCAAAGTAGCCTTTGCACCTCAGGGGAGATGTCTGTACCCTGCTATGTCCTTCAGCTGGGGAAAAACCCTGCATGATGCCTGGGCATGGCAGGTGCTCTCATGAGGGCCCGTCTCCCCACCCTTGCCCCGGAGGACTAGAAGGGAAAGCCACGAGTCTGAGATATTATCCCAGTGGCGCAAAGCTGCACAGAGACAGCCATGATTTGCAGAACACCAAATCTCCTTATTTGTTGCCACTCGATCTCCTTCAGAAACAATATATTATTCAGCAATGATTTCTCAGCTGTGATAATTATGATCAATGACAGGCTATTAAGGGCTTAAAACTGACTAGGAGAAGCAATACAAATAAGGTCTAAGCACAAGATATTTAGAATTAATGGCTATTCTCCTAGCCCTATCATTACCTTGGTTTCCTGCTGTCTGTGATATTGTAGATACTCAGTTCCATGTCAACAGCTGGAGCTGAAGCAAAAATACACTCAGTGGGGCTGTGCAGAGGTGGAGCAAGAGACACAAAACCCATCAAACTTCTGGCCTTGCAAAACAGAGCAGGGGCCGCTCTCAGCAATTCCTTTTGCCATAAGGATTTCCAGGACTGAAAGTGCCAGCAGTGCTAACCCCAGTGGTGAGCTCACCTTTCATCTGGTCACTCCAGCTAAGGAAACGTATTCCCTGCAGTATTGATAGTTCCAGTCTGGGCCTCTGTGAAATCCCTTGGAGGAAATACACATATGCATACACATCCCTTTCTCAACATGTCATGTTTTATAGGCCTTAAACGTAGCTTTGTATTCCACAAGCTCATCTTTCACTCAGAAAGCTGGAAAGCATGCTAGCAAATAAACTTGATGAAAATCAATCGCTCTTGCTTCCAGTCAACAAGCCACAGAATGCAATTACTTTGTATATGAGTTTGCTATTTCCCCGACACCAAGACAGGACGAAGGGTTGGACTAAAATGTAGACTATACAACAACAAATTCCCTTCTTCTCTGTGTCATCCAAGACAAGTAGCAGAACTGCTCTACACAAAAGAAAGCGATCAGAGCCCCATGCACTTCCGTACAGTCAAGTCAATAGCAGATGAGTCATGGGGCTCAATACTAAGGTATGCTGGCTGAAAGCCAATAGTACCACTAGAGCACTCACTGAGGCAGTGGTACATCTGGTCCCAAAGCCCACTTCTTCCTGAATGCAGTGCAAGCGTCCCCTCCTGGGAAGACAGACCTCTGACTGCTAAGTGTCAATATCAGCCAGCTAGGAGTATTCACCCTACCCCAAAAGTCACACTATTCCCCACAACAGCATAAAATTAGAGAGGTACAATGCACAGCCTTATAAAACTATCAGACAACTGGAAAGGTTGCTAGAGACATAATGAGGCTTTCGCAGAAGCTGCCAGCACTACCTCTGCAGACTTAGTACAGGCTGAAATACCAGCCACAACGACTATATCTGACACAGATGCTGACCTTTAAATGTATGTTTGGAGCAGGAGCTCGTCTCAGAGCTGCTAAGAACTCTTTGCCATCTTCTCTTCACAGAACCCCTCCAGAAGAATTAATTCTGTTGTCTTTCCACTTTCACAAACCCACATGGTCATTAAGAAAGTGGAATTGAAGCGTCATTCCCAAAGATTCTCTCAGGTGACTAAGCTAGCATGGCTAATGACTTTTTAATACCTTATGTCTTCAGGAAAAGTGATGTAAGTAATGTAGTATTTTGTTTTCCAGTTCTATAAACCCATTTGTTTTTGTCTCATTTTAGAGTCCCTCTAGAGTAACTCTCCAATTGGGCTTATTTTGTATTTGTTGAAATTTATATTCATCTATTGTCCCAGTAACAGGGTTGAAAGCCAGGAAGCATAATATCATTCTATTTCTGAGAAGTCATTTCTTTCTGGCTAACCTAGTCTCTCTGACCCAGAAGAAACTGTATCATCATTGAATTAATTTTCCTCAAAAAAAAAGAAGCCTAAAATGAAATAAGCCACAGGGAACTGTGTGGAATAGGAATAACAGCAGACTGATATGTTCATTTTATGTAACTACTTCTGCTCTTTTATGGGCCTAGTAAATTATTCTATTCTTCCAGTTCTTGTGGCTTGTTAAACATTAGAGGCGTTATTATAGCTGCAGCTAGAAGAATCTTATTCCACTGCTATTTAAACATTTTTATTTTTTTTTTTAAAGAAATGTATCTGTGCTTAGACAGAGTTACTATTAAGTATAAAACAAAACCAGCCAAATATAAACTGCAAAAGAATTACAGTCAAATGAATTGCAGGAGATAAATGTGTTTCATAGGAAGCAGTACAAGTGCTATCATTCAGACCAGAGACTGCATTAGAGGAATTAGAGACAGATTATTGTTCATTAGGATTTTATACTGAGACTCTTATGAACATTTAAGCAGGCCTGTTCACAGCATTAAAACATCCTCCTTAGACCAGTTCAGAAAGTAAATACTAGGAAACAATTATCTAACATGCATTATTTTCAAGCCTATGTTACAGGTGTCTTGCAACTTATTACTGAAGTGGAAATTGGTATTTGACTGTTGTACCACCTAATTAGAGTGTTGAATTTGCCACAACTGGACACCACATGTTTTTCTTACCCCTGTGGCAGAGCAGACTGATTTTACCAGGACAGGGTAGCACAGCAATCCAGGGGCAGGTGGGACAATGCAAAGCTGCATGTGCATGCAGAAAACTGTCAAATTTCTAATTTCTCTTTGAAATGGCACTCTACATCAAAGCAGGCCAACTAGAGAAGCTGTCTACAGGGGAATCCCACTTTTATGAACTTGAAAAGATGAATTATATTCCTTTCCTTATAGTTTTTGTCTCTCCAGGGCATACATACTGAACTACTTATGGAAGTGATAAGCAGCTTTACCTCAACAATTAACAACCCATTTTTGTGGGGCAGTTGCAACACAATAGGGCATTCCATACCTTCCATAGTGCCCCGCCCCCCTGCAGGTAACTTCATAGAAAAGCACTACTGGGCACATTAGCCCAGAGACTCTACAGCCCATATGGCCATTATCAAGACTTGCAAACACTGCTCTAATAGAGGTGTGAGACCTTCACTAGCAGGATAGGAACTGCTTTGGGAATAACAGCTCACACAGAGGCAAACCTCTGCCTACTGCCACAAATTGGCACCAGTGGAGGCCTCTCTGGCACAGTCACAGGAATAATCCATTAGGGTGTTGGCATTCTCCAGGCCAGGAGTTTCCCACATAAATGATTTTAGCCAGAAAAATATGTTAGGCTCATTCTCTGTTCACATCGAACTTTGTGCTGCAAGGCACCAAATCACCTGTCCCTGTCTTTCCAAGTATATGACATGTTTCTTTTTTTTTGTTTGATTGTTGGTTTTTTTTTTGTTTGTTTCCTGTGGAAGAGTAACTGTCCCTGGTTTAAACACCACCTGCTGGTCTTCCCTCTTGTCTGAGAGCCAGAGACTAGCCTGGTTTTGGGATGCTCCCCCTAGGCTTTTCTATGTTGCACATGGGTCCAGACAAAGTCGAGATTGTGCCAATCGAAGGAAAATAGCCCGTCTCAGATATGTTTTTCAAGCAACTTGTTCCTTCCTCTGTGCAAACGTGCTAGCAGTCTGTCTCTCTGTCTCACCTTCAACATCCCAGACAGGTGTGTTGGACTGCAAACAGCAACTGCCTGCTGATAGCTCAGGTTTTTAGTGATGTGGAAGAGGGTGTAGTATTGGTACCCCAGATTGAGGAGTAGGAGATGTTGTATGAACTGCCCCTGTCCCATTCCCCTTGCAAATAAATTATTTACCAGGCTGTGGACAAAAAAAACCCCAGAATCCATCTGACTGCTACTTAGGCTTTCTATAAGCAGAGACAAAATAGATGACCCCTGCTTCAAAGCTCACCCTCACAAAGTAAATGCTTATAGATCTCCTACCACCTGATTTCTCAATGGTCATTCCCAAAGAGAAGAAATTACGGCCTTCCCCCCTTCCTACCATGCTAAGTGATCCTCTCAAGCTGAAAATGGTCTGATAAATACCCTTCAAGAACCAGCCAAAGTGGAGTAAATCCAATTCCTCCTTCTGCTTGTGTTATCTGCACTTCCGCTGACTTACTGGGGCCTTAGTGATGGGACTGCAGGGGATTCATATGTCCTACAGGAAAGCCCCTTCAGCCATCCTGGCTTGTTAAGCTCCCGTAAGAAAAGTAACATATTCTAGCTTGCCAACTAAACGCTTCTCTACCAGCTTTAGCAAGGACCAGGTCTGGCTTGCTCCACCCTTGTAACAGCTCAGCATGTATGACACTGCTTGCCAGCTGTCCTACCAAAATAGCTTTATAGTCCACGGCAGGTTTCCTGTACAGCCAAAGCAGCATTTCCACAAATTCCTGGTCAGTAGGTTTTTATATTTTTTTTTGATCTTATGGTGACAAGTCAGAAAGCTTTACACTAGAGGATTTATAAAGCAGGTTAGCCTTAATTGTCTCTGTATCTTTTTCCGGCCTTAACACACATGCTAAATGTGTGTAAAAGCTGTTGTATCAGCAGTTCTTTATTATACTCCCTGTGTAAACCATCACACAAGAGATAAATTAAGGCAATGTCTGATTCACGTTCCGGAAACTTGTACTTTCCATTGCAAAGTTGGAAGGCAACAGCACCCTTGATCATTGTAGAAAATAACATCAGTTGTAAGTACAATATTAAATTGTTTTGCATTTAAAATGTTTCGCTTCAAGTGTGTCGAAGATAATTATTGGTTCCATTTGCTCCAATGAATTTTCTGAGCAAGTACCCACAGCATGGTTGTGCCACAGTTCTCCATCTGACTCCAAACCTTGTTTTTATGATGTGGTTGGCTCCTAAGTACACTTATCCTTCAACATGTTATAGAAAGATCGATACAAATTAGATCATTCTGTATTAAGATACTGCACCCCCTCAAAAAAACCCCAAACAACCTTATATTCTAATCTTGTGATTCAGTGTAATTATGTAATGCTTTGCTTAGTGATGAATATGCTGCTAGGTTGACATTAAAGCCAAGTTTGAGCTATTTTAGTCTGTAGCATAATGATCACACGCCCAGTAATAAAATTAATACGGCTTCTTGGAATTGCACCGTCAGTCTCCAAGGGTGCTCCTCAGACCATCTCTGCCATAGAGAAGTGGTGCCTCAAGAGGAGAGGCTCTAGCATTCCCCACAAAAATTATGTTTTGCTGTCATATACATTTTCCCCTTTTTCTACTTTTCAAAATACTTCCATCTCCCTCCTGCAGAGCTTGCTACAGCATCCCTGTGTGTAAATAGCATGCTCCTCTATAATTAGCTTCCTCCTCTGTGACTTAATCAGTGATATTGTAAACCAGACACTGTGATAATTTGATCAGCTCAGTGGCAGTGAATTGTACCATGACTAAAAAGTCCAGGCTGGTTGTAACTATAGGAGAGGCATCTGCTTGAGGGGAAGGGTGATCTAGTTGTTAGATTAAGAGCACATGATTGCATGTAAATCCTATAGCTAATCCCAGTTCCTATTCCTCACAGAGTCCTACTCCCTAGAGTGAAGAGGCACACAAGCTTTCTCTCCCTCTATGATATCCAGTGATGCTCAGCTACTCCATGCACTGCTTATGCAAATAGGAAGGGATTGCTGTATCCCCTGATAAATGCTCTCCAAGGAGGTAAATTTGGGTTTCAGAGCTCTTCACATAGGAGAGGACAAAATCCTAAATTTTTCCTAGCTGTATGAGTGGATGGGAAGGTATCAAGAGAAGCAAGATTTTCTTTTGCCCTAGAAAAATTACAGTAGCACCACTGGATTTTGTGCAGCACAAGCTGCAAGCTGCACCCTGTGCACAGCACCCAGGTCAGGGTAGGCAAAGGAATGTCTTCGCTGCATCTAAGTGCTACAGCCTTCAAAGAACTCTCCTCCTAACTGGTTTTTGCTGGTGCAAAGCTGGGAATCCGGTAGATGAGTGGGCATGCAGAAAGAAACACTGCTTCTTTTCTTTTAGAGGAGAGTCATGTACCAGGTCTCTGAGAACCTATGTGGTTGCTTTGGCCTCACCAGCTCATTGATCCCATCACTACTAGTAGGAGGCAGTCTGTTGCAACCTTCATGTAATCCTGTATCATTTGGAGCATATGTGAATAAATGGATCTGTTTAGTCCTCTTTCCCCCACTACCTGGAAGACCTTTCTAAAACCTCTCCAGCAGGTTTCTGTATTGCATTAGGTTGCTCTATGCTTTCTGTCTTTGAGCCATCCATAGTAAGACACTACAGAAGTTTCTTTCGGTCATGTCAGTTTTCTCTAGACTGCTTGGGTAACTGTTGGCTGTGTTAGTTAACTCCATTCTTTCATCTGCTAATGAGTTCTCAAGCTGGATTGTGCACTTAAATATCAGAGAGCTGCTTGCACAGTTTGTCTTTTCCCCCAAGCATACTCTGTTTCAGAAGATCATGCATGCCATTAGGAGCAATTTGCTCTTGCATCAGTATGGTACCATTGTTTCTGTGTGTGTTAACTCTGGATGTGCAGGTGTATATGCTTACATGGAGGTAGCATGAGCAAGATTGCTTGCCTCATGCTGCTAATTACTTTACAGCATTTAGTGTCAAAGCTCTCAATGTTCTTAATACCAGAGTTCACTCTTTCTGTACGTCAGCTGGGTGTAAATTTCAGAGCGTATGATATGACTGAATAAAAGCTATGCATTTCTTTCCAAGGAGTTTTGCTGAGTCTATTCAGCAGTGAAGTACCAAGATACTTTTGGGAGTAGCAAAGAACTAGCTCAATGAAGGGAAATAACTATGTACTATATAGACAATGCATGAACAGATAGGAAGCCAAGCCATGAAAGGAAAGTGGATTTTTGTTACACATCAAGGAAGTCAGTGGAGAGATTCCCTGGCTGCAGTCAGGGACAAAATACGCATAGGCAGCTCATGCAAGTGACAGTGCTATCCCAGCACCAGGGTGAAATACCCATGGGCACCCATTCTGCCTGGTAGCAGAAGATGATGGATAAATTGAATACTTCCTCTTCAGGGGTCAATTTCTGCCTCCATGGATCCATACAATACACCTCTGACTTCTTATCCTATCAATAAGCCAAACTGAAAACATGTCATGTCCCTAAAGGGGGGCATTTTGTTCAAGGATTTGTCCTTTCCTCCTGGCAGCAAAGCAAAAAAGTGCAGGCTGGATTCAGACTGCTGGAGTTCCTGTTGACTCAGTGCAATGGCACAAACATGCTGCTCCCAGTGCACTGGAACTGGTGGAGGTGTTCACAGCCTGCTTTAAAGGCCAGAAAGAACTGAGTGGTGATAAATATTCTGTCTGCCTGTGTATGTGTGGGTAGGTAGGGATGTATGTGTGCAAAAACACACAGACCTCTTTTACCTAACAAATGCTGCTGCAAGGATGCAGGGCTGGATGTTGTTTCTCCCTGAAAAGGCTCTTCCCAGGGACTCCATTCTGCAGTCCCAGTGCACAACCCAAACCTGGCTCCCAGAGATAGTGTCAAGCAGACAGGAGCAGAGAGTGGTAGAGTCTCAGCAAGCAGAACTGCAGCATGACTTGCAGTCCCCTGTGGCTGCAAAACAGGCTAGATAAATCAGAAACTTTTCAAAACCCACAGTATCTCCAGGAACAGGCATCTTGCCCAGTGTGACAGTATTTTTCCTTACTTGAGATTCTTGTCCTGAAAAGTCTCTCCTAATTTCTGTACTTGTTTTGTACAAAGGCAAGATGGTAGATTCTGTCTTGCTTTCAGTGCTTTGCTCCTTTGCCATGATAGTAGTGTGTTGCTGCAGAGCTCTGAAAAAGCTGAAAAAGGAAGTTAGAAGCAGAATGTCACTAAGAAATGGTGAGCCTGGCACTCCTAAATCCTTTGGCAGCCACTGGAAAAACTGCCCAGCATTAATGCAGACCCTAAATGCTCAAAGGGCTTTGTCACAAGAAGCACATCTGCACTGGAAAAATATGCTGGTCCATCTCCATTGTAAAAAAACCCAGCCAAAATGACAACCCAGCCCATCTCACTGAGGAAAAGAAGAAAAGGAAAACTTAGCTTGTGCAAAGTTGTTGTTTCCTGGCCTCTTATTTTGGCCTACAAATTAGAGCCTATGCAGCATATTTATGCATTGGGATTTCTGGGGAGGGTAAGCCTTATCCTTGCAGTAAGTCAATCACGACAACAGCACCCCACCAGTCACTTTGCATATGGGCCAAGTACTGTTCCAAGCAAGTACTTAAGGGGTGTTATGTGGGAGCTGTAATCAGTAGAAGGATCCAATTTTGGGTCCTTAAAGGATTCTTGAAATGCATTCTACATATGTTATGCCTTAAGCTATTCGCCATAAAGCTGTTGCATAATTCTGCAACTTGCCATTCGAAAGCAGTGTTTTCTAGGATGTCTGACACCACTGCTAAAATACTACATGCAGCCAGTTTTACATTTCCGAAAAGATACTGGGAAGTTGGGGAAGAAACAGAATTTTGTAGTTTGAAGAGGAAAAAACTCCTTACATCAAGAGGTTTAATTAGTGCATTCTGCTTGACTTGCCAAAACAAAGATCAAAATGTGACTTAAGAATGGAACAGCTTAAAGTGGATAAAGTTTTGGATATTGAAGATACATTTAACTACTGGAGAAAGAGGTAAAAAGGCAGCAGCTGAAAGCAGGAAGACAGATTCAAATAGAAGAGAGTATAGCTTTTAACAGTAAGATAGGTTAATTATTACAATAAATTGAGGCAGGCGTGGAATCACATCACTAGATAAGTTCAGATCAAACCTGCATCTCTTTGAGGAAAGATCTGTCACACAGGAATTACTGTTCCCAGTACTGGAGGACTACATATTTTTTTAAGGTCTTGTCATACACTGGGGTACAGACCAGAGGATTTATCAACATGGTTTGAAATCAATATCTGCACTGCGGATCCTTGCTAGGCTCAACAAGATCCTCAGATCTCATGCCCAAATATTTCCAAAATATTTCTTAAGTCCTTAAATATTATGTCTTTGAGTTGACTAACAGATCATCACCATCACATAACCAACTTGAACCCCCAATTAGAAAGGCAGTCTTCACTAGAGGGGAAGCTTCCAACCTGACTAAACAAAAATAATCTGGCTCTGGCAGCAGGCATGCTAGTCACATCTCTGCAAGGTAGAAGGCTGGGTTTCAACTGAAATGATTGCTTCATTTCTCTTGGGACAATACCTTATATCATTATTTTGCTAAAGGCATCAAGTACCACAAATAAAATTATTCTTCAATTTATAGTTACTTATTTTGGACTCTGACTGCCTCAGGTTCCTTCAGCAAACACTAGCTTGGAAGATGGGAGTCTATCAACTGGGTAAGTCCTATAGCAAGCCATTACCCTGAAACTGGACTCCTTGTATGGCAAGTCGCTCTTCATAATTGCACTGTTCAGTAGTGCCACAACTTCTGCTGCATGGCAGGGGGTCTGTTTCCTTTATGTGAAAAAGATAGTTAATTTTGGCAGGTAGCCATTGCTCTCCTCTGTCTAAATTCCAATGTATCATGGCTCCAGTGTGCGACAAACAAACAACAGATTCATGCGCTGTTCAGCAGCTATTGCACCACATTATAAATTCACCATATTCATTTAAGCAATACATTCACACGCAGTGTGGGATGCAAGTGCTTTATGTATCACACCACATTTTTTCATCACATACCACTCAGTATAATCCAGTATCAGCAAAACAAACCTCTTGCAATATTTTTTCCTATATCTAGTGTTCAGATGTTGAATTTGGACAAATGGAAAGGTTCCCTAAAGATGTGCTCTAAATGATCGGAACAGAAAGCATAATTAGATTCATCATTTGGAACAGCATGAAATCATCTGCATGTACTTAAGAGTTCAGTAAAGCTTAAATACTTTGCTGAATAAAGATTGATGGATAAGTCAGATCTGCAATGAATCTGTCTTTTGGATTGCTACACCCTTGGCACATCAGCACTCTGGTCCCAATCTTTAAGTATTACAGGCTGTATTCAAGTGCTAGATCTTTTTTCCACTGCTTGTATGGAACAGTACAAGGGACAGTAAGTCCTGCTGGCTGATTTTAGTGTAATTGGAGCTATTGAGTCAAGTTTCACCACAAACTGAAATGCTTGAAGAGAGTTTGGCACCCAAGCATTCAAAAAAATACCCCTGAAGGCTGATTTGCAGCATCCTGATAGGCGTCCAGGGCACTTTGAAATGAACAATATAGGACAAATACTTGCACATCAGTCCAGTTAACTGTATATCCAGATGTGACTGGTTTGACTCTGTTTTAAGTATGTCGAGCAAGAGCTTAACAGCCATTCCACAGCCAAGCCATTTTAAAGATATTATCCTTTTTCAGTATTGCCTGCTACAGAAAATGCAGCAAGTGTGTTCTATTTTATTTTTTCCCTAAAGACTTGCAACAAATAAACCAAGATAAACCTTATCTTATGATCACAGGAAAATTCAGTTTGGAAGAGACCTCCAGAGACCATTTACTGCTCATATATTCCCCTGTAACTAAGATTTCACTGTAGTAGTAAACAAAGATATGTGATCTATTTGTCTGAGCAAATCTGGGTCAAATCTTGGTTTTACTATGATCTAGTACAATAGCCTTGAGTTGGGAATGAGGAGACTGCTGCTTTGCGGTTCAATAGTGCTGCTGTCCAGCTTTATGCAACCCTATCCTTTTATCCTTTTTGTTGCTTAAATGCACAGGAATGTCTTGGAGGAAGAAGCTTTTTGTTCCAGGATATCTGTGTGGTATGTAGCATGACGTGGCTCTGATTTCAATCGGGGTTGGTAGGTGCAATCAAAAATCTTAGCATAATAGTAAAGTGATAGCAGCATTACATGGAACAGATACAGGAACCAAAGATTCCCTGAAGCTTAGTCTCCACTTAATCAATAATGTCATCTCCTGTGGAACTTGCCTATTTTGATCAATACAATACCAAGATTCCCCAAACAGTTCACTCTTTTTTTAAAGACCCATAGCACTCATAGCAGGTGTCTGAGGTGGCTGAATTATTTAAGGATCCTGGTTATTATGTTTTCTAATTCTTCATTTCTTTTTTGCTTCATTGCAAAGTTGAAAGACATCAAATTAAGTCTCTGCAATCATAGAATCATAGAACAGCCTTGGTTGGAAAATATCTCTAAGAACATCAAGTCCAACCATTAACCCAACACTGCCAAGTCACCACTAAACCATGTGTAGATGAGGTGCTGGGGGACATCTCCAGGGATGGGGACTCCACCATTGCCCTGGACAGCTTGTGTCAACACCCAACAACCCTTTCAGTGACGAAATTTTTCCTAATATCCAATCCAAACCTCCCCCAGCACAACTTGAGGCCATTACCCCTTATCCTATCACTGTTACCCAGGAAAAGAAACTGACCCCCACCTTACCATACCCTTTCAGGCAATTGTAGAGACCAATGAGATCTTCCCTCAGCCTCTTCTTCTCCAGACTAAACCACCCCAGTTCCCTCATGAGTCACTCCAAATTATTTCTTTGAAACACCATCTCACACAATGGGACAGTTAATGCTCATACTATCTTTTTTACCTCCTGGTGTGTCATCACAATGTTTAAATCTGTAAGCCATATCCAGAGCCTGTAAACTGATTAGTGTCTTCTGACCGCTTCAGGCCAGATATTCACCCAACAGGACCACTCAGACATGCAGAAGATACCTCCACCCAGAGAACAGCTTTCAGTGTAATCAGATTAGGTGTTTTGCAAAAAGAACTTTTATTATGCTAACAGTCAGCATGTCTCATCCTAGGGAAAGTGTGGGTTAGTTAGCCTAGATTAAAAATGGGTGTTAGATTAAATGACAATTGTTGTGCCTTCCAGCCTCAGATATTTTAAAAAATTTCCTGGTACATACAATTTCACTTTGAGATTTAAAAAAATATGGTTTAGTGTGTGGACTTAAGACAGGTCTCTCAAATGGATAGAAAGAACTTTAGATTAATATATTGTAATATAAATTAGTAACTTAATTGCTACATATTTTTCCATTTATTCTATTAGAAGTAGTAGTACTCAGGAGAGGTAGGGGGGATAAAAAGAGTAGTTGTGCTATTACTTCTAAAGGAACTACATTTTTTCCAAAGCACTTAGATGTTCAATTTGAAAAAAGTTGTTTCAGTTGCCAATAAATGAGAAAAACTATGGGACCAAGTTGTCATGGTCTATTAATATACTATATATTCCTGCTAACAATCTGGCTGCTTTCAGTGCTTTTGCCACTCAGGGAGAATGTCATTTACAATCAATTTCAACAAATACCATATGCATTAGTTTGGGAAAACAAAAGATATTTCAATATTACTCATTGCAGAAGAGTTTCAAGTTCATCAGACCCTTCAAGTTGTTGGGTTTTGTTTTGGTTGGGTTTTTTTTTTTTATTACTGTCTGTAGCCCAGCAGCTTAGAGACTGAGGGCCCAGTTGGTAACCCTGCGGGAACTTGTTTGTCTGTTTAGTACGAGATGCACAGAAACAGTGAGGACCTCTTTCTAGAGTCAGGGCTTGTGAGACCAGCTCACAGACACCAACTCCAGAGCACAAGCCTGGGACTGAGAGCCTATTTCCTACTCAGAGCACATACAAGGGTAAGGACAATAAAGACATAGCAATTAACACCAGGGCTTCTAACCCTAGATTCAGGAGCTGGTTTGCACTTAATGAAGATTTAGTGTAAAAACACAGGAACCCTTAATACTTAGCTCCTCAAGGTTCATTCCACAACTATTTAGATATTCAGGCACGACAGGAGGTTCTTAACAGCTAATCAGAATTCTAAGGGATAGGTATTGAGGTTTCGGTAAGCATTGTTTAGGTTTATTTTTCAATTAGCAAAGTAAAGATCATTCTACCAAAACTTGAAGGAAAAACAAATCCGAAAAAAAAAAAATATCAGTAGAATTTAATTTATTTTTTCATGTGTTTGAAAGTTCAGATAGTAAATATTTCAACAGTGTTTCTAATTAGCTAACAGTCATCTAGTCTTGCAAGTACAATGTATGGAAAATTTCTACTGAAGTTGAATGTTAACAGATGGGACTCTAAAAGCAGTCAGCATTTATCTAATCCTCCTTCTATTTGACTAAACTGCAATTTTAGCACTTGCTTCAAGAAGAACAGGTTTGGGCCAATTTTAAAATTCTTTTGCTATTAAGTACATAAGAACCACCAGATTTGGACAAAGTTGCAGTCTCATTTTCATGACAGCATGGTAAGCATTGATATTTTTAAATACCAGTTACACTCACTCATTCCAACATTTTATAACAGACACATCAAGGAGGACTGAATTGCTATTCAAATCAACTGAGGGTCTTACAATATGATCTTTTGAACCTCAGCTCAACAATGTGAATGACATTGAAGGAATATGCAGAATGAGTTTAGAAGCACTTCACAAAGTCTGACTACCCATCCTTTAGATTACAAACAGATTCCTTTGTGGATGTACACTACCTTTACAAGTGTAACAGCAAAATATCAGCCTGACTTCAGGTATGTTACAGCTCCATTCCTTCTGCATTTTTGGAGCCTTATAAACTGAAAAATGTGCCTTAGCAACTGGAAAGACATTTTTTGACAAGACATACAAATCACTTCCTCTATCAAAACACCTTGTGCACAAAAACTCACATAACCTGATATTCCTCAGCTTTCAGAAAAAGGCATACTGATTTGTACTAACTAGGGAATTGATTCTCCTGCACTGCTGAGCAATGTACTTGGCAAGTTACAAACAGCACATTATCTGTAGGTTTAATTTATCATGGAAGGCTGTAACCAGCACTCCCCTTACAGTGCTGTTATTTTAACAGAAAGTGCTCCAAGCACAGTTAGGTGTTTTGTCTCCCGATAGCACTATAGGATGGGTATGATTGTTATTGCACCTGCAATACCCTTAGCAGATTAACTATTAGCTGCATCTCACATGTGCCACCAACTAGAAATATTAACACATTACAAAAATAAAGGAGTCTGAAAAAGCCAAGCATTTGTTCTACCAGTCTGTTAAGTGTGCTGTGCCCTGGACTGGGGTGGCTGGACCCACTCCAATTCTTTTCAGTGAAAGATGTAAGGTGTCAGAAGTGATTTTTATAGAATAGCTTCTGTAGGAAACTGTCCTGGAATAGTTAGCACCAGCCTGAAATAGCTCTGCATCTTAACACAGCATAAACAGTTGGGTTTCAAGTTTTCAGAAATTAAGCAAAACCTTGTCATCAGGGTCTTTCCCAGACCCTTCTAGAGGAATGTTCTTTCTAGTGTTGCTTTTGAAAGCAATGTCCCTTTTTCCATGACTTGTAGCTGCTGCCACAAGCTCAGTGGGCTAAAGGTAGTCTTTTGCAGAAGTCAACTTTGATTGCTTCAGCTTGCTCCTCAGCCTCCTAGGGACACAGCCACCATCCCACAGATTTGACTTTTAAGCTTTCAGTAACTGCTCAGTGCTTTGGATAGCAAAGGAAATGTATAGTTACAATTAAGACATGCTATCTCTGAGCATGCCTCCCCTCACATTCAGGTCTCAGGCATTATTTGGGTCAGGCCTTTCAAGACCCCAGGGCTCTCCACCCCATGTACCTTCTGCTCCTCACAGAGAAATCCAAGTATCTCTCTCCACTCTGTAAGCCACTTTCAGTCTCCCTAGTTTGAATACATTAGCACATGGATATATTTTGTTCGTCTCTGGGAATGCAGACACTAACTGACCTTTTTTATCCTGTTGACTGATTGCCATTGTCAAATGCAAACCAGCAATCTCATCATGGGTTTCCCATTCACCTCTCCACACTAAGCCACAAGACCTCTTGTCAAGGAATGCTTTTTGGCCTTAGCATGCATTTCTTCCTTATTTTGACATGTGGATCCATCCATCCTCCTAAATGTGTCTATGAACCAACAGGCAGCTCTTACAAGAACATCTCATGTCTACATACATACAAATCTGTGGTCTGTACATAAGACTCAAGGACAGACAACATTGCCTGGAAGTCTTGGCAGCTGCCATGAGCTTCCTTTGTGCAAATCTTAAGCATAGCATCTTACTCCATAGCATTTCCGCTAGCATAGTATCTTATTGCACAAAACAAACCATTTTTGGTTGCTTATCCATAATGCCTAATGGCTAAAATGACTTTTTCTTTTTTAGCTAATTCAGTGTTCCCTAAACCAGAAAGGATTAATTTAGTGAAAGCACAATACTAGTTAAGCTCTTCTGGTAAATAGACATCACATGCTGAAATATGGGGAGCATGGAAATTACGACTAACACAACCCATATGACCCATATCAGTCATCAGGAATGCAGCTTCCAGGGAGTATTCTTGGCTTTCAGACACCTTAGAAGCAGATTTTGCTGAATAGATGAACACTAAGCAAGCAGAGGAAATAGTACAGCACTGCCACAGGTTAGCTGATACAGAGCAGTACTGTTGATGACCACTGTTGTTTTAAGTGCTTCACAGTGTTGGATCTACCTTGGAGCTTTTAACAGGTTACTACCAGCACTCTCTGAGCCACCTAGTAAATGTAAGTTCAGAACTCTTTGTAACTGCATCTTAGCTCCTGTAACCTAATTATAATCCTGGATTGTGGGTCATTACCACCTGTAGCTTCAGCTTTTCTTTATGTCCCTGAAAAAGATAGAAACATCTTTTACTTAGTAGTAAAGTGCTTAAAAGACATATCCATGCTTTAACCATTTCAGTTTAGAGCAATTTTGTAGAAGGTTTTGGTGGTCTGAATGAGGAACTGTAACAGCAATGATTTCATCAACTGCAGAACCATAGGCACTTTCCATTCTAAGTAAATTAAAATAGTGAGGCCAGTATGGAACAGCAAATGCAGTGTGTGGCTTCTGAAATAGAAGATTGTCTTCTGCCTTTGGATGTTGAAGTCTGAACTGAGTGCAGTTTCCAAAGGTCTGTCTGTATTACGTAGTTTTTAAAAAAGTGATTCTCGAGTAAGTGTTCTTATAAAACCCCAACAACAGGACTCCAGAGGTCTGATAAATACAAATTTAAGAAAATACGCTGAAGAAATGTTGTTTGTTGTGAGAATTTCAGCTATATAAAAATGTGATATCTTTAAAACAGCTATATAAAGGATAACTCTAAACCACCTCCTTAGATTTATTGTTCACATTCTGAATAAGACCAGGGACCCATGTGAAAATGAAAAATACTAGATGCAGAACCAATAAAACACTTTCCCCATTACTAATCTGCAGAGCTCTACCATAAGATGCCAGACAAAGATACCATAGAAGCATTCAAAATAGCAGCATTTGTTTTGACATACAGAATATTATCAGTGTTAAGGAAAAAGATTAAGTAAATTAAGTTGTTTCTGGAGTCAAATCAACAGCTATTTAGACATGGAAGGAAACTTTCTTTATAGATAACTTGTTTGCAGGATGCTTACATCTCCTCCTCAAGTACCCAGTGCTAACTACCACTGCATACAGCAAAGATTTAGCTGTACTGGATCAAATCCACATACCAAAGTTGACATTCCTGAAGTCACATGCAGCTACTGCATTCAACAAAATTGTCAGACTTCATTAAATACTTTGTTTGTAACAGAAAACCTAAGAACCTGTCTTTAGCCATTTAGAATAAACTGCCTGAAGTTTGCTTCTTAAAAAACTCACGTTTGCGTACATCTGTTTGCCCTCGATTTACTGCTATACATACAGAGCACTCAAGAACAGAGATCTTATTTCCTTTTTCCCTCCTCCACAAAAGAATAAAGGAATAACTAACCTTGTCACATACTGAAAACATGTTGAGACAGCTTTAAAATCCTTCTTTGTATAAGAAGTCACCTGAAAAATCACATGCCAGAGAAGGTGGCAACCCCATAACGGCTGGGAGCTGAGAAGACGATGTGGCACAGCCCCTGCACCTATGCACTTACTGTGACAACACTTTGCATTTTGGTTTACAGCTCTCCTGAAAATAGAGGTGTATGCTTGCTGCTCCAGTGCTTAAAAGCATACTGTAAATGCATTGAGTTTTGCAGAAAAATCTCTACCCCAACTCAAGAGCCAAAGTGCCTGGCAAGGCAGGGACCGTACAGTTTCCATGCATAAAGGTCAAGTGAAGGTTTTCCCCAAGCACTCACTTTTCATTTAGCTGGTGCTCAAGATAACACCAAGAATCTTCCCAAGTTTTGAGTGAGAAGTAGACACCAGTGTTGAGCAACCACTGAAGATACAGCACACTTGAAATCCAGACAACTTTGATTCAGGCTGTTTCCAGCTGCAAAAGCCCTGACAGGGACACCCATCTAGAACAGAGCCTCAAGCAGCTTGGCAGGGGATGTTACATTAAACAGGGCAGAGACGTAAGGCATGTAAGCAGGTGGCCCTGGCCTTAACCCAGTGACAAAGACCCCCACAAAATTAAAGGGGATGTGGGTGTCCATGCAATGAGACATAGGGTCAAACCCTACATTCTCTTGGGCTACCATGCAGGCATTTGTAGCCCTCATGAGACTTCCCATAGGACCACTATGACAATCTTAAAAGAGCAAAGTCCAATTGCTTCTTCCCAGAGCAGCACCAGTACTCCTGACCTAATCTGCTGCTCATCCTCTAATCCATCCCTCCTCAAGCAGTGAAAGGATTTAAGAGCCACCCTTGAAAATGCGCCAACTCTAAGAAGCCAAACCATTTCATCCAACAGATTTGTATTTGTCAACCTGAAGAAGCTTCTCCCACCACACTTCAGCCTCTCTAAAGTAAAAAGTTACCAGGTGAGGTCTCTTCTTTCGCTGACAAATAGGGGATCAAAATACCAAGTTGAATTGCAGACAGAAGATCCTTCCTGAAGGAGGAACTGCTACCATTGTAGTTTTATGCTATACTTCATTCACTTTCAGATCTAGTAGCTCCCCTCATCTTGCACTCCATTCCTTCTTTTCATCCCATTCCAATGCTTTTGCTTTGCTAAATGTCTGGGAATGAAAACAAATCAAGAAGTCAAAAATAAGAAGACAGGTTTAGAACTTTGTGAGCAAAACAGGCAGTTTAAACAACTTGCATTTGACATTTGGTTTTGTGCACTGCAGGCTTTTTACCCTTATCCTCAGGAGATTGGACTGAGAACTCAGCTCACCCAGTTCTGCTTGTCCATCTGGGAAGAATTTGGGTGGGGGCTGGCCTCTGGAGATGCGTTTTCCACAGAAGATGTTCACCCCACAACACTGCCCAGTATCTGAGAGATGTTCTGGTAACCTGGTGTCTCACATTAGATTCTCATAATGAATGTGCCAAACTTTTCCCCTCGGTCCTTCTGCGTCATCCCTACAAGTTAGCTGCTTCCTTTGCTCTCCTTTACTAGTTTGACAGAAAAGCAGCCTTCAGCTTCTGTAGCCTTTAGAAAACAAAAACTTCATAGATCAACAGTTCAGTGTCTTTAAGAGTTTTATTGAGTAAAGACAAAATGCCTAAGAGGGAGTCCTTTCAAAAAAATAAAATTTCTTCTCCCTAGTTTAAGCAGTGGAAAGATCTCCCTTATTAGTGTTTGCTAATGAGTAAACAAAACCGGGGGGGGGGGAAGGAAAAAGTAAAAAACCTTCTGTAGGATTTAGTGGCCAAATGTCTAGCTTTCTACCACCATTCCCCACTCTTTACAAGATCATCCTGGCTCAGAATCAAACTAACCAGTTTGCAAAACTAATTTGAATTCTTAAAAGCAACTCTAATTTATTGTGTTCCTTTCTAAGGTCAAATCTATTCTGTATTCTTTTTCAAAGTTTTCCAGCATGGTAAGTACTGTAGCTGCATAATAAAAGGAAACAATTCTTATTTTATGGAAAATTTCCTTGAAAAACAAAACTCTGCACTGCTGTAGCTATTATGAATTTCAGCTTTTATAATGCACATTGGTATGCTCATTGGTTTTCACAAGAGCCTTGTACTCCTTGCAACTGCCAGACATTTTTTCTTATATATGTACAAACTTATACATATATATGTAATGCTCAGAGAAGATAAACCAATTCAAAAGATGCCAAAGTACAGCAAACTTGGGAATTGTACCTTAATACCAGTACTTTGCTAAAACTTATCTAAGTAGAACAGTAGTTGATGGACTTTGCAGGACCATGAGATAGCTCAGGCATCTTAACTGCTAAATATCAATATTAGTTTCAAGTATGGCTGCTACATTGATAAATGGAAAGCCCAGAAAAAACACCAGAAGTAATGGGAGTTTAATACATTTGGCTATACACAGGAAGCACAAACTTCAAAGTGTAGATCTAGTTCCCTTCTTTAAGAATAAGCTAAGCTGACTAGGGATGCAGAATTTCCTGCAGGCATAGAACTTAAATGCCCTGAAGGAGCATCACATCTGATTTTGGCTGCAATTTTCAGAAAAGTGAGTCAGTTGTAAACACCACAAAAATTAAATGCATACACATAATTTCATTTCCTTGAATAAACAGCTGCACAGAGCTACTAATAATAAAGTCAGTGCTGCTAAAACCTTGACACCATATTATTCCAGGGTAGAATAAAAACTCAGTTTCATGGGGGAACTATTTCCATTCTTTTCACTGGTCCATTTTTAATTTTTTTTGATGTAACGTGGGACTCTCAGGGCCATGAATCTAGCCTTACAAGGACTCAAAAAGGGAACAAATAAAATTTCTTTAGAGTAGTTCACTGTGGCAGCATTGCAAGATGTTGCAGGAATAAAGACAGTGGTTTGTTCTAACAGGATATGACAGTAGTTGCTTCCTAATGGCAGAGGCAGTCTACTGCTATTCTGGAGCATATGGAATATTATTACACTCATCTCCATGTCAAGACTCTATATTGTCTGCCCAAGGTCTTGGGACTAGAGCCATTTTGAAATTAAGTTAACTTCAATATTTGTGGCTGGATCTATACAGCAAAGCAAGACATTTTTGTCAGGCAAGGTGTTATTTTCCAAATAGCTTTTATTTTGCAGCATTTAAAGCTGTTTGCAATGTTAGAACGAATTCTGCAGGAGACAGGCTAACAGTGAAAACATGCAAGACATTTGAAAACATACAACTCACTGTACAACAATGCAGCTCACAGCCTAAAACTGGTCTCAGCTGCATTCAATATGCATTTGTTATTTACCCTGCTCTGGTTGGTCGTTTCAGAATGGGCATGAACATGCCTTCGTAGGTCTGATCTCTGGCATCTGGCTTTAGAAATAAGGTGTGACCATCTAGCTCTGATAGGCACATATTCATACATTTGTACACTGAATTTGTCAAAAATCAGACCACCCAATTTGATGGACTAACTACTGATTTTGAAACTTCCATTTCTAGAGGCTTTGGAAAATCTGGGGCTGATTTATTCTTTGAGGTGCTGGGTGACTAGAGGGCAGGCAAGCAGAAAGGTCTTTAAGTCTAAGGCACAAGACATTTGCTTTTAGTGGTGACCCATGGCAAACTCAGTCCAGAGGTTAATGGATGAAGCACAACTAATGAAGCCCTGCACCAGTTTTTATACCAGCTCTCAGACATTTAAATTCAGCAAGCTTTTGCAGTCATGCCTTTTTTTTTTTTTCACTTTTTTAAAAAAAAAAAGTTGGGAGCACTTCAAAATTCTTCTGCAGTGAAGTGTGGTGCTCAAGGAAAAGAAATCCAGCTGCAATTCTCACTCTAACAGCATGCAAGGGACACACTGAAAGCCCTCCAGGCACAGTACCCACACTAAGTCCCAGAACTCAACTGTCAAAATCCAGGCTGGATCACAGACAGGTTTCCCTGTTAGCAAATGGAATGCCAAAGAAAGGGGAATGGTTTCCTAGCCAACAGTGTTCACTAAGCCAGTGTTTACCTGGAGTCTTTTCTGACTCTTTAGAACCACTAGTGCCATACTCAGATCCAAATGCAGTCGAGCTCTATTCTGAGATTTTCCCCAGATTATTCATTATACCTAAGGCAACTTACCCTAACAAGATGGAAACAGTCCAGCCTCCCCAGAATTTACCCCCTCCCAAGAGAAACTGACAGAAGCCCTGAGTTGGGAAACCATTTCTGTTAGTGCTTACATTGCTCCTTGCTCAGGGGAGTATGTATATCAGTATCACATGCTTTCCTGAACTGGGATGGTTACTCTCAACCAGCGTGTCTCATCCTGCTTTTCCCTTCAGCAGTGCCTTTGGTTTTTGTCTTTCCCTAGTTCTGACTAATAGATCACCCAAACAGGCAGCTTTTCCACATTGGATTAAAACAGAAACTCCCACAACAGTGCTACAACCTCACTTCAAAAAAAAAAAGGCATGCAACAGGAATGACTGAAATGTGGAATAAAGCCTTAAGACCATTTTGGAGATGACATTGTTGAACAAGAGTCTCATCCCCTCTCCCTGGTATTGAGACTGATAATTTATCTAACCAAATTATGAATCACCAATATCTTTTTTGTACCAGTGTGTAATTATTCTTCAGTCAAAGCAGCTCCCTGCATTTGTGCATGAACATTTGAACACATTGACACTTCTGAAGGCAAATAGACACCAAGAGATGACATAAGCCTGTCCAATAATATACTGCTTTTCACAATAGTCACAACAAGGGAATTATAGGCTGTTATTCTGGTTTTGTTGTCTGGAATATCTTTTAACTACTTACTGTTTATTTAAAAAACTAATCCTCCATTTTAAAGATTCACAGAGCAAATAAGATGGCTTGTTTTTCTGAAAAGAAAATTGCCCTGCAGACATATATGGTCATGCAACCAGTCTGGGTGACAGCTGGTATTTAAATGGAAAATTAATTCTTCTCAGTCTGTCAAAGCAGGAACCTCATCTTCCAAAGGAAGTGTGAGATTACTTAAGACCCTGCATATCACGAAGTCACTGACAAGAAGAAGAAATGAGTGAGGTCAAACTAGATATCCTTTCCCCATGGAATCTGCAGCTTGCTTGCAAGCCCTGCTCCCCGAGGGGGCTCTGCATGGTAGCAGAGAAGTAATGCTCACGGTTACAATTGTGACAGTCCAGCAAGTCCTAGGGAGACAGTGTCTAACTGCATAATAGAGGCTCACACTGAGCTCCTGCTCACACTCACCCTGGAGTATACTTTCATAGTCTGTTTATAAGTTCTAAGACATATCTGCAAAGATGAGAGAATGGGGTTGTTAAGGGCCATGATTGCTTCTCACTAACTTATTTTACTCCAGAGCACATCTTATCCTCTGCAAGATCCCTCAGCCTGCTACTGGGGGAAGTGGGGAAGGCTGCTCAGTGAGTGCTCCCTGTTGAGTGCCTGTGAAAACCAATCATTCTATGCATGTTGCTTCACATCCCACATTCAGCTCCACTGCCTTTCCTTGTCTGCTCCTGTCCAGCAAGGACTGCCTCATACACAGCTACTGCACAGCACAGCAGGAACATGCAGGAATGAATCCTCAGCAGCTTTTGAGGAGGTCTTCCATGGTGTGTGTTCTAAAAAAGATACTCTAAATGGAATTTTTTAAATTCTTGGTCCATGTGTATATGCGATACTATACTTAGGTTCTCTATATGAGGAGTGTTTTGATAGCTGAGGCAAAACTAAGTAAAACAGTAACAGACATTACTTACAGTTTTGTTTCAGAAAGAATTAAAAGAAGAATTATTAAGAGATGTGTTGGAACAGCCTTTAGCTGAAGTACATGAATTTTGTTCTGTGTATACCCAGTGAGAGACTCACTTGTATTTCAAGAGCTGCCAAAATATATATATGATCATCTTCAAATCATAAGCCTTTATATTCCTATTGTACAGATAAATCTCCACTACTCTAGTACCTGATGTTGCCTCCATCCTCACACGGACTCACAACATGGGAAAGCACTGCCAACCAAATTAGAGACAAACATGAGGTCCAGATAAAAATAGGGCAAGCTCTTAAAACTAGTCTGCAGCCAACTTGACAGAAATGACACAAGAGGCACCTAGCAGGGCTGGGAACCAGGCAAGCATTAGGCATGCATATATTGAGGTATGTGTACTAGCACTAGCTTACACCAGCCTTCCCCTTCAGTAAAATACTCAGTTTAGTTTGCCTTCAGGCTGTATGCTTTGCCATAGTGGGACTTTCACTAGGAAAGGAGACTATGAGCACACATACACATATAGGAGGCATGCAGGTGAACACACCCAGTTTTGTAAAGACAATAGACAGCACATAGCTCTAACTTGTCAAAGGCCTGTCATGGACCATGCTGCACACTCCTGCCAAACTGATGATCTGGATGCAGATCATGGGCTCTGACTGCAGATGTTAGGAGTGCACCATTCCTAACAGATGCATAATCTGATTAAATATGAAATGCAATGATATTGTCAAAACCCATTAATCACTCTTTCAAGACACATTAATGTAGGCTTTACTGACAGCTGTGATGATTATACTGTCTCTGCAGGTACTGTTGCTCGTCAAAGTTACCCATTGGGTCTCAAAGAAGAAAAGATATTCAGCATGCAGATTATACTTAAGTGCACTGTACAGATATTTCTGTAATGAAAAGTGTCTGTATTACTTATATTCCTGCAGCTTTCTCTAGGTTATTACCTGATTTCTATGTAACCTTCCACATCTGTGCCCTCTGCAAAGATAGTGATAACTTGTCAAAAATACACAAATTCAGAAACAAACTGCAAGCATGGCAGGTACATGTATTAAAATGCGGCTCCATAGGGGATATTCTACAATCTCCTTGTGTAAGTGGGGGAAACCTACAGGTATCTGAAGCAGAAGGAAGATTAGACCAAGCACCTTGCACCTACAGACTGTATTGCATAGAAAGGACTCCCCAAGATTAGGGCCTAAATACCATAGGCAGAGCTTTTCAGAAATAAATGCTTACATCCAACCCCATGTTTAGGTAACCAAGGCTTGATTTTTAAGCTTCTTCAAATATGTGTTGACCTCCATGACAAATGCTGGTGTCTGGATCCTCTCACTAACCAACCAGTATGAAGCACGAGTTTAGGTCTTGCCACATCACAGCACTTGCTGTGTCTTCCTGTGCTTCAGTCTGTCAATGCTCCTCCAGAGAGAAGAGCTTTCCATAGTTTCTGTAGGTCCTATCTTGTTCCCCCTCCACACACTACTGTTTTTCAGAACCACCCATTTGCCTCTGTGCATATAGCTACTATTCTTGCTTAGAAATACTAGTACAGCAACTTAGATCCATCAGGTTTTAGTAAAAACCATCTCCTTGTATCCCTTCCCTGCAGCATCACCATTTTAGGATTGAGCCTGCTGCCTCTGATAGCAGGGCAGGACACTCCAAGCTTCTGATGTGCAGGCCTGGGACACAAGAGAATAACTGGTAGACTTAATAGAGTTGCTATGACAACTGAGATAGCCTCTCTTTTAACAGAGGCATCCAAATATCTGCCTTCTTGTCCTGTGAATTAAGTCTGCATGCACTCTTTTATTGTAGGTCAGTGAGTCCAAAGGAGACAAGCTGTGAATCAGTCTTACATCCATGGAAGCTTCCTTTATTCTGGTCTCCTATGCCCTTAATGCATCTACCATTATAAACCATCCACTGCCAAAGTTACCTGCACATTTATGCACAACTGGAATTTGTTTGTACATCTGACTTAAGCCTTTTCGCAGCTTTGATTCCAGCCTTGTTGTATGGCTTCTTAGACCTTTGAATTAGTGTTTTGGCTACAGTCTAAGAGAAATAGCAGCTCCCAGGGACAGTAGACATTAGGAAGATCAACAGAAGACAGATTTTGGTAATAGCTGAGGGAACAGATCCAACTGGTTGGCACAGTAAGGACATGCCCATTTACTGTTCAAGAGTTTGGCCATCACAAGCTATCCAAGGAAGAACAATGACTTGTTTATAGAAATGACCACCTGTGGTATTGGGGAAAGGGTGATAAAGACCAGAGTATGTTCACAAGGCAAAGTTTTGGCAATTTTAACAGTAACAGAGTCTAGATGCTACCAGTAAACTACCATACCAGACTTCCTCAAGATCATGCCAAATGAAAAAGCACAGAATAAGAGCAAGATGTACCAGCTCACAGCAAGGACTCATGTCCCATGACAGACAGTGGTCAGACATGGATATCTGCAAACTTAAGGGCAAAGTTATTCCCTAGCACACTGGAAGGTTGTTTCCCTTTTGTCCTGTGCTAGAGACAATAGCTCTTTTTAGTAGCCTGCAATGCCTTTTTATTCCATCAATCTGTCCAGTCACACTTTGAGCTCATATAAGCTTTCAGCACGTGCAGTGTCCTGTGGCAGGTACATCAACAGCCTAATAGCCTGTTGTGTGACAGATTACCTCCTTTAACTCATCCTGCACACCTACTAGCCACCTACTAGGTTACCATGATGCCTTGTAGCTATTGTGCTAGAAGAGGCAACATCTTACCCCTATTTCAATTCACCATATCATTCATGACTATGGACTTGTCATATCTCCAGTCATTTTTCCATTGTTATTCAGTCATTGCTCAATTATAGAAAATACTCCATTGGTTTTGTTGCTCTCATTTCCACTGTACTTTTCTTCTTCTTCACATCTCAGCCATCTTGTTGATCTAGGTCTCCATTCTGCAACTTACAGGATCAAATAGAGGATAAATTAGAAGCCTGACAGCTTCAGAGGGGATCAAGATTGGCACAGCAGTCCATCGTGTATTGTTGATCAAAGGAATACAGTTTATATTGAAACACTTTAAAGCTGGGATTTTTCCTATGTATTTGCACAGTACTTGCCTCAGCAGGGCCTTGCCTTATGTAGGACTCACAAGTGTTATTCAAGCAAATAATAAATAGCTGCAATAGGTAAAACAGTGCTAGATGGGCATTTAAGAAAAAATGAACACTTGTAGTTGCAGGCTTACAAGGATGCTAAAACAAGCATTAAGATGGTGATCAGTGAAAAAAAGAAAATGAGCATATTCTACAAAGTGACAGAGAAATGGCTTTTGACAGTGAGAGATGTCTTAGGTCAACCACAGTAGTATCTCCATATAGGTACATGTATGAACGTAACTGGCATACATGTATATCAGCACATAGCATATGAAGACAGTAGTATTTTGTATCATGTAGGTTGGAGAAAAATTATTATAAGAAACCATCTATCTGCACTGCCTCTTAATATGCAGGGCCATGAAGACCTGAAGGAGGCAGCACTATATAGTAGCATCAGAAACAGACTGAAGAGGCTTTTCTTAGGTAGAAACTGATGCACAGACAAGTTAATGGGGATCAACAACAGCCCCATTAGCCCTATGGATTAATGAGATTCACTAAAGTGAAAACTAACAAACCTTGCCATACAAAAGCCTAGCAATATTCACTTTATACTGAATTTGTTGTTTTAACTTCTGTTTGCCTATGTGATCAGAAGCAGTGTTCTGGACTGTGGTTTAAAATCACTATAGAAACTGTTACCTGACGCACTACAGCCTGAGGAATTCCTAACACCACCTCCTTGGTAAATACCTGTAATGCTGTTCCATGAAAGCACACTGAAATCTGTATGACCGAGCAACTAGAAGTATAATAAAGTCACTGAATATTAAAAAAAGGGAACAGAAACGTAGCACAACAAAAATTAGGATCTTTACTGTTTTTCCTCAGAAAGAATAGATTTTTCCATTGGGGAATATTGACAGAAATCTTCTCTTCTATGCCACAATTTGAGCTGTGGCCCTGCTTCGTGGAAATTGTTCTTGTAGAGTTTTTTTAATTATCCCTTCCCCAACTTACATCCTTGCCAGACATCTCTCCCATTAGGTTTGCTGCTACATTCCCTATATGCTCTGTTACTAATAACACAGAGGGAGCAGTTTCTGTACTTAATGTTACGTTTAACACAGAATCCCACCGGACAAGGAAGCTCTTCATCTCCCCAGCAAAGCATAATCGGTTCTACAGCCTAGATTTCTGATCAGAAATTTTATGAATAATTTTTATAAAGGGAAAGGCAGTAGAAAAAACAAAGTTAATGCAATACCAAAAGACAATTAGTTTTCAGTAGAAAGCAAAGCCTCACGATCAATAGAAATGCATTCTAAGAGCTGAAACACTTCAAAGGAACAAGTCAGTCAGTAGTCTCTTGAATAAGTATTGCTTAACAACATTATCTGGGTAGAGATTTAAACAGAAGTGTCAACATCTTATAACAAAGTAGCAATGGTACAATTCTTTGTAGAGAGTTGACCAATAGTGCTTACTCTTTTCATAGGCACCCAGCAGCCAGGAAGAACCATCTCATTTGAAACTCAGGTCTTCCTGCTTGTTCAGTGCCAGGAAGGATTTCTGCTCCCTGTAGCATCTGGATGGTGATGACTCCCTTTGTGTGAAGTAATTGCTGCTGTAAATTCAGCACTACTCTGGAGCAGCACTGGCAGCTCACAGCATCACTCAAGACATAACTTGACTCTAGGCTTCCTTAAAGGTGTTGATTGAAAGTCCCTCTTTCAGTGAATGGCTGGCTCAGAAACAGAGGGCTAGTGCAGAAGATACGTGCTTTTAGCCATCTCCCCACAAAGTCCAAGAATACTGGGAAGATGATAAAAGTGTTCATTCCATATTGAACTAGTGGAAAAAATCTTCCATTGTATTTTTTAACATTACATTCTTTACCAAGTGAGCACTTGAACTCTATGTACAGGATAGAGCATATTTTTGACCTATGGCAATAATCTGAAACAAATCTAAGGAATTACAACCATAGTCAACTCCACATACTAAAAATGTTTAGGCCCATTTCGTACTTACACTAAGACTGTCATTTAGCATTGCTGAAGTATAAGGCAACTGCTCTCCCCATCAGATCACTCAGGAGTGACTCCTCACATGAGGAGTCATGCTTGTGTTTTCAAATGAAAATGTGAATATCCCAAGTCCTATTACACCAACATGAAAAGCATAAGCTTCCCTGCCAGCTGTCACTCACCTGGAGTTACTGCCACAAGTCTGCCCTCAACTCCCTTTTGCTCTCATTAGCTGATTGTCACTCCTAAACTGGGCAGCAGAGAGAATTTGATCTCTCCTGCTTGAGGAGCTACTGGCTATTAGGAAGCACATGCAGTGCTGGTTAGGCAAGCAGTGAGCTCTCCCCTGCCTCTCCACAGGAAAGGAGGGGAATTGCAGACTGAGGAGCAACCCTGGAGACTGCAAGATTGAAAACTAAGATGGATTGATAATGCACTGCACAACCCCATGATGCTCAGAGAGTATAAGGACTTTTCTCATTACGATCCCACAAGTTTCTACTTGGCTTTCTGTCTTCAGAACTTCCACCATGAACACCAGTAGATGGAAAATACCTCATCTTGGAGGGCTGGAAGCACCACCCTCTAAGCATGGGATAAGTCTCTGATAGTGCTGTGCTAGTGTAATTTGGCAAGAGGAGTGCCTGATGGGGCAGTGAAAGCTAGGTTAAGATTTGCACTGAGCCCACTTGGATTAATGTAGCCAAACAAACCACTACAGAGCAAGCCACTACACATAGCCCAAGGCAAAATGCTGGGCAGTATATCAGAAATCTTCCCAACATGAGGAGAAAGGAGAACTGCTATTTTCGCCTAGCAGAGACAAAGCACTGATCTTTGTGTGCACATACTATTTCATACCAGAGAATAACTGAAGTTTATTAAAAGAAATAAATAGCACATTATAGTGGGCAATTAGCAGCACTGATGATTGTCATCATGCAGAGGTCTGATGAGATATCCTTTGACATGCATTGCTATTTAACAGTATGTTTTATCTTTTCTAGAAAAGTAAAAGCAGTTGTCAGAGTTGGTTTAGTCTAAGCCCCTAAGCAGTCACCTGGCTGTTACACACAGTTACACCAACTAGCACTAAACACAGATACTTTCTCTCAAGCTTTTGCAGGAATTGCATATGACAGACCTGCAGCTGCTACTTCATCTGCAGCAGTATTTCAAGGGATGGAATGAGAATATCCTAGATGTACACAAATACCTATTGACTGCCTTAAGTTGTACAATAATTGCCATGTATTTCTTGAGTATTTTCACTTGTTGATCATACAAATATTCACACCTTGCAAGTAAAGCCACTGATGCAACCCAAAACTGCTTATGGTTGAGTATAGCTTATATGGATAAAATCAGGGTGAGAGCATTCAGCATCTGTAAGCTAGAACTCTCCTGAACAAGTGTTTGCAGAAGCTCATAGTAATGTGTTACTTCTAAGCAGAGACTGGCATCCTGAAAAGCACCGTGTATAAAGTTTTAATAAGAAATACTGGCCAGAGATGGAACTGAGAATATTGAGTTGTCTACATGTAGTTGGTTAGGTAACAAATTTTAGTACCATGCTGAATTTCATGTAGAAATAATATAAATGTAAGCAATTTCATCCATTTGTTGCAATTTATAAGTCAGGACAGGAATTTGGAGCTTTCTGATCTCCATCCCAAACCAAAGTCAATAAAATTTATTGCAATGGTTAAATACAAGCACTCTTTCAGAATTTGAATCATAGTCTAACAATGTCATTTATTTGCTTGGTTATTCAAAGGGATTTTCAATGACTGTTCAATATCAAGAAACCCTCAAATATATGTAAAGTTCTCTCTCTTGTTCTTTACCTTTCTAAGTGCACAAAACCCTTCCACTGTAGAAGGTAGAGGTACAAACATATTGGAATACTGACTTCGTCCTCCATTGGGCCACTGTAGTCTTGTAAAGCACTAGAAAAAACATCTATGTGTAAGCCCTCTTGCCTTGCTGCCACCTCTGTGTGAAGACCACCAGAAATATTTTATTGCAAAATGAGGCACAACCCTAGCATGGCTCAGGATAATGGCACTGTGAATAGCACAGCTTGAAAGTGAGCCAAAGCAGACTCGGAGCTTGCCAGCCTTTTCTCAAGCATCCTTAACAGCTCAGGTGTCTGAAGGAGAAGATCATGGTAAAGCTAATTATAGGGAAAACCAGTGATAGCATCTCCCACTCTTCCCTACATCATGAAAGAGTCATTTCATTATACTAGCAGAATGACTTAGAAGCTGCAACAGCTGTTTTCCCCTGTGGAAGGATTTTATCTTTCTCCATATCAGACATTTAATGTACTTACACACCCAGTTCCAAGGACTGACATGTAACCATACTTCTTTCACATGAAGAAATACATAGGTTCCCAGTGCCTTTTATAAAATACTCCTAAGAAGTTCAGCCTGTGAATTGTAACACTGGTACTCTGGGCAGGGACCATCTCCTCATGGTACAGTAGCCAGTACCCAGTTGAGAGACGACTCAAACACTCACTATTTTAGGGTTCACTCACCCAGTTCTGAGGTGACTCATTCCAGGAGGGCAGAGTGATACAGCTCCCTCATGGACCTCAAACTCTAAAGCAAGCCTTCAGCAGCTACATCCAGCCTGAACACAGTTCACAAGCTAAAAAAGTCACCAGCTTGGATAGTTTGATTTTCATTTACCCTCCTGGAGCTCACTAGTCACTACTTGAACACCAAAGGTGAAGGAATCCAAGGCATACACCAGTTAGCTGAATCATTTCTTAGAGACAGCAAGCTCCCAACTAAACCCAGAAACCTCATGGCAGTGAACTTCTATGCACTTGCTAACATTTATTATGTCCTAGCACAGGGAGAAGGGCTGTCAGAGGAACAGGAATCAAAGTTGCAGTTAACAGATCTGTACTGGCTTGCATTTCTGCAAAAAGCCTTGTCCACAGCAGGAGGGTGATGCAAACTCCAGCAAGTTCAAGACAGAGCAATGAGAACAAGGCGGTATTTTCTTCCCACCCAGAGAAATACTGACAGGATCAAAGTACTCTACAAATCCCTGCATCTCAGAGAGGAGAACAAGAAAATCCATGAAAAGTTGAAGCTAACCTGCTTATACACCAAATCCCACTGGAAACATTTTTCTGACCATTTTAGACAAAAGCCTACTTTGAGATCAGTTTGCAACAAGCTGTAGAGGAAGAAAGGTCCTGCCACAGTCACCTGGATACAGAACTGCACAGAGCTGCTATTTCTCCACTGTGGCTTACTGAACCATGTATGGGATCTCACATTGACTGTCCATCAAATCCCAGGATTTAGGCTAACTTTCATAAAAGCATTTTATTGGCTGGATTTGAACATACCTAAAAAATATTTCAGGAAATCTGTGTAAACTATACTGATGCACAGCATGAGAAAATGATTGTATTATTATTCACCTCATATCAAGATGAATGCAAGCAAGGTTTATAACAGGAGCTATCTTTCAAATATCAAATTCAACACAACTGTCACTGAAAAACAAATGTCCCACACACCATAATACCCCCCTCACACACGTGCAATAGTTAAAATGTGCTTAAAAGCAGGACAAGAAATGGAGCAAAATCTGTGCCAGGTGTTGGCATTGGCAGAGTACAGTTCCTGGAATAAAATTGCATAAGCAGGAGAATTACTCATAGAAGATAACATGGTCTGAATTTTTATTATTCTTGAATTTGCTGAAATGCACAGCTTGTAGAGGAGAAGCCAGGCTGTTGCTATGTGTGACAATAGTGGGGAACATTGTCTGTATTTCACAGACAACATGCTGCCCCTTTCAATAGCATCAGCTCCGTATCTCCATGTAATCACTCTAGTTTAAAATTAGAACAGGAGCCTGTGGCCAGAGTTTGAACACTTCTGCAGCACTTAAACAGTCAACATTTTGGGGAAAAAAAAATGGTCAGATGTGCATTCACTATGCTAGCTGTCAGGAGGTTAATGGTGTGCCTCAAGCACAAGGCTAAATTAGGATGTGAACACCTTAATCTACAGTTGCAAATGCTGACAGCAATGGCACTTCATCAACTATTTTTGCAGTCTTATTTGCTGCATATCTCCATGATTTCTCAAGCCTGTGCCACCAACCCTCCCTCATCTCCACATAAATTAGCTAAATGACCTCTTGTAGCCTGCTCGAAATGAAAATTGTCATCTGAACGAGAAAATAGCTGTTCTAAATGTTTGCAGGGAATGGAGAGGGTGTTGAGGATTGCAGGCTTTCCTGCAATACAAAGCCTTCAAAAAAAAAATCACGTGCCAGAAATTAGTCTTGTCTGATACTCACAGCCAAGAAATTAATAATCTTCCCTGAAAAAAAGTAGATTCCTTTTTATATTTGCATTTAACATTTTTAGCTCTGTAATGCATTAGCAATGTATGGATCTTGTTTAAGAAAAAAATGTTGCTGTAGCATTGCTGGAATTTGTATTTGTTACATATGCCTTCCAACACAGATTCTGTGCCATACTGCTAAACAAAACTGACAGATAGAGGTGTCTGAATGGCCACCATAGACGCACTGATACTGTGCTCTTAAAAGCTTTACTGAAGAAACACATCAAAGATGAATGATAGAGACAGCCTCAATCTCACACTGGCACTGTTTGAATGGGGGGAGAGATACTGAAATCTGAAAATAGAAATTAAAATATTGGCCACAAGTATAACAACAGCAATTCTCTAATGTTACATGTAGCCCTGAAAAGATTAATTTAAGAACAGCAACAGAAACAAGTCAGTGACTTGACCTGCGAGTGAATAGTTTCCTCCAGGGTAATTGCCACTGAAGACATACTTACCACAGCAGATATGAGTTACAGCTCAACAGGGAAGTACCTGGTAACACCATCACAGGTCCCATGGCCCATCAGGCAGGCACAAGGGGATATCACCTTCATTCACCTGCTCTTACACAGTTGAAGATGCCAGTGGCCTCCTCCACTGCCAGGGCACAGGGCCAGCTCATGCTTAGCTCCTCAAGGCTGTGGACACCAGGGACTTTCTGACAGAGTTGCTCCCTGAGTAGTCAGGCACAGCCCATGACATTGCAAGGGATTCATCCTCCACTGGGCAGGACTTCCCATTTGTCCTTGTTGAATTACACAAGGTCCCCAGCAGCACACAGCAGCCTACCTAGGTCCCTCTGCTTGGCAGCCCTGCCCTCAGGGATATAACTGGTCCCTCTGATTAGAAATCAGCCTGCAAACTTCATGCCACTGTGCTCCATCCTCTCTTCTGGAGGATGGATAGAAAAGTCCAACAGCACACATTCTTGCACAGACCACACAGTACTCCACTTGTCACCAGCCTCCAGACAGAAGCTAAGGCATGAAGCACAATCCATCTCAGATTTAAAAGTTAGAGAGTATTGTTGAAGGGGCAACATTAGCCTTCAAGTCTTTGGTAGATAAACTGTTTGGAAACTCTAACCAAAATATCACTTCTTCCACACCTCTTGACAACTGAGAAGGTATGCCAGAGCCTCTGCTTCCTCAAGAATAAGGGAAGCTACAGAGCAGGTTGCATGGACACTGGGTTTCTCTCCAGCCAAGATGGATGTCTTCTCTGAAGAGAGACATCTGCATCTTTGCCCGGAAAATCTAAGGAAATTATACCCTACACACCGGAAGAGCCATACACGTTGCCCAAGCTGACCCTAAAGTCTGTTCTTCCTCTTTGGCAGAGTGACTTCTGCAGCCATTACACAGGGATAAATATACAGCTTCAGAATTGCCACAGAGAAATAGTGAAGAAGGAGTCTACAGCATTTTTGAGGCTTTAGAATTTTGTGCTGTATAACACTATCACCATTCACACTTTTTACATATTATAGAGCAACCCCGTAATTCTAATGCAATTTTATGCAAACTGTGTTAAGCTTCATCCCCAGCTGAGTGATAGAACCAGAGACTGAAGAAAGGAAAATACACATGTACTCAGGGTCATCTTTGTTCAGAAAGGCCATTTATACAAGGTTGTTAAACAAATACCTATCATTATGCCAGAATTTTCCCTTCAAATAATGCTTTTCCAGATTGCAATGAAATCAAACCAGAAAAAACCTTCACAGTATTCTTGCCCTGAGATCTTAAGTGCAACATGGCCCAGCAAAGATTAAAGTCTCCTATAAAGAAAAAATTCCTAGTGTAAATTCAGAGTACTCCCTACAAAAAATAATTCGGTGCTAAGATGCTCTCGCTTCTTACACACTTGCCACAGGGCTGTTACTAGCAGCTTTTGCACTGAGATCATCTGACTCATAGCAGCTCAGCTAAGGTGGCCCTGACCTCAGCCTTCACTTATCAGCAATGGTTCATGAGTCAATGAGACAGTGTCCCCAGATCCTATATGGGCTTCTGAAGAGACTGTTCTGCACAGCCACCAACTTTGTCCTCCAATTTCAGCATTTGCCTCAGATGGGCCCATGTCTCTGAGGAATACAGGCAGTGAATTCAATTGCTTCATCTATGCCCCAGAGCCTGGTCAGGTGCCTTAAGACTCACCAAAACCTCACTGGTTTCACAGATGCAGAAAAAGGGTGAGGCTTCAGAGAGGTGAAAGATTCAACTCAGCCTAAGTAGCAAGGAGTGTTATATCCAATATTTTTCAGTGTAATGGTGAGGGGGTTATTTACATTAGTTATTCAGAATGCAAACTACAGGCAAACATCCCACAGCAGATTTGCTGAGTGTTTTAGCTGCAGGAGAAATTCTCATCTCTTTGGTGATTCCAGACCAGCAAGCAGAAGATGTAAAAAGATAACTTTCATTATTATAACAGAATGTTTTTTCCATAGCAGTTGTTACCCCATTTGGAAAATAGTGCTTGATATCCTGTAATCCCTCTGCATCTGTCATTTCAGTTTATTAGTTCCCTGAGTATATTCAAAGCTGTAAATGGAGAAACTGAGCTGTACGAGTTTCAAATTGAAGATGGGAGCCAGCTGACAAAATACCATGTAGCTGTTTCAGTTTAATAATCCCACATGGACAGATGATGCATCTACTATTCCTTCAGAAGCTTATTTCACAAACTCAGTTGTCATGCAGATGATAAAATCTATTCTTTAAGGGTCAAGATTAAAGCCAAGGGAAAGTACCATGTAATTCATTGAGGAAAAATAGCGATTACTACTACCTGGAAGGTAATACCTATTTCCAATACAAAACACGCTAAATTTTATGACAGCTAACATTTTCCAAAACCTTCCTAAGCACATAAACTTTAAAAATAATTTATTTTCAGATACTACACAGAAGAGCCAAACAAGTACAGCTCAATATAACCTCAAATGTATTCCAGACTATTTAATCCAAAGAAGCAGAAACCCTAAATGAAGAGCACCATCTCACCTTCAAATCCCAAGCGGTCCAGTACCCAGAGGAGGGCTTCAGGCACCTGGTCTGACAAAACCCAAAAGTGAATGAAGAGCTTCTGCACATGCCAAATCTTCTCCAGCACAAGAAACAAGGCACCTTCTCTGTCCAACCTTCACAAGGATTCAGCATAGGTAGAACAATGCCTACATCCTCTGAAGGGTCCTGGCATGCTTCCTATAGCCAGAGAAGTGGACATATCCCCTAGGGCTTGCCAATGAGAAGTATAAATCAAGCAATGCCACCGATCTAGCAACTGCACTAGAAAACACACAGGCACTTCTATGCCATCTCTACAGCATGCCAAACAGAGCATATGTAAAAACTGGCTAATGGTCTAAAACCAGAAAAATATTATCCCAATGTGTCTCAGAATAAGTTTATAATATTTATTACTTTGAAAATTATTAATTCATACAGCTGGTGCACTTTATTTTTACTGGGAAGAAAAGGCATTTAATTTAACTCCAGCATTAAAATATACTTGTTAAATGTACCAGTAGCGCATTGTTGAAGACAAATGAATTTAAACATGAGGCTGACTCTATAAAACATCAGAATCACCCTTCCAGAGAAAAAATACTTAAAGGACATTTAGGTCTTTAAAAACAAAATTAGTCAATGACTTAAAACATCTTCTCTTGGTCACAAAATGCAATTCTCAGACTCAGCTGCATTTCCTCTATGTATGTATCTGCTAAATAGGCACAGGCCAAATAATGTTCTTCTTTTTGGTATTCCCCTCAGCTAAAGAACTGGCTAACACTCAGTTTTACATGAGGGCATTTTCTGTCTTAAGAATGGCCATGGTGAGCTAAAAGAGGTCATGGAAGCAAGCTGTGATTATCAAAGGGAAAGCCACAGGGAACCCATTAAAAACTGAATTAACAAGGCATTCTCGATTTCCTCCATAGAATTTTCTTTGAGGAAGTTTTTAAGGGATGCTCTGGATTTAGAACCTCAATAAATACATTGAAGTGTTGTAACAAACCTTCTAAAGCACAGCCTGGCACACACATTGGCATGGCACCACACCAAGGCAGGCATGTAGCACTTGCCATCAAGGAACACTACAACACAAAGCAATGCATAGAGGTCTTCAAAATCTGGACCTTGGACAATCTGTCCAGGTAAACCAAACACTGCCTTGAGCAGCAGGCCAGGGAGAATCATAGAATCATTTTTCTTGGAAAATACCGTTAAGATCATCAAGTCCAACCACTAACCTAACACTGCCAAGTCCACCATTAAACCATGTCCCTAAGCACCACATCAACACATCCTGCGAATACCTCCAGGGATGATGACTCAACCACTTCCCTGGGAAGCCTGTGCCAAAGCCTGATAACCTTTTCAGTGAAGAAATTTTTCCTAATATCCAATCTAAACTTCCCCTGGCACAACTTGGGGCCATTACCCCTTGTCCTATCACTAGTTACTCAGGAGAAGAGACCAACCCATGCCTAACTACAATCTCCTCGCAGGTGCTTGTAGAGAGTGATAAGGTCTTCCATCAGCCTCATTTTCTCCAGACTAAACAACCTTATTTCCCTCAGCTGCTCCTCATAAGATTTGTGCTCCAGACCCTTCACCAGCTTCTTTGTCCTTTTTTGGACATGCTCCAGCACTTCAATGTCTTTCTTGTAGTGAGGGGCCCAAAACTGAATACAGTCTTTGAGGTGCAGCCTCACTAAGATTGAGTACAGGGGGACAATCACTTCCCTAGTCCTGCTGGCCACACTATTTCTGATACAAATCAGGATGCTGTTGGCCTTCTTGGCCACCTGGGCACACTGCTGGCTCATGTTCAGTCAGCTGTCAAACACCACCTCCAGGTCCCTTTCTGCTACGCAGCTTTCCAGCCACTCTTCCCCAAGCCTGTAGTATCGCATATGGTTGTTATGACCCAAGTGCAGGGCCTGACACTTGGCCTTATTGAACCTCATATAATTGGCCTCAGCCCATCGATCCAGCCTCTCCAGATCCCTCTGCAGAGCCTTCCTACCCTCAGATCAATGCTTCCACCAACTCGGTATTTGTTTATGTTTAGCCTGTACCCAGGGCTAACCTGTAGCAGTTGTTCTACCACCCAATGACCCCTCCACAGCTGAGAAGGGGAATCAGGGGAAAAAAGGGAGAAGCCCCATGAGTTGAAATAGAAACAGATTTAATGAAATAAAAAAGCTGACACAATCACCAACAAAGTAAATGTAAAGTAAACAAAAGTTCTGCTCAGCCTGGTCCTTGAGATCAGCAGCAGGAACAGAAAGCCAAGAGAGAGAAGTCCCAGGAAGAGGAGGAGCTCAACCCTCACTGAGCTCCCTCCTTTTATAATGAGCATGATGAAGTGGTATGGGATACACCTGTGAGTCAGCTGCCCTGATTGGATCTCCCAGCTGACTCAGGGCTACTCATGGCCTGCCTGCATGGCTGGTCCATGGGGCTGTTCCTGGGGAACCAGGACATGTAATCTGTAAGCTTTCATGAGGATGTGATCTTCCATACAGGCTACCATCAGGCATACTTGCCTCCTACCCTGTCCCAAGGAGCTCAGTTTGAACAACAGGCCAGTAATTTGTCAGGTCTCAGCAGGGAGAGTTGGAGGCATTAATGTGGATTCTTTGTACAGTTCAGCCTTTTCCCAAAGTTAATGCACTCCACACAGACCTTTTTGAACTAGAAGGTATTGTGTTTTTAATCTAAATTCTCTGTAGAGGGACACATGCTATCAATATCTTTGAGCAACTCCCTGCTGCAGTCAGCAGGGAATTCTGCTCAGAAAAATCAATGGCACGACCAAGCCTATGGTTGTTAGTGCTTTGTTTTATATACTGTATGTTACAGCTTTTAAATGAATCCTGGCATTGATCCTTAGAAAAATTAATGAAAAATTAAATGAAAAGGAGAAAAAGATGACAAAATACTTGCTGCAGTCAAAATGCTGGTAAGGGCAAAGACAGCAACATATTGTGCTGCTAGAATATTAAATGTAGAATCTTGATCATGTCATAAAATAACTTTGCTGTAAGCCCAGCAGGAGTTTGTGGGATCTGTCTGCATCATTTGATTATTTATTTTAGGAACAGCCAAAAACACAGAGTAGGGCTAGCACTATCAGAAGTGAAGGACTACAAAAACCTGGCCAAAGGGAGGATATTCAACAGCATGTGAAAGCCTTCAAGAACATCTTTACCACTAAAAGGAAAGGGACTAGTTCTCCTAAATACTTTAAGCACTTGGACGTTACCTATTAAGCGCAAAAAACCTAGCCTAGTGCAGAAGCTTTGCCAAAATGTACCAGCCCCACTAACTACAAAAAAAAAAATATCCATTTTTACTAGTTAAGAAGCCAAACCCACCCCTCCAAGCTTTAATGGAGTTGTGATAAATTGCACCAAAGTGGATCTGGCCCAGTCCTTTCAATGCAATACTATCGAATTGCTCCTGCAACACAAGTAATCCACCAGATTTTGACATTGAAATATGATCTTCTTTAATGACACCCTCTCTTAGTAATATCTTCCAGCTTTCTCTGTTATTCATTCTGGGATTTAGATTTAATTTGGGTGCTGTTATATTGCATATACTTTCATTGTGCTCTGTTTACAAAATGATTCTTGCAATTAATTACAGTAATGAGATTATGGCTAAAAGACTTGCAGAATGCTGATTAGATAATTAATGATTGGTTGTTGTTTGTAGCATTTTATTGAATATACACTCTGGGTTGGTCTCTCCCCTTTCCTTTTTTGGTCTTTCTTGCCTGAGTTCTAATAGGTAATTGAATAAATGATTAGTGGGAAAGTAGATTACATGAATCATATTTAACTCCTCAGCACTTAGACAGGAATCCAGAGTAATATAATGTGAGGAATATAAGAAATCAATTTCTTTGGTATTTTCATTGTAGCAATTACAGGCTGAAAATAGTTTTAAACCAGACATAAGTTCAAAATTGGCAAATAGGCTGGACTTGATATAAGGAGCCTCTCTGCAGGAGCAAGTGATGTTAGAATAGTTGCCTGTTGGAGAGGACAGGCCTGATCATCCTGCAAAGGGGCTGACACAACAGAGCTTGACCATGTAACCTAGTGTGGCCAAGTCTAGAGTCAAATGGCTGACCATGGGAAAACATTTCCTTTCAGGGCCTGTGATGGAAACAAGAGATCAAGTGACCCTTTCCCAGCTCTCAGTAAGCTCCCATGAAAGCCTTCAGTCAAGTAAAAGCCCCATCTCTCTTCAGGGCCAAGCCATACCATGGATAACAACATACCACTACCATGAGCTGGGCGACCAATTGGTGTAGTCAAATTCCAGATTGACCAAAAGCCACACATCAAAATACCATTGACTTAATCTGGTTTCCTTTCAAAAGACTAGAAATAGAGGCATAAAGCCACAAAAGTGAGCACTTTATGCTTGCATGTTATGATACAATCTAGTTAGGAGAGCTCCCAGTGACTTCAACCTCAGCACTTCTGAGAGCCAGACCCCCAGATCCCCAGCAGGCATACAGAAAGTGAGGAACTGGTATTCAGGCCAGTAAAGCAAAGGTCCTCCCAGCTGTCTGCCTTTGACCAAGCCCCAGAGAAAGTCCATTCTGTATCTTAACACAAGTATGGACCTCATAGCAAAAAGCAGCCAGTATTCAGATAATTGATCAAACTTCACTTGCAAAAATTGGCCAAATGGAAGTTGCTGGGCAACCTTAACTACTGCCTTCTTGGAAGAGCAGAGCACTCTTCCACAGTTATTTGTCTTTGTTTTTTCCTCAAGTCTGACAGCTCTTTTTCAAATTTTTAATTGAAAAGGGCTTTTTTTCAGAGCTTTGGTGAAGTGTTTAGGTTTTTCTTAGCTAGCAGGAAAAAGTGAGGAAATAAAGCTAGCAGAGTCTACTTTCAGCTTCTAATGTTGCCAACCAGATGAAATACAAAATAAATCATCATGATGGACCAATATGAATATTCATGGGGACCAAGGTAACTCTGAAAAGTCATATTGACAGAGAAGGAATTACAGTAGTTTCCAACCATTCTATAGAAAAAACATCAAGCTATGATCAACCTCTAACTGTCCCACAATGACTTCCATATCTTTTGTCCCTCCAATAAGGTAACCTGTCATTCCCAGCAAAACAGGATGCACAGGACCCGACACAACATTTGAATTTGGTCCCTCAGATGCAGGCAGTTTCAATATTGTTGTGACATGTAGAAGAGGGATCTTTTCCTATAAAAAGATGCATTTTTCCTGTCCCTAATCCTGGAATAGGTCCATCTCAGAAAGTGCAGAATTTTCTCCCAAGGCTTTGGCCTGAGGTAAAAAAAAAGTCATGTCTTGCAAAGGACAAGATCATCTCAAGGCACCACCTTGTCACTCTTGTTTTCTGACCTTAAACAGTGATTGAACCACAGCTTATCATATAAAATTAGATGTAAACATTTAAATAATTATTTCCCTGCCATAGGACCTGTGCAATTAGGCCCAAAGGTGCAGACTTTTCTAAAATCCTTCTGAAGAGGGCAGAACCTGCTTGTGCTCAGCCTCCTGGGAAAATCCAGGCTTTCACATACCTGCTTCATAGGCAAAAGGTTTTGAAAGTCACACTTCAGCCCCAGGTGCTGGAAAGTAGACCATCTTGCTCACAGTTGTTCAGATGCCAGCCTCCACAAGCAAGTTGGAAACAAGCATAAGCTTTAAGAGGATGCAAAAATGAAGACTTCAGTGGTGTGCCTTTGACACAAATCAGTGTTTTACCAGTCACATGACAGATAGCCAAATTCACTCAGATAAATTGCATGCATTAACATCCATCAGAACCTGGCTATCCTGAGATCTGCATTATTCCACTACTGACTCAAACCACCCAGATTACAGCAGATGACATAGCAGCCACTTCTGAATACATTCTTACATTGATTTAATGAACGAAGATGTATTATCTTGCCTCCATCTACTACCAAAGACACAGGCCTCCACAGATAAATTCCTACAAGACAGACCTATTCACTCATGGAAGAGCAGATTAAGCTATCAGATGCCTCAGGCACATAACTTTCTCATTATCCACCTGTAGTTCTTCAACTGTCAGTTCAGCAGTTTTCCAATGAAACACAGATATCTTACAATTCATTTTCAGAAGACAAAGAAACCTAGTAAGAAAGAAAACAACCATATGAGGAGAGGTTGAGGGAACTGGGTCTATTTAGCTTGGAGAAGAGGAGGCTGAGGGGGGATCTCATTAATGCTTATAAATATCTCAAGGGCAGGTGTCAGGAAGACAGGGACAGACTCTTCTTGGTGGTGTCCAGTGACAGGACAAGGGGCAATGGGCACAAACTGGAACACAGGAGCTTCAGTCTTAACATAAGGAAACAATTCTTTACTGTGAGGGTGACAGAGCACTGGCACAGGCTGCCCAGAGAGGTTGTGGAGTCTTTGTCTCTGGAGACATTTAAAACCCATCTGGACGTGTTCCTGTGTGATCTACTCTAGGATCCTGCTCTAGCAGGGGGGTTGGACTAGATGATCTTTTGAGGTCCCTTCCAACCCCTACCACTCTGTGATTCTGTGATGGGAGAAAAGTGGCCAAGATTTCTCTCCACCCACCATCAAAAAGAAACATTACAAACTGACCATGGCAGCCATACATTTGAGGAAAGTTACATATTCGGCACAATTTTCTTCTACCCAGCATGATCATAGATAATTAGCACATATGATTGCTAAGATCAATTATAAGTCCCCGGGTAGAATCTGACTTTGCAGGAATCCCATTCAAATCAGGAGGTAAGAGGGTCACAATCTGTTCTGATTATATCATATGTTATAGATGCTTCCAATATGTTTAAGATTAAGAACTGGATTTCTACTAATACAACACAAGCTTTTTTTATAAGCTTTAGAAGCCAGTTGTCTTGGAGTAAAAATCAAAGTCTAGCAACGCTGCTAGTTTGTGTGAGCACAGTTAAAGTTGCTTAAGATGCTTTTTTTTAACCCGTGTACAGCACCTAACACCTGACCAGTCATTGCCTTAAGGTTTTAAGGGATTACCACCTATCTTGAATGAGATAAAGCATAGGAAGGATTTTATTTTATTAGAAACAAGCATGTCCTGCAGTTACACTTACACACCTGTCTGTGGCAGCTCTCAGGCTGCTGGCAGCTTGCCTGCAACCTAACGGCCATTTGTCTTGTACTCCTGCAAAGTAGTTTTTTGCATACAAGGTTTAAATGCCTTCTACATTTCTCCACTAAGAACTAGACCCCTGCAATTTAAATCATCTTCTGTAACCAAGGTCTGAATGAACTGCACAGCAAGCCAGAATTCAGTATATGTAGTTTTATTTTGAAATTTCTAGTCCTGGATAGTTTCTAGTTCTAGCTAGTCCTCATTTCATGCAATACCTGATTGCAGACTACAAGGGAAGCCACTGCCGCTTTGCAGAAGGGAGAAGCAAGATTGAGTATTAGAGCACTCCATCTCTGGCCCCTCATTCATACAATGAATTTCAAGAGTGCCATTGTCAAAAATACAGCATCTTCCCCCCCCAAAAAAAAAATCACAGCATGGACACCAAATTCATAAATATACTCGTGCCACAGAACAAAGCCTGAGCTGCAGGTAGCACAAGTTCTGTTGCACCCTCACAACAGGACCAAGGAGCTCAGCATCTCCAAGAAAGCAGCACCTTCAATCTGCACTCCTTCCCAAAGGTCACTCAGCATGTACCACCAGTTATTTCCCATCATGTCACTAATCCACAAAATAAAATTCCTGATGCAAGTGCTGATATAGTAGTTTGAGGCAATCATTACAACTTATTACATTAATAATGGACAGACACTAGGCTGTTGTATATATTAAACATGTTTTAATACTTCGGTATAGTGAGGAAACAACTTTTGTCAAAACTTTACTCTTGTTAGCACTGACCACCTTGCAAGAGAGGGCAGATCCTTCATTGCTGCAGATACAGCAAGCAAGATAGGTCAGAAAAGACACTCAGTTACAGTGGAACTCTTGATGAAGGTCCCAGAGGATAAGCTGAAACTCAAGCAGCTGCTGCACTTGACTCCTTTTCCAGCCTTAAGTATACACAGCACACACTTTGGAAAACCTGGGATTGTGGTCCCAACAGATGTACAAGCAGGTTAGGAATCCTGGCTAGCACAACCAAGTGAGCTATATCAAATGGCCTCATTCAACTTTTACATCAGCCTTAATTGAGCTTCTGCTTCTTGAGGTCAAGAACCCAAGTTCACGTTAATGTTCATTCAGTTTTTGCCTTATTGAGTCACATCTGCCATGCTAACTTGTAGCACAGTCCTGTGCAAATGATAGTATCTAACTTTACTCCAGCTCTAAGCTGTAGCTTATTTTTCTTTAAATCATGGGAAGCAAGCCAGTGACTTTTGAATTGTACCATGGTACTTCGCTCAGAAAAACTGTCAGCTTTGCAGTGGGCATTTAAGCGAGTGGCTTTTAGGGTGCATCTTGTCAGCAGTGCCAAAGCTACCTTATTTAAGTAATAATCACTCATCAAAAGCTGCCTCTTGAACAAATAGCTCAGAGAAACTAAGATTAAATACTCAAGTTTCAGTCTCCTCTTCTGCAAGAGCTTAGAAATGCAAAAACTTCAACAGGAATGACTGCCCACCTCTAAAAAAGCCTGTGGGTAAACCAAAGGCCAGTTGTTTGCTCTAGTTATGAACTTAGTTGCTGCCCACTCTGGATGCCCCTGAACTGCTAACCACAGCACACATATGGTCCAGGTTTGCTGTTGAAAGTGAGGCTCAAAATACTTTTTAACTCACCATATCCAGAATAACCTAGAGACAAAAAACAGTGCATTTAATTTCATCAGGAAGAAGACATCCTGACTTCTGCTTAAGTCAGATTTTTCACTGCAAGCAATTTCAGTCAGCCTCCATTTTGGAAAACCACATGGGTGTTTCAGTCAACCTTTGAACAATTAGAGTAAGAGTTTTAGTCCAATGAATCGTCAAACCAACATTTACCCCAGGCAAACCTCCTAAGACACAGCCAATCTCTTCTCACTTCACTGAGAAGTATATTGTACAGTTACCACTAGCTCTGCAATTTCCCTCAAGTTGGAATATATAGGTTGGAGAAAACTCATGAGCATTCTCACCATCTGAGATGAAAGTTACTGAATATTTTGCCCTGAAGCCAGGCTGCAAAGTGCTATAGAAGCAAGAGAAAATCAGAAGCTTGACAGGAGGAAATACTTGCAACTATTCCTTTTACAAAGAACCCTGTACATCACAGACACCATGATAGAAACTTCTGGTTTTCTTGGTCACAAAACAAGGAATCCAATACCACCCAAATCTCATCCCACTTCTATAAAGCAGTGAAAACATCTGTCATACATAGACATATACACCAGCCTCAATCACATTACTGCTTAACCTCCTGCTCTCTCCCAAGATGCCTCCATGCAACTTCGGTCCCCTGATGGACAGTTAAATATAATGTAAGCAGATAAAGTAGAGCCAAACACTTTCATTAAACTGAAAATCAGGACTTCAGTTGAAGAAAGTTATTCCCCATCCACATATGCCAAGCGGATGAGTCAAGTTTGTTGACAAATATCACTTCATGAATTTTTTTTATTACTAGGCCTCTGAGATGGAAATCATACTCCTTTCTCATGCTTGTATATGCTCAGGTCAAAATAAAAGAGATTGATTTAGGTGGCATCTTGATTTAGTCAGCTCTTGTGTCACCCGATGACCCCTCCCCACCAGAGAAGGGGAACAGGAAAAAGGAAAGGACTCCTGTGGGTTGAAATGGAAACCGATTTAATAAAACAGTAATAAATAACTAATACAAACTACAAAAGGTTATACTCAGCCCATAGAGTGGTTGCCAGCTGTGTGCTCTCAGCAGTGAATGCTCGGTGCCATACACTGTGAGCACCACAGTTCCAGTGAGAGCGCAACAGTCACAGCAAACAGGAGAGTCAGCTGTGGGAGCAGAACAACAGGCAAAACCCTCCAGGGATGGCAACCGTCGAGGAAAGTGAAAAGAAAACCGTCCCCAGATGGCAACCATTGAGGAAAGAGAAAAGAAAACCGTCCCCAGAAAACCTTCCAGTTTCCAGTGAGCATGACATTTATGGTATGGAATATTTCTGTTGGTCAGCTTGGGTCAGTTGCTCTGGCTTTTGCTCCTCCTAGACTTAGCACCTGGCTAGCTCAAAACTGCTAAAGACCTTGATCACTCTGGAAACCTGCATACCATAGCTAGCCACAAACCAGGTGTCTTATCAACTTTGTTCTACAGTTTTCCCGTAAAGAAAACTGATTCTATAATTCTATCCCAGGGAAACCAGGACAGGTGGTCATTTGCTACAGGACTCAGACTTCACACTCTTAGGCCATGAGGAATTTTCCAGGTCTGTGCCATGCCTGACATGACGAGCTAACTCCAAAATCGGTATTTCTTAGTTTGATTAAAAAGATACAAGTTAGACCTTAGCAGCATGCTACAGGAATTAAATGCTTATTTTTTAATTATTTGCCTGTTGACAGACCATATCTATGCTATCAGATACAGCACCAGTATGAGGAAGAAGATATCTGTAGTCCCGAGGACCAATACAAAATGGTGAGACCTTAAAAAACAAATGGCCATTACAACTCTATATTAAAGGAACATTAATCAGTCAGATTATTTTTTTCACTAGAGCAGCTTCTATAAATTAGTGTCTGACAAAATTCTTTTGTAAGAAAGACTATGGGAATGTTACCAGCAAGGAAAGTGAAACTGCCAAAGAAAAACCCAGGCATGACTTTAGCTTCTTGAAGTTAAACCTGTGAAGGGGTTGGGTTTTCCAGCACGAACAAGCACTTCCAGTGAAGAGGAGGTTTCCTCAGATGCTGCACATTACACAGCTAAAGGCAACAAAAAGCACTTTTGAGAGGTGTTACATAGCTCCCATATGTTGCCTTTTTAATTCCTTCAGATACATCCATACTTGTCTTTCCTAAGATTTAGAGAAGTTTCCATTTGGAAAGCCTTAATTTCAACTCTAAACTCTACAGATAAGGAGACAATAACTCTTCAGAAGAGTGTGAAAGTTGCTTTCTGTGCCCATCACTGCCATTTGACATGAATATGTATATTAAGCAGAAAAAGTCCACCCCTACTGTAGTAGAACCCCATATACCCTATTGTACCATTGGGGAGACAAGTATATTCATAAACCCTGCATGTGACCAAGAAAAAAGTTTCCCTACTGGAGAATTATGGACTCCATCCTTCCCATGTATAAACTCTCACCCTCCCCACCCAGGAGCACTTAACTCATGGGGCAGTATAAAGCTCCTGTCAATTACTGTTAGTATGGCACAAGTCCTTAGGGATCCCAGCTAAGGAAGTACCTTTATCACACACACTGCATCAAAAGAGCAAGGAATCAGTCTCTCGAGACTCCACAAGCCAAATGCCTCTATACACATCTAGATGGAGAACTTGACATATACAGATTAAAAATAGAATAAAGTGAAGTGAAAGGGTTAAGCTTTACTGAACAGCCTTCAAAAATGGCACACTAGTAGCAAAAGGAAAGCCCTTCAGTTGTGTGCAGCTGTATCTGTGGGAAACTTTGCACTGTTTTGTTTAGGAAAGATCATATATGAAGTCTGGGTAGCAGCCCTTGTTTTACACATCATAAAAACAAGGAAAGTGAAAGCATACAGATTATCGTCAAGAATTTAAACAGCCCTTTCAGGCTCATAAGTATGACCATATGCACCTTAAGACTCCTTGGTTCTGCATTCAAACACCAGCTCACAAATAGAACATGACTGAAGTCTCAAGGTCATATCACAATGTGACAAACAGACTGAATCGCTGCACTGTAAGTTTACAAGAGCAAAAATATACATCATGTAAATTAATCACATCAAGTGTTACTGACAGACCACATTTCTTCTGCACTCACTGTACAACCAAGTCAGTTTTCTGTAGTTTCTTGCATATGCTTAGTTTTACACACCTGAAGTAGCCTAAAACATCTCAGCAAAATTACCAACAGCATGAAGTTCAGCATATACTTAAGCAGAGAAACCAAACTTAATCAATATATTAGCTGCTGTGCATAGAAGCAGCTTGCACTGAACAGGCATATAGTTTTCACCTCTACCTGGCAGGCAAAGTTTAACTAACCCAGCTGAGACAGTGTTTTGCCAATTACTAGGCCCAGTACAAAGGACACAGCCAGTAGAAAAACAGTCCAGTGAGTAGATTCTATTGTGCATAAAGGAGTCAGTATATAGGGGATCGCTGGGGGTACAAACAAGTCAGATCACAAATAAAAGACATCAACCACAGCAACCCCAGGAATGACATAGCATGACCCATAATAGATGGAATAAACAAAGATACAAGGTATCCCATAGAAAAAATGGGAGACAACCAAGACAATGGGGTGATCACATACGATAGACGTAACCCCATGTTGCCTCCCCACAAAGCCCATGTTTGTAGGTGCCAGACCTGACTGGGATCCAGTTGCATGAGGAGCCAGGAAGTCCTTCCCCAACAAGAAACTCTGCAAAGCGCATCCACCTCACAGACAGACACTCCAACTCTTCCTGCAAGTGGTCCCAGCTTTTATGCCCAAAACAGGACACCTGGCACTCATTTACCCAATGCAGGGCACCTGGGGCTTGTTTACCCAAGGGCTTTCCCTACAAGGCCGGCTGCACCTTGGAGGAAAGCCAAAAGGCAAACTCATCCCCTCCTCTTAAAGGGCCATGGGGACCACCCATATGTCAACCTTAATTCAGAGCTTGGGGTTCAGACCCCAGCACTTCAGACAACCAGGTTTTGGACTGCCTAAGGAAGACCCTAAGTTTTACCCAATTTTAACTACTTTTCTGAAACAGAAATTATCACAGAGAGCTCCAGTAACCACCTTCTCCAGTGTCCCAGGGAAAGCAAGCTACTACTTATAAAAAATATGTATACAGGGCAAAGAGTGGCTCAGGAAGAAAAAGCTAAAATACGACTTCTTAGTGATAAACTGAGAGGACAGAAAAGTTTCTACTTCTTACTGGAGTAAGAAAAAATTTCTTCAGCTCCCAAAACTGAGAATTCTTATTCTCCACATGACATTTTAAAGACGTTCTAGTAACAGAGCTCACCTACACAGCTGAGAAGCCCCAAGCTACTCATGAACAAGAGCTGCTTATGAGAAAGGCACAATTATTTAGTTGACAAGAAAAGAAATCAGAAGGCTTAGTTCTTCATGAACTACTCCAGCATGGGTCCCGTCCACGGGGTGCAGTCCTTCAGGAACAGACTGCTCCAGCATGGATCCCCCAAAGGGTCACGAGTCCTGCGAGCAAACCTGCTCCAGCATGGGCTCCTCTCTCTATGGGACCACAGGTCCTGCCAGGAGTCTGCTCCAGTGCGGGCTCTCCATGGGGTCACAGCCTCATTCAGGCATCCACCTGCTCCTGCATGGAGTCCTCCACAGGCTGCAGGTGGATATCTGCTCCACTAACCTCCATGGGCTGCAGAAGGACAGCCTGCCTCATGGTCTTCACCACGGGCTGCAGGGGAATCTCTGCTCTGGTGCCTGGAGCACCGCCTCCCCCTCCTTCTTCACTGACCTTGGTGTCTGCAGAGCTGTTTCCCACACATGTTCTCACTCCTCTCTTTGGCTGCTGTTGCACAGCAGTTTTTTTCCCCTTCTTAAATATGTCATCACAGAAGTGCTACCACTGTCACTGACGGGCTCAGCCTTGGCCAGCAGTGGGTCTGTCTTGGAGATGCTGGCATTGGTTTTGTCAGACATAGGGGAAGCTTCTAGCTGCTTCTCACAGAAGCCATCCCTGTAGCCCCTGCCACTACTAAAACCTTGCCACACAAACTCAATATACTTGGCTTTATTTGGCGCTATGGAGGTTGTTCTGACTGTAGGCAGTGTTATGTTTAAAAACATAATTTCAATCATTTTCTTGAAAGCTTAAGTTGTTTTAGCCTAGATGCTGATCTTAATAGTGTTTTAAATGGCTCAGAATAGTTAATGATAATTAACTGGGAAAATTTTTAGTACTATTTTAACCCTCTGAAAGGATCAGTCTAAGCATGTCTAGATCTACATGGGCAAGCTGTTAAACAATTTGGTACAAAATCAGGTTTATTTTATTATGTTTGTTCTTAGAAAAAGTACTGGAGGGGCTTTAACTTCAGGTAACAGCTTCTTGCTCTATAACACACTTGTATATATGTAGCTCAATTTCTAGTTTGACCATAGTAGTAGGATAAGAAAAGTTTTCAATAGCTAGTGATACTTGTGGTTTCAGTAGTTCATGTAGCTACAGGATTTCTGGTTCTTTGATGTTTTAACATTAAATAGGATTCTTTTGGAATGCAAAAGTGAGAAGGATTGAGACTGGGCAGCTCTTGGTTGACTCCTTTCTACTTGAATAAGAATCTCACTTGTGGTACCCTAAAAATGATGATGCTTTGCCAAATGTTGTATCTCTAACCTGGCATGTCAGTGCAATGTGATTTCCAGTTTGCTGGCAGCCCGTCTTGCTCAGAGTAGTTGTAAACACTGATGCTGGTATTTTATTGGCTAATTTTACAAGCTGGCATCTGCTGTCAGCAGCTTCATGTAAACACACTCCTGCCACAGCATCTGTTCTGCTGCATATTGCCCTTACCCTAGTGCTCACATGGAGCTGGGGAGAGAGTAATAAAGCTCTCCTCTGAAAGGAGGGATCTATGGAAAAATGGGAGCTGAAGAAGGCGCTCAGATCTTCTCCTGGAACTGGACTTTTGGAAATGGACTACTTGAGTCAATTCAAAGACAGTGTTTTCTAAATGGCTTAGAAGCCTCCAATTAGAGTTCAAACCTGCTTGGTGTGTGAGCAAGCACATGCTTTCTTAATGAGAAGTCAGGATATGTCATGGTGATTAGAACAACAGATTTCTGTATAGAATGGAAGATGATTAATTTTTTGTAAATAAAACTTGACTGAGGTGGCAGGACTGACTTGCTAGCCAAATGTAATTAAGCTAAAATTGAGTTTGTGAACCCAGATACAACCTAGATGAATATGAGTATCAGGGGAGAACAGACCCCAGCCTAAGAGGGGACTGTTGTGCAAGGAGCTAGGCATATACATAGAGACAAACCTTTGGTCTCAAGGGTGAAGATAAGGTAACTATGACCTGCAGTTTGCCAATGAACTACCAAGCTATTTAAGTAGGGAAGACTTGACTAAGACCAGAGCAAGTAAGTGGCAATGCCACAGAAAGTCCAGTTTGCTTTGGTGTCAGGCCAAAGAAAGAACAGACCTAGGTAAAAACTGAATTGCTTTAAATGTAGTATATTATAAGGTATTACCATGTTTAAGTGATCCTATGCATCTCCTACTGCTTCTAAGCACTGTAAATTTGTTTGACTGTCTAGCATTTTTTCTGTGGTTATCACCATTAGCTTTTCTTCCAGTAGAGCACTGAGGGCTGATTCAGACAGGTACAGTAGAAAAAGAAACAACAGAAGTTGGCCTTGTATGTGTGTAGGGAAGTGTTGAGGTTTATTGGTTTTCGAATTTCATGTAAGGTCTTGGATCAGTCCTAGGAAAAAGGTCAATTGCAGAGTGGAGAGAGCTGTATTGCTTTATAAACATGGCCGAAGAAGTAGGGGTCTTTTCTCCCATGTTCAACAGTGCCCAAGTGAGATTTTATGACCGGTGTAGCTCTCCTGTCAAGATTAGGATTTTTTTTCTGCTCATTATGTTTTTCTGCCACCAGTGTGCATGGGGGGATGACACCCAAATAGTGAGAAAGTAGTTCTTCATCTAAAAATGAACTAAGTCTGCTCTGTTCTGGAGGTTTGAGCAGACTTGCAGCAACGTCTTCTTTGTGGATGCTGACATGATGTAAGTGTGCTCTCACCTTCCAGATTACAGGCTAACTCAGACCCAGAGCAGCCACCTGACTTGCAGGTGCCCAGTTCCTGGAGTGGTGGCTGTGAAGAGGGTTAATGGGCCAGAGTTTGCTGTAAATGACATTGAGGAGAGCTTGGTACAGTGCAAATGAATTCACAACACCCATCAGCAACAAAGCAGCAGAGAATAGAAGTGTCAACTGCTACCCTATGCCATGATCAGCCCCCTTGCACAGTATTTTAGAATAGAATAGACTATTTCAGTTGGAAAGGACCTACAAGGATCATCTAGTCCCTACTGCCTGACCAATTCAGCACTAATGAAGTTGAAGCATGTTAAGGGCATTGTCTAAATGCTTCTTTAACACTGACAGGCTTGGAGAATCAACCACCTTGCTAGGAAGCTGAAGTGCTGGGGTCTGAACCCCAAGCCCTGAATTAAGGTTGACATATTAAGGGTGGTCCCCATGGCCCTTTAAGAGGAGGGGATGAGTTTGCCTTTTGGCTTTCCTCCAAGGTGCAGCCGGCCTTGTAAGGAAAGCCCTTGGGTAAACAAGCCCCAGGTGCCCTGCATTGGGTAAATGAGTGCCAGGTGTCCTGCTTTGGGCATAAAAGCTGGGCCCACTTGCAGGAAGAGTTGGAGGGTCTGTCTGTGGAGTGGATGCACTTCACAGAGATTCCTGTTGGGGAAGGACTTCCTGGCTCCTCATGCAACTGGATCCCAGTCAGGTCTGGCACTTACAAACATGGGCTTTGTGGGGAGGCAACATGGGGTTACGTCTATCGTATGTGATCACCCTATTGTCTTGGTTGTCTCCCATTTTCTCCATGAGTTACCTTGTGTCTTTGTTTGTTCCATCTATTATGGGTCATGCTATGTCATTACTGGGGTTGATATCTATTATTTGTGATCTCTCTGACTTGTTTGTACCCCCAGTGATCCCCTATATACTGACTCCTTTATGTGCAATAGAATCTACTTACTGGACTGTTTTTCTGCTGCTGGCTGTGTCCTTTGTACTGGGCCTAGTAGCTGGCAAAACAGAAGCCTGTTCCAGTGTTTGACCACCCTCTCGGTAAAGAAATACTTCCCAATACCCTGTCTAAACCTTCCCTGGTGCAGCTGTTCCCAGGTGTCTTGTCACTGGAAACCAGGCAGAAGACCTCAGCATCTCCCTCTCCAGTACCCATTCTCAAGAAGCTATAGAGAGCAATGAGGTCACCCCTCAGTCTTCTGTCTAAACTAGACCAGGCCAAAGTCCTCAGCTACTCTTCATAGGACATGCCTTCCCGCCCTTTCACCAGCTTTGTTGCCCTCCTCTGGATGCATTCAAGGACCTTCATGTCCTTCTTAAAATGTGGGGTGCAGAACTGCACACAGTGCTCAAGGTGAGGCTGTGGCAACACTAAATACAGCAGGATAATCACCTCTCATTATGCTGTGTTTGATGCACCCTGGGATGTGGTTTGCCCTCTTGGCTGCAGGGCACACTGGTGACTCCTACTGAGCCTCCTGTCAACCAGCACACCCAGATCTTTTTCTGCAGGGCTGCTCTCCAGCTGCCCAGTCTCAATTTATACCTGTGCCCAGTATTACTCTGTATTAGATGCAGAATCCATCACTTTGACTTTCAGCAACCCCTACTGCTCTGTGACTCTGTGGCTCTAAAATTGAACCCCAAGGATCTTGCTAGTGACTGGTTGCCAGCCAGATGTAGCCCCATTCATTACAACCCTTTGATCTCTGTCTTGCAGACAGTTCTTCACCCAGCACACTGTGGACCTGCTCATCCCACAGTTGAATAAGTTCTCCAGAAGAATGCTGTGAGGGACAGTATCAAAAGCCTTAATAAAATCCAGAAAAACTATCATCTCCTTCCCTTTACCCACTAGGTGGGTGACCTTATCACAGAAGTATATCAAATTAGTTAAACAGGAATTTCCTTTTGCAAACCCATGTTGACTGTGCCTGATGATGGCATTATTCTTTAAATGCCTTTCACTAGCACTCACTATAATCATCTCCATAATTTTTCCAGGAACTGAAATCAGACTCACACGTCTGTATGTAGTTCCCTGGGTCCTTGCTCACACCCTTTTTGTAGACTGGAATAACACTGGCTAGCTTCCAGTCAGTAGGGACTTCCCAGGCTCCCAAGACCTTTGGTAGATGATTGAGCTGGGTACTGCCATAACATCTGCTAGCTCCTTTAGTACTCTGGTATGAATCCCATCAGACACCATGGACTTGTGAACATTCAATTAATACAGCTAGTCCTTTAAAATTTTGGTGTCCACAAAAGGAAAGTCACTGTTCCCACACTTATGGTATGCCAATGCAGGGGACCAGGAAGTCCAAGGTCTATCAGTGTTATTAGAGACTGAAGAAAAAAAATGCATTGAATGTCTCTTCTTTTTCTTCATCCCTATTAGTCAAGTGACCATCTTCAACACATATTGGTCCCATGTTTACTTTAGACCTCCACTTGCTATTAACATACTTAAAAAATCCCTTCTTGTTATCTGAAACAACACTGGCTAGTTTCAACTCTAATTGAGCTTTGGCCTTTCGTGTCCCCCCTGCATATATGAACCACAACTCTGTAATCTTCCTGCGAAGCCTGTCTTTGCTTCCAAAGACAGTACAATTTATTTTTCTCTTTGAGCTCCATGAGGAGTTCCCTGTTCAGCCAAGTTAGTCTTCTGCCCCACTTGTTTGACTTATAACACAAAGGGTTTGCCTGCTCCTGTGCTTCTAAAAGGTGGTTCTTAAAGACTGACCAGCACTTGTGGACTCCTAAGCCCTCAAAAGCAGATTCCTAGAGTACTCTGCTAAATAGTTCCCTGGATAGCTTAAAGTTCATTCTCCTGAAGTCCAGGGCAGCAACTTTGCTGTTCTTTTTTCTCATTACACTGAAAATTTTAAACTCAACCATTTCATGATCACTGTGGCCAAGACTACCACTTTATCATCACATCCCCCTCGAGTCCTTCTCTATTCACAAACAGCAAGTCTAGAAGGGCATCTTTCTTAATTGGCTCACTGAGTACCTGTGGCAAGAAGTTATCTCCTATGAATGCTAAGAATTTCCAAGACCTGCTCATCTCAGCAGTATGATATTCCTAGCTGATGTCTGGGAAGTTGAAATCTTCCGTAAGTTCAACGGCTACCAATCCAGAAATTTCTCCTAATTGCCTATGGAATAACTCATCAGCACTTACATCCTGGCAGGGCGATTAGTAGTAGACAACCACTACATCTCCTTTGTTTTCCATCCCCCTAATCCTCACCCAGAGGCTCTGAACCACATCATCACTAACTGTAAGGGCTGTACTATCAAGCCTCTCCCTTACCCATAGTGCGATACCTCCACCTCACCTCTGCCTATCTCTCCTGAACAGCCTGTAGCTCTCCATCCTAGCACTCTAATCAGAGGACTCGTTCCACCAAGTCTCAATAATACGAATGATACTGTAACTCTGGGAGCTGCCCAGTGTTTCTAGTTCATCCTGTTTGTTTCTCATACTGCGTGTGTTGGTGTACAAGCATTTCAGATAGGCTGCTGAGCCCTTCGTGCTCCCAGGAGCAGTGTAAATGTTCCCACTAGCACTGCCACTCTCAGGCAATGCCATGCCAACATTCTTCCCAGGGCTCTGCAGTCTCTTTTGATTGACCTCAGACTTTTTGTTGAGATATCATTAGTACCCATGTGAAAAAGCAGGAATGGATAGTAGCCTGAAGGTTGTACTAGGCTCTTCAGTCTTCTGGTGATATCCCTAATTCAGGGCCCAGTGAGGCACCAAACTTCCCTGAAAAGTAGCTTTGGTCTGAAAATGGGTGCTTCTGTTCCACACAGAAGGGAATCCCCAATGACCTTAATTTGTCATTGTTTCTTTTCAGAACTGGTCTTAACGAAAGTTTTGTTGCAAGACATTGGTCTTTCTGGCCTTGGCAAGACTGCTTGCGCAGGTTCCTCCTCTTTCTCGTTATGTGTTTTGTCTGCTGTACCCAGGGCCTTGTACCTGTTCTGTAAGAGTATCTTTAGTAAATATTCATCCTCTGTGCAGATGCTTTTGCTGGCCAGGAGATGATGCTTGGTGAGAATCCCTGTCTCTCTCCTGGATGTTTACCTATAGATCTGAGGTGCTCATATTTTCTGTATAAAAGGGCCTTTCAGTTAAGGGACTTGTCCAGAAATGAGGGACTATGGATTTGATGCTTCCCTCAAATCACACATGTCCTGGTTCCCCAGGCACAGTCCCATGGGCCAGCCATGCAGGCAGGCCATGAGTAGCCCTGAGTCAGCTGGGAGATCCAATTGCTGGTGAAATGTAGACAACACAGAAAGCTTATTTAGGGTTGAAGTGTTTGTTTGGCATGGAATAATTCTATCTGAATTGGTCCAGAAAGATGAAACATATAAATGACTGGTCAAGTGTTAGGTTAGCAAGACAGGGGGTAGATTTGCATCTCTTCCTGACTGGACTCTTCCCTCTCCTGTAAATGCTTGTTTACCTTTTTCTATTCTGTAGGAAGAGTCATGTTTGTCACAACTTGTTTTTTAGTGTTGAAGTGGTTCTGAGTATGTGCAGAAATAATATGTAGTCCCACAAAAATATCATATCAGGGTTTAATTTAATGTTGCATAGAGATGTGTAAGGGGTTTGGGTACTGTGAATACAAAATGGAAGCGAAAATACTGATTCTTGATTTAACTACTTTAAATACATTGATCTGCAGAGGACAATGTGTGTTTAAATGGGGTATATTTTAAGATGGTTATTGTTCAGTGACTCTTGTATGTGGATAATGCATTGACCAAAAGCCATACTAAGGGTGAGTTTTCAGTAAATTTTTATGTAAATGGCCTGATAATGACTTCTGTTCACCTACTTATTATATTATTCACTTTTCTATGTAGCTTCACTATCTAAAGGAGCTATGCAATCAGTGCATCTGTAATGGTTTTATTAAAGTTTAAATGTTTATACCAGGCTCAATATTTCCTGAAGTAAATGTCTTTGGGTGACTATTGCACTCTGGGTAAAATGTCTATTACATGCCCTAGACCAGAGACCCATTACAAGTTCACATTACCAAGTATTCTGCTCTAGGCTATAGCTGTAATCTGATTGCCACTCCTTTCTCGACTTGCTGTGTGTGTGCCTCCACCTCCTTCACCTCCTGATTGAATGAAATTGTAATCACCTACTCTTCTGCTTAGCTGGGGGCAGAATTAAATGCAGAAAACAGAGGAAGCCAAAAGTGCCTGGGAGTGTACATGTGGGAAGGCAGAACCTACCAAAGGGTGGACCGAGTGGAGATTAAGCAAAGGTGCCACACCCCAGAATATTTTGCAAGAGACAGAAGGGGGAATGAAGTTTAGAGAGCCAGGAAGAGAAACTATAAAAGGAGAAATAACTGGTAATGAGCTGCCAGTTCTCATTTATAGCCATGTCATGATGCATATGCTGTGTTTACACCCCAGTACTGCCCAGTACACTGGTAATACTTCAGTGAAATCTGTGAGGAATACAAACACAATGAGCATACAGGGATGAGGTTAGGAAAGCCAAAGTCCAACTGGAGATGGATCTGGCAAGGGATGTCAAAGGTAACAAGGGGGCTTCTATGAGGAGGCACTAGACAAGTAGGCATGGCCAATCGTTATGTTAAGAGGCAGTTCTGCTTGGAAGAGAAGGTAAAGGGTGTCTGGTAAGGAAAGGAGTGGACTCAGAACAACAGAAAGGTAAAGTAAGGCACGCCAGTGATTGCAAGCATGGGATTCGGCTCACCTGGTTCCCAGGATACTGCTTGGGTTAAAACACACTGCCAACGAACAATAATGCAAAAATACCTCTTTGACAGTCACAGTGCAAGAGCCAGGCTGGTGTTCCTCTTCAGCCCTCACCTCAGGTGTAATGCTGACATATGTCTTTCTAAACAGGATTTTACTTGCACCTCATTTGGGACCCTGTCACTGAACATTGAATAACTGATAGCTTCCTCAGGATGACTCAGGTGTCTGTGTCAGAAGCAAAGCATATCAATGCACGTGAGTCCTCTAGCTTGATTGCAATAACACTTGGTTCCTCCAGCTCTTCTGGTATGGAAGGAACAGGTTTTCTTAGTAATGAGAAGTCTGTCTGGAAGGCTTGCCTCTATGGTAGCTAGATTCTCAGTTTGGGAAGTTTGTGTACAAAGGGTGGCTGCTGGATTTTTTTGCCTTTCCATTTTTCAAAATCTAGTACAGGTAAGCTTTTTTTGAGTAGTATTTTGTTTGTAACTCTTGGATGGTATAGAGGAAGAAACACTGAAAGCTAAGAGTGACAGTAGGAAACACATGGATTGTATGTCACTGGGCAATATTTGTGTCAGAATTTGTTACATGAGGCAATATATTCTAGAAAGCTGGCCCTGATCCTATTTTGTCACTCTGTTGTTTAAACATTACTTAACAAAACACATTCCAAAAAAATATTTATACTTGCTGAAGCACTCCTCTGAGTAGACCCTGGAGTTTTGCAAGCTAAGTATTTGAGTTTGGAACACAAGGTCTACCTAAAGGCACAACTTGAACACTGTAAAGGAAGGAGAGAAAGAAATACAGTCCTGCATTTCAAAAACAGTTGCAATTAGCTGATGGAGAGGACTCAAAGGCTATAGCTGTGATCCAGATGCCATCTCACAAGAACATAAATGAATGTGTTGGCAGTTGAAATTGCTAAGCATTTGCAAGTATTTGAGATATGAAGTGACTGACAATGAGGTGATTTATTTAGGAAGTCATTAGGTGTAGGTTGAAATACAGAAGTCAGTATCAAACAGCCCTGCTTGGAGGAGTGAGGTGAGATGAAATGGATTTGCTTTCCTCGAACAAGAGGAATAGACACAGTTGGCCTCTGTGTGGAATACAGGGTAGTAGCTTGAGTTAATGAAACTAGTCTGCCTATAATCAAAGAAATTCAGGGTAGCCATCCAGACTGCCCTTAGAAATTAAAGAAGACATTATTGACCTTATGTAACATAGTTCAGAAAGGAAGTGAGTTCTGGACAGTATGTAGATGATTAATGTACTTCACTATTAAATGATACATTAATATAGTGATTTTCATCATTATATCCATTATTATGTTTGTACCTTGAAAGAATGTGCATTTAATGAGTGAAGTGCTGAATGTGAACCTTTGAACTACAGTAATGTCCACACTTTCTACCGTAGATCCTGATCCAAAATGACATGCTGGAAAAGGAGAAGTGAGAATGGAAAGGAAATGGATGCTCTAATAGCTTTTGAGCTTGATTCAGGTCTGCCACACCTTCTGTGTGACCTTGAGCAAGTTAGTCAAGGGCTAGGTTTTCACAAAGCACTCTGGTACTTGCAAATGTGCCCAAGTCACTTCCCTCAGCTTGTGCAGTGTCTGCTAAAGCTCCTGACTGAATGTCTTGAGGAGATAAGCCAGTTTATCTTAATATCTGTTGATTCTTATTCTGATACAGGAGTAAAGATAACTTCATTAATATTTAGAGAACATTGACCCTGATCTAGAGAAGCCATAATCAATTCAGGAATTTTTATCTGGGTTTTTAACATCTCCTTTGCTTCTGTCTACCTGTGCTGGAGTAGTAACGATCCTCTTCCTCACAGGGGTGAGTTGGGAAGATGGATTCAAGAGCATGACATGCTGAGCTATTGCAGTTAGTGGATACATGTAAATAGCTTACAATGAGAAAAGTGGAAGTGAGTCCATTATTAAATTTATACAGGGCTAACAATGTAATCAAATTAGCCTTTGCACTTTCTCTTGTGCTCCACTTTCTGCATTAGAAAATCTCCATAAATCTCTGTAAAGCCATTTCATTTCTCCCTTTTAATGCTCTTTTCAGGCATGATGCAAAGAAACACCTCAATACTTCCTAAGTAGTGGGTGGGCTGCAAGTACTGCCAGCTGCATCTTCTGCTGCTTTTGGTGCTCACAAGTATGTACTTCTATGTCTGACCTGAACTAGTTTGCTGATCAGTCTAATCCAGACTGGCATGTGAAGTGATACACATTGAGCGCCCTGGGCCAGAGACCATAGCTTTGCTTGCAAAGGGACAGTGGGTTTTTAATTCCTGGGATCTGGCTCCATGAGGTCACTTACAGGACAGTGAGAGAGGGAGTAGTGACACAGCATTTGCAAATGGGAGAGTGTGCTGCTAGGTCAGGGGCCTTTGGAAGAACTGTTATCAGGAGCAAGGGCTGGTGATGAAATGCTCCAAAATAAAATGCCAGGCTGAAATGTCATGCTTTCTCTAAGCCTCCTCTGATTGAAACAAATATTCACGTATTTTTCCCATGGATTTTCATGGCTTTGGATCTAATTTCAGGCTGTAAATGAAGTGAGCAGATTTTCCTAAATGCACAGTTGCCAGTACCTCCTGTGTTTTGTGGGGGTGGCAAAAGACAAATTGTTGCTGAGACCATACAAGTGGCTGGGTTGTGAACTTGAACAGGCAATGTTTTATTTACCACTTGCTCATTTTTCTTCATGCAAATACCGGTTCGTTGGTTAACATGCTTTCTCTGCACTGCAGCACGAAGATTTCAACAGTGACTGAAGGGCAGAATCACTGGTATACCTCGTCTGGCCAAGGGGTGGCCCACCTGCACTTGATGTTTAACTTTCCTGTCCCCACTGGCTCTTGGTAAAGACCCTCCTGTTCTCTGCTGGGGCTCCAACTATTGCTTTCTGCAGCCCTACACAGGCTGCTGTGGTGTTTGTTGAACACAGCCATTTTGTGTTAAAATTGTGGTTGTTTTCATGGTACAAATCCAAATATATCTGCTAAGCAAAGCTGCTTAGCTGCTCCCAGATTGCTTTTGCTTTTAATTTGCATTTAGTTTTTGAATAGAAGGTAATTCTTCTGTTTCAAAGGGCATGTGGGGAAAAAACAAAAACTAATTACCACATTTCATGAGGGTATTCCTTAAAGGTGTCGTCTTCTCTGACTCTTTTGAAAGAAAGGGACTTTTCAAAGGAAAATGGAAGTGCTTATATGCCTAACTAAACAGTTTGTTGCACTACAGTGGGGCTTCTATTCCATTAACACAATGAAGACATGGCTTTAGTGGGACTCTTTAAATTTAAAGTATGAAATTGAATCTTTTCTTAGATGGTGGTCCTGTTGAGTACGGAGATGCAATAAGTATTATTCCCTTATATTTTGGTAAAGGATAATGACTGGAACTGGAATGGAACCGGTTGGCAGGTTTTGATTCTGGAAATAATCTGAAGGATAGACTCATTTATTGTTCCAGTCTGTCCTGTTGATGATAGGATAAACAGCATGCTAATGAAATGAATTGGCAATGCAGAATTAGAAGCCAGTCAGAACACAGACATTACATGGAGGGAACTATGTACATGGGAGAGAAATTAAATTAAACTTGGAAAAATGAGCTTTTGCATATGTAAGTGAAATAATCTGAAATGCACTAACTCAAAAGATGTCTGGTTTAATAAATAGTTTAAATATGCATAATAGCTGACAGCAAATTAGATATGAAGTGGCAGGTTACACAGAGCAAAGCTGTCATTTCAGTTTCAGACATTATATGCAAAAGCATTTTAGAGACAGTTTGTTATGGCTTTAGTATGATTACACTTCTGGACAAACTGTTATGAGGAAGATGTTGGGAAAACTGGAGGGAGTTTGGAGTATAACAGCATTACTAACACTCTACATGAATGACTCATGAGAAAAACATAGAAAGGATGAAATACAGACCTTAACTGAGTGACGATTAAGAGGGAATACTGTTTGCATAGGTGAAAAGGCATAAATGTAAGGGGCAGAAATGAGTTAATGAGCTGCAAAAAGAAAAATTTGAAACTAACAAAAAATACAGGCTGGATATGGGGAGAAATGGCATGAGCCTGAGACGGTTTAGCCCCCTGAATATAAACCTGCACCTGATGATTTTTTACATTGAATTTACTCCAAGCTATAAAAGATATACTCTTTGGTGGGAGATAGGAAGGATTCCATCAGATTATCCAGCTTCTCTCTGATCACCCATCAAAGCTACTAAGAATGCATTTTACTAAAATCTCTGTCCTCTCTTTAAGAGTCCACTGGGTGCACTGATGAGACGAAAGGCAGGAGAGAAATGCCTGCTGCAGATTACTAGTAAAATTGGTGTCAAAACCACGAGGAGAGCTGTAGAAATCTGAGCCGCACCAATAAGATCCACTGGACAGTGCATAAAGTTGCAATACCCTCAATTTGGGGATAAGGCAATAACCAATAACCCTTTTATAAGACTGTATTTTAGTTTTTTATCAGTTCTCAATGATGTCCTAGGAGATGAAGTTGGGACACTCTGCCTGTGCCACAGCCAGGGAGGAGAACAAACCCATGTCTTGGAATAAGAGCTGGTTTTCTGCATGGAAAAAAGGCAGCTAGGATGAAACCTAGAGCATGGTGGCTATCCTTAAATAGTTTATGAATCATATGAAGCTCATCTCAATGTTTTGTAGAAAATTAAGATATCACTAGCATATCATCTGAAATGCCTCTAAATTATAAACTTGGCAGTCCAAACAGCAGTTAATGACTGTCAAATAGCAGCTGAAAATCAGAAGCAAACAACAATTTGACATGAGATTGTGATAAGAGACTTGTCTAACTACAGCTGTTTTGCCCCTCAGCCAGCAGAGGCTCCTATCCAGCTTGGCATTTTACTTGTTCTTTGCCATCTGATCCTTGTTACTATGCTAGCAAGGTGCTGTTTCGGATGATGTTTTCCTTTATTACCCTGATTTCTGAGTGGCAAAACCTACCACTGCTTCTACAGATGGCAAATCCCTAGAAATGAGTACACCACATGTGGTGCTACTCCTATCTTAAATCTGATGCAGGGCTGGGATCAGATGTTCTCAGCTGTGATTTATCCCAGCTGAGGATCTGGCCATGCAGCTTTATGTAGGGGTGGTCTGAAGGCAAACCTTAGGGCCTTTTGAACTACAGACACGTAGGATATCTGAATAGTGAAGATCTGATGCACTGCTGTAAACAGATGCATGCCGTGCTTTTCATTTGGCTGGCAACTTTACTGATATACCTCATGTAGTAAAGCAAAGCCCCTTCCTTGTCCTCCTGGTGGCAGTAAAAATGTTGACTAGCTCGAGGTAGAAAATCCTCTTGCAAAAGTAGCAAATGCTTTTGAAAATAATATGCATGTACAGCCCAGGACTATGTTTATATTTTGGCAGTAGCTGAGGTTTGTATATGTTGTGAGGGCATAGATAAACACATTGTCCAGCTACTCAGGAATAAAAAATGAGCAATGGTGAGGTAGTGAGCTGTTTTATCTGCAGTTCCTCGGTTGAAGACTACTTGTCTTCTTAAAACTGGCTTTGGGGATTTTGTAGTGTTAATTGCAACTTGTTTGCAGTCCTGGTCCTGAGCCTGGCCCCCCTGGAGTGAGAGCCTTGTGCAGGTGCTCAGCCGTTAGTTACTGCTTTTATAATATAAATGAACAGGCCAGAATCTTGGCAATGAGGTGAAACGGAGGAGGCAGCACCAGGTGAATAGAGTTTTGGTCAGTCATGACCTGCTGTGTGTGCACCTGCAAGGCTGGGTGTTTTGTCTTTATTGGCTTATCTGGAGGCAGTCTCCTCAAGGGAGGAACTGACGTGGGCGAATAAGTCTCTGTGAATTCTCATACTTTTGGGGTTTTTTTGTTTATTTGTTTCAGGAAGATAAAGTGGGTGAACTATGGCTCAGAGGGGTAAAAAATCACAGAATTATAAAATGGTTTGGGTCAGAAAGGACCTCAAAGGTTACCTAGTTCTAACCTCCCTGTCATGGGCAGGGACACCTCCCACTAGACCAGGTTGCTCAAGACCTCATCCAGCCTGGCCTTGAACACTCCCAGGGATGGGGCATCCACAACTTTTCTGGGCAACCTGTGCCAGTGTCTCACCACCCTCATGGTAAAGAATTCTTCCTAATGTCTAATCTAAATCTCCCCTCTTCCAGTTTAAAGCCACTGCCCCTCATCCTATCACTACATAGGAAAAAAAAAAAAGTAAAAAGTCCCTCTCCAGCTTTCTTGTAGGCCCCTTCAGGTACTGGAAGGCTGATGTTAGGTCCCCCTGCAGCCTTCTCTTCTCCAGGCTGAAAAGCCCCAATGCCTACAGTCTGACTTCATAAGAGAGGTGCTCCAGCCCTCTGATGATCTTCATAGCCCTCCTCCGGACTTGCTCCAACAGCTCAATGTCCTTATGTTGGGGGCTCCAGAGCTGAACACAGCACTGCAGGTGGGGTCTCACAGAGGGGAAGAATCACTTCCTTCGACCTGCTGGCCACGCTTCTCTTGATGCAGCCCAGGATATGGTTGGCTTTCTGGGCTGCAAACGCATGTTGTCGGCTCATGTCAAGGTTCTCCTTAACCAGCACCCCCAAGCCCTTCTCCTCAGAGCTGCTCCCAATCCATTGTCTGCCCAGCCTGTGTTTGTGCTTGGGATTGCCCCAACCCTTGCACTTTTGAACTTCATGAGGCTGGCATGGGAATGCCTGTCCAGGTCCCTGTGGATGTTACCCCTCCCCTCCAGCGTGTTGACCGCACTGGACAGCTCGGTGTTGTCAGTAAACTTGCTGAGGGTGCCCTCGATCCCACTGTCCGTGTGGGATGCAGATGTCAAACAGCTCTGGTCGCAGTACCGACCTTAGTGAAAACTTACACGAAAGTAGCTGTCAGCGCTGGATTCAGAACTGCCCTGGTGGTAAAATACCCTTGGAAAATCACCTTTCTAGCGGCTCCAGCACAGAGTTTTCGCTTCCTTAGCTGGGGACAAGCCTTCCTCCCAGGCTTGTCCGGTACCGCGGGCTACAGCGGGCGGTGGGTGGGCGGGACGTTTTCGGGACTGTGTCCCGTGGCAGCCGCGGGGAGCACCGGGGCCCGAGGGGCACCTCGCAGCGACAGCGCCTCCACCCGCACTCCCTCGCGGGCGGAGCGGCTCTGGGGCGGGGGGTTCGGCAGTGCAGCCATTTTCGGTGCGGTCCCCACTGCCCCTGAGGCGCTGCGGCCCCTCTCCCCCCCGCCACGGGATGGCAGCGACAGCGCCGGGTCCGCCCCGTCGGGGGCGTCTCCGCGGCGGCGCGGGGCCGCCTCCCCCATCCCCGCCCCCCGGCTCCCCAGTCGCGCCAGCGGCTGGACCGGAGCGGAGTCAAGCTGCAAGTCCGCCCTGTCCCGTCCTGAGCCCACCCGAGCGGGCAGCGCCGGGAGGGAGCCGCCGCCCCATGCGCTGAGGGGCGGCGGGATGGGGCCGCGGGGTGGTGGCGGCTGGGCCGGCCGCGCCGGGGCGCCGGCTCCCGGCTGGACGTGCCTCCTGCCGTTGCTGCTCTGCGCCGCTCTCCGAAGCCTGCTGGCCAGCCCCGGCAGCGAGGGTGAGCGGGGACAGGGCAGCCGGGCCGTCCGGGTAGCGCCCGCCGATGAGGGATGCTGCCCGGCAGCGCGCTGCTCCGGGCTCACCTGACTCAATTTCGGAACGTTCTGGGGGAGGTGGAGGCAGGCTCTGCCCGCGGGGATCGGTCGCCGCGCCGGGAGGGGGGGTCCCGGTGGGTGGGGGGTGCCCGCTGGGAGGGGGACCCCGGCGAAGGGAAGCGGCAGCAGCCGCTGCGCGCCCCCCGGGTCGGGAGCGGGGAGGCACCGCAGGCTCGGCGGGTGCGCACAGGTGCCTTGGCACGGGCGCGTTGGGCAGTGGGGTTTTTCTCTGTGTGTCGGGGGGCGGTATGGCTATACGTGCCTTTGCACGGGGGCGTTTGCACGACTGTTTCCCAGCGGTTTGCACTGAGGGAGTCGCACAGGTGCAGCCGTGCGGGTGGATCTGCAGGGGAGCGGGGCCGGCCGGGGCTCGGGGATGCCGGGTCGGGCTGGGGGAGGCTCCTGGTGAGAAGCCCTGCAAGCGCTGGCTGCAGCGCAATTACTTCGTGGCTTAGAATACACGTACAACAAGGAGGCGAAGCCGCGGAGGTGCCGGTGTTTAACCCGCAACGCAGCGGAGCGCGGCCGCTGGGGACTGGGGGTTTTTGTGTTTAATCTCTGTGAGGCCAGTAGCCAAAAACACGTGTCCAGGCTTCTTGCCTAGCAGGGTACTTCCAGGCTTTCAAACTGGACCGATTTTTATTTATTTATTTATTTATTTTGTCTATGGTTTGGGCACTGCTTGGGGCTTTTTATCATTATTTTTGGACCCGCGGGCAGGCTGTAATGTGGAAGGAAGGAGTGGAGAGGTTCAGCAGCTGAAGGGGATGCCGGCTGTTTGTGGCAGGCAGGTGTTGTGATGCACCGTAATTTGTGAAACTCTTGAGAGGGAGGAGGTATGCAGGGGTTGGTGAAAAAAAACGTACCAGAATTTCAAAGATGTGGCCTGAGGTAACCAGATAGCTGTAATTCATTTGGAGAGCGAGAATACTGTGAATCGCAGTTATTTAAAAAAAAAAAAAAAAAAAAATTAAAAAAGTGCAGAGGAAGGGGAAAATGCTGTTCCTGCGTGTGCGAAGGTATCAGGTGTTCAGGAAGCGCACAGGTTTGCGGAATGATGGAAATGGCTTTGGCTTTGCCTCGGTAAGACACCGTTGGGCCCGATCCTTCTGCTCCCCCGCGGTTCCGGGTGATGTCCCCCGTGGGAGCGAGCGATGCCGCGGAGGCGGTGTGCCTGCTTTGACAGGGGACCCGCGCCGTCCTGCGCGCTCCGATGTGCCGCGGTACTTTGCCCAGAGACCGGCAGGTGCTCCGAGCCCTGTCCTGGACATCCTTGCCAGTTCTTGGAAAATCTGGATAGTGCCCATGGAGGCAATGGGACCGTTTGCTGAGCGCAGAGGTATCTCTGCATGACCAGGCAGGTGCAGAGTAGGACTTTCAGCCGGTAGGAAACGGTACAGGAAAGGCTTGGTGCAACTGCCTAGCGAAGGGGTTTGGTGTCGTCTGTGCAGGGATGCTGCAGGGAAGTATTACAGTAATGATCAGCAGCGTGAGTGCTGGCTTCAGGGTCTCTCTCCCCTTACTTTTCCGACTGCTGCTCTCTAATTCTTGTCTCTTCAGTCAATGCAAAGCTGAAAGACTGCTCGTAGGAGGAGTCTGAGTGTGGACTTGAACTTATTCAATAACTGCTGTCCTTTGCTGCTAGGAGATATATTTGTAAACAAGCATTATTTGACAAGTGCTTCTCGCAGCGTGTCTCTGCCAATTACTACTGAACAGCTCCGCTTCTGGGAAGGGCTCACCCTGCAGTACACGGAGCCTAATGCATGCCAAACCTCAGGTGCTGGAGTCTGCCTGCGGAGCCGTGTGCCGCTGACACTTTGTCACCGCTTTGGATTTGAAAAGTTCAGTTTGGCTGCTTCGGGGGTCTGAGGAGAGAGATTCTTCCCTGGGGTTAGTCGTCATATTCAGCTGGTTGGGAACTTTGCTTCTGCTCGAAAGGAGGTAGCCCTCTTAGACCTGTGAATATCATTTTCAAAAGTTAGTGGTATTGGTTTTTCTGTGGGTTTTTTTATTATTCCTCACCCTACTCACCATGGTTAAACATCTAGCTGATTCGCTGTGCTGTGTAACACCTATATAATTGCATAGAGGATGACAAATTCTCATAATTACTTTTTTCTTTAACCCTGCATCACTTTTTTTTTTTTTTTTTTTTTGTTTCTCTAAATCTTACTGTAATGCACAGTGACTTCATGGGATAAGATGCTGTTAACAATTCACAGTGCATGATTTTCTGCTTTACCCTCTAGTGGAGGGACACTTAGAGGAAAATGCTTGGAAAATCTAGGTTAAAGATTTGGAGGAAAAAAAAATAAATTAAAAATTTAGTGTTTCGGTTCCTTAGCATGGCAATAGCTTTTTGCAAGGGCAGCTGAATTTCAGAAGCTCCTGTAATTTTTATGGCCAAGTGTCAAGTGTCCAACCTGTATCATAAACCTGGTCACCTTCATAGGTATATCCAATTATGGATTGAAGGATATACATTGGGAAAACTGATTTCAACACCACCCCACCCCACCCCCCCGATTTTCCTATAACAGGGAAATAGATTTTGATGTCAGTCACCTTTTCTCAATTTATGTACTGAAAGCAAAACACGCAGTGAAGGATGAAGGCTAATACTATTTCGTGCATTTTCAAGTATTGTTTAGCCATTATTTTTAACTTTTTAGCAGTTCATTGATTAGAAGCAGATTTCCTTCTTCCCTTAGACTATTTCTACAAATTCAGAAATTAGTCACAAAGAAAATAGTACACTGAAAATATTAAGTAATTTTGAGGTGCTGGTATTTCAGAACTACATTATTATCTTAAAACATGTTCCCTACAATAATAAGATGTGAGAAGCAGCCCTGCAGTATGCAACTGAGCTTCCTGCACCTCCTTTAGTTTAAAAATGCATGTGTTTTAAATCTTTTTATTGTAAGTACTAGGGTTTGAGAAGTGGCTTATATAAATGATGTAAAACATAGAATGAACAAAGGAATTGTTCAAAGACCTCCCCTCCACCCTAAACTTCATGATTTGTTACGCATTGCCTGTGGATTTGGATTAGTTTATAGATCTCGTTTGGATATTGCCCAGATGACCTTAAAAAGTGTCATGGGGGCAGATTACAAGAATGGAGTATATTGCATCTGATTGCTTGTAACAAAGTAACGCCACAACATGCTTGCATAATTGCCATTAAATACAAAGTATCTTTCATTTTAGGGCTTTTCAGCAGAAATGAGTGCTGATGTAACAGAAATATAGTTTGAAATAATGAAATTGACTTAGACAAAAGTGAGAAAGGCAAAATGAGTCTGTCTTTGTAATGGATTGTATTTATTTTCAGACTAGAAGGTTATTTTTAGTTCCAAACTCCTGCCTTTGATCCTCTTCCTCTTAATTCTTCCAGGTTTTTTTTAGTTTGCTTTATCTTAATGTATCGGGTTTTATGTGAATGAATGAATAAATGAGTACAATTAAAGGGGTGTGTCTGGTGCAGGCAAAAATGAAGGAAGGTTGTAATTTGCAGATTATTCATGCCAGAGCCTGGAATGAGCCTACCTGTTATTGTAGTGACTTAGGTATATGTGTTGCATACTGACATATAATTTCTGTGTCATGGCATACTGAATAAATGCACGTTTAAGTATAACACCACAATATTTATCTTTAATCAGTGAATGAAGTCTCTTTCAAGGAAGTGTTGGGTTTTGGTTGTTTGGGTTTTGTTTTTTTTTTGTATTGAGTAGAAGCTGGTGTGAAAATAGTCTTAATTTTTATATCAATATTCCAATTAATCTAATGCTTTGTGTAAAAATACACACTATCAGAACATTTTGCTTATTAGGTTGCTCTTAGTAGCTTGGTTTTGTATGTCATGCATTCACACAGCTATTGGATTTTGTATAATTCTGTAGGTATTAAGTACTGCTAGCATGCATGTACCCTGTATATGCAGAATGGGTAAGTCTGGATGCATTTCAGTCTGCTCACAGTGCTTTGTAAGGAGATTTGAGGAGATATCCATTCTTAATTTTGTGTATTGGAATGGTTCCCTGTGTGCTTTGCATGATGGCAGAGCGTAGCCTCAGTGAGTTTATTTTACTCACTGGAGTAACCCCATTAACTTTTAAATTTACTGCAGTGGAATTACTGGTATGAGAATGGACGGCTCATGTCTAATGGTCTTTTTGGGATCAGTCTGGTGTGTGATATATGGCTTTTCAAGAGGTTTAGAATGACTCAATTATGGCTTTAAAGTGGGAACTACTGTCCTTTTGACAGTAAAACAACATTTGAAACACAGCACTTTTAAGTATATGACTAAAAGCATTGCTGCCTAATGACACACCTTTAAAAAAAAAAAGGAAAATAAACAATAGCAGATTGACTCCAAGATAGTACGTGTTTCCTTTTGAAGCTTATCTTAAAAATTGCAATAAATAATGGAAAACAGGCAAACTGTCTTAAACAGAACCACTGACAGAGCAGTCTGCTTATAGTATCATAAATGTTGACACCATAATTTGATGTGTAAAGCAGCTATCTGCACATCAGTTTACAGATGGGTAAACTGGCAGGTACCATGGGAGAAAGGGAAGAGTTAGTGGGCTTGCCTGACAGCTTCTTCCCCCTCCACTGTTAACTCTCCCATTACCTAACATTTTAGCTCCGATATACAGTCCATCTCCATGTCTGCTTTCTCCTTCTGTTAAATAAAACAAAATCTCACCAGTAGAGAAATACTTATTCTTTGCACTGAAATACAAAGTGTTTTGCAGTAGGCTCTGAGGGGGCAAAGTGTAAGCAGGATTTTGTAAAATCTGGCAGAAGCTGCAAAGACAGGACAGTTTATTATGTGGTGCTTTGCTGTCTTATCTCACCAGTTTTGTGCTTTATTGCTCCGAGGATTTCTGTGCTGCTTCTGGAGGAATCCTTGTTTCCAGCACACACTGAGCGAGCACAGAGCCCTTGACCTGGGAAAGTGCAGCTGAGATTGCTCAGCAGACCAGTGGCGTTGTTGGACCCTGTTCGTTTTAGGTTCTTGAGCAGAAGTGGGGCTGTTAGATACTCCCAGTCTTCCTGACTTGGAGATATGTTTTTAGTGGTCTGTTCCTGTTAAGTGTGAAGGTATATATATTCTTGAATAGAGACAAACTTTAAACATTGCTCATGGATGTCAAGGAAGTGAGATCCTGCCCCAAAATAAAAAGAAAAACTTTTTTGACAAATTTTTAAAGTATTCTCACTTCCTCTTTAGGAAATCGATCTAAATCTGTATGTGGTTCAAGGGCAAAATGAGATACAAAAAAAGCAAACACACAGAGATCGGTCACTCTGTAGAAGCACTGTATTTCTTAGTTACTAAGTGCTCACTTCTGTGGAGGAAAGAGTATTCAATGCAGCCCTTCAGCAGCTGCTCAGCCTACTATCTGTTAGAAAGGTGGGTATTTTTTTAAAAAAAAAAGAAAATCATGTGCTTATAGTAAAGCATCTAAACACAGAATTGAAATATCTGTCATAAGTGCACCTTTCTCTCTGACCATAAGTGCTGGTGAGAGATGGGGCCTCATTTCAACCAGGATGGACTTGAGCTAGGTATTTTTCTTTGCTTGGAGAATGTTGCAGAAGTGCTGTGTAATGATTGCACTGGAATGAAAATTTTTTTTTTATAACTTGCTCTTTACTAAACTCATTTTCTTTGATCTCTGCTGTAAAATTGGTGCATATTTTAAAGGCTAGTAGAGAATCCTTTTTTCCTTTGAAAAGGCATTTTGTTCTTAAGATGTCTCTGTTTTTTGGCGCAGGCTGAATGGAGAGATGGATTGACCTTGCTGTTCACACTGTGCCTGTCCCTCATTCTGTTCTGTGGCCGACTGGACATTGAGGTGACAGGTTTTGCTGAGCTGAAAGTGTTTGCTGCCCCAGCTGCTTTCACAGCCAGCTGTATTGGCAAACTTGAGCACTGGCCTTCAGTAGATTTAGGGATTTGTTACCCTTTTAGTTGTCTCTTTGACCTATTATATCTCTTACAGTCTCAGTTTTGGTATTTGCTATGGCTTTGGTCAGTACAGTGTCTGAGCCTCTCCAAAGGTTTAATGCGCTTATCCTCTTGCAGGTAGAAAGCAATTATCCCTGTCTTCTGTAGGGGAGCTAGCTGAGAGGGGACAGTCAGGAGGAGATGTAAGCACTGTGATTTACAGCAGTTGACTTCTGGGTGTGGGAGGTGATGGGCAGCTGTTTGCAGAGGTCCAGTGGCATGTTGCCTGCTGTGGAAAAGGGTGCTGGGACCTGCAGGCTGCCCTGGGCTTTGCATATGATCACAGGCTTCCTGCTTCTTTGTTGCAAAGATGACCAAAGATGCTTTGGGCCCGAATAATTGCCATGGGAGCATTCAGTGCATGCTGTGACTGTCTCACGGGGAGTGTCAGTGGTGGAGAGAAAGGAAGCGTGTTTCCCATCTTCCCTAGTATTTGGGTTCTGCAGGAGGTATATTAGGAGAACTTTGACCAGGCAGAGCTGCCCGGGTGACCACTAGCTGGAAGGTTGAGAGGTACCTCCTTAAAAAGGCGATGTAGCATGTACTGCCACAGGAAATCAGGGGAATATCTACATGAGCTGGTCTGGTAGCTCAGAGAGAGAAGGTGACTCCTGCCCCTCGCCTTCCCCCTGGCAAGGTCCTAAGTATCATTGCAGGTCAGCTGGTGTGCCTTGAGGGATATGCATGGAGAGGAAACAGTCCCCCACAGAAGCTGAGAGCTTCTAGGTTTAGGTGACTGCATAGCAGGTATTGAGCCTGTAGGAGAGATGGTGGGACCCTGGGCTTGCAGGCTTTCATGCCAGCTACTTCATTTTGGTGCAGAGGGCAGTACTGAAGCGTCTTGCAATGTTCTAACACCTGAGTCCTCTAACCTGGATCACTTAATGTTAGAAAGAGGTCAGAACAACCTGTTAGAACTTTGTAATTCTCTGAGGGGATAGAGAAACACCTGTGAGGGAATTAATTATTCAGCACCAGTAATGTGCATTTCATGATGTTTCTGGGTAGGCTTGTATAATTTTAACTGTTTTGCATGTCCCAAACCAGTGAAACTACTTGGGGATACTATCTTATACTTGCCTTTTTAAGTTAATTTCTTAAAAAACCCCAGTAATTTTGGTTTATCCATCTTTGCTTTACTAATGTTCACATGCAATTTCTTCCTAAAATGTGTTGGCAATGTGCTGTTCCCACTAGCAACCTCCACCCTCTTCCCTCAACAGAAATAGAAGAGATAAACTGTCAACTCCCCTGAAAAGCCAATAGATCATCTTAAACATTTTTTTTTTGCTCCTCAATGCTATCTAAGCATTATGTCAGTTCCTATTTTTTCTACTTGAGTGAACTCAGTGGCAGCAGAGTAGTCATTATTGTCAACAGGAAGGCTTTATTGGTGCTGGACAGTGAGGTCTTGCGAGACCACTGGTAGTGAAAGCTGACAGCCTTGACAGCTCTGGATGTGTCTGTGCTGAGTTTTTTTCCTTTTGTTGAGTTTGGTTATATGCATAACAGAATTTTTCCATGTCTTTTAAGATACCCTTTAGGAACAGAGGCCGTATTGCCTTTAGTTGGTAATATTCTGATTTAGGGAAGAAGGTGAGATTTCATCTCAGCATTGCCAGCAGGTATTATGATTGCATTGGGAAGCTGTTAGGATTTTAGGGCTTGTGTTTATGTGATTGCTTAATAAGGTGCTTGCTTGAAGTAGGGTCTGGAAGAAACTGGCTGCCTCCTTCAAGTGTTTGCAGAGACCGTGGGTCTGCAGGTAACACTGATACCTTGTTTCTCTGCACAGGCTGGTTGTCAGTGTGCTGGTTGTAGGTGCTGGTTGTATCTTGCCTTCTTCAGTGGAAGCTTCTTTTTCATTCTTAGTGGCAGGGTGATATTTGCCCAGATCTGCTATTGTGTTGGTACAAAGTTGTTTCCAGTGGATATTACAAGTGGGGCTGGAAACATTTTACTGACTTTCTTCACAGTGAATTCCTTTTCAATTAAATGGTGATTTTAGTGGGAATGGGAGTGTTTACTGTTAAAAAAAAAAAAAGCAAACCATACTGGAATTTCTAAGTCTCCAAGAACGTTGGTGTCAAGCTAATAATCTCCTGACCACTTCTGCTTTTAAGTTATGTATGGCGGGAAGAACAAAGACTGCCTCTTGTCTTAAGTGCAAGTCCTTGTAAGGAAAAAATCTGCAGTTTCCTATTTGTTTTAGTGGGTCCGGTTATCGAAGTGAGCTTTTGGTCCCACTACCTGGAGCTACGGCCAGCGCTGTGCCTGCTGGGAAAAAATGCTGCCAAGCCGAAGAACTTTGTCAACAGGCAATAACACACCCCTTGTAAACAGTGTGTTCAAACAAATTACAGACATAATGCAGAAATTACTGGGTAAAATTCTCTGGCTGATGTTATGATTGCAGTTGTCCATCTGGCCTTAAAAAACTATGAATCTGTGATGCAGATTCAAGTGTTTTGGCTCTTGCTGTAAAAGGGAATCATGAGAAAACTTAGGGCAGAATGAAGCCAATATAATAAAATATAAATCTGCAGTTAAGATTAGTTTGCAAGTTCATTAAGTAGTGTATATTTTCTTCCTCCAGTGATCTATAAATAATAGGTACTGCTGCAGCTTGCACTCTTCTGTAGCTGGTTTCCACTGATGGAAATGTTTCCGAGGTTCTTGCCTGCATGGTTTTTGTCCCAACTCAGTGTAGCTAATTAATACAAAACATCTGCTCCCTGGTGACTTTGATTTCTTTCAAGAGTTTTCTTCTTTTTTTTTTTTTTTTTTTTTTTTGTTGTTTCTTTCGTGGATTACTTTTGACTGTCACTTGTTGGAGCGCCTTGGATTTATAATTTCTGAAGAAATACTTGGCACAACAGCAAAAACAGTTGGAAAATGAATGGTAACAATGCTGCAATAAAACCAGTGAAGATTTATGAAGCAAGAAGACTTTGATTCAAGATGATGAAGAGTCCTCTGCAGTCAGTGTGTCTTGGTAGTGCTGTGAACTCCAGGAGTGCAGCGAGAAGGATGGGGAGGTATGCAGTGTAAGGAGAGACCAGCCCCATCAATCATGATGTCTTTGGCAGCTATAGCCCCTGCCTTGGGAAGGTGAAGGAGAGTAGAGCCATGAAGCTTGGTGGAGAGCCTGCAAAGCTCTTCAGGAGACCTCACAATGAGGATTCAGTGCAAAGCACTGCTGTTGCATCTTGTTGTGTACCTTGACCCACATCCAGCAGGGTGTTTCACCTCATGCTTAGCTGGCAGTGTGTGAGTATTCACATGAGAATTTTCTCATAAGTATTTTAAATGTAGTTGCTCCCACAAGCTATGAGTGTTTGGTCAGAGCTGGGTCTGCCTTGATGTAGCTCTGACCTTTTGAGGGTGGCTGTGTCCTGTGGAGTGTTGTGCAAAGGGGGTCAACAGCTGTAGGAGAATGTAGGAGCACTTGATTCACACCTTTTTCATACAAGAGTTCAGGTTCTGGTTACCCAAAACAATGTTCAGATTCCTGTTCAATTCATAAAAAATGTATTAAAGCAGAGTTTTTCTTAAGTTTTTTAAACCAAAACATTTTTATTCAAATGTTATTGTTTTAAAATGTGCTACCTTAGAAATTGTGGTGTTTTGTAAACTTACGCAGGCTTTAAGGAAGGTTTCTTTATTCCTGCTGTTTGGTGGTTGAAACTGTAGCTATAGGGTATTGATTTGGTGAAAGAGGATATTTTTTCCCTGCTGCTGTAGGTATATTTCAGTAAAAATCTAAATAAATAAATTCTTCTGGCCTTACAGCTTCATGACATAAACTCTCAGCTTTTGCTGTCCTCACCATTTTTCCTGTTCTAGAGTGATTTGTCAGGATAAGCTTTGGTAGAGCATGCCCTGTGGTAAGCCTTAGCTTGCTGCTGAAGAGCAGGACTACTCCACTGTATAAGGATTTATTGGAAATCAGCTCAAAGACCATGGTAACCCAGAAGAGTTCAGTCTTTTGTATGTCTGCAGAGACTTTGCCCCAGTGTGAGCAAAGAAGGATTTTCTGGAAGATCCTTAGATGATGGAATAGCAGGAGGATGTGTGGCTGGCAGGATCAGAAGTGCTCAGTATTTTAGCCTGTTGATGGGGAATTTTTGATTTTTCAGCTTATTTTTTTTTCCCATTTGAAATTGAAGTGAAGAAAATGAAGCTGCTCCAGCTGATTGTGCTCCAAAACAGAGCCAGAGGAGCCACCTTGCTTCAGTGGTGTGACCAAAAAAAAATTAATGGATCAGTGGCTTCTACTTCAGGCATTGTACCATCATGACAGATCTGTCCTGCTTTCGCCTGAGCAAGCTAATGCTGCCACATGGCACTATTGTAGGTGGCTGTGTTGGATGGGGTGCTCTGTTATATGAACAGCAATGTTGTTTTAGGTCAACGTTGAATACTGTCAACCCTGGCATTTCTTGTGCTTCCTTCCAGCCGCAGTCCCTGCATCGCCATAATGAAGCTTATAAATGCCATCCGTGTGAATGTGGTGGGGACATTTGAGTTAGAAATTGTATCCAGTTTCCCTGTCAGAGATTCCTGAGTGAAAAAACACTATTAATTCACCAGCTACAGTTCAGGGCAAAGGTTTAGATTGCTTCTGATTTTATTCTAACTTGATTGCTCACCCAGAGTAACTAGTCTGTCTGAGAACAAGAGCGTATGCAAATTCCCCAGGCTATTATTCTGTATTAAAAAAGGAAAAAAAAAAAAAAAAAAAAAGGCTGTGGTATGACTTTAGACTTAATCATCATTTATCCTACCCTGAAGGCATGGAAGTTAATGATGATATAGATCTGTGTGGTTTTGTGTTCCTCTTGACTGAGCATTAGAAATAATTAGGGCTTGTGGGATGGATGCACTGATGGTGGAGATGAGCAGAAAACATTTTTGAATGTGTGTGTGCGCCTCTTCAAAGTTTGCTGGCAAAGATACAGGTGCTAAGAGTGTGCTTATGGGCTCTGAGGTTTCTTGCTTGTTTGTTGAGATGTAGCTAGCTGCTGCTGAGGAGAAAGGATGTGGGAATAGATGAGTTCTGTTATTTTGGAGGCTTTTAAGGCCAAGCAGAGTTGCTAGCAATTTCTGGAGAGATTTCTTCGGTGGGATAAGTTCTCCTGCATCCCAAGGGCTGCTGAAGAGAGCTCTGGGTTATGCCTGTGGAGTACCCTGCAGCACTGGGGCTGGTCCAGGAGTCCCAAGCTGTACAGGAACTGGCACTAGACCTCCTGAAGTATGGAAGCCTTAAGCACTGTAGTCAGAGTTTTTCCTGAATGACCTTCTTCAGCGACCTGAGTGTTTGGGTTAGTTGGTTATGAGACAGCCATGGCCATCTAATGGGTGGATGGGGAGGAGCTGGTTCTGCTGCTCTCAAGAAGGCCTCTGGTCTCTTTCCCTGTCTTGCTGTGGGTCAAACCAGAGACAGTTTCAGGTTTTTTTATTCAAGCACAAAAAAAATTAATCTCTTCCCGAGTAGCCTCATGGTGAGTTATGGAAGCATCTGTTTGGGATGGTGCCAGACCTTCTCTAAAGTCTCTGCTAAAATGGTTTCCTCTGTTGCAGGTATGCACTTTACCTGCTGTTTGACCACTATTTCTTCCCCAGCCTGGCCAATCTGGAGTTTTTTGATGAAAGCTCTTTCAGCAAAAATAATGTTCCTGCCAGGCTGGAAGGTGGTGGGAAGAGAGGTGGTGTTGAGCCCATATGGACTTGTGTAGTGGGACCGTGTGCTGGTGGCTTCTCCAGCAGTGTGGGATAGGAAGGCTGCCTGAGAGAGCATTCCAAAAGTGTTGGTAGCACTGTCACCCTGCGTAGGGAGCTCCTGCTGTGGGCCATTGCAGAAGCCACCCCCTTGGAGAGGGGATGACAGGGCTCTCTCTGGCCTGGTTCAAGGCTGAATTGGAGTGGGGTTGGAACCCATCAATGATGTAAGTAAAGGACAGATTTACTGGAAATAACTGGGTAGGGTGGTGATGGGGAAGACAGATACCTTGTATCTAGATAGAGCAGTGGTAATTTGTGTTTGTACCAGAATTTTGGGGATTCTCAAAGCAAAACGTTTCGGTCCTTGCAGGCAATTTAGAGTAACTGCTGGATAAACACATTCCACAGAGCAGGTGGATGTAGTGCAGTATTTCAGAAGATACACTGTGAAAGCAGTCCTGGGAAGAAGCCCACAGGGCAGCCAGTGTGCTGTGCCTTAGCAGCCCCTCAGAGCTGTATGAGCTGTGCTGGGAGCCTCTCTGGTATCCAGAGCAGCCCAGGCACAGCAGGAGGTTGAAGTCACTTACGGCTTTCATCTTCCTGGCACGTGAATTTTGGGTTGCTGTGTGGTACCTGTCAAAAGATCTATCTCGTCCTCTCCTATTTATTTTGCTCTATGTGGAATTCTGCTAAAATAGGGGAGGAATTGATTCTAACTGGAGATTTAGTATTCAGCTCTGCTGGCTGACTCACTGGTAGGAAATCTCCTACTGACTTGAGTTAGAGTTGAATGGGTTGTATTATCTTTTCATATGCAGAAAATTATTTTGAAATTGAAGTTAATAACAGCAATTTTAAAATTGTCGTTGAAAGATAATACAATATTTAGTTGCATCATGTTCTTTTTATGATCTGATGTTTGAATAGAAGCACTTTTTTCTGCTTTTTTTTTTCCTTACTTAGCATGTCATGAAGAAGTTTGTGGCATCAAACATGCTATCTAATTACATTCATTAGTAGCATCTCCAGGACAAGTTTTAATTAAGTTGTACAGTGTAGATCAATACTTGTTTTGCATCCATTGCAACTTAAGACAAGGATATACTGTTCTGCACAGTTTAATTACAGTGATTGTATTAGAAGGAATTTGGGTAAACCTGCCATTCTGGCAACTGCACTCTCTTCTCTTGCTTTTTAAAATAGTATACAGTTATAATATGGGACATGTTATTTATGTATGTCCTATTTTGAAGTATATTTTAAGATCATTCTTTTTATCCTATTAAAAAGAAAATGCAGTGTGGTTCAGGAGTGCTTGGGTGCTGGTGCTTGACTTCAGCTGGAGCAGGAGACCTTAATGAGCATTTTACCTGCAGGCTTCAGGAGGGGAAAGGCTGACCATCACTGGGTGACATATCTAATGGTAGATGATATCAATACTTTAATTTTGCTCAGACTGTGGGGTTGAAAGCCACTAATTGTATGTTTACTTACTGTGGATGTAGTTCAGTGTAGTCTGAGTATTGCTTCCACCAAATGTCTTGCAATTCAGTAGCATTGCCAGCTCCCAACTGTTTTCTGTTTTGGCAGAAGGCAATCCAGGCATGAAGACCCTAAGGTACCAAATGTTTTGCTCAACATCACAGAAATATACTTGACTAGGCAGAGCATCTATATGCCTTGTGATAGTGTGCTGCATTAATACTTGCATTGTGAAAATATCTGGATAGACAAATCTTTAAGATAAGTGTTTGATTCCAGAGCTGAGAACTGTTTTCTGTTGTGGGTTTTTTTGGGTGGGTTTTGTTTTTTTTTTTGTTTTGTTTTTTTCTTCCTCAGTGTTGTATTTTTATGTTTTGGGCTGTTTTTGTGTACAAGGGACTACAGTTGTCAGCCTTCAGTACAGTACAATGATTAAGACCAAACTGACTCAGAGAACTTTGTTCTAAATCATTTGGTATTTAAATATTCTTAAGATTTTAAAGGAGCTTGCCTCTTTCTCTAGCGTACTCTTGGGTTTTCTTACTATGCCTCTGTAAATAGTGTAATCCTGATATCGGGGGTACTCAGTTGGCAGCATTTTTAATTTTGTCTGTGGTGCCCTTGGCAGGGCAGGGTGACCTTGATAGGTGTAAGAAAGGGTCTGTCTACCTCATAGGTGTTTCAACTGGTATACTTGGATGTGCAGAGACAGCAAATCAGCCCAATATAAGTACTAGGGGTGAGGGTTACAGTACATCCTTTATACTTGTGCATGCAACCTGATTGTTTCTCTTCTCTAGCAATCTTGAAGTACCTACACAGTTGGAACTAAAGGAGTGAGTACATAGTTGCCTCCACCTATTTCAAGCTTGTTCTTTGGCTAGATCATCATGGGCTGGAAAGTCTTGAAAGTCCAATTGTGAAAACTTCCAGTGGGATTTTTCAAGAGCACATAGGGTGGGCGTCACGTATTGAAGACCCAGGGAAATCGCTTCATTTTCAGGAGGGACATAGAATCATAAAATGGTTTGAGTTGGAAGGGATCTGTACCTCTCTATATGTACCTGTAGAAACTTTTCTTGTTGCCCTTGATGTCCCTGGCCAGATTTAGTTCTCTCTGGGCTTTAGCTTTTCTAACCTGATCCCTGGCTGCATGGACAACTTCTTTGTATTCCTCCCAGTACATGAGTACAAAAAGTGAGGTATTAAGCAGTCAAATATACTATGAGAAGCAAGTGTTGTAATCCAAAGAGAAGGAAATTGTGTACTTTTAAAGTAGAAGAAAGTTCCTCCTAGGTTGAGATTTCTGGATGACATCTGTTGAGTCAGAGACAAGCTTGGAGATTTAAAGCCCTGGGTACAGGAGGTGAAAGCTCAGCACCGGAAGCTACTATAATTTTCCTTAGCTGAGTTAAGTGTGTGTAGATTTAATGACTTTACACTTTTTACTCAGTATTTTGGGTAATATGAGGGGGAAAATGTTATAAGCTTGGGAATAGTTTTTTGCTGTTTAACATAAATCATTGATTGCCTATGTGACTCAACAAAGCTATTCTGAATTTGTGTGGAGGGAAAAAAGATCCCTTGGATATATTACAATGAAGTTGTCAAAGACCTGGGGAAAAATGTGGGAGAGGGAGAAAATAATAGATTCCTGATAACAGTAGTACTGTAATACTTGCACATAAAATACTTCAAAAACTGAATTCATGATAATCGGGAAACTCTGCATGTTTTTCTTGTTTCATTTTTGTCTTAAAGGCCTGATTATGCTTAAAACATATGCCACCTTAGAAAAAATGTGTGTATAAACACACATAGGTATTTGTGAGTGTATGTGTATGCCTATATACCTTATGTCTTTCTTACATAAATACACAGTGTGCATTATGTATTTTTTTCCCCTCAAAAGACCAGATTCTAAGAACATGAAGGACCTGGATCTTACAGAAGTTTAATACATTTGCAATTTGGTTTCAGTGGCAGATCTCAAAGGAGTAAAGTAATGCATATATGTGTATGACCTCACTGTTAGAGGAGTTATTGCATTGTTATTCTGCTTTACAAAAATCCAACTTCCTTGATTAATTATAAACAGCCTGTTTACCGTACCCAGCCAAACCTTGAAATATGTACTGAAGTTTGTTATTCATCCATCTTCCTTAACAATTTTTTTCTCTTATTTTCAGTGAATTTACTGGACTCGCGCACAGTAATGGGGGATCTAGGATGGATAGCCTACCCAAAAAATGGGGTAAGTCTGTTGTTGTTTGCTTTCTCTCTTACAAATTATACTAACTGTTTCCATTCGGAAAGTAGACTACCGGGTTTTGAAACTCCCTGGAGTGATTTGTCGGCCATGGAGGGAAAAAATAAAACAACAAGCTGTGACTGGAAAAAATGGAGCTGTGTGGCTAGGGGATTGATTTATTTATGCAGTAGAGCCAGCCACAAGTATTTTTTTAAAAATAAAACTTTCTGAGTCAGCCTCCTCACTTCTCCCCTCACCAAAATAATCCATGAGGCTATTTAAATTTTTCTAAAATTATAAATTCTTGTTCTTTTCTTGAGCCTTTTGTTAAAATAAACAAGGCTGTTCAGAAATACTTTTCAGGCTCATGATAAAATTCTGGGAGCTGAGGACACTGGAACAGGAGCTGAGTTTTAAGTGCCTTGAACAACCTCTGTCCCTTACCGTTAACTATACTGAGAACTGAAGGAACCTGGCCTCCTAATTTGATACCTGAAATGAGTGCTGGAGTTTAGATGCATTAATATCCTCTAGTGTGTGTGTGCTTGGCCTGACTGCAATGTGCAAGCAGTTGTTGCTGTGACTTTTGGTCTTTGGTTTGGCTGGGGCATCCTCACTGCTGTACTGTGACAGAGCTTCGATAGGGTCTTGAATGGTTGACTTGTGCATGGACCTGAGTATTCCTATCAGTTCCTGGGAGCCATGAGCACTGCGTGAGGTGAGAAAGCATCCTGAGACAGAAATGCTGCACAACTTGAGCCCTCCAATAAAGAAGGTCTCAGGAATGTGTTATTCCAGAGTTTTAGTAGCCAACTGAAACAGGCTGCAGAATTGTCTTGGACTCCAGTTTGATTGCCCTAAAAATCATGGCAATGTTTGTGTAAAATGAAGCCAACCCTGCACATAATATATTACACAGTGAATTAAAATCTGGCTTTCAATATAATCTGTGTAGATGAAAGGTTGTAGAAATGGCAGCCTCACTCAGATGAGCTGCGTGCTTGCAGGCATGGGTTATGGCAAGGATGTAAAAGCTACATGGGGAGCTGAGTTTATCCTCAACTCAGTTCAAGATCTAATCCCGTTGCAGTCAGAATCTATAACAATATTTTTTCTCTATTGTTTTAAAGTCAAGAACGAAACTTGCTCCCCTTGCACATGTGGGCATCAGAATAACCAGTGCCAGAAATCCTGGCAGAGCAATGTGTAGGTGCCGTGGCACACCATAAAGGTCCCAGTGTCCACTTCTTAATGGAAGATTTTTCCATTTTGAACACCTCTAGGTATTTTTCGCATGTTATAAGGCACGGTTGCTGTATATCCCAGTGTCCTTACAGGAATATCAGTGGAGAAATAACTAGGCCTGAAGAGTTGAAGGTTCCTGGGTCTGTATCTGTAGATGAGTAAATGAAAAGCTAAATACCCTATGCATAAGTCTCACTTGTGTTTCTTTCATTATTTAGAGAAACTTTTCTGTGTTTTCAAGTTCAGCAGCACCTGGAAGTGCACTCATGAATGCCAAATTAATGGTTACTGACTCAAAAGCAAGGACTTTTTTTTTCCTTAAGTTAACTTCCATAAATAAAAAGTAAATCAGGCAGTTGGTTTTTGAATTTCCAGAAATCTCTTCTTAATCTTCTTTGTTTTCATGGGTCATCATAAAAATTAATGAGGCTAACCCAATTGTTTCTTTCTTGGCCTAATACATTTGCAGTATTTTATAAGTACTGAAAAAAGTCTTTCCAGGCTTACTTGTCTAACCCCTTATCTGTTCTGCAATCAGCTATGCTGCAGTCATACTCTGTTTGCTTAAATTTTTTAGAAGATCTACCTTGTATAAATATTTTAAGTAACTCCTACTTCAGGATTTGAATTTGGAAAAGGAGGGAGCTTTAATTGAGATCAGAGGTATGCAAGTTCTTCTTTTTGAGGTATTCTCATACAAATTTATTATCTTGTGATGTCCTCTGAGGGAAAATTTTGAAAGGTCCGTGTATCTGTCTGCACAGTCCCCCATCAAGGAAAGGAGCAGAAACGTCATAAGGTACAGTGTGTGATACAGACCATGTACTGAAGTAGGCTTTTGATGCATGGCATTTTATTGTTGCTATTAACACTATTCTGTAGAGTCTGGCCACTTTTCAAGTACTTGGTAGCCATTTCAATGGTGATACAGTTCCAGCTGAAGATACATTAGCGTTTAAAGCAGTCTTCAACTCATCTGGTGTTGCTGATTCTTTACTTGATTTTTAATATGAATCTTAAGGAAAATTGGTATTTTTCCTAAAAGCACATCTGCTTGAAGTAGGAGATTTCACCATGAGCACAGCTGCTGTTAAAGAAAGAAATTGTTTAGTCTTTGTAGTTGCATGAGAGTGCCTGGGAGAAGTTATCTGTGTATCACAAAGGCTTGAGCTGGTAGGTTTTGAAAACAGATTTCCACATTTATCTAAAAAAAACAAACCCCAAACCAAAAATCCCCCAACCCCCTCACAAAAACAATGGGGCTAAGAGGTCCGGTCAAGACAAAAGGGCTTGCTTTTGGCAGATCCTTTGTAGGTGGTATAGTCTAAATTTTTATTACAGCTGTGTGCCATGGTAATTTTTGTGTATTAAAGCTTTAAGACATTCTATGCTCCAGGGTGGTCCAGCTGCCCGTGTTCAACCTGTTGCTCACCTCATTTTTGCTGAACACAATGGGAAAATGTGATATAACTTGGGAAATGAAAGTGGTGGTGTATAGGAAGGAGACTGACAGTCCAGTCTGGAGGCTTGGAGGTAGACCTGTATCATGGGTGCAATTCCAAATAAAGCACCGCAGTTGCTTTAGTCCCCACAAGATCAGACCTTGGTCCACTGCTAAACAGCGTGCACCAGCTCATCTAGTGAGTAATGGGTTTTAGGGGAAGGGAGAAGAGCACTTTAGCCAAGGGTTGCCTCTGCAGAGCTTTGTCTAGCTAGGTGCTTATTTGGTGCAGGTTTTGGTAGTGTTCAGTATCCTTGTAGCTTGGCTGGCCTTTGTTTCCCCTGTGCACATAGAAGGTAAGAAAAATTCCCCTCTTCCATCATATGGAGTATTGAGGGACCAGTGGAAATGAAATAACGTGACTGAAATATGCTGTGGCCAAGCAGGGGTTCAGACAACGTCTCCTGGTATGAGGAACCAGCTGTTGTGCAGGAGAAGGTGCTTTCTTCTTTCTGCTGCTTTGCTCTAAAGGATTAATGAATCTTGGTCGTGTGGCTTCCTGGCTGCCCCAGGAGGCTTTCCCTGGCTGTGTGGGTTCAGCAGCTTGCAGCAGTCATGCAGTCGACTCTTAAACCTGCAGTTATATCTGATAGTGTGAGCAAAGTCCTTGTGAGGTCCATGTGACCATGGAGCTCAGAAGAGACTCTCTCCCTGCCAGTGGAGCATGGTCAGCATGGAAATGCACCCCTTTTGCAGCTAAAGTCAGGAACTGATCCTGTTATTACATGCCAAAGGGACAATTTGGACTTTGCTTTGCAGCTCATGTAAGTTTACTTTAACCTGAAGGAGGGTGTTGGAATTAACAGAGGCTGTATCAGAAAACTCCAGTCCCTCTTGTGTAGTAGGAAGCCCTCCAAGCACATCAACAAAACCAGTCAGATTTTTTTATTAAAGCCTATGCTTGTATGCGGGTCTGCAAGGTCTGCAAGTCTCTTTTACCTCCTTCTGTCTTCTTCCTGGGGTGCTGCTTAGGATTACCCAAACTGGGCACATCAGAGGTTTGTGTGTGCATTATATATGGCTGTGATGCCGTCTTGCTCTGACCCACAGAAACTGCCTGTATTTGCCTGTGCTAAACATAGATATTTTTATATTTTCTTTATCATATGGGATCTCACAGGAGTAGGAACAATGGTAAGTGCTGCGAGAGAAATAGCCAAGTCAGGCAGTGTTTGTAGGCTATGTTGCCTCTTCTCCTCCCTTGATGTGGCAGGAGACTCTGCATGATGCATTTTGTCTCCCTGCAAAGCCATTGCAAGGGGAGAAGCTACAAAGAGCCCCCTGTAAACCTGTACTGTTTGGTCTTATTTGGGCTAGTCAAGTAGAAACACAGCCACTTTTAACAATATCCAGATAATTGCGAAAGTTGCTGATTAAAATAAATGGTTTGGTTTAGCTGGCTTGATTTAATCATCAGTTATGTCTGATTTTTGTTTCAGTGGCTATAATAGCGCTGATTTATGTCTTTCAGACCCTCCCTCCTTTCAGAGTTTATTTTGAAACTTATTTCTTTACAGTTTAGAAATACTCTTTTTCTGTCCAAATCAGAGTGCCACACACCTGCTTTGCTTTTGTGTAATGGATCCTCTCCCATCTCCTCCACCTCCCACTGACTTCCCTGACCTTCCTGTAGCATAGAACAGGAAAGCCTCTGTGGTCCTTGGGGTACTGGCTGTGTGCTGTGGCTCACTGCACAGTTCCATGTGCTGGGAATTTTTTCAGTCTCAGACAGGAAAATAAACATGTGCTAAGGAACCTGGTTCTGTGGAGATGTTCATAATTCTTTATTCATTGCAGAAAATGAAGGAGCTAGATGACTTGTTGTACATGAACGGCAAAAGAGAAAGCAATAACCCTTGCTTTTGGTGGTTAATAAGGCCAAATACTGAAAACTGGGGTGTAAATTCAGACAGATTGATTCTGCAAGTTACTTCTCATTTATGTAGGACATGGGTGGGTTTGATTTTTTTTTTTTTATTATTAGTTTTTTGCAAGCAGCATTTTTGGCTCATTCTTTTGAGGGCAGATACCCTAGGGTGCCTCTTTGAAGTTAAAAATAGCAGTGATTTAGATTACTCAGCGTGGTTTGTGAACAGATTCATGTTGCTCTCTGTCAATCTTAGTTCAGATAGAGATTTTGTACAGTAATCCTGGATTGGAGGCAGTGTTTGCCCTTGGGGATAGAAATAAAATAAAGGAGGAGGGGATAGGGGGCAGTGAAATGAGAAGGAGGATTCTTGGCACCATTGAGCTGTGTCATGTAGCTGTGATTATAATTGGCATTTTCAGGGCAGTATTTTTTGGCAGCCTGTGTTTTTTTCCTGCAAATGCTGCTGCTTGGCGGTGACCAGTATAGAAGAGGAATCAGGCATACGCTAAAATGGCAAGAATGAAATTCATACTGCAGCGGGGATCATGATGGAAATAAATAATACCTGAGTAGATGAAAAAAAAAATTGACACTGGAAAACCTGCAGTTTGGTTGCTTTGTTTATATGTACATGCTTTGTTTATAAGTGCATGCACAGGTTAGTGAGAAATGTACTGCACACCTAAGCATTTGAAGAAAACTGAGTAATCCAGACCAAAGCAGTACTTAAAATTTTATATTATATACAGAATAAAGGAATTTTACATTAATAATTTGTGGGATGATCTTGAGTTCAATAGAGTTGAAATATATGGAGGGACTTGTTTCCCACTAGGATTCCTTAAGGTAAAACGCAGTATCTGTATATATGCAAGCTTCTGTTCTCTGTGGTTCTCCCCCTCGTTCTTCATGTGCTTACATGGTCTTTTTTGCTCATATCCTGTGGGGCCGTGGTGATGTGTTTTCTTTTGGTTATGCTGCCTGTTTCAGTGTGCCAGAGTGATTCATACATGCTTGTATTGTATGGCATAATTATAACAAAAGAGCTTGAGCTTTGAGTCTGAAAAGACACCAGAAGTTAATAGTGCAGTTGTGTCCTCCTTGTGATAATTGACCTAAACTGTATTTTAAAGCAGTGCTGAGTTCACGTTTCAAAGTCTGAAAGCTCCTAAGTGAGGCTGAAGATGCTGGAGTTAATGGGAGTGGAATTTGGCCAACTGACTACTGTTCAAATTGGTGGATTTTCCTGGTGAATTGGTGGCCTTGCCAGTGCATTTGTTTCACAGAGCTTGAATATATCGATTGAAATCTAAAGAGATCAGCTGTGCAATGGAGACATGTCTTGTGGGAAAAGGCTGATGGAGTTGGGTGTAGCACAGAGTATTGGACTGGCCCACAACCACCTTGAGGGATGCAGAGAAGAAAGGAATAACTTCTTGCCCAGGTTGGCAATGGGTAGGACAAGAAAAACAGGATTTGTTTCAGCTAAGCTGATTCAGGTTAAATTTGATGGAAAGTACCTTCTATTGATGCATTTTGGGGGCAGATAAGGGGTTTCTTTCACAGAAGCCCTGTGACAGCAGGTCAAACAATCATCTCTTACTCTGGACAAGCAGAGTTCATCTCTTCTGGAGGAACAAACCAGGTGATCAGTTTGACCTGTTCCAGCCCTACATATGAAGCCCTGCTGTCTGAAACCTTGTCCCGACACTGTCTAGGGTGAGATGTGGTTTTGTTTCTCTCTGAGCTCACTCTCTTGTTTTTTGGTTGTTTGGTTTGTTGTTTGTTTTTTTTTTTTTAAATCTTCCCCTGCTCAGAAACCACATTACTGTTACTCATTCAACACCCTGTATTTAAGATCTGCTCCTCTGATGCCTGCAACAGATTAGCTATGGTATGTAGCTGCTTTTAAACCAGAGCACCTCATGCTAGACAACAGTTCTCACTGAGTAGCCTCACCATTTTATTCATGTCCTTTCTTGTATCTTATTTTTCCCATCTGAAGTTGAAGCTTTTCACTTCATTTCAGAATGCTCTTAAACTTGTTGTCCTGGACTCTCAGGTAGCTGCACTTTGGTTTGTACACTGTTGACTTTAAAGAAACCTTTATTTGGGAGCAGCATCTGGTGAGGCGTAGGTCTTATTAAAGGAGATCTAGAATGTGTAGAGTACTCTAAGGTACTGTAAAATAAATTAATACTAGTAAGATTGAGAATAAAGTAAATCTTTATCTCAGCTAAAATTGCATTACTGGAAAAATATATTACTATCCTGGTCTTGAAAATCCACCACAAATGAAATGAAGGCTGATCCTTCAGTGTATTGTTTTGCAAGTACAGTTGTTAGCATTAGGTTCCTCCACACAGACACATTGGGCAAACAATAATCTCCTTTCACGCTTTCAGTGTTTTTTGTTGGTTTTTTTTTTTCTAGTGTCTAGGAATTACATTTGGGGATAAAAGAGCTTTGAAGAGCTTTATCTTCTAAGACCATTGTATCCTCTGTTACTTTTGTGCCAATTTCAGAAATATTGGTATCCAACAGTTAGAACTGTACAATTCAAATGTATAAAAGTAGTACTGTCATAGAGAATTGGAAACTTTGCAGAATAAAGTATTACCATTACAGAATGCATATGCAGCAGCCCAGGGTTTATAAAACATACATTAGGATTTTATAGCTTGTGTTGATGAATTTTTGTAGTATTTTGCTTACTACTTCATGTATGTATCAGTGGATTGCTTATCACTTAATTGCATAACCCTTTTATAAGACTTAAAATGTGTTGGCCTTGCTCTTGCCCCACTTGACAGCATATATTTTTATTCAGGTTAATGGCTTATTTGGGTTACTAAATTCAAGACTACGGTCCTGCTTGATTTATTTAGTGTTCTTATAATTGAGGAAAGTTGCTTTTCATCTTATGTTACTCATTCAGGAAAACTAGCTCAAAAAACATTAAATGAATGCTAACTTCAGAAAGGGAAGCACATGGTAGATTTGTCTAGAAGGAGAAAATTTTAAATGCAAAATTCATTAAAATAGTGTTAAAATGGAAGCGGCTATTTTGTCTTCATGACCAGCGGTTGCCTTGTGTATTGCACAGTGAATGAAGACAATAAAAATTAGAGGACCTTTTTTGAAGACCTATCACCTAGCTTAAAACCTGTAAGGAGAGCTTTTTGATTTATTTCTGTTTTACTGCAAAGTTCTGATATATGGCTATTCAAGAAATAACTCAGCAACTGAACATCTAGGACTTTTATTCGTTTTTCAAGATATTAATGGGAATGGTTCGGGACTTTCAGAGATTGAAAATGGCAGCCTCATGTTCTCTGCTTGTCTTGATCACAAAACCAGGATGTATTTCAGTTACTGAAGGCTATGCACACGTATGAAAGCGGAGGGTGAGACTGGGTTTTTGGCTAGCAAAAGAAGATGCCAGTATTTTAATTGGAAGCTCTTTTTGCCTCAAAATATTTTGGTTTTATTGTCTTAATTGATCTAAATATGTCTTCAATTTGGGGGAAAGAGCATGCTGAGCTGTATGATTTAGTGTGTTTGACTAAAGCAGGCAGTAATGATGAGGTCTGTTGGTTTTAATATTGAAAATACTGTGGCAAAACAGATCAGAGATTAAGTACTAGAGTACACATGGATGCAAAAACATCCATTTGGGTGTTGTGTGTTAACTCTTCTCTAAAGAAAAGTGGTAACTCTTCTTGCTAGCTTTTAAGCTCTTCCCAACACAGATGATGAAGCACTGTTGAAGGTAACATGGGTGACACCTGGCTATCAGTCATTTCTGTGTTACTATTGTGACATTGTGTGCTGCCACGCTGCTGTGATTGATTGTCTGTACCTTGTGTGCTGAACAATGGCTACTGCTTCCCCTGCCTGGTAAAATGGTTTAGAGGGGAAAAAAACCAACCGAAGCCCTTCAAAAAAAAAAAAAAAAAATAAAGACCCTGCCATCCTGTGGGGAGTTGTGAGCATTTAGGGGAGAAACTAGTAAATTTTTGCCATGTGTGATGGGAAATTACTGTGCCTTATTTCTATTTCAAGATGGCTTACTACTGAGATATAGTAGTGGTTTAGAGCTAGGATTGAATTACACCTGCATGTTACTAAGATCATACAGGGGTAGGTGAGGATCAAACTAAGGAATAATCCATGGACAAGTTGCCAGATAGCTGTAGGGAGGGCAGGGTCAGGCTGTGGGGGTTGGTAGGAAGCAAGCTCCCCCGAAAGAGTGGGGGTGATGCATCAATCAGCATATTGATGGAGGAGGACAAGGAATTGCCTGCTGAGCTGGGCACCTCTGGAGCAGCTGTCAGGAGAGAGGTGGTGATGGTGAGGGGTAGAGATTGCTGGTGGTTTTCTAAAAACTGCATCTGTCAGACCGTCCTGAAACACTCCCAGCACAGCCCTTTATTTGCCTCCCTTTACTGTTGTCAAAGAAGGAAAGTATTATTAGATACCTGGTTCTTGCCAAAAAGCTCTGATAAGCATTTAACTTGTGTATTCTTGCATATTTCTCTTTTATGTTCATTACTCCAGCAAATGCCAGGCCACTGCTTTGATTATATTCAACTCTTGATTTAACAAAATGAACAGTAGTAAAAATCAAATTATTTTAAGCATATGTGTTTAAATTGTTAGAAAAGTTACCCATTCCTAAAGCCTGGTTTCACTTTAAGACTGTGTATCTTTCTGATTTCAGTGTGTATGAACTATCTACATACTGAAACACAGAAAATAGTGTCCTGTAAGTCTGTTGCTATGCTAAAATAAGATAAACCAGAAGCTTATAAAGATGTCTCCTTTCTGTGGATAATTGCCCTCCTTGGGATGCTTTCTTACAGTTTCAAAGATGAGAACTTTTGTCTCTGAAGTGGGTGAAGGACTGAGCCTTTATGCTGCAAAAATTCTCATTGACTTCAGCAAAAATATTTTGGGGCAAGTGACCTGGCCCTTGTCTTCAGAGGTCTTCCTATAACAGCAATGATTCTTCCCGTAATATTGACAGTCCATAATGCTGTGCAGAAGATGCAGTTGGCAGGAGAATATAGTGCAGGGTATTTCTTAATGAGATGTTGGTGTACATCTCTAATCCATTTGCAGTTCTGTTCCAGTTGCGAGGAAGAGCTGTAAGGTTGGTGTTGTTCTTATTCAAGTCAGCCCCTCCCCTGCCTTGCCTTTGGCTGTGAGCTAGACCAAGAACTGGTGAGGGAGGGCAGGGTGGGAGAGGAGGTGATGACAGGACTTTGTAATTTAAATATGTACTTATTGAAAGTAATCTTTCAGAATTAATTGGGTTTTATTTTTTAGATGTTTGAGTTTCTCTGTGATGCAAATGTGCTGCTCTTAGGGAGCAGTCCTGCTGCAATGATATCCTCAAGACCCAACTGTACCCAGCAGATACCAAGGGGGGTGGGAAAATTGTGTTTCTGAAAAGGAGGACTTAGACTTGCTATTTTTTCCTCCAGCCATTTAGGAAAACAAGCACCTTCTGCCTGTGCTGGCAGTCTTATTCATTGGGACCTTCTTTTTTGTTTGTCTGTTTGTGGGGGTGGGGTGTTTTCTTTGCGTATTCAGCCTTCAAACTCCAGTTACAGCACTGATGATGTGATTCTCCTGATTTCCTGCTGGAGCCTGGGAGTCATTCTTGACGTTTGTCACTTGAAGTTGAGGGCCATCAAAGTAACTTCTGCTCTGTATGATGTCTGCTCAGCCTTGGTTGCTCCTGATTCAGTCAACAGTAAAGGACAGCAAAAATGTGGCCTTTGGTCTTCTGTTCAGAAACCTTTGGGGGTGTTCAGATTTGTTCTACTTTAGCTTTGCTTTACTTCAAAAATTGGAAAGATTCACACTTGAGAGCATTGCCTTGGTTTCAAACCTCCAAGCTGTTTGACTGGGCAACTGTTGGAGCTCCTTGCAAGACATAATTTTTAGTGCTGTTACAAATTGTAGAGCATTCACTGTTTTAGTTGATTGCAATACAAATGTATAGTAAGCCCATAAATTGTAGCCAGTGTTGTAATTACAAATCATTACAAGAATGTGAGATTATTCAGTTTGTTGCAAATCCTTCTGGACTACACAATTAAAGTCATAACTGCAAGTATAATCCTGTGAGTTAAAGTCACTTCATTACACAATCTCCTTCTGGTTTACTATTTGCTTTATGTTGATTCCAGATTGAATAACTGAATGTTCCTGTGTAGTTACGTTGAATGGCAGCATATATGCCTTTTGTGTCTCTGCTAATTCTGGAGTTTATTTTACATCCATAGAAATATGAACGTTGATTAATACAATAGCTGGGCCAAGCTCTGATGATTTCAGTTCTAGTGCTGGTAAAATCAACCTAAAAATGATGAAGCATTAGAAAGGAATTGCTAGTTATGTCAATCGCTACAGATGTCTTGTCAGATGATGAGAAAATAAATGAGTTGTGGTCACTGTTACATGGTGTTAGATGATGGAGTAGATGACTGTGAGCAGGTTGGTGCCGCCCTGTAAAAGCAGCGGCTGCAGTTCCTCTGCCGCAGTGTACAGCTGCTGAACAGGAACCAAATGAATAGTTCACTTGGAAGTTGATTTCAGACCAAATCAAACTTTTTTTTGCACGGTTTCAGATGTCCTTTCTTGTGCAGTACTTTTCCTTGATGTTGGACGTTAAGATGCTTCCAATGCAGGGGAAATCACAGTGGGATAAGGAGCAACTTGTGCCCATTGGCCCGATGACTCAGTGTTGGAGTAATTCTGATAAATACCCAGACTGAGATAATCAAAACCTGTCAGGGGATTTGGTTATTGTCCTACTTATTAATTTTAATGATGATTGAATATCTGTGCTGATGATGCAAGCTGTACGCTCAGCTTCCCAAGCCTTGTGTATTAATTTTCCAAGTGCTGCTTATTCGGTCTGGTATATTTAACTCGGAGGGATGGTCTCGATGTGGACAGGAAGTACAGATAGGTGGGAGCTACTGTGTCCTTTGGAGTCACAGTAACTAAGTCTGGCAGAGCCTGTTTCTCAGAGCCATATAAGTGTACTGAGCTGGCAAATGTCTTTAGCCCCCAGGGGTTTTGGTTATGTTGCTGCCTGTATAATGCTTGTAAAAGGCTTTTGCTGTGAATGTGTTGCAGAGGAAGCAGGGAATCCTAAGCAGCCCTTGCTCGGTCTTTGCAAAGCTATTTTATTTAATGCCACTAGCCCAGGTAAATGTTTTGGCCTCCTCTCTTCCCAGCCTCTTTTGAGCACAGTGCTACTCCTGAGGTTTTCTGCTTGCAGGTTTATCTTTTCCAGTGCTAACCTGGGGTGTTTTCCCCCTGCAATGCTCTTTGCAGAGGCTGACCTCACTGAAGCTGCATGTGCAGAAGTCCCTGTGCATCTCTGCAGGTGTTGAAGGGGGTCTTCAGAAGGTGGAATTTGTGGTGAGCTTTTTTTATGAGAGGCTTTTCCCAGAAGAATTCCTTTGTGCATCTGTCACTGCTGGAAGACCATGTCGTATCCCCGTTGATCAAGAATCAAGCAAGCAACTGAGACCTAAAATGGGTGCTAGTGCCATAGGTGTTCTGTGTTTTCCTGAAGTGGGAATGAGCCTAAGTTAGCAGTGTCTTGATTGTTGTCTTTAAAAAACAGACTATCCCCTTCCTTTTTTCTAACTTTTGTCTGTTCAAAAATAAAGCAGCAAAGACAGAAAATAGAGTGAAAACAATTTTTTTTCACACACTGTGCTGTGACCAAAGCTATTACTTGGCAAATTTCCTTTCTTTGCTCTGCAGTTTTAAGTGTGAGAACTGAACCAGTTTTCTCCCATATTACAGTAAATAAGTAAGTAATCAAAATAATATTTAGAAAGAAAGTTGGGCAACTCCCCGCTGTTCAAATATGTTAATTGCAAATCATTGACATTCTAGACATGCTGTTTCTTACTGAGTTATAGTTTCCTTGCGGGTGGAATAAAACAATCAATTGAAAAAAAGCACAATATTATAGTATTTGCTAGTTCTTGTTATTTAAAAATAAGAGCAGATGTGTGAATGTGTAAGCTGAAGATAATGGTGTTGTAGCTTTATAAGATTTAAGGCCAGTGGGTCTGTTAACATTATGTACTTGAATCTCCTGTGGTACATACAGTGCAGAAACTTGTTCAGGGGTCCTTGCAGCAGGTCTGTAACCTTGAATTGACCTACAGTGTGTCTTCTGGAGACGGATTTTTTTTCTTTGATTTAGTCTTCCTCTTATGGCAAGTCCACCGTATCCCTTTGTAGCTTGTGCCAACAGCAAGCTGTCCTTGTCATAAGACAAACTAATCTTTCTAGCTTGAGTTAGTCAAACTTTGGTTCTCTGTTAATGGATCTTGCTATGCCTCTCCTTGCTGACTTTACAGATATGTGCTAGTCATCCCTCTCTTTCCCTCCCCACATCTGGTGTCAGGCAAATAGAGGCCACATGCAAGTTAGCCACATCCCAGCCTTCTCTTCAATTTTTTTTTTACATATTTTTGTACTGTAAAGTAGGCTTTTTATCTCTTGAGTAGCTGTGGACTATCTTTTCTAGGATCTTTACAATTTGTCCTAGTGGAAGTGTTGCCATTTGAAATAGAAGTGGAAGTGGTCTTTGTACAGTGTTGCATTATCTTTTTTTGTTCTGTGAGGTGAATGGATCACGAGAAGAAGAAAACCATCCTTGTAACTGAAGCCAGGTAGAAGTAAAAAGGAAATCTTAGTGGCTTCATAGCTGGATGCTGTGGCAGGGAGGAGTTGGGGTACAGTGCCAGGTGTATCTATGACTTGAAACTGTGTACTAGAGCTAAGCTGAATCCTCTGACATTAGTTGACACGGGTGCTTCGTTACTTGGTAAGGGGAGTCCATAACCCTGGCTCAGCATCAGCTTTAGTGGAAGTAAAGGCTTCATGCTTGCGAAGTCAATACCTTACTCTGCATCCCTGGGCAGAGGAGACTACACTGAAATCACCCATGTGCTTGGGTGGCCTGTCTCTGCTTCAATCCACATGAATATAAAAATTCCCCTTTTGTATGTATGAGTGGTAGAGTTCTTTGGGTCTGGTCCTATGTCACTCACACCCAAGGTGAGGGGAAGCTGTTGAGATGCAACAACAGGTTTTTGTGTCCTTCCCCTAAATGCCTTGTTCCTTTACTTAGTATGAAATTTCTTTCACTGCTCACTGCTCTAAATTTTTGTGCAAAATAATTTATGGATGAGAGCATGCATTATTAGAAAGCTTTATGTATTGTGCACTATGGGGGCAATTTTTCAACATCAGAGTGCCATTTCTTTAGCTGTCTTAAATTCCAGTGGGCATGTGTTTCATAGAATCATAGATGGTAAGAAGAATGATGTTGCATAACCTGTAGAAATGCTGTTTCCTATGCCAATTAGTTCTTCCTCTGAGAATCGTACTCCTAATTTATTTTTTAAAGTGCATTTATGCATCCTTTTCAAACTTCAATACTTTGTGAAATGCATCCAATTTCACTGAAAGTCTGAAGCTGAAGAGACAAAGATTGAAAAGGGATTGATTTAATGGTTTAACTACTAAATAATGATGAAACTGGGTTTATAATTTTATGTTTGTGTGAAGTAGTCAATCACTCCATTTCATAGAGTGAGTGTAAGGCCTAGAATAGGGGTGGATAAATAATCATCTATAGTTTCTGTGCTGAGTAATACCTTTCTCCCCAATGACTCATGAAGATTATTTAAAACTTTTTTTTTACCAGAAATTCAGGCCACAGATGAGGATTATCTTGCCTAGCAGTAAAATGCCGTTGCTGCAATTCAGCTGCATTATGTCCATAAACTGCAGCAACCTGAGAGAAGCTTGCATTCAGTGATGAGACATCTGTGAAAGTGTTTCTTCCATATGCAAACTCAAGGGAGAACCTTTCTTGTGGTTTTTTGACTGGCCCTGGGCTAGAAGGGGAAAAGCATTGAAAGGAAACACCAAAGACTGGAGCTGTGCAGAATGGCAGATCAGAGTGTTTGTGGTGGCTAAATCCAATGGGTCCATCACCACCAGAGATGGACAGGCTGGCTCTGTGCACTTCATTTTCCGTCTTCACCTGAATCTTGTGCTGCTGGAGGAAGGGTTGGTTGATGACAATCTCTTTTTCTCCTAAAGAAATATACTCTTCCCACGTCTGTATTTTTAGCTACTCCTTCTACTGTACCACTCCAACTTCTAGCCCATTGTTAATCCCAGTATACCCTGATTGGAAAGTAACAGTAGTAGAACTTGTAGCTTAATTGAGTAGGAAAAGCTTTTTTTTGATAGTTTTTCCTCTGAGGAACTATATGTCCTCAGCATTTCTGTTTTCTTCCCCTCTGTGCTTTCAGGGACCTGGGCCTAGAACAGACCCTTGTTTGTAATCTGTTGAAAGGAACATATATAGATACTAAAGGTTTATATATATTCAGTCTCTACTCCCACATGGCATAGGCATGTTGGTGCTAGCTTTAAGCCACCTTGCTTAAGTGATGGATGGACATGTCTCACCACGGGCTAGGCTGCTTGAGAAGATATTTTCTTCTGAAACTTCTCTAGATCCCTTTTGAAGTTTTCAAATGTTGGAGGTTCCAATCCTGTGATAAGTTCTCCCTGTGGCTGGTTACACACTGCTGCCTGCCACCCCTGCCCCTCCACCCCTCCCCCCCCAATAACTAAATTGTCTTGCCTTTTCTTCAGAAGAGTTTAGTTTCAGTTTCTGGATCTTTTGGTTAGATGAAAAGAAATCTAATAACAGAAATTTTCTCCTCATGTAGATGTTGCAGCATTACCATCAAGTTAACACATGGTTTACCTCTTGGTTAGGTAAATAATTTGAGATTTTTCAATTTCTTCTGAAAACTTCAGCAATTTTCCTAGACTTTGCATTGTCACAGCTGGTTGCTGAAGCAGCATTTATTTTTACACTGCAGACATCTCAACTCAGTATTTGGCACACTATTATATTTGCTTTCCTAGCCATAGCATGTTGATGCTCAGTTGGTTCTTCAGTGGCTGTCAGATGCCGGAAGAGAGAGTGGAGTGGCAGGAGGCTGCAGGTGAGGAAAAATAGGTGATGAAGTATGGAACCTCTTCAGAAATGTATCTTGTCTGTGATGGTTAGGGTATAGGACATCCTTTATAAACAAAAGAGCACATGCATGTTTATTCAATTCCAGATTTAAAGAAACATCAAGGTCCAGGTTGCATTTCTGTCCAGATGCAGATGGATTTACTTTCTTGTAATTCTGGTGCTATGGTTACATAGTAACATAAGCCTGATGAGGTAGGGAATTAAATCCCATAGAATAAAAAGTAACTAAAAGTTTCATTATGTTGTGGAATAAGCATAGAAAACATCCACATGTATAATTTATTACCTGTAGTGGATAAGTACTTAACAACAGTCATAATAAACTCATTCTGTTCATTCATTTTTAGATCTTAGCATACTGATTCCGACCTTAACTGAAAGTGAATATACAATCAATGTGAGGCTTTTTATGCTGGTTCAATAATGTAGGCCTGCCAAGGATATTTAATTAAATAATTATTCTTTGATCAATCAAGATAGATTGCTTCACTGTAGGGATTGCAGGCAAGAACATGTAAAATCCACCCTGAACTGATCACGGTTTAGCTGCTTATTGTAATTCTGCATGATAGTTTTTGTCACACAAAGCAGTGAGAGAAACCCAAAAACTAGGAAAAAAAATGTAGTCGGATGTTAAAAATGTAATGCCTAATTCTGAGGTGATCAAAGAAAAGCATGAGAAGACCCAATGTGGTGGCGCTGTGAACAAAGTTACTTCTGTCAGACAAATGGGAAAAGTGGGTTTTCTACAGGCTTCAGCTTCAACATCTTGCTTTGGTTTTGGTGACAGTGGTAAGGTGTTCAGTACGTAGGGAATCAGGAAATCTGGGTTTCAGTTTTGCTGTTGGTAACCTCACGTATTCAAGAGGTGGCAAATGGAGCTATTAGGAGGAGGTGCAATCAACTGCATGGTATATGTGCTTGCTGTGCACGCCAGCTCCCATAAGAGGGTCTGCACAGGCAGAGCAGCCTTCTCATTTCAGTGTGAGTGTGTTGGAAATGCAAAAAAACTGTTTGGTGTGGGGGTGGCCACATGTAGCATCACACAAGGCTGACTTTGGATGGCCCCTGCTGCCATGGCATGTCATTAATGCAGCTCACGGTGGCTGGACTGAGAGGACTTCAGTGTTTATTAGGGGAATATAATCATTTAAGCCTGAATAAGCTTCAAAGCTCTAATGCGGCTGTTTGGCCAACAGAAATGAGATGTAAATTTGTGCTGAATAGCCACTGATTACAGAAAGATGATTAATGCAAGATTTAAAATTGATTTATGGGTGCAGTTGTCAAGGCCTAAGCCATGAATGTAATATTATCTCTATGAAAAGCTTTGGGTAGATTAGAGACCAGGGAGCAGGGGCAAAATAATGCATTTGCTGGAGGGTCTGATATGGTGAATAGGCCGTCTATAATCTAGTCAAACTGGGTATATGCCCAAGAGGTTAGGCTTTGCCAGCTCAGCACATGGATAATTGTATCACTTTGCCTGAAATATTAGAAAACTGAGAAGTTTAATCTGTTTTATTTTCATTAAATGCACTTTTTGATCAAGTATTTTTTCTCTTTTACTGGAAACACTTGGAAATGTTTCTTCACTTTCAGGAAATTATAGATAGCCAATGACACTAATAAAGATTAAGGATTTAGTTTAGTTTTTGCAAATTTTCACTGTTGTGTGCACTAAAAATAAGCCAAATGCCTTGTGTTGTTCCAGTTGTAGTAAACAGAAGCTTCAAATAAATTTTGATTTATTTAAATATTATGACAACAATAAAGTAACAAGGAAAATCTCCATTCTTGCTGCTTTTGAAAATTGTTCTTTGAACCTCTTGGCATAATCAGATGATGAGTAACGTGAACAGTACCCCAAAAGCTTTGAAAATCCAAGCATTTGGTTATAAATCTAAAATGCATGTCATACCGTGAGTCCTGAAAATCTGGCTCTGTCAGTCTTCCAGTATTAAACTGTGTGGTGTCAACACTGTTTGTTCTGGCATTTGTTAAATTGTTTCTGCAATGAGTGTTACATTAAGCAGTGAAAAATTATTTAATGGTATTGTGTTTCTTCATTGCCTCTTTTGTGCTCATCTCTATTATCTTACACTCAATTGCTGGACTGTGGTTTGAAATGGATGTTTTAATTCAGGTGTACAAAGAATTGCAAAAGTTTATAAAAAAATAAAATTGGGGGAGGTGGGGTTTGTAAATAACACATTGCTTTGTTCTGGGAAGGGGTCAGAGCAGTCTCTGATTAGGTATGCTGGAGAGGGGCTCCTTTTCATTTCAGTTGCACTAACGTCCAGCTGGGTTCTCCTTTCATTTGGATTCTGGTCCTGACATCTTTCATTGATCATGCAAATGATCAAAGTCTGAGCAAAACTTCTGTCCCATTTTCATTGTTTTCCTCCTATTGCATCTTGGTGTGCAGCACTGAAAAGTCTAGGTGACTTTGTCCTGATGTTTCTTCATTTTTCAACAGCTTGAATTGTGCAGGTCTCTGAACAGACAATACATTTCATTGTAAGCATGTACTGCAAATAATTTTTAAGGTTTTAATCACTCTTATTTCTTGCAGGCTTGTTTGGGTGGGACTTGGTTTAGCAAATTACTGCTTGTATTTTGAGATGCTATCTCAGCTTTACAGAAATCTTCGTTGTTTCTTGTCTTGTCAGTAGTGCAGAGCAATCCAGGAACTGTCAAAACTTTTGCACTATATTACACCAAGGGAGTTTTACTGATCAGCCTGCTGCAGAAATAGGAGGTGTGGCATCAAACTTTACATGCATACTACAAATGTAAAAGAATATTGAAGAATTGATGAAGTAGAAAATTAAATGTTTAAACAATAGGAGCTGATGATTATGAAGTTCTCCATGTAACTTTAAGGGGCTTCTGATATGTCTTCACATCTAGCACTTCCTGAGAGAAGCAGTCATGGTTAATCTCACAGTTTCAGCATGGGTCTTTCCTATTTGATATTTTCCCTCAGCTCTGAGCAGTGTCACTGTGTGAGAACCTTACTTAGCATTACTTCATGGAGGAGGATGATTTCATGCAGTCGTGATTGTGCACAGGACTTTGGAAGCTTGACCCATGTGGAATTAAAAAGATCCAAAACACTGTAACATATAGAAGTATCCACCTAGATGCTTAAGTTCTCACTTCTAAAAACAGCATTTTCTTTCAGAAGCTGATTGCTGCTGATGAGTTGTTCTGAGTACTGGAGTGTGCAATTGGCAGCAATGGAATCAAGATGGAGCATGATGGTGCTGTGAACATTCACTCAACTCATTTCCAGTGTAGTTCTGTTTTATAGTGGAGGTGTGAAACATTAATCATTCCCCCATCTTTGCTAATCCCTCTCCTGCCCTCTGTCACAGTGTGAAGCAGTACATAAAACCTTGGCATTGAGTAAAATTGAGCCTTGTTAAATCTTGATGCAGTGATGAGTAGCCTTTAACATGGTGTAAGGCCCTTTTTCTCCTCTTAGCACCTTTGCTGCCCACATGTTGAAAGAGGTCATTCAGAAACACATGTCTGGCTGTTTCTATAATGTTACTGCAGTGAGAATTTGCTCTTTAAGTGTTTTTGGGGGGAGGGGGTGGCAAGGAAATGACTTTTTAAGTCTGCTTTCTGTTAGGCGAGTATCACATGTGGGATAGTAGGGAATACGTCAGTGTGTGGTTTTTACAGAGATGGCAAAAAAGCTCACTAGTCGGATGTGGCATGTTTCAAAAAGATGCTTTTATACTTCTTCACAATTTACTTCCCCCACTGACGTTTTAGTTTATGAAAAAATGATCCTTAGATTCTGGCTGGGAAATCTCCTGTAATGAGTGAGGAAACTCACATTCACTCAAGGATAATCAGAGGTGGTGTGTTTTCTGTGCAGCTTAGTGGCCGCAGTAGAGTGGCATTGTAACAGCAGAAAACTGCAATCCAGTAGTAAAATGAGAAGTGTAGCCCAAAGTTATGATTTTCTTATTTGTTTTTATTTTCCTAGTTGGACAAATTGAGGGGAATGTGCCAAACCACCAGAAAATGTTAAATTCCTTCTTTAGAAACTCAGCTTTTAAAGTTAATTTCATTACCAGATTTCTGCCTGAGTAGGGAGATTAATCAGATCCTCTCTATCCTCTGTATCAGTTATCCATTATGTTTTTTGCTTGACTAGTAACTGCTGTCAGTAGGAATATATGTCTGTATGTATAAATGTCTCAGTTGTAAAATTGCCATTCCAAATGAGGCTTGAGTGTTGGGTGGAGGGAGTATCAGATGTATGGAAATGGTAAGATCCTGGGTGGTTACAACTGCTCCTGGTACTTAAAGGTTTTAATAAACACAGGGCTGAATCCTTGCATTGCTCCTCCATTGGGAAGAGCAGACTTCAAATTTGCACCAGTGTTATATTACTGCATTTTTCTTCTGCTTGAGAGTGGTTTGGATCATTGTCCTTCACTGTGAGAGGGACCAGACTTTCTAAGTGCTCCATCAGGTGCTGGTGGACCCTGCCCTGATCAGTAGGTCATATAGGTTGTATGTATACCTCTTGCTAATGCCAGCATTCAAAACAGAACTGTTTTGCTTCTGCTGGTCCTGAGGTCAGCATTGTTTTAGAGGGGGCTAGAAGTAAGGTGACGTTTGGCTACGTTCTATTTTGTGTTCCTTGAGCAAGCAGAACTCTTTTAATGAAGACTGAAACACTCCCAGCAAAAGCAAAGACTCTCCTTTAATCATAAGGCTCCAGAACTGAAAATCTGAGCAACGCCATGCATCACAGGGCATGTTGATAAAACTGACAGTATTGGTGGCAGGCTTTGAAGTAGTTGAATTTTGGGACTGGTGTGCCTGCAAATGGTGTTTTCCAACAGGCAAGATGGTGACAGTGTCAGCCTTATTTTCTAACACAGCCCTGCAAAACCTTCTGCAGTGCGGGGGGGGGGGGGGGGAAAGATGTGTAGTGCTCTGCCTGGCTTTCACTAGAGATTTAGCCTTACATGACCTCACTGAAGTCACTGAAACTGTGCAGAGGAGAGCCCGCTTCTTATTTGCTTTAACTTTGTGATACGATAGCAGGTGAAAAGCCGTCAGGCAGCTAAAGAAAAAAAAACAAACCCAAGTTTTTGGGTTTTGTGATGGGAGGAGGGCAGCGAAGGGAGGGAAGGAGCAGGTTGTGAGATAAAGTTGAGTGGCGGGAGGGAATCTGTGTGTGTGGGAGCTGAGCTGAAGGTTATTGATTGGCAGCCAGGTCTTAACATCAACTGCATAAAAGGAAATCGAAGAGACTGCCCAAATATTACCAGGATGAAAGGCAGGATAAACAGCACAGAGCTGAACGCCAGGCTGGTCTGCCCTTCTGGAAGGGCAGCAGGTCTCTCTTTTTAACTTGGCAGAGGGATTGCATAGCCCCACACCACATGCTGCTCTTAACCAGTGTGTGCTCGTGCTGGGTTTAACAGCAGGATTTTGGGGTAAAATTACCCTCCTCTGTGTGTAGGCAAAGTGTGTGGAGTATCTTAGATGCTTACACACATTCAAAGCCTGGGATCTAAGATCTGTGCCAGGCTTGCCTTTCTCCATAAGAAAAAAAAAAGGTGAAAATGCATGAATCCTTTTCCAGTTTTACATCTTTGTGCCAGCAGATACTTGAATTAACATGCATACATTGCAGAGCTCCACATGATGGGGTGGAAAATGAAATGGGAGAGGGTGAGGATGCTTCTACCCAGGGAGCTGGTGAAATAGGTAGTAGGAACAGAAGCAGGTTGCACAGTCCTTAGAGGGTGGGAATCCTGCTGGGAAGGTTCCAGGTAAATCTTGGGAACCCCTTTGCTTAATGCTGTTAAGCTCTCTTCCCCTCTTAAGACTCCTAGGATTTTGCTAAATGCCTAATTTCTTTTTCAGCAGTGTTAGGATGTATGGAATTAGGAAAAAGGCTTGAAACTTCCACACCACCTTAGTGGCTGCTGAAGAGAATGAGTGAGTTACGGAAGACTGGTAACAAAAATTCTCCATGTAAAAATCCTCCAAACCCAAATAAACAAAAGCTCTAAAATTTTCATCCCTGCTACCAGTATTTGTTTTTGGGGCAGCAGCCTTTTGCTGTGCTGTGGTAGCAAATTGCAGTCCTGGAATCCTGGAGATTAGAAACAAGCCTGAGTAGCAGACAGCTGGTGAATGTGTTTTAAAATTGTCTGTTTAACCCAAGGCTGCTCCACTGAATGCTTTTTTAGCTCTTATATTTTTAGTTAGATGTGTGATATCTTTGGCCTTTCTATAGGCAGACAGCCTGCTTGAATTGCATGCTTCCTATTGATGGAGCTGAATGCAGCCTTTAGCTTATGTTAACTCGCCAGCAGTAGAGTACTGGAAATTTCTGATTCAGAAATAGGTCTTCTATAAATGATTTAACATCAGGCTATTGAAATGCGTTTGTGTTTTGCTTCTTAAGGGCTATTAAAGACATAGAGAAAACATTTAGCAGCAAATTAATGTTGCATTTTTGTTTTAATCCTGCAGATGGGGTTGATTTATATCTCAAAAATATGTACCGCAGAGAGGAATTATAGTATTACACGATTTTTCAGTCGTACTTAATTCTTTTCATGCTAATATTTTCAGCTAGATGCTGTCTCTTTAATGTGGTGCATTTTCTTTTTCATTAACTGTAAGGCTGCATTTCATTCTCTGGTCTTTATTCTTTTGTCAGTTGAAATACTTGTCTGAGGTCTGTAGTGATTGGGAAGCTGGGAACATGCAGAAGATGTAGGGGCTCTTACCCTCAACCCCTTCTCATGGAGGGATGTAGAAGCAGAAGGGTGGCAGGCTGCCTTCGGTCTGTGGGGGGTAGCAGACCTGACTGAAGAGAAAGAAATGGTGCACTTGTATGTGCAGACAAGAGAGAATAAGACAGGATTAAATGACAGTGCAGAGATTTTGCACAATAGTGGCTGCTCTGATAAAATCTGGTTGGCTTTCCCTTGAGGATTATACAGAGATAAGCAGCCTTTGCTCATTAGCACTTCTCTTCCCTCTTGCTCTCTGATGATTGCTTTAGTTTTGATGGCAGGTGGTGATGGTGGGACTTGCTGTGGAGTGTGGTGCTGGAAATGCAGCACATCCTGAAGCCTGAGATGCTAGGTCATGTGTCATTTCTTGCAGCTGAGGTTAGACTCTATCTCAGTTGATGCATTTAGACTTGGACTTTCCTCCTCACAGTGTTTAGTGCTCTCAGTGCATGTGAACAATCATTAGAATCGCTGGATCTAGTTTTTGAACAAATGAGCTCACTTAGACTCACTCCTATTAACACAACTCCTGGAGCAGCGATGGTGATGAATTTAACTTCATAACCCTGGAGAGCATGATGGTTGGGTCTTTGAAAATTGATCTGGCAAGTATTAAAAAAAAGAGAAGTGATGTTTTTGATATGGCTTCTAATTAGGTCACTAGTGATATTACTGCAAATGTCAGTTCTCTGAAAGAAACGCTCACTAGATGCTCCCTAAACATTGTGTGGAATTACACTGTGTACCTTGTGGCCATCATCCTCGCTTGCTAAAACTGGTCTGAGTGATTTCCAGCTCTCAAATGCTTTTTACCACCTCCTACTGGAGGTTAACACATCTCCATGTCTGCTGGTTGTTGTGAGTGATCCTCTGACCTTCAGATAGAAAAAACAAAGATTTAAAGTCATGAAGGTCTTTCCTGGGATATATTGGGGTGTTCTCAGCTGTCGCCCAGGCTGATTCATCAGGGACTTCTGCCTGGGTCAGGTGGGATGGAGGGATACCCTCCCTTCTCATGAAATGGAGAATTTCCACTGCAATAAAAATAAGACTTCACATTTATATAGTGTCATGTTAAACTAATCTGCTTGGAAGCATATATGCACAGCATATTTAGCACTTAATTTAACCACAGTAGTTGAGGAAGGTTGCTTTTCTGTTTTTTAATTTCATTTATCTAAACCCACCCTATTTACTGGGACATAGAGAAGCTAGCTGCAGATTTGTGCTGTCTTGCATACTTTTCCTGTGTTTTCTCAATGGCTCTACTCTTCATAATTGTTAATTGCCCCTCCTCAAAGTTAGGCACGAATCCTGCACAGATCTGCCTAGCTTTTGCTGCAGGCTTATCTTCAGCTAGCTCTGCGGCACTACCAGGAAAGGCAAAGTGACAAGTACATGTTAATCATGGTAGGGTCATGGCCTGTTTGAGCCCGGGGACATAAATTGGGTTTAGAAATGAAAATACTGCTTAGCATGACAAAAATGTCCTCAAGTTAGGTTCCTCACTCGAAGACTGGTGGTACATATGAACTCTGTGCTTTGGCGCGGGCATGTCTTGCTGAAACTGCAGAAAGCCCCACTTTCATCTCCCAGGTCAGGGAGGAGAGGAAATGCTTTTCTGCTGGTGGTATTTATAACTCATTTTGGACTGTAGCATCAGGTTATGTTTTCATGCCACTTGTTGCTGCCATTTTAATTTAAAAATTAAGAACAGAATTAAAAAAACCTTTATTGTTAATTGAGGGTGTTTCCTGTCAGCTCTGCAGTAATGGCATCTGGGCTCTCAACTTCATCTCAGGCTGTTTTCAATGAAAAAAATTGGCCTTAGAAGATACACAGCTTGGAATACAGCTATTACCTTGAGCCAGAGCACCTTTATATTATGCTCTATGTGTTTGCTTTCTGCTGTATATGCAGCTGTGACTAGATGCAGGCAGCAATGCTGAGCAGGGGATGAAAGAGGCTTTGGGAATTAAGCCCTTGAAGATGAGCAGGTCAAAAGTAGAAGGGGACAAAACTGAAACCATCACTGGTTCTGCTGAGTTCTTTGCTGTACTTACGTGGGTTAATCTAATCTTATAATGTGACAGTTGTCAAAAGCAGAGAGGAAATGTTACTGTTGTCTCTGTTGTAGGCACTGTTGCGGCGCTACTGACTGTGGTGTGCTGAAATAAGCATTTCTTCCAAGTGATGCGCTTCAGAGTGTGGCCAAAATAAAACGAAAAAACAGTTGCTACAATTCCCACAAACAGCTGCAAGAAGTTATCTGGAGCTATGCTTAAAAACCTGTGTAGTACACAAACAGCTCAAGATTTGCAGACTCCCACAACCTTTATTGGAAGTAATGTTCTCTTTGCATGAGCAGGAACTTCTCTGACTAGCATGCTTGGGGAGAGCAAAGGCCCATTTATTTTGTATATCACTCTGCTGGTTTTCTGGCAGGCTGTTTGGTGGGGGAGAATAGCTTGGAGAAAAGTGGTCAACTTCATTGCGTTGGGCAGTGACTTGAGAATGTGGTAAAAGGGAGCCTGGGGAGCAGGGGCAGACAGACTGTAAATAGGTTTGTTTTTTCTTCCTATGTGGATGCGTTGGAAAAGGCCAGCTCATGGCCCCATCTGCTTTTGTTTTGTTCCCTAAAAAAGGTCTCATGGACAAACCCAGCAGTATGTTTTCCTGCTTCTGAAATGTCTGAAACAAAAGGTTTTAAGTAGCATCCTTTTATATTTCTAAAGGGTCTTTTATTCTGACTTTATCAGGAAGTTATCAAGCCTCCAGTATGGAAAACTTTGCAATTTTAAACATTTTTTTCCCACTACAAGTTCTCCTGAACCTCTGAAGCTCAAAGTGCTCTTAGGTGGGAAAGCTAAGATTTTGTGGGAGCTGTAACTTTTTTTTTAAAAAAAGTAATACTTTTCCTTTTTACACAGTGGGAAGAAATTGGTGAGGTGGATGAAAACTACGCTCCGATACACACATACCAAGTATGCAAGGTAATGGAACAGAATCAGAATAACTGGCTTCTGACCAGCTGGATCTCTAATGAAGGGGCATCCCGCATCTTCATTGAGCTCAAATTCACCCTGAGGGACTGTAACAGCCTTCCAGGAGGACTTGGAACTTGCAAAGAAACTTTTAACATGTATTACTTCGAATCAGATGATGAGGATGGGAGAAACATCAAGGAAAACCAGTACATCAAGATTGATACCATTGCTGCTGATGAGAGTTTCACAGAGTTAGACCTTGGCGACAGAGTTATGAAACTAAACACAGAGGTGAGAGATGTCGGGCCCCTAACGAAAAAGGGATTTTACCTTGCTTTCCAGGATGTGGGTGCCTGCATTGCCCTGGTCTCTGTGCGTGTGTACTACAAGAAATGCCCATCGGTGATCCGCAACCTGGCCCACTTTCCTGACACCATCACGGGAGCGGATTCCTCGCAGCTGCTAGAGGTGTCGGGCGTCTGCGTCAACCACTCAGTGACTGACGAGGCACCCAAGATGCACTGCAGTGCTGAGGGGGAATGGCTGGTGCCCATCGGGAAATGCTTGTGCAAGGCAGGGTATGAGGAGAAGAACAACACCTGCCAAGGTAAGGATCTGCAGGGAAGGTGCCATGCTGAGGCTGCCAAGGTGATGTGCAGTCTTGGCTTTCTTCTCTTCCATGTTCTTCATGCCTGTTGAGTTGACAATGGTGGGTCAGGTTCTCATTTCCACTGAGGTCCTTTGAATGACTGTGACAGCATGAAGAGGGAAGTTTTGACTGGATGTAGTGGGACTTGACACCTGTATACAGGTACTTCCAGTGCTTACAGGGCTGTGGACAAGGAGAATCTGGCACGTCACTATTACCTTTGGAGCACTGTACTGTTGGGTCAATGAGACGATTGCAATCTAATCTGTTATTTAAAGCTTTATGTTATTTTTCCTGAATATTGGGGTTTCCTTATGAATTTTAGAAGCCTGATTTCTTTTTTCTGGACTATACTAGGGATTTTTTGAAATTATTCTCCCTATGCAAGATAAGATATATTTTGGGTTTGTATGTAAAGGAGTATGTTTATCTCTCTATGGGGGATGGGAATTTGATGTGGTGCGAGCTGATTGATTTTCCTCTCTGGTAAATATTTTAATACAAAGCTGCTCAACTGTTCAGAGTAAACCTAAAACCTCACTGATAAAAATGCTTCCATTTGTGCTGAAGTTTTCACACAAATAGCTGGCTAAGGTTCCCGAGTTGCTGGTCAGCATAGGTCTCTGGACTCATGTCCATGGGATCTTGTGCAAGAGATCTAGATCATTTAGGTCTGAAGCTCAACACATAAAAAAGAATACTTTTAAAGTAGTACAACATACTCTAAGAGTGTATAATCTCATTTTATGGTTTGCTGTATTACATGCTTGTTTATAAAATTTGCCCTTCTGTTGTAAATATGTAACTGTTAGCTTAAAACCTATTGAGGTATAAAAGAGAAGTGGAAAGAAAAAAAGGTTCAATGCAGTTTGCTTTTGCAAAACTATTATATGTTGGTCATCAGTCCGATCTTAATTGCTTCATACTTGCAGCCACTTAGTAATAGATAACCTGTGGGCAAGGCAGAGGGATTCTACTCCAGCCGAAGTCAGTGTTGCATTTTCTCTTTACCTCTCTCCAAACACTTGTTATTGGTGTTTGTAGTGTTGGTGCAAAGGATAGATCAGTGCATATCCAAAGCAAACTGTGGCCTTGATCCTTTAGTCCTTGGTCACGCACTGTGTCCCTGAAGATTATGTAGTTCAAGTCCCTTCACGGGTTGACTTGGAGAGAAAATGTAGGCATGTTTGTTTTTGGAGAGACCTCTAGTAAACAGCATGTGGAGTGTGCTTTTTGACCAGGGCAGTCTCCTTTTTCTGCAGATGTAGTAGGGGGGAAGAAGAGTCAGACTCTGTTTGATACTGCACAAGGGGAGTTAAGATCAACACTAGTCAAAGCTGAGGAAATCTAGACTGTCACAGATGAGGGATTGTGGGTCAGATAGATCAGCAAGGAACTGCTTCATTATGGCTAAAAATACCATGTCCCGAAAAAACATTCACTGGTTGGTTGCTATGTCTACACACTGACTTTAGTCACCTGTAAGAATTTTTGGAAGGGGTACATCCATTAGTCACCTTTCAAATCCTGCCTTCCCATGCCACATGAGCAGCATGGGATATCTAAAAGCACTCTTAAAGATCTCAAAACCAAACAAAAACCAAACCACCAAAAGAACCCAAACCAAAAAGACCGTGGACTGGTTTAAACTAGAAATGTGAGACAATCTTTGAAGAGCATACTGTGCCTGTAGAGCAGCTGGATCTCTGGTCGTGCTGGGATAGCAGTCTGGGGTGTGCTTTCAGAAGACCTTAGTGATTTGAAGTTCTGCTTCCCATTTTGGGATGTGGGTAGTTTTTTAAAATTTATTTTTCTTAGTCAATTGAGAGGCCATCATCTTGCACCACAATTTATGACTGTGTTGGGTGGGACTGTAATCATAGTTTGAAAGTGTAAAGATGCTTCATGTTGATGTACCCTTGCCCTTCTGTAATGAGGCATACCCACATAAACTACTCTTATACTTTACCTACAGCCTGCACCCTTGACAGGGGTTTATCACTTGGAATTGCTCTAGAGCTGTTAAAGCCCATAATTCTCATTTGTAGGAAAGCCCTAAATTCCATCGCCAAATCAATGGGATGTTAGGATCAGGATCTGAGTGCCTACGGCAAAGTCTTTTTGAGGACCCTGTTTGGGTGTCCTGTGTTTAACCCAGGTCATCGTGCCAAGTGTTTCCTGCTGGTTGGCTCTGTGATGCTCAGTTGATAGGAGCATTCAGCCTTAGGCCATTCAGGAGGTCTGCGTTCAGCTTATGTGGAGTTCATGTTGATATCCTGTGTGAGTAAAATGCTTTCTGGTTTGGATGTTGTTACAGTCACAAGGATGTGATTTTTTTTTTTTTTTTTTTTTCCCTAGGACAGTAAAGTTAAACTTTGCAGCCCATAAGCAGAAAAAATAACACCAAGAAAGGTCCTATATGCTTGTAGATGCTTCCCTTCACCTGACTGGTGTTTAGGAAATGCACTCCATGCTCCTGGCTGATGTAATGATGGTCTTGGCACTCTGCAGTGTAGCTTTGACAAACAGCGAAATAACTTCTGACCTTTGGTTTGTAAATCTCTTGGGTGCATCTTGCAAGCAATCTCCCTACTTGGTTTTGCTTAGGCTTAAGCAGGTTGTTAGTGACCACGCTTTGGGAAACATTTTCAACCCAGAAGAGTCTGATTGTGTTTATTAAAATTTCTCCTGCAAAGACAATGTTTTTGAAGCTCTAGTGTCATGTCAGGACAGAGCAGACATGAGAGAGACAGCACTCTCATTAGAGGTGATGTAAATCCCAGTCACCCTCACAAACATATGCGAACCATTGAAATCCCCTGTGCCTACAAATCATTAATTGGCAACGATGTTCTGAATTCATCATCTTGTCAGCAGGGTTCCTGTTTGAAGAAGGCACTGACAGTAACAGCTGAACAATTCCTCTCGCTGGGGACACCAAGGTTGTAAATATGACATGGTCTAACCTCCTTATATAATGTGCTTGCTCTCTCAATTAATATAGGCAGGTAGATAGTAGTTACTGTAAAGAACCCAAACTACTTGGATTTTTACACTTCCCTTGGCAACAGGGCCTATTTATCAGCAACTGTTATGGGACAGCTAGAGGTAAATTGTGACTGTTTTGGGACATGTTTATCAAGGACCAGTGCTGAGGTTCATTATTCACAAGAATAAATTTCTGCACTAGCTAATAAGAGAAATTAAAGCAGTTGCTCTGTGAATTTTTATGCTAGTTTCCAGAGTGGTGATTTGGTGCTACTAAAGGACTGATGGTTACTGGCTTTGCCTCAGTTCAGCCGGTGCTGTCTGAACAGGTCCTTGAGGAAAATGCCCAGTTTCAAGTCTGTCTGGACAATTTTAAGTCTCCTAATGGTGATCTCCTCCTTAGTAGGAAGTAATCAACCACAGTTGAGGGCTGGGTCCTAAAATGCTGTAAAACTTGATGTAGCACCACTGAAGTCTGTCTTTACTCATTCAGAGGTTTGGTCAAACAGTTATCTGCCTCAGTCTATGCTTTTCTTCTTCCTTCACTGGCATAGGTGTGTTTTATTGTAACTTCAATTTTAGTTGCTTACTGTACACAGCAGGGCTCACCATTGGGGTTTGTGTAGGAAATGAATAAAGTCACCGTAAAAGGGCACCTTCTGGCACTTCTCTTTTTATTCATCCTCACCTTCAGCCCAGTATGTTCTCAATGAGAAGCAAAAAGTGCTTATTTTTATGCCTTTAAAGGCTCTGGAGCCCATGCTACTAAAAGGAAGGGAGCATTGACGTGTCAAGCTTATGAGACCCAAATGCTCTTGCAGTGGTGAGGTCTTGCTAGTGACAAGGGGGCTGTGGAGTTGTAACTGCAAATGCAATTGTTTTGCAGAGCCTGATATTTTTTTCAGCTGCTTTTAGAGCTGAATCACAAATTAATTATTTGTGGTAAAAAAAAAAACAAACCAAAAACAAAAAACAAAAAAAAACCCCCACAAAACCAAACCAAAAACAAACCCACAAAAAACCCTGCACTGAATGAGAGTCAAGCTGAAAAGGTGAGTAATCAGGAGGTCATGAGTCTCTCCTTTCCAAGAATTGGTGTGTGCTGCTCCTAGAAGAGATATCAAGAGGAGTACAGCTGATTCTAGCCAGCTACGTTCTCCAAGGTATGGAGAAGATTACAGATGTTGGAGGTGGACAAAGTAAAGGAGGAAAACTCGGTGAAATTTTTTTTCACCCGTGCATTCTTCTGAGGAACAACTTTGAAACTGAGTGCTGAAGGGAGGATTGGTTGGAGTATGGTTTTCTGGGTTTGAAAGAAACTGCTGCAAGAGGAAATACTTGGATATTTTTTTTCTAAAACAACTCTAGTATGTTCAAGCCCTTCTGCTGTCTTAAATATTGATGTTTGTTTGATTATTCTTCCCTTAATCAGCTTTGCTGAACATACCTCAATGCATTTACAAAACAATATTTGTTTTTGCTGATTGTTCATTACTTGTGTTGCAATTCAGCAGAGCTCTTGACAAGAGAAACGAGAATTTCCTACAGAAAGCAAAGGCTGCACAAAAACCTGATGTTCGCAGGTCTATTGTGGGTATAATTAAAACTAATTGACATGCGTAGCTAGCTCACATAGAGCAGAAGTTTACCTGTCAAATCAGTTCTCAAGTGATTTTTGCTACTGGCTGATTGGAGGCAAAGCAGAGTTACTCATCTTCTTCTGAGAGTGGTGCAATCAGTGCAGACCTTTGAAGGCATTTTCCCAGAGCAATGATTGTCCCAGTGTTGATCAGCTATTGGAAGGATATTTGAAGGCAACCATTTTTTTTTTTTTTGCAGCTGTGCAGGAGCAGGCAGGCAGAAGTAGTGACCCTCTGCTGGTGGGTAGCAGAAGGCACCATCTGCGGAGGGTTGAGAGGCAACCAAGGGCTTTGCAAAGGTGGTGATGGCAGAGCCACACTTGATGACTATCGTGTTTCTGTGTTTGCACAGCAACTGTCCCAGAGGCTTGGCTTGTGAATGAAACACATAGCTGATACCACAATAAAAAAACTGTATTTTTAACAAATTCACTCTGTGCGGTTTCCTCAGGTGACACAGTGCTACAGTTCAGCCATTGCCTTCCCTGTCCCCTTATTTCTAGGGAATAAAAATGTGCTGCTGCATAGGTAACCTTGTTTTGGAGCTTGGGCTTTTGCTCTGAAGCAGCCAGTGTTTCTGGTTTTGAATCTGATGTAGGTGCAGAAGGGGGGGAACTTTTCTTCAACCCCTTCCACGACTTACTTACCTGCCTCTCCACCTCAGGTCAGCTGAATTCTTGCTCTAAACTCCCACTATGGATGCTAGAGAGACAGCATATTGCTAAATCCTGTCTGCCTTGTGGGAGACTTCTGAGCTGGGACTTGGGTAAATAAAGCAATCATGCTTTTTACCCTTGTGGTGGAGTGGAAAGCAAGCAAAGTCTAGAGATTAAAAAAAAAATAAATCTCTTTTTAATTGTTCTACTGGGAGGTGATTACATGGCAAGAAAACCATTGATGGAAATATTCAGTATACAGAGAATACTGAATTTGGAAATACAGTTACCCCTCCAGGGAGTTCTTCGCCCATCATTCATACTTCTCGTGCGTTTTTCTGATTAAAACCAAATTGGCTGGGAGTGTAGTGTGGTAGGTGTTTATATAATTATGAGCTGAAGTGCCTAGTTAATTTTAATTAGGCACAAAACCAACCAGTGTCAGAATAGCTGAATTTTTGGCCACACAGTGTGTATTAGCTTTTCAAATGTAAAGAAAATCACTTGAACGCTACATTTAAGCAGAAGGTAGTTGTCACTGGAGGGGGAATAGGTTTTACTCTGTAAAGAGGTGTGTGCATGTATATATTTAGGTGTCTTGTTCTGCAGCTGAAATAAATAACAAGAGCAAAGGAATGTTTTCCACAGATCAAAACTGTGTTGCAACAGGATTGATTAAATACTTCTATTGTTTTATTTTGCATGTGTATTTGCCTTCATTATAGGAGGCATAGTATCTGAATATGTGCAATATATCGTGCTTTGCTAATGAGTTGTAATCTTCTGCACTTCCTTAACCCCAATGAATCCAAAGGTCTTTTCTCATGCTGCAGCCATGCTTTTAGGCCATTACTTGGTCCAACTTAACTTTGCTGCTCTTTGCAGTGTGGCTGCTGTGCAGTCACCTCCCAGAAGGACAGTTAAGGAGTACTTTATTCCCCCCACAATAGACTGATCAGTGTAAATAAAATAAGGTTTAGAAATGACTGCAGTCATCTGAAAGTGTACACTGTGAAGGTCATATTTGCTTCTTAGCCATAAGATATTTTCGGGCAGATCTTAGGGTATGCTTTTTAGTCCTAGATAACTAACTGATATTTACTTGAATATTGACTTTGGTTTTAGGATTCTTGAATATAGAGTATCCTTTGGTAGCTTAGGGAATTTCTTAAATTATGGGATGGGAAAGGTGTTGCAGGAGAAAAGGAGCGCTAGCCATGGTACTGTTATGTTCCTTTGATTGCTACCTTCAACTTTGAATTGCTTGGAGCCAGCTTGCTTATTATTTGTGGTTTTTAGAAACAATTAAAGACTCTGGAGATATACTAAGGGTCAAGTACATGAATGCTGGTTGGCAATGCAGTGAAATTAATTGTGTTCATTTAATATATGGATGTCCCCAGCTGCCCACTCTCTCATTGCTGGCTCTGCTGCTGTCTCTGCAGAACTGGATAGTCTGCCCATGAGCTGATGTGACCAATGGAGGGCTTGTCTTGATGCCCCAGCCTGGGGGCAAATAAGAAAGATGTGGGCACTATCTCTGGATGGTGATCTTTAGCAGAAGGGTGGCTGCAGCCTCTCAAATCGCCAAGGGTCTGCCAGATATCGTTTGTTAGAACCCTCATTCCACTTAATTTATAATGAGGTATTAAAGAGAAGTTTTACCATTGTGTTTTGTTCATAATTTGGGTTTTCAGTTTTGTGTTTCTCATTTAGAAACGCTTAGCAGTTGTCAATGATGTGTTGACATTTCAATAAAAAGCTTTTCTCTCTGCATGCTTTACATCTTGACCATTTTAACTTCCTTTGGGTTAACTTTGAGGTTGAAATCCAGTCTTCACAGAAGGTGGCTACAACAGTGCCTTTTATGAACAGATTTGTAGCTTACTTTTTATTTCATTTCTTTAGCTGGGTAAACTTATACAGGCTATAAGGTAAGTGTTCAGTGTCTGCAATAGGAGCAAAGAGACAACACAGTTGTCTGAAGAAAGAGGTGAATCTGCTCTTTGTGTAAATAGAAATGCCCATTTATTTTGCTGGAATTTTGTTCATTTTCCATCACTGAAGAAGATAATATAGTATAGATACAATGGTATCCATGAACAACACATGGTTAAGGTTGTTTTGAGCGAGGCACTGACATGATTCCATTTTAGATTTACCTCAGGGTGCCTATGAAGTTGTTAATGCTGGAATGAACTCAAAAAACAAGGCTAGGTGTTAGAAACCCCAAACCGTAGACTTGAGACAGATTAAAGGAGGAAAAAAAAAAAAAAGACAAAAGAGACAATGCCAGGCTTGTGGATGTCCCTTAATACTTTCATATACCTGTCTTATCTTTATTAATGTCCTTAAAATAACAGCTGAAGTCTGAAGAATTGGGATTTAAGATGACAAATTTCTTCTCACTGTAAATGACAGTCAATCAAGTTAAGGCCAAAGAATTTTTTTTTCCCCCTCCTGAAAATCTAAGCTCTTAAGAGCTGCAGCTCAGTGGCATTATCAGGGCAAATCTACTGGCTCAGGGGTGAAACAAGGGTGTCCCTGCCTGCATGCCTCCCCACACCGCTCGAGGTTATATTCCTGGAAACAGAGTGGGTGGGAGAACGTATGCATCAGCAGAGCATCTTTGTCTGCAACTTCAGCCTGGCATCCTTGCAGAGCCCACTGCGGTGGCGATGGTGGTGAGCTCAGCTCCCATGGCAGGTTTGCCTGGGCAGTGTGGCACAGCTGTCAGCACCAGCTTGGGATGTGACCCATTCCTGCAGTGAGACTTGGTGGTGTATCCTGAGTGAAGCTCTCATGGTAGGCTTTGAGTGGCTTGTGAGTAGTTTTGCTGGCACTTCAGATGTGTCTGTTTCAATGTGGGAAAAAAAATAGTTAATACAGACTATTAAAAACATTTCTGGGTCTTACAAAGGGCTTTTCTCTGTTGAACCTTGAAGCATCTACTTTATATAGGAGGTCAGAGTCACTATTCCCCATTTAACAAATGACAGCCTTGGGCCAGAGGCTGAGTTGTTCAGTGCCAGCCAGAGCTTAGAGCCTGAACCAGGGCTCTGGGTGTCAGTGCTGTACTTGATCCCATGTGTTCTTTTTATGGTCTTAGACTAACCTAAAACCTTTGTAAGATCATTCATCTCCAGGTGGATTCAACAGGAGGTAACAACAAACTTACCATTCCTCTAGAGCTAGAGTTTGAACAGAAGTTGTAGTTGCAAAAGGCTTGCTTTTGTGCTTCAATTAGATGCCTGCCTTCAAAAAAATCTTTGGTCTGGAGGTGCATTTTCTGAGCAGGACTCTCAGGTCAACTGGAGCCTCTGCCTAGTGTGGAAGCTGTGCTGAGGAGTCTGTCTCTGCCTGAAGGTCCCTTTTGTTGCCAGAGCCTTAGTGTTATTGAGTACCAGACCCTCTGCATATAGATAAAAAAGCATGCCATGCCTCAGCAGATTCTCTAGTCCCTCTGCATGTGTTAGTGCTACTTGAATAAAGCGAGCCTACCTAGGGAGCCAACGTGAAGTTTATTGAACTCTGAAGTCATGGTTGCCATCCACCGAGTGAAATAGCTGCCTCCTGCATGGTGATAAGGGTCACTCTGCTATGTTACTAATTTCCCAAATAATGCATTAGAGGTCTTAAACTGAGTCGGATAGTCTGTAATCCCATTGCAATGGTGACAGAGGTCACAGCATTGCCTTCGAAAGCAGCCTAGAAAGGAAGTTATTTAATTACTGCAGAGCCAAATCAAAATCCGCTCCCTACGAGTGTGGAGAATGTGCTAATTTGGTACTTGTCGGAAGCAGCCTGTGGGCTGGAGCTGCCCAGCTCTGAGCCATTCTGTGGATAGTCTGCAACCCAGGCAGTGACAGATCCAGGACCATGGACTTCATTACTGCTGGGGCTCTCTGTGGATTTGCGAAGCACCAATGATGATGGGATCTTGGGACAGGAGCCAGCATTTTATTAGTATAAATCCAAGGCAATTGGGCATGTTAATTACTGGAAGAAATCCACAGCAGGGAGGAAAGGGTTCAGGATGACAGGGAGGAGCCATGATTAATTGCCAAGGTCCATGGATGCCCTGTGACCCTGTGGCTGGTGGGGTTTCCTGCATTGCAGTGTTTGACTTGCAGCAGATTGAGTATTGTCCCTCCAGGAAGAAACCTCTAGTGCAAAGTGTCTGCAGAGGGAATTTGAGGTAAAAATGGCTAAAGGCTCACAAAGTACTGTGGCAAAGCCAGTCCTGGGACCCTCCGGTACCAAGTCAGATGTTGCTGGAGGATTTTGCATGCATATGAGTGTGCTGGTAAGGGGTACGTGTACAGATGATGGGATTTCACTCTTCCTGTCCTGCCTGGCTTTGGGGATGCTTTTTGCCCAAACACTTCAGTGCTCTTTCAGTGCCAGAGCAGATGATCTGCAAGAGACTCATCCTAAAAGTGAAATGCATGGAAATTCCTACAAACCTCTGCAGAAAAAGGCAGGTGTCTCTGTTACAAAATAATCTTTCCCTCTCTGCCTATCCAAAGTCCTCAGTCAGAATCAGATAAAAGCTTTTCTTCCATTCCTGTGCACAAGGCTGGCCTGTATTATTTATTTATTTGTAAATTTTATTTTTTTTTTTTAGAAGAGCTTTTACATTATTTTTCTTTGCTCTCACAGTTCAAGCATGATTTAATATGTCAAAACTAGTTTGCTTAGCTGACCTTGATTGTCTTGCATACTTCCACTAAAACAGTCAGCCTTCCAGGCATGTTGCTGCCCAGACAAATGAAGTGTCACGGCTGCTAGGACCTGCTCTCGTGTTGTGACAGCAGTAGCATCCTCCGAAAAAGCCAGCAGCGGGGAATTTAGACAGGGGTAATGCCTACAGACATGGCTTGGGTCAGAGCAGTGCGGGCCCACACAGGCAGATGCAGAGACAAGCTTATGCTCAAGAGACTTAATTGATCATTCATGTGCAAAGACATTTCAGTCCAGATTGAGAGCCTAGTACCAGAGAGAGAAAGAAACCGTCCTGTTGGTGCCTGCACTGGTGAGCTTGGCAGAAATAGCACTTGGAGCCCTTGCTGCAGAATAGTGCTGCCAGACTAATACATCTGGGTGCAGGTTTCCTGGAAGAAGTGAGTTGCAGTGTGATCTTGTGCTTTCTGTAGTCGATGGGGATTTTATCATTGATTTTGGTGGGAGGGAGACGATAATCCTTTATAATATATTCTTAACAACTAAATGATTTCCTGGCCTAGTATTAAGTGTTGCATTGTCTGCCAGCAGAGCACAGCCTATAGGATAGAAATTTAGTTCATAATAATTGATGTAACTTGGATCAGACCTGTTTCTCAGCAAATGGTCTGATCCTGATCTTCACACCTCCCAAACATTAGAGAATTTCTGTCTCTTTGTGGTTGTCTTTTTTCATCTTATGCAAGGGGACACAAGCAAGAGTTCACCCATGTGTGTCTGCACTGTGCTCCAATGAAAAGAGTAGGGAAGAAGTTTTGAGTCACCTCTCACTCACTACAGTTTAAAATCGTGTGTCAGCCCTTGGAGCCTCCTTGCAGGACTTGGTGCATCATAGGAAGCCTGCTGCAGTGCTGTGTGCTCAACTGACTCTTGCTCTGCACTTGACATCCTCATCATTGCTGTCTTTGGGCTGTCACTTCCTTGATGTGTTGGTAGCACAGTACTCAGCAGTCAGGTCAGATATCTCCTGGTGCTTTTTTGCTGGTAGGCTACATGGGATTTTCACTCTGGTGTGTGGGATGGCTGCTAGCTAGAAATTTGGTGCTTGGGGACAAATTAAATGATTGTGTGAGTCTGCTATTGACTGAACTCTGAGTGTGGCTTAATGGCATTGACAAGAGACGTGCCATCCTGATGGCAAAGGTGGCGAGCCACACACTGGCTCTTAAGTGTAGTGTGTAAAATGCACTGGTAGATGGGAGGACAGTGCCCCCTGCCAGACTCTGCCCTTCCAAAATATTGTAGAGTACTGTTTGGCTTGGTGGCCTCCTAGCAATTCCCAGGGCAGAAGGCTGTTGGAGAGAGCCAAAAAATCTGATTTTTTTTTCTTGTGAGGTTTTTTCAAATTTTTATTTTATTTTCCCCAAGATAAGACTGTGCTAGATCAGACCTTAATAGATAAAGCAGTTGGCCAGTGTTATCTGAAAATTTGATCTCATGACTTGTGTAAACTTACGGTTGAATGTATGCTCTTACAAAAGGTGTTTATCAAGATTCCTGTGCACGATGCCTTCTGTGCAAGTAGTTTGCTGCACTTTGTGCACGTTATGCACACAACTATTAACACTGTGCTTCTAACGTGATATGTGTGTTTAATACTACGTTAGCTTTGTTAGCTAATACAGTGTTAGCTTTGGGCTAACAGGAAAATGAGTGTTTTACAAGAAAAGAAAGACCAGCCCAAACAAGTCTCATTTTCAGGTGGAAGCATTTGCTTTTAGGTTGGAGGCATAAAAGCATTGGCTTTTAAAGTTCTAGTGTTTAAGTGAGCTTGTAAGCATTTTGCTATTCCTACTGGGGAGAAACCAAGGCTGTGCAGCAGTTGTGGTGCAGTCACGTCCATAGGACGTGCGAGTCCTCTGCAGAGGAGTTGGGGGATTTAGTTGGAGGCACGTTGTCACTGCCTGCATGCTGCTGACAGCTAGGTGACGGCCTATGGAAAGCCAAGCTAGACTCTGGTTATAGAGTCCCCTTCTGTATTTTGATTTGTGTACGTGCATGCTAACAGTGTGAACTGTGAATACAGAGAAACAAAAATATTCTTTCAGAAAGTTTATTGAGCAGAGGCTTCTGGTTTAACAAATTCAAATTTTACATGTTCCAAAGACTGATTTCCAGATGCCATTGGGAAAAGTGTCAGGCCACGTTCAAATTAGCCTTATTGTTCCATAGTATCTTACTGGAGTACAAGGTTAATTAGAACCATAGGCAATATGCATTATTCATCACAGCAATCAGGCTTTTCTTCTGTTGGGCTGTTGTATCCTGCAAATGGTTTACTTTCCAATAACAAATCCTTGATATATTATTTTCATATTTAATCCTTCCAAATCATATTTGTGATATATAAATTATGTGGGCACTCTGATGCTGATGGAAAACATTTCAGATGTCAAAAGGACTATAATTTTAATGTTTAACTCCTGGCTTGATTGGGCACAGCTTTCAGGACCATGGGAGATACAAGATGATTTTATTAAGGCCCATCTTCAATCTGACCCAAACTGGGGATAGCACTAGTGACATCAGTAGCGCTGTGTTTCACATCAGTAGTGTGTTCAATGCTGATTATCAGTATCTCATTGCAGGCGTGAAGCACTGAAGTCGTGTTGCTGCTATGGCATTGTGGCTGTTTGCAGTACCCCCAGCACAGATCTCGAATATCAACATTCCCACCCTGAGGGTTGCAGCTGGGGAAGGTTCTTCCTAGCAGGGATCCTTCAAGCACAACAGCTAAATATGAGGTGCCCTTGGTTACCTCCCAGTGCCAGGGTCCCTGCCCTGCTCCAGAGTCCCACGCAGGCTGGAGCTGTGCACAAGGGAGGTGCTGGCTGACTGCTTTACACAAAGTCTAGAAAGTGGTGGCTTTCACTTGCAAAGCCTGTTTGTGGGTTTGGCCTTTCAGTTCAAGAAACCAGCACTACCTCATCCTTGGCTGGTAATGAGTCCACTAGAGAAGAGTCATGTAGGAGAAGGAGTTACACAGTGCTGTGATTCACCTGATCCTTCCTTTCCTGCAAGGCACGTTCACCCCTGAGATCCTGCTGTCTTCCTTGTCCAGCATTCAGGAGGCTGAGTCACTCCTGTATCCTGAGATTACAGTGCTGCAGGTGCCTGTAGCTTCCAGAACAGCACTTGGAAAACAGAGTGATCTGCAGTAATCCCCCTCTGCCACAGTGCCTACTTGAAGAATAATTTTAATCTGAAAGATCTTTGGGAGATCTTTCACTGCTGCTTTCTAGCTCTGATACTTCACCTTGACTGCCTTCTGGAGGAGTCTTACAGCCTTCTGTCAGCTGTAAACACACGTATTAAGTGCATAGATAGGTGTTAGGAGGGAAAACGGAGACACAAAGGCAGGGTGGCTTGCTGAAAGTCCCATGAGCCAATTTTGACAGTCGAGAGACTCAGGCTTCTTGCTTTTTCTATCCTTCCTTCAAGATCATTAACAATTCCTCTGATCTCTCTTGCTTTCCTGTAAAGGATTTAGACATTCACTTACTTTCTAACATAGGATGTTTTGGTCTCCTTGCACAGCTGGGCATGCCTTGCAAAGTGATGCTGTGCTATCAGGGCCCAGGGGAGTAACTTGCACTGATCAGGCTAGAGGATAAATATGGCATAGTTTTACCTTAAATATCCTGAGGCAACAAATCCACTGCGCTAAGCCAGCATTGCTGAAGCAATGGCAAAGAGTGCTCGAGATTCCTTTGTGTTCAAATCAGCAAGTAAACGTTTTCCGGCAACCCTGACTCACTTCCCTTCTGCCCCTCTTGTTTTGTATGTGCATTGTTTTCCCCTCTGGAGGAACAGAGCACTCTTAGGTGGCTGCTTTGCTGCTTGCCTTCTCCTGGCTGGGACAGAGAGGAATTTCAAGGGCACGATTTTTGCAGTCTGATGCAGAAGACAATGTTATTTTTGTGTCAGATGATAGAAAATGAACACATGCTTTGAAAGTGAGTACCCTGGTGTGCCCAGGGCTTTCTGGGGCAGTTTGGAAACAGCTTTTTCACAAGAACAGGCAGGTGGATAAGCGTCCAAATTACACTTGTCTATCAAACAACTGGCAAATGTCTCTGGTCGTTGGTTTAGGTGCTGTTGTGATATAAACAAATGAGCGGTCATGGGAACATAAATAAATTGTACCTAAAATATCATTATGTAAATCACCAAAAGTAGAATGGCTTTGTTAGCTTAGGCTTTAAGAGTCTCATCAATAACTTATGAGCTTCAGTAAATGTGCAGTATGCTACTTCGTTGCACACTGTTATGACGTAAAGGCAAAGAAATTTAATTTTTTTTTAGGCGTTTCTGAGGACAAAACCCCACATTCGCAGCAATCAGTAGTGTGTAAATTTAGTGCTGTGTTGTAGATCAGTGTGGTTGAAAGTATTAATTAGAGAAAAATCTTCTGTGGATGCTGTATCCATAGATCTCTGAAGTAGCTTATAGGGGCAAAGACTAGACTGTGTGGCTGATAAATAATAGAACAGCTTTGCTCCCTCTTCTCCCCTCCCTTTTCTTAGGTTTATATGACATGAAGCACTACTTGTAAAAAAAAAAAAGTAGTGTAGTGTTCAGTCTGTACCAGAATATAACAAAAGCCATCATTGTTCTAGATAAAAGTTTTATTTCTTTTATTTTTTGATTTTTGAAGTAGTTGGCCTATTGAGTCTGAAGGGGAGAGAAAATGATTAATCACCATGACTGGCTGGCAGCATGAGTGGTGAAAAAGCTATAGAATCAGAGGGTATGCATAGGGGAGAAGAAAAGCCCATCATTTTTGCTTTGACCACATAGATATAACCAGCAACTTGAGAGTTTGCCTGTTTCAGATTTGCTTAAAAATTCAAACAGCACCTATTCCTGATGGCCCTACCCAGGGAAGGGGGAGGTCAGTCCCACCAAGCACCTGCTTGGAAGAGAGCTATGGATGGGGCATGGCATACCAGGCAAGCTACTGACATGATGTTTGGAAGGCGTTGTGGGGACTCTGTAGTATCTTTTCCTGTTAGTTTTATCCCTTAAATGTTTTACATAAAGAATGATGTGGTGCTGCCACAGGGTAGAATTGGCCTGTGATTTCCTGAAAATGACCCCATAAACTCAAATTTATCCTCATTTTTTTCAGTGCTAGATTTTGGACTCTGCTTTGATGTTTTTGCCTTTTTTTTTTCTAGTGTCAACAAGAAATTAAATTCTTCTAGATGCTTTAAAAATCACCATGTTTATAAGTGTTTTGAATCTTCATTTCTTGGAGAAAAAAAAATCAGGTCCTACTTTAAATAGCTCATATTTTGTAAAAGACAATAAAGGAAATGTATGATTTCCTGGACTTTAAAACAGCAACAACATAATGGTAGGAGCACTGACATGTGGCTAACGTGTCCTTTCTAAAGCCATGGGGGTTCTGCAATTGGTGATGAAGAAAAAAGGGCTGAGCAGTCTCAGGCTTCTTATATACTTGCCTTTTTGGGCTGGAATTCCCAGGACTTTTGTCACAGGATCAAATATCTGTTGTACACAGGTGATATCATTATCCTTATTTTGGTGATGAGGAAGAAAAGCAAAGAAAGGAATTGCCAAAATCATGTATTGTTCCCGATCTTGTACTTTATCTGCTAAACCATGTGTCCATGCAAATACAGTGACTGTTATTTCTTCTCATTCATAAGTGTAGGCATCTATCTACTATAATTTAGCTGATTTTAAGTGACTCGCTGTCCTGGCAGTAGTTTCAGTGATGTGATTTGTAGTTTATAGTTGAGGGATTTTTTTGCCATATACCTAGGCCAGGATTTCAACTGTAGCTCAGTCACACACTTCATTATGTTTTGTATTGCATGTTCTCACAGTCTACAACAGGATATTCTCAAGTAGGTTAGGAAAGCTAGAGACAAACGAACACCATCAATGTACGAGTATTTAATTTCTAATGTGTTAAGGTATTGGGGAAATAGGAGCTACTTAACATGTTATAGAAATTCCACTAAAAACTACATGGTATTACTAAGCTGTCTGTATCTTGCCTTCTAGAAGAGGCTGGATTAAATGTTTTGCTCTGTGCTGACTTACTAAAAAGGATGATTTGCAGCCTTTACTCTCTTGCTGAAGCACTAGATTCTAAATACATGTTCCAACATTTGCTTTAAAATAGCATGGCACTGTGGATGGTGTCTCTACTTAATTAATTATCTCTTGAAAAGAGTGAAAGTGAATCAGTGCCTTACAAAGCAATATGCCTCTATTTTGCATCCTGTGGCAACTGGACTAGATCTCTTCCTCTCGAGTAAGAACGAAAACAAAAGCTCTTACTGTCTTCATGTAAACCTGGTAATCTACTGTTTAGACAAAACCCCTCAGACTTCTGAAGTCACAAGATTAGCAAGCCAAAACATACAAGTGAAAAGTTTCCAATAAACGATAATTAACTAGTGTGTAGAAGTGAAGCTTTCTGTGAGCTTTCAGTCCCTTCAGTTGAACTGTTTTATAACATAATGCTATCAGCATATTTCATTGTACACAGAAAGGCAAGGGAATAATAAAATATATGTGCTAGAATTCCCATGCACGGGTGAATTCCTTGAATTTATCAAGCTTGCTGGTGTGCCTCCAGAAATTTTCCCCAAAATGATGACTAGTTCTTTAATTACACTTAGATAGAGCTATGTTGTTGTTGGTGTTCGAAACTACAGATTGAATTTAGTAATGTGTCATTAATCTAGTGAAATAAAAATGCCGAGTTTTTAATAAGGTCTCAATTTAATGTTTTTAAATGCTCTGAAGAGATTTATATCAGCTGGTTTAGCATTAAATCTGCTCGGCTCCTCTGTAATTGTCTCTCTCGAGCATGTACCTCTCTTCAAGGGAACTTGTCTCACACTAATTTTAAAGCTGTTTACTGCCTGCATGAATTTGATGGAGTCTCACTTTTATTGTTAAAAGTTGTTAACATCAGAGGTGACCAGGAAACTGAAGTGGCAGAGTCTATAGATAGTATTAATTGTCCTGTATTTTTTGTAGAGTACCAGAGGAAAGCCCTGATCTGTCTGTTATGCTCTAGATGCCTAGAGATTGTCTGAAAGAGTTTGCAGCTTTGAGCCTTACTGTCTTTTAAGCCTTACAGATGAGTTTTTTGGTGCCCATTTTGTGGGATTTGTCTATGTAACAGATTGCCTTGCCTTTTGATCTTGTGAACAGAGGTGTATCAGTGCCACTACTTGATCTTGCTGGTTGCAAGGCACTGGGAGGTGGAGCTTTGTAGCTGCATCAGCCTAGCACACTGAGGTTTCACGCAGTGCTAAATGGAGTAGAAATACGCCGTTGTGTTCAGGATTACATTTGTTTATTCCTAAATAAGCTCCAGACTTTTTTCCTGTGGCGTTTTTGTTTCCCCCTGTTGCGTTTTGGTTTTTGGGGGATTTTTTTAGCCAAACATACTTTTCATAACAAATCATCAAATTGGTATGTTTCAGATGAGGAAGGGAGAGCATGACAGGGAGGTGGTTCAAGACAGCCAGCATGGCTTGACCAAGGGCAAGTCCTGCCTAACCAACCTAGTGGCCTTCTATGACAGACTACATCAGTGGATAAGGGAAGAGCTGCAGATGTTGTCTGTCTGGACTTCTGTAAAGCCTTTGACACGGTCCCCCACAACATCCTTCTCTCTAAATTGGAGAGATATCAATTTGATGGGTGGACTGTTCAGTGAATGAGGAATTCATTGGATGGGTAGTGGTCAATGGCTCAATGTCCAGATGGAGAATGGTGACAAGTGATGTCCCTCAGGGATCCATACTGGCACCTGTACTTTTTAATATCTTTATCAATGACATAAACAGTGGGATTGAGTGCACCCTCAGAGAGTTTGCGGACAACACCAAGCTGAGTGGTACAGTTGACACACCTGAGGGATGGAATGCCATCCAGAGGGACCTGCACAAGCTTGCGAAGTGTGCTCTTATGAGCTTCATGAGATTCAACAAGACCAAGAGGTCCCGCACCTGGGTTGGGGCAGTGGAGGTATTGAGAGCAGCCCTGAGGAGAAGGACTTGGGGGTACTGGTGGGTGAAAAGTTGGACATGAGCCAGCAATGTGGTCTTGCAGCCCAGAAAGCCAACTGTACCCTGGGCTGCATCAAAAGAAGTGTGGCCAGCAGGTTGAGGGATGTGATACTCTGCTCTGGTGAGACCTCACCTGGAGTACTGTGTTCAGGTCTGGGGCCCCCAACATAAGAAGGATCTGGACCTGTTGAAGTGAGTCCAGAGGAGGGCCACAAAGGTGATCAGAGGGCTGGAGCACCTCTCGTGTGAAGACAGGCTGAGAGAATTGGGGTTGTTCATCCTGGAGAAGAGAAGGCTCCAGGGAGACCTTATTGTGGCCTTTTGGTACTTAAAGGGGACTGATAAGAAAGATTGGGACAGACTTTTTAATAGCATCTGTAGCGATAGGACAAGGGGTAATGGTAAACCATAACGGGATAAATTTAAGCTAGATATAAGGGAGAAATTTTTTATGTTGAGGGTGGGGAAACACTGGAACAGGTTTCCCAGTGGGGTAGTAGATGTCTCGTCCCTGGAAACATTCAGGGTCAGGTCGGACGGGGCTCTGAGCAACCTGATCTAGTTAAAGATGTCCCTGCTCATTGCAGGAAGGTTGGAATAGATGACCTTTAAAGGTCACTTTCACCCCAAAACATTCTATGATTCTACTTGAGTTGTGTTCTAAATTATATGTATAAAACCTGCTGGGTTAGGGTTCCTTCTTACAGAAAACTTGGTGACTTCTTCATTAAACTTACATCCATTCAACTTCTGTGGACCTGTCATCACTCTTACTGGTGCAAAGTGAGTCCAGATGAAGTCCCTTCCATGCGTAGTTTCCTTTTATGGGACAGCTGAGGAAACCTTGCCCCTGGGGGTCAGAACGGAGCTACGTGCATGTCAGTTAGTGTATTTAACCATCCTAATAGTAAATATTGTGGTTGAGAGGCAGTGGTATTCACAGGGGAGCTGAATCACTGCAGTAGCTTCAGAGCAACTGTAGCAGCCTTGAAGATGAATCGGTGCTATGGTGATTAAAAAGATATACATTTCCCATGCTCCACGTAGGAGTCGGTATTGTTTTCCCTGGGGATTTTCGTCAGTCTGTAAATAAAGGATGCTGACGGTTTCCTTGGGGAGCAGCTTAAGGTCTGAGAACATTGTTTGCCATTAGATACTCCTCATTAGGCGGCGGCTGGCATAGGGGAAGGCTGGTAGGATACTGAGCTTTAACACTCTTCCTCTCTCTGGCTGAGTTACCCCTTTCCTTTTTGGGCCTTGGTGTCCCACCATCTAGCTGACATTAGGGAATACCTGTGGATCAGCGCCCCCCAGGCATTTGGGGAGGTGGAGGGGAAAAGGATTCTTGGGTACTCAACGCTATATGAAGGTAGAGAATTCCAAATAAATATACCGTCTCTTGGTATGGGGCAGGGAGCCTGCATGTTTCTCAGCATGGGACTGGTGGGGTATGGATGCTCCTGGGTATCACAGTGAAGTTAATGAGCACTGCTGCTTCTCTTCCATCGATATGTGAGTGGCTTGGCAAGCAGACCAGGGAAGACGAGGGGCAGCTCGTGAGCCCAGTCGCTGTCCCGCTCCTTAATTATTACTGTTTTCAAATCCCTTTTAGTATTCACAGCTCAATTTATGTGCTAATTGGCCTTTTTAATAATCAAAAGATAGAGACTACAAAAGTCAGAATGTGTGTTCTCCCGGCAGTGCCACTGCGTAGATGTGATAAATTATCTGTGGCAAATGATCTGTTGCCTTGTGGCACTTGGCCTCTATCAACCGGCATGGTTTCTGCTGGGTCTGGCAGCCTCCACTGTGAAAGCTAATCTGGGAAGGAAAAAAGCTGAGGGGAGAGTGGCTACTGAGTGCTGTGGTGCTGCTGGAGCAGGGGGATGCTGGTGCACAGAGAGGTGGATACTGCTGCAGGAAGGGTTTCCACTACTGGTGATGGTGACAGAGGAGTGGAGACCATGCAGCTCCCCCAGATGATGCGTGAGGAGCTGAGCACTGAGTGCATGTTGAAGTGAATTACCCACAGCTCCTCCTGAGGTACAAAAATAGGATTCTTTGTTTTCACCACCTCCCTTGGCTTCCTGTGTCCGCCTCCTGCTCCTGTCCCCCATGAGAACAGAGGTGGAGTGAAACCCAGCTTCCTTGACAAGTCTGGCTCTTCTCTCTGCTGTTGCATACGCCGCAGCATTTTGCTGGAGCGACTCAAAATGCAGCTATAATTATTGAGTACATATCTGCTTTCATTTCCTCCCACTCACCCTCTGGTACCTTATGCTGGGCCCTGCTTTTCCCTGCAAACCTCCTCTCTCCTTCTTAGCACTTCCACCTCCCCTTTCCCTCCTCCCTGCTGCTCCCGTGTGTGGGAGAAGTCCCCTCCTGCACCCCACAACCCTTCCCATGCTCTTCCAAGCCCACCAGTGGGGAAACTTTTCTGTGGTATCCATGACAGGAAGGGGCAATGTGCTTGGGTGTGGACTCTGTTTTCTTAATTTCTTGGTAAGTTTGTGGAAAGTGAAGGGGAGGTTATCTGATTTGTTAACAGGGCTTGGAAAATGTCCTTGGGAGATGCTGCTATCTGTTATGGCTGTGTGTCTGTGCAGAAATAAGTGTCTGCAAAAAATAACCAGATACGCTTAGCACATTGAAAACAACAGTCATGATACTGCTTTGAATAAAACACTGCTGAGGGATCTTGCTGGAGGTGAAATAAGATATAACATGGGAGAATCAAGAGTGATGTATGAGTGCTGAAAACCAGGAGGTAGCTAGGTGCAACGTGTAATTACTTAAAAAATATCTTTTAGTTTCTTCTCCAGAGGCTTTGATGGATCAGAATTTTCTGGTCTTTTAGTAAAAGTAGTAATTTTATTTTTTTCTTTGCTTTCATGGAAAGTAATTAACTGAACACAAGCTGATTTGTTTTAAGAAAGCTTCTACCCTGTTAACTAGGGACATAAAGAATTCATCCTGAAAATGTTATGAGCCTGAGCTGTGTATAGTTCACAGCTTTCATATTAACCCTTTCTTTGGCTTTATATTTTTTCTGGTGGAAGGGATGTTGGTGGGAAGATATATTTGTATCCCTAAAAAATGAGTGGTGCTTAGTAGAACAAAACCAATAAATTATTAGAAAACAGTATTTGTCAAAAGTGGTCAGTAAACAAAGAATTTAATGGGTTTTCCCAGCTCTCTGTGGAAGCAAGTGAGTGGCTGGGGCAGGACTGCTGCGTGGGCTGAGCAGCCAAAAGGGCTAGCAACATCCAAGCTTGGGGCAAAATGTAACTTGAGACATGGTCTTTGACTTGGTAATCTAGGCTCATCCTGGAAAAGAGTAAGTTTCAGACTATGGGTATTACTTCAGTTTTTGGAAAAAGTGTGGAACCTTGGGATTTGGCTACCTGTGAGGCTTTCTCTCACCTAACCTTTTCGTGTTGGTCTTTTCACAAGATGCAATTTATGAAATAGGGTGTTTTTAAGAGGCTGGTATTTGTTTCCAATTGATAGGTCCCAGTTTGTCTCAAGCCAAGCGTGACCAGATGTAATTACCATGTGGTGGCCATATATAAATAGTTATGGGAGTGTAGGAAAAGAGGAAAAGGTGAGGAAATGGGCAGAGTATTGACTCCATATTTTTGCTTCTTGCAGTTATCAGTATCACAGTATTGCAAATGTATGCATGCAGAAGTTGTGCAGTTTGCTTGAAAATTAAGAATTTTAAATCCTACTTATTTGTTGAATTGTTTGATTTGCCTCACAGATTTTGAGCCTTTAGTTTTAATTTTCAAGCTTTGCTTGGCAAATGTGAAGCCAGCCTGCAAACCTAATTAGAAAAAGGATGGAGGTTGTGATTCTAAAGGGTCATTTAACGTAAAATACCAAATATGAAAATTAGAGACCTGGCAAGAGTGGCAGGAAAACATAAACAAATCTTTTGCAGCTGATACAGATTGCTCAATGCTCCAAGGGGCTTGCTTCAGGATTAACTGGGTTAGGGTTTCTGGCTTGAATTCACTGCTAGGTGAGATGAGATTAGTATATTAAAACCCATTGGCTTTAATATTTCAGTGCTTTGCATCTAATGTCTTTTTCATCAGAGGGGTGAACAGCTGTACCCATCTGAAGATCAACCTCGCTGTCTGCATTAGTAATAGTCTCTGAAAGAACTTGAAATAATAGAGGTGAGTTTTCGGAATATGTACTACTTTTACATAGGATATATGAATTCTCCTTTGGAGAAAAACAAACGTTAGTCCCCAGCGTTGCCATTCTGTCACTTTTCTTTCCCAGCAAATTAAGATATTAAGCATGGTGCTGTAAATTATTTAAGATCAATACTCTTGGCAAGTTCTTATCTTGTCCAGTAGGCTTAAGATGAAAAATTCTACAGCATGTTTTCAAATGAAGTGTTGCATACATGATGAATAGTCATTAAATTGTGCCTCACCGATGACATTATACCTAATAATACATTAGGGGTGTTTGTATCTGTGCAGCTCCCAGGAGTCGATTATTTTGTCAGCTAGTGCTGCCTCATGAAAATAGCAGATTTTTTTTTTCATCAGGGCCAGGCGGCTCGCCATGAAGGAGAAACTAAAGCAGATGTGTTAGTGGGAAATGTGGCATTACAAGGCCAGTGAATACTTAGAAGCTGTAGAGAACCTTGAAGCTGATACTTCTTTCTCTTCATCTTACTGACTATCAAATGGTCAAAGTGCAGAAGCAAATGTTCAGCTTTAATGTTCAGCAATTGGGAGCAATGGAATTCTTCTAAATGGAGGCATGCACCTCCACATTGAGCACAGGCTTAATACTTGTGCAGTGATGTGCCTAGAAGGAACATTTTAGCTTTTTTGATTTATATTTATTAACTACCCAGTCATTAATGGTGTCTACATGAAAATCCAAACTCTGTCCAGGTTTGAAGCTGCTTATGAAAAGTTGAAAGCTTCCACCTAGTTGTGGTACTATTATTTACACATTGAGTTACACTTAATATATTCCACTGTTGGTATTAATCTGCAAGCAGTGTACATATTTGTATCTTATGTGATGTATATCATATATGCCTTAACTAGTTTAGCCTTGTTTTAAAAGTGCTTTTCTGTTCCTTACAAATGGTAGTGCTGAACATTTCATTATTTTGGGGAGTTATGAGAACGTGTGAATTATAACAATCTTGCATGGCCTTTCTTTGCAGCAGTTAAAACCCTGTCCTTCATCACAGTCTTTCCTTTGGTAAGAGTTGTTTGTAAAGTTATCTCAAAAAATCATACCCAAGATAGTTTCTGCCTTTTGTGTTTTCCTGAGCACAGGTGTTAAGGTGGTTGTATCCACTGGATATTGTGAGAATGATGTTCTTAAGTTTGAATAGTCTCACAGTCTACTTGAAATCCTGAAGAAGTTGATGCAAGCTGGATCCCGTACTGAACTGGCAAAGGTGAAAGTGTGGAATAAATATGAAGCAAAGATTTTGACACTGCTGCCAAAACAATCAGTTTATACATGTCCAAAAGCCTTTTAGGCAGCAAAAATTATCCAGCAGTAGAGTATGGCCAGAAAATGTTTGGGTAAAGAATGCTTTACAATGGGAATTTGTTGTGAGAAACACTTGTCTTGATTAAAGCAAGAATACCAGTTGAAAATACATGACTGATGAACTTATCTCTTGACACAGTTTACTGTATAGAGTGTGTTTCAAATGTCTAAATTGTTTGCGTCTTTCACTACAAAGGATGCCCCAGTAGTCTTGGAAGCTACCCAAATTGGTCTTAGACTGTTTTGAGACTGGTTGTGATGTGACCTAGAGAGATCCCCTGCAGTAGATTATCCTTCTAAGAGGAACCCAGCAGGTTTTGCTAAAGCATACTGCTGTGATGAAGGAGAACAAGAAGCGAGCAGTTCTTGCTGAGGTGCAGAAAGACTATGAGGTAATGAGAAACCATGCTCATGGCATGGGCAACATTGGGGACAATCATGCTTGTGGGCGTAGGCATGACTAACCAGCAGATGCTTCAGGCCATTTCTGTGCCACGTGCTTTCCTAGGTGCTTCTCCACTGCTGTGAATTAATTTGGACCAGTGCTGTGCTGTCTGTCATGATTTTGTTCAAAAGAAGGAGCTGATAATTGTGTTAAATTGATCCTGCAAACAGTAGGGAATGATGGTTGCTGTTTTCCATCTTTCCACCTTCACAGTCCTTGGGCCTGTGTTTCTGTGAGGACTTCGTGAAGCCCTGAGAGCTGTCAACCAAGATACCTCAGTGTATCTGTGAATTAAGGATTTAACAGTTTTGCATGCTCTTTCATGCCGTTGGAGGCTTTTCCTGATGGCTGTACTGTTGGTTGCTCATTCCCTGGTCAGCCCCTTGTTTTGGATGATGAAGCCTCTCAAGCAGATGATGTGCTTTTGGACTGTTGTGTTCTGTGGGGTTGCACGGCAGAGACCCTCCTTGGAAGGGAAGGGCCATCTGAGAGAGACGCACACGCACACACACCTTCCTTCAAGTAGGTACTTGATGGTTTTATGCTGAAAGTAATTGGAAGTTGGTGCATTGGAAATGGATGGTGGTTGTGTTGCTGGCCATCAGCAATCACCTCATGCACTTGCTCTGAACTCACTGTGTGTGAATGCAAAAGCTGATCTATTGAGTCTTCCTTGCTTTAGCTGTCTAATTCAGTCATCCTTATGAACTACTATTAGTCTCATTGCAGCAACATGCTTTTGTTTACTCTCAGGGTTTTTGAGTGTTTCTGTGCAGGAGAAGGGGAGAGTGTGGAAGCCGAACCACGCTTGCAAGCCAAATAAGAGAAATAAGTTTTATGGAAGAATTTTTAGGATGAGAGGTGGGACAGTCTCAAGTGGCTCATTCAGAAACCAGTGGAAATCTACCTTTTTAACTCTTTTTTTGGTTGAAATTTAAGGACTGTAGGGAAAAAACCTAGGGGTGAGAAATAGTGGCTGGTATAATGGAAGTTAAGAAAGTTTTGTCTAGGAGTTTTTGTAAAACAAAATAAACTAAGAATAAAGCAAGAATACAGTTTTACATGTCAAAATGTTTTATTTTGATTACCCATGGCTGGATTTAGTTCATTATGTTTTTAAGCATATATGAGTAAAGCTGGTGTGACTGGTCTCCTAGTAAAAGCTGAATCCCCATAATCAGAATATTGGAGCTGTTTTCAGGTCCTTATGTTTGCCTCTAAAAGACATAGTTACCAACTTTTGCAAATCTTGCTTCTTTTTCTATTCAGCCCTTAAACCCTCAGTGTTTTTTTCCTATAGTCTCTTCCGGCTAGAAATTACCTATGCAGGATCAATGGCAGAAAATCATTCCCTCTCCCAGTACGCAAAGGAAGCTGAGAAAGGAGGAGGTTTCCAAATCAGAAGCCAGGTTTTCAAAACTTCTCAGTATCTTGTAATGCTGATGGAGATAGCTTGTTTCAGGACGTGTGTTAGGCCTTTGAAGATCAGCTGTAGCTGCACTGTGTTGCAGGGACCTCTTTGAATACTTGACCAGAGGTTTATATTCTCAGTATTAAGTCAGTTCTGTGCTTGAGAAACATGGGATGGGATTGTGTGTGTGGGGTTCTCTCACTGTACTTGGATGCTGTGCCTGTCTGAACAGCTAAAGTCTGTGCTGAGAACACAGAGTCTTGTCTTGCCCATTAAATTCAGTAAAAGTGGAGGTGTTCTCCCTTTCTGGCAAACGGAACCAAAGCCACCTTGTTCTCTGCTGGGTTGGCTAGGGAAGGGGAAATGATTAGGTGAATAAGCAGAGAAGAGGGAGGAAGATCATCTATTTCTGTGGCTGCTTGTGCAGTGTTTCCACATGGTGAAATGCAGCCAGGATTCAAAGAAAAATGAACTAATGCTGGTTTGGAAAAGAGAAAATTCTGATCTTTTCTCACTATCATGGCAAGCAACTGGAGAAACAGCTGAAGTATTTAGAAGAAACGTTGAGGCACCATGAAGACAAATTATTAAACAGTAGTTCCTCTGAGTCACCTACATGCATGTTTCGATTCCTGTGCAATTGCCCTGACGGTCAGACTTAGTACTGAAGTGAGCAGAAGTTGCTAGAACACGGGGACTTTTTCTACTTGGGTGATTTATGTAGGTGCCCAAATAAACACTGAGAAGACTAATTTCCAGTGAGCTTTGCAAAAGGCAGCATTGGGGGGCAAGGTTGTACCTCCCTCTGAAAGTTCAGTCTTGCTCTAGGGACGTACAGCTCAAATGTGTTGTGGAAAGTGTATTTTTTTTGGAAGATGCGCATCCGGATTGCTGAGGACTAAATAGGAAGTGCAGGGGATTGATATAAATGTGGGGAAGGCATTGCAGTGTGCTGTGAATGTATCCATCTCTGAGCAAAGAGTAGAGACTGGGGTGTTTAAAGCAGTGCTTCTGACCTTGGGCAAGTCTCTGTTTCTGCCTGTTTCCTACCTTTATATCAGTTCAGCCTGGTTTTACTGTCTTTTGGGACAGAGTATACCAAATGGCACGGAGATTTCCTAACCTTGTATGAGGCATGTCAGTGCTCCTATATTACACAGAACAGTATGCTTGGCACATGACTCTTGCACACCCATCTGTTTGCCTTTACTAATGCTAGCTATCAGCTGAGAGTCCAAGAGCATTTCTGCCTTACCCTGGACATTTGCATCTATTAAAGTATTAATGATAAGAAGGGAAGGGGCATGAGCAGTTGGAAAACAAGGTTTACAAATAGTGGTAGGCGAACCAACTGAGCCTGGAATTTGCTGAACCTCCTGGGAGGTGGTCAGACCTGCTCTCTTGCATTAGCTCCCCATGCAGCAGCACACAAACACTGGAATACAGCATGGACAGCCCAGGTGGCTAATATTTATTGAAAATGAACAGCTTGTGAAATCGCTGTGAAAACACAGTGTTGTGGAAAGACTGCAGAAAGACCCAAGGGCAGCTGTTGGGATGAGACATCACAGATGCTCCTTTGGAAATGAGTGATTTGCTGCTGAAGAGCAGCCCGGCTCCTTTGTGGAGTGTGCCCTCTGTGCTACCCAAACAGGGAAATCCACTGTGCTGGCTGCTTGTGTTGTAGCAGGATGGGGTTAACAAGTTAAGTGCTTCCCTTGGAGTTTTTACAATAGGACTTTCAAATGCTGCCCACCAATGCCGAATTGGTGAGATGATAGCCCTGCTTACTTCGTTATGGAAAGCCACATTGCTGTGCATTTATTTGCTGCCTGTCTGGCCTTAATCCTGAGGTTTACAATATTTATTGATGAAAACCAGGGGAGAAGGAAAGGAGGATTTGAATTTTTTTCAGATTCTTGTGCAGTCTAGAAGATTGTCCTGGCTCAGTAATTTAAAAAAAGGTGTACACAGACACAAAAGAAATACTTTGCAACTGGGCATTTTATGACTCCATAATAAAGCCTGAGTTGAGCTGGGAATCAAACACATATTTTCCTCCAGGTTCATGTGCTGCCGAATGTGTTCATGCTCCAGGCAAGAGTTTGATGATGGAGTAGGTAGCCATGCTGACCTGAGCTATGGCCATGTTGCCAGTATGTGGTGTAGGGGTATTCTAGAGTCTGTTGGCAGATGGGGTCAAATCCAAAAATGGTTGTAGATATCTAAAAAGGGATTCAGATGGTTTTCTAGGGCTGAAATCCCAAGACCCTTCCCCATGCTCTCTCCATGCAGTAGTGTCATACCTTGGGGGTATCAAACCTTTTTACTTACCTCTGACTTGAACTGAAAAAAACCCAAGGCCCACTACATTTATTTGTGCACAGAGCAAGTTTATTACGTTATTATGCTGCTGAGACACAGAGACTGACCACCAACACCAGAAGACAAGGCTCCTCATATAAAAATGGGAATGTACTTTTTCTGCCCAGACTCCTGGAAGTCCTCATGGTGCCCTGGGGAGAGACAGGGATGTTCCTCATAGCCAAAGGGTTTGTCTTCTCCCAGATGGAAGGGTGGGAAGTGCTGCTTTGAGGGAACGATTGAAGGAATTTGGATTCTCTAATTGTATTTCTCATTATTATGTTGGGATTTCTTATCTGTTTAAACTTGACTGGTTGTGTTAGTTTTGTTTCATAAATAGCTCCCTGTCCTCTACTGTCATTGTACACGAGGTAAATGGCAAGTCACTCTCAATTGTAGGACTGTGGGAATTGCTAGAACTGTGGGTAGTTCTAATATCTTTTAAAATAGGTCTGCTATACCAATCCTGACTTTTTTCTCTTTTGGTTATTTTGACACAAGAGGCTTTTCTGGAAAGGTTTTGTTTGTTTTTTTTTCCCGCCATCTTATTAACTGTGCAGGAGGCATTGGGCATATTTCCTTCATTTTTGCCTGTCTGTCTAATGCAGAATTTACTGCATTAGAATTAGTAAAAGCATGTTGCAGATAACTAATACCTTTGGATATCTGCAGCCACAGAGTGCCATAAAAAGTCTGCAGTTGAGCTGTTGGATGGAAGAATAGCTTGCTTTTTTAAAAATAAATAAAAATAAAAATTTACCTTTTACAGACCTCTTTTCTCATTTTGGTCATCTGTTATGGGGAGGGGGAACTATTACCTCTGCTATCTTCATGCTGATTGTGATTTATTTTCAACTTAAGTATCATGCTGGCATCACACAGGACATTTACAGTTCTGAACCAAGATACCTCCCTCCCTGCGTGATGGTAATGCCCTATCAACTCCAAATGGCAATTAATGCTCTTTCTCCAAAATTATTTCTGCAAAAATAAAGTATAATTGGAAAGTGGTTGCCCATTACAGTGATATATCTTGTCGGTGACTGATCTGTTATTTAACTCTAAAACATTTTATTGATGTGACTATGTGGCCTAAGTAAAAATGTTAAACTTATTAATCATAGTAAGTTTTCTCTGCTGGGTTTACCATATACATGAATTATGTAGCTTGTAAAATAGGCTGTTTATTATTCTAAGAAAATACAGTGCTGCGCTACAGGCAACACAGTTTTAATTTTATTAGTGTTAAAAATAAACTGTTCAATAGATAAAAAGGTTAAATGCAAGTTACTTGGTTCATTTTTTTATAGAGTCCCTTTGAAGATAAAGATACTGTGTATATAGTGAATAGTATTATTATTAATTTCCAAAACCTGAAGTTCTTGTTAAGTTGCAGCTGAGAGGAGAATCACCTTTTTTTCCTCCAAAACCCCCAGGGATGATGGATTGCAACAATTTGGGCCTTTCTGAGCCTTATAGATTCCAAAATTTCTACAGATTTATTATCTTTAATATAAGAAATTAGGCTTTATAATCTATTGGATTCCTTTACATTTCTGGTGGAGAGCAATATGACTAATAACTCTAGCTCTCCTCTTTGCTGCAAGAGTAATAACTGTGAAGGTTGGTTTGGAAAGCATAAATGCCAGCCTCGGCTGAGTTGGGGTGTTTCTCACAGAAGCAGGGATAGTTGAAGAAAAAGATCTGGAATATTTCTGGAGGAAAACAGTAAGAAAAGGAGGAGGAGTGCAGATCTGCTCATGACGAATCACTTGCGATGCCAGAAATGAGCAAAAGGACATTACAGATCCTGGGAAGAAGAGTAACTGTGTTGTAGCGGAGGACTTGAAGGACGAGGTCTTCCTTGTGTCTCTTCTGTCTGAGGTAGTGCTGAGATACATGCAAAGAGAAGTCATCTCAACTTGAAATCAGTTTTCCCTTCAATTGGAGTGTTTTATGGGACTAATGGGGAAAGACGAGCTCGAACCAATTAATTTTGTGTGAAGCAGTGCTTTGTGTGAGTCTCTCCTTTGCAATTCATCCTTGTGACAGGAATAGATGTAAGAGCTGTGGTGCAAGTGAGGGCTGTCTCAGGACAGACACCTTGACCAAACTGAGGGACAAAAGTCAAAATGCAGATGGTGAAAGCATCAGAGTTCTCCTTGAACCAAGCAACCTTGGAACAGAAAACTTAGGAACTCACCAAAACCAGGCAGGCAGAATCATGCTTTTATATTTTTTTTCAGAAATCCTGCTGTAAAAAACATTAGAGCAAAGTTGTTGATGCTGATTAAAAGCAGAGTCCATGGTTACAAAATCACTGCATTTTTCCATGCAGTAAGGGCTGCTTCCAACACTTCTCTTGCTGCACTGCAGGAGAAATGAACATCACACCATCCCAGAGTGAATTTTCTTTGATTTCAATGTCTGATGGGGATATCTGAGAAAAGACAGAAACTTTGGCATAATCAAATTGGTATTTATTATTTCTGTTAACTTACCACTGGAGCATCTGAGCAGTTTATTTACAAGACTGCCCACATGTTCTTTCTCCAGTCAGTTCCCTGTGTCATAACAAGTGATAAAAAGATGCTCTGATTTAGGTCTTGAAGACATATGTGTGTTAATATCCTGTTGAATAAAAATGCAGCTCTATAGATCTTTTTCTAATTTCCTTCTATCTGTAATGCCCAAGATAGTAATTATATGATCTCATTTTATTTTCTTACCTTACTCTTTTTAATTTTTATTTTATTCATAACGAAAACATAGGATGAGCAGAAAAGATGATGATCAAATACAAGACCAGCAACAGATAAAAAGCTTTGTAACGTAAAATAGGAAATTTCATGCTATTAATATTCGATCGCAGTGGCAGCAGATAGGATGAGTTGGTCAGGGGGAAGAGAAATCAAAAAGATGTGGGAAGAGCACCAGGCTTGGAGGGACTCTTCTGCATGAAAAAGAATCTAGATCATGTGATCGTCCCCAAAGCCGCAAAATAGCTGGGAGTGATGAACTTTGACAACATATATCTTCACTATGAAAGTCCTTTATCCTGTTCCTTAACTGGGATAACAGATAAATAAACTTTGTGCTTTTTGAGAAACAAATGCTTGAGGAATTTGACCTCTTGGCATCTTGTCCTGCTGCAGATCTGGGGGAGTGGGGTTATTGCTGGACAAAGTTCAAACTGCCTTGTCTCATTCCTCACCTGTCAGTAATTTTCCAGATGGGATGTGCTCTGTGCATGGTGTGCACACAAAACTGTGAGCTCATACTTGGTCCAAGCAGGTGCCGATCTGTGATGTAGCTGAATAGGGGGAAGCCAAGCTGTATCCCAGCTTGAACATCAACAATTGGGACTGACTTGGAGCAGGGCAAGACTATTTTTTGTCTGAGGGAAAGCTGTGAATGCCTGATAAGAAAGTAGAATATTTAGATTTTGTAAAATACCGCAATTTGTAAGTTGAACAGTGATGAAGTGAAATAACAAGAGACAGTCTCCAAATTCCTGCATCTCTCAGAGCTGCGATATGATCCTCAAGCATGAACTTCATGGAGATCTGGTAGCAGCAGGAAAGACTGCAACATATTATTACTCACATATCTGTGCATATTGTGATACTTGCAGAGTCTTTTGACAGAAGGCTCTTAAGCCTTGATCTCCAAGTGTTTATTTTAAGCAATAACCATTACAATTCAGAGATTTGTCTTGTTTGATTTGGAGCCGTTGCTCAAGGTGTTAGAGGTGGTTACTGATGGCTGTTGTGGTTTCCAGCATTTAACATCGTCCAGATCATGACTGAGGAAGTCTTTTCCTGTTGTCTGGCTGGCTGTAATGTGCCTGTGGGGTTTTGCCCCATCAGGGGCTCTCCAGAACTGATGCTCCCAGCACCGTAGGGCTCCTTGTCACCTTGTCGGCAGTGTGTGGTCCTGTCCTGATTGACGTGGTTCGACTGAGCGCTTTCCTCCATGTGCCTGCTTTGCTAAGGCCATTGAAGTCAAAGTCAAGCGGTAGACGCAAAGCATGGTGTCAGTAGAAGACTGAAGGACATTGAGATGGGTGCTTTTCGCAAACTGTTGGGCATGCTGCAATCCACTTCTGTACTTTAGTAGTTCTTTTCATTGGCTTGGCACTCCCTGACTAAATATAAAAAATGCACACTGAAAAATCGATTACTGTCACTTGTCAGTGTGCCTCATTTACCCTGCTTTAAATGCCTGGGGATAATTGGCAACAATGGAGAAGTTAGCCTCCGACCTGTCAACAAGGTTGTGAAGGCAGAAAATGAGGTTTCCTATTATGACACTGGCATGTCAACTTTGTAGAGGTTTTAAAGCAGGGTTTGGAGGGGTGGTGCCCATTGCAAGCTTGTTCTTGCTCAGAAAAGCCTCTCTTTTTTGAGTTGCTCTCTGGGACAGAGCATCCTTTTTTGCAAGTTCTGCAAACCTGTCTGTAAACATTTTTCTGTCAAAGTCATTTCAAAGATCTGAAAGTGCTGCTCAGGGAAAAAGCCTTCTGGGAGCTTGTAGCTTTGAAATAAGTACCTATGTAGAAATTTTGAAGTTTGTTCCTCAGCTTGCGCTGGTGTTGAAACTTGGATGGAGTCTTGTGAAGATCCAGTAAAGTTTTCATGAGAGAGGAGGTAGGCTCTGCAAGCCCATGCTTCTTGGAAAACACTGGAGAGTTGAGTGTACTTGGATAGTACTACAGCCTTTCTACTTGGACATGTGGCTTTAGGAATAACTCCCAAGCAAAGATTATAAACTCTCTGGGGTATCTTGCATTTTAGTTCTCCTAATCTATAATATTTTCAGACTCTGCATATTGATTGATTTCTTTTTTTTTCTTTGGTGGTGTTAAGAATAATTACCAAAATGAAAACCTTAGTACTGGGTGTCTCTGCTCCTTTGATATGTTGTTGGGTTTTTTTTAATTCCTGGTTAATCAGCAGCAAGTCTCAGAGTGTCAGTGGGTGGTCCTCCATATCATCATTTAATATAGCTCTGTGAACCAAACCTTGATGTCTTACAGTTTAAAGTATATTACTTGATGGAGCAGCTGAGGTTTTGCCCTGTCATTTTGAATGATATTCATAACATTGTTTAATGTTATGGTAACTTTTAACAGGGGCATGACTAAACACTAGAAACTGATTTTTTTTTTTTTGACATTTGTCTGTTATTCATTATGGCTGATGTGCAGCTTGGCATCCTTTTTACTTAACACGGCATCCAGTGCTGATAACATGCTAAGAAAGTAATGAGCTGTTGAGAGATTATAGCAATGGAAAGGTCAAATAATCACTTTAACAAGATTAAAAAATAATTCTTGAAAACACTGTTGGGCTGCTTCTTCATTAGATTTAGTTAAAACATTTAAAGAAACCCCTCAACTGCCATAGTTCTGTTTTCCTGAGATAAATACAATAGATAACATAGAGGAGGAAGAAAACCTCTTATGTTTTAGCATTGTTTTGGAGAAATAAAACTAAGCACCCTGACTTGACAGGGAGCGGCACTCTCTGAACATATTTTCCAAGCGTGTTTGTGTCTCAGTGCAAATTAATTACTAATTGCCTGTTATGTGATGTGTTGAAATTAGCTCTTTCTTCCTCATCATAGCTTGAGACATCTTTGCCTCCCACTTCTTAAGGAGGTCAGGGCTTCGGCCTCCTCTGGAATCCCAAATGAGGTTTGTCAGTCAAGCGTAGCAAAATCTAATCTCATCCGGAGAAAAAGAAGAAAACAGACCAGAAAATGATCTGATTTTCCGATTTCATGGCCAAGGTTACCCTGGGAAGTGCTGAAAGTGGCATTTAAAGCCCGTAACTAAGGTGACATGCCAAACTAAGCACTAATAACAGAGCAACCATGTGGAAAGATATCGCTTTAACAATTTTACAGTTGCTAAGTGTGAAAATCGTGGTGTGGGCAAGCTCCTGGAATCTGTGGCAATTGGTTCAAAGAGCTGGAATTGATGCTCAGCGAGAAAACACTCTTGGCCCCTGTAACTCTTAAACACCAATGAGGTTGGCGTCTGTTTTTGCTGTTCAAACATAAGACTGAGCAGCTTCATTAGAGAGACTTTTTTCCTCAGAGACTAAAGAGCAACAACACTGCATAGAAGGGGGTTGGTGGCTTGATAGGATGGTGTTATCAATGTTATCTTGTGCCATACAGACCTGAAAGAAAAAGGATTAGATGGCTGCACTTAAAAGATGATGCATTTCTTCTTGTTGTAAGTGGCATTCTGCTTTTGCTTCTCAGACCCACATACTTCTCATGCACATGCATGTGCGCATGTTCCCCTCCCTTGAGTTGTGCCTGTGCACAGCTTTACTCACTGAAAATACCTCCTTGATGTGATACATCAGGCATGGTGCATATGTGTCTCTGGGATGGGGACTGTGAGATGATGTGTATCAGGAAGATGCTGAAGGAGCTGGTTGAAAGCAAGCATGCGTTCACATTTCTGAACTTATGTCCAGGTTGATTTGTGCTAGAGGTAGTAGATGCCTTGGAAGAATAATCTGTTAGTGAGTTTGTACAGCAAGTGGGTGGCTATTGTCTAGCCAGATATTAAACCAGCCAAATGCCACTAAATGTCTTCTAGAAATTATCAGCCAACTTTCCTATCCCAGCACAGTGAAGTGCTCATACCATGGGCTGGATGTAGTGAGAGCTCCAATCCCCCTTGTAAAACTGTGTTGCCAGACCCCTCTCCTCTGAGCAGTCTTGGCAGTGGAGTTGACACTTGCCATCTTATGCAGCAAATGCACAGGGGCTGTCCCACCCCACCAGAGATGGCTGAACAGCCAAGGTCCTGCAGCTGGAGGAGGCTTTGCTGGGACTGGAGGAGCTTTGCAGAGCTCCTGATGGTCCTTGGGGAAACACCACTGGGAAAAGAGTTGTCTACAGCATGAGGAACTGTTCTCACCTCCTGTGGCTTCAGGGTATGCCTGAACTTGGACAAAGGATCTACGGGCCAGGCTGCACAGTGCTGCGGATTGATGGGCTATCTCTACAAGGCACTGGGCAAAAAATTGCCATTGATGTTAGCTAGGTGCGCAGAAGTGATGATTACAATAATCCTTTCTGTGAACATGGGAGACCTCTGAGATTATGCCTCCTCCTGACTGATCCAGTATCAGCATATTTGCAGCTGAGGTCTTTTGAGTGCCTAAATGAGGCTGTAGGGATCAGTGAGTGATTAGTGAGGCTTGGGAAATTGCCCCTGTTGCTCTTGGGTGGGAATTTTAAGCCTTATGTATTTGACAGCATGTTTACAACCTGCCATTGAAAATAGTTTGTCCCGGCCTGCGTGAAGCACGGCTAGGGAAATCCTCGGGGTCGGTATAACTTTTGTGAAGACTGTCATGGCGTTTTTTTCCTCCTCTGTATTTCTACCATTGTAAACCTTGCAGTTCTGTGTGTCTTTTTCTCCTAGCTGCTTTTAACTCTCGCCTTTTAAAAGTGATTATTCCTGTGTGATAGCACTAGAGAGGAAAAATGTGTCGGTGGTTGGCTGGGCTACTATAAGCTTTTTCTGCACAAATTTCTTCTCTCGCCTCATGTCAGCATGTTGTGTTTCCAGAATCAGAACTCTCAAGCAGCTTATATTTAACACTCTGCAGAGAGAGAGTGGAGCCTGGCATGCTCACGCAGAGTAATGAGCTCTCATCTTTCAAGGACAACTCAAGTCTTGGGAGCCTGAGCTCTGGACTGTGTTTTGCCACAGGCTACCTGATACAGGTGACAAGCATTTGGGCATGTGACACCCTTGCTTGGTGGATGAGAGTGAACAGGTGCTCCAGCATGGGTTTCTGCAGTGGCTACTCAGCCTGGCAGCAAGTGCTCAAAGCTGGCTGACTTGACCTAAAAATTGTGAGTTAGTATTTCTCTTTTGTTTTGAGGAAAAAAGCTTAGAAAGCATCAGAGGACTGAAGAACAGAGAGGACTTCCACTATTCTCATGCTAGTCCTTGTCTCCCATAAGCACTAAGTCATATAATCCTGCCCATTACCTCATTTAAACATCTTTACTGTACCATCTGCTCCAAATAAGCTGGAAGTCTGTTTTAACCTCACTTGGAAGCAGAAAGCCAAACTCTAGACTTCCATGTGGAGTACTCCTGGTGAAACGAAAGAAAACCAAGGGACAAGCTGATTCAGTTCTTTCTGTAGATCCCTGTACCACCAACCTCTCCATTTTAGAATTATGAACAACACATTGCCTCTGCCAGTGTGCCAAAAAGGAGAAGACTTGGGCATATGCAGTGCTTAAGCCTCTGCTCTCAAAGGCCATGCTACCTGCTTGAAACGGGGAAAAGAAAGTGGTACCCCAGTGTGACTTTGCAGCCCATCCCTACCAGCTCCTCCAGGTGTGATGAGGCTGAAAACAGCTGTCTCCCTTTAGGAAGCAGCCTGAGCAGCTTCTGATGTTGGGAGCAGCAGCATCCTGCTGCTGGCAGCTGTGATGTGGCAAGGCACAGGGCCCTGGCTGGGCTTTTTGGCATTGTGTTTTTGAGTGGTGTTTTGGTTTGGTTTTTTTGGTTCCTCCCCTTCCCCCCTCACCCAGCACAAGGGAATTGAATTTATTTGCAGCCAGTCTGCAGTTGTAATCTATGGCAATTGTGGACGTAGATTTGTCAGATCCTTCATATTTATCTCTTAAACAAATATTTTATTTAGTACTGGCTCATTCTAAAGATGCTAGAAAGGCTGTTGTTGTTTCAACGGGTTTGGCTTCAGAAATAAGTAGTCTGCATGGGTACTTAAAACCACATCCTCTGGCATGTACTGCAAGCTTTTTTCTGATGCCCAGATGGCACGATATGTATTTACCTACATAACTCTATTTTATAACACCTTTTCTAAGCTTTAACCCTTCATTCACATGCTTTACTGCATCAACCATGTTTCTTACAGCCAGAGATACTTGGACTCCTGTCTGTCTACCTTCTAGATGAGCAGGTTTGATCTCATACATTTAAAGTGACACATGGGAGATATTTCTGGGTTTATCAGTAACAGACCAAGAATTGCTTACTTTTCTGTCTAACCTTTCTGGGTCGGGAGGGAGGAGAGTTGAGGATGGGTATCACCATACCCAGTGATTCAATCTGTCACGTGCCTGAGTCTGAGATGTCGCTGCTGGTATCTCTGCAGGTGGCAGAGGCAGCTGTTAAAGGCTAATGTGTGTTAACTTGTGTTTCTATATCTTTATCCACCTTCCAAACCCTAAGGGAGGGTGAAATGGAGAGCAAATGACTGGAGCAGGAAGAAGCTTGTGGGGCAGCCTTGGAAGAACTCAGAGTGCATTGGGTTCAGTCCTTGCCTGGGCTGGAGAAGAGTGTGGGAGAAAATTATGATATTTCTGCAAGACATCATTTCAGTGCTGGTTTTATGATAGAGGCTTTGAAAGAAGGAAGGAGACCAGGCTGCCTGCTTCCTCCTTCCCCAGTGAAGAAGCAGCACAGCCCCTTCTAAGTCTCTGGACTTTGGTTTACAGCCAGCAAGTTAGTTCCTCCAGGTTGTCTCCTCTTCTGAACAGGTGGCTAATCCACTAAATAATGAGCCTCTCTTTCTAAAAAAATATTCAAATGATGAAGCATTAGCTCCTAAACCACCTAGGGAAGCAGCATCTGGTGTGTCTATTAAGCCATATGCACTCAAATTCAATATAGCAACAGAAAAAGACAGAGTGAACATTAATTAAGAAGTCCACTGATAATAAGGACTGACTCCTCTGTGGAAATGATCTGTACTTGAAATACAATTTGATTTTTTTTTTTTGGGGGGGGGAAGGAGGAAATAAAACCCCACACCTAATTGGCAAAAGCTGAACTTTGAATATTCTAAAAATAAGGACATTTTAAGGGACAGATTGTAATCTATATCTAGACAAATAGTAAGATGGATTCTTTCATTTGTACATCACTGCCATTAAGATCAAGACCTGGTATCCAAATTTTATTACTTCCTGAAGATATTGTCTGGGGAACATCCTCCTCCCACATCAGCAAGAGCACTGCCTTGCTCTTTTCCTCTAAATTCCTCAAGTGGATGAAAAGACCAGGCAAAGGAATGTTTCTAAAAACCACCAAAACAGCCCACAGAAAAAACCCAAACCATAAAGACCAAAACACATTTGGGTTGTGGATGGATGTGTGTGCCTGTGTATATATATATGAAGCTATCTATGTTTAAGAGATGACATTTGAATAATATTTCATGACTAGGCAGGGAGGTGAAGATCTAAATAAGGGTACTTGGCTGATAAGCAGGTATTGTGCAGCAGTGCTCTGAAGGGGTGGTGTGGACTTAGTACTGGAGGAGAGTGATTTCAGACCTGAGGTCAAGACCTGGTGGATTCCCATACAGGGGGGAGTTTATTCTCTTGGTCATGTGTGCAAGCCCAGCTGGCAGGAAACTTCCTCAGATTAAGGAAGCAAAATCCACCAGTCTCAGTCTAGATTGCCTTGGCTAGCAGAGGGAATGAATTTCATTGATAGACGTTAGCAGGCTTGCATAAAAATAATGAATTAACTTGCCCTAGTATCTTTGCTGCAGTTCGATGTCCAGTTGTAGCAGAATCAATTGGAGGATGCTGTGTTGTTTGTGATGAAAAAGGTTAGTTTATGCACTGTAAGCTATTCTTATGGTTTGGCTTTGTTTCAGTCCTTGCCCTGATCTCCTTTCTGATCTGTTCCCTAGGGGAATTTTGACCAGAAGCCCCAGATGCTGCTATAAATTAACCTAAACGAGCAGCCATGGTGCTGTATGGGAAGAATGCAACTAAATGTTTTGAGGGTATATAAAGTATGTGTGTCATCAGCAAAGTTCATTGCTGTGAACATTGTTATTAGAATGGCTACCAAGTGTTTTCCATGAATGTTTCTGAATGAAATTATAAACTTAGAATCATAGAATCATTGTGGTTGGAAGGAACATCAAGTCCAACCTTTATCCCATCCTATTCCTAACCACTAGACCATGGCCTCAAGTGCCTCATCAAACCATTTTTTGAACACCCCCAGGGATGGTGACTCCACCACCTCCCTGGGCAGCCTATTCCAGTGCCTAACCACCCTCTCAGTGAAGAACTTCTTCCTAATATCCAATCTAATCTTCCCCTGACATAACTTGAGGCCATTTCCTCTCGTCCTATCATTAGTAATTTGGGAGAAGAGACCAACACCAGCCTCACTACAACCTCCTTTTAGGTAGTTGTAGAGGGCAATGAGGTCTCCTTTCAGTCTTCTCTTCTCCAGACTAAACAACCCCAGTTCCTTCAGCCGGTCTCCATAAGGTCTGTTTTCTAGACCTCTCACCAGCCTTATTGCCCTTCTCTGGACTCGCTGCAGCACCTCAATGTCCTTCCCATACTGCGGTGCCCAGAACTGGACACAGTACTCAAGGTGTGGTCTCACGAGTGCCGAGTACAGGGGCACGATCACCTCCCTACTCCTGCTGCTCACACCATTTCTGATACAGGCCAGGATGCTGTTGGCCTTCTTGGCCACCTGGGCACACTGCTGGCTCGTGTTCAGTCGGCTGTCAACCAACACCCCCAGATCCTTTTCCCCCAGGCAGCTTTCCAGCCACTCTTCCCCAAGCCTGTAGTGCTGCATGGGGTTGTTGTGGCTGAAGTGCATGACCCAGCACTTACCCTTGTTAAACCTCATGCAATTAGCCTCAGCCCATCGCTCCACCCTGTCCAAACTTCTAAAATTCTTCTCATAACTTTTACTAAGATAACCTTTAGCAGAGTGAACGTATCTGGGTTTTGGACAACCAGTGGGAATTATTTAAATGCATTAATTACCCAGCAATTTTGAGAAAAAAGATCATTTAGAAAAAATAGTTTTGAGCAACCATAATTATAGGTGCATCTCAGTACTTTGCTGTAAAGGAATTCAAATGATGTGTAACTGGAGTGTGTCCGAGTTCCCCCAGTGCCCATTGCTCCTCTTGGCAAAATAAAATCACGGGTTCTAGTAACTGTTTAGTAAAAGTCTAGCAATTTTACAGATGTGTTGGAGACCATTTATACCTGCCTTTTCCACATGTGGAGAAGCTTTCTGTGTTAAGCAGGTCCTTCTTCCCCGTGTGTTTCTTCATGAAAAGTTATCAATCTAAGTTTCTTGTCATACGAAAGCCAGGAACAAAAAGCAGGAGATAAAACCTCTTCCAGCACTACGAGATACAGAAAGATGACTAACATCTTGATGGGGAAGGAATGGTATCTGTTATATATATTTTAACACGTGCAAATATACCTGTATGTACACTTGCGTGTTTGTTTAGGAATTCTGATTTTTAAGGGGAGGAATCCTGAAGGTGAAATGAACACTGGAGACAAATAGAAATGGTTTTGGTTGTTTTTTTTTACCTCTTCTATGGCACTAGCTGAGTCTGTCTTAGTTAATTTATATCTGTGTTATGAGGCCACAAGTCTGAAAGCGATGCTTTTACTTTGTGAAGTCAGTGTAATGCATATAGTAGTAGTTGAAACCTCAACTGACACCTGACTCCTATATTCTAAAACTCAAAGAAAAAAAAGCAGAGCGAAAATAAAAAATAATTTTTTAATAGTCTCTGCATGAAAATGCAGCTGTCCTTTAGATCCCAAAGATACAGGATGCATGTTTCTGGTGATACAAAGAAAGCAGTTTTTTCAGTCCACAGCAGAGAGCGATTGCTGCTTTCATGTTCCTGGGGACAGTCACTAGCATCTTCCCAGATACAAACAGCACTGAAAGAGACTCCAGGTTGTGATGGAATATCTGAGTCCCAAAGCTGAGAGATGTGCAGGATGCATGCAAAGCTCCAGCTTCCTTTGAGATGCAGGCATGTCTCCTTGCTCTTGCAAGGTAAATGTGTTTATCTCAAACATAGAGTTGTTTAGTAGATCCATGTATGTTAATGGCCAGGAGGTCTGACCTACTCAGTAGGACCCTGTTCAGTGCACATGTGATACAGAAGTGGCCTATATATTGGCATTGAGACTGCGAGCTGAACTGCATAGGCTCAAGGGATTAAGCCAGCCCTTGAGCTGAATTTCTCGTTGCATTTTTCTTATGAGAGCTAGACAAAAAAAGAGGTCTCGTGTTGTTGTTGGCTTTGTTTTTTTGCCTCTGCTATCATCTCTCCCTGGTGTGCAGCTGTTGATAAGCACAGCCCTTCCAGGTCCTATCACGGAGAAGTGAAAAGGAATTTGCAGGTGATGTTTCTGACCTGTGATTACTGTTTGCAGCAAACCCATACAATGACCCCAATATAGTTTGTGCTTGGCTGTCGTTGGCAGGAGCTGCTACCTTGCCAGACTTGGTAGCATCTCCAGATGTTGTGAGTCACCAAGTTATAGACTGCTGACTGCCATGTCAGTGTTGATTGCCACAGTTGTCCTTATTAATCTATTTTTTTGTGATTCCCATTCCCACGAGTGTCCCTTTCCATTTCACTCCCCAGAAATGAGTAAAGTAGGAAGTTTTGGAAGGGTTTTGGCTTCACTTCCAGTGATAGGCTTGGATATGGTACAGTGTGAAAGTAGCTTTCCAGCATTGTAGAGAAATACACTCCTAGCAATGTGACGGAATTGCTGGGCATAAATCATTGCACAACTTACCCCTGCCTGGAAAGCTTACCTGTTAGTCAGGTAAGTGGATTTGCCTTGAAAACATCAAATAAATTCAACTGTTGATGGTTTGAAACTCCACGAAGTAAATCTATGCATCTACAGGAGGGTTTTCCTGCTTCATTCACCTAGAAGCAAGGTTGAAAGTTATTAAAAAGGGTCAGAAATGTGTTTGACATCTGTGGCACAAACACAAATCTTTATCTTGGGAAAGGGAGGGCCTTTGAGTAATGGGGTTTAGGAAGTTTTTCTCCTCTTTAAGGCCTTGTTAGGTGATGTGATTGCCTTGCCACCTAGTAACAGGCCAATAATGAGACTTTTGATGGCTGTCACTTGACAAGGGAAGTGAATGAAGTTAGATGATGGTGATAAATTGCTTGCCATGTTGACTGCGGAAGGGGTTAGGACAGGGCGATTGTCTGCCTGAAGCGATGTGGAGCAAGTGCACTTGCATCTTTGCTCAGTAATGGGAAATGCATTATATTAGAATTAATCTGTACATGCATGTGAGAGCGAGTGCTGCAAGGTATTGTGGGGTTATTATTGTCATAAAATCCTTAAAAAGCTGAAAAAAACCCACAGGGTAGCAGGCAGAAAGATGTTAATTTCTCTGGCAAGGTCAGTACAGCTCCAGAGAGCAGCATTGCTGTGCTAAGTGGCACCAACATGTTCCTGTCCCTACTTCTTTTTCTCCTCTTAATTTTTTTCCCCACAGTTTTGTCTATGCAAAGTTCCTTTTGTCTTCTCCTGCAAATTCCCCACACCTTTCCATCATGACTTTCATTCTCTCTCACTGTGGGTTTCTTGCTTTTTGCAGTCGTTCCTTACCTGTGAGACAGTACTGGCTTTTGCCCTAGTTGTGTGAAGCGGAGGGATGCTGGGCAGTGTTGCTCAGGATGGGGTGATGCTTCAGGGGAAAACATCTAGGAAAGTGTTTACCTCTAGGGATGTAAAGTGCATGTAGTAGAGCAAAGCTCACCAGGGATGGTCCAGAAAAATGGTACAAATGTATAAAGGACATCCATCTGGACCTTTCAGAAGGGTCTGGAGCTGGAGAAGCAGCTAAACTGTTCCTGACTGAATCTCCCGTATTGGTAGGGTTTTGTTTGCTTCCCTGCTTCCATTGCTGGACAAGGCCAAAAGCAGATGCTTCCCCAGCTCCCCAGTTGCTGAGATGTGGCAAGTGGGATCTTTGACCTACATCTGTACCACACTCGAGATGAGCTGGGCAAGCACTCTCCTTGCTTTGGGTGGTATCTGTAATGCAAAGAATGTAAATGTTAGCTTGTTTTTGGTTAAGTTTTGAGGAGAGTTAATCCTGGGTCAAACAAAATTATAGTGCAAGTCCTAAACTAGCAAATCTTCTTCCAGGCTTTCATGCTGACTCCTTAGAAATAGCCACTCAACTGTGTGCATTGCTGTGTAGCTACGCAAGTCTGGCTAATTTTGGTTTCCTAACTAAATCCTTGTCGGTTGTTTTGAATTTTTAAAGTGAGGCTTCAAGAGAAGCAAATTTAAGTTAAGTTTCTAAACCTGTATGCAGGCATGTAAGTGAAAGGTATAGAGTAAAACCTCTGTCCCACTGAAGCTAATTAATGGTGAGCCTTCAGTCACTCCTGACTTTCTGGGAGTGCATATCAAGTCCCTAGGAGTGGCTGGGCACTGACACTTCTAGCATGACAAAAATCCCACATGTATTTCTTGTGTAAGTGTATGACTTTTCAAAGCAGTCAGTGGTACAGGGGGTGATTTGGACTTGCGCTGCCAAATGTTAAAGATTGGACTTTTAAATGCATTTAGGTGTTTCATGACTGGGTATTGCAGGACTTCTGAAAACCCAATTCTGGCTTAGAAAGTTTTCACCCAACATCTTGTTGCAAAGGTAAATTAATGTCTGCAAAGGGTACTAAATATTTGTTAAATTGGTGCCTTTTTGTTTTTAGAGGCCAAATATTGCCATTTTCCTTCTAGGAGAGAGCGAGGTCTGGTAGCAGCTCAGAAACATCCCCTCGCTGAATCCAAAGTGATCTGGAGAAATTTGCTGGATTCGACTACTGGAAAAAGAAAAAAAAAAAAAAAAAAAAAGCAGCCTGCTTAAGCAGTATCTTTTATTAAATTTGAATTTGTAGCATGGGATGAAAAATGTCTCTTTTCATAAAGGGTATACTGTATGAATCAATTCTCTGCGATGGTGGTTGATGGAGGTTTTATACACAGTGTATGCTTGGGAATTTAGCTCGGGCACAGACACAGCTGTAAAATTTCTGGCCAGCAGCAGAGATTTCCTCATGTCTATCTTTCTTGAAATCATTGCAGCAACATTTACCTGCCTTTGTACCTCAGCGGCAAATGCTTGCATAGAAAGGAGATGACAAATACAATTCTCCCCCACAAGTTGCTCTTAAGAAATATTAATTGCTTATAAAGCTGGAGGTAAATAATGGAGAGGGTGAAAACAGAAGGGGGAGGCTGGGGGGGAGTCTGCGATCCAAATACCTGCACGGCAGGGGGTTGAGCTGAAGGCACTCTTGGATCAAAAGCAGTCACACTGCTGTGAAACCCATAGGTAAACACTCAGTGTCCTGACAACAAATGTTGTCAATGCACAACAAAACCAGAAGGGGTTTGTATGCATATGCCTCGCTAGGTCCCTTACTTTCCTGCAGCCCCTCATTTTCTCAGTTTATCGGAGTGCTGGCGGATCGGATCCTGCTTTTGGGGCTCACCCTGGGGCTGTAGGTGCAGGGACTTTGGCATTGTTGGGGACTGTGGGCACAGAAGCCAGTTCGGCAGTTAGTGCTACATGTCTCTTGGGATGTACCTTGCAAATAATCATCTGATATAGTAACACAATCAAACAGTCGAGATTTTTAAATTTCTGAATTAAAAATTGCAGTGTGTTTTTTAAAAAAAAATTTTTTTAGAGTAGGTGTTGTTATGGTGTTAGAAGAGCTGGCTAGAGCCCCAGCACAAAACCTTCCAGTGCATGTAGACCAGCACGATTTCCCATGCATATGGATGAAAAGAGAGGAACTATTTGTATTTTCCCCAATAGGCTCTGCCGATGTCTGACATATTACCGCAGGTCTTCCAGCTGAATAACAAAGAAAACAATAGTTTTCCTCTGTGGTCTCATCGACTCTCTCTAAGAGTTCTGGCTTGGTATTAACAAGTAAACAATGTTTGCTTCTGCTAGATTGCCTTATGCTACAGAGATAAAATAAAATTACCAGGAAGAGAAGGTTTTATAAACGAGTTACTGGGGGGGTTTTTTAGGGTTTTTTTTTGTTTTATTTTTGTTTTTTTTTTTTTCATTTCTGAAAACAGCCCAAACCAAATGCTGCCAATTGAAAGGAATAAGAGAAGTCACTGAAGGAGGAGATGATTGGATATGTATTTATTGCATTTGCAGGAGTACATTATTGCTGATTCAATGAAATAAGAAAATTGTTTAGACTTGCCTGAATGAGCATTACTTTATCTAATCAACCTTTTCTAAATTGGTCTTAATGTACTTCTATAAATACATTATTTCCAAACCCCAGGTTGTGTGGGCAGCATCAATTCTGCTCTGCTGTGGCACTGAAATGTGCCCACCCTTTTATTCCATGTTGGAAAGCATTATACTCCTTCCCCCCACCCCCCCAACAAAAGAGCGGTTAGCAAATTTGTTGGAAGGCTAATGGATCACGTGTGGCTGAGTATGATGGGTTATTAGTGGTGGGGTGCCCACTTCTCTGTAAGCAGGCTGCTGAGCTCAAGCCTGAGCTGCTGTATGTAAACGGCTGATTTTGGTTGACCCTCTAGTAACCTTCTCATGTCCTTCAGGCCAAGAGGACTCTTTATCCTTTTTCCCATGAGATCTGTGGAGTGGATTGCTTTACCAGGGGCGTGGGAAGCCAAAATGCTTTGGCATTTAAGTACTCGGAAAACTCTGTGGCTTGGGACTATTCAGGTTGCTGCCAGGCTCAATTTGGGGATTTTTAGAAGATAACTTCCAAAACGTGACCCAGAAGGCTGATTTAATGAGGAAAAAGGAGGATGCACTGCCAGAGCTTGGTATAACCTCAGGCAAAGGAGCTGCAGTGGTATTGGTTTGGATGCCGGAAAGGGAAGAGCCGCAGTCAAACTCTGAAAGAAGTCTTGTGGACTTTGTCCTGAGGAGCTGGGATCAGGGGCTAAGCTCTCCTGCTCATGCCAGTGGGCAAGGAAGTTTCTGGCTAAGCAAATAAAGGAGGGTTTGAGCATAGACTGATGGCAACTTCTCCTTGCTCTTAGTGGAAATTAAGCTGGGACTGTTCCCTTAAACATATTAAGTGGTTGTAATTGTGTTGTTATTAAGCTGAAATGATATACCTAAAGGTCTTCATGCACGGATCATGAAAAAGCTAAGTAGTATTACAAATCTGGGAAGCAATAAACCATGTATTCATGCAAAAAAACCCCGGCAATCCTTGTCAGTTTTGCCTTTGATAAGCAGTTAATTTAGCTCAGAATTGGCAGAATTCCCTGTAGTTTGTGTAGGGAATTTCTAGGTTACACTGCAAACATCAGAGTAATATTCGGCTATCTGAGCCAATGGACAAGTGTTGGAGCATGAGAGCTATTGGGAAAGGAATTTCCAAAGACAGGTTAAATCTGAATATATTACAGTGTAAAGGCTGCTATAGGTGTGTATTACAGCAGAACAAAAAGCAAGGTTATTTTAGGTAATGATAGTAGAGGTTCTAACTATGTTAGTAGGTGGGATGATGCACTGAGGACAGACTCATAGGGTGAAGCAGAATGCTGTGCCTCTTGCAAAGCCCTGGCTTTGGTCTTGCTGTGTCTTGGCCCCTTGGCAAACCCTTGAGCATGGTAAGTGCACTCCCAGGGCACATCTTTGGATTGAGTTTCATCCCCCACAAATCCATTTTGCACAGTTGGTATTGTGTGTCGAGGGATGGTAGGTTGGGATAATTGAGAGGTTCACTTCAAAAGTACACTCCTGAACCAAATGTTCAATGTAAGCACATTTACATTGTATTTTGCAGCTTTTACTTTGTTCACACGTGCCTTATTTCAGCAACTGTCCATTTTGGCACCAGTATGGTCAGTAGCTTTGTCAACCTTGCACTTGCAAACAAGGGTATATTTTCTCCATCAAACCATAACTCTTCCCTGTGCTCTTATGAAATACATAGCATTGTTACATGACTGTGTTTTGAAGATCCTGTTGTGAGTTTACGGTTCCCCTAGCCAGCAGGTTTGTCCAAAGGAGGAACCTTTAGCAAACAAAAATATGAGCACTATGAAGTGAGTCAGTGGAAGCAGCCCAAAATCTGTTTCTCTTATTTAAGGTGGGTTTAGAAACCTTTTTTGTCCCTTCTGTGATGTTTTGATGTTGGTATGGAAGTATCCTAATGAAGCAATATAAAGAAGATAAATTATTTTATATAATTTATATAAATTTATTATGTGGGGTAAGATGTATGGACTGACAAGTATTTTTGTGATGATAAACAGGATTTTGTTTCATAACCAGTACTCTAGCAGGATGCTTCCCACCCCACTATAAGATTGTGTCCTAGAGGTGTGCAAGTAATTGCCTTTGATGCATAGTGGTTGAAGTTAGCCCCAGGTAAGACCATAGATGACAAGGTATCTTTGCATACAACAGCTCACACTGGTTAGGGAGCTAAGCCAGAAGAAACCCAAAGTTAACACAAAATTAAATCTGTAACTTGGAAACTGCAGCTGTGGAGCTCATGACTATTCATTTTAGGTGTTAAAACATCTGCGGGGTTGGGGATTAGAAGGCGAGAAGCTGCAAGGCTTGCAAGGTAAGGTCTCTCAGGGGCAAACTGGTGTGTAGGGGGTGGTAGCTATTACACTGTGGGGCTTTGCAGAAGAGCAAGCTTCAGAAATCTGACAACAAACAGACCAAATTCGATCCCTGCAATGCGATATGAGAAGTTTAATGCATAGCCTACTGCAAAAGCAAAAACGTCATCGTTTATAACCTTTTAAGCAGCAGTCTCATTGAAGGGAAATAACAGATAGCAATCTGGTTATTTATTTATTTGACATACTTTAAAAAAAGATGAGACCTAGTTTCTACATTTGTTCATCTTCAGAATGACATACAGCTCTCTGAGTAAGCCACGCATAAGTTTCATAGACCATGGCGGTATATTTTGGTTTTTTAAGAGCTATCAGGTAAATCCAGAGACTAGCAGATAATATACTCAGCTTGAAAATGATAAGCACGGAGACATGAAAGCCATTCCTTTCCCTGCTGTTGAAATGGGAAGATTAGTGGAAATGTCATGGCTTAGAATTCGTGAAGCAATGTTTCCCTAATCAGCCGTCAGGCTAAATTACCAGAATACGGTATATTGGTATTTATTTCTTTTACATGAAAAGACTCTGTCTAAAAACACGCTGAAACAGGTGTTATAAATATATATGGAAACCCTTATACATAATGTTCTGCATTATAAGGTTTATGTCCTAATTGTGTTATGTCTGTGATTAGCTACTAAAAAATAGCTCAGTATACAGCTTGGTAAATACTTGTCATAACATGCTTTGCAGGAGGGGCCTGCTAAAACCTGGTGCTGCTCGCTGCCCATTTACCTTGGCTAGGGGTATGGCCCACGTATGTCTGATGGTGCTGTATCTTTTGGCTCTAGAGCAAGAAGAAGGTAAAGGTTTGCTTTGCTTTGGAAGAGGTCTTGGCAGTGCCTGCAAGTAATTTCCTGCCTCCAGGTGCAAGTGGTGACATCTGGTTGGACGTATCCATATTGCTTCTGTTGTTCTTCAGAGATGTATCTGTGCTAGAAAATGCCAGATTTAGGAAGAATGGGGGATAGAATTTGCATAAGTATGCCCTGTATGTATAAATACATTGAAAAAAAGTATATATACACACACGTGCCCTGCTGCTCCTCAGCTGGAGGTTTCTACCCCTTCAAGTATGGACACTAATTAGAATGAATGAATTAGCAGAAAATGTAACAAATTATTTAATGAGCTTGCTTCACTGAAGCAGGTGAGCAAGGGATCGCTCCAACTGCTCTGCCAGTAGATTTGGAAGAGCAGTAACTTCTGACTAGGAGAGCATTTGGGGCAAATAAACTCTTCTCCCATTAAAGACAGGTACAGGAAAGGAAACGGGTGCCTTCAGCTGTTCACAGAATAGGACGATCTTTGTGCTTCCCTGTTCTGCAAAGGGAGCAGGCTGTAAAATAGCTCTGCTTACTCCTGAAGATGCTGTGTGAGCAGAGAGCAGAGGATGCTCCCTGGTGAAGGGAGTTCATGAGCCAAGTAGAAGATGAGGGGCACAAAGCAGAAAAAGCACAAAACTTGATGGGACAACATGGGATATCTCCCCAGTTAGTGACCTTGTAATGGGAACAACATAGGCCCAATAACTATGCCAAAAAATATTGCATGCTATTTGGCGGTTATATTACCCTTTTTTTTTATCCAGCATGGACAAAATTCATGTTCTCTGGTCAGGGCTGAGATTTATAGCAGTGCAGGATATTAGTACTTTTCTGATTACAGCGCTGTGGCGGTAGGAGACTTCCACGTATCCCTCTTGCTGCTAGAAGGCTGACAGCATGTGCTTATGCCTGCATGTGTATTTAGCAAGGGTTATTAATTTCTTTTGGATGTAAAACTAAAATTAGTGTCCCTTGGCTTTTTCCTAACTGAAAATGGCTTTTTAAATATGTAAGAATCAGAAATATATATTTTTTCTTAATACCTGGGTCCTTTTCCAAGGCTATCATTCAGATGATCATTTGTCATTAGGTGCAGCAGGCAGGAGGTTAATTGTAATTGTGTGGTCACCTGGACTATTGTGTAATTTGAAGCAGAGTTTCTCTGCTGTGTCAGGTCCAACAGTATATTATTTGAAAGCGTTAGTGCCAGGTTGCTCTTTAAATCTGCCAGGGAACTGAGGAAGAAGTGATTTAGGCCTTCGATTTAGTGCTCTCTTCTTGCTGTCTGCTTCAGGCCGCTTTACTAGTGGTAGCAGAATGTGAGCAGAATTAAAATACAGAATTCTTAAATAAAATAAAATCAAAAGTAGCAACCAAGAAAGTGGAACCCTTCATCTTGGTAACTTAATACCATGTATCTTTGTTGACAACTCTATATGTAAATCACTAATTATTCGAAACTATTCAGTTCCCCTCCAGGAAATCCAGACTTCAACATTAAAGGCTAGATATAAGGAATGAAAGCCTTGTACCAATTCCCCATGGATTTTATTAAGCTGCAGAGAAAACCCAAGGTTTTTTGCATTGTGAATAACAGTGATAGAGGTGTCAGCAATTTACCTACATCAGTGATTACTGGGTTTAGGGCTGTAATTGTAAGCACTTTACAGCTTCAGTAATACATATTTTCTACCTCAGTGGAGCAGCAAGGGAACGAGGGCACGATGGACTCTGCTTGGCCAAGGTTTCCTTTCATTGCTTCATGCCAGAGGTGATGCCCAGGCATGCTGTGAAGGTGCACAACTGATCGGGGATGTCTGTCTTGGATGATTTTTGACACAAACATTTTCCCAGCCTTTTTTTTTGGGATGGCAGGTCAGTTGCAGACCTGCCTGGTGGCTGGAACTGGGTTTGGTGGCTTCAGCACTGCCTGGTCCAGCTCTTGGGCTTGTGGTTTGGTAGCACTCCCAGACTGCGTGTGTGATGGTGCTATGTACCCTCCCACAGCCATGGGATGGCCGGCTTTCCTGTAAAGGCAAGGTTGTGCTGTCTGTAGGCAGCACTGGTGTGGCTGGTGCTGTGTAGAGGCCCTGTAGTGACTTCGGCACATGCTGAAAGGTAAGATCTGGTTAAACCCCCACTATTTAACACCTTTGTTCTGGATTTTAACTCAAGTTATACATTCACTTTTGCTTTTAAAACTCTACTGAAGAGAGTCTTACAGGGATGCACAAATCAACCAGAAGATCAGAATTCCATTGTTACCTTCATTCACCAGCCAGTTATCATAAATGTCTCAACTCTGATTACTGTCTCGTTTAAATGCTATATTCATTTTCTGTTGTTTTTGTAACCAATCTGCATGGTTCTGGTCCAAAGCTCTTTGCAGGGAGAGACAAGCAGAGTTTTGGGCTCGATAAGCAAAGCAAGTTCCTATGTAATTCCTGGAAGAGACAGCTTCATCACCTTCTGCTTCTTTCCTCAGGCTGGAAAAAGGCAGCTTTGGAAAGCAAAACTTCCTGTTTAGAATACTTCCTGAATCTTACTTCTCAGGAGCAAAGGAGAGTTGTGGGTTTTTTCTTTCCCTCCTCTCTCCTTTTAAAACAGAAATAAGACCAGCCAAAAATCTTCCTGTGGGTGAGTGTACAGTGATCCTGATGCCTTCTCCAACATCAGCCTTTTGTCTTCTTTCTCCTCTGCCTTCTATTTATATTATTCTTGGCCACCTTTCTTGAAGGAGCTATTGATTAAGGAATCCAAACTGCCTCAGTTCCTGCATATCAAGATGTTCTGTTTTTCAAGTTGCTCAGTATGTGAAGAGCATCCATTTTTGCACTGCAGTGCAGCTTTACCCAGGCACCTGGTCTCTCCAGCTTGCTCTTTTTTTTCCTTCCCTTTGCCCTCCCATCCTGCTAATGGACATCCTGTCAAATCCTGTTTGCACAGACCGACAGCTATAGAGGTCTTGGAGAAAAAGCCAGATCCCTGCACATACACCCTAACAAACAGAATCAAAATGTCAAGGCACAAGTGAAATATATCACCATGCTTCCCTGTCAGGTTTTGCTAATATCACCTGGATAAATTGACAGAGGAACACCTGCAGCAAGTTAACCTATTTTTATTAGCACTTGTTTCACATATTTATATTTGGTTATGAATATGGGGACTTCGGGGGAGAAAGCTTTCAATTATTTCCTGGCAGGATGAAATGCCCCCTGTTCTTCATGCCAAAAGACAGTCGGGGCAGTGAAGTCGCTTTCAAATAGCACAGCAATTAATAAAGAAAGAAAAAATAATTTCACAGTCTGTTGTTAAATTAGCAATTCTTCAGAGTGTCTGGAGTTCCTGGCAGAATTAATATGCACTCTGAAGCTTTGGGCAGCCTCAGTGCATATCATTTACACAGCAGCTGTAAGAGCAAAATGCAGAGACAAGAAGAGGTCCTCGATTGCAAGGGAAATACTGGAATTATCTGTCTAGTAATCATTCAGGAGCCTTGTTCACAAATAATCAAGAAACATTTGGATTTGGATTACATCCCTCATTCTTTCAAGACAAAAGTAGCAGAAACGGTGGCTGGAAAATCATGTGTTAAGTAACATGAGGAAAAAAAATAGGCAGGGAGCAACATGCATTTGAGCAGGGAGAAGAAAGTATACAATAAAAGTGCAATAAATTTCCCTTGTATTGAAGGGGAATATTTTATAGCAGCTTTCTGCAAATTGAATGCATCTACATAAATAATGTAGCAACACATTTAATTGCAACTATTTATTTTTAAATTTGACTGGATGATGAGAGAATTTCTATGCGGAATAATGAACCTTGTGTTCTTGCTGCTTGCGCAACTTTTAAAAAAACAAACTGTGAATGATATTTGGGTGAAGTGTCAGAGCCTCAGAAGTTCCTAGCCACTCTCTTGTGCATATGAAAAGAAATCAACATCCAGAAGTGTGTCCATATGGAATGGATTGGGGAAGCCAAGAGATGACAGGGAGGAAAACATTACCAGTTTCTACTTGAGTCAGGAAACCCCCATTTGGTCTTTTAGTGCAAAATATACCACTTCAAATAAAAGAATAAATACTGGGCTTTTAAAATTTGCCTTCTGCTGGTTGAGTTACTGGTGTTTGCTTTTTCAGGCTTTCTTCTCAAAAAAGGTTAGAAACCTCTTTTCTCTTTCTCTCACTCTTTTTTTTTTTTTAAAATTATTTTTACTTTATGACAAGACTGATTCTTTGGGTTCTCCTGCAGTCTCTACGTTTCAGAGCTGCTGAGAAGACAAGCAGCTGGTTATCACAGAATAGATGCCACAGTATTTGACAAGGCTTTGAAAACAAGGTGTGGAATAGGAGCTGTTGGATGGCAAACTCTTGGGGGCAGTTGTGTATGAGACATAATATGGGAAGGTTGCGGTCTTTTCTTGCATGGCATAGGTACGCCAAAACCAGGGTCCAATGCCTTTGTGCCCACAGCAGCTGCTCCCCTTTTCTCCCCTCTTGTTGTCTTCCAATTTTCCTTTGAACAAATCAAATGTGAATGGTTTCTGTAAAGCAGAATTGTTGAGTATTATCCCTAAACTGCCTTAGGAAGACTGTTCAAGTTGGTGCGATGCAAGGGTGTGGAGATGCAGCATAAATTACAGATAAAGATAGCGCTGGGTTTCCAAGGCAAACGGGCTCGTGTGGGCAATGCTTATTTCTTTGGATGTAGCTGGAGAGCCAGCTAAGCTACATGTGAGCAACAGTATCCCTTTATAATAGTTTGAGAATTAAATTTCCATAAATCAAGCTTTGGCAGCTCAAAACCTTAAATAAAAAGCGTGTTGGAATGGCCAGCATTGCTGCTGCAGTGTGCTTCAGACTTTCTGGTATGGGGAAATGCATTTGGTGGGAAGGAGGTTGTGGTGAGGCTTCCTGTAGCGAGAGGGAGGCAATGTTTGCTTTGCTTTACTTTTTCTTCACATCTGAATTTCTGGAGAAGTTGCATATGTCAAACAGCCATTTTTTGTGGCAAGAACAAAGCTGATGAGAAGAGGGAATGGGCAGAGATGCTAGCAGGGTATCTCCCTCTCAAGAGTATGATGTTTTTGTCTCAGAAAAGTACTATTTGTACTCTGACAAAGAAAATACCTTCTTGACATATAACTGCATATTTATTTTTTATTATCTTGGGGTTTGGTGTTTTTCTGTCTGATCTGGAGTTCTACCTAGCTCACAGCAAGAACAGTCCAACTCCAGCATCCAAAAGCCTTGAGGCCACCTGCCCATGTAGTGCTGAGATTGGCTCCAAAATCAGGTGGTTTAACATGTCAAGTTGTATTGATTTAACTTGGGTTCGAGCATGTTTGTTCATATGCAGCAAGTTTTCCTCCAGAAATGGGAGACATCATACTGAAATAAATTATCCTGTTGTTGCAGGGCTTCGGGACTGGAGCTCAAAGAAAAGCTCCCAATATTGCCAGGCCAACATGGGAAGAGCAGCAATGCCTCAGGGTGGCCTTTGTTGAGCTTGTTCCTAAAGAAGGGCTGTTTCCTGGAGTTACTTGGCAAGTCGCATGAACTGTGGAGCATTGCAGTGTTCCTCTGACCCAAAGGAGTAGTTTAGTCAACTTAACAGCTAATGTCAGTATTTTTGTGTCTGGTTAATTAACCTTAAATCATGCAGTGTTGTATCTGCATGTGACAGGATAACCACTTGATGTTTCTGCACTTTGTTGTGTGCATGGATCTTGCTCAGCTTTCCTTGTTAAATTCCTCAAGGTAATAATACTCGCCATGTCCTCCTTGCACATATCCTTTGTTGCCTCCTAACCAAAGCCAAAACATCTTATGGTATGCACATCAGGGTAGAATTTAGCTCAGTGACACCTGCTTCTGTAACTCCAATGAGCGGGCTCCAATGCCCACTCTACTGGTGTAGAAACCCACCAGTTTCTACAGGAGGCATGGCTGAAGGGAGATGTTCCCCAAGAGACACATCTGTGTTTGCTTTTGTGTGCTTTTAAGCTGCATGCCTGCTGCAGAATTGGCTAGCATTGCCTGTATCTTAAATTAGGAAAAAAAAAAAACAACACACTTTTCTGGAATCACTTTTATGTGCATAAACCCATTTAGCACACTTAGGAAGGATTTATCTTGAGTTGCCCAGACTATCTTTTTTTTGGTCAGAAGGACTGTAAAAGATCCATCTCCATCGCTCTCTGATGGAATTTGAATAGATGTGTCTGGAGTGACATATGTTCACCCATAAATTATAGAGGAACAATTTTAAAATAAATTGTCTGCAGCCAGTCCTACCAAATTTACTTCCTGAGACAGATGATCATAAAGCTGGAAGCAAACAAGCCCTTAAACGTTTGAGGCAGGGTTTGAAAGGATCCTTTTGTGTAGGTGTTAGCATCACTGTAGGTTTGTGGGATGCTGCCTGTTTTGGACCAAAATAGTCTGTGGAGGCAAGGCTGTTTTTATACCACCTAGAAGTCTTGTCCACACAAATGAAGTTCCACAAGGTAGAGCCAACCAGAAGGAAATATTTTAAGCATTTTTACTTCTCTTAACTGCCTGCATATGTACAGTCTATTAGTTGAGGCTAAAACCTTGAAATGTTGGTAGAATAAACACACATGACATAAATCATCAAAATAAATCCTCCCGAACGTCATATTTCTTAACCACAATGGATTGCAATTGTCCAAACCACAGCATAATTGGAGAATCTTTCTTTCTTTGCTGGCTGGGCTCCAGATGACTATGGCAGACTGAACCAGAAGACTAAAACCCTTACATTGTAATATTGTGCCAGCAAACATGTGGCTTTGAAGAACCCTGTTTTCCAGGAGATTTTACTGACTGGTCTTTGCATTACTGTCTGTAATATGTGTACACAGGCGAGCACAGAGGGGTTTTGGCTGCATCATTTTCAAGTCTGACCCTGTCCCCCTATTGCCATTAGGGATGATGTTTATTATTGCTATTCAGTCAATGCTGCTATCAAACTCGAGGGAGTTCTATGACTTGTCCATCAATCCTCCCCTCGCTTAGCACGCAATGCAGCTTGAATGTTTTAGTTACCATTCGCGTGACAAAGGATAACCCACGATGCGTGTCTTTGTGTGCAGAAACCTCCAAAACAGACTCTTGTGCCTATTGGATTATGCATGGGGTCAGGCACCTCACCTTATGTTTACGAGCGTGCAGGAACAAATGTCTCTCTGCTGCCTTCTGTATCTTAAATAATATTTTTCCCTTAGGTGCACCGTTATAAATCATTGCTTCCTCTGCTTAAGGGAGTAAAATTATTTCAGTTTGTCCTCATAAAAAAAAAAAAAAAAAGACAGTAATTTAAGCATAATTTAAGTGCATCTTCATCCCGCACCTCAGAGAACAAAGAAAAGATACACAGATTTTTATAGACATTAGAGATTTACGGAGGTAGATATTTTATAGCTATAATAGGCAGAGAGGCTGTAGCAACAGGATGTGGACTGCCTTTTTTTATTGTAAGCCAGATAGTTGGGGCTCAGTGAGACCAACCTGGATCTATCCCTTGTAACCAAAGAGTGAGGAGGACCGCAGGTGCCACCTGGGCTGAGAGCTGAAGGAGCCCTTGTACACATTTGCAAGAGCATGCAGCTGCTGGTCACAGACATTTTGGGGTTGCTAGGAAATGACACTTCATCCCAAACAGTGCTTTCTCCAGAAATGCACCAGTTTCTCCTAGGGTATTTTTGGTCAAGAAAGTTTGGGGAAAAAAAACCCCATAAAACCAAAGCATACCCAGCTAGCCCTGCTATCTGGTGGGAGCGTGCTCATGCAGGGTTCAGTGTTTTTGGAAAAAATCTTCTGTTTTCCCTAAGAACATTTATTTTCCACAGCTTGCTTTCCTTCTGCAAAATCCAACCCAAATGATAGCACAAGTTAGCATATATATGCCAGGATAAATCTCCTTCCCTGCTCCTCCATCACGCTGCTGAGAGTTTAGGCTTGACTCAGGTTTTGCCTCATTGATGTCCTAAAAATCTTCTTCAGAAGAAAGTTGGGATGTGCAGAAATATAGTCCATTAAGATCTTAATGTAATCGTGAGCATTTTCAAATGCATTGTGTTCTAGGGATTTTTATGGCATGCAAATGTAGCTGACTTGGGAATTTGATGAATTTTTCAGAGTGTTGCCATGTGATGAAGTTTTATATCATTTAGAAGAAACACATTAATGTCATTAGTAGCAGTTAATTCTTAGTTTTCCAGCAGCTACGGTCATGTCATAAATTGCTGTGTGACAATTTAGGGAATCACATGGTAGAAAAAGTGGTATTTCAAAGGGAGGATTTGAAAGTATTAATTTATTTATATTTTAGTTTTCAAGGTTGTTTTTGTATTCAGAGCTAGAGCTGATTTCAGTGTGGAGCAGAGGTAATTCAGCCTGAGTTTGCGTGGGGTTGGACAGATCGGCATCAAAAGACAAATGTCTTCTTAGAACAAACAAAAAAAAACCCTTGAAAGAATATTCCCAGCTTGCGATGCATGAATCGGCTTACATATAAGCTAAGGGCCAAGTCTTTTTTTTTTTTTTTTTTCTTCAAGGTGCAAGGCCCTCAGATGCCCAACTTATCCACCAAATTCCAGAAACTCATTTAAAAGGACCTTTAGCAGGTCTTTGGCTGCAGCATTGGATGCTGGAGTTGCTGAAGGGTGCTGGCAAGTCCACTGGATTCAAGCAAACCAGCAGCTTCGAACTACAGTGTTTTATTAGTTGGTATTTACTTAATTCCCTTCAAATCCCCAAGGCGTGCTGCAGGAAGCAACATCGCGCTATTGCAGATAGAGACCAACCCTAGAGGAGATATAATCAGGGCATTTTACACATTTTTCTATAACTTTATAGCTTTGACAGCAATTTCAGTGTTGGCCTGCAGTTCAAGGAGAGCTGTTAGGGAGGGCAGGATTAGCTCTTGGGAGCCTGCTTGTAAATTCTGCAGGAGGATGCTCGATGAGGGGTTGCTCTAGTTCTTTAAATACTTTTTAGAAGAGCATGGAGATCATATGTCTAAATTGGTTGGGAGGCACGAAGACAGTCTGCTGTGGTTTTTGTTTTGTTTTCTCTTGTAAGTAGAAGTGCATCTCAGGAGCACAAGCTGAGTCTTGGAGCCACTCAGCAGTTTAATTGATTCCGCATTGTAAAGACTGTACCTCACTAAACCCTTCTTTAGGTTTTGGGTGCATCTAAGAGGCAGCAGCCTCCTCAGTACAAATGCTTCAAGGCATGGCAGTTCTGGAGACTTGTAGCTTGTTTGTGCTCAGATCCTTCAACTCTTGTGTCATATTCCTTGCACTGGAGTGATGTGCTAATGAAGGCAGAGTTGGGGAGCTACAGAGCTGCTCTCCTTTCTACTGAACAAACACACACACTCCCCACGTCCTGCTTGTGTTTCAGCCGAGAGCCAGGTCTGTGTGGATTAAAGCCATGGTAATTTGAGCTGTGTGTCCCTGCCTGAAAAAGCTTGCAGTCTGAAAAGGCAAATGGAACTAAAGGATGGAAAGGAGAAGCAACAGGGGTTTGCAGTGTGCGGAGGAAGCCTTAGTTTCAGCCAGATAACCCATGCTCCATCTAAACTAGGCATCCTCATCCTCATTAATTTTTGTTAGATTTTGTCTGTTAGCTTTGTTTATGGATTAGCAGCACTGCCTTATGAGTTATTCTTGTGGTTTCTGATTACTGTGGAGACTAATTTGGTGCTCTGCAAGGAGACGGTGTAATTCCTGTTTGAGCTTTATTTTCTGGGATATATGAAAGGTCGCTTTGCTGATTCTAAGCACTTAAGTACTGTGAGCTTATCCTCCCAGCATCACAAGAGTGCAAGAGAGTAATAGGTTGGACCTTTTTCATATCTCCTGGGGTTTCAAGGCTTATAGGGTCGTGTTTCCTAGATTTTCTTTCTCCAGGGAAAAACTGGAACTCCCACTAATATTAATTGGGTGGTTTTACGGACATGGCCATGTACACGCCTGTGGATATGGAGACCCTTGGTGCTTCCCAATGCTTGGTGCAGCACTTGTTGTCTGGGGTCCGTGTGCATTGAAAGCATGGGCCAGCTGGAGAGGAGAGGAGCCCTGCCTGTTGGATGCAGCCTTCAGCTGAAGCTCAGCGATGCTTACAGGGATGCAGCTGTGAACCATTTGATGTTAAGGCTTGCAGAAAATAATCTGTCAAGTAGTCCCAGCTGTTTAATGTTGTTGGCTTGTTCTGCCTGCTTCCACCACCTCTCCCAACTGGTGTTCACTTTCTCTAGTACTGATATAGCACATAAAGTTCAGCATGTCATTTGAAGAGGCCAGTTTTCATTGTAAGAGGACCAGTGATTCCTCCTCCATTCACCCACATTTGAAGAGCCAGCTGCTATCAGAATGGCTCTTGTGGGCTCCTGTCTGCAAGTTTGTAATCTGATTGCTGTCAGTTTAAGGGATCTGCTCACACCGCTGCTATCCCGAGAGACTCTTGGCCATCCTTCATTGCAGCCATCTCTCTCTTCACCCTGAAGTGTGCAAGCAAGAGGCTGCACAGACGTTAATGCTCCGTGCCTGCAACATTTTGTGGTTGCTACTAAAAATAAAAAGAGTGAAATTAATTTGCTAATAATGGATGTGCTACTAACAGAAACACATCCCACTTGTACCTAACACCAGCAGGTTGTTTATAGCATGTTTGCTGTGTCTAAAAATACTTTCTAATTTTTTTTTTCTAGCAGCCAATTTCATTTAAAGACTATTTTCACACATCAGTGGCTGTTAATCAGTTAAGGAGTTATCAGTCTTAATATTAGGAAGAAAGACACAGATTTCAGCAGCAGCTTTCAACTTTATTCCATTTCTTTTCAGGTGGCGTGCAACAGATTATGGGGAGTCTTAGGCTCATCTTATTTCTCCTTTCCCCCCCCCTTGGAAAGAGAAATAGTACCATTACATGTATGACCATATCATGCTAGTTCTACGTATCCTTTCAAGAGCTGTTGAATTACAAATACTGAGATTAAAATATAAGAAGACTAAAATAAGATTTAATTATTAAATATTAAGCCCAGATACCCATGTAATTTTAAATAAAGTCATGTAGACTTCATGAAGTGATTGTAAGGTTGACTGTGGTAACTCTTGCATTTATTTTTATTTTCTGTCCTCCCTTTTTTTGGATATCCCACCTCCTGTCCCTGAATTGTTCCTTTCTAACTGACACAAGGGTATTTCACTTAGATATGACAGCACACTGCTCTGGTGGCTGTTTGTTATGAGGACTCCTGTTGAAATCTTCAGTGTAATTTAATGCTTCTGAATGTTCCTCCTTACACCTTTTGGATAAAGAAAGGACTTGCCTGACCCACGGGAGTCTGCAAATTATACAAAAATGGATCTAGTTCAGTTTTATTTCACATCTCTCATTAAAACATGGGTTACTGGTGTCGTACATCTGTTGTCTCTGTATTTATTCATGAAACTCAAACATTCATTTTGAGCTGAGCTACATATCATACCGTCATTAACAAGCTGCACCTTGTTGAAAATCTGTCAAGGAAAACTGAGTTATTTTGCATTTGCTGCTTTGTACAAAATAGAAGCACAGTAAACTCTTCTGCTGTAATGATTTTCTGTCTTTCTTGATGGGACATAATGAAATAAATTCAAGTCCTTTTTTGAGGGCTAATTATATCGAGTTCATACTAGATGTGGGTTGCCCTCTTTATATGTTGAGCATTTTTGTGCTTTTATTTCCCCATCTCTATTGTCTGCATGTGCAAGTGAGTTGATTTGGCTTTGAAATGCAAGTTGTAGGCTAAAGAGGAGCCATTTGATGGTCTCCTCTCCCAGGAGACTCTTCAGAGATTGTATAGAATCATAGAATGGTTTAGGTTGGATGGAACCTTAAAGATCACCTAGTTCCAACCACCCTGCCGTGGGCAGGGAGACCTTCCCCTAGACCAGGTTGCTCCAAGCCCCATCCAGCCTGGCCTTGAACCTGGCCAAGTGTTGGATCCTGCACTTTGGTCACAACAACCCCATGCAGCACTACAGGCTTGGGGAAAAATGGCTGGAAAGCTGCCTGGCAGAAAAGAACCTGGGGGTGCTGGTCGGCAGCGGGCTGAAAGTGAGCCAGCAGTGTGCTCATGTGGCCAAGAAGGTCAATGGCATCCTGGTGTGTTCAGTTTTGGGCCCCTCACTACAAGAAGGACACTGAGCTGCTGGAGCATGTCCAGAGAAGGACGATGAAGCTGGTGAAGTGTCTGGAGCACGAATCTTATGAGGAGCGGCTGAAGGAACTGAGGGTGTTTAGTCTGGAGGAAAGGAGGCTGAGGAGAGACTTCATTGCTCTCTACAACTACCTGAAAGGAGGTTGTAGTGAGGCGGGAGTCATTCTCTTCTCCTGAGTAACTAGTGATAGGACGAGGGCTAATGGCCTCAAGTTGTGCCAGGGGAGGTTTAGCTTATATATCAGGAAAAATTTCTTCACTGAAAGGGTTATCAGGCATTGGCACAGTCTTCCCAGGGCAGTGGTGGAGTCCCCATCCCTGGAGGTATTTAAGAAACATGTAGATGAGGTGCTGAGGCACATGGTGTAGTGGAGAATTGGCACTGTTAGGTTAATTGTTGGACTTGATGATCTTAGAGGTCTTTTTCAACCAAGGCTATTCTATGATCCTATGAATGCTTCCAGGCAGGGGGCAGCCACAACTTCTCTGGGCAACCTGCTCCAGTGTCTCACCACCTTCACAGTAAAGAATTTCTTCCTGATATCTAATGTAAGTCTACCCTCTTTCTGTTTAAAACCATTCCCCCTCATCCTATCACTACATGCCCTTGTAAAAAGTCCCTCTCCAGCTTTCTTGTAGCCCCTTCAGGTACTGGAAGGCTGCTATAAGGTCTCCCCAAAGCCTTCTCCAGGCTGAACAACCCCAACTCAGCCTATGATGAGGGTTGTTCAGCTGGGAGAAGAGAAGGCTCTGGGAAGACCTTATAGCACCTTCCAGTCCTTGCTGTAGGTAGGGCAGAATTTTAAGGTGGCTGTGAAGTAAATAAAAGAACTTAACTGTGTGCTAGAAACTGAGGAATGTGCCATAAAGCATGAGAGCAGCTTGTGACAAGTCCATTAACAGCTGTGGAGAATAAATTCAGCTCTAGGTCTGTTGCTGGTCCTGGTGTGTGAACACAAAGCAGATGAATTGTGTTCTGCAGAGCTCACAACCTAGGTGTGGAGCACTTGTCAGATGATAAGCAATTTTAGAAACTGGATTTTTAAAACCTGTAAATGCCTCCAGTCCTACTAGTTGTTCTCTGCCTGTCTTGTGGGAAGAAAAGGGAGCTGGGGAAAGGTATGGGAGGGTGCCCAGTTTGAGGAGGTCAGCAGGAATGCTGGAGTCAAGCATCTGCTAGAGTAGGACAGAGAGCCTGCAGATGCACAATGGAGACGTGGCAGCCTATGGTGGGCTTGCAAACTGCTTCAGGGTTGCATGGTGCTTACTGCGAGAGTTTTGTGGTCCGGGCAAGACTGGAGGTGGGGCCTGGGAGAGGTCTATTGGATGCGCTTGGATCACACAACTTTTGATGCATGAATGATCTTCGTTGGCAAAGACTTACTGGTTGCCTCTAGGAGTTAGGAGTTGATGTGCAAGTGTCTCACCTTTGGTGAAGAAGCTAGTGATGTAAAAGGGAAGATGTTGAGAGAGTTTCTCTGGTACTGCAGGAAGCAGAGCCAACTTTAGAGGCAGTTGTCCTAGTTGGTCCATCAGAGGAAAAAGGATCGCTAGTAAAAATCTATACTTTATCTATGGTGAAGATGAATTCTGTCATCGCTGGATAAATTTCAGGACACGGCCTTTGTGCTGTAATTATCTGGGATGTTTGTGGTGGGTTAATATTAATGCTTTGCTGTGAGCTTATTTTATTTGCAAGGTGGAAATTGAATGCAGTGGAAAGGCTCTAGGATTTCCAGGTAACTTCTGTAAGTCTGATAGCAGACCTATGCATCGCTGATATTATACTGGGCAGAATTATTTTAGAGTGTCTCTAAAGAAAAAATGTAGCACTTTAACATGTCTCCGTGTCGCTGCTTTTTGAGGCAAATAGAAAATCAAGTTTTCCTCCTTTTGCTAACAGCAAAATATGTAATTCTACATATAATGGTACAAATACAGGGCCAGCTGTTTGTTTTTTTCTAAAGTTGGGGTGAGTATGTGCAAACTTGTGGCTGTCTGCTCCTGGCTGAGTGTGCACATGCAGATGAAGGTGCTTTGCTTAGGTGAAAGAGCACTTATTTCAGGAGGCTGGAAACCAGATATTACTGTATGGAATTATTTTAGGAAAAGAAAAATAATAATCCTAAGCTACCCTTAGCCATATATACTATATTTGTGAGAACAAATATAGCTCTCATATCATGTCTTTGTGCCTTGTCATGCATATATATTGGAGCTGGAAGGAATATCTTCTATGGCTGCATGCCTGGTTCAGGCTATGCCCAGAGCAGTCTATCTTATATGGAGCACTTTAAAATTCATCACAGGTTTGCAGGGGAAAAGACCCTGGGGAATTAGCCTTAGCGTGATGTCTTTAAAAAGCTGTCGATCCTAGCGATCCCCTCCACCACCGTGTTGCTATTTGTTTGTGGAGATGTTGATTTCTGAATGTAGAACATCTTAAATGAAAACCACGAGATGTATTTTATCGTTTTTCTAAGACTGAATGAAAAAAAAAGCCAAACACAATAATGTTTTCAAAAGCAGAACCCAAAAGATGTTACTTCCTATGCATTCAACAAGGAAAATAAATACCCAGCAAATGCAGATGCTAGGCAAAAAAAATAATCAACAGCTTCTCATTCTCTTTTCATGCAGATGCTTAAGTATGCACTGTCTGTTAGTCGCATAGACTGTTTTAAAATATGCAAACCGAATAGCTTGTGTTTGTCTGTTTTCTAGCTGAAGATATGTCTTTTTAAAAAGGAAATGTGAAGAAACTAATCTTATGATGGTAGAGCTTAGCCTGTGGTTCTTCTTTTCACAGTATGCAGACCTGGGTTCTTCAAAGCTTCACCCCACAGTCCATCCTGCAGCAAATGTCCCCCTCACAGCTACACGCTTGATGAAGCATCCACATCTTGCCTGTGTGAAGAACACTATTTTAGGAAGGAATCAGACCCACCTACAATGGCCTGTACAAGTAAGCATGTGCTTATAGGGTTGTTTTTAATCCTTTCAAGCTGTTCCTGTACTGTGACTAGACTTTATGATCCTAATTAATGTGCTTTTACAGGCTCTGGGCTGGAGTCTGAACTAGTCTTGACACACTTGTAATGTCACTGGCTTTGTCCACTCTACCCCTGATTACACAAGAACAGATTTTTCGAAGCCTTTTGCTTCAAAAGCTGGCATTAATCCCAGGAAAGGTTTTTGTAATGAACGGATGCTCCATCTCTCACTGTCCACTCCTGGACAGACTCAGCCAGCAGTATGGCATTCAGACATCTGCATTGGTCCATGCATGGGTACCGGTGTGGGGCATGCACACAGAGGAAATGATGGGTAATGCTTGTCAGTGGTAGGCATGGATAGAGTCTGAACAGTCCTGCTTAGTGTCATCTCTTAGCTGATTTTCGGTAAACAAGCAAGGAGAGAGACTTACCTTTCCAAGCTGCCTGGAGATAGTTGTTCTTTGGGATAGCCTCAAAACTCTGTGATGGAGACTGATTCTCCAAACCTGCAGCAAAAATCTAGAGCTTAACCCCTTGGTGCAGGGGAAGGGTAGTGCATCAGGTAAACTGGGAGTCCAAGGTGGAGTCAATGGAATCAGAATCACTAGTTTTGCCCTTTTCCTGCCATCTGTGAGCTATCCTGTCAGCTGTACCTTGACAGTTGCTTGTTCAGTTTATGTTTCAGATACTTTAGGGCCACAATTTGTGTGCCCTGAGCTATTCCCAGCAAATGTAGCACAAACCACAGGTTTATTGCTGAGCTGGGTCTGTCATGCTCTGGATGTGGTTTTTGCAGTGCAAAAATGGTTAAAAAGGACCAGAGAGGAACTGAAATACTGGGACAGGAGCAGGTTGAGCTTCCAAGAAACCTCAGCTATGGAAGATAGAGTAGGTTTATGAGTCCATGCGCACTCAGAGCCACTGGGCAACAGTACAGAGGTGACTTCCATACTGTTTCCTTACATCATGTGGGCACGATAGTGGCTTTTTGTGTCTTCATCCCAGTGAATACAGATGTCCTTCTTAGCTTCCCAAGTTTGCACTTCAAAAAGAGAAAAAGTCTGATCCTGTTGGAGAGATTCTCTCACAAAGGAAATTGCCCTTGGCAGGTCTCTGCTTGCCTGCAGGAGGCACTCAGGGCAGAATTGGGGCCCTTGAACTCTGCATTTGCTTTTCACCAGCTGAAGGAGCATGAAGCACATGACTTTTGGAAGGTGTGCTGCAGAGAAGGAGAAGACAGCCTTAGGCAGCACGGCAGTAGCTGGTGCTGTAGGATCAAAGTGGTCTAGGGGGGTGAGTCATGCAAGCACTTCTCAGTTTATTAAATTGATATGCTGATGTCTTTTGGAGCAGTAGCTAGAGTGGGTTACAGCATGAAAAACTTTGATACCAGGGCTTCTTGTCCATTTTGCCCCTTGACCTGACTTAGAAAACACAGATAAATGAGAGAGGATGAGGTCCAGTGTGGTATTGGGAAATGGGAAAGGAGGGGAATACTCTGAGCTCCGGAAACAGTCGTTAAATCAACTTTTCTGTGCAGGCAGAACCAAAGCCAAGGACTGATACAGAGTTATGTCAGGCTGCTGGTGCCCACAGTGCCTCCTGCCCACCATCGGTGGTGTTGTCCTCTGTCCTTCTCAGGACAGAGGGGTACCCTTCCAGTCTGTCCTGCTGGTGAATTAGCATGGGGAAGGGAGAAAGAGGTTTATGCATGCTGGTGACCTGAGTGTAGGGCAGGATTTTCAGAGAGGCACAAGCTTGGTGACCAGCTCATGATAAAAAGAAATGTCTCCCTCAGATTCCTTGTGCAATATGAATCCTCTAGATAAAGGTTGTAATTTCTAATTCTGCGAATACCATGGGAATTTCTTTTTATGTTTGTTTGGGCTTTTTATGCTTATTTGTTTCATTTTTTTTAAGGTTTGTTTGGGAGTTTTAATGTTTGTGTGGTTTTGTTTGGAGGGGCGGGGGTTGGGGGCAGTTTGAAAGCTTACTATAAGCTAGTTGAAAGCTCAAGTGTAGTGGCTGAAGCTGTATTAGGTTATGGCTTGGCAGAGTACCGAGTGCTTCTGAGGCAGGTAAGAGGTTTAATGCCAACCAAGCACTGCTCAGCTTCTGTCACCCACTGCAAATCCTGGTGCAGCAGTTGAGGATGTTGCAGCATCTCTGCTGGCATTCACACTTCCTACCCCAAAAGCAGAGTAGATCATCTGAGCCTTCTCCATATGCTTCAGCCACCCTCGCTTGTCTGATGCACCTTCTTGGGATTTTGTCCTAATCCAGCTATATTTGTGCTGAAGGTGATGAGAAGGGCCTGCGTGCTACCCCAGCTGAGCTGCAGGGATAGTAAATATTGGCAGGGACAGTAGAGTAGTGACACCAATGTTTTAAACCAGTACAGTTAGATGTGGAAGGGAACATGTCATCGTAAAGTAAAAGACAAGCGAGACAGACTTGAGCCACGACTGGTAGGAAAATACAGCAAGTTTTTTGTATGTTTTTATTATTTATTACTGCAAAAGTTAATAATATTCATAGGATTCCCTCAACTTGCAATCTAATTAATTTTAGAGAATACATCAACGTCCGTTTTCAGCTCTATACCTGCAAAGTCCCCTTGCCAGTCAGTATAGCTATAAAATCACATTTTCCTAATTTAAAGAAAATGCTTTTCAGTCCCAAGCTATATGTCTCCCCACCATGACCAGCATCACTGCTACACCACTGTCAACTGCTCAGATAAATAATGAGGGTTGGGGTGGGGGTGGGTGCATTTTAATTTAATTTTTCCATTTCCTTAAGCATGTTTTGTAACTAATGATTGATAATTTTGAAATTAATAGTGCTGTGATGCAGTCTGAAATGATAATTGCCCTCAGACAAAAAAAAATAATGTTTAGTCCTCATGGGCATTTGAGAATTCTCTTAATATTATTATATATCTTCCAGGAAGTAATTGCACTTTATTTCTTCTTAACTAAGTAATTGTAGTTTCAGTTTCTTGCACAACATCTCTTTAAAATGAAAACATAGTTACAACTTTTTTTTTTCCCCTCTCATCTCCAACAAGTAACACTATATTTTTAATAGTATGACACATGGGACAAACTGAAGATTTTATAGTATTTACTGAAATATTCTGCTCATAGAAAAGTTTTCAGTTAACTTTATTTTTAGTGTGCACTTATATATATATATATACTTGTATCTGGACCATAATTTCTCTCTCAGGTTATATTTTTAAAATATGTACATCAGCAAACAACAGGTGTGCTGTCCATTAAGAAAAATACCAATATCTTTGTCTTCAGAAAGTATTTGCCTCTGGTCAGTAAAGTGTGGTGCAGAAGGAGTGAATCTCACCTGCCTAGGGTATAATGTAGCAAATTTTTTAAAAAATAATATATATTTACATTAAGAAAAATGTATACAGTAAACTAATATCTTTGTCCTTGACAAAAGGAGGTTGAAAATTAAAACAGACCTCTTAGCAGACCTACTCTCTTCCAAAGGTAAAACACCATTTTGTTCTCCCAGCTGTGATTTATCAAAGTTTTACCCAAGTGAGATTTCAGGATTCTTCAAGTAGGTCTTGTTAGATTTCTGTAGATTACTAAGAACCTTTCTCTGAGCCCCTGTGAGAATGCTGATTTTATAGGTTATGAAATCCCACTAGCTTCAAAGCACTTCCACTGAAGCTGGTGTTTTGAAGCCTTCAGAAGAGCAGCTGACTCTTCTGTACAAAGCAAGTAAAAACCTCTGGTGACTTTACCAAAGTAGTAATTTATCCCTCTTTAAAGACACATTGCCCAGTAAGTATTTCTTGTGCCCCAGTTCTTTATTTTTTCCTAGAAAACTGGTGGCAGTAAAACGAGCATTTATCCAGTGGAAGAAAAAATAGGTCAATTTAACCACTAAAAAACATATAAAAAAATCCCTGAGTGCAATATATATAACTCCACATAGCTCCAATGATGAATTTCATAGCTTCCATTATATCACTACGAGTATGACAGTGCATAAAACAGTCCTGACTTGGGCTGTACCTTGGTGTCATTAACTAAATAGTGCTGGATGAGCAGCTTGCTCCCAATGTAGTGATCTAAAATGATCACAGAACAAAACAAAGCTGATCTGCCATTTCCTAAACTAACTTAGCTTTTGTCTTCAACTGCTTTTCCCCTGAAGAAAAAAAAAATAAAAACCATCAGGATTATTTATTTCCTCTGGCATCGAGTTTCTCACTGAATCAGAACAGCTTGAGTCAAAGTCATGACAGTGCTTTATCAGTGTTATCAATTTTATAGGCTTAAAAAGGGGCATAGAAAAGGGAAATAGAGGAAAATACTTCTGGTTTATAAGGTAACTTCATTTCTGCAAAACTACCTGTTTTAAATAATGAATTGAGTTTAATTATCACAACAAAACAAGAAGATGACAGCCTAAGACAGGCTCTTAAATTCTAATGGATTTCTAGCCACTGAAGCTACTTGTTGGGCTCTTTTCAAGGAACTGCTCATGGGTTTTGACAGCTTCATTCAAACTGAAGAGGAGTGTGTTGTCTTCCCTCCTCTACCTCCCATGGAAAATCCCAGTCTTTGCTACATAGCTTCTGGTGGTACCATGACTAAAATCCATCCCAGCTTGCTTTGGTAAACTTCCCCTTTCTTCCTTGTTCATTAACATTCCCTGAGTATATAACGTGTGAGTCTCTTGCATGAGATTCCTGCTTGTCCTTTCACATAGTCTTCAGGGTGTATCTGCAACTTGCCCCTCTTCTCCAACACAAGCCTCTTAAAAAATAAAAATCTTGCAGCACCTTCTGCAAGTAAGAAGTCTTGAAGGTATCTCCAGGTGGGCTTTGTTTGCCCAGCCATGGCCTTTCCCAGCAGGATGAAGGAAAACAGCTCACCTTTTGCAGGAGCTCTGGTACCTCCACAGCATCTGTTCTTCCTTGGATAGCTCTACCAGTGCCACTCTAGCATCCTGAGTGAGGGGGCTTGGCAAAGTAAGCAAGCGCAGTGTGGCTAACCAGTCATGCTAGAGCTTGGCAGGGACCAAGAAGACTGCCATTGAGTAGTGGGGTATGACTGTGTTTCCAGTGGCCCATGCAGATCTTCATTTGCTTTGGGCTACATTGAGCGTCTCAGGTGCGATTTGGATGGCCAAGCTTAGGTTTCACCATTGCCAAACAGCGGATGGGGAGAGGCGAGTGCATGCAAAGAAAAGATTCAGCGTCTGCGAATAATATTGCAAATAATGTGAATACCCCAGTGCATGTCTGTTTTTAGGACCTGGAGCTAGTAATATAGGGGCAGTGGGGCAAGGAGGGGGAATCTTTCCTCAGTGAAGCTGACAGTGACTTGGGCAGGGTAAAGATTTACAGCTCCCTTCTCAGGAAGAGCAAGGAGAACACCAGAGGCAATGCTTCAGGGTGGAATGCTCCTCCTGTTGGCTTTGAGCCAGCCCTGTGTCTTGTCCTCCCATGCCAGTGGCTGCACACTAACACAGACCCCTTGAGGTGAGATGGGAGTGCTTAAAACAAATCCCTATTTTCCCAGTTCTTTGGGTGCTGCTGCAAATGGTCTTCATGTACTTTTTGGTACGTGAGCAACGTGGCATCTCTTTTCAGCCTAGAGAGTAGTAGAGAGCAGGATGACTGATAATACTGTTTTTACCATGTGTTTTTCTCACTTTACAAACCAGGACCCCCCTCAGCTCCTCGGAGTGCCATCTCAAATGTTAACGAGACTAGTGTCTTTCTGGAATGGATCCCCCCTGCTGATACTGGTGGAAGGAAAGATGTGTCTTATTATATTGCATGCAAGAAGTGCAACTCACACTCAGGTCTGTGTGAGGCGTGTGGCGGTCATGTCAGGTACCTCCCCCAGCAAACCGGCCTGAAAAACACCTCTGTCATGATGGTGGATCTGCTTGCTCATACAAACTATACCTTTGAAATTGAGGCAGTGAATGGAGTGTCGGACCAGAACCCCGGATCCCGGCAGTTTGTGTCTGTAAATGTAACCACAAACCAGGCAGGTAAGTGGATCTTCAGCCTGGGGAAATGTCTGGGGCGGGAGCCCAAGCTAGTCAGACCCAGTGCAGACGTCCCTTTGAAATGGGTGGAAGTCTCCAGAATGGAGGGCTGGACTGTGTACTCTTCAAATATGTGTGGGAGGGTGGTTGTGTCTCATAGGTTATAATTACTGCAGTCTTCAACATGTTTCCTTCCAGCAGGACACACTTTTAGGATTTGTGGGTTTTTCCTTTTATGCTAAGATACTCGGAGGTCCTTCCACTTCTTTGCATTTTGGTGTATCCACCCACTAAACCAGAAAGAAAACAGTTACCTCTCCTGTTGGGAAAGGGAAATTTCTATTCCCGTTTCAATTCCAAATGCCAGTGGTTAAAATGTGCTAACTTCGCAAACAGTTGCCCTAAGAAAATTGTTTTGAGTGACTTTAGGAAATTTAATCCCTCTTCTGCACTGTGATGCTAAAGTGACTGGTCTCAGGCTGGTGAGATATGGTACGTTGTCACTGCTTCTCCAACCAGGTAGGGCTGAGATGCCATTGGATACTACTACTCTTGTCCCTCATGGTCTGTGTTTTAGGGTCTCTCCCTTTACCTACCTGGCTTGCTTCCTGCTATTTAATTTGGGGTTCCCCAGTGGCACTTGTCCATTGCAGAGCCTTTCCAGGAATGTGAACTGGTGGCATTTGGGACCGTGAGGCTTGTGCTTCCAGACCATTGGAGCCACCCCTTGCCTTCTCCTTACAGATGAGGCTTAGCCAGGAAACCCAGTGCAGTATGCAGCGTTACAGCTAGATGGAGATTGGCAGATCCTCACTGGAGCAGAAAAATACTAGCTGGAGCAGGGCTGCATTTCATTCCTGCTACCCAAGTGTGTATGTGCAGGCTTGGCAGCCAGCAGCAAGACAGTGTGGTTGCATCACACTTCATCGGATACCTGTCCTGATAATTAGGCTGGATTGTTGAAGTGTTGGGCAAATCGTCTGGATATATCTCAAGGAGAGGAAATAAAGACATGCCAGGGTTCCTGCTGATGGATGTGGCAGGAAATCGTCTGGAGGAACATCAGTGGATGGCAGTGTGACACCTGTTGAAGGCACTTGTTTAATGCAGATCAGTGAGTGCCATGGTCATAATGCTGTTTACTGTTTTCCCGTTGTGAAGGCTGCTGCCAGTAAGTCTGTTGTTGGAAAAAGTATGTTTTCCTGTTAGTGGGTTTGCATTAGTATTTCATTGCTGGCATTGGATTTTCCCTGATTTGTGGAGTTAAATCCACATAAACCTCAATAAATGTAGCTGTGTGAGAGGAGATGATAGGTTGCTGATCAGTGCAGAAAATGGTCCTGATTTGTGAATTATATCGCAGACTTCTCATAATTGCAGCAGGATGTATCCATGTAGCTGCTTTCCTGTGCATCAGGCCAAGAATAACCCACTTGCACAGTTATCATCTCCAGCCTTGTATTGAAAGGTCCATTGTAGGAAATGGTAGACTTGTGATGAGCATGGCTCATGCTAAGTACAAGTGGGTAAGTGTAGCTTCTGGTTCAGTCTCACTGTTTACCTTGGTGGAGCCACAATCAAGGGAGATACCAATGGATCAAGCCATGAGTGTTTAATTCACTGTGTGGTGTTGAAATTGCACCTGTATGCTCTTGTGTTTGATTCAAGAGGAGGTCAAATCAAACCTCTGTCCAAAGCAAGGAGTGGTGACTATATTTTGTTGTCTCTCTGGCTGGTCTCACCGCTCGTTCAGGAGGAGACCCAGGCCTGTCTGCTGGAGCTGTAGCATCAAATGTACTTCCCAGTAATGTCCTCTTTTGGCACTCCAATGGGTGATTGTTAGTTTTCCCATGCTAGAAATAAAGCAGCCACAGAGGGTGACTTCACAAATCAGACTAGCTGCCAAGCATGAGAAGTGGATATCTGTTTTCTTAAGGTGCCTCTGAAAAATGTTCTTTAAGACAACTAATGGAGGTGTGCAGGTGGACTGGTCCATGCCCAGCCGTGCCCAGGGGTGCCGGATATCTCTGAAAAAGCCTCACCTTTAGCTATTCTCTCTCAAATAAGTGTAGGCAGGGCACACAGGGGTTCAGGAAGCTCAACCCACTCATCTTCCCCCTGAAATTACCACCAAGAGATGCAGTTCTCACGCCTCATCCTTTTCCTTGCACGGGTTTTTTGACGGCAAGATTATATTTTCGTGAAGGCTGGTGTAATGAAGTTGAGTCACTAAAGGTAGTGACACAAGGCCAGCTTCAGCAGTAGAAGAAATCCTGCTACAAGAACTGCTGGCTGTGAAAAATGAAAAAATTGCATGCTGTGGGATAGGTCTGGCTGCTGGAGTCCCGCAGGCAGGTATTCACTAACCCAGGACTGCAGAGAAATGCCAGGATCTGTTTTGTTGGTTTGGCTTTTGTCTGTCCTGAAACGACCATGCTAATTCCAGGACCGCAGAGAATGCACAGGCAGCGGGATGCTGGGCGCACCACTTCTTCTGTGCATTTTGGCAGCAGAATCTACTTCTAGTTTGGGTTCTTGAAAGGATTCCTTCCTGGAAAAAAAAGTGTTTTTCTCCAAAATAATTTGTCCCCCTTCCTCTCTCCCCAAGTTAAAATAATGAGAAAAAAGAATTGGCACCAGCGATTAGTCTGGTATTTTCAGACTGATGTAATTTTCCTCTGAACTTTTGAAATCAGATTCAGAAACACAGCAAGGAAACAGTAATGTTTTGTGCATAACAGGAGGCAGATCAGCTAATCTCAGCTGGTGACCCCAGCATGCTTCTGCTCCCCAAGTCCCTGGGGATCTGATGGTACTTAAGATGGGACCAGTCCACGTGGGACACAGTGGCCTTATGCTCTGGGTACAGGACTAGTTCTCCTGTCACTCTCTTACAGTCTCCAGACCTCTGTTGTTTCTGAGGGATTTTGCAGATGTTTTCTGCTGGAAAACATGTATCTAGAAAGGGTGAGCATTGCCACAAGCCAGGGGAGATGGAAAATAAGCTGACCTTCATCTTGACTACCTTAGAGCTGCTACAGGCAGAGAACCTTATTTCCTTCACAGGCACATTGGTTGGCCAAAGCATGGTTGTCCCCTATGGATTGCTGCAAAATAGGAGCCCAAGGGACTTCCCAGCACAGATGGCAGGGAGCCATTTGTACGCACTCTCACAGTGCATTAAAAAGTGTGCCTCGTGCACTTGAGCTGGAGCCCAGTGAATAATTCATAAGTGGCAATGATAGGACTGAGTTAGCCATCCTTTTTTTGTTCATGGTTTTGCTCACTTTTTTATGTTTTTGAAACTGCCACCTATTAAGACGGTTTCCAGAGAGCAATCTATGTATGCTGCTAATATCAAAGTTTGCTTTTCAAGTGACAACCATGTGAAGATTTTTTTCTCAGCAATTTCACCAAGCTGGATGATTAAGTAACACTGTCACTCTAGAAAGAGATGTGCATGTCCCTTGAGGTCTTCCATCTTATCTGCCCTGTATACAGAAAGCACCTACCATGACGTCTTGGTCAGAGACGTGTGTCTTGTAATGGGTCTGTAGGGAGCAAGCAGCTGTGATTCATGGTTGCCTGCATGCCTGTTGTATCATTGCAGGAGCACACTGGGAAGATGCGATGTTTAAAACCTTTCTAGGCTTAAAACCTGCCAAGAATGTTCATTTTAAGCCAACCTAAACAGCTAACCAATTTTCTTTGTTTTTCATTTCCAGCAGCTCCCACGCTGGGCATGGCTTCAGGCACAGAGCTGGCCTGGAGGTGGGGGGCATGAGAGTGGGGCAGTTCTCCTGCTGGCATTCCAAATGCCACAGACTCCTTTACGCTTACAGACCTTCTCTGTGTGTATTTTCAAATAAGCCCCATGCCTGTTTTCTGTTTGAAAAGTCCCCTTCTGTGACTTGTATGATATTTTTGAGCCTTTTAGGAGAGAAGGGGAAGAAAGATCCAGATACACTTGCTAACAGATGAGGAGTTAATGTGTCTAATGCCTCAAGGAGTCTGCATGCCTGAGGCCAAACGAGGGATACAAGTTGCATCCTGTGGTGCAGCAAGCTATTTAAGCAAAGATGGTGGAGGACAGGACCTCGCAACCCATACTGCTGCCTGGGAGGCATGGCTAGGTTCTTGCTTGACCAAAAAAAGCACTAGATGCTTGGAGCAGCTGGAAAGCTCTTGGAGCAAGGAGGTCTGCTGAGAGCTGTGATCCTCACTCCGATTGTGCAGGCTGGGATGCTGCAGTGGGGGGAGAAAGGGAGAAGGTGTTTTCCTTAGCACTGGGGATACACTAGTCTTTGAAAAACAGACAAGGGTGATTCAGAAAGGGAAACCTGCAACATAGAGCTTGTTGCAGTCTTATGTCAGCAGCTGCATGCTCTTGAAACTGATTGCAGCCCCTCTCAGTCTGGGAAGAAAATGAGGCAAGAAGATGGCTGTACTGGGAAGCACATTTTCAGAGATTGCCTTTGGGAATGGACAGGTTCAAGTCCTGTAAGGTTCAGGGTCTGATTCTTGCAACTTTCAAATCTCACAGGCGTGTTTGGTTTGGGGAGGGGGAAGTTTGCTTATTTTCTTTAGGAATAACAAAAAATTTCCAAGAGGATGCTCCAGTAGATGCAGCATGTTGCATGTATCTCGCATCAGAAGCAATATTGGTTTTGCAGCTCTACTTTTCAACTAGAACTGCTGACGTAGGACATGCAAAAGCTTAGGCAGATGCTTATTTTTGGAAAACTCCCTTTCTACCGCCAGGGTGGCAAGTAGGGCTTGCCTGTAAATTTTCATTGTAGCAGCACTTGATCCAATGAGCTGCATCATCTTCCCAGTAATGGTCAGTAGTGGATACAATAGAAAGAGTATGAGCACAAGGCAGGCACGTACTTATGCTTCCTTAGAGTGCTCTCCAACCTCTGGGGACAATCTCTTTGTGCTTTATAGCCCATAATGGATTTTTCTCCCATGAATTTTTCTAATAATTTTATGAACTTAGAGAAAATTTTAGCAGCTGCAGGCAATCCTATATGAATTTGGTATGTCTGATAGTTTAAGCTGTGTTTTAGATTCACATTGGCCAGAGAGGAACTATTAGTGACATAGGTAGAAGGTTTAAGGTTTACAATTGCCTATCTATTTGGAAAGCACTCTCATTTAGAGATTCCACAGTAGCTTCCAGTACGTTAACACAGGTATTGCAGCACTTAACCTAGAACGATGTGCTCTTAAAAGCAAAACATAATCTTCCATACCAAGATGGGAGAATACAGGGGTATTTTAATAGGCAGAAGTAAACTAGTACTGCCTCGAAGACCATGGTCTCAATTTAAACCTGGGTGTACCCCCCACCATAGCATGTGACATCATGGCTGCACCTTGGGGCAGGATCTTTCTGCTGGCTGTGAACACCCTTTGTGTCCAGGGAGATGCAAAAGTGAGTATCAAGCTGCCAGTGAGGGTTCAGGCAGGAAGAGAGAATAACTTAATTTGTGAAGTCCTGTGCATATGCTGGTAATCAGCTTCAAGAAGTATTTTGCTTTATTTTTGAAGCACAGTCACATGCAATCAGAGAATGCAATTGTAGGTAGTTAAAAAACAAACATGCTGGCAGGGCAAAGTAAAACTTGAAAGCCAGCGTTACACAAAAGGTTTATTGTTTGAACTTTTTTTTTGTGATGGCCGCATTTATTATGGATGCAAAAACTTCATCCACCGTCCTGTTCCCGAGTCATGAGTTCACCCCAGCCCAGATGGCTGGGTGGCTGCTACTAAATGAATTATGGATCAGATGAATATTTTACAGTTTTATTTATAACTCCTCAGATGGTAATTGCTACTTTTTCATAGTTAGTTGTAAGTCTTTTTTTTATACTTAGAGTATTAGAAATACATGCTTGAATATTGAAAGAATTCTTTGGAATGTGAAAAAAAATCTCACAGATTGCAATACGACTTTTAGGTAGAGGTCATTTTTATTCTTGAAGTATGTGAGACAACCCCATTGCTGATATATGAGGACATTAAAGATGAAATAAAAAGCATTTTCCTGCATCTACAGACAGACCTTTTAATTTTGACATGAAATTAAAACGTCTTATTTATAGTTGAAAATAAAAATAGTATGAAACAGTCATCCCCATCCACCCTCTCTTAAAAGGGGAAGAGAAAGGCACTGAAGTTCTTTTGATGACATTGAACCGATGACATCTGTTGTGTGTTGTGCAGTAGGGTGCAGGTTTTACCATCTCGTAGTTGCAGCGAGACAAATATCTGTATGGAAAAGTGATTAGTCTCCTTCAAAGCCTGATACTTGGGGGGGAGCTTTTATAAGCTCACATAGCTTATAAAAAGCAAATTCCAAGTTACACCTGGGGAAAATTTATCCACGGACTACACCCGGATCGTGCCGTGTAGCTGAGTACAAGGGAGCAACAGCTTCCCAAAATATCCCGCTTGAGGTGCTGCAGACAGCAGGACTGACACTGATTCCTCCGTAACATCCCGCAGCCACTGGCATCACCTCCAGCAATGTGACTTTGGGCTTGGGGTAAAGAAACAGAGATTGGGCAGCCTGAGTCTAGATTTTTAGAGGTGTATGAGGAGCAAATATTGATATTTTCCAAAAAGCATAGAGCAGGCTGTGCTGCGATCAGATGTGGTAAGAGCTTCACAAGGTCAGAGCTGTAAAAAAATTGTGTTTTGGCAAGGCACCACTGATGTTACATTGCAAAAGTGATAGTGCTGGTTTAAAATTTTATTTCCCATTTTACTGGCATATTTTTAAAGGATTGTCAAGTAATCTTATATTAACCTAAGTCTAATCACCTTAAAACACAGTCTTGGGGGCCAAGGAGTTGCCTTTGTATTGTGCTGAGCATAGTACTTGGCAGAGAGCAAAAGTAAAGCATATAAAATGGTTTCACTGCCCAGATGACATTAATGTATAATTATTTTTTTTTCCATGAATGCAGATTCTGAATTTTACTGCTAACAAAATCCTATTCAGCTCTATAGTCTCAGTTTGCAAGCTGATAATTCCTTTGTCTGCTATGTTATTTCTCTACTTTTAACATTAAAAGTAGTTCTCCATTTTTAACACTCTGCACAGACGATACTTCTGAAAGTGCTCTTAACACACCAGGACTCAAAAACAGCAAAAAAAAAGAATGTAAAAATACTTCCATTACTGTTAGAGAAATAGCATGGGACTTGTAGGCATTTAATAAACGTCCCACTTGCTCTCTGATTGTGGCTTCTTTACTGTACCAAGTAAGCTCTTTATAGTAATCTCCCTCAAAAGTTAAATATAACAGTGGAGGAGCCAGAGTAGTTTGAAACATTTGTGTATCAGTAATTGGGCATTGAGTGAGCTGTGCCATAGAAACATTGCTCAGGATGTAGTGACGTCACAGGTGTGCTGGTTTTGACAGGGATAGAGTTAATTTTCTTCATAGTAGCTGATATGGGGCTGTGTTCTGGATTTGTGCTGAAAACAACGTTGATAATACAGAGATGTTTTGTTATCACTGAGCAGTGCTTACTCAGAATCAAGGCCTTTTCTGCTTCTCACACCACCCCACCAGTGAGTAGGCTGGGGGTGCATAAGAAGTTGGGAGGGGACACAGCCAGGACAGCTGACCCCAGCTGACCAAAGGGATGTCCCATACCATATGGCGTCATGCTCAGCATATGAAGGTGGGGGAAGGACGAAGGGGAAGTCTTTCTGAGTGATGGCATTTGTCTTCCCAAGTAACTGTTACATGTGATGGAGCCCTGCTGTCCTGGAGATGGCTGAACACCTGTCTGCAGATGGGAAGTAGTGAATGAATTCCTTGTTTTGCTTTGCTTGTGTGCATGGCTTTTGCTTTATCTGTTAAACTGCCTTTATCTCAGCCCTTGAGTTTTCTCACTTTTACTCATCTGATTCTCTCCCCTATCCCACTGGGGGGGAGTGAGCCAGCAGCTACGTGGGGCTGAGCTGCCAGCTGGGGTTAAACCACAGTAACAGGGCATTTCTCCTTTCCCATGCAACTGTCGTGCTGATAATATGAATTTGAATGAGCATGAATGTGTAAGTAAGCACATGGCAGCATGATACATGCCAGGCAGAAGACAGAGGTTACCCACCGTTGTTTTACGTGGATATCTGTGGCAGCTTTGTAAAGCTTATACAGTTCAGACACCTTCACTCTTGCTGCCTTTGTACCAAATTGCATGGTAGCCAGGCCTCTGTTCAAAGAGGGTGGCTCTCTGTGCTGCCAGGCCACCCAACAGTTTTCTGACCTATTTTCCTTCTGCCTGCTTTCTTTTGCTTTGAGCCCAACCTCTCCTGAATATGCAGTTTGTAATTTATCTATTTAATTGTTCACTTGGCCAGATTTTTTCCCCTCAGTTGCTGGTTCACCTGGTGTCTGCACCTATGGAGCAGGCTGACTTCTGCATCTCAGGAAGGATTTTGCTGTATCCAAATTGAGCTCTGGCTTGCAGTATATATGAATTACAGGTTCCAAATTGCTATTTTACAGTATCAGGCTGAAATGCTTTTCTCCCCTGAATTGCTTGTTATTGGAGAGGTGTGTTTCAGAGAGGCTTGGAAGGTTTTTCCACATCTTCTACTGTGGTTGCTATTATAGTGAACTTCAACAGCAAACCCCTTGCTTGTTCCTTGAAAGACATCTGAAATGATACTTCTGGCACTTGTATTTCTTGCAAAGGGTTAATGAAATAGCAGTAATAGGGCTGGCTAGTGCTCTATCTCAGCTTACTGCCCCTCCTCTCCTCAGTTGGTGGAGGGGTACATGGGACTGAAGAGCTCTACCTGGCGAGCGAAGAGCAGCATCGAGGTGACAGACAGCCTAGCAGTAAACTGTATTTCTTCCACAGCAGCTGGGCCAAAGTTCAGCTACATGCAAATACTACAAAAAGCTCAAGAGTCGGAAGGCTTTAATTAAAATGCACTTCAGATGTGCTCATTTGCTGGCATGGTGGAACGCTTTCTGCATCTCCTGGTCCTGGAGGAACAGTCCTGATCAAAGCGAGTAACTAATGGGATTTCTAGCTAGATCAGTACAATAGAAAGCACCAGAAGGAGAACATTATCATTTATTTATTTTTCTGCTTCTTCAGGCATCATAGTTTTTAAAAATACGGGGTCTGATCAAAAGGCACTGTACGAATAGACTCAGGACACCCACCGGCTACGGCAGCGCTGGGCGATTGTTTTTCTGCTGCAATGCACCAAGCTGAGGCGATGCATTGCTCTTTGCTGAGAGTCGCTGAGCACACTGGCCTGATCCTCTAAGTGCTTCAGCTTGGGCAAGCCTTGGAGAGAGCGCTGCTCCATGGAAATTGATGGAAAAATTTGCAAACTCTGTTACGCATTTGGCAAAATCCACCCTGAGGGTTTTTGCCAGGGGTGGTGTGCAAGTCAAGTAGGATAAGGGACCTTTTGCTCTCAACCCCTTAGCTCTGCAGGGCCTTTGGCAGAGAGAGACCAAGATGTCTCTAAAGCAAATTTGCAGAATTAGGTGGAAAATGCCAGTGGAGGGCACCAGCACTTGCTCGCTGCCTTCCCAGGAATACACATCACAATTGCCCACCATGCTTCTGCATCCTACTGTGCAGAACTTGTGCATCTTTGCTCTGTGCCCCTAAATGAGATGAAAGGAAGCAATGTTAAATCAAGTAAAAGCATAAACCTGGCCTTGCCCTCCCTCCTTCAATTTGCAGGGATTTATGGGACCCTGTGTGCAGTTCCACCATAGCTTCTTCCCAACTTTCTGCAATCTTTCTCAGTCTAAGGAGAGAAAGTGGTGCTCAGCCAAGTTAATAATTAATTGCTCTATCTCCTGAGTTGTCTTTCACACAGTTCAGCATTAGTGTGGCTTATTCCAGGGGACTGATTTGCACCGCACTGTTATCTATCCTGTCATCTCCAGGGTTCTATCATCCCTGCGATGAGTTCCTGCCTTGGATCATTAAACCACGCAGCTCTGTGGTTCTGCCTTATTCTTCTGATGGGTGGCACCAAGAGCATGAAATCACTCGCTGACCTTGCCAAAGACTTAAGGCATGAGCCTCTAAAAGCTTGGCCATGCAAGAACAGTTTCCAAAGAGAGATGCTCTCACCCAGTTCAGTAAACTGGAAGACTATTGCTGCAGAAATGACTGGGTTATTTAATTTATTGTACATATCTTTGTACCAGGTGCAACTTGGTCCCTGCAGGGAGATGAAAAGGAGTTGGAGGATGACTGGGCAAGGATACACATGAAGGCACAGACCCACCTCCTCCTTTTCCAAAACTGCAGACAGCAACTAGCAAAGTTGGGTGTGCATGAAGGACAAAATACCCTGTGCTTTCTGCAGAGGTGATGCACCAAACCCTCTGCTATGTGTTGGCTGAGGCTTCAAAGGGAACTTCTGTCAGAGGCAGATAGCCTTGCAGGGCTTCAAGTGCTATTTGCAACCCCTACAGAACACCTCTATAAAACAAAACAAATCGCCATAAAGTAGTCAGGCAGTTGATAAGTATTGCTTGTGCTCAAATAACAATTGTGCATCTGTTGTAGCCTCACACTGTTCCTGTATCTTCTGATACTAGTCAACAAATGATGACTGCTATTTTAAATTCAGCTTGTGCAGTGTCCAGTTCTTCATTTAGGACAAAATATAGAAGGGAAATATATGGTCATTATGCAAATGAATGCAGTAAATAAATGCAAGTTAGAACAGTTTTCAGGTATCCAGACCTGACGGACACAGCATCATTGTAAGGGGTGCCTACTGTCAGTAAATTGCTATTTCATTGCCTACAACTTACTCACTGCCTTTCATCAGGGAAGTTTTTCAGGCATCTGGTATATTGACGGGGAAACTGAGGCATGGAGGTACGGTGTGATGGGCTAGAGGGCATACACCAGGGCTGGGGTTCTTCTTGCTGCTCCTCTGCCCCAGCTGAGCCCTTCCAGTAGGTCAGCGGCATTGGAGATGTTTCCTAACCTGTTTGCCAAATGGACTTTAAGAGCAGATAAAAGAGGCAGGTCAGAGTCCACCAGAGATGGGCTGACAGGTGGGTTATTTGGTTTTGTTTTATGGTTGTTTTTTGGAGGGTTGATTTGGGTTTCTTAAAATGAATTGGTTTCAGTATTACTGTGGTTTCAATTTCACCCCAGCATGAAAAATAGAAATGCCAGTCCACAGTATATTTATCAAAAGCATTTAGTGAGCTTAAGTATGCTGACTAGCTTGGGGAAACGTGTGGTGTGGAGTCTATTTGCTTCCAAATCCTTATTGCAATAGTGAGTTACCTCCTTCCTTCTTTTACACCATCAGTCAGGAAAGACAGTTTTTGATCCAAGTCCAGCTGAGTGCAAGGTTTTGCCTGCAATATGTTTGGTTGGTGAACTGTGCTTAGTCTGCTAAAAACAGAGCCGTTAATAATGTGACGGTGTCCATTCCAAGTGGTTGCAAATTCGAGTGCCCAGGAGATTAAATGTAAGTAAAATCCTGATCCTTTTGACTTTCTGTCCAGCAGGAGAGCAACTGCTACCTCTTCAGTAAATATGTTGGGTTATACTTGGCCTTTGGCAGTAGTAGTATTTAGAGTGGCTTGGCAACTATTCACTGATGAGGGTCCAAAAAGTGCACTTAACAAAATCAAGTGATAGCAGTAATGAAGTGCTGAAGACACTGACACTTTGTTTATCCTCTTGAGAGCTTAGCAAAGATTTCAGCAGCTCTTCCCAGTTTCTCTGACTCTCTTAACTTTGGAACCTGAATGATGAGAGAGCGTCTGCCCTGGGCTGGTGAGGGGGCATCACCGCAAGGAGCTGTGTCAGGCTCATGCAGCCCTTTGCTTCCTGGTCCCCTGGCTAAGCTCTAGGCAGGTGTGCAAGGGATTGTCTGTGGTTTCATGGGAGAATATCCAAATATCTGAAGTATGGGGTTGTCAGGTCTCCTGCTTCTGTGTCTCCTGCTTCAGCTACTTTCCCTCATAGAAGTAATGATGTACTTCTGGGGATGGGGCATGCACATGGTTCCTAAGCCATTGGACCCTGCAAGATCTATGCCCTTTTCCGTAGCAGGAGAGATATGGTGCCACATCCAGAGCAGCGCTCCAGCACGCACAGCAGCCAGCTTCTCCCTTTGCCAGGTGGGTGCTTGAAAACTTTAGAGATGCCTTGAGTCAGATGCTTTTATAGCTGCTGTTTGGCTGGATCCAGGAGTGTTTTCCTCTCCAAGAGAAGCAGCAATTTTTCACAGACCAAATGAAGCCACCTGTTGGGTTAACTAGGCTTTGTTAGTTCCCGGGGCAGCTCTACACAACCCTTAGGGCCCAAAGGAGTCTTTGAAGTACCATTGAATTTCATTGTTAATGTCCCAGTCATTTACCCTGAATGGAAGAGAGTTGGTTTTTTTTCACTCGAAGGCATGAATAAACTCTCTAGATTGAAGGAAATAATCCCTCTTAAAGGAGAGCTAAAAGCGCTGTCTTTTAATATAAGATGGGAGGAGGCTAGAAAAAGGAAACCTCTACAGAGCTGTGCCTAGGACTGCTCCAGCTCTTCTTGAAAGCCCTGGGTTTTGTTCAGTGATTAGAAACAGAATAAATCAGATGAAAGGGAAGGAGCTGATGACAAGGTGATACATGTGTTGGAGAAGGGGAGGGAGTGGAGAAGGAAAAGCACATAATGTGGGTGACTTTAATTATGTGGAAGGTGGGAAGATTGACTTCCCCATCCTGAGTAGGGTGTGTGAGAAGACACATTAGTCTGTATTGCTATCAAGGGTTGATGAGGTCTTCTGGAAGATGTTAGTAGTTACTTGGAAAAAAAAAAGGAGCACTCGCTGGTAGTATTTATGAGAGCTTTAATTACATTTCACAGACTGAGTTCCAATTAGAAATGAAGGGGAAAGAAAAAAAAGATGTACAGCATGCGTTATGAGCACAGTGATAAATGTATGGCTAAGGATAATAAAGGTAAAAAAGGTAGGTGTACATCATGGCACCATTTGCACACTTCTATTTTTGGTGTTTATTCCAACTTCCCTCCCGCCCTGGCCCCATCATAAGCAAAATGCTCATAAAGGGGTCAAACACAGGCCTCCGTTACTCATCTTCCAAGATGGAAGGCAAAGATCATTTGCAATTGCTGCAGTACAAAGCTATTACTTTTTTTGCCAAATCATTAACTGTGTCATAAAACAGCACTGCAGAAAAGGCAGACAGAGACAGATCACAACATTTGTCTCTGTGCTGGCATGAACAGTAGAAAAATATTGCTGTCATTACTGCATCCTTTCACATAGAATCCCACACTTAGAATGGTTTGGATTGGGTTTGCATTATCCTTGTTATAATCTCACCTAACTGGCTTCTTACCCAGATGACCATGATGTCTGTTTATTTTAATGTCAGAAGGAAAGGGGAGATGTACAAATTGCTCAGCACTGGCCTGAATCTCTTTGCACTGTAGTCAGCCAGGGACTTTGCCATTTACTTCACTGCGAGGATGGTACCTCTGTGTCCAAGTGGCTTTGGCACAACTCTCTCATTACACCCCTTTTACATGCCTCGGAAAGAAGCTTTTCTGTACGCTTTACCTGTGTAAGCTATTTGCCAGTATCTCCACAGGCAATGCAGGTAGCAGATGTGTTTTGTCTAATGACATCGGCTTTAGACACAGGGAATACCTTGGATCTTGCAGTATTGTTAATTAAAGTAAAGGTAAGTCTGCAAACTGTTCATGACAGGCACTGAAATTCTGGCTGGAGAATAGCAGGAATTAGCTAGTGAGATTGCTTTCATCTCAGATAACATCATTCCTCACACTGATTAATAAAAGGACTAACAACATTTCTTAATAGTGGTGAAATGGCTGCAGTGAAGCCCTGGTAGCATTTCAGTAAATGGGAATTTTTGCTCTTCTGTAATTCCATGATCACACTTGGAATGTTAAAATGGATGAAAGGAAAAAATTCCCTTTTCTTTGGTGATGTCGAATCCAAAATCCTTGTTTATTTAAAAGTAGCTGTGTCAGGAGTAAGGTATGATGGAGTATAATTGCAAAATTCTTATTAGGTAATTAGTATCTTGCAGCCATCTTAATGCTGTTAAGAAACAGGCATAATTGCACATAGGATGCCTATATTTATCATGGGAGCTGGCACTTCAGACCATTAGGAAGTATCTGTAGCTTTGCTGTATGCTGCATGTAGATAATCTAGTTTAGGAGACTTAAGAGCCTGTCAGAAAGACGCTCCCATCGACTGGTAGGAGAGCACTTGGAGAGTCACCAGATGTTTCTCATAGCCCTGCTACAATAACACTGTGGGTCCCTGATATTTATGCATTTCCAGAGGTTTCCTTGTTGCTGGCTGCAGTATTCACCACTGCCTGTTTTATATACACACACAAAAAAAAAAAAATTTGCTGAAGGCCAGGAGAGAGTAGTGTCCATCTCCATTTGAGCTCTGTTGTGCAGGGTATTTCTGCATGCCAGCATTGGAGGAGAGAAACCTGGACTCCTGAGAGCCACTGGAAAGAGGCTTCCCTATGAAATAACCCCAGTCACACATCATCGGTGCAGGGCTCTGCAGCCTTAAGTCACAAAAATGGTTTGGGAGATTAAACCTGTTGTCTCATCAGCCCTTCAAAGAAAGTATAGGTAGAAGCAGCTTATTGCTGAAATAAGCACAACTGGAAGTCATGGCTAGAAATAAGACAGGAACAACTTGCCAAGGGAAGAGGATTTTCAGTAGAAGATCATCATTACCAGCTCAACACTGAGGGCTTTTTAATTAAATGTGTTTGAGAAGGGATGGACATGGAGGATGTCAGGGGAGAGGTTGTTTCAGCCACAGGCCTAAAGCTATGGCCAAAGATGAGGCTGTATGCCCTTCAGCAGTACATGTTAACTGTGAACCTCGCAGCGCTTTGCGAGGGATGTGAATGTCCCTCCCGCACATTTTACAGGCTGCAAGAGAGTGAAGTGACTTTTCCTGAGGTCACCCAGCCCCCTGCAGCAGGGTTGAGAAGAGACCAAAAGTCACCAGGATCTGGTGGCACTGTGCTTCGCTGGAGTCAAGGTTGACACATAAAGTTAACATAGTTTATTTGTGTCCTCCCCTTCTCCCTCAGATTTCTTGACTACTTTTTAATGCTTTGTGCAGAAATACAGGGGTGGGGGTTGAATCTTGGTGTACCTGAGTCCTTCCTGATGAGGACTGCTGCACAGTACAAGACTATAGAGAAGATCTCTTCCAAAATGGAAGAGTAAATTTTCTCTGTGTTAATCTGCAGCTGACCATATGTCCAAATGGTCTTCTGTTTCATTAATTGTTTTGTCTAATTCAGTACCTGGACGGATATATTATGTTTCCCCTTCCCTTAGTAGATCAAATTCTTGTCTTAGTTGTATGGAAGCTACTTCTGATGAGTAGTCTCTCATGCAGACAAATGCAAGGTCTGGCCTGATGTCTCAGGCATGATTTGACGTGCCTTACTGAGGAAAAGGTGAAGCAGAGAGCATAAGATTTATTATTGGGTCAGTGAATGAGATATTTTTTGAGTTATCAGAGCTTTATCATAGTGACCATCCTGGGTCTTGTCAGTAAAGAGATGATCTCGAGAATTAGATCACTGAGATTATAATATACTGCTCTGTTTGACAAGATTCATGATCAAGAGAGAATATGACATTTAATGGTCCTTTTAAATGTCACATCCAGGCTTTAGAGGCCATAGTCTCAGAATAAACAAAAGTGAACGTAGCTAGCTCCAGCAGCTTTAAAATGAGCAGCACCCCAGTGATGCCTGTGGGAATTCACAAGCCCATATTTATGCAGCAGATAGAAGACTTAAGTGGCCACTGGAAACCATGCAAGGATGATAGCAATATCTTTCTTGAAATACAAGGTAAGATGTACATACGCGATCAGCATGCCTTTCATTTAGCAGGAGAAAGAAGTAATATGAAGTTCTTATCAGAGTGATGCACAAGAAGTTAGGCAGGCATTAATGGCTTGAGTAATTTTGGTTGGAGTACGATAAATAGATTGTGTACTTCATGAAGTAATATATGTCTCTGCAAGCAGTTGCTTGGCAGCTGTACAATTGGATGGGATTTTTTTTTTTCTTTTTTCTTATCTATGTAACATTTTGGATGGATGATAACACTGAGGAAAATGTATTTCCACTTTTCTCAGATGCATTCATCACTGATAAAAAAAGGCCCATGGGACAGTAATCAACAGAGCTGAATTCTGTACACTGTAGTGCTATATAGTATAAAAATGTGTGTGGACAGTTTGCACTGATCACATGTGATCACATGCACTGATCACAGTATCTGCAGGCTTTTTAAAATCAGGCTGTTTTTATAATTTTTATAGACTGGTAAATGTTGCCAAATTGCTTGGAAATTCACTGACAGTCTTCAAGGGACACTGAACTTAAAAAAGCACACTTGAAGCATATTTCCTTACTTAAGGCTTTTCTTGATTTTTTTCTGGATGACTCATGGAACTGTGCATGTGTGTCTGTCTATATTTAAAAGTGTCCTTTTCTATTTTGTTTTTCAAGTTCTCAGCAAGTAACTGTCGTAGTGTTTTTTTATATGCATTTTTTGTCTTCAGTACTGATTTCAAGAACAAAGTTCAGTTATCTCTTAAAATGTTCTCTTTTTTTAAACCACGTTTACCCCCTTCTTCAAATTGTGTCCTTCCTTTACCCAATAAGACATCACTATTAGGTATAAATGTGGTTTTGTAATTAAGGACACAGGGCAAAATGGACAGTACTCCACCAAGTCATTATATGATGAATTTTGGTAATCTGCCCCCAGGGGTGAATCGTTATTTATTTAAAGGAAGATGAAAACTCAGTGGTGTTTCCTGGGAGGGCTAACTTATCTCTTCTGGCCTACAAATCTAGGGGTATTGATTTAAAATTGATTATTTTGGTTTACCTGCTGCCTATAAATTTGCAAATTCAAGTTAAAGGAGTGTAAAACACATTCTGATTGAGTCCAGTGTCTTTGTACAGAGGTTTAACTAAACCTCTTTAAACACTGCTCTTTTTGTTAAGCCCTCTTACCTGTGGGCTGTAGCTCTTCTAGAGTACTTCTCATTTTTGGGGAGGGGCATTCTAGCAACATTTGAATACTTCATTGTAATTGAATCCTGATGCAAACCCAGGTATTTGTTATTCTTGCATTCATTTCAGTGACCTCTGTAATGCGAATGCTTCACCTTTGCTACTCCTTGGAAGGTGGTCCTGTAAAAATTGGATCAATTACATGCATTGCTAGGATCCCATTTTCAATACCACTGAATTAAGTGGTAGAGCTAGTTAGAGCTAGTTAATGGGCTTTCCTCTTGTATAGAAGTGGGGTGGGGGTGGGGGGGAATAAACAAAGGAGAATAGAAGCTGAATTGTTTGAGAGAAGGTAATCTCTGTTTTGTTTCTCGTGTAGATTAGGGATGATCAATTACCATGTCAGAAGGTGGAGAAGCTAATGTACCCCAGAATCTACACGTATTTAATTGTCCTGTCTGATGCATAGCATTCATCATCCACGTTTTTAATGCCACTTACTGTTATCATCTCACATTTATGCAAGGCACATTTAAGGAGAGAAAAGTCATCCTGATAGGCAATGTCCCGGGGAACAGAATAGTGGAGAAACTGGTAGGGTTCGATTTCTGGCTTTTCAGTCTAGGTAGCTTAAACCCTGGCCCCATGCAGACAAACTGTTAAACACGTCTGATCTTGAGATAACATCTCTGTTGATGACTCAAGTCATCATCTGAAGGAAAACCTTAATGAACTCCCACTGGTACTGGGTGGGTAGCCTTCAGTGATGCTGTAAACTGCTATTTTTCCAAGAGCAAGTGGGAGCTAACATCATCACAGACCTGTGAAGGATGCAGGCAGATGCCAATGAGCACCTGATATTTGTGCAGTAAGCTCTGGTAGCCGCCCCATCCTGTCACCTGCCTTGTTTGGACTACTTTCAGCCATCTTGAGGCACAGTTTCAGCCAGCTGCTCGATGAGGTGAGCACCTGTAGCATGAAAGTTGGCCAAGGGTCAGTCATAAACATGCAGGGTAATACCAAACAGGAAAGTGTTGTATGTATTGTATGTGTGGAAACATGCATATACATGTTTTACTTCCTCACTAAACTTTTTGGTGGTCTATCCACACACTGAATAAAGGTGAGGGAGAGAGAGCTGGAAGGAGTAGGGCATTTGCTTAGGTCTATCCAAGGCATCCCATGGTCCAAGTTGGAGAAGAGAGCCAAGAAACAACTTTGAAGGAGGAACGAACCCCAGTGACTGATCATGTTGAAATTCCCTTTTCTCTTCTAGCAGTTGCAAAACTGAGAGGAGGTGAGTGATCAATATAAGGAGCACTTGCCAAAAACAGATCTGTAGCCCTATTATAGTGACTGTGAACCAAAAGAGGAATCTGGATGCAGTGAGTCTTGTCTCACCTCCCTCTTTCTATAATGAGGTCTTGGGAATGCTGGATGAGATGATTTCACCAAAGCCTCAAGATATATTTGAGAGTACAGCTTCACAAATGCTTACTCTGACACGGTAAATTGCTCGATTCCTATAAGCCTCTTCCTAGTCATATCTAGGAATAGTGAAGTCCCTGTTTATGTTTCACAGCCAGAAGGTGGATGGATCTAAAATGTGGATTTGTGGCGCATTTTTTTCCCTTGCTTTAGAGAGCAGCACCATTGGAAATGCAAACCAAAAAGGCAGAGAATTCCCACTCTGCTAATCTGTATGTGCATATCTTACGTAATTTTTTATCAGTCATACCCAGAAAGCAGTGAAAAATACTACCACAGGAGGACCAGCCACCAACCAGTGTAGATTGTGTTAAGCAGCATGTTGCAGACAGAAACTTGTTTGACCCCAGTTCTGATGCTGAGGACAAGCTATGTCCACTTATGCATCACATGTGCAGCTACAATTTAAAACATCTGAAATCTCTGTTGAGACCATTCAGCTCCTGGATGGCAATCCCACCTTCAGATGCTCAGACTGTCTTCCTGTTCCCATATAACACTGCCTTCCCATATAACTCCAAAGCCTGTGGTGATGCAGCTGAGTAGGCAAGTGCTTAGGACATACCCTGTCAGTAGTAGAGGGAAAAAAAAGGACTAGAGGGACTCTCTACAGACTAAAAATTGTATTTTCACATCAGAACTGTTCTGGAGTATTCTTGAATTTGTCTCTAGATACTTTTCAGTACCTTCAGAAACCAAATGGACTGGAAAAGCCTGACATATTTTGTCAGAAGAGAGTCTATATTTGCTTCCTGCAGGAAGGTAATGCCACTGCCGGGTGGGAGAGTCAAGAGCTGTGCTTTCATATGCATCTGCATTTATCCCATTCAAAACACTGATGTTCATCCCTGGCTTTGTGTTGCTTGGTTGTGATCTCTGCAGTTTCGCTTCAGCAAAGCGATTTTACACAGCGCTTGTCTTTAAGCACACAACTAATGCTTCTGCTTGGAAACAGAAGTTGGAGAGAGTTATTAAATTATGAAAATAAGCCTTTACCACAAATTTCCCTGTAATTTTCCTTTATGTCACTCATGTAGGGTTTTCGTTCCATGTTTGAGCTCAGTGTGGTGTCGCCAAGTTGCTTGTGATTTAAATAGAAGCCGGCTGCCAGGAGTAATGCTTGCAGGTATTCCTTCTTTTCTTTATTCGCCTTACAGCAGTGCCTGCAGGCCAAAGCAAAGATTGTGCTGGCAGCATCTGAATAGTTAGTTCCTGCCCCTCAAGTCAAAATAGATAAAGGAATCATCATTATCTTTATTGCACAGATAACAGCAGGGAAAGATGAAGTGACTTGCCCATAGTCATGCTATGAGTCTCTGGCAGAGCCGGAAAGCAAAGTACTATTTCCTCTGGTCTGATGCTTTTATCCCAGTGCCATCCTTTTGTGCGACTAGCCTCTTTCAACAATTTAGATTTTTCGTTAACGTCTCCTGGCACAAACGTGCAGGCTGGTAAATGGCACGAAATGTCTGTCTCCCAGATCTCTGCCTTTCAAGATCCTTTTTATTTTCATCACTCACCTTATGATGCCCAGCTGCCTTTGTAGAACCACGTGTCTGGGAGTATCTCAGGATGTGCTCATCTAACCTGCTTTAAAACCTCCAAAGACACAGATGTTACAGGTCCACTGGGTGATTTTTCCTGGTGCTTCATTATTTTTGTCCTTAAAAAGCTGTTCCTAAATTTAATTCTGTGGTTTTTTTGCTCCAAAGGCAGCAGCCTTTTACTTATTTGGAGACTCATTTTCTCCTTCAGTCTCGTTTTCCCTGTGACTGAACAGCTCTTCTTCTTTCAGTCTCTGTTCATAGCTTTTGCATCTTCTGCTTGTTCTCCGATTCCCTCTTGTATTCCCTCAAAATGCACTCTCTTTTTCCCTACGTTCCAAACTGGGCACAGCATGGAGCCACCATCTCCCTCGAGCAGTTTCCCTTTCTCCCAGAGGACTTGATAAATCACTTCTTTGCTTCCTGGGAAGCCCTGGGTTGAAGCTGCAGCTCTTCTTCCTTCCTACCAAAGGAGCATTGCACACTCCTATATTTCACACTGCAAAGGTTACCCCTTAGGAAGCTGAAGGTACCCAGATTTCCCTTGGAAGTATCAAGAGATGTTTTCCCAAGCACCTGTAGTGTACTTTGATCTGTGCTAAGTTTGCTAGTTAGCTTCATTTTGATGTGTGGAACCTGAGATTTTAGGGCAAATGGTACCCATGGTCATGCTTAAGTGCCAAAAAAATGGGCAGGATGTCTGGGTGGATGGGATCTGTTAGATTTTGTCTCTATTTGTCTGCCATTTCCCTTAAAAATAGTGGTAGCCTGCACAGCATTTGCCCTGATCTAGAAAAGCCACTGTCAGTCTGAAACGAAGGACAGGGTGGGAGTGTGTTTATGGATCACAGGCATATATAACTATGGGTATATAAACCTTTCCATTTTAACTCTAGTCACTTTGATATTTTACTATTCTAGGTTTTTGCTCTAATATAGCCTGTTTGAGATATCTCTCTCTATATATATATATTATGATTTTTTAAAATAATTTTGTCATAGAATCATAGAATGGTTTGAATTGGAAGGGACCTCAAAGATCATCTAGTTCCAACACCCCTGCCTTGGGCAGGGACACCTCCCACTAGACCAGGTTGCCTTAAAAATTCCCAGAGAGGGGGCAGCCACAAATTCCCTGGGCCTTTTGGTCTTCACTGGGGAACTTGCTTATGGAAAAGGTCTTGACTGTAGTTCTGCAAAGCTGTGGCCAGCTCAGGGTCCCATCAAAAGTGGTGAGCTTCTGCTTTTCTTTCATTTATGAATGAGATGTGAGAAAAGAGCAGAGGTGGAGGGAACAAGGGAACAAGTACCATAGGAAATCCAAAACTAGCTACCATGGGCATTAAGGACTTAGCCCATTCTTCCCTCTGGCCTGCTGCACCTCTTCAGTAGCTGTTCTTCAAGTGGAAACATAAGGAATTTATTTGGCTGCCTGAAATTTCACCAGAGTGTTTAGTAATTAGACTTTAATATTATAATTCATCAGCAAGACTGATTGGTGTATCATACAGGGTAGCAAGCTTGGCAGAGAAGGAAATTTCCCACGCAGTTTAAAAATGGTCCATGAAGTTACCGTATTTAGAGTTTGATAGCAGCTGGAAGAAGGATGCAGCATGTCTTGTATAAAGAAAGGAGCCAATCTAGGAATTAAGAAGGTGAGTTATGGTAGGGAGCAGGAACATGCATGTTTCATGCATTATATTCAGTAGCTGTGATTTTGTTTTGTTTTTAATGGTGTATGGTTTTTAAAAGTAAGCTTTTGCTTAAATGCAAATAAGATTTTAGATTACTAATGATAGGAGAGGCACTGGTAAGTGTGTTGGAAGCTAACCTGATAAATGCACTAAATAATGAGGATTCTACTGCAAAATGCTGAGCCCTGTGGCTATGATCCAGCAAAGTGCTGATAGCAGTGGTAGTACTCATGCGCTTAAAGTTAAGAATTTTTCAAAGTGCTTTGATGGATCAGAGCTGGAGTCCTTATCACCTTGTTAGGAGTGAATTTATAAGAGTCTTGTGAGTCAATAGTATGTATTCTTAGGCTTCACAACTAAACCACTAATGGAATATAGGGAAATTACAGCTTTTCTGTGGTGTGAAGGAATCTGGCTCTGGTCTTACCCACAAACTCTTCCCCAGCTTTGAGTAAAACTTAATATCTTGATCTTCAGAGGCCCTAGAAAAAACAAAAAGAGGTATTTTAATTCCCTGTGGATCTGTGCCTTATAGTAAGATATCCCTTCATGCCTCTCTTCCCTGCTCTGGCAACCCTTTGCCTCAGGTATGCCTCAGCCTTGGGTGCAAGTGTGTGCTAGGGACAGCAGACAGCCCTTTTCCCTGAGCCCAGGCAAACCGTGATGCCCTAATGTTTCCTTCTCCCTTCCCAGGATCAGGATAAATTACAGCCCAACAGGAACTGTCTGTGCGGGACTCAGGGGCTGGTGCTGCTGTAAGTACAAACGAATGTATGCTAGACCTGGCAGTCAGAAAGAAGTTTCCCAAACAGAGAGTTATGGCCATGGCCGGTCTTGCTGGGCCAATTTTTTATTTATTTGTTTATTTTTAAACAGTCTGTAGCTTTATGAAGGGGATTTTGCACCATGGTGCCTGTGACTCTGGTTATGGAGTCCCTGCAAAATGCAGGTGAGCACTTGCAAACATTCAGGTTTCAAGGGCAAAAAAATTACCTCAATTGATGTTACAGAGCATGGTGCCCTTTGTAGCCTTTGTTATATAGACGGTTCTTAAAGTTTTCATACACTGATGTTCCTGATAAGGCGTTGAATGTGTTTGTTGAGTGAACAAGATGGAGTTAATACTTCCCTTCCCTTGAGATGAGTGTGCTCATTATTCTACAGTTGTCTATGATAAGTCTTCTTGGAAATCACATAAGAAATGAGAATAACAAAGTACAGAGGATTTCTCAACAGCTGAAGTGCAGGATGTTTCTCATTTCTCTGCATCCCAATAGTGAGCATTTCCAATGGTAACCATGCTGGTTAGCTCGTGCTATCTGGAGATAAACTATTGCTAATGCCATTATTCTCATGTACAACTTTTAAGATTGCAGAGGAGGGGTTCCTATCACTTGCAATTTTCCCTTGTGATATTTGGTCATGTTTTCCAAGTCACGTTTTCTGCAAGTTTTGTGAATCTGCAGGCAGCTTCCTCTCTACAATAAAGTACACGTCTCACATCTGTGATTGCCAGAAGCCGAAAGCATGTCTATACAGCTCCATAAACAGAAGGCAAATGGCAAGAATCAGATTTCTTTTTTTGAAATCATGTGCTTTTAAGAGTCTTGCCCAAGATTATGCTTTGTTTGGAGATGGCAGTGATATACGGTAGATTCATTAAATATTCTGACTCTGTTGTATATGGGGTGGTGCACACATGAGGGAGGACAAAGTAGTCTTGCCCTAGAGGGTCTGTAGTTTAGTGCCCAGATCCTGTGATGTCTTTAGGCTTTGCTAGTAATCCTGCTGCAATTGTAATGTATGATACCTGTGTCATGGCATAGCTTTGTTGTGCTAAATTTTTTAGAAGTTATCTGCTTTTTTTGTGGTGAAAGAAGTGATTTTTTTTTAAACATTTGTGCAGTCAGCAACAGGGCATGCAGAAAGGAGTGCCAGAGGTGAGGCCTCCTGGTCTTGCTTGGGTTACTTCCACAAAGGTAGGTGCTTCAGTGAATCTTAGCAATATTTTGCTAAGGCAGTATATTTTGTCAACGGCAAAGCTTGCATTGGCTGAATCCACTGTCCTTCAAGGAGTATGTGTTGAGCCCTGATTTCTTATGATTAACACCATATTTTGATTAAGACGAAAAGACTGCATAGAAATGCTTTAAAGCTATGGATTTTATTGTTTTCATAACATACGCATCAATAATCAGTGATCAGTCTTCACAACAAAGCATTTTTTATAGTTACATTTTTATAACACAAACTAACGTAATGAGGATTTGAGTAGTGATTCTGTACATGCAGTAATACTGTTCTCTTGCTATTTGTTCTTTTAACACCATTTTATAGGAGTAGCTAAATATCATGGAGTGTTCATCAAAAGATTTGTGGCAAAAAGCAATAGGTCCTTACGGGTAGATCAGTTGATGTCACCTATTCACTGTTAAACAGAAGATACTTGATTTCCCTTGTTTTTATTCTTTGCTATTTTTCTCCTTGCAGCCTTTGCTAGGAGAAGAGAAAAGGTGGCCTTGAATTAGGTGAATTTAGCGTGCACACACCTCTCCTTCCCCCAGGTTGTTCCAGCACAGTGGAATTACAGCAAGAATGGGGTATTGGGGCACAGTAGATCTTGAAGCCTTAGACCACACTGGTGCATTGCAGTCCCAGTCTCAACCAGGCTTATCTCCTGAGCTGTTACACAGATCAGAACTAAGAGATTAATCATTATCCCTGTGCTAATGCAAATTGCATGCAGATTACTTCTGTTATCTCTAATGTGAGTATGAATTACAGGATTTTTCTGGTTTGTATCTTCCAACCATGGGCACTTCTCTGCAGTGGGACTGCTGGTAGGTAATTAAAAACATCGAGTCAGTACTGTCCAGAAAACCACAGCATCCATCCTGTTCTCTTTGCCTTTAGCAGAGGTACTTTCCTGGTATTTTAGGTCCAAGGATTAGAAGTCTAGAGAGAAATTATCTGAGAAAAGTTTTGTCAAAGAAAGAACAGGCTCTCCAAGAGAATTAGGCAGCAGATTGGGTTTCACCTTGCACAATCCCAACCCTTTGTTCACCTGGGAGGCAGCAGGGTCTGGGAGCACCTTGGCTCTGTGAGCAGCTTGGGCTTCAAGTCTGTCCTGGGTTGCAATGTATTCTATTACCATGAGCCGTTGAGGCCTGGCGCCGGTGTTCCTTGCCTCGCCCCTCGGGACTATTCTTCTGTTAATGCGCCCATCAGTGCCTTGCCCCAGGACTCACCATCTCTTTGTGAGATGCTCCGGCCAGAGGGGGAGGGGTGGAGCCAAGCATATTCCCGCCGGAGATAACTTTGGGGTTTGGAGCAGCGCGAGGGGCCTTACCCGCTGGGATCCCAGAGGACAGGGACTGCACCGCGGCCGGATTTTCAGAGGAGGACCAGTTTTCTTTTTTCTACAAGATCACCGCTTCAACGGGATCATCTAAAAGAGAACTGCAGCTGCCACCGAAATCGGATTGCTCAGACTTTGTTTTCTTTTCCTACGGACCACCGCTTTAACCGGACCATTTCGGAGAGAACTGCAGCTGCCACTGGATCGGACTGGTACCAGCACCCTGCCCGGCAGGGGGCCAGGTTGTATCCCTGACTATGTCAGGCCTGTAACCAGTTTCTCTGTATTATAGTTTTGTTGTATATATTAGTAAAAACTGTTATTCCCATTTTCCTCATATCTTTGCCTGAAAGCCCCTTAATTTCAATTTTATAACAATTCGGAGGGGAGGGGGTTGTATTTCTCTGTTCCAAGGGGGGCTCCTGCCTTCCTTAGCAGACACCTGTCTTTTGAACCGTGACAGATTTTGGCGCCCAACGTGGGGCCTGAGGGCATTGAGGAAAAAGGGTGAAAAAGGAATAACAGTTCCTGGCTAACCTGATGTTTTGTGCACTGAACGTGGGATCTTTGTTAGGCAGCACCATGTGGTCTAGTTTACCTTGCTTCGGGTGGCACGTGGTCGTGGCTATGCTTTTCCCCTTTGCAGCCCCTTGTCTAAACATGGGTCCTCTGACTAAGGCTACTGTGGTTGTTATCCAGCTTGCACTGTGGGTTGGTAAGGTGAGGAGTTCATGGTTTTTCGATTTCCTGTGGAATGTGGGCACATGGATAAAGGGCTATCACACGCTCAGCGTATGTTTCTGGGATTACATTAAAAATGATACCTTCTGTGAGGAGATAACACCAGGGGAAGTTTTCTCCCAACCATTCAACCAGTTCTTTGGGTCTGCTCCATCAGCTTTCAAAGGGTTTAGTTTTCCCCTAGATATTATCCATGTGTTGCTGCTAATAGGCCTGCTGCTAACAGGCTGCTTGGCCTTCAGAGATAAAGTGAGACTGGCTTGGATAACTACTTGGATAACCACCCCAGAGACTAGGAATGCTGCCCCAGAACCTGACACAGCCCCAGAGGCTAGAGATCCTGCTCCGCAGCCTGACCCTGTCCCACGACCTGGCATTGCCCATCAGCCCACCTCACAAATGGACCAGCCTAATTGGGTGGGGGTACTGGTAAAGGAAATACATGAGATGCTGAGGAAACACACCTCACAAACTAGTGGGAGACCTTGTCCTAAAGAGGGAAAGTCTGAGGGCGCAGCAGTGGAACCCACAGATGTTACAACTGTGCAGAGCCCAGCTGAACCACAAGGACAGCCACAGCCAGCGGCAGTCGCCCCTGTGCAGAGGAGGAAGTGCAAGGCCAAATCAGTACGCCCAGTTAATGATGGGGATGAGCCAGAGCCCTCACAACCTGCAGGGGAGTCAGAGCCTGAAATTATCATCGAATCCCTGTCATTCGACAGTCTCCGTAATATGCGAAAAGACATTGCGCGACGGGGGCGTGAGCCTTTTACAACTTGGTTACTTCGGGTTTGGGACCTTATGGGTAAAGGCGTACAACTGGATAGTGGTGAAGCCAGGTATTTGGGATCCTTGGCCCAAGACTCGGGGGTGGACCAGGTATTCGTAAGGGAGCCGGGGCCCCTTTCTCTCTGGGAGCGGCTTTTAATGAGTGTGAGGGAAAGGTTTGTCCACAGAGAGAGAATGCAGGAGTACCATCATAGAATGCAATGGAAGACCCTTGAGGAAGCGGTCCAACAGCTGAGGGAAGTGGCAGTGTTAGAGGTACTCTTTGGGAGGGACGGACAGCATGATAATGACCCCGACAAGGTCAAGTGTACAGGGCAGATGCTGTGGAACCTGGCAAAGCTGGGGCCACAGCAGTATGCCACATTCATTGCAACAATTAATGCTGATGACAACCAAGAGACAGTGGGTTCTGTTGCCAACAGGTTCAGATATTATGAGAGTTTAGTAAATGGCCCAATGAAAGCTCATGTCGCCGCTGTGGCTAGGGACCTCAAGGAAGAGATTAGGGAGGAGGTGATGAAGGAGGTGAGGAGGGGCAGCTCTCATGTGGCACCAGTGCAGGTCATAAACCCCAGAGCCAGAGCCCGACGTCCCCCAGCTAGAGAGAGAGGGTACACCCCACGATCTGAGCTGTGGTTCTTCCTGTGTGACTGCGGGGAAGACATGAGAAGGTGGGATGGGAAACCCACTTCTGTCCTGGCAGCACGGGTTCGTGAGCTCAAAAGGGAAAACGCTAACCGAGGGGGTTCCACTAAAGCAAAAGTAGCCTCAGCCTCCCGTGACCGAGCTGCCAGGTATTACAGAAGGGAGGATGATGTGTCAGATCCCCTTGAAGAAACATCTTGCAGGTATGCCCAGGGAATGGATGATAACCAGGCCTAGAGGGGCCCTGCCTCTAGCCAGGAAGAGGCACGGGAGAATCGGGTCTTTTGGACAGTGTGGATCCGATGGCCTGGCACATCAGAGCCACAGAGATATGAAGCATTGGTTGACACTGGAGCACAATGTACCCTAATGCCATCGGGACATGTGGGGGCAGAATCTGTGTCTATTGCTGGGGTGACAGGGGGGTCGCAGCAGTTGACCCTGCTGGAAGCTGAGGTGAGCCTGACTGGGAAGGAGTGGCAGAAGCATCCTATTGTGACTGGCCCGGAGGCCCCATGTATCCTGGGAATAGACTTTCTCCGGAGTGGCTATTACAAAGACCCAAAAGGGTTTAAGTGGGCTTTTGGGATAGCTGCTGTGGAAGCAGAAGGCATTAGGCAGTTGAACACCTTGCCTGGACTATCAGAAAATCCTTTTGCAGTTGGGCTCCTGAAGGTGGAAGAGCAACGGGTGCCAATTGCCACTTCGACGGTGCACCGCCGGCAGTATCGGACGAATCGAGATGCCGTGATCCCCATCCACAAGATGATCCGTGAGCTGGAGAGCCAAGGGGTGATCAGCAAGACCCACTCACCCTTCAACAGCCCCATCTGGCCTGTGCGCAAGCCTGACGGAGAATGGAGATTGACTGTGGACTATCGTGCTTTGAATGAAGTGACTCCACCATTGAGTGCTGCTGTGCCGGACATGTTGGAGCTCCAGTACGAGCTGGAGTCCAAAGCAGCAAAGTGGTATGCCATTATTGACATTGCTAATGCATTCTTCTCCATTCCTCTGTCACCAGAGTGCAGGCCTCAGTTTGCCTTCACCTGGAGGGGCGTGCAGTACACCTGGAACCGACTGCCCCAGGGGTGGAAGCACAGTTCCACCATCTGCCATGGGCTGATCCAGACTGCGCTGGAAAAGGGTGAGGCTCCAGAACATTTGCAGTTCATCGATGATATCATTGTATGGGGGAACACGGCAGTGGAAGTATTTGAGAAAGGAGAGAAAATCATCCAGATTCTCCTGGAGGCGGGCTTCGCCATCAAGAAACGCAAAGTCAAGGGACCTGCCCGAGAGATCCAGTTCCTGGGGGTAAAGTGGCAAGACGGACGGCGCCAGATTCCCACCGAGGTCATCAATAAGATCACTGCGATGTCTCCACCGACCACCAAGAAGGAAACACAAGAATTCCTAGGTGTCATAGGCTTTTGGAGAATGCACATTCCCGAGTACAGCCAGATCGTGAGCCCTCTCTACCTGGTTACACGCAAGAAGAACGATTTCCACTGGGGCCCTGAACAACAACAGGCCTTCACTCAGATCAAGCAGGAAATCGCTCATGCGGTAGCCCTCGGCCCAGTCAGGACAGGACCAGAGGTGAAAAATGTGCTCTACTCTGCAGCTGGGAACAAGGGTCTGTCCTGGAGCCTTTGGCAGAAGGTGCCTGATGAGACTCGGGGCCGACCACTGGGATTTTGGAGCCGAAGCTACAAAGGGTCCGAAGCCAACTACACTGCGACAGAGAAAGAAATCTTGGCCGCCTATGAAGGAGTTCGAGCTGCCTCAGAAGTAATCGGCACAGAGGCACAACTCCTCCTGGCACCCCGACTACCGGTGCTGGGGTGGATGTTCAAGGGAAAGGCTCCCTCCACGCATCATGCCACCGACGCTACCTGGAGCAAATGGATTGCCCTCATCACACAGCGCGCCCGTATTGGAAACCAAAATCGCCCTGGGATCTTGGAAATAATTACCAACTGGCCAGAAGGTGAGGCTTTTGGATTATCTTCTGAAGAAGAGGAAGAGGAAGTGACACGTGCTGAGGAAGCCCCTCCGTATAACGAGCTACCAGAGAGTGAAAGACGATATGCCCTCTTCACCGACGGTTCCTGCCGAATTGTAGGTGCTAGCCGGAAATGGAAAGCTGTTGTATGGAGCCCCACACGACAAGTTGTACAAGCTATCGAGGGAGAGGGTGGATCAAGCCAATTTGCTGAACTCAAAGCCGTCCAATTAGCCCTGGACATTGCTGGGAGAGAGAAGTGGCCAAAGCTCTACCTCTACATTGACTCATGGATGGTAGTCAATGCCCTGTGGGGTTGGCTGGAGAGGTGGAAAAAGGCCAACTGGCAGCGTAGGGGAAAACCAATCTGGGCTGCTGATGAGTGGAAGGACATTGCCACTCGGGTAAAGGAGCTACCTGTGAAAGTCCGTCATGTAGACGCTCATGTCCCCAAGAGTCGGGCTAATGAAGAACATCGCAACAACGAGAAGGCAGATCAGGCTGCAAAAATAGAGGTGTTCCAGATAGATTTGGATTGGCAGCATAAAGGAGAGTTGTTCTTGGCTCGGTGGGCCCATGATGCCTCAGGCCATCAAGGCAGAGATGCCACCTATAAGTGGGCACGAGACCGAGGGGTGGATCTAACCATGGACAGTATCTCCCAGGCTATCCATGACTGTGAGACGTGCGCTGCGATCAAACAGGCCAAGCGGGTGAAGCCCCTCTGGTATGGTGGGCGGTGGTCCAAATACAAGTATGGGGAGGCCTGGCAGATCGACTACATCACACTGCCTCAAACCCGCCAAGGCAAGCGCTATGTGCTCACAATGGTGGAAGCCACCACTGGATGGCTGGAGACCTACCCTGTACCTCACGCTACTGCCCGGAACACCATCCTGGGCCTTGAAAAGCAAGTCCTTTGGAGGCATGGCACCCCTGAGAGAATTGAGTCCGACAACAGGACTCATTTCAAGAACAGCCTTGTCAACACCTGGGCTAGGGAGCATGGCATTGAGTGGGTGTACCACATCCCTTACCATGCACCAGCAGCTGGGAAAGTTGAACGGTGCAATGGACTGCTTAAAACCACCTTGAAGGCACTGGGTGGAGGAACTTTCAAAAACTGGGAGATGCATTTAGCAAAAGCCACCTGGTTAGTCAACACCCGAGGCTCCACGAACCGAGCAGGCCCTGCTCAGTCTGAATCCTTACAAACAACAGACGGGGATAGGGTTCCAGTGGTGCACATGAGAGGTATGCTGGGGAAAACTGTTTGGGTTAATTCTGCCTCGGGCAAAGACAAACCCATCCGTGGGGTTGTCTTTGCTCAGGGACCAGGTTGTACTTGGTGGGTAATGCAGAAAGATGGGGAAACCCGGTGTATACCACAAGGGGACCTTATTTTAAGTGGGAACTGAGTGTAGAGTTTCATTGTATATGTATGTATATATATATGTGTGTGTGTGTGTGTGCAGAGTTTAAGAAAGGTATTGATTTGGGATGATGCAAATGGTAATAGAATAAGGGGTGGATAATGTCCTGGGTTGCAATGTATTCTATTACCATGAGCCGTTGAGGCCTGGCGCCGGTGTTCCTTGCCTCGCCCCTCGGGACTATTCTTCTGTTAATGCGCCCATCAGTGCCTTGCCCCAGGACTCACCATCTCTTTGTGAGATGCTCCGGCCAGAGGGGGAGGGGTGGAGCCAAGCATATTCCCGCCGGAGATAACTTTGGGGTTTGGAGCAGCGCGAGGGGCCTTACCCGCTGGGATCCCAGAGGACAGGGACTGCACCGCGGCCGGATTTTCAGAGGAGGACCAGTTTTCTTTTTTCTACAAGATCACCGCTTCAACGGGATCATCTAAAAGAGAACTGCAGCTGCCACCGAAATCGGATTGCTCAGACTTTGTTTTCTTTTCCTACGGACCACCGCTTTAACCGGACCATTTCGGAGAGAACTGCAGCTGCCACTGGATCGGACTGGTACCAGCACCCTGCCCGGCAGGGGGCCAGGTTGTATCCCTGACTATGTCAGGCCTGTAACCAGTTTCTCTGTATTATAGTTTTGTTGTATATATTAGTAAAAACTGTTATTCCCATTTTCCTCATATCTTTGCCTGAAAGCCCCTTAATTTCAATTTTATAACAATTCGGAGGGGAGGGGGTTGTATTTCTCTGTTCCAAGGGGGGCTCCTGCCTTCCTTAGCAGACACCTGTCTTTCAAACCGGGACAAAGTCATATCCTACTGTCTTGCTCCAGGAGCTGCATTTAATTTTTTAGGGATTGGGGTGGGAACCACCTGAAAGATCACCCCTTTTCGTATGAGATCAATTTAGTTGCTTGGGTTAGCCATGGACTGATGTTACAAAAATGGGGCCCTGCTTTCTGTTGGGGCCACTGAGTGCTTGAATGTGGTTCCTCTCTCTTGTGTGACCTCTTTTGTTTCAAAGCACACATCAAAGTGTCTCAGGTTTCAGAGACATTCAGAATGGAGGTGAGAGAGACTCTAAATTGGTCTAAGACTTGGTATTTGCCTCAGGTTTTTGTCTTGGGAGGTAAAAGATGTGAAGAAACACTGTATTATTCATTACCAGGGAAATCTGAAGATTGTGTTCTCATTTTGATATTAGGTGTGTGAAAAGGACCAGCATGAAGTCTCCCTCTACTCAAAGAGATACCTTGAAAAATCATTCGAAAGAACATGATCTCTGTATATCAACCTTGTTTTACGATTGGGCTGGTATTTGACAAGGTGTTTGGATTTAATCCTGGGACTACAATTTCCTATTTAGGAATCTACAGTATTTAGGGCCTGTGTGTTATTGAAATCAGGACCTTTCATTCCCTGAACTCAGTTTTCGGAAGCACTTACAAGCACCTGCAAACTGGTATCCAACCTGTTTGCCTAACTAGCCAGACATGGTTTGCAACTACTTGTCCTCAAGGAACAAAGAGTTTTGAAACCTATTATCAGGCAAACTGGGGTGCACTTTGGGATATTAAAAATTGGAGCACAAAAGTCATGTTATGACTTAAGCGCCAATTCCACATAAATGTGAGGAAGAATTTCTTCACAGTGAGGGTAACAGAACACTGGCACAGGCTGCCCAGAGAGGTTGTGGAGTCTCCTTCTCTGGAGACATTCAAAACCCACCTGGACATGTTCCTGTGTGACCTGATCTAGGTATTCCTGCTCTGGCAGGGGGATTGGACTAGATGATCTTTTAAGGTCCCTTCCAATCCCTAACATTCTGTGATTCTGTGATTCTGTGTATGCTATCTGCAGTAAAAGTACCCTTAGGGGAGCCGTTGTGTGTGGAGCTTTTCTAAAGGTGTATTGTTTCTATACAGAAATGCAAAGAAATAATACAGTGAAGATGGGGTTTTTTTCTTCACAAAACAGTGTTTCTGTTTTAACTAATATATGTATCTTGTTTAAAATGAATCTACTGCTTGAAGCAGCCTGCCATTTCACATGCCTGTAGTGTGACTCAGTGAATAATGCAAGTCTTGCTCCAAACTCTGAAGTCACCAAAGGCCCGAGAAAAAAATACTGAATAATGTCATTAATTAGAAACAGAACTGGAATTACTTGTCTTGTGGTTACTCTTCTAATACAGGTTTCATTTTGTTCAATTAAACCTGGTTTTATAAGTGCATTAATGACAGTGCAACTATTTGCTTATATGAAGACAAGTGAAGGTATTGATTTAATCACATGCATGAATTTGACTTTTAAAATTTCTGGCATAAATTCAGACTGCAAAAGAAATGTAGAGTCATGTGGAAGGAGGAACCCCAACGCTGAGATCTGAAGTGTTAGATCCCAAATGTTTACACATATAGGAATGTAATAATGGTAAAATAAATGGCAAACACGAGAAACACATGAAAGTCCATAGCATAGATGTCTATAAAAGGTGATGCCTATATCTATAGACATCTATGTCATAGATGTTTATGACAGCAGCCAGGACAGAGATGGTAGCAGCAGGATCTCTCACTTAGATGCCTTAGCTGTCTTTGGAAAGGGACCTGAAGCTCAGATACCTGGAGAGCCAAAGGAAGGAGAGGTGCTGGCCCCTGTGTAAATCGGCATCTCTTCCTGGGCTACTCTGGGTTGCTCCAAGGGAAGATCTATCCTGGCAGAAGCCAAAGCTGGATTGAAGCTCCTGGGCTGGTGGCTTGGTTTTGGCACAAAGGGTGAAGCAAGCTAGTCTGTTTTGTTGGGTTTTTTAAATCAGAAGTGGAAAACTTCACTGGCTGTGGGCCTAAGGTTGAGATGGGGAGCCATTCGCTGCTGTTCCTGTCAGAGTGAAAAATACCAAGGCAAAAGTAATTAGCCTGGAGAGAGGATTAAATAGATCATGAGATGTAGAAACTGGATTTTTTGTTTTATCTTGGTGCAGTGGTCATTCACCTGATAACATTAGTTTGTCTTAAAATATTAAGCCTTATAGTATGTTAGATGTTTGTGGGACACAGCACAGTATGTTGTAAATACTGAGTTTGGTGCCTAGACAGCTAATTCAGTGCTAATGTCATTATCAAAGTTTGCAGAGGAAGAATGTCCTACGAGGTCTGTTCCTCCTGAAATCATCTCCTGTAGTTATTCAGATGTGTCTAATGATGCATCTTCTGCAGAAACTTTAATGTAATTATTTGGTATGTCCCCTTATTCTTCTTAAGAAATGTTAGAAACAGAACAGAAAAAAAAAAAAAAGGTAGAATCAGTTTTCTCTTCTTTTATTTGTTCCCTGATTAATTTTGGTCTCAAGAAAGCAAAAATGTGCATTAGCAATTTCACACTTTTTACATCTTCTGTTGCTTTCATCACATGCCTGGCTGTTTTCATGAATGGCAAACATAAACATAAAAGATGTAATATTCCTCTTTGATTTTGAGTGTCTTGCTGAGAAATTAATGCATATGTACAGATTACTTGTAAAGCAACATGTGAACAATTCATGATGTACATCCACCCTTTACAGTGTCAAGGCAGGGATTTGAACAAGACTTCTGCCTGCTTACATAAGAAACATGGGAGATTATAGCTTTATGTGTCTTGACTCTTACATGAATTTATTTTTTTTACATGTTGTACTCCAAATGGAAGTGCTCCATTGCTTGGCTTCTTTCTGTTAAGAGGATGCTGCCCTCGCAAAAGCAATGACCTTTGAAAAGCAAGTCTCAAGTAATCCTTTTATTTTCCTGAGATCATATAGCACAGTATCCAATTGCAGGCTTTTAAGATGGCATGATTGCAGACTTTGTCTGCTTGTCTGGATTGGATTACATTTTATTTGACAAAGAAAACTCTAAAATACTTATACCTTCCTTCCTTCAGTTCAGAGCATTGTAATCTCCATGTGTTGAGGATGCAGAGTAGTTGCTGTATCATCGCAGCACCGCTGGGATTTATTGAATTTACTTAATTGGCCTTTATCTCACGGTTACACTTTAACGCTTCTTTTGAAGGAGATTCAAAAAGGATACAGTTACTCCTTTTCTAATTTACTTTGAGAGTTGGATTACTCATTTTCTTATCTTCTCTCCTTTTCCCGGCAGAGCAGAACATTCTGCAGAGCCATGATTGAACGTGTTAGAGACTTGCATGGCCAGAGATTTAAGTCCATGTAGCTGTTGACTAGCCTAGCTTTTTACACTCTTCTTTTTAAAGAGGATGCTCTGTTTCAGGGGAGTAGGGTGTTTGACGAACACTTTTGGATGGCTGGTGGTACATTTTGTGTTGTACTGTGCTGATGCAGGTGAAGGAGAGCCAGACTCCTCTGAACTTCCCAGGGAAAGATTTTGCAGTAGAGTTTCAGAGCACTTGCATTGTTCTCTTGTTTTTAAAGCTTTTGTGAGGCTTGGTCCTATAAACATGTCAGGAAGCCTCAGTAAAGTGGATAAAAAGTCCATTATTTGTTCAGGCAATCTTGACACTGAGAATTGCATGGTTTTCACATTCCTGAGAGACATTTGATACCACTGAGGGTTGAGGTCTTCCCTCACTGCACTTCTCAAGTTTGCTTTTGCTAATAGGAATTTTAAAAAGTTTAATGCTCAGCTCTGACTTTCTCCATCCTGCCAGACCTCCGCTGCCATCTCTGCAAGACTGGGATAGGTGTTTCAGGGATTTGGAAGCAATGGAGAACAGTCCTAGAGGGGCAAGGGTCCCCTTTTCTGAGTATGTTGTTGTCTTCATCCTCTATATATAGCATCAGAGTGGCTCATGATAAGAAGTGATCAGTATTGTCTATTTAACTAGCGTTGTAGGGTTGTTGTTAGGCACGACCACCCCAGAGTGAGATTCGTTTTCTGACGTCTCTGAAAATCTTATAGCTCCCTTTGCATTAGAAGGGAAGTTAGTCCTATTTTAATGGAGTTTGCTACTCACTATGTCTTCTCTGGGCTACCATATCTGACCATATACATGTACGTGGGACTGTATATCTCACCTGCACAACTCAGCTTGCTGTGCACATGCATGCACAACACATATTTAAGCAATTATTTATTATAAATTATAATATATTAATTACATTATATTATTTTATATTTATTATTATATATGATATTAATCCTATTATTATATAATTATTTATAAGATTAATTAATGGAAAGTCCTATATCAGATTAGCAGTTTGAGTCTAGATTGCTTTTCACCTTGACATAGCCCAAAAAATTGTGGAGGACATCAGCCGAGGGTAAGGTGACTTTTGCAGATGAAAAATTGTTGGTGATCACCATGTGGTCCCTACATAAATAACATGATCATTATTCAAATCAAGGTAGTTTTTACTTGCTCAGTGGAGCAGTTGTGAGCACAGTGGTGGATGCACAGCTAAAAAGCGAGTGTTGTCTGTGCAGCTTGATGCCAGCTCTCCAGCAGAAAACAATATGGAAATGGCCAACACCTTTCAGGATCCTTCAAGAGCCAAGTGGGGGAAAGATTAGTAAACAGGAGTGAGAAAAACTGGGGATGAAAAGAGGCTGAGGTGTGGAAGCTTGTTTTAAAAGAGAAGGGTCGCTGCTAGCCTTCAGTCCAGGCATAATTGTCTGAAGCTCTTTCCTTACTCCTTTTGGCTGAAGATCAGACCTGGCAAAATTGACTTGTCTTTATTATACTTCACGGGTTAGGTTGGTTTAGTATTATGATAATTAGCTAGTCCTGCATGTAGGAAAAGTCTTTTTTTCTTTTTTTTTTTTTTTTTTTAATAGTTCCGATTACATTTTGGAAGATAAAATGTGGTCATTTGCTACTGCTCTTTGCACTCAGTTCCCCATATGGCCAGAAAGGTCTTTGCCATGAGTCTTCCCAGTCCCCCTGTAATCCTTGATGGGAGCTGGCCTGTCCAGAGGGTAAGTCAAAGGCCCTCGGCCACGTGTGAGCTGTTTTTTCCTCTGGAAAAGCTGATCTTGGCCCTGTAAATTACAGAATATGAATTTCTCCCATCACCTTTTCTTTTCACTCAGTGTTATTTCCTAATCTCTGGCATGAAATACATGGGGTGTTAGGGTTACATTATAAATAGCTACTTTTGCTAGGGAGCTGGCAGGGATGGTAACAACCACAACTTGAAAGTCTCTGTAGATATCGGACTGAAAACAAAGGATCAAGCCTCTTTCTGATGCACATGTGTTCTGCAAAGGGCAGATAACCTTTCAGGTCTGAATCTTAAAATAATAAGCAGAGCTGGTATAGCTGTTTTCATGCTGTGGCTTCCCCAAGCACACTGCAAACTTCTGACCCGTGATTGCCATTAAAATCTTTACAGTTGCCATTTTCAAGGAATTAGCATGACTATGCGAGCTGTGACACCCCAGTGAAATTTATGGAGAGCAATTGAATTATAAAGGTTGTAATGGCCTTGCTACCTTGTTCCTTGCTTCCGGAAGGATGGCTGGGCTTTAACTACTGCACAAGCTAAAATATAAATAGTTAAGGAGCCCACGTAATCTAAATTCTTCTGAAAAATACATGCCTTCAAAGGGGCTGAAAGAAGGCAATATGTAATTAATATGTAATTCTGATAATGTAGTCCCCTGACACATTTGCAAAGGCAAGGTGTGGGGTTGATGTGTTTGAAAACTGTTTGAAGAGACAAGGTTGATTTGTAAGTTGCTGATGGTAGTTCATGTTGTTACTTTGCTCGGGTGAGTGATTCTAAGTTACTGAAAATCTGTGTGAGTCCAGTTGTTAAAAATGGGCAAATATTACCTAGGTGAAAACAGACCCCGCTGATCTGCAGTAGCTAAAGATCACATTGCATTAGAGGATGCACTGACAAGTTTGACTTTGGCAGGGGCAGACCGTTTTACTAACCATGGTTTATGTCTGTTCTGTTTTTCTCCTGTCTTGCAGCACCTTCTCCAGTCAGTAGTGTGAAAAAAGGGAAGATAACTAAAAATAGCATCTCCCTTTCCTGGCAGGAGCCAGATCGACCCAACGGCATCATCCTGGAATACGAAATCAAATATTTTGAAAAGGTGTGATGGACTGATTGCTGAGCATCCCAAGTACCTTCTCTTTACTGTCCTCTTCTTCTAGTTATAATTATTTGAGTCGTGGAAGTGAATGGAGTGTTTTTATGCATAAATCAATGTTAGATTGATTTTGCAGTAAATGATTAGGAAGACTTGAAATGAGGGTGTTGTTTTCCATTAGTGTGCCACTTCTCTTGAACAAATATATTAAATCTGTATGTCAGATTCTTCTCTGGCCTTATCACATTAAAGTAGAGCCTGCTCATTTGTTAAAAATAGGAGGGGTTGGGCATCGAGTGTCTGTCTCCTCCCAGAAACATCAGACTATCTCTTGCCTTTGGTATTTCAATTTCTCACTTGATTTTCAATCCACGGTGTAAGGAGAGGAGAAAGGTTTTGCAGAGAGATTGTATCTACTCTGTTGTGAAGAAGGGCATTCTGACTTAAAAGCTTGTCTGGAATTTCCAGCTCTTGCTCTCGGTCTAATGGAAAACAGTCTCTCTTCCTACAAAACTTGCCTCTCCTTGTCTTCATTTCAAATGGTGGCTTGTTATCTTCCGTCAAAATTAATGCAGTTTAAATGGAAATGGTAAGAAATTCACTTTGTCTAAATAGCATCTTTTGAGTGATGCAGTCTTAGGTCATTAGGTATTAGATTTCAAAAAAGGTCAGGTTTGCAAGAGTTGACTGAATAGCAGTTTCTTGCCTTAGCTGGAATTGTAAGGTATTCTTTTTTCTTCTGAAACAGCCAGGTTTTCCACATGAGAACAAGAGTAAAATAATGAAACTGAGTCACAATTCACTTTTTTTGTGAGCTGAATTTGTATTCTAAGGAAGATCTTCCATTAGTTCTGTCTATGACCCAGGTGAAACCATTCAACATGGACCATGACTGGGTCCTTACTCCTCCTCTCTTCTTCCTCTTGCCATGGGAGGGACCCGCTCAAGCAGCCCATGCAAATAGGGGAAAGAATTTCTGCATCAGGATAAAATCAATATTATTTTTTTCAGATGAGGGAGCTTGGGCAAGGGCATAAGATGCATTAGTGGCTTAAATAGGGCTGAAGTTTTCAAAATATTAAAAAACCCCACAAGAATCAGCATATGCTATTGCTGGAAATAATCCATTACTGATTCTTTTATCAACTTGTTGGAAGAACCATTGTGGCACATTGAATCCTTGCTGTGGAGCGGCCTGGGAAGATTAGCTTCTAGAAACGTTGATAATGAGAAAATAATTAAAGCAAAAAAAAAAACCCTCCAGATATTTGTTGGGTTTACTTAGTTTTGAAACAAACTGGGGGAGGACAGGCTTAAAACATTGTATTTGTCATCGAGAACTAGTCTCAAATAGCTTCAGTAAACAGTTGTACAAGTGCAAGTCCTTCACAGGGAGGTAGCTACAGCCAGTCCGAGTTTATGCTGTCTTGATTTATTTCTCTCTGGCTGATAGCGAAGCTTAGTGTTCTCCACAGGAAAGCTCAAGTGTTTAAATGTTTGCAGAAACCAACAATGTATTGAAAACCTAATTGGACTGACGTACAAGCAAAGATGTGACCTAATATTCACTATGGCTTTTTTAACCAGTCATTGAGCTAGATTTAGGATGTTGTCCTTAATTCTTCTTGTTTGTTGCTGCTGTCATTTTTATTCTCTCAGTTTTCAGCTTTTTATAAGGGTAAATTCACATTGTTGCTTTCCAAGGGATGAGAATGACCTATATTAAATGTTTTGGAAAATTGAGTTTTGTCAGATAACATTCCTTTAAGAGAAATTCTCCTTAACAAGGGGGAAAAAAAAAAAAAAAGGCATATATATATATATATATATACACACCCACCCACACCTTTTATCCAAAAGAGTCTTGTGTAGCTACAGACTTCAATGAGAAAATCAGTAATCCTACATTTGGAGATTCCCAGGACCTTATCCAGGCATATTACTGTCTATGGAAAATTGCCCATTAAATGAAAAAGAAAAATCAGTTCAGGTCCTAAGAGCTATGCAGAAATCTTGGAAGGGAATTACTAAGAACTCCTGTTTACCTCATAATAATTTGGATCTGAGAGAATAAGGTGAATAAAAAGCAGTTTCCAAGTTTGTAGACGTTAATTTATGAGCTCTTGTCTTGATTATGTGTTACAGTAAATAATTCTAAGAGTAATTACCAAGCATTTGAGTGAAATTTTAATCAAAGAACTGAAACTCTTTCACATTAGAAACCGATGTAAATTAAGATTTATTTCAGCAAATTTTTTTCAAGTTTGTTGCTTCAGAAAAACAATGAAAAAATAGGTATTTTCCTGGAGCTTTGGTTTATTATTCCCTTCCCAAGGTCTAATTTGTGGTTCTAGAAATGCCAGCATAAAGTTGTACAATGTGTATTATTCTTTTAGGCCTAATTATGTTACTGGGAATTTGTTTTGGTATAAACTATAATGCTTTTCTAAAGTGATGGGACTTTTTTCCTCCTTGCCACAAGATTGATCTTTGTAGGATGAACCTTCCTATTGCTCTGGGCCAGCTACATCCCAAGCAATGGAAAGCTTTTCTTACTGCAGATGCTGGTTTCATCTCTATAATTGTCATTTATGAGTGGGAAGTCCCTCTGCTTTGTTTCATACCAGCTAGAGTAACTGATTTTAAAAGAGAAAATCAGATCCCACATTTTGTACTGCAGAAAGGGCTTTCAGAGGGAGGGTTTTGAGGAAGAGATCCTCAAAAACATGTATTTCAGTCATCCTGTGTAACATTGCTGTCGGGTTTGCTAAGAGTCTATTCTCTGAATGCCACTATTTGTGTGTTTGAACTTTGTGTTTTTGTGGGGGGGATGGGTGGGAAAAGGACCAGGAGATGAGCTACACCATCATCAAATCCAAAGAGACGACGATAACAGCAGATGGCTTGAAACCAGGCTCAGCGTACGTCTTCCAGATCCGAGCCCGGACAGCTGCCGGCTATGGTGGCTTCAGCCGAAGATTTGAGTTTGAAACCAGCCCAGTGTGTAAGTCCTTTTAATTACTGTCAGTCCCTGTCTCTGGAACAGTTACCAGAAACAAGTCAGGGGATCGATACCTTTGTAGAGAGCTCTTCCTTGTCCTGGCCTCATCTCTTGACTTTGGAAACATCAGGTACATCATGACTGTGCACTAGACAGGCTAACACATCTGTCCTTGCTTCCTCAACTCATGTAGTGAGGTGGGAGATGAAATCAGGAGGTCTTCAGGCTGCAGAAATTTATAGCATTCCCTGCTTAGAAAATTCCTGTATTTATGAGAGCTGATGCAAGAGAGGACAAGGGCTCTCCTTTCACGAGGGACAGAGGGAATGAGACATGCTCCTCCACACCTCTTAATGACTGTCTGCAGAGGATGCTGAGCTCTCTTAAATATCTGCATCTGGGGGAAAAAACCTCTGAAATGGTGCCTCTCTGCAAGGGGAAGAATTGAACCAGCCATAGTGTCTTTTAGTGTAGGTTCCTATAAAGTTGAAAATGGTTTCTGTTGGCTGCCAATGCTGCAGCCTCAAGGAAAGGAATTTGACTTGTGTTCAAAAATGGGAAAAACATGCACTGCAAGCACTGGACTTTTGCTTGGCCTGTTACAAATTTGCGATGTTTGAATTTTAGTATTTTTTTTTCCTAATGAATACGATCATCCAGGCCTGGGTTCTGGAGCAGATTCTATGGCAGGCTGAACTCCTGAGGCATGCAGAGGCTCAGCTACTCTTTTCCCTGTGTTCAGGCACAGCTGTGGGGAAATTCTTTTTGTCTCAATTACCAAACTTTTGCAGAGGTGTCAAAGATAATTTTCTCCTTCAGAAAATATGTCCTATCTATTTCAGTTTGTACATATGTCATTTATTAATTTTTTATACCGTTTGCATGAAAGAGAAATTTTGTGGTGGGAATACTCTGTTCATTCCTGTGGCAAAGAGCCTATTTTCTGTATGTTTTACTTGGAAATTTAAATTCATCAATACTTTGATTACTGTTACTCCAGTTCATTTAAAATTCATCATCTTTGAGAAGAAGATGCCAAGTTGTCTTTTCAATTCATGCTACCTTTGAAGCCGTAATAGATTTTAAAGGAATCATTATACATATGCAGATGTTGCTGTGGAACCAGTGATTGAAATAATACAGTGCAAATTGCATCACAATGCAAACATTAATGCGATAAGAATGGTTTATTTAATGTATTTCTTATTGTATTTACCATTAATCGTGCCCTGTAAGTAGCAACAAAATCATGTTATTGCCGAAAATTATTCTGTATTATACTAAGGAAATTTTGCATGCAGTTGGAAAGTTTCTAGTTTAGAGTCATTTGAGTAATAGTGTTCCCAGACTTCCTCCAGTCAGGAGAAAGGAAGACTTCCCTTTAGTTGAGGAGGATCAAGTTAGAGATCAATTAAGTAAGCTGGATATCCACAAGTCCATGGGTCCTGGTGCGATGCACCCACAAGTGTTGAGGGAGCTGGCAGAAGTCATTGCTGGGCCATTCTCCATCATCTTTGAAAGGTCCTGGAGAACAGGAGAGGTCCCTGAGGACTGGAGGAAAGTCAATGTCACTTCAGTCTGCAAAAAGGGCAAGAAGGAAGACATAGGAAACTACAGGCCAGTCAGCCTCACCTCCATCCCTGGAAAGATGATGGAACAGCTTGTTCTCGGTGCCATCTCAAAGCATGTGGAGGAAAGGAAGGTTTCCGAAGTAGTCAACATGGATTTGCCAAGGGGAAGTCATGTCTGACTAATCTGAGAGCTTTCTACAAACAACGGCACGACTGGATGGATTGATGAGGGGAGGGCAGTCGATGTTGTCTACCTTGACTTCAGCAAGGCCTTTGACACTGTCTGCCACAGCATCCTCATAGGCAAGCTTAGGAAGTGTGGGTTGGATGAATGGACAGTGGGGTGGATTGAAAACTGGCTGAAAGGTAGAGCTCAGAGGGTTGTGATTAGTGGCAGAGAGTCTAGTTGGAGAACTGTAACAAATGAAGTTCCCCAGGGGTCAGTACTGGGTCCAGTCCTGTTCAATATATTGATCAACAGCCTGGATGAAGGGACAGAGAGCACCCTCAACAAGTTTGCTGATGACACAAAACTGGAAGGATTGGCTGATGCACCAGAAAGCCGTGCTGCTGTCCAGTGAGACCTGGACAGGCTGGAGGCTGGAGAGTTGCGCAAGAGTAACCTTATGAAATTCAACAACGGCAAGAGTAGGGTACTGCATCTAGGGAGGAATAATCCCATGTATCAGTACAGGTTAGGAGCTGACCTGCTGGAAAGCAGCTTTGTGGGAAAAGACCTGGGAGTCCTGATGGACTACAAGATGACCATGAGCCAGCAATGTGCCCTTGTGGCCAAGAAGGTTAATGGCATCCTGGGATGCATCAAAAAGACTGTGGCCAGCAGGCTCAGGGAGATGATCCTCCCCCTCTACTCTGCCCTGAGACCACTTCTGGAGCACCGCGTCCAGTTCTGGGCTCCCGGTTCAAGATGGACAAGGAACTATCGGAGAGGGTACAGCAAAGGGCTACAAAGATGATGAGGGGACTAGAACATCTTTCTTATGAAGAAAGGCTGAAAGACTTGGGGCTTTTTAGTCTGAAGAAGACTGAGGGGGGATCTTATCAATGCTTATATTATAAATACTTAAAGGGTGGATGTCAGGAGGATGGGGCCAGACTGTTTTCAGTGGTGCTCAGTGACAGAACAAGAGGCAATGGGCACAAACTTGAACATAGGAAGTTCCATCTAAACATGAGGAGGGACTTCTTTACTTTGAGAGTGGCAGAGCACTAAAACAGGCTGCCCAGAGAGGTGGTGGAGTCTCCTTCTCTGATACTAAGGAGCTGCCAGCATAGTTGGAGGAATACCTACTGTATGGTCCTCAGTTTGGGAGCTGGGAACTGTTCCTCTGTTGGACTAGAGATCTGGCTGAAGCAGGACTTAACTAGATGTTTAAATGCTTGATAGAATTTCAATGCAATGTAAGCCTCAGTATCTTGCAAAATACAGCTCCATCTGACATTTAAAACCTTTTAAAAAGCAATTTATTTTTTTTTCCCCAAGGCCCTGTATAAAGTCAATATTAGTGCTGGGAGTGTGACCAGACTCCCACTGCTATCCTGCACGTCCTGGAGAATCTGAAAGCAAGCACAGATCGAAATCTCACTGCTACATCAAGAGTTGAAATCTTGAACTTTCGGCCTCTTGTTAGAGCCAAAGCAAATTATTTTGATTCAAGCACAAATGAAAACCTTTCAGTGACTGCTGTAAGAATCAAAAACAGCCTCCAAAATCATTTGGACTGAACAACAGGTTTTGTTTCTAGTTCGCAAGGTTTCTGTAAAGTTATTTTCAATACACTCAGAGTAAACGTGAAACAGCAGCCTGAGAAATGCAATGAGGGGGAAGCCCTCACTTGGCCTACATATGCAATTCTGCAGAGCACTGCAATGCAGCTAGGGCTGCATTTTTCAGTGGACGTTTTTTATTTGTGTGGAAGCTCTTGCTGGATGTATCCACTTGCTGCTGTCCTCCTTTCCAAATGCCACCAAACTCATCTAGGCCTGATAAAACTAACCTTGCCAAAAGCTGGTCTTTGGATGGATTGGTGAGGTAATCCAGCTGGTCAGCTGAGCAGGACTGGTAACATGCCACCAGTTGAGGAGGGGTAATGCAGTTTCCTTCCCCCCAGCTTTAAATGGCAGAAAGGTCCCAGCTTGGCTTATGAATTCAGGCTTTTTAGCTGCCATAGATCACAGCAGGATTTATCTCATTTCCCCATCCCTTGAGCAGTGCAAAAAAACACCAGTCACAGCTTAATGTTTTTTTTAATGTTTTTCTTTTTAATTATTTTGTCAAGAAAGCAATAAAACATCTTCTTAAGGAGCCTCCATAAATTCGTGAGGCTAATAAAATCTCTGGATGATGGCATGGGTTTGGAGCAGTTAACATTTAATATTTAATGTATCGCAGCCAATCCTTCTGAAATCATTTACGTTGCTGTAGCAGGTCTCTGCCGCTCATTGTTGAGCGCCAGAGAGCTCCCATATGAAGAGCTGCTTGAAACTCATTGGAGATCAATGTTTAATGCCTTATCTTTTTGTCTTTATTTTCTTTTAACAATTAATATGGGAGTATATTCAGTTATTTTATAGCCTCCATAAAGTTAATCCTGTGCTAAGGACCCCTTTTTACTTGAATCATTTAGTTAAAGGCTTCTTCAGTGTACAATCGATTCCTGCTGCTCCCCGGGGTGGATGAAGCTTCATGCAGGGCTGGCACAAGGGTAGGAGCTGTAATGAGGTTTTTCCCTGCACAGCAGTAGTGCCTATGCTGGGGAGCTGGTTTTGCAGGGAGGAAGCCAGATTTGTACCTGGGGGCAGTTAAATATATACAGCTAAATAAACTGGCAGTGGAGAGGGCAGGATGAGGAGGCTTTTGTTTCTGCTTGTGGAACCCTGCATGCAAACACCCAGAGAGAGATGGGTTCCTCCCCCTGCAGTGCAAAGCAGATAAATAAGACACAAGTGGTGTTAGCATTTCTATTTTACAGGCTGCAGGAGCTTGCTTACCTGCTCTTACTTAACCTGTGGCAAAACACAGTTCTCAAACAGCTCTCCTGACCTTTCTGCTGGCCCCTTTATCACAGGACTCATCTGCCTTTTTGCAGGAGGGCTTTTAACAATGCATGGACTGGGAGAGTTCTGCTTCCCTTGGCCATTAAGAAGACCAATCAGTGTATGTGTCTTAGCAAATTCCTGTTTTACAGAGGGCACCTTCTGGCCATGTGATATAGATGCCACAAGGAGTTCGTTTTTAATTGTTTATAGCTTCTTGAAGTACAGGTAATGCTGTTTATCTCGGAGATCCTGCTTATGTCTCTTAGCAATAACATCTCATAAATGTTCTCTCTGCAAATGGAAACCTGTTGGGTTTTCATCTTTTATCTGTGATTTCTGATGCATCTAACCCAGGAAGATAAACTTGAGTTTGCAAACTCAAAGGCTGCTTTCTGCAACACTTTGGTTTCTGAATTCAGTGATGAGATGTGATTTTGTTGGCTTTTTGGCTTGGTTCTGCATGTGTTTTTGGTTTCGCATGTGTTTTTGGTTTCTTTCCACCCATTTCCTTTCCAAACTAGAAACAGACAGCAAAGGGGGAAAACACAAACCATAAAAGAAGAAACAAACTGGTAAGACTTGAAACCTTGCTGGCAGCCTCACTAGAAAGACTTATGTGAGTGCTGACTATCATTTTAACTTTAATCTCCATTTTCTGTTTCTCATCTCAGCGGTAGCTGCATCCAGCGACCAGAGCCAGATTCCTATAATTGTTGTGTCTGTAACAGTGGGCGTCATTCTGCTGGCTGTTGTTATCGGTTTTCTTCTCAGTGGAAGGTAAGAGAAGAAGCTGTGTATTTTTACTTCTCCAACTTTTGTAATAACTTTTATCTGACCAGCTGATTAGCACAATTTAGGCAAAAGCAGCATGTGGACAAAGCTGTCGAGCGATAGCGTTGCAGAACAGCGAGAGAGTGGGCTGATTGATATGTTTGGACAGGCAGGAATGGCAAAGGTTTGCTCACAGATACAGTTCACTTCCAATGATTTTCATCTCTATATAGACTGGCCCTGGTTATTCAACTTGATTCTTGTAGGAGTGTTTTCTCAATCTTTTAAAAATAAGCAGAACATGTTATTACAGGTAAATTATCATGAAGCTTGTATGTTTGCACTCAGAGCTCACAATGGGCTTTGCCCACAGAGAAAACTCAACTTCAGAAAAACACTTGCAAAGAAAAAGAGCCAGCTGAATGGCCAAATGCCCCGAGGCTTGGCCAGGTCTGGATTTCATTTTTCATGTGTAGGACACTAGTGTGTTCCCCATGTGCTAGTAAATTATACAGAGAGTTCCCCACATGGAAGGAGACATTCAGCTTCAAACCATCAAGCAATCCCCATTGCCTTCTCATGTGCTTAAACATAGGCAAGTGATGAAAGCCTGAGCTATACTATCTTTGACAACTCTAATGGAAGTTGATGGAACTTGTTGGTGAACAAGGGATTGTGGTATTGGGGGAAAATCTGGCTTGTATCAGGATCAGTTTGTACTGTGGCATTAAATTTGTATAGCAGCCAGAACAAAAGGCACTTTTTTCTTATAATACATGTGCATTAGTAAACTTTTTTAATGGCAGTAGTCAAACAATGCAGCATCCTTCATGCAAAGCAGTGTGAGGTACATCTATTGATAAGGCTGAATTTGTTTTCAGTGCAATGTAAAACATGTCTTGTTTCTAGTCTTGCCTGTAGCACTGGATTGCTCTGACTTCAGGCAAGTTTCCTTGCTTGTGTGCTTTGCCATCTGTAAAACACCGTGAACACTTCCTTGTCTCTTGATTTTCCTCTGGGGAGTAATATTTGGGAAGTGCCTGTGTAACAGGGCTTTGCAGTGGTGCTGAGGATTCAGCTGTAGAGACCTGCTCAGGGGCAGGGGAGGTCACAGGAGGCAGAGTGCTCCCATAAACAAGGTCCAGAAGGCCCCTGCATTGCATGTGTGATTTATGCTTCTAAGGTACCCATCAGCCCATTGCTGCTTTCACAATACACGTCTGTCTTAAGCTCAGGTCTAGCAAGGTGGCTGTAAGTTACAGGATATTGTAAGTGTTAAGAGTAGTTCCAAGATACTTGCAGAGGAACCGTGCTGATACCGAACACATTGGCTGAGAATCTTATTTCCCAGAGGAGGTAGAGTATCAGTCTGTGAGCGTGGTGTGTTGAAATTCAGCCAGGCTGACCAGCTCTGTCCCCATGCATAAGGCATCCATGGAAGGACACAGTTATTTCCTGTCTTAAAAGGTAAGTGCTGCCAGACTCATCTCCACTCAAGGTCACAGACTGACAGTCTCTTCCAGCTCAGCCGTTTAAGCTCCTGTCATCTGCTTTGAGTGACTTTTTGGGTTTAAAAATGGGAAAGTAAATGCTCCTGTCTGCATGAGAAGCATGTGTGTGGTGGGGGGTATGTGAATGGCTACAGGCCATTTGCACCAGGGGCTGCAGGAAGGCTGTAGCCAAAAAGACTTGGCTCTGAACACTGTGGGCAGGAGTTCAGGTCTCTCCTTAAAGGCTGGAGATTTTGAGTCAAATCCCCCCTTGAACAGAGTGAGGGGATGTGGACCTTGACCTCTCCCAGCCTGGATGCGTGCTCGTATTGATGCAAACAGGAGAATGCACACGTGGCCGTAGGAAAGCTATGGATGTAGCCTAGCACCTCTGCAAGGGGGAGTCTGGGGGAGTGAATTGCAGGTGGAGGGATATATAACTCTCATAACCGTGTGGCAACCAGCAGCTCCTGCTCTTCTCATAGCCAGTCACCAGCGCCCAGGACCCCTTTGAGGTGGACGTGCACTCGAAGATCTTTTTGCTGCTACCCTCTCTGATCCAAGCAAGCAGTTGCAAAGCCTGAGCCGTTTGTCAGGAATTCGCGTTAGTTATATCTTTCTGTCCTTTGCCCTAATAGGCTTTCCAGGATGTGCTTCCTCTTGGTGCGCTTATAAAAGCCCTTGTCACCTTTGTCTAGAGTTTTATTGCCACCTTTGCTGCTGCCTTAATCCTCCTACCTTGTACTCACAACTCTCTCCATGGACCCCAGGGCAGCTGCGTGTTCCCAGAAACTTCTCCATGGTGCCACACTGGACGTATGGGAAGGGATGGGCACAGGGAGCTGAGCTCTTGGTCCATTTTTATCTTTTCAGCCCTCCCCCTAAACTGGAAAGAACCCAGTCCCTCAGCTGGAGGTGGCAAAGAAGCCTCCAGCACCAAAGTTTGGTCCATCATTAGAGAATCAGCTTCAAAACCACAGTGCTTCTCAGACACTTTGAGTTCCTGTGAATTTTAAAGCCTGTATAGTGCATTGTGTGACTTGTGAGAACACAAAAATAAACCCCAAAAGCCCAGAAAGCTGACAGCCAATTTGAAATTAAACAAAGCAAAACAAAAAAATTGCTTCTATTTTGGAAGAAGCAGAGATGCCACTGAAATGTGTCACTCATGCTGCTTTGCCTTGGATATGATTTTGAGACAATTTGTGGAGTGACTCTCCTGCTGTGACACTGCAGGGATGATAAATGCATTCCAAGTCATGGTATAATCCCTTTCTGAAGCTGTTAACGTGTTTCTGGAAGAAGCTTTCCTGTATCTCTGGAGTGATTATGTTGTTCCAGTGCCTGATTCCAAGGGGTTAAATTTCCTTTCCTAATTCTTTCCCATACTTGCTTTTAGAAAAACAGGCATTTTGGACTCCAGGAGTTCCTCCAGCTGGAATCACCACTGCTTTCCAGACCGAGCAAACTGTACAAAGCCCAAACTCTGTCTTTTTTGCTAATGTAGGAGAGCAGGTACTGCCCAGCAGCAAAGCTAAAGAGAAAAAAACTCTTGCTCTGCAGCACTGAGGACATAGCCTGGCCAGCTCCTGCAAACAGACTCCTCCTTGCTGGCTCTGTGCTGCTCCCTGGGAGGCCGTAAGCACCTCAGAATTAGAATATTCCTCCCTAGGATGCCGTATGGCACCTTTTTGCACTATCCTCCCAAGTGCCAGGCTGAAGCAAGCAGGAGCTTGAGAGCAGTTCTGCAGAGAGAAGGGGATGTCCTCGTGCTCTTGGCAGCTCAGAAAGGATTTTCTCAGCCATAGGACTCAGGAGTTTGCTGGGCACTGCAAGCTTTTTATTTTCTGCTAGGTCCTCAGAGGCAGAAGTTTCCACACCTCTTCCCCATTTTTTACTTTCAAGTATCTCTGCAATTTTCTCACTTCTTTTGAACGAATGTAACAGCTTGGCATTTCCTGTAGGCAGCTGGCCCTAAAGCAAAGGTCAGCTGAACAGTAGTCATGGTGGCATTTCCACATACTAGCATCCGTCTGTGGAAATGCACTTTGTGTCTGAGGCTGGAGTTTCCTGGGAATTTGAAACTAAATGCGCTCTGCCCCAAACAATTAAGCTGCGTTTTAGAGCTGATTTACTTGCAGATGCTCCAGAAAACTCTTCCTGTAAATAATGCAGCCTCTGACCAAGGTCATATATGCCAAGCAAAATATCCAATCGCTTTAAGTTATCCCACTCTTTGCATCAAGGGCATATTAATAATATAACAATCAGGATTACAAATCAAAGAGATTCACTAAATCAGGCTGTAGTTGTCTCAGCAAAAAAAGAGAAGTGGATTGAAAATCTATTATTAAACCAGCTACAAGCATTGAATTAAAGAACACAGAGTTGTTATTATCTTTGTTTTGTTAGGATTATGTGTCCTTCTTGAAAGCACAGTGCATTTTACAGATAGAGCAAGGCTATAAATTTTGCTTTCCTAGCAATGCTTAAATTAGATGCCGCTTAGCACCATTGTTCCTGACTGAAGTATATATTAATCTAAAATCATTACAGACTTTTGTTTTACAGTCTATGTTGGACAATGCCAGTCACAAAGTGCTTTGCTCCTTGCAAGATGGAGCATAATAAGGTGCCACAGTTGTTGTTGTGGCATCAGCCCCTTTCTTCCTACAAACCGATATAGGAAGCCAGGTTTGCACCAGCCTGGGAAGGAGACCCACTGCTCTAGAGCAGTTCCTCCTCTGTTGTCCTTCAAACCAAACCCTATTTGCAAAACTGACAGGGTCTTAGGGTGAGTGTTAAGAGACTGATGGTCCCTCCAGTCCTCAATCATTCAAGCTTTGTAGCACGAAACAAAAGCATGGACTTTTACAGAGTAAAATGGGGATGCTATTAGGTCAATGCTGTACGTGTTTCCAAAAGCAGCACAAAATAACTAAGAAGTGTACTGTGCATCTGCATTTATAGCCAGCTCCCCATTATGGATGACCTTTCCATCTCAAGTGATCTTCCAAGGAACTGGAGGGAGCTTTTTATAGAAGTTAAGAAAAAAATAGGTTTGAAGCAACAAGCAACTGCCCCTCGCCCTGTGTCGTGCATATGTAGAAAGTCTTTCTGGCAAGGAACTAGCCTTCAAAAGACAAAGCAAAGACAAATCTTGCCACCTGGGTATTGGCAATTAGAGGCTTCTGCACCAGAGTATCCAACCTTGACCTTAGCTGATTTAGACTTTTAAATATCATCCCTTGCGGTGAGAGAGGGTTACTTTCTGGACACAAATATGTGCATCTTGTTAAAAAGTGACTTTCAGGGAGCAGAGAGGGTGAAAGGACTGTGGTGTATATCCTAGGTCCTGAGCCAGCATTTGCAACCTTTTGTGATGTGGAAGGTAAAAATGAATGAATTTTTCCACAATCTCCCCCCCTATTCTATTTTCCAAGATGTGTCAGGGCTTAAAATAGTTTGCTTTTTCGATATTTCCGTAGGAAATGGGAGACAATTTGTAGATAATGCTTTTCATACAGAGAATTTTTCCAGCATGAGTCACAATTTTTGTTAGTTGTGACTTTTTAAAGGATTTTTATCTGTGAATTCTTGCCTGCTCCTCCTTCTTCCTACAGGACATTGTCTCCTGTGATTTATAGGCACTTTATGACGCTGCTTACTGCCAGATATTCCCCACGATTCACCTGACAAGAGGAAGGATTTTGTTAGAGAAGCTATTGCTGTGCCAAGTCAAAATTCCCATCCACCAAGAGCAGGCAGGGTCTGGTCCTGTTTCTGTTCGGGTCAAGGTTTTTACTACCTCTGTCATGTTAACAGCTTCTTTGCTCTTTGGCAGTACATTTCCCAGAGAGGAGTTCTAGCATTGGTATACAGGATCCCTCTCTGAAAAAAAAGTGCTTCAGTGCCCCCTTCTGCACAGGGTGATGCCATCCCAGGGCTGGTGTGGACTGCCCATAGTCCCCATCTCTAACATCCTGCTTAGATCAGCTTGGCAAATTTGGCTGCTCCAACACCTTTTTCCTTTTTTCTTCTAAACAGTTTTTTGCTGAATACTTTTGTGCAAAGACACTGGGCTCCACAAGCCAGTCTGAGCTGCTGCAGTTTTGAGGTGGTTTTAGGGACATGGGCTAATCTGCTGTCAGATGACTTTGGTCCAGACAGGAGGAGAGAGTTGACCAAATCAGTACTTAAGCTCCAAGCCCGTGAGGCATTGCCCTTGAAAGTATCCTTTTTGAGTTATTCTGGCAGCAGGAGGACCGTCATGAACAGATAAGTGGCTGGTGTAAGCTTTGTCTGAGCAGAGAAAATGTGGGGTAGTGCAGCAGCCAGTGATGAAAGCTCCTCGCCTTCATTCAGATGACGTATTTGATGGCATTGTGCAAGTCCTGTTTCTACTTCTGCTCTGCCCTTCAAGCTGAAAATGGAGCCTGAGTTCAGTGGTAACAGCTCCAGGCTCCTGCTTGAGCACTGGTGAAAGCCCCATATGGATGTAGTGTTTTTAAGTGGGGTTTTACAGTGTCTTCTTATGGCTGTGAAGTGAGCAGAGGATGAAGAAGAAAATCAGACTGTTATCCCTCTGCACTTCTGAATATGTGAATGTTTCACCTTGCTTTGGATGCTAGAAACAGGAAGCGTGACCTCTCCTGGGGGCATGCCATGTTGCAGCACTTTGCCTCTTACCTAGAAAAAAGGTGATTTGTATTTTCTTATGGCTTAGACATGGCAAAGTATAATGCCAGAGGTCTTCCCAAGTGCAGTTCATTTCCCTGGAAGTGTTGCTGTCCTTCTTCATAGTGATTGCATAGATACCGTCTGCTTAGGCTTCTGCATTCTCAGTTATTCTCAACAGCACAGAGATGTGCTTTAATGTGTGAACTAGGAATAGCTCAGCAGGAAGAGGACATGACTCCTTAAACATTCATGTAGTTCTGGGAAAAGTAGGAATGTATTTCTAGGAGCTCACAGTGTGTAATGCTGCTCCTCTGATGTTTGAAGCAGTCGTGTTGACTCATGAGGTGCTAGGTGTAGTGCTGGCCTCCTGACCTGGAGATGCAGGAAGCAATCATTGCCATTGTTGAAGGCTGCATGAAGGATTAGAAAACTCTTCCCAGGCACCCTCAGGTATTTCAGTGTCTAACTGCAAGTCTCTGAAGAACATCCCATTAGAGCAGCTTATTAAAAGCAACAAACAAGGCTTTCATTTATCATGACTCCAAGTCTTCAACTTATAATTCTTAAAAGCCTCAGCTAGTATAGAGAAGCTAGAAGCAGAGCTTCTGCTAGAAGCAGAGCTTCTCTGAGATCTATCTCACCACTAGAAGTGCAGTTTAATTCCAAATGCTCTCTGGGTCATCTGCAGACTTGTGGTAAATTAATTACATTGACTGCAGGCACAGGTGTTGGGGCCCATCATATATACACATTTCATTAACAAAGCATGTAGCCCAGGTTTTGCAACGATGCCAAGGGTGTTGATAAGTCCTCCTAGCACAGGTTTATTAAAGTTTGCTCTCTGGACAGCTGCGTTCGCAAACCACATAGGCATTGCGGGGGTCACCTTTGCTAGAACTGGAGGAGTGTTGGCTTTGTACCCGAGATAACCAAAACCAGTAGAGTTGGTCTAGCCAAGAAGAAGGGCAGTGCCACCAGGCCACAGAGGTCCAGGTGGAGCTGCTGCAGCTCCAGGCTCCTCTACTTTATCACTGCCCATCTGCATCCCTTTGCTTGAAGCCAGGGCTTGAAACAGAAGTCACACCTTGTTTCAAGCCAGCTTGACTTTTGGAGACGCTGTCACCTCAGCACATCGTTCTTTCCCAGCAAAGGGGATTTAACACTGCAGGTGTTTTCTCAATAACCTTCACAGTTACGTGGACGTGACATCTGTTAACCTGCAGCAGATCCAAGGGGCTTCTGACTGCCTGCTGGAGCCAGGGTCAGCACCCACAAGCTCTCCTCTTAGTCTGATGGTGGATTCAGTGAGGCTGGAGAAGACTTAGCAGATAATTTTGATGTATACAGTGCTCGGTTCAACTCTGACTGCTCCCTGATACAGATCAGCTTGCTGACTAAAGATCTTAAAACCCCAGAGAGGTCCGAATGTATTTCATTGAGTGGTGATCTCTTATCCTGACACAGCATTTGATCTCATCTGGAAAGTGTTCGCTTTCAGCTCCTTCAGTTTCTAGACTGAGAAAGCCCCACGTGGAGTGAGGAAACGGGGAAACAGCCCCTCCTAGAAGCCACCAGCACCAAAATGCAGTCTCCATGAGGGCACAAGGCCATGAAGGTCTGCTAGAGTTTGGTTTGTTGGAGTTTAACATCCAGTTTTATTTGTCTCATGATTTTTAAATTCTGAAGTTTATCTGTCAAATCAAGCCATTCTTTTAACACAAGCAGTATTAAATCTTCCTTTGTCCTAACTGTTCAGGCCAAGTAGTCCATTCACTTACCTATCCAAGTGCTCCTGGGACTGGAAAGTGAATTTTGTTGTCTGCTGATCTGATTTAGTTTGTTTCTAAGGACTTTACATTTCCCCTAATGTTACACCTCAGAGTATTTTGACCCTAAGTGCACAGCACTCTGTGATGGGTGTGGAGTAAGGCTGCACTGAGGCATATTTACCTTGCACTTGAGCATTTTTCCTCTCTGTAAAGGAAGCAAGTGAGATCCAAAGTACTCTACATTCAGTGCAGAGAACTGATTTTGTCTCAGAGCAGCCTAGTTGCTGATGAGGTCCTCAAAGAGTTTTCTTTGTTTAAGAAAACAGCAAGGCTCTTTTCATTTTAAGGAAATGGTTGCTTTTCAGATTAATTGAACTGTTATTTCAAAAGCCTTGACTTTGCATGCTGAGCGGTGTGGGAAGGTCTGGTGGCAGCAACTATTAGAAAACGACTGTGGGGAAAAGGCCTCCTAGCTAAAATGTAAGCTGTCACTGCCACAGTGATCTTCTGGAGACATACCAGTTCCCTGCGCTCAAATGCTGTGAAGTTAAGCTCAGAAAATGGCAAAAATTACTCAAAATATATAATGCTTTGGTTCTCTTTGTGTGCTTTTGGGTGTTGGATGTCTGGTGTTAACTTAGATCAATAGAGAGGTTTAGTGAAGGCTGAGCTGCTCCCATATTAGTATGACTGCACAAGCTGGGGCATTATGAAAACAAAAAATATTGTCAATTATAGTAAAAAAAATACTGGCATCATTGTTTAGAAAATATTAGCAAGTTGTTTTGCTGATGCAAAAGGAGCTTAGAGAGGCATTCTTCACCAGTTCTAATTTAAGTAAGCACATAATCCAGTATATAATTCTGTAAATCATTGCATGCCTAAAGTTATTTTACATCATAATTTAAGGCGGTACAGTTGCAGAATGTTAATTTTGCCTAAATAGGCAATTTTAATGTGTTTAGGCACTGTAAGTTATACTTTATAAAAATCTGATGGGCATGATTTTTTTTTTCAAGAATGACATTTTATGATCATTTGAGGAGAAACGATGAGTGTGATCTTCAGCTGACTGAAACTGGAGTATGTCCGCACCATTGGGCTCCTACTTGTATATCGTACTGAAGTTCTTCCTGTTGTTTCTTCTGCACTATGTTGTTTTTCAGGATGAATTACCTTAATAGATTTGGTAACAGAAAAATTGTCTATGCAAGTTCTCTGACAAGGATAAAGGGCAGTTACTGAGGTGCAGCCAGCCTCGGGTTACAGACTGATGCTAGGCAAACCCATATTTCACTTAGACTAGAGTATTGGCTTGGAAATCTTCAAAAGCAAGCTGTGGACGCATGCAGTGCCTTTCAACTCATCATATTTTGAGTTTATTTAGGCTGAATGCTTTCACACAACTCATAAGGTCCTGTTTCTGCAGATACATAATGCATGTACAAAGATTCCCTGATACAAGTAGACCCAGAAAGGGCTGTGTGAGTTGAGTACATGCATAAGGGTCTGCAAAAGCAGGACTCGCATTCATCCAGTGTTTCGTTTTTTTTAAAGGAAGTTGTAACTGTACCACACACAGGCTTGTAGAGAAAATTACTTTGCTTGCTCCAAGGCACGTGCTTAAGTTTAAGCACATGGGTGGCCCCATTAATCCTAACAGTGGTACTCAAGTATGGGAAGCACGTGATTAATTGCTTTCCAGGACCAGGATCTACACGCTCTCCCTAAGGTGTTTTTCCCCAATGGTAGCACATGCCATGAAATTCTTGCAGCCCGGGGTGTTAAGGTCCAAATAATAATTGCAGTAAGAAGGAAGAAGTGCATATAAAAATGTTACAAATGTGTTTGCACCTTGCCAGGGAGGTGGGATTATTCCTTATCCTGGGCCTTTTTGTTTGCTTTTCAGTTGCTGCGATCATGGCTGTGGGTGGGCTTCTTCTCTGCGTGCTGTTGCCTATCCGAGCCTAACATGGTCAGTGTTCCCACCCGTGCTGGCTCCTATTTCGTGTCCTCCCTCCATGTTTTCTGTGCACAGTCTGCCTCTCCCTCCCTTTCTTGTATTGGCCTGGAAATCGCTTTCTCATCTGGTCTCTGCACCCATCTTGTCTATCTCAACAACTGGAAATAGCATGATCTGAAGCAGAGTGTGTCTCAAGCAAGAGCAGGGGTCCCAGGGAAAAAAAATAAAAATGATATGTTATGCTGAGATTGATCCAGACACCAAAGCAGCAATGTCATGTGTCATAATAAAATATCACATGTGCTGGACACTTCATCAAATTCTGCTTCTTGTCACCAGAAGGGGCCGAGGGAGGTAATTTGCCCCCAGAAAGGAGGTAGGAGACAGGTGGGAGTGGAAAGGTATTTAGTGGCATATAACATGCATGTCAGTGAAACAAACTGTATGTCATTGTCATACATGTCAATGTATGACATACACAGCAATGACATGATGCTGTTTGCCAACGATATGCTCCAACAGCACTGGACATATCTCTGCGGGCACTGAGAGCTGCGTGTCCATGCTGCATGCTGTCCCGTTCTGCCACCATGCGGGCTGCCTCCCCAGTTTCTGCTCTCTTGTGCTTCCCCCCTTTTCTAACTAGTCAAAGGAAGGGTGATTTTCATTTCTGTTGGTTTGACTGGACATGAGTTGAGTTGCTCCCTGAAGAGAATGTGTTTTAGGTCTCTGAGTTCACTGTAATCTGTGCAGACAGAGATCTTCCTAAGCCTCCTAGGAGATTCATGAAATCACCATCCCCATCAGGTAGCTGCTTGAGACTATCGAGTGATGAGAAGTCCCAGATGTGTTGGTAAACTGGGAAGGTTTTGTAGCATAGCTGGGCAAGAGGTGTGAAACTCTTCTGTGTTTTCTTGGGTTTGCTGAGGCTTTGCATGGTGGTAGCTATTGTCATGGTGCCATCCCTGGCTGTGGGACACAGCAGTCACTAAGGTGAACTGGTTTTGGGTCCTCTAGTGCTGTATTTTGGCTCTGACAGAGGCCTGAACCAGGGAGGAGTTTGCAAATACAAATCCCAAAGGCCCTAAAGCAGAAGGCTTTTTCTCTTTTTTTTCCTGTTGGAGTGTTTTTAAATTGGTTTGCATGACTTTTGAGTGCTTAAGAGCAGCATTAGCAAGCAAGGCTTCTCAGCTCAAAGCGTTTGGCTACAAAATGTTCTTTTGGTATATGCGGTCGTTCCTGTGAGCCACTGATTCAGCAATGGTTGTACTAAAAGAAAACCTCCCGTTACTCCTGTTGTCTGTCGTGCCTTTGCCACCAGTGCACAAGCAGTCCCTCGCTGGGAGTCATGCTTCAAATGTCCTCAACAAGGCCCCTAACGTGAGAACTGCAGCAATGGAAGATACTTCTAAGAGGAGACCGGGAATAGACTGGATGGCTACGAAGAAGAGAGAGGCACAGAGAAAACTTGGCTGACCTGGAAAGCACCCTCTGCAAGTTTCCTCCAAGGCTGCAAAGAGACTAATGTGGCAGCAAGCTGGGAGGGGGAAATGGGAAAAGTGACTTCAAGGCCCAGATGCCGGTGACTGTGCTATGGGAAGGCACAACAAGCTCTTTAGAGGGATTTATGGAGATCACTTCAGAGGGAACTTCCTGCGAGAGTGGGAAACGGTACCTTGTTTAAATTATTTTTAATTGTTCTGGCAGTGGTTTAGGAAAGCAGGGAGTCATTCATTGCAAAGGCAGGGAAAGACTAAAGGCTAAAAATACTGCTGGAATTGTGAAACTTCCTTTGTAAGGCATCCAAGTTAATCAGAGGTTGAAGTCAGGGTCACACCATGTAGAGGGGGACAGCAGTGGCTGCAAAAGCAGCTGGGAAGATGGTGAGCCTGCAGCCCTTAGGAAGGGAACCTGCTCTGGTTCTTCTTGGGCCAGTCGTCTAGTGTATCTTTGAACTGAGCCGAAGGTCTTAGCTTGTCTTCTCAAGGCCTTTTACTGCTCTTTTGATCCCATTCTTGCAATTATAGAATTTGGAGAATAGATAGAAGAGTTGAATGTGTCAGATTCTCAGCCTTTATGGGTTGCTGCAAGTTACTCCAGGTGAAAGTTTCATCCAGTGCAATGGAAGTAACTCATTATAGACATCAAAAAAGCAGGAGGAATGTGAACAGAAAAATGGGAAACAACTTCCTGTAAGAAAGCTGTTCATTTTACATCAGTCCCTTGAGTATTCCTTAGTTTTGTGATACTGAATACACTCTAGGATTGCAAGCAGCAAAGGTGAATGCTGAACATGGATCAGCATCGCTAGAGGTAGACTTTTGCCTCTGACTCTCAGTATTGTTGTTTTTTATCCAGGATAAAACTATTTGCTGAACAAGTTATTGTCTCCACACATGAGCTGAGGCGACAGGATCTTGGCCGGATGAACAGATCCGTGTTTGTTTGTTCCTATGGGTGGAACATGGTCCTGCCCTGCAACATGTATCCAGCCTTACTGCTTTAACATCTTGGAGTAAATAGTCTGAAATGAGCAATAACCTCCATGAACAACAACCTTGCAGTCCTCGCAAACCTCGTGTAAAATGACAGCTTGAGATGGGTCGGATGCATTCCTCAAAGTTGGTTAATTGTAAAAGATGTGATTCTGAGTGAAGGTCTTACCCCTGAAAAGCAATTGGCATTTTGTCTCTGTTTCAGAGAAGTGCACAGAGTTCATTTATCTCGTATTTTAAGAGACTAAATACAAATAAATCTCTGCAGGACTGAAACTGGAGATTGCACACTGCTTCAGGGCACAACTCGTTTGACGGTACTGACTGCATCTAGCAAGGTGACGTCCCTTTCCTCATCGGAGATGTCTAAATGCTGTCCCCATGTGCATTTCCAGTAACCCCTTGGCTGTGTGCTGAAATGCTTTGGCCTATGCCTTTTAAAAAAATATGTAAAAACTCTTCCACATCACTGCCTAGGGCTTGGATGTCCAACATCCAGCTCCACAGTCCCCTGACTATGTCCTGCCTTTGTGACCAGAGTGGCAGCCCCACCTATGGAGATGAAAACTTCTTCCCTTAGACATTCTGTGGTTTTGGGGAATGCCTCAAGTGGCCAAATGGCCGCATACAACCCAGTAAGGGCACCCCAAAGCACAGGGTCAGATACAAAGTATCTCCATCAGTCACGGGAAAGCAAGCATCTTCCTGACTCATTTCTTGAAGAATTTTTCTCCATGAATTGGCTTCTGCCATGCGAGCCAGTGGGCATTGGTTTCCCAGCTGGATTCTTCATCTTTCTACCTGTCCATTTTATATTTTATAAACCTATATAGGGATCATTTTACAACTTCACTTTTATAATCTGCCCCATAAATATTTTATGAGCTGCCTGCCAATCTGCAAGTAGTTTTTAAATAAGACATGATACCTTAAGAATATTTAAAGTCACACTTTTTTTTTTTTTTTCCTCTGATACTTTTATGGAAATACACAGAGCTGTGCAAGGAAGGCATCTGTTTTCTAGATACAAAAACTGGGACAAATCCACAACAGGAGTAAATGAGTTGAGATTCAGGTGTGCTGCTGAATTATATTAACTCTTTGGCTGAGTGTCTCCAGCTCAGTGGGAGATGAAGTGAGCATCAGGATCTTTATGCTTTTGCTGTATGTGGTATAGAAAAGATATAGGAAATCTACAGTTTGTACAATGACAATAGAGAATGAGTCTTCCATCAGGAGGCTTTTGACTCTCAGCTTTTTCAATAAATATTAAGAGCAAATGCACGTGCAGAAATGAATTATTTCACAAACAAATGGGAGCTTTTTCTTCCCCCAAAATATATTGCAAAGCCACAATATTTAGATACTTTTATTTACCAGTAATATTCACATAATGGATCAGGACTTGTTAACCTGAAATAGCGGGTTTTTGTGGGATTTAGTTGGGGAAGAAAGGAGAAAAGAGTGCTTGTGTGTTATTTAATGCATCTGAAGGTCAAGAAGGGAAGCACTGTGGTTTAGCCGCAGTGATTGTGCACATGGCTTATTTCTCTGGGTAGTTTAAGAAAGTGAGTGTGCAGAGGGCACAAGTGATTGCAACAGGCAGGTTCTGCAGCAGGCTCTGTTAGTGACACCCAACCATTGCTTGACAGTCACAGTCCACTAGCTGCCATTTCACTGTGGCGTGTCTTGTTGAGTTTTGTTTTAATGATGCTTTGGGGACCTCAGAATCTGATTTCGTATGCTAATGTGACGTACTGCTGTATGTGTTACCCAGCTCGAGAGAGGGGGACTGCCAGAGCCAAGTGGCATTGGCCCTTTGAGTGTGTCCCTGCACAGTAAAACATGGACAGTTGTGCATCAAGGTGTGCTTAGATCACTGGACACAAGCGATGGCATGTTCTCCATTTCTCTCTCCTCCTTTCCTTTTTCCATCAAGATATGGGACTAGTAAAAAGGATAATGTTAGAAAAATTTATTTATAGGTGAGGTACTTCAAACCTGAGGAAGAGATGAGGGCATTTGTTCTAAAATGTGTACAGAAGAAATCTTGTATATGTGCATTTGGTAGAAGGATGAATTGGAACATTTGTGTATTTGTAAGAGGAAAATTGAGTTATACACCTCAATCCAGAAAATTACTTCTGTGGGAAACTGATGTAACTTTTGGCAACTTGCAGGAGAAAAAATTGGGATTCCCAGAAGTGGGAATTGATACTGATACTCATATCTCCAGTTTATATACTTAATGGGGGAGGCAGTATGATGAAGAAGGAGAAGAATCCATTTTCACCCGGGGACTGTGAACACCAAAACACGCTTTGAAATGATGCTTACTCTCAGGGTCTCCACGTACATCTAGTGCTTAGTTTTGGAGTTAATTAGGCAGGACCTGATCTTGGGAAATGGCACTGTTGCTGTGAGAGCAAGGCAACAAGCACTGACATGCAGATAACTGAGCCATGTCTCCGGGCACTTCATTGCCGCTCTCATGGGTTCTGCATTCAGAATGTGATGGTTTCAGCTTGGATGCTGCTGCTGAAATCACGTCCTGCATGGATAGTCTGGCTGTTTATCAAGTGCGACCTGTTTATCTCCCTGCCTGTGCCCCTGGACCGCTGTCAGCCTTCCCTCCTTGTCTTCTGCACCTTTTCTCAATCCATTATTCTGCGCATGCACAACCCTTGCAGTCTGTTTTTTCTTCCACTCCCCTTGGCACAGGTCTTCCCTTCTCCCCAAGGTAAGCTTGCATGCCTGCTCCCCTTCCCTACTGTAACCTTGGGAGGTCACATTGCTTTTCCCCTCCTCAACCCGCTGGGGTCCAGCTCTGCTGAGGCCAGCTCAGCAGCAATCATGAGTCCCATCATGTTGGGGCTTTTGTTTGTAAACATGATAATTTCACACATTCGGTGCCAAAATCCTGTAGCCAAAAGGCTGCCTGGCCCCTCGCATCCAGGCAGACAGCAGTTCCCTGTAATAGGACTTCACGCTGAGGGCATGTTTCATGCAGATGCCTATTACTGCCTCCTCCTAATAGCAGTTTTGTTTCTGCTAATTGTGTGCTCCTCCTTGCTGCGAGCAATGCTGGAGTGCTTACATCCCCCTGTCTTGAAAGCCATGGGCAATGAAAGAGAAGACTCCAAGTTTCTCAGCTTTAAGTGGCTTCTTGGTAACCTGAGGCTTTCTTTGAGGTGTGCCAGTTAGTGACCCCACTGTGTGGCTTGAAGGTGCCTGCTTCAGGTTTTTCACTCTACCTCTACCAGGCAACATCCCTGTCTCATGCCCATACAATTTGCTTTAAGGATCTAGTTTCTGTATCCAGTTATCAGGTCCTTGGAAGGACTGGCATATGTATGTGTATCATACATACCTCATCCTGTATTTTTAAATGCATACATGTGTGTATATAGCAGTTCTCCTTGCCTATGCAGTTATTCTGTGGCATCCTACAAGGTTGTCTAAGTGAAGTAGGTCTCAGAAACGACACCAAAGCAGCTGGTTAATGCTAATGCAATAACATCACCTAGAGGACCAGCAAGAGGAGTGAGAACTGAGTAAGGGAAGAGAAGCCAAAGACTGATAGGAGAATGTCTTGGGGGAGATGTGACTCCCATATGGCTATGGTTGCAACTGCATGGTAGGATTCAGCATCATGCTTGGACTGCCTGGTGCTAACATGGGAGCAAGATAGGTCAGGCATTGACTGTGTACCTTCTTCCATCTTTATTGCTGCTGGGCAGAGAGGATTGCATGAATGCTAGCTCCCCTGTGTAAAGACAGGAGATGTGCAGGAAACCCCTGAGCTAGGACTACACACAGAGCTAGAACCCTTGAAGGCAATGAGGTGACAGGTATTGGGGTTTATTTTAAGCCATTATTTTGCATGTGTATAAGGTGTTAATGTTTACACAAGGCTGTTTTCTAAAGTATCAAAATGTAAAGTTCTGTGCAAATGCTCAGTGGAAGAAAGGGAGCATGCAGTACATACAACATGATGCCTGCAAAAGCTCTGTGGTCCAGGAGATCTTGCTTCTGCGATTCTAATGTTTCATCCCATTCCCCTTCCATTGTCCTTCCTGTTCTTGCTTTTTTTTTCTTCTTAATAATAGCTGAATTAGATGTATGGTAGAGTGGAGTTGTTCAGAAGTATCTGTGGGATTTGGAAACACAAGTTCAATTGAAAACCAGTGGGCCTTGGGCCCTGAATTCCATTAGGGAATTTGCAAGTAGTTTGATGAGCTAAAACTGGGACAGAAGCAATACAGCCACTAGAGAGGTTGGATTTGTCGCTGCTCTGGGTTTTTGTGCTTTGTATGATTTGAAGTAAAGAGTGGCGTTCTGCCGTACCAGAGACAAAACCACTCTTCTGTTGTTTGTTTTTTTTTTTTCCAGGCGATGTGGCTATAGCAAGGCTAAACAAGATCCAGAAGAAGAAAAGATGCATTTCCATAATGGCCACAGTGAGTAAAGAGCATTTGGCTAGTCCTTATATGTGCCCAGTTATTCACACCTGTACATTTGCAGCAGATCTCTCTAGTGAGCCATTTTGTTCTGTTCCTCTGTCTTTGCTGTGTGACCCACAGCACATAACAACTCTACATTTTTGTGTCTGGATGCATCAGTCCAGAATACCTATTTGAAACCCTTGCTGCACCCCAGCCAGCCCTGAGGACCAAGCCCACAGCTGCTTTTTGCCTTAGATCCCTCTGCAGAGATGTGAGGAGTAATGACTAATTTCTTGCTCCTAGGAAGCTTTCAGATGTGCTGTGTTAATGCCCTTATATACAAAAAACCTTTGCAGTGATGCTAGGCAGTACATCTCACAGTTACTATCAGTCCTTCTGTACATCCAAAGCCAGTGTTTGAAAAGCCTGCCTTTGTGAAGTGCTGTGGGATCTGGGGATGGTTAACAGCGAGGTGCCTTTTGGGGTGAAAAACGCAAACGCATCTCGAGTGAAAGTCAAATTTCCATTAGTGCTATGTAATGAAGGCAGCAGGAAGCAAATCAATTAAGAGCCACAGTGTAATGTAGCTGTCTGATTAGACTGATGAGCAGTTCTTCATATGAGTAGCCTTAATGATTGTCAAAACAAACTTATTATATGGATAATGAAAATACTTTTTCCCCTCTCAAGTCCTGGAGAAAAAGCCTGCTATTGATTGCATTTATACTGGTACAACCCACAGGCTTTGTACTGCAAATATTCAGTTCATTTACATCTCAGTAACTCCATCTGAAATAATGTGGCCGATTGATTACCTAATATGTGACTGGTAGGGCATAATTTATTGCAGCTTTCCATCCACCCCCATCTATCCAACTTGCTTTGCAAGTTGTTCCCTTAACTTTTTGTTCCCTTTTGCTTTTTGTGTGTTTCCTCCTGGTGTACCCTTTCCAGATCCAGAAAGGTATCCTTTTGCATCAGACCCCAGACCAACCCATTATGCAGCACCGAGAGGGATTTTTAGCTGCACATTGTGCCAGCTGAGAACTATCATGGGCTTTTCTAAATACAATAAAGTTGCATGTATGTCACATATAAACTAAATGTCGTTTTCCAAGAATGATATTCATTTTTCCCATAGAAATAGTTTTTCCTGCTGCAAAACTCCAGCAAAGCAAAGTACAAGGGACAGGAGTGTGTATTGTGTATCTTCTGTCATGCCTTATGCCATTAATGCTTTTAATTTGTGTTTGTAGTAAAGCTGCCTGGAGTAAGGACCTACATTGACCCCCACACCTATGAGGACCCTAATCAAGCCGTCCATGAGTTTGCTAAGGAAATTGAAGCTTCGTGCATAACCATTGAAAGAGTTATTGGAGCTGGTATGGAAATGCATTTCATGACCCTTAGCAGTGAGGGCTGACTTTCTTAACACGAGAGATCTGGGAAGGACCGTGAAATATTTGTGCTGTTAGATACCCTGAAAGTGATGGGGAGCATTTTCCAGCTGATGGTTGGGACAAACCTGTCATTGTCTGTGGTTTTGAAATTCAGGGACAGAATTGAAAACAGAAGAAAATGGTCACATTTGGACCAAACCGAGTTATTTCGATGGATACTAAGGGAAATAAGTCACTTAATTTTCAGATTCTTTTCACCATTTTAATATTTTTCTTCTCCTTCATTAAGGTCAGTCTCAAAGCTAAACTTAAGAATAAGAAGTCATGTGGGAGAGGAAAAAAGCACAAACCAAAGTCCAAAGCTTTTAACTTCCTTGGTTAAAAGAAGAAACTCCCATTTTTTTTCCAAATAAACTGTTGGTTTGGACTTGCATCCAACCTTAGGAATATTTTCTATCCTCTGAAATTGTGTTTTTGGAGGTAATTTACTGTTCACCAGAAAAAAAGAAAAAATAATCCATTTTTAAAAATGGTGGTCATAAAATCTGAAAGAGTTTATAGTCTATAAAAATATATATTACTGTGAAAGGCTAACAGCATTCCATCTATTTAACTTACCAAAGGAAAGTTAAGAAGCAAGTGGCTTGTCTTTTACAGTTATCTACACAGGGCGATGATATAGGATGTGACAGGACTCTTTCATCTAGTAGACAAAAACATGAAATGGGGAAAAAGCTCAATGGAATATAGAGCATAGCTCTTTAAATATAGGAAAATTGCATTTTTCTTTCAAGTTTTCTTGTGCTTACGAATCACTTGGTTTGTGGTACACTGCCTATTTGAGATGGTGATCCCTGTGATGTTCAGCTTCCCACAGCCATGAATGCAGAACAGCCCTGTGTGCTTTTGATCAGCTATCTATAGGGGCTGGGCTGCATACTGTAGATGAACATGCGCTGTGCATTCCTTTGACGTGTTGTGATCCCATTCTTTCTGATTTTTCTCTGAAGGTGAATTTGGGGAAGTCTGCAGTGGGCGGCTGAAGCTGCAGGGAAAGCGTGAGTTTCCGGTGGCTATCAAAACCCTGAAGGTGGGCTACACAGAGAAACAGAGGCGAGATTTCTTGGGAGAAGCAAGCATCATGGGGCAGTTCGACCACCCCAACATCATCCACCTTGAAGGTGTTGTCACAAAAAGTAGGTACAAGTTGCTGTGGACCGCTCTGCCTTGAACTTTGGCTGATAGGAGAGGTGGTTAGTGGAGGAGGACTTGGAAACTTGCATGTTGACTACATGTTTCATAATTTCAGCGAACTCCCCTTGCCTGAAATATCACGCTTTGTAGGTCCACCCAGGAACAGGTTCCTGCCACGACCACAGGTTCCCCAACATGGTAAAGGGGATTTGTGCCCAAAGGATTCTTCCAACTAGAATGGATAGATAATGGCTAAAAAAATAAAAAACATTAACTCCCTTTGCAAACTGCCTCACCTAGGCATAATAGGCATGGGCTAAGAGAATACCCCTCTTCAAAGGACCAAAATTAAATGAGACAGAAATAGGAGATGATATGCCTGGCCAGGCTCAGGCAGTGGGTGGGTGATGGAGATGGCAGTAAGCCTGGGACGTCTGAATGCCAGTGGTGTGTGCTGCCTGGCTTCTGCCTTGCAAATAGTTCAGCAGCACCTAACACCTGCAAAATGGGAGAGCATTTTGAACACAATGACACCGAGCAACCCACTACGTTTTTCAAGCAGGCTCGCTTCTTATTCCTGCTTTTATTTGTTTACTTTTGAAGCCACATGAGCCTCAGGCTTAGCAAAGGTGTGCCAAGAAGTAGGAAGTGATTTTCCTGGCAGGGAAATGGGGAGGATTTTGCTACCAAGAAAAAAAAAAAAAAAGGAAAAAAAAAAAAAAAAGCACAGCCCCTGATCATTTCCACCCATCATCTTTTGAGAAATCACTTGTCCTGGTTCACCAGGCACAGACCCATGGGCCAGCCATGCAGGCAGGCCATGAGTAGCCCCGAGTCAGCTGAGAGATCCAATGAAGGCAGCTGACTCACAGGTGTATCCCATACCACCTCATCATGCTCATTATAAAAGGAGAGAGCTCACTAAGGGTGGAGTTCCTTTCTTTGGGGCTCCTCCCTTCTGGTCTTCTGTTCCTGCTGTCAACATTGAGGACTAGGCTGAGTAGAACCTTCTAAACTTTATGTTGATTGTTGTTTCAGTTTGTTATTCTATTAAATCTGTTTCTACTTCAACTCATGGGCCTTCTGCCTTTCTTCCTGGATTCTCTTTCCCAACTGGGGAGGGAGCATTGGGTGATAGACTAACTGCTACAGTTTAGCCCTGAGTATTGGCTAAACGTAGACACCACTGAAGCAAAGTCTACAGGAGGGTAGTGCTGAGCCTTGTGATCACTCACATGGGATGTAAGCGAGGAGAGAAGTTAGCTGAAGTTTTGCTTTCCAGAAGCAGGGCAGAAGAATGGGAGTGTAGTTGCAGATGACAGGACTGTGTAAAACCACAAGTAAGCTCCCTCTGGGATCTGCTAGTGATGCCCATGGTAATAGCTGTCCTGGTGCTGGCATATAGCTTATGAGATGGGTTGAGGGCTTGAGGAAAATGTGAAATAGCTGGCAAAACATCCTAGCACAAGAGTTATTGAAGTCTGACTGTTCAGTTAGCAGAATAACCTTCCATAACTTTCCTAGCCCAGTTCTAGAAACTACTGTATGCACTAAAGATAAGTGCAGAGGAAGGGATGGCACATCTGAGTGTGTCCAGTCCAAGCCTCTCTGTTTGTTGGTGCTGTGCAAAGGCTATGGGAAGTGTGTAGAGGTGTTGTTACTCTTCCATTTTAAAGCCTTGAAGGATCTACATTATTTGTGTCTAGGATTTATTTTTTTTTAATTGAAAATAGCTATGCCTTTACTTTAAGATATATTTTAAGTGTTTTGGGAAGTTTTTGCTAGCTGAAGAAGCACCAGCTTCACAAGTGTGAATGGCTGTCTCCCCTCTTGTCTTCATGATTGGTAATGTCAGAGCTTAGCTACTACCATTCAAATGACAGCGTTTGGGGCCATGTGTCTGCTGTTAGTACCATTTCTTTTTCAGAGCTGCAATAGAGAAGGTACAGAGACACTAGCTGTTTCTCCTGTACATATCCTTATGACCTACATGAAATCAATGCTGTTTTGAAATCAACAGCCTTTTCTTGCATTTTTCCTTGAAATTGCATTTCCTAAAACTTTTAAGAATATAAAAAAATAAAATAACCCAGATAGGTTTCTCCCAGAATTGAATAGATACCAAAATCTCTTGGGATCACCTCGTGTATTAAGGGATCACCCTTAATACATAAAAGCTCCCATTTCTAGCCCTGCAGGGATGTGGGATATTGGGCAGGAAGTGAGTGACAATTATACATCCATAAAAGCTGCTGCTGACACAGGGTTGAGTCTTTCTGGCTGCAAGGGCCTCAGGGGATGGGTGGGAATCCCACTTTTAGAGAGGATGTGCCTCCCCAGTGAGCTGCCTTTTATAAAAGTGGCTATCTGCTCCAAAGGCCATGGAAACGCTGGGAGCTTTGCTTCTAAATTGAACTTGGAATGACTGGAGTTTGGATGCAGGGGGGTACATGCACCCTGAGCTCCTCACTAGTTCAGTAAATGCTTGTTTACTGCACTCAAAATTTTTTTTCCATTGAGCATCTGGAGCATCTTCCCAGCTTTTTTCTTTTCTTTGAAATAGTCAAAAAAACCCTTTATGAATCCTAAGCTATGCTGCTATCTCAAAGTATTGTTTAGCTTCTTTTTCCCTTCAGTGTTTGAGTCATTGGCCTATCATAGATTCAGATCTTTAGGATAAAATGTCTTTGCTGCATCGTCATATATTTTGGAAGTAAATTAAGATGAATTGAATTAGGCCATTTTTGGCCTAAATGAGAATATCCATGCAGGGGCTTAATACCATTTAACTAATCTAGTTCAAATGCACACCTTAGTTAATTTGGATTAATCATCTTCATTGTCGCTGTGTAGACAAGCCCTTAGTTATTTCTGATTTACAAAGGTAATGACAGTCCTGTTTTCATTCACATCCATTTGGTTGGGATGATGGTGTGCACATTGCATTAATACACTGACATGAATGGCATCTATGCACTTTATGGCCCCATAATGCCGGTGGGCAGTAGCCCTGCTGACATGGAGAATTGGCCCAGCACTTTAGAAGGGCTGATGTTTACTTTTAGTTTACTTTGTTGAAAGTTACTCTATTTGTGTCTTTACGTCCATCCTTGGATATAGGACTAATTTGTTTCACAAGTACTGTCAACCTGCAGCAGTCAGATAATGAAGCATAAGTGCCAGAAACTTTATTTTCTTTTCTCTGATGGCAACCAAAGGCAGGAATTGAAAGGAGGTCCCGCAGGGTGGTGGTGTAATGAGATGCCAGTCTTGCTGCAAGGCAAGGACCCCATGCTATGGCCAGGGTTTAGTGTTTAAAAACAAAAAAAAAAAATTAAAAATGGAGATATACGTGGGATTTTCCTTCCCTGTGTAGCCACTGACATATTTGCCAACCTATAGCAACATCACCCAAGATCTCTTCTCCCTCCTGCATGCAGCCCATGTTGTGTGTAGACAGATGGCTGTCATACTTGAGGATGGGGCCTATTGTTTTGTCTGGGACTCAATGATATTTTTCATGACCCCAAGGTGCATTTCCTATATCAAAAGTAATACTTTTGGCAAGCTTTGAGCTCAGGCAGTAGATGTGATATTAACTTAAAAGAATTGAAGTAGTGAAGGTCTGTCACACTACAAAGGTAGTATCTGCACAACAATAAGTGTTTTGATTGACAAGGTCACAATTACCTTTATTATGTAGATAATTAAGCAGTAAATTGGGCCAACAGTTAAGGTAACGGGAAAGCGGGAAGATTAAGATCAATCTAAATGGCAGAACATGCGCCTGTATTTAGGAGCATTTACCTTCATGCACATGTTATGACACACAGCAGCTCTCGTTGATCATTTCTATGAAAGACAGTTTTAATGCGCTTTACAAATAATTGACAGCTCCTCTTTTGTCTGTGCTTCATGCTAGCTAATGGAAATTGATTTAAATAAAAAACAATTTGCATGTTCTTATAAGATTTCATTGAATTTACAAGAGCTGGAGCACACCACATTAATTATTGCTATGTCATTGTGGCAAGCTAGCGAGAAATTAGATATAAAAACTGAGCAAAAACTATATATAATTACCATTAAAATGACTCGGGCATGAAAATTAATCAAATGGATTTGGAAAAACATTATTATTCCTGTCAAGAATAGGCAACTAGGTCTTTTGTTAAGAACTTTTATTTTGATTTCCACTCACACTCATTCCATGCTTAACTCACTTTTGTTCTGCAGCATAAATATTTCTTTTCCTGCTTCCAGATGTGTTTGCAAGGGTAGTCACATGGAACTACTTGAATTACAAGGGATGTAATTCCACCCTTTCCTGGTCTTGGTTTTGGTGGCTACCAAGCTCAGACAGATACTTCAGATCATCCTGGTTGCTCCTGTTGGGCTCCCATTTTTACTTCAGGGTGCTGAAGCTACAGGGAAGAGTCCAAAGAAGTCACTGTGTGCAATTTGGCCTCTGTGAGCTTTCAGCTTGTTCACAGAGACAAGGAGAAGATTGTGCATAGGTTGCCTGGGTTCAGCTTGCAACCTCGTTCTCAAACATCATCTAAACACTCTAGGGCTTGGTACCCTACCCATGATATGGGATCACTTTTTCATCCCCTCCTCAGTTCCCCTATTTCTACATATATTCTGGCAAAACCTATTGTCACCCTGCTGGGACAGCAGTGTATTGGTGCAGATTTACTGTTGCATGGCTGTATATTCACATTCAGAAACATTAAGAAAAGATTTTATTATTGTTTATGTGTTTTAAATAAATTGCTAACAAACTCATGCACTTTTTTTCCAGGCAAACCAGTAATGATAGTGACTGAATACATGGAGAATGGTTCTCTGGATACATTTTTAAAGGTAATACTTAGATCCTTCTTCCAGAGGGACCTTGGTTAAAGTTTGGGGTCTTTGCAGATGGTTAATATCAATGAAAATGTTTTCTGGATGTTGGTCCAGCTGTGGATGCTGTCCAGAGGCAGGAGTAGCTCAGTTGTCTGCTTGATCTATATTTATACAGCATCATGAAGGACCTGATTCATGCATTAATACAAACAGGTAAAAATAAATTGGAGAATATTATGTTTATTTTAGAAGGCAGTCTACTGCATAGAAATTATTAACTTACTCTGCGAAATTTGATGTGTTTTGAGGACACATCCACACTGCATCATGTCAAACCCTAGACTTGTCAGAGTGTTTCCATGAAACTTAAGAGCTAAAGAAGGGCAAATAGGGAAAGTGGTTAGAAATGTGGTGAGGCAACACGGGGAAGGGCCCCTACTCCCAGATATTCACACATGGACCTCTGCAGGTAGGATTTCCATCAACTTGGTGCCATTCAGTTGGCTGACTCAGATACAGCCCACCCTGATGCCTTTATACACATAACTACATGTGTTCACTCCCAGTCGCAGCCTCTATCAGTCACAGTGGAAATAGCTCACTCCTTGATCTCCAGTTAAAAGAACTACATTTCTTTAGCTTTGTCTCTAGAGATCCTAATCCAAACAGTGAAACTTTGAAAAGCTTTGTGGTCAGAGCATGAGAGTAATGAATTATTAATTTCCCATTTTTTTTTTCCGTGGAGACTTGCCTTTGCATTTTTATTCATGCACACACAGTGCTGAGGGTGCAGAGACTCTCAACTGATCCAGTGTCGCCTTCCTTTTGCAGAAGAACGATGGGCAGTTCACGGTCATTCAGCTGGTTGGGATGCTGCGAGGCATCGCATCAGGAATGAAGTACCTGTCTGACATGGGTTATGTACACAGAGATCTGGCTGCCAGGAATATCCTAATCAACAGCAACTTAGTCTGCAAGGTGTCAGACTTTGGCCTCTCCAGAGTCCTAGAAGATGACCCTGAAGCAGCATACACAACCAGGGTGAGTTATGAGGATCCCAAGCTGATTGAGCTCAAGAAAAATTTATTCCCTGCCACATTTTGGTGTTCAGACTCTAGCAAAGAGGTTTCTACAAATATATGCCTCTAAACTGTGCACAGGGCTTTGGCCATGTGTTAGCAGTTAACAGATTAATTTTGTAAAAGTCAAACTTTGTAGTGGAGATGGCCAAATAAGACAGAACTTAACTAATAACTTTTAAGTTCATATTGGGCACCTAAGTCAAATAGCGAATTTTGCAGAAGTGCTGTACTTCCAGCTCTATTGTGTCCTCTTGGTTGAATATCAAAGGGACGAAAGAGCAAGAGCAAATGCTTTGCTTAGGCACCCATGAAGAGATTGAAGCCATGGTCTTCTGGTCAATTTCACTCTTTTAAAACATTGGTAAGCATGTAATGCCCATTGCAAATGATGTACATTGCCCTCAACATTACCCTGTTGAGGGTAATTTTCCCCAACCTGAGAAAGAGCTGCTCCAGCCTCAGTGCTCTGCCCCTTTCCATCCTCGATCCATCCTTTCAGGGCACCAGCCCACCCATCCCAGTGCGAGGCCACATGGCCCCAGTGCTGCAGAGACGATGTGTATAGGACCCATCCTCAGCATCACAAGTTTGGAGAGAGCCTGCAATATTCATGCCAGTGATCGGCACGCCAGGACGTGTCCTATTTGTGTATTTTTCTAAGGGTATTTTTTTATGGATGGTGGGAGCTCTATGGGTCACATTCCCAGTTCCTGCAGAGATCTGGGAAAGGCCTTTCAGCTCTTGGCAGACATGACCCCACAACAGGACTCTGTGCACGGCTGGACTGGAGCCTCCCTGCAGGCTGGAGGGCTCTTGGCCAGCCCTGTTGTGGCTGCAATGTGCTGCCATGTGCTAATTGGCACTGCTGAGAACCTGGCCTCTCACTTAAGGCATGGGCTGATAATCCTGTGAATGAATAATTATTGGAAGAAGGGACTTTTTAAAATTTGACTTGAAAATGTATTCCATATTCTACTTTTTTTCCAGTAAGAAATGCTGTTAGGGGGCATTCAGGGAGACCTTCCAACATTTAGCTCCACACTGAGAGGAAGGGACTTCACAGTAAAATATATTTTGATATATATCAAGGATGTTAACTCTTTAAACACAGTTAGAAACGTATTCCTTAATTCAAACTCCTCTTTCCCTCCTCTCTTCCTTCTCAGCGCTGGTCTGAAGTTTCGTTTCTAAAATGGTAGAAACGGGAAAAGGAAACAGCAAAGCACATTTGACAGCTGTAGCATCATTTTCAGTCCCACAGCAGAAGCTAAGCAGGCTGGTCTTTGCACACATAGGTTTCTGTGCCTGCTACGCAGATCTCTCTGCAGGATCAGGACTGTGTTTAAAAAAAAAAAAAAAACAAAAAAAACCCAAACAAAAAGGCAAAAAAAGGCATTACTTCCACAGCAATTTGCATGAAGCCCTCGTTAGATCAAAGTCTTCCTCTGCTTCAGAGCTGTCTGTTCCTCCCCTGCTCACTCTCAGAAACGGAGGAACAGTATTCCTCTACCAACCTATGCAACATAATTGAGATGTTGATCCTATACATGTCCCAGCATTCAAACAGCATTCAAACAACAAACCTTCAGGACAGCCAATTAGCAGGCAGCCTACAAATGCTTATGGGATGAGATAATGTGGAAAGGGGCCCCATGCTGTCAAACAGATTTACTTTAAAATTCGATGTCTCTTTCCAGAGAGAAAATAACATCCCTCATCCCTCTAAGAAGTGCTGTTTCATCCTCTTTTGCATGTTCTCTGCCCTCCTATGCAATCTGGTGTGGGTTTTTTTTTGTTTTGGTTTGGTTTGGTTTTTTCCTTTTCATTTCCTTCTAGGGAGGGAAGATCCCCATCCGATGGACAGCACCTGAAGCGATCGCCTTTCGCAAATTCACATCGGCCAGTGATGTCTGGAGCTATGGCATTGTGATGTGGGAGGTGATGTCCTACGGCGAGAGACCTTACTGGGAAATGACAAACCAAGACGTAAGCACATGCAAGAACTGCTGTGTGATGGGACTTGGAGGGCTCAGCATTCATTCTGCAATCAGAAAGGCAGGATGGGGACAAGAGGAGGAGAGCCGCTGAAAAAATGGCTTTGCTTCCCCATGCTAGACAAAAATGATCCTCCCGTTTGATGCTCTTTTTTTTTTGCAGCAGCAGCAGCCCAGAACAGGCTGTGCGCAGAGGGAATTGTGTCTGCACAGAGGCAAGCCTGCTTCCCCCAGCAGAGTGCTGGAGCTTCACTAATGCTGTTAGAGCTGGAGCCTGTCCCTACTCTGCTTAATGACAAAGGTCTGCCAGGGGATAGATGCTGATAACTGGCAGCATCTCAATTGTGTGTTCAAACCCCTGCTGTCACGTAAAGCAGAAACTCTAGAGAGTCATGGTAAGGGCTTTGTTTCCCTGCATAAAAGCTTAGTGATTTGATCTAGTGACAGCAGTCCAGAGAGCTGTGTTTCAGTTGCCCTTGCATTGCTGATCTCAAGAGCGTAGCTTTGCTCCTGTTGGGAACATCTTGTAAGTCTGTGCTAGTGCAAGCTCTCATGGTTCGTTTGTACAACACCTTTTGAGTTGTGTCCCTTTGCTCCTAGGCCCCAGTGCACCCTTGAGCCTCTGACCTCAAGGCCACCCTCTGAAGCATCTCCAAACAGGGAGATGCCTGGGGACACTGACCCCTTCTGCATCTCTGATCTCAGCCTGTGTAAGGATCTCTTAGAATCACAGAATCATCTAGGTTGGAAAAGACCTTGAAGATCATAGAGTCCAACCATCAACCTAACACTGACAGTCCTCAACTACACCACATCCCTGAGCACTATGTGAACACAACTCTTAAACACCTTCAGGGATGGGGACTCCACCACTGCCCTCAGCAGCCCGTTCCAATGTCTGACAACCCGTTCTGTGAAGAAATTCTTCCCAATATCCAGTCTAAACCTCCCCTGGTGCAACTTGAGGCCATTATCCCTTGTCCTATTGCATGTTACTTGGTTAAAGAGACTCATCCCCACCTCTCTACAACCTCCTTTCAGGCAGTTGTAGAGGGTGATGGAGTCTGCCCTCAGCCTCTTCTCCAGACTAAACAACCCCAGTTCCCTCAGCTGCTCCTCATAAGACTTGTGCTCCAGACCCTTCACCAGCTTTGTTGCCCTTCTCTGGACACCCTCAAGTATTTCAATGTCCTTTTTGTACTGAGAGGCCCAAAACTGAACACAGTATTTGAGGTGCGGCCTCACAAGTGCTGAGTATAGGGGTAAGATCACTTCCTTGCTCCTGCTCTCCATGCTATTTCTTATACAAGCCAGGATTCCATTGGCCGCCTTGGCCACTTGGGCACACTGCTGGCTCATGTTCAGCCAGCTGTCAATCAATACCCTCAGGTCCCTCTCTGCGAGGCAGCTTTCCAGCCACTCCTCCCCAAGCCTGTAGCGCTGCTGGGGGTTGTTGTGGCCGAAGTGCAGAACCCAAAATTTGGCCTTATTGAACTCATACAGTTAGCCTCAGACCATCAATCCAGCCTGTCCAGATCTCTGTGTAAAGCCTCCCTACCCTGAAGCAGATCAACACTCCCATCCAACTTGGTGTCGTCTGCAAACTTACTGAGGTTGCACTTGATCCTCTCATCCAGATGATTGATAAAGACATTAAACAAGACCAGCCCCAGCACTGAGCCCCGTTGAACACCACTTGTGACTGGCCTCCAGCTGGATTTAACTCCATTCACCACAACTCTCTGGACCCAGCCAGCCAGTTCTTAACCCAGCAAAGAGTGCACCTGTCTAAGCCATGAGCTGCCAGCTTCTCTAGGAGAATGGTGTGGGAAACAGAGTCAAAGGCTTTACTAAAGTCCAGGTAAACAACATCCACAGCCTTCCCCTCATCCACTAAGTGGATCACCCTGTCATAGGAGGAGATCAGGTTTGTCAAACAGGACCTGCCCTTCATAAACCCACGCTGGCTGGGCCTGATCCCCCGGCTGTCTTGCACATGCCATGTGTTCACACTCAAGACGATCTGCTCCATAACCTTCCCAGGTACCAAGGTCAGGCTGACAGGCCTGTAGTTCCCTGGATCCTCCTTCTGGCCCTTCTTGTAGATGGGTGTCACATTGGCAAGCCTCCAGTCATCTGGGACCTCCTCTGTTGACCAAGACTGCTGGTAAATGACGGAAAGTGGCTTGGCAAGCTCTTCTGCCAGCTCCCTCAGTACTCTTGGGTGGATCCCATCTGGCCCCATAGACTTGTGAGGGTCTAGGTGGTATAGCAGGTCTGGATTATGGGGGTTTACTCTGCTCCTCATCCTTGTCTTCCAGCTCAGGAGGCTGAGTACCCTGAGGATAACTAGTCTAACCGTGAAAGACTGAGGCAAAGAAGGCATTTAGTACCTCAGCCTTATTCTCATCCTCTTGATCCTACTGTAGGGCTGCCTCCTACCCTGAGCTCACTATAAACATCTGTCCTTGTCTAAGGCTAAAAAAATTTAAGTCTGTAGTTGCCAGATTGTCTAGGCCCCTCCTTCCTCTTCACATCTCTGAGAATCATGATGTGTGGAGGTCTCTGAGGATGCCAGCTAGTGCAGGAGGTCAGGGTCACCATCAGGCACACAGGGCCCCCAAAGCAACTATGATGGTGGGGTAAATGCACCACTGTGCATCTGGCAGAGCTGCTCCTGATCTCTCCCACTCCCATCTCTGCAGCCCTGCTACCTGAGGAGGTGCTGCTGCCAGCTGGGCAAAGCAAGCAGGTCCTTGCTCCGCCATGGGTTTCCTCTGATCACAACACCTGATGTTTCATCCTTTTCTGAGCAGCATTCCTGTCCTTGTGACTTTCTGCCATTTTACTGGCAACAAAAGTTCTGGCTGAGCCTTGTTTCTTCTGTGTTTTGTTTGTGGGCCTTCGCCATCAGTGGATGTTACTACCTGTCATGCCGAGCTGCTGTCTCATCTCACTTCAAGTCCAGGTACAGAAATGAGCAGTACCTTTGAGAGGGTCGTAATGTGCTTCTTGCCAGGGAGATGAGAGCGTTGTTTGGCATGAATGCCCCACTGCTTCTGCATTGCTGAGGCTGTCACATTTGCAGGGAGTTTGGTAACACAGCATATATCTATACAGGGATTTATCTCAATCAAATACAGAGACTTTCTTCTGTATCCTGTGCAGAGAATGCAGCAATTGAGAGCCAAGCTTTTTCAGTCATACTGAGCACTGTAACAATCTTTAATGCTAATGCACCGGCATAGCACAGATGTTGTTCAGTAAATGCCAGGCTAAGATTCAGGCTGGTGCCAGTGAAATAACACTCCATGGCCAGGGGAGTCCCTTGTCTGGATCATAACACTATGAACACTTTGCAGAACTGTTCTAAAAAGCCCAAATGACTCCATACACTGTAGGGCACAGGGTGAATTTCACACTTGCCTGAGAAGCAGGAGGTGGGGGACTGGTTTCCTTAGCAGCAGAGAGCAGAGGACTGGTGAGATCTTTATAAGCATCAGTTCCTGCTCAGGCTTTGCTTGGTTTACCTCTCTGCCTATGTATAGGTGGCAAGTGCCTGGAAACTTATATCAGTGTTGCGGCATGTTTCTGATGTGACTTATGCCTTCCTCCTTCATCTTATGAAGGCCTCCTCTTCTTTCCCCCCTGCTTGTGTGGGCAGAAGAATCAGTGATGTTAGATACAGCGTTGACTTTCGTGTGGAGGATCAGGGGGTTCTGCTCACATGAATTTCAGACTCCATTGCACAAGAGTTTCTTGTTGCATGGCTTGTAATTAAAGTATATCGTTTGCAAGCACAGTCAATGATGAGCAAAATAATTCTCACCATGTTACAGATGAATTGCTTTAAAGGAAGTGCAGTGCTCTAGGGCAGACAGCATTGTAACTACAAAGGCTACAAAGCACATTTTAAAAGTCATGCTGGTTTCTGGATGGCCTTCTAAAAATACGCTTTTACTTGATGACAAGATAAGGCTTCAATGCAGGAATTGAGAAGAATTTTGTGGCCTGTGTTACACAGGTTGCTAAGTTAAAGCTGCTAACCTGTGCTAAGCTAACACTGCTAAATAATCACAGTGGTTGCTTTTTAGTCTTCAGACAGGTGGTTTTATGAAAACACAGGACTCAAAGTGTTACTTTGGTTTACTATCTACCTATTACTAGACTATCCCAAGTCATCCTCTCCTAAACGTGCAGTTCAGTCACCCCAATCCGTAAGTGAGTAATGCTTGTCCAGAAGAGGAACAGGGACAAAAATGCCTCCTTATAGGTGCAAATTCTAGCTCTTCAAGTCTTACAAAACAGTACACACCAATGAATGGAACAGTGAGTGTGCCATTTTCTTATTTTCACGGAATCACAGAATCATGAAATTTTCAGAGCTGGAAGGGACCTCTAGAGATCATCTAGTCCAACTCCCCTGCCTAAAAGCAGGATCCCCTAGAGCACATTGCTCAGGACTGCATCCAGGCGAGTCTTGAAAATCTCCAGAGAAGGAGACTCTATTCTTTTGCTCCTCTTATTGTCAGACCCTCAAGGCACCTTCAGATGCAAGAGAGTATTTCAGCATCCTAGCTCCTCACAGGATTTTGATACCATTTACATTGTATCACCAGAACAAATGACATCCTGTAAATTGAGTTAACGCTATTGATTGTGATGTTACTGCCAGGAATATCAAGCACACATAACCCCATTGCACATGTAGTTCAGATATTCTGAGCTGGTGCCAGATGGTCTGCTCCCCATCTTGCTACTGTTTTCGTTCTGTTACAGCTGGAGGATGATCTGTTACTGTCATAAATACAGATGTGGACACAGCAAATAATGTTCTGTGTCTGTGCCACACTAAGGCTTTTTTTATAGGACAGCTGCAAATTTGCTATCAGGGACCAGCTGAAAAGCATGATTTGAAATTGCAGATAGCATTGCATGGTGGGTCTGGTTTTTGACGCTGTGAGCAAAAGCCAGGCCATAGAAAAGATGGATTTGCAAGCACAGGTTGGGTGGAGAGCAGTGCAACTGCTCTACCAACAGATGATATCTTAGATGGATGCAAAAGGACTGCAGGTCTTGTGGGCCGGATCTTCAGACATGCTTGCTAGCCTTGGAGAAGATAACAAAGCCTCACCTAACTTCTTCTCTACTATGTACATCCTTAGGGAGTTTGAGGTTCCCGTTAATGCTGCTCAGCCAGCCCGACTCATTCCTGGGACTCTTCCACTTGGCAAAAAGCCTTGTGGTGGAGGGCTATTTGAACGCAATCCACGCAGTCCTGCACTTCTGAGCCATCTGAAAGGCAATGCCAGCCTGACGTGGCTTTTCCTGTACTGCTCATATAGGGACTAAAGATTAAGAAAACAACTTCTGTGCTAACCACAGAGCCTTCTCTTTAAACACAGGATGTTTTCAAATTGTGAGATGGTGCCTAGAACGAAAGGCAGCTGAGGCAGTCCATGGAGTCCAACAGTGAAGCGCTGTGGTTTTCCACATAGCAAATAGCTGCTTCCATCTCCTTTTGGCCAAGGAGTCTTGGGAGTAGAGAGTGTGAAGATGGGCTGCCTGGACTCTCTTGGCATGGTCACAGACCCTTGTGGCTTTAAATACAAGCTATGTTCTCCTGAAAATTGTAATGGTTCAAAATGGGAACTGCTGGGCTTGGAGCCCTGCTGTAAATCTGCCCCAAACTGGGGAAAACAAGTTGTGTTCTTCAATTCTGCCCTCGTTTATTCATTTCTGCTTTGAAAGAGGGTAGGCAGCACATGTGCATAGCACTTGTTTTAGATATAGAACCATAGATGGTTTGTATTTGAAGTCAGTGCAACAACCCTCCCCTGGTTTTAATTTACATACTCTTGGGCTGACATTTTAAATTCCCGGCAGAAAAGTGGCCACACTAAGAAACGACTAGACCCAGACAGTATTGAATGATATATGAGATGGTTGTTCTGCCTCTGCCTTGAATCCATCTATCAATTAGCATTCAAAGTCTCTTTTGAAATACATTCAGACTTTTATTACTGTAATACAAATTTGTGGTCTAGCACATGCCTTTTCATTTAAAAAGAAGCCAACAACTGAGTAAACAAAATCACTGCACTCCAAGAAGATGCCAGAAAGCCTCATAGGCTGCTTTTTGTGAACTTAGGGTAGGCTCCAGGAGTTTCCTAGTATATGACCTACAGACCTCAGCTGAGCTTTGAACATGTGCAACCTGGCAATCTGGCCCCCTGGTTGCAGAAGTGCCTTGGCTTTCTAAATTCATTTTGCAGTGACCAAAAATGAAGTTATTCGACCCATCTTGTAGAAAATAGGAAATATAGTGGGGTTCACTGAGTTTGCCTCTTTTGTGCAGAGTTGGGGGGCGGTGGGATTTTATGTGAGCACATTGTTGGTCCAAAAGTTTTCAGTTTAAGTCAGTTTGCATTTGGGAAAAAGGTGAGAGGAAGAAAAGCAACCCATCAGCCTTGTGTTTTGTGTCCTGTAGGTGATTAAAGCTGTGGAGGAAGGCTATCGCCTGCCAAGTCCCATGGACTGCCCTGCTGCTCTCTACCAGCTAATGCTTGACTGCTGGCAGAAAGACCGCAACAGCAGGCCCAAGTTTGACGAAATTGTCAGCATGTTGGACAAGCTCATCCGTAACCCAAGCAGCTTGAAGACGTTGGTTAATGCATCGAGCAGGTACAAACTCAGGCCAGAGCTATTTCTCAGAGCATGATCCTTGTCTGAATAGCTGCCCCTGGGGCTGAATTGCCACTTGCTGTTTAGCCTGCGTGCATCCACAGGTGGATGTTCCTCCAGCTTCATTATGTCCAGGGGAGTTTTCCCAAATCAGCGTTTTCTGTTGAAATTGGCAGGCAGGTGAGCAATTTAATTACTCTATAAATGCAGTGCTGCTGCCACAAAGAAAATTACTGTGGCCGGTCTTTCAGAAATGGGAGTTTCATTGGTATTTATAGGTCTATGATAAAGCTACCTGTGTTCTACCCCAAGGTTAGATAGGGCAAGACTTGAGTGCATGAAGTAGATGATAAATGCTGCTCAGATTATCTGCCTGTTGATTTTATTTTGGTAATACAAATTAAGAGCCTCTCTTGGGAAAACTCTTAGGATCTGCAAAGCTCACAGATGTCCAAGTGCATCCTCCCACAGCTATTCCCAGGTGTGCTGGCCACCACCACAGTTCTGACAGTCTTGGTAATCACGAGAGGATCTCTGTGGTTCCCAAAGAGCTGTACACAAACCATTTGCTGAAACCATATTAAGTGAATAGAGCAGCCAGTGTGCAGTTAAACATGAATCTGGATAGCTACATGGCTACAAGTAAGGTAAATACGATCAAGAAATAAAGCTGCACTTGGGGAAAAAAATATTAATATTTTTAGTGAGTTTTAGTATTGAGGTCTCCACCATACTGGAGTCATAGAGAGGCTTTTTCTTTTTTTTTGGTCTAAGCACACAAGTATTACTTTTGAGCCATTTGTGTTGGTAATGACTTGATCCCTTGCAAGGTCATGAAGGAGTGATGAATATAAATCATTGCTGCTTCACTGATGTCAGTGGAGTTCCCCTGATTAACACTGGCAGATGCCCTTCAGAAAAGCTTATTCTCAGAGGAGGAAAAAAAAAAAAGACACATCATTTTCCTTGGACAGGAATGAGAGGGATGTAAGATGAAGTTAGACTGGTAGTGCAGACCAAAGCATATATACTGTTGTGAGCTTAGACCGATCCATCTCCACACCTTCTGAGTGAGTCTTGCACAGCTGCATGTGGCCCATCTCACCTGTTGCAGCTGAACCTCACATCCCCTTGCTGGCATGTCCATGTGCATTGCATGCACTGTAAGAGAAGAAATGTGAAATATCTGTTAATTTTTAAATACAAAATAGATTTGATTGCTTGGGCTATTTTAAATCTATCATTTACCATTTGAAGAAAAAATCACTCTTACTAGCAATTAGACGTAATGTCAGTCCCAGAAAACCTGCAGGACAAGGTTTATGATAGCATCATAAAATTATGATAGCATCACATACAAAATACGTGATGTTTCTCTTTTATTTTCAGTACAGAACAGTCACTTTCCAGGCCTGTTATGGTGTTGTTCATGCACTCTTTTATACCAAATTGTTTTGCCAGAAAAGAGGAAAATAGACAGCAAACCATTACCTTAATATGCTTAGCACTTTGCTGATGTTTTACTCCATGACAGGTCCATGCAATTTGAGACCTCTGCTTTTCAGAGATGCTGTGGGTATTTTCGATGTGGATGGAGCACCCAAACAGCCAGGTTTTGGGACTGTGTTTCTATAATCACAGACTGCTGTGCACAGACCATAGTAATTCCAAATGAATCATAATTTCAACATACAGCAGCTGTAAAGGACTTTTTTTATGTATGTAATGTATTCTTTATGGAAATTCTCATTAATGCAAATAAGGGAGGAAGTCACTCTTTACAGCCTGTGCATATCAGTAGGTACCTCCTGACATTAGTGATGAAAATCCACTTCTCGTTATGATTACTTAGGAGTTTTGGATTCCTCATGTGTATAAAATGTTATGGGAAGCCATTATGTTCTTGGTGCTGCAAGTATTCACATTTTATTGGACCCTTCAGCGTTGCTATTAAGTAAACAAATAATACTAATGTGCTCATAAAATATGTGAAGATTCCTGAAGTGCTATAATAATATAACATCCCAGCTTTCCTTCCAGTTGAATGTCTTTCTCACTGTTAGAGGCTGACCCAGAAAACATTTTTTTTACCTGTGGGTAATAATCTTTATGCAAGGCTTATGTTATCTGTATCCTGGTTTACAAAGCAGGGGACAAATCTAGTTTCTTTCCTGGCTGACCTTGGACAAGCCCCCTTTACTCTCTGTGCATCATTAGTAGTGTGGTGGACCTGTGCACAGCACGGGTCACTTGTGCCAGACACTGTATTGGTGACTCTGCTGTGGTGAAGGGTTATTATTTGCCTGAATTGCTTCTTCCGTGCATGGCATAACCGAGCAGGTAGCAATTGCCATGGTGAGGTCTTGAAGGAGGGTGAGAGAGCAGGAGTCTGGTTTCAGGGCTGGAGCATGATTGGAGCAGTGCTGCTCTCTGCAGGGCTCACTAGACGCTGCCCACATCTGAAATCCCCACCCGACTCTGTAGGAGCAGCCTCTGAAGTGTTAACAGCAGCCTGCCATTGATGGCTGCTGCTGGGAAATGTAATTTGGGTTTCAGCTTCCAGGCTCTGGGCTGTCTTAAGTTAATTATGAGCTTTAAAGGAGGAGGAGGAAAACAGAGCGGGAGGAGTGAAACCAAAGACTGAAGAGTGGCTGGGGGAGTCTGATAGAAGAGGAGCCTGCTTGTGAGTGAGAGGTTACAGGAATGGACGCTAGTCCTCTCCTCCTCTTTCTGCTTGCAGTGAGGACCAGAAATGGCAGGAACTAACTCAAAAGCGAATGAAGTTACAGGTGAAGTGGTATGTTTGGCACATTCCTCCCAGCAGGCTTGATATGCATTTAGGCTGCAGCAATCACTGAAAATGTAACACAAGAATCATCTTTACCGTATAAAAATGTGAGCAACTGAGCCATGTTGAGTACATCTTGATACTGATACTGTTTGCCTCTCTGTTTTTGCTTGTCTTTAGAGTATCAAATCTGTTGGTAGAGCACAGTCCAGTTGGGAGCAGTGCCTACAGGTCAGTGGGTGAGTGGCTGGAAGCCATCAAAATGGGCCGATACACAGAGATCTTCATGGAGAATGGATACAGTTCAATGGATGCTGTGGCTCAGGTGACCCTAGAGTGAGTAGTGCCCAGATAATTTTCACCTCATTTGTTGGAATTACAGAGCGGGGGAAGACAAACCATTCAAAAATATGTAGGGATGAGACTGCAGAAAGGGAAACCACGACCCTTTGTTCCTTTGTTTGCAGTCAGCAGTTTCTCTTTTAGCATTTGTATTGATGATAACAAGTGCAGACAAGACTAAAACTTACGGTCACTACATTTGCAGGCAGTAATTTGGTTCCTTTACTCACAGAAAATAATGCTTGAGTTTGAATAATTGCCAGGCTGTCCTCTCGACATAATAGCAGTTGATTTTTTGGGATTACCAATAAATAAAAAAAAAATCCACCCTACTCATAAATGTACAGGAGCTAGAGTCCCTGCTGAGGTGTACTAGCTCTACACCAGGTTAGCTGGTTTCACAGTTGACCTGGACAAAACCAAATGGACAGTCAAGCCCAGTAAGGCGTGGAAATAGTTTTCAAAATTAACAGAAATAAGCACAGATACAACCAGTGCCAACAGAAAAGCATCAGCAAACCCAGAGCTCTAGGCTGCGGGCTCCCTGCTGGAGATTCTTCCTTCTGAATGTGCCCTTGGTTTTTGCATGTGGGTATGACCACAGCTGAGGTGACAGCACTCAAATGACTCAGTAAATGTCTCGAGGCTGCTGATTTGTTATGCTCCACCTTTAATTGCCTGCCTTGCTTGTGTAATTACATCTGTACTTTCCTCCTGCCATTTACTCAAACTCACCCCAAAGCCTGCCTTTTTAGCTGGGTTAATTTGAGCTTAGTTTACTGCAGGTGTTAAGGCAGAATGGGAAGGATTATGCTGTGTGCTGCTTTGGAGAAGGTCGTGGCTCCTCCAATCACATGCAGATTGCTGGTGCGCATAGAGAATCCGTGCTAAGGATTAGGAATAAAACAAGAAAAATCCCCACACCCCACAGAACCGCAGCATTTCTCCTGTGTGCCACAGGGCTTGCTGTGAAGCTCACTGAACAGGGTGGGAGGTCCTTTGCATGTGATGCAGGTCAGTAATATCTCCAATGGATTTCAGGTTTTTGCTGCATGCATGGAGGGAGTGCAGGAGCATATCAGCTCTCACTCAGATTTTATTTGCTCCACTCACATCATCAATAGTTGTCCCTTAGACCTGGACTCATCCAGTCTTCAGGCATTCAGGTAAAAACCCTGAGCTAGGGATTAAATTCTTTCTAGTGACTATCTAGGGAGTCAAGGCACATGGGTTTCTACCTAGATGAGTTTTTGGGTGCCTGAGACTCTTACATGCAGTTTCCCAACCTAGTCTTGTAATTATGTGCCATGTTACTTTGGCTTTTGAGGAGTCCACAGTTCCTTACCTACTCATCTGATAAGGCAGTGGCCAGAAACACTAGGCTTACTTGGCTCCATTTAGACTGGCGATTTACAAACATTGGTGAAGGAAAATGTCCATCCCCGGGGTGGTCAGAGTCCACACAGCAGAAAGTCCTAGCCAGAGGGCAACTGGGAAGAGGAGGGATAGGATGAGGCAGTAATTTAAGAGAAAAATAAAATGTTGGAGCATTCCCTTCTACCTCAATCTTACAATCAGAGAAACCTCTGGTAGAAAATGCAGATTGTCTAAAAGACTTATTGCTGTTTGGGTGAATTAGTCATATCAAAGAAGAAAATTAGGTTTCACAAAAGCTTCCAGTTTGTTCCTCTTTAGAATATTATGCAAGTTCAAGAGCTCTAAAAGATATGCTGAAAAGTTAATGCTTTGGTCTGGGTCAGAGAAAATGTTGAGTTCAATCCCAAATTAATGGTTGTTTTTGACAGCAAATTAGAAGTTCACTTGCTCATGTAGCTTTAAACAGCCCCTCTGTGCTGCTAACACAGTTTTAGCATCCCATCCCACTGACAAAACTATTCCTAACCTCCCATTTTCTTCAGTGCAACATTTCAGACTGTGAAATTCTCTCCTTATTTTGACTTAAAAATTTAAATACTTCCCTATATTTACTCTTTGGTCTTCCAGAAATTTCAAAAGTATCCCCCAAATTCTTTTCAGGCTATCCAAAAAGTTATTTCAGAATGGTTTTTTCCAATTGGCAGTGAAGCAAGAAATCCATTAGCTGTACAGTTCTAGCCAGAAAGGAAAGTTGTTTTAAAAGTCTTCAAATAAGATTGTATCTGCCAGAGATGCTCTGGCCCTCACAAGCTGTAAACCATCTTTAAGACCCCCTCCACCAGGTCCCAATATGTTCTCAGTAGCACAAAAGTCATCTTACTATGGTCCATAACTGGCCCCAGTGGAGACAACATGTCTGAGCTGCTCAGCGTCTGCTTTCTCCCAGGCTTTTACAGCAGCAGAGCAGTGCAGAGGAGCTGGTGCCTGGGAGCCTGGGGAGCTTCTGGGTTTATTTTGGTTTGGTTTTTTTTTAAGCTGAAAGGAGACATTCCATGAATCCATCTTGCATTTCAGTTGAAACTGAAAAAAAAGGTTGAAAGTAACTCCAACTAGTTAGCTACCCATGCCAGCAAATAAATTCCACCCCCTAGCTGCCTTGGACAGAGACTCTTTCAAGAGCCACCTTTGCATTGCAGTGGTGGCTTAGCAAGAAGGCTTGACCCCACTTGAGTTTATTTTAGGAAAAACTGTGGAAGGTTCATTAAAAAGCCAAAGAGCCATCCAAAGCTGAGACTCTCATGGGTTCTCCAGAAAATAAATACTGGAACAAGCAAAGTTCTTTAAAGGTTAATATATTGGGGGTTTGGTTTTCTGGAGGTTTTCTTTTTTCTTCCTGCAAAAAGGAACAACAAAACGCTTTGTACTCTGCAAGGGAGAATTCAGGTTAAATGTTCCTTGTCATTTTTAATAGAGGCAACTGTTCAGTATATTCCAGAGCTGGGACTTGGGGGGATTGGGTAAAAAGATGATCTGAACATCTGAAAGTAGCTTGCTTTCCCCAAATGACATCAGTAAAACATTCTTTACAATTTAAGAGGTTGCCTTCAAATACCATCTAAAATTATCTTCCCTAAATTCAAATTGCTTAGGAGACAGATTTGGAAATTAGATGGAGGAAGGAGAACTGGATAATCTCTGCCAGAAAAGGCAGAAAAAGAAAATATGATGAAAGTAAAGAATTCCTGAAATCTACCAAAAAAATTTACTAGCGCTGTAGGAGGAGTTGGCCATAATGCTGATGGGACTGGTGACTGTGGGTGCCTAGCTTGTGGCCTCTTTATAGGACCTGGTTGAGATGGTAGAAGTTCAGCATTTTTTTTAAATGTCCACCCCAGCATGCAAAGCAAAATCCCTGTTACCACCCTGCTTCTTTCAGACTGATGGCTTGATGCATTTATTCCAGAAAAGAGTAGTATGAGTGACAAATTTCTGAAAGCAAAAGATTAAAAAGCTAAAACTGGTGAATATCGCCTCAAGTCCTGAGCTCTGCCTGCTTAAGCAAAGACCTGAAAATGTATGTGTTCAAACAAAGAGTGATTTCTACATTTAGCTCTAATTCTTGCAAAGGGATGAATCACCTTGTGAAAAGTGGAGCCTCACCCTCCACCCCCTCTTTCCAACTGGATATCAGACTTGAAGGCAACCTTTCCAGTGGACCAGACCTGCTCTTTAAACTTGTGGACCACCTAGTGACTCTGAGTGTGTCTGGAGCTCTTTCAATCCACTGCAAGAATAACTTTACCAGGACAATACTCAAGAATAGATAGATCCATGACATGAGTTTCAGTCTGACCCTTGACTGGACCAATTACTAACCATGTGGACTACATAATTCCACCTTTTGAAAGATCTGTACACACTGAATCTCAGGACACCCTGTTGTTTGTTATTAGATGAAGAGCTCTGAATATTTGTAATAATATGTGCTGTGTTGCTTTGCATTGTATATTTTTTTCTTTTAAAATAAAATAAATTATTATTAAAAGTTATGCTGGATGAAGAGCGTTTAAGAGTTCACCTGCTCTAGATGCTTATTCTTAACCTGCAATCTCAGTCATGAGACTGATACTGCATCTGCTTCTGAACAAGCTGACACTCATCTCGTAATCAAGTAGGACAGGAATAATGAATAAGAGCAGATGAACTCTTAAAAAATCTGTTTAAATCCTCATTTCATGCAAAAGTCCCTAGCAAGTGGATTCCTCTCTCTTTAGCATCTTCTGAAGGTCTTTGAGGTTGTTCTTCTTTCCCCTCATTCAAACTGACAACTAACTAACTCCGTGAGTAGTCCCAGTCTGCATGGGAAATTACACCATGTGAAGAAGAGTGGTGAAATCTGGCCTGGATGGGAGATGAAATACAAAATACCTGTGGTAGGTTGATGGCTGCTGGTTGCAGAGATCTTTCAGGAACCTGGCCCTTTCACTTGCATGACTAACTGGCTGGTGAGGGGGGTTGTATTTTATGTGGCAATCCAGTCCTAGTCTACACTGTGTTTGACAAACTGGTCCATGGTCTATAAGTAGTTCTGTTTGTAAATAAAATGTTTTAAATATATTTCTTACTACGTGGAGACCGTGAATTCAACCCATGCAAGTGGAGGATATTGCAGGGAAGGGGATACCATGTCGTCCCTGGCTCGTTGCAGCTGGGCTTTCGTGCAAGGCGGGGGTAAGAGAGCAGCATGCGTGCAGTTGTATACAGGCTGTTTGGGATGAGCCAACACCAATTTTCCCCTTTATTTCCTTGGCTTTTTGGTCAACTTAGGTCGACCTCTTAGTGCTGTGTTGGCAAGTGATTTGAATTCCTGCCTGTTTTCATTTTCAGCCCTATGTGAATGAAAGAGAAGTGAAAAGGAGAGGCTTCTCCCTGAAACAAGAATAAAAGTTGTATCATTGCTGTCAAGTATTTTGAAGCAAGGATACCCCACAGCACACAGGTGCATCTATCTCTATGGCCTCGGGGAGTGCCCATGCCTCTGCCACAGTGGTGCACACAAAACCCAATACCGGGGGTCAGGTCACTTGCATGGCAAGATGCAGCCTGGATCCTGATCGCAAGCGTCTTAGTTGTGCCTTTTCTTGCAGGGAATTTCACGTTTCTATTGCAAAGCCCCAGTAGATACCCACATACATCTCTGTGGAGCTAAGCCCAGTGAAATAACCAGTTGGCTGCAGTAACGTGAGCCAGGCAGCTCTGGACTGGAGCTTGAGAACAGTTGTTTAGCAGCTCATTGGCACAGAAGTTGATTTTTTTTGTCCCAACACCAGCTGGTTTGTCCACCCCTATTCTGTTTAAAACTGGCTTCTGCCTTAAGTCCTTCAGTGCTGGATGCATGGGATTGTGCGATGTGCTGTAAGTCGTGTTTGAAAAATGGGTATTAAAGCTCCTTCATTCTCTAGGCAGTTTTTGGAAAGTTTTGTTGCCGACTTTGCAACGTACGAGATAGCTTTTGCATAAAGCTGCTGATTTTATACTAGGTGAGCATCTGGCTCAGGAGCTGTTGTCTTCTTGTCCATCTTTGCAGAGGTGAAAGACTCCACAGTAGTTTTTGTCCCTTTTCTGAGGAGTCCCCCATGCTTTTGACCAGTGGCTCTGCATTCAAGAGGATTTGCTCTTCAAAAAAAATAGACTCAATTCCCTGGTGAGCAGCTAATGGATTGAAATCAGAAACTCCTTTTTCTTCTTTCTCTCTTATAAATCAATGAGGCACTCCTCAAGGATGCTGAGTTAAGGGGATACTATAAGGGGGGAAAAAAAAAGCTCTGTAGTGAGTAGGGGTTTTTTTATTAGGCTGATGGAGCTGTGTGTGAAACACCAAGACATACATGCCTTTCTCGTAGTTTCAGGCCATTTTTTTCTGCATAACATGCAAGAGTATCAGAAATGATACATATGTGAAATATTTGCTGCTGGATTTTCAAAAGAGCTCAGCTTGCACTTTAGATACCTGGAAAAAAAAAAAAAAAGCAGCTGAATTTTCAAAAAGTGCCAGCAGAACAGCACTCAGCAGGGGGAAGATGGATGTTGGCTCTTTTAAAAACAAGGTCCTATACTGGGTTGCTTTCTGGGGTTTTTTTGATCTTTGGTGTGAACTTCCAACTGTGCTGTGTACATAAAATAAATTGCATGTAACAATAGCATTACTACATTTTCCTTCGTTATTAAGATGGCTTGCTAAATTAGTTTCACAATTCAGTGGAGGCAGAAATGAAGGCATGTCACCTGAGAAGGTAGACACCTTTTGCAGGTGCTTCAGCCTTTTCTCTGCCAGGTAAGGAGCATTGTTGATGTATCTTGTTGACCTCCCTTGCTCCATGCCCCTTACATTGTGATTTCCCCTGTGCATCGGCAAGATGTATTGCTGAAAAAGGGTACAATAATGAAATGAAGTGTTTAGCCTGGAGCAGAAAATCTGGTATTTTCCAAATCAAAAGGCTGAGAGCATGACAATCCTTGGAGAACAACAGATCTAGTTTTTCGCTTCAACCAGCTTATGTGTTAACATATCAACCTTCACTCAAGATTGCTTTTTATTCAAAGCAATGCTCATCTATTTAATTTCTGGGCATGGATTGTTGGTAGTATTTGCACAGGAGTCTCTGTCCAGAACGTGAAGCTGCTGAGAGAGGTACACCTCTATGGGCAACTCACACAACATTACACGAAAGTGCTTTGGTGGTCATTGGACGTGTTCACCTGCAGTCCAGCATGCAGCTGTGCTGTGAGCTGTAGGCCAGGTTTGCAATATGTCTCAGGTGCTGGTTGGGCTCCTAGGTGTTGCTGGTGATCCACAGCCCTTGCAAGCGCCAGCCCTGCCAGTGTGGTTTCCAAAAAGCACCTACATGTCCAAAGAGGTTGTGTTCTGCTGGCTTTTGGTAGAGCTTTCTCTTAAAAGACTTGCACACAGAATGTCAGCAGCTCTGAGATATGTGTGTGTTGGCAAAGTAGAGCCCTACTTTGAAAACATCCTTTATTCAGTCCAGCCTGAAGGTAGAAAGCGAGGGGCTGATATTTCTCTTGTGGAAGCCTTCAGACTTAAAACACTATCTCCTCTAACTCAAACTGCTTCTCTAAAGTCTCTATGTCTTGTGTTGGAAATATGTATGCACCTGTTTTGCTGTTTCTTCCAAGCTTTTATTTCTACAATTTATTTTTTAACACTTTCCCCTTAGAAAGAAATCCCTACAATTATACTCTGCCATAACCCATGGCCTTACCTGGCTTTAGATGTGTCATTGAATCTGAACACCCAAGGTTCTACTGTAGTTGGACCAGTAGTTTAATGGTTGGACTTGATGATCTTAAAGGTCTTTTTCAGAATGATTCTATGATTCTGATATCTCAAGGAGACGACGTGACCCACTCTTGTCTTTGGATGGGATAATTGTCCCCTGAGGTGCCTCTTTAATGCCATCACCATGAACACTGGTGATTACCTTTGTCTATACATCTAAATTTTAGAGGGCTGAGCTGCTGAGCTTTCCTCCTAATCCTCCATTTCACATAAACTATCTTATTCTGCAGCTTTCCTGTAATGGCAGCCTAGTAGACAGTCTCAACACAAATGCCTTTGGCTTGTAGAATTAACCCCCCAAAAATCAAACATGGGTTTATGAGAATATTCGCAAAGTCTGAGAGGGAAGCTGTGTTGCCAGTTCCTGTTGACTTTAGGGGGTCACCAGGGTGGTGGCCATGCTCGAGGCTTTTGCCATTGAACTCTCTGTAGGAGCTGGCTCTAGGATTGCAGTTTGTGTATCTTTGGTTTTGCCTCGTCCAAAGAGGAAGGAAGCGTGGGTTGACCTCACTTCTTGCTACTCGTGTCTGAGATCAAATACCAGCCTCTCCTAGAAGAGGAAACTGCAATACAGGAAATTCAATACATGGCTTTTATCTCAGAAATAGGACTTTTCATTCCTAGTAGAGTCCTTGGCCAAAGGTGATGCTGACACTTTGCTGTAGGGCATTTTTCCTTGGCCAGTGAGGTGGTCTCAGTCAAATCATGTCACCTCTCTGAGATGCTGTCAGCCATTAATTTTTTTTTTAAAAAAAATGGAAAATTAAACTTGCCAACTAAACTTGGCTCCGGGAGCCACCAGTGGTAAAAGGTAGGCGCTGGCAGCAGCACTGGCGCATGCGGCGCGTGATATGCGCAGCGGTGTGTGCCTGAGAGGTCCCTGGAACCAACATCTGCTTTCTCCCACAGGGATTTGAGGCGGCTGGGAGTGACACTTGTTGGTCACCAGAAGAAGATAATGAACAGCCTTCAAGAGATGAAGGTCCAGTTGGTGAATGGAATGGTGCCGTTGTAACTTGGTATTAAAGTCACTTCCTCAAGTGGGTCGGTCCTGCACTTTGTACACTAGCCCTGAGATTTATTTTGACTTAAAAAAAAAAAAAAAAAGATAAAAAGGGAAATTCAACGGTTTCTATAACTGAAGGACATTGGCCTCTGCCGCAGAGTTTCTAAAGCAGTGTTTGACTAAAGTTTTCCTTTTCTTCCTATTTGTGTCCTCATTTTCATGAAGTAAACGTAAGATGCATGGAACATGGAAACAAATCTGCTGTATATGAGGTTAACCCGTATCTTAAGCTTCAGCAACGACGACAACAAGCCTTCCCACCACACGTTGTCTGTACATGGGATATATATATATATATATAGCACCTTTATATACTGAATTACAGCAGCACATGGTAATGCTTCCAAGGACTGACTTGAGCAGAGGAGTTTTGTAGCCATTTGTGGGCTCCTAAAAGCTGCAGTTTACTGAAGTTTAACTTCGAGTCTTACTTGTCTACAGAAGTGTATTGAAAAGCAATATGATTAGATTATTTCTTGATAGATATTTTGTTTTTTAAATTTAAAGAGAAGAAAAAAAAGTGCTGTTACACAGCATTAAGTTATAGATACTAGTGTATAAACATGTCGCTTGCTCCATGGCAAATACAATACAGGGTGTATATTTTGTTTTCCTCCATCTGTGTTACCACATTCTTTTTGTTTGGTCTTCTGGGAGGGTAATACATGATGAAGATGTATATACTGTACAGTTTGCTACACATCAGGTACAAGACTGGGGCTCTTTCCTTGGTTTGTTCTTTTTTTTTCCCTCCCTCTTTCGCTTTGTTTTTTCTCCCTTTTGTATTACCACTATGCTTTGTATCTTGCTGCTGTTTGGTTTGAGCAACATATAAAGCCTTCAGGAGTTTTGATTACGTTTGTGAGATAGAAGGAGTCTGCTTTAAAAAAAGATGTTGCCCCCTCTTCCTTTCCACTGCGGGCTGGGAATGTCCAGAAGAAAAAAAGTAAAACATCTGATTCTCAGTGGCCTCCAGCAACAACGTGGCATCAGGTTTCATGTATATGAGTCCTGCCAAAGATAGAGTGGGATCACCACCACACCAGCATTTCAGCCAGGTAGCCATCACCCAGTGCAGCCCTCTCCCCATCTCTGGAGCCCAAGAGAGAAATCACAAGGTGGTTTTAGCTGAAAGGAAGGAATTTTGCTGTTACTTTTCTTATTATGGTGGTTAAGTCCTGGAGTGTGGTGTGGAAGTGAGCCCGTGGTCAACCAGCATGGATATTTTGCAGTATTTTCCCCAAAGTGGTGGTGGTTGTGGCATTATTTTGGGAACTGCGCTGCCCTAGGTTGTCTCTCTGGGCATTTTTGGTTTAGGTATGGACCTGGCCACTTTGGGGCTGAGCATAGAGAGGAAGGAAGAGCAGAGCAGCCCAACGTGGTCATAGCAGTGGCATTCCGTAGGCAAAAAGGCCTCACCCATCTGGGGCTGGCATGCATCGGGTCAGCACTTGGTTGTAGCTGGGGTTCAATGTGTCCATTAGAGCTCATGGCTGCTGTTTTCAGAGGGACCTGAGGGCAAGCTGATCCTCTGCGAATCCCACCAAGAAGCAGTTTGAGGCTGTCCTCCTCCTTTTGTTACAGATAGGATTAATTAACGCAAATAATTTGGTATTCATAGGTTGTTTGGGTTTTTTTTGTGAAGGCTTTGGTAAAGATAAGGATTTAAAAATGGCTCAGTGGATGGCAAGTGTTTGCTCTTTGTGTAGATATGTTGCTTCTTTAGAGGTTGGGTAGCATCTTGTAGCAAACTTCCTTGGTGTAACGTCAACTTACTGACTTGCGACAGCTTCCTTCATCCCCAGTGTTGCAGAACCAAGCCCGAGGACCTCATCCAGTGCCAAAAGGAGGCCTGTGTCCTTCATTTCTTGCAGAAGCAGGTGTTGAATGCCACCTTCAGCTGTTTCAAAGGTCTTTCTTCCATTTCCCCCAAACCTTTGGATGAGATTTGATACCAAGAGTGGTTTCTAAAGAAAAGGGAAAGGTCTAGGAGGAAAGAGTTTGTGGTTTTTTTCTTAGCATCAGGGCTTTGCTTGCTTTCAGCAGTGGCTTCTTCAGGCAATATTTGCCCGTTCTGAAATGGCCTCCTCCTCCTCTGCGAGCTGCTGCTGAGGTCCTCAGGAATCGGGAGAAATAGGAGGAAGAGGAGCTGCGGCGAGATCTTACAAATCTTGATGGTGTGATTTCTCATCCTGTTGTTTCATTTTGGCAGCCACTGGACCACAAAAGAGGAGGGGGGAATCAAGACATAACAATTTTGGCATGGAAGAGAGATTTGTCACATAATAAGATTGTTAGAGCCATCAGCAGAAGAGTCTTGGGATTATTTCTGCCTCCCTGCCTGTAGCACTTGGGAAAATAACCCATAGTAAGCCAGAAACAACTTGGTTTTTTTGGGAGGAATCGTTCAGTTGCCACCCTCATCCATCAGTTGCACTGAGTGTGATGCTGTTAGCAAATATGCAGCACTTTCTGCCTATCATCTCCAGTTATTTCTTACCACTTGGCTCTGTGGAAGGAGTTGGGTTTGGTCTCTTTTTATGGACTTTTAACAGCAAAATCTCCTTTTCACCATTTGTAGGGTTTTAAAGACATATGTGGTATGGCTGCGGTGCTGGTGTAACCTTCAAAATGATGAACTAGTGGAAAACAAACTGTTCTTAAGCCAGACTGCATTTGTAAATAGGGCATCTCTTCTTGGTTCCTCCAAATAAATAAATAAATAACCTTTTCTATTTATCTCAAGAGCTGTTCTTGCTACAGATCTCTGTATAATAGGCTTTTCTTGGAGATAAAAATAAAATAAAACGGTGTTTTAACAAGTAGGGTCCAAAAGTTACAGCCTCTATGTCCACAAGCAAATTCCAGAGACAATGGATGTTTTTGGTTCCCATCCAAGAACTACAAGTACTCTGTATTTTGGGCATGATCATATATATATTGGGGTGCAGCAGAAGGAGATGACAGCAATATTTCACCAGACTATGCTCTTTTCAAGGGCTGTAGGTGGATTTCCTGCCTATGGCAAGTCTAAGTGCTTTGCTTATTCAGCTCGCTACTGCTGTGGCTGGTCCAACAAATACCTTTTTTCCTGTGTATTTTGCTGCTAATAGCGAGGAAGGTATTTCAAAGGGTCCAGGAGGTGAAAAGGCTCTTTTCAATATAGTTTTTCATTTTGGGAGAAGGAAGCGTCCTTGACCATGGCTTATGTAGACTAACTCCCTTTCACAGTGTAGCTACCATTTGGAAAAATTACCTGAGCATAACAAAGGAAGACTGATTTAAAAGGAAAAAAAAAAAAAGCAAACCAAAAACTCTCCAAAAAACTTTAAAAAATTATTTATTCCTTCAATATGTTAATGGCAAGAAAAACAAAAAATTAAGGTAAAATATTTTTTGTCTAGTCAGTGTTGAATATAATGTAGAAGTCCCAGTGGTCAAGAAATTGTGACTCTTTGGACTGCTGTAGTCTTGAAATTAGTCATTAAGGTGTGTGTAGGATACATCAGTAGCAGTCTTAAGAGTAATGCTTAGTTTCCAGTCCTTTATTGCAGCTCTTTAGGGCAGGCAGGGCAGGAGCTGGTGCATCCAGCACTGCCAGAGCCACAGCATCTGTCTCAGCTCCTCGCATCGGCGTTTGAAGTCATAGGAGACTGTAGAAATGCTGTATTTATTCCTCCCCTTCCCCCCTCACCTCCTTGGATGCTCTTCGTGCATTTTGTTTGTGTACATGGGTTTTTTTTGTAGTGTAAGAGATGAAATTTTCTATTTTTTCATAAAAATAAAAACTTTTGACTAACAGCGACATCCAGTTGTGGATCACACGCATGCGTGCCCCCTTGGTTTTCTACAAAGCATCAGGATTTTCCCCCTTGGAAAGTTATTTTTTTTCTCCTAAATACAGATTTGTTGCTAATCTCGTGGTCCCTGGGGGAGCATGGCCTCTAGGACGAGGAAGATGTGTAGACCTCATGTGAAGGCATCCTACTTTGTTACAGGCTCTTCTCTCTTTCCTCTGTTTTTATTTTTTGGGGATAATCTTCTTTTTAGTCTGGGTGGTGGGGCAAAGAACCTGCTAAACTGACTGTGCCACATAGCAGTCCCTGGCCACACTATTCCCCCTCCCTCAGAAATATCATTTTTTTTGTGATTTTTTTTTCAAAAAAACCACCCTGATTTTCATTTTCCTCTGATTTTTTGGGGGGAGGGACCCATGACAAGCTGGAGCACCCACCACCACATCCCCAATCCCATTCCTCCCCTGACTCATAGATTTGGGGGCAACCTCATGCTGCAAAGGGGCACAGGCCAGCCTTAAAAAGGGAGATGAGAAAAGCCATAGGTAGGAAAGGCCGAGGGGGAGAAGATTGGCCTGGGAAAGGTCTAACAGAGGCAGTGGTGGACAGCCAGCATCTTTTGGCACTTGCAAGATGACCACTGCTGGAGAACAAAGGGGAGAGCTGTGGGTGAGGATGCTGGTTCCCCCGACGACATGGGAAGCCACGGCAGCCAATGGGTAGTATGCTCATACCCTGGCCAGGAAAGACATGGTAGGCTGGGACAGCAGAGGAAACACTTTGTATATTAAAAGGAGCACAAGGTCAATTGGGTTAGCAAACTGAGATTGTCAACAACTTGGATAAAATCTCTCTGAATTGATCTGCCAGTCCCCAGGCAGTGTTTTCTTACTCAGCCTGGGGTTGTCTGTTGCTTGACCATTATGCTGACAGAAGTGGGGAGGGATTAGAGGGGCTTTGAGGACAGGGGGGGGGGAAAATTAACTTGTCCTATGTAGGAAGCATCCTTGATAGCTTCTTGGAGGCAGAAAGGTGGTGGGAGATATCAGACAGCTGAGTCTGAGCTCATGGGGAAAATGGGAAGGTGTGCCTCCTCTAGCATCTTCAGCACAAAAAAATGAAAGAAGGCAAGTGAAAATCTTGAGGAACCAGGGTGTTTAACAAGGTCTCCCTGATTTCAGCTGCTGTAGAAATAGGGACAGTACCCTCATGAAGACACATCCATGAGAACAACTGCCTCCTGTTCTTCAGCCAACATGAGCAAGAGGGAGAAGGGGATTAGAATGCAAATTAGAATGATACCACTTCCAGTAAAGATGAGAGCTGGCTGCAAACTTCTTCCATAATGCTCCGTTTTGAGAACTTAAGGAAGTAAGTAGGCAATTTCTTGAGCCTTTGTGCCCACCTTGGTTTGGGACCAACCCTTACACAAATCCCTAATCAGGATTTGCTTATTTTCCACCACTGAATCACAGAATCACAGAATGTTAGGGAATGGAAGGGACCTCAAAGATCATCTAGTCCAATCCCCCTGCCAGAGCAGGAACACCTAAATCAGGTCACACAGGTTCTGTGTGACCTGTGTGACTGGGCTCAGTGTGAGAAGAGGCACTTGCATTCTGTGACCACTAATTAATTTACTCGCTCAGAAAGGTAAGGTGCTTTACCTGCAAAGTGGATCCTTAAGAGTATATGCCTGACATTTTTTGGGTGGTTCTTCTGCACAGCCTCTGATCAGTCCCTGCAATAAATGCGCAGCTGCATCTCCAGTTGTGAATGCCAACTCTCGAGGATGCTTAACAAGCCGTGAACAGGGTAATACTGTCTGCATCACTCCATTTGGGTTCAGTAAACCTAAAACAAACTGAAAAGCAAGATGACCTCTGTGCTGGTGACATTGCAGGGCAGCAAAACAGCACCTCTATCTTATTTTTCCTATCCAATAACTTAAAACTGGGGCGGGGGGGTGCTCTGAACCACCTCCTTTCCCTGCCAGCTTAGCAGGGTTTGAGCCTGCGGTACCGGCATCCCTGGAGGTTGCTGCGGCCCCAGGGCAGGAGCAGCAGGAAGGCTGCTCCCCATCACCCCGTGAAGCTGAGCTGCCATGCAGAAAGAGATGCAAGATTTATGAAGCCGTGGGGAGAAAGAGCAAGGGACTCTTCATGTATTTTTCATGGGCTGAACTGCATAAATAGCATGCAATGCATAAACTGTGACCGGATACTTCCACAAAAAAGGAACCAGCAAGCAGAAGAAGAGATGAAAGAATGAGATAGATTTATTCAAGTCAACAGGGCCTGATGAAAGTCACCCTCGAGTGCATTAAGAAGCAGCCAAAACAGCATGGCCTGATCCTGGGGTGATTCATCTTTGCCAACGCAAGGAGGAAGACAGACCCTGAGGACTGGAGAAGGGCATACATTGTACCTGCTTGGTAAAATGGATGGGTGGGAGGGGAGAGACCGCTTCATTTGCAATGCCTCGGGTGCAGTATGGGACTTAGGGAGATGCTAGGACAAACTATTGCTCCAGCAGCCAGGCCAGTGCAGAAAGTGAACTGGCATTGAGGCATCGCAGAAACAGCTCACAACAGGAAAAAAAGGGCTACGCTGGAAAACTCAGCACAGGGGAGGACTGCTGCAAAGGTGGCATTCCCTTTGGTGCACGTGTGCTTCCAAGCATGCACTTTTAATAATGCATCCATTGCCAGAGGTCAAACCTCATGTACGAACACAGGTATCAAGGAAGAAATCCCAGGCTGAGATCGGAGCAGCACTTTGCTTATTTTGCACCCTGAGCACAAATCAGGGTGTGCTTGCAGGTATTGCACACCATAGGGTTTCTGGGGAAAAACCTTTGGAGAAACTAGGGAAGGGGGAGTGATGCTCACTGAAGCTACCCATTGCCTCTATAACAGGGCTTCCATTTGGAGCATTTGAGGCAAGTCCTCTGGGACCCATTGCATTTTGGTGGCTGCAGACCCTGCATTACAGTGACCTTTGATAACCCGTTAATATGTTAATCATTATTTTCTCCTGGAAAGGCCTAAGAGCCAGCTGTGGAGGAGAACAAGAAGCTCACATAGGTGATTTTCTTACCCCATCATTTCCTCACCTCCAGTTGGGGTCAGCTCAGCTATTCATAGCATCAGCTATTAGTAATATTCAGCAAATCAAGTAAAATAAAAGAAAGAAGATGCTTTCTTACACTGACATGCTGCTGTGATAAACTATTAGCAGCTCTAACCAGGATCATTTTTTGATCACAAAACTCTTTGAGCTCCTCGATAAGCAGCTGATGGATGCATTTGTTCTGGTGAAGATGACTTACTTCTCTCAAAGCTTATTTTTTTAACTACAAAACCAAAAGAAAAAAATATTCTGAGCTGAAAAAAAAAAAGCAGCAAAACTTTGAGATAGGCAGCCAGCCATTTTCTTGGTTTGCTCCCAATAAAGGCCATATTTATTACAAGAAAATTGAAATCCTATCAGTTTCTCTTCTGAGGCGCTGTGTTTCAAGCTTGACATTTAAACATGAAACTCTGGGCTACAAAGTTTAATCATTTACTCCTCAAGAAATACAGTGTGTGGAGCTGCTGAGCGAAAGGGTATGCAAGGTAAAAATGATATTTCATTTAAAAAGAAAAAAAAAAAGAAGGTAGGGACATTATATTGTTATGTTCATTTGAAAAAGAAGATAGGGAACAACCTCTCCCATTTGGTGGGTAAAATGCTGGCAAAACAGCATCCTGCAGTCCCTTTCCATGAAAATTATAGGAGCTCAGGACCACTGGGCTTGCTAATATCTTTCAAATGGGATAAAATTGATGGTTGGACCCAGATGTTGTAGAAGGAGGGGAAAGGAGATGAGTGGATGGATGGATGTGGATGGATGGATGAATGGATGGATGTGTATGCACGTGCATACAGAAGAACCGGGGTACAACCTCTTAATTAAGACAAGGATTATGGCACAACTGATAAATGTACCTGATAAATGTACCAGTACCTGAAGGGGCCTACAGGAAAGATGGAGAGGAACTTTTTACAAGGGTGTGTGGTGATAGGACAAGGGGCAATGGCCTTAAACTGGAAGAGAGTAGATTTAGACTAGGTATTGGGAAGAAATTCTTTACTGTGAGGGTGGTGAGACACGGGCACAGGTTGCCCAGGGAAGTTGTGGCTGCCCTGTCCCTGGAGGTGTGCAAGGCCAGGTTAGATGGGGCTTTGAGCAACGTGGTCTAGTGGGAGGTGTCCCTGCCCATGGCAGGGGGGTTGGAACAAGATGATCTTTGAGGTCCCTTTCAACCCAAACCATTCTGTGATTCTATGATGAATAGCAGTGAGGCTGGATCAGGCTGAAAAGGGGCGTTTTTGCGCCAGGTGGGGAAGATAAATGCAGGACATCAAAGTTTGGCACTGGGAAGCATTTGGTCTCAATTCATGAACCTGGGGAGGTGGCTGGGAGGGATGTGATGCTGGGGCAGCCACAGAAGGGACTGAGATCCATCTCACTGGGCAGCTGCTGGCTACAGAATTGGGGAAGAGGGGATTGAATGGGTATAAAATGGCCAGGATCATGCATTTGGCAGGAAATAAGGAGAAATTAGGCAGAGGAGCCACAGGCACAGCTTTCATTCTGGCTTGGCCGCAGCTTTTGATCTTGGAATTCACTCACAGACCTAAAGGTCGATCCCTGGTGCCTGAGCGGGGAAGGAACATGTTACTTTGGCTGGGAAGCAATGGCCCTTTTGGGTGTTTCTAGTGTTTGGTGGTGGAAAAGCAGGCTTTCACACACAGGGTTTGTGACCATCTGGTGCTCAGTGAGCCCTGCACAGGGACTGACTCACTTGGCACCTGCTAAAAGCTGATTTTGGTGATTTTAGGCCCTGAACATGCCTGCACGGGTTCTTCCTTTGGCCCAGTAAGAGGAGAGGGAAGCATGACATGTGCCTTCACTCCTTTGAAACCCAGAGTTTGGAGAACAGGGCTGCAGAACGAAGTTCATAGATTGATCATTTTGTAGCACCAACTACTCCTATTCCAGCAGAAAACAATAAAATAAAATAAAATAAAATAAAATAAAATAAAATAAAATAAAATAAAATAAAATAAAATAAAATAAAATAAAATAAAATAATAAAATAAAATACAATGCAATAAAATAAAATAAAATAAAATAATTGTAAATCTTCTGTGTGGGAAAGGCTTGTGGTTCTGGCAGAGGAAAGGTTGGGATGGTCTTTGGGAGGGCAACATGAATAGTTGCTTCAGGGCACAGAAATCAGCCCCAGGATAACTTAATTTTTCTCCCAGCCATAACTAAAACCTGTGGGTCATTGTGCTGCCCTCCCATTTTATGCAACAGATGGAGAGACACCGAACCCTTGGCCTCTGTGCTTTGCATCCCACAAGAGGGTCCAGCCACGCACAAAACCCTCACACACTATCAATCCCTCCCTAATGTCCCGAAATTGTATGATTTCTTTGTCAGGGAAGGCAATTAGCATTCAGGTGCTGCTGTTAGCATAATTCGAGGGGCAAAAGGCCGTCAGCGATAGCAGCAAAGCTGGGGCCCATATCAGAAATGTAACGGAGAAATAAATTACAGCAAGAGACCATGTTCAGATCCAGACTTTAGATGCAGCAGGTATGGGGGTAGAAGGGAGGCCTGCCTCCTGCTAGTTCATCATCCACACTCCAGTGATCCTCATGGCCACAGCCGATAAGCAGCTGATAAGCAGCCCAGCTTCTCCAGCAACGGTAGCATCCCTCTAATGAGTGGCTGAGACCCCGGGTACCACCCAGTGATGCTGCAAGTCCTCTTGGCACTGCATCCTAGTTGTTAGAGGCCAGACCTTTCTCTTCAAATAATCAACATATCCTGAGTGCCTTTGTGGGTGTTGCCACTGGGATTCGCAAAGGAGGGGATTTAAAGGGCCCTGGGGTTTTGCAAGCTGCTGGCTGGAGATGTGCACAGCACAAAACTGCTGAAAAGGAGAAAAAAAAAAAGAGATAGAGCCTGATGGCTTACAGTGGATTTGGGTTTAAAAATGGGACTGAAAAAAACAGTTAATCATCCTAGTGACCCCTCCATCCCTGTAAATTTGGAAAGCCTGAGTACAGCTAAGTTTTGAGAAGGGAAGGACCAAGGTATGGCCCTTTCCATGCAACTGGAGGCTGTGCAAGATGGCACGGCTCCCTTTGAAACCAGGCTCCCCTCAAGCCAAATAAAAAAGCCAGGAAGCCAAGCAGCGTGCTGAAATGCCTCCATCAGCAATGGTGTTGTGGAGGCATCTGGTCCCCAGAGATGGCAGGGAACGGCTATCCCAGTGTAAGCTCTTTTTTTGACAATCTTATTCACCTATTCAAGGGGAGGAGGTGTCCTATTTTCTAAAAGAAAGATGAAAAGGATGGTAGCTGCGCGCCAGGTTATTTTTTATGCTGCAGAAACATCCCACTGATGAAGTGATGAGTTTGTAGGCACTGATAAATAAGGAGTTGAACGGAAAAACAGGGGAGGTTTTTTGGTTCCCTGAGCCTTGTGATTTGATTTGATTTTAGTTTCATTTGAAGCTGACCCTTGGCAAAGCCCTTTTATATTTCCCAGGAAGGTTTACCGTAGGGCACTGCAACCTCCCCAGCTTTGACAAGTGATGGCGTGGAGGGAGGTCATAAAAATATATGAGAATATTAAATATTTATATATATAAATATCTAAGAAAAATATAAAATATACAAAATATATATTAAATATATATAAAAGACCCTTTATCAATTCAAACTTAAAGCTCTAGAAATGTAATCTTGTGTTTCCCCTGAACAAAGGAAAGCAAAATAATCTCTCCAGGCCTGCCATGCTGAGGACTTATATTTGTGTGTGTATCTGAGCGATGCAGAAAGGAAGCCGAACTTGTGCTAATAAGCAGCTATTCAATATGCCTTGATAAGTGAATGCATTCAAAGCCTATAGAGAAGTGTTTGCAGCAGCAAGAATGGGAGATGATTCCTCTCCTGTGAATTTGCCTAAGTACAGAAAAAACATCTATTTTCTTTCTGTTTTCCCCTTTTTTCTAAAGCCCAGCTGTCTGTTAATGCATATAATGATGGTCCCGACAGAGACCAAGCCTGAATTCCCATTCATATGTAAAAATCATAAGTGAGAAACTTTAGATTTGGCCCAAATAACATTGTGCGCTTCTCCCAGTGAAGGAAATTCCAGCTTGTCATATTTTTCCTGCCCAGTGCATACCAGATGTCTGAAAAAAAAAAAAAGAAAAAAAGGGCTGGATGTTTGTTGCTGCTCATCATTATTCCTCTGTGCAAAACCAGAGCCATCAACAAGGGAAGAATGCTCCTGGCACCCTTGTGATGCACTGCCTCCAGCCAGAAGCTTGGAGTGAGGGAAAGCAGGGGGGAATCGCCTTACTCACACAGCCGTGCTGGTGTTGAATACCAAACCTCTCGTGAGCATGTCATGGTGACCCCTGTGAATGGCAATGGCCGCGTCATGGTGGGATGCATTTAGGGAGATATTCAGATGCTGTTAAAGGTATCTGCCATTTCCTTACTGCTGTAGCCTAAGCAGTGTGTGCAAAGGGAATGAGTCAACGCTGTGTGGTCCAGACTTCGAGGATACAATCTGGCTATCAGGGAATATTAAGGTATCTTTAAAAAGTGGAACAGTGGCCACCTGGCAAGCAGTGCATGCTGGCCAGGCAATAGCTGGCCTTCCTCTGGCACCTGACAGACAGCAGGAGAGAGGGGGGAAAAAAAGGGCTGAATATGACAGCAAAGCAGCTGAGGCAACTGGGAAAATCAAGTATTTGTGCAAAACCAGGTCCTGGGTACCGCTCAGTTCTTGCATGCTGGTCAGCCCTGTCTCTCTGAAGCCTTGCCTTGAACTGCCCTCCACGAGCCTGCAAAATGTTCATACAAAGGAAAACAGAAGCTCCTTTTAGGCTTCACCAAACCATCTGGCTTTTAAAGGAGGCTATCTGGCATGGTAAGAGAGACTGCACTGAGCAGAAAGAGGAGGGTGATACTTTCCAGTGAAGCTCTGCTGGAGGCAAAGGACTAGAGCAAGTAACGAGGCTCATCCCTGGGTGATGGGGATGGGAGATGATCTCATTTTGGGGAGAAATAGCTATAAACACCTAGATTGCTACTGGAAAACCAAAGCCCCAAGTTATTACTGGGAGGCTCAGGCATCACTGCAGGGTTATTCTGGGGGGCTGCATGGGATGTGCATGGCAGACAAGTAATTTTTCAGGCTGGATACTTGCCTTGAGACCATGTGCTTCAAAGAGAGGAAGTGATTTAAGAGGAAGGCAGGCAAATTCAGGAATTTTTCTTTTTCACCATGGAAGAAGAAGGGTCGGGAGCACATTTCATCCCCACTGTCTCAAGACAAATGGGGGCTCTGAGGCAATGAGACAGTGGTGGTCTGTTAAGAGACTGGAGGATTTGGGCTGGTGGGGGTTTTATGCTGAGCCTCACAGCTGGTGCAGGTGCATTTCCAGCCATAAGAAGTAATAACAGTCCCAATGGAAACACTGAGCTGCAGTAAAAGCAGACAGAAATCTACTATCCATGTGAATGCAATGTCAATGTTTACAGAGGGAGGTCAAAGAATAGAGCTCTTCTTGGGAAATGTCAGTGGAGAAGAAGGAGGCATTAGTGGCATTTGCATTCGTGCCGGAGCAAGGCTGGGGAATATTGAGGACACTGCAACTTCCAGCCCACTTCACCCCATCTTCTTGCAGTGTTGACCGCAGCAGTTCTGGGCACCTCCACATTGCCTGGAAGCAATGCTGGATGCTTCCTCCTCGCTGGGGATGCAAATGTGGATGCAGGTGGCTTTCCTTATCTGCCATTAACAGGGACTTTTACAGGGTGGGAAAGACAAGGGGGCATAAAAGGAACAGAGAAATGGCACGAAGCAAAGCAGCAGGGTCTAAAAAAACCCCCAGGTAAAGCCAGGTCAGTACTCATGACTGTCTTCAGTCACAAATACTCACCACTTAAAGCCCACTGGCAGGTAGGTGAATTCTAGAGCATCCCTCACACGGAGGCTTCCCTGCAGCAGAGGGGACAGGTGCTGGAAAACACAGTTTTTTGTAAAAGTGCATTTTTGTAAAACTTTGCAAAGTTTCATGAAACACCAGCCCTGTGTAGCCAGGCAGGAGTTGTGTTTTACCCTGACCAGCTGAGGAGGTCTATGCTATAAATTGCATTGCTTAATTTACCTGCCAGATATCAAGGCAAGAACTTAGCAAATTCTCATTTCTTTTCCTCCAGGGTAGAGGCAGGATTATGGGTTTAGCGACAGGATCTCAGATTATTTTTCTGCAAGCTTGTTGCTTAAGGTGGAAGGCACTTGAGATGGGTTTAATCCCCACTGCTCGGTGTTACTAGTAAATTTGTATTGTATTATTGGTAAAACAGGAGTTGCCAGGCCCTTTTAAAGCAAAGTTGCTTTGTGCAAACATGGATGGTTCCTGTGTTGGAGAGGTTACAACCATGGCAGGGGCAGGCAGCAGAAACATGGATGAGGGCGCAGCCTCACAAACAGCTTTTTTTCCACCATATCCTGCTGCCACCCACAGACACTGCCCATGGGAATAGCAGGATCCCCAGGTGATGCTCCCAGGTGTCACCACAAACAGCACATATCCTGTGGCTGCTGGTGGGGAATGGGTCTTTCCCCCAGGAACATTTTTCCCCTAGGGAAGGGGGCTTGTGTCATCCCAGAAAAGCCAGAAAACTCCTGTGTGTTTGCCAAGTGGAAGAAATGCCTCTTGCCAAGGAGCGAGTTCCTTCCTCTGTCCTTGGGCTGACTTTTTGCCTGTAACTCTATTTATGCTCGATGAAATCTCCAGGCACTGGTGGCCTGTGAGGACGTGGGATGTGCCAATCTGTGATTTCCACTGGGGCCCAGGATTCAGCAGTATATACATGCACACGGCCAAATGGATGGGAAACCACCTGGCAAGACAGAGCCAGTGATGTAAATGGGCATCAGAAACCCTTTCCCCTTGCCTGCACACTTGCTGCTGTGCCCGTGTTGGACTGGACCCAAAGGCAAGAGATTTGGGGAGCTGAAGAGGTTCAAAGTGGGAGAACCTCTGCTGTAGCGCTGAGTTCAGGGGACACGGCAGCTCTGCAGGGTGTAGAGCATCCCATGGCTCTGTCTCTTGCCCTGGGATGGCAAAGGACACCTCTGTGGCATGGAGAAAGTAATTTTGGGTTTTCCAGCTCCCTCCAGATTAAAGGTTATTTTGGGGGATATTTTGGAGGTGTTTCTTTGCTGGTTATTTCCCTTATAACAGCTGTGTCAATAAAACAAAACTGGCGACAATCTTTGCCAGGTTTATACCATTTAGTATTTCAAGCCAGGTGATACGGATTTATTCTGTGCAGGATCTCGTGATTTGCTCTGTCTGCGGTATCAGTCAGCTGTAATTGAGTTGATATTAATACTGATCAGTAAAAATAACACCACGCTGCTAACACCTGAGCACAAACATCACTGTGGGGCGGAGAGGGCTTTGCTGCAGCCAACAGAATCGCCAGCGTCATCTCTGTGAAGGTTAAACTCCACCAGCAGTGCGCCTCCTTTCTAGAGGACCTGCAGACCTGGCCCGTCTGCCAGCTTGCGGCAGCCCCCTGGCAAGAGCAAAGTTTCATTCGGTTTCGTAATTCCCAACTCGAAAGGCCCTGCCTGGCCCGCTCCCCCGGGCGTCCCCCTGCTGCCGCCCGCGCTGCCGTGCCGCCCCGCGGCCGCCAGGGGACGCAGCGCTTGGAGGTGTCGCTCCGCTTCAAAGCCCCACCTCAGCCGCCAGGGGGTGCCGCCGCCGCGGGACCGGGGAGAGCCAGGGAGCGCTCGAACCAGCGAGTGTGGGAGCTGCTGCTGGGGGGAACGGGCTTCCACGGGGGTTCAGCCCTCCAGCCCTGCCTGGTATCATCCTCGCAGGCGATGGCCGAGCCGGCAGCATTGGATGCTGCTGTGGACAGGCTTTGGTGCAGCGCTGGACCCTGCATGAAGCTCTGCTTTTACTGAAAACTGGGGTGCTGCCCAGTGAGGAGAATGTCTCAAAGCAGTGGCCAGACGGACCAGTGCTGTGGGACCAGGGCGCTCAGCTCCCGAGCCAGCTGTGCTGGTGCAACCCAGGCAATCTGCGGTGCTGCCAGCAGGGACCGGTCCCTGCACCGTCCCCAGGAGAGAGGTGTTCATGGGAGCAGCGTGCCAGGAGCTGAGCGGGTGTGAGGGAGCCAGGCCTGGCCAGACCCTGGGGAGCACTTTTGTGCTTGGGGCACTTTGGCTTTGCCCCTCATCTTGCCAGTGTGGTGGCTGAGGGAGGGAGGGAGGGTGAGTGCTGTCCCCCGGCAGGGCTCCCTGCGGGGCCCTGGGATGAAGGAGTGGTCCCGATGCCGGAGGGGAAGCACTTGGTGGGTCACTGTGGGTGCCTGTGCCACGTCCCTTGGGATCTCAGCACCATGGCCTGGGGCCTGTGCCCACCTGGATGGGTTCCCCCCCTGGTCAGAGGCTGTTTGTGGGTGCAGAGGAGGGCCTGCAGTTCCTGTCCCCGCAGCCCACCCTGAGCCAGTGCCGGGGCAGGTCGGTGCTGCAGCACAACCCCCTTGCAGTTTGGCGGGGCCATGGCTGTGAGGGACATCCATGCACATGGAAGAGGGCACTTTCACAGTCTGGCCCAGACCCCGCTGGCACTGGTGTGGTGCCAGCCTTGTCCCCAGCCCAGGGCTGCAGGTCGACAGTCTGTGCTGTGCCTGCTGCTGCACAGGGCAGGCAGGTTTTCAGCCACCTCCTGGCTCTCGCCTGCTCTCCTGGGGAGAAATAGGATGTTTCCAGTGTCCAGTCCCCGTTTCTCCTTCCCCTCCTGTTGCAGGTGTGTGGCACCAAGAACTGCTGCCAAAAGCACTGGTGAGGGGCCAGGAACGTCTGCCTGTGCCCAGCAGGCAGCAGGGTTTGCAGGGGCAGCAGCTCTGGGGGCTCCTTGGGCTGTGCCGTGACACCAGAAGCTCTGACTGTCCCACAGGTCTCCCAGCTCACAGACGGCTCCAGCTTGCTTTAGCTCAAGTTTTGCCTCCCTGGGAACAGCCGGGGGAGCTCCAGGGCTGAGCCCAAACACACAGGGCAGGGACTCTGCTGCCAAGCCCTGGAACAGCAACACGGGCCTTGGTCTGTTTCTGAGCCCCTGAATTGGTCAAATGAGCCTAGTTTCAAGCCCCTACAACACATGACTTGCTCTCCATGTTCACAAGGTGGTGTACAGCTCAGCCACACCCGTGTGCCCATTCCTAGGCCCCAAATCCACATGACTTGGTCTCCGTTTCCCAGTGGGGCCTAGAGCCTGCAGCAGCCCTAGCTACTGGGACACAGAGACCTCTTCCCCAGCCCCTTCCCCGTTGCCCAGCTTCGGCCTCTCCGCTCTCAGCCCCGGCTCCGGAGAAATCCCCCCTCCTCGTGTGAGGTGTGAGACCACCGCCCCGAGCGTGCAGGGCTCCCGGAGCAGGGCTACGCCAGGCTCCCCCACCCACGGGACCGCCGCTGCAGCGCCCTCCCACTGAAGCGAGTGGGGAGGAGGCTTGGGAACCAAGATGAGCATCCCTGTTGCTACCCGCTTGGATTTGGGCTGAGGATCTCCCTTCTCCTACCTCTCTCTCTCCACTGTGAGAGACCTTCAGAGCCAGCAGGGCTTTTGTCTTTACAAGTCTGCTCTGGCTTTGGGAAGGCATCTTAGCGCTGTTTTTTTTTCAGACTGGGTGCTGAAGTGACAAGCAGGATTAAATATGGTCTGCTACAGACTGTGAAACTGCAGGATGTGAAAATTCCATCGGAGTAAAGGCAGGGTAACTCCCTGTATGGAAATCGCTGTCTAAATGATGGCAGATTCATACTTAGAAGACTGAAGCTCCACAAACAACAGTATAAAATATTTGAAGTGTTGAAGCTACAGTTCTATAAAACTGGGAGATGGGCATTCAGGATGTATGGAATCAGTTCAAGTTTGGGGTCATTTCTTATAGCAAAACTAATGGATATTTGCACCCAAGAGGGCGTTTAAGTTGGTCTCTCCATGTTTGGTTCTGTAGATCACAGCAGTGTAGGCTCCTCAGTCTAATGCACAAACCAGAGAACTAAATACTCTCATAATTGTTATTTTAGGTCTGTATGAGCCACGTGCAAAGAAACTCAAACCTAATTGCTGGAACCTTATTTACTTGTGGAATCTGGGGATTAACAAGACCATTTTGAAGCTTTCCTCTTTACTCAGCCTGAAGTCATGTCTGCAGTAAAATTTCTCTCCAGTCCACAGTTGTGCAGCAGTTTTCAGCAAAATGTTCAGCTGTCCTCCCCTAAATTTAGGTCTTTAAAGTGCTTACTTGATCCTAAATGGTGCTTCAGATGCACAGATTCCACTGAAAGCAATAACAGAAACAAATACTTAAATGCCCACTAGAAAAAATGAGTGTAATGAACACATAAAACTACTGGAGAACTCAAGGGGAAATTTTTGTTTCACATCCTAACTGGATACTAGGGATCTTCTGTTGGAAATGCCAATTATTGATTTTCTTAATGGCTTAGCAGAGCTTGGCCAGCTTCAGATTCAGCCTTACATTGGCATGTGAATCTTAGAAAACCAAAGGACTAATTTCTTTGCAATCTTTTTCTCTGGGTGAAGCAGCATATTTCCCTTGGTTCTCCATAGATCAAAAACATCTTCCACACAGCAGTTCAGGTTAAAAAGGTCAGCAACCTTTAAATAAGCCCTAATTGACACTTACTTTCCAGAATGAGGGTTATCAAAGGTGAAGGTGCAGTTCCCAAGGCAGTTAGTGGACCAAGGGCTTCTGTCCAGTTGTGAGATGGACTCGATAACAGCTTTGGAAAGGTGGAAACACAGAAGCAGTGAGGTCTGCTTGAACAGGAACAGGGCTGCAGTGAAGGAAACCAAGAACCAACTGTTCCTTTGAGCTTGGACATCACTTCTTATTCTTATTCCTCATGTTGTGCTGAGCGTAGAAAACATTTTCACCGCAACAGGACTTTAGTGGACCTCAGTCATCTCCCAAAAATTTTTCTTGTCAAATGTTTCTATCCTTTTGCTTGCTTGTATGTCTCCCCAGACTGGGATATCCCAAGAGCGATGATTAGTTTACACTTCTCAGTCCTGCTTAAGACAATAGAATGTCCCAAGGGCTGATCTAGGAGAGGCAGTCTTTACATGTACTGCTGCCACAGAAGAGGCTTGTAGTGAAAACACTATCAGAAGCTAAATTTGTTTAGCTCAGATAAGGACTGTGCTGTAAGTGATCTTCTCATGTTACCTGCAACATCTCTTATCTACTGACCTTCCAGAACAGGGAGACTTTGCCAGGCGAAAGTTTATTTCCTGCCATAATTTTCTCGATTGCCTTTTTCCATTTCCAGACTCAGAATATTTTTTAGCCTTATCTAGCACTAATCATGTCTTCTACAAAAAGTTATTGTCAATAACAGATAAGGATGAGTAACAATTATTTTTTCCTTTTCTTTCAAATGTGAGGCAGGGAATTCCCTGCTTCCAAGTCCTGCAGAACAGGACTAAAGACCCAGTCTGAGCTTTCCAAAGGAGTGAAAGGGCAATTAAGCTGGCACAAGAGGCAGCTTTTTCTTGGTCTCTAGGGAAAAGTCCATCCATACCTCTGGATTTCACAGGCACAAGCAGATGGCAGAGCTCCAGCTTCACTAAAAAGGCTCAGAAGCAGGTATTGACATCTCCAGCTGCACAAAGTCACCTCTGCACATAAACCTGTCCTGGTAAGAGCTGGCCATGCTTTGGTTCTGCAGGATTTGGCCCGACACCAAGGATGCAAATCCTCAAAACTCTGGGCCTAATTCTCACCCCAACTAGATACCTCATGCTCTCCAGCTTCTTCGATGCAGACACTGCTTGATTTACAAATAAACCAGAAATGCTTATAAATCCTTATTCCCCTTATTTTCCAAACAAGGCTGAGGTCAGTTATTTTCCCCACCCCATTAACCTGTTGTATGCTGCCCTAGGAGAATCATCCAGAGCCTTCAGTCCCTTCCAGACTAAGGCAGAACTTTTCTTGAAGTCTGAGGAGGTTTTTCTATTTCTTCTTTGGTTTGGGGATCTGTATAATACTGGGAGACTGTATGACTCACACGTGCAGCAATTTTTAACACTTACTCTGACAGATCCAGGAGAGGCTCATCTGAGAAAGTCTTGCAGTGGGTGCCTAGCTTTGTCAATGGCAGAGCCAGTGGTTGGGAGACCCAGGCAAGGCTGGTCAAGGGAATTAGGTCCTATTAGTAGACAGCAGGACTGCCTGCTGTCCATTTACTCTTAAACAGGTAATATATACAGCTTGTACACTGGACAAAAGGAGACTGTTATGGAGACACAGTTCATGACAAAACCTGTGATGCAGATATTTTTCCAATAAGAGAAGCACTGTAGCACCACTGTAGCCTGAAATGTCAGTGTTGCTTTGCAGCACACAGCAATAGAACACATCTTCCTCAGATTCCCCACAAAATCCTACTGGCAAAATTGTACCACAAATCCAGAGCTTCTCTGCGTAACAACAAAAACATCCCCAGGGGTGGATGTCAGCCGCTGAGCAATGAGGAACAGAACACAAACAGCAGCAGTAATGGCAATGAATACCAGCACAGCACCTCTGCTCTCCAGCCATTATATGTTTAAGGATGACCTACCAAGCTACCTAGTTGATGTGTAGTCATCTTTTTTTTTTCTCGTTATTATAGAGTAGCTGCTTTCTAAGTGGAACTTTATATGCTTTTTAGTCCCTCAGCTGCTTTTAGGATGTAGTGAGTACCTACCTGAAACACCAACTCCTAAAAGGCTATTCATATCTGGGGACTTTTGACAGAATCTATTGCCAAAGCATTTCCTCTTGCCCTGACGATTTTTATATGACATGTTTATTTCTGATACACACACTGCATTCTGGTGCTCCTCTCTCAGCACTGTACTGTAAGCTGGTTCTGATAGTGAACTTACTCTAGAAGTAGAAACATGATTGGTGCTTACGCAGTTCAAACGTGAGGTGGATTCAAGATCAGGGACACATAGAAATGGGGATTTAATTTGGCTTGGGAAGGCTTTCAGGTCCTAGCAAGAATCAGAAGTTGTTTAATCCTTCTCAATAGTACCTCAGTCCTACACAAAGGAGGAAAGCTTACTTAATTTTGCCTTTGAAGAAGTGTCAGATTAGATGAAACTAACCACGCCAGCTAGCTTTTTAAAAAACTTTTCAGTTCAAGCTCCATAAAGCAAAAATTCTTTGTTTTTAAGAAAATCAGAAACAGGTTTCCACACATGAGAATCCCAGCAAGTACTAAGAAATGGTCACAATGGATCTGTTTTGCCTCTGGTAGCCAAATCCTGGTCTAGCAATGGGAAACCTGTAAGGTTCACCTCAAAGAGAAGAGAAAACAAAAAGCCTGATGTTGTAGATGAGCATCTGGGGAAACCAGCTGGGTTCAGAGGTCTGGGGAGCTTGTTGCTTAGACAATGGATGTCTGTACACAGTATTTTGCCAACAGATGTGGGCTCAGAGCTGACAGCATAGTATTGAGCTAATAAGCCTCAATGAGAGGGAGAGCATACAAGCTAGTCAGCAGACGCCCACTGGGGCTATGTTAACACTGTTCATAGAGCTTATTATCAGTTTGGAGCAAGTGACAGCGTGACTCGCAGCTGTCTGTGGTATATTTTGTAGACATGTCTGCAGAGAGCTTGGAAAGGCATCTTCAACCAAGATCATAAGGACAATTTTCAAGAACACCTCCACTGACAAAGCCTGACACCAGGTTTGGGAGAAAGTGAGTTCCTTCACCTCTAACTATGACATACTTGGCTGGATTTGCAAAGAAAGCCACCATGAGAAAAAGAACACCAATCCTCCCTATTTTGGATTACATTTTCAAGGCTCCATTACATCTAGCCATGGTTCCCAAAATGGCACCTACTGTGCAGATCTTTGCTGATCTGCCTGTTAATATCATTAGTAGAAAGCAAAGTCTTCTGAAAATCTCAGACCAGAGATGAGTGCATTTCTGAAAAACTGCATTTATGTGCACACTAATAAAAAAAAATCAACCTGCCTTTAATTACCTTCCAAAAGCAGGGCTCCCAATAAACTGCTGAATTATATTCCTCCACAATTCAGGAATTTTCGCCCCACTTCCATAATCCAAGATGAAATGGTTAGTGAGCTGCTGCACCACATAGACACGCACAAGTCTATGGGGCCAGATGGTTTACACCCAAGAATGCTGAAGGAGTTGGCAGATGTGCTCACCAAGCCACTCTTCACAATTTATCAGCGGTCCTGGCTAACCAGGCAGGTCCCAATGGACTGGAGATCAGCAAATGTGATGCCCATCTACAAGAATGGCCGGAAGGAGTATCCAGGGAACTACAGACCCATCAGTCTGACCTCAGTGCCAGGGAAGGTCATGGAACAGATCATCTTGAGTGCCATTACACACCATTTACAGGACAACCAGGCAATCAGGTCCAGTGAGCATGTGTTCACGAAGGGCAGGTCCTGCTTAACGAACCTGATCTTCTATGGCAAGGCGTCCCCCTTGGTAGATGAGGGAAAGGCTATGGCCAGTAAAGCCTCTGATACTGTTCCCCACAGCATTCTCATGAAAAAACTGGCTCCCCAAGGCTTGGATGGGTGTGCATTCTGCTGAATCAAACACACGCTGGACGGCCAGGCCCAAAGTGTGTTGGTGAATGGAGTTGAAACCAGTTGGCAGACGGTCACAAGTGGTATTCCCCAGGGCTCAGTGTTGGGGCCACTCCTGTTTAACATCTTTATCAATCATCATGATGAGAAGATTGAGAGCACCCTCAGTAAGTTAGCAGATGACAGCAAGCTGGGTGGGAGTGTTGATCTGCCTGAGGTAGGAAGGCTCTACTGAGGGACCTAGACAGAATTGTGGGGCTGAGGCCAATTGTATGAGCTTCAATAAGGCTCAGTGCTGAGTCCTGCACTAGGGTCACAACAACCCCATGCAATGCTTCAGGCTTGGGGAAGAGTGGCTGGAAAGTTGCCTGACAGGAAAGAACTTGGGTGTGTTGATTGACAGCTGGTTGAATATGAGCCAGCAGTGTGCCCAGGTGGCCAAGAAGGCCAACGGCATCCTGGTCTGTATCAGGAATGGTGTGACCAGCAGCAGTAGCGGAGTGATTATCCCACTGTACTCAGCACTGGATAGGCTGCACCTTAAGTATTGTGTTGAGTTTTGGGTGCCACAGCATAAGACAGACATTGAGATGCTGGAACAGGTCCATAGAAGGGCAACAAGGCTGGTAGAGAATAAATCTTATGAGGAGTGGCTGGGGGACATGGGGTTGTTTAGCCTGAAGAAAAGGAGGCTGAGGGGAGACCGTATCACTCTCTAGAACTACCTGAAAAATTATTGTAGAGAGGTGGGTGTTGGTCTCACAAGTTACAACCAATAGGAAAAGAGGAAATGGCATCAAGTTACACCAGGGGAGGTTTAGATTAGACGTTAGGAAAAACTTGTATACTGAAAGGGTTATCAAAGGCTGGAACCAGCTGCCCAGGGAAGTGGTTGAATCGCCATCCTTGGATGTGTTTAAAAGCCATCTAGATATGGCACTGCGGGATATGGTTTAGAAGTGGGCCTGGTGGAGTTAGATAATAGTTAGACTTGATGGTCTTAAAGATCTTTTCCAACTGTAAAGATTCTATGATTCTATGTAAATAGCCTTGATTCATGAATGGGAAAAATACAAATGGAATCACTCACTAGGCTGCTGATGGTCTCATTTTATTGTTTTGTCAATTAACCAAGCCTGAGAGCCTCTGAAGTATCAGCTGTGATAAGCTGTTTGACACTGTTGTAAGGTTTCATCATTCCAAATGAAAAGTGATAGTTCTGAGATTAAACTGTTATTTCCTTATAAAGATGAGAAGTCATATTTACATCACAATTAATATACAGGCTATGACAGGCCAGACATTAGTGGCACAATTTCAAATTACCAGCACAAAAAAAACCCTTATTAACTGCAAATTAATACTTATGAGGCAGGTGAGTGGCTATATTTTACTTCCTTCAGTGGGAGCTCATTCCATAAAGGAATATTTGTCCTCTTTCAAAGGAAAAGTATTCAAAACAAAACTTGTGATTACGCATAGGCGTTATGTTTGGATCTGTTACACTTGTGCAAATGCAGGAGGAACTCGCACACTGTCAGAAGAGTGCTTTGGAAGCTGCTTTCCACAAGTTCGTCTCCTAATAAATTGACTAAACTCGGAATAGAGAAATCTCAGGCTAGAAATTAAGGGTTTGAGCAAGTCTGATAGCATGTTTCAGCTTCCCATGGCAGACAGGAGCTGGTGAAAACAACCACAAGAGGAAGAGCTAATCTGGGAGGTGGGCTCAGTTCCCGCCTCTTACAGACTGCCAGTGTGGAAGAGACACATGACACAACCACAGCAAGCTCAGTGTGCGTACAGCAGCCTGCTAGGATGGCGTTGCACCTAATGGCAGGCAGATTTTGGGCTTGCGGCTCCAAGCAAGCATGGACTACTTCCAGGCACATACGTGCTGGTAGCCCACACTGTACATAGGCTTAAGGAGCCACACTCCTATTCCTATTCTGGAAGCCAAGCCTCAGGCTGTAGTACCATCTGTCTATTGATCATCTGAAACAGTTGCAAGAGGTCTGCCATGGGCCAGATATGGATTTGAGTTAGCTTCTTTCTTCCAGACAAAAGTATTTCTGGTCCTATGAGACATCTCACAGTGCTGCACAGAAGAAAACATTAGTGAGCACAGTACCTAGCAAAGTAGAGTCACAGTGAATCACCAGTGTCAAACATATGAACTCAGGTTTTCTGAGTCTTATCCCTGCACATGAGCCATTAAGCTAAGCAGGAATAATCTGAGTACACTCAAGGAAGCTACTTTCCCCTTTAAACATAGTTACTGTTTGAGAACAGACAGAAAATGAACACAGTAATCATTCTGCCATGCACTATCAGGTGTTATTGACAGCAAGGCCTTTGCTAACCACTCTAATTCCTGAAATAGCTACAAGAAAATGGGGTCAGTAAAGTGCCAATTGTTCATTTAAATTACAGGCTCTAACAATATTTGCAGAAACAAGCTTCAAAGGAACACAGGTGGCAATAATTAATTTCCAATTTCCTCCTTTTGTGCAGACTGATCTGGATGAAGAAAAATTGTCTGAAACATGAAAGAATACAAAATTTGTTTCTTCAAAAGCACCTCTGATGAGGTAAACTGTACCAGGAGAAAGGAGCAATTCTGCTCATTCTGCCCACATACGAGAAGCTGATGACCTTTTGCTTCATCAGTCTGAATCCCATCCAGCATGGATAATACCAAAGGAGGACAGCTGTCATGTCTGTACATAATTCTTCCAAGGATGAAATAGGAATTAGAAACTGAAAGCAAACAAAGAGGTCTTTGTTGAGAGGACATGACTGTACACTGTGAAGACTGGAAGACTTACCAAGCTATGTGGCAATACCATCTTTTTTTATTTGCTCATTTATGGAACTAGAATGGTGATATTTAATTCATCACTTAAATGCTTTTTCCTCACACAAGCAATTTTCAAATAGTGGCAGCCAACTCATTCCATGCTGAATAGCTTCATCACCAAGATTCACCTCAAGTTACATAATTTCTTCTATTGTTCTCTGGAAAGTCCATCAAAATTCTGCAGTTAAAAGCAGAATCTCAAGGAATGGCCAGTTTGAGCAATCATTTGTGCAGCCTTTACTCACTGAGAGGCAACAGGAGATATTCTGAAGATAATTGTACATAAGCAATGAACCTCCTTATGCTTTTTGGAGTCAGTGAGATTACTCAGTACACATGGTGAAGGCTGTGGATGATCCAGTGCAAATACTTTGGAACAGAAACATAAGTTCTTCTATGCTCTAGGCAATGATCAAGGCCTCCAACTCTCACCACAACCCACAGAATACTCATAGTAGTAATAAGTGACTTACAGCAGATGAAGGGCTATAAAATCTTACTTTCTACCATAACTGCGCCTCCTGAAAATGCTATAATTGAAAAAGCAGTGGTCAGTAAGCAAGTGCCAAATAGGCATGAACTATTGAACATTCGTTTCATTTAGAAGCCATGTGCTGTGTCTCTCTTTAATTTAATTTAATTTAGAAGTCACATCAATAACTGTGCCAGCATCAAAACACCTATGGGCTGAGACTCTGCAAACAGGCATTCCATCATGTCAGGGTTTCTTCTCTCTGGAAACTGTGGCTGCTACTCAGCTGCAACATTTCTGACAATGGACTATAATTCACCAAGGTCCTTTGTGAGTGTCTGTTTTCTCAGAGGTAGTGTATTTTCAAGGCTTAAAAGAAAAGTGATTCCTTTAGCTGCTTCTCCATCTTGGCTGTAGTTTGCCTTATTTTGCACTAGCTGTATTTTGCTTATCTTGCACATCACTGTCAGGCATGCAATATAGTGAAAATTGATATTAAAGAGATGATGGTGGTGTTTAGCTCAGTATTTCATCTTGGAAACATACGCTGTCAGTTTGGGAAGTTAGTGTGTACTCTACGGCAGATTCTCAGTTGGGATACACAGTAAAGTAGCGTACTTCCCTGTAAGTTGATTGTGCTACACTGATTACTGCGACCGAGGCTACAGATTTCAGCAAGAGTAAGCTGATTTGCACTGGCAGAGAATTAGTCTAATTTTATAGAAATTTGCTAACAGTCCTCTGTGCTCTAGGATTCACTAGGGTGCCTGGTACTTCTTGGTCCCATTGTAATTCAGGTGAGTGTTCCCATCAACTTGTGTACAGTATATATTCTGAAAGGGGCACTGCCATACTCAGTCTGGCCAAATGTAACATTTTAGGGACCATCTCTCCTTCCCCAGTGGAATATCATCTTTTACTAGCACCCTTTCCATCAGCTCTCAAAGGGGTGTGGGTCCTATGCAACTCTGATGTGTTTGGAAATCTTGCCCTTAGATAGTAAGACTTCTTGACTTCTAGACAGAAGTTTTCAAACCACCCAAATGTTAAAAAAGTTACATCTCCATCTAAAAACATGATTACCCTTAAAGGTGATTTTTAAACAATTGGTCCTCCAGAAGCTGTCTGGTTTTGTTTGGCATTAACAATCTACCCAGGAGATACTGGTCCTTCTCACTGAAGCTCTTCCTCCTAGTGTTTAAGCTGTATTTACATTAATGATACCTCCTACTTATTAAACTCAAGAGTTTTCACTAATCACTGCTTACAAACATTATTGCAGCCAGGCACTTAGAAATGTAAGGTTTTACTGAAATTATGTACTACCTTCTCTGAAATTCCAAAATCACTGCTAAGAGATTTCCTTGCACTCTTAACACTTTTCAAAATGCTGCCTTTAACCAAGGTAGGGAGAGATTCTTTTTTTATGTTTTGAATTAAACACACCCCTCAGGATTCCTCCAGTAGAAGTTACATCATATGTCAGGGAGCTGCAAGCATTCTCAGGGGAAGGCGAGCTGGGAAATGACAGCAGGCACAACATGAGCAAGGCTGTGACCTCACTGACGGGGCATGGTCCTGCAGTGTCTGAGCTGGGCAGCTCAGGCAGAGCAGTGGCAGCGACAGCCTCTATCCACAGTCCAGCAACCATAAGGGAAAGTCAGGTCCACTGACAACCCAGGAAACTTGAGCAACAATCTGGGAAAAGAATTGGAACAGCTTCACCTATAACTTTGCTCAGGCCAAGACTGAAGGCCTGGGGCCTGGGTTTGAGTTTCTGGCCAATGAGTAGACAATGAGGGTGGAGCACCCTGGTGAGGTCTCTTAGGGTAATTAGAGCCCGTTGGCATACTGTGGACTCTGACAAAATGTGAAAGAATATACATTTTAATTAAAGTATGACCAATCATACAGTATGAACAACAGCTTCAAATGAGTCTTAGCAATTATTTCCTGTATGCTGAAATATAGCTGCAGAAAATACCTGCTTAATAATTTAGAAAGATGGAAAAAATCAGACTTGTTGCAAACAGTGCAGCACGAAAGATTAAAGGGTTTAAATTAATCAAATAAATTATTAACTACAGTTAGTTCATCCATTAGTGTTATGGCAGCATCTAAATGCACCAGCCAGCATCAGGGCTCTTTGCATTAGTTCCAAAAGTGACTTTGCAAAATACAAATGCAATCCTATAGGGAGCAGGACAGAGGACCTCCTCCAATTGAATGCCCCACCTCCAGTCTGCCAAGGTCAGACTACTTTTCTCCTTACTTGGCCCAGTAAATCATTATTTTCTACAAGCAAGAATATTCCTTCAGTAAGTCCTATGTTCCAGCTTGTGCCTGTTACCCCTAGTCCTGTCACCAGGAACCACTGAAAAGAGTCTGGCTCCATCCTCCCTCAACCCACCCTTTAGGTATTTGTAAACATTACTTAAATCACCCCTCAGCCTTCTCCTCTCCAGGCCAAAGAGTCCCAGCTCTCTCAGCCTTTCCTAATAGGGGAGATGCTCCAATCCCTCAGTCATCCTCGTTGCCCTCTGCTGGACTCTCTCCAGTAGGTCCCTGTCTCTCTTCAACTGGGGAGCCCAGAACTGATACTTCAAAAGAAAATCATTCCTTTTGGAAGAGAGAACAAGCGTTTCTCTTCCACTCAGTGAATATGGGGAGTGGGAAGATGTCCCCTGGAAGCAGTAAGTCACTCAAGCGCTATGAATGTTGGATTCATAGGTTGATGGTTATCTCCCCTTCTGACATCCTTGTGCCTAAGTGCACAATATATGCAGGCAGGTGATGGGATTGTGCTCATGGAAAGAGGGAGCAGAGATCTCAAAGTGAGCATTACAGTGCTCAGCCTGGAATAACTTAGATCAGCAACTTTGAGTTTCAATGACAGAGCAAGGGCCAGAGTGTGGGTCCCACAAGTTACAGTCCAGTGCCTGATTCACTGGACCACAACCCAGATTGCTTAAAAAAAGCCTTAAAGTATATGTAGCATGAAGCTTTTACCTATTATTCTATCAGGATCAATAGGACAATTCCATACTGCAGAACTATGTTCTACTAAAACTCAAAAGACTGATTAGAACAAAAGTTTCAATAGTATATTTTTGTGATCCCATTTATTATCCCACATGGTTTGACACAGTGTAGTATATTGCACCTATAAATCAGTTGCAGCAAATTATTTAATGATGCATTAACTGTGGAATTTCACATATATTACAGTTCTTTAGCCAATGTTGAATGATTTTTCAACAGCTTAATCCATCCCAGAAGTACTGAAGCAGGCATATTCATCCATCATCAGAGTGCACGTAGTCTTCTCTTTGCTCTTCTTATTAAAGCCCTCGATCTACAAGCATGGCATTAAATAATTCCCCAGAGCTTTTTTGCACAATATTCTCACCACCATTCTCACCCTTCTAGTACAAAAAAAAAAATCTCTTCATTCTCTATTAGATTCTTGCTATCCTCCGGCACAGCTTAAGCCTGGCATTAACTTGTGCCACATTGCTAAGAACTCATAGATGACACCACAGCTATATGTGTGAAGCTATTATAACAAATTACTTATACATTACAGAAATTAAGTATTCAATTTTATAAGAAAGCTTGAAAAAATAATTAGTGAGTCTAACTAGAAGAGGACAAGAGAGAAGGAAAAGATAGAAAGTATGATTATAGAAGGACTCCACACAGCAGCTTTCCACCTCGGTGATTTCCTACAAGACAACAGGATCCATCAGTGAACAGAACATACCGTTTCTCATTCTCTGGTAGTTCATTATACAGTGGTGATTCTTCAGCTCATGTCACCACTTCTTATGGTGGTGTTCCAAAGTCTTTGCATTCTGGCCAGTCTGTGATCACTTCTAAAATTCCCGGACGATTAGGATTTCCTATTTGAGCTCGCTGTGTAATTAATGCAACCCATTTACTCCATGGAGAATCAGTGGCATGATGAGTAGAAGGGACCTTATCCTTGAACATCCATCCCAATCAGGGCACCAGGAGGAGCTGTGCTTCAGTACCAACAACTTCCAAAGCAGCTCTAACTCCTTTATATGCTGCCAGTATTTCTTTTTCAGTTGGAGTGTAGTTGGCCTCAGAGCCTTTATATCCTCGACTCCAAAATCCTAGGGGTCGACCTCTAGTCTCCCCTGGTACTTTCTGCCAGAGGCTCCAGGTAGGACCATTGTTCCCAGCTGCAGTGTAGAGCACATTCTTGATGCCCAGTCCTGTTCGGACTGATCCAAGAGCTACTGCGTGCACAATCTCCTGTTTAATTTGTTCAAAGGCTTGTCACTGTTCAGGGCCCTATTGAAAATTGTTTTTCTTTTGGGTCACTTCATACAGAGGTTTCACAGTCTGGCTGTAACCTGGAATATGCATTCTCCAGAAACCCACAATGCCTAAGAAGGCTTGTGTTTCCTTTTTGTTAGTTGGTGGGGACATAGCTGTTATTTTGTTACCACGTCCATTGGGATCTGGTGGTGCCCATCTCGCCATTTAATTCCCAAGAACTTGATCTCACATGCAGGTGCCTTGGCCTTGCTTCTTTTTATTGCAAACCCAGCTTTTTACAAGAATTCAGATAATCCTCTTACCTTTCTCAAAGACTTCTTCTGATGTGTTATCCCGTACAATGATTTACTGAAAAGTAAAATCACTGAAAGTAAAATTGATTCCGTTTTTGCCAAACCAGGATAAACTTCCAAGGCATCCCTTACTAGGGATTCATCTGAGGTCCTTGAGGCATCCAGAGCTGGACCAGAAAAGGCTTTTGGAATTGCTTTTTAAGAATATCAGACATCCAAATAACCTTCTTTAGTTTTATGATATTCAACTCATGGTTCTGAAACCAAATAGCACTTTCACAGATAGAAACCTAGTAGTTTTGCTCTTCAGCACTACGTTTGGTGCCTCTGTAAGAGGATGAGCACTCTGGACCTTCATGGAGTTCTAGCTGTGCACCTCTACAAGTTCCTCTATTTGAGGAAAATCCTTACAACCTTTAGCTGTTAGTGTCTTGCATGATCACCTTTCCAAGCATCTCCCATTCCCCTCCGGCTACTGTGTAAACACCTTCAACCCCAGAGAGCAACATGGAGAGTGATGACTGATTTCCCTTCTGCCACTTGCCATTGTTCACACAGAAAGACAGAATAACTCACTTGTGGCTATTCCTCTTGACAGTTGTCCCTCCTCTCCACTCATTCATGGAGATAAATGCTGCCATGGCAGAACATGGTCTTAAGACAACTCTTCTGTACAATGTGCAATGTTAGCGTTGCATTTCATTGTATAACATTTTAAGAGCTCCTCCCCTTCAGCTGGTACCTCTTTTACTATAATATTTGTTCTTGTTTTGCTATGTGCTTTTTCTTCTACCCATTCTTTTTATCCTCTCTCTGAAATTTATGCAGATCCTACCAGTTCAATCTTCTTTATGCAGAGTAATGGTAGCACAAGGACAAAGAGTTGGATCATGTTGCTGTCTTTAGAAATGAAGTACAAATCTCTGAGGCATTGTTCTCAGGTCTGGATATCCTTCTTAGACCAAACCTTGGGATACTAATAAATGGAAGCACTTTAGAAAGCCAGTGTGTCTCTAGGAGAGGAAATTGGGCTAGAACTCTGGAGGCAATGAGGAAACCAAAAGCTTGTAATTCAACAGCATACAGGGAGAAAAAGGTTACCCCAGATGGCTTTCCTAACAACTGCTACAGAAAGAAGACAGGGGGACAAGACCAGATTTCTTAAGACACAAAGCCTGTCCTTTCAGTGGAGTAAGGAGGATGTTTCCAGCCAGTATACTATCCTAGCACCTAATGCTGATCTGAGTTACAGCTGCAGACTTACGTCACCTGTACAGCGCACACACACTCACACACACAAACGTGCTTAAGAGCTAGGAAGTAATGTCGTAGTATTGTAGCAACAATGTGGAAAAGGTCACTGAGAGGCCTTATAGGAATGGAAAGTGATGCATACTGGCACTCTTATGCCACATACAAGTACTAAGATGTATGCATGCAAACAGTCTGTTCTGCATTCAGGCACTAAGAGGCTTTTATCCCATGGTCATCATTCTCATGATGACACAGAACTGGGGACACTGGCTATCCAGTCCAACTTAACATCTTAGGCTGATGACCACATGTTAATTTTTGACACACCTTTTTTTTTTTTTTTTCCCAGCCCTGCAGAAGCTGGCAGCAATCCCACCATTAATCCATCTCATCTCTCAGGCTCAGTAAAGAAAATTTCCAAAGACAAAACTTTTCTTAAGGAAATAGTTGCCCTCTTTTAACCACTTCTTCCAGATGCATATACATTACTGAATAATATCTCAAGGAGTCAGAGCCTTTTTTTTTGTGCTGAAAACTAAGCAAGTTACAACATTGCTTTTGAAGCCCCTCAAATCATCACAATACTCAAATACTTTCCTGAAGGTCAACAGGAAATAATTTAAGGCTCATAGTTTAGAATCAGCTTGTTAAAACCATTAGTTGAAGTTGTTTTATGCAAATAAGTCTTCCTGCCCCACACAGGATTACATTTTGTACCTTTCCACATGCTCCTATCTTATCTGATGGAGTAATTTTCTAATCTGACAATTCAGGTATTCATCTCAGCTAAGCATATTTTGCAATATGTCACTGAACAAGTAATCCATCTCCCCTTTTCCTTATCGCTGGGTATGTAACATTTAATAATTGACACTTTAAACAGTCAGTATTAAATCATTTTAGCAGAATTCCTCATTTATTAGTTTCAAGACAATCCTTTTTTTCCCCCTCTTGTGCAAGGGGTGGAGGGGTAGGAGAAAGGAGAAGCCAATCTGTACCACTGAAAATCCTATTGCTCTCCAGTGAGAGGGTGGAAGAAAGAGGGGAACTTGTTCTATTCTTGAGTGGACTCTCAAAAAATGTGTGGCCACAGCTCAGTAAGTGCAAGGCACTATCTGCATGTAGTTTGGTGCTGCAACTTACTTCTTTTAGCCATGGGTCAGCAAATTCAGGGCTGACTCAGGCCTTTCCCTTACATGTATCAATGCACTAAGCCTTTGTGTATGGGCAAGGAGATGAAGTGCTGAGCTATGTAGAAAAGAAAGGAACACTAGAGCTGAAGTTAGGGGCTTGGTGCAGTTTTCTGAACCTCCTGCTCACTGTCCTTAATATGACAAGCCAGTGAGCTCCAGCCTGTGTCCCTCCACTACTGCTCTTGCTCTGTTCACTGCTGCTGTCAGGGTGCCCTTGGCAATAAGGATATTGCCTACCTCCCTGTGCTGGCAGAAGTACTGGCTCACATCTCATTAGCTGCATGAAGACAGTTGCTTTCTCTCCAATTACAGATGTGCAGACTATGTATCTATTTCTATCTCACACCTCTTTGTCCCTTTGTTCTCTCTGTGCTGACAAGTAAATTTCTTTCACTGCCCACATAAGTTCTGCCATCCCCATCCTCTCTTTCCTTCAAGCCCACGGTCTCCTTGTGTTCACCCCAAGAGGTAAATATCTGTTAGGGGCGACTGGCATCATACCCTGTACCCAAGTCATCTCCTCTGCCCTGGCTGGGCAGCAGGCACCCAAACCATGCAGTTCCTGACTCTCTAAATACACAAGTGCATCATGACCTTCTAAATGGGGAGTTCAGGGGATGCCTCTGAAAATGGCATTGTGTCTAAAAGCACTGTGTCTACTTGTTGGGTATCCGCTTGGCCTTAGCATCCAGTTGCCTCAGAGTCAGTTTTGGATGTTCCCTAGCTGATTATTCCCTTTTAATGTCCTCCGTTTGCTGACTAGCACTTAGATTATTATTGGGAAACTTACCATTTGAGTCATCTCTCTCCCTAATAAAATTGGCTTTATAGTTTTGGAAACAGGAAGATATATTTTCCCCTCAAAACAAATATTGATGAACATACTTCAGTCGATATTTACTATATGATTTTGGGAAGAAGCAAAAATGTCTAGTCCGAAGTTTAATAGATTTTGATATCTGTTTTTTATCTACACTACACACACAATATCATACTGTTGCCTTTGCAGATGAAAGAAAATTAGTTTTTATTCATATTACTGAAACGCGACATGGCACTAGGTAGCAGGAGAAGGATGGAAGCCTGGAGCTTGTGCACCAGATATAGCCACATTTTTTTACAGCCAGCAGATTTATGCCGGTTTTGGTTTTTGGGGAGAATACTGAAGTGTAGGTTAGATGTGACCTGCCACTTCTGTTATAAGAGGCTGCATCTCTATAACAGAGTCTCTCCTCTCATTCCTGCAGGAGTAGATGTTTCACAAGCACCCTAAATACAATAGCACTCGCTTAAGAAGCTCTTCACTGTGCCATGTGAAAACATGTGCATTAATTTGATCTGGCATAAATTCCTAACTCTTGACACCTAGAAAATGAACATATTACCTTATTAAATGCTGCTCACTCACAAATGTGCAGACCAGCTGCTTCCTCCCTCCATTATCGAACTGTAGCAAGCACTTTCTAGAGGAAAATTAAAAGTAATGATTACAATCATTTAAAAAAATTCAATTTAAATTCTTCTGCTACACAGGGAGCTACAGCATATTTTCAAGAATGTTGTGGTTTTGTTCATTTTTCTTGTTCAAGTTCCTATGTGTTATGTTGGATCTCCCATACATAAAATATTCTCCTTCAAAAGCACAGGTTGGTTTACTTTAGAGAATGTGCTTACACCTAAGCAGAAAAAGAAAACCTGACTGGAGAAATATGGGACTCCTCTCATCCTCAAACAATTTGAAATCATGGTGAAATATAAACACAAGCATTTCCTCAGGCAGCTATGTGGATGATGACTAAACTCTAAAAGACAAGTATCCCCTAAACCTATCTGAGGGCTCTGATCAAGTCATAAGAGAATTTGGAAAATTCAAGCCATTTCAACCAATATCAAGCAATTACACTCTATTGCCAGTTTTGGTAATTTTTCATGGTTCAACATGGAATACTCTAACTTTCCCTGCACACAAAATGCCTTTAGATATGGCTCACACTGTATTGCACCTGAATAACATTTTCAGTGCAGGCATGGGATGAAAATTACTCCCTTGCAGGGTTATTGATGCAGGCAGGCAGCAGGTATCATCTTCCTGGCCGGCCCCCCTCCCTTTTTTTTTTTGCTTTGTAAAGTATTGATTTTTAATGGTTACTTTTCCGTTGTATTTTAACAGCTTTGATTTTAGAAAGCAGAAACTGTGTCTTGATAAATGCGCATTCTGCAAGAGTGCTTTACCTGGCAGAACAAATCTTAGCATTGGAGCCACCATGCAAATCTTGATTTACAACCTCTGTCAATGCTTGCCAAGTGACAGCTCTGATGAAGGGAACCAGAACAACCTTTGTTTCCTGTTCTGATTTAGACACATCCTTCCTTCCCCTTGCAACTTTTCTTTTGTGTGCATGTGCATTCAACTAAGATTTGTGTTCCAGTTACCTACTTGGTTTCATATAGTGATTGCTGCTGGTCCAGAATACTGACATCTTTTGCTGAGTGCTATTCCCCTAACTCACTGGACACTTAGGTGACCTTAGCTTCATTGGTATTCAGTCAGTGTTAGAGATGTGTTTGCTTCAGCTGCTTGGGCCTTGGTGAGCAGGTGGGGAAATGACCGGTTGAAAATGAGTTGTTAAGACCACTACAGCAAAAAGATTGATGCAATTAATTTTTCATTACATACAGTGTCTGTGGATTGTAGTCAGCTTGGATTGTTCTTCCTCTGAGGCACAAATAAAATGCAAATAGTTTTTGAATGAAAAGAAATGTTCTTTATGAGGTACTGTGCTATTCAGAGCAGCAAAATGGCTTGAAATAAATGGGGATTATGGGGTATGTTTTATGAATCCACCTAGGAGATCTTAATATAAGTTTCATGCAGGGAAAACCATAGGTGAGTTTCCCATCAGATGAACATATTACTGCTCAAGCAACTGGAAACAAGAAAGAGCCAAAGGCTCTTTAGTATTTAATAATACTTATAATAATAATTAATTAATAATACTTACTACTAATAATCATTTTAGTATTTAATAATACTAATACCTAGCTCTTTCCATGAGGAGATGTCAATACACTTTATGGAGAAGGTACTTATCTTACAGATGGTTTTAAATTAAGTATCTTTTCCAAGCCCACTTCTCCTCTCTACAGCAAGGATTAGAAGGCATGTCTACTGTGCCCTGCCAAGTGCTTTACCCTGTGGCAATACATTGGATCACAGCAGGAATCAGAGTAGTTCTAACAAGCCTATTCACACTGCAAGTATTTAGCCGGACAGAACAGTTGTATTGTGACATTCTTTCAGAAGCTTGGCCACAGAGTCAGCAAATACATGGTCTCCATACCAGGAACACCATACTTAGAGATTGTTTTGTAACACATATACATTTCACAATCAGAGCTCCAGCTTTACAGAGCAGACACCAACTTGGGAGTAGAGCAGCTATATTAGCTACTAATTGGTCCCACACCTCAGGATAAATGAAGTATTTCTCACTTGGGCCAGCAGACTTAGGACTCAGCCCACCAACAGCCTTCCTAGTCAAGGAAGGCGAAGTTTAACTGTAGAAGAAAAGCCATCGATTTTGGCAGCAACTCCGAATGCCTGTGCATCTCCTGGAGTTTGCGTGATGCTAGTCAGACAGGGATTTAGAGAATAGCATGGCAGATCTGGAAACAAAACAAAAATTAGTTCTGTGTTTCCCCCAAAACAGAGTGAGATGGAGATCTTAGTAGGAAGAAATGGGTGGTTTCCCTGCAGTTAACTGCAAGTGGATGCAAGCTGAAGAGAAAAGAAGTCTGAGCAAATGCAGTGAGGTTTTATTGCTTGCAAAACACGAATGTCTTTGTTGCCAAAGGAATTCCCACTAGCACCAAGGCAAGAGTTTTGCTAAATTTCCACTGTATTTCATGCAGTGGGTTCTTTCTTCTGGGTATTGCTACAATGCATGCACATTTCATGACTTTTAAGGTGGTGTAAACTACCGGATAAAGGGCTGAAGGGACCACGAGCCTATAGTAGTCAGTTGAGAGCATTGCATTACCAACTCCTTGGTATGGGAAATCCTAACAAACACTGCCACTCACTCTTCAGAAGTATGAAGTGACTGGCTCCCATAAGACCTACACGAGCATGTGTGCCTAAAATCATTAATCAAATCCTGGTCACACCAGTGAGCCATGCAACTTCGTTCACAGCTTGGGGACTATTTTCTTCTCCTGTAGCTTTTTAAGAATTAAGCTAGACTGTCAGGCTACGAAATGAAGACTGTGACAGCCACATGCACCAACAACTCCTGCTGGAGGAGCCCAAGTTGCGTGCACCGTTGCTCAGGTCAAACATAACTGGCAGTATGTGCTCATGTGTGCAGCAGGTGTTATAACTGTTTAGCACTAAATGAGAGGTCTGCTCCACTGAAGTCGGTGTTAATTTTGTTGATGTGATTCACAGAACAACTACACCAAAGATAACTGGCTTGGAAAATCCCAACACAACTTTTCCCTGGTTTTCATTTTAAGTCACTGCTGTTTGGTTGTTCTGCATGTTTGGGGTTGTTTGCTCACAGTGTGTATCAGTTTAAATCTGAGTACGTCATTTCAGATGATTATGGCAGAGGCTACCTGTTTACCTGAAATCTGATGTTTGTGTTTCACAACAAAAGTAGAAACATTTAAATCCACAAATACATTCCAACGCTTTGCTTTCTCCTTGTGTGCACCAAAAAACCAGTAAGCACATTTTCATGGGGTCTTAGTTCCTTTTAACAGAACATTACCTTTAAAATACCTCAACAGATCAGACTTATTTAGATTAAGTGTTAGCCTTATGCAGCTCTTGCTAAAGTTTAAACATCACCTAGAAGCTGAATTATATCAAGGACATTTTAGCACAATGAAGACCTCTTCTGGCTTGGAACCTTTGCAAGTCCATACAGCATAACATAGAGACCAAAACGTCTTGACCAAAAATGTAAATATCTAAGCACAATATTTTCAAACTGAATTTTCTTTACACAGCATGCATTTTCTAGAAGACTGAAGACATGCTATTTTCAAAAACTCAAAACTACTTCATGTCCTGCAAAGAACGTGTATGGCAAAGTCAGTTTACTGCTAAAAAAGATGCACTTGTTGCGCAGATTAGAAATGAAAAGGAGATGGACAGTCAGAATCTGGATTGCTTAATGTTTCAAACTAAAATTGCATACAGAGTTTTTTATGATGCCCTTGCAGGACATATGTGTCTATGGTTAGCCAGTACTCAGGGCTAACCTGTAGCAGTTAGTATCGCACCCAGGGCTCCCTCCCCAGCAAGGAAGGAGAATTGGGTAAAAAAAGAGGAAAAAGCCTCTGAGTTGAAGCACGAACAGATTCAATAGAATAACAAAATTGAGACAATAATCAACATAAAGCATAAAGGGTTCTACTCAGCCTGGTTCTCAATGCTGACAGCAGGAACAGAGCACCACCACCACCAACGAGCCTCAAGGAGAGGAGGAAGAACCCCACCCTCACTGAGCTCCCTCCTTTTATGAGCATGATGAAGTGGTATGGGATACACCTGTGAGTCAGCTGACCTGATTGGATCTCCCAGCTGACTCAGGGCTACTCATGGCCTGCCTGCATGGCTGGCCCATGAGTCTGTGCCTGGGGAACCAGGACAATATGGCATTTTTCTAAATAGGAAGAAATGAACACTCAGGAGAGAATAAAGACAGTATGAACCAAATTAAATCCTTAACGGTTGGGAAATTTGCAATAAAGACTGTCAGTCAACCTAGGTCAAATCAGGGCTTTGAAGTGTAACATAGTCCCACCTCTGCCCTGCAAAACCATCAGTCTGTCAGCAAAGCCATTGGCCTTTTCTTCATGGTATGATTTTTATTGTGTTGATTCTTTTTTTTTTTGCTCATCAGTAACCTCATCTGATCTCTTTTCCTTCCCTTCACTCTCCTCATTTTCTTTTATGGTCTCATTTTTCCCTTTAGAACCTCATTTAATTGTGTTTCTGGGCTTAGCTGGAGAGACTTAGAATAGTTTTTTTTTCTTGATTTACATTTTTATGATGGCTTATTAAAAACAAAGCTCTTTTGTCACAGTCTCTGTTTGCTTGTTATCAACCTAGAGCCAAACTTGCCAACATACATGAGAGCCCCAGATCTGAAGCCCCAAAAAATTAAAGGCTAGAAACCCTTCAGGACAGGGAAGAAATTTTGAGTGGAATTTTTCTGCAGATTGGAAAATTCCTTTGTCACTGCAATATTTTTTGAGTCCACAAAATATAAAGGAAACATTTCATATTTATCTGGGTTTGATTTTAAAGGAAATGGCATGTTATGCTGAAAAAAATAAATCAGCCTGGGCCCGCTACTTGGTAATCTTTGCAGTTTATATGAAAACTTCCTGACTGGCTTAAAATGATGCTAAGTGGCATGAGTGTTTGTTTAGTTTTAAGGATCTAACTGCAGAACAAGCATCTGTGAAATTTCTTGCTCTCTATAATGCAAAAAACTCTACTTGGTTTTGGATTGTTTTGGAGACTGGCCAGTAGCAGATGCCTATGTATGAAGATAAGACCAAAGCAAGATCAAAGTCGTATTTCCCAGTCACACTGAAGCTTACAGTAATCCAAGACATAAGGCCTCTTGAATGGGATGTGGTGATGAGGATTAGCACTCTCCAGTGATTTTTATATTTTTCCTGAATTTATTAAGTCACTTTTTGAACCTTTGTAAGCTCTTAGCATCCACACCATCCTATGGTGATAAATTCCACAGATTAACTGCATGTTGTATGAGAAAGCATTTACTTATATTTACTTTGAACCTGCTCATGCATTACATTGCTCCTCTTACAAAACCTGTTCTGTAGCACTGATCAGACTGTAGACCTTCTCCTGCATGCTAGATTTGAGAGGCTGGTATACCATGACAAAAAATACCACGACAAAAATAACTAGCTTCAAGATAATGCTGAGCTCCTGCTACATGCCTGGGTTCCTGATATAAACATGTATTAGTGGCATTTCTGATTGGCAAATTTCTGAGGTTGGCAAATTTGTTCTCGGATTATGATATGCCAACAGATATTTCTGAAGCACACAGAATATGTTTAAGCATCTTGCCCTGATCTATTAATGTCTGCAGCATAAAGCACAAAGAGAAGCGACACTGTCTGCGTGACAGCCAGTTGTTGGTAGTTTTAAAAGAGAATATCTACATTCATATTTCTACTTTATTGTTTTGCTTGTATTTGTGGCTCTCCAAAGCAACAGAAGGAAAATTAAGCCCTCAATGTCACAACCTATAAACTAATTTTGCTAACAAAGAACAGAAAAGGAGGAACAGAATTTCTCTTTCCGTTCCTAGGAAGCAGCTAAGCAGCCATGTGGTATTGGCCTGACCTTTCTTTAGCCATTTGTTCCTCTCTGCTTCTCCCTCGAATGTGTTTCTGTGTCACTTAGCAATCGCATAAATAATGTCAAGCGGCTTCATGTGATGGAAAGCTGCAGTGAGCCATGAGCCATTCCAGCTTTAATTAGGTACACAAACTAAACCCAGCAGTAATATGTCTGGGGTACCATGAATGTCACAATCACAAGTCCTTTCTTAGTGAGGGCAAAACTTGCTAGGAGGCATAAAGAAAGCTACTATTCATCATAGAAGCAGGTTTTGCTTTCACTGGTTCTGTTTCAATTGGCAGATATCCATGCTGTTGAACAAAGACCTCAGGGTATTCCTCTCTCCATCCTGCCTTTGCTCACCTGCCAGTTTTTAAGGCTGGGTTTTTCTAAGAGGATACAGTGAGTAATACTCACAATCAGCTGAGATACTATCTTGAGGCAAATATAACTGTCTGAGCAGCTCAGGCAGCATTCCCAATATAGGGAATACTTTGGAAGAGTTTCTGACTTTCTGAATAATGTAGATCTCGTCCAGGGTTCTTTGAAGCTTGAGGATATTTCAGGCTGCCCTGCAAAGTGCTCAGCCAGGCCTCACTCTGCTCTCAATGAAATAGTCAGCTCAATTCATCCTGTGTTCAGTTATTGCAGATGACAGCTATTTTTGAAAGCACTGTCCCATAGCATAGCTTTTAAAGAAGTACATCTTTAAAACAGTAGGGAATAGGGGTACAAAAAGACATCGGGCCAGCTGCTTTCCCTGTCATGTGCCTGGTGGCCTGCAGGCCAAAGAGTTTTGAAGAGGCCAAAGAGTTTTGAAGACAACCTATCAGAAGTTAAGGACTGTCAGTGTTAGGTTAATGGCTGGACTCAATGATCTTAAACGTCTTTTCCAACCTAGGCGGTTCTGTGATTCTGCAGTTCTGTGAACATAAATGATCAGAAGGCAATGACGCAAGTGAGGACAATTCAAATGATTTCACCAAATATCCACTTCTTGAAAGTATGCTTGTAGCAAAATTATTTCACAAGTGTGGCTAATACTGACACAAAGCTAACTGTCCCCAGTAGAAGCAGTTGAAAAACAATTTCCCTGACATCCCTATAAGCACTTTTATAATTATTGATATTTCATAGAAAATTCATGAGCTACAATATTTTAGAGCTGGTTAAAGACACAGGGTTTGTAGCTTCTATGAAAGTTATAGGCCTATTTTTTTTACCTTGAAAAATGCAAGTTAGTTATTTCAGTGTTTGTTACAGCTGTTTAAATATACTGACAGGCCTAGGTGAAATGAATTGAAACCTCATGACTCACCTTAGATGAACTGTTTCTTATCAGCCAGATTTAATTCATATTTATCTTGTGTGGTTTGCCCAGTCATTCATTCTTGCAGTTGAGAGAGGCAGGCAAAGTTACAGTTTTATTCCCTTCATTTTCCTGGTCAGTTTCTCTCAGCTGTGTGTAAGGGACTTGCTTGTGTAATAGCTGTTTGCTGTACAGTCTTTCTGTACAGAGTATTTCTGTCCAGGTCTGCTCCTCTGGAACTTGTCATAAGTATTTAGTGATACATAAAAATGATGTAAGAACTGATGCAGAAGGACTGTATGCATAAGGTAGGGAGGGAGACCCTACGACTTCCACTATGGTGCAAATCAGGCCACAGGTGGCCAGGTTATAAAATTTTTTTTTTTTCCGAGAGCAAATTTAATCATAATTGTAATTAGTTTATGATCATGGTATGCAGCACATGTTTACCAATACTCTAAAAAGTACAGCTTCACAAATCAGTGGATTTCAGTGAATCAGTTTTGCATGGGTAAAAATACTCCTGTTGAAACTGATTGGAGGAGGGAATGCAAAGTTTTTTTGACAGATGACAAAAGCACTACATGAACTGGTGATTCAGTATTTGGACACACCAAAAAAGTCTGTGCTCAGAAGCAACCATCTCTTTAGTATTAGAACTTAAGCACTTCTTGTTTTCTTCCTTTGCAGAAAGTTCAAAAGTCTAATCTAATTTTGGAATGTTCTCTGAGCTCACTGAAGAGATGCACAATATACTAACCCAGCTGTGCTTTCTGTATTAAAGGATCAACATAATTTACTGTTCAGAGCAAGCTCAAAGGCTGACCATATCTTACACAATTCTGGCAAATTTTCTGCCACTTCCATATTTTATATTAGAGGAGATTCTGATTCAGCAAGGTAATTCAAACATGTACAACTAAGCGTATGTCAAAAATTAAGCATTTGTCTAGTTCCAATACAATCAATGCTAAACTTGGGTTTCAAAGTATAATCAACATCTCCGATTTGAAGCTATAAAAAATACCTGGTCTTCATCAGGACTTCTTAGTCTTTAGTATTAGTTCTGCTTAAAAACTGAATATGGATTTGTATGCGACCAAGTAACAGAGCTTGCATCCTAATCTCAGTGAGACAACATTATGTGGGTTAAATCACATGCTGAGAGAATTTGCATGCTGCACCCCTGGTCTTACCTGCTCTTTTCAGCTTTGGCTGTGGCACAACTGCACTCTAGTGGAACTGAAGCAGAAACACATGCTGTGGGCTGACTCCGTATGTCCTCAGCCCCTTTGCTTACCTGCAGTTCTGCAGAGATGCTTCTGGTGCCTGACAGATTTTACACGCCTGGAGGTCACTTAGAAAATATTCTTGCCTGAGATCATGTCAAATGACACGTCTGATGTATGAGTAGGAAAGAAGTGTGCACACCATTTTTACCATATGGTTACTCACATCACTGGATTAGAGAGCAAAGGCATTCACAACCTACACTGTGGAGTACCTAAATCTCCTTGGGGTACAACACCATTAAACTCCCAGAACATTTTATGGACAGGTTATTTTCCAAAAACATCTCAGCTCTGCAGACCCCACTGTTTTTAGTGACCACTAGTGTCTTATTATTTCAAATGTTCACAGATTTTAAGCGTCTGAATAGGACATGAGTTCTTTATAATATCTGTCCCAAGAGTGCCTGACTTTCAAGCCAATTAAATCAGCATTGATACACAAAAGTCAAGTAGCAGAGCCAAAGCTGGAGTTGTTGCCAGTAACTGAGTTAAAGTGAGGCTAAGATCAGTCCCTGTTATTTGAACAACTCAAGATGTGCCCTGGATAACATCCAAATCTCACCTGACAGGAAAACAGACTAGAACTAAAAGGCTTTTGGTTGCTACATATAGCCAACAGCCACCAGAAGGAACTCATTTGTGTCATTTTAACTTCACTTGTGTGAACTGTATGTTCTGAACCAAAGCCAAAGGTGAAATGAAAGCACAAGAGGAACAACGTGACTATACAAATGACACGGGAATTAGTGCACAGTTATCAAAAAATAAAGAAAGGAGCAAATTTTGGGACCGAGTATTACTTACATTGAAATCTATTTGGCTTTACAAGTACAGACACCACTATAAGTTCTGCTGCCATCTTCTGTTATAGAGGCCAATAGGAACATGCTGCCACCAAGTAGTTCTGGACTCTGGATTCCTGTGCCACAGAGCATCGTAGACGACAGGTGAGGATGCCAAAGAGGCTTTTGTTCTCAGATGAAAGAGAAGCTTGTGAACACATACACAACAGAAATGAACTTTGTTTCATTTTCCAAAACGAATGTAAAATTTCAGTAGAATTTGGCAAATATTCCTGGCTTGAAAAGTAGAAGTGAGGAAACATTTATTTTTGGCATTTTTTAAACTGAAATACTTAAAGACTCTATGAAGTAACTTTTTAGTTACCCATTATCTTAATTTCATTTTTGGTGACTGAAAAAAATAGGCAGGACAAAATGTATGAACCATAAATTGATTGTTTGACCACTGTTTCTGTAGAAGTATTCATTCTAAAAGTTCTGGAGGTTGTGGCCTGTGCCTTGTTTTTGTTGCTGGTAGGCCCTCACATTTTACATGAAAGGTGCATCAAGCAGGTCACGGTTACATCTCAGATATACCTTAGTGTGTGCACAGCAGATGGCCTTTGAATCTTTCCTGCTGTCCGTGTGTGCAGCACAAAGTACAAGAGGACTGTGAACTTGGTTTGATGATCTAGGATTCACACTAGTACCACCAATAACAGATATTCACTGTCTGTATATCAAGACCCCAGTTTGCATTTAACATTTTAACCTGCACACTGAATTGCAGATTTTGTGATGGAGGCAGCACTCCAAGATGCTTGTTTCAAAAATACAAAGAGAGTTTAAAAGCTGTTCACAATTGATTTAGAAAAAAAAAAAAAGAATCACACACAGGACTGTATTTCTGTGATAGCTGTGCCTTCATCTTGACCATCAGAAATGTGATTTTGTCATAGGCTTTCTTTGCAAAACATCAAAATACCTCCCTTTGCAGGGGAAACATTAGCTGTCTCTTTTTGAAATATCATCAAGGGAATGCATTCTTCACTCCAGTTTCCAGAATGTGAAGCTAAGGTTGAGCTCTTCTGCTTGCACTAAAAACTGAAGTGACTTAGTATCTTCTGTTTCAGAGAAGATTTTCCTTGTGTGTTTAATACTCCATGGTCTTGATCATTACATCTTATTTATTTAAAAAAAAAAAAAAAAAAAAAAAAAAAAGACAAAACAATCAACCATCCAACCACAACAGATCTCTTTTTTTTTCTTTCCTATTACCATAAAGCTGTAGACCATACATCATCAGTCAGGTGCATGAATAAAACATTCTGAAGCAATTCTTCCGTGTGCCTTGTCCTGTTTCAGTCCCTGTTCAAGCTATTGGCTTCAGGCAATAATTTGTTAATGCAATTGTGTCAAGTTTTCTTGTGACTGCACAGGCTGGAAAAGTGACTTTGAACAAAGGAGAGTGGAAATGCTAAGGCTGTAACAGAGTCAGGCCTAAAGGTAGGCTGTGGACTGACAGGGACTATTGTCTTACAGCCGTGCCTGTGGAAAGAAAGAGATTTTTACCTTCAGAGAAGGGACAAGCCTTATTTCAGTAACTGATTGAAACACAGTAATGTATTCAGTAAAGGCAATAGTAATAATAGGGCTAAGGCTGTAGTTTCATGTGTACCTTATGCTCTTCTAAATGAGCAGTTCCACTACTCTCTCACCCCACCTACCCATGGTTAGGTAGTAAGGCAGAGTAAGGAATGGATCTGGCACTGACAGCAGCACCCTATTCAAATTAATTTGCCTAATGAGCCCATAAAACCACAGTCCAAGGTAGAAAGATGTCTATTTTTCCTGAGGTTTCTGGAAGGCTGAAACCTCAAGAAGGGTCTGGAGATTACAGATGGATCTCCAGATGCTGATGCTCTCCTAAATCATAGGTCCCTAATGCTCATTTGCTCCAAAATCTGGCATCAGCACACTTTGAATCAGGCCCTAAAATCCCGCTTTAATCTTTTTGTAGTGAGCTTCAAGGGGTAGATGTTTGCCTCTCGCAGGAAAGAAAAGTGTTGAAATAAAATAGGAAGAGAAATAGAGGGAGAATATCAAAGATATTCACATTTAAATAAAGCCTATTTTGCAGATGCTAGGGTTAAGGTGCACAACAATCAATACAGCTGACATGTTTTCCTCTAATTGTCATCCTTTGTTCTTCTTTTATATCAAGCCCACATGCTATGAGAAGTAGTGAAGAGACAATTTCATATCTACTAATTATTATCATGGTGTTATTAATTTAGACTAAGGACAATAATAAGATAGGGCGTGTGTAGAAAGAATTCATTATGAAATTAATTGCTCTGATTAGGGTCAACACATAAGATAAGGTTTATAAAGCATTTCAGAAACAATTAGGTTTGATGGCTATTTGGCATCCTAAGACATGTAAATCTAGAGCATGTATTTTACATTTCTCCCCCCTCCCCATTCATATGCTAAGTCCTCTGATAAATGCCACTTGTTCAAAAGAAAATTGAAATCAGTGGATTGAAGCAAAGCTGGATAATGAGGTATTATTGATATATTCTGTAAATGCTTCAATTATTCCTGCCTTCAGTTTTGAAATTATTTCAGAGAAACAAAAAATAAATAAAAAATGGCTTTTTATAAAGTCAATTTTAATCTCTCTATTGCATTTGTAGTTGTTGTCTTTTCCCCTTAATAGGCATGGAAAGGACTTGATTATAGTTATCTTTCTGAATATACTGTTGCTCTTTGTAATTCCTTTCTCTTGACTCTCAAGGGCTCTCTCACATAATGGTGCCCCTCGGTTATGTGAAGCACCTGTTCCCAATTCATCTCTGTAAATGAAACTTAACATGGCTTTCTCTCCTTGCATCTTAAATGCACTTTCTTCTTTTCATTCTTTCTCTCCTCTGAATTCTTAAAGAAAACAACTGACAGAAGGAGCTAGCAGAAATATCCTTAAAATGAAAGAGCAATTGTGCATTCAGGATGTTCTTTACCATAAAGGTCTGAAGCAGTCTACATTCCTTCCTAATACAGTTGAGTTTTGGCACTTGATTTCAATGTGATCAAAGATCCTATCCTAAATACAGGCCATTCACAACAAACACAGTTTAGCTAAGCTAACTGCTTCTGGCCCACCAGTGGTCTGATCTTTGCCACAACATATGGGCTTTCAGAGGATCTTCAATGTAGCTGCCCTGATACTACATATATCCATTTTGATTTTGCTCATCTCCTCTTCTTGCTGTCCACTCAAACTAGCAATGGAAGCCATCAGCTCCTCTATGCAACAAATGAGAAGTCCTCAGGCATATTTTTAAAGAATCAACTATCATTATCTTTACATTAGCAGATGGGAAAACTGAGGCCCAAAGGTGTGTAACTAATGTACTCATAAGACCAAAGTGCTGCTGGGATATAGCCTGTTTCTCCAGAGCCCTGGCACAGAAAGAACATTATGGAGCTGTGAGTACATGAGCATAGCATATCTAGCTTCCTGGGTTCAAGTCCCTGAGAAACACAGGATGGTGCAATTAGGAAGGAAACCAGCACTTACTGAAGTCAGTGGAAACCTTTCCAATTATTTCAACAGGTATCTGGCACAAACCCCTGATGAATCCTCTGGGGCTGTCTGTTGCCTGCTCTGTGTGGCTCATTAACATCAAAATTCATTTTGAGCACTTAACTCCTCAACCAGCAGGTTTGCAGGTATCTGAGCTTATCATTCCATTGCAAGCAACAACTAACAGAGACAGGATGGAGAAAAGAGTATAAGAGGGGAGAGAAGTCAGCCACAGCAAGTCACAAGAGTAAGCAGCTTACAGGTATGGCAGAACCTCTTGTTCCCTTTTGCCTGTCCCTTGGGAGCTTGGCAGAAACCTGACAGCTTTGTAGCAATTAGTAGAGCAAACACCATTTCTCAGCTTATTTTCTATTGCAAAGATGAGTGGCTTGATACTGTGATTGATCGATGCTCCTAGTGAGTCAATATTCAGATCACATGCAGTAAATCCCAGGAGCAGTGCCAAAACTGCCATGAGTGACTATGTCTCAGCACACTGCCAAATTCTCCCTCCCCTCCCACGCCAGAAACTCACCAAGTCCATGGAGCTGGTACGAGTTGACATCAGCACACCAGAAGCTAGGAGCTGGCTCATTGGCTCATTTCAGTCTCTAAGACATCATAATTGGATGTATAGCTCCAGAGGAAAGGTCTAGAAAAAGCAGCACATTCTCTAGACGAGAATATAGCACTGACAGGGATTTCAGAGAGCTGCAGTAATGCAGTAACACTACACCAGGTCATATGCCACTCAAACAATGTATGAGAGCAAGCTAGGCTATTTCATGAGTCTCGTATAATGACCACAAAAAAAACCCCAAACAAACAGATTATACAACAGCAGGCAGCCCTGCCGCTCAATACCAAGTAATAAAAATCAATTGAATGATCAATAGGCTTTTCTGACCACCAGGGCTTTGAAGATTTTGCTGTCATGCTCTCTGCTATAATTAGCACTTGATGAACTTAAAATGTTTAATGACTGTGAAATTGAATTCCTATAGAGACAATGCACATCTGGAATAACAGCATGCAATTCAGGGGTCTATGGAGTCCCACACCATTAAACACAGAACTTCAAATAGAATTTTCACCATGAAAATAGAGCAGGCTCTTTGACGTGCTAACATCAGCTCTGGTCCACTTGCTTCTCAAATCACTGGTGTAGCAGACAAACTTCAAAGAGCTCAGGACACGCTTTAAAGCGACTACAGCGCTTGCTTGTTTAGGAATGAATATACTCTCCTGGCGGCAGATGAAGAGGGCTAGACCACCCTTACTTCAATTTCACCTTCATAGTCAGAATGAAGGCAGAATGGGGTATATCACTCTGTATACCCATACGTATACACATATATATAGGGAGAGAGAAAAGCTCATTGACCAATGAACCCATTACAGCTTTGTGATATAGATTGCAAAATAGAATCTTTTGTGGGGAGGAAAAGGAAGAAATGCATTGCAAATGTGATTGTTTCCAACTGACAGTTTTGCAAGGCTAAGAATGCACTGGAGATGTACACAAAAGTAAATGTTTTCTTCTCCAGAATCAGTATTTTTCACCATAAGCATTTCTGCCTTGCACACTAAAACTGCACTCTTTTGCCTGAGCTGGGGGCACATGCTTGAAAAAGAAAGCAGAAATGGCAAAGACAAGATAAAGGGCAAGGAAAGGCTGTTTTCCTTCTCAAGATCAGCAGAAACTTGGCCATGAGCTCAGTTTAAAACTGATCCCTTCATAGGGCCAGGACAGCCTGGACTAATGTTTCTATCTGTGCTATTCATTACTCATCCTGGCACTAAAACCCCAAAAGAGAAGACCCATTGTATCAGATGGCTATTTCCAAAGTGTATGTACAAGGTAGATCAGATGGTGTCATCAACCTTGCTTTAAGGGCTAATGCCAATAGAGTATGGATGTGGCTTTCAGAAGACATTCACCCTGAGAATCTAGTGGTCTCAAAATGAGGACCCATAATATGGGAGCACTACGTGGCTGCTCAAACTGGCCTAAGCTGCCTTTCACTCTAATCAAAAAGAAAAATAAAGAAAACAACAACACACACACACACACCCCCAACCAAACAAACCAAAACTAACAAAAAAACCCCAAACAAACTAACAAAAAAGAATGGCTTTCCAGGGCCAGTGTTCAAAACCAGAACCCTGGCTTTCTAGTGTCATGCTGGGCAGATATTAAAAGAAGCTGAAGCAGAGCCCCAGTCAGAATTATCTCATTTAATGTTATCTCCTCAGTCACGGAATAAAATTCTCTTCTGTCTCCCTACACCTCCCACCATTGGCCCCAGAGTTCAAGGCCACACAAACATAAGCCTAAATTTTTGTAAATACCATGATTTCACTCTGACTCCATGTGTCTGCACAGAAATTCAATAGGGATTGCTATTTTATATATCATGCTTGATCTCTTCCTTTTTTAAAAGACTGCTATGGAAGGCTTGTCATTAATTTATGGTGAAGAAAGAAAAGTAAAACTGTCAGCACTATGCTAGCATTCATTATGTGGACAAGGTTAATGCATGGGAAGATATGAGGGTTGGATATGAATCCATAGGGCTTGATCTCAGAATTCAAACTGAACTGCTTAAAGGTTTGTCTGTGCTAACACTGCTAGAATTAGCCAAGACACTCCCATTTCCGATCTGTAAGGTCTGAAAGCTAACAATCCTTTGCCACACAAAAATGCAATCATCATATATTGTTGAAACAGAACAGTATCGTATATTTAAAGAAACCTGCAAAAATATGCATGAATATGGATTAAAAAGCAACCAAAAAAATCCCTTCATATATCATGAGAAGTACCAGTGTGTATTTGCTGTGTGCTTTTGTAAGGTACATGTAGAAGCTTTTAAATCTAAGGGTTAAATATTTGACTTTTACTTTGAGCTTTCCCCCCTCTGAAGTGTTTCCATAGATACTTAATATATAAGATAACCTGACCTTTGAAGGGTGCTCCATTGAGTTTTCAAATATTATCTGATTGTAACACTTTATCCCTATTACTATGATGAATCTCTACTTTTCACACCGTAGGGGCAAGGTCTTGGGGTTTTTTCTTTCAAACTTTAGTAGCAAAGCACTGGAGCCAGCCTTTGCTTCACCAGTTCTTTGATCACCTGATTTCTTACAACAGAACTGCAGCTAAACCATAAGCACTAGAAAACCTTTGTGAATTCAAGACCCTACTACTCTTAAACAGCCCCCATCCCTCTTTTTTTCTTTTTTTCCAGAATAAGTGTAGGTATAATTAGGTGATGTTTTCCACTTCAACCATGACAGGCAGCAAGACAGCCTGAAGATATGGCACATCTTTGCTTGGCTGTTCCTCGATCTGTTATGTGGGTAGCAAAGGCCACGTCAAATTCCTACCCTATCCTAAAAGCATATCCCATCGCACAGCCTAGAACATTAGTTACTCATCTACTGCACCTGGCTTGTTATATTAATCTAAAATGACTGGATTATAGTTTATATTTCAGGGAAATATCCCAAGTTACAAGAGCTGGATGAGCTGGGCCATTGACCTCAATGAAGACATGATACTTTACATCATTCAGCTTGGCAGAGCTTTGCTGATTTAAACCAGTGGAGGATTTCACCTATTATCCCTGGAAATGTTCCACAAAAATACAGTGTTCCCTCTAGTCCCTGTTGTCATTGTCTTAAGCAATTACTGCACTACATTCCCAAGAAAGGGTATAGCAATATATATTTTAATCTCAAGGTGACTTACTGCCTGTTTTTCCATAACGAGACATGACTGCTTTACTTCAGTAGTTTTTATTAGTGGTGAAAAAAGAAAAGGCAGTGATCAGATTTTGTAATTGAATAGAGAAGGTAATTTGCACTCCAGCCTTCTTGGAAATGAGGCTTTTTATTAGAAAAAGCAAAAGGTCTGAAAGGAATAACTGTCTTTCATGCATTGTGGTACATAAAAAAAAGTCAAAGAATAGCAGGGCTGTCCCTTTCTTCCCTTGTGTACTTTTTTCCTGGAGAGAAAAACAGAGCTAAATCCTAGCCAGATCTCTGTGCCACTGCCCAGTTAGTTGGCTTACTGTCTCTCAGGGGTCCTGCACATGTGCAGCCCTTACAATTACAGGCCTTTTCTTGCACTGACAATACCAGAAACAGCATAGGGGAAAAGAGGGATTAGGTTCTGGAACAGTGTATGAAGACAGTGTGAAGATCTGTATCATGTTCCAGGCTGTACCTAAGGAGACATCCCCTTCACATCCCACCTGCCACCAGTGCATGGAAGCCAGCACTACAGAAATTATAGAAATGGACAGTAAATACATCCTTCACAGCTGGCATATTTGAAGCAGAGGTACTGCTCCTGCAAAAATCAGATGTCGTGAAAAATGAGCACTGTGTTCTCCAGTTACAGCTCAGGTGGCTGTCTGAAGAAGTAGAAAGCCTCATTTATAAATAAAAGGCTTTGAATTAAAAATAGCGTCAAGAACTTCATGAATGAGACTGAAATCAGTGGCTCAGAGAGCTATGTTTCCATTTGAGCAGACTCGAAGATGGTTGAAAGCCCAAAGACTTCTGTTTCACAAAATAATGTAACAGTTTTGACATTTCTGGGTAAAGTTTCTAGATAAAGCAAAAAGTCAAATTTACATTTACATTTCATTATGAAACAGCATTTTCTTTTAATTTCCTTATTAAAATCCAGAATGAAACAGAAATGGAAGGTGAAAATGCCAGCCTTAGTTTGGATTTCTTCAAGAAAAAAAAAATAATAAAATAGCCACACTGCAGAAGCAGTTGAAAATAAAGATTCTGCTGTCAGGAAAAAAAAAAAACAAACAACCACCTGCTTATCTGATTAAGGAATAAGAGTACTAACAGTGATATTCTTCTTAGACTTTTTTTTTTTAAAGGGAACTGAAATAGTTTCCTGACTGCAATTTATTCAATGGGGTGGATTTTCTTACTGTTTTCATCTCAAGCTTTTCTCTGCCTGCAGGCCATGCCACATGCCTGCAAAAAAAACCCAGAAAATGCAACTGATACATAACTAGAGAACTCAGTGGGGCATGGAGGTATGAATGATTGAACTGGCCTTGACAAGACCTCAAAAAGAAGATGATGACTTGTTGCTCAGAAAGGTACAACATGGTTGGGTAAGACCATGGCAAGATGGGGATGGCAGGATCAGCTGTGATTTCAGATTTGAATCTGTCCTGAGTCTGGAGCAATCAGAAGCTGTATGACTGCAGCGGAAGAAAAATCTTCTTAAGCAACAAATTCCCATTTAGAAATTCTGCATCACATCCTTTATTGAGACAGTCAGCTTCTTGAGGTGAACAAAGTCCAGGATCGGTCCACCTGGACATTTAGTTCATGTTTTCAGAACATGGGAAATTCAGCAGCAGCCGCCATTATCAGGTGCAGCTGAACCTGACTTTAAGCATAATTTCTGTATATATTAAGTTTTACAGTTCAAAATCACTTGGGAGATCTTCAAGGGGGGAAGAGATGAACTGTAGATTTTAATAAACTGGTATGGTTTTGGTTTCTGCCTCTACCTTATTTGGTTGCTAAGTATATGGCAAGAATAAATGAAGATAGATAACCTAGGGGGAAAATAACTGCATTGCAAAAACAGTTCAGCCAAGCTTTATTTTTCAATTGGCTAAAGAAGAAGCTTCTCAAACTTAATGTGACCTAGAAACTGCACATTCCCCAACAGTCCCAGCAGCCCTAATTAGCTGAAGAAACTGAGCGTTTTACCACATAACCTTCAAATCATCATTTTGAATTCACTCTTTGCCTCTAAATCTCACCGGTTTCCCAAGTGTTTCCCCTTGTCTCATTTCATACAGCTAATAAAACAACTCAATCAAGGAACAAGTTTTTGTATGTGAACAGATTCTGTCTGCATTCTAAGGGGCTGAAATTCGAAATAAATTACCACTCTTTGCTTTGTTCCTTAAAGTAAAATGAGTGTCAGGACCGCATCCTCTTTCTCACCCATGAATGGTTTGTCAGGTATCCTAGGGACAACTGGGAATTTTCCATCAGGAGGTTTCCCCGATGGAAAGAAACTTCCACAAAAATCCAAACTGCATTTTTTGCAGTAAATATTTCAACTCCACTGTGGGAGAAAATGCAAGGAAACTGCATGATTTCAAGTTTTCAACACTTTCAAATCCTACTCTAGGTCAAAGAAAAATGCTCAGAGACCGGCATATCCCTTAGGAGAAAAAAAAAAAAAAAAGTCATCCAGATTTGCTTGCTCACTTTGACCTTCCTAGGTAAGCCTTTCTTTTGACAAACAAATTCCTGTCAGATGGACGCAAACCCAGTGGTTCAGAACCAACTGAGATGTCATTTGGCTCACAGCTTTGACAGCTTCTGTTTTTCTGGATGTTCTTGGAGGAATGTTATTCAGAGCAAGCTTGCTCCAGGTTGCAATTACTTTCAGATGCATTACCTTTCCAGAGTAATTGGGTACACAAACAGAAAATGACATTGTCAATAAATAACCTGTCCCTGTTGTCCTGTACCATGTTCTGACTTCTCACAATGGAGTAATAGATTAGATTATTTTCTGGGCCTGTTCAGTATCACACAAACATATACACTTCTTCTGCTACCACTGTTATTTCTTTCCTAAAAGCTGCTCATTTCCTTAATGTGCAAAATTTCACAGCTGCTTGAAAATGTGCATATATTTCTGACACTATTTTTGCATAGTAAGAGATCCACTAGCACAACTAACTTGGAACTTTGTGAAAAATGCAATTGATTCTGATTTTGTGTCACAGTTCAGTACTGTGCACCTTCCATAATCACTATATTGAAGAATTAGAAATAGTGGAATTTAGAATTATGTAACACTTCATTTACATATCTAAGAACCAAACTCTCTTGGAAATCTAGCTCTAGCTATGATGCTGAGTTGATGTTCTACCAGATGGTTAATTAACGGTGCACAAGACAGTTCTGCAGCCAATGAACTCGTTATGCAACTCCAGTACTCACCTTTCTGTTACCTGGTAATGATATCTTTAAGCAAGCCAAAAATATTTCTTTAAAAACTGTTTCATCATGAGAAAAATTTACCCTGCGGAAATTTTATAACCTGTTTAAAATTTATGTATAAAGCATGACTGGTTCAAGGGCACACAGCAATGCAGCTCTGTTTCTTTCTCATTCTAGCTGAAAACAATTCAGCTTTACCTACCTGGTCTTCTGCAAAATGAACTGGCCTTGTCCTCAGCCTGAGGTGTCCGGCCCACGGGCCAGGAGCAAAAAGCTGGTATTCCTTCAGGCTGGAAGAAAAGCAGTGCTGGAGCCGGTGGACTACCTGCACCACCTAGTGATGCCTGCAGGCTTCCACAGCTCCTCTTTCCTGCTACAAAGAGACACATTGCCTTTTCTTCGCCTGAGCATTTCTCTGATGACTAGTCACTTGATTCCATTAGCAATTAATATTAGACACTCTCCCATCTGTGGCTGCAAAAATGAAAGTGCTATTACTTCAGGCAAGTCATAGGGGGGACAGCGTGTGCGTGAGGTGGATTTTCTGATGTTTGTTTTACTTCATGTTTTTTTCTGCTCTTAATTTCTTTGGTTCTGGCATTTAAAAGGGCAAGCCAGTTGAGCTTTAAAGCAATCCTAATCAGACCAATCTGATAGCCTTCTATGATGGCATGACTGACTGGGTAGACGAGGAGAGAGCAGTGGATGTTGTCTACCTTGACTTCAGCAAGGCTTTTGGCACTGTCTCCCATAACAGCCTGACTGGTAAACTTAGGAAGTGTGGGTTAGATGAGTGGACAGTGAGGTGGAACGAGGACTGGCTGAATGACAGAGCTCAGAGGGTTGTGATCAGTGGAGCAGAGTCTAGTTGGAGGCCTGTGACTAGCAATGTTCCACAGGGTTCAAACTAATTGAAAGCCTTCATTATACTAATATTGGTAGGATCCATTTTGATGCCAGACTCTACTGAGATGACTCACTTTAATCTAGGTCGTTGCAGAGCTCCATTGCACAGTAAAATGAATTTAATGACAGAAGACCTCAATTAAATCTCTGAGGTTTCCAGGAAAATCTTCAACTCTTCAAAAAGTTATCATCTCGCAACTATGTTGACTGGCCAAATGTATTTTTAAAGGCAACCTCCTCTCCCACTGCATTATGAAGGTCCAGGCAAAACTGACATCAAAACAAATGGTGGTTAGCGAATCAGCCTTTTTGTAATGACAGCAAGAATTAATGGAGTTTGAATGTCTTGATTTTAGTATGCCCTTTGAGATTAATCTTCCGTTTTCTCCTGATTTTGCCACTTTGATGTTGACCTTCCCTTGCTGTCATTGTACTTGCCCTTTTTCCCTTCCCCCACACTCACACAACCACACGGGTATTGCCTCTCCTCACTGGTGTATGTCCTAAGATTTTGTGCGTTTGGGTAACTGCCTAAGTGGAGTCTTCAGTGACAAAAGGGGATCCTTGACCCCACTCTCCTTGAGCTCCAAAGTCCGAGTACTAAAGCCTCCTGCTCTTGATGCTTACCCCTCTGATTCACTGGAACAAGTAGGGTAGCTTGATACCCATCTGCTAGCACAGCTCTTGTGAAGACAGTGGATCTGTGCCAGAAGGAAATTCCAGAAGTGTTAAATATCACGGACAATTAGGCCCTTTCATTTGACCTCCTTTACAAAACTCAAGGACAGAAAAGAGCCCAAATATTCCCAGTATTTAAGAACACAATAGTCAAACAGACATACATCTGATCTGCAGCCATCAAGTGATGGAGAAACCCAGCAAAGATTCTCATACATTTTCAGTTGTTAACTGGCCTCACTATTAATAGCTGATCCTTATTTTTAAGGGTTTTTTTAATCTAAAAGTACTGTGTCTTCCTAACCTAAATCAAGGTGCTTTCCCCTCATGCAGTATTGCTAAATCACATCTCAATCAGCTTTGTTTAGCAGAACAAATTGCATTCCTTCAGTCTCCCACTTAAGTGCCCTATGGATATAATTATAATATGTAAAAATGGTATTCCTTGTTAACATTCCTGTGTCAATAAAACATGGCTGTGCTTGACAACTACTGTAATTTTACATCAAGGATCTGAAACTTGCTCTGAGACTGCTATACTTGAAGATGAAGTCGGGTACAGTTTCCTCTTGACATTAGTGGGATTTGTCTTGAAAATGAAAAATTCCCAGACAAGCTCTGCTGTCTGTCACTCATTGCCCCACACACCTTCTAATGCAACTTTCTTCATTCAAATGCCAAATCCCCTATTACTGTGCTTTGCAACCTGTGGCAGATATGAGAAATTCCATGTCAATCAAGAGAAATATGAATAAATGCCTTGTCATCATTGAAAGCAAAGCCTTATGAATTCAGATTCTTTTACAAAGGCTAGATTCATGTATAAATCAAATTGAATAAAAGATTTATCACTTCTATCTGTTATTATATACACATCTTCCAGGAGTTATACTACTTTAAACATATTGGTCACAGTATTTCTAAAATGTGCAGAACTTTTATATCAGTAACCACATCTGAGTAGCATCAGAATATGATAAAACACTTTCAGACCTGTGGAGCTTTATTAGACAGTGCCAGAATTAACTTGGTTTCCAAAGACATTGCAAGCATGCAGGTTTCTTTAAGTAGGTGAGTGGATTTAGACATGCTCAGAATCAAGCTCTGTGACAGAGATATGATGGGCTTGGCTTCTGTTCACTCCTTGGGTGGGAACTTGCACAGACTCTTTGAGTTATATCTACACAGTTGCTTACTCTGAAGCTGAGTGGTCCCGGCTCCTTCAGTTACCGTCACAGTTCAATGTCTGTTAAATACAATCTGCATTTCCTATACATAGGCAGCAAGTGTTTCCAGAGTTGATAGGGTTTGGAGGAGTTATGGTACTCTAAAGCAACAGGACCAGTGCTCAGTATATGTTTGGTGATCTTTACTACCAAGAAGTCTGTCATGACCCAGTAGCAACTGCTCAGTCTGTACAGAAACTTTACATCTGCATCTCTTGTTTGTCTGCCAATTGGTTTGCTTTAACATGCGGAAGAAAAGGTCCTCACCAAAAGTCGTGTGAGCAGTCCCTCAGCAATTCTCAGTAGGCATCTTTGAAGAAGCAACAATGATCTCTCTTTGCCTTTATAAATTGGACTGGCATAGACCTGACCATGCAACAGGCCTTGTTCCTTAAAGTCAGTCTGAAAATGGCTGTGAACAATTTCAGCACCCTCAAGAGCTTTGGAAGTTTTCAAATCTGTGCCTCTGGAATATTTTAAGTTATTAGAGCAGTAACAGCCCTAAAAATACCTCAGGCCAAAGAGCTGCTAGCTGTCATGTTCCCATATTTTTCAAATGGTTCTGGAGACCACTTACGACCAGTACTTTGCAATTTGGCATGGAAAGCAGATGTAATTTGGGTATTACTACACCTAAGCCAACATGTATCAGCTAGCTCCTCTATTACTTCAGCATAGACACTCTTGTTGAGCTGAAGAGCTTAACAGGGACAGAAAACAGAGTATCATTGTGCTACCCCCAGATATGATTGATGCCTCTGAGAGAATGATAACTTGACTTCCCTTTAACCTTTGGAAAAGCCATGCTGGAATGCCATCAATCTGTTTTGCTAGCAATTTAAAACTGACTCCGTATAGGCACAAACAACAAGCTGTGAAAGGACAACATTAGAGCAGGACTGGAGATTTTCTGCCCTGAAGTTAAAGATTCTTCATAGCATTTCAGCCAAGACTTTCACATCTACTCAGTCATTCAGTATTTTTCTACACGGTCTTATATTCTACTGTTACTTACTTACTTACGTTGCTTCCACAGGTGGAAGTATTTGGCATCTGTAGTATGGAACAAAAATTCATGCCCAACAAGCCCAGAAAGGCCTGAATTTCTGAGAGAGTCCTGAAGAAAATAAGATCCCTTCACAGTGACCAAAACTCTGCAGCCCAAAGCAAGCAGCCTTTCTGCAACACTTTCTGCAACTTTGAGATAGCAGCATATGCCTTACCACATCAACCCGTCTTTCAAGAGCCACTGTACTGCCAGGGCAATGGGGTATTCCTGGTGCAGTTAGTGGCACTTCTCACTTGCAGAAAACAAACTGGTAGTTTTGCCTTGTGGGCTGTCCATTTTACAACAGATGCACTGCTGAACAAAACAGGGCCAGATCCATCCTTATCAGAAGCAGGCAAGGCTCACCCAGGTCTGGCTCTGAACTAGTTTCCCACAGGCATGTATAACCTTAGTCACAGGAGCTTCTCTTTGTGCCTGCGAGCAGCAGAAAATAGTCACTCTCAGTCACTGCAATTGCTGTCTACAGTTGGAGGCACAGAAAAGTGAGGTCACCCAGAAAGTTCAAAGGCTGAGTCAGGCCCACGAGAGCTGCTATGTTCCAGCTCTCCTCTCAGGCCAGCAGCACAATTTACCATGTCACACAACTGATCAAGTGAAACTGAGAGTTGGGAAAACCCACCTGCTCTGACAAAACACCAGTCCAGTGAGACTTCTTGGAGAAGACCTGAATCATCACCAGCGCAGTTCCTCCAGACCCTTGTGAGGCTCCCCTTTGGGTTACATTCCTGCACTCTGCAATTTGGACTCAGACCTCACGCTTTTTTTTTTCATCCTGGATAAGTACTCTGTGCTGATCTTAGGTTGGTCTCTTATCCTCTCCCCTAAGAGTTGCATCACAAAGCATAAAAATAGAGATTTAAGCCTCAGACTTCACAGCACAGCTTCAGATCTCTCAGCACAGCAAGTCACCAGCCCAAGCAGGTGCATTTTACACCACCACCACCACCAGAAAAGCCAGTCGCACCAGTCACTCTGCAAAGTGTGCCTATGTGCGCTGGCCATATCTAGCTGGATCATGGCTTGGATCCCACCTGCAGAGCAAGACCTACTGATTATCAACACAGCAGCTGACAATGTTGCCAAATCTCACAGTTTTATCGCAAATTTAATGGCTTCTCCCCCTCTCCTCCAGGAGACTTGACATTTGATTTTATGAATAGCAGTTAGGTGGCTAATTATTGTCACAACCAGGAAGAAAGGTCATTCACTCCTCTGCAGGTTCCTGCAACTCCCACATGAAAAGTTTCAGCTTTCTTTAAAACTATAACCTCTTCTGAGCACGTAGCTACAGAAAGAGGTTTGCAAGTGGTGTATGTTTACAGTTAATGAAAAGAAACACTGGGTTTTCCTTTGTCAAAGCCCCCAGTCTCATCATCTTATGCCTTTAGCCAATGATTTTCTAACAGCTAGGCTGCATGACTTCTGAAGGTTGGTAGCACAGCAGTACTACCACCAGAACAGGGAAAATGGGAGCACATGAACACTTCAGAGAAACTATGCTTTAAGCACTGGTTAGACATGCTTTTCCCCCCTGAAGATCCCAGGGCATACTGACAAGGATGACCTGAAATGGCTGTGCATATGCTAGACCAGTGATCCGTTTAGCTACAGCCTCTGCCCTTCTGACGTACTTGGATGGCTGAGTAAACTAAAACAGCAGGCGCGTGTTTATTACTGACCACCAATTGCTATGCACAAAAAAACCCAAACCAGTCTGTTTTGGAGGCAATTGTCTTATGCATTAAGGTCCTATTTGACGCACATGCCCTATGCGGCAAGACTTGACTATATACTGCTTTATTCTATACGGAAATATAATCCCCGGCTCTCCGCGCTCAGCCTGGGCTGGTGACTGTGAAGGCCTCTCCTGCTTTTACCCTCTCCCCAGAACGTGCTTGATGCCGGGGCTGCAGCAGAACTCACCTGCAGCCGCTAGAGGTCACTCCTGCCCCGCGGAGGGGCTCGGCAGTGGGTTTGCTCCCGCTGCTGCCGAGGGGAGAGCCAGCACCTGGCTGTGCGTAGCACCTGTCCTTTTGCATACCTGAAGACCTTTTGTTTAGCAGTGTAAAGCGGAAGGAAGGTTGGAAACTAGACTAAAAAAAAAAAAGCAAGACACCCTGGTCCTCTATAATTTCTTCCCATTCACCAGGGAATTCTGAGTACTGACTGCCACTACATTTTATCTTGATGGGATTAAGGTAAAATCCTGTATGCTTAGCATGAGAGAGGAAAGTGGCTGAGCTAACAAAGTGTCTTGCTGGTATAGTAGTATGGGCTCAGATTTTGAACTTCTAAATAGCAGAAGAGACCCCGAGTGACTTTAGTAGAGGACAACAGAATTTGGCTAAATAGTTTAATTTCAGTTCTCCATCAAAAACTGCTAAGGATTTATCAGCAAGTCTATTAACCCCAGGGAATGCATTTTACTTACCTTTTTTTTTTTTTTTTTTTTTGTCTTCTTACTAGTAAGCCAAAGCATTGAGCAATGTTCGAAGGAAGAGGTAGGAGGGAGAACTGTACCTTTGGCAGGGTGAGCGCAAGGAAAGAAAGTTTGACATCAAACCATCAGGAAGAATCCCTGTTCTTAAAGAAAACAGTCTTCCAAGCTTTCCAGCTAGTCAGGATAATGTATATTTCAACATTACTCACAAATAACTGCAGACCAAGTGTTTATACAGTGTTTTGCCTCTCAAACAGCTATAAAAATAAAAATAGCCAATCACAGACACTACTGTATAACTCTGAAGGGTTTTTCCAGTTCAGTGTCTTTACCTTCTTCTGAATGGCTCATGATAAAGTAGAGTTGAAAACAGTAGGAAAAAAGGTACAGAACTGACCATAATTCAAAAGATGTCACTAATCATAGACAGAGGAAGGACTCTCAAATGAGACAAAGTGACAAGAACTACCATTTATGATTCCTTGGTTCTCTGTATGAAACATTAGTGTTCTCTGGATTGGTAGAGATATTATGAATGAAGAGGGAAGACAAAAGAATGAAGCATGGAAACAAGCACTATCCAGGCCAAGGTCATTGAAAGTAAAATTGCTTCTCCTTTTGCACTTGCTCATTTAGAACATTAGTTATTGACATTGATTCAATCCAAAATGACATGGAGCTTCACATTAGCCTAAGCATCTGTCTAATTAAACAGCAAAATACATGGAGCCCAAAACATGACTGGGTCTCAGAGGTGCTCTAGGAATGCAAATAACAGAAAAGTTGCAGAAACAATGCATTATAAGGGGAGTTTGTCTACAAAATGAAGAGCAGAAATAATCATTTACTGTGGCTGATGAGCAACAAGGTATACTATGTAAAACTGTCAGCTGATTTGGTACAGCTGAGCTGGTAGGTCTGTCTGATGAGAAGACACTGCTTTTATTTTAATTTGATTCCATTTCAGTAGTGTTTTAGGATGTGCATTAACATGTCGCAAAAAGACCCAATTTTGGAAGCTAGAAAGCTGCTGGGGAGGCACTAATTAACAGAGAATAAGCTGCTAGTCTACTGCAGGTGTCCAAGACCTTTTAAGTGCCTGTTCACTCTTCTCTGCAGCATGCTGTAATCTTGACAGGTACAAAAAAGCTAGGAGCCACAATCTTAAATTACGGGATGTTTTATGGCTCATGGGTAGGGTCTGAGATACACGTAAGAGATGTCCTACAGACCTTTCAGCATTAACAGGCTATTGCAAGCTGGTCTGTGATGGCAGAGAATTGGAAACAGTAGTCAGCATGGGCTCTCCTGGTCTTCTTTTGTTGGCAGTGGTCCACACACCCAGTTCCCTCTCCTGTACTGTGTTAGGAGTATAAGCACATGCTGGTAACTGAACTACTGTCTTACCTTAAAGGGGGGGAAAGGGTTGGAGAATGGAGATACTCAGAATTAGGGTTACACCTGTAAAGCAGTGTAGAAAACTTACTACACTGAACCACACTGCCAGAGGGAGCTTGTGTTGCTGGCTGCGATGGTCCCCACAACTTCCTTAAGCTGAATACTAACAGCAAGGGACCCTTGTATCAGCCTGGAAGCATCATGTAAATTTCAAAACCATTTTCACTTTTTTCTAGAATAGTCTTCAAGAGCTTTTAAGTCTCCAATCAATGCAGCAATTCCATTCTACAACACATTTCAAATGTCTATGAGGTCTGTGAAAGGAAATATAATCCTAAAATTTGCCTTTCAAATAGTTGGTACAAGTGAAGAACAGTTCTGTAATATCCACTGCAATGTCTTGTTATTAAATTCATTAAGTGTGGATATATTTTAGATCTGTAGATATTTGCATAATTAGCATACTTAATAAATAATTACTAAGTTACAGTTAATTGTCCAATTAATTATAAGAAAATCAATTTGGAAATTGGAGAAGCCTTACAAGTTGCAATAAGAAGACTGAAGTGCAGATGAAAGGAAAAGGTAAATTCAATTAAAACCTCATCTAAGTCAACTTCATTTTTAAAACAGTGAAGAGAAGTGGGTGATTCCCATCCGACTGCTGTGAGATATCCCTTCTCTGCCATTGAGATTTCTAACACCATAACCTCTGATCCTCTGAACCTTTGCATGGCGGCTCAACCTATTATATAGAGACTATTAGTCTCACTGAACTCTGGGCCTACTTTCCCTGAGGAAGGTTTACATATACAAACAGAGATGCTTGAAAGCTTCTTGGTTTAATGATACATTACTGTGAAGTAGCTTTCTATGAATTGGAGTCTTTTAATTCATTGTTGCAGACACAGCATAGGGCTTATAGACTGGCTTCTACAAAAAGCAAGAGTCTGGGCCAGTCTGGGTGTATAGGGCTGTGCATCACATTACCCACATTGCAGGGAATAGAAAGGCTCATTTACTGTTTGCTCTTTAAAGAGGAAAGAAAAAAAGTCAGGGTGTTACAAAAGAAGAGCTGAAGAGCAGAGGGTAAATTGCGCTTTGTGAACCAGCATTGCAGTCGCTCTAGCATGACAAGGACTGCCCTCCATGACAGGGGGAGTCAGCATCGTGGAAGAGGCTGGGAAGTTCTGATGTTCTTTCTTTGACCACTTTAAAGCACAGCCTCTGCTTTTCACTTGTTACTTTCCTGGCCTCCTTTCCCTGTCACTCACACTTTTTTGGTAGTTCAGAAAGACTGCCAGTATGCAATGTGTTTTACTGTTTGTTTTGTGATACTAATAATGAAACTCCCTTTGGGTTTTTTTTCCATGTTTCCTGGACAACAAATTACATAACATGCAAATACAGTCACTTAAAATCTTTGCAAAGTCTAATTATTCCTCTAGCCATTTAACTACTGGAAGCAACATTCCTCTATTTGACAAGGAGTGTATTGCCATTTTCTCTCTCCCTCTGCTTTCCTATCTCCAGCTCCATGTAAATACTGATAGAGAATACAACAGCTGGATATTTCAGCATGCCAGCATTACAGATACTCCCCAAGGAGTAAATGGGAGGCCCTTTTATGCTCCTGTGGCATTTTTGCCAAGGGAAGTTGGCTGTGGGTGAGAACACAAATACAGACAGATATCCCAGCTCAGCTGACCGTGGATAACTGTATTGCATGTAAGTCTTCACAAGCAGTGAAAGAGGAAAGCTGGATGTTTTCTAATGCTTTTGACAGTGCTTTGGAAAGGGGGTTTGTTTTATTTGCTTTTAGGAAATAATTGTGGTCCTGATTCAAACATCTCTGAGTTGCTAACCACAAATTACTGATGCTCTCCAAAAAATCTTTCAATTACTGATATTGTTGTTTTTCCTTGGCATTTTGCTATTCTGTTATTTCAGATGCGTCCTTCAATATGACTGTGACTACCTGCTAACCACACACTGTTTGTCTTACAGAGCTGCACTCTAACAGTCACATTACCTTTTTTCATCAAAGGAAGCAGGCAGTATTGAGATGTGTTTAGCATCGGTCAATAACCAGGGAAAAGTTTGTTTGAGAGTGAAGTTCAAGGTCACTATTAGAGAAATTCAGCCTCTTTTGGGAAGGCAAACATGTCTCAATAATTTTAAAGAATCTTTACCTAAATGTTAGCCAAGCAGACTATTATTGTTATTCATGGCACAGGGCTAAATGGTTGTTCTTTCTCAGTTTGCCCCGTTTCATTCAGCAAATACTGGAAAGTTCCAATTAAGATGGAGAAAAAAGAAATCAGTGGAAGTTGTGCTGCAGTCAGCTGCATCAAGCAAATGCTGAAAATCTGAAACAAGTGCAAGAAGTAGTTCTGCATACGGTAATATCTGCTGCTCAGCTCCACCAGAACTGAAAATGCAGTGGTAACTCATCAGTGCTATGTATATGTATGAGGTAAAAAGCAAATGTGTGCCAGGCTAATCTGAAAACTAGCAGATCCACTTTATGACGCTCTTGGTCTTACCATCCAGTACAGCTAGGTCTAGGGAAACAGTGGGTTTGTACAACACATGGACGTGTATGCTCGGAGGCATATCACCTAGTACCATATTTGTAAAGGTCTTTAGGGGCAGTTAACTCCAGTGATTTTACAGAGTACGGGTGCCTTAGCAGCTGTTGAAGTATGTATGACCTTTCCCTTGTGTGTGCTCAAGTTACCTGTATGTATCCCTGATGTATTCCTTCATATCCCTGACCCCAGTCAGACATTTCTGAGCCTAGCTCCTCAGCTCCAGTGTGTCCCCATGTAGGTATACAGGTCTTTCACCAACCAGGCACTACCAACAGGTCCCAGATGACAGTGGCAGTTTCCCTTCTGGGCTGAATTGAGCTGCACTGAAATCAGCATCATCTGTCTGAACAAGTGATGCCACTCACCAGTTCCTCAGAATCACAGAATAGCCTTGGTTGGAAGAAACCTCTAAGATCACCAAGTCCAACTATTAACCTAGCACTGCCAATTGACCACTAAAGCATGTCCCTCAGCACCACACCTACACATCTCTTAAATACCTCTAGGGTCAATCAAGGGCTGCTTTGGCAGACTTTAAAAAGGTTGGGGTTTTATATAAGCCTGTTAAAAGAGCCTCAGAGCCTGTTGAATTAACAGACATTTGCCCCTGTAGTTATGTGCCCAGTAAACCCAGCATAGAGCTCTTTCCCACTTAGTGTTATAGTGGCATATCAGTATTTGTTACTTGTTATTTATGGATAAAAAGGTGACGTTTTAGGAGACACTAGGTGTCCCATATTTAATAGGCTCAAGCTAGAGGATCAGTTATTTGCCAAGTTCTTTCTTGCTGTACCACCTGATGGCACACTTGCATTAGCACACTGCAGGCTGAAGGCAGGACAAATCAACAAGCAAATCCTGCCAAAATTTTTACACTTAATTTGTTTTGCATCATGAATGTACCTTTTAATTGATTAAAGGAATCTAACGCTGTAGTATTGGAATGAGCAGGGCATACAAAATAATTACACCAAGAAAGCCCTGTGTTTTACAATTCTAATTCCAGATTTTGCCTGGATAATTCATTACTTTTTCATTCTTTCAGTAAGTTTGGTAAGAAATTTGTCTTTGCCTTACTGAGCCTTTTCAGACAAGGGTGGCAAATTTTCCTTGCCCAGTATGTTTTTTGTTCTCCATCAGGTTTGTAGCAGGTTTGTTCATTGCATGTGTTCATGCATGGTTGAGGGGTTTCTTTTGTCCTTTTGGTTCAAAAGCACCAATGAATTGCTATTGAAACTAAACAATAATACCTTCCATTTGGCAAGATGGTAAATGGAAATTAATTTATGTCCTCTGAGTAATAAAGTTGTGCTACAACTTCATATCAAAGGAACAACCTCCAGTGGGCTATATGAGGTTAGGAAATGAACATGAAGTGTTATCACATATGCCACTTATTTCTAGGCAGTTACAAATACATCAGCAAATGCTGCAGATGGTTACAGGCCACAGGTAGAAACAACTTGCTGGTCTGTTGGATTTTATGACTTCATGAAGTATTAAAACATTTAATAGCTCTTTATATGCATAATTTTAAAGGCAAATGTAAACAACCAGAATCTGAAGTTAAAACATTTCAGGGACTGGGGTGAAATCTTCAGTGGGTGGCAGACTGTCATAGGAGCATCTTCTGTTCAAGGGCGGGGATCCAAGTTCTGAATCAGAACCTCAGGATAAAAACTGGAAGCATCTCAATACAAATGACTGAGTGCCAGATGACCTTTGGATTTACTAATGCCTAAATCCCACAATCTTTTTTTTAAAACTTTATCTAGACCACAATGCAGTTACTAACATTCTTTCCTGCCCATGACTTTTAACTGATCCCTTACTCTGATACTTCATCTGCTCTCCAGCAGCTAAATTAGTGAGTGCAGACCTCTTGGCTTTGTTCTGTAATTACCCTTGTTCCCCTTCTTCCTAAACACTCCTTCCTTACTCCTTCAAATGCACGGGTAAAAGATGGGCTAGAGGTTTAAACCAGGGAAAGCTCCTGCTTTTTATTCTGCCTAGAACAATGGAGGAGCAGAGTGGGAGCCTCGCAAGTAAATGTCGTAGGTAGGTAACACCCGAGAGGTTTTGAAGCATATACCGTCCTGACTTCCTCCATTACCCACTGAATTGCATTGGCAGTGATAATTGCAGCTTCAGGAAAAATAACTGCTAAACAGTGATAGCAGTAAAGCCCTACAGCCTTTCTCAATTAAATTAAGTGGAAATTTAGTCCTTGAGTACTACTTTGGAAACTGGCCGAGCAGAGTAAGAGCAAATACCCCGATGTGTTGGGGAATAGTGTAGGGCAGGAAAAGATGGTTCACTTTTCTCTATGACCACCCTCCCCATGCCTCTGTCCAACAAGTCAGTGTCCACCTCTGCCCTATATCTGATATTGGCATGAGAATAAAGGCAACAGATTGCAAGATGAATCTACTTAACAGGCCATGTAAGCTGCTGAATTTAGGGGAGGGCCATTGTCATCTCTGTAGCCATCATTTGTCTTCTTGTTTTGCATCAGCAGCTTGTACTTCCACCATTATTCATCCGTCTCCACCACAACCTCTTGATCTTCGAAGGCTATTTTGGTATTGTTAGTCTGTCCTTTCTACCTCATTTATTTCTACCCTTTCTGCTTATCCCAGTACTTGCATTTTTTATCAACACCATCTGCAAACATCTTGCATTTGTCAACATGTCTTATAAACTTCAGTCTTACAAAGTAGAACTTTCTGTCTCTATATGCTCCTGTGTGAAGGGGAACTAGAAATATCTTTACACTGATTTGATGTAAACTACCCAAAATGAAAGAATGAAGCAAGCAAAAAGTCTTTGTCATGTGAGAATAATGTCATATTATTCTCAGTGAATCCAGAAGAATTTTTTCAAGTGATATCTAAGAGCATTTACTTCAGCCTTCATAAAGATCAGAGAACTCTGTCTTAATGAACATTATTTGGGATAAAGATGGGATAGGAAGGAGAATTTTTTATGGAAGGGAACAGCATGCAAATTGATACAGCCTTTTAACATCTTTCTGCAGTGCTTAGAATCAATAACCCAAATACATAGAAAGGTTTTTAGCCAACCTTTACATAATGTAACTCTTATAAGGAATGCTATCTCAAAGTGACGCTGCCACTTTAGTACCTATTAAATTAAGGCCACACACACAAAAAAAAAAAAGGTGAGATGAATTTAATATGGTGTCCATTGCCACTGAAATGGGGTTTTCTGCAGCTCAGAATATTCACCTGTTTGTACAGTATGCGAGGCAGTGTGTGGGTTTGCATTCAGAGTTTGAAGTCACTTGTATCAATGTAAATACCTTGAGGGACAACAGCAGCATGTGCACTGGCACAGCAGAATAATAGCGACTTCTGGAGAGTCTGCTCAGCATTCTGTGGACAGAATTTATTCAGGTCAGTCTCTAGGGAAGATGGGCTGCAACTGGTGTTGGGGAAAGATGTTAACTTCTCCCCTCCACTTCCTTGTGGCATACCTTGGTTAATGGTCCCTACCCCTGGCACAGAAGCTGGCCCCAGTGGCAAGCCAGGATTTTTTATCCTAACATTTTTGTCAGGGAATAGTATTGCTTCCCTGCTCACATGCATCAGGCCTTCCATGAAGCATAGAACTTGATGGATGCATGCATCTGCTGCTCAGTACAAAAGTGGGGATGAGAACATGGCGTTACACTTTCTCCCTTGGGTCAGGCAATTCTTATTCACAACAGAACAGTTATGTGAAAATTCTGGGCATAGATTTCTGTATCCAAATTGTTCATAGTGCTTTGAAAAACTTTGGAAAGCAAGTAGACACAGCACATGGCTGTGACCTAAGAAAACTGGGCTCATTCACCTATCTACCATCCAAAGCTTGTCCACTGAATTGAATTTACGCAGTTCTCCCCATAAGGTGACCAAGCTCTTCACAGTGGTTGGACCTAGCCCAAAGTTTCCTTTCTCCCTTTCACCATTTCTTGTGCCAGTTCCTCATTGCTTTTGGTGTATTTTGAGCAGCACTTAACCCCAGCGCTCTGTGACAGGCGCTTTATCAGTGTAACAAAGCATCTCTGGTCTTGTGGGAAACAGAAGTTGTCATCTGTCTGGAAGCAGCCAAGACTTACTACAGGTTGTCATGGAGAGTCAGAGGCTGAGAAGAAAGAATTTGTCAGCTTTACCTCGATAAGCCCATGAGTGTGAGAGAGATGCCACATGCAATTTCCATTACAGAGATCACCAGGAATCCATGAGAAGCGTGGATGAGTGGAAGGAGTCAGGCATGCAGACAATTATTCTGACCAGAAACCTTGGGCAGTTCCAGGTGTGCCTGCTTTCCACAGGAATCAAGAGGATTCTTAAAATTGTCTTACATGATCAAGAGAAGTTCCTCCATTACAAAGTGCATCAAGACAACACTTTCAGATTAACCTTTCTCTTTTTTCCCCCCCTCAAGCAAAAAAGGTGATAAATTCTCTCACAGTAGGAGAGCAATTTTATTATGATCCAAAAATGTTTTAGTGCTTTTTTGCTTAGTTAGGACCATCTTCTGGTCCACTTAAGAACAGTGTACTACATCCTTCTTTTCTTTCCCTGACAGTGACAACTTCATCGGCAGGTACAAGCATCCTCTCCTTTTGTGCTGGAGGAGAGACATGGACTGTTGGTGGAGTCGGCTTTCAGATGCTGAAAACCCCAGATGTCCTTTCAATGAGAGACCAGAAATGAGAATCTATTCTTTAGCAGCATCTGAAATTCTGTAGTTGCATGAGTCACTCACAGCAAAAGGAACTGGCATGTGCCATGCTGCTATCCAGGAGCTGACTGCAACTCAGCAATGAAGAGGACTGGCCATCAGCTGGACACCCACCACTCCTTTTCATCCCTCTGAAGCACGGGAGTGATTGATGATCTACAGTAAATCCTTGCACTGTGGCACCATTGCCAAGCAGTAGCAGATGTCACATCCTTGAATTTGGGGTTTCTGTCAGATGAGAAGCCATGCTTTGAGGCTCATCTTCCTGAAGTTGGCTGTTTGGTATCAGCTGGGAGAGAGGCAAGGAGCCGTGCCACTCAAACATGTGTCTGTGCTTGGTTTCCAGGCACCAACTTTGTTTTAAAAGCTGATTGCAGTTAAGGAAGGAAACAAGCTTTTGTAACTTGCATTCACCCCCTCACACAAAAAGCTTCTGCACCTGGAAGCTGGTAACAGCACAGCATATTTGTACAAGTCAAAAATACTGTTTTCCTTTGGAAAAATAATGCCATTTTGAAATCTGCAATTAGTTGAAAAAGTGATGTAATAATGTATATGAGATCTTTCAGAATAATGTTACCCCCAAAGTGTCTGTTTATCAATACAATGCTAAAATGCCACCACTGAAAAAGTTCAGCAGCCTAGTTTAAAGAACTAAAGTCACATAATGGTTACTTTTGAAAGACAAGTAGAAGCAAAGTCTGCTTGTGTCAATCAGTATGAAAATGTAATTTAATTCAGTGCAACAGAAATCAATTTTTCTCCTAGGATCTAAGATAACTAAATATCACACAGTCAGCTTAATTAGTTTCTGATATTTGTACAACTTCACCTCTACCCTCTGGGAAAAAGCACAGTTCATGTATTTGTTCTTTATAATTCCTCTCTGTTCTGCTTTACTGCTTAGAAGGAGGCTTACAAAGCTTCACAGTGGCAATAAAGTCTTACTCCAATTCAGACTTTCTTTTGGCAACCAGGAGATAAAATCAATGCTCCATCAGATCCATTAGGCCATCTCATTAGCATCAATAAAACAAGCTCAACAAAAGGAAGAACACAAAACCAGAGGTTCTTAAACTTCTCAAATATCCCCTTTTCTCATCAGTTGCCTTCCCTAGAGAAGTAGCAGCATGTAAACTGCACAAACCCCTCATTCAAACAGTTATTTGTTCCCTAAAAACTGTATCTGCCCAAGTCTTTTTCACTATCAGTGGCTTCTCTTAAAGCCCCTGCTCTGCCACCTTGCAGTCCAGGTCCCTACATCTCAGCTAGAAGCTCTTGCAAAGCAACCCAAATCTCTTTACTGCAAACAAACAAAGGGCTCTGTGCCTTCATGTTGCCCTGACCCACACATTCCTCAGCTGTGTCTTCTGGGCTCTCATACCACACATGGTCTTGCAAGAAGCATTAAGTTACCAACACCAAAACAAGTCTTAATATCTATGGCACGGGCAGGCCCCTTGCCCAAAGGAGTGTTCTGCCAGTCTGATCAGTTATTAGCATACAGAGCACTCACCTTAGAAGTGGGAGGCCAGCAGCAGGGTGCTGGAACAACAGGGCTGCTCCGTGGACGATAAAAAAACAGGACACATGGGTTATCATGCCACAGTAACTTCACCAGTGTAGAGCACACTGCCAAGTAGCACAAGCACAACATAGCTGGTGGCAGTAAGAAATCCCAGCAACAGCCCAATGACAATTGGACAAACATGCAAGGTTAAAACAAGTCCCATAGCATGCTAAGAAATCCAGTAAGCAAGACAGGCTCAGCAGAGAACAGCCTTGGGCCCAAACCCTCTCTACAACACAGTTCACATGAAGGACAGGAATGGTCAGAGCTGAGCTTATATAGAGATCCTGGGCTATGGGTGGAGGCACCAGGAGAGGCTGATGAGAGCAATTAGTCTCTTAGCACCCTCATGCCCTGCCAGCTGTCTCTTCTCAAGCTGTTTGGAGTTAAGAATTTTACCACTGGTCTATGAGACACAGTAGGCACTTCAGTTTCTGAAATTTGGACTGCACATCCTCAGTTTAAAAGAGTTCTACTTGTTACAAATGTTTTAAGCAGACTCCTGCACTCATCCCTCATCCAAGATTTGCAATGCTTGAACTAAATTGGCTCTTACACTTGAGTTTGCACCTCTAAGTCCAAGAGAAGGGTGATTTCTGAGACCCCTGTGATGTCTCTTTTCCGATTTGCTCTGAAACACTATGCTTTTCCTTCATACACCATTCTCGCTCCATAGTCCTTTTTCAGGCTTGTACGCTTGCCATGAGCACTGTCCTTGAAGAACAAAGCCAGGTCCATGAATTTCACAGGCATTTGGAACAGGCATGGTCCTGCTGTGCCTATAACCCAACCTGAATGGCCCAAGGTCACACAAGTAGTATAGGATGAAGCACAGGTTTCAACCCCGATATGATTAATGTCATGTGCTCTAGACCACAGTAAGCACTTTTATAAAGCCATGCTCACTGAAGGGGGCTTCACAGAATACTGCAGCTATAGAGAACTTTCTTGGCAATTGTTGGTTGGAGAGATGAGAGATGGTTGCTTTAGCAGAGCTATGTGCTCCTGTAAGTGCAAAGTCATGATGTGATAAAATGAAAGATGGAAATCTGCATGGCTGTGCAACGTGCAGTGATAAAGATGATTATAACCTCCAGTTCTCTTTAAACTTACCAAGGGCAATGGGGTGAGAGCTTAGTTAATCAATCCTGAGGAATCCTTTCCTGCTATCTTTTTGATCAGTGAAAGAATGAAAGCACAAATGCTGAAGATGATTCATACCCAGCAAACAAAGACGTAAGAAGCTCAAAGTGCAGTTGGCTCAACACAGTTTAATTAAAACAGGCACTGCAGGAGACTGTTGATAATGCCCTCTCAAATCTCTTCTTTTTGAAGTCACTGCATCCCAATTAGATAGGGTCTTGAGGTAAAACTGCTCTAAAACTGAAGGCAAAGAGTGTGTCACTATTTGTCCTACCTAAACACTTAGATATGTTGGGGCAGAAGGCAGCACTAGTATTCCAGGCAGGATATATACATCAAAAGTTGTACTGGGATCATTGTGGTTTTGCCACACATGTAGCTGCTTGTGGCTTTCAGAGGGATTACTTGAGTGAGAAACTGGTTATTGGTGAAAGCTGAGGCACAGTGTAAAAAACACAATCCTGCCCTCAAAAGCTCACAATTCAGAGCTTCATTGTTGACTCTTGGATTAGTTATAGGATTGCAGAAGTAAAGATGTTGAGAAAAGACTGTGTGCATGTGTGGGCTGATAGAAGAGGGAAAGAGAAAAGCATAAAAATATTAAAATTCAGACTGGCAGGGGGAGCAAGCTGGGGTGAGGCCAAGCCTCTGCAGCACATTTGATTGCCAGTGATGGCAAGAATTCTGTGCGTCGTTGAAAGTCCTCATCTTCATATTCCCACTGGAGTTAATCATAACATGTAAAATGAAGTGCCTTTCTAGAATCAGGACTCCAGTTTTTGTCTCTTAAGACAGACACTGCCCTACCAGCACAGACATTAAAAACATCACACATGTGGCATCAAAGATGAGAAGCCTAACTTTTCGTTAATGAAAGCTGATACTGTAGCATACTCAAAGAGGTGAATTTTTCCAGGAAACCTTAAGAACCTCAAAACTTGCAAGGTTCATGCTTAAAATCTCTGCAGATCAGATTTACATAATGGTGTAGCCAGATCTGTAGCCATAATGGTGCTTGTTATTGTGAGCAGCAGAATTAAAACAGGTTAAGTTTTAATGGATGGAAAACAAAGGAAAGATCCCCCTTAGGAAGGAAGGCTTCTCTAACACAAAATACACTTCAGTTTCCCTGTATTTCATTAGTTTAAAAATTGGCTAGTTTCAAACTGCAGCCTTGAAAGTCCAGAATAATCTGCAGTGCAGTGCACTAGCTTGTCAGAACTTCTGACGAGATCTCGACTCAGATCTAGGTTTGTCTTTTCAGCCTTACTTGCAGCTTTCTCTTCCTGTAAATTGCTGGGCAAACTACTCAAATTGCAACCTTTTCCTGTATTGACTTGGCTCTTCTCCTCTTATATCATTTATTTATTCATGTATACTGGGAACTTGGCTGGAATCTACTACATACAGCCTCTTTTATGATACTCAAAGGGCCTGAATTCAAATCTCAGCTTCCATGTGGATTATCCTTGGATTAGAAAGACATCCAAAGGTCTTGCACATTTCTCAGATGGAGAAAAATGAGGTTTATGTGGGGATGGGAGATATTCATGTCAAGAGCTAGTAACAGCATGTATTTCTGGATCTCTAGGTCTGTACCCACGTTTGACATAGATCAGGGCCAACCATTTAGCGGGTGAGAGTAGAAGTGATCTTTGAGATCATTGATGGGACAAGTATTACTACCCACTGTAATATTACTAGCATCTAATAACGATGCAGAAAAAATATGCAGCCCATATGGAAGGAAGGTATCTCTCTGGGGCCTGTTGGTCTTCTGCACTGGTAGTCTGTATTAAGATTCCATGTGTATGGTATAGCTTAGAGCAACCCCAGAGCAGTTTTAAATGATAACATGGCCAGTTCTGGTCTTGAGAATCATTGCATTGGAAACAGCTGTCTCATAGTCTGCACTCTCTAATGTCTTAATCAGTCTGTCTCAAGAAGCTAACAGTGTTCAGCCTGCTGTATTTGAAGGTAAAGAACAGGACTTTTTAGAACAGTCATGGTTAATGTTGGTTATTTAACAAGATGTAGGAAGGAATTGTCTAGTTAGCAATTATTGTCTGATACAAATTGTCCAGTACGAAACATCTGATCACCTGTCTGCTTTTTGGTGACCTTGAAGGGTTGTTTCCACTAGTGCTATTTCCATTGTGTCTGACAAGACAGTTTTTACCTCATTAAACTGCACATAGGTAATTCTCAGATAGCCATCCTGTTGTTCCTCTTTGGGATAGATGCATATAGCTTATGAGATGCAAAAGGTGTTCAATTTTAGAGTGGAAGGGTGAGATGCAAACTACAGTCATCTTTCTAGAAACTGCCAGTCACACCACTGTTCCTTATGTTGCTGTTCTGAGCGAATGGGTAGGATGTAATTCGCTTCATCTCACACAGAAACTACTTGGCCGTATTGACATTTGCAGCCCTCTGGGATAGCCCCAGCTACTGACCTGTTTGCTAAACACTAGTTCAGCTGTGTCAGTTCTGTCGAAAACTATTTCCTGGCATTTGTGTTCAGCTCACACTATTTTGCAGTACTCCAGCCATGATTGTTTCCTTTCTTGAGGAAAATAACCTCTCTAGTTAGGCCATTGAAAACCTGGGTGTTAAATGCCTTTCATGTCTTTTATCAGCACTGCACCCGCCTTCTCTGTTGTGAGAAATCCCTGCTGTTCATAGCATGTCCATTTGTCATGCTTCACATACAGGCTGTTAGTGAGGTTGTTTCTGAGAAGCTGCGTGGCACAAAATGACCTCTGAACACTGGACTGTGCAACTGCATTTATGCTTAGAAGCAAAACTCAGAAGCATTACCCCTTGTGCAGCAGAAACAGCAACATCTACCTTGGGCTGGGAGGGAAGCTGAGTGCTCAGATGCACAAAAGCCTGAAGCGATTTCCTTCTGTCAGTTATTCAACTGAAGTCATTGGGAAATTACTGAGGACAATATACCTAATTAGAGAGATCAGTTCTGCACATAATGACAGCACTACAGAGTAATGTGTAGTTCCTTCAGTAGCAAGCAATAAAAGTTACTCCCAGGCATGCCTGCAATTCTTTGAAGGGACCACACGGCAAGCAGCATAGACAAGGACTAGCTTTCTGTTTGCATAGCAGCTTTGGCACAGCTAGATAATAATTCAGGTTGGAGGACAGCATTTCTACTTCCTTCCTCCAGTTCTGTACTGCAGACATCTGTAAACTCCACAGGTGTTCCTGACATCTCTCCTAAGTGAGCAAGTTTGAACAGGTATTATGCCATTGCATTTCAGAAACAGCTAATGCCATACAATTAACTGGTGCACACTACAATTAGATTTGTTTGGGGCTTATGTTTTACTCAGTGAGATAAACAGGCCTGAGATTCTGTGGTTCAACAAGAGAGACAAACGCACTTGAGCAGGGAATAGCTACAAAGCTGTACATGGAAATGAGTTAAGTTGTATTTTTTTTTTCCCAATGGTTTTATTGAAAACATCTACATGTATACAGCAAGGGAAGAAAATATTGAAGGAGACAGAGAGTCTAGTATTTTGATAGTAGACCAGAATTAGACACTGGTTTGCAGCCTGCCTAGAAAAAGCCAGTGGCAATCTGGGCTGCCTTTACAGGAGTACTCTGGTACACTCATTTCTTGAATGTCATGCTGAGTCTGGGCATTGTGTTATCAGTAGGGAGAGGTCAGATCTGAAAAAGAAAAAAATGATGAGCAGATTGTTGACTTGGAATGAGCGACTCATACAGTATGAGAAAGATTAAAAGTACTAAAGTGATTTATGCCAGCTGAGTATCTGAGCTGGCTAGTTTAGTTCTGGCCACTAGCCAACCTAAAGCATGAGAACAGAGCTCAGTAGTCTGCAAATAACTGAAGGCTGTTAAATACCAAGGAGGAAATGAAATTATTTAATGAAGCACACAAAGGTGTAGCTAGAAGTAGTTGTACTTAATTAAGGAAGGGAAAATTGTAAATGAATATCCAGAAAGCTTCTTGCTAATGAAGTAATATAATAGTCTGCAAAATCACCTTTGCCTGAGACTTTTAAAACTGGTTGTGACAGAATGCAAATGTCTTGCAGGTCAAGAAAGATTGTGTGTTTATAGCATATGAATTTATAGCTACCATGGGGCTCAGCTGGCTGAGGCTTCGCAGTCTTGGTTTCATCATATTTAATACTTCCCAACAGACACACCAAATATGTGCATCTTACCTGAGGCACACCATCATGTATGTTTGAGAGTCATAAGCACATACCCACTGTATTTTTTGCTCGCTTTATTGTATATCTGCTCCTCTCACTTCTGAAGGAAAAAACCCTAGCTGGAAAGGCATGCTTAGTAGGGAACTGGTTTTATGGTTAAATGAAGACAAGTGACGATAACTGTATTGATGAGTAGCCAGGACAGTCCTTGTCAAAGTTCTCAGATCAAAAGATGTTTTCTGAGCTGTCTCAAAATTCTTAGGAAATGTCCACCCTGCAGTGAAGGCACTGCAAAGGGACTGTCTGTGCAGTCCCAGGCAGGAGAGGAACTTGAGTTTAGCTGGAGTATTTAGTACCTCTATGATGCAAAGAAGATACAGAATTGTTACTGCTCCCTTGACATTAAAACCAGTAGCTGCAGAACCGGGGAGTGACATTTCCATTTGTGAAGAAACTCATTAGGGAGCTGTGTATAATAAATTACCCAGCATGTTACGTTCAGCTAACCTGCCAGCTCCCTCGTTTGTTTTATGCTCTGGGTTGCTGAATGCGAATAAGCGAATAGTGCCTATTCGACCATTGTTTCATTGAGCAAATGACAGATAGTGACTTGACAGAGCTTTTTTTTTCCCCTTTCCATCAAACCTAAAGTGGTTTCTTGAAAACCTAGAGGTGATTTCCTGCATCTATGAGGGCTGTTTTCAGTTGATAAGAAAGGACACGTTAGCAGAAGGACAGAGCTACCTAAGGGCAGGAGGGTCTATTTCTCTTTCCTAATTGGTGCCCACAGGGATGGCTCCTCTCTGCCCAGTAATTTCCACTGCCCAGTGGGCAGGATTTCCAGACAGGCTTGAGATGACTTGTAGACCTCAAGGACATGCTTAGGGCTCAGTCTCACCATTTTATTATTCAGTTTTGGCTGTAGTTTTATCTGGCTGCCGCACAATGTTGGGCATAGGGACTTCATTTCATTTTCCATCTGTAATAGCTATGTGGGGCATTGTTGGGTTGTTTTTTTTTTTTCTTGATGTACACAGTCCCAGTTTGCTTTGTGGTCCCACCTTAGCATCCCTAGTGTTGTGAAAAGGCACAGTTGATGTGCGGGATAGTGGCAAAGCAGGAAGAATTCCTATGTGTATTTTTTAAAAAACAATTTAGCAATTAAGCTTTTCAAAGAGTGTTTTTTTTAAATTTTTTTTTTTTCAGAAGTTGAACCCTCTTGGCAAGATTTTCTTATTTTTCCTTAATAGTTTTTTTCCTTTTCTGTTTTACAGTTATTACCTAAAATACGTTTCTACAGAGTGAGAAAATGTTTTATTAACTTCTTTAGTGCTTCCTAGGAAATAGTAATTCACTACTGAAACTAGTAAAATATATATATATGTATATGTATGAATGTATGTATAATAGTATTTATGCTTTCTCATAGGAGAAGCTTTTGATGATGAGCAGGGAGCTTTTGTGAGATGTTTCACTGTGGAGTGTTTCCATTTTCTGTCAGCACTGTTCATCGATGGGACTGATTTTTTTCACAGGCCGGCTGTTCCAGGCCATGATACTGGCTGTACAAGACTGTATGGGGACAATTCCTGTTTCCTGTTCTCTGGCATGTTTACATTAAATCTGGTCTAAACACAAAACCTGTACTGATTGTCTGTTTCCCAGTTGATTTCATTAAGTCAGCAACATCCATGACTTTGATATGTATTTTAGATTGGAGAGCACTTTATTCAGTGTTCCACTGTTGTCTGAAATGCATTTTCAAGCCTGTTATGTAATAACCTGATTCCACACACTCAGGGAGACGTTTATTTTATTTCAGGTTTGTGCAATCCTGGGTGCTTGGTGGTTTCCCATAATTCAAGCACACCCAACAGGATTTTCTAAGGTATATTTGTACACAAAAATGGCAAGATTAAGAAGTTCCTAAGACCATCCTTTTAACAATGATTGTTTAGTAATTTACATATAATTATAATATTGCTTCATCACTACTTCTAATGTACATGCTCAGGGGAAGGGCCTTCACCTGGGCTGGAGTCTTTTTGACCTGGGGGCACGATTTTTAGTATTATAATGAGGGTAGTTCAGTTTAGGACCATAGAATCATAGAATAGCCTTGGTTGGAAAAGACCTTTAGATACTCATATCTCTAGAACTTCTGTCAATTTGTCCCTGTGAACACAGGACAATTAATCACATCCTGCAAGGCTAGAAGTTCCAAGATGTCTGTGACTAAATCACAGAATCACACAGAATCACAGAACTGATTGGGATTGGAAGGGACCTCAAAAGATCATCTAGTCCAATCCCCCTGCCAGAGCAGGAACACCTAGATCAGGTCACACAGGAACATGTCCAGGTGGGTTTTGAATGTCTCCAGAGAAGGAGACTCCACAACCTCTCTGGGCAGCCTGTTCCAGTGTTCTGTTACCCTCACTGTGAATGTTGACTGCTCTGTATGCAGCTAATTAATGTAAAAACCCAGACTACACAAATATTGACAAGAAACTCTACAACACCGCAAGTTGTTAAAAGAAGAAAAAACAGGTAAGTATTGGATACTCTTATCTCATATAAGGAGTGCCCTGTGAAAGAAATAAGTGTGTTTCTACCAAATCATATTTCAAACAGATAGAGGAAGATAAGTGCTCAGATGGACTCAGATTTTTTCATAAAGTCACAATGTAGACTTTAATTTACAGGCTGATATTAAGGGATCAGTAGCATTCACAGGTACATGAAAGCAATACACAGATGTTAAGGCACCTGAAACCAGTGGCTACATTTTTAAAACTAGTCATTTCCATCTGCTGGGATGAGGCTGAGGTTTTTGTATGCTCATGTGGTTGTGCAGCTGACCAGCTCGTGCACTGAGCTAGCATTTGAGAACTGCAGGTGCCTTGCAGCAGGCAGCAGCTGTGATCATACCTGCAGGCACACCGTGCCATGCCTTGGTTTCACCAGTTGCTGCCAGGGAAAAAATTGCACTCGCTTCTTTATACATGCTTTGATGACAAATGCTCTGTTAGAGACAGGCACTAGGGCTAAGAAAAATAGCCTGTCTTTATTCCCCTATGCAATTTGTAACACTACTAAACAACCAACTCCTTCACACACGTACACTGAAATAGCTCTGCAAACTTCTGATGTTTTCTGATACTGACCTACACAGGGGATGGAAACAACCTGCTCTGTGCAACAGAATAGAGGGATTTCCATTTCCTCCAAATCATAGAGCCTGTCTTAATTGCTTTCCTGTAATAATATAATGATACAGTGTTGATTTTGTATGAATAATTCAGGGCACTAAAATGATAAAATTAACAAAAAATGGCTTACACTGATTATTTAATGCATTTCATAGACATTTCAAAGACAAAAAGATATCTGCAGATTTAATGTGAAATACTACATTGAGAATATGTACAAATATATTAACTCTATTACTGGGGTAGAGGAAAAATAAGTCAGCTGAAGATAGTGAATAAAACATTTTTATACACCCTGAATGTACCCTACCTTATTCTATTAAATAATGAACAAAAGATCTTTGCAAAATTCAGTTAATCTCTTGTGCAATAGGTACACTATATTTTATGAAAAGGAATGGCAAGACTTGAAGATGACACAGGACTCTAGTGGGATGGTTAATAAATGTGGCAGTATACATGCAGCAGCAATATATAAGGGGGCAGATTTTACGTGTGGGCTACACAGAGAGTGCTGGGGCTTTACATTAGGAAATGTCCTGCATGCAAAAGCTCTTCTTTCTTTGTCCCCCCACTCCCTTAGTCTCCACTCACTGCATGGTGTGGGAGTAGTGACCCAAAGTAGCAACTGAAGGCAGATTAAAAACAAAACATGAAACATTGCATCTCTGGGCTTTCAGGCTGTTGCAGTGTTTTGTGCTGCCTCTCTGGCCCAGGCTAGTGCTAGAACTCAGGGAAACAGCTTTTCAGAGCAAAACTCAGTGGTTACTAAAACCTCCCAATGGCTTCATCCCATGAGTGATGGGATGTAGAACAGCCCACATTTTCACAGGTCCCACATTTCCACAGGTCTTCAGTTCGCAGAGTGGAGGAGGCCTGTGCATTTTGCTACCTGCTCAGAGCATGGGAATGGTGGGGAGCCTCTTTATAATCCAAAGTAGGATGGCCATCTCACGTGCTGCTCTCGCAAGCCAGCCACTGGGAAAACAAACAAAACAAGATGTTTTATCTAGGAATCTTCCTGGATGCTGAATTCTCACTTCCGCACCTCCTCCTCAAGGAAGGCAATTTTCCCTTTTAGCATCCTGATATAAGCACTTTGAGAAGCAGGGGGAATGCATGGATGCACATTTAGAGAATTGCTTGAGGCTCTCGGCAGTTTGCATGTTCAACCACTGCCTCTGCTGTGGAGGCACAAAGGACTGAAGTGTAACTACCGCTGCTCCACACAGTCCACTCAGGAGGCAGTATGGGCACAGCTAGCCTGCTCAAGAGAGCTGCAGGCTTTGCAGCATAGATCTTGAGAACTACTTGACCAAAGACCATGGCTTACCAGCTTCTGCGCGGAACAACGACTATAAAGATGGAAGCTTTGAATTTTTAGCGAGAAAAATCAAGTCTTGAGTTTGGACGCACTTTGTTTTACGTAAATCATTTATCTACCCTTGACAAGTACAAGCACCACTAGAGATCTGCCCTTGAAATAAGTTTGAAGATTTCTCTTGTATTAAGTAGATAACTACATCTCCCTTTTTAATGAGAAATTCATCTTTTTTTTTTTCTTTTTTTTTTTCTTTTTTTCCCCTCCACATTTATAGCAAGTTAAAGAGGAATCTTCACTCTTCAGTGTCACAGAAAGAAGAAAAAGAGTCTTGACTTAATGGCCTTGTCTCTCTTTCCTCCCCATTCCATTGCCCTTTGCACTATTCATTTACCTGTTCACTATTAAATAAATATGTGATGGTGGCATTACTTGGTGAAGTGGTAGAGAGGCTAACTGGAGTGTGACAAATTAATTCTGTAATTCGAAAACCTGCTAGCTATGAGGTAGCAAGCACTGCCTTTTTCTGTCTTTATTGACTATTAAAGCTCCATTTTGCAGCACATACTGTTTCAGTGACATAGTTTTCCATGCAAAAAGTCTTGATTTTTTTTTTTTTCTGAAAGCAAAAATCTTCCCTTCTGAGTTTGTGCAAACTGTGTAGTATTGGAGTCATTTATTCAGGTCAGAGAAAATGTTTGGCTAACAAAATGGCTTTTTGTTAGCTTCCTAGAAGGTAATTTTTTTAAATAGGTAAATTAAAACTTTGTTTATTAATTGCAGTGCATGCAAGTGCCATTGGCATTCTTTCAGTATACCTGTGCCAAAGCTGTTGCTGGCCAGGATGTGACAATGAAAAGGGAGAGATCTGAGGTTGTATGAATCCATCTGGTCTGAGTGATCTTGGTGTGAAATCTGACCACAAATCCCTCTTAATTTCTTTCTGCGATTCCTTTCTGCTCTAAATGCTTTGTGAAAAGACAGAATGATTGTCTTTTCGATAAACTGACATACTTTTAGATTGAGACTGTAAAGTGTTTCCCTTCAGTGGAAGCTTCCACTTTAATAGACTAGGAGTGCTTACAAACTCATTTTGCTTATCTCATTTTGGCTCAGTTCAGTTCAACAGCAAACAGCTGAGGAGTAACTTCATTAAACATGTACTGTGTGGCAGGGGAACACTGCTTTGCCAAATCTATACTTACTGTGAAGTATGTTATTTTATAGAGGGAAAGCTAGGATTTCATTATACATTTATTCCCATGGTAAAGATAATAGTATTTGTCTCTCATACAGAAACTTTCATGGACATTAATAAACATGAATTAAGCCTACCATTTGCTCTGCAAACAGAATGATAAATAGCCATTGTTAAAAATCAGCTCTCAAAACAGGCTTTTATTTTTTATATGTAGTTGTTGTTAATTGGAATGTGTGATGAATATGAACAGCCAGATCTTGATTACACACTAAGGAATGACAACAAACATGCTAGAGCTAACAGATTTATGCATTTGTATTCATAATAAATAGCTTGTCTGCAAGTGTGTCCACATTTAGTCCATATCTAGAGCTAAACTATAGCAGTTGCTCTATTGCCCAATGAACCCTCCCCAGCTGAGAAAGGAAACTGGGGGAAAAAACGGGAGAATCCCTATGATTTGAAGTAGAAACAGATTTAGAGACATAACAAAACTAGTATAAAAACTAACAAAGATCATACAACAAGCTTATACTCAGCCTAGTCCTTGGGAGCAGCAGAAGAAACAGGAGACCATAAGGGAAGAGCTCCAGAAAGTAAAAACCCCACCCCCACTAAACTCCCTCTTTTTATAATGAGCTTGTTGTCAGTGCTATGGGATACACCTGTGAGTCAGCTTGGGGCAGCTGCCCCGACTGAAACTCCCAGCTGACTCAGGGCTACTCATGGCCTGCCTGCCATGGCTGGCCCATGGATCTGTTCCTGGGAAACCAGGACAAAGTGTTAACATTGGAATGGGGGCCTTGTCCTTCACTCTCTGCTGGCAAGTGTGCATGCACATGCACTGTTCTGAGAACAGTTTAGTAACTTGTCTTAAGTCTAGTGGGAGTCCTGTGCTACTGGAAGACTTTTTGTAGCCAAAATCATAGGTCCAGTTTCTGTTTAGCTACAGCTTGACTGGATCCCTGCCTACCTTTTCTGAGAAGTCTGCCAATCCCAAAATTTAGGCCATGCAGTGACTAAAGTTGATCAGAAAACAAAGCTTTCATTCCTTGTGAGTCTCCAGTGGTGGACATCTAGAAGGATATTCAGGGATCCCAACGTTAGGCATGCAACTCCACGGAAAGGGGAGTGTTTTTTTCCCAGGCCTGATTTAGGTGCCTTGGTATACCTTCTGTCCACTGACTATGTATGTAAAAAAGGTAAAAAAAGGAGTTTACTGTGCTGGATGAATAACCATATTTTATTCATTTCTAGGCTAAAATAATCTGAATGAGACAATGACTAAAGTGAAATCTCTTTAAAACTTTTATCCCATTAATGTTACTATTGGTTTTAGGTTTCAAAATATTTCATTTTTTAAGTGCTTCATTGTCCTGGTTTGATACTTTTTGTCAAGAACACAAACATGTTGGTGTTATTTAACCAAAATCAAGATTTTCTGGCTGCTGCTAAGAGTTTCATTTTGGTTTGTGTTGTTTCTGAGCTCAGCCTCCAGGTCACTGTCTGCTGAGCCTCAAGGCCTTCAGTTTTTGGTAAGCTCCCTGTGGGCCAAATGCCCAGTCCATTCTAATGCACTTTCTGTGATTTTCAAAATTCTGCCCAGACAGTCTTTTCCTCTGAAATAGTTTGTGATGCTCAATCTCCCATCTTCCTGAGGGGAGAAATATATAATTTAATTTGTGGGTTTCAGTAGTCTTACTAATGACTTTCTGTGTGTTCTGTTGTTTTTAAGTAGTTACAGAGGCAGTTACACTGGCACTTTTACATTGTCCTGTGTTGTTTCCATCAGTTGTTGGATTTCAGGAGGGAGAGATGTAAACTGTACTTCAACTTATGTGAGACAAAGCTGACAGAGCTATTGAAAAGGAAGACTGGAGGAGATGTAGGCCCTCTGCTGAATGAAGTGGGTGCCCTGGTGACGGAGGATACAGAGAAGGAGGAGTTACTGAATGCCCTCTTTGCCTCAGTCTTTACTGCCAAGAACAGCCCTCAGGAGTCCCAGACCTTCGAGACAACAGAATAAGGCAGGAGAGAGGAAGACTGTGCCCTGGTTGAAGAGGATTGGGTTAAGGACAAGTTAGGTGAACAGGACACCCACAAATCCATGGGCCCTGATAGGATGCATCCGTGAGTGCTGAAGGAGCTGGCAGAAGTCATTGCTAGACCGCTCTCCATCATCTTTGAAAAGTCCTGGAGAACAGGAGAGGTGCCTGAGAACTGGAGGAAGGCCAGCATCACTCCAATCTATAAAAACTGCAAGAAGAAGGACCTGGGTAACTACAGGCCAGTCAGCCTCACCTCTATCCCAGGAAAGGTGATGGAACAGCTTGTTCTTGGTGCCATCTCCAAGAATGTTGAAGAAAAGAGGGTTATCAGGAGTAGTAAACATGGGTTCACCAAGGGGAAATCATGCTTGACCAACCTGATAGCCTTCTATGAGGACATAACTAGATGGATTGATGGAGGGCAGTCAACGTGGTCTACCTTGATTTCAGCAAGGCTTTTGACACTGTCTCCCATGGCATCCTCACAGCCAAACTTAACAAGTGTGGATTGGATGATTGGGCACTGAGGTGGATTGGGGACTGGCTGAAGGACAGAGCCCAGAGAGTAGTGGTCAGTGAGGCAGTCTAGTTGGAGGCCTGTGATCAGTGGTGTCCTCCAGGGGTCGGTACTTGGTCCGGTCCTATTCAATATATTCATTAACGCCCTGGACGAAGGGACAGAGTGTATCCTCAGCAAGTTTGCGATGATACAAAGCTGGGAGGAGTGGCTGACACGCCAGAGGGCTGTGCTGCCATCCAGCGTGACCTGGACAGGCTGGAGAGCTGGGCAGGGAGAAACTTAATAAAATTCAATAACAGCAAGTGTAGAGTCCTGCATCTGGGGAAGAACAACCCCATGGATCAGTACAGGCTGGGGGCTGAGCTGCTGGAGAGCAGCTCTGGGGAATAGGACCTGGGAGTCCTGGCAGACAGCAGGCTGACCATGAGCCAGCAATGTGTCCTCGCAGCCAAGAAGGCCAATGGCATCTTGGGGTGCATTAAGAGGAGGAATGTGGCCAGCAGATGAAGGGAGGTTCTCCTCCCCCTCTGCTCTGCCCTGCTGAGGCCTCATCTGGAGTGCTGTGTCCAGTTCTGGGCTCCCCAGTTCAAGAGGGACAAGGATCTACTGGAAAGAGTCCAGTGCAGAGCCACTAAGATGAAGGGATTGGAGCATCTCCCATCTGAGGAGAGGCTGAGGGAACTGGGTCTGTTTAGCTTGGAGAAGAGGAGGCTGAGGGGGGATCTCATTAATGCTTATAAATATCTTAAGGGTGGGTATCAAGAAGACAGGGACAGACTCTTCTCGGTGGTGTCCAGTGACAGGACAAGGGGCAATGGGCACAAACTGGAACACAGGAGGTTCAGTCTTAACATAAGAAAACACTGCTTTACTGTGAGGGTGACTGAGCACTGGAACAGGCTGCCCAGAGAGGCTGTGGAGTCTCTGTCTCTGGAGACATTTAAAACCCATCTGGATGTGTTCATGTGTGGTCTGCTCTAGGATCTTGCTCTAGCAGAGGGGTTGAGCTAGATGATCTTCAGAGGTCCCTTCCAACCCCTACCACTCTGATTCTGTGATTCTGTGAAAATGAGGCACATGCTGCTGCTGAAGATTTTGCCTTTTTAGGTTGCATTTTGCAAGAGAGGGCTGGAAAAATATATCCATCTGAGAAAGTACAGATAGTGAAATGCTTTTCTCACAAAGTCTACAGAGTATCAAGTAGGAAACCATTAACTTTTGGCTCAGAACTTGCCCTTTAGCAATACACAGAACATTATTAAAACAACCTTTAAGGATTTCGCTGGTGAAGATGTCTGACTACTTCTTTATCAGCATCTCAGCAGTGCTAACTTAAGGCATGGGTTTGAGGAGCTCAGCCTGTCTTCTGATCTGACAGGTTCAGAGGTCTGTGCAGCGAGCCACTGGCAATGAGTCCAGTCTGCACATCTGCTACAACAGGGGACCTGCTGGGCTGTGTGTGTAGCATCCCTGTGGCCTCTACTGTTCTTAAAAGGACCTCTCACTTTGTTTAGGAGTGTTTTAGAAAGGTGTGCTGCAGTAGTTAGCATATACTAACAAAAATTATAAAAGCAGAACAAGCAGAAATTTTTTCACCCTTACCTTCTGGTAAGCCATGCAAAAGCAAGATAAAAGGTTGCTATATTCCTGTTTTGATGGATTCTTTTTTACCCTTGAGTGCTACAGCTAGCTGAAAACAGAAATATTTCCTGGGAGAAACTTCAAGAGAAACTTCTTTTTTGGCCCTGTCATTAAAGCTGTATTTTTATTCTGGCTGAGGAACCAAGTATTTAAGTTTAAATGGGTGTTAGTTTGCTAAGGCAGTGCTCTGAAAGAAATATTTTGAGGTGAAGTTTGTGTTTCCCTCTATGTAAGTAGTCCTGTGCTTAGCTTACAAGAAGCTGATGTCAATGGTCAGTCTACTTTGCTCTAAATGCTGTGAATTCAGAGAAAATCTGTGAAGTCAAATGTTCATTATAAACTTGAGGCTTTTGTAATATGCCCATTTTTTTTTATTACTGAAACTGTATATAGCAACAGTTAACATTGCAGCTGGATGCTCTAATAGCTAAGCCTACAAAAAAACCTGCAAGTGATCAAGTCTCTTTAGTAATTTTACGTGTCTGTTCTTGGCTGTTATGCTTTTGCATGCAAAATCAGCTTTTTTTGAGACCAGAATGAAACTCCCAATTCCTCTGTATTAACAGCAGCAACAGCAAATCAGGCTCTTTACCTGGAAAGAAACTTGCAGGCACAGCCAGTTCCTCTTGGGGTTAACGTAATGCCAAGAGCTCTGGCACAAAGATCACTAAACTGGATGAACTCAGGTACAGTGTCTGCGGTGCTCGTACGTGGTTGGCTCTCAGTGGGAAGTCACAGCAGAAGTCAAGCTGGAGCAGGGTCTTTTGTATGGCTGTGATGACCTGTGGTGGTTTAGACCCTGCCGGGACCTGAGACCATGTTGCTGCTGCCCCTCCCTCACCCTCGGACGGGGATGAGACAGGGAGTAAAATACAAACCCCGGGGTTGAGATAAGGAAGAATTAATACAACAGTGTAATAGCAACAAACCGAACAACAACAATAACAATAACAGTGATAATAATGTACAGAGCAAGAGCTGTACTGCACGGACACAGCACGAGGGACAGACCTGGACAAAAGGTGCTCCCACACCTGGGCACCTGGACGTGACCTCAGCATGGTATGGAATAGCCCGGCTGTGGCTCCCTCCCAACTGCTGGGGAAAATTAACCCCATCCTAGCTGAACTAGGACATGACCACAGTTGTCTGCAGCTCTGGAGAGAGAAAAAACGAGACAAAGACTGTGAAGGTACAGTGTGGCTGTCACACATGCACAGCGAGTAACCCCGGTCAGCTCACACCTCCCAGTTAGCACGACAGAGTAGTACACAAGGATTATGTCTAAGTACATCTGCAGCAGTACATGGTTTGCCAAATGTCTGACAGCTTGAGGTGCTGGGCATGTGGAAAAATAGCCAACCATCAGTAAAGAAAAAGCAAAGCTATTGCTTTTCAGACAGGACACAGGACTAATTATTTGTTAAGGCTGTATAGGATGTCTAGCAGCCTTGCTGATGGGGGTGGGTCCTTTCATATGCAGACATACTCCACTCTCCTGCTGTAAGATAGCACAGGTAAGCCAGGGTTATTGAAGAATTTCCCTATTTGTGAAAAAAAATATTGATTTATGTATCTCATTGGTTTGTGGAACTAGTGATAACTATATCAAGTTCCACTAGGCAACTGAATTTTCCTTTTCCACTGGTAAATTTCTAGCCCTGGAAGACTGCAGATGTGATGCTGAATCTTCCTTCATTTCACCCTTATAATGAGCATCACCTTCAGCTTTTTAAAGTATAGTTGGGTATAGAAGGAGGACATTGTTTCTACCCCAGGGCTTTATTTTACAGCATTTTTGAAGCTATCTGTGGATCTTGCTTTCTGCAACAGGAAGTCCTGGTGAAGCATGCTGATATCTGTAATATCTGTAATATTACCTGTAATCCTCCAGTGTTGCTTCCGGACTGTTAAATGTCAAAATGTCAGGGATGTCCTTGTCACATCTGTCTGTATGACCTTGCCCCCAGGATGGCTATGGAAATTGCAAAAATGCTTTACAGAGAGACTTGTCAGCCTATGAACAGCATCAGCCGGGTTTTTTTTGTTGTTGTTGTTTTTTTAAAGCAAAGGTAGTTTTGACAGCTGGATGTAACCACATGATGGTTGTCCTGACATTGTTTGCAAGCTGGTCACAGTCGTTCCTGATTAGGAGCTATTAAACTGGAATTCCAGAGGTGTTGAGTGACATGCTGTTGTCCTAATGTGTCAACAACTGCTGTCTTTTGGCAGCCTGAGCTTACTTTCCGTTCCTGTCAAGGCCTGAGACTCTACTGTGGCAACTATCTGCTTTGGCTTTGCTTGTCCTCAGAACCAAACTACTTACCGCTGAGTTGTCACATGCTAACTAACACAAGCAGCAAGCCTCTCTCCTTTCTGATCTGCTACAGGACAAGGGAAGCCTGTGCATTGCAAACTTCACACAAATTAGTGCACTTTTCCCTGCCAACTGTGATGTACAGAAACAAATTTTTTTACTTTAAAATGCTGCTTTGCCAATGTGATCACACCTTTGTTGGTGTGATAAAACAAAGCATGAATAAATTGTGATGTGCCAGCATCAGAGAGCTAGGTGGAAAGTGCTTTCTTCACTAGGAATACAAGGGTTTCCCAAGAAGCCACAAAAGCACTTCTGGAGCTGACAGTACCATTTTTCTTTGGAGGTCAAGTTTAAAACCCTGTTCCCAAGTTGTTCTGGGTTGCTGTGTGGTATAATACCATTACATAGATAAAATGCACACTTGTTTGTGCCTGCACTTCTTTCTGCTGGTTAACAATGAAAGTGAGGGGAGGCCTGGAGCTCACATGGGCTTGATCCTCTTGTGTGTGGCGGGATGCCCCTGATGCTGTAGTGAGATTCATCGGCTTTATGTCTGTAGGCAGCTCACCGTCCCTATGGGTCAGTGCTGCTTTCTCCTCAGACTACAAACTTGTGGCATGGAGCATGAGAGCACAGGCTATATCCTAAAAGGGACCCAAGTACTACAGCACTCTGCTCTGAGGCAGGCAGGTCCTGGAGAGGTATCCAGACTCCAGTGTTGAGCTGCCAGGGCACCCTGTACCTTGTGTAGGGAAGGAGAGTGTCTCAGCATGGGGTACTTACCTGGATCTTGTCCTTTGAAGTCATGCAAGGACTCAAGAGCCTGATCTGCAGGGTGTTCTCCAAGGAGAGAGAGGTACTCAGGAGGAAGGTCTTTCTCTGCCTGGTTTCTGGAGTCTTGTCATGTTTAGGTATGAGTGAAAGGACCGGGTTGCTCAAATAGCCAGAGAGCCAGCTGTCACAATTCAGCATGGCACATGTGGATGTGATTCTGTCAGTATCCTCCAAACTGGCTGGATTTCCTGATGAAAGGCAGGTTTTATTTCAGGGTAAGTGGTGCTGTAAGGATGGAAGGTTTGATGAGGTGGTAATCTTTAGCATGTGATCCTGCTAAATTGGAGGTAGTAAGTCACCTAAACCTGCTGCAAGCAGAACTGCCTGGCTGAGCACTGCTTCCCATGCTGGACCGGGCCCCAGGCCGAGAAGAAAAATGATCTGATCTCAAGGTGAAACTTCTTTCTGCTTCTGAAGCATATAGAGTGCTTTTCTTGCAGTGCATCAAATACGATAGATTTCCTGTACTGTTTTAAACAACACTAGAGAGGAGACCCTGGTCTCTGATGCAGCCTTAGCAGAAATAATGGTCAAAACAAAACAGGCACTAACTAGCCCAGGACAATACCCAAATTGTGGTAGGGTCATTTCTTCATTGGAGTCATTCCTGAGAATGGTAGTAGTCTGAGGGCAGATGATTTAGCCGTATAGGCAGAAGAGTCTAAACAGGAGAAGGAATTAGAAAAAAATAAGAGTATTTCAGTCTGATGAGCATGCTTGCCTTTGTTTTTTAATTTTGCTGCATAGAAACATTTTTCCAAACTTTTCAAGCTTGAAAAAAATTGGCACTGACCAACAGTTCTAATGAAATAAATCAAACCCTCTTTTGTTCACTTGTCTAATTCCAACTTTTCAGGAATTCTGCTGTTTCTCAAAATCATTCTGCCTTGGGAGAAAAATGTCGCAAGAATATTTTTTAGCGACAAGATGAATGTAAAAATAGACTGATCATTTTTCTTTTAACTCAAGAATAATTTTCAGGCTGAGCCTGAATATTAAAAATGTCATACCAAATGGCAACTTTTCTGAAAACTTGAAAGTTTGTGAAAGAAGGAGCTTATGCTGACAGATGTTTCAGAAACCTAATTAATGAAGCCGTGAAATGAAAAAGACTGAGAACAATTTGGCTTCTTGTATGAGAAGAAATAATGCATAACATTTCAAGAATTGGCAGTGTTAGGTTAATGGTTGGACTTGATGATCTTAGAGGTCTTCTCCAACCAAGGCTATTCTGTGATTCTAATAGAAGACCAATCACCCCAAGAACTTCAGACCAAATAAAAAAAAGGGATTTTAAAACAGGAGTTAGGTTTTTTTTTTGTCAGCGCAAACTTTTTAAACTTATCTCTGGATAGAACTGTCTGAAAGACTATGATTATATTTTGTGACAGTTACATTAGGAAACAAAATATTTTGAATATTTTTTTTATTGAAATAGATTCTTTAGGAATATCTGGGTGTTCTAGTCAAGGTTGTCCTTCCCTCCTATTGGTCAGAAATTACAAGAGAGACCAGATTGTTCTGAACCTCAAAATCTTTTCATCCAAACGAGTAAATCTTTTTAAGTGCTTTAGTGTCAATAGAAACTGCATATTTGAACATTTTGTTTTCCTGAAACCATTCCAAGTGACTCCAACTTCATCTTGCATGCAATAGTTTTGCACAAAAGAAAGATGCATTTAATCTCAGGTGTAAGAGCGTGGATTTGCCATTTCTGTACTGCTGCTGTTTGAAAAATAGCTTTGCCTTATTGTATTTGTTTTCATCATCATTTCTTAGTGGCTGATCAGCTTCCGATAATGTGGTTACTCAATCTTACCCTGTGAAATTACAATCCATTATCTCATCAGGATATGTTCTTGGAGAGGGATTAAAGAAATGCTGTCAGTAATGTATATACTCAGTTGAAAATAAGTGAGGACATGAAGTAAGGTTACACTGCTGCAAAGTACAGGGTATCAGCACCTGTCCTTCAGTAATCTACTCAGTCCTCTCTCTTTACACTGTGAAGTAGCGTGATAACATAAGGCCACAATTAAATACATGGAAACTTTCTGTCTGTCCATGCTTTGACGACTCTCCTCTCATTCACCTAGATGATGCATTGTTGCTTGGTTTGCTGCTGGGCGTGAGTATGGGTGCTTAGACTGACAGGGGCTCATCACAGTGGCTTTCCTCAAGCAGTGGTACATTAGACTGCACAAAGTGTATTGTGAAATGCGGAAATGAAGCCAAACATTCAGAAACAAGTTTCTAACCTTTGTTAATTGTGGTGCCATTTTATTAGGCAGAAATGATGCAGTAAGGGGACATCACACTGTATTAAGGCCAACACTTGTTGCCATTGAAAAGCATAGGCTGCTTAGGGAGATGCTAAAGGGTGAGTGTAATGCTCTAGGGAAAATTCTGCAGGTAAAGGTCAAGGAATTTTCCTTGAAAGTAGTTCTTGAACAATTTTGAGTGACATTTGTTTGTCTGCCTTCTAATACTGCTTTCTAATCTTTGCCTCAAAGAAACAATGGGGTACAAAGCATATTGTCTAAATCAGGACTTAAACATGAACAGTGTTGATCTCCCTGTCTGTCTGCAAAATGCCAAGACTAGCTTGAAAATCATAGTCTTTACTTTGAAGGAAAAGGTATCTTTGTTTCTAGACCTTTTGAGGTCAAGTTTTCAGGCATTCCTGTATGTTCTAAGGGCTATACATTTACCTAAGTGAAAAAGAATAATAAAATATATAAGTTAAAAAAAAGACATTACACAGGATTTTACATAGTCACATACTTTGAAATTTCATGTATTTAGGGGAAAAGACTATCACGTGCCTCAAATAATGAGAGTTAATAACATCAGGAATAGCACAATTTGCACTGATTTAATTTAAACAAAACCTGAAAATTCCCAGCTACACATCTGTAAATATGCTGTTTATTGTCAATAACATTAAAAGATTGATCTAGCAGGTCACCTACAAAGATTCCTTTGGGCTTTTTCATCACAGAAGCATCTCCTCAGGCTTCTATGCTGCAGTCCAACAGCTGTCTTTTGCAATATATCCTGGCTGTCAACAGATTTGAGCTCTGTATCACGCTGTACTTATTTTAGTAGAGAAGTAGGTGTGTGTTTATGTGTGACAGGAGCTGGGGGCGGAGGTTTCACTTTGTACTTCTTGCAGATAGAATTACTGTGCCTGTCTGTTGGCTTTGCTTGTTTCTCTTGTGTCTCTTGTGAATATCTGTGGGGGACAAAATAAGCACCAGGTCTGGATTTGATTTGCACTGTGAATTTGCTTCTAATTGGCACTACCCACACCAAAGTTTAAAGTCAACATTTTCCGTTTTCAAGGCCAGAAGGATAAAGCCAGGCTACTACAGCAGTACTTTAAACAGCTGACAAAACTCCATTGCTGTGATAGTCAGTGGTAAAAACTTTTCCTGCAGGGACAAGGTGGGCACTAGAGATCTCTGGGCCCTGCTTGCAAGCTGTTCCGTGGTCTCTCCCTTCTCACAGCTTCTGAAGGATGTGGCCTGAGGCTTGTGGCTGTTGGCCATGTAATGTTTTCGTTGCACAGCTCACAGGGTCAGAAAGGCTGTCATCCTTTGCTGAAGAGCCCTACCAGTAGAGCTGAAGGGGAGGAACATTTGTGTATATAATTTTTGCCCTGTCCATTAGCACTGATGAAGTCTAGTTCTGACTTCGGCATTATTTAAAATAGCTTTAGGATTGTTTAGTGTCACAGAGTCAGTGCACTCTCCTTCTGTGCCTTTCTATCCTTTCTATTGCATGCTTGTTAAGAGATTTAGCTTCAAGAGAGGAAATTAAAGTATCCAAGTAGTTTTAGTAGTAACACTGTGGATCTGCTTCTAAGTAGCTTTTTTGTGTGTATACACATGTAGATAGAATGCTTTAAATTGATTTGGAGGCTGTTAAGGTAGGCATGTGCAGACAAAGAAATCCCAGAGGTCCATGCAGGGTGGTTTTTTTTGGTTTATTCATTTTGGATTTTTCTCCATGTGCCCTTGTAAACAGTATTGGGGAATAATGATACCAAATTTCACATAATATACCTTAGACCTACGTTCTTCATTTCTAACAGCCAGGCTCACATGTTTAAATTTCTACTATGCTCCAGAAATGCATTCTAGTTGTTGCTAATATGATATGGATAACAGAATCAAACCAAATATTTAAAAGCATTAGCCCCCAAATTAATCTGGTAAACCTATTTCTAAACTCAGCCAGATGTAACCAGGAGCCAGACAAAGAAAATATTGTTAGTTTTTTTTCAGATGAATACATTGTATCAGGTTCTTTAATCCTTCCTTGGACAGCTCAGTAAAAAGAGACTGAAAGCATAGCTATGCTCCTGCCTGGCTCTAACAACATTAAATCCAAGACTGAAATGGGGAGATGTAGAGCAGCGCTGGCTGGATCAAGTGCAGTACCAGGCATATGGGATGCATAGATACTAAACAAGGGTGGTGAGGCCATGGGGCATTGTATGTACCACCTGAATGTATTGGTTCAGTCCTCCTTTAGAAAAGGGATCTCACTGCTTGTTTGCAACACATTTAAGCACTTGTTTCCAGCATCTCCTTCCCCATCAAAATGAATGGTAAAATCTCCAAAAACGGGACACTGAAGTAAGTATGTGTGACCTTGGGGATCTGCTTTGCTTTAGGCTGCATGACCTGCAGTACCAAACCCCACATACTTGGGGCTCTGGAGTCTTGTGTCTTGGGGGTATTGTTCAGTTCTTACAAAGCCAATGGGAAAGGAATAACCCTGCTTCCACCAAGCATTTGAAGTGCATGGGATAAAAAAGTGATGTGTGAGATGCTGATGACAAGCATCCGGACTGACAGAGATGACCCTCTGGTGCTGACTTAACAGTTGACATTCTGCAGACTGAAAGGAGATGACCAGTTCTCTGGGGAAGGAGGAGTACAAAATGTGATTAAAGATGAAAAGGAACTTCAGAAGTGCCTTAAGGCCCCAGTTGAGATCTTGTGAAATCCCTTTGTGCCAGGCTGTCTGTAAAATGCAAGACAGCCTGACACAGAGAAGGCATGTGGAATGGAAAGGACAAAGCAGGAAAAACACCTCACAGGAAATCAGTGTCATAAGCAGAAACTGAATGCTAAGTCTTAGTCCCTGCCTAGCACTTTGTTACCTGTTTTGTCATGACCTGCACAGGCTGATGCTTGTTTCAAGGTATAGTAGTGAAAACATAAGCAGTTTAGTCAACCAGAAGTGATGGCTCTGCTGAATGCTTTGGGGGCAGGCATTCCCTCCCTCCTAGAAAATGTGCCTTTCAGAAGGATGGCTTTACAAAATGCCTGCCCATCTCCAAAACAGCTCATGTCAGTGAAGTAAGTGCCAAGTGAAGAGAGGAGGTATAGAGCCACAGTTTGAAAAGAGTTATGCCCATGCTTGTGGCCCCTCAAAAATATCAGTCCCTTATATGGCAGGAAATTCAGTGTGAGTTGAAACTGCCAGAGATGACTGAATTCTTGCTGAATGCTCGTTGACTCCTCTCAGAGTCCCAGAAATGAAGCTGAGGTCAGGGACATGGTGACTACTGGCTACTAGCCCTGCCACACAGCTCTGGGAACAGCAGCTTGTACCCATGTAATGTGGATCGATAAATCACACCATAGGACTGATCACTTGTCCCCATGTGCTGGAACTCCCTATCTCCAATGTTGGGGACTGAGAGGAGGTTCATCTAACTACACTGAAATGGAGGATGTGCCTTTGTCCAGTAATTAATGTTTCCCTCCTGTGTGCACTTCTACACAGAATGTTCTGAATTACTTCACATTGAGCCAGAACATCCAAACCCAGTGATGACATTTCAAGCAAATGCAGCACTTTTCATATTAATGGCAAAATGTTCACTGCTTTTATGCATCTCCCTTTTAGAGCTTAGGTTATCAGTGGTAACTCTATCCCTGACTATTTTTGGTAGAGCAGCTCTCACCTACCTTATGTGCAAGTAATATGTTTGCTGTAGATATGGTGCTGCAGTTTGATCCTAGACTCTTAATTTAAAAGAGTGAAGAAAGGGCCAGCCACCTTTCAGGGAAGCCCTACTAGTTTATGTTGGCAAAGTATTTGGCTCTGTAAAGATTGTTGTTTATCCAAGTATCGAAATTACACATGATTAGCTTAGGTTGAAAAAAAGGAAATATTTTTTTGCAAGCATTTTCCTGGAATTGGGTCAGATATTCAAGTGTTCATTGGTCAGTAATAAAATTCTGATCTATTAAATGTCTGCACTAAACCTAAAGCTTTTCTTCAGAAGCAACAACTCAGATGTTATCATTTTAAATAACGTTATAAATATAGCCAAGATAATGGCTGCAACACCAGTTCCTTATATACACAGAAATTAGCCATGATGATCAATATTATTCTTTATTGCTTTTGAATTGAAATAAATTTAGAAAATTATTAATATATGCTATTACAGCTCACTGATTCATAGATTTTATGGTTAAAAGAGGATATCGTATCATTTTGTCTCATCTCTGGTACAGCAGTTTATACAGTTTCCTTATAGTAGTCTGTTCAACACTTGGAATTTAGGATCTGTGTGTTCTGTGGTCTTTACCTCGCTGTTTTTAGCAAGCACCTTACAGTTAGCCAATAATTTGTCACTCTCTATGTTCCAACTAGCTTATACCAAAATTTGTGCTTGCTATATTGACTCTACCAAGGTGGTGTATTCAGAACTCACTCTGTGTCTCCACTGGAAAGAGCTGTCTGCAGAAGTCCTTGGCGCCCTTCTAACACTGTAATCCTAGGCAGTCCGAGGAAATTTAGGGAGAATCTCAGGACTGAAAAGTGCTGCTGGTTCTATTAAATCCCATTAAAGAGTTATACAAATAAAAATGAAGTTTAAACAAGGCTTGGGGAAGCCCTTTTATAGTAAATTTGTATTTTTCAGTAATCCTTATTTTTGCTATTAAGGCTACTTTTGTTTTGCTGTAGACTTGCATTGTGAAAATTAATTGTCAGGAAAGAATAAGAAAATAGTAAAATGATCCCAGCCCTGAATTAGTGCCTTTATGGTTATAATTTCCCTTACTTCAGTTGAGTTTCCCTGGCATAGCTGCAAGGAAAGCTCTATAAATAACAGAGTCCCTAGTACTAAATACAAGCAGATATGAGATAGTCTGTGTATTTGCAAGCAACCCCTAAATTTTGCTGATGAACTCCTGGTATTTTGTTAGTAAGTATTTCTAGAATAGATGACACCTGGCATAATTTCATAGACACATACTAAGAGTGCATATATACACACATACACATATACAACATATATATACACACATCCCCATATATGTATGCAGATATGTGGACACTTTTAAACATCTGTCTCAGTAGATAACAGTGGAATTTGCTGATTGCAGTGGAATCATTCCCGATACCTTAGCAATCTGGAATCTCAAGATCTACCTTCTTCTAATGGGGAATCTCTAGATGTGTTGTTTCAAATGCTGGTTTAAGTAAAAAGGAAAAAAAAAAACCCAGCAGCAATACAGCACATCACAATAGCAGGTTAAATATAGACATGGATTACAGAGCCATTGTTTTCACTCCTGCTAAATAAGACAGTCCGCTTAAAATGGAACGCCACTTGACCTTTCGTGTCTCATCAGTCTGTGATTGTATTTAACTGATGCAGAGAGGAAACATTTTCCCCCTGGAACTATCCTGTTGATATGACGATCACTGCTGCTGGGTCACACCATGCACAGAAGGCAGAAACTCAGCACTCCAGAACACAAGAGGGATCTTGTAGCTCATGGAGGAGCTCTGTCCATGTTCCACAACGACACACGCTCTTTTTTCAACTTCTCTCAGCTTGTGCTCTCTGCTGGCCAGTTCAAATCACCACCAGTGCTCAAACATTCAAAAATCACTTACTTTGAAGTGGAAATTCTTGATGTGCAAAGCAAGAAGCAGATCTGCATTGTGGACAAGGTGAGTGTATTATTCCAGTACAGTGGGGATGTGCCTGGTTCACAGGGTGCCAGCTCCGGGACTCTGTTTTCACTCCGTTGTGGTCTTTCTCTACAGTAGAAATACTTCCATTCTTTTCTCTGGGAGATACTCAGAACTTCTCACTAATCACAGTCCTTGGCTGTTTCTCTCCAGAAATTTTACAAATAATCTAACACTGGTTTCTTTTAGACCTCCTGGCTACTCTGTGAACTCAAGATAGGCCTTTAGTCTGTCTCTTGACACTTAGACTAGTGATTATTTCAGAGCATGATACCTGAATGTCTACTTCAGAATGGACATTCAGTTTTAATACATTTGTAAAGCTTAGCATCTCTTCAATGTTGTGTGCTCTTGTTGGTACCTAAACGTACTCAGCTGCGCCTTACATATCAGATTGGGCAGAAACCTGGCAATTTAAAAAAAAAAAAATAAAAATTTAAACAGAGAGTCTTAACTAAAAGAGGCCTTTTTTTAATAATGTAAATAAAAAAAATTATAAACTATAGTCAAATTGTGTAAGTAGGATGAGAGGACTGGGTAGGATGGAAATTCACAACACAGTTAACAGCTGAAAAATGCCGCATAAATATTTTCATCACCATTTTTGTGGTTCCTTGTCCCTCAGCAAAAGAGCTGGTCTCGTGTGCCATGCAAATGAGAATCCTAATTTATTTAGACTATAGGATTTTTCAGTAATGTAGTAGCATTTTGAGACTTACTGTTTTGCTATAAGAAAAAAAATAGAAATTAAAAAAATCCCTTATCCTCACTGGCAACAGCTGGAACCAGTGGATAAGTTTGCTTCAAATGTTTAATTCAATGCCTTTGAAATATGCAGGGTGGAATACTACCAGATTTCTAGTGTTCTTGATCATTTAAAGGATGTTTTTGCAATTTGTATGCCCAGTTAAAGGTAAAAGTCTCATTTGTTAATTTTTAATGGGGTAAAATACTTTCTGATTTTTTTTTTTTTTAAAGCGAGCCAAAGGGGAAATATGTAAAAAATGGTCAAGCAAATATTCATACCAGTTCTAATGATAGTTTGCATTATTTAATTTACAGAGTGATATTTATGGAATTATTTTAAAGGGTTATGTAATTATTATACTAAATATGGTTTCAATCCAAAAAAACAGTGAGTCCGTTTCTTATCTTAAGCTTTCCTATAGTGTCATTAAAAGAAATATATATACAGAAACAGAATTAAATGAAAGCCACATTTCAGGAATCATTCCATGAAGCATGGAAGAACTATAGCCTGCTGTGACAATAGGAGACCTCTATTTTAATCTTTATTCTGAGTTTTAATGAGCCTGAACATTTTCTACACTTTCTCCAAACCATGGACTCTGCCCCTGTAGCACTGTAAAGAGAGGTACGAGTGGTAATTGCAAAGTACTCTCATAAAATATACACAGAGGAGCAATACCAACTGTAAACTGAAAGCCTCTGCTCAGGAATCCATGTTCAATTTACATGGCCATGGTCAGCAGCGTGGACTTTTTCTTATTTTTTATTTTTTTTTGGTATAGTACTAAGGGATTTGTGCAAAGTAGAGTGCAAGGCTGAGATTTTCAAGACTGCCTAAAGAAATTTCACTTAAACCTGGCTGTCTAAATCCCTTAATTTGCTGTTATAATCCCTTCCTAAGGCAACCCTGAAAGTACAGAAGTTGAGTTCCTTACTTCCATGAACACTTGTTAGTATTGTCGAACTTTGTTTCAGTTAGTTATTAGAGCAAACAAGAGACCATTTTACTGGATTATGCATAATCTCCTGCTTAAATATAACACTGATACAGACCCAACATGAGACTTCTAATGCCTGTTTTCTGTTTGTAAGATAATTATTGTTAGCTTCATTTCTCTGGGTTGCATGCAATTATTACCTGTCAAAATTTATAATAAGAGAGAATGGGAACCCTAGATTTTAAAATGTATGTATATATACACTCTCATTGCATCTTGTTGGTAGTTCGGACTATTGTGATTTAGCAAATACATTTGTAATATTATCAGATTAATAAATCCAATGGGTCAAACTATATTATAATGACAGAAAGAAGATCCCTTTCTTTCTCCACCTAATAGAAACTTAGGCAGAGTGATTAGATGATTAATGAATGCTCTGTGGTTAAATACTACTCACTGTTTCCAAAGGGTTAGTTTCTATGAGAGTCTTGCCTATGTGTATGAATCCTATTCAGGTTAGTAGGAGCTCTGTAAAGTCTGAAAAATGGTGATACATCTAACTAGTTTCAGTATTTTGAAAGAAAAGATGTCTTGTGCCCAATGCAGCGTCAGGGATTTAGAAGAGATGTGTTCATCTGTATGGTCTCAAGCATTCAATTGACAGCAATAGGCATAAGTAACTGTGAATTAATTCTCCATCTATAATATGAAAATAACATTATTTCCTTTGGCCTTCTTACCCATGTTATACTTTGGGAAGGACCGGTCACTTATATCAAGTGAACTGGGTGGTTACTGTAAGGTCTTGATCATCCTTAAGATTGACTTAAACAAACAGAATAAAAAAATATTTGCTTGGTTTTTAAGCCTGTAAGATACATTCACATCGTCCTGCAGACTTCTCCACAGTCAGAAAAGGCAGAAAAAAAATACTGAAAGAAAGTAATAGAAGAGGAAATCCCCAGACATTTTGTCCCATAGTCATACCCTCCAGGAGCTGGGTCTTGAAGAAATATACCTAATCTTGCAAAACATTAAGCAAATTCGCAAGAGTCAGCAACACTGGCTGTTCATTTTGCACATGCGTACTTTGAACATAAAATTCTTTATAGGAGTATAATTTCCTTTATTTAATATTGTCAACCTGCTCTGGAGACTTTCTTTGCTATGGATATGACATTATGCAAGTAGTTTGGTACACACAAGCTTTTCCAGAAAGTTACTTGAAGAATTTAAAAGAGAAATAATAGCAGTGTGAGATCTTTTTCCCCAGATTTGCTCTTGGTACAGAAATTAATTCTGAGGTGAGATGTTGTGGAGAAGAGGATTCAGATTTTGGGGATGGGGGAGAGAGGGGAAGAAACATAAATCTGTCTCAAAATTTTTTTCCCTATTATTCTAAAAATGTCCCCAGACTACTTCCGGCAGGACAGCAGGCATCAGTGATTTGTAGATTAAAGGGGGCAGTTGGAAAAAGGCTTCAAAAAGAAGTCAGTGGGGAAAGCTAATTTAAAGCTAGGCTACAGATACCCTGGGACTGTACTCATGTAAGCAGATATATTCACTCTCTGATGTGATGGCAGCAGGGGGACAAATGGCACTGAAGTTTCGAGGATGTGTATGAGCAGCTTCCTGCTCTGTGCACTGCCCAGGAGAGGGCAAGATCCCAGGCATGCGGGTCAGTTTGAATGACAGAGTCCTGGGTCTTTCTTCCTTACTTCCTTCCCTGCTCCCCAGGGAGGCAGGCTGGTGCCTTCACACAAAGCATGGCTTGCTGGTGCACAGAGCATCTTGCCTGACCTGGGACCCCTCTACAGACTGGGAAAGGATTTCCCAGAACAGAAAGATGTTTACCCAAGCAGACAAAGGCTATACAAGAGCTGGTGGCTGATAGCCACAATTAGGCAAATTTAGCCAAGAAATTTGGACCATATTTTGACAGTCAATCAAGGGGTGATGAGTAACAATTGGGCATCTTGCGGGTGAATCTTCAGTCTCTTCAACATGCAAATCAATACTGCATTTTTTTTAAGATGTTCTTTAGTTGAAAAATGAGTCACACAGGTTTCTTCTTGAAGGAGTGAAAGAAGTATTCAGCAAGGAATAAGTCTCCTCTTTGGCCTGTGTAAAACATCAGGTAAGTCTAGATGATCACAAGACCCTTTTTTTTTCCTCAAAATTTATTAATTTCTATGGACGCAATTCCTGTCTGTGTATAGAAAGGGCATGTAATTGGTGATTTCTTGTTAGAAACATTTTCAATGAGAGAGTCCCAAAATATCTAAGGATTTTGGCTGCAATACTAGTTCCAAAAAACTACAGAAAACAACAGAACTTGCAAAATTCATCAAGTCTTAAAAATGAAAGGAAATAATTCCTTTTTGTATTTTTTAACAAATAATCTTATGATTATAACTTATGAAAAATACATAGCTACTGAAAAACTGTTTGGCTTGTACATTATTCCAAAAGCCTGGTGTAGGTTAGTTTTAATATGATTGATATGCAGTAATTTGATTTATAAATGCTGTTAAGGCAACACATGAATGTTTCTGTTACAGCATTCATAGTATTATTTTTTTTTCTTCAAATTAACTTATAGTAAAATGTATTTTCCCACAAACATAGTGCAATGTAATTAATTTTGCATGAGTTGCTTTTAAGGCAGAAACTGTTACACAATATAGATTTTACAGAATAAATGACCTTTGGGGAAACCAGCAGAGAAAGATTTTTCCCATCAAAAGCCTCCGAGCTCAGTAGTTCTGTTATAAAATTTTGTGAGTTAAGCTACGAGCAGAGGTGCAAACTCAGGCTTTGGCTGCTACACAGTGGCCCTCCTTTCCAGAAAACTTCCTCAGGCCTACAGAAGACAGCTTGCTCCCTAAGGTGTGCAGGAATCACAGTATCATTTTGGTTGGAAAAGACCTGTAAGATCATCAAATCCAACCATTAACCTAACACTGCCAAGTCCAGCACTAAACCATGTCCACAAGTGCTGCATCGATATAGCTTTTAAATACCTCCAGGGTTGGTGACTCAACCACTTCCTTGGGCAGCCTGTTCCAATGTTTTACAACCCTTTCAGTGAAGAAATTTTTTCTAATATCCAATCTAAACCTCCCCTGGCACAACTTGAGGTAATTTCCTCTTGTCCTGTTAATTGTTACTTGGAGGTTAGACATACCACATTTATTTTAGGTGTGCAAATACAGTCATTAAAGTAGACAATGTAACTCTGCAGAGGAGCTCTTTGCAGTACCAGGACATTGCCTTTTACATGAGACTCTCCTCATTTGCTTCATTCTAGGGAAGTATAGTAAAGAAGTTCTTTCCCAGGAAAGGTATCAGTGTTTTCATTGCCTTGTATAGTATTTTTTTTTCCCCCTAAATCTTGCAATTATAATATTTCACTTCACAGGACACTATATTCTTCCTGTGGAGAATAAGCAGAACCTGTGTACTTCCACAGGGGCCTCATAGTATGCATAGGATTTTGAAGATCATAATCTTTCTCATTCAAGCAATCTGTCATTAGAGATGTTCTGCCTCTGATGCCAAAGATGCATTGAATAAGCAGCTATGTCAAAAGAGGGGGCTTCCATGGTAAGACCACACGTTGATGCTTAGTCCCACAAACTAGGGATTCCCACAGCTGGATATAGGCTCATTGCTGTGGAAGTCCTCTTTTTTACTTCCTTTTGGAAGGAGGATTTCATGATATCTTGTGTCTTTTACTGTATGTTTTCACAGCACACAGCACAGCAGGGATCTGGTCCCTGCAAGGAGGCACTGCAAGAAAATACATTACATTTATAAACATGTTATAAAGCCTGTGCATTTTCTTGCCCATAAGAATTGAATGTTATGCCTACCCCTCTGTGCTAGATTTGATGACAGTAGTATTTTCTTCCTCGGTTATTAGTTACACTTGGTAAAGTAGGTAAACATATTCAAATTCTGTTGAAGTAATGCATTACACTCATTTCTTCCTGCTTTACTAGAAACTGACATCATTTTAATGTCTATATAGCTACAGATAGTTTCAGATGAAAGACATATTAATGTCTGCTTGCTCTTTTCTGTCACCATTCTTGTTTCAATATGGCTTTTGAAATGGAATATCTGGAGAAATGGCCATTGATTTATCTAGAAGAGAGAGACTGGGAAGGGGAGGAAGCTGGCAAAAATACTGCATTTAGCATTTGTAAAAGGATAATTTAAAGAATTACACAAGTTACTACAGAAGACTGATGCTTCAGCCGATACTAATTTTCAAAGCTTGGAAGTGCCTTTAAATGGCAGGTTTTATACATCTCTTATTTTAGATTAAAAAGTCTAAACCTGGGGGGATGAAAGAAAGCGTGAAATATAATAAATGATCTGAAAAATTAAAGGTTGATTCCAACTTCAGCAAAAACAAGAGAATGAATTCTTGAGGCACTGCTGGTGCTCCAGCTCTTCATGAACACAAGCCACTCTGGCCAACAGTAAAAGCCAACAGCTGTGCTACCAGAGCAGTGAATACTGCCAAAAGTGTATCTGTAAAGACAGATTCCCAATCAGTGTGAAAATTTCCTCTTTCCCAATGACGTTGTGACATTTTACTGCAGCTTCACATTTGTCTTACTGCATCAAAGATAATTCCCAGATTACTGCACATTATGAATGCACTGGAGCAATATAAGACCATAGGGAGCTATAGGTGTTTTATTAGTCTAACAGTTAATCAGCACAACACATGATGGAAATTTAGGTGTATAATGGCGTCTGATATAGGCATTATTATAGCATTAAAATACTACTGCCCATGATTTATTGGTCCATCAAAACATGCTTCAGGTTCTTTCTGAAATCAGACCTATGAATCTTCACTAAATACCTGAGCCATGTAGTAATGGATCTACAAATATCTAGCAGTATATATTAATGTTATCATTATAGCATGTCTGCCTACGTTTAAACAATTTTGGATTTTAAGAAGTCCTTAAAATGCAAGCTTTCCTTTTTTTTTTTAATACACAGCTCTTGTGCTACAAGAGAACAGATTGTGGCAGTCAGAGGATCTGTACCAGAAGTACAGCAAGCATCTCTTCGTTGTGCTTGGTATTGTGAAAAATACTTAGATTTCTAACTGACCTGATGATGTCTAATTGTACTCATATATCACGGTTACTTTGGACCTAGTGATCAATTCAAATACATCTGAAAGAGGCGAAAAAAAAAAAAGGGCTCAAAAGATTACTTAGTTCCTGCTTGTCTAATGGAAGGTGGTAGCTGGGCAGCATAGTGTTTCAGAGCAGAGAACACAGGCAGATAGCAGCCTTCAGCCCTGCTGTATGTCTGTAGCCAGCTGTCAGCTCAACATGAAAGTGCATGGCAGCAAAACAGTCCCAGTTTCTTGCCCAGTGAAAACATCACAGGAGACAGGCCAGGGATATGGGGCAGCTGAAAAAGGCTTTGGGGTAATTTATTAGTAGAATGTAAGGCTTTATTAATCCTGCTGCTCACAGATCCACTTGTTTTGACTATACATGTTTCCCTGTGAATTTTCTTTTGCATTGGTTGAGCTCACTCTTCCTTTTTGTTTTCATACAGTCCCCAGAACAGTTCGTGACCAACCTGTACTAAGTATTGGTTGAGTGCACTACTTAATTTTAAATGGTAGCAGTCTGCATAGGTATAAAAAAGCAAACACAAGACTCTACAGCCATTTGATAGAAAAGGGAAGACAAATTCAGAGAGACTTCACAGCTAAACTATATGCATAATCTATGCTAGGTCTGGGAATCTAAAATCCAAACAAAATCTTAAACCTCACTTGCTTCCTGAGAAGAACTGGTCAAAATTAGTTGTGGGGTTCTTTTGTGGGTTTTTGTTGTTGTTGTTGTTGTTGTTTTAAAGTGCATATATGAAATGTTGTTTTCTTTGCAAATTATAGTGAAAAAAAATTAGTCTTAAATTTTTGATGAGGTAGAATTTGGGAAAAATTGTATTACAAATTAATTTTGGAATATTTCAATCTGTTATGACACAATAAATATTTCAAGTACAATTTATTTTACAATTTAATAGTGCATTTACTGGAATATTATTTTCTGTTGTTTTTTTTTTTTCCATGGGATGAGAGCCATGTGTTATATTATTTTACACTATCATGATTGATATGTCATAAAATAATGCAAAAGTAATGAAAGTTTCATACCGATGAGAAATAAAAAGAAATGAAAATAGCACAACAAAATGAATTTTCAGCATGTTCCTGAAGCAAGATTTAAAAAAAAACCTCCCACATTTTCTATTTAATTTTAAAAATTTGAAGTCAATACAAATTTACGCATCCAGAGCTTTGCCAGAACAATTCCATTTCTCTGGTAGAAAAGTGTTATGACAGAGGTTTCCTGACTGGTTCTGCTGTTAAACTCTCAAGGTGAATACAGCAATCTTACTCAGTTCCTTTAATAAAAGGTCAGAAGGTGTAGAGACATACCAGTTCTACTCACATGTGCTCAGAAATAGGTGAACGTGATGAATTCTGTAAATTGAGGGATGGCCTGCATGCCTTCTGTCTGCGAATGGATTGCATTCTCTTTATTTCCACTCTCATCTTTAGCAGAGGGAGAAAAAGCTCTTTCTAGTGTCTGACACTTTTTCAGAAAATTTCTTGCAAAGGGAGAGGATTATTTTTTTTGAAGTACACAGCTAGCAGTACGAAAACAATATGACATCTTTAGAGATAAACTTGGCTAGTGTAAATTGACATGACTGCACCTGGCAAACATGTGGTTATGTGTATTCTTAGATAATTTGACCCATAGTCACTGGATTATCTCATATAGCCAAATTCATGTGACCATGTAATAATCTAGGAGATTGCCAAATGATACAGCCCTCTTCTCGTGTGTGCTGGAATTGACTTGAGCTGAAACCATAGTTCTGAATATCTCCAGTTTCTAGAACGTCTGGCTTGAGATCAAAGCTAGCTGTTTGATAGGCAGTTCACTGCAGTCTACCGAGTAAAATATTAAATTCTATTTAAAGCAGTTGTGTGGTTGCTGATGACACTTGCCTATATGTAGCTACTTCCATGTCATTTCCAGGGTGAGCTCGTCTATTTACATCTCTTTGGACGTGACCAGCACACTGGTCCACCAAGCTAACAAGAGAGCAGTGTGGGACACACTGAGGGAGATTACAGTAAAGCTATACCTAAATTTTAATACTGTCTTTGAAAATTAACAATAAGAAAAAATAAACTGATCTAGAAGCCAAATTCACAGAATATGGAGATCAATTAGAACAGGCATTTTCCTGATTAACTTTCTGTGAAATGCTGCTGGTTTCTAATCATACAGCATGGTCCTAAAGCAAGGGCAGGGTGCAAAAGCAGTAACAATGAAATATTTGATAAGTGCTAAATTTGAAAATTAACTGGCTTTCCCATTAGCTGGTTATCTGATTTGGGGGTCAGATCCTCAGCTGCAATAAACTGATATCACCCTTTTGAACAAATTTACCCTGGCTGAAGATGGGACCTTTTGTGGTTAATGAGCAGCTGGAGTGGCTGAATTTCTGAATTTCTGCAATTATGGAAAATGACAGCCTGTTGGAAAGTAGGTGACTCAGCAGTGCAGTGGTACTGACATGACACAAAGAGAAAAAATATTCAAAGGGAAATGTTGAATGAAAGGTCACTTACTTGCTAAAATTCTATTATTCAAATTCTTATTAATATTCTGCTAACCTCTAACCCCCAAAATAATTCTTTAGTACAAGAACAGTGTGATGCATTACATACAGATCACCAGATTTGTTATAATTCCTTGACTTATAAATGTGAAAGAGGTATGAAAGTGAATAAGTACCTGATAATCTTGCACTCACAAAAGGCAGTGCTAAGTTATTCCACTTAGTGCCCTTCCTTGAGTCATAGCCTAAGTTACTAATATGGTATTTTAAAAAGTAATGTGATGCTCTGTGCATTGCTGCATAAAGGAAAGATAGAACTGGAATGGATGACCCAGAAGGTCTTTCATTCTTGAATTCCTAAAAAATGAAAAGTTGCCTTGAATGGAAAAGTAAAAGTATTTTTGCTATGATGGTACAGGAAAAATGGGATATGAGGTTTTGAAATTATCCTTCTCTGAATTAAAAATTTAATGAATTCAGCCCACACCTGTAAAATCTGCATTTCTTCATAACATTTTTTTTTGTGAAGGAAAAGTAGTCTTGGACCTTACACGATAGTAACTTACTAGAAAGTTCACTATATCTAAAATCTGGTATTAGACTACCAGTTAAAAAGTTGGAGGGAAAACTGACTTGACCATCAGACATAGAAGATATGTGCCAAGTAAGAGATGTTTTCCTTTTGCGTATTTGAAAAGTGATGGAAAAGGAAGGTTTTAACACTTTCAGAAGTAATTTAAAAGAATAAAAGGAGAGTAAGACTAATAATTAGAGTGAAATGTTCCAGGGTGTTTTATTCAGTTAGCACAAAGGGTAGTAACAGCAGATACTGTTCTAGTCCTTACAATTCTTTAGCTCCTATTGATGTACAATGAAAAGAACAAAAGATAATTAATGGTCTATGAAGAGGACACTCTTAGTAGGAAGCTGATGTCTCAGCATCCATCTTCACATTGATCAATATTAGAAACTATAACTTCACTAGTTGTTTTATGAGGTCTTTAAAAAAAAGGACACAAAATTATCAAGATCATAAAAAAAAAAATGTATTTCATTCTTTTGTGGCTATAGCCTCATTATTCTGCCTGGGAAAGGACACTACAATTCCTCTATGTTATAGCCCATTCTGAAGAGGAAGGTATGCGTGTTATTTTTCAACTTGCCATTTGTGTAGTTTGTCTGAAGTGGAAGGGTCCTTCTCTAAGCCAGCTGGCCCATACAGCAAACATCTTCGTGCCCTCCTGGCTGGATGTGTGCTCCAGGCCTTCCCCAGGCACATGCTGCCTCTATAGTGTGGTGCCATGCAGAGCTGCCAGGCTGCGATTAACCAACCAAGTACATGCTCTGCCTGGGCCCAAGCTGGCAGGATTTAAACCAGCTCTAGCCTGAAGCAGCTTGGATGTACTCAGGCACAGCAGTGATCTTACTAATGAGCCCTTCATCTCTCATAGGTGTCATACAGAGCACATTCCCCCCCAGGTGCAGCTATGTGGTTCAAGCATGAACTTTGAATGTAGGGGAGGTGGTGTGTGATGGTTCGCATCGCACCACGTGGATACACTCACTGGTTCCTCTGCTGCAGCAGACTATTTTAAGCACAGATCCTGGCAGGCGTTTCGTAACTTTTAAATGCCTAAGGCATGTGAATGGTTCTGTAGGTAGACCTAAAACATAAGCTTAGATTCATTTTTTGATAGCTAAAGTTAGGTGATATGAATCCCATGGCTGGCATAGCAACATTTGGAGTGGAGAAAACATTGAAAGTCTCAGGCTGAAAAATGGGAGAGGGTTGTAAAGGTAGAGTTGCTACAAAGGGATGGACTAGCAATTTTGCTCTCATTGAAAGCAGCGCTGCCCTGAAGTTGATGCATACTCAGGGGTGCAGGAGATGGAGATCATGGGCTCTGTTTCAAGCTAACACTGCTCTGTGAGCATGCTAAGCTTAACAGTCTTTCAGCTTCCCTTGACTTAATCAGATGATCAGCTCTCCAGAGCATGGTTTGGCCCTGGCTACTCTTTCCCAGAACCTGGCATGGTGAGATGCTAATCTGTAGGGTTGCAGGCACTGCAGTAATGCAGCTTATACTGTGTTTAGAAAGCCAGATCACTCCATCACATCGGAAAAGATCATCTCTGACCTTGAGCAGGCAATGCCAGCTCTGCAAACCCACACACCTGTCCTGCACTAGGACACATCTGACAGGTTAGGACATATGACAAGCTTTGGTCTTCAGTTTTGTGTGCCATATAATCGTTGCCAGCTAACAGCACTTGCATGCATATCTGACAGATTCTGGGCTCCAGACCTCACAGGTGTGAGGATTACAAGGTGTGAGAAAGCAATTGCAGATATTTTTAGAGGTTTGAAAAACGTTAAAATCCCCTATCTCCCGTATTCAAGTCCACAGTGGTTGTACATATTACAAGAAAAGGCACATTTAGACTATGGGAGATGTACTGTTCTACTGGATGTTGCATGGAATGGCTTAAGTGCAATGAATACAAATAAAATGCTTTCTTTCCTTTATGAACAGAGAAAGATAAGATGGCTTCTTCTATTGTTCCCTGTATGTAGGAAGAAAAGGGACCCAGCTGGCATCAGGAACTCCAAGGGCAATGTCCCTTTCCTGGACCAGTAGTGTTCAACATGGTTTAGGTGCCACACAGACCTTGGTGATATTGTGAAGGAGCAAAGGGTATATCCTTGGTTTCAAGGAGCCCAGCTCTTCATTTGGGTGGAGCTGGCATCACTTAGCAGGCCTATCAGAGAGGCAAGTCAGGGTTTAAGTAGAGGTTCACTTACAGCAGTTTCTGCAAATAAGGACTTTTCCAATGCCCAGTAAAACCCTCTGTAACTGTGGAAAAGAAAGCATTCTCTTCTAAACTCAAAGAAAAAGCTAGGAAAAATCTGAACTTTACGTATCATTTACCACAGGTATCATTTTAAACCTTTAGATCATTGAAATCTATATTGAGCTCTCTGTCTGTTCATATTATTACTGGAAACAAGCTGGCTTATTCCTAAGCACTCGTGGCATGTATATTGTATAGTTGCTTGGGGTGGCAAATTACATAAGAGCAAAACTTTTTTTTCTGTGCCGATTTCTTGCTTTTGAGCCAGCAATTTTATTTTCTTCTGTCAGTCTCCAGACTCAGTCTTTTCAGCAAAACAGCCTGTGTTAAGGTGCTGACTGATCTCTACTAGCAGAATATCTTGTTTTCTTTATTTTCTTGCATGGTTATTGTCACAATTCACTAATATCACTAATACGTAAAATATATATATAGATAAAAATCACTAATCACATTTGGAAGAAGTGAGGCTACAGGCTAAAGATGGTGCCAAGATACAAGCAAGGCTCAGGAAGTTGATTAAGGCTTAAGTGTATGAGTTCTAACTAATGCGATGAAACAGGAATTGAACTGCCCAGCAAACCCAACAGAAATCCTTAGGTAGGAAGGGACAGACAAGATTTGTGGAGCAGAACTGTTGGATTCCTTTGTAACTGCCAAGGAGGCTATGTAAGGAAACATATGATGAATGTTCAGCCAGGGAAAATGGTGCCAGGGCTGTTTCTCTAACTCAACCCAAAGAAACTCTGCTGCTCCTCAAGATTTTGCAATATGTCACCACCACCTCATACTGGTATTAGCCTGTGCTGCACAGGTGTCCAAAGTCTTCAGGGAAGGTGGTTTTCTGCGTTGTGCTGTCTGACTGCAGTGATGAGGTCTCTCACTAGAGCCAAAGCAGATCCCCATAGTTAAGACACAGTTCAATTTACTTCTCAGTCTCTGTGATTAAGTGAATAATATAGAATTTATGTCTACTGCAAATGGACGGTCTCGTTAAGACCAGACTCTTACTTCTTGCCACCTTGGTCTCAATCTCAACATACTACTTCCTGAAGTGTTCCATTGCCTTTCTTTGTAAATGCAACTCTTTCACTCTAGTAAATTCTAACTGCATTTCTCAGATCCTTTTACAAAGTGTATTAAGAAGTCAATATACATAATAAAACAGAGCCTAAAAGGCCTCCAGATGGCCATCTAACAGTGTGACACCTGAATTGCTTCAGTGCACATAAACAACAGCATGCAGAAGCAAACTTGTTTCAGGCAGAAAGTACAGAACCTGTCACCTTTGCTATGGCCCCTCAGGAAAACCCTTTCATGTCTCTAAGAGATGTGCCCCAGCATGCTTGAACCTAATTTTAAAGCTAACCCTTCAGGTTGTACCACTGATTTGATCTTCGAGGCAGTTGTTACCTCAAGTAAGGCCAGCAACTTTCTCTCTTGACTCTTGGGATTTTATCCTTCCATTGGCCAAGCAGAGGGGGTCCAGGTAACATGTAAATCAAGGACAATCCTTAATAACTTATCAACATGTGAGAGCAAATTTTCTGATTTATTTCATTACTGCCTAAGGAACTTGCAGACAAATTATATCATGTCTTCATTAGAGGAGGAGAGAAGGGATGCCAGAGTGAAGAAGACAAACAAAATAATCTGCATGTGTTTTGTTTTCTTTTCCAGGTGCCTCCATCATCTACTCTTCTTGATGTGAAACACAAATTTCACAAAGCATGTAAGTACTATAGCTAGCAGGCTGGAGGCATGGTTAGATGCCTTTCAGCTTGGAGAAACTGTCAAATTTATTTTTCATGAAATCTCACATGAAAGATGAGACTGTCTTGACAGCCCCAGTGCTAAATAAGAGCAGTGTTTGGATTAAGGTTCTACTGTAGCTGTCGCAGATGAGAGAGAGGAAGGAGTAGATTGCATAATTTATCACTGCCAGCCCATGAGAGGCAATAATTTTCTATCCTCTTTTTAACATTACACAGTGTCAATTCAACTGCATTTGTCCTCCCAGTGTTATATTAGATAAGCTTCGATAACATTAGACTGCTTCAAGCTGGCCGTAAACAGACTGTGTAGACTGAACCACTACTGCAGCAGGGAACTCAAGTGCAGAGTGAATAAATGACTTATCTGGGATCGTGCAGGCAATCTGACAGACTTCTCAAAAGACTCAGCCATGTCCAGTTCCTTAATGGTCAAGCCAATCTCCCTTTCTTCAATTAACACCTTTTTTTTCACTTTTCCATATCCATGAGGAGGGGAGAAAATAGTGGGGGAGACCATAACTTTTGCACATACAGACAGCAGATATGGACCTTGTACATGCAAAGAGATGAGAGCAATCATATTTGAAAATCCTTCTTTTCTTCCTGGCAGAGAACAGAGCAGTTTTGCTGGATGCTTCCTTTCTCCCTCCTCCTAAGCTACATGCCTCCAGGCCTTACTAGAGGGAGGTAGTCGAAAAGATGGGAGAAAAAGCAATGAAAGTAGTTGAGCACCAAAGTTTGATGTCATTTACCTTTATCTACTGAACTGCTGGTCAGGATTTTGGGTAGTGGAACCAATGTAAGTGAAACCTACAGAATGTATATGTGTGTATAGTTTGCCCTGAGTTTTTAAGTGCTAAAATACTGCTGTATCCATGTTTGTAGAGATTCTGACTGTGCCACCCTTGCTCCTACACTGAGAAATGTTTCTCCCACTCCTGCCTGTGGGAAGTAAGGTGCTACTTGTGATGAGGACTGCTAACCTTAAGTGTCATCCAAATTTGAGAGCTGCAGGTCTATGAAAGGCATACTAACTTTAACTGGGCTTCTTAGGACTGCAGAGATGTTTAGTTGAGCAAAAAAAAGATGCAACAAAAATTCAGGGTTTGAAATGAAGGCCAGAGAAACTCAAATTAGGAATGAGGTATTTGGTTCCAAGAGACAGGATGGTTTACTGTTGGAGTAAGCATCTTAGATTATGGGCTTTCATTATTTTTACAAAAAAAAACCCAAAAAACAAAAACCAAAAACGTATTCAACTAATGGGTATATGTCTTTTCCACAAAAAAAAAAAGGTTAATCAGACACGAATACTCTGAGTTCAGAGTACAGTAAGTAGAATAAATATTATACTTCTCCTCTGTCCTTAGAATTTTATAAAACACTAAAGCTGAAGGCACCTGTTGATGCACAAAGGTTCAGTTGATCAAGCAAAAGGCTATTGACCTGACTGCTCTAAAACTACTTGTTTTCTCTCCCTGTAGAGGGAGTGAAATGCAAAATGATAAAAGTTCAAAAACCCCAAAGCCAAACATGAAAAGATTGAGTGCAGAAGTTTTAATATTTCAGTAAGAGTATGTCATCCCATGAGTTTGTGAAATGCAGTGCATTTCTGCCTTGACTCTCTTAAATCAATTGAAGCTGGATTTATATTGATGCAGCTTAACTCAGTTGAAGATCACTGGGACAGAGGTTTATACCAATTTAACTGTAATGAGGTTTTCAGTGGATTTGGGCTAAAACGGTGCAAGTCTGCATATAAGCCATTTTAATGGTACCTATTTTCATATTTAGAGGTATCTTACTTTTCAAATACTCCCAGTGATGTAAGTGGAGCTGAGCATAAAGGAAGACAGCAGCAATACAGCAAAGCACGATACAAATCATGGACTGAAACTGACACTACAGCATTTTACAGCACATGGAAGGGCTGGCATGTGCCTTCAATGCTTTTCCAGTTCTCAATTTTTTACATCAATTCCTTCCATTCCTGGGAGTACACCATATCAGTATCCTGTGTCCTCTCTTCCCATTCCAGCTCATTCCTTTGATCTTTCTTTTCCAGTTCAGCCTAGATGTCATTGTCTCTTGATGTTTCCCCCTCCTCCTCCTTTCCCACTTGCAAAGAACAAATCTTGCCTATTTTTCTCTTCATACAGTTTGGAGCATGACAGCTAACAGAATACAGTTCTTTTAGGCAAGAGCTGAGAAGGGGCTGAAGCTGATCTGTGAATGCCTTTGGTTAGCATGCTATTTTGTACTAGCTCATGCATTCATTTCTGTCATTTCATGTGTGCCAGACTCACATGTTCCCCTATAATCTCTTGCTGAAACATACTCCTACACACACTCCCTTACAGTTTCCCTGTCTTCATACATTCTCCTTTGATCACGCATGCAATTAAGCTTTCTTCTCAGCTAGTATCCTGTCAGCCCTTCAATGAGAGGAACTCCTGTGCAGCTATTTCACAAGCACCATCTCTGTCACTGATCAGTTTTCACTGCCTGATTCAAGAAAGGAGGAAAAAGACTGAATTATGAATTGCAGCACAGGAGGCTGTTAACCATTAAAATAAATGGGATGCAAGTGACACATAACATGTTACTGCTCAGTAGTTTCTAAGTCAGTCAGTCAAACATTAGTTTGGATCTGTGTTTATATGAAAGGCAGAATATGAACTTGGAAGTCCAGGAACAAATACTGAAATACTCCTCAGTACTCACTTCAGGAAAACTGTCTGTGCTGAAACAACCCTGGCAAAGCCTACCCCTGTGCTTTCTGTGGCACTGAGTTCAGGGATGCAATCCCAGTTTTATCACCGGAGATTTGTGTGTCTATGAGTTCTCAGTGGAGAATAACCATTTAAGAAAAACTGCCATTTCCTTGGGAATTCAAAGGCTTTCTCCAGACTGAAGACCACTGTTTTGAATCAGCCTCTGGTCACTGTAGCTACTGCCCCTGGCAGGGACCAGCAGCACCAACCAGGGTCAGCACAGAACAGCAGTTTCCCTGTTGCAGCCTTCCAGCCATCAGCTCTACAGGGGCTTTCTGTAACAGATGTTAGATACAGGCTGTCATGCTTAATAGGAAACATCACACCTGCCCACCATGAACCTGTCTAATCCTTTTTAAACCTACTTACAGTTTCGACCTCAGTAAAATCCTCTGGGAAGGCGTTCCACAATATAAATACGTTGTGGACAAATGTCTGCACTTCTGCTGCTTGGTATTTTCTGCCTGAAGCTGAGTGGAAGCTGAGTGCCTGGGTGTTACTGACCATCACAGTTTATTATCTGAGGTATGGTCAAAGAAGCCTCAATAAAATTGGTGCTGTGCAGTAGGTGACTTTACTACTGTTTTCCTCATTCCTTTGGCTAGCTGGCAGAGGTGAACTCAAACCAAAAACTAAGTGCAGAAGAAGGAAGCCTCTTGTCCCATTTTCTCAGTTGCTTGTAATGAGTTGCTTGTAATGAGGGATCTGGACAGGCTGGATAGATGGGCCAAGGCCAATTGCATGAGATTCAGTAAGACCAAGTGCTAGATCCTGCACTTTGGGCACAACAATCCCATGCAATGCTACAGGCTTGGGGAAGAGTGGCTGGAAAGCTGCCTGGAGGAAAAGGACTTGGGGGTGCTGGTCAACAGCCGGCTGAATGTGAGCCAGCAGTGTGCCCAGGTGGCCAAGAAAGCCAACAGCATCCTGGCCTGTGTCAGAAATGGTGTAACCAGCAGGAGTAGGGAAGTGATTGTGCCCCTCAGCTCTGGTGAAGCTGCATCTTGAATACTGTGTTCAGTTTTGGGCCCCTCACTACAGGAAGGACACTGAGCTACTAGGGCATGTTCAAAGAAGAGCAATGAAGTTGGTCTGGAGCACAAGTCTGATGAGGAGCGGCTGAGGGAACTGGGATTGTTTAGTCTGGAGAAGAGGAGGCTGAGGAGAGACCTCGTTGCTCTCTACAGCTGCCTGAAAGGAGGTTGTAGCGAGCGAGGCAGGGGTCGGTCTCTTCTCCCAGGTAACTAGTGATGACAAGTAATGGCCTCAAGTTGTGCCAGAGGAGATTTAGATTAGATATTAGGAAAAATTTTTTCACTGAAAGGGTTGTCAGGCATTGGAACAGGCTGCCCAGGGCAGTGGTGAAGTCCCCATCCCTGGAGGTATTTAAGAAACATGTAGATGAAGTGCTAAGGGACATGGTTTAGTGGTGAATTGGCAGTGTTAGATTAATGGTTGGACTTTATGATCTTAGAGGTCTCTTCCAACAAAGGCTGTTCTGTGATTCTGTGAGTTAGTTACCTGGCATTTTCTTTATCTATAAAGTTCATGTTTTCAATAGAGAAAAAAATACCTTGTAGGCTAAACTTTGCAATCTCTTGTCCTTGACAATAACTCTTCACCTTTAATTTATTTTTATCTTTGTAAAATGTATTGGACTGGTGGGGAAGGAAATCTTACAGACAGAAAATGAAAAACTGTAATAATAATGCTAATTCAAGTATCACATATCTAAAATACAGGTAATATAGTGGAGTCAGTGATCATTAAATATTTTCAAGGTTACTGCACAAAAGTTGCTGAATAAAACTCTTGAAAGAAGAAGAAGAACAGAAAGGAGAGGGGGAAATAAGATCTCAGCAATACTGTAACAAACTCATGGATGCAACTTCCTGCACAAGGAGGTAGCACAAGTGGAGCTACTTTTTGAAGTCAGAAGAGTGATCTTAGGAAGGTCAGAAATTGCCCTCTAGGCAGAAGGAGCAGGCAAGGAAAGAAGGGTGGATGGGAGGAAACCTGATGACAGGTGTAAGGAAAAAGGGAAGTTGAAGAGAGAACTGAAAATATCATGCGAGTATCCCAGTCTGCAGAGTGGAATGAGATGCTCAAGGAATAAGGAACCTCACAAACTGCAAGCTGTCCCAATAAAATACTAACTCCTAATCCTTCAGCTCCAAAATTGCCAGCTTCTCCATCTAAGCTAACAGATGTTACATACGGCATTTAAAATAAACAATGTCAATGAAAGTATATCATTAAGAAATAAATTGTCAGTAGATGGCACTCAAGAATAAACAGCATCATTTCTGGACATTATGAAACTTCAGAAGCCTGCTATACCGTGTTACAACTGCCACTTACAAGTATTTCTATAGTGATCCTAAGAGACATTTTCCCTGGAAAACTGCTGAGATATTTTCTCGTGCTTTCCTCTATAGAGAGGACATAGAGAAGGACAGTGTAATTCCTTCTTCATTGTGGGGATGAATCATTTTTTTAGCCTCCTCCTTATAGGCTGCAGGGCAGTGTGTTAGGATGCTTTCATCTGCCAGGTTTTAGCCACTGCTCTCATCCTGCATGTTCCCCAGATGCCATAGGAGAACAGGCAGCCCCTTAGATGTCATCACCCTCCAGACTACCTGGTCAGAGTGCATTCCGTCTTACTGCCTGTGCAAAAACAAGATCAAAGGCTTCTGTGCAGGCCCTTCCAAGATGCCATTTCAACGAGTCTGTTAAACACTCCCAATGACTTCCAAGTGCCCTAAATAAGATCTTTGTTGTCTAATGCAAGGAGATACCTTACCATCTCAGAGGACAAGCATAAGCAAAAATACCATATCACACAATTCTTTTCCTGCTGCATGGGAGGCCTGTGCATATTCTCCCTCCTTCCCTTCTCAAAATGACCTGTTACTGCCTCCAGCTCACTACTCCCCAGTTGTCTGTCACTAGTGTTCAGCTCAGTCACTGCTGAGCAGCTGGAAGTAGAGCAGCATTTTAAAACCAACAGGATCTTGTTCACCCAAAACCATGAAGCAGATCTTCAAAACACAAAACAGTGAAAGCCAAGCTGGCCTGGTGAAGAGCAAGAAGCATCTCACATTTTTTAAAAATCACAAGGCAAACCTTGTGAGAGGAGCTTAAGGCACATGAGATGCTAAAATTAATCCTTTAGTGGAGGAGGTCCTCTTTCTTTTCTCCTTTCCAGAAAGTCTGCTAAAGGTTTTCATGCTGTGAATCTGCAACTTTCCCGCTAGTAGTATGATTCCAAGAGCAAGGGCTCCATATTTTGTCACTCCTGTGCTGAAACAGAAGAGCTGGATGCAGAGCTGTTGCTGGAAAAGGATGACTGTTTATACTGCATCACATAATTCCCTTCTAGAGGCTGGCTGTGATGTTAAACTACAAGGCTCAGAGAGGTGAGAAAGGATGCTGTGGGGATTAGTCATTAAGAGCAGTACCAGGGAGAATGGTGACTGCTAAGCCAGTGCCTTGCCTACCAGCTCTGTATAATCAGGACTGTCTGATAACGCAGTCTTGCTGAGAACCTGCAGTTCCTCCGATTTTCTCCACGCTGTCTATTACAGCTGTGTTCTCAGGTTGAAGAAAGTTAATGAAATCTGTCAATTTTGATGCCTGGAGAGACTCATGTGCCCGATGAATACACCTGCTGGGGACTCAGTGAAGCTGAATTATGCTATTTATGGCTCTCCCAAGCTGACTTCATAGTCTTGGCCTGTCAATCAACCAGGAGCCCTTTATGTGTCTCACAAACTGAAGAGACCCAAACAAGTTATATCTAGGGTAAAGAGCCTTCCAGAGGGATCTTTCTTCTGCCCTATATTAGGAGATCAGGCTTTGAAAAAACCTAAATTTTGAAAAGAGAGCCACAATCTGTTCCTGTCATGAGTTGCCTTGAGCTGGATGCACTCCCCAGCCAGAAAGGGAGCTACAAAGTCTGTGGCTTTTAACAAATCTCAAACTCCTTCCTCCATGTTTTTTATCCTGAGTAGTTCATGCTACCCCAGAGTAACAGTTTGAATCCGTATATGAATGAGTTTTCAAAGGGACAGGCAACATACTGCTATGCAGGCTGTCTAACTGCAGAACTCATCGGCCCAGCATTATGTCCCCAGCACAGATTTGCAAAGCACACTGGGTTAGTAGTCACATTCAACTATTGTTTTCAATGAATTTTTCCCTCCCTGCAATCAACAGCTCAGCTGGAAATTAACAATGAAGGTGAATCACTAGGAATGGGCAGTTATTGCAAATGGGCACTAAGAAGTACAGTGATTTAATCTGGGTAAATTTCTCATTCATCTTTGTTGACTTTGTAAATGAAAACATGATGTTATTTATTTCATCTTATATTTGAAATTTATTTTTATTTTGTCTTGGTCACACACCAGATAGCAATAGAAGACTAGTTTACAATGAATTTCAATATATCTCAAATGACACAATTCTAAGCTCTTTTTACTCCTCTATGCCCGTCAACACAACTTAGTGTATGAGAAACACTTTGTATTTCTTGTTATTGCCACAGTGAGACTTGTAGATACTAAAATTCTTTACTTTTTGCTTTGCAAGGCTAAGCACAAAGTAAGCAACAGCTCCTGACACAAAACTCAAACCAGTTGCTACCAGCTTCCTCCCCAGCTCACAATCAGAGATCTGATCCACAAGTAAATTGCTTCCTACCTCTGCAGCATGTGCATGTCAGAACAGAGACCTAAATTCTTGCCTCGGCATGCTGCTCTAGTCACAAGGCCAGCCTGTCCAGCAGGCTTCATTTCTGATCTGTGTGAGAAGAAGTATCAGAAGGATGACCTCCTCTCAACTAATTTGTGGTGTATCTGTGCAAGTCTCTCTATACAAAAAACAAGAGTCTGTCTGCTGGTACAGATTTGTGTAACTTGAATTTATGGCTTAGCTGTCAAAATAATTGGAGCACACCTCTGAAAGCTGGGAATACTTTCACTTCTTTTGTAATAGCCAGTCAGGAAATGAGAATAGCATCATTGACCTAACACAGTTACAAGAAAGAGGAAGCCAAACTGAGTTAGCCTCATGATTTTCATCTTCAAAGTGACTAAAAATTGCCCTTATAGACTTCAAAATCACTCCCTCCACCTTCTGTGCTGGAATTACAGAAAACCAATTCTGGCCAATTTTCAAAAGGGACAGACAATGCATGGAGTGTTCCAACTGAAATCGCAGTTTTAGCCATTGGGTAGCCCTCCAGAAGGTGCCATACACTTCACAGACACTATTTTGCATCCTGAGCTGTGGTCATAACCCTCCCATTCAAGCCCCCACTCTTGAATCTCTTGTTGACACTGCTAAAGCCCAGAACTTGTGGATATTTCTAGCTGGGGTGCAGAGGTCAGACTTCTTGCTCCCTATTTAATCTGACTTAATAATGAGAGCAAGCACCAGAGTAGGCACCTGCAGTTCTCTTTTGCTGAGCACTTGAATCTCATTATCAGTTATGGAGAAAGAGATATTAAATCAGTCTGAAAAGCATCTGATCAGATATCACAGGAGTTTTGCTTTCTGAAATGTACATGTTGTTACAAAAATATTTTCAATATGTACTCAATTAGGAAACTATGGTTGAGATTTGGCTCACTGAGCTCATTTAGAAGCAGTGCCCTTAGTAACATAGGACCTTAGGCAAGACTTTTAGGGTCAGATTTTTAAAGCATTTTTGCCTTCTAAACATGACAATAAAAGCCAGAGGGGCAACTGGGATTTTTGAAGTCTCCTGATTCACACTGAAATGAATGTGAGGTTTAAGACTTAGATCTTTAAGACTTGATTCAAAACCAAACTATTGGTTGAGGTGAGTTGTGTGCCAGACAGTTTCTCCTTTGTAAGCTTCATTTTCTCACCTATAAAATAAGAATAATTAACCTCCCTTTCATCCACCTTGGGATCTTTTGTCTGTTTTGGCTGTGATCCCATGAGAAACATTTGGGACAAAGAATGACTTAAATATATAACTAATGACCTATTGAACCAGAGGGAGTAAGGTGTCTAAAACACAAAAGCCAGGCTATCCATTAAATGCTCATAGAAATAAGATGACCTTCAGACAAAACAGCAATACTTAAACCAGCAATGGAAAAAGTGAAGATCAACTCAAAAAATTTAATGGAAATTAACATTATTTCTTCTTCTTCTTCTTTTTTTTTTTTTTTTTTTTGGCAGCTGCTGCATCTGATGTTATTGCATTTCATTAGCAGGATTACAGATATCATTTCAGATGAGTAACATAATAAAAGAAAAGGCAGCAAATATATTGAGATGTAGCTTGAAGCAGAACTGGCCCTCTCTGCTCTCTGGGGTATTGTTCCCAGATGAGATCTACAGGGCTCTAACAATGCATCACAAATGACATCCTGTGTAAACAATCGGAGATCAAATGTGAGATGCTATTTAAATGCCTCATTAAGAAAAGGAAATTTCATAGCTAGATTTTTGCTTTTCTTGTCTTTGCAGTAGATTTAATTGACAGATCTAGATGAGAAACAAGAAAAATTTGTTTACCAGTATTGCCTATTATTAGTTACAATGTGTCTTATATTAGTGCCTATGGCTCAACTGAGAAAAGGACAGTGCAAGGCCCTATAGAAGTAACCCAGGCCCTAGAGAATATCTAGTCTCAGGTAAAATGAAGAGTTAAAGCCTACTGAACTGTTAATAGAAGATGCCAAAGTGGTTCTGTTTTCTTAAACAGCTGCTACATCAATTTAAACTCAGGTATTACGGTTTTTGCCTGAAGAACTGATAGACTTCTAGCATTAACCTGGTGTTCACCACCAGATTCATGCAAGCTTAATGTTCATTCAAGGAACTTGAGATACTAAAAGCCCCAGTGGATCTTCATGACTGTGAAAAGAGTCTCCTGTCTATAAGACAGATGCCTTTTAATTACTGGGTCAAGACCACTTCAGGCCTTTAAATGTGCTCTGCACATTGGATTTTTCATAGGAGTCCCTGTGCTTTTGGACCCTAGAGCTGGGCACATGGCTTCACAGAAGGATCCAATGGTTTCTCTTACGAAAATCTGTAAGGAGTGGGTCTGTATGAAAAGTCCCAGAGATTTCTTGTGGAAGAGAGCCAATAGGCACTGAATAACAGAAGAAGAAGTGAATCTCCCACACCAGAATGAGAGGATACTACCTCCTTCTTGGAAAACTCTGGGAGAACATAAGAAAAAAAATTACGAGGCCCATGGTGTCACCTTTGTCAAACAGGTTAGAGAAGAGGCAGCATCTTCAGCTACTAAGTTCAGACTTCCTCCCCATGTCTTCTCTGCTTCATGGCTTCCCTGGCTGTGCTTCTGCAGCCCCTGGCTTCCGCAGGGCCAAGAGGAGGTGTGACATAACAAGTATCTGCAACTATCTGGGGGGTAGAGTCAGGTGAGAAGGAAAGAGCAAAGGAGGCTGTCCAGACCTGAATTTTTCCGGCAGTTTTCTGGTGACTTTTAAGCATGTTACACATCTTTCTACATGGCTGCCTTGTGGCTGATATGCAGGCAGCCTGCCTGGGCTCATTTCCTGCTATGAGAGCTTGGGATGGCAGATTTTGTGCTCTCCGTGTGGGCTAGAGCATCACTCACAGTGTGCACAGGAGGTGACCTGGAATCAGCCATGCTTTATGTTTATCCTCATAATGTCTCTATTCTCTGGAAAGGTACCATAGCCTCATTTCACAGCAGGGGAACTGCAGTTTGCGGAGGAAAAATTATTTGTCCTCTGTCGTAGAGCTGAGATGGGAGGAGCAGTTTCCCAAGCCTTGTAGGAGTGCTTCTTGAGGCAATGAAGCCTCTGCTCAACCTAATAAAGGTGGTGGGATGGCGAAATTTAACCAGCTCAAATAAACTTCCCTCAGGAAGGACATGGGAACATGACTGAGCCTCTGGCTCACATACTAAAGTCTGATCTGCTGCCAAAGCAGGGTGTATCTGTGCTGGCTTTTCCTCATCACTCATGCAGAAACTATAATTTAGCCCTGTTATTAGTTGGGATTAGTTTTCACTGTGGTGAATTTACCAATGCATTTATAAGGAGTTAATTTGCACTAAGGAAGAGATTATGTCAGTTCAAACGTGTTCAGTTAATTGTTGACGGCACTGGTGTGGCCATTAGATAAAAAAAATGCATTGCTATTAGGGGTTAGCAATGGAATGCATCCTGATTAGATCAGAGACTGGAGAGAGCACTATTCGCTGGACAGTCAAATGTTGAAAGAAAATTATACTTAATTAGCATATTTTATTAGCTAATTGACTAAGGAATGCTTTTAAAGAAACTTAACTAGAGCCTGGGGTAGGACTCTTCTCTGCCCAGCACACCTGAGGCAGAGGCACAAATGAGCTTTTGAGCCATCCTTGCTACATCAGCTATGGTTGTTGGACCACCAGGTGCTTTCTGATGCTGGAATGTAAATCAGCAGGGCCCCAAACCTGCTGTAAAGTGCTCTGGCACCGTATCTCATTCAGATAGTTCATGAACATCATGGGGTTAAACAGCAGACTCGCCAGTTCACAGCTCTCTGCCCCTTGTGCAGCTCTGTATATACTTAGCTGTTGTGCTGATTGTGGTAGTGTCCAAACCAGAGCTTACTGAAGCGACAAGGCAATGACTTGTGTTATCAGTGTCCTGAAACACAATGTATCTGTAACACTGCAAGACCCAACACTGTTTGTTCTCTCAGAACTTGGCACAGGCTGAACACGAACAAAGGTTTTGAAAGAAACAATGTTTTAAAAAAGACCTTTATATCTCACTGCTTGTGTTTTCTGAGACCATGAAGATGGTCAGATACCTGTGTTTAAATGTTCTGCTTTGCTGCCTGTGAAATCCTTGGCTAGGTTGGCTACATCAGTAAAGGTATTTGAGCAGTTAAGGATACAGATAGCAACTGATTTCATAAACCACCAAACATTAAGCTGCATTTTTAAAATTCCCACGTTAGAATATGGATAGGCAAATAGAGAAGGAAGGATATTTTTAGTCCCTGAAACACATATTTACTTTGGCAAATGTATGTTCTTTAACATACAGTTTCTCCTGTTTGGGTCACCCTTTGTATGAAGGCTTTACTGATGGAGTTTGTATTCAGAAAGAGAATCCTGCTCGAGTTCTTGCATCCCCCTGATGCCTCAACAATTATCTTTGTTACCCTTTCAGAATGTGTAGACACAAGAGAATCAAAGATAACTGCCTGAATACAGATCCTGAATCAGCATAAATTACTCATCTCTTTTAATTGGGGTTGGCATTTCAGAGATAGAATACAACTGCCTGCACATACGAAGCAAACTCAGTGCTGTTTTAGCACATAGATCACACGACACAGTCCTTCATGGAGGTCCCTGGTCAGAAGATTCCTCAAACCCATTACGCAGAGTCCAGCTTCTGCCCACCTGCATAGTCCATGAACCTACCCTCCACCACCCTGCAGTGACAGTGCATACCTCTGTGCAGTGGCCGTGTGTCACAAAGGTGGTTTATCACCTGTAACGTTTTAAAACAGACCTTTATATCTCACTGCTTGTGTTTTCTGAGACTGTGAGGATGGTCAGATGCCTGTGTTTAAATGTTCTGCTTTGCTACTAATTAAACCCTTGGCTGGGTTGGCTACTGCCACACCAGTAAATGTATTTGAGCAGTCAAGGATACAGACAGCAAGTGTTACACAGGCAGCACAAAGCCCATGCAAGGGAAGCCAGCCCTGCAGGGATGCTGCTCCAGGCCAAGCCACATGTGTCACACCGCTGCAGCTGGGCACTCAGGCCCAATCGCTGTGCCCTGCAGCAGCTCGATGTGTTCAGCAGCTCCTCACCTCCTTGCACTGATTAAGGGCATTCCCTTATGGGAATGTTGCTTCAAGCTCCAGATTTGTCAGAGTATGTTTTCTCATTTCTCTGTATTCTACTCTATGGTTGTTATTAATGAAACAAAAGGTGAACCTCATTCCCTTTCCCTTCCCTTGCCCACGCGCATTAATTTAAATGCAAATCCACCCAGAAAGACCAAAATTAATTATACTTTCTGCAGCAGGCTACATGGAAAATAGAAATGCATAGGGCTGGCTTTTCTTTTTCCTCTTTTTTTTTGGAAGTGGAAAGGAGAAAAAAAATGTAACAAAAAATATCAAATTTCCCATCTAAATTCTGTATGCTTGCTTGCTTTTTGTTTCTGATAGCTTTCTGCTTGTCTAAATTTCCACAGTTTATTATACTGTCAAGCCGTTTCAGAAGGAAAACTGAAAGCTTAATCTGCTAGTGACATAAATTTACCTCTAAATGACAAATAATATTCTGTTTACCACTAATAAAAATCAATCTTCATTAAGAAAAACTATGCTGACTCTTAAGAAATCTGTCCATTATTGCCCAATCAGAATATGCCTGAAGTCTGAAATACCTTTTTTCATGGAAAAAAAGGTGAGGTGTTCCTCAACAATTCCAGGCATTTATGCAAGTTTTTTCAATGCAAATACAGTCAGGTGAATTTGTGACTCAAGGTTCAGAAGCAGCTGAGGGAACTGGGGTTGTTTAGTCTGGAGAAGAGGAGGCTGAGGGGAGACCTCATTGCTCTCTACAGCTCCCTGAAAGGAGGTTGTAGAGAGGTGGGAATGAGTCCCTTTAACCAACTAACAAGTGATAGGACAAGAGGTAATGGCCTCAAGTTACACAGGGAGAGGTTTAGACTGGATATTAGGAAGAATTTCTTCACAGAATGGGTTGTCAGACATTGGAACAGGCTGCCCAGGGCCGTGGTGGAGTCCCCATCCCTGAAGGTGTTTAAGAGTCATGTCGCCATAACGCTCAGGGATATGGTGTAGTTGAGGACTGTCAGTGTTAGGTTAATGGTTGGACTCAATGATCTTCAAGGTCTTTTCCAACCTAGATGATTCTGTGATTCAGTTTGCTGCAGAGTTCCACAGGCTGAAATTTGAGTCAGTCACAGCAGATTAACTGCTCCCAGGAACCAACATATGAACAGGGCTCTCCTGTTTACCAGATCCTGGGCAAGAAACACAAAATTCTGACACTTTTTAAGGGGAATGGCTGCAGACATCGTATGCAATATAACAGTCTTGGCTATAGAGATATTACGTGTGCTTTGAAAAACCTTCTGGATCAGGCTCTGTGGGGCTTCAGTGAAGGTGCCAGGGTGATGGTTACATGACTTTATGTAGGAAAAATAGATGCTCACAGATTTTAAGCATTTAAGGCCAATGGGAACAATCAAAGGGACAGCTAAAAAGAAAGCATGTAGCCAGATGCTTCATCAGGCTGGGGCTTACTTGCTTAGTAGTCAGTGGGAAGTGTGTGTTGTTCTGTCCTTTGGCCAGACCCTGTTCTTAGCACTGCTGATCTTAGCCAATGTCTAGAGACATCAGTTCAGCCAGTCCACTGCTTGCTCCCCCTGTACAAGCTAGATACAGTCATGTATTACAAAAATAGAAGAAATGGATGTTTTTGATGAAATAGCTCCATTTTAAAATTCCACGTGTCATTAAGAAAGTGGTTATTTGTGTCCCCACAGTGACTAGAGATCAAGGTGCCTTTGTAAAACACATGGCCAGAGAGCTTCCCTGGAAAGCTTACAAATTAAGCAAATCAGAGAAAATACTCAGAGTAAAAAGATGACAAAGGGAAAGGGGTTTATCCCTGGGTATGGGGCCATTAAAAACAACATCCATTTCAATACTCTGCTGAGATTTTACTGAACAGGACACACTGGATCTGCTCTTTCCACTGACTTCCCATAAAAGCATGGATCTAGTTCAAGACCTTGCTCCCACTCTTTAAATATCCTTATACGCCATATCAAAGGTCCTTCCATGAGAAAAACACAGCCTAGCTGCGATCCTGGATCCAGCAAATGCCTTCCAAAGGCCAGCCCTGTGCTTTAAAGACTTAGCAAGAGATGGATACAGCATACAGTTGGTAGCCTGGCCTCTATGAGCCTAGCTGGGCTCAGGAGCTCAGTACAGTGCCTGGCTAGTACAGCTGGGCAGTATCTGGAGGGGGCCTGGCTAGAGCTGGTCTCGCTGCACTAGCCCTGAAAAAAAAAAAAAAGACCCTGGTGATTTTGCGAGCATTTAGTAGGTCAAAACAGCAAAATATCTTTTGGTCTGCAGCCAAAGAGGGCCTTTCGAGTGAGGCCATGTGAAGAGATGGTGGGGCCTTGCTTGCCTTGGGCTTGCTGCTGAGACCTGCAGCTGCTCATGTGGGCTGGGCATTCAGGTTGCTGTACTCAGTGGCTGTCATTTATTACAGTGAAGGCCAGCATATTAAGTAATGGCTTCAGAAACTTTCTCTCTTGGTCTTGTGGCCCAGTTTAGTTTTACTGTGGTTTCTTAGGTGGGCTTTGCTTACTGCCATTGTGCTGAGGAATCACACAAGTGCAATGTTGGCACAATAAATCCCACAGCCTTTTCTTCTAAATAAAAGCAGAAAAAAACAGCTTCAAGTCATTTCAGCATCTCGCTTTCCTGCTGTCAGCTCAGTGAAGCAAAGGTATGCACACTTCAGTCCAGCAAAGGCTACAGCTGTCAGCACGGTGATATCTCTATCTATTCCTATTTTCTCAGAAGTGTTCCTGAGAACGCTCAAACACACCTGCAGCAACCAAGAGAAACAACACTTTGCTCTTTAAGGGCATGGACATGGAACAGCTATATTTGTTCAGCATTTACTTGTCAAGGAAAGACCTCGGCAAGCTTTCAGATGATATATGTGTCAGTATGCCTGTCTGTCTCTATATATTATGCACAAAACCCACCATCCCCACACATACTAATATATGAATCTTTCCTAGCAATCTCTTCCTATTGCTATGTAGATATCAAAACTGTCTGGTTAAGGTGGTGGAATGCATTTCAGCCATCCTCAGTTCACATGAGCAAGTGCTGTAAGATTTTGTGATCATATAAGGGATATTGGTGCTGCAGTGGTCCCCAGAATTTCCTGTATTTCTGCAAATTTAAACAACGTGCTGCTGATAGCTTATAGTAATTTTGTTGCTCATACCATCCTATTCATATCATAGCAGGTATTTCTCGTAATTAATAAGGCTATTTGTTATTAGAGATGCATGGCTGGTGACATACAAAGCGAAGCAAACAATTTAACTGATAATAAAATTAGCTGATCATGGAAAGTCAATGTGCTAATGATCTCCACACTGTGTCTGTCATCCCTGTTTTGTGTTGCTTAGACTCCTCACTCGCCAGTGGAATAGTTTTTGCAGGGCTGCATTCTAAGGAACAAACCAAATTTTCCAGCAAGAGAAGTCTTCATCATGTTATGCCTTTGCTTTCATACAGGTTCGCATAACTTCATAAATACTTTGTGAGAAATAGGCATTTGAATGTGTAATTTATTACAGAACAGTAAGGTTCTTTATGAAACTTAATAAAAGTTAGACTAACCCCGTCAATTTCATAACTACTCGGAAGTATCTAGTACTTAGGCTTCTTAGTTGTTAAATTTTCAAAACCTCTTGTGATATTTAAATGGTGGAGCACACATTAAGTTTGTATCATGTAAATAGAGTACCTTTGAATGCTTTTAAAACTGCATATGGGCTTATTAAAATGTCCTCAGTTCCTGTGATTGTCGGCTGATTCATTTACTGAAATTCTAATACAAATGTAGTGAAAAAGCATACTGTGAGAGCAGCAGAACCAGTAGAACTTGGTTTTCTGTGCATCTTTGAATCTTTGGCAGCTGGGCATGGCACTGCAGCTGTCATTTTAGCAAGCATTTGGGTATTTGTTTCATAGCACTAAACGTCCTTTTTATATCCAGTATTTATAGGTGGTTTCATAGTTGGTTATGGTCAAATTAAAGGTGGCTGTCAATTTTTATATATCCTGTCAGTTTGCTTATGTTTTAATTTTTATTTTAAATACTGGCAGGTACAACACATAACCCATTCAAAATTAAATATTTTTTCTCATATCCATTTTAAAAAACTGATTATTAAAAGTAAATATTGAGTCACTTTCCAAGAAAATAACATCACGTGTTGAAAAGTTATGATGCTTTAAAGGTAATAGCATTAAAATATTCAAGCTGTTTTTAAAGAAATGTATGAGTTTTTTTCCCCAAATTTGGAACAGATTCCTGACAGAGAAGATGGAATAAGGTAAAAGGCTTAGGACACATCATGAATTGCTTAGACTTCCAGACTAAAGGAATCCTGTACACATAAAAGGAAGATTGTTTGAATCATAACAGAATGAATCATAGAATTGTAGAACAGTTTGTGTTGGAAGGGTTGTTCAAGGATCATCTAGTCCAGCCCTTCTGCCATGGGCAGGGATATCTTTCAGTAGATCAGGTTGCTCAGTGAAGAGGAATGATGTTGATGACACTTAAAATCAAGGAGTTTCTGAATAGCTTTTCAGCTGAGGAATGTGCAGAGCTTTCAGGTGCCTATGTGCATGTGGTTGGGGGTTGACTGTGTTAAAGACCGAGACAAATGTCCTTCAAGAGACGGATAAGCCAGGAGGGTAGGAATAATCAAATAGGAGATGGAAAACCAGGAAGACATTTCAATAGTTGTTCAAATGCACTGCAAATAAAGGAACCAAAGCTATTGTACACAAATGCTAGATATCTATGAAATCTGATGGAGGAACCAAAATATTTTGCTAAATATCAGAGGATATAGTATTGGCTAAATAGACTTGTGGTTTGAAGCATGATGCCCATTCTTATTTTCTGGTCAGCCTATACCTGCTTTTTTAAGTCAAAATCAGTCTGGGATATAGGTGGGCTGAAACGTTATTTTTACAACTTTGTTCCAACTGTGAAATGCATAACCAAAACCATAACCCTGCATAAGGGAGCTGGACAGCTCTGCTGATCACAAGGAGTATACACTTACTGAGCACCATATGGCTGAACTCTGATGCACCATCACAATGTCAGAAAATAAACAGTAGTACATGCTTGATCCTAGGTGCAACTCAAGTTACAAGATAAACTTCAGTCACCCATGCTCTTGGATTGTTATTAATCTCTGCTGGAGATACCAACAGGAAGTGTTAACATGAATAAACTGGGACGTAAACTATACTAAAAAGAACATAGTGGAAAAGAGAAACCCTCCAGCTTTAGATGGGAAGCAAGGAGAGCTTTGCCAGGTGTGGGAGTGCAGAGACTTGGCCTTTGAGTGCTGCACACAGCTGTAGCTGTGTCTCTGTCTTTAGTGAGTGCTTGTTTACTCTGTCTAGGAGCATGAACTCTTCACATGCACTTCTGAACTCCTGCTGATGGCAGTTAAAGCTTTTCTGTCAGATAGCACTGGCTCTAGGTATCCAGGAGAGCCATCAACCCCTTATTCTGATAGGCAATAGCAAGAATTAATATGGGTGACAATTAGTCACTGTGTTTGACTTCTTTGCGTTATTAAAAGAAAAGAAAGAAGAGCTCTTTTCCTATAGGAATGACATGAATGTGTGTTTGCCAAAGCCAGGCTGGATTGGAATGGCTTCCTGCATAGCAGAATAGAAATCTGGAGCTGTCCTAGTGAGAGCTCTGGAGGATCCCTGTGGAAAACAGTCACAGGAAGAAGGCAGGTAAATGGTGACAAGTGGGGCCAGGGTCCCCTTGGCTGACTGCTACCAAGTGGTGAGCAGGCAAATCTCTGATGCCTAGGAATGTGTGGGGTTTCCTCTCTCAGAAATGAGACCAGACAGACCTCTGAGACCTCCCAAGGTATGAAGTGGGGTCACACTTCTCTACACAAAGCAGCACTGTTTTTTGCAGGACACTGGGCAGCTAGGACTTTGAACAGTCTTGCTAAAGTCTGCTGCCAGTAAAGATTGAAAACAGAAAACTTTCATGTTGAGTCTAAATCCAACATACATACAAATAGAGATGCGTTTGGATTTTGCATAGCAAAGCACTCCATTTGCATAGCATTTCCACTTGACATTAGCTAGCGGTCCCACATCAAGAGTGAGAGCTGGGAAGGAACATCCCAATAGCTAATTCTAGGTCCCTCCAGCAAAATACAGACAGCACCCCAAAGATGGTCTGGAAACCAGAGAGACACAGTGGTGTGATAACAAGGTCACTCCAGACAAGCAGCAGCAAAGACACACTTCCATCTGTCTAAATCTTTGAGTGTGTTTGAACATAATGGTGTACTGAGGCTAAAGGACTGGAAATGTGGGATGACATGCTTAAACTCACATCTGTTTGCCCTTGTGAAGACTGTGAGCCATACCTAAAAATGCACTGCCATGGGATCAGGTAAATTGGATTTTATTGAAACGTACTGTAATATGAGGGAGAGTGGGCTGGGAGGGGAAGATTCCAATTTAACACAAGTACATTGCATTTCAAGCTCCCAAATAACTATTGATATCTGCTGTCCTGGAGCAAATCATATCTTCCTTGACAAGTCAGACAGCTGCTTTTTCTCTGTCTTCGTTTTGTTATCTTTAATAGCCATGGATTGTTGTGGTACCTTGAAAAAAATGTTTGTGACTTACTTGATGAATGTCTCGCCTCCTGCTCTTAGCCCTGGTTCATGAGTTCATTTAATGCCTACAAAACTCAGAGCAAGCGCTTTTGAAATGAGACTGCTGGGTGCCACTGCACAGTGTACAGTTGCCCTTCCCCTCCAGCTGGCAGCTGGTGGGGTGAACAAGCTCTCTTGATCATCCTGAAATACTGTTAAGGTATAAGCAACCTCCAGAGCTCATCTGGTCCAGGCTTCTGCTCACAGCTGGGCCAGATTTCAAGTCCTATAAAATTTTTTAGGGTCTTCCCCAGCTGAGGCCTGACTATCTCCAGGGAAGTAGAACCCATGGCTTCTTGGGGTATATGTTCCTATGTTTGATCACAGTCATTGTGGAGAACTTTTTTTCCCATTTGTCCTAGTGTCTTAAATACAGGCCTACTAACAACTGTAAGACGGGTCTAAAGAAAACCATGGCTATATTTGACCAATTTCACAGAGACTTTGAATTGAAAAGACAAAACAAATCTCTTTCAGGCTATCAACTGTCCCAAAGTATGCCAAAGGAAATAAAGACAAATGTTGTAGAAATGGCTGGGGATGGTGACAGTGAAGCTGTGTGTGTGGGGGTGTTAAGCTAAGTTACATGTCTGATGCAAAGGAGTAGTGCTTATATTGTCCATTCAGCCAGCACAGCTATAGGGGCACAGCCTTCTGTATACAGGCACTACAAAAAGATGGACAAGTTAACAATTTGAACAGCCACAATTCCTTCTGCAGTTTTTCTCTGTCACCTACTTGCCCTGACACTGAGAGAAACAAATGCAGCTGGAGACCTGTACCTGTTTGAATAAAGTGATGAGCCTCAGTCCAAAATCATCAAGGGGCACCTAATAACAGCTATTGTGCTTTTAGGAACAACTGTTAAACTAGAGCATTTAAAAATCTGCTTCTAAGGAACAGTCTTAAGTTGATGGGTATCATGGAAGTCATATGTAACCCAGTATTAGCTACCTTGGTGCCTCTGCTTTTTGTGTCTCTATTTGCCCGATTAATCCATAATGGAAAACTAGTGCTAGCTGCACATTCCTAGTCAGGTTTTATATTCCTAAATGGGAAAAAACAAGCCCTTTGGACCAGACTGTAGAGCCCACATCATTTTGAAGGGAGGGGAAATACCAACACATTTAGTAGAGTTTTGGCAAATACAGTCATAAACAAGGTCCCCTTTATACTTCCTAGTGGTGTGTGCACACACCCATTTTCCATGTGCTGATGGAGCATTCAGCATTGAGATTGGCCTTTCCAACACTCAAATGGGGAGAATAGATTTCCACTTTAATGCATGTATTGTGTGCTCCTACTAGCTCTCTTGTATTCTCCTATAGCTGAGATCGACAGAGAATTTTTTTCTTACTCTCACATTTGTAGCTATCAGATAAAAAAGAATACTAACAGAAAGAGAAATCTATATCCTTCACCATAAAATTAACATTCTTTATGATTTGAACAGGTCCCCAGTGGTGCCCTTCCCGTGTTGGCCTGCAGCTAGAACGCAGTAAGTATTCATATGTTTGAATATAGCGACCTAATGCATTACTAGTCCTCTGGCAAGTTCTCCTTCTAGCTGTATTGCTCTTTCTCTATGTGTCACTAAGTAAGCTGTTAGCACTTTTGCATTTGTTGATATCAATGGTTAAATTATTAGCTTTCTCATTAGTAAAGAAATCTAGTGGTTTTCATAACCACTGAGTAAAAACATTTCAGAATACAGTATATGATCAAAATATGGAGACAGGGCTGTTTTAAAACTGTTAACTCACTTCCCTCACTCACTGCATCATCCATTTTAATACTTGCCCACAGCACCATCAGAAGATGCAACTTCTTTTTTTTTTTGTGCCAGTACACCAGTTCTTGGTGGACATGGCAGTGGGAGATAAAGCTGCCACGGGCTGTGTGACATTTGGTCTGGGAACACGTAATATTGCAGAGCCCTAGGAAATGAGGGCTCAGCCCCCGGTAGAGTTTAGCACCCTCACTGATTTAAGCAGTCAATGAACATATATTGAAAGGGAGACACAATGCATAAAGTGGAAAAGAGAAAAGAAGTGTTGCAACCATGGCAACACGTCATGCCAGAGGCTGTTGGGGTTTCCTAATATCCAGCTCACTGCATCTATAAAAAAAACAAAAGAACCAGGTATTGCCATTCTATGTGTCTGCCTGTACACCCTAGGTCCATCAGGACTGGAAGCAGATGCCTCAGAATACTGTGAAAAGTAATGTAATGCTCAGATACACCTGCTCTGCCTAGGTCAGACAACTTACTGAGAAATCTTGGACTGTGGAACTTTGCCCAAGAAGTTGCATTCATCATGACAGAGCCACCTATTGTAAAATAGCCTGAGAATGCAAACGCTTCAGCAAAAGATGTCAGTGAGGGAGACACTGCGTAACATTGACTTTCCCATTAGTCTTGCAAAACAGAACAAAAATTACGCTATGAAAGCATTCGTGCAATTGCATGGCATGTCTCTAATGGTCTAGATTAACAGATATAGCATTGTAAAAATTGCTATGCATTGCCTCCCAGCATCATGTCAGCCTAACGCTTTTGTTAAAACAAGAGAAGAATCACAGAATCACAGAGTGGTATGGGTTAGAAGGGACCTGCAAAGATCATCCAGCCCAACCTCCCTGCTAGAACAGGATCCTAGAGTAGACCACACAGGAACACGTCCTAATAACTGTCATAGAAATGTTCTAAGTTGCTAACCTGGAGAATAAGTACCAAGGCACAAAAACAAATCAGAATACAAGTTAAGCTTACACCCTGACCATTAGCACAACAGCCTATGTGTTACGCTGAGCCTCTGAGAGGATGCTTGTTGCTCATGCCATCTCCTCATCCCTTTTGTCATTACAGATGGGCCCTATTTGAAAGATTCTATTAACATTCAAAGCCTTGCTGTTTCCTCCATCATTACACTGTATTTTACAGACCTGGGTCAGCAGGTCCGTTGGACCACAGTAAGTATGTTCTTGCAAGGATCAACACAATACATCTCAATGTACAATGTGTTTTGGCATCAAATTACTCCAACTTCCTCAGCCTGTCCTTCCCTATGTCGAGCGGTGTAATCACTTTATCAGCAGTCAAAACAGAATTAAGTGAATAGCAAGCCAAGTTATCAACGTGCCAACTCTGACATCCAATTAAAGATGGGAAGGTGGACATAACAATATTGCCTGAAGAAAAAAAAAATAAATCAGATTTTGAAAACAGCTTTAGCTTATCTAGGGTTTATATGCCTGTGCAGGACCTGTAGACAAATTTGTTGAGAGGCTCCTCAGCTTTGAAAGTGGAAGGATATTAAAAAGAAAAAATGGATTTCTGGTAATCCTGTTACTAATGCAGGAAAATTATTGGATGGGAATACCTTACTCTTTGTTCACCTGAAGAGCAGTTCTGACAGAGTGGCGAGGCCAAGGATTCCAGGTAGAAGATGCCCAGCCAGGCTCAGGAGTCACAAACCTTTTGAATCTCTTTGTGAAACAAAAGCACTTGCCTCAAGCAACCCTACCTATATTATGCTGTGGGTAGAACCACGGTCTGTTTTTACTTCTGATCTCAGTCTGACTCAGTTCTGTTCCTGTAAGAAGCTGTTGGAAGGTCAGGGTGGTGGGAGAGAGGCAACGTGTTCCACCCAAATGGGGTTGTGAGGAACTCTAACCTTACAGGCTCATCTGTGCAAAGAGGAAGTGAAAGATTCAATTCTTTCCCAACCCAAAGACAGAAGACAGCAGAAGGGTTTCAAAGGACAGTAAAGGAATGGGAGATGAAGAGACCTTTCCAACATGCTGCAGCAGGCATAGGAGGCAGACCTGAAAGTAATGTCACTACTAGACTGACGTAGGATGTAGCTTTTGCTGTAATTTGCATGTTCTGCATTAGCTGGAGTAACACACAGCCCACACCTGTATACTGGGTAATGAGATTCCTGATTTCTGCAGTGAGAAACATTAACAAGATAAAACTACAGTTTCTGATAGCCATAAAAGCCATGGTGAGACTATCCATAGCAATAGAAAACAAACTGCCAATTGCTTGCAATTCCTTTAATGAACCAAGTGAGGTTTTGCTAAGTGGCATCACGGCTGTAGGCCAAATTATAAGAATTTTACCTCAGGCAGCCCAAACATTGCAACCTGCTCATGTGGGGTGACCAGAAAGCCCACCGACAAGCCACTGTTCTTCCTTGGCTGTGCCTATATGGATGGAGCTTGTGAGTGTCAGGTCTTTAGGCAGTTTGCATGTGACAGTACCTGTTCCTCTTTCCAGTAGGTCTCTATGGGCTAGGAAGCATTACTGCAAGACACTTAGAATGGACATACTATTTTACAGCTCTTTATCAGTTAAACAGTACAATCAAGGTGAATGTTACTGCCAGAACTACTCTTGACTTTGGAAAGAGTCAGCTTCTGGATCAGCACTGCAAGGTCACATCTCACCTGCTCAAGCTCCCGTGCATTTTTCTCTCTACAGGGAAGCAGGTAGCCCCTAGTAGCACAAACTCTGGGAGGTTTTAGCCCCTATGAACAAGAACATGACCTATGTCTATCCTTCCCAGTTCTAACAACAGGATCCAAATCTCCAGATGGTGACAAACAGTTTTCTTCAGTGGAGTTAGAGCAGTTCACAGTCTGCGACCCACCCATTTCAGTAGAGGTCTGAGAGTTTACCAAGCCTGAGGCTTCACCCCACTGATTCCCATACTGATTAATGGCCTACTGGGGCAATGCTGATTAATGCTACTTGAGGTCTCATTTCTCCCCAAACCCATCCCACCACCTCTCAACGGTGGAATTTCCTTGCAAAGCAAAATTGTGAGTAGTGCAGCCTCCTGTTTGCTTCAACTAAGTAATCTGCAAGAACCTTATTTATTTTCGCCTTTCCTGGTGGTTTATGTAGCCTAAGACAGTAACATAACTAAAACTTAATATCCCATTATAAATAGTGCAGTTATGACTACGCGTTGATACTGTAGGCAGTGGCATTTTTTAATGATTTAATCTGTGTGTGCAGAAAGTTGACTCTATGAGTTTCTGAATATTCATCTTATCCCATTTTGTTTCATATTCTAAATTGACTCCATTCTCAGTGGGAGAAAGATTCTTCCTAGCCACATCATTTAAACAGTCAAGAGATTTTTGTATTGTAGCTAGTCTATAGCAATAGAGAAAAAATTCATAGAAGATTATATCCTAACAATAGCAATTCCAAATGTATTTGTACACAGAATGGATAGTTTTGCTGCCATTTTTACTGTGCTTAGAACTTTCATTCTCCCATCCCCCTTGACAGTCTATCAGGTGTATGCACACTGTGAGAGATGCTTCTGATTTAAAGGACTGACATTTAGATAAACAAGGCACAGAATAAAAATATTCTTATCTCATCAGCAAAATGATAGCTGAGGTACAAAGGGCCAGACTGACGTCAGGACTCCAAAAATAGACACAGAAGTATATGGAGATAAGTTGGTGCTCCAGAGGTCAATGCATTGGGTATAGATCTGTCTAGGGGAAAATTAAGCATAGAAGTGGATCTTCTGGGGCTTTGTCACCTCTTTGGAGATCACACTTGACATGCCCATTTAAGGATCAAGAACACTAAGACCTTCAGTGCTGAGGATTCACGAAGACAATGAGCTCATGTTTTTTCAAAGGGGAAAGTGGTCCCCACCTCCACCTACTGGGAGCAGTACCCTCTCCAGGCATGTTGTAAATTAAAAGATGATATTGTCTGTTCCCAAACAAGCTTTTTGGGTCCCTAAGTCTAGGAGCATATTTTTGAATCAAGAAAACTCAGATTTCCTTTTGGAACATGCATGGTCTCTGAATTGCAGTCCTTGTCACACTCCACCTTGGTGGCTCAAGAGTTTGTCATCTCTGGTTGCCTACTCAGTTTTTCTGTCAGAGTCTGCCACTTTGTATGAAGGATGTTTCCTTCTCACCCTCAGTCTTCTTAAAACATGGTTGCACAGTGACTGAAATATTTTTGGTGTTTTGTGCTGTGAAAGGCCAGGCATCCCCTGGGCTTGGGTTACAGCACAGCTCTGAGATTGGTCGACCAGATCTCAACAAGTTCTAGAGTCTGGGTTGCACTCAGGGAGGAGGGAGTACAGACTGGTGTGAGAGATTTGCAATTCTCCCCCACTGGAGCAATTACTTGTGAATCTCTTTTGAGAATGAGGCCCTTTCCTGGGATAAAGTGGGTAGAAATCCAATCTTAGCTGGCACTTGTAGAAGAATGGAGGCCCTCAAGGCTACTGTCCAGAAAGCTGTTCAGGGAGAAAACAAAACCTGTTTCTTAGTATCATGGGTTTTGTTAGAACTTTCTCTCTACTCTGCCTTCTTTTTTATAAAACAGATATTATCAGAAACACATAATTTACTTCTGCAGAAGATGTACCAATTCCTTTACCCTACCTGGAGGAAAGAGTTGAGGTTTGCTGTCTGATGCTGCAGAGATACTTATGGGATCTGAGTTTACAGATCTTTTCTATATACCTCCTGCAAAGATTGTACCCCCAGAGGTGTTTGAAATTCCCAACACTGGAGTAATGGGTTTTATTTTTAATCTGTCCAATGTTGGGCCTAAGCATGATTGACAGAGACCTATTTTTATATATTGCAATGTGACATGTACCTTTTTTGGAAACATGGCTGGCATTTTACCACTAAGAATGCATACTGGTGCTGTAGTCAAAAAGAAAAAGAAAACTATTCTTCCTGCTCAACTACAGACTTCTGTTAAAGCTTTCCTCATTTGAGCAATGATTGCAACTTCTGATTTATCAGCTTCTGTTGTGTAGTTGCTACCCAGGCAGGCTACCAGAAGGATCAAAATGGAACTGAGAAAACAGCATAAAACTGTGAAAAATGTATTTTACCTCCAAATCTGTGAATTTCATAAGATTAACTGTGAAACACAGTACTTCAGTAAATATTTTTTGTAACTGTGATTTAAAATTAGGGATTGCTTAAATACTTTGATTCCTGAGAGCCTTAAAATACCAAGGCTGGCAACAGAATTCCTGTATTTGCTTAGATGACAGTTCCTTAGGTTGTGCATTTTTTTGCTTTATGTTTGTACAGTCCCTCCTTCGCATATCCTCCTTATATGACTGATTCCACACAGCTCTGCCATACAAACAAATAATCACAGAGAAAACTGTTGTTTCTCTCTGATCTGATTTACCACTTCAGTAGACTTCTGCTGATGTAAACCAGATCTGGATGAAAAACAGAACTGTATTTAATAGGTTTAAAATATTATATGTAATTTTTCTGGAATAATTTCAAATTTTCCAATAAAAAAAGATTCTGATCAATTTAGAAATGTAGAGATTAATACTTATTTAACACTGAGAATGTTTCTGAAATGTGAAAATCCACTCTTTCACTAATTGGTCAGTTCCCTTCTGGCTGGCAAGCAAAATTATCACCGAGTTAGACATTGTAGAAAATGAACAAGAAGCCAAGAGATCTATGTTTGAATCTTTGTGGTTATGCATGGCAGATATATATGGAGGGGAAGTGCATATTGTACTAAATAGCAAGGTGTGCCTGTTCTCTCAGGGGGAGGGCTGTGTTTCAGTCAGCGTGGTTCCCTCTTCTTACTCACACAGTGCATGTGCACTGAAGTTTTTCTGTTTTGTGGGTGTGGGTGGGTGGTGAATAGAGAAGAAGCAGTTTGCCCTGTCTGTGGCTGGCAGAGCTCACTCAGTTGATTCTGTAAAGGTGGAGCAATCCTAAGAAGTCTGTGGGATGAGTGTGGTATGAAGTAATTCATGAGTATTGATGGTTTTGAAGAAAAGGCAGCTAAACTGCTTCAGGCTCGTATTCTCCACCTTCTCTATATGGAGGTCATCTTTGGGCTTCCCATGGGGAACAACTTGAGATTTTTTTCCTTAATTTGAGAGCAGAAGAAGAGACTTAAATAAAAGTTTATAACCACTCAATAGAATGTGGAAGTGCAGACAATTATAATAGAAGAAAAAAAGACAGAATCTGAGGAATTTGAAGAAGTGCGAGGGCTGGGAGTCCCAGCAAACTAGTGGGCCACTGTGAAGATGATAAATGTAAGAAAACTCATATGATCATTGCTTAGGAAGGAATTTGAGATCAAGGTAAGATAGAGAGCTGAGGGTCTGTAGGATGTATCAGTGGAGAATGTCACTGAATATATTTCTCAGTGAATACATATCAGAACCAACTCAAATACAGTTAGTTGTGGGACAGGACCCTACAAATTGAGTAACACTTTCAAGGGAATCGTGGGTACCTGAAAAACCTAACAGTAGTGGCTAATAAACAGAATGTTTGTGAATGGCTTAAGAACCACTACAACAAAGTGCCAAAGAGAAAGAAATCCCCAAATGGTTTTTCATTGCTAAATCTCTTGGATCAATAGATAATTTGATGATAGAAGATGAACTCCAGAAAAAAAAAGAAGTCACTATTTCCTCTGCAGTCTCTATTCCAACTACAATTATTTGTAATGCAAAGCACCTCCACTTTACAGCTAACAGTTGTACTTGGCAGAGGTTTCTGCTTGAACATTACACACTGTAAGTATTGCTCTACCATGTTACAGCTGGCCAAGTCTTGAGCTGATCCCAGTCAAATGCTATGAACTTTCAAAACATTGTAAACTTTCACAAAGGCAAACTACATACACAAGATTGGTCTTATTTTTCATTTAATTAAGACTAATAGTTTTCAACCTCCAAGGTTATCAGGAGACAACAGCTTGCATTTGCCTGATTTCTTGCCATGGTTTTATATTGTTTGTGGCTTTCCTGGGGCCACATGTACTTTTGGCTCTTTGTTACTGCCCAGTGGCAGCATGAAGTCAACTGATAAGGGGAGACCTCTGAAACTGCCCAACTGGCTGATTGGGATTCCTCAGATGCTGCTTCTAATAAGGCAAACAGTACTGCAATAATTTCTCTTAGTCTCAGCAACAAATGTGACAAGCTCATGATGAACCATGCCAGCATGTCAATTTTTCACGTGCCAGAGGGAGTTGTGGAGCTACTAGGAAAATTAATTCTGAGGGGTAAATGTTTTAGTTGCTGTTGAACACAGTACAGGCTGCAGAACCTATGCATAAGTGTTTGTAGCAATATCCTTGAGTTTTTACCCCTTCGAGCACAAAAGAAAGTAGAGGGAATTCAGTAAGCATAAAGACAACAAGCTGTTTCTTTCAGTTATACACTACTTACTGCTTAAACCCTTCCTGCTACTTAAGGAACAAAGAGCTACTTGATGTACTGTGCTGATAAGTGTAGACTCTTTCCTATTTGTATTCAGAGTAGCTAGGGAAGTTGACAATTTGTCAATCTATACAATTGTGAGAAGTTTTAGTCCCTCTAGAATGTGTAAGCCTGGCAAAATTATTTTGTATTTGTACCCCGTATTGGGGGTAAGGAGAGAACAAAGAGGAGAGTGAATCAGTGTTTGGGAGGACCAGGCACCCCTTTGTCAGTCTTCGCGCACATTGTCTGGTGACCTTGAGAAGTCATTAAACTTCTCTGTATCTCAGTTTCCAGATCTGTGTCAAGAAAATAACAGTATTTTCCTCTTTGCAAAGTGCTTTGAGGCTTCTGGATGAAAAACACTGTAGAAGACCTAGTTGAGGTTATTAGGAATAGCCAAGTGTTTAAAAGCACTATTACATTTAGGTACTTACATGGCAGATGGTGGTTAAACATTTCAAAATGATACACTTTATAGGGCAGATTTCAAAACGCTGTCAAAGCCCTATAAAGATTTGGCAGCAAATCTGAATTTACATTGGTGTTTGGTTACAAACAGAACTTGAGTGCTTTTTGGAATATATATAAGTACAAATACATATAACATGCATATATGTGTGTGTATAAGAAGAGCATTTGTTAATTTGCAGTAATTTTCCCATTTTGAATAGGAAACATGCAAAGGCTTGTACTCTCGGGGGAGAATATTCATCAGAGTATGAAGTGGTCTGTTTCAAAACCAGTGGTTTTAGACAGCTCAGCTTAGGATAAGATACAGGAGGAAGATGGGATTTCACCTCCCTTTTCCCACAGAGGGAGCACAAGCCTGACTCAGGAAGAAACGGCATCTATCACTGTTCACTCCCTAGCTCCTGAAGTTCTCCTGAGTCAGCTGCAATTTGCCTATAAAATCCTACAACAAATCCATCCCTATCTCTGGTATTTGCAGTAAATATTGAGCTGCAGCCTGAAATACTCCTAGACACCAAGTCACTGCAAAATCTGCCCAGACAAAGGAAGTTTCAGGTGCCCCTGCATGTGCTATTTAAGTTTTGTAGAATGGATCAGCCAGTTCCATAAGAACTGGAAGAGCAATCATTGAATATTCAAGCAGCCCTTAAGAATTGTACCACTTGGTGCAAAACGGCTGCTGCTGAGGATTTTTCCTAACATGAAAATACAAAAATTTTTAAAAGGTGAAGATTTAGAGATGCTGCTAAAATTATGCCATTATCATCTGCAGGTAACTGTATCGCCTTTAACGAGGTAGCAAAGCCTGTGAAGTAGAAATTAATCCAGACATTAATAATGTTTCTTAATAGTCATTAGCTCAAGAGTACTTAGGACTAGGGTTGTAAAAGGAGTCTGGGGTAATGAGATGCCAAGTTTAATATGATTTGGGGACTTGAGGGGGTTCAACTGCTTGTTTCTCTTGGGTTTCTTAGAAATCACATCTGCTCTCTGTATGCTCACACATAGTAATGGGTCTGCATGACTGATATAAGTAGATACAGTACATACTGTCTCAGTCTGACCCTGGCTCAGACCTGCAACTACTGTCTTTATGTCATATTTAGAAGAGAAACTAAGTTCTGTCCATTAGATAATTCATATACAGCAGCTGTTTTTCCATTAAAGTTACCCAGGACATGCTTAAGCTATTTGGTATCTCATGCTGTGCCCAGAGCTTCAGGCAATGACCTAAAGTCATTGTCCTGACTGCAGGTATTATCTTCATACTATGCCCTCCACTTCCCCTGCTTGAACTCAGACATCCTGTTGGCAGCGGAAGAGAAGACATCATGACCAGCACTGATCAACTGGGAAACTGCCCCTACATGGCATGGAAAGAGCTGCGGGAAGGACTGGTATGGAAAAGGCTGTATGGCCTTTCCTCAGCTCTGCTCTGCAGCGTGTCATAAATGAGATAATGTGAGACTATGCCAAAAGGCAACATGATACAAGAGAGGGTGCGTTCTGTGGTATTACAGAAAGGGCATGTTGTAAACATTACAGAGAGGAATTAGCTGATGCCCTCATGTGAAGATTGCTAATCTGTGGGCTGTTCATTTGTAATCGTTCTGTTGGACTTTTTTTCAGGCTCCCTCCACTCCACTCCTTCTGTTTATAGCTTCCTTTTGTCCTTTTCTACCTTTTCCCAGCCGATATACATGGTACAATTCACTCACAAAAATCTTTCAATTCCCTGTAGTAGTCCTGTTGGGATGGTGTCAGGTACTATGCCAGCTCTCCCTACCAGCCAGAAAATTCACCTCACATTCCCTGAAATAACTTTAAACAGCTCCTTTCTCCTCTGCTGCTTTCATATCTCCCTAAATATACCCTCTGGCTCATAAGATGTGCTGGTTTTAGCTGCAATAGAGTTAATTTTCTTCATAGTAGCTAATATAAGGCTATGTTTTCAATTTGTGCTGAGAATAATGTTGATAACACACTGATGTTTTAGTTGCTGCCAAGCAATGCTTACAATGCCAAGGACATTTTCAATTTCTCATACTGTCCCTGTCCTCCAAGAAGCTCGGAGGAGACACAGCTAGGACTGCAGACCTAAACTGGCCAAAGGGTTATTCCATACCACAGACCATCATGCTCAGTATACAAACTGGGGGAGTTGGCTAAGAGAGGCGATCGCTGCTCAGGGACAAGTTGGGCATCGGTCAGCAAGTAATGAGCAACTGCATTGTGCATCTCTTGTCTTCCTTGGTGTTTTTTTCTCTCTCTTTCTGTTACCTCCCTTTTCATACACTTATTATTAATAGTAGTAGTATGATTTTATTTTATTTCAATTATTAAACTGTTCTTATCTCAACCCACAAATTTTCCTTCTTTTTCAATTCTCCTCCCCATCCCACTGCGGCAGGGGGGTGGGGAAAAGGAGTGAGCAAGCAGCTGTGTGGTGCTTAGTTACCAGATGGGATTAAACCACAACATAAAATCTGAGATTATAATTCCTGACCTGGGTATTACTCAGTTCAGCAAGGTTTTACAGGTGTGATGATCTGAACAGAGAAAAGAAGCAAGTACAATCTGGCTCATCCAAGATTAGATGACTTGATGGTTTGTGAATTAGCTATCCTGTATTGGTTTTCCATTTGCTTCATTGTCTCTTGAATGATGGACATGTCTACATTATCTTACTTTTGACATATTTCAGATCTCCATTTTGTTGTGTATGTAGTAGATGTTTCTATTTTAGGTATTACTGAATCAGGTCTCCAAAGATCTGATAATTGAGACAGTTAAAGAAGCTTGAGTTTAGCACTCTGTATGGAGCTTATGCCTGGGAGAGGTTTGATTCAAGAACAGCCCTTTCTCTATTCCACTAAGAAGTGTATAGAGTATATAATGCCAGACCCTGGAGAGAAGGAAGGTAGGAGAACTGGACACCATGAAGATATGAAATAGAGTGTACAGATGTGGAAAAAAGGGGCTATCTCCTGTTTTCTTTCTTCAGGGAATTAATGATGAGCTCAACAGTAAAATTCTGTTGAGCTGTACATATTGTAATAGAGATATAATGCTCCTCCAGGAAAAGATCTTTGTGTTTACTATGGACCACTAAATTGGCTGCACTGAATGCATAGAAATAATCTAGGCAGGCCCACAAGACGGTAAAGACAAAGTAATTTTGTTCTAAACATTGGATGTTTATTACATTTTTGCAAATGAAAAATGCTCAAAAAGTTTCCCCCTGTAATAGAGAAAAAGAAATGGTACTGGGAGTCTCCCATGAAGGAAACCTAACTGCAGAATATTTATGCAGGAAAATCTTTTTGATCCAAAGCTCTTCTGAAGAGTGATTAGAGAAACAGCACATTGGGTGTCGTGCTGCCTGCTAAATACTACTTTTAATAAAGGTAGTCTAAATTCAGAGTTGCTTCCTTAAGCCACAGGTATTCATCCATTACAATTCTATAGCAGTGCAAATAGCCAACCTAAAGCCAAATGGCCCGTTAGTTATGAATCTTTATCCCTTAAGCAATACTATGCACTCTAGTTATTTGTCAGTTGCTGGTTCTTGTAAACATGTAGGACTACACCATTTCCATTTTATTCTGAGATTCATTCCAGTGGGGACAGATGATCAAATTGAGACCTCACATCACTCTAACCATGTTTTACTTCCTCCAGCTGTTTGCAGCTTGAGAATACCCTGACAAAAAGCAATACAGGCTATACCAAACCAAAGCCAGAACATAAAACTGAGGATGGTTCATGGCAATGCTATAACTCCACCTGGCCCCATATGTCCTCTCAGCTCTCTGTGGCTAGCAGGGGTGACAGTAAGGAGATGAAATTATTTCTATTTGGTTTACATGGTAACTTACTTGTCCAGTCTGCCCACTGCAGGCTACTTCTGCTGCTGCCTGCACAGGGAGGAGTCCTACTCAGTCACGGAACAAAGGCTCAAAGCACCATACACCAGGCAGGCAGGTCCTGCTCTTCCACCCACCAGCAAATTTCAGGCAATGATCCCTCCCTTCCAAATATCTGTGCTAGCAACCAGGATTCAAAGCTACGTTTGTTTCTGTCATGCTTGCTTGGCTTTTAACTGATGTATAACTTAATTGCAAAAAAAAACCCCAAACTGGCAGAAAACAAGCTGCCTTCAGCTTTTGGGCCTTGATTTTCAGTGTTATTTAGATTCCAAATAGGCATCTAATGGCACAGCCAAAAGTAAAAAGAGGGGATAACTGCAATTTTGACTCCTTTCCCTGAAGTCTTCCTGACTGTGTTAATGTTCTGCAGAGAAACTCTCATTTCCTAGATGGATTTTAGTCCTTTGCTAAAGAAACAGCATTAAAAAAACTACGTGTCATCTTAGTCCTCAAAATGAAGCCAAAATTATGTTTAACAGATGAAAAGGTGTTGTGGATAGGGATATTATTTTTCTCATGCCTGTATTGGTACAATTTCCTACTCTGATATAGCTATTTTCTTTTCCATTTCTAGTTTTTTCTAACAGAATACACTGGGCCTCTTCTAATATATCTGCTCTTTTACATTCGCCTCTCAACCATTTATGATCAAGTGGAAAGTATGAAGAACTTCCGCCACCCCGTGGTTCAGTAAGTGACACTTGTGTGAACTGTTTTCCTGGAGGACAGGGAGCCAGAGGGATGGAGACTGCATTTCCAAGTCTGAGGAGGTTACGGGGGGTGTGAGGCCATGACTGGTCTCAGAGTCAGTGGAAGTTTCAGGTTGTTCTTATCAATAGTGATTTGGCATTTTAGCAGCACTCATAAGCCTGACCAAAAATGGGATCCCAGTTGCAATGGTCACTGTACTTGGTCACAATACGAGATGTAGTATTTTCCCCAAATAGTTTGCACCCTAGACACATAGCCTGAACATAAGGTGAAATAATAAACACAGTAGGTACTAACCCAAAATCACACTTGACAGAGAAGAGAGGACAAGACTTCAGGTGTCCCACTCCTCGCCTCTTTACAGTGCATTGTTGCTCTTAACATAAGCAGCATCAGCATCCAGCATAGAAGAGAACAACTTCCATGCCACATCTCACCTTGGCACAACAAGGAGGAATTTCAAAATGCCTGCATGTCATGAGTCAGGTACAAGAACAGCTGAGAAACTCAAAAGAAGCATAGGAATTCAGAACTGAATCTGATTTTTGAAACTAACCTCTTCAAACTGTAACTGTTCCCCAGGGCCATATGCAACATTTTTGAGTTCTGAAAGACTTTAAAGAAATAAAACACCCAAGTGACAAACAAAAATAATAGTTCAGCCACTGTTGTAGGACAGTGAAGAGCACAGGTTGTATCTAGCTGTACAGAAACAAATCTGAGGAGCTCATACATAAGTGTAAACTAGATAGCTTTGCTTCTCTCCAGCACTGAAACAGGAATGCTAGCAAAAAAAATTAAACAGCTCTGATATAATACAGTAGGAGCTGACCACATAGAAATGCAATCTGCTTCATCTGCTAGAACTCAAGAGCGCACCAAATGCAATGAAGAGAGAACAGCCCTTGCCATTCCCAAACCTTTTGAAGGACTCTGGAAGAAACAAAGCAGACTTGATCAATGGGAGTGATTAAGAACTGTTACAGACAAAGTGGCAAGCAGCTACACACACTAACTGATAGGGAGGCTCAAGGCACTGCCACCACCAACTGTATAGCTCCATAAGGTGGTGGTTAATGCACCAGGCAGGTTGGGAACTTTCACACTTAAGAAACATACTCCTCTTCAGTGTGATTGTCCCCGTACTGAGGGATTAGTGTCTAGCAGAGGAGTGGAATGTGACCAAGGAAAGCCTGATGGCTGCATTAGTTGGAGCACTGGGAGGGTGCACAGAGAACTAGGAGCCTTGAGGAACTCTACAGCTTTCCCACAGTACTTTTTCTACACTGACTGCAGAATCAAGGAAGGCGGTATACAGCAGAGAAACACACTGAGTAATAATACGATTTACAGATGGAGGCACAGAGACTTGGAGAGACATTCAGGGAGTCAGTGGAACTGGGAATGTGAACACAGAGTAGCTGAATTCAAATCCGGAGCTGCAAGATGCTTGCTTTCCTTCTCTTGCTCATAGACTTAAAAGGAGAGAGTTTCTGGTAGCACAGAAGAGCCAGCAATATTTTTACCTTCTTTTAAGTGGGCAAAGGGTGTGCAGAATCCTCTCAGTGACCAATCCTTAACAAGTTCATCTGAGGTCCCCAACCAAAGACAGATTAATTTTAAAATTCCCAGCAAAGCTGGAATTTTGCTCCAGCCTTTGGATAAGTCATTAATTGTTTGAAATTTTCTTAGCTCAACTCTCACTGTTTAATTATTTGAAATTGTTTAACCTTTTACTCTGGCTACCATACAAAATGCATAACAAAAATATTTGAGATTTCACATGCTGAAAACCACTTTTCATTTGTGTCTTATAGTTGGTTTGCAGTGAGACAGACTCTAGTAATACAATAAATATAACCAAGATAAAATGCCACCAGGAATCACTTTTGACATTTGTTTCTGAAACTCAATCTCCATGAGCTGCAACTCATTCTCAGAAGCAAATCAGAAATGCTTGCTACTGTTTCATAATCTTCCTTAAAATGGAATCAGTATAATAATTTCTACAACAATTACTTCATTTCTTTGTAATAGGCAACAAAAAAGCCATCAGAATGAATTAACTTTGCAATAAAATATCATTTTGCATCTACAAGGAAACAAAATACAAACTACATCTGTGCAGCTAGTAGAGTTGGTAAAGGACAAGGAAACCATTCAGAAGATGTTCAGAATGTTTTCAAATGTCAGACACATCCTACATGAGCATTAAGGTGGCCTTAAAATGTGGGATAAGTCTTTTGGAAAAGCACGGCAGACGCCTGCTTGTATACACAGCTGTCCTGTTTTAATGTCTTGTCAGGGCTATGTATCACATTCAGAGCTCGAGGAGCTCTTTTTAATTCAAGGCTAGTAAAAATAAGTTGTTTCCCTGCAAAATGAAAGCAAATTTGTATAACACTGAAAATTATTCCATTAATCTTTGGTTCCAGATGCTTCAATTAAAATAGTATCTTAAATCCCACAATTTCAGTATGACTCTGCAGTTTTGGAATATTAATCCTTATTCCTTTTGTGACATTAAACTGTGAAGTAATAAAAAGCAATCTTTCACTTACCTTAATTTCCTTTTTTTTTTTTTCCTTCCAGCTTGGCCTGCTTCTGCCATTGTTTACACTACATCAGACATCTTCTGGAGACGTTATTTGTTCACAAGTTTTCGGGAGGGCACACGCCTCTGAAAAATATGATAAAGGTGACAATATGTTTATCATTTTTGTGTAAGAGAGAATATCCTCATATCATCGCAGTCCTTGGAAGCCAAGATAGGAAAATAAAAAACAATTTATTTTGTAGCTCCAGGAATTATGACTAGGCAAAATACAAATATAGGAAGAATTTCAGGGCCACGTCCCCAAGGACATAAACTGAAATCAATGTCCACTTTGTCTCATCCTCCCAAGGGGCTGATTGTCATGTCCAGGGTATTTTTCAGACTGAATGCTATTTTATTATGAGATATGCTACTGCAGCATCTAGCAATACTGACAGAAATCACACTTCACTTCCTCAGTGCAATATAAATATAGAGCAAGAGACAGGCCTTGCATTAGGAAGCTAAAATCAAATTGCAAGTAGAAAAAATAAATAAATTCTTCTTCTATAGGTGGAGGCCTCAGGAATGGAGATCGTGAGCTGGCCTAAGGTCTTCTGTCTCTCAGACTCCCAAATTGCAACCATGGGTCATTACTCTCATGCTCTCCTTTCTTTTATTTCACATACTCAATCTTGGTCATTTTGTGTCACCTCATCCCATTCAGTGTGATATAAAGACCCTCCCTTTTAAAGTTTTGCAATACATTTAAAATTTTAGTGAAGGAGATAAACATACAGCCATGACAGGGGCTCAACTTGATTCCAGTCAGAAATGAGGTAATGAGATGCATAGCTAGAAATGTTGTTTTACATTACGCAGTGCTTAAAAAAAAAGAAGAAGAAAAAGGAGAAGAAGAAAAGAAGAATATAAGCTAAACAACTTTGGAACCACAGTTCCATTTCCCGTGATTCATGCATGAGGGAGTTAAGGACCCATAGCTGCTGTTGTTCCCTCTTGTCTGTGGTACATGTACCACAGTAGCATTGCATAAAAACATTAAAAAGAGAAAGCCTGACTTGCAGCCCTACTTATGGGATGGAGCTGTAGCTGGTTCCAGCACACTGCTCTTCCCAAGAAGGTACTGAGCAGGGAACCCTTAACTTAGGCAGACAGAAGGGCTTTATCTCCAGGGTGGTTTCAGTTGTTTGGCTGGTGGGTTTATTTTTTCCTTGTACAAAGGATCAGAGCAGTGACACAGGGCAAGAACATGATCACATTATCTCTGCTTGCGGTTTCCCAAGCCCACAGCTTCAGTCACCAAGCAGAGACAGCTGGGATGCTGCTTTTTAACAAAAGGATGAAGAGGGGCTGAATCCATGGAGGTAGATGCAGTGTGTAGCTCGAATATCTTTATAGGAACTGTGTGCCTTTTTTGCTTTGCCAAGGTTAAAGCAGGCCTGTTCAGTTTTACTCTTTGTTGTCTTGGCGGGTTTAGCATTCTGTTTGGCTGGTTCTGTCTTGCTTGGAAATGCTGAGTTTAAGGTATAGTAACAGCTCAGTTGTTTTAACTGGTCCTATTAATAGTGCAACTCAGGGAAATGCGCTCTTCAGCAGTAGAATCAAATAAGGAGAAAACAAATGTAAATTCCTACAACAGGCATAAACATTCAACGCTATCCAAAAAAATCTACACTGTGCATAATTTTACTTTTCTTCTCCTCAGTGGCTTCATAGCATCTTAAAAAGATCTATATTCTGTGACTCAAGAAGCCACTGCAAGGTCTTTCAATGGTTATCTGGGTTTTGCGCTTACCAGAATTTTTTTTATAAAGTTATGATTTGTACTTGTTTATTGTCCTTTCTAATATAAAAAAGGTATCTTTTGTCCATTCCAGGGCTGTGCCTTTTACTGGGGATTCACTTCCTGGATTGCATACTACATCAACCATCCACGATATACACCACCATGTATGTATAAGTGGAACACAAAACTGACTTTTATTTTAGAAAGTTTTTGGTATATAACATTAAGTCCTCCAAAATTAGTAAGTGGCACCAACATGAGATCATGTGACTAGCCAGAGTTTAGCCTTTCCTCCCAGTCAGAAGGAAGACTGTGCAGCAGGCATTCTTGCTATGCCACTGAATGCATGTTCCTATTCAACAATGGTCAATTGCTGTCCAGTTTTATGAACTGGAAATATTGGCCAAATGGAAAAAACACAAAGATTGATGTATTTCACTCATCTTCTCAATTTTTATTATGAGCAGGAGAGAACTAGAGCTGGCTACTTTTTCTTGGAGGGGATATTTATTTGCTAAATATACATATTTTTCATGAAAATTAAGACCTTTTTTGTGTGAGAAACTAGTAAGTCAGATATAGATGCTAAAAATGAAAAAAAATCCTATGTTTTTTGCTTCTACATTTCATCCATCATTTTGTTCCCTTCTCATTATATTTTATTGTTGCACTGCTGTTTCTTTGTGATTTTTTAATTCTTGGTTGCTCTTTGAACTTTTGCTCCTTTTGAGTGTGATTGTCATAAGTTTTGTTTCGTGATATTTACTTTCCTTGTTACACCTTAGTCTTTCTTTTCTTCTGCAACTTACACTTTCCTATGAGCTTTGGGAACAAAGAGTTTGCTTTGCCATTTTTATTTACACCAAAAATTGACCAAAAATTTCTCATACAAGGCATTTGCTTTCCTTTTGAAACAACACAAAAGTTCTGTTTCAAAATGATGTGATTCACTGAAAGACAGTTGAATTTTATGTAGCTTTAACACTAATGCTGAAAACAACATTGAAACCTCCCTAGATACAGTTTTTAGCAGTTTGGGCCATCAGATTAGTAAATGCAGCTTCTTTATAGAGGGAATGATTTGTTTAAGACACAGCTTTTCAACAGAGAAAGTATTCTGAAGTACTTCTAATTGCTTGCCACTGTGTTAAAATGACAATTGTAAGTACATGGGTCTAATGCTGGAGATCACCAGCCCTCTGGCATAGCTAGCTGGATCAGTAAAACATAATGATTGGACCTGATGACCTTAGAGGTCTATTCCAATCAAGGTTATTCTGTGTGATTCTGTGATAGTTATTTTGGATGCTAAAGCAGGTGACCTCCACAGCTGTATCCAGAGATGGCTGGTTTGGGGACAGGTAAAGAAAGGTAAGAAGGTAGTTGCAGCATGCTATGCAGGAGTGGTAAATTAAACCAGGCTGACAAAGCAGCCATGAAGAACATCTGCTTAGCAGCTACATACTCACATGCTGACATGTGCTGGTTGTTCTCAGGAGGAGTTTTAGCACGTCCTTGGCACCACAGAGGAGCCATGTGCCAGCCAGAGAAAAAGGGTTCTCAAAAGTAAAGGCTCAGTGAGACTTGGTCAGGGAAGTGAGGTACATATACATGGTTTGTGTCCCTTAGCCATAACCAAGATTTACTTGGGAACTACAAACCTTTGGAGATGAACACGATATAGCACTACAGTAGTCTCAGGACAACAGCGAAAAGGAGAGGGTGAGCAAAGGGAAGGTAAAAATTTCAAAGGCTAAATATATTTCTTGCATGTTGAGACTGTGAAGCAGATACATTAAAGCCTCACTACTGAAAAAAAAACACCCTGTAATGGATAGGCTATGTCTTGGGTTCACTGCGCAGGGAGACAGAAGGTCCTATGGATAAAGTTGTGATTCCCAGCCTTGTTCTGCCACTGACCTTCACTTCAGCCCTCCCCCTGCCTTTCCAAGGAATTTAACACCAACAGCTGCTTTGACAAAGCACTTGGATATACAAAGCTTACAAATACTAGAAAAAGTTAGGTGAAAACTGCATTGAGATCAGTGGTGTAGAGACTGGCACTTCTAGAGCACTGTTACTACTTGTATTGTCTTCATATTGTGTGTGATAATATCTGTTCATTCTGCAGAGCCTGTCAGGAAAGAACTATTTCTATTCCTCAACACCAGATTAATTTCACCCATAGCAAACCATGTGCATACTGTAAAAAACAATTTATAATTTAATTCTATTTTCTAGCATTTGGCCACCGACAATTTTCTTTTGCTGCCCTTGCTTTCCTGGTATGTACAAAAATTAAGCTTTATTAATGATTGTGGAATAGGAGTAATTCATGATTTAGCAAAACGCAGTAATGCTGCTATACATTTGTGTATATATGTGTATGTCTGGGCCCTTTGACTGGATTTAGTGATAAGCTATTAAGGTTTCTAGGCCAGGAAGTCTCCTAGTACTATTTACCCATACAGAGCTTAACGCAAAGTGCTGTATCTGAGAGCCATGAGAACATCAACAGCATTATTACAACTAATAATTGTGCAAACCCACTAATATTTAGACAGAATGGAACTTGCTATTTTTAAAACTCTGAAGAATTGCATCCTAAGGAGACTTTGCAGTAATACTGTGGACCCTGAATAACTTAACCTCAACAGTTATTAAAACCAACAAATCCCCCCTGCTAAAGTGGGTTAAGCCAAGGGAGAACATAAGCAACACAGGATGGCTGAGACTACTGGACCTGATATTTGGATGAACATAATCATATAGTGAGACAGAAGCTCAGTAAGAAATTCTCACATGGAAACGTATATACTCTTCTGTCCTTCGTGGGCAATGCACTTGGAAATGCTAAGTGCTGACTTACCCAAGCAAGCACCGGTCAGTAACCAAACCAGTCAGTTTCTTTGAAAATCAGATACGAATCAGTTCGCAGAAATGTAACAGGAAGATGGGACAGTAACATGTCTAGGCTCCTTCAGGCAAACACTATTCAGAAAAGCATTCAAAGCACTCCTTAGCAATGTTTAACTGCTTTTGTAAATTGGGACCCTTAAAGCTGACAGTTTTGGCAGTGTTTCTTTCTGGGGGTTTTGCTGCCCTAACAGAGTATAGCAAAGACAAGCAAAATACTCCTATGAAGACATGTATGCACTCAATAAAACTCTACAGCTGAAAGCAGTAGTTCTGCTTTATTCGCCTTATTCTTCCTTCCTCTATGACTTACCTAGAGAGCCGATTACTTAACCAGCATAATTATGATTTTATAACTAGCATAACAAAGTGTTACTCTGAACACCTTTGGAAGTGTGTATAGGAAGAGGGTAGGTACAGAGGATATGCACGTTAATTCATGACATCTTTACCAAACCAGTGGTCAACTTTTCACCTGCTTCTTTGCCGGCTGGTTCAAATCTAAATCCTGACAATGGTGTTCAGTTCAGAAAAGCATGTTGCTAAATTCCTTAGGCTCCAGGAAATCTCTCTCATCTCCTCAGATCAGAGCATGTGGCACATGCTGGGCATGGGAACCACGCTAAAGGCCTGCCTGCACTGGGCTCTACTGACCTGGAACCTGGGCTTTCACCCCAGGCTGCATCTGACAGAGATCACAGAATGTATTTCCCATGGGAGAGTTATTTCAGAGTACATATTTTCTGGATAGAGAGACTAAGCTGTAACGGGGGGGATTCTGGTTATGTGTTGCAATGCAGTTACTGCAGCATTTTAGGCATACAACTGAAAATATATTTTTAATGTCTTGCAGATGTGTGAAGCTGGAAATCACTTTATCAACGTAGCTTTAGCTCACCAAAATCCTTCAGGTCTGTCTTTGTTTCCCCTTTGTCTATTTAAGACTGAAGTGTGCTTAACCTATCCATCTTCTGCTGATATACAGTAATTTATGTATCTACATCCACAGAATAAAGAAAAATGAAGTAGATACCGTGTCATCAGTATAACATCTTCAAAATAAATGTGATGACATGAGCAAGACTGTTGTTGTTCCCAAATTTATAGCAAATTTATCTTAATTATACACAACTGCAAAATATGGAAGTTCTCTAAAGCATCCTGTTGACTGACAACAGAGGATTCCATTTTAAGTGAGTTTCAAAACTTTTAAACTAGACTGCAGAGGTTTTAGATATGTGCATCTCATGCAAGGATACACACACACATACAGAAATACACAACGATAGAATAATGAACACCTACAAACATGTATGCTCTTAAAAGGCTACTTGAAGCATGGGTTTTCAGGGTCTTTTGTACCATGACAATAAAAGATGTACCATATATAATAGAAAGTAAAATATATTTTCAGGCAATAATAGTATCATTTCACACTACAAAACCCTATTCAAGAAAAGACTTTACCACAGTATGAACAGCTTAACACACTGAAGTCAGTCTCTATTCTGGAAAGTTTTTGCTGTGTTGGGGTTAGGTGGGTGCTTATGTTGTTTGTTACAAGTGGCCTAATCCAGTTTAAAAGCAGTAAGAACCAAATAATTCATCACCCTTCTCAGTGCTGACAAGTATTAAAGATAAAATTGTTGCCAAAACTTAAAAACAAAGTATTGCATAGGTGGCATTTTGTGTGAGCATTATCAGTGGTTGTAGAGAGTCATGCTGTTAGCTCTGAAATTTTTTCCTGTGTTACACTGGGTTGAAGGATGAGGATGCAAGAAAGCACAGGTTCACATTCCTGAATCAGGCTGAATAAGATACAGCTGCATCCTTTATATCCCAGAAGAGTGCCCTTGACCCTTGCCTGCTGGTTAGTCCGCATTAAACTACTTGTCTCTCTTTCTCTGAACAAAGGTTGCATCCTTTTGACATGTCAGACCTTTCCTGTAAGAATTGATACATGGCTTACACTAAGCAGCATTCTCACTAGGATAAATACAGCTTTTTTCTGCCTCAAAAGATTTCACTGCAACTTTTTAAACAAGGAGTGCTCTGGGAGCATGGGCCAAGGGGATGGCAAGGCTGTTCCCTACACTGTATTAAAACTGGTTTTGTCTGTTTGTTTTTATATTTTTGTTTGTCTGTTTTTGTTGGGTTTTTTGTTTTGTTTGTTTGGGGTTGTTTTGTTGTTTTGGGTTTTTTCCACTTTTCTTTTTTTTTTTTTTTTCTTTTTTTCCTTTCATGAAGGAAATAAAGCCTGTTTCCCAAGTCCAACCTACAATCCCTTCACGTGGCTTTTCTTGCTGGTGTCCTGTCCCAACTATACTTATGAGGTACATGACTTTCTTCTGCTTATATACAAAGGGTAGGTGATTACTGGGTTTCAGCCTTTGGCTGCAGAAAGTCTGCAATGCCTCCATGCAGTTCCCTCTGAACATCAATCATGTCCTGCATGTCAGAGTCTCCTTGCTCCCACAAATGTTTCTTCACCAGACCACTCTCTTCCCTCACATTAATATAATGACTTTTGTGTATATTCCCCTCCACTACAGACTCCCCAGTGATCCAAGGATTTACCACCCATCTCTTCACCCCCACCCAGCACACTGGGGAGGTCCATTTCTAGCTATCTTCCTCTCCAATTTCCAGTATGACTATCATGCTCTTTTTTCAGGGAGAGCTTTTGGGGAAGTGGCCACTTTTGAAAACTTGCCCTTTTGCTTTACGTAAAGTGTACAGTTAACAGTGCCTTTTTTTTTGCAACAGGTTGGGTCTTGGATTAGTTTCACGGTGATGACACAAACCCTGCCAGGTAAGTTTGAGACAGAATGAAGATAGCCTCTAAATTGTTGTTTGCAGAAGTGAATTCTGGAAACCTAAAATTGCTAAAAAATTTATCACATATGAAATATTGCTATCAAATCCGCCCTGTGACATGCCTTCAAAGGAGTACCCTCAAAAAGCTGTGGAGAGCAGGAACAGTACACCGCCTTCTTTTGATCAAGATCAGCTCTCTGCTTTTTGCGAAATAGTGTTGTTTCTTCTGTTTTCACAGTGAAAACAGATTTAAACTTAGGAAGAATAAAATAAGTCAATATTCTTCATTTACCGTCAATAATTTTTGATATAGGAAAAATTATTTGCATTGTAAACCTGGAATAATACTCTTAATAGGGAGAGGAAAACAGATGTACTTAGTATTTCAAATGAGGAAAGACAAACACGTTCCTGATAGCATTTCCCTGTTTGCTTATATCAGGCAGCCAGCTCATAACAGCAGCCTATTTAGTAGCATTTGCAACTCTTGCTCAGTACTTTCCTGTATCCTTAGAGACCTAAATACCCATACAAATATGGTCCCTGGGACTGAACTCTCCAAAATATTCACTTTTTCATTATTTTTCCATTTTCCAAAATAGAAACCTAACTTGCAAAAAGTAGCCCCAGATGGTTTACAAATGAAAAAGAACAGAATTTCAGTAGTGGATTAAACTGCATCATGCAAAAATTAAACTTTTAATTTTGTTTGAAAAGATAGAACATTTTTGTACTTTATGCTCTGATATGGAAAAGATCTAAAAGTTTGAGGATGTGGTAGGACTGCTTTTAGCAGGGCAGGGAGCAGCACACTCATCCTTGCTGTAACTGTTGCAAACATAACTTGACCAGATGCCAGATGAATGTTTCTGATCCACCAGCTCATTTAAAGAAAGAAAGGATAATGAATTTGCAAAAAGCACCTGTAAAGCATTCCCCATTTTGTGCCACTCAGTCCAAAGGGAAACGTACTTACTGACTCCTGAAAACCACAGCAGGGGTCTGGGCATCTATAGGTGTTACATTTTGCAAGACCTTGCTGCCAGGCAGCTGAATCTGTTTGTACACCTTCTGCCTACTTGCTCCCGGGCTGAACTCTCCATCCATGCAACAAAAGGTTACAGCACAGCTCCCTGTTATGGTTGGGAGGCAGAGGTAAAAACAAAGAAGTGTTATAGGCCAAAAGCAAACCAGAAAAACAGTCGAGAGAGGCCATGGTGATTCTGTGTTGAGACAACACCATGCCCAAGGAGGCCTTGTGATTTATGGCGAACTCAGCAGGGATACAGGGTGTGTCTAATAGATGTGAGTATCATCTGTGTGAATTCTCATGTGGAGGCTGAGCCTTAGGTTATGGTATATCAGCAGCTGCAAGGCTAAAAACCAAGGGCAGAGTTAACTTGTCTCTGCCCACAGAAGAGATTGCAGACTTCTCCATAAACCCTCTTGTATTCACAGAAACAAACATTAAACGAAGACATGTGATTTTTTTTCCTCTCTTTTTACTTGGTAGTTGGCATTTTTGCTTTCCTGATGGTCATCCAGATGTCTCTCTGGGCCCAAAAGAAACACAAGCTGTACCTGAAGAGATTTTATCCAGAGGTGCGGAGAAAAGCAGCTATGATTCCCATCATCTTCTAAGATCTTAACAAGAGATGAAGCCTAAGTGTACCGTTCAAGAGCTAACTCAGAGTAAATAAGCCATTTCATTCAGTAACCACAGTGGATCAGAGGAAGAACTACTGGATATCTTTTTCAGCAAATTAACAGTTCAAATGAAAATCTTATGAGGAAAAAAAAATAGCTTCTTGAATTCTTCGTTCCTGCTAAAAGATATGATTTAATTAGATTTTCTGTAATGGAGCTAAGTGGGAAGGGACAACAAAATTGCTTATACTGAATGTTAGGCAAGATATTTAGCTGGTGTAAATGGGCACAGATGCTGTTAGAATTAACATATACAGCTCATCTGCATGCATTCAGGTCTAATGATTTTAAGGATCAGTGTTAGATGTTGATGAGATTCTTGGTCTTTTGCATCAGAGGATGTTTCACAGCCCTATTTTTATTAAACTGCACAGAAACGGCATGTTCTGCCTCAGCTCCTCTAAAACATCACATCAAAGAGTGACTGCTATGCTGTTAACACAGCTTAGTCTAGCTTTACAAGGTTTTTCTTTCTTCCTTTTTTTTTTTTTTTCCTAATTGAATCTCATAGCAAATCGTTCAATACAAATTGGCTTAAATTGATCACTGCAGAGTTCTGGCTTTCTTTCGTTTTCAGGTGAGCAGATCAGCCCCATGATCCCAGAAGGGGACTCTTTGTGAGGTGCTTCCCATCTTGCTACTAATTTGCAGCATAATGTTGTGTACATCATTTAAGCCCATCCTCCTTTCCCACTCTGAGCAGTTCTGGATATAGCAGAAGACTTTCTGGACTAGCAAGCGTGTTAAGATCCTCTTGTCTGTATTAAGTCAGGCACTGAACACCATTCACCTTATTTGTATCAAGCACTGTGAAATCCTTGGGCACAATGAGTACAGCTCATTATTAAAAAGGAAAAGGATCCTGCCAAATGCATTTCAGTCCAAGTCTGAACTACTCAGATGGACACTGCTGAACAGCTTCAGCTCCCCTTCAGTTTGGTCAGTTTCTATGTGCTACTTTGCTTTCCAGGACATTATTTTTAAAAGGATACTCTAGGCTTGTTATTTAAGTCATGAAAATTATACTTAGCTCCATTTGTAAATCAGTGGAATACATCTCATGTAAACCCACAATTTTTAGCAATTTTTGTTACAGAGAGCAAAAGAACCAGAACTGCTTTAGCAAGTACTAAGATACGGAGAGTTAGGGCATTAAGTCCAGTTTTCATTCTATTTCGGTTGCACATTTATCAATGTTTTCTGGCTCCCTTAGGCTGGTGGAAAATCTTGCCTAAAGAAGTTTAATCATTATAGAAACACCACAGTGCACAAGCAAGGCAGGCAGTTTGTCTCCTAAAGGCACTGTTATCTTTGCACCAGCTCAAGTGTTCTAAGCAAGCTAATTTGCCCAGTAAATTGGGTTCATATTCCTCTTCTAATGTCTAACTTGCAACAGTTATCCTATTAGCCACTGTAACTCAATTTCATCCAAGTAATGTGAATAAATCACTTTCCATATTTTTTAACTTGTAATCTGTGAACACCTAGAATTTTTAATTTCTCTCAATGGAAAACCAGAGTCACAGTGAACAGCCAGTTCTCTAACCCAGACTGCTAATAAAGGTCTATTTTTAAAGAATGATTTTCACTTTCATTAGTCACTTATTCCTAACAGTATTTTTGAAAACCATTTTTCTCCAGCCAGTGTTAGATGCATGAACCAAGACTGCTGTCTATTTTTTCAATCCAGCTACTGAGATTGTTTTTGTTTCATGTTTATTAAATGTCTCATTTTAGCAATCTTCAAGTTTAAAATAGTTTTAAATGTGGGAGTGTTACTTGACAAATTTACTTATCTGTTAGTCTCTTGATTACAATGGCTGCAGCTTTAAGTCTGTTCAAGGCATGTTTCCAGAGTGATTCCAACTGCTAGGAGCATAGTTCCTATTCAACAGTTAGTTTAGGCAAAGGAAGTACTTCAGGAATTGTTTACCTTACTGCTTATTAATTGGTTATTCAGTTCATGGTGTGTGAAGGGGAAGGGTTTTGGCTCCTATAGTAAATGACTAAAGTTTTAAAATGAGGGTAAGAACAAACACTAGATAAGAACAAACAAAGGTACCTTATAGAAGGCTGTCTCAGATAAACATGACAGATATTTTGAGGTTCAGCAATGAGGTGTTGACCAGCTAAAATTGCTCTGAGCAGTGTTAAAGGGCTTCACAAACAGCAATACATCCAACTTCCTGCACCTTCACAGATCCTTCTGCATTACTCTGCCCTCTCTGATTTTCAGCTCAAGTTCCATGTGATTAAAACAGGTAACTTCCTGGCATGGGTGGCATGTTTTGCTTTAAAGCAAAGAATATATAAAAACGGTCAGTCTTTGTTTTGATTACATGTTTTGGGGGCCTTGCTTTTGAAAATAACAAATAACCCCTCCCCTTCCAAAACCCCCCCAAGCAAATAAAGAAACCTAGGCAAAAAGTGTCACTACAAAAAAATTGCAATCAGCAGTGACTTTAGCCACTTTTAGCACCTTTTGTACTGAAACAGTTTTCTCCACGCAAATCTTTTCATGGGAAAGTTTGTGATGACTGTGCTGATTACCTGGGGCAAAAAAAATGCCTTATTGATCTCTAAACATACCGGTATTTCTTGTATTAGGGGCTGATGAGGAAGTAAATGGTTAACTGCAAGCTCCTTTAGCAATATTTTTTCTTGAGTACAGACCTAACTTTTTCAGAGCCATCAGCAGAAGGAAGGCATAGGCAAGGCCACACCACTACCGGAATGTCACTGTGTTTCAAGGTCAAAACAAAGGAGTCATCCTCCAACATGAGCCACCAGTTGCAGCTCAGGTGCTTGCTCCCCACTTTAGCCGCTCTTAACATGGAGCTGTCCTACAGTCATTGCTAATGGTGTCACCATTCCAGTGCAATGGATGCACTGGTGTCCATGGAAAAGGGAAAATAATTCAGACAATGTGAATTGTATAGCAGACATCCAGTACCTGAAGGAGGCTACAAGAATGATGAAGAAGGACTTTGTACAACGGCATGTAGTGACAGGACGAGGGGTAATGGCTTTAAACTGGAAGAGGGTAGATTTAGACTGGACATTAGGAAGAAATTCTTTCCTGTGAGGGTGGTGAGACACTGGCACAGGTTGCCCAGGGAAGTTGTGGATGCCCCATCCCTGGCAGTGTTCCAGGCCAGGTTGGATGGGGCTTTGAGCAACCTGGTCTGTTGGGAGGTGTCCCTGCCCATGGCAGGGGGGGTGGAACTAGATGATCTTTGAGGTCCCTTCCAACCCAAACCATTCTATGATTCTATGAATTATATTTTACAATCTTGCTTCTCCATGAGAGCCATGAAATCCACTACTTGCAACAAAACCCGAATTGTCCATTCAAGCTAAATGCCTTTCTGATGCCTTTTTCCTCAGTTTTTGCATCTGGAAAGGTGGCAGACAGCAGTGCAGTGAATACACTTCGTGTGGTGCCTTGCCGTTTCCTTAGATCCCAGCTGCCCTGTGGCTTCTGTCAGCCCCAAAGCTTTCCTAATGGCTCATAGAGGCAAATTACAGCATTTGTCACAAAAGGCAGCACTGTACAGCAGAAAAATCACTTGGTTGAGGTTAGAGACACATAGATGAGAGGAGCTGGTGCAGTCACTGGCACAGTTAGGTTCCCATGTATAGGGACAGTTCTTGCTCAGTGCTCCTCAGAAACTAAGCCATCTAAGCCAAGAGACCACAAATAAAGCAAGATACAGAGACATCGGGCCTGCTAGACTACAGTTGTGTCAGGGACTGTGTAAAAATAAATCAAATGAAGTACTAATGAGTCCTTCCTAGCCTGCCTAACAAAGACTAAGCAAAGACTTTCAAATTCAGGAGCCTAAAGTCAGGCCTTCAGATACACAGCTCTACATTTTTATGTCTTGCTCTTGCCATGAAATACCAGCCCAGAAAAGAACAGGCGCCATCTCAGGTTTCCTGATGGTGCAGAGAAGTGTTGCAATGGGGAACCAAAATGGTAGATGCTCCTGTACACAACTTGGCAGCCTATATTTGGACCCCCAGTTTGAAAAAGCCCTTAAGATCCATCCATGTGCTTGTCTTACAAGACGGTCACCACACCTTAGCAGCTGACAGGAGTGAAAATTATCTCCGTGATTTCATCTTTCCATAAGGAAAGTAGAGCTCAAAAAGACACTGAAAGCAGGAGAAGAGAATAAAGGCGGATGGTCATCTTTTTTTAAAAATGCTATTATCATCAAAATATCTTGTACTTTCCACTGTTTTGTATAAAGTGACTCTAAATTGGCTTTTATCACACTAGGAACTGAGATAAAGCAGCCTGTTATCAAAGTAGTTCTCCGAAAGAGAGCCTGCAGTGATAGCTCAATATAATAAAATAAAAATCACTAAATGTGAAGACTTCTAAAGCACACTATAAGGGGAAGAAAGCTATAGAAAAGCAAGAGACAATTTATCTATTTATAGTTTTAACCAGTGCTGCTGAACTAAAAATTAATTCAAACCATAAAGAATTTTCCAGCTAGATAATATTTTTCACATGATGCTTTATTGGCATCCCTTTTCTATATTTTCCTAGGCACAAGTTTTGTCTTCAAGCAATATTCCCTGTCATTAACATTCATGAAAGCTTTTAGAGAAATGCACTGTATGCCTGTTCCAGATAAATGTAAATGAAGTGTGGTGCTGTCATTGCACACAGATTAGTATCTAAATGAATAATATTTTACTCTGAAAAGGCTGGTTTATCGTAGGTGAGTGTATAAAGGCTGCTGTATAGCTACAATTAAAGGAAATTTTCACATCATACTTTTTTAGCATCACGGAAGAATGTTTATTTTAAAGGTCTCCGCACATCTTCAGCCATATGCGAGTTAAACATAGAACTCTTTCTGCAGGTATCAGAACTAAGAACTGAGCTACCCTAGGCCTTTATTATGGTCCAGGTGTTTGGTTATTTATTTGTCTAGCACACCAGAGACTGGCTCTCACCCGGGTTTGCCCTGTGAGGACATCTGAGAAGATTTCCTTGTCCACCTTGTCGGACTGGACAAGCAGTTGTCCAGGTGAGGAGTATCAGTCACTGCGTGACTGAAATAATCTGCACTGAATTTCCTTGCAATGTAATGGTTAATCTAAACTGTTCAGCAAAGGAAAAGACAAGTTCATGGGTCCTCAAATATTTGTGCTTAGATTAAAAAAAATATGCCGCATATTAACACCTCCACAACATGCAGGCTTCTAACGTATACTTGCTTTTATCTAACTTCTAAAGCCCTTGAAGACTAAGGAACCAAGTAAGAGGAAATTATTTACAGTTAAAAGCAATAAGATAAGAGTATTCAACAATATTAATGAATTTCTTATTTTAAAAAGCAAGCTTCACATCTTTTGACAAAGAAATCTGATTGTTAGCCAGCTTCCTCCTAATATACACTATTATTCCTCTGAAAAAGTAATGTAACTCTACCACTGATCCCCTTTTATTGTTTGGAGTACCTAGCCATACTCAGTAAAGAAGACTTGTTTTAAAATTACAGGTTTCACCATATGGGGGCTCTTTTAAAGCACAGGACAGGCTCCAAAGAAAACAAACCACTTCAAACATTCTTTTCTTATTTATACTGAAAAGTTGATGAGTTTTCAGTTGACTGGTGAAACACTGTGATAGTCAGTTACAAAACCAACAAATATTTAAAAAGGTGTCCTATTCTCAAGGAAAGAATAGGAAAAAAGGTACTTTTTGCCTTTTCTATTAATAATATGAAGCCATTCCCCAGGTTCAAGGGCATTTTTGCAGAAGGAAACATTGATTAGAGAGCTGGAAGGACCAGAATGTGGTTGCAGAGTGTTTCAGGGATTAGCAGCTCTGTCTTTTTGGAAAGAAATTTCACTCTTTCTGACAACCAAGCTTAACAGAAATGGATTAAAGATGACACATCTCCAATATTTTATCTAATGAAAAACAAAGTACCTATTCTTAAACCAATAGGGAATATTTGTCACATATACAAATACTATATTTTTCCACCTTCTGGTTTACATCTTTTTTTTGCAGAAGGTGCTTTGCATTTGGACTTGTACGCCCTTCATTCTAACTCTTAATTTTTTACCTTTTAGAGGTTTGGTATACTGAGTGTTGACACAGGAAAAACAGCTGCTAACTTCAAAACACTAAGGATAAAGAGTCTGTTTTCACACTATTAAGCAATTTCAGCCCTGTTACCGCACACATAAGTGGTTATTTTGCTGCTTTTTTTTTAGTTATCCTTCCAACAGCTATGTGAAGCGTGATATTGTGTTCAGAGACTTGCCAAACATCCTACCTTAATCCAGTTGCAGAGTACAGAGCTAAATCTCAAAGCAATGAACTGCAATACTCTGCACTACCTGAGCCCTAACTTCAAAACAACTCTTCTTGCTTCCTTTGTTCCTAATCTCTGCAGGGTTGAAGGCATTCTAGGACTTCTCTCTGCAAAAATACAGGTGTAATTCTGTCAGGTCTGCAACAGTATCTTAGTATTAAACCATAAATCTGTAACAATAGAAGCTGTAACACTCACATATACATGTTTGACATGTTTTCTTATTCAGAGGGCCCTAGCAGATAAAAGGAAGATGGATATTGCGCTATATGCATACAGGGACAAAGTCAACAGGACTGTGGTAATCTGAGAGCTGGCATCTACTCTGGGGCTTAGTGCCTTAGGCACCTATCCCAGGACAGAACAGTGCGATAAAGATTTACTGCAATCTAATAAAGGCAGTGGTGATCTTCATTGCAGATATGAAATTAAACAAACAGGTAATCTATTCTGATCACATGCAAACATTTCCTGGAAGCTGTATGTCAAACACATTTGCACTTGGTTTAGAAATACAAATTTCAGAATAATTCTCACTCGCTATTAGAACACAACGGACTTGCACAGAGTAATGCAAGGTACACAGTGAATTACTACATGCCTGTCTATGTTTAGCCGGTACTCAGAGCTAAACTGTAGCAGTTATTCTACTACCCCATTTAATGAAATAACTAAAGTAATACAAACACCAACATAAAACATACAAGATTCTACTCAGCCTGATCCTTGAGGTCAACAGCAGGAGTAGAAAGCCAGGAAGGAGGAGCCCCATGAAGAAAAACTTTGCCATCACTGAGCTCCCTCCTTTTATAATGAGCATGATTAAGTGGTATGGGATACACCTGTGAGACAGCTGCCTTCATTGGATCTCCCAGCTGACTCAGGGCTACTCATGGCCTGCCTGCATGGCTGGCCCATGGGTCTGTGCCTGGGGTACCCTTGTGGTCCTTTCCAGCCTGTGCTTCATTAAGACACACATCTGAGTCGGTGGCAGAGTACTGCCCAGACCAACAGAAATGATTACAGCAGCTGTTGTCATAAAATCCTTAGAAAAATGACTACTTTTATTTACTGGCAAACAGTTTATATAAGAGCACTAAACCTGAACACATGCAACAGGCAATACGGGGCAATCTTGCCATCATCCAAAAGGAGTATCTAAGCAAGCAAATCACATCATTGTGTTGTAATTGCATGACATGGTGTAATTATAAAGTGTGTTGACAAGATCCTCACTTCTCAGCAGCCCTTTGAGCACTCACTTTTCAGATATCATTGCGCAAACAGAAATCAAATCAAATCCTTCAGTGCTTACAAATGTACGGTTGACATACACAATCAATAGACAGTTACAAAGACAGAAAAACTGCAGGAGTTTTCTTACTGGAGATAAGGAGTGGGGAGAGAAACTTTGTTTCCCCCCATGTTCAGCAGAGAAAATAAAATTGATTCATTGGTTACAGTGCAAGGAGATAAGCATCTCCAGCAGAAATGAAGGGCACAAACAAGGTCACAATATATAAAAATTTCAAGCAGCAGCAGACAAGACTGGCTAAACTGCCATTTTAACTGCAATTGTCAATAAAACGGTCACATTAACAGGCAGGCTGAAAGATGGTCAAAAGGTTAAGCCAGGCAGGCTGGTAGAGAAAACATAAAAAATGTGCTCTGCCACAACAAATGTCTGCAGATGGGGCTTCTGCTGCTCTCCTGATGGGGAGAAGGACAGAAATGGCAAGTAAGTGTCCTGATGCCTTGATCAGGACCTTGATCAGGGGTCCTGATGCCAGTTGAAGACAACAAAGGTTAATGGCAGCAAAAATCATGCCTATTACTTCTAGAGCTTCCCTGCAACATTTTCTCTCCATCTCGACTTCCTTCATCCCCAGAGGATGCACTATATGCCTTTATGTTGCAGCAAAATATGCTACAGCCACAAGAAATGAAAGCCATCTGTTCTTTGAAAGTAAAGTTTCTCAGCTAGGATATTTTTTGCTTAGAGGTTCTTTTTTCTTTTTTTTCCTAATTAATACAACCATCTATGAGCTTGCTTGCATTTCATATACAGCTGAAATACTAAGCATTTCAGCATAGGCTAGAAGAGAAAAAGCTCAATCAATCCAAACTCACTGGGTTTATTTTCTTCCTGTTTTTGATTCACAAAAACTGTTGAATGTTTATGCCAGGAATCAAAATGTACTACTTCCCCATGGAGACCTTCCTCCCCAAATCTCCTTTTTAGGAAGGAGTACTCACAGTACTTCTTTCCCTCAAACTAAGCATCACTTCATGGCTAATTGCTGTAATTTACAAGTGCAAGGGACAGCATTCCCTTGTTTTCAGAGGAAGAACCAGCTGGGCTGAACACTGCAAACTGGAAAACAGTGTTTGAGTTCCCCAGCAAAACATCCTCTAACTGCTCTGTATATGAGAGACTAAAATAGCTTGAACTGTGAGTGAACCAAACCTGATGCTTCAGACCACTAAAAGTCAAAAGCCGCAGCAGGAAGATTCAGTGTGCTGCCAAGGGGAAAACAAATGTAGCTGGAAAGCTCTGACCTTTTCTTTAAAAAATGAAACATGAGTTGAGAGTATGAGGGGAAAGAGACTGTACCATAACTGAGACTTAGTGTGCACCCAAATTTTTGCTCTGAAAATAGGCTAACCTTATTCTTGAAATGGGAGTGTAGACAAGGCCAGTGTCCAGGTTGTTCCATCCATGGGATGGATGTGGGAGAGAAACAGATGAGAAACAGTCTGTCTCTCTCCTTACCCGCAAGCTGATGTGATAGAGTTTGCCACTAGCACAGGCTCACTGTCCAGGGGCCAGGAGGAAGCAGAGGGTCTGATAGAGCAGGTGTCCGAGACCCACTGCCTTCCAGAGATAACCAGGGGATGTTAGGGGTTACACTTTTCCCCACGTCTTGCTTGGGACTCCAGCCCCAAGAGGCTTCTCGTAGTGTCATCAGTCTGCATGGGGCTCTCACAGTGGAAGAAGGGCACCACAGACACCAAAGTGTCCCTTTACTGCTCTCTTAGCAAGCCTTGTCACTCCAAGTGAGCTAATATCCTTGAAACTCTGCCCTGTCCCTCATGTTCCCCTGCCCTTGATGGTGCCATGGCACATTCCTCCAAAACAAAAGCTGCCCGCAGTTGCAGATGGCCATTGTAATCTCCCTGAGTGACATAAATGCAATGGATACAAGCAGACTAATGATCTACTCTAGGATGCTTGGTTATGATGCATTGAAAAGAACAGCTGGTTGTCAGCAACATATTTACCAGAAATTTAAAAGACAACAACAGCCATATAATCCAGAGGATTTAATGACAGAGTGGAATGAATGCCGAATAAATACTCCTTTTGATAAACTCACAAACATTTGGGGGATGCAACAGTGATTTATATTCTTCTGGGAGAAATAAACAAATTAAGGATTTCATGGTCTTGTGGAGACCAGATTTTGAAAATGTGAATTTCTGTGTACTTTCAGATTAACCTTTTCTCTCTTGGTATTAGGGAGAAACAAAACGTGGGATTTTCAATTTGCAAGAAGTTCCAGATTTTCAGTATTCTGTTTGCTTGTTATTCTGCCGTCCCCAAATCAAGTGAGAAAATTTCGTTGCACACTCAAAATGTATTGTGGAACAGAATTTTGAACCTGGTCTCTAGTGAAACCATGAAATGACTATACCAAAATTTTACCTTTGGGGATGTCAGAAGTGTTTGAGTAAAAAGTTTAGTTTTAATAGTGTCAAAATATTTCCTTATAACATTGTAGAATCACTGCAATTCACAATGCAGAGTATGACAGCTGCATTTTAAAATGACTTATCATTCAAATTAGTACAAATACGCAGTGCTATTGATCTCCTTGCATCTGTTCGCCTCGATCCTCATATTTCTGTGCTCTCCAAGACTCTCTGGAAACAGGTAGCGTGACACAGCCTCTCCTGGCTGCAGCAGCAATACACGGGGTACTGTCAGTTCTCAGCTCATTAAACCCAAGCATGCAGAAGTTGCTCCCTCCATATGCACCCTCTAATTATGTAAACCATGAAGTTTGAGAATGGAAAGAGGCACATTGGTAAGCCAGCAGTTTAGGGAGCTGGTGATGCATTGTGAATCATGGCCATCGTGTTCAGCATATCAGATGGATCCAATGCAGAAGATATCACTCTCCTGTCCCACTCTGTGGATGCTGACAGGATTTGAAGCACATCCCATAAGGATCCCCTGACCAGATCAGGCTTTCGGGAGAATTTCCCCTCCTGCACCTGTGACTTGGTGTGGAGGACAACACTGCCCAGATGGCTCTTCAGCTGTAAACATGCAGCTGTCATTGTTGCCACTGTGCTGAAGGTAGTTGTTCTGTACCCTAACTTCCACCACCATTGTTATTCATCTGCATTACATGAGCATTCAAAGTGTTCTGGTTGCTATCCTGAGCCAAGACAGAGGCACATACTTAATCCCAAGTAGACTGCAAAGCCCACACAAATCAATGGGCCAAGATTTCTGCAGCCCTCAGTACCTGACATTTAACACTGAAAGCGGTATTAAAACTCTTCCCCTGCCCACAGTATTCAGCTATGTGAATAGGCCATACTTTTAACACTGGCAAAAGGTTCATGAACTCACGGCAGGGGAATAGCATGGTGAGTTTGCCATGGTGCCTATTTCTCTTTCTGTTGGATGATGAAGGAAGCAATGATCCATATTTCCCACCATGTGCTCCGTTTCCCCTGACAGCTCACAGCCTCCTCCTGTTTCCCATGCTTGGACCCATTGCTGCTGGTTAGCTGCTACATTAGCACCTGAAGTGGAGATCAAGACATCATTGCGCGAGATGCTGTAAGCAAAAATAAAAAAGGAAAACAATCCCTACTCCTATCTGAAGATGAGGGAAAGCAACAGGTACAACAAGGTATGAGGGCAATAAGTCTTGAGTTATGCAGGATGCTGTGGAAAGAAAAAATCCTTCTAAATTTTCATTACCAAACTTACTTAAGATAAACTGGAAGAACGGTAATTTCTTGGCAGGGAAATGAACCTCGTACAGTTAAGTCTGTGCTGCCAAAATCAAAAGATAAGAATGACCTTTGCTTTTAATGTATTTGTCTTTCCATATCCATTCACAGACAGTGAACCCAGGCTATTGGCACCACTGGTCTAACACTAAAAGTCAATTTGATTTAATCATACTTGCTGGCACTGCAAACTGCCTGACTATCACTCAATTAGAAAAGAGACATTAGCTCAGGTGGTGTCTAGAATCTAGGTGCTCCCTTGCCTTTGTAATGTACCCAGAATTCTACTTTAATTCAATGTTCTGTAATCATCTGCATTTAAATCAATCCAGGGTTGTCAAAAGCATATGGGATCAAATGAAAATGCGAAATTTAAAATACAAATAACCATTGAAGGTAGATTTTAACTGGTACTGCTGTATCATTAAAGCAAAGTTGATGGCATTTACAACAACATTAAAGCAAGTGTTATTAAGAGAAAATGAGATATTTGTCAATGAGTGTTTTTAGTGTCATTGAAGGTCTCAGAATTAACACACTTGCAATATTTTGACTAAAATGAGCACATTCAAAGGCTCTTTCTAGCACATTAACAACTTGTTAGACTTTGAGGGTGTATCAGACCTTCCTTCCTTAACTAGTAAAGGAAAATATCAAATTCCAGTAAGAATGGTACAAAACTGTGGAAGTGTATTATTTGCTGTTGCATGTACACTTTGCAGTAAAAGTACTCAGAATAGCAAGATCAGCCTTTTTGCCAGAAAGTATAAAACTTAATTTCCGTGGCCCCAAAAGGAAATATGAGCAAAATTCTGATATCCTCAGCCATTACTGAAGAATTTTTGATTATATTAATTACCCATTACCTTTTATAGGGCTATTTCTTCAGTGAGAATGCACCCGCTGAGATTAGAGCTCTGTCTCCAACATCGTAAAGTTAAAACAGGCTGCTATAGTGAATATCACAGGTGGGTATATGTTTATTGTGAGACCATTTTTTGAATATTCAATTGCAGGAGGAAACTTCTGAAAACCAATCTGAATTGTTTGCAGAGTCCTTAAAAATGCATTCCTCTGTCTCTTCTCTCCAAACACCAATAGTGTCCTGTACATATGGATATCTCAATACAGAAACACACACAGGAAAACCCACGTACTGCACACTGTGCCAGGAAGGACAGACAGATTTCCCCCTGCATGGACAGACATCTGGATTTTGCTCCCAAATACTGGTGCATCAGAGGCATGCTTCCTAGACCCTCCTGTTTTCTCTTCTACTGCCTCCCCTCTGCCTCCCAGTCTAAATCTTTGTGTTTCGCACCACTTTAATATAATGCTTCTGGACAGAGCTGCCTCAAAAAGATGACATTTCTGCAGTGCACTGCAGGAGGATTTTCTTACCACAGAAAAGTAGGTTTTAAAATTAATGCCTGCTTCTGGCTGCTCACCTTTTGGTGCTCCTAATAAAACCTCATGTTATACCCAGACTACTTCCCTGCTAAACCTTACAAATGGAACCGTGATGATGTCAGGGAAAGGCTCACAAGCACACGCAAGGTTTGGGGTACAGCTGTGGCAGCCTGGTCTAGAGCAGAGCACAAGGTTATGGCCATGTAGTACCACATGAAAGGCCCACATCACCCGACATCTTGTCTTCAAAAGCATCCAGAAAGGATGACAGAGGAGGAACACAGTGACAAAGCAATTGCATATGCCTCAGGACCATGGCTTAGCATGTGTACCTATGTAGGCCAAAGCAGACAGGCTCAGTGTATGAACCAAAGAACAAAAGCCAAAGTAGTTCTAGGGCAGATAACACATAACAGCAACAGCACATACGCCCAGGCAAATACACCAAGCTTAAAAGATCTGCATCTTCTAGGCTACTGTTGGTGTACATCTGTACAATTCAGAGCACAGCAAGAGAAACAAACTGTGATCTTATTTGGGGTCTTGCATCTATCTCCATGATTCTAACCAAGATATACACCCCTAACCATTGTATACATTGGTCTGAATAAAAAGCCCTCCTTCTTCTGTGCTGAAAAGTGTGAAGAGGAACTACAGGTTTCTTTCCCATATGGTTTGCACTCATGCTAAGTTATATTTACAGGTTCTAAGCGGCTTGTGCAAAGTAGACAGGGCTGGCATCCTCATTTACTGAAGTCAACATGTGATGAGATACAGAGTGGCTATGAGAGTGCCCTTCTAATTGGCTTACAGACAGGGTGAGAGAAAAGAAAAATGCATGAAGACTCAGGTAATAAGAACAAATCAAGTTACAAAAGACTGTGATATACATACAATTGTGCTAAAATTCACATTGAGCAGGCTCTACCCTGCCACTGAGAGTGCCATCCCTTTTAGCTGAGGAGCATTCGGCTCTGTGGCTTATTGCTCAATTATAAAGTTAATCAAAGAATTAATTGAGCTTGGTCAGCTTGGTCTTTCAAGCCTTTTCTTATGAATTAACTTTTATTAATGCTAACAGAGGACATGAGGAGGGCTACAAAGGGCAAGGAGATGATAAGCCTAGTATGTGGGAGGAATGATAGCTGTATGGCATATTTGTGAAGACAGAATGGGTCTTTTTTAGCCCTATAGCCCTTTGAAAGCCCTAAAACCTGCATGGCACTAGAAATCTTTTTTGCAGTGTTTTGCCTTCTCTACATTTTTTTAACTGTGCTTCTAGCTTTTCTAGCCTGTTTGCTACAAACCAGTGCCCCAGTTGTCTGTAACTGAAACTGAAGACTATTCCACTTTTCTTAAAACATAATGATCTCAAGGAGAAAACGTAGGTATCCATGTGATATTAAAACTCTGCATATATAATAGCATTTACATAAAGAAAAAATATGACAGAAAGGGCCCAGCAATAATAAAGGCTATGCAGAAGAAGGATGATTTATTAAAGATACTGTTAAAAGTGAACTTGCATTATTGGATGTGTACTTTGAAATTAAGACACATAGTTAAATTATGTGGAAAAACAGCAGTGAGTTACAGTTCCTGACACTTTCATGCTATTTTTTTCTCTGAGACTAATATGGAGGAAAAAATATTGTTCTAAACTTCAGAGCAATTAGAATATTTTATCTTTAAAAATTGTTTTGGAGAGCACAAATACTGCAAATAGTTCAAACTAAGCAAGCTAAGCAGAATTTCATGTTTTCTAAAATGTAAATATAAGAAAGCATTCTTTTTCCTTTCTGATGGTCATTCTGTGCTACAATTGCCTTCCTTTTGGCTGTCTAAATAATATTGTCTCGATGAAAAGGAAAGTGCTCATGGGAACTCCATGAAGGAAACTCTTTGAATCCTGGTACAGCAGCCAGGAAAGGGATAATATAAAAATTGAAGGTGCTCCCTGGTTATATGATTTTTGCTCATCTCTGGTGTGAAGTACACTGGGAAGTGCAGGGCTAGTGTAAAGTTCAGAGTCAGGTGTTTGGGTGCACATTCACTTCTGAAGGCTGATGCAAAATTGGTCACTTCAATGACCCCAGTTCCCCCTTCCCAGGGGACAAGAGCATAGTTTCCCACATAAGACAACTTGGGGAGACCTTGACTGAAGTTCAGAGGACAGTTCTTGACAGCATTTTGCAAAAATATAAACTCAAAGAGCACGGGTATAGAATGATCAAAGAAATGACAAGTTTGTCTCTCGAGAGTGAACTAAGAGTGTTTGTCTTACTTAGCTTAGCAAAGTAGAGGACGAGAGAGATGTGATTGAGCTCTATAAATACACTGGGTTAAGCATCAGGGAGCCAGAAGAGCAATTTAAGCTAAAGAACAATGTTGGCATGAGAACAAATGAGCATGAATAAATTTTGACTGGAAAGCTGAGGATAATTTCTAGCTATTCGACAAGTGATTTCCTGGAACAACCTTCTAGCAGGAGAAGAAAAAAGCAAAAACAACCAAACAAAGCCACAAAAAGCAAACATCAAGGAGATTTAAGGTAGAAGCTCATGCATGCCTGACTGAGATGAGACAGCATGGCCATCTGTGATAGCAGCAGACAGAATTTAAGTGATCCTTTCCTGCCCTACTTTTCCATGTTCATTTTCTTGGTGGGATTATCATTTACAGAAACTACTCCACTTTGCAGTCTGGCATGTTATTGATGCTTTCAAAGAAACGTAAAGATATTGTAGGAGTGCAAATGCTTGCCTTGGTGATACAAAGCTTCTGAATTTTGGGCAAAATCACACTCTTCTGCGTTGTGTGAGACTACGCCTATCACAACCTACATGATTACACTTAAATTTAAATCTTCACGTGGTACAAACCAGTGATCCTAAGATACTAGTGTCATGAACAGAAATATACAGCAGAAGGGACGGGCTTTTATTCTTTAATTAACTCATACAACTCTTCAGCCATATCATACATCAAGACTGGCCATAAAAACGGCAATTTTATAGTGTGTAAAAAAACCAAAAAAAATGATTCACAGAAATTTAAGATTGTATATGCTTTTCCGAGTTCAACAGATTCCAAACAGATATGTTACTGTGACCCATAAAACTACTTCAATAATTTATTTATTGTAAGTTTGGGTGACACCACAGATTTATGGTTTTGTAAAATGAAAAGGTGCATCAGTTCATCATATTCGTGGATTATTTTTGGCCAGGTGCGTGATGCTGGTGTGTAGTGAGTGGCCATTGCAATTGCTTGATGTCCATTAGTTTGTCTACATATTATTAGAACATGAAATGAGTGGATGAACACCAGAATAATCTAGACAATTTAAAGTAAACCTTATTAGAACATTTCTCACCTAAACTTTTTACTCTGAAAACTTGAAAAACAAGATTTAAATGTAATGTAAATGTGACCAATTTAAAACAAAACAAAAAAAAAAAAAAAAAAAAAAAAGAGATAAAAAGGAAGATGGGAATAAGAATTTAAATGCTGTAATCTCTGAAAAGAACCAGCAATCAAAGTCTAATATCCTCATTTTGTGCCAGATAATGAAACATTAAGCTGGAGATAATAAGATTTCTTTCCACTGGATAGTCTTCAGCATAGTTAAACCTGTGAACGAACAGCTGAAGTGTTTTATATAAGCAAAAGGTTATATGTCAAGGATTTTGAGGGGTGAAAAAAAAAAAAATACACCATCCCATTTATTACAAACTAGATAGAACTCACATCACTCATTCTCTGTTAAAATCATGCAATAATTGAATGTCTTTTAAGAAAGACAGCTTCACCCACTGCACGCTGATGGGGACTAGGGATGTAGTGGACACTTTTTACCAAGCTTCCCTAAGGAAACAAAGGCTAGGTAGCCGTGCTATATGTATGCCTACATCTACACCTTGATCCTCCCCAGTAAATGCAAAGATTTCCATCAAATTTGACAAAAAGGCAGAGATCTTATAGACAGTAAATTCCCAAAAGCTTTCACAGAACTGGGAAAGCTAATAAAGAAACATATATTAGCAGCCTCCCACTGATTGAACAGATGGGGACAAGTCACTCGCATCAGCCTCCGAAAAGCCAACACTGGCACAAAATATCATAGGAAACCAAGTTAAATTCATCCCACCACTGATGGAGCTGCCAGCTCTTTAACATGTCAGTGAGGTGCAGTAACACTGGCAAAATAATTATTGCCCGGACTGTCTATGGTACTGGTTTTCTGTGTCATTCACCTGAGGGGATTTATATTTAGAGTTACAAGGAGGGGATGAGTCCACCATGGCTGCTACAGAGCGGATAGAAAAAACAAGCTTTACACTGCAAAGAGAAGTGCAGAAGAGAAATATTTCATCTGGGATCTTACAAAACCCTATGGGACTGAGACAAGTACAACACAGTGAAACACAGCTTCCTCCTCCTTGAACTTCATGAGGAAATCCAAGAAAATAATCTTAGTATAAACTATAAAATGCAACATGGGAATTACATACATAGCCCTTGTGGATCAATCAAAATGTCCATGGAGTGAGTTTCTACCTTGACAGGAAGAGGCCCTCGCAGAAGAACATAGAGGAGGACATAGGCAGAGTACCCATTCCTCTGGGACATCGTCCCACCTTCTTTCAGTGTAGGGACTTGCTTCCAACAGGCCAGACGTGGGCCACTGCATGTAATAGCTACCAATGGGCCCCTCTCCGGTCAAAGCCTTTAATCCCTTTTTTTCCCCTGACCCTTCTTTTTGACAGATGTTTGCTGACTTTTGCAAAACCGGTATAGATGTTTTGCCAGTTTTCAAAAATGCATTTGAAACACAAATAATCAACGCTATAACACCATGCTCTATAACAGTAACCTGCTGTACAATGCATGAAAAAAGAACAATCTTTCACACTATTTTTCAAAGTGCATTAAATTGCTAAATCAATGATATGAGCAGTATTTTCTCATGGAATAGTATTTGAATGGATGTTCTCTTTTACACGCTTATGTATGCCTGTGTTCACTTTAACTATCTCGAATATTCACAGCACATCTCTGCTTCATCCCAAATTACAAAATTCCATCAAACTCCCTCCTTTGTCTGCATTTTTGAATGATTCCTTTTGTAGACAAATTGTGGAGAAGCAGACTTGGTCGTACAACCAACATCAAAGTCAGGGACAATAGAAGCTAGGAGGATTTTTATTTTCTAAAAAAAGATGAAGATTGTACAAGTTAGATGGGGAGGCATCACAGAGTTAATTTGCCAAACCACTGTAACATACAAGATCAGACATGGAGTGTGACAGCACTGAATGCAACCTTTTCATTAGGACATGGGATGCCAACATAAGTAACAACATATCACGGACAAATAATATGCTATTCATAGATTGCTGTGTGGATTAACATAAAAGGCAGGGTTTTTTTCTTTTTCTTCTTTTTCTTTTCTTTTTTCTTTTCCTTTTCCTTCTCTTTCTCTTTTTCTTCTGCTGATAAGCAGAATCTCACAGAAGCAATATTCCTTAACACATTAGCAAAATTGCTGTAGAAAATATGGACAGAGAATGTGAATTTACAGTTGTAGCTCAACAACCTTTCCAGCAAAGGTGAATCCAGATTCTCTTGGGAGGATGTTTAGTCTTTGCAAAACAACGAATATGTTAGGGTTTTTCTTCTCTTTCTAAAATAAACCACAGTAATTCACAAAGAACGTGGCAGATGGTTGCTTCCTAATCTGCACATGAAATGTCTTCCAATTACAGAATTTGTTGCTTAATATCTCAAAGTCCATATTAATTATACACACTAACACAGGGGCAGTTCTAAAAATGACTGGATCTTGTGAGGCTGAATAGTCTTCAGTGTGGAGTTTAATTGTTGTTTTTCATAAAACAGGTGAAAAGCTCAGACAAAGAAATTTTGCCAGATGGCAATTGATAACACAACATGTTGTGCTGCTTTTTCTGCTGCAAACTGGAGGAAAAGCAGTCCGCCAAATCTCCTGCGGGTTTGAGGATTTGGGATTTTTTTTTTAAGTGTGGGATAAAATTCATGCTTGCTTTTGAGGTGACAACAAGGTCTACTAAGTACCTTGTGAGACTTCAAAATAAGCTATAGGCAGTATTTGAATGCCATACAGGCCCTGTTCTGATCTCCTGCCAGGGTTCAATACTCAATAGCTTGCTATCAGTCACTGAACTGCAAGAAAATATATTTTTGAGACACATTAAGGAATCAGATTAATTACACACTCATACCCTTGTGAAGCTGCAAACCTGCAATAGAGAAACCAGCTATTTTATGATGCTGAAAGGAAGAAAAATACCATGGCAACGTTCCTGTGCTGTTTAATCACATTTACTGAAATTTTATTAGGTGCTTTTAAAGTAAAATGGCAGGAAATAATCTATTTAAAAATATGTGCTTTTAAATACAAAGGCCTTGAATTTGACTATAAAAAGGAAAATCTCTAACTTAGTGGAACCAGTATGATTAAAAATAATTACATTTGTAAAATGAAGATTTGGAGAAAAAAAATGATTAATGTGCTTAGTAATAACATCCATCTAATTTGTATAATGAGCATTTTCATTTAAAGCCATGTTTCCATTAAAAATAGGGGGAGATCAAAAAGAAATAACTCAGAGTCATTAGCATTATCTACTCATATTTACATCAGTATCCTAATTCTGAGTATGACATGGTTTTATGGCTCTGTTTGCCATTCAGTCTTTACAAAAACCCAAGAATGACAACTTCTAATTAAATTTTTTAATTTATAAACTCACACACATGCCATGAAACATTAATTGTGGCAAATCAAAAGAAATACTAGACATTTAAATAGATTGCTTGCCATGTCAGCAAAAGCACAGAAGTTAGCAATCTATATGGATATAAATTAATATTCATTAGAGCTCGATTAACTTTCCCTGATAGCAACCTTGGAAAATATTATTTTGCCTTTCTGTGTATGGTTATAACTTTAGATTGTCAGTTTATTTTTGCTCCATCCCAGATTGCCCCCTCTATTTTTTCTACAAAGGGCTTGGTCATTATTTTCATTGTAAGTAGTGGATGATACTTGGTCATGAACCAAACACGATAGCTCTTTGTGTTAGCCTCCTAACAGGTTTCAAAATGAGAAGTCATTTAATCTAAAGAAACAGATGTTGCTTAGAGCATGCCTTAAAACACCTGCAGTGTGTGAGATCTGCTGTCTCAAAGTCCACTCTGCTCCCATGTCATGGCAGGAGCATCTCTCCCTCTCCAGGACTCCACCCCTTGGGTACTAGGAGCAGGAAGGCGTGGCCTGGCGAACGGCTGGGCTAGCAAAATGAGCCCTGTTGCAGGAGAGAAGACCCTGGCTGGTGCCACCCTAGGAAATGTGTTGCTACAATCTGGGGAATGTTTGCATGTCCCTGTAAGGTGGCTGATACTACCTCCTTCTCATGCGCCTGCGCTGAGGTCCCGTAATCTCAGTGCTCTTTCTCTCACACTAAAGACGAGTCCTGACTGTGACTCAAAGATGGATAACAAACTCTCTCCTAGAGAAGGCATTTCATTGTCTTTGGTCCTCTTTCAAATTATCATGTGTCCACCAGCTTTGTAAGTGACCTGAAAACATGGTACTTTGCCAAGACACAAACACATGCACTAAGATGACATTTGAAGGTTCACAGTACCCAGAAGGCCCTAAGGGTCCCATAGGTCTAGGGTAGACAACAGCCAGCACAGACACTGCAGAGGGGCTCAGAGCTTCCTTGCTTTTCCTGATGAATCCTGAGATGTGCCGCACATGGCACACCAGTCTCAGAAACATAGCACCATACTTCACCTGAGAGCTTATTCATGCTTTACAGACACCCTGTAACTGTATCTCACCCTTCTTGCTGCAAATAGAGTAAGAAGTATCTGAAGTTTTCCAGTAAAGCAGCCACTTAACTCATTGAAGTTTGCCCTCATGAAGTCTTAGTCCTTTATTAGTTCCCATGAGCTGTTCAAGTGAATAATTAACAACATCCACTACAAACTCCAAATTTATCCAAGTCTGGTTGGCAGAGAGGGAGGATGATCCAGAGAACAAGCATAGGTAAGATGTAGCTCTAACTTTCACATTCCCTCCTATTCCCTATAACTTAACTATTCCTATAAGTGTGTCTGATCTAGTTTATTGCATTTCAGGTCAAATTCAAGAGAAGTTCCACAGAAAAACTGAACCTCATTTATATTACTTCTCTAATGCAGTGGTTAGAACAACTTCATTTCCATGCACTGCTAAGGGTTTTGCAAGCAAAATATGTTTTCCATTTGATGTCTAAATGAACAGAGATTAAAAAAAACCAAACAGTTCATGTTCAATCCAAACTACTGTAAGGCACCAAAAATGAGACTTCTGTTCTCAATTCTTATTTTGCAAGGAGAATTCAACAGGAATTTAAGAAAATAAAAGGTAATTCCCAGAAACTTTCTCTAAGTGTGTCATGTTCTGTTTTCAAAATGTTTAATAACACTTTCAAGCTTACAGATTTATTAAACAAGACAAGGACATTGAATTTCACCGGCGTCTTTAGCCTTGTCTATGCCAGAAAAGTTTAAGTGGTTTTTATGTTGGCTGACTGAGCTGGTTCTAACAGTCTGTGCTCCCAGCACTGAAAGGCTGTACAAGAGAGTTGCAAAAACATAATCTGATAGTTTATGTGTTAGATGCCCAAGGTCAAGGGTGCAAATCCCTTAGCCTGAGTGGTGCATCAATGGAAAATTAATGGGGCTGTTAAATGTTAAGAGAAGCTTTGGTCACATTATTGTGCTCAGTACCAGGGCACAGGGCTGAAATGCTATGGAAGGCAAAGCGGGTGTTCTAATGTGCCCTCCTGGCCTTAAAATTTATGAAAACGAATAAAGTCTGAACTTAAACTCTCATTTTGTTATAAAAGTGCCTTCTCCAGTTTGAATCAGGTTGTGTGGAAATACTGCTAAACTTATCTGAAATGAGAAGGCCCCAATTTCAGCTCTGCAATGTTTTAACCATATCATACTGAGGCAAATTTAAGAAATTTCTCAGACAGACAAACCAGTTAAATCTTTCCATTAAAGAGTAGCCCTTCACTGTTCAGGGTCTCTTTAGCAGGGATCTGCCCCAGCTGTATGCGATCCAGTTTAACCAGCTGAGTATTTTGATAGGTGAGCTGGAGTGCTCCTCACTACAGTCCTATGAATTGTTACCGTCTGCTGTCATCCCTGGGGTTGTGCCACAGCCCTCCCACTTCCCGTGGGAGGATGACACGTGGTGATCCTTGTGACAAGGACATTTTCTCTGGCAAAAGTGTGAGGAGCAGCATCTCCAGCCACCAGGAGCCTGTGAGACCCTGCAGGGTGGAGGGGGCAGATCCTCTTCTGATGGCAAAGCTGATGGTACAAAAGTGCCCTCTCCTTGCTGCCAACCTCCACTCCTTCATCCAGAAGGCACTGCATTTAACTCATACTGTTTCTGTGAGCCTTTTTATAGAATAACCTTGCAAGGAGCTCTCCTGCCTCATCTGAGGGACAATAATCTGCCACGGCTGAGGTGAAGGAATTTCTTCCACCAGTTCTGTTGCCACATAGACTATATCCTTCACGTGCACAGCAAGATAAACAGGGGTGCTTGTTTCAGCATACCCACCAAAGTTTCTTCTCCTTTTCTATCCACTATCCTTTCACAAGGAGAGAGGAAAAAACCCAGCCCCCACAAATCTTAGCTTCTTCTGCTGTTTGCAAGTATAGTTCCCTTTAAGAAAAAAAGGTCAGCCAGGAGAGGAAACTAGACTGTCATTTCTAAGGTAGAGACAAGGAAGAACCTGTCATGGCTATTATTCAACTAATCAGGGATAACATCAACGACCTCATTCTGTCAGAAAATATGTACAACAATGACCTCTTCTTTTATCAGTAGCAATGGGATATGACAGCACAGACATCATTTCTGTGTAGATAAGAAAGCATCCCCCCACCATTCCCCTGAATAGTGATGCATGCCCGTAGCTTTTTCTAATGTCTCCCATTTCTCATGTCTGGCATATTTTGAGTCTGATATTAATATTTTATTTGAATATCCTTGTAATAATTTACAGACATAGCTCACTAATGAGAATTAATTTTTGGTGGTGGGATATGGTATTAATTTGGGGAGTGCTTGCAGCCTCATTTACTTAGGAAAGGACAGATGGCAAGTGTGGCCTCGCTGCAGCTTGGCTGGGAAACCTGCACACAAGGTAAACCACCCTGTTGTACAAACTCCTCACATAATTGGTAGTGGCTTAAAGCTTTATTATACTGGTTCAGAGTCCATGACCTGCATTTCCAAAGTGATTAATAAATTTTAAGCCATTTTAATAAATTTGCAAGGACCACTGTAATTTTACAGATTTATGCTCTGCTTAAAGTCAGGCTGAAGATCAATACCAAATAATCTCTGCACTGACCCTGTAATTCCTGACTGAGCACTAGCAGTTGCTTTAGAGTGATGTCACATGAGGAGTTGGATCATTCACTCCAACTTGAGGTTAGTTGTTCCTTCCATTTTACTTATAGACTCATTTTGGCCAGTTTCATTTTCCAGCCAATTATTTTCATGATGCCTTTTTTCTAGAGATTTCTGGTATCAAAAATCACTACTGCACTTCTGCCTAATTCTAAGGTCTTTTTGCAGTTCCTGTTTGTGAGAAACTGAGTGGCAAAGATGTCATGTGAAATCAAAGCCCAGAGTTTGGAAAAATGAACTCCATGTGCCTCTTTTTAAAAAAAAAATCTTTAGTGGAGAGTTTTTAAATTGAATTCCTTAATGCCATTCTCATTAAGAAGTTTTTCCTGCCAAATGCTGTTTGGTTATGCCTTCAAACTGTCTGCATTAAAGACGAGTAACTCTTCTGCAAGGTATTTACATGTTCTCTTGTCACTGCCACGCACAGCAATTCTCTAAACTGTGAAAGAAAGAAAGAGGGAAAACTTGGAGAGTGAATTCACAAATTGGGCCTCTGTACTCACTGCAAATGACCATGTGATATTGCAGGACAAATGCTTTCAGCACATGGATCAGTAAAGCATCCCTGTGAGCCTGTTATAATGATTTGGCACAGGTAGGTTTTTGCAGAAGTCATCAGTTCACATCCTGTTGACTATTTCTCTTGAGATGCTCAACTCCTTTCCTGAGACACCATTTTATGAGACACTCAACACCATCAAGGCAGTGGGAACTATAATGTGCATTCCTAGATGCATAATCTTGTGTTGACTATGCTAAAGAGGTAATTCAAATCAAGAAATAGCACCACACAATCTCACTTGCCCCATACAACTTGATTGTCCCCGTTGCTATTTTTCAGTCTATTATTTCTATTATTGTTAATTTTCTTTTTTTTTTTCCCAAGCAAAGGCCAGTTTCTTCCAGACCACAGGAACAGATAATATAGACTAATCAGTCCAAGCAGGTTCCTGGGAGACTCATGCGACCATTGCATTGCTGACTCCCTGTTTACTAATGCTTTTGGATAACTATCAGAATACACTCTTTCAATTGGTTCAGTAACAGAGATGTGAGGTGAATGGGATGAATGTCAGCATTTTGCAGAAATCTACAGACATGCTGACATCAGGTATAACCATGTTCAAGATCACTGTCAAGGTCAGAGTCACACTTCTTCCTAATGCTAACAGTAAATTTTAGCCCAAAATTCAAAGCTCTATGAAGTGGGAGAGCCTAGGTCACACTGAGCTGGATATGACCAAACAAGGAACAACTCCGGCACACTGTACTTTGAACTACAATCCTGTTCAAGCCAACAGTGTAAACCTCTCACCTCTGTGCCTGGCAAGATCATGGAGCAGATCCTCCTGAAGACTCTGCTAAAGAATATGGAAAATGTAGATGAGGTGATTGGAGGTAACCAACATGGCTTCACCAAGGGCAAAACGTGCCTGACAAATGCGGTGGCCTTTTATGATGGAGTACCAGCATTAGTGGATAAGAGAAGAGCAACCAACGTCATCTACCTGGAACCGTGCAAAGTGTTCAACACTGTCCCACATGACATGCTGGTCATTAAACTAGAAAAACATGGATTTGATGGATGGACCAATCGGTGGATAGGGAATTGGCTGGATGGTTGCACTCAGAGAGTTGTGGTCAATGGCTTAGTGTCCACATGGAGACTGGTGATGAGTGGCGTTCCTCAGGGATCGATAATGGGACCAGTACTGTTCAACACCTTTGTTGGCGACATGGACAGTGGGATGGAGTGCACCCTCAGCAAGTTTGTGGATGACACCAAGTTGTGTGGCATGGTCGACACTCTGGAGGGAAGGGATGCCATCCAGAGGGACCTTGACAGGCTGGAGAGGTGGGCCCATGCCAACCTCATGAAGTTCAACAAGGCCAAGTGCAAGGTCCTGCACCGGGGTCAAGGCAATCCCAAGGACAAACACAGGCTGTGCAAAGACTGCATAGAGAGTAGCTCTGAGGAGAAAGACGTGAGGGTGTCATTTTAACATGAGCTGGCAGTGTGCGCTTGCAGCCCAGAAGGCAAACAGTATCCTGGGCTCCATCAAAGGAAGTGTGGCCAGCAGGTCGAAGGAAGTGATTCCTCCCCTCTGCTCTCATGAGACCCCACCTGGAGGTGCATCCAGTTCTGGGGCCCCCAGCACAAGAAGGACATGGACCTGTTGGAGCCAGTGCAGAGGAGGACCATGAAGATGATCAGAGGGCTGGAGCACCTCTCCTATGAAGAGGGTCTGAGTTGGGGTTGTTCAGCTGGTAGAAGAGAAGGCTCTGGCAAGGCCTTACAGTGGCCTTCCAGTACCTGAAGGAGGGCTGCAAGAAAGATGGAGAAGGACTTTTTAAAAGGGCATGTAGTGATAGGATGAGGGGTAATGGCTTTAAATTGGAAGAGGGGAGATTTAGACTAGACATTAGGAAGAAATTCTTTACTGTGAGGGTGGTGAGACACTGGCACAGGTTGCCCAGGGAAGTTGTGGATGCCCCATCCCTGGAAGTGTTTAAGGCCAGGTTGGATGGGGTTTTGAGCAACTTGGTTCTAGTGGGAGGTGTCCCTGCCCATGGCAGGGGGGTTGGAACTAGTTGACCTTTGAGGTCCCTTCCAACCCAATCCATTCTATGATTCATCAGTCTTTGCAATATGCTCTGTTGAATATGCACAGACTTAGTGTAAACAAACTCCCTCTCCATGAAAGAACAAGTGGTAGATAGAGAGCTGGACTGACACACAGAAAGCAAGCTGTCTGGAGGGTACATTTGTACATATGTTATTAATTTTACTACTACCCTTTAAAATTGAGTAGATTTGGAATACCAGCTATGTACCACCTCAAGCCATATGGAGTAAATTCTGAAGAAATGAATAAAAAATGCAGTTAATTTTTCCATGGGTTAAAGCTAGATTTTACTTGCTATACAGATTCCCAAGGAGACTCATTTAAGAGAACTAATGAAACATTAATGCCTGCAAAAGATTTTTAAGAGTTGTACTTTAGGACTTATTTGGCTTTGATGAAAGGTTTGACTGCTTGGTAACCCCAGAGCCTGCAGTTATAGTACAATATTTATAAATGGAAGAGACATTTACAGCCTCATAAAAGCTTCTGTTTATTATTATCAAATTGCAGTGTTGCACTGGAACATTAATATGTAGCTTAACCTGTTTCTTGTAGCTTTGCTATGTGAACAGATTAAGTAGCTGAGCAGGCATAATGGCAGAAAACTAGCAAATGTCAACTGACAGGGATAACCACTGACAATGAAAGAGGACAATTCCAAACACTCTACCAAACCTGTAGCCTGCCTTTCACTCTTGAGATATCCAGCTCAAGACCATGGACAGGTTGCAACTCCAGTACAATGTTCCTGTGAACAAGAAATTGGTTTACAGTGACTGAATCCTCTGAGGCTTCAGGACACAGCATGGATCACAAATCTCACTCAAACAGATCTGATCAGAGTACTGGAGAGTAATTGGGCCAATACATTCCCCTGGACATCATCTTTCTTAGTAGATGTTTATCCATTTCTCCCTTGGCCCCAGCACTGACTTGTTCTGGTACCCTGCTCTGCTTCTGCTCTGCCTTCCAGTCTGTACCACTACAGGGACTGAATAAACCTATAAGAAAAGACATCTTATCTAATTGGGTAGACTCATATCTGGATCTTAAAATGGATAAGGTTTGGTGTGGGAGCTGGGCAATGAACTGTCTTGGATGTCTTTGAAAATTTCCAATGTTCAGGTAAGTTTTGGCTAGGAGTCCAATGCCTTGGAAATGCAGCAACCAACACGACAAGACAAGGGAAGGTAAATGTGCCTGTGAAAACTTTTGTTTCCGCTGTTCCACCTGATTAAGTAACACATTTGACATAGAGCAGCATTCTCTGCTGCTCTGTACAGCTGCTGGTAAATCAGAAATAGCGTGGTACTTTATTTTCCTCTCTGATGGATGTATACCCATGGCAGTCTCTGAACAAATGTATTTCAATTTAAAACATTATGAGTTCATAAAGGAATGCAGAACTGACATTGATGCTTTTATTGTCAAATCAGCTCAGCATATTACCTCTCTCCTTCAAGGAATGTCTTCAGCAAATAGACAGTGCAATGTGATGTGAAGGTTAATGAGTGTAGTCCTTGTCTGGCTAAAACTGGCAGAAGAGTGCTATGGTAGCTGCTTTTGCCTTTGAGATCCCCAAGGTAGCTTGTGCATTGTAGTTCTGTGCCCTGCTTGTGGCCCAAGCTCCTACTGTGAACTACATCTTCCCTAAAGCACCATGGCTATGTTGGTGGCAGGTTGTGCTGTACAGTTTGGTTATATTTATTTTAGCATAGTGTCTCTTAGGAAATATCCATACTTCAGGAGAACCTGTCCAGATGAGATGGAAATGGCTGGAAATACAGGTTAGCAGAAGAATGCTCACCTTAACCTCCTCCTGAATTAGTTTGGAATGAAACTCTATAGATCCCTACAATTTCAAATATTGAAAGTGACCCTAAATGGACTTTTCAGCTTTTCCACTGGAAATAAAATGCCTTTAACAAACTAGCAGGAATCATATGTTCTGCTGAAATATCTTTTGGATGTCAGTTCCTGGCCAGTTCTATGAATTTCTATCAAACCAGTCTTCCTAAATCACGTAACTATTTTGGAAAGCCTCGTTTTGTTGGGGTTTGTTGTTTGTTTTTGGGTTTTTTTGTTTTGTTTTGTTTGGTTGGTTTTTTTCTTTCTACTCACTGAGAATGAAAACCTGCTGTTCCATATTTCAGTCACCTTTTTTTGCCACAACACGCTAGGCAAAATATCAGTGAGACACTATGAAGGTCCTCAAGGACTTTTCAGCCTATGCATCTCAAGGCCTTTAATACAGCTAGTGCACATGCTGTAGGGGGGCTTTATGTTTCATGTTAGAAACTCTAGATTACAAGAAGCAGCGAGTCCTACAGACTAGAGGTGCAATACATATATACCCACAAGGAGTACTTCTGCACTGTAACGAGCTGCGCAAGGTAATTGTAGAAAGTTGTATGCCTCAAGCTCTTCCACAGGCTCATGGCAAGAAAATAATGAACTGAGGAAGTAATTTAAAAAAATATGAACTCAGCTGAAATATTCACTTTTCTTTATGGAAGGGCAAAGGTTCTAGAACACCATGAATACATATGAATATATAAAGCTGAGTGCTGAGCTGCCTATTCTAATGTGGGTTAAACCTAGCTAAAACAGAAGGGCTTAATCACTGATCTTCATTCACAGTAGAGAAGACAGTAATCCTCAAGTCATGTTCGTGCACAAATACGACTGGACCTAGTCAGGAATCTACAGAAGCATCTCTACTGCCACACACCACCAGGTCCCACCATGGATGTGAATGATCAGAATGAGTTCTCAGATTTGTAGGACAACAGGAAAAAAGGTCAGAAGAAATTCCCAGTAACTGTCTAGCCATCTTCCTTCCCATCCATCTTACAATCTTCCTTAACTATGAAATGTTTGTCTCATCCTTGTCTTCATGTTTAAGGCTTAGTATCTTTTCTTCCCTTCCTCATAAATCTACAGACTTAATATGAGCCGTTTGGAAAAAAAAACAAAAACAAAAACAAAACATTATTTTGGCAATGGTAATGGAGACATATAAATCTTAACTGCTTTTTCAATTTGTGTGATTGCATCCTTTTAGACTTGCTCCCTGCTGACACCAGCATGGTGGGTGCAAATTTAAAATTGGTTCTTAATTTGAAGACCTTTGAATTTTGATACACTAGACTTACATTTTCAAACTTCATGACATTTATACCAAGGCACCAGTGTTATTTGTGTTTATTTTTCATTATTGGTAAAGGAGCCTTCAATATATTGTGTCACAATTAATTTGAACACAAGTCCCTGAAACAAAAGAAAAGCAAGGCAAATGCTTCTAACTCTTGAGTTTTAGTACTAAGCAGCTTTTCGCAATGGAAACATCCTACCTTTTCTACAATTTACTTGAGAATTTTAGGAAGATGGAGATGAAGCTCCTTGTCCATTTAAAAACTTCTCTGATCATCTCAAACCCCAAAAGAAGTAGGTTCTGATTAAGTTGTTTCCCAGTGGTCAAAATACTATAAAGCAAAGGTTTTACTAATGTCACACTGTCACCCCATTTCAATGCTGATATGACACTTTGCTCAAAACAGTTTGCAATGAAGACTGAACACATTAAACTTTACTTGTAGCTGTAAGTACAGTTTCCATGACCTAAATGTGCACACAAGGGTGCCCAGAGATGCTGCTTCCAGTTCCAGTGGTTAATTTGTTGCCAGCTCACTTATGTGTACTAAACTGCTGTCTCGGGCATAGATACATTTGCCAGCTGTATTGACTCTAATTGCATGCTGCAGCTTCCCCTCCCTTGGCAGCTCTGGGGATGCCTTCCCTGCTGGAAAACAGTTGTCTCCACAGCACAGATATACCATCCTTGCAGAATGCAGAAACCATCCCTGCTCTGGCAATTCTGGGTGAGGAAACAACAGCCCTTGGTGCTTGCCTCCTCCTGGGAATAGCTGCTACAGGCAGTCATCAGTATCCTAGACTGTGTGACAGTAGTAGAGACACAAAGGTGTCACGCCTGGCAGGTAGCTCCATCCCTGTGCTCATTTCAATAGCATTTTCTGCCACCAGCCTTGTGCCATTTAAGTTGGCCCTGGCAAGCTGTACACACAGCACAGGAGAAAGCTTTGCTAGCAGCAGCGTAAGCTGAGGACATGTCTGGGCCTTGGAGAGAGAGAACAGAGATGAAAATATGATGGGACAGTAATAGCCTCCACCCCACAAATTCCTTCAGCAGAAGCTAGCAAACAATTACTGCAATTTATAGTTGCCAGCCTCAAACATAATTAATGTGCAGTCGCAGCCAGATGACCATCTTAAGGGAAAACATGGTCTACTTAGCTCACTTACCCATAGTAAAAAGGACTTTATTTTTAGGGATCACTTCTAATGGTAGACAGTTTCTTGGGGGCCATCAGGACTTAAGCAGATGTGTGAGCAGATGGCAGGACAATAATGCTCTTTTGGATGATTGACTAATACCTTTTGCCAAATGCCAGTGGTAATAAAGATATTTTGCCCATCTTAGATTAAGCAACAAGGAATTTTCATCCCAAGAGGTGACAGGAGCTGAATTTTACTTTTTTTTGCATGTGTGTAAGCACCAAGAAGTATCCATGAACTGTACTCAACAATGATTTTGCCTTCTTTTCCTTCATTTAAGAAACTGTAGTTCTCTATATATTTTGAAAAGGTAATAAACATATTTAATAATTTTTTTCATGTCTCGACTCTGTTGAAAGCAAGATGACATATACCAGAGCAAGGGAGTAAAATCTGTCTGGAAGAAGGGAAAATTTATGGATGCAATTTTGCAGAGATGTCCCTCTGATGCAGTAAACTGCAAGAATGAAGCACGAAGAGTTTATTAAAGCCATAAGAATCCTAAAATGAGATTACAGCCCTTATACTCAGCAACGCTTCAGATTTGATAACACGTCTCCCACCCACCCCGTCCCCCTGCCAGCTCTCCTGGAAAGATAGAGAGAGGAAAAAAATCCACAGAAGATTGATTTTCATTTCACATGTAGCACTCACTAATTTTCAAGGCATCAGCTCACGCAGATCAAAGTGGCAGAAGATGCTGACATCAGCTTTCATATCTGAGAGTTTATCACTCCCTGATGATAAAATTGCAGGATTATCAAAGAGTGCATCTGCAAGTCTATAGCTATTGTAAAAAGCATTGTGACATATAAATGCACGATGTGATACCATTACTGTATCATCTTTACTGGAACACTTAGCAACACATTTTCAGTGTCACCAAATGACAGTCATGTCTTAGATTTTATTTTTCAGTTTTTTAGCCTTGGAAATTATAATTTGGGGGTAGCACACTTTTTCCTTTGTCCTGGTTGCCCCCAGCTCTGACATGATCATCTGCAACGAAAAACGTGCCAGCATGGCCAAGAACGGTATCTTTCACCTTGTTCAGACCTTCTGATAGAGTATCGTTGTGACAGCAAATGATCCCTTAAAACCACCATTAGCAGTGCTTATTTTATAATTTCAGGTTGCTTTTCTTTACACTTGGTTTCCTCCTACACGGAACCTCAGGAGTAAGAGACATGGTATTCCCTGACTTTACACAAACTATGCCCTCTTGTTTGCTTGTTTTGTTAGCAGGGAGACAAGTCAAGGAGAACACCATATCTTTCTTTAATCTTCTTCTTTAATGCAGAGGACTGATACAGTCCTAAAAGCTCTTAGGGCATTAAATAAATGGGAAAACAATTTCCCAGCAACCATGGAGTATAGCATCCCTGGTACTTGTTTTTTGACAGCAGAGAGGGGGGTTGCAAGTTATGCAGCGGTAACAGTTACATTTGCAGCAACTTGTCTTCCCTTTTCTATGTCCTACCATTCAACAATGCAGGCTTAGGGATGAGCTCACAACAGGAATACAAGGGAAGGGCTATCTAAAGAAGCTTGGACATTTAACTAGACATTTCAATAAGAGTCTGGTTGTTTGTACTGCTCTGAGTAAGTTTTAGAAAAAACAAACCTGTAACATTTCTCCCCATTCTTAGAATCATATAGGAGGGCAGATCTATCCTTTCTTGATAATTGTGGTACCATCAAAATGTACCTTACCCAAAGTCTTACCCTTGTGAAAGTAAGGGTAGAAAGTACACTTGTGGCACACATTGTGTAGGTTTACTTCTCACCGACTACTGGGGCAGGGGGGTATGGGGAAGGCTGTGCTCTTGTTTATCACAAAGCCAAATCAATCCAGAAATTTTCAGTAAGAAATACTGCATAAATTAAACTTCAAAATGCAGTACCAACATCAAGCTGTTCTGAAGCTGTTAGTTCATAGTCCTCACCCTCAATGAATCATGTGCAAGCAGTCCCAATGAATTTAATTTTTATGGCTCTAGCCTTGGTCATGCCAGTCCTTACAGTCTACAAGCTCAGACATACTGCACATGTGCCTACTACAGTTGCTGCTGCACAGCTGCATTGTGTGAAGCTCCACTCTGCCTCTGTTTTTCTGATTATCTTTGATCTGAGAGAGTGCAAAAGAGTTACTAGTACTTGTTAGGATGTAAATCACCTGCCTCATCGTGAGAAACTAGAGATATTTGATTAGGTTTATCCAAGAAAAAAGTGTGATTCACAAAGGCAAGAGGTTTGCAGTAGAAGCAAATTGGAATTAAGAGTCATGTCCTCAGGGAGAGGGCAAACACCACTTGCAAATGAAGGCCATATGTCACTCCGAACAATACAACCAATTATCACCACAATAGTTCATCCACATATTAAGAAGACCTGTTACTTTGTGGGTAAGTCTTATCAAGTTCACTGTACAGAAGCTACTTGTGTTGCTGATCATGATATGTCTATGAAGGCTTCGAGCTGACCGTAGGCTGCAGAACACACTCAGAGTGCATATATCCAAAAAGCATACGCATCCAGCTGCCCTGGATGTTAACCCAGACTGAACTCCATAGGTGTTGGTTATGCTGCCTAAACTTTCTTTGAAATAGCCCATTCACCATATCTACTCCAGGTATCCTTTTCCAAGCAAAGAGATTAACCTTAGTAATAAGAAACAAACAGAAAGCCCAGCTGACTGATCAATTGGAATATCAGTTTGGTTTGTGATTAGAAATAATAATATGACACAACACTCAGAGGGAAAAAAAAACAAACAAACAAGAAGAAAAAACACACAGCAATGAGTGCCATGATAGGATAACCTGAATAGGAATTTCATAAACTGCGTTTTTGAAAAGTCACTGACCACCTTCTTCATATATAGTGTGAGGTTACAATCACCAAAACCCTGAATAACACATACCTCTTTTCTTTAAATGTGGAGAAAGAGCCTGTGATACAAGACCAATACAATGACTACTTAAACACATTTGAGACAGAACTCAAACTGAAGACATAATGAAGAAATACCACCCAGAAGAAGTAATAATACAGCCTGTTAGTACTTGTAACAGTACAAAAGCAATTTATCACCTAGAACTAGAAAGAAAATACTTCAGTTCAGTGGGATCTTCTCACATCTTGAAATGCTTTTGTATTGCAAACAGCACAAGAATTGAGATTTCTTGTGAAACTTAAAAATTGGGAAATACTAAAATGCTGTGTTTTGATAATGTTGAATCTTTTTGTTTAAAGAAAAGAGAATATTTTAAATCAAAATTCAAGCTGTATGAAAGAAAATAAAGAGCACTTTAGCATAAAATGAATGTTCCTGTATGGAACTCTCAATAGAATTAAACAAAATAGCATGAGAATTAAATGTTTTAACTCATTGAGACAAGCAATTCAGCTATTTGCTTCCACCCCTTCCCATTGAAAATGGCATCAAAATGTAAATGTGCCCATGAAATTTCTGCTTTGCTGAAACTACACTGTTCCAGTGGAAAAAACCCCTCATTTTGCCACATTTTTCTTTGCTTTTAGTTCAACATATAGAATATGGAGTCTGCTGAAAAAAAAAAAAAAAAAAAAAAAAAAAAAAGGCAGGCTTCTCTACCCTGTAAGTGGGTAAGAAAACTAGCTAAGACAGTAAGAGCCCCCTTTTTTTACAACTCTTATCTGAGCAGTGGAAGCTAGTAGATATTGAGGTCTTTTGAAATAGTGTCCCTTTTAGCTCTAAGTATAAATATGTGCCAAGAAATCTTCAGATCATGCCTGGGAAATTTCTCTGTTTAGTTGAATTTTGAGAGCTACAGTGTGTTTGATGGGACCAGATGCAACTCAGATGTTTTGACAGGGATTTAGCAGCAGCAATCCTAGTAAATACCACTAGAAGTCCATATCATATTCTGACTTTCCCAAATTAAAAACATAACATCATCAAGCACAATCCAGACTACCATAATGCTCTTTTACAACCTTCTACTTCCTTTCCCAACTTGCCAACTCAGGTGAGGCTTTTTACAGTTATCCAGTGACACTTCACTGTTAAATCCAAGTATCTCACCGATGTTCTCAGGCTGCTTTTTACTGCACAGTTTCTAGTCACTTTGACACACAGACACAAATCCTCATTTGACAGAAGGATTTCTTTTTCAGCAAGGGCAGGTGAACTGAATGCATGCTGGAGAGAATGCAAGCTATTATTTAGAATATAAGTAACAATCACAACCTAATTAAGGGATAATATAGGATTTCTTGCCATTTTAAGCATTTGAATAAGGATCACATATCTCCTTTTAGGAGAGGGAGCATCTCTGCTGAAACTACAGGCTCTGTGCAGGATTTACAAGCTCTGATCTGTAAGTAATACTGAAGGTCAGGAAAAAAAACAACCAAACCCATTTTATTTGGTTCTGAAATCTTGAATCTAGGAATAAATAATAGGCCCACATCACCATGCATATGCTCTGTTCATGTCCATTATTTTCGTCATACATTTTAACCCAATAACCATTCCTTCTTCACTGGCACACTGGAAGGATCAGAGAGAAAGGAGAGTCAGTCTTGCTGCTCTGTCAATACCTCGTCAAGCTTATCAACAGTTTCTCCATCCATTGGAAACCACTTGCAAATCTCCAAGCATTAGCTAATATCTCATCAAAAGAGGCAGAAATGTGGTCCCAGCTATGTAAGCTTTACAATTCATCAGGAATAGAAAGGTAAAGTCTGGGAGAATGGGTCCACTTCTACCCAGACACAAGAAAAGTATCCCCCACACCCTTGCAGAGAGTCCCTAACAGAGCCAAAATCTGAACCGCTGTGGTATTTTCAGGATACTGTATCTGTGTGGTTAACAAACCTGCAGCATTTCTTACCTAGGAATAAAGAGGCTCCTGTGTAGAGGTATAAGATAAAGGTATGTCACTGATCCCTCTTTTCTTTCTTAGCAGATGAAGTTTTCACTGCAAGCGCTGAGCAGGAATAAAGAACACATTGTTCTTTATTGTTCCTTCAAGCGGTCACTGAAAAAAAATAATTTGCATATTAAGCCTTAGGTAAAATATTTTTTAATAGATTTTACATTGGAACAATAAAAATGAAGAAATTTATAGATGTCAATCATGCATCCCAGTCAGAAAAGGAAAGAAAGCAAAAGGAACAAAATGATGATTACTTTATTCTTGGAAGTGATGCTAATCCACCTGATACAAATCATAAGAAAAGACCTTGACATATGCTTCAAAGAGTAGTCGATGAACTGGTTAATCTATTAATTCTGTCATGCTGTTTTCTGTCTTCCTGTGTTTTCTTTCTCACCAGCTCTCTTTTTGCAAAATTATTTTCTTTTCAGTTTAAGTATTCTCATTGGTTACTAAAACATGAGATGCCAGATAGACTGTAGGACACACTGAAATATTTCTGCGGCCAGTGCATTCTTTGAACAGCTGAAGTCGACAGGAGGTCAGCATGTGTAAACTCTGCAGAAACCTGATATACATGATTATAACATCTCAAATTTGCACCAGGATACTGCACAGACAACATATGCAGCCTGATTTGCAAAAGTGTTTGGGACACACAATTTGATCTCCTCTGGGATTCCTGAAAACCAGAGCTTTTAAAGAGGCCTGTCCTCAGGGAACTGTGCTTGACAGTGCTAATGATACGTTTTCAGTGATGTGGCACGCTTCTCCCATCTCCCTGGTGGCTGCTGCTAGAAGATGAACATTTTCAAGAATCAGGCCACACTAATCCCCAAAGAGTAACATTTTAAATTATTTTGTAGCCACAATATTGAAGGGGAAAAGTCATATTTAAGGGTAGAAGCCAGAATACATTGTGCTATTCCAAACCATGACATTGGTTTACCATAAACTTCACTCAAAGCAACTGGCTCTGCAAGTCCAATTTCCCATCTAGTTAATTACTAGAGTAATCTCTTTCTCTTTGGGCTGTTGAATAACTTTGTTGCTCCCAAGAACTGATTTGAAGTACAAAAAGGGTTTAAATAGACAGCACACAATATCTAACCTTTGTTAGAGACATCGCAGTTGTTAATTCTCTATCAGTAGCACTGTGGCTGCAAATGGAAATCTATACCATGAATCTCATTAATATACTAATGACCATCTTTCCCTGCATATGGTAATTCATAGTACCATCTCTCTGCTTTATTACTGTGCAAGTACAGATGACATACTGCAAATAGTGACTGTGTATCTGTATTATAGTTTGTATCATCCAGAATCACTCTGTCACAAAAGTTTTCCAATGTGAGATGCTTTTAGCTGGCCATCGTGATATTTGCTTATCAGTTACACACTCGGAAATGAAGTTTGTTCCTCATGAACTAGCTGGAAATTTTGCTGCTTTCAGTAGAAATTGCAGCTGGTAAAACTGAAGGCCCCATGGGACCCAAACTGAAGCCTTTACCCAGGCCGTATGCAGACAAAAAAAAAAAAATAAAATCACATGCGTAACTTAAATCAGTGAGAAAAGCACTAAAGGACAACCTTCAGCTTTTGTTAGGTGAAAGGTGTTATCAAAAACTGCTGAGGACAAAACATCTTCACTTACAGGTGATGCATACAAAATCTTATTCTTGAGTTTGAATATCAAATATATTTGAATATCAAATCCCCTCAGATGATGGGGATGTGCAGGAATAACTGCACATTTCAGAAAGATGTGTTTTGCATAATGGTGGTGTTTGTTTTGTTTTTAACAAAACACAAATCACTGTTTCTGAAGTACATTGTTATTTGAACAGAAAACCACCTAAAAAACTAATAAGTAAAAGTGGGTTTAAAATAAAGATATTTGGCACATTGAGCACTTATGAGTGAGGGCATTATCTCTGAAGGCAATCCCCTCTCCAAGGTTTATTACATTTCAAAATAAATCAGGTTTGCTTAATCTACAGTTAGCATCTGCACTTCATGCATTTTTTTTCCTAAACAAAGATAAAATGCCACGTACAACAAAGTAATGGGTTAGGAATAGCTTTCACATTAATCACCCAAGTACCAAACTGGTGCTAATCCATTTATCTTGACTGCGATACTTTCAGAAGAAGGATAGATAACTAAACAGCTACAAAATATGGAGGTGCTTAGCTTGAGTAGAATAAACCCCAGTGCTGGCAAAAAGGAAAATATGAAAGAGGCCATTAAACACATGCTCACACAAATTCATTTGCATTTAAAGAACAAGAGGACTGTTCGCTGTGACTAAATGTAAGATAATTAAAAGTGGGATTACCAATTAGAATCTATATATTAGCAATAAGTACTCTTAAAAATACTGAGTGTGCCAATACTATTAGTCCATTTTATTTTTCAAGCACTGCCATTTCTAAGAGCTCTACACAGAATTTTTAGTATACAGCATAGCTCACTGATTTCTCGTGAGGACAAAGTACAATGAATTTCCCCTTGAATTAAATGTCCAGTAACAGGCATCACATACTAAGTAGCTTCCCTGCCAAATGGTGCTCGCTCTTACTCTGTATTGACCTAAACGTGCATGCACAAGTCGAAATTTTATGATTGTTTGCATAGGTTGAGCATAACCTGTATCAGCAGCTACAATAATACAGCAATAACCTGTTAAGAAACTACAGCACACCTGTAGATCAAGCCAGGCCCAAAGGCTGCAACCTGGTGCCCAAAAATATTGGTTCCCTTTCTTCTCTGTCCACATTCTCCAGCAATGTCTAACTCCTCAAGATGGTTAATCTGTTTCCATGGATCTCTTTATAGTGTTTAACATCAGGGAACCTTGCAGCATAAAAAATAAATTTGTTCCTTTGAAACCAAATTACTTGAAGACCCATTCAGTTGTGCTAAGCACCACTCAGCTCCTGGCACAGGCAGGGCCATCTCTGAGATTCAGCTACTGCCACCAACAGACTGATGAGGAAATCCATGCCCCCTGTCAAAAGAAACCAAATCTTGGGAGTGTCAGCAGCAGAAATGAGATTGGATAAGTGACACACAGGTACCTTCCTGGTTATGACTGAAATTGTGTGATCTGCAAGTGCTTCTTCGGTATGTAGGAACCCTGCTCAGGTCCTGCTCAGGAAGATCTGGAGAAAACTGCATGCTCTTTACACAGTTCACACCTAACTTTTCTGCTGCAAGCCTAATCCACTGAAAGCTGCCTTCTAAACAATTACTCCATGTTTTCATACATCCTCTGCCTCCCCAAAGCCTAACCAAAAGCACAAAGAACAGAGGAAGGTGCTGCCAAAGGCAAGACTGTGGTGGAAAGTTGCCTATACAGCTATCTGCTGCACAGAGGCTCATGTGGCTGAGAGCCAGCACAGCAGCAGGACAAGGCAAGCACAAGTTATACCCAGATACCAGCTAGCTCAGGCCCAGTATCCCCAGGCCCTGCTCAGCAATAAACTGCAGGACTCACTTCCCCTCAGTTCATGAGCAAATGTTCTAAGTGGAGTCACCTTGTTAAATAAAAAAGGTCTCCTGTTCTTTCAGGGAGGAGAAAGATGAAAGAGCATCAGGTGCTGGCTCCTTTTAGCATAGTACAGCCATGTGTACCTTCCATTAATGCAAACAAGCCTTACACACATATACACATTGAGACAATATTCTGCCCCAATATATCTATTGAAATGAGAACAAAAGTACTGAATGAATAGCAACCCTAAATACAGTGGTTAATAGAGTATCGCATATAACTGACAAGAAAGATAATATGCCTGCAGTCAAAGAAACATATTTTTATTATCAGTAGGTAAAAGCAAGTGGATGTAGTGTTTCTTACAAATTCCTATTTACACATTTCATAAAAGCTTGATTCCCTGTAGTCCTGTCCATGAAAGCACTTCAAATTCATTTCTGCTAGCAAACCAATTCACTGTTATTGACAGCAGGCTTTAGTCCCTGCAAAACACCAAGACTTAGAATATTGCAGAGTTTTTCTCCTGCAGACAAAGGAGATCGCATCCATTAAGACCTCCTGGATGATTGTGCCCATCATGACACATGCATATGAAGATGACGATGCAGGTCAAGGAGAAACACTGCAGTAAGACTGTTAGGAACAGCAGGAAACGGGTAAAAAAGAGACAAGGCGCTTTGCCAAGAAATTACAATTTAACATCTTTCAGAAATATCATGCCACCATAGCAGCACCTCATGTCCTCAGCAGAGGTATGTGTTGCAGTCTAGGAGTTCCTCTGACCCCAAAGATCTTACAACCTAAAGAGACAAAATTACACAATGCTTGGCGGGGAGTAGATAGACAAGAGGGGAAGCCAGTTCCTTATGGTTATTTTAGATTTAAGACCAAGCTGCAAGGTGTCCTGAGTTCAGACTTGAATACTGATGTTCTCTGCAAAATAGTAAATACCTGCACCTGATACCAACAGACTTTTTGAGCAGTCCAGCCATGACCCCATATGGGAAAGTTATATAAACACCAGCTAATTAAATACCATAAATTGCTCTCAAGTCAATGGCAATCGTTGTTTCAAACTTGCCTCTTTTAGTGTCTCTGAATACCCATATACCTTTCAGTATGGGCTGGGGGACCATACTACCACTTCTGTTTATCAATTTATTAAACTTTGTCCTGTGTGATTTTTGTCAGAATTAGTTTTCTCTAAGGCTTACAAGAGCTAAGCATTCAAATGTCTTCAAGCCTCTTTCTGTGACCTCATATTTCTTCTCCTTACTTCTGAACTCCATTTATCTGCTCACAAACCAACTTGTGACATTTGTCAATGAATTTAATGCTCTGGTTAGCAAGAAAGAAGCTTGTTAGCTAACATTTATTATAAATACTCTTCATTCAGTGGGCAATGGACTGTACTGACATTTGACTAAGAGATAAATTGCAGCAAATAATTTTAGGTATTTTTTTATCCACTAGGAGTAGTCAATCTGAATTGAATGCAACAGAATAATTTTAATGATGACAGCTGTAGCAAAAAGGCTCCTATAAAAGATATGTCTGCACATAAAAAAATAGTTGATAGAAAGTGCTGCCTGTAGACAGAAGGAAATACATAGTATTGCATAAAGTTCTCATCATGACAGGCAAATGGATGTTGGTCAGCAGCCGTATGAATGTAGACACAGAACCATCTGAAACGTTTAGAACAGTGGAGGAACAAAAATTAAACTAGGCAGCTTACAGGGTTATACAGAGTGCCTATGGAGATTTGGCATCTAATTCATATTGAAATCAAGATGTTAGACTACTAAAATACTTTTGAAAATCATATTAGGTATATATCTGCTTCTCAGGAGACCCATACAGGCTGTGGTGTCTGGCCCTAGAGTGGGTCTGTAGTGATCCTAAACCCTTTAAGGACTCCTGAATGTCTCAGAGTATTTCTAAATTACCATTTTCATAACACATTTCCTAGAGGAAGCTCTGAGTCAAAACAACTTCTGCTGGAAGCGCCAAAAGAAAAACATTACTATGATGCATGGAGCATTGGTCGCACTGCAAAAAGCAACAAAATAATGGAATCACACTTTAATGATTTTCAAGACTATTAACTTCGTTAATGAGTCATTAAAAATTTACTCCCTGCACTGATTCAGTGAGAGAACAGAGTCATTCATTAAAAACTCCTCCAAAAGTTTTTAACCCAGCTGCCTCTTGAAATGTATGGACAATGCATTTGTTTGGGTTTAAATTACAAAAGTTTGGAATGTGGAGAAAAATCTATTTTGGAAAAAGTAATGTAAAAGTTTCCTCAAAGTATTGACTGCAGCTTTATTGAAAATGTGTGACAGCATTTAAAAACCAAAAACAACAGGCAGACTCATGTCAACAGGATTATGATATAAATTAAATACTCAGCTATTTATCATTATTAAATACCTCTGCTCTGGTGCTAATCATGCATTTAATGTAAAATTATTAAACGTGAGTCAACAGAACAGGAGGAATGTATTAAAGGACAACGTTATTCAATTTTCCAGGAACGCTAGTCCAATTTTAAAGGGTTTGGATTGTAAAGAGAAGGCAAAGAACAGTAAGTTGGCAGTCACAGAATCACAGAATGCTAGGGATTGGAAGGGACCTCAAAAGATCATCTAGTCCAATCCCCCTGCCAGAGCAGGAATACCTAGATCATTACAAACCCAGTGACATTTCCTGCTCAAGTCGTCTCCCCTGAATTTCTCTGTAATATAAAGGAAATTCTCAGCTTTTCTTTTATTCATAAGTGACTTGCCTTTCAGCTAGCAGAGGAAAGCTTGAAAATGCAAACCTGAAAAAAATACCCAAGAGAAATACTCATGGACACACTCTGAAGTCTCAAGATGTTAAGACAACATCATGACTTATGGAATCTTTGATCACAACTTCTCTATTTTGGCAAGGAGAAAACTGTTCTGAAGTAATCTATGAATGTGAATACACAATTACAGTATCAACACCAAGTGCTATTGTATTTTAAATTACAACATTTTCCTTTGAAATGCAATGAACAAACACACAACGATACTGTAAGAAAAGACAATAGTGAATAAAAAGCAGACACTTCTCAAGAGCACACTAGAGGGAAGGCAATCAAGCTTCAGGCTTACTGTCCTCCATCAGGCTGCCAGTTCTGTTTTGCTATGGTTTAGGATCCTAGATCAAAAGCCCTTCCCAAGACAGAAAAAGGAGCATCTGCTGGATTTGTCTAGTTAGAAAAGCCAAAAGAGATAATTTGGAAGGAGAAAGAAACTGAGAGACATTTCAAGTCAAGGAATGGTAAAGACAATCTATAAGTCATACTTTTTCTTGGGGTGAAACAGCAAAACAGAGGATGACATGCAAGACTGCAGGAATGCCTGTCATTCTGGACTCACAGTCACAAAAAAACCTCACTACCCTTCATCACTCTGGTAAGATTTTAAAATGGTTCTCTCAGGATCCTGTATAAACAAAAATGTAGTTTTCAATGAAACCTCTTGGAGTACGATCGCAAAAGAAATATCTTTAGCTTTGGTACAGACAGTGAGCATGAAGTACTAAGAGGCAGGACAGCTTTGTATATTAATTTCAATAAAAGGGTTACAGATCTCTAGAGAAGCTGATAAACCTACAAGAACTGCCCACAGTATACAATGTGAGTTTTCCTGTGGGCCTCAGAAATGCTTTCAACATTAATGAGGATGATTCTATGTATTTTCCAGTCAAAGAAATCCTACTAGAAGAATACAAATGTTCAAAACAATGTAGAGGAAAAATTTACATACAAAAGGCTGCACAAATTTCATGCAATGGTAGGTAGCATTAAGTGAAAGTACTCCAGTTACCTGAAGGTCAAGCTACACAGCTGAGCTGCTTTAATCATCCTGACAAATGGGTAAACTATAATTAATTACCCATCTCTTTAGCTCAGGCCAAAGATGAAGAAAATTATAAACCTTGTTGAAGACCTTCCCAGCCAGATCATGGATAAGGTTGATTAAAAAAGCCCAAGAAACTTTACAGCCAGAAGGTAAGAGATAAACACTCCTGCTGTCATTGTCTGTTTGGGCCAAGAAGGGACAAGACTTCAGGATTGTTCAACATGCATTTAGCTGATCAGGCCCAGTCAGCATAGGTTTATGAATGGCAAGTCCTGCTTGACTAACTTGATGTCCTTCTAAGACAAGATGACCTACTTAGTGCAAGAGGGAAAGACTGTCTATGAACAACAGGATGCCATTCAGAGGGACCTGGACAAGCTTGAGAAGTAGGCCCATGCGAACCTCATGAGGTTCAACAAGGCCAAGTACAAGGTCCTACACCTGGGTCAGGGCTACCTGTGGTATCAATAAAGGCTGGGGAATGAAGGGATCAAGAGGACAAGGAGAAAAGGAAGCTAAGAAATCTTATCGCTTTCTACAGCTACCTGAAAGGAAGTTGTAGTGAGGTGGAGGTCAGCCTGTTCTCACAATTAACAAGAGAAAGGATGAGAAGAAATGGCCTCAAATTGCACCAGGGGAGATTTAGATTTGATATTAGGAAAACTTTCTTCACTGAAAGAGTTATGAAGCATTGGAACAGGCTGCCCAGGGAAATCGTTGAGTCATCATCCCTAGACACATTTAAGAGACATGTAGACATGTGCCTATGTTTAACCTGTACCCAGGACTAAACTGTAGCAATTATTCTACCACCTGATGACCCCTCCCCAGCTAAGAATGGGAATCATGGAAAAAAGGGAGAAGCCCTGTGGGTCGAAGCAGAAAGAGATTTAATGAAATAACAAAACTGAAACAATCACCGACATAAAATACACAAGGTTCTGCTCAGCCTGGTCCTTGAGGTCAACAGCAGGAGCAAAAGGCTAGGAGGGAAGAGCCCCAGGAAGAGGAACTCTCACTGAACTCCCTCATTTTATAATGAGCATGATGGTATGGGTGGTGGTGTGGGATACACCTGTGAGTCAGCTGCCTTGGTTGAATCTCCCAGCTGACTCGGGGCTACTCATGGCCTGCCTGCATGGCTGGCCCATGGGTCTGTGCCTGGGGAACCAGGACAACGTGGCACTTAAGGACATGATTTAGTGGTGGACTTCACAGTATTGGATTAACAGTTTGACTTGATGATCTCAAGAATCTTTTCCAACCTAAATGACTCTGTGTCAAGGCTAGAGCATATGACTGCTGTTTTCCTAATGTTAAAATGCATTTACCTTTGCTAAATAGTGGCAAGATAGGAAAAAAATAAGTTTAATTAGTTTTGCTACAGTTTTTGCCTGCCATGAGAAGTAGCAGCTCTGCTAATTCCCTTTCCCAGTACTACTTCTGGCCTCTCCCTTTGCTGCTATAAGAGTTTGTAAACCAAAGGCCATGAAAGCAAATGTCAGCCTTTCTAGAGCTGTCATTAAAATTAATGTCAGGGCTATTAACTGAGTATCAATGTTGGTGTAAGGCAGTGTGATACTACTGGATATGGCCCAAAACTGGGTTGAGATGCAGATTAAAAACTAACATCCACTAACTTCAGTAAGGCCCAGATTTCATCTCTAAATTAATTTTTGCCTCTGACACCAGTGCTCTGGGCAAGTCATTTCACTGCTCAGTTTTTACCTTGCCTATGCAGCACCAGTATTGATGGTGATAACAGTTCTAACAATGGAAGGGACCATCTCTTAACTATGCTTGCACAACTAGCACAAAAAAACCCTGACCTATATGCTTTTTCTATCAGCAGTGACTAAATATATTAAGTCTTTTTGTAGCAGTCTTTGAAGACAGCCACCTTCATATTCCTGTTTTATTTTCTACACCCCTTTCTAGGAATAGTTTATTCTGAGCAGAAAGGCTAGGTTTCAAAGACTCTCCACGATAACCTCCACCCACTACTCAAAGTCAAGAAGTCTTCTCCCCAGGAGATTTACACACTTTCCAGTGTACTAGCAATCTCCCAGCTGCTGAGCTGTTTTGTGGACATCTCTCATAATAAACAGACACAAATGTGGAAGCACATCCAAGGAGAAACTTTTCCAAAACAGCAAACAATCATTGGAAACATGGCAGCAACTGTTTTAATAAATCATGATTAAATGCCATCATCTTTAGTTACCATGTTTTTCAACACATGTAATTTTCATTTGTTGTGTTTTCAACTCCTTTTCGTTGTTCTCATTGCCAGTTCGTGAGCTGTGATTGTCAGTGACAGGTGGGCTGATCCTGGAAGATGCTCAGGGCGGCCACTGAGGTGCTGAGTGCCTCTAGTTTCCAACAACATTGCATGGGAACTGAGCAGGCTGAGCATGATGTAGGATGAAGCCTGAAAAGCATTTTGAAAATAAATGTTTCTCCTCTGGCATCCAGCAGTAACAACATGCAATTGGCTAGCACACTGATAATTATTTTTCCATTACTCTGAGAGCAGTTTCATCCTTTTTTATTTTCCTCTAATTGCCTTGACAGTATTTCCTAATCTGATCAGAGTGAAGTAGATTTTAAAAATATATGTTTTCTCTTCTACACATACTGCTAATTGTTGACAAGCCTTAAGCAGTTTTGCTATGCAAAAGTGGCTGCTTGCTCTGGACCATTTCAAAGTGTGAGAAATAAGTAATTGGGAAATACTGTATTTCTAAATTCTGCGCACGTGAATTTAATCACAAGATTAAATTATCCTACCGGAAACCAAGGTACTAGTGTCTTTCTCAGGGATGTCCTTGCAACTCCATGGGTAATCAGAAACTATCTTTTAACTTCTCCATGGACTAAGCAAAAACGAAAAATACTTTTTTTCCTTAAGTATTTTTGTCTTATCTACTTCTCTTAGCACATCTTCTGGGATAGGAATGTCTTGCACTGCATGCACAAACAATACAGGACCACACAATAAACCAGATCCTAGCTTGTCTGGCAGCCTCTAGCTGCTACAGTAATATAAAAAATAAGAATTATTTGCCATATCTAAATGGCATTTGAAACTGTAATGCTGCTGAAAACCCCTACTGCTTCTGCATTAGAATTAGTTAGCTCATCATCAGATATATTCCTCTTGAATTTTTCATCCCAAACTACAACACATAGTAATTTCTTATTGCTTTCTGTTATGAAGGCTACTACATTAGCCTCAACATAAACAGAACAAATGAACCAGTCCATGACCCAAAAAACATACTCCAGATGGACTCTCATTTTAAACATGAGAAATGGATGTCCACTGAGGTCAAAATGACAACTAAATTCATACGGTATGCAGAAGCAGAGAGTGGTTGCTTTGGTCTAAGCTGATGTCATGGTTTAACCCTGCACAGCCACTCACAACCCCCACCCCACCTCCAGTGGGATGGGGAAGAGAATCAGGGGGAAAAAAAAGGAAAACTCAGGGGTTGAAGACAGTTTAATAGGTCAGAAAATAGTAATAGTGGTAATAATAATATTATACAAGTGATGCACAGAGCAATTGCCCACCACAGACTGACTGATGCCCAGCCCATCCATGAGCAGCAATCATTATCCCCCAGGAAACTCCTTCCAGTTTATACACTGAACATGAAGTAATACATTCTGGAACATCCCTTTTGCCAGTTTGGGTCAACTTTCCTGGCTGTGCCCCTTCCCAGCTTCTTGTGCACCTCCAGCCTTCTCCCTGGCAAGGCTGAAATGTCCTTGACTTGGTGCTTGGCAACAGCTAAAACCTCAGCGTGTCATCAACATTATTCTCATACTAAATCCAAAATAGCACTATACCAGCTACTAGGAAACCAGGACAGCTAAGCCACAAAACATTGCCTTTTTGCATGAAAATTCTTCCTTCCCACAACATTGGAGTTTGGGTTTAGTATAGATTTAACCATCAAAAGCAGTACTCATTCACATTTCCATAAACTTTCTCTCAATATATGTTTTCTAAACAATCAAAGCATTTTCTCTTTGAAAAAATGCCACCTTTATTTCAGCATTTTTAAGCTAAAGCAAAAGGGCAAGAACAAATTATTTGCAGATTCAGACTGCATTTAGTGAAAAGCTACAGTTAACAAAAACTAGCATTTTCTCATCAGATAAACTGTTCTACCAAAACACTGTGCACATACCCGCTGTGAACACTTTAATTTGCTGCTTCTTTATTAGGTTTTGGAAGGAGTTAGTGAGTTTTCTTACTGATTTTTAGTGACTGAAACAATAGTTTTCATTGAGATCTTGACTGAGCTAATTGATAAGCTCTTGGCAATAAACAATAACAGTGGCAAAAAGGTAAATGAAACACAATCAATGCAAGTCAGAGCAAAAAAATGCCTTCAGAAACTTACAAAATGCTATAAGCCAAGTGTTGCTGCAGAAACACTTGAGAGCTGTCAGAGTAATGAGTACTACTAGAAGTAGAATGACTGCACACCGAGTAATTAACATGTTACATGAATTACTGATATATCTAAGGACACATTTATTTTAAGTTTCTAGGCAAGATCAAGTAAAATAAAATATTCTATAATTTACTCCATACGCAGTTTATATTTCTTACAGCTTGGTCATAACTTAAAATTGAAGATGCGACTGCAGACACATACTCTGCATGCACAGTTACATCAGTATGGTTCAACTTAAAAACCTTATCACAGACCACATATCTCATCTCTACTAAAAACAATTGACTCATTGTTCAAAAAACTTGTGAATGTCATGACACAGTATAAGGCACTGTATTTCACTGGTCTAAGTCGTGCCTGATGAAATCTTAGTCAATTCAATCACCATGCAAAAAAATATAAAAGACATGGTTTGAGGGCAAAACAGTAACTTCGTCCAGATAACACAGACATAATGAAGCTGTTCAATCAACCAAAAGAGAGTGCTTGCTTCCCTCCCTTCTCAATACACATGTACTTTTAGCTACTATTAATGGCCATTATGAAATCTGCTACAGGTAAAAATTCAAAACCTTACACAATAAACTCAAGGAAGAAAGGCTGCTGTGGTGCATTTTAGGCAGATACAGAGTTCATCCCTTTCACACTGTTGGATAAAAAAGCTTAATTGTGTAAAAGATGTTGGCAAAGGCTTAAAAAAATATACTTTAGAAAAACATTTTTCACTGAAAACAGCTTCTTTTTTATGGAAAACCGAACACTGACAATTATCAAGTGCTGTTGACACTTAATTGGAAATACCACTGTGGCACCTCATGGGTATTTATGTGCCAGAGCCCCTCTCTCTCTCTCTCCAGGTCAAGGGCTCCCAAGTGGACCATATTTCCCATGAGATGCTGAAAACCTCCCCCTCCCTGAGCTGCTGGGGCCTCAGAGCCTGTGCAAGGCATGGTCCAGAGGGGAAGCTCTGTCTCTGAGAGGGAGGGAGAGGCTCACTGCCACCCACCACAAGAGTTACAGCAAACTGTCAGAAAAAAACCATGACCGACCTCTCACCAAACCTCTGTCCCTTTACAACAAGTCTTGTTTCAAACCCAAACTGATATTTTTTCCCCCTTTTCAGATTTTAAGCTTTGCTGCTGCTCCTGCTTTCCTCAATTAAATATTCAAATAGCTGTCTCTTCTGAAACTTTGAACACATTTCAGACTCACCGTAAATGAGACTGCCGAAGGAGATGGTAGATGAACATAGAGACAAAGTCCTTGACAGAAAGACCCTTTTCCCATCCTGTTAATTGTACAAACCAAGGCAACGGGAAGTGCTGCCCTTGGAGTCTGCTGGTCTACTTGTTTGGACAGAAACCACTCTTAATTTATCAACCCAGATTACAAAATAAGAAGAAAATACATGCAAGGATGCCCAGCAGTCTAGCTCATGAGCACAACACACAGTGACATCCTCACACTTTCCACGCAGAAAGGCAGCTAGTGGCTTGTAGAGCGTGCTGAAACTACCACACAGATCCTTACAGGCCAAAACATTGAGAAAAGGTGCTTTGGCAGAGAAAATTCCTCTTAACACCTGTCATGCACCTGGCTAAGTCAGGCCCCCATGTTTGCTACCTGGTTTGAGGCAAGAGGGGCTGGAAATAGAAAAAGTGGAAAAAAGAAGCTACCATTGCTTGCTAATGGGAAGATGCAGAGGAAAATAAAAAGGATCCAAATGAAAAGCTGAAATAAGACTTGGTCTTAAAAGTGCCATAGTGGTTTAGCAACCATATTCCTTTGAACCTTTTTTTCTTTCATTTACAGAACAAGAGTTGAGGCTCTTCAGTCAAAAGTGATAAATACTCTTGCTCTAGCTCATAGTCACAGCCTGTGCTATTATACCCCTGCACAATTCCGTTAGAGCACAGCTTCCTGACAGGGAATGAGAGATGGCTCTATTTGCCCATATTTCAGAGACAGCTGGAATCATATCTCTCATCTCATGGAGAGAAGAAGCATTTCAGCCTTGCCAAGACATGTCAGTGGCAAGTCATCTTGATCCCAAACAGTACCTCTGCCCAGCTGTACATACCTAACCTAGGCTCCCAATCTGAACATGCTACTAAGCAGCATGCTCATTCCCTTCCCTAGTGTCTACTTTTAGCCAGTACCTGGGGCTAAACTGTAGCAGTTGTTCTACTACCTGATGACCCCTCCCCAGCTGAGAAGGGGAATCACGGGAAAAAGGGAGAAGCCCTGTGAGTTGAAGTAGAAACAGATTTAACGAAATAACAAAACTAATATACTCACCTACATAAAGTAAACAGCAGGAACAGAAGACCAGGAAGAGAAGAAGCCCCAGGAAGAGGAACTCCACCTTCACTGAGCGTCCTCCTTTTATAATGAGCATGATGAAGTGGTATGGGATACACCTGTGAGTCAGCTGCCTTCATTGGATCTCCCAGCTGACTCAGGGCTACTCATGGCCTGCCTACATGGCTGGCCCATGGGTCTGTGCCTGGGGAACCAGGACACCTAGGAAGGAAGGCACATAAGCAACAGTTGCTTTACCCCATAGTCCTCTGTAGGGCTCAGCATGCCTCAAGCCTCCACAGAATATTTGCTCAAGCAGTCCCTGGGGTGGCGGTACCAGGAATTAAGGAATGGGTTTTACAAACAATGAAGGCTTCACCCACAGATGAAGCAGGATTAAGCATGACTATAGGCAGAGGGGCCTTCTGAAGCAGGTGTTCAGCTACTTGTACCCTAGGTGAGACTTTTAGCTTTTTGATATTACTCTTAATGAGATTCATCAACTTGCAGGGAGAAGGAGAATCAGACAACTGTAACTATGGCAATAAGATCATTACTGGTGTGGAAGATCTAGCCTTTCCCAATGCTTCAGCAGCCTTCCCCAAAGCTTCGACTGCCTTCATGCATGACGTTAATTAGAGAAATTATTTGTGATTCCTTCAGACTTCTGCAGCATTGAATGCAGAGACTCAGCTTCTAATGAAAAAGATTCACTTAAAATTATGTTATATTACCATTGTTGTAAAGTATGCTAAACAAATTTGGCCATTATTTTCTCAGTCTGCATATCCTTTTCCATTTTGGCAGCATCTTTAAGGACTTAGAGCTAGTTACTGAGGGCTCAGACACATACCTATGTCGTAGTGTGTCAGAGCATGCTCTGCTAGCTCATCCTGTGCATATCTCTTTATGCTGTTATGGGAATAGATAGTTCCCAAAGACTGCTGAGCCATTCAGAAATCTTGTCTCTTTGAGTGCGGAGCTCTTTAAACAATAATCCTTCATGTGGGTGCCTATACGTGTCTGAAAACTAGACATACAAGGTCATTAACTGGATGGGTATTTGTTAATCCCATGGTCATATCTGCTTATTCAATTTTGCAAAGACTAGGCACTAGTTCAATTTTCCAACACAAATTACTTCAATGATATTCTTTTGACTGTTCCTTAGTGTGAAATAAAATGCATGTGCAAACATCTCAAGGGCTTATAGCTAACATTGGCTGGCTGTTCTCCAGCAGAACTGTTTCCATTAGAAATAGCTAATGGCCAAAATTGAAAGGCCTTGTGGGACCATGTCCCTTTTGATGAAGGATGATCACTTGTTTTTCCTGCCTGTCTGGCTTACCTTACCAGATCCTCAGCAGCTCTCCAGTTCTCAACTACCAGTACAGAGAGGACTTTCAAGGACATCAGATCCTAGCTGTGGTACTGCTCATACAATTCATCTGATGGCCATGAGAAAGCTAGTGTTCCAAGCCCCTTGTTTTTTCAACCACTCTTCCATTTCTTAGCTCAACAAGGTTTTCTGCAATCTCTCCTTAGTGTCAAATTCTTTACTTCTTCCAAAGCTTTACAGATAAAATAAGACAGAGGTGAAAGACAGGGAGGTCTTGGTTGCCTGTGAAGCACTTGAGTCTTACAGTCCTTTTTGCACATCATCTTCCTTTCACAGTTTAAGCCAACTGTCACTTGTCTTTTTAATTCTGGCCCAAGCTGTTACACTGCCTTGCTCTGTGCTGTTAAGTAGCAAGTTTCAACCATCAGCTATGCAAAACCTTTTTCTCAAAGAGACTACTGAGAAGGCTAAATAATCAAGGCTTACATAGTGCTTTGATGCTTATCATCACATGAAAAATAGATTTGGAACAGAAATATCATACAATAAATTGGAAACAACCTTTTAAGAATGTTTGTTTTGTTGTGTTGTTTTTTTTTAAAAAAAAAGAATTTCTCCTGAGCCCCTGCAGAACTCGTCCATGTGCAAGACACTCTGGATGAAATAGACTGAGGCACCACTCCACTGACAAGATGATGGCACTGTAATGGCAGCTTTAAAAGTTATGAACAGAAGAGGCAGCGACCCCAAAAGCTGATATAAACCAACATCTTATTTCTAAAGCCACTGCCCCCACCGTTTTACTCTTCTGAAAGAAGAGGATAGACTTTAACTGGAAACCTTTTTGAGTAGAAGTGGACTAGGAGGATGAAGTTGGTATGACATAGTTATAGAACAGAAATCTGGCCCTCACCAGGCTTCACTGTATCAGTGTGCCATCAAAGCCAGTGGAATTAAGGTGCTGGAGCCAGTAAAAAGTGAGAAGAACTTGCAAACATCCTATAATTCTGTTATTTAAAAAAGCTGTATTTATTGCAAATCTCTTTGAAATAGCTTCATTATGTGCCTTGCATTGCCTGTTTCAAGTTGTTCTTATTTACTGTCATCTACATTCCCCATTTAAAAGTAGATTATTACTCTTGCTGATAACTCTTCTTACCGTGCAAAAGTTCCCTGATGCAGGCAGACTTATTAAGTGTTTTTTTGTGAAGATTGTCTGCTTGTTACTCTTCGACAAGCAGCCATTCATAATCCTAAAGTTTAGCAATTACATTAATTTTAAACTAAAGGTTGGAGCCATAAATTTTCTCCAGTATTTCCTGCAGCTAAAGAAACTCAGTAATCAACAAAAAGAAAACACTAATGATATTTCATGACTTCTTTATTTTCTTGTCACATATGCTGCAGTAACGTAGGGAGATAAACAAGTGCCTGCTTTTCAGATTCCATTTTGAACACAGAAATCACTGTAGGGCTCACAATAAAAGTTAATTTTTAACTTATGTTCCACAATCAATATTTAAGCCTCAGCTGAATATTTGATACAAGGTGCTCTGCTTAACCTTTTGTCTGCTGTCTCTCTCTCCTTTTTGCATACTATTTGATTTCAATTAAGCTGTGACTGAATATATCACGTCTGATCAGGATATATTTCCTTAAATTAAGCAGCACTTTGTCTCGTGATTTTAATCAGGAGCTTCTTGAGGAGGAGTCTCTGCTTTTGCAACTAGGCACCAAGTCTCCCCCCTCCCAAGCATCTCTGAGTATAAGCAGTGTATGTGATTGGGAGAAGAGGAGAGAGGCTACCACATGCAGACAAAGTGATCAATCATTGACAATAACATGAATACTGATGCCAAGAATAACAACCTGTTCTAGGGGAGGATGGTAAAAATTCAGCTTTTCAGCCAGCACAGTACAAATACAAGTTATTCAAAAGCTCAGTTTAGGTGATTTTGGCTGTCTGATCTGTCTTCTCTGGCCAAAGCTTTCTTTAGGGTCACCTGAAAATTTTCAGAAGCCAAGGTCAAATCATAAACTAGGTTTGTTTGATAATTCAGTTAAATAAATGCAAGGCAAAGCACCATGAATTTTCACCATTGTGAATAATGTTCTACCTTCTGCCAGTCCCCAAATTAGTATTTCCATGATTCTGAAAAATTACTTTTCTATGGATTGCTAGGTGCCTGTGTGAGGCTCCCTACAAAGCAAAGAAATACTGTTGCTGTAACACGACCACTTATTTTAATCACCTCTTTGGACATTTGCTTCTACCAGGAACTGCTGAAGATGCATAACTCAGATGGAAAGGTTAGCCAGCCCTAATGAAAGCTCCTAATATTTTCATTACACTCACTGTCATCCGTCTTGCTCAGATCTGGTGCAGTTTAAGCAGCTTCACAGAGTAGACAGCCAGTGAGACAGATATATCCAAACCATCACTACAACTGTTCTCCTCTTTCTCTATAACTATGTAAAACTACAATATATTTCTGTTATGGTATTCAGAGACACTCCTAGACTGAAATCCACAGAGTCCATGCTAAAGATTCTTCTAAGAACGGCGTAATTAAGCAAGTACTTGACTTTAAGTAAGCCTTACAAGAAATGACAAGGGACAGCAAAGGGGTATTCACACAGCCTGTGTTGAGCAGTTATCTTCAGATGCTTAAGCCAGGAGCCTGGTTTCTGCAGGCTCCTTTAACATCAAAGGAGAAAAGCTCAGATGCAATGATAGTGACCCAACTGCAGTAAGATTGAACGACTCTTCATCTTATGTCTGTAGATTTAAATGCCACAGGAGGTGACTAAGAAAAGCAACAAAGGAACAAAATAAATCTAAAATCAGTGTTGCCTCACGTACAATCACTAAAACTTCACAGACCAAATTGCAACATGTCAAAATGGCATCAAGCGTTGTTGAAAGCTGTTACCACAGTAAAATTTTCCAATTAAGAAACACAATTCGATCTGGGAATATATATTCATTTTATGATTGATTTTGCTGGTTTTGGTTAAAACAAGATAAAAAGGTCAGGTTTTAGCTAACTACTACACAAGAAAGTGAATACTTCTTCCGCTGCTACATAACTCCCACAATCTGCAGCCAATAATTCTCTGTGAGTTGCTGTAAAAGAGTGCTACAAAATACAGCAATCTCCACAAAAAACTTGGTGATACTATAGGCATGCAGTGATGCTATGAACCTGCAGGTCTGGCTTTTTATGCCCATTTCTCTGCTTCTACGAGCAACGTAACAAAAAACCCCACACCACCACCTCAAGAATAAAGAAGCTTCCCTGTCACCGAAATGTGTCTGATTAGCTATATGGGGATGAGAAGGGTGTATGCTATGTGTTTATCTACCTGTCAAATCATCTTCCTTTCCATGTTCCTTACAGATCAGCAGGGCAGGATCAATTTCCTTCTAAAACAAATATTTTAGATTTACTGTATCCTTAATGATTTGACATTTCAGGACCTCTGTGGGGACATATGATGGTAAGCTTGTAAGTTGGTGACCTTTTTGAGGTAGCACAGAATGCTCCCTCAGCAAATCCTGCCTCCGTACATAGAGAGCCTTGCTCCTTAATGGCACATTTAAGATGTGCACAGTCATATGTAGGGATTGTACCCCTGTGAAATGAAGCAGAAGTGGGGTTGCTCGTGTCAAAAGAAGTGAGGGAGAGCCAGGGGATCCCCAAGAGCTGTGATGGTTCTTTGTGGATCCTTTCAATTTTTCTCAAGGAGTATCTGCTCCCCAGATTGTTATCTGGGCTTGTTATATAGTAATCAGCCACTGCACTTGAATGCAAACACAGACACACATAAGTATGATTGCTCTCTCATGTCTTTTTTTTTTTTTTTCATAAATACCATACGGGCTCAAGAAATAGGCTCATGTGAACCTCATGAGGTTCAACAAGGACAAATGCAAGCACCTGGATTGGAGCAACCACTTGTATCAGTGCAGGCTGGGGGATGATTCAGTGCACCCTCAGCAAGTTTATGGATGACATCAAGCTGTGTGGCGTGGATGACACGCTGGAGGGAAGGGATGCCATCCAGAGGGATCTTGACAGGCTGGAGAGGTGTGCTCATGCCAACCTCATGAAGTTCAACAAGGCCAAGTGCAAGGTCCTGCACCGGGGTCAAGGCTAACCCAAGCACAAGTACAGGCTGGGTGAAGAAAGGCTTGAGAGCAGCTCTGAGGAAAAGGACTTGGGGATGTTGGTTGATGAAAATTTTAACATGAGCTGGCAATGTGCGCTTGGAGCCCAGAAGGCCAACTGTATCCTGGGCTGCATCAAAAGAAGTGTGGCCAGCAGGTCAAAGGAAGTGATTCCCCCCCTCTACTCTGCTCTTGTGAGACCTCACCTGGAGTACTGCATCCAGTTCTGGGGCCCCCAACACAAGAAGGACATTGAGTTGTTGGCATGGGTCCAGAGGAGGGCCACAAAGATTATCAGTGTGATACAAAGATGATTAGAGGGCTGAAACACCTCTCCTATGAAGAAAGGCTGAAAGAGCTGGGGTTGTTCAGTCCAGAGAAGAGAAGGCTCCACAGAGATCCTACTGCAGCCTTTCAATACTTAAACGGGGCTTATAAGAAAGATAGGGACAGAGATTTTAGCAGGGATTGTTGCATTAGGACAAAGGGTAATGGTTTTAAACTAAAAGGGTAGATTGAGATTAGATGTAAGGAAAAAATTTTTTACAGTGAGGGGGATGAAACACTGGAACAGGTTGTCCAAAGAGGTGGTAGGTGCCCCATCCCTAGAGACATTCAAGGTCAGGTTGGACGAGGCTCCAAGCAACCTGATCTAATTGAAGATATCTCTGCTTAGCACAGGGAGGTTGAGCTAGATGACCTTTAAAGGTCCCTTCCAATCCAAACTACTCTGTGGTTGTATGAAAGTTCACCTGCGTTTCATGAGTGGAATAAAAAACACAGAACAGCTCTGGTTCCCAGTATGATTGTTTGTTTGTTCTTGGGAAAACTTCATCTTGAAGATGCCATCATTCAAACATGCATTCAGCATCCAATTTAAGGGTGCAAAAGGCATAAATGGGGAAACAGTTTTTTCACAAGGGCTTTGTTTAACCCTTTTGCACATCTCCCTTCTCTGGAGCACATCTTTTACAACTACCAGGCAAGAGGAAAGGCCTTGTAAACTTTTTGGTGTCACTTCTTTATTTTCTGATGTAAATTGCTTAGCAGTAGACTGTAGACTACACCTTTGTCATGTTTAGACTCAGTCTTAAGTCATTTATTACACTTTTTATGTGTGTGTGGTCTTATTTTTGGCAGCAGAGATTAAATTCCTCTTCTGACAGAACCATACTGTGGAACCTTGGGCATGTCAGGTGATTTTTGCACCAGTTCCTGGAGGGAGGCATGGTCATTTCCTGGCCTCTATCTATCATAAGTGTACACAGCTTGGGGAGAAAGACTGTCTTAAATTGTTAATGAACTCAGTGCCTCACTCACAGAGAAACTTCTCTTATTTGAGATCTCAAGCATTATTATGAACAGCTGAGGCAGGAAAACAAAGTACAAAGAATTCGTTAAAAGATTCCAAATGTTATGGTTTTTTATATTCTCCTGCTTTAAGCCTTATGACAGGAACAAGACGGTATTTTTGCCTGAAATAGTCTTCTGCCTTGAGTTTGAAGTGACAAAGCATTAATGTATGCAAATATGCAGCCTACAGCTTGTTCATTAGGAAATGGAGTAGAGGAGAGTATGTAGGCTAAATGTCACTAAGATATATAAAAGTCTTTGTGGCTATATAAAACTCTTCACTGTACTGGAAATAGGAACGTGCAAAGTATAAAAGCTGAGAATATGCAACTGTTCAATTTCCCAATGCCTAACGATGCTTAAGTGTGACATAAGCCAGGAACACATGGAGACGGTGAACTTCTGTGAAGAGACCTCTATAGCAAACTTGAACGTATTAACAACTACAATTGCCTACAAGATTTCCTTGTTTTGCATGGAGTCTTGACTCAGAAGTTTGTTCTACCTGGATGCATTTGCTGCACTTTACAATGCCTTGACCTAGTCTTCCCCATTCTTCCTCTGTATAGGTTCAGGTTTGCTCACTGCTTGTAGCACCAACAGCATTGAGGATGTTGCTACAAGGCAGAGACAGCATGACCCAAAGGACTAAGAAGGTAAAAGGAACAAGCGAATTCTAGTCTTTGATTACTGCTTCCCATTTTCTCTCAGTGGGTATCTGCTGAAGAAACTGGATTTGGCTTTCCCCTCATCAGACGAACTCACAATTTCCTACTCTGATCGGCACCTTACGTCTAATGGTTTTCCAAGTTCATGGCCACATGCAATACACAAAACAAGAACTGCAAGCTGAACGAAGAGCCACCAAATCTGCTAATTTCCAAATGTGTGTGAAGAATTATATATGTCAGCTACATTATTAAAATTAATCAGAGATATGTTTTTGAAGCTACCCAAACTGTCATAGAATTCAAGTCGGGTTCAGAAGTCAGGGGCAGGCAGAGGGAAATCAAGTTGTTTAATTTTAACATTTTTAAAACAAAAACTTTCAATTTAGAATGCATTTAAATGACATGAACTACCCCAAAGTTTTTGTAGTGCTGTTGTATCATTTCACAATGGGAAAACAGCAGAGAATCTAATTTTCAGCTGACCTTACACATGGCCATAATAATTCTCACTGCCCTACTTCCAGGCCGACAGAGGCAGCACAGCTCACTGCCACAACCCACTGCTGCAAGCCATTTTATTTTTCACCAACAAGCTGCTTCATCCATTTCCATCACTTACTTTGCTGAAAATGTGAAGCCTGGCCTGGACTGTCTGAACAGAACAGTTTCATTTTTTAGATTGAATAGTGCTCTAATTGTTTTCTTTTTATAAAACACATGATCAAAATCGAAACAAAAACTCTGCGAGATCTAACACTAATTTTTGATGAAAAATTAATTTCAGAATTCTTTTTTTTTAATCCTGCTTGGAATAAAAAATAATTTCTGATTACAAAATATCTTGCATAACAACACCTAATACCTTCCTAATTGTCCTAGTTTCCAGGGAACACACCCATGGGCCAGCCATACAGGCAGGCCATGAGTAGCCCTGAGTCAGCTGGGAGATCCAATGAAGGCAGCTGACTCATAGGTGTATCCCATACCACTTCATCATGCTCATTATAAAAGGAGGGAGCTCACTGAGAATGGAGTTCCTCTTCCTGGGGCTCTTCCCTCTTGGCCTTCTGATCCTGACCCCAAGGACCAGGCTTAGTAGAACCTTGTATTCTTTGTTTTAGTGATTGAATTAGTTTTGTTATTTCATTAAATCTGCTTCTATGGCAACCCATGGGGGTTTCTTCCTTTTTTTCCTGATTCCACTTCTCAGCTGGGGAGGGGGCACTGGGTGGTAGAACAACTGCTACAGCTTAGCCCCAGGTACAGGCTAAACATATAATATAAGCAGATACTAATATAAGCAGAGAAAAAACAATGAAGCAAGAATATACCTGCTCTTAGTACTTGACTTTTAGCAAAATAAGTTATTAGTGAAGAGTTAGATGCATTGGAACAATGAGTATTTCTGGGTTTAGACCAGGCTTGAAGCTCTGTTCTGAGGGTCACACTTCGAGAGTTACAAATCAGGAAGGCAGTGCAACTCAGATACAGAGTTTGACCTTCCTCATAAAGCTTTACCTCCTGCTCTCAAGAGATAAAGGGGTGAGGTAGAGGAAATTTCATATATATATACACTTTTTTTTTTTTTTAAAGGTAGCATTTTAGCTCTTGTGATTGAGGGGAAAAAAAACCCTGATCTCTAAAGGCATGAAGTACAGAAAATATGAATGCCCAAAATCAGGGATCAAACTATGAAGGTCTTCTCTTATATACATCATATCTATCTCGAAGGCACTGACACATGTCTGTATGTCTGGTGCTGTACTTATTTTTTTTCACTAGACAAAAAGAAAAATCACAGCCAAGACATATTTCAGCAGTTTTATTAACCCACAGAGCCACCAGGTGGAGCTAGGGCTATGCTTTTAAGAAGGGGGAACACAATTTTTGGAGGGATTTCAGTGAACAATATGCATATGAATAATAGACAAAAGTGCATAGATACACTGCACTCTCTATATATTACACACATTTAAAGTTTAAACAAATAATTTGAATGAGCCATGTAAACCTGATTTACTAGTTTCTAAGTCTCTTTTCTGTATGTTTTCCTGGTATCTAATAAAGGGTTAGCTTTTCTTGACTGTAGTTCCTCTATGAGCCACTAATATTAAACTTGTAGGAGTGCAGTCCCTTTGACACCTCTGCTTCTGTTCCAAATATCATTGAAATTGGCCAGCAGCTTCAAAAACTGTTAGTCTAAACAGATGAATATACATGTTCAGACAGCAGAATTATTTCAGCCCCACTACCTGCCTTAGCAACCAGGATGTAAAATACTTAAGAGACTTAGGCACCAAGAACTTATGCTTATGCTTCACAGTACTTTGTGTATGGGGAAAATATAACTTTTTCCCATATATATACACATATACATAAACAGGGAGCAAGTGCTGCAAATAAACAGCTGAAGCATCAGTGTGAGTCTAAGGAAACCATATCAGTTCCTCCTTAAGTTCACACAGTGTGCCAAAAGACAGACTAAACTACTGGCACAACAGTAAGTGATTCAAGTCAAAAGGTGTATATATATGCCAACTCCAATTGAAATGACTTGCTAACATTTTCTCCCACTGTTTTAATGAATGGCTTGAATCCCTGGAGTTTAAGGTTGTTAGAATTCAAATGTGTCAAAATTATTATATATAGAGTTGTTGTTAATGCCTGCTACAAGATATATGGCCTGAATTAGTACTGTAGTAGACTCTGGGAAACTCAATGACAATTACTGCTCTTTTCTGCTTCACAGTTTGCACTGGAAAAGGCAGTTCTTTTCTGAAGGGATTTCATCTCAACCAGAAAAGGTTCAGGGTAGGAGGAAGACACTGTGTTATGGAGTGACTCTACCACAGCTAAAAGTAGAGCACCTGAAAAGAGCTGCCCAAAAAAAGATGAACATTTGGTTTCATCAACAGCTTTGAAATTTTGAATTCCATATTCATTAAGAAGCAAAATTAAACATGATGTTCTTGGAGAAAAATAATTGGATTGGACCGATTTTACATTGTGCTATGAAATAATTTTGATTACATTTATATATTGCATTGTAACTTAAAGATGATGCCATTTAAAAAAAAGAAAAGATATTTCCCAGAGTTAGAATGGGTTGTTTTGACACTGATCAAGCTTTTCCTCCCCCACTCTTTCCAAAATAGCAGCACAGAAACAAATTCATTTTCAGGAAGTATTTGTGTTGTGATTACACCAAAATTAATGCATCAGTCTCACTAAGATTTCTCCAGCTCATCTCATCCTATCGTCCAGTTCAGCCCTTGAACCTTCAAAACTCCTGTAATGCACTAGTAATTACATTTTACCAGGACTCAAAAAATAACCCAGGTATCCTGAAGCCTACTTGCATTGCTCCAGATGGCATAAACTCTGGGAGATTTAAAGCATTCAGCCCACCAGATTCATCACCCACGTCCCTCATCTCAAACAGCTTCAAGAATTCTCTTTGCTAATCTTCCTCATGTCTTACACTTCCTTTGCAGTAACTGATTTTTTTCTTGACCTCTTTGCTTGAAAAATATTTCCTGATGATTCACCCAGAGCTCCATGTCCAGATGTCCACATCCCCAGACCTGCTCCCTCCCACAGCTGGTGCTGGGCTGACAACACAAGCACTGCTGATTGAAAAGGAGGGCCAGAACTGCAGTCTGTGAGTGGAAAAACATAAAACAGCCATCAGGGAACAGCATCCTCTGGGAAATCTTTCTTTCATTAGGTGAGAAGGTCATGCCCTTATTAGCAATTCCCCTTCTCAGCTAGAGGTTCAGACCTATGCAGCCATGGCCTTTTGCTGTGCAGTAGAACCTGCTATTGAAGAGAGTTCTTCCTCTGTACTAATGTACTTACACTCCACATAAAAGGTATATGAGGATGTGCCTCCAGAAGAAAAGGTTTTTTCAGCATTTCACCCCCCCCACCCCCCCAAAACCACCACTGTAGGCAAGCTTTGTCTTTTTCTGACTTGAGACAGAACTGCTGGTGAAGGACACTGTTGCAGCTTACATAATCTGAAGCTGCTCCTGGCTAGCAGATGTCTGAACTGCTGAGATAGAAGAGTCTTTCCCCCCCACTCTATTTCCTCAGCCCAATGCCTTAACTACCCTGTAGTACAAAGTGCCTTCCTACACCATCCCGTGCAGTCTATTAAATACTGCAGTGGGGGCAAGAGGTGTCTACTGTGCAACCTTCTGATATTTGCTATGAAAAGGAAATGCCTCCACTACAGAACTGAATATAATTACATCCTGCTGCACCAGAGGTTATACCATAACATCTATTTGCTCTGCAGTTCCGACAGCTAGTGAGAAGAGAGGCTCTGCTGCCAGTGGAGTTCAGTTGAGTTGAGTTAGGTGGCTATTCACTCCCAGCCTCAGGACCCAGGATATTAGCAGCCAAGACAGAGGCTGCATTCCCAGACTTCCCATGACTTGCATGTGAAATACCAGAATCAAGCTAATATTTCTAAGGGATTAAGCAAATCCACAATCTACACTCTCCTGGCTCAGCTCTAAATAAAGGGTGGAAGATTCTATGCATTGATGCCATGAGTCTTTGGGAACGACAAAACTGTCTGAAAGGATTGTTAAGAGACATTCTAGTCTCAACATGGGTTTCCAAGAGATTGCTTTGTTCTTTTTCTCCTCACCTTGAGGATAAGATGGATGAGAATTGCAGAGCTGGAGGCCTATCACCTCCTTTGCCTTCTTCATATGAGATTTTATCATTAACTATACGAAGCAGGCAGTTTTCCCAGCTTTATAGCTCTTTTAATACAAAGAGCCTCCAGTGTACAACAACTAACCACCACTCAATAAACCATGACATCACTGGTGTATACTCCACTTGTATGAACATTCAAAGGAGTAGACAAGAAATTGAGGATAAGAGTCAGGATGCAGGGCAACATGTCAGTGCATGTATTCAAAAGTCATGAGTCAGCAACACTGATGTGGTCCTAGATCAGTAAGAAACATAGAATGGGGCTAGAAGTTTCAGTACTGGCTAAAGTTTCAAGTCCCATGAACACTTTTTAGATACACCAAACCCCAGATGGGACTAAAAGGCTTTGAAACAGTTTCCCATTGAAACAGTTCCGAGCCTGAAGGATGAACAAACCCTAACAGAACAGAGAGTTTGAGGTCACTAAAATCTGATTCTACATTGAAGCAGTTTCCTCGGTAACCAAAAGTCAAAGCAGCTTCCAAACAGTGCAAGCACACAAACCTTTCACTCCTTCCAATTTTTCAACTGAAGAGGGACAAACGTACATTTAAATTATGAAGTGGTAAAAGCTTTCTAAAGTGCCCAAACCAGAGTAGCAAGCTCTGTGATATTTCTCACTTAGACCGCCTTGAAAGTTTCAAGGACAACCATAGGACACTGGAAAAAAAAAAGTATCACAGTATGTTTTTACACTGTACTCAGTGCAAATACCACAAGATCTCTGTTCATGAGCCTGTGCCACAAGCACCCACTCTGGACACACTGGGGAGGATCTAAGGTCAGTTTTTTGACCTTTGCTGCTATTGTGAAATCCAAGCTCCACCACCTTTAGACATATACTTGTGTGATATTGGGAATGCCAGTAGGTCTAGAGAATCCTGGTTGTGCAGCCAGTGTCAAGGTCCCCAGAGGCTGGTGAGACCATGTGCTAAGCTCTGAGGTGGAGCCTGTGCAGCAGCATCAGGCGAGGAAGAGCTCAGTTCACTCCTTGTAGAAGGGCCCAAGCCAGCTGGGTAGTGCTTCAGGGTGGAAGCATTAAGTAGCAGTGCCATCTGCTACCACTGGAGTAAAGGCTTATTCCTCAATTTTGCAATGCCTGGGGAACTGCTGTTTAAAAAGGAGCATGCTGCTGACAAAAATGCTGTGGCAACACAAGAACTTGCCTTGGATGTAGGATTTGGGCTGGGAAACCTGAGACTCAAGGAGCAGAAAAGGCAGAGTTACGGCTGATGACACAGCCTGAACTGGTAAGTGAACCTCCCTGATGCCAGAAGAGTGACAGCTTTTTTACACCAGGGAGAGTCTTGTTGCCATTATTACTTCACGTTGCCAAAGAAACACTATGAAATTGAGTCCTTTGCCTTAAATGACAGTGTGGGGTATACAATTGTGTGTACCATGTCCTGTCACTGCAGAAGATGGAACTTCGTGCTATGCAGATGGATTTTCTCTCTTACATACCAAACCTGGTGAATAAATTTGCTGGAAATGTGGATACCCATCCATGTAACAAATACAAGTGAATTACTAATAATGAGACTGAAAATATCCAGCTTCAGGCAGAGAACAAAATTTCAGCCCAATAGTTAAAGTTTACCATTAATAAACTGAGAGGGATTAACGGATTATAAGGAATAGTAACAGACATGCTTTAAGAATAAGGCTCACTGCCACGATTAAAAGGCATTTGCCTGATTCCACAAAGAATCTCTGTGTGTATGCATATGTATGTATATTCTTATTTTTATGGAAGATCACCCATTTTTCTCTTCCTAAGGTTTTCGTGGCCTTCTGTACATTCTTGTAACATTGAGAATGTGCAATAATGTTGCTAATGAAATTGTCTATGAATAATACATTATTGCATAGCATAAAATAGTCATTGATTTCTTGAGGGATAATGAAAACTATTAGTACTTACCGGGTATCCAGGCCAGGCAGTACACTGCTAATTAATTTAATTTAGTCTATGTTAAATAAAATATACAATTCATTCATCTTTAGTGCCTTATATCACACAGCACCAGAGGAAACAGGAAGCTGATCTGAGCACCCCAAACGGTCTTGACAGCCCACAGCTCAGCTCTGCTGCAGTACAATTACATGGGGCCTCTGAGGACACATTGGTATTCTGCACTGGAAGGCAGGAGTCACCACTCAGCTTTCAGAGCGATACTTATAAAACCTAAGTTTCATGAGCAGTTCAGAGTCTGAAATGGCCACTGTTGTGCCCATTATTCAAGAGAAATACCTGAACAGGCCTGATCAGTGAGATCTTCACATGTAGTAGGGGTATGTTCAAACAGCCCAAGATGATTTAAAGGAAAGTGGTGGAAGCCAGCTGGTGGATCCCACCCCATGTTTTGCAGGACTGTCTTTTCTACCTAGCCACCTGCTAGGACAAGAACTGTCAATGAATGACTGTATTTGACACCTGAAATATTTAGATTTTCAGTTCAGTCTTTTTATTCTCAAGCACTTAACCCATTAGCCTCTGCACATGGGGAAAAGTCTGTTGTCTGGTGAGTGCATCAAGCCAGACTGGCAAATGAATTACATGTCCAAAATACAATTATTGTTTTAAGTAACGATACTGCAAGGTGCACACAGAATTGCTGAGCGGAAATCAACAAAATAAAAGGTTTGGAGGGTTGATTTTTTTTTTCAGAAATAAAAATATACAGGAAAACTTATTTCACTAAAGAGAGCTGACTTTTTGAAGTACCGGCTTCTATTGTTTAATTTGCAAACTACTGCTTTTGAAAATAGCATTTTCGTGTATACTGGTTGTTCCAAGGTTCATCATCCTAGTCTTGACAATGGATTGTCTCTACTGGGGCTTAAAGCTGTTACTGCCGTTCAAGTACTGACAGCATGTGTTTGTTTTGCCAATTACTAGGCCTAGCACAAAGGACACAGCCAGCAGCAGAACAAACCAGTTATTAGTTTCTATTGTATACAAAAAAGTCAGTATATGGGTGATCACTGGTGGTAAAAACAAGTCAGACAGATCACACATAATAGACATCAACCCCAGGGACCCCAGGGACCACACAGCACAACCAACAACCGGTGGAATAAACAAAGAAACAAAGTCTCCCATAGAAGAGATGGGAGACAATCAAGTCAATAGGCTGATCATACAGGATAGAAGTAGCCTCATGTTGTACCCCCACAAAGCCCGTGTTTGCAAATGCCAAACCTGACTGGGGCCCAGTTGCAGGGAGACTCTGCAAAGTGCATCTGCCTCACAGATAGACCCTCCACCCTTCCTGCAAGTGGTCCTAGCTTTTATGCCCAAAGCAGGACACCTGGCACTCATTTACCCAATGCAGGGCACCTGGGGCTTGTTTACCCAAGGGCTTTCCCTGCAAGGTCAGCCACACCTTGGAGGAAATCCAAAAGGCAAACTCATCCCCTCCTTTTGAAGGACCATGGGGACCACCCATATGTCATCCTTAATTCAGGGCTTGGGGTTCAGACCCCAGCACTTCAGTGTTGCACAGGAGAGAGCCCAGCCAGAACCCAAGATGTAGGTATTGTACAAATACAGAAGAAAATCCTTCTCCAGACGCTTAATCCTGACCTGCCAACAGCACGCTTAAAGATATTAAATCCTCAATATTTGACTGCCAGATATCTGAAAACATGCAGACCTTTCCCCTATAACACTTGGGAAACAAAATGCTACCAAGCCCAATAATCCCTACTTACTCCTCAAGGAAAAACTGACACACTGACATTACACTTCAATGACTATCAGACTGGAAACTGCAAATAATTATCCATACTCTTCATACACTATTCCATTTGCTTTCAAAGGATCAGAGTCTTCTGTTATAAAATATATTGCAGTGTAAGCAGTTACCTTATTTCAAACATATCCAGCTGACACACACTTCTGGCTCATTTGCTTCATCAATAGTTAGAGTTGGCTAGAGTGATTTGCAGGTAAAAACTTCTGAGAATCAAAGTAAGTTTTCACTAGTAATATTTTCGTTAAAAAATTGTTTTCTTGTGGCTCAAACATTTGTGTAATTTTAGAAGAATGTTTCAAATGAAAAGAAATTCTGTGCTGATACAACTCAGACAAGATAGCTTAGGTTTTCAGTTTCTGCATTTTCTTTCCCTGCCCTCTTCTTTTTATCATTACAAAAGTGGATTGAGAAAGGAAATAAAAAATAGACACAAGAAACAACAGTCCCAGGGGAAAACCCAAAACATTTCAGCCCTCTTCAAAAAGCATCTAAATGAAAATATCACATTTCTATTTAATTCTAAATCAACAGTTTTCAATTCATTCACTCAAAGAAACAAAGAAAAAGCATGACAAAATCTGAAACTTTTTTTCATAGTGCTCATATTTTTTTCCGCAACAGCTCAATGCACTTTTTCAGGAGGCCCTGTTAAGAGATTTATTTCTCTTTTAGTAACTGAATAAACTAATGCAGTGCCTTCAGCTGCTCCAAGTGCACTTGCATGTAAGCCACCTACAAAATGTGCTTAGAGGACATAGAAAAAAAATGTAAGACATGAACGCTTGATGCTGGTCCTGGAGTGACTCTGTTTTGGTTCAATACCAACTGACCTTCAGATGCACAGTAATTGCTCAGGAGTGGGAACCACCTCAGAACAGATTCCTAGGGAAACCAGTAACTCAAAGATCGATCTGTCCTGAACAGGTTAAAGTGCTTGTAGAACTAGCTGGGTTTACTGTGGCAGGACAGGAGTGAATACATGCATCTTTGGTCAGACCACTTTGCTTACGCTTATGTTCTTACCCTCCTGACTCCCATCGTACCAACAGAGTCTGTACAATTCCCTCTGAAGCTTTAATCATGATTCACATGAAATGTCCATGAGCTGCCACTTTCTGAGAAAAACTGGCCACTCTGGACACCCGGTTGCTGAGCATAGGGGGATCAATCTGAAAGGGTGAAAGTAGCTTTCAACAACATCCAGCAAGTCTAGGCTGTTTAGGAACTAAGATCACCAAGCCCAGGCATAAAGAAAACTGCATCCTTTCCATACCTTACACAACCTGCTGCCATTCCCCACCAGCTAGGCTAGAGGAAATTTGGCAAGCATAACTCAACTTCTAATATGCCAGTCCAGCTCTCAGTTTATACAATAAAAGTAGGATACTTTCACAGGCAAAGAGAAAGGGTTATAATTTGATTAATGGAATAGCAAAGGGTTCTCTCCCTAAGAACAAAGTGGTAGAAAGATGGGAACTATGTATCCAAATGGATGCTACACAGGCACCTGAGCTGAGCAGTTTATTTTGAAGATACAGGAAATGCTTTCAATTGTATTTTGTTGTAGTAAAAAAAAAAAAACCCAAACCCAACCAAACAAAAACCACACAGACAAAACCTTTAAATTGAACAGAAAATTAATCCCCCAAATAATGAACTCCAAAGCAGCAGCAAGTTCAGCAGCAATGAACTGATATACAGGATTTAATCCACATGAGGAATGATTATACTCTTTCTCATGAAACTGCAAAAGACTTACAACCTCTAGTTTAGCAGCTTACTAAACTCTGGCTGCCAGAGAAAATAACAGCAACTGCTTCTAACATTTTCTGCTGTAGACAGACTATGATTCAGGGAAGGAAAGGAAGAGCAGGAACCAGAAAACCTTCATGCTCATCTGCTCTATTTCCATTTTACATTATTATTCCTTCTTTGTATTGCAGTTTATATGCAATCTCATTCCCTGGGAATATGAAAACTGCAGCCACTATTTCTTAAAAAGCAGGTTTCTAAGCAGTCTAATCTCACTGCCCTTCTATATGGATATAAACTCTATTTCTCTAGGTATTGCCTATCTGCCTGAAACCTCAATTGTACGCTTTAAACCAACAGGCTTCGTCACAAAGTTGTGATTTTACCAAAACTTTCTGCTTCCCATGAGCATCTCCTGGCTCTCTGGGCAACTGGCCGTTATACAAATCCAAACCCAGCAATCCCTAATATGAAGAGGGACTTCCTGTGGCTGGTAACACTAGTGTTGAAAAGTAAATGGTGGTGGTCTGCTTCATACTACAATTTGCAAATTTCCCAACTTCCCTCAGAAATTTGCTCCTTCCTTTATAAGCCTGAAGCTTGGAATGGCCAATGATACTGCATAGGAGCACAAAAATCTGTCTAGTCTTTTTGGGTCTTAAATACTAAGATACTTAATATCTAAATCAGATACGTTTTATACTAAAGAATAACAATTCTAGCTGCAGCAAATGGCTATCTGTTTTATCCTTTCTTCCTCGAGAACTTTTCCACACCTCTGAGCAAACGGATTCAGTTGCCCCATTCTGAAGGCAGAGAAAAGGGAGTACATTAAAAATGTCTTGCCCTATACCAAGCAACAAACCAGGAGTGAAGCCGAGGTCAGTGGGTCTCCTTGGCTCCAACCTAAATTGCCATCTCAGACAGACTGCACTAACATACCAGTGCAACGTCAAAGTACATTTTATCCAGTAAATCTTTCTGAGGTGGCACTGTGGTAGTGCAGTGCTGGGAGCCCACAGGATGGATCAGTGCTTCCTGAAGGAAGCTTTTTTGTCTGATTCAGCGCGTCAGGAATACACTTCCATGATAAATTGATTTGAATGCTTTCCAAGGAAGCGTGTCACTGCCTAGCTATACACATTTCAGCATGGCCCCTTTGCTGTCATCTTTTAAATCAATTTCTTTCACTTGATGCCAATGCAGCATATTAGTTTTTAAGTTGACTTCTCACTGAGTAAGATATGGCAAACCCGTGAATTTTATTGGTTATAAGAAAGCTTTGAGAGGGAGAACAGTAGAGAGAAGTATCAGAGCTAGACTTGAGACCACATATTGCTTTTCTTTCAATAGCAGAGGGGAAAAAATCATTCTTTATCTGGTAATGTAATGCATGGCTCTTTCCATAAGGCATTGATAATGCAATCCACGAATTTGGCATTGGTAGTCTTCACAATTTTCTTTGTATCTATTCTCCTAAATTAACCTGTCCACACAGGAAAAACTGTCCTGCTCTAAATGTGTCAGCACAAGAGCAAACCTGAAGCAGTTGCATGGGACAGGAGGGTTTCTGTGAGGGTAAGTTCCCAAACTTAGCAGACAAAGCTAGCTAGAAACTCAAGGAGACGAGTTCAGAATTTTGGGGTAGCTTTTAATTTCTTGTTTTCTTCTTCTAAAACATCAACTTTCTAGAAAAAAGTAACCGCTCCAATAGTTTCTTTTCTAGCACCAGAAGCATAAGGTTTTATGGCTTTTGTTACACAAATGAGACTTTGAGGCAACAAGCAAAAATAGAAATATTAACCAATAGACGACTCCCAAAGCACTTCACAGAGAAGGCCAAAATCACTGCTCTCTTTCTAAAACACAGCCAGATACAAAAGCTGAAGTACAGCAAAATGAGTCACTTCATGGCAGTCTAACAGCTAAAGCTGTAGTGATCATGAAAAATAGAGGTCAGGATCATTGGCAGGAGGTACAAAACAACAAGTAGGATTCCAAACTTGGACTTCAGGGGGGCCAACTTTCACCTCTTCAAGAAAATGCTTGAAGAAATCCCATGGGTTAGGGCTCTGGATGGTAGGGGGGCTCAAGAGAGCTGGTTGATATTCAGATACCACTTCCTCCAAGCTCAGAACTGGTGCATCCCTAAGGGCAAGAAATCAGGCAAGGGAAGCAGGACACCTGCATGGTTGAGCAGGGTGTTCCTGAAAAACCTCAAGTGGAAGAAAGTTTACAGTATGTGGAAGAAGGGACTGACTGTTTGGGAAGATTACAAGAACACTGTCAGAGTATGCAGGGATGAAATGAGGAAAGCTAAACACTCCATTTAATTAAATCTAGCAAGGGATGTCAAGGTTAACAAGAAGGGTTTCTTCAAGTTTATCAGAGGCAAAAGAAAAACTTGAGAAGATGTGGGCCTGCTGTTGAATGAGGCAGGTGTCATGGTGACAGAGGATGCAGAGAAGGTGGAGTTACTAAATGCCTTCTTTGCATACAAGTTTCCATCTAAACATGAGGAGGCACTTCTTTACTTACTTTGAGGGTAACAGAGCACTGGAAGAGGCTGCCCAGAGAGGTGGTAAAGTCTCCTTCTCTGGAGACATTCAAAACCTGCCTGGACGACATACCCTGTGTGACCTGCTGTAGGTGAACCTACTCTGGCAGGGGGGTTGGACTAGATGATCTCCAGAGGTCCCTTTCAACCCCTAACATTCTGTGACTCTGAGACCCCACATTTCAGTGCTGTACCCACTAGCCTGAAGTCATATTCTTTGGAGGTTTAAAATTGCCATTAGAAAAAAAATAATTTGCAAGCATCAGATTTACACTTCTGTTACAGGAAAGGAAAACTGAGATAATATTAGCCTATACAGCACCTGAGTGAAGTAACTCATCACCATAAAGCCAGGTTGCTGTAGAACTATGTAGGATTTTACCATTCCTACAGAAAATGGCACATCCAAAACTATACGACTTCAGCCCTGCAAGTTTAACTGATTATAATTCTTAAAATAAAATACCTACATTGGATTTTCAAAGGGCAGGAGACACATTTTCAATCAACTCTCAACAGGAAAAGTTTGACCCATTTCTGCTTTGGTTTTCCTTTACTTAAAGTAAGAAATGCACTTCACATTTTGTGTGAACGGGCTTGACTTTTGATACAGAAGTCAGCCTCGTGATATTCCAAGCACATACAACCCTGGAGACCTATAAATGTCATTTGATGATAATTTTACCATTTATGTTGCAAAAAAGAATTTTAACACAGGAAGGGAAATGTTTGTGCTGCGCTGCCTTCTTTGCTGACTGGTGACTCGTGGCGGATGTGGGGCTGATATTAGCTGCAGCAGATCATAATCTAAACTTTTATATTTTTAATTGGTTTGAATATGCACAATGGTGTGTAAATGCCAAATAACACTGTTTTATTTTTACAGCACTTAGTACTATTCATACACAACTGAATCGATCTGTAATCATTTGGATACAAGAGTACCCTGTACTGTAAGAGACAAAATAGAGCAGTTAAATATCAATTTTCACAGTGATTAATATTACCTAATTTCTAGCTAATTGTAGCAGACTAGCTTTCTTCTCTCTTGTAATGACAATTCATGCCTCAAAGATAAAATACTCTCTTACACAAATGTACTGAGACAATGTACTGTAACAAAAATACTGTAATATCTAATGGCAAGTATTCAAGGCTTACCTATATTTGCCACTATTATCATGAGCTTATATCCCATATCCGTAGTATTCCTAAGAATTTCATTTACTATATAGTGTGTTTTAAACTTATTTGAGCTTTTCAAAACAGATCAACTAAATTTTATAAAACATAAAACAACCCCCAAAGAAAATAGTGTTTTGAGAGGTAACTTCCTTATGTTCTTAAGTTACTAACATTCACTGCAGAAGTGCCTAGAAATCACTGTCATCAGGTACTGGTTATGGTGCTAACCAATGTGGATTTAACTACTGCATCATGTTTACAGCTGTCTATGCTATATTACCTGCCGTTCTGCACTTTTCCTCATGTCACATCATCTGCTTGTTCACCTGCTTCACACTGCCGGGATCCTCAAGCCTGCTGGGGCTCCTTGAGAGAAGCATCCATGTAATGTAGATAGCAATAGCACTGCCACCTAACATCTCAGAACTGAGAGCAGCTCGAATCAGATCCATGAAACACACCAGAGATGCTCTGTGGACATTGATGAAAACACCTGCAGGATCTTTGTTTTGATTTCCTGTGAGGCCTCCAGACTAAGGCAATTAGCAGCAGGTGTTAGCAACTCATGAAGCATCAATGTAAAGCTCTTCTTTAGAGTCTTGTAATCATGACAAACTAAGCTGCTCTGGACTGTACATGTACTACTAGCTATACAGAGACAGACCAATAGGACCAGTTCTTCCTACTTCGGTATTAGTATTCACTTTTTTCTTTATTAAGCTCACATTTTCTAAGTTTTCTAGAAGACCAAGGCACACAGATTTTTATATATATATATATATATATTTTTTTTTTTTTTTTTTTTCCCATCCACCCCCCCCCCACTTGATTTAACTCACTGCTAAGATGTAACATGCAAGCCAGATCTGAGTCCTGCAGCACAGGTAGTGGAGGCATCTGATTTGTGAGCAGTTCCATACTGTATTTATCTGAGCTACATAGGGTATACACATACTTAAAAAGGAAGATAAACTAGCTCACAATTTTACATTACTACAGCTTGTTCTGATCCAGCATGGGTATCTCTGCTGTACAACACTGGGCCATACAGAAGTATCCTAGGGGAGTTTACTTGCTGAGTTAATGTTACTGATACATGAGAAGGTTTCCTGTTCCTACAGACAGCTGTTGTCAAGAATTCTCCCAGCTGCAAAAGATTCATAATTTAAAGAGAAAAGGCACTAAATGATTTCTGAAGGTCATACTTATTTAGCAAAACCATTTTTCATGGTTGAGCCCCAAACGAAGGATTATCTGTCAATAAATCTATCATGGGCAACATCTGTACTCCCATTGCATCAACTCCACTGCAAACAAACAAAAGGTTCTTTTAATGATTCACCATTGCCTAGAGGAGAGAAGGAAGAAAGCATCCATTTTTCCCAAAATATAGGTTGACAGACCTATGTTGATGAGACATTTGCATCAAAAGGATATCTTCCTTATGCAAGGGCACAGCTTGTTTCTAGCATCCTCTTTATATTAGGAAGTGGCAGGGAATATCCTATCTAAATCAAGTTTTCCTAAGTTGTGGGGCATAAATCACTGATTGTCCTTAAGTTTAAAGCTAAAGAGTAACAACATTCCTAAGTAATCTGTACAACTTTGCAAAGTCATTAAAAAATGAGAGTGGCAATTTCCAATGTCAACTTTAATGACGAGGAGGCCTTGAAACTTGTTTTCCCCTTCCATTGCCACTTACTGGTGGACAAAAGAATGTATAAGTTGTTTCACAGTCAAAGCAAGAACCTGACAGAGAAGTGGCTAGAATTAAGCTTCTTTCACTCTTCTAAAGAAGTCCCCAATCTATGTGCTACTTTTACTTGAAGAAAGGCACTGGTTTTTATCTTATCACTTTACCACTGAACAAAATTTCACCATTCTTACTGCAAAGCACACACTGTTAGGAGCTTTTCACTGGCTCAGAGCTGTGCCATCACAGCTCTCTGTTTGGCCCTGTGCATTTGAGGTGAGATAGATGCCACTAAGAAAGCCATGCTGTGGTCTTTTAGAGCGCTGAGTCTTCCCTGCATCGTGAGAGAATGGCAGGAAAATGCTGAAGATGAAAGCCAAGATGTGGCACTGAAGATGCATCCAAAACAGGCTATTGAGCCCCTGGAGCTGGAAGACAAGGATGAGGTGTAGAGTAAACCCCCCACAATCCAGGAGGAAGCAATTATAGACCTGATATGTCAACTAGACCCTCACAAGATATGGGGGCCAGATGGGATCCACCCAAGAGTACTGAGGGAGCTGGCAGAAGAGCTTGCCAAGCCACTTTCCATCATTTACCATCAGTCCTGGTCAACAGGGGAGGTCCCAGATGACTGGAGGCTTGCCAATGTGACACCCATCTACAAGAAGAGCTGGAAGGAGGATGTGGGGAACTACAGACCTGTCAGCCTGACCTCAGTACCGAGGAAGGTTATGGAGCAGATCATCTTGAGTGCACTTACATGGCATGTGCAGGACAACTGGGGGATCAGGTCCAGCCACCACGGGTTCATGAATTTTCTCTCCAAGTTCCTGTGCAACTGAGTCACCTGAGCTAGAGCTCACATGCACTACTGTCTGTAATGAGCTTTCATTTATAACAGATTGGACCACCAAATTCCGAATCCCCAAGTGTTTTCCATTCTATCACACCACTTCCCAATTATTCCTACACCAAAGTCATCCATGGTCATGCTAGCATACAAAGGGGACAATGCAGTGGAGAATGGAGTCTGTAAAACACTACAGATGTTATTTCCTGAACTGAATTGGGCTTTTTCATGTGGAAATGTGCTATGTTTTCAGCATTTATTACAACTGAAAAGATATACACATTACAAATATACACATCATCCATTCTAGTCTCACAGGTCCCACTCATAAATAATGCCATGCACAAGTTGCACTGCTGAAGATAAATGACCTAGATTACCTAAGTAATATCTCATCCATCTGAGTAAAAGGATGCTAAACAGTGTATGAATATGTGTAAAGCCAAATGACATAAGTACATACTCATTTTTGAAAAAGGAAAAAGTAATAATTTTATACTCAGGCTTTCTAACACAGCTCAAATTAAGGGTGGAATTTCACTCTATCATTATTTCCATTATACGCTTTTATTTGGAAAGCTTAAGAACTCAGCTATTAAAAGGCTCTCTTGGATGAAATTTCACAGGCAGAACATTCCAGCAAGAAAAATCAGCATTAAATATCAGGAAGAGGAATTGTTTGTAATTTTTACATCAGAATTCAGAATAAAACAATTCTCAAACTTCTCGTTTTCTTTCAACTAAAGCATCAGATTTCTTTGTTCATAATAAAGCTCAATGAATAAACTATCAACATCTAATTGAGGAGAAAAAACTGGACTCCGCACCATTCAATGTGAATCAAACAGAAGCCGTTTTATTTACTTTGTCTGTCCCTTTTATACAATCTTTCTTTCTCTACACGTGGTCACGCATTATCTAATTGGTTAAAAGTCTCTAGCATGAGGCAAACATACAGCTCAGTTCAGCTCCCATTGGTTCTTAAGTTCTTCTCCCGCAGTGTCCAATTGATCACTCCCATCTGCTCACTCCTGCATTCCTTAGGGAAGCGGTCATTGCTCTTTCTTATTTTTTCTTCCTTTGAAGTAGTTTCTAGAATGCAGCTACGTACCTAGGCCAACATCCCATATGGCTGGTTCGCTATATGGTCATTCTCTTTTAAATACAGTCCTACATCTAATGAAGTACACACCAGGGCAGGCAATTATGATACACGTTAACAAAATTCTCTCTCTACTACACATATTGCTGCCCTGGTTTCCCAGGAAAAGACCCATGGGCCAGCCATGGCAGGCAGGCTATGAGAAGACCTGAGTCAACTAGGAGTAACAGTCAAGGCAGCTGACTCACAGGTGTATCCCATACCACTTCATCATGCTCATTATAAAAGGGGGGAGTTTACTGAGGGTGGAGAGTTCCTCTTCTAGGAACTACTCTCTTTTGGCCTTCTGCTCCTGATCCTAAGGGTGAGGCTGAGTATAAGCTTGTATACTTTATGTTGGTGACTGTATTAGTTTTGTTATTTCCTTAAATCTGTTTCTACTTCAACCCATGGGGCTTCTCCCTATATTCTAAGCTATTCGAGTGAGACCATTAAAGACAAATTTCATTTCAGCAGGATCCCTTTAATTAGTCTGCAATGAGCTTTGCCCTTTTAGAGGTTTATGGCAAATTTTGTGGAAAATGCTCTATGCAATTCTATTTAGTCTTACTCCATCTCATACAAATACCCAATTACAAGAACGTGCTGTTCAATGAGTCATAATACTGAGCTGGCAGTGTTCCTACTTGGGAGAAATGCTGCCCAAACCACTACCACTTATAATTTATAGAGGATGGAAAAGGCAGCCCATTTTTGTGGTGGAGGCTGGAATTGCATATCTAGCAGCTCCAAAAGATGAGATTTCTCTAATAAAGGGCTTGTGCAAGAATGGAAGGAGGGGCAAAACACAGGCTGAGCTCCCAAAACTAAGGATGCTTTATATTATGGCCATTGATCTGGCTACATGCTAGTTTAGCCTCCAGTTTAACAATAAGTGGCATGGGATCAGTTAGGTTCATTGGTGGTAAGCTAATATCATGTGGACAGAGAAGAACAGCAAAGGCTGCAGCAAGAAAGAGAATGGTAAGACTTTCAAGAAGAAATGTATATTGCAATATATATAAAAATCAGGCCATTTACTTCAAAATGTAAATGCAGGTTTTAAAATCTCCTCAACAGATGACCTCTGTTCTGTGAAAAGCAAGGTGAATATTTGGCCTCATAGCGATTATTTAATTTTCTCCCACCCTTGTCTTAAACAAAAGCAGTAAGAACAAAAGTGCCAATTCACCAGCTCTTAATGCTCAAGCCACTGTGTCATGTCAAAATCTGCTTTGTGTTCCCAGGCAGGAAGGCCTCAGACTCCAGTGTGAACAGCATATAAGCATCTGAGGACAAAGTTTGGTTCCACAGACACACATTTACCTCAAAGCAGAAATACTTAGTTTTCAAATTTTATGGTGGTTTGAAGTGTTGTCTCTCCAGCACTTGAGAGGAATTGAGAGCGACTGTAAGTGTATTTGGATCTCACCTTCTAAAAATAAAGTCTTTTCTGTATGCATCCTGACACTCAGCACAGAGATAATAAGCCATTCTTAGAAACAGCATTGTACGATGAGCTACATCAAGCAACTTAGCACAGAAGAGTGCATTAAAAATACAGCCTGGGGTACAGAAAAAAAAATTGCTATAGGAGAAAAAAAGGATGGGAAGGGTGATGCCAAATGCCTTATAAAAGCAGTTTATTCATCCTTACAAGATGAAATAGCCAATTGCTTGACATTCAAATGCTGATGTCCATCAAAATCATAACAATCAATATATATCATCTGGCTTTCTAGCAGCCTCCTGAGAATAAATTTGCACAAAATCAAGACAAAAATGAACTCCATGACACTAAATTACAGCAGTAAATGGAAACAGAGATAAATAAACACACCTGGGTCCATGAATGAAGCCATGGAGGAAACACAAGTTAGTCACTGTAAAAACAGATGTAAAGCAGGTAGACTGAACAAACTTGGAGAGAAGAGTTTATCCAGGAGGAAAACCAAAGCAAAGCTGTGCCTGTGGTTCCAAGGCAGGAGTGAAAGGGGCAATATTTTCTTCACTGTTGACACCAAGTGCATCTTTTTTTTAAGCACCTGCAGACCAGACTTTCAGCATGAAACTGAGAAACATGTCTGTCAAGATTTTTTTTACTCCTGAAGGCCACCTCTGCAGTACAGACTGAAGGGACAGTGGATGAGTTAAAGTGAGGACAAGGGATGGATTGAGACAGGTGTTAGTTGTGTTTGAAGGGAGTACCATGGAATTTCTCACTTGTTAGAAATTTGCTTTACAGAGAAGGCAATATCCACACCATCCTGTTCTTTTTCAAAGAACAGCTGCAGAAAATTTTGGACATAAAAATTATGCTCCTGCTTCTTAATAAAGCACTGATAAGGGAAGAAGAAGTATTATTATTTAAATCTTACCACAAGTCCCACCTATGTCTTCTCTATTTAACACTGAGCTTTCTGAAGGATGTAGTGCCTGTATTTCAAAATCCCATGCACTCCACCTTTCTGACCCTAAATGCAGGTCCTGAAAATGACTCCTAAAAGACTGGGCCAGGTGTTGTCCACTCTATCCTAGAGGATGAAGACTTATCAACACTGAAATTGAGTAGCTCACTTTAAAACAATGGTACAAAAAGTTTTTAAGGCTATCAGAACTGAAGTAAGAACTAAATCTGCCTACCTTCAGCAGAACTGCTCTCCTAAAGAGCATAAGGACTAGTCATACAGTAACCTTCAGAAGATCCCACCCGTGATACTCCCTATCTCAAAGAAATCAGCTCCAGAGCTACATAACAACACATTCCTTCACACGTGCTACAATCCTTATTGCACAGAGAGGAACTGAATTTTTTCATCATCTGAATATAACACAGTGTTTCCAAACATACATACACAGATGGCACACTCAGTCATTTTCAATAACTGGCATTGAAAAAAAGGTTTGGCAGGAGCTACTGTCTTTAAAGGATAGCTTAAAAATATATTTATCTGCATCATCATACCTCAACAGTCATAAAACAAGCAAAAAGACATAACACAGCCAACAACATAGTGAGATTTAAAGGCCTCTCTTAAAACATTGCTGTTTTTCAACACTACTATACTATGAAGGTTGACAGGGAGATGATAAAACCAGTAGTAGCAAAATCTAATCCAAAAGATAGCTGATTAAAGAAATATATTGTGGGTCACTTGAAGACTGCAAATGATTGGTTTCGACAGGAAAGATCTCAGAGAGAAGTTAAGCTGTCTTATTTGAAAGCACAACCACATTGTAAACCATTTACCTGAAAGTAGTGACGAGTATTTGGCCTTAAGTCATCGCAGGAGAACTACATCACAGCTCTTGTGAAAAGCACAAAATACATTGCAGAACTCCTAACTCTGAAACACGTAGTTTTTTAGGCCATAGCTCCTTCAAAATAATCTTTTCAATTACTTTGGACTCTCTCTTCAAAAGAATTTTAGACTTAAGCTTTTCATGCCCAAAATTTTGAGCAGAATCAAATGGAGCTCTCTGTCCCACCATAAATCTTCTGGAACCATAGATTTCAAAGGAAAAATTCTGCAGCTTTATTACTAGTATGTCAGAACCACAGTGCCCAATACAAATGATCCTCCTTTTTCTAAGAGCTTTTGTTCTCTGTCAGAGAAGGAAAATACTGTCTTTTATGAATCTGTTTTCTCTTATGCTATTGTTAGTACTCTGCTAAATCATAACAAATACAAATTCCAAGGTTTTTAAAAATTTTTTTCAAGTGACAGTTTTTTCAAAGTAGTGCTGAATATATCTATGTTTTTTTAAAATACGTTCCTCCTCACCCAATACATTCTCTTCCTTCACCTAAAAAATGAATAATCAATACTTAGCAAAATGGAAGAGCAGGGAGATTGTCAAACACTTAACGGCATGAACACAACCCATGCAAAATAACTAAGAAACTCACTGAATGTTTTGGTAGAGCAAAGCTGAGGCATTTTTTTTTCAAAAGATGATACCTAAAGTCAACATGATATTCCAAAAGAAAATTGCATTCAATTTTCTATGGTGTTTTTGGAATATATATTCTTGAAATTAGCAGGGCCTTTCAGGAAGTCAGGATTTTTGAATATTAAAGCAAATCAGTTAGTCTGAAGTTTTTCTTAGTAACTTCAGTGTGGACCCTCATCCTAGAAGACTGATTCAGTGCTGCAAATGTGAATAACACAAGAAACGCTTTACCTAGAGTGCCTTGAAAAAAAACAGTATACTCCAAACACACCAACGTAAGCTGTATGACTGTAAACCAGCTGTTATCTCAAAGACTGTAATGAACCTTTTAATAGAGGTAATCTGTATAAGAAGCATTTAAAATTACTGCATACACCAAAAAATCTAGATAAAGCCTTGCAAGCACGAAGATATTAGATCTTTGTCTGTAAGATCACAGAATCATCAGAGATGGAAGGGACCTCTAGAGATCATCTAGTCCAACTCCCCCACTAAAGCAGGATTGCATAGATCATTACACAGGAACGCATCCAGGAAGGTTTTGAATACCTCCAGAGAAGGAGACTCTACAATCTCTCTGGGCAGCCTGTTCCAGTACTTTGTCACCCTCACAGTAAAGAAGTTTTTCCTCATATTTAGATGGAACTTACTGTGTTCCAGTTCGTGCCCAGTGCCCATTGCCCCTTGTCCTGTCACTGGGCACCACTGAAAAGAGTCTGGTGAATGATGTATACTATGCTAGCACCAAGCACAAAGCCTTCCACTGCTTTCAAGTAGTCTATAAACACATAGTAAGGGACAATGCCTGTTTGGGCAAAAAGACAAAGTGTGAGAAGAGGAACCATGCCATGCAGGTAATTGATTTAGGGCTGGACGAGCAGGAACTGAGCAGAGAGCTGCATCGTAAAAGCCTCTCCAGTGCTTCTTTTTCAAGGCTCCAGCCCTGCACAGCCATCATACTGAATACAGCCTGTCCCAAGGCAAGGACTGCAGGAATTTTGGATACCTGACAGGTGAGTGGCAAGGACACATGATAGCAAATGATAGATTTAGGAAGAGAACAAAAACAACTGGAGTCCCTGCCTAGTGGTCTCTCTGTCTTAGGCATTTACTGTGCATAGATGCCATTTTATTTCACATCAACATTGCACTTTTGCTTGCTTTTTAAGTGATTTAACCATTTACCTGCTTGCATGACTGAAAAGAACTTCCCAAGCTAATGCCAGAGAGTAAAATCTACTTGAGGCAGAATAAAAAAAGCAAAAAAAGCACAGCTCCAGAATCACATATAACAAAGGCAAAATGACTTCAAGATTCTGTACAAGGTCATGCCAGACCTTGAGTTAAAACTGAGGTTACTTTGGCAGCACTTCACTATATGTACTTCCCAGTGTTTCTCCACAGGTAACTGTGTCCCTGAACGAGTGCAAGGTGGTTTCACAACCAGCAAGCCCTAGCAAACAGTGGGGCTGCAAGCTACTGATAACACTGCTGCAACCTAAGGCAGGTCCCAGGCCCCAGTTCACATCCATCCACACTGTTGGAACAATTAATTGGATTTGAAGATCATTCATTGTCATCCTCTTCCCAAATGAAGCCTTCAAGTGCAGGTGGAGACCCAGCTGGGAGCTGTCTAGGTGCTCCTGCCCTCACCACATGCTCAGTCTCACACCAGCCACATGCCTTCAGCTTGTGCAGCTGTGTGATCACATGCTGGGGTACATGTGTGCAGGCTGAAATCACATACCTAGCTGTGACACACATCCAGCCACAGAATAAGAAATGAGCTGTTGTATGTAGACCTTTTACTTTGTCAAGCTAAACCAATGCTGAAGGAATATTGTGCATTGCTGAGCTAAAATAAAGGGCAGCCCTTCTCTAGGGCTCACTTTCTGGAAATACACACAAGCAAATAAGTTTGTACTGTGCTTTGCAACGGTGTGTCTGGGAAAGGAATGGTTGCTGCAGAAATGATCAGCAGAGTAAAAGAATATCAGTTCAATAAAACACAAACACAGACCTGAACCATGTTACGTTGCAAATAATAGGGGGAAGGGATAGCAAGAGGGGAACTCACAAGGTGTGTCTACTTTGGTCACACATGCGAAGTTATCAGATCTCCTGTTAAATGGATGTTTTGGGTGGGGGGAGAAGAGCAAAATAAACAGCCTAATAGTCTGACCATAAAGCTTCTGTGATGTTTGATGCTACTCACTCAAAATGGTGCAGTGTCCCAGTAAGTATCAAAGACAAAACTTGATGTAATAAAGAGCTACATTTGTAAATTTGAGTGCAACTGTGTATGCTTACTGACGTTCTGACAAACTGTTGGCAGAAAGTAGCTCTCATCATTGTGCAAGCTGACATCCAGGTTGTCTTTCTGTGCCATGATCTTAACAATACAATTTGTCACATCACTAAGAGATGCATAGTAGTAAAAGGAACAGATGTCTTTGGACAGCTGCAACATTATTAGTTGCATAAATTTGTGTGAGGTTTTGTATGCTGAAAATATAAAGCATTTTCTTTGTTTAGCTCCTCTAATGTGACTTTTTCACCTTAAGTCTGTTGAGTAAGGACAATGCCAGTCCTCAGCTCCTGGTGAAAACAGATGAGTGTTGAGCTACGGCTGAGAGCTACTGTAGATATCCATTTATTCTGCTCTTCCCATAATGAGATCTCCGTTTCCATGTAAATACCACAAGAATTCCTTATTGCCTGACAAAAAATGCAGCCAGTAGTGGGAGGCTAAGGTGCCCGTGGCCTCTGGGCACTTGCTAGTGACTAAGAGCTTGAGAGCCTGCAATGTGTGCAGAAACCAGATCAGTTCCTGGACCCTTTAGAGCACATCTCTGCACTAAGGGACATTCAGGGCAGATAGGCTAAGGAACACAAGTGATTGTGTTTATCTGGAGGAGCCTTCTGTCAAGGCACAGGATGAAGACAAGCTGTCATAAATATTTAGCTATGAATATGCTTAAGTCAAGATGACAGAGAATGTAAAGAAATGAAATACAGTGAAAACACCGCCCTCCTCCTCCAGGGCTGCCTTGCTTCCTTCCTGCCTCAGAAAGAAACAAGTCAAATCTGAAAACATTTCAAACTAGAAACAGGCCTGAAGTAAAACTTTGCACCAGAACACCACATCTAGACTAAGAACCTTAGCTCAAAAAGCAGCCAGATATTAAACTCTGCATCCAGGTCCACACTTCTCAAAAATTCCAAAATTTGGATTTGACTAAAAGCAGATAAAAGTTCAGTACAGAAGCTTGGATCTGAAACCAGGAACCCACCTAGAGACTTAGTCCTTGTGCTTTTGAAGACTGACCAAGAGACCTGAGCTGAGTGGTAACAGACTAATGGTATCATCTTCCACTTTTTTTTTTTTTTCCATTCCATCTTTTGAACTTTCCCTGGTAACTCTTGAATTATACAACAGAGAAGAAAAATTCTCCTTCATATTAACACCTAGTTAAACTCTACTTATTGTAGTTGCTTGACAGTAGACCAGAGTATCTCCCTTAAAGTCATAATTTATGCTAATACTACTATGCAAGCTATTGCCATTCAATATCCAAACACCACTTCATGTATGTGAGACGGTTCAAGTAGCTTACCACAGTCTCAGCAGCTCTGCAGAGTCGCTCTCGAGCATTGCTTTCTCTATCCTTAATACCAGCTAATATCCAGGGTTGCCGAGTTGAAGGGTGCAGTCTCAGCATTGCTCTTCCAGTGTAAGCAAGTGCTTGGTAACCCTGGGTTTGCCAGGATCATGTTGTATGTATATATGCTCACATTGTTTATGCTCAGCCAACACATGCATGCGAGTGAAAATCTGTGTCCATCAAGCCTGAGATGATCAGCATTTGAAATGCCCAGCGGTTCAGCTTTTTCACACACTGTATCACTACATAGTGGAATGTAGCTGCCTAGGGTACAGCTAAATTGTGTTTTCTAGGCTTAACAGAGCCCAGGCTTAACCCAGGCTTTCTGTAAAATATGCAAGTTATATTCATGCTGTCAACAGAGCTTGACTTCTTTATCTCATCAGATGCGGCATTCAAAGTATTGTGGGTCAGATAATTAAAAGACCAAACGATTAGTCCCTCAAAAACTTAAAGTAGTAGCCAGGTTTCAAAACAGCTGTGCACATCTAGGAACAACAGGAACTGCTTGCTCCCAAGCTTTCCTGGGAATTATATTCTTAATCACTCTGAGCTCTTCTAAATATTTGTCCTCCAGTGTTTGTTTTGCAAACATAACCCAAACAACCCAAGCAAACATACTTTAGGAAAAATTGTCCGTGATTAATGATTTAGATGGCATTGTAACTGAGTGCAACGAAAATTCCAATCTTTGTTTTTTTCTTTGTCACAGAGCGTTTATCCCAATTCATCAGCAAAGCACAAAAGCCTAGATAACAGACAGCCAAAGGAAATGGATTGCAATACTTCTAAGCCATTTTTCTTGGAATATACTAAATTTTTTCATTAAGCATAGTGGGTTTCTCACCCACTTCGAATCAACTCCCCGCTCCTGGAACAAGCTGATCTTTTGTAATTCTGAGGGCTCTCAAAAATTTAAGAAACCTTTTTGGTAGGATCTAAAAGACATAAAAGTGCAAGCCGCCTCAAACCCGAAGTGTATTCTCGCTTTTCTCAGACACTTAGCAAAAATTTCCACTTTCTACTGTGTCATCAAGCAGTGATCCTATTTCTATTTCTATCCCATTTGGGTGTTTTTGCCTGTGTAGATACATATTTTTTTCAGCTGAAATGAAGATGCAAAAGTAGCTGTTCAAAACAGCTCTGTCAAAAATGACTATGTAAGTTAATATACATGAGAACTGTCATCAAGAACCTGAGCCACATGCATCAAGGGAAACCCTCACAGTTTTCCACTGGCTGACTTTAGGTGGCTTTAGATTGGAACAACTTGTTTCTCCATCAGACACCATGGAATCTCTAGATGCAATGGGCAAAGAGCTGCTCATATCTGCATTTCTTTCCAGTGCTTGTTGACACTGGTTCTACAGTATCATAATTTTAATAGAAACATATATTTACTCGACACTCGTGTTTAATGTCTGAGCATATTTCCCCTTCCTCTTTCTAGTCAATATTTCATTTTGAAACACGCTATTAACAAGAGCAGAAAATCTAGCAAACATTTTTTTTTTTTTTCCTTTAATAATAGATGATATCTCTTTCTAAAGATAAAGATATTTCCTTGCTCTGGGATGTGTTCGTTCTTTCCAGATAAACCACTATTTAGCACATTTTGTTTGATGCCTTCCAGAAACAGCAGATAACATTGAAGAGATTTAATTAATATGTACCACAGCATGATCTCAATGGACAGAATATCTACCCTAAAGGAGCAGAGCTGTAGGAGCTAATTAGAGCACACCACGACATTTATTACTAAAGCTCTTCCATTGACATTTGCTGTTGACAGGCTGCATATAAAGTTTTCCTCTGTTTGCATTGACTTACATACATAAGTGAGGAATGCTTTTGCTGTTTATAGTAAATTAAAGTATAAGAGATGGAACAAAATCTGAGCCTTTTTAGAGCAACTAGCTAAACTCCCATTAGCTTTCTGGACCCAAATTTCTTCCCCACAGAGTGTACTATGAAGGGTTGCTGATATGAAATGCATCCTTTGAGAAAAGGAGAAATCCCATGTTCCTGTCTCTATTCTCTTCTGCTGTGCGGATTTATGAAAACAATAACTGTTAAGTGTAAAATGGATAAACAGATAGTAAAAGAATCAGGATCGAGGACCTCCCTCTTACAACCCCTCCCTAGGCCTAGAAAACCGTTCTGCTATTGGGTTGCTTTACAGACAGATTGCCTCAGTATTTTACTAGCAGATGTATTCAGATAACGAAATAATCCTTTCGAGGTTTAAAATGTATCTCAGAATTTGTAAAATTTGGCAAAAAGCACACAATAAGTGGAGCAGCAGAAGTCAGCAAATGTCAACAGAAGTATTTAGAAACACTGTGAGTTCCCTCACAAAATTTGACAATTTTTACAAGATGTGAAACACAGTGCAAGAATGAAACTGGGAGGATTCCTTTCTAAAAATACTTTTCAAATGGGCTGAAGCAGCCTGATTAACTCAGCTAATTTAACTCAAAAACTTTTTTTAAAAAGTACAAAAGTACTGTTCCTCTCCTTTCCTTTCTCCCTTTGCTCTCCCAGCATGTTAAATTTACAGTATAAAAACACCTTTTTGTTTTAATAAGGATGTTCTGTTTTGGAGTGGCCTGGTCTCACCAGGAGACAGTTATACCAGTAGCTGTTACCTAAACAGAGACTAGAAATTTGGATTTGTTATAGCAAGTTATCTGGAAATAAAAGTGGGCACCTGTAAAGCTGAAGGCAGAGCAGATTAGGTACGTATTCAGAATATCTCAGAAACTGCAGGAATTAATCTCTACTGTGAACAGCATCTCATGTATACAATGCCAGAGCCTGTTATTGTGAAATCTTCCACAGTCAGGAAGTGGTTTATGCTATTGGCTAATGGGAATGTAATGGGAAGCATTACATACCTCTTATATTCTGCCTCAGAATATAATCTATATGTGTTTCTAATTTTGTGGATAAAGCAGTCTCATTCCCTCATATTAGTTATGACTATGAGAATATCCTGGATGTTCTGTTTGATTAATTTCCTAGCATCCCACTGATTTAAAAAAACACACTAATAGAAAGCAGCAAGGAGAGTACACACAAGTACATTGTAATAACGATTATATACTAAGAGAGAAAGACATGCTTAGGCACTTGCCACAGCTTTTCACATGATAGGGAAAAAATGGATTAGACTTCTTGTCACAGAGGAAACAACTGCTATGATTTGGTCAGGGTTTATTATGCTAATCACATTGACCTCATCAGTACTCTCTGCACTGCTCACTGCCCACACTGTAGTACCCTCCCACTGTTGCTTATTTTACACTAAGGGTACAGGCTTTGAGTCTGGCATCCTTTTTGCTTGGACTGGTTACACCAGTTCTTGTCCCCAGGGAAATAACAAGTATAACCACTAACCAATTAAGGTTAATTTTACTTTTGATTAAAAAGAGAGAATATTAAGTACTCTGCATGTACTGCTATGTAAGAAAATTTTTGTGTTTGCTTTTAAAAACACAGATGACTCAATAAACTGTAATCTCATTTACTGGTGCAGAAAAGAGTTGCCTACAACTTACTGTGCTCTTCCCCATCATCTGAAGTGACTGACTGTTATGAAAGATGTCCAGTAGACAGAGGGCTTGTGAGAGCTGGACAACCTGTGAAATTCAGGTAATTGAATTAGAGAGGCTGAATGAGGCTTATTAGCTTGGGCACAGCCTTAGTCCAAAACTCGTTTGTCTCCATACAGGTTGGAAAAAAGGCAGAGTGAAGTCAAGTCTGCCAGCACATGTCCATGTCAATGTGCTTTCCTCATTTCCCCATGAAAAACGGCTGTATGTAAAACTGTTTCTTTCCTGTAGCCAGGCATGACTCGCCAATTGGCCACAGGCTTAAAATAGTGCTTTAACATGCAAAAATGGGATTTTGATATGGTTGATCTACATTTTTTCATACTCATTTGGACTGAAATATTTTGAAAACAGCCTCTTGCCAATCCAACATGGTGTATGAAATATGGGAAGTTTCAAATGAAAAATTGTGCATTACCAAAGGGATAAATGCTACACAGTGCTTGGTTATGCAGACATTCTCAGTTGTAAAAGATTAAAGCTCTCATAAATGTCATAATCTACATTCTGAGCATATACATTTGTTGTTCAGCGGCACAGCTACAGCAGTCATAACCCAGCAAAAGCAGAGATTTTCCTAGGTTTCTTAAAATAATATGTGAAGAATAGACTTATAACCCCTCTTCCCCAAGTGATAGTATCTTTGAAGGACTTTGCTTTAACTATATATGTGTGATCGAGACACATGACATATTCCAGCAATCTTAGGACAGTAAATGTTACTGTCTATGCATTGAAAGGAGATGAGGTTTGTAGAGTCTAGATATTATAGCTGGAAAAATCAGAACTGTTTCCTGATACACAGTCCTCATCACATCTGGTCTGAAAAAGTTGTCATGCATATATTTCCCAGCAATAATTCTGCTGCAAGAGGTTGGCAATGTATTGCAATAACCCTCCAAGAAAAGAGACCTCTTATTAAAGTCCAACCATTAACCTAACACTGCCAATTCACCACCACAGATCCCTCTACAGAGCCTTCCTACCCTCAAGCAGATCAATACTCCCATGCAACTTGGTGTTATCTGCAAACTTACTGAGTGTGCACTCAATCTCCTCAGCTCATTGACAAAGACCAAACACAACTGGCCCCAATACTGAGCCTTGGGGAACACCATTCATGACCAGCTGCCAACTGGATTCAAGTCCTTTCACCACAACTCTTTGGACTTGGCCATTCTGCCAGTTTTTTAGTCAGTGAATTGTACACCTGTCCACGCCATGAGCAGCCAGTTTCTCCAGGAGAATACTTTGGGAAATATTGTCAAAGGCTTTCCTAAAGTCCAAGTAGACAACATCCACAGCCTTTCCCTTGTCCACTAAGCGTGTCACCTTGTTATAGAAGGAGATCAGGTTAGTCAAGCAGGACCTGCCTTTCATAAACCCATGCTTACTGGGCCTGATACCCTGGTTGCTCAGTAGCTCCTTTATTTTAGATTATGAACGTATTTTATGATTCATATATAAAACTGCTACCAAAAGTAAAGAATTTCCAGAAAGTAGGAAAAGCTTTGAGTATTCTTAAGTTGGTTTCTCTTTATAGTGATATGCTCCGATTACGTCAGAAAGTTCTGCAATGTTAAAAGACTTACAAAAACCACATCTCCTTGTGATTACTTAGTCAAGTCAGGTCAATGACAGAAGAAGTTATATATATATATATGGAAGTTATGTATATCGGAGACAAGCAGTTGATATCCTACTTTAAAAAAAAGATAACTTCACTAACATGACACTACTGCAGTTGTTTCTAAGGAAGCCCACGTGGAAATGAGGAGCAAATGCTAAACACTTTAGAAAAATTGAAAATCTAGTCCTACATATCCTTCAGTGAAAATATTTTGAGAGCCCATCTCTGTGGTTTGTTACATTAGCCTTAAAAAAACCAGAACATGTGTACAAACAACACAAAATGCCATTTTATACATTTTACACAGGGCATCAACAGCCTCCTCTCCTCTAGACTAAATCCCAGTTCCCTTATCCACTCCTCATAAGACTTGTGCTCCAGACTCTTCACCAGCTTCGTTACCCTTGTTTGGGCACACTCAAGTATTTCAATGTCCTTTTTGTAGGGAGGGGCTGAAAACTGAACACAGTACTCGAGGTGCAGCCTCACAAGTGCTGAGTACAGGAGTAAGATCACTTCCCTGTCCCTGCTGCCCACGCTATTTCTGATACAAGCCAGGATTCTATTGGCTTTCTTGGCCACATGGGCACACTGCTGGCTCATCTTCAGCCAGCTGTCAATCAATACCCTCAGGTCCCTCTCAGACTGGCAGCTTTCCAGCCACTTGTCCCCAAGCCTGTAGCTCTGCTGGGGGTTGTTGTGGCCAAAGTGCAGAACCCAGTACTTGGCCTTATTGAAACTCATACAGTTGGCCTCGGCCCATCAATCCAGCCTGTCTAGGTTCCTCTGTAGAGCCTCCCTAACCTCAAGCAGATCAACACTCCCACCCAACTTGTCATCTGCAAACTTACTGAGCGTGCACTCAATCCCCTCATCCAGATCATTGATAAAGATGTTAAACAGGAGTGGCCCCAATACTGAGCCCTGGGGAACACAGTCAAGTAACAAGTCTAATCAGAGGAGGTTTAGACTGAATATTAGGAAGTATTTCTTTACAGAATGGGTTGTTAGACATTGGAACGGGCTGCCCAGGGCAGCGGTGGAGTCCCCATCCCTGGAGGTGTTTAAGAGTCGGGTTGACATAGCACTCAGGGATATGGTGTAGTTGAGGACTGTCAGTGTTAGGTTCATGGTTGGACTTGATGATCTTCAAGGTCTTGTCCAATCTAGATGATTCTGTGATTGATTCAAGTTGATTTCCCTTCTAAACTAAACAAACACTGTAGAAGCTGAGTGTAAGCAAATAAGATACTACAATTTCCTTCTTAATAGACTCTAAATGGTAAAAAACCACAACAAAACAAAACCTAAAAAGCAAACACCACATCTCCAGTTTCGCACATTTTTTTGCCAGCTTTATCACTGATCCTAGATATGCTTCTCCTGGAAACACAAAGTGAATGCTTTTTCTGCAAATTCAGTATCAAGTTGATTATAGCTGGCTTGTCACGGTTTGTCCTTGTATTAGATTTCAACTAAATTCAATTACACAGTGTTCTCCTTGCTGCCACGAGATGAATGGCAGGACGAAGATGAATGAACAAAACAGCTGAAACTGATTGATCCCAAAATGCAGGCAGGTTGATTAAAGTGTCCAGAAGCAAAATGAGGAATAGTATTCATCTGTAACTACTGGTTGAGTATTCAATTAAATGCTGTTTTCACCAAATGCCAAGAAACAGTCTAATTCCTGTTGATTTTGCAAGAGCATGAGTACAGCACCCAAACTGAAGCTTGATGAACTGAAATAAAACTTATTTTTACATCAATCCATCTATACCTTTCTTTTTAGTGGCTACTTATCTGCCCCAAACATTTACTTAGAACAATTAAACAACCAACAAGCATGTTTATAAAAGGCAAAGTTGAACTGAATGCCTACTGATAGTCATACAAGTCACAGGTGAACAGAATGGAGTTTGCCTGATGACTGCTCCATCTTTGCACAGCATTATACCCTTAACTCCCATCATAAAGTGTGAAAGTGAGGAAATACTTATTTGCACATTCCCGCATGGTTATTGGCCTCTGCAAATATTTTCAAGTCTGAAAATACTGCATCCTAGTGGTATGGAGGCATGCACTAATTAATAAGAGAAAAAAATAATCAGACACCTTCTGCATGTTGTGGCAAGGGATACCGTAGTCACTCTGAGCCAAAGGCTGGCAATTCAAATGGATCTTAATCCCCAGGCACATACGCTTACACTGACAGAGTGCAGAAAGGTTGTGGAAAAGTGCCTGAGCACATCTTCAAGGGGACAGATATGTAAATCTCCTCTCTACTCTGTCAAAATCAGCATTTTTCATATGTAACCAAGGACTTGGTGTGTTTTTAACTCAGGGATGATCCATTCCCAGATGTTATTTTAAACTTTATCTATTTCACCTTGCTAGCTATACATCTGGTTCATGTATTTCCAAAGCAGAGGCCAGATACCAGCTGTCAGCCTGGAGTTTTAACTATTTTATCTCAACCATCTGTGTTTTTTTCTGCAGTGCTAACACTACTGTTTCTGGCATCGTGTTGGCTTCTGAACCTGTGTCCAACTTCAAACTAATAAGTATCCCTTTACATTCAGGCTGACAGCTCATTTGTCTTGTCCTGGCACACCATCCCATTCTCTGAATAACCTTTCAAAATGTAGTGCTGTCTTCTGCCTGGATCTACACATTGCACCAATGCTTGCAAAGTCACACAGGACTTCAGCCTTCCCAGACCCATCCAGTACTAGAGGTTTTGCTAGGTTTTGTTGACTTGGCTTAGGTAATTTGCCAGGATCCACATTCTGCATTTCCACTCCTTTCCAAGATCTCTAACAAATTAAGTCATAACTTGTCAGATCTGTGCTGTACCTGTAGAGACTCTGGACAAGTTAACAGAGACCTTTTTAAATCTTCAAAAGCTTTAGTGGCTTTCTCCTTATTTACATTTGCACTCTGCAGTTCGAGGGTAAAGTGTGGTTGAAGTGTTCTTCTCTTACCCTGCAGACTTTCAATGAATTTTAGTTCTGATAAGGTTTTCTAAGCACACTGTGTTTCCACATATTGCTTCCCCTGCCACTATCATCTGCTATACAGAAATCACAGAGAGCCAAAGACTCTAAGAAAGAACTGCTTCAGTGCATGGTTAAGTACTTTGCCCTGCATCACATAAGCACATTCAGAAGACAACAACTGGCCCCAAAAAGCTCCTGTGAGAGTTTATAATTGAAAGATATAGTTCATTGCAAGACACCTTGTGACACAATCCATGAACTAACTCTGCAAATGCGCACAAATAGCTGTTTACCAACTTTGTCCAAAATATGGATGCTCAAGCTCCCCGCCTCCCTTTTCCATCCTGTCTACTTTTAGCCAGTACCCAGGGCTAAACTGTAGCAGTTTTTTCTACCACCTGATGCTCCCTCCCCAGTTGAGAAGGAGAATTGGGGGAAAAAAGGGGGAAACCCCATGAGTTGAAGTAGAAACAGATTTAATGAGATGACAAAACCGATACAACAACCAACATAAAGTATGGAAGGTTCGACTCCACCTGGTCCTTGATGTTGACAGCAGGAACAGAAGACCACAAGGGAGGAGTCCCAGGAAGAGGAGGAACTTCACCGTCACTGAGCTCCCTCCTTTTATAATGAGCATGATGAAGTGGTATGGGATACACCTGTGAGTCAGCTGCCTTCATTGGATCTCCCAGCTGACTCAGGGCTGCTCATGGCCTGCCTGCATGGCTGGCCTGTGGGTCTGTGCCTGGGGAACCAGGACACATTCCCTAGCAATTAGGCTAGGCAGCTCTTTGCTCATCTCATTAGTGCCTCCTAGCTGCCTTACCCTTCCTGACTTTGTAAAAGGAGACTCTCAGCTCAGGCTGAGAGTTTGACATAGCCAAGGGCTGTGATGGCCCTTGGAACACCATTCTCACGTGAGAGTAGCTCAAGTGAGTCAGGAGAGGCTGGTGAGGCCAGCATCCAATGTCCTTCAGGATCTACTAACAAGCCAGCACCTTCCCACAACAGGGTGGTGGGACCTCTAAGAAGTTAGTGTCATGGATATCCCACTCACCAACCACATGCATATCTCCCATTCCCAATGCATAGTTAACATAAGATGAATGGATCTCTGGCACACAACGATTTTGACATACGGCTTAGAAATTCTGGAAAAGTGACGTCCTCCAGACTTGTTCATCTCTGAGTCAGACAACTGAGACTTTTGGATTTGACTGGAACAAATTGTACTGAAAACACCTTATAACCAACTTCACTCTGATTTCTGTGTATTGTGCACTATTAACACAAGATGTAATAATGTATTATATCCTCAACATTGAAGATACTATATGCATAATAATGAAGTAAAAATCTTGGTTATAGTAGACTAAAAAAAACCTACCAGAAAAAAAGGAATTCCAGTCTTGAAGAATTTCAGGGAACTGAGTCTGAAACAGACCCAGTAGATACGGTACAATTTCCCACTTTGTTCAGGGGCACCTTCTTGTTCCTCTCATCTCATGTACCTGTAAGACAGCACGCTGTCTGCTCATTTCCCAAACTCCAAACTCTGCCTTTGCAAATCACTTAGAAAAGGAAAGAGGCAAATAAGTGCTTATTTGCGTGTAATAAGTCCACTGATTTCCCTGGACATACTAATGTGCTATGCCTGATGAAATGAAACACAGCACTAACAAAAATAATGCATAAGTCCAACCACATCATCTATTAAAAGCAACATTGCAGGTGTTTCACTCCAGTTAGGGACTCCTTTCTGTATATGGCTAGTGTCAAGAAGGGTACGGCCACAGGACTAAGGGTTGCAAGAAGCATGCCATAAAAACATTAGGACCAACTCTTGAATCCACCTTAATCAGTGGCAGTGCTGCCACCAAACTCAGAGTCAGGCTTGTTAGCCACAGGTCTTGATGAGGTGGAAACTGTTTTCCACATCTATCATCTGAGGTCAGAAGCAAGAAGCAAACACCATTGAGGCAGAAATGGCTACATATGGTGCTGAAGCAATAACTAGTGACTGTGTACTGAACACCCACAGAGCAGATGCAAAATGATATTGGATTCAGCAGGCATCACTTAGGTGCAAATGATGACAGCTGGAGGCTTTGTGCATGATGAGACAGCAGCACATGCAGATCTGCCCTCTTGGGGATCAAGGCAACAGGGGACATGCAGAGCACTTCCATTATTCACACTAGATATAACATGAGGGTGCCACTTGTTTTACAGTTGAAAGGATTGGCTTAAGAACAACCACAAAATCTCAGATACATGAAAAACTGATGGCCAGTCTTCTGAGACACTGTTAATGGGTACCTGACCCTGTTGTTCTGGGATAAGAAAGAGAAGCCAGGGTAGCCCTCTCATCACAATCTGTGTTTGCACTTGAGCCTCCAGGAGAAGCTACCTAAAAAAAGCAGTTTGAAGTGGCAGTAGAGCTAAACTGCAGGAACATTAAATATGCAGGTGATACTCTGCCGATGTAATAAGAGCCTTCAGTCTCACTCCTTTATTGGATCTTACAGCACAGACTTGCCAAATCTCTGGCTTTAAGATGAAGTAGAAAGAAAATAAATTTTAACTGTGTGAATCCCATCTCACTTTTCAACAAGGATCGAACGTGAGCACATCCTTCGCATTTTAGTGTTCACATAAACTCTGGTTGACAAAAAAAAAAAAAATGTATTAAAATAGTTAGGCAGACTATTATTTTGTTAAAAAAAGGACAAATTGAGTCATCAAAACCCTTCATTACGAAGCAGATAGGATTTTGTCAACATAGTTAGCTGGAAGAATAAATTACATTCCGTATTCATCTGCTCTGGAGGTACCCAAGATATACCTTCCCAGGCACAATTCAGTTTGTGAAAATCATCTTTTGGGAAAAGAAGAAAATTACAATATCTTTATATATCATGAATTATAGGACTCTCTAAAAAAAAGCAGATTGGCCCTGTTTCCAAATCTGTGACTGTATGCAAGAATGAACACAATCCTGTAGAAAATACATTTACACAGCCAGTTGTTAGTCTCATTTGGAATACTTCTACATGGGCACATCCGCCCTATAGCACAGCAGGAACTTTAGGACAACAGCAGCTGTGAAGACTCGCAGAGAACACAAGTAAACAAACACTAAATACAAATCTCCAGTTGAAATTGGTCTGTTCTATTTCAACACAGCCCCAAATGAAATACACACAGAGGGATGTTATAATATCAGGATCAATGAGATGAAAAGATGATGTATAAGAGAGAATTTATATGCTTTGAGTCCAAGGAATTGATCAGCTTTCAAGAGCTGGAAAAAAAAAATCAGTTAATAAGTTTAACTTACTGAACAAATATTTCCAGAGAAGTAGATGTAGAAGAAATATCTGTGGATTAGACAGCCTGTCATATCAATAGGTCAAATGCAGCTATGCTCAACAGAAAAGTTTCACCTGGTTGCAAGGCTGATTAGAGTTTTCTGACAGCATATTAACAGAAAAACATGTGGTCGATCTCTCTCAACTTAGGTCAAAAGTTTAGCCCAAGTCAGAAGTTTTTCTTCATGTTTTAAAATGGAGTTATTGACTTTTCACTTCAAAATGACATTTTCTATTTTTTGCTCCCAAACCAGACAGATAAAATTTCATTCAAAATGAAAAAAATTATTTCCCACATGCTGAGAAATCATTGAATTTGAGGTTGACGCTAATTCTTTTTGAAATTTGTATTGTTTTGCAAATACTCAGTTCTCCCCTCACAAAACCAAGCAGCAAATCTCTTTTGTAAAGCTTTTTTCACAGAATGACAATTGCAATTTTTTATCCAAATATGTCTGTTCAAGAAAGTGAACCCCCCATATCTCTATGAATGATGAAGCTGAACAGATTTTGTCCTGTGAAGACATAGTTAAAGAAAAAAAAAAATCTCATGGTAGTCAGTCCCACTGAATTTTGCACCTCAACATTGAGTCACCCACATTTGTTACAAAGAAGTTGCTCACATCCACCACAGCAGTAATACAAGCTAAGTACACCATTAAGTACTGAATCTGATCAGTTGCAGTCTGGCAAAATGTCAAAGGTCATCCACAAAATTTTCACATCTATTCAGTTTGAAGAAGAGATGATTTAATAATTCCCACTGGTAACTCAACTACAAGCCCTATAATGTATAAGCTCAAATTAGTTTTGCCAGGTTTCTGAATGTCATATGTATAGTATCTTTGCTTCGGTTCTTGTGTAACTGGTAGCATCTGCATTTTCACACATTTAATTATTTGTTCTTATTGAGAATAGTGCAAAACTTAATTCACCATTACTCAGTCACTACGAAAAAATTAAAAAAAAAATATATCAAATTATGCAAATTCATGTTGCTGTTCTTTAAAATATTGCTGGAGTTTTCTGTGATATATTACCAAGATAACCTCTGTACATCAGAAAAACACCAGAGTGCTGGTTATCTCATTTCCATTTTACAGCCTGTGTTACAGACATAAGTGCATTATATTTCAGAAATATATAGCAAGGAGGCTTATAATTTATCCTCATCTGTAGAATGTGAAGTAGGGTTTTAGAGACTCCTGCTTAGGGCTATTCTGCAGTACAACTTTGATAAAATTGACAACCTATCTTTTTAGTCAAAGATTTATAGGACACATGACTGCTTCCAATTTTCTGTTTCAACCAGAAACAGCATTTCATGTGGAAGACTCCCACAGCAGACTTTGCGTGCAAGCATTACTGTTGAGAGGGGAAAGGAAATGGCTTTTGCTGGTAAAGATTGATTTTTATACCCAGGTGAACCTCTCAATACCTGAGGCTGGCCAGTGTAGGAGCAGGGTGTCCAGCCCCCCAGCTAAATTACGAGCAAAGAAGTTCAGGTGAAGGAGTGTGCTCTCACTATGAACAAAATAAGAAACTTACAGGGGCATGATTTCCACTAAGTTAAGAATATTTGATGTCACATTAAAGGGTACCACTACATTACCTAAACCTTAATGGTTCTAAGACAGATGTGACTGTCTCCATCTGCTGTCCACAGTAACCCTGTTCTTCTGGGGTATATCTTCCTAAGGCTACCTAAGAGCCTCTATATTTCCCTAAGTAAATTACTAGAAATTGGAGAATCTGATTTCCTGAAATCCTTCAACATATTCCTGATACAGTGCCCAGGTGGGAGCTAACTGGGCTCTTGGGTACAAGTGCAGAATCCCGCAGTTTATGGCCAATACAACTGTACCTGCTCAACAAGGGTGTTATGATGATGAATTAATCTTTGCGAAGCACTTTGAAAGATTAAGAGCTGCAATTAAGGTGCTTGGCTTGTACAAAGCTGAGACAACAAAATACTTTGGAAGAAAACAATAACTGATAACTTTTAATATTAGTGCTGTCATTTAGAATGAATGCATGGATAGTAGTAAGTTAATGAACTGGTTTTTAATGAATACTATAACCTGAAGGGATGGAAAAAACGCAAAGACGCGCTAAAATATTCTGAATTGCTTAACAACTGTGGTTAGTATCCAGTGGCTATACCTGGCTATAAATGAAGAATGAGGTACTGGTTTTGTATGCTGCTTACAGAGTCTAGAAAAGTTTCTGCAAAGTCACTTATCTTTCCAGTATCTAAACATCAAAGAAAGTTATATCATAAGTTTATTAATCTGCCCTGCCTAGGAATTTTGTTGAAATAATCAATGTAATTTCAGTTTCATGTTCTAAACCCTGATCACTGCACAGCAAAGAAAAAGGCATCTTTTAATCTGCTAACACTAAGGCGACTCCTTTTTTTTTAATTTGTACTTGGAAAGAAAAGGGATTTGTTCTCTTCAGGAAGAAAAATTCCCTACAGGGAAAGATCCCTTGAGTAATTTCTTCTGCTACCAATGCTTTTATGTTTTGCAATACAAGCTGGTATTCTGAACCTTGAATTCCAAAGTGACTATTAAATTAAAAGAATGCAACTGCAAATATACTTGCAAATATACTCTGACAGTGTTTTAGTTACTTCCTTCCTGGGGGGGGGGGAAAAAAAGAAAGCAAAAAAAGCAGAAATTGCAGATCTCTAAGATTAATGGAAACAGCACTGAAGTGAGCAGCATCAACTTGTCTTACATCTTTCAAATTTCAGGGTAGCCAGTTTCAGCCAGGCTTATATGTGGGTATGCCTCAGCATTTAGATATTTTGAAATTCATCCAAGGTAACTCTGAAGACACTTGTTATACCTCTCATCACACTATGGTGTTTCTTACATTTGGGGTTAGATCTTTCACTGCTGTCAACTAGACTAATGTTATGAAAACGAAAGACAACTGTGTGCAGTTACAGCAATGAGGAATCCAGGAGTAGGTAAACAGCATTAGATGTAATAATATAAGTGTCAGAAGTAGCACCGGTCCTCTCTGAAATGCCAAAACCAAATCAATGACGTAATACAAACCAATATGCAATTGGAAAACTAGAGCCTGGAAACCTGTGCAGTCACATCTCTACACACTGTCTAAAGTTATAAATATTATCAAATTGTTACACATATATTCCATTATGTTAGGTAATATTTTTAAATAGCTATATATGTGATTACCACAAATCATCTGTAGTATACAGGATCCAAGCATTGCTCAGTACTAGAGCATTCGCTCCCTGATTTTATAGACCAAATTTATTGTTTGGTATTTGTCTGTGAGATTTATATGGACATGCAGTGTACTGCAATCATATATCAGCTAGAGCTGAAGAGTCAGTGTTGCTTCTTTTTCTTAATTAATCAAAGATAAAGATTATATTTCTTCAAGGACTGTAGGAGCAGCTATCATACACCTCATTAGTGCCTCCAAGTCTTTCTGCAGCCTGAACATTCTTGACTACAGTACAAATGTATGTGGGTTGCCTGTGCCAGCAAGTCCCAGTTCAGCTAGATGACTGAAGCATTGGCTGGTCTTATGAAGGAACATAGACATGGTGCCCACTCCACTCACCTAACTCATCATCATAATTTCAGTCCCAGGAAAGCACTGAAGCCAAACATACACCTCTGCGGCCTTGATGTGAGCAGTCCCCAGCAAATAACCTCCTAGGAGATTTTCAACTTGCTTGTCTGTTACCTTCCCCACCATTAACGGTTGGACTTGATGATCTTAGAGGTCTTTTCCAGCCAAGGCTATTCTATGATTCTGTGATTCTATTATCCACTTGGCTAAATGACAGTCTCATGGACAGCATTTCTGCTTCTTTTCCAAAATAGTATGCCACTTTCACAGCAAAGTAGCATTCCTTGAGCCAGAGTTTCAACTTCCTGCTCATTTCCTCAAAGCTCTGTTGATTCTACAGGGTGTTACGATGCAGCAAAGATGAAAATAACTCCATTGCCACACACAATTCAAAGTTTATTTTCTAACAGCTGCACATCCTTCACATTTTTATTGACACAGCTATCACAAGCTAGTAAAGTTTCATTAGCTATGCTTAAAGACGTGATTATCATGTTATGTGTTTATATTATACACAAAGAAATCTGGAAAGAATCTTGCATCATTTTCATCCATAAATACATAGCCATTTACATGTGTATGCAAGTATGCAATGTATTGTGTGAAATGCAAACTTCCCTATGCTTTCCTCATGATAAAACTCTACAGGGACCGTTCCTACCATAGGGATAAATTACTTCTCCATTTTCAATCATTCCTTGGCTATGTTTGAAAACACCAAGAAACCATCAGTGATAATGACTTCTGATCAGGGTACTTGAATGCTTAGCAAAAGTTCTGAGCCATGAAGGAATTTTCACTATTTCTGCACTTAATTCAGAATTAGAATTAACTGCCACATTCAAAATAACCCTTAAAGTGTATATTTGTGCAAAGATTTCATTTCATCAATGAAAACACAATATCTTTTAAAATATCATGTTGTAATTTCTTATCTAAATTTCAAAGCAAAAAATGAAAAGCTGTCTTTTAATGAGGTAAAAAGCGACTTTACTTTGATTTCTTTTATAAATGTAGTTTGATTGAAGTCTGTATGTTTCACAGAATATGTTTTGATCTTGTTGAATAAGCTTCTGTTGAAAAATTGTATTTTCATAATTTCTATGCAAACTGGAGAAACTGGTATTGCTCTAATAACTTCAGTGATTTACAGCAAGTAAGGACCTGGCTTGTAACAGCAGCAATCTTTGTCAGTGTCTTGTGGACACATCTAAAGAGAAAAGGTATTGCACAATGACAGAGCATGCATTTTGGAAAGATTGAGAATGGTGGATGTGTAGTAAATTATTTTATATCAACAAGTTTGTTTCAGTGTCAGCCTTGGAAAACAGAGCAGAAGATGAGCCATAGCAAATAATCATTCCAATATATGCCCACAAACGGCTCCTGTGTTATTTGCATTACAAAACCAACTTAAAAATACTGTCTAAAGCCAGCCAGAGACATTAAGTAGGGTCAGAGCAAACCAAGCTACAGCTGGTTGAGAGAAAGAGCTGTATTTCCATAAGTGAGGGCTGACAGTGAGTCTTATCAATCATGGAGCAGTGGGTATAGAAACCTGGAACTTTTGTTCATACCTGTTTAGCATGCGTGCAAGCTGCAGCATATATATATATATGTGTATATATATATATATATATGTGTATATACATATATATATATTATATGTACATACCAAAAGCATCATTCACTTACTTAAAAAAACCAACCACTAGCTTGCTGATATCCTCAGATGACTCATTCCATAGTGGTAACCCAGCAGGGATTTATCAAAAGGTGTTGGAGTACATCTTCTCATAGTGGCACATCCTTTAGGTACATTATGGTCCTTTGTATTCACCTGCCTGTCTGCGTATTTCTTTTCTCTTAGTCTTGAATCAAAGGAACATTTTTATTCTTTCTCTGCATACATATAGGTACTTTTCTCTGGCTTTGGTATCATTAGGAATAGGAATAATGAGCAGCTCTGTCACACCTATTTTAGAGGAAGTTTGAGCTGCCTCAGTAAGTAGCACTTTTATCTTGATGGGTTGAAAATGTATTCGTTGTCAATTATTAGGAACCATTCCTATGGAAGCATTAACACTGACAATACATAGGAAAAGGGGGAAATATTAAAAAAAATAAAAAAAAAAAATCAAAACACCAAAACTCATTTGTTAACTAAGTTGTACTATTTCAAACAGGCATAATGTTCATCTACAGATAAACAGAAGCAGGTAACCCATTCTTAGAGTCAGACCTTTTTACACTTAGTCACACACAGGGTTTGTTCTAGGACAGTAGTTTCTTTATACAACTTGAATGATGCAACAGTGAGAAAAACTTACAACTGAGGATCATACTGAGCTAGCAGGGACATAATTCACAATGAAAAACATGAGTCTAAAATGGCGCTGACATGCTGATTAGGCATACTAGATGGAAAAAAAATGGAGCAGCTAGACAAAATCGAGAAGGGAATATGAATAATTAAAGAGTAGAAAACAGCACCTATCAACAAGACAGAATGAGTTTAGGGTTTAATCTAAAAGGAAAGATCTTGAGGGGAAGTATAAAAACATTAAATATAAAACTTCATAATGTTTTAACATGCCAAGGGGATTGGAATAATCTGTCCTCCTTGTCCTCAATGATGCAGACAAGTTCACCAAGGGGAAGTCATGTTTGACCAACCTGACAGCCTTTTATGAGGACATAACTAGATGGATTGATGAGGGGAGGGCAGTCAATGTGGTCTACCTTGACAGGGGCACTGTGCTCTTGCTGCTGAATTGAAGCTGTTGGATTTTATTTTTTTTTTTAATCCTGAATCTCAAACATTTCTCGTTCAAAGTCTCCATCTGATAATTTGAAAGAGCTGAACTGGAATCCTGCCAGACAGAGTTATTTGACTTTAAAGTAGCTGTACATAAAATCATACTGTTCACTCAGTTTTCTTGCAGATGCTCATGCCATATTCTGCTAATGGAGCTAAGTAGCTCTTCTGGGTAAAAGCAAACTTGATATTTTTTTGTGAACAGTCTCCTTGACTTTGTGACTGCACCTCTATGTATGTGAGACACCACCAGCCCCACACTTGGACTCACCTGGAACACAGCTGTAACACAAAGTCCTGTTCTAGACTTTATAATTTCAGAAGTGTTACAAGGTTGGAGGATGTTTGTAGAAAATACACATGGTTAAATGGGCTAGCAGAACATGCAGTGTACAGAGAGACTCTAGGAGCTCTCTGTATTTGTCTCATCAAAGCAAAGATAAATGAGCAACTTCCTTGTAAGCTATAATTACCTTTAAGGGGAACAAACTCATTGATAATTGACAGCTTTGAGCCTGACATTAGGAAATAATAAAATCCAGTAGCTGGAAATTGAAATTTGGAGCGGAAATCAGATACAAAAATTTAACCCTGTGATTAACTATTGCCGTTATGAAGTTGAAGCTGTCTGACCAGTGATTTTAAATCTAAATTTTGGATTTTACTTTTTTCCTTGAAAAATACTCTTCAAATATAAGTTTAAGTCTTTGCCCAGTACTTTCTCAAAGAAGGGGTCAAGAGGTTTTAAGAACTTAGCTCTTATTTTGGCCAACAAATGCTGTGCGGGTGATAATCCTGCTTGAAAGGCATCTTTCATCTTTTAAAAGGGATGAGGGTTGAACTTCTGAAAATCTGGTCCCAGTGGTGGAATTGGAGACTGTGAAGGATTGAGGCTGTGAAGTTGAAGAGTAAATTCATTTTTCTCTCTCTCCATTCATCAGCATGGTAATGGATCTAGAGCAAACCTGACCCTATGTCTTGAATTCCTCTGTCATTTCCTGGCTTGTATTGTGTCATGACTGGGATTTCCACAGCTGTGTTACGTTATGCCTGAGATTTAGGCTGCCTACAAATCCCACTTGCCCAAGCAGAATGCAACATGAAGGCTAAACCTAGTCACACAGCACATCTCAAAGAATGTTGAGGAAAAGAGGGTTCTCAAGAGTAGTCAACATGGATTCACCAAGGGGAAGTCATGCTTGACCAATTTCATACCTTTTATGGTGACATAACTAGATGGACTGATGAGGGGAGTGCAGTTGATGTGGTCTACCTTGACTTCATCAAGGCTTTTGACACTGTCTCCCATGGTATCCTCACAGTCAAGCTTAACAGGTGTGGATTGGATGGCTGGGCAGTGGGGTGGACTGGGAACTGGCTGAAGGACAGAGCCCAGAGAGTCAGTGGGGCAGAGTCTAGTTGGAGGCCTGTGACCAGTGGTGTCCCCCAGGGGTCGGTACTGGGTCCAGTCCTATTCAATATGTTCATTAATGCCCTGGACGAAGGGACAGAGTGTATCCTCAGCAACACGCCAGAGGGCTGTGCTGCCATCCAGTGTGACCTGGACAGTCTGGAGAGTTGGGCAGGGAGAAACTTAATGAAATTCAATAAGAGCAAGTGTAGAGTCCTGCATCTGGGGAAGAACAACCCCATGGATCAGTACAGGCTGGGGGCTGAGCTGCTGGAGAGCAGCTCTGGGGAAAAGAACCTGCGAGTCCTGGCAGACAACAGGCTGACCATGAGCCGGCAATGTAACCTCGCGGCCAAGAAGGCCAATGGTATCCTGGGGTGCATTAAGAGGAGTGTGGCCAGCAGGTCAAGGGACGTTCTCCTCCCCCTCTACTCTGCCCTGCTGAGGCCTCATCTGGAGTCCTGTGTCCAGTTCTGGGCTCCCCATTTCAAGAGGGACAAGGATCTAGTGGAAAGAGTCCAGTGCAGGGCCACTAAGATGATGAAGGGATTGGAGCATCTCCCATCTGAGGAGAGTCTGAGGGAACTGGGTCTGTTTAGCTTGGAGAAGAGGAGGCTGAGGGGGGATCTCATCAATGCTGATAAATATCTAAAGAACGGATGTCAGGAAGATGGGGCCAGACTCTTCTTGGTGGTATCCAGTGACAGGACAAGGGGCAATGGGAACAAACTGGGACACAGGAGGTTCAGTCTTAACATAAGGAAACACTTCTTTACTGTGAGGATGACAGAGCACTGGCACAGGCTGCCCAGAGAGGTTGTGGAGTCTCTGTCTCTGGAGACATTTAAAACCCATCTGGACATGCTCCTGTGTGGTCTACTCTAGGATCCTGCTCTAGCAGGGGGGTTTGACCAGATGATCTTTTGAGGTTGCTTTCAACCTTGACCACTCTGTGATTCTGCAAGCTGCAGCAGCATGGTGTCAGGATAGATATATGAAAAATTTCTACACGATGCTCTCCAAAAGAGTTGCCTGGGAAAAATTCATAATCCTCACCACTGGAGGCCCTGAATTGAAGGACAGATAAAGGACGAACAACAAACAGTAGATCCCAGATCTCTTCAGGGTTAGGTGATTTCTCTGCTTTAAATCTTGCAGCTCTCTTAACCATAACTGATCCCACTGACCTCACTGCAAGCAGCCTACCAAACCATGGAAACCTCTCTGACAACATGAAAGATATGACATCAGTTCCAGAAATATTCATGGGGCTGTTGGTCACCAAGTGAAAAGAAGGGGATCTTTGCTGCAAAATATATGAAAGAGAGAGTGTTTGTGCACCAGTTTATATACCTTTAGATCAAGAGACAGAGTACTTTGTTTTGGAATGAAATACAACTTCACAGGGACCAAAAATGAGCATGGTTTAGATGGGTTACATAAAACAAGACATCATCTTTTAAGGACCATCAAAAATTCAAAGATTTCATTGCCACTGAAATAACACAGTAATAACAAATTTGATTCAGAGGAGATTACAGGATATTCCAATGACATAAAATATCTTTGAAATACATCAATGTTGTATTGCCAAGGGAAATATTTGAGCAAAATCCCAACAAGAATACTGGGTTTGCTCCTTTGACTTGAAAAATTCCCCAGAGTTCTATAAGAGTGCTTATGAGGGGAAAAAAACCCACATGATCTTCCTTGTGGGGAAAAAAAAAAAAAGCAATTTTTAAATTTTTTTTTTCTAGTTATTACCTTCCCTAGGAATTAGTGTGAGGACTGAAGCTTTCACATCTTCCGTTTACCTAATAGTCATACTTTTTGAATTAGAAGGAAATCTGTGAGTTACTTATTTACTAATGAAAAAGAACCCCAAGCTCCCAGCATTAGGCTATTAGCTCTCTGTGATTTTGAACACTGATTAAGAAAAAAACAAACAAATAAACAAAAAACCCAACCACACTTATTTTGCTCAGGTTGTTTCAGTGACTGAGAAATTTAACTCCTGAGAAATAAATGATTTCACTCAGTACCTAGAAAACAAAATCTAATCTGATTACTACATAGAACTCATTTTGAATTATCAATTTTAAATGGGCACAGGTCAAATACACACAGAACAGAGCAAGCCATTCCCTTCCAACTGCAGCAAAGGGCAAAGCCCACCCTTCCTCTCATTTTTACCTCTTACCCCTCAACTCCTGCCCTTGCTCATGCCATGGGAAACAGTCCACACAAAACAAATTCAGGTCTTAATCTCTAAAACAACAGGAGCAATTTAAAGCAATTCAGTGTGCCATTAACATTGATTAAATAATTCTCAGGGTAAAACCCTGGCAGCTCCAGTTTAGAGTAGTTGGTTCATAACGGCTAACACAACATAGGCAAGTCACTTCAGCAGTGCTAAACAGTGTCTCTGAAATACAGGCCTCAGTGTGGGAGGTGTGACATGTACAGGTCCTTACTGCCATGTCAGAGGTTTACCCTAATGGAAGTGAAAGCACACACAAACAAAAAAGGTGAACAACGATATCTTTAACATGATCATACTAATGGAGAGACAAATGTTAACAAAGATTATACCGTATGCTTCAATGGAAAATGTATTCTCTAGAATATTACATTGTAGAGATTTATTATAGATGAATTATAGTGATTAATTTCTCTGGGGTAATTAAATTTCTGTTGACACAAAACCCTCATAACTCAAAAGGTTCAGCGGTCTCTTGAGTTACTTTCAAGAGAAAATGAAATTAAGGTATGTTGGATATAGACAAAGAGAACAGACAAGGCTCATAAAAGTAAGATAGTTGAAAAATTGTGTGCCATAGACACTCACATACTCAAGTACTTCTGTAGCCACTTGATTATTCTAATGTCCTTCCTTTTATAGCTCATACCTGCATTAATTTATGGCCCGTTGCACCAAAATGTCAACTGTGTCAAATGTAAAAGTATATAATGGAATAGGAAAGCATGATTGCACTCTACTGCTTCAGGCTAAAACAGAGGTGTTATGTCACCTGGTCTCCAAAGGAAAGATCACAAACTTAGAACAAACAAGCATTGAGTTTTTAAAAATATTTTTACTATTTCAATTTATTTTAACTAACTTATAAATTACAACATGTTCCTTCACAAAACCCACCCTGTTAAAGTGAAGTTAAGGTTGTGGGTGTCTACTAGGCTGTGGGTATGTTACCTTTCAGGAAGTCAAAGCAGATCACAAGGGTTAGCATCCAAGAGCTACTTTGTTGTATCCTCACTCATAGGAAGAAGGACCTTACTCCACAAGCTGTTCAGCTTCCAAAAATAAAGTTGTCCTTTGTTAAAAGGCAGGCAAAACACCACCGCTTCATCCCAAGGGAAGGCAGAGCAATGGCTTCACAACTCTTACAAGAACTTCCTTGCTAAACAGACACAGCTTCTGGAAACTAACAAACCTGCTACCCTCACCTGCCCCTCTTGCCAACCAACTCCAGGAAGAATATTTTTTCTTTTTTCAGCAAGCTTTCCAGATGATCCATGTTTCTTTCTGATGTTCATCTTTAAAAGGACACAGCACAAAGTACTAACTTAGCATTCACAGAACTGCAGATCCAACATAGGAAACTATGTACAACCCACTAATTTAACTATGAACAGAGTTAACACCAAGATCCATGTGTCTGACAATCCCCCTCTTCAACTCCTTGATCAAAGCCCACTAACAATGGAAACTTCACTTTTAACTTCAGTGAATCTGCAACCACACTGCAATTATGTTAGCTTATCACATCAAACTAAAACTTCCAGAGCTGGCTGTCTGCAGCAACATTTCTAGTTCAAACACCAATATTTAATACAACTTTGCTGCAAGGTGATATCTTCCCTTTTTATTTAGTTCATGTAGGCACTGCTTTCCCACCCCCCCACCCCCACCCCCCGCTCATATATAAGGGGAAAAAGATGAAAAACCAGTAAAATGCTAACAAGTAGTTTGAGGAAAATAGTTTTAAAAACAACCTCCAAATATTTTGAATTCTAGTTACTGCTTCATGAGCATAAACTGTGATTAAAGTCAGGTCAGGGCTCTAATTTACATGTGCTGAGATTGTTGCCAACTGAACTATATATTTAGCTTATATTACAAAATATTCCTGAATACTTAAAACATCAACGACTGACCCCTAAAAATCACACCACATTAAACTCATCGGTATGTTAAAGGTGGCTTATTCCCAGCATTTCATCCCCAGAATATAGGTTCAAAAATCATGACAATTCTCTTCCAAGTCATCTGGTGTGCCTTCACTCCAAATGTCAAGATGTAAGTTTGATTTCCTGTTATCTACATATAACAGGATCCTCTAAAATATTATGCAAAAACTGAAGAAAATCTCAAGGTAATAAGAAAGGAACGTTTTTAAGTCATACAATCCGAAAGTAAGGGTAGCTATATCCACAGCTAATACATATCCACATAGTGGCAGGAGCAAATCTGATTTACCCTAGCTGACGAATAGTTTCATGTGTTTATTTTCCTTATGAAAAAAGATTGCTACACAACAGTACTGCATAACTAATAGGATCTTCTAGCTTTATTTGTTCCCTAATTACTTTTGAAACTTATAGTTGCTCATCCTGAATGTCTTTATGTGTCTTCACCCTGAATTATTTACATTTAAGCTGAAGATGAGCTTTAATCCAAATCCTTCAAGTTGAAGACTCAAGAAAAAAAATACCTGATTCAGCTTTGATTTTTCAAAAAGCTTCCCCTTAACATTAAAAAAACCACAATCACCAAAACATTTTTGAAGCCAGCTCCCTTTTGAGTTTCAGATCAGAGCAATTCAGTTGTTTATAGACTTAGCTTCATAAAGAGTTCCAAAGACCACTACCAAATTGAAAAACAAGTCTTATATAGTTAAAACTGTAACCCCAAAGTTATGTGGGCTTGTAAGAAATACTAGTACCTAACAATGAGAAGCCAAACAAAATATAATAGCAATCTGGGCAATTAAAATGAACTTTAACACCTGTCCAGCATGCAGTGCTTTCTCAGTCCTGACCATGTATCTTGTCATAGGCTGCCCCCTCAAATTAAGATATTCCTACAGGTAAATATAGAGCAGAGATACTCCTCCTAGATATTCTCATGAAATGGGACAAGACCATGAGCTGCTCAGGGTGTGCAGGAATGCATACATGGAATGATAGAATCATAGAATAGCCTTGGTTGACATCGGCTACGATGGACTCTGTCAGGCTTCTGAGATCCTGAAAACTGAATTTGGGTGATACTCAAGATATATCTCTCTTGGTACTCGGCCATTTCCTATTATGCCCTGACAGTGTGGCAGGAATCCCACAGACTCAAGGAGGAAGAGACAGGCATGAGGAAAGGGAAAGTTCATCCTACTTGCAATGGGAAGAGAACAAGAAGTAAAGACTACATGCAACACTGTTCAAACATCTTATTCATGTGCAATAAGAAACTAAACAAAAAGAGCTGTACAGGAAGGAAGAAGGGTTAACAGAGAGCTTCTGCCATCCATTTAGTGGCCAGCCAAGCCCCAAACTATGACAGCTTATCAAATGGGAAATGCATTATTCCCGCTCTCTTTGCTCTTCAAAGGGCTTAGGAAGGAACTCAAACAAATGTTATTTTTAATTAGGCAATTTAGACTCTTGATAGAAAGTAACGTAATGAAGGAAACAAGACCAACACCAAATCCACCAGAACAGCTTCAAACAAATGACTGATACACATTAATGACTGCTTTCTCTTGCTTATGCAAAATATTCCAAATATCCAAATGAAATTTAAAGAAAACTAAACAGTATGCCTCCCTAACCCCTCAAAAATAAAAGATACATACATCAAAAGAAAATCAACCTGCTGTCACTCCGTAGATTTGATCACACCCTTCCCCAGTGTCTGGTACAGTCTCAAAAGAAGCATTTGGCTAAGCAGCCGGAGATCACAACTTTTCTTATGCTTGAACATACCTTTTTTGCTATTGGGAATCTGAATGTATCACTTATTGACATATTGGAAGGCAGTCTGTTCTGAGTGTTTTCTGAGTCATCTGTTTTCAGAAGGGTTCAAGCCCCTTGAACATCTATCTTTCTCAGAAAGATAAATCTGATCAGGGGGAGAACTAAGAGCTGTCTCAGATGATGCATTACTCTTACTCTATTGCTCCTACTGAGCAGAGGGCCAATTTCTCTCCCCATGGTAATCCCCACATTCTCCCCATATCTATTTAATAAATATATCCACCCCACTGAAGATCCTAATCCTGTTGTCTGTGTCAAATTTAGGACATGAATAGTCCCCAGGCAGTAGGTTTGGGCCCTTTTTGTTCCCCCTTACCAGGAGTTTCCTTAGCAAATCAAAGGTTTGTATGCAAAGCCTGCTGAATCAAACAGCCAGCAATCCATAACACTCAATTTGCCATGCTGGCTGGAAAAGAAAGAAAAACTGAAAAAACTATTCTTGCAAGAAAGAGAAAGAGCAGGAGAAAGACAAAGAAGCTGAACTCAGTCTCAAAAGGCATTCAATCTCAAAAGGCACTGAATCCCTAGAAGAAAAAAAAAAGTAAGTGCTCAGTGTGAGGAAGTTCCCCTAAAAATGTAGTTCCTCTTGGCTTTGATTCCCCCCTCTCATTGAGGTGTACTACTATAGTGATAGCATCATTGCACAGATTCCATGGCAGACACAGGTGAGTGCTGTTTCCTGAAAGTTACTACATACACAGCTGACTTCAACAGTAACTTCTAAATGAAATGTAGATAAGCCCTCTTAATTCCAATTATCCTTTATTTTAAAGCTTAATTACAGTAGTACAAGACTGTCAAGGAACGATAATTACAATTTATTTAAACATCAATAAGTAAACATTAGGTTTTATTTTCCTACTGTGAGATGTATCTAACCTAATGGGCTGATAATTCCATTTACTTGTGTGCAATCAAAGAAACTGGGTAATTTCTGTCAGGTATTATAAAATGGCAATGGCTGCTTTATCACAAGATATTAACATTTTCCAAAAACAACTGTTCTTTTTATGAGCAGTTCTGCTCAGCTTTGTTTAGTTTTCAATAAAAGGACGAAGTTTGAGTCTCGTGCAGTCAGAGAACAGTCCTTGCCAGTAGAAAAGTAAATTAAACTGCGGCAGAACTGATCTTACAGCATTCAGGCTTCAGGAGAAGTGTAGTAACTACCATAAAGCTGTGAAAGCCCTGTCTTGAGATCTCATTAACCAGTCAAGTCCTTCAAACTGTGTCCATTTACATTAGCTAAAATCTGACCTGCATTTAGTTATGGACTGCGTCTTGAATCAGATACTGGTCTCAGAAATATTGCTATACATTGAGAACTATTCATTAATAAAGCTGAATTTCTGTTTTAAAAACATTGCCAAGATGAGAAACTTCCTAAATGGACCTTGTTTTCCAAACAGCCCAATTGTATACCAGCACTGCTTTACGGATTACTGAAATGAAGTAAAAGAACAGGCAGTGGATTTGGCTGCTTAATACTTATAACCAGGTGCTGAAGACAGTAAGAAGGGCTCAGTTTAAGACTTCAGGGCATCATCAAAAGGTAATAAAAAAGTTGGATCGAGCCCTTGGGCACTTAGAATTTTATTTCCACTCCAGAAAAGATAATGAGAGACCTTCTCTGAATTCCAACCAGATGGTGGTTCTCCTTTTGCAAACAGTTTTGGGTCTATTACAAGATATGAAATAAAGACTTTTTAATTGAGAAGAGGTGAATGGGTGGAAGACGTGATAGCAGGTGTACTGAAACTGAGGATTCAAATAAAGAATATGGGAACTTTGCTCTTCTCTCAAAGCTTTCCCAGCAAATCTCAGAAGAATTTTAATAGCTGCAAGTCCACACATATAGAGCCTCTACATTTGAGGCAGTTATGTGTGGTATCCCATACTAGAACAAATAATCTTTCCCAGTCTTCACAGAGCTACATATTGAACAGCTTGACTGCCAATAGGAGTTTGGCTTCTTTTAACACGAAAAAAACCAGTGCCTACTTGGAAAAACAACTCATGGCTCAACATGAAGTCAGCTCAACTTCTTCCTCCAACATCAGAAGGGGAAAAAAGCAAACCAGATACTGGGAAATAAATCTTACTTCTTGGGAGGACAGACTTCACCCTTTGCCTTCTTTGTGCTCAAACTTTCTCACCCACCTTTCCCAGTGCAGCATCAACAGGAGGAAGAGAACTCAATTCCATTCCGAAGGCCTTCCCAGAAGGAATGCATTTTTTGTAAAGGGATACAGCATTTCTGACAATTCCCTCTGTAATGCTGACTGGCCACACAAATTTACAAAGTCTAGCATTGGTCTGTAGACAGCCAGACACCATTGCTGCAGTTTTTGCTTTCCCAGAGGGAAAGCTTTCTGTGATGGGATTGTGTCAGGACCCATCTATCAGTCAGAGACCTGGGCTACGCAATGCTATATCCATCTTCTCTCAGTATCAACCACTTACTACTCTTCAGCCAAGCAGCATGAAGCAAGTGAGAACCCTTTCCAAGTACTCTGCTGAGATAAAGACAAGCAACTCCTTGAGATGTGTGCAAGTAACTCAGAACAGCATTTGTATGCTAACCAACATCAGTTCTACTTCACCAGCCTGTGTCGTGATGAGAAAGCTGAATCATCTGAACATTTTACAGACAGAAAAACCAATTTGTAATGCTTCCATTACAAGAACCTTCATTCTACCAAAATAGAAATTTCCTGATCTTTACACTAAATGTTTGCCAGTGATTCAAGAAGGTACTATGTCCTGCTGCGTCAGAGTGAATGTTGTTTGACCTAGGATACTAATGACAAAAGAAGGGAAAAGTTGTGGGAGATTATTGTCCTCAGAAATGTGGTGTCATTTTTATTAATAAACACAAGTCCATGCAGTTTTCACATGCGGATTAAGCTGGCAACAGTCTAGCAATGTAATTTTCAGAGCTGTGTTGGTAATTTTCAGATTTGTTCTGCATCGGTAATAATTTTGATTGTATTTCTGAAGAGGAAGAAACACGAGAAGGGGGAAAATATCATACAGAAAGAACTATAATTTTATTATTGTTGCATCTAAAATCATTAAGTTTATGGCATTACTGAATGCAGAGGTCTCTACATGCAAATTATCGTGATATCTAGGTCACAACATGCTTCAATGTGATTTCTAATTAACAAGCACAAATTATCATTCTAATCAAACATTTCATAAAATTGATGATAGTGAATTTAAATACCCAGATTTTATCTTTGGAATTTCTTAACACATTGGTAAAGATTAGTTATGTTTTCCATAAGCCATGTTAGCAAGAGTGGTCATTCCTCACACCTACCACACTCACAACCTTGTTCAGCTGTATCTTTGGCTTGATGAGGCTTTTAATTATCACAGATGGATATCAGACTCAGGTAAGCAGGCTATTTGGATTAGATACATTTCTGTAACAGTGGAGTAAGTGCATTGAAATAAGTAGATATGCACCAAGCAAGAACAGGATCTTACTTTCTACCCCTAACAGGCTGACATAAGGCAAAAATCGCAAAAAAAAAAAAAATTGCTGATGCAGCAGGATAGATATTTGTGTGGCCTAAATTAAGTCCTCCTACATCGATAATTTTTTCAGATTGGTTTTCCCCTATAAAATCAGATGGGTTATTTTACCTTGTTCTCTTTTAATGAGCTGGTTATGGATTGTTTGCCTGACTCAAATAGAATTTTAACTATGTCATATATATGTCCATCCCTCCTTTCCCCTCTGTCCCCTCTTTCATTTCTGAAGTTGGCCTTACTGTGAGGCAGATTTCTTTCCCTTTGGGAGCCATGGAGTTTCCATCAATGACTCAAGTTGCAGTATGGCCGATTATATATTATAACCTCCATAAATTAGAGATATTACAATCAAATACAAAATTAGTATGCATTATTTGGTGTTCATGTGAAATTAACATAAATGAATCATTTAATTTACTTAGGTTTACCATACCACTCCTACCATTCTTTGATTCTGTGATATCTCTGCAAATTATAAAAAAAGGCATCAGCTAGTCTTCTCATCCATGTGTTGTTTATGAGCCTGTCTCTGTGGCTTAGAGTTACCTACAGTCAATAGCATCATGTACTATAAACAGTACCAATCAAGCAAAATGATCCCCTTCATTAGGATAAGTAAGAGTCCCAGTTTCCCAGGCACAGACCCATGGGCCAGCCATGCAGGCAGGCCATGAGTAGCCCCGAGTCAGCTGGGAGATCCAATGAAGGCAGCTGACTCACAGGTGTATCCCATACCACTTCATCATGCTCATTATAAAAGGGGGGAGCTCACTGAAGGTGGAGTTTCTCTTCCTGAGGCTTCTCCCCCTTAGCCTTCTGATCCTGCTGTTGACCTCAAGGACCAGGCTGAGTAGAACCTTGTACACTTTATGTTGGTGATTGTATTAGCTTTGTTGTTTCATTAAATCTGTTTCCATTTCAACCCATGGTGCTTCTTCCTTTTTTCTCCTATTCTCCTTCTCAGCTGGGGAGGGGTCATCAGGTGGCAGAATAACTGCTACAACTTAGCCTTGAGTACAAGTTAAACGTAGATAGTAAGTAATAATCTCAAAATCAGGAATTAAATCTCAGAATAGTCTAACTTGGGCCAGGTATAAATGCTGCTAAACAAAACTAAGAGCATCAAAATAATGTTCTCCAGTACTAGAGCCATGGGATTACTGCCTTGATAGCAAAATTAAGAAGTGCTTTCCCTGTTGAAGGTGACAGAAAATTGATTTGGACATTACTCAAAATGCCTACTCAATATCGATAAGCACAAAGTAAAGAAATGTGCAGATAGAACAACAGTAGAGAGGCAGAAATATTCAGAGAATATCAGGATGGAGGAAGACACAATAATTGCATTTTAGCTCATTTTTCCTCAGTCTAGGAAGCAGCTTTTCCCAGTACTCTCCTCTCTTTTTGCATGCATGCATGATAGATATTCATTTTATGCAAGAAGTTGAGGTGGGCCCCATATTTTCACTGAAATCACCTTAAAATACACTGTACACAACATTCAGACTCCTGTTTTTTCAAATGTAGATTCTGCACAGCTATCAGTAACTCCACAAGCAACAAAAAAAAAAGCCAACCTACTGGTGGGGAATCCAACCTTTTTCCCTGTTTTCTTCCCATATGTGAAACAGAGTCCTGGCTCAGCCCTGAACCATTTAATTGGCATATCACAGCAAGAAACCTTCTTTTATCTCCAACACTTTGACATTTCTGGCCTTGCCAGCAAGGAGTAACTAAGATGTGAAACTTCTACAAAGAGACCTCACCCCAGCAGCTGGATAATTTACGCTGTGCTTTGTGACACATCTAAGAAAGATAAGTGAAGTCTGAAAAATTAAACCAACACCCCACCCTGGTAACTAGACTGGAAGGTGGCACCTGTGATAGCCCTGCAGATCACTTGATGTTGCTCTTGTGCCAAGACTGATGCAGAAGCATATGCTCCAGACAAGTGCATTTTAAGCAGATGTTTGTATCCTCAGAGACAAAATAATTATTTAATGCTAAATGAGATTTAAGAGAGCTCAGCAAGCATAGGATAGTGTTGCTTGCTTAACATTTTGACTCCACTGACAAATTCTTCCAACTACAACTCCCAAAATAGCCCTAATTCACTTTAGTACATATGGGGTTAAGAGGCCCAACCAGGGTTTGAGACAATTTCCTGGGACAAGGAAATGCTATAGTTAAATGTTATAGTCAGCTTTTTGTTGGGCTTAAAGAAACCATGACTTGAACAGCTCCAGAAAAGGATTATGACCAACAAAAGTGAGAACCAGGTAGTACTTCGAGGAGCTAACTGAAGGCATCTACATGTTTGAGATTCCCTAGGCGGCTAAGACCCTCCAGAGAGCAGTTCACAGCACTCAGAGCACTGGGGTATTCCAAATTCCCCTCCAAGATCCCCTCACAACATGAGGCAGGCTCTGGCACAGAGGTCAGGCAGCTGTTCCTTCAGGCTCCAAGTCTGATGGTGCAAATACAGTTCTCCCTCTCCACTCTTTGCAATGAAGGTACCATGCAATACTGAGCCGAGACAAATGCATCTTCCCTCTGGAGTTTCACATTTAAATGTCACTCCTTGAAACTTTCTCTGCAGACACTGGCCCTGGTATCACTGAGTAGCACAGGCCTGATTCACTTTGAAGGGCTCCACGATCCATCCCTTCTCTTATTTATCTACTAGGTGTACAACTGACAACCCAGGCTTTATGTTGCTCAGCACATATAACATCACGAATCACAGGAGTTGCTACCTTTGTTCCTACACTGCATACTGTTTCCCCATCACCCATCCAGTACCATATTAAATTATTCATGAATGAAATAACAGTTTTCAGCATTAATAATTTACTGCTACACCAAGGGGATGTGTAAGGTAAAATGTAACTGATATGGGACTCTGAGCTTTGGCAGCTTTTGTAATACTCATTCATCTAGTATTTTCCATCATTAATCCTTGTGCTTTGCTGACTAGAACATTTACTCAATGACAGGCATATTTCCCCACTGACATGGATCTTGTATGTAGGTTCAGCACCTGCAAACAGGAAGCATATTTTTGTTTGTGGGACTTAATTTATAAAAGTGCTGACATTAGGTTTTGTAAAGTCTTACTCTCAGGAGAAGTCACACGGACATAAGCAGGTCTACTTAGCTTAAGAAAAGCCTGCTGACATCAGTACAAGCTAGCGAGGATGGATCCAAGATATGCATGTAATAATAATGTAATTAATAATAATTAATAATTTATTATCCAACTTCTCAGACAATCTTTCTGCCTTTCTTGTCAGAAAAATGGTACAGCCTTTCACTTTGGAGGGATCTAAGCCAATTATATTTACTGAGAGCCTCATCAGAAAGCTCTAATTCACTGTGTCAACATGTAGGCATGGAGCAATGCAGGTGTGGAGAATTCCCCTGGACAGGCTTCAGGCACAGGGGTGTTCGTGTTCACTATGCTCCTCCATGAAGGTGCAGGTACATTTAGCATTTCCTTGATCTGATCCCTTTAGCCACCCATGAGATGAAAGTAAGAAGATCATGAGCAATGTACCTCTGAGTAAATTCTTTAAGACCAGGAAATTCAAGTGCTCTTTTCAAAATTAAGCCATTAACTGAAAGAAAACATTCCCTTCCTTGCTACTTCTTCCTCACAGCAAGAAAAACTTAACGAAAAATGCACCAATAAACTTAAGCTGCTGCTTCACCTAAGCATCAATCAAGATAGAGATAATTGCATGTTTCGCAGCCTATTTATAACTTGACACCACTGAAAAAAAATAAAGCTTGAGCTCTGCCTTCCCTAACAGTAACTCCCACTGTCCAGATGGAGTTCAGTGAGGCACAGAACAAAAGACAGAATTCCGGATGACTCTGTGGTACCGTGTCTACCTCTGCAGTTATACGTTAGAGATTTGATTTGCAGATCAACAGAGACACAATGGTTCATCTAACAAGCCAAAATTAGTAACTGCTTTGCTCAAAGAATATTCAGGTATTCTGACAGTTCTGAAATTTTTCGGAGTAAAAAAAAATAAATATCAAAACTTGTTTCAAAATGAACTTGTACACAGATGACATTTAAGCCTCTTATTGAAAAATTCTCAGTCAACAGGAAATACAGTATTCCCACTGAAATTCAATTACATAGGGATTTATTTAATTTTCTAAACGAAGACCATATTATTTGGAAAATGTTAAACAACAAATTGAACATATTTTTTCTATTGAGATCTGGGCAAAGTCCTTGCAAGTTTTATTAACTTGGCATACTGAACTCTCTCACAGACTTACAACAGGCCAAACTATATAATGATTTTCATTCATTTGCTTGCACTTGCAATGATTTTGATGAGTTTTCTGCAAAAAATAGTGTTCAATCTCCAGCTTGCTCCAGATTCATTCCTGGATGAAAACTCGCAAGTTTTCTCAACTCCCTACCCTTGCCTGTTCATTTTATTGGGTCATCTGCAACAGACCACATTCTTCAAAAGCAGAAGACAGAATGCGGAGCCAGAATCTAATTGCTTTCCAAGACAGCTGTACACTAGTACTGGCTTTGCCAGTTGCATCATGTCAAGTCACTGCTTCAATTCCCCTACCCTGGGAGTTCGCTGGCTGAGGACCTGTCCTTTACAATGCACTTACACAATCCATGGCATAATAGGGTCTTGATATTGACTGGAGCTGCCAGCTGCTACGCTTAAATATATATTAACAGCAACAATCAGAACAAAGAAGAAATGTTACATGAGGTTTCCAGTGCAGGGAAGGCATTGTCTCTGCTGGACAGGATGTCAGCATCAGTGCAGTAACCGAGAGTACTTAGAGGCACAGAAGGAACACATTAATTAAGCAGATCCCACTTGATGCAGTTGCTCTTTTTACTGTAATCACAATTTAATGATATTGAGGCTATTAGAGCACGTTACTGGGAAGAACAAACAAACAACAAATGACAAGACCGTTGTGACTATCAGTAGAAATTGCTCCTGTTTCACGACAAAACTGCAAGTGCTAATGATGCAGTTGGCTCAATTGCACTTTCCTTGCTGCACTACTACAGCAGGATATTCCTCCCCTGGCTGGTAACTGGGTAGTTTCTTGTTGAACCTTACTTATATCACTCTGCAGGTGCAGCCAGACACAGACATTTTGAAAAAAAAAAAAATGTACACCTTTGCTTAAGGACATGTTAAAGGGTCCAGGCTTACAGACTGTGATGCATACAGCTTATAACTAAATAATGCAATTTTTTTTTTCTGTAAACTTCTTCCCAGGGAGGGAACAATGAAATAACTATTCCTTAACACATAAAAACAACAAATCAATAACCTACATGGAGGAATGTGCACTTAGCTAAATGAGAACTAAGAAATTAGAGATCTGGACTCCAATTCAGTCATACACTTAAGCTTGGCAATATCAGCACTTATCACCCACAATTTCTTCTTTGTCTGGCATATTAAATCAAGTTGAAAATTGCTTCCTAAACCTAACATGCTTAAATAACCAAGAAAATCTTAATGTTAGGAAGAGGCAATTTCTTTCTGTCTCTAACTAAACAATTCCCATTTTGCACACCAAGTTTTCTCATGGCTTGTGATTCAGTCTTATCATCAATGCATACAGAAGCATGACCAAGGAAAAGTATTAACTCATATTTGCACCAAAGCCTTGCTACAATATTCTTAGCCATGATATGCTGCTCCTAGAATGTGTTAGCCATACTGCAGACCCAGATGTCCTCGGGATGTCTATTCCAGCCCTTAAATGGCTAGTACAAGCATTTGGAACTTGATACCCACGCCAGAGCTCAGTACTGGCTAGCTACCCAGACACTAGAAATTGAGTTTTCTGGGGCAGATTAAATCCAGTTTTGAATAAAGGGGATCAGGGGCATCTCTGAAGACAAACAAGCTGTTGTGCTGCTATAGAAATACACAAACCTCACCAGCATGATGTTAGTGCAGAAGCCAGAGTGTCCTTATGTACAGCGTTGGTAGGGCTAGGGTACCAACACTGGAGGCCAAGCTGAAATTCCCAAGATGATATGCCATCTCTTCCCAAACAGTGAGTTTAAAATGAATTTGGACATGTCTATACAAGCTCAGAGATGTCTCTACAGAAAACAAGGCAGAACTGATATACTGAGATGCCAAGTAGCAGCAGGCCTACAGCAGTTACTCCAGAAAAAATACACCAAGTCCCTCAGAAAGAAACCACAATTAGTTAGTGTTTAAGGCATGGTTTCCTAATATCACCAGCACCAAGGCTATGTGGTGCTGCAGAGGTACATATCAGCACAAAAAAACAGAGCAGGCAAATGAATTAAAAAGTGGTGCAAGCAGCTGACAAAGAAAGATTTTGTGAAGACTCAACACAGCACTATGATCACACATCCTTTTGTTTGTTAACACATCTGTATTAGGAAGACATGTAGATAAGGTGCTGAGAGACATGGTTTAGTGATGAATTGGCAGTGCTGGGTTAATGGTTGGACTTGATGATCTTAGAGGTCTTTTCTAACCAAGGTTATTCTATGATTCTATGAATGCTCTTTTTTTTTTTTTTTCCTCCTGCTAGGTGCTCACAGCTTACAAACACCTACCTGACAGCTGGACCAGAGGCCAACCCTTACTCAAATTTGTCCCTCTTAACCCTTGTTTAAGGGGAAATACTTTCCCTGAGTTACTTGCTAGTGGCTGTAGATTCTGTATTAACTGAGAGGACCCTTAGAGGCAGAGCAAAACCTCTGCCTCAGAAAGTACTTGGACTTATCTTGGAGACATGTGCCAGAGCTTGATTTAATCACATTTATCTTTCCTGTATCTTTGCATCTCTTAAATTTTAAGCCTTTCTTAATTCCTTTGGGAAACATCAACTGATTTATACTTTTGACCAGTTTCTCCTGCCTGTCTCCCCTCTCACCAGCCATGAGTGAGTCTCTCACCTCCCATCTGACAGTAGAACAAAGGTGTATTCAGCCCTGATGCATGATCCAAAGGAGTCTCTATCTTTAATAATACAGAAGAATAATCTCCCAGTGAAAAATAAAAAGAAAAAAAGGAAGCCAAGGTGTACAGTTTTTTTGAAATACTATAGTTTAATTCTCTCCACTTAAAAAGAAATTTAAAAAGGAGATGATCTTCTAGAATTCACTCCTGCACAAATCTAAATCTCTGGGATGCTGCAGAGTACAATACACACCTACAAGGGACATCGGAAAGATAAGGAAATAAATTCTGCCACCAGCCAACGGAGACAGACTTTAGGAACCATTAAAAGGTTTGGCAATCCATTCTGCAAATAGCCATCCTATATTGGCAGTTCTCTTCGTCAAGCACATTTCAGGAATAATAAACTAGTAAAATACTAGATAGTATGTAAAGTGAATTGATCATGATGTCTGAGTGCCAATATAGGAAGCAAATAACCTGAAGTAGAAGAGTTTTTAAATCCCTCAGGAAAGTCATAACATCATCCATAACTGGAACTGAAGTGAGAAGAACAGAAAGTAAAATAAGGTCAATTTTAGGTACATATATTTAGCAGGTGTAATTTTAGGTACATATGTTTAGCAGATGAGACAGCTCATCTTCAGAATCAGCACAGAATTAGTTTGTGTGGGGTTACAGCTTTTCATGGTCCTGAACGTTGTTACTCCATGAGCAAGGCAGCAACTGGAAAATCTTCAGACAGCTACAGTAGGACAGTAAGTCCTTGCTGGATGCTTGTGCGGGAGGCCAAGTATGTGACTGACCAGAACAGCCTCTGCATCTGCAAACAATTTCAGTTGCAGTTTGTGATAATGTCACCATAACTGAGATTAAGTGCTTCACTAATTTCTGTATCTCCCAAAACTGTAAACTGTCCTTATACAGCTGATGGACTATTTACCTACTGCTTTTCCTAGTTAGTCCCCATTCAGCTTCATTCATCTCCCTGGGGAGACAGCTACCCACTTCTAGAACTGCTGTGATCAGTCCCAGCCTGATGGACTGCCGACGACTGGATACCTGCAGCGCACGATGGGGTGTGGTGGAGAACCTTACAAAAAACACCATAAACTCTGCCCAAAAGAGTTTTTCCTAATTAGATGATTACATGCTGTGGGGGAAATCTCAAGCAGAGAGAGGTTAAAGTGGCTTGCTCAGGCTTATGCAACAGAGAAAACCAGGGTATATTCTGCCTGATTCACTTTTAGCTTTACTTTTCATCTGCTGGATCAGAGAAACATTTCTTGATAAAAGGTTCTTTTAAAATTATTTTAGTATAAAGACTAAAATAGGGAAAGAGAAACAGCTGGAGTTCTGACACCTTATCTCAGCTGTCAATCTGACCTATTCGTCTCTTGTAGCATGGATAATCAATTTTTCCCACATCAAAACGTGTTGGCAGTTAATAGCAGCAACTCTCTTTTTTTTTTTTTGTTAATTAAGAATGAAGTGTTCCACAGATCATAATTATTTTGGAAAAATATCTATGATAATTCAGCATATGAACAGACAGAACATTTTATCATGCTTTCAAGAAAAAATACAGCTAGTGTTCTTGGAGAAAACTCTCTAAGATTTTAAAAGCAAGGAAGTAGAAGATCAGATTCAACAACTGAGGAGAGATTTCAGGAGAGATTTTTTTTTTTTGTCAATTCATTAAAATCTGCCCTGTGACCCTATCTCAGTACACCAAGGCCTGAAGCACAGAGGTAATGTAATAATTGGGTTGTGTGTGCAGCATGTGCTTTTTAATGAATCTGTGATGCACATATTTCACTAGAGCCAGAGCAGGATTGTGTTACTAAAATGTATTTTGCCATTTGGCTTTAACATCTAGATATTTACAAAAGTATGTAACAAGGTGCTATATTTACCAGATGATAAAACAGGTGTAACCTCTCTTGCATTTCATCTTTCTGTTAAAGATTTGATCTTCTAGAAAATCTGGCAGTTGCATGAAAATGGCCTCATCCCTCTCAACCCACAACAGGAGAGATCCATTCTGCTCACTGCAGCATTGAACTCCAGCTAGCTGAAATAAATACCTCTTTGTTCATCACTTAATCCCTAAAGGCCAGCAGCCAGGTCAAGACAAACAGGCATTCTCCCCTCCCTACTACTACATTTTCTTCATATGACCTTTAAAAGCAAAACATGGCACAGTGCACACACAGAGCAAACTCTGAAAACACACACACAAGCTGAGCTCATGCTCCACACTCCAAGCCCCAACATACAAGGACCAGATCTCCCTCTGGAGCTTCACAGACCACTTCAGTAACAACAAACCCCTCAGATTGCCAGGCAGATGCTCTTATCTTCTCTAGTCATTCTTCTTTCCTGGTGAAGTTAAAGTAAGCACCAGATTGGTTAAAAGTCAACCCAAAAAAAGAAGGGAAGGAATGGCCTTTTCTGGAAAGTGCTCACATATCTAACACTGATAACAGAACTGTTTGTATGTCTCCGTTTAGTCTATTCTACTAATGACTCTAGCAATACCTTTATGGCATTACAACTCTTCTAGTTTCCTTAAACTCTATGCATGAATCTGTAGATTATACAATCCCAGATATTTGTAATAGTAGATTACCTTTTTGTTCCCCTAGCTCTAATACTTGAGGTGAAGAGTCGTTAGAAAAATCACTTACAGACTAATCCAGATTAATCAACAATTTGCATTTGCTAATGATGTTTAACAGAGCACAGTGATTGCCGTCCAGAATTCTTCTAAGAGGCAAAACAAACATCTAAATTATAACTTTCTAGCATCTGCTTCCTCTAGGGGAGGATTCGTATGAGGTTTGACAGATGCAAGAGCTCTGAAGAACGGCTGTTACAAATGAGCCAGCTAGCAGAGCCTTGGAAAATGCAGCCAATCTCAGCTTATTGAAATGAGCCTCAACCTGAGGCAGAAATAACATTCAGCTGTTCCTTCTGACTGCTGTTCAAGAGAGAGATGGTATCTTGTCATGGTATTAATAGATCTCTCTTGCACTGCATACCACCTGGAAAATGACAGCCCAACATTTCATCTCATTTGATGTTATTTAAATTGTTTTAAATAAAAAAAAAAACAAGAAAGCCAGTGCAGCAATAACAGTGCTGAATAAAACAGTCAACAACTAGTAAAGTCTGTACATTAACTTTTCACTCAAAACGTGAATTTGAGCACCCTGCAGTAGGAGCTTTTAGGGTCATTACATCTTCAGAGAAGTGAATCACAATTCTGTGAATAATTCTTGCTACAATTTCCTGTTTATTTGCTAAGCCCAACACAAAGAAAACTGCGGTTATGAGCGATCCCTGTTAACATAAATTTCAAATTTGCCTCCATGATCTGTTGCCAAGACACTCTTCTGACTCAAGAAATAGCTCCTTTCTAGAGAGACTGAACGAAAGAGGAAATTCTATGCTTACAAGTCCTGCAAAAAAAGGAGGAACACCACAAACTATAAATACTTTTAAAATTTATTGAGGTGGAAGTTTGGGGCTTTTTTTGATTGTTTTGTACAGAACTAGTAAGAAAGTGTAACAGGGCTCCTGTTGGTATGTCTTACCAAACAAATATCGTGATCAGAAAAAGCAGTGCAGTAAGGCTTACAGTTAGGAAAGAAAACAGGAAGAGCAGACACTTGTTATGGCCAAAGAAGTCCTGAGAAACCACTGAAAGACAGCCTGCTCTGGTGGTGTGCTAGCCTTAATTAATGCTGCACAGAATTCCCTCTCAAACCTGTGCAGGTTCTTTACTGGTTTGGGCCTGATCCAGTGCATATGTGAGGACAAGCAACTGGAACTTGGGCTGAGCTCTGCAGGAGTACGTCTCAAGGGCCAGCTGTTGACTTTTCCTGGAAGAAGTAGAAAAGGGCTGGGCAAATCTATTCTACCCGTTCCCTATCAAAAGGTGAGCAGATTTAACATTCTCAGGCAGCAGGAGCAAGGGCACATGCTGGCTGTGTAGAGCTATACATTTTAACATTGTGGCTGGTCAGGGGAATGGAAGTTTGACCATGTAGATATTTTTCCCCTGTGTAAGAGAGCCTACTCATGAAATTGCTTTCATACAGTTTTTGATCAAGCTGGGCACAGGCCATCCAAATCACATCCAGGGTATAAAACCTCAACCACATCTGTTTCTCATACGGCGATTCCACACGGCTCTGCACCCATCTGGCCTCACATTCTGTAATCCCTATTAAATTCTGTCTATATCTGACAGCATAAATTCTCGTTAGCATCTTGTGCTTTCCCTTCTGAGATCTCATAGGGAGTGACCTACATTATTTGCCAAACTAAATGGTACCTTCCCATGTACCCAGCTCCCGGCACACAGTGAAACAAAGGCCAACTATCCTGCAAAGAAGAGTGTCAGCATAACTTGCAGAATACAATGGCTACAAGTGGTGAAAACTTCCATGGGTGCCCAAACTGACAGGATGCTTATCAGTTGACAAACTGAACAAAAGTTTGATGGGCTCACAGCATCAGTGGAGCATGCCAGGCAACATTGCTGCTGTTGTTCCAGTATGTGTTGGGGAAAATTTAGTACCCACAGGAATGCATCTGTATTGCCTACCACCTAGCCAGGAGAGAGAACAGAATTTGCAGCTATTTGAAATAGCACAGTATCTGGTTTGAATTTCTTGGTTTTGCTCAGTTTCCCTTAAGATACTTTTACAAAAGCAGCTCAAAATGAAGGGTAAATTTTTAACCTCCTTGTTTCACAGATGTACTAACACAGAGGAACAAATTGCAATGCGGATTAACAAGTTATGTTGTAATGCTCATGCTGTTATGCAAGAGGCACAGAAGATACAATTCATGTACCAAGACTGAGGTATATTATCACATATCCACAATAAAGTTCCAGGTGATGTGCAGCAATACACAAGATCTGAATGAATAGCACACCCATTATACAGCTGATATGGTACTTCAGGATACATAGGCAACTTGCCTAAACACTGTCATTAAAACTTTCCTTCCAGTCACCTGCAATTTACAACCTTGAGCTGTTGAGGCAGAAAACCAACAGCCCACTGTGTGAACCATGTCAAGTTCACACTGCTCACCATCGGGAGGATTAGGGACCTTTGCTATATACTACCTATTGAATACCTGCTGCTATATGCTACCAGATAGCAGTCCTCAGATATGGGGAGGCTTGTCAAGTCATGGTGCCATAGACCCTTCCAAAAGAAGCCATCATGAGAACAGTCCAAAAAAGTGAAAGTACTTTCTCCTTAGAGTATCTTATCCCTCACAACCTACTAAACATTCCCTGAGAAATTCCTCCTTCCTCTAGTACACTGAAAAGCAAAAGTTTGCTTTGGGAAGAAGAGCATAACATATAAACAAAAGATACTGGACCTCTCTTTTGTTTGTTTGTTTTCCCAAAGTACAGCAAAGTGAAGGGATTAACAAGATGATGAGGAACAGCAGCACCCTAGGGTCTTGTTTCCAATCCTGTAGCCCATTCTCAGATGCAGGAAGTAGAAGCCTCCTGCAGAGATACGTAAGGAGCTGTATGCTGTCAGCAGCTTTTTATATTTCAATGATTCTATAAATGAGAGGAAAACAAGAATTTAGCACTAGCCAGAAATGGACTTTTTTTCTGACCACAGTCATGTAATCTGTAGAATGGACAATTCTTGCTACTTGCATTTAAAGCCAGCACCATTTCATCAGAAAGAGTTTGGCAAGAAAGAAAACCTTTCTGGATCATTTTTTTTCCCCCATTCAGTGTGATATAAACAGCAACATCAAAGTACTTGCTAATGATGTTACCTAGAGACAATGCAGTATATTGAATGTACAGCAGCTTCCACTGCATGATGAACTGGAAAAACACAAACACTTCAGTACAATAAAATCAGGAGAGGAATCACTTCCAAAACCAGCTGTAATAGGACAGAAAAGGGAGAAGCTGCAAAGAGGGATTAATATTAGCAACCTTAGTGCTGATCTGGGAAGATCTTGAAAACACTAAGTGAAGATTTTGAACTCTGTATCTTCTCAAGTCACATACAAAGAGAAATGAATCTAATAATTCAGAATATATTTGCCCCAGGTTGGTGATGGTTTCACATTCACGAATACAAGACCCAGGGGGATGTGAGAGTTTTGGTCTGTAGTTCTAATTAACGACTGGGAAACAGTGCTCAGATGTCCTTCACTTGGTGATTAAAGGACCAGCAGAGCAGGGCAGCAGCTTTCAACCTCTAAGAAGTTCTGAATTTGTATTTGTACATGCTGAGCTTTTAGGGCCATCCAAGCAGGAGATCATTTGAACAGGATTTTCAAAGGCACTCAGAACACACCTAGCCCCTTTCAATATCATAAAGTAAATGAAAACCACACATTTCCTGAAATTAAATCTTGATCCTCCAATAAGCCCAACAAGAGAACAGACCACTTCACCAGTGTGTGGTTCATGGAGGGACCAAGGCTTAGTGTATAAAGCCTGAGACCCAGGGAGTTCTGAGAAAGTTTTTCATTATCTGCAGGACCTGAAGTTGAAAAATAGGAGTGTCAGAATTTCACCAGCAATCTCTGCCACTAAGTACTAAATAAATCAATTTCCTGAATGCTCAAACTTGAAAATAGTCTTAAATTAATGAGTGACTAGATTAGATACTGATTATCAAGTATGTGAAATCCAGTTTTGAAAGAAAGATTTATCTTGTGTTTGAAATGCAGCTTGAGTGAGTCACCTCTGTTTTGTTGAAAGCATAATAATAATAATGCCCACAATTACTTGACATAGCTTAATTTTCTATATGGCTCACATGCTTTTCAACACAGGAACTGTCAGAATACATTAAGACTATTCTACACTCATCAAGTGTCCTGAACCTGGCCACAGCAGCACAGGCTGGTTCATAAGTAAAGCACAAAACCAACATGATTGACAGCATAGAATAATCCATTTATGGGCGATGCATCTCTGCAGTGCTTTCAGCTAGTCTGCTTCCCAAAGCTTCTTCCCTCTACAGTTATGAACAGTCATACAGACAATTTTCTCATTATCCATGAAGCTACCTCAGCTTTGCGGCCCACAGTGTCTAGTACATTAGTAGCCCCCCTGCAAAAGCACACTCCCTTTTTCTATCACACTTGCCCAATTTCAAAGATCTCAATCTTCTGATCTGCTTTCTTCCTAAGACCTATGATTTTTGCCTGACAGTCAGACTTAAATTTTATTTTCTATTTTAAATGTAAAACCAATCAGGCAGTGGCAGCTCAGACTAATCAACTGGCATCTCTTCAGCTAAGTGTGTTAACTCTGAAGCTTTCCTCCTATTCTTAAACTCTGTCAACACTTTACACCGTCTTAAGAGCTTGATGCTACCTGGAAATCCTTATAAATGTACTTTCTCATGCTAAATTAAGGTAAAAGGTTTCTACCTGGGCTCTCAAATTACTTTAATGCTTATTACTTTATATCAGCTCTTGTTTCTGTCACTGTTATTCAACTGTTCCCTGGAAAAGTTCACTGAACTTCCTTCAGAGCTATGTTTCTTCTGGAGGCAAATATACTAAAATGCCTGGAAACAGTGAGCCTGCTTCAGTGCTGATGCTCTCCTTGCTAGTTTGGGGTGATGGCAGCTAGCAGACAAAGTAACTGAGATACTGTAGGAGAGGACAGTCATAGTCCCGTGGGTGATGGGACCAGCAGGCACCTCAGGCAGTGTCACCCCTCCTCCCCTGGCATATCATGCCAGACCTTGTGGCAAGAAGATGGAACATACAGGCTCACAAGGTATGCCAGACACCACATCTGGTAGTGCCTCAGGAACAGGCTGCCCAGAGAGGTTGTGGAGTCTCCTTCACTGGAGATTTTCAAGACTCACCTGGATGCAGTCCTGAGTGATGTGCTCTAGGGGATCCAGCTTTAAAGCAGGGGAGTTGGACTAGATCTCTAGAGGTCCCTTCCAACTCTGACAATTTCATGATGTCAAGATGTGTATTATTCCAGACTGAGCCTTGCTGGCAGTAGTCATCTACTTGAAAGTCTGCAAGGCTGGCAAGTCTAAAGGATGTGGATGTCATCTACCTTGACTCTAGTAAGGCCTTTGGCACCATTTCCCATAGTACTGTCCTGGCAAAACTGGCTACTCATTACTTGGATGGGCATATACTTTGCTGGGTAAACAACGAGTTGGATGGCCAGGCCCAAAGAGTTGTGGTGAATGAAGTTAAATCCACTTGGCAGCCAGTCACAAATGGTGTTCCCCAGAGCTCAGAATTGGGGCCACTCCTCTAACATCTTTATCGATGATCTAGATGAGGGGATCGAGTGCACCCTCAGTAAGTTTGCAGATGACACTAAGTCGGGTGGAAGTGTTCATCTGCTCGAGGGGATCTGGACAGGCTGGACTGACGGGCTAAGGCCAGCTGTATGATTTTCAGTAAGGCCAAATGCTGGGTTCTGCACTTCGTCCGCAACAGCCCCCAGCAGCACTAAGGCCTGGGGAGGAGTGGCTGGAAAGCTGCCAGGCAGAATGGGACCTGGGGGTGTTGACTGACAGCCAGCTGAACATGAGCCAGCAGCGTGCCCACGTGGCCAAGAAGGCCAATGGAATTGTCTTGTATCAGGACTAGTGTGGCCAGCAGGAGCAGGGAAGTGATCTTACCCCTGTACTGGGCACTGGTGAGGCCACACCTGAAGTACTGTGTTCAGTTTTGGGTCCCTCACTACAAAAAGGATGTTGAAATACTTGAACGTGTCAAAAGAAGGGCAACAAAGTTGGTGAAGGGTCTTGAGCACAAGTCTTATGAGGAGCAGCTGAGGGTACTGGGGTTGTTTAGTCTGGAGAAGAAGAGGATGAGGGGAGACCTACCTGCCTGAAAGGAAGTTGTAGAGAGGAGGCCATGAGTCTCTTCTCCAAGTAACAAGCAATAGAACAAGAGGCAATGGCCTCAAGTTGTGCCAGGAAAAACTTCTTCACAGCGAGGGTGACAGAGCACTGGCACAGGCTGCTCAGAGAGGTTGTGGAGTCTCCTTCTCTGGAGACATTCAAAGCCCACCTGGATGCATTCCTGTGTGACCTGATTTAGATATTCCTGCTCTGGCAGGGGGATTGGACTAGATGATCTTTTGAGGTCCCAATCCCTAACATTCTGTGATTAAAAAAAATGCATCACCAAGCTTGTGTATTATTTAATTAACACTGGATCCACAGCACAGGAGTTGAAATTAGACTTGTTTGAGGAGAGAAGAAAAAATAATAATTTGGTAAACTGAAGTTATGCCAGTCATTCAAAGCTATTAAACACTGTGGAGCTCCAAAGTAGTATTTTTGGCACCAATGCAAATAAATGTAAACTGAGTAAAGACTATATGAAAACAGTATGATGAAATTTAAATGCTAGTAAATAATATTTTTGCTCCACAGGAACTTAATTTAGAAGATACTCTTTCAAGTTACCAACAGTGTAGCATTTGCAGCCAAAGATAATAAATCATCAGCATTTTTCTTCACAGGTCAGAATATATTTGCAAGTATAAATCAAAAAAATTATTGACATTTTGCTATTACAGAGAACCTGCTATCACCATGTAATCAAAATAATACAAAGTAGCATATATCAAGTGCATGATAGTGTGTAGTGTTATCTTTAGCAACATAAATTGAGATCAAGCCACAAATCCAGAAGTTATAGGCATAATCTATATGACCATAACAACCTCTTCCTACTGTACTGTACAGTTGCATATTCTTGATAGACCACATATTGTGAAAGATTATTTTTTTAATCAGACTAAGAGTTTTGGACCTTTCTACCTGAAAAACAGAGTGCTCTCATAGTAGCCCCTGGAATGATGAGCAAGCATAGGTTAAAAGAAAATAGTGCTTCTAAGAGGAAAAGAATGCAAAAATTTTTCAATCAAGCCGTTCATACACAGCTTAAAGAATAAAATTATACTAGGAAAAAACATTCCAAAACAACAACAGATGAGGCCTGACACTTTGCACTGTTTGGAACAACAAAGGTGTTGGGCTGTCATCCACCTCCAACCCCACTGCTCTGGCACTGAGACTTGAAACATGCCTCCAGTGGACTTGAGTCACTGATGACACTTCCTCCATACCCACACCACAATGCTTTGAGTTTTCTCTCTGCCTGTTGAGAGGGGCTTTCCACACATGCATATGGAACAGGCCAGTTGTCTGTCAGTCCCCAAGCTGCCATCAGTCACGGGGCTCCTCTAGAGGAATGAGGACAGAGGAAGACAGGCTATTATGGTTCCCAAATATGTGGGGTCCTGGACACAGTTGCCTAGAGATGGAAGTGCTGGGTCAGTCTCCTTGCAGCATTTACTACCCTTCAGATCTATTTGCATCAATTTCAAACCAGACTGTCTGCACTAGGGATGTCCCTATTGTTAAAGCAAGTCAATCTTCCACATTTTTCACCAGAAAAATCTTCAGTCCTTGCGTGGCCACCTTTCGGTATGTAGCCTGCCCCCAACAAGACCAACACTAATGATGCTCTCTGCAATACAGGCAGGAGTGGCTGTCTGGCTATAACCCTTAAGAGATCTTTGCAGCTTCTGAGAGTTTTGTGTGTCACAGCTTTCTTTTACTCCAGCACATTAATAATGAGTTCATTGATGTTCTTTTCCTATTTTATCTGCATATGATAACATCTTCAAGCTAAGAGATACTCCTGTAATCACAATTTCATCCATGCTCAACATATAACATCTCATTTGCACTGATGTGTTGCCTAGTGACCAGAAGCATTCTCCTCCACCCTTTTCTCCACAAGTGAGGCTTTTGCCACAGCAAATAAGTGAGTATTTTAATGTTATGGAATTAAGTTTTATTAGATGTCAGCTTCCAAATAACATTGGAGAGATCTATAAAATAAAACTGCACACATCTACTTGCCAAATGGCTTTCTCAGCCTCTAATGTTTCACGTTATGCAATACAGTCTTATTTATATGGCATTTTACAGCCCTAGGAAAAACACTTTCCAGTCAAAACACATTCTAATACCTATATTGGGCTTACATGAATACATACAGGGGACAGTTCCATGTTTATCCAGAGGATTTGCTCTCTTTTTTCCTACTCTAATCCCAAACAGTCATGGTCTGTATTTCACCTGCATCTTAATTGCCCTTCCATTACACAGTTAATATGAACTACTGAATGAAATTCTTTCACTTGTGTTCTACAGGTGATGATAATGGTCCCTTTGGCCTTAAAAAATTTGTGTGTCAGACAAAAACAGAGAGAATGCAGGGCAATGCACAGAGCAAAATGTTAGGCTGCAGGGCTTACAACACCCAGCTCACAAATCTCAGGTCTAGTTACAAGAATACACACAGCAGGCTTAAAAACAAAGGCTTCTAAATATTAAAAAAAGTGATGGGATGACTGTTGTAGTTTGCTCCTGATTTTTTTTCATGATTCACTCATCACATGTTTCTTCCTTCAGCACACAGGAAGAAAACAATGGTTAGAAACATGCCATGGCATATCTTCAAATGAAAGTTGCCAGTCTCACAAAAAATTCCAGTTTCTGGAGTGCTTGAGAAAAAGAAAGTACTGCAAAATTCAGTAAATTCACCTATGGCTGACATGGCATTAAAATTTCCCTGACAACCAGATATTACAACTTTTCTGTGGCATGGTGTGATACTGTACCTTCTCGGAGGGAGACACCATCCTTCAGATAACCCTCCACTCTGCCTACATCGAAACACTGCATTGACATCTCTGAAGCAACCAACCGCCAGCATCCAGAAGTTTCAACCATAACAAGGACCAAAAAGAGACATCAAAAACATCCCCCCAGCAATAAGTTCACAAAGCAAATTTTGTGATTTTCCTGTGCTCTCTGGAGCAGATTCAAACAATTACTCAAACATGGCTGCATGAGATATTCTCAGCCAAAGTGAGCAGGAGATTATACGTGCAAAGAATGAAGCAAAACTTCTCTAAAAGGACCCAAGAGAAATAACAGGCCCCTTCATACACCATGCTGTCTAATGTTAAGAGCATTAAAATCCTTCAATGTTGCAGTAGACAAATGCTTTCTCTTCTGGAAAAGAAATATCATCTCTCTTGTAAGAAAGCAATAGAGCAGCCTAAACAAAATAAAAAAGTGGAAAAATTCCAGCCTTTGTGATTTGGTGATGAAGTTATATTTAGTCCAGTCCTTCATGAACAGAGGTTTGGTTTTGCATTTTAAAAGGCTCTAATTACCAGTTTCATAAGTGACTTTTATTTTTTAACATAATTGGCTTCTAATTCAGTTGAGCATATCCAAAAGTACACAGTTAAGTAGAAACCATTTAAGTATTGTTCAGCTTCCGGCAAGCCTTGATGCAGTCGGCAAGGGTAACAACCACAGTTCAGCTTTGGAACAGTCGAGAGGAAGGATGTCAAAGGCACAAGTGAATTAAGTGAGAAATTTCAAAGAAGGGGATGGAGGGCTTCACTGGAAATTGTCAGAGTATGGGCAAAAAGGAAGGACCTTCAGAAAGCCTGAATGATTATGCATAACCCAAGTACATAGGAAAAGCCACTGACTGGTATGCCTTAGGCTGTGAGCAAGAAAGCTTTCTTGCAGTTCAATTTCACTCTTGCTACAGGAATTTGTCCAGCCCTTTGCCCCATCCTAGAGAGAAGATCAGGGATGGAAACCATTGAGCTACATTTCTACTTTCTCAGTTGGCTACAACAGTGATGGCTGGCATATAATTTTGCTACGGGTTACACATTTATGGTCTCAGATTTTGTTAAAAAGTGATGGAAAATATTCTCTATAAAGCTTTGACTGTTTTTTTTTATGAACACCAAGGGGCAAGATTCTTAAAGTGAAGTAGGGATTATGGTTCATTTTGTCTGTAAGAAGCTCTTTACATCATTGAGTATAAGCAGAGGGAGGAGAAGAGATGCTGATGTAACCTATTGAATACGTACCATTAAGTTTACTTCTTACTTGCCATCTACATCTCTCTCCCCTTTTTGCCTTCTGTCCTGTCTAGGATCCTCAAACAGCTGCTCTGAGCAATAAAAGTGCTCCCTTTAAAAAGAGACAGAAAGCAGTTCCTAGAACTCTCATACTGACCAAGAAACATAACTTCATTTCCTATCTGCTTCATCCAAAGTGAAGGCTGGCATCTGAAGTGTGGCCGACTCAGTCAAAGTCAATGAAAGCAGAGAACTTGGCAGGCATTATATGTATGGATACACAACAGAATAATTATCTACCCTATACCAGAGCTCCACACATGCCAGAGATAACACCTTTCTATTTAAGAGCCTGGAAACTACAGCCCAAGAATAATTTAGTTGGGAAATGGGAATAGGTTATTACTCAAGAAACACTGGCAAGTCCAACCCCATCTGTGGTGCTGCATTTCCACCATATGCATTAACACGCTAGATACAGACCACTGCGTCACCTAAGGCAAACTGGCATTAGCTGCCTCACATCTGTGCAGCTGAAACAGCATCTGTAAAGTGCTCTGTACACGTGTGCTGAGGCCTGTAGGAAAGCAGAGAACAGACACTCTGAGGGCCCTTCTCAGTCTGCTACGTTGCTGTTTGTGGGAGCAGGAATCTTTCTAGTCCCGTTTCTTCCTCCTGAAGCACTTATAACATGAGAGGCTGCTTTACCAGTGAAGAAACAGAAATAAATCTCTGAGCTTCTGGCTTTAGAGCTATATGTATCTCTACGCCATACCCAAGTTCCCCCTTACATCCAGTTTCTCCTTTCATTTATACTCTGCCCTGCACAGCCACAGTCTTGAGGCCTCTCAACCCACTATGTATTGCCCCACATTGCTACCTTGCCCAAGTGCTTTATATATTGTTAAAGACATCACCACATTCTTCCAGTTCAAAACACACTAAGTCAATCTCAAACAGAGAGAAATAAAAGAATTACCTGAAAACATAGCAAAGAAACTTGTTTCTGGTTGCCATCCATTATATTTTTAAGCCTATCATTTGCATTACAGATGAAAAAAAAAAGCTCTAAGGAAGTTCTGGGACTTGGAAGTCAGTCCTTAAATAACCTGCATAAAAGTCGGGGAAGGAAGGAAGAAGCCAATAGCTGAAGACCTACTGAGAGAAACAAGACAGGCTACTAAGAGAAGAGAGAACAGAAAAATCAGAGGAAAATAGGATACTCCTGAAGAAATGGGTCCCCTATTTTGCTCACCACATACATGGAGAATCTGCAGTGTTACTGGATCTGTTTTCGTTGCCTTCTTTTTAAAAACAAGCAAACTAGGTGCTGCAGGTGTGAAAGAGAAATACAATACTCTTCTCCAAAGCCCAAGTGCCACCACAACAAATCAAATATTTTCTAGTCAGTAGGATAGAGTGTTTGGTAAAATACTGTACAATTTTGGGCAGCACAACCCAGACCAGTATGATGGGGAAAAAAATAGGTAAGGGCATGCCATGGGAGTTGAGCTGGGATGGACATAATGGAGCTAAAGCGTGGACTCTATTTCAGAGCAAAGAAATTATTAAGAAGCTTCCCGAAGGCAGTACTAGATACCCATCACACACATCATTTAAATATGAAGGGGGAAAAAAACATCAGCTATAACACAGGGGATATTTGTACACTTACAAATGGTGTAGTGCTCTGATTGACAAGGTAGAATAATAAAAAGCCTTGCTTCATTATCTGTGAGACCAGGAAGGGTTGCCTCCTATCTACTTTGTATTTTCAAGACAGAAGCTACCCAAACACAGCAGATGAGTATGGAAGTGCCTTTTTCTGTCATTTATTTGATATCTTCAGTCTAAGATTTCCTAACAAAGCAATTAATAAATCCATGTGATCGTGAATTTTTACTGTGAGTTTCACAAAACACTGACAACTTTTCAGTTATTCTGACTCGGGGATGAGAAAAATTTCTTTTTCATTCTTTACTGGATGTCACCATTGTTAGATTCTCTTTGCACTGCCTAAGTTTCTCATTAATGGTATTGCTATGACTTTCATCTTCACCATCTCCTCTCCTTCCCTCCTCACCCTGAATCCTTGGACAACTGTCTGTTTTAAAGTAGCAGATGAACACTATAACATGGTAACTTCCTTAAAGAAAAAACAATGCACCAAGATTATAGTTTTGTATGCTTACTCAAGTATATTTGACCATGCTCTAATACCTGTCACAATGTGACTGCTCAGCTGTATGACAAACCCCATCATCATGCTTTCCAGACATATTTCTTAACAGAAGAGGGAAAAACTCCCTGAAGATCTTGATCATTGGATGACTATGATAAAAGCCCTCTTATATAAATATACGTGCAAAATGCAAGTAGCAGTAAACACTGCCTTCTTTCATACCTTCTATTTCTTCCTACTCTCCCTTATTCTATTTTCAGTGGTAGTCTTGGAAACTCAGACACCAAGCTCATTCTCTAAGAACTGACTAATCAAATAAAAATTAATTGTTTGCTCATCTTTTAATGTGTGTTTTTTCTTATTTGCCTGGAAAACACAACAAAATAACCCAAAAGAAACACCACATGTATTTGAGGTAAACCTTCAGTCATCTTTTCTTAAACAAGTGAAAAGAATCTAAATCAATCAATGGTTCTTGTTTCACATCACTTTTCAATCTTTTTTTTTTTTTTTAGTGTTAGAAACGAGTAAACCACAACAAAAGTTATTTCAGGAATAAAAAAAAGAAATATTTCATTTAAAAAAAAAAAAAAAATGACAATGTATGTTTTTTAGTTTTATTTTTTCACTGACTGCAACAGAGAGTCAATCTTAAAACGTATCTTTGACAAATGGACTTTTCATCCAAAAGATACACCTGGCTATAATAATCAGCAGGTATAGACCAATTTATTCCAAAGATGTGATAAGACTCATCAATGTACTCTGATATTAGTATCCCAAAAATAAGTGTTATCTTACAGCAACGTGTCTTCACTACCCACACACGCTTAGAGGAACAAGACTGCTGGGCACATAGCCATTTCTAAAATTGCATTGAAAGAGATGCTTGAAAGAAAGCATGATACACTACATGTCAGAGGAGTTATTCTGCCAAAAGGAAACGTGTCCTCAGGCTCCACAAGCCAGCAATGTAGTTATTCCACCCCATTGCTTTCATCAGGACTATTATATTAGTATAATCTAGAGGAGTCACTGAAAATGGACTGTGCTAAGCACTAAGCACTCCACATATGTACAAAGAACTCAAAAGTCCCTTTAGTGCATTAGCTAAAGCCTAGGAAAGGAAACAAGACCAAAAAAGACTAACTCACTCCTGGTCATAAAAGCCAATTGGTGGCAAAGTTAGGAGCAAAGCTCCAAACTTCTAATTCCCAGCTCAAGATTTAATTAATCTGAACTACAAAAGGTGTCAGGTTATTTTTACGATCTAACCAACAACAAGAGCTAAGAACATAGATTATGTTCACCAAAGTGACCTGGAACCTATTGTTCAGCATCCCAAATACTGGAGTCAAACTGAAATCAAGATGACCAGGAACCGCGACTACCTAAAGCAGCTACAGCTGACACGTGATTCCAAACAGCAAATGTTTAGCTTAAGTAAACTTCTGATTTAAGCATCCATTTTGCAAGTAAGGGGCACACAAATAAAGAATGCCAACCCCAGAAAGACTACGTGTCATTCTAGAGGAACCACCAGTGCATCATAACCCAGGAGCGAAATGACAGAAAATATTTGTACTGGGTCTGGCTGAGCCGGAATTGATTTTCCCCTATAGCAGCCCTCATGGTGCTGTGTTTTATATTGGGAGCTAGAAGGGTGTTGATAACACACTGATGATGTGGCTACTGCTGAGTAGTGCTTACACAGCACCAAGGCTCTCTCCAACATTTCCCCCCAGTAGGATGGGGTGGGCAGGATCTTGGGAGGGGACACAACCAGGACAGCTGACCCGAACTGACCAAAGGGATATTCCATACCGTATGATGTCTGCTCAAGTATAAAGCTGGGGAAAACGAGGAAGGGGGGTGGGGTCACCCTTGGTGCTCCAAGGCAACCACTATGCGTATCGCAGCCCTGCTTCCTGAGAAGGCCCACATCGCCTGCTAATGGGAAGTAGAGAATAAATTTGTTTTCTTTTTTTTTGCTTCCGCGCGTGGACCTTGTTTTGCTTTGTTTACATTAAAACTGCTTTTGTTTTACCCACAAGGGTTGTTTTTTTCTATCTTATTTTCTTTCCCCCTTTTTGCCCTGCTGAGAGAAGGAGGGGGGAAGTGGTAGAGCGGCTTGGTGGGTACCTTTAGCCAAGCTCAAACGACCACAATATTTTAATATTTTAATGTGTATATTATTTTAATTATTAATTATTTTAATATTTTAATTCACTTGCTTGAAGACTGCCAAACTTCAACCAAATTTAACACAGATTTTCCTCTTTAGGAAAGGAGCTTCATGCCTTTTAATTAGAAACATCTGATTATTTTTTTTAGTTGTTTGAAGTTTTGAGGGTTTTTTTTAACTGTATGCCTTTTTATTTTGGGGGTTTTGTAATATGATAAAAATCCTAATCAGGCAAACATCATCACATCAGAATAATTTAATATATTTGTTATTCTGACAAAGTCTCCCACATAGTTTTGATCCAAATACAGGCAATGAAAACACTTATGCACACTCTGAAGAAGTCACTGTTTCAGTTTGGTTCACACACCTTTAAGTGGGACCAGATATCGGTGGGGAATGGGAAGAGAGAAGCTACTAACCTTCCGTTTATCTACCTGAATGTAACATTCAAAACTCTTCAACCACTCAGCTTCAAAGGAAAAATGTGATTCCTTCTGCTAAGCAGCCTGTCTAGGTTTAGTCAGTACCCCTGGCTAAACTGTAGCAGCTAGTCTACTACCCGATGACCCCTCCCCAGCTGAGAAGGGGAGTCAGAGAAAAATGGGAGAAACCCCATGGATCAAAGTAGAAACAGAATGAATGAAATAACAAAACTGATACAATCACCAACATAAAGTACCTGAGGTTCTACTCAGCCTGGTCCTTGAGGTCAACAGCAGGAGCAGAAGGACAGGAGGGAGGAGCTCCAAGAAGAGGAACTCCACCCTCACTGAGCTCCCTCCTTTTATAATGAGCATGATGAAGTGGTATGGGATACACCTGTGAGTAGTCAGCTGCCTTCATTGGATCTCCCAGCTGTCTCAGAGCTACTCATGGCCTGCCTGGATGGCTGGCCCAACATGTCAAAGGTAAACACATAAAAGTAAGAACCATCCCAATGTTTACATAAAACTATAGAAAATCAGTCATTATATTGCAGTACTGGTTTAGACATGTACAGTATAGTACAAAAACTGCAGGGAACATAGCTGTGTCAATAATTACCCCAAAAGCCACTTAGCAAGTTGCATTTGTTTTGAAAAAAGCAAACAGCTAATATTTTGGAAACAGTATTGTCTTCATGGACCTCTATACCCTTCAGGACTGTCTCCCAAGGGATTCTGTCAAGCAGTCTAAGCTAGTCTTTACTAGTCTTTCCTAGCTAAATCACCTTAATAGGTAAAACCCAAAACTGGATATACATACATTCGATACAGTTTAGCTATCCACTAATGCAAATAAATTATGTTTAGTGTACAGAAATTTTAAAAAAATAGAAAATTGCATCTTGTGGGGAACAAATGTTTACTTTCTTCTATCTAAATGAAAAATCTAAGACCAAGACCTTATGCTATACCGAAAATCCAGGCATTCATTCCACTTTTTAAAGATTTCAGCTTCTTATGTGAACAAGAAAACAATTACAGTTGCACTGTGGCCTTGCATAGTGCAAACTCAGCGTATCTAACTGCTGACAGGACGTAGGGGAGAAAGCAGTAGCAGCTTGCTCTTCTAGCCAAAGTACTTTTCCTCTTCAGATTCTCCTAAACGCAATGCTCCTCAGGAGCCACAGAGATTATGGAAGAACTCCTGGTTCAGGTCAGCAGATTTTGCCAACCCTTTGCAAGCTGACTACGATGCTCTTCACTCCAGCTTCCCAGCCCACTTCCTTCTCAGTGGCTGCTGCACTCCAGCAGCAGGCCAGGGGGGTACCAGCTTCTTAGCTGCCAGAAAACCCGTGTCCTATTCTTTACATGCAGCAGCTGTTTACTGCAGACGTCCACATGTCCGAAGGGAGGGGACTGCTATAAATGTGGTCTGTCTCTAGTGAGATTTGATGAGATTTACAGGCCTGAGGAACCAACTTAGAGCTGAAGACTTCCTCCAAACTCCTGTTGGATAAGAATCCAATTCCTTTTGAAAGATGACTGCCAGAGTGTAAAGGCTAGTTATACTTTGCATTCCTCAGGTTCTTAATGTATGCTTACAGATATTGTTTCCTGAACAGAATAAAGCAGGCTTGCTTGTTTGTTTGAAGAAAAAGAGCTCGCAAATATTGTGGTTTTACAAGCCAGGGCACGTGTCAAACATCCACAAAGAGCAGCACTGTAAAAAGCAGGTGTTTAACAAGCTTCCAAACTTGCCATACAAGCTTCAGCAATGATTTATTTATAGCTACAGTTCATCCCACTTGGATTGTTTTCACAGAATCACAGAATCACAGAATGTTAGGGATTGGAAGGGACCTCAAAAGATCATCTAGTCCAATCCCCCTGCCAGAGCAGGAACACCTAAATCAGGTCACACAGGAACATGTCCAGGCGGGTTTTGAATGTCTCCAGAGAAGGAGACTCCACAACCTCTCTGGGCAGCCTGTTCCAGTGTTCTGTTACCCTCACTGTGAAGAAATTCTTCCTCACATTTATGTGGAACCTCCTATGTTCCAGCTTACACCCATTGCCCCTTGTCCTATCATTGGATGTCACTGAGAAGAGCCTGGCTCCATCCTCATGACACTCACCCTTGACATATTTATAAACATTAATGAGGTCACCCCTCAGTCTTCTCTTCTCCAAGCTAAAGAGACCCAGCTCCCTCAGCCTTTCCTCATAAGGGAGATGTTCCACTCCCTTAATCATCTTTGTGGCTCTACGCTGGACTCTCTCAAGCAGTTCCCTGTCCTTCTTGAACTGGGGGGCCCAGAACTGGACACAATACTCCAGATGCGGCCTCACCAAGGCAGAATAGAGGGGAAGGAGAACCTCTCTTGACCTACTAACCACTCCCTTTCTAATACACCCCAGGATGCCATTGGCCTTCTTGGCCACAAGGGCACATTGCTGGCTCATGGTCATCCTGCTGTCCACCAGGACCCCCAGGTCCCTTTCCCCTACACTGCTCTCCAGCAGGTCAGCCCCCAACCTGTACTGGTACATGGGGTTGTTCTTCCCCAGATGCAAAACTCTACACTTGCCCTTATTGAATTTCATTACGTTTTTTCCCGCCCAAATCTCCAGCCTATCAAGGTCTCGTTGAATGGCAGCACAACCCTCTGGTGTGTCAGCCATTCCTCCTAGTTTGGTGTCATCAGCAAACTTGCTGAGGATACATTCTGTACCCTCATCCAAGTCATTGATGAAGATATTAAACAACACCGGTCCCAGTACCGACCCCTGAGGGACTCCACTAGTCACAGGCCTCCAACTAGACTCTGTCCCATTAACCACAACTCTCTGGCTTCTTCCCTTCAGCCAGTTCATAATCCACCTCACTACCTGATCACCAAACCCATACTTTATCAGCTTATCTACGAGGATGCTGTGGGAGACAGTGTCAAATGCTTTACTGAAGTCAAGATAAACCACATCTACCGCTCTACCATCATCTATCCACCTAGTTATTTCCTCATAGAAGGCAATAAGGTTGGTCAAACTTGACTTACCCTTAGTAAAACCATGTTGACTACTCTTAATGACCCCCTCATCCTTGATGTGCCTAGAGATAGTGCCAAGAACAAGCTGTTCCATCACCTTTCCAGGGATGGAGGTGAGGCTGACCGGTCTATAGTTACCCAGGTTTTCCAGCAAGTGGTTCATCTGTTTGGTCTAGCATATGCATTAAATCAAGCACTTTTTCTTCCTATTGGGTCTGTTGGCTAAGTGGCTGTTCTCACGCTCTGAAGGTCCAGTTCTTCATTTTCTTTGGGACAGAGGAGAGAAAGTAGCACCAGAGACAAATACAGGTGCATTTCACATGATACAGCCAAGATGAGCAACAGGTGCCCTAAGAAATGAAGAATAAAGAGGCACAAAATATTCTGGAACTACATCCCCATACGGGCCCTGCAGCCCATGAGAGATTAACAAAACCAACAGCACAATTTATAAATTCTGAAATATTCTGTTATCACTTCAAAATAATGAAGTAAAAGACCTTCGTGCTCTGTTGAACTTTCTGCTGAAGCATTTCAACTCTTTCCCCGACTTGAGATCAATGGTGCTAAAATGCTGCAGTCTCCTCAGACATCAGATCCATGTCCTTTTGTCATTGCTTTATTTTTGACACAGAACTGAGATTACAGAACTACAGTTTACAGACCTGCTAAGCATCTTCTAGTTTGTGTTGAGAGGAAGAAATTGAAAAACTGACCTCATTTAAATGCCTAACCTTAGAGCTGAGTGCCTCTGAACATCAGGTCCCCTATCCCTGGCGATAACCCTTTCCAGGATGGTCTAAGAAAAATGAGTGACATAGCTTTCACCTAAGTTTAAGCATCTAAGCCTGTCAATTTACAACCACGGTAACAGAACCAGACAGATCAGTCTCCAAAGGTGGTTCACTGATTACAAAGAGGGTTTCAGTCAGCAGTTTAGATTATTTAAACATCAAGAAGTTAGTGCACAGGGATCCCAACTCACACCTTTGGGGTACATGAAGATTATGGGGATGCTCTCACAGCTGAAAAGTGAAGTCATGAGTACAAGACTCTCGCCTTTGAAATCAAGAGTTTCCCAGTGTTTGGTTGCAGTAGCCCACAAAAGGCAATTTGGGAAGACAGAGGACAAAGTCCAACCAGAGGACAACACAGTAGCCCCCACAAAAACACCTATGTGTTTACCTCTCTAACAAGGTGTGACAGCATCTTACTGTCAGAGAGCTGCTGTCACAATAATGGGACAAGCACACAGAGGTACAGAAGTCTTCCAGAAAGTAATCAGTTTTTAAAATAACACAACACTTTCTACTTCAGTTTATTTCTACATTTACAAGCTGACAAGGCTATAAATTTGAAGAGAAATGTCTTCCATCCTACTTTGATAAATAGATCACAGACAGTATGACAGCCTTTTTAAATTAAGGACTTGACTTTCATCAAGAGAGATTTTGCAGATATATCCTCCTCAGCCAACTTAACCTGAACTTTCCCAATCATAAGCAGAAAGTCATGTAGCCATCCTTCAGGAAGTACTTGTTCTGTCTAAAAAAAATTTTTCCTGCAGCAATTCCTGGCATAGATTCATTCTGTTGCTAGTGATAATTAAATTTCAGCTATTACTTGTGGGTTTCAGTCCACAGTCCTTAGATTGCCTGCCTTAGAGTAGGTTTATTTTGTTGTAGATACTTTTGACGTCGAATTAATACTACTACTGTCTGTTGAGATATTTCCTTATACACACACTTTGAGACAACAAAGGGTTAAAGAAATACCGTTTATGGCTTTTAACTGGCAGATGCTTCATAGCCCTGGAAATAACAACTCTTTTTTTCAGCATGAAAATGAAAAGCAGTACCACACCCCAAGATTTTAAAAGCAAGATAGGTGTACAAATCAACCAAATGGATTAGGTGACTCTATGATGTTAGCAAATGCCACACTACTGTTTATCCAGATGCCAAACTATCAAAGGCATGGGAGTGTAAGATGACATACATAGCAGTTCATATGGGACATCTTCCACCTCCTCCCAAAGCACCCACCCATGGTACAACACCAGCAAGAGAGCAATATCAAGAGGAGCTGAAGGATGTGATACTTCAGTTGAGTGTGCTAGTTTGTTTTCAGAGGTCATCCCAATTTTTGGTTTGGATCCCAGAGTGCTTTTCGTGGGCACAAAAGATTCCTTTTGGCTGAAACCACCCCAGATGCACAGTGTGCTCAATGCCAACTGGAGATAATAGGCATCCAAAGTAGCAAGCAAGTCCTTCAGCACATACTGAACACACGTACCCCAGTAAGAGTACCCTGAACCTTCAAACTTGCTGTAAAACTCCATTCCCAAACTCTTCCCAACTTGCTATTTTGTCTTTCAGGATGCTTCTGGTCTTGATATCCTGACTAACAACTACAAGTCAAAAGAAATAAGGGATAACAAATACCAAGGTAATTACTATAAAAATGGTTATCCAAGCTTGCAGGGCACTAGCTTGACAGTCAGTTCAACTACCAGCTCAACCAGAAGCTGTCTTGTTTATGAGGTAGAAGGAAAGTTACTCAGGAGACCTGGAAATGGCTGTCATCAACACAGCAACACTGGAGCTGTAGGGAAAAGGAGTGCAGAAGCCAGCACAATGGGGGAGATGAAAGTACCTTTTTGAAAGAGTGACAGTCTAACGGAGAGCAGGTGATGTCTGTGGAGCAGGGACTTGGTCCTTCTCTGCCAAGCTGGCTCCACCCACTAGCAAGCCCACTCCAGTCTGGACCAGTAACTCTGGCATTATTTTCTGCTTGAATGTTTTGTGAGAGAGGACAAGTTATTCCCAAGGTAAAATGTCTTAGTTGCCAGGCTATTGCTTATTCTTCTGGAAGACTTGAAATGCTTAAAAGTTTTGAACCTTTTAAGCAAAGCTGGGCGTCAAATATTTCTCTTCCCACATCCCAAATGCACTTCCTCAACAGCAAGCCCCTATACTGCTATTTGATAGCTTTTGAACATAAGCTTCTCCACCCCCTTCAGGCTCTTCTCAGACCCTCAAAATGCAGTCAGAGAAATGCCTGTTCAGGGATGTCAAGCTGAAGACAGCTGCTTGTTTCCTGTGCCCAGGTGGAATGAGGACAGTTCTGGAAACACACAAGACTGAAGATGCAAAGGCAGTTTGGGCACTTACAGTATTGAGTAGGAGGCTTGTGGCCTGCACACTTATTTAGCTACAGAGGGGCACTTGAACAATACTGGCTGCTGAAATCCTTAGAGGAATCTCCTCTTAACCCACTTTACACTCTAGGTATAATAGCTCTTTCCTACCCTGCAGTGTGGATTGCAAAGACAAAGAAACCTATGCAGCTCAATACTGTGTGTCACAGTCCTAAAGACTGATTTCAAGAGTCAATCGCTCCAAACGTATTTTTCACCCAAAACATCCACTCTTAAAAGAAAAAGTGAGCTATGTACATTTTACATCAGCTTGTGTATGAAGAAAGGCAGGCTTAGTGGATGGAGACACTTCGCACTGAAAGGTATGAATTGGCTCACTATGGGAATGAGGGGGATGAAAACAACTCTCAGAGTTAAGGAATGACCCCTAGGCCAGTCCAGTACAGGAAATGTCATCCAGTCTGCAAAAGTAGCACCTGCATCTTCAAAAAAGTGAGAGGACTCTTCTACCAGCAGCAGCTAAAAGTATATTCCCTGAATAACTCAAAAAGAAACGTATTTTGGAGGGGAAAATAGCATGACTGAAAGGAAACCCTGGAGAACTACACGTCTTCAGGTATAACAGCTAGGATGCTCTTCCAAGAGCCCTCTTCATAAAGCAAGTCTGAGATGTAAGGCATGCAGGAGGACACAATCTCTCATGAGGAAAAAGTCTAAAGGAACTCTTTTGAGTACAAGGAAAGGTACTTTGTAGATCAGTGAATTTATATCACGAGTGGTTTTCTTTAATTCCTTCACCTATAATTTCTATAGAGATTCGTAACTTGGATCTAGTTTGTAAGCTGGGCTTTGGGATGTTTTATGTTCTTATATTTCCAGTTTCACCTTCACTTAATCTGAATTGAAGAGACTTTTCTGATACCTGGCTAACATCAAGACAGGATGCAAAAATCCTTAAACCCAGGTATTAGTGCAACAGTTGCAGACCTCTTCTCCACATTGCTCCATGGTATGAAAATGGTAGCTGTCTGTGTCAACTCAGCAACTGTGTAGGACAATTTGGTAGTGATGGGAGAGGAGGAAGTGCCTGCCAGTGGTCAGAGGTACACAAGAAAGCCCTCCGGTATGGGGCAGAGCAATCAGAGCATACCTGAATCCCAGGGTACCATTTGCAACAGTACACAATATTACTGAAAGATAAACCCATTGGGCTTGGGCAGTTCTGGCTTAGAGAATCAATTTGCAGTTTACAGGCCTCAGCTCTGAGATTTCTGTCCTGCAGTGTGAGAATTTGTTTCTATCAAGTTTGCTACAAATTTTTAGCAGGAGTCTTAACTTCTCTCACCATAGGCTTAGACTCACAAACAAGATACAAGGGAGCAACAAGCTGCTGCATGTCAAATAACCAAGTGTGCTTAGCCTTCTTCCATCCAGCTACTTTGAATGCTCCTGAACTTGCTAAGGTACATTTGGCCAGTCATGCCTTAACTTGTTCATACCCTCAACATTTTGTTGTAGCACTTCCCTGAAAAGCTCATCCAGCTATAATGTTGATCCTAAACTTCAAGAATTATCGCTGTGCTTTTTCTGTTTTCCAAATTATACTTGACACATGATGTTACAATTTCCAAGATATTTCTTTTTGGCATTCACAAATAGTTTTAAAGGTTCACAGTTATATCTGTCATGGCACAATCACATCCCAACAGAATCATTCCTTGGTTGAGTAGGATTGGGTTAGAGATCATTTACGCATACTGGACACCCACAAATTCATGGTCTCCAATGGGATGCACCCATGAGAGCTGAGGGATCTGGAAAACGTTATTTCAAGGCCACTCTCCATCATCTTTGAAGAACAGGAGAGGTGTCTGTGAACTGAAGGAAAGCCAATGTACTCCAGTCTTCAAAAAGTGCAAGAAGGAAGACCCAGGAAACTACAGGCCAGTCAGCCTCACCTCCATCCCTGGAAAGGTGATGGAACAGCTCATTCTGGATGTTAGCTCTAAGGACATGGAGGATAAGAGGTTTATCAGGAGTGATCAACATGGATTCTCACCAAGGGGAAATCACACCTCACCAATCTGATAGCCTTCTATGATGGCATGACCTGCTGGGTAAAAGAAGACAGAGCAGTGGATATTGCCTACCTTGACTTTAGCAAGGCTTTTGACACTGTCCTGCTGGTCACACCATTTGTAATACAAGCCAGGATGCCGTTGGCCTTTTTGGCCACCTGGGCACACTGCTGGCTCATATTCAGCCAGCTGTTGACCAGCACTCCCAAGTCCTCTTCTGCCAGGCAGCTTTCCAGCCACTCTTCCCCAAGCCTGTAGCGTTGCATGGGGTTGTTGTGACCCAAGTGCAGGATCAGGCACTTGGCCTTATTGAAACTCACACAGTTGGCCTTGGCCCATCTATCTAGCCTGACCAGATCTCTCTGCAGAGCCTTCCTACGCTCAGGCAGATCAACACTCCCACCCAACTTGGTGTCATCTGCAAACTTACTGAGGGTGCACTTGATCCCCTCATCAAGATCATTGAAAAAGACATTAAACAAGCCAGGCCCCAGCACCACTTGTGACCGGCCTCCAACTGGATTTAACTCCATTCACCACAACTCTCTGGACCCGGCCAGCCAGCCAGTTTTTAACCCAACAAAGAGTACACCTGTCTAAGCCATGAGCTGCCAGCTTCTCTAGGAGAATGGTGTGGGAAACTGACAAAGGCTTTACTAAAGTCCAGGTAGACAACATCCACAGCCTTCCCCTCATCCACCAAGTGCTTCACCCTATCACAGAAAGAGATCAGGTTAGTCAAACAGGACCTGCCCTTCATAAACCCATGCTGGCTGGGCTTGATCCCCCAACCTGTGTGATTGTGTCCAAGATGATCTGCTCTGTAACCTTCCCCATTACCGAGGTCAGGCTGACAGGCCTGTAGTTCCCTGGATCCTCCTTCCAGCCCTTCTTGTAGATGGGTCTCACATTGGCAAGCCTCCAGTCACCTGGGACCTCTCCTGTTGACCAGGACTGCTGGTAAATGATGGAGAGTGGCTTGGCAAGCCCTTCTGCCAGCTCCCTCAGTACTCTTGGGTGGATCCCATCCACCCCCATAGGCCTGTGAGGGTCTAGGTGGTGTAGCAGGTCTGTAATTTCTTCCTCCTGGATTATGGGGAGTTTACTCTGCTCCCCATCCTTGTCTTCCAGCTCAGGGGACTGAGTACCCTACGGATAACTGGTCTGACTATGAAAGACTGAAGCAAAGAAGGCATTTAGTACCTTGGTCTTATCCTCATCCTTCATGGCAACCTTTCTCTCCACATCCAGTAAAGGATGGAGATTCTCCTTGGCCCTCGTTTGCTGTTAACGTATTTGAAAAAAAATATTTTTTTTTATCTTTAATGGCAGTGGCCAGATTGAGTTCGGATTGAGTTCTAGCTGGGCTTTTGCCTTTCTAATTTTCTTTCTACATGACTTAACATTCTTGTACTCTTCCTGAGTTGCCTGTCCCTTCTTCAAAAGGCCATAAGCTCTCTTTTTCCCCCCTGAGTTCCAGCAGAAGTTCCCTGTTTAGCTAGATTAGTCGTTTTCTCTGCTGGTTTGTCTTATGTCATGTGGGGATGGCCTTCTCCTCCACCTTTAAGACTCCATTCTTGAAGAATGTTCAGCCTTCCTGGACCCCTGTGCCCTTCAGGACTGTCTCCCAAGGGACTCTCTTAACCAGTGCCCTGAATACGCCAAAGTCCGCACTGCCGAAGTCCAAGATAGCAGTTTTGCTGACCCTCGTCTTTACTTCTCCACCAGACTTCAGAATGCCCTATCATTTGATGTCCAACATGAGTGCAATGCAGCTTAATATTTTTAGATATATTTTTTTAAATAAAAAATCGAGTACACTTACCACTCCTCACTTTGAGGAATTTCATTTTCATTTGCAGATCCAAAAATCTGCTCTAAAGAACAAGGAACTGCTGCGTTCTGATGCATGAAAGGCCAGTGACATGCTCACATGACTAGTGAATTCCGCTGGGGAGGAACAACATAAAATAACCCTCATTAGGACTTTTTTTGCACACTCTGGAACATCTTAGTTCAATGCTTTCACATTATTAACTCCATAGCATCACACAGTCAGACAGAAGAACTAGAAATTTTTTTACAGTTATTGCTATCAAGAACACATCAGCTCTCCCCAGCAAAATTAAATAGCAGTGTTTAAGCTTTCAGACAAACAAGTCAACTATCTAGTGAAGTTCTACGTTAAGAGACCTATTGGGGGAGGCAGCAGGGAAGCGGACAAGGATACTTACCCCTTTCTTGTTTCCATCAATTGTATGGTTTTATATTATTATTATAAACAATATGCCAGCTGTATTTAGTGGCAATATTTTTATTAATTATTGTTCAGGGAACTCATTTAATTCTGAAAGAGCAGATGTTACTCCATTAAAGTAAACCACAGCATCTCTTTTGAGGGAATAAATTATATTTACTAACCTGAGACAGTGGTTTTTGTGAGAACATTTATGCCTTTATTACTTTACTGATACAAAAATAAGGTATTATATCAATGGAATTTAATGAAGAAACATTGCAGTACAATAAAAGGTAGAGTTAATTCTCTATGGGTATTTCTTCAGTGAAGCTGAAGACTAAAAACTCCATTCTGGAGCTTGCATGACAATAATATGAATTTTTCAACATTTAATTAGGTACATGTATTTTTTTTTTTTTTTTTTTGCTAAGAAGAGGGCCTCTTAATTTAGATGGATATTGTTTAAACTTGTACCCATATATACATATTTTTTATATGTATTACACTTAGTCATTCCCACAGCCGACCTTGATTATCCTTTAAGAAAAAGCACAGTGCAAGACTTTGTGTATAAATCACATACATAACATGTAAATTCACAACCAACAGTCAAATGTTCATTGGAAAATGAACTATCATGGAGGTTGAGTACCCTGCTCAGGTAACCATGCTTCCTGTAACCCTGGGGTAACTTCCACAACCAGAGCAGATAGATGGGAATGACCATTCATTATGAATCCCACCTCTGGTCAAAGGGAGCTGCAAAGGCTCACCATCTCCCAGATCAAAGTGTCATTACCCAAGTCTCTGCACAGAATCATAGAATGGTTTGGGTTGGAAGGGACCTCAAAGATCATCTAGTTCCAGCCCCCCTGCCATGGCAAGGACACCTCCCACTAGACCAGGCTGCTCAAAGCCCCACCTAAGCCTGCAGCCCCAACTCGGCAAAAAACCATCCCAGCTCATAGCTGTTGGATATGTGCAGTCTGAGTCCTCTATCACCTCCCAGCATAGGCAGCTATCTATGTTTAGCCAGTACCCAGGGCTAAACTGTAGCAGTTAATGCTACCACCCGATGCCTCCTCCCCAATTGAGAAGAGGAATCGAGGAAAAAAGGGAGAAGCCCTGTGGGTTGAAGTAGAGACAGATTTAATGAAATAAGAAAATTGATACAATCACTGACAAAGTATACAAGGTTCTACTCAGCCTGGTCACCATCCACAGATACGTACCAGACTTGTATCCTTTGTTACACTGTCGTGGGGAAACTTACAATAAAGATGGATCGCTGCATTATAGAGGCTTTCTACAGAGTTCTGTACAACTGCAAAGAGACAGCCAGAAACAACCACTCTAAATGCAACACAAGCAACCTCTGAAATGCAGCCATGCACCTATTTCCACCCCCCCAAGTCCATGACTTATTTATTCCACATCCACTTTGGACTGCTAACAGAATTGCCTGGAGCTATAAACCACCATAGATTTGATTCTTGTTCATGTGAGTCAGGACTGTACAAGCCACCAAGACGTCCAGTACAACAAGGAATTTGGATTACTAAAGCTTGGTAGAGAACATGCAGAAGGAACAGAGACAGGAACTTCAAGTACGTGTCCCAGGGCCGTATGCAGGAACAGCTGTCCATGTGCTGCACCACCTCTTCAAAGCGCCTCCTGTGCACTTGACTGAAGAGGCTTCCAATCCAGCCAGTACTTTTCTGTGTGCCTAAGAGACCATTTTGTGGAATTACCAGCAGATCATCTCTGCAACAGTTTTCTGTTCTTTCCCATATTACTTCTCTCCCCTTTACATGCCACCGCTTCAGCCTTTGAGGTCCAAAACTGCCTACTTAGGAAAATCATGGTTTCAAGGACACTTCTTTTTAGACTTTCATAGCTAGGTTTAGCCAAACAGCTCACACCTTCAGCTCAGATGTTTTGTCGGGCATACATCGAGGAAGTGAAAAGCACCAGGAATGCAGCACAGTCACAGCTATGTGGTGTTACACAGAGGACAGTGAACTCACTAGGACTCAAGGAGCAGGAGAGAAAACTTTGGGGAAGGTACAAGCATAAAACCAGTCAAAGCCTCTAAAATAAAATAAGAAAATTAAGCCTCTGCTTCCAAAGTAGCCTGGGCCATATAGTCACTTGCTGTCACAGTCCTGATTTTTTTGTCTGTCACAGACTGTAGTCCTGTACCCATTCTGTGCCAGCACTGGCCTTCCTCCAGCCCTGCACTGAACCATTTCAGTTTGCTAAGCTGGCAGAAAGTCACTGCATCAGTTAGGGAGAATGTATTGTTCTCTCAGTCCCATGTAGCTTCCCTCCAGACAGTCTGCTGTCCGATCAGCACAGGTGGCTCCACATCCATCCCTCAGACCCTGTGAAGAGCTTCCCAGGCTAAACTCCCAGGTGTCTTCTCCTACAATCACTCATGTAACTTGAGATAAAACTATCTTCTTATGATTTTTCAGAACACGTATCACAGACCCACAGAATGGTAGGTGTTGGAAGGGACCTTTGAAGACCATCTAGTCCAATTCCCCTGCTAAAGCATGTTCATCTAGAGCAGGTTCCACAGGACCAAAAGTATAATAAAAGTCCCTTTGGAAATCTGGTTACACAGATTTTACACTGCTATCAGAATATCATGGTTGGGCCACAGGACAAACCACTGTCCTAGAAACGTTTCTCCTTAAGCCACTGCAGAAGCAAGCCAGCAGCCTAGATTTACTAGATCTTCCATTAAAGGCCATCAGTCCAAGACTCAGAACATCCATAGTCATCTCAACACTCCTCAGGACTATCGCCTGCGTAAGACTTCAGGGGGCCTCCTTCATCTTTTGGCTCCTCTAAAACTCACAGGCCAGCAGAAAGGAGCTGGGATTTCATATACTGCTGGCATTTTTACTGAAGGATATTTCTCTCTTCCTTCACACAATGAACACATCTTTCTTTCTCTTTTCCATACGAGCAATTATTTCATATAAGCAGAGCAACTCACCCAGCCATCAATTCTCTCTTCCTGTCAATTCTTGCTTAAAAGAGGAGGGATCAGAATGCCAAAGCAACAACAGCTCTGCTTATGGGTAGAGACTTCAGATACTGCTTAGATAAGATCTGTGTTAGGAGTTTCTCAAGAGGCTTCCTACCCAATACATGCCTTGAGAGAGGCTGTATCTCTCCCTGACATAGTTTATGAAGTATAGAGGAATGTATACAGATAGGAGTTTAACCAGAGAAATCTAAGCCTGAAAGCAGGAATTCAAGCTATTTGGCCTAGGACCATCTAGGCAAAAAGGAAATATCCTAGTCCCACCTCCCTCAGCACCCTGGTAGTGAGAAACAAAATGATGAGAGAAAGCTGCACAAGCCACCTGCATTGCAATGTAAGTATGTTCAACAGCAAAATGCAAAATGAATGTAGCAAATCCGATGTTCAAGCTGATGGCTGTCTTTTACTGTTTTGTTCGGGGTTTAGGGGTTTTTTTTTAATAGTACAGTTTGGGTGCCTCGGGCCTGAGCTGCAGACGAGCAGTCTGCTGTAGTTAGTTGTGTTACCCTTGACACAGCTTTCTCTAATTTGTCTTGATCAGAGTTCAGGCCACTGTTGAATACACAAGCAAAGCTTGGTCATTCTCACATTAATTAACACCTGCAACATTTGACTGCAAAATTGCTCACACCTAAAACCTTATCGCATAGAAATGTGAGAGCTGTTAAAGCATGGATTGCCTCGTTTAAAATCACTGTGCAAAGTAATTAAAGACATAATTGTGCTTCCAGTTCTTAAGATACCTCATTAATTCCTCAGTACCAATTTCTTGGTATCAAGTACCAGATGTGTTAAGCTGCTGATACTTCCTAAAGCACACAGAGGAAATTCCATTTCAAATCAAAATAAATCTAGAATAGTTATTCCCTATATTGACTACAAATACTTACAGAGTACTAAACAACCTTCACATTCCTTCACCCACCTTATCAAATAGATTAATTCCTATTTCTTCTCTGCTCCCCTGCAGGTCTTCTGCGATATTTTTCTCTTGGAAGTAGGCATCCAATATGGAATAAAGGGTATAGCTGCAGCCAGATATATTATGACTCTCAAAGTAATTAGTATAATTGTGACTATTATTTTGAAAGCTAGTTATCAATGTGGAATGAATTTTATGGTTGATTTTCCAATTCTGGATATTTGGCCACATACAAGTACTGACTTCATTCTGCTAAAATGGATCCAACAGTGCATCTATAGGAAATAACATTAGTCGTATCCTGAATCATTTGCAGTCTAAGGTTTTTGAGGGCCTTGGCTATATATGTTAATACCATAGACAGACTTCTTCACAGATAATCAGGCATTTTGAAGCACTAAGGTACAGCATTAAGAGCCTATCAGTGTCACATACATACTAAACCCACTTCTCTCGCTACCTACTTTGACCATACATCTTTTAAAAGCTGCACTAAAGGCAGATTCACAACTTGCACAGATCTGCAACTTTAAATTTGACAAGGGATTTCACAATTGATGGAAAATTTGTACTTCTAATTGAAAGCAAGGATAGCAGAAAAGGGAAGAACCAAGCCAGCTTGTATTTCAGAGACTCCATCCCCATGAAATCCCTGCATGGAAACAGATCTAGCACCAGACTCCACTGAATAACATTGAGTTGCTTTACTACCCAGCACCAGTTGGATCTGTTCTGAACCAAGGCAAAAAAGAAGAAATGCTTTTTGACAGAAAGAAAATCCCATTACTAGGAAGTCAAAAGTAAAATGTGCTATTGAAGTTTGATGCAAAGTGAAACTGACAAATTATTTTTTTAAGATGTCCTAGAAGCTTTTCCATGTAATAGCAATTACTCCAATTAAAGGCAGCATTATGTTAAGAACCATATAATAGTCTTATTCTGACTCTAGTTAATAGCTCTGAAAAGGCCTCATCAGAAGTTTGCAGTTGTTGGGGAAATGGTTGGCTGCATGGGTTTCATTTTTTACACATAACCCTCCGGGTAAGAGCCACATGTGTTTTAGATCAGATCTCTTCTTGAAATCAACTGTGCTACAGAAACAAAGTTTTTCTCTACGGCTATTACTGAAATCATTCATTCATCAAACACTACAAACTGTCAGAATGTATAGGAGAAGCTCCAATGGTGAAATAAATTTAAGATTCTTGTTTGGGTGTGTTTCACTATTCATCCAGACAGGCAGTCATTAAAACCCCAAGGCTAGACAATACAGGTTTCCATTGTGGATGGATTAAAGTGCATATTGTAAACAAAAAGGTGCATTTCAAGGGAATGGAATATGCCATGCGAGTAGCCTTGAAGTAACTTGGGAAGAATGCAGTTGTAGAAGGACCTACCTTCCAGACAGATCACCACTTTGTGTTACACAGTGCTTTCTTTGACATTCTCAGCCCTATCCACAGGAACTTACAGAAGTCATATCCCTGTAGCTTTGCAATACACACATGGGATACAACACATGTCAAACTATTTTTTCTTCTGGCTTTTGCTTTGCTGGCTCACATTCAACATGGACTCTACACACTAAAAAATGTTTATCATGCATCTTGTTGGGGACAATTCACTACATGCAGTGTTTTGAGGGATGAACGCTATCCTGGATAGGGGAAACAGCTTCAAAGACACTAAACACAGGTCATGTCATGGGAATGCTTTGCTTGCAAAAAAAGTGACACAAGGACAACTTAAAGATTGGTTATAACTATTCCAGAACAATCCATAAACACTTCAGACAATCAAGTTGGCATGCCTCTTGAGGGAGTATCTCTCACCATAGAGATGCAGCTCTTTATATATCAAAGGTACTATTTTACACTACGTAGTACTTAGCAACATCAGCCAATTGACTCCTTTTGAAAGGAGATAAGAAGACAGACAAGTAGGACTAGCAAAATCAGACCCAAGGCAGGCTGGGAGACACAGGACAGTCTGTCACTGTTTTTATCCCATATGTTCACTTAGCAAACTCAACTTGTGGAGGTAAAAAGTGACAATAAAGGAGGAGAATGGATATGCACTCCTCAGCAAACCTCAAATGTCTAAAGACTTCTCAATTTATTTCCCAATAGAGTGAAAACCATACTCACTGGAATTAGGCTGAAGTGTTACAAAAGTATGAGAAAGCTACAGGCAGAGCTTTCACTGTCAATATCAAACAATCACTAAACACTGCATAACATTCCAGCAAGTTGTAAGGTCCTTACTAAACCTTCAGATGTTAAGACCTCTGAAAAATTTGTGTATATGCAAATATAGTCAAATATGAACTGTGACATTAAATCAAAAGGAATAACGAAGTTTAGTGAGAACCTGCAAATAAACCTTAAGGTAATGCAAAAAAGATTCCCTATCAATGAAAAAAGTTTTGATAGTAAATAATTTCTCAAACTATTATATGAATATGGAATAAACATATTTGTTTTCATAAAAAAATATGAGGCCACAAAGATGATTAGAGGGCTGGAGCACCTCTCTTATGAAGACAGGCTGAGAGAGTTGAGGTTGTTCAGCCTGGAGAATAAAAGGCTCAGTAGGAACCTCATAGTGGCCTTCCAGTACCTGAACAGGCCTACAGAAAAGCTGGAGAGGGTTTTCTTACAAAGGCACGCAGTGATAGGACAAGGATTAACAGTTTTAAACTGGAAGAGGGTAGATTTAGATTATATATTAGGAATAAATTCTTGACTGTGAGGGTGGTGAGACACTGGAACAGGTTGCCCAGGGAAGTTGTGGCTGCCCCCTCCCTGAAATTGTTCAAGGCCAGCTTGGATGGGGCTTTGATCAACCTGGTCTAGTGGGAGGTGTCCCTGCCCATGGCAGGGGGGTTGGAACTAGATGATCTTTGAGGTCCCTTCCAACCTAAACCACTCTGTAATTCTATAGAAGCCAATATTCTACTTGGTGATCCTGAGTAACCATAACAGCTTCCCCTAACCAGATAGGTGGAAGAGATTTCACTGAATATTTTCCTATCCAGAGCGCTTTGCAGAGAAGGAAAGTGCTGATCTCTCAGCAATTATCAGCTGCTCCATTTTTAACCTTTTCTTCCTCTCTCTGATATCCACAAGAGCTTTCTTTCATTATACAAGAGAATAATTAAAGATTACTAGATTTCCTAAAGAACTAGAATATCCAGTTTTAGAAATTCCAATCATTTTGAAATACACTCATCTTAGAAAGGCAGCATTCTCCAACAGTTAAAGACAAAGGGTAGAGACCGTGGCTAAGCTTGCAAGATGAAAGTGGAAGAAGAGTGAAAAAAGGAGATTAGCGTCTCTGGAACAGAATATGCCAGACCTCTTTATTTGCAGTCAAGTTTTTCAATCAATCAGCTACACTCCCTGAAAGATGTAGCTTCTTTCCTTAGACATTAAGCTACAGATGAAAAATGCAGGCATAAAATCATACATAATTTCCAGCAAGGACCTTCTGCACTATGCTCATATCTGGACTGAAGCCCTGCCCATTAGCATGTCAATTTCTCAGTGCTGCAGAAAAAATGGAAAAGAACAAAGCATAAAAAGCTTTATTTTACGTCTTGATTTTCACTATTCTTTGGGGACATGGAAGTAAGCAGTCATTAATTGCTTGGTTCCATGTTTTTAGAATGTTGCTGTGAGAGAAAAGACCTGGGAATGGGTAGAAAAAGGACAATATTTAACGTAAGCAAAGAAATCAGTCCATGCTATAGGAAAAAAGGATCTAAAGGTTCTCTGCCAGAAGGACAGAGTGGGAAAAAGACATTTCAAAGAGTAACAACACCCTCATTGATACAAGCTGCTGAGTGAGAGGTAGCAGAGACCTCTGACAGCTTCTTCAAGGGAAATGCTCACACTGGCCAAACTTGGCTGACCACTTCAGCTGACAAAAGCCTGTTGGCTCATCCTCTAGTGTTTTTCTGGAAGCTTAGGGCTAGAGGTGGGGATCAGGGCTACTTCAGAGAAGAAGAAACCAGGCATAATTCAGAACACCATGGAGGATTCACACCCTACATTAGACACACAAAGACCATAGACAGTGCAGTCAACTAACTAAATTGAGTAAATAAAATTAGAGATGTTGCCAGATCCTCCAATGAAATTGCACAGGGTGACAGTTATGCAAATTTGGGGAAAAAAGGATGAAAAAATTCCCAAATTATTTACCTTTATTCCACTTACCTTTACTAATAGAAAGACTTTTTTCTCATGCCTATGTGAACTAAGAAGCACTTTGAAGACCAGTCGTTCACTCACAGAGTATCTATAACAGATTGGACATGCTTGCTAGGAAAAAAAGAACAATTCATCCTGCCTTATACAGAAGATCGGTCTGGGTTACCTTTTGGTAATGTCAAAAACCCTCCTTTCTGCAAGACTTGAGCTTGCCAGTCTTCTAAGTTCACAGGTTAAAAATTCAGAACACAGAAGAGCCCATTCAGAAGAGGAAATCAGGTCTCTTTCACAGCATTTGCCTTTATTAGATCTCAAGGTGCCTTACACAAGGCTGGCATGATTGGATTCTGCAAATTGTATGTAACTTGTGCAACTTCACACAAACAAGTGTGAGAAGAGTCCCAAGCACCAGGTAGCAAGCTACCTCTCAAACTGAGATCAAACTCATTCCAAAAATGTTTTAGGTCAGAAATCATGTTAGCACTGGATCAAGGACATATTGACACACTTCTTCAGGTTGGAAGAAAAATTCAGCCTCCAACCTCAATCAGTACTGGAATCAAGACATACAAAAAGCAGGCATTTTATGATGCAGACATCTCTGCAGTAGAAAAAAGCGCTTGGAAGACATGCCAGCTGACTCATCACACAGACACGGGCTTGCTGTTCATCAGGCCTGGATTGCCAACAAAGACTCAGCAGTTAAAGGCTAAACTACTTCCTAATCTAGTCAGGCACCCTGCTCTTCGCCCTACAGTATTGATTACAATGGTGGTTTATAGGAGGTTTCCCCATCCCTCACTAAAATAGAGTTCTTTCAGAAGAGCTCCTCCTTTGTGTCATGTTTGTAAATTCACTGATACTGATGCATTTCCTTCTAAGGAGCTCGTGAATAAAACATGAAGATTATAAGTTCAAGAGTCTTTGATGTGTTTTTGAGCATTAGGAACTCAATCAGTTCTGTGTAGTTATCCCTTTGAAGTTTCAACTGGACATTTACTTACTCAAAAAAGAAAAGCTCCTGTCCTTTTGAAGGATGACTTTCTTAAAGATACACAGTTTATTTTGGCTTTATTCTTGATAGCTGTTTAAAAGTCAGAGGACAGCATAAGGATCAGTAAAGAAAATGGTAAACCACTCTGGGGTTAACATGGATTTATGAGCCTGCAAGGACCTTTTGACTTACCCATTTCTATAGGTATCAACATCAATGTAACTATTTCAACATCAACCTAGAACAACACAAGGCAGACCTCATCCTTGATTATTCACAGTAATGCATAGCAACAGTCATTCCAAGGAAGGATTCTACCTCTGAACTTGTGAGAAAGTTGATTGGCAGAGGAGCAGTGAACAACTTCAGAAAGACACAGAAAAGGAAAAAAACCCAATAAATTTTGCCCTGTCCCTGCTTACACAGAAATACTGCCCTTCGCATTCACTTAGTGCTCATAATGTGTTATGCTGCTTCTTAGTTTTCCACATTTCAGGAAGATGTGATTGTTCAGAGCTTGAACTGCTCCAGCAGATTAAACACCAACGTCCTTGAAGAAGTGCATTAGTGCCTTGCAGTGACATAAATCATAAGGTACTGTGGAGCTCAGAGAGCACTTTATCCAAAGGGCTCCCATGCAGTCATCCTAAGAATAGAAAAAAAATGAATTTGCTTTAAATCCCTTTCTACAGACATTCTTTTCTGTCAGGTTTTCTCAAAGAATATTTCTGTTAGAAGACAAAATTTTCTTGCAAGCAAACATTGTCTTTTATATTCTCCTCACTAAGTGCTTTTTTCAAGCCATATCCTAAAGAAGTGACTTGTGTAATTTCTGTAGTTAAGGTCTTCTGCAACAATGACATGACTCTGCTAAGCCCAATTTTGCATTAAAATAGCCCATAGTAAACTGCTCTTTACTTTCAGCTCAATACAGCTACAAAATTAGTCAAATAATGAGAATTTAAGCTGTGTTGGACTCTGTGAGGCTTCAACATGGCTGTTGGTGGTAGCCAAATGAGGTATTTTTGTGTCTCCAATATCTGAATACTAGCCATTTTGCCCACAGGTTGACTAATGGAAGCAGCAAGAGAAAAAAAAACCCCAAACCATCAAAGTTGACCACCCACATATCTATATGTCCTGGTTTGACTAAAAATAAATCAATTCTTCCTTTCAGTGATTTTTCCTTTTTAGGTAAGTCTCTTCAAAGACTGCACTTTCTGAAATTAACAACATGCCCTTTCAGACAGTGTCTGCTCCTAGAAGTGATGGTGCTCAATATTTACAGTTAACACTGAGCTAACAGTACAATGATACACAGAAAAGCTCTTGCTTATACTTAATCCTGCAGAAACCAAGGTCACTGACAAATTCTTTCTGTACCACCTTGGGACCCCCCTTAGTGTAAGAGTGCAAAAGGGTTGCAAATTCAGAGAGGAGTGGACAGGACAGGTGACCCAAACTGACCAATGAAGTATTCCATCTCATACATATCAAGCTCAGTATAAAGCTGAGGGATCACAGGGGGCAAGTTCTCTTCTTCTGTGGCCAGCATCTGGGGAGGCCTTTGTCGGTTCTTCTGTCTCCAATTTTGATCCATGCATTCCTGAATCCAATTCCATCTGCTATTGCTGCATCCAGGAGTCCAGCCCAGGATGTTTCCAGAGCTGCTTTTCAGCACCAGTGGTGATGAGAGCATCACTGGGGGGAACGTGCAATTGGGAGGGGAAGCTCAGTTCTGAGTTTGTATATATTTGTGCATATTTCATTATTTTTCCTTTTTTTTTCTTAAAAAAATTTTTATTGTTATTGTTCCATTAAAGCTGTTTTAGTTTTTTTCCAACCCATAAGTTTCACTTTTCTTCTTTCCCTTCCCCTGCCTGGGAAGGGAGAGGGGTTAATAGACAGCACCTTTCACCCACTGAGGTGCTGGCCCAGCCCCAAACCTTGGCATTATAGAACAACATAACTTTCGAAGTTGGAATGGCCAGATACTCATATAGAAACATCTACCCTGATTGCAGAACATAGCTCTGCTTTCACCCACCCATGTGCAGGAATTTGAGGTTTTACCTTCTAATAATCTCCTCAGTAAAGATAGATTTGTAAAGCTGCTGTGAAGGTAAGTGCTAGAGTCTCCTAACCACATATGTATACCATGAATGATCAGTGCATCTCATGGAAGGTCAGTCTCTCTCTGCCCCCATGACACTTTGAAGGTACAGTGCATGGCTGAAACAGTCCAGAAGATGACCACAACAATACTCTCCAGACCCAGTAGGTTCTGGTCTGCTTAAGGCTTGCCAAGAAAAGTGATCTCACACCATCACCTCCTTTGGACATCTGCATTTGCATCTTTCAGAGACTCAGAGGTGCTCGGATCTTAAGCCAACACTATACATTACTGAACTTCACTCCTTGCTCAGTCAAATGGAATTCTAAGATAAAGCAAGCCTTTGAGTACACCGAAGAAACCCAGATTTATTTAATAGTAGAATATTAACAACTAGGCTTTTTATCCTCTCTGGCAAGAGACAATTTTATTGCAGCTTAAAAAGCATTCACACCATTTGTAACAGGCTGTAGGTGTGAAAACCATGAGGGAGATAATCAGCTCTGCAATGAACTAATATGTTGAAATAAATAGTTTAATTGGAAATGAAGATGATGTATTCTTGACCTATTTTTGCTTGCTTAGTGGATATGGGTGCCAAATGGCACAAAATTTATTCTCTTACACATGACTGAAGCGAGGTTTAGAAACAGTTCTCATAGTTTAATAGTTCTCATTTTTTGTACTTTTTATCAATAACTAAAAATAAATGAAGATTACTTTAAGTACATGAATAAGTAAAACTGAAGACTGCTGAAAGATTATTTTGATACATTTTAACCATTGAAATAGTCTAAGTATGTTGGTAATGAGCATTTTTAAACAATTTCCTTAACTCCTTGGATCAGTTTAAAGGAATACATATGTATAAAAAATTCTCTTAATGAATAAACACATTTGAAGTAGTTATTACAGCTTTTACAAATGGCAGTTATTTTACATGCACTTAGCTGAAAATAGCATTCAAAACATTGTCAGCTAAATCCCAAAAAGCATTGAACTCCTGTTGCTGTGGCAACACATTGTTCATGGTTTGCCTGTCTGAGGCAATAAAAAGTCTAAAATATTGAATGTTTTAAATACATTTAAGTCCAGCACTTAGATCATGCCATCATGTCCCAGTTGAAAGTTAGATTATTCCATTTCCAGGTAGAAGTGTCCTCTCATTGAGAGCCAAACTATTACTTCACATACTCGCTGACAGCAAAAGTCCTTCCAGATGCTAAGAAAAAGGATTGTTTAACACTGTGGAGCAGCACTACTAACAATAACAAAGAAGGGGGTTTTGCCTTCTCCACTTACCACCGAAGGATGGGGTAGAAGTCAGAAAGAGGCAATGCTCTTTGAAGATGGAGACATTCTGCCTGTGAAAGATAAATTAGGAACTGCATTCCCACTTCATTCCACTGACCTCTTTTTACTTCAGAGCAAGGGAGATTTGGACCCCCTCTCTGCTTTGAAGCAGAGCATCCTGGTGTTAGCCGTACTGCTCCAGTGGATGCTTTCCTTTCTCCCAAGGTGCAGCTGCTCAGTGATAGGGTACAAAAGCAGCAAGAGATGTCTCCTTTAAAGCAGTGCAGCTCACTCTGTGTCTAGTACCAGCACGACAAATACAATGTCTGAGATAAGAAAGAAGCAGGGCACTGCTCAAAGCTCCATCATGTGTCATCTTAAAATCAACCCCAAAAAACAATGTTAAGCACAGAATGTATACAGAGTCTATGAGCAGCAAATAAATATGACCTGAGACTCACTGCTGCCCTCACCTTCCTTAATAAGCATTAGCATTTGGCTTTTTGTAATCCATCTGTAAACAATAGGAAAACAATAGGTAAATTTGTAAATTAATTAATTCACATGTTTTCAGGAAATTCTCCCCAGTCCTGTGGAACACACACTTTCCATACCTACATTTTTCTGCAGAATTCCCTTCTGGGTGGCTGGATAACAAAATCATATCCAATAAGTTACCTGCATCCAGGAGACACTTAAGGAAAAGTTGACCTTTTTTACACCCTGACTCTCTCACTTGAGGTAAGTACGTTTATAACCTCCAGTTATTGCATTCTATGCTTCCAGTGGGAACATTAACTTTAATGCATGTTTGCATTTCAACTCCAACTGTAACGATAAGCAGCTGCCCTACTTTGAACCTGAACGATATCTTCCTAAAACACAAAAATGAAGACCTGCCAACTAATCAGAAATCATCTCCCTGTATCTAAACAAAAGGGAAATATTCTCTCTATGAATCACTTGAGGTTAGCTTGATTTAGCTTTCACATAGCTGCAAAATGACTACCTAATACCTAGCTAGCAGTGTAGATGGCAAGTGAGGCTCCCAGGAAAGAAATTATTTGGTATACATACATGACTTCACAAGGTAGAAAGTTACTTTGTTTGGAGGAATGTCAAAGAAAGACATCATTAAAGCCAAATATCCAATGTGATTCATTCGCCAAAGGGAAGTAAAACCACACCTTCTCAATGTCATATCCTCTTATTCCTTCAAAACCACCTGCATATACCAATGACAGCGGGTAAAAGGGAAGTCCACCAAGAATAGCAAGGAGATAATCTTCATGCAGGACTTTTAGGTACATTTAACAATTGCAACAAAACAAGTTACGATGATCATAACCTGATCCCAAGCCACCCTAGCTAAGCCACTGCATTCAGTAGGCCTGGCCTGAGATCCTGTTAGATGTTCCCACAACTGGCTGCCAGTCCTTGAATCGCACATTGTTGTCTTTGGCTGACTCAGGCAGTAGGACACAGAGAAATTTCAGTGTCAAAAAACCCTAGGAATCCCTGATGTACCATAAAATCTTGCTCAAAGAAAACACTCCTGAAACATGCAAAAGCCACTTCATTAAAGAAGGTGACAAGAATTCAAGGGAAAAAAACTGTATGGCAGTACATGACCAAAATGTTCTAAATATTTTGTACTGTCTGTGTTTAGCCTTGATGTGGGGCTAAACTGTAGCAGTTGCTCTACTACTGGATGACTCCTTCTTAGCTGAGAAGGGGAATCTGGGAAAAAAAAGGGAGAAGCCCCATGGGTTGCAGTGGAAAGAGATTTAACGAAATAACAAAACTAATACAATCACCAACATAAAGGATAAAAGCTTATACTCAGCCTCATCCTTAGGATTACCAGAAGGCCAAGAGGAAGGAGCCCCAGGAAGAGGAACTCCCCACCCTCAGTGAGCTCCCTCCTTTTATAATGAGCATGATGAAGTGGTATGGGATACACCTGTGAGTCAGCTGCCTTGATTGGATCTCCCAGCTGACTTGGGGCTACTCATGGCCTGCCTGCATGGCTGGCCCATGGGTCTGTGCCTGGGGAACCAGGACATGTACATTACTTAATTTCCTGTGCCACATTGATAGTGAAAATGGTTTCCTATGACTGACTAAAAATGAAGAACGTGAAGCTTCAAGTGTGACATTACTACTAAACCTCTGTGTTACAGAAAGCCCAGAACTTTGAGGGAAAATGCTCTTACAAACCAGACTAAAACTGTAAGTGTTCTGACAAACTAGACTTCCAGAAGCTGATCAATTTAGGCAGACATGCCTGTGTGGTAGAGGAACATATCCACAGAAGCAGAGAAATACTCCAAATAAAATCAATCAAAAAAAAGCCTTGAGGAAATCTTAATGTAAAAACTTTTTAGGTGGAGTACTGTGTGTGGGGATGAAAAAAGAAGTCTTGTACCTTTGATATTCCTGCCATTTGATTATTTCCCCTTCTGTTTGTTTATTCCTTTATTCAGGCACAGTGCTTTTCATTTTCTGGAAAGAAACAAGACAGAATCACATAAGTAACTGCTTTCACCATTAGTTCTTTGCCCTCCTTCCCATACCAGCCTGCGGGCTACTGAAGTGTATTCAAGAAACAAGCTCCTGCAACTTCTGTAAAAGGGAGGATTTACCACAAAAATTGAGGCATCTAACCTGGGGTTATTATTTTTTTTTTTTTAAGCAATAGATTAGAGCAAATCCTTTTGCTGAAGACCTGTTGTATCAGTCTAAATTAATCCCATGCCCACTCTCAAAATATAGGTACTTTTCCTCAGGTCTAGAAACCTCTTTATGCTGTCTTCAAGCTGTGTGCAAACATTACAGCAGAGCCTGCTCTTCCAGGACATTAGCTGACTCCTCTCCAGATAATCAGCTCAATACAAGTTATACATCCCCCACGTGTTTCTTCCCCCTTAAATAATTTTCTCGATACACTTTTCAGTGTGGGAGGAAGGGCCCACACGCTGTCTTGGTTAACTTGGTGGATCAGAGGTTTGAGCAACTGATTCTGTGTATTACATGGGCAGATGTATGAAGGAAAAAAGATTCAAACTACCAGCCTTGGGGAGGATAGGGAAGCTATCTTGTGAAAGAGGGAGCTTTACATCTCAGGGTACCTGACATCACATCTGGAGCACATTTTACAAAGGGATTTTCGAAACAGTCTGAGTTCATGGATATTGGGGTACTCCAGGGAAAAAAAAACCCACCTCAACGTACTGTTAAGGTGGCAGTATCTCAGCGTCAATGACAACAGTAGTCCCCCCCTGAGCTATAGTACAGGGATTTCTCCAGCCCTGTGAACTGTAACTATTTTTGCAGTTTGGAAATGTGTGGTATGAAAGATTATTTGCACACCTCAAGGGTCATAAATAGCAACTTCATTTCTTTTCCTCACTTTACCTCAGAGCAAGCCTATGAAAATCCCATATGCCATGTTACTCTTCTCAGGCCAGGACCAATGGTATTCTGCATTCAGCTGTAGTTCCCACTCTGCCTTCCCACTGCAGAGCCAGCCCTGCCACTGCCATGTTTGCTGGTACTTATTTACTCTCCTATTCTAACAGCACTTCCTGACTTCCCTTCAGCTCTTGAAGAAATTCAAAGGAATTTTGTGTTCAAATGCTATCCAAATATTTACATTTTGCTTATATTGTTTAGTTAATATGAAATCACCACTACCTTTCTTTTTTTTTAAAAAAATAGCAAAGTCATCCAGAATAGACTTTCTATAAAGCTTAGCTCTCATTTCCATGCCTCCAAAAAGCTGCCTTTTTATAAAATGGCATTGTTTACAGCAATCATTGGCAGCTGCATGCTTTTCAGAATCCAATCTTCAGTTCCACTGTTTTCATATTACTATAGCTCCCGTGCCCAGGAAGTAATATCACTTTCCCCAAGTGAACATATTATCAGCTATTTAGGTCTAGTAGTATTATCTAGCAGTCCAACTTTTAAGATTGTGAAAATATCAAAGCAAGGACTCTTTGCCACTCCTTTAGTACCACAATAACTGATAATTAAGGTAACACATTTATAAATATATAGTTTGGGGTCAGGTTTGTGGGTTTTATTCTTTTTCCATCCCTCCTCCCTCCCTTGAGAAATTTATCAGGTATCACGTAGGAACATTACTGAAAAGGCATAACAAATTTCTGTCTGTACAGTGGAATTTAGAGAAGTCAGCGATTTACTGATTTATAATGATTTACTGATGTATTCCCTCAATTTCCAGTTTTAACATCTGAGTATCTGACAACCCTGGTTTTAGTACCTACAAAGGCTATCTCTAGAAGTCTGGTTTTTTTGTCATTCTTCTCACAGAGTAAAGACTGTTTAAGATGTATTTCAAGACAGATGCAGACATACTGGAGCATGTCTAGTAAAGTGCCACAGAGATAATTAAGGGATTGGAGTACCTGAAATATGCTGAGAGCTGGGATTGCTTAGCATGGAGAAAAGAATGTTTAGGGGAGATATTACACGTGTGTGCACCTGACTGAAGCAGGGGGGAGGCTGGTAAATAAGACAGAGCCAGACGCATCTCAATAGTACCCCGTGACAATACAAGATGCACTGGACACAAATGGCAATAAAAGAAATCCCATTTAAACATAAGAAAGAAACTTTTTTTTTATTGTCAAGGTGATCAAACACTGGAACAGACTGTCTAGAGAGGGTGTGGAGTCTCCATCCCAGGAGATATCAAAACCCACTGGGCAAACCCCAGAAGTCCTTCCGTACCTTGGATGTTCTGCAATTGTGACTCGCTAGCCTTCATGAACTACCTACTTCAACATTTGTTTCTTTTTCTTAAGAAATAAAACAACAGGACACAAACAAATCACTGCTCTTTATGAAATCAAAGACACTCTTACAGGAAAAAAAACAACATTTTATCCACAGAAAGAAGTATGAAAAACTAATTTCTCAAAGCCAAAACCTGAAATCATTCTGTTCTCAGAATAAAAGAGAGAAAAGTCAGACTATTTCACAAAAAGCAGTGAAAGAATAGAGAAAACAATAGAGATATTTATACCATCCCTGGTAACAAAACACACTTTCCAGCCTATTTGCATGTCTGCACATCCACAGCTATTTGCCATTCAACACATTCTAACCTGACATTTCCCCAATTTACATTTTATATTTTCCTTCCAGCTTCAAACGTGAAATCACTTCAGAAAATCCTTCTTTACAGAAACCCATAGCACTTGAACCCAAGGGACCCTGTTGCCTACAGAGTATTGAATGCCCACAGGCTGTCAGACCTCACAACTTTCTCATTCTCCACAGTACCTTCAGAGCAGTTTGCTTTGCAGGGAGAGGTGAGGCAGTATAGGCTTCAATAACAACAGCTTTTCCCATTTCTGCCTATCTGGCTGCTGAGAGATTCGAAATATGTATTTGAAAAAGCAACATGCTCATGACTAGGAAAATAAAGTATGAGACTATTTCATCAGGTAAATTAAAAATTACTTGAGACAGCATTCTTCTTATTCCAAACTTTGGAAATAATAACTGCAGAAAATACAGAGATTTCAGGTAATTCAGTCACTCCCTCATAATCTGCACCTCGCTTAACTCTCACTGCAATTTCAGTTCATATTTTAAAGCTGCATAGTCATTTTTATTACCCTAAAAAGGACATGATCCCACCAAGAACCAATTTTTACCTAGCAATTTCTCTCATTTAGCACTTGCACTGCATTAGTATTTGGACCACTTTGCTCTTACTGTGTGCAATGCAAAATTGCTGAGAAGTTTGATATAGTTTTCCAGGTTCTATTATTTTCAGATGCCGTAATTTTTACTTTATGCTTCTGGGATCTTTATATTCTTAGATGGTTCTCTCACAGAAATTTCTAGCCAGGTGAGAATCACATTCTTTGCTCTCCATGCACAACTAATACCTCTATTGCTTTAGCGTTTGTGATCATTCTGGGATCAGATTCTTCAAACCAGCTACTGGTAATTGCTTGATTCCTAGAAAACTGGAAATGCTCATAATGGCATTATCTCTTCTGTAAAACTTACAATAATTCCTCTGTTAGTCACTAGAAAGGCAGTTGGTCTTTATGAAAGACTTCCATTTAACTTTTGATTCACATTGGAATTCGGAGATAAAGTCAACCTAAATCTTATTCTCTCTTGCAAACACTAGACCACGTATCTTGTCAATTGACAGACCGACTAATATAATTCCACACTAGCAGGTCTCCCAGATAGCACTGTAAGAAAATGTCAGCTTGTCCACTGTATTTCTGCAGAGTTAATCATCAGTTCAAAATGTCACCATCCTATTTCCTTCTTTCTTCACTCGATTTCCTTCTCAGAAACTTTTGAATTAACTTTAAAAACTAAAAGGCTGACACTCCATTGCACCAGAGCATAAGAAATATTTTGGAAATGACTAATCCACAACTGGAGTGAGGTGCACTGAACCTTGATGCCAATATAAAGTAACCAGAAAAAGCCTTCAATACCGTTTAGATTCTCATCCTATCCCCATCGCTTTGGCACACAAGGACACTAGATTGCATCATGCGGTCCCAAGAAGACACTGAATAACAAATGGTGTCACATCTCCAAAAGTCTAGGTAGAAATCTGTGTTTTCTTACACACAAGGACTTCCTGTTACAGCACTTGGCTATGCAGCTCTTGGGGAACAGGTGTATTTCGCATAAGTAATCCTTATGATTTAAAGCTGGCCTCTTTCAGCAAGTACTGCTCTAAATGAGCAAGGACTGGAGCTGCAGGCTCAGACAAGGGAAGGGTGAGTTTTTTCACATATGCTGAAGAGATCATTACTGAATAAAAGAAATTCACTGTCACATATCAAATGAGATTCCATTACAGACCTGGGGGAGCACTGGACATAGCCTTCAACCCCACAGAGCTTGGAGATGCCTCATTAAGATTGCTCCCTCCAACCTGAACAATCTCATCCCTGAAAACAGGCTACCCACACAGGCAAGGAGCTCTGCATAAACTAAGCAGCACTACTGAGGGTAGCAAAGTAGCACTTCACCCAGTGCTTTGCCTTTGCCTTGCCTTTGCGAGGCATCTCTTTCATTAAATTGCCCCTGAAATTCATGTGAATTTTTATTATTTGCAAAAACATGAGAAGCTGCCTCACTGTTTTCAACCTGACACTTACTAGCTTCACTGGTTGCCTTCCAAGATGTACTTTCTTCTCCAACACAGAAATGAACAAACCTTATTTACCTCCTGTATCCCACTCAAAGTTTCAGAGATCCCTGGCATACCCTGCTTATTGCCTGCAGTCCTGGCAGATGAGCAGCAGCACAGAAGCCTGCCCCTACTTCCTTTCCAGATTCCTTTTGAGATGGGTGGACCATAGTGCACCATCAAAATGCAAGCGCTATGGATTTTAAACAGTACGTGATAATATCTAGTTAATTCTCCATTCTTACACTTGATAATTAATTACTAATTGTTGATGTCCTTTTTTGGTACTACTATAAAGTAATACAATCCCAAACACACTTCTTGGGTAGTAGCAACCAGTACGAAGTCTATCATTAGATATGTAAAGTTTGAGTTATTCCCCTCTCCCAACACCCAAGTACCTATCTATCTACATTTTGCCAGTAATATTTTGCAGTAATTCATAACAACAGAAATCAGCCTAAATATGAATGCAGCTATTTTAAACTGCATATTGACAGTGGTGGACAGTGGAAAACATGATTCAAGTTTTTCAGACAGATACTCTTATGTGAATCCAGAGTAGCACTCCTGCTGCCCAAATTGGATCAGATGAATAAAATATAATGAGGACAAAATAGAGATAAGTAAGTATACTTAGGAAGACCTTATGTGACTTTTGCAAGGGAAAAATCTTATCTCACAAGCCCACTACTGGGCTTTTTTGTTGTCATTTTTAACATAGCTGCTTAACAAATGAACATGGAAATCTAGATGATACAGACTTCCGGCCTAGGAAGCAATCCTGACACATTCAGTGAGACAGAGCAAAACAGAAGCAAACGACCGATATCAGTTCTCGGTTAGAGGGAAATGGTTGCATCCCCAACTATCTCCTGGAGAAATCTCCATCTCGGTGCCTATTCCATAAGCCTTTGTGCCTTTCCAACTCCCTCCAACGTACACTTTACTTAGACATTATACTGACCACAACAACATGACTCCATACAACACAACTCCACAACAATGAATTCCCAGAAAGGTGGACACTATGCACAGGCAATTTCTAGGTAGCACTCGTTTAACCAAGAGGCAGGAGAGCCTGTAGGATGGCCTATCACCATTTTCTTCCCAGCTAAAAGCTGTCATTGAGGCACAAGAGACCCCAAGATGGTGCTAGAGCTGCCCCCCCCAGCCCTGGCAGCTCAGGAGGCCACATACAATTACAGATTTCACCACATACTTCCAGATAAATATCTGGAAAAATTCCTGAGTGTATAGCCTGATATGACAATCCACACCAGAACACCTGCTGACATTCTTGGTCTACTAGTAATCCATCTTCACTTTCTTGCCCATCCCAGCTGTGAGACATGGAGCCATTCAGTCATACTTTCACAACAGCTAACTAGCCTGTATCCACAGCAGAACAAACCAACACAGGTACCAGGTAGCATTCCTCTTGCCTTGCAATATGGCTTTAGAGTCTGGCCATACACCAAAATGCTATTTCATGTCAGTGAGTGCTGTTTTGTCCTTGAACATGAGGTGAGGGTGTAGCACATGGCAATAGGCCATAGCACATTTTCTAAACTGTCCAAGAAACAAACGTAAACACAGAAGTGAAAGCATCTGAGCTGTTCAGGATAAAAAAAAAAAAAAAAAAGACAAAAGCTAATTGCAAACAGTTGCAGAAAGATTTCATTATACTGAGTAAACCAGCAATAAAAATGGCAGATGAAGTTAACGTTTAAGAAATGTAAAGTGGTGCAGCTAAGAAAAAGCAATCCTAACTTCATATTCACAACAATAGCGTCTGAACAAACTATTAATTCTCAGGAAAGCAATTTCAGAATTAAAAGAGAGGGTTCTATTAAGACATTCCATCAGTAATCAGTGGCAGTCAAAGAGGCAGACAAAATGTCAGAAATTACTAGGTGAGAAAAGGCAGAGAACAAAAAAGAAAATATCTGTATAAATCCAAAGTGATCCTGGTTTTTGAATACTCCTTGCAGGTTTGGGCCCTCCCCAGATCTCAAAAAATACACTGCAGAACTAGAAAGGAGAAGGATAACCAGAGGTATGATATGCCTTCAACACAAGGAGCAATTGGATCACCTACAGCTTTTCAGCTTAGAATACAATCAAGAGGAATGGTACGATACAGGTTTAAAATAAAAAATGGTATTAAAAATTAATGATATGAATACTGACTTTTTTTGTTAGAAGAGAAGGCCTAATAAGCATCAAGCTACATCATCAGGTAGTTGGTTCACAACAAAGAAAAGATGACAATTTCTCATGCAACATACAATCAAAATGTAAAAGTCCTTATTACAGGATTATGTGAACACCAAAATTTTATACAGGTTCAAAGAGCAATTAAAAATTTTTACAGAAGGCAAATGCATTAAAAACTATTAGGAGAGAATTTCACCTTGGCTTCAAGCAGTCTTTTAGTTCCAGGCTGTCAGAAACCACAACCCAGGGAAGTACCATCCATCCCCCCTCCACTTGCGTCTCCCCCAGGCAAATGTTACTGTCAGACCTGTTGTTTAATTTGGTGAGATCATTTTTATGCTCCCAGGGAAACTGTATTACTCAATGAAGCCAGTGAAGTCCTGCAGCTTGCATCAACAAAAATACAGAGCACATACAGACATCAAGAAGCCTCAGCAACTAGTCCCCCTAAAGCCAACAGGATTAAAAGCAGCTTGCTGTTCAGACCTTTCTGTATTAGTCACAGAGATGTTCTTACTCTCAAACTCATACGTCAGTTCCAGTTATAAATTATATATATCAGGTAACAACTAGTTAATTGATAATTCATTAATATTCGTCAGCTAATAAACACTGCTACTGAGTTCAGTTGAGAAGTTACTTCTACTCACTTCCTTCAATAGAGTTCCATAATTATTAGTAACTTAGTCCTAATTATAACCACTATTATTTGTTGTTAACTGGCAGATACTTTACAAATCAGGTATTAGAGCAGCTGTAAAATGACTTGTGCTTATTTTGTTATTCAGTTTAAGATATTAAGCTGTGGCGTTCTGTGCCTTTCCAAATGCCACCTGGAAGAGTGAGTAAATTCTCACTACATCTGATCAGAAATTCATCCAGTTTTCCAGTGCTTTACCTTTATTTTTAACTCTCTGCAGTAAAGCAAAATATTTTATCATCTCATCACAGAACGCAATGTGGAGAAGGGGTCTGAACTGAGAATTTGAAATGCTGCACTAAGTGCACATAACAGCTATTACTGTAAGGTTGCCTGGAGCAAACCAAGTACGCCAAGCACTCAGTGCTGGTGAAATTTGTCTGATTTGATGTGTCCACACAGTGCAATGGGAACAATCACAGAGAATTCAGCTACTGTCTCATCAACTTCAGTTCATGCCAGGGCTCGGTATTTGGCTGCCACTTTCAATTCATCTTCTCTTTTTTTTTTTCTCCTGTTGTCAAGTGTCCCAGACTACATGAGAAAAAAAGGCAAGGCCCACCTATTCGAACTCTCTCCTGATCTGTCTTTCACTATTAAAAGAGAATACAGCAACTCAACAGCAGATACAAGGGAACTAACTGACACTCGTCAGCTGGCTGTGTCCATATGCAGAGCACATACAGGGTACCTTGTGTTTGGGGCATACCTTTAGTCCAAATGTCACATGTCTCTGCAAACCTTACGTATCCACAGGCATAAGGGAGTCGTATATGGCTTTAGTAAGTCCCCAGTGCAGAGAATTGGTGAAGTAAAGCCACCTTGGGGAAAAATACATGTCTTAAGGCACAGGAAGGCACAGTCCAGGTGGGCCAGAGACCGAATAAGACACTGCAGAAATTGCAGTGTGTGTCTTGCTGCTTTCCAGAAAGGGACTGCGGGGTAAGCATGTCCCATGCCAGAGTTTCTAGATTCATTCATTCAAATACCGCATACCTATAGCAGCACTGCTCATTTTCTTTTCAGCATTTACATGTTTATGTCTGTGTGTATAATATAACAATTGCAGGAAGTAACATCTACATTTAAGGTGGCCTACAGCTTTCTGTTTTATATTGCTATTTATGAGAACAAAATTCTTGTTTGTCTTTCTGGAAACATGGTTATCTAAAGCAAGAAGAGGGGTGGTGTGGGTTGTTCTCTGGGGCTTTTTATACGTGGAGTTCTTTCACTTTTCATCTTTTTTTCTTTTTCAGAATATTGGCTGAAATTTGTTTAGGCTTAGTCAAAGGATGCATTGGGAAAACAGACAGTTATTGCACCTGCAGCCAATGCCCCGTGACAAATCTGCTTTGCCCACAGTTGGGAGCCAGCTGGGTATAAGCAGACCTCTCCTCTGGAAGGTCACTGCTAATAGTGAGTTGCTGCTCATACACTCTCAAAAAAGCCAGCTGTTATTTAGGCTTCACACAGGAATTAGAGGAGAACAGAAAAGAGAACAGCAAAAAATGGTTTCAAGCATGTCTCCCTTTTACCTAGGGGTTGCTGTTCCTCTGGGGCAGAGCCAGACTCCTTGGCTTTCTGTAGCACAAGCAATGATGAAAGCAAAAGGTGTGGGCATTGGAGGTCTTTCACTATTCATCAATTTTATATTTCTAGGCTGACATTCTAGGCTCAGGAAAAAAAAGGTTCTTTAGGTTTGGGTATTTTTGTGTGTTGGTTTTCTTTTTTTAACAGCCTGATGGAGACATCCAGAGCTTACGATGTACGAAGTGTCAAATCATCTTTCAGGGCAAAGAGTAGAAGGTAAGCCCCACTAAGGGACTCATATGATTACATCTCATCTGAAAGCCCCAGACTATACCTACAAACCTTAAGCTGCACAGTCCTGTATCAACTGCTGGCCAAAGAAAAATGGGCATGAAAGATGCAAATACACTTTTTCCCCTCCAAAATTTCACTTGTACCTAAAGCTTTAAGTCCAGACAGGCCCAATATCTCTAGTAGCTCAATGACTCTTGTTCTAAGCAACCCGTCCCCCTCCAGGTCTAATTCTCAAGGGACATGACCTGCAAAGCCTTCTCTAAGCCTAGCGAACTAGGCTTGCCACGTATCTAAGATGCCGAAACCCTCTTTCAGAGAACAGCAGATTCTTACCTTCCCAAAGGCTGTAGGAAAGAGATCTTCCTTTGAGACAGTGGGAGAAAGAATAAAAACAGCAGCACAGCTCCCAGAAGTCCAAACTATGGGACTAAGGTAAGGAGTCCCCACCTGCATGCTCAGGTTGTCTGAGGCAGCTGTATGGGCAGTTCCTTTTCCTCCAAATGATAATTCACTTATTCTAAATTAAACATTACTCAGTATGTGCTCAAGTTACAAAAACCCAGATTTTTATAACTAAAGTGCACACTATTTCATTACAAGTTTCATCTTAGGCATTGAGAAATCGTTTTTAAGTCAAAACCACAAGTTTTAAACAAAATGTGCCTTCCACAGAAGACAAAAAAAGAAGAGGTGCATTCTCTTTTATGCCAGGACTCCTGTTAAAATATGTTCATAAAGGTTCAATAAAAACACACTAAACATTATAAGCATGTTACTTCAGAAGTAGATATTGCATACATGAATATAAACCACGATTTCAGGCAACCTATGTCAAGACAGTTGACCTAAGATTGCATTAACCATTTAGTCAGCCCTCATAAATTACATAGAAAAGAAGCAAAGTATAAAGCATCGCTAAATTTTGATCATAATAGAGGCCTGATTTAACAATTTCTTTTCTGTAAGTTTACTTTGAACTGGACTCACCTTGACATCAGCACTCCAAGATTGAAAGCATTTATTGTACCTATACTTGGGACAAACCAGCTCCATCCGCATGTTGGAGCTGGTCAAGTATCATCAAATACCTCCTCTGGGAGCTCATTGCCAGAAATAAGTCACCATCCACACAGTCACAAAAGCCAAGTATTATTTCAGCTTCACATAGGAATTAAAGCATAATAGAAACAGAAAAAAGCTGCTCCAAAACATGTCTCCCTTACATAGACACTTCTGCTTTTCCAGGGGTGAAGCAGTTTGCCTGTATTCTCCACACACCCTCCTACTGAGAAGTGAGCTTGTCTCCCAGTGTTAGGCACTTCCAGGCATTACCCCTGATAAGCCTTGTTTCCCACTAATTGAAGACACCTGAAGGGCACTTATCCTGGTATGTGCACAAGCCCAGGGTGAGTGATCACTGCCTTGCTCCACCACCCCACAGCTGGCCTGCTTTAGAAATAACTCATTTTTCCTCACTCTGAGCATTCCCACATTGTTTCAGAGGACACACATGGCAATTCTGTTATAAATACTGCTCAGATTGTAGAAAGTTCATGAAAAGGCCTGTCTGTGTTCTGCAAAGCTATAGATGACACTGGGCTGAGCTTCCCTCTCCTATCTCCACAAGTCTCCCCAAATGCATTTAGGAAAGCCACATACATTGGAGGTTCACCTCCTCTCGGTACCTCAGCAAAACCTCACCTCCCTTCTTCCTTGAGCTCACCTTTAGAACACCACTTCCTAGACTGCATGCAGACTGAACCCATGGTTGCCACCAAGGGCCCAACATTCTATTACGAAAGTCACAGCCTGGCAGCTACCACCCAAGAGACACCACATGGACCCTTCAGCAATATCTTGAGCACCAGGAGAAAGTGCAGCTCAAGCAGCTGACCAATGGATGCAGCAAATGGTTGCTGCTTTTGCCTAAGCCAGAAAAGTGTGGGGAAGCTGCACTGGATCCCATTGCTGCCCCCAGGAAGGGGATAATGCCAGGCTATCTAAGCAACAGCAGGACACAGCAAAAAGTCTTCAGAAATGCAACGCTTAAAAGGGTCTGGTTGAAGGGATTTTTAGGCTTTGTTAGTTTTGGAACAATGGAGAAACTCAAAGACAACAGAATATTGAAAATAATCCCCCAAATATGTAAATATGACTACAGCTTGGCTAGTTGGCCCATGATTGTGGATGCTACATGGACAGACTGTGATGCTCAAAACCTCTGTCCCAAACGAATAATGCATTTTGACCATCTACAGCACCCACTTGAAGGTTGCCATAGCAATAATGTCATGTCCCCTTTTTTCATTCAAAGCTCCAGCAACAGAGAACAAACAATATGCTCCCTGAATCAGAGTCAGAGCTAATTCTGCACAACTGTGCAGGAATCAAAAAGCCATTTACTGGAGCTCTGTTTTTTTCTATCACTGTTAAATTGCAAGTCAAACATTCTTTAACTCTCCTTTCTTAGCCTTGGAAAACAAAAAAGCTACAGATTTTCACCACTCTTTTTTTGCGTGCTGACTTCCTGACTCCTATTAAAAATCCTCCAGAATAGCAAAAGGTTTCCCATTGAGTTTACATGCATTGTGAGTTTGCATGGAAGCATGAACGAAGAGTAATAAAAGACCAGTGAATGATGTGTGACAGGACTTGCAAAATGTCATCTCAAGTGACTTCTGTTCCTTCTGTCTTCTCCCAGAAGATGGAGCCAAATGACCAAGTGTCTGTGGCCCCAAGAAGCTGCACATAAACACTGCTGAACAAAACCCTTTCCGATGAAGGTAAAGTTAATCTCACTCAACGACTCCCATTGCCAAGGTTGGCTAGGAAGGCAGGCATGTTCCTTGCAGATATTTTTTGCATATTGCAGCTGTTTTATAGCCCTTTGAAAAGAAAGGAGGCCAACGAGATCGAGGTCAGAAGTCCACATCTTAAGAAGGCTAAAGGAAAGGCAACAAAACCTCAGCAAACCTCCCCATAGACAAAAACAAACCTTTATTTCCAACTGGCAGCATCACAAACCTATTTTGTATCCTCACAAAATGAGTTTCAGAGTCTAAAATACTAACGTACTATTCACCCTTGTCTTGCATGTTATTTACAGCAACTAAAAATTTATGAAAAAAGCTGGAAGGAAGAGCTCTCTGTAAATATGCAAGAATTGATGAGCATACCCTGTCCTTGTATTTTGTGATCCCCTGCTGGGAGCAATTGAGAAAGCCAAACTGCAAGAGGAATGGCATTTATGTTTCACCTAAATCATTCAGAAGTCATTCAAAAGGGCTTCTTTCACTCTGTACAACATGCTGCATGCTTGTTTCTGAGGATAAGCAGAAAGGGATGAGCTGAGACCAGTCTAGGAAGCCAAGGGATAGTGATGCATCAGAAAATACTTTCTGAATCCCTCCTGCAGATCACTGAAGGGAAGTCCCCAGTTCAGTCGGGAAGTCGTATAAGGTTCAGCCCAAGACCCCAAAATTTCAGAAGGCGGCTTGTTATCAAATTCACTGATCCCAGCCTGGACCCTTATGGCCAGTTCATCTCTTATGTATTCTGGCTTTTTAGGCTCATTGTAATGACATTGGATGGTATAAGTTATTCAAGACAGTATAAATTATTCAGGACAGTATAAGATGTGAGGACTACCTGAGGAACTCTGGAGGAAGAACATCTAAGACTTGGTGACTGGCCAATACAATGCCAGACAAAACTCAATGTAGACTGCGAAGTGACACACGTGGGCAAGAAAATAATCCTAATTTAGCATACAAATGCTGATTTTCCAGCAGATTCCATCTTGCACTTGAGTTGTGCGGCATGAAGAAAGGCTCCAGTTACATGGCAGGACAGGGCACAGTTGGGTAAACTTTATACATAGAAATTCAGCGGAATTGTGATAATTAGACTGGTTGGAAGCCACAAAGAAAATGTTAGAAAGAAGGTCTGGCTTGGAGTCAACTATGGATACATCTATTGTCCTCACAGCAAAGATCTCATAACACAGGTGCATTCCTCTAGCAAGAAGAGAATAACATCTACCTTCTGTCAAATATGATTAGAGGTAAGACTTCTCTCTTACCAAAATTACAGGTATCGCCACTTGATACCTGAATGAACATTTCAATGGAACTGCAGCAAATCTCTCCTTTGATTCTTTCCCCCACTCACATCCCTCCTCTTACCCCAAACTGGGCATTTTTCTCCCATTATTGTCAATAACTAAAAGCCTGTAAAATTGGGAATTTCAATTGCCTCAAACTGTTTTCAAAATACTTTTCTCCCTTGCTTTTAAAACATAAGTGGAAATTTTAAATTTTTTCCTTTTTTTTTTTTCCTTCGAGGAATCAGATGACCATTTTAAATCTGTTTTTGTGACAGAACAAGCTCCCTTACATAAGACAGCAAAATTTATTTACAAGTATTTATAATTGAAAATCATTTTTTAGGGGATTGAAATTTTCACTGTTTCCCTAAAAATAAACATAGGGTTTGATTTCAGTAACACATTCCATTTACCTCCAGAGATTTCAGAGCCTCCACTTTCAATCATATCACACTTTAGGTGAGGTGGGCATTTCTGTTCTAAACATAAATCATTACCTTTGTCACAAAATGTTCAGACATAATTTCTCACAAGTTATGCAGACATTTCTTATTATAGGAGATTTAGAATTGAGGTATGTACAGGAGATTTTCTCACACTCTGTATTAGCTAAAAGAAGAGGTGCAAAGGCAAAGGCATTAAAATTTGGCAGTTATCATAAATATTGGTAGGATGTTGTAATTATCACATGGACGATTTGGATTCATAAAGTGGGGACAACTAACAAGTGAGTGCAGTGAGTGAAAACCCAGCTGCATCAGTTCTGATTCTCATTTGACTTGGATCCTGATGATGTGTCTGAAGATCAGGACAATCTAAAGAAGTAATTTGTGTTGTTTAGCCAAGAGAATGCCTTAATTCAACTGCATATCCATGGCCCCACTTTGGGCTTATGCTATACAGAAATCAGGAGCCCTGTTAAAAAAAGAAAAGCTCTGTTTGGTTTTTTTTTTTCAAAAGGTGGGAGAACAGTCAGCTACAGTTTGGGAACAAATGCAAAATATGAATTTAGCTGAGACTTGCATAGGCATGTGGATGTTGATAAATGCAGATCAAAGGTGGAGAACACTCCTTTTTGCCCAATGAGTTGATAAAAAAAACAAACATATGGGGAAGGACACTTAGGGTAAAGGAAACTGAACCAAGGAAAATAATGCCGGCTGGCCCCTTTCAGCACATGTACTTCAGAACGAATGTAGAAGCACATCATCCTGTAGGAAGCAATTGAAATTGAGATCATGGAGTACACAAAGAAACATAACGATTACTTAGGAGGTTTGCATATAACAGAATCACAGAGTGGTAGGAGTTGGAAAGAACCTCAAAAGATCATCTAGTCCAACCTCCCTGCTAGAGCAGAACCCTAGAGTATATCACACAGGAACACATCCAGGCAGGTTTTAAATGTCTCCAGAGACAGAGACTCCACAACCTCTCTGGGCAGCCTGTGCCAGTGCTCAGTCACCCTCACAGTAAAGCAGTGTTTTCTTATGTTAAGATTGAACCTCCTGTGTCCCAGTTTGTTCCCATTGCCCCTTGTCCTGTCACTGGACACCACCAGGAAGAGTCTGGCCCCACCTTCCTGACACCTGCCCTTAAGATATTTATAAGCATTGATGAGATCCCCCCTCAGCCTCCTCTTCTCCAAGCTAAACAGACCCAGTTCCCTCAACCTCTCCTCAGATGGGAGGTGCTTCAATCCCTTCATCATCTTAGTGGCCCTGCACTGGACTCTTTCCAGTAGATCCTTGTCCCTCTTGAAATGGGGAGCCCAGAACTGGACACAGGACTCCAGATGAGGCCTCAGCAGGGCAGAGTAGAGGGGGAGGAGGACGTCCCTTGACCTGCTGGCCACACTCCTCTTAACGCACCCCAGGATGCCATCGGCCTTCCTGGCAACGAGGGCACATTGCTGGCTCATGGTCAGCCTGCTGTCTGCCAGGACTTCCAGGTCCTTTTCCCCAGAGCTGCTCTCCAGCAGCTCAGCCCCCAGCCTGGACTGACACATGGGGTTGTTCTTCCCCAGATGCAGGACTATGCACTTGCTCTTATTGAATTTCATTAAGTTTCTCCCTGCCCAGCTCTCCAGCCTGTCCAGGTCACACTGGATGGCAGCACAGCCCTCTGGCGTGTCAGCCATTCCTCCCAGCTTTGTACCATCAGCAAACTTGCTGAGGATACACTCTGTCCCTTCGTCCAGGGCGTTAATGAATATATTGAATAGGGCCAGACCCAGTACCAGCCCCTGGGGGACACCACTGGTCACAGGCCTCCAACTAGACTCTACCTCACTGACTCTCTGGGCTCTGTCCTTCAGCCAGTTCCCAATCCACCTCAGTGCCCAATCATCCAATCCACACCTGTTAAGCTTGACTGTGAGGATGCCATGGGAGACAGTGTCAAAAGCCTTGCTGAAGTCAAGGTAGACCACATCAACTGCACTCCCCTCATCAGTCCATCTAGTTATGTCACCATAAAAGGTATGAAATTGGTCAAGAATGACTTCCCCTTGGTGAATCCATGTTGACTACTGATAACCCTCTTTTCCTCAACATTCTTTGAGATGTGCTGTGTGACTAGGTTTAGCCTTCATGTTGCATTCTGCTTGGGCAAGTGGGATTTGTAGGCAGCCTAAATCTCAGGTATAACATAATACAGCTGTGGAAATCCCAGTCATGATACAATACAAGCCAGGAAATGACAGAGGAATTCAAGACATAGGGTCAGGTTTGCTCTAGATCCATTACCATGCTGATGAATGGAGAGAGAGAAAAGTGAATTTACTCTTCAGCTTCACAGCCTCAATCCTTCACAGTCTCCAGTTCCACCATTGGGACCAGATTTTCAAAAGTTCAACCCTCATCCCTTTTAAAAGATGAAAGATGCCTTTCAAGCAGGATTATCACCCGCACAGCATTTGTTGGCCAAAATAAGAGCTAAGTTCTTAAAACCTCTTGGTCCCTTCTTTGAGAAAGTACTGGGCAAAGACTTAAACTTATATTAGAAGAGTATTTTTTAAGGAAAAAAATAAAATCCACAATTTAGATTTAAAATCACTGGTCACACAACTTCAACTTCATAACGGCAATAGTTAATCACAGGGTTAAATTTTTGTATCTGATTTCTGCTTCAAATTTCAATTTCCAACTACTGGATTTTATTATTTCCTAATGTTAGGCTCAAAGCTGTCAATTATCAATGAGTTTGTTCCCCTTAAAGGTAATTATAGCTTACAAGGAAGTTGCTCATTTATCTTTGCTTTGATGAGACAAATACAGAGAGCTCCTAGAGTCTCTCTGTATGATGCATGTTCTGCTAGCCCATTTAACCATGTGTATTTTTGTCAAACATCCTCCAACCTTGTAACACTTCTGAAATTATAAAGTCTAGAACAGGACTTTGTGTTACAGCTGTGTTCCAGAGGAATCCAAGTGTGGGGCTGGTGGTGTCTCACATACATAGAGGTGTAGTCACAAAGTCAAGGAGACTGTTCACAAAAAAATATCAAGTTTGCTTTTACCCAGAAGAGCTACTTAGCTGCATTAGCAGAATATGGCATGAGCATCTGCAAGAAAACTGAGTGAACAGTATGATTTTATGTACAGCTACTTTAAAGTAAAATAACTCTGTCTGGCAGGATTCCAGTTCAGCTCTTTCAAATTATCAGATGGAGATTTTGAACGAGAAATGCTTGCGATTCAGGATTAAAAAAAAAAAAATCCAACAGCTTCAATTCAGTAGCAAGAGCACAGTGCACCTCCACAGCCTCTCCTTGACAATTTTGGGTGCCATGCACCTTCACCCTCAAAAAGAAGATGAGGTAATAGAAGCACATTAAACCTGTTCTTGGTTGTCTATGTTTGGCCCATACCTGGGGCTAAATCATAGCAGTTATTCTACCACCCATTGCTCCCTCTCCGGGCAAGAAGGAGAATCAGGGAAAAAAGGGAGAAGCCCCATGGGCTGAAGTAGAAACAGATTTAATGAAATAACAAAACTAATATGACAACTGACATAGACTATACAAAATTGTACTCAGGCTCATCCTTGAAGTCAACAGCAGGAGCAGAAGACTAGGAAAGAAGAGTCCCATGAAGGGAAGAAACTCCATGCTCACTGACCTCCCTCCTTTTATAATGAGCATGATTAGGTGGTATGGGATACACCTGTGAGTCAGCTGCCTTCATTGGATCTCCCAGCTGACTCAGGGCTACTCATGGCCTGCCTGCATGGCTGGCCCATGGGTCTGTGCCTGGGGAATCAGGACAACAGTATATATCACCTTCTTTGAATGGAAGCTATGTCTTATAAATTCTTAAATGAAGACTCACATAGCACACATTATGTGGCCACTAAAGTCTGCCCCTGGCTGGTGCTGCTGGTATCTAGTGGTGCACTGGGAAAGTAAGGCCTAAGAAAATGTCACAAAGATGACATTCAGCATAAGCACGCTCTGATTTGAGATCCACAACTGGAGCAGCCACAATGTCATAAGTTACTGGAAGATCAAGAGCTGTGTTTAACACATGTCCTGCCACTCTCTTTTTCAGTTTTGTGGGTATTATCTGCATACAGTCTAGGAAGGAATTTCAGCCTCAGTTCTTATCTAAAGCTTTGATACACTTTTTAATGGCAAGATAAAAATGCCTTGCACACAAAGTTATTCTTTTCAGTCAGATATGGGAATTAGTGATAAATTCTGATGCAACACTGTAAATAACTGTTTCCATTTAATAATTCTGAGCATGTTAGTCTATGTCAATCATCCCTTGGAAATGAAGATGAGATGTGATTTGAAATGGCAAGCTGTGAGTGTCTAATCAATAATCCCATTATGTGTCAAGCAAACCAAATTTGATTATCGCAGAGCACCTACAGTCCCCCTCAGTGAAGCTGCAACTCAGTTGCCATTCAAACTCCCAGTTCAGCAGGTGAAACTGGTGGAAGATTATTTAGCTTCCATATGTGGAGATATAGAAATATCTAGAGAGTTTGTGAGATAGAAGTCCAGTAACTGTTGCAAACCACAGGAGATTCTACCCTCTAGTGGAAAAAGGCAAAGATGTTAGTGTTTCCTCCTCTTAAAAACCCCTGGCTTCCCATAACCCCTTGAGAAATCACTTCATCTCCAGACTCCTCACTGGCTCCTTGCAGCTCTAAACCCTTTGAAACACAAGTAGCTCCAGACCATGAGCAGACTCTTCACTTGTCCTGTAAAACCATCAGGATTATTCATCCCTTCTAGTTTTGCTCTTCTTAGCTCTACATAGCACAATCCATCTCATAGATTGTTCCTTTTTATTTAGTCCCATATTCTGCCTTTCTCTTCAACCTTGCAACTAAGGGATCTGCACAGGGGTAAGCTGTAAATCACAGAATGTTGTGAGACCCAAGGGTATATTCCTATTAAGGAACTGCAAGATTTCACAGCATCAGTCAGGCCACTTAGCTGTTTCCTTGGTTTGTTTTCTATATTCATAAGAATAACAGTTCAAAACTGTGTTCTGCTTCCTCAATATGTATATATATGATAGTAACACCGGACCCCTTTGGGAGGTGTACATTTAGCAGTTGTGTCAACACCACTGTGAAGCATCCATAAACAAGTAGCAACTTGGACCCATTATGATACCATCTGAGTCAATATAAAAACAGATTTTGCTGCAAGCTACCATTTGTGATAAATCTATATTAAAAATAATGCTACAAATTGCACTAAACAGTGTGCCCATACCTAGCTCTAGACTGGTTTCAATAAACATATGGTCTCTTTGGAAGCGATACTAGAATTATTTTTCTCCTCTTCTGTAGTAGCAACATGGTGAGAGGTTTGTGAAGATCAAGGCATAATGTGCTCATTTACATTTCAGAGACTCCAGCTGGAAGTGTTTCCTGTCTGTTTAACAGCAACACTGTTTAGAACCCGAAGATCTTTTCTTATGATGCCTTATGTAAAGCATTAAAAATTCCAACCTTTATTTACAAAATTAATATTCTAATTAACACTGAAAGTTTTATCCCAAAATAAGGAATTGTCTATTGAATCAGATCTAAGATTTTAAAGAGGTGATGACTAACAGTACTTTGGGATGTAATAAATCAATGCCTTTTCAGCCATAGGTACTGAAAAAAGTTCTCCATGATATAGTTTTGCAACCACCAGCTTATAGGCAATACTGTAAAGAATTTTCTTTGGATCTTGATATTGTGGACCTGAGAGCCAGATTTCACATATTAACCACACACAAGACAATGTTTTCAGGATGCTCCAGTCCCAGTTAGGTACCTACAGACAAGTTCCAAAACATCCAACAGCTTCTCTGTCCCTTCTCTTTGCAAAAACCACTGCTGCAGCCACCACTCTTGCATGTGGTTGAAACAGGAACATCTGGCAGGTTCTAGAGGCATGCAACCAGCCAGCAGCAAGGACACTACCATGGTCCCCTCCTTCAGAGCCCTCACACATGAATCCCAGAGTTACATGTCTGCTTGTGGTAGGACAACAGGCACAATAACCCTTGATCCTTGTCCCCACTTGCTGAGCTCTCTCATGGTCTCAAGCACTCCTCTCAGCATAGCCAGAAGGCAGCAGTAGTTTGTGGAAGCAACAGAGCAGTGGTAGAGCCTTAGCTATAATTCTCCTGTGACTTGCAGTATATTTTGTTCCTTCTGCCATTTGTTTTTTAAAGTTCTCCTATCTCTCAGCAAAGATATCAGGAGTTTTTTTCCTTCACCCAAATGGGCATTTTCTCTTGTTACTTTTGAAGTAAGACTCCAGCTTATTTCAGCTCCTGAAGGAACCAGATGCCCTCAGGAAAACAGGCAATTCACTTATTTTCTGACTGTGGGAGGTGATGCTGCCTTTGTAATGAGAGGTATACAGAAGGGGCAGGATGTGTTTGTCAGTTCATTCCACAGCTTTCCCCATAACTCCTGTTGAATTCTGAGCATGTCTCCTTTATCCCTTGTCTTCCTTCTGTTCCCTAACAGCCTGGTTATAACAATCATAGTTAAAACCTAGAAGGCCTGAGCAGGATTACATTGTTGTGATTCCAGTTTGGTGACACTGGTCAGAAGAATACACTCTGGAATGAGATAGGTAAGAATTTAAGGAGCTAAACCTGTGTTGTGCACAATCTAAAGAGCATCAGCCCTGCTGTGCTTGTCACAAAAAAAACCCCAAAACAGGTACTGCATTAAAAAGCCCTCCCAAATAGCAGCATTCAGGACATCTTGCTCACTTCCTTTGCTAGCTATAGAAAAGAAGGCAAGACCAGATTTGCTGTGAAGCAGACAAGAGTTTTCCTATTGACATCAGTAGGAACCCAGCCTTTAAGCATCTTAGCGCTCCTCTACTCCTTCTTGTGTAGCAGCTGCAAATATGAATAGCATTTAATTTGAATTGGAATACTTAAAACTTTGTCTTTTCAAGAAGTCCTAACACCACTGTCCCAGTTTCACACGAACTGAACCATGGGCCAGCCATGGCAGGGAGGTCATGAGTAGCCCCGAGTCAGCTGGGAGCTTCAGTCAGGGCAACTGACCCAAGCTGACTTGCAGATGTATTTCATATCACTTAGATCAAACTCATTATAAAAGGAAGGAGTTTACTGAGGGTGTGGAGTTCATCTTTCTGGGGCTCCTTCCTCTTTATCTTCTGCTGCTTCCGAGGACTAGGCTGAGTATAAGCTTGTATACTTTATCACAGAATCATCTAGGTTGGAAAAGACCTTGAAGATCATCAAGTCCAACCCTCAACCTAACTCTGACAGTCCTCAACTACACCATATCCCTGAGCGCTATGTCAACATGACTTGGTGCATGTCTTAGTTTTGTTATTTCTGTAAATCCATTTGAACTTCAGCCCACAGGGCTTCTCTCTTTTTTCTCCATGCAGATTACACTATCCAATACAAGCAAGCCAGCAGATGAGCTAGATATTGCCTAACAATTTCTAAGGGCTAAGTTTGGTGTCCTGCCCTCAGCAAGGCCACTAATCTGCATACATAGATCACCTCTTCCATCCACCAGTTCTCATGAATTGCATAGGAACACAATGATCTTAAATATCCCTCTCTCCAACTGAGTCAGGCGATTTTAAAATTATTGAAGAAATTACCTAACCATGTATTTCCCTGAGTCTCTCCCCTGGAAAACAGACAAACAAAAAACAAAAAACAAAAAAAAACAAAAACAAAAAAAAAATCAGGACTAAAGAACTAGATACTAGCTACCTGAGAGCCTATTGACAACCATCATCTACAAATCAATCTATCCTCCCTTCACCATCTATTAATAGAAATACATATGCACATGCACATACACATTCAATTCTGGTGGAATTTTTTCCCCTCAGGAAAGGCAACTGTGCTGTTTAAGTCCACATCAGTGCATAGGTATAAGCCATGGAGAAGGAACCAACATTTTGTTGCCTGGCGACTCACAATAAGTGTCAATAATAAGAATCACAGGGTAAAGTTTTCCAAAGCACCAACCTGCTCTAGGAGCTTAAGATCCATTTGAGGAAATTACTTAGAAGTCTAAATTATACTGGAGATTCCTATTTGACTTAAGAATGTCTTTAAATATGGCATTTTAATTTCAGGTGGCATTTAAAACATGGGCTGTGGGCTACCATGGAAACATAACTGGGAATGTAGTAGGATTTTCCGAAGCAACTCATCCACTGCTGTGCTTCCATATATCCCTTCAGCCATTTCTCTGAATCCTTTATTTACAATTCTTTATTTTCCTCCAGACTCCTTACTGGCACACATGGGTCTGAAAATTATATCCCCTTGAACTGTGAGTTGAATAGAGTTTATTGGTACAGCAAATTTTGGGTTAATTTATTTCTTGGGTTTTTTTGTTTGGGGTGTTTTGGGTTTTTTTGGTGTTGGTTGAAAGCAAAGGTTTAAGGAAGCTGAATATAGTCTGACATGCCAAAATATGACAGTTGGCTCCTGATAAAACAATCCATCAGGACCTCACTTGTGCCCATTTGCAAAGACTGAAGAGACAGTGATGAGTTTCCAAAACACAGCATGTGTCTTTAAAGCCATGAAATCTGCTCTCCTGCTGTACACTCAGAGTGCTGCAGGCATGAAGGTATGTCAATTATTTTCCCTGACTAGCTTGTGAAACAAACTGTAATCCCTGAAATGCTCTGACACTGTACCTACATTGTTCCTGCTACAGAGAGGACAGCCAGAAACATACTATATTTTACCTTCCTACACATCAGTTTATTTATAGCATAATTGGCAGAGCACAGCGATTGCAAGAATAAAAATGAAGTGTATGGAAATCAGTTTCTCCCCCTAAACATGAAGATCTATTTGCAACTACAGAGGTATGAGCAATACAATAGTCAGCTGGGACAATTCACTAAAGTTTACAGGCAACAGGTCCCATTTGGGCACTGATATGACAACATGGAAGATATTCTGAATGGCATATGCTAGGCCAAGGGCAGAGACCCACGTCCTGTCCTTAAGCACTTGAGAATAAAGAGTCTAAGTCTCTGATGCCTATCCTGCCCATCTAGGAACTAAGAATTCTTTGTCAATAGACATATGACACACTATACACAGCTCTGTGATTCTCATGTACTTTATAAGAAGTATTTAGCTCATGTTTAAGCCTACATCTTCAATGTTGTCCCAAAGGCAAAGGGGCTGGTCACAGCCATGAGAGTTTAATTGACAGTGGAGAAAAACCACAATATGATGCCAAGATTTTGCATAGCATTCACAAAAGTACTCAGTTCTAGTGAATTTTCCTTTTCTTGCTAGAGATGATAAACACATACAACAATGAACCATAAAAATGAGCAAATCTCCTTCCCTATCCAGTCTGGCATCTACACACAGCTGCAAAGATAGATAGCAAGAAGGCTTAAACCCATTTGGCAGAAATGTCAGGTCTTTCAGTTCTATGTCTCTATTATATCAAATGCAAATAGCATTAGCTCCTAGCTGTGCCAGTCCTTTGGAAATGCAAGTATTTGGATGGAGAAAGATTGGATAAATCTAAGCCTGGATATGGCTGGAGAAATGACAAAGAAGCAGGATAAAAAGAGGAGCTAGAAATAACTTTAAAAGGCTTTCTTTCACTATGTATCACCAGCTATCAAGTTTATCTCTCATTTTACGTGTGCCTGATCTCAAGATCACTAGAAGCTGCTTTCTGAGCTCTTTATTGATGAGCCCCCCTGCTATCTACAAAGAACAAAGTCAACACACCCACCCTCAAATAGAGGCAGGTAAGACAATCTGCCCACTTATTATCTAAGACTAGTTTAAAACAAAGACTTGTGTGATGCTTCTTTCTTCACAGCTGCTGAAACCAACATCTTCCTAGAGCAAGTGTTCCTAGATATAGGACAGGTTGAATCATTTGGGAAGAACTGAGTAGTTCTTTTTGCCTTTATATTTGAAAATAGGGTATGTAACCTTCAACAATCCATTTGGGCTCAAAACACTTTCAATATTTAACAATACAGGCTGGATCTTTCTTCTTTTGACTTGCTTGCAGTGTCTTCTCACTCAATACAGAAGCCAAGTGAAAGCAGCAGTCCTAGGTACAAGTCCTCCAGGGACTGCTGTTTCCTCAGGGGGACCACTTTGCCCTGCATGACCAGAGCAGGTGTGTTACCTAAAGAAGTCTATGCTAATTTTTCATGCACCCCGCTGTTGTTAGGATAGAGACTTCCTGTAAACACAAGAGTTTTCTTGGTAGTTTACTAGTACCTATGAACTCCCTGCTGAAGTTGGCTAGAAAGATCATGAGCTTCAGCACACCCAAGAAAAATAAACAGTTCATTTCAGAGTAAAAGTATAGGCTATCCTCAAATACTTAAAAGTTAGCCAAGAGGGAGCAAAATAGAGAAGGGTATTCACACAGTTTCTGTCTGAATGGTCAAAGAGTGTGACAGTGCTCTAAGGAGGGTACACACAGATTGTCTAGTACCTGTCTTGCATCCAGCCTCAAACTAGAACAGTTTCATTTTCTGATACCCTCCATAGAGCTATAAACAAAAGACAAATATGATTTCATAAGCAAACTGTTTCTTCAATATGGGGTTTCTTCCAGCTCCAAACATCAACATATTTTATGTAAAAAAAAAAAAAAAAAAAAAAGGTACAGTCCATACAGTTGCATACACATGATAGCACACACACTTTGCCACTTAGCACAGAACATGGGAAGCCTGGAAATCCTGATTTCAGGGATGATTTTTGCCTCCTTCAGCACAAGCCACTCAATCTCAAACCCCCACACTGCCAGGACCACAGATTCAAGTATGATTACTCATCAGGCTAGTGGGAGCCCTAGCAAACCCTAGAAGCCCCCTCTAGGTTCTACCTGGCATAAGGAACCCAAATACTCTGGAAGCTCCTGTGATTGGTTTCCACAGTGTTACTGAGCCTGCAGGTTTCAGCCAGATTGTCAAGAAACGGGTCTGGAAAGGACAGTGCCAGTTGCTGGAAAGTTCTGTTTTTTATAAAACTGAATGCTGTGAGGCTTTGGACAGGAATTCTCCTAATCAGCTCTATATCTCATCTCAGAGTGTGTGTTATTGTGACAAAGCATTTGTCTTCTAGTAGTTGTGAAGAGCAGCCTTCTCAGCACAAAAGGCCCAGGAAGACTGACACCATTTGGACTCTGTTCAAAGGCTACAAGAGTACAGAGACTAAGCTTTCTTCTACATATGGTCTTTCCAGGTTGCAGAAAGGCATGTTTCTCAAATAGTGTATGGGACATCGCTCATCTCCTGCTAAGGGTATTCTGTAAATTAGCAGCGAGCATCACTTCTCAGAGAAGCTGAGTACTAGAGCAGTGAGAAACTGTGCTGGGAGAGCAACTGCGTGTTAGTCCAAATTCCTCTTCTTGAACAACCGAGACCATGAATACTCTGCCATTTCCTTTCAATATTAAGTTAAAATGAGAACCTAGATGCCTTAATAAATTGTTCTGTGTTCCTTCAACTAAAGTGAGAGTAAGATACAGCTAATAAAGCATCACTGTACTTTTCCTTACAACTGCAAACAAATAAATGAACAAAATTACTCTCTGGAAAGCCATATTGATGTATAAAGTTGCTTAAAGGGCTTCAAGTCATCTTTATCAAAACAATGTTATCAACAGAAGATCGTTCTGATTCCAAACTTCGTACACAGAATTCCAAGTTCTCAGAGAAAAGCCATGCCTGCACAAAAAACAAGCAACAGATGTCATTCACATAATGCTCTGGGATTGGTGTCTGCATTTTCATTACTTGCAAAATAGTATGGTCACTTTTTCCTAAGGTAGGCATAGTCATAGAATCACAGGGTCATAGAATGGTTTGGGTTGGAAAGGACCTTAAAGGTCATCTAGTTCCAACTCCCTTGCTGTGGGCAGGGACATCTCCCACTAGAACAGGTTGCTCAAGGCCTCATCCAGCCTGGCCTTGAACACTTCCAGGAAGGGGGCATTCATAACTTCCCCAAGAAACCTGTTCCGGAGCCTCACCACCCTCATGGTAAAGAATTTCTTCCTAATGTCCAATCTAAATCTCCCCTTTTCCAGTTTAAAGCCATTACCCCTCATCCTATCACTACATAACCTTGTATAAAGTTCCTCTCCAGCTTTCTTGTAGGCCCCTTCAGGCTGCTATCAGGTTCCTCCAGAGCCTTCTTTTCTCCAGGCTGAACACCCCCAATTCTCTCAGCCTGTTTTCACCTCTCAACATAAGAGGCATGCTCCAGCCCTCTGATCATCTTTATGGCCCTCCTCTGGACTCATTCCAACAGGTCCATGTCCTTCTTATGTTGGGAGCTCCAGAGATAGACACAGGACTCCAGGTGAGGTCTCAGGAGAGCAGAGTGGAGGGGGAGAATCACTTCCCTCAACCTGCTGGCCACACTTCCTTTGATGTAGCCCAGGTTATGGTTGGCTTTCTGGGCTGCAAGTGCACACTGACAGCTCATGTTGAGCTTCTCATTAACCAGCACCCCCAAGTCCTTCTTCTCAGGGCTGCTCTCTATTAATTCTCTGCACAGTCAGTATTTGTGGATTGCCCTAACCCAGGTGCAGGACCTTGCACTTGGCCTTGTTGAACTTCATGAGACTGGCATGGGCCTACATCTCTAACCTGTCAAGGTCCTTCTGGATGTTATCCCTCCCCTCAGGCATGTTGACCACACCACACAGCTTGGTATTGTTGGCAAACTTGCTGAGGGTGCACTCGAACCCACAGCCCATGTCACCAACAAAGATGTTAAACCAGCCCCTGGGAATGCCACCAGTCACTGGTCCCCATTTGGACATTGAGCCATTGACCACCACTCTTTGCATGTGACCAAGTCACCAGCAATGTCCTCATCTGCATTCTTCAATATGACCAGATGTTATGTCTCTTGTGTTCCTTAAATAGAACACACAGGAAGAAATTTCCTGTGTAAAATCCCAGTTGAGGTTAATTCAAACTGACTCTCAGTCTGAGATGTTTTATGGTTTTTCAGGCTTCTCTGTAGGACAATTCACTGAGAATCCAGAACAGTATCCTCTAGAAAACAATCAGCTTTACTCAAACTGGTGTTAGTCACCGGACCCTGTGCACATTGGCTGACAGCTCTATTTTAAGACAGAGAAGTTTCACTTACTACTAACCTCCTCCTCAGCAGGTTTTTTCTAACTCAGAGTGACAGCCAAGGTTAAAGAAACAGTAAAACCCCCTCAGAGGGGTCCAAAGGAATTGTTTCTAGAGAAATGTGATGGAACAGAACCAAAACAGAAATCCTCAAAACAAACCTCACACTATTTGTAAAAAGGAGTATCCCTTTATTGTTTACTGAATAAATATGTACCCATCTATTGATCTGTAAATACACAGAAGCCTTTCTTGAAAAGAGGAAAAATAATCCTTTGTACTTACATACCTCTAATTGATCCCTACCCCTAGGGGATTAAACCCATTTCTCTCCATTACAGCCACATGATTTCATATTGAAAAGGAACTTAACAATAAATTCACAATTCAGTGTTCCATGTCAACCGTACAAGCAATCATTAAAACAAGTGGTGTAAAACTGGCATTATACCCAACAAGCCAGTTGTTAATAGAAGATGATCCAGTTACTTGAAGAGGTGTTTAAAGAGGTCGACAAGTATTCACATCCATCATAGAATCACAGAATGGTTTGGGATGGAAGGGGCCTCAAAGGTCATCTAGTTACAACTCCTCTGTCACGGGCAGGGACACTTCCCACTAAACCAGGTTGCTCAAAGCCCCATCCAGACTAGCCTTCTCATATTTTCAAAAACATAGCCTTTCCTTGACATCTATACTTGTAAATGCCTTTCTTCTTATTATTTGTAAGTTAAAGGACCTTATGTACCGAGTATCATTCAAAGTGAGGCCTTTCTACAATATATGTGCATACATATGTATATATTTTCCCACTTAAATGGCAGCCTTTGAATTAGCAACTTTCTTCTCTGGTAAAGTGAAATGCTCACAGGACACACTCATTTCTACTAAATCCATATTTAACCTCCCAAGCCAAGAATTTTCAGGCTGAAGAGTAAGACTTAAATCATCTGAGAGGATTCAAACATCCCTTACTTCACCTCTAGGCAAGAGGAGGTCTCTGCCTTGTTAGGACCCTGAGACCTATTTTGAGAAGAATTAGAAGACCCTTCTCCTAACCTTTTGAAATATCACTATTGCAACTGTTTTTGAGGCTTCATTCAGTTACTCCTAAAGCCAAACCTTATTTAATCTCTGTTGTGTTTAAAGATATCAACATTTTATACCATTGACATTTCATTCCCTCCTTTTCTTAGTAAGTATTAAATGCTCCTCAATCAGATTTAAAATTACTTCCAACGTCATCTAGACTAACAAATTTAGCTGCCACTGCCTTAACTTGATATTCAAGCATGAAGCTATTTTAATAAATGTCAACGAGCAAATTAAATATTTGAATTTTGATGTTGGTCTCCAGAAGCAGAAGAGATTTAATGCTCATCTAAGGAAAAGCATGATTAGCATTCATGTCAGACCTAATCAACAAAACCTGCTGAGTGTTCAACACTGACACATTCCTAGCGACTTTTGGAAGCACTAGTCATAAGATCTGTTTGCATATAAACACATGTGAGAAAACTGAGAAGCCAATTGTGTATAATTTAAATATTTACAGATTACTACAATGTGGTTACTACTGAATTGGTGACATGGATGCTGTTGTTATGGAAGCTGGACTGATGTTTATATAATGAAGGAGGCATTTGTCCTACCATGCAGGTCAAAACATGCATGAGATCGCTTTGTAATACTCAAGTTTTATGCTTCCTTGACTGTGCCCAAATTCTGCTCAGGACATTGAAGAAAATGAGACTTGACCTTAGCCTGCCTTTGCTCCTCCATATAGGCCCAACAATGGTTTATAGTAGCTTGGATACTTCTCCAGTACGTGCCAGGTGGCAACATATCCTATCTACCAGCTATCTTTGGCAGATGTGCTCATGATATTCCTGGCTTACCTGGACCCTTTGACTTCTGGCATTGCAGTTACAGACTAGCTGTGTATAGAAATAGTGCCTATCCTGGAGTTTTGGGTAGCCCACAGCCTGGTCAGAAGAGGAGCAGATTGCTGCCACAGCAGAACACAGGCACTAGGATCAGCTGCACTGGCCCACATTACCCAGTCTTCTTATCATGTACAACAATATGACACAGACCAGGATGAAGGGACCAACACTGCAGCACTCCAGCCAGCACAGCAGGAAGAAGGGATTCAGCAGGACACTGGCAGAGACAGGACTGCAATCTTGACTTCCTCAGTCCTGCCCAGAAGGACACCATTGCTCTGAGCAGGGCTCTGAAAACAAAGTTCAGAAAGTCATGAATGGTTAAACAGGGGACAGCAGAAAATGGGAGAAAAGCATGTTTGGAGTGGAGTTTAACACATCATGTTGTGTATACAGACCTCCTTAAATGAACAGCCTTTCTACTGCATTCTATTACCCTTTCCACATTAATCAGCAAGCTCCACAAAATCAAGACAAAGAGCTGTAGATTTGATCAGATCCTTGATTATCATTGATAGAAGAGTGCAAACAAATGCATAGCCCTGAGGCAAGGTAAAACAAAGATGTGATTGATACTGTAAACAAACAAATAAGAGATGGATCACTGCAGATGCGGAATTCCCTTTGTGAAGAAGTTAAGAAATAAAAAGAAAGCACTTTTACCTGGAAAACTCCAAGACCAAGGCTACCCATGACTGCTATCCCTCACACTGTGCATCCCATATTAATGGCTTGGGGCCTTACTGTTAATTACTGCTGCTCCCAAGTCATCACAGGGGTAACACTGTGGGAAGTGACTGATGGTGAGAAGCCACTGGACAGTGCTGCAGCCACAGACAAGCCCTTAGGAAGACTGGTACTGAAAGAACAAAATAAACCCAAACCTTAGTCAACACCTCCATTTGAGAGAGGAAAGAAAAATCCTTGGAGCAAAAGTGCTGTTTTAAATTCAGTCCTGGTTATTAACATGATCACCCTGAATCTTAGCCACTGTAATACACCATTCAAACAGAGCAGACATACACAGAAGTGAAGGGAATGTCATGGTACAGAAAACATTTGCTTTCCATCCTCAGATAATCCCACGAGTGTGTCATTGAATTCAGTGCACCAGAAAATTCTAAATTTCCCATTAGAGCTAATATTGTTGGTTCTGGGGTCAACCTGTGCTCTCTGTTAAGAGACTGTAAATTCAAAGACTTCAGTGAAGTCATCTCAGATTTATGAAGGCACATATGGCCTTGTGACTCCCTGAACTTAATGCCAATTGAGATACTTTTTGTGTTTAAAAAAAAAAAAAAAAGGAGAGAGAAATTATATTATGATCATTTCAACACCAATTTATTTGAAAAGAAGCCCTGAAAAGAAGTCTTCAGAGAAAACTATTGAGACAGCATTAACAGAGCTAAGAAATAAAAAAGAATATAAATAGTTGAGGATGGTCAATTAAGAGATGTTCTGAATACAGGCTTTGTTATGAGCTGTCACTGACAGAAACTATGGTATCTAACTGGTAAGGAAGACCTTCTGAAAAAGTGGGAAATGGCGGAGCCAGAAAAGAGAGGCAAGCTTTTACTGTTAACTTTTATTCACTGTGCAGCATGTTAATTGAGGCCCAAAGTATTAGCCACAGTGCCGTCTATAGCCTCCCAGAGTGTGAAGTGTCCCAGTGTTTCAACCTGAGATAAGAGGAAACAAAGTAAGGTAAAGACATCAAAAAACTACAAACAGGACTGAGAAAACATAGGCAAGCTCTCATGTCATACGTCTGAACAGCCTCAAAGCTATCCCATCTGGGCAGTGCCATCAAGATACCCTAAGACTTTTCCACCAGAAACAGAACACATGACAAACACACAAGACTATCATGTGGAAAGCATTAGGTTGTATCCTGGTTTCCCAGGCACAGACCCATGGGCCAGCCATGCAGGCAGGCCATGAGTAGCCCTCAGAAGACAGCTGACTCACAGGTGTATCCCATACCACCTAGTCATGCTCATTATAAAAGGAGGGAGCTCACTGAGAGTGGAGTTCCTCTTCCTGGTGCTCCTTCCTCTCAGCCTTCTGCTCCTGCTGTTGACCTCTAGGATGAGGCTGAGTAGAACCTTGTATTCTTTATGTTGGTGATTGTATTAGTTTTGTTATTTCATTAAATCTGTTTCCACCTCAGCCCATGGGGCTTCTCTCTTTTTACCGATTCCCCTTCTTAGCTGGAGAGGGGTCATTGGGTGGTAGAACAACTGCTACAGTTTAGCCCCAGGTACAGGCTAAATGTAGAGAGATTGGTTTCAGTGTGGTCTATATGTCTTTTACTAACTTCTGATATTATATCAATGCCAGAGATATTACATTCATTCATTATTTCTCATTCCAGAAATTTGGAGCTCCCAGGCTGAGACATCAGGAACCATGTGTTAGGGTCCCACAGACTAAGGAGCCCCCAGTATAACTTCACTCTTGCCCAACCTCTGTGGGCACTAAGTTCCCATACAAGTTCCCACAGACTGTAGGAGCCCCCAGTATATCTTCACTCTTGTCCAACCTCTGTGGACCTCCTAGCTAAGCAAGGCAATAGTCCCCATTTAGCAGGTTGGGTACCCAGTCTGAGAGTAGTAAAAGTAAAGCTCCCTATATTTCGTTGTTGGCTGTGTTGAGCTTGATTCCAGCACAAAACTATAAGGGATCAGAAGGCCATATGAAAAAATGCAGTTATGAGAAATATAAATTCAGCATCTTCCTGGGTGCTAATAAGTTAAAAAGAGAACATCTCAAAGTTTTCTGATTTTGACTAACCAAAACACATTACAAAGCTCATTCCCATCTATTTAACTTGTTTGGCACTGCATTTAAGAGTCCTTGAAACTCATGTGTCTTATATTATAATAGGCCAAACACATCAGCTGCTGGGAAATCTCGCAGTGTCCTCTCTACTTTTACTTCTTTTAGTATCCTTACTAATATAAAATACCATCATTCATAATAGCATGTTATTCAAATTTTAGCAAGATCAACCCCTTCAGCAGCCAGTATTTGGTAAGATTCTGTCATACTTAATTCAGTCCAATTAAACAACAATGATCACTTTCAGGACGAAGGATATGACAAGCAGGGATTTGAAATGGAGCTCAGGGTCCTGACTGCTTGCATGTTACCAAACAACTATGATCTATATACAGTTGGTTTATTTTTTAAACTCATAAGAGTAAGTTTGCATCTCAATATTTTCGTGCCAGAGGAAAGCATCCCTGTGCAGCATGTTTAATACAAGTGAGTTTGTTGAATTGTGACTTGTTATTCTCCTCCTTTGTGTTCTAAGCTTCTCTGCTTGCTGATGCATTACCTCCCCATGGGCAATGCCCACTGAGTACATAAAGCTGTGATTCAAAGTACTTGATAAATGTTAGTTTGATCCCAGGATATTTGGTTGCAACACCTGCCACATGAAAACAATTTGCATGTTTTTCTGATGCCAGAAAAAGATCTGTTACTGTGGAAGCTGAAGTGAAGCCCACTTAGATACATCCACCTCAGCTTAAGAACAGAAAGAGTAAGGTTAAAATGCTAGCTGTTCATTCTGACTGAGAAGAACAAAAAACTTTGAATCTACTTTTTCCCTAGTCCTTCTTAGCACTTCATATGTTCTGGGTGCAGCCATCAACAGACCCATTCAATAGGTTGTACCACAGTTTGGTGGGGTACTCACACGTCAAGACAAATTGCAGGACTGGTATCAATCACTTCTGACTTCATTAGCCTGTGAAATAGTCCTAAATAATCCAGGGGAATGGTGGAAATTTACCACTTTGGGGTATCAGAGTGAGGAGAAAAAATGTGAAGAAATATTCTAAAGGAACCACTCCTATTATGGCAGTGCTATGGATGAGAGGCCAGATTTTAAATGTATCCAGGGAGCCTATGGACGCTAAAAGAGGGCAAATATGAATCTCAAAGTCACTGACAAGACTAATTCACGTTGCTCTCAACCTTCTGACTGTAAGAGTGAAAGAATCCCAAAGACCTCACAGTCTCAGTAATATATAGAAGTAAAAGCTTGACCCTTTGTGACAGTGTTGTGTCAGGAATGCAGATACAAAGATTTTGGGGCCATATTTAGCGTATTCAGGCACTGAACTGCCAGTACTTTTGAATTAAAGGTTTGGCAAGTTCCTGAAGGCTTTATATAGCAGAGCCATAAAACACCACATCTTCTCAAACCCAAACCAGTCCTTCCTCCAAGCTTCTGGACAAGTCTTTGGAGCTTGAATCACTTATAGTCATACACATGCACTCTACACCACATATCCTCTGCACACACCATGGAAGCAAACCTTCCAGGAGATGGTTGGCATTTTCCCTGAGCACAGTCACATACTGTTCATTTGAAGAATTTAAGAGAGCTTTTGTTCTCCAGATTGAAATTAGCTGTGAATTAAAGATGAAAATGTGGAACACCTTAATATTGTACTGCATATAATATAATTGTTTTTGAGGGATAAAATGCAGCAGCACAGCACTTATATGTACTACTGGCTCATGTTTGGGGTTTTTTAGGTTTTCATTTTTCAGCTACATCAGGGAGAAAATTCTTAACATTTGGTACTTTGCATAAGTCAGCATTTACCGATTTTCTAAGGCAAAGTAAATGGATTTGTTTTCTTCCATTTACCTGAAATACTGTTTTATGTTTACCAGTTCAGTTATTAAAAAAAATAACACTCATCTCCACAAAGAAATGCACTGTCATTACAATAAATGAAGAATTAAAAAATTACTCAAGCTTGGAGCAGATACTAGATAATTTGGGGATTTTTTTCATTTATGATTTCTAAGATTCTCAGATTTTCTAAGATTAACTCAGATATGATGTACATGAGTTTCCATGTGCAGCACTTCAGCTATAGATCTCTTTTATTAGCAGAGTTTTGTGCTTAGATTGCCTGATTCTCAGACATTGTCTTAAAGAGCTGGACAGGATCTAGCACCCACAGTGAAATGCTGGCATCTAGTAAAATACTATTGCTAGATGTTATATCTTCACGTTTTTTGGCTGCAGGCCTTCAAACATTATCTGTTGCAATGTATTGAAAATAAGTCCACCAAATACTTCTAATAAGGGCCATTCCTTCCCTTTGGGGAAGCAGAAATATTATGGTCCTGGTCTGCATCTTTAATTCACTTTAGTTATAGTAGTATTAGTGTGATTGTAAAGATGTGTTTGCAAATATTCTGAAGAACACAACGTTACCCATTCTCTTGGCATCTTAGTCACTGCCTAGGATCTGCTTTTCAAAGCTCTGAATTCCCTCAAAATCTTGCAAATACTCCTTGAGGTAGAAGTTCCCTAAAAGTGGCTTGGATATTACTTGCAGTATAAGACAAACCCCACAGCACAGAGCAATTGCACCAGCCTGAGGGGCTGCTACATAAATGTGTCCACCAGCCTTGCTAACTGAGAGTGTGCAGCCACTTCCAAAGGAGAAGCTGGATAGAGTGCATACCAGAGTAGGACCCAGTGCTGCAAACTGCATCAGTCATCAGAACAAAACCACAGCAGTTGTACCTCCCCACTGACATCCCACCACACGACTATCAGACCATCATCCTGAGGTGGGTCAGACACTGAGAATGGCAAACATTTATAACCTGCCAGAAGGTGCTTCAGACAGAAATGTGGCTTGAAAGATGCTTCCTTCTACTGAATTTCTCAAGTAAAACCACTGACCTGCTAAACTTTCTGTTGATAAGCTGTTGGGTGACATAGCTCACTTCAAAACATCAACACACCTTAAAGCATTAGAAGATGACAAACACTTCATAGTAGGGCACCTCAATAGAGATAAGGGCTGTTGTCAGTTCTGCTTGAAGTTGTTTACCTAGAGAGATGGGAATAATAACCCAAGCAGGACAGAAAGAAAGAAAAAAAAATTTCTGTTGGAAAATCACAAGAAAACTAAAGTGCTTTAGTAAATGAAAGTATTTTGGTTTAATGATTCCACTTAGACAAAGCTATTGCTTCTTAACCAGCAATACTAATGTTCATGTCTGTGGCGGAGAAAAACAAGGGAGAAGTACAGCATCCCTAGGGTTTCTTCATGTCTTGGGACCTTTGTATATTTCTTGCCACTGAAATGCAAAATATTAGTGGTGAAAAACTAGGTCTTTAAATTCAGTGCTTTAAAATTGTATGTAATGTCCACTCTGTGGTTGTGCTAGTCAAGCTGCTGTCTACAAAGCTTTCCAAAAGCCATGAGTTGCCACTCCATATACTTATTACAGAAGGTAGCACTGTTTAATTTGCTCTCAGTTTGTATTACCTTATGTTTTCCTGCAGAAGCTGTGGCTAAGCAAGAGGGAACAAGGTTTTTTCCTTGTTCTGGCTACTGTAGGACCAATCCAGCAGACAGGGATCAATTCTCTGACCAAATGACCTGAGACTCCTGGCTTTAAAGCAGACTGATTGGATCCAGTTGTTGAATGCCACAGTACCATCCAATGTTATGAAGTCCCATATCTGACACTGTGCCCAGCATGCTCAGTTTGCTGAAAAAAAAACCAAAATCCCACAAAGGCAAACCAAAAAAGACCCCATTTTCTGCTGGCTCAGGAAACTGAACAGGCTGGATGCATGGGAAGTGCCAGGACCACATGGCCAAAGAATAGTGGCAGAAAGTACAGGATTGCTGTTACTAGACTGATCCAGGCTACTCTGGATTTCCAGCTTTAGTATGCTCATCCGATTGAACCTGAATGGGGAAAACAGGGAGAGAGAGTCACTAGGTGTGAGACTTGGAGTCTGTGAAGCAAGCAGGCAGCAGCTGATAGCCAGCACTTCCATAGCTAAATTTCAGGGATAACTGAAAGACGACACGCAACCCCCTAGGAGTTTTGTTAAAAAACTGGGTTGCCCCAGAAAACTCCCAGACTGGAATAAATTACCTGCCCTGAAAGGGTTCTGTAGACAAATCAGAGATTTACTTTCTGAAATTTAATTTACCTCATCCAATAGCCTTGAGAATTCTAGGGCCAAAGAGGGAAAAATCAAGAAGTAGATGACTGAAGTCAAAGAGAATAAAAAGGCACAGGGGGGAAATGGAAGAAGCAGCTAAAAATACAACCCAGGAAAAAAAGGCTCAATAGAGCTTGACCAGAGTCGAGGCAATTTTCTTGATGAATCCTGTCTAGAACAGCGTGTCTTCTCTTCCCCTTTCCATTCATTATATCCCCAAATCTGTCCCAAGGATAGATCTCAGTGTGTGTCAGGGCCACACATTCTGGTTATCAGCTCCAAGGGATCATCATCTCTGCAGCACAGCTGTATATCATCATGCCTGGTGTGACAACATACATGCCTGCACAACGTTGGCCAGGTTTCCTCTATTCCCACCAAATGCCCTAACAGCAGGCCATTAAAACCCAACTTTCCCAATCTGTCCAGTGCCACATATCTGCTGGTTAGGGCCTTAGTGTGGGATGCAGTCAGCTGAAATTTATATCCCAGGCTGAGCCAGAGCAGGAATTGAACCCACATCTCCCTGTTCCTGTAAGTTCCCCTGGCCCTGAACATACGACTGTTTCAGAGTAAAGTTCCCTCTTCTAGCCCTACCAGAAAGTATCCCCCCATCGCCTCCTCTCCAAGCTGCAAAACATTTCCTGAAAACACTTTTGTCACAAAAATTACACATCTATCAAAAAAGTATTGTCTACTCTTTTTCTGAGCAGAAATATTCCTAGCAATACGATCTAGTCTGTCCAACCAACAGATTTAACTTACTCTGTCTTCTCATTTATCTCATACAAATGATTTCTGAAAGTCTCTTCACTGCCAGTATTTCTTCCTTCCAGATGGTCAGTAAAAGGCACACAAACAAAATAACCCTTGAATTTTCACATTTCCATTTCCAGCAAGCATTTATCCTGTGTATCAAACACATCTTTGATTATATTTTCAGTAGGACAATAAAATTATCACCTCTTATAAAGATCTGATGATGTACACAGGGGAAAAAGCGACAATTGCACAGTATATTTATTCAAGAACTGTGATAAATTCACCTGTGATGGAACAGGTTGCTCAAGGAAGTTGTGGATGCCCCCTCCTCCCTGGAAGTGTTTAAGGCCAGAGGTTAGATGGGGTTTTGAGCAACCTGGTCTAGTGGAAGGTGTCCCTGCCCATGGCAGGGGGGTTGGAACTGGATGATCTTTGAGGTCCCTTCTAACCCAAACCATTCCATGATTCTATGACTTCCAAACAAAGAAAACAACTCTGTCTGTAGGTTGCTATTAAGAGTGCTGTGGCTTGTAACAAGCTGCCTTTTTAAAAGTAGTACGCTACTGCACTGAATGCTGATCTTTGCCCATAGACTTTAAAAATTGTGCTCCATCTGGAGCAATAAATTTCTCTTGCCTCAAACATTAAACCTTTTTTAATCCTACAGACTAAACAACAGGTGGTAGATTATTTTTCAGAATAAGCAGCCAACTGCTAGAGCAATTCTCAGCCCAATTACTTTGGTATTTCATGAAATTTTTTTGAATTTCATGGCTTAGTGGCAGCCTAAATTTCTTACCAGCAGAAATCAATGTCAATCTTCCAAGACATGTGTCTCCATTTCCCCAGTCCCTTCAAAATGAAGACAACTTCATTGCCCTTGTTTTAAAGGGCATTAAAACCCTAAATGTAGTAGGGCTCCTATTGCAAAATATAGGCAAGGTTTTTCAAAAGCATTCTGAATTTTCCTAACATTTTCTTCCACTTGATCTCAAAAACAATAATAATAAAAAAAAAAATCAAAAAAAATCACCCTTTTACTGAAATGGAACACTTTTAAACCAGCACCCAATAGAGATACCTAGGACATTATTTTACTTGCCTAAGAGAATATAAAAAATATGAAAAAAATACCCCATGTAAAGTTGACACTAATACTGGAATTGCAAAAACATAAAAACACCTCAAACTAAATTCACAGTGTCACCTCAAGTCAATTTTATATGTCATATGAATTGAATTATTTTAAATTTGATCAGTATTCAAAATAAAAATCACCAATAAAAGTCACACATGCTTTTAAAATTCACTTCAGCCTAGAAGACAGAAACTTTTTTTCAGCACATTTTGGCATGAAAACACCTTAAACCTGGAATTTTTAAATTTTAAATTTCATAGTCAACTTCTTGAAAACAGACCTTTGTTTCCAAACATCATGTTTCAATAAGCTGACATTTTCTGATTAAAATTATTTGAGAAAATCCTGACAAGCTCTAATGCTAAGCACTTCTGAAGAATTCCAGTACTGAGTGATTTAAATAATTATCCCCAAGTTGTATAGGTGTATATTTTTAGAAGCAGCAGTTTTCACATGAATGTCTGTTATGGGTCCTGCCATGGGAACAGGCTACCAGCAGGCTATCATTAGGTATTTGGGACTCCAGACAGCAGTTAAGCCATGGACATCTCACTGCTTCCCCTCACCCTTATGTATTTGATGGTTAGATGACCTGTTTAAGGTAGTTACATTGCTTGTCCCCAGTGATAGCAGGCAGCTCTGGAAGGCAATTCACCTCATCTATCAAACACTGATCTCATGATGGGGCTATTCTTCCTCCTCTGCATCAACTACAGAAGGAGGACAGATGCCTGGTTTGAACAAAATGCCGTAACACCTCCACAGCTCACAGCAGAAAATGTGAACCACTGTGTTGGTAGTTGGCAGAACTATCTAACAAAGACCAACACACTGTCTTGCAGACTAGTTGCCCCCATGGCTAGTTAAGGGGCAACTAATTGCTTGAAAAAGGCTCATCTGAGATTAAAGTGAAGATAAATGTAAAAAGATAGGAACAGGAACAAGTTGCCCAAGGAAGTTGTGGATGCTCCATCCCTAGAAGTGTTCAAGGCCAGGTTGGATGGAGCCTTGAGCAACCTGATCTAGTGGGACGTGTCCCTGCCCATGGCAGGGGGGTTGGAACTAGATGATCTTTGAGGTCCCTTACAACCTAAACCATTCTATGATTCTATGACAGGAAGAGCCAAGGTTATTCAAGGCCAATATTTTCCAGACAATGCTACGCTTCCATCAATTCTCCCTTCAATTTCAGTTAAATCTATCTCCACCCTACCATTGAAAATAAAGAAAACCATCTGCCTTGTGAAGTTCACCTCCAGACTTACAGATTTCTTTTAAGTATATTTAGACACAAAAATAATTAAGGCATCACTATATATTGAGCATGTTAATTGAAAAATCAAGCACTATGCACTTAACTTTAATTAGCAACTGTTCAGTATTTACTTAGGAGCTTCTCATGCTATAACTTTTTTAGCTTGCTGCCAAAGATATTTTTGCCATGTATATTTTCCATGTTGTTTTGAAATAAGAGGAGGATGTGGTGTATCGCACAAGGATATATACATTAATGTAGCAGGCAAAATTTCTGATATAATTCTAGAGAAGAGCAACAATGAAGGTGCCACAATTATTTTTGCTCTGCTCAAATATGTGACAAACTCCAAGCCTTACCATGGCTGCTTGCCAAATACATTAAGCCTCTCCTCCAGCCTAACTCTCTCAAGCTGCTGCAATAACAGGCTCATCTCCAGAGCCAGTTCCAGCCCAGACTCACTCAGAAAGCTGCTGCTGTTCTGCCCTCCTGACTTGGTCCTCTGGCAGTCCCCAAAAGACTCCTCCTCTCTGTGCCCTGCTGTATGTACACTGGTCCTGCTCTGCCATGCAGGTTGTTCAGCTTCTTGCCCTGAACCCCCAATTTTAGGGGCTTACTGAGCTCTATGGTCACCTGTATTTTATTTCTTCAGGTGTGTCTATGCTTTCTAACCTGTGTCCCCTGTACATAGGGATGTATTGTATTCAGGACAAAGGCCTGTCAGTCATTGATCTAATGTTTTGATTATAACATGCAGCTCCACAGATATCTGCTTCTTCCATTTAGTTCCAGTTTTCCTGCTACCTCAGTTTTCTCAGTCTTTCCTCTCCCTCTCCTGGCATCTTGTGTTCCTGTTGTCACCTGTCCAGCTCCTCAGAGTTAGAGTCATAAGAGCCTCCATGCCTTTAACACTTATTTTAGCAACACAGCTTTACATTTATCACAGCTCTGCTTGTTCCCATGACTATACAAAGGCCTTATTTCTCCTCTGTTTTACTCCACAGACCCTATCTGACATTGTTTCTGCCAGGATTCATCAGATCAGACCTGCTCCCTGCAGTGCGAAGCAAGTGTTGCAAGAAGGGAGATGGAGTGATTTATTCCCCATATCTATTCTTGTCAAGGACTTGCCACTGAGAATATCAATGAGCTGCCAATTAGTGATATATTATCAGAGCTTGATACCAATAAGGTCAACAGTGAAAAAGGGCCATAAAATCTCCAGTTCTATAAGTCAGATAGGCCGTAGGAATGCTTACGTGGAAAGTCAGGAAGCAGCCAGGTCACACACCACTTAAGTTAAAGCTCCAGTTACTACCTTTCCTTAGTACAGACAATTCTTCTGTAACAACTTCCCTTAGATATAGTGTACACTACTTAAAAACAGAACTGCCACAAAGACACAAGTTATTCAATACCCACCTCTTTAGAGCCTGTGCTTTTTCTGCAATATTTCCAGACAATAGCAGCAAACACACTTTATTTTAATTTTAACCTTAGCAGTAACAAGACTACAATGTGTTAAAAGCAGAATGCAGACACAAAATCCTACAAGCACAATTTTCAATTAGATTGAGTACCACTTCATTTGTTTCCTGTAACTCTTGACAGCTCAAAACTCAGTTTAGGGGAACCACTCCTTGGTGAGCATTTTCAGGAGGTAAACTCATTCTACTGACTTTTTCCTTATTGAAGCATTGTTTTCTTATAGCCAGTATTTGCAAGAATACAATTATTAATTTCTAAAATGTAGCGCTCATCATCTTGCCTTCTTTTTGGAGAGGGCAGGATGAATGTAAAGAAAAGATGATGCTTGCTCAAAATGAAATCATCATAAAATAAGAGTTTCTACATCTCCAGGGAACTCAAAGATGACAGGATACAAGTGTGTAGAAGCTGACAGCAGAAAAGGACATGGAAGGCTTAATCTACAGGAACATTCAGAACACAACATCTCAGCAGTGCTTTGTCTTCATGTCATAACTGGTGGGAAAGAAACAGGATCTTCCCTGGCTACACATACACAGCAATTAGGTAACACAGCCCTATTCGAAGAGAAAAGAGTAGACTGCCAGGGATAAGTAAATACTGTGCATGATGAGCTACTCTGGGCACTCATATGATTGCTACAGGTGGGTTTTTTTTAGCTAGCACCTTCAAGCAAACATAAGACACAATCAAGCATCTAATGGATTCAAACATATTCATTCCCAAAGGAATGCTGAAAGTCTGCCATGTAGCCCACATGCATATCCACGTAAAATTTTGAAGCTGAAGCTCTAATAAGCCTACTTAGGGCCCAAATATTAGAAAGAGATTTTGATGCTTCTACTACCCTTGTAGTAAATAGTATATTTTGCTACTCACTACTATTGGCATCTACATGTTTTCAGGTGAGAGTTTGTTTTGCCATTATGCATCTTTACTACCTGTTAGGAGAGAAGCTATTGGACTTCTAATTATTCATTACTGGTACCTCGATACATTTCCTGAGGGAAGATTTCCACTAATTCACACTCTTGTCATGTTTCCTGCATTGCATCTAATGTAGTTTTTCTAAATTAGATAAATAAAATATTTATATTTTGTGACCTTGAAAAGAAATGTGGACCACTAGCTCAGGATGAATTTCCATGAATTCAATAAATATTAATAGAATACAACAAGCACCAGAGCAGAAGAAGAACGACTGACACTCCCCTAATGAGTGTAGCAACATTTATTATTTAATTGACCATTAGAAACACTCTTAGCCTTTTGAGGAATTCAAGCAGGAGTAGTAGACAGATGCTCCTGTATGCAGGAGATTAATCATTCTCTCTGTGCAATGCAGGAACAGAGACTTTTTTTGTGTGTGTTATGGGTGGGTTTTTTTTCTCTTCAGTAAAGAAAAGCAGTTTAAAATTCAAGTCTGAATCTTCTTAGGCATCTAACTTCTATAGTAGGAAGTATTGCTGTGCCTTCTGGATAGGGGATAACACTTCCCACACAAACTACAGTAGCCTGGCTGCAACCAGCTTTGTTAATCCTTGCAAGCAAACCATCTTTCAGAGACAAGAGGACAGGCACATTGTCATAGAATGAAAAGTGTTTTGACCTGCTTGTGCCAGAAACAGTAATTCTCATCAGGAATGGAAACTGCTAGATTTTAACAGATCTCACAAGCTGTAGAACAAACAGATCTGGAAGACTGGCTTTGAGTCTCGAGTTTCATCTTGTTGGGATCTGGGTAATATAATTCACAATCACTTGATTGAAATCAATAGATCACAGTGTTATACACCAACCAAAATCATGGCAGACAACTGTAAAAATTGATAAAAGAAAGAATGGTGACATGCAGCATAATTCTTCCCTTTATGTCTACAGTGATTGGTCCCAGCGTATGGCAAAGGCACACCATAAACCCTGGGTGGCCCAGTCCCATTCTCTGGTCAACTGTCCTTGACCTACCATAGGCCTGTACAAGCATCAAAGGATTAGACAAGTCACTTAAAGGGGCTGTGCCTCACCTCCAAAACTCAGAACTTGCAGAACATCATCTACCATACAACCACAGGCCAGAGGAAAAAGTATCAAGTTAGCATTGGCAGAAACAGACCCTGAAGTCAGACAAAGGCTTTATGTTCCACATCATACATTTTGCATTAGATTGAACAAGCACAGGAGATATGCCACAATGAAGTTCTGATGCTAGTTTCAATGTAATTCTGATTATTTCCACAAATATTTGGAGATGAAAAGGGAAACAAAATAAATCACGTCAAATACCATGCTTACTGGCTATGTAAGGCAAATAAAAAATGGAAAAAAAATTAAAAATTTAAGTACTCCATTGATATAATCAGTACTGCTTGGCATCTCAAAAAAATAACTTCCAAAATGAGAAGTACCTGGGGCTAAACTGCAGCAGTTGTTCTACCACGCAATGTTCCCTCCCAAGTTGAGAAGGAGAACCGGGGAAAAAAGGGAGAAGCCCCGTGAGTTGAGGTAAAAACAGATTTAATGAAATAAAACTGATACAACAACTGACATAGACTATACAAAGTTCTACTCAGCCTGGTCCTTGATGTCAACAGCAGGAGCAGAAGGCCACAAGGGAGGAGCCCCATGAAGAGGAACTCCACCCTTACTGAGCTCCCTCCTTTTATAATGAGCATGATTAGGTGGTATGGAATACACCTGTGAGTCAGCTGCCTTGATTGGATCTCCCAGCTGACTCAGGGCTACTCATGGCCTGCCTGCATGGCTGGCCCATGGGGCTGTGCCTGGGGAACCAGGACACCATGCTATTTAATACAGAAATTTTTCAAATAAGGCTGAGTGAAAATGGAAATAAAAATCAGCATTTCTGTATAAAGCAACATCATTAAAAGCTTAGTATCATTTGTTCTGTTAAACTTTGTGAAAAATAACAGAAAGCTGAAACTCTTAGGCATCCTCTTATTAAAGACAAATGCAGCAGAAAAGGCACATTTCTTATCTCTCTTGCTACTGCATGTCCTTAGCTTCACACCTTGATTTGCTGGCTGTTAAACAAGGGTAGCTCTTGCTTTATGGCTAACTTGTAAGGTTTTGAAAGGTTATAAAATTTTGAGTGGCCTGAACCTGTTTTAATAAGGCTCAGAAAACAAGGTAAGATGTTTGATGGGATAGTTACTCAACCTTTCCCTTTCTCTGCAGAGTTGTGCTGATAGGTAGAAGTATCTCTCAAAAGGCTGGAGACAGGAGGCCTTCTGCCTCCAAGCCCAATCTGAGTCTGTGAATATCCACACTCAGGTTTGGTCCAAGTTGGCAAATGGCATCCCTAATATGGGAATTGGGACACAGTAATCCTAATGTTTCTTGGAGTGTTTTTAGGGTGAAGAAGGTAAGTTAGCAAGATTTTTGTTACAAGCTTCAGACTTTAAAGCCAGAGCCTGATTTGGTGTAAATCAGCAAAGCAGCTTTGATTTCTGCCAAACTATTTCAATGAAGATTAGACAAGGAAATGACCAAGTGAAGGGTAGTCTGGTTGCAGAGGAATAGAAGCTTAGAAGAAGATGACATTTGACTTTTAAGACTACTTTTGTAAAGGTCAGATGTCTAGATATTTGTACATTACATCATGCTGGTTAAGGATCAAGTTATTTCACAATTGCCTAGATAAAGTCTGATGTTTACTACAAGGTAGATAATGATCATATACTTGAATATGATGGAAAAGCTTATTAGGTGCTGATATGTGTCTCTGAAAAATAAGACTGGACCTCAGAAGTTCCTTTCTCTTCCCTCTTCCTCCCCCTCCAACACTCTCTACAACAGTTTAAGAGAATTTCATGTTAAAGGTACAGAATTAAGCTCTATCTCATGTGATAGAGCAAACTTCATTCTTTCTGCCTCAAACCAGAGGGTAGTTTAGGAACTTCTACATAGACTGGAAGGAAGAAAATAAATAGCTAAGCATTTACTTAACTACAAAGTTGTTATGACAATTTCTACATAAATATGAAGTACTTCTAGCCAATTACCTCTTTCAGTAACACCATTTGGCTATAATGTACACTGATATTTTTGTACCTTACAACAAAAAAAAAATGAACATGCCCACATATCTTTGAAAGAGCAACAGACCTTTTTGCCCATTAGCTATTAACCATGAGGTGCAATTATGTAGAAACACAAATACTTCTGAATTTGATGAATATTCATGGTAACACTCCATTTGTTCTTCCACAAGCAGTTGTTGAGTATCTGCAGCGGACTTTGCTGCCAGGCTTGCTTTTTAACCAGATAAAAGGACATTCAAGCCCCCTTGCTCACAGTTCAGTCACGGCTAGGTGAATTAGAGGCTGAAGCACTTCCAAATGAAGCGTGATGTCCATTTAACACTGGCAATCAATACCCTTAAATTTCTCTATGATCGAGCATTATGTTCTCTGTTACGGATTCAGGAGCACATGATTCAGTGTCTGTATCAGGTCTAGTCAGGTGAGTATGTACCAGCATATGAGAATTTTCTCTCTAGCATCTGTTGCAAATCAGTGCAGGTTAGGACAGGTTTCCAGTGAAGCTGTGTGTAGAAGACCATTCAAGGACTCTGTCTCAAACTTTGTTTGCTACATCTCCTGCCTCTACTACATTTCTTGCCTGGCAACACTGTTGCTCGCCTGCTGCCTTCGCTGTCGTAGGAGACAACAGAGAACCCTGCAGTTGAACAACAGGAAGCTTTGCAGTTACACAACTGGAAAGAACTGGTGAAAGTCAAGGTTTGTAGGCCAACCAAGCTACCTTTTGAGGGGTGTCCTGACAGGGATGACTACCTGAGTGTGCATGCACATGTGCAGTGACCCAATCAAGATCACGCAACAATTGCGTGGATGGAGTAACATGCGCAGTAAGATCATGCCAACGAGATATACATGCCATTACCTTGGAGATTCACCCGGTGTCACCGGACAGTGACTATAGGACTGCCCTATAAAAGACAATCCTACGTGGAGGCCGTAGGACCCCTCCACCGAACATCCGAATACTACAGACCAATGGGACGCCGCTGGATCCCTAGTGGTGACTATCTTGTGCATTTCTATTAGGAATCTGTGCTTATTTTCTACCTGTTCTATCATTCGATCTCTCTCTTTTTTGACTTAAGGACATAATAAATTGCTGGACAACTTTTGACCTCATTTATGTCTTAATCTTGCTCGGGTGAATCACACAAACCATCCCCTCTGTAAAATGGAATGGGACACTGTGAATAATCAGTTTCACTCAGGATGCACTGCTTTTGTTAATAAGTGATTTTCACCACGACATTAGAAACCATGAATGGTGACCATAATGTCCATAACGTCTACACAGTCCTCTGCACATTAACTTTACAAATAGGTTTGAAATGACTGGAAAACTTTTGGATATTGATCAGTTGAAAACTGCTGAGTAATATCAGCAATAGTACAGGCAGAGTGGCATTATCTGCAGAAATAGTGTCTGGACCTTCGCTCTGGCTGGTCTATGGCAAACCAAACAGGCTGCTATCTACCAGTTTCCTGAAGGGTTCTAGTAACAATACCCACTTCTGTATCCACAAAGCAGAAGTCCATTCGCTAACACACCATAAAATTTGTTAATGACCTGTGACACAAGGAGCCAACAGCAGAGTAGACCAACAGAAGAAGCTGCAGGGAGTTGTACACAAGCACTAGCAAACCAGACAGTGTGAAGCTGATTTAAAACAATAAGTGGTTTAGCTATGCTGACACCTGGCTTTACCCACTCTAACCCCACCAAGTCAACTAATGGCTTTGTCCCACCATTACAGCTAGAACAGAATGACCCCTTTTGAAAATCTCGTGTCCTCTGTGTGATGTTACCTGCCACTGGAAAGATGGAGAACATCAGAGTTCTCCTATTCCTAAAGCAATCGGCTCAGATGTGTGGGACTTAAAATCCCTCACAGTTCCTCTTTCAAGTAATGCTTTGTGGAGTGCCTATGCGTGCCAGAGTGGCAGCACACCTCTGCTCACAATGTCAGTTTTACCTGTCTCCTTTTCAGTAAGCAAAGAGCAACTTCAAAAAGCCCAAATAATATATAACCCGAAGTTTAACTCTGTATTTTGGTTAAAAAAGAAAAAAAAAAAAAGAAAAATTACACTGTACAATAGAAGGCAAAAAGAATGTCTAGAACATGATTATTAGAATTATAATAATATAAACATTTTTCAGATGTTTTTAATATTCTGTAAAAAATCAGGGAACTCTATATGGATTTTTAATCTTCTAATCATTTCTACATTCCAGAAGAAGCTAATCCCTGTGACACTCCATTGAATAAGGCATTAAATTACAGACAAGCTTGTGATACTGCAGAGCAGGTAATTTAAAGCCTTTCTTTAAAAAAAATCATCCATGATGGAAGCATCTGTGATTTGGTTTACACAGGTGATACTAAAAGCAGTTTCCTGATGAACATAGCTTCTAGCATAATTATTTATTTCAAAGAAGCTGTATGTCCAAATTTTGTTTCAAAAGGGATTGGGTAAAACAGGCATTTAAACCTCTGACTCATAAAAGATAATTTTTATCTACACTGAATTGAAATGTTGAAAAAGTAAAAAAGCCATTACTCAAGCTAGAAGTGTGTTTACTGCTTTAAAGAGGCGATATATACTGGGGGAAAAGAATCCCCTTTTCAAAATGTGAAGAATGTATATATACACAACATACTTGTCTCAATAACTAATTAAGCATGTTTTTAAGTGCTTTGTTTAAAGACATGCCTGCTAGTAAAGGCAGAAGTGTCTTATTGAATTCAAGAGTGCAATGCTAAGTATATACTTCAGTGCTTTGAAGAACTGCTTTTGATTTGATGGAGAAGAATTTCAGAGGGAAAAGAAAAAGAAGGGCTCCTGGAGTTCTTAAACTGAACTGTATATGTGATTTCTGATTTATTGGAAAATGTTTCATCTGCAGCACTTAATTTCTAACAAAGGAGCTCTGTAATTACCTCTTGGAGCTTGCCAGTGTAAATACAACAGAACTCAAGAAGTTGCTTTGCAAATGAGGGTTAATGCAGCATATAGGACTGGACAGCATTAAACAAAGGTTAATCCTCAGCAGCAAAAGATATTAAATGAACTGTCTTATTGAATACCCTAACAGCAAAGAAGGTAGAAGAAAAAAGCATTGCCTCTCAGATACTTTATTATCTGCAATGTATTTGCAAATATCCAGAATTTGATGAGGTCTTTACTTTTCACCTTTAAGCACCACATTAGTAATTCATGAAGCCACTACTAAGGTTGTTGAGCACAAGCAGCAGGGAAAATTAGGCACTAATGACTTCAAGGGCAGGGTTCCCATAAAATGAGTAGATGCCTCTGAGGTCATCCATACTATCTGAACGCAAGTGATGGAAAACCATGCATCAGCTCAGCATTTTATCAGCTGCACGTTTCTAAAAATGCATCACTAGTGACAAGGGTGGTTATACAGGCAGCAGGTGAATTGCTATGAACAAAAATTCACCATTACTAAGAAGATCCTCACACATTTCCTGTCCTTAAAAACCACCAGCTTACAAGACAGTATTTCAATAAAGCCAGAGGAGCAAAATAACACACTAGTGAGTCACTGAACTGGGGAGGTGGGTCAACAAGTAAAAAACTGTGACCACTTTGGTTTTGTAACCTTTCCTGAGGACAGGAAAATTCAAGTGAGCTGCTGAATTATGTTTACATGGTCACTGGACTTTTCAGGACCACTTGTAAAGTCTGAGCACCAGTTATCTGAAGAGTTAATCTGTTACAAATCACATTACAACAAGTTAGTCAACAATGTGCCTGCTAAATTGTTGCAAGAAATCCACTAGACTTCCAAGCTATCCAAACAAGTATATGTTGGATATAGCTATTACGGTAAGTTTAGTCCTGAGAACTAACAATATAGTTTACACAATATTAAATAGTAAGTATTGAATTTAAAACATAAAATTTACAGTGTTATTTTTTAAGTGAATGATACATTAGTAAATTAAGAGAGTTGCTCTTGGCATAACAGCCAGGTCCTATGAAGATGATTCTGTACAAGTCATTTTCCATCTTACTGTGCTTTCAGTATTTCAACCCAAAAAGTATATTGGAAGAAAAATTTAGTATAAATAGCTTCAAGAAATAGGAAAGATCAATAGGTCCAGTGCTTCAGTGCTTTTGAATTATTTAAATACTGTTTGACTTGCATGATTCCAATATACAGATATGTCAGAAAATGTGCTGCTCTAGAAGATCACAGCCCCTGTTGGTGTTGAATAGCCCCATGGAGCTGTAGCAATTTACACCCATGGAGGATCTGCTCTAGACCATGAATAGAGAGGGGAGATTTGATTTTTAAAGTGGTATCTCCATGAAAATCTAGGCTTGTAGACCAGAGATGTATCTGTCTGCTTTGTTTTTTTACAATAAGCATGAAGACTAGTGGCATGTATATTCAGAGTCAATAAACTTGAGTCTTAGCATAGACGGCTGCTAAAGGCACACAAACTGATGTGGATTAGAAATAATGAAATTAGTTCATTAAAAATAAAGAATGACAATAGGGGGAAAAGTAAGTTAAACAGATGTACTGTAACACTGGAAAAGTGAGTCACAATACAAAACAGATGAAATGGCAAAAAAAAATCAAATATAGATTCGGCATAATCTGATCAAATGGTATGTATTTTATTATAGGCAAAAGAAACAAGTAGTTTCACCCTTTGCAGCACACTGAGGTTAATCATTCATTATGGGTCTGGCATAAAATGAGAAGGACAGGATAAAAGACTGCTGTCATCAGTGGCACTCCCTGAATTTAGCAAGCTAAAACTCCGGTTCAGTTGAAACAATGAAATTATCAAGGTCTGGGAAGCACAGGACTGAGAAAGTATATATGATTTATAACTGACTGAGGACTCCACTTTAGCATTTCTCTCAGAGGTCTGAGTTCACCCACCTCAGACAGGAGAAGAACTCCTTACCATCAGCAGAAACACATCTCTCCCATCTCTCCCCAGACCAGACGGGACATCAAAGGTATGAGGCAATCTCAGGGAGGAACATAGGGCTCTTTTAAGCACGGTACCACAGCTATTTCCTGCTTTACCAGGTGTACCTCAAACCTACGAAGACTTACCTGTTTTTTGCAAGACTTACTGCAGTGCTCTCCACTGCTTCAGTGCCTGGATCTTGTCTATTTACTACCATGTTGGTCCAGCTTTCTGTTCCTCCCAGAAAGCACACAAACACTGAAGATGTGACATGGAAAGAGATGATGCTGCCCAGCAGGTGGATCTTTGCCCTTAACAGGGCCCTGCACTTGAAAGAGCAATGAAAAGAAAGAAACACCCTGGCAGCCTTGCACAGCAAGTCCTCCTACCTATGACGATCAACACACACAAGTTAGGTGAGAGATGCTTGCTAACAAAATGCAGTTTCCCACACCAGGGAGTATATTGCAATAAGTAGATCTTTCTTCAAGATGCCCCTTTGTCCTGCTGGCAGTGGGAGGAGAGGTACACTAGGAAAGCAGCATCCCATGGCTTCACTTGGGCCCCACAGTGCCCCTAGAAGAACAGTTACCACTGGAGATGCTAGAATATGTTCAAGAAATGCTTTAAGATAAGCATGACCAAACTAGCCCTTTACAACCAGGACTAGACAGCCAAGTTACAACAATCAGCTCCTGCCTGAGTTGTAAACTTGTATGCTGCAGGGCCAGCACTTATCCCTGAACCTGTGGAACAACATTATAGCTAACAAAACTGGAATCAAGAGACAATCTGACATGCACAGCGATACACCTATCATAGAATTGCTAGAAAACAGCATCAAAATAAAAATTCTCTTGAGGCTGGAATTTCTCAGACTTTGATATATAAAAGCCAGCCCTTTGTTACAGGGATTTAGGAAGGTTGTATTATAATTACTAACCCCAGGATTTCTTTTTCTAAGGCAGGCAGCTCTGTGTAGCACGAACCCCATGTTGTCACTCTGCTCCCAGCCAGTCTTGCTCAGCAAGCACAGGAAGATGCCTGCTCAGTGGTCTAACTATGTTAATAGTGCCAGACTCCTGCCTTTCCATCTTCACAAAAAAAAGTGGATTTGTGACTATTTAAAACAGAAATATTGCTTTACAGCATGAGAACTCCACTTGATGTTGGGGATCTTATGCAAAAGAAAAACAATATATATTAATATAAGTAAATCTGAAAGAAAGAAACCTTTGAGAAATGCATGTAGTCAGCTGGGGAACAACTCCTGAGAAAACTGCTGTACAGTGGTTAGTGAATTACCTTTTCCAGAGTGGCAGCAGCTAAATTATCAATATCCAGCAAGCAGCTGCCTTGGTTACAGTAAACCCTAAAGGCAATACAGCCTCTTCAATGGAAGAACCAACTGCATTGCTATTTGCAGAATCAAATCACTTTATGTCAAGCCTTTGATTTCTGCATGCTTCTTTTGGACTTCGAAGGTGACATTATGCATTAAAACCTGAGTCCCACTAAGTTTTCTCTGACTTAGAAAGTGGGAAGAGTTTAAACTGTGATAGTAAAGGTTTAATAATGTGAAAATTGGTATGAAAACACCAGCCACAACTTACAGTTCTAGGTTAATCTTGGAGACACAGCAAGGTCCTGTTTCATCTTCAGCTTTTATAAATCCAGAAGAATAAAGCAGTATTCAACAGGAGAAGAAAAAACAGCAAAAAACCCACCCCAAACCCAAGAACTGGAATGTCTTTTTTGTGGCCTTATTTGTCTACAAAGCCTCATTTAATGCCTCAACCATCACACCTAAACTTTTATTATTTATAGGATTGTCTTGTTCCAATTTATCTCTTGTGTTCTATTAAAACAAATTTTAAAACCGGATCTCAAGGCTGTGGCTGACTTCTCAAACTCATTTTAAGGACACAATGTCAAGCTTACCAATGCCAGCAGAAACCTTTATAGGTCACCTGTTTTGTTGGATTTCTGGGAGAGGCTTTGAATAAGGAAGCCTGTGAAAGATAATAAGGCAGCCTTGATTATTTTTTTTCCATACCGCCTTTCTATTCTTTCTCACTTTTCAAAGATGTTTTTAAAAGTCCTTAATTTTAAAGATGGGATTTTTAGATAGATAGCAGCTAATTGTTTATAATTGATCCTCCAGTTTTCTGTGGTACTAGGATGCCTAACTGCAATACCACTTCCAGATTACAATTATTTCCCCTAGCTGAACACAGCCTACCTTTTGGGAAGTGAATCAGAGGGACTCACATTCAGACATTTGGTGGACTAAGCATCATCATATTAATGCATGCCTCAGAAGAGACCTGTGCAAAGAAACTAGGGGGTATCTGAACTCCAGTTTGCCCAGGTGATACAAAAGACAAAGGGGTCTGACCCTTTCAGAGGAAGCACTAGATGAGATACCATCTGTCAGAACAAAAGCAAAGGAGATGCTGGGTTTTACTGATTCCTCAAACCTCCGCAGATAAAGTAGAGTTTACTGAAATTCAGGGGGTGCAACAATTTTTCCCTGACGATCACAAACTACCTTGTGCAGACATCTGTCATTATTTAATATTTCTGTCTTGCATTTCTCTGTTCAAATATATTGACATTCAGTGTTTTCTTGGGGTGCAGTACAACCCACGACTCATTGATCTTCTCAGCCTTCCATCTGCAAAGTGGGTTTTGGCCCTAGGAAGGGATAGGGGAGTGAAATCATCCCATTCCAATTTCTATTTTTGCTAGGATATCCTTTGAATCTTCTAATTATTAAGACTGGAAAACCAAAAAAAAAAGCAACAGCTTGTTTCTTAATATAGATATGCAGGAGAGAATCATCTTACCCAACAGTGAATGACTAAAAGTCAGGCGTCTAGGCTAAGCTAGTTATTTTAGAGAAATCAAGCACCTCTCACAAGAAGCCCACTCTATCATATCAGAGCGAGCTTAGACGATTACTTAGACACTTGTCCGACAGATGGGCAAATTAATCCTTCCCCAGGATTCCTGCTTTGCATAGTCTAGCCTTTGCTTTTCTGCCATAGCTGATACCACAAAACAATGGTAACAATCTTCTATTTAAAATAGATGCATTTCAGATTATAAACAGAAACAGTACCTGACTGAATTTCAACAAAAGAAGCTTCCAATGCTCTTCCGCGCAGAAAATGATGCTGGTTTCCTCCAAAAGTAGAATTATGAAGAATTTTTAGTGCCAATAGTGTGACCTAATGACCTTGAGTAATCTGAAAAAATACATACGAAGACTGCATATGTGCCATAACTACATTGCTACTAATCAAAAACACCCTGAGCATTTTATAGCTTTTATATCATAGAATGGTTTGGGTTGGAAAGGACCTCAAAGATCATCTAGTTCCAACTCCCCTGCCATGGGCAGGGACACCTCCCACTAGACCAGGTTCCTCAAAGCCCTGTCTAAGCTGGCGTTAAACACCTCCAGGGAGGGGGAATCCACAACTTCCATGGGCAACCTGTGCCAGTGTCTCACCAGCCTCACGGTAAAGAATGTCTTCCTAATATCTAGTCTAAATCTCCCCTATTACAGTTTAAAGCCATTACCCCTTGTCCTATCACTACATGCTCTTGTAAAAAGTCCCTCTCCAGCTTTCTCGTAGGGCCCCTTCAGGTACTGGAAGGTGCTATAAGGTCTCCTGGAGCCTTTTCTTCTCCAGGCTGAATAAAGGCAATTCCCTCAGCCTGTCTTCATAGCAGAGGTGCTCCAGCCCTCTGATCATCTTTGTGGCTCTCCTCTGGACCTGTTCCAACAGCTTGACATCCTTCTTGTGTTGGGGACCCCAGAACTGGGCACCGTGCTCAAGATGAGGTCTCATGAGAGCAGAGTAGAGGGGAAGAATCACTCCCTTCAACCTGCTGGCCACGCTTCTTTTGATGCAGCCCAGGACATGGTTGGCCTTCTGGGTTGCAAGCACACATTTCTGGCTCATGTTGAGTTTTTCATCAACAGACACCCCCAAGTCCTTCTCCTCAGAGCTGCTCTCTATCCATTCTCCACTCAGCCTGTACATGTGCTTCAGATTGCCCTGACTCAGGTGAAGTACCTTGCACACTTGGCCTTGTTAAACTTCATGAGGTTGGCATGGTGTGGGAATATAACAGAATATTGGCGAGGAAGATTATAAACACACCCAAGTGACTGCACCGGGAGTGTCAAAAACACATATATCACACAATTAATGGTTGCTTAGTCTTGTGCCTGACAAGTAGAACGAACATCTGTATTTAGATAATATAGGCCTGTGATAGACTGAGAGGCACCCTTTTCAAAAATGTGCTTGAGATTCCTGTCATGCTGTGGGAAACACCAAAGCACAGTGAAAAACTACTGCTTGTGAAAAATCCGTGATATACAGGTGAAAGCAGCAGGTTTGGGATCTCTCGCTCTGAGTCTAGCAAAGACCAAGCTCCACAGTCCTGTGTTCCCGCCTATGTGCCTCTGCCCCGGGTGTTGCTGCGGAAATCTCCCGGTTCGCAAGGTAACAAGAATAAATTTGCTCTTTGCATTTTTATCTGTGGTTTCGTGGCTGTTCCTGCTACCTGCCTGTGTCGGCTCACACATTTGGGCCCACCTCTCCAGCCTGTCAAAGTCCCTCTGGATGGCATCCCTTCCCTCCAGTGTGTCAACCACACCACACAGCTTGGTGTCATCCATGAACTTGCTGAGGGTGCACTCCATCCCACTGTCCATGTCACCAAAAAAGATGTTAACAGTTGCTGAAGTGAGAGACAGAACCATGTCAGTCTATTATATCAGCTATCTGCAGGACTGAGCACAGCAGTAAACACAAGTTATAACAAGTGACCAGAAGAAGCATCTTTGTAGCTGGTCTTATGTGCCTAATCCTTTTCCACAGCATCAGAGTGAAAGTGGTTCAAAACATGCTTAGACTTGGTAACAGAAGACTTATGAATTAGTCTGAATGAGCCCCTCACAGACATAAAACACAGAACTGATCATAAGAACAAGTGAATTTGTGTTTGATACCACAGTCTTTCTCACACCCTGGATTTTCTTGCTTTCTCAGAGATTAGCTTACACCCAGTGCTTCAGACTATCTGAAGCCATTCGTTCTTTCCTCTCCAGAAACCAAGTGGTAACTTTCCAGCATGACTGCTGTAGATTTAGCAATACATGGAGGTAGTGACAGTGACCTCCACAGTGGTCCAGCTTTCCTGCACAAAGGCATTAAGACATGCACTAATAGAAAACCTGAAACACAGAACTCCCTGTTAAAAAAGCTAGCAGATGGCAATTCAGAGGAGGGATTGCTGGAGAAAGAGAAACAATGAGAAGTAAATCATAAAAAAAGGTTGACACAAGAGCTCAATTCATGACCTTTATAAAGCCCTCTGTGCACACAAAGCCCAGCTGTACTTTTTGGTTTAGACTGAACAGGATTTCTTTACGCCTTTCAACTCCGCAGGTGCAGACGAGTAGACAGAAGGCCAGGGACAACAGCAGTACTCATGGAGTAATGAGAGACTGGTTAAGGCCTCTGCCTATTGATTTGGTTTAGACTTCACTGGAGATTTGGGCCTCACATGGTGGTGCTCCCAGCTGTGTGTGTGTGTGAGCCCCATTATGTAGGGATGGAAGTAAAAAGCTGGGTATTTCCCACAGGTTGAAGACACATAGGCTGTGTGCTAGCCCAGTTCCCCCTGTTAGCTGCAGCAGCTGACAAGTCTGGATGGCTGCCTGCCACCTGTGTGCCACAGACCCTGGGCCAGCTCAGACATTGGTCCTAGACATGTCTCCTTTCCCTTGTAGTTCCCTCAGTCCTCATTCACTGCAGAAGTCTTTTGTGATGGACAGAGAGGTTCACCCTGGCTCCCTTAAGTTCATCATCAGATGAGCATGAGGGAAGCAATTCTTCCCTCCCTTGTTCAGATGGAAGAGATGCATGGTCTAAGCTGCCTCTGTTCCTGGTTTGACTGCATGCACAGAGAGCTAAATGGAGCATACTGTGTGTTACACTGGACTTGGCTGATGGGTACAGCACCACATTCAGTCTCAGCTCAAGCTAGCACATAGGGAGCAGAGGCTAGCAAGCAGCCTTCCACAGTGACTTTGGGGTGACCAGGGTGATGTGAGGACTGCCAGCCAATCATCCACCTGGCAAGTGGAGACTGAACAGAGGGCCTCAAAAAAAAAAAAAAAAAAAAAAAAGAGGCACTTGAGGCACTTGGAGGGCCAGGCATTTGCTATTGACTGAATATTCAGCAATGACTGAATTAATTTAGCCATCTAGCCTGGGGCTGAGTGGATTCTTAGTGAGCTGTACAGCTTGGGTTGTTTAGGTTTCCCCTCCCAGAAGCTACTGCTTTTCATTCAATAATGTTTGTTGAACCTGACAACATTTACTGAAGGAAAAGTAAAACCACAAGATATTTCATCATGTAAAAAAAAATCGTATTCTATTAACAACAGAAAAATGCATCATGAATTTGAAATGACCTTTTAACTGTAAAGTGGTTCTATTCTATATGTGTATTTAGAGAGAGTGAAGAATACGAGTTAAATCCAGAAGGGGACATCAACAATCACATCCACAGCAGGACTGTCACCTCTGAGGGGAGACTCGGGAAACCGTCTGCTAAGATGGTATCAGTAGCTAACTGTATACACTGTCAAAATTTGTGAGCATATTCTGACAAAGCTTCAACTTTGTCTTCCACAAGTTACATGCCTCTAAAGCCCATTCCTCAGGTGCATGAAAGATCAGAGGACTCTACAAATGGCTGCTCTTATACAAGATTTTTCTTAAGTATAGGTCATGCCACAAAACATCTCCGCATTCACTGCAACTTTTCTTACACCTCTGACCATGTACACAGATGCAAAGAAACCCCTGGTATTTCACTCCAAAAGCAGAACTCGTGAAGAGCAGCAAACTGACATTGCTGGTTTCAGTGCTTCGAGTTTGGGGTTTTTTTGTTGGTTTGTTGGGTTGGGTTTTTTTGTAGGTGTGTGGGGTTTTTTTGTGGGTTTGTTTGCTTGTTCTTGTTTGGTTTTTGTTGTTTTTTTTTTTTCCTGGCTGCTTGGGGAAAACACTTGAAAGTATCTTGCTCCTATTCAGTAAGGAGGCAGCAGTAACCTAACAGAAAAACATATTCTTCCAGCCAGTTGGGAATCCTATATTAAGAGGAAAATCCCTCAAAGATTAAAACACTAGAACTGACAGACTTACTCAAAAAGACTGCAGTAAAACATCACAGGAACCATAGCCAGCTTAAAGGACTGTATGTGCCACCAGAATCCAGTGCACCCTAGCTGCATTACACCTCCCACACACTCTCACAAGCTTTCTTCTTACAGTGGAGAATAACAATTCTTGGCTTGTCGTCTGAACACAACCTGCAGCCCAATGCATTGCTAACACCTTCCTAGCAGCAGAGCTGCATCAAGCCATCGTCTGTGCTGTACTTTGGTGCTGAAGCCCTAGCTATTTTCATATGTTATAAAAAGTAACAAAAGGGAATTCTTGGGCAAAATATCTTAAGCCAAAACAAACTTCAGCCAGACTACTGTTTCTTCTTTACCTATTGCAGCAAATACTAGATGAGATATGATATACCCTTTACAGGCAGCCCTGTGAAAGCTTCAAGTGCTATGCACTGTAAAGTCCACTGCTGAGATTGTGATCAAAACCCCTAATATGGGACAAATGTCAAAGTGAGGAAAGAGTTAGGAAATGTTAATAGCATGCCTTTAATCACATGCTGGCTCTTCATCACAAGGCAAGCGGCTTGCTAGAGCTTCAGTTGTACTACAATAACAGTTTGCCGAAATGAATGTACCAGCATTGTTAATGCTGAGCTACTATTATGTTCTTAAGTGTGCATGACTTACTTTTAACAGAGAAGTTCAGTTCACATTTGTTACACAGACAATAGCAGCACTTTAGAAGATGGTATAAAACTTCCAAATCTCCAGAGACATGTTCAATGTGACAGTAATTCCCAGGTTGTTCAAAAGCTCCCTTTCAACAGAAAGTAGTCTCTTGCACTAATGCAAGCACCTCCATCCCACCCCCCCACTTTTTTTAAAAACAGTTGTTCCATTCATAAACTGGAAGTTGAAGCAATAGCAAAAATTTTGCAACCATTCCTAAAAATATACAAAGAAAATCTAAAACCATCTCAAAGTTAATCCACTTAAGCTGCAAACGTATCTAGAGGGTATGAATTTCACTAGGCAGTAAACAAAAATAGCATCATCTGTTGATGTGCAACAGCCCATTGTTTACTCAAGGCAGACAGAGGGAGCTGTTGCTATTCAAACGAGAGATACTCTCGGACAGACACCATGGTATACAAGCAAGTAGTTTGAAAGATGACTGGCAGTGAAAACCTAATTTACTAAGGTCAAAGAGAAAATGCATCTGTAATTCCCTTAATTTGCTTGTATAGTTTTCGTCATCTCTTGCAAGAAAACACCAACAACAATGCAGAAGTGTCACATAACATTAAAAACAAGTTTTTCAAGCCTGTCTCGATTATAATCCATTGTCAAAGCCAAGTCAATTTGAAAGCAGTTATCCCCAGATGTGCTTTATACCAGTGTAAAAGACATGGACCAACAGAGTGGGCTGCAGATGGAAGGAGCTGAGGGACATATCCCACACTGCCTCAGGGCACCACGGACCCAGGTTCAAATTGACTGCTGCAAGCTTGCAGCATGACCCTGGCCAAGTCACTTAGCTCTGGTCACCCTCCCTGCAATAGCCTCTTGCTTCCCAGCACTGCTGGTAGCAGTTCTAGGTAGGACCCTGCACCAGTTTTCCATGCCCAGGCTATTTTCTCAGTGACCCATCTAAAGGCTGGCACCTAAGTTGTTGAGGAACAACAAGTTCTCCTCAAAGCCTAGGAATGGGCAACTAGGATGGCCTGTTCTGGCTCAGACTGAAGTCTAACTGATGCCTTCTATCTAGCAATTATTCAGAGCAAGTGTCAATACAGATCTTGATCCAAATATGTCCTTCTACTTTGACAGGTGAGAGATGAGTGTTCCCAAGAAAGATTTTATCTAGAGCACAAACTGTATTAATGGATATTCAACATGTTCATTAACTTGACTAAACCTTTCTGAAGTTTTATTAATACCCTCCATAGCATTCTCTGGCAGTGAGGTCCACAGGTTAGTTAAGCACTGTAAGGAAAATACAGTTCTAAACTCCCCACTCAACAACTTTATTTGCTGCCTTATTTTCTTCTTGTGAGAAGTTTCTCATCAGCTCTTACACTCCACCCCACAAAGAGAAACAAAACCAGTGTCCAATTATCAGCTATGGCACTAAACACTAGCCATCACTGCTGTCCTCCCAGGAGTTCACCACAGAATGGAGGAGAGTCAACACCTCAGAGATGCAGCCAGCAGACTCCAATTGAAGTCACTAAATCCCACAATTGCTCAGAGTATTTGGTCAGCAATAGGTCAGGTGCACAACTCTGTTTCCTTTGCACTTCACTTTTGCTTTGTAGCAGCTTCATTCAGTACATTCACAGATTTCCCCACATGGTGCAGCAAAGTCCTTGGCCTCAGAAACTGTGACAAGACTACCAATAATTAGCTTAAACTGGGTATCTTAAGACCTTTCATTAGCAGGATCCATAGAAAATAATCTGCAATCCTCTTAAAGCAGGGATCTCAACTCTATAAAGAAAATTTCAGGAACACAGAAAACGTGTCAAAATATTATGCTGCTATATTGCTTTTGCTCATATTGGCAAAAGCATCATGCTGCATGAAGTGACATTTAGTTCAATATTCATTGCAAAAAAAAAGAAAAACTCTTCACATAAATTAATGGCATTTTAGCTAGGGCTGAAATGCACAGTAAAACAAGAAAGCACAGGAAGACAGCCTGACTTTCTGATCCATTGTAAGCACCATACCCTTGCTAGGCTTCACTGTTACAAGCAGCAAAGCAACAGAGGACAATAAGATGGCAGAGATGGTTTACCATGTTTAGAAGACATCCTTTGGAAGATTACCAGAGAGTTATTCATTTCTTTTTTTGTCATATCTCAGCTTTAACAGAGATGGCACCCGTGTAATCAAACAGGGAACTCAATTGCATACTCCAATGGAATTTAATGACTGATATCTACTCAATATTAGAGCACAGGCTTCTTATCCTTACTTCAAGCTGAACTCCTTCAGGTGGGATTCCCCAGAGTACTCAGTATACCCCACCTTGTTGCAGCCAGTGGCATAAAACCTCCCGAGCTAAATAAGAACAGAGTTTAGAAATGCAACATCCTAGTTGCCCTTTCTCCTGCCTTTGTCTCCCTACTGCCACAGACAATTGATGCCAGGCAAGTTGTTAGCTCCATCTCATGTAGGTACATGGAAGACACACACCTCAGTATTCTTGTGAGCAAAACCTGAAGTTATCCACTCCACAAAGGGGATACAATTTCAGAATATAGTCCAAAACTGTACTTTCTATCTTGTTTAATACTTTGATTTATATCCTCATTAGCATGGGTAAATAGCTTCTATTAAATCTATTAAAGATAATTTTTGCAATAATATCAAAGGATGTGAGTAGGTGTAATGATAGTGCTAATGATAAAAATTAATAACACTTCATTATTTTTAATCATATGTACAGTTGAAATGAATAATCAGGAAAATAAACAAGATATTTTATACAAGCCTAAAACTAAGGGGATGTAAAAACATTATAAATTACACTCTAAATTATCAGTTGTCCACTCAAAGTTTAACATTGCACTTTTGCAAATAGAAAAGTATTCTGCAGGTAGGCCAGACAACCAGGAATCACTGAGCAGTGTAACATCAAGTAAATGCCTCAGATGGTCTTAAAAAGTGATGTTATAAATTTCCATCAGCTGCTAAGAAAACACTCCAAACCCAAGAACCTTCATGGCCATGGTGCAGCCCTCTGCTTTGTTCTACAGGGTAATCCTTTACAAGGCAACAGCTTACAGCAGCAGCTGAATCTAGCACTGAAGCTATTGATTTCAGTCATGTTCTTTCAAGCAAGTGCATGTAAGGATAGGAGAAGTCTCCGAGGGGAGAATAATCAATAGTAAAATGTTGATTCTTCCAGAGTAGAAGTACAATTAAAGGAAAATGGTTGTTGTGGCTTAACCCAAACCAGCAGTTCAGCACCACATAGTTGCTTGCTCAGAATTGGAAGGATAAAAGTGAGAAAACTCATGGGTTGAGAGAAAGACAGTTTAATAGGTAAAGCAAAGCAAGGCATTCACTGCTTCCCATTGGCAGCCAGGTGTCCAGCCATCTCCAGGAAAGCAGGGCTCCATCACATGTAACGGTTAACTTGGGAAGACAAATGCTGAATGATCCCCTTCTTCCCCCATATTTAATTGCTGACCATGACAGTCTCACCTCTATGCCTGGCAAGATCATGGAGCAGATCCTCCTGAAGGCCTTGCTGAGGCACACGGAAAAGGCAGAGGTGGTTGGTGGCAACCAACACTGGGAGCTGAGTCTGTTTAGCTTGGAGAAGAGGAGGCTGAGGGGGGATCTCATCGATGCTTACAAATATCTAAAGGCCAGGTGTCCGGAAGATGGGGCCAGACTCTTCTTGGTGGTGTCCAGTGACAGGACAAGGGGCAATGGCCACAAACTGGAACACAGGAGGTTTAATCTAACCTAAGAAAACACTTCTTTACTGTGAGGGTGACTGAGCACTGGCACAGGCTCCCCAGAGAGGTTGTGGAGTCTCTGTCTCTGGAGACATTTAAAACCCGTCTGGATGTGTTCCTGTGTGATCTACTCTAGGATCCTGCTCTAGCAGAGGGGTTGGACTAGATGATCTTTGGAGGTCCCTTCCAACCCCTACCACTCTGTGACTCTGTGCAACATGGCTTCACAAATGGAAAACCATGCCTGAGAAATTTGGTGGCCTTCTATGATGGAGCTATAGCATCAGTGGATAAGGGAAGAACAACAGACATCATGTACCTGGACTTGTGCAAAGTATTTGACACTATCCCACATGACATTCTGGCCTCAAACTTGAAAATACATGGATTCAATGGATGGACCACTCAGTGGCTAAGGAACTGGCTGGATGGTCGCACTCAGAGAGCTGCGGTCAATGTCTTGACGTCGAAATGGAAACCAATGAATGGCATTCCCCAGAGTTTTGTACTGGGATTGCTGGTGTTTAACATTTGTCGGTGACATGGACAGTAGGATTAAGTGCACCCTCATCACTTTTTCTGATGATAACAAGCTGTGTGGTGTGGTCAATATGCCTGACAGGAGGGATGCTACCAGACAGACCTTGACAGGCTGGAGACGTGGGCCCATAGCAACCTCATGAAGTTCAACAAGGCCAAGTGCAAGGTCCTGCACCTGGGTCAAGGCAGTACCAAGCATAAGTACAGGTTGGGCAGAGAATTAATAGAGAGCAGCTCTGAGAAGAAGGACTTGGGGATGCTAGTTAATGAGAAGCTTGACATGAGCTGTCAGTGTGCACTTGCAGCCCAGAAAGTCAACCGTATCCCGGGCTGCATCAAAGGAAGTGTGGCTAGCAGTTCAAGGGAGGCGATTTTCCCCCTCTACTCTGCTCTCCTGAGACCCCACCTGGAGTACTGCATTCAGCTCTGGAGCCCCCAACATAAGAAGGACATTGAGCTGTTGGAGTGAGTCCAGAGGAGAACCACAAAGATGATCAGAGGGCTGGAGCACGTTTCCTGTGAAGACAGGCTGAGGAAGTTGGGGTTGTTGAGCCTGGAGAAGGCTCCCTGATGGCAGCCTTCTAGTACCTGAAGGGGCCTACAAGAAAGCTGGAGAGGTACTTTTTACAAAGGTATATAGTGATAGGACAAGGGGTAATGGCTTTAAAATGCAAGAGGGTAGATTTAGATTACACAGTAGGAAGAAATTCTTTGCCATGAATGTGGTAAGGTACTGGAACAGGCTTCTCAGGAAAGCTGTGGATGTCCCCTCCCTGGAAGTGTTCAAGGCCAGTCTGGATGAGGCCTTGAGCAACCTGGTCTAGAGGGGGGTGTCCCTGCCTTGGCAACAGGGGTGTTGGAACTAGATGATCTTTAAGGTCCCTTCCAACCCAAACCATTCTATGATTTTATGAGGTCATATGGTATGGGACATCCCTTCGGTCAGTTGGGATCAGCTGTCCCAGCTGTGTCCCCTCACAATGTCTTGTGCATCCACATCCCACTTGCTTTTGGGGTGGTATAAGAAGCAGAAAAGGCCTTGATGCTGTGTAAGCACTACTCAGTAGTAGCTAAAACATCCCTATGTTGTCAACACTGTTTTCAGCAGAAATCCAATATATAGCCCCATACAAGTTACTATGAAGAAAATTAACTCTATCCTAGCCAAACCCAGTAAAATAGTAGAGGATAATCACACCTGTCTATAACTGAGGCTTAACTACTGCATTTCATGTTTCCTGAAGTTGATGCTATGATTATGAGTCATGGGTTAAAACCTTTCCTGTGAAGGGAAAAAGATGGTAAAAGTCTATGCCTAAATGTAGCAACTGCAACATTGAAGTATAAACTTTATCTCTTTGTTATAGGCAAGAGATGGAACCAAGAAATAACAGTTTGGTGAACAGCTGTTGAAGAATAATAGCTAATAAACTGAATAAAAGAAGAAAAAAATTCTACTGACTAGGCAGTTAACATCCAATGGAGGTAGATGTTCTAGCCTGGGTAACCAAGATAATCATTAATACCTGTTCTGTTATTTCTAAATGTCTTCCATAAGAATTATAGAAGAGCAAGCAGTTCATTCCATCCCATAGATATTGATAAGTACTTGCTGCCTAATTTGCTTTAATTATTTTCCATTATCACATATTTGTATGAGGAGAAAAAGATGCAACACTTAGCTCATGGCCATGACTGAAGTTACAGGAATGAAGAAAATAAGGAACACAAGTGGCACAAATCCAAGGGTGTCTCAGAGTCCAAGCAAGAGGAACTCTGTTTCCCTCCAACTGTTAAATATGATCAGAATGACCTGATCATGAATATATGTATGTACAAATTGTGAAGTGTGTATATGTCTGTGTAGATATAATTATATGTATTTGCAAATTATATTTGAGTTGGAAGAAACAAATGATTCAATTAAGTCCAAATGTTTCCCACATGCAATCTGGTAAAGTATAATTCGTTATCATTAAGCTATCTTCACAACTTCAGAAGTGAGAACTATACTTTCATGTCTTTCAGAAAACCATTACAGAAATTAATAGGTAAAATGAAGTAGGTAAAAATAGGTGAAAAGTAGTACCTGGAAAATACAAAAGCTTCATCAATTAGAGATGCTGAAAAACTAAATCTGTAGTATGTAGGCATGTAACTTTATGGGAAAGTGTTACCAAATAACTGACCAAGTAATTGTAAAAACACAAAGTTATTATATTCCTTTTTTGAATGCTAGATGCTGTTTTCCCATTAAAATCCTGTGAGCAAGACAGTAAAATGCGGGAAGTCATGGCAAGCAATCACATAGAGACTTAATAAATCTCGTGAAAGGCAGTTTAATGGCGTTACAACCCGGTTTATATAGACAGAGCACTAAGTCACAAGACTCTTCACGAGACTCTTCTAGCTACTAATTGGTTAACAGCACTATCGTGGCATAAATTGATTTGTGACTTTAAAGCATGCATTCACACCGTCACACCTTTCCCAGCTTCCCATCCTGCTTCAGCATCCGGGTCAGGCTCGAAGGTTGGATTGCTCACATGACCATTGCTTGCTAAAAACCCCCCAACAAATCCCCCTTCTTAATTTTGAGCAATCCAAACCCAATGATGGGAACAACGAGGAAATGATGATGGTGAGGTTCTTCATAATCTTTCTTAACTGCTATAGTTGCTTATGAATAGAGAAAGAGTGATTAAACAAATTCATACAACTTATTTCATCTAAATCTTATAACCTTAACCTAGGCTAATAACAGAGAAATTTTTAACAGCAATTCTTATTATACCACACAGCATGCATAACATTATCTAAATATTCAGTTAATTCTAACTATCCCTTTTTAAACAGGTTTTCTATCCCTACGCGCGGCCACGCATTATCTAATTTGATAAAAGTCTCTAGCACGAGGCAAACATGCAAGTCAGTTCAGCTCTCGCTGTTTCTTGAGTTCTTCTCACGCAGCGTCCAATTGGTCACTCTTATCTGTCCGCTCCTGCAAGCTGTCACTGTTCTTTCTCATTTTTTCTTCCTCTGAAGTAACTTCTAGAATGCGGCTATGTGCCTAGGCCAACTTCTCGTATGGCTGGTTCACTATATGGTTATTCTCTTTTAAAATACATTCCTACAATTCCCCCTTTTTCTTCTTGAGCCAGCCATACGGTCTTCATGGTGTATGTAATCATACTTGTTACCTTTTCGAAAACATAAAGTACAATCATTAATACAATAGCGAACCAATAATAGGTGGAATTCAATGATAGGTGGAATTAACAAAGAAACAGTCTCTCACAGAAGGAATGGGAGACAACCAAGTCAATAGGCTGATTATATAGAAGTAGTTACATATGGTTTTCCCATGAAGCCCCCGTTTGCAAATGCTAAACCTGAGCGGGGCCTAGTTGCATGGAGGGTCAGGAGGTCCTTCCCCAACAGGAAATTTCTGCAAGGTGCGTCCACCTCACAGACAGACACTGCACCCTTCCGCAAGTGGCCCCAGCCCCTGTCCCCAAAACAGGACACCTGGCACTCATTTACCCAATGTGGGGCACCTGGGGCTTGTTTACCCAAGGGCTCCCCGCACAAGGCCGGCCGCACCTTGAAGGAAAGCCAAAAGGCAAACTTGTCCCCTCGTCCTTAAAGGACCATGGGAACCACCCATATGACAACCTAGGACATCTGCGGATCTGGCTCTGACATCAATGGTGTTAAAATAGCCTCTTATTATTACTTGACTTCTTATCTGGGGTGGGATCATTACCTAATAACTATCATTCAGTAACAAATTCAATATAAACTTATTTTATCTAAACCTCTTAGCCTATTTTAACAGATTCTAAGACTCTAATTAAACATGTTCAAAAAAGAAAGTCGCCAGACGCGGCCATTGATAAACAAAAAGATTATTTCCCAATTCGATTTGCCCACGTCACCTACGTGTTCTGTCTGAGATTAATAGCGTGGGGCTTCTAACAATTTATTTTGATGATACAGCCTTTACAGATGAGTCTTGGCACTGCGGCTCCTTCCATGGTTTTACCCATCTAGAGGGAATCCAACGGAGACCTTCACCTGTGAGCAAACACATATATCCTCTTCCAGTTAGTTTCACTTCAGCTGGTCCTTCCCAAAGTCCTGTGTTGAGATTTTTATACTGCACCAGAATTTTCTGTTGTTCATCTAACCCGGTTTTTAAAACTGCACTATGAATTACCATAGGTGGATCTTTTCTTTCTCCTGTGAGACGCAGGTAATTTAGCACATACACAGCTTTAGCTAATCTTTCTGCTGGGGTACTGGGCTCTCCCCCTTTTTGTTTTTGAAGCAAATCTTTCAGAGTTTGATGGGCTCGTTCAACCATCGCTTGACCTGTGGGGGAGTGAGGAATACCAGTGGTGTGCTGAATACCCCAAGCGAGACAAAATTGTTGAAATCTACGAGAGGTATATGCAGGGCCATTGTCAATCTTGAGGGATAATGGGACTCCTAAAACTGCAAAACTGGAATATAGATGTTTTTCAACATGCTTAGCAGTCTCTCCAGTTTGAGCTGTTGCCCATACAGCCATAGAAAATGTATCAATTACAACATGGACATATTTCAATCTGCCAAACTCTACAATGTGTGTCACATCCATTTGCCACAATTGCAAGGGCCGTAGTCCTTTAGGGTTGACCCCGAGGCCAACTCCAAACCCTATTTTTGACAAGCTGGACAGGACTTCACGATCCCTTGTGCATCTGTCAAGGGCAAATGAAATTGTCGTGCTAACATTTTTGCTGATTGGTGGAAAAATGCATGGGAATTTTTTGCTTGCTCAAAAATATTTACAGGTGGACCAGTCCAAGCTGGAGCTACCAATTGATCAGCCTTGTTGTTTCCAATGGCCAATCCTTCAGTCATTAAGTGACTGTGAATATGGGTGATGAAATATGATTGACGTCTGTCATTTAAGGTCAATAATAATTCTCGCAACAGCTCAGCAAGCAGCTTATTCGAGACCTCACAAAGCATAGCCCTTTCGATGCACCACACTACTGCAACCACATAGAGAGAGTCTGATACAATATTCAGTGGTTGATCACTCCAATGTTGAAATGCCCATATTACAGCTCGGAGCTCTAATGTCTACAAGGAGTCTATAATCCCTCCCTGGATGATGTGACTATCCCATTGACCAGGCTCCTTTTCCCAGGTGACTCCTGCCTTTTTAGTTTTCTTTCCTGCATCAGTGAAAACAGTGATACCGTTTACCGGTGTTTCAGACCGATATGGCTGTTCCTCAAAGGTCTGGTTTTGCAGCATAGGGATCATGCGGTGAGCAGGATAAACATTTGTGAGGAGACCCGTGAAATCTGCGCAGGCAATTTGCAAAGGAAGAGAATTTCTAATGAGCCATTCTAAATATTCCTGAACCAACGGCACAATAATTGATTGTGGATCCGTTCCTGCTATTTCCTGAATTCTAGATCGTCCTTTCATAATTAATTGCGCAAGTAGTTCAATTCGGGTCACAACGGTTTTTCTCTGCCTCATTGGAGAAAATATCCACTCTAAAATGCATAAAGGATTTGGCCCTTCCTGCACCCATTGGATGATGAGGGCAAGTGGCCAATCTCTACCTTGTTGTGAATTGACAATCATAAGGATAATAGGATACTGAGGATTAAACCGAGCTGCATGACATTGGGATATTTTTTCACTGATTGTGCTCAATGCACACTGTTGTTCAGGACCAAGCTCACGTTTCTTGTTAGCTTGAGTAGAGGTGCCTAACAACTGAATTAAAGGTTTTAAATCATCATTTGTTATGCCACAGATACCTCTTACCCACTGAATATCGCCAGCCAGCTTCTGGATATCATTGAGCGTTTTGATGTCTGATTTGATTTCTAGTTTTTGTGGTCTGACACTACTTCCTGTGATGATCCAGCCCAAATATTTCCAAGGTGATTGCTGTTGAATTTTTTTTTTTTCAGGGGCAATTTTTAACCCCCTCTTCTCCAATTCTCTGGTCATCGCTGTTAAAATGGTTTCTTTTTGCAAATGTTTCCCAGCAATTAATATATCATCCATGTAGTGATAAATAATCAATTGCGGATATTTCTTTCGAATTGGTCCTAAGGCCCAGGCAACAAATGCCTGGCACATGATAGGTGAATTTTTCATGCCTTGAGGCAAGACCAGCCAATGATATCTTTCTGCCGGTTCGGCCTTGTTAACAGAGGGAACCGAAAAGGCAAACTTTTCTACATCATCTTTACACAGTGGAATTGTGAAATAAAAAAAAAAAAAAACAAAAACAATCTTTCAAGTCAATAATCAGTAAATCCCAATCCTCCGGTAGCATAACAGGTGATGGCAAACCCGGCTGCAAGGATCCCATATTTTCCATAACTACATTAACTGCCCGTAAATCATGCAGCAATCTCCATTTCCCACCTTTTTTTGGGAATAGTAAAAATCGGTGTGTTCCAGGGGCTGTTTGAAGGAACAATATGTCCTGCTTTTAACTGCTCCTCTACTAGTTCTCTGACTTTTAGCAGCCTTTCGTGTGTAAGCGGCCACTGATCTATCCATACTGGTTCTTCTGTTTTCCATTTCAATTTCAGGATTGGCTGCTCAGCAGCGGCCGCCACTAAAAAGGCTGAGTTACAATTTGAGCTCCCATTTGACTTAGTAAGTCTCTGCCAATTAGTGTAATAGGCACATTCATGATGTAGGGTCTGGTAGTAACTATTACACCGTCAGGAAACTGAAATGCAATCACCTCTTTGCTAATTTGGGTTGACTGTGTTCTGCCAATTCCATAAATACTGGATGGAGCAAAAACTGTAGGCCATGTATCAGGCCACTGTAATGTTGAGATGATTGTCACATCAGCCCCTGTGTCGATGAGCATTTTTGCCTGTTTTTTCTGGCCATTTTTTGCTATCATGATTATCACACATTCAGGTTTTGCTTTTGCTATGTCTAAAGACAAGTATACTTGCGGCGATCCTGTTGAGCCGAATCCCCCATCTCCTCGTTCTGCTATACCCGGTCGAGGAACACAAGATTTAAAAGGAAACAGTTGAGCTATGCGGCTACCTTTTGGAATGAAAACAGGTGGTGTTAATGAGTAAACCATTATTTTTACAGTCCCTACAAAGTCAGCATCAATTACTCAAGGCAAAACAAAAATACCCCGTCTAGAGGTTGAAGATCTTCCTAACAATAAGGCACTAAGACCATGACCTAATGGACCTTGAATATTGCTATCTATTAGATGCACTCCGGTGTCTTGTAGAGTGACGTCTACAGCTGATTCCACGTCCACTCCGGCACTTCCTGCCGTGGCGGAGGGAATGGTGTCGAGGCATCCCTTGCTGTTGGGATGCTGCCCAAGCCCCCTGAATTTGTGTCGTCGCGCAAGAGGGCGAGGCGCTCTTGTTCCAGTTTCCCTTACGTTTAGTATTGCATTTTGATGTGTCATGAGTATTCTTTTGACAATGAACACACCATTTTGATTGTTTTGAAGCTTTACATTGACTTTTCCAGTGACCTAGTTTGCCGCAATTAAAACACCTCTTTTCTTTATTTTCTTTGCCCCTTTTTTGTTTTAACAAGGGTGCAATGGCTCCTTTCATGGCAGCAGCAACATAGGTCGCATTGTTCATCTGTGTGGTGCGTTCAGCCAATTCAATCATATCAGCTACCTCTGAATTTTTAGGTAGTGTCCCTAAGACTCGTTTGGTTTTTTCATTGGCATTATCAAAGGCCAGCATTTTGAACATTTGCTGTTTCATGGCCTCATTCAGATCAGGGTGACTCTCAATGGCAGAATATAATTTGTCTACAAACTCTGTGTAGCTATCATTTAGCCCTTGCTTGACATGCGTGAACCCATAGGGCTTCCCTGGCTCATGCACTGAAAAAATGGCCTGCAGTGCTAGTTGTTGAGATAACTGCAGAACTTGTGTTGAAAACTGAGATTGCATTTGTACAGAGGCAAAAGGGCCCATACCCAATAGCATTTGGGCCTGAATTCCATATAATGGGTCAGTTTGTTGGCGTGGTTTAGCTTGCTCCGCATCACACAATCTCTGCCAAGTTCTTTGGAACATGAGCTGTTGTGATGGAGTAAACAAAACATTTGCAACCTGTGTACTATCAGCTGGAATCAACAAATCAGAAGTGAAAATATAGCGAATTATTTGTTGAGTGAGTTGTGACTGCAACCCATACTGCGCAATGGCAGACCGAGCTTGCTCTAGCATTTTCCAATCAAAAGACTCCCACTTTTGACCTGTTGGGGATAAAATAACAGGGAAAGCCTGTGGAAGAAAAGACCCCTCAACAATTGCATCTTTGATGATTCCTCTCCAGCGCTGAGTGGATTCCTGAGGATCTTTGGCTCCGTCGAAAAGATGCTCTGGAGGCGGCAGCGGCGGGGCAGGCGGTTGCAGAGCTGAGGCTTGTGGAGAAACGCCTTCTGGCGTGAAGGGGTTAAAAGTTTTAGATCTGTCCAGTGAAGCAGCAACCGCTGTTCTTTCAACTAGGGTGTGATGCTGTAATTCCAGCTCGCTGAGGCGTGCCATCACATCTCTCATGCATTCGTCCACTGATGGGGAGGGCCGGTCGGGGCTGTCCTCGGGGCTGGTATCGTCACCCGAGGGCGGGGATGACAGGGCCGGTGAAAAAGGGAGCGGTGGATAAGTACCCGCCCCTGATCTGCATAATGGACCACCCACTGCTGTTTTTCCCTCTGTTGTTACTTCCGCATTCGCCTCAGTCTGTTTCAGGCTCAGAGGCGAGGCGCTGCCTGGCAGAGCTCCGCCAGGTGAAGCAGGGGGCGGCGCAAGCGGCGCAGGCGGCGCCGGCGCAGACGGCGCAGACGGCAGCGGCGCAGGCCGGGGTGGGGGCGGCGGCGGGGCAGAAGTGGAACGCCCAACTCGGGAGGTGGAGTCCCGAGGACCTGGAATCGCGAAATTCTGCGCGAAGGGATTAAAAGGAGACGAAACCGCCATGGGTGCAGGGTCGGCCCCCCCCTTTTTCTCCTCCCCGGGAGTCAAAGCCGCATGTGCAGCAGCAGCAGCAGCCCGTTCCCCTTTCATTGTACTCAAAGTCTCTCTTATTTGTTTCCACAGCGCTGAACGTTTATAGGCTTCTTTGCCACTCTTTCCTCTGTTACTAACTTCATCCCACAGACTCGTGCCTATGGCTTCCCAGGTAGACAGCTCAAACGCTGTTTTCACCCCGGATATCAGGCTTCTGTCCCGTGCCCACTGCAGCAGACCCTTCAGGGCTTGTGCGTCATAAGAAATTCCTCTCACAGAGAGCATATCTTGGAGGAGCTTAATTACCGCTTCCTTCACTTTGGTAAGCGTAAACCCCATCTCCTCCCCGACCGCTCACTAACCTTTTTTAGTGAGATTCAGAACAGGACCAGTTGTCCTTCGGTGCGCACCGTCTCTGTCCGCTGGGCACTGCGGAACGACTGTCGCCGGGGCAGCAACAACTTTCGGTCGGCTTTTCCACCCTCTCCGTCTGCTTTTCTTCACGCTGACAGCATCAGCTTCTAGCAGCGGTTCTGAGGGTCCCTGTTCGGGCGCCACTTGCGGGAAGTCATGGCAAGCAATCACATAGAGACTTAATAAATCTCGTGAAAGGCAGTTTAATGGCGTTACAACCCGGTTTATATAGACAGAGCACTAAGTCACAAGACTCTTCACGAGACTCTTCTAGCTACTAATTGGTTAACAGCACTATCGTGGCATAAATTGATTTGTGACTTTAAAGCATGCATTCACACCGTCACACCTTTCCCAGCTTCCCATCCTGCTTCAGCATCCGGGTCAGGCTCGAAGGTTGGATTGCTCACATGACCATTGCTTGCTAAAAACCCCCCAACAGTAAAACATGATAGTGTGTCATCTTTGCAGTAAGTCCACAGTTTGAAGTTGCCACCCACACAGTACCTGTGACTTCACTGGTCATTGAGCCTGTGGGGATTTGTGGACACAAGGAGAACGGCCAGCACTGTGCTCCTGGGGATAAAATTGTTTCTAGCAGGTTACCTTGGGTTATCCACCATGCCAAAATGTTAGTCTTTACAGTCTGAGTTACAAAACATGGTAATCTCCCAATAGTGCAACTTGTTCAGGCCTCTCATCTCCAGGACTGGTGCCTTTGGCCTTGTACCCTGTTATGAACTGTCATTAACATCTGCCATAGCATGAAGTGTATGTTGATGGTAGTGTTACTGTATCCTAGCTACTACATGTGTACAGTGTGAGCTTTCATCCTAGCAGTGGGCAAGAACAGGTTAGTGAGTGGGCTGTAGTGCTGGGTGTTGTCAGAGCTGTGTTCAGGGCCAGCATGCTGTGCCAGGATCATTCCTTTCGGGGAGCTGTGCAGGGCTTTGACTTGTGACACAGGCTGTGACTCTCCCCCTGGAGTCTCATCACCTTGTGCTAGCAGACTCTGAAGGCTGTACGCCTGCTAGTATTGTCCTTAATGTATGAATTTTCCTTTCTTCCAGGCCTGGGCTAGTATTAAGAGTTTAGACCCTTGTGCTAAAGAGCAAATAGAGCTTAGAAGATACACTAGTACCTAATAGTCACTTGGGTAGACAAAAAGTACTTTCCAACAATGCACCTGCACAAAGCTTAACAGTCAATTAGTGCTGCAACTTCTGGACTGATCAAGCATGCTCCCTCCAGTCAGCACTATTAGCCTTGTAGGTGAGAGAAACTGCTAGGGAGATTGAGCAGGGCCTGATGAAACTAGGATGCTTTTCAAAAGTCTGATGATTTGTCTTTCAGCTTACAAAGATCTCTAACAGCATGTGTTTAGGGTCTGTTTTGTGTGTACATGTCCCTCTTATGCAAGAAGTCTAAAGTTGGAACGATATGGCTGGAAGAACCTAAGTATGGCTGGCACAGGCTAGAAAATGTTGAAGCAAAACCTTTCCCCTAAAGCATGGCAAGAGTGAATCTTCTGTATTTGATACACTGAGTCCCCAGCAGCCCAGAAATTCAGATATGAAGACTTGATAAACTGATCAAAAATCCCACATAAATCAAGCTTTCTCATGCCATGGTCAAACTTCCAGGCCTAGCACATAGTACCTGATGAACACGCACTGAAGTAGGACTTGCTCCTGTCTGGATCTAAAGGAGTTGCCTTTTAGAGTGCAAATGAACTGTAAGTAAACTGCAGCAAAAACAATGGAAACAAACTAAAGAGCCTTCATCTGCATAATACCTATTTCGGATATAATAAAAGCACTAAAAACGAGAATTTCTATAGACTGTTTTCTCAGGAGCTCCCTCCAGCTTTCTACATACAAACACAATCCTCAAACTGTCACTATCAGAAAAACCTGCTAAAGATTTTGCATATAAAATTGTTTCTCCTTAATTTAAGAAGGAAGTGTCAAGAGTATTTCAAAGCAGACTGTTGGTTATAAGAGCAATCACCAACATTTTTGAATTCCATTTTTTTTTGGCAGCCCAGTGAGTGCTACTGTGCCAGGTTTTTATCTTGGAAAAACAAAATCACCCACTGGAACCTGAAGATGAATACCAGCTTCCAAGGAAGGTTATGCAGATGGAGTGGTGGATGTAGGCATAGCCTGTCAGACTGCAGATGAGAAGTTTATGGTGAGCTGCCCCTGTACTTTGCTTTGAGGACCTCAGACATCTAATACTTGAGTTCATGGGAACAGAAGAATAACATTAAGTGAGATGCTGACATATTATTCACTAAATGGACTTCTCAGTTCTGTTGCTTGGGCCGTAGTCAGTCAGATGCTGCCTCCTTTCAGACATGTTTAGGATCAGTATTTCAACTCCAAGAAGCACTTGAAATAGTCATTCTGTCAGACACATCCATCACTGTGTCTTCATAGCGCCTCTTTGTGGGCCAAACCAACCCCAGCAAGGTTTGTTTTCTTTTTATATCCTTAGAATAATACTCTCAAAGGAAAACTCAAGGAGCTAGTCAGAGCCTTGTTTTTAAATGTTTACTAGTATTAGGCTTAGCTATCCCCCCTGAAATATCCCAGTAGCTATCTTACCATTACAAAGACATGCAAAGTTATAGATGTCATTCTTCAAAATCTAGAAAACCTGAACATCTCTTCCTGCCTGCTTTGCATTTCACTGCATAGCTTATCTACTGCACACAGTCTGTGTGTGCAGAAGCAGCAGGTAGCTACTCCTTCCCTTTTCACAGAATATTTCACATAATTGCCTAGGTTGGAAAAGACCTTGAAGATCATCAAGTCCAATCATCAACCTAACACTGACAGTCCACAGCTACACCATATCCCTCAACCACTGCCCTGGGCAACCAGTTCCAATGTCTGATAACCCTTTCAGTGAAGAAATTCTTCCTAATATCCAGTCTAAACCTTCCCTGACACAACTTGAAGCCATTACCTCCTGTTCTATCACTTGATAGTTGGGAGAAGAGACTCCTCCCCACTCTCTACAACCTCCTTTCAGGTAGTTGTAAAGGACGATGAGGTCTCCCCTCAGCCTCCTCTTCTCTAGACTAAACAAGCCCAGTTCCCTCAGCCACTGCTCCTAAGACTTATACTCGAGACCCTTCACCAGCTTCGTTGCCCTTCTCTGGACACGCTCAAGTATTTCAATGTCCTTTTTGTAGTGAGCAGAGACTACTTTGCTGGAGTACCACATCTACCACAATCTGTCTGAAGCTTCAAGAACAATTCAGGAAAAGCAATACTGGCTTCTTTCTCTGAAGAGGTTCATGAGAAGGAAAAACGAGACCTCTGTCTGCTACTGCAATGGCAGACAGCAAAAATATATCATCCACAAGCCTTTACCCACAGGCTTTGTGGTAAAGGACCTCCCCTGAACAGAGAAAGATGAGTCAGAAAGAAGTGAAGAAATGGCCCTAAACTCAAAGATCATCTCATTCCAACCCTTCTGTCATGGGCAGAGGCAAACTCCCACTAGATCAGGTTGCTCAAGGCCCCATCCAGCCTGGCCTTGAACACTTCCAGGGAATCCACTACTTCTCTGTGCAACCTGTGCCAGTGTCTCACCACGCTCACTGTAAAGAATTTCTTCCTAATGTCTAGCCCAAATCTACCTTCTTCCAGTTTAAAGCTGTTACCCCTTGTCCTATTGCTACATGCCCTTGCAAAAAGTCCCTTCCCAACTTTCTTGTAGGTCCCTTCAGGTACTGCAACCCAAACCATTCTATGATTCTATGATAACACACCTAAGTCTTCCCCTGTTGGAAACCTCTTCTGCAGTGAGGTGCCTGACACAGTGAAAAGAAAATCACATCAAATCAACTAGCCAAACAAAAGAGAAGAGTCACTCCATACACAACAGAAGTGAAGAGCTGGCTCACAGCAATTAGGCTTAGCAAACAACTTGCATTGTTACAACATTGTCTCAAAAATAAATAGGGACTTATAGGTGCTGATAAACAATTTCCACCAAGGAACTGTGTGGTCAGACTGGCTGCCAAGCCAAGAACACATCTTATTCCTTAAATGTGAGGAGGACCAGCCAGCTTCCAGAGCCTTCTGTTCAGTTAAATACTAGTCCACACACCTGGAGTCAGTCTGGAGCTACCTAGGACTACTGGTACTGCTATTTGTAACAACACACAGCCCTTCAGAGAAAAATCTGTTCAGAGAGACTGGACATGGGCAGTAAGGGCATGCTAAAGTGATAAAAGAGGAAATTACAACAAAAAGGTAAGGTAGTGGTAGGGAGAACACAAACAACATCTTAGGATGGTTTCTGGTGCTGCTGGGAGAAGGCTCTCTCGGGATTCAGACACCTGAGGGTACAGCCTCCTATCCTTGCCTGTCAGGCAGTCAGCAAACCAGGAGGAGAGGAGGAAACTGCTGACAACTCGTAACCTCTATTAAAAAGTAACATGGCTACTGCAGCTGTAAGTGAAAAGCATGGAATTTTAGGATTGATAATGTAATTCATTTATCTGTGTAACAAACTTACATTCAAAATACTGAAGTCAAAAGATTCCAGACTGCAGCATGATAGTGCCAGAAGAGGCTCACAGCTCAGACCTGAGAGTCTTCATAGGGAGGGCAATGCAAAGCAAATTAGAACTGATCAAAACATCCCTGTGCACCATAGATTAATGCTGCCATATATCATCCTGTGCCGATATGACGTGGCAGTGTCAGTTCCTAGCTCTGCTTTAGTAAAGAAACTGTATAAACACAGATCTGTAACGCTGCCTTTAGTTTTGATTCATAATTCATACCTCAGCGCCTGCCCCGCTCGTGCCGACTGTCCCGTGCCACTGCCCTGCCGCGCTCCGGGTCCCTGGCGCTCCCCGGGGGCGTTTAAAACCCTCCCGCGCGGCTCCCGGCCACGCCCCTCCCGCGCCTGATTGGCTGCCGCGGGCTGCCCGGTCCCGAGGGGCTCGGGCTGCGGGTGGGGGTCCCTGGGCTCAGGAACCCCCTGCATAGCCTCACATCGGCCCTGGTCATTGTCGCCGCTGCCGCCTCGCTGACTGAGCAGGGCATGTGCAGAATTATGAGGTGACACATTTGCAGTTGCCTGACTGTGTGGTTTCCCCTTCTGCAAAAACCAACCGACCACACGCTGCTGTTGAAGAATCCAAGTCAGGGTCTGTATTTGACTCCTCAGGGGCTGTGTAGTCAAGGGGGCAGGATGGCCTCCAGAACCAGGCAGCATGCAACCACAGCATGTTATTGCCCAGACCGCACCCACAGCATCCCTGCAGCTTCTACACCTGTGATACGCCCCGCTTCCCCATGAGAGTGAAACAGCCCAGACATGCACTGAATGGCTGTCTTAGCATGTGGTGGCACAACCCTCCATTTAATGTTAATGTGCCATTTAATGGTCCCTGCACCGAGTGCTTCACCAGCACCACCACATGCAAGCATTTGGGCTTGGCACTTGGGCATGATTTCTGTTCTCTGATTCAGGTTTGTGACACTTGAAAAGTCCCAACCTGCTCTGCTAGCAGCAACTCTTTGAATTGCTTTTACATGCATCAATGGAAGTATCTATCAGTTATGACTGGAAAAAGTGCTGTGCTAAGTGGCAAGAGCCAGCAAAAACATGCCCACATATTTTTAGTTGCTGTAGGATTAATTCCCAGGCAGGTCTTTGTTTACAGTGCTATATTTACATGGAGCAGCCATATGGAATAGGGATATTCCTCCTGACAGCTGCTCTACTTTCCTCAAAGCAACAGAGGGAGGGACTACTTCAAAACAACACCTGCTGCATTTCTGTCTCCCTTCAAACACCATCACAAGTGCAAAGGAGGCAGCTACCTCAGTGCAACCCCTCTGCCTCTCACAGCTCACAGGGATGGGTTGGGGGCACATGTTGCTATCTCCTGCCAGGAATGCCCCAGGAATGGACCTCAACTCTCATCCCTAGGGAGGCACAGTTGAGATCTCAGCCCGTCACTCACCTCTCAGTAATATAAGGCTGATGAAAAATATGTAAACAATGCACATGTTTGTTCCTCCATTCATCTGACATGCAGGGAAGCCACTTGTTTTAAAGTGTCTTCATTGGCCTGCCCATCCTCTCCACTATGTTCATTCAGCACATTGTCATTTCCTAGGGCAGAAGGCAAAAATAAATTCAGTGTATCAGTGATAACCACAGCATCTTCTGAAACTGCTGGTCTGCACCTCACATATCTGAACTTTTAAAAACAGTTGATATTTACTCATCTCCCAACTCCAGTTAGGCTCTGATCTTTGAGCCTCCTTTGATCTCATTCACAGGCTTAGTATGCAGGAAGGGTTTCTTTCATTCTTTCCTGACCACACATACAAGTTCAGAAACTCTTCTAGCTATCTCATTTCTAGATTCAAAACTACTAAGGGCCAGACTTTTGAATCATCAATATTTTAGTCCTATACTGAGGGTTCCAGCTCAAGAGTATCTGGCAACTGCAGCTTCTCTTAAGGTGGTGAAGAAGAGCCAACCACCATGTCAGCAACTTTTACAAGAGCTCTGCTAATATATTGTCATTCATACCTGTTCAGTGACTGCTTGGGTGGCTCACCATGGGTTTCATGGTAACTTCTGAGGAACAGAGAAGCATAGCATGTGCCATGTGGATATTGAGTTTACCCATTACATTTTTCCATACAGGATTGAGGTGGTGTTAGTAAGCTAGGGTGAGGGCGCTTGATCAGCTCCAGATTCTTCTCATTAAAGCAACATGAAAAGTAAAACCTTGCTCTAATCTGTCATAGAATCACCATGGTTGGAAGGGACCTCCAAGATCATAAAATCCAACCTTTATCCCATCATCTTCCTAACCACTAGACCATGGCCTCAGGTGCTTCATCCACTCATTTTTTGAACACCCCCAGGGACGACGACTCCACCACCTCCCTGGGCAGCCTGTTCCAGTGCCTAACCACCCTCTCAGTAAAGAACTTCTTCCTAATATTCAACCTAAACTTCCCCTGGCGTAACTTGAGGCCATTTCCTCTCGTCCTATCATTAGCAATTTGGGAGAAGAGACCAACACCAGCCTCACTACAACCTCCTTTTAGGTAGTTGTAGAGAGCAATGAGGTCTCCTCTCAGTCTCCTCTTCTCCAGACTAAACAACCTCAGCTCCCTCAGTCGGTCTTCATAAGGCCTGTTTTCCAAACCTCTCACCAGCCTCGTTGTCCTTCTCTGGAGTTGCTCCAGCACCTCCCTTTGTCATATTACCAGGAGAGCAAGCAGGCTGGACTGCCTTGTTCCTGCAGAGAAATGCATGAAGCAGTACAAAGAGAGAAGTGCATGCAACTGCCTAAAAGGTTGCAGGTAGTCCAGAAAGGTAACCGATTCCCTTCTGCTGTTGTCATCATGCCTTTACTTCATGCTTGGGATACAGGGCGGAGACATATATCACGCGCAGTCATAGGCTGATTTGTACACTTTGAAAAACGCTTCCTCACAAATGAACTTCCTCTCTAGTTTGCCAAGATGAGCATTCACATTTAGCCTGGTTTTGGGGCTAAACTGCAGCAGTTGCTATACCACCCAATGATCCCTCTCCAGCTGAGAAGGGGAATCAGGGAAAAAAGGAAGAAGCCCCTGGGTTGAAAAAGAAACAGATTTAATGAAATAAGAAAACTAAGACAAACACCAACATAAAGTATGCAAGCTTATGCTCAGCCCGGTCCTTGGGAGCAGCAGGAGCAGCAAGAGGCCAAGAAGGAAGAGCCTCAGAAAGAGGAACCCCTCACCCTCACTGAGCTCCCTCCTTTTATAATGAGCATGATGAAGTGGTATGGGATACACCTGTGAGTCAGCTGCCTTCATTGGATCTCCCAGCTGAATCAGGGCTACTCATGGCCTGCCTGCATGGCTGGCCCGTGGGTCTGTGCCTGGGGAACCAGGACACCATTCCGCCCCTTATCCCATACCATTTACATCATGCCCAAGTTGCTGCTTTTCCCGTTTCTCAATATTTGCAGACTTATATAGAAGTATTAGTCCTTTTAGTACATAGCTGTGGTTACATGTCATGAGAATCCTTTGGAATATGTCAAAATGGTGTGACAAGCACCTGGAACTCTAATTTGGTAAAATTTGTTCAGTCTGTATGCACAAACTGTGGTGAGGATGCTCATGTTGGGAAGTCACTGGCCACCATGTGCTGTGGTTCATTCTTCGTGGGCTCAGCATCTGACTGTAGTCCAGGATATGCATTCACCAGAAACCCACAATGCCTAAGGCAACTTGTGCCTCCTTTTTGTGGAGTCGGTGGAGACATTTATTTTTTTAATTATGTGTATCAGGATCTGGTGATGACCATCCTGCCACTTAATTCCTAGAAACTGGATTTCTCTAGAAGCTCCCTTGACCTTGCCTCTTTTGATGGCAAAACTGGTTTTTAGTAGAATTTGAATTACTCTCTCCCCTTTCTCAAAAACTACTTCTGCTGTGTTACCCCATACAATGATGTCGTCAATATACTGCAAATACTTAGGCGCTCCACACTTTCCTGGTGCAGACTGGATCGTGGGACTGTACTTCCACCCCTGAGGCAGTGGATTCCAGATGTACTGGACATCTCTCCATGTGAAAGCAAACTGTGGCCTGCACTCCATCACCAAAGGAATGGAGAAGAGCGCATTGGTGATATCAGTCATGGCATACCACTTGACTGCCTTGGGCTACAGTTCATACTGGAGTTCTAATATGTTCGGCACAGGAGCACTCAGTGGTGGTGTGCCTTCATTCAGGCCATGATAGACCACAGACAGTCTCCGCTCTCTGTTGGTCTTCTACACTGGACAAATAGGACTGCTAAAGGGCGAGTATGTCTTGCTGATCACCCCTTGGCTCTCTAGTTGACAGATCAGTTTCTAGGTAGGATTCAGGGACTCTCGATTAGTACCATATTGTCACAGTTGTGGTAGCGATGGGAACCTTCTGTTCCTCTACCCTTAGCAGCCCCACAGTAGAAGGGTCCTCTGATAAGCCAGGCAGGATAGACAGCAGCTTAGTTTCCTCCATCTCCACCACTGGTACACCAAACAAAGTCCTTGAAGCATCCCTTCTGAGACAATCCACACCAAGAATACATGGGACTTGTGGCTCAGCAGGAGACCAAGAAGGAAGCCAAAAAGACAAACCCTCCACACCCACCTGTTGAACTCCCTCCTTTTGTAATTAGCATGATCTAAGTGGTGTGGGATACACCTGTGAGTCAGATTGAGTCCGCTGCTCTGACTGAAACTCCCAGATGACTTGGGGCTACTAATGACCAGTGTGCCATTGCTGGCCTGTGGTTCTGCTCCTGGGAAACCAGGACAATGGGTGTCACAAGCCGAATCTTCATTCTCATTCTAAAAAGCCTGACATCTGACCCTGTTGAAAATTTAACAGGCTTTTTTTTTCCAAGTTATGCTGAACAGCATAATAGAAGACATTGTCAAAAGGTGCCATAGAAATGGGAAAAGAAAGCAAAAATTATTACAAAGAAAGAGGATAGATGCCACCAGGGGCATGAGAGATCGTAAAACCATGTTCCCTATCTTACTGGGAAGGATGAAGTCGCCTTAGCCCTCAGAGGATTCAGGCAACTTAGAGAAACGGCGTACAAACATTTGAAAACCTCTGAAATGCAAGAAGTGAGTTTGCCTCTTCAGCAGAGATCAACATTGCAAATATTCCCAGACCCAGCTGCCTTGAGTTAGGCTTCTCAGTCCAAAATGGAGTTCCCTGATTTGCCTGCCTGAATCAAAACCACTTCTCGTGGCTTGAATGGGCTTCAAAGCTATTTTTCCTGTCCAGATGAACAGACCAAATTTCTGTGAGCTGCCTACACATGGAGGTTGGAGAGAACCTTCTCTAGTCATTTAGGCCTGACTTTGTTGGACATGAAGTTTCTGAAATGATTCTTCCTTACACAATTGCTACAGGCTAAATATTTAACACTGGAAATTATTTCTGAGCTGTTCTGCATGTGACTGCAGATGAGATTCCAGCATGGGTTCACAAAACTCATGCTTCAAGTCATCAAATCTGCAGGACAAATATCAAATCTGCAGGACAACTTCCTCTGTGTGCTGTGCTGGGACCATTGCAGCCCACCAGCCTGTAGGTACCTTTCTTTAAAACTCCCAAGAATTGTCTCAGCCTCCTAGAAACATGAAGGGAAAGAAGGCATTTTCTGGGAATAAATATGGCCTATAGGCACATATTTGACTTGATGGATGATTTGAGTTTTGGAAAAGAGTCAGAAAGGCTTATTGCAAAAAGGAGGAACAGTCTACAGAAGCTATTAATCTCATCACAGCATTTCCTTAACATCAGCAGAGGTGAATTAGCAGGCCAGTGGGACTTCTTAAGGTCATGTTTTCAGCATCAGGTTATAAAAGAGAAACACTCTGTCAAACCAATGGCAACAGACACTAGAAATGAAACTTGGAGAAGTGACTGGGTTTGGTCCCTTTGTGTGCAGAAACGTCTGGGTCTGCACTTAAGCCAGCATGGGGATGAGGTGGAAGAGGACTAATCCAGTGGACACTCTGTCCCCTAAGCATGGGAACACCAGCAGAAAATGGGAAATGGTAGTGTGATTAGCTAGACTTGCCTGTCTGCTACTGCAGAGACAGATCAACCAGCTCAGATTTCAACATACCCTTTGATCCAAATGATGGATCAAAATAAACTTCCCCTCACTTGGGAAATAAAAGAAAAATGGGAGCACCCTTAGCACTTTCCACTTCTGCTGCCATTAAGAGCAAATAAGCATATATCATAGCAGCATTAGGTACCTGGCTTTCAGGTAAGCCATGGACAGGAGTAAGGGTTCAATAGTCACTTGTATATGCTTCTTACCTCCATTCCTAGGTTTCTTGCCATTCTTCAGTTGTTAGATTCTGTGCACTACCACATTTCAGAAAACGTATTAAGCTATTCCAAACCTAACTGGGAAATTGAAGCAAAAAAATAATAAGTACTTTTGCTCCCAAATGTATTTCCCACAAGCAGTTTTTACTGACTTAAGTACTGTATGCATGAATTCTGGATGTGTGATTTAATAAATGCTGCACAGATTGGTTTGTTGGCTTGTTTCTCTCCAAAGGACTGTGCTGCTGCTGCCTTCAGTTGAATAGAATTTCAGAAATTCAAGTGCAGAGCTAACTTTAAATCTGTTTTTTGCTGATAGCAAAAGATCTGTAGTCCTCCTTGTGCTCACCTGCAACTTTAGATGGATGTCACATGCTCCTAGATAAGCACCAAGTAGAGCTTTTTTTTTTTCCCCCATCAAAGAATTATTTTTTTTTGGGGGGGGAAAACTGTGATCTAGTAATACTACAGTGTATTTTGTAAAAAGAGCCTTTCCATTTACCTCTACTTTAATTTCAAGCCAGTGAAGTGCTAAGGAGGGAATGAAATACAGGACGGTAATGATTTAGACATCCCAGGTTGGTATGTTGATTTTGGTTTGGGGTTCTTTGTTTTATTTTATTTAGGTTTTTTAAACAAATACTTCTGTCATTCAATTCCAAATGACTGATCCCATCCAAAAGTTCTCTTTCATCTTACTTTAAAATGTTTTAAAACCTCAGTCAAAGCCCAAACAAAACAAAACAAAAAAAGAGAAAGTTTGCGCTAAAAGATTTTAGTTGACCAAAACTTTTGAATCCTAAGTAACATGGAGTGGGTACATACAGACTGATCATTCAATCTCTCTTCCAATATGAAAGTTAAGGGAGCACCATATAAAACTAAAAGAAAACAGATTCAAAAAACAAACCAAAGGAAATAGTTTTGCTTCAGGAAGCCCCTGAGTCTCACAGGATACAAGTATTTGGGGAAACTATGTACGTGTTATATTCTTCCCTATGACTTTTGGCTGGTATAAAATGAAGGACGTTGGGTGAAGCAGATTACCCAAAAGAGTCATTAGTACAACTCATTACTGTCATTTTTATTCTCTGTTCTTTTTACTAATATATATACACATTGTATGTACCAGTGCCTCCAGCAAGCCAAATAGAAATTTAATTTTAATTAAAATTGCTAGTGGGTAACAGGTCCTTCTAGTTACTCTTCAGCAGCTCTCTCTCTGCCCCTGGTACCAGCGGCTGTGTCTCCAACCCTATCCAAGTAGAACTGGTTAAGCAACCCTTAGGATCACAACTGAATTAACAGGCTCTGTCAAAGGACTAGGAGATTCATTACATCATTGGCAACTAGTTGCAAATTTTTTCATCTCTCCTACTTACTGTAAGAACGAGACAGGACATGTGACAGATCCATCTAAACTGGTCCCTTCACAATAAACGTCCAAAGCTGCATGCAAAAGAAAGCTTAGGAACAAAGCATCTTGTTTCAAGTCAAAAATCAAGAAAACCTACTAGTAGACTGATATCATGCCAGTTCCTTTAAGCTGAATCTGACATCTCTCTCATCTAAATGACTGATTATCAGATGAAAAAAACTGATGGGCAATAAAGAATAAAAATCAGGAATCACAACATTACAGTACTTTCATAATCATACAGCAAGACTAAGCCTTAAAAGGCCCAAACCTGACAGCAAAGGATAACAAACAACACTGTCTGAATTTTCAGGGAAACCTAATGAGAGTGAGGAAGATCTTGCCCTCGGGAGAGACAGCACATGGGCATTCAGCAAGAAGAGAATGTCGAGAAAACATTTTGCTGCCTGCATTTAGCAGTGGTACTTTGGTAACATTTGACAGGTCATTTTCACCAGATTTCCTTAAATTAGTGACAGACTAGTTTAATTTCTATTTTGTGAAGACAAATGCAAGTGCACAATTGCACATGACTGTTTCCATGTGTAGCGTTCAAGATACACTTACCAAGGGTTTTTAAAAACATCTGTGGAAAACAGTGCTGAAAAGCAAAAATATCTGCTCAGGAAACAAAGCACTGAGAAATTTCTATCTACAGTGCTGACATCAGTACTAATTTGGGAGAGGGAAAGAGATTTAATTTTGGAGAGGAAGGCAACAAAGATGAATATCATCATCATCTACACAAGTTATCTGCTGTTCAGAGCAGATGTTCGCCAAATTCTTTCCTCCCAAAGTCAAAATTCACAAAACCATACATCCCTGCTCTTAAACCTCAGCTCAAGACAGAAACCAAGAAATACATAAATCCAGACAGCAGCAGTAGCTTATTTGTCGTTGATTCCCAGTTCTACATTTGCTTTAAGTGCAGATCAATTTAATCCAGGTGAACAGAAAAGAAACACATGGGGGAAAATTCTCAGCTTCTTGTTCAGAGAGAGATATTTTCTACCTATCTTTGGGTAGGCAGCCCACAATCTTTTCCCTCAAGGGACTGAGGAGTGCAGTCCTCCTGCCTTGCAGGGAGCCTCACACTCTCAAATATGAGTGTTTTGGAAAAATTGCCTACAGAAACATCAAGTGTGTGCTTCTGAACCTGCTTCCTAAGAGATCTGAATGCTCACTTCCTATTAATTTTCGTTTGTTTCAAAGCTCCTGATAAGCCAGCAAACTAGTTCCCAAGGGATCCTCTGACTGGGGACAACTCTGCACAAACAGCTGCCTCTGAAAGCAGTTGGTCAGCTGCCACAGACCTGCAGGATGTACCAGTGCCACCATGACTAGATTGTTCTTAGAGAGGCCTCAGGTGCTACAGGAACAAAAGATGTTATCTGATATTTAATGTTTCAGACTATCTCATCAATTAACTAAAGACTAGTGAGAGATAAGCCTTTTGGTGTTTTCCTTCCAGTTGTGAGCACCAAAATCTTGGGAAACCAATACTCAGAATACCTCAGAAATGGTTATCCCAACATGCTGCTGCAGCACCCCCTCAGCAAGTGTACAGCCAGCCTCATCTTCATGCTGACACAACAGCTATGCCCTGCAATGTCACTCTTCAGCAGAGCCTCAACTAGCCCCTAACAAGCTGAATGCAGCTCTGGCAGCAGTATGGCTGCCCTGACAATCTGAGGACTAGGGGTTAACAGAGGCCACAGCCATGCTTTATCAAGAGGAAAGGCCCATTCTGCTTATCCAAAAGCAGAGTGAGGGAGGCAAGACAAAACTGTCTACAATACCTTGATAATGGGTTCAACACCATTTCCAGGAGGAAGTGTGCTGCAGGGAGCCTTATAACAAAAATTACAGAAAATAGAGACCTTAGTAAAAAAAAAGGTCAAGAATTTTAGTATCAGATAGCCCACCGGCAGTCAAATTGAAGAAGTCACTTTTTGATGCTTTGTATGTATGAAGAAAATAGACAAATGTTCAGTAATTATAACCACTAACAAGCATGGCTCAACCATCGAAACACCTGCCAAACTGTGAAATAAGTTACCCTCTAACCTTTGTCTCTATTTTGTGCACTTTATGGCTATAATCTGTGGCAGAGATACAGTAGATGAAGCTGTACTGTTGAAACATAGTATTATCATTAGATAAAATACATTTGAAAGGAGTCAATTAAGATTTTTAGAAACCATGCCCCAAAATTAAAGCTATCTAAACATCTTCCGATACAGACCCCTCCAATTTGAGGAATTTTGTTGCCTAGGCAACATGTCACAGTGGATCTCAGACAGTTCAGACCGTGCTCGCTGTTTTAAATAGAAATGCCATCCATTTAAAACACAGCTGGTATTTAGCAAAAGGTATACACATGTAATACATACTGACAGACCACATATTTGTTTTACGTTAAGAAGCCAATACCCTCATGTAGTTCTTGCAAAGGCTAATGTGAAGTGTAAATCTAAGCATGAGTGAACAAAAATATAATGGCACTGAAATAGCAGTAAAGCCTGATTAGCTTAGGGTGGTGGAATTGGAAGCTGCATAGAGAGCCCCGCACATATGAAACTATCTTGCTGATCTTATCACAGAGATGTAACAAACAATCAAGCAGTAGTAGAGGGGGTGTAGTCAGCTATTTTTCATTGCTTCATTATATCAAATTAAAAATCAGTCAAGCAAGTGAATCAAATGACTTAACATTGCCACTTGAGCTACCAGCTAAAGACAGAACCATGCCAGTACAGGAAAACATTTCCTCATTAAAAAACACTCCTCCAGTTCCAGACCTAATGTTTTCTCTTGGAGTCAGAAACAACAGCAAATTGTATGGGGTTAAACATTGCTGGGTCCCTTGGCAAAAGCATTGCTGGAAAACATCCTGGCAGTGGCCAAGCACAGAAAACCTAGGAGGTGGTACTGAGCCTTGCACTGCACATCTGTATGGGTGGGTATGACAGGTAATGATTTCTGTGAAGATACTGAAATTTGTTGGGCAAAGTTGCCCAAAAGATGTAGAGCAGCTACTCTCTTGCTACAGGATTGTGGGAAAGTATAAAACATTAAATTCTAACTTAACATTTTGAATCTTGCCCTGAAACAAGAGGCACTCCTGCCTGATACATAATAGCCTTGTCAGAAAGAGGGAAAAAGCTCAACAAAAGATGTACATGATGCCTTGTGTTGGTCAAGCATCTGGATGGTATATTTGGTGTTGCATTACCAGACAAAAAAACCCCACACACTGCTTGGTTGCAGTCTTGTCGTTGCTAAACATCAGCAAGCTCACCTTCCGAAGCTGGAGCAGAGGGACTACAGAACCTCTGAGAGGAGTTTGGACTGTGAGTAATCACAATGACTAGTGGGAACTGTAGGATGGGCACTGGAGCAGTCGAGCTGATAAGGGGCATTCAACTTCTGTGTGAGTTTCTACTTATCAGACACATGACCTTTACAAATGTATCACTCAGTCAAGTGATGCCAAGCTAAATGCTTCTCAGAAGCCATATACCTATTCAACTCTTTGAACCACTACCAAATCCCATTTATCGCCTTTGCAAGTGGACGCTTTCCACATGAAGACGAGAAGAAACGGATAGTACTGAGGCAGGAGAAAATCCTTAACATAACTCTGCTTGGCATGGTTTTTAAATGTCAAACTCTGCTTTTGTACAGCCTAAGTTAGTTGTGGGAAGCCTTGTCTATTTTAAAAGATGTCAAGAGTCTCAAGGCTGTTGTAGACAGATTGAGGGAGAAACTTCAGAGATTGTATCCCTGTGTGAGTACCACTTAAATGCCATGTAAGACCTCAGAAGAGTGGTGACATTCCAGAAACACTCATATTATTTTCCAGTTACTTTATATATTTTTATATATTTTATGCCTGATACTTGGATAATGTACAGTAGTCACACATGTTTAAGTGACTAGGCTTAGCTGCAAGCATCATTCCAGCAATTAAGCCATTTTCCCAAATCTATAAATTCTACTTCAGTGTTGCTTGGGTGACAGTGCACCATTGATTAACCCTTCTACAGAAAGCTTGCAAAGCAAATCAATAGGACTGTACATTTGGACGTATCTGACTAAAGAAAAAAAAAATCACCTGCCATAAATACTACCGTGCTGAAAGTTTGCTTTGAAACAAGATTATCCTAAGAGGCTGAATTAATTGAACTGATTTATTAACACTTGAAAAAGTTAGTAAAAGATCATAGAATGGTTTGGGTTGGAAGGGACCTCAAAGATCATCTAGTTCCAGCCCCCCCTGCCATGGGCAGGGACACCTCCCACTAGACCAGGTTGCTCAAAGCCCCGTTCAACCTGGCCTTAAACACTTCCAGGGAAGTACAAAGTACAGATAAGCAAACTGTTCATTTCAAATAAAGAAGATTTAACTTTCATTCCTCCTTTGATCTGAACTGAATATTTCCACAGATTATTCATCAGTTGATCGAATCTTGTAGGGAGATGAGGGTTCTGACCTCTGCTTATTTATTCCATTTGCTATTTAACTTCAGTATGCTAGAAAAAACAAGGACAAGGCTGTGACAGTTCAGAGATGCAATTTGTCTATTGAACTTAGCTTGGCATCTGAGACACACACAAAGAAACAAAAGAAACTGCATAAATATTCATCAGTAAAGTCAACCAAGATGCTGGATTTGAAGCATTATATGTTATTTTTGTAATGATAATAGTGATACATCATGCCTAATGATACCTCAGTACATTGCCTGACTGATCTTTTACTCATGTGAGTATAATTTATTTTTCCATTTTATGTCCTGCTTATCATTTGTTCCCAAAACATGGAAGTAGATTTACCTTATAGAATGCTGCTCAGTCGTACTGGACAGGTTAGAGGTTTTTCTTTCAGGTAATGACAGTGGTATCAGCTTGTTCTTCCCTTTGCATCTCATTTGAATAAAGCCTATAATGTGACAAGTGGAAGATGGCACTGTCTTACAACTAGTTAATTGGGGGAGGAATTATGGTGTAGGCATTAGGTAGCACAGACTTAGCTTTCAAATCTATCAAAAAAATACTTTTTTCAGCCTAGTTTCAAAAGCCAGTTTAATTTGTCAACTCTGTTGATCCTCATAGATGAATCTTTTAATGACTTGTTTTTCTGGATTCTAGATCTGTCAGAACACAGAAGAACTATCCTGTTCAACTTAATGCCTTATCACTACAGCTATCCCAGCTGAGATTTTTAAAAACATTGAAGAAAGTTACATTTTTAAAAGCACAATAGGGTCCTCTGCCCAACTGACTCACAGTAGGTACCTGAATCACTCAGGGTCTTTTGCATGTGTATCTGAAAACCCTGAAAGCTGGTGAAGGAAGGTTATCTAATTCTAGACAATGAAAATTCTGACCTGGACTTGTAAATCTACAAGTATTCTATAATGCATAACAAAAACACCTACATATCATCTGGGTTCCATTAAAAATGTGTACTGAAGGCTTGCTTCATTTGTTGGGATGAGGCAAAGGAAGGAATACACAAGTGCTTTGTTATAGTTTCTCTCTAGTCAAAGCATTGCAAAAAGACTGTGACAGATTTTATTAAAAAGCAAGGTGCTCTTCTTCCAAAAGAAAATGGGGGTGTTATTTGAAATCAACACATATGCAAGAAGAGCCTCCTCAAGACAAGCTGCAAGGGGTGAGTGAAAATGACAAGTGAAGCAGCAAAAGGTCTGCAAAGAGCTGAGCTACAGCTACGGTCTCACCATGCTGAGCTTGGCAAACCTCTGGCAAGCCCAGTTCTTAGAACAGGTAATAGATCTGCTCAACTCAGGGCTGTCCTTTTACAATTCCCCTCCTTGTAGGATTGAATTCCGCTCACTGTGAGGACAGCCAAGCACAAGAACAAAGGCTCAGAGGAGCTGCAGGATCTCAGACCCCAGGGGTTTTCTAGTCCTGAGTAGAAAAAGTCCTGAGCAAACCTGACTGGATGCAGCACTGGCCTTGCTTTAAGCAGGAGCTTGACCTCTTCCTTCCAGCCTCACACTTTCTAAAGGATCACAGCGCACAAGTCAGCAACAGGGAAATCCAGTAAGTTTCTGCTCTTGTGATTCAAATCCCCAGTATTTACAGCATGGGTTGAATGATTTTAGTATCACCATAAAATGCCACTTCTTGCTGAAAAGAAATGAGATTTTGATGAGCTCTGCTGGCAAGGTCTGTTAATTTTAGCCTCCGGTCTCTTGGAGACACTTTCACTAGCAGTCTTCTCCTACTCAAACTCATTCCCTCAAAACCCATCCTTTACAGTCTCCTGGTTCATTCTCAAGGTACCTCCAGCAACACCCAGGGTTGCATGAGTCCCTAGCAAAAACCATCCTTGTGGCTTTTTTCACCTGCCCTTTGCCCTCTTGACCAGCACCAGCTACATTGCTTTAAACTGGATGGAACATCTTGTATAATTAATACACATCCCTTTCCCTCTGCTTGTTTCAGAGAACATTTTTGCGTATTGCTTGCTTGGTTAGGAAGCATGAAACCAAACAGATTATGTCTGGAAGGGACCCCATGAGATCATCTTATCCATTACCCCTTCCCTAAGGCCTACAGAGTTAATAATGGAATGACAAGTCTGCATACTCCAGCTGCCAGGCTTTGAAAGTTTGGCTTCTCCTATAGTATGTTGCTCTTGCCAGCACAGGAGAGTCTGCATGTGCTTGTCGATCTGTGCAGAGATTAATTTTAAAGCGTAGATTGTGCTCATATGGCCCAGTGCTACCATTATATGCATCAGTAAGTTTCATATTATGCAACTACCAGCACTTAGGTTCAAAGAAACCACTTTTAACTCATGACAAAAGATAGTCACTATGCTCTCATTGAAAGAGAAAAGCAATGAAAGACCGGTCCTTGTGCAGCATTATCTTCTGCATATTCTGTTAAAAAATAATTTTGAGGAATGCGTTGTAATTTTCTGCACCTCTCTCTCAAGCAGCATAGCTGATTTCTAACACGTCATTGGATTTGACTGCTTGGTGAGTTTTAGCTATTATCAAATAATCCTTTCACTATACACTTTCTCTATAGGTTATTCCTCTGAAGACACATTCATACATGAAAAACACTGTTGTATTTTTTATCTTCCTTGTTTCATTTAGTATTAATTTTCTAGTCATTTCCAACCCCATAAAGCTGAGTTTAGAGACATTATGTAACGAGGAGATCAGATATCTGAGGTGAACTGGATCTATTCCCTGCCAAGAAGGCAACATGTATTAAGTCCAGTCCCATTCAGTGAAGAAATTCATCCTATAATCCAGTCTAAACCTCCCCTGGCACAACTTGAAGCCATTACCTCTTTTCCTATCACTTGCTACTTAGTTAAAAAGATTCATCCCCACCCCTCTGCAACCTCTTTTCAGGTAGTTGTAGAGGGCAGTGAGGTCATCCAAGACTAGCGCTGCTGGTGGTTGTTGTGGCAGAAGTGCAGAAACCAGGATTTGGCCTTATTGAAACTCATACAGTTGTCCTTAGCCCATAGCCTGTCTAGGTCCCTCTGTATAACCTCCTTACCCTCAAGCAGATCAACACTTCCACCCAACTTGGTGTAGTCTGCAAACTTACTGAGGGTGCACTCGATCCCCTTATCTAGATCATCGATAAAGATGTTAAGCAGGACTGGCCCCAGTACTGAGCCCTGAGGAAGACCACTCATGTCCAGCCACCAACCGAATTTTACTCCATTCACCACAATTTTTTGGGCCCAGCCATCCCACTAGTTTTTTATCCAGGAAAGCATATGCCTATCCAAGCCATGAGCAGTCGGTTTTGCCAGGGGAATGCTGTGTGAAACAAGTAAAAGCAAATGTGAGTTTTGCATGATTAGGAGTGAATTCCTTGTGAGGGCTCTGCAATAACGGGAATCTGGGATACATCCAGAGGCCCCTTAAATCCTCCAGTTGCATTTTCTGCTCTTGCATTTTCAGCTGCAGCAGCAACTATGTATAGCATCAACCTATACAGAACAACGTTTACACACTGCTGTAAATACACAGACACCCCCAACTACCTACCTACGCACACACTTCAAAGAGACAGCAAAGAAAAGCAGGATCACAAACAAAATTGCTTTAACTTCAGCAGCAAAACCCACCAACTTGTAGCTCTCTTTGGAACACCAGCAAATATCCTGCAAATGACCTCCTATGTTGTAAACATGGTGTGGCAACAGCCTTCATGGCTGGTGTCTCCATTCAGGCAGGGAAGGACACAGGACAGGTTGTTCAGGCGGCTGATTGATCCTCTGTCCCTGTCACATATCATCAATTACTTCTTCCGTGTTTTTTGAAGCCTACAAAATTCTGGTGCAACCCCCCTCACTTGTTTTGAGTTCTGTCAAAAACACTGGCATCTCTTTTTTGCTTATTACTAATAATATTTTGCTGCCTGTCTACATTTAGCCTGTACCTGGAGCTAAACTGTGGCAGTTGTTCTACCACCCCATGACCCGTTCCCAGCTGAGAAGGGGAATGCAGGGAAAAAAGGGAGAAACTCTGTGGGTTGAGGTAGAAACAGATTAAGTGAAATAACAAAACTAATACAATCACCAACATAAAGAATACAAGGTTCTACTCAGCCTTGTCCTTAGGGTCAGCAGCAAGACCAAAAGGAAAAACCCCACAAAGAAGAACTCCACCCTTAATGAACTCCCTCCTTTTATAATGAGCATAATGAAGTGGTATGGGATACACCTGTGAGTCAGCTGCCTTCATTGGATCTCCCAGCTGACTCGGGGCTACTCATGGCCTGCCTGCATGGCTGGCCCATGGGTCTGTGTCTGGGGAACCAGGATACTGCCTCATGAAATGCCAAAAACATTTTATTACAAATGAAAGTTTCCTTTAAAAGCACCCATCCAATAAAAATCTCAGCACTTAAAACACACTACACTATTCCACAATTTTAAATGACAATCTTAGGCCCCAATTTCTAGAGTAAACATTACTAAAATTCTTGTAGGACTGTTCTACAAAAATAGAGGAGTAGGGGAAAGTATGAGGAAATATGCAGGGTACAAGAAGAAAACCAATGATAATAATGTATATACAGTATATACTTCTATACATAACGGCAATGTTAGCTTTCATTGTAAATGAAGCTTCTGTCTCAACCTTTTTCCCATCAGATTATAATGTAAAATTATCCTTTATGGTTATGTATCCTCAAGCCTGGACTAACGTGTAAGCAAGACTAAGATGTAGATTTAATAACAGAGCTGTACTATGCCAAGATGTGATCAGGATCAGCAGATGTTCTTTACAGAAACCTTCCTCAAACAAGAAATCTTGATTTCCAGCCAGTAAAATCTTTCCAACAAGTCAACTTGAAAAGTACGGTAAATAGCAGTGACACCAAGGATACACAGAAATAGCCTGAGTAGTAGAATCCTTGTCATTTCCATGGAAATGTAGGCAAAAATCCTGCATTTTACTGAACCCTATCTACTCATTTGTATGAGCTGATAAGTATGATTTTAGCAGGTTAGTCATTCTGCATGGTAAGGGCTGTGGAGAGCATTTCATTGCCAGAGCTGTGTACTCCCATATCTATGTGTATTGTGAGCCACAAGTCTTCTTTCACAGAGCTGGATGTTATGAGTTCAAAGAAAATTTGTGCAAGTTGCAAGTCCCACTTGTCTCATGACCAGTCAGTGAAGTTGTGAACAAGAACCTGCTCAGTTCTGCTGTTAAGTAAATTATTTTGTTACTCTGTGTTATTTTAACCTAGGGAAACTTGATGCTGTGTTAGCAGCGTGCCTCTTAGGATTAGAACAGCCTTGCTCCAGATAGAACATAAAGGCAAGTTTTTTTCAGAAGCAGCAACATCTGATTTCCAGCAAAAGTCAGTAGGAATGTGGATCTCGTTCCTGTAAAACACCTTGGGAAATTTCCCTTAGTAAAACTGCAATCCAGTCCAATCCTCAGCAGCAACAACAAATCCCATGCTCTTCACGGGTTTTGGTTTCTGAACAGTTTCTAAGGGTCTGAGCTGAAGGAGTGACAACAAGAATCTTCCATTGATTTGACTGAAACCTTCCAACCCTGGCATCATCTCCCAGAGGACCATCTAGAACAAACACAGCATTTGGCTACTCTATCAAATACAGAACCTTCCAGTTAGATGGCAAATTCCATCAGGATGTCATGGTGACCTTTGTGACTTATGAGTAGTGCTCAAATAAAGATTTCCAACTTTGATGAGAATGGGGACTAGGGAGTAAAGCATTAGCTGGGATATGCAGAAACATTTGCAATGCACGTTATGCCAGAATCATCTACAGGGATGAGATTCTGTAAAATGGTTAAACTGTTGTATTTAAATCACTTAGATGGCTCTGAAACAATTGTCACCCATTACACATAAATAACAACTGGAGGCACCACAGAGTCAGTGTTAAGAAGTGTCTATAGTGTGTTCTCCGACTAAACACAATGTGTTGATTCAAAGCAGAGGGTCACTTACTGCACAGTAATTAACCTAGGAGGTTATCAGCAGTGATTTCTTCTGATACTCTATCATACAGAATTGCATGCTGCTCCACAGAACAGTACCATTCATTATCCACTATCAAATAGGCTTACCACCAGACAAAAAAAAATTAAGTTTTTTTCCACAGCAGGGGACAAACTGATCCCGTACATTTTGTTTTCCTGAGAAATTAGGTTTAAAAGAATATTACCAGCACTGAACAAGACAATGAACTATCAGGCAGAAAGGTAATTGTAACTGGACTGGAAAAGAAATTATTACATGGACAGGAAGACAGAACAGGACTCACCAACTGGAAACAAAGAGGAGAGAGAACTATGCTTGGATAAATAGCTCAACCTTGCTGTTTACTCTTCAATAGTTATTCTGCATGACCATCTGGAAATTCCTCTGTGGTAATTCCTTTTTAATAGTTCCATAATCACATCTTAATTTGTAATTTCTTCGAAGGATTAAAAGAAATGTTTTGCCTCTGCCAGCCCCATCTGTGCCCCTGCACGTGCGGACCACGCACAGGCAAGGCACATGCAAAGGGTGGGGACAATCACACCAGCCTGCCAAAGCCAGTATTGTCTGAGGGAAACTCTCTTTGAGAGTCTGCTTGCAGTACTATGAATCTCTTATCAGACTGGCTCCATATCAATTGTTATCTTTAAGAAAACAGCTCTCACAACATCAGAGAATCCCAAGGCATAGAGACACCCCAGAGATCATCTGCCCTCAGGCAGGACAAGTCCTTTCTGTTATTCTGAGGGTACTTGTCCTCATGAACAGGTTTGAGATATCTTGGTGGAGGTGTCCGGTCAGGCAGTCCTCTCAAAGAGCTATAGCCTTACCAGTAGAAAGTTTTCCTAATGCTTAGCTTGATTTTTATTTTTTCTTCTCTACACCTGGAGTCCCATTAATTTTTCTTGTATCCACCATGAATAGGGAGAGAAGATTTATGGCCTTTCTCACTGTTGCAGCCTTTTATTTATTTGCTGAGATGTCCTCCATCATGTTCTCTCCTTTAGACGAAGTAATCTAGTTCCTCCTCTACTCTGCTCTTGTGAGACCCCCACCTGGAGTACTGCGTCCAGTTCTGGGGCCTCCAACACAAGAAGGATATGGAGCTGTTGGAACGGGTCCAGAGGAGGGCTACAAAGATGATCAGAGGGCTGGAGCACCTCCCGTATAGGGACAGGCTGAGAGAGCTGGAGCTATTCAGCCTGGAGAAGAGAAGGCTTTGGGGAGACCTTATAGCACCTTCCAGTACCTGAGGGGGCCTACAAGAAAGAAGGGCGTGTAGTAATAGGATGAGGGGTAATGGCTTTAAACTGGAAGAGGGTAGATTTAGACTAGATACTAGGAAGAAATTCTTTACTGTGACGCTGGTGAGACACTGAAAGAGGTTGCCCAAGGAAATTGTGGCTGCCCCCTCCCTGGTGGTGTTCAAGGCCAGGTTGGATGGGGCTATGAGCAATGTGGTCTAGTGGGAGGCATCCCTGCCCATGGCAGGGGGGTTGGAACTGGATGATCTTTGAGGTCCTTTCCAACCAAAGGGACCAGAAAAATGGCTTTTGGTTTAGATTAATTGCCATCTCAGTTGAGTGATCCACTGGCTGTCTAGGTGGCCTGAGTTAATCAAAAGGTGTGAATGTCTTCCTGAGCTAGCTAGACCAGCAAGGGGCCCAGCCCAACATAAAGTATAGAAACTGAGCAACCAATAAAATGAAGAGAGTGATGGGCTCAAGCTGCTACAATCCATATATTTCTTCCCAATATCATGATGGTGGAGCGTACAGGGACCAGTAATGGAAATTTCATTTGTATTGTGATCCAACCAGATGTTGCAACTGCTATATTGAGCTTGTATTGCGATTGCTGCTTCATTTTGCTAAATCAAAATCACATCTAACATCAAATGTGTTCAAATAAGTAAATTTGGTAATAACGCATTAAATCCTCCTCATGTGAAATATCTAAAAGAGCCTGGTCAGAGTATACTGGACAAGAGAGGTGCTGGGACTGCAAGACAGGATGGTCAGGAAACACCTCACCACGCAGTATGCATCTCCAGGGAGGCTCGGTTTACTCCAGACAACATACACAGCAGTATAATGCAGAACAGTTTGAAATGGCCACCTCTTTGTAGCATAAAGGGCAGATGGGAAAGATGCAAGAAGACAGGCCCATGTGCACAAGACTGTGTACAACCTGCCTGCTAATGTAAGGCCACAACTTCACACAAGCAAAAGAGACAGCAAGTGATATTCCTTTCTGACCTTAATTTTTAGTTACTGCAACAATACAATGATAAGGAACCAACAACCTTGCATGTATCAGAAAGAAAAACTCTAAATAAATTTATTATTCAGTTACAATTGCTTTTCATTGCACAAATTTGGTTTTTATCCTCTTGTTATACAGTTTTTTACAAAGCTGTTAGGAGTTTTAGAAACTGTTAAAATGATCGCTTAAGTATATTTAGGCATAGTCCATTAATGCATATAACTCCATTTCCTCCACTTTTTTTCTCCCGTGTGAAAGATTTATGGTTGCATTTAAGCTCTAAATGGAAATACATTTCACAGTCTATGCTTTTACAGGCATACTGTCTAAAAAGGAAGTTTTGATTAAATAGTCTTGTCTTATCAAATGTTGCCAGCAAAGCCTAAATGAAAGCAACTTCTTTTCCAGAAATGCTGAAATCGACACAACCCTAAGATAAGAACCATGGCTGCCAACCATATTCTATGCTAGCCAGTCACAGGATAACAAAGAAAGAGTCCCCAGGAGGATTTAAAAATCCCCTGGAGAAATTACTTTAACTTGGAAAAAAAAATTGTAATTTATTCTGTATTAAAAATAAGAAAAAAAATAAACCAGCAAATAAAACACATTTGGTGACAAGGTAAGTGTTGTATCCCCTGGACTGCTGAGACTATGTCAAGTGCTCTCCTTTCTGATAATTGCAGCTTGAAAACCAGAGTGTCATATCCCTGGGGATACCCTCTATGAAAATGGCTTTGAAGTTTGAAGCTGTCAGGACTCTTTGACATGGCTGAAAAACAGTGTGCTTCTTGATTTCTTACATAGCTCTTCTCTTTGGTGAGAAAGCCTGGCCACTTCTGGTGTAAGATTCACATGGTCTGATTAAAGCTCTCTGTCTGGGGTGAGCTTTTGCATGCAGGTGCATACAGCAGACTGTTCTGAGGGCACAGGGAAGTCCATCCTAGAGGATCTGAAATGAGGTGAAGTTTATTTCAATAACTTTGTTATTAATATATTATTTTTTACAGAAGGAGTAGTATTAAATAACTGACAGGACTCATACATAAAGAGCATTTAGTGCTCAAGAGCTCCCTGCTGGCTATTACTTTCAGGACTAACCAGGGAGGCATCTCATATGAGCACAGGCAGTGCACAGCCTTTAGCTGTTGTCCTCATTTTTCTGATGAGCACCACAGGACCACAGCCCCTAGCTGACTGCAGCTGGTCTTTGGCAGAATGAGGGAAAGAAGGCCACTGACTCAAAGGGCCCAGAGACCTCTACTGCACCTGCAGCTTCTCTGGTGAGAACTAGTCCACACCACCACCACCCCCATTAAAGTAGGGCCTCCAAACACCAACCCTCCTTTAGCTATCACAAAAGTGCTGGCCCTTGGCAGCCCCAGTGCAGCCTCCCGCTCAGAGAGAGACTATCAGCACCAGGGCAGGGCAGCCACGGCTTTGCCTGGCCACCCAGCTGCAAGGCTGAGCCATGAGGCAAGAGGGGTGCATGAAGGTCACTTGAGCTAGAGGTGCCTCTGAAGCTGAGCTGCAGAGTGGTCTCCCAGGGCAGGAGGATAGCAATCACAAGAGCTGCACTGTTGGGTCCAGGGGCTGGAAAAGAAGTTGGCAGCTGCCTTCAGTCTCCTATCTTCATGTCATGTGGAGGGGCAGCAAAACAGGTTTTTCCTAGAGCTTAACAGGTGGCTTCTCCAGGACCAGAAAAGCAAGATTTTCCGAAGTCTCTCACCAGCATTAATGCATGAACTCCTGACATTAGTGAATGGACAAGCAAGAAGAGCCTGAAGAAGTGCAAGGAGTCCATCAATAACTGGTGGCAATTACAGAAATGTGACCACTACAAGCCAAGGAAGTCCATGCTGCCTGAAGCATCAATTTTTCCCCAGCAAGAACCCTAGCAGGAGTTATCCACAGAAACAGGAGTCTGCACCAGTTGCCAGGGGTGCAAAGAACTGATGGCCAGCACCTCCAGTAACCACCTGTGTTCATGTAGAGGTTTCTGAGCTCCAGTTGTGTAATTCAGACATCTCTCTGGTTTACCAGCTCACATAGTCTATGGATTTCTTCCCGTTGCCGGTAAAACATCTGCAAAAGCTGTGAGAAAAGTCACATTTTACTTGCTTTACGTTACAAAACCACACACAGTCTGTCAAATACCACCAGTCTTGTCACATCACTTCTGAGAGAAACAGCATCTGAGGCGGCCTTTAACCAACAGACTGAACATCAGCAGTGCTCCTGCTGTCCACTAGCCTGGGCTAGATTTTTAATGGTGCTTCTCAGCACCATTTAGTAATCTTATATCTGTCAGAGCACAGAATTACACACAGGGTCTATGGTTTTCATGACAAGTCTCCTGTTCCTTATTCGTTCTCATGACCTGCAAATAGAGTGACCAGGACTGAGCAGAACTAGCAGGTGGTGCCACAGGATTTACTATCAGGATCAACAGGAAGGGATTTCAGAAAACCTAAACACCACCAGAATAGCTATATGGGTCAGGCTGAAAGCCCTTCCAGCCCAGTGCCCTCCCCCAAAGCAGAATGGAGTATGAGAAGGGTGTGAACATCAACTCTGTCAGACCACACCATTTGTGTTTCAGGGACCAGCTAAGCCACATAAGGTCTCAAAGTACCTGGTAACCTCCCATGAGTTTGCAGAGTCCAAAGCCTATGACCGTGTCAATTCCCTTAGCAAAAGAGATTGCCTCATCATGTAGACCTTGCTTCATGGTGTCCTAGAGAAGCTTTGTTTTCTACTGATACCAAATGACTTCATTAAACACTAGATTCTATGTGAAAGACTGCTGCTCCTTACATTATGCATTCATTTAAATGTGAATCTGAACTCCACTGTTCTACATACTATTTTGTTTTGGCAATATTTGGAAAGAAGCTTTCCTGCAATAACATTAGTGGTATGTTTGATCAGCAGAACAGATCAGGTTCGGGAAGTAGATTTGATTCACTCAGGCCTTTTAAAAACACTTGTACACTTCTTTTTCATGGACTGATTTTTAAAGAGTCCATGACAACATAAAATCAGGATGCTGTACATTGGAAGGATTATAAAAGCTGAGTAACAGAGAGATATTTCAGTTAAGTTTTAAATAACTTATTCCTTTACAATAACAGCTTTTTGAAAGAGACCTACAGGCACAAAATCAAGTGCTGGTAAACATCTGTACCAATGTCCTGGAAAAATGGGAGTGTCCACAAGTTTTGTGAAGGGGTGGCAAATGGTCCTAAAACCATGCCAGTCTACAAAGGAATATGGCTTACAAGGTAGACTGGAGAAGGTTCAAGAAAGGGCTATCGATAGAGTCTGAGGACTGAAAGCCAAATTCTGTAGCCTGAATAAGTTGAACTGTGGGTAGTATGCAGACAGGTTCATAAGCAAGGGTCTCTAATGGAAGACAGGTGACCTAATCAGATCAGGTCTATCTCCAAATGGGAAATGCCAATACAGGGAAATGTAGGCAAGTGACAAGAGTGAAGGCATTAAGATGTGGAGCACCCATTATCAGAGAAATCCCAAAGTCAACTCCCAAGAGTTCAATGCCAAAAATCTTGGAGCAGATTCAAGGGCATGGAGGCTTCCTCCACCTTTAAATCCAGACTATCCTCTCTTCCACCTTGACCAGGTATGTGAGAGGGAATACAGCAGTGACTGGTACAGCTGCCCAATCAATGCTCTGCTGGTCAGAAGGGACTCTTCCAATTTGTGGCACTGTAATACTAGCTGTGATATACAGGTGAGTTGGGCCAAGCTGACTGTGCACCTGTAAATCTGGGTGGAGACTGGAATGTGACCCACTCTCCTGGACTCCCACAACCTCTAAAACAAAAAAGCCACCATCCTCTTGTAATGTTAGATATATGCTGCCACTCACCAATTCCTTTCTGTGGTAAATGAGAACGATATTCCATCAGCTGGTTCAGGTATGGTTTCTCAGGGCTTATCTCATAGTACTGTATATTTCCATCACCCTACAGGCAAAGAAAATGAACATAAGACAGGCTCTACTGTTCAGTATGAGGGTCTGAGAAGAATGCCTGGCCCCAGAATCCATGTAAGGTCAAGAATGAACAAAATGTTCACCCCCAAATTCCTGTGTCAGAAGGTTAGTGCTCTGCAGTGTACCTCCCTGCAGTAAACGTGCTACATCTGCAGTGCCAAATGTGACCTGATGCTGCAGCTCCCTCAGGCCCTATCCCATCAGCCCATATCCAGGTCACATGCTTCAGGAGCATTTTTGACTTCAGGCTGATGCAAAACGAGATGGAGAAGAATCAGATAGAGCAGCATTTGCTGATGTGGAAAGCACTTGCATTTCCCATCACCTAAAGCATATGCATCTCTGAGTCATAGAAGGGAAACAGAAGTCCTGAGGAGCCATCCAGATCGTCCTCCAGTAAAGGCACAGAAAGGTCATTCTTGGCAGGACACAGGAAGAAGAGACAGCTGTGATCACCTGTCCATCACCTCAAGTCAGGGACATCTTACCTGAACACCACCTGTCAGTGGCATGTGATCTGGATGCTTGATTAGGCTGTATGCAGATAATCTTTCTTCTTCCCCATGGGCTGGAATCACTGCTGTAGAAACACCACCAGATATATCCACAGAACTACTCACTGAAGTTCTTGACAGGTTGTCCCAGGTGGAGGACACGTTACACTTCCTGTCAGTGCCAAAAAATGTTTCTGCCATCCAGAGAAAGCGCTCCCCTGAAAGGCGTGCTCGAGAGAGACAGTACACATCATGGGGTACCCCATGTTTTCTCTTACGAGAACATGGAGAGGACATGAGAAAATGGGATAGAAAATCTACGTCAGTTTTATAGGCACATGTCCATGAATTGCAAAACAAAAAAATTGCAAGACGGGTCCCTTCCAGGAAAACTGCTGCTGCCATTTCCAGTGGGCAGCCCCTCAGACAGCATAGATGGGCCTCAGATCCTAATTTACAATGCGTGACAAATGATGATAGAAGTATAGTCCATGTGAGTCGTTTGGACCCATATGCCAGTGACAGCCACTTTGCTTAGGCTTAGAGGGGCCCTGCTTCCAGCCAGGTGGAGGAGAGGGATAACTGAGTCTACTGGACTGTCTGGATTGGATGGCTTGTCATGTCAGTACCACAAAAATAGAAGGCTCTTGTGGGCACTGGTGCACAGTGCACCATAATGCCTTGCAGTTATATTGGGACAGAATCCATTTCCACTGCTGGAGTGACGGGGGGATCCCAGGAATTGACTGTAGTTGAAGCTGAAGTCAGCCTGACTGGATGTGAGTGGCAGAAGCACCATATTGTGACTGGCCCTGATGCCCCATGCATCCTGGGGGTGGATTACCTCAGAAGGGGACACTTCAAAGACCCGAGGGGGTACCACTGGGCGTTTGGTGTAGTGGCACTGGAGATGGATGAAACTGAACCGCTGTCTACCCTGCCTGGCTTATTGGATGTTGTCTTCTTCTTGTCTTCTTTTTTTCTCTCTGCACTTCTCTCTGCTTTTCTGTCTTTCACAGAATCACAGAATGTTAGGGATTGGAAGGGACCTTAAAAGATCATCTAGTCCAACCCCCCTGCCAGAGCAGGAATACCTAGATCAAGTCACACAGGAACATGTCCAGGCGGGTTTTGAATGTCTCCAGAGAAGGAGACTCCACAACCTCTCTGGGCAGCCTGTTCCAGTGTTCTGTTACCCTCACTGTGAAGAAATTCTTCCTCACATTTATGTGGAACCTCCTATGTTCCAGCTTACACCCATTGCCCCTTGTCCTATCATTGGATGTCACTGAGAAGAGCCTGGCTCCATCCTCATGACACTCACCCTTGACATATTTATAAACATTAATGAGGTCACCCCTCAGTCTCCTCCAAGCTAAAGAGACCCAGCTCCCTCAGCCTTTCCTCATAAGGGAGATGTTCCACTCCCTTCATCATCTTTGTGGCTCTACGCTGGACTCTCTCGAGCAGTTCCCTGTCCTTTTTGAACTGGGGGGCCCAGAACTGGACACAATACTCCAGATGCGGCCTCACCAGGGCAGAATAGAGGGGAAGGAGAACCTCTCTCGACCTACTAACCACTCCCTTTCTAATACACCCCAGGATGCCATTGGCCTTCTTGGCCACAAGGGCACATTGCTGGCTCATGGTCATCCTGCTGTCCACCAGGACCCCCAGGTCCCTTTCCCCTACACTGCTCTCCAGCAGGTCAGCTCCCAACCTGTACTGGTACATGGGGTTGTTCTTCCCCAGATGCAAAACTCTACACTTGCCCTTGTTGAAATTCATTAAGTTTCTCCCCGCCCAACTCACCAGCCTATCAAGGTCTCGTTGAATGGCAGCACAACCCTCTGGTGTGTCAGCCATTCCTCCTAGTTTGGTATCATCAGCAAACTTGCTGAGGATACATTCTGTACCCTCATCCAAGTCGTTGATGAAGATATTAAACAACACCGGTCCCAGTACCGACCCCTGAGGGACTCCACTAGTCACAGGCCTCCAACTAGACTCTGTCCCATTGACCACAACTCTCTGGCTTCTTCCCTTCAGCCAGTTCATAATCCACCTCACTACCTGATCACTAAACCCATACTTTATCAGCTTATCTACAAGGATGCTGTGGGAGACAGTGTCAAATGCTTTACTGAAATCAAGATAAACCACATCTACCGCTCTACCATCATCTATCCACCTAGTTATTTCCTCATAGAAGGCAATAAGGTTTCTTTCTCCCACCTCAATTTATACACACTTTTCCTTGTGTCCTCCCCTAGGTACCAACGTATTATATGTATGGGAGGAGTAAGGCACTTCATTCACTTCATGAGACACATGTTCACGATAATCTTCATTAGCATAAGGGTGAATGTCACCTGTTATATGCATTTTGCCCATAATGGAGCAAAAGACTGTCACCAGTCAATTGTCATGGGACTGAGGCAAGGTCATCCACAAAACTCCGTCCCTCACCCACTTCTTATCCGAGGTCTCAACAAAGGGATGCACCCAAGCTGTTTGAGGCATCTAGCCTTACCTGCTCTTTACTAGCAGTCCATTACAGAATGCTTTTTCCCTTACTTCTGTCTCCCGACTCTGTGAACAGCTGCTTCTCAGAAATAAACTTAGCCTTTTAATTACTTGGATAAAATTTAGGTCAAGAATGGCCTAGAGATCTTAGTTAACTGTGCAACAGTGGATGCTTTGGGAATCTGTATTCATGGGATCCCACAGTCGAGTTGGACATGCTGGGAGGCGGTACAGAAGAAGCTAGCTTAGCAGAGATACCCAGACTACTATAGATCTTCCAGAAGCTACAGAACCTGCCCAGGGATTTGGAAGTTCTCCGAGGATCAGCTTAGACTGACCCATACTTTGTCACAGGTAGACAGGAGGACCAGACACATGTACAAAGTATATTTTCTGGTTTCTTCTCTGTTTGCTTCTACCTTCTCAGGAAGTTCTGATGAACAATTTTCCACTTGGATCACCATAAGCATTGTCTCCTTGCATCTTCCTCCCAGCCAAAGTCTCATCCCACCTGGGAATACATCCAGAGCCTCTCTGCCACCTGTGTTGTGGCTGCACCTCAGCTTTGCTCCCCCACCCAGCTGTCAGCACCGTCCCAAAACACGAGTCAGAGCAGGTGAGCTGTCCTAGCATGGCAGAGCTGGGCTACAGAGATGGAAAGCATGTGGGGGGTCAGCACAGCCCCCAGTTCCTAATTGAACATTACTAAAATACACAATGACAAGACATATTAGTACTTTGATAGAGAAATCGTTACATGCAGCGAAAAAGAATAGCAAAAGATGGGAAGTAGGGAGAAGAAAAATCTTTTACTTGGAAATGTAAAGTCCAAAGCAGAAATAATGTATTTCAATGGCCATATATCCTAGTTTAAAGCTGATGTATCCTCCTTGAAAAAGTTGCAGATCAAGACTGCATGATATTGTTTCATATTCTTTGACATAATAGAATACATATCTGTATGTATGGTGTAAACCAGTATTATTTTTAAAAGTTATTTTATTGAAGTTGACCTTTTTATGTTTCATGGGCATGTTTATTATACAGTAATAGAAAAACTGACTGTAAACTATTTTATGTTAAAGTACCCGCTCATTTAAATACTATAACCTGGATGATTAAATAGAGACCACTGTGCAATATTTCAGGTTGCTGAGATAAAGAAACACTCCATTAAAAAAAAAAAAAAAAAAAAAATCTGAACCCTTTACTTAGAATTCCCGTTATTTGTTTGCACTTAAATTTAATTTTCTTGTTTTTAATTTTATACTACTGAGTTTTAAAATGTTCAGCAATTATCTGATCTGTAGCTACATCTGTAGCATATATAATTGTAAAATGTCTTTCAAATTAAGATCATTATTTGCCCTTTTGGATTTTCCCTTAACTTTGCAACTGAACATTTGCAGCTCAACAAGAAGCAGCAGTACTTTTTACGTTCCAAATGGCTGTAATGCCAAAGTATTTTGCTGATTTAACGGCTGGTTTTGCAGGATAGAAAAGTACTAATAATTCTCAGCAAGCAGAAAATCAACAGCTATCATTTTTCAAATGGGATTTCTATAGCTCTGTCAAGTGTGCCATATTGTACAAAGGAAAGGCAATTCAATACAGTGTTTGATTTTGCCTCCAGAGACGAGAGCTTGATACACCTTTTTCTGAAACCCAAAATGTCAAATACTGCAGAGCCTTAAGGTGGTTGAGCACCTTAAACACAAGACTTAAGTGTCAGAAGTGCCTGAATAACTTAGGCCCAATTATTCAATAATATATTCAACACTTAAGAGCTACTACCACCTTTAGATGCCTGTCATCAATGCTTCAGCTCTATCTGTGCTCATATTTCTAGCACTGAAAACCACCTCAGAAGCCCTAAGCAGACTGAGCAGCTCACCCACACTGTAATCCAGCAGATAACCTTACCTCTCAAAACACAAGTGCCTTGCAACAAACACAACTGGTGCACAGAGGGCACATCCTGGCAGTTTGGATACTCGCTTGCACTGTGGCAGAGCTGGGTACCTACCCTTCAGGTTATACTAACTTAAGCACAAACCACCTAAGGTTACCTTTTTCCATATATGCAGTCTCTGACACCTGGGCTGACCATTTCCAAGTCTCTTCTTTCCTTGCCTGCGAGCAGAAAAATAGGTTTATGCCCAAAATTTCAAGACGGTCAATGCAGTGGAAAATCTTAGTGAAAACAGATGACTACATTTTCCTGGCTTGGCCAGTTGAGTGGGTTCCTGATCCGCATCCTCCTCTCTTTATTTCCTCCCTGTATGGCTTTGGAAGTTGCTTGAACAACCACTTTGCTAAGAGAATCCCATTTGCAGACTCCCTGGGTTTGGGGTGCTATGCACACACTTAATGGCACCAGTCACGGCTTGGCTGTTTTGGGTGGGAGAGTAGCATGGCCACCAGGTACGTGTGTGCTGGGAGTCCCAGGCAGCCAGCTGCAAAGCATTTTTGTAAGTGTGGTTTTATTGCTGTTTGCACTGTGGCAGTGACTGACGGCTAGCTTGGGTGTACCAGCACATGCTGCTGTTGCACCTCTGGATGGCAGCGTACACATTGGCACAAGGAGAGGGACAGGACACCAGCATGGTGCATGTCTGAACCACAGCTGCAAGCACAAAGGTACAAGCTCTTGAGTGCAAGCTAGCTGTGAGCACATCTGCATGCACAGAGGACATTTTGTAATCCACAGTAAAAATGAACAGTTAGGTATAATGATTTAAACACAAATTACTAAATTAAGAATTAATTTTTCACTCAAGCATATTTCAGGGTGCTCAGGGTGTGACTGACACTCATTGCATACAGCAGCCACCATGGCTACTCTGAAAGCAGCACAGGGCCAGGGTTTGCGGCCATGTACATTACCAGAGTTTCATGAGCCCTCATGCCAGCGCCAAAAGGGATCATGCAGTTTTCAATACCTGAATAACAGCTCCACTGAACGCCTCCTGTGACTGGTTAATTCCCACAGGAAGCTGCAAAGTTTCAGTGAGCTCAATACTATAACAGTTTAGGTTTAGAGAAAGATAGTCGGGAATCCTCCCTACCTTTTTCTGAGGCAAAACTAATTTGGAAAGGGGATTGCTGTTGAAGAACAGTGGAAATGCTCAGGCAGATCTCAGCCTATGGCTGCATCCCCTGGTGACCTGCACTGCTGTAATGACAGCACAGACCTGCAAGCCCAGCTTGCCCGACCAGATAAAATGACAGACAGACTGCTGTGTCATGGCTGAGTCACACCTGTCCCTGTGATCTGGAAAGCAGTCAGGACTGATGGACATGACCCACACTCCTTTCTCAGTTCCCTTGAGTGGCTAGGGGTGTTTTTTTTCTTTTCCTGGGACCTATATAAGGTATTCTGCAGCCCTGAGATGTTTTTTTAAACCAACTGCATCTGCGACTCTTAAAAGTTTTGGAAAGGTCAAAGACAAGGCAGTGAATTCCCTGGAGACTGACAACAGTGGTCCTTGCACCACACTCAAATGCAATGACTCCTCAGAGAGAACAAGAGTGATGCACTGAAGAACAACATATGGGAGACCTCTCTGTGTGTTGCACTTTCTGTGCTTTGCAGGACAGCCAGAGAGACCAGGAAAACTCCCATATGCCAAATGGAGATGCAGCGGAAAGGAATGAGGAGAGACAGGAAGAAGCAAGACAGTACCAAGCACTGCAAGTGAGGGCAAGAAACCTGACACGTCAGGAGTATCCCGGTGGTTTAGGATCTCAGAAAATACAGGTTGCTGTTATTTTTAGGCATAAAAGGAAGAGGAAAGCTTATTCCAGAAAAATGTTGTCCATTTATTTGCACTCACAGAGAATCATGAGCAGACTCCACACTAACTTACCCAGAAGGTCTCCTGTAACTGTGGGACACCTTGCCAGCCAGCTACTTTCAGCATGGCTCCCATGTATTTGTCTTGGCTGTTCTAGAAACAAAAGTAACAAGACACTCAGTGCAATCAGACATACTCTGCCAAGGAAAAAAAAATAAAAAAAGTCTGCTTTTAAATAGTGTTTCTACTGTAGATTGATGAAACGATATGTATCTCACCACCACCCCACCTCCTGACATCTATCCATTGGCTTGACAAAGCAGGTAGTCACACATACTCCACATGAATGCACCCGTGGCCAGGTTGCCTTGGAAACCTTCACTGCTACCTAATATTGTTATAATTGTCAAGAAAATATAGGGTTTCTTGAATGATTTGCAGCATGCTTCCATTTTCAATAAATGCAAGCTTTCCATCTGCAGTTTTCTGAAGGTTTGCTTTGCTTTCTCCCCAGAAATGTTGGACATTTTCTACCTAGAAAAATTAAACTGTTGTTTAAATGTTAGAATGCTATTGTATCAGTACAAGGGGCTGTACAATAATTTCGGCTTCCCTGTGTCTGCTGAAAGGGATTTCTAACATTCAGAAATAGGAGCCCTGCAGTCCTCTCAACTGTATTTATTCTGCGCACCGCTCTGAGCCTATAATTCAATTCTGACAGAATAGGTCAGCCCAAGTGCCCCCATAAAATCTTGCTCAGGCTGCACCCTCTCCACAACACTATCTACCTCTCAGTGATGTGCCCAGTACAACTAGTAGAAAATACGAGCAGCTTTTAGTATATAAATATTTCCAGCATGTACTAGGACTCTTACTGGATGTACTCACCTGACACATAGTCTCAAGGGAGCCTCTGGAGAAGACCCTTAGATACTCACCTAAAAGAGGTCTACGCAAAAGCTACAGGTGTGTAGCATGTACTTTGCATGTACCTACCAGAAAGAGGCAAAATATCTCTTGGTACTCTGGAGTAGATGGTTTTTAAGTCCTGTGCTCCTTCAGAGAACAACAGCCTATAGCTCCTTCTCCAGCCTAAGGCCCAGCTTGTGGCGGTAGGAAACCGCAAATTCTGGCTGTTTGATGGGCATGAGAAAAAAGGCAGGCAAAAATCAGACAAACTGGAGCACTATGTGCTGATGGGTTCAAAAAGAAATGTTTGGAAGTGGCATTTGAAAAGAAAACAACCAAAACCCGTAAACTGCAAATGAGCATCCTGAAACACTTGGTGATGATTGAACAGAATGCCTTAAGTTAAGCTGAAATGAAATTTTGCTTGGTAAAGAAAAAAGCGATCCATTTTCAGTTATTCCAGACTTAATGCTGTGCCTCTCCAAAATAACTGTAATACTTGATTACCATGCTGTAATCCTACAAGCTTGAAGCCCCACAGCCCCTTAAAAAGCCCCTCCAAAGGTAGTGCAGCCATTCCCAAGCAAGTCCTGGGTTGATGTAGGCTCTTCTTGCAGCTACAGCTACGCTGGCTGATGAACTGCCATGAGGACCCTTTCCTGAGGCTTCTGCCTCCACTGGGTGCCAAGCCTAAGCACCAGCTGCCACCATGGAGCCAGTAGAGCTGGCAGGCTCCTCACCCAGTTGTCCTGCTTTTTAAAAAATAGTGAACCCAACTTTAGCTGATACCAAGCTGCAAAAGAGGCAGAGAAGTTTTAGTAAAACTAAAGAAATGTAAGCCTATGATACATGACTTCAGATTGCCAAGTTAAAACTGTAGTAAATCAACTGTAGCAAGATCAGAAACTATGGCTTCTCCATGTATTCTGGGGGAAAAGATACTAGAGTTTCTTTTGTGTACCTGAGTAATACAGCTGTTCTGTATTTTTATTTACAGCCTCAAGCAAACTTCTTGAAACTGAGATTATGGTTTTTAAATGTAAAAGCATTGACTTCTATTTTAGTAAAAGAAAAAAATTCAAACTGATTCATTTAAATGTTTTTAAAATTACATCTGCATGTTTTTTTGCAAGATCTGCTTTTAGCAAAACTGTGTGCTCTAGTCAAATTCAATTAAGTATCTCAATGCAAAGCTATCTGTTGTTTTTTCCCATCTATCTGCATCAAGTCCCTAGAGTTTACAAAATAAATTAGTTACCTTAACTTTATCCAAAGGAGCTGCAGACCTGGGTTTCCAAAAAGATCCCAAAGCCTGATTATTAAATGCTCAGCATGCAGATTTAGAGTTGTATTTTTCAAAAATCTCTTAGTGCTTTTGAGCAGAGGTGGCAATATAGATGCCAGGTTTTGCAAAGAGCTAACAGCTCTAGGTGAGATACTCAGGTTCTAGCATTTCCACTCTTCAAAACATGTGGGTATTTGACTTCCAGATCAGTGTTGGCAAATTTGGCAAGCCTGCCTTGAAAACCTTGTTTTTGATCAAGCATAGCCGCTGTAGAACAAAGTCAGCTAAACTAGTGAATCTGTGTTTGAGATCACAAGAAATTTAGCAAGAAAGATAGATGATAAAATGAACAAAGTAAAAGTTAGTAATTCACTGGGAGCCACTCAATACTCATCCTCTCTGAATACCGCAGTATTTCAGATGTCTACCTAACACTTCAAACCCAACATCAGATATCAACATACATGCTATTCTTGCAAGTACAGTGTGCCCATACAAGCAAAAATAAAAGCAGTCTAAAATGCAACATCATGTAGAACTTGTACTATTCCTGGCAAAACACCTTTAATTGACCCTGCTTTTAATTTTGATACATCTCCAAGGTTCCCAACTTTGTAAGCAGAAATAACAAAAAAGGCAAAATGCCAGAGGGGAGAGCTCTCAGAAGAATCCAGGCTTATTACACTGGACATTGAACTCTTCTGTAGAGAAACACGGTACTGCTCCAAATGTTTCAGTATTTTTTTTAAACAGAAGAGCTCCTGAATCAAACTCTTCTAACACAGATCAGCCAAAGTTCAACTAAACCTGATGAGCCAACCCTAAACAGGCTTTTCCTAAAAGCATCTGATCCACAGGGAGAGTTACATTACACTTAAAAGTATCTTGTACTAGATCTTATATCTCCAATTTTTAAGACTAGAGCAACACGATTCTGTTCACATGAAAGGCTTCTAGGTCTACTATCTATGAATTGTACAAAATTTCTTGGAAACCTCATGCTGTGGAAAATCAGATGGTTTTACCGTAATCTCAGACATTCTTTCATCCTTACTAATTTGAAGTACTGATGATCTGCCCTTGTAAGACTTGAAAGGAATTAAGAGAGTTGGGACATATTTTCTTCTGCTGAAAATCTCAATGCTTGATTTATCAATGAATTTCTCTAATACTGCTCTGACTTTGCTTGGAGCTGCTGTATTGTTGTTTAGGGGCAAGGCTTTTGTTTTGTTTTTTCCCTTCAGCCCTTACTCTGTGCTCATGCTCGTTACCTTTCTGATAAGAGCAAAATTCTGGGCAGATGATACAGAGCAGGGGGAAAACGTTCTGATGGACCAGATAGTTCCTAAAACAATATAATTTAAGGAAACATCATTGAACGATAGAATCATAGAATGGTTTGGGTTGGAAAGGACCTCAAAGATCATCTAGTTCTCACCCCCCTGCCATGGGCAGGGACACCTCCCACTAGACCAGGCTGATCAAAGCCTTGTCTAACCTGGCGTTAAACACCTCCAGGGAGAGGGAGTCCACAACTTCCATGGGCAACCTGTGCCAGTGTCTCACCACCCTCACAGTAAAGAATTTCTTCCTAATACTTAGTCTAAATCTACCCTTTTTCAGTTTAAAGCGATTACCCCATATCCTATCACTACATGCATGTTTCTCTTCTCCAGGCTGAACAACCCCAACTCCTTCAGTCTGCCTTCATGGGAGAGGTTCTCCAGCCCTCTGATCATCTTCGTGGCCCTCCTCCAGACCCGTTCCAACAACTGGACGTCCTTCTTGTGTTGGGGGACCCAGAACTGGATGTAGTACTCCAGGTGAGGTCTCACGAGAGCAGAGTAGAGAGGGAGAATCACTTCCTTCGACCTGCTGGCCACACTTCTTTTGATAGAGCCCGGAATACTGTTGGCCTTCTGGGCTGCAAGCAGACACTGACGGCTCATGTTAAGTTTTTCACCAACCAACACCCCCAAGTCCTTCTCCTCAGAGCTGCTCTCAATCCATTCTCCACCCAGCCTGTGCTTGTGCTTGGCAGTGCCCCAACCCAGGTGAAGGACCTTGAACTTGGCCTTCTTGAACTTTATGTGGTTTGCACAGGCCCACCTCTCCAGCCTGTCAAGGTCTCTCTGGATGGCATCCCTTCCCTCCAGCACATCAACTGCGCCACACAGCTTCATGTCATTGGCAAACTTGCTGAGGGTGCACTCGATCCCACTATCCATGTCACTGACAAAGATGCTAAACAGCACTGGTCCTAGTACTGATCCCTGAGGAACGTCACTCGTCACCAGTCTCCATGTGGACATTAAGCCATTGACCACAACTATCTGAGTGCAATCATCCAACCAATTCCCTATCACTTAGGGATACACTGCCTATAGACTTTCTTTTTGCACCCAAGAAAGTTCAGAAGCTTCTTGTTCATCCAGGCAGGCCTCCTGGCATTCTTGCCTGCCTTCTTTCTTGGGATGCACTGCTCCTGGGCTTGGAGGAGATGGTCCTTGAATATTGACCAGCTTTTTTGTGCCCCTCTTCCCTCCAGGGCTTTATTGCATGATACCCTACCAAGCAGATACCTGTAGAGGTCAAAGTCTGTTCTCTTGAAGTACAGAGAAGTGAGCTTGCTATACACATTTTTCATGTCCTAAGGATCACAGAATGGTAGGGGTTGGAAGAGGCCTCTGAAGATAATATAGTCCAACCCCCTTGCTAAAGCAGGATCCTAGAGTAGACCACACAGGAACATGTCCAGATGGGTTTTAAATGTCTTCAGAGATGGATCATGAACTCTACTATATATGCCAGTTTGGATAGAAGAGAAACAGTCTGACATGGAATAAAATACTGAGCATTTTATTACTGGCTTTCTTTGGGTCTCAGTTTCCCATTTCATTCCCACTTTTATATGACAGATCATTATTTGAGTCCTGGATCTCATAATATTTGCAACATATCTTTCTTTATTGTTCTTCAACCCACTAATCACAACAATGTGGCTGCTTCACTAGCCTCCATCTAAAGTAGCATTCAGCAAACAAAAACAGCCAAACATCCACATTTCCAGTGAGATGGCATACAGGAAGCAAGGCTATTGCCCTGACCTGTTGTAAATAGCTGGAGAAGTGTCCTATTACACTCACAAATACCATAAGAGAGATTATAACTGCAAAAATATATAGATGTAATGAACCCCCCCATTCCTCTTTGTAGCAAATGCTATCAAACTGCTAACCTGGGCTGGCTATGTGCTGCAGTGATTTCAGCAGAAAAGTGGTGCCTGGCTACAGAAGGTTCTGCAGGATGGGAAGCAGAAGAAGGCTATAAACTCAGCAGATGGCACAGACAGGCACTGTGCCAGCCCAGGGGCACTACCTAGTGTGCCTACAGGACCTCTTGCTGCATTTGTTATCAAGGTGAGAATGAGAGACATCTTTGTTTTATTATCCTTTCTCTTCCTCCTTTATGTGATTTTGCTCTTCGCCAGAGTGTGAAAGATTCACCATTAAAAAGAGCCCAGGAGGGAGGGAGAAAAAAAAAAAAAAAAAAAGGATGAATCTGTTCTGGTGTTCTGGTCAGCTCTAACCTGCAACCTGTCAGCCTCCTGTGATTGTTAATAGCTCTGTTTACTTGGAGTCAGATCACAGTGGTGCTTTTGGGCCACAAACTGGGCTGGAATCACGTAAGAGTGTAAAGAAGCAGTATTTATCATTGTCGTGATTTTGTTGCTTTCCCTCACACTTGCAAGAGTTGATAACAAGCGACTCAGAGACAGCACAGCTGGCCTGTGAGATGTCTCTGCGTGAATAAAGGAATGGCTCTGTTCAGAGAGAAGGCACAAGTTATTCTTCCAAAAATATAAATAAATAAGTGCCATGCTAACGGAAAAAGAGCATTTGCCCTTCCACCTTGAACCCTGTGTCTTGGCTCAGGGCTTTGTCTTCCCTTACTCTATGGGGCAGATCTGGAGAAAGTGCTCAGGACAGTATGATTTGAATGGGAGAGAAGATAGGTGGGGTTTTGTTTCATCTATACATTTGGGCCTTCCCAAGCTGGGGCTGAGCTGAGGGAATAAAAAAATCCTTATAGATTTCTTGGCTGAGCCTGATATGAATTTTACAGATGACAGAACTGACATCCATCATCCCCAAGTTGAATATGTGGAGGAAAAAAAATAAAATAAAAAAATCTCCCCATTGATGTAGTTCCATCAATTTAGCATTTTCCTCTCCTCTTTTCTTCAGCCATAATGTAGGACAGCAGCAAAACCACCCTCTACTCCAACACAGCTCAGCAAGAGTAAATCTTTTCTCTTGGGAAGGTTTGCAGTAAAGCAATAGAGAATTTCAGGGCAAGTCTAAGGTAAATTGACTCAAGCTACCTCAGACACTTACCTAAATCACCCTTCTTGTAGTGCGGGCACAACTATCCTTCATTTTCACAAGCACTAAAAATAAAACAGAACCATTGAATTCATTTCTTCCCAAATAAAAAGATGTCGGAAAGCAAACTCAAGTTACCCACTTCAAAAATGCTTTCCTAGTGCTGTAATTCAGAGTAACACGGAAAGAAAGGGAAAGAAAAATGAAAGGAAAGATTTCATAGTAAATTGCATTAGTCAATCTGATAATCAGTCTATTGAATTTCTTTGTGAATAACCTCTGCAATATAATGGCAGCAGACAGGCAGTACCTTAATACTTTGTAGTAACTTGGTCTTTGCCCTCTCATTATAAAATAAAACATGCAGTATTTTAATGTAAAGGATAATGTCAGGTTTGATAACATGAGGCAGTTAGTAGCTACATTTTAATACTGTGACAGCATCATTTGGGTTTCTTCTCGATGAAAAGTAAATTCTTTTTGTCACAAAGGAAATGTTCGTGGTTTCAAGACTTTTTTGAGAAAAATAGTACAGACATTAAGTCAGAGGCAGGAAAGATTATTCATGTTCAACTTTAAAATCAGGCACATCCAAAATATTCCCTTTCAATTTGCATTTATTTTGATCCACTAGACTTTAGCTGAGACAAGAGAGGAAATTAAGTCAAAGATATATTCCCTTCCAACTAAAACCTAGTGGAGACAAGAGGATTGTCTCCCCTGTTCTGTCCAGGCTACACACCGTGAGGCTTCCAGGGGAAACACTGCAGGGTGGCAAACTGCACCTGCAGGCTTATTGGGGGAGGGTCTCTCCTACAGTTGTGGCTCCGATCATGCCTGCTGGATGCAGTGATGACTTCCTCCAGAGCAGCATGGGATGCTCCTTACCCTGGCATACAACCTATTGTCAACATTTAGCCTCTACCCAGGGCTAAACTGTAGCAGTTGTTCTACCACCCAATGATCCCTCCCCAGCTGAGAAGGGGAACTGGGGAAAAAAGGGAGAAGCCCTGGGGGCTGAAGTAGAAACAGATTTCATGAAATAACAAAAGTAATACAATCGCCAACATAAAGCATGGAAAGTTCTATTCGGACTTGTCCTTAGAATCAGCAGTAGAGTAGAAGGCCAAGAGGGAGGAGCCCCAGAGAGAGGAATGAGTAGATGAAGCACTTGAGGCTATGGTCTAGTGGTTAGGGAGATGTTGGAATAGAGGTCAGACTTGATGATCCTAGAGGTCCTTTCCAACCATAGTGATTCTATGATTCTATGAACTCTGCCCTCAGTAAACTCCCTCCTTTTATAATGAGCATGATGAAGTGGTATGGGATACACCTGTGAGTCAGCTGCCTTGATTGGATCTCCCAGCTGACTCAGGGCTATCCATGGCCTGCCTGCGTGGCTGGCCCATGGTTCTGTTCCTCGGAAATCAGGACACCCACTCTTGCCCAAAATGCCCCCACATACAGCAGTGGGGCATGAAAAAGTTCTGCCAGAGCTCAGATATTGTGAGTTTCACCCTGAGCTTTGCTGAAGGTGGCATAACGGAGGGGGGAAAAAGCCTCTGCAACTATGTCATAGAATCATAGAAACACCATGGTTGGAAAGGACCTCCAGGATCATCAAATCCAACCTTTATCCCATCATCTCCCTAACCACTAGAACATGAACTCAAGTGCTTCATCCACTCGTTTTTTGAACACCCCCAGGGACGACGACTCCACCACCTCCCTGGGCAGCCTGTTCCAGTGCTTAACTGCCCTCTCAGTAAAGAACTTCTTCCTAATATCTAACCTAAACTTCCCCTGACACAACTTGAGGCCATTTCCTCTCATCCTGTCATCAGTAATTTGGGAGAAGAAACCAACACCAGCCTCACTACAACCTCCTTTTAGGTAGTTGTCCCTTTACGTGGAAGCTTTTGGTGAATATGCCAATGCCAGCAGGCTGTGGGGTAAGGGGCTCTGAACCTTCCCTTCATACCCGCTCCAGCAACTAGGCTTGACATCATTTATTATCCAAATTAAGTGATTATAGGGGACAGGACTTTAAGATGGGGACAGTTTGTTGACAGAGACCTCCGAGTAGTGTGCAACAAAGAGCATGCCATGGTTGTGTTTTGCTAAAAACCTGTGGTTTCTGTTAAAGCAAGAAGGGGTTAAGCTGTCTATGCAGCTGATATATGGTAGGATTTAAAATTTTAGGCAGTAAAACCATATCATTCATATATGTATGTGCATTAGGATGTAAATATGGATGCCAAAAATGAATATGCAGCTTACTGAAGGAAGGAAGAACATGTTTCCTAATATAGATCAATTTTCTCATTTCTGGAAGAAACTAGGAGAATTAGCAGCACCTGCAAGGGCAGAAAACAACAAAAGTAAAAGAATCATGGATAATTAATACTCTGAAGGCAAAGGTATCTTTCATGGAAAAACATAATGAGCCAGAAATTCAGCTGCTGTACATTAGCTGATTTACATCAGCTGAGGAATGTGTTTCACTATGATTTAACATTTTTCTTATGTTACCTGGGAGATAAACGATTCAAAATACAAAGAGAACTTAACATGCATTACCTGTCATCTTTTGTTGATTAAAAATTTCAGATCTTGTTACTATTATTTAATATAGAGTCATTACACAGTAAATTAAAATACAACAAAACATTAAATGCAGCAAAGCATTACTTAAGCATAATCTCTTCAAGCCCAAGCAAATGAAGCAAATCAATTTTAAAGGTCATTAAGGAGAGCTGTAGTTGTGAGAATGAAATTACCAAATTATCTCAGATTCCAGGCTGCTCCTAGGACAGCTACTGGACAGGGCAGAGATAGAGGCAGCGTTTCCAATTTTCTTCTGACGGATCACCCTGAAATACTCTGCTGGGGTGAGAACATCCTATTATGTTCTTACTCTTTAACTGGAATGGGATGTTTCTGGCCCTGGTTTTCTAAGGGTGTGTGTTTGTATGGTTGCACTGTGGCTGTCTGAAAGGCTCTGCCTAACAGCGTTTGTGCTGCTCGCTTGGTTTCAGCTGAGATGGAAGGGAGGGTAGAAATCTCAAAGATTAATCACAGCTAAGTGTGAAAACTGGGGCTAAGTAGCTATCCCCCATGCCATGCATTCTGCCAGGTGGACAAACAGCCAACTCAGAACAAGCCTCAAAATGTGCCATCTTCTGCCTGGGTAACCATTAGCAAATAGCAGAGAGATGGAATTATGGACAAGAGCTGATGACAGGAGAAAAAAAGAGAAAAAGGAGATGAGGAACAAATGGAGCAAGAGGGTGGAGGGACGTGAGACGTAATGGGGAACATCCCCTTCAACACTGAGAAGCAATAATAGACTTTTGCAGAAAAAGAAACTAATGGATTTTTTTTTTTGGAAAACATATCAAATTAACTTGAAACATTCTCAATGGCATTTTGCTTAGGAGGACAAAATTCTGCAAGGGACACAGCCACAGGATGCCTAAATTCACTTGAGTTATTCAAACTTTAGTGCCAGGATAACTGTTGGATAATTAGCATCCAGCCTTGCATTGCTTCCTCCAAGAGAAGAAATTGAACCATCCCATTGTGAAACAGCCACAGATTTGAAGCCTGCATCCCACACCACAGAACCGTACAGCATGGGAAAATGTTTAATATTAAGGAATGTAAAGTACAACCCTCATGAACGCAGGTGCTCTTCAGCTGCACCTTTTGCCTCTGTGTTTGGAGTGGACATTTTCCTGCTCCTTGGGCTGAAATGTCTCAGTACCCCATCAGAGAAAGGGGCTGCCTTACAGTTTCTCTCCAGCCTGATCAAAGCAGTGCAAGTGCCAAAGTAGGAGATTTTGTATTCTGATATAATAAGAAAAGACAGTGGACCAAAGGCAAAATAAGCCACTTACCAAATTTGCCTTCCTCAGATAGGTCATCTTGCAGCAAGGAACAAAGTGTACAGGTTCTCTTTTTCTTTTCCTAGTGCATCAGTGCATTTCCCTTTTTAAGCAGTCCCTGCTGTCACAAGGAACAAATTTGAAATGAGATAGATATGTGCATATGTGGCCACCTACCACCATGGGTCTGTTGCCCTGTCCTCCCCTGAGAACAGCCATGAGACAGATGCACCAAGTTGCAAAAATAGGTGCTTATTAAAGCCACAGATATAACAAGTTTTGAATAGCCATTGATAAATCTGCTAACTACAATATCACTACTAATCAATGTTAATACTGCTAGCAATAATAATACAAAATACAACCAAGGATACTTTCACTTATAAGGTGAAAGGCACGATTCTTACTCAGAGAGGCATCCCTGCCTGGGGTAGAGGAAGAGATACAGCCTGTCAACTATGTCTGCCAGCTTCCAGGGTAATTCTCTCCTGGCTTTGAGGTTACTTCTCTCCCAATTCAATGATCTTTTTCTCCATCTTTTATCTCCTAAACTGTGAGGCTCCTTCCCCAAGGTGATGTGCAGCATGATTTAGAAGGAGAGACAAGTGCTACAGTCATATGTATAGCATGATCTCTCTAATCTTCTTTACCATATTCAGAGGTGTCAACTTTAATATGCATTTTGTAGGTAATGAGGCAAAGGTCAGTCATTGGACACATTAGCCTTCGAGGAAACAGCGAACTACACAAGATTCTTGTATCTTGCTGGCCAGAGCTGGAGGCCTCTGTCTCCACAGAACCCCCTACTCAGCTGTATCCTGTGATAAGACAAGCAAGATGTCACTCCCCTGGGTTACACAAGATTTAGCAAGATCATTCTTTAGAGTTCTGTTGTACAAAGGGAAAGGCTGTCCTCATTACCCAATTCCAGACCTGCTCTTTCTCTTCATGGACACGCACACATGTTTCTCACCTCTCTCAAAGGAAGGGCCACAACAGAAGAAAGGTTGCAATCGTAAAAATCCCACCTGCAAAGAGTGCAACACCCAGTACCATTCTGTTCAAGCCCAGCAGACAGAAATGAGCCTGTTTGTCATGAAGCAACTGAAGGTTTGAGCCCTATTCCCTTCAGACTGCTGATAAAAGCAAACCCAGGTGGGATCAGGCTGTCAAAGAAAAAGGCTACTCTTTTAACTCAGTATTTAAACCAGATTGAAAATAAACACCCAGCCTGGCTGAATGCTTTCAGAAGACTGACAAAGGTAAGACAATGAGTAACTGCCATATTCTCTTCTTACCTGGCATTAAACTGTGTGACACTGGGAACGGTCAGAGGTCTAAACAGATTTGAAACCTAGAGAAGGATGGCTTCAGAATCACCAAGGCATTTTGGCACAGAATTCCTTTTATAACTCCAGTTAGAAAGAAAAGGAGGGGGCACTCTATGTCCTACACTTGTGTGCTTCAGTCTGCAGCCAGGGATCAAGGAGTCGGATAGGATGTCCTAAGGAGCCGTGTACTAAGAATCAGGTACCAGAGGCCCTGAAAACCTTCACACTAATGCTGTTAGCTTTGCTGCAGCTAAGTACTGAATCTCATGTGACCAAAAAGTTAAGCAATACTGAAGTGATTAAATGAGCTGCCCAAGGGAGAAGCCTTTCAAAGAGGCATCCTTCCTGTCACCCTGAGACTTTGCCTGTTTCTTGCCATCCCTTAGAACTGGGACTGCCTTTGTGCTCCACCACAGCCCTTTCTGTGGCAGCCATAACCTGTTGCACAAGCAGAAGGCAAACTGAAGTAACCATCCCGTTGGCACACAGGCACATCAGGAGTGTCTTCCCCCATAAAAGTGGAATGACCTCAAAGCAAATGAAGTGTTTCTTATTACCTGCCTTAAACACCACTAGAGTGAAACCAGCTTTTTGCCAGACAGTCAAGTGTTTAAAGTCCAGACCTGACACTACTGAACACTACCCTGAATATTCAGCAGCACTCAGACCAGTCAATCAAAAGTATTACTAACAGTCACACTTCTCTAAGCCAAGTGGAAAAAAATGGTGCTGCATTGTTGCCAAAGATATATTTTGCAGCCAGCATCATCTCAACAAAACACATGCATTTCACAATTAAGAAATGTGGACCCCAACAAGGCTTAGCACAGATCTCATGGAGCCGCACTCTGCACTGGTATGAGCTCATAGCTGGTCATGTCACATATCAAGCCAATTGCTACACCCAGCAGTGTCTTAGTGCCCCCAAACCAAAATTTGAGCATTAAACTAATTAGCAGTATGTTAGTGCTTTTATATATCCCCCACAACCAGCAGGATAAAAGATAAATAAGTTTTTTGGCTCTCCTAGAGGCTTCCAGACTATTTATTTATAGACTCATTTATAGGTACCCTTCACAGAAGCATCTGACCTTTTCATAATGATTACTGAACCTCTCCTATAAAGTCTGTGCATAATGAGACAGCATTACAGTGCCCATTTTAAAGAGATGAGAAAATGGACTGAAAGCAAGTAAATGAAATGATCTGATTGCAGAAGCAATCTGTTCCACAGACATGTGCCAAACAAAGACACTATTACTCTATTACACTTCCCTTAAAAACCACTTGGACTGCTCTGGTGCTGCTGGAAGAACTTTGCAAGACTCTAACAGCTATGGATTGCCCTTGGACCCAGCAACAGCAGGAATAACGCTCACAGTCAAGTCATCCCATCAAAACTCAGTAGCACCTTCTGATACTGTTCCTCTTCGTGGAATGGACCTATGAGTGACAAAATCGCAGTTTTGACGATGATTTTCTTTCCAGTATCTTAAGTTTCTCATGGTGCACATCTCTGCCTGGAAATTAAGGCATGTTGGAGAGTCAGAGCGAAGCTCATTTCAGCCCTTCAAATGCCATTATTCACAATATTTACCTTTTATTTCCTATCAGTGAGATACAGGCTGCTGTACTGACACCTGTCCATAAGTAGCAACCACAAATTTGATTCCTTTCTGCACCACCATTCTGAAAAGTTTCCAGATTGTTTTTCACAGGTGAAGCTGCCATCTTGTCACCAAAGCAAAGATACCGCTCAAAGGAGCAGATCGTGACACCTTCTTTTCCTTTTTTGGCCTATGAGCAAAAAACCATGACATTCATACAGTTCTGTTCTACATTAAGGTTTTGTACTAGTGAACTATTTAGGAAATGGGTTTTCCATCCCAAACGGTTAATGATTTGATTTTATACTGTAGTATTTTAATTGAAACAACCTCTAAGACATTGTCATACAAGTAACTCCAGACAACTGTACCACATTAACTAAACTAAATTTTCAAGTAGCAGCTCAAAGGCTACATAGAGGACACAGCCCTCACCTTGCAGTTCAACCTGGCATCAGAGAGGGAAACAGCATCATCATATCATTTTAGATTATATAGTTACTCATTTATAACAGTGCAGTTCAGAGGTTACCATGCTATAAAGTATTTGTTTTTATTGCCTTCCTCTTTTGATACTTTCAAGAAAGACAAGGATAAGAGAGGGACACATATAAAGCAATTTCATTGTCTGTGCACTCACTGGGTTACACAAAGATTCAGTGCCTGCTTTCAGCTTTATTATTTATTTTTTTTTAAATAAGAAAAACCCTGTAGGAGACACAGAAACTGTTATGATTATGGGTTGAATTGACATGATGCCTCTTAGGCTAGTTTCTAGTTTTAAACTATCATTTTGGCATATAAAAATTAGGCTATTTCCAGACCAAGGTGGATATGCTATGCCCCCTTGTAACACCTGCAGAAATGGATGAACTAATGAAGGGAAAAAAATACCTTTAGGATCTAGACCTGGCCACAAGTGTACCCTTGCCAGGTTATTTAATGAATATTTTGCTGCCTTGTGCTGTTTGCTAGATACCTGCCCTTCAACAACTGTAGATTCTGGAGAGAACCTGCAATCATAAGAGATTGTGCTGTAACAATGTCTATATTTAACCAGTACTCAGGGTTAAACCGTAGCAGCTAGTCTATTACCCAATGTTCCTTTCCCAGTTGAGAAGAAGAACAGGGGAAGACAGGGAGAAGGCCCATGAGTTGAAGCAGAAACAGATTTAATAGAATAACAAAACTGAAACAACAATCAACATAAAGTATAGAAGGTTCTACTCAGTCCAGTCCTTGATGCCAACAGCAGGAACAGGTGACCACAAAGGAGGAGCCTCAGGGAAAGGAACTCCACCCTCAGGGAGCTCCCTCCTTTTATAATGAGCATGATGAAGTGGTATGGGATGCACCTGTGAGTCAGCTGACCTGACTGGAACTCTCAGCTGACTCAGGGCTACTCATGACCTGCCTGTATGGCTGGCCCATGGGTCTGTGCCTGGGGAACCAGGACAAACAAATAGTATTTTAACTAAAAGCTCAAAAATATTTTTGGTAGGTCTTAAAGGCAATTTATTCTCCATAGAAACACTTTTTTGTACTTCTAAATCTTGCTCTTATTTTGACTTTTTTTTTTTTCCCCCTTATATATGTATTGCTTTGTTCCAGTTGAGAAAAGAGCCTGCCTGTGGAAAGTCATGGGGAAAAGGGAAAAGGCAAAGCAAGCCCAGCCTTTTTCTACTTACAGGATTTCCAGTGAAAGCCATTAAACAACAATAGCTGGTCTCCTGAACCAAGTAAGTCCAGGAAATATCTTTACAGAATGGAACTGACCTGAGCTTCTGTCACACAGTAGCAGTGCAAGGAGCACATCTAGAGGTGACTATATATATATTCTGAATTCACTACACATTGTAAATTCCACTATGACCATACCCTTACCTCCATTTCAGCCAGCATAACACCGAGGTGCCAAGTCACCTTTGCCTTGTCTTTAAGAGATGTGCTCCTGCTCTTGGTTCTTGGAGGTGCAGGCTGCAAGAGCTGGGGATGTCCAGGCTCAGCTTGCAAGATATGGACCTGTACTGTACAAAAACACAGGCTCAAGACCTGGTGATAGCACAGTGTAAGACACACACCTCTTGCGTTCAATTCATAAGACTTAAATGGGGTGAAGGAAGCTGCAACGGGGTTTCCACAGCGCAGTATGAGACCCACCTCTCCAATCCAGACTTGCTAAAAAGCTGAGTGAAAAGTCCCAGACTCCACTGAAGTGTTACTAAATCTATTCTTAACTTTAAGTGGCATTTAAGTGGTCAACAAGGTTTATTCTAGACACCATATTTCACCTGTGCCAGAGCAGTACAGTATTTCATGCTTATATGAGCATTTCAGTGTGACTGACTTTGGGTAGTATGGAGCTGAAGTCATGCCAGACCTGTTCCATTCTGACCTTTATTTGTGCAATGAAATCCAAGGATCTTTTATTTTCTCTTTTTTTTTTTTTTCCCCTATGTGCTTCACTCAATACTCTCTCTGTGACATTAAAATCCATCATGCTGCTGGCCCTGGTGTACCCACTAGATTGTATGCGCCATCAATGCTAGAGCTCTGTGATGGGGGAAAGACAGCAGAAAGAAAACAAATATATGTGGCCTGAGGAACTCAATTTTAATTTCTTCTTAAGATTTATCATGCTGCAATACACTAACCTCACTCTCAAGGAGGAAGCAATGAATAAATGCCATGCAGCCAAAGGGACTTCTCTCATTCATTTGAGCTCTGCACAAGATGTCCAAAGCAGCCTTTGGTAGTATTAACCTACCTAAAAAAGAGTAACATTCACAAAAAGAGACATTTCCTCACTTAAAAAAAATTAGAGGGACACTTAGAGAAAAGTGGCTCTTTCACACTCTTGATTACTGACAGACACACAAAGCCACACAGTTCCATGGTCTGTAACAGAAGCCATCTAGTCCTCTAACATTCTCCATACAAACTCCTGCATTTCTTTTTACTGTCCTTTCCCCCCACATCCAGAAATTAGTTGAAATGGAGTCCCTGTGGCCAATGCCTGTAATTTCAGAGCCCTCCTGCATTGCTGATGTGTAGGCAGTCGTTTTGCCAATCACTAGGCCTAGTACAAAGGACACAGGCAGCAGGAGAACAAACCAGTAACCAGATTCTGATGCACACAACAGGGTCAGTACCTGGGTGATCGCTGGGGGTAGAAACAAGTCAATCAGGTTACATATAACAGACATCAACCCCAATGACCCCAGAAACAACACAGCACAACCAACAACCAGTGGAACAAACAAAGCAAAAAAGCCTCCCATAGAAGAGATGGGAGACAACCAAGCCAAGAAGCTGATAACATAGGACAGAGGTTACGGCAACATACTGTTGCCGTAAAGCCTGCATTTGTGTCAAACCTGACCAAGACCCAGTTGCAGGGAGAGTCAGGAGATCCTTCCTCAACAGGGAAACTCTGCAAAGTGCATCCACCTCACAGATAGACAATTCACCCTTCCTGCAAGTGGTCCTGGTTTTTATCCCCAATGCAGGGCACCTGGGGCTCATTTACCCAGGGGCTTTCTCTGCAAGGTCTCCGCACCTTGGAGGAAAGCCAAAAGGCAAACTCATCCCCTCCTTTTAAAGGACCATGGGAACCACCCATATGTCAACCTTAATTAAGGGCTCGGGGTTCAGACCCCAGCACTTCAGCAGTAGAACAAGGCTTCCTCTTGGCCAAAAGAGAAAGGTTATCTGCAGGACAATGAAGAGCCTTTGTGCCATTGGAGACAGAACAAAGTTTAGCCCCCACTGTCACAAGTCCTATTAACTTTCATCAGTTGCTTGGCGTGCTCACAAAACACCATACAGGAAGGCAATCCCTATTGCCAGTGTTTGAGTGTATGGTGGCAATCAAGCATTGCAAAGGCTATGTGCTCTCAAATGTAAAGCAGCACAGAGGCAGAAAGAGAAGATTGACATTTAAGGGCAGATACGTCATGATGGCTCACTTAAGCTGCATGAGGCTAGCAGCTCTACTGCTAATTTTATCTGAGACCTTTTACATGCAGTTCTAGGTGATTTGTGTTCAATTTGGTTTGAACTTCATTCATAGCAAATGGTCCAAAATAATAGCAAACTGAAATAGCTGAGAGCAAGTGCTCATTTTCATTGTGTCTCTTGGATGTGAGCACAATTAGCATTCCTGGGTTCACCACACTGAAAATACAACACATGTCAAGTGACACTGGGTAGCCATAGTTCTGCTCTGACAGAGTTCAGCTCTGTTATCTCCAGTTAGAGATAACTGGTTCTAATGGCACTCAATTCTTCACACCTCTTACGGCTGTAGAAAATTCAGGCCATGATCAGGGAAAGATGCAACATTGTTTTAATTAGAATATAGATGCTTAAGCTTGGTCTTTAGCTGATTCCTATCAAATGAAGGGTCTCTTCAGCACCCAGGGAAGTCTGCTGGCCATCTGAGTCATGGTGTTTGAATGGTGCAGTATCAGCAGAAACAAAGGCGACAAAACAGAGGGGGAAATATGAGAAGGAAAAGTCTCAGTAAAGAGATAAATGGAGCGAGAAGGCTCAAAACACATACGTGAGATTTACCTGGAATAACAAAGTAATGGGGAGAAAGAGAGGAGGAAAAACACAAAAGTGAGCAGCAAAGGAGTTTACAGAAAAAGAGAAATGGAAGATCGCTTGGAGACACTGAGGAAGCTGAGGCACACACAGGAAGAAACAAAAGAAAATTTAGAAAAAAATGGCAAACAAGCCATACCTCTGACTACTGCCTTGTCTTTTCCTGAAACCTATATGAGGTTTTGCATGCAACACTGTTTCTCTGGCCTTGAAATTAGGCTGTTATTCTAAACGAAACACAAAAAATCACAGAAATGACAGGACACATTCAAAAATGTCTTACAATGTCCTGTTCTGGGCATAACACACCTCTTTGTTCATGCCTGCTGCCACTGTGAACAAGTTGCAGCATTCACAGTTTTCTGAGCACACAGTATTTTACAGGACCAGGCAGCTGGATGTCTTGGCAGCTTGCTGTGTCAAGCAGTGCTACTTCTAGACAGCAAAGCCCTTTGATGCCACTCTCCTTTTCTAGCAACTACTGCTCTTATCTACCAAGGCAGAGTTGCAAACACCAGCCCTCACCTTCCCAAGTAGCTTTTACTTACTTTGTCTCATTTGAAAAATGTTTCCTCTGGAAAAAAAGAATGGAGGTGTGATGGAGATCACATGAAAGGCAGTTTTTGAGCCCTACTTTCTTATAGATCAATGAAGAAGAAAACTCAGGATGAAACTCTTCCTTCAACTGTGGTGTTTATAGAAGTGTTCTTTCTTGAGCAATCCCTGCTTGTCTTTTGCTGAGACTAAACACCATTTTTCCTCACTGAGAACACTGACAGAGACTCTTTCCTATACTTGGCTAGACAAAATTTGTAAGAAAAGGCATACCTGTCAGATTTGTTCAGATTTTGTCACAGTAAGACTTACTGAGAAGGAAAAAAACAGAAGAGGATTACTACATACGCCACATTTCCTTTGGAAACCAAGCTAAAAGCATTATAGATAGGTTTAGAAAATAGTTACACCCATTAATATTCGATTGACCTTCTTGACGCTATTAAAAATGAGAGCAGTGAACCATGTGTTTTCCATTTGATTTGCTGTGTTCTTGTTTAATAGGTCTAAATCTAGGACACATCTTGAAAGACAACTGTTTGACTGGGGCAACCAGAAACCATCTGCTTGATGATGCTCTTCACACTACCTATAAGTTTTCATAGAGCTCTTGCCTTCTCCCAATGGCAAAGAAGCTGCCAGCTCCCAAGAGTCACACACAGCTCAGTGACACAAGTCTGACTTGCAAAACAGGAGTTGTCACTATTGCAAACTAACTTCCCCACTCCATTGGCATCCCATGTCATTAATAAGGCTAATGAGGATTTGCCCAAGTCAGGTTCAGAAAGTCAGGGGAGAGTTTAAGGTACGTTCAAATGTTAAGTGCTTCTCGCACCAGACCAAATTTCCACATATATGACAATTCTGAACTCTGAAATAACAGACTAGTAGAGTAAATACAAGTATCCAGAGGCAGGCAGGCAGGCTGAAGCTGCACAAGTCAAAAACACAAGTGCCAAAACCCACTCCTGGGCATGGCAGCCTGACAGTTGGCTACACTACATCTGCAGATCGGCTCCAGCATACTTCAGCCTGTACCAACAAGGCACTTCCCAAATTCTGACGTTAGCACAGCCCAGGAACTACATCCAACAGGCAGTTTCCAAGTGGGCATGCAGCCTAGCAGAAGGAGTTTAACAGTATGGACAAGGTCAAGTCCTGCCAGCTGGCCTTAGAACCAAAAATTGCCCTCTGCTACTGTTTAATCTGCTGGCACAGATGTAACCAACAGCTGGTGTGGGCTCTGACAGGTCTGGTTTTCTCACATGTCATCCACCAATTACTTTCTCCAACTTGCATCCTTGAAGAGACATCCCATTCTTTAAGGATCACCATCCTGTAGTATCCCACCATTCCAACATGTGTATAAAACCACCCCAAAACACAACTCTAACTGAAAAATTAATCTCTAGATGATAGTTAACAATCCATTCCAAGTTCCTCCCTTTCCAAAGAAGATGGGTAATATTTTACAGAGATGATGCTGTTTTGTCTACTATCGTGCTCTTTTAGATGCCTCTGTATTGCTATATTTTAATCCGATTTCCACACATAGGAGGAAAATTTGCTGGTTCGTACTTCCAAGGAGTAACTGCACAACTTTATATAGCTAGACACCACAGGATAATGCTTATTAAGAACTCTAAGCAGTCAGTAATCTTAACAAACAAAAAAAATGAAATATTTTGGTATGTTTGACCTCCATTTCACAAGTCATGCAGGTGCATTTAAGAGGGTGACATAGAAGAGAAAGAGGAAGCTGAGATCATATTTCAGATCAGACTGTGCATGACATCAATTTAGGAGTACATGGATAAGACGCATCATTCCACTGAGATCACGCTAATCATTTCAGTTCCAATGGATCCACAAGCAATTGCTAATTGCACTTCATGTATGTGACAGTTAGTATGGCATATATAGAATTACCATCAGAAAAAAAACATTGAAGGAACAGAAAAAAATCAAGGACATTATTAATAAGCCAATTTTAACACTTTTCAGCTAGCTGTGCATCTCATCCATAAAATGTTACCAGTTTGCTCCACAAATAGCACATTATTATCATAGAATGGTTTGGGTTGGAAGGGACATTTAAAGGTATCTAGTCCAATCCCCCTGCAAGGAACAGGGACATCTTCAACTAGATCAGGTTGCTCAAAGCCCCATCCAACCTGACCTTGAATGTTTCCAGGGATGGGGCATCTACCACTTCTCTAGGCAACCTATTTCAGTGTTTCACCACCCTCAGTGCAAAAAATTTCTTCCTTATATTTATATATTAAAGGAGGCATACTGAAGAAAAATGCAGTTCAGTGTGCCTGAGCTCCTTTCTTCAAGAAACTTTCAGAAAAAAGGCAAGGAAGAGTGTCACTTTTTAGTCTCACAACAGCTGATACTTTGGTGCACGAGGTCCTTACCATGCATGCAGGAGCCCTGCACAACTCTTGGCTCTTTCCAGGTCATTCTGTCTGTCCAAACAACCAGATACCTGACTTACAGTTGTTTTCAAAATCACTGCTCTTTAAGTATGTTTACAGTTTGAACTGGCTTGATTCTGAAAATGCCTCTCATAGCAACTCCATCTTCCAACTGAAGAAGCTATGTGGCCAAACCACATGAGAAAAAACAGATGTTAGGAGATGTAAGGGAAGAGACGTGTAGTGCCCTACACTCCAACTGAGATCAAGTGACAAAGTGTTGACATCTTGAACATTTGTAGAGCTGGGAGATTGTTTCTCAGCTAAATTTATTGTTTTTCAAAATCAAGCTTGTTTATCCTGGTGCTAACATGAGGTGTGAAAATGAGGTATGTGCTTATCTAATCTTAGTGATCAGGCCTGTCATGCTAGCGCAAAAAAATTGGCACACTGCAAATCTGCCTTACTGACTTCTAGTAGAAACCCTTGTCCACAGTATTATAATACTAGTTCAGCTATCACAGTAAAAACTCATTTTCTGGGTCCTGAAGGGTTCTTGGATTTAGTCTTCCAAAGAGGGAAAACAGACAGACAGACTGCTGTTCAGGCTGCCACATAAACTGCACTTCCAAAAACAATTCTTCAAGAGCAAAACGTATAGAAACTGTACAGAAAAAATTGCTTCTGTTGGTTCTGCGGTCTGAGATGCAGCACTATTTCAAGGCTGATAGACCACAGGAGAGTTAGATCCTCCTAGACTGTTTTGCATTAAAGATGTTGGCTGGATGGTCACACTCACAGAGTTGCGGTCAATGGCTCAATGCCCAAATGGAGACCAGTGATGAGTGGTGTTCCTCAGGGATCAGTACTAGGACTGTTTAACACCTTTGTCGGCAACATGGACAGTGGGATGGAGTGCACCCTCAGCAAGTCTGTGGAAGACATGAAGCTGTGTGGCATCGTCGACACACTGGAGGGAAGAGGTGCCATCCAGAGGGACCTTGACAGGCTGGAGAGGTGGGCCCAAACCAACCTGTTGAAGTTCAACAAGGCCAAGTGCAAGGTCCTTCACCTGAGTCAGGGCAATCCCAAGCACAAATACAGGCTGGGCAGAGAATGGATTGAGAGCAGCTCTGAGGAGAAGGACTTGGGGGTGTTGGTTGATGAAAAATTCAACTTGAGCCAGCAATGTGTGCTTGCAGCCCAGAAGGCCAACAGTATCTTGGGCTGCATCAAAAGAAGCATGGCCAGCAAGTCAAGGGAGGTGATTCTGACCCTCTACTCTGCTATTATGAGATCCCACCTGGAGTCCTGTGTCCAGCTCTGGGGCCCCCAACACAAGAAGGACATCGAGCTGTTGGAGCAGGTCCAGAGGTAGTAGTCCACTGTTTAGAACAACATGATATTCAGAGTTCTGGAGCACCTCTCCTATGAAGACCGGCTGAGGGAGTTGGGGTTGTTCAGCCTGAAGAAGAGAAGGCTCCTGGGAGACCTTATATCACCTTCCAGTACCTGAAGAGGCCTACAGGAAAGATGGAGAGGGGCTTTTAACAAGGGCTTGTAGCAACAGGATGAGGGGTAATAGCTTTAAACTGGAAGAAGGTAGATTTAGAAAGTCTTTACTGTGAGGGCAGTGAGACGTTGGAACAGGTTGCCCAGGGAAGCTGTGGATGCCCCCTCCCTGACAGCAAAGCCAGGTTGGATGGAGCCTTGAGCAACCTGGTCTAGTGGGAGGTGTCCCTGACATGGCAGCGGGGAGGTTGGAACTAGATATTTGAGGTCACTTCCAACCCAAACCATTCTATGATTGTATGATTTTATGTGACCAAGATAAATAGCCAAGCTCTACAGAAAAGTGTTTCCACAGCTCATCCACAGTCTGGCAGCTGGGCCTCTCTAAAACCCCAAAGCATAAAAAATTTGCTTATGTCACCTGCCCAATCCAAAATTCAAACAGTGGAACTAGTCCAGGCAATTAGGGAGAAACTTACCACCAGGAAAAGGCTGCATGTTGTATTCTTGCAGTAAAAAGAAAACCAGCATTGTGATTAGAGTATCTTTAACATGGTATGAACTTGTGGAGAGGGGAAATCTATGTAATCAACTTAACAAAGGAAGGGAGGTCTAAAGCACCAGGTTTCACGTTTTTTCAGAGATTTAGCACATAGCAGTTGTTCTTGGTCTTAATGAGGTGAGGAACATAGGATTTCTCTGGTGCTGTCACAAGAGTACAAATCGCTGTTTCCAAGCACAATTTCCCTATTTGAACATTTTTATAGAATTTCTTCCCCTCACTATCCCTCCACAAAAAACATGTGTTAATGCTGCTGAATTCATATGGATTCAAGATCCTAAGAAGTTTGAAAGAGTCACTGTCAAGGTTTTCAAAAGGAAGTGCTGTTGTTTTTTTCAGATTGAAATGACTTTTTTTGGCGTAAAATTAGCTATTCAGAGTGCATCTAAAAATATGCAAAAATTGAAACTCAAATTAAACAACTAGACTCAATTTTGCTTTACTCTGGGTTTGGGGGAAAGCAGAACATTTTTAAACCTGACAAAAAATTCAAATGCATGTATAAACTATGAAGCACTTTACTACTACTGCAACAGTAGGGGTACACAGAAGAGACAGATGGAAAAGTGGGTAGAATGGAATTCTCATGCTTTCTTAATCAATCAAACAAAGTGATCAAACAAAAAAGAGGTCCAGAGAAGATTAATCCTGAAATCCAGCTGAAATGCAAAAGGCTTTGTTTTGTATACTGCCTGGAGCCCTTTCACTGACCAGTAAAACACCTGATTTAACAGTCTCAGTAATGCCATGCTGACAAACCCAAACTGTCAGAGGACTGAAGCTTTCTTCAGTTTCTAAAATTGAAGAGAGGGAAACATGCTATACTAGGTTAGACCAGTGGTCTAAGTAATACTATAAGAGCAGGCATCTTTGAGGCTTTTTAATTTTACTGGTATCTCTTGTATCACAAGAAAAGCATAAGCAATCTGGTCCTCATCACTAGTGCATCTCACCTGTTTGCTCCCTCCCTCCTTTTCTAGTAATTTTTAAAGTTTTTAATAGATATTTTCTATTTCTTCCATTTGTGCAAGCTGTGGTAGGTCCACTGCAGGAAAGACAAGCTGCAGTGGGCAACCAGTGCCTCACTGCAAACAGCAGATGACAAGGAACAGCAGGTAGACTATAACAACAGACCATGGGGTTGCCACTCACACCCCACGATGCTCAGCGAAGGACCATCTTCAGAGAGAATCAGCTCGGTATTCTCCTCTGCACAGGGGGGCAGGCTACAGCAGGTGAGCTCTGTGCAGCCACAGTGATGCCTGCAGCCTGCAGCAAAGCAGCAGTTGATGTGCAGACATAGATCCATGGGCAATTTCTGCCCATGGTGAACTGCCCACTGAGAACTTGATTCATCTACATTTCGCACTGGCACAGCACTTCTGAGTAGAGTGCATTAGCACTCCTGCGTTAGCAGAAATTAGGCACTGTCTAATTGGATGCCTTTTCACATGCACCTTGCTTCATTTTGTAAAGCAACACTAATGTTGAAGCTGAGACACTGCACCTCAGCACATCTACTCCTCCTGCAGGAAGGCTTGTGACAGAGTCAGTATGTCACCTTCTTCCTAATGAAGTAAAACCATCATCCGAAGTAATTTAAGCCATTCATCAAGACAACAATGACTAAGACTCTAGCTAGTAATTGCATTCAAAGTCTTTTCACATCTTTTGTCAAGTGAGAGGCAGGGATGCCAGGTGGCAGACCTTAGGGGAAACAACTGCTCTCAGGAGCTCCTGCCTCTCTCTAAGGCTTGAGACAGAGGTTATGATGTCTGATTAAAGCACCCCAACAAGGCATCTGAGACTAAAATGGGTAGGCAATGCTGTCTGGTTTTAGAAAGCTAAAGGATCTTAGTGTTCATTAGCCTGAAGTGATCTCTAGAGAGGAGCTGGAGCTTGCATGGCCAGTGACAGTGCCAACGTTGACCTTATTGCTGCAGCTGTGACTCTACTCTTTTATACACCACCTGAGTCTGGCCCTACACTTACATAAGGAAACACAGAGCAATAATTTTGCAGTCTCCATCAATAAGTAGGCAGGAGGCAACATGCTAGATAATGCTAAGTGCAGTTGCCATTTATCTCTGTTGGAGCAGGATATAGATGCCTCAGGCTTCTTTCTCCTCTTACATGCCTCCTCCAAAACCAGAGAGCAACTCAAGGTCAGCACTGTTTAACGTGGTGGGGATCAGCTCCCTTAGCAGCAGCTGTTCTGATTTCCTGTCTCCTCTTGTATTTTTTCTAAAAGGCCAGGTAATTACTCATGACTGAAAAATTTATGTCAAAACAATCAGTGGTGTCACCTCATCGACTTTGGAGAAATTGCAACAGGCATTAATACAACTTCAGAATTCTTCCTTTCCCTGTAATAAATGGAACAACTTATGAAGATCCTGCCTGTGGGCAGCACCAAGCAAGAGGCCTCTCCAACCACATCTGTGGGGCCTGATCCCTCTGAAATGCCATTTTTCTCATTGAACCTTCCCTCTTCTGGCACCTAATGTTAGCAGTTGCACTGAAGCAGCAAGGCACTGAGATGTCCCTTGTCTCACACAAGGGATGTAAGGGAAGAGCTGATGAGGTCCCTGCTTGTTCTCTTCCTTCCCTGTCCACAGATTGAGATGGGCACCAAGGGACACTGCTGGAATTAGGGTCAAGAGAACAAAAATGCAAACACAAGAAAAGTTCTCTTTCTGAACTTGTGGAAATACACATAGTTCGCTTTGCTGTCTAGCCTATGTACAGAGGAGTAGGGAAGGATTTCAGGAGAGAGTTTTGAAAGACAGGTAAGTAGATCTTTATCCTTGCTCTAAATGTTACTTCAATTTTTCACTTTCTTCTCCCCAGAGCTCCTTACAGTCTAACCAAAATCAGTACATTGAAAGAAATGGAAAGACAGAAAAGTAATTGTAGTGGTAAATGTTAGTTTGCTGAAGAAGCCGCCAAACAAAGTGTGAAGAAAAAGATTTTCTCCTGGAGCAAGGGGGCTTGTTCATCATTTACCTCATGTGTTTACCTTTCGGCTATCATTATATTAGTGACATTTCCCAACTGAGCTGGAGCACCTGGTAACTATAGCAACCACATTTTCATATCTGCCCATAAATTCCCTTGCTTTTAATTAGAGCACTCGTTTATAACGGCAATAACAACATCAGAGAAATAACAGCAGACTTAGCTCAGATGCAGTCACCTCTCTCTCCCTCATGTCACAGAAATGACTCGCATCTGGATTGTTCTTATACCATAAGATGTTGCTTATGGCACAAAGCCTACCTTACCTGCCATGTCCACCGCTTTGTATCCATCTGCTATGTTGTCCATACCTTCTCACTTTCTCAAAGGTTTATCAGCCTTCCAGTTCAAACAAAAGCCTGACTCATCTCCTTGCCAGCAAGCTTCACACCAGGCTGCATAAACGTACTTTTCTTGATAGAAGGAAGAATTCATACCTAGCCTACAATGAAATGGCACACACAGTACTATTGCAAATTTTACAGACAGTAGGTGGATGCTATTACAAGCAGAAAGGCTGAGCAGTTAAGCTTACAAATTTACCTATGCAATCTAGATAGCTATGAAGAGAGGATAAACAACATTATCCAAAACAAATGACAGATAAACAATGAAGCACCAATGTGCAAGAAATCAAAACCAAGTAATCAACAATTGCAAAGTTCAATGGCTCAGTGTATTTCACCACAAATTATTTTCTTCTCTATGTAACAATAAAAACTTGGTGAACAATTTGAAGTCTGCTGACATGATTTAAAAAGATGGATGGGCTAGTAGGTAGGTGAAAGTGTTTGCTTTATTGTTCATGGAGTCACTGCTCAGAAGTACATTTGTTTTGGAGTCTATGTGAATTATTGTCAAAAAAATGACTAATCTTTCTCACTTTAGGCTACACTGTGCAAACCATACATGAATTTCTTTTGCTAGAAGAAAAAAGACATCATGTCTGTGTATTGGCATAGATAAGACAGTAAAGCCCGTCTCTGCAGAGATCAAGAGAGCAGGGCTGTTCTGGCTTCATGGCCTGGGGGACTTGTTGCCATCAGAAAATATTCTCTTCTAGAAAAGCATGTTAATTAGTATAACTTAACCATGACTATCAACAAGAATATCTTCTCTTGAACCTTTTTCCACTTCTCCATGTCCCCTGGAGGCTGAGGAAACTGGGTAAGAAAACATACTGGAGCTTTTGCTGGTGCTGTTGGTGATTTCCACTTTGGAATATTAAATATCCCACCAGTTGCCCTGCTTGCCTTCCCAGAGTAGCCAGTCTTTACAACAGGGAGAAACAAGCCCAGCAGTGATTTCACGTAAATAGGTGTTAGTCCAAGCTACAATAGCTTATCTCAGCCAGGGTTGTGGGGACCAGATGATTGCCAGCAGACATAAAGGGTGCCATCTTGCATTAGAAAGCTATCCACATTCCTGCTACCAGCATGGAAGTTCAGGGGCACGTTCAAGCTCACTTTGATGACAAAGAATGGAAGGTATTCCACCTAATTTTTAACTTTGGAATCCACTGGCATAAGAAGGGAAGCTGTGACCATGCTCCACAAAGCTTCCTCTGTCCCGTGTGCCCTGCTTTCAAGCCAAGTACCCATCAAGAGAAATGGTGCCTTCTTGGCCCAGTGAAGTGATACCTGCCAGTGGTGAAAGCCAGTGTGTGTCTCTCTTCTCTCACACCCCAGTGGGTTTGCATCAAGGCTCAAAGCACATTGGGCAGAGCTGGATGAGCCATCCTCAAACTGTGGTTGTAAGAAGTAGGTAGGGTTTGTTCACTGCATGTTATTTTATGGCTTTATCACCTATTTACACCAAGTAATTAAAGCTTTCAAAGTGAACAGTGTTGTCATGAGAAAATATAAACTTTAGTGAATTGCCAAAGCAAGGTTCAAGTTATTTGTCAATTTAGTCATCAAACACCATTTAGAAGTGTGGATAGACAACATGATGATGACCAAATTCTAACACAACCACTAAAATTGATTTAAGATGCTGCCAAATCTGAAGCACAGTAACATTCAATACCAGATACATGCTTTTTTTCATTAAATAAGTAAAAAGCAATTCCAGTCACTGCCAGACTGAATTATTTTTTGAAACCTCCCTCAGTTCATGAGATGCTGTTTGGGACTTAGAAGGAGAATAGCCTGTTGTAAGTTGTGTCACTCATTGCTGTAGCCTCATTTCTCCATCAATCTCTCATTTATTCTGGATGTATTCTGTTAAGAGATCGGCATCTGCAGTACACATGATGCATAATGAGGCTCTGGTCTCTATGGAAGCCTCTAAAATTGCCCATCATACTTTGCTTACTTTCCATTTTCAAATCAAAAGGGTAAGAAGGAGGACCTAGGAAACTACAGGCCAGTCAGCCTCACCTCCATCCCTGGAAAGGCAGTGGAATCTCTAAGCAGAAGGCAGAAGGCATCTCTAAGCATGTTAAATATTATAACCAGAATGTGAAAACTTTTTTCCTCGATTATACTAGTTAAGTAAAGCAAGTCTTTGACAGAAAAGTAATCACCCAGAAAATCAAGCAAAATGCTAATTAAAAATAAGATTAATTAAACAGTTTCTATGTGATGTCTTGAGCCAGTTTCATTGCAAAGAAATCCTTTACCTGGCATAATATGTGGTTTGCAATACCCTCATGTAAGGTTAAGCATTCCTTGATAGTTGCCTGGAAACGGTGCCAATGACAATTTGTTCTCATTAAGGGCAAATAATGTTGTTACAATTGTACAATTGTACATCTGAATGTTTAAATCAATTCATTTTGGACATGTTTTTTCTCTCTAAAGATGCAAGTTCTGAAATCTTACCAGAAGAGTTGGCAGGAAATAGATTCCAACTCACATGCATGAGTACACACAGAAATTAATTTGAAATTACCACTATTACTATTATTACTCATTAGCCTAATTAGTGCTGAGCAGGAAACAATAGTCTTGGGTTTAGAGAGTTTTTGAGGTTTTCATGGTTTTCCCTTCCTGTTCTGTACCATGTGAAACTCCATGCTTTTTAAAAAGGTCTTCTGAAAACCAGGAGAGACACCTTCCGAAGCTGCGCTTTGAAAATGAGCAAGAAAAGCAGAAATCCACCCCAAAATAGCTACTGTGCTGGGAATTGGGAAAGCCTTTCTTGGAAAGTATTCAGGTTTCCCAGGAACAGACCCATAGGCCAGTCATGACAGACAGGCCATGAATAGCCCCAAGTCAGCTGGGAGTTTCAGTCAGGGCAGCTGACCCAAGCTGACTCACAGGTTTATCCCACACCACTGACAACAAGCTCATTATAAAAGGAGGGAGTTTACCAAAGGTAGAGGGTTCTTCTTTCTGAGGCTTCTCCCTCATGGTTTCCTGCCCCTTCTGCTGCTCCTGAGGACTAGGCTGAGTGTTAAGCTTCTACATTTTATGTGGGTATTTGTATTAGTTTTGTTATTTCATTTAATCTATTTCAACCCGTGGGGCATCTCCCTTTTATTTCCCAGTTCCCCTTCTCAGCCATTGAGGGGTCATTGGGTGACAGAGCAACTGCTACGGTTTAGACCCTGATACGGGCTAAATGTAGACAGAAAGGAAAGCCCACAAGTTTGGTCCTTGCCTCACAATTTGTTGAAACCACAGTGCTGCACTGGGCACAAATCAGTGATGCCTGTGCTTGTGTGGGGACATGCTTTAGGGCTTCAGTCAGAGCTACTCAGGCATGGCTGTTATGCCCCAAGCCTCACAACACATGCTTTTATACCATAAGATTCAGCTACTGAATGTGTTAATTTTCCAACTTAATTCAAACAAATGCAAAACCAATCTGCACACATTTCACTGTCTCTTTTGCCTGTGGGGGCACCACTTCTGCTTTAAATTTGCCAGTTAACAAAGCTGTGGTCTCAGGCTGGCTCCCTCTGCTTTTTATTGAGATTTTCCTTTATGACCAGGTGAAGCCATGGTCAATCGTGGGAAGCACACACCAACCAAAGTATCTACTTTACAGAAATCAATGATGGCATGAAACACCACAGCTGCAACCACAAGAGCTTTAAATAATTCACACTGCTAAATGAAAACAAAATCCAGTACATTTAGGATTGAAAGGAAGACATCTATACTTACAGTATTCCAGTCAAATACTCCCCTGTGAGGACGAGCAGGTGGAGAGGTGGACATATTTGTGATATTTAAGTGCCACAGTTGGCAATCCTGCATGCTCTTTCCACATTTTATCTGCAGCTTGCCTGTTACATTGGGTTTGCCTTAGCTTCATATAATTGTTTTTTAATTGATCTGATGGATGAGAGGACTGCAGTGTTATAAGTAGCAGACATCTTATCGTGTCCAGAGTCAGGGAATGTTGGTTTCCATCAAAAGATCCATGGGCTTTCACTGGAAGGCATTAGTATATGTAGTACCTATTTTAAATTTAACACTCTATTTAGCCAAGTTCATTCCATCACTTGAACTTTTCTTCCTTTTTTTATAAGAGCTATACAACAAATAAGGAGGAGCAAGTAAATAAGAATAAAAGAGGGAAAAAACAGACCATTTTGGCTTAGCTTTTGCTTTTCTTGTTTTTTCAAAGGGAAAACCACACACCACATAAAAGATGATTAACAGGGAAACATCTTCCTGGATGGATAGAATTGTGTGAGGTTGCCATGAAATATAGTGACCTATGTTTCTGTAAAAAGTGAGAAATTATCCATTTTATTACCTAAAGCAAGATAAACTTTACAGAGAAGCTTATAAACAGCTGGATCAGCCAGTCAGCTAGATGCCACCAGACAAGTAGATTTTTATAAACAGTTAAAGAAGTTTGCCATCTGGCAACGCTGGGAATAAGAGACGAGGGCAAACTCCATCCCACTAAGGGAAATGATGACAAAGACTTGTGCCAGACTATGAAGGATGCAGGCAAGACAACCACTGGCGACAACACTTTCAACAGAGTTGTTTCTCTTCTCTACTGCTGCAAAATCAGTTTACAACCAAAAAACCAGAATCTGCTGAAAGAGTGACTGTGAGATATTTTCCCTGTCCTCGTAAGCTTTATGTTTCCAAAAGGCAAGGAGCATGAGGGGAAATCTTTGGAAGAATGATTGCCCAATAGCTAATATCTGTGTTCAAGCTCAGATGCTCTCCTGAATAGGACTGCAGAACTGAAGCTGAATCAGAGATGTACATACAAAAACTTTGTGGAAATAAACCACCACATACAGCAAACTGACTCACGTTTGTGGCCTCTTGGGCTCATTATATGGAATTATTAATGGAAAATAATATTAGCTGTAAATTTATCTCCTTTCTCTCATTGACCATTGGAAATCAGAACTTATTTGCAAGCCCAGATCCATGCATGCTTGTCTGATGGCTACAAGGAAGATTTTTCACACAATGTAGAATCTGAAACACTTTCAAAGAAGTCATTTGCTACTCAAAATGTGTTATATTGAAGTTGCACCTGTCTTGCATGTCTGTATCTCTTCTCTCTGACTGAAATACTGAAACTTCCTAAACAGAGTAATAGTAAGAAATGAATAAACAACATGTTCCCATGACAGTAACCCCTTCTTCTCAAGTACTTTTATTCTTCCCATTGCAGCAGCACGTCTTCTATTATAAATTCTTCTCACATGAAGACTCTGTGCAAAGTCCCACTAATATTTGAACCTGCATCATCTCACATTGGCTGCCTGTCAAAAGGGAAATTTTTACCGTGGCAAGTAAAAAACAGCCCCAGGTTTAGGCAAAATGAACTGCAATGAGAATATGCAAATGCCATTTTGCAGCATTTGACCCCCTCCAGTGACAATACTCCAGTGCCTTGAGCAAGACAAATAGGCCAACCTGCTCAAAGAAAAGAGTTCTTTTGCCAGTTTAAAAGGTGCTCTAGTTATAAATTAAAATTGTGGGATTGACTGAGAAAAAAAATTGAAAAAGGACATGTCCATAATTCCATTAAATCCATTTTATGGCCTGATCTTAACTCTGGTTCCTTCTACCCAGAGACAAGGATGTCTGCAGCAATGGACCTAATCTGGCCACCAATTAGTGTTTTTAGCATAGTGCATCACCACTGCCTGCAATCCTTTTCTTTACACAGACTAAAAGCAGATTTTTAGACAGAGTGACTAAAGTACAGAACCTTCCTTGGATAAAAAGTCATAAGGCAGATGGATGGACATATGTACAAGTGCAGCTAACTACTAATGTAGCTATTAGCACTCATCAACATGACACCAGTTTGGGACATTTTCTGAAAGAATTTATTTTTATAAATAAAACCTTGGCATCCTGAGACTGATATAATTCTGCTTGCATGAAACCTGCATGAGACATTTAAAGGGACACCAACCTTATTTTCCTTTAGCCCCTCTCTGCTGAAGTTTCAATAATATCCCTTCCTCTCATCATGAAAATAATATATTGACATGAAAAGTTACTACATGACTTTGAAATTCAAAACCTGCTTTCCTTTAACTTCCATTTTTTTAACACAGAGGGACTGATTCTCACTGGCCAAAATCGAATTAAAATAGAACAAGACCAAATGAGAAAATACAATGAAAGACTACAACAGTAGAAGTCGTCTTCCAAAATACGTCTCCATATCAGGAATGGACATGAGTACATATCCATCCACGTGTTTACTTGAGGTCTATCTCTTTAGACATCAGAGTTTTCCATATGTGGAAGGACTATAAATTCAGAGCTTCAGTAACAGCAACTGGGTCATCATCAGGTAATGAAAGACAGTTTGATTCTGGAGTTCTTCCACAGCTAAACTGTGCAGATGGTGAAATGGTGCTGCAAGAAAACAAACAGCGTCCTCTCCTATTTTAGGTGGTGTTGATGAGGTCTTCCCCAAGGCAAATGAAGCAGGTAGGTTAAGGCTATCAATGCATTACCAAACTTCAGAAGAGTTGTCTTTGCTTTTTGCATGTAAAGCCTTCCCTTTAATGATACAGTTATATCATTGCATGCTGTTTATATACGCATGCACTTTTCCAGGATCCCATGTAAACATTTATAGACAGATTGTTCCTGAAGAAAAAATTAGAAAGTTTATTTATAAAAATCACTTGTTCATAAATATTTCAGATTTTTTTCAACGTTTAACTAGTGATATTATAATAATAAATAAAACTACTTTCCTCCACAAAATCAGTCAATTTACAGAATTTACAAGAGAGCTTTAATATAATTTTTTCTATCCTTGGCTTTTTTAACAGATTGTTTACTTCTCCCAGGTACAGCCAATACATAGCTACAGGGGAAAAATGAAGCACATAGGGAAAAGACTCTTTCAGTCATTAGGTCCTTTTCATTCACAACTCTCCCTGTGTCTTCATCTGTGAATTTTCTAAGGTAATGGCCAATCTCAAACCATGTGCTGAAGTAATAATTCCATGATAAAACTAATCTTTCCAATAAACAGCTCTCTGAAACACTCTACTTTTCATTTTTAAAGAGCCAGAAGGATTATGGTAGTGATTTGGATATCTATTTTTCTAAGATTGCCCTCCAAGTCTTCCTTATTCTATTGTAATGCTCAGAATCCTTAGCAAATAGGAATCTAGAAGAGGAGAAAAAGAATACAGTGAAAACAAATGTAACCTTAGAAAATCACTGATGTAAGTAGTTTCATTCCTTGTACTAGAAAACATTTGAAAACTAATCTACTGCATATTCTTTCCGTTCAGAAAATGTAAATTGTTATTTCAGTTTGAATACCTACCAAAGTACAACCACTATAACGTTGATAAGTCATTTTGCTTGTCAGTTGATAATGTCTGATATACTGCAAACTTACACATAGCTCCACAAGAACTGCTGGACCAGATTACACCCAGACCAGGGTGGGGGATGTTCACTCTTGGATAATTTGGGAACGTCATAAATGAGGAGTGTCTTTCTCCCACCAGTACCTCCCAAAGTGGTATGAGAACACATGACAAATAAAGACAACTAAATCAGGTTATAGTTCCCAACACAACATTGGTTCATTAGTCTTCCACAAACCGTCACCATGCTCCTTCTATAGAATGAATAGGGAGGATATAACCAGCTGCCAGGAACTTAAGGATGGGTAAAATTGATAAGAAAGAGGTTAAAAAGTGGCAGCCAGTGTTACTGGGACATTCTAGACAAGCTCTCAATAGTGCTGCTACACAGAAGCCCACTTCAAATACCATAATATTTGTTATCCACTCTGGTAAAACTGGATAACACTATGGCTTACTTTACCAAAAAGCACTATTTAAAAATAAGTAAATAAAATCCTAGATACCCTTTGGTTTCAAACACTTCACTTAAAAAATCTGTTCTAGGTTGTGGATTATGCCAGTTTCAATAATATCAAAAAAAAAAAAAAAAAAAAAAAGAAGAGGCTTTTAGAAAGGCACAGGAGTATTGGCTATCTGCTGCCCTTTTTGCTTGTTTCTAAACTTAAGAGTTTAGCACTCAAACTGCCCTATAATTTTGTACATTTACTCTAAGTTTCTGGGGGATATTGCCTCCTAAATGGGAATACACTTGTTCAGAAAATACTGAACAAAGACAAAATTGCCTTTGATTGTAATGGAGCTGGGAATTCACTCTGTGAGCAGCACTTTTCCCCTGGCTTTACTCAGTTTGAAGATGTCTTGAATAACCCAAGAGTGTGTGCTTCTTCCAGGAGCAATGGGAAAGGACAGCATCTCCAAAGTGAGAGGCAACTCATTTAATAAGCACACAGACCTCTCTGCTGACTATCTGAGAGTGCCTACAGTTCTAGTTAGACTTTTAGACTAACACAGCAAGGTGACAAAAGTCAAAAAAATCCTTTTCCAGATTTGATACTTCATTTCTGGTTTGCATATTATCCATGAGCCACTCGTTACTCTCACAAGTGCACATGTTTTTCACAAGCACTCACTAGTCATTAAAAATGACATTTAGCCTATGAACTGTCTCTAAACACTTCTTCTCAATTGTTATTTGTGGAGTGCAATTGGTCTGCTTAATTTCTTGATTCTGTCTTCTTGTGCCCTTTATTTTTTAGCTGAAGACTGATGATGCACTATGCAGGATTTTCACAAATCCCACTATTTAAGTATTTGTGAGCAGTGAGCTGGTTACATGCTCACACAGCAGTTGTGTGTGTGTGCATCTCATTCATGAAAGCAGCTGCTCTGCATGCAAATCCTTTCTGTTTAGCCAAGTTTTTTCCTGCTTTCCAATACTAGCTGTTAAATCCTGACAGAAAGACATGCCCAGCAGGAAGAATAAGGCAAGTTCTGGGGTGCCAGACCATGGGTGGCGTTTCTCAGAGGGAACTAGGAAAGTGTACAAGGAAAGATACAGGTGGTAATTTTAGCCTTGGGAATGACAGAAGGAGTGAAGGAGCGGGTCATAGATTTGAAGATTCATCTTTCAGCTCTAAAAAAAAGCCTCACAGGTGTTGTTTGGGCCTGAGAAGCTGCTGCAGCTTCGGCCATAGCTCAGGTATGACCAGCTCTGCAGGCACACCTGGTGGTGAATAAGAGCTTATTCAGCCAGCTGTCAACCAGCACCCCCAAGTCCTTTTCCAGCCAACAGCATCCTGGCTTGTATCAGAAATGGTGTGACCAGCAGGACAAGAGAGGTGACTGGCACTGGTGAGGCTGCACCTCGAATACTGTGTTCAGTTTTGGGCCCCTCACTGCAAGAAAGATACAGAGCTGCTGGAGCATGTCCAGAGAAAGGCAACAAAGCTGGTGATGGGTCTGGAGCACAAGTATTATGATGAATGCCTGAGGGAACTGGGGTTTTTTAGTCTGAAGAAGAGGAGACTGAGAGGAGACCTCATTGCTCTCTACAACTACCTGAAAGGAGGCTGTAGCAGGGCAAGGACCAGTCTCTTCTCCCAGGTAAACAGTGATAGGACAAGGGGTAATGGCCTCAAGTTGTGTTAGGAGAGGTTTAGATTAGATATAATGAAATATTTCTTCACTGGAACAGGCTTCCCAGGGCTGTGGTGGAGTCCCCAGTCCTAGAGGTATATTTAAGAAATGTGCAGATGAGGTGCTGAGGGACACGGTGTAGTGGTGACTTGGCAGTAGTAGGTTAAGTGTTGGACTTGATGATCTTAGAGGTCTTTTCCAACCTAGACTATTCTGAGATTCTATGATAGACACAGAACTGCTTGAAAGGCACCAAATTACTCATTTCTGACAAAAACTACCAAATATTTCCATCTCTTTCTATGAAACTTTCCTTGAGCAATGTTTAGGTGTCTGAAAGTTACCTGAAAGCCATACCTCTTCCCCTTCACTGAGAGAAGAAGGGAGAGCTTCATAATAAAGGTAGCTTTTTCCTTTCCTAGAAATCACAAAAACCTCGCAAAATGTATGTACAGCTTTGTCTCAGACTGACAAATATCCCACCCTACAGGACAAGTAAACATGAAAATTTTGTTCTGGCTTTTAAAACTAAACAAACAAGCAAAATAATAGTCAAAAACTTTCCAAACCCAGGAGACAAAACCAGAGCCACAAATGTCAGTGCTATTGTAGTGAAATGTGCATGCGTTGACAAGGTCCCACTGCCATGCAAAGCAGTTTTGAAAACTAAACCTTCAATTTTCAGTTGAGTGATGTCCTGCCCCAAGTCAGTGATGAATTTGACTGTTCAGCCAGACAGTTATTTCATGAAGATTGTGTTCAGTTGGAAAGATTTTCCTCCCACTGCTCATGTGGCCCTGCTCTGGCTCCTAGTCCTCATGTACTCACCCATATAAGGGATGCAAAGTGGATGTCGCTTGCTGCCATGCTGATGGCTTTTAGTCAGCTCCCCCAAGCCAGCCATGCTCTGTTTAGTGATATGCACTAACTTTCTGTTATTTGGCAGAAAAGTCTAGTGTTCAGTCTGGTTTTCTTTAGGTTCCCTCAGGTGCCCACTGCCTTTTCCAAAAGCAGATCCAATTCCTTTAAGGAACCCCCTTTTATTTTTCCTCTCTTTTCTCAGTCACACTGAAACTAAGGTTGTCTCTAAGCTTCTCTCTGCTTTCAAACACAGTTTCACACTTTCTGTCTCAGTTCTGTTACACGCTTGTCAATTGCATTTGCTCCTCAGCATGGATAAGACCAGACAGCCTCTGCTTAGAAACAACAAGCTTTTCTGGGAGTTATAGTATTTCCTGAATATTTTTCAGATTTCCTGCAGAGTGAATTGACAGCAGAAGGCACACAGCTATTTTTAAATCCTCTTCTTTCTCCCCCCCCCCCCCCCCTTCTCATCTGCCCCAGATTAAAACTCAAATGGATTTAGAACACATCCTCCCAACTCATCATAGTCCCTCATACGTTAATACCTCAGGTCATCATTATCAGAAGCCTGAAATGTTCCAAGTTATGTGGTGCAAGTTTCACTTCATTTTTTCTTCTCCTGAATTACTAAATATATTAACTCTGTTTCTCCTTGTAAATCTAAAATTTCTCAGTTGCGGAGCCTGAAACATCCTGCTGGGAACATAGCTCCCAAAGCTTCCTGAAAGAAACCAGGTTCTTTGAGAGTGGGATTCATCAAGCAGACAAAGAAGTCTTTAGGGTATTTGGTTCCTCCAGCTTTGTGAGAGCATGGGTGCAACACAGGACTGCATGATATGGTTAGCATCCCTTTTAGTGAAGAAAATGTATTACTTCTTCAGTACCTCAATAGGCTTCAAGTCACACTTAGAGAACCCCGACATCCAGAAAAACACCATGCCCTGGTTTCACAGGAAGAGAACCACAGCCCAGCCATGGCAGACAGGCCATGAGTAGCCTCAAGGCAACTGGGAGTTTCAGTCATGGCAACTGACCCAAGTGACTCGCAAGTGTATCCTACACCACTTACATCAAGCTCATTATAAAAGGAGGGAGTTTACTGAAGGTGGGGCGTTCTTCTTTCTGGGACTCCTTCCTATTGGTCTCCTACTCCTTCTTCTGCTCCCAAGGACTAGGCTGAGTATAAGCTTGCTGTACCCTTTTGGTTGGTATTTGTATTAGTTTTGTTATTTCATTAAATCCATTTCTATTTCAACCTACGGGGCTTCTCCCTTTATTCCTGATTCCCCTTCTCAGCTGGGGAAGGGACATCAGGTGATAGAGCAACTGCTGAAGTTGGTGCCAGCATCCCCCTGTACTAATGTGCTTGTTCTGTGGGATGCTGGAAAGCCAGAGGGCTTTAACCCAACCAGGCAGAAGTGTAGCCTACTATTTAAGAAGAAGGGTGTCCTAAATTTTAAGATTTCTTTAATCTACTGGAGGTCAGGTGCAGATGATGTAATGACTTAAACATCATTAGGTTACCTGAAAGCTCCTTATTGCTCTTAGTAGAGAGAAGGCTGAACAGGTGAACCCCACAGGGAGCAACGGAGAAGAAAACGCTGGGAGTGTTCACTCATACCTGCAGGAAAGATGAGAAAGAAAATACCACAGTGAATGAAACACCACAGGCTAGTACCTGAAATTAGATGCCATGCAGGCTAACTCCACAATAGGGCTATAGCCTCCAGGACACATCTGGAGCAGCAAGAAGCAATATCTGTTAACTGAATGAGACCAAGGTAGAGGCAGGCATGAAAAAGCTGGTACCTGGCCTAGCTGAAGGAGAAAACTAAATAGGAACGGGGCACAGCCCCAGTGGGACAAGCTATTGAGGAAAATACAGTGCTAGAAGTTTTTTATCCTGGAGCTTTACTCTACCTGCTCTTGGTCACAGTAACAGTTAAATGAGCCTAAACTCACTAACTGTACTGGTGACAGATTGAGGCAGCTACAGGGGAGAAGGGAGCCCCAGCGTGGCCACATGGAGAGGTGTCTGATGGAAACAGAGCACCTGGCTCTTCTCAAGGTGAAGGGTGGCCAAGGATGATGATGCAAGAATTTTTGCAAGCTGTATGATGTCAAAAAATCCAGTTTTATACAGCTGAAACTATTTGGGTCAGAGCAGGTAGTCATGGCCAAAAAACAGTATGGAGAGGAGGAGAGAGAAGGTAGGAATTCCACATGTGAAATATTGTCTTACCCTTTTTTTAGATAAAGGTGTTCAACTTCTTATTTTGGAGCAAAATTTCTTTTGAAAATTGAAATAGTTAAAAACAAAAGCATTAAAAAATAGAACAAATGAAATGTTTAGGTCAATATAAAATTATTTTTTTCTCCCCATTGTCTTAAAAGAACAAAAAAAAATTGTCTATTGATGTAAGTAGGCATGCCGGTGCAGGAACTACATGGTGCAAGGGTAAAATTAAGTTCATTTTATTTTCCTCTCCACTCTGACATATAATTTCTCTCTAACACAAGTATTTATGCAACACTTCTTTTAGAGGGTCCATTTCTCCTGGATGCTGTCACACACATCAGTATTTCTTCAAGGTCAGGATTTTGTTTGATGTCTTTGTCTTGAGCAAACAAAAGTAAATGGAAAAGAGAAAACATGCTAAACTACAAACTGCTGAGCCTTCTGTATAAATGTTTCCATTTGTTCCCTGGGTTGGCTATGTGTTTCCTCTATTTAATCTCTTATAACTATATAAACAAACCGATAAATCCAACAGCCTCACATTTCTAAATGAGAAAGTCTAAACATGGTAAACATCATAGTGTCCAGTTGGTGCCAGTTTTGGGAGACTGAATCTTACAAAAAGCCTGTAAATTGTGAAACAAGTATTTACTTGCTAATAAAGAATTTTTTTTTTTCTGGTGAGAAACATAGTTTTAAGTTCTTCAGCTCCTTTCTACCAAGTGCTGCATCAACACAGAGCAGTAAACAATTGGCCCTGTTGGACTAGGAAGGACTGATAAATGGCGATGGAAATGAAAAATTAATGGGTTACACAATGAGGACCTAGGCTATGAGACTATATAATCTACCCAAGGCTAGAGAAATAGCTTGTGCCAGAGCTAGGACTTGAACTCAGCCCTTCAGTATCCTAACATAGGTGTTTGGCCCTTCTTCCTGATGGTGTATTTTGTAACACCAGACTTCATGACCATTAGAAAATGGGGTGAGGGGAAATCCAACAAATGACAAGCAGAAAGGCATGAGCTCTTTTTCTGTGTATACAAAGAAGATATTTAAAAGAACAGGGGCTAGTGTAATGCAGCACAGCTCCACTAAAATCAGTGAAATGAAGCCAAATGGGATGGACTGAGGATCTGGCCTATTTTCAGTGACTTTTTTTGTTCATTTGCTTGTAAAACAGCTGCAACAAAAGTGAAAATATAACCTGAATACAGGTCAGCTGCTAAGCTAATACAGATTTCCCATAAATGACTATAGGCTTTACAGACTTAATCCATGTACAGCAGAACACAGCATTGCCATGGAAACAATTACATTCATAGAACAAAATGCAATTTATATCAAGCCATTCAGAAGGCATTTAAAACTTTTTATGCACTTAAAATACAAGGAAATTAGTTTGCTAATTAACACACTGTTCCCAGACATTATGATTTCTTTCTTTAATGGTGAGAGTGGTATTTGCTGCTTTGCTTTCCTTTCTAATGCTCCCTCCAACAAACACACTTAGCTTAAATACAATATTTCAGCATTTGTTTCAAGCCACATAATAAAAGCTCAAACTACAACTAGTCTTTATACTTTCTTTTTCAGCCAATGCCTCCAATAGATCCTTTTTAATCTCCACTAATGTGTTTAATGTAATGAATCACATATATAATGGCATTATAATGGTTAGAAAGTGCTTAGGCAAGCCTTCCAAAAAGAAATAGATTTCAGAATCTTTAAACAGAAAGTCAAAACAACAATAACAACCCCCTCTCCAATAAAAACACCTTTTAATTAACTGTGGTGCTCAGGGCACTGCTTAATTATGAATTATGATTTCTAATATCCTAGCCCTAGTTTTGCGTGAGGTCAGTCACAATTTTCCTGAAGTTTGCAGCAGAAGAGCAGTCTAATGACCCCAAATGACACCTAGAACTTGGAAATGCAATGATGGCTGCATATTAATAGAAAAAAATTACTGCTTTATGGCGATTGTAGCATAAGCCTCCAGAAGCAGCAGGATACTAGGAGACATTAACCATGCAGATGGCACTCTCTTCGGGTGCCTTCAAGAAAAGGGTCTTTTGCATATTACACTTGCAAAACTCCTGCATAGTCAGTGAAAATATTTCAGGCAGTGTAAATTTGGTAACATCTGTAGCTCTCAAGATCTTGATTCTTTCCATTGTCCTGCAGGCATTTAATCAAGATGCCTAAAAGGGGTGCACAATTGTCTTAACTGTCTTCTCTAGCCACTGAACAGAGATGAAACTCCAGAGAGAAGTTCAGATCTCAGCTGGGCTCCTTTGCTCTCTGGAGGTTCTTCTGTCTCTATTACCTACAGAGAGACTGCCACATGATTAATTCCTGTGTTATGGGGGGTAAATCCAACCCCAAATACTACATTAATGCAATAAATAGTATTGTCTGCCCTTTACTTTGTGAGAAACTGAGGCACAGAGAGATGCCGTTTTCTGACTCTTGTTATTAAGCAAAGCAAAAGAAGCACGTGTTTCCAAATCTCTCATCCCAATGTCCTCTGCAGGTATGTAAGACCTGCTATCATTCATTCACATCCAAAGAATAATTCTGGCACCGAGTCCCAAGCTACTTTTATTTCTGCTTTTCCAGACTGCCACATTCTGTCCTGGGCAGAACAGTCTGCAGCAGCTTTTTCATCTCTGTGCAAAGCAACTGCTCTGCAACTGCGTGTTTCCTTTCTTTCTTTCTTGTCTCAGAGCTGCTGTCTGAGTGGCCATAAACTACTTCCGAGCTCCTCTCGTTCATTCACTGGTGAGCTGGAGACAGCTGTGTTAGCAGCACTGCCTATAGACAGCACAGTTAGGGAGAAGAGTGCCCTTCAATCCTAAATAGTGTAGACAGCCTGTAAGAATAACACACCTTCTAAATAAAACTGTGTCCCCATCTTCAAGGAAAGAAAACACAGCCCAATGTTGCCATGCATACCTAAATACACCACTTCCAGGTGTGCTGTTGGTCCCAATATGTGGCTGGAGTTGAATAAAACCCAAGCATCTTGTATCTTACAAGGTGCTTCAGAAAACAGCTCTCAGATCAACAACTTTTATCCTAGCTGGAGTCTGGCCAGCTTGATGTCCTTCGTATGGCAGCAAGTCCAAGGGCAGAGCATCTTTTCCAAGCTAGCTGGTGAATTAATTTGCTCTGAAGAGAGAAAAGTAGTATTTATTTCCTGAGGTATCCTGGGCTTTCATTGCATTCCCATAATCACGGCATTCGTACAATCATGGAGCTTTGCACACAAATGAGAACAGTGGATTAAAGACAGGTCTGTCATCTGAATGTTTTACTTGTCACCTATTACTGCTTTTTCTTTTATTGAAGAAAGAAGGCATCTTTACAATAAAACATCTGGAAAAAGCAGAAAAGTCTCATGCTAATATATTTCATTAACAGCTTCAAGATGTAATAGGAGTAAGATTTCTTCAGCATTAAAGATGCAGAATACTTCATCCAAGAGCAGGCTGAACAGCAGGAAACTCATGATGAGATACTCAGAATATTTAAAGTAAGAAGGCATCTTCTTACCACAATTATCAAGTTGGTGGTGACAGGATGAGAATGAACAACTCAGCTTAACCAGACACTATCTGTTACCACCCACAACCTGAACCATCAGGGTATTGCTAAACTAGTGCACATCTGGCTCTTGAATAGCCAGAGGTGGTATTTGAAAAAAAAAAACAAACCAACAACACATTTGGATTATTATCATCTTATTCATTGCTCCTTTCCAGAAAGTAGTTTGGTATTTGAAGGCACACACCTGCTGAGTAAATACTTTAACTCGCTTAAATGCAATTACAGTCCCTTAACATGGTGGAAAAGTGCTTTTCTGGCCCTGTATACCAAGCACACAAAAGAATTCTGTGCCCGAGATTTCAACAGTGTGCGTTCAGCCACAGTGTCCTCCTTCTCATTATTTCTTTGAATGGAAACAGTACCCTCTCAGCAAACAACTGTCACCATTGCATTGCAAGACTCACAATATTTATTCTATGAATCCTTAACTTTCATGATTATCAGATAATTTTTTTTGGGGGGGAGGGGGTTAATCTTTTTTGTAATCAACTCAAAGCACTTCAATTAAAAACTGAAACACACAAAGCAAGCCACTGCTAAAGGATTAGAATTAGAAGCTATCAAATGCACAAAACCGAAAAAGAAATCTTAGGATTTAAGTCTCATTCATACTACTTGAGATATAGCGTTTGGCAATATAAATTGCCCTTTCCTTCCTGCAGTAATTCTTGTTCTTCTATCAGAAGTAGAATAAAATAAAATATCACGACAGCCTCTCTACATTGCTAGGAACATAAATTTGAGATCTGGCCTTGGTTTAGGACCATCCTTGGTTGTACCTCTTCACTGAGTTTTTGTTTACTTGAATCTTCCTGAAACTCCTACACTGATTTCTGTCTCTTCTTCCATGTGATGCAATTTGTCTATAAAGACAGTCCATTGATATTTAAAGATCTTTCTCTCTGTGATCATTATTTATCACTTGTTGTGTGAAATAATATATTATTTGTTCTGCAAAGTAATGAATCCTCCACTCTCCAGTAACAATTAGACAAGTAATAGTTCTGGCTGTTCCCTAAATTTCATGGTACCAGAATCCATCTTTTATTACTCTTCACATTAACCATCTAGCCAATGACCAAACACATGCTGAAGAGCAACTTACTGCTGCATGTCACCATCACCTCTCTGCAAGCAGCCTGCTGCTTGACTCAGCCCTCAACATTAGCTCACAAGTAACTTCTGATAAAATTAAAATCTACTGCCATATTTAGCCACAGAAGTGATACAAACAGCTCTCCAGTGTCCTTAGCTTCATCACAGCAAACTTCAGCTATCAAAGCAGTGCCAGGGGAAACCCTGGCAACACTCACTACTCCAAACTCTTCAAATTATTACAAGACCTTGAAAATCTGCATACATGTCTCTCTCAAAATCCCTGCCTCTGGTTCAACAAGCCTTGTAAAGAGTAGTCTGTCTCTGTGTCTGTTATGTGTCTTGAGGTGGGCTCTGGTGGGATCAGCTCTGCGTGGGCACAGTAAATGCCCTTGGCCCATGTTGCACAGAAGTTGCCTCCCAAAGCAGCCCTGTCTAGTGCTGTGGGACGAAGAGCCCAGTAGCTGCTACACAAGGAAATACAAATATTTTAACAGTTCTTTTATTTAATTGGCTTAGAATAGTATAAACAGTCTGTAGGAACATATTTCAGGGTATAGTTAGCAAAGCCTTTAGGCAAACTATAGCCAACAAAGGAGGAGCACAGCCCAGTATCTTTGAATTGAAAGGGATAAAGCACTAGGCTAGGGCATCAAATGCCTATTTTGTGTTTCAGGCCTGTCCTCTACAAGACAGAGTGCGGGGAACATTTGCCCTCTGCTTACTCATACTGCTTGGGGCTGCTGAGCCAACTCTGCTTTCGTGCATCTCTGCTCTGTTCCCACGTCAACAGGGCTTTTTTGGGGATGGAGAGGAAGAAGGGGGGCAATTATCACACTCAAGGGAATATAATGGAATATAATCCATTTCTCCAGTATCTGGGGACAAAAGGGTTAGGGCCAATGAAGAAAAGATACCACCCCCATTAATGCACACCTCAAAGATACCTGTAAGCTGCACATGGGTCTACAGAGGATAAACTAGACTTGCAAACTCTTCCAAGCATTAGCAAGTCCCTGGGGAGATATTTCTTTTCTACTATAAGTAGATATCAATGGGGAGGCAATGACTTTTTCATGTCTAAATGTTTTTATAGTATTATTTTGCAATAGTATTAGCAGGGCTGCATTGTTATTGTTCCCGAATTCTTCTTTTCCTCTCTTGGAATATTCCTCTGGGCAATCTGTAGCTTACTATGGGCTTTTACAGAAGACAGTCAGAGTCAGAGCAGATAAAAATCCAGTTAACAAGCAGTAAAGTGTAGCATTGAAAAACAAGCCTTAAGGAATTCAGTACTTAAGCCAGCAGAAAACAATACTATTTTCTGTAGCAATTTAGGACCTTCATAAAAGACAAGGGAGTCTAATAGTGTGCAGCAGTGGAGAATGGTGTAAAAGTGAGATATCTCTAAGCCTTGTAAATGGTCTCATCCAGCAGCAGGCTGGACTTTGTGTTTTTTAAGCAGGGTCAGTGAGTGCATACAGCCCTCCAGGGAAGCCAATACCCAACTTCACCCACATCAAATAGGCAGGCACCCGGTATCTAACACTGTTTGTTACAACGGGATGAACAATGCCCATCATCTTCCTGGCCACATTTCTACTCCACAGGCCCAAGCAGAGAAGCAGGATAGACACAGACAGGCTCCGCTCTTTCTTAATCAAATTGCACCTGGGAGGGAACCAGCTATGCAGCCAACACACCAGCTGAGGAACAGAGATCAGAAATTGGAGCTAGCTGTCCATCAAGCTGTGAGCCCGTGACATCTGCCATGCTCTGGTTAATTACAGTTGCATCCAAATCTGGCTTCAGCTTACCCACTTGAGCAGAAAGCAAGCAGGCTAGTTCATCAGTGAGAGCATTCTGTAAAGCCTCCAGCTTTATTTGTGCAAGGCTTCATGTTGCGAATGGGGATGATGTGGACACTTTGAAAGGACAGTATGGGTAGGCATAGCAGCGACATGGGCTTCAGCAAGCCCACCTAGACACCCTTTATAGTAGACGAAGCCCATGCTGCTAGTCAAAAGCTAACTTGGATATAAATATATATGACCTGCAATCCAACATCTGTACTGCAATGGAAAGCAAACAGCAGAAAATTCCCATTTAGTTTCTGGGCTGCCACTGACAACTTGAGTGACCTTGAAAAAGTCATGCTGCTTTCCTATCCCTCTGTTTAAACTGTAGAACAAGGATGGGCGATATAGTCTGGGACCTTGTTCTTGACTAGGATTTCCGATGGCTCAATAATCCCAATAATAAACATTTCAGAGAACATTTCAGAATTACCTAGAGTCATCCTCAGGTATTTTTTGCATTGCATATGTATATATTCTAATTTAGGCACCTACACATTAACTGTAGGCAAAGGCATCACCTTGTGCTTTTATTACCCAAGGTCCAAAGAAATGGCACAACCCAAAAGCCACCTCATAGGATGAAAGAAGCTGAAATACAGATGCTGGTAGAGTGCCTTTAGCTATTAATCTGCACAGTAAAAACTGGTCTCTTTCCTCCAGTCCATTCAAATTGGCTTTTATCTACATACTGAGAAACCCTACTCCATACACAGTCTAAGGTAAAACATCCATGGTAGGCATTTGGAGCCTCCAGAGGCATTGATAACTGAAATAATTGGCACATTACCATCACAGACTCAGAAAAGTCACCTTCCAACTACAATGGCTTCCTTCCGACAACAGTCAATCAAGGCGCATAATCTCATTGTTGTTCATTAGGTTTCGATTAATGATAAAATTTCTGATTTCAATATTTAATACACCTCAGAGATCACGGTGCATAATGTAATGTGCAAGCAGATAATTTGCTGATCAAGGCACATGTTTCACATTAAGGCAAATTGTTGCATACTTTGCTGATTAACTGTATCACACACACACAAACTCTACTGCTCTCTTCTATGAGTGAAGCATTGTCCTCTCTGGATCTAGTTCCTTATGATAGCTAAATTCTGTATATCTCAGCTCTTCTACATGTAGTGTAAATACTGCATTATCCATACGAGAACTGTGTTCTGTCCTGATGCACTGGTTTCTTGCAGATATATCATTTCAGGACACCCTTGGCAACAGTGAAGTAGCTCATGTGTTGACGGTGCTGTGCCATGTGCCTCCCAGCGTGACCTCTCTTTTGGCTGTTCATGTGTCTGCACCTGAATCCACTCCTTGTCTGGTATCTTAGGCATGGAAAGCAGCTCTCTGGGCAGGAACTATGTTTTGGAGGTTTCTACACTTTCATAGCTAAGTGTGAAAGCACCTGGATGAACAGCAGATACAAACTGGTTTTAAGGTATTATGCTCAAGGCTTTGTGGAAATGGACAGGGACATCACTGTAAAGTTCAACTAGGACAGAATTCCAGGTTAAACTCAGAGACAGATAAAGTGGGGAAATATTATTTCTTTTATACAGCAATTCAGAAGTCTCACTTTGCTCCGGGGAGCAGCAAGACCCAGGTGCCAGACCTCACGATGATTCAGAAAACAGAAGGGTCATTTTTCACCTTCCTGCTCTGTTAATTCACATGCTATTTTTCAGAGTGGGTTTAAATCATCTCAAGCAAAGGAAGAAACTTAGTCAATGAAAAGTGCTCCTAACCACTCAACAAAACACAGGGGAAGGAAGCAGGCTGGGGCAGCTACTCATGGATTATAGCCCAGTGGCATTTCAATAGATCTCACTACTATTATTTGGGCTATATAGCTACAGCAGATGGTGATCTGGGCTATAAACATCCAAACCAATTTTATTTACACTGTAAAAATTGGGCAGAATATCAGCAAACTCTCTGAAAGCCCAAATAAAAAGCTAGATTATTCCTGGAGACTGCATCACTCCTTCTAAAAACCAGGACCAGACAGCACAGGGTTTACACTGAAACTACTCTGCAATGCTTTGCCCGAGCACTGCCCATTAAAATGCAGCTAAACTCCTGTGAACCACTTAAAAAATATACCCCCAAGCCTGAAATTGTCAAGAGTTCTCAAGACATCTATATGCCTGAGATCCCAGAAGGAACCAGCAACTTGAAGAGGTTTTTATATTTCCTCTCTGTCTCTGAGCTCAGTTAAATTAATAGGAGTATGTTGGCTCGGCCAATCACACTGGAGGAAATTGAGCCGGCTATTAATGATCTCAAACAGCAAACGGCCCCTGGGCTAGAAGAGCTCCCAGTGGAGCACCACTCCAAGTACAGCAAAAGCCGAACTTTTTCTAACGGTCTCACAAACTTTTTTTACCCTTTCACTGCCCATTCTCCACCCCGCCCCCAGCACCAACTCTCTCTGTGGGCAGCAGTATTCCTTACCAGGTGCTATTTCCCTGTGTACAAAGTGACTTTTGTCTCCTGGGACTGCTTTTAAGTGGTGCCCCTCACTCTGACTAATTGATGCCAAAGCCAACTCTGAAGTCAAAAAGTGAAGGACAGGAACGGAGTCAGATTTGTAGTGAAGACAAGTTGGCTTTCTTGGATCTACACCAGCTAAGAGCTTGGGGGGTCTTAGCTGTGGGCTAGTGGGTTTCTATCTGATATGCCCCTAACCTGGGCTGCCCAGATTTCTGTAAATAATCAAGCACAGTTCAGCTGATCTGAACAGTAGCTGGAGAGAAAGACAAATTGTTCCTATTCCCTCTTTCTGTTAAGATATTTGGGAAACTCTTCTCTCCTGAGGACAACTATAATTGAATGTTCTTCATGCATGATTTGATGTGATTATTAAGCATGACAGACCCTGTCCTTTTATCAGCTTATTGGTTAAACTTATTCCCTCTTAGAAGCCAAAGAAAGGCAATCTGTGGTCAGGCACAAAGATGAGTCCCTGGCCAGTCAGCAAGTATAAGAATAAATGAAGGGGGGGGAAAAAAAGAAATCCAATTCCAAAACCAGCGGCCAGGTTTTCAAAAGCTTACCCGCCTGAGTGTTTCCTTTGGTTGCCATCTTATTTTGGTGTTAGATCAGGGGATGAGATCTACTGGACTTTGTTTCATCTGCTGAATTTAAAATGCTGACGGTGCTGGGAAGCAGGGCCTGGCATGCAGGCTTCACCACATCCTTCTAGGAGAGCATCCTACCCACCACAGGAGAAAGTCGTGTCCTGGTATATGGCCTTCTCCTTACCTCTCCTCTCCCAGTGACTCCTGAGGATTTTGTCGTGTCATGGCATCACTTTGACACCAGACAGAGTATGTTCCTGCTCTGCCTCGTTATTCCTGGGAGGAGCAAATCCTCCCTGGCTGAGGATTGCTCTGACTGCTCAGGGTCAAGAGTTCCTCTGTTACCAGCAGTGCATTAACATAGAAGCTTATTTTTCTAAAGTAAGAGTACAGGCAATACTCCTGTACCAGGGGATCTCCCCATACACCTTGACACTCATTTATATGTATAGGTCACACACCCAGATGCAGTTGCAACACAAAGAAACGTGCCTGGGCCAACACATGCCTTACAACCTAGGACAGAAGAGGCACAGCAGTACAAAGCTACATGTGAAGGCAATGCTTGCTGGAGGACTCCAGGCACACACACAGGTTTCTGTCCTGCTAAAATAGAAAAAGTAGGAAGTTCATAGCCTACTTCCTGCTCAGTCAGCAAAATTCCTGCAGGAGGAGAAGGGCACTGAAATGCAGCAATATAACCACACCTCATTATGAGCCATCTTTCCTTCCAGCTATGCCAGCTTAAGTTCAGTGTTTTGCATGTGTCTGCATGGCAGCAGACTTCAAACTAAGCCACACTCCAAACCTCTTAAGGTCAGAGATTTTAGGCTTTGAAACCTTAAGCACAAAAAAGTGCACTTCACAACAGCTCCTGTGGGTGTTATAAGGAGCAACAAATGCTTTTAAGCGCTCTTAAGAAAGAAGATGATAACAATGAAACTGAGAGGAAATGGAGAAAAAGATAATCATGCCACAAGTCGCTGTTCTCATCTCCCAACTACTTCCAAGGCAGCAAGAACCCGGGCAGCTGGCAACAGCTGCCACCCTATTAAACTCAACAATTTACAGATGCTCAGAGGGAGTACTTGCATGCAATTATCTGAGCTAATTCACTTACTTCAAGATGTAGGGCCCAGCTTTCAGCTGCTGCAGTTTGGCTGCACTCCGTTGACTCTGTGGAGTACTGCCAAGTCTGGCTTGCAGGTGTTAAGGAAGTTGGGAAAGCCTCGCTCCGCAGCATGATCTCGCAAATGATTACAGATGTATCGGAAAGTGTAATGCACTCTTCTCACTCTGCAACTGCGCTCTGCCTATAAGGGCACTGGTGCAGTCCATTAGGCCTACAGTAAAAAGCAAATATAGGACTCCAACCCACACAGGCCTATTTGGTAGTATCAATCTAGCCAGCCCAGGTAACAAGGATGGAGAAGACACAGGAGAGTGGATTTGGTGCAAGTAACAAAGCTCCTACCTTGCTTGAAAGCCTAGTGCAGGCAAAAAACCTACATCAACGCTGACTGAGGCTAGTGCTAGAAATGGTCTGAAGACACATCACAACACAAACCTGGCCAGGTCTGACAGAAGCCCTGGCCAGGAATGCTGCAGCCCAGACAAATATATATATATATATATATATATTTTTTTTTTTTTTTAACTCAGAATCATCAATACCATCCCTGCAGCAGGGCAAGCAACCTGCTCCCACTCTGGCCTTCAACCCAAAAGCTTCTCATCTAGCCATCTTTTATTCACACCCTTATGGCCTCTCCTTGCTTCTATTACCTGACAAAAATGATAATCAACAGCAATGAACATTGTCTAGCAAAGACATCTACAGTGAGGCCTCATATTAGGAATTCTTTGCTTACTCAAGCTGACATGAAACAGGGATACTTTGGTGAAAGCAGTCCTATGCAATCAGTGGAACTATTTGCATCTATTCCTGATGAAGCTCTGGCACATTGATTTAAGATTCAGACAGAAGAAAGCCAGGATGATTGTTTTCAGCATGGAATAAATAAATATAACTACTTTGTGATATGACATCTCTTCTTGTGCTTTTCCAGTTAATCTCATTATTGCAAATTAGGGAGTTTCTCTGGCAGTTTAAAAGGTGTACTCTCATGCCTACAAAGGAAATAAACAAAGTATTTTGCTTCAGATCTCAGCTGCAGTCAATTTATTCTTTGAGCCTTTTGACTTAAAAACCATAAGACTTTGGTCTCTTTGCTTGTATCAAAGTCACACACAAATTGAAACAGCCCCTGCTCACATCCACTCAAATTCAGCAACACTGCTGCTCTGATTTCACAATGACCTGAAAATACTTCTGTATTCTCTTTGTTTCTACCCGGTCTCTATTCCCATTCTCCAATTAAACAGCAGAAAAATACAAAGTACCTTCTAATTGAGGGTAATCCAAAATGAAAGCTAGCTAGAAGGCTGAAATCAAAGAGCTGAACAGGATATCTTTACTTACACCAAACAGTCCCATGATAGCATCTAGGAGAGGATGATGGCTTTCCTCCATAAAAGTCAGACTATACTTTCTGTACAGGAACACAAAACCACAGAGCATAATGCAGAAAAAGGTGATGTAATGTAATCCTCGGCTACTGCAAATTGGCTTCCTACTGTTTGGCACACACTATGTGGTGACGTTTCCAGTGCTCAGAAATGTCCTTTTCCTCTGAGAATGCCTCAGGTTGACCAAAAATGGTGCCTAAGAGTAAGATGAGAGGGACTGATGTTAGAAACTTCTTGCTAAATCAATGTTTTATTTAACATGTTAATTAGAAAAAAATATCTCAGAGACTTTGGGCAATGTAAAACTTTAAGACAGCCAGAAAGCACTTAAATTGAATGTTTAAAATTGGCCACACTCAGCGAACTGACTACAATGCTGTTTTGAAGCTCTTGTTAGCACCTTTAGGAGAAGCCTGGTTCTCGGGCTCGGTATCCTGTGCAGCGATGATTGCCTCAAGGTACAGTATGTACCAAGAGCAAATAACTTTCTGAAGCCATCAAGGACACAGGCTGACAAGAACAGCAGAGCCCCCCACCTATCCATCAGGGACCAAAATTAAGAACTTCGTCTCCCTGGGCTCCTGCTATACTCAACAGAGGGAGATTGCTCCAAAGCACAAACCTGGCCTTTTAGGCTTTCCTAACTCCTACAAACTATAAAGACGATGACAAGTCAAGACCTAATGTAGGTGCTTTCATTAGATACCTGAAGTTATTGGATGGATCCAGACTAGGTGCCTGTGAACTATTAAATAAAATAAACCCAATAATATTACCTGGCTGCAAGACTGTGGAATAACAGGAGAGCAATAAAAAATGGAGGGTGTTGCGATTCCTATTGTGACTTGTGCAAAGAATTTTAGACTGCACTAGTTATGGCAAGCTGACAGTCACACGTGCAAGAAAACTTTCACATGTCCCAACTCTATTTACTATGAGATCCAAAAATCAGATGACTGTTTCTCACATTGTAACTCTTAACTAACTGGTAATCCCCCAACTTCACCTCCTATTTTCATTGTAGCTGCTGCTTATTGCCATAATCCCTGCAAATAAACTTGCTTTATGACACACCAATTCATCCCTAGACTCAGCCTTTGGTCTCCTGAGGTATTAACAGAAAGATATGATCCATTAAGAGATGTGAATGTAGGCTCAGTTGCCCAATAAACAACCTTTTACCAACTGAGCATAATCCTTTTATCAGATTGTGCCTGATGCATTGTATTCTCTCCTCTGCAAGTGCTTTTCTGCCATCAATTAGAAGCAGCTTTAGAGGAAAGGAAAAAAAAATCCTTACTGAGGAATTTCATCACTAGAAGGATTTCTCAGCTGTAAACAAGTTAGGCTTAAAGGAGAGCAACTCATACCATCTGAAAAGGCGTCTTCCTAAACTCAGCTGGGCACTGCAATTTATCCCAGAGCACTCAATTAATGAGATGACTTATGTGCAAATAGCAGAGAGCCAGGAGAGGGTGCTCAACAGTAACTAGAAGAGGTCCTGTATACTGATTAAGCCTTGGCAACAGTCATGCTTGCACACAGTCACTTACATGGAATTGCCAGAACCAACATGAAGAATAGAGGACTTCTTAATTCATATTTCAAAATTTCCAAGGGGATTTTAATCTAGCTCTTTAAAAAACATTTTTGAATATAGGGAAGTCCACAGCATAAGATTTTAAAAATGTGGGAGTCTGCCTGCCAGACTTCAGGCATAAACAGTTAAAATTCCACCCAGATCTCTGTGACCATGTATCCTACCACCAAAGAATATGAAGGTCTCCAGTCAGACCACAGAGAACACCAAACATGAGGATCTTGAGGAATCTGAATTAGTTGGATTAGTGCTTAACTCATTTAGACAAAATAATATATCCTAACTCCCCAAAGCACTGAACTGCTTTTTTTAAAATACAGAAAAAAAGCACCAAAAACAAAACCAAAAACATTTTCAGACTGAAATACCTGATCAGAAGTAATTACCATTTTTATAATCATTGTCTTTAAAAATTATTCTTCAGCAAAAAAGACAGAACCTCAGCTGTCCACACAGCTCCTGCAGTAGTAGGGCAGGAACCAGGACTCCAAGCAAAGGCTGCGTCCCTACAATGTTGATATGTGATGTCCAGCAGGATGGGAATCTGGAGCTTTGTGTTTACTAATGACGCATCTTTTACCCTGCTAACTGCAAAGATTATTACACAGTCTGTACTGTTTCTAATGCAAATAACTACATGGGATTCAAAACCCGCCTGGACATGTTCCTGTGTGACCTGACCTAGGTGTTCCTGCTCTGGCAGGGGGATTGGACTAGATGATCTTTTGAGGTCCCTTCCAATCCCTAACATTCTGTGATTCTGTGATTGCATTTGCCAGAATGGGGGGGTGGGGGGGGGGAAGAAAAGGAGGTGTGAATTTATCAATTAAATTTGAAGCAGTACTTTTTCATGGAGTCTGCTGTCACAGCTGCCTAAATTGGAAAACAGTGAAATTTCAGGCTCTCTGGGCTGAATAAATGACTATAATTTGGATTTAAATGGCAGAGGAATCAAAAGGTGACTCTATTTGATGATTCTATAGCCATGTTTTTTCTCATTGTTTCTTCCTGAGCCTCCTACTGTTTATTAAATTGAAAAACCAAGCCAGGCTGAATATCCAATGCTTTCACTATGATTGAATCTCTGTGCATGTGATTGACAGCAGCAGAAAGTAATGTTTTCCTTAGCTAACAAACACTCACTTTGGCTTCATTTTATCTTCCCTTGCTTGGGATCATTCAGCCTCTGAAAAAAATGCCACTGGAAATGACCTTCCTATTGATAAACTCCTAATAACTCCGACAGATAAGAAAACCAGTTCTGCCAGACAGGTGTTGAAGTTATTTCATACATGATACTTGCAAAATATCCTTCCATAGTCCTCAAAAATAACAAAGCATCTCTTGAACTTACTTGGCAAAGTCTCTGTACAAAGTCAAAGATCCCTGTTCACTTTATTGTCTGTGCAGGGGAAAACACTGATCCACATAGACACTATTTTCAACACCGTTTTTAAGTCACTGTAACTTTCTAGGCTTCTGTGGTATTACCACTGCTTTATTTCCATGTATGGAACAGAGGAGTCAGACCACACTGTGTATTTTGGCATTACAAGTCTTCCTACCTAATGTCACAGATTATTAACTTCCCATAGAAATAATTGACCAATAGGTCAGTTTTCTCCATGATTTCAAGTGCTGTTACCTTTACAAAGGCTTTTATAAAATCTTAGGAAATACAGGTGGAAGGGACATCAAAAGATCTGTTCAATTCACCTGCCCACAGCAGCGTCAAGTAGACGAGTCGTGCAGGATAGACACTTATCCAAACTGTTCTTAAAAAGAGCTACTAACAGTCAAGGTTTAAGGTCTCCAAGCCTGATCTTCAAGTGATTCTGAATGACACTAAACTGCCTTACACTGTGAGCTGCATGGCCTTCTTGGTACAAAATTTGTGTTAAAATATTAAGCTATATATGATACGTCCTTCTCAGCATTTTCCAAATGTGTATTACAAAGTCCCACCTATATAATGTTGGTACACTGTTTAAACAGCGTCCACCTCATCTAATGACTTTCGAAGCCAGATACTGCAAAAGCTGATGTCTGTAACCAAACTATTTTAAACAGCCTAAATAAGGCCCAGAAGCAAGGTAAGTTCCTGTTAACCAACCAGTATCTCCCAATTAAACCAGCTGAACGTTAAAAAAAAACCCAACCAACAAACCAACCAAAAAACCCCAAACACACACAAGAAACCAAACTCTAAAACCAATCCAGAAATACTGCATTCTCTCTGGTCTCTTTATCATTTTTACTTAAGGGATCCCAGCTGATATTATTGCTCAGTACCTTAGGAAATCTGGCTATTTAAGCCTCTATATGCAAACCTTCCCATGCTGAAATATATCCCTATAAAGACACTGGTGGTGGAGAGAAAGGCTGATTTCCACAGAGAAATGTTATTATCCCTTATTCTGAAATACCAGAGATACCTCTAGGCTAACAGTATGTACAAGACAGCAGAATTATACTTAAAACTGAGGGAGGTAGAGCTCACTGGGCAGCCCAGTGCCCAGGCAGAGGACTTGCAAACTCCAAGGCAGAGGGGACTGAGGGGCAACCACCCATTTCTTGCGAGCACTCCGAAATCATTTTACAGAATCACAGAGCGGTAGGGGTTGGATGTGACCTCCAAAGATCATCTAGTCCAACCCCTCTGCTAGAGCAGGATCCTAGAGTAGGTCACACAGGAACACGTCCAGATGGGTTTTAAATGTCTCCAGAGACAGAGACTCCACATCCTCTCTGGGCAGCCTGTTCCAGTGCTCAGTCACCCTCACAGTAAAGAAGTGTTTTCTTACGTTAAGATTGAATTCAATGTGCAATTAATGCTTGAGTAAAGTTGGAAGAGGTGGAGGAAATATCAACAGCAAGGCTGTATTTCAGCACCTGCACTTGTTTTACTTCAGGTGTGTTTTACTGGGCAAGATGTTATGGTGTAAGAAAATCCACGAGAACCTAAAGCCATACAAGGTCAGAAGACTGAAAACACAGAGCATAATTTTTTACCTGGGGACAGTAAGCAGTCCAGAGTGTGAACATGAAAAAATACTGACAGGGAAAGGTGGTGGTGGTGGTAAGACCAGAAGACTTAGAAGATGGAAATTGCAACATCAAGGATCAGCCCTGATCCAAGGAGCAATGGAAGAAAATGTTCTTGCCCTACTAGCCTGGCCAGTAAAGGCAGTTCAGATGTTTCACTGGGGAGTGAGTTAATGCTCAGCCTGTTAGCTGACTCATTTTATTGGTGCGTTATCTTTACATTTTCATTTATGCATATCCTGTTTACAGTCTCTTTGTACACAGAAGTGACCCAGAGAATGAAGGTTATGACACATGCAAGGAAGCCACATAAAAGTATAGTGGGAAAGAGACAAAAGTATGATAGACTATTAAACAGCACCTTCTGGCTTTCTTACTAATCACCAGGTGTAATCAAATAACAATTAGTTAGCTCTATATTTTTAAAATGGCATAATATTGGATCAATGGTAGATGAATATTGGCCACCTGTTCTCAAAATCTCTGAAAATCATCTTAGAAATTCAGGTCAACAGGAGCCTTACCTGGCTGCTAATGTTGACAACCATAGCTCTTTGATGTAGACATTTAATTGAATTAGATGCTCCTGCAGTCATTGGTTCATCATCCTAGTATTCAGTGCTGAAAAATGTGCAACATTTCCAGTCCTTCAGAGGTGGCCTTACTGGGAAGAGGATTTCTTCCATCCCAGAAGCTAATAACGATACAAGCAGCTTTGCACTGAATAATTTTTGTGTGACTGCTGGAACACTAGTCTGAATTATAGCTGTATTTATGTAAATCAGTGTGGTAATAGTCTTCACCTTTTTTTTCAGTTAAAAAGAGAGAATGAGGGAGGGAGGAAGGGAGGAAGGGAGGAAGGGAGGAAGGGAGGAAGGGAGGAAGGGAGGAAGGGAGGAAGGGAGGAAGGGAGGAAGGGAGGAAGGGAGGAAGGGAGGAAGGGAGGAAGGGAGGAAGGGAGGAAGGGAGGAAGGGAGGAAGGGAGGAAGGGAGGAAGGGAGGAAGGGAGGAAGGGAGGAAGGGAGGAAGGGAGGAAGGGAGGAAGGGAGGAAGGGAGGAAGGGAGGAAGGGAGGAAGGGAGGAAGGGAGGAAGGGAGGAAGGGAGGAAGGGAGGAAGGGAGGAAGGGAGGAAGGGAGGAAGGGAGGAAGGGAGGAAGGGAGGAAGGGAGGAAGGGAGGAAGGGAGGAAGGGAGGAAGGGAGGAAGGGAGGAAGGGAGGAAGGGAGGAAGGGAGGAAGGGAGGAAGGGAGGAAGGGAGGAAGGGAGGAAGGGAGGAAGGGAGGAAGGGAGGAAGGGAGGAAGGGAGGAAGGGAGGAAGGGAGGAAGGGAGGAAGGGAGGAAGGGAGGAAGGGAGGAAGGGAGGAAGGGAGGAAGGGAGGAAGGGAGGAAGGGAGGAAGGGAGGAAGGGAGGAAGGGAGGAAGGGAGGAAGGGAGGAAGGGAGGAAGGGAGGAAGGGAGGAAGGGAGGAAGGGAGGAAGGGAGGAAGGGAGGAAGGGAGGAAGGGAGGAAGGGAGGAAGGGAGGAAGGGAGGAAGGGAGGAAGGAAATAGCTGCATTGACATTCAATTGAATAATTTTGTGCTGCTACAAATCAGTGTCAAAACACTAATGACAAATTATGTGTGCCTGTTTATATATATATATACATACACACACACACACACACAGAGCCTTAATAAAAAAAGCCCTGTTCTAATGACGGAAATGCAGCCAATGCCCTGGTTGTAATGATATCAATTCAATCATAAAAGCTTTCAACCTTAATTTGTAATGCTGGACTCATTACTCAGAAGTGCTCTGTTCTTCCTATTGCCTTATAATTGTGTGTCTGGGGTAGCTTTCAGGTTTGGTCACACCATGGTTCAAAGATGTCTCAAAGATCAAATTGAGAGTGGCATTTTCTCTCCTTTCTTTCCATACGTTAAAAAAATATTCCAAATTGGGCTTTCTCTTGATTCTTTTTCAAGGCTGGATAGTCTCAAGCAGTCCCATCTGGGAACAATCAAATCCCAGCCACCAAAATCCTCATGTAGGTATTTGAAAGCAGATGTGATGGGTGCTGAGCTGTTTCCAAGTCTGGCCCACCACCAACTGCAGGGCTATTCATGGCATTATGATTCATAATAATAAACGTTTCTAAAGTGCTTCTCATTAAATTATTGGCACAAACTGATGGTAATTCCTCCATGACATGGAACAAGCCTTTGCAATGCTGGGAACCCGCTATGCGCTGTGCAGAGGAACACACAAGCTCAGACAGGCAAATTTCCATGACGAACTCCATTCCTCATGTTTCCTGCAGCAAGACCCAGAGGCAACTCGTGAGAAGGATGAGCTTGAAGGCCAAGGTGCAAGATGGTTTCTCTGAATTTGTGCCTAAAAACTGGCCCTTCTAGGCAGGTTTTTCTATCAAAATAAAAAAAGCTCCAGAAAAACTTAGGTTCCCAAACTTCCTGGTTTTGGCAGTTTCACTGAGAAAAAACAAGGAAGATGCTATTTGCCACAGGCTTGGGGAAATGCCTGTCTCCTGCGGCATGCTTTAGCCCTCTTACTAAATAAACCCATGTTTCTAGATCTTGCTATGGACATAAATGCTCAGTCTCATAGCATCTTTAGAAGGATGTGTAGTGTTATATCCACACATGAATACCACTGAGACACTTGACTTCAAGGACCTTTATAGCTAGCAATTATGGTACTGTTATATACTGCATTTTGTGCCAGGATACCGGAGTTTGAAGTATTGTTACCAACCTTGTCTAGCCTAATATATTGGCCCTTAATCTGGTTCCCCTAAGAGGAGCCCTACTATCATGACCACATGTAATCAGACCTGTGCAGCTGCCTGCATGTTCTTTTTAATTGGATTGAAGTTAATCACAGTAGGATTAATTTGAAGAGATCAAGGAAACAGAGTGATTTTTGGTGGAAAGCAGATGGTTTCTTCTGGATGGAATAAAGCTCTGAAAGCAATATGACGTGGTTAGCTTTTCAGGTTTACCAAGATTAAAAGCTCAGGGATTCTGTAACTTAACTATAGTATATTTAGTTGCATTTATGCCATGCCAGTGAAAGTACCCTTTGGAAATTAACTGTGTGCTTTTCAAAAAGAAGTGGCTTACTGACAGATACTAGTGTCTGATGATCATCAAGCACTGTGAAGGGAGGTACGACAACATACGTCCAAAACTGGCATAATTATTCCCAAGCAAACAAAAGTTAAGCACTACTGTTTTCATGAGAACCAAGACCATCCTGCCTCTCCAAATGGCATAATATGTGTAATTGTTAAAAATTAACTATAATAAGTGGACTGGCAGTTCAGCACTGACCCGCAATTTCATCTGTTTCCCTTTATGCCCTCCAAAAGGAGTTATTGTAAAGAAGTCCAATATCAAAGTACAGAGTAAGTACAAAGCCTCTTTAAATTAGGCCATTAAAATTCAACCACCTAAAATCTTAGGCACATTTGAAAATCTGACATTAAAAGGCTACAACAAACTTGAAGAATCATTTCATTAATGAGCTGCTGTTCTTTTTCCATTTCCTACATATGCAGGTAAAATACATTTGTCCATTCCCGTGCTCAAACGCACACAGACATCCTGTTTTCTCTACAAAGTCAGACCTTGCTGAAGTGCCATAATTTCTATGTGACATACATGTTAGGCAGAAAATAAGCATATCACTACAATGAGGATGCAAACTAGATGAAGCTGAGCCAGGAACAGAGATAGCAGATCTGCGGAGCAGGTGAAATGGGAGTTTGAGGAAAACCCATGCAGGGTAATGTTGGTGTGTCCCTCAAACTCCAGAAAGGAGAAAGTTTTCCAAAATGACATGCAGGTAATAAGAACCTGAGGTCTTCAACCACAAAAAAAAAGGCACCTAAAGCTCGCTCATGCTCTATAGTCACTGACTTCCTGAATCTAGTGTGAAGAAAGCCATTTCATTGCCATACAGGGTCAAAGAAAGAAAGAAAAGCTCCATCAACCATTCTGAAATTGAACTGCAAGACAGTGCATTATCTAGGCTTGCACAGTTCCTTTTCACAACATACCTTCCAAGGTTATGCACATGGGGTTGTCATGTACAGAACTGGGACCAGCTAAGGTAGGACTAATGAAAAGGTCTACACAGAGATGCTGGATTTTATCTTATAATTTTTCTTGGCACTTTTTCTGAAATCTGATTAACCAATTCAGTTCTGGCCACAGTTTTTCTCTTCTACTGAGTTTAGGATAAACAAATAGAATCCTAAGTTTTGTAGCACCACATTTCTAGTTCATTTCTAAGAACACCGAACAGCAATGATTACTCAGCTAGATTCGCCCTTTGAAAATAGGATCACGACTTACTTGAGAAGTCTGCCCACTTTAATTATATCCAGTTATCGTGTGTAGGGGTATTAAATAACATATATTAGTAATATTAGCAGGGTTAGAATACTATTATGGTGAAATACACTCCATCATCTAAAACTTTTAATCAGAGCTCCCCTGTGATACAAGACACTTCCCTACAGATGTGTCTTCTCATCTTCCACTTAATATAAGTACTACAGCCTTCATTATCATAACAGTTAAGAGCCTGACAAACAGCCACAAGTTTATCTTCACACACAAAAAAAAGTTGGCATAAGGTCAGTATTCCCTCTTTAGAGCCGGGGAACAGACAGACAAAATGTCAGTGCAGATCCTAACCTCTTTCTGTGCCTGTAAAAATGGGAGCAGGTGGAAGAACAACAGACTGTGGAAAAGGGAAAATGGAGAGGCAGCAGTACTGAAGGTGGCACATCATTAAGAGCACAAGGTTACTTCTTTATGCCCACAAGCTTGCAGTGCATAACCTACTTACAACTAACTATAACTTTATGCAGGTAAGGCTATAAGAAGAATGAAATCCAATAAGATGTGTTTTAATATGCTTTAAACACAACATAACTATTTATTTGCTATAAGCATGTCTCATTTAAACCCTGATGTCTAATTCTCCTCCTATTATATGCATTTATTTAACATTTCATAATCTGCTAGTGCTGAGACGCAATTTAGGGCAGGACCTCAGAGTAATTATCACTTAGTGCAAAGGAGCTTATTACCCTACACTCACACTCCAGAGAAGTCACTAAAGATACACCAGAGTTTATAACAACTGAAGGTAAAGATTAACTATGGATATTAATAGATACATAATCTTATTTTTCAGTAAGAATTACATAACTACAGACTTTTTCTATTGTAAAGTTTTGATTTTCATCGTGTAATTAAAGGTGATATATATGAAGCTGAAGGTAATAACATTGTACATATTACCCTTTTGAGGAACTAAGAGATATACTGCTAAGTATAGTTACTTTAAAATTGTTATAAATTATGTAGGAACATGTTTGGTTATATTATTAACAGTAAATTACAAATATGAAAAAGTATAATTAGGTGGTTATCTTGTAGCTAAAACATAATGGCACTGCAAGTATAGCAATCACATTAGTCAAATATGAGCACGCACATATTTAACTTGGTTTGGACAGCTTTCGAACAAACATGGTGCACACATATCACCACTTAACAGAAAACAAATTTCCTGGCATTCCTTTGGCATAGAGAATACTGTGGCTGCTAAAAGAACAATTTTTTTCACTAGTAGTAAGTACACTGCATAAAATACTTCTTTGTTGCAAACACAAAATGTCCTTCCATCATTAAACAATATCTACAATCTTTCCAGCTGTCTTCTGAGTATTTTGATCTCTGCCTTGGGGTCATTTTACATCAGTGCAAAATGGATGAGAAAGTTACACGGCCCCCTTCCCTGCCCCTCTACACACAGTGCACAGCTTATTTAATTTGAGAGCACTGGGATCAGCAGGTTAAGAAAAAAAAAATAAAATAAAAAACCTGCTTCTAGTTGGCCCTGGACACAAACAGCTAGTTCAACTATAAGCAAAAATTGTATCACTCCCTTCTTCTCTTCTTTTGCAAGATTGCAAGCTCTCTGGGACATAGTACAGGATAGGATATACCTATACAATTCACTTTGCATAGCTCAAAAGCTGAGGGCTGTGTAAACTGGCAATGAAAATTTCCTGGAATGTTACTTTTCTGCATTTACGATTTCTTCTAAAACTGTAGCCTACAAAATGTACCATTCCTTGTGAGTGCTAATTGAAACAAACTCCCCCATTTATCATATTCTTAATACTGATTTCAGTTTTGGAGTTATTATTAATGACAGAGGTAAAGAGGCCTCAGCAGATCTGCTTCTAGGCAAGCTGCAAAAGCCCCTAGAGGAGGATGAAAGAGTTAATTAGAAAAGAAGGATCAGAGTAAAAAAAAGAAAAAAAAATTAAAAATGTAGAGTACAAATGAGTGATCAGGGGAGAAAATGAGATCAATTTTTATAAAGGGAATAGTATTCAAATGCCAACTTCATCCAGCAGTCTATATAATTCATGTAATACCTCTAGCCTATTTATGCCAGTTGATAGCTCTACCTGTTTGAAGACATTAATCACACACTAGAAAATTCAGTTATCGTGTTAAAAAAGATTCGACAGATAATGAAAGTAACAGATACTGAACAGGAAGAACTTTAACTCTGATGCCAAGACCCACAGACATGGGTGGATGGAGCATCTGACCTTCATTCTGTAACAGAAACAAGCAGTATCATTTTAGAGAATGTTATTTTACTATGAAAATTTGAAATTAGTGTAGTATAGCCTCTGGGCAAAAATTTTGTCTAATTTCAGTTTTGGAAAATAAAGATTAAACTAAACTAAAATGAATAATTTGTCAAAGGTGATTTTCCTGAGAAAAATTCAAAGGACTTTCAAAAATGAAGTGCCTGCAGAATGTGAAAATTAGGCATCACTTGCTGTTGTAAAAAAGAAAAAAAAAAAAAAAAATTGAAAATGTCCCTTCTGATTACTCAAAAGCAGAAAAAATAATTATATTGAACTAAAAAATCCCATTGAATTCAATGAGCATTAAATCACACCTTTTGGGACAGCCCTTCTACACTAAGCCTGAAAGATAAGAAGAGTAAAGATAAATATTGTCTCTGTCATATTGCCAGCTTCTCAATATCTGCAGCACACCCATTTTGTTTGTCAAATGCATAGGCTAGGATGGCCAGTAATTACAAATAGCACCAGACTCTGGTTGCCTATACTGTCTGCAGCTTGGGCACAGACACCCAGCCTGAACACCCCGAGATGCAACAGCTGGGTCTTATACCTGCTGTTCTCAGTTGGTAGGTACAGCTTGTCCTGCAGCACCCCAAGCTGCTCATCAATGCTGGTCACTTGAATATGCAAGATAAAAATTAGCCCAGGTATGTCTTGCATTACACATGGTTCCAGCATGGATCATCTGAGTCAACAGTGGTCAGAGTCAGCATCGCCCCAGAAATAAGGACCTGGGGCTTCCTTCATTGCAGACTGAATGTTTTCCCCACAAAGGCAAAAATAGTTCTTGGAGTCTGCCTCCTTAGCAAGCTCAAGCATGACCAACATTTATATCCACTTCCAGTCTATTTCCCATCCATCTCCATGGCTCCTACAACATGGATCTTTGTGTGTCATCCCCTGTTCTCCGTGTTGCATTTACCTCCTCAGCCTGGTGATACTCAGAAGCAGGTGTGCTTCACAGAGCTCTCTACCACTTTGCTCAATTGTTCATAAAATTCACCCTGTCTCCCATCCATTGTACTGGGGAAACCAGGACCTCTGTACATGAGTAAATACAATAGGGTGGTGTAAGAGCATTTAGTAATCAGTTATGCATGCTGCAACCAGTTGTTTCACCTTGATTGCTCCTTTTGTATTAAGAGCTTGTCCTTCACACAGCAGAGAAATTCTGCAGCTAATCAGTGCACTAATGAAACAGTTGTTCTGTTAATAAAAGTTTTTTAGAAACTGGCAAAGAGGCAGCTTTACAAATGAATCCTTCTCTCCAGCTAGGGTTCTCATTCAACTCAAGTGCCACAAAACAGCACTTCAGCAATGCTTAAGCTTTATGACTTCAACTGTTGATTTCTTTATCCCCAGGATGATGAACCAATTAGAAGTGTTACAGGAAGTTACTCAGAACAGCCAAGTCAGTCCCATGGCTATCATTATAATAAAAATCAGACCTGAAGAGTCCAAGCCCCAGTTGAGTACAGACCCCACTTTGTCATGGACTGCACAAACACTCAGCAAGGGTCCCCACTTCTGACATTGACAGTCACTGAGTTTTATGGGAACTCACCTGTGCATGGCAGTGCTGACAATGGAGCACCCTACGCCACAACGCAGGGCAGCCAGATCAAAAAGGGGCTTTCAGAGCCCATCCAAGCCAGCTCTGGGGATGCAGGGTTACCTACTTGCTGGCTGCCTGATGGACACCTATCCTTATGCTTTTTGTAGCTTGACAAGCTACCTTAGTGCCAGAGAGCCCCTGGACATTGACAGAAAAGCCCATCTTTGCCCCACAAAGCAAAGCTCTCTCATTGCCAACTCTGTTCCAGTGAAATCTCTGTCTGCTAGAGGACTTGGCCAGGGCACTCAGACCACCTGGACAGCAAGGTTTGCTGAGACTTTAACATGTGTGGTATGTCAACCTGAGGCAGTATGCTCATGGGACCAGGGAAATCCTGTTTCCCAGCCTGGCTCCTTTGACCCCTTCTCGTGAAGCATTTGGTGATCAAGGGACTACACGTACTACCAAAGTCCTCTGGCAAAGAAAACCAGAATTTGTACACAGTATTATTTCAGATGTGAAATGCTGCTTTTGTGCAGTATTAAGTAAATAGTCAAGGACAAAGCAGTTTTTAACAAAAAGAGGTAGTGCGATATTAATGGATTAGTTTTGCACTTCAGCAAGCCTCAAAGAATTGTCTATAATATCTCCCCATTCTCAGGATGTAGCTTTTTCTTTTCAGTGAGACTGTCACCTCCTGTCAGCATCCCCTCTGCCTTTCTTCATCCTCTTAATTAGCGACTGCAAGCTCTGCCTTTGTTCTCTCCATTCGGCTTTAAGCTAGAGAAATTAAATCGGAGGAATCCTCCAGAAGGCTTTGTATCTGCACATGAAGGTGTCATAAAGAGCTTGTTAATGATTTGAAAAATGACTAATAAGTAGCTACATTGGGTAACCATTCAGCATACTGAATAGTTTGTTAAAAACTTAATCAGTTTAATGAGGGCTAGTTTAGTACAAGTATGGAAACAGACTAATTGAAACTCATACCAGCACTGTTGTTTTGCTATGCCTCTTTGACTTCACCCCAGATGTCAGTACTGGGCCAGACCCAAGAATTAGGGGGGAATTAACTCAAGCTTAAAGCAGATGTTAGGCCTGAACCCATTAAGTTTACGTAGTACAAAATTCCAGTTCAAACACTTCAGGTAAAAATAACTGTTATCTTCAGGGGTACCTCCATATCTGCTAAGTCCAATAAAAATTAATTCCTCGATTTTATGAACCTATGCTGTCATTCCAATCTCATTTCCAATCCCTGCTTTCTTGTAGCAGGTTCAATGTCATAAGAGTGCACAGGAAAGTTATCAAAACCATTACTTCCAGGCCATTCCTGTCAATAAACCAAAAAACTTTGAAACCTGAGCAATGGCAAGAGACCTTGATGTACTGTTCACATCCACAGCTACATCTGCTAGTGCTGATTTTCAGGACTTGAGATCAAGGCAAAAATGCAATTAAAAAACTTAAAAAAAGAAATTAAATATAAATTTACTTGTTTGCAGAAGATACATCCCTACCCCCCAACTCCTCAAACACATTCATATATCATACACCTAAGGGGAACATGTGTATTAACAGGAGCTTCATTTTTATAGATTTTGTGTATTAAAGGGGGCTGAAAAATGTGCTACTATGACTGGTCACATCCCAACTTGGGATGCCATAAGACTGCAGTTGAACCAGTGTATGATTTTAAACCCTTCTGGCAGGAAAGTATCCAACGTAAATTATTAGCTAATAATGAATTACTCTGGCACTGACCTACAAGTTTGGTAAGATATTAGAATGCTTGTGTCTAAATCTAGCTCTACTGTAGAAGTAACAGAAATACTGTATGAAGAATAAGCCCGCTGAGAGCTTTGTGCGTGTAACATTAACAGACATGACACTGTGAACAAAATAAAATGTTCCTATCATTAGTGACAAGAAATCAGGCTGCTTCTGTTTCCAGTCTGGCTGAGCAAAGGATTTTTTTCAACCACAAGACTGCAGATTTCACAGTATCAGCAAGCATGCCATAAATCCTTACCCTGAACCAGACTGCTTGCTCTGAATCTGTCCAAGAATCTGTGACAAAACATTTCAATTTCTCCTTCTAAAATGGTAACTTGTTTGGAAATATCCTTGAAATTTTCTTCTTTTTTAAATATTTCAAAAGCCTTATTCAAAATGCAGTAGTTCAATATGGGCTTTGGCAAAGCATATACATGAGGAAAAAATGAGATATAAAACATCTGGATATTTATTTCTTAAAGCATTTTTTCCTTCTTTCCCCCCCCCCGCCCCTTCTATCCTTTTCTGGAAATGACAGGTCACCTGCCAAATCTCCAGTTTCTTTTTTTTCTCAGGCATTGATCTCAACTGGCTAATTCATGACTATAGCTGCGCAGCCATAGATCAGGGATCCTAGTCTCACATTTAATAGCACAATGGAGTTTTTGAATGTCTAATAGGTGAGTTTCAGCAGTGAAAACAATTGCAAAGTCTTCATCAGGGAGCCTGATCCAAAAACTATCAAAATGAATGGCAGGACAGTTTGATGTTAAAATCAAGGGCACTAAATCAGGTCCAACCCAGGCAGTAGCCCCAAGAGAAAACTAACTAAAATACTTTTTTTGGAGACAGAATGATTTTTTTCTTTAGTTTTTTTTGTTGTTGTTGTTGTTGTTTGTTTGTTTAGTTGGTTTTGGGGGGGGGGGGTTATGCTTTTTTGCAGGAGGGAGTTAGAAAAGAGATTTCAGTTTCATGCTTCAAACAAAAATGAAAAACAGTAAGGAGGAAAATTATGTGAGCTACATCATGAAAATATCATAAGGATTTGCATTTAATTTAATTCTTTTCCAATCGTATGAGCTTGGATTCCCGTTTCCCTGAGACTTGCACACACAATGGCCACTGACAGCCTATTTACGAGGAATGATGCTGGGGTTCATTTTTCTGCTTGGGAATGTGCTTACTCTTCTGTTCCTGCCCAAGCCATGTCTCACTAGCCTTGACTAACCTTCAGCTCTGTAACTTAAATGCATCACATTTATGTTACAGTGAGAAACCTTGACACCCACCTATAAATGGGAAAACATGACTCCAACGTAGTTTCTTCCATTTGTAGGAAGATAAATATGTATGACATCAATGCTTCTTGGCTCTCTGACAGCAGGGCTGTCACCTCCTGATCTGAGGCAAGCTTTAATGATTAAAATCAGTACTGCTTTCTGACTTGGTACTCAGAGAGAAGCATTAGTGAGAGAGAGCTCCAAGTATTTTTTGATTAGTGCATTTCTCCAGGCAAGAGTCTGATTGAGTAGTAATTTCCAGGCTGAAGCCCTTTGGACTGTAGGGGCATCCTTCAGCTGTCAGAGTAAAGTCAGTGGCAACTAATTCCTTGACTTCAGTGGGCTGAGACCCTTCAAAACTCTCTTCCACAAAAAGGATACCTACAATCAAGTCAAATAAAATAAACCAAAACCAACCAAGACCCTAATTTTGATAAGATTTCTGATTAGCCCAAGACTTTTGCACCTTTACATCCTCCCATACCTGTATTTTGTAGGAAAATAGCACTAGGGAGCCTATTTTATGTTAATACTCACCAATACAAATACTGAAAACCTGTGTTTTTCTCACTGATCAAAGTACACAGTTGAGCTAAAGAAATTCCACTTTTTAAAGCATGTAATACAGGAAGAAATCTACCACTTAGGGTGAATCTTACCAATTTTTAAGAGAAAAATAGTCAAGTTCTCTTCAGCCTACATTTCTGTCATTTCACTGGCTCATGATACACAGCTTATGCAGACTCTAATAAAAGTAATTATTGGCTTATCTGTCTTGCAAAGGTAAATTCCCTATGGATTTCACTGGAAATATGACATCCATTTTGAAGAATGGTACTGCTGGTCCTTGTACCAAGGAGGTCAGTAGAAATTGGAATCTGTGATAAACACGCATGTTTTTCTGATAAAGATCCACGGTAATAGAGCAGACAAGATGTAGATGTTTTATTCTTCCTAGGCTTTCTCACTGCATTGTTATTTATGCATCTGCTAAGGTCAAACATATACTATGCAAAACCCTTTACAAGCTTTCCAGCAGCTATTCCATACAGTCTGTAAGCCTGTGTTCTTTTCTTGCTTTGGTGTATGTATCAATGTTTTACAATGCTTACTGGACACATTACCAAGCACAGACATCTATGATTCTACTACAAACATTTGTTTTGCTTTTCTGTAAATAGCAGCAGCTTTATACTTCCCTGTAACTGAATAAATAACTGCTGAATCTCAGAAAATATAAAATATTAGCCCAAATCAAGTATTTATTACTTTTGGTAGAAAAGAGAGACCAGAGCTGGGTTTGTTTGTGGGTGGCTTTGGGGTTTTTTTTACATAAAAATAGATAACTTGGAAAGAAATGCTTTTCAGCTTTGGATTTTTAAAATTCTGACTTGAAAATGTAGCCACAAAAATCTTCCCGCACAAAGCAATTTGATCTCACTTAAAATTTCATCTTCAAAAGCAGTTGTCAGTATATTCTGAGAGACCGTGTAAGTTAAAACCTGCTGAAAAGAATATTAAGAGAACAAAGGCAAACTTCTTGCTTTTGTGTCCTCCCAGCTTGACTGTATTATAGCCTGGAGATGCACTAGCTGTCACATGAGCCTGTGCATGCTGTGATGTGCTGTACAGATTCCTCCACTAATGAGGAGCAATGAGCACAATCCCACATCCTGCAGCATTTTACTCAGCCTGTCTCTTTGCAAGCATCTCTCCTCTGCACTTCTCAGTGGGAATTTCTTTCTTTCACAGAGGAAGATGGAGACAGCTTGGTGGGTGTTTGTCTGTATACACCTTCAGAAGAACATGTTTGAAAGCTGTATGTTGTACCGAATAGTATGAAGCTGCTTAGCTTCCCTGTCTCTATTACTCTCTAAATAATAGGAGCTATAACACAGGTAGGTACAAAGATAATCGTGTAGTAAAAAATTTAAGGAAGCTTCAATGTTGGAAAAAGTTATCTAAATACCATAGACACAATAATCATTCACTGAACATACCATACTTGAAGAAATAACATGCATGCCCATCAACATGGAAAAGCTGTGCAAGACTTCTCCTGGGTTTTAACAGTCACCGGACCCTGATATCTTCAGGAAAACATTTGGAACCTCAACCCCAGTCTCCTGCTCTCATCATTAAACTTCATCTTTTCTTTAATACATGATTTCAGACCACAAATGACAGAGTAATCCATTATTTTTTTTCTAACTGAGAAAGCACCCAGAGGAGCTAAAGAAGGGATCCCCTCTGCCTATCACGGGCATTTACCTTGAGCCTAGGCTGCAGGCGTATAATTTAATCAGCTCTCCTCAAACAAATATACAAGACAGGCCTTTGAGTTCTTGCAGAGGAAAAAGTCTGTTATAGGTGAGCCCTGCCATCACCTCTCTTCTAAGGGGCAGCAAAGTCCAGTTTTGCCTTTGCAGTCAAGAAGCCACGTGCTGGCACTGCCTTGCCTGTCACCCACCACTGCCCCCTGACATATGCAGTTTCAAATGAGGAAGGAACAGACTTAAGAAGCTCAGCCTTCCCTGCTGATCTGACTTGGAGGTGGAAGAAGCAGCTTGTGTTTCCAGGCTTATGTGGCAGTCTGGACCAAGTGCTATGCGGCTTTGCTGCTAGTTCTCCAGGTAAAAACATTTCAAGCAGCTCTGGCACCTCATGGTTGGACCATGGCCCCAGCACCCTCATTTTGAGAGAACTCAACTCTGAGCTTACACAGCTTCTCAGATGCATTTGGAAGCATCAGTGAAATTCAGATTTGTGTTTCATCAGCTCTCCTCCTCTGAGCTACTTCACACAATGGCTTTTCTCAAAGCTTTCTACAGTGCCAAACAGCTCCCTGACTGTTTCTCCTCAGAGCCTGCTTCCAAATAGGAAGTGGGAAAAAATACATAGAACAAATACAAATTTTGACATAGATAGAGCACGTGCAAGTTCAAAAAGTCTTAGCTAGAGGCCCCCAGAAAGACTGTCATTGGAGATACATGGCTGAGTGCAAAGGATTAGAGCTGTGAGAACTGAAGTATGTTCCAGCATCAGCCAAAAGGTTTGTCATAAAACTAATGGCACAGATATATGGCAAAAAAGGCTGAGATAAATGTTGTCTGGCAGAACTCACAGGAGTAGTTTAAGATCTCACCACCTTGACTGGCTATAACACATCACAGCTAACACACCTGAGTGGCTCATGTAAGCACTCCCAATTCATTTCAGTGCAAAGTAACACAAATTCAACTAAATCATTCCCAGTACTGAAGCAGATAAGAAATCTTGCACAGGTTTGGGAGACACCACAAATGTGAGGACAGCCATCCTTCCTGGAAGGATGAGAAAGGGAAAATTCAGAGGAGAGAGTGTTACAACATCTTCAGCGACTCCTGACAGACCCACAGGAGCACCCTGCCTAGACCCTAAAACAACAGGGGCACACAGTTGTGCAGGGGGCTAGCTCAGAGACTGTCAAGCACTTCTTTGCTCGCATTGATCTCAAAGCACTTGAAAAACATCTATTTCTGTTTAGCAGCTGAAGAAACTGAGACACGGTCATGAGGAACTGACCAACCTCCTGGCTCTCAGCTGCAGAACCCAGCATATAAATCAGTTCTCGAGTCCTACCCCAGTGTTTTATTAACAAGACCAGGCCAAAAAGCAGCCTGAAACCTAATTATACCCCATTGCAAGTAAGAAGCATCTGACAAAACTCCTCTAAGACAGAACAGGGAATTAAGTCATAATGTACTTGGTAGAGACAGGGCACTATTGCCAATGAGCAATCTGCAACTCCCTTGGTCTGAAAGCCTCCATTAAGTGCCAAGCTGCACGAGAAGGGCTGGATTTTATAAGCTTGCAAAGAGTCCTTGGGCGTTTGTTCCTTACAACTTCACATTTCACCTTTTCACGTTATAATAAGATCAATAAACCAGTAGGTGATTTTGGCCTCCCTGTAAGACAGGAGGTTTCTTTCCTGCCTCCTCTCCTCAGCCCCTTCTCAAGAGATCTCTATTTACTTTCTTTCTTTACCCTTCTGTTTCCTGCTGAATGACACTCTCAGTAATGAGTGTTTTATGATCTCTTGCATTTTTCTTCTCGGCTTTCCTTTCAAAATCACAACCACCATAGGAAAAAAAAATTAGAAAAGAGCAATTTCACACATTATGAACAGTAGGACAAAGTTTCAAGAAAGTCATTCAAGAAGTATAGAAATTGCCATCCACCCTGCAAACAGAAGGCCATGGTCATTCTCTGTGGGAAAGTCCTCACATAGACCTTCCCAGAAGGAAAAGAGCAGTTTTGCAATGTCTCCATAATGCTGACAGGGAGGAGAAAAAGCTCTCTTACAGACCCGAGTAAAGATAAAAGAAAGGGTTCACATGAAAAGTCAACTAGAAGCTACAGGCTTTAATACCTTCTCCCTGCACAAGTACTTGAAGCTCATGGGACCTCAGACACAGAAGTGTCATCATTGTTTGAAGAGTTAGCTTTTCACATCTCTAGCGTATATTTTCCCTGTAGTTTTATTTTGGGTGTTGGGTTTTTTGAATGCTTGTAAACTTTCAGTGGTCGCAACATTCTGCATCTAGAATTTCCATGGCTGAACTATATGATTTGTAAAGAAATGTTTCTTTCAATTGTTTTAAGTCTTTGTGTGATAGCTTTTCCTCACTGAACTCCAGTGCTTGAAGTCCTGGAAGAAACACTGAACAACCATTCTCTCCCACAAACACATTTCACAGTCCTCCAGCCATTGCTTTTCCAGCTTGAAAAGTCCTGCTTGAACATTTCCTGTGCTGAAGCTCTTCCATATTTTGATTGTCCTTGATATGTCCTTTGGGTCTTTTCCAGTAATGTTATTCAAACACGAGCCTGCCAGAAATACAGAGTGCTCGTGAGGTGGGAGTCATGGATTTATACAGTGCTATAATAATGACTTCTATCCTGTTGTCTATTCCTTCATAATAATTCCTAGCCTTACGCCTACTTTTAGGACTGCTACTGATCATTAAGTTGATGTTGTGGCAGAACTATCTATTTTAACCCTGACATCTTCCTCTTGAAAGGCTAACAGATAGCTGGTGACCCATTGCTGAGCGTACAGTTAGGATTGATTTTTTTCCCCAATGTGCACCACTTTGGGTTTTTTTCCTACACTGAATTTGATGTGATATTTTATTATCTAACCACCAAGAATAGTGAGGTTAATGACATTGCCCTCCTGTTTGCACATAAGAAGCAGAAGAAGACTTATACAGGGATTTCAACAGAGCAGAGGGCAAAAGATGGGTGTGATGCATCCTCACTTCATAGAGTCATAGAATTATTAAAAAAAAAAAAAAAAAAAACCAAAAAACCCCCCAAAAAACATATTCTGTCTAAAGCTGCTTTAATGTTCCTGTATACCCTCAGTGTTTCAGGAGGTCCACACAAAAGCAGCTATTTCCCTTTACTTCTAGAAGTGGGGAGTATGTGTATAGAAGGAAAAAACCCACCACAACTGAAATGGGGATGGAAGATGAGGTACAAGAGATTTTAAGAAAGGAAGAACAGCCAAACAAACCCTTAAAGTACCACAAATTGTCTACAAGGATGAGGGGTTTGTGTCCTTTATGACAGAATGTTCAAAAGTATCTCTCAAAGCATTTAGTCAAGCTAAATCTAAATAGCCACCTAAAATCTTGGTATCTTGTAACCAGCTAGTTGATGAATATGAAATAGGGAGTCACTCAAGCCACAGGAAGGAAATGTAGCTGAGATGGGGACACCAGCACAGGGCCCTGAAAATAGGGGATTGATGTTTCTTTTGCCACTGGGAAAGGAGGTGTGTGCACTGCACAGTCTCTGGCAAGGCTGCTGTGGGCTGGTATGGAGTCACCCAGCTACAAAGAGAGAGGCAACCTGTTCCTACAGCCCACTCATGGAAAGATCTGCAGCCATGGTGGCCTGGTGTTGTTGCATACCTTTGTAAAAGACCATCAGCTTTTAATATTGAAGTTAATCTTGCTGTTTGTCCAGCTACACATTCAAACCCCCTCTCAGCTACAGTGCTACAAAAGATGTGACAGCATTTGGGAATGTAATCAAAAACACCGCAGCCAGGATGCAGGTTTGGAAAGCATATGGGCAATACCCTGCAAATCATTTCCATATATAGCTGTTATTTCAGAGCAGATCTTGTGTATGTAACTGCAGCTTCTGTTATCTCCTTTTCTCTCCTACCTTCTCAAAACTTCCCATCTGTTTGGCTCTCAAATTAACTGGGCATTTCAGCACCATGGGCAAGCTCCTCCAATCTATTATCTGAAAGGGAATTTTAATAACTTAGACTTGCTGGCCTGCATATTAACTCTTAGTTTTCTGCAATTTGCTAGAGTTCTCTACAAAACAACCTGCTACATGTTAAACACAGACACTACTCCTTGAGATTTCAGGATGTGTGTGTCCCTATCCAATATACATGTCAAGTAGTAGCACCCCATTTGGACTGCACAGTCTTTTTAGACCCAAATTAAGCCTTTTCAGTTAGGACCACCTTGGTGTATTCAGAAGGCCTCTTGGAAAATCTTGCTTGGATCCCATGAGCTCAGCTCTTTCATAGACTGACTGAGCCTCAGTTAGCTTCACTCTATTTCCATGGGGCAATATCAACACCCTGGTACATCAAGTTTTTAAGAACATTAAAGTAAGAAGTAGACAGAGCTTTGTAAACTAGTGAACTCTCTGCAGGAGCGGCAAGGGGCGTGTTGGCAGCACACTGTCCCTTCCCAGAAGGGCAGCCTGCAACAGGGTGAAATCCAACATTTTCCTCCATGTTACGGTGTTGCAGCACACATCATCTGGAAAGTGATTTCCTTAAATGACACCCACCTATGACCTATGAGGCCTGGTACTGTAGGGCAACTGCAGTCCAGAGAAAAACTGAAACCATCATATGGCTGACTTCATGTTCACAACCATTTTTCAGAGTTAAGCTAAAAGCTCTCTCCTGCAGAGTTGTTTATTTTTGCTTATACAAGTTTATTGAAATGGCTGTTGAGTAAATCCATGGCTGTTGAATATGTTTCTGACCAATATAAGCAAAAACTCACAAGCAACAAAAGGTCTGTACTATTCATAGTGGGAATTCCTATCAAAGACACACTCTAGTCCAACACTGAAAGAAGATTAGTAGTAGACTCCATGACTGAAGGCAGACAAACACTTGATTGGAGAAAAGCCCAAGGGCTTAACTACACTGACTGAAAGCAATCAAAAGTGTCTTGGGAGACATTGTGAGCTTGGGAAAGACTCCACTGCAAGCTTCCTGCTCCAAGTTTCATCACGGTGCAAAATTTCGGCTGCTCTGACTCACCATTCTGGGCAAATAAATGACTTCAATAACCAGAAGTGCCTTCTGCTACATCTGCCTTCACCGGTAGCACACAGCTGCCCCAAGCCTATAAAAATATATCACTGCCTGGTTTTTATCCTTGTGTTATGGGTTTCCTGACTATGGAATGTCTCTTCCTCACGTGCACGGAGTCTGACAGAGTAAGACCTTGAGGCACTTTCAGCACAAGCTAAAGGGGCACCTACACCCCAAGACAGAGGCTACAACACAGTCCCTTCTAGCCTACGCACTGGTTGATTTGCTTTACTATGTAGCATAGCCTAGAGGAGCCACCTATGGCCTGGAACTCCAGACAATAATTGAGTTGTTGGTGGGTTGCCCCAGCATTACAGTAATTGATGATTAAAGCAGGCACAGGACACCGCTGAGGCCTGGCATGCAATAAGGCTGTTCAGCTGCTCTCCTCCAAATTCACACAATCATGTTCCAGGATGCTAACAGCTTCACTGTTTCCTAATCAGCTGGGGCAATTTACACAGTCTCTGGCTGTGTTTTACATCAAACCCTCATTTGATTCGCTGGTATGTTGCAATACCACTAAAGCAACCATCTTTCAAATATGCTTTCCACACACATCATTCCCCTTCTTTACCAGTTTTAGATTAAAAGGGTAACACACAGCTGTGTGTGCTAATTAAGAGAGTCCTTATACATTGCACTCAGCATACTTCTCTGCTTTATTTCTGAAATGGTTATCTAACCCCACAGTTGATATAGTAAAAGATTGATAATGACAGTAGTATCACTAAGCACAGGTTTGAGATGGAAACAATGACATTTTGTCTTGGCTTATGCAAACAGCTCTATATCCATCCAGCAGGGACACAGGAATCCCAACAGTAGCTTAACCTAGCTCTAGCTTATCTCTTCACATACACAGAACAGAGAGAAGAAACTTGTAACCAGTGGTGTCCCCCAGGGGTCAGTACTCGGTCAGGTCTTGTTGAACATATTCATCAATGACCTGGACAAGGGAGCAGAATGTATCCTTAGCAAGTTCGCTGATCATACCAGGTTGGGAGGAGTGGCTGACTGTTTTGCCAATCACTAGGCCTAACACAAAGGACGCAGCCAGCAGCAAAACAATCCAGTAACCAGATTCTATTGTACATAGAAAAGTCAGTATATGGGTGATCACAGGGGGTACAAACAAGTCAAACAGATCACACATAATAGACATCAACCCCAGCGACCCCAGGAATGACACAGCACGACCAATAATAGGTGGAACAAAGTAACAAAGTATCCCATAGAAGAGATGGGAGACAACCAAGTCAATAGGCTGACCATATAGGATAGAAGTAGCCCCATATTATCTCCCCACAAAGCCCGTGTTTGTAAATGCCAAACCTGACTGGGGCCCAGTTGCAAGGAGAGTCAGGAGGTCCTTCCCCAACAGGAAACTGCAAAGTACATCCCCCTCACAGATAGACACTCCACCCTTCCTGCAAGTGGTCCCAGCTTTTATCCCCAAAACAGGACACCTGGCACTCATTTACCCAGTGCAGGGCACCTGGGGCTTGTTTACCCAAGGGCTTTCCCTGTAAGGTTGGCCAAACCTTGGAGGAAAGCCAAAAGGCAAACTCATCCCCTCCTTTTAGAGGACCATGGGAACCACCCATGTGTTAACCTTAATTCAGGGTTCAGACCCCAGCATTTTACTGATATGCCAGAGGGCTGTGCTGCCATCCAGTGGGACCTGGACAGGCTGGAGAGCTGGGCAGAAAAGAACCTCATGAGGTTCAGTAAGGGCAAGTGTAGGGTGCTGGAACTTGGGAAAAAGAATGCCAGGCACCAGGATAGGTTAGGGAGGGACCTCCTGGAAAGCAGTTCTGAGGAGAAGGATCTGGGAGTCCTGGTAGACAGTAAATTATCCATGAGCCGGCAATGTGCCCTTGCTGCCAAGAAGGCCAATGCCACCCTGGGCTGTACAGGGCAGTGTGTGGCCAGTAGGTCGAGGGAGGTCATTCTCTCCCTCTACTCTGCCCTGGTGAGGCCGCAACAGGCTGCGTCCAGTTCTGGGCTACCTAGTTGAAGAGAGACAGGGACCTACTGGAGAGAGTCCAGCGGAGGGCAATGAGGATGACTAGGGGACTGGAGCATTTCCCCTATGAGGAAAGGCTGAGAGAGCTGGGATTCTTTAGTCTGTAGAAGATAAGGCTAAGGAGTGATTTAATTAAAGTTTATAAATACCTAAAGGGTGGGTTGAGGGAGGATGGAGTCAGACTCTTCAGTGGTTTCCAGTGACAGAACTAGGGGTAACGGACACAAGCTGGAACATAGGAGGTTCCATTCAAATATGAGGAAGAACTTTTTTTCAGTGAGGGTGACAGAGCACTAGAACAGGCTGCCCAAAGAGGTTGTGGAGTCTCCTTCTCTGGAGATTTTCAAGACTCACCTGGATGCAGTCCTGAGTGAGGTGCTCTAGGGGATCCTGCTTTAAAGCAGAGGAGTTGGACTAGATGATCTCTGGAGGTCCCTTCCAACTCTGAATATTCTGTGATTCCGTGACATCACTGTGCATAAGCTTGAATTGCTACTTTAGAGATCACCAGCTCGGAACAGATCTCTAATAACAAAGGCCTCACGTGAGAGGGAGAGATCTCCTTCAATCTAAAAATACTGCCTAATTGGAAGCAAAGTGCCTGATGACACATTCCAAGCAAGTATATTGGTATCCTCAAATGTTTACCTTTGGGCAGATGGCTGGGATTTCATGATGGGGTTTCTTCATGCAACCTGCTGCCACTAAGAGCCATTTGAGCCAGATCTAAAACCTCTTCAAGTCAATGGGTTTGTTTTCAATTAACTCAATAGAAGTTGGGTAGGATCCAGAGAATTAAGTGACCCTGGAGATGCCTTCTGACACTCTCCAGGGGGGAATTTCTAACACCTTTGTGGTTGTTTCTTTTTAGACAGTTCTGAAACAGGGGAGATTTAGTTTAAATCTCAAGAACTTCACACTACAAGAAAATCCCGGCACTGTTGAGTGAGAGGAAATTTTGCCATTGATAGGAATTCACACTTATGACTACCATTTGCTCTACTCCAGGAGTTTTACCAGCTCAGAAATCTACTCAGATCAACAAACTGGTTCTTGCAGTACGAAACAAGCAAGACCAAAAATAAGCACCAAACCACTGCTCTTGAGATGCCCCCTATAACTCTGTAGTATCTGGAGACTTTTCACCAAGCCATTTTTGGGGGGCTTATAGCAGCCGTACCTATGAGGTCTATTAACATCAGGCTTTCCATTCTTCCCATGCTTGAACCATTTTAAAACATTCTGCAGTTAAGTCTCTGTAAGCTTTGCATTAACCTCGTACACTTCTCATGTATGAAGTGTAGCTATTCCCCAGCTCACTTTTACTTCTGCACAGAAGAGAGAGATCTATTAAGTACTGCTAAGAACTATGGTATGGCCCATTGACAGTAATGCAGCTTTGATAAATTTATATTCAAGGCCATGACAAGCAGGCTTGGTGGCTTTGTGAAAGAAAAGTAAAATTAAGCATAAATTTCACTAAAAGAAAACAGCTCAGATATTGAGGACTCAGTCTTTTCATATAGCTAGTAAAGAGTTCCACTGGGGATACAGCAAGTAAAAATTTCCTACATTAACCTCAGGTAATCATATGCCTCCAGTGGAAAAAAAAAAAAAAAAAAAAAAAGCTCGGTCAATGGGGTGGAAGAGAGTTAAAATGGTTTCTTGAGGTGACAGTCCACAAAGAAACCACAGCCCATTCTGAAGTTCTATCAAGTGGGATGTGCTGTCTCCCACTCTCCCACTAAGCCCTGGGGGCTGAGGGGGGTGTGTGCATTGAAAAGGCATGTTCAGGTGTGCATGGCACTGTGGTGAAGGTTAAGGATGCAGTCAAGGGAAGGGGGATGATTAGGAAATTTCTATCCCACCACCTCCTTTGTGTACTCAATTGCTGTGCCTCCTGAAGTCTTAAGGCTAAAAGAGGTGCAACTTGATGACTCTTCCATATACAGCTAAAAGAAGTTGATATATACAGATAGACTGGTATATATATATATCCATTCAGTGTTCTATTTACCTAGCATATCTGGTTTTGGTTTAATCCAAAAAATTCAAGACTCTAAAAACTTCAATTTTTAAATGCCAAGATAATTTCTTTTCAATCCCAAATTTTCCTTTTTTATAGGTAGAATATTCTGAATACTCAAAACAATATGTTTGAATTTTGGAAGAGAGAAAATGCTTTCAAAAAGTAAAAATTTGAGGGTGTTTTGTTGCTGTTGAACCTGAATGCATATACTGGCCATTTTTTATTTGTAAACTTTTGGAAAGCCTGAACAATCATCTGGCTCTGGCTGGAAGACCTAACCTGACAAACTGCTGCACTGACTTTCCAATGATAATCCTACAGGCCTACAAATGGAAGGGCATGCACACCTCTTCCTCCAGTCCACCTTTGTTCTGTGTCTTCCATGTGGAGAAACTGCCTGGGAGAGAGCCCTGGGAGACTCTGTGGCTGCAGACCTGGTATCAAGACACGTACAGACCTCCATCAATTTGAGGTCCTCTATCAGTTCAAGGCCTTACTGCTTATTCCAGGCTTTCTAAAATATTAGCAGAAGAGTACTGAAGAAATCAATATTCTGTTTGTTGACATCATCAGTGATAGCATAATCCTGGCATGTAAATGCCTGTGATGCAACATGCTCCACAGAATCTAAATCTTGACATTCTCAGAAGTATGACAATAGACAAAAAGGCCTGACTTTGTAAAGAGTCAAACTACTAAAAAAGAGATTCTTCTGGGAGGTAATTTGATCTTTCACTACCTTTTCAAATCAATCTCACCCAATCTATCAAACTGTATCCCAAGCTACTGAATATGTTTCTGTGCTGTAAACACCAGGACAAAGCCAGTGTAAAAATCTTGCCATCAGTGAATTAGCTCAAAGTCTTTCCTATATTTTGTGTTGACTGGAATGATAAATAATTTATTTTCAGAGTACCAGATCTCAGGAATAAATTTCTCAAACAAACTCCTGCAAAACACAATTATTATTCAACTCATTTTAACAATTCAATAAATGCAGTGCAATGACTTCCCTTAGCTATTCCCCTAGCCAAGGTCTACTACATCATTAAATATTATTGAGTTGGGTCTGCCATTTTACTTGAAATTATGCGCCTGGCATTTTAGTCTATGGCCATAAATGCTGGAAATGTCAGTTATATCAGCATCCATCTTTTTCACTACTGTCTCCCATCAAACAGTAATGGTAGGAGCTCTAATCCATTCTACACAGTCCCAGATATCTACATTTGCTAGGAAAGGAACTGTAACAGAGCACACTGACAACTCACAGTAAGTAATTACTCTTAGAAATATCTCAGTAAACTGAATTTGCTCCCAGAGGTCTTTTAAATTATATCTCGTTAGAGTGCAATGCTTTTTCAAATGACAAGGTCACACAAAAAAGCAAAACTCTATTTTATCTTTATCAGAGTTTTACCCCCACACACACCATAAAACTGTTATAACACATAATTCCAACCAGATAGAGATATTGTGTTTTACTATTGGAGCCCGGGAAAGCTATAAAGCAAGCACAGTTGTTGTTTACAGTCACAATAAATTTGGAATATCGTATAGCATTCTAGGTGAAGCAAACGCATCTACTAATGTCAGTTGAGTGAGAAGTACTTTTTTTCAAAAAAATAAGCTTTGTTGGCAATTTCCTTTGAATTTGCACTAAACTCATGAATCACAAATGATGAATCTCAAACTACATTAATATAGCAGAACACACACTTTATCTCATCACCCTTTATCTCATCAGCCTTGGTGACCTTACAGCAACAGGTTATTGAAAAGCAACATGGATTATGTAGTTGACCAACACTTCTAATTCTATTACAAGTCTTGATAGTTGGTATTTTTTCTTATAATCCTCGGTTCTGAAGCCATGCAATTAGGAAAGTATATTAAACATAGTCTTTCCATTTTTTTTCCAAGAAGCATGATAATATGTCATAATATAACCTAAGCTCAAAACCAAGAGTTAGATAAACTCCTTAAAAAGCATAAGACTCTTTGAATTTAATATTCCAATCTCTTGCTACTAGGGAATGGGGGTAGGAAAGGACTCCTCAGTCTTTCTTCACCAAATGTACTAAAATAGTTGCCATGCAATCACATGGGAAAATGAGAAAGACAACTACATTGCAAAAGTAGCAACATAATCACATTCTAGCAGCAGTCATTTTGGGTAATAAAACTGAATCTTGAATTAATAAATTAACTAATTTTAATAAATTAATTAATTTTAACTGAAGAGGAGGAGGTAGAAGCAGGCAAGCAGACCCTTCATTAAGGATATTCTCTCAGTGGCTTTCTGAATTTGGGGTTTGCTGCTCCATTTCTGACTGTTAAAAAAACCACACCTCTCTGACAGGGGATAGCAAAGACTTGAATAAAATCTTGCTGATGTGTCATGACTGCCTCTTGCTTTCACAATGGCATTTGCTGTTTTTCACCTTAGGTAGAAAATATATATATATATATATATAACCTTATGCAATTTCCTCAGAGGCAGTAGTGACAGAAATAAAAAAGTATCTATGTATTTAGGGGAGGGTGGAAGGACTCAGCAGAGAATTAAAGTTCTATCTTAAATGTATCTGGCATAGTCCTTCTAGAGGGGTTAAGGAAATGTAAGGGTGTCCAGTCACATACTACAGGACTATCTGTTGGGAAATCTTTTAAGAGGGGCTCTTTGGACAGATTATACCAGTGAGAATTATGAAGTCCTCTTTGAACAGGACAATGAGGGAGTCAGGAGCTGGGGTGGGAAAATAATTTCTCCTTTCCCAGTATTTCTCTGATCTTCATTAAGGATTAGTGGCTATGAAGAAGCTTGCAAATGCAAAGCCTCAGAACAGATATTAATGGATAGATGTCTACACTCCAGAAAATCCCTATCACAAGGCAGCTGCTCAGGTACAAAGCAGAAACCACAGTGGAAGAAAACGTCTTCCCCCTTCGGAGCTGTCTCTCTAAATCAAGGCGTAAAGTCAGACTTGTGACTTTCCCTCCATCCCACAATGTCTGTGGATCACTTCATGCAGCAGTAAAAACCACCTAAGAGACAAAAATTGGGTAGAACGGAAAATAAAAAATTGCCAGCACAGAATGTATAGATTGCAGGTAGTTTCCTGTATCCTTCCTATTTAGACTATAATTTGTATGATCAACAAGCACTGTTCCTTTCTCTTCCCTTTTCAGCTCTTCTATGCAGAACATCATTAACAGAGTTAACACCTCCAAAGATTGATTTTTGTAACATCTGTCCAAGCCACCCTGCTCAAAGCTTCCTTGATATTGAACTCTGCACTGAGAACTCTTCAGCAATGGGTTCACACTGTTCAATAAAATGTCAAATGGGTCAAATCTGCCACTGATCTGCATCAGGTAACTTCATGAATTTACATCTGTACTCCTGCAGATCTGATCCACCTGACTTCATGAAGAGAGCTGTGTCGTTTTATTCCAAATGTAAATTTGACTCATAGCAATTGAGTTGCTCTGATTCATATCAGTTAGGAATTTGTTCCTATGACTGCAAAAGAGATGAGCTAATTTATGTCACTGGAGAAAACTGGGGCAAATGTCTGTATCTGTAAAACCACAGTCTGAGCTGCCTCTTACTATAGTACCAAACACTTCAAAAATAACCCATAGTCTGAATTCTCTTCTCTTTCTTTAGCCCAGTTCTTTAGTGAATATTCACAAAACCCCGATGTATTTTAAGAGAAGTAGAAGTGGCTGATAAAAAAGCTAAATAAATATAATTGGAAGCTAGATTTATCTCCTCCTGTAGAAATACACCTTGTGTCTGAATTTATTCAAGTTTTTTGCTGAGCTTTGACTTTTAATGCAGAGTTTCATTTTGCCTTTCCCCACACAAAACCAGAACATTTCAAAGCTCAAATGAAAACGATACATTCAAGTTGTGCACAACAACTTTTGCTTGAGAAAAACAAAGGCTTTCATCAAAACCAGTTTTCAGCAGGAAAGCACTTGGATGGAAAATTTTCATCAGCCAGTTCTACCAAATATCTGCATCCTTTCATTTTGAGATTTTTACCTTGCTGGTAACGCTTCACTCCACAGGGAGTCATATATATTTCCTGGATCTAAGTGGTAACTTTGCAGTCAGCACCTGCCTGGCAGTGATGCCTGATCCATGCCATCCCGGGAGCACAGTCAAGAGATGTCAGGCTCTACGGATCCATGAGGCAGGATTTCCTCTTGGTTTCTTTTTTCCTTTCAAAAAAGAAAGGGGAAAAGTTAGTAATTCACCACTCTCTTAACTTATCCAAGCAGAAAGAGCATCTCTAATGCTTTTAAGACTTTTCAGCCTATCAGGCACATCATTCTTACCTCTGCAGGCTGTAAACTGAACTCAGAACAATGAAAAAAGTGAGAGTTGTGTTTATATTTGCTTTTTCTTTAAACTAAGCTTTGAACAGACAGAAGATTATCCAGAGGTTTTGGAGCATGATCCCCTTAAATCTTAAAGATCTCTAGGTCTTTTTAAATCAAGACTGAATACATACTTTTAATAACTTTGAATCAGTGCAGCTGCAGGCTGTTAAGCTTGGTGCAGGACTTGGTGGGTAAAAGTTAATGCATGAAGGTCAGTTTAGAAGATCATCACAGTCCCTTCTGCCTTCACAATGAACAAATCTATGCAACGAGCAACAGACTAATCAACCTTTGGCTACCCTCTCTCATTCCCCTAGTTGTATTTTTTATTGCAATCCTACAGAGACATAAAAATTGAAAACATAACAGCAAGCCTGAAATCAAAACAATTAAATGGAGTGCAAACGAAACAAACCAAATTACCAAAGCCGCTTACTTTTTTTTTTTTTTTCATCACCTCTTTTCTTTCTAATGTATAGATCCCACTTGCAGCTTTCCAGAATCATCAGAAAACTAAAGTGTTCTACTATACAGAATCACAGAATAGCCTTGGTTGGAAGAGACCTCTAAGATTATCAAGTCCAACCATTAACCTAACACTGCCAAGTCACCACTAAACCATGTACCTCAGCACCTCATTTACATGTTTCTTAAAATCCTCCAGGGATGGGGACTCCACCACTGCCCTGGGCAGACACAATAAGGTCTCCTCTCAGCCTCCTCTTTTCCAGACTAAACACCCCCAGTTCCCTCAGCCACTCTTCATCAGACTTGTGCTCCAGATGCTTCACAGCTTCGTTGCCCTTCTTTGGACACGCTCCAGCAGCTCAGTGTCCTTCTTACAGTGAGGGGCCCAAAACTGAACACTTTGTTCACCAGGTGGGGCTGAGTACAGGGGGACAATCACTTCCCTAGTCCTGCTGGTCACAACATTTCTTGTACAAGCCAGGCCAGGCCTTCTCGGCCAGCTGGGCACACTGCTGGCTCACATTCAGCCAGCTGTCAACCAACACCCCCAAGTCCTTTTCTGCCGGGCAGGTTTCCAGCCTCTCTTCCCCAAGCCTGTAGCTTTATGTGGGGTTGTTGTGGCTGATGTGCAGGATCCAGCACTTGGCCTTACTGAAACTCACACAATTGGTCTCAGCCCATCGATCCAACCTGTGCAGATCCCTCTGCAGAGCCTCCTTACCCTCAGGCAGATCAACACTCCCACCCAACTTGGTGTGTCTGCAAACTCACTGAGGGTGCACGTAATCCTCTCATCCAAATTGTTGATAAAGATATTGAACAAGACCAGTCCCAGCACTGAGCCCTGGGGAATACCACTTGTGACTGACCTCCAAGTTAATTTAACTCATTGTCAGGTGGAGGAAATCTGCAACAGTCTGTAGCAGGGTTAGCTATTGCAAATCAAGATGGTAGGGGGAAAAGCAGTGATGGGATTATTTTTCCCGATTTCCCACTACCCAGCAGTTTGGAGCTATAGCCAGGCAAGCACCCACACAGCCACTTTCAAACAAATCACATAGGTTTATTCACAAAACTCAGAGAAATTCCATTAACTCCTACAAGGCTGAATCTAGATTACACCACCACTGCTGAAAATGGATGATGACCCATAAGCCACTACAAATGAAGCCGAACTTGTGCTACTTTGTGTTTCTTCAGCTAAGAATTGGCTATCATCATTTTAATGCTCAATATCACCCACAAAAGACTACAGACTTTTAACACACCGATAAAGTTAGGCTTTAGCCTTTTAAATAATCTGCATCTTGACTAGCTGTCCAGTTTACTTTCTCCTTGCCAGTTATATTGAGAGGCCATAAACAAAGGTGAATGAGAATAGCCGATAAATTAAAGTGAGGGCAACTGAAAAGGTCAAAGTAGTATGCTTGATTACTGTCTGTCACTGAGTATATGTCATGTTAAAATTCATACACTGATCTTTTCCTTGAAAGAGAAACAATCTCTAAAGCGTATGAGAAATCAGTCAGTATGCATTGACTCTACTAAAAATGATTGGATTGGATGTATCTCAAAAGCCTGGTGGATAGCAAGAAACAAATCTATGTTTCCTCTCTACTGTCTTAATGGATGGGAGCTGTGAGAGGGACTAAATGATGGACATTTGTATATATTTTAGCAATACTGCAAATGCAAAGATAGTGACAGGAACTGAAGCAGCAAGGATTCTGTTGCAGTCCATTTGCCCCCACGCTCAAATCACAGAATCGCCTTGGTTGGAAAAGAGATCCAAGATCATCAAGTCCAACCATTAATTCTAAAAACATCAACAAAAAACCTGTTAACTTCAACTATTAAATTCAACAGGCAATTTTTACCTCAATTATCAGCTGCTGAGGTGGTCAAGGACAAAATTAAAAAAAAAAAAAAAAAATAGAGATTGTACCCTCGGCTGCAGATCATTCACTTTTTTTCATAAGTGGCCTGCAGCATATTGGCAGCAAGGCATAGATCCACAGCTCTAAGTGAATCTGCCGTTGTTAATGCTCTTGTTGCATTCAGTCTCATCAACTAGAAGAAAATGCTAAATTTTAAATGGGATCTCTTGGATCGCGAGTGCTTTCTGGCCTGTGCATCTCAGTAGTACCTAGTATGGCCAGCACTGGTCTTTGAAAACTGCATTAAGCCAGTTATCATAACACATTGTGCAGGGCAATTTGGTATCAACTTGGTTAAAAATGACTGCTTACATACTGAGAACGGCCTGCCTGCTTTTAGTCCCTCAGAGTGCAGCTGCTGAAGGACATGTCCCTTTAATTCCACAAGCAAATCTGTCTGGCCAGAAGTAGTCTCTTTCCAGGAATTGCCTCTTCTTGAACATAATTGTGAATATAAGCAGAGAAGAAGAATTCGAGGGAGCTGACAATTTTGAAAAGTGTTATTTGTGATCAAGTCCACCAAACACTAATGAGACACAATGTCTTGCCTGCAGCACAGCCCAATATATTTTTTGTCACATATGTTGCTGTGGCAGAACATATTATCCACAATTATTTTCTTTCTATCTCTCTGCCGGTGAAAGGGGAGCGGACCAGCAATTTGCAAAAACCTGTCTTTAAACAATGATGAAAGTAGTGTCTGATCTTACCATTTCTCTTACAACCAGACTAAATGCTCAAGCTCACTGTTTCAGAATAAATATATTTTCTTCTACATTTTCCTAAAGATATGGGAGTTGTTTTCACAGCTGCTGGATTCATCACCACTGTAATTTTATTCTCCCACAGAACCAAAAACTATTGTACTTTCATACTGTAACCACAGTCCTGTGGTCATAAAATGGCACCTCTCCTCCAGTGGTTCAAGAGTGTGAAATGGCCAGAGAAGATTCCTGTGGCTGGTGTAGCAAATAAGTAATGCTTACATCTCACCACATTTCCAAGAGAACGGAGAGTAAATCCTCAGACACACCAGTGTCTCTTCCTTCACTTGGAGGAAAAAGGCACATGCAACTTTTATTATGCTGTTAAATACTCTGTCTTTTGTCATGCTTCGGTCAACTGCAGAGAAAATTTGACTGAATTCCAGTTCCCACGATGGTTTCTCCTCTCAGTTATTATTGTTACAGATAACGAAATAACATTCAACAGCACAGTTCTGCATTGAACCTTACTGAAACTGAACTAACAATCTTAAGTACTTTGGAGGTTCAACTCAAGAAAAGCTGTCTGTGGAAACATGATCCAAACCTGAGTGAGATGCACCAGAAAGATAAAGCAACCCATAGATTCCTGGAGTTAAGAATGCAAATCCTATAAAAATCATATAGGAAACAAACCAGACTTTCACATACTCCCATCTCAAAAAGCCTTGATGACAGGCTTGTCCAGCACAGGTCATATCAGCTCCCTCTTGGCCCTGCTACTATCCTCAAAAGTGCATCCAACAGGAAAATACATCTCTGAAGCTGCAGTATATTTTCTGGAGACTTTCACATGTACGAAGAACTCTGCCACTTACACTCCTTGGCCCCTGTCTCCATGTTACATGGAGTATCAGTACGCTAGTTCTCAGAAAGGATGCATCCTTTTACATATAGCACTTGATGTACAAGAGAGAGAGACATACAGTCCAGCATAGGAGGGACAAAATGAATAACAACCAAAATTTCATTTTTGGGAAAAGGTCCTAAAAGTCATTTTGCACCCTTTTTATCCTAACAAAACTTGTTCGTGCGTTCCATAAGGTATATATGATCGATCATTAATAAACGCTGGGTACTCTATATCTTATTAGCCCATTCATTGCAATTATGTTAAAAACCCATGTATGTAACCCTCTGTGACGAGGAATAACTGCTCCTTCATAAAATTCTAGCTAAATTATTCCTTTGCAACCTCTTATCTGAACCACATCTTAATAACATTCAACAGTGATTTCTTTCCTGTTAGCCAAATGAGAGTCTGGACTGATCATTACTCCAGGCTCTGCCACTATCTGACTACAGGTAACAACATTTTGTCATTCATTCTCCATAAAAGACAGACCTTTGCCCCTTTGCTAAAACAGCTGCTCTTTCCAAACATCCCTTCTCTACTTCTTTGATCTGAAATTGAAACACTTCGGACAGCCAACAGGAATTTTCTGAGGCTGCTGGCTATCTGTCCAAGTGGGAAGAGAATTCTAAGGAGAATTACCATAGGTTGCAAGGGACCTTAAAGATCATCTAGTTCCAGCAGCCCTGCATGGGCAGGGACACCTCCCACTGGACCAGGTTGCTCAAAGCCCATCCAACCTTGCTTTGAACACTTCCAGGACGGGGCCATCCACAACTTCTCTGGGCAACCTGTGCCAGTGTCTCACCACCCTCACAGTCAGTTTCTTCCTAATACCTCATAGAAATCCACCCTCTTTCAGTTTAAAACTGTTACCCCTTGTCCTATCACTCCATGCCCTTGTAAAAAGTCCCTCCCCAGCTTTCTTGCTGGCCCCTTCAGGTACTGGAAGGCCGCTATAAGGTCTCCCCAGAGCCTTCTCCAGGCTGAACAACACCAATTTTCTTAGCTGATCTTCACAGTGGAGGTGTTCCAGCCCTCTGATCATCTTTGTGGCCCTCCTCTAGACCCACTCCAACAGGTCCATGTCTTTCCTGTGCTGCAGACTCCAGAGCTGGATGCAATACTGCAGGTGGGGTCTCACCACAGCAGAGGAGGGAATCACCTCCCTTGACCTGCTGGCCACACTTCTTTTGATGCAGTCCAGGATACGGTTGGCTTTCCGGGCTGTGAAGGCACATTGCTGGCTCATAGTCAGTTTTTCATCCGCCGATTATCATTATTAATATTTAATTATACATTAATAATATTACTTATCAATATTTCATGATGCTGTTGCTGAAGGACATAGTAATATAAGGACAGCATCTGTCATGATTGTTGCATATGTTTTCTGGTTTTAGTTTGAATTCTACATAGCAGGTTAACAAGGTGATAGGCATAAGTGATATTCCTAAATAAGTGATGACTCAACAACTTCCACTGGATAAACTGTAGAACAAACCGTGCTTGGCTCTTTCTCTAGATATTTATGACATATAAAATTGGCTTTATACCCCTGTATTAAAAAGATCAGCTCACAAGCTCTCTTCCTTTTGATTCAGGATTGGCAAGGAGATCATTGAAGGCTGTGAACCAAGAGGTCATAAAAGGGAAAATCTGATGGGAAATTCTCCTGGCCTTAACTGGAATATGAATTCAATTCTATCCCAGCAATTAAAGCTCGTATTTCATCCCCTTGAAATCTTTCAGCTGTCAGTTTTCAGAGATTTGCAGAAAGTTACCTTCTTCAGACTAAGCAGATTATCACAGAGACCGCTAGAAAGGAACATAAACTTACAGCATTGCTTCCAACAAAACTTTTTACTCTTTTCCAATTGAGTTTCTTGTCTGTATGTGACTCTAATTTATTTTCCCATTCATTAAAGACTCATGACTGAAAATACTAGGAAAGGCTTTGGTCTCATCAAAGTAAATCCCCTTTTCAATCTCCTTTGCATAGGCTGCTTGTTCATCAGCAGAGAGCAGAGCTAGGAGAATGGGGCTGGGGAAAAAGAAGAGAGAATACGTTTCCAGTGGCTACCAGGAAGCTGACTTTTACTGTATGTCATATCCCTTTACAGAAGGTTGGCTCACTGTGACCTAATATTTTGTCCATGCTGGATGTGATCTAATTACACAGATATCCCTTAAGAAGAGCCATTGCTGTATATACATTTTCCACTTGTGGCATCGCTGGGGCTTTCTAGAAGCTACCAGGTGTGAAACAAACATGTTGCAAAACACACCTGTTGCTGACAAGGGATGTGTCACTAGTCACAGTACCAACTGAATACTGAGGATTACAAAGACACACACCAGACAGACATTTCACGAAGCCTGCAAGCAGATGCATCTGCATGTGTCCCTTCATGGATGAAATTTGGGTGAAATGGCCATAGTTCCTCAAAAGAAAATCAAAAATCTTATCCTGAACATCTAATATGTACCATCAGAAGCAACTGAAGAATTTGAAGGATGCAGAGTCACTAAATTCAGCCAGCTCAAACTAGCAGATTAGAAAAAGATGGATTTTAAATCACCTGAAATCCAGCCAGCCAGCAGGTAGATTTAAAAACTCTTTTGAAATTATTTCCTTTTCCTTAAGGAGCAGTTTGAACTCTGGCAGTGAATGCTGTGACAGGTAGTTTTAGCAGACAGGGGAGAGTAGGATATGTTTCAAGGGCATTTCAGCTCAATACCATCTCATCAGCAGGAGAAACTGCATAGTCCAATGGCTACATAACTAGGCTGGAACTTATGGCACATCTAGAACCATGTCGAATGCAGACTCAACTCTTAGAAGAGAAGCAAGAAAAGGCATGACAGCACCATTCTGGTCCATGTTGCTTAGCTTTGCTGGGAGACCAAGCTTATTAACTGCAGCATGGCACATCATTGATATGACTGTGCTGCTCAGGGAACCCAAGGGAACATCAGTCGCCAGGCTGCAGTATGCTGCAATTGATCTCCTTTGATTGGCACTGTCACGGCTGTCCCTGCAGCAGGCTCCATGGCACAGCACAGAGTATCCCTTCAGAAACCCGAGTGTGGCAGCTGGCTTGCACACTACACACTGCAGGGACCCTGGGTAAGGCTTCCCACCTTTCCCATACCTTCTTGGGTTTTGTTTTGGTTTGGTTTTTAATATACCAGGTTAAACATTTTCACACCACTTACGAGTTTTGCTTTTATACATTATTTTTTTAAAAAGATTCTCATGTCAGCAAGAAGCAAGACTTTCCCAGTGTGGTCAGTGGCAGAATTACACATGTTCTGGGGTAGCTTTCTAGGCTTCTCTAGTCCTCAGGAGGGAACAATCATTCTCACAAAGGATTCTGCAAAATCGGAATCAGGCCAAAATTTCTCTTTCTAGGTCAAACACCACTTCCTAATTCTAGATGGGAGTTACAAACTATCTAATACCTCTGGCAGCCTCAGAAAAAGGAGTCTTTCATATCATGACTTACCTTCATCTGAATTATTTCAGGACACACTAGTTTAAATCAGGGCAAAGTAGCAACTTCATCCTGTACCACTACACTTACTGTCACAACAGAAGGCACAATAAAGCACTGCACACAACTATGTAACCAAAAATTAGCAGTAAAAACTTGAGCAAAACCAAAACCTGTCCACAAAGCATTTTAGTTTTAATGAAAAGAATCTGTATAGTCAAAATTCTCATCAAAAAACTGTCTGAGTCGAGGTAGCAAAGCTGCTGTGTTTTTCATCACCTGAGATGCTCCCCTTCTGGAAACTGCAACTGCTGAGATAAAAGGATAGTTCTGACATGTTGGTATTTTACAACAAAGATCTACGTGAAAATTTTCCATCAAAACTGCTGAGGCAAACTGGGCTTTTGATTAAATAGGAAAAGGTATAATTTTCCATTAAAACAAACACCCCAAACAGAAAATCTCGCTAGGGCTTTGTTCCTACAGTGCTTCAAAAGAAAATTAAGTTCCTTCTACTCCCCTGAGATCCCACACTACCCTGTTGGCCAAGCATCTCAGTTGATCTGTCCATCTCACACCATGGGCAGGGACTCTGGAGGAGAGCTGCCACCTCTCTCCAAGTGATAACCACCACTCACTAATCATTGAAAATACACTTCAGATAAGGTACATTCCTCTCTTTTTCTGTGCTGGAAACAACTTCAGGAAGGCAAAAGCAGACATGGGGGCTCACCAGCTGAAGTATATTAGCATAATTCTAGACATTCAGAGCTCACTACAAAACTCATTCCTCTCTTACTCCTTCTCTAGTAATCTGAAAGTGGTGGCTGTTTCAAGCGTCAGGAAAAAGGACCAATGAAGAGGCAAAGGACTAGTGTAGATTTTTTTAGATTTTTGCCTTGAAGTTGGATTCATTTATGTGTTCCTGCCTGATTTGTAATCAGTTTACTGCACTTTTCTTTGCTTGGCCATCTGTGCTGGCTGAACCTTATTCCTCCTCAGTCCTCCATTCCCTCATCACCTACTTGTCATGTGAAGCAGAGTGTCCACCAGCAACACTCCCCTGTGCAAAGCAGCATCATGCTGAGATGCTCTAGCTAAACCAGGGATTAACAGGGAATATGATTCCTTACCAGGACATCACAAAATCTTAAACAGAGACATGGGTTAATCTAACCCAGTATGTAAGGAGCCCAGCTCTGGTGCCATCACAGGTATCCCTATCTACTGCAAAGGATAATCTCTTTCAGCACTTTCAAGGGGACAAAAATCCACCTGATGATCAATCTGGCACACCAGACGGAACAAGACACAAACCTGAGGGAAAAGCTGCAGCCTCTCTCCTTCTGTCCCCTATGGAGGTGATGTCTGTACTCAGCATCACTCTCTTGTACTCTGGCTGTCTTTAGCTCATCACTTTCTCAAAGCAGGAACTGCAGACACTGCATAAAAAGAGCTCAGTGAGTTATATTTTTTGCCTTTTTTTTTTTTTTTTTTTTTTAATTCAAATTAGATTCATGTTTAAAACAGACTTTGAGGGGAGGTTCAAGGTTAATTCTTTTTTTTTATCCAAATGTGGCTCTCTCATCCTTCATTTTAAGCTGCAAAAATTTCTCTGCTTGGCGTTTTCTGGCAGCTCTGGCTTTACCTTCACCAGCTACTGAGTGCTTTGGAAAAACTTAACCTGTTCTCAGCCAAGAAAGTCAGTCTTAACAAAATAAAACAAACGAACAAAAATAGAAGATATGGGAAAACAGGCAAATAAACCAATTATGATCTTGGGCCTTTTTCTACCCTGTCACTGGTGCAAGGTCAGCCCATTCAGAGAAAACAGCTCTCTAATATGGTGTAGGTGGCAGCTTTACCATTAACTGTTTCCTGGCTGATTTATTTACCTAAAGTCCCTGCTCCCACCCGACACATCCTGCTGCATTACCCAAGCCCCTCTATTGCTATCAGCCTCTTGCCCACAGCAGCCAGTCTCACTGGTGGGTTGGCACCTATGCATCCATGTGCTGGCAGCAAGGGTAAAGTCACACAGCCCAACTGTGACTTCTTGCTTGACGGTAACCCTTTAGGTTTGCCCTGATTTCCCTAGTAAGCCTAATGAAAGTATTTTGTTAGAAGAGGGCAGAAACCAGACCACCTCTCCCTGAAATTAAAAGGTCAGCAATAGTGAATGGAAGATGCCCCCCATGCCCATAGAAACCACCAATTTAAGCTGCACATACAGGAATGCTCTGACCACAGAGTCCCTAACTCTGTGCCCTTATATGCATTGCTGTGGTGAAGACACCACACTGCAGGGGACAAGGGTAAGAATGCACTGTGCAGTATTGCATGCACTAAGTCCCTTGTATTTGGTTTAGCAAGTGGATAGATTTGCTCCTGGCTGCATAAATTGGGTTATCTCCTTCGTCCTCAGTTTCCCTGTCTGAGAAAAAACTAATACTTTGGGAAACCAAAGGAGAATTACTCCAAATTCTTGAAGAATCCAGCTGAATGGCACTGTCGCAGTTCCAGATGATTGCTACTATGGAGACAGTCCTGGCTTAGCCACAGGGAAAGGAGGGTAGCTGGTGTGCCTCACACATTTCACGGGTTATGGCAGCGTAAACGGGGTTAGCATGTATGAATTAAGCTGGTCTAGTAATGGGTTCCCTCTTAGGCAGGACTGAGCTGAGTGCAGCAAAATGAAGCTGCATACAACTTAAGTATTTAGACAGATAAATGTGAATATCTGTGCTATAATAAAGGAGTAATTTGTGTGAAGGGAAATTGCATTATGCTTATTCAAAGTCGAATTTATTTCTTCCTTTTCTTATTAAGAAACTCATTTTAAAAATCCCAACCTCAGGTTGGGGTTATACTTAGAGGGCTGATTTAGCATCTAGCAGTGCAGAATTCAAAATTCCTACAAAATTCCTTATTGTAGTTAATCAACAGCATAAGCCCCCTACTTGGACCAAGAATTTTCTATTTTTCTTTTAATTAAAAAATAGCTTGAGGGCATGCAAGGCTTAAATTACTTGCATAGAGAAAAATGCTTCTCTAAGAAACCTATTAGGAGATATAGCTTGAGAGCAACAGAAGCCCTTCAGAATAAACAGTTTAATTGTTTTAAGGTAATGGAGAGAAGGGGAGATATTCCAGGGAGTTTTCTTCAGCTCATTTTGGACTGCCATTTTCTGCCCTGAAGCCATAGTTGATTTCCCTCCAAGGAGATCAAGCAAGAGCTGTTGGGGAAGAGTCTCAGTCACTTCAGCAGAACAGTGGCAGGAACTTGTCTGTGTGTGGATCTCCACCAACATGGGTTTATTTAAAATATGCAAACCTTGGATCCAAGGCAGTTATGAAAATACAACCCAACGATTGCTGTGGCAGTTTGGCTTGCACATCAGCTGACATTTTATGACATACATATTGTTAGTTGGCATAAAGTACCCACAAGCTTTACTGCAAACAAGAGTGGCAAACAACCTCCACTGCCTTGAAAAAAATAAAAGGGGAAAAAGCAAAATCCCAGTCACACACTTTTTGGCTTCCTGGAGCTGCACTGTACTGAGGACCTGGAGCACCTCTTGCCTGCAGCACAGACCACATGCTTAGACAGCTTGTCCGCCTGCCCTAGAGGGACATGCAAAAGTCCTGTGCCCTTTGAACACAGGAGTGGAAAGATTAGAGCCAGAGGACAGCAAGTTGTAATTTTTAGCTGTCAGGCAGGGAGTCAACAGCATCAGGTTGTATTAGGTCAGCTGACACCAAAAGCATTTCACTCACAGTCTGTATTTACAGTGAACTTACAGTTTCCATCCCCAGACAAATTAACTAGTGCATACGTTTCCCTGGCTAGGGCAGTATGCATTTCCAGCAAGACAGGACCTGATAGGCAGTTCAGCAATCTCTTAAGGAAGCATGACTAATATGACACACATGACTACACTGTCTTCCACCCCACCTCAATTTCCTTCTGATATCCCTCATTTTCAGTTTAATGATGCAGAATCCTCCTGCATCTCACTCAGTAGCAACACCGAAGGAATAAAACGCAGCCAGAAATGGCAGATTAGGTTCAGAATTATCCCTCCTTTGAGAGGCAATGACCACGTAACAGTGTTACACTGTAGTTAGGCTTTAAAGCAAAGCCTTGAATTACCAAGCAGATCATAACATTACAATGACCAGACAAAAGGCTTAAATGACTAAGAATTTCATGCAAAAATATGGATGGGCTCATTTAAACACTAACAAGCTGTTGTCTTGGCCTATCTGCAGAATAACTGAAAAGGGATAGATGAACTTTCAGAGGGCTCTCAAACAGCAGCTGCAACTTTTGAACTATTCTCCTGCAAACAGATCACTCACAGTGAGGATGACAGACTGAACATCACACAGAAGGAGGCATTTCTTCCTAATCACCAGGACAGGAACTTCTTTCTCTCCCAATTGTTTAATGAGGCCTTCCCTAGCCTTGTCACAAGATCCCTCCGCAGCAATCTGGGTATAGGCAAAGGCCAAGAAGCATCTATCACTAAGTCCTCACCCTTGGTTTCCTAAGGAGGAATTCAGCTAAGGAGAACAGAAGGCAAAACAAAAGCAAATTCAAATTTTGTGTTGAAAACTGCTGCATTAACTTACCTTTACATCCTGCAGCACTAATGGATTAAAGTAGGATTTCTCGGTCTCTGTGAACATGTGGATTCTCTTTTGGCTTATGTTTGCATGTGATTCTGAGTTGGCTGCAAGCATTTCCTCACCACTCCAGTCTGCTGGAACTGAGCACTGACCAGAGATTAAAGACAGCTCACAAGCTAGTATAAGAAGAATGTCAGAATCATAGATTCATCCCCATCTCTCTCGTCTCCTTTCAGGGAGCTGTAGAGAGCAATGAGGTCTCCCCTCAGCCTCCTCTTCTCTAAACAACCCCAGTTTCCTCAGCCGCTCCCCATCAGACTTGTGCTCCAGACCCTTCACCAGCTTCGTTGCCCTTCTTTGGACACACTCCAGCATCTCAATGTCCTTCTTGTAGTGAGGGGTCCAAGACTGAACACAGTACTCCAGATGCAGCCTCCCCAGTGCTGAATACAGGAGGACAATCACTTCCCTGCTCCTGCTGGCCACACTATTTCTTATACAAGCCAGGACTCCTTTGGCCTTCTTGGCCACTTGGGCACACTGCTGGCTCATGTTCAGCCAGCTGTCAATCAACACCACCAGGTCCCCCTCTGGCAGCTTTCCAGCCACTCCTCCCCAGACCAGTAGCAATGCTGGGGGTTGTTGTGGCCAAAGTGCAGAACCTGGCATTTGTCCTTATTGAAACTCATACAGTTGGCCTTAGCCCATCAATCCAGTCTGTCCAGATCTCTGTGTAAAGCCTCCTTACTCTCAAGCAGATCAACACTTCTGCCCAACTTGGTGTCATCTGCAAACTTACTGAGGGTGCACTCAATCCCCTCATCCAGATCATTGATAAAGATGTTAAACAGGAGTGGCCCCAATACCAAGCCCTGGGTTACACCATTCATGTTCTTACAGGTTCTTCAGCACTTACAGGCTGTGACTTTACCTGGTTCTCATGGTCCTACCCTGAAGACCAGGAACCAGTGCTGCCAGCTCAGAGAAGATGAAGCCATTTTGGACTGCTGCTGACACTTCCTTGTTTCTTTTTGACATTCCCAGTTACAAGCAATTGCAGTTACAGTGATTGCTGAAATAAAACAAACTTGACTTCACTAGGTATAACATATCTTGGGGCAAGAAACAGCCTGAAAGAGAAAACTTCACTATGACCCTACCAGGGCATGCATGCTCTGGCCAGCCCTGACAGGATGGATGATTTACAATGGAGCTGAGCACAAGGAAAGTGGCCCATTAGGAGAAGACAGAAGTTACATCATTCCTTAACTGACTGCATGTTTTGCGGCACTTGTACATGCAGTCATTTGGAAGGTGGTGGCATGCTGACAAGTGCTAAAACTATCTTTCAGGTGAAACTGCCACCACAACAGCAGAGGGTTATGCTGACATGTTAAACTTCACAAGGAGAGAGAAGAGCTGCACCACAAGCTCTATTCAAAGGCAGCTGTAAGAAGCTGTCACTTCTTTTGTGGTCAGTTACCATCTCTGGTCTTACCCAGATGACCTTAACATGGAGTAAGGTATAATACATAAATAATACAGATCTGACCTGGCAAGTTTGACCCCATGACTGCCAAAGCTGGATCCTCCCTCCACATCTCCTGCCACTAGCAACCTCAAGAAGGCTCAAAGAAGCCTTTTTAATACAGAAAAAAGAAAGGATTTCATGAGCTGAATGTAAAAATCTTTCAATGTGCTGAAATTTTTTTGATCTATATGTAATTCTTAACTATGGGGCCTTTAGCTGTGTAGCAGACCCTGTACAGACAGGGTAAGCATTACCCTTCCCAGACAGGTATCATGCCATCTCTCAAGCTTTACGTACAGTCTCCAGACCTCACCTCTTTTAGGGCCTTAAACCTGCTGTGTAGTGGAAATGAAACCAAGACCATCTCCAAATGCACAGGGCAGCCCCTTCTACAAGATGAGGCAGAAAATGTGGTAGTAGCAACCACTTTGGACACCCATGGCATAGATCTTCTTAGATAGAGAAGAAATAAATATGTTCTGCTGGGCTAATTAGGAGATTGAGTGAAGGTAACACTATCATGTTTTCCTGCTTGTTTAAAACAGTGGAAGCTGGAAAGAAAATTTAATGCTGGGTTTCATTACAAGAGATAAAAAGCAATGGGGATGTAATAGACATAACACCTTCTGCCCGAGTTGCCTGGGATGCAGGATCTAGGAAATATAGAGTGGGAAAAGTATGAACTAGTCCCAATTCTCACTGTAAATGCTGCCACCAAAATGCATTCATGTTGTGCCATTTTCCATCTTGTTATAACCTCATTCTTGTGAGACAGATTATTCGACAAGAAAGGCTTTTCCATATTGGCTTTAGCAGCATTGCTGCCACTTCCTTGATCTTTTCAATATTCTGTAATTGATTGGTTTGCCATCCCAATTTCCTCTTGTTTACAGCCTCTGTAACTTGTAGCTGGCCAGGCAACTCAAGTACATAAAGGACTGCTGGAAAATCCCTGCCTTGTAGCACTATGCTCCACCAGAGTAATCAAAGATCAGGGGTCATGTCTTTCAGCTGGTGTAAAGAGATGCAGCTCCAATTATGCCAGTTGGGTTTATTTCCTGCTACAGGCCTTGAGCAAGCAATGTCCATTCTGCTGTCTGTTGAACTGGCCACTGCTCTACAGAAATGCCAAAACAAACCAAAAGTTTCCATAAAAAAGATGTAGAATCACAGTGTCTCATTCTTTCTATGGCATTTCTGGGGAAATAAAAAAATCAAAAAAATTCTACCTTAAAAAAAAATCACAAATAATGAAGAGGAAAACCTGTAAAACTTAAATCCTTTAAAATAGGTCTTAAATTCAGCTTTGTCTGTACTGGAGGCAAGGGTCTGAATATCTTCTGGGGAGTGCCAAGAACAGCCCTTTGCAAAGGCACAAAATCCCTAAGTAACTTGTTAAAGCCTGCCACAACTCAATGCTGCCTTTCCGTCTACTTCACTGAGCCTTAAAGTACTCCTTTGGTCTACAACTTGATTTTTCTTCTGTAAAAGGGGAAATTTTCTGTCTGATTTACTTGAAAGAAGAATTTTTAGGACAGGGGTTCCAAACTCTGGAATGCTTAATACTCACAATAAACAAGTCATTTCAAAAGGTATTTGCCCCAGTACAGCCTATAACCACTACTCACTACCAGTGGCAGTTGTTAAAACCAATTGGCTGGCCAGAAGGATGGGTGAGAATTCCCTGTCTGGACAAAACACTTCTCTTTCCATGTTATGTAGCATCTAATGCATGGAAAACCTGATCTCTGTCCCATTAGGGAAATAACAACTCTTTTGCCTGCTGAAACATGAGCTTCTCTTTGCAAGAACCAATACTGACAGAGCCCCTCTGGCAGCAGATGAACCTCATTGCCCCTCATACTTAATTGGGCCCCCTACATATGAAGCACCACAATATCTGCATCCAATGAAGGCAGCTCTGCTCAAACACATTCACATAGTGAGGGCTACCGGATGGTGTATCATTCGCCAAAATTGCCATCACAAGCCTTGTGTGCCTCTGGCTGCAAGAATGTCAACTCTCGCTCAGAGAGCAGGAGCCCAGACACTGCCCTCGAGCTCCAATCTGCCAGCTGATGTTGCAATTATCAGGCATAATCAAAGACCGTATGTAAATTTATTACAAAACAATCAGCTGGGGAGAACAAAGCACTCCTGTGAGTGAGACAGTTACCACATTGATTGCATTGGTGTGGACACAGCACAGTGGAGGTCAGCACAGAGCTGCTCTACAGTGGTTGCTTATTTTTCACCCTGCAGAAGTGTTTTCTGTTTGCAGTTCTACAACAGTGTTAAAAGGATTACACTGCATACATGCAACATACTTTCCACCACATAGGATAAAGCATAAATGCTCATAAAATTACAGTATCTTTGAACTTCCCAGATCAGTCTGATTGAACTACATACGTAATTTTAAGTTTACAATACACTTCTTCACATCAAAGGAGGGGAAAAAAAATGGTAGTGTGTTTTTTTAATCAGGCTGATTAGAAGCACTGCTGTGACATCTCTTCTATGGAGTTTCAATAATTCAGGGATTTTCTTTTAAATTGCTGTATTTTGTATATTTTAATCACTTATTTTATTTGGCTGCCTTTGAATTAGTTTCCAGGGAGCTCTTGTGTTAGAATCCTGGTATTAATATTTTTGTTGCTTTGACATTTTAGGTTTCCAATGTTCATCAGAAACCAGAACTGGGAACAATTTCAGTTTCATATCAGTAAAACAAATTGATTGAAGGTAATTCAACAAACAATCACAAAAAAAAAAATCATCTTGTATTGATCTGATTTATTATGGATAAATTCATCTCCCCCTGGAGTTAACTTTGAGATCATTGTCCTTATACCTAAACAGCTCGTATCCATTGAACAGAGACAGATAGTTCAGGATCAGCACATAGACTTACCAGAAAAAAAGCTGCTTCATTTTCTTGGCATAGTGAATGGGGAGCTGTTGGTTTAGAGGCACATGTTTAGCTCTTGTAGATCAGTTCAGTTGCCTTGACATCATCTGGGTTATACTGATTTTCATCAGTTAAGAATCAGTCCCCTGGTTTTCCTTTAAATTCCTAACAATTTCAATAATGTGCAAATCATGGCAGAATACTAAAGTACCACAGCTTCTCTTCTAAGCAGAGGTCACTATGTAAGCTTTTTCTTCTTTGCTCTCTGAATTTTAGTTGTGGTTATTTCACAGTCTGTCTCTAATTTCCAACACTAATTTATAATGAAATTTCTGTATTTTGCTTAGCTCCTGGCTTTATGATTCTTGCTTGCTGGGTTGCTCTGAATATCGTTAGCTGACTCCCTACTGAGAAACTCCATATAATTGCAAAAAATTTTGCAGTGCCCTTCCCCAAAGGTTTTCCAGATAGAGTTAGCTAGAATCAGATTTCTGCCCCACAACTTAGCACTGTTTGCTCTTTTTTTGCATCATCTCTGCTTAACACAATGAATAAATAAATGCACAGACCTTCAAGAGCATGTAAAACTTACAATAATCTAGGACCTAATTATGAAACGAGTGTTGACCAAGCCTGTCACCAGGTTAACTGTGCTGGAAGAGTCACTAAAGGCAACTGCATATATGACAGTGGCACCTAAAAGGACTATAAGTCATTAAAGTTAACAGTCAAACAAGTTGACTTCACAAGGTACCCAGACATTTCTTTGCAATCCTCCCACCAATGGTTCCCAGTGCTTTGGTTCATTTGCTAACATAGAGGCTGGAGTCAAACACCTTCCCCTGCTCAGTTCACTGTGGGCTCTAGGAACAGCCAAAACAGACAGTGGGGCCCTTTCTGCAAGAAAGAATGTCACAGGCTGGCTCTAAATCACAGACATTTTAAATGCTATCCCTGCAAACTCCACTTAACACAGCAAGTGTAAGCCAAGCTATCGCTGAAAGATTTTACAACAGAAGCCAGACGGGAGCAGCGATGATGCCTAACCAAGGATGAGATATCCCCTGCTCTTCAGCAACCTCTGCAGTATGGCAGGGCTGCAAGACAACTGGGAATGCACCCAAAAGAGCACACAGCCATCTCCCATGTCACTTGTACATTCTCTATCAGCCCTTCCCAGTTTTAAATTAAATGGATCATTGCTAGAGCCCCAGCCTATCGATCCTTACTTTTGTTAGCCAATAGAAATATTCCTGCAAATAAGATCTAAGCAGGCCAGGTCTGGTTTGCAAGATGCTGCCTTACACTCTAGTTTGGCACCACCATTTTGTTGTGTTTGATTTATTGTTAATATTTCTGTCAGCACCACAAGCCTCTGACACGCAGACCACATTACTCAATTCCACCTACCGTTGCCAGTAACAAGCTCTGAAGTATCAGTTCCCAGTGGTTTGATATGGGAAGCTGAAGAATAGTTAGATTATCACTAGTTATGCATTTGACAGCCTCACAATGTTGTTTTCAGCTGTCAGTTACTGCAGCTACAGTGTGAAAACCACAAAAGGGGCATACACTGAATATGCACTACGAAGACATCTATCTACTTTGGAAGAAGCAGGCTTCTGAATAAAAAGATTTTATTACATAATTGTGGTAACTCAAAATCTTCTTTATCTCTTGGTAGAGAGGCAGTTTTCCACATGCAAATTACTTATAGTAAGCTTGACTCACATCAATACTAAAAGAGAGGGTGAGCATGAACATTTTCAGCACTAATTCTGTGCTGCAGCAAACTCTCATGTGACAAAAGTCTATAGTACTACATCTTACCTCTGTAGACAACAGTTGTAACTGAATTACTATTTTGGTGAGATTAAAATAAATAATTCACTTCCCATTTAAGAGATTTGCCAGTGTAAAGAGAAATCAAAGTTTTAGAAGTCAATATTCCAACTCATTTGGACATGGTTTGCAGAAGGCATATGATCAACTTTTCTCTGGAAATCAGACTCGTTTGCAGTTTCTCAAACCAGGCAACCCACATTGCTAGTCTCTTCAAAATTATGTCTTAAGTCAATTATTGCTGAGAGGAGGGACTGAAGTTCTACATAGTTTTACTCTGATTATTTTAATGAAAGGGCAGTACAGAAACAATAAAAGACACTCATCATCCTGATTAATTAAATCTTTGAAAACAGCATCATAGTTTCTTTGAATCCTACCTTAAGATGATGCAATCCACAGCTTGTTTGCAAATACCATAAAACAAATAACCTAGAACCCAATTACTAGTCACTGTTTCAGCATAACACATGCTGGCAGGTTCCTATTTGACTGAGCTGTCAAAGGTACCTGACTACAATTTCACGTTATTTTTTTCCATTGTTCCAATAAAACTCAGAATAAACATGCAAATTGAAAGTGACCAACAAGAGTAGCTCAGGGGAAAGTTACAAGGACATGGCAAGCTTCCCCTGTGTGCTCAGCTCCCACTAAATTCTTTTGTAACCATTTGAAAAGCTGGCACATATTTTAGTTATGTCCCTACTTACCAGGTTCTGTACTTAACGTCATATTACAACAAAGCCAATGTTGGCACCTCTGATCTCATTGAAGACCTGAGGATATATATTTATTTGTCTTCAGTCCTGAAGAAGCTTGGACCCTTTCAGCAGTGACAGTAGAAGTGTCAGAGAGCTATCAGTATCTGGTAACTATTTTTGCTTCCTCTGCTACTAATCCTGCAATACAACGGAGATATCCTGAGCTAAGCGTGATAAAACACTGGCACAAGGGTTTAAGAGAGGCTGTAGGATCATCAATCCTGAAAAAACTCAAAACTCAACTGGACAAGACTCAAGTAATATGCAGTTATAGGACTTTCTTTGAGCAAAGGGTCTGACCAGAAACCTCCAGAGACCACTTCCAATCTATATTATCCCCAAATTTTAGGAAGGCTTTGAACTCATGAGGGCGTTCTCTGCTGCCACACCCATAAATGCTGGAGAATCAACAGCATCACACAAATCAACTCCATCCCACAGCGAACAGTCCAACACAGGTAGATAAATAGCTTGTGCATTACTCTTCCTGACACGTTTTCCCCTGTGAGGAGGTGCTCTGATTTTCTTCAAATACTCAGAAACAGGATTTATAGAAAAGGCCTGCAACCAGCATTATCTCTCTTGTGCTATTTGCTCATCACACAGTGGATTCTAGATGAGGACACTCAAGAAAGGTGGAGGCGAGTTTCCCATTCCCAATTTCATCAAAAACTAATAAAGAAAGCAGGGGTTCTCTATCTATTTTTGGAAATGGTTGCATGCTAAACACAACTGAAACATTTCTTAGTAGGTGCAATAAAGAGCAGCTTTGCAACCAAGAGCAAACAGGTAAACTGCTGTTTCAGGCAACATTTCACTTGTCCTTTCAAGAGAATTTTTTATGTAGTAATCAGAAAAAAAGCCCACCAGATTTATCATGTGAGGCAAAAAAGAGCTTGGAGTACAGTGGCTGAGTAACATAAACCCATGCTTGGGATTCTCTGTTTTGTACTAAGGGCTCTGTCACCCACAGCGTTTTGACCAGCAGGCTCTGGGTCTGTGGTGTTACTCATGTGGCTTCATCAACAGCATGCACAGTTGCAGATTTGCATAGTGTGGACTCATCTCTTACAAAATAAAAATAAAAAAATAGTTCACAGCAGTGAGACTCTTCCCATCGATACTGAAAGCAGCACATTAAGAGCAAACATGCTAACAGCACAGGCAGACAGGTGTGCAGCTATGCTCGCCCATAAAGAATAAAAATAGTGCAGCCGTCCATCAAGTAACATGTATTCAAGATTTATTGATTCTATCTTCCACCAAATGAGAAATAAGTGAAGCAAATCAAAATAGAAGCTAAACGGAGCAGAACAACATGAAATCTGTACAGAATGAACAGCTCCATGCCCATCGCTTGAGGCAACCTGCTGCTGAAGGATAACATGCCAATGCTAATCAGATGATGGTTTCCCTTCCTATTAAGCATTCTGCTAACTCAACAGATAAGCATTCACTCTCCTATTATTCCTCTGGGAATGCCAGCTCAACTTAGGAGGCAGCCCTGCTTCCCTTCTGAGCCATGTTTCAACATTCTTGCTATTCCTCAGTCTCAAATGCAGTCTTGGAGATGCTGAACCCGCCCCAGCCCCTGTGGTACTGAACACTAGCTAGCCTGCAGCACTGCACTGCCTGTCTTTCAAACCTTGTCAATATCTTGCCTTTATAAGAAAAAATATGTTATCCTGCAGAGCACAGGCTATTAAAAGATGTTGTGCTGATCCCTGACCAGGTAGAAGACTAAGTTGCAGCAGGGATTGTAGAGTATGCAGTGATCAGAAAATAGCTACAATTACTTCTTTGAGGGGGCTGGGAACCTTCCCTGTGCTGAGAGCCCAGAAAGGCTGCAAATAGCTTTTGCTGGTCACACACTCACACGGACTTTTGTTTTATCCAGCACTAACGCATCATAAAAAAACCAACCCAAAACCCTAAACAAAACCCAACCAAACGAAAAACCAAAGCACAACAGACTGTGGAACAAGTAAAACTGTAGGCTGTTATCAGCCTCAAGGCCCTGAGTTTCCAACCTCGTCTTATTCAAAGGTAAGTACAACACAGCTTTCTGGCAATGAAAAGAGCGAAATGCTGCTTTGGGACACCTTACGAGACAGGGCAGGAAGACACACAGCAGATTTCACCTACATTCAGTCTTGCCTGCTGAGTGGCTGGGCTGGATTACAGGGCCTGATCCAAAGCACTTGGAAGTCAGCAGTTTCCTTCAGGCTTTGAATGCATCCCAGATGTGGATATGTGAAATAACGGTCAAATGAGAGGAAAAACCCTTCTGCATACTAAGTAGGATTGATTCATTCTGTTGTGTGCTCAATCATCTGTTAACAAAAAATATGAATGTGTGCATATGTATATGTTCTCCATCAAAAAAGATACATTCCAGGATGAATGTTATTCAACTGCCGAGTCATATGTGCCACTCACCAAGTCAGATATATCACATACAAGTTCAGACACATCGCCTGCTAAATGAGACAGATTAGCTATTACACTAAACACATCGGCCCTTAATTTTACAACTGGGTCAGATAGACAGCCTGCTCAAAGTTACCACCTACCGATTCACACAGGTAATTTAGTAAGTCACATCTACACTGAGTGTGTTTCCCACCACAATCTATGATAAGGTAAGCTTTACATAATGCGCCTACCTGAAATCAAACTCACTGCTGTGCAACAGCCATTAATGGAAAATACATTACCTTTGAAAATTCAGCTTTCTGGGGACACATTAAGCATGTGACTGGGTGAAGTCACTGTCAGAAAATGTTACAGTCTGCAGTAACTGCACAGGAACAGTAATTTTTTTCCACAGCTGATTATTACTCGTCAAACACAGGAGACAAGCTGAACTGTTCAAGTAACTGGAACCAGGAATTCAGCACTGTCAGAACAGAAGTGCTCTCTGTAGCATAAGAGACCCACCATCAGTCTTTTGTATCAGCTTTCAGAGACATTTCTGGAAAATTTAGAAAGCAAGCAAACAAAAAATCCCCCCAGGCCAAGCAAAGCTCAGACACCAGGTCACTGCTGATGCCTATACTACAGGATAAGGTAGTTATTTATCCATGTATTTAAATACATTGCTTTCTTAAAGCTCAGCATCAGACTTCAGGTGGCACTTTATTTTTTTAAGAAACACAAATTTACCCACTGCATGAGATGACCTGAGACTGACTTATTGCTGATATTAGCATTTTGTGAATGTGATAAGTGCAGATTATGGGATATTAGTCCAAATTTCCCTCTGCACCCATTTCCTACATCACCAGTATGCTTTGGGAAGCAGGCAGAATGGAGAGACTGAGGATGAATAGGCAGCCTCAGCACTACCATTTCTTAGTCCTGCATGATGACAGACATTCACTTCTTTTCCATGCCCACCTAATACAGACCAGGTAATAAAAAATGCTTTCTTCTCTTCCCAAGCCCCTAGCTCAGATGAACAATTTCTGCCGTACAAACAGGAAACAAACAACCTTGTACTTCCTTACACATTGCTCTCACTCAGTTCAAACCACCCAAAAGTCTGAGCATATATGTGCACACTCCTGCCAAGTGATGTCCACCTGGTCCATATCAGCTCCTTGGCACATGTACCATCTCATGGCACCAGGAACCAAACCTCCAGGACAGGGAGCAGCATGGATTACAGATCAAACCTGCATGAAAGAGGACAGGGCAAGAACAGATGAGGCAGAGGGGTAACCATAGGGCTGCATACAAATATTAGTTGTCTTTTCCAAGTTGTCATTTTACAAACACATCCACAATGAAGAAAGGGCCTGCCCAGTGTCATAAAAGAGAATGGAAGTGGCAAAACTTGAATGCATGAACATCTTCACCTTCAGGCAGACCTTCTCTCCATAGGATTGCCCTATTAAAACACTTCCCCTTCCTTTGTTTTGATAGCAACTCACCCTGCTAGACTTAAATATTCCCCAGCCCCTCACACACCCTCACATCTTGAGTTTGCTTCACCTGGAGGTTCAAGCATCCACTTAAGAACTCCTTCTACACTGTTTAGTCCACCTGCCTCTCCCACATTGCACCCAAACAGTCCCACATGCTGTGACTGCTATTCTGTGAAGAGCAGAAGAGAGGACTGTCCTTCGTCATCCCCGCAAGTAGGAAGGAACAAAGCTGTAACACCTGGGAATTAATTCACAGTCCCCAGTACAATTAGGACATCGTCTCACAGAATCACAGAATGGTAGGGGTTGGAAGTGACATCCGAAGATCATTTCGCTTTTGCAGCATGGAGCTGAACTGTATCTACTGTGCATTAACATAATATTGATCATGTTAGAAACTACCAAGGGTCTCAGCTGAAAGAGGTGCTTAAAGAGGAACTATAAATCCATTCATTTTCTGGAAAACACTCAAATATATGTCTTGCAAGGAGACTACAGCCCTTGCTAAAACTTTCAGTCAGTACCAGGGATAGGTCTGCTTAAGATTAAGACCATATCAATGCTGATGGACTGCTTTTCCCATCAACACTGATTTCTGGAGGGGACCTACTCCAACCATCCCACCTTATCACAGCAAAGCTATCACTTGTTGCACACACCACCACCTGTACTAGGTCCCACTGGCTGCATCTCACCAATTAGTGATGAATTAGGATGAATAACTCAAGTGCAAATAAAAAGGTACAAAAGGGGCCAGATCTAGAAACTAGCTATGCCCAGTTGCTCCCACAGAAAAGAATGGGAGCAGAGAGAGGCTGAGCCCTTCAGTGCCTGTTTATCCAGTTGTTTAACAGCAGCTGAGCTTCATGGAAAATCTAGTTCATGGTCTATGGTTTAATTTTGTCAATTAATTTCCTTTCAGTAAGCATCATCTCTTTTGTTATTTTAATTTAATCTTTGGGGTTTACTCTTTCACATTAATTTTACTATTTGTTCCATAGAAATAAACTGATATGTCAACTGTTAAGCACATGGAGTTCCACTAGAGAGGTCTGTAACTGAGTTTCTCTAAAACACAGAATCCTGAATAGAGCCACAGTGAAAGCCACATGTGAAAGCAGTGAGAGAATGCAAGAGATGATGACAGCATGCTTTAGTGATGAGGCCAAACATTACTAACAAAAAGAGCACTTGCAACTGCTGCAAAAAAGCAATTGCGCTTGGCTTCTTTGGTGGATTGGGTTTGGATTTTTTTTGGTCTTTCTGTTCATTTGTTTTTCCCTTAATAGCAACATATTTTAAAACCTACAAAAAAATCATGGTGGCTTCTTAGCAGCTCTTCCTTCCCAGAATGGTGGTGCAGTGCAGAACACCTCCATGCTCCTCCAGCAGAGTAGCTCTGAAATGGCAGTCTCTTTCCCAACGATGTGGCTGCACAATCTGGAATTACTGACACCCCAGTAATTAGCCCATGTATTAGTGAACCCCAAGAAGATCACCAAGTAAAGTTGCCCAACAGACTATTACGAGATCTTGCTTTCAGCAGTTTATAAATTTGCCAGTGCTTTATCACTTGAACTTAATCATGCTACATCAGATATTTTCCTCAAAACAATCACTACTAAAAATCTTGTAGGAGGAGGGAAAACTGTTATTTTTCCCACACTGAAACTTTGAGAAGGAGACCCACTCTGGTCTTGGTATGTTTTTTTTTCTCTTTTTTGGAACCTCTGCTGTCTAATATGCAAAAGCTTTCCTGAGATGGGGACTGTGCCTCCTTTCTGTAAGTTCTCTAGTATGTGATAACACTTAGATTCATATAGCAATCTTTGCTATACATAATCAGGTAAAGGAAAGAGATTTTTATTATTATTGCAGTAACTAAGTCTCTTCAAGACCTCTGTCCTCTGTGTCAGTTCTGGGTGAAACTGGTCAATATATTCAAAAGTTACTGGAGATTGGTTGGCGGGGGTATAAAAGGGACAGAGGTGATTTCTGTAGCTTTACATTCTTAAGCAAACAAAACCCAGGCTTAGAAAGTCTGTTTTCTTTCTTTACTTCATTGTAGTTCTTCATGTAGTGGAAGCTGGGACTTTGCATTTCATATAGAAATGTTCTGGGTGCCAGAGATGCGCCCAGTGAAAAAATCCACCAGAATTTCAGCAAGGTGCTAAGAGTCAGCAGTTCAAATGAGATAGCAGAATTTATGGAGAAAACTAGGTAGAGACCAAGATGTTCTGATGAGATGGAAGAGCAGAGAGAGACACGGCTGGCTGGGCAGAGGCTGTTGGCAACTAGAACTGAGGAAACTAACATGAAGTCACACTGAAACAAACCTTTGAGATAGGAAAGAACTGTTTTATATATCATGCCTGGTGTCGCAGTTGTTCATACCAGCTAAGAACTTGTTGCATGGCTTTTGGTTTAGGGCAGCACACATACAGTATTAATGGTATGACTTTGTAAACCTGATGACTCTGTGGAGAATAAGATGGTTTCAAAAGCTCTGTCTGAACAGCTTCATGAAAACCTAATCACAGGAAAGAGTCCACTCCTTCATTCTAATTCTCATATGCTATACTGCAGCAGGTCCAAATTTTTAGTAGAGAAAAAAAACCATCTATTTTGCACTGAGATTTGTTGTGTTACACAGTAAAATTGCTAGCCGTGCAGAAAACATGACACAAGGCTGTATTTCAGACTGAAGCCTAAAGATATTTGTTGCACAAAGTCTTCTCTTACTGTAATGGGCTACTTCTTGTTACAGTAGATTTGTTAATGTGTCTCACTGTGTTCAGCACAATAAACAACATCTGTAGCTACTCACTTGGCAATCTGTGGAGACAAATGGTTTTGATAGTCAGGATTAAAAGTGGGCAATAAAGGATTTCATGGTGAGCCGGTAATCTGAAAAAAAAGCTTTGGGAACAGTCTCTACTCAAAGTTTAGCACAGTGGATTATTTTAATCACTCCTTTGAAAACAAAGTATTGGCTTTTGCTTGGCTGATCATTTAGGGCCACTAGAATATCCCCCCCAATAATCTGGCCAAAGTTGAATTTATGAAGTGGTCAGGGCTTTCAGAAACCATGTTCTCAGTCTAAAGCCAATTTGCATCAAATAAGGTTATCCGTTTCAGCCTGTGGCATGTGAGCCTCCCTGGCAAAGCCTCAGCCTTATCTGGCTATTGCATCCCACGCTGACAGGTCAGGGTGGTACCACACTGCTTGAGGCAGTTTGGCTGCTTTGGCAAGACCAGATGTGCAGAGTATGACGCATTTCTGAATCACCAATAACAGCAACATCCATGGAACCCACTGCAGTGTCTGGCTGGCAAATAGCTGCCCTACCTCCTGCTCCTGGTCACAAGCCCCATTCTCCTGCCTGAAGAAACAGTCAGAACTGTTTACCTTTTTGTCAGAAGAGTTGGAGAAGGCATGGAGATGCTGCAAGAAGGGATAAGACAGGTGCCATCACCCCTTTCAGCACTGCTGTTTTTTCAGTCCACCCACTTATCATGGGTCAAATTTCATGTTAAAATGCTACCCATGTGAAAAACTGAAAGTCAAAAAAAAAAAAAGGCAAAATGAAGGCCGTGCAATGAGTGGGAAATCTGAGAAGCTGATTAATATGAAAGTAAATAAAACGTACAAACACACTGACCATGGGAAGGGCCTCAATCCCCATGGGCAGCAAATGTGCCCAACCCCTAGCAACGCATATGTTCAAGTCTGTGCGCTCTTACTGTGTCCCACAGGTGCTGCTCATGGTGCTCCAGGTAGCATGAGAGTTATGACATGGGATGAATTCACAAGAAAGCTATGCTGTGGCTTCAAATTAGAAGTCACTCTCTCTCTTTTCTGCTGGAAGTCCTGTTACTATCCCAAATTACACTTCAAGGAGGAATCCGCTTTCTCAGCCACTGTCTCAAAATATCCATTTTACTGTGGGAAAAACACTGTGTTTATAATAAAAGCACACCTCTTTTTGCACTCTATGGGTAAAACATGGTGCAGCCAGGCCCTTGGCATCAGCCTGGTCCATAACAACCCCACAGGTAGGCATGACACAAGTATTCCGATCTCACTGGAGCCCAACAAAGAACCTAAGTAAATTCAAGTGAATCAAAGGAAATTTAAGAACTTTTAGATTGCCTAAATTCTGAGAGTTTGAAGTTATACCTTTAAGGTCACGTTATCTTAGATTTTGTGCTAATTTCTAGTTCTTCTAAACACTTATTTTCTTTGCCAAGCAGACTTTCTCTATCAAGGGAACTTAAATGATATGTGAGCCATTTAGCAATACAATATATATTGCCACAGCACAAAGGACATTCAGAAAGCTGAAATTAGATGAACTTGGGAAGAAAAAGCCAGCTTGGGGAAAGTTATGTCTAAGTATCACTGCCAAGTTTAAGTAATATAGTAATGATATGGGGCTGGACACATAAAACACCATCTGGATAATTAAAATATACACAAAGGTGGTATGCAGACAAGTATCATCTGAATGTTAATAAAGTAAAAATGGCAAAAGAAATTAACCCTCCATGGACATATTCATGTCAGAGACAGGTGTTACACAGGAGTAGGGAAGTCTGCTTCTCCAAGACTCAAATCACACATACCTCTCCTCTGGCCAAGCTTATCCTGCAGGTCATACCAACATTTTAGCCACAATTCTGTAATGCATTTAATGCTTACATAACTTAAAATACAGGCTCTGTGCTTGTAAATCCTTAAACACATATAAAACACATCTAAGTGCTTTCCCTTGCTTCAAACCAGTTTGCTGTTGTCACTCCCCTCACTTGTAAGAAATCATACTGCATTTTCTTCATCTCTTCATACTACTGTATACTTAGTCTCACACACAGCATAAAAGAGGTGATGTAACATGGTTCTAACATTATAAAATCAGGAATTGAATTATTACTGTTGATAAAAACTTTGACAAATTCCTTATAACTCAGCCATCCCAAATTTATCAGAAGGTGGCAGTATTTCAAAACATTACTTTTCGGATTTACCGGAGGGGCATTTCTTTCTTAATTGACTACTTGTTAATAATGTACTTTATTATTCTAACATTTCAAGATCAAGAGCTGTAACTCCATGTGGCTGGGGTGCAGTGGAAGCAGCAACCCACATTACACTGCAATTTTGAAGAGAGTCTGGTGAATCCATTCGTATGAGGAGATATGGAGGGCTGCATTTGCTTCATTACTGCTTTTATTTGCTGTAAAATAGTTGTTAGGTTCTTTTATGGAACTAACCACTTCTATAAAATAGATAAGAATTTTCAGTGTGCCCAAAGCTTGCTCTTGTGTCCAAAAGCAGTCTACAAATTCACCAATTTTACCAGAAAATATTTTTCCTGATTTGTATCCTGTACCTTCTACAGACTTAGATAAACTAACCCCTTACACATTTCAAACTGCTGTCCTTTGTTTTAATAACAGTTACACACACTGTGCACTGTTCTTCTACCCATGTACAACAGAAAGCATATTTTAACAGCCACAACCCTTTAGCACCTATACATACACAAACACCTTTACACTCTGCAGGAAGACATTCACTGAACAGCTTCATAGCAAATCTACCTGTGGCTTGAAGCTCCAAATAATAGCTCTGGATCAGCTAGGAGCCAGCATATTTAGGAAAACCACTGCAAACAAGGTGTGATCTACAGTCTAGTATTCCCATGTCCATGACTCCACAATGAAGCTACCTTATTGAATTAGAAAGAAGATGAGAGAGAACAGAAAGTCTGCCTTCATCTAGCAAGTAAATCAGCAAAGATTCCTATAAAAATAGAAAGGATCACAGAAGAATCTTTGTCTCTAAGATGATTCTTCCATTTTATACTTCTGTTAACTTTTAACATGATTTTCTCCAATAACTAGAAATGCTGCTCCAGAGTAAAAAGGAGAGAGGGCAGAAGTTGCAGACTAAAATAGAGTTGCTCAGACTAAAACCTCCATTTCTTTCTGCATAGCTACAGGAATTATACAGAAAAGAGGAATGTTTTGCTGGTAATTTGTTGGGACCACTAGCTGTGTCAAATCACCTGTGCCAACATATTTAAAGATACTATTAAATATCATAAAAATCACTCATGAGACAAAAACACAGTGAAAAGATCTAAGTCAACGAGGTAATTTAGCAAGCTGAAACAAGCACTAAGAATAGCGTAGCATTTCTAAATCAGCCTTAAATTGCCATAGGCTTGGACTAACATTCCCCAGTATTTATGGAAGAGTTTATCTAGATTTACAAAAGCTGTTTAAAATCATGGAGTATATTCCTATAAGTGTCTTTGGCATCATTCTAGAAAATACAGCAAGAAGTATACACACAGTAAAGCATCTATATGAACTTGTCAGGGAAGAAATGGGGTTGGGTGTTCAACTTCTGCTGCATTTCTGAAGAAAGTGGTGTCCAGGTGGCAAGCCTATCTTTACAAAAATTCTCTTTGTAGCCATACAGTGTAATCTACAAAAGGCTTGAATTTCACTAGCCCACCTCGATGTTTCTTTCTCTTCCTTACCATTTCCCATTTTTCAGTTCCTTTAACAGGAAAAGAAACTCTACAATAAATCTTGTTTCTCAGTTTGAGGTTTTTATCACTTAATGGGAACAGAAAACATATTTACAAGTATTACCAAGCACTTTATATTCACTGACTGCATGGTAACTTAACTTTTAAAGGAGAGCAAACTAACACACAAAGCAAGCTTATGGCATGGACATGGAGCCAGCAAAATATAATGTCAGAGAAGTTTGATTAAGTCCTCTAGATTTATGTTCATAAAACCAAAAGGCTTTCTGGTCTTTGATAAGAGATAACCTGTTTGGGTATTGAGTTTTCCAGAAAATGTTTTTAGCTCTTCAAGCACCAAAATGAGAACAGTATCCCTATGATAACTGGTCGATACGCAGAACAATTAAGTGGAAGGTAGCCCAAATTAGCTGCACTGCAGGGCATGCTCAGGGAAGGTGCTCAGCTGCCTCCTCATAAGGACCATCTAATTCCTGGTCCCTCTTGCACACTGGCCTAAACTTAACGCATAAAAGGGAATGGAGACTGTAAACATATGGAATTCATAAGGAATTCAATTAAGAGGCTCTTGCATGCCATGGTTTGAGTTTAGGATAAGCATTTCTTATACAGTGACATTATAAACACATGTATATTTGCAGCATCACCAGCCTGTGACACTTCTGCACAGGGAATTGTGGCATTCTGGCACATGGCAAGCGGAGAGGAAGGAATGGCTTGCAATATTTTAATTCAGTTAAGTCAACACATTTAACCTCTCTAGAAGGTTTTAAGTTTTTTTTTTTCAATACAATCCAGTTCATCTTTAACTACTGCCCTTTTGCTGAGATCTCTTCAAATGGCAAAACAGCATTCAGTTCCACAGCCAGAAGAAAAAAAACCCGAAAAATCAACAGTGTATCAAGACAAACAGTGGGTAGAATCGCTATGAATATGGATTCTCAGCTTCCCTTGAATAACACTGCTCAAACTGACCACTCAATATTCTGTGCTTACCTGCGAAATGACTTCAGGTATTGGATGTTGAATATAGGTTAAATTCTACTCACATTAAATCAATGTAAAACAGATACATTCAGTGGACATATTTGGTGTCTACAGCAAGGCTACTAAGAGGAAGTTTCATCCACCATTACTTTGATAAGGGAAAATGAGGCAGGGAGGCATGGAGTTAAAACACTGAATGATTTGCATCCCCAAATACTAAGAGAAGAAAAGGAATTTTTGTTTCTTTTTCTTCAGAGCAATCAGGACTGCCAGCTGTCTGGGAAAAAGAAAAACCCACTAGAGAAGAAAAGAAAAAGAGAAAGAAAACCCACTATCTCCTGCTAACATTTTGATATAGTCACTGCCTGACAATCATTTTTGTCAAAAAAGCCACATTCTGTAATACCTGACAATGGTCTCCACTGCCTTGTTTTGCTCCTGTGGCGAAGCATGAAGTGAAACAATGATGCAGGAATATTACTACAGTTGCTTGCCCTCCTCTCACAACAGTCAGGCTTCTTTGGAAGGACCTCCATGTTGGCAGGCTGCTTTTCATTACAACAAGGTGGCCAACTTGGGTTATCAGATGCAGCTGAAAAATTGCGAGTAAACTGCCATTACTTGCAGTGGGAATTCAAAGGGCTTTGACTTGCAGAAGGGGAGATCACAGGCCAAGAAGAAATTCTTTTCTATTTAGGTGGACTGCAGAAAAAAGAAGGGTTCATGCCCTCAAATTGCAGCAATCCTTTGTTCTGTTATCTCCTTATAAAATAGTGGGAAAGCCAAATACATTTCATTTGTACTCAGAGACAAGAGTTACCCCCGTGCTTAGTTATATGGGACAAAGGCCTATTGAATTGGCAGGGACAAAAGCATGCGGTTTGTGTTAAGCACAGATTACTCTTACAATGCCATCTGGTTTCTGAGGCACAAGTTTTACAAGTACTTAAGCATCACTTTCCTTAGTGCTGCAGTGTTTAACTGACTGAGGAACTCAACTCTTAAATTTACAAGGAAGTCAAAGTCCTATTTGTTTCTCCCATTGCTTAGAGGTTTTCCGTATGGCCAAAGGCAGACAGCAGTTCATCATCTCTCTCCATGCCCAAAGTCAGCTGAGTCTGGACTGGTGGAAATCCCCAGGGCTCTATAGATACATCTTTAGGAACCCAAATTCTTTAAAACTTGTCTCTAAAGGGCTAAAGAAAACAAATCTCATTAGGGGTGATATGACACTAAAAGCCAGTTGTGTTCTTCTGAAAATGCTACAGGCCTCTTAGTTTCACAAGCAATCTAGTTCATGCCCAGGAAGGAGTTAAAGTCCCCTCTGTACAGCAGTTAATGCTAGAGTGAGTTTTCCTCATATTCTTTTCCAATACACTTAGTTTCCAGAGAGGGATAGTTTTGTATTGGCATGAAGCAGACTGGAAGAAAACAGCTTTCCAAAGGCTTTGTCAGGCGAGGCGCTGCTGCACACAGCTTGACTATGCTGATACTAAATGCTCTGATTTTCCCTGTAAATAACAGTGCTTGAGAAAAGAGCAAGGTGAAGTCTCTCATTACACAGACAAAAGGAGGTAGGGAGAGCGAGGCATCTTACCAGGTGGCTCTCCTTTTTGCCCTCTTTTCTGTTTTTCTGGATTTGAGTTTTAGAATGTGTTATATTTTGCCTGCAGCAATTTCTTTTAATAACTGCAATTATTCTCTCCCATTGTTCTGACTCTTAGAAGCAAATTAGGGAAATTCAAAGGCAATTTTCATGATTGTTTGTTGTCAGGGGCTTATGAATGACTGCTCTATTTTACTGGGACATTTCATTAAATAAAAAATGAGTATGGCACAAGAACTGTAAACAGTCAGATAAAGATTAGTTCATTTAGGGATAGATCCTACTTGGTGCTTAGATGGGCATGCAGGAGACCCAGCAGGCATCCCTCCAGCTAGACATCATTACAGCTTCCATGTTTAAGAAAGGGCAATACTGCTGTCTTCACATGGGATTGTGCCTCTTTAAAGATCTCATTTAGCATGTTTTTCACACCCTACCCAGAAATTTGTGCAAATAGAGGGCAGCAGGAGGCTTTCACATCCCTTCCCCACCCCGCCCCCCCCAGTGCCTGCATAGCAAGCAGAGAGAAGTTGCAGGCTACAGCAAAGGGCATTCTGAATAAATAGCACCAGGACCTCATGACATACTGTGTGGGAAATAATGTTCACAATGTGAGCTAAGAACAACAGCAAGACTACTTTTTCTGGAAAAAAATCTAAAGTCAAAGCCTCTAAAAGGACTCAAGTATCTATTTATCCTGCTCAAAATATCATGCAAATATGTCAGTAAGTAGCATCCATCAATGACAGAGGACCAGGAACACATGCCAAATTATTTCAGATTCAATCTGGCTGGAGGAAAGTGAAAGTATAAGGCATACTTAAGCTAATAACTTCCAAATGCTCCCATATCTCTGAGGTTTTTAACATATTTGGATATTAGGAAGAAATTCTTTACTGAGAGGGTGGTTAGGCACTGGAACAGGCTGCCCAGGGAGGTGGTGGAGTCGCTGTCCCTGGGGGTGTTGAAAAAATGAGTAGATGTAGCACTTGAGGCCATTGCCTAGTGGTTAGGGAGATGTTTGGTTAAAGGGTGGACTTGATGATCCTGGAGGTCCTTTCTAACCATAGTGATTCTATGATTCTATAATAGGTCAGATTCCCACTTCCATCAACATACACATACTCCTCTACTAGATCACTGTAAAGACAAGCCAGGTGTAAAAGAATACAAGCATAATGTTTTTATCCTGTTTTAGCTTTTTAAACCTCTGAACAACTGCAATCAAATTCAGCTAAATGGGAGAAGTTTCAGTCTATGTTACACAAAATTAAATTGGACTCAATATAGTCAGCATTGTGCTGATATCCTAATGGAATGTAGAGGCTCAACAGCATCAGGTATCTTTATAAATATTCCCAGTCACCGCTCTTAATTAGCCATGAGGCAGGCATCTGCATAACACTGAACTTCAATTCCAGTGCTTGCTGAACTACTTTACTACATACTTTATTAACATTGATAAGGAAAGGCAGAGAAATGAGAAGTTTCAGCAAAATACCTGTAACCTAACAATTCACATGTAGAATTTTCCCTGCTTATACAATACCATTTGTGCATCAGAGATTTGGTGCAACCCACCTTTGCTACAGAGAGAAATCAAACAGTTCTCCTGAATGAGTCAGCAGGGAGGAATTCAGAGACATTACTAAAATATCTATCAAACCTTGTGTTCATAAGATGCTCTGAAGAGGATCTACTACACACAGCTTGCTAACCCATATCATCTAGAGCTTTTTTTTCAGAGCTGTGTGCTTATGAGAATTTCTAAAAGCCCAAGGGCAAAAAAACTAACTCTAGTGAATTAGAAAACTCCTCCATTTGCTTATCCCAACGCAACCTGAGCTTGGGTCTGGAGATATTAATCTACTCTTAGGCCAAAGACAATAGGAATGCAAATTGCTAAGCTCTTCTCACAGATGGACCATGGACCCCAACCTAAACAACCATTTTTTAATAACTTTTACTCCAGCTTTCAGAATCTTATTTGGTGCCTTTGCAACATGCAACCATGCACAGCTTGGTCTCATAAACTCGCTCAGCCTCATGTTCTCCCGAGCTCTCCAGGTCAAGGACTGCTATCTAAGAAGAATATGCTTTTTAATCTTTGGGAATAAAGGTAGTAGTTCTGTTCAGAAAATAGCTATATATGTGCTCACTCAAAATAATATATAGGCTATTGATATTCCCTACCAGAGCAGAAACTTTCAGCAGTCATTTACCATGGAAAACCAGCTCACTGATACATTTTTTCCTCACCCCCTTTGGGCTTGAGTGTGTGCTCCAGGCAGCTGGCATCCCATGCTACCTTATGCTCTCCTTACTCGCTGGCAGCCTCTCCCAGTCATACCTCTGGCAAGTCTCTCTCCCTTCCATCCTGGTGGGCCTACATCTCACAGACAGTAGAAGCCAGGGCAAGGTATACAAGTGCATCTTTCATGGCTGCAAAACCTGTGTAAGGCAATACCAGGAATACAGATTTTATCCCATAATAGGGCTCTGTCAACGAGCTTAACCACCAAGCCATGGGCTCTACAGTCTCACGTCTGAGTGAAAGTAGGGGTTATACCAGATTGCAAGACACATCAGGACACAGGAAGTCCTGGCACAAAGCCACAGGCAGAACTTCTTAGGCCTACTCAGTCCTCTTTAAATAGCCAGCTCCCATTTTCTGACTTTAGCTCAAGGTGTTCCCATCTGAGGCTATCCCCATGTCTTCTCATACTCCCCAGATCACAAAGACCCTACTGCCTGGCAGACTACATGACCAAAATAGCCCTCGGCATCCTCTCTTCCACACAGTCACACCAAGAAAAAGGTGACTGGCCATGAGCCAAAGGGATCCTTAAACTCTTTTGCCACAAAACATCTAGCCCAGTCTTTTCCTCTGCTAACATTTACACAACTGTGATTAATAAAATCTCTTTTCTCTGTATGATGAAAAAATGAGCAAAAGAAATGCAGAAACTGGACTGGTTTTGCATTTATTCAGATTTTTGTTTTTCCAAATCTAAGCCTACATGAAGCAGAGAGAACCCTAGGCCAAACAAATCAGTAAAGCTATCCAGGGTCATTTAGACCATCCCATACCTATCGCTTTGTTCTTTCTCACCCTCTGGTAAACTAAATTTATAAATTGAAGGCAGAAAAATAATCAATGCTTTCTAGGGCTATTATTGGAAACATCTGATGATAAACAACTCTGTTAGCAAAAAACACAAGTCTTAATACTGTTGCCTTCTGCATCGGCAGTCTTATGCTGGCTTTGTTGTCCCTGGACAATAGAAGGTTGGTTTATGGTAATTTAAGAAAGGTTGCAGTGTTGGTTGCTGAAGAACCATAAATAATGGTACACTGATAGAAAAAAATAGTGCCAAGGAGCTAAAGAGAATTAATGATTCTAAGCAGCCTGGATGTAACCTTCTTTATTCCAAATGACACTTTTGCCTGTTAAGCACAATTTTAAATAACACATTTGCCATCCCAATATACAACAGCTGAACTACTAAAACAATGTTTTTAGTACAGAGCTTTATTTAGCAAGAGGTCTGATCCAAAGCCATTTTATATAATGGAATTTTCCTTTCATTGGAAAAAATAAAGCCATGAAACAAGGACAACTACTAACAGCAGACAGGAGACTAAGGGGAGATATAACAGCAGAAACCAAGTACACAGAAGGTTGCAGAAAAGAGGAAGGGAGCAATCTATTGTCCACTTCCAGAGTGGGTAGGATAAAAATAACAGGTTTAAGCCACAACAAGAAACACCTGCATTTCACAAGAAAAAAACCCACTCATTAGCAGTAAAGCACTGGACTGTGCTACAAGAGGAAGTAGCAGTCTCTCTCCCCATCTTCAGAACAGCTACCCAGACAACTCTCAGGAGTGGCTAAGGCACACCTGGCTCTGCTTGGGCACTGGAAGCCCCTTGCCTACCTCACTTCTGGCAATTCTTCCATACCAACTTTTCCAAAGTGCAGCAGCTGGCTTGCAGGATGAGAAACCACAAATCCTCCCATGGTCACCAGTACCTAAACCTCCTCTTTTTCCTAAGGAAAGTAATGGGTGATAATAATACAGTTATAAGCATTACTCTTATTATGGAGTATAAAAAGAAGATTACTACCTATGGAAAGAAGGAGCTACTGTAATCTACAGCTACTAGGAACAAGTGGTAAAAGCTCTGCAGATCTCCTGTTTTCAACCTGAGAAGTACCTCTCGGGTCAGAATACATGCATCCAGTCCAAGGTCTTCAAACAGCCAGCAGCCAAACACTTGAGATAAGGTGTAGGAATGGAGTATATACACAGAAAAACTCCCCTCTCCCATCAAGCTCTGCTAGCCTTCTGCAGAGCTTTCAGAGACTAGAGCCACATTGCTGTATTTGTGACAGGCAGCTGGGCAGAAATCAGAGATGGAGCTGCCCCATCCTTCCTTGGAAGCACATGCACCAGAACACCCAAAGGGACTTCTAGTCTTTTGAGATGTATTGCACCAGGCTGAAGAAAGGTACCTCTCAGAGGAACAACGAAAATTTGCTGGGTGAGGCAGATCAAAAGATATGAGAATAAACTTCTTATCAAAAACCACATGCTTTTCTCCCGGCCAATTCAACAGAGCTTTGTCCGGTATAACTGACTATGGAGGTAACTCTTGCCTCTGAGTAAGAATGAAATGTGCTCCCAAAAACACAGCCTTAACTCCAACCCTCCTCTCGGTGGGAGCTCAGACTTTGAACTGCATGATCCATGCCCACTCCAGAGTTTCAGAGAATTCTCTTCCACTCTTGCCTGTGCCTCCATAGTCTGGCCATGATATCTTCTCTGACACAAGCAGGGTCCTTGCCCCCCTTACGGTTCTTCCACTACACCCTTTGCTGCTTCCCAGCAACCCCCTGTGTCTCAGACCCTTTGCTGGTAGATTAGACATACACGTCCTAGGAAAAGCTGTGGGCTCAAAATGGACACTCTGCCTAATAATAGAATCATAGAATACTGTTGGTTGGACTCATTAAGTTCAACCACTAACCTAACACTGCCAAGTCACCACTAAACCATGTCCCTCAGCACTTCAATTACACATTTCTTAAATACCTCCAGGGATGGGGACTCCACCACTGCCCTGGGCAGCCTTCGCAACTGCTTAACAACCCTTTCAGTGAAGAAACTTTTCCTAATATCCAATCTAAACCTCCACTGGCACAACTTGAGGCCATTACCCCTCATCCTGTCACTGTTACCTGGGAGGAGAGATCGACCTCCACCTTGCTACAACCTCCTTTCAGGTACCTGTAGAGAGCAATAAGGTCTGCTCTCAGACTCCTCTTCTCCAGACTAAACAACCACAGTTCCCTCAGCCACTCCTCATCAGACTTGAACTCCAGACCCTTCACCAGCTTCGTTGCCCTTCTTTGGACACTCTCCAGCAGCTCAATGTCCTTCTTGTAGTGAGGAACCCAAAACTGAACACAGTATTCAAGGTATGGCCTCACCAGTGATGAGTACAAGGGGACAATCACTTCCCTAGTACTGGTGGCCACGCTATTTCTGATACAAGCCAGGATGCTGTTGGCCTTCTTGGCCACCTGGGCACACTGTTGACTCATATTGAGACAGCTGTCGACCAGCAACCCCAGGTCCCTTTCTGCTGGGGCAGCTTTCCAGCTTCCCCAAGCCTGTAGCATCGCATGGGGTGGTTGTGACTGAACTGCGGGATCCAGCACTTGGTCTTATTGAACTCCATAAAATTGGCCTCAGCCCACCAATCCAGCCTGTCCAGATCCCCCTGCAGAGCCTTCAAGAAGCACAACAATGTATTCAAGACTGCCCAAGAGATTTAGAGATCTAATCCTGACTGGAAATGAGACAAGCACTGCACAGTACCACTCCTGAAAACTGGACTTAAATCTCAGGTGGCATAGGCACTCTTGCAAATCATATTCCAGATTTAGACAAAAATAAAAGTCAATATACTGCCATTCATAAGGAATTTTTATATCTCCTTTTACAGCCATGCTTGCCATTTGGGTGCCAAACATATATATTTCATAAAGAGTTGGTAAAGAGTTAATCTGCATGTTCATACATCTGCATGTAAATCAGTCGTTATGGGGTCCAGCCATTGTGCAGGTTGTTTGTAAGTTTGGCTTACAGCCATCAACAACACCTTCAGCTGATGAGCTAATAACCTCTGTAACACACAGCATCCACTACTGGAGCCACCTATGCTTTCAATCTATCATTTATTACTTTTTCTAAACTATAGGTAGACCCTTAATATAAAGAATGACCATTTTATGTTTGCTTGCCTGAATATATATGAGCACTCAGCCACATCATTAAAATAATTTCACTGCTAAGGCACACCTAATATTCCAAACAGATAGTGTAGAATTTAAATTAGGGGGAAAAGATACAGTGATTTCTTACAAAAAAAGGTCTTGAGATGTGACAGGAAAGAAGAAAATAGATTTGTACAAAATAACAAGCCTATAAAAATGTGAACTTTACTGAAAAGTTTTCTGAGTGTTGACAAAATTTCAGTTCACTCTTAGTTTTAACTATGATTTTGTATTATCCTTGCAATTTTTGTGTTCTGCTGGCCACAGGAGCAAAAATACTGAAATGACACCACTGACGTACTGGGCATTTTTAAGTCAATGATTAAGATTAAACAAGGTCAGCTTTTTACTCCACGAGAAAGGACATGATTGCTAAAATCCTAAACTACCTCAGATCAAGGAGAACAGAAAACTAAGGCAACTGAGAATAAAAGGTGAAGAAGAAGGTTATGTGAAAAATCCTAACCTATGTAAGATGTATCTTTTATTTTTGCAAAGGCTCAGGACCTGAGCCTTGGGATGGCAGAGGGAAAAAAGCCCTTGTTTTCTAGAAATATGTTTCTCATTTTGTGATTACAAAGAGAGTCCCAAATTCATGACTTAAAATGAAATAAAAAGAATATTAAATGTCCTCAATGTTTTAAAAGTTACAGTTTTCTACAAACATGTTGCATAAATGTTTGGGTGGGCAAGCTTTGCAAACAGTCATGGAGACATGAGTAGCAGAGAGGATACTACTGCTCAGAGAACCAAAGGATCTTTTTCCCAGTCTCCACCTACCTCAACAGAAATAGTCCTTCATTGCAGCTAGGATGTTGCTCCTTGTCCACAGCACCCTGACACTGCTGTATTTTCAACTCACATTCAGCTTTATGCTAAATTATCACCGCAGTTGGGCCTGGCATCTACAGGCAGATTTTCAGTTTACCTGCATGCTGGTCCATGAAATTCCTTGTGATGGATGGCATAGTGGTAGTGGGCTTCCGGTGGGGAAAGTGAAGCTGTTTTCTTTTGTTTGTAAGAGTCTTGGTGGGAAACTTGGTTCTGGCTATCTGGCCTCATCTCTTCTGTGACCCCCTCTTGTAGCTGGAAAAGTGTCGAGCCTGAAAAAAAGACAAAAGATACTATTTTGAGAAGGTGAGAGACACAGGAGTTCTTGGCTGGGGAGCCCTTAGTGGGGCTTGCATGCCAAGTATGAGATTTGACAGGCTTTTATATAGCATCTCCACTTTGCCCTTCAGTTTACCACCTGCTCTGCTCTGATGGCAGGATTTGATTCTTTTGCAAAACACAAAGCTGTAAAACTGCAGAAATTAAATCTATCCAATGCGATCCTTCTGCCTCCTGTTTCACAAAGCTGTCAAAATAATGATGTATTCATGGTATTCTACTTGATGTGTGAAATTTCCAGCACACAGATATGAATCAAAGCATTCTGTGATATTTATCCTCTCAAAAGGATTTTGAGCCTCTTTCTTTTAATAGATGGAAGCTCTAATTTTAGAAGGTGGATAGTGAAACTTCTCTTTACACTTGAGTGAGCAGCTCAAGGTGATAGGGGAAATGCTTGGGAAGTGCAGCAAGGCAAAAATGATTATGCCCAGGTGCAGCACAGACATTCCATGCCTTAGCTAATTTAAGGGAGGAGAATCTGAGGTGGAAGAATGCACAAGGATATGTGCGTAACAACTATGTATATCCAGCAGTGTTCTCCTCTGGGGCATGCATACCCCATTGCAATTTCACAAGTCAGAGGAAGGGAAGTGGAAAACCTGTGTCATTATTATATAGCTAGGTCTTAGTCAGAGGTGGTGCCACAAGCTCATTTGTGCTGCCCAGCTTTACCACAGAGAAGCATTTACCTTGCTCAAGGAGGCAGCTTTGGGCTACCTTCAATTCACAGGCAGATATTAAGCAGGAAATATTTCAGCAGAATTGGTTCACACTGACACACTTAGTAAAGAGTCCCATTTCTGTTCCTCCTACACTTTTAAAACCCACCTAAAACCAGTTACGAGCTACACTGGTTTTGTATGGGAATTTATTTACTATTTCTTAATTTATTTACTATTTCTTTATTTATCTATTGAGCTCAGTCAGGTTAGCATGGGAAAACATCAGGCCATTCAAAAACACATAATGAATTACAAAGTTGGGTCAAAGTTCCCAGTTGGGCAAACCAGCGCAGACACTTTGATGCATTTATAGTCAGCTCAAGACCAGAGGGTCTCACCACAGAGATTACACTCTGTGAGACAGAATAGCTTTTCCATTTGCATTTGCTCTGCTTCTAACTCGACACCATTATCAACTATGCATGGGACTGCGCAACAGTGGTGTAATGTAAATAGCATGTCTTAACACTGAGATAAAGATGGGGTAAACCAGGTTCTGGGTACCACTCCACTGTGGATTTGCGCTACAGAACTGAATCCCCATTAAACAAATAAAAAATGTACTCAAAACCTATGGAAGACAAGCAAGAAACTCATTTGTTGGGCAGGGGGGTTGATCTTGCTGGTTTTTTTAAAATGTCTTTTATAGAATTTGGACTTACAAGTTTTAATAACTCCTGAAAAGTCTACAACATTAATGATTTTAAAAATACCTGTCACATGAGTTTTCTACAATTACTCAGAAGTGTAAATATTTCTGGAAATGTGCAATTCTTACCAACAATTTGTTAGTTATTCCAGTAAAATCTTTTAACACAGCTACAGAAGATGCAATGCCATTTCTCTAGATTTCAACCCTCCTGAGCAACCAATCATGTTGATTGAAAATTGGTTATTTCCTTCACCAATTCCCCACCAATCAGGATAACATCACTGCACAGATTCCTAATCAAGATTAATTAGGGCGGATGCAAAAAGTATTATGAGGTCTTCTTTTGGACTATTTCGCACCATTCTTTAGGATAAGAGGTTTGACTTTTTTGTTTTAAAAATCATAAGAGGAAATTATATATGAGTGATATACAGAAAAAAGTAGTTGCACTTATAGAAACACTTACTTGAGGATAGGATCTTCTCCAAAGCATGTATCTTTTGGACATAACCCTTTACAGAACAGCCCTGTAAACCTGAAAACAAAATAACTTCTTAGGACTTCTCAGTCACATCACAGACTTTAAAAGAACTAAATTCCACCTATAGAATTTTACACACAACAGAAACATCTCACCATAGAAACACATGCAATTCTTGACCATAATTAACTCCACTGTTTTTGTATTATTTTAAAAAACACCTTAATGAATGTCATAAAACTCTTATGTATTTCACCCTTGTCTTCAGGGACTTGAGTTTAATAGAAAAACCTAGAGTAACATTTAACTTCAAATACAAGGGAAACTACTGAAATGGCTGTTCAGTTTCTACCTGAATTTATTGGTGATCTTTCAAACGCCAATGCTGACGGCTATTTCTCTTTCAAAAAAGATGGGGCAAATATCTTGACACGCTGCTGGAACTGGTAAGCAGCTCAAAGGCATGCCTATGGCAGCAGCTCAAGTTAATTCTGTGCCTGTCATCAGACCTTGGAAAATTGGATGTCATACGCTGAAGCAACTTATGGCATCTGCAGGGCATTTTACTACTGGAGACTGCGTCTTGAAGCAATGTGATATCAGACACACTCGAAATTACTCTCAGTCCTCCCCTCATATGCTTTTCAGCTACTACTTTCTACGGCTCCTAGCATAGACTCCTTAGTATATTCACGGAATCATGAAATATTCAGAGTGGGAAGGGAGCTTCAGAGATCATCCAGTCCAACTCCCCTGCTTAAAAGCAGGATCCCCTAGAGCACATCACTCGGGACTGCATCCAGGTAAGTCTTGAAAATCTCCAGAGAAGGAGACTCCACAACCTCTCTGGGCAGCCATTCATAAACCTAAGCGACCTTGCAACCTTTGGAGGTTCAGGTCTCCAGGTATTCCTGCTCTACCAAGATTAAGGTCCAGGCACAGAGCTTAGCAGTCTCCCATTTTACAGTGTTATTAACTATAAAACACTTGATTGTTTTTCACTCTTTCACCTCTCTCTAAGACTATCCAAAACCAGACAGAAAGCCTTGCTGGGACAGGAGTTACTGACTATACCTTGGAAGGTACTGTACCTAAATGCACGTGACAAAGATTTCTTATAATGAAGATTTCTCTAGGAGAAAATTTATTTATTTAAGTACACTGGCTATTTTAGAAAATTGTATATATGTGCTTTAATGATGAGCCATTTTGATTACTGCAGTGCATTTTTTGCTAAGATATTCTCATACCATTTGATAATGGTTTTGCTCTACACTTTCCATTTCCTAGTCAGGCTGTTGCACTTTCTTTTTATTTTGTTTCTCATCCTTAATTAACTTGGCACTCTTTTTTTCTTAATGAAATATGTCCCTTTCCTATGAAAGCTGATTAACAAAACACAACTTCTGAAGTCAGAGACATAATCTAAGCAGTACATCACAGATATGAAAATTACACACACACTGACAACAAATTAAAAAAACAAAAACAAGATTAAAAAAAGGTATTTACTATCCCTTGGATGACAGGCATTGCAAGTAAAGTACCGACAGCAGTACTGGCCTCTGATCATCAGTGAGAAGGCAGCCCATTCTCCTCATTTTAAAAATCTTTATCATGCTATTCTTCAATCAGTACTGGAAGACAAGGTGAAGGCATGGACGTATGACTGTATGGACGCACATCAGTGCAGGTATGCCAATGCTAAAACATTTTCAGTCTGGCAGAAATAATACAGCCGCAGAGCCATCCTCTCCTTTGGTTGTCATGCCAGATTTTGAAAGACTGAAATTCAGGGCTCAGTAAGAAAAGAGAAACTGTGAGATAGCAGAGGATGAAAACTGGAGGGGGGGGGGGGGGCGGGAAAAAAGGAAAATTATTCTTCTGTGTAAAAACAGCATTAAAATCATGCATTTCCGAATCGTGTGAACACCTGCACAGGAACAAGGAATACAGGTGCTTTCTTCTCTTTTTTCATGTGGAACAGTTTGAGACTGAGTACACGACCCTAAGACCATCAGTTAGACTCCTTCCACCCAACACAGTCCCAAAGCTATGCAGATTCACATCACAGAGGCTATCATTGCAAGATTACACTGTTGATTAATGGGTGTAATTTAGGCTAATAATCTTAATTGCATTTGTAAGAACTGGGTCATGGGTGTCTCTTAATCTACTTTTTGTCTCTAGGAACCTGAGAAATTTTAGCATGTTCAGTAACTTCATGGATGATTTGGCTTAGAACTACATTCCACAACAGCAGAGCACCCTGGAGGTACACTTGCTTGTCATAATATATAAATTTTCTTCCAAATCCATTGTGCGTGGCTTTACACTATTCACTGCAGACCTTGAAGGAAGAAAAGACTCTTTTCTTGTCTCATTTCTCCCAGGATGATGCTTGAAAGCTGGCAAATGAAATATTGGAAGGGAATTTCAGAGTTCTGTTATATATTTGTTTTTCTCTAAGAAACAGAGTGGAAAATGGCTTCACAGAAAGTTGCTTTGGAGCAGGATTACAAATGCTACTTACAGAATACCATCGGCAATAATGTTTGATTTGTACAGGTATGCTTGCTAGAAAAAAAAATACACATCTCTTGTATAATATTAATAAATACCGCATCCCAAGATAGGAAGTTGCAAAGCCAGACACCTGTGCAGAATTCTAGCTCCAGAGAAATAGAGGTGCTCAGCCACTAACTTCAGTTGCAATCAGAAACATATCCCTGACAGCCTGGCTGACCAGCTCTGGTGCCTCAGCATCAGACACTTAAGCCAGCTTCAAACCATCCATAAGCAAGTATGCAAATATTAAACATCCGTAGTCTCTTTTTAGGTAAAATAAATTTGTGACGATTTTTCTTCTTAGCCACTTGAGTTTTCATCAGTTGTGATTTTCTGGCCACACAATTAGAAAATTAAATGAAAATCACTTTTAAGAAGATAATTTTTTAGAAGTGAAACAAAAGCAACATCTCTTTCTCGTGTGTTTGCATACACATTAAGTACTCACAAAATGGGAGGTGTTGTCTCTGTCTTTTTGTGGTTTTGTTACTGTAAATATACAGAAATTAAAATACACTATCGAGCAGTAGCATAAAGCTTTTGACTGCTGTTACTGGCACAAGAAATCTCCTTCCAAAGGGTCTATGAGTGAACGATGCACATAGATTTAACCTTTATACATGGTAGCAGGAAAGCTGAATGGCATTTTCATTTTATAGCTGTGGAAAGACAAAGAGACAGGCTCAAGCTAGTCTATATATTTTCTAAATGTACTTAACTTGGGCATCTCAAGGATGCAAAATTCCACTCCCTAAGATTTATGAGAGCATCTCATGTGAATCCTCAGTATTAAAGCACCCTCCTTCTACCTCTGTGAATGCAGCCATTAACAGTGACAGTACTGGTTGAAAATGGACAGGGGAATTAATGTTGCATAGGTGATCTTATCTCCTGAACATTGTTTTACTTTCCATGCTCAACTTGCAATCTCTGTTTTTGAATGTTTTCACTTTCATTCATGTATGGTGTATATGTGTGCATATATGTATACAAGTTCTGATATTTTAAAAATATAAACTGATCTCTTCTTCCAATCCCAAATGCCATTATGCAGGACCACACTGACATTGATACTGGTAACTGGAGGGCTGGAATGCAGACTTCCAGGTGAGCCAAGAGAATAACACAGAATAGCCAAACCTGTAGATGATACTCAAGAATTCCAGATGTCACACCCCTGCTCAGTGACTGGTACTATGGCAGTCCTTATCTCCTGCTGGTTAACTAAAATCCCAAGATATGGGAGGAAGGACACAAGCAGGAAACCAACAGCGCCTGTTTGTCTTGTTGTACACTCGCCTCAGATCTCACCTGGGAATGTAATGGTGGAGTCTCCAAGAAACCTGGCCGTCTTCTGCCTCTGTATGACTCTCTCATGTCTCTGCAGCTCTCAGCCAAGTGGAGATTTTTTTGAAAGCAGCCTGTCTGCTTCCCATGACTCATTTTGAAACAACAGAGGAACAGCACTCTGCTCTCCCCAGTCACAAATCAGCACAAGGAAGAGACACTTACTTTGATCAGTCCTTCATACAATCTCACTGTCTTTCACAGACCCCAAAATGGGTTGTCAAGCTTTTGCCTCTCTGACTCACTCCAGGTTGTGAGCCTAACCAGAAAATTTGTTGACTCTTAGGAGTGACAGGCAGCCTTCCAACTTGAGGTATTTCCATCCCCTTGCATGTGTTGTAGACCAACACCCATCAAATTTAAGTGTCACACTCACTGTGTATTTGTGAAAGCTCTCTTACTTAGTTGTAGAAATTATAACTTTAAAAAATATTGTAAAAATGATACAACACACAAAGAATACTCATTTAGAAAGCAAAGCTATAAATGCAGAAATTTCTATTCTTGGTATTTAACCTTCATATTTTACTTGGATTCATTTCGAGCTTGTAAGAAAACTGAGAAGCAAAACCTTTGAAAGTTTGATAAATACCTTTCCAAAACCCAATTAATTAGGAAAAAACCAAACCAAAACAAAACCCAAAAAAACAACCTGTACAGAAAGCTTCAAGCCAATAAACAGACCAGTGGGCTGTACGAAAACATCACTATGCTCCATCTCCATCATACTGGACTACATGTGCCACAATTCCACGGGTATGTTGGTTTCTGCATGCAGAAACAGGCACATATACATGAGGTAAGTATCAATGTATAAACCACACAAATTGTATAAACACACATGAACATGTATTGAGAAATACACAGATGTACCCTCTCACATTTCTTTTATCATGTATGTATGTTTAGAGAGAGCACTGGAATATGTGTACAGTACCCATGACACAGTGACATTTGCATCTAACAGCATGAGCCTTTTGTTCTCGTTTTGTTTAACTGTCACTTCCCCTTAACTGCAACTGATGCAGTTGTAACCTAATACAACTAGAAGGCACTGCCAAATGCTTAATAATTTGCAGACTTCTCTTCTTTCTCTGCAGTCTTGGAGTGCAAGTGGCACAGAAGAAGTATGCTTGAACTCTCCTGACCCGGACAGCTGCTTGAATAATGGCTCAAAAATTAACACCAACTTACAAAACTGCTGAAGGCAAATTTTTGGCAAATGTCCTTCTTTGTTTCTTTGCAGATTTCAAGTATCTTCTTAAGAAAATAAATATTAACAAACAAACTAGACTGAAATTTAAAGATCAGAAACAAAGCACAAAGTTGTGTATAAACAAACTTCTTTAGTACCATGAATTAACAGATGAAGAAGATTTATTTGATGTTAAAATAATGTTGAGGGTCTGAGTAATGTTTAAACAGGAAGGAACCCAGGTCAGGGTGGTTATTGTATTGCATTTGCCTCTGGAGCATTAAAACATCGCCCAGTACGATTGAGGCCACCAGTGACACCACCGGCAATGGCAAAAAAAAATTTCCTGCTCTCCTCTTATTTTGGCCTTACTTGCACTTAATTCAGCTAAGAAAATTATGAGCAGCTCAGTTCCTTCTGACTAAAATACACCAGAATCAAAGCTCTTTCCAAAAATATTAGTTCTAGATTTTTCAGTTCTGAAATTCCCATACAGGTACCTATTTCTGCACTTGCAAAATATCTGGAAAGCTGTGGACTCCCGGTGCCAGTGCAAATAGCTGTCCCATGAGCACCTTGCAGACAGCCTTCCTAGGTGACATACCAAACCTAATGCCACATTAAAGTCACTCTAATCCATTTGGCCTGCCTTTGGAGGACAATGCACAGGGGCTCCTCACACCCATTTCCAAGCTTTTTTCTATAGATAATGAGGATATCAGTGACAAGTACAGAACTTGTTTCCCATAGCAGGGAAACATCACAGAAACTCCTTTGAGGGGTATCCTGAGAGAGGCCTTATAAGCCTATCTAGTACTTGTACAATGGCCTTGGCCACAGAATAGGAGATGCCTCACAGAGGATATGGTCCCATGAGTAAATGGAACTCAGAACAGATGGCTAGAACTGTCAGCACAGGAGCAACGGAGCACATTTCAAAGGCATCTGTTCACTTACAGGTGTTACAAGGCACCTCACTGGATTTAAAAACTTCAGTCCCCAGCTCCTATTCAAAGCTGGATGCCAATTTTTCTTTTCCCAGCAAGCTAGCCCTCTGCAGAGCAGGCAATCAGGTAAGTGGGACTGCACCCTGGTACCCTGCAGCAAAGACCAGGCTGTACTGGCAGGACATGGCAAGGGCAGTGTCACAGTGCCAGTGACTGAAAGCCATGGGTTCAGGCTCAAGCCAGACACGTAGCATGGCTCATACTGACCAGTGCTGAAACTTCATCTGGCCTTTTGTGTTCTGGATGTATTTTGCTTCTTGTACTGATAGTTTTTATGGGAATCTGGGCCAAACCAAATAAGCAACTATATGGTTTCCCTATTAATAAACCTGACTTTCTTTTTTCCCTTGCTAAGCCACCTGAATGAAAGTATGGTTATAAACCACAGGTAAATGTGCCATTAATCTTGGAGCAAGGATGTTCTATGTGAGGAATGGGCATTTACAGATAGAATGGTCTCTTGTTTTATTCAGAACTGCTTCATTGTAAAGAGGGCAAGTGAAAGGAGAAATCCACTGCGGGTTCCTTTTCTAACTCCCAACACCAGGCTTTCCTAGTTTTCTTTCTAGCACATAACTGAAGTATACAGCAGCACTTTTCCCACCACTGATATATGTAATTGACTGGTGTTATATCTGATTAAGGCTACAGGCATACAGTGATTTACGCTCATCTGGCAGGTCCTTTTACATGGTCCTATTGACATAAAGGACTGTGGTGCATTCAAAAGCAAAGCTGGAAACTAAGCAATCTCTGAAAGACAGAACTCTTTTCAGCATTTTAAATGCTTCCTATGTGTGTGTGTGCATGCATGTGACTTCACACTACCTTTATTAGCAAGCACTTTTCTTCTAAAAATATTTCTTTAAAAAACAGTAATGGCAGTTTATAGCAGAACTTTGAGACTCCCAAAGCATTTTAATGGTAAAGTCATTCTCTGCAACTTACTTAATGACATAAAGTTGTCTAAAGTACAGCTTACTTATCTTGTTGTCAATTATTTCCTTCTGCTGCTTTCAAGACGAGTAATTGGTTTTGGCGATTTATTCCTCAAGGTATTTATAAAACCTACCCTGCTACCACACCACTAAAGAGTTTCTGATTTCAGCAAATGTCAGTACTTATGAAAGGCCCCTGAACTGATCAGAATATTTTCTGATTTTCATTCAGAAGTATTAAAAACTATAGTATTACTATAACTTTTATTATTTCTACAATATCCAATGTTTGTTTAGACATATGGCAAATAACTGAAAATTACACACTTTTTTATTTCTTAATTGAGAGAACATTTCATACTCAGTTCAAATATATATACATGGATGTAACATTTTTCATGTTAATCCATGCAGCTGCTTCTGAAATACACCTTTTGTCTCCTCTCCTGACAGAGAAGCCAAACTATGGTTACAATATAATTTTTCTTGGCACTCGCCTTTAAATCTTTCTGAGCAAATTTCAATAAAGCCATTTTTTATGAGGTAGTTTACTTTGCAAGAAATTTCATATCTAGTTGTATATCTTTCTGAGACTGGCCAAAAAAACTGAAGCCTCATATGGATCTTTAAAAATAAACTCAGTGATAAATAGTCTCTAATTCAATAAATATTTTGGCCTGTAGTAATCTCCACAGACTCTCTCTGCCATGGGAAGATTATATTCAGAAAACTGTTAAAATATGAGCTACATTTCGAAGAATCCTTAAAAATATATTCATCTATATTAGCTGCATTAAGGCAAGAAATGAGCTCATGGCAACTGGCAAATTCACCATCCTCTGCAACAATTACAGAAGTGTGGAGTATATACAGAAAATCACACACCCTACAGCTAAGCAGAATATTAGATTTGCCTGGTTATAAGTATGCCATCAGCTGGCTTATGGCTACACTATTTATGAATTATGCTGTCTTTCAAGATACAACTCACATTTTGCTTAATGCCACATGACACATTCAATTTAAATCAAGATATGGTATATAAAAATGCTGTTCCTAATAAGTGACTCAAGTATTTAATATTTTGGGGGCTTCTTATTCTGAGCAAAGGGAATTTAAACGCAGTTCACAATATCTTTTGTTTCATACATCTAAGATTTCTTTACTTACAGTATAAGAAAATCTTATCAGTGTAATCTCCCAAGATGACCTATCATCTCCACAAGCAGCCACAGGGAAGATTTATTTTTAAAACAGGGATGATTATGTTTGTGTTCCTTCTATGGAAAAATATTTAAGGATGTGCTCACTTGTAGTGCTCTCATTACATCTCCATCTATGTTCCCGGTACACCGGCAACAAGGCTTCAAGCACTGTTCTTACCATTCCATCTCAAGAAGGATACAGACTATTAAAGAGGGATATCAAAAACAATCAAGACTGTTTTGTTTAAGAAGTGGCTCTACAGATACAAACAGCTGAGCTTGGAGGGAAGATGGCAGAGGGGTATTTTAACAGAGGTCTGTAAGATCATGAGTGGGGGCAAGATGAATATGAAACTATTGTTTGCTGCTTTTCCTATCTGTGAGATGGAGGCATCCAGGGAAAAAATGATGCAGCAAGTTCAAAAGAAACAAGAGGTACTCCTTCTGCACAGCAAAATGGGATATTATACAAGCTGAAAACCAAGTGGATTAAAAAATGGATTAGCCAAATTCCTGGAGTTCAGGTCTCTTGGGTACTACTAAATACAGAGGCCTGGTTGCAACACCTGATCTAGGCAACCCCTTAGCCAGTGACTGCCAGAAACCTGGAAGCTATCCAAGGGACAGGTCATTCAGAACATGTTATATTTGCTAAACTCCCTCCATGAGCATCTGCAAGGGGCCCTTGCAGTGGGGACAGTACTGGGTGAGACAGGCTTTTGGACTGCTCTGACACAGCCACTTTCTATTCCTATGTTAAGTTCTCAGCTGCTGGCAAAAATTCTTCTCTGGACCTGGTTGTTCCACCGTCCCCCAGTTCAGAGTAACCACCATTGCAGGCCTGTCGGAAGTCAAAAAAATGCCAGCTCTGTACTTCAGAGTAAAACTAGGGCATAAAGATCAGTCTCCTGGCAGAACTGGTGGGACATTTCAGCTGAATTCACACAGAGGAGAATATGCTTAGAGTTTGGTTGGATTTTTTTGTATGTTGTTTGGTTGTTTTTTTTAGTTTCACTACTTTGTGTGGTGCCAGGACACTCCACTGAGTAACAGTGATGCGGAGAGCATCCCACCCTCTCTGCTTGCACCTCCACAGAGAGATTGCCCTGCTCTTACTGTGCACAGCCTCCCAGAAAGCCTTTCTGAAAGGTGCTTGGTAATGAGAGAGGCGACACTACATTAGATATTCCACCACGGGCACCAGAGGAGGAAGACATTTAGTCACCAAGTGAGACAGCATGCAGAGGTCATAGCATGCCCTTATTGCTGCAGCTGCTTTGTCGTGCTCTGAATGTGCTCCAAGTGGTCTGCCGGGGCATAAACCAAGATGTGCATCTGAACTCCTTACACATGCCTGAAGTGCTTTCTATAATAAAGATGTTTCTGAATCTGCTCTAGGGAGGTAACTGGCTCTACTCCTTTGCAAACCATTTTCACACTGGTGTTTTTAGTTATTAGTATCAAGAATCCACTGAGATACACTGCCTATGTGTGCCTAAGTGTCAAAAAACTGTCCAGGTGGCCTACAGCTACACTCAAAGCTATGCCAAATCAAACCTGAAAGACACTGCAAGAGAGGAATCTCTGAATTAAATTCTGTGACAGTCAAGTGATCTGACAAGATTACCATAACACTCCCAACTGGCTTCAGCATAGAGGGGGTGGGGAAAGAAAAAAGGAAAACCTTCCCAGTTCTTTGTTGTCACTGGGGCTTGTACCAGTTAGACTTTGAATTCAAACTAGATGATACCCAGAAATCTACTTTGTATCAAGGCTGAATCAAAAGCCATCCAGGTTTTTTTTTTAAATAATGTTACAAATCTCATTCAAAGTTCTAAGCACTGTGTGCCTATCAGCCATCTGCTAATGTTGGATAGGATGAGTAGGAAAATAAATATTTTAGCATGAATTCAAATACTGGCTCTTTTTACCCAGGCAAAATAAAATCTCTTTATAACACTATGAAATACAGCCAGATGCAACGGGTAATGAGCAAGCTCTTGCACTTAAGGGACTGTAGCTCAATTCCATTACCTGCCAATCAGGATACTAATCATACAACAAAGCTTCTGCTACTGGGAAGGAAAGAAACTGAAAAAAGGAAAAACAACAAACACCCACACCCCTCATCCCCCAAAGAAAGAAAGAAAGAAAGAAGCAATTGCCCTTTAAATTAAAACTATGCAAAGCAAGAGTGCAAAACTGGTAACAGCCCTAGAGCTGACAGCTTGCCTTAGAAGTGAAAGGAGACTCCAAATGCTTCCTTGAAGGAATAATACATGATTACAAACACATCAAAAGCACAATCTGCCAGGAAGGAGAGAACAAAGGTGATCAAAAATAGTCTGAGAAATGCATTTTCTAAAAGCAGCCATGAAATAAGTTCATTGGTATCCTATTCCTATATATCTAGCAGGAAGTCAGTGGAGCACATTAGTGACAGAAACACATTCATAAAAGAAGGTAAGTAAGTAGAGGTCAAACCTTAAATCAGTGCCAGAACATTGACTTTAAAGGAACATCACAGATATTCATCATGATGGGGTCTGACCCAGAAAAGCTCAGTAATAATCTCCCCAGGAATCCTGACTCCGTAATAATGAAAAAGATCAGATACCGTGATCGGAAAACGCATGTTTGAGTACATGGGGCACATATAGAAACCACCTACCCCATCAGCCACATGCAGTGCACACAGAAAGCACTGGCTCATGAAGATGTGCTACACACAAAACATCCACTCATGTGCATGTAACATACAGGAGATGCAACTCACACTTCTGTACTTTGCGTGCAAAAGTGACAGTTGCGTGCATCTGTGCAGTTTCCAATATTCTCCAATCTGTGCTCCGCCGGGCATTTCCCACAGAAGCTGCAAGTCCCTGCGTGTTCACTTTAAGTCTACTCACATAAGGCTTGCTTCTTCCTGTTGCTTTTTGCAGACCTTTAGATACTGGGTACAGACCCCAAGGAACACACCACAGGCTGAAAACTGTCAGTGTTTCATACAGAGAAAAGGGATGTAACTAACTATTTTCACCCCTGTACACACAATGTCATCCTTTTAGTGTTACTTTCCACCAGGACTCACCTTTCCCTTAAACAGCACCAAAGCAACATGAAGGCACAGGCTTGCTATACCACTTACTATTCCCTCGGCTCTTTCTGTACCTCTTCTATGCAGGTCAGAAAGCCTCAGCCACTAACAATTTCACATAAGCTGGCAGTTGCCATATATTTTTTGTGACAGGAAAATTAAAAAGAAGACAGGATACCCATAACTGAGAGGCCCTCTCATTTGAAAGGCGCTCCTAGCTCCTGGTGAAACAGCTATCAAGCAAATTTTGTAACAAAATTTGGCTGTGTCACTTCTGTAATAAAAAATACAGCAGTTGCACAGTTCATTTTGCAGCACAATTGATAAATCAATTGGAACATTTCCTGCAGAGCTAATAGTGCCAGACAGAACTTCTCTAAACTTTTCAAAGAAAAAGAGTAGATTCAGCAATATCTGCTTGAGGAGGGGACCAAACAAGTTTGCCAATAAAATTGAACAAGCCAAAGGAAAAATCCAGCAGCAGGCAAGGCACTTAAGGAAGTTTTAGCCAAGTAAATGTGCATGCTAGACCTGGTGGGAATCTGGGTCTAGTTCCTGGCTCTGCTGTAAACTTCCTTTGTGACTTTGGCTAAGCTTCCTCAGAAACCTGTCTTCTCAGTTGGCAATGAGACACTGAAACAGGAGGCTGAGTGTCTGTGTGTGACAATATCCTGCTTGCAAAACAGAGAAGAAGGAGAAAATGTTTTCTGCCTAGAATAACCAACCATATCTTCTCTGCCATGAACTATCCCTTACACAGCAAACCTCAGCACAGAGCACATGGCAAGGCTTTGATGCTGGTCATGGTCCACAGACTGTACTTCAATATAAATAATAATGAATAAAAACATTTTCCAAAGTGTCTTTTTCTGGCCGAGTATAAAACTTCCAAATGCACCAGACAAACTCGCAATGTTCTTTAAACATATCTAAAAATTACTTTGAAACAGGAAAAAATGGTTTATTATTTCAAAGTGGTGCACCCTTAAACACTGGCAAAGTATTCTCCACACTTTCCCCCATTCTGTAACAACAGCAATGAATGTCATAAGTCTCATTTTAAACTTAGTGGTATATACACATAAAATGTGTTATATTTATTCTGAGCCTACAAAAGGTTACTTGGAATGAACCACAAGCTAAATATATTTATATGCAGTGATAAAGCTTTACTACATTAAAATCACTCTGACAGTTTATGAATTCAAGGCTTCACTAATGTAAATAAAAGAAAGTCTTGTTATTATAAAAATGGAATTGAAAATAGAGCAATGACAGAATAAAACCTTGAGATAAATTCAGGAGTTGATAGAAGTTTCTCATCCTGAATGAACAGAACAGTGACAGTAGTGAGACTGCAAGTCACCTCATGTGGTTACATTTTCTAAGAAAGCTTTTTAATGAATTTTCCTTTGAGAGTCACAGTCAAGCACACACACGATAAAAGATGATATTAAAGTGGAAGATAACGGGGGGTTGCTTTTCAGTATTGCTGCTCTTGGTTTTGCCTCTGTGGTTCCTACTAAACAAAGGAGCCATACAGTTCAGATTTCTTTCAGCTCTGAAAAGTGCTGGTGTGAGCCTGACAAGCTCAGCTAACAAAGGCAGGCTGCCAAGGACGCTCAGGCAGCAATGCAGCCCACTGTGAGATGTGTTGCAGGATCTCAGCAGGCTGCCTTTCTCCTTCTCCCTTAGCCCATCCTGTAAGCCCTGAAGTGCACACAAGGTAGAAAATGACTCCAAGTCACTCTTAGGCAGAGCCTGAAGCACTGCCAAGCAGCCTCTGCATACAGCTTCAAGCTCCAACCCTTCCCAGGCCCACTTCTTTGCTGCCCCATGTGCCATAGCAACGTATTTCCATTTCTAGCACTCTGAACCAGCCCCCATACTCTTCAGTATCTCCGTCTTCCCTGATACCGAGTATTGCCTGCTCCATTGCTGGGTCTCCTCAGCGAGCCACAGTAGCTATCCCAGCACACCCAGCTACTCTACCTCCCTCCTCTTTCCCCATCACTCATTTCTGCTCCATTTCTCCCTGCCCCACCCAGTCTCATGATCTGAGGTCCTTAAAGTGAGACCAATGCAAGGTTTTCAGACTCCAGCTCTGCTTCACTCCACTCTCAGTAGAAATCCCACTACTAACACCCTCCTGCTCCCACTCGAAAAGCACAACTCCCCTAGACTCATAGTACAGAGCAAAGATCATAGTGTTACCCAGAGCTTGGGCTAATCCATATCTGGTCCTTCCCAAGAAACACATGCCTACACCCAGAGGATAGTGAAAGAAACTCTCCACTCCCAAATATGGTGTTTATTTCTCCTGCACTTTGGGAAGAGGAGAAAGGGCACAACAGAAATCAGATTTTGTTTGGAAAAATAAAACAGCAAAAGACTACAGAGCGGCAGCTAGCCCAGTGGCTAATTCATTAATGCTCATGTGAGCTCCTTGTTCCAGGTGAATGCCTTACCTCCAATTTTTTTTGGCCTAGAGTTTCCTTGGTTTCAACTAGCCTTTAATTCTTTATACAAAAAGAAACTCTAACCAGAAATAATGACCAAGGCATAAGTTCCCTCTGGAAATTGGAAGGGAACAGTTTGAATCAGGAACTCTTAAATGACATGTACTGATCCTAAGCAATCAAAACAATTTTTGACTGTGTTTACATTTAGCCTGTATCTAGGGTTGAACTGTAGCAGTTGTTCTACCACCCTATGACCCCTTCCCAGCTGAGAAGGGGAATCAGGAAAAAAGGGAGAAGCCCCATGGGTTGAAGTAGAAACAGATTTAATGAAATAACAAAACTGATAAAATCACCACCATAAAGTATACAAAGTTCTACTCAGCCTGGTCCTTGATGTCAACAGCAGGAGCAGAAGGCCAGGAAGGAGGAGCCCCAAAAAGAGGAACTCCATCCTCCCTGAGCTCCTGAGCTCTCTCCTTTTATAATGAGCATGATGAAGTGGTATGGGATACACCTGTGAGTCAGCTGCCTTGATTGGATCTCCCACCTGACTCAGGGCTACTCATGGCCTGCCTGCATGGCTGGCTCATGGGTCTGTGCCTGGGGAACTGGGACAGACTGGAGAGAAGGGAAAAAAAAAAAGAAAAATTCCTACTAAAAAAGCCTATGAAACCAAGATGGTTCTGGAAAGGAGATCCAGAGCTCACTGTGACACACAGGCCAGAATTGACAGGAGGGACCTGAACTTTCTCTTCTCCAATCTGTATAGCCACTGCAACAGTTCCAGGCTGAGGGATTCAGGCAAGTGGGCTGAGCAGCAAAAATGTCTGTGAAAGGAGACTGAAGGGACACATGAAGAACAGAGGAGAAATTAGAGAAAAAGTAGACAAGAAAAATGTGGGAGAGAAAGAAGGCAAAAATGAAGACAAAGAACAGCAAGAACAATGCAAAAGGGGGCAGATAAAGGGAGAGACGAGAGGAGCAAGACAGAAAATCCATCTTGCCAGAAACAAACATGTCTTATCAGTTAGAGCCAACTGGTACCTTTGCAAAATCCAATTTCAAATGTCAGGAGAGAGTGATAGGCAAGGAATGAATCACCAAGGAATGAAAACCTGTACTAGTTCCTTAATGTTTGAAAATCAACACTGGGAGGTGCAGAGAAGTCTGAAGGACATAAGGTTGTGAAACAAAGGTGAGGCTAGCTTTAGGAATTGGAAACCTTTCATCACTTGAAGAAAGGTACTAAGTAGCTTGAGCAGCTCTGAAGCTCCATTCACACCTCTCCAGGTCATCCAGCTCCAGTCTGACTGTCATTGACACTCACAGGTATTTTTGCATGCAAGAAACACCTCAGATTAACACTAAGGGAAGACAAGCCCTACCTTGATGGTTTAGAAAAGCCAACATATATTTCTCCTGTTGGACCAATATTGACAGGTACATCTACTTGTGAGTGTGATATTCCAGGGCTTCTGTAGTCACCCTGTGGCACTCACTTAGACCTCCTAATCCCCAATGCTACAGGCATCGCACGCTGGCAGGGATGTTCCTGTAAAGTCCATCAGGGCACTTAGAGCATTAGTAGCATACTGCTCTGCTTTGAGCTTATACCCTGTACATGGCCTCTGAAAGAGAAAACCTCATAATTAGGTTCTAAATAAGACCTCAAAAAATGCTACTTAAGTGCTTCCCTAAGGCTAGGATTCCCCAAAGATTTCGAAGAAGAAACCATCTCAATATCTCTTCTTATTGTTACTTATTGCAAACAATGAATTGTAGCTATACAGAGATAATACCACTACCTGAAAAGGGACAAATATTAGTAGGAAGGAAAGAGAGAGAGAGAGAGAGAGAGTCTGTCATGGTTTGAGGACAACAGTCACTGAAATCCTTCATTACACTTACCCAAGGTGGGCCTTCTCTCATGAGCTCTTTACATACAAAAATAACAAATATCAGAAAATATCAGAACAGAGAATCAGTGGCATACAGTAACTGTACACTGATCCATCAAAAAGTTAATAGTCACTCAAGACACTACTTATCTAGTAGCAGAGGGGTTTCTTTTCTGGAAATAAGTAATATAATACTTCAATTTTCTATCGCATAATTGAATCTAGATGAGAAGAGGAAGGCATGTTGAATGGAAATTGCCCCTTACAGAATCAGTCTGCCCAGAACATTTTGAGACACCAGATGACAGTTGGGACACAGCTATACAGCTCATCGACTAGCTTTAAGACCAAAATACAACCATGTAACAGAGGTGAAGGTTTTATACTCACTGCTTACACATCCAAACTCATAACAGCAACAACGTTGAGTTTGCTTTCTGTTTCCTGAACTATTTTTCTTTGTAAATACAGTGAAATACCAGAAAAATCTGCATGTGGCAGAAATCTATGTCACCACAGTATAGATTGCTGTATGGCAGCAAACTGGCCATCAGCCCTTCAGAATAAATCCATACACCATCTTCATTCAGGAGGCTCATCTCTTCTGGCCTAATTTTTGGAAGATGCCTAAAAGAGGAACAGTATAACTTGGAGCAAACTCTTTGTCCTGTCTATGGTATGAAATGAAAGATGGATGGGATTTTGCCTACGGCGAAATTCCGTACACAAAAGACTTCTGGCAACTAGACAGACACCAGCAAGGCAATGTTAGAAAGATGACAGCCAACTGTGTGCTTTAATTTCTAGGCCACCATATAATATAATTTCTCTGTGTTATTTAAAGTATACACAAAATGCAACTAACACAAAGTTTTTCAAGATACTGATGAAATAGCATTTGCTCCTTTCAAAGTTGCTCCGACAAGACAGGAATACTTCATGCTGGGAAGGCTGCCACTACAGGATCATGTCTTCCCAGAAGCGTAAAACTCCCATTTCTGGAACTGCAGACCTGTCACCTAGAGGACTTGAAAATTCATGACAATTTATGTTTTGGGTTTTTTTTTCTTTGTTTTGTTTTTAAGGAATGGAGTTGTTGTACTTGCCTTACTGAATCCAACCTAGGATTTAGAAAAAAATTATGCTCTTTACAGAAGACCCAAGGCTCTGACTACTGCGAGTTTTGGTAGAGAAAGATGCTTTTCTGCCAAGCTCAGAGGGATTCTTATTTTCAGGGGGTTTAACTAGAGAGAAGAAAACCATTAAAACAAAACAAGCAATGATTTAAGCTACCCAAAGATGTGAAATGTTAGAATGAGTTTTTAAAAGCTGTCAGTAGCTCCTTGGGTCAGATTGGAATTTTCAGACTGGAATAAGGGAATTTCATACGTGAGTTATCACTGATTCAGATGAATTTCTCCTACTCAAAATGACCATAGTGCCTGTAACTTACTTGCAATGGGACTAAAGCTCTTCAGGGGTATTGGATCAACTTACAGCAGTGAGAATACTCACTATTTACTGTGTATATAAACAGCTACCATTCATAAAGTAGTGGAAGTGCACACATTTGAAATGAGATAGAAGACGGGTGCTTTCAGGAAACATAGTCCCATCTAACATGTTTGCTCTACTATTTTTTAATCTTCAAGCTTGCAAACAGGTGTCAGAAACCATAAAAATGTGTGACAGACTACTAAAAAAAGAGAGTGCCTGCTCTGCTATGTGTCATGACACAATATATAGGTTATTTTCAGTGGTGTCGTCTTTATATTAACTGAATAAACTTAGTTTAAATCACTTCCTATCACTAGCAGTATACTCAGTCTTCAGTCTCCATATACCTTCTTGATATCTCCAGGACACAGTAGTGCTGATGTTTTACCAAGAGCATAAGTCAGCTGAGGAATTATTTATGCTGATGTTAAAACACTACTTTTCAAAAAGTTTCCCATGTGAAGATGAGCATATTGGGTGAACCAAAGGAAGCACTGGCAAAGGAAATCTGTTCAAGAGGATACCAAAATAGAGCCTGTGTATATACCTTCTAATAAATATCCTTCCTACAATAACAAATACAACAAGTGGCTGCAGAAGATACCGAATCAATGCTGATAAGACGTTTCATCTTGACCTAACATCCACAGAAACTACTGTCACTCCCATGCATCAAGGGCAGCCGATGAGAGGCCAATACTGTGGGGTAACACTTTAGGGTTACAAAGCTTGAGAATTCCCAGTCCTATGTGTTGAAAACAGAACTCCTACAAGTTTCTGTAGTGCTATAGCCTTAAAAACAAAGTGATGCTCAGCTACTACCAGCAAGTTTTGCTGTAGCTTGGATGGGTGCCACAAAAGAACAAGTTCTCTGAAGTCTTATTTGATGACATACATTGATAAACAACAAGAGTTCTGGATAAAATTACAGAAACAAAAGTCAAGGAAGGTCTCGGTGACTTCGTCTTGCCACAGGACTCTGCACATCACAGCTGGGGTAACAAGTCCTGCCTTAGCACAGCCACTACGGTAGAAGTTTCCACTGACACAAAATCATGTAGTAAGATGAACAGTGAAGAGACTTACCACTTTGCTCCAGCAAGGGAACGAAGTCCTATGAACTTTTCAACACTCATGCTGCCTATAGCCCTACTCCAAGATCCTATTTTTCTAAAGATGCCTCGAACTTCTTATAAAGACATAGAAACTAGGTCCAAGAGCTACTGCTGCTGTTTTGCCAACAACAATAACTATTTTCTAGCATGAGTGCAGTGCTGCAGTTCAGGTTTCCAAATCCCCCAATCAGGGAGTTGCTAAACAACACTCTCATCCCCACAGAGTGCCTACAGGAACTTATATTTGAACACTTAAAATGAGAACATTTCTCTTTATCCGCTTTCTAAAGCATTCTGAATCAAAAAAAAAAAAGTTAAAAAAAAAAATTAAGGTCTGGCAATCAGTGATTGATGAAAGCATTTTGTCTCTGGCTAATCCAGTTTATAGAAAAGATGGCTGCTTTGTATTTCCAACTACTTCCAGGGGTTATTACACTAGCATTTTATTTTCTTCCACTCTGGTAGAGTGCAACGCTAGAATTTAGGCTATTGATAAAGTTAGCTTCTCCCTCTGCTTATTGACCAATAACTGTAGTAAATGGCTCTCTAATAATTTTCAAGGCTCTCCCTGTCTTGGCAAATGGTGGCATAAAGAATTGTGCCAGGATTTTGTTCTACTGTGATGAGAAAATATAACAAAGAGGGATGATATAATATTCTCTCTTCCTAGATAGCTTAGGGTACCACCGTGAAGAGAAATACCCTAAGCTGAGTATCTGTTCAACCTTCCAGAGTAATCAAAGCAGCACTATTTTACATAAGGGTTCCAGAAAAATAGCATACTTCTCTTAGGATGCCTATGGCTTTTGTTTTTATCACAATACTTATTTGAAATCATTCCATTCATCACACCCATTCAGCACAGGACAGAGGAATCAAATGAAATGCTGTAATGCAGAACAAAATGACTGAGGTAGGTTTAGCTCTTGTATAAAGTTGTAGGCTACTTCAATAGAGAGTGGAGACACAGGCATCTCATTCATTCCTAGCTTGTGATGACCTACCTTCTGCAAGAGCCTCTCTTTTTTTTTTTTTTCTCTCTTCTTTTTTCCTTTTTTGGTCCACAGAGGACACATAGGGTTAGACAAAACACGTACCTCAGAAGGCTAATCTTAAATTATGTGGATCCTCATCTTACAATTCACCTAGATTTGGCTTGGCCAACGAACAGCATTCCTGAGAACATGGAAGCAAATGTGCGTAGCATGAACCAGAGCAGCAAGGGATCTTTATATGCATAAAGCAGCCACGGGTGTTTCTAAAAGCATAGGCACATGAAGCCTATTAAAAATTAAGATGATTAACACATCCAACTTGCAGGAGATGCATTTCTTAATCCCTGGTAAACCAGTCTGCTTTTGAAACACTAAGTACCTTTGTAGATCTGGTCCAACATCTTAGAGGCTAAGAAACGCACTTGTTTGACAGACTACATGCTAACATGGCATCTGCTTAGTTGTCAAACCCTGAGCACTTGGTGTCACTCTCTGAAGCACTGGGAGGTTCTAGTAGTGCTGCTGTTGTGCGGTTACAGCAATGGAGCTTCAAAAAGCTCTTTGAGTAGGCTTCTTTCTAGAGGCATATATTAACATGTTTAGTTAACTGTATGTTAGCTGTACCTGGTCTTCAGTCTTTTAGCTTCAACTGTAATACAGGGATAACAATTTCTACCCTCTGCTGTTCTAGTTTTCCGTTTATAAGAGGCTAGCTTTTAAGAAGCAAAAATGCAAATGTTCCTATTCATACATTTAGAGTGAGTTTAAAGTAGAATAAACATCTTGCTAATAACATTTTACAGACGGTATTCAATATGAATGTCAGGGACACTCAATGTCAGGGAGCAAAAATATAATAGACTCATCTTCACAAGGAGAGAAGGGGGCAGAGAGACACAAGATCAAAATCTGAATATTTTGGAATGAGCCAGAAATTGTTCGAAAAATGTCAGCTGTTTTTCTTGGGATATATTAAGCATGTAGACAACATCTACTCATGATGGGGGGTTGATGGTTTTAGGAAGAGGGGTTGGTTTTGCTTTTCTCAACCTCAGAGTTATTTTCATTCTGAATTATACAAAAACTGAAAGAGTTTGGAGTTTTTGAAAACTGGAGACCCAAAAGACTTATGAGAAAAACACTTCCATAGCTTGGCAGCTTTTAATCACAATTTTTGGTTGGGGGTGGGAAAGCCACTAAAACACCATTGTCAGAAATATGTTGAGCAACCTCAGGAAAGGAGTGCTTGGGGAAAAGTAATCAAACCCTTATATCCTTGGTGAAAGAATAAAAACTTGAAAGAAACAATACTGAAACAGACCTTGAATGGACAATAGCAAGAGCCTAGATGAAGAGGTAACGGTGAGTTTGCAGGACAAAGTATTGGCCAGAATTTCTCATGTGCTTCTCAGTGACACATCTAGGAGAAGACAGAGTCAGGATGTGTTAATAAGGGTTTATATCCAACCTGCCAATGCGTGGGAAAAGGCATTCAACTGCCCACAAATCTGTGCAAGCTATTAGCTACGGACAAGGAGAAAAGACTTATCTATAAAAAAACCTTTGGTCTTCTATTCCTGAAAAAAGAAAACACCAAATACTACCCATAAAATCTCACAACTCTAAATAACAGAAAAAGTTTTCAGTTTTTCGGGGGGAAGTCAAGTTTTGGTTTTGGGTTTTTTTTTTTAAGAATTCCAAAACTTCCTGCAACAGGCTTTCTCAAAACACAGTATTTCAACAGGAAATTTCCTACAGCTGAAGTGTGATCAAAAAGAAGCATCATTTTACAGATAAAGTCCACACTAACATGAATTTATTTTTGAATTCTCAGAAGGAAATAATGTGGACTAGCTCTCCAATGAAAATGAGAAAACCATGGTGAAAACTAAGTTCCAGGGAAAACATCTTGAGAGTGAGATAAGGCACCTGCCCATCTTTTTATCCAGCTTTGATAGCCCTGGATGACCACATACTAAGATTCTTAAAGTCCACGTTGAGAACATAATCTGCTGGCAACTAATGCCATTTTAAAACTAGCGGGCTCTACTACATCCTCAAAGCCACTGTAGATGAGGTGCTGAGGGATGTGGTGTAGTGGTGAGCTGGCAGTGCTGGGTTAATGGCTGGACTTCATGATCTTAGAGGTCTTTTCCAACCAAGGCTCTTCTGTGATTCTATGATTAAGAACTGCTGAAAGACCTCCAGTAAAGCAGTGGATGATCCATCATGTGGTGCATGTAATGCTACACAGAAAAAGACTTAAGAAGCACTCTGGAGAGAACAGTCCTGCACTAGTAGTGAGATGGACAGGGCGGTCTATAAATCCTTTTCCTCTGTAACTTCTGTAATTAAGCAGAACACATTGCCCATTCTTGTGATTCAAACATAATCCTTCTGTTGTCTTGGCTGTAAAGGATTTGCAGACTCTAACAGTTTAAATGGCAATGCACCAAAGAAGGCTTTTTCTTTGCTTTCACAGACATATCCAGAGTCCGCATCGGGAGGGAAAGAATCCAGTGGTGTGTGAGGGATTTTGGCCTTATAATTATCTTTCCAATTCTAGCATGTTCCTTTATTTGAATTTTACTTAAAGAGCTATAAAGCTGGAGCTAAGGCAGGGGGTGGGGGGGGCCAGAATGGAGAAAGAAAGGAAAAAAAAAAAACCCACACCACATTTTCCATTGCAAAGACATGCAGAAACTCTTATGATACAATGCAGCTTCACTGACTACAATATATACTAGCAGACATGAATGCATATATTAGAAAAAAGGTACAAAAATAAGAATGATAACACTCTGCCTTCTGCTAACGAGTACTTGCTAGTGCTAGCCTTTGCTAACAGATGTTTATGGTATCAAAGGAAAGTAAAGCCCTAGACAGATACAATTTCACTAGACAGAGCAATTTCATTTCATGCTTTTCTATACTCTAGTGGAAGTACCAAAATAAGGATTTTGCCTTACGTTTTTCCTTCTTGACACACCACAGAGCTGGCAAATCTTTTCCTTACTGAGACCCAAGAGTTCCTTCTAACACCTTTGGCCAACCACATTTTAATGCCCCTCATAGCATCAATCTGCTACAGTGTAGAAAACTATAGTCCCTAGAAAGGGACTTTTTATAAGGACATGCAGTGGTAAGACTAGGGGTAACAGTTTTAAACTGAAAGAGGGTGGATTTAGATTAGACATTGGGAAGAAATTCTTTACTGTGAGGGTGTGGTGAGGTACTAGAACAGGTTGTCCAGGGAAGTTGTGGATGTCCCTTCCCTGGAAGTGTTCAAGGACAGGCTGGATGGAGCTTTGAGCAACCTGGTCTAGTGGGAGGTGTCCCTGCCCATGGTAGGGGGGTTGGAACTAGATGATATTTAAGATCCCTTTCCACCCAAACCATTCTATGATCGTTACAGGTCACATGAGATTGGATTGCAGGCCATGCCTGGGCCAGGGACCATGAATTCTCCATCCCTGCTGGCTTATAAGGCAGATGAGGACTTGTTCTAATAGAAAATGCTGTTTTGTTTCTAAAATACATCAATAAAAAGTGAAATATCTGATATCTTTGAGAACAGAGTACACTCCACCTGCCACTGCCAAGCAGTTTGCTCACTGTGGTGCAGCTGTTCAGCAGCTACACAAATATCGTAAGCAAAATGTATGGCATTATATTCTCCTTTGAAGGCTGGCTCATTCTGATCAATAAACTAACACAGTTATGATGCACAGAAAAATGTTCACCTGAGGCAATATCACAAACTGATAGGCTTTTTTAAGATCTCATCCCAGGTTCTCCATGACTCCACATAAATGCAGACTGAAGGAAAATATCAATACTGCTAGAAATGCTTTAGACAGTTAGTGATACTTCCAGTTGAAATATAAATGCAAAGAATTCCTGCTCAGAGAGTGCTAAGGTGCTTAAGTGTTATTAGGGAGCCTCCAGCTTTAGGTAACTCAGCTTGAGAAAGCAATAAGTGATTTCTGGAAGCACTGAGGAGGTTGCAAACTGTGGGAGGAGATGAGCTGCTGTTGTGATGGCTCTGCAGCCAGCTGTGTGCAAGGCAGAAATTCTTGCTACACCAACAAGGGTTTCCCTTGGGAGTGTCAGTGTCTTCCTGCTTGAGAGGGGCAGGGCTATTGCTTCGCTTCCATTGCAAGCCAATACACAGCTGTACTTATACTGCCTGCAAAGACTGCTGAAGTTAAAAGAAGGGTTCACACTGCATTTGGGAGGCTTCTGAAAAAACACACAAAGTTGAGGAAATACCTGTCTCGAGCCTAGATTGTGCTGAATGCAAAGGGATCTCATACTTCTTCTTCCAATAGATACGCAAAAAGGCTCAGAGTCCACTGCTCTGAACCTCATTTGTTTGTTCCTCAGTGCAGTAGAAATTGCATCTCATGCAAGGCCACTGCATTAACTCGTGTGCCATCCTCTCTTGCTCTCCAGAAGACCTCAAGGCAATTTATGTTCTGAGCCCCAAACTGCAGGCTAAACTTGATTTAACTTATCTTGTGCCAGCTGCTGATTCAGGATCTCTGCAGCCACATCAGGTACTGCCTTGCCTGAAGCTTCTCCTATGGGAGCAACACAGACAGCCATGACACACAGAGGACTGTCTGCAGTGCTCCCATCTAGTACTACTTTTACCCATTTTAGGAAAGCTGCTTCTCCATTCTGTGCCCCATTCCCTCCTTCTCAAATCAAGAAGACAAGATTATTAACTCTTCATACCTGTAATACTTCTTTTTTTTTTTTTTTTCCACCCTGCACATCAGATCTCAGCTGGTGTTTTTTTCATTATAACTAGTACTCAAAGTTTGGCTGATTGACTGCAGAAAACCACAAGCTACTTCCCCTTCACCTGACGATATCCTAAATCCCATGCAAAGGAGGGACAGATATATTTGTTTATCTACACAAGCAAGTACTTTAAATTCAAAGGAAGTGACAGTAATTCCGATAATACACAACCGCTGTGCAAAATTATGTGCTGAGTTGCTGCCATTACTCTTTCACTAATCTGCAATATGCAGAAACTGTGAATTTAATGAGCTTCATAATTATTCTGTCCTCAAAATTCCTTACTTTTTTGTAATGACATTATTTCAAATGATAATTTTTACACCATGTCCCTAGTCAATCATGTCAATTCTCTGAAAGATGTACCTAAAGTAAAATAGTAAAATCAAGAGAGAGGAGAGTTTGATTTATCTCAAGGACTTTGCATCTTAAATAGTCAGTAAAATATTAAACATCTCTATCAATAACAGGTGGACTGAATTATAAGCTTCCTCATAACTGGGGTTCTTAGGAGTAAAATGACATCTTCCTGAAAAGGTGCAAAGAATTTCATTTAGTCCTTTTTGTAGTGGGGAACATCAATATATCTTAACATTTATTGGAAAGAAAATAATTGTCTTTTCTTTTTGGCAATGGTATTTCATTATATGCAGTAGGATGAATAACTACAGTTCAAAGCAAAATAAGATGAAAATGTCCCTGTATTTTTTCCTGGAGTTTCTTTTCTTCTTCTTGTTTAATTCCATGATGAAAAAAATATTGTAATTAAATTAAGATTGATTCCAATTTAAATGCACATCTTAAAGTGAAAGCAGAAAAATTATTCTCGTTTTCAAAGTTGTTATATCCCAATTTATCTTCCACACATTGGCATTATTATCTGATTGTGAAGATATATGCATTTATCAAAAGCTAGAGCCATCTGTCTCAATTCTATGTAAATCCATTACATATTCATCATTTATCTAGACTGAGTATGTGACATGGGACCCTACCGACTAGCAATTCTATACTTATTATCACTTCACACTGTGTTCAGATGGACACGAGGCTGTCAACTTCCATTAATCTACTTTTGATGTAAAAATCATCATCCTGGGATAAGCTTCAGAGCTCCTGAATAATCAAGCCACACTGCTATGTAAATATAGAGGCACCAGCATTTTTATAATAAAGCCTGCAGCATTTATTCCTGCTTGTCTTTCACCATCAGTAGGCAGATGTCACCCTGCAGATCCATCTGGGGAATGGAAGAATAAATCTCAGCAGATTGGCACACGTGTATGCAGGCACACACTGCCCAAAGGTTACTGTTACACTGCCAAGCGTGACTCTCCTGAATGTGGAGATGCAAGGAGAACCTCTCTAACCCAGGAAACCAGTCATGGTTGCTGGAAGGTCTAGCATAATTGGAGACTAGAGTTACACCAACCCATTGCAAATCTAAAGGTATTTAACTTCAACGTATCAGAGTAACTTGAAAATGCCAGTTCATTTCAGAGTGGACTTTGGAGAAGTCATTGCCTGTACAACAGTATTTTGAATTCTTGACAGCGTAACCAGCCATCTTGACCTCTCTAGTCACATAATGCAGGCATTCCTTTGGTTCCATGTGTGCTTCAAAGGTGAGAGACTCTTGAGGGAGACAGACTCTGAACTAGATTCTCCCCAGGCACGAAGAACTGGCACCAGCTGACAGTCTGGACTCTGAGTGTTTTTCCCCTGTTCATGAATTATCTACTGCATTAAAACAAAGATGATAGAGATAACAAAAGACAGTTCATTACTCATGTGGAACTGAACTCTTGATTTTGAAAAAGAGGTAAAACGATGATAACTGCTGCACAGATTATTTGTCTATATCTATATCTAGGCTATGATTTGTCTGTCAAAAGGATATATCTCAAAATATGTCTTAAACTGTACATTATGCACACTTGAAATTTATGAAGCATCCATAGAGAAGGTAAAGATGGGATTTTATTCCCAATGACTATCAGCTCTGCTGCTTTTCAAAAATTATTTTTCATTGCTGTTTTCCCATCAGTTAAATAGGGATGAGAGCATTCACCTTCATCTGCGAATTTCTCTGATCTCTACCAGGCAAAAAGTTCTGTATCACAAATCAACACCAGTAACAATCAGCTCAGTTATGCAAGTGACAATGACCAATTAACTCACAAGCAGGAAAAAAACCCGCTGCAGTTGACAAATACACCTTGTCACTAACCAGAGGTCTGCTTGAGCGGTTCAGTGCCCTAAGACGGAGCCTAACTCCCAGGACAGCTGCTGAACTCACTGGCCAGATGCTCATGGTGGCAGGCAGTCTCCTTCTGCCAGGTGCAGGGATTTGCACAAGGAAAGACAGTGCATAAGTTCACATGCGGTAAATTCACACCCCACTGTACGGAGCTTCACCAACTTCATGCAGACAGACCACATGCTTCCAGATTATTTTCAAAGGAGGCACAATATGTTTTAGTATGTGGAAGCCATGACTGGGAAAGTCCAAGTGATGGGTCCTGTTCCCAAAACCACAATGTGGGAAGCTATGTGGGAAGTTGCAACGGCCCTCCAAAAGTATGAGATTCGCAGTGAAAGCAAAATCCCATTATCACCTATTATTGTAGGATGGATCCAAACCGTAGGACTTGAGTCCCAGAGAGAAGCATTGCCTCATCACACACAAGTTGGTCGCAGGCATGTAACATGACTAGATGTACACGTATGTGGTGTTTGATTCCAGAACTCAGTCAGAGAAGACAGTGCTACAGGGTAAGAATGATCACCACGCCCAGAGCAAACGGACTATTCTTGTGGAAAGCAATGCAGGGTTGTGTACAGTCCTCAAGATAGTTCTAAGCCTGCTAATACCTGCACATGGGGTGGAGGGGCACAGGGTTCTCTAGATCTGCAGCAACATTGCCAAGAGAATTCAGCTTTTCATTCAGCTCTGGCACCAGAGCAGACGATGAGAGTGAGGCTTCTCAGCACCACAACACACTGTGCAGTCTACAAATACTGTAAATCACTTGGATACCTTTAAAACTGTTACCCACGCTCTTTCTAAAACTAACTTCTTGACCACTGAAAGCCATTAAACGCTTCATTTCATCACAAATTACCTGTAACGTTGTGTTCAGGTGCTAGTCTGGATAACTACAGACATTTTTCTTTCTTTACTGTATAGAGGAAATACAGAAAGGGACAATTTTCCTCTCTTAGATAGTTCCACTGAATGGTCCTATGCTGTCAAATAATGATTGCCTTTACCTCACCTGTTTAGCTAAATTTTCATGGCTGACCAATTTCTCCTCTGGTTATTTAAGGGGGGCTTCACTAACTTTGCAAAGTGCTTCACAGTTCTGACAGTAATAAAGCATATTCTAACAATTAAAGCATTTAACTCAAAGATCTGGTTCACTTCAGTTAAGGTTTAGCTCACCTGTGCCTGTGAACACACACTGATTTTAAAGTGTAATTCCTTTACCAAACTCACAGATTCTGGCAATGAACCCTCCTATAGCCATAATGTTTAGACACACAGCAGCCAGAAATAGGAAGGGAACATGTGACAAGCACCAGCAGAAAGTTGGTCATTTGTGACTGTAACTGCTAGATCTCATCTTTAATTACAATCCAAAGGTTTATTTTTCCACTTTGCCAAGCATTCCTCTTAGTTTTGATAACTATATTGAATACTTACTAAAAATTAAGCCATCTAAACAACTCTGTCTCCAAAATAAGTGTTGGAAGCAAATTATTACATCTCCCTGTAATTTCATGATTATCTTTATTGGCACTAGATTTATGTTCTAATGCTACATTATTACCTATTACCATAGCTGTTAAAACCTTACTTTTCATGCTAATGAAAAAGATGAAAGACAGGGGTTTTGACATAAATACTGTAATAAGAACCATATTAATGTGACAGATGATTGCTCCTCTGTGACACACTATGAAATCCTGTGCAAGAGTTACAGAAGGTTCATTTACGTCTGCTCATCTATCTCTCCCTCCAGGGAAGCAAGGGACTCATTCTCAATATTGGAGCAGGATGAGAACCACAAGTAAGATGGCAAACAGACAGAGACAGTCATCCTAAAAAGAAATGTATCGCAAGGCATACTTCCTTTCTTAAGTGCCCATAAGTATAAATTGTCAATTACAGGACCTAAGATCAGATTCCTAAAACCTCTTTTCAGGCATCTAATTATGTACCTCTAGGCAAAACTTCCAAAATGTAGGACCTAAGCAGCACTATCAACAAAATGGGGGTTGTGTTCCTAAACCACATCCTTCCGTTCTGAATTTGTGGCATTTTTATTTCACCAAGTTTGACATGCGTGTTGCCATCTTCCAATCATGCTACCACCCCAATTCTTTCCATGTTTCTCCTAGCAATTTTCACAGGTTGCATGTGTGCTCTGCTTCTGAGGCATATATCCTGACCGTCCTCAAAGAGAGACCTGGATAACAGGCAGCAAGGGAGCCAAGATACTCATACATTTCCAAGCAGGGATGATCAGGAGAAGGGCACTGAAAGGCACCATGCAGTTGAGACACAATCACTCATCAGTCATTCAGTCACAGAAGATACAGAAACATGATCATGTTGTATACCACTGACTCCCTTTTTGCTCATCACACTCAGTTTTACATCAGTTGCGACCCCACTGATTTTAACCTGACCAATGAATTGAATTAGGAGATTATAGTTTTACTCCAGCTCACACTGCTACCTGATCTGCTAACACAACAGTAACTGTGATGGGGTATGACAGTTACCAAATGCAGACTACTCCATCATGAGACAACAATTCTCCCAACACTTTAAAAACCACCAAAAAATACTAAAAAAATCCCCCACAAAAAATCCAACACTCCACAAAATTAAAGAAAACAGTAAATCCAGACTTGTTTCTATTTGTTTTCCACTGGTAAAACACCTTAATTACAGAATATTTATCTTATTTTTAGAGCTGCTCTCCTTGCAAAGTGAAAGAAAACAGCTATCACATAGATAATTTATTATTAAAACTCTCATTTACTGATAACAGGCGGACAAATATTGGTTTCCCCATTTTTAACAATGTAAACAAGTTATCTGTTAGAGGGACTCTCTGAAGGTTGCTTGTCTTTTCAGGTCTTTGCTGTCTCTGTCCCCTCTTGCTTTATTTTCATTACCTCTCTGCAAATTTGCAGTCATATTAGCATACTTTTCTACACTTTTAATGTTCATGTGTTTGTTCTTTGGCCTTCCTTCAGCAAGTGGCTAGGACTGATTTCTAATTTGTCTTGAAAGGTGAATTTACTATTTTCCTCAGAAAAGTAACTTGAAAAAAAAGAGGTTCTCTCTCATCTGTTTTTTATTCTTGAAAAATTAAATGAAGTGAAATTTCCAAGGCTGCTTGTAGAATCACCTTTCACTCTACAGTTTAGCACATTTTGCTTTAGCAGCTGTATCTGATGCCTTCTGCTACAAATATCTGTAGTCCTACAAGGAGTTAAAAATGTTAAAAGATTACAGCACACAGGAACACACAGACCCCATAAAATCAGCACTAGCTTGCTTAAGCTGAAACAGCATCACATAGAATTCCCAAATACTCATTTGCTAAGGCTATGATCAATTAAAATTAAAGTTAAGGCTTTGCTGATTTTCGTCAACTTTCACAAACGTTTGTATGTTTAAACTTTCCTCTGTAGGGTGTGAGGTCTTAAATTTTAATGTTTGTGAAAAGAAGCAAATGCAAAGTACTTCGCAATGAACTTCTTCTGAGGTTCTAGCAAAACCCTCAAAGATGGTCATTGGAGTTCCGAGATGTGATACATACTGTATCTTTCCATTGCTCTGAGGGCAAGCACTGAGCCCCAGAAATTGGCCTGGAGACTGTCAGAATCAGAAGCTTTTCCAGTATAGCTTATTAGCACTATTTGCACTGTATGCATGAAATCAGATAGCTAGGAAAGCGCAATACTAAGAGCCTGCTCTTGACTCCAAGTACATAGCAACTCTGTCGTAAAACAGAAATAGAAACTCAGCTATGAGTACAGGAATCTGATTGCTCAAGGTCACACAGAACATCTTAATATGTTGGTCACCCAGCTCATTCTGCAGTGTTTGACCCACCAGCCCATGTGCCTTGCAAAAGAAGTTGCATTGCCTGTGTTAAATACTGTATTTTTATGGCACCTTCATTTCTAGTCTTTTTTTTTTTTGGGTACAGAAGATACTCTTTCATGTCATGTGTTTGTCTTCAATATGGGATGTTGCAAAGTCAGCAAGTTTTGATAAAGCTATGAAGTAAGGACCTTTATGTGACTGCGGGGTTAGTTTGGGACTCGTGACTCTTGTGCACTGGAGAACTGAGCCCTGACAATGATTTATTTGTCAGTGAGCTACACTGACAGCCAAATCAGCCAGAGAGCAAGTAAGAAATAAAAGGGTAGAAAGAAAATATTTGGGTTTGAAATTGTTCTGAAAATTTCTAATAAAAAAATCAATTACAAAACAAAAAAATGTTGTATAGTGTCTAAGGCTATGCACTCTGGACTGCAGCAAGGAGCAAAGTCATTTATCTTCAAGGCAGTGACCACAGACAAAAATAGGAGTGCCTTTTTTCCCCCCGCTTGAAAGTCCTAGGCAAATTGGGTTGCTAATTTGATTTCACCACTTTCAAGAAACAACTTCAATTATTGGTCCTACAGGTTTGTGATACCAATTTCAGACACCTTCCAAGGCTCCCCTCTCAGAAAAGTTCTGTCATGAGTTTCAGGCTGCATCTAACAAAACAGCTCAAAAATAAGTTGAAAAAACAGCAGAGAGGAGGGATGCTGCTTGTAGAAAATTCAGGTCTCAGAAGACTTAAGGTCTAGCTCCTCTACTCAAAACATTTAGCAAAGCACCTTCTCAATTTTCAGCCAACTCTGAGAGACAACAGTCTTTTTCTGGGTAAGTACTGACTGTGTGTTCTTTCAGACATAGACCTGACTCTTCCTTGCTCGCTGCTTATATAGATGGGGAAATAATGGCTGCTAGCACACCTTGCAAAATTAGCAATAATAAAAAAACTTGTCTTAGTGGAGGAAGAAACCCAGGCAATGCAACTGGTTGCAGACCTCATTTTGAAATGTCTTTCCAGTGCTTTCAGCCTTGCCACTGAACCCAGCATTCTGAAGGGCATACTGCACATCCCTGCTAAACACCTTAACCCCTGCTAGCTCTCTGCTTCCGTAGTTGTTCAGAAGAAAATACAGCAAGAAGCAACAATATGAAACTTGCCTGCCTTTACTCCCTAAGAAGTAATCTCTTAAAGAAGGAGGTAATGTTGTTACTGGTTGCTACCTGCTCAACATTTATTACAGGTCCCCCTACCCTGTCAATGAGCTCTCTGGCTCCCCAAGAAAGGCAAAAAGCTCACTACAGCCTGACACAGCTGCTGAACAGCACTGAGTCCTTCTAACTCCAAACCTGCTCCACAATACACCATCCTGCCCATCCAGGTGGTCTCTGCTAGAAATCCCTCGCCACTGCCCCAGGAAGTCTGCTCTTGGTTCCATTTGATCTGTTGTCACCTCTCCCTGCTCTTCCTCCTCCATGCTCGTCGACTTGTCCTATGATGCACTGGCCAGCCTTTCTACACAATTGTGTTTACTGTATGGTTTTCATGTGCTCTATGACACTGGGAAGGGGCAGGGGCGATACACTGCATGTGTCCTTGAGTTCTCTGGTCTCTGGAGACCTCACAGTTAGCCAGGACACAAAGACCACCCCACATCTTTAGAAAGCCTGAATCACATCTGAAGTGGACTCCTAACACAAACAGTGGAGATATGTCATGGCCATAAGGAAATGTATACAGTTACTAGACATTATATGCAGTTCTGACAAAACGTCCTTTTTCCAGTGTCACTTCTTTTCCTGCATGCTATTTGCACCCAGGTAGAAAAAAGGGGAATGTGGAAGGAGTTAACTAGTGGTATGAGAATACCCATATCTCAGTTAAGAAATAAGGTATTCTCTTGGTTCAGCTGTATATACTCCCTACCTAGTTAAGCATCTCCTTTCTCTCATGCTTCAGAAGCAGTGCTGAATGCTAATCAAGAAATTTTGGTTCAGTGCCAGCAATTCATCTGAATACAGTATAAATTAACACAAAATAACTAGCCTGTCCTGGTATCTGATGAGTAAAATATGATACTACCACTGGGGCTTTTTTACAATGCTTAAGAATGTATGAAGATGCCTAGTTCCCAGATGAAGTATGCCTGTGTTCTTGGCATATTTGGAAAGATGTGGAACTGTAAAGCCATTTTTAATGCATCAAAACAAAAGATTTATCAAAACAGCAAATGGATCACCAATCAATGCATTTTTTTAAAAAAATTTTTTAAAGTCAAAAAGTGGTTACCTCAACATTCAAGAGCAGGCTTCATTACAAAAAACAGAGAACTTGTGTGTTCATTGCTGACTTTCTGGTTTATATCAAGAAAACACTAAATACTTTGCAAGGATTATATAATATTTCAGCTGAAATTTTCTTTTTTTTTAATAACAAAAATATGAAACCATATAATATTATTTTTCTAAAGCTAGTAATAGTTACTGGGAGCTTGACACTATTTAACTTTAAAAAAAAAAAGGTCTTTATTTTCAATCAAAAGACATATATAACGTGAAACTCAATGTAGCATTTGCTTTTGTGCTAACTGGGGGGAAAAGTTATATTTCTCGTTATCAGCTCTTAAGCTACAAATCCAAACATCAACAGATACGACTCAGTGTTTATCCTTCTGAAGCACAGGAGCTGAAGGCAGGAATGACCCATGCAAGAATCTTAAGTTTCCTTTAAAGGAGGATTTGCCCTGAAAAATGAACACATAAAATCAGAATCGTTTTAATCAACAGACTAGTTCACCTTGTATCTGTTTTCCTGGAATTACATGAATACTTTGTATTTTTCTATCCATCCCCATGCTGCCAACTATAACTATTCCAGAATTACAATTCAGGATGTAAAATTAAGAGACTGGCTTCACCAAACAAAAGATATTTTAAAGGAGATGAGAAAAGAAAGGAAGAAAGGAAGTAAGGTCCTTTTCTTATTTTCTTTTTTTTTTTTTTTTTTTTTAAAATAATCCGTGTGTTCAATGTAAGGTGATTTCCAAGCATCTCTTTGGGAGCTACAGACTTCATTGACTTGGTTCAGAAAGACAAGACAAGATCACAGGAAAAAAAAGTATCACAAGAACCATGACAAATTCACAAGAGATGGGAACACTGTGCTCAGAGCAGTATAGAATTGAAGAGGCTCTGATCTGCTGATCCTGAATGTTCCATTTAAGTACGGCATTGGACTAGTAAGTTTCAAAGCAGACACCCTTTGTAAAGGGAACTTGCTCCTGTGGCGTGGCCTATGAAAACACTCAATGAGCTAACTTTTCAAGGCAAAGGGCTTGGTCTGGTATTTCTCACCTACAGAATTTCCACCCCTAATTGATGCTGCAGAGACAATCAGGTCCAAGCTCAGCCTTCCAACGAAACACGATGTCTAAAATCAGCTGTCCAGGCCCCATATGCCCAGCAGACCATGAAAAAGAAACAGCATCTCCACAGGGACAACTGACTTTTAAGTGGCCTCTGAACACTTCCCTTCCTCCTGTGAGCAGCTGACCTGGGGAGAGAAAGCAAGGCAGGATGGCTCCAAGCCTCCTTGCTTTATAATGGAATTTATAGTAAAATCTACTGAAATCAACACAGCTGGGAGCTTACCTTTTATAGTAGATTTTTCTATGCATATAATAGTATAAAACAAAGCTTTTTTGATGTGAAAACTGTTTATATAAAAGGTAAAGCTACTAAGTTTATATCCAGGTTATACCAGAAAAATGTATTTGACTAAAATAGTTACAGCAAATTTTTACGCTATATAATGTGCTGCATATCAGACAGAACCATGAGCCTTCTTCCCTTTTATATTTATGAACTTCAGTATGGAAGCTACGAGGCAAGTGATTTGAACAGATGTGATGTTGATGGGACTCTGCTCTTTCTAGAATTTCATGTTGTGCTATCATAAGCCAGCTGGGAGACTAAAGAAACAGCCTTCATGAAATTCCTTCAGCATGTTTGTGTTTAGCATGTGGGATGTACAATTCCTTTGTCACATTTCTTTTTTTTTTTTTTCCTTTAAATAGCTAACTGTTTGTAACACGTACACAAAAGCCCAAAGAGAATGCAAAGCTTTGAAGAGAGTATGAAATAGTTTCTGCCCAAAGGATCAATAAGCAATCTGCTATTTCAGTCACCCTCACATAAAAATGGGAAAAAGTGTAATCCCACTGAGTAGAAATATGGAAATACCTCTGTTATTGGTGAAATAACTGCAACAGTATTCTCTCAAAACATGAACAGAGCTTTCACATGATACTTTGAATTTTAATTAAAATAAGAATAGCTACCTGCGCAGCTATTTATATTACATGGTACCTAAAGTTCCCAACAGACAGTCAGATTGTCCAGTGCTGTCAGTGTACAAAAATGTGGCATAAACTCACTACAGTCTGATTAAAGTGACCTCAAAACAGAGAATGGAAAATTCCCATGAAGGGATTACTTGACAGGACTTTTAGGTGGGCACTGCACCGATGCAAACTTACAACTGGATAAGAGTAGATGGTGTAGTCATGGTCCTCATTTCTAATAACAAAGAATGCACCATAGAGATCTGTCTCTTGTTTTCTTCCAGCAAGTTGGGTGGAGATAAATAGAAACAGACTTCACAAAAACTCAGAATTTCAAAATCTCTTAAATTATTTACTCTACCTAACAAGATGATGTCCCCGAAGAAAATCTGTGAGAACCGTACTTTGGTTTGTAAACCCGTATTATTTGTAAACCCCTGTAGGATCAAGAGAAATTCTCTACCTTAACATACAATTAAACTTAATGGGAAATGTTTAATTAAATTAAGAAATACAAGAAAATTCCCCCAGGCTACAGGAACTCTGATTACAGTGCTGCAGTAAGCCTAAACAAGGCTTAACGTACTGTAGGGCACACAGGGCCAAAGCCTCTGGACTATTTCTAACATGTTGCAGAATACTGGTAATTAGAAATAGAAATGTTAAATACACTCATGCCAGGTTCACACAGGGAATCTCATCAAGTAATAATTAGAAGAGCTTCCACTACTGCAGTGTGATACACACTCAGTTTTAGGAAAAGAGCAGCCTACATCATGGGCATCTGGATTCAGACTCTTGGAGCCTGGCTTTTCTGAGCAGGAAGAACAGGGGAGCAGGCCTGTCATTATTATGAACAAAATAGATTCATACAAAGTCCAGCTGCTTCCTAACATTCAGGCCCATGTCTTACAATGAAGTGAGGGATATATTTATACTTTATGACCTCCTGCAATTACTGATGAAATCCATGGAGATTGTATATACGTTAGAGGTAAAAATGCCCAATAACTGCATGATGAAAAGGGAATTGTGAATTATTTGTAAGGCAGTGCAAGACTGAAAATCAAAAGGAGTTATTAAAAAAACCCCACCTAAGCAAGAAGATTATAAACAGAGGGATATATAACAAAAATCAATAGTAATCAGAAAATCTACAGATAAAAGATCCAACCACAAATTCCTGTAAGGCAAAAGGGCTCCACTTGGGTCAAGTGGAAAAGTTTTCCCTGATCTAAGCTGACCTAACTCCACTAACACTACAGCTTTCTGTACTCAAGCCCTGTAGATTCCACACAGACACAAAGTCATCTCACCTTCACCACGTAACAGGCTGACATCATTAGCGAGCCACTAATTTCTGGGATGACTGAGACCGACACCAAGTAAAAAAACAACCAAATGAAATGTATTTTTGAAACCTAGTCAGAACATTTATCTGGACAAATATACATTCAGAACAGAGATGATCAGAGATTTGTATCCCACTGAAAGACTATACAAACCAGTGCTCTACAAACTAGAAAAGTATTGCCAAGTAAATCTACTGCTATGAACACACTGGCCTTTTAAGAGCAATCATCTCTCCTTTCACCAGAATTCTGCTTTATCTACCGTTTCAGAAACAAATCATCAAAACTTCAAACAAAACCCCCTACTGTACAGAAGGCAAGGATAATAAAGGAATGAGCATTTTAATGAGACACAAAATGATGCTGTACTGTAAAATTCATGAAGGGCTTCTTTTGACTTTTTCATTTGCTCATTTTCCTCCTGTTATCTGTTTGGAGTTTGGGGTTTTTTTTGGCTTCTCCCCTAAAAAGTCTGCTAGAAGAGCATAGCAACTCTGGGAACTACCATTTTTCTGTATAGAAACATATTTAACTCCATTACTTCAGCACAAAACAGTGCACGAAGGCACCAAACTCAAACTGATAAACCTCCAAAATGAGGAGTTCGTCAGTCCCTGCTGGATTGATAAATCCGGACTAGGCATGTGGAATATTGTTTTGCCGATTACTAGGCCTAGTACAAAGGATGCAGCCAGCAGGAGAACAAACCAGTAACCAGATTCTGTTGCACACAACAGGGTTAGTACATGGGTGATCGCTGGGGGTACAAACAAGTCAATGAGGTTACACATAACAGACATCAACCCCAAGAATGATACAGCACGGCTGACAACCAGTGGAACAAACAAAGCAACAAAGTCTCCCATAGAAGAGATGGGAGACAACCAAGCCAAGAGGCTGATAACATAGGACAGAGGCAAACTTGTGCTGTTCCCACAGAGCCCACGTTTACGAGTACCAAACCTGACCAGAGTCCAGTTGCAGCAGGAGTCAGGAGGTCCTTCCTCAACAGGGAAACTCTGCACCCACTTCACAGAGAGACACCCCACCCTTCCTGCAAGTGGTCCCAGCTTTTATCCCCAAAACAGGACATCTGGCACTCATTTACCCAATGTGGGGCACCTGGCACTCATTTACCCAAGGGCTTTCCCTACAAGGAAAGCCAAACTCATCCCCTCCTTGTGAAGGACTGTGGGAACCGCCCATATGTCAATCTTAATTCAGTGCTTGGGGTTCAGACCCCAGCACTTCAAATACCTACAACTGAAGACAGAATTTTTTTAGAAAGTATTTTTGATGATCTCATTCTGTCTTCCTCCTCCCTTTACCATTTCCTTTGCTGACCTGCCCACTTGTTTCTTTTCTTTAGTGCAGTATGCAAATGAAATAGTGCAGCATTAAGGACACATTCAGATTTCAAAACTAATTAATTTTTAAAAACAGCAGATTGTATGTGCATGGCAAAAAGATATCCATCATCTTTAAACAGGAGTTTGCAACAATCATCCCTATGATCAGCCTACATGTCCCTCCTGGCTTTGGTACCCACGTGTACTAGCTAAACCTTAGCTAGTATGTCAAAACTCAAGGAACTGCTAAATTATCCTACTGAAACAGCACAAGACTGCAATAAGGAACTGCCTTAATGGTTCTGGCCACCTTCAGGTCATTGTGCTGGTTGCAAAATCATGACCCAACCTTCGCTTTTAACTCATTTCATATCATCTCCCCTGCATTAGTGAGTTTAAAACATACTTATTGTTCCAGCTATGACCAAGGAGGACAACTGGTGCTACCTCTTCTCATATAAACATTGAAGTCTGTAAGTCAAGGTAAAGTCTAGTCCAAACACACCCCTCATTAAAATGCTGCTCTTTTTATTACCATTAATAGGGATCAGATTTATATGTGTGTGGAGTCTTGTCTGATGGCAGCATGGGGCTTCTGAAAAGCCAGGAGAAAGAGGAAGTATCTCTCCAGCATCTGAGCTGAACGTTAATATGTATCTTCTCCCAGAAAGTCTGAATGATTTCTGTGGTCTCCAGCAGGTTGTAAAGAGAGAGTCAAGAGACAAAAAAAGCAAGACAAGATCTAGAGACTGATTTGTGGGGAATTTTCCATTCATTTCACCAAAACAATCAATTGTTTCCCTTCAGGTTCAAATGATATTTTTTTCCCCAATGTGATCATAGTTAGGTCCCATTGCACATATGTATTTTGACAGCCTTTAATTAAGAACCATATGTTACATTTCTATGGAGTCTCTAAATATTAGCTTATGCAGGCTTCACAAATTGAAAAGTTTTAGTAGAAAGCTGATTGAGGGACCTATGTGAGCAGAATGATTAGCTTAAACTGCAAGACTTTTTGATAGTTGGATGTTTGGGTTTTTTTGTGGTTTGCCTTGTCAGAGGGACCATCACATATGAGAAGAGTCCTTTAAACAAACCAGTAAGTAATGAGAATTGCAACACTATTAACCATTCTATGAAAGTTTCTTCCTAGGAATAAAAAAAACCATTAGTTTTTATCACATGCTGTGTTTTTCTAGCATAGTTTTCCATCCTTCAGTAATGACTTGCATATAAAATAAAACTGCTAATTTGCTATGCTTGAGTTTTCACTCTCACAACTGCTGTGCTTTAAGCTGTGTCTGCTGAAACCTGTATTTTGCATATGCCTCAGAAGTATTGCAAGGTATTACTGTATTGCTTCTGAGAGCTTTAAAGTGCTCAAAATGTTTAAGGTCCCCCAATGACAAGCCATATTGCATGAATTCTCCACATGTTGGCAGAGAAGTTTCTACAACCAATTAGGTCATTATTTAATTTCTCATTTTTTTCTTTAAGATGGAAAAAAACAAACCTTAAAAGTTTCCCATATGATTCCAATAAAGCCAGTCCTTTTAGTGAAAGTCTCTAGTGAAATTATTGATGGAATGAGGCCTGTCAACAAGATCTTTGCATTAAAACAAGCATTAATATCATCAAGATGGCATGTAGTTGGGAGAATGTCCTGTGCATTTCATCTCAAGACTACACATTTCAAACAGGTTCTTGGACTCATTTTAGGTTGTATTTAATCCTGTAATTCCTAGTGCCTTCTAGTGTAATAATATTGAAACCTTGATCGTTATCTGCATCTCATTTCTCCACCTTAATTTAGACATAAAAACAATAGTTTCAGAGCCATAACAGCTCAGATATTTCCCTGTTAGCAAAAAGCTAATTCCTGAGTTCATTCTGGGGGCAATTAATTTGGAAAAGCAATTAATGTTTCAGAAATCCCTGACAGTAGGAAAGGTTCACCTTAATATCCACAAATACATGAAAACAAAACATATTTTAGGATTATTCAGAAAATACGGCCTCAGACTGCAGCCAAGAGCTAGGTTATTAATAGCCTTGCCATATGATGCATGTTTCTATAGCAGGTGTCACATAGGTCCCGCAAAGCAAACTGTCAGCTCAATGCTGAGTTAGTCCATGCCACAAGGACAGCTGAAGAAATTTCTTCCTAGAGAGTAGCCCTCCAAATGGGCTGTGCCCCACCCAGACCTTTTGTTTAGCTAAAGCTCGGCTACCTTTCCAAAAGCTCCTATCCTTTTGCAATGCCATCTTCCCTGCTTAAAAATGCCTTGTTAATGGCAAAAGCTTTTGGTCCTCAGCCCCACCAACACCACCAGCTAAGCTTCACCATGTGCAAATCACCTGTGGTTATGCCAGTTCCTCCAACACTTTCTTACTCACATGCTTCTCCTCCCCATGTAACTCCAAGTAGGAAAAATAAGAGGAGTGCCTGGGAAGAGGAATGTAATAGAAATGAGTGGTTTTTATGTCAGAAACATTCTTGTTCTAGCAAGAATCTGCAAGGTCAAAGAGATGGGGAGCAGAAATATGATGTTCAGTGGAAAAGTCCTTGGACATCTCACACAAAAGGAATAATTTTTTTTCCTGAATTTTCAGACACCCACACACAGAATAATTGAGCTTCAACCTTGCATAAACTTCCTCATCAGTCATCTTAAAGTAAGTTTGAAGGCTGGATTCAGTTAAAACCCCTTTCCTTAAACCTTGTGGTCAGCCTGAATTTACAAGTTAAGCTGAGATGACCACGTGAACAAGTATCAGTATTTCCCATTAGTAGCCAGACTAGGAAAACAATGAAATATGCCTCACTCACAGCACTTTTGCCCTTCTGCAGTAGGTCCCAGCCAGCCCCTGGAAATGTAGATGCAAACACCTACAAATCAAATCCAGGAGGAGGAGAGCAGTTTTGGATTTCATCTGCAAGTGGTAGAAGTGTTACGAAGCACAGGCTACAGAGAAGATCAAGAACTCTTCATAATGAATACTTGACACCTCACAAGTACACGGAGAGGAAATGTATCCCAACCCAAACTGCTGAGTAATTCAGAGGAAAACAAAAGCGTGTGTTGGAAGAGAATACATGCAAGCTGGACTGTTTGGTTTGTGGGGGTTTATTTGTTTGGATTTTTTTTACATCAACAAAATACCCTGCAAACCCCCAAAACCCTGCTGTTAGTGTCAGTACTTGCTGGTGGTTCTCTCTAACCAGAACCTGGCCTGAGCCTGCCAGTACTTTCCCTGTGTGTCACGCTGTCACAATTTTTACATTACTGATGCAATTGACTGACTTTATTTGCTCCATAAAAGCCCATCCAGAACTAGGCAGTTATCACGAAAAAATAATCATCACTAGCATGCATTCCTGCATCAAGGCATGTCATAGCACATTTCAGAGAAGAGAGATGCCATCTATGAACCCAAGCCATCTTATGCCAGCTGAACCTCCAACACAACTGTGACTCCCTGTCCCAAAACATGACTCTTGGCACCCTGTACTGTAGGGTTTCCTCTGCAGCACTAATTTAAAAAAGTATTTACAAAAAAGAAGAAAAAGCTCATATCCTAGTTGACTGCATATAGCAAATTAGTTGTGCTTTTATATGTTATATGTTTTCTAATTCAGGAATCCTTGTTCCTGGCACAGTTTTGCACAGATTTTAAACATTCAAAGACACATACATGCCCTCTCCTAGTCTTGCTCTCAGCTAAACTGCAGTTTTCCATACCTATCAGCCTCAGTAGCATATTCAGCAGAGAGGCACCCCCATGATCTCCCCACGTGAATAAAGATGTTTGAACAATTCCTGGATATGCATGGATGACCAAGAAGCGCAGATCATGTTGGCTCTTCTTGCTCAAGTCAAGTTCCATAAAAATGGCCTGAATGAAGATATCAGCCTGCTTGGTAAGGATAATAAAGTTGATGAATAATGATACATCTTCTGTGATAGCAATTTCATTCACTGAACAGATTTGACAGTACAGTGAGGTTATTATACATTATTTTTAGTACTAGAAATCAATGGCACTATTGTCCTTTTCAGTTCAATTTGATTTAGATGAAGCTCAGTGTGCAGAGAGAATAATGAGGAGCACTGCATCACATTAAATGGAAAGAGAAATCATGTTCTTAGCAGGGTGTGTTTTATGATACGGTGATTGTTCTGTGAACAGCTTCTTATTTCAATATTTTGGATGTTTAAATAAAGTGTGTGCCTCAGACAGATGGAAGTCTTTAAGGAAATTTATTTCCCCAGGAGAAAAATGACAAATTCTTTTGTGAGGAGAGCTGCTATCAACATGATTCTCAAGGACGTGCTGCAGAGCGGATGGACACTGCAGGTTGAAGACCCCACTGAAGAATAATTGTGTGACTTGGGCATTTGCCCAAGCCTGAGTTTGAATTCCTGATTCTAACAAGGGTTTGAGCCTGGAGCTTCCATCACCAGAATAGATCCCCCAGTCTATTGTAGTGCCTCTTATTCTTGGTGAAAAACTCTGTAAAGCTCTTATTTTATTTTACTGCAGAATGGATTTTTTCATATAAACTTTTAAATGTCAAATATTTTTTCAAGGCAGAAAAACTACTTTCTCCTAAACAAGGGAAGCAGCAGGACAAATTTTCCTTATACAGCTCCGTCAGAGGACGTCAGTTTTCATCTCTTGATGCAAGCAACTAAAAAGCTCACAGTTCTACCCTCCATGAAAATGAATGCAAGTTACCTCCTCTTCTCTTCTGAATAAAATAGATGCAGCCACTCTTTACTGTGACTCTGTGAGACAAATTGCCCAATCATACCCTGCCTTTCTCAAGTACTAGAAGACCTGCCTGCCTCATACTCAGGCTTTGCCCCTGGCATCTTTTGAAACAGCACCTGTGCTGCACAGAAATATGCTCTGTATGAAAAATCAATGGATGAGGGACCTCTTGGTGATGATTACACCAACATGTCTCCTTATTCATTAAATACATTTATTATATTACTTAAAGGACAGTAATAAAACCCTCCTGTTATGCACTCCTTTAGAGCCGCAACTGATTTCCCAGTTTCTCCACCTGAGTACATAAAGACCCATGGGAGCCTACCTGACACCCGAGGACATGCAGAAGAATGACAGTACATGAAATACTTCTGGTAGAAGCTAGCTAGGTGTGTACAAACTTCTGTGAGATACCACACCACTTAGACAAGGTCTCTCAACAGTATCTATTGACCTGCTTTGTCCAGGTGACCCAGTGATGCTTTCAAGTAGCAGGTGGTGGCTCTAGTCCATGAGCTCTGTCACAGAGAGAATATGGGGATTTTCATAGGCCCTATAAGGGCTGGAAAAGGAATAAAAGCTGTGGCCAGCTGAAGAGTTACAGCTAGGCTGGTATCTTACATTCAGGGCTCACCTGGGGGCCATCCAATATGAGCTGCAGCACTCACTTCACCTGTCTTAAAGATGCAAACAATAAAGACACCTTGTGCTAGTGTTAATGACCTACACATGCTATAGAGCCATGCACAATTGATGCAGTAAGTATAGAGCCTGCAGCTCTGTCTGCTCTGTGCAAGAGCAGTATTTCATTGACAGAAGATGCTCAGTTCCATCTCTAGACCCCTTTCTCTATACATGAGTACGGCTCAGCTCTTCTCCCTGCTGACTGAAGCTGTGCTGGCTGATGCACACTCTGTCCATCTGCAACCCACTCCTAGGCACAGATGGGAGGCTTAATGCCTTGCTTACCAGCCACCCACCCCTTTACATCTTCATCTGCAGCACAGTACTGATGCAGGACCATTTTGCCCTGGAAACAAATAGAAGGCTCAGCAGGTTGGGCTTGAGGAAAAAGTCGCATAATTATTGTTCTAGGGAGGTGTCAACTTGCAGAATAACCCTCTCCTAGTCATGAAACACATCTGAAGAAAATTTTGCTTCTAAGAGCAAAGTAGCGCACTGTTCAAATTACACATGGTCAATCAGGCAACTCCAGTACACCCTGAAGACCACCAGCTCTCCTCAGCAGGAACCCAGGCCCTACACACCAATGGTACAACATCTTGGCAAGACACTTTCTCACTGATGCACAAGCACAAATGACAAGAAACTCACAGATTCAGAGCAAAACAGTTAACTGATGCTTTTGAAAACATGACACAAAGCCCAAGTTCTTCAGTAAAAGAAAAAAAATTAGCTTTGCAGCAGTCATTCTCTTCAACACAATGAGTCAGTTCTACTAAGGCTTTTCTCAGACACTCAGCACATCATTGAAGGGCAACTTCACAGCAATTTTAAGTCACAGAGACACCATATCTGCAACATTATTATATTCTTGCTGGCATCATCCTAATTAAGACCACTTCTTCTCTCCCAAGAGGCAGCTGCAACTATGGGCACCACTGGATGCCTTCAAACAGAAGGCATTTCCTCTGAAAGCAGCACTCCTGTGGCACTGAATAGCAGACATCTCACTTGTTTGCTTACAATACCTTTCTCCTTTTGCTTAGAAAGTAGCAAATGATCCTCCTTCACTTTGATCCCACTTTGCTAAACTGTAACACTTTAAATGACTTTTGTGTTAAGTATGTAGGACAGGAGAAAAAGAAAAAAAAAAAAAAGAAGGCTCTTGGAAAATAGGACACAACGAGTGCCTTCACTAGAATGAATATAAACTAGACACCCAGAAGCAAGAGGGGGTGACAGTATCCACACACTGGTGCTTTTTTTTATCCCAATAGACTCACTTTGATGTCCTTATCAAACTGAGATGCCAAATAGCAGACTGAAAGCCACATCTTACCAATTACGACAGGTCAGTTCTCCTTTAAGAAGAATTATCCCCAGAACAAAACTCAGGGCACACAGAGCTGAAATTCCAAGTCTGTCATAAAAAGATGAGACAAGTTATTGATCTTTCAGTTTGGAAACACCAGCCTCCAAACAGAAAGCTCATTTTCCTCCATCTTAGCCTGAAAACACGTACTTCTGGTAGCTGTAAAGCTTTCAAGAAACGACGCTTCAGGCTGCAATACCAATCAAAATCCATTAAATGGTCTACTTAACATAGCAGAAAAAAATGCATAAGCAGTCAAATGAAGTTTAACAAAAATCTAACCCATGTGGAGTTACTCAAATTCTGCTAAGGGTTTAATAGAGTTTGAGCTTATTCACTTCAAGTTGGTGAAAGGCTACAAACAATGTCGTTTAGAGTAGCAGTCAAAAACTTTTTCTATTAGACAGCAGGTGCCTGTTCAAATTTTCTAGTTCTGTGAATATATGATTCATGGTTGGAATGACAGATTCAGAATCTGGCATGGAGCGTGATTGCTGTACACAAATTCCAATTTGGGTAAATAATTTCAAATTTTAAGTACTGGCAAAGGCTCTCCCCCTCCCTCAGTCTGCCTTCTGTGCATGTATAAAATGCCCTCTATAATCATAGATTATCACAAGCTGAGCATGTCAACAGCATATCACTGTTATGAAAAGGCAAATGTTTATGACACAGAAAAAGAAGGCAAGTCTATATGGTAGAAAACCTCATCCTTCTCCCCTGCACCACACTAGTTTGAGCACTGTATCTACTTTTAGGTGCCATACTGCAAGAAAGTTACTCACCAGTATCAGGGAATCCAAAATAAGTCAAGAAAATCAAGAAGCATGGAAATCTTGCATAGAAAATATGTGCAGTGATATCATCTCCACAGATATTTCAGTATAAACCCCGAAAGTTGTTTTAGCGCATGCATTTTCCCATAAGCACAACCATAAAAATTGTCCATCTAAAAATTCAATATTTTTACATATAAATGTGAGCTCACTAAAAGAAAATAAAATTTAAAACTTCTGCAGCTGCCCGTAAGCACAGAAAAGCTTGAGCTTGGTTTACAAGACAAGACAAATACTAATGGAACACCACTATAAATCCTTGCAGTGGAACATGCTGCTGTTGAAAATACAAACAGTTAACAAAGTAAACTGCTTCTAATGTTCAAACTAGAACTAGATTTCAATGCCTGTTTCTGAATAAGCTACTACTTTCTCCTGTGTAGTTGTGTTGCCCTGTCTTTGAGGTATGCGTTAGGGCAGGGAGTTTGCCAACACAAGGGAACACAAAAACCAGGTATTTTTTGCAACTGCTTTTGCAGCAGTACAAGCTGAGATGCTGTACACACCATCACTACAGAACTGGTTGGTCAGACCTTAAATTCTTGAGTAATTTCAAATGTATTTTCTTTAAGAGTTGCTTTTCACTTCTTACCTGCTATTGATTTTGAGTGTCCTTAGTGTTCATTTGTGAAACTGCAATGATGCCTCTCATTCCACATCCATTTGAACTGGCTGATATGGGCACACTTCTACAATTTTAAAGCAGATGTATGGTTATGTACTAGTATTTGTGCGTTCATGCATTCAACTAAGTGGCTTTTCATGGCTTCATAAGGCCCCTCTCGAAAATTCTTTGGGGCTATTTCTCTGGCTATAGAGATATCCTTGCTAGATATAACTAAGTTATCTTATCGTACCAGAAAGCAGGAGTGATTAAGAGCACACATGGGTGAAGACTCAGAGTGATTAACACACACAGCTGTCTACTGAGAAAATGTACCTTGTTGGTCAAGCTGGCTGCATCCAGCTTTGGGGATCTCCTTAGCCATCCCTAAGGCATAACGTATCTTTATCCTCTCAATAGCACCATTTTCTGCCTGCCAAGCAGTATCCTATTCTCCATCCTTCACCTCATTTTCCCAGCAGCACCAAGCTGAGAGGGGCTGTCCTGTCACCCACAGCTGACCCATCTACCCTGATGTGGCAGCAGCAGTGCAGCTCTAGTCAAGCAGCTTCAGAGAGGAGGAATTTGGGGATCCAGGCAATGTCTCCCACAAATCATCCTCTGGGACTCTGCCCATAATGGAGCAACATACAGGTGGGATACAACCTGTAAGTTGCTTGCAGAAGCATTATGAACTAGGTCTTGATTTCTGAAGTATTCTAAGTCATTCACTCAAATGGTTGTACTCCTTGCTTTCACTGGCTATAGGACAGGGCCCTAAATCCATAAAAGTCACACCACATAGGCAGTTCTGCACGTGTTTTGTTTGCTATATTTCTTTAAGGAATGACTTATTTTCCTTGTCCCAATGTACTGTTTCTGATACAGAGATGCTTTTTCTCTTAGCAGGTCAGGTTGAGAGACTTGGGTATTAATTTGGTCTCAGAAACTACCAACTTGCAATCTTCTTTATGGAAGGTTATTTGTACCTACTGAATCCAATGTACATGCTGCAAAATTTGACATTTGAAAGCTGTTCTGTTGACTTTTTAAAATGAATTTTCTTGAAAAGGATGAGCAAGCAAAGAGGCACTTAAATTAGCACATCACTGAGCTAATATACTACAATCTTGCAAGGTAATTAAAGATGGAACAATGTCATGATCACATTAAGGTCATGATTAAGATCAAACCAATAAATCATGAAGTTTAAGTGATGAAATCATCAACAGATCAGGATGTAAAATCAAACAACACAATTTACAGTAAAAATAAACTCTTTTGTTTAAACACTTCTTTGGAAGAGGGCATGAAAAAGAATTTCTTTCTAGTTTGAGGCCTCAGCCCTACTTTTAGCAGGAAGTGCACTGACCTGATTGAGGATGGATGCTTATGTCCTACAACATGAACTGAATGTTTGTTCTGGTCTAAAGTCGTTGCCAACCAGTTTTAAGCAAGCACCACAGTATCTTGAGGGCATGTCAGAGAGGCATTTCTGCGTCCTCTCACTCCCTGACCTGATTCCAGCTGGCCTTTGTAGGTGAAAGGGGGGAGTGCTGGAGTGCTGTATGCTTGTGGATGGACTTTTCTATAGCTCTGGAAAAGCCAAGAGAAACGTCTTGTACAGTCAGAGCTGCACTAAACTCAACCAGACAACTGTAAAGGACATCAGTGACAAAAGAATGACTATACTCAAGCTTCTTATACTATGATCAAATCAAAATAGTTTCTCTCTCCCTTAATAATTGATTTGTTGTCCTGCCCTTACAACTGGCCTGCCAGACATATGTCCTCACATATGACTACATTATGCTTTGGGTAATATCTAGGAGGATAACATCCCTCTTGCTGGGAGCACTGTAGCCCTCCTGATCAATCTCTCCTCTCTTCTTCCCTAAGGGATCATGATAGCTTCAGGATATAGACCGCATGAATTTTCACAGAATCACAGAATGTTAGGGATTGGAAGGGACCTCAAAAGATTTTATCCCATTCTAATTCACGAGATAGCCTCTCCATTGTTTCTAACTGAAATGAGCAAGTTTTTCTTTCCTCAGGTAAAAAGTACCTTTTTATTAAGCTAGTCACCTTCTTCTGTAGAAGACTAGCAAAACAGTAACAATTCAACTCATCCAAAGAAAAATATAATTTCCTTTATTTATGTAACTCATTGGCCTATCTCACTGTTAAACGTCTCCGACCCTGGATATTATTCGTATATTCTACATTTTGTATCAAGTATGTTTGTTGATGCACAGACTGACATAGAACATACACAGCTGTAGCTGATCTTACCAAGACACAGTCCCTCTATAATGAACCATGCCAAACAGACTTATGTCAGCCACCCTCCTCCAACCAGATAACCTCCTCCAACCTGTAACTCTGCTCATCTTAAGGTGCTGCGTAGTTCCCCACATCTTGCATTATCACTTCTTCCTTTAATTTCACTATTATTGCAGGTCACTTCAGATACTTATTTTCTTCTTTCACACCACAACAAAGAACGTTAAATCATACACAGAAGGAGTTTTGGATAGCACTGGTTTTTTGCTCTGTAAAATCTACCACTAATTAGGTGACAGGTCACCATTTGGGCAATTGAACTGATACAAAGTGCCTGTGCCAGAAACACACACTTTGCTCAGGTATTACTTTGTCCCATCAGCACCTCAGCAGCAGTAGGGCTCTTAGGGTCATGCAACCCAGAACGTGACAACTAATGACAGACTGTTGCAGCACAGAAAGGGGTGGGTTCAGATGACACAGGAAAATGAGCCCACAAGACCTGAAAAGAGTCTAGCTATCGAATGACCTAGAAGGCACAAGCAGTGATAGTTTGGATTGTCGTGAACTGTGAACTTTCACGCTGGGACAGGTCTTTATCATTTTCTTTCAGTTTTCCAAACAAACGATATTATGGATTACGAGTTACCACAGAAGTAAAAGCAAAACCTTGCGTAGATGAAAGCTTTGACTTTTTTAATTTTACTTTTTGTTTGCCTGTGCAGCATTGACATGATTTTCACAGCATTATTTTCTGTCACAGGATAGATAATAAGAAGTCTTGTAACCATCGCTCAACTCTGCAGCACTGGTAGCACCACATTGTTGCTGCACACATTGCTCCTCGGAGCAACTCCAGCTACCAAGTCAGTACACCCGTGAAACCTCACTGAAAATGGAAGGGGTGAACTTTGGCAGCTATTTTCTCACAATAAGAAGAAAGAGGGACCCTAGGAGAGCATGTTGATAAATGGAGCGTTGGTCTGCCTTGTCATTCTGGTTCCCTCTTTATAACCTATATTTAATACACAAGGTACAAAACTGTTTGAAAGTGTCTTACAGAAGAAACAATAAATTGGGAAAGACCAGTGTACCCTCAAGGCCATGATCTGTCCAATAATGACTAGTTACAAGATGATCAGATGGAAGTGAAGGAATACTACTGCAGGCAGGCATGGCTAAATTTATCTTCTGTTAAAAACCCTCCTTCTTATCCACACAGTCAAGTGATTCTCCCATGATTAATTCTGCACTGCTTTTCCAGCATTTTTTGCTGGTCTACAACAGCTTAAACTTTGGTGCAGATCAGAATGCACTCCTTACTCTTAAACTAACTCACACATCATTTGCAGTCACCCTCTGCATTCACAATGGAAGCCACTATCTCAGACTGCTTACATTCTAAAGTCACTTTTTGAATTGTGTGTTGTTTCATGAATGCATTATTACCCACAGAACTGCTAGTTGACATATACTATTACACAGGCATTGTTGTCTGTTACAAATATGCTGCAAATTATCAACATTACTGACTTCTGGATAGAAAATGAAGAATTAATCTGATGAATGTAAAGTTTGGTTCATGTCATGATCCATCATGAGAGATCAAACAGAGGTATCCTATGAATCAGATTCATTTCAGTCAGCAACCACGATGCAAATTCTTTCGCTGAATAAATTTACTTCACCTGGGCTACAGTAGCTTTCTACAATTAGGTCTACATGTTCTGGTCATTGTTGACTGTCCTGTTTCTGATCAGTTCCCAACCAGATATGGCTGTGTAGTTACCAGTTAAAGCAGATGCTATACACTTCCTATTGACTACAGAAATGACTGTGCATTTCAGCAAATCAAACACAAGGCTACAGATATTAACCCTGCAAGCCTCCAGCAGAAATATTTTTTAATCTGAGGTGGGACAGGCTCATAAATAATTCATAGGGAGTTATGACTTTATATTATCTGAGTAATATATCTGGGAGGAAGGACTAGAATCAGTGGTGTGGGCTATTCCCCTCTGAGATCTGTAATAAATTTCTTACATTATAATCTGTTGTGAAAAATATTCTGGTTGTCATGCCCCATACACTGGAAGCATTCTAAGCGGCCTGCCACTGAGTCCCCATTGGATGATATTGCCCAAATTTCTCACCATTTCACACTTTCACTCTATAGCTGTGTGCCTGTTACTGCTCACTGCTATAAAAATTATTTTTAATGGAAAAGATCTGACAGAAACTTTATGCTTCCTTGACAAAATTTTTATTGGACTCAATACTGGAGTATTACTGACGTATCTTTGGACAGGCAGCTATGATCTGAGGAATTGCTTTGGGAGGAGAGTGAGGAGAAAGCTTTTATTACTATCCTTATATCTCTGAAATGAAATGCCCTCAGAGCAGAGGGAGGATCTTGGATGCTGCTATCAGAGAATGGTATGATCCCTTGGGGCTTATCACTACACTCACACTATCAGGAAGAAGAGAAGTCACATATTTTTTCTGCAAAAGTTTAACACACACCCAAGTCTCATGCCCCTTTATCACCATAATACATAAATGCCTCCCAGTCTTGTAGTCATCCTCAGCTGATGCCTGCAGTAGGAAGTGGGCAGAGACTAAAAAACTCCTGAATTCATGGACCCATTCCCTGCTTTCCCTCTTCTGAACATAGGATTTGGGCCCAGTGCACCTTCTTGCCATCAGAAACCTGGCGTACCAATGCAGGACTACATCCCGTGCTTTAACTATGCAAACTGAAGCCAAGTGTGGACCCAAGCAAAACAAACTGTCTTAATTACTGACAGCCATGGTTGCACCCTCATCTTTGTCCTCACTCTCCACAGCAGCATGCCCTTGCACATTCCTGTGTGCTGACAGAGCTGTTTCGGAGCAACAAATAAGACAAAAGACAGAAAGATAGAAAACCCACAAGCCATTTTTGCAGCAGTATAGTAGGATTGTGGCAGCCATTGGTTAACTTGGCTAAGCTGTTCTGAACGTAGGAGCTGCCCTGTACTCCTAGGAAAGTAGAGAAGCAATTAACAAGAGCTAAGCTGCCTGGCCAGGTCAGGTTAGACGCCTCCGAGTTCTTTCTGCAACAATCAGATTGTTCAAGGAGGAACTGCGTACAGCAGCACAGGACAATCAAAGATGGGTTCATCTGTTTCTCATTACCACCAGGCTTCAGGTACATGCCCAAGGGGCTTCCTCCCCTCTAAATCCCACTGCTCCAGGTATTTAGGCTCATTATTCTTGCTCAGTGTTGAGGAAAGAGCCATGACTGTCCAGCCTCTGAAGAAGGTTGTGTAGCACCCCCTCAAGAGGAGAAACCAGAACTGCTCTATTAACTGTGCTGTACCAATTCTACCATGTTACTAACCAGCAGCACCTCAAAGCAGGCAAGTTTTATTCAAGAGAAACCCAATAACAAACCTCAAGTAGCAAACCTCAGGGAGCTAAGTACATCAGTAATCAAAGTCTGACCTTCAGAAGTTCTGACTAGCTCCTGCTGACTTCTGAGAAGTAGGACATTTATTTGTTTCACTAGGAAAATTTGAATGTTGAAGTGTAACATTCAGATGCAGCCTAAAGATGTTAGGTCTGGATTTATGGAAGTATTAAGGGGCTTAAAAATGCAGATACAGACAGCAGCAAAATTCTGAAAAAAAAAAGCCTAAATACCTACTATTTTGAAAATCCTCTGAAAATCTAACTAGCTAGATATCCGTATCTTGAAGTGCTTAATGCTGAATTGACTCAAGTTCACAGTCCCCCAACACCCTCTTACAAATAGTTCTAAAAACCTGGCCTTAATGGCTTTTAAAAAAGACTTAGGAAGCTTGGCTCAGATTCTGAGAAAGATTTACATGCCTAGAAGACATGAAGATACTTTCCCCTGTCTTAAATCTGGCTCTTGGTATACACATTGTTGTCTCTCTGCTTTTTTATGATGGTGCTTTTCTGCAGGTAATATTGTGTGGTATGAAAATTCCAATGCTACTTTGCTGGCATCTGTAAGCTGAAAAAAAAAAAAAAATAAAAAAGATAAACACTTAGAAGAGGTTTTTGCTATAGCCAGATTGACAGTAATTGAAATTACGTGCTTAATCAAAAGTACTGCAAAAGGCAGCATACTGTATAGAGGCCTCTTACTGCTCCCTAAGTATATGTTGACCTAGTACAAATCAGCATCTATTGAAATAAAGGTTAATTAAAATTTATAAGCAGACTTTACAACTGTGAGCTGTTCCTCAAGGGGCTCCTCAGTTGTGTGAAAAGTACTGTTTACTTGGAGAAATATTTCAGAAACTTCAGCTAAGAAATAAAGAACATGTAGCTCCATGTCTTAATTCAGACTATGATCTTTTGGTCTAAAGACATCTAATGTACCTCCTAAAACTTGCAAAGACTCACACTTCTTGCATTCAACATGATTGACTCAGCTTTGCAAGATAAGGATAACACATGGTCATTTGATTCACTCTATATAGTTCAAATGGCAAGAGGACAGTCATTTATTTGAAAAATTACTTGACAAATCTTAACACAGTTTCCCAAAAAACCTATTACTGAAAGCATTATTTCCCTCTTACCTCATGAGCAATGGCACAAGCCCATTTACCTCGCTTGCTGTACTGTGGATTACATCAGTGTAACATTGTTGGCAGTTATTATAGGCACTTCTCTATCAGTTGTCAACCTTTCTCATTCAGTACCTACAGTAAACATGGGTATGTTACTGTATTACAGGAGACTAAAAAGGACACTGTCAAGTGCATGCTGCCCAGTGAAAGAGCTAGGCACCGAATATTTATGCTGTCTCTTCTTTCTCATAGTAGCACTAACAGCTATGACAACAATACACCATTGGCATTGTGTAGAACAAAGAACCGTTCACTGGAACAGCAATAGTAAAAACCAGAAGAGATTTAACAGCGTCTGATCATATCGGAAAGGCCTTTGCTCTGTGCAGGTCTTGTTACAGGTACTCATGGATGTCAAGCCTCTTTACTGTTGGTTAATGGTGTGAGACTTTAGAGATACAAGCATAGCAGTCACGCTGCAGCTGCTTGGACACCCATCACCAGGAGCCCAAAGTGATGAAAGCCCAAGGTGAAGATTTACTTTCCTGACAAGCTGTGTCACAACAGTTGCTTTGTGCTGCAAGCATTTCTAGGTCACTGGCAGGTCCATCTGGAAAACAGAAACTGTATTTCATCACAAACACTGAGGCTCCGACATCTGATTCTGTTCCACAAACAGGAGGTTATCAAGAACTTTCAAGGAAAAATTGTGAAGCAATATGCAAGCTGAACACACTTTTCTGAAACAGACAAAAGCAATTACCTGGGATATAAGAGATGAAGAAACATGCACAGGACTATAAATACAGATGAATGCAGTCCTGCTGAATGTCCACAGGCTATGGAACCAGTCACTTTCTCCCATAAATGTTTAAGTATATGTTGTGTCCATGAAGAAGAAATGCAGCAAGCAAAAGTCCAATAAAGTTCAGAAAACTTTCAAGTCCCTGTTCCTGCTAACTGAATGCTAAGGATACAAAATGTGATATTCATCTTCAAGGAGGGACAGAAAGAGGATTTGGGGGACTACAGACCTGTCAAACTGACCTCAGTGCCTCGGAAGGTTATGAAGCAGGTCATCTTGACTGTCATCATTCAACACATACAGGACAATCAGGCAATTAGGCCCAACCAGCATGGGTTCATGAAGGGCAGGTCCTGCTTGACTAACCTTATCTCCTTCTGTGACAAGGTGACTTGCTTAGAGTATGAGGGAAAGGCTGTGGATGTTATTTACCTGGGCTTTAGTAAAGCCTTCAACTCTTTTCCCCACACCATTCTCCTAGAGAAGCTGGTGGCTCATGGCTTAGACATGTCTACTCTTCACTGGGCTAAAAACTGGCTGGCCAGGCCCAGAGAGTTGTGGTGAATGGAGTTAAATCCAGCTGGAGGATGGTCACAAGTGGTGTTCAACAGAGCTCAGTGCTGGGGCTGGTCTTGCTTAATGTCTTTATCAATCATCTGGATGAGGGGATTGAGTGTACCCTCAGTAAGTTTGTAGATGACTTTTGAGAGTTTTTGAGAGTTTGCCACTCTTCATCATCTTTGTTAAGTTGTGGGGAATGGGAGAGGTGCCTGAGGACTGGAGGAAAGCAAATGTCACTCCAGTCTTCAAAAAGGGCAAGAAGGAAGACCTGGGTAACTATAGACCAGTCAGCCTCACCTCCATCCCTGGAAAGGTGATGGAACAACTTATCCTGGGGATTGTCTGTAGGCACATCAAGGATAAGAGGGCCATTAGGGGCAGTCAACATGGCTGCACCAAGGGGAAGTCATGCTTGACCAACCTGATAGCCTTTTATGAGGACACAGCCCAGTGGACAGATGATGATAAAACAGTGGATGTGGTCTATCTTGATTTCAGTAAAGCATTTGACACAGTCTCCCACAGCATCCTTGCAGCTAAACTGAGGAAGCGTGGTCTGGATGATAGTGAGGTGGATTGTGAACTGGCTGAATGAAAGAAGGCAGAGAGTTGTGGTCAATGGGACAGAGTCTAGTTGTAGGCCTGTATCTAGTGGAGTCCCTCAGGGGTCGGTACTGGGACCAGTACTATTCAATATATTCATCAATGATTTGGATGAGGGAATAGAGTGCTCTGTCAGCAAGTTTGCTGATGACACGAAACTGGGAGGAGTGACTGACACACCAGAAGGCTGTGCTGCCATTCAGAGAGACCCAGACAGGCTGGAGAGTTGGGTGGGGAGAAATTTAATGAAATATAACAAGGGCAAGTGTAGAGCCTTGCATCTGGGGAAGAACAACCCCATGTGCCAGTATAAGTTGGGGACTGACCTGTTGGAGAGCAGTGTAGGGGAAAGGGACCTGGGGGTCCTGGTGGCCAGCAGGATGACCATGAGCCAGCAATGTGCCCTTGTGGCCAAGAAGGCCAATGGCATCCTGGGGTGTATTAGGAGTGTGGTTAGTAGGTAGAGAGAGGTTCTCCTCCCACTCTACTCTGCCCTGGTGAGGCCACATCTGGACTATTGCGTCCAGCTCTGGGCCCCCCAGTTCAAGAAGGACACGGAACTGCTTGAGAGAGTCCAGTGCAGAGCCACAAAGATGATTAAGGGAGTGGAACATCTCCCTTATGAGGAAAGGCTGAGGGAGCTGGGTCTCTTTAGCTTGGAGAAGAGGAGACTGAGGGGTGACCTCATTAATGTTTATAAATATGTAAAGGGTGAGTGTCATGAGGATGGAGCCAGGCTCTTCTCAATGACATCCAATGATAGGACTGGGGGCAATGGGTACAAGCTAGAACATAGGTTCCACATAAATATGAGGAAGAACTTCTTCACAGTGACAGTGACAGAGCACTGGAACAGGCTGCCCAGAGAGGCTGTGGAGTCTCCTTCTCTGGAGACATTCCAAACCCACCTGGATGTGTTCCTATGTGACCTGATCTAAGTATTCCTGCTCTGGCAGGGGGATTGGACTAGATGATCTTTTGAGGTCCCTTCCAATCCCTAACGTTCTGCGATTCGATGATTCTGTGATGACACCAAGTTGGCTGGGAGTGTTGATCTGCTTAAGGGTGGAAAGGCTCTACAGAAGGATATGGACAGGCTGGTCAAATGGGCTGAGGCAAATTATGTGAGGTTCAACAAGTCCAAGTGTCAAGTCCTGCACTTCAGTCATAACAACCCCATGCAATAATACAGGCTGGAGGAAAACTGGCTGGAAAGCTGCATGGTGGAAAAGATCCTGAGGATGTTGGTCAACAGCCATCTGAATATGAGCCAGCAGTGTGCCCAAGGGACCAAGAAGGCCAACAACATCCTGTCTTACATCAGAAATTGTGTGACCAGCAGGACTAAGGAGGTGATTATACCCCTATACTCAGCACTGGTGAGGCTGTACCTCAAATACTGTGTTCAGTTTTGGGACCCTCACTACAAGAGGGACATTTTGTTGCTGGAGAGTGCTCAAAGAAGGGCAATGAAATAGGTGAAGGGTTTGGAGCACAAGTCTTATGAGGAGTGGGCTGAGAGAACTGGGGTTGTTTAGTCTGGAGAAAAGAAGGCTGAGAGAAGAACTTATCACTCTCTACAACTACCTGAAAGGAGGGTGTAAGCAAGGTGTCTCTTCTCCCAGGTAAGAAGTGACAGGAGAGGAAATGGCCTCAAGTTGCACCAGGGGAGGTTTAGATTGGATATTATGAAAAATTTCTTCACTGAAAGGGATATCAGGCATTGGAACAGGCTCCCCAAGGAAGCAGTTGAGACCCCATCATGTAGTTGTGGAGCTTAGGGACATGGTTTAGTAGTGGACTTGGCAGTGCTGGGTTAATGGTTGGACTTGATGATCTTAAAGGTCTTTTCCAACCAAAAACTATTCCATCACAGAACTGTCAGAGTTGGAAGGGACCTCCAGAGATCATCTAGTCCAACTCCCCTGCTTTAAAGCAGGATCCCCTAGAGCACATCACTCAGGACTGCATCCAGGTGAGTCTTGAAAATCTACAGAGAAGGAGACTCCACAACTTCTCTGGGCAGCCTGTTCCAAGGCTCTGTCATCCTCACCAAAAAGAAGTTTTTTCTCATAATTAAATGGAACTTCCTATGTTCCAGCTTGTGCCCATTACCCCTCGTCCTGTCACGGGGAACCACTGAAAAGAGTCTGGATCCATCCTCCCTCAACTCACCCTTTAGGTATTTGTAAACATTAATTAAATCACCCCTCAGCCTTCTCCTCTCCAGGCCAAAGAGTCCCAGCTCTCTCAGCCTTTCCTCATAGGGGAGATGCTCCAGTCCCCCAGTCATCCTTGTTGCCCTCTGCTGGACTCTCTCCAGTAGGTCCCTGTCTCTCTTCAACTGGGGAGCCCAGAACTGGATGCAGTATTCTAGTTGCAGCCTTACCAGGGCAGAGTAGAGGGGGAGAATGACCTCCCTCGACGACCTACTGGCCACACACTACCCTGTGCATCCCAGGGTGGCATTGGCCCTCTTGGCGACAAGAGCACATTGCCGGCTCATGGATAATTTACTGCCTACCAGGACTCCCAGATCCTTCTCTTCAGAACTGCTTTCCAGGAGGTCCCCCCCTAACCTATACTGGTACCTGGCATTCTTTTTCCCCAGGTGCAGCACCCTATACTTGCCCTTATTGAACCTCATGAGGTTCTTCTCTGCCTAGCTCAATGCTTCTCTGCTCCGTGATTCTAAGTAATTAGCTGTGCAGAGGGGTCTGTTTTCTCTTACTATCTCTATCCATAAATACCATCTTGAGTCTGAAGTAAACCTGGTTTTGAAAAAATTGTGACACAGAACCTCATCAGTCCCTTGGATTTCAGAGAGGATTTTCTCCTCTTCAACACCCACTGTAACCATTAAGAAATGTGACTGGATAGACTAAAAGGTGGTCAGAAAAAGAAACCAAGCCTAGCAAAAATCTCAGCAGCAATATAAAAAGCAAGAGAACAGCAATTCAAGGAAATTTATGTTTTCATTTATTATCTTAATACCTTTTCTACTCTGAGGGAGACTGAAAATAAATGACATGCTCAAGTCAAAGACTGGATCAGGTTTTTGTGTTGTGAATATAAAATCACACCTGCTTTAAAGTACTCTGGTAAAACGAAAGCTTTAGATGAATTTCTGTGTTTTCATTTTCACATGAAGATCCTGATTCAATAACAACAAGATGTACACACTGGAGATCAGATAAGACAGTTCTGGGCCAGTTTACTTTAAATCACTTGTCCCACTCCTCACCAATAATCCTACATCCAGGCTGAGAAGTAAATTAACCCCAGTAGAGAGTTTTGTACTGATAGGTTTTAAGCTACAGAGCACCAAGCTGCAGAACCCATGTCTTAATTCACAGATGGATCAAAAACTGCTTAAAAGCCTGGAAATAACTATACAGATTTAGACAAGCATTCTACCCATCTCTGACAACAGCCAGTACTGATGCTTAGAAATGCAGATGAGAGCATTGATTGTGTTTAAGAGATATATTTCTCTTAATAATAGCCATACACAGTTTAAAAATCTCCTCAGTGGGAGGTTACATGGGGACCATGATGTTTACTGGTCACAGATTAACAAACTTCTCTAATGTCAACTCCATAACATCCTGAAGCACCAAGTTGCACGCACTGTTTAACTACAGCTGGCTTAGAGAAAGCCTTCCTTTTTTTTTTGCTTTAGCCTGAAACCTGCTCACTTGGCAAGAAGCCACAAACTAAGGATTCCAATTCATTCTCTTCAAACTTCTCTTAATTTCAAAGTCTCCTGTAATCCCCCTTCTGTCATTTCTCTCCCCAGCTAGGAAGTCCTGGTCAAATTAGTTTCCTCTCAGGGAATTCAACACAGTACAGAGCCTTTCACCACTTGGTGAGCCAGGTTAATATACTAGTAAAGGTTATTTGCATCTGTTTCACAGGCTAAAGTCCACCTCACCAAAATACCAGTCCAGCTGCTGGAGAGCGAAAGGGTTGTCTGGTTGGTGAGGTGACCTCTGCAGACCTCTAACTACGGGCCATTTCCTTTGTGACTGAGGAAGCAGTTTGAGGCATCAGGGCATGGTGTGAAGGGGGAAAAGGTCTCACACTGACTTCCCACTGCTTTACAGCTTCTGCATTTTGTGGCCCACACCACAGAAAGTGTAGTGTCCTCTACTGATTGGCTGACCTGAGTCACGACTTTTCCTGCTTCAGAGTAACAGCCCTTGCCCTTTCATGGCTCACAAATGCCCTGAAATTCCTCAGTTTAAATCCTACTGTTGACCTAAGCGAGGTGAGTTACAAAAGGTGTCTAAAACGGACTGAGATGGCCCTCCAAGCCTTCTGCAAAAGCCATTTGCTGGGCAAGTTGACAGGTTTATAGACATAATGGTGACAAACGCAATGACAATTTCTGTGTGTGTAGCTGAGTCACTGACTGACCAACTTCATTTGCTGCTGCTGAACAACCACTTTCTAGAGCTGCTAAGTGTATTATGTGGTCTGAAGGTCTAGTGCATGTCATCATGCCACAAACTGCTGGGTCAGCATTGTACTGTGATATGAAAGGGAGCAGCACAGAAATAACAACCAACACAGGCTTACAATTCAGGCTGTAGTGCTCCCAGAAGAAATTAGGCCATACTGAGTTCTGGGCTGCTGTGACATGACAGCTACTGAGACCCCAAAGGACACAATCTGGGGGATCTGTGCCCTTCTGTCTCAAACTGCTATGTGGCAAAACCACAGGAAAGATTAACAATCCCTGAAGTCCCAACCATCAGCAAACAAGTACTACAGACTTCTCGGCTTATGTCGAATAACCCTGGCAACCATGCTTACAGGGGTGGACGTCCAAGAGACACTGTGTTCCTTCAACCTCTGCTATTCTCAGAAGTCTTGTCCCAGTACATATGAAGTCCCACAAAGCTTTTAACTTAAACTTTCCAAGCAACTTTTAAACACTTCTCTCCAACCTTCCTCCACCCTCCTGAAAAAAAGCTTCTTAGAAGTTTATTTTCTTAATACATATGCCTATTCTTTAAACATACAGTTTAACATACACACAAGGGATTTAAATAGAGCAGGGGAGTAAGTTGGGGAGGTGGGTTTGCAATAGGCTGGCAACATTCATACACCACCCGAGTTATACAGTTTTTACAGACTTGAAAATAAAGATCTGGTTACTCTACCCTGATGCACAGACACCTGTGGCCACTGTCAGAAGGCAGGAATACAGACTGTGGACGAAACAAAGAAGAAAACTTACCTATTCCCAGGGCTGGAGAGAAAACTACTATTCAGAACCACTTTGTTAATAAACCCAGAACACTCAGGAAGAGTCAATGGTCTTTTTATTCCTACTCAAAATGTGGGTTGTATTTCACAGGATGAGCAAGCAGAAAACAAAAGGTGACAGTATAAATCAGCTCTCACCTACCCGGTGAAGGTTGCTTTCCTAGATTTCCCTTTAAGAAGGCACCCACAGGGACCAGCTGAACTCACTGCCTCATTTTAACCCTAAGATGTTGTGACTTACTTAACAAAATAAAAAAGAAACTGAAAACTGTATGTCTAACTGTGTGCAGCAGATCTGTAGCAGAGCTGAGCACCCAGACCACTGCATACCAGTCCTCTCCTAGCAACAAACCACTGGCACACTCACTGGCTTTTCTTTCTTCTTCATGTTCTTGCAGAGAGCAAGCTGCAAAAATCCTCACACTGCTTCACATCCATCTGTACTTGGGTATCTTTGCAAGCGACACCTATTTGTGTACCCAACCACAATGCAATGAAGAAGGTATGTCTGAAGTTTTTTATATGATGAATCAAAGTCTACCCTTATACTCCTATCAGGTAACACTGATTGGAAAGCAAAACCAGTATTTTTATATACTTGATCTGTTTGTGCTTATAAAGTCTGCACAGACATACCTGTTAAATGACAAAGAGAAACGATTTTTTTCTTGCTTTCTGCCAGGTAAGCAAGACTTCCCCTTTCCTTAGTAAACAAGCTGTGTTACAATCATCATGGGACATGCATATACCAGTTTTATAGCTTTGGTGATTCACTTCCAAATCCTTTGTTATTACATTAACGTGTCACTCAAAGATACAATGGTTAATATTTTTGTTTGATATGGTTGCTTTGTCTAAATTAAGGAACAGCTTGTCGATTACATTTTCAAACTCTGCAAGTGAAACTTCACACTACTGCAACATCTCCAGCTTTTATGAAAATATGTATCCTTCATCCACTAGACACATAACTAGACATTTGGTAACAAAAATTCACTATCCAGTGATAACTGAGAAAACCATCCAAAATAAGACTAGATTTCTAACATAGTTAAATACCTGACATCACTTACATTAAAACTCACTGAAGTCATATGTACACGTGTAATTCTTGAAATTAGAGACTTTTCAGAAATATTCTAAATGAAGTTTCTTTATGGGAGTGAGGTAAGTCACTGTCAAGTTTAGTTGGAGGTGGGAGCCTGAACTGCCAATCCACTAGTTAGAAACTGAAACATAGCCCTGAGCCTGGGCAGATCCTACCCTGTGCTGTCCAGTAAAAAGGCCCATGGCCCTGTCTTTTCACAAGACCCTGTGCAATAGATCTATCCCCTGGAAGGTGGCAGAAAAAATTCCACGCCCATCCTCAAGCTCTGACCTTATAGTGAACATCCCTTACCCCTACCAAGCCCTCCATCACCAGACCCAGGCTAGGAATAAGATTTTAATGACATCTGAGCCCCCCTGTATGACAAACTGCCTTTCAAAATTACATGACAAACGTCATTGTCAGTGCTGTGGATTACATTCCTTAAATTACATGACAAAACTAGACAGCACAGAAGGGAGATGGACATATCTGTCAGTATGTGTGTGTACATTTGATTCAATCCTACTGCTTTTTAAAATTTCTTGTTCTTATGGGAAGGAGAAGAACCCAAGACTGTAAATATATTCTTGTCTTGTATGACTATTTGTAGGGAAAAAAACCCAAAAGAGTGATCAAATTGATTCCATATTTGGGTGGCTAGATAATGTACATTTTAAAAAGCCTTTATTCTAAATCCTTTAGTTACATGGATAATATATATTGTTTAGACTGTAATTAGACTAGAATTGCACCTCCTATTCCCCTGACTATTCACTCAAAACCCAGCATTTACTGTGGTCACATTCGCGTTCTTTTTCTTCTCCCTCTCTACAGATACTTCTGGCAAGTGAATTTTCTGGCATGGATATTATGGAAGCAGCAAATTTTCATTTAACATCGGAGAACACAGAAAGAAAGTGTATTTTAAAACTCATAAACACAACTCTGCATAGCAGAAACTTGCTTTAAAGGATTACTCTCATTATACTTTGGACTCGGTAAAGTGCTGAGGAACATACTTACCTTTAAGCATTTTCTGTTGTCCCTTTGAAATCTCTTTTAATATTTTCCTGCACTGGAACCTCCATCTGGGGAGAGAAACAATACCTTGTTATAAGTGATGTCTCTAATAAAAATGAATCAGCACAGCTTGCATTTTGATTGCCAATTACCTGCAATCAACGGCCCAGAAAAACATACTGATCAAGAAAATAGTCTTAGAAATATTCATTAAAAAATTTGTGAGCAACTTCAAGTATATAAAGAAAATAATACCTATGAGCAAGTTCAATTGAATATAGGAAAGAAAACAGAACTGTTGCCACATAAACCATGAGGTGAAACTTCAGGTACTTTATTAATTTCTTTTCTATCAATGATTTACTTAGCTCTTACTATAAGGCTACAAAAATTCAGTTTGTTGTTTGAATCACTAACAGCGCAATTAATACCACTGGTTAGTTTTGGAATATGTTACAATAAAATGTCTTATTTGAATGCATCTATATACACCATCAAAAAACTTCATTAAGTCTCAGTTACAACTGCTACTCAGAATTGAAGTTGTACAGAATGTATCATAAATACTGAAGGAAAAAATTAAGCCTATAAAAAGTATGGCAAGTAATAGGAAAGGGAAGCAAGTTAAATATTCAAATTCATTTCCATTTCATGTACACTTCTGAATAACTATGAGAGTGGAAAGTACCAAAAATACTAAAATGGCCATTAAAAAAAAAAAAAAACCAACTCTGACCTTAAAACGTGGCCCTCAATCAAGCTAAAAGAATACACTTACTCAGCAACTTTGTAATGAGAGGATATTTAAAAGGTTCAAAGACAGAAACATTCAAGTTCCAGTGAAAGTTGAGAGGCTTTGCAAATCTAATTCTCATTTGGAATCCAAAATCTTCCCCTGATTCTTGAGAAGCTGGATAAAATATTAAATACGGATTAAAAGTGAAATTGCCTAGATGTTCCAGAGATCTGTTTTTTGAAAAGCATTTTTGAAGGAATTAGAAGTTTTAAAGGGAAATTTCCTGTTTTAATAGAATTGTTTCAAGCATTTTCTAAAGGATAAGCAAGCGGAAAATGTTTTCACTTGAGCAAACAGAGCATTTTGATTGGCCTTGTAAAGTCTGAAAATAAAAAAGAGCCTTTTTTAATGGAAAGTAAGTACTGCTGTGGTCAGGGATACTGGATCACCTATTAAAAACACTACCTAAATAAACAGCCAATAGCAGTAAGCTTAATTTAGTAGCATCTCCAATCTGAAAGTCATCCCACCAGCTAGGCTCTTGCTTGTGTTCCCTGTCTTCTGGAAAATCTGTTAATTGAGCAACACTTACGAAATCACCAACATCCAACTGCAAAATTTTAGCTGACCTTAAAAACTCATCTGCTTTCTCTCAAAGTTATTGATAGAGTCCAACCTACTACATAACACACCATCAACAGGCAGAGAGGAATACTTCAGTAAAGGTAGTATTATGCAAGCTGCATCACTGTTTCAGAAAGTATATAGCCAATGGATACATACAAGGGGATATTGTTCAGATGTCTCATGCACAGTCACAAAGGAAAGAAAACACAGGAGTAGATGCAAGCATGAATAGAAAGAGCAACAGAAAGGTTTTATTGCTGACTCTGAATCTTGCCATAATCTGCTTGATGTAGCAGGTCATGGCACATTACAATTTCTCATCATTCTGAAACTACGGCCAAATTCAAGGAACATTTTACTGCAAAAGACAAAGACTTGCACTGCTGCTCCTACTGACTTTCCTGCTGTTGTCTTACAGTTTGGCACCATTTATCCTTCTATTATTTCCTTCCTAAGAGCAAAATATCATTTGTATTAAGTAGGTGACAAAAGCTTTAACTTCTTTTAAGAAGAAAAATGAAATTAGGAAAAAGGGGAATTGGATGATGGCTGTATTATTCATAGGAACACATACCTAATTTATATAGTGCTGCTAGTATGCCATTTATAATTGCTATAACTCCAATTAAACCCATTTAAGTAATGAAAAGGACTACTTTACTGTGTCTGAATATTAATGTCATAGTCTGTTTTACAAATCAGAACATAAAAATATATTCCTAACTCACACAGCCATTTTACAAAAATTACTAGCAAAAACTTCCAAGGTGCAAAGATTCTTCCAAACAACATTATTCTTAGATCATATGACCAGATTTCTAAGTGCTGGATAGCAACTTGGGACAAAAATATAACAGAGAGCTTAAATCTGCATGAAGGTACTTACATGTCTGTCTGGAGGAGACTGAATTTGTAGCTATCTTAAATAGCCCCCCAAGACCTAGAATTATCTGTAAAAATCAAGCCCTGTAAGTAATTCTAAATTGGAAATCCATAAAATCAGGTAACACCTTTGAAAAACTTTGGCATTTGAAACCATTTTGAAAATACAGAATAATTAATAAATAAAAGCTTATTTCAAGTTCTACACAGTTTTTCATAAAATGTGGTTAGACAATCTCAGTTGAAGAGAAGAAATACTATTCACATTAGGAATCAGTTTTCGAGAAAGGGTAACCTGTGCATTTTTGAAACTCAGTGTAAGGAGAGTGGAAATTCATTAAGTGATATATTAAAATAACTGCAGAAGGAATGATAAGTAACTCTGCAAGTAACTCTTCACGTAGCTAATGACCCCAACTGTTGTACATAACATTCAACTCAAGTAGGAATTCAGCAGCTGCTGAATACTTTACTACTATACTTTACACTAGTATTCACACACTTAAAGCATTTACACCTCTTTTCCCAATCCATTAGTCCTTTGAAAGTCATATGCAAGAAATTATCTTTTACTTTTTCAGTTTCTTATCCTTAATGCTACCTTTAGGATGTCATTTCTTCTTCCTAGCTAGCAATAAATAAAAGAAAGCTATTGAGTACAGTTATGATGACATTTTAGAAAGCTTGAAACTTACTCTACTGAATATATCACAAGAGTAAAATGTGACATGCAGCAAGTAAGAGGAGAAAGAAGCTAAAGATAAGATTGATGCAGTGGGAGTTAGTTGTGCAAAGAGGTGTCGTCACCTGTATCTCTTGTGTAACACAGAAGCTGTTAATTTGATTCTGCTTGGACAGTCCTAAGTCCTACCAGGAGCTTCACAGGAAAGCAAGGTGATTTGAGGGCCAAGGTTGACACACTGCTTGCCCTTATGTTCCTTAGGGAAATGAAGTCACCCAGACTGGAGAGAAGCATAAGCATATGTGTTTTCTCATTGCTTAAGGCTTAACTCTTTGATGTTCCTGGATTGGTACTTTGGCTTGGTGTTAAAAAGAGTCATTTTCAGTTATAGAAATACTTTCGGTCATGAATGGAAATAAAGAAGCAAAGACACGCAATTTTCTTTGAATTTTGGTGCCTCAGAAGATGCTCATTATGCTTCACACTCTGCTATCCAAAAGAAACAGACAAAGGATGGGAAGAAACTTGCTCCAACATACCAGACCATAAAGAAAGACTCTGTACAGGTCCAGCTCTAGATATGAGGAAGCTGGGGAGCAAAGAGAGCAAAAATGAATATATGCCATATTTTTCTAGATCTTCTAGTACATACAAGGGCTCAAGTTGTCAGGTCAGCTTTGGATCTTACGCGCTGACCTCAAAAGTGTGTGTCCTTGCACAAGGCACAGATACCTACCTAGCGTTCTATGATTAAAATCTCTTTCCTGTACCTCGAACCTCCCGTCATAAATCATTAAGCTTAATTTTATCTTGTTCTCTTCAATTACCACTTGCATATGGATGCAATTCTCTTATTACTTAGGTAGGCAATTATGAAAAAGGAGCTTTTCAAAAACAGAGCCAGCATTCTCAGGCATGAATTCCACTGGCCAGGTCTTAAAGACTCCAGCTTATTTTTCTTGGAGCAAAGGCAACCTCCAAAATATTGCAGTTCAGCTGTGCCTGGAGGGAGGTTGTTCAAGCTCTCCTTTCAAACACCCAGGTTGGGAGGCTGGGCTTCCGATAGCAGCAACATCATGGAGGGTCCTCCAAAGAAAGATATACAGCAAAAAAATCCAGCTCCTGCTTCACCATGTTCCTTGAAGGAGCCTAGCCAGCTCTACTGCCCACACAGAACAGCCCAGTAGCTCAGGAAACATGGTAGCCAAAAATAGGCCGTGGGCTTTGTATTGAGTTTGCCAGGATCAAGACTGAAGCATCTCAGGCTTGGTTTTTTTTGGAATATATCTTGACTTTTTTTTTTCCAGAGCGGTTAGGCAGAAGAGCAATTTTTATGAAAATCGGAGGACAGCAGAACCAGGAAGGAAGAGCATGGGATGACAAATACAGGTACAACCCATGAAGAATTTCATCTTAGAACAATGAGGTCACATGCCCAAATCTCCCAATTTCCAAGGGTGAAGCTGGGACAGGGCAGGTAAGAAGGGTAATTACAGCCAATACAGGAACACAAGACAGAAAGTGGCCTCTATTTATTTGAGGAAATACCTGGTAGTTTAATGCTGGTCCCACAAGCATGGTTCAAGAATCTAAACCCCCCTCCTTGTCCATCTAGGACATTTAAGCCTCTGGTGCTCCTTCTATTAGGCTCCGGGCTTGCCAGTGGCATAGCAATGACTGTGACTGTCCCCATCACCTGCTCTGGGCTAATTCAGGTACTGTTAGCAATGGTGCCACAGCAGGACAGACCAGAATACAAACTGACTAATGTATCATCACAGTCAAGAGGTCACTGTTGTTGCAGCTGCCAGAGTGACTAGACTTAAAACAACAGCGTCATGACCATACGGCTATCAGATGCCTTACTTAATATACCTAGGCATCAACAATTGCAGTGGGTGTCTTAAAGAATGAATTACCAAGATTCTGCTCATATTGCAAAACCTCCAAGCATTCCCAGACATTCCTCAGATATTGCTACCCAAGATAAGTGAAAAGTAGGGATGGCTAAAAAGTAGAGGGGGGAAAAAAAACCACCTTAACAAGAAACAGTTATATATTAAATACCCATTAAAACTCACATTTTAGAAGTACAGGAATGAACAGTTAAGGTCACTCAAGCTGTTAAGAAATTTGATTGTCTCACATTTGTGCAAAGAAAACTAAGCAACACTTCTTTGTAGAGTATTAAAGAGAGGTCAAGAATCATATATACACATTCATCACAAGATGAATGGATTACAAATAGACTTTTAAGATGGCAATAAAATCATTCATTACACTTTTTAAATGAAAAGCTGGAGTGAAAGATGCAGCCAGTGTAATAATTGCTATGAATAACCACAGCTGGCAAGCAGCTGGATTTCAAATGTGCTTTCTGTCCCAAATGCCAAAAGCACTAATTCATTGCTGTGACTCTGCCTATGTGAATTATAACTTCTGCAAACACTGTCTATTAGCATGATATACACAGCCCCTGCATTTTCTGTGCAGACCACACTGTATTAATTTGTGGAATGGCAAACCAGGGGATGAGTATGACCTACATCAGAGACATCTCTATAAGCACAGCATTGACAAAAGTTTGTATACAAGACAAGTCCTTTTCTGAAATCACCCTGCTGGAAACAGAAATTTCTGAAAGAGGAGGTGACCTCTAGTAAAATTAAAACCCTGCATCCACACTTTGGGAAAAATACCTTATACGGGAAGAGTATGATTCCTCAGAAATATATACAGCAGTCATGCACACAAGTCCAGATTCTCACCCAACCTAAGAGAACACAATTAACTCAAACCAGCAAAGCTATAATGATTTACACTGAGGCTTTCTCCCCTTGCATTAACCATCTTTCTACAGTTACCACTATAAGTGTTTATTAATGTCTATAAAAGTGAGTAGTACTCAAAATGTATCACATTCCTGTCTTAATTGCACAAAATAAGCTGTGGGTGTCTGCTGACAAAAGTCAAGGTTACAACAGCGGTTACAATATCCCCAAGAGCTAAGTTCCACTGAGTCTTCTGGATAAGCAACAGAACAGATTGCTTTGGGCAACTCCAGACCTACGGGGTCTTCAGGATCATCTGTCATAAATAACATCACAATAACATTGCTGTAGCTGCAATGGTCTAAGAATACAAGAACATGATAAAGTTTGCAATTACAGATCTCAAGATATATGTCTGTACTTTCCAAAAAATCTCCTCTATTCTTTTTCAGTTATGAAGGATAATAGATTTAGCTGGCTCTGTACTGCATCAGTGCAAAGACTAGAGGAATACTTGCAGTTCCTTCCAGTCCCAGTTTCTAAAAATCTTTGATGTTGAGATCACAACACAAAATACAGTCTTAATATTCAGGATGTGAATGGATTAATAAAAAGTATGATTCAGAGGTTCTGAGGAAAAAAGAGCACAGATCAAAGAATTACATCCTCCTACCACACAAAGTCCCTATAGGCTAATGCAGGAAAGTTACTGTGGCTGCTGAGACGATAACTGAAAGGCAGGGCAGACATAGGTTATGCCTGTATTACATCGAATATAGCAGGGCCTGGGCATTTATGTTCCACTGCAAACACCAGTGAGAACAGCTGTCTTAAGAGCTCTATTTAAATATAGAGCATGTGGACACATGCATAGTGTGGTAGCCTAGTATGTTCAGGAAGGATACCAAATACAAAGCTATCTTTGGGGAAAAAAAAAAAAGTCCCCAAACCAAAGAGGAATAAAGTGGGTAGTCAAGCAACAAATTTATAACTGGCATCTTCTGAAATTATAGTCCACACTTGGCCGAGACACTGGCAAAATACTTTTGATTACTACAAGCTGCCCTAAAAACATTCTTTTGGGGCTTGTCAGTGAAACCTGCTAACTGGTGTAATAGGACACTTTGTTAAAACAATGTTCATTTATCACAATTAAACTCAGTTGGTAACCTTTGACTCAAACCTACTGAGTGAAATTACTGTGAGTTCAATAAAGAATACTATTCCTACAGGTACTGAACACATACAGAAGCACATAGCATACTCTGCATATCAGGAACAGAAGAGCTGTGTATGGTTGTCTGTTACTGCCTGTGGTACTTACACATCCATTAGCATAATACTGAGGCACCCTGTGGTCTTTAGCCTGTTTCTTGCACAACTCCTGACGCTCATATCCCCATTCTACCACTGAAAGAATTAACGCAGAGGCAGGCTGACTTTCTCACATTCACATGAGAACACTGGAGTTAAATCTGCATCTCCAAACTGCAGACAAACCTGCTAGTGCTGGATAGCTTCCTTCCTCAGTAGCACAAGCGTCTGCATAAAATTTTGCCACTAGGCTGGTGTGGTGATGGGAATTGCTTCAGTATTTACATAAACTTCTGGCTACCGGTTTCCCCAATCCATTCTTCTGGAAAAAGAAATGGTTTAACATCTGTTCTGCAATAGAGATAAAAGCTCACAAACAATCAAAAAGTAGATGCTTAGGTGAGCACAAGAACTACTCTGGACTACTTAGAGAAGCAAGAAACACTTTCCCTAGGACACAAGACCTAAGGACTGAGCATTAAAAGTAAAACAGAGAACACAGGTCTATTTTTAATTTGTCCAGTATTACAGAGCTAAGGGGTTCCCAGGCAGCGTGATCCATTGGAGGCCAGTTGGTCCAAGTCCAAAGGAGTCTTGCACTAACACCACACTGTTGTAGTCACTTCTGGATACATTGCTTTCCCCCTCAAGGTTAACTTGGACACAGCTCTCTTCCCTAGCCACATTCCCCAGAATGCACTCTCAGGCTCACAGGGTCTGTGACTCAGACTCCCCTCGTCAGAGGTGCATATATTATCCCCACAAAATCCTCCCATTGTTTCTTTTAAAATCCTGTAAGCTCTTTGCATTTATGTAGAGGCAAGAGTTCCATGGGAATCTGGCTAAGATGGTCTATATGATAGATGAGAATCATGGCAGGGGAAGGGAGTGCTATTTTTATGCAACTGTATTTGTAGCCTCTCAGCTGCAAATAAAACCTTGAAAAAGTTACCATAAAAGCTATTTCACTAACCTTAAAAGAACTCTAGAGTATATTACTACTCTTAGCTGATTTTTTTAATTATTTGGAGTTTCAGACCTGACTCACTCCAGTTTTTCAGTTCCTGCAGTTTCTAACATGGTCTAAGATGTATATACCAGGCAAAGACAGACAGCCTTTATTCCTAATATTTCTTGTTAGCTCTGCTTGTCCAGGTTTATACCTTGTGGTATATGGTAATAACAACAGACGAACCAATTCAAAGCTGAAAATACATCAAAAGCCAAATACAGCCACAGGATAGACAGAAATCAAGATAGTTCAATGACGTGTATCTCTCCTGACAGAACTGTCTTCAGCCTTAGCTTGTTTTGGAGATCTTGCCAAGACCTAAACATGAAACACAGTCTGCGATTCTGTAAAACAGTTAGAAGAAAGGATCTAACCTGTGTTTCACAGTAACATTCTTTCCTTTTAATCACTAAGTACTTTGTAATCTACATAATTCTTAAAGTATTTATTTTTTGTGTTTGCCCAGAAAGCTTACTTTGCAAGTGAAAAAAAACTGCTTGGGACTTAAATGACACAAATTGAAGTATTTTCTCTTCAAGAATTTGGCATCAAAACTGTTCCCCCACCTCACACATTAAATGTCAGCAAACAGAGAACTAGAAGGAAAACACATGCATATTTATAACCCTTTTATATCATTTTCACAACTGAATTTTTTAGGGGCTAGGAAATCAAGTAGCCAAATGAATCAATGTTATTACACAGACCTTTGAACAACAGACAGCTTAAACTGATCCTTTACACTCAGATGCCTTTCTGTTCTCCTGCTGAAGAAAACTCAAGACTGTTCTGGTGTTAGAAAAGACAGACCGTGATCTTCTGATGCAAATTAAGCTGACAGTGCACATGCATGCAGCAAGGTGGGAAGTACAGGTAAGCAGCTGAGACAACTGTCTAGTTGGTTGGTTGGTTGGGTTTGGGCTTTGCTTTAAAGAGAGCACAAATGAGAGTAGCTGGCAGGACAATTTTAGCCTCAGAACCTTGTCACAGCAGTTGCCCAAGTTCAGGGCACATGAGTTTTTCTGTGATTGTTCTTTGCTTGTTTGTTTCTTTAATGAAAACAAGCTCTTTGGAACAGCTAATGGAAATCAGCACTGTGGTAAGTTGTCTACATTTAGCCGGTACGCAGGGCTAGACTGTAGCTGTTGTTCTACCACCTGATGACCCCTTCCTAGCTCAGAAGGGGGAAAAAGGGAGAAGTCCCATGTGTTGAAGTAGAAACAGATTTAATTAAATAACAAAACTAATAGAATCACCAACATAAAGTATACAAGGTTCTACTCAGCCTGGTCCTTAGGATCAGCAGAAGGCCAAGATGGAAGAGCCACAGAAAGAGGAACTCCCCACTCCCAGTAAACTCCTTCCTTTTATAATGAGCTTAATGTCAGTGGTATGTGATACACCTGCAAGTTCGCTTGGGTCAGCTGCTCCGACTGAAACTCCCAGCTGGCTTGGGGCTACCCATGACATGCCTGCCATGACTGGCCTATGGTTCTGTTCTTGTCAAACCAGAACACAAGTTCACAGTGGAAAGTGCAGGTGCATAAAGCAAACAGTCTGGGAGGGAGATCAGCAAGTAATATAGAGAAAGGCATTTTCTCAGTTATGAGAAGAAATACAATGTTACATTCAGAGTATTGGTAGCACAGGTATTGTGTCAGTTAATGAGATGGTGTGTGGTGCAGTTTTCGCTGGGCTGGAAATTTTAATTCCCTGATTTGCCGTTGATTCACTACCCACTAACATTACCCTGCACGCAGAGCCTGAGCTTGACAAAACACTGTTGATATCGCTGGTTCATTTGGGCAAGCCACGTACAAGGAGACTCTGGCTGGCTAGAGACTGAACTTGGTCTTTCTATGAACCCTCATCCAATTTGTTCTTTTTAAGAGAACAAAAATATCCTAAAAAAGAAAACCCTATAGATGAAATTCTGCCCTGGGAAATGATGAGCCATAAGTGAGAAATATTAGATATATTACTTCATTCAGTACCGGAGGGTGCTAAAGTATATGACTTGGGAAGGAACATGTACAGAACACAAGGAGAAACACATGACTGTTCAGGACAACATTTGAGCACAAATTTAAGGGTACTTCACTGCATAGATTGTAGAGGCTTTCTTTACCTAGAGACCCCAAATAACAGATTCTTCTATGCTAGGAGGAAGGGGAAACAGTAGTACACAGCCAAGCATTCCACACCTAAACCAGCAAATTTAAGAAGTTAGACTCCCTGAGTTTCCTACATAATCAGTGAAGAAAGATTTCTGCAGAAAGCAATACAGAGCATGTTTCCCAAAGCTCCCTTTACAGTCAATGGAGAAAAATTAACCTAATTTGTGCACAGGAAAACTAAACTACTTGCATTAGATTGGGAGGTATGAATCTCCTTCTGCAGCACAACACACAAGCAAGCGTTTCAGCACACACATCTGGGAAGGTGATAAATGCACCCAAATATTTCCAGAAAGTAGTATGGAAAATGATCCAAATTAGATATAGAAAACCAAAGAGGAACCAGGACTTCCAGTGTTTGCCTGCCTTTTCACTTGGTAATATCCCCTCTCTACCTTTTTAGTCATGATAGAGAAGGCAGAAGCATAGTTTCATGCATCTCCAGCTGAAGCACGTAATTCTCTTCTCTGTATCAGCATCCAGCTTTAATGGCTTGTGTACAATAAACAAATGTCACTTCTCATTCATAGAATGGGTTGGGTTGGAAGGGACCTCAAAGATCACCTAGTTCCAACCCCCCTGCCATGGGCAGGGACACCTCCCACTAGACCAGGTTGATCAATGCCCTATCCAACCTGGCCTTGAACGCTGCCAGGGATGAGGCAGCCACAACTTTTCTGGGCAACCTGTGCCAGTGTCTCACCACCCTCACAACAAAGAATTTCTTCTTAATACCTAGTCTAAATTTCCCCTCTTCCAGTTTAAAGCCATTACCCCTCGTCCTATCACTACATACCCTTGTAAAAAGTCCCTCTCCAGCTTTCTTGCAGGCCCCTTCAGGTACTGGAAAGTGCTATAAGGTTTCCCCGGAGCCTTCTCTTCTCCAGGCTGAACAACCCCAACTTCCTATGTCTTCATAGGAGAGGTGCTCCAGCCCTCTGATCATCTTTGTGGCCCTCCTCTGGACTCACTCCAACAGCTCAATGTCCTTCTTATGTTGGGGGTCCCAGAACCGGACACTCCAGGTGGGGTCTAACGAGAGCAGAGTAGAGGGGGAGAATCACCTCTTCCAGCCTGCTGGCCACACTTCTTTTGATGCAGCCCAGGATACGATTAGCTTTCTGGGCTGCAAGCACACATTGACAGCTCATGTTGAGTTTTTCACCAACCAACACCCCCAAGTCCCTCTCCTCAGAGCTGCTCTCAATCCATTCTCTGCCCAGCCTGTATTTGTGCTTCGGATCGCCCCGTCCCAAGATTGCAGGACCTTGTACTTGGCCTTGTTGAACTTCATGAGGTTGGCATGTGCCCAGCCCCCTCCAGCCTGTCAAGGTTCCTCTGGATGGCATCCCTTCTCTCCAGCACGTCAACTACACCACACAGCTTGGTGTCATCTGCAAACTTGCACTCAATCCCACTATCCTTTGTCACTGACAAAGATGTTAAACAGCACTGGTCCTCGTACTGATCCCTGAGGAATGCCGCTTGTCACCAGTCTCCATTTGGACATTGAGCATCGACCGCAACTCTCTGAGTACAACCATCCAGCCAATTCCTTTTCCACTGAATGGTTCATCGATCAATTCCACATTTTTCCAATTTAGTGACCAGGCTGTCATGCAAGGCAGTGCTGAACGCTTTATACAAGTCCGGGTAGATGATGTTGGTTGCTCTTTCCTTATCCACTGATGCTGTGACTCCATCATAAAAGGGCACCAAATTTGTCATAGAAACATTCCTAGGAGCCATTCAAGAAAAGGTACATTATCTGTGCTTAGGGGTTGGAGTGAAATCATCAGGAAAACAATTGTACTTCCCAAATATGTATCATTCATTACCTCTCATTTTCTGTCCCCTCTCTATCCCAACTTCCCCATTGCTCTGTTTGCACCTGTCACAGATGACCAGATCTCTTTGTCTTACACAAATCTCTACAGGCTTCCTTGCACCAGCCTTCATTCCTTGAGTGGGAGCAAGACACAGAACACAAGTAATTTTTTGCAGCTGTACTTTTCTACCCTCAGAGATGTCTCTCAAGGTTCAAATCCAACTACGCCTGAGAAGTTCCACTGTAAAAGTATAGTCAGTAACAGTACAGAATTTAACTTTACAAGATACAAACCAATCCAGGTCCTACTGAATAATGTGTGTGCTTAACACAAAGTAAGCAGCCACTTCATTACAGAGCACTGGGATCATACGTGCCCAAGAATTTTTGCTGAGTCCTAGTCAGGGTTGTACTTCTAGGAGCAAGTACACAGTAACTCCAAGAAAGTTAAACAGGGTTGAATTATCTGCATGTCCTTTAAGATTTATGAGGATTACCTCTAACACAAGGTACTAAGATAAAGATACTGATGACTGCAGAGAGAACATTTGTCTTCTCTATTGCAAACCCGTTCATTCTGAATGAGAATCAAAGATGAATATAGTTGAGCCCAACTTTCAATAAGCAACCTATAAGACAACTGCCCAATACTTTTAGCATATTTAGCCTTCCTTAATCCTGCAGATTTGGAAAGACAAACCATGCTCAACTACATTCACATCCCATCAGAATCAAGATTCAATCACCTTCAACACATACTCAGTTGCTCCACTCCGCTCTATCAGTTACATTTCACCAACTCACGCTTTCAGCTATCTTTAGGCAGAGACTTTAATCCCAACTATGGGCACAGAGGTACCTAAACGGCACTGTCAGCTCCTCATTTTAAAGGGAATTAATAAACCAAATCAGAACAGAAATGGTTTCCAAACTCAAAAGGCAGCCCGTAATTTGTTGGGACATTGCTCGTACAGGCTCATAAGTAAATTAAAAATAAGTCTGTTTCGAAGGAGACAGGTTAAATTTGAACCTATAGTCCTGATAGGACTCCCAGAAAGACTGGCGGGGTCACTCTGAGGAGCACTATGTAAGATGCAGAGCAGATCAGAAGATCAAGTTCCTTACCACATCAGTCAACTGTATCATAGGATCCAAACAGAGCACGCAACAAAATCCCCCAAGTCTGCAAGCAAAATGAGTGGAAATGAAACTTAGGAGGCAAAAATCCAAAAGGCCAACTTAAACCTATACTCAGTTCCAGCCAGTTTAACAGAAAGGGGATGGAAATTACATAGAAATTTTAGGCAGATCTTTGATTTAACAAACAAATAGATGAAGGGAAATACTGGCCTGGAAAACAAGCATTGCACTGAGGAGATCTCACCTATTATGAGAACTTCATTCATGGCAGATGTGTGACCTCTCTCCCCTCCAATTCCCTGCCTGTTTTGTCTTCTTCAGTTGATTTGCTCTCTGGGGCTGATGTTTTTCCTAAATAAACAAAGCAATTGGCACTAGGGAGCCCTGTTTCACTGCAGACCCTACCATAATAAACTGATTATATTCATATTAATGAGAAACTGTCTGTTTTATCTGCCTGTAAGTGGTGCACTATGGGCCATAGTCCATTTCTTCTATTACCCCCACTGAATTAACAAAGCAGATATACTCAGCTTCCAAGGTAAGAACTTCAAAGGTGAGAAAGTAAAAATATGATTTTGTTAACATAATCAGGAAACTGCACTGGAAACAAGGGAAACAAATTATGCAAATCAGTAGCTATTTATGCTGCATTATTAAATGAGACATTGCAGATTGCAGAGGTTTCTGGAATCAGGTGGGTTGTTACTCGACTGAATACAAGCAGAGCAAAGTCCCAGCAGCTTATGCAGAAGCAACAGTGCTTTAGAAACCAAAAGCTAATTTCAGAATCAAAGGAGAAGAAAATCATTCCTGCAGCTGGTTTACCTTTTTTTTTTCCCCCGCTTTAAAAAAATAATTAAACAAAAATTGATTATGACTGACAAAATAAATTTAGAGAAACAAAAACCAGGATCACTCTGAACTGCCTGCATGTTACTGATGAGTAGGGGTATTTCAACAGATGAGATCCCTGACTAAAGCAGAGGATTGCTGAAGAACATTACCTGAAAAACTCGATTACAATTCTACATCATAAATAAAAGTGAGACTATTTCCTGCAAATAAATTTACTGTGAAGAATTGTTGCTTTATTTAAAAGAAAATCTTGTCTCCTTCTCAGGAGTTAAAAATCTGTTTGCAATAGCCAGGTATTCATTTCAGTTTCCCAATTTAAACAAGAAATCAACATTTGCCTTATTTTTTGCTAACCACTTAACTGAGTTAGTGTGGTAGCCTAACCGTACCTCAATTTCTAAAGATGCCAGGATAAGTTCAACAGTCCTAATCTGTCTGTGATTCAGTACTACAGTTGCAGAGGCTTCTTTCCTCAGATGAATCTTTCTTTGCTGCTTTCTTGATGCCTATGAGGTGTTTCTTCCAACAAATCTTTTGACATTTGTGACTTCTCCTCTCAAAAGGTATTCCTCCAAATCCACAGTGTTCAGTTTTCAGCAATTCTTACAAAATGACCTACAAAATGCTCTGAGCAGGTGAGTAGCAGCCTGTGGCTTTTGGTTCATGTATCAGCATTTTGAGGTGTGGTCCATTCTTTCCTTCATGGCAGACTACGAGCCCTGCTCTGCTTGGAAACCACTGAAGCCATTGCAATCTCCTAGTGAGATCTGGGGTACCTAATATCAAGTCTCAAGTGTTGGCTTTACTGCCAGGCAGAAACATGCCCTCTTTTCAGTTTCACAGAAGCCTGCTACTTTTCCCTTTTCCTTCATTGCACACTCTTTCTTGCATACTCAAACAGCTTGCAAAGTTTGGGAGTGCTGTCTGCTCAGAACAGCAAAGATGATTATTTGGCTTGTGTTCTTTTGCAGCTTTTGGCATTTTCCATTGTCTGGATCATGTATGTATTTTTGAACCAGGTAAGATGCACAGGGATCCACGTTTCTGGTAGCGCTCATACATTTTCTTATTCTTTTACAGTGGTACATGGCTTTTGGCACAGCCAGAAGGTATATGAACTTTTTCAAATCAAACGTCTAAAGACACCATGTTTGAGGATACAATTTACATGCAAGTGGGCTTAAGAGGGGTTCACAATATGGGCAGGTTCTGTTATTCTGTCCTTTCTCTTAGCATCTGCAAACTTTTCAAATGCATTCAGACAATGGAAATAACTACATTGCACACAAAAAGCCATTGCAGTCTCCTGCCTTTGAGAATGTGGTAAGATCAGCAGAATTCAATTAAAGTTTATAGTTGCACTTTACCAGGAGAGCAATTTTGATGTAATTATAGACAAAATCAGATAGGAATGTTGTCATAATGGCATCAAAATATGCAGAGACAACACAGCTAAAGGAGGGTCTCTGCTGTGCATTCCATGTCTAAAACACATTTCAAGTTATGCCTGAAGGCCTCTGATTTGGCCTATTAGCCAGATAAAGCCAACCTCAATAGCAGGAGGAAGAATTCTACCCAGACTCTAGTGTTTTAGAAGTTTTGTCATAAACAAAAATAAATCAAGGACAGAACTTCACTTTATTTTTTCCCATAAGGTTCTCTGAATGAGCATCAGGATTCTGAGGTTAAAGATTTCAATTAAAGGAGTACAAATTAAAACCTAACAATTCACTACCACTTGTGTTAAATCTCATTAAAAATATAAGGCTGCCCTCTGCCAACAGTACTTCCTGGCTTCCTTCAGAGTCACTGCCAGAAGAGCTAAGAAGTATCTCTTGACATTTTTTCCTGTACATCAAGGTGTAAAATATCTATTCAGTCTTTCCAGGGACTTCTGCAGATTCAGGGACAGCAAGATCACAGCCACATGCAAATGATATACACAATTGAACACTCTATGACCTTCCAAGAGATGCTAAAACACCATGGTGATTTACTAATTATTTTCAAAAGCAAAAACTAGGAGGTGGGTAGTTTTGTGTTTTTCAAAAAGCACAAGTGTAAAACATAGATGGATTTTAAAGAATGCCAGCTGCTAGTGGCTTTGCATCCCCTGTTAACATTGCATCACCACATGAGCAATGCTTGGAACTGAGGGCCCATGGGGGAAACACCCTCATATGTGTAAAAGGTGCACACCCGCTGAATGACCTCCCAAGGGATTTTTACTTATGCTTTAACTTGATTTCAACTTTCTAGTGTGACATAAGCCTTATTAACCTCCCCTGTACAAGGAAGAGATCAAACATATGCCCCCATTAAGGCAGACAGAAGGTAGCCCTCAACAAACACCCAGAGAGTATCCCAATCAAGCGAGAAGAGCCCTGCTAAAATGTACACCCTGGGCTCATGTCCCACTCTGTGTGCTGCCGGCAATAAGCTCTTGGACAGAGATGGGGCATCTACCACCTTTCTGGGCAACGTGTTCCAGTGTTTCGCCACTGTACTGGCTTCCCAGGAACAGAACCATAGGCCAGCCTTCTCTTCTCCAGGCTGAATGACCCTAACTCTCTCAGCCTGTCCTCATAGGAAAGGTGTCCCACTCCTCTAATCATCTGCAGCCCTCTTCTAGACCTGCTCCAACAGGTCCACATCTTTCCTGTTCTGAGGGCTCCAGAGCTAGACACAGTACTGCAGGAGGTGTCTCGCCAGAGCTTCATGCTTCTTTTGATAGAGCCCAGGGTTCAACTGGCTTTCTGGGCTGCAAGCACACATTGCTGGCTCATGTCCAGGTTTTCCACCAGCACCCCCAAGTCCTTCTCGGCAGGGCTGCTCTCAAACCTTTCATCCCCCAGCCTGTACTGATACAGGGGGTTGCCCCAACCCAGGTGCAAGGACCTTGCACTTGGACTTGTTGAATCTTACGAGGTTCACATGTGCTCACTTCTCAAGCTTGTCCAGGTCCCTCTGGATGGCATCCTGTCCCTCAGGTATGTCAACCACACCATGCAGCTTAGTGTTGTCTGCAAACTTGCTGAGGGTGCACTTGATCCCACTGTCTAGATCACTGATGAAGATATTACATAGTACTGGTCCCAATATGGACTACTGAGGGACACTACTCTTCACTGATCTCCATTGACATCAACCATTGACAACTACTCTCCAGATGTGACCATACAGCCAATTCCTTACCCACCAAATAGTCCATTCATCAAATCCATATCTCTCCAACTGAGAGAGAAGGATGATGAAATTATATTTTTTTGCCCTCAGTTTCTGAGGTAGTACAAATGCATAAGTATCAGTGAGACTATGCAGTCTATCTGTTCAAAACATAAAAGTAATACACTGAGTCAGGCCAAAGGTCCAACTGAGCCAGTATACTCTCACTGACAACTACCAAAACCAGACGGCTAGGTAAAAGAGTAAGAACAGATCAGTCGTATTTGGTACTTACCTCCCATCAGTGAACCTCTCCAGGACTCTCTCACTTACCTCCTGCATGAATTTATCCAGTTTTTCCACAGAACCCATAGCATTTTTAGCACTCATAACATCCTGTTAGAAAGACTTAGTGTGCAATTAAACCTCACATGAAAACTGGTTTTGTTTCTTTAGGACCTAGCCCATAGGTTCTTGTATTGAAAGAGACTATACTTAACAGATCCCTGTCACCTCTCCCATACCACTCAGAGTTGTTATCCACCATAATATTCCCTCGATATCTCTGTCAGGACACTACCATTCTCTGAACTTTTCCAAGTAGCAGCATATCCTTTTTGAGATGGAGTAGAACCACACAGTTTTCAAGATGCAAGCAGGCCACAGTTTCTTACAGCACCATGTATCATGATTTTGTATTCCTTTCTTTTGTATGTTTAATATTCCCAATACTGCTCTGCTTTTTGACCTCTGAGCTGATGTATTCAGGGGACTCTCTGTCATAAGCCCAGATCTACCTCCCAGGGACTAACGGCCAGTCCAGAACCCATCACATTATAAGTGAAGCTAGGACTGCTTTCCCCCCATGCATCACTTAACATTTATCTATGCATAATTTGATCTGCTCATCTATTGCCCAGTGTCTGAGTCTCATAAGGTCCTTCCATATTTTTTTTTCAATCAGCATTCATCTTTACTGTAGTGAATATTATTTGCTGGTGGCACTAATTCATGCCTTTACTAGCAATTTGCCCAGGGAGGTGGTGGAGTCACCGTCCCTGGAGGTGTTCAAAAAACGAGTGGATGAAGCACTTGAAGCCATGGTCTAATGGTCTTGTGGTTAGGGAGATGATGGGATAAAGGCTGGACTTGATGATCCTGGAGGTCCTTTCCAACCATGGTAATTCTATGATTCTATGATTCCAGCTTATTTATGAATTCATTGAGAATGTTTAGATTAATATGTATGAGTATCAGCTTTGATCGCAGTACAAATCCTTTGGAACTCCACTGGCAATCTCTAACTACTGTGAAAACAGATCTGAGCATCCTATCCCTATTTTATACCTTCTAAAAATTCTCTTTGTTTTGCTAAATTAATGGTCATGCACACAAGCCTCACATGCCATAACTGCTCTGTTTTCTGTAAAAGCTCTCAAGTTTGAGATCTTGTTGAAAGGTCTACAAACGTAATTTCTCCCCACCTTCAAGTTTCTTATGAAACTTCTACCAGAGGAGTTTCCCATCATTATATACATGAATTTCAGCTTAGTTGTGCAGCTGGTTTTGGTTTTTTTAGGTTTTTTTCCAAAACAAATTAGGTCTAAGAAAAGACGTTCTAATGCATCAAACAGAAACTTTACTTAAACCCTACAAGAAGTTTTTAAAAAAATAAATGAAATTCACAAAGTCATGCACTGATGTCTCAGTGTACACCCAGAAACTTCTTAGAATAAACCAAAACAAAAGAAGGCTGAGACTGTCTGCAAGTTCAGCAAAGACTTGACTTTTGTCTCATATGCACAAAACTGTTCCTTGCTTACTGCACTGTGCTTCAAGATATTTCAAAGTGCAGCATCTTGCTGGCTGTTGTGTAATAAAAAAAAAAAAGAAATCAGGCTAAACATAAGGATTTATCTCAAGGGCAGTTAATGATTCGCATTTACCAAAAGATTTCAGTGAAGCAGAAATGGACATTAACCAAGACACAAAAGACCAGTTATCAGACTGACCCTCCTTCTGCTCTCCAACATCAAGAGCGATGACAACAGTATAGAGCTCCAGGTATGTTAAATACCCAGAGTTATAGAGATTTTTCTCACAAGCCAGGATTTAGAGTCATGATGCTTGACCTCCTCCTGCTGCCTAATAGTTGTATTTAGTCCACATAGAAAGCACATTGTCTCCTGTGCCTACATGACAACATTCATCTCTACATGAAATCAGTTAAACAGAGTGAGAAGGCTGACCTCCCTCCCCTCTCCTATGTATGTGGAGACATCTCGAACTAACGTGGCTCAGATTCAGCAACAATAGTGCTAAACGACAACAAGCAGCTCTTTCATTTAAAACTTGAGGCAAACCCTGCTCCTGAACAATCTCCATGCTATAAGCAACAGCAACACCAGAAGGATGAATGGCTGCAATTACAACAATGTTAATCACTGCCTTGGGTGACAGTAAGAGCAGCCCAGTACAGTGCTGTTGCAGCCTGCAGCCCATGGCATTACTCTGACAACAAAGCCAGAGAATGGCGTTTAGGGTGATTTTGCAGAAAGTGGACACCAGGATCTGTCCTGGACTTGTGAACAAGATCACAAACTTGCTCAAAACTTCTGTCCTGAGGCCCATGCCAGCTACCAACACAAGAATATCATTTTGGGGTCTGCACCGCTACACTGCCTTTCTGGTTGTGCCAACCACACCCCATCTTGGAGGACTTAAAGGCATGGAGTTTCAGCCAGTAGAGAAGTGCACAAACCTTGTATTTTACCAATTTCAACACAAAACACCTTGCCTTTTCATTGCCTTTTACCACAAAGTCAAAAAGAAACACAAATATGTTTAAAAAGTTATGTTTGAGATGGATAAGTAAAACTGCAATTTCATAACCAAAATCTGAAAAAAAATGCTGATTCATAAAGTTTCCCGCCCTTGCCTACTCTAAGGAAAATGGGTTCAATTGTCCTCTTGCTGACACTACTCTGAAGTGTCAAGTTACTCTATTAAAATCAATGGAGCGATACTTCAATACATCCTCTGGGAACAAATTAGATCTGTGATCTTCATTGCATGCAAATTTCCATCTATTGCTACATGATTAATCATAGTTTCAACATCTGCAGATAACTTGATTCTTCCAAAACTACTATCGTTGCACTGGCTATAACTACCTTTTTACAAACACTTTTTCGACAGCTTTTTCACCTACACCTCATCAGTGTGGGAGGCCAGATATCACAGTCTCCATGGAGTTTAAGTTCCTGAATCTTTAAAGTCTGAAATCTTATACTGAAAAAAATATGTCTTAAATTAAAGAAAAGTAGCAGCAGTTCTCTTAGGGTTCTTTTCCAGCCCATCACTGTCAGTTTTATAACATTTTAGAAGGAAAACCTGAAAATTCCAAGTCAAGTCTCAAAACTGTAATTAACAGAAAATGCTTTGGATATTCATAGCTGGCTATTCCCATTTAGCAGCCTATATTAATTTGATTTTATTACATCCATCTCTTTTTTGTTACAAAGGAAAAAAACTTAATCTTGTCATTAATGCTATCAGACACTGGGGAGTGGAATAGCCATAATAACTGCATCTCTGAAGACAGAAATATTATTCAACACAGCCATGCAAATCCATACAGCAAATTAAAGTTTGCTGACTACCCTCAGCATAGTGAGTGTCTATACTTAGTTGTTACGTGCTTATGTTGTGAGGTCTTGGTAAAGCATTGAAGAAAGCTTTGTTTTGATTATAAAAATGTTCTTTAAAAAGCCTGCATAATCTGGCACTATAGATTGCACCACTCCCTTGGAAAACATCTGAGAGCAAACCCCAAAGAACCATCAAAATATTTTTTTTTTCTTTTTCTCCTAAAAGAAATAACTCCACAGTAATTCCTTCCTTCTTCATTTATATCCTTTCTCCCATCAGACAGCTAATATCCACATTAATCCTTTAGGCAAATAAAGAGTCTGTCTCAGAGTATGTTCACACACCTTTCCCCTTATTTCCCTCCTCCCTCTGAAGCCAGCACAAGAAAAAGAAGTATGTCTGAGATTAATTCTTAACAAGGCTGTCATGTTAGGGGTGTTTGAAAGCTATTTCTTCTGGCTCTTCCACCTGCAGACACTGGAGGCTGCAACAAGGAAAAAGAAAAAACTAAAGCCTTATTCACCAAACAGCAATTAAATAGGCAGTGCCTGCCTTTCCTTCTAGCACCTGGCAGCAAAGGCCAAGGCTACAGCAAGACAGAGGTTTGCCCTCCAGTTCCTAATTGCTCTCTGCAAGCCCTTTAGAGAGTAGATTGAACAGTAACTTGTACCTTAACCCCTTCTTTCTAGTTGTACTCCTCTGCCTCTTGGCTTTGCCTCCTTTTCCCCTCCTCTGATTCTTTCTGTCCCTAACTTTCCCTGCTTGTGCAGCTCAGCACTTCAGAACCATCCTGCAGCCAGGCTAGAGCGGGCACTAGTGGCCTTCCACAGACTGCATACAGCCCTTCTCCAGACCTGAGATCACGTGCACTCAGAGAACCTCAGCAGGAACATGGAGGTCCTTTCCTGCTGAAGACAAAACCAAACTTACCTCTGCCACAAGGAGCAATTCAAAGCCCCTGCGTTTAACAATGTTAGCCTAGCTGCCTTTCATAGCTGCCCTAATCCTTCACCATTAGAGCCTGTCTGTAGGCCTAGGGTTGCTGTCCTAGGCCAGGCAGGTGAAAGAAGATGAGATTCATCTCACACACCTTCTGATCCCTAAAGCATCACGATATGCAGCTCTAACCCATTTAAAAGTTGCTCAGCAACTGCTAAGTCCCTGATTACCACTACCTGTCATTAAAATAACATCAGAAACACAGCCACCTCTGGATCCCTGTCCTCAGATGTTCGTCTTCCAATTCCAGAAGTACCTTTTCTACATCATATCTCCAATTTGCCTCGTGACCGATGACTGCTCACCAAAGCCCCTAGAGAACATTCTAGGTTGACCCCTAATCCATCACAAACAGCTCTAGGTCTTGAAAAGAGAGAGATGCAATCACTCATTCACACCCCAGATTGTCCCATGAGGCCAAAGCTCTGAAGCATCCATTGAAGCTGCCTGGATCTCTGATGTCACCCACACCTGCTTCTGGCAGTCCTCTTCCAGCTCCTGCCTTCCCACTGAGCCAGGAACCTGTGGCAAGCCAGGTCTGAGGTCACTGAAAGCCAACTATGAACCTGGTGAAGGAGGGAAATGTGCTAAATGCTTATTGTCAATTCATTTGCTTCAAATAAAATGCCAAGCTAACAGACTGGACAGGAGTTTATGCGAGTGTTTGACTTCAAGAGCAAAAACATCCAAGAAATATTACAGCCATAAAGTCAGAATAAAGGAAGCCAGGCAGGATTCAACCAGAGATCCTGTGAACTGTCTGAGGTTTTATTTAGTCAGCAAACTCCTGAGAGTTAGATACTAAAGGGTATAATCAAATAGAATGGTTTATTTTGGAGCAAACAAACCCAAAATGAGGAAGTGAGATTATCTGTGCTGGGCACTGCTGTTAAGAAGGGAAGTCTTGGTGGTGGGTGGGAGGATGACACAGGTCTCATTCAACAGTATTTGTGTCTTATCCACCTGCTTAATGAGCAGGATCTGCCTTGCTTTGGGAATATTCAGAAATCCACTTTGGATGCATCCCAGAGGAAACGCACAGTAAAGGAAGACAGGACGCAAAGTAATAGCTGGGCATGGGAACAAGACTAAACCACAACTGGACCTTCCTCAGGTACCAAAACATCAGGGTAGGTTCAAGTACATATATATCATCATCTCTCCACAGACAGTTTTCTCAGCATCAAGATGAATTTCCAGTTGATATCATTACTTTGCTGCTACTTCTGAGCAGCACAGTCAGGCTTTAAACCAACTCTGGCTCCTAATCAGAGGCAAAAAATCTGCCATGTGAGGCAATTACATTTCATTTTCTGAGCACAGATTTTGTTCAGCATTACCAGCACTGAAAAATCAAGACTGAAAGTTATCTTAAATAAAGTATGGAGAAAAATTCTTGGTCTATGCCAAAGTATTTTTATGTTTTCTATAACTTCAAAAACATATGGGTAACTCATATGCCCCTTTGGAAAATTTAAATGAATAGGGGAGTTTGAAACATCTCAAATTTCTTTCATTTCATCTCCTTTATCATAATTTCTGCAATGACTCAAAAATCCACCTTGTATTCAGAAAGTGCTCAAAAGGGCAAGAAGTCTTCTAGGACATCACTCCTTGAAAATCAATTGAAACCAAGTGAACAAACGCCTTGCTTTAGCTTGGATAGTTGTTCAGAAATGTTCCTGGCCATGACTGTACTTACAGATTTATGATTCAATGCATTCCCAAGAATGAGCATAAGCAGCTGGTGAAATGAGATTAATCAGGCTCACATCTCTGCTTCTCATTCTCGTGGTATCACTTGGCCATCACCCCTAGACCAGAGGTGACAGCCCTCATTCAGCTGAACAATCCAGGCCTGCAAGATGATCTAAGAGTATTTTGTCTGATTTTTATTTTTCTTTAGAAAGCTCTAGCCAAAACTGTATGTCCAAGGGAAACATGTAGACTCAATTTAAATGCTAGCTGCATTTCTACAGAAGGTCAGAGGTTATTCTTAAAGTGCACAATTAAAAAATCCATCCAAGTGATATGGGAATATTTTAAAACTTTATTATAATTATGCTATTCTACAATTTTGCCAGGACTGTTGGCTGAATTTATCGTCTGACTATCTGCTCTCATAAAAGCTGGCACCTACTCTCAGGTCCCATACCAGGGACAGGCTCACAGTACTAGGTTGCAGCTCAGGAAGACTTAAAAGAGCAGCTCCTTCAGCTGTGGGACCTGCAAACACAGGAGATGTGTGTCTAGCTAGAGAGCACACAACATGAGCATCACATTCAGTGCTAAAACTTTACCAGCAAGAATCTCCCCACAGTAACAGCATATAGAAGAAAGCAGTTATCTTCTGCCCCTTGGACTCATTGAATACTTCTTTACTCAATACTTGAACTGGAAAGTACCAGCTACTGGGATCTACAAGAAACAGTGAACTTTGCAGACAGCCTTAGGCTTGATTGGTTTCCCATTTCTCGTTCTCTCACATACTCACTGCTTCTGCTCTAGTGGATCCTTGCAAATAAGGATCCACTGTCCCTCACAGCTTAGACCGTAATCACATTTAAGAGTACAGTTGACTGTTGGTTTAGTGATTTCTTCTGAATTATAAACCAGAAATATATTTCTCTTTCTGAACAGGAAAAGCGTACGTATTTTCAGGCTTTGCTACTAGTGTCCCTCTCAGAGGTTGTTTCATGGTGCATCAGGACAACCCACTTACCTCTGACACAGGAAATTAGGAGAAAAACCCTCAAAAAAGCAAACATGAACACCTCCATGTTTTACAGAAAGTTTTCTTTGAAAGCCAAATCCTTCAAAGTCCCTATATAAACTGAATCTCTATATTCAAGTCTACAATGACAGGTCACAAAACAGTCCCAACGTCTTTCAGTACATTTTTGTTTTTTAAAGAGAGCCTGTGCCTGAACCTGAGCTCACTTGCCTACCCCTACCACCAAACCAAATATCTGGGGACATGGATCCCATCCGAGCTACTAATGTTGGCAGAGAGCAATCTAACCCATCTTCTACACATGCTGCCTAGAATCACTGTAGAGACAGGCCTGCAAGGTGCAATGATCTCTGTCAAACATGGAAACCAAGACATCTAGCTTAGAATAGATGCCATGCTTGCAGGGGTGGAGGTTAGGTGACTTACACGCACTGCTTTGACACAGAAGGCCTCAAAGACTCAATCAGAGCAAGTGGACAGAGCACTGATGCTGCATAAGAACAGCTGTAAACGTGTACGGGTGTCTTTGAACTGTGATAAATAAGTATGCATTTTTTGCCTATTTGTGAAAAATAGTAACATAATTTTTACTCCATTGAAATACAGATGTTTATTTACATTTCCCTACAACTGAATCAGGCCCAGCAGTCACCCATGATATTAAATTTAAAGCTGCAGTACTCTGTGCAACGCAAAAAGAAATAAAAGAGACCTCAATAAACACACAGTGCTCAAAAGGAACCACAAAAGCTATGAATCTCACTGGAGCGAGAGGAATCTGGGAAAAATGGCTCTTTTAAGCAACTTTCAAGTCACTCAGCAGTGCCAACCAGGCTTAGCAAACCCAAAAGAGGTAGACCTGGGCTGGACTGATAGACAATGTCGCTTTTTATGTCCGTTTTGTTACCTGTGTAGCCAAAGCAGCAAAAAGAAAAGATTTCCACCAAAGAAACATTTGCATGGGAGTCACAGAAAGAGATGAAGTTGAAGTGACTTAAACACCTGCAAACATTTAAACTTAGACCAAAAAACCTGAAAAAATTAAGCCACACAAGATGGTACTCAATAACTTACACATGGCTTTTGATGTACGGTATTTAAAGTTGAAGGATCCAAAGAGCAAGATAGGTCATGCAAACTCTGACACATACAAAAGCTGAAGGAGCTCTCAGAAGTCACTCATCTTGGCTGTCTTTCCTTCCCCATAAAAGTCTAGTTAGACCTGGGAACCTCAAGGGCACCAGGGCAATCCTATTTTTCACTGTGTGAGGAGAGAACATAAGCGCTACTTACCTTTTTTGTGTAATACAGAGGCCTTACAAATGGTAGGGAATGAGCATGAGGATGTAAAACAAGCACCCACATCTTCATCAAGATCATGTTTCCTCTGGCTGATACAAAAGTGACCGCAAATCAAGAGCAAAGCTCCTCTGATCGCTTCTTAGTAACACAGGACAGTATGTGCGCTCCCATCAGCGCTGTTGTCACTTATTACATGTTTTTGTGTTGAGTGCAAAGAAAGCAGTGACTTGCTTTTCAAAAGCTATCATTTTTCTTGCTAGAAAGGGCCAGTTTATGCAGCTGGATCTGAACACAGCCTCAGAGGCCGGGTGGCTTTCTGGCCCTCCAGAGGTGGGCCTGGTACACTTCAGAAGAAAAACATGGAGTTGACATAACTACGGGGTTTCAGCAAACTGGCTGTGTTAGCTAAAAGAAGGAGGGCCCTGATGAGATTTAATATCATTCACTGTGTCCTGGCTTTAGCAGCAAGTGTATGGAAATAAGGCAAAAAGCCAGCAACATTTCTAGCTGTTTTCCTACCAGTCAGTAAATTGTCTCCTTTCCAGGAGCAGACCTCTGTTGCTAAGGCAACTTTCTGTCCTAGTTCACCACTAGGCCTGATGTGCTGGACAACAGGAGCTGCAGGAAGCCTTATCCAGCTAGTTTTGCAGCCTCGTGGCTCCACTGGAAATGAGCACAACAGGGAGCCAACAGAGCCAGGTAAGCAGATATCATCTTGCTGACATCCTTTCTCCCTGCTTTCTCAGACTAGTGAATCCCTTCACCACCATCACTCGAGCCCACTTGATTTTAACTCTTCATACTGTTCTAAAGAATCTGTATCTTGGGATGTGGGTGGAACAACACACCACTGCTGTCTTCCCTTAGTCTTCAGAGGCCTCAACTCCATCCTTCCTGCAAACAACTGGATCATGATTTAGGTGAGCCTTGCTCCACTAGAAGAAAACTGGAGTTGCCAGAAATACCGAGTCCCAGGAAACTGGCTGTGCTAGTTAAAATGAGCAGGGGCCACAATCTGCACTGCTTCTTTATTTGTGGAGATTTTTCTAAACTTTTTCAGCTGAAACTATTACATTTTGAAAGAGCATGAACATCTCATTTGGCCAAGCGAGTCATAGAGATTTTCTATGCCTTTACCAACCCCTCATCTCTACAAGGAGCTGATGCACATCTTATGGAAAATATTCAACCTCAATTCAAAGATTAAATGAAGATATTCCAGGGAAATGAAAGCAGTTAAGCAGGAGAAGAAGGAAAGCTGTCCCTTGCCCAGGGGGAACATATGCTTTTCTCCTGTTTCCTTCTGCCTGCAAAGGGAACACATGGGGTCTTTAAACTCCTTCACTCAGTTCACCTGTCTTTCCATTGACCTCCTCAGGACACAACCTTGAGCAGCAAGAGGGTGGAGTAACCCTCCCTTCTGTTATCCCTTAACACGGTGATTTTCTGAACCATTACTTTCCCTACAGGTTTCCTCATTTTGCAGCCTGCTGCACATGGCAATGGTTTATACATTTTTCCATAGTGCTAGAGCAGTGGCATTTACTTCTGCTTTCTCATTACCTCTTTCTGCTAAGCGGCATTCTCTAAGTCTTAAATGACATAACCTTCACTGAATAAATATCTCTTTGAAGTCCAGCTCCTGACTTCTCCCAAAGAGCTTTGCAAAATCACGTTATGCTTAGCCAGAGCACACGGCAACTAATGCTGCTAGAAGAGTTCTGATACTGATCTTCTCAGTCTAGTTAAATTTGTGAATAAGAGACTGTAAACTTAAGATTGCAATGGCTGGAAATCAGTCCTCTATATATTGTATTTATTTTCATCTGGCAAAGCATCTGACAAAGAATTTTTTTAAGCTTTTTTTTTTTCTTCAGCTCAGCATGTGGCAAATTTTGAAAAAATAGCCAAAAGTTTCACATGAGAAAGTCTAAGCAATATTTCAAACACATACTATGTCAACACCTTTCTCTGTCTCAGTAAACCTGGGCTAAGGCACTCAATGCAAATTATCTCTCGAGCTACTGAAAGAACTTTAATATGTTGACTGCAGTGCAGGCTTCCTCAGATTTGCAAATACAGATTTGTTATGCTTTGTTTTACTGTGTGCTTCAGAGCGCATGCCCACACACTTGCCAAATAAATAACACTGCTCCCTCTCATACAAACACTGAGAGATTAAAATTAATTTTGTTTCATCCAAAGGGATCATGGAAGCCTGCATGATTGATTGCCCTCTGCACATTCAAATCCATTCTTTTCTTTATATATATTTTTACTTATTTATATACAAATACATATCTCTCAAACCTCAGGGCAGCAAGATCTTCTGCCTATAGGGAGATTTTGCTGCCCCATCTCTTCCCATCAGGCTGGAGATCATAAGGTTCTCAAGCAAAAGGAGCTCTTTCGTTCTGACAAGACAGCTTGACAAATCCAGTCACATTTATAAGAATGTGTGACCCACAAAACTCTTAGGAAACAGCTTCAGGTCAGAGATGAAGGAAAGCTGTAAAGAGTAAGCAGGCAAGGTTAGGAAAAGAACAGAGGCTTGGCTTTGCTGTGCATTTTGTTTTGAGGTTTGACTGGCCCCAGCAAAGAGTTAAATCTGGTTTCTTAGCCCCATCCAGACTTCCTTTACAGCAGAGCTGGAGAATGTGCTGCATTATAAACAAACTTCCACCGCAAGCCCAGAGACCCTGCAGGCTACCCTGTTAATAATAAGTAGTCTGTGAACTACGAAGCCTGGTTTCCTGCAGCGTGCTCCCGTACAGATTCTCCAGTGCCTAATTAAAGTAGCTGGGCTCCTGCTGCCCTCTTTTCCACTGTGGAGGCATCAATTTGGATGTCATTTTCTTCCACCACATCACAAGTTCTCAGGTATGTTTTAGGAACATTTCACATTTTACAATCCCTGCCCTTCAGCTAACTTTGGTTCTAAGTGGCAAGCAAATTCAAATGCTGCTGAGGGAGAGGCAAACAGCCTGTCCAGCCACATGAGCCTCATATCCTTGGGAAAGTGCTCGTAAGTGTGGTTGAGGGACCTGTCACGCTTCAGCAGGGACAGCTGCCTTGCCTCAGCCTGCTTATACTCTTCAACAAACCTGTCATCTGTTTTTGCAGCAGTCTATGGCTCTAGTTCGCTTTCAGTATTTCTCCTGGTTTGCTGAGAGGCATGGAGCAGGCAGACTCCCATCTTGCCTGTGGTACCAATTTCTGAAAGTATAATTTTGCAAGGGTGTTCTTATATGGTATAGGGCCTACAGGAGCAGATGGACACACATGGCCATGTTATATTGGTTAGCAGTTGGTAAGGTGTCATGAGTTGCCCTAAGAAACATATTTATTTCTTTTTTTAATCACCTTATATTTTGTAGTACCTTTAGTCAGAGCTAGAGACAGTGTTCAGTGTTCCTCCACCCCCAGATGACACTACAGCTGAGCATTCACTAAAGGCTGGATCTGATATTGACAACAAAATGTTACCGGTGCTTTTGGGAAACTGTGGCTTATGCTTTTCAGACAGGCATAGGCCCACACCTTATTTATCATCTACAGCTGCATGCATGAAACTGCATCTATGTGCAGAAGTCAACTTAAGGCATCTTCAAACAGAAGAGCTCATAATTTTAGCAACCTTCTTTTCACAGAAATGCTGTTTCTGTGCCCATGAGTTAAGGTTTGCAATTCCCAGGAAAGGAGAGCTCCAAAAAACCAAAATAAACTGTTTTTCAGGTTTTTCTCTGTCTGGCAAATCCTCCCCTCTCCACCGTGACTAAGTCTGTAAAGTACCTGCAGGTATCTGAATAATCAGAAGAATGAAGCTTACTGCAAATACTCAGCTTGAAAGCTTACTTCAGTCCAGATGAAAAATACTACTTGAAGCCTCTGAGTAGGCTCCTCTGTCTGTTTCTGGGTTAAAGTTATTAATTTATGACTTAGGGTCTCAACTTAATGAATTGTGTTACAGTTAAAGAGATATTTTGTGATGGGCATAACTTCATATCCCAAAATATTCCTCTACTGCCAATAAATATAAACTGCTATGTCACTGCTAACAGTGACAAGAGATGATCAAATTGACTTGCTTTGCTCTTTCCCCTGCAGCTGCACATGTTATCCATTCAAAAAGTAGACAAACAAGAGTATGAACGGGTTTGATTGAGTTACCTGTGATTGGAAGGATGTGCCTTTAGCCCTACAGCTCAGTGCTGCCCAGCCGTTTTAATTACAGCCAGTGGAAAAACTCCCTTTGATTTTAATGGGAACTAGCACAACAGTGATGCTGTGCAAATCTCATCTAGATGTTGTAATACGATGACTGCAAATCATCTAAGACCTGCAAAACCAATGTGAGAGAGACTGCAATACATAAGGCAGGCTTTCCATTACACATGTTTACAATACAAAATACAAAGTATCAGTAATCTATTTGCAGTCCAGGAGTTTCTGTTAACTGAAGTTATACGACACAAAATCATTATTTAGAAATCACACAGCAATTTGACATGGGTAGGAGGGAGCCGAGTGTCCGCCTAATGATCTCAAACAGCATGAACAAGGCTAGATGAATAGGAATCATTAGCTTATTATTTACACAGCATTTCTCAAAACACCAAGGAACTCTACCAAGTAAATGAAGAGTGCAAGTCATAACACAAGGAAAGGGGAAATAATGAGTTTTAAGAAGAAATTTAAACTATTCACGGAAATCTCAATCCTGCCGCCTGCAGAGAACACCAATTACTACTGTTTTACATGCATACAGCACACATGTTCCTGTCCTGAAATAAAACATGACTCCCTAAAACTTTGCCATCTTCCTCAGTTAATACCTTAGTCTGTTACACCTCAAAATTATGGGCACACTGAATTGCATTGCCCAGGAATTCAGCCTTCAAAAGAGAGATTTAGCTCGTAGAAAGATCTCAGTGCACAGAAAGAAGCAGTACTCAGATGAAGCAAGTTATGTCAGTATAAAAAACTACATAAATAAAGTTTATTTTTGTATAGTACATCCCCAAAAATGAAACAGACACATCTGAAACCAAAAAGAGGAACAACATTATCTACCTGTTCTGGACTACAGCCTGCAAGTTTATAAATACTGGATTACAAGAATTCCGGAAAACAAAATACCGGAAACAGATTACAGCTGTTTCCAGCTGTATGGAGGAGCTGTTGAGTCTTGATGGAAAACCCCAAGCCGGTCCCTGGGCCAGGATAGCAGGGGACTGTCCCTGTCGGCAGAAATGTAATTATCCCAACTCCATTACAAGCAGCATAAGGACATCCAACCCACCACACCTTGGCTGCCTGTGTCTCTATTCTCAGCTTCTTGCTACTCAACCCTCTACAGGCAGAAACACAGGTTGTACTCAGGTCACTTGCCCTAAGACAGCTGCAATGACACCCAGCAACTAGGTAGTGTAGCTGTCTTATCCTTTAATGCTTCATACCAGGGGAAATGAATGCGTAAGCCCTGTGTTACATGTCAGAGAGAACAACGCTAAGGAGAAAGTCTGATAAGCAATTCAGCAGATGCAGAAGGACAGCCTCCTTGCTAGAAAGAGGAGGTACCCAGCAGTGTCTCAGTGCTCCTTGCAGCAGGTACCTGGCCCTGAGGTGCAAGACAGAATCTAAGCAAGAAGAAAAAAAATTAAGCAAAGGTATGAAAGCTGCCCTCACCTCTACTAGGTTGCTGGTGCCTCCTAGCAAGGACTCAGCTAGTAATTGAATTTTTTTGGTTCAATAACTGGACTGGAAACCTCTGAAAACATTGATATGTGCAAGCATGTGCAGAAAGATGCTGATACTAAACAAAACTATTAGTTTTGTACTAAAAATATTTCTCCTCAACACTTAATGCAAGAAAATACTGTACTTCATCCAAAACTTGCTTTGTTCACTTTTAAAATTTAAAAATAAATAAACAAAACCTGAAGCTGAAACATAACACCCAGCTATGTTTATTTATGTTCATTATTAAACCCAGGCAGTTTATTTGGTGCCCAATAATAGCACAACCTTTTGTTTTGAAAATATTTAAACTGTGCGGGTTTTTTTTTTCAATTTCTTTTTGCATTTCTGTTTCTGACAGTCCAGAAACACCATGTTTTTCAAAAAATAAACTACCTTAAGTGGCTCATTTGGTTATATTTTAGATCAGCTTCACACTTAATGGAGCATCAAATACAACAGGCAGGCTGTGGGAAACATGTCAAGGAGTCTGCAAATTGGAGGGATGCAGTGAGGGGTCCTCCAGGCTACCTCAAGCCAAGACACCCTCCTGTGCCATACAGCTGCCAGTGTCTAACACCCAGTCCCTTCACTTATACTGCCTGCACCAATGGCATCACTAATGCAGTAGTAACAATGGCAAAGGAGATGTAACCCAGCCAGTATAGGGATGAATTTTAATTTCAAGTAAAGTTTGAAGCATCTAAATAAAGCTGAGCATGTGCAGCCTTAATAGAACTGCCATTCTGATTTCTCATAAATAGCCTAAGCGCTTTCTTTCTCAGAAATGTATTAAAGACTGTAAAACGAGGTGCTAGAACACTTAACTGCCAGTGCCCAAGCAAACAGTATCATTACAGTGTATATAAAAGTCTCCTGGGGAACAGGTTGGGCATAAAAATTCAGCTGGATCATTAGGAGCCTATGATTTAACTGAGAAAGCAATATAAGTCTCCAAGTTGGCAACAGCAAGACATAAACTGAGTTGGAGGAATTACTTAATGACTAGCAGACCAATAAGGGAGGTATTTCATTGCACTGTAAGACACTCCACATCATAGGAAAACTGCAATTTATTAAATATGAATTGTTAGGTTTTTTCTACCCCTGCAGATAATTCCTGTCATGTCAGTGACACTGGTGCTTTAAAAATTCCAAGACAAACAAGCATGAACAAGAGTCAGAGGAGGCCAATAGTTCTGAGTATTGAGCCTCCCTGCTATTAGACAGAAGAGAAGACTTTCAGGCCTGCATCTGTTGTGCATAATTTTGTACGTGTGGGAAACAGCTTCCTTGTACTCTATACAGCCTGGGGATGTATAGGATACCAGTCTCAGAGGCCAGGCGGCTTCATTCAAGTCCCCAGTGTGCCTGGGATGAAAAATTTTACCTTACTCATGCAGATCAGAGTCCACTACCTCATTCATCTGCATCGCAGGACATCTGCTCCAACTTCTTGATGTGGTTTTTGGAAAGTTGTACTGTATAGGTAACTCAGCAAGCTGGGCCCTGGGCCCTGACAGAAAATGTCCTTCTGGGATGGGGTTTCCAGATGTTTACAGATTCAAGGGTGGACATGCAGCTGTCCATCATTGATTCAGAAGTGCATTCTGCCAGGGAACTTTCCTGTTTGCTGGAACAGAAATTGTTATTAATCAAAGTATGTCCAGTTAAATATTGAAATATTTTTTTTAATATGCTTAAAGGAGGATAGGAAAAAAAGTGCTATAGAAAAAAATATTTTCTGTGAAAAATTTAGAGATTTGTGTTCACTAGGAAGACTCTAAATCGAAAAAAATTGTTTTACAACAAGCCAAAAAAATGCTTCAATGCATTGGTACAATTTTGATTACTGAAGTTGAAATGTCTTGCACTTCACAAGAATCACTTATTAATATTTGGAAAAAATCATGTATTTTCTTCCTTAAAAATCTCAAAACAAAGTTTTTAAAAATAAACATTAGCATGTTTCCATCTATATCTCCATCTTCTTCTGGAAAACATATTTAAAAAATGAAATGCACTGATTCTTATACCTGATGTTATTTGATCTATATTTGGAAAATCAAAATGTCACTGCTGCCTCAGTAAGACATGTATTACTATTGTCACATATTAGGATTAAGTTAGTATCCCAAAACTCCCAGTGAGGAGCAGACCATTCTGTAGCAGATCGTGTTAAAACACAGAACTGTACTTAATTCAAGTAAAGATTTTATGATTATTTACTGCAATTTTTTTCCTGCACTGCAAGGTCCATAGGTTTCTTAGGTTTGTATAACCAAAATAAAAAAATAAATTAACTCAGTAATTAACTGGAGTCGATATCTCTCTACTCACCAGTTGTTTCCTGTGTAACTGGGCTATTACATTATACAGTAATTTCTCCCCAAAACAACATTAAATGGGACTTGCACTCTATCTCCGAAGGATCTAATGGAAATGTCTTAAAAATATCAGGAAATCTCACAACCAGAGGAAACGTCCAGTTATTAAGACAACACTTCAGTATCTTGGGCACTAGTGAAAACAGCTAATGCTTTAGTCTTCCCTTGCCATAGACTGGCTGTGTTTTTATGTTCTGACATCACTGTCAATTAGTGAATGAGTTTGAATGAAAGGAAAAGCACTTTCCCTTCTATGCATTGTGGATGCAGTCAACAGGTACCTGGACACTCCAGATTTTGAAAGGTTTTTTTACTTTATAACAGAGGAAAATGCTTTAATTTGGACTGGATTTTCACAGATGTCTATCTTTAGAGGGATATGGAGGTGCCTTGTACAAAACTATTTCAGCTACTCCAGAAAGAGCACATTGCTGCCTGGGCAGGCTGTGGTACGAGAGTGAACTCCATTACTCCCACGGTACTTGGTGTAATCCCTCTCCAGCTGACCTAAAAAGAGTTAATCCCTGAACAGAAAAGGTTTTGCTGCCTTTCTGCTGCTCTATGCTATATTACTGGGAAACTTTCAATTGGCTTTCACAATTCTACTTTGGTGTTTGACAGAGTTTCCTAACAAATATTCTTCTTTCTTGCCTCTGTTTGCCCTAGCCTTTTCTTTTTTTTTCCTTTTTTTTTTCTTTTGAGTTAGAAAAACTGAGCAGAAAAATCAAAATGTTATTTGTGTAGTCAATTCCTTCAGTGTAGCTATTACTGCTATCAAATATTTGCAATTCTGATAACAAATTGATTGGTTTTGCTGCAAGGAAAGATCAGGCCTTGCTGGAGTGAGATTGCTGTTGTTCCTGCTGCTGCTGCTACATATTGATGCAGCATTACTAGTGATTTTTATTAACAAGGAGGAAAAATGGTCTTAGAGCTTTCCAAGTGACTAGACTGAAAGGAGCGTATGCAGAAACACTTTTACTACAACTGAGTCTAGAGATCCCGGTACAAATGACGGTGTCATTATGCCAGAGGTTTGCTAACACGGTGAGGGGGCACTCCAGATCCAAAAAGCCAACAGGCCAAACACAGGACACAGAGAGGGGAAGAAAAAGAGGTAGACATGCATATACTAGTACCACAGAGCCACAGTGTGATGGGCCAGAAGCCGATACACGCTGCTGCTCTAAAAATAAGGATGGCTGTTTTCAAAGCTACTTCAATGAGCTGGGAGTCTAAATCCTGCTTGCAAGATTACACAAGCTATCATCTCACTGGAAAGCAATATCTTTGGCAGCACAGAAAATGCAAATAATGAGGGCAAGGAGGAGGAAATTCAAGCAGCTTTGCTCTCCTCTCAAAGCTAGCCTAGAGGAAGGAAAGGCCTCCAATGTGTCTTGATTTCACCAGAACAGCCCCATGGGCCAGCCACGGTAGAGAGGCCATGAGTAGCCCCAAGCCAGCTGAGTGATTCAGTCAGGGCAGCTGGCCCAAGCTGACTCACAGGTTTATCCCACACCACTGACATCAAGTTCATTATAAAAGGAGGGAGTTTACTGAAGGTGGGGGATTCCATTTTCCAGTGTTCCTCCCTCTTGGACTTCTGCTGCTTCTGAGGACTAGGCTGTGTATCAGCTTGTATCCTTCATGTTAGTATTTGTATTAGTTTTGTTATTTCGTTAAATCCATTTCTATCTTAACCCAAGAGGCTTCCCCCTTTTTCCTGATTCCCCTTCTCAGCTGTAAAGGGGACATTGGGTGATGGAGCAATTGCCACATTTTAGCCCCAGATACAAGCTAAATGTAAACACAATGCCAGCAAACAGCCCTCAGGGCAAGACACTGGTGGATGTTCTAGGCTTGCCCACAGGCACAGGGATTTCCCAGACCATCTGCACCACTCAGAGCACTGTTCCTTTGACAGCACAAGGACTTGAGGGACAATCCTTGGAGCTGGCTAGCACAGTGGATTCCTGGACCTATCAGAAAACCTTAGTGATGCTTTGGCTGTTTAATACAGACAGCATAAAGCAGACAGATCAGGACAAGAGAACCAAGCAGCCACTGCAAGTGAGAAAGTTGAAGGCATAGCTCTACAGTGCCTACATCTTGCAATGACCAGGGGCCAATTCCACATATGTCAAACCAAAAGCCACTGAATCATAAGTTTGACTCAGTAACTCAGTTGCTCATCTACATTATGTTATAATGTATGCAGCATGTGAACTTGAAATGACAGCAGACATCTTTCCTTCCTCAGTCTGTGAAACATATTCTATTTATGAAGTTGTGCTTTTCACCATAATTTTAATCTAGGACAATCACTTTGCAACTGAGAGAGAAAAGAAACAAACCAAAACAAAACCAAATACCCAGTATATCCACAAACCAAAAACTTCAGCCCCCTGTGTCCAGCCTTGCCATGATGTCTGCCTTACTCTACTGGTCAGAGAGATCTCTGACCAAATCCATCAGGATACACATCATCCCCATCTTCCTGCCACCTTCCGTTACCAAATCACTTTACACAGTCCAAATTCTCCTCTCCATACTTGCAAGAATCATAATCCATTTGCCCTACTAGAATTTAAACATGCAGTGTTGGCAGAAATATGAGAAAAAATAACTCAAGCTGTGTGACAGAAAGCATCATATCCACAACTGATGTGTAAAGAGACCATCTCATGTTCTCCCATTCACATTTACCACAAGTTTGTCGTGCCTGTCAATCTTGTTTTGATTAAAACAAGGAGATGAGGAGGAGGTGTCGTCCTCTATGTCAATGACCAGCTGGAGTGCATGGAGCTCTGCCTGGGGATAGATGAGGAGCCAACTAAGAATTTATGGGTCAGGATTAAAGGGAGGGGAGGGGCAGCAGGCATTATAGTGGAGGTCTGCTACAGTCTGCCTGACCACGAAGACCAAGCAGATGAGGCCCTTCATAGACAGAAAGCAGTAGCCTCACATTCACAAGCCCTGGTCCTCATGAGGCATTTCAATCACTCCAATGTCTGTTGGAGGGAAAACACAGCAGGGCATAAGCAATCCAGAAGGTTCCTGGAATGCATTGATGATAATTTCCTTCTCCAAGTAATAGAGAAGCCAACAAGAAGAGGTGTCATGCTGGACCTGGTTCGCACCAAGAGGAAGGGACTGATGGGGAATGTGATGCTCAAGGGCAGCCTTATCTGCAGTGACCATGAAATGGTGCAATTCAAGATCCTTAGGGCAGTGAGGAGGGTACACAGCAAGCTCACTACCCTGGACTTCAGGAGAGCAGAATTTGGCCTTTACAGGAACCTGCTTGGTAGAGTACCATGAGATAAAGCCCTGAAGGGAAAAAGGGCCCAAGAAAACTGGTTGATATTCAGGGATCACCTCCTACCATGCTCAGGAGCGATGCATCCCAACAAACAGGAAGTCAGACAAAAATGCCAGGAGACCTGCATGGATGACCAGGGAGCTCCTGGACAAACTCAAACATAAAAAAGAAGCCTACAGAGGGTGGAAGCCAGGACAGGTGGCCTGGGAGGAATACAAGGAAATTTTCCAAGCAGCCAGGGATCAGGTTAGGAAAGCTAAAGCCTTGATGGAATTAAATCTGGCCATGGACATCAAGAGCAATAAGAAAAGCTTCTATGTCAGTATTAAAAGGAGGACTAGGGAAAATGTGAGCCCTCTCCAGAAGGAAATGGGAGAAATGGTTACCAGGGACATGGAGAAAGTTGAGGTGCTCAAGGACTTTTTTGCCTCAGTCATCACTAGCAAGTGCTCAAGCCACACTGCCCTAGTCTCAGAAGGCAAAAACAGGGACAAGGAGTATGAAGAACCACCTGCTGTAGGAGAAGATCAGGTTCGAGATCATCTAAAGAACCTGAAGGTGGATGATGAGATTCATCTGCGAGTCCTGAGGCAACAGGTGAATGCAGTTGCTAGGCCACTATCCATCATGTTTGCGAAGTTGTGGTGGTCTGGCAAAGTTCCCACTGACTGGAAAAGGGGAAACATAACCCCCATTTTTAAAAAGGGAAAAAAGGAAGACCTGGGGAACCACAGATCAGTTAGTCTCACCTCTGTGCCCAGCAAGATCATGGAGCAGATCCTCCTGGAAACTATGCTAAGGCCAGGTTGGATGGGGCTTTGAGCAACCTGGTCTAGTGGGAGGTGTCCCACTAGATGGGCACCCATGGCAGGGGGGTTGGAACTAGATAATCTTTGAGGTCCCTTCCAACCCAAACCATTCTATGATTCTATGATAAAACAGCTTTCAGGGCAGTCCCCCTTGCATTTATAAATGGATCTTTCAAATATAGAAATATGCCACTGATGCTAGTAGTCCAGTTAAGCACTTCTCTGTGGAATTCTCCATAAGCTCTGAAACAACCAACAGCTGGGGTTACACAGACAAAGAACACAAGACAGCTCTTTTTCAAGCTGTTTTGGGACTAAATGAAGGATCAGATAGATTAACAACCTTTTAGAGAGTTAATGGAAAAACAGAATAGGAAGTTCCCCATCAGGGAAGATTAATTTGTTTATGTCCAGATTTTACAACTGATTTCTGGGGAGAAATGAATTGTGCTGGCACATATGCTGAGAACATTCCTCCTGTCCTAGCTTCTGCAGCAACAGACAACTCTTAAAAGTATTTCTTCAGGTTTCTACAGAGTTGAATCTACAGGTCTGAGTACAAGGTGAGTGCCAGAAGAGTTGTTGAAAACAAAGAAAATTTAATAATCCAACTTCATTAAAACAGATCATAAAGTAGAAAAAATAAGGGTATGGTCCTTGAGAGAATAGGGCTGATTATAACAGATGGGAAGTAGGAGACATGGGACCTCACCTGGAACTATATCCAAGAAAGGACTTTGGGACCATGAAGAAGGACTCAGAAAATTACCTAATTCTGTATTTTAGATTAAAATAAAATTAACTACTTGAGTGGGGACTAGTCCAGGAGATGCCTCAGTTCAGTTGCTGCCTACCTCTTCTGCCTGAAACCTTTCCCTGATAGCTGAAGCTGTGCTGTTACAGATTCCCAGGGTAGTCTCAGCCAGCACAGGGAGGTATGTGATTAGGTTCACCATTCCAAGGTAACCTGCTTATGCACCAGGATGCCATATAAATAACAAAAAACCTCTGTCACCAAATTATTTCTCTTCAGGCAACCCAGGAACTTTGCTTATGGTTCTCAAGTCAATTCCAAATGCTAGGCAGACTTTTAAGGCACTTACATCCCTCATTGGATGTCATTCTTGATGCACATTCTGGACTGATCGTGAAATACAAGAGAAAACTTGTCCCAGATGTAAGGCTAGATATTCATAAATCAGACTGGAACTTCTGAAACCACCATAAAACCTGAGCAATGTTACATTCCAGTGACTTCTACATTTTTCTACTAATAGCATTTCATAAATATGTAAGAAAGTGTAGCCGTACGCATACATCTTATAAACTACAGAGACAAAGAGCAGAAGAGGAAAACATATCCTGTACCTCTGATCTAGTTCACCATTAACTAGGCTATTTTTGTCTTTAACTATCTTTAAAAATCTCAGCCTCAGTCTCTACCATAAAGTTCACAACTGATCAAAATCAAAGACTTACAGGTAACCCGTAAGAACAGCGTATAGGAAGAACAATGAAACATAAACAGTGACAGGACATGAAAAGCACATGACACACAAGCCTAAGAAAGGATAGTTTGTTCGAATATATTATTTTTCTCTGTAAAAACTAAAAATTAAATTGAACATTTGTGCTAAGCAACTGAGCAACTATAGAACTGTTACTATCCTAACAAAAAGGGCAGCTAAATGGCAGAAATTTATGCTGCTTAGAGAGAAGTATATTGCACTTTTTGTGATATTTTAGAGGGAAAAATTAGCTTTCAGATTGGCCGAAACCTTATTTTACTGGAGGCTGAGAAAACACATGTAGGAAATGCAGCATTTACAAGTTTATACAGTAGCTTGACTAGAATGGCTAAGTCATAGAAAATTGCAAACATGAGCTAGGGGAGAAAAGGCTTCTTTGGTACATATAAATTTGAGCATCCTCAAACTTGCAACCCAAAACATGTCACTGATGCAGACATAGCAATCATGTAAGCAACACGTAAACAATCTGTGCAGATCTTGGGAAGGAAATCTGAAAACACCAGGGTGGGGGTTATTTTTGTTTCCTTAAGCCTTCAGGTTACTGACAAAAAATTAATCAATTTAATTAGATTAGGTGATACAGCTAATTTGAATAATACAATCATAGTATTTTGTCACAAGTGTGGGTTCTTATTGGTGGCCAGAGGACTCAATGAAGGAATGTTGCTTTGCTGGAGTCACACAGGTGATGGAAAGTGCCATCAGAGACTGCGCTTCAGACTTCAGCTCACCAGAGAAGACAGACCCAGCACCATCTCCAGTGCAAGTCTCTCATCCCATCACTGGATCTGCTTGTGTAACTTCAACTGGTCCAAAAACATGCTGCTGATTCTCCAGAAACTGTTTTTTCCCCAAAATATTGTTTCGATTTCCATTAACTCAAAGCCTAAAATTAAAAAAATTTTGAGCAAAGTAGAAGCTCCCTAGGATATTGAAATTGATTAACAAAATGGATTTTCCTGTTCCCACTAGTTCCAATCACAAAACAAACTCCAGGACTTTCCACTGAGTAACTAAAAGAATATTGGATAGAGAGGAAGGTGTCCACAAATTCTTCCTGGTATTGATTATTGACCAGACAAGGATTCTTTGCCAAAGGTCCAAGATCCTCAAATAATTACTTTGAGTTCACCAACATTTCAGTGACTGCCAGAGACTTCAAGCATGAGAAATCAATACTTTGCAATATAACTTAATTTTGCTGGGAAGACTCTGGCTCCACAGAATCACAGAGATTTTTGTGAGAAAATTTTACGAAATGGCCTCTTCAATGCTGACCCAAGAAAGTTGATCGGTGGATCCCTCTTATTGAGACCACCAATGCTATCAAAATCCATTCCAACAGCAGAGAGATCAAGAGCTAAGTAACCAGCCCACAACCTTCCTCATCTTTCTATCACAGATTGCTGCATAGTACAGCAGTTACATTGTCCTCACTTGCCCAATCCATCTTGTCTCTTGTTTGTACAAAAGCAGGGCTTGAGCCTTCAGGATTGTTGTTTCAGTTTCCTCTGGGAAGAGGAAATTGTTTGACAATGCTGTCAAGTTAATTGTTGCGAACTGTGTATTAATTTTACTCCTGCCATCTCCACTCTGCTCCTCTCAATTAAAAAAAATACTGACCTTGATAATTAAAATATGTTGTCAAGGGTAACACAGGTCAAGCAGTGATCTCAAACAATCAGCCTTGGCAACATGTATTTCATATGTACCTTAGGACTAAAGGGGTAGAAAAATTAATGACATACAAGCCCAAGTTGCCCCTTTTAAGCACCTTTCCAAAATAGCACAGTGACATGCCTCAGAGAGGTAATGATTAGATTATCGCTAGAGAATATGATATTAGTTTGAGGAGATTTGCAGACATTATTATTTCTTTAATGACACCAGTTAAAGAGCCCAAATCGTGCACTGTGAGCCTTGAGATGGTGATTATATACAGAGAAGGAAGAAGAAAAATCTACACACACACACACCCCTGGGAGTTTACATTCTAAATGATATTCAGGTACACTAATTATTAGGTCGCCTGACATTTAATCAATCGCTGAACAATTTAAATGCTTGACAGAAATGAAATAGCTGTCATTGATTTATGTATGAGCAGGTTTCTAGCAGCAAAAACTTTAAACCCTATAAACCAATTATTATTCCCATTACCTCATCCTGAGTGACTCTCTGGGATGATAAAACCCATCTTATTTGGACTTATTGCTGAGAAATAGACTTCTAAGGCATAAAGTTCTCCAGATGGATGCTTTTTGGGAATTAGTTGAATAAGAGATATTTAATCCATCCAAAAGTCAGTATACTTAAATACATGATGAACATAAAAAAACTCATTGCTAATCCGAAGTGACAGGTACTAATAGGGTACTTAATGGATTAATAGCTAGCATGCTATGTTGCTAGGACCATGCTGTTTATTTCAATCGTGTGCTTGAACGGATGGAGAAAATAAACTCAGTCTCTTAGGCACATTTAATTCAAGTGGACAAAAATGCATTATTGTACATCTAAGCAGGCAATTGAACCTGTAAGTTTATCTTTAAGATACCACATTCCTTCAAGCTCTTGATAAAAATGTCATAAGCTAATTTTGGAAGAACTTTCAAATGGCTACACGTAGGGTTTTTTTTCTGGTTTTCATTGCACTGCCTTTCGGCAAAGTGAATTTTTCAGCTTTATAGCACCATCTCCCCAGGTTTTAATTAATACCATGCCCAGGTGGCATGCAGGATAACCACAGTAAATCATACAAAGGGTTATGAGTCTCGGAAGAACTGTTATTAGTCACATCATAAAACAATAGGATAGAAGGATGAAACTGTCACACACTACCCATTTCAGGTGGGGCTTTTAATGTCAGCAATCTTTCCTTCTACAGAAGGAATCAAACATATTTAACCAAAGGCCCAACCCACTGAAAAAAAAAATGAAAGATAGATAAAAATGCGTTAAAAGACTCTGTCTCACTAATGCTTTCTGTGACTCGAAGTGCTACAAACAGCATACTTAATGAACAGATGATATTGCTGTTTTGATGAAGGTAGTGTCAGGCTCCTAACAGCTAACCTCTGAAAGCCCACAACTACGTGTCACCAGAAGTTGCAAGAGCCTGGTGAGTAAAAAGTAGAAGGCAAAGTCACTTCTGTGATTAACAAACACTTCTTTTCTCTGACTGTGTATTATACAGGGTTCCAAATCTAACCTTCATGATTTAGGTTGTGTGTTTTTCTATGGTCACATACTACATAAAATATTCAGAATGGTAATTTGTTCAAAACCGACAATTTGCTCACTGTTAGCACTGTAACATGACAGACTTCTCCAGAAATGCATGCTGAGACAGGTATTGTGAGATCTTCCATATTTACAGGAATAAATCAGCTTTCCTGTATTGTTGGAAGAAGGATCAAAGGGAGGATGCTCAATGCATCCCAGTGTGCTCTTGGGAAGCTGCAAGGATCAGGCTCTCTAGGTTGCTCTGATCCCTGGCAGGCTGTTCTGACCAGCTGTACAAGTCCTTGGGAAAAAAAGGCAACAACTTCACTTTATTTTTTTCTAAGTACCATTTCAGATTTTCTGTTCTCAAAGGATATTTCTCATTCTGCTAAGAAACTTTGTCCTTGACATCAAACTAGCAGAATTTCCCTGCAGTGGGAATTCCTGTTTCAGCAGTGCCAATGCAGTAACACCAAAGGATGCACAGAATACTGAAACAAAGAAATGATGATGATAACAGTAAAGACCAAAAAACTCTGCCCTCAAAAACTATCATTGTAAGCAGAAGCAACATTCATAGCAATACACCAAAAATTCATCTACCTCAGTTTTCTGTACCCACTAGTAGTGAGTGGAAGATACACAGGAAGAAACTAGCAAAAGCACAAGCATACATTGGTCCTTTTACCATTTACCTTTCCACATTCTAGCAATCACCTGATTATGGACTTCCTGAGTCAAAAGTGCTCTATCTAGATTTTTCTATCATGACTTTGTTTAATCATACAAAATGTTTCACTTTGCACTCAAGAAACTGAAATGTAAGAAGTAAAGGCCACATCTACATTTGGATTACTTCTACAATTCTGTACTTATGGTAACCACTTGTGCAACCATTTTATGCTGCCAACGGTACCTTTCTACGTCATAGAATCATTTAGGTTGGAAAAGACCTTTAAGATGATCGAGTCCAAACCAATGTGCTGAAGTGAAGTTCACAAAGTCTTCTGGAGTGGCACGATTTGATATAGCTACAAAAGATGCTTCCTAAATATAGACAAGGTATATTTGATTTCCCAAGGGCAGTACTGGAGATTTACAGTAGATTAAGGAATTAAACATTTTTTTTCTTAAGTACTAGTATGCTGCACTAACTGCCAAACAATGTCTCCTTTTCACTCACAATTGAAAAGTGGGGTACAACACTACAAACAAAAACGGCAGAAGATGATCATGCTGTCATGAAAAGAAGCATGAAGATGAAAACCTCTTGACTTCTGTCAACCAAAGAAAAATAATAGTAAGCAAACAAGGAAGCGAGGAACCATTAAGGAGTCAGGCACTCTGCTTTCATGGGCTTGAATTCCTCTGGAAAGCTTTTTGGTTGGTTTTAAACTAGACACTGCATACACTAAATAAAATGCTGAATATCTGCCAACTTCATAATATGGAAGCAAACAATTTTTTTGCTTACATTAAAAAAACTAAGAAGGTAAGTAAATGGGCAGAAAAGGTTTTCAGACAGTGTCATCAGAGAGGAAAAAAAGTTAAATTCCTAGATGAGAAAAAAAAAAAAAAATGGAATTTCTCACTATACAGAGACACACAGTGATGTAAAGGTATTATAAAACACATCTGAGAGTTCTGTCAGCAGATGTTAGCATACCAGGAAAGAAAAAACAAAGCTATTCAGAAAAGCCTCTTTATCAGCTGGCCATACGGCTGATTGAAAGTAGCAAAAATTGCTAGTTAAAGGAAAGATAAACTATCAAAACCTCAAAGACAGAAAAGTTTTTTGACTGTGTGGGAAAACTGTCTATGACTTCATATTTTTAGCAGATACTGTATTTTAATCAACATTCCAGAAGAAAACCAAATTTCAGCAATTTGTATACTAAAATTTTGGATCAGAAACAAACACACACACACATACTGTTGAACAGGTTTTAGCAGAACTGCACCCAAGTATTTATAATCAAAGGACTCAGGACTCTGGAAGCAAACACTACCACTTCAAGTACTAGATGCCAAATCCCATCTCTACATTAGATTTCAATCTCCCTGTGCCTCAAGTGTTTCTCTCTACAACAAGGACAGTGATCATCGAACTCAGTTCTCAGAGTCTAAAAGCTGAGTTACTGAAAGGCAGCTTTCCTTGACTTGAAAGCTAAATAAGGCTGTTTTTTCAAGTTTTGCATTTTCATCCATAAAACAAGATCCCCAAAACCAAATGTAATTGGTTTACAGAATGTATTAACTGCAAGTTTCCAGGTAAAACTATAAGAAATTCCAAACATGCATTTGAAAAATTATAATTTTCTGCAGCCCCATGTTCTGGAGTTAACCATAATACTCAAAACCACAAAACCCTAATTTTATAACTTCTGGTCAATAAACAAAACTGTCATATTCTAGCAAAAGTTTTCAGATAAAATCCATTACAGTGCTACTTAGGAATCCATTCCTTCTTGTTATCCAGAGACTAGGTGACAGTTCTAAAATATTCCTGAAGCACATATTGCAATCATCAATGATTAAAAATAGATTTTGGAAGTTGCTGACTGGTCGCATCACAGAAACTCTGCACCCACCCAGATGATGTTTCAGCAGGTACAGGCAGGTAGAGAGGATGGGTTGCACAGAGGCCCAGGAAGTCTGAGAAACAGAAAGGTTTGGATAAAACAGGAGAGAGCTGCTTGTTTTTCCAATACATAAAGCAAGGACAAGTTTTGCCAAATTTAGGGCAGCCTGTTTCTTGAATCACATCTTCCAGAGCTCAAAATGTGACCAGTCCTACTCCACTGCCTATCTACCTACAGGCATTCATCACAAAGAATTTGGAAGGGGGAAAAAAAAAGCCCAAAACAACAACAACAACAAAAAAACAGAGCCGTTTGAACAGGCATCTATTTTAGCAAATCTAATCTTACTGCAGCCATTTTACAAGGTTTTTCCTACTTTTTACCATGGTCCCTAAATGATCTTATAAAAGATGTTCCTTTTCCTTCACCCATACACCATCTTTTATTTGTATAAACACATAAGAAACAAAACACACACACTATGCTAGATCAAACTCATCCTCTCCCTCCTAAAAAGCTATTTGGTGAAGTGACACAGCATCAGTTGTACTATCGCACCATCTCGGAAAGGAAATCGGCAGGTACAGCTGTTCCACAATGATAACCTACTCGCACAAAGATTACACTCTAATTAGAAAGAGCAGAATAGGTTTCTAAAGAAACTTTGTCCAAACTGCCAATTAAACGCAGCCTGAGTTTATTATGATTTTCACAAAACTAGGGCAAATTGGTTTCATCAGCTTTGTTCACTGTCACAGTCCTTTTTCTGGTTTGAGTTCTGGCCAAGGATGAGAAACAAAAGCAGCAAAAATCCCATAAAGGGGCAAAATGCTGTTCTTGCTGAATTTATAATACAGAAGCGTTCATTATCTCAGTCACTCTCATTCTCTGAATGAACAGTCTCTACCAGACCATATCGACCCTCCTCTTCTAATTTCTCTTAATTTAGGGAAAGTTCTGGGATACAGCACCAAACTATGTCTCCAAGGCTCCCTCTAAGATGTTTTAAATGCAGGGACAGGAAGAAAATTGTTCTAGCACTTTCTGATTGCTTTTTAAATCAATTTAAAAGCATTGAATAGTATCTATTACTGATTCCCACAGAAGAAGAGGAAAGCACTGGAGCTACAGCCCTCCTTTCCTGTCTTTTGGTAAGGGAATAGCTGTTGCAAGAGTGTTTAGATACCTTTCACCCTAAAGGGGTTAGGCAATGCTAACACCTCTCCTACATAAAATAATGGAGCAACAGCCTGCTTAGAAAGCTGGGAGACCCAAAGTATCTTCACATTTCAAGGCTGCAGGGATCATTAACTCATGAGATCTGCCACTCTGAGTAACATAATAGAATTTCACTCACTGAACCCCTAACTTATTAGTGAACCAAGAAATATGCTATTGCAAAAAACCCTGACCTTGATTTGAGATGTTTTCCCATGGAGAATCTCTTAAAGTCCTTCTGTTGCTGTACACGCTCACTCCTCAAACTTGCACCCTTTTTCCTAACCTGGATTTCTCTAACATGAACTCCTAGTTTCTCCCTGGATACTGACAGACCTGTGTCTTGACAGAGTTTGTGTGTTTTGTCTCCACAGACCAATTCCTGTTGGCAACGCTGGCCAGCCGAACACAATTCTGTTCTCTGTCTAGAAAAGTTGGTAATGGACCAGAAATTAGATTGACAGAAAACACATTGAATTGCAGCATATGGAAGTAGCAAACCTTAATTAGATCACAATAGCTTAAATGTTCCTTTTACCGGGCTTTAAATTTGATTTATTACAGACAATTTGTTGAGGAAAAATTCAGTTGTTGAGTGTTCAATGAACCCTGGATGGCCAACTGTGATGATCTACTATTTTCTTTGACTATTGCCTGTTATCCTGTGTTTGAATTGTCTTCAGAATTAAGTAACTCTAATAAAATATCTGTTTCTTTAAAAAAAAAAAACAAAAAACCCATACCAAATAACACTCAAAATTCCAAACTCAGGTTCTCATGCGTGACTGTAAGACAGCCTGGAAACCACAGCTATATGATTCCCATGATGGGACCTGAAGTTTTGGGATCATAAAGCACATGATGTTCGGGGACCTAGCTCCCCATCAGAACATATACATGACAGCACATAAGAAACTTGTCAATGGTCTTATTCTGATGCTAAATGCAGCTACCACCTTTACAGAAAACTGAAAGAAGCTGTAGGATCTCCAGATGTTTTGTTTAATTGGATCCACTAGTTTAATTGTTTGCAGTGAAGTCTAGGAGCACTTATTTCCTGGTTTAGAGGTTTTATGTGTGGAAGAAACAATAAAAAATTCCTTCCCAAAAGAAGAAAGAAAGAAAAAAAAAAAAAAGTGATATGATCATTCTGTATATGTGGTAAATAACTGATGTCATGAATACATTTCCTAAACACGTTTCCTGTGCTTGAGTCTCCTGAATTTGTCAGAATTTGTCAAAAACTGAAAGACATTTACAGATATCTGATGAGTTCTAGGCTCAATCCTAGAAAATGAGAAATGTCCCACTGGCTAAAAAAACAGGATTTTTTTTGTTTGCTTCACGAAACATTTTACATTCCTAACAACCACCTTATGCAGACTCTCTGAAAGTCAAACAGCAACATTATGAATTCAAATAGTCCTTGAAGTGATTATTACTCTTTTTTTTTTAATTGCTGTTCCACAGCTGGAAATCTTACGAAGGTGACCTTGGTTAAATTATAGCATGTAACTGACAAGAAAAACAGAAATAGGTAACTACAATAATGGGGCGGGGGGGAATTAACAGCTCAATCTGCACTAGACACATGACAGAACCATGGGCTTCAGGACCTCAGAAGGCAGAAAAACAATACAGTCTGAAGGGAGAGACTCAACACAAGAAACTGGTAGGTGATACCATCTTCATTACAGAAACTGCTAATTCGGATGCAGCGGTGTCAATAAGAATTATACTAATGAAACTGGCCTCCAAAATGGCAGTCAGTAACTCCAGCAAGATTTGTATACAATTTTCTAAGCTGGCTTAATGTTTACACTTTGATTCATTCTGAAGTTCTACATTGTCTTTCTAATTCTGTAAGAGTATGCCATTCAGAGACAAAAGAAAAAAAAGAAAAGCATGCAGAGACTAACTGAACTTAACTTTTTCTTCACTGTGACGTGACTGCATTTCCTTGGAGTACTGGTAACAAGATGCTTGCAAGTACAGAAGAGATGTGAATGTACTACAGAAAACTAACATGTTACATCTGCACAGAAAAGTAGCTGATTTTATCTTATACTTTCAACTATAGAAAAAACATCACTCTACATTAAAAAGCAATTCCTTAAAAATTAAAGGCTTGAAGGGCATACAGAGCAAAAATTATGTGCTCTCTTAGCACAGCTGTTGAGTGGCAGATCTGGAACTGCATACCATGCATGCTGTAACTCAACTTTTGTGTTTCAGAGAAGAGACCTACAATTTGGGCTCTGGACAGCCCTGGAACTCACAATAGGTTTATTTTAGACACTCAGGATGCACATGGGTCTCCCCTTAAAGCACCACCTGAAGTCAGTGCAAGCCTTTGCTCTTCATTCAAAGGGACAGTGGATAAGGCTGCAGGGCACATCTATTTGTAAGTAGTAATAGGACTTTGGTAGTAAGAATAGAACTTGAAAGCTCTTTTTGATGGATAAAAGCATTTTAGGCATTTGACAGTAAAAACACTACCTCGTGGTTTTATACTACATTTCACTTCCTACTAGGATTACCATGTGATGGTTATTAAGAGGAAAATAGAGTCCCATCACTGAAACAGAGCAGTTTCCAAGTGGCTGTTATTATGAATCTTCCACTGACGAGACAATCAGGAAAAAGGTGAATCATTTCATGGAACTCAGGTACTATATATCAGACAGGAACATACAAAAAAATACATGTATAGTTGCTGTGAAGAATCCTTTGCTGTGTGCCATGATTTGAAAAAGAGCTGGTTTCATCCTGATCTAATTTCTTGCTTCTCCATGCAGGTTCATCACTGACATGAGCACAAGTCAAGATAGGGCCAGGCCTATCTTTGAATTAAGAGCAAAGACTTCCCTGTCTGGGCAGTCCTGCTGCTCCAGCACAAGTGCACCTTGCTCACAACATGGATATTCAGTGTGCATATCTTGTTTTTTCATCTTATTATCTGCTGTTTTGACCCTTACTGCACTCTGGGGACACCCAATGTGCTTCCAAGAGAAAAAAGTTTCTGAGAGAAAGGCAGAGGCAGTTTGGGGTTTCTAGGTCCCTGACAAAGAATTTAAACCTACTCAAATCAGATGTCTAGTGAATTTTGTAACAAATTGAGCAAAACTTTTCATTCCTGCTGAAATATGGGTCCCATTTAAGAATGGGATCAGTCTGACCCTTGAATCATCAGTTGCTTGGAAGAAGCCTCCCTTGCACTTCTCACTGCAAATCAAGGTTTGATTTCCTTCCTTCCCCCATTTTTTGGTCTCCCTCTTAAAATTACTTACAATCAAAATGATAAACAAGCAAAACTCCATTACTCTGGTCTCTCTCAATCAGATGGAAGAAGAAAGTGAATGGGGAGCCCAACTCTTTGGGCAAGACTGAATCATTTCTAACCCCAGTTTCTCAACAGTAAGACAGCAAAGAACGTGTATTCAGTGACATTTGGAAAATAACAAGATTCAACTTCACAAACCAACCAGCTTTGCAGCCTACCATTTAAAGCCTGTTGAAAACGGTGCAGCTATTGGAATGGTTGTGGCATGGATTTGACCAAGCTAGTTATGAATGTCCCAAATAGTATTAGGACATAGCTAGGGGATTATCAGGACCTGTTCCTATTTCATAGAATCATCAAATGGTTTGGGTCGGAAGGGATATTAAAGATCATCTAGTTCCAACCCCCTGCCATGGGCAGGGACACCTCCCACTAGACCAGGTTGCTCAAAGCCCCATCTAACCTGGCCTTGAACACTTCCAGGGAGGGAGCATCCACACCTTCCCTGGGCAACCTGTGCCAGTGTCTCACCACCCTCACAGTCAATAACTTCTTCCTAATATCTAGTCTAAATCTACCCTCTTCCAGTTTAAAGCCATTACTCCTCATCCTACCACTACATGCCCCTGTAAAAAGTCCTTCTCCAGCTTTCTTGTAGACCCTTCAGGTACTGGAAGGCCACTGTAAGGTCTCCCTGGAGCATTCTGTTCTCCAGGCTGAATCACCCCAATTTCCTCCGGCTGTCTTCATAGGAGAGGTGCTCCAGCCCTCTGATCATCTTTGTGGCCCTCCTCTTGACCCACTCCAACAGCTCAATGTTCTTCTTGTGTTGGGGGCCCCAGACCTGCATGCAATATTCCAGGTGAGGTCTCACGAGAGCAGAGGAGAGGGGGAGCATCACATCTTTTGACCTGCTGGCCATGCTTCTTTTAATGTGGCCCAGGGTACAGTTGATATTTGGTAGATTGGACGAGGCCATCAAATCTGCAGAGTGGAGGATTTAGCAAACTGATCATGACCTGAGCCATGACACTCTGCTTTACACTTATGGCTATGGAATACATCATGGACTGTTTTATTTAATAGCAGGAACAGCAAATTGCCACAGTCAGCCATTGCCAGTTTTAGCCTCTAAGCTCTAGATGAGAGCAAAAGCCCATGTAATATGCCTGAAGTCAGCCCTGTTGAAGCTGCTACTCACAATTCTGCACCAATAGCAGCCCTTGCCAGGCTGAACCTAGCCATCCACACATGTTACTGTATAAGTGGGGTCTGTGACATTTCCTTATGGTCTGCTACAGACTGAGAAGACTGCACTTTCCCAGCACAGACACACAGCTTCCTCACACACCGAATCATATGATAGAGAGTAGCCAGCTGCAACCCAGAAGCCCTCCCAGCTCTGGTAGAGCCAAGGTCTCAGGCATTTCCTAAGGCAACTGTGAGGTCCACGAACCACAGTGTGACATTTCACTGTCTCTGTCCACAGCCCCGAACCCTGAAATCTCAGCTCTGTAGCCAGCTTTAACTCATCTCTTCACCTTGCAAATACAATACTCTGAACCAGCACACTCTGCTTCAGGAATAGCAGGCCCAGGATCATTTCTGACTCATGTTCATTTTTCTTCAGGGAGACGCTGGAGTATAAACATCATTCAACAAGAGCAGACTTTTCTTTCCTTTCCTTTCCACAAAGAGGCATTTAGCTAGGCTTGGCAGAAGGAGGTAAGCCTCCGGGAAGACATTATCCTGACAGCAAACACTGGTGACTGGCTTTGTGTGTATGAATGTGTGTGTTTGGCAGGCTCTGGATGCTAAATAAATATGGGTTATTAATAAAGGACTAGCTGGAGATGGAAAATAAGATTGAATGCTTCATCTTCCCAGAGCTCTTTCAGGACCTTAGGGGGGAAATAAAAAACAAAGACAATGGAAAATGGAGAGCCATAAGGGAAGGACTAGGGGGAAGGGAAGCCAATAAAGAGGAAAATAGCAGCAAGAAGGAAGCAGTAAATTAGGTTGGCTGTAAAAGAGGATCAAGCAAACAAAGGGTAACAAAATAGCACTGGTATAAGCAAAATGCCAACCACCTCTTGCCCCATCAAGATTCAAACCAAGATGTTGAAAAACACTACCTTGGCAAAGAGCTCTTGCAAGAGCCTGAGAAGGAACAAGCAAATCATCTGAAAGGGAACAAAGAAAAGGTATAACATGCCCAGAGAAGGAGCCCCCATACTACAGAGGGATATACAGAAGAGAGCAAGTGTCCCAGAGCAGCTCTGCTCCTGCCTTCACTCCCATTGATATCCTACCCAGCATAGCTGTGGGTTTCACTTGCTCTTCTGTGCCTCAAGTCAAAGCCTGTGCAAGAGAGACAAGTGCCAGCAGATTTTCCTTTCACCTTGCCATTTTAGTAACCTTTTCCAACTCACGTACTATATATACCTTGGAACCACATTTTTGTATCCTTCTTTCCATGAACTAACCACATGCATTACTTCTGTGGCAGCTCTATACTGTCATATAGTAACATTGCAAACCCAACTTTGCAAATGTCTTATCAAAGCATTTAGTACTACAACCATCTTTAAACTTAGACTACATGTTAGGCTAAAATACAAGTCTTTACATCTTTATACTTCCCAATTAACAGATGGGCTACTTTTCTGGATCAAATGGCAAACTGCTACATATGTCGTTACAGACTTAATTCATTTATTTTTGCCAAGCAACATCTCATTAATTAGTTCTCTTGGGCCTGGTTCTCTTCTACTTGTGCTATGATAGTCTTAAAGCTGTCATGCAATTAATAAAGGCCACAGCTTTGAGTTTCTGTCATGTTTTTGACCATGGCTTTAGAGTGCTTCAAATTTCACTGCCTGGACTTACTGATCCCAGGAAGCAGACTAATTTTCAGAGACAGCATCCACAACTCCACTGGTTTTAATGGCAGGCTTAGACATAAGAGATTCAGAATCTGGATAATTTACATTCTTTTTATGTAAGAGTAGAGCCCCTTACCTCTCAGGACTCCTGAAGCCTAACCTGCAGCTATTTCTTTAACTCTCTCTGACAAACACTACCAAACAAAAACTTTTTTGAAAAGCACACCCTCCTTAGGGTTTGACTTAACTCATCCAGGCTTTGATCTCTCACCTTTGTTCTCCAAGATGAGACAGAAACTGAAACTATCTTTGAGGACAATAGCATCAGAAAAAGACCACATTGTAAAACAAACTTACTAGTTCCATACATTCTTTTTAACACTTGATTCAGTGCATAAATTACATAGGTGGGCTTACTGCCTCATTTTGCAGAAATCCAGCCATGCTGCTCAGCATGCCAACGTGCAGATAAATCACAAGCACACAGCTGCTTCTGTGAAGCACACTGGTCTGACTGTCCATGAAAAATTGATGTAGACATGCACACAGAGGCCAGGACATATGGGATGCATTGTTCTTGCTTCACAAACCCAGGTCAGCTATGTATGAGGAACACACAGCAAACCTATGTCAACCATCAGAATACAAACTCTTCACTGGCACCCAGCAAAGACTTACAGAATAAAAACCCAAAAGGTGGGACAGCTGAAAATCTTCCTACTGCCAAACTTACTCTGGAGCACTACTGCCAGCAGCAGCTTATTGAAAAACAGTTCACACTCCAACTAGTGCTGTTCAGGCAGAGATAACACATGATTCCTTTGCCTTCCCCCTCACAGCAGGAATACATGATACCCCTGCCATGATAATGCAGAATGTTCAGTATGAGGCATTTTCAGTGGCTCTCAGCCTTAGATCTCATTTTAGCACTCACTTCTACCCCCACTACTGATGTTTTATTCCACTCAGGTACTGGACCTTTCCATGAAAACACTTTAAACTTTGCAAGCACTATATGATACAGTATGTATTTATTGGGCCTTCAGACTGCTCTTAACTGAAAACATATGAATGGGTGCTTATGGTAGGGTTATACAAGTGGAGAAAAATGAGCTGTTTTTACAGAATTATATGACTTAGTATGTCTTTCAATAAGTACATCAACTGAAAAAAAAAAAAATCTCATAAGGCAAACACGCATTGTCCCCTGTTAGCTAATTGAGTGACGGTCATTTGTATCTTCAACTAGTTGTGTATACTATGTATCACTCAGAAATCAGTCTTATGCAACAGCTCTGTTTCGAAGGTGGCATCAAAAGCCTGAAATCAAGGTACTGCCACATGCAGTGTGAAGACAACAATGACAATTCCATTTTGATTTATTATTCAAAGAAAGAATTTACAAGAAAAATGCCACTGGGGACTAAAACACTGCTAGAGATGTCCAGCATACAAAAAGCTCAACCCAGTGGATGCTAAACAAGAGGCTCTGTAGAAATAACTGTTAGATTCAGACCTGGTTTCAATCTTTCAGGCAAAAGATTTCAAATATCTTTTCCACAGAAAACAAAACTCTTGCTGACCAAGGATCTCTTCTGCTAACTTTACACTCACTTCTTTCCTTTGTCCTGCAAAAAGAGAATTTCTCTCTTGAGCAGACAAATGAAAAGTAGCTCAAAGCCCATGAAACTGCAAAAAGCTTCCTCTCTTCTCAATTACCTATCAGTGTATTTCAGCATCAGTATATATAAGCATTTTTGAGCCCCTCTAGTAAACAGCATGAAGGATTTCAGCTAATGTTTAACAGCTTTCATTTCCTTTGAGTCTTCTCCTCCTTAAGGTCATCTGCATTTCCTGCAGGGAGAAGCAAGCGATCATGGCAGCTTACAGAGCCACACGAGCAGCCCACTGGCTCAGCCTGCTCTGGCACATAGTTTTGCTTGATGTTCCCTCTTGTTTTCTAAGGCAGTATGGAGAGGACCATGACTCATGGTTTTGCCTGCTTCTGCCAGTTTGGTCTCCAGGAAAGGAAGGGAAAGCAAAGGCCTTTATGTCTCCTCTGCCACATGGCACAGGCAGAAGAGCTGTGCTGTCCTGCAAGGTCCCTGACACAGCACTCTGGGGCAACAAGGATGAGGATGGAGTTCTCTAACCCACCGCGCTCCTGAGCTACATGCTTTCCTGAACCAAGCTCAGAGCAAACACATCAAGTGAAGGGGCCTGATCCAGGTAGGCAGTCACTCTTGCTGTCACAATAAACCCTGCTGCACCAAAGAGGTTATTCACATGAGTATAGGCTAGTCGAGTGACAAAGAGCTTGCAAGATAAAGGCTGCAAAGGGAAGAACTGTTTGAGATGACTGTTCATGACACATGAAGTCATTCTCAATTACTCTCACACCTGAGGACACGTTGCTGCCATCACCAAGATCTGTTTTCACTTCAGGCATTTGATGTTATGCTCTCTTCCTGCCAGCTGTTTCCTGCAGACTAGCAATGGGACAGGTACTATTCTTGTTTTTTTAAACTTAATCTGGTTACTGGCAAAGGCATTCATATCCCGCAGAGTGACATGCAAGGAAACAAATAAGATGACTGCTGATGAATCTCCTGAAGCAACCTTCTTCCAGGTATTCCACCCCACTCTTCTAGCTCAAATTTTGGAAACTTTGGGGCAGATGCTGCCTGTAGTGCACAGCAGACTTTCAAACGATTCATGGCTGGGGATTTCTAGCTGCCCCTGCTTGTCACCATATTGCTCAGAGGAGCTTATAAGCTTGCTTAAGGCAATAAATAGCTTTCTAAACCCAGCTCATTCATATAGTTTATACTTGGATTTCATGAAACAGTAGAATCTATAGCTAACAGAACCCAAAGAGAAAAAAAAATTCACTGCACTTTAAAAGTCTTTTTGCTGCTGGAATTGAAAATGTATACCACAAGGTGATAAAACTTGGTAGTTGCTCAAAAAAGTTCCCTGTCTGTGGTGGGATTGGATTTGCTTCCAAAATCCACACTATCTAACATGCTGTGGCCTAATACTGCTCCTACCCAGCAGTGTTGTTTCCTCATAATATGTCCTGATGTTAAAAATCACAGAATCACAGAATCCTAGGGGTTGGAAGGGACCTCGAAAGATCATCTAGTCCAATACCCCTGCCAGAGCAGGGTCACCTAGAATACATCACACAGGAATGCATCCAGGCGGGTTTTGAATGTCTCCAGCGAAGGAGACTCCACAACCTATGTTGCTCAAGGAAACATGGCTAAACAGAGAAAAGCTTGTGAAAAGACTCATGGAAGGGGCGTCATGCACAGCACAGAAGCCCCAACCCAACTAAACTTTAGGTTCAGATGCCGCAAAGAGCACCTGGTACTATCCACAGGGATTACTCATGCATGCAACACCAGGAATTGAGGGCACTAGCAAAAATGCAGTCACACTGAGTGACCCCTTTGGTTGATGACAGACCCTGTGAGAGACGTCCCTTGAAAAACAAAAAGCCCCTGTCCCAAACAGCCATCAAGTACATTGTTTTGCATGTCTTGGGAATCTGAACCAAAGCAACTGGGAAAGCAAGTAAACCAACAGCCTTTGGAAAGTGGCATTGTTGCAAACTCCTCAGAGAAAAATATATTCATCCTCTAAGTACTAATCTTTGCAGATAACTGGAAGTGCAGATGTTTCTGTTTATTCCTCCTCACTCCCACAGACATACTGAAGCCTCTCCAAGCATCTGGTTCCTCTCTATTGATGGGAATATTCATTTTATGAAACATATCTCACCAAACATGGACATGAGAGGCAGAGGAACAGCAGCACCTCAAAAAGCTAAGTCCTGGAAAGAAGAGCACAGGCTGTATATAGGCTCTGCATGAAGCTGTATCTCAGAATAAAGAACATCTTGGGAATACAAAGACCATCTGTTCAAACCCAGCCAAAAGTTAGAGCAGACACAAAGGCCAGGCTTTCCTACTAGCACTGGAAAAACAGTTTGTGCTCAGGACTCTTTCAAATGCAAAAGATTAGCTAAAACATCATAACAATACTGATCTTCTCCCTACCTTCAACCACCTAACACATCCAAATTCTCTAACTCTCAGTCTTCTTTGTACTAAAACATCAGGCTTCCTCCCCTGCGGATACTGTTACTCTTAAGCAGTCTCTAAACCCATATCAGACATCCCACAACCACAGCCTCTCTCTGCATGCTCCTCTCTGCTGCACTGCATCATCTGGACTGGTGGGCTACAGGCTCCCAATCTTTCTTGCCCTGGGCCACAAAGCCAAAGGCTTGTCAGGGCTAGCCCCCCAAACTCCCAAACACACCAAAGCAGTTTGCTTAAGTCTATATCCGAGTGCCACCTGCCCTTCCGTTGACTGGGGAATCATTTTCTCTTACCCTCTGCTTGGGCTTGTGATGGCAAATGTTTCACAAAAACAGTACATTGGATCTCTACCATAGCAGTTTCCTGTGAGAATGGTCACCAAAAAAAGGTGGGACGCAAAGTTACACCAAGTGACCTCTGAGACACAGTGGTTGTGTTACTGTTATCAGAACGATGGTACTGCTGCTTACTGCACCAGTAAATACACATCATACAACAAAGACTCAGCAGAAGAGTCTGCCAAATATACTCACTCTCAGAGCAGCAACACTAGTAATTTGTGCAGGAGATTAGATAAGTTGAAAAGAGTGCATTTACTGCACACGTTTCCTATCTCAGTCTCTGGGCTTATATCTGTATTATCTGATTAAGTGACTGTTAAATAACTCAAGCAGACAATATAGGCTCAGGAAAACTTTGTATCTTTATCTGGAAGTGTTGAAGTAATCTCCAAATATGAATTTCAACAGTAAAGGGCATATGACTAATACAAGGCTATTATTTAAGGCACAAACAGATCCCTGCACTAAATCAGGCCTACTTACATCTGATAAATACCAGGGAAAAATGCTTTAAAGGAAGATATAGCAAACTCATTCTTGCATACTGCCTCTTGTTAGCAGTTCTTAGAGCAGTTAACCAAATGCAGTCCAGTCCACACTACCAACAAGAGAAGCTAAAGTATAAGAAAACGGAAATGGTTTGAAAGCAGGAAAAGAAATTAGATCCTCTGAACCCTGCACAGTCAGTTGCTTTCTTCACCTAGGGAGAGCATATCTCTAAATGTCATGCCTTCTTCTAACACAAGCAGGGAGAGGAAAAATCCCCAAACCCTCTTTAAGAATATAAAAGATATCTTCAGAACATAAGTCAAAATAGTTTTATTACCCATACAAATGCAATCCCTTATGAAAGAGCATGAAATAATAAACCAGTATTAAAATATAAATGGGGTACTCATCTGGTAAACAGCTTCATTAGGTGAAAAAAAGCATTAATGGGAAAAAAAAATTTTTCCTTATTGTAGCTCTTTGGAAATATTTGCCCCACACCTGTCTCTAAGTATCTGCCTGTGAAGACATGGGGAAGCATTTGTTCTGTTTGTGAAATCAGAGTGAGGCTTTTATCCACACATTTGGGCAATGTCTCTGGTTGTATAATGATTTCCACATGTTTATCACATCTAAACAACAGGAAAATAGCACAGTACCAACTGGTTCCATTTACCTTCTGATTTAGTCATGACATTTGTTTTTTGGAGATGATGTTTGTCAGGGGGCAACTGAATGCTTTTCAAAGCACCTTTCACTCTCTGACACTGAAATCAAAGACCCTGCCAGTAGGAAAGTGAAAAATCTGAAATTTTTAAAAGTAGCAAGGTCAGAAAAGAATGAAAAGCATGAAAAAGAATGCTTTATAATATAGATGGAACTGGGAGTAACACCAACATTTAAAGTTTTCTGACATGTCTCACTATAAGACCTCATTTTCAATTACTTACAGATTTGTCAAATTAACTGGTTTGCCAAAAATTGCCTTTGCTAGGTGTTTATCTCAGGCTGGGTTTTTGGTTTGATTTGGGTTTTTGGGTTGGGGCTTCAGAAAAATAAAGTTCCATTTTTTCTGAAAATTGGAAACAGATTTAATTACAGAAAACACATTTGTTTCCCCCTTTTAAAAATAAATAAGCAAGTCATATTCGAACAACTTTCTCACTGAGCAGCAATAATATTGTAGTGCTGGACCTCACAATTTTGCAGTGGTAGCTTTGAAGATATAAAGTTTTCATTGATGTCACAGGAAAAGAAATCCTGCCATCCCTTGGTTGAGTCTTTTAGGAAATCAGTAAATGTACAGCAACATCTTGTGAAACAGAGAAACTGGCAGTGGGATTAAATCATAAGAAGTAAAGGAGGATGGCTGAAGGCAAAGCTGAAACCAGAACTGGCTATAGCAAGGGATTGGGACTGAGCACCTGAAGATAGGAAGAAATGAAGTTTGTGAAGACTAACACTAGATGAGAAGCTTCAGGATACCTGGTGCAATCAGCTGTAAAGGGAAGATTCAAAAGAGCAGAAAAATGGGTAAACTGAACAAGATTAGGGTAATGAGGAGAAATCAAGAAACAGGGCAGGAAGACTGCTAGGAAAAAATGCACCAGTTTGAAAGAACGGTTGGGGGAAAACTGGCTATAAGGATCTCAACATGCATCTCCTGAACCAGGAATTGGGCCTGCTTTTCCAGAGTCTCCCCATTCCTCAGCTATGACAGATGAAGGTCTGTGCTGTGTGCCAGCACGTGAGAGCTGTGTGACATTACACTGTGAATTTCAATATTTTATAGCCCTACAAATAATCATAATAAACGATGCTGAGGAAATGACACAAAAACACACTTTCGAGTTAAGCGTTCAAAATCTAAGCAGTGCAAATTAAGCCTCTCCATGTAGCCTTGTCATGGCCCTTCTGTGACACTGCCTTTGCTATGCAAGGCACTATTAGAACTAATTTCTGTCCTGTGGGACTTCTAGGAGCACCACAGGTAATGTGTGCCGCTATGGCAAACACTGAGGACTTCAGTCAACCCATAGACTAGGCTTCAGGAAACAACAGAAGCTTTAAAGATCACACCTCAGTGGCACCACAATAGCTCAGGCCCAGAAAGACACTCATTTCAAACTAACCAAAACACATCTTTTCCTTTTGATTTTTTCCCTAAAGAACATATCACTTAAAAGGAAGTTTTCCCTGGCGAACACATTTCTCAGCAAGAGAAGACTTTGATTTGCAGCACTAATAAGCATGTAATTATGACTGTTCAGACCTTGAAGAGCTGAGTCTAAAAGTACACCCAGGAGCAGAAAAGTGTTTTTGTGCTAGTAGCTTAGATCTGGCCAGCAACAACGAGTATGCTCAGGAAACACGGCTGTATCAAAGCTAGAATTATTGTCAAGCAAGGAAAAGAAAAATAAAAAACAGACATACAACAAGAAGGATTGCCTCAGTTACTGCAGGCAACATTAGCATTGCCACTTCACCCAGGAGAGTCCTCCAAATATATTCATAATATAAATCCACATGACACAGGCTAGGGAACATACCTCCCACCACCCTATAAAAATTTGAGATGACAAAACAGATCAACATCCACAAAAACTATAAAACACTTTTTGCGGAAAGCTGGTGAAACTAAATACATCACCTACTTCCTTGGGCTAGGCAACAGTAGTAGACTTCTGGCATGAAAATGCCCAGTTGATCCGCTAATCATCTCAGGCTGACAGAGGCTTCAAGGAGCACTTAAAGGGCTGAATCAGGTGTAATGTGTGGAGAAGTTCCAAGTACTGTCATGTTTTCTCCAGCTCCCACTCCGCTGGGTTGGCCATAGCAGCAAGACATACTTTTCCCAGACTGAGGACACCTAGATGTGACAGCAAGTAGCAGCAATCAGACACAACTGCAAACAAACTCCCTACATATGTTCTGCTCTGTTAATATCACTAACAAAAATTTCTGCAAAGGATTAGAAGTGTTTGCAAAATGTTTTACACCTATTGGCATGGTTCTTCTGCAGCAGCCCTTGAGCTACAGGAAGAAACAGACATACAACCAAAATCCTGTTCATCAGTTCCCACAGTCTCTGAAAAATCATTTTTCCTGTTTGAAAGGGGAAGATTGTGTTGTCACTGGCAACACAATACACATTTTATGTTTTAAAGGGCAGCACACACTCCCAAGACAGTTCTCAGCACTGCAAATAGAGGAACAGGTTGAATCCAGCACTGCTGGTGCTGGGAACTATGCAAACATTCAGCAGTTTTCATTTCTACCAAGCAAAAATACTTAATTATGGCAGTAGAGGTAATGAAGAAAAAGTCCATCATGAGAAGGCCGAAATATACTCAAGTGGGGTCCACACCTGCACTGTAAAATTCCCAGAGATCTTCAAATTGAGAAGGCTGAAAAATCAAGTCTACAAAAACACACGGGGGGGGGGGGGAATAAAAAGGACACAAGTCTCCCCAAAAGTTATTTACATAAGTGAGAGCAGCCCTGTTCAGTAGGTTGATAAGCCAAACAGATGTGGGTGATAGCAGGGAGGAGTGCTTTCCTGAAGGTAAGAGCATCAGGTAAATGGCAGAAGAGTGACCATATCTATCCTGGGGCTTTTGGTTCCCAAGTCAGTGATGCTTCCATTAAAGCATATCTAGAGAAGGGGTCTACAGTAAAAGTATGGCTGTTTGTATATTCTAATGGAAAAGGTCTCATATGTTATACACACTAGCAACGTGCACATATACAAGTATATTATATGGAGATTTACTCAGGCCTTAGCAAAATGATGCAATTATCAGTAAAGATGCAGTTGAGAATTAAGTTTCCCAGTAAATCCTATCCCACTACACTAAAAGGAAGTCATGCACCACGTGGGACCAAGCCAGTTCCCTCTGGAAGCTTTGCTCCAGGGTATGCTGCCTCTTTAAAGCCTCCTATGTCTCCCCCCATTGGCCTTCTTAGCACCACAGTGTATCAGTGCTAAACAATGCATGTAGCCAAGTCTACATTGTGGGTACATAATTAAGCCCTAGCAGGGCAGATGGCAGAGGCAACTCTAGTGCCTCTCTTGCTGGTGCAATGAAAGGTTTCCCACGGGGGATATGCATAACTACAAGTTCACACACTAGTATTTCTATTTAAGGAGCAAGAAACCAAATAACCAACTCTGAACAATAGTTGTGGTAAGGTTATTAAAGTTCTTCCTTAAAGGCTTAAGTCGTAAGAGAACATGAGAAGGTGTACATAAGAGCAGGTTATTCCACAGCTGAGTCCTGCAAAAGGACAGGCACCTTCCCTTGATGTATCTGCTGACGGCCATTGTCGCAGTCAACAACACAGACTAGACAGTCCTCAGATCTCATTTGCTCTACTTGTATCTATGCTCCAAGTTTGCAATAGGTGCTATTTTTATCCTTACTCTTTTGTATTCTCTACGCCATTCACTGATATTCTCTGGCTAAGCATATAAAACTGGCTTTATATAACAAGAAGTGAACACATCTGTAAGAGCAGCCAATCAAGAAAACAGTTTCGATCCTTTCTGGTCATTGCTTCAAAGAGAAAGATCATCTCTGAAGCCAGCATCTTTCTTTGCTTGGTTCAGATTTCAGGGAGCTTTCTCAGGAGTTTACTGCCTTCACAGGAGTGCTGGACACAAAACATGCTTTGTGTCTATGACCTTGGAGACAGCCAGAAAGTCCTGAAAGGCAAAAGTGTCAGCCTATGAGCTGGACTACAAATCTCTACCATATCATTTAGCAAGACCCAGAAATTCTGCTCAATGTCTGTAAGGAATTTTTTTCTGAACTCTTCAATTTACGGTCATTCAAACAATGAGTAGAATATGAACCTCTGGCCTCATCTCCTTATAGAACTCTTGCAGTGTGCAGAAGCAGTAATACTCAACATCACATTAAATAAGAACAATATACAGAAAATTGGAGGACAAACTTTTATATTGACTAACATTTAATTAATTTATTCACTCATTTTCTTTTAGAAATCATGTTCTGAGGATAAAATTTGCAGGTTTTTTTATGTGGAACGAATTATTCATAGCTTCTAAGACAACAAAATTCATCACTACATTGCTTAGATTCCTGTTGATTCAGAAGGTCCCATGTGAACATCAGGAAACACTTTTTCACTGTAAAGGTGACTGACCACAGCCATATGTTTCCCAGAGAGGTTGTGGTGTCTTCAGTCTTGGAGCTACTCAAAAGCCATCTGGACGTGGTCTTGGGCAACTGGCTCTAGGAGGCCCTGCTTGAGCAGGGTGAGTTGGGCTAGATGACCTCCAGAGGTCCTGTCCGACCTCAGCCATTATGTGATGTCACTAGAATACTTGCTTTTACATTTTTTTTCCACAAAGGAGAATTTACCTTAGCAATTCCACTCATCAGCACATGAAAACACTGAGAAGTTCTATCAAAATAACAACAGAAGACACAACTACATTACAAAACCAAACAAAATCACATGTTGACAGCTGACACCCTCAATACATGTCCTTTAATTTCATTTCAGGACTCAGTAGTTTAATATTAAAAATAAAAAGCAAATGAGAGACCTAATTGCCACATCCCACCTGCATTTAACTCTGAGGGAGAGTAGGGCTAGTGGCAAACCCTGGCTAGCTGAGACATGTGCACAGGGGATCTGCTGAACTGAATCTCTACTAAAGCATCGTCTTCTCTCTAAAGTTACCCAGAAATTAAAACCTGCATTTCATTATATCTGATATTTTTACACCCTGATTTTAGGCTATTTAATTCCCAATGAGATCAAATTATTCCTAGTTCCAATAATAAAACTAAGTGGAGAAAACAAGCAAGATATGAACAGGCAAAGCCTGGGAATAATCATGGTCAATGTTATACTATGTTTAAATAAGAACCAAAACAGCTCAACCAAAGCAGCATGAGTAAAGATGGATGGAAGGACTTCAGTGGGAGCCATGTCCTGTTTGACAATGCATTCCCATATGTATAAATACACGTGATCAAAATTTCATTTTGGAAGAAATATGATGCAGAGAGAGAGAAAAAAGCAAGAAATAGTGAGACTCAACTGCTTCCTCAATTCAGAAGTTTTCTTTCCAACGAAACTCCAGTGGGAAGTACCTGAAGAAACTCTTTGCCAGCTAGAAGGGAAGCCTAGCTCTGCTACACACATACTTCACCCCAAGCCTACAAACTCTTTTTCTGCATTTTCCAAAACCATCAGGCTTGCACTCTCCACTACATTGACAACTGTTTAACAACATTAAATCAGTGTTCAAAGTTAGATATTCTGCTACTTGGTTAGTTAGTTAGTTTCCCCAAGTCCCTCCGAAAAAGAACCCATAAAGACCACAAAGATAAACTTCTCCTGTAGGCAATTCAGAGCAATACAGAGACTATCCCAAGGTGCTCTGGAATGCCCCTGTAAAATTCTCCATTGAGTATATCTTAGGAAGATTAGTTTTTCTAGGCTAAAAGTAGTGTCATTTTAAGCTAAATATAGCCTAACTAGCCTCTGTGGGATCTACCATCTCCACTTCCATATTTAAGATTATAAATAGCTTTGATTTATTGAAGAAAATGCAGCATTTTATAAAGAGATACAATTAGGCACCTAGCTATTTTAGTTTGAATGCAATATAAAACTAAGTAAAAAAGCAGTAAAGGCTTTCAACTTTGTAAGAGTTCATTTTAAGAAATGAACAAAACAGACCAGTGAAGTCAACTGGATTGACAAGCACAAATATTGAAATGTGTTGGAATCCATCTCTGTTAAGATGCCTCTCATGCAATCAGAAAATCTGTAGGACTAGGGTGTAGACTTGAGCAGATTTAAGCATGTTAAAAGTACGTAGTGAGCTTTGAAAAAGAGGAAAGGGATTGATAAGTGTGAGGCTTATATGAATATTACCAAGACTCAATTCATGCTAGATCTTGAACAAATAATGAAAACTTAAAGTATATCAAGGTGTAGAATGCAAGAAAAAAAAGGGGAAAAGTGCTTTTGTCCAGAGAAGACTGAGTCAAGATTAAACATCTCTCCCCAAACTAAACAAGTAGTGTCCCAGTTTTCAGTAAGGCAAGTGATATTCAATAAAGAGGATGGTGAGGACAAAAAAATATAAGGAAATATCTAACCATTAAACATGGGAAGCTTCTCAACAGTAGGAGTAATGGGAACAAGAAACACCACTCGTTTCTAAATGGAGCTAAAAGTATCTGGGAGCAAGCTGCTATGACCTCTTTCGTTATAGCAGTAGAAATCTAGACTCCAAGGCCCAGAAAGTTACCTTCAGTCCCTCTTTCCTAAATTTCCTTATCTACCATTTTCCTTAGTCAGGTGCATAAATGCTCATCAAATTAATGCAGTATGGCACCTTTAAAATTAAATTTCCTTTGTCCTTTTCTTCTCTTTTTAGGCTGCAGAAACATCTTCCCACAGAACTAACACTGCATATTGTTTGAGACCTCAGAAAATCACTAACAGAGCAGAAAAGATGAAAGGAGCTTTACTGCAGATGATATTTATTAGTACAGGAGGGTCAACAATGATAATACAGCTATATAAGGTTGACATATTATGGCATGAGGTAAGATGAATTGTGCTTTGCCCATTTAACTACAGCATTCATCTTTCTTTACAAAACTGAAGCATCATGAAAAGGGGGTGCATAATCTTTATCCATGTGCTGCGAACAAGGCTTACAGGTCTGATTCAGCAAGTCAAGGCAGGTTTGGGGATTTTTCTAAACAGAACTTTGGTGCCTAGCAACAGAGAACAGCACCTCTTGACATGGAATCTTACAATAGGATGACCTGGTACATCTTTAACATCTAAGTAGGCTTAAAAATCTGGCCCTCCAACTAAATGCAGCAAAGAAATTGCACATCTCTCCGATTAAAATTAAGCACATGCTTTACTTAAGGGGAATAAGGGTGCTGGAAGAGGTTGATACACCTCCTTCAATAGTTTGAGTGTTGTGACTCCTTAGTTGTAAACATAGATGGCAGATACTTACCTCTGCGTACACAAAGTATGTTCAGTGTATCTGAAAAGTCACAAGTTCCTGCAAGGTTACCACACAGGTCAAACCCATTTTTACTAACAAACAGAAAATCTACAAGTTTTCCACGAATCCTTAAACATCAGGCTTTAAAGCCCTGTTCTTGTTATCATTTTGATCTATAAAATAACCACAATTAGGCAACACAGACATGGAGTGCTACATAGTACTGTGAGGTAAAAAGAAATACAGAGATATGATGGAAGCAGTAAAGCCTGAATCACTGGTACTCAAGAACTACTGATAAATCATTACAAGGAGGGGGAAAAACAGGACCTTTCATTTTGTAGTAGATGAAGGACATGGACCTCAAATTCCAGAAGTTCATTGGGAACTGGGAGAAACTGCATTAACTTCTATGTATCCTGGGAAAGGCTGAGCACTTTCTGAGGGGCTTTCCTGTATTATTCCTTATTCCTACACTTCCAAATTATCCTGGCTCAAATGTGCCAGGCTCCTAATTTTAGCTGTTTAAAGAGATTATGGAGACAGAAACTACATTCTGACCCTTGCCCTCCTGCAGATACCTAATTAAATGGATGAAACTTTATTCCCTCTCATCAGCGATGGCAATAGAAGGGAATTTTTGACTATCAGCTCAAAACTTCAAAACCTCTTCATACCTTTTTTTTTAAAAAAAAGCAGATGTTATCACAAAATCATGGGTAACTGTAAATCATCACTGCATTTTTCTAACATGGTTAAAGAGAGACAATTTTTAATTAAAATGTACATTTAAAAAAATCTCCCATTTTTCGATATCCAGAGAATTTGACATCAAGGAGAGAAAGCTGAAAAGGTCTATTTCTGCCAAAGCATGAAATTAGTGTTAAGGTTGCCCTCTTTACCATTGGTGCACATGAAAATGAAACCAAGAAGAGAAGATTTACTGACTAGTTTGGACTATACTCTATGAATTCCACTATTTTTTTTTTAATGAAAACAGGTTACTTTTCCCTCTAGTGTTTGGAGGACTTATATAGAGGGTTCATTATTAATTTGTTTTATGAACAATATTTAGCATTATTAGAGCTTCTGGTAAGAAATAGACCAAGACTTAACATTCCACAGAGACTCCTCTACTTTGAAACTATCCACAGTTTTTACTTCCATAGAATTAATGCTCCTTCAAGACTAAATTCACAGTCAAATGATCTTTCCTTTGTACTTTGGTAAAAGACTTTATTTAGACTCATTGATAATTCTGGAAGAACTATGTATTAGCAGTTCAGTTTGATGCTACTTCTTGTGTTAATATTCTGCTTTCCTAAACAAACTTACAAAAAAATTGTGTAAACACATTGGAAAAAAAAAATAAAAATCAGCAGAGCACAGAATAGAAGATCACTTCAGTTTTACACAATCATACAAAAATAAATTCCAGGGTTTTTCCAGTCCAGTGAAAAAATAAGTATTTTCCATATAACATCCTTTTGTTACTTGCAGTTCTCATCAATATGGAGTATCTGAGTGACAGGGAAAATGCTGCAGACATCCCAGAGCTCCAGAGAAATAAATCAATAGTCCCATCTCCAGCCAACATAATACCCATGTGCCTCAGGTAAGAACACTATATTCTGCAAATTAGAACAGAGCTGAAATTTCCTGTAAGAGGTTCATGGGTTTAAAGCGCCAAGGTTCTACACAGATTTCTCAAGCAGAATACTAACATATAGAAAGACAGTACTTCAACTCTCAGTTTCTTCCCAGCCAGGACACATCTTTGCATAATGATTTCTGATTTTCTGCTTTATAAATCAAAATGTGAATAGCACGTTAGCACGCTTAAAAAAAATAAATGTACTTTTCAAGTAAAGCATTTGGCCTTCAGCTACTCATTTTCTTCATATAAATTGAGATTTTAGTCTTGAAAATGCCCAGTAATTCTTAGGTTTACAGAACATTTTTCATATGAGCAAACTGAGAGATGATTTAAAAGCCCTGACAGTATTCTCAACCCTGCTCACCCTAAGGTCTGCTGTTCCTGAAGGAACTTCTACCTCTTTGGCATCTGACTTTGCCACAAATTATTAGGTCTCTGTACTGTTTTATAAACTGACCAAACCAGGTACAAGAAAGAGCACTTGCTGACAAATAGTGACTAACTCATACACTTCAAGCAAGCAAATACTTCACTGAAGATTTAAGCAGATTAATGGTTGAGCCCATTAATTGCAATAAGGTTTATTATAGGAATTTCAACAAAATTTATTTAATAGTTTGCACCTAATATTCACCTCCGTTGTTGTTTTGAAATATTGCATATTGGATCAGCCCTGATATTAATGACAAAGCTATCTTTATAAAACCTGACAAGACCTGGCAAACGATTTGAGAAAGAAAATTCTGTTCTTAGGAACAACTTCAAATCAGCTTTCAATGTAAATGTAAGCACAATAATGGGAGTAAATTTCTAACAAGTTTTTTTCCAAAGATGCAAAGAGTCAAAAATATAAAAAAGGTTTCAAGCTTAAGACCAGTGTTTAAGCATCCCCGAAATGCTAAAAAAACATTGTTCAGCTTCCACATTTCCCTATAGAAAATTGCTCAAGGTTCTTCAGTATCATTTTCCACCCAAACTGGCGGACTATCAAGAAGAGTCCCTGAAAGGTCTTTCCTGCTCCAGAATTATCCAATGCCATGGCTGACAGCCTGGACAATACAATAGAAAGTACTCTTCTGAAGTTCTACACAATTCCAACAGTAACATAAAGTGACTCCTAACTAGCTCTAAATAATTCAAAATAAATGAACTGTCACAAACAAGGCAAGTGCTACAGCAGGAGATATAGAGAGTATCTGAATGCCTAGAGTGCTGTTCCTCTCAGCAGCAGTAAGGCAACAGCAGAAACACTCAGCAGTTTAGCACTTTAGAAGGGATATGAACAAAGCAGGAGGCAGCCACAGGACAACAAAAATCAACTATGAAACCAGTAAGGAAAGACTGGAAGGCTGGACATAGGCTGTCAGGCCGCTGCTAAAAGGTTGTTAAGTACACAAAAGGCTGCTGCAAAGGGAACAATCTATTCATCACATCCATGACAGAAAGGTCAAGAAACCACTGCAGAGATACATCAAGCCCTAGGGAAAAAACAATATCAACAAGTGCATTAAAACTACTTAATAGCCAGATTTGCAACTAAAGGATGGGTTAGGCATACATATGTGCATGATGACAGAGAGAGTACTTAAGAGACTGAAAATAAGAGACCGAATGCATGCAAGAGAGTGCCAAAGGCCTGTTGAGCCAGTAGTGCAAGGACGTATGCAAATTAGGTCCAGACTCCTGTTCTGTAAGTTTTACTGTATATAAGAAGAAACACAGCTTAAACAAGAAAGTTTTTGTGATATTGTGTAAGTGAAGCCACTCAAAAATCAAACCACAAAAAAATGTCTGAAACACTTTTACATGGCACCATCCCTACAATAACACAAATGAGATCAGTAGTCCTACTGAGCATCCCTCATTATAAAAAAGATTTCCAGGTTGTGACTGCAGCCTCAATTTGTTCTGTTAATATTTATCTTTTGATAACATTGAACTGCAGGATCCTTTTAAGTTTCTCAAGTTCAGAGTGAAACTGAATTATTCTGGGGAAACACAAACCATCAGATGGGAAAAAGCTATCTCAGAGAATTCAGAGTCCTGCTTGCTATGCCTTATTTGAATGGCCACCTAATTTAATAAGATTATATGTGGTATTTCCTAGTTATAAGTACTGTTCTCTGTCATATGCAACATTTCAGTACTAGTCACTGAACTAGTTCTGTCAGCCAAAGCCCTGAGACAGCCAAACCACTAAGTATATAAAACCTGAGTTAAAATTCAATAGCACATGCCCAGTGACCACAGTTCTTTTCCCTTTCCACCCCCGCATTCCCTCCAGGCGTAACAAACACAAAGCTTGCTTGTCCCAGTAGCCTGAGACGTTTAAGCATTAAGCTCTTAAATCATTGTAGGTTAAGGAAGAATCACAAGATGATGTAAGGAGGACATGAAGCCCTGATGAACATTTGTGAAAAGCTGCAGGTTTATAGAGATCCTAGCAAAGATGAGAATTCCCCATCTGTTGTTCTCTCTCAGAAATATAACATCCTCCTCATTTCTCTGCCTACAAATGTAGAAAGGATTCCTTGGAGAGACTTGCATACTTTCCATATATACAAAGCTATAGTTTCTTGCTTCTTTGTATCACAGGAGTAAATGTGGGACTTGTTCCAGGATTACTGTTTCCTTCTGCACCTGTGCTTTGCATCAGTTTACTAGCCAGGGACTAACAGCCTACATCTGAATATACAGTGACTATTTCCCAGTTTAGATAGCACCCGCTTAGTTAACCTCCTTCAGACTTCATTCTGCTAATGAGCACCCAGCCCTTTCCAAAGAGTGCAGCATTTTAAAATATTAGTACACAAATTAATAATACTGGCATACACAAAACATTTTGCAGAACACAGGGCATAAATTTTGGCATGCTAATAAACGTATACTGTAATTTTAGCTAGATGACATATGGGCATTTCAGACTCTAGTTTTCAGTGATGGTAGTGCTATCCACAGTGATATGACTGATATAATATTTCCCAGATAATGAGAAATCCAGAAAGGCTAAGGAATGCACTGAATCACAGTCAGGAAAGACATGGAAATCAATCTTTCATTATACAGAACTTCCTCCCTAAATAAAAGGTTTCCAAGCTTAGCCTGCTGAGAAAAACACAAAAGTATATCCAGGCAGATGCCACTAACATAGTATTTGCCAGACACAGGAAACAGAAAATATCAGGGAGTTCTGGGCATCCATAGTTTCTCTTATTGGAGCAATGTAAACTGCAGTGATAGGTGTGGTGAGGTGGTCAGATAACTTACTGAAGACACAGGTCCTCATGCTGGACAATACATGTAGCTTCTTCCGTCCCTGGTGTGAAAACCTCTCCTGGTCCACCAGACTCTTTGCATTAGGGGAGGATTTGGCAGAAGTGCTAGTTAAGATAATTCAGATTTCAGATCAAAGTGTAAATAACACTTTGGTGAAAAATAAGTGTTCAAAATCTCTAAAAATTAAGGTTTGCTTACTTAGAAAGTATGACTAAGTCAGGATCCAAATTGGAGCCCTGATGGATGTTATTCAGAGCCTACCCAGGTTTCTCAAAAGGCTGCTATAGGTCAGGCACTAGGCTGCTTTCTGTTCAGTACCTTATTGAAATCCACAGAATCACTTTTTTGAAGCCTAAAAGGGCAAACAGCATCCTTCACTAACCATGCAAAGGTAATCAGACTACCTAAATATGGTTCCCAGCTTTCAAACCTTGGCATTCTTTCTCACTTGGTGATAACAGAAAGGGATACAGTGAAAACTTAGGAGCTCCATGTAACATTCAATGTGATACCTAAAGATAATTTTTCATTTCTTTGCTTGCTCTTAAAATGTCTTTCAGTGAATGAAGAGCTACAATTACAATCCAGATATATTCTTTTTAGTAGCATCAGATTTTACCCAATGAAAGATATATTAAAAAACACTGCTTTTTACTTCCAGATGTTACTTTTTCCTTACACAAAAGCATGCCCAGAGAAACAGTCCAAATCACTGCATCATTATATAGGGGTGCTATTTCTATTAAGATATTTTACAGAAGTCTGGTAGAATTTTTCTTTAAGGGTCATTCCTTCACATACAACAGGTATTAATTGCCTACTTCAACTTCATCATGTTCAGAAAAGTCACAGCTGGGTAAGCCCTCAGCTGCTAAAGCTCTTCTGTAACAAGACATAAATTACTTTGTTGCTGGGAGAAAGCTTAATTATTATGGATTTGTAACCCCTCTGTTTGGCATTTTGGAACAGAATTTGTAGTATTTGTTTTAATCTTTGGGGAGTCAGGCTGCATCATAAACAAGGGGGTAGTATAGCACAAAGGCATAATCCTAGTTACATCATATTGTAAGGCATGCAGAAGTAGAAAAGTGATGCACAAGCATTCAGAGTGGTCTTCAAGATTGCTTTCCCCCTCTCGGAAAAAACCCAAATAAAATCTGGATACACATTTTGGATTACACTCTCCATAGATGTAAATGAGCTTGTTTTCACTGGTTTTTAAGGGCGTTGTGCCAACTTACATCCACTCCATGCCTGAGCCAGACAAGAGTATCAAATGCTGTCTTTGCCCATTGTATGATGTTCTCCCTTCACCTAGCTAAACATCCCCTAAGCAATCAGACCAGGAAACTACCTCAGTCCAAAAATGTAATTAATTTTAATTTTGCAGTAATCTCTAAATGGTTCCACCGGTGGTCAAGTAGAAGTTATTTGTTATTAGCCATATAAATAGTTATTATTCCATATATAAACCCTGACAAATTAACTCTGAATGAAGCCATGGTAACTTTATTACTGAATTTATTATAATCTTTATGTTGCATTCTTCACCCATTCAATATAAAACTTTACCTTCCAACATGAGCAGATTAGGAGGGCAGGGCGGAAATCCTTACTGGCTGTAACACGTGTGGTTTTGCTTCAGTCTTTTGCTGTACACCCTCAAGATCCTCAAGATGGTTCCACAGCCAACCGCAAAATTTAAGGCATGGCCAACATATTGAACACTGCTGGTTTAAAGACCTGTAGAGCATACATCAAAGAATACAGCTGTGCCACATCCAGGCAGCCTGGCAATGCCAGAAATATTTTCACCTTGTATGCCTGCTAATTGTATTTGCAGAATCTGATAACTTTTGTTATCTTCAATGCTAAACTGCCTATGTGTAATCTTATCTTAATTTGCTGGTTTACTGCCACTACAGGCTTCTGTTCTTCCACATGGGAAAGCTATGTCATACTTTAAAATGATGACCGGAGACAGAATATTGATACCACTCCACAAGGATGGAGTAGCACTAGTTCCTGTTATCTACAACTGGAGCTGCATGAGTTCAACCCCTAAAGGAGTCCTTGGTATGAAAAGAAAGCAGGAGATTTTTTTCTTTACATGCTGGATTAACTCCAGCAAATGGGGCCAAACAATACTGAAAGAAGAGAAAGCAGCACTGACTGAATACCTTCCTCATTTCTAGACCAAAGGATTTAACACAGAGTTCCTATTGTTCCCTGGAGACTAATGAACCTCATCGTTAGGAAATCTTCCTTGACATTTTCTTTAATTCTCTTTCGGTATATTTCTCTGAGTTACTTTGCATCAGCACAGCCCAAAAAGCAATTCTTGACCTTTCCTCCACATTAAACTCTTGAATTTCATTTTAGAAACACTTTTTCAGAGGAAAGTTGACCTCTTGCAAACATACACAAGCAAAAATAAACCTAAAACCCAAACAAATCATTTCAGGCAAAAGCACAGTGTGTGCCTGACTAGCTTCGGATCACCAAGCCTCCATCCTCACCAGCACTCAAGATTCCTTGAGGTACCCACAAGCCTTCCTCACCCAAGGTCCTGGCAGCACACTCGGGTGCGTCACTGCACTGGGGAATTTGCAGGGAGTGGGAATTACAGAAGAAAACAGGAAGTAAGTCACCTTCACAGCAACATTCATTGCAACAGATGAATAAACTGTTCAGGATTGCAGTAAGATACACACAAATCCTTTGAAAACAAGATACTTGACTATACAAAATATATTTTGTTTGAGAAATTAGATGGAAAAACTCAAAACAGCTATAGTGAACCTAGCAGCTTGTAGCTCAGAACTATACATGTAGGTGACTTAGCAAAAAGGCAGCTGTATAGGATCACAAATGGACAAAGCCTCATCAGAACAGCTGCGTCATCCCAACTAGCATGGGAAGAACTAATATCTACAAAATGAGAGAGTCAGTCCCTATCATTTTATGGGTTCCTTTTCCTCAAGTCTTTTGTCCTTCATCATAAAAGGCTACCAGACTTGTCAGGTATGATTTGCCCTTGGTGAAGCTATATTGGTTACCTCCAGTCACCACATCTTCATTTCTGTATTCCTTAGCAGAGCCTTCAGGAGGATCTGCTCCATGATCATGCCCAGCAGAGAGGTGAGACTGACTGGCTTATAGTTTCCTCAGTCTTCCTTTTTTCCACTTCTTGAAAATGTGGGTTATGTTTGCCCTTTTCCAGTCAGCAGGACTTTCACCAGACTGCTATGACCCTACAAATATGGTGCAAAGTGGCTTGGCAACTTCATCCACCAGTTCCCTCAGGATCTTTGGATCGATCTCATCATGTCCCATGGATTTGTACTCCTTCAGGTTCTTTCGATGGCCTCAAACCTGATCTTCACTTATAGCGGGCGAATCTTCCTTCACCCAGTTCCTACCTTTGCCTTCTGCGACTTGGGCAGTGTGGCTAGAGCCCTTGCCAGTGAAGACTGAGGCAAAGAAGTCAATGAGTACCTCAGCCTTCTCCGCATCCCTCGTGACCAGGTCTCCAGTTTCCTTCCCAAGAGGGCCCACATCTTCCCTAACTTTCCTTTTGTCACTGACTGGATACTGCCTCCAAGTACACATTACGAATGCTACTGCAAGATAAAACTCTGGTAGTTCATAATTTGAAGTAAATTCGGTGACTTACATGGGGCTGTATGAAAAGCTTTTTCCCTTCACATCCAGAGTAGATGCTTCAGATGGTTATTAACTTAGACTAAAAATGCCGTCTTGTTATCATTCCCTGTGTATCCCATGTAGGTTCCCACTACCATGGAATTTCTTCCCTCACAGACACTTTGATCTATGTATCTCACAGCTACTCTAACTAGCTCATACAATGGCTTTACAGAGATTTCTATCCACTCTCAAATAGAATTTTAATTCATAAAAATGAATGGTATCTTGCTTCCTGCACTGCACACTTTCGTTAGCATGTAACTTCACTTCCAAAAAATTACCTGTTCTATAATTTCTATAGACTTTACACCTAAAGATAGCAGTGTCCCATTTTTTAAACATTTCACTAAGTTTCTAAAATAGCTGTTATATCAATGTCTTCAATTGTAAGAGACATTCCCATTTCTCCTGGCTACTTCCTACTCTTCTCAGGAAGGCCACACATATTTGGGGTCAGGCTGATTGTGTCTCCACATCCTAACAAATTTAGACTTCACCTTTTCAAACTCTTTTTTTGTTATTCTCTCTCTCAGTCTTACCAACTTATATCCTGGTTTGGTCAAGAATTATAGTTTCTTAACTTCTCCTGAAAATATGTTTCTCCCATCATCTTCCTTCAACATATCTAAGTTTCTTAGCATTTCTCTGCCTTTGGTTTTAAAATTCCCTTAGATTATTTTTTTAATTTCAATTTCAAGCACTGCCTGGCTTGTTCCACAGCCATTCTCTCTCCCCACACAGCCTCCATCCATTCCAATTTTCCCCCAGTTTTCTAATGGATACGATGTCCTTCCCCTATGCTACTTTTTTTTTGAGCCATGACCAGAAATTCCGCAACTCCATCTGTCCCTGCACATGACACTGACAGCATGTCTGAGAACACTATCACATCCTCTCATCTCAAATCTACTACTTAAGACCTTAGTATTGCATTCAATAATTCATCTTCTTCCCTTCCATGCAATGGGTACACACATGCAGAAAGCACAGCTAGCAGCTCCACTACAATATGACATAAAAGCTGTGCCTGTCATGCTTGCACACATGTCAAGTTAGTCCTTGCACAGCTCACACTGGCATCAAACACTATGATATCTGCATCCTTTGTAGCAAAGTTCCCAGTTAAATAACCTATCTCCTTCTAACAGCTGAGATATATATATGCTTGGGTGTGTGTCCACATTACATGGAGATATCAGACCATCATCCAGAGTAGAGGGAAGGAGATAGCAGTGGCTACTCAGGCAGTCTTTCTCCCCATTGACATACTGCCTTCCTGTCAGAAGACTTTATTCACTCCCACCAACACACTACCTGAAGGTCATACCATGTGAGGGCTGGACTGTTCCATGTTCTTTCAAGTCTCCTCCACAGGTTTTTCTATTTCTCAGAGTTTCTCTTGTTCATTCGAGTTAAATCAGTTGAGACACTGTAATATTCTGAAAGTCATGAGTAGCTAACCACTGACCTAATGTAAATACCATCTATCAGTAAGTCAGATGCCACTCAGGATTGTGTCAGTCACCCAATGCCCTGGATGAACCAAATCCATCACTATTTCTTTATAGAGTAGCATCACTGTAACTAGGTAAATGGAAAACCATAATTTACCCACTTTATCTTTCATTAGATGTCTTTGTTACTTCTCTGCATGTCATTAGCCCTGTTTCTCCCTCACAGGATTTTGTTCCTGCAAGGGTGCTGCCTTTCCTAACACCATCACTTTGAAGGGATGTGACACAGCCTTGAAAACGGAAATGAAGTGAAAATTTCTGAGCTACATACATTTGTGGTCTCTACAGCAAAAGAGTAATGAAATCTGTGGCCCCTGCTGTGTTTCAAAAAGACATAAATATTGCTTTAATAATATAAGGCTGTAGAAGCAAGCACCACACATATATTTAGTTTAAAATCAATAGTCCCTTTACTTTCTTCCTTCAAAATAATTAGTCTTACCAATGATGATGCCAAAAACTAGACCTCCTTCAGCTTTGCCTCTTCTTTTGTTTAACAACTGCTCTATTCAGACTCTCAGGCATGAACACAATTGTTCTGTAAAGTGTAACATGCTCACGTAATACAAACCCCTCTTAAATCTGTCAGGACTCTCCAAAGAAGTGAGAGCTTCTGAAGTTTGGCTCATCGCTGCTAATATTTTCAAGTATGTAAAAAAGTAAGATTAGAAATTAAATCTGAAATCATATAATGAATCAGGTAACGTTAAAAGACGAACTCTGGAGAGGGGTATGGAATGGTGTTCTTACAACAGTCAAACATACATTTCATCAGTGAGGTGTTAGATGAAATTTTGACCTAATCTTACTTATCCACTAAAAGACCAGAATTAACTATTTTGCAAGAAGACTGAGCATAACAAAAAAAAAACAAAAAAACAAAAAAACAAAAAAAAACCCACAAAAACCAAACAAACCACGATTATGAGATGTGAGGTAATACCTAAAGTGGTGGATGGAATCAGAACATATGGAGCCTAAAAAATAAACTATTTTGGCCATATTTGAATAGCCTTCAGATGGGTAGATGCAATTGATATAATTTTCCTAAAGGGGGCACTCAGCTTTTAGACATTTGGGATCATTTTCTTTAGGGTTTCTCAGGTTGGCCAATTACAAAAAAATAAAGGGATCCAAAATCAATAGTCCCTCTAGCAATGCAGATTTTAAACACCAAAGCCATGTCAATAGTAGGAGAGTAGGCATAGTGTGCAAGCAAGCTGGCTTATTTAAAAGTTAATAGACACAAAAGGTCTTTGCATGCAAGGAGGAACACTTCTAAAATTACCCCTTTCAGACATCAATAGCAGTACTCCAGGGCCTTACTAATCTCTCCTTCCCAAAATCACAGTCACCTACTTTAGATCACTGCAATTAGCACCAGCACCAGATGTTCATTCACACCTTCAGGTTTGTAAACGGAATACTCCTGTGTTATGCTAATGTGATTTTAACACCCTCAACAGGCTTCTGGTTTCCTTCTGCTCCTTATCTTGAAATCCGATAATTTTAATTCAAGAATATTACACCCAGAACCATAGAATAAACTTCATTCTTCGTATCATTGGGTGGGGTGACCCAGGTTCCTTAAGGTGGGTGTTTACCATCACAACACACCCTAGGCACCAAGGACATCTACACAAAGCTGACAAATATAACCCAGAACCTAAGAGAGACCTGCACCTTTCTGGATAACAAATCCTATTCAAATAACACAAACTATTTCTGTTACAGAGCTCAAATGCTCCTCTAAAATCTTTGCTAATGATAAAGCTGAATTATATTCCATAAGGCTGAATCACATTAATTTTTCAAGTGAAAGGTAAGAAACTGAAACCTTAGTACAAAGCCAGGAGCACGTTTTGCAGTAGAACACGTAAGTATTAGGATTTCCAAATTTCCTACAGGCTATGTCCTGGTGTGCTCCAGCACTTCTGAAGATTTTAGGTTAAGCTACTTCTTCCTGTATATGTCTATTCTACTCCATTTTTAAAATGTAGGCACTGTAATGCATGACCAATGTCCATAACTTTTGTCCTTGCCAAGTAAGTCGTTTCTAGAAAGATATTGCCAGTGTGCCTTGAACGTCATGACATTCCAGTGATGAGTCAGTTCCAGAGTCAAAAACATTTCTCTAAAAAGTTGTGAGCTCTTCTATCAGCAAGAGGTTTCTATGATGAGCATTTCAGATTACCTCTACCAGAAACTGAGGATGTTGTCTGTCACTACCTCAGGAGATGTTTTCACATGATCTCTTTAATAAACCCACTGAAACACTTGTCAGTTGTTCTGCTGATTGATTTATTTATTTATTTTAAGTTTTTATCCTTCACTTATTAGAAGTCTTTTCCAAAATCTCATTTTCTCTACCCTTTCAGACATTCTGTGACACAGAAAGCCGTACTCAGCTGTCTCATAGGTTAACTCTGAAGAGGTTAATGTTGGGTAGTACAGAGTGGACACAAGCCCCTTTTAGCTCACTGTCAAGTCTAAGATTATAGGCAAAAGCCAAGTTCTTCAGGAGAGGCCTAGAGGAACAGTTTTTCATGACACGTTTCTCACTCAAATCAACATGTAAAATGGCAAACACTTTAACGAAAGCTTTAGGACAGAAGAGGCAACCCTCCTGTTTTGCCAATTACTAGGCCTAGTACAAAGGACACAGTCAGCAGTAGAACAAACCAGTAACCAGATTCTATTGTACACAAAAGGGTCAGTACATGGGTGACAGCTGGGGGTACAAACAAGTCAATCAGGTTACATATAACAGACATCAACCCCAACGATCCCAAGAATGACACAGCACAACTAACAACTGGCGGAACAAACAAAGCAACCAAGTCTCCCATAGAAGAGATGGGAGACAACCAAGCCAAGAGGCTGATAACATAGGACAGAGGCAGCCACATACTGTTCCCACGAAGCCCACATTTCTAAGTGTCAAACCTGACCGCAGCCCAGTTGCAGAGTCAGGAGGTCCTTCCTCTACAGGGAAACTCTGCAAAGTGCATCCAACTCACAGATAGACACTCCACCCTTCCTCCAAGTGGTTCCAGCTTTTATCCCCAAAGCAGGACACCTGGCGCTCATTCACCCAAGGGCTTTCCCTGCAAGGTCGGCCACACCTTGGAGGAAAGCCAAAAAGCAAACTCATCCCCTCCTTTTAAAGGACCATGGGAACCACCCATATATCAATCTTAATTCAAGGTTTGGGATTCAGACCCCAGCACTTCACCTCCTTGCTTTACAAAATCAGCAACTGCAGGCTTCACAATGTATGCCAAGTACCTCATATATTGAAAAGGACTTTCTAATAACTGTTTGCAAACAGGCGCAACAAGGTTCTTTCATGTTTTACATTGAGAGGTGTGACAAGGGTGAACATTAAGATGAGCCTGAGGATATAATAGTATGCAGAGCATTTATCTCCCTTGTCTTGATTCAAACTACCTCTGTAAGAATCAGAAGCAACTTCACTCAAGCACGAATAGGAAACAAACCATTCCTGAAAAACAAGCAAGCTGAAGGGAGCTCTCAAAAGAGCCTCCAGAGTTAACAACTTGGAAAGATAGCCACCAAATAAGAAGATGCTCATAGAACTGAGCATCCTTAAAAAGAAAAGACAAAAAATACAAAAGGAGAAGAGAGATGATAATCCAAAGCACTCTTTGAAAGGTATGAATGCCAAATAGCTAAAGAAATGGTTTAGGGTAACATAAAGGCTTTTACTACAAATAAGAGGTGATATTACAATAGTGAAAATGTAAGCTGAATATCACAGTTGAAAACAAATGTTACGCAACAATTTTGCAGAGGAAACAGGTTTCCTGACTGGCATGCCTAAAATTAGACCAGATCAAACTTTACAAAGGATCAGCTCTTCAAATAAGCTCAGAGCCCAACAGCTCCCATTTAATCTCCTGGAAAGCCACAAAAGCCAAGTCTGAAAATTCTGTCACTTTATTTACCCAACACACTCAGCAGAAACTGCAGCAGAGACCTGGCCCCAAACATACGTTATCCAGCCCACATAAGACTCACTTCTCCACCCAGTGTTATACCCCAACACTATTCAAAATAAAAAAAAAAAAAAGCAAAAAAAAACAAAAAACAAAAAAAAAACCAAAAAAAAACCCCAAACACATTCAATGAGTTGCATGATGGAATTTTTTCTTTTGTCCTGTCAAGATGTTGACTAAGGTTGGTTAAGAAGAATTGAAAAGAGCGTGATGCAAAAAAACAGCTGCTCTTGTTTTAGACTGACTTTACAAAAACCTGTTCATCCTGAACATGGCAATGATGAATTAGATAATTAAATTGTACTGGAAGTATTAGTATAGTTGGAAATATCTTTGCTATTGCAGCCATCCCTGCAAGCATGTACATCTGTTCTTTTATGGTTTAAACTGATGGCAATCACCAAGATGCAGCTTTTCAGCAAGTTGTTCAGATGCATCAGACATTGACCTTGTGGCTATACATGTAGAGGCAAAGGGACAAAGAATGGAATATTATTACAGCCTACATGTCTCAAAGGCTTTGGTAAAAATATCAGGAGTGGGTTAAGCCTCAAGCACTGAGTCTCATACCTGTCTGCATTTAGCCTGTACCTGGGGCTAAACTGTAGCAGTTGTTCTACCACCTGATGACCCCTCCCCAGCTGAGAAGGGGAATCAAGAAAAAATAAAACAGAGAAGCCATGTGGGTTGCAGTAGAAACAGGTTTAATGAAATAACAAAACTAATACAATCACCAACATAAAGTGTACAAGCTTATACTCAGCCTTATCCTTAAGATCAGCAGAAGGCCAAGAGGGAGGAGCCCTAGGAAGAGGAACTCCCCATCCTCAGAAACTCCCTCCTTTTACAATGAGCTTAATTTAAGTGTGGGATACACCTGTGAGTCAGCCTGGGTCAGCTGCCTTGATTGAACCTCCCAGTTGACTGGGGCCTACTCATGGCCTGCCTGCCATGGCTGGCCTATGGTTCTGTTCCTGGCAAACCAGGACAATACCCAACCTCTGACAGCAGCTCATGTCAGGTACCTCAGAACAAAATGCAATTACGACTTTTGGACTGAGGTACAGGGTGGCACCCTCCCAACTTCAAATAGACAGATGTTTATTCCTGTTGTAGAGGTTCTTTACCTCTTACAAAAGCCTCTCTGGGGAGGTCCTCGAGGTGTTTCAGCAGTCAGCTGTCAGGCTGTCACACACTGTCTTCCTGGTGCAATAACAAGCCTACAAAAAGAAGAAATCAGGTTGTGATACTCATTTCGGGGATCTTTTGACCTTGGAAGAAGCTGAGACTGACCAGTTTCAGAATTCACAAGCTTTTTTTGAGGGAGATTTTTTCCAAAGATGGGAAAGCAAGGCCTGGACGTGTTCCTGTGTGACCCGATCTAGGTGTTCCTGCTCCAGCAGGGGGATTGGACTAGATGGTCTTTTGAGGTCCCTTCCAATCCCCAACATTCTATGGTTCTGTGCGATTCTGTGAAGCAAGGTGTTTTCATGCATAACCAAACCTACAATGGTAGACCATGAAAAGGTTGTAATAGCTTGCTACTTTGCATTTATTGAGCACCTTTATCACACACATACAAATCAAAAAAAAAAAAAAAAAAAAGAAAAAAGGCAGGAAGGCTGGGCATTGTTCAGGTAAGTAGCTAGCCATTTGAAATAACAAACCAAAAAACAATTAAAAGGCTTTGGCAATACAAGCTTAACAGATGGTGCACTGACAAACCACTACAATTACAAAACATATTTTCAGCTAATATGGTTACCATAACGTACTCTGCAAGCATTAATGTATTATCAAGGTGGCTATAAAACACTTTATCAATTATTGAACTCCAATAAAATATTTATAAATGGGCTCTTAATATCAAATGCAACTGTGATACTTTCAAACCATGGCAAATGTAAGGGAATGTGCTTATATTTCATTAACAGAAACTTGTGGAGTGTTAATAAATGGCTTTGCCTTAATTCATGTCTTGCTTGATTTGCATCTTCAGTAGTTCTGGCTTAATGGAATAATACAACTGAATAGTGACTCTGTTTTGCCATAGTTCGTGCGATAAAACAACCTATTTGTGAGAGCACTTGGAATTCACTTCCTGTGAATTAGAGTCATCATGGGTAAAGAGTCTACCTAGTTTAAGAGGTTCTTTCCACGAAGGCTACTGGAACTGAGTATATGGGGTAAAATTGTGAGGTGATCATCTATGAACTCTTTTTGGATTTGTTACAATAAGAACTAATTTGAAACCACTGCATTTTTCATTTAATTTTGGGGCAATCAGCAGAACACATAAGAACATTTCCAATTAAATGTGTGTGTCTAGAAATACTCAGTTTCAGCTAAACAAAAAGTTTCCAGAAAAGCAAGAAGTTGGGCAAATACCACCCTGAAAAGCCTGCAAAGGTCCAGGGTGCTTCCCTCAGCCCACCTGATCACTACGTGACAAAAAACCAAAACAAGAGTACAAAGTCCCCCAGGTAAAATGTGGACTTTCATTCCAAAAAGGGAAATTTGACTAGAGGCCTGTCTCCCAAAAAGCCTTTTCAAAGGTTCTGCTTAAATTCTAGTGAAAAAGGAAATTATTGTTGAAGCTTCAAGAGTCAGCACCATTGCCCACCTACTATAAAACGATTATCAGGTGAAAATGATAATATTAACAATTAATCAGTTGTCTCTTGAGTCCCTGAATGGAAATTATATACTTGCTTTTTAATATTACAAGGTTAAAATTTTGAGGATATTCTTTCATAACAAAATTGGAAGAAAGTAGTCAGGCTACTATTATATTGCCCTTAACACTGCTGATGCCAGGACAAAAAAAAAAGTGAACTAAATTACTGAGTGGTATTCTTCCAAGAAAGAAATTACTAACTGCATTTTTTTAGTAGGAATCTGCTGGTGTTTTCAGCACAGGGGGCATGACAGGGCTTTATTCATCCTACTCTCAGGCCAAGAAATCTATTTTTGTTCATAATGATAATATGCAAGAAAAGAGGCCTCCACTGCCAAGTGATACAGCAGGTAAAAAAGAGCCATTATACAGATGCAGCTCTGACAAACACCCAGACACTGATAGACTGTACCAAAGCATACAGCCAGATGCACGTATCCTTCCTTCGTAGAATCATAGAATGTATTAGGTTGGAAGGGACACTCAAGGGTCATCTGGTCCAATCCCTCTGCAGTGAGCAGGGACATCTTTACTAGATCAGGTTGCTCAGAGCCCCATCAAGCCTGACCTTGAATGTCTCCAGGGATGGGGCCTCCACTACCTCCCTGGGCAACCTGTTCCAGTGATCCACCACCCTCGTATTGAAAAATTTTTCCTTGCATCTAACCTAAATCTACTCTTTTCTAGTTTAAAGCCATTACCCCTCGTCCTATTGCTACATGCCCTTGCGAACAGTCCCTCTCCTGCTTCCTTATAGGTGCCTTTCAGATATTGGAAGGTTACTATATAAGGTCTCCCTGGAGCCTTCTCCAGACTGAACAACCCCAACTCTCTCAGCCTGTCCTCATAGGAGAGGTGCTCCAGCCCTTTGATCATTTTGTGGCCCTCCTCTGGACACAGACACCTCCAACAGGTCCACATCCTTCTTATGTTGAGGACTCCAAAGCTGGATGCAGTACTCCAAGTGAGGTCTCACCAGAGCACAGTAGAGGGGCAGAATCACCTTTCTCAATCTGCTGGCCACACTTCTTTTGATGCAGCCCAGGATGCAATTGGCCTTCTGGGCTGCAGATACACACTGGTGGCTCATGTCCAGCTTTTCGTTCACTACTACCCCCAAGTCCTTTTCCTCAGGGCTGCTTTCCAGCACATCATCTCCTAGCCTGTACTGATAACAAGGATTGTCCTGACCCAGGTGCAGGACCCTGAACTTGGTCTTATTGAACCTCATGAGGTTCACCTGGGCCCACTTCTCCATCTTGTCCAGGTCCCTCTGGATGGCATCCCATCCCTCTGGCATGCTGACTGCACCACCCATCTTGGTATTGTCAGCAAACTCCCTGAAGGTGCTCTTAATCCCACTGTCAATATTATTAATGAAGATATTAAACAGCACTCGTCCCAGTACAGACCCCTGAGGGACACCACTTGTCACCATCTTCCATCTAGACACTGAGCTACTGACTGCTACCCTCTGGATGCAACCATCCAGCCAGTTCCTTACCCACTGAACAGTCCACCCATCAAATCCATATCTCTCCAACTTAAGAGAGAAGGATGCTGGTGGGGACTGCGTCAAAGGCCTTGCAGAAGTCCAGACAGATGACATCCATAGCTCTCCCCTTGTGTACTGATGCAGTTACTCCACTGTAGAAAGCCACTAGGTTGGCCAGGCAGAACTTGCCCCTAGTAAAGCCATGCTGGCTGTCCTGAATAACCTCCCTGTCCTCCATGATGCTTCAGCATAGCTTCTAGGAGGATCTGTTCCATGATCTCCCCAGGCACAGAGGCGAGGCTGACAGGTCAGTAGTTCCCAGGGTCCTCCTTTCTACCCTTATTTTTAAAAATGAACATAATGTTTGCTTTCTTCCAGTCACTAGGAACTTCACCTGACTGCCGTGATTTTTCAAATATCATGGAGAGTGGCTTGGCAACTTCATCAGCCAATTCCCTCAGGACTCTGGGATGCATCTCATCAGGTCCCATGGACTTGTATATGTTCAGGTGCCTCAGATGGTCACTAACCTTATCTTCACATACAGAGGGAGGGACTTTGTTTCCCTCATTCCCATCTTGTGAGCCATCAATTTGAGAGCTGTGAGGAGAAAGGTTGCCAGTGAAGATGGAGGCAAAAAAGTTATTGAGAACCTCAGCCTTATCCTGGTCTGTTGTTACTAGATCACCATTGTTGCTCACCAGGGGGGGTACACTTTCTTGAACCTTCCTTTTCTGGTTGACATACCTGTAGAAGCCCTTCCTGTTTTTCTTGACATCCCTTGGCAAGTTCAGCTTCAGCTGCGCCTTGGCCTTCCTGACCTCGTCCCTACACAACCGGGCAATGTCCCTGTGCTCTTCCCAGGATACTTGTCCCTGCTTCCACTGCCTGTGGAGTTCCATTTTGCCATTGTTGTCACCCACAACAACAACCTGTCTATTTTTCTTTCTGAGGTCGGTTTTGATGGTAGGTGTCGGGTGAGTTGGCCTTGGTGGCACTTCTGGCTTTTGAGAGCTATCTTCCTCGCTATCAGCTCATTTCTCCTGCAGGGCCCCGTATCTATTCCTCAAGGGCACTGGAGGCGGTGTGGTACTGCAGGGAACAGCCTGCCCCGTTTGTTTCCTCAGGCAGGGACCAGTTCCCATTGCCTGTGCTCCTGTAAGTCAGCACGGGAAGGCTGGGAAGCTTGCTGAGAGGGTATGGAATCCTCTGCTCCACTGATGAGGTTTATTTCCCAGGCTGTTTCTGGGGAGAACAGGTTGTGGTAACATGCATCTAATTCCCTCTCGCTCTCCCTGACACTCCTCAATCTGCTCATCTCGCCTTCCTTCAGGGCCTTTCGCCAAAGTTCAAATACTCATTGTAAGATCACACTGTCGGAACAGGAGTTACTAAAAACTACCTTTGCTGCTGTCACTACAGCCACAAAACTGCAGCTGCCAAAGCGATCCTGAACTGTCAGCCAGCTAATGACAGTCTGATTGCACAGTCCAGACATCATCTAGAAACACTGAAGTGCTGCAGAAAGCATCATTAAACTTTATAGAACAAATTGTTAAATACAGGTACACTTAATAGTGTAAAACCACTACACCTGAAAAGTCTGTGTTAAACTCCTCCTGCCCTCCCAAACGCGAGATGAAAAGCATAGCCCTACTTCACAAGCCAGGCTCAGGAAGCCCTCTGAAACATCGGGTGTATGCTGTCACTAATTTATGCCCACTTGGCTCATCAAAACCAAAGATCAGTAATTTTGCTGAGTGCTGGTAGGAATTTTTAGTTTTTCCTGCCTTAGAAAACCACAATTGATATAAAAAGACACACCTGAGGCTGATCTCAATCTAATTCTCTATTGCAGAGAAATGTTGTTTTTGAGCTACTGACAGCCAAGTTCCTACAACACGCTGCATCAGCAGCCACATCCCAGTGCCTGCCAGCTGAGCTTCAGCTAAGGAAGGGACACAACAGGAGACATAACAGCATGAAGGAAAGTTCCCTCTGGAAGAGAATAGTAGTCTGTCAGCAGGCTCTAACACAGAAGACACAAAGTGTTAGGGACCTGCATACGTCCTGCCATCACAGCAGCTCATTCAGCACAACTGGAAGCCTCTCTCCAATAGAGGTCTGCCAACTGCTGCTTTTCAGAAAGCCTTCCCTGGTTCATCTCGTCCTGACCTACCTGAGCAAAAGCCTTGAGGTGGGGAAAATGAGATTCTGCTGACAGCACTGTCTCTGTAAGTATGCTCTTTCCTGCAAGGACAGTAGCAGCAGAAAGCCAGCCATATCCTGAGCTGCAGCAAAAGCAGCGAGGGAGGTGATTCTCCCCCTCTACTCTGCTCTTGTGACACCTCACCTGGAGTACTGTGTCCAGTTCTGGGGCCCCCAACACAAGAAGGACATCAAGCTGTTGGAGCAGGTCCAGAGGAAGGCTGAAGAGATGATCAGAGGGCTGGAGCACCTCTGCTATGAAGACAGGCTGAGGGAGTTGGGGTTATTCAGCCTGGAAAAGAGAAGGCTCCCAGGGGTACCTGACAGCACCTTCCAGTACCTGAAGGGGCCTACCAGAAAGCTGGGGAGGGACTTTTTACAAGGACATGGAGTGATAGGATGAGGGGCAATGGCTTCAAACTGGAAGAAGTTAGATTTAGATCAGACATTAGGAAGAAATTCTTTGCTGTGAGGGTGGTGAGACACCAGCACAGGGTGCCCAGGGAAGCTGTGGATGCCCCATCCCTGGAAGTGTTCAAGGCCAGGTTGGATGGGGCTTAGAGCAACCTGGTCTAGTGGGAGGTGTCCCTGTCCATGGCAGAAGGGTTCAAACTAGACGTTCTTCAACATCTCTTCCAACCAAAAACATTCTATGATTCTATATCAAAAAATCTGAAGGAAACAAGCACTTGGATGAAGGGCAGCCTGTTCATGCCCCATCAGAATAGCATGATTCTGGCAGGATCCCCTAGATTATTTTGCCTGATGGCTTCTGTAAGGGTGTCCCATCAACTGGGTTTATCTTGCATCTAGAAGGACACAGATCTTATGAGTAGATGAAACCTCCCACTATTTTGTCCTCTGGAAAGGTTTCTCCTAATCTTCAGGAGATAAGAAAGGGAAGAATAGAAAATACATTTATGGCCATTTCTTAGACAGCATTTTCACAACATGCAGTAATGAATTAACGCCAGTAAGACTCCCCAACACCATGCTGACTGCTTTACTGCATGCCAAGTGTGCTAGTTTAAAATGCTTTTTAGTGCACCCTGAGAAGTATTTCAAGTTTCTCAGCTTCCCTTTACATTATAAAAAAACCACAACCACAGCAAATTTGACAAGGGTGACAGTGTTAGATGCTTGTGGTGGCTGGAGCAGTTGTTGCCTCTTTTCCCAGAAAATACTACTTCCAGAAATTACTGGTCTGCCTCTGGAGAAGCTCCACGGCGGTTTGCATTATGGTAAACCAATATCAGTATTTTCAGGTAGCTTCACAAGAGCTGCAGCTTCTCTGCAGTGGCACAGCAACCTCAAGGTGAGAGGTATTATAGCCAGAGACAGCAAGACAAGTATAGTAGCTATACATTGCGAGTCCAGATGTGCCCTGCCACTCTGCATAGCAACTTTCACTGAAGCAACCTGACAGCTGAACAGTTCTAAACACAGTCCAATTCAGCTATGTACAATGCCTGCCTGGTTGCAATAAATGGTCTGAAGACACTGAAATGCCAGTGTCATTCTGCACGAGAAAGATCTACAGCTAAAACAGATGCTTCCAAGACAGATTTTCAGTTACTTCTATCTCCCTTGTCATTGTTTGTCCTAGTCAACACAGGGTGTTTGGGAGAAAGGCTGATACCTGTCAGAGTCAATCGCATGCTGATCATAAGCCCCAGTAAGAGCTTGACCCATGCCATAATCTTCTGATAGCTAACTTGCTACTTCGGTGTCTTCAGGCTTGTTGTTAAAAAAAAAAAAAAAAAACCAAAAAAAACCCCAAACAAAAAACAGGAAGGGCAGGGCGTATACTGCCTACTGCTAAAAGGCCAGCATCTATGCAGGCTTTATCTTGCAACAAGAAGAAGAAAATTACTACCGTTGCAATTAACTTCATTTTTATTTATTTTTTAATTAAGCCTCTATCCTGAGATTCACTTCTTTTTCTAATGGAGTATTATTGTTTCACCAGCAACATAAAAGTAACTGTCTGCAATTTCCTAAGTGGAACAAAGGGTTCTTTTATTTTCTTTTAGCCACTTCTGCAACCTTTGTTGAAGATCTCCTTCCAGAAGCACTTGTGAATGAATGACAGCACCTAATGACATTCTTCTTATAGCAGCAATACACAAGTGGGACTGTTTTACTTAGTTTTTCTGCAATGGTAGAACACTCCTGCCACAAAGTTATGCTAACTCAGGCTGCTCTGCTCTTCCCTAGTTATTACAATGACACTTAAAATGCAGATCTTAAATAGACCCAGCAATTATCTGGGGTTTACCTAACAGTGACTACATGATAGTTATGCTATACAGCAAAGATTTTTGCATCCTTTACATTGCAGAACAGTCTCTACCTCACTAGACAATAATTAAGTTGCAAAATGAGTCTTGTGTACCTAATGAAAGTACACGGGGAAAAAAATGATCAAGCTTGGTATTAAAATGATCCCAGTCTAATGGCTTTTCATGTTCTGGTACTTCTACTTCTTTTCTAGCAGCTAAAACCAGAAATTTTATTTTGATTGAAAATATTTTTCAAAATTAATGACTTACTGTCTTGTCTCAAATGTCTGAAATTTAGAGAAAAACACGAACAAAATGTGTAAGTTTAAACATAAATCTTTTGAAACCATTGATATTTTAAGCCAATTTTAAATCACAACCAGGGAGGTAGTGACCCTACATTTTCTATAAGACCTGTGCAAAGATGTTCTGAAAGAGATTACTGATGACGGAGGAATGTGGCAGCGCAACCAAGTACAAGGGTTCTGCTGTACCCAAACTGATCCCGGCACACTGATGCTTAAAGCCAATGCTTCAGCTAAAAATTAACATGCTCTTGAAAACAAATCGTTCCACTTCCTAAACAATATTCTTTTTAAGACACAAAACCTATTTCCCATACTTTAAGTATCGCAGTAATTTTTTTAAGTCCATAAACACAAAGCTTTTTAGAATTCCAGCATGGAAGGCATGGTGTCCTTACTTCAAGCAATCCCATTTATTATCTGCAAGCGTTGTCCTAAGTCTTGACTAACAGCTCCTAAATTAGGAACTCACTGTGCTTTCTTTATAAGCCTTGGGTTGAAAAGACTATATGAGCCATTAAAAAGGAAATTTCATAATATTGAGAAGTTACTACATAATGTGAAAGGAGCTTTAATTTCTCAGCCTTCTTTTTCAGTCTTTCCCAGAACAACATTATCTCCTCATTAACAAGTTTTTTACCCAGTTCACCTTGCCTTCTGCCCTGGATACCTTCCTCCTGCTTCATTAGGTTTGTGCTGCTTTCATGTTTGACAAGGTAAGGACCCAGAACAACACAGAAGGACAGAAGAATTACTTCTATGAATAAACAAACAAAAATATGTATCTATACCATCTCAATGTCCCATATAAATGCAAGAGGCTGTCCACTTTGAGTGTTAACCAACCTAAATCTCTCTGCCCCAAATGGCTTTCCCCCACTCCCCACCACTATCACTTATGTATGTGTATGACATGATATTCATTAAAAACACAGTGCGACTGATGTTCAGCAACTGATAGCACAGTCACAGGATAGATCAATTACTCAGATATTCAGAGCCTGAGATGGAATGTAAACAGCTAGCTCATTAAACTTGAGCTAGCAAAGTTGTTGTGTATCTTCTATTTTCCACCTATTTCATGAAGAATTCATTGCAAAGTTAGGCTGATATCTCAACTCTCCTGTTTTGCCACAGCTTAGATCTGTATTTCTGCTCAGTTGTAATATTCCTACCCAAAAGGAAATGGCATCTTTGTGCATTTGGAAGGAAAGGTCTGATCTGTATCCAGATTACAGCACACCTTAGACACCCACCCATGCAACCACCAGAACAGGAATGGACAGAGTGAGCTGGAAGCAAGCATATGCTTCATATCTTCAGTGTCACAGCCAGCACCAGTGTGCTGGTGCTTCATGGATCAAATAAAATGGCTCCAGCATATCTCCCTTCCCAAAAGCAAAACCAGGATCAGTAAACTCCACATTGTACTCGTACCCAGTGGCTGGTACTATCTTGGGACAACGAGCTGAAGCACATGACATTATGAACCATATTAATAGCATAATATATAACAACAAGCCATGCTCTTACATGCTCTGTGAAGCCTTCTGCCAACAAAGGCTCTGGATTCATATGCATAATGCTCCATGTACCTCAATTTGTAGAAATGAAACAGCTAATGCATACATAAAAGAGCATATTCAAAATATTCAGTTTCTTGTGGGCCACACTCATGGAAGTTATTCACGTCCAAGCTTTCCTACTGTCCTTAAGATGACTGATCCCTAGATCCTTGTATCAGGTCTCACTGAATTTCTGAAATGCTAAGTAAGCTCTTTCATAAATCTGGCTTTATGCCTGAAACTATCACCAGCATTTGAAAATCAAAGAAGCTATAACATAAGTAAATGTACATTAAAAGTCTTTCCAGTACATTCCAAAAGCTTCAGATCTCACAAAAATACTGTTCTGAATTCCTCAAGACACCCCTCAGCAATGTCACCACTCTAATGGGTTAGATGTATTCCAAATACACAATGTGCAACTGTCAACAATCAAAATAGTTATTAAATTGGCTTATGAAGAAAGGAGCTTTGAGAACATGCAGCTTCGGTTTAGTGTTGAAAGCAGACCTGCATGAATACAGAATTCTTCATAGAAAACAGCATGCTACTGGAAAGGAAGCAAACAGCCAACACACCATGAGGAATCATACCCCATTTTCCCTGCTTAGATTGTCTCACGCAGCTGGAGAGAAGCCTTGTGCAATAAAGATAATTGCCCACCAGCTAAGAAATAAAACATATACAGGCAGCCTCCACTACCCCTAGACAAATAACTGTTGACTTCCCTTTCTCTCAACATGCAAAATCGGAATATAACTTGGCAATTTGTTTGTGAGTTCAAAGAAGGTGCCAGAGAAGGAGAGAAGGCAGGACCGGATGGAAAGCTATGGACATGTTAATATATTAACCTTTCAAAAATCCAGCTTCTTGTTTTTAAAAAACTGAACTCTGAACATAGATTATTAGAAGTAAAGCAGAGCCAGCTCAAGTGGAAGCAAATTTACCCTGTTGTCATTTCAGAGTCATTTTCTCACACTCCAAAACAAAGTCTGCTTCTACATCCTCACCTGTTAAACACAACCTGCCCCAGCCTAAGGCATAGTGTCACTTAGGAACGTACAGTCCTGGACATACACAGGTCAGCTTGGGACAGTAGGGACAGAGGAGTCTGTGCACCTTAGGGCTAGGATGTTATCAGAGGTTACAGCTGGCTAGTCCAAGGAAAGCTCTTTTAGAAGAGAACTCAGGAAAATATTATGTTTAAGACAAAAAAAAAAAAAAATCCTGTCATAGAAACCAAATAGACTATTATTAAGTATTCCAGTAAATGCTCATTTCAATATGGGCATTGTCACTGTCTGTGTTCCCCAGGGCTCAATTTTGGGGCCAGTCTTGTTTAACGTTTTTATCAATGATCTGGATGAGGGGATTGAGTGCACCCTCAGTAAGTTTGCAGATGACACCAATCTGAGTGGGAGTGTTGATCTGCCTGAGGGTAGGAAGGCTCTGCAGAGGGATTTGGACAGGCTGGATCAATGGGCCAAGGCCAACTGTATTAAGGAACCTGCACTTCAGTCATAACAACCCCATGCAATGCTACAGGCTGGAAGGCTGCCTGGCTGAAAGAGACCTGAGGGTCGACAGCTGGCTGAACACAAGCCAGCAGTGTGCTCAGGCAGCCAAGGCACCCAGCAGCATCCTGGCTTGTATGAGAAATGGTATGACCAGCAAGACTAGAGGTGATCATCCCCCCCTGTGCTCAGCACTGGTGAAGCTGCAGCTCAAATACTGGGTTCAGTTTTGGGCCCCTCATTACAAAAAGGACACTGAACTGATGGAGCATGCTCAAAGAAGGGCAATGAAGCTGGTGAAGGGTGAACAAGTCTCATGAGGAGCAGCTGAAGGAATTGGGGTTGTTTAGTCTGGAACAGAAGAGGCTGAGAGGAGATAACATTGTTCTCTACACCTACCTGAAAGGAGGTCGTAGTGAGGTGGGGGTTGGTCTCTTCTCCCAGGTAACTGGTGATAGAACGAGGGGTAATGGCCTCAAGTTGTGCCAGGGGAGGTTTAGATTCAATATTAGGAACAAATTCTTCACTGAAAGGGTTGTCGAGCACTGGAACAGGCTGTCCAAGGAAGCAGTGGAGTCCCCATCCTTGGAGGTATTCAAGAGACATGTAGATACGGTGCTGAGGGACATGGTTTAGAGGTGACTTGGCACTGCTAGGTTAATGGTTGGACTCCATGATGAAGATTGACTTGATGAAAAGACCTGTTAGAGGTCTTTTCCAACCAAGGCTATTCTATGATTCCATGATTCTATGAGTCTGTTCTCAACATTTAGCCTGTCCTAATCAGGCCAAGGACATAAAAATAGACAACAGAGAAGGAAGATAAATATCATGCCTCCATTTACGACATTTTTACTCAGGACACACAGCCATTTCTCATGCTGCAAGACCTTTGTGGTCTGAGCTTTAAAGTGCTATTTAGGTTTTCTAGCTACATGCTCCTTATCACCAGAGAACGCAAGTACTCTACAGTCACTAAAGCACACATGGGAGATTTGTTTGGACATTCAGAGGGAAAGATACTTACAAACAACCAAAACTAAACCAGCAACTTTCCACACCAAGATGGGCATAAAAGAAAGGGCTGCAGGCAACAGCTAAGGCATAAAGAAATTTTCCTGGCACATCTTTGAGCTACACTCCTAAGAAAAAAGCAATCCCAAGAGAAAGCATCTTTAAAGTCTTTCAAAGTGTACACAAGAAAGCAAAGAAATCTTCATCAAGAAAGGAAGAATGCCAGGGGTGATTCTAGTAGGACTATACCCTAGGTACTCCTTCTCTTTTTCTGGTATATTATTTCTTTCTTCTTGTTGTGGTTAAGTAAAAATGGGAGTTTAATTAAGAAAAAAAAAAAAAAATCCCTCCAGAGATTTCACTTTGCTTGTAAAGCCTGCTTTAAAGTCACCTGTGATCTCACAGTAAGTTTATTTTAATGCACATTAAAAATGCAGAACTTGGCATGATGCAAAGGTATTTATTTCTGAATAGTTTCCACCGTGGTTTTGCAGTGAAAACAAATAACAAGCATGAAAATAACATCCTATTGTTCTGTGACAATTGTGAGCTAGATTCTCATTTAAGATAACCAGACACAAATTTACCAAGGCAGTGGAGCTGAACTCACTTACACTGCCTGATACTCAGTTCCTTATACACACCTTAACCATGTGCAATTTAAAACGTATGCTTAGGCACTTAGGAGGAAACATGTTTCGGTGGTAAAGCCAGATTTGCCAAGGCAGTAATATTCCTGACTAACACTCCTTTGAAAGAACTGCTGAGGACTCCCAGATGATGTCGGGGATGCAAGCTGGCATTTATAAATTAGGCCAACCTTTTTACTGAAGCATAAACATTGTAATGAATCAAGGAACCCAAAGCATCAGGAAGCTGGTTGTACAGATTTTTAAGCACCAAGGGTTACAGATGCTACGGAACAGAAGTATTTGCAACAAAGGAATTATATGGGGAAAATACAGGAAACTCAGCAACCAGATCCACCAAATTGCCTCGTACAAGCTGACCTAGGGAAACTGTAGGAGGACAGTAGGCTGTAGCAAGTACATGATAAAACAACACAGCTTCATCCTCTTGATGGTGAAGGCAAGACACTGGGCTGCACGTACTGTGGTCTAAGCCCATAAGTGCTACAGCCCAATGAGGAGCCCAAATCTTTAACTGGCTGCAACCAGGGGCAATTCTTCTCCCTGAATCTTTTGGAATGCAGCAGAATAAGTAACTCTAGCCACCATTCTGCGCCATCAAACAAAGCCTCCTGTGATGTCCTGCTCAGTAATGATAACATCCATTTTGGAGGAAAAACTAGGATTTATTTTATCTGCAGTACCAACACATCTGTCTTGTAAAGTAATCCCCCTTGGACTGAGCTAGCTGAGCTCAGCACTATAGACAATAACGCCTCAGGATTATCAACAAGGAGAAAGTCAGACAGATGTGCCATGTCTGATGAAAAGACAAATCTCTTAAAATCTTTTGAAACTTCTTGATTATAAGTATCCTATTATTAGTGTTCTCCAATGGCCATTGGCCATTTAATTCCCTTAGGTTCCTCAAAAAATTCCAGCACACATTGCTTTACCCAGATCAACTGGCATATCTTGCCATAACATTGCAGCTCTGCTGAAATCCTTATCCTGCTCCTCTTTTATTCCTTTATAGCTTGAGAAGTGCCATGATTGCAACTGTGCCACACAAAGTGTAGGCCTGCAGAAACTGGCAATTCCTCCCTGCTAGCAGCAAAACTGCCTGAACTGAAAGTTCAAACAACTGCAAAACCCCCTGGGAACAGAGGGTGACTGTGTGTGTGGTTAGCCCAGACTGATCCAGCACCATAATCCCTACCTTGCCAAATGAACACAACCAGACCCCTCACAGCTACTTTAGCTTCACCAGACTAGAGTGACTAAAACCTTGATATGCACAAGGTTTCAAGAACAAAAATATAAACACAGCACAGAGTTCCTTTATTCTGGAGTGCCCTAACAAACAAAATTTTCTTTTGGTATATCTCTCCATAGAGAAAGTTACAATACATCAGTAAAAGCTGTAAAACTAAGAAACATACATTCCTTGTTTACTGTGGTAAGAAACAGGATTAATCTGTTCCAACGCCTAGTGTCAAAAGGGAAATTCATAAATTCTCATCAAAAATTATCATCCCATGATAGCTGTTAGCTTACAAATGACAAACTTTATTGCTCAAAACCCTCCCGAATTGAGACATTATGTGATATTTCGATCCAAATCTGTCCTGTTTTGCATGCACTGTTTTATACATTAAATAACTAGATTTACTGCCAGTCTTCTCCCAAGGATGGTCTTTGCTCTTCACAGAACGTCACACCTTTCTTTTTTATATATATACACCATGTAATTTTTATTTACTTCTGTTCTCACAGACATTCTACTTTAGGTTAGAGATGCTATGCGATATACACCCAAGTCTTTCCTGCTAGATCAATCAGTATTTTATTTACAAGGAAAATGCCTTATTTACGCTATGGCAGAGGCAAGATATTTGTTGAAACATTGATGCATAAATAAAATGCTGAAAAAGCTGCCTGAATAAGAAATTTTTCTCTAAAGAACACTGTCCCACATAGAGTGCAGCTGGCAGTTTGAGTTTAAAAAAAAGACAATGGGTGAGCATTAACATCTGCTTTAGGGACCTCACAAATAACAGCCTGCATCAGTAGTGAAATCTGGCTACTCTTAACTATAGCACAACAACCAGCATGAAGAGCTACCTTGGCATTATCTTTACAGCTATGCAGGAAAAAATTTCCCTGTCTTGGTACCCTCTTGAATTTAGGGATCTTTTGTCCTGTATCTGGACAGAATGGATATTTTTGAGAGGGTGCTTTTGTTTTGGGAAAGACTGTTTTTGTGAGAAGGTGTTACTGATGGCAAAGGGGAGGGAGAAGGTCAAGACAGAAAAGGAGATGTAGAAAATAAAGGGGAAAAGGAAAGGGGGAAAAGAGCTATCTCGCAGAGCAGCAGGTAGCTCAGCTGATGACACTCTCCCTTTCATAAGGCAGTAAGAAAACTCCTATGACTTATATGCTATGATAGTACATAACTTTGCTTTCCACAACCCACACAATCGCCTTACTTCTGTTGGCCTTCCTGAAGACTCGCTAGTTTTGGCTTCAAACTCTACTCAGATCTTGAGAAACTTTTCCCATCAAAACTATTAAAAAATGGTACCTTCTTGTTTCAGTTCAAAACCATCTCAGAGAATTCCCAGAATTTCCGCCTGTGAAGACATGATGTAGATATTACTGAGATCAATTATGTGAGTTTAAAGAGTCCTCTTACTGCCTGTTTGCTTCTTCCCACAAAGGTCCTTCAACTGCAATTAGATCAACCCCAAATCTTCCTTTGTAAGCTGAACAGATAGAGTTCTTTAAATCTCTCTCCACCAGGCATTTTCTCCAGCCCTCAGTCCATTTTTTTGCAGTTGTTCCTTGCATTTTCTCCAGTTTTTCTGCAATTCTCATATTACATCTTTAAGTACCTAAATAAGAACTTAAAAGCCTACCTTCTAGGAATCTCGTTAGAGAAATTGAACAAGGTCCATCTTCAGGTGATTATAATTAATGAAGACCCTTGCATATGTACAGCCCAAACTAAGCCAAACTGCAAATACATCTCTGTGCATCTTCCAACATTTACTCACTGTGTTTTATTAGCTTCCACAGAAGCTCTTAACCATGTTTTTTAGACACAGCTTTGAGAAACATGAGTGCTTTACATTCTGATGATGACTTCCTCCAGACTTTAACTTGTTTGCTTTTTAAGTTGTATTCTGTTTTTTTCAAATTTAATGTCTGCACACTTGTGTTCAGAGTAAACACTGGGAGCTCCAGTTTTAAATATTTTTTCAGGCACAGTGACATATAGAACAAACTATGCCTTGTTTCTTAAATCAGTTCCTGCCTACTCCATAGCCCTAGTTTTCACACCAGGACCAGACTTTCCAGAAGATGCACTTTCTCTAGTGGTTGGATTCTGTTTGTAAGTAACTAGATGGCCAGGATTATAATGAAATATTTAAGGAACCATAAAAGTGCTATTTAATAGGGCTATTTTCCCTGGTGAACAAAACAGTTTTGGAGGCACAGGATCCCCTGCTGACTGTGGGCAGCAGGTCAGGAGAAGAAACGGACAGATTTCCTACACTTACCATAACAGGAAAGCTTCCTGAATCCTCTGGTTGTTTTGTGTAATGGCATAAAAATCCAGCATTGTTTTCCAGTGTATCAGCTTCTCTTAGAAGGGAGAAATTAAACAAGGAATGATGTTACTGTCTACTTCATAAAACATTTCCTGATATCAAGGGGCAAGACATCATTGGCTAATGAATTGTATCACACATAGCATGGCACCTGTGCAGTTCTGTAGCCTGGTCTCCAAGAACTGACCTTTCTTTTGTTCAAGTACTCAGTAAATAATGAACAACAAGGAATGAGCGAGTGATGGTTTTGTTGCTAATATTCTGCAGCAAACTGAGCCAGCAGAAACCTTAAACTAGCCAATTGTCAATCCCCCTAGCTCCACTCCCCAGATCTCAGCCAGAACAGTAAGAGGAGCTTGTGGACATAACCTCATCTCACTTGCTAAAAATATTTGCAAAGTAAGGGTTTGCAAAAACACTGCTGGAAATTTTTCATTGCTTTATGTTCCTACTTCTGTTTCTCCACTACAAGCAGTATATCTCCCTTCCCAGTGCTTTGATAAACGACTGTAATCCTGGTGGGAGTTTCAGATTTGCCCATGGAAGGAAATATTAATATGGGTGGTTCTGTTATTCCAGTTGGCCACCCTGTCTTCAATATGCTCTGTGAATACTGTGCAAGATCTTGGGGAGTGATCTAATAGCAACTTGTCTGTGGAAGCAGTAATCTCATAACAAATTTTGATCATAAAGACACGAAATATTTTTTAGCCCATTTTGAATGATCCCTGTACCAACAGGTAAAATGAGTACTGCTTAGTGGAACACATATTTTGCAAGAAATATAAAGCTGACTGATAACAGAGAGAGTGAGTAGGACTTAGAAGGGAAGGGCACAGGACTCTAAGATGGTGCGCAGAAGGCCAGCAGAGTGCGAGGACTCTGTAAGCAGCCTGTGCAGAGGTCACACGAAAAGGGAGGTCACTCAGACCTGGATTTGTCCTGTATAGCTTCAGGTGCTTAGTTAAAAACACTTAAATAAGAATCAATGCAGAGAAAGAAAAAATGTGTGCTGAATCATTCTCTGGAGGGGCCAGAGATTTGAATCGCTTTTCATGTCCTGTTTCTCTTTGTTAATAGAAGGATGAGAGGAGCAATGCAGAAGCACTCCCACTGCTAACTGGGAGTGCTTTAGGTAAGTTTGCCACAACGGATAGGATAAGCCTCAACTCACTGCCTAATCCTTCACGAGCGCAGCAGTAAGAGATAATGCACTGCTACAGTCTGACTACCTCAAAGCATCTACGTCAAATCTACCACGCAGGTACAGATGACTTAAGCAGCAGGGTCTATATAGCTCAAAATCAGCAGCCTCAGAGCTCATGGGAAAAATAAAACATCAAGATATTCATGGAAAGACTTACATTCTTAGACTCACCTTAGTATATGATGGAGGCTCAATATATTTTTCTTTTCCACAACTCAGGAGCTGAGACTCAAGGAAAGATTCCATTAAGACAGTCCCTTCTTATTTTCTCCACTGCTGCAGTAAACGGCTGTGAAAAATTAGACACAAATGGTAGGTTCCTCTTCAAGAACTGTGGAAGGCCATATCTCCTCATGAAAAGGAAGTTTCTCTGACATCTGCAGATAGAAGTGTTAGTATCTTTTTCTCTCATTCACAAGATAAAGAGCCATGTAACCTTTAAATGGGTTGCAAATGGACTTCACTGTTTATGCCTTATCTTTATGCCTGAGGGAGAATGCAGGCCAAAGCATCATGGTGAAATGACCTTTAAAATCATCTTCTGCTGCAGTGGAAATAGGCATAATGTCCCAAGGCAAAGCTGAGAATCCTCTGGCTCAACCTCTGAAAGTTCACTGTGGCAGAGGGACTAGAGGTGAAAAAGAACAGAGCAATTGGTGGGGAAGCTGGGACAAAAAACTGATCTGTCGGGATGTTTGAGCTGGACTCCTTACCACAATACAAAAAAATTGGGGGAAATATTCTGAGTGAGCTTGGGTTGAGAGTGTAACTCCCTTCACAGAAGGTGAAGAAACTTCAGACAGAACAATTTATTCATCGAGGCATTTTCCAGAGTGCCAAAACAAGGGATTTAAATCCCCCTCAAGCTGAGGAAGGATTGACTAGGTCTCCCAGTCACCTAGCAAGTGCTATGCACATGAAATCCTAAGGGAAGTTAGAAAGAATCTAGGAGGGCTAAGTGTGAGGCAATGACAGTTACTTGAACTGGGTCAGTCCTGGTCTTCTAATAAGTACCAGCTATACTCCCCTGATGGCATTAGGTGGAAAGAAAGCCAATACTTGAAAGAAGCAACACCTTCAGTGCTTGCATATAGCTGGCATCTTTTTTCTAATGACATTTTTGGGCTCTGATCCCTGAATTGCTGTGAAGTTTTGCTTTCAGCACCTAAACGTATTAGGAGGCTGTTTCTGTGACACAAGGCAGCTCAAGGCTCCATGAAGGACATCAGGACTTCAGAGTGCTTGATGCAGAAATCCCTTTTCAAAATAGGACACAGGCTTCTAAATAGCCCTGGGAAACCAGGAAGCTTTAGCCACTACCTATGTTCTCTACACTAAGTCCTCAGCAAAGGTTTCAATCAGCACAAACCAAGGTTCAACGAAGGCTTGAAGCAAAGGTCTAGCTCTTTAAATAGTCAATTTAGTGCCATGAAGGATGACCTTTATTGAACTCCTATTTCCATCCAAGCTCAAATGGTGCTTGAATCTTAATCCATTTCTCAATGGCTGATTGGAGCAAGCATAAAAGAAAATATTTGAATAAAACAGAAATATCAATCATCAAATCTGCTGTCAAGCTTTCTGGAAGCCAGTGCAACCACAATAAAGCAGAGATTTATATTAAAGTAGAACAGAAATTTGCTTCAGCTAAGCCAGTTGAAAGCAGTCTTCTCTAATAAGACTTCACCAGGGATATATACGCAGGTTTTTTTCACCTCACAGAGGAGAGTTTCAAAGCATTACTGCAGTGAGGTAATCTTTGGTCCTTTTCTCACAGTAAAGCCCCATTTGTAACAGGTAAGCTTAGACTCTTCGACTATTTTCTAGTGAGATTTGTCCAGTGCCTTCATTTCCTGCTGAGATGGGATCAAAACAGCAGAAGCTGTCTATAGCGTCCATTTCTCCAAGTGACTCGGGGTGGGGGAGAACGTGTCCAAAAAAGATCTAATACACAACAGCCACAGCACAAAAAGATCTCAACTACAGTGCATCTGCATTATCTGTTGTACAGAGACATTGCACACCCATTGTATGTGTGTGTCCAAGTGGCCAAGAAGGCCAATGGAATTCTCGCTGGTATCAGGAATAGCATGACCAGCAGGAGCAGGGAAGTGATCCTACCCCTGTACACCGCACTGGTGAGGCCACACCTCCAATAACGTATTAAGTTTTGGGCCCCTTACTACAAAAAGGACATTGAGATACTCAAGCATGTCCAAAGAAGGGCAGCAAAGCTGGTAAAGGGTCTCGAGCACAAATCTTATGAGGAGCAGCTGAGGGAACTGGGGCTGTTTAGCCATGAAAAAAAAAGGAGACTGAGGGAAGACCTCATCGCCCTCTACAATTACCTGAAAGGAGGTTGTAGAGAGGTAGAGATGAGTCTCTTTAACCAACTAACAATCAATGGGACAAGAGCTAATGGCCTCAAGTTGCACAAGGGGAGGTTTAGACTGGATATTAGGAAGAATTTCTTCACAGAATGGGTTCTCAGACATTGGAATGGCCTGCCCTGGGCAGCAGTGGAGTCCCCATCCCTGGAGATGCTCAAGAATCATATTGACATAGTGCTCAGGTATAGTCAAGGACTGTCAGTGTCAAGTTAATAGTTGGACTTGATGATCTTAAAGGTCTTTTCCAACCTAGATGATTCTGTGATTCTTTATACTGTACTTGCCACCCAGCTTTAGGGTCAATTCATGGGTTATTCATGTAGGCCCATGTCACATCCCAACGCAAAAGGAGGGAAGAGAGTGACTAAGGTTCTAATGATCCCCTCAGACTAAATTAAGGTGAAATGACACTAAACAATCAATTGAACACTTTAATGCAGAAATAACTTGAACTTGGAGAAGCAACTCAGAAGCCTGGAGAAGCATTGATTCTTATTGAGAATTTTCATTAAAGAAGGGCAGGGGAGTGAGAGGGAGAGAGGGCAAAAGTGACAGTCAGTGTGAGGGGCAACCACGAGGGATCTTTGGGTCCTGTGTCAACCAACCTCTTGCAATTTGCCACAGAGCAGGAGGCAACTTTGAGCCATGGGACAAGCACTGCGGGGAGCCCTGGCCCAGCCACACTGCAGCCAGGCTTGCTGCGGCTTCTCCCTCACCCCCCTACCTCAGACCCAGAAGCAAACACAAAAAAGCCAGCACAACAATGTTTGAGACACCCATCAACTTACATTAACTCTTTTGGTACCTCACACCCCACCAGAAGAGCAGATCCATAAAGCTGTCAGAAAGGAAGAGATTTCTAGAGTTGTCCCTCTACCTCTTTCATTGAGGTAAAACAAGCTAAATTTACATCCTTTACAGTTCCTCTTTATCTGTCACATTCTCAAAAACTTCCAGGGGTGGTTAATTCCCATTCAGCACCATCAATGCTATTAACAAGAAAACACCACCCAGAAACCCACCCAGAAGCAATATACTCTGCTAGCTTTGAGAGTAATATGGGCCAAAACACAGTCCATGCACCTCTACCTCTTGAAGCAGACACCATCGTGTACAGAATATGATTACCTAGAGTAAAGCAGTGGATTCTCTTCTAAAAATGAGTAGGGAGGGATTCAGTTGTGATACTGAAGCCACATTCAAGAAACCTTTGCAAAAACAGCATTACTGGAGCTTACAGCTGACACTTGTTTGCAAGGACACAGGAATCTGAGCATTCTCTCAAAAAGGAGTTTTGGTGGCTGCAATCTCCATCCAAGCAGAAGAACTAGTAGGTAATGGCATTAGCATTGTAAAAGGACTATGAGTCAAGGACTTTCCCAAACACTGCAGGATCTCTGGAAAGTCATGCCCCAACTGCTGTCTCTGTAGCAGTCGGGAATTAGCACCTGTAAGTGAGACTCCATTTGTGACAGAGGAGCCAGAAGCAGCTGAGAAATGGGGCCAAGTATTGCGTCTTGCTTTCTCATTGGTAGCCAAAGAGAGACTATACTCAAGATGTTCATTGCAGTCTACCATAATGCTGCACAGACTCAAGCAAATCAAACTCAAGTGACCCATCCCTGTATCTTGAGACTTAATCCAGACCCACCAAGGTTAATAGCAAAGTGTGAAAGCATCTGATGAAACTAGTAGTGTCAGTTAAAGCTATGGCAGGCATGCATTCAGGGATAGTTGTTAAGAAGTGCTGTTGCTACATCCTCCTACACCTCCACAGCAAATACTGCAAAATCACAGCATACCAAAGCAAGCCTTTATTGCGTGCAAATAATCAAATGTCCCTGCCTGTGGTAATAGTCTCATATAAAGACAGAGCCTTCTGAAATAACCCCTACCACTGAATAGCAAAACTTTCTTGTCTTTTTGGGACCACCCAAGCAAATGAATGCTGTGAAACTTTGTATTTGGGAATGACCTAGTAAAGCCAAATCTTCCCTTGTGCCATTTCAGTGCCCAAAGAAAGGTCCTGAAGAGAACAGCGGCTGCACAAGAGGCTGTACACTCTGGTACCAAAGGGATGCCATAGACCTCCCCTACTGCTAGTATAATATGTATTCCTCCACGATTGAAGCAGAACCAGATTCAGCAGCATCTTGTCTGGACAAGCCTAGTAGAAGTAGCGACCTAACCAACATATAAAATGGCACATACCCCTCTTTCTCAGCTGTGCCGCAAGATAAGAAGGTAACGATCCTATTTCAGGAATGCCAACAACAGTTATCCATTTGACATCAGTGGCATATCAGACTCCTGAATTTTAAAGGCAGTACCAATTACAAAATCCTTTTCTGTGTCATTAACAACCTGGAAACTATTCATCTACTTAACTGTAACAGTAACTTTGTGTCCAAGGACAGGACTTGGATTATTAATATTTGACAAGCACAGACATCATTATGTTTTGGAGTTAAACAGATGTGCTGAAAATTGACAGGCAACTCTTGAGTTATCTACTCCTTTTCCTAAGAAAGCTCTTTTTCACCATCCAATCTTAATATCCTGTCTCCCGTTTCTAATCCTGGAACATCACCTCTGTACTAATCTAACATAAGATCAATATTCCAGTAACTGTTCTCAGAAATATTCTTGTCTGTCAATTAACCTGCCACCCAAGAAAACCTCCAAAAGACTCAAAACAAACAAGTCCCCCACCCCCAAAAAAAACCCAGCAACACCCACAATAAACCAACAATGGTCAGTTCAATTCTGCTATCAGAAAATACACCTAGGATGAATATAATTCAGTTTTCAAGCTCCAGCTGGTATAAAAATTCATCATAGATGTGAACTGAAATTAAAATGCCAGTACATTGTAGATTGGTATTAATGAAGAATCAGTTAATAGGAAAATAGTAAAGAGATCAATTGTGGCAGGTGCTCACAGGATCAGTCAGCCTTGTACAAAACTAATGGAAAAGGTCACAACAGACCAATAATGAATACTCTCTAACCTGTGAGGTTCATTCAGAAATCTGAAGAAGCAAAAAAGCATCACAGACCAGCAAAATCTACAAATCTACTTTTGGACTCTCCAAGTAGGCAGTTTGAAGAGGGGAAGAACAAGTTAGGACCTGATTTTCCAAGGAACAATCAATTTTCATATGGGATTGAGAAAGTTTTCATATCAAATAAGAGAAACAAAATGGAGATCTGAAGCTATATTGTAAAGAATCAGCAGTAGAACCAGGACCCAAATCTTATTAACAAAGTATTAAGAAAAGTCCTCCCTTTTCCAGTAACCATCACAAGACCACAAGACGTGGTACAACTATGCTTTTTATCTTCTTGCTTTAAATGTAATGGCCACCTGACTTCCAAGTTGATTGAAAGAACCATTACTTTCTGCATTTATTAACTTTTTTCTTATTTTACTGCAGCACATGACTGCACACATAATTAAGGATTTAAATAATGAATAGATATGAGCATTATGTAAAACATCATAATTTTCCATTAATGGGAAACGGTAGTAACTGCCTGTGAATCACAAGCATTAGAAGGCACACAGTCTTATACATTTTTAAATTTGAAACTATATGCCTGTTATAAATGATAATTAAAGTGGCTCTTTTGCCTACTCTTAGATTGTTCCCAACTCAATCTGTTGCACATCTGTTAGCAAAACTTTATGTCCAAGGCCCTTAAGAGAATATGGAATATATTAGTATCTTGAATTAAGACAGCATGGAGTGCTCAAACCATGATTATCCCAACCAAAATTAAATCCTCTGAGGTAACATCATGTATGTCTATTCAAATTAAATTTAGCTAAGGTCCATTATGCAAAACAATTGCCATCTTACCACTTACTGCTCTCATCCATCTTTATTAATAAACTCATTACAGATGCTATAGTTGGAGAGGTTTGCTTAGGCCAGGACTGGAAAACATTGCTTTTCTTAATTCTTGCACTTCTTGCATTGTTTCACTGTGGCCTGAGGTTTAACCCACTGACACTCCAAATAATGAGTTCAACAAACAGGCAAGACAAAGTCTATTCTGAACAGCTCACTGCAGAGTTTTCTTGTTCTGCATAAACATGTTTTAATATCAATCTCAATGAAAGATACTGGATCAGCAGTGAAGGCTAATGGGACACACCCTTCTACATTACTCTGGATTGCTCAAGAGTCAGCAATGAGGTTCTCTGTGCTAACTTTGCAGCTATCAATATGCCAGCTATATTAACGATGAAGTCCTTAATCTGTATTTCCTGTAACACAATCTCTTTTCACAAGTCATGCAAAGAGACCAGAAGATCACAAAACTAGATTGCTGATGAAGAGAGGATTTAGAGAGCCGGGTCTGCAACTGGAATCCAAGCACATAATCCACTCTCTCTCTTCATCTTCTCCCAGCAGAACAAAAAACAGGAGCTCTTCTGTTCTGTGGGGTAAGATTGACTATGGCAAAGTCTGTTGGGAGAAGTTCCATGTGCCAGCTACATGCACATATAGACTCCATGGTGGCCTCTCTATTCTAATATTAGGCTGCTTAGAGTTCCTTCATGTTCATCAGAACATCTTGTCCCTGACATGTTTCCTTTAACCTCCTCCCTGTTACTCAGCCTAGTTTTTCACATCAAAACCAGACTGTGAATCTTTCCCAAAATGCACATTTCCTGTGTACGAGATTATGAAATTTATTTATTTAAGAAATAATGTCAATCAACAAGTAGACTAGTAGGACTTGGAAAACAACAAAAGACTTGAATAACCTGTGTTTTACTGAGAAATGAGAGAGAAAAGAAATGGAAGCTTGGAGTTCTATGGCAAGGGTAGCTCAGCTGTATTGTCCAAGGTATGTATTGCCTCATAGAAGACTGATATGAAACAAGAATTAAGATGATATAATTAGCTGTTCAACTGCATCTGGATGTTTAGTATTGCTTTTTTTTTTTAAAATAACCCCCTCTAAAAAATCCCAAACTACATGTTTAAACACTTTAAGCATAATTAAGTTGGGATGTTTGAAGATAAGAATGTCCAGATTCCACCTAGCACGGTAACTTGCCTCCCATATCAGATGGAGAGGGATGCCTACACAGGAGAAGGAACAGGACAAATCAAAGATACACTCCCTGAAGTATTTCCTCAGCTTTCAGTTGCTTTTGGTTTGACGTACCTCCTGACTGATTCATTATGATAACTAGGTAAAAATCAAATGCTCCTTTTTTTCAAGCTTCCCCAACCCTTGCAAACTTCTTGAACCCATAACATCCTTTTTCAAGAAATTCAAAAGCACTATGCACTACAGAAAAAACCTCCTCTTATTTGGTTTGTCTGAACTTAGGCCTTACCACCTCCATTGGACAGACCTCACTCTTCCAGTGGAAGAAGAAATGAAGACCATCTGAATCCAACCTTAAGATAAGATTATTTAGCTCTCCTAATCTCCCGTTCCTGACCTCGGTACTGAGGAAGGTTATGGAGCAGATCATCTTGTATGTAATCACATAGGGTGTGCAGGACAACCAGGGGATCAGGCCCAGCCAGCATGGGTTCATGAAGGGCAGGTCCTGTTTGACAAACCTGATCTCCTTCTATGACAGGGTGACCCGCTTGGTGGATGAGGGGAAGGCTGTAGATCCTGTTTACCTGGACTTTAGGAAAGCCTTTGACACCATCTCCCACACCATTCTCCTAGAGAAGCTGGCAGCTCATGGCTTAGGCAGGTGTACTCTTCGCTGGGTTAAAAACTGGCTGGCTGGCCAGGACCAGAGAGTTGTGGTGAATGGAGTTAAATCCAGTTGGAGACCGGTCACACGCGGTGTTCCCCAGGGCTCAGTGCTGGGGCCACTCCTGTGTAATATCTTCATCAAGGATCTGGACGTGGGGATTGAGTGCACCCTCAGTAAGTTTGCAGACGACACCAGGTTGGGTGGGAGTGTTGATCTGCTCAAGGGTAGGAAGGCTCTGCAGCGGGATCTGGACAGGCTGGATTGATGGGCTGAGGCCAACTGTATGAGTTTTGGTAAGGCCAAATGCTGGGTTCTACACTTCAGCTACAACAACAGCCAGCAGTGCTACAGGCTTGTGGAGGAGTCGCTGGAAAGCTGCCCAGAAGAAAAGGACCTGGGAGTGCTGGTCGACAACTGGCTGAATATGAGCCAGCAGTGTGCCCAGGTGGCCAAGAAGGCTGATGGAATCCTGGGTTGTATAAGAAATAGCATGACCTGAAGGGGCAGGGAAGCGATCTTACCCCTGTACTCAGCACTGGTGAGGCCACACCTAGAGTACTGTGTTCAGTTTTGGGCCCCTCACTACAAGAAGGACATTGAGCTGCTGGAGCGTGTCCAAAGAAGAGCAATGAAGCTGGTGAAGGGTCTGGAGCACAAGTCTTACGAGGAGCAGCTGAGGGAACTGGGGTGTTTAGTCTGAAGAAAAGGAGGCTGAGGGGAGACCTCATTGCTGTCTACAACTACCTGAAAGGAGGTTGTAATGAGGCAGGGGTCAACCTCTTCTGCCAGGTAACTAGTGATAGGAAGAGGCCTCAAGTTGTGCTAGAGGAGGTTAAGATTGGACATTAGGAAACATTTCTTCACTGAAAGGGTTATCAAACATTGGAACAGGCTGCCCAGGGCAGTGTTGGAATCCGCATCCCTAGAGGTATTTAAGAGATATAGATGGGGTGCTGAGGGACATGAGTTAGTTGACAATTGGCAGTGTTGGGTTAATGGTTGGACTTGATCATCTTAGAGGTCTTTTCAAACCAAAGCTATTCTATGATTCTATTCTCTACAAATTTTTGTTTTCCAAATACACAGATTAGTAAGCCTCTCATTTGGAATCCTGTATGCAGTTCGCATTTCTGCTGTCTTTCTCTCTAACTTTCCTAGTCTCAGAAAATATTTTTGAGCACAAGGGACAAAATCACATGTATTCCTCAAGGTGTAGGACAATGCTGTCTGTGGTGCTCTTGATTTCTTTTCTCATAGTGCCCAGGTGCTCCTCCCCTCTCATTACTTTCAGCTCTGAGTTGATGTTTTCATGCAACTGTCTTTCATAGCTGCAAGACTGCTGCTTGGCCATAATCGTTCAGAAGCCATTATTGTATAAGTGGCACTGTATTTGCTCAGTGCATCATTTTGATCTTGTCTACACTGAATTTCATCTGCCATTTTAATGCCTATTCACTCAGTTTTGTAAGATCATTCTACAGACCTTCAGTCAAGTGTTTGTCCTTGCAAACCCAAATAACTTCATTCATCAGCTAGCTTTATCACTTTAAATGCTCACCACCATTTCCAGGTTCCTCACTCAAGGAATGGTAGTCTGCCTAGCAAGTGGTATTTAGTGAAACTTACTCATTAGTCTTTGCAAGATGCACTTCTGCCAGTTTTCTAAGCAGAAATAGTAGTATGTGCATAGATAGTAGACCCAGATTATCCAAACTATGTAGTAACTATTCTTCATGTAGATATTCCAGATTCATATTTATCAATCTCAAATTGGGCTGGAAAATTGGAGGATCAGGTTTTCTGCACATGCACTGTAAAGCTGATCTGCATAGGCACAGGGGCTAGTTCTGTGCAACTTCAAACAGGCAGTAGTTGATTTAAAGCAACTGTCTGTCTGGAACTGCTCAGCATCCAGAAGCACTACGCAAACACCCTAAGCCCTTTCCTGCCCAACTTACACAAAATTTCTAGGGAAGACAGAAAAGATGTTTGAAGAAAACTAGACACACTGTAGCACTACACCAAAACTGGTAACCCTCAAAATTGCTGTATGCTAGTCCCATGAGGTCTTGTCTTTTCTCAGGTCTGGGACAGAATGCTTTAATAAATCAGGGCAACATTTTGTAATGAAACCCATGAAAACTGATAAAATAGCACAAAACCGTGTCTGTATTGCATGCTTATACAGAAACTCCTTGTCCATCAGCCCAGTAACCCAGTGCTACTGCCTATAGTATTACAAGTTGACTTTACACCTCTGCTAGATGGACTTGACTACATGACATCAGAAAAAGAAATAATGCCCAGAGAAATTATCAGATTGAGGTAATAAAAGGCAGACATTAAACATTAGCTCTCAATTCAGACCGCTTCTTTTTCTGGCAGAACTCCCATACATGATGCACAACAAAACACCAAAGGGGAGTTATCCAATCATGCTCCAAATGTTACGTAGGGTTGACTGCCAATAATATGCTAATTCTAATTAGGAATATCAAAACAAACATTTGCAAAATGTCATTCAATGAGCCAGTACTCCATAAGCCCCTGCTGCTACTTAGGATCTATAAAGTCACGTCTTTCCAACTCAGTTTGTCCTGCTTAAGCATAATTATCACATTAGTGACTTCCAGCACACAAGAAAAGCAGACAAGTTGTGATCAGTAACTTTAGATATTTTTAGAACAACCACAAGAATATACTGACTTTTTCAAAACACAGGTAAATCACTTGAATTATTAAAACAGGGAAGGTACAGCTGAAGGACAATCTATAGTGAAGCCTGTCATGTTTCCCAGGTTCCACACTGAGAGGCTTATCCATTTTTCTCCCTTTTGTAAAACCTTCTGGCTTCTGTCCTTAAGAGCAGTGGGATTAAGCTGTGTCTGTTTAATGTTCACTTTTCCCAGCACACACATAACCACTGTTGATGGTATAACATATCTGCTCTGTATTGATCACTTCCAGAAAGAATATCCAAAATAGTCTCTGCCAGTTCAGGAAAACAAGTCTTCTCTGCCCATTTTATTTCAGAAACGGCCTTTTCTTGATTGATTTTTCACTTCACAGAAATTCTGCTAATATAGTGACTGCAGTCCTTACCTGTCTGCAAACATATGGAGTGAGAAAAAATAAGCTTTCGGCTTCCACAAGATGCAAGTGACTGAAATGTCACTGAATCTCTGGCAGAATACAGCTGCACAGTGGCCTTAGTCCTCAAGAGCAGCAAGATCAGTAAGTGACCAGTCCTTTCAGAACAGTTCTCTTGGGACTGGCAATTGCCCCTGGCACTACAGCCAAATGAAAAAGAGAATCGGCTCTCTCCAAACTGAAGGCCACTTCAGCTCCAGAGAAAAGCTCATTACCAGGATGGTCAGACACACACAGTACAGAAAGTTTTGCTTCTGCGGCAAAGAAGAGCTAAGGGATCTGCCCTGAAGGTCTCCTGAGCACCAGTAATACCCACAGCCATATCACCTTGCTCAGAGGGTTCCAGTACTTCTACTTCTGGACCTGGAAGGAACCCAGGACAGCAGAAATGGAAAAAGCAATGTTAGGAAAGCTGTCATCAATACAATGAGATGCATTACCGAGTCCGGGGAGGCCCACACCAGCAGCAATGGCCATTCTTCTCAGCATCATACAACAAAATTGTGACCTTTCGACATGTACAAGCAAGGCCTCAAAAACTACAACACATAGCAGAAAGAGTAAGAGAGGTCAAAACTCTCCACCAATGTTAAGAGCTCTGAAGTAGCAGGAGAGCTGTTAAATGAAAATGTTCAAGCGACCTTGACAAGTAAACTGAGATACCACTATACAGAGGAAAAGTTTGGACTGGCATTCAGCTGAGACATTACCAACATTGAACAGGACTAATAATTTTCTGTATGATTTTATTTTATTCCCCCTAAGTCATGCAAAGAATAAATATGAGGTTTCCATTTCACTTTAATGTTTTTCAGAATGAGGCTCTGAAGATAAAGTCAGAAAATAATTAAAAAAATGTTTACATATCTCTCTTAGTTTGCTCTGTCTTACTGTCTCTCATCCCCAGTCCTGGATCAGGAGCTCTGACTGGCTCAAGTCACCAGCTTAGAGATAGAAAGGGCCCTGCCCCACACGTGATCTGTTAGGTAGGATATATACAGGCAACAAAACACAAGGAAACAAACTTATCAGCAACATTTGGTGGATTGAGCACACCAAGCAGAATACTTACACTATTTTCAAGTGCTTAGTTAAGAGCTCTGGATAAGTACAATGGGAAAGGTAATGGTATTTAAGTGCTTCAGAGCAATAAAATTAGGAGATAACTAGACCAGAATTTCCCTTCCACAGCCAGGCACTGCAAAACTACTAAAATAACCCTATTTCCAGGTTGTAACAGAAATATTAACTTGCTATGAACTTTTAAATGTATGTAACATGACTACTGATGAGGTCTAAACTTATGTCAGAAAATTCTTAGTGATGGATGAATACTTATCACACACAGCCCTAGACAGCATATAATCAGGTAAGTATTTGATCCCAGTCCTATCTGTTGAATATGTACCAGCAGTGGGTAAAGAATTCACAGCAAAGAACTTAAGTCCCTTAACCACTGTAAGAAGAACCTCAGCTGCTGGCAGGTGACAGCACCAGTCAGTGCCAAGCAGAATTTTTCAGATTCAGGCCAGTTCATACTCAGGGCCTGTGAAACTGAGCAAGTGTATTCAAAGTCAGTCATTACTTAATTTCAGAAAGCACTACTCGGGTTATTGTTCCTTCGACACCACTGAGTCCAAGGCCGAGTCATTCCTCAGAGCCCAGGAATCCCTGAGACTGTTTTTGGGCTCTGACAAATCACAGGCAGTGGAGGATATGGCAGACTAGGGAGGAGATGAAAATCAGAACATCCCTCTCTTCCAAGTTCAGCTCTCCTCTCCCCTGCCATTCCCTCTGATAAGGAGAGGAAAACAGGGAGTGCTGCACGTGTAACATTCAAGGAAAGGTCAGTGCACTAACAGCTGTCATTTCCACAAGCCAGCCACACCGAATTTGATCTGAAGATGCAATACATTTGTGGAAGGTTTTGTGTGTGGTTTTTTGTTTTTTTGTTTGTTTTTTTTTAACTGAGATGACAGAAAAAAAATGAACAGGTCATGTATTCAATCTCTCAGACAACATAGGATTGCTTCATTTACTATAAAGGTCAGAAGCAGTGACCCGGTTAAGGGCTAAGTGTCTTTTTAAAGGGAAAACACTGATGAAAGCAAAATGTCATTTATTTTTAATTAACTTCCAGAATGGTATTTGATTCTTCTCCAAGCACAGCACAATAACAGTATTCTTCCTATACGTGCTTAGCTCTAGCAAAAAGGTATGACTGACTTTGAGTAGAAATCTAGTGATCTGGAAACTGTTCTGCAGGAAACAGGCTGAGCAACTCTGCAGAGTTGCTGCTGATGGACAAGACCATCATCATCTTCCTGAAGGTCTGAATTCCCCAGGGTGAATGGGGCACAAGAATTGCAATGAAAGAGATTCCAGTTGCTTAACTAAGATTTTCCAGCTCTGATCTATGCCAGCCTCTGACAGCTGTATGTGAGATCGGGCCAAGTGGCTAAGAAGCCTCTTCCCACCATGGGGAGAGGGCTTCCAGGCTCCCACATCCCAGCTGGATGGATGCTCCACCAAATGCAAACCCAGACCCCATAAGCCACTGTTTTGCAGTTGTCAAAGATGAATCAACTCTGACAAGAAATATCAAAAGGTTCATATTTAAAATAGCCAGCTGCCCAATGCTTCAGTAACACACGCAGGATGAGTACATCCCAGGCTTAGTTTCCTGTTATGCCCAATTCAGAGTTTGGGTCTCCCTAATTCCAGATCTGCCTATGATAGTGTCTGATAGTCTGCACCTGGCTGAAGTTTGACAGCCCTAAATTTCAGAAAGCATTACCCCTCATAAACATCAAAGTGGACAAACTAATGAAACGAAGTATCATTTTGGGCAAATCAATATTTTCTATTTCACTAAAAACATCCCAGGCTGCTCAAACTTCAACTGCTGCTTACACCTCCTTTGGAGAAAGATCTCTTTTATTATTCCTCTCACGTGGCACCAGATTGTGATTTGGACCTTGAAACTCTGCAGGAGGGCTGCAAAACACAGTTATTTAATCTGGATGCATAGACATAGTCATATGCACAAAGCTCTGCCTGAAACTCAAACATGTGATGTTCAAAATTACTTTTTCTAAGTTTATGCATTAGAGAGAAGAGGCAATTCACTGCATTATATACCGAATTGTAGCCACAACGCTGACATAAGTCACAATGCTTTTTAAAAAAGGGTCATTTTCCCTTCATTCGTAGCATTCTCGCAAAGAAAGCTTTATACACAGATTATGATGCACATCCCACCTAAAACCAGCTGTATCTTGCTATTCTTTTTTATTAAAAAATACTTTGCTTAAGCCTGGCAATCTGAAAAAATTATAGTCTGCCTTAAAAGTGCAATGTCTTGAGGTCTCACAGAACCTTCCCATCCACAGGCATGAAGCAGGGGAACAATCTTAACTGGGTAGCTACCTCTGTGACAATTTTCTTGCTTTCAAACAAGATTATTTCCCTGATATTGTTAGGCCACACAAATACATGAAAAAAAAAACAGAGACAAGTCACATAAAAATTGCAGTCACAAACCTGTGATTAAAGATGTCCTAGATACATCTTTGTCATTGCCTGCATTCAATTTCAGACATTTTCCCCCTAAGCAGTCCTTGTTTCCTCATCTCTCTCCCCTTTTTAAATTAAAGCTTCTCTTTAAGATCATCTTCATATGATCTGAGGAGTATTCCCCTATGACATTTTACTGTCAAGCAATGAACTACTCTTGGTGGTTTCCCAGATCTCTTGCCAATGTAACCATGGAGACCTTGCCAGCTGTTACATATCTTGAGGAATTTTGTCTCACTCTCACTAGCTTTCCCAATAATAAAATCATTATCCAAAAATGGAGTCACAATGGCAGGATTTTCCTTATTTTTGCAACACTCACTAGCTCACGTGCTTCTTATACCAACTGCTGAATTTATTGCTCATTACTATATAAGAGTATTTGTTATTTCCATAAGAAAGCATAATCCCATAACAAGGCAGAGAAAGAGATTCTTCTCTTCTAGGTTCTTTCATTCCCCCTTTGTTTCTTCTCTTTATCATTCTTCTCTTTCCTTTGCACATTAAGGGCTGTCACAGAATCATCTAGGTTGGAAAAGACCCTGAAGATCATCAAGTCCAACCATCAACCTAACATGGACAGTCCTCAACCACACTATATGCCTGAGCGCTATGTAAATACAACTCAAACACCTCCAGGGATGGGGACTCCACCACTGCCCTGGTCAGCATGTTCCAATGTCTGACAACCTGTTCTATGAAGAAATAACTTCCTAATATCCAGACTATACCTCTCCAAGGCAACTTGAGGCTATTACCCCATGTCCTATCACTTGTTACTTGGTTGAAAAGACTCATCCCCATCTCGCCACAACCTCCTTTCAGGTAGCTATAGAGGGTGATGAGGTCTCCCTTCAGTCTCCTCTTCTCTAGACTAAACAACCCCAGTTCCCTCAGCCACTCCTCATCAGACTTGTGCTCCAGACCCTTCACCAGCTTCATTGCTCTTCTTTGGACACGCTCCAGCAGCTCAATGTCCTTCTTGTAGTAAGGGGTCCAAAACCGAACACAGTACTCAAAGTACAGCCTCACCAGTGTATAGGGGTAAGATCACTTCCCTGCCCCTTCTGGCCATGCTATTTCTTATACAAGTCAGGATTCTGTTGGTCTTCGTGGCCGTTTGGGCACACTTCTGGCTCATGTTCAAGCAGCCAATCAATACCCCCAGGTCCTTTTCCGCTGGGCAGCTTTCCAGCCACTCCTCCACAAGCCTGTAGCACTGCTGGTTGTTGTAGCTGAAGTTCAGAAGCCAGCACTTGGCCTTATTGAAACTCATACAGTTGATCTTAGCCGATCAATCCAGCCTATCCAGGTCCCGCTGTAGATCTTCCCCACCCTCGAGCAGATCAACACTTCCACCCAACTTGGTGTTGTCTGCAAACTTACTGAGGGTGCACTCGATCCCCTCATCTAGATCATTGATAAAGATGTTAAACAGGAGTGGCCCCAATACCGAGCCCTGGAGAACACCACTAGTGATCAGCTGCCAACTGGATTTAACTCCACTCACTACCACAAACAAGGTGGAATCTTTTGCAGCGTTTCTATAAACCAATAGCAAAAAAAAAAGCTTTAAACATCCCAGAACAAGCTAGTCAGATCTTTGTTTGGGTGATGGACAATGAGCTCTGCTTATTTCTACAGTACTGAAGTTACTGGTTACAGTCAACAACAGGTACAGAAACTGTTTATTTTCCTGTTCTAATCTTAGCCCTTTAAGAAGCATTCATTTCTAATATCCTTTCAAGGAAACACGATCACACTTCAAGATGATTCCAGCAGTTTTAGCCCACGTCGCCTATTTTGTGATCTTTTTCAATCTTAAATTTGAACAAAGGTTTCAAAAGCATTCTTCCCCTCAATCACTCCTTAGGAAAAATAAAGCAAACAAGCAATATTTGCTGACAATGCCTTATTTAACCCTTTACATTTCAAACACTGCAATCATTTTATAACTTTTCATGTTGCACCTGCTGTGCCCATGGATATTGATGGAAAGCAAGGAAGAGGAGGGTTGCATGGACTGTAAGGAAAAGACCTGACAGGTGCTGAGAGCCTGAAGAGTCTGTCAGCATATTTTCCTGTTTGGAAAAACAGGAGGCAAGTCTGCCCAAGTGAGACTGACAGCAATCAGTTTTCCATGAGCAGGTCCAGTGGGCTATGTCACAGAATCTGTTGGAACTGCAAAACACAATTCCTAGTTCAAGATACCCCAGGTTTTAGGTATTGTTTCTTGCTAGACTTTCCCCCATTTCCACATGATTTGGGACTGCATAGGAGGTGCACAGCCTTTACATCAAAGAAGAGTTTTTCCTATATTATGCTGTCCAGTGAATAGCACTACTTCTTCACAGCCTAAAAAGATAGGGCTTGGTATCTTTCACAGATAGCAGAGCATTTGCTGGAGCCCTAGATTTACTTTGAAAGTACATAAATATACCCAGTTACTGCCAGTTTTATGCAATACGTTTAGAATCTATTCTAATATGAGATATAAACTGTTCTATGATTCTATGAATACTATGATATATAGTGTTCATACTGTACTAACATGCTACAGTGATGTAGAGCTGTCCAACTTCAAGCAGTTCTTGTTCAACTTCAAAGCTCTCAAAGGAAGCTGAAATATACCTGTTAAGTGCACAGCAGCTTGTTAAGCATAGGTGATCTTTGCCAAAGTAGCTCTATCTGCATTTTATTAATATATATGTTAAGAAGGAGGGAGGATACTAGGCCTTTTTTAAAGCTCATAAGGAAAACATGTTAAATAAAAACAACTCAGAAAGGTCCATATTTCTACTAGCGAAGCATATGATCAACTTATTAGTGAAATTTTTGAAAATGGTAGCGTGAGCAGGCTCCTCATGCAAATTGGTCAATAGACTTTACAGCAGTAACTCTCAAAATTTGAGTTAGTTCCTCCGTTCCTCAAATCTTCCCTTATTCCAGCCTAAGAGTTATCTTAGGGACTGGTCACATTCAGAAGCCATGAGTGAGCCTCACATACCATAGACTTTACATAAAGTGAAGTTTTTTGTTTACTTTGACAAGAATCACAAGGTTTACTGAGGGTAAAGACTTCATACACATGGCTTTAAAAGTGGAAGAGAGCAGGCAAACACCCTCCTAATGGTTCAGTCATGCCTAGGACATGCGTGAACCAGGGCAGTAGGTCACTCTTCCAGGGAAAAGGAAACATAGTAACAGAGAACCAGGGTAGAAGTCAAAGGTATGTGCTGAGAAAGGACCAATATTCTGAAACAGATGATGAAAAACTGAACAAATCCCTACTTCAACCCCTTGAGCATATCCTCCTGCTCTAGCAAAGCATCTAGCAAAGATGAAGAGAAAAGAGCAGAGCATGTCGTAGAAGCAAGCTTGCCCCCTGGGTTGGGTAGTCAGGCATTAACTCTAGTTTGCCAAGTTGATAGAGGGAGAGACAGATATTTACCACAAACACTTGTCTAAAGTGATAGCGCACTAAGTGAAGTAAGATCTTATTCTTTCTTCCCTCTTTCTTCATTTTTGTCACTTTAAACATAATTTGCATTCACTTTGTCCATTTTGCTTTCATTAATTTACTCACATTTCATTGAGACTTTAACTTGACCTGAGCTAAAAGTGCTATGAAGGTACACCTTCTGTGTGTAGTGATTCTTCAGAGCAGATATTCGAAGAAGAAACATCTTCAGGTGAGACATATTAGCCAGGAAAGCTCTCTGACAGAGTGGGGTATCAAGTAGAAAACCTGGAAATTGAGAGTCCCAGGGGAGCACATAACACCTTAAAAATATTGGTTTTAGCTCAAAGGGCAAAAGCCATACTTTCACCATAAAAACAAAAAAAAAAAAACCCCAAAACAGTGCCCCCTTCCCCCCCCAAAAAAAAAAAAAGAACCACGCATCAAAACCCCACCAAACACCCAAAAAACCCCACACAAAAAACAACCATATCCTCTAAATTCCATACACACAGCTTATATTTAAGAGGAAGGCAAAGCAATCTGTAATTTTCACGAGTGTTAGCTGTGAAGGTAAACTTCATTTTTAACTCACCCTGATAATGTACAAGAAGATTAAAAACTGCTCTGGCACGACTGAGATTTTAATTGAAGCTCATTAGCTTGAATTAAGAACATGCTTTCTTCTCCACAGCACAACCTTCCCCCCACATTGTGGTATCAATGGAAAGAAGCCTTTCCACTTTGAGAGCAGGTGTGAATGGGCTTCCCAAAATGCACCAGCAGCAGCCTACCAGGACTCCAAATCTAAACTGCAGTAACCAAAAAGCAAGTCCAAGGCCAGCCACTTATGAAAATCTTGCCTAGTTTAAGTATATATAAAATTATTCATTGTGATTAAGATAAACCAGCACCTTTCATATTGCCCTCACCTCAGGAGTGGCTCCTACAACTCAACATTTTAGTACAACTTGGAAACTTTCTCTGTTCAGTTCACATAAACCGCAGAGTGCAGCTTGAGCTAGAATAATTAAACCAGAATTAGGTTAATATGTCAAAACGTTTTTGTTGTTGTTGTGAAAATGTCAATTCGGAGATGTCAAAGCATTTAGAAATGTGTTTGAGCAAAAGATAAAAACCATTTTAAGCAACTTAAGAAATAAATAACATGTCTTTAATGGTAATTTCAAACACTCGTTCATTTTAATAACTCTAAAACTATAAATAATGTTATATTGTCCTGAGACAAAATGTAAGTTGTCCTGAAAACAATACACTCCCATTCAATTCAAAACTTCATTTCTGATGTGTACAGATATAACCATGAAAGAAATTGGTTGTTTCTTTTTCCCCCAGTATCAGTAGGAAGGAAATGCCAAGGCCATCTGAGCTTTCTTCAGTTAAACAGCAGCTATGTAAAGCATATTCACAATGTACAAGATTTTTGTTTGCAACAGATGAAGTATTAATCAGACTTCAAGAGGAAAATGCAGAACTGAGCCCCAGATCAAAAGTGCAGATACCACTGGAAAATATATCCTGAAAGAATTAGCACTCTCCTTCAGCAAGCTACTGATTTTAGATCACTTTGGACCATGAAGCCTCCAAGGTGATTATCGCTGGACTTACAGCAAATGAACCCCTCATATGTTCTGTTCAATTTCCAGTCCTATTTTCTACCTGTATGCTTTCTCCCAGTGATTACTGGCTTTAAACACCACAGTGCTTCAGTTTAATGGCACTCTAGCTTAACTAAACTCTTCATGGTCATTAAAAGAAAATGATTGAATTAATTCAGGAACTCAAGAGCATTCAGTTGAACTTATATTAAACCTCAAAAATATATGAGCCAAAGTCCATTTAGAAAAAAGGAAGGCAAAAATGGATAATAGGAAATAGGTACAATTCAGTTTTAATCAAACTAAACCATCTTAAGAAGAAAACACTCTAATGAAGCACTTAATGACTTCTCAAAATTATTTTAACAACTGATGACTTCAGAGAGAATTTAAAAGATAATTTTCCATCAAAGTCTTATGCAAAGTCACACTACTACCCAGTTGGGTTGAGTAACTCTGCATAGCCGTACCATAGAGGAAGGACATGCATGTCTTCTAGGCAGATGTTGTTTTCTGTGTTTTATATATTTACACACAAATAAGATCAGTTTCACAGGAGCATAAAATCATCAGACCCAAGATATGAAGCCTAGTTCTTCACAAGCATCTGCACAATGCTTACCAATTTGAACAGAGCCCACAGCCGAAATCAGGCCAGACTCCCCCTCCTTCCCCCCCAAATCTCACAAACCAGAAAATTTCTCTCAAAATGATACATAAAAAATTTAAGTCTTCCAGTATGAAACCAAGACCTCAAAAATTAGAGTGTGGCATAGAATGAAAAAGGATCAGGAATCCCTAAAATTCCTGTAATACCACAGACTTTGTCCAATGGAAATACTAACTAAAAATACTAACCAAAAATACTAACAGTAGTTCTAGAAATGAATCAGGCTCCATGTTACAGAGAAATCTTACAACTGATTTAAATTTGAGCTTGTAGCACCCTGTGGCTTTCTGAGTATTCATAAGAGCACTAGGGTGTCCACACCCCTTTTTCTCTTAGATCAATATGCAATTCTTCCCAGGAAGGTGAAGGAGGGAAAAAAACCCTACCGAGCTTTAATGATACTTCATATAGGAGGCTGCAGCATGCTCTATTAAAATAATCAGTCAATTTGCACAAGTAAACTTTCACCCTTTCATTCTGGCCTGCACCCTAGGTAATAATATCCTATTTACTAACTCCTCCCATACACGTTTTGCTCTTTCCCATTCCTCCAGTAGCTTAAAAAGGTAAAAAGAAGAGAGGTCAAAGGTCTACCTACACCTACTTGGTCCACTGGGTTAGCAAACATAATATCTGTTTCCATAGCAATGGCACTCACAGGAGAAGTCTGACCATCATTACAGCTCATCTTCAATGCCCTACCCCAAATGCCTTGCCACTTGCTTACAGCTAGATCAGCTGCAGGTGATTTTCAGCCAGAAGCAAAGACCACAGTCATCTGAAGTCCTCAGCAAGGGGCACTGGCCCAGCAGACCCAATGAGACTTCAAGTCCCACACAAGTGCTCCAGATTTCTCCCCATCAGCCTAAAAAAAGGACAACTTGTTCCTCAGGCCTAGCCCCCACCTTCTTTTTTTTCATACTGCAACCTATTCTCTTGTGTGTTCCTCCTAAAAGTCATACAGTCCCACCAATACTCAAGTACAAAGGCCATCCTCCTTCTGACTCTTGTGATGTTACAAAGAGTGTAAGTCATCTTCTTAAGTACAGGGCTTGGAGTTTTGCTGTATGCGGTAAGTTCAGCTCTGCAAGCATCCAAGAATCTGGACTCTAGGTATCATAAAGTTGGCCCTCAGCTAATGTGTTTGCATTAGAACTCACAGTATGAGAAATGCAGGTCAGCAATTCAGCTTTTCATCTAAGCTAGTCATGTAATAAAGCAGCAATTCCTATATCTGATTCTCAGCAAGATAATTCCTTTACAGATGTTTTCACGGCAAACTGATTTCCCTTGTGTTTCACTGTAGTTACAGTTAGCACTGTTAATTTATTTTTCCTTCTACAAAGCAATAAACTGTTGCACATTTTCCCTGGAAGGGAGAGATATTACTGATTTATGTTGCATAACAGGAGAGTCTGATACTAACCATTGATACAGATGAGCAAAGACCACTGCAGAATCTTGATGCAATCAACACAACAAACTGCAAAGTATCACTAGCTTAGCAGGTGACAATAGCATCCACTGCCTTAACATTTATCTTCACTATCTTCAGAGCAATTTACTTGCACTATATAACTGCTTAAGCTGTATCTATAGAGAAATCATGATGCTTAATGTTTCACGATTGCCAACTGTCTGGAATTCAGACTGAAAATATCCAGGTTACATCAGCTATTCATAACATAGTTCCAAGAGAAGTAGAATTTGGCATGTTCACAGCATATGAATGCCAAGGAAGACATGTATAGCACTGGCATAGAGGAAATCCTCTCTCAAGCATCAATATAGCAAGACAAGGCTTCCCAGGGTCTTGAAAGACAACAGGAAGAGATGATCTTCCAGAGGACCTTTCACTTCAGAAACGCCAGACTTTATAGAGGAGAAGCACTCTTCTCTGACTGTCTAAAAAGGCCTAGAGAAGGCTCTACTTCTAGAATCATAGAATGCTTTGGGTTAGAAAGGACCTTAAAAATTGTCTAGTTCCAAACACCCTGACGTGGGCAGGGACACCTTCCACTAGACTAGGTTACTCAATGACCCATCCAGCCTGGCCTTGAACACTTCCAAGGATGGGGCATCTACAGCTTCCCTGGGCAACCTCTTTCAGTGCCTCACCACCCTCATCGTAAAGAATTTCTTCTTAATATCTAACCTAAATCTACTCTCTTCTAGTTTAAAGTAATTACCCCTCATCCTATCAGTACATACCATTGTAAAAAGTCCCTCTCCAGCTTTCTTGTAGGCTCCTTCAGGTACTGGAAGACCAGTATCAGGTCCCCCCAGAGCCTTCTCTTCTCCAGGCTGAACAACCCCAAGTCCCTCAGCCTGTCTTCATAGGACAGGTGCTCCAGCCAAGACATGGTCCCTTCCCATCAGCAGTCAGACCATTTAATTCCTATGTGGATTTGCTATTCTGGAACAGCACACAGAACTAAAGACACGGGACAAGTCCATATACTCTGCGGGAGAGAGCTGCTTGAAATGTTTGCAATGTGACAACACAGGGTTCATTCTCTGCATTCACAGCTTCATCATAGGCCTGCTAGGAAGCAGCCAAGAAGGAAATACAACATCTCCAGATAAAACATCTCCCACCAAGCATGGCAGGAGGCTAAATAAACAATGCCTGTAGTCAGGCAGTTGAAGGGACTGCTTTCCAATTTTGTCCGAGAGTCACCCTGTTCTTTCTGTCAAGAGTAGGAAAGAACCAAACAAACAGACCTGGTTTATGGGGAGGGGGGTACAGGGACCTCACCTACATAAGCAGGGAGGTTGAAACAGGTCAACAGACTCCTCCTCAGGACTAAGACAACACTAATGGTTTTCCTAAGTTTCCAGGAGATAGAAAGCCTTATAACAGATAAAGGTACTTGCATAGGCAGGTTTTCACAGCCCCCCATCAGGCTTCGCTGTTTCCCTTGCTATGGAGATTTCACAGCATTTTTGTTCACCAACAGTACAGTCAAAGTTGCGGCTCTCTTAGGAAAACCAGCACATTGCCCACTGCTGATCCACACAACATGCTGCTCTAGGGAAGGCTCCACCACAGGGCTTTACCCTTTGGTAGGGGATAGTAAAGGACTTCTCTTGTGTGCCTGCACCCAGAGAGCAGACACACAGCACAGAAGAGGCTTGCTGTGCCTTGCATTGCAGATAACAAAAACACATGGGATGGGGGGGATGTGAGCTAGATTTAATTATTAGACCACTTACAAATGTTTGAAGTATTTCTTTGAAAATAAGTCAGACAGATGTTTCTTTTTTCTTTAAAAAAAAAAAAAAAAGAGACAGAAAAGAACTGTTTTAGAATATAGCAACAAAGACTATTTGTTCTAAACTTTTCCCTTTTGATTATTTTCAATAAAAAAAAGAAAATAACAACAGCAAGAAAAATAGAGAAAACAGATGACTGAATCCAAAACATAAATATAAACATTTACAGCTTTTCAAACTATCCTTTTAAAAAAGTCTCACAGAAAATTCCAGTGCCTTACAAATTTAACTTCCTAGTGAAATTATTTTTTCAAATAGAGTGCCTTACTGCTTGTCTACATTTAGCCAGCACCCGGGGCTCAACTGTAGCAGTTACTCTACCACCTGATGCCCCCTTCCCAGCTGAGAAGGGGAATCAGGGAAAAAAAGGGAGAAGCCCCACAAATTGAAATAGAAACAGATTTAATGAAATAACCAAATCAATACAATCACTGACATAAAGTATGTAAAGTTCTACTCAGCCTGGTCCTTGATGTCAACAGCAGGAGGAAAGGCAGGAAGGAGAAGTCCCAGGAAAAGGAACTCCACCCTCACTGAGCTCCCTCCTTTTATAATGAGCATGATGAAGTGGTATGGGATACACCTGTGAGTCAGCTGCCTTCATTGGATCTCCCAGCTGACTCAGGGCTACTCATGGCCTGCCTGCATGGCTGGCCCATGGGTCTGTGCCTGGGAAACCAGGACACCACTAAACAAAGATGTTGTATTCTGCAGAAGACAGCGAAACTGAAATTACTTATCTGTTGAAACAGAGATTGTATAGTTGTAGTGCAGAATTCAGTGCCTGAAAACAGGAAGCAAGCAGAGGCCTGAAGGCTGAATCCATCTGGAAAACTCATGGCAAACTCAGCTGAAGGGTGCTTAAACTTCCTTAGAGCTTCCTTTTGAGAAGAAGTCAGCTAGTCTCTGTCTGTGCAATTCACCCAGGAGCTCTGACACTCAGTCTGCTGCTTGTCCACCTAATGTCAGAGTCATAATCTCCCACGTACATCCCCTGGGGCTTCAGCATAATTAGAAAAACTATCATAAAAAAAGTACACCCCTTAGGAACTGAAGTCCCTAACACCAGAATGTCATAAAAGAAACAAACATGTAACAAAACAAGGCCTTTTTTCCTTCTACGGTTTTATAACACAAATACTTCAAAAACATTTTTGTAAAGGTACATTTACAAAGGTACTGCATGTACCATTTGTACACATTGAGCCAAAGTAGTTCACTGATCTCATTACAATGTATTCTTTCCTTGCTCTGTGTCCTAACAAGTAGAGAAGTATACAATTACAGTATCTGTCCCTACTACGCTAAATAACCTCTCAGTCCATAGGACATACTAAACCAGATCACAAGATCTGGGAGAGATTTCAGAGAAAAACAGATTTTCAAGGTCTGTGAGCAAAGGCGTGCCTAGAGAACTTGAAAACAGGACTGATGGTTCCATGGAGGAAAGGCTAGTAAATTCATGACTGGGAAACCACAAAGGTGAGAATAACAGGAAAGCGGGTTCCATTCATTCTGCTGCTCCTAGAGTAGCTGGCTGGTCTTGCAGTAGAGACCAAGTTCTCCCTGCCACTGGAGAACACCACCTGGGCTCCCAGTCCCTCAAGTGATCTCCCCAGGGCCCTGAAGTCTTTTTTAATTGTCTTCAGGCTCCTCTCTGACACATCATCACTACCAACCTGGATAACCAACAGTGGATAGTAGTCTGTTGGCTGAACCAGACCAGGGAGTTTCCTAGTGATATCCCTGACCCTGGCTCCAGGGAGGCAGCAGACTTCCCTGTAGAGTGGATCCGGCCGACATATGGGGGCCTCTGTTCCCCTCAGAAAGGAGTCTTCAACTACAATTACCCTTCTTTTCTTCTTGTTGGAGCTGGTCCTAATGCCTGGGGGAGACCGATTTGCCTTGGGTGACTCCTCTGATGGACCTTCATCTCTATTTTCATTTGTTTGTCCCTCAGTTTCCAGAGTACCACACCTGTTCTGTAAGGGTAGCTGGGAAGGGGAGGGAGGCCGGGAGGGGATTCACCTGCCTTGCCAAGCAGGGACCTGTTTCCATTCACCCTCATCTCATAGGCCCTCTCCTTGTACCTGATGACAAGGGAGGAGGGGATCCTCTCTTCCTAGCGGAGCCTCCACCCACTGCCCTGTCTTTAAGGATGGTAGGGCCTGACTCCACCAGTCTATCTCCCTCTCACACTCCCTTATCATCCTCAGCCTTTCCACCTCCTCCTGTAGCTCAACCACCAGGCTGAGCAGATCATTCACCTGGTCACACCAGACACAGATGTTATATTTGTCACAGTCAGCTAGTAGTGTCAGGCTTCAGCACTCTCTGCAGCCAGAGACCTGGACACCTGCATGCTTCAATGGAGGCTGATGGTGTTTGTGTGACTCACTTTTGGGGTTTTGGTTTTTTCGTGTTTGTTTGGCTTTGTTTGTTTTAGAGAGATAGTGAATTATAGTCCAAGAAGCAATTACAGGTGTGCAAAATGCTGTCTGTAACTTTACTACCTGCTCTGCTTTCCATTACTCCTTTAACTGCAGAAAAACCTCTTTGCTACCAAGTGAGCTAGAGTTCATGATTTACTGCCTATGTTTGGCACTTACTGGATCCATCCTCAGTTAGAGTGCTTTAGCTCATTTCTAGAGGCAGCAGGCGCAAACAGCTGGAATTTCAGAGCCATTTTAACCAGGACAGCCCAGCCACGTTTTGTCTGGCAGTTGACAGAGGTTCATTCTTCTGAGTTCATTCACCAAACTGATAAAAAGCATCCTGAATTTTCAGAAATACTTAGTCCATCAACTGCACTGAAACATTGATTAAGCTGCTGAAAAAACAGTATTTCACTTCCCAGTGTAAAAGGTGGTTTTTTTCCTCCATTAGAAATTAAGAAAATTATTATGCATTCTATCACCCCAAGGTCATATTTTTTAAAGCACAGAAAATCAAGAAAAACAAGATTTTGCTGAAAATTAATTCTGTCTCAATCAACTTAGCTTTTGAAGAAGTCCTGGTTTTGATATAGAACTGAGTTTTGATCTAAAAACTGTTCAACAGCACACAGTACTCTCTCATATACATTCTCCTGCATCAAAGAAACTGAGTATTATACTTGGAAAGGACAATGAAGAGTTAAAGTATGCACCATTTCTTAAGAAAAAAGTGTAGAATTTCTTTAGAGAATAAAGTATAATTGCCAGACATTGATAAATTGTGTAAGAAACACTATTGATGATTCATACCAGTAGAACTTGCTGCTAAATAAACTCTGACCTTGATACTCAAGAGACCCACTTAGAACATCCTGCAAGACAATGATATATTTCTCCACACTAACCTTTGTGAGTAGTCTGCCTCTTCAGCTCCTTGAAACAAGCTAGTTCCAATTAAAGAGGAGAAGTGGAACTGTTTCATACATTTGTTTTAGTGACAGGATATGCAGGGGTTATGATGTCATAGTGCCAAGAATATCATGCAGGAAAAGCTGGGTATGGGCTTTCTTCAAATTTCAGATATGTATTATTGCAACACTGCAGAAAATATTTGCTTCTTTATGAAAAAAGCTGAGCTGCTAGAGGGAGGGAGAGGGAGAGGAAATGGCATAGAAGCTAAAGCTTAGAGCTGAAAGGGGACAGCTGTGCCCACATCCCTGACCAGTGCTCACTGTACAGAAACAGGCATGTTATTTCACTTTCCCACAGTTCAGCTTCTCAACTGCAATGTGGAGAAAATAATACAAACTTTCTCCAGCTTCTAGCTTGTTAGGTCTTGCCTTCTGTGCGGGGCACTCACGTAACACACAATTTGGCTTTATCCTGCCAAAGGAGTAACTTCCAGTAAAGCAGCAGTCAACAGAGAAGACCACCACGAGATGGCAGAGTGTTCAAGGACAATCATCTCAATGAGAGAACTGAAGTCAAGACAGACACTGGAGAGAATGAGAACAGAAAAAGACCAGGAGGTTTTGGATGTTGAACTCCTCTGTCTCAGTCTCTGAAGTAGAGTGAATCAAAATTTTGAAGGAGAGTCTGCAGCACAATGGAGGAAAAGACTCTGTACTGCTCCTCAGTTGGCCATGTTATGCTGCTCTAGTGGTATTCTCTCCCACACAATATCAGAGCTTCATCTCCAAACAGCAGTCAACAGTACAGCTAGAAATCATTGTGCATCTAGGGACTGAGGACTGAACAATTTAATTGACTCATCCATGTCTTTCTTTTGTAAATACTGTCCACCATGGAACACCTATCCAGAAAGTGCCTGAGAACCCCACTAAACATGTCATAGAACACTTGACAGCTCCAAAACAAACCAACGATCTTCCCATCATTCTTTGTACAGACCTTCAGCACAAAACACTGAAAGCCACAACATTTATGACATTCCTAAAAAACGAGCAGGAAAGGTACAGGGTGACACCTACAGCCTGTGTCACTTTTCCTTTGCAATTGGAAAATGAGTCTATGTGTATTTTGGAAATGTGCAATTGGAAAATGAGTATTACATGTATTTAAGGTATTTTGTGTTTTGTGTGTTTCTGGGACAATCACGTAAGTGAGACAAACCTTGCAATGGGGAAAAAAGTGAAGAGTTTTAGAAGCATTTCATCCTTGGATCTGTGTAGCAGGGAGAAAGGTGGAGGTAATAACTTCACACTCCCAGATGTAAACTCCGTCTCTGATGAACAGAAGCTCCATCCTTTCAGTAAGAAGCTCCTGAGTAACCAAGCTGTGAAACATGATGTTTGTCCTACAGCTTCAGGCAACCTAGGCTCAGGATGCAAAGAGCAGCCCGGATGAACTTGCTCAGCGTTGAGCAGAATGTCCACACAGCAAGCAGAGGACAGATGCAACGTACTCAGGGAAATGAACGGCTAAGAAAGTGTGCCATGGCACAGTTTGCTTGAGGAGCTGAAACACAGAGGGAGGCAGGAACAAGAGAAGAAGTGACAGTGATGGAAGCAGATGGGATGTAGGGGATGTAGCGTGAGAGAGACATTAACATGTTTGAAAGCAAAGGGAAAGACAGTGACTGATGCAGAGAAGCAGTGAAAGGACATAGGAAATAGCATGGCTGGTGAGGAGAGGGAACAAGTAGAGTCAAGGGATTTGCTTTCATCCTGATGTGTGCTGAAAGGAAGTCTCAAAATATTTAGTTTTTCCTGTGAGGGAAACTCTATTCTCCAATCACATCCAAAAGGAAAAGCAAGCCTGGTGAGAAGTCAGTTCTCAGCTTCCCCAGTGTGCAAGGCGATTTGCTTCAGGCTCGCTTCTCTTTGTTTTTAAAGTCTGAGTGGCATCCAGCTGTGCCTATGATTATCAAATAATGATGACAGAAATCAAACCATAAATGAAAGAAAGCAAAATCCCTTGCATCATGGCATTTCCTTTATGAGTCACTGTTGCCTGAAAAGGAGGACTTCTTGCCATATTCCCAATGTACAGCAAGTCATTAGCACTTCTGGTTCTTGCAACAGTTGCAGTCAAACTGAAACAGGAAAAAACTAAGCTCTGGGAAGGAGTAAAGAAGTTAACTGACAACTTTTCTCCAGTTACCTTGCTATATATTTTTTAAGATCGGTCCTGCTTGCTATTAAAAATTAAAAACAATTTCCGGTATTTGGGATGAATTCCATGGTAAATCTTTGTTCAAGTAAAGTAAGTGAAACTTTCTTTCTCCTGCAAGCATTCAGTGACAATAAAGACTAAAAAATATTAATTGCTTGTTTTACGTGTAGAAATGCAGTATACATAAACAATAATGAGAAATACATAAAAATTTATTCCTGGATCCAACCTTAATTCCTTAGAAGTAGTCACTTTGGCTGGTTGAATGCTAGATCTCTCTCCTTCACCTTTTATGCTTGTTAAAACACTGCAGGAAGTTTCATTATTAAATGAAGCTGGCAAATTAAACTTCTAGTTTCTGTGGAATAGGGATGGTCTCACCGATCTCTTTGAACCCAAGGCTGTTATTACTGACACTAATTGTTGTGGGCTGTTCTCTCCTTCTTTCCAGGTCTGCTGCTGCCATTCTCAGAAGATTCAAATTAATTCACCTGATTTGTCACTAGCCCGTCTCAGAATAGACTTTTATACATTAATGATGCTTTAAAAGCTCTTGCAGCAGGTTTCCACAGTGACTTCTATATCTTTAAAAGAAAACCTGCACTTGAGGAGGAGTACATATAATGCAAAGAAACCTACTATTAATTACAGGCTTTGGGATAATCTTGCACATACTTAAAGGGGTCTTGCATTTTCCATTTCACTTAGCAGAGACTTCAAATCTTACAAACTCATGGGGTTTGCATTCATAGGGATTGAAGGGAACAGACTTATGTTTCAAATCTAGAACCAAGACAAAGACCAAAGACAAATCTATTTCTTAGCAAGCCCCATCCTGTTGAAACTCCATGTTTAGTTTAAGATGCGATGTTACAAGGTGCTCTTTTTTTTTTTCAATAGGGCATACATTGTGTTTCTATTTTCATAATACCTTGCTACTTCCAGTATGAATCATCTTAATTAAAAGTTAATAGGAGTTCTTCCCACTTTGGAAAAGATGCAGTGAAATCAGAAAATTACCTACTTTTAAACTAAAAATGCAATGGCAAATATTTTACGTGCAGCCCAAACAGTTTAACAGGAAAATGAAGAAGAGAGGAGATACTTGCTATTACAAAAGTCAGTGTGACATAGGAAAGGATATGTAAAAAAAGGAAAAAAAAAAACTTTGAGAAAGTGAAAACTGAACTATTGTCATCACTTTGCAGAAAAACCTGCATTACAGCAGGATCTGATGAGAAAATGAAACGTTAATTTCAACCAAAAAACACACAAATGCCAGTTTCCCATGGAATAGGGTTTTCCAACAATCCCACCAGAAAAGCCTGGGAATTAGTTAGGTCTGAGAGTCTAAGCTGTCTGTCTCACAAGTTTCTGAGAGAAACTAGCTGACTCTGTCCTTTCTGCAGTTGTTCATGTAGGACGTCTCATCTGATAACACAGCCCTTCACGCAGAGAAGGGAGCATAGAGATGGAATCTGTGTTCCAGTACAGACTCCCAGCAACAATGAGATTTTTCAGGTGAGAAATTTCCTATGGGAAAATCATTCCCTGCGAAAATGTCAAAAGCATGCCTAATGAGTATGGGGGAAAGGTTGAAAATGCATGTCCTTTAGAAGAATTTCAACTATGCTGCAGGCAGGTTTTCAAAACTAGGCTTGACTTGTATTAAAATCAAAACATCTCACCAGTTGTATCACATTCGTACAGCAATGAAAACATGCACCACCACACATACACAAATATATTTCAAATTAAATAAATGCTAAAAAATATTACTATTTGTTCTGAACTTCAGCCTTAACTCCACCTCCAAATTAAAGAGCTCTGTAGGCCAGAAACTTTGAGACATGGACTACATTTATATTTTCAGAAAGGTGCCACAGACCAGCATTAGCTACATCCAGATCAGCTGGTTCCAAAGCTTCCCAATTACCCACCTTATATTGCTACTGCAGTCTGCAGTGCATTTGGCTAAGGTACAATCAACAGCAGCTTTAACATATACACACAGTACTCTACTCGCTTCAGCTGCCTAATGTAAGAAATGCTATTAAATAAAGGTTGGATACCCAATATAAAGTGGGTAAAAGATAATCATTCAAGTGTCAAAAAGTAGAGTCAACATTATCTTTTAGGTCACACCTGTGTGTTTACACAAAACAAACAAGTTTGCTAACACAAACCCAGCAGACTGCAGAAGTAAAAAATATTTCAGATAATCAGTAAAATACAAAGAAATTACTACAACAAAAAATGTAATTACAGTGTCCTGCCCAAAAGGGTCTGCACAAAGCAGCAGATCTGAGAGCCATTGTGATACTGTGAAAATATTTTAAAGGTGAGACTTTTCTCATATCTTTTCACTGATAAACAGAAAGCATTCCAGTAGCTAATCTATCACTTCACAATAAAAATGTAATGCCTTTGAGGCAGTGCATATCTTAGTATCTTCTATTTTGGGGAATATAACTGAGTGCTGGACCTCTTAAAGAGGTAATTTAATACAACATAAAAACAATTACACTCACAACAACATGAATCTATGGAGATGAAATAATGAGGCACGATGCAGTGAATTACAGACATTATATTAATAGTGTTGACATTATTGGTAGTAATACTGTAACATGCAATTCACAACATCATGCGAATTTATTTCAACTGAGAAGTGAGTCCAATAAAAGCAAATCAGCTCTCACTGAACCGGAAAGTATTTTTCATTTCCCAAAGGAGCACTTCAGTCCTTCAAATCTTCTCTTTAAGGGTGGATCAAAACTGTTATTATGAAAGAAGGTCAAAACAGCGTTGACAGATGAGGAAATGTTAGGGGGCTTGGGAGGCAGAGATATTTGGTGGGTTTCTGTTTCTTTTTTAAATGTGGCTTCAGCTCGAGTTGAACAAAAACTTCTCCTTTCCTCTCAGAAAAACAAGATGCCTACAGCAGCTCCAGTTCCACATGCACACACAGGCTGGGCTGAGAATTTGTGCCCCAGCTGTACCAACTCCACAGAGGTCTCATGCCCTCCCTCAAAGCTGCCTACACTTTACCCAGGGAACCCTGAGGTCCTGGATACAGAAGTAAATAGCTCAAAAGAAGTAGGCTTTTTCTTGTATATCTACTTTCAGCCTAAGCCATAAAACACAGGGAAGGCAGCATGGCCAGCAAGGACAAACAAGAACATATGTCTGCAGTCTCAGAGGGTTTTTAAGTGGCTTTGTAAGAAAAGGTCAGCCCCTAGTGATACTGGTTTTACATACCTACTAATGAGGCTATACATATGCATTTGGTAATTTTTGTCCCAGAAGGACAGCAGAATCTCAGGGAGACTAGTTTTCATTGCAGCTGGAGCTTTACAGTCTCTGGGAGTGCTCAATTGGACACATGTCCTTATTTCATAAATCTCTTTCCTTTTGGGACATGGTCTCAAAAACAGTGACATAAAAGATACGTAGCTATGGAAACACATGGTTTATTGGTACTCTCTATAGCAAGAGACAGAACAAGGACACAGAGATGGGCAATAACTTGGCCATGACCAAACCTATATTTGGAGAGAAGGCAGAACACAGCACTCAGTTGCCCTGCTCCTCTGGAAAGCCAATACAGCAGCAACACAACACAGCGCACTGCATCTACTCTCTTTGCTGGAATGAAGGCCAGAAACATGAAGCCTCATTCAAGCATCTCAAGAGTATGAGAAAGGGAATTTTCTCATGAATACACAAGCAAAAAGCCTTGGTGAGGCATTACATAACACAAGGGACAGCCAAAAGAGTCTTTTATGCGCATGCATGGCCTTAACTACTCAACAGACTGAGCGGGTAACCATCTATCTCCCTTTCCAAAGAGGGTTCTGTGGATGATTCGATGACCCTGAGCTAAGTGTTGAGTTTCTGACCCCCAGGCTCAGGAACTTTGATCTTCGGCTTTTAAGACACAGCTACTCTGCACCTCACTGGCATTCCTTGTCCTCCACACAAACTCTTTTCCTAAACAGAAGCAGCCACAGGACCCTAGGCAGCTGTTCCTTCAGTAGTCCCCCTCACAAGTATGGTTTTACTCTTCTATCACACCAGAACAGTATCAATATTAAATTAATTCATGAATTTAACTTAGAAGGACCAAACTTCTGACTGCTACTCTCCTTAGAGAACATACTCTAAGTTCAAATAACTGTCTCTCAGGGAACAATAAGAATTACAGTAATCCCCATGTTGTTTTTTTTTAAAAAAAGAAAAAAGAAGTCACTTTTTTCACAGAAGCTGGCAGGTAGGAAAAAAATGCTGCACTGACTAGAACACAGATGCAGAAAAAAGAAGGAAAAAGTACATCTGGAAAAAGAAGAGAGTTTGAAGCTGATGCAGTACAGTCTGGTGGACTTCCTTTATCAAGTACATTCTCTTTATTTTTATTCATTACAGAAAGAACAGAGAACACTGCATAATTATTCATTAGATAGAAACACAGAATAAATTGATCTTTGCACATCATATCACTTTAGACTTTAAATACAGAGACATGTGATTAAATCAATATTCTCAAAGGAGACAACACTCTCCAATAGCTGGCTTTAATAATCATAATTTTGCAACCCACTGTGCTTTGAACACAGGAATGAATTAGTCATCACAAAGCCGAGTCCTCATAGGAAGAAGGTAGGCACTAGTATATCATATCATAGTCTTTTTTCCTGCTGTGGAAACTCAGGCCAAGGAATTACTGGTAGCATCTACAAGAGTAGGAGACACTTAAATACCACAATCTCTCTGGCTTTTGCTCTACTCCTACAAGAATAAATGCCTAACTCACTTCTGAAACAGCATTTTAGAAAACAAAATTATTTAATGGCCTCATTTCTGTAGGGATATTTGAAATCCCTCAAGATACAGGTGGTCATTCAGAAGGTAAGCAACAGTTCCCTTAGCTGTCCAGTACTACCAGGAACACTATTGGCTTCCTTATGCTTACCTTTAAATGCATAACTGACTTTTGAGACTGCAGCTATGGACCCTCAGAGTTTAGATATCTAGTGAAGATTGCTGTTGCTCCTGTTGCTCAATGGAAAGAGACAGATACAGCCTAAGAGCTGAATCCCTTTCTCCTTTACATGTTCTTGTCCCTTCCTCTTGACTCTAGACATCTTTGGTGAGTAAACAACTACCAAAAGAAACATCCACTCCACACCTAGCAACAGGAACAAATCCCAGCTGTTTGCAGTATTCAAGGTTTGAAAGAGAAGAAAACAAGGAAGATGTCTTGCTCAAGGCTAAAGAGCAACTCAGCATAATAGCCAAAACTACAACAGGAAACTAACTCTCAGGTGTTGAGCTCTACACCAGCACACCACGCGTCTCAAACATCTGTAGTAGCAGAGCAGGAATGACTGTATGTTCTCCTATGCACTGCCTTGCCCTGTGGTAATCAGGGATCAGCCCTTCTCGATATCCTAATGGTAACATCTACATGACATATAAGTGCTTCTTGCTCCCTAAATATTTCATGAGGGAAACACACTATGTGAGCAGCAACCAAATCCTGGAGGTCTGCAGTTACCAAACAGGAACATGGAAGAGATGTCTGTCTTCATGACTGAACTTTTCTCAGGGCAGTCAAGAGGAGCACATGTCTAGGCAAGATGTCATATTACTAGGCTCACAGCAGTCACTGAGAGAGCTCTTGCTATGCACCTCTCTCAATTAACCAACAAATTCCCTACTAGAGTCACCTGAAGTAGGAGCACTGCCTCTGAACTGAAACTGAATTTCTCTCCCTTTATTATTGTCACTTATCTCCACTTGAATTATGCATTCCGATCTGGAACTGCACTCACAGAGGCTAATCTCCTACTGGTTTCTATGCTAGGCAGCTCAGACCCTATTTCCAGTTTTAATAACTATCAGCATGTGACATACGTGAATCAAGATATAAATAGATTTAATGATAATGACAGCAGAGCAGGTAGATCCAAACAACAATTCCAGGACAGAAACAACATTACCAGAAAATTTAGCTGAACCTTTCTTTAAAGAAAACAAACAGAAGAACAAAAAAAGTCAGGAAAGGCTGAAAATATTCTGAAACTGAGCATCTTTACTACACAGCACAATGTAAAAAAAACCTGCACCATCTTCCACAGAGAAACATATTAGTAACAGAATATAATCCAAGATACAGTTATATCTAGGAAAATTTTTACTGTAACACAGGAAATCAAACATTGTTTTTTCTTGCTCTGTCCTTTAACCCTGAGCTCTTTCAGACACCAGAGCTGCATTTTTGCAGTGCAGTTTACTCAAGAGAATATTAAGATAGGACACCCAGGACCTCAGCTCTCTTCCCAGCTTTGGTCCCAGTATAACACCTACCTTGGGGTTGCATACTTACTTTCTCTCATTTCTTTGGCACAACTCTCCCTATTAAAAGATCATAGAATCATAAGATAGCCTTGGTTGGAAAAGACCTCTAAAATCATCGAGTTCAACCATTAACTTAGCACTGTCAAGTCACCACTACACCATGTCCCTCAGCAACACACTAAACATCTCTTAAACACCTCTAGGGAGAAGGACTTCACTACTGCCCTGGGCAGCCTGTTTCGATGCTTGACAGCCCTTTCAGTGAAGAAATTTTTCCTAATATCCAATCTAAACCTCTGCTGGTGCAACTTGAGGTCATTACTCCTCATCCTATCACTGTTACCTGGGAGAAGAGACCGATCCCCACCTTGCTGCACCCTCCTTTTAGGCAGTTGTAGAGGGCGATGAGGTCTCCCCTCAGCCTTCTTTTATCCAGACTAAACACCCCAGTTCCCTCAGCTACTCCTTGCTCCAGACCCTTCACTGGCTTTATTGCCCTTCTCTGAAAATGCTCCAGCAACTCAGTGTCCTTCTGGTAGTAAGGGCTCCAAAACTGAATACAGTATCTGAGGTGCGACCTCACCAGTGCTGAGTGCAAGGGGACAATCACATCCCTTGTCCTGCTGGTCGCACTATTTCTGATACAAGCCAGGATGCTGTTGGCCACCTTGGCACACTGCTGGCTCATATTCAGCACTACGATCAGCAGCAGGTTACCACAGACAAATTTTTTAAACATCATGGAGACACGACACCAGAAAAATAACAGAAAGTCATCCATTGCTATATCCACAGAGTAAGCACTTGGCTCTCTAGGGTTTGCTCCTACGCTTGACAAGCTGTGTCCCGACAGGCAACAGTAGGAGACACACACAAGCAAATGTCTATGCTAAAATCCACTTTCTAAAGTACCAGCACCACGACCAAGGTTTTAAGAGCAACTTCCTTTGTCAGTGCTGACTTTCATATGATCATGCTGAGACTACAACAGAGGACACACCAGCCAGTTCAGAACTCATACACAAGTACCAGTGACATTACTATTTAATAGTATTGCTCAATAATTAACCCCAGCTTTCTCAGTTCACAGGTTCTTGGACACAGTGTCTTTCTCCCCAGAGAGAAGCATTTAGAGAATTATATGTGAAGCAAGTGCCACCTGTGCCAAAAATGGGGGAACCATGAGGAATATCTATGGGGAATATCTGTCCTGTGAAAATGAATCCAAACAATTTAGCTGCATGAGGAGAGGCTGGTGTTTGCAAGCAAGCAGCAGCAGACAAGAATAAGCAGTAGAATCACACTTTCAAGAAGACTGAATTATCAGTCATGAAACATAACCTCTAAAATATCTACCTTGTAAGCCCAGTTTGATCCTGCATGTATTTGATGTTGTGATCCTTAATAGTGCAGATAAGTTTCCAATACTTCCCAAAACTGTATATGTATCCCCTGGCTTTAGAGCTGAAACTATTTGAGATGTTCTGGTGCCTGGCAGTAAATGAGAGCAGCAAATGCTCTGTAATCTCTGCAGCAGTAAAAGATCTCACTGAAGGAACCTGCTGCTTTGTCATGGACATTTGCAATAATCACATTTAGGAAGGGAATGTGACACCACTTGTTCAACGTGATTGAGCTATTGTAGAGACTCATGCTAGCTAATTAATCACCAGGATTGCTGAAGGGGAAGAATCCTTTCCAGACAGATTTATAGACATAACTGAAATAAGCCTCAGAACTTTTTGTGGTTTCCCAGTGTGTGTGCAGAAAGGAGTCAATTGTGAAGCTGGCACTTGCGTTGGCAATCAGCAGTGGGCTAAAAGTGAAACACTATTCTCCTGGAGCTGGAAAGCCCACCCCAACCTTGAATGAATAAAACCCTTCTGTGAATTTCCTCTGCAAAAGCCGAAATCAAGATGGAAAAATCATAACAAGTATCAGGCTCTGGAGTATAGTGACAGCTAGAATAATTCAGTCAGTATTTTAAATATTTTAAAATTCACTGCTGTTTTTAAAGATCCTGATTTTTGTTTTCCTTAGGCAATATGAAAAGAAATGTGGATTGTCAGCTTCTTATCATTAATGTAGATGAGATCTTCTTTTGTTATCAATAAGAATTAGCTGTGATGAGTACCTCCCAAAAATCTTCAGAACCATTTTTCAAGTCTTAAGGCCCTGATCCCATAAAACTGTATTCACATGCATAATAGTAAGCTTATAAACAGGGCTTCCGCATGCAGCAGGAATACCGATAATCCAATTTCCATCACATCCCTATAGAGTAAATACACTCCCCTCTTTCTAGATGACTAGAATTCCAGTAGGTAAGGGGTTTGCACTGCAGAAGCTGAGTGTACTTTCATTAGTGCAGTAATAAGAAAACAGGAAAAGCACTGTATCAAAAAGGAAAAGAGAAAGAGTGCTTTATAGAAAAGACAAAAATCCGAGCAACAAGACAAGAGGCTGACATAAGCTCCTATCTTTGTTCAGCAAGCTGCGTACACACCTACAGCCTTCAAGCAGGCTAGACTGGCTGGAACTTGTTCCAGCATCTTACTAAGTCAGAAGGAAGTCCTCCTGTTGAACTTAGTGGACAGCATATTAGATTTAACAGCTAGTTGACTAATTATTCCATACTCAGGGAAATGCCTAGTACAGCCGAGTCACTGGATCAAAACAGTCTGCCAAAACTAGTTAAGTATTGATAGAGATGCAAAAAAGTAGACCAAATGCCAAAGCTTTCCAATCAGCGTTCTGACACAAAAGGTTTTATCACAGTCTTAGGGAGACAATTCTGATTAGTCTAGCTACACACACAGGTTCTCAGCCTCTCAGTTGTCCTCCTCCTTCACTGTTGCTGCATTCATGAACTTCCGGAACTTCCCTTCTGGCAGCTCTACTTTCGGACCACAGCATTTTCATTTATTTCTTAGATTAATATTTCCCATGACATCCCAAACTGGAACATTTCTCTTTCCAGATGCCCACTACTACTTTAAAACAATCTGTACAGATTCTGATTAAGGAAATAAGATGACTGATTTTCAAGACACATGACAGTGTTTACTCAAAGAGGTTGTCCCTGTCTTGAGGCACAGCAAGTCTAATTTCTTGATTAAACAGCAGCATGAGTATCTCAGGGTTTATATTCTTTTGTTGGATTTTAAACACACTACTAAACTGGAAATGGGGAGAAGAGGGGGTCCTTATTCTGTTGCTTCTTCCTCTTTCTTTCCCTTCCCTGACTCATCCCCTTCTAACACACAAGTATTTTGTACCATTCTCCAAGTGAGGACTGTGAACACTGCTTTGCTCATGAAGGCTTCAGGTAGAAATTAACATGCCAAAAGGTATATTTACCTGAAGGCTAATTCCAGGAAGCATTCTGCCTCAGGGAAGCAGTCAAGCATGTACCTGTCCCAAAAGACATTAGTATATGCTTCAGTGACTTTCTTACACTGAAATTTGAAGAATATAATCTAAAAAAATTTCTCCTGTCCGTATCTAAGTCCCTTTCCTCACTGGCAAAAGATATTCACTATTTCAGGATGTATTCCAGTCCATAGCAGGTTGAGCTGGATGTTTTTTGAATTCTTCTTCTTTTTCTTTCAAAGAAACACAGACTTCCTATATTCAGGCACGCTCATACACTGATATGGTCGCTCAAGTGGAAAGTCATTATTAAAGTTATTGATCTAATTCAGATAAAGCAGGATCTCCTAATCCCACATGAATCAATCCTTTAATCAGCTACCAGAAAGTGGGGGGATGGGAGGTGTACCTTGATTTCAATCACAGAGTCCACTCTGGGTACAAGGGTATTATCTTACACCAGTTATCTGCAGTGGAAGATATTACACAAGATTGAATCCTTGAACCATCTACATGCAAGAAGCGAATACATGGGAAGATCTTGTGTTCTAGCTCCTTAACCTTTCTCCAGCAAAAGGCAACTTTTTAAAGGATGATCTACTTTTTGGGAGGAAGAGGAGAGCTATCTGTGTTGCAATGCACAGACAAGGAGACTGATTGAATGAAGCATTCTATTCAGTTTCCATCTAAAACGTAATATAAAAAAGTGCATCTCACCAAGAATAATCTGTGAAATTTATTTAAAATGCATTTGAGAATGGTTACAATCACATTTCTGAGCCTCCTACTGGTGGCAGCTATCAGGATGAAATAGCATCAGTGACATGAACAGCATGACAGCATTATGTAAGAGATTATGAAGCAGTTTCAAACCTGCTTTGATACAGCATTAACAATCAGCAGGGAAAACTTTGTTTAATATTTCAACATGTTTAAAAGTTAAACACTTCCATTTCTCTGATGATGGAAAAGCCTGAGCAGTACAGAGACACAAAAAGAAGAGGGAGACATTTCAAGTCTCTTGCCTACAATGTAGGACTATCACAGAAAAGTTGTCAGAATGCAAGGATGTTTTTTTGACAAGATGGCCAGTATCAGCAGGAGACCTGACTTGCAGCCATTTCTTCCAATGCTTTTCCTTCTGGGTACATGTTGCTTTCCTCTTCATTCACAAACTTGAAAATGGAGTCTTAGGTGTAGCAATTATGGATGAAGCAATTTTATAAGGCCCAAATGGGAACAGAGAACCCATCTCTGGGCTCTGACATCTTCTGGGTCTTTGGCCCAACCATGGACAACATTTATTTCCTTCAGAATCTGCAGCTCTCAAACGAGAAGGGCTTACTCTCCCACCTTAGGAAAAACCTCATAACAATAACAGGGTAAGGCCTAATATTAATATTCACTACTCACTGGGGATGATGGGACAAGAAAATGTACCCCTTAGAACACATCAGGGACAAATCAGCCAGGTCTTTGCTTAGAGACTGCAAAACCATAAATCAGCCTGGATGAAAGTGAGAGGACAATGGTTCCTTTTAAAGATGCTCTTTCTCCTCAGACACGCTATCAGTACAGGGTAAATATTTAATTCACTTATGAGGTTATAAACTCCTCCAAATACCCTCCACGTTTCTTTTAACTCAAGGCATGCTTTCCGTTCCAAACCATTCCTTTTGTTTTCCAGGTGTTCTATATTTTCAAAACAAAGTAAGAGAAATATTCTGAAACTGCAGAGACTTCTAGAGGAGTAATGAAGCTCAAATGGAAGCTATGAGTCATGGCAATGCTCCACATTGTTTCCTACAAGCACCAGATACAATGAGAACAGTTCATTCTGGTCTTAGTATCTGTGGCCTCATCCAATGTACTAATGATGGTGAAGAGTATCCCCACGTTTTGGTTTTTTTTTTTTTTCAATAAACAGACTTCTTTTTCCATCATCTCATTGGACTGATCACCTCATTCTAGAGAGTAAGTACATATCCTCCCAGTATCTTAGCCATATGAAAGAGTTTCTATTTCATAATGGCGCCAGGCATTTTAAAGCACTGTGATAAACATCCTAAACCATTAGAGTTGGCTTTCTATCAAGCATTTCCAACAAAATGAGAGTAACACACCGACTAACAACTGGGATTTTTCTGCTATTGTGCGAGAGTAATAACTAACCAGTGCACCTACTCTATCATTAAAGGAAATTGTACCATTTTCAGGACACATCTTGGGATTCAAAGGATCTTTTAGGTCAGTTCAGAAAATTTAACATATCTAAAAAATTGCTTCTCTCCTTGGTATAGATCTGGTAAAGTAAATTAGTGTTGTTAGTATGAAGTGCACAGAATTTGTTTCATTGAAGTCGCTGCAGGAATTGTGACTACTAGAACGGAGAACTACCTGCTACAGAAAAGGTCACAGGTCTGAGTCTAGATCCTGGTGGCAATAAGGGAACACCACTGCAAACATTTCCCTGTCATTTGCTCATGGAACCTAGACTAATCTTTTCGAATATATTTGTCATACTTTATTCTTGCACTCTATTAGTCAAAATCATCATCACATTGTTGTGCAATTAACCAAGTTTAGATAATTTGGGAAATGATTGCTGTATTATTAAGGTATTCTTACTACAAGGAGGTATGTGAACAGTCAATTTCCTGATGAATGTTTAATACATTTCAAATAGGTAGTTTACAGTTTTGATAGCACACTAAATCATCCAGTATTTAACTGTGACACTAAGATTGATTCAGCTTTGCAGTGGGAGTAGAACAACTGAATACACACAAGAGTGTCACCAAAAGCTGAAAAATGTGTAAATTAAGATATAATGCTGCCGTGCTAGACCTTAAAAGAATATGGATTTTTTCCTATAAAACTGAGATCTAGTAGCATAAAGCAACTTTCTGGAGCAAGATACTGCAGCATGGCCAAGATTCTGAGGTGCTCTGGTTTTCTCTTTTTTTTTTCCCCTCCTTTTTTTTTTTTTTTTTTTTCTTTTTTTCCCTGTCTGTCCATTTTGAGGTACCTTCTATTTTCTGCAAACTGAGCTTCTAGAGGACCTAAGGCCAATAGTATCTTGGGATGCATTAAGAGTGTTGCCAGCAAGCCAAGGGAGGTTCTCCTCTCCCTCTACTCTGCCCTGTTAAGATCCCCTCTGGAGTACTGTGCCCAGTTCTGGGCTCCCCAGTTCAAGAAGGACAGGGAACTGCTGAACAGGGTACAGCAAAGGGCTATGAAGATGATTAGGGGACTAGAAAATCTCTCTTATGAAGAAAGGCTGAGGGATTTGGGGCTTTTTAGTCTGGAGAAGACTGAGGGGGGATCTTATCAATGCTTATATTATAAATACTTAAAGGGTGGATGTCAGGAGGATGGGGCCAGTCTGTTTTCAGCGGTGCCCAGTGACAGGACAAGGGGCAATGGGCACAAACTGGAACATAGGAGGTTCCAACTAAACACGAGGAGGGACTTCTTTACTATGAGGGTAACAGAGCACTGGAACAGGCTGCCCAGAGAGGTGGTGGAGTCTCCATCTCTGGAGACATTTTAAACCCTCCTGGACACCATATCCTATGCAACCTTCTCTGTGTGAACCTGCTCTGTCAGGAGGGTGGGACTAGATGATCTCCAGAGGTCCCTTCCAAACCCTAACATATAATCTTGTGATTCTTTTGATCACATCCAGGTAAGGCACATGTAACTACTATTGTAAAAAAAAAAAAAATAAATCAGTTTTGCCTTGTCATGCCATTGCCTTTCAATACCTATATCTTATTTGGGTAGTTGGAGGCAGCAAAGATGAGGGACCAGGTCTATTCTCAATCACCAGCACAATGAGTACACGGCACATCACAGAAAAGAAGTCCTCTGTGCAGAAAGCGTACCACTTGCAGTCAGTCTACCCTGCACACTGCCCCAACCCAACCAACATCCAGATAGGGACACAGGATAGTATCCCAGCACAACTTTTGACCTTCAGCTCAGCATGGAGTAACTGAGACCACACTTGTTCTGCTCAGCTCCAGGTAACCTTGAGCAGAAATCATGTCTTTCTAATGTCATATCAGCAAGCAAATCCTGGGTTACTTTCCAGACTGCTGGATGGGTATGTCCCAAGTCCACTGAATAGGCTCATGACACCAGACAGGTCTGACTGTTTCCATCTTTCTCACTGCCTTGCTGCTCAAAGGGATTTTGCTGCCTTCCACCACCATTGTCTGTCTCCCTACAGTCTGGCTTCCTCCCCATGCGATATCCCAAGCAGACAGAGGCATCAGCCTGGCCACTTAGCTAGGAGTCTTCGACTTGCACTTCTTCCATCCTGATTGTATTAGGAGCTCAGTGCCCTGGTCATTTCCAAGAACCACTTTTATTTGTCCCTACTTGTCTTCACATCTTATGAAGAAAGACCAAGTCCTCACTCTGAATTAAGGATTTCCTTATGCAGAAATGTCCTATGCATATCACAGTGTTTATGTGCTGCAACTAGGCATGACCATCCACTTGAACAAGAGCCACATCCTGGGAGGTATTTAGATACCTGTTTTGCCAATTACTAGGCCTAATACAAAGGACACAGCCAGCAGAAAAACTATCCAGTAATACATGTAGAGGAGTCAGTACATAGGGGATCGCTGGGGGTACAAACAAGTCAGATCACAAATAATAGACATCAACCCCAGCAACCCCAGGAATGACACAGCACAACCATAATAGATGGAATAAACAAAGATACAACGTATCCCATAGAAAAACTGGGAGACAACCAAGTCAATAGGGTGATCATGTACGACAGAAGTAGCTCCATATTATCTCCCCACAAAGCCCATGTTTGCAAATGCCAAACCTGACTGAGATCCAGTTGCATGAGAAGCCAGGAGGTCCTTCCCCAACAGGAAACTCTGCAAAGTGCATCCACTTCACAGACAGACACTCCACCCTTCCTGCAAGTGGGCCCAGCTTTTATCCCCAAAGCAGGACACCTGGCACTCATTTACCCAATGCAGGGCACCTGGGGCTTGTTTACCCAAGGGCTTTCCTTACAAGGTTGGCTGCACCTTGGAGGAAAGCCAAAAGGCAAACTCATCCCCTCCTCTTAAAGGGCCATGGGAACCACCCATATGTCAACCTTAATTCAGCGCTTGGGGTTCAGACCCCAGCACTTCAATTCCAAACTGTTGCCTATTTATTTGGTGCCTGACTATCTCAAAAAAAAATACTTACCCCTAGCTACCAGGTCATAGATATTAAATTATGCAGCTGCCACTCCTACTGATTTCACTAAGAACTCTGTACAGTAAAGGTTTCCTTCCTCTGCTGGCATATTTTGTATTTCTCTCCCAGGGAGCTCAACTGAAAATGTCAGTCATCCCCCACTACAGAAAAACTTTGACATTCTAGGTTTAGAGAATGCACACAGAGACTATAATTATTTATTAATTTATGTTTCTTTTATTTTTAATCCTTTGATTTCCAAGAATCACCAGCTAGATTTCCTGTACAATAATTATAAATACTTCATGACAGTGTATGGATGTAAAAATTCTATTTGAAGTTTTGATGAAAGTCTTTGATGAAATGTTGGTGCATTGTTCTGGGGACTTTGATGCCACAGTAATTTTCAGAAGATAAAACTTCTGCATTTACACACTACTTCCCTCTTTCCTCATTACTTATCATTCACTTTCTCAGCTCGGAGTGCCATCTCCCAGTAGAAAATTCCACTGATGGCTTTAATGTGGTATATATGCTTAAAAACTAGAAGGAACAGAGGTAGATTCAGCCAGACAAAGGACATACACTTGGCAACAATGCACACATGAAAGCTTGTTGCAGCACTAGCAACATCAAGCAAATGAGAAGCTGAAAGCTACCTGTACCATTGACAAGTAGAGAAGGCTGTACAGTGCAAGAGGGCAATGTAGCCCACTCTATACCCAACTCTGTTGAGAAAACAGGAAACAATTTACAAGACCAAACTGCTATTTAGCCCTGAAAAAGCCACCACAAAGGTCTACACTTCTGTTTCCTCCATTTTCTCTGTTAGTTACTAGCGGCTGTGTGATAGTATTCTTCAATACATGCCACATAAAACCCAAAACAAAGTACACATGTTAGTTTCAGCCCCTGAACTATAAAAATATCAGCAAGGCAAGGCTGTTTCCAGTTCTGAATTTTGAGTTGGAGCAGCACAGAACTGGAGTATATCTTGTCCTCTGCACAGCTCTTGCAAAGGGCATGCAGCAATATTGAAAAGAAAATTCATCCTAAAGGAGCAACTTGGATTAGAAAAATATAGCAAAACAGCGCAACACCAACAGCCAGGCAAATGAAATATGGAGCAAGTTACAGAACATGAGAGGGATAACCATACACAGAATGTGAACTCCAACCCATTTGTCACAGAAAAATGCATACAGCAACTAACTCTATGCTGTAGAGCTTATAATTCAAGGAAAAAAGAGACTCAGGTTTTAGTCATGAGCCCATTTACACAGCTGCAAAGTAAGTCACCTAACAGAGAAAGGTCATGCTTAGCAGATGCAGCATAGGAGGAAAGCAGCAGAGATCAGATGGGCAAAGACAGCATGGTCAGAAACTGAGCCAATTCTGGCTCTAATGGTCTTCACCTACAGCTTAAGCTGATCCAGAAAGAGAGGTGACATCCCTATAAACCTTTACTGACTTGCACACATAGCTTCCCCATCTTCTTTCAGAAGCAGCCTTTTGATAGGATGCTGTTGAAGCCTTGAGATGAACTGAAAATGAAATGCAACCTTTATGTGCCTTTCCCATACTGTACTAACACCCATCCATCAGGCCACTAAGCAGTCTTTGCAGATCATACAAGCAAATGGCTTGAAGTAGGTAATCTAGAAGTATCAGGAAAATGGGCTTCTGAAGTAGTTATATCAAAAGCATTGGCAGCAACGAACTGTAGTAAAAGGAAATGTTATCTTAAATAAGCACAATGATGACAGGGATTTCAGGTAAAGAAAAAAAAGGCAGTTTTATTTCAGCTCCTCAAACATCACATTAGCAATTCTGAGGCAGAGACTAAAGTGTATCTGTTACTAGCTCTATCTTTCTTCCCACAGTTAGAGCTTTTATTACACTTGTCACCTAAACTTAGAAGTTTATATTTACATTTTACTCAGTGCCTGTGATTTGTTTACAATGGTGGCATTTTCAATCCAAGTTCCATAAAATATGAAGACAGAAAGAGATAGTGTACAACCAACTACAGAAACTTTTAAGCAGTCCATGTAAGCTCCACAAAACGGCAAATAAAGTTGCCAGAGTTCAAATGCCCACAGCAAGAAAGATGTCAAGAACCAGCCTCGTTCATCTCGTGAATTAATATCTCCTTCTTCCCCGAACTGATCCACCTCAAATGTGCTTTTTATGTTTAACTCAAGAAAACATACCTGTCATTTTTCAACTAAAATAGTAAAAACAGTTCCTCCTTTGAAGTCTTAATTAGCATGCATTATATCCATTTCCAGCACAGTAGTGGCTCTGACATTTTGAGATTTTCATATTACGAATATCAAGCTCAGAAAGAAGTAGAAACCACAATCAGTTGACTCCTTTCAAAAACATTCTTTAAAAATAAAAGACAGAAATTCTGATGAGAATGGTGATAAACAGCCCAATTTTCAGTAGAGTAAGAATTATTATGCAGAATGGAAAAGGGAAAGCTATATAAAAGACCTTTAAAATCATATAGTTGCAGTCCAGGCTGTGGCTGAATTTCTTATGTAATGATTGCTTTCTGTCTGAGTTAGGAAAACTACACATTCAGTCCCATATGCATAAAGGATGGAAAAATCAGAGGCACTTTTCCTCATAAAGTACTTGATTCATTGGGCCTTTTACATAATTTACCCCACTGAAAGAGCAGAGGATATTCAGAGAAAAGTGTCATTCAAGACATTTTCTGTTGCTCCATTTGTAAAAAGATTCTTAAATGGGATTATGTAAATTATGTGAATATGCACACACACTTATACATGGACACAAACCTCTGCTGTTTCTGAGGCACACATACTCTTTTACATTTTTTATTTCACAAAAAACACAAAACCACTACTGCCAGGTTTTCAAGTCACCAGCACTGCAAATGAATTTTTCCATTTGATCATTATTTAAAAAAGAGAAATGGTAATGGAGTACATGCTACTTTCATCCCTTTTAAAAATACCTTTTACTTGATGCATTATGTTTTGATATATCCTAGTCGAATTAAACAGAGGCTGGCAACTACTTATGGCAATCTGATTAATGACATAATATGATTTATGTGCTTCATTTTAGTACATTGGGTCATTCTGATTTGTTTAATATATTCCTACATATGTGAATGAGTACGACATTAAATCTTGCCTCAGACAAAAATCTCCCATTGAGACTGAAATGACTGAACATTTTCATTTAATGGGGATTGCATAAGGGATTTGTGTTAGGGTTTGTATTTTTTTTTTTTTAAGGTAACCCAAGTGCCATCTAAAGGTATTTTCAGAAAAGTCGATACTAGCAGTTTAAAGACATCAAATACTTCTTAAAGTGCACATCTAGGCACATGAAACCTATGGAAGATCCAGACCTTTTCAGATCTGGCAGTTCTCTGATGCTACACCATTCTGCACCAAAGCCCACTGACAGCAGTTTACCACAGCTGAGGTTTTGATGTGGGCCCCAGTATATTTTCACATTTGAATGAGCAACAGAGCCAAAGAACCTGCATGCCAGACAAAAATACGATTCCAAATCACTCTGCATCGGGATCAACTATCAAAGGCATGGAGGCAGAACCATAGTCTCTTTGTATTTCTTTCTCCTTAAGCAGGTAAGGATAGCACAAGAAGAAACTATATGAAACTACATTATCCTCTCCATCCCTCAACCACTTTCAGCAATGGCATACACTACAAACATGGAGGAACCTGTCTGGATTGAATGAAATGCATCTTTATACCATTAACTGTCTGGAATGCTAACAATCAATCTAATACAAGCCATAACTTAATGTAACATTTTGCCATAAGATCCTCTCCAGAATATTATTTTTAAAACTTAATGTTATCATCATCATTATCATAATTATTTTTAACAAGCCTGCAAAACTGAATGAGAAGAAAATAGTTTTCTAGTCCTTAAAATAGCTCAAATTGCAATATTAACTTGGAGCTTTCTCCTGGCCTTAATACTGCTTCTTCTTATGTCAAATGATGAAGAGGATCAGGCTATTACTGAGAGCTTTGAATATCCAGCTCACTAACAACTACTTGATTTATCCAGCTTCCTTTCCATTACCACAGTTTCAGGAATAACATGAGAAAGTGAACTAAAAATAAACATATCAAAATACTTGTTGGAATTCTGAAAATTTTCAATAACCCTCTCTATTCAAGGTGTGGAGGGAGACAGTAAGCTAAAATGCAACTACAGCATTTCATTTACATATTTTTTTCAATAAATACGTGTTTTGGTCTGTTACAGATATTTCTATTTTAAAGAAACATGATGTAACAATAACCTTGTATTATTCCTGCAAAAGCTTTATATCTCTTTTTCTTGTAGTTTTAGGCATCATTTAGGCCTATCTGACACTAAAGACAGTTGAATTCATTAAGATTAATTATAAGAGATTGGAGTCAGGAATTATTTTATTGCTTAAGTGTACACAGTAATTAATACTGATGTTAAGAAGGATATTTAGTCACTAAAAGGCTCCTATTGCATTATTGCTGGTGGCACTGGCACCAGATTATCAAAATCATGTCTTCAGGGCTCATCAGCACCACACAGACATACAGGATTTTTTTCATTCTGTTTCTTTCTACACTTTTTCCATTCCATTGCTTTGTAGACCAGCAGATTAAAAAGAAGTCAGCAGGGCTCTTTTTCTCATTTCATTGGAGAAAATTAGCAAACACCACTAAGATATAAGCAGGTCTCAAAACACAGCAATTCGTCTCAAGACTTCAAACTCCAGCAAGTCCAAAGAGACAACTCAGATGCTTAACAGGAAAAGTCAAAACCAACTCACGTTTCTTCATTCTTAGCAAGCCAATATGGAATTTTCAGTTTACAGCCTTAAGTGAAGACTTGCGGGGCAGCCCTACTAGATCACCCCCCAGAGGACCCTTTTCTAGCCAAATCAAGGCTTCAGTGCGTGCTAACTTGTGTCACAAGGCAAATGCCTGACAACACTGTTTTAAGAAGTTTTTTCATCAGAATTCTACCTGTAACACAATGCAGAAGGAGGACACAAGGATGCTTTAAAGCTTAGTGACAACACATATGGAAAATAGAAGTTGCATCCTATTACATATGGCTTGTTTCAATATGCATTCATAACAGAGACACATGACTTTCAAGTACATCTTACCCATAAACACACTAAAATTCAGGATATGCATAGTTTCCAAGATTAGAAAACCAGAAGGGGTGATGACCATCTCTTTCACAGAATAGCCTTGGTTGGAAGAGATCTCAAAGATCATCAAGTCCAACCAATAACCTAGCACATTGTCTATATTTAGCCAGTACCCAGAGCTAAATCATACTCCCTCCCCAGCTGAGAAGGAGAACTGGGAAAGAAAAGGGAGAAGCCCCATGAATTGAAAGAGAAACAGATTTAATGAAATAACAAAACTGATAAAATCACTGACATATGTAAAGTTCTGCTCAGCCTGGTCCTTGATGTCAACAGCAGGAGCAGAAGACCACACACAAGAAGCCTCAGGAAGAACTCCACCCTCAGTGAACTCCCTCCTTTTATAATGAGCATGATGAAGTGGTATGGGATACACCTGTGAGTCAGCTGCCTTGATTGGATCTCCCAGCTGACTCAGGGCTACTCATGGCCTGCCTGCATGGCTGGCCCATGGGTCTGTGCCTGGGGAACTAGGATACATATGATCTTTTTTCACGTAACCAGCCGTGGGATGCACCTAATTACCATGACAAGCTCATGATGTCTGTCAGATCCTTAACAGCAACTTTATAAAATTTAGGGAGTTCATCCACATGATAGTGAAGTTGCGCTGGTGCTTAATTACCTTCCCTGCCAAAACAAGCCTTAGTCCTAGCTTCTAGCTAGTTTTTGCTCTGCAGAAACAAGCGTATACTTCAAATTAGAGCTTTACTATTGCCGAGCTTTCTTGCCTTCCATAGGTGGATGAATGAAACAGATCCATTTAAGCAGTAAAACAGTTTATATCGAGACAATAAAATAAACGTGTCAGCCAATATGGTGACCTGTAGATTCCAGTGCTGAGCTGGACACCCTGGCTGAGAACAACACTCAAAGAAATGAAGAAGCCAAGGCGTGAGAAGTAAAAAAATTTTCACAAAGGAGGAAGGAAATTTCAAGTGATCTGATAACCACTTGCAAATGGTACATTTTTGCACAGGTCCTAGCAACTTGGAAATATGTTTGACTAATTATCTTCACTTGCCAGTATTTATAGAGAAAGTGTAAAGCACATGCAAGTCTGCAGATTTTATATAAATGCACATACTTTGCTATAAAAATGCTCTCTTTGTCCCCAGCTTAAGAATAAAGGCGATAGCATCATTCAATCAAAGCAAGAAGCAAGAGCAGTTCAAGGGGAGAATTATTTTTATTTTAAATTTCCAGAGGGAATTAACCAATTTTCTGTATTATGATAGAATCAGCATATTGTAGATTGAATCTGTAGATAATGTCAAAGCAGAAGAGGTGCTTTCAACTTCGTGTGCCTGCTGAATCTCAAACACAAAAGGCTGCAGTACTTCTCTTTGCTCTGCAGTCTTCTCATCAATGTGCACATTATTGGACCTTACTGTGGGTGCAATGAGCACTTCAGCCTGGCTGATGGGAGCAGTGAAAATACCCCTTGGACCTCGTGCAATTCAGTACTTGGCAACTACTGCCCCTCCCATCAGTGCATTTGTGATGGTGAAAGAACAGGAAGGAAATGAGATCATGGCCATATTCAAAGAATTTTTTGAGCATGGGTACACTCCATGCTGTTTAAAATTTTAATAAAGTCTATTATTATTGCTGTCCTACAATCTAATCCTGAATATGATTACTTCATACAGAAAAGAACTTGGCAGGGAACTGACATGAAAATAAGGGTGATACAGAATAGCTAGGAAAAGCAAGAGAGAGCTCATAACCTTCAGATCCTGCTTTCCTACATTCAGTTAGCATATACATTTTAACATGTTTCCTGCAATGTTTAAGAAAATGACACAGTGCCCTTCTGGATATATTTTATTTAAATCTGTGGATTCAGTGATAGATATACTGTAATAAGCATTAAAGATGATATTTTACTCTTTGCGTTTGAATGAATTTTTAGAAGAGCATGTGTGAATGAATAAGAAAGAGGATGGTACCAAGATATTAAAGCAGCAAGATTTCAGCTAAATCTAATATACAAGTAAATTTGGTAACACTACAGAAATGGGATGCCTCCTTAGTTTCCTACCTGACTTCCCCATATTTCTTATTGTTCTCCTAGTTTCTTAGGGAGTAGACACAGCAGACCAGCTTCTAGTCTTGAAGGCAATAACTAGCACACATCTGGTTTTGCAGAGCTGGAAACAGCATGTTGCATTTTACATCCAGGAGACTTAAGAAAATGGGGGAGGGAAGAAAATAATAATAATAATAAAATCAAGTAGCTCCAGCCTTGGGGTTAAGTACTGCCCCAAGACTCAGATGATGCAGACATCTAGAATCAGTTTCACCTTCCAGCTTCAACTCTGGTATGACACATGCTAGGAATGCTTTCTTATTTAATCTTCATTGTGGAGTGCATCTGCAATGACACTTGAAAATTTCAGTCATTAATTATCCTGGTCATTCAAAATGAAGCTGCACTTTCAACTTCTACTCTCTGTCTGTTGTTGTGGCTTCATTTGATAGCTGGACACCTCTTACTGTATTTCTCAAGTTTTCAAATAGGTATTGCTAGACTGCAATCAAATTGATCTACTTTGAAGAAATAAAATACATAAGAAAATAAGCTTATAACCTGTGGTTTAATTTTCAGGATCTCAATTATCTTCCTTGCAGTTCTCTTAATTCTCCCACTACTTATTAAACTATAGACATGAAAATTAGACATGCATCCCAGCAGTGGTCCTAACAGCACCAAAGCACAACATAAACACTGTACTTCTATTGTACATTGCTCTTTATATATTTGGGATTAATATAAGTCTCTTCACTCATAAGCACCGTAGCGCATCCCTCATTCAATATTCCATTCATCACCCATCTTTGTGCCTAGCTCCTTTTTGGAGACATGGTATCCTTGCACAGAGCCCCCAGCCATGTATGTACAGTGAGCATTCTTCAACTTTTCACATGGTCATACTGGATTGCACATTGTTTGCAGGTTTTTAATAAGCTGCATGCAGGCTGCAATGATTTTGACCTCTTCTGTATTATTTACTACTCCTTTAGCCTTAATGTCATCTGTAGATTTTAGCAGTAATAATTTTAGCTTTGATGAAAATGTCACACAGGCAGAGCCAAGGATCAACCCATCCACGTCCCTACCAGACACACATGTACAGCTACAATGATTCTAGATTTACAATTTCATTATAGTTTAATATGGACCATATTGACATTGTTTGATTTTGCTTCTTAAGTAAAATGTCATGCAATACCACCTCCGCACCTCTGCAAAATGGATACAAGTACTTTCTGCTTCACAGAGATATGAAAGTCTGTACTGAAGCACTTTGACAGTGTGACATTAACAGGCAACAAAAATGCAGATGTCCTTTTTTAAACCATGACCATTTGACTTTCTCACAGGAAAACAAGTGTTGAAAAGCACTTATTGTTTTAGCACAAGATTTTATTGGTGGGAAAGAGATCGATATTTCTGAAAATTCAGCCCCAAAAGCTTCTGTGAAGAAAGAGTCCTGGAAAAAGAGAGACCAAGAAGAACTGTAAAAAAAAACAGGCAAAGACTTAGTCTTGTCAGAGGGAAGTGAGGGCAATGAGTGAGAAATACTAAACAGGTGAAAGGCTGAGGCTTTAAAACATGTGTGAATGCAGCAGACTTGTCCTAAGCAGCAATGGAAAATGTTCAGGCTTGAAACAAAATTGTTCTCTAAGCCTGGAATCTTCAAGTCATATTTTCCAGTATGCCATAGCTTGTTCAACCAAGGAAAAATAAGCATCAATTCAAATCCCTTGGTGCTATTGCCCGCTGAAACCAAGTCTTTCTACTGGAACCTTCAGAGAGAATCCTTAACAAAATGCATAGTCTAAAGCTGTATGGATGAAGTTTCAAACATGCTCAGCAACTCACAGCTCCCTTTGTTCTCAATGGGGAAGCTCTTCTCCATTGTTCTCAGCGAGAGCAGCTATGAGCGCTTTCAAAAGTCTACTCCAGAATCTCAAAACCCCTTCAATCTGCATGATCAAAAATAACATTTGCAACGCATAGATTTACAGCCAAAAGGAATGTAATTCACACCAATGCTAGGAAAATAATTTGTGTATTTATTTATTTTAAGGCTGGTGTAGTTTGGGGCTGGGCCGGCCACTACATGGATGGTAGATGCTCTCTGTTAACCCCTCTCCCTTCCCAGAGGAAGGAAAAGAAGAAGAGGGAGACTTACAAGTTGGAAATAAAATAGCTTTAATGAAACTATAACAATAAAAAGATATAATAATGAAAAGAAAAATAATAAAGTACTTACAAATATATAAACATATACAAAGCCAGTATCGGGCTTCTCCCTCCCAGTCACACGCCCCCCCCCCCCCCCCCCCCAGTAATGCATCACCACTGGTGCTGCATCTTTTCCTTGATGACCTGAAGTGTCATGGGTCCACCAAGCTAAAAATAATTCACCTTTATGTTCCCAGTCCAGATCTATTTTGAACACTTTAGCAGCTTGATCCATTAGTTGCTTGTTTTGATGTTCCTCAGCGGCTTGACTTATAGGTACATAAGCATGGCATACCTTCAGGACTAGTTTGTCTGGCCCAGCAGCAATATCTTGCTACAAGTCAGCAGCCCAGATAAGTTTGCCTCTGCACTGCCAATTGGTTTGTTTACATTGCTTTAACCACCCCCACAAGGCATTTGCTGCCATCCATGAGTCAGTATAGAGTACCAGCCACTTTTCTCATTCAGCAGTGTCTAAAGCTAACTGGATGGCTTTTACCTCTGCAAATCGACTCCATTCACCTACTCCCTCAGCCACTTCTGTGACTCGTGTAGGACTCCACACAGCAGCTTTCCACCTCCGGTGATTTCCTACAAGACAACAGGATCCATCAGTGAACAGAACATACTGTTTCTCGTTCTCTGGTAGTTCATTATACAGTGGTGCTTCTTCAGCTTGTGTCACCACCTCTTCTGGTGGTGTTCCAAAGTCTTTGCATTCTGGCCAGTCTGTGATCACTTCTAAAATTCCCGGATGATTAGGATTTCCTATTCGAGCTCGCTGTGTGATTAATGCAACCCATTTACTCCATGTAGAATCAGTGGCATGATGAGTAGAAGGGACCTTATCCTTGAACATCCATCCCAATCAGGGCACCAGGAGGAGCTGTGCTTCAGTACCAACAACTTCCAAAGCAGCTCTAACTCCTTCATATGCTGCCAGTATTTCTTTTTCAGTTGGAGTGTAGTTGGCCTCAGAGCCTTTATATCCTCGACTCCAAAATCCTAGGGGTCGACCTCGAGTCTCCTCTGGTACTTTCTGCCAGAGGCTCCAGGTAGGACCATTGTTCCCAGCTGCAGTGTAGAGCACATTCTTGATGCCCAGTCCTGTTCGGACTGATCCAAGAGCTACTGCGTGCACAATCTCCTGTTTAATTTGTTCAAAGGCTTGTCACTGTTCAGGGCCCTATTGAAAATTGTTTTTCTTTTGGGTCACTTCATACAGAGGTTTCACAGTCTGGCTGTAACCTGGAATATGCATTCTCCAGAAACCCACAATGCCTAAGAAGGCTTGTGTTTCCTTTTTGTTAGTTGGTGGGGACATAGCTGTTATTTTGTTACCACGTCCATTGGGATCTGTTGGTGCCCATCTTGCCATTTGATTCCTAAAAACTGGATCTCTCATACAGGTCCCTTGGCCTTGTTTCTTTTTATAGCAAAACCAGCTTTCAAAAGAATTTGGGTATTCATTTTACCTTTCTCAAAGACTTCTGCTGTTTTACCCCATTCAATGATGTCAATGTATTGGCAAATATTCTGGAGTTTCACCGTTAAGCAAAGTAATAAGGATCTCTCTACCTATGCTAATGTGCAGGTTTAGTACCTAAAAATAAATTGCAATAAATAAAAGGAAGACAGTACACACTATAATTATAAAAATTTATTAAAAAAGCTTTTTCTGCAATGCAGTACGTAAGCTTTCAGAATTACTTCAAGCATGGCAGTTATTCATCAAAAGCAGTGCTCACCATGAGGGGACAGGTGCATTTCTAACATTTGAGGGAACTGTGCAGTGTCCCATACCTGTAACAAAGAAACACCAGAAGGCTCTTGCAGTCTCTCTGAGCAGCAGGGTCATCAACTTATGCAGCAAGCTAGTAGTAAAACTGGAAAGAAAATATAGGTATTTCTGTTTTCACATTAGTGCTCTGTCCACTAACAATAAACAAATCAGTAGTGAACAATAACAAATAACATTTTAATTCTCAGAAGGCATCTACTTGACGGGCCCAGAAAGGGAGAGCCACAGGACAGAAAAGTACCTTAAAAGATCACCTAGAGCCATCTCCATCCTCTCCAAAAGTATATCCAGGCTTCTCCTACAATATCTCTGCTACTTGAGACCCTGCATCGTATCCAGGCTGACCAAACTCTTGGTAGTCTTACTGTTATGAAGCTTCACCTATCCTACCTAAATCATTGTTTCAGAAGCTCAGGCCTGTCACTGCTTCTCATATCAGTGCAGCAGGCTTTTATAAACATGCAAACAGTTACAGCTCTTCTTGATTTTCCCTTTGCAGGAAAATCCTTTCCTTTTACCAATATCACAGCATTTCTTCTTTACAGTGAAACAGAAAAGCCTATCAAATGAAACAGCTGAAGCTACACTAGGGAGGACGATCAGAGTCAGACATACTACATAGAAACATGTTACACAGGGAACAATTTGGCACCTGAAGGCATTTGAGTTGAGTAACCCACAAGGACTGTTCCAGTTCTCTTAGCATATGGAGAAGTAACCAAGCAAACAACTTCTCAAAGTACTGCTTTCATTGTCCCTTTTTAAGTGTCTTGTTCATGCGGGTCTTGCGTTGAACATGCTTTCTCTGTGTACAGAATCAAGTATTTGGGGGCCTGATGTTGGGGGCTGGTGTTTCTAGTTGTCATTTTAGCAAAAACAAACTGTAGGTTGATGTCTGATCCCAGCTAGAATCAACTGCTTATCTTCAGAGAGTCTTGACTGTCCTCAACAAGCTGGAAATACCATTTAAATCATGATACACACAGGCCTCACACTGACAGAACACTTAAATTCAGACTGAGAAAATATTTACTTAATAAACTGATTCTGTTTCTACTTGATTCACTCTATAAATTCCAATATAGTTAGTTTGAAAGTAATTTTCTGTCTAAAACTTTCAAGCTAGAAACATTACACAACAATAAAATTTGGGGGTGGGGGGAAGAGAAGACAATTATTTCAAGAATCCAGTGTATAATATGCAAGGTCTCTGAATAAGCATGCTAATCCTTTCCTGCATTTATTTTGCAAGAGTTTAGCACCAGCCTATGCAAACGCACTGTAATTATTCTTGTACTCTACAAAGAGCTCAGGCATCAGTATCTGGTGGAAAATCCACAAAGCAGGTACCTATGATTTTTCTAACTTGACATGTTCCTGTTTGCTAAGGATTTTTTTTTTAATTGGAAATTTCCACAGTGTGGGAGAGATGTTTTAATCAGGCAATCAATCTCCAACTTAAAGATGTAAAGTAGGAAAAAATGAATTGTGAAACTAAAATATTTCTACATTATAAATTTCCAACTATGACCATTCAGGGAGAATTTATGAGGAAAGATTTATATATTCAGCTACCTTTTTTTAAAAAATTAAGTAATACATCTTCTGAACATCTTCCCTTTCATTATCATCTAGCAAAATAATCTGTGGCCTACTGTCTCTGCACATTTTGTCTTAACTTGTTATGTGAATAAGGTGGGCTATGATTTTAAGGACAGTTTTTAGGTGAGTTTCCAAAAAAACAATAAACATAATTAGGGCTGTAAAAAATAGGTACCGTATTACACTAAGACAATCTTGCTTTGGACAAGAAATCAGTGCTTGACATTCAGAGCTCCTCTTCTATTCCTCTTCTATATCCAACCTGTTTTTTAAAACTACTTTGCAAATGGGGTCTTCCACAGTAATTTATTACAAGAGGGTCACAGTCAATCCTGGATGCTTTGGAAAATTCCACCATAACCCCTCATATATATTTATGAGTCATAAAGTAGCATTCAGGATCTACTGCTGATGGCCTCCAGCAGACCTCCACTGTGATGTCTCCTTCCCTTTAAACCTGACCCATAAACTCTGTCAACTCCGCATCCATCCCCAGGTAAAGCTCCATAAACTCTAGTTGGTCATTCATGTAGAGGGCAACATCCCCTCCACTTCTCCCCACCTGTCTTTCATACAGAGCTTGTATCCACCTATTCCTAATATATAGATATCTATCTATATATTATCTATATATTATCTATATCTATCTATCTAGAGAGCCGTCTATTACTAATATAGAGATAAAATACCTCTGTCAAGTGTACCTCTCCATCTTTGGAGTCCACTTCCATAGTCTACCTTTGAAGTTCTAAAGCCAGACTTCAAAGATATACAAATACACAAATCCCAGCCCTAGTTTTCAAACCTTTCCTTGCAAGAATTAAATGAAGGACCTCCTTTTTAGAGGCAGTATCTCCAAAGCATTTAAGTAATTTAAGAACTTGGGTAACTGAAGGTACACAGACTTTGGCAGAACTAGCATGCTTACAAAGCTTAGATTCCATTTCAAAAATCCACCATCTCCACACTTTAATCTGTTTCGATGACCATCAATAATTTTCTGTGGTTAAATTGCCTTGTCAAAAGTAGCAAACTAACTAGCTTTGCTGACAAGGCACTGCACTTACCAATCATTTCAAATTACTGTGCTAATGTTTCTGCCCAATCTGTGTAAATCACCTCAGCATAAAAGTCTCTCTGTTGGTATGGGCTAGGTAACCAGTGCTAGGAAATCATAAATGTTTGTGAAGAAAGATACACAGATACTCAGGGGCTGAAGTTAATCCTGATGAGATTTGACAAATTGACACGGCAGTGAGCTGAGAATATTTTTCCTGCCATTTGTCTATTTGTTCATAAGAAATATAGCAGCACCTCTGTTTGCAGATGTGCTTAATTTATTTAGATTTCTTCAGCTGTGATAGAGACTTACAGAAAGTTCTTATTTGAAATAATGAGTAGATTGAATAATTCAGCGTGGAATAAGCTGTAAACAGTGCTCGATTCTCAGGTGACATATAAATACAAAATGAGAGTGAACAAGTTGTCACGAAACTAAGCATATGCATTATTCAGTTACCTGTTGTTTAATTCACCCACTACTATTCCCCGCCTCTTTCCATCAGCTTCTGGGACATACAGTTCCCTTTGATACAATTATACCTATGGTTCAGAGGACCACCCAACTGCACTTTATTACTACAGTTCCTGCTTGCTACATATAGAAGACGTAAACATTTCAGAAACTGATAGACTGCTAAGGAATCCCAGCTTCCAACTGAAAATCATTGGGAGTTAGTGAAGCAAATGCATGAAAAGATCTGGGTTGTTAGGCCGCTCTGCACCACTTACTTGGATGAACCTTCACTCACACACTTAGAAGCCTTGGAAAATGGGATTGTTTAGCTCCCATTGACACCTGAAAACTAGGTCCAGGCTCAAAAAGTGCAAGATTGAGCAGGGTAATAATTTCTCAACATTATCCTTGTTTCTCCTATGTTGGGTATTCAGTTGAGAACTCAAGTAAGAACCTATTCATTAGTTACAGCTTTCCAAATTGTGGGTTGCCAATAGGCAGATCTTGTGAAAGAATCACAGCACAAAGTATCATCTTGTTATTCTCTGCAATGGGCATATCCCCTAAAAATAGAACCATAGAATAATAGAATCGTTTTGGTTGGAAAAGACCTTTAAGATCATCAACTCCAACTATTAACATCACACGATCAAGCCCAGCACTAAACCATGTCCCTAAGCACCACATGTATGTCTTAAATATTTCCAGGGATGGGGACTCAACCACTGCCCTGGGCAGCCTGTTCCAATGCCTGACCTTCCTTTCAGTGAAGAAATTCCTAATACCCAATCTAAATCTCACCTGATGCAACTTGAGGCTGTTTCCTGTCATCCTACCACTTGGGAGAAGAGACTGACACCTACCTTGCTACAACCTCTTTTCAGGTAGTTGTACCAGTTTGTCTGGAAAGTATATAACCAGAATGCTCCTCACTAGTTTTATTTGGTGCAGAATTTAATTTACACACTGCTCGATTCCTAGTATCTGAATTAAACAAAGTAATTAACAGGAGATGAGAAAGTCTCTCTCAAACATTACATCCACAGTAACTGTCTCAATTCCTGCTTTTAGATAATATCATATTCCATTTCGATGCAGTGCATGAAACTAAACAGCATAACCTAAGCCAAATGTAACATATCAAAAGTTCTGGAGAGCCATGTGAATGTATAGTGCAGTTTAGATTTTGGGTACAGAGTTTCTACCAATTGTAGCATTTTACATTCCACATAGGTTTGTCTCTATCTCCTACCACATATATTCAGTGGTGCTGTTAGAAGGTTTAAGCAACCTGCCAAAACAGCCTCCATGCCTTTCTCATCCTCCCATTATCTACCCCTCCCTTTTTAGCACAGAGGCTACAGTGGCTGTGGTTTTACAGAGTGAGAAAAGTGTCAGTCTACTTTGCTAGAGCATAATCATAGAATGGTTTCAGTTGGAAAGGACTTTAAAGATAACCTAATTCCAACCCCTCTGCCATGGTCAGGGACACCTTTCACTAGACCAGGTTGTTCAAAGCCTTGTCTAACCTGGCCTTGGAACACTTCCAGGGAGGGAGCAGCCACAACTTCCCTGGGAAACCTATCTCACCTGGGCAGTGTCTCACCACCCTCAGAATTTCTTCCTAACACCTAATCTAAATCTACCCTCTTTCAGTTTAAAACCATTACCCCTCATCCTCTCACTACATGCTCTTGTAAAAGTGCCTCTTCAGCTTTCTTGTAGGCCCCTTCAGGCACTAGAAGGCTGCTATAATGTCTCCCCAAAGCCTTCTCTTCTCCAGGCTGAATAATCCCAACTCTCTCAGCCTGTCTCCATAGGAGAGGTGCTCCATCCCTCTGATACCTGGTTCTACAATTAGAAAGATTCAAGCAGTGCACCGGGACATCAAGTTTAGGCACAGATGAGTCTTTCAACAAGCTTTCTCTGACAGGATAAGCTTTGTAACTCAGCAGAGATTACCTCAGCTCACTTGAGTCAGCTAGAAGTTAGCTACCTAGACCAGTTAAACAAGCCTCCCATTAGGAACCAAGACAGGTGTCACCAAAAGGCAATTTCATCCACTTTAGATGTGTTTTGCACTAAGAGAATTCTCTATCAGTCACAGAAAGAGCCTAGACAATTAGTTTAGGTGGTGTGCCTAATACTGGGAGATACCGGTTTGACTTTTGATGACTGAAAATGCTCTCACCACAGCAGAAAACTGATGGGCCTCTTCCCAGGGCAAGGAAGAAAGAAGCATCTCTTCAATTGCATTACATCTCTTTTCAGGCTGTTCTTCAACATACCTTAATGTGCCTCTGGAGTGCACATGGGGAGGAAATACCCTCCGCAATGCTCCACTTACCCAGAAAGCTGTTAAAACTCTGAACTGCTTTGACTGTGCCTGAAATCAGCTGTACCACTTGCATTAATCATTGTTTTTCATACACTTTCAGAGTAAAAGAGTCATCTCACATCAGGACCGTCACTTGAGTTCAGTAAGTCGTGTCCCAGACTCACTGCCAAGTTTCCAAAGCATCAGAATATCATCATCAAACTTAATGACTTAATCTTATTAGCAATCTAACTCTAAAACATGCTACACCGCAGAAAACTCAGTTCTTCCCTAGTAGCTTTCCCCTGCGCCATGACCCTGGGATGCATCTCTGAAAGGCAGAGAAAGTGCATGCCTCTAACCACTCTATGTGCCCTTCTCCTCCCATCCATTAATCAAACCAAGAAAAGAGAATCTTGGCAGAAGGTCTCCTGAAAAATGAAGACACACTTCAGTAAATATGCCTATGATGAATGAGGCCTTGGGGACCTTCATACCCCATTTAAACTTCAGGAGGTGTTAAGGAAGACATGTAAAAGGGGAAACACATACATGACAAAATTATAGAAGCCATTCAGACAGGCTTCTGTATAGCTGAATTATTACTACATATTAATGTGTCATTATTAGTGCCTATTTCAAGTTGCAACACACTACTTGCATTGTAGTCATTTGCCTATACCACGTTCTGACAAGATCAGCTCCTCTGTGTTTCAGAGAAAAACATGTAATTAAAGGGCATCACAAACTCTAAACTTGTCAGGTTGATTTTGAGGCATCAGCATGGGCATAGGCAGCTGTCCACATCAAAGACGCAGGCCTTATATACAAGGCAAAACAGACAGCACTGAGACACAAAAGTATTCTCCTTAAATCCTAGTCAGAAGCTTTCCTGGATCAAACCAGTCCTCTTCACACTTTGAATGTGACAACAGAACCAAAGTCTGGTTTTGGTCTCTCCTTTCATTATTTTACTGCAGATAATCCTAACAGCAGAACATTAACTGCTGTACACAGAGGCATATACTGATAGTCTGGGCACAGCTGAAGGGCAGGAAAAGCTGGCTTCAAGGGAGAAGACAAGTATTGGCATCAGCTTCATCTGGGCCAAGATTTCAATCCAATATTGAACAGGTTGCACCTCAGATTTCCAGCCTTGTCATAAACGCTTTCACTCAGGTTTGGGTACTTCAGAAACACTCTGCTGTACTCAGAATATCTAAAATCAGTCGGAACAAATACAGGATGGCTATATAGCTACTATATAATGCAGTGATATAAAGCAGGTATGCTGCTTAAAAGACAGTTTAAAAAGCTTGGCTTACTGCCCAGCGTTTTAGAGTGAAACAACGTAACTTGCTTCACCCACAATGCAAGCCGACAGAGCTCCAAATTTTGTAGTACTAGAACAAAGCCATCATGCAGAGAGCTGCAAGAAACATCTCATTGAACCATGAAGACAATGAAAATTCCATTTTAACCCCAAAGAAAAATTCCAGCTTATAAAAACATCACACTCCAACTAAGCCAGTCTCTCATGTCCAATATGAATGTCCTAACTTATAAGCCTAGAGCCTCAACTGTTTCAGCCTCCCTCTCTCTGGCTCAGTAACATTTACACAAAGCTTAGAGATTTTTTTTTTTAATAGGACAGACAGCCGAGAAAGTCACACAGCATAATCTTGTACACTGATTTTCAAGAGGAAGAAGAAAGAAGGAAAAACCTCTAGTTCTGGCTCTGAACCATGTAAACTTGAGCCCCAAACCCTATGTATAGTGCCAAGAAGCTACCAAACTCCTGAGCTATTTGATGTTCAGGCATCAAACAGATTTTCCACCACAATCTGGGGAATGCTGCCAAACCTCTAATGTAAATTTTAATATTTCCAAAATTAACAGTTTGGATTGAACAAACTTTGTTAATACTTTCAGCAATCTCAAAGGTAAACAAAATTGAAAGGAACTTATTAAGAGCTGTTTGCAATTCTCCATTAAGAATCCTGGCATTTTCTCTTCTGAGCAGTTCCACTACTTCTGAAGGGGGTCAATTTTGTTGCCAGCAGCAAGATTATCTTCATTCTTTTCGAGCAGTGCTTCAACCAACTCACAAATAAACACCCAATACACACACACAAAAAAGCAATTTTAGACACCTCTGCATCTCTACATCTTTAAGATAAACTACAGAGAAAACTCATTCTTTTCTATGTACCTGGAGGCCTGTGCTTTGCCAGTGGATCCTCGCTGCCAGTGGAGCCAAAACAACATGGTGATGCTTTTGTATGCCCTTCAAAACACATGGGTGGAGAACCACCAGAAATGCTGATGCAATTAAACATTAAGTATCTGCTGTTGAAATGAGTAGGAATGCGCTTACTGAGACTGGCAGCAGGGCTTTTGGGCTCAGTTGTCAGTCAGCAATCCACAACTGCATGAGGAGTAAATTTGACAGAAAAATTAAGCTTCTCACCTTTTGCACTGACATACTAAAAGCTTTTCACATCCCTGTTCCCATTTGAGTATGTACAGTTACAGGTGGTTTTCTTTCCTAATTACCTTTGTAAAACACTTCTGCAGGATGATTTCTTTGGTATTGTCCGGTATTTGAACAGCACTTGTCAATTCCTTTTCATCTGTTCAGTCTACATTATTAGATTAGATAAGCATCTTCATGGAGTATTCTCTGAAGCTATTTCTTCATCTCTAGTTTTTCTCACCTTTTCTAGTGCTTTTAGGTATAATCTATAAGAAAGTAAAGGGTAAGGGAGTTATTGATTATAGCACTATAACCACCAATATCATCTCCATAAAGAAGAGATGTTAATGCAACAAACTGACCAAAGGTCAAAATTGACAGAATTGGCTCTGCTGTGCTTAAGAATGCCCATGCATGCAGGGGCTGTTGAGCCTGCAGATTTACGAGTTACACTGCTTTGGAAATTAACAGAAAATCCTAAGCAACAGCCTAAAAAAGGAGAAAGGGACCAAATCAAGACAGAAAGAACCTGAAAGATACAAAGGAGAGGTGATAGGTACCCACCTCACTTTGGGGTTTAGGTCTTGGATCTTATTGCAGGAAGATAAATATGTTACTGCCATTATCCACCTGAAAATATTCCTCCCTAAAATCTGAAGTACTATGGGTATCTTGGAAGAAGCAGGAAGAAGGAAGTTCTGAAAGGACTTGCTCCTTGTTTTTACTCCTCAGAGCAATAAGATTATGCAACCCCCTTTACCACACCCAAAGCACATCTTTCTCATCAACTGTAAAAAAAGCTGACCACTCAGCACTGTAATCCAAGCTACTAAGCACAGTGAATTGATAAAAATCTGCTGGAAAATATTACATTACAGCTTTTTATTTACTGGGCTAGACCCAAATGCATGCAAAGCTTTCTAACTATATGCATGTATGTGTGTATTTACACATATCCTATGCACAAATCTATCAATACATTATCTAAATTAGATTTTAGACGCTTTCCCAGTGAAACATTTCAATATCATCCATAACAATACGGATCAGTAGTCCTGAATTAACGTATTGGAAATGTGTATTCTGCATGAAGATTCAGAGTCAAGTTTTTCTTGTTGGCTGGTAAAGAAGAGTTCTCATTTTACTATCCTTTTCCCTACCCGCCCCCCCCTGCCCCAGATTCTCCACCGAAGGAAAAACAGTTTCTGTTTAGCCTAGTTTTGTTTTTACTTATTCCAACAAAACAATTCATCACAACATATTTATGTCCCAATGCTGAGAGAATTTACACACACAATTTAGTTAATCATAAATGAACGAGTTGCTGCAGTTAATGAATCTACTCATAAGTAAATCTAAGTGTGTACATTTGTATGACTGGAGTCTAAAATCAGGTTACTTGAGACACAAATTTCCATATGTACAATCTAATCACATTTCATAGTTTTAACATATATAGAAGCTACAGTATTTTGAATAGTTTATTTCTGAATACCGGTTTTGTGTGCTGACTTGTATGCAGTGGCCCGATCAGTCCCCAAATATATTACAAGATGGAAGTAAAAATATTTGTTTTAACTGACATTTCCCATAATGTTGGTCATTCAGTTTCACCACAAGTACAAAGTTGTAACAGTGTTTACAGATGTTTACTGAATACTGATCAACTCTGGAGTCTTTAGGTGACTGCATACTTTCACAATTCATTATAATCAAAAAGTATTTCAATTACTAGGTAACTTAATTGTGAATATCGTAATTGCAGTGGCACAGTTTTGAGTTGACGTAAATTCATTATAATCTACACCTAAATTTTCAAAGTACACTTGAGTCTGGTTTACTGTCATTGGGCAGTAACAGCTCTGTTGCTGGGTTTATTGGCTTGAGAAGTGGTATTGTTTGAGGCTGGACCTGCCACTAAACAGGTGGCAGATGCTCTCTGTTAACCCCTCTCCCTTCCCAGACTGGAGAAGGGAAAGAAGAAAAGGCAGAGATTTTTGAGTTGGAAATAAAACTAAAACAGCTTTAATGAAACTATAACAATAAAAAGAGAAACATAATAATGAGAAAAAATAATAAAATATTTACAAATATGTACAAAAACAGTATTGAGCTTCTCCCTGACAATCACACATTCCCCCCGATAATGCTCACATCACCACTGGTGCTGCAGAGCAGCTCTGGGAAGATCCCAGGCCGGGCTCCTGAACACAGCAGCAGACAGGAACTGGATTCAGGAATGCTCAGATCACAGTCTTCCCAGGACACCAACCATAGAAGACAAGTAAGAGCAAGGGCAGGAGGAAGGACAAGGGGGCAAGAGAAGAAGGCCTTGCCCCCCATGACCCTTCAGCTTTATACTGAGCTTGACATGTATGGGATGGAATACTTTGTTGGTCAGTTTGGGTCACCTGTCCTGTCCGCTCCTCCCTACAGGTGCAACCCTTTTGCACCCTTACACTAAGGGGGGGGGGGGGGGGGCGGAGGGGGGCAAAGGCAGCACTGAAAGAATTTAGCAGTGACCTTGGTTTTCGTAAGATTAAGTATGAGCAAGAGCCTTTCTGCAAACCATTGTACTGTGAGCTCAGTACTAACTATAAACATAGAGCGTTATCACTTCTAGGAGCAGACACTGTCAGAAAAAGATTGTTGACTTCAGAAAGTGCGGTCTTAGAAAGGACTTAACTGAAAAGTAAAATCACTGAAAGGGAAATTGATTCAGTTTTAGTCAAACCAGGACAGGGAAGGAGGTTTATTTGGGGCTTTTTCTTCCAATGGACATCATAATGGAAAAATTAAAACTCAGTGCAAAAAGATTAAGTGATTCATAAGTACTGGCAGTGCTAGGTTAATGGTTGGACTTGATGATCTTAGAGGTCTTTTCCAACCAAGGCTATTCTGTAATTCTGATTCTGTGGCAAGCAGATGAAAACTCTGATTCCTTTTGCCTTTATGAAGGCAAAAAAAATATCTGAGAAACAAGTTGAACTCACCAATTTGTTCCAACAAAATGTTATCCGAGTCTGTCACATTTCAATTACCCGTGTAATCAAATCATAAGTGAAAATCACACAGCATTCAAAATACCTCTAATGTTCCAAGTCAAAATAAATTCTTTAGAGAGAGGTAACTCACATCGTTATGCTTCAAATTGATTATCACAAACGGTACCTATAATTAGATATAACTAATGTAATTTAAGGAAGAGAAAACTAATATTTGAAACTAAACACTGTAAGTAATCTTGTTGCCTTCCAGTCGGTTACCAAGCAGAAAATGTACTGTCTCTCTAATTTATTATTAGAAACAAACTCTTAATCTCTTCTAAGGACATAACTGTTTTTAAGGTAGTATTTCCCAGCTGTATTCCAAAGCAACAAACTTGCTGGATTTTTGCTGAAGAGCGGAACTGCTCCACTATTACTATAAAAGGATGGACCAGAAGAGTTAGAATAGCAGCCAGCTGAAGACTGCTGCAGTACAACTAACCAACATTATCTTATTTTGTGTGCTTGAACACTTGATTCATAATGGAAACAAAACCAAAATAGAACTATGAATTTTTTTAAAAAATCTTTTTTTTTTTTAAAGAGTAAAATCTTTGTGGAAGTTCAAGCGACAGGTGTTATATAACCAAAGCAGCATTTGGCATCATTTCAGCTAACATCTCTTTCTTAGGATTCCCAACTAATCATTGCACTATGCAGATGATAGGACACACATATGTACAGGCAATATTCTATGACAATTCCCTCCACCAAGCCTTTGGGACTCCTCTCTAGCATTGTCAGATGATCATTTATACAATTAGGCTTTTACCCACACACAGCTTTTCCTTTCTACAGCAGTTATTGGTACCACTACCTTCATGCTAACCTCATGTTATGGTCTCATTCACCCAAAAGTTTAAAATAGACTAGATGTTAACTGTTGAGACTCATTCCATAGCTTCCTTTGTGCAATCCATAATAGCTCCAGTGTGAGCACCGCATGCCTTCTAGCCTCCCTACCTGAAGTATCAGGCACTGATATTTCCCATCAACTACTCTAGTAGGAGGATGGACAGAGGTTCCTCACCATTATAACTACAGTAACAGTACCGTGGCCCTCTCCGATTCCAAGTGTGAAGGTTTCCTCCTCCTCTTAGCCACTTTGCCAACTATGCAGAATTCTCTCCTCCTTATGCACTTACCCTCTCTCTCAGCCACATCAGGAATAAAGGCTGAACAAGGAATTGCTCTGTTCTCTGAGCAGCAGCTGCTCTTGCTACTCCCTGCTGCCTCCCAAGGGCTCCTATCTGGTGACAAAACACAGCACGTAGCACAAGGCAACAAGGGAAACACAGATACCTTAAACTGCAGTTCTCCGAAGCAGCAGTACATGAAATTTCAGCGCAACCTCAAGTGGTACAATTCACATATCAAGCACTGCTCAAGCCTATGCCCCAATGCACAATTTAGTTTCAATCATATAGAAGAGTTATACTCGTTCTTTATACACATTTTGCAACATGGATTTTATCTCACTTATTGCTAGAAAATAGCAACACTGTGCTCCTTCCCACACACTAGGAATTATGATCATCTCTGTCTAGCTGCTTAGAGCCAGAGAAAAGCAACAATCATCGACCACTTGTTACCATGGTGAAAACAGCCTAACAGGGAGGCAGAAATATGTACACCCTGTACTTCAGGCTTACCTTGGGAAATCCTAAGAAGGATGAGAACTTGGTAAGGCTAGATTCAGAAAACTCAAAAACCATCGCACTATGTTATTATTGCAAAACAAAAAAAGCCTTATCATGCTGGCACTGAAAGAGCTCTGTTCTCTGGAACTAAGCTTCTCTAGCTCAAGAACATCACAAGCCTCTGCTACAATCTTCCAGACAACTTGCTGTGCTGTTATGCTCCTTGCTAGCCAGTGGGCCTGAGGCACTGTAGTTTACAAGGTGATTTGTGAGCTGAAGGCCTCACATGTACAAGCAGGCATATCAGTCATTTAAATTTACCTTATCTATCTCAATTTTCAAGTGCTGAAATACAAGCCCACTACATGTGGCATGTCTAAAGAAGGGCAATGAAGCTGGTGAAGGGTCTGGAGCACAAGTCTGATGTGGAGTGGCTGAGGGAACTGGGGTTATTCAGCCTGGAAAAAGGGGGCTAAGGGGAGACCTTATAACCCTCTACAACTACCTAAAAGGAGTTTGTAGTGAGATGGAGGTTGGTCTGTTCTCCCAAGTAACAAGCAATAGGACAGGAGAAAATGGCCTCAAGTTGTACCAGAGGAGGTTTAGATTGGATATTAGGAAAAAATTCTTCACCAAAAGGGCTGGCAATCATTGGTGTAGGCTGCCCAGGGAAGTGGTTGAGTCACCACCCCTGGAGGTATTTAAAAGACCTTCAGATGTGTTGCTTATGGACTTGGTTTAATGGTGGACTTGGCAGTGCTAGGTTAACAATTGGACTTTATGATCTTAAAGGTCTTTTCCAACCAAAACAATTCTACGCAACAACACTTCACATCAAACATGATTCACTCACCTATAAGGGAATGATATAAGACCTCTCACTTCTACAAAGGCCACTGAACAGCATCTTCTGGCAAATAACTTACTAGCATGACAAACTGAAACTCTTGACACCACACTGAAGTATCTTGACACCTGCTTTTGTCATTACTTGTAACAGCAGCAGCACTCTAAGCAGTACATTCGTAATCTTCATTTCGTGATCAGTATTGCATGCAGACCTCCCTTCCCACACACTGAGAAATGGGATAGAAAATCTTGTAACAAGGATGACTGTCATAGAAGTAGTTCTGAGCTCTTGTGAAGGCACAGAGCTCACTTTAAAAGCCAGTTCTACAATATCAAAAGAAAAAGCTATGTTTTTGCACATGGAAGTCCACATGCTATGAAATTTAACAGGAAAGAATGCTGCTGATTTGATTTCTCATCTCTTCCTTAAAGCCAAGTGCCCAAAAGACTACTTTAAAGAACTGATCTGGGTTTGGCAGTGGAGCAAACCATTCCATTGCAATTCTTCCTCTTGCACTCATGCTCTGATCTAGCATTCAGACTAAGGTATTCTCTGAAGGTGCTTAGTGTTCCCTTTTTACTTTGTAAGACTAAACACCTGATTATTGAAAAAGGTAAACAGCTGAGGTGGGCAGCAGCAATTCTGGAACCTTTACTACAATCTGGGCTTCAACAGTTTTCCTCAACTGACTCACAATTTAACATAGTGCAGCCAGCAGCTCTGAGTAAACTCCACTGTCTGCTGTCAGGCCCACATCTAAAGCCTGACAATTCAAGTGTGAGTCTGTATTACACAGAGCTTTGAAATCAGAAAGCCTGACAAACAAGAGTATGTACGTTTGTGCACACATTTGAGAACCACAGGTGAGATACAGATTCACCCTCCATGCTCTAAATTCAGTGTCAGCATTGGGCAAAGTGCATATGAAAATCATACATATGAGAATTAGGCACAAAAAGACAGCTTTAGCCTTTTCTTGTTTCAATGCATCTAAAAGTTGCACATTTAGTATAAGTTCTTCCTTCTAATAAAATACCAAGAATCTTCAAAAGGTGAAAATACAAGAACACCTTTCTGACTAAAATTCAGCATCCACAAGGACCAAGGCATACCATTAAGCATCTCAATAAAACAGGCAAGTCCACTGCTTTCCTGCATCCCTGTGGCAGGAAATCACAGCTGTCAGGGCTAGGCTAAGCACTCAGCATCTGTCAACCGTTCTTCTGCTGGACTGAGTTCAATTCCATGGACAGCAAGGTAAGAAATATAACAACATGTAGGTACACCACCAACCTACTAAAAGAACACAGAAAATCCCATTTGTCTTCTACCAAAGAAGAAACAAAATAGGTGGCCAGCAGCTCAAGGGAGGTGATTCTCCCCCTCTGCTCTGCTCTCGTGAGACCCCATCTGGAGTCCTGTGTTCAGCTCTGGAGTCCCCAACACAAGAAGGACATGGACCTGTTAGAGAGGGTTCAGAGGAGGCCACAAAGATGATCAGAGGGCTGGAGAACCTCTCCTATGAAGACAGGCTGAGAGAGTTGGGGTTGTTCAGTCTGGAGAAGAGAAGGCTCCAGGGAGACCTTATAGACACCTTCCAGTGCCTGAAGGGGCCTACAAGAAAGCTGGAGAGGGACTTTTTACAAGAGCATGTAGTGAGAGGATGAGGAATAATGGTTTTAAACTGGAAGAGGGTAGATTTAGACTAGGAATTAGGAAGAAATTCTTTACTGTGAGGGTTGTGAGACACTGCCCAGGTGAGATGGGTTTCCCAGGGAAGTTGTGGCTGCTCCCTCCCTGGAAGTCTTCCAAGGCCAGGTTAGACAAGGCTTTGAGCAACCTGGTCTAGTGAAAGGTGTCCCAGACCATGGCAGGGGGGTTGGAACTAGATGATCTTTGAGGTCCCTTCCGACCCAAACCACTCTATGATTCTGTAACACAGAAACACAAAGCAGCACTATGCATGTACATACCATTGAAGAGATGACCACAGAGATATGCAGAAGAGTTCATACTATGATATAACAAGTACTTTTTAGCAACTCAATCCACTCAGAAAATACACTTGTTCATGCTTGGTGTGCATATAGGAACCAAGAACTTTCAAGAATTTTACCTCAGTTATAACTTCTTTGTTTTGGGGGGTGGTGTCCCTCCCCAAAATGTCTCTTGTTCTACCATCAGAATAACTTGGCATCACACATTAATACTTGGAATGTAACTAGAACACTGTGCAATAAGGAAACATAATTTTCTTATTATATGAATGGGGTTCAGAGTGCAGTGGAATTGTCCTCTGGGAGAAAGAAATTAAACTAGCATCAAAGATAGAGAAACTACTGAACATTGTTAGTGCTCCAATATTTTATTTGCTGATGTTATCATTGAAATTGTCAGGAACTGTAACTTGTCAAACTTTAATACACTTTCCCAGTCAAGTGAATGAATTGACCTTAACCTAACAGAAGGTCACCACTGAAAACCCACCCAAAATGAGAGACTGCAATTAGGGATTATACACAAATAAGAAAAGACAGATGTAGAGAAATTAGCATTTATGGTTTTATAGCTCCCATGTTGACACTCAATAGCTGATGTTGAATTTTAGTGGATACATCATTGGTTTGTTAACAGCAGCAGTCATAAAAGCCCTAGTGAAGCCCCATGTGAACCCTGACTACACAAACTAAAATCTTAGATTGTTTCAGCACCCTGGAAAAAATCACATTTTTCCTATATGCTCCAATTTTTAATTATTTCGCTGAGGGATTAGGATCCTATTTTGTTTGCTTCTTCCTGTCACTACCCTTCACTTCCAGTATTCTGACATTCTGAACTGTCAAGACTCAATGTGTAAAATCTCTCAAATCTGATTGTCAAAATACTGAAACAATTTCCTTGTGTTTATCTTCTTTGCTCTCTGAGTGTTTGCAATAAAACTGCTTCCAAATTCAATGTTCATGTTTAAGAGGCTGTAGTATTAGCTAGAGAGGCTCAGAATGAAATCCCAGTGATATTACATACTATGAAGCAAGCAGAAGAGACATCCAGACCTTTCTATAGCCAACTTTTTACTATGTAACTCAGGAACAAACAATTTTCTCTCTCACTCCCTCTCCGAGACAGTTCATTAAAAAAGCATCAGAAACTGCTTGCTCTTTTTGTGATGGATTTTGTGCTCATGAGAAGTGACAGTGCTGGTAGCTGTTGTTTAGTCTCTGGGATGTTTATCTGCCCAAGAAGCCACCCCAATCCCCAGTTCACCAGTCAGGTTTATAAATTGGTCAATGGCAAGTCGTGTTAAATGGAAACAACCTCAACGCTCTGGTGTTCATTGCCACAAAACAGTCTGTGACCTATTGACACTGGTGATTTAATAGGTTATTCTCCATCCTGTTGCCACAGGGTTTTAAATAGGCCTTCCTTATGGACCATCATAAGAGACACAGGGCACTAAATTGCCTGCCATATAAAAACTGCCACCAGATAAAGCACTTGTCATGATGCCATACAACAGTGACCTGCCAACATATGGCTGTTAAGGGAAATGAAATGCTTTTATCTCATTCCATTGGAAGCACTGACAATTCTGCACAACTATCTCCCATGGAAACATCAGCTTCAGGAAGCCGAGATCACTGCTGAATTTCATGGCATTAGATGGCACAGTGAAATTATGAGTCATCACAGACTCACACTGTAATAACTGGCAGCAGAGTACAACCATGTCCTCATGTCTAGGTTCATCCTTCCAACCCCCTGCAGACCTGAAATCCCACATCTTTCTTCTCTGACAAGTCTATCTGGTTTCAGAATATATAGCATGGCTGCGTGAATTCCAAAGAGAGAACTGTACACAGCCTACCTCAAAGTCACCTGACTGAAGCCTGAAGTGATTCTTACCAGTGCTGACAAAGTAAAGATTTGAATACTTTACATGCACAAACACCAGTTCCCATGGGGAGAAAAAAAAAAGGTGGAAAACAGTGCCTCATCTTAGTTTTACAAACCAGTATGACAGACTAGTTCACAGTCATGATAGCCTCCAGTATTCTTCCAACAAACACAACATGCATTGAAGGTCAAGAACAGAAGAAAGAGGGGAGAAAGGAAATGTTTCTGGTTTTACCTAACCAAAAAATTTGGGCATTTCTTTTGTTCCCTTTTAACAATCAATTAAATCAACTAGCTTAGCCCATCCTGTTGAAGCAATGACAGCTGAAATAAAGTACTTCAACTACTTATTAAGCTGAGGAGAAAGAAGATGCCCTGCCAGGTGTTACAGAGAACTTGCCTGCCTCTCAATCCCTCTTCCAGTGAGTGTTTCATCAGTCATACAGAGCAGTTTATCATCTCAAGGCCTGGAAACCTTTCTCTCCAGGCACTGAAAAACCGTACATTTCCCTGCTACTTCCACCTCAGTAAGAATAGTGCAATTGCTGGGCATGAGGCAACCTGGCAAGTCAGCACTTCTACAGGAGCTAACCTCACAATGAAACCAAACACGCTGGACAAATCCAGCCATCTACAACTGGGCAAGAGATACATAGCTTGTTATCTAACTCAGCCCATCTGTGACATACACTCCAGTCACTATGCCAGACAACTTCCTTAAGAACTGCCCAGATCGCCTGAACGAAGAGAAGCTTAGAGATGCATTACAAATGATAATTCCACCAGATAACATTCACACACTGTATGATTTATGTTAATTGCAGCAGAACCTCAATGGTATCAGGCCCTAAACCACAGCATGGGGTGCAAACATTCTTGTAAAATGCACTTAAGGTATTCCAGCCTCCTGAAGTAATCTAAGATTTAAATCAGTTAATGTTTATACAGTAGCGTGGAGGTAGAATAGTGCTAGCATGGACCTTCTAACCTGGCTCATCAAATCCAGTCTACCATCACTGTAAGCACTGCGGCATACAATCACTACTACTAAGTGATTTAGCTCAATTTAAGAGCAGTTTAGCAATCCCCTTGTACCCATCACACACACACAGGGAAGCTGTTCCAGAAGCTCAGTCCCCTCCCTCTGCTATACCATAAACTTCTATCAGTTTCCTGATATAAGTTAGATTTGCAGTCAGCCATGGCCTTTTCCCCCACTACCAGGTGCTATCACAGGACTCGAGTAGTCAATTTCTTTCTCTAACATTTAACTCCATCTATCTCAAGACAAGCTTATTTTGTCTCCAGTTCACAATATTGTTGGTTAGAAATTCACCTTTTCTAGTTCCTTAAAATGAGACAGGTTTTCCCTCCAACCTCTTTGCCCTGTTCTGGAGTTCACCTTCCTTGATCAAGAGACCAGAATTGTGCATGTGCACACACTCCCCACACCACCCCATTCTGCCACAGTTGTTCTAGTAACTATGTCACTTAAAGAACAAAATGCTACACTGTGAAAAAAAATACAGCCTTCAGTTGTGGAACACAGTACAGTTCCTAGCCATCACTGATGATCTTTTCCTCCACCAACTCTTTCCACATACACTTTCACTAGCACAAATTACCCAGTGAATACAGTATGACATTGGTCATAACGCTTTGGGAGAGACATGATTTTGATAGACTTGGTTAAGGCTTTTGGATCGGAAGGGAGGAAAGGGCTGGGAGTGACTTCCTGAGAGAGAACAAAACTTTTCTTTCACTCAAGAGGACAGCTATTGCGTCTTTTCTTTGCATAGCAAAACTGAAGTCAAGCAATGGGTAAGCACATAAAGGATGGGTTAGCACCAGAAAGGCAGATCAGAGAATGGGTAGGTATAAGTTACCTAACTACTCAGAGGAGCAGTTTGAACTACTGTAATTGACTTCTCAGGAACCTAGGCTTCCATCACAGGATATAAATGTTAAGTACTCCCTTCAACTGATACCTGAGAAAATCACGTAAGAAGATCCAGATGGATTATTTTGCATCTCTCAGAACTAAAATTGAAGTGTGAAATGCTCTGTTTTCTCCCTTGCAGCACTTTAACACTAGAATGCAGGCACCCATGAGGTATTCCTCATTTATCCATTGATAACACAGCAAAATTTTGAGCTGGTGTCTCAATGACTAGAGACTGCATCCTGTTTAGACTGTACAGGCACAGGTTCATGAGCCCTGCATTTCATCTTTAAAGTAAGCACTCCAGAACTATGGAGTGTACAACTTCACACATCTATCAGCTAGTCTATAACCTCCATGCTGCAGTGTACTGCTGTTTTCTGAGCTAGGATCATTTTGATGAACACAGTACAAGTGACTAACAGGATTGCCTACATGTCCAAACAGGACGTGTAGCACTCCAACTCACATCTCATCCATAAGGGGAATCACAGAGCTGGAAGGAAACTCCCACCTCCTACATGGCAAACAGTAGAAGTGTTTAATTTGCTTGCTCACATTTTATTGTGTAGTTGAATATAATAAACAGTTTTTGCCATTTTCCAGAACTGTCTCCTGCATCTAATTTAACTTTTCAGAAAATGAGAGAATGTTCCTTCCCTAAGGGTGCCTGAGAATACTCTGCAGAGCAAGGATGATGACAGACCAGAAGGTCAAGTGGAAAGAAAGCTGGACTGTGGTATGCAGTACAATTTCATGTAAGCCCTAGAACTAATGTAAAGCAAAATGATTTTATAAGAGATGTAGAGGGGACTACTTGGATTGTGTGCAGCCCAGAGCAACTGAAATCTGCTAAATTAAAGCAGAAAGAAACTCACTGAGCAGTGTGGAAGTTTGTTTTTAAGATTCCCATTTAAAGTCTGTTTCACTCAGCGGATCTAAGCATTCCTTCTTTAGAGGCTTACCTTGTCTCAGTGCACTGTTCCATCCTTCTAGCAAAACAAAACCATAATGACCAGAAGTTTTCACTTATATGCCCTTTCTAAAATAAAAAACCAACAAAACAGAAGTGCAGGGTCTGACCAACCTAGAGAAACCATAAAATACAGTAGGTTTTGTCCCTGTTTACTTGTAGTGTACTTTTCTACCAGAGTTCCACTGCTATGTGGGCAACATAATTTCAACGTTTAAAGTCAAGAAGCTTTTTCCACTATGAAGCTAAGATCTCTATTGCTTACAATTAGATTAATTACTTCCTGGATTAACTTCAAAGAGAGGCAAAAGACAATTGTTCATTGCCCTTCTCTTGTGAGTACTTTATACACTGGAAGTGATCTCTTTTTTAGATTGAGCAAGCAGTTTCTTTTCTTAAAAGTAACATTCAGTAACATTTACAGCTTATCATTCTTGGTAAAAATGATAAGAAATCACCATAGAACTTTAAGATGAATCTACACTTTCCTGCAGTGCTCACAGGAATGCCTAAACCAGTAGTCCAACTAGGTCCCCATTTTTGTCAAATAGAGCAGAATAACTACAGCTACCTCTCCCGTCTAACATAATTCACTCCTGCTAATGCATCCCAGAATATTAACGACTATTTTCTGCAGTGGCATCCCCTTGTTGCCTTTCTTATGTATTCCAATACACCAAAGAGTGTTCTTACTCTGTATCCCAAGCTGTTTTGAAGCTACCTGAGATTTCAAGGGATCACAAATATCTGTACAGAAACCAAATGGCTAAATGCCTTCAGGCTCAGACCCTCTCTTGCAGCCTCAGGTAAATGTTTTGTACAATTCATCACTTTGCAAAGACAAAACCAGAACCAGAAAAAGTTACGGCAAAAATTAATGGTGTAGCTAGAGACAACTTTTTGCAAGGAGTCCTGTAACTAACTACTGCAATGTCACTCATAGCTGACCACTTCTTACTACTTGGCAGCTTCAGTCAGACAGGATCCAGAGCTACCAGACAAGTACACCTGACTATTTCTTACATTTAGCATGTGTCCACACAATGCATGGAAGCAGATCTCAGGAAACATGTTCACTAATATGGAAATCAGTTCTATAAACACAGTTCACTTTCCCGTCTGAGATGAAACCAGGGCTTCACAAGCCCCATGTTTGCGTTTAATTATCTCTCTGCACCTTCAGTTCCTTCTTCCACATTGCAACTACTTCTCTGTGAGCTCAATTTAGAGAGCAGTCACAGTAGCTGCGTGAAATAGCTGGCAGTCCCACTAGAGACAGGCTAGCTCCATTTATTCTGCTGAGAGCAAGTAAATTGGCTGGGAAGCTGTCAAGAGTTGAAAAATTGTCCACAATAGTTTCTCCTTATTTTGAAGAATGTATTACTCATTTGATCTATGTTTTTAGGCCCAGATTTTTCTACGTATCAACAACATAGACAGATATTCTTTATTTAGAAACAAGTAAAATATAATCTAAGTATTTGAACAAAACATTATCAGCTTTCAGTGACAAACTAGATTCAATATGCTGGAAGACTCTTCCCTGTAACCCTTTAGAGCTAGACAAACTGCTGAAAACCATCCCTACACCAAGTCCAGTCCAAACTTCCATTACTCGACTCAGAATTTAGCAATTGGAACCTCCTCAGAGCAGGGACCACAGTGCTCTCAGTTTCACCACAGTCCACGATGGAGGATACTCTGTAAATGGGGGCTGTTACAGACCAAAATATGACCATTTCCCAGTCACAATGTTTCCAAGTTCCCACCTCAACAGCAGAAACACTAGAGAGCTGGAGCCCAGAAAGCCTTGGCCCAGGATCCTCAGAGGCTGAGCAACATCCCCTGTCCAAATCCATTCTCACCTTGCTGTACCAGGAAGGCATACACTCCCACCACTCACACCCCACAAGCAACAGATTTCTGTGCATCTGTCCTTGTGACACTCCTGTGAAACAAATGAGTGCCACTAGCCCTTTATTATACAGGGGTAATGAGACAGAAGAACAGAGGACTTATCCACATGGAAAAACTGTTAGGATCAAGCAGATACAGAAATTTAATAGCATGATCAGTGCCTTTAAAAGCCTATGTGGAATGGCAGGTGACATAAAAAGTAAAGGTTTTCATATGCTGTAGTTTTTCTGCAGGAGAATTAACACAGAGTTGTTCACTCCTCAGCTACTCAGTTTCCCATACAAAGCCCAAGCAATGCACCTGCAGAGTCATAAGAAATTCATGGAAAAGCAAGGGCAAATGCCAATATCCCAAGGAAAAGCCATCACCACTAGGCCACCTTTAAATGCAGCTCAAGTAAATGCCAATTTACTCCAAAAGTATGTGGAAGGTTCACACCCCAGAAGTCTATTTGTAAATCAGTTCCAAAAGCAAGGCTGCCTCTTGACCAGGATATTCTGTGTGCTGCTCCAGGCAGGCAAGTATGGCTCAAACAACAGCAGATTTACCTCCTGAAGCCTCTTATTTCCCCTGTAAATAAAGTTCACAGATAAAAGGCTTGTAGTTATAGCTTGATTTACAAGACTTGATTTATATTGGTGGGAGTAGAAAAGCAGACTGCAGGTGCTGTGCAAACTCCTCAAAACGGAGAGGTAAGTCAAGGCTTAAATTTGAGGTACTAGTTGTAGGGCAGATTTGGACACTTCTCCCTTTTTAACTGAAAAATGCTAATGTCAAAAGTTAAGCCGTGCGTCATTAAAATCAGAATTTCAATCTGGGCTCCCAACCACCACTGATAGAGTAACAAAGATAGGCAAGAAACACTACAATGCAACTCCATTATTTTAATGCAGAGCATTTAAAGGCTAATTTGTCTGAACACACCACAAAGGTAGGACCCCCACATCAATACCATAACAGGGACAATTGAGACCTGAAGCAGCTAACCAATCTGTCTCAAGGAGCAGAATGAGGAACAAAGCCATAGTATCCCAAAGACTACAATTAAGGAAAGCTTACTGTGAACTTGGGCCTGCTTCTACTACATGAAGTAGATGGAAGACTGTTCCTGTGTGGATTAGTCACAAGGGATGAACAAATGATGATCAAGTTCAACAATATGGCCTTTATAGTCTATAACTTCCTAATGATTAGCACTGGTAGACAGGCTTAGAGAACTGGATCTGAAAGACTGGACACAAGAGTCCTCACAGGTCTGTTTCTGTTGCTAATCCATTTATGCACTCATGTTTTGTGTTGGGTTGTGCCTAAACACATGAGAACCTGCTGCAGGAGCTCTCAGTATTGAATGGACTGTAAGCAGATCCATCTCTACATGGAGCAGATCTCATTTCCACTGTGGGACCTAAAAAGATGTAAGTTAGTATTTTCAACACTTGCTCAGGTCAGCAGACAATGGAACAAGAGTCCAGTTCATTTTAGAACTTTTACACCACTGAATAACCATCTAGCTGAGAATGATTCTTCAGGTCACTTCAGCACTGGTTTTGTTTCAGCTAAATTAAGACTGAATCAAGGGTATTTCATATACATAAATTCACTGCCCAATACCATTGCCAAGCAGAAGAGAAACTTATCCAGGGGAAGCATAATTATCATCACAACAAATCATACACACAATTTCCTGAGGCATTACCACAGGGTAATAAGGTTATAATCACCAACAGTGATAATTACAGCTAACAGAGAAATCCAAAATAGAAATATGCCTTCATCTATCTAGCACCATCAGTCTCGGGTCATTGTTACTGAAAGGACATGACCACATGGAAGAATTAAGGTATTTCAACATTGCTCTATCATAAGGTGCTTGAATTATTTAGTTCAAAGCAGATGCAGAATATCAATCATTATTTTATCTGTAAGTCTTCTGACACATGTGGCTGTCTCCCAGGTAGGAGTGTAGCACAGTAGGTTCAATCTGTATGCAACCTGTTTCAGCCCCAATTAGCATGCTTTCTTCAAGCTCCAAGTTTCCACAAGTATGATAACAGAAAGGATCAGCATTTTCCAGTTGTCATAGAGAAGGGATGCTGAGGTATGCATAGGTGAGAAACCAGTGGGGGCAGAAACACCCTACCTTGGGAATGCAATCTTAAACATCAACAAGCCCTCAAGCAGAGCCATTTACAACCCATCATTCCTGATCACTGATTGCTTCTAAGTTACATGGCACTTGATAACAAATTATCCCCTTCATCACTTTGCCAGAAGATGTTATTAAGTCAGTGTACAGTACATTTACTCTAGAAGTAAAGTTTTGACAGGCTCTGAAAAAATTCTGCCACCCACCTAGATCAGTTTTTAAAAAATAAAATAAAAAAAATCACACACTGCAATAACAAATCACTAAAATTATATGTTGAAAAAACTTACATGGCTATTGAAAATACATTATTAGATTTGAATAACTCTGTGCCTGATGCATGGGTGAAGTAGCATGAATTTCCAAAGGGTACATGCACACCATGTAAAAAAACAAAGAAAGAGATGAGAATGAAGAAAGAAAACAAGCCTGTCATTCCCATGCTAGGTACTGGAGTGTCCAGTGTTCGATCTCAAGAACTGGGTAAGAACCAAAGAAACATGTGCCTTTCCTTCCATCCCTTGAAAATCCGTCCTTGGTTTCTCAGAACCAAGATCATTCTCTTCTGGGTTATGCAAGAGACTTCCACTGAATTTCTGCGCAGCCTGGGGCAAATTGCTTTCCTAACCCATATGTAAGTTACTTTCCACTGCACAAGTGCTGTCTTGACATTCTTTGCATATGTGTAGTGTTTACACCAGTGGAGGCTTTAGCTGCTTCCCTAGTATTGAAGACAATGGTAATCCAATTGCTCGTTTTCAAGGGAGTCAGCCTCTTGAGCAGTAGTTCACAAAAATTCTCACCCCTAAGAAGCAAGTGATGATTGCTCCCATTCAGTGAACCTGGTTAACTATTTGGTTTGCAGACCCAAGTAGCTCAGTCTTATGCTGAGCTATGAGTTGTGGTGTAATGATCTGACTTTGTCATGTAGAGAGGCCAATACTGTTCTTCAACTCTTTACAATGCAAAAGTTCTGCTGTAGACACTACAAACTTCAACTTCTGCAGAGTTCTCAGTTTTGCTTCAGCTCCTACACAGCAGATGTTTCATTTCACCTTCATCTCACTTCCTCAGACATGCCTACAGCTTCCAGTACTTCACAGCTTTCCCTGCTGCTGAATTAACTGCACCCAGAGCCAGTGTCTCTACAGTGTACTATGCAGGTGAGCACCAAGTGGAAAAGTTAATCTAAATATATTCAAACTACTAAATGCAGTCTGAGTGCCATTTGAACTAGTTCTTTTCTCTCAGACTGATCACCAACACACCTAGGTGTCTATCAATGACCAGAATTCATCCATCTTTTGTCATGAAAAGGCTAGTGATGAAGGGGATCTGAACACATTTTTTCTGCAGTTACACTACAGATTGTCCTGGTCTGAACTAGAACAGCACCTTAAACCGTGACACAGATGCCCAGCTTACTCAAGGACTAGAATACAGCACACAAAATCTCACAAAAAGACAACACACCTCCCCTCAACACCCACCAAATTGTATTCTTTGCCCATTCCAAAGAAGATAGTGGATTTCCAACCTAGGAAGGAAGTCACTTAAAAGACAAAATTCAACCTTTTGGCATACCACCATCCGAATACTGCTCCCCTCTTTTCTTAAATAAAAAGAATCATCTGAAAAGTGAAGAAATTCATTTCTATGCAAATAGGACTTCCTTCTCCTCGCTTTTATATACCAAACAGTTCCCAGAGTTCTCATCACTCTGGGAACAGAGTCAACTCATAACAGACACCATTAGAGAGGAAGACCCAGAAATTTCTTCAGCACTCCTGAATTCAGGGATAGTACAAGAGACACAGTGCTGCCTCCTAATGTGCTTTTTTTAACCCTCCAAGCACACACACAGGATGACTATTTGCAAACATTGGCAGTTCCACTATAGGAAAACAGAGGAGAGCTTCTGTATACACCTAGAAACTCTAGAATGGATAGTCCCATCGCTGGTACAATGTGAGAAGAAAGATTACAAGCTATTTTTGTTTAAATTCAGAGAGAAATTAGAGCTCAGCTGCTTACAGAACAAAACCTTGTGGCACTCCTAGTACTGAGTTTTGTGCATTTTGAACATCTTGTCCCCCAGTTAAAAACAAGCTGCCAAGCACAGCCGTTGATTTTGTACAGGGAAAAAAGTTATTGTTCATGGGAAAAAAAGAAAAAAAGCTAAGAAGTGTAAAAATACCTGCAATGATGAAACTAGCATTAACTAGTTGCCTGCTGCTCTGTTCAGTAGCTTCAAAGCAAACACCACCCTTGGATGCCGCAGTTTGTTTTCAAACCGAATAAGTGCACTAAGAAAAGCACTAGTGAGCAGATCAAGTAAGCCATATTAAGATAGGATGTCAGAAACAGACATTTATTTTTCAGAAACTAGAAAGAGTTAAGAATACATGGCCAGGATAGATAGGGCCAAATCCAGAATAACAGCATAGGACTTCTTCCAGCAAATCAGAGCAGCTTCAACAAAAGGTCAAAGCAAATGGGAACTTCCAACCAACCTGCCATCTGACTTGACATGTTTTCTTACAGCACATCAAAATAAGCCACAGAATGGTCTTGCACGTGCAGATTGAATCATATTCTGATCACTTAAAGTCTTTGCCAATGAGAACTACTATGGGTAGGCCTCATGCTTTCCTGCATATGACTACCAGGCACTAGGACCAGTCACAATAATCCTCCTATGACTGTCTTAGCCATGGGCATGGGAGAGTCAAAGGCCTCCCAGGGACAACTGAAAGACCTATTTTGGAAGGGCAACAGTTTGCTGGACTAATTGCAGGCTGAACCTTCACAGTTGAGCCAAGGTTAGATGCCCAGAAGCCAGGAGTCATGATGAGTCGGGATCATCACACATGTGCCTCGTTTCAAGCACTCCTCAACAGTAGACCTTAAAGCCCCTAAAAGCAAAGAGCTATTGACACGTGCTGCAAAGCACTGTGGGATGCTCTCTTCCAACAGGAGCCAAAGATGCTATTTTTTTGGCTGCTGCCTGGAGCACTGCATGCTTATTCCCATTTCCACAGAAATTTGAAGGATACACATTCCTGTGTGGAAGGCCTCAGTTCCAGGTACCCTACCAGCAACAGCTCTACAGAGCTCAGCATATAAAGGACTGGAAAGAGAAAGGTGGCACGTTTAGGGCTAGTCCTTCTGTGGTCACTTCACAGTTAAAAATACAAAACAAATACCAAGACACCCAGGAATGCCTTAATACCACCTCTGAGCTAGTCTCCCTTTTAACAGCCCTGAATCTCCTCAAAAAACTTTTAAAACAGAGAGAATACCTGCCCTTATTTCTGTCTAAGGTATCTACTTCAATCTGGATTAGATATATCTCCAAGTCTTTTTCTTTCAAATAGTTGTTTCTTTGTCTTCATTTTTTAGTTAAATCTCTTGATCTCACTGTCATGCTGCTGTCAACCACATACAACTACTGAGGTTATTTGCTGCCCACAGTTGCAACCATTAGGGCTGACAGAGCTGAGGGATAACTCTTAGCCTCTTCTCTGTCAATCCAGTCAGGGAATTTTTAGCTACTGTTTTCATAAAAGCTAAAGATATTCATAAAGGCCATCTGCTTCCCAGGCTGACTGTTCAGAAGTTCACAATTGAGTCATTCTCCATTATCATTTCAACACAGGCATTTTTAAATCTGCCCTTAGGAATCTCCTATATCAAGCCCATAAATGAATCCATATTAATCAGAGACACTGTACAGTGCTGGGCCAAGTTCTTCTTTTCATTACCATTAAAAGCTACAGCTCTGGGAGTTAAAAACAATGACATGGGCTATTAGTCATTCTGTATCACAGCATAAACTGATCTCCTTTCAATGGATATATTTTGCCAAATACTTAGGAGGCTGGATTTCTTTTGAACTTAAAGAGCATCAGTCACTATCAAAGATGAGATAATAGTACAGGCAGCTAGTAGACAAATTGAGGAAGATGACCAGAAAGCTCCCCAGGCCTCCAACTCACCACAGTTGCTTGTTGTTCAGAACATCAGTTCTCAAGCAGGCCTGTGTATAGAGTTCAGGCAGCACAATATCCAGCTATACAAGCAAACAGCATGTAGCGCAAAATACAAAACTGACTTAGATTAGCTGGTCTAGTATGATAAATTGTCAATGCAAGCTCAATGCGTGGCTTGTCAGAACATTCATTTTCAATACAGCAGTTCATTTTCTCTTAAAGATATGCTACTGGTTTCTAACTGTGTTTGAAATCCAAATGGCACATACTTTATATCCACTATTGAATTGTTTCAGAAAATAAACATGTCAACTCCCAAGCCAAACTGACGTGTTCTGTGAGGGATTCCAAGAAGGGAAGGATTTCTCTGTCCCATCCTTTAATAGCTGGAGTAGATCATGTCACATCATGGCTGCGCAATGCTCTGACAAGCCAACTACATACCTGCAGGTAATCAAAGTGCCTGATCTTTGAAAACACCCGCTTTACCTTGGATTATACCATGGTTTTCATTGAAGAGGTCACAGGAAACAGAAGGAGATGAGGATCCTCTTGTTGTAAAAACACACTAGAGGAAAAGTTCTTTGTGACCAGGAGTTCTCAAGGAAACATCAAATCAATTATAAGTGGAAAAGAATGACCTAAAATGGCAGAAGCAGGAAGATAATTAGACAGCATCAGCTAGTACCAGATCCACACTCCCTCAGCTCTGCAGTTCCACCTCACATGTTGACATAGCAAGCAACAAGCCATTGCTAGAAAGCTGAGCATTTGGGATTAAAACCAAAACATTTTATCAATTTGAAATATCAGAATTTCTAGAGGAATGTAATGATCTGCAGCTCTGGCAAATGCAACGTGGCAAGCTATTTTAGAGATTTATACCAGGGCGCCACTCAAGTCCCTGTTGATAAAATCTGACAGAACACTGGTTCAAGCAGTTTGCCAAGTTTTATCAGTACTCATGTTACTGTAAATTTCGGCATTCAAAACCCTGAAAGAAGAGAAGCCCTGCCTTTCTTAAAACCAGCACTACCAAGTCAGAATAAGAGTAACAGAGAACAATCAAAAGAAGGCTGTTTGCTCTTTTTGTTTGAATGGCTGGCTTGGATTTTAAAAGGGCACTAGATAGCAGCTAACAGCTTAAGCTTCTGTTAAGGTTTGCTTGTTTTGGGAAAAAAAATAAATCTGCTAAATGAAGACATTACCCCAGATTCTGGTTTTAAACTGAGCTGTTATACATACTGAACAGTTACTTCAAAGCTTTTGACTTTCCTTGAAAAATACAGGTGCACTCTCTTATTTTCCAAATGACTTGTAATTCCTGAAACACTTTCCTCCCACCTGCTTCAGGGTTTATTATATTATAGGCTTTATGCCAAGGTCATCAGTTTGCACACAATGCAGATGTTAGGACATTTTACTGGAGTTTAGGGATGAAAGCATCTCTTGGCTATTGATTCACAAACTAAGTTTTACTCCTGAAAAATCTACATTTTGTTTCACAGCTGAAAAGCTGAGGCAAAATGGTTGCCACATAAACACTTTATGGTGTCAGGTACATATAAGCTATTACTGTGGGAGAACTGTGCTTCAGTAATTTTTAACCTGGACTTCATTCAGCACAAATCAAATCTTTATGTCTTTCTTGTGTTTGACATACCCTGAAGCCATTTACTTAAGTGCCCATAGAAATGTAAAAAAAGCCATGAATTACCTCAATAATTACTATGTCTGACCTCTGGCAAGAAATTCTCCCAAATTAAAACCTATTTGAATGAGGACACCTTGTAGAAAGAAATCCAGTAGGGATAAAAAATTGTCCAGGATCAGATATTCAACCAAAGCCTTTGGTAAATCATGCTGTGTCCTATTACCCCTGTAGTAGGGTTCCCATTCTGTTTCTCTACCAGAATGTCCTCACACAATCCTGTAAACAGTGTCAGTGCTTGGTCTTTTCATTCCAGTCTACCAGAACAAGTCATACAGCTCGAGATGTGACTGTGTGCTGACCATGCCAAGTGTACTTCATCAAAGCACTGAACAACATGCCAAGCTTTAAACTAGCCATCATTTCCATGCAATCACTGCAATACTGACCAGTGGAGACCAGGGGTCTGCTCAGGACTCCTCTTATGAAAAGGATGAAAGTCATCTTTTAGCTGGGACTGTAAAAGACTCCTGTCCACATTCTATCAGGGGAGATATATAATTCACTCTTACCATCAGGTTACATGGGCATTTGAAGAGCTTCAGAAGCAATGATTCTCTGGCCTGCTGGATAAGGGAATTATGCTTTATCTGAAACATGTTGAATCATTGAATTTAGGAAGAACTTCTTGCTTTTCATATCTCATATAGCTTTTACCACACCCACTTTTGCTTCCTAGAGCTCCAGCAGGGGACCTGTACTGCAGACACATGCACAGGAGCATGCTGCAGTTGTTCCTTGAGAGCTTAAGAGCTACTAATTACTGTAAACAGTGCTCTTGCAATCACATGACTCTAAGATTAATAGATACAATCTCTACTCAGCCTTACAGATCTAGACATCTATTTCATTTGAGTAGTTGTCCTCACAGGAATGTTTGAAATGAGCTTATGATGTAAGTGTTAGGGGTACTAGCTCTCCATGTAAACCTCAGAGCACGTTCAGCTCTTGTACCTTGCCAAGAACAAATACCTGGACACTCCTAAAAAAGGTGCATGTTTACCAAGACAGGGAGACCCTTAAGTAAAACGTACCACTTCCCAAATGCAGCTGGCAATTCTAGAAGACAAGACATGGTTATAGACTGCTGATCCAGGAGAATAGCCTCATTCACCACCTTTCTTTCCTGAGCAAACAACTCTTTCAACTTCTCCCACATTCTAGCTCTCCTTTCCCCTTTTCTTTATTTCTTCACCCTCAATAAAATTAGAATCATAGAATGGTTTGGGTTGGAAGAGACCTCAAAGATCATCTAGTTCCAACCCCCCTGCCATGGGCAGGGACACCTCCCACTACACCAGGTTGCTCAAAGCCCCATCCAACCTGGCCTTGAACACTTCCAGGGAGGGGGCAGCCGCAACTTCCCTGGGCAACCTGTGCCAGTGTCTCATCTTCGCAGAAAAAAATTTCTTCCTAAATTAACCCATCCACTCCATAATCTTACTTTTTGTGCCAACAATTTGTGGTCCACAACCTACTTTCCTCTGTGGAATCTGCTGCAAAGTAGCTAAGGCTAGGGACAAGGACAACAAATAAAACTCTTAGGGAAAAAAAAAAATTATCTCCTTGAAAGCAGCATAAGAACAACTTCCATTCTAGTCCAGAAGTCTCCTCCTCTACAGAGCTGAAAGGATAGCTAAATTAAAAAATAAAGTAATAAAAAAAATATAGTCACTATTTGTATTGCATTATGGTCTGCATTTGTATGAATAAAAACATAGGAGAATGTGATGTCACCTTTAATACTTGGATCAACATTTTAAAAGCAATCCTCCTGAAAAGACAAGAAAACGCAAGGATCCCTGTGAATATGCGATTCTCTGACATTCACATCTTAGCTGAACAACCTTTCCAAACAGAAAGGGATTCAGTTAACACTCGGGTTCAGCTGTGAAGCACCTATCTGTATCTATCAACTGTCACAGGCAGGACAGTCTTAGGCAACATCCTGATACTTTGGCTGATGCCACCAGTTAAATTAAACCAGCATGGTAAATAGCAAGCCGTTATGCAGCAAGAAAAAGTATACTTCTAAACACAGCATGCCAGCCTAAGGCCTGCAAGTCAGCACACTGTACAGCACCTACACTGAAGCCTCAGTATCTGAAATATTCTTATAGTTAAGGATGGACAGTCTGTGGAAGAGGAGTGGATTTAGGCACATGTATTAAACATTTTGTTAAACTTCAGCCTGACCTGCCGGGATGTATAAACAGACAGCTTCTCCTCCATTTAATCCATTTAAAACATGCCTGACACTTTCAATGCTGTTAACTGTTCTTCAGTTATATCACAGCTCATAAGGCTGAGCTAACATTCAGGTTCCTACACATATATAAGTATCTCTGGTAAGAAAGAGTAAGTATAGGAAAGACCTGCTGACCTAGGGAGTGGAGCTGAGGGGAGGTCTGAGGGGCTAGAAACTAACCTTTGTGTTATTTCTATGTGCACACAATTCCACCACCACCTGTCTGATTATTACAGAAAAACCTTCTGTAACTGGTTTACTTTATATCCTACTCTTTTCCCAAATATTCTCGTTAAGGAATCTCAATGCCCTTGTAAAACCAGAGCACAACCTGTTTTGTGTCACAGAAGCCACAGTTCAGAGATAGATTTGTTTTCTGTTGCGTCTGTGTTACCTCTTAGACTATGCTTTGTATTCCTTCAGATATTTTAATTGGGCCTGTAATTAGACCCACCTCCCTAACTTTATGTACATTTTCCCAGCTTCCTTTTCAAAGTGTTAGATCCTAACAATATTAACATTCTCCTCTGAATCCTCTTGAGATCCTAGGAGTTATTTCATGCATCAATAATGTTTTACTGAAAATAAACATACCTAAAAAATTGGTAACCTGGGAATAATCAAGAAGTCACACATGTCCTGATACACAGCCAAACTCCCTGGTGACCTCTGGGATTACATCACTCATTAACATAACCCCAGCAAACCCAGTTTCCCTGAGTAATGGAAAGCATACCTGAAAAGGTGGGGCTGACAATGTTAGTGTGCTCTTTTCCTGGAACATCTCTTCTACGAGGAAAGGTTGAAAGAGCTGGGACTCAGCCTGGAGAAGACTGAAAAGAGACCTTATCAATGTCTATAATATCTAAAGGGTGGGTGTAAAGATGATGGAGCCAGACTCTTTTCAGTACTGTCCAGTAACAGCACAAGGGGCAACAGGCACAAACTGGAACACAGGAAGTTCCACCTAAATATGAGGAAAACTTACTTAGGTGACAAAGCACTGGAACAGGTTGCCAAGAGAGGTTATGGAGTCTCCTCCTCTGGAGATATTCAGAACCCACCTGGATGCAGTCCTGTGTAATGTGCTATAGGCAATCCTGCTTTAGCAGGGGAGTTGGACTAAATAATCTGTAGAGGTCCCTTCCAACTCTGACGATTCTGTGATTCTGTGACAAAAGCACTGAAACCTAATGGGACAGAACCCAGGTACCATAATGGTTTAGGGTCACAGGAGTCATTTTGTTGTAACGGCTGATGGTCAAATTCCAGGTGTGCAGCAGGAAACTGATATTTATTCTGGCACAGCTCTAATACAAGTTTTAAAGGATTCAAGTCATCTCTTGCATTCCTACTAATTACAGGCCAACCTCTGCCAAACCGTTCTGGACAGAAGTATGTGAGACTTCACTACTGCCTGGAATAAGGAAACTGTTTTCCTCAAAAGCAATGATGCCTCCATATCCAGGTCTCTTTCTCCACAGGCAGCAAAGAAACTTTGGTCGTGTGCCAAGGAATGAGCAAATGTCAAAATAATATGTTGAAACAAAACCAAACAACACACCACACACCAGAGCTTTAATTCTCTAAGCACTGAGATATATTAAGAACAATGAGACAGCCTCCTTTCTTGTTACATACAGCAAGTCTCTTTGCACCAGCAAAACACTTCCAGTAATCCCTTACAGTTTGACTGCCTGGTGCTTCTTCTCCAAATTATAAAATTTGGCACATCTTAACAAAAAAAAAAAAATAGTAAAGTTCGCTTTTTAGCCTCAATATCATCTTCCTAATTGCAGCAGGTACTTCCACAAACGTACGCTTTCTCAGATCAGAGGAAAAGAGTACCTGGCCATTGAAATTCGTCCTTGAATAATTTTCCTGTGATTCTATGTAATTTCTAGAAAAAAAATTAAAATAACAAGGAGATGAACAATATGTATTTTCCCCAAAATTATTCTTTGCTTTCCTAAAACTCGAACATAAGACATTTCAGTCTGAAAGGTTCATCTCCTAAGGATTAACTTTCTACTCTAAGGTAGTCTAATGCAGAAAGAAAAGCTACTCCAAAGTTCAGTTCATTCATTGCCTTCTAAAACACACAGGCCGATTCAGCCTCTGGCACTTATCTCTACCCAGAGATTACTGGCCAAGTCTGGTTCACTGGCTTAGACTAAATCTAACTAAGTACAATGACTCTTTCTCTTGATCTGGCTGAGTCAACAGGCAACTGGAAACAGTTCGTAACACTAACAAGCAGAGAACACCACAGTACTCTACATCATCAAGCAAATTACCATACTCTTAAAATTTTAATTCAAATCCATTTCTTTGGTCTTAAACACAACTTAAGTAACTCGTCTCCATTTCAGTGAACAGTTATTTTTCTGAATTTGCCATTAAACTAAAATGGAGTGAGTCAGTCTGTGGTTTTCATCAAGGTTTTCTTTTTAACTTTGTTTTTAATGGCATGTTGAAATCCACATAAGAACAATCACTTGCTCTCATTATGTTTCAGTCTTCGATTAGAGCACCACAGAGGAGCAATCTTATTTCTAAATTACTTTTTTAATGGGAATAAGTCAATCTCATAATTTATTGAATTCTCAAACTCCAACTACAATGGCAAACACTGTACATGAGCTAGATCAAGGTAACAAATTACAGTAAGTAATATAAAACCACAGAAATGCAATTATACAGTTTCAACAGTTGTTTTTGCCAGGGCAGTGGAAAGCACCCAGAAAAATCTGAAATTAACACTGAATTTTGGTGAATTCAGCCTAAAAATCACCTCACATAACAGAGTTGAAGGCTGCTAGTCCAGGCTTTGTGCTCAAGTCATGACAGAGGACAAGTGTTTCAGGAAAAGCTGCTAAAATAACCCTCACATCCTAGCCTTGATGGATTCATTCTCACCAGCAGAAACTAGATTTACTTTCTCCTTCTAGACTTTTCAGTATCACTAAGTGCTATCATTTCAGGTATTAAAGACAAACCCCCAGTCTGTCATTCCAGCACTAAGGAGTGCGACATACATGAGCTCCCTTCCCTTGCTGCACAACAGGTGTGGATGAAGTAGAAGCAAAGAGATACACAATAGTCAATGTCACATTGCATGTGAAGAGAATGGGAAGGCCCATCACCACAATTAGATAAATTATGGCCCAACATACGAGGGTTTGGGGTAAGACTCTACAAAGATGTCAATTCAGCTCTGTCAGAGATTTTGCTATGACCTTGGGCAAACTGTTTAACTTTTTTCTTTCTCTTTATCACAGCAACTCAGATTGCAGCTTCTTTAGGACAGAACTACATCTTAGCATATAAACTAAGAGACCCTCATCTTAATTTGATCCTCTAGGCACCATAGCAATTACAAACAACAATAAGCAAGGGAAATGATCAAATAATTAACGTGAAAATACAATGAGACAAATCTTATAAATTATTCAAGCAGCTGCAGTTATTAATAACTTCCCAGATTATTGAAACTAAGCCAACAAAAAAAAAATATTCAAATTTGGGTTTTTTACCACTTCTTTCTGTTACCATCATCCTGTAAAACAGAAAACTACAATAGCACATTTAACCTGAGTGAGGACACCACCACTAAGTGTTGCCTTTGGACAGAAATCCTTGCAGGGGAAGTTTTCCATTGCAGTGATTTGCAAAGTCATAATAATATTTCTGTCTGTATTAAATTTTATAGAGGTTATTTTTTTTATTACCAAATATAAATTTGGGGCCTCTACTACCTGCCATGCTGTCTTAAAATAATTCCAAGGTTATGCTGTCATTCCATAACTCTAACAATTTGTAACCCTAATTCAAGCACTAGAAATATAACACATAACATACAGCAAAAGAAACAATGCAATACCAAGCACAATTTTCTACTACAATAAGCTGGGGAGTGGCTGAGCAGAAAATTCATCTTTCATATTGTACGCATCAGTGGTCCATAAGTGAAGATCATACCTCTATCCAATGCTTGAATGATAATGTCTCTTGTGAAGTCATTTCTGAAGTGTCAGAAGACAATAGTAATAGTTTTCTGAAGTCAATTGTTTGGCTACCTGGAAATCCAAAACCAGAGAAACCTATTTTTGCTCACGTTCACTTTGTACTCAGTCAAAGCAGCCTTGGCTCCAGGTCCTCTACTCTCCACTTTAATTTGTGAGATCAAAGACAAAGCATTCCTAGAAAATGCAACTTTCACGCCCATACAGAATAGGAGAATGCAGCAATAAAGCTTTTTAGTTACCAGACATCAAGAACAGTGAACTTTTCTGTACTTTGAATAACCAAGACTAATAAAAGGCCAGAAGGTGCATGCAAAATATTCCACAGACACACTGTCTGGCAAGCTGTTTGTTAAACATGAAATTTTGCCACACTGTGGCAGACCTTATGCTGAGCATTTCACAGCCCCACAATTCAGCTTTCCGTAAAATAGAGGGGAATGAAGTCTCAGACTTCTCTTATAAAGCAGCCTACCACACACTGATGAAAAACGCCATGCATGACACATTATCATCACTGTATCATACAGAACTAGAACTTCACTGAGTGGGAAGACAGCAAGGCATGCAGAGACAGGAGATAATCTGCTAGGAAGCACCAGCTTCAGCCAGTAACATATGCAGAACAGCAATGGACAAAGATCTAAACAGACCAGTAAAGCAAAAGCTTTATTGAATGCACAAATCTATGGATACTACACATTTTGCACCATAAAACAGCATGATCTGCATCATGTTAAGAGCTGTCTCTGTGCACAAATGTAAAGTGGATGAAAAAGATGAAAAAGATAGAAGCAATTTAAAGAAAACAGACAGATCAAAGTCATAGAATCAAAAAATTCTGTGATAACTCACTGTTTTACAGAAATTACCACGTCAAAATGGTTAGTTGCTACACTGGGGATGGCTCCACTGTTCTTAGCAGCCTAGGTTTCATAGTTGCACATAAACCATGCTCGAAATGGAAAGTGTAGGAAAAAGTGTAATTAGGTTGGTTTTCATTATTATGCAGGAACTCCAACTACAGGGGTAGGACAGCCAAACCCTGATCACCCATGAAGCATGTATCAACAGCTTGTGGAAAGAAGCTCTGCTCAAAGAGACAGCTGTGCAGAACATCATCATGGTAGTAAGAGAACTTGCAGTCTCACATCACAAAGGGCACTGTTTCATGAATTACACAGGACAAGGCTCTACGCTAATACCACTGCTTCCTACAGAGTCAAACACCTAACAGAGGATAGCTAACAACAAAAAACCAAACAGTAAACCCTGGGTAGAGACTCATTAGCAAGTCTAATATTAGTTGTATTGAAAACTAGTAACACCAGGAAACATTTCAAATGCATTCCCCACCATTTGCTTCAGGGTCTGCAAGTTTGCTGTACTGATGTGTGGGCTACAGATATCCAGCCAAGAAGTGGCACACAGCAGTATTACTCTTTCTCCCTGAGACACATTTCAGAACTACAAGGAAAATGAAACACAATAGGATTCATATCATGGGCCTTTTATTTTTGGCCCGTAGGACCTTTGCCTTTGCTGTGAAAAAGATAGCATGAAAGCAATGTCTCAAGACAGTAAATTTTCATCTTTATCATGTTTGGAAACCGTCAAGTTTCACATGTTCTTTAACAGTGTGTTCCTCATTTTCTGAACGCTTGGGTTGAACCACCATGTCAAGGAGCAGTAAGTACTTCAAACTGCTGCTGATGTCTTGAGAGTGCAGTTTGACATCACAGAAGAAAAGAAGAATTTACACAGCCAAATGATTGAATTGGGACAATAAATGGACATTCTTACTCGTTCTAGCTTTTCCCCCTCTATGACTGCACCTCAGCTACAGGATGAAGCTGATAGTGAGCTGCACAGTGATAATTCAATTAACAGAGTATTCAGTATTACTGTAGGAAGCAACACTGGAAATATCGATTGGAAAATAAAGATGATTTACCCTCAAGAGTGAGATACACTGTGCAGTAGAAAACGTACAGGGACTGACTCAGCGTGAAGCACAACAGCTACTAGTTCTACAAGTGCTGCCATTCTGCGCAGGCTGAGACAGGGATCCTACAGGAAAAACACAAAATATGGTCATGTAGCTAAATAGAAAAAGAAAAACAGTCAATGTGAACCTATCTATAATCAGAGAGATTTACAATTATTTAGCATTTGGTCTGGGGAGTTTATCCATTTTTTGTCCTAAAATGGGTCCTCAGTTTATAAAGCACACAGTTCATTCTCAGTATAGGCAGACAGAAATCACATGTATCCAGTGAGAATCAACAGCTGGCAGGAAGGAAAATCCATAGTGCATGTAGCTATCATATACCCACAGGAGTGGATGGGACTTCAAGAAGTTACAGGGCTACCTCCCACCTCAAGGTGAGCTCAGTGCTGCTTGTGTTATTCCTGATCAAGATTTGCCTGACTCGCAATTAAAGACCAGCCATGGAGAGACTTCAGATCCCGACCAGAAAGTCTAACCCACTGTCTTTTCCTGTTGGAATGCTTTTCCTTCCAGAAACATAAGCCTACAAATTCCCCTAACATCCACTACAAATGTAGGTGGTTTTCCTCCTCTTTTTAAAGGGAAGCTTATTTTAAATATGTTGATATTCTGATAATCATCACTACCCTTAAAATGGGGTAATATGTCTGGCAATGGCAATCCATCTTCCTAGAATTCCTGTATAAGATTAAGCAGGTACTAAAATAATTTTTTATTTTTTTTTTTTTGGGGGGGGGGAGGAGGGGAGGGGGAATCAACCCTACTTACAGCGATGATATTTTCACTATTGTTAACAAATAAATTTGCACATCAAGGTTTTGCCACTTACCATTAGTGGTACATACTTTCTGGTCAGCATAAGCTCAGTTATGAAATCTATTTCCATAAGACAAAGACAAATTTATACTAGGAATAAATCAGCCATTTTATGTTATAAACCTATTGTAACTAGAAGTTTTTGTTCTGTTTTTAGGAACAAACACACCCAAAAGACAAAGCACCTTTAGATATTTACAGAGATCTTGAAATCTCAAGTGCCAAATTTTCACCAGAAATAAACAAAGCCAGTCAACTTCTTCATTTGAAGGAATAAAAAAAAAAAAAATAAAAAAAAATGAGAAGCAGATCATAAACAATACCCCTGCTTGCTTTGATTTCACTGCATGTCTTCCACACAGGGTTTCAACCACACCTCTAGGGCTCTCCACAAATTCTACATAAGCCTTGGAGTCCCTACGATGCATCCACCTGTCACAGCAAGAGACCAAATTGTGCATTTCCTCCCTGTGCTCTGCAGAGTCCCATGGTGACCTTCCATCTTTCCAGCAGCCTGAAGCCTTCTAGCCTTCTCTCAAAGGAAGAGAAGTGTCAACTCTTTTTAAGAGACTAATTCATGCATGCAAGAAAAAGTAAATCTATGTATACATTTGTATAAACAAGCTCTGACTCAAGGCAAGGGAAATGAAGAGTGGGATTTTTTTGGGATCTGAACAGAAACAGAATTAAGCCAGTGCTCTTTACAGCACAAAACTTAAAATTGTAAAACATAGCATCACTAAAGCCAAAAAAGCTGAATGAAGATTGAGGAATTTTTTTTTTTTAAAAAAAAAAAGCTATCCACGCTGTCAATTCTCCAAAGAATCTAACAAACTTGAAGGCAAACAAGCAGTCCAAATCCTGCCCCTCTGGAAAACTTAGAGCAGCAGATTCTGAGAATCTGTCACATGTTTTTTTGTAAAATGGCTCAGAGTTGACTTCTGTCTGCACGGAAAAGGCAGCAGGCCTTGCTCAGCAGAGTTTTTGCTCTTTAATCATCATTAAAATTCTCGTGGTCCAACTCAGCAGTCTGGAGCCAGGAGCATTCATTGTTCAGTTGAAGTCCTTTCTCTAAAAAGCCTATGCCTGGCCTATTTATCTCAATCCTATTCTTCTGCAGGGCAGGGCAATAATGCCCTTGTACAAAATGGAGAAAGACAGTAAGAGACAAGCATTTCAATTTTGAGATAACTCCGTTTGGAAATGCATTTGCATGTGTAGGATGAGCTTTAGCACACATATCCTCAGTAAGTAAAAATTCAAGTATGCTTTTACAAATTGAACACATGGAAAAGCACACTCTTGCACCAAGGGCAGCTCTGCTACTGCTGGCCCAGGGCAAGTGGCAGTCACTGAGACCCAGCTCTCCACCTTTACTGTCCCAGCAGTCTAAGTCTGAGCCCACATTGTGCCCTGTGCATTTATAGTAAACCTCTTTGGGACAAGAGCACTTACCACTACAGCAATACAGGCCCCCAACAGCATTAGTAATGCTATTTCGGCATCTCAAACGATGGAATAAATTTCAGCAGTGCCCAACACGGGAACTGCGAGTTCTTGTGAAAATCTGCACTCAAACTCTGAACTGTGGCCACATCAGTTGCTCCCCCAGATAGCCAGGCCCAGTCAGCCACTAGGAAAGGAAGTATTTGCACAAGAAAGCACACTACCTGCTGAATAGAAGAAGCAATAGAACAACAATTTACTGGCACAGGAAATGCAGTACTTAATTCAAGGGTACTTATTTATAGCCTAGTTGATTTCAAAAAAATGGACCACAGAAACTTCTGTTTCTTTCCTAACATGACTTTTGACTAATCTCCCACCTGCATTTTAAATTGCTAGAGCCCTTCTTTCAATATGACACCAAAATGAGGCTGTGGGAATTCAAGATTAGCTTACAGCAAGCGGGAATTCAAGATTCGCTTTCAGTCGAAAATTCTGTGGGACTGTGGTTCACAGTTCTACACTCAGCTTGCAAACATACTCTGGAAATATAAGACCCTAAATAACAGATGATATTGCAAAGCTAGTGGGTGCCACATGGCGAGATACAAAGCCGTCAAGGAAATAAGACATTTTGTAAAAAGTAAATAAAAATGTAGTACTAAAAAATTGACTATATTTATTTCATACCCCCATAGGATTTGGTTTCATTCCCAAATGTTGCTATACCAATAAATCCTTCTTCCCTAGGAAGTTACAGCAACACAAAGGATAGAGGAAATGACACATAAACAATCTGTGTGTTGACAAGAAGGCAATTTTGTAATATGTTGTTATTTATAGCCAACACTTAAGCAGATGGAAGATGCATCAAAATGAGAGTTTCATGCAGAAACATGCAGGCCAGGGAGAAGCCTCTGCAGGAGAGGCACACCATGGGAAAATACAAGGCACTTAACAGCTAGAACTGCATTACAATATTTGTTTTATGGTAATATGCTGGAGACAAGGGAAAGATGCAACACAGAAAGGGCCTCTCAAATAGGCAGTGAAAGGAGGAGTATGGAGTGAAGGGGTGCACCTACCCTGAGCAGCCCTCTTGCTTCCTGAAGGAAATGGCAGATCCCATGACACGTCCTGCTGGAAGTCTGCCATTTGGCTGTTCCTTCCCTCAGTACAGTTCACATCCCTCAGTACAGTTTACATCCCTCCTTTTTACAGGTGCAGGCTCTGAACCACAGCCATGATGGCTAAAGCAAGTGCAGAACTTGGCGCTCACTCTGTCCACTATGTGACCAGATTTGCATTCCTTAGTCCACCGAGTTCATTAGACATCCCAGGGGCTGCCTCCCTCCAGCACTGCTTAAAGCACATGGTGATACAGCAGGGGGAAGGCCCAACCGACCGATGAGCAATTTCCACCCATAACTCTGAGCAGCACAGCACACAGCACCCAACTAATGCACTCATTTTAGCTGCATTGCTTTCCATCGTGTTAGCTCATGCATGAAAGGGGAAAATAAATTAGCAAGGGAAAAATATTTATGCCTCCTCCTTTCCCTCCCCACTATTTCATTTGATTCTAAATCAATTTGGAAGCCCTGCTGGCATCAGGGCCCTGAAGCACTGACAGCCTTAGCAAGCTTTGAATATCCGAGAATCCAACTCTCTATTTTCCTCTCAATTGGCGAGGTCCCTTAGTCATACTATGGGACACAAGATGGACCATAGCAGTTTTAGAATAGCAGTCTTTTCCTAATAACTGATATAATTTCCCAATCGAAGCTGAATTTGAAGAGTTTTGTTGCTCGCCCACCAATGAGGCATCCACATGCAATGTTAGGATAATAAGCTTCTTGCCCCACTCCCACACCCACTGGCAGTCCAGCTCCTCTTATCACACGATTGCTTTCACCAAGGGTTAGGTTTGGCTAATGAGCTCAGAGTTAGCAGAGGGACACAGAAAGGCACATACAGAGCATACAACTGGTTTGGAAACCAATTTCAGCTGCATTTGGCAGGAAGGAAGAACTCTTGAAAACACTCATTTTTTTTTGCAGGAATCAGCAGCAGAGCAAGTAAAGAGGCTATTTAAGACCCTGGCTGAGGGAAAAACTGTACCATGAATGCTCCTCCTGATCAGGCCCCAGCAAACCTACATGAGAGATGAACCTCAAGACACAAACCCATAGGTTTATGAAGAAGCTCCTCTTCTCCCTTAACTATTCCACTTTTTCCAGGCTTCCTACAGCTTCATCCAAGCTCCATGGTGCTAACCACAAAGTCAGCCTGCAATATTTAGCGATAGTTGCTCTGCCTGGCAAAGTACTTGTATGCAGTGTGGGAAGCAATGGATAGGGAGCCAAGAGCATCATGCTGGCAACCAGTAACATCACAGAAGGACACCAAGTGCAAGTTGACTCCTCTCACCTGCTGGCCTCTGGTTTCTTCTATCTTGCAGAAAAGGTCAGACAGCAAGCACATGTAACGAATCAGTGCCACTAAAACAAAGGTGCCTGAGGCATCCTCCTTTCCCAGCAATTCACTCTTATCCCTGAAGCATGTTGATATAAGCACTTCATTTCCTGTAAGGGTGCACATAACGGGGAAGCGATCCGGCAAAAGAATCACAAGGAGTCACACAGAGAATACAAGGAGCAACAGATAGAGGTTGCACCAGGAGAAGTTCCATCCTGATATATGTTTTACAGTGAAACAATCAATCACTGGAACAACCTCCCCAGGGACGTAGTAGTGTGTTCATCACTGGAGGTTTCAAAAATGTAATCAAACAATGTGCTAGATAATATGCAAGAAGGGTCAGGAAGGATGATCTGGGAAATTACAGGCCTGTCAGTTTGACTTCAGTGCCAGGGAAGCTGATGGAGCAGATCACCTTGAGTATTGTGTCCACTTCTGGGCACCACAGTATAAGAAGGACATTGAGGTGCTGGAGCAAGTCCAGAGAAGGGCAACAAGGCTGGTGAGAGGGCTGGAAAACAGGCCTTATGGAGACTGGCTGAGGGAACTGGGGTTGTTTAGCCTGGAGGAGACTGAGAGGAGACCTCATTGCCCTCTACAGCTACCTAAAAGGAGGTTGTAGTGAGGCTGGTGTTGGTCTCTTCTCCCAAATTACTAATGATAGGACGAAAGAAAAAGACCTCAAGTTACATCAGGGGAAATTTAGGTTGGATATTAGGAAGAAGTTCTTTACTGAGAGGGTGGTTAGGCACTGGAACAGGCTGCCCAGGGAGGTGGTGGAGTCGCCACCCCTGGGGGTGTTCAAAAAAATGGTTGATGAAGCACTTGACCATGGTCTAGTGGTCTAATGGTTAGGAATATGATGGGATAAAGGTTGGACTTGATGACTCTGGAGGTCCCTTCCAATCATAATTATTCTATGATTCTACGATTCTACCCTGCTTTGCCATGCTGTACCTCTTTTGCTCACTCTTCTTCTCCTGGCACTTCCCAGAAGGCAGTATGAGTCTCAGAGCACTGAAGTGGTGAACTGGCAGTGCTAGGTTAATGGTTGGACATGATGATCTCAGAGGTCTCTTCCAGCCAAGGCTTTTCTGTGATTCTGTGATCATCCTGAGTACCCTCACACAGTTACATGCAGGACAACAAGATGATCAGGCCCAGTCAGCATGGGCTTATTTAAGACAGGTTTGTCAAGTATGACCTGTCTCCTTCTATGATAGGGTGACCCGCTTAGTGGATGAGGGAAAGGCTGTGGATGTCTTCTACCTTGACTTTAGTAAGGCGTTTGACACCATTTCTCACAGCATTCCCCTGGCAAAACTGGCTGCTCATGGCTTGGATGGGCATATGCTTTGCTGGGTAAAAAAACGGCTTGGACGGCTGCGCCCAGAGAATTGTGGTGAATGGAGGTAAATCCAGCTGGAGGCCGGTCACAAGTGGTGTTCCCCAGGACTCACTATTGGGGCCACTCCTGTTTAACATCTTCATTGATGATCTGGATGAGTGGATCGAGTGCACCCTCATTAAGTTTGCAGAAGACACCAAGTTGGGTGGAAGTGTTGATCTGCTCGAGGGTAGGGAGGCTCTGCAGAGGGACCTTGACAGGCTGGAGCAATGGGCCAAGGCCAACTGTATGAGTTTCAATGAGGCCAAGTGCCAGGCTCTGCACTATGGCCACAACAATCCCCAGCAGCAGCGCTACAGGCTTGGGAAGGAGTGGCTGGAAAGCTGCCAGGCATTGAGGGACCTCATGGGCTGATTGACAGCCAGCTGAACATGAGCCAGAAGTGTGCCCAAGTGGCCAAGAAGGCCAATGGAATCCTGGCTTGTATAAGAAATAGCATGGCCAAATTTCAGTTTTAGAGTGTATTTCCAGAGGTCATTCCTGAGCTCTCTTATGGTAATAATCGTTAGACAACAGTCTTCACGTGAATATAAATCCAACTAGCAAGAAAAACAAGTTTAAATATAGTTCTGGTTTGTCTGGAAGTACTTGCAAGTTCAAATTAAATTTAGCCAACAGGTATGGCAGGGTAAAGTAAAAACGAAAGTGGTCAAACAAATCACTTTAAAAAGTGCAGTATTTTGACATTTGTCTTCAAAATATTTTTCTCTCTTCTGAGACTTATTTGCTTTTTGGTTTTGGTAAAGTACATATTTCCCCTCTCCTTCTGCTGACTGGAACACTGTTTTACCTAATACTTTCTCAAGTTTTTGACAGACTTTGAAAGGCTGAAGTTTCTGCTTCACAAAAATGCAAGAAGAATTTGTCCATTCGAATGATTTTGGATTTTTTCAGGAGAAAAGAAACGTGATTCTGTGAGAGTTTCTGTTTCTTTCCCTAGAGCTCTCCAGAGAGAGTTCCACAATAACCTCCTAAGAGAAAACTGCCTGATGAGCAGGGCACATGACCAGGTATTGTTTATGAAGTCAGCAGCAAATCAATATGCAAAAGAAGTTAGCGTAGGACATATAAAGAAGCAAGATTAGAGGGTTTTTTTCAGGAGTCCTTTTTCTCTAGGGTAATGATTATTAAAAGCCTTGATTTGATAATTATAAAGGTTAACCTAATTTTAAAACCATCAAAATGAATATGGATTAGATACTGTAACTACCTTGTCTCATTATTCTACACATCTTGATACCGATGACTGCTTTGGCTTCTGCAAGGAAAAAACAAAACCAATCAAAAACATGCACACACCACCATCACCCCTCAAAAAGCAACCCACACAACTCACTTCTTCCATGATTTTCCTGCAGTAACACTGGAGGCACCTGCTAGCAGAGAGCAGGGCAAATCCTACCTGGTGCCTGCCCCTCCATCCAAGGAGGGTCCCCATAACACTCCAAGCCAAGTCCTCTGTGGAAAACAATGGCAACGGAAAACCAGTGGCTGGCACCAAAGATGTGGCAGGGTCATGCAGTACAGAGACACTCTGCCTTCCACCTGCCTTGGGGCTTGGCTGGCCACAGGGAACAGTGTTCTGTGGCCTGCTCACCCGGGCTGCTGAAAAGTGGGGGCAAAAGGGGACCAGCAGCTGCCACAGGGGCAGCAGAAGCTTCCAGAAGCAACATAGAATCATAGAATGGTTTCGGTTGGGAGGGATCTCAAATATCTAGTTCCAACCCCCAGGCCATAGGCACGGACACCTCCCACTAGACCAGGTTGCTCAAAGCCCCATCCAACCTGGCCTTGAAAACTTCCAGGGAGGGGGCAGCCACAGCTTCCCTGGGCAACCTGTGTCAGTGCCTCACCACCCTCACAATAAAGAATTTCTTCCTAATATCTAGTCTAAATCTACCCTCTTCCAGTTTAAGGCCATTACCCCTTGTCCTATCACAAGATGCTCTTGTAGTGAAGCAGCAAGTTTCAGTGAATCAATGAAGCAACAAGCTGCATTTAACCCCCCAAAAAAACCAGAATAAATAACATAATTAATAAATTAAGGAAATCCGCACCCACATCCCCCCTAAAAATATTCTTCTTGCACAACTTCTCACCTTGTCTGTAGTACTGATATACAGCCTAAAACTGTGAAACAGGATCTGGCTGGAGCAAGCCAAGTTACTTTGTATAAACAATGCATGCACCTGAAAGGTGCCAATATCTGGGTGATTGCCAAGAGAGGCATGAAGTGAGCATGACCAAAGGAGGAGGTGGTTTTTCGAGCTTATCCTGACAAGAAGAGGAGATGAATGGAAGATAATAACCACTATTGACTTTAGCCTTGAGTATTAATTGCGAGGAGTAGAACTAATTGTAGAAAGCACTGACTGGTAATGAGGTAAATTCACAGTAAGTTTAAGCATACTAAAATACCCTCCCCTAAGCTCAAGAAGACCCCTACTCACAGAAGATCCCCTACCCTCCGAGCACACACAAGAAAGAAGTGCTCTCACTTTAAATGAAATAGTTAGCTAATCACATAGATACAGGATATCAGAACACATAGAGAACAGGTAATTTTGCATACTTTGTCCTATAAAAGAAATCCTGTGTTTTCTTAAGGGGTGCTAGCTTTGTGGAGTTACCACCTCCCATCCCTTTCTGCACAGAACCGTAATAAAATACCTCTGCTCTGTGTGAATATTGGTGCCTTGCACATCAGGGAAACGACCCCATTTTTGGGATAACAGTACCATGTCCATGGTTTTTCAGAGTTATGCTTCCCTGCCCTGGGAAACACTCCTCATAAGCATTAAGATGTGAATGGGAAAACTGCCACCACCAAAGGGCTCTGAGGCTATCCCTCAGGAGGTTCATAAAGACAAAAGGGAAATACTAAATATTGACTACCTTATGCTCATTTCTAAATCATGGCTAAAACCCAAAACAACAGGTTAGTAGTCTTGTGCTGTGTTGCAACAGCTGCCATTGTGTAAAGCAGCAGGGTAGTATACTTGGGTCACATCTTGCAACAGGGGAGATGTAAAAATAAAATTTTAAAAAAAGTTTTAAAAAGACAAACTTCCACCCACTAAATAGCCTATCCTTCAAATAAGCGACATGTAATACCTAGCCATGAAGCTGGCAGAGAAGAGACACCACCTTATTCTGATGCAAACGAGAAATTTTAGGTTATTTTCACCTCAAAGCTTTCAAAACATGCTCTGCCTCCCAGGGCATTTCCTTCTTACAACGTAAGCATTAGTTAGAACACTATCAAAATGCTTACCAAAGCTTTTCAGATTAAAAAAGAACTCCAAAAAACGAGAGGAGATTATCTCTTTGCTCTGCTCATCCACCCAGCATCTCTTCTTGCATTGGGCAGCAAGCCTGGTTGCTTTCTTCACATCCCCTCTTTGTTGCTAAGCATGCCTGCTACCTCAATTTTTCACGTTCAAAATGCACATGGCAACCTTTTGAGGCTGAAATCGAGGGTCAGGATGTAACAAAAGTGAGCTGGTGTAAATCCAGTGGTGTCATGGAGCCACAGTGATTTACACGAGCTGTGCCAATGGCTTGCTTTGCCTTCACCGAAGTGCAGCACAACTTGCATGACCATAAAACAATAAATAACAATAATAGAAGTGCTCTGCACACATTCTAACTTGAATAATTGCTTTCTGTCTCTCTTCATTCCCCTCAAAAGTCTCAGCAGGAAACAGCTACTCCCATTACTTGCTTTACTAACCCAAAGAAAATCAAGCTCAAAGCAATACACCCCCAGAGACATTAGGAACGTATTTACACAGCAAAGCAGAAGCACCCTGGCAGCAAATGCCAACAACCCTGTGCTGCCTTGTGAGATACAACAGGGAGACAATAGCAGCAAGGTAGGCTTTGACACATTAGCCAGATAGGAATTTATGAGGGAAAACAGGGTGGCTTTCAGCACTTTTTACATCTCCACCTCTTGTTCCTTCATGGCGGCATCACAAGCTCACACACTCCAGAGCAGAACCAGTTTGTTGTCTCAGACACCAGTAAGTAGCTTTCTGGCTAGTCACACTGGGGCAGCCACCTTAGTCACCAAAATACCTGTCCAACTCACTGAAAACATTTGTACCCTGGTTGACAGTGTCCTTGCTGGTGCATCTTCACTGGCTGCCTTACCCATGTCACACTACACATTTGCTAGGTCCTGCTATAGTCACACTTATTTGTTAGAAAGAGCCCAAACAAAATTGCCGAAAGGTTCCAGACAAAGAAATCATTGACAGGTCTGTTACTCACTATGTGCCTTACTACACAGTGATTTATAGATGGTGACAGAGGAGTCTGCAGGTTCACTCACCCTCAGCTATTTGGCTCAAGACCATCCAGGATCATGAGGACAGAAGTAGTACCTGCAGCTGTAGAGGTCTAGGTTCAGCCTAGGACCTTCACAGTTCCTCAGCTGACCTCTAATCCTTCCCCTTCTACTTCTAACCCAACCTGTGCTTCCTGACCCTGCAATGAAAGAAAGAAATCAATAAAGAGCCTTGGGAAGCAGGAGAGAGAAGAAAGTCAAAGGGCCAGAGAGTCACATAGATAGATATTGCAGAGGAAAATGAGACTGATAAGAACTGGTACAAGGAAGGAAAAAACTGGGAAAGCCATGTACGGATTTATACTGGAATGGAGCAGGCAGATGCAAGGTAGATTGTCAAAAGCTCTGTGCACTGCTCTGGCTCTTCTTTTTATTTCAGTGAACTCCTAAGTCAGTGGTAAATGGTTTAGGAGCTCCCCACAGGGAATGTGTAACACAGATTAAAATGAGAGTGCAGAACTGAAAGAAAAGGGTCTGGGGAAGAGAAAAGAGAAGAGGAAGAACAGGATCCTGCTGCATTAGCAGGCACATGTCCCTGTGTGGTTATACCTGCTCAGTGATGTGCTGTTAACTTTCCCCTCTGTCTTCCAGAATAAGAAAGTCCATGCCTATGCAGCCATGATCAGCACACAAATACAGATTATCTGCATAGTAAAGAAACCAGTGAAGGCAAAAAAATCCCCTACAATTTACAGCATGAATCTCTTCAGTCACTGGATCACCAGTATGAAGTTGGCCACAACTATAGGTTTGGAAAAACTTCAGAGGTTGATTCACATTTGTTGGGAACATCTAACCATTTTTGGTATGTCTAAAACAAACGAGTAAACAGAAAAAAAAAAGCATGCGGTAATACTAAACTGTCATTTATCTCTAAACTTGGAAAACTATTCATGTTTTTAGTATTGTCATTGTAGCTTCAGACTGGTATAAGCATTAATATCTGAAATTACTGCATTTATCTATTCACCAGAAAAAGTGACAAAAAACCACTAATGCCACTCAGCTTTGTTTGAATACTGTTGGAAATACAAAAGCCCCCTTTCCCAAGGCAGGAAACAACAACGGAGACAATGCAGCTTTTCCTCAGGCTACAGAAGGACACCTGTGAGGTCAGCACAGCCTGACAGTCATGGCTTTAAAGGGCTCAAAATTATTTACCGATTGCTCAAGTCCTCCAGAAACTGGTGTGAAAGCATAGCTCTGCATTAGGGAGAAGTATGTAGAGCGGGTCAAATACACCTCAAAGGGATTTCTTCTAGTACCTTTCATGGGAACAGCTTCGCTACTCTGTAATGAGTTATTATTACTAACCTTCATATTGCTTTAGCATTTAGAAGCTCTGAGGAAGATCAGGACCCCAGTAATATTTTGCATAGCGCTCTGCAACAGAATCCCTGCTGCCAACCTCTCTGGCTGAAAGCCTGGCCCATTTCAGCGGGTCCAGGATACAATTCTGACCCAACAGAGAACAGAAAGCCACACTACACTGTAAGCCTCAAGGGGAGCTCAGCTTAGAGTGCAGGGCTCAGCGATTGCACCCTAATGCATCACCTAGGCAGACCACCTTGCTCACAAGATGTATCTGGTATGTCAATAGACTGACCCCTGTGACAGCAGCTTTGCACTAGGGCAGCACTGGGCAATACAGGCAATTCTCATGCGTACAGAAATGAGCAATCGGGTAGCTAATACCACATGCCCCTGACAGCCTTTCACATCACAAGTGCTTCCCAGCAGGGCAGATCCAATATCACCACAAAACTTCTCTATTGTCTCAGTTTCTCTGAAAGCCGACAGAGCTAACATCCCATTCAAAAGCCTTGCCTAAGGGCTCCGGGGGCTTTTCGGTGAGGAAAAGAAACTGGTGCAATTCACGGGCTGTCAGCCACAGAGCAGCAGCAAGAGACTGACCAAAGCCTACTGCTTCTCAGGTTCTATGGCCACTTGTCTAGTTTAGCCTGTGTCGCGGAGGCACCCACACAATCTGCAGAGCAGCCTCTCAAACACTCTAACAACCCAAGCCAACCCCAAGCCCAGGTGCCAGGTGGGGGCGCTCACACACAGCAGGGCGGTTACTCAGAAATAAAGATTTATTCTGAGCAAAACTACTTAACACTCTGACAGACCTAAAGTAAAACACAAGTTCGGATGTCAGTCGGGAATATATCGCTACACAGCTGGATTAACTCATGTCAAAAAGGTGACTCAAAAAGGTGCACACTCACTCTAAAAGGGGGGGAAATCTCCCACCCGAGGGTACCCAACACATACAATCACTCACCCACAGGGGCGAGGGGGCTCACTCAAGGATATCCAGGAAAAATATTCACTTACCAAGGTGGGGCAGAGGGTGAGGGCTCTCAACCCCGAGGAGTTTCCTTGGACGGCATCCCGATCCCAGGGGAGCGTCCCTGACTGCAGACCTGCTGCTCCAAGGAGAACCAACTCAAACTGGTTCTTTGGCTGGGGTCCATTTATACCCATGTCGAGTCTGATCTGTGGGCAGTTCTAATTAGCCAGGTGCCCTCTCTGCAGGGGACTGTTAACCTGGCACCAGGCGAGGCTGTCCAGACAAAGCACCCTTAGAAGGTGGCTCAGGGGACCGTTTATCCAGACAAAGCACCATTAGAAGGTGGCTCTAGGATCAGGGCAGGTGCATCTGCCACAGCCTGTACCTAGGGCTAAATCATAGCAGTTATTCTACCACCTGATGACCCCTCCTCAGTTGAGAAGGAGAATCAGGGGAAAAAAAAAGGAAAAGCCCTGTGAGTTGAAGCAGATTTAATGAAATAACAAAACCGATACAGTCATTGACATCAAGTATGGAAGATTCTACTCAGCCTGGTTCTTAATGTTGACAGCAGAAGCAGAAAACCAGAAGGGAAAAACCACAAGAAGAGGAGGAACTCCACCCTCACTGAGCTCCCTCCTTTATAATGAGCATGATGAAGTGGTATGGGATACACCTGTGAGTCAGCTGCCTTCATTGGATCTCCCAGCTGACCCAGGGCTGCTCATGGACTGCCTGCATGGCTGGCCCATGGGTCTGTGCCTGGGGAACCAGAATACCACTTCAGAAGCATGACATATAATCCCTGTTCAAAGTGGAGCCTGCCTGTACAAGACAACATGTAGAGGCTGATGCATCTGCTTACATAACAGAACAATTATTTTAGCCACTAAGCCTTTATAGCCAAAGACTGTAGATTTGAGACCTGTTGTAACCAAGTCACCACAGGGTGCTTTACATTACGTTATCTCTGTACGGTAAGAGTTACCATGGCTTCCAGGATCCTGTATTGCTGCTTTTAAACATCACCTTGTCAACTAAAACTCTACAAGGAGTTACTGTGTTTCTCAAGGGATTGGAAGTCCATGCTTTATGGCACTAATTATGTCTTCTGCCACTGGTACACAGTGAAATGCAAACCAGAAATGACACTGTGTACAAAATTGTGCTTCTGGTTTTTCAAGTCACTGTGATTATTTCTCATGCCTTATCATCCTTCCAGATAAACAATGTGACATCCTTCTCTGTAAAGTATAGCTGGCACACTGAGATCATTTTTGACTACATGAAGGGCAGATTGTTGTTACTATGACAATACAGTGAAGAAACGAAAGGGTGACTTCCAAGTCTGTGTGAGCCCTCCTTGTTCATCCCCACATCACTTCACACTTGAGGCGCAAGCTTACTCAAAAGGATCACTTCTTTTATGGCAAGGGACAGACCGAAGGGATGTATGTGGCATTACTTGCAAGACCAGGGGATTAAAGCTTAGGAGCTCAAGGAGGGATTTTCAAAACAGTTCAGCTTTGGCATAACTCTACTTTTAACGCAGCAGTAGTAAGAGTCCCATTGTCTACAAAGTGGGAAGTGCTGCTATTTCACTTGGTGAAAGGAGATCAGCAGCATATGATTTAAAAATGCCCAGGAGTTTTGAAGTCATTGGTACCAGGAAAACATGTTTTATCACTTCTTACTCAGCCAGCAGGTCAGGAATTGTGGATTTGGGAGGGCTACCTTGTTTAATCATGAAAGCTCAGAGCCTCACTGAAAAACCTGTCTTAAGAAGACAGTACACCTTCAACTACTGAGACATCATAAAATCCTGAGAGCCAGAGACCCTAATGTGGGACTGTAGCAGTTCATAGCAGCATGTCCTCTTTTTTTCTCAGCCTTCCCTAGGCTAACACCTGTTGCTGTGCTCCAGGAAAACAAACAAACAAACAAACCACAAACTTTGTATAGGAACAGGATGTGATATGATGTTTTGTCCTTTACCATTGACTTGGGGAGAGACAGACTAAATGAAAAGGTTGGAAACAAATATCCCTATCCTCTGTGTCCTTATGGAAAGTCTTTCCTCTATTCTAGTTTTCCACCCCAGCAACTTCCTGGGCTGAACCACCTCTGCCCGAGAAAAACTCAGAAACAGCAGAAGAGCACTGTGAGCAGCAAGTGATTTTATACTGTAGCCAACTGCAGGGGTGGTAAAAGCCTTTTAATGGCAGTGTGGTGGAGAAGATCAAAGAGAAATTAGTAGGAACAGTCTATTCTCACCTCTGCATCCTACTACACAAAGTTGGGAAACCTTGATCATCATAAAAAGATGTAATAACGGGGGGAGGGGTGGGGGGGTGGGGACAGAAAGGCCTATTTTTTTTAAATGTTAATTGATCTATCCAGTTAAAGGTCAAAGACAAAATTCTGGTCCAGAAAGGCTGGTAGACAAGAAAGCTCACCAGAGCAAAGGAACTAAAAGACAGAGTCAATTCTTTTAAGCCAAAAACTGGAGGAGTTGTGGGGGAGGGGGCACAGCCCAAACTATAAGACGAGTTTGCACCTGGTGATGGTACAAATTTTGCTCACTGCCATGGTTCAACTGTACCTTCTGCATTTGCTTTCTGGATGGCAAGCACACACAAAGGAAGATGGCAAGGGATCACAAAGGCCCTCCAAGGGGTTTACCAGAAGCACATGCTTCCCTTTTGAGCTCAAAAATGCTAGAGACTGCATCTGCTGGTACAGCACCAATCATAGAATCATAGAATGGTTTTGGTTGGAAGGGACCTTAAAGATCACCCAGTTCCTATGGTACTCTACCAAGCAGGTCCCTGAAGAGGCCAAAACCTGCTCTTCCTGATGTCCAGGGTAGTGAGCTTGCTGTGCACCCTTCTCACTGCCCTAAGGATCTTGAACTCGACCATTTCATGGTCACTGCAGATAAGGGTGCTCTTGAGCAACGCATTCCCCACCAGCCCCTCCCTGTTGGTGCGAACCAGGTCCAGCATGACACCTCTTCTCACTGTCTTCTCTGTCACTTGGAGAAGGAAGTTATCAACAACGCATTCCAGGAACCTTCTGGATTGCTTATGCCCTGCTGTGTTGTCCCTCCAACAGACATTGGGGTGGTTGAAGTCCCACATACGGGCCAGGGCTTGTGAATGTGAGGCTACTCCTATCTGTCTATAAAGGGCCTCATCTACTTGGTCTTCCTGGTCAGGTAGCCTGTAGCAGACCACTATTATAATGTCTCCTGTTCCTCCCCTTCCTTTAATCCTGACTCATAAGCTCTCAATTGGCTCCTCATCTTTCCCCAGGCAGAGCTCCATGCACTCCAGCTGGTCACTGACATAGAGTGTGACACTCCATCCTCATCTTCCCTACCTATAACATCACAGAATCACAGCATCATGTAGGTTGGAAGAGACCTTTGAGATCATTGAGTCCAACCACTAACCTAACACTGACAGTCCCCAGCTACAGCTTATCCCTGAACTCTATGTCAACATGACTCAAATACCGACAGGGACTCCACCACAGCCCTGGGTAGCCCATTCCAATGTCTGAGAGCCCCTCTGGTGAAGAAATTCTTCCTAATGCCCAATCTAAGCCTCCCCTGGAGCAACTTGAGGCCATTAACTCTTCTCTCCTTCACTTGTTACTTGGTTAAAAAGACTGATCCCCACCTCCTCTCTACAACCTCCTTTCAAGGTAGTTGTAGAGAGCGATGATGTCTCCCCTCAGCCTCCTTTTCTCCACGCTAAACAGCCCCAGTTTTCTCAGTAGCTCCCCATTCAGTTTTATGCTCCAGACTCTTCGCTAGCTTTGTTGCCCTTCTTTGGACATGCTCCAGTATCTCAATGTCCTTTTTCTAGTGAGGGGCTCAATACTGAACACAGTATTTGAGGTCCTTCCGAAAAAGCCTGTATCCTTCCATTCCAGCACTGCAGTCATAGGAGCCATCCCACCATGTCTCCATGATGTCAATCAGATCACAGCCCTACAGACATGTGCGTGTCTCTAACTCCGCTTGTTTATTCCCCACGCTATGTGCATTTGCATAGAGGCATTTAAATTGTGCCCCCAGTGAAGCTGATTTACGGATTGGAATTCCTTTGAGGTATTTCACCCATGTTTCCCTGTTGGCTCCTATTACCTCAGGAGCCCTTGGCTCATCTCTGCAAGACTTCAAGTGTGCTGCAGTGTATTCAGCATGTCTCTGAGCAACAAGCTGTGGGACCTTGCTAGCACTGTGTCCCTCTAACCTTGGAATGTCACCCTGCAGCTTGTCACAGTCACATGTTCTGGATGAAGTTAATCTCAGGCTATAGGTACATTTATCCTCCTTTTGAACCCAGCATCCCTTACCTCTCTCTCTGTAGAGACAGAGCTAAAGCCTGTGGCAGCTACCTTTGCTTAATCACTAGATCACACAGCTTGTGAAGAGGAATGAGTCAACAAATCACAGACATGGCCAGGACCAAGAATCAGAAATAATTTTAAATGTCAAAGCAGACTTCCAATAAGCTCCGGGTAGCTAGAGTGAAGAAAGCTGAAATTCGGGGAGGAGGGACACATAATATCTGCAGCTTTCAAGCAAAGAGGTGGGGAGGTCAAAATACAATGGAAAATGAGTGAAGACATCAAGAGCAACTTTGTGGGAGACAAAGGTCTAGTAACAAAGAAAAACAAACAGACAAAGAAAACCTATCTCATTCATCTTTTGCAATTTCCAGCCCCAGTGAGAAACTGTGCTTTAGTCTTGGAGACAGCAACAGTCACTTTAACAGCAAACAGCAGAGGGGCTAATATTAAAGGACTCCAAGTTAAGCCAAACTTTCAGGAGTACTCTTTGCAAGAGTGTGCAGATGCAATATCACTGTTGCTCACAGCCATTAAAGTAATCAGAGATCTTCAAATCATTTCTGAAGGCCAAAGAACTGAACTTAGGAGAGACCAAACAGCAGGAAACTATGGAACAGACCTAAAGTCTCGCTGCAGGATGCAGAAATGTCACTAAAATTCAATGTATTACTATCATCAATTAAAATTAACAGCTAAGAGCACCAATACCTATTTTGCTGTTAGAATAAACCTGATTCATATGCTAGATTTAGATTTATTTAGTTAATTCAGACATATCCTCCTTTGCACCAAATACGAATCTATACCTGTATTTCACTTTACCTGGTGATGTCAGACATAGAGCAAACAGATTAGTCCAGTCGTCTGAAAGTCCATACGAAACACAGAGCTGGTTAGGAAGCAGAGTCACATATTTGAGAGACTTAGAAGCTTTTTGTTTATGAAAACTTTGGTCTCAGCAGTAGTACAAATCTTATACTGTTATGCAGAAGGGTGAGAGTTATTCACTATTTTCTCTTGCCACTGGGATAACTACAAATTTCATGTAGTACTTATAATCTAGGTATGCTTCTGAAATCACCCCCTCCATTTCATCCAATGCTGGTGTTGAATTTCCAACACCAAAAAGGAAGATTTGAGAACAGTTCAACACTCCCACATTTCACTAAAACGAGCACCTGCATGGTGCTCTCTTAAGTAAAGGAAAGGAACACTCAGCTGTTTCACATCAGACTTGACACTAGTTGATCACCAGTAAGATCAGGTGAAGCAATCAGCAAGGATAATGCTCTAGCTGAATCACAGCCTTTGCCAGGTATTGCATTACCTGGCATTAAGGAGAGGTCTGAAAGGGAACTTAATTTACTTATAATGCAGGGCAGCCTGAGAGGAGGTAAAAAAAACATAGGAAATAGGGTTTCATGAGTACTGCTACTCACATAACTGTTTATTCCAAGGTACACATCCACAAATAAGGATGTCAATGGAAGGTCTGATGAGCCTGGATAACTCTAGGCAAAAAGAGCTCTACTAGAGGTATCCGGTTCCTTAAGGACTCAGTTTGTATGGTTTTGAGTTGAAATGACCTGAAATTAATTTCCTTTTTACATTATTGAAAAACTTCATTCTGTATTCCAGGAGGAAATACTGCTGATTTGGGAATGAAACTCTGTATCTTCCAGGCTTAACAAAAGGATGAGCTGTACCTCTTGGGAACCAAACACATCTGCAAAAGCAGCGCTCCCAGCCTTCATGTCCACCCCCCCATTTCCCTTTTGCTCACAGTTGTGCAAGGAAGCTTCAGACATGCTCACAATCACATGAAATAAAGACTTTTCCTCCCACCTTCTACTTTTAATTCATTAACTTCATTTGATTCATTTTGTTTCATGTGGTTTATTCGTTTCACTTCTGCCATTCCTCATTGGGTGAATTTCTTCCAAAAGTAAAGCATTAGCAGTGTTTCTTCAGGAAGGGGAAATTTTATCTGCTATTGCAGCAATTCCCAGATCATACTGCTCAAAACCCAGCAGCAGTAATTTTATTAACAAAAACAAAACTCAATTGGAAAGTTAGCCATTCCATTAACAGAAATTAGAACAACATGATTTTGGCATAACTGGAACAGAACTGTAGCTAAAAAGCTTATCTGTATAAAGAGCAGGAATGTTATGGAATTGTGTTGTTGCCATTGCAGAGTTGAATTTCACACTATGTTGGCTGCTGCTTCCAGAGATTAACTATTTTCTCATTTCATGTATTTTGCAGAGTCTCAAACTCTTAAGGGTTTTTCAAACCTATAAGAAATCTTTATTTCCAGTTTATTAGAGAACACGAATAAATCTAGTTACAACAATAAATACAACTAGTAATAATAATAGTTTCTGAGAGCTGGACATGACTAAAATTCTTAACCAAGACATAGATCTTAAATTCTTCTTGATACCTGAGCTAGACCTAAATTGCAGGATGTGAAAACAGCATGTAAAACCATGTGGAAGAAAATAAAGAATGACCAGAAGATGAGAGAGACAATAAAAACAGCATCCCAGTAGCAGGGGACATTCATATACAGTACATCACCCACTATTTTCCTTCAAGCTCTCCCAGTAATACACACAAAAATGGCTACAGCAGAATTAGAAACATACCCACTGCCCTCCTCACTTCGAACACCGCAATGTGCAGAGATCAAGGCATGAATGCTTTTCTCTGACCTCTTGTTATAGATTCTGCAATGAAGTGTCACCTTCTGTGGACTGGGTAATGGACATAGCATTGATGCATCGATCAGCATGATGCCCTGTAGGTCAATCTGCAGGAACTCCCAGGTTTAGCCCTCCTTGGTTCAGTTTCTGATGTTGATATACAAAAGAGCCATATCTTTGCATCTAAATTTGCATTGCTCCACACGTGGATGAACAACAGAAAACCCTGAGCTGGGTCTGAACTCACAGAATAGCCTTGGTTGGAAGAGACCTCTAACCATGAATCTAACACTGCAGACTCACACTTGAAATTCTTTTGGGCTTCCAAAACTGTCTGATGGATTTAGATCTTTCCTAGATGGCTTCATTAATAGCTATCCAGAGATACTGAAGTCCAAATCTAATGCAGTCTACTTTATGTGAGTGCAAATAATTAAAGCAATTTTTTTCATTTGGTAGATTGTAGCTTTTAACATTATAGAGGTATGTCATGCTTAAATGCATTTGCAAGATCTACTTCAGTCTACATAGCTCAGAGATGATGTGTTAAAACATCAACAGTGGGGAAATAATTATTACTTATGAATTAAGTTTGAATGATTTTGACTTCAGGGAGAAAAATATGACCATAATAGAAAATCTAGTTCCAAATGCTGCAATATGACTATGACCTCTGAGGTCAAAACGTCCCTTCCCTTCCACTCGTTTGGAGAGGAAAATAATTGAATTATGGTACATGATCAATAGGGTTCTACCATATATGCTATTTTATACTGTGAATACTTAGCAAACATATATGGCAACTTTGTGCTCAGCACTGAAATTAATCTCTGCACATCATGCAAAATATCACAATTATTTTAGGAGGCAAAGGCAAACTGTCAGGTAAAGCAAGGGAACAGCTATTAGTTTTTATGATAGAAAAACACTTCTCTCCATGAGTACATTTCATTTTTCAATTAAGACTGGAAATTCCTCCTTGGAAACCACTGCTGCCAGTAATCGTTTTAATTAAGCAATATCCAGAATCCCATAAATTCTGTGTTCTGCACCTTAAAATCAACTGAGCACTTATGTATTGCATTTCTTTCACAACCTTTTCACTTTCTGGGCTGATGCTTCAAAAGAATTAATACATGAGAAGCACTACCCGAAGAAAAGGGACAGATAATGCTTTAAAGTCAGTCTTCAAAGTGCAGCATGGAATGAATTTGGCATCCACTGTGTCAATGGAAGTATGCATTTTATCTGTATGAGGGAGATGGATGTGTGTTATTTTAATACTAGATCTCATTACTGGTTTTATTAGGACCTTTTTTTCAGGTTTTCAGAGGGGATGGCTCTTTTTCCTGTATTATTATTATTCAGTGCCTTCTGGTAGCTGATAGAGGGAGCTGTTATCACAGTATGTCAAATGCCAATAATGCAGGGACAAAGCTATAAAAAAACGTCAAATGCCAATAATGCAGATACAATGTCCATCCTATCTCTCACTCACTTCCACTACAGGATAGAGTCACATTCAAGTTCGGTGCCCAGTTGGGACTGGGAAGTGCAGGAAGTACTGAAGGGAATTGCACGGAAGGCAGCAGTGAGATTGGCCTGATGAGAGAAAGGTTTTTCAATGAAGTGGAGCAGGCCAAAGCAATGGTTGAAAACCATGAGAAGTATCATGTCTAATTAGTGTGGTTGTGCAAATGATTTAATGAGGCATTTGAGAATGAAATTCCATAGCAGTTGGACAAAATTTAATAATCAGCATGTCTGTCATCTATCAGAGGCCCAAGAGAAGGCTGCATGAGACACTTATGTTGTCATATGCATCAGAAATGTCCAGGTATGGAAATACACAATGACACAAGATGGTGCAAAGAGATGCTAGAGTAGCCAGTGCAGCAAGTAGCTGAGCATCTGCAAAGTGGAAAGTTGAGAATGAGGCAGGGCCCCATAGTACCTAGAAATCCAGTAGTCCCTGAAGCACCAGTAGTTGCCAGTGTGACAGAGACCAACCACTGACAGCAGCCTATGATGGTAAACTAAACCCTGAGGTGACTTAGCAATTTAGGGGTTCAGCTGAGTCAGCAAGGAATACTTAAAGTCCCTGTATCTGTATTTCACATTGGTCCACACTGCTGGTGGCTTGGAAATCCAGCTGCCACTTTGGTCAGTTTACAATATGCCTGGTATCCAGCTTTACTTCCACTGGCTTAGGTATGATCTCTTACTTGCTCAGATTACTATTTCCATCTCAGGTGCTAAAGAAAAGGAGCTGCATAATCTCCTCCCTCTCCAATATATCCCCATTATTGTTTTGAGATGTTCTTAAATATACACTTTCAGAATTATGGTTTCAGGCTGTCTGCAAGAAGGCTGCAGAAGAAATAGTTGACTGACTTACTAGCTGATTTTTTTAAGGCTTCCAGCACAGACACAAGAGCTGGAAACTTACTGTATCTCCTCAAGGTTGAACAGAAAAGAGCAGTGTAAACCCATGACTCCACAAACTGGAACTATAAACACCAAATTCAGGCCTGACCCTTGGCATATAGGCATGGCTCGGGATTCAAGTTTTGACAAGCTGTCTTATAGCAAATGCACAATTAAAGAAAGCAAGGGATAAAGCATGAGCTTTGCACAGAAGTAGCTCAATGAGAAAACTGTAAAGTGTCATCATTTATTCTCTAGCCAAAGAAAATGGCCAAAAGCTGACAACATCATCCTATTGCTCTGCCAAGACTGCAAGTCAAAACAAGTAGTGAGTTAATTGGGGAGGGATGGAACCTATATATTAATATTAAAGAAATTACATTAACACCTCTGTTTGAATTCACTTGATGGGCAATGACCAGACTTAGCTACAGTGATTAAAAGACCTCATTCATATCTAATGATTACACAGCGTAATAATCTCATTGTAAAAGGCAATCAGACACTTGTTCACTCTCCTTATCTTTTCTCCACATTTGTAGTTATTAAGAAAGAATCTCCCTTGGATCATCTTTTTTCATGCTGCCCTTTAAGTCATTTCATTAAAAGGCCAGAGTTTGCTGGATTAACAGCCATTTGTCACTTCCCCAAATCAATTTTGCCTCCAGTCTATTGAAACCTTACAAACATTTCCTCAAATGTTTTTTTTCAGAATTACAGTAGTTACAATGCTGCGCTCAGACAAAGAGATTATATTTAAAAAAAGAAAAGAAAAAGAAAAAGAAACTGACAGAACAGTTTGGGGTTTTTTAAGGTATGGAAATCTTAGTTGAATTTTTCATTTTAAAAAAGAAAGGAAAATATTGATTGATTCTAGTTTTGTCTACGTCTCCAAGAAGTCTTCATTAGTTCAAATTTTCAACCTGATCTTTTCTGTTGAATTGCCTGCAGAGCCTGGGCTCAGCTGATCTGTTACTGTTGAGCTTGTCAAAGTGTACTCCATCCATGCTCCTCCCTTCACCTGCACCAGTGGCGGTGGAAATGGATGCCTCTGGTCGTGATAGCTGCATCCTGCTCAAAGTGGATTTGGGAGAGACAGATAACAACATAATAGCCTTGATCTAGAGTGAGCAGTTTGCCCACCTAGCCACAGTGCTGGTAGATGTCCACCTCAAGCCAGGTTTGGAGGGGGCTGGCACCTGGGGCCAGTACGCAAATATGACTATGTGTCAATCATTTTACCCCCACAGATAACAGGCAGTCCAAGAGTCCATTGGGAGCTCTCTTGCATGGCATCAGGCTGCATGCCAGGATTCCTCACCTTGAGTAGAGACAGCTCTCAAGGTTACTCCTCAAGGTTGAGAGGTTCCTTGCCGCAACAGATTCTTACTCAGTGATTAGTAGCATGCTAAACTTTGAAACCTTATCTAAGTGATGTAAAGGATTGATTACACATATATAATCCTTTAGACATAAACCATTGACCAAGTCTTGGACTAGGTTTGGATCCAGCTGCACCTAGAGTCCTCTCTGAGAAGGAGTTTAGAAAGCAAGGGGGTCCTTATCGAAACTTGTGACTCGACAGGAGGGTGTCCTTGACAGTTTTACCTGACCCTGTCCTCTATGCAGTAAATAATCAAGTGTACTTTGCCATCAAATCTTGTGAAACCATTCTCATTTACTGTCAAACTTTGTTAAATCACTGTTTTGTATCAATAAATATGGTTACTTCTCTCTTACAAGTGAAATGCATCACTCCATCTCTATTTCATTCAGGTTTAAGCCTGACTGTAGACTTTTTGAAAGAGCAGTGTTCCACTCAACCAAGTGCCATGCTAAAATCACTTTCTTCACGTGGAAGACTGCCACCTCTGTTGTCTTAAGGAAACACAGTTGTTCTGGTTATAAGGGAAATTCACTCCTTCATATCAATGGAGGGCTGAAGTTCAGCAGCTGAGCTTTTCTTCAGCATTCAGGTTTACCTGGGAGCTGGTATTACTGCCATCCTAACGATGAGGGTAGAGTTCAGTATTTACCAGGGATATGTTTGTTTAGTTTTGTTTTGTTTTTTCTCCAGACAGAATCAACTTTCCAGTTCTTCAGTGGCACAAGATGGGGGGAATGCCATTGGTCCATCCCCATCCTATGCCAAGACTGCTTCCCTTTCAACTACAGCACATTTGCTAAGAGGTACAACAAACTCAACACACACTTTCACATAGAGATCTTATACCCTCTTCAACCAACTGTGCATCCTTATACGACAGAAGCAATTTACTGCATTCTTAAAGTGATGGTATGGAGTTGAAGAGACTAATTGCATTCACTAATTGTGTCTTAGCTCTTGGGTATGTAACGCAAGACATGCGTGACCAGATTTTCACAGTGCGTTTTAGACAGGTAATTCCCTTGCATGTGGATTTGCAGACCTGTTAATGTGTTAGTCATTAGGGTAACACGAGAGACCTAACTGAGGCTGTCTAAATGTTAATGCCAGAGCTGCTGGACTGTGACTGGTATCATCTAAGAGCCTTAGCAAGCCTTTTTCCTAAGCAACTGAGGTCTAGGCAGAAACATATGCTGGGCCATCCACCATTCAGCTGAAACCCCTGCAAGTGAGAAGAATTTCTCATCTCCCCAGATCAAAAGCTTGCTGTGTAGTTTGGACAAGGTGGGTGAAGATGTAGCCTTGGTTTGAGGTTGGAGATCTTGACAGATGATTCCTGTCCCCAGTGGGTTAAAGACACACATGCTAGTGCTATGAAGCAGTACTGGGACATTACAATTTGCCCTGCCACTGGCAGCTGTCTTTGGTGAGCCTGTGCCAGAGAGGAACCCAGTCGGTTCCTTACCCCTTTATTAGACATAAACCACTGACCAAGTCTGGGACTTGTGAACTGACCCTGTTGAAAATTACAGCTGTCAGGGTCTTTCCAGGGTCAATCTGAACATCATGCAAGCCACAACACTACATTCTGGTCACCTAATTAGATATCTCCATCAAATACAACCACAATTTGTAAATGTGATTGTGTTGCTTTGATTTTTACTTTTTTTTTAATAGCAATTCACCTAAGTGACTCCCATCCACTTGGCAGATGTATACAGGTCATGCTTCATTCAATTATGGTTGTTCAGTTCAATCAGTATTTAATTTTCTTCAATGAAACCTTCCAGAAGTAGGCTGGCCAGGACCTGCGAGATGAAATTGTGATTTTAAATGCTAGTCTTTTTGAAAGAGGTCTGAAATGCCTGACTGGCAAGACAGAAGGCAGCAGAGAGCTGAGGAATCAAACCTCATAACAGCCCTTCTAAAACCCACAGTAAAGTAGCTACCAAGCATCTTAGTGAAACAATAAATAATATTTTACACAGATCTAAAAAACAAAGGGATCCAAGGAAATGTTTCTCCCAGCTGAGTGGGCATTTCTCAGGACTTGTTGGCTTTATTACCTCATCTGTGCCCTTAGCTGTCAGCAAAGTATTGCTGAAAGCTCCTCATTTAAAGCAGGCCATAGCAAACAGAGATTTACCGTCTATCCAAAACTTGTATAAATTTACTGTGGGCAAAAGCTTATAAAAGAGGTACCTGTGGCTTCCAAATTAAGCCCGTTTTCTCTAATTAGCCTCCTTTTCCACAATTTTCCTTTTGCTTCCACTCTTAAAAAAAGAAAAAGAACCAAACATGACAGCAATACTGTGACAGCCATAAAAAACTATGTGCTTATACTGAGCAGAGACTTGACACATTAAAATTTTGCTGGAACAGAAGTACAAGCATCTAGATCAAATGCAAAGCAGACAAGGGAAACCAAGCATTCTGGTTGACTTGGATGCGGTTGTAAGAAACCTTATATATTTGCCTGGCACTAATTTTCATCTGACTATACGCCAAAAGGGTCTGTCCTCTCCTTGGAATTTAATTCCCAGCATAATTGTTCATTGTTTACAAGCCGGTTTCTGTTACCCCCTCCTGCTGACAGAGGAAAACTTCATCTTTTCATCTGATAGAAGTCTTACTGAAAGCAACCATCACGTTACTAGTTCATGGCAAATGCTGTCCTTGTCATTAGATTATCATTGCAAAGAGCAGGGACAGGAAACTTATTTGTTAATGTTAAGCAACTGTGAATAAAAGGCGACTTTTAGGACTAGTTTGTAACAGAAGACCTCTAAGCTAATTATTTTAATAAGTAGCTTGGGAAGAGTGACTGGCTCTAGTAATTAGAAGTGGGCTACAGAACAAAGAATGTGGTGCTCATGTGCCCTGTGTTGGGTTCAGAATAAAATCTTGGCTCTCCAAAAGCCCAGTTCATCTAGCTTAGCTTTAAGCTCTCTCTACAACACTGGGAAAACTGTGTACAGAGAGTGCAAGGTGAAATCCTCAGTTAACTTTGACACTCCAATTGGATGCATCTGATCCCAAGCATTTCAGCTCTCCCAGCTCTCTGTCACACAGGCAAATACTTGATGCAATTTCCCTTGGGAGCATGAAGCCTAAGTCTGACAGAAGCCCGCAGCCTGTGCCAAGCAGCAGAACTATCCCCTCCTTTATTTTCAGCAACTTAACATTTCAGCCAGTTCTTCTGGAAGACAGCCATATCCAGGGATCAGAAAGCTAGTGGGTGGGGGGAAACAATTCTCTCCTAAGAGGTGGACATTCAAAGCCTGGGAGTTTGAAGTTTCTAAATGGGCAGCCTCATTTTCGTATCCAGACTGAAGGGCCTAATAATAAGTGCTTCAGATCTAAACTGTGGCCTTAGCGCTGCGCTGGGAATTAACCCTGTATTTTATTTATCTGGGCAGAAGGCATGCTTTGGAGACAACAGACCAGTGCCTTAGATCCTGCTCCTAGGTAAGGATTTGTTAGGGAAAGTTTCCCTTTGTCCTCTTGGCTGGCAAACTTGTATATGCTGAAATGAAAAACTGCCTTGCATTGGGTATGTGCTGCTGTTTGCCTCAAAAGAAGGGTGAACATGGTCCACGGCACCAGGACTTATTCGCATGTTTGTTTTCAGCAGCAGGTCTGCTATCCGGAAAGGTTACAGCCTTTTATCTACCCTCTTACTCCCCACTGGGGCAGTCACTGCTGCTCTCTGCTGTGGATTACTCACCTCCAGATCTACCAGCTGAACCACTCACTCGAGGTAAGTACTCCCCGGCCTGTCTCAACCAAAGTCTATGCTGTAGTTAAGCACAGTTTGAATAGCCACCCTTTGCCAGCCACACTTCTCTTGGTTGAAGTAGGGCAGAGGCTACAGTGATGTCTAGGTAGGAGAAGGCATTGAAAAACGTAGACTGTGATCTCTGTGTACAGCATCTGCAGCCTGAGGAGGCTGCCCAACACACCCTCATTCAACTTACATGCATTTGTCTCCACAAAGCAGTGAAAAAGTACCTTTCTTCCAAATAGTCCTGTACTCTGACTTAATTGCAAGAGGAGATAAGTCTAACCACAAGGGCAGGTAGCTGAATCACTCACAATTTACAGCCTGGATAACCAGGGAGGCTCTTTCTGCTCTTAATACACATTGATCTATTCACTGCATGCTGAAAACCTTCAGGTTTTTATTATATTCCAACAAACAGTTCATTTAGGTTGTACCAGATATTTACCCCATACTTGTCACTCCTCAGAGACATGAATTGTTTTATGAATGCAGAGAAAATATCTGTGAAAAACAAGGGGTCTCACAATCAGTGAAACCTAAACTGAACTTAATAAAACAGGCCTGGAAAATCTTCAGCACTCAGTTCTACATAAAGGTATCACACAGAGGCAACATGCATATAATACAAATTTTGAGTTGGCTTGTTTGTTTGTTTTAGGAAAGAGGGATATTATCAAATTACTTTAAAATGTTTACACTGAAGATGAGTTTTCTCTGTTTATTTGTTCTCTGCAAAATGTGGTCATCTTTTCTCTTCATGCAGAGATCTTGATTTGTACCTGCACCCAAAGCTAACAATGCTGACCCAAAAATAATTCAGTGAAGCTGCTAATCAGGGCAATAACAATCAATTCCTTCAAAATAGCTGAAGAAATTAAGGACTAATAAACCACAGAAATGATGGATCAGCTAAGGCTTAAGTGACTACCTAGTAGTTTCTAAGCTTAATTTAAATACAGGAAGAATATCACATTTCACAGCTTCCATCTTCAGATTTAAGAGATTCTCAAGTTCTCCTTTATACCTGAAGTGTCACTGGCACATACATTAAAGCTGACAAAATCCATTTACCTGCTGGAAGATAGTCAAGTTCATCTTCTTATTTTCCCCAATCATGTTAATTTTCCTTCAGTGTTCTTTGTTTGTAAAAAAGAGACAAACAAACACTTTGTGTTCATTAATCTGAAGGTTTTCCACAATCATTTATGTGCATTTAGGGAGTGCACTTGTGAGCATTGATGCCAACTGTACTTTAAAATTCCCAGAACATCTCATGCTCTGGACACTGCTCCTCTGTATCTCACAAAAAACCCCAAATCAACAACTGTAAAACAACCTGTCCTCCATAAATATATTTCCTACAAAGATGGTCAAAGTCTTCTGAAACATGCAGCTATGCAAGGGTTAAACAGTAATTTAAAATAAATAAATTAAAAAATGTAATGAGAGTTTTGTCTGAGGCTCCCAGGCATTACTGTACAAGGAAAGTCATGCATCCTTTCCCACCCTCCCTCAGCCATAGGAAGAAACCTTGGGGGAGATATTTTTTTCTAGTATATTCATTTTAATTCTGATCTTTTCCCTAAGGAAAGAGAATCTTCCTCCACTCCTATCTGGGAAGGAGAGACAGCAGGGCTTTACCTTCATTCTTTGATATCTGACAAGGTACATGCTCCAAAGAAAGCTCAACACTGGTCTCTTCCCTGTGCTTGGGCCCCAGATCTCATGAAGCCAGTATCCTAATGTGTTTGAAATTAGCCAGTTTGGAGAGATATTCTTCGAGAACAACAGGAGAGAGTCAGACATAGGAAGCAATTTCACACCAGCCTCATATCCTCAACACACAGGCTTAAAAAAGGAAAAAAAAGTCTTTTTCAGAGTCGTCCTCTTTAGGGACACATTATTTTCCCCCCACGTAGGCATATCCCCACACGGCCATTTACTCTTCAGAGGGCCTGTCAGAGAGGTCAGACTAGCCCATCCCAGCAGACATCCTAAGAAAATAAAAGAAACCTTTTAAACAGTGTCAGTTCATCACCAAGTCTCACCCCCCCCCTGTCTAGAACAACCACAGCACCTTACCACAGCTGAAATACTGGACTGAGTCCCTGACTGTTGTTAATTAGATGCCCTCCACTGATTTATACTTGTTGTCATCTGCTCCAGTCTAGCCGTGTTTTCAGTGCTGCTAAGAACACACTCTTGCCAAAAAGCTTTGGAAATTCCCTGTGGTAATGCAACCCTTTTTTATTGGGCTATCATATCTGCAGGTGTAAACCCCAGTGTTTCTGCACCAGCACTCATGAGCACCCCATGGCCATTCTTGGCATCCCAGAACAACCTCAGTCCCTTTGCAGGAGACTGCTCACTTTGTTCTGTTTCCTTCTCCCTGTACCCCTAATTTTTCCCACACTCACCTGGCTCCTGCAGGGAGCTTTGTTCATCTCTTCTGTTTCTTTCATTGGCTTTTCTTCCTTCAGAGGAGGGGCAGTTGGGAAGCCAGCAATCAGGTGGACTTGAAAATGGGTCATTGTTGGAATTTTTCACCTTCAAAGATCTATAAATTAGGTTAAACCTTCTTGGGGGTTTTGTGTTTTTATTTTTAACGTCATGGTGGTTGTAATTCTGTGTGGGTCCCCCCCACAAGGGACCTGAGTAGAGGGCATCTGTACCACTCATACCTCATACCATGCATTGCTTTGAGTGTGGACCTAACTCTAAAGCCTTACACTACATGGCTATGGTTCAAAGCGCTGATGCATTCCCATCTTCTCTATCAATCACCTCTCTGCTATGTCTCCTCCATCACAGACCATGGTTCTCCAAACGTTCATTCCTGTCTCAAGCCTTAGCTTACCCATTTCCCTCACTTCACAAGCCCTGCCGGGATCTCTCTCAGTCACACATGTAGTCTGATGGCAGCATACAGGAGCATACCTGCACTGTTCCATGCTGATGGGCTGCTTCAGCCTTCTGGATGATTCCCAAGCCAGTGGGAGAACACCAAAGACACAGTTTGCTTGCAAAAATGGTGCCAGTACGTTTCATTCGCAAGGGGGAAAGAAAAAAAACACAAACACAAAACAACCAAAAAACCACAAAACAAAAGGATCTTTTTCCCCCTTAATTGTTCTTTTTTTTTTTTTTTTTTTCGTTTTTCTTTTTAACAGCCAATTTCCTGCTTCCTTTTCATTTTTTTTTTCTCTACCTTTATTCAGGGTTCTTCTCTTCCTACTGTCTCAGGAACTGAAGCCCATTATGTTCAGTAGATCTATCTACATGTCTTAAGATAAGCACCAACAGAACTGCTCGTAAAATCAGCACCCTGAAGAGATAGATCATTTCAGACATGCTGTTTGTTTCTGGTTATACTGAGGAATTTACAGTGGCTGCTGGCCACTATAAATACTGAACCAGCAAGAGGAGTTTCTCATATATTTTACTGCAATTTTCATTGCTGAATTTTTGTCCTAAGAGTAATTTGATTAGTTGTAATTGATTTGGGTGTGTTTTCACTCCTAATTAACTGTTGTTGGGATGGAATGATGCAATCCCTGTTCACAAACCAGACCTGAGAAATGAAATTCAGAACAGGGTAATAACAGAAGGGTGGAGGAGAGCCTTACCTATCAGTAAGGCCAAGTGATGGGCTGGGAAGCCAATTAGCCATGATGTTGATCGGCTTTGGTCACATTAATGGTATGAGTGGACATGCTCAATCTTCCCATGCTGTGGTCAGCACCCTGCAAAATTAATTTCTTTTTAAGACTTATTCAAAAGGACACAAATCAAGAAGAGCTCCTGAGCAATGTTTTGGCAGACCTTGCCTTTTGCTGGTGGTTGCATAAATCCTGCCATTGTTAGATCTAGTGGTGGAAGGGCAAGGCCATGGAGCTCTACAAACACACACGTGCTGCAGTCTCGGCAAAACCCTCCACTTGCAGTCAAACCCTCCATCTGCACAAGGGCATGTGCATGGCAGAAGGAAAGATAAGGCTGTGGAGAGAAGGAACATCCCAGCTGCCCCCCAGCCAGTCTTGATTTACTTTTAGATGCTGAAGGCTAGAAGTAAACACTGAAACTCAGCCTAGTACTCTGTCAGGACAATGCATTTACCTTTGTTAACTGGAATACATGTTGTTCTTTCTCTGCTTGCTTATTTCCACAAGACCATTGAAAGTGCTTAAAATTTCTTAGCTGGAATCCTTCTCAGTTGTTACCCTTGACTTTGGGAGGGGACTGAAACCAGGAGCCACATTAATTCTTCAAGAAAACATGAATCCTGAATCTTATTTTGGATATGCCTTTTGAGAAAATTGTTGTACAAGTCAGGTGGTTTCCATCAGCCCAGACCTGAGATAAAAACACTTTGTTGACAGCACTCCCCTGCTTTTGCAATACTGTTGCAGCTGCTGCAGTATTGATACAAGGCATCTTCTGTTAGTCTTGTCTTGGCATGTCTACCTTGATCAGACAATAAGAAATGCAAAAGCACCTACATGTATCACTTGAATAACAGGTGTTATTGCTCACAAATAGTATCTAGTTTCCCCTGAATTTTTCATTATTTTTCATGCAGAAACCAGGCAGTGAAAATTAGATGTTTTAATCAAACCAGAAAATATGTGTATTTGGCAGTGATTTTGGTATGTTTTCTGGCACCCCGTGGTTAGGATGCTGTAGGTTGTCATTCCCTCCTACAGAAAAAGCTCTAATCTAGTTTTTGCAATGCACCAAGGTCAGGACTCACATGATGTCACTGCCCCCCGCCACCCCACCAGGAGTCAAGGGTGGCTAAGTGGATCGAGCCAGGTAATTTGGGTGTCTGATTTTTCCTGCATAGCCCAGATATACAATTTTCATAAAGCAAAATAGAAGTATTTCTAAATTAATGTCTTTATAGATTTAAGACAAATCATTTTTCTTTTCCAGTAGAATATTCTAAATACTCAGATTTCCTCGGGGGTAAAAATAATCTCTGCTGGAAAAAAAAAAAAATACACCTTTTCAATCAGTCCTAGTAACTAGCTCTGGGCACAATTTTCCCTTACCTAGAATTGATGATATTATGGAGTCTTTTTCCCTTGGTTTCAAACAGATCAGATAAGCTGAGCTAAAATAACAATAAGCTTTCCTCAAATCACAGGCTCCACGTCATTATCCATTTTTTTCCTTTTATGGAGATGTCCAGGTGAGGAAAAGATGGTTGTCTTTATCCAAAACACAAATGGAGTTACAAAGAAGTAGTAATATTAACAAACTATCCCAGCCATGTGTAGTAAGGAGCATAATGATTTCCTGTTGGCAAAATATCTCTTCTGATCTTAGTTTTCAAAATGTGGTGTGCTTGTGGAGGAGGCACATAGTAAGTAAATGTGGACATGCTTGTTCTGTTTTAGACCTGAAAAAATGCTGTTTAATTAAATAAGAGGAAAACATTTAATCTCCAGCAAGATGTTGATCCTCCCTCTCTTGTGTTCTTTGTTAGTTCCTTTTGCCCCTCCAATTCCTTAATAACAGATGGCCATGCTGGTGTTAACAATATTCCCAGCATGCCCAATGGCAATACTGAGGAGATCTATATGATGCTATTAACATTAATTGGCAACATAGCCCCTGATGGACAAGCTATTATCTTCCTAAGCTTTAGTTGTCTCAGTCTGGATACTTACCTTTATCCAAATGGTAAAGTCAAGGTCTCACTCTATTGTTTTCTCCCACAGAGGGTGATTTATTTGATAATACAGTTTCAAACACAATTTCTTCCTAAATTATCCTATCCATTCCATTATTTCTTTTTTATTATCTTGAAACTCCCAAAGACTAAGTAAAAAAATTATGTGCCAAATTCACTGTAAGTTTAGAAACTCAGACTGACATCTCTAAATCCCTTTGATGAGATTCTGTGATGTCCTTCTGTCTTTCCAATTATCTTGGAGTGGTGCAGTGGAGATAAAGAGATTTGGTCAGTATTTGTCTTCCACATGTCATGTAAATACAAGTATCTGTATTTCATCTACACTTACTCTTTGTTGCAGTAGCAATGCACAATTTTTATTTTATAAAGGTCATGCTTATTTCCTCTCCGTGCCACAAAGACACATTCTGTATGTGCAGAGTGTCATGGTTAAACAAAAATTAAAATAGACTGGAACAGGTACTAGTCAAAAATGCTCTTGGGGAAAGCCGTTATGTTTATATTATCAGGACAGCCAAGTCTTTAATCCTGTGATACTGTCATAGCAATTCAAAGCTAAGCCACTTTATAAATATTAAATTCCTAAGGAAATGGAAATTCATGATATACTAGCTTCTGAATGTTACTTCCACCTGTCACTTAGATCCTGAATGTATAGTCTCTGAATGGTAAAGTACTTTTCCAATATCAAGATGTAGGTGTCAGGATTGTCCTTGTAGCTCTGTATAAGAACAATTTTGTTGCTCTAGTTCTCTCCTGAAAGATATGTAAACTGCTCTCATCTCAGCATCATCTTCTGCTCACAAAAAGAGATCTGGGGCCCTGTTTTGTTGCTGCATATCTTAATTAACATCTAGCACCCAAGTGCTAGCAAAAATAAGCAAGAGATATTCCCCTATTGCCCAAGGAACATCTATTTAAGGCCAACACTGTCAAAGCTCATTATCTGACAAGAAGGCCAAAAGGGAAATCAGTTTTGTCTGGCTAGCATAATACCAAGCAGGATAGAGTGTGCATCCTTCACTGCACCCTTGGCTCTGTTCACTAGACTTTGCTCAAGACAAGACATTACTGAATAGGCATAAGAGCTGGCATATTGGCAGCTCTGCAAAAATACACATGGCACAATTCTAGAAACAGAAAAAGAAGCAGTCCTACGAAAATATCCTTTTAGTCTTCATACATGTTGAGTTACTCATAAATGGACCTCTGACTTGACTGACCAGTGTGTGACCACCTGCCTGAAGGCCGGCTCTTAAAAGCCGCATAATGCACACGTTTTTCACTAACACAGCTCCTGGGTGTAGCTAGTTTGTTCCTTTCCATTTACTCACCCTGAAGGACTGGCTCTACTTAGCTATGTAGTGCTGAGTGAAACTTCTTTTTTTTTTTGTTACTGCCTGAGAAGCTGTGAAATAATGCCTTACTTTTTTTTCTTCTACATGGTAAGAGACATTCTCAACTTTCAGGCATCATCTTGCAGACAGCCAAGAAGAGCTCTATGTGTTCAGCATCTTATAATAATTTGAAATCTTAGCTTTGCTTCAAACTTGCAGCCTTCTCAAGAGCAGGGTCATTGTACTAGAACAGAAGAGAGCAAAGCTCCAAGTTATCAAGCAAAGTACAAGCAGATTAGGAAGAAATGAAATTCATCAATATAGTGCCCTCTTGGTTAAAAGTTCACTAGGAGAAGAGGGAGCTGTGTAATGCACCCATCTCCTTTTAATTGGCTTGGAGCTGGTTCCTACCATGCTCAAGCAGATGTGGTGTCAATAGAAGTCATGCAAAGGCAAAAACTTTTAATTATTTTAAATTAGACTGCTTCATCTCGGAGAACTGTGGTTAGGACTTGACAGGGAGAGAGATAAAAGAAAAGAAAAAGATAGAATGGGCTAGTATTTGCTGGAATAAATATCTGGATTTGTTTCCAAAACTTTTGTGTCCAATGTTTATAAATGCAAAAGGTAAGTTTTTCAACAGCACATAAGAAATAGAAATGTTGTGAACATTTTTGCAAACATGAGTATTTGTGGCAAAAGCATTGTGAGATTATATGGGATTTATTTACATCCTTTTCTTAACTAAAAAAATTCTCTCTCTCTAGAGAGGCAAGAAAAGAGGCACCATAAATCTTATCACAAACCATGAAACAACTAGCTGTGTACTGGATATTTAAACATTAGTTGCAAGGCAAAAGATGTACTGAAATACCATGACATATCTATGACAACCATTAGTTCTTGAGCAGTCATAATCTGTCCTAGATAACTGATGAATAAACAATAGCTAAGGCAGTTTAACCTGTTGCTCACCGTGAGTAGGTCTGCGATGGATAACATTGGTTAGGATCATTTTCATTATCCTTAATCTTCCAAAAAGCTGATATGGGGAAGCAGAAAGGAACATGCACTTTTCCTCAGATGCAGTTGCTGTTCTCCAAGTCTTTCCTCTCCACCTGAAAAGGACTGAGCATGGCCAGTGAGGAGTTGCTGCCACAGGACAAAGAGGTGTTGGCAGGGAGAGTCAAGGATATGTGGAATTGATAGAAAGAAAAAAAGAAAAAATATTTGAAGACACCAAAAGGGACTGTAGTTGTTTTTGCAACCAGAAAGCAGCAAAAAGTTGCTGGTCAGAAAGGAAATCCTCTGCATGGACACCCTATAAAGGGCAGAAATATTTTTAGAAACTTTGTTTATTGAATTTTCTCTTTTAAAATGTCACAGTTGTAGCTCCATGTCTAACAAAGTCTAAATGCTGAGAATAAAAGCCCTAAGATGTGTCTGGGATCTGCTCCTTTAAAGCCACAGTGCAGGAAAACCCATCTTAGAGATGTGTCCATTGTGGAACCAATTACAGGCTTTTGATATGATCGCATAGCAAGTACAAAACTTTGCTACAGAGATGTCATGTAACAAAGAACATCTCTAGGTCTTAGCGTGGACCACAATGTGCCATGAATGCATAATTACATGTGAAAATCTGAAAACAACTTTCACTCTAATGTCCTGTTAGAAGTTCTTCCTAATGCTAATTTGGTATTTCTCTCAAATGTTTTAACAACCCAACTTTCACAGCACTGTGAAATTAAGCCACAACTGATAACCTCCAGTAAAACCCAGCTCCAAGTCCTACATTGTCCTGGTACCTATAACCATGTTGGCATAACTTGCTTCCAACTGTGTTACAGGGCACTCTACCATTGAGTCCAAAAAGAGATAATGAGACCAGTGCAGTGAGCTTTGACAGATCCCGTCCTACCTTTGTTTTTGGTGTTATGAAGCAAGAGAGAGCTCAGATGAAATATTTTTTGCTAATCAAATACTGATTTATTACAATTACGACTGTATGCCATGTTTTTGCAGCACTCTTCCTGGTACCTGTGGCCACTGAAGTGTCTGTCAGCATCAGTATTTCTTCACGGTGCTAATGGGGAACAGCACAGAAAAAAAAATAGGAAAAAAACCCTGGAGGATAGAGCCTAACTAACCTGGCAGAATTAATGAGCATTTCCTATAGTCTCTATAATTTTTTCTAATGATAAATATCCTATTTTCAAAATTCAGAAGTTATTTTTAATGTTTTGATTTTTGGCAGTATGATGTAGCCCTGTACCCCACAGCTAAGCCTCACTGCAAGTGTCCACACACAGACACCTTTAGGCAACATAGACAGTCCTCCTGCGGTCCATGGACCATCTTGTCTATCCTGATCATGTAGAACATGCTCTCTCCTCCCTATGGACTCACTGTCCTGGCACCATATGAAGTTACTAGCTGTGCTGAGGCACCCAAATGGGTCTTAGATGATCCAGAGCTACATCCAGCAATGCCCAAGTCCAGGCTCATAGGTCATATGTCTGTTCTGAGCACAACTGTCCTTTCAAAGATGACCTTGATGACATGCCTGAAACTGGGCCAAGAGCACCCCTAGACTAATGTGCCAAGTGCAGAACACCCTTAAGCGCTTGCAGAATTAGGGTGCTGCTTGCTACGAAAGATACTTATAACCATACTGAAAGCTTAAATGCTTCATAGTACAAAGAACTGGTTTTCTTCTCCTCCATGACTGTTTGTGCATTTCTTTAAGCTTCTCAGTTTAAAATAAACACAGACAAAAACTATGTGTTTGAATGTGCCAAACTGTACCTAAGGGAAAGGCATGTGCAAGCTATTCCTGAAAGTCTGTCAGACTCATGCAATGTTTTTTAGTTTAATAATAAATAATCATAACATTCAAAGCACACGGGTTGCATTAACAAGCACAGAATGACACAGAAAAATGCTCAGGTTTTTGGCTGCTGAGACTCAGTTACACAAACTAGTTGCTAGAACTGACAGCTAGAAGAAAGATGGGGATGCATCTTCTTGGATCATATAGGTCTTTCCTCTAATTCCTAACTAGTGCAGGTGCCCCTCATTTTTCTGCTCTCTTGTTTTAGCCCATTTTAGTTGATATGACTTCTGGAGGTTTGTGTTAAGGATCATTTTCAGGCAGACATAGTGAGAAAAGTCCAGTGATTGCAGCTAAGATAGCTTCTAACCTAGAAGAGAACCCAGTACCTTGACCAAGGTGCAGCCGAGACCAAGAGCCTGAACAAGGAGGATGGCCCAAAGGTAGTCCAATGGTCAGGGAAATTTGAAGACCATCAAGCATGGAGCAAAGGAAACACAGACACTGAAGCAAGTCTAGATAAAAAGAGACCATGGTGAATTCAATATAATTGATTCCAAAAGAACAGACACGTAGGCCAGTCACGAGAGAGAACAAGCCTTCAGCAGCAGAATACAAGAACAAAGAGGGACATACAGAAATGCAGCTATAACCAAATAGCTGAGCAGCCAAGAGAAATTGCACTTGGCTCCTGACAGGAGAAGTTGTGTCAGACTTCCAATGGACAAGAAAGACCACATTTTAGTCACCCAGTTTCTTTGTTTTCTTGTCTTAGAGTTTTGTAGGTCAGGGCATAAGCGGATGGCTTCTGGCCACTTTGGAAAGAAAATTTGTTATTCATGAAAGCAAAGGAATTGGCCCATCTGGGCCAGGCTGCATCACTCTGGTTGAATATCAATCCACAGAATGATGTTGCTGCTCCTCTGAATCTTGATTGAGGGAAAACACACCATAACACACTCTTATTCTGGTCCTACATCTTCTCACAGTCTTTCTGGTCTGGAAGAGCTTGGAGGCATTCAGTAGCTGCAGCTTCCAAATCACCTTTCTTTCCTTCTCCTGCTGGCTTCCATTCCAGCTCTGGAAATCAGTGAGGCCATTTTCTTTCTCTCCACACATATGACTTTGCATTTTGTTGGGCAGAAAACCGTTCTGGCACTCATGTTGATTTTGTTTTATTCAGCTGTTTTCTAGCCCCACATGTACAAAACCTGTTTTTGTCTCTCACCTCTCATTCTGATGTACTTGTATGCCTCTGCTTTTCTGAGCTTTGCTTGCTTTATGATGTGCTGCTCAGTTGGGAACTTGTAGGTATTCTCTGTATTCATATGAAGAATATTTCTCTTCAGCAAAAATGCCCTGGAGATTTTTGTCTAGATTGCATGTTTTTTGCATGGTTTTATCTATCATTTGGGTTTAGCCATGAAATCCATATTATAGTAACAGTGCACACTGTATTAACAGTATAGTTAAAACAGTACTGCAGGTGTGAGGGATACCTATGAATGTGTCTCATCCCTGTGAATGCAAAGGAAGGAGTTTCACTAGTGCTGGACTGCCTTCTGGGTCTGGATTTCTCAGCAAGTTTGAGGAGCTAATGGGCAATGAAATGTACTTGCCTCAAACAACAGAACCCATCGGGTGTGGAGAGAAATGCTTTCGAGAGGGAGCAAGGGAAGCAGGAAGATTTTTGCATCCAGAAATAAATGCTCAGAGTGATATCATACTCTTGACACTGTGGTGCCTGCAGCTGGAAAACGTTCTGTTGCTTTTTAATGTGAAAGTCATTGTATAGTTATATTTCATAATCATGCACACCTTACATTTTTAACATTGCCGGGAAGACTCTTTAAGCATCTTAGCACAGAGGGAGCATTTGCAATAATCCTGTCCTGAAGAGACACAGCCCACAGAGCTCAGGATGGTCTTTGCTGCCAACTCTCCTTTTAGCAAATGAATTCCCATCTGTGGGGGGTGGGGCTGTGCTGGAGAAATTTCAGAGGGATAATAAGGCATTTCTCCACAAGCATTACAGCTAAATAAAATTTGGTATAAACTCAGCCTGTCTAACTTAAAAATTCCAGCTCCTCAGTTTTGTTAACTAGTTTGTCACAGTTATCATAGTTACACATACACACACACGTATACACACATGGTGCTTGGTATAATTTTTTGTTTTACATTTTAAATTGCAGAGAACAGAAATAGTACGTTAAAGTCCAGATTCTGAAATCAATGCCTTTTACAGTAATGTTTCTCCCTACTGATTTCATACTGTTAATGCTCAGTTGTACCTTCCATGTGTTTGAGATAACTTATATGCACTACTCTGTGCTAGATTATACTTTCAATATAAAGCTGACCAGACAACAGGCCTGTTTGTATTTCAAAGTAACTCTGAAAGTTTTGAGACATAGTGTGGAGCATAACAAAACTCCACTGGATAATTTTTGCAAAAACTGAACCCCAAAGTTCTGGGTTCCCCCCTGCCACGTCAAACAAAATATAAGCTTTTCCTGCACAAAGCCTTATGGCTATAGCATTCAGCTAAGCTGCACAAAGTCTTCTTTCTATTCCTGAGTCTTAATCAGTGCAATTTTTCATCCTGGATGACTGCAGCTCAGAGGGCAAGGGTCTGAACCTGTTTTTTCTTTTTCTTTATTTTCTTCTTTTTTACATCCAAAACTACTGAGCTAAACCCCATGAATTAAAAAAAAAAAAAACAAAAAACAAAAAAAACCAGAAATATGTGGAAACATCCCTAAAAGCAATACACAGCTCAAAAAAGTTATGGTGTGACATGGCATCATATTCTGTCTGAGACCAACTCCATCAGAAATGTTCCTACTGGTCCCTATACAGTTTAGCTGAAGATATCTCCTAACAACAAAGGTGGTTATTGAATTGTAGACCGTGAAATCATTCCTAGGATAGAGTGCAGGTGGTGTCTTCTCAGCTGCAGTAAATCAGCATAGCTCCATTCATTTATACTGAGTATCCAACCCAAGGCATCTACCTGTTTCTGTTGTTTATTAAGACACAGGATGAAACGCAGATACTTTGAGGATGGGGTGTGCATCCTATATTAAGTATGAGTAGCCCACAAATGCTTGCTTGCATCTGTTGTGTACTCACTTGGTGGCAGATTTATAGTGTCCATTCAGGAGCTGACCCAACTTTAAGAAGTTTGCCTGGCTCTGACTCTCAGCTGGGTTCAGCATTTCAATCAAAAGCAACTACACTTTTGTCTACATTTAGCCAGTACTCAGGGCTAAACCATAGCAGTTAGTCTATCATCTGATGCTCCTTCCCCAGTTGGGAAGGAGAATCGGGGAAAAAAGGTAGAAAGCCCATGAGCTGAAGCAGAAAATAGATTTAATAGAATAACAAAACTGAAACAACAATCAACATAAAGTATAGAAAGTTCTACTCAGCCCAGTCCTTGATGCTGACAGCAGGAACAGAAGACCATCAGCAACACACCTCAGGAAAAGAAGGAACTCCACCCTCAGTGAACACCCTCCTTTTATAATGAGCATGATGAAGTGGTATGGGATACACCTGTGAGTCAGCTGCCTTCATTGGATCTCCCAGCTGACTCAGGGCTACTCATGGCCTGCCTGCATGGCTGGCCCATGGGGCTGTGCCTGGGGAACCAGGACACCTTTAAAAGCTGCCAAAGTTTGTTGGGGAAAAGACTCCACATTCTGTCTTAAAATAAGTTACACGGAAGGAAACATACATCTCAGGGCTTTCAGCATTTGTTCACATTGTACAGACAGGGGTCCTTAGCATCCTGGAACAGGACTTGGAGGAACATGATTTTACAAAGTCAGAGAAATTTAGAAAGAAAATGGGTAAAATCCCCTCACAGCTCACTGTTAAAGACTGATCATACAGCATCTGCCTTCATGTTTGTAGCTGCATTACAATGAAGGACACAGCCTCTCAAACATACATTGCTAGCATGGCTTATCATCTCCTACCTCTCAAGCTGATACTTCTGCCTCAGTTAAGTAGTTTTCCATTGACATTTTCTGTTCTTATTCAGTGCTGTAGGAGCTTTTGCTGACATTGGCTGTCATGGGACTTCCAAAACTCAGATCTTGTTTAATATGAAGACAATCTGATTTTCTGGTATCTTTTCTTTTGCACTTATCCTTAAATTGTGCAGGCTTTTTGAAAGGACTCAGACACCTTAATGGAGATGGATTTCTCTGGAGTTCTAGTCTGGTCCTGTAAAGCTCAGAAAGCATGGCTGGGGGGAAGAGGGAGGCAGTACTGAATATGTACTATTTCTGAAATTCACCTTCTCGTTTACTTACATAGAGAGGAGGTGATATTGCTGAAATATTTTAAAAATCTGACTGATTCAAAACTTTGCACTTTAATGTCATTTTTAATTGGCCCTTCTGTCTGTGAAGGACCAGTATCCTTTCCTCCTAATTTAAGCCCCATTTTATCTCATGCATATATTTATTTATTTTATTTAGTTGGTTTGTTTTAAACGTCACCTGTTACGAGGAAGGTTGTTAACCTGTTACAGATCAGTTGCATCATTATATCCCCCCCCCACCCCCCACTCTTGGTAATATTGCAACTCTGAAATTGGTACTAAGTCATTACAGACTTCTTTTCCCAGATATTTGCTTCTGTCATGATGCTGTTACAATGCTGCCTGGAAGCTTTCAAGCACTCCTGATTTATATGTTGGGTCACAAAAACAAAAGGCAGAGTTTCCATAGGAACATCCTGCAGCTTCTAAATGTGACCAAGCCTAGGCTGAAGGATGCAGAAGGTAACATCTCCCTACCATCTGTGCAAAACTGGTTTTGTCAAAGACAGCAGACATGACTCATCTGCTCGTGCTCCTCTGATTGCATGCACTACAGCACGCATGGGTGTGAATGGACACAGGATCTGACACGTCTGCAAATATAGGTATGTATATATGCATCTATGAAAAGCAACCCCACTCTTCTTTAAGTCTGTAATGTCACTGAAATAAAAATATACAGGGATTTTGTAACGCTGCAGCTCCTCAGCCTCCTCCTTCTTAATCTCTATGCCTACTGCTTACAAGCACAGAGTCTTGCACTCTCAGCGAGCAGACATGGTGTTAGCAGTGAGGGTTAGCTGGTGCTCAGGAAGGGCAAGTGTGGCCTGAAGCTTGCATGCTGTGCTGGCACCTCTGAAGGACTGCAGCATTAAAACCCCCAGGTCACAGCATTTGCTGTAATCTGAAATGCTCACCCTGCCATGATGCTTTAAGGTCACTGTCAGCAAGAAGCAGGAATCACAACTCCTTTACCCAGTAATGATTCCCTCCCTGTGCTCTGGCTAGCATGGTAGTAAGCCTCTGTGCTGGATCCATATCTGTGATTTAAGGCTGCTGTCTACTTCTTTGCTAATCGTCAGCACTTGTTAATTGTCTTTAAGTTTGCGTAGCATCACCAGCATCTGTTTGGATGGTATTGCAGAATAGGGTAAAGCATGGTCAATAAATCTTCAAAGGCCTTTTCCTATTAGCCATCACAAAAATATTTAAAGTGTTGACATGCAGGAATCAAAATAATTTGATTCACAAATGTGGGGCAACCATTAAGAACATGCTTAAGTATAGGTATATGTTTAAATGCCCTCCTGAACCTGGGTCTAAATATTTGCAGACTGAATCTGCACTGATTAGTACTAATAACCATGTTAAATTTCTGCTGAGCCAATAATAAGCTCCTCCTTAATAGTGTGGCAAGGGAGTAGCGTATATGCACTCCTTATTCAAACACTTATGAAATTATTTTGATTCCAGAACTAATTACCTGGACTGTATCTTAATCATTCCTACAAGTATCATACAGACGTAAGCAAACTATCATATGATTCCCTACTAGCCTGATATATTTCAATTTAAATGTAACTTAATAATTGCAGTACCAATTAGTTAAAATGTAAGTAGGAAAAAACATTGGATGGAGACATCTTAATTTAAATATAATCCATTAAGTAAAAACTGCTATTCTAATTAGTGATAATGTAGCACAATTAGGAAATAAAATTCGATTGGTACATTGAAATTTAAACTTAATTAGTAACTGCTATTCTAATTAGTAAATGCAATACGTTCCATGCAGTGTTTTATCTGGGAGAAGTGCGTGTAGAGATGATGGTGAAGAAAGAGGCACGAGAAGAGCTGAGGTGAGTAGTGCAGAGCAGAGGTGTTCAGCCAATGCCAAGCCTAATGTCCCACATCTGAACCAGCCCTGACCTTACAGCAGTAGAGGTTCAGTCTCGCTCAAAAAACTTGATTTGAAGGACAATTCGTCGTCACATTTGGGCAATCTCTTCCCATTGTTAGTTACTTCCAGTGCCCAGATGGAGTGTTTCACTTTGACATCTACAGTTTTCTGTTTCTAGATCTGGATCAGCAAATTTTGAAAAACTAGGGAAAATATTTGTGGAAGTCAGCTGGACTGGAGAGCTCAGCGTTTTGAATTAGGAAGATGCAAAGCAGTCCTAGACACAAAGACACTAAAACTACCACAGGTCTGCATGCTTATGAAGGGGGGAAAACTGGAGGAAGAGCTTGAGATCTAGCTGGATCAATAGCTTTCTCAAAAAAAGATACTACAACATTTCCTTAAACAGAAGGGAGGGGAAAAAAGTGCATTGGCAGTTGTTTTCATTGAACTAACCATAATCATTTCAGCATCTCTTTCCTTGAAAAGGGTTCATTTAAACCCCTTGTTACTTACGCAGACTTAGCACTGTTCCCCATTGTATTACTTTGCATTTATTAACACTGAATTCTGTCTGCTATTTTATCAGCTAGTCATTTACTGTCTTCAGCACTTCACTGGCTATTTTAATTTTGTGTTTCTGGAGTTGCAGATAACTACCAGGGAATTTTGTTGCTTCCCAATCACCCGTTTTACAATCAATCACCTGTGACTATGCAGAACATACCAAGTCCTAGGACTGATCACTATTGGATACCCATTGTGTAAACTGGCCATTTATTTTTCACTTCATTGCTTATGTTTTAACAGAAGAAAGAAATTGTATTAAATTGTATTAAGAAAGAAATAGATTAATTCAAATAATTAATACATATGAACAGTAAACATAAGTTAATTACCCTTTTATCTTATCCCATGATAGCTTTAAAAGACTTCGGTGAAAGAGTCTTCATCAAATGATTTTAAAAATCCAGTGCTTTATATTAATAAGGAAAGTCCAATCAATATAAGTTTTGCTAGAGAGAGCTTCAATAGATTCGTATGGTAATAATTTTCTTTTATAAAAACTGCATAATTTTTTTCCCCCTCTGTATCATATTTTTCTAAATGTCTACTCCTTCCATTCTTAATTACAGTTTACACCAGATGCTCCCAGACTTCACTTCAAAAATATATGTGTTATTTGCTACTTTCTATTCTCCTGATACCAAGGGCTATTTAAGGAGTACATGAAACTGACAGAGCTGGTAGGTCAGCACTTTCATACTTGATTTCCTTTACACCTCCTGTGTGAATATAAGTGCCTCAATCATTTATTATCCCTACAGAGTAGACAGCAATATCCCTATTTCCAATACATTTGGGAGGTGGAAAGTATTCTTTTGTATTCAGCAAACTCAGCTTCACTCTCCCTTTTTTTTTTTTTTTCCTCCCTTATTAGGATTTAGCATTGAACCTTCCAGAATTTGGGCATGACTTTTTGTGTGTGCATATGTGTTGAAACATCATTTCTATCTTTTCTTAGTGGCTTCTTTTACTACACTGTTTGACTGTAATCCTTTTAACTTTTTTTTCTGATGGGTAAGACACATTTACTCTGAGCTTTTACTTAAAGCGTTTATGCTATAATCCAAGAATCTGACCCTTTTGACTCCTCCTTTTATGTATTTATTCCTGCTTGGCTTGCCTAGAGGGCTGGAGAGTAAGCTTTTTCTCACTTCCTTGTTCTTTTTTAATTCCCCCTTTTGAAGTTAAATATGAAGCAGTGCATTTTCTGTTCCTGGATGCAAAGGTGAAGAAGCAAAACACTAGAATGCATCTGCTGTGGGCCGTGTGGATGTTTCCACTGCTCAACATCTTCACGAATGGGTTACACAAATATCAGTCAGGATTTTTATCAGGATGACTGAGTTGGCTTTGAGGCGAGGATAGGGACTAGTTAACCATAAGTGTTCCCTGCAATGCTATTTTTCTGCAATTTTACAAAATATGAGTGTAATAAACACCAGGGAGAAAGAAAAACTTCTCAAGCTGAGGGCTAAGGCTGGTACAAGAACAAATGTATTTAACTAAGCAATGAATTAATTAAGGCTGGCAATTAGAAGACAGTTCATGAACCTCAATGACAGATTTCCAGTCAGAAGAGTAGGTCAGGAAAACGTTTAGTTTTAATAGAGGGATCCTATGCTCACTGCAGGGGGTTGGACTAGATGACCCTTGAGGGTCCCTTCCAACCCAATATATTCTATGGCTCTATGATCCCTAAATCTATAGGAAACATCACAAGGCTCACTTTCTATGACAGCAAGGACTCAATTTACTAACAAGATAGATCTTTCCTAGGTCCCTTGGGATGTTTTTGTGCCCTTTTCTGTTGGATCAGAGAATCCTCCCCTATGAAAAACTTTTGCATTTGCTCCCCAGGCTTGAAAGGTGATTCAAGATCTAATTCCATTTTAACAATGACTTTGGCAGCATAATTCACCACTGTGAGGGGAAAAAAAATAAAAAAGCTGCCTTTGTTTGTATCTGCCACTTGATAATTTCATTTGTGTTCCTGGGTTCTGAGTTATAAGAACAAACCCTCTCTCCACCAAACTCACATTTCTATAGATTTCTCTCGTACGTCCCTCCAGACACCTCTTTTTCCACACTTTGGTGTGGAGCCTTAGGCCATTTAATCACCCTTTATAGAAAGCCATTCCATACTATTGATAATCCTTATTGCCTTGCTTTGGATGTTGCCCAGCTCTGCTAGATCATTTTTGAGCTAGACAAACTGGAATTGCACGCAGCACTCAGGATGTAAAAAACACACATTTAAACAGCAGCCTGAGGGTATTTTCTGTTCTCTTTCCCTAATAATTTTTAGTATAACTACTAACAAGGACTGAGCAGATGTTGAAGCTCCAAGACCTCTTTCCTTACTGCCAGCAGTCACTTTAGAGCCCATAACTACACATGTAAAGGCTTGAAGGTTGTTTTAACCCATGCAGGGCTGTTGTTTGTGAAGTGGTTTTCACACCAGTGGAAAAAAAGGGTTTTGAGTCACCCTGATTGGCAGTGTCGTCTGCAGCATATACTTCCCTGCCTATTACGTACTAGAAGCCACTCATAGACAGCCACATCCATCCAGTGCTCCAGATGTCTTATCAACCTGGATTCAGGATATTTCCCTGTGCAATACCCTCTCAGTTTACCATTCAAGAAAGTCACTAACCATCTGCTTAATACCACTCTTGTTAGTTAAACATTTAAGCACAAAGCTACCATTACACTCCTAACATCATAAAATCATAGAATAGCCTTGGTTGGAAAAGACCTCTAAGATCATCAGATCCAACATTAACCTAGCACTGCCAATTCATTTTATCAGCCCGTACCATCCCATGACCACCCCTAAGCCATCTGCACAGAGCTGAGAGACTATAAAAATGCGCAGCTCCACAATGGGAGTGGAGCCTCCACCACTGACAACACCCTGGGGGAAGAGGACCCAACAATAAGATCACTGGATCCATGGGTGGTGACTACCTTGCTTGCACTATCTATCTCTTTCCTTTTCCTTTTTTTCCTTCTTTCCTTTTTTATATACCACTCTGTAATTAAGTGAATAAAAGTTGTAACCTGTAATTTCAACATCTGGCCTCATTTGTGCCTTAATTCCAACTGGGTGAGACTAGTATAATCATTTTTCCTCCCTACTGGCCAGGTCGGAGCAACTAATCGTACCGACCAGGTCAGGACATATTTTCAGCAGGATTTCAGCATTTGCCTGAATATAAGTATAAACTTTGGTATTTTGCCAAGTGGCGATGCCTTCTCAAACAAGATTTTATTGAAAGAATGAACTAAACAAACCTGGATTTCCTTGATCCTAGGTTTTCGCCTATTAGAAATGGGTTGAGTATGTGCATTGCTTAGGAAATGAACAGATGCTGAAGTTGTCCATCAAAATTCTTTTATGTCAGTAAATGCAAATGCTGCCTTATTTGTACTACACCTTCTCAAGACATGAGTGCCTCACCTGAGTCAAACATCACTAAACAAGAGACTCGGACCAAGGGAAGACAAAGGCAGTAGTGGCAGGCCACCAGGTGCACACATTGCCATTATCAAACTTGAGTTGGGATAAAACATCGGCCTCTCTCTTGAAAAAGCTTCTCTGATCTTGGCTTAATGCCACGTGAGCTCCTTGAGGTGCACACACATCAGATTAATGGTACTTATAGCTTTAAAAAAAGTAATTATTGAGCTTCAGGTTTTCTCTGATAAGTCAGTATTAAAGTATGAATGCTGCCCTGCAGTTCTGCCTGCTCTTTGGTTGGGAGAAGCTAGAACCATTTCATCTGACAGTTTGTGTTTTACTGGTGCAGAATTTCATCCTGGTCTTATTTCATTACCCAAGATGTGGAAAACTGCACCTTGCTTTGGGAGTTGCTGTAGTGTGGAGCAGGGAGGGGGGGGTCTTCCTGCAGGATTTCCAAGCGCTGGCACTGCAATACAACAGCAGTAGGCTCAGCCTGCAGTGGGTTACATGTGTATGTCTGAACAATTATCGATCTGTCTTTCCAGTTTTGCAGTGTCTTCATTTCCAAAAACCTGTCAATATTTTTTTTTTTTTTTTTTTTTTTTTTTACAGCCTCTCGTACAACAGGGTTTGAGTCCCTGACCTTAGCTCTTAGGTAAAAATCATGATCCAAAGACCTAATGGGTAACCAACAGGTGCCTGTCAAGCCGGTAAAGTTTTTCTGCAAACTGCCTGGGAAAGTAAGGGCACAGGTAAGCAGGGGTAAGGGACCTGCTTAGAGCCTGTTTTGCCAGTTAGTAGGCCCAGTACAAAGGACACAGCCAGCACCAGAAAAACAATCCAGTAAGTAGATTCTATTGCACGTAAAGGAGTTAGTATATAGGGGATCGCTGGGGGTACAAACAAGTCAGATAGATCACAAGTAATAGACATCAGCCCCAGCGACCCCAGGAATGACATAGCATGACCCGTAATAGATGGAACAAACAAAGACACAAGGTAACCCACGGAGAAAATGGGAGACAACCAAGACAATAGGGTGATCACATACGATAGAGGTAACTCCATGTTGCCTCCCCACAAAGCCCATGTTTGTACGTGCCAGACCTGACTGGGATCCAGTTGCATGAGGAGCCAGGAGGTCCTTCCCCAGCAGGAAACTCTGCAAAGTGCATCCACTCCACAGACAGACTCTCCAACCCTTCCTGCAAGTGGGCCCAGCTTTTATCCCCAAAGCAGGATACCTGGCACTCATTTACCCAATGCAGGGCACCTGGGGCTTGTTTACCCAAGGGCTTTCCTTACAAGGCCAGCCACACCTTGGAGGAAAGCCAAAAGGCAAACTCATCCCCTCCTCTTAAAGGGCCATGGGGACCACCCATATGTCAACCTTAATTCAGGGCTTGGGGTTCAGACCCCAGCACTTCAGAGCCACAACGTGAATTAGTGTTTGAGGGAAGAACATTACCTGCCTGTTCTGGGCTATACAAATTACATTTCTCCTCCATCTGTGTGAGCCGAAATTAGAGTATGTCTCGTATGGTGGACCTGAAATAAGCAGAGTGTTCACAGTGAAGGGCTTGTACCATTAGGCCCTAGAGGATAAGTAGTGTTCATTTCTAGAAAATGATGGTCATGTCCTCTAAATGCCCTTTGATGTGATATATTTTGTTTAAGCATCCTGAAGAGCCCCCTGATGAAGTCAGCCTGCCCTCATGCTGCACTAAACACTGCAAGAACATCTCAGCTAATTTCAGCTGTCAAAAAATTAACTACTTAGTCACAGCATTCACCCAGGTATGCTGTGCTCAGGGAAGATTCGGGTCTCAGGCATACTTCATTCCCCCGCAGAGCTACCTGCCTTTCTGTAGGAGAGGGCGATTCATCCCATCCTCAAATAGGCATGTAAAACAGGGATTTGCATCATGCTCTGGTAATGCTCTTCTCTTCTCCTCAGCTCTTGATGACTCTAGAGGGAGCCCAGATACACAGCACTGACTGACCTTGGGGCCAGATGGCTAAAATAATTTAAGATAAATCTCACACAATGAGCTTTTTCCCACCCCAAGCAACCAAATGCGTAAATTGGGCAGATCTTCAGAAGAAAGCTTTGTGGCTCCTCTGTGCAAGACAAATGCCATCCTTACTTACAGACAGGGCTTGCAAGTAATTGCATTTCAGATAGCATTTTCTATCCTTGTCCCTGCTGAGCTGTGAGGGGATGTTCTCATTTCAACATACGACAGAACGTGTCTTTGGCCTGTTCTATATGGAGTCTATTTGACATTTTAATTGATGCCATTTGTTGATTAAGAAGGATAAATGATGACAGGGAGAGAGGAGGAGATCTTATAAAGAATGAATAATAAACTTGTTCAAAAGCAGGTAATGAGTTATAGAGTCAAAAATTTGTAAGAGCTTGCAAAAATGTCTAAATGTTTTTCAGAAATCAGGTGCTACTAGTCTTTGCTTTATCATAGAAATGTCAGGGCACAAAATTCATCAGCAACTTACAACACGTGCTCTTTACTCAAGGATTTTCTAGCAGAAAAGGCCACACATCCCTGAATTAACCAACAGCCAGTCTCCTGCTGTGGCATGGATTAGTGCTCACCATTCTTTTCTCCACTTGCTGTTACCACAGCTACCACCAAGGCAGAGGATGCAGTCTGGGGCTCTGAGATGAGCACCAGCACTGGGGCAGTGGCAGGGATTTCTACACACAAGTATAATGCAAAATTGCTAGAAAAGTTCATTTTCAACTTCCACTTTAAAAAATCTGTAAAAAGTTTGAGGAGGTGATTATTCGCAGCTCCAGATTGGTGCAGGCTGGCTGTTTGTGGATTTTTTCTACTTGTTTTAGGTTGTTTACTCAAAGTATTCATTTGTTTACCTTGTTGTTTTTCACTCCCTGCATCTGTTCATTTGTTTAAGTACGAGCCTGCTGATTTTCTGCTTCTGTTTCCTCTCATTACAGTGGAGCATCTGCTTAGCACTTAAAAAAAAGATCAATGAAAAATAATCTTATACCACAAAGCAGAAAGTTTTAATAAAGTATGAGTTAAGAATTATTATTGTCTGCATAACCCCTTTTATTATTACTATTTGTTTGTCACAGAAACAACACTACTGTTTTTCCCTCCCTTCTGCAAGTCATGTCAAAACCAGTGTCGAGATGGAGATAGCCTGCAAAAGTTTTGGGTCTTCTCTGCTAGCCAGGAATCCCAACTCAGGATGATCCTGGCTATCAATGACTCGACTACAAAATCTCTTCAGAAAGCTCAGATGGGTACTTCTGTGCAGAGAAATGGGAAATGCAGCATCACTGTCACTGCCACCAGCTCCTACTCCATGCTGAAACTCACCTCACTTCCCTTCCTCCTTCACTAGCAGCTGCTGGAAGCTCTCAGAGTCTTGTGCCTCCTTTTCCTCCTGGCAGGTGAGGAGCTGGGGAAAACATCCCCACACCCTTCTGCCACCCTGCCTGTGCAGCAATCACAGTTCTCCCCGTTTGTTCATGCTGAGGAATGTCATCTGACCAAGTGACATTTAGAGGAAATTGTCATGTTGATTAAAAGAAATATGTCTTGTTTAATGTCTTTATCAATTATCTTGATTAGAGGATCGAGTGCACCCTCAGTAAGTTTGCAGACGACACCAAGTTGGGTGGGGGTGTTGATCATCAAGACTATTCTATGATTCTAAAAGATATCAAGAGCACAAAAGGAAGTGACACAAGACTGAGTGTCCTCTTGCCAACCAACAGCTGCAGACAAGAGCTATTCATTGTTGTAATTGAGTCACACAAAGTTTCGTGTTAACATTGGAGAGTTGTACTAGAGCAGGTAGATGAACCTCCGTCAGCTTTTCCAGGAACTGCCCAACTTGCTGCCAGGTCCAAGTTTAGGTCTGAGAGGTGATGTTCTTGCCAGCAATCCATCACTACTGACTTGGTATCACACATGCCACATCCCCAGCTTGGCCTGACACTCCAGCTTATCTGTTTTATTCTGCATCCACTACTTTAAAGGAGATTTGAACAGCGACTCATTAGAGATTTCCCCAAGCAGAAGCATATGGGGTGAGTTACTATTGCTCTTCTACAGTAATAAAACCACAATATTAGATTTGCTCCCTAGGATGCAGTCACAGACTGCACTAAGATCTTATTTATTAGTAACATAGTTAATGGTACATGTTTGGAAAACCGCGTCTGCCCTAAGCTGCATCTCCTGAGGCTCAAGTTGATGGGGCCTTGGCAGGGTGCACAACTCCACAGCTCACCTCTCCTGGCCCTGTGGGTCACCACAGGCATAGCCTGGCTTGTGCTGGCACATCCATGGTCCTAGCAACTTCTGCAAGTTGCAACACACTTGCGTTGGCTCCAGCAAGCCCTCAGCATGACTCTTCACACCAGCACAAGGCGTCATTGGGCAGAAATTAAGAGGGAGCCCTCAGCACTGCAACTTTGCGTGCTTTTTTGCACCAAGGGGGAGAATTTTGGCATGTTAGTTTGCAGCAGCCTGAAGAAGTATGAGCTCCTTTTCACTATCTCTCCCCAGCATTATTGCCATCTGATAGGTCTTAAAACACCTCAGGACATAGCTTAGTGGGTATGGTTGTGTTGGGTTGACAGTTGGACTTGATGATCTTGGAGGTCCTTTCCAACCTTAATGATTCTGTGAATATAAAAAAAGACCCAAATAAAAATAAACCCGAAAAACCACCCACACAGAAACACTGCTCGGACATCGTGGCATTACGAAACCTCAGTGCCTACATATGAGTATTCAGAGACAGCATCTGAGCTGAGTTGTGGGATGGACCAATGTCTTGTGAACAGAAATAAAAAGGACCAGACATAAGACAAGGAAGAGTTTCTACAGCATAAGATAAAATTGTTACATAAAAGTGTAAAAGTACTGTTCCTCTAATTAACAAAGATATTCATAGCAGTGAATAGAGGAAAGCTTTTTTTCCCCTGCCCTATTCTGCTGATATCATTTAGAACATTACTTAATTAAGTACTAGAAAGGAGGACACTGGAGTTGAATAAATCTTTTGTCCAACAATTCTTTCTAGTGTTCAAAAATTGGTCAGAAAAAGAAATCTAGCCCTGTCAGAGTCACCTGGTACTTAATTGGTTTTTTATTTAGTTCAACGTTAAAATATTAACATTGAAGAAAAAAATTAATTGCTCTCCAGTGTGGACAGCTTGCAATGAGAAATTGTGCAGAAAGAAAGAAAACAACCCTAAGCCTTTGTAAAGCCCAACATCTTATCTTGGTATCATCTATCATCCTTTACAAAACTCTAGCTGACACAGAAGGTGCACCTTTTCTATGGTAGGACTGAAGAGCAAACTGAAGGTATTATTTTCAAAGGCACCTACTTGTTGCTGCTTTCTCTCAATTCCCATTGAAACCACTGGTAAAAATCTTTACTCCCTTCCCAGAGACCAGGGCATGCCAAGCACATCTGACCACCCCACGTACATGAAAAGCAATAAATACTTGTTGGTGTCACCTGTATTTTGTCAGGTAAATGATGTGGAGACCCAAAGGTCATTTTGACCAGGCTTATCCACTGGGGGTACTTCTCCCTTCAAGGTGCCTCTTTACCCCACAGCACAGCTCTTCTCATGCTGCCATTTGCTCAGGAACAAGAGGAGATCCTGCTGGTGCCTTTTCCTCCTTTCAGCTTTACTCCCAATTTAGACAGCTATGGAAGAGGACAACCAGGATGCCCCAAGGCAGAAGAAAGGATCGATGGGATCACTTTGGCCTGCTGCAGTGCATAGGGCAGCACCAACTTCTATGCTAGGGGCTCAGTAGAGCTGCTGAGGCCAAGAGGGGAAACTGCTGGGAGTCAGCTGCAGGAGTTGGCAGGGCATTTGGGGCTGGCCCACAGAGCCATCATTGCACTTTTTTAGACAACAGGCATGAGCATGAGCCAGACCTGTTGAAAAGTGGTAAGACTTGTATTGACACCAGGAACAGAGGGCTTAATACATGCCTGGTACATTAGGAAGACACATGAGGCAGGGGATAAAGGATAAAGACCATCTCAGGCATCCCAGCAAGCTGAGAACTTGGTTTTAGAGAGTCGCTGCTGCCCTCTTCCTTCCCTTGCAACTGTCTTGCATGGATCTGGCACAGCCATGCCGATCCTCATCTCTGTTCCTGCATCAGTGATGTCCTGTAAGCAAGGATGTTTGAAGGGAAGTCACACATGTGAGACTGTCTTAGCTAAAAATCCCCTGACAGCACACATCTCTACAAATGTGCTTTTAGGAGAAAGGCATGGCTTTAGCCAAGTGCTGAAAACAGGTTAGTGGAGACAAGGCAGGTCATTATGTCTATGCACCAACTGACCGTTTTGACTATTAAAAACTACAGACTATTGTGTTTTACTCATCTGGTTATCATACATTAGCTAGGGTGCTCTGGGCACAGCACTTTTCCTAGTGAGGGAAAGGAAGGGGAAGAGCAGGGCACAAAAGGATGCTGCAGAATCAGTGAAGAGCTAACACACAAGGAGATTGAAGTCTCTTCATTAGCACCAAATAAGAGCAGTTTTGAAACACATGAAACACTTTCAGCCTTTTGCTGCACCATCTGTTTTGTCCAGCTAAATTCTTATATTAATCATCTTTACTCCTTGTGAGTAATTCCCTTAGGGAAAATTTACTCAGCATGTTTAAATTTATTAAAACTATCACAGTTTATTAAGAGTCCGTATCCAGTGTCTTCTGCGTTATGCACCTGATGACGGGGAATGATAACTGCAAAATGGTTTATCTCATTGCTATACCTCCCAGTGTTATTCATGGCAGTAGCAGGTATTGGTGTTGCAGTGATGCCTCATGCATGTCCACTGCAGTGTGCCAAGCACTATACAAGCACATCATGTTTCTCCAGAGAGCTTGTGTCAAAAGATTAAAAAGAGATGCAGATGTGGTTACATCTGGTTTAAGGATGACAAGGATATGTGAGAGAAGAACAGCGTCCATGAAGTACATAAGCCTGTTTCTAATTTTTAACACAGGCAGATTCACTATGCAGCCTAGGTAGACATCAGGCACTTGGTCAACTCTGGACCACATCTCCCAAGACTGCAATAAAGATTTTCTGCCTTCATTAGCCTGTACAAACAAACAGAGAGATGCAGAGAACAAGGCTGACACCATAAGGAGCTAGGGAGTACCTTTTACCCCATATGGCAGAAGGAATTTATATTCAGGAGTTCTCAAGCTGTTAATCTCTGACAGCAGCACAAGAAAATACTGAAACTGTTTCCATCAAGTTTGTGTTGTCTTCTCCAGCTGCTCCAAAAGACGGTGGATTTTTAGTGACAAAGGAATGATTCATTTGTCTGGTCTGAATTATCGCTCTCTGCCTCAGCTTCCTCACTTAGACAAGGAATACTAAAGTATTTTTTTTAATTCATCAGTAAAGGAGATTAACTAATGTATATAAAGGGCTGTCAAGCCATGGCCAAAGACTGAACAAGACTACAAAATCCAAGCCAGGGCCTGGACTTGGGTTCACTGAGCAAGCAACTTCTGTATTGAAGTTAACACCATTGCCAGTGCTTTGTTTGCATCCACTCGCTTAAGCCTATCAAACCCACACAAGATGTCAGAAGAGAAGCTGTTATGGCCCATCAGTCAAACTAGTAACACAAATCCACCTTATGTGGATATCAGCTGCTGCACCAGACCCTGGGTTGAAGCATGGCCTTTTCTTCCCACTTTGCTCCAAGGCCAGTAACTTCTGTGGGCTGCAAAGTTCCAAGCCACCAGGATTTGTCCACGATGCACCACAGCCCAGAGATGTTTCACCTCATGCACACATTATTAGGGTTATCTTGGGCTTGGTTTGCATGGGACAGAGGCATAGGAAAGTTGAGCACAGTCAGGTTTTTCCAGCAAAAACGAATACAGAGACAATTACCCCCACAAAACTCCTTTTGCAAGCTTAATGTGCTCCATCCAGGCAACTGCATTAACATGTACTAGCTAGTGACTCCCTGCTGAATAAGCTTACTTCTCCTTGAGGAGATTGCCAGCCTAAGTCAGCTCATGTACCTAAACAGGAAAAACCTACTGAAGTATAAACAGACCACCTAGGATGTTCAGAAACCTATTCCTGGGTAACTAGTTTCTATAATGACACACACAAGCACAAAGCACTGGAAAGCTTCCCCCTGAGATTTACTCAGAGTACAAACAGCTCTTCACCTGTGATGAATAATAAAAACCTCTTCTTTCTATTTTTCCCCCACTCATCTCTTTCCCCCTCCCCTTGCCCATGAATTAATCAGGCAGGGAAAAAAGGGGATCTGGCTGAGTGTCATAGGCTAGAGGATAAAAATCACATGGACACACAAAGCAAGCAGGGACATGCAGAAACGACACATGGAGAGTAAACAAGCTGCAGTGACCTTCTTGAGCTTTATCAAATATTCATGGGAAGAAGGCTCATGGGGATACAAAACTAATAATAATGAACCCACCATCATCCTGGCACTTTCATCATCTTGGCATGTTTTGGTTCCCCTTTCCAACACCATTGCCGCTCCATTTGCATACCAGATGCCTGCCAGCCGAGCAGCCCAGACCCAAACCAGGCTGCCTGGTGGGTTTCAGCTTTTTGCTAATACTTGGAGCTAAAGCAAAGGAGGGTGCAATGGTTTAGGGGATTTCTTTGCATCCAGGCCTTCTTAAATAGGAAAGCGCAGACGACATCAGACCTTCAGGGAGACCTGGCGATCTGTGGACTCCACTGAATTAAAAGATAGAGACTAGCATCTTGCAACACCAGTGTCAAATTTTTACTCCTGTACCTTGAACCCAGACCTTGGGCTTTTTCCAGTCTCTGAAGAGCATGTTCATTAGGCGCTTTCTGGAGATCAGGGATGGCATGTGTTACCAAATTACTGACCTCAGACATGAAAGGTGTCATCTTATTAGAAACCAGTGATTCAGCCACAGCAAATTACATTTCTTGAAGGATTTCAGCCTTGAATTTTCATTCCACAATGTATTTCAAAGGAAAAAGGGGTCCTCCTATACATATAGCTGGAAGAATGAACTATGAAAGATGCAATGATTTTTTCCAAAGGACAATAGACTATAAAAGCAACAGAAATATGCTGAGTGGAAATTATTTAAATTATGTTGATATGACTACTTGGGAAAGCTAAACCCGTGCAAGTCTATGCATCATCAATGATTTCAGTTTTAATCTCTTAAAAATAAAGGAAAAATATGGCAATGTTGTCATTGCTTGAAAGACAGTGGCAGTATCTTGACTTTGGTATTCTTTGCTTCTTTTTGAACTGTTTTTCTTTCTCCTACATACTTCAAATCTAACAAGTAGACTAAAATAATAGATGTAATTGTCCAGAGGTGAGATGGAAAAGAAAGAGGTAAAAGAAGAGTAGAAAGGGCAAGAACAGCTGAACAACATCTGTAAAAACTACTGGTTCCTCAATAAAAACACAGCTGGAAGCTTTAAGGAAGGTCTTAAATGTTGCAGAAAGCAACTTACGTCACTTGGAGTAACTACCTGAAGGTGAACACTACAGCCATTTGCACAAGGTTTGGTAAGCACAGAGGGCTGAGACGAAGCTGGCTGGAGCTGCCATCCCCCCAGCCTTGCCCCACAGTGGAGCAGGCATTTCCCAGTGTGGAAAAAACACTCTAGCACAGACCTGCTGCTCTGATTTCCCCTCCTATACGTTCCAGTGGCTCTTCTATCTATCACTTTCTCGGGCTATGGTATGTTCCTGTGATAAATTAAACAGTAGTGCTTTTTAGCACTTGTGCTTGCATGGCTGGGGGTACACTAAATATGTGTCATGAGATAATGTGCATTTCTCCTATACATTTAACCACCTCCTTTTTGCTTAGCTCATTAATCTAGTATATAGGGGCATACATACTTCTAATATTCCAGACATCTGAACAGGTCCAGCTGCTAATAAAAAACCCAAACAAAATAAAGTAACCATGATAAAAGCAGAAAAAATATTTTCTTTGCCCACATGTGAAATTGCTCCAACAAAACCACATTCATTTGTGGTTTACTGGTGAATAAATTAATATTACTGTGTTGGGCAATGTTGAGAGAGGAAGGCCAAAGAGAAGGCAAAACAAAACTCAGTCCTTCAACTACCTGGGAAGGAAAGCTTGAGTAGAGGAGAGATTCAAAGAAAAGATAGTAGGAGTGGATGGATCTGTGAAGTACCAGGGATGAATGGAAAAATGAGAGCAAGAAGAAAGCTATACAATAGGGGCAGTGCAATAACACATTATTGTTGATCATGACACTATTTTAACTATCTGAGTGTTTTGCTCTCTCTCATTACCCAGGAGAATTTTACCTCACAAGCAAGAAGAGACATTTAAGCACACATGTCCATCCCAAATCAAGAGCAGCATCTACCACCTTATCAGAAGTGGCCCGTGTCTTTGGACCAGCACATCAGCAGTCATTTTATAGCAACACCATGCTATAATTCCTTATTTTGTCCAAGGCCTTTTCCTCTCCACATCGAGGGCTGCCGAGCACAGCATTCCACCTGGCCTCTGGAAACACAATGCACTTCAATTTTAATTAAATCCAACATTTCCGCTCCTTTTGGTGTTCTTTGCTCAATGGCACAGCAAGAGCAGCTTCCCGATTACCTTACTACATGTTTATAATTAATTTCTCTCAGGAGGATTACAGCCAATATTATTACCAAATGCATTTCTTAGGTGTTGAATCAGCATTGGTTCCAAAAAATACATGTGATTTATTTTCTCCCTAGGGAGCAGACATTTGTAAGTAGCAGATTACTGACATGCTGCAACCAGAAAGCAAAACATAATAGCAATTAATACAGCATTGTGAATGAAAGCCCACTTGCTGCAGAAACCTCTCAATGGTAGCAACTTGACATCACCTGTGTCATGAAATCTGCCTCAGGACTCCAAATACTAAGCAAGATTAAGACTAAGAGTGTGGGATTTACACTAGCTGTAGCTGAGACTATCCTTTTATTCTACCTTTGAACAGCACTTAGCGGGCAGAGGTCCTGCTCTACAACAGGTGCTCTGAGCGCTGGCACCAGGGATGAAGGGTAGCACACACCCATAAGAAAGCTTCATGATATATTTCAGAGGAACTGAGCCCTTTTAATGGGATAACTTTCAGAACAGATTCAATTTTTCTTTTTTAAACCTTCATTACATCAGAGTGAAGAAGAGATTTTTTTTCCCGAAAAAATCATGAGGTTCCCACTCTCTCCCTATTTTCTCTATTCTTCCTCTTAGAATTCTCTCAGATCTCTGAGATAGTAGCTTTTGTTGAGATTGTCCTTAGGTAAAAGTAGCTTTTCCCAGAAAAACTGGCTTCTGGAGAAGATAACTTTGACCAGCTCTGAAGTAATAAAGGAAATGGCCACCACATGATCTAATATACCTTATAAATCACTAATATCTTAATAAAAAGTGTAGAAAAGTCTCTCAGGGTCCTCATTCAGTTCAATAACAATTTGGCCCTATGCTTCTTCACTGAGCCTCTCTGTGAAAGGAGTAAAGGGGTCTTACTTAATCAAAAAATACTCACTGCCTTGCCAACCCAAGCCATGGGTGCTTGCCAGAGGTAACTTTGTGAGCACAGAGAGAATCATAGCATCACAACAAAGCTTTAGGTCTCATTGAACTACTACCATTGAAGGTTCTCAGCTCTTCCCCACAGCGTGTGGTCAGCAGGGCTGAAAAGGAGCTAAGTGGAGCTGCAAGAAGATGGGAAGATTCTCTCCATCCCTCTTTTTCATTCACCTAGCTGTAAAACTAGATAAAAACCTTTACTGTATGAACAAGGTAATTTGCAAATGTTGGTAAAATATTTTGCAAGCCACAGAAGTGAGAGAGAAGCAGATTTAAAAACTCCGATTTTCTTTATCCCATTGTAGCTTTTACAATTTTTTCTAAGGGTGAGCACAGGGTTGGTGGTAATTTGGGCTGTGCATACAGGAAGCCTGAACATTGCTGAGATCTCCCTATGGATATCCCAGTTGCTACAGCATCCAAACTTTCACTTAAGTGTTTCTCCCTATGAAGATAACTCCATGGAAATTGCTAACTTTCTGAGTCCATGGTGGGGCTGAACTAACAATGCTAAGACATATAGGAATTTTCTATCTCCCCTCCAGCATAATGGCCTGCAAGTTTTAAAAACCTAATTAATAACAGCAAAGTGTCAACAGCCTTAACCTTTTCAGTACTGTTTGCTGAAGCAGAACATCCCACTCCCAGTACTTGCAGCCTGCGGTTGCCGCAGTTTCCTTTTACGAGCCATGCATTTGAAAGGATGGCATTTACAACTAACTATGCAAGTCCGGACTATGAAAAAAAACTTACTGGATGGCAGGGAGAAGTGAACTATTCACCTCCAAATTATACTAGCAAGGCTGATTACTGTAATGCCAATTTAAAAATACAACAGGAAACTTGTTCTTCCCCTTTCCTGACCCAAAAGCCCACATTGCTTCAGGCTGTCTTTCTTTGGATAGCAATGAACTTGGAGTCTGGCTTGTAGCCAGATTTTTGAGTTTTTTCTACATTTTTTTAGAAAACTTTGAACAGTAATGAAAGTAGCTTCTTGAAATACACATATACAACACCCTGCTTTTGTCATACAGCATTGACTATCGTCAAATTACATCTATTAAACTTGAAGATCTCAAGAAAACTTCTGGCTTTTGGTCTTAACTGTTAATGTACTACCTGGGAAGACACCACCGTATACAAACCTTGTTCATCCTTTTTTCTTCTCTCCTTTAAAACTGGGATATTTGGCCAGGCAGACCTATGCTCTGTCCTAGTAGGACTACTCTTTTACTCTTCAAGACACACAGGACAAAAGTCACTGGACTGCTGATTTGCCTCAAAGTATTTTCCAAAATGTCTTAAAGTGTTATTTTCCACTTGCTTTAACTAACTGAGCAGATTTTCCAGTCTGTGATGTCTTGGGTTATAGCACATGCATTCACTTTGTACTACATGGTAACGGCTGCAGCGTATTAGAAGTGCACAAATGTAAATGTTTCTCATAGTATAACCTGCAAAGTAAGGGGAACTTGGGATCCTTAAGAACAAATTAAACAGAAAAAAGATTTGTTAATAAACAACTAGATTGCTTGTTTAAGAGTCTTAGCAAGATGAATTTCGATGTTGTTTGTTAATGCAGAGCATGAGAGTTCTGCTTGCTTCCCCAGAACTGTAGCCCTGAGTATCTCCCAGCAGCAGCAACAGCACATTTTGAACTGGAATCTGAAGTTGAAAATAGCTCAAGTTTAAAACAGCAAGCTGGGAATCAGTAAAACAGAGCAAAAATGGCACGGTTTGAAAAATAATGTATTTTGGGTTCTCTGCATTATTGGTCTTTGATGAACCAATTTGGAGTCGTGTATTCGAGTTTCCTTCCCATGGTGTAAAAGCAGCTTCCTTGCTAGGAGGACAGCAAAGCTTTGGGTCTTCCTATCTCCTGACCACACTTGTTGCATTCCTAAATGACTGCAGAAACAGGTGTTGATCCCTATGTGGGATGTAGGAAGATTACCTTTGGTGGTGTTACTGTAGGTCTCTGCTCTCCAAGTGGTAAAGCTATTCCTGTATTGGGTTCCTTTGACTTAGATGGTTCATAATTTCCTTTTATTTTTTTTTTCCCCTCCAGCAAATACTTATGTTGACAGGAGAATAACTCAAGCCTTGTGGGATCTCAGAGTTGTACCTGCACTCTTTTTGCGATACAGTCTGACCTCATCAATGTCCAGCTTGTAACACCCAGTTCATTCCACCATTCATAAGTGAAGGCACATTCCTCCATACATTCACTGGCAGATACACATCACTGTATTAATTTCTAGTTGATTTTTTATACTAGTGCCTAAAACTTGTTCTAATTAGTCTCAGCTTTAATAAGGAAATGAGTAAAAATTCAGCATATTAAAGACAAAAGGAAACTGGATCAGATGCAATATGTCAAGCATGTAAATTACCCCATATAGCCCCATCTCATAATCATAACTGTATAATCTGATTGCTCGAGTCCAATTATTTTAAATACTCCAAGCAATCAATAGACATTTATCCTTATAAAACCATCTGACCCCTTTCCTCAATGAGGCATGATTACACACATAACAGCTCTCCATTAACCTTTGACATTGGTAGGAATTAGTGTTCAAATGTGACATACAAGTGATGGAAAGTTGCCAAGCAGCCTCAAAAAAAATCCATCTCCAGAATGAACCCGACACCATAGCACTTTTAGGGAACAGAAATTTGTCTGATGAGGTAGATATTAAAAGATAAGAGAGGCTTTATTGATCTTTCATTTCTCCCTACTGCACCATTGTTAATTGCAAATGTTAAGAGGAAAAGTATTCAAAGTAAGCAAAGCTTTTCAATATTAACCTCAATAAGCGAATTAAGTAGCAATACTTCACATAAAATTGGAAATCACTAATGGGTCAAAAAATGCAATTCATTCTTGCTCTGAGCAATCTAGACTCTCAGATGATAGACCTCTGCAACTTACTGCAAGCCCAGTAATTGCTACCCATTATTGCAATAATCAGAGTCTGACCCCAGGGACGAGCAATACCAAAACCCTATTGGATTTCAGTGGCATCAGGGCAGCAGCTTCCACCAGCAGGCCTGTCCTTTGAAAAAATCCCAGCAAACAAGTCATCCTACAGGCTTGAGCAAGGCTAAGTCATTTAAACTGCTTCCAGAACAGCAAAGGGTTAAATTCATCCCAAGGCTCTTCTGTTAAAATAATGATAAATCTGGAGAAGTGTTAATTAACAACCACAAAAGATTCTTTTCCTATTAGCAGTAAAAAAATCTGACCATTCACAGGCAGCTGTATTCCATCAGTAAAGGTATAACTGATATTGAAAGTTTCCAGTCTAGCTTCTGAATCGTGCCTTAGGCATTGCAAAGTTTGAAGGAGAAAGAAAGAGTAATTCTATTCCTATGGGGTTAGGCACCCAGAGCAGCTGAGCAGGGGTCAATGAAATAAAACTAGCAGAGAAAAAGCCTGTAACAGCAAATATAATCTTATTCCCCACCACAGTAAAATTTGCTTTTACATCATGCAGAATTTGTAATATCTGATTCAAGGGTCCAGTGATGCCAATAACCTGCCTTTAACAGGATCCAGCACCTCATGCTTTGAAAAAGGGCAGAAACACCCAAAACCTGTGAAAGAACTCAAAAAAAAAAGAACAAATCTGCAAAAGTATACTGCAATTTAGGAAAGTTCCTTCATCTCATCGTACTTGTTCCTAGGTTCACAGTGCTATGTTCTGACTCACCTTAGCTCTCTCAGGGCTACTACAGATCCCAGGACTTGGTGCAGTGTGTAGGAATAGATGTGCTCCCTGACCTCAGTAAAAAGGAAGCACTAATCAATGGTTATTGAAAACAACTGAGACTACCAAAGCAGTGCTTGTGACAGCTGAGGTTTCTGCCAGTGCCTTTCTCTGTATGGCCATGAGGGAGGCAAAGGAAAACAGGAAAGTTTTTCTCATTAGCTTGTTGATGATACCTGGCAAAGGAATTCAGTGAGGACACACAGGGGGTGAGTCTGAACTGACTTTATGCTTGGTTTAACTGTCGGAGAAGAAAAACAGCTGCAATGTACATTTTAATGAGTTTTACATATTGAAGGCACCTATAAACTGGCATGTTATGGCACTGAGCCAGTAGGGTCAGTTCTATGAAGATAAACCATATGAGAAATGCTAACCTCTAAATTAAGAAAAAATCAACAACAGCTATCTTATATTTGAGCATATACTTCAAATTTTGGGTTGAGCTGTGAACAGCAGATGAACACTTCTTGTAATGATACAAATTATTTTCCTCATCTTGTACACAGATTAGATCAATCCTTATATTTCTGCCCTAAAACGAGCTTGACAGCTCACAAACTTGATGTGTAATGAGCTTGCTCTGTACTTTCCTCAGCACCCTAACCAAGCCTCACATCCTTTATCCTTGCATCACCCCTGTAAAGGAAAGGAAAGATATTCCCTCTTTGCACAGGTGAGAAATTAATGCAAAAGAAAAGAGATAAAAGGATAGCTTGTCAAGCTTTTTAAATTAGTGGGAGTTAGGCATCTAAATAAATGGGTGAATTAGGACATTAACGAGTGATCTGCTGTCAGGCAGTAATTTCTACTGCTGTGCTTCATTTTTAATATACAGGTTTGAAGGTCTACCTGCCCCCTTGCTTTACCTTTTTTTTTTTTTTTTCTCTTGTAATCTTGGAGTTGATTTGTGCCTTGTCTCCTGAGAACCACTATCTCCCGACTTACACCAGCTGCTTGCAGCAATGAGCCTACAAAAAGCTCACTGCTGTGTTCTAACTGATAATGTTGAACTCATAGAGTCAGAGAATGGTTTGGGTTGGAAGGGACCTTAAAAACCATGTAGTTCCAAACACCCTGATATATGCAGGGACACCTCCAACTAGACAGGTTGCTCAAGGCCTCATCCAGCCTGGTCTTGAACACTGCCAGGGATGTGGCATCAACAACTTCCCTGGGCAACCTGTGCCAGTGTCTCACCACCCGCATGGTAAAGAATTTCTTCCTAATACCTCATCAGAATCCACCCTCTTCCAGTTTAAAGTCATTACCCCTCGACCTATCACTACATACCCTTGTAAAAGGTCCCTCTTCAGCTTTCTTGTAGGCCCCTTCAGGTACTGGAAGGCCACTGTCAGATGCCCCCAGAGCCTTCTCCAGGCTGAACAACCCCAACTCTCTCAGCCTGTCCCCATAGGGGAGGTGCTCCAGCCCTCTGATCATCTTCATGGCCCTCCTCTGGACCCTCTCTAACAGGTCCACGTCCTTCTTGTGTTGGGGACTCCAGAGCTGAACACACTACTCCAGGTGGCGTCTCACGAGAGCAGAGTAGAGGGGGAGAATCACCTCCCTCAACCTGCTGGCCACACTTCTTTTAATGGAGCTGCAAGTGCACACTGACAGCTCATGTTGAGCTTCTTGTTAACCAGCACCTCCAAGTCCTTCTCCTCAGAGCTGCTCTCAATCCATTCTCTGCCCAGTCTGCATTTGTGCTTGGTACTGCCTTGACCCAGGTGCAGGACCTTGCACTTGGCCTTGTTGGACTTCATGAGGTTGGCATGGGCCCACCTCTCCAGCCTATCCAGGTCCCTCTGGATGGCATCCCTTCCCTCCAGCATGTCGGCCACACCACACAGCTTGTTATCGTCTGCAGACTTGCTGAGGGTGCACTCCATCCGACTGTCCATGTCACCAACAAAGATGTTAAACAACACCGGTTGCAGTACTGACCCAGGAGGAACACCACTCATCATTGGTCTCCATTTGGATATTGAACCATTGACTGCAACTCTCTGAGTGTGACCATCCAGCCAGTTCCTTACCCACCAAGTGGTCCACCCACTGAATCCATGTCTTTTCAATTTTGAGACCAGGATGTCATATGGGACACTATTAAATGCTTTGCACAAGTCCAGGTAGATGACATCCATTGTTCTTCCCTTATCCACCGATGCTGTAACCCCATCATAGAAGGCCACCAAATTTGTCAGGCATGATTTTCCCTTGGTGAAGCCATGTTGGTTGCCACCAGCCACCTCCTCATTTTCCACATGCCTCAGCAGGGCCCTCAGGAGGATCTGCTCCATGATCTTGCTGGCCACAGAGGTGAGACTGACTGGCCTATAGTTCCCCAGCTCATCCTTTTTTCCCTTTTTGAAAATGGGGGTTATGTTTCCACTTTTCCAGTCAGTGGGAACTTCACCGGACTGCCATGACATTTCCAATATGATGGAAAGGGGCTTAACAGCTTCATTTGCCAGTTCCTTGAGGACTTGTAGATGGATCTTGTCATGTCCCATTGACTTGTTCACCTTCAGGTTCTTTAAATGGTCTCAAACCTGATCTTCACTTACAGTGGGCGGATCTTCCTTCTCCCAGTCCCTACCTTTGCCTTTTGCAACTTGGGCACTGTGGTTAGAGTCCTTTCTCTAAAAGACTGAGGCAAAAAAAATCATTGAGTACCTCAGCCTTCTCCCTATCCCATGATATAGAACTCCTGGAACAATTGTCTGTGACCATGGGAGGTCTGAGACATCCTGGAATGCTCGTAACATTTCCAAGTGGTCCAGGAGAAGGAACATGGTAAATCTCTGGCAGATCAGGGAAACACTAGACTTTTTCTCCATGCAAAACCAAGTGATTCAGAGGTGCTCTATGTCACTTGGTAATTCTGCAGGTATTTTGCTTCCTTTAAGTTGTTGTCTAAAACTTGCAACACTGTGCTTAAAATATGCACATGCATCTTGTGCTTGCAGCCCCTTGCAATGAAATCAATGGTGCCCTCAAAGACCACATCTAAAATTTTCTTGCCAGCAGTATTTTAAAAAGAAGACAGCAGGGTAACAAGACTGGAATTCTGCTGTGAAATAATTATACATTTTTTATCTTTTATCTTCCTTCCAGTGATCCTATGGACTTCAATATACTGAGTTCTCTACAGTTTGGTGACATGAATATATAAGCATCAAGTCTATCCAGCTTCAGCCATCAAGATCATATAGCCTGCAAGCGAGTGGCAACATACATTTGAGACTGTCATCAGTAGACTTTGGTCATGGAGATATTCTTGCTGACGTTCAGAAAAGGAGTTGTTCACTACAGTAAGCAATGTGGGAAATCACAAAACTGTTTTTCATTTGTCTATCCCACTGTTATTTTGTGTATGTGACTAACTCCCCTATTAATTTCTTATCTCCAATGTCCCAATTTCATCTCTGATTATTAAATTTTCTCCCTGCCAGTCAGTTATGAATTCAGAAAATTTTTTCAAAATGGTGTTTTCTCTTTTGAGATCAACCCTTTTACAATGGGACAAGTAGGGAAAGCAGGCACAGGATGATGGGAAGTCTCAAGGGAAGAACAACTGAAATAGCATGCTAAAAAAAAGTTGCTTATGTCATTCATTCATTTCATAACTGACTGCTTCTCTTCCAATGAGTAATCACACCATGCCAGAGACAGGAAACATTCTCGTTAGATCTCGTGGCTCTTCAAAACATAAAACCTGCGTAGCACATACACAATTCATAAAGAGCTGTAAGACAAGACAAACACCTTGGCACAACAGGATGCTCAGCAGCACGGCTAGAAGCACGTGTAGAAATCACGGGGAAAAAAAAAAAGCACATACTGAAACCTTCCCACAATTGTCTCTTCCCTTCCCTTCCCAGATTGCTGGTAAGTATAATAAATCTCTTCTGCAAGATCCTCCCTCTCCATTTGCAGACTCTATAATGGTCAGTCTTGTACTCTCTCTTCCTCATTGCCTCTCTTAGAAAGGATAGCAAGTCATTGTGCGCGTGCAAGAACAAAGGTGCCTTAGGAAACTGTTCTTTCACACATATTTGTGATATTTTATTTCTCCTAGTTATGCATGTTTGTTTGCATTTTGCAGCTTCCAACAGTTTCAGAAGGCTGCATTCATAGTTTATTTTTATCTTGTTTCCATGGTTCATAAAGAAAGTCACAGTACCTCATCTTGCCAGGTAATGCAGAAACAGTTTTCTAAGGCATTTTTTCTTCGAAATTGCTTTGTTCTTTCCTTGTGCTGTGTGTTTCATCCCACTGCCAAACTGGTTTCCAGCTCATAGATGGTCAGATTCAAGTACTGAGCAGCAATGCCTTAGGAAGTCCTAAGATTTATACTTTTTATTCCCTGCTTTTCTCAGCCTGTGGTGCTGTATAACTGTAATAGGGTGACTCAAGCTATCCTACAATTCTTCTCCACATCCACCTCTAATGACTTACTCCCTCCTAGCCTTTTATGTGTGCAGCTATACATGGACACCGACTGATGGGGGTCATTCCTGATTTGCATCAGTGTAAGGGAAAAGAGGATCAGGCTCAAAATCCAATAAGTGCTTTAGGGTCTTCCACATTGTACTAAGCGCACAGCGATTTTATCAGCAAATCAGTCACACAAGTCTAACCAGCTTCCCATTAAGCGGTTGTTTTGGTATGTTTAGGCCCACCTAAAGATGTCATATAATTAGAAAAATGATCGACTGAAGTGCAGGCACAGGTGTCTCTGCTTGTTATTTATCTGTGCTGTACGACATTTGGACGGGAAACAGCAAATACGCGTGCGGTGCAGCCTGTGACAGCCCCAGCCTCACCATAGAGGAAAATATTCTCAAAAACAGCACACACAGGTGGGTTTGTCCCACCCTCTGCAGAGTCTTTTCTTCTATCTTAGGGATCCAGTGCCCCAAGGGAGGCACCACCACTTCTCTCACTGTGCTTCACAATGGAGACAAACCAGATGAGACTAGTCTTTTCTGCACATTGAAAAACAGCATCTTATGCCCTTGCCAGCATTTGCCCATGAAACTTCCAGGATGGTGATGCTGTGCTTGAGCAGTGTGGATGTAGCATGCTTTCACAGTCCTACCCATGCTGAAATCCATCCTATGGTTATGCTGTGACTGCTGCCTGGCCCACTGTGCTTGGAAATGACTGGCCACTGTGCTCACAGGTGTGGGGAAAAGCTAGTGTAACTATTCACTGTATCCAAAAACATGGGTCCTCAGGGCTTGGAACAATTCTCTATGATGACTTACAGAGCAAAAAATCAAGCTAGTTTTAATCTAACTGTATTAATTAAAACAGGGATCTTACTGGAACAGATGATAGGGCCCAGAGAGCTGTGATGAATGGAGTTAAATCCACCTGGTGGCTAGTCACAAGTGGTGTTCTCCAGGGCTCAGTTTTGGGGCTGGTCTTGTTTAATGTCTTATCAATGATCTAGACGAGGGGTTCGAGTGCACCCTCAGTAAGTTTGCAGACAACACCAAGTTGGGTGAGAGTGTTGATCTGCTTGAAGGTAGGAAGGCTCTGCAGAGGGATCTGGACAGGCTGGATCAAAGGGCCAAAGCCAATTTTATGAGTTTCGATAAGGCCAGATGCCAGGTTCTGCACTTCAGTCACAACAACCCCATGCAACACTACAGGCTTGGGGAAGAGTGGCTGGAAAGCTGCCTGGCAGAAAGGAACCTGGGGGTTCTGGTCAACAGCCAGCTGAACATGAGCCAACAGTGTGGCCAAGGAGGCTAACAGCATCCTGGTTTGTATCAGAACTAGTGTGACCAGCAGGGCTAGGGAAGTGATTGTCCCCTTGTACTTGACATTGGTGAGGCTGCACCTTGAATACTGTGGAGTCCCCATCCCTGCAGGTATTAAAGAGACATGTAAATGAGGTGCTGAGGGACATGGTTTAGTGGTGACTTGGCAGTGCTGGGTTAACGGTTGGACTTTATGATCTTAGAGGTCTTTTCCAACAAAAGCTATTCTATGATTCTATGACTTCTGGACCACACAGTCCCACCAGTCCCTTCCTGCTTTCTTCTCAAACTCTTACACTGCAAAAAGCTTAATTCCTTTGAAAAGAGGAAAGAATTGCCCTTTATACTGTGTTTTAAAGGTGATCCTCAGATTAAAAAGCAGAACCTATTTGTATTCAGATCCCAGCAGGATAGAATGCCATGCAGTTTCCTGTGACTTGTCCTCATTTAAGTACCAAAATAAATTCTATTTAATCTCATGAAGCAGTACCAAGTAATGGGTCATGGCCTTTGATCCAAGGATGTAAACTGAGGTCCCTTCTCAAACCTGTTGCTAATAGGGGAAGTGAAGGTGCAAGAAGCAAGACCCAGTAGAAACTCTGATCTCTACCTGACATGGCTAGTGCAACTTCACCCAGATCAGTGATGCACCACTCACTTCAGGATGAGACTGGCACTCTCTAGTAGCTCTGCTTCTAGGAGAAGTCATTTATTTCACTGTTGCTTTGTCTCCTTCCAGGTACCAGCAGTGGTTTTCAGTCTGCAGGAAGGTGCCTGCACAGAGTAGAGAGGCAGTGCTTTGTTCTGACAGCCACTAACTACAAAAAGGAGGGATGGTTGCAGTTTGAATCAAAGGCACAAAGCAAGAAGTGGCAGATGTGCCAGACTTCCTTCCTGGGCTGTGTCCTTCTAACTGTGGTATCTGTTGTCAGCAGGCAGCATTAGCAACTGAGATAAGGAGTAACATGGGAGAGATTTCTATCCACTGTCATACATTTGATTGGGAAATTGAGTCTGTTTCATCTCCATTACCAGCAAGATTTCTGTTGACCTGGCTATGGATTTCAGACAGTTCACTTAACATGCTCCATGTTAGCACCTGGGTGTCCCTTGGTGTCTTCTTCAGCTCCATCTTCTACTTAGAGCTTTGAAAAAGAAAAAAAATAAAATATTGCAGATGCAGAAGCTCATATACTGGAGATACCCTACTTGGTTGATATCCTGGGGCCACAAAGAGTGACTCAGCCAGCTTTAACCATAGAAAGTGCCTTTGATGTCCCACAAATGCTCTCCCCAGGGGCACTTTTGTTCTCCAGAGCACCCCCAAGATGCTTCACCAGCTTCCTCACAGCCTGCAGTGCTGAGCCCCTTTGCAGAGCTGCTCTCCATCAACGTCTCCTCTCTTCCCTCACTCATTCTTGTTTAGAAGCTGGTTGAGGGGGCAGAAAGACTGAGTTTGGGAACAGGGAACTGGAAGATCTCGGCTTCCTGGTCTTAAGTCCTGCAGTGTGTGGACAGCATAGGAGAGGCATGCAGGAGAAAGGCAGCTCATCTGTCTGGGAAGCTTTGTACTTGCCCTCCTCAGCAACAGCAGCTCCCACATGCTCTTCTCTGATCTGCCTCACTCACCAGCAGCCTTGACTTCTCCATGATTTCTTGACACATCTGTCTCCATATCGGTGTGGCAGTCTCCGAGCCACTTCACAAGGAGTAATTCAGTAGATAATACCTGCAAAAATCTCTGATCAATTTGTTTTAGAGAAAAGCATTACAGAAAACTTTGATCTCAATTTAAAGGTCACTTTATATGTATAAATGCATAAAACATTCAAAGTAGCACCTGGGATCTCCAGTAACTGTATGTAACATATTTAGCGGGAACTGCACTGGTTCCATACAGGCTACACTACACTATGGCATTAAATAGTTTAAACCACATCTATGAAAAAGATCACAATCTCAGAAACAAGCTGTTGTGTGGACAGCAGGGAGAACACTTGTTCAGGAAAGAATAGACCAAACCTTTGAAAACCAGGCCCTGATATTTTCAATTGGCATTGCAAATGTGACTGTAATTGGAAGCTGTCAGGTCCCAGGTAACAGTGGCAAATCAAGGTGATAAAGCAAGGTAAGAAAGTGAGGCGATAAATGGAGACACATTTTCTGTCTGCAGGCAGACACAGTCAGTCATACGTGAAGGCTGCAATGCAGAGCACTATTTATAACAACACTCATTTGGAAAAGTGCCTAATACTACACCAGGTAGCTTTATGTTTAGGGAAAAAAAAAAAAAAAAAGAAAAAAAGGGGGGGTATATTTTCTCATTGAGTTTCCTTCAGGTTGCTTTTCCTCCCCTCCATCCACACAGAATTTTCCCTGTGGCTCTGCTGTCCCTTGCTCCATGATGCTGGGCAGGTATCTTCACATCCAATTTCACTCTTTGCCCTCCATTCCTTGTTTGTGCAGTGCATAATGCAGGCCCTACATTTTCTCTTTGCAAAGTTAATAAGAACTGCAAAGAGAATGATGGCTCCTTTTCCTCCAAAATCTGTTTTAAATACACACTTACACATGTACAGAACCTTGTGGTTTGGGCTAGTGTGCATCTCACCGGGATCCTGTTTTTCTGAAGGAGACTTTGATGAGGCACAGCTCTGTGGCCTTCTAATGCTGCTCTGAGCATTGTCTCTCAGTACTTGGCCCAAGAGGAGTCTGTCCATTGAGTGATTACTGTGCTATGGATGGACTACCTCCTATTCCTGCTGCAAGTGAAAAACAAGTCAGCAAACAAGGGAAGAGGGACCTGAATGGGCCAGTCACACTCCACTTATTACCATCCAAAGTCATCTATTTCCAAGTCCAAATCATGCCTCTGTAGATATACAACATGCCTTTGGCTGTATATCAATTGTTCTGCAGAGGTGCTTTGCACTTTACATTAATCATGAAGGGAGCCTAAATGATCAGGGGCTAGAGTATTATTAGATGGCTAATATTAGAGGAGGTGGCTCCTACTGTTTTGACCAGGTCCAAGGACTCCTAAAGCTAAATGGAGTCTTTTCTGTGGCAGTTTGGGCTCACACAGCAGTAACATAGTGCAGTCTCATCAGTTTTGTACTGGCTTTGCATTGCAGCAAGTGTTTACGTGAGGAATGAATCAATGGAGTCAGGTTTTAATAGAGGAACTGATTGCCTGGGCAGAAATGCTCTCCTCCTTCTAGGGTGGGACCCAGTGTCATGTTCAGCCTGCTTTTTTATGGCTGAAAAAGCCTCTCAACGTGGTAAGGCTATAATATTTACAGAGTAAAGCTAGTCAAAAATTTATTAACTCAATAAAGCACCAATTTCAGCATGTATTTTATTAGCAACAATAATTACTAATCACTTAATTTGCTATTTCATATTACAAGACTTACATTTACCAGCCACTGTCATCTCTTCCCTAAGGCTGGCATAGGTCAGGGATGCAACTCTCATTTTACATAGTGGTGGTCTGACACACTTCTCCCCACTTACATTGTTTATGTCTAATTAAAAGTTTATATCATAGAAAGACCAGATAAAATGCACTTTAAATAGTTGTTCCAGAGCTTGTACCAGCGGTAATATTTAAGCCGTTCTTCCAGCCCATGTTTTAAACTGAAGAGTATTTCCTTCATTGTGTTACTATACCAGATATATTTTTGGGCTTCCCTGTTTTAAAGGAATTTATGAAGCTCAGGAAGATGTCCAGCATTTAGTCAGTTTTATCCCAGGTTGGTTACACCTAGCTAATGGCGTAGTCAGACAGGTTTGCAGATGTATGTTCCCATGAAGTGGCTATGCCCCCCTGCAAAGTGACAGCAGTGGCATGCTTCATGAAGGGGAGAAAGGCGTCAGAGAAGGAAAATTTTTGTCTTGTCCTGCAAGTACGTGTAACTTTTGCACGCTGACATGCCACAGGAGACTCTGTGACACTGGGATGGACACCCAGGAGCCCGAAGGAGATGCTGCCCTGACACAGAGGACACTCAATGTGCACTTCTCTTCCCTACATGCTTTATTTCATTCCTGCTCTGCTCTGTGTTAATACTTCAGCCACAGATTTAAATCAACCATGGCTGGAAGTGTCCCAACAATCTCTGTGAAAAAATTAATGCAGCCATGTTTTCCTGGGGATTTAGCATGCAGGTGGTTTGAGGAGTGTATTTCAGTTGGTATTGAGTGTCTGTCCATGGAGCAAGAAGAGGAGGAGAGGAGCAAGTTGCAGCTGCTGCTTTGATTTTAACAGTGTGGTTTTGAGATAATGATGTGCCCTGGCGCTGTGACTTTGGCTCTCTGTGTACATTTACATCTCAGCTGCTGCCTCAGGGTATTGTTCTCCTCAGGTGGTACCAGTGGTCCTTAAATCCTCCAAGGACTTCTGAAAACCATAAGATATACTCAACACCAAAGTCTCTCCAATCTGTCTTAGGTTGAAGGTCAGACTGGGGATGGGATGTGAGGGTCTCTTCTATCCCTAAAAATGCATGATAAACTCCCCTTGTACTTACATCCCCCCCTTCCTTAGAGAAAATGGCATGTAGATCTCAAGTCTAGATTGTTCATCCTTCACCTGATCTGGGGAAGCAAACTGCCTCCTTTCTAATTTGGTGATTTCTTATCTCTGGACCTCTGGGCTAAAGGTGCAGCATGAAGGTTTCAATAAGGTGTTTTGCTTGTGGTTTTTATGTACATAACCCCACAGGCTGAAGGCAGCTCATCATAAACACCCTCAGTTACTGTTTTTTATCACTACATGCCAATTTCCTGTTTAATTTAAAATATATCTTCCTTAACATGTTTTACTTTAGAGATGACATAAACTTCCCAGAATAGAGCATGCTAGCAGTGAAATAAATCCATAAATAAATTAAAATAGAGGCAAAACATCTTCTCAAATGCATAAAACTGCAATAACTTCTACCATTACTGTTTTAAACATCAAAAGTTACACTGATTTCTGACAGCTTTCCTTGATTTACTGACAATATTTAAGTAGTGCATATTTTATAGCACTTTCTGCTACTGAGCTGAGTTTCAAAGTGATCATCCCGCACTGCATCTGTCTGCTTGAACACAGTGTGAGAGGAGAGCACAGCCTACACAAGCTTGGTCCGTACCACATTTTCCACCATATCGTGGTCCATGATGTAGCCAAGGGTAAGCACAGGTTAAAAAAAAATAAGTTGACCTATCTCTGACCAGAACCACTCAGGGTTGTTCCACTTCTTTCTTGCTGGACTGACACAAAGCAGGAGAATGTAATCCCTTTACACTAGGTGTCCTGGGAAGAAAGCAATGTAAGGGACTGTGGTGAGTTGACCCTGAATGGACACCAGATGCCCACCCAAGCTGCTCTATCAATCCCTCCTTGGCTGGACAGGAGAGAGAAAATATTTCAAAAGGCTCATGGGTCAAGATAAGGACAGGGAGAGATCACTCAGCAATTATCATCATGGGCAAAACAGACTCAACTTGAGAAAATTAGTTTAATTTATTACCAAGCAAATCAGAATAGGGTAATGAGAAATAAAATTAAATCTTAAAAACACCTCTTCCCCAGCCCTCCCTTCTTCCCAGGCTTAACTTCACTCCCAATTTCTCTGTCTCTGCCCCCTCAGTGGTGCAGGGGGATGGGGAATGGGGATTGTGGACAGTTCATCACACATTGTCTCTGCTGCTCCTTCCTCCTCAGGGGAGGACTCCTCACACTCTTCCCCTACTCCAGTGTGGGGTCCCTCCCACAGGAGACAGTCCTCCATGAACTTCTCATGGGCTGCAGTTCTTCAGGAACAGACTGCTCCAGCATGGGTCCCCCAAAGGGTCACAAGTCCTGCCAGCAAACCTGCTCCAGCATGGGCTCCTCTCTCCATTGGTCCACAGGTCTTGCCAGGAGCCTGATCCAGCATGGGCTTCTTATGGGGTCACAGCCTTATTCAGGCATCCACCTACTCTGACATAGGGTCCTCCACACGCTGCAAGTGGCTATCTGCTCCACCATTAACCTCCATGGGCTGCAGGGGGACAGCCTGCCTCACCATGGTCGGTCTTCACCACAGGCTACAGGGAAATCTCTACTCCAGCATCTGGAGCACCTCCTCCCCCTCCTTCTTCACTGATATTGGTGTCTGAGGAGTTGTTTCACACTTTCTTATTCGTCTCTCCTGTTGCATTTGCATAGAGGGTTTTTTTTTCCCTTCTTAAATATGTTATCACAGAGGTGCTACCACTGTTGATGATGGGCTCAGCACTGGCCAGCAGCGGGTCCATCAAGACAGACCCACCTGGCATTGACTCTATCAGACATAGGGGGAGCTTCTAGCACCTTCTCACAGAAGCCACCCCTGTATCACCCCCACTGCCAAAACCTTGCCATGCAACCCCAATACAGGGATCTTCCTGCTACCTATCCACAGTGGCAGTAAAACCCCCCAGAGTTACACGAGATGGGACATCCAAGATGGCTGGAGGCTTGCCAATGTGACGCCCATCTACAAGAAGGGCTGGAAGGAGGATCCAGGTAACTACAAGCCTGTCAGCCTGACCTCAGTACCAGGGAGATTATGGAGCAGATCATCTTGAGTGGAATCACATGGCATGTGCAGGACATGTCCCCCACATGGACAGCCCATACCATCAGAAAACACATCACCAGCATCATCCACCAGAAAAGATGCATTTTTCTGCCTTGTACTACCATTGTGATACTGAAAACTGTGGCCCTGATGCATTACAGTCATGAAGGATATTTAATTACAGGACTCCATACAATTGCTAATTAGAATTACTAATTGTTGTCATATGAAACCACAGATGACAATATAAAACTAAAAAAACCCAGACCAAAACAAATCCCCAAGCTGGAGCCTCAGATTTCTCCTGTGCTTTGGTGGAGCAGAACTCACATCCATCCATTCCCTTATACCTTGCAAAGCAATTCATGCTCCTTCAGAAAGGCTCTCTTCTCCTGGGAGGAACCTGCCCTCCCTCCTGCCACTGATGCTACAGCAGAGGTGGTCAGACTGGTGGGAGCAACACAAATCAGGCCAAAACAGATGCAAGGATCCATTCCCATGCCTATTCACAATGAAGAGGAAACAGCTATAAACTGCTTTTCAAGTATCTTAAATGCCATTTTCTAACCATAACTACAACACGTGCCAGAGGCTACCCAGCTCGACACTGGTGAACATACCTTTGCAAGAGGAGCTAGGAGCCTTGCCAGCTCTCTGGCATTTCTTACAGCAAAAAGCAATTGCTCCAGCCCTCCTGCATCACCTCCTGTGAGGCATTCTGCTGGGAAATATCATTAATGTAGTAGCCCCACTGGGAGAGAAACCAGTGCCAAGTCACCACACAGGAACAGTGCTTCAGTGCCAGGCACTCCTATCACTGGCTGCAAACACCTCCTTCCAGTCTGATTTTTCTCTGAATGGGATAGTTATGGGATCTCACTGTGCATACCCTTGCCTTTCCACCCAAAGCCTGCCCTGCTTTTTAACCTCTCTGGCAATTTTTATCTAAACACAAAAAATGGGTATTTCACAGGCACTTAGATCCTATGCATGTGTGACAGAGTTGGGTTGTAGGTAGAGAAAAATCCCTCTCTCTCTCCTCAGCCCCTGGGGAAGCATCTAATGATCTCTATTAAGCATCAGCATATCTGCACAGGAAAAAGGCAGCAGAAACCAGGCTTCATTACTTCCAGCATGTGCAAAAAAGCCTGGTTTGAAATACGTATTTGCAATGATCTGCCTAGGCAGTCCACTCCTGGAGGGACTGCAGTATCAGTGGATTAACTGCAGGTCACAGATCCTGTGGATTAGAAAGATGCTCTGCCTCAGTGGATGGACATCCTTGCTTTTGCATGCAGATCTCATCTTGACTGTCTCCAAGTAGAACTGTGAGGCTAGGATTTGCAGTGTGATGACAACTAAGATGTTTCTAAGAAATCTCTGATGTAATGCACAACTTGTGTTTCTTCTGATCCAGAAAAGGGCTTTACCTGGATTAAAGGCTGATTGGGTCTGATGGACAATCTTCATATATCTAAATAGAAGCGAGGTCCACGGTTGTTGTTCTGCACACAAGAAGTTTCTGTGCATGCTAGAAACTCTCATGTTCCCTGCATCAGTAACATGTCTGAGACTCTGGAAATTAAGACAGCCAGTCATACGTAAGATATCCAAATACTGGAATATGAGATGACTGGAATGTAAGGCTGGGTTTATCAAAAGTCTATTGCAGGCAGATGCTCTGCAGACTTCAATGAATATTTTGCATTTTGGTTCTTTTCAAATGCAGCTCTGTAAACAGTGAATAGTCCCACTGTTAATGACTGGCTTGCTGTATTTATAGAACGCCAGATGTTATTTAGCTATGGTGGGATTTAACAAGCAGTCTAAGAACTGAGAGCTTTTTTTGTGTGTGTGCTTTTTTTGTTGTTGTTTGTTTTTAATTCCCAGCAACTAAATCATTAAAGTTTTGTTGCACCAACAGCCCCAAATGAAAGGGCATCTAGTCAATGCTCGGCAGCACCAGCATGACACAGGACAAGAAGCTCTTTCTAGGGTAAGTTATGCGATTTGGAGAAAGGATGCTTGAGTTAAAATAGAAGCAAATGCTCTAGCACTGCAGTGATCCCTCATAAGTCAATCCATCTCTCCTCTCACTCCTTCCTGCTCTGAGCATAAACTGGCTGAATAGAGGGAGTGCTCCCACAACGGATACATAGCAGTGTCAGGCACATTGGTTCTCTACTGTTGGCAATGTCATTTTTGGCATTGCTAAGTTATGATAATAATCACAGACCTCTTTCCACCAATCCAGCTGGCCATGGTTGCTCCCCATATACTTGCCGAGAACAGGATTTTGGTCCCCATCAACTTTGGGTGCCTATTGTCCATGTCACATACTCTTCTTCCAAGCAGCTAGTGCCAAGACTCAAAGCAGAGTTGAGGAACAGACAAGAGGGTAGGAAAGAATAAGCAAATAAATAGCAAAAGAGTGGTAAAGAGGTCCTCCTGTTTAATTTTCCCCCTACTGCAAGAGAAAAGGAAACTGGAAAACTAAATCTTGACCCTACAGGACAAGTCTTCACCTTTGCAGCCCACATAAGAGGTGGCAAGGCTCCATGCTGCTGGAGCTGCAGCTGCCTACAGCACCCAAGAAGAATTTTCTTCATGATGCTGCAGTCTTCCTAGCACAACACTGCTAAATCAGCTTTGTTGAGGCGAGGGCTAAATCAGGCAGCTTTCCAAAATGTCACTTCAGCTTGTGATGCTCTGTTATTTGGGAGGCAGCATCACTCCCTTTGATAGTGGAAAGCCCATTAGTTCTCACCACCTTTCTCCCACCCAGCAGGAGCGAGAGGCTGGGGTCTTGCCACACTGTGCTGCCAGAGTGCTTCCTCTCTCCTTTGAGACTGCAGGAAATTTGGCTTTTCAGACACAAAACCCAGCCTTTTGTTCATCCCAACAAGGAACCCTCCTCTGGTTGAGAAGGGGCTTTCATTTGAAAATAGCTGAATTTTCTATGGAGACAAGCCATTGTCATTTACTGGCTTTTGCAACGCTCTTTGTAGCAGGTTGAGCTCTTTTGTTGGTTCTTCTTTTGCTTCATCTAAGAGGTCCCACACAAATATGTTTACGGCACTTTGTCCCTGCCCTGAGCCTTACATATTGTAAATATTGCAGCTTTTTCTTAGTCAGCATCTGGCAGTGTATGTGCAGAAATACAACCCTCTCTTTCACAACCTAAAAATTCATTCTCTTCTTCGCCCAAGAAATGTTCCATCAGATATTAGCACAAGGCTGACAAGGCTGCCTTTCTTTTTGGGTTTACATTGAATAAGGGAGAAATCCATACCTCAGTTCTGTGATATACATAGCTCATACTATCAAAGTGTCAGCCTGGATTTAAAGAAAATACTTGATCACATTCCTGTGGGATCTTGAAGCACAAGCTAGAAACAGCAGGCCATTTGTCCCCAGATCAGGGAGAAACCTGATGACAGGACCTGTTTGCCCTGCTGTCTTCAACATCTCATATTGCAGCCTGTCTTTTTTTTATGCTCTTTTCCTCTGTTCCTTCAGACTGCAGAGTTCAGGCGTTTTGTTCACTCCTCCTTTGGAAGGTAGAGTACATTGGTGCCTCTTACCACACTGCCTCTACCCCATGGGAGAAGGGTGTCAAACAGTGTCTAGCCTCTTTGGGTTCAGAACATGCCATACTCTGTTAAATTACATGCTCACTCTGCAGGTGAAGGCACTGGAAAATAGTTCAGAAACCAAAAAGAAGAAAAGCAAGGAAATGCCATAAATCTGGAGCTGGAGAGCCTGCTGCCCTGTTCAGCAGAACAGTATTTTCCTTTTCAGGCATCAAGCCACTGTCTGACAGTTTCATAACAGCAGCTATTAGCTGGTTTGTGCTCCTTATTCCTTGCCTTCCCCTCATTTATGCTCAAGTTGATTTTGCTGTGCAGTGCAGAGGAGTCACAGGCAGATGAACCTGTTGTTGTAAAGAGCCTGGTTTCCAATCTTAAAAGCTCTGTTCATGCACCTACGGCTGCACTTAGACCTAAAATTGGCACTTGACACCCACTGAAAGAGGTAAGTGCCAACAGGCTTTCTGAATAACTAATCAGTGTGCAGGTGTTAAATTGCTGAATTAAGAACATGATTTTGAAAACTGAGCTCTAAGTGTCTGTATTTCTGTAACCAACTTTAGTACTGCCTTCAGAGCTTTGCCATGGACAAACAGTCTGTGTGGCTATGCAGGACAACTACACTTTTTAAGTGCTCAGCCCCATGAGCAGCAGGGCTTCTACCTAGCACCAATTGCCAGAGGCCCTCCTTTCTGCCTGCTTGGATCCAGATGTGAAAATGGTAAAGGTAATAACCAAGAGCAACTTAAACCTCTCATAACTCCTGCCCCTGAAAACTTTCACATGGGTTCCTGTGCTTCCCAGCCTATGTGAAAACTGGGGAAGACATGCACTGGAGGTGCTACAGGTGGCTAACTGGTTCATAACTCTGTCACCATTTTAGGGTGGCTTTTAACCTGCTCCAAGTGTCTTGTTTTTGTAGAAAGACTGGAAGTGGTGTTTGAGCAATCAACTTTTTTTTTTTCTTAATTCAAAGACAAAGCAGTAAGAACATTCATGGTTGAAATCAAAGCTGGAAGAGGTCAACCAAAAGTTAAGCAGAAGATTTTTAATGGCAAAACCCAGTCAGTAAGCAGGAGACATGCCAGAAAATACTGTGACTTCTCTCCTTTTAAATCAATATCATCAAGACTATTGATCTTCATGGAAATTATGTTTTGGGTAAAGAAAGCCTGCCAGGTTCACTGACAAGAGTAGCAGGATGAAATTTTCTGCCCTATGTTTTGAAAGGGGCTCATTGGATGATACTAGCTCTATTCTAGCTTTCAGATCCATTGTTTTAGCACTCCACTCTAAAGGACAAATAAGTCTGGCCCAAAAATGGTTAACAAAGAGCAAAGTCCATTTCACCATTAAATAGCACAAGACTTCTGACGCCTCTCTGGAACAAAACTTGACAATCTGCCTATGGAAATCAGTTTTTCCAAAGATAAACTGTCTGGAGATACTTATTGTTAACAGGGAGTTTTGAGAGACATATTCATTCATGTGACCTAAGAGCCAATATAAATAAAGCAGGGGAAAGGAAGTTTTTAGAGAGGAAGACGGTGATGTAGGCAAGTAGTATGCTACAACAAAAACATAAAACCAGTTATACAGCTGAACATAATCTCAGACTATAGAGAAAAAGGGGTTTGTTTATTTTTTCAAGGAAAGGAATCAGAACAGTTTTGTTGACATGGAATAAGTACAGTAGGAGAAAACTAAATGCCAGAGAGGCGAGTTCAAGAACCCCTGTGCATCTTCTCTATATCACACTTACTTACATTTTGGATGTTTATGAGTCTCATAAGTGTGTTTTAGAAGCTATGGTTTGTTGTTTTGTTGTTTTGTGTTGGTGGGGTTTTTTTTTATAACAAAGTACTGATATTGCCTCTTGCTGACCCATAATGACAATCAGCAGCTGAAAAACAATACCTTTCCATCTCAGCATTTGCCTTTCCACCCACACATGTAAGTGTAACAGCAGCTATGTCAGTAAATGCCCAGACTTCAAAGGTTGTAGGTAATAAACATTTTTAGATTCTTTACACACTGGAAACAAATCTAAGTATGCACATTACTCCATTTACACATGCACTTGAACACACTTGAGTGAAGAAAGACCTCAGGCTACAGAACCTAAGAAGTCTGCAGATGGCTCAAGTCCAGGGCAGTACTAGCCAGCTGCTAAAAATGTTTTCTTTGTGCCTACCCTGAATTCCTCTTGTTGCAACATAAAACGGTCACCCCTTGTCCTATCCATGATACAGAGACAGCTGATGTACCTCTTCACAACCACTTTCACATCTGGCCAGATGGCACAACTCAAATATAAAGCATGAGAATGAAACACAGGTCCAAACTCTGATCTCAGTCACCTCCTTATGCAACACAACTATCACCCAACACATGCAGTACTTCTTATTCTCCATGAGATTATTGCTGTGAGAATGACCAAATTTGGCTCTATGTTACTGTCTTCTGACCTTCTCCTTCCTTTTCAAACACAAGTCCTTTTTTTCCTTTAAAAAGATGCCCTTCCAACACCACTGTATCATGCTTTACTATTTCGTACAATTGCCTTTGTAAGGAATGGTCAATAAATCTACACTGCCATTGTAGATAATACTTTCTATCCTATATAGCTCCTACTCAAGGTCCCAAAGGATTTCCTCACTCCCAAAACTTGGCTTGTCCTTTCAGCAGACAACAGCTCCCTCCTTCACTCTTTCTTGTCGTGTTGAGACTGTGCTCCGTTTCTAAAATGACTCCCCAAGATCTCCTGAATGGAAAAATTATGAATTGGCTCACCAGGAGGTGGCAGTTGGATTTGAAGGAGAAACTGAAAAAGCATTGAGCCATGCGTAGCCCAGGTCCAAAGATTTGTACCAGTCTTCCTTGACTTCTGTCTGATCAACCCTTGGGATATAATCCTAATTTCAACTGCTAGACCCAAGATTTTGTACCAAATCAAGCCTTATCATACAAAATAGACTAGATGAAATTATACAGGCATCAGAGCATCTGACACTACCTATGTCTTCAGAGACGTCATACGGAGAGTTGCCCCAGATAGTGACAACAAAGCCCTGCTCACCCTACTGGCTATTGTCACGACTGTAATGAGAAAGGCATGGGACCAAATCAAGTTTGTTTATCTCTGTCTTGTGCTTCTCACACCTGTGCAGTCTGTGTAGCCTCATAACAGCAAATAACTCATCCCTGGGGATGAGGTTAGGTGAAGGAGCACCATTGCGGTACAGTTCTCCTATTGGGCTACTGAGGTCAACCCAGTGTACACAGACAAAGCCTTCTGAGTCCCCAAGGGAGAAATTCACATTCCTCTTTTTCCTTCCTATGTAACTGTTTCTCTCAAGCATCAGCTGCACGTTTTACACACTGCTGCATGCTCTTGGCAGTAGCTTAGTTTCCTGAAACAGACTTTAAATGTTTGCACCTTTGCTTTAAAGGTAACAAATGATCATAACACCAATGACAATAGAGCGTAGTTCTTACAGTGCACTGTGGCTCCTCCCTAGTATTCTAAAGCTGTTATTTTAATACAAATAGCAAGTATATTAGCTTTAGTAACATAATGTATCACATTTTGCTGCAATATATACTGAAATTATTCCAAGTTATTATAGATCTTTGTTGCTATTTCCTAGCAATTTTTCTGTAAAGTATACAACCCCTCTTCATCGTATGTAACTCACTCTCTGCGCATAGTACTTCTTGTTTAAATTTAGCTCAGTCTTACCTTATACCTATTTAACTTTCCTGAAAGTTTCAGTGCAGAGATATCATCTATTCCCTTTATTCCTTACACACATACACCTCTCAGAGCAACTCAGTGAAGACTCAGACAGTGGTTAATTCAACCTTCTGGCTCCTCTGGAGCTTTGATGTGCTGTCAGAGCAATGGGAAAGCCATGGATAATCTGAATTCAGTAATGGATTTAATATCAAGCTCAGATGAAATAAATCAAATGGAAAAAAGGTGGCATCAAACGCACATGGTGGAGAGATCATGGGGGGTTAATTGGCAACCTTTTCCTTTGATCATGATCCAAGCATGACTGAACCTAAAAGTCAGATATTTGGTTTGCTACCTTAAGAAGAGGCAAGGGGTATGTGTAGTCATTAAAAATAAGTAAGTCATGATTTTTTAAATGCTACCTATAATACAAGAACTTTTAAAACTTTGTCTGTAACAAAGACTGCTCAAAAGTCTTTGAAATCAAGCAGGCCACAGATGAGGTGAATTTAATAGATTATTTGGGTTGTATGTGACTTTTCTACATGAAAGTTCTCGTTAGATAATAAAACATTGACTCCTTTCATTCTCTTTGGCTTCTGTTTTTTAATTTTAAAACTTAACTAATCTTGTCAGTAAGAAACTTTTTAAAGTACGCATGTGGTAGCACAGACATAATTACATTCTGAGGACTGACATGCCAGGAAGAAAAAAATCTACATTGTGACCCACAAGCAGCATTTCTGTGCCACACTCCACAGACTGCAATGTGCTTTCCTTTAAATGACTCACACTGCTCATTTCTGGTTTTCACTCCTTTTTTTACACTTGACAGACAGCTCAGTCATTAACACAGTGGCTTGCGTTCCTCTCTAGGAAAAAACAGATGTCTATGATTGTAGAACAGGACCTAAAATACTGCTGCACGTATAATCAGGTCTAGTCCAATGAAGTAAGATACAAAGGAGCAGTGCTGAAGTGTATTAGCTTTTTCAAGTATCTCCAGTTTGAAGCAACTGAACACTTGGCAGGCTAAATGTAAGTAGATGCTCACAATTTTGTGCCTCACTTTTAGAAATACCAGAGTCCTCCACCATGCGAGTCCTGTGAGCCAGTGTCTCTTCACCCTCACAGTCAAGAATTTCTTCTTAATATCTAGTCTAAATCACAGCATCACCTGCCCTGAAGCACTGCGACAGACCTGAATCAGCAGCTGCTGATTTTATATTAGTATTAACAAAATTAAAGCATTTCCTCATCAATGACAGCCAACACAACAGCAAAAAAAAAAACCAACCACAAAACAAGTGACAATGTGATTTGCAATGAAGATTCATCCAAACTAACTCGAATGCAGTCCAGCACCCTGGTCTTGCCTGTATGATGCCACACTCCCCTCGAAAACTGTTTAACCCTTTAGTAGCTGCGTGTTTCCCAGTCAGTGGGAGCCCCGCGGGCAGGCCGAACACCGCGCTGAAGGGAACGCTGTCTTCTCCTGCCCCACCTAACACACCGCATCAGCCGCGCTGGGCGCAGACCGGAGCCTTCTCCGGGCTGCCAGGCTGGGGGGAGGTGGCACTTCCACCGGCGAAGTGGTAATCGGTGCATCTAGTTCCACTGCTGGACATGGCCACTCCATATTTGACTCTAGAAGGACCCAACAGTTGATGGGATCAAGCCGGGCCAGACTTGTAGCTAAAGTTGTGTGGGGTTTCATGTTTGTTTTGATGGTGGTGTGGGTTTTTTCGGTTTGGTTTTGGGTTTTTTTAAGTGATACACCTTTGTTTTCTCTGGACATATTTGTTGCAGGTGTTTCTCTGACCCATCCAAATAAATGCAGTAACTATCAAGGCAGGCTCAATAGCCATAATTCCAGAAAATATATGGGCTAATTCTGTCCTTAAGGTATGAAATAGGGGAGTTGAGGTGCTGGCTTGGTTGGCAAGTTCTACTTGTGGCATTACTGCCAGCCTCCTCCTCAGTGTTTTTGCCTGCTCCAGAGATTACCCTAGAAAGAATTCAATCATTACCTTAAAAATTCAGGACTTGTGACTGATAACCTATTGTAAATATACCCATGCAGTGCATCTCTAAGATAGAACAATTATAATTCCTTTGACGACGTACAAACCAGCTCATAGTAAAAGGAAGAGAAATGCTTATTCTCCATAAAAATGTCTCTTAGAACCTTTTAGAGGTCTGAACACATGAAACTTGGGGTGGAAGCCCCAGCCTTTTTTTTTGTGGTTTGCAGCATCAAAAAGCTGGTAATAAGATCCACTCAGACAAGCCTGGATAACAATCTTCTGGTGCTCATATGGACTGAAGCACCCAAACCCTTTGACGCTTTCTCACCATTAATTATTTTGGCATCAATGTTAATTGTCTACACAACACATGGAATTGACACTACATGGAGGACTCAGCCTGCCTGCTTTGTAGCTGGCTAGCTGGGGATGCAACTACATTTCTGTTCTCATTACTATTCTCTTCAGGCCAGACATGAAATAAAAGCAGCGACATTTCCCGCCCCCCCCCCCCCCGCCAAACACAGTCTGATATGAGTGCAAGTCAGATCAGATAGTTACCAACAAGAGAGAAAATGGATTCAACTGGCATCATGACAGAAATCCTCAGATAGCATTTTTTCCCTTGTAATTATTAGCTTCAAAAGATAAATGCGGGGACATTAAGGCAGGCTTAAAAGATGCAGCACAATACCTTTATACAGGCTCTTGCTGTGGGGACCAATTTGCAAAAATTAATACAAACTGGAGACAACATAATAATATTCAACAGATGTAAAGTAAAACCATACTGAAATAAAGAAAGGATGATAGGATTCTTCCTTCACTACAAAGAAAGTGCATCATTAACACCATGAATCACACCAAAGTTAGTCCAGGCTCAAACAAGTCCAGCAGCTCAGCAGCCAGCACAGTAACTCAATGTGCCATATACCTGTAATTACAGACTCCACAGCTCCCACACGTCCCAGATGTGCATACTTCATGTGCTCTGCTCAGCGAGATGATTGCATTTAACCCACAGCATGCATATCTCATGGTTCATGTCCCTCATGTCTTCCCCATGCTAACTTGCTGCAGGACGTGAACTCACAATGGCTCCTGGTTTGAAGCTCCTCCTCAGCAGCTCAGAGTGAAGAGAGACTCTGCTCATGTTCAGAACTAGCCAGCATTGGATTACCCCCACAAACAACTTGTCCGCAAGCTCCTTTGCTTTTGCCAGAAATCTCAAATTGTCATTACCCAAACCAGTTCAGGGCTGGGGCAGCAGAGACTGACCAGGTAAATGGGTTAATCTCGGTCTGTCTGTTTTACTAAACCAGGCTGGCTGCAATTACACTGTGGTTGTGTTGGCTGTATGAAAACAATGATGCATGGCAGCAAGAAGTAAAGAGAGGGAGGAGAGTCCAGGATGGGGGAGTGAATGGCTGCATCCACAAACCTGCAGGTGGAGCAGGATGTATGAGTACAGCCTGGATCTTGCCTTGCAGGCCCTGTGTTCAGCCCTTCCTGACTCAGCATGGCAGATGAATAAAGCAAGAAATACTGAAGTTATTTCTTTTTGCAGGGATTGCAGGAGGTTGGCAGTCTGACACTCTTCAAATAACCAAGTCAATCTTTTGCAGAGGGAAGCAAGGTTGCAAACTCTCTGGGATTTAGGCATCTAAAATCCCAATGATATTTGTGTGCCCACGAGGCAGGGGAATGCAAGCCTCAGAGAAGATTTTTACATTTTCTTTAGACTCCAAGGAGGATGGTAGGGATACTTTATGGTATAAATCAGCTTCCTGGTGCTAGGAGAAGAGCATAGAGATGCTGGTCCAAGATACCCAGAGGTCATCAGAAAGGCTAGCAGCCAGACAAGCCAGCAAATGGTACTTCTGGACTCTATTTAAATATAGTCTAATAAACTACAGCAGCTAGCACAGGAACCTTTCAAAGTCCCCATTTTCCTGCAGAAAGACAATGTCTCATATATCAGTTAATGAGCCAGCAACATTGCTCCCTGCTCTAGAGCACTTGAAGACCATTTTTCTGTCTGCACCCGCAGCACATACCAGATCTACACAACTACCTCTCTGCCAGCCCTCTCCCTGCTTCAGTTTCGTTTGTTTGTTTGGTTTTTTTAAGGTTTCATTGCAGTATCTCCCTGTTTCTGCCTCCATGTCTTCCTTAATGCACTGCTAAGAATAAGTAAACACATATTCATTGTCATGCTAGCCTTCTTCCAGCACAATATTTTTGCAAGCCAGATCTGGACTGTTGTGGGCTGGCAAAGCAAATAGCAGACAGCTGCTACTCATACCATCCCACAGGCATGGGAAGGATCCGAGGGGCCACAAGGATCTTACTAGGGATGGCCTGAATAAATTGATGCAATCTTGTATCAATACAGATGAAATCCCTATAACACTGGACTGGCTTTTGTAAGCTTCAGGTTTGCACCACTTTTCCCTATACCTTTTCTCCTGTTAATAAATCAGGTTTGCAGGTCATGGTGGCAACTTTCGTTTAGATGCTTAAAAGGCTTTGAAGTTCTATTTTTTTCAACCTATCTGCAATTTTGTTGAAGTTCATCTCATCTGCTGAGGTTTAATAGCAAACCAGCAAACCATGCAGTACTGAAGCTGGAGTTACTTTGATGTCCCACATATGGTGCCAGTGGCTGTTCAACAAGTAGTCAAAAACTAACTTCACTAGTTTCCCCAACCTAGGAAAAATCCCAGCTTCAGCTTAGCAGGTATTATTAGCAGAGGTTTTAGGCGTACCTTTTGTCTCATGTTGGTTTCGGGTGTTTGGCACCGCAGTGCCACTTAGTTCTTCTGCCAACTGACTTGTGTCTTCTCAGCTGCAAACAAAGAAGGTGATAATTTGAAATGTTTGCACTTAATTCATCACTTGTAACAGTGTTTGTGTCACCTGAAGCCTATGCCACAGTGTAGCTCTGGTTTCTCTGCTCATGGCAAATGTGAACCACATGTACGCTGGAAGAAATACCTCTGTGTGTTTTAGCAGAAAACGATAGCCCTTTGTTTCCCTCCTCGTGCTTTCGCAATGGTTCCCCTAATACACTCACTACTGCAGTTGAAAGAAAAAGCTTTGAAGTGTTTTGAGGCTACGCCCTACTTTTGCAATTCAATCCATTTGCTACAGTCTGGTGGCACAATGTAGTTTCCTAAGTACGCTCTGACTAGTAGATAGCTGGCCCTTTACTTTTTTCTTGGAGCAGCTTCAAAACTAACCCTGCCAAGGCAGATGAGAGGACTTGGCCCAAGCAACACAACAGCCCAGGCAAACCTTTAGTGCATAGATAGAAACATACATGTCATTTCCCTTTCTTTCCATCAAGAGGGGTCCCTTCCAGGAAAAGTGCTGCTGCAGTTTCCAGAGGGCAGCCCCCGAGACAGCATAGATGGGCCTCAGATCCTAATTTACAATGCGTGACAAATGATGATAGAAGTATAGTCCATGGAGTAGCTCGGACTCATATGCCAATGACAGCAACTTTGCTCAGGCCTAGGTGGAGGAGAGGGATAACAGAGTTTACTGGACTGTGTGGGTTCAATGGCCTAACACATCAGTACCACAAAAATACAAGGCTCTGGTGGACACTAGGGCAAAAGGCACCATAATGCCTTGCAGTTATATTGGGACAGAATCCATTTCCATTGCTGGAGTGACGAGGGGATCCCAGGAATTGACTGTAGCTGAAGCTGAAGTCAGCCTGACTGGATGTGAGTGGCAGAAGCACCGTATTGTGACTGGCCCTGATGCTACATGCATCCTTGGTGTGGATTATCTCAGTAAGGGACACTTAAAAAACCTGAGGGGGTACCACTGGGAGTTTGATGTAGTGACAGTGGAGATGGATGAAATTGAACTGCTGTCTACCCCTCCTGGCTTATCGGAGGACCCTTCTATTGTGGCGCTGCTGAGGGTTGAGGACCAGAAGGTGCCTATCACTACTACAACAGTGCACTGACAACAGTATTGTATGAATTGAGACTCCCTGAACCCCATCCAGAAACTGATTTGCTGACTAGAGAGCCAAGGGGTGATCAGCAAGATGCACTCACCCTTTAATATTCCTATTTGGCCAGTGCAGAAGTCCAATGGAGAGTGGAGACTGTGGACTATCGTGGCCTGAATGAGGTCACACCACCACTGAGTGCTGCTGTGCCAGACGCGTTTGAACTCCAGTATGAACTGGACTCCAAGGCAGCCAAGTGGTATGCCATGATTGATATTGCTAATGCATTCTTCTCAATTCCATTGAGGGTGGAGTGCAGGCCACAGTTTGCTTTCACATGGAGGGGTGTCCAGTACACCTGGAATCCACTGCCTCAGGGATGGAAGCACAGTCCCACAATTTGCCATGAACTCATCCAGTCTGCATTAGAAAAGGGTGGAGTGCCTGAGCATGTGCAGTATGTTGATGACATCATTGTATAGAGTAACACTGCAGAAGAAGTTTTCAAGAAAAAAAAGAGAGTAATTTAAACTCTACTGAAAGCCGGTTTTGCCATCAAAAGAGGCAAGGTCCAGGGACCTGCTAGAGAAATCCAGTTTCTAGGAATCAAATGGCAGGATGGGTGTCACCAGATCCCATTAGTTGTAATTAACAAAATAACAGTGATGTCTTCTCCAAGTAACAAAAAGGAGACACAAGTATTCTTAAGTGTTACGGGTTTCTAGCAAATGCATATCCCAGACTACAGTCATATTGTGAGCCCTCTGCATGAAGTGATGTGGAAAAAGAATGACTAAATGGGGCCCTGAGCAACAACAGGCCTTTGAACGAATTAAGCAAGAAATTGTCCATGCAGTAGCCCTTGGGCCAGTCCAGATGAGTAAAGATGTTAAGAGCATACTCTACACTGCAGCCAGGGAGAATGGACCTACCTGGAGCCTCTGGCAAAAGGCACCAGGGGAAACTTGAGGCTGACCCTTAGTGTTTTGGACCTGAGGATACAGAGGAACAGAGGCCTGCTACACTCCCACTGAAAAGGAAATATTGGCAGCATATGAAGAAGTTCAAGCTGCTTCAGAAGTAGTTGGCACTGAAGCACAGGTCCTCCTGGCACCACGATTGCCAGTGTTGAACTGGATGTTTAGAGGGAAGACTCCATCCACACACCAACTGATGTAACATGGAATAAGTGGGCTGCACTGATCACTCAGCAGGCTAGAATAGGAAATCCCAATCACCCAGGAATTCTGGAAGTAGTCATGGACTGGCCAGAAGGCAAAGACTTCAGAGTCCCACCAGGGGAAAAGGTGCTGCACACTGAAGAGTCCCCCCCCATACAATGAATTACCAGAAAACAAAAAGCATCATGTTTTGTTCAACAATGGATCCTGTCATATTGTAGGAAAATAGCGTAGGTAGAAAGCTGCTGTGTGGAATCCTACATGATGGGTTGCAGAAGCAGCGAAGGGTGAAGGTGAATCAAGTCAGTTTGCAGAAGTAAAGGCCATCCAGCTGGCTTTAGGTATTGCTGAGCGAGAGAAATGGCCAATACTTTATCTGTACGCTGATTCATGGACGGTGGCAAGTGCCCTATGGGGGAGGCTAAAACAGTGGAAAGAAAATAACTGGTAGTGCAGAGGCAAGCCCATCTGGCTGCCTCACTGTGGCAAGATATTGCTGCCTGATTAGACAAGCTGGTTGTAAATGTACGCCACATAGGTGCCCACATACCCACGAGTCGGGCCAATGAAGAACATCAAAACAACCAGCAGGTAGATTGGGCTGCAAAGGTAAAAATATCTCAAGTGGACCTGGACTGGCAATGCAAGGGTGAATTATTCGTAGCTCGATGGGCCCATGATACATCAGGCCATCAAGGCCGAGATGTGACGTATAAATGGGCTCGTGACTGAGGGGTGAACTTGACCATCGACACTATTGCACAAGTCATCCATGAGAGTGAGACGAGCCACAATTAAACAAGCCAAATGGTTAAGACCTCAGTGGTATGGAGGGCTCTGGTTGAAATACAAATACGGTGAGGCTTGGCCAAGCGCTATGTTCTCACTATGGTGGAAGCCACCACTGGATGGCTAGAAACACATGCGGTGCCCCATGCCACTGCTCGTAACACTATTCTGGGTCTTGAAAAACAAATATTGTGGTGCCATGGAACCCCAGAAAGAATTGAGCCAGACAATGGAACCCATTTCCGAAATAGCCTGATAGACACCTGGGCTAAGGAGCATGGAATGGGTACACCACATCCCTTATCAGCCACCAGATGCTGACAAAGCGGAGTGATGCAATGGGCTACTGAAGACTGTACTCAAAGCAATGGGTGATGGGACATTTAAAAACTGGGACCAACATCTAGCAAAAGCTACTTGGTTAGTCAGTACTAGGGGGTGTGTCAATCAGTCTGGCCTCGCTCAGTCGGAGCTTCTCCATACAGTGAAAGGAGACAAAGTCCCAGGGTTGCACATGAGAAATATGCTGGGGAAAACAGTCTGGGTTACTGCTGCCTCAAGTCAAAGCAAACCCATTCATGGGTGAGAACAGGCAGTAATTTGAACTGTATGATGTTAATTGTTATATGATACTGCTTCTTACTACTTCTCTAGCTTAAGAATCAGAATCACCCAGATCAATGAAGTACAAACCTCAGTGCCCAGTGACTTCCCCATTACCAACATCCTCACCACAAATTGAATATGTACTGAACAAAGAATACCAAATTAGAGTTCCATATGTGCTTTGCACCACTTCAACCTACCCTAAAGGACTGTTGTGACATGAACCCACAGCCATGGAACAAAAGGACTGACACTTCTGTAATTATTAAGAAACGGGAAGAGCAGCAACTTGGGCACGATGTAGATGGTATGGGATAAGGCGTGGAATGATACCCTGGTTCCCCAGGAACAGACTCATGGGCCAGCCATGCCCACAATGCATGGGCAGAGGGAGTTCACTGAGGGTGGAGTTCCTCTTCCTGGGGCTTTTCCCTCTTGGCCTTCTGCTGCTGACCCAAAGGACCAAGCTGAGTAGAACCTTGTACACTTTATGTTGGTGATTGTGTTAGCTTTTTTACTTCATTAAATCTGTTTCTACTTCAGCCCACAGGGTTTCTCCCTTTTTTCCCCTGATTCCCCTTCTCAGCTGGGGTGGGAGCACCAGGTGGTAGAACAACTGCTACAGCTTAGGTACAGGCTAAACATAGACACACACTTACCTTTCAAGGCTTGCTATAGTCAGAGAGATGGATGATCTGGATTTCCAAGAGGATGAACCTGCTTCCCTTCTTTGATTAAATATCCCGTATATTACATGCCTAAAGTTTGTGTGCTGCAATTATCCCCTTTTGGGAGATACAGTCTCTGACAAATAGGTATCACCATCTGAGGAAAAACTTGAAAAGCTAAGGGTATTGGAGAGGGTCATACAGAAAAGTAAAATGCCCTCTCCAAGGCATCCAAGAAATTGGTAACTGTGCCAAGCTATTGCCTGTCTTTTCTACTCCCTTGTGCTGCCTTTCAGCATCAGTCAGCCATCTGGCTTTCTCTTTGCTTGTGCTTTGCTGTGCCAGTGGAGCTTGGCTGTTTCACTTGTGCAGAGCTATATTTAGAGGGAGATTACTTCAGCCGTGTCTAGCTGAACAACTAGGGAAATGGTTTCTGGGGGCATTGCTCCTGCATGATGCAATAGGGACAGCAGAGCTGACCCTACCACTGGGCATGCTCCATCTGTGACCTGCAGCCCCACCGGTGCCTCATCTACACAGTCATGGGATGGGAAGCAGTGTGGTACCTGGTGTAAAAGCAAACTAATAGAAAGTGGAAAAAAAACAACAAGAAAGGGCAGCTGCTGTTGTGTGCTTTTCTAGAGCACATGGGGAAAGAGGCAACTGGTCAGCCTCCTGCTGCAGCCCTCAGAGTCTAACAAGCAGCTCTCTGCAGCTCAGCACATTCTAAGTCTTTTTTTTAAATAGTGACTGCATGCTGGAACTATGTCTCATGATGTCATTACACACGTCCCCTGTCTGTCTTATGAAGGTTTTTCCTTTCCCTCAATTGCTCTTGGGCCCCATGACTCTCCATCTCCCTCAGTCTGTGCAATATGAGCACATATCACTGCAGCCTTTCTGTTTGCTTTCCCTCCTCTGTATGAGTACAGGAGGATGAAGGCTCTGTACACCTGCACCCCTTACACCTCACTCTTAATGCGGGTTGCAGTGTTGCTTTGGAGCAGGAGGGGAAGATGGGTGAGGAAGGATAACTAAGCAGTAGGATAACTCCTACCAAGCCAAGCACAACGCAACAAAAAGAACGTAGGTGGTAGAATGCATTTGCAAGCCTGAGAGACTTCACAATAAAATGCTATTTCTTCTTTCTTGTTGTCTTGTTACAGGGGAATAGTAACCAGGGAGGATTCTGCTGCAAGTTTTGTGCTGTCTTTGTTGACAACTAGATGATGCCTTGATTTTGAAATGCAAAGATGGCATCAAACAGGATCTCAAAGGCTTTTTCTCCCATAATATGCAGCAACATCTCTATTTTGAAAAAGATACACAGTCAGAAAGGCAGTTGTCAGCAGGCACTGGTTCAGGTGCTGAATTAAGGTCAGTGGCTCGTGTCCTTGCAGGTACCTGCCCTTCCTGCTGGTGGGAGGGACACACAGGGCATGACCACGGTATCCTGCCAGGGCTCAAACAGTCTTATGTGAGGAATTTTGTGGTCAGGGAAAGAGCAATGTGATACTAAAGGTGAGATGAGGATCATCCCTGCTTGGAATTCTGGAAACTCCCTTATTTGAATATGGGGTCAGTAGGCAGTGCTACCGGGACACTTTCTCACACTCTGCCTCTGCTTCCCTTTCCCTCCTGACTCTGAAGTGGTTTTCCCCTGTCTACTTGGACCATAAATTCTCAGAGTCAGGCTAATCTCTGCATCCTCTTTGCCCAGAGATGCTGATAGAGGGCCATAATCTTAACACAAGCAGCAGCCAGCCCCTTCCTTGCAGGAAGCAGGAAATGCCATGCTTCAACACAAGTATCAAGAAAATAAAATTCTCCATGGTTCTCATTATTTGTGCAGACTCTGGCCATCAAAACGTATTAACATGACGTATGTTAGCTTCAAAAGTCACAGCAGCCCAGACTATGCAGATGGCCAGTGATCTCACTGCACTAATTCAACCTTGTCTAATATCTGCCAAAGAATTGTCAAGTCCCCTTTCCCTCAATGTTTAAAAACCCCCTAATTTTAAAAAGTGAAATGCAAAAATGTAGCAAAATTATGAGTAACAAGGGGTATTCATCCTTTTCTTACACATATGGGTCATCCTGTTCTCTTTCCTTTTAATCTCTTAAACTCATCTGACTGCAAAACTCAAAAGACTACATTAGCCTCAACAGAGTAATTTTTACTGTCACTTCCCCTACTCTCCTTAACCAGCACATGTAACTTTCCTCCGGAACAGCAAAGCTTTATGGGCTTTTGAAAAATAATTCCTAATAAGGACAAATGAACAGGCTGCCTTTTCTTTTTCCTTAAGTGGCTCCCTGGGCATCTCCAGAGGAGCTCCTGTGGGTCTGGACTCAAGACAAGGCCATGCCCTCTGCCATAACCCCTCTCAGGAGCCTGCTGCAGCCCAAGTGTGAACGAAGAGTACATGAGATCCCAAGGCCCACGTTTCATCCCTAACTCATAAGGACTCACCCCAAATCATCAGTCCCCATAAACCTGGCCTGATGAGTTTCTCCTATAAAGGACACTTGGCCCCTTGGGACTTCTCTCCAGAAACTCCTGCCTGTGAACGGACAATATTTAATTCTTTATCTTCACTCAAAGCTGATGCTTTTGTTGCAAAACTGACAGGGAATCTCCTCTGTATTATTAATGTATATTGACCAACAGTCAGCAATTAGGAGGTACCATCTTGGTTTTTTCTTTTTTGTGTGTGTGGGGTTTGGGTTTTTTTAATTGTTTGGTTTGGCTTTTTGGGGTTTGTTTTGGTTTTTGGTGTTTGTTTGGTGGGAGTTGCAGGCAGTATATAAATACATTTCTCTTGGAAACCCAAAGATGAGTTTAATGGGAATGCAACCCAGCAGGGTCTAAGCCCTTTGCCTGCTGAAGAATGGGCTGGCATTAAAGCCTCTCCTCCATCTCTCAGTGTTTCTGCTGGGGGCTGATACTCACACATAGCTTCTCAGACATGTTGCCTGCTCTCAGATGTCAGTATGAGGATCACCTCCTAACTGTAATATTAGCTAAATGTTCAAACCATGATGCAGGCATCCTGCTTCATGACCCCTCTCTCCTTTCTCAGTGACCATCACAGCACATTCAAGAAGACGGGTAACAAACTCTGGGTAACCAACAGTCAAGGTGACTGTCATGGAAAATCACACCTGAAGATGCTTAGGTCTGAAAGCTGACAGTCCAAAGCACTAATTTAATTACTCAATCAAGTTGAAAGCTGTTTACAGGAATATCTTTTCTTCTCTATATAAGCAAGCTTATTTCTAAAAAAAAATATTTAGGTTACTGTTTTGCCAATTAATAGGCCTAGTACAAAGGACACAGCCAACAGAAAAACAATCCAGTAGCCAGATTCTATTGTACGTAGAAAAGTCAGTATCTGGGTGATTACTGGGGGTACAAACAAGTCAAACAGATCACACATAACAGACATCAACCCCAGCGACCCCAGGAATGACACAGCACGACCAATAATAGGTGGAATAAACAAAGACACAAAGGCTCCCATAGAAAAAATGGGAGACAACCAAGTCAATAGGCTAATCATATAGGATAGAAATAGCCCCATATTGTCTCCCCACGAAGCCCACATTTGCAAATGCCAAACCTGACTGGGGCCCAGTTGCAGGGAGAGTCAGGAGGTCCTTCCCCAACAGGAAACTCTGCAAAGTGCATCCACTTCACAGACAGACACTCCACCCTTCCTGCAAGTGGTCCCAGCTTTTATGCCCAAAGCAGGACACCTGGCACTCATTTACCCAATGCAGGGCACCTGGGGCTTGTTTACCCAAGGGCTTTCCCTACAAGGTCAGCTGCACCCTGGAGGAAAGCCAAAAGGCAAACTCATCCCCTCCTTTTAAAGGACCATGAGGACCACCCATATGTCAACCTTAATTCAGGGCTCAGGGTTCAGACCCCAGCACTTCAGTTACTAATGGATTTTCATTTAAAAAACCCAAACATATCTACCTGTTATCATAGAATACTGTTACAGAAAACATGTTTGCAGGGTCAAAAGGCATCTGAAATTTAACTAACAAACCCCCAATTTGACAGTCATTTTCATCAAGCTCCAAATTGACTGACAGATTGTTCATTGCACACTCAGAAACATCTATCTTTCAGAAAAGAGAAGCAAATGTAAGGTATTCTCTGCTGTTTTTTATCATCAGACCATTTTCCTCCCCAAAAATGTATTGCATTCAAAGAATGCCACACAAAGTAATAAAATACTACTGCTTGTATCGAGAAACCTTTTAAATGGTTCAAACTGTGATTATACAACTGAAATATTGCTAGGCCACAAGTGATTGAGAGAAATATATATAAATTGCAGTTCAGTGTTTTACAACAATTATATTTTAGCTCTTAAATTGACTTGCAATCCTTACAGATTTACTGCAGATTCAAATTAATATACCATAGCTGAATCTTACTGTTACTATAACTTTTATTCAAGCAGTCGTATTTACAATGGCAGCAACTATACCTTTACTGTTGGATAATTTTTGCTAAGTAAAATAAATACCCTGTTAAATTCAGGCTTTTGCCTCTAATTCAGCTGAGAATGCTACCACTCGGCACCAAAAGTTAAGCTGCTTTTACAAGGAAATCGTACCACCATGTGGTTTTGCTCTTTAGGGGCTGGAGGTAGTAGTAACTTTAGAGTGGAAAGAGAGCTGGAAGATAAAACCAATTCACTCCTATGGGCTGGAGGCTGTTGCCTGCTAACAAAAATGAGTGATATTTCTGGGTGACCTCTGTAAGTCCCCATGGGTTTTGGAGCAGCTCAGCGTAGGCAGGCAGTGCCATCCACTTGCCTCCGGGTGCTGCTCATTGCCTTTGGTCAGGCTTTGAGTGTAGGCACACTGTTGAATGCAACTGGGTTATGACCTTACAAGTTACCATCATCCAGCTCCACCTCTATAACCAATCATGCACACGTCTGCACTTGACCACAAAGGTAGAGGTAAAATGCAGAGCATTGTACCTGGGCAGGGGTATAAGTGCAAGCATGGAGAATGACTTCTGTTATATATCATGTACTGCCAGGATTTTATCACATTTAGACATGTCTGTTTAGTTTTCCTATGAGCTTTTTAGAGTCTCACATAGCTGAAATAAGCTGTGCTCCTTTTTTTTTACTTTTTGCCATATCTTTGTCCCTGACAAGCAGCTTTGGTTTAAAGATTTGGTTGCTTTCAATCTACAGACTAATACTTGGAGTTTGAAATAATTCCTATAATAAAGACTCACTTTAAAAGGTATTGAGGTATGGTTGTGTGACAATGCCTACTTAAATTTTAAAAGGAAACAAAACCAAAACTTTAAAATGTATGTCACACTCATGACGAGCTAAAACTTTTCAAGAGCTCAACCACAGAGTTAAAACTAATGTTAGAGTTTACCTGGCCACAGCTGTAGCATGGCAATATGCATCACAGAAAGGCTAGCAATTTGATACAAGACACACTGAAGTCACGTCTCACAAGGCAAAGCCCACTCTCCTCTCAATAAGCCAGCTCATCCGCACCTTGCAGCACTTACACTGCGGCAAAGAAGTTTGAAGTCAGTATTTGGAAGGATATCTAGAGACCTCATTTGTCTCCACATAACACACAGACTTTATATTCAAATTAGCAAATCTAAGCCCAGCAAATTCCAGGTGACTTTCAAATCCCACTGTTTAGGCACTCAGAAACAAAAATACTCAAAATCATCAGTTGTTCAACATGATTGATATGTTCTGAATGGAGAGAGCTGGCTTTGGGATTTTGGGTCAGGTTCAAATGCACCCAGCTTCTCCATAAAAATAAAATAATGCTACCATGATTTGACAGACAGTATTTCAAAGCCTGCAATTAAAATAGGCACTTCCTCAGCTGTGAAGTCTTCCTCTGTCTTCCGTGCTAAGAAACATCACATCATTACCTTGGATGAATGCTGACAAAGAGAAATTTATTCTAAATTCAAAAGGTGATTTCATTATGACCTTGTTGGTCTGTTGAGTGTTTATACATAAGTTACCATACACATACATCAGCCAATGTTTACTATTTGTAAATTTGTATGTCCCATATATCAGCACGGATGACAGAAAAAAGTTATTATGTCCAATGTCCCTTGTTTACACAAAAAGTTCATACTGAATTTGATGTTTCAAATCACACACTTGACAATTTTATTGTTGTCAGTGATAAGGGAAAAAGCTCAAATGAAACCAACGTCCTTTGCTGTCAAAGACAAGGGTATCTTGTGTCTTGAATGCCATCACAGGCAGGAAATTGCCTGCCCTGGTTTCAAAGAGAGATTTCTAGAAGAAGAAGGGAATGACTTCTTGACAAACAGCACTCTTTTTGAAAATTGTCTGTCAATCAAGGAAACCAAATCTGCGATTAGATGTTAACTCTTTCAAGTTGACCTAATGTTATTCACATGGCGTATTTTAGCACTTTCTTTAGTACAGTGTTATTTGTCAGAGAGTAGCTTAGTCTGGTTACCAAAGATTTTTGGGCAATGCCACCAGTTTGCCAAAAAACTCCTTGACCGTTCTAGACATCTCTCACTCCTAGTGTGTTCATTCCCCTCAATAACTGTTTGATTTGATTCAGAAGCCTGGAAAGAGGCAGCACCAGTGTTCAGAGCTTGCAGTAGACGTATGGAAGCATGAGGTGCAGGAGCCAACTGCCAAAGACAAAACCCAATAGCACAAGCCTGGACAACAGGAATACTCAGTGGGGAGGCTGTGCACTATTATTTTCCATTAAAAAATAACAAAACCAAACAAAAAGGATCCCAGCACAGGGGAATCAGATGATGTGTGTTTGCTCTGTGATTTGCCTCCCACTGACATCAGTGGGAGTTGTTCCAGTGCAGTCCCTCTCTGAAAATCTGTCTCTTCTGTTTAGAAGCCCCACAACTCCCATTCTGATAGACATGGGGTTTATTATTTGTGTTTGTACCATACCTAGAGCAATGATGCTAAGACTTTCACAGGGTTCACCTATGGGAATTACTGCAAAATAAATTTAGGCACTGAAGCTGGAAGCTGTGGAGTTACAGAAAACAGAACAGGAAAGTTCACAGCAGCCTTTCCTTCTCCTCCACTGGAGAGCAACTGAGACTGGTCAAACCATGTACCAGAGAAGTTAGGAATGAGATTTTTTCGAAAATTGCACAGAATAAAATTAGGAAATGCTAAAATCAAAGGCAGCACAAGAAAGCAGCATGTCATACACTGCAAAGAGTTAGGATGCTGGATATAATGAAATGTAAACAAAGCCAAAACAAAATCAGGGAGTCCTGGGATCAGACATTTGTGAGGCCCTCCAGAGTTGCAACAGTAAATACTACAGGGTTATATAATCTCCTGCTTCAGGATTTAAAGTAATCTCTGTGATAAAATTAATATAAAGATCTGATCATCCAGTTTCTGCCCACTCCTCTTTCTCCCAGAGCAGTTGGGTAAACAGTTCAGGAGACATTCAAACTGCTGGGAGGCAGCTCACTAAATCTTTTCATGGTATACTCTGAGTCTGATTGGAAGTGAGATTTCAGACCATGCATCATTTAGCTGTTTTTGCAATTTTTATCTCAATTGCTCTCTACTCCGAGACCACATCTGGCAATATCTACAACTGTTCGCTACTCATGAAAATGTGATGAATGCCAGGGATTGCCATGAAGATTCATATTAAATTGAAGAGATTTATAATAGTCAATAACCTACCTGTCAGGCTGGGGTATTTTATTAAAGGCCATACTAAAGACTTTTCTCTAATACTACATTATCAAATATCATAGTTGGGCCAGACCATGGAAAAAGGGGCGTCACCTCTTCTATCCTTGTAGCTAAATAATTACATATATATGCAGGGGAAATCTACATTAGTTAGCTGCACGCTTTTGAAGCAACAAGGCTCTCCTGGCACATGCATTTGCATTTGCTCTGCTCCATGCAATTTGATTTCTGGGCTGCCTTGCTGCTTTTCCCTCTGTGCCAGATCTGGTCTGGGACTACCTTCTACAGAAGCTGCTCTATTTCGACCTCTGTCAAGTAGATTTATTTTTTTTTCCTCCTCTCTTTCCCATAGGGTAGGATTACTCTTGACTAACACCAGCTGCTGACTGCATGCTCCTCTGAAGCATCTTGAGCTGGTGGTAGTCAGAGGGACAAGTGTGGGACTGGCGGAGCTGGAATCTGATTCAGCCCAGCAGCCTCCACCCACGCAGACAGCACAGCACGGGTATCGAGGGAGTACTGCCCAGTTCTCATGGCAAGAGGTCCAGGTCAACATAAAATGACTTGGGAAACCCACCTCATTTTGCTGCCATTTGGGAATGAATTTGCTTCAGTCCAGACTATTCATTATAGGGATAAAAAATTCAAATACCATATTTTAAACAGCAAGTACTCCCTCTTCCCCGCCCCCCCAAGCTGTGTTGCTCTGCATCCTAATCTAATTTCCCATCACAGTACCTAATCTTACACCATTGCTTAACAGGCAGTTAACTCCTCTCATCTCAGCCCATGTGGTAAAAAACATCTTGTCAACCCTTGAAATTGCATCGAAGACTTGAGCAATGCAGGGAATGATTAGCCCCAAGGGAACCTGGTGGCCAGTTACCCTGGTTGGAAGCACTGAGCACTGTTTCAGGAGGATGGAAACCAGGACACAGGTACAGCAACATTAAGAGTAACAAATGCAAGGCAGGGAGTGGACTTGGGAAAGGAGGGTTCACATTTTCAGTTTTATAGAGAAATGCAATGTAGATGCAAGCAGGGCAATGAGCCACCTCAGCTCCTTGCTCCCTTACCGTGGGAACTGTCTGAGATGTCTCCCTCCAAGGGGCTTAGAGGAACAGAGACAAACTAGGGGGGCAGGAGAGGGTTGAGAGAGATGAGCCCAGAGGTGACATGCTGATGAAGGGTGAAGAGAGTAAAACCAGGCTTGCTGGGATGAGCCCAGGGGTGACACACTGACCGGGATGAAATCAATAGCCCACATCAAGTACATTTACACCAGTGCACACAGCATGGGAAACAAACAAGAGAAGCCAGAAACCATTTTACAGCCAGATAGATATGACTTAGTTGCTATCATGGAAACATGGTGGGATGACTCTCATGACTGGAATGCTGCAATGGATGGTTATAAGCTCTTCAGAAGGAATAGGCAAGAAGGAGAGATGGTGGGCTGGCTCTGTATGTTAGGGAGTGTTTGGACTGTATAGAGCTCGATAGTGATGATCAGGTCGAGTGCTTATAGGTAAGGATCAGGGGGAAGGCCAACAAGACAGATATCCTGATGGGAGTCTGTTACAGACCACCCAATCAGGGTGCAGAAGCAGATGAAACATTTTACAAGTGGCTCTCAGAAGTTTTGCAATCACCAGCCCTTGTTCTTGTGGGGGACTTCAATTTACCAGATGTCTGCTGGGAATACAACATAGTAGAGAGGAAACAGTCTAGGAGGTTCCTGGAGCGTGTGGAAGATAACCTGACACAGCCGGTAAACGAACCTACCAGGGGAGGTGCCTCGCTAGACCTGCTGTTTATGAACAGCGAAGGACTGGAAGGGCTGTTGGGAAATGTGGTGGTCAGAGGCCATCTGGGGCATGAAATGATGCAACCATGAAATGATAGAGTTTTCAATTCTTGGAGAAGTAACAAGGAGGGTCAGCAAAACTGCTACCTTGGACTTCCACAGGGTGGACTTAGGCCTGTTCAGGTCACTGGTTGAGAGAGTCCCTTGGGAAACAGTCCTGAAGGGCACAGGGGTCCAGGAAGGCTGGACATTCTTCAAGAATGAAATCTTAGAGACGCAGGAGGAGGCCATCCCCACACGCCATAAGACAAATCAGCAGGGAAGGTGACTAGCCTGGCTGAACAGGGAGCTTCTGCTGGAACTCAGGAGGAAAAACAAAGAGAGTTTATGGCCTTTGGAAGAAGGAATAGGCAACTCAGGAAGAGTACAAGGATGTCATTAACTCATGCAGAAAGAAAATTAGAAAGGCAAAAGCCCAGCTAGAACTCAATCTGGCCACTGTCATAAAAGATAACAAAAAACATTTTTTACAAATACATTAACAGTAAAAAGAAGGCCAAGGTGAATCTCCCTCCTTTACTGGATGTGGAGTGGAACATCACCACAAAGGCTGAGGATAAGGCTGAGGCACTAAATGCCTTCTTTGCCTCAGTCTTTAACAGTCAGACCAGTTATCCTCAGGGTACTCAGCCCGCAGAGCTGGAAGACAAGGACAGGAAGCAGAGCAAACCCCCCACAATCCAGGAGGAAGCAATTACAGACCTTCTATGTCAACTACACCCTCACAAGTCTATGGGACAGATGGGATCCACCCAAGAGCACTGAGGGAGCTGGCAGAAGAGCTTGCCAAGTCACTCTCCATCATTTACCAGCAGTCCTGGTCAACAGAGGAGGTCCCAGATGACTGGAAGCTTGCCGATGTGACACCCTTCTACAAGAAGAGCTGGAAGGAGGATCTTGGGAACTACAGGCCTGTCAGCCTGACCTCAGTACTGGGAAGATCATGAGTGTAATCACACAGCATGTGCAGGGCAACTGGGGGATCAGGCCCAGCCAGCACGGGTTTATGAAGGGCAGGTCCTGTTTGACTACCCTGATATCCTATGACAGGTTGATGAGCTTGCTGGAGGAGGGGAAGTCTGTGGATGTTGTCTACCTGGACTTTAGTAAAGCCTTCGACAGTTTCCTACACCATTCTCCCAGAGAAGCTGGTGGCTCATGGCTTAGACAGGTGTACTCTTCACTGGGTTAAAAAATGGCTGGCTGGCCAGGCCCAGAGAGTTGTGGTGAATGGAGTTAAATCCAGTTGGAGACCGGTCACAAATGGTGTTCCCCAGGGCTCAGTGCTAGGGCTGGTCTTGTTTAATGTCTTTATCAATAATTTGATTGAGTGCACCCTCAGGAAGTTTGCAGACGACACCAAGTTTGGTGGAAGTGTTGATCTGCTCGAGGGTAGGAAGGCTCTGCAGAGGGACCTGGACAGGCTGGAACAATGGGTCACGGCCAACTGTATGAGTTCAATAAGGCCAAGTGTCAGATCCTGCACTTCGGTCACAACAACCCCATGCAGCCCTACAGGCTTGGGGAAGAGTGGCTGGAAAGTGGCTGAAAGGAACCTGGGGGTGCTGGTCAACAGCTGGCTGAACATGAGCCAGCAGTGTGCCCAGGTGGCCAAGAAGGCCAACAGCATCCTGACTTGTATCAGAAATAGTGTGACCAGCAGGACTAGGGAAGTGATTGTGCCCCTGTACTCAGCACTGGTGAGGCCACACCCTGAATAGTGTGTTCAGTTTTGGGCCTCTCACTACAAGAAGGACACTGAGCTGCAGGAGCATGTCCAGAGAAGGGCAAAAAAGCTGGTTAAGGCCTTGGAGCACAAGTCTGATGAGGAGTGGCTGAGGGAACTGGGGATTATTTAGTCTGGAGAAGAGGAGGCTGAGGGCAGATCAACATTGCTCTCTACAACTACCTGAAAGGAGGTTGTAATGAGGCAGGGGTCAACCTCTTCTCCCAGGTAACTAGTGATAGGACGAGGGGTAATGGTCTCAAGTTCTGCCAGAGGAAGTTTACATTAGATATTAGGAAAAATTTTTTCATTTAAGGTGTTATCAAGCATTGGAACAGGCTGCCCAGGGTAGTGGTGGAGTCCCCAACCCTAGAGGTATTTAGGAGATGTGTAGATGAGGTGCTGAGGAACATGGTTTAGTGGTCAACTAGCAGTGCTGGGTTAATGGCTCAACTTGATGATCTTAGAGGTCTTTTACAACCAAGGCTATTCTGTATACTGTAAAAGGTAGCTTTCCTAAGAGGCACAGATTTCCCCCCCAACAAGCATACTGTAGCTACAAGCAAACACTTGCAAATGAGTCGTGAGTCATATAAACACCACAATATATCACATCACATTCATAAACAAAACAACTGCTCACTACAAACCCAGGACGAAGAAGATGCTACTTAAACCTCTGCTAATTTTGCAAGACTTGCATGCTCTGACCCCACTACAAACAGGAGCTCTTTAACCCCACTCACTGACATTAAGGGTCACTCAACCTGCATAATACTTGGGGGAAGATAAGTACTTACCCCCAACAAGCTCAGCTAGCACCATAAACCTCTTCCCAGCACCCTCAGCTAGGGCTTAAATGGATGCTGTGGGTGGGCAGTGCAGATGGGAACCCAGGTGAGGTTGTAATGGGCAATTAGGGGTTATTAACTCTGTGGGGCCCTGACAATTTTCTACATGTGGTGCAGGGGCTTGGTACTGCTTGGCCTTTTCATTTTGAAGCCAAAATATGGCAGGAGAAGCTTCAGGAGCGAAAGTTTCAGGATGGAGCAGCAAAGTTGCTGCTGAGATCTAGGAGACCACCTTTGCTGTATGGGAGTGTGAGCTCTGCCAGTGTCTCAAAGCACATGCTTTGCTGCAGGCTGGCTCTTGAGGCAATATGTGCAGCTCCTTCTGTCAACAATCATATTATTTCCATTTAATAAAATCATCGCTTCTGACTTTTGTTGATGGCCAGAGAGGGCTAGCCCATTTCCCTCCACTGGACACAGAAAGCACGTAGGGATGGGCAACTGCAAATACACCTGAAGAAATTAGAGTCAGACATGAGATACAAATGGTAAAGAGACAAAAAAAAAATCCCAAAGACATTTCTGATGACACAAACCTGTGACTCCTTCCACCCTCTTCTTGTTTGCTCCCTGTGGAGCTCTTCCATGTGCTTTTCAGAAATAGTGTTTTGAGGGCAGGGGCTGGGAGGAAGAAGAGAGAAAGGGATGTCTTTTATTGCAAGCTGCAGCTGGGTTCTGTTAAATATTGCAGGCAAAGGCACCAAATTGTCTCCCTGACTGTGACTCCAACATGATAGCTTGGCTGGCCCAAATAATGCTGGGCATGAAACAGCACAGGGCTCATATGGAAATGCAGGTGTTGAAACCAGGCAGGAATGGAAAAGGTTATGGCTCCCAAGCCAACAAATAAAAGAGAAAGTGTCACCTGACACAGCCCCCCAGGACGCTACCTGAAAGCTGTCAGAAGAAAGCCTGCAAGTTTTTCTGTAGGTACACATATGCATGCATACATGTGAGCATATGTACATATGATCCTCCTTGTGGCACTGTGAGCAGGATGAGAAACAATAAGCCTTTGAGCCATTTGTCTGAAAAGACAGAGCTGTTCACCCTGCAAGTGCTCAGGGAGGGACAGAGGGGACAGATCAGCCCTTTTGTAGCAGCACTAAGGGGTCTTGCTTTGCCACAGACTGTTGCACTTTGCACTGGAATCGTGAGCACCCAGGCTTTTTCTAGAGGACTGATGTCACCCTGCCAATATGCCACCACTGCTGTGTGCCAGTCTGCACCAGAGCCAACCTACATCCAGGGAGAGAGGCAGTCTGGGGAGATGCAGAGGTCTGTATGTGCTTGCTGCGGTCACCTAAAGACTTCAGAGGACAGGTCTCACCACAGAAGCGTAGGACATGAATTCATGGCTATGGCAGTTGCCTATTGTTGTGCAGTGTAAGATGGTTTCTTTACTGACAACAAGCTGATGTAGTAGCATTTCCAACTGTACATACTTAACTCAGTCTCTTTAACAGTCTGTCTTCCAAGGTGTCCTCTCCAGTCAACAGCAAAAGAAAGACCGGTCCACAGGGAGGCTTCAAGCAGAAACTGGGAATACATGGACAAAATACAGGCTTAATGTCCTTTTCCATTCCATTGCTTAGATACAACAGTGCAAGGTTTGGCTGAGGGCAAGGCTATTCCTTATGATGCAGTCCTGACCCCAAAAGCAGCTGTGGCTGGAGGAAAGGCAGATGTTTGCTCCAGCTAGCTGGGGTCGGTGATTCAAGACAGCTGCCCACTGCCAGCAGAGTCCATGAGAGCAAGCAGAGCAAAACCAGAGCAAACCTCCACGATGAGAAACCAGCAAATGAGTAATGAGTAGACTTTCCGGAGCACTCAGCAAGCCTGGTTACTGTGCTAGGTCTGCCCCACTTTTGGTGGAACAGTGCACTGGGTCCTGCTTCAGTCTTTAAGAGGGGGAAGTGGTAGGAGTTGATTTTCTTATTTGTATTCCCACTCAGAATCAAATCTATTCTTCTGAATTCATAGCATGTATCCAGCCAAGCCACTGTATGCCCTTTAGATGGATTAATCTATCTGCTTCTAGCTTCACTCTCCAATTCCCTCTCTGCCTGAACTACTATATGGTATTCTTAATCATGCCACAGGAGCCATGTTACTGTCTCCTCGCTTGTCCAAACCCTTTTGTAGCACTTCTGGACACAAGACAACAAATACAAGGAGCTGTGCTGGTGCTGGATACCTTTTTCCTGATTTAGCCAGTAAGATGTGCTGGCAGCATGCTCGCAGGCCACCCACCCCTTAGCTGATCAGCATGGCATACTCCTCTGCTCTCAGGATTCCAACATTCCAACGGTGATTTCAGTTTTCCAGTGACTTAATTTTTCCTTGTTACTACAAGGAAATATATATATGGAGAGTAATTATTTCTGGAAAGTCTTTTCATACTCCGTGGAGTATTAAATAGGAAACACTGTGTTTCCTTAGTTTAAATTGTATCCTTTGTCAAGGTAAGTCCTGTGCTCAGCTTCCCTCCATCTCATGTTCATTTTGCTGGCTTTAGCAAACTGCTTCTCCCTAATTGACCAATTATGACCAGTGTAACTAAATAAAACATCCATCAAGAGGTGGATGCCTGCATTTATTTATCTGGATCAGGAATGCTGTAGATTACAGGTCATTAAAAATTACACTTTCCAAGCCATAGATATCATGAGCCTGACTGACAAACAATGAGCTTTTAGAGAAGAAAGAAGGTTTAGGAGGGTCAATTAGGGTATAATTGTCTTAGATCCTCACCCTCTCGTACACTGTCTTTATTAAAACCCTATGTTTGGAAACAATAGCTTATCTTTGTTTCAGCACAATTATTTTTAAAATGGGGCTGCACAATTTGGGGATTGCCAACACATGATATCCACTTCCAACAAATCTGAGATTATCAAGCCCTTGAGCCCATCAGATCATAAAACTAAAGGTCATCTTGGAGAGAAGATAGAGAGTACAAAAGCACTCTTCTTCTGCCAAGCTAAGCTCAAGCCTCTGTAGAGCATAATTGACTTCTGAAATAAAACACTGCAGGCCTGAAAGGAGCCAGCCCGCCTCGAGTTACGTGAGCCCTAAAGCTAAGATGTTCCCCTTGGTACTCAGATTGGGTTTCCCTAGTCTGGAAATGTCTCGGTGGCTCCAGTAATATCACAAAGCAATCCCCTGTTATGAACATTTGCTCTGGGGAAGGAGAGAGAAACCTTTCTGAAGTCTTTCTCAAACTGATTTTCTCAACTCTCTCTTTAGACATCTGTTTTCAAGCTAGTGAAAGGGAAAAATGTGGCTGTAAGACAACTGGTCAGTGAGCCCAAAGCCAGTGAGCTTGGAGAGCAACAGCAACATAGCCCTTTTGATACACCCAAGGAGTCCTGAGGACCACTGCAGTGATGGCTTCTGAGATGGCTGATGATCAAGATGCCTTCCAAATAAATCCTCCCATTAGAAATAAACTCTAGGATGGGTTTGGAAAGTTGCCCATGTTGTTTTTACTCAGAAACTTTCCTCACCTGCCCCATTTCTTACACTCTCTTTTAATACTGGGGAAAATAATAATAAAATACTGCAAAAACTTACCAGCTTTTTGTCCCTAAAAAGTGCAAAAATTTATTGAGGTCTTGTCCCCATTTAATTCACTCTGAATACACAAGTGTGCATTAAAAATCAGAACAGTGAGAAAAAAATCCCTTCTTTATAGGGCAGGCAGCACATTTTGATGAAGCATGCATTCATAGAATAAATTTTCTCCAATAAATGTCTGCCTTTTTGCCATATATTTTATAATCTGTCAGCTACATCTTACATATATGTGCAACATCCCTATATTTAAAAAGAGAGAAAATGCATGCATTTTTTACCCACATTTAGCCTGAAGTGGCTTCATAATTTATTACTTCAGTTTGCTGCTGCTGTGATTGAGAGCTGGAGAAAGGGAAGCCTCAAAGCAGGGATCATGGGAATATAAAGGGAATTGGCACTCACAAGGAGCTGAGAAAGTCTTGGGCTTGTGGCCTCATTTTGACTCCTATCAACGCCAAGTGTAAAATAATAGTGCGATTCAGAGCTAAATGCCATCTAGATTTCCCACCAAGTCCATTAATTCCCTTCTTTTATTGTGGCAGAAAGTATTAAATATCTCACGCTAGAATCAGGGTTTCATGTAGGATCTGTATTCCAGTTACACAGCATCCTTTCCTGATTCAAGACACTGTATTGATTTGTTCAGGGGTAGGGGGGATTTTTTTTTTTTTTCCACCAAGTTAAAGAGAGCAATTTATTCTGTCTTTACCCTGTAGTTCAAATTGCAGATGTTTTTGTCAAACTGCTTCCTATCAGAGCTGGTGCACTAGCGAGGATAGTGGTTGCTTGCAAAGAAACATGCGAATAGTGGACCTGTTTTATCCGGTCAAATCACCTCTCTGCAATCTTTGAGAATTATCATCAATGATGAATTCCAAAGTGACACCTGCTAGAGACAATTATTTGCAAGCTTTTCTGTTTCTGCTGAAATTTTGGCAACCAGCCTGTAAAGAATGGCTCTGAGCTGTGTTTCCACAATAAAGTTCTTCTAGGAATGACACAAACTGCCTTTTCTAGCCAATGTAGAAGTCATTTGCCTCCCTATCACCACAAGCCCAATATCAAGCAGCTGCTTAGCACTGCCTTCTGAAGGCATTTCTGTCACCAATCTGTAGAATTTAGTAACGTCCAGATTTAATCCCACAGATTGGAGCTGGGCGCCCAGCAGAAACACAGGGTGGATGGATTGGGTGTTTTGAAATTCAAGTTCTCTCACAGGCAAGGGAACAGCTGGAGGTATTCTGGATTGAAACATTTAGCCAGGGCCAAGTGAGCAGATTTGAAAGGACAGAGGCAAGTAATGCTTTAAAGATTATTTTTTCAGTGCTGGAATCACTTTTGTAAGAAGCCCAGAAAGGAGATCCGCCATCAACACTTCCTATTTTTTCTTTTTTTTTTTTTTTCCCATTTGGCAAATGCAGGGTCTTGGATGTGCATTTAAGAAATGCAACAAAAAGGACTAATTTGGCTGGAAGGATAAGCAGTCTAGCTGATACCCAGAAAGTCAAGCAAAATCATCTTCAGGGTACACATCATCAGTTCCTGTCAGGGTGGGTGAGTGTCCTGGTTTGACTAAAACAGAACAAATCTTTCCTTTCAGTGATTTTACTTTTCAGTTAATTCTCTTCTAAGACTGCACTTTCTGATGTTAAAAACATGTTTTTCAGACAGTGTCTGTTCCTAGAAGTGATAACGTTTGATGTTTATAGTTAGTACTGAGCTCACAGTACAATGGTTACACTTAATCTTAGAGAAAACAAGGTCACTGCTGAATTCTCTCAGTGCCACCTTGGGGGCCCCCTTAGTGTAAGGGTGCAAAAAGGTTGTACCTCCAGTAAGGAGCAGACAGGACAGGTAACCCGAACTGACCAATGAAGTATTCCATCCCATACATGTCAAGCTCAGTATAAAGCTGAGAATTCACAGGGTTTTGAGCAACCTGGTCTAGTGGGAGGTGTCCCCCTCCCCATGGCAGGGGGGTTGGAACTGGATGATCTTTGAGGTCCCTTCCAAAACATTCTATAATTCTATGATCACAGGGGGCAAGCCCCTTCTCTTCCTTTCTTCTTCTCTCTTGTTCTTCTATGGCTGGCATCCTGAGAGAATTCTGTCCATTCATCTGTCTCCAATCTGCACGTTCCTGAATCCAGTTCCCATCCACTGCTGTGTCCAGGAGCCCAGTCCTGGATCTTCCCAGAGCTGCTTTGCAGCACCAGTGGTGATGTTAGGGTTACTGGGGGGAGTGTGTGATTGGGAGGGAGAAGCTCAGTACTGGTTTTGTGTATATTTGTATATATTTCATTATAATATACATTATTTTCTTCTCATTATTATATTTTCTTTGTATTGTTATAGTTTCATTAAAGCCATTTTAGGGTTTTTTTCCCAACTCATAAGTCTCTCTTCCTTTTCTTCTTTCCCTTCCCCTGTCCAGGAAGGGAGAGGGGTTAACAGTGAGCATCTATCAATTGTTTAGTGGCCGGCCCAGCCCCAAACCACAACGGTGAGGGGACATAAGTCTGGAACACCAATGAATTTCCCAGATGACAGACTCTTCCCATTGGACTGGATTGTGAAAAACAGCAGCCTCACTATCCCAGGCTTTGTGGTCCCTACTGGGAGGTGAGGATCCTCTGAAGATGGTCAGTACACCTGGTGTTGTCCTAGGCTCCTGAGCTGGGTTCTTCCATTGACGGTGGGAACCCTCCATGTCTCTCCTGTTCTACCTCATCTTTCTCTGCCCACCTACAAAAAAAAAGGTCATACTGACACCAGTACTAGAAACAGCAATGAACAGGCCAACAGCAAGCAGGAAGGGACCATGCAATCTGCTCTACGCTGGACCTTCCTAGTATCACCTGTGTGCAGTAAGACAGAGTTCAGCCCTCAGCACGACAGCTTGGTTGGATTAAGGCAGGCAGTATGCCTTAGCTATGTTTAGCTGTAGCTAATGACAATAACTCCTGACCCTATCCCAAGGTTTCCATTACTTGTCTTACAGAAACAATAGTGCCTCTTCTCTTCACAACCCTTACTTCAAAGCAGTTTCCTCCCTCTTCTGCATGCACGTTTGCTGTGCAGTTACCTCCAGTCCTGTTCTCGTGTGCCTCCTGCCTGCCCGCAGCACCCTTTGCAAAGGGCAAGTGCTTTGCTGGTGGTACTTGGCCATCCTCCTCCCCTCTTGTGCTTTTCTTGCTGTGGCAGGCAATAAGGATACATCAGGGAGGAAAATTAAGGGTTTCTGAAAACTTTCAGGATTTTCTTCACCGAGCCCTTCACTCCACAGCACCCCCTCTCTGGACTTCATCTCACAGTCAGGCTACCTCTACTTTTCTCACTGCTTCCACAGTTTTTGTTGCACTTTTCTTAGTCTCTGTCTGCTCGTAAATAACGCATCCCTACCAAATACTAATCACTCCCCAGCATTTGCCATCAGCTCTCAGTTAACCCTCTTCACCCAAATCACTTACCATCTCTCCAGCATTTCATGTAACCATGTTTTGGGTCACAGTCTTGTCCTTACAGCCATCTTATTGCAAAATACAGCTCATCTCTTCCTGCCTAAACAAGGAGCATCTGCCAGGTTTGGTGGGACTTCACCTCATCTGCAGCATGGTGTGAAGATAACACTGGAGAAACATCTTTCTCTACTTAAATGAATATATAAATAAATTACAGAGTGGTGCTATTTCAAAGTTTATTTTAATAGCAAAACAGTCTGAAAAATTGACATTCTCAGCCAAGAAATGCTTATTCCCTTCCACTCCTTACCTTGTAATAATTGCCCTGCTGGAAGCAACTGTAAGCCTCAGTGTTAGGTACAGCACAGCGTTTTATACCCTTCTTCCCCACAGCTGAAGTTTCTTTGCCAGACTGAACTTCCCAGAGCAGAGACAAATGTCCCTTTTGGCTTGAAAACATGGACTACCTGGGGGAGGTAGTCCAACTCACAGGCTATTTTTATGGGAAGGAGATGTGGCGCTGGAGAAGAATGAGACACAAACACCTCCAAGGTACCACCTGAAGAAGACGCATTTTAACGTGAAAAAAATCCCAGATTGTTTCTGAATAAACACCGTTTTCATAGTTTTTCCTTGTTTTTAGGATCTTGAAATAAGACCTACCAAGCCTATCCTTGGTACCTCTTCCCTTTCCAGCAATGATCTGGTAAAGCCATGTCAGAACTGCCCCATCCCTTGCACTTAAACCAGAGATGCTGAGATCCTACATCAGCTGTCCTTCAGTAAATAGTTTACTTACTAATTATTCTTAGAAGAGTGAACTAACTTCCCATCACTAAGAAATAAGCAAGGCTGTAGGTTTTGTTGACAGAAATAATTTATTTTTGTTTCAAAAAAATAAAATAATTCTGCATACCTTTTTCTTAACAATTCTGAGCTAGAAGTTCAGTTCACAGCAGCTGGTACAACTCCATGGTATTCCCTGGAGCTGGGACAATTCCCATCAGCTGGGTAATGAATTATCATGAGTGAATGAGGAGTGATCAGAGTAACAGTTTCAGCAGTGTGAGATTACAAATGAAGGAATTTTTAAATTCTTTTTTTTTTTTTTTTCCCCTTTTGTTCTCAGTCATGTACAGGTGAAGACATTTTATACAGAGACTGCTGAGCTTTTGCAACCATTTTTTTTTTCCTATGAGCTTGTGTTCTGCCTGCACATAATGGTCTCTGAAAATTTTCCCCCAAGGAAATAATAAATTCAGCTTTCAAAGTTATCTCAGCAGTAGGTGGCACTGCTGGGACTGAAACCTGAAAGTGAAAAAACAAGATGCAAATATTGGTCTCAGAAAGGACTGTCAGGATTATTATTGCTATAAAATATCCCATACATGCAGGATGCCCTAATAATTGTGTATTGATTATAAATTGTTTCCATAATTGCACTTTAATGCATGGACTTTCTAAAAGCTTTGCACATGCTCTGTTGTGGAAGAAAGGGAGGTTGCATGACCACAAGCAAATGGGCAGGCTGCTAGCAATTAAATTTTTATTTGTGTATTATTTATCACAACATATACCTTATAGTTAAGCTTTTTTTGAGAGTTTATCTGGCTTTCAAGGAAATGAAGGAGCTTTCTATTGGGGGGAGCATTTGATTTATAGCCTGCAATAAATCCTTGCTCTTATGTAACAGGATTACACTGAGTTCTTTTCTAGGCCTAATCTCTGTTAGATATTGTTATAAAATGCTATTACACATTCTTTAAGGCATGAACATGTGTAATACTCAGATGGATGGAAGCTGTTAATTGAATGTGCTGTATTTCTCTGAGAAAAGCTGTTAGAAAGTAGGGTTCCTGTGATCAACACCAGCAGAAAGTAAGGTGGCTTCTTATTATAAAGACAGGCTCATTCCCACCATCATGGGAGCCCTGCATTTGATTTCATGTCCAAGTGATTCATCATCACCTGGTCTTTAAAACAAGCCTTTCAAGCAGCTCACTGAAACCTGCAAGGTCCTTTTTCATCAGTGTGGGTAAATTTGGGGTGATCCCAGTGGTATTGATGTGCTTGCTGGTGTGCTAGCAAACCAGGCTCTACATACCATGAAAGCATTTCCTGCTCAGCTACTTCAGCACTGCAACCTTGGCTTCAAACCAGACAGTGAAACATACATCAGGGAGGGGACAGGCTCTCTACTAGTGTGTGTCTGCTGGAAGGGCAAGAGTGTGGTGGTGAAGATACAGAATCACAGAATCACAGAACAGCCTTGGTTGGAAGAGACCTCTAAGATCAGCAAGTCCAGTGGCCATTGTGGCTAAGTGAGGCTTCATGCAAATGCAGCTCCTCCATCACGAGCAAACGCTAAAAGGTGTGTGGTGGGGTCGCAGCGACAACCAAAAGCAGCATCATTGCCTCCTGCACCTTCTGTTTGCTTACAGAAGACTGCAGCTTTCTAGCGTGAGATTTCAAACTACAAATGGCCAAACCTGTGAAGTCCTGGGGGTGAATTTATAGATGCTTACTACTGAGGAAGCTTGGAAACTGCAGCTGCCATTAAGGAAATTGCTCTAGCACGTCTCGATTCTGGGATGCTCTTCCGTTCTTTTGATTTCTGTGGGATTTTAGGCTTTTGGGCAGTCAACCAAGACCTCTATTTGCATGTAAAAACCTCAAGCCCGTGGAGAAGTGTACACTTGCTTTGCAAAACCATACACCAAAGAAAGTACAATTGTACTTCTCTGTGGCACAATTGTCTATGTAAGTATCAGGGTGTGCTAGTTTTTGGTAAAAAAGCATTTGCTTAGAAGAGATGAGGAAAAAGATTTGAATATGTATTAGACTAAGGCAACAAGTGTATAAGTATCTAGTCAGCCTTGTAGACGGCGTGCCTCTGACCTTTGTCATGCGCTCAGCGCTGTTCTTCTGCTCCACTGACTTTGTCCCTAAATAAATTTTATAAAAATTTTTGTGAGCGTGTCTCTCACAGAGAAAGTATTTCTTTATGTGTAAAAAATAATAATAAAAAAATAATTGTGCAGAGCATTTCTTCCACAGCACAGCCCTGCCTGAGTTCACAGCTACAATGTGTGAAAACAAAGGACCATTTAAGGCAAACTTTTCAAAATAAGATAAGCTGGAATAAAAGGAAATAAAACTAGTGTGTTTGCAAATGATGTGCATGCCAGCAGCTAGCTCTTTTAGGTGCTGCTTGCAAAACTCACTGGAAAAGAAAACGGAAAGTACTGTTATGGGGCTTAATCCTGCATTGATCCAGGTTTTAGCCAGGTATCCCATATGCGCTCACAACTAGGCTGAGCAGCTCACTGAATTTTGGGATTGCTCATCTCATGCCTGCACCAATATTATGGCATTGCTTCTTCTGCTTGTCCAGATTCTAAGGCGTGCAGGGCTGCTCAGTGAGGCTGGACATTTTGTACTCGTTAGGACATCCAAAATGGACATGGACGTGGACTTGACTTTTTCCTTTTCCCTCTTGAAATTGGAAAAGAGACATTCTTGTGTTATGAACATTGCTCTTATTTAACTAAAAAGAAATAGTAAAACAAATCACCAAGTATTCTGGGCACACACTGGTAGCTTTTGTCACTATGCCAGCACATGATTAAAAAAAGGAAAAAACTGTCAGAAATTACCTTTGAAAAAAACTTACCGTTTCCTCTTCAATCCTTTCATCTCCTTTCACTTTGTTTTGGTTGAAATGCAACAATAGAAAGTCAGAGGTGGGAAGAAAGACATTTTTGGAACGGGATTGTGGAATATGCAATGGTTTGGGGAAAAACACTTCTTGCCAGTCTCATTTGTAAGTCAGTAGGTTTTTCTTTTTTTAGGTATATGTATACAAGTACAAACACACAGGTGGTGCCAGAATAATTTTTTTTTCTGCATTTACAGAGCATTTCCTACTTGTCATCCATTGTCATTCTTATTATTTTAAAAAAATAATCATTATCCTGGCTTTTTGTTTGAGAAGCAGATCATGCCAGGAATGTAAAGATGATGGCACCTAATTTCCTGTGATCTTAGAATAAAAATTAAGTGTTCTGTCCTTGAATTGTGTTGTGTAGTAAGAAAATAAAGATAAAGAGTGTAGAGTTGTTGCCTTGTTTAGGTTTTGGATTTCCCCTACTTCCAAAGTAATAAAGGGATTGAAGCATTAAAAGCAGCTGAGTATCATGGACAGGTATTATTGTTGTTCTCAAAGAACAAAGCCTTTCTTTTAAAAGATTTTGATGTGTTTCACCCACTTCCATCCATTTCCTTCTCTCCTGCTCCTCTGGCTCCCCTGTAATTTCAGAGCGATGTCTTAGGCAGAGAGAGCTTCACTAAATGTTGTTCATTGTGTTCAGAGGGGATAAACTAAACTGAGACCTGGGGCAAGGGGCAGGGTTTCTGGGTGTGGAGATTCAGGTGCTTCTTTTGCCCCCATTTATCAGACCAAAACCAAATCAGGCCACTTAACTGCTGTCATAACATGAACTCATGAGTGTATGGGATTAAGATTAGCAGCATTTTAAATTCAAAAACGTTCATTTCATCGTGCCCTGGACAGGAGACAATGAGAGTGAAACCTTTCCTTTTTTCATTTACAAACTTTTGTCCTAGAGAACTCTGATTTTAGTGGGGTTATTCCTCATTTACAGGAGGAGAGGGAGCTGCTGTTTCCCTGTCCCTCGTGGGATTTTCCTTACTGTCCACAGCATATCCTCCCTGTGAAGCAGTGGGGAGATGGGAGGGAACTACTGTCTATACAGGGAAACAAATGTAGCTATTGACTTTAAATTTGATGGCAGATATTGCAGTGATCTCATCTTCACTTCTGATGACCCCTTTTATGTAACTTTATTCATGACTGTTTTTATGCACCTGCTCCTTCCCATCGGTAACTGTGAGTCAGGATGACTTCAACACAAAACAAACCTCCTGCAGCATGGTCTGGGGAGTCTAGCAATGATGAGCCAGATGTTGCTGTATGTATGAGACTAAAGGCTGTGAAATCTCCAAATCTACCAGTGCATTTGCACAGGAACACCAGGAAAAAGTACTGGAATCTTGGCATGAGTGCTGGGAAACACAGACCAAGAGATACTCATGTTACACACTATTACTCTGTGTGTACCCCCTCAATGTTAAGTGTTCAAGAGGAGCCAAGACAAATGAAGATCTAATTCCTTGAAACAAATCTACAGTAATGTGTTAAGGAGTTCTAAAATGCCTCTTAAAAATGCTTTTACAAGTTCATATACATGAACACTGCCTACCTCCAGTGTCATAACTAAGTAAAGGGCCAAGCAGAGCTCAGCCAGGCCACAGATCCAATAAATGAAAAACGAAACACTGGGATTGGCACACTCAAAAGCAACGGCATACAGCATCTAAACCTGCAGCTTCACACATGTTGAGCATCCCTGTGTAGCTAAAAAGGCCAGCTCTGCCCTGGCATAGATGGTCAGAGTGTAGTCATCACACTGATGGAGCGGTAGGTACCAACCAAACTCCAGACCTAGAAAGATTTCTGAGGTGCCCAGGTGCCTGAAAAGATGAGGCAACATCTTTAATATATTATATCCATATATAAATATATTGTTAGGAAATTTAATAATTTAGGAATAAGTAAAAATTCAAGAAGTCCTGAGCAATGCAGGTAGTTGGATTTTGCTGTCCGCAGCTAATGATCCTATCCCATAGACTTGGTTATAAAATCAGAGGGGAATCCCCTCTGCCTTGATCCAATGCAGTTTTTGCTGACAGTCAGTGGGGATTTTATGACCAATGGGAAGCAAGAATACAGCTACATCAGTGCCATGAGTTATTACAAATCTTACTTGTGCTAAACTCAGGCGCAAGTCATCTCCATTTATCTTCACCAGCATTGAGATGTACTCAATAGAGGCTGAAGGTCAGGGTTTTGTTGCACTGAACAGCTATTAAAGAACCTAACCATCATACTCACAGAAGACTGCAGATCCGATTTTACATAAGATGAATAGCCTTTGGTTTACCAATCTGCCTTGTTTCCTCATGTCTCCACATCTGTAACAAAGCAGGGGATAATACATCTTACCTGCATCCATCACCTGCTGGCTCTCGTGGCTCTGGCCCAACCTATCTAATGATCCTGGCACCTGGCCTCCCCATCTCTAAAGCAGTCTCTTTTGTCACTTCTCAAGTAATTAGACCTCGCAGGTACATTACTGGCATGGGCAGGCAACAAGGCCTAAAACAATTATAGTTTTTATTTTTAAAAAAAACCAAACAGATGTTTACTGAGTCTTATCCAAAGGGATTTTATGGCAGCCTCAGCACGCTCCCAACATAAAGGCATCTGCGAGTCTCCAAATGGCAAGATTTCATTAATTCCTCAATTGGCTCATGTTTTTAGCTAGGGCCGGGATTTTTCTAGTTTTTCTCCAAACAATGTAATAGGTATCAACAGATAAGGATTGCCACTCATGCCACATGGCAGCATTTGCATTTTGTGAAGTTTTTGGTGTGTCACCACTCCTCAACATCAGAATGTAAGTGAAGTACACTGCTGAATTTTGGGACTGGCTGGATACCAAACTTTCTATGAGGGCTGAATTACACCTGCAGGATGGGAGACTAATTAGAATTATCCAACAAAATAAAAGGAAAAAAAAGAAAAGGTTAGAGAGTAATATGAAAAAGCTCATGATCAGTAAAGGACATGATAGTCAAGAAGGAAGAGGGCAGGCGCATATGGTGTGTACAAACTCTCCAGTCCAGTTCATTAGCGGGGCAGTTTATCTCCACTAATGGTGCATTATTACCCATTAGTGTGGAACAACGTTAATCAACTGGTGATCAAAAAAAAAAAAAAGCCACCTGCCTGTAAGGTATTACCATTGCACACCGGCCATACACTAAGGCAGCAGCTTCAGGTCTCCTGACCCTTCCCAGCCCCCAGGAATTTAGCAGCCTCTGTGCTCTGCACATTTGCAGCTCAGACCACCAGTGTTGGCTGCTGTGTCCCAGTCCAGATGATTTATGAAGTTAAAAAAGCTCAGGAAGCCCCTGTTTATCCACAAGCAATATTCACACCTCTGTTTCAGGCCAGGGGAGACCGAGACCAGACTCCTTCCCACCATACAACAGGATCTGGAAAGCTGACACTGCTCATAAATCACTCCAGCGGGGGAGAGGCCTTTATCAAGGCGACCCTTTTGTCTGTTCTGTATCCGATAGCCATGGTTCTGCAATAAAGCCAGAAATATTTCTGATTTCCAGAGTAACCTACTACAGGGAAAAATCAGGTGGTAGTTCCAATACAAACTTGACATTTATAACTAGCACTCAGCTGTGCTGTGTGCTGAGGAAGTTTGACCTTCTTACCCCACAGGAAAGGAAGAGAGGATTGCTTATGGTGTTTTCCTCCTATTCCTCATCTGTCATCTCCCTCCTCATTGCCTCCCAATTTCCCTTTGATTTTACATATATAGTTTTTGGCACTTCTCTTTTCTCCCAGCTTTTGTCCAAGAGAAGGAAGGAAAAAATGAAACCAGAGAACAAACACCTTCCGAAGGAAGGATTGCCAGACAGCTACCAGAGAGAGAGATCTGTGTTTTCTGAGACTGACAGGAGACAGAAAAAGGAGTGGTGACAACCTTAATGTGAAATGTACATGCAGAACAGGAACTCAGGAGGCCAAGAGGACACAGTTCAGTTCATACACACCTTCCCAGTGGAGGACTACTGAATGGTTAACCAAAATTGTTAATTAACTTATTACAAGCTCATAGTGATTAAAAAAAATTATTCAGTGGCTGGAAGAATTCTCTTTGTCCTGATGCAGTCTGATAACTGGTGGGATTCCTATAGTAGAGATAAATATTTTCCTCTCCCTTGATAGTCCTGCCTAATTCCTTCATCTCAGCACCTTCTCTCTATGTGCCTCTGTTCCCCCAAAGCTATCTCTACGGGGAGCCTGTGGCAGGGTAGGAAGCCTAGAAATGTAATATCTATACCCAGAATGCATTTCATACCCCGCTGGCTACCGCAAAGAATATTTTTCCAACACATCTGTAGACACAGTTTGTGGTATTAAAGAAAGGGAGGTCCTTTACTGTCTGAACAGTATGATGGGAATTACACGTTTTGATTCACAGGTGCTCCACAGACATATGTGTCTTCAAGCAGACTTTCCTTGAACAAGACAGACAGGCAAAAGCTAACATGAGGGCCACTTCCTGGCAGACTGTGCGCAGATTAGATGAATCACTGTTGTTTTAAAAGATGCTTCAGGGGTAAACGTGGGTGGATGTCCCTGGAGGAAGGGCAGTGTAGTGGCTGGGACTTGGAATAGTGCACTTGATGCTTTGTGTGCTGGACTAGAAGAGAGATAATCCCATGGAGGCAGCTCCCTGGAGGGCACTGTACTTACTACTCAATGTAAAATAAGATTTACACTGTGAAAGAACCAAAGCTGTGCCCACCTCATGCCAGGGACTAACCTCGCATGGAGCTGCTGTGGCACATTAGAAGTGATGAACCAGCTATGCTTGGCTTCTGGGACCCTAGACAACCTCTGGCTCAGCAAAGGGGAATTTCAGGAGACTCAAGCAGTACCAAGTTTTCTCTTGTAAATGCCTAGGTGTTGTTTGAGGGCTAACTTTTGGCATCCCATTTCATTTAGATGTAAAGGTATACTGAAACACTGCAGGCTCACACCCTTTCCTTCTGTAGAGGAAGGTGGCAACAGCAGGAAAGCATCTTCCAGTTTCTGAATCGTCTAGGAAAGGAAATACAAAGTAAGATTTTTTTCTCAGTCCATGGTTTGACACACTGCATTTTCATTTCTTTTTCTCCAGTGGCCGGGCTCTGGGCTCATCTGTCACACTTGAAAACAAGGGATCTTCAGAAGATCACCACAACCCCCACAACTGTCTCTCCTCAGCTCCCCAGTGTGATTTCTTTAGCTGATGGATTCAGGGCACATTGCAAACAGCATTGCAATGGCTGGTATCTCTGCACCTACTCCCTCAGAGATGCTGGGGTGTTTAAAGAGCCCCTCTTCATTCCTCTCTTCCACTACTAAAAAGAGCTTTTATCGCACTTGTGTAACAACTTGCAAGGAGAACAGGGGGCAGGAGACCAGCAGGTTAGCGCCAGCAGCTTGTATTCATCAGACAAGCTTTACAACGAGAAGTTAATGGTGGGGAAGCAGAGAACTGAAAATACCCTTTGAGGGCTAAATCCTTCTCAGCTCAACACTTCAGATATCAGTTCTGCTGCTTTTTCTCTTGCTTTTTTTCTCATAATTGTTTTTATTGGGAAGCTACCTTGTATCCTCAGCTGAGTCCAGATCCCATTGCCTAGGCTCTAATGATGGTGAGGACCACATCAGTGCAATTAAATTCACACTGTCACATGCAAATATGTATCTGTGAAGGAAGCCTAAGGACCTATCTTCCTCCTGTACATCACAATGACAGCAGGGTGGAGATATGTGAGCTGACCTGGTTTCAGACATCTAAGAGCACTGGTGCCCAAAGATCTACAGTCAGTGGAGATAAGGGGCACTTCCAAGGGCAACTGAGCCCAGCTGGTTTTGAACCCATCTCAGGACAGCATTGGTAACCATCAGGAGGAGCATGTCTCACCACTGGGGGAGGGCATGGTAGGCCCCTCCCCCCATGCTCCCAACTGTGATAGGAGTTGTGGGGTGCTGCAGTCCTTGTAAGGTCTTGCCACTTCATCCACCTGCCAAAGCAAGCAAGCTGAAAGCCTTGCTTTTCAGGGTGAATCAAGAAAAAATGAAAGTAAAATTGACAGCAATAGTAATTTTGGTGGAATGGTGTATTAATAGCAGTGCTATTGCATCCACTGACTTTATTACAGTGTATACACAGTGCGCAATAATGTAATTAGACTTCACAATGTGTAATAATGATTTTTATGCAATGCAATGACTGCATTAGGGAAGGGAGTTGGTTCCCATTATGGAACCAGCACAAATCTTGGGCTAATACTTCATACTTGACAGTGCATTTGTTGGGCCTCAGGCCTTGGACTATAATCCAGTAAGAGCTGGAGAATAGCCTATGGCAGGGATTTTATCCCCTGTGGCTCCAGAGATGACCCTGTGCTGCATCCTGCCCCATGCCTTCCTGTATGGGCAGCATCACCAGATCCCAAGGGAACCCAGTGCACAGCTCATCCCTGCACCGAAACAGCCTGAAATGCAGGTAGGAGGAGAAAATCCTTTTGCTAAGTAGGGTACATCTCTAGGTCCCTTGGAGAAAACTATTCAGGAACTAGGATGTGCCCACAACACATGACCTTGCCTGAGTGGGAAGCAAATGAGCAGCATGGCATGAGATCAGGGAGGGAAGGTGAGCCACCATGGAGCCAGGGGCTAAATAGGGGCCAGTAAGGGGGACACTAAGGACATAAAAGAGAGAGAGATCTTAAAAGCCCTCTTTGACCACTCAGATATCCTCTCCCTACAGGAACCATGCTCCTGTTCCAGAGACAGTCACTGCACCCAAGCACAGCCACTGATGTGCATGTCAGGTGACACAGAGATTGGCACAATTTACTCCTTAACATGGATGGGAACAAATCACTTCTAGCATCATGTATCCTATTTTAGCCCCTGATGACCACATCAAAACACTTGTGGCACACGTTGGAAAAGGGTACAGCATCAGCCAGCTCGCACATCCAGCAATGCAGTGGAGAGCTGCAGCAGAAATGCAGCCCTTGGATCCATCATGTCCAAAGCTTGTCTTACCCCTGCCCAGCCGATGGCACTGCACAGCGCTGCGACTTCTCTTGAAAAGCTAATTTTGAGAGCAAACATTTTACGACTTCAGAATAAATCATTATTTTGCTTTCCCTCTGAGCAGGCTTGTTTTAAATGCCATTTGCTCTGTCTCCACTGTTAATGAGCACAAGTTGACCCATTTATTCTCTGCTGCGCTTTCTGCAGCAAATCACGGCTTTACTGCAAACGTACAGAATATTAGAGCCACAATTTCACTGGCAAGATTTTTTGCTTGTGAACTCGTTAGTCTTTTCCCTGAACAGTTTTTCCTCCCTTGTCTTGCTAGAATAGAGAATTGCTCTTTTGCAGGTCTATTCTTTCTGTTATTCCCTTGGCTTGAGTGAAATATATATGAGATGACTCAGAGTTTGAACTCCCAGTATATGTTTCTAATACAAAGTCTCTGCATGTCTGGGGACCTAAGACAGATATTTAATTTTAGATAAGAAATACTGGTGACATCATGCCTTTGATTTCTTTGCTGGATATCTGTGCAGCCAGCACATGGTAAAGCTGTTCAGCCGTGACAGTCTCATTGCATTTAGGAAGCTGCTTAATATTCAGCATAGGTACAGAGCAGTGGGCAGCCACTGGTCCTCTTGGGTCGTGCTTAGCGGGAGAGCACACTGGAGCTTTTAACCCCGGCAAATCCATACAATAACACATATGTAAGGGTAATGGCTCTTTCAAGGAAAACTAGGTTTTCCAAGACCTTTTTGTGCAGCTGCTGCATCCCCTGGACAGCAAAGCTCTAAAAAGAGCACATCAACATGAGGGTCAGCTACCCTTACCCCACATATCACCTTGCATATGTAGATTTATAGCCCCTCAACACACACACTGGAGAGGTTGAATTTAGCCTCGCCATTGGTGACTTCAGCTTTCCGTGGCAGCAGATGCCAGCAAGTGCATCCAAGCAGAAGCAAGCATCCACACAACAGCTTCAATTCTGGCTTTATAGCTTAAAAAAATTGGATATGCCTTCATTTTATTTTGAACATGACTAACTAGAAGCTCATATGCATGGAGGGAAGCTTGAGAAAAAAAATCAGACTCCTGCAGCAACACCTTTTAGTGGAGACCATTTTGGTGACATTATGGTGACAAATTTTCAGCCTCTCCTACAATTTTATACCTTCCTACACAGCAGGTGTTATCCAAAAAGATCTAGGAGAGATATTAGCATGGACAAACAGGGCATAAGACAGGAAATAAAACCTAATTGCTAAGACATGACACAAATTACAGTACTTGTACGTCAGCAGAAACAGTTAATACATGGGGTGGCTTACCGAAAGGTCCAACAGGTTCTTCATTTCTCAAAAACTTCAGTCAGCCTTGAAACATCTTCCTAAAGGTCAGTTTCCAGTCCAGCCAGCAGTTAGAAATTTGCTGCAAGCACTATCAGCTTCATTGCTTTGGTCTGCATAGAGGAAACCATCCTCAGCATCCCCCAGGGATTGCTAAAGGGACCTCTAAACAACACCCAGACATGCTGCTGTTACTCCTCCAATTAGGGATCGGAGTTAACATCCAGGTGGGCACAGAGCTGATTAAAGCAGCTCCTAGCCTGCATACAACATACTTATGTTGTTGTTACTTTAGCCCTTGGCAGGTGCATCTCCTAATTGCCCTAAATGAACAATGAACAAACTTGTAGATTATGGAAGTCACAGTTAAGAGACAGAAGGGAGTTGAGAAGAAATGGTGGGAGCCTGGTTGTGAGCATCCCAAAGGCATGTCTAACTCAACAACTATAACCCTCTTGAGAGGGAGTAAAGCCTCTTAGCTTCAAGGCTGTGGTTTAGTACATCACTGTGGCCTCAGATTAAAATCAGCCCATGGCATACTTGAGGATAGCAGATTTTAACATCAGTCCCAAAGCCTGAAAGTCACAAAACTGGTGCACATATGAGCTGCCTCTGTCACTGTGTGTACAAAAACCAAAACCAAACCCATAAAACCTTGCACTAGATCACTATCACAGGCTGTTCAGCAAAAGTGACTAATAACATAGCTCTGTGCCCCAAGAAAGGGTGAGCGCTAGCCCTGGGTGAAATGAGGTTGCTGAGGCTCAGCTGCCCCAACCACATTTCCACATCACTGACATCAGCATCATTTGGCCCCACAGCCCTACCTAAGAAGTTTCATATTTTAAAAAAAACAACTCTTAACCTATAAATCTCTTTACTTTGAATGTGTGAGTTTACAATACGGGGGATGTGCTTGGCTTTAAATACTAACGAGCTTGAGCAGAAAGTGGATTAAAGGCAGAATGGTAGTGGCCCTTCTTGCTTTGCTCATGGGAGAGACACGGGGTTTGCTCTTACAAGCCACGTTACCCATGTGCTGTGAGCTAAGTTGTAACAGCTGTGCTGCGATTGGTTCAATGGTTGGGAGGCACACATACCCCCTAGCATCCCCTCTTCTGAGCCCATGCTCTTGAAGCTATAGCCCAGGGTCCTGACATGCAAGGTTTACTCCTCTTTTAGCACTGCCAGCTGGTAAGTGATTTCCCAGGCATACATAATACTATTGTAAGTTTTTACCTAAAAAAAAATAAATGGTTAAAAAACTCATAACATCGTGAAGTATTATGGCTGAACACTCAGCAGGGGTGTTTCTTCAGCTCCTCAGGGAGCTAGCAACTATTTCTGACCCTGCAAAAAGAGCCTGTAGATGTCAGGCTTTTTTTAAATTTTATTTTTTACTTTTTTATACTCTAAAAAGGTATATTTTACTGATGCTCATCGTACATCATTTTACTGGTGTATTGGGTCAGGGAGTCCATAGGTTAATCCCATGCTGGGTAATGAAGCATTGTGTTTAACTACATTTAAGACCTCACTTCCTCACTTCCCTGTGTAGCACCACTTGTTGTATTACCTACAGTGAAATTCAGCACTCAATTCACCTTCTCTGAACACTTCTTTATGATTTTATATGCCTCTACCTTGTCACTTCTTATGTGCCTCCACACTAAAAATATTTCTAAATGGCTCCTAACAGGAAAGTCAGCTCTTTCATTTAATAAATCCCTTTAGTCTCTTTATTCCTTGGTCCCAAGGAGAAGCACTGTGGTCCAAAGCAAACCTGTACCATTGATCGGGAGCCTGGGATTAAGCCTCCTTGGAATGTTATTCCCTTAAACCCAGACTATAGCCCAGCTACTTTCCCAGCTGTGATGCACAGCGAGCAGATGCTTTCCTTGTCCCCTTCGACCAGGTTTTCCTCAAGCTGTTGCAGAGGATACAGCCCCTGCAATCGAGATATAGCTTCACTTCATTTTATCTGGAACTGGGATTTTCTCCCAAGAGAAGGCATCAGAACTCACCATACTGGCGTATGTCCGTGGGCCAGGCCTTGCAGACTGGCGTTACTTGGCCCCTAGGGATTGGCCGGTGGTGTTCTCCTGCCCCTCAATCCAGAGCAAAGTTGACAGGCAGTGACACCTGCCGCATCTCAATCCAGGAGGCTCCTGCCTTTGCATTGGCCGGTGGCTCCTCCTCGCTTTGTTAAACTTGCAGCAATGTTTCTAGGTATTGGGATATTTATGTTGACTTTGACACACTACCACTCAGATCTCTTCTATTAGGGTTGTATGATTTTTTATGTGAAATATTGCAGCAGCTAATTGCAATTACCAGAAAGCATATACAAGAGAGCTTGTTGATTGCCAGTAGACAAAGACACTTTGGAAATCTTGGATTTTGCTATAGATGAAAGCCTATAAATTTTAAAATAGAAACCATGTTATCATTTACAATTTCCGTTTGCTAACAAATTCTGCTAAACAAAATTGGTGGCTGATTAAGTAAACATTTATACATAAATAAAACAGTGAAGATCTCTTCAGTTATTGAGATGCAGCCAGTTCAGTCTCTCGTAAATAATACAGTGATGAATTCTGGCGTTACAGTGCATGATAAAGCTACCTAGTCTCAAAGTCTTAGGTAAACTAATCCATACACATGAATTAATCAGTTCATTTTAGTCATACCAGCATTATATAAATGTCACTAAAATCAATGCCTGAAAGACGTAACAGATTAATAAATCCTCATGCAGTACATCTAACTGGGATGCAAACCTACAGCACGTAACTTCACACCAAACACAGCTATACAAGTAGTTTGAGTAAGTGATTTTAATAGAAAACTCAAAGGCAGGCCTGTAATGAGCAGGTGTGGATGAGAAAAATCTGGTGCATTATTAATTTCAAACAATGCTGATTTCTTGTTCATAATGTACATTTTATTAATGTTCTCCATGGTAGCTTTTCATACCGGTTCATCACCAGGATTACAGTAATTACAATGTATTAAGATTCATTTCATGCCTGAGGAGTAAGGAAGTCCAGTTAAGATATGGAAAGTAGACAAAATGTCAATCACTGTTGACTCGGGGCCAGATTTAATCAAAACTCTGCCCTGGGAAACCCAGCAGCTGGCTGGGTTTGGTAACAGCACCTCCGAGACCTGCTGTGTGAGTATCTGCCTCTCTCTCTTCATTGGCTCACCTCCACGTGTAACCTGTGGGCCATCAATACAGAGGCAGCGGATGGGATTCATCATTTTCTTTTAGGATTTGGGGTCGGTCTGGCTTGTCTTTGCAGCTGTCAACATTACTTACCAGGTGTCAGCCTCTTTGGGGTTGGAGAAAGAGACACTGAAGGCTGTTGTAAATGCCTTCAAGAATAACTCTTCTACACATAATGGCAAGGGTTTAAGGTGTGGGATGATGGGATTGTCTGGGGAGAGGAATTAATAGTGAGGGCTCTAACTGAAAAAAACCCCACCTAACCCATCCTAGGGGATTCCTGCTTTACTGCAATTTAGTGAGAAAACAGAATTTCTGCTTTCCTTCTATTGCAGCTCCCCTTTCGTCCTACAGTGCTTCAGATATCCCCAGAGTCAGGCAGTCCCTGGAGCCCCTGAGCCCCCAGCTCAGGGTTTAGCACTGCCTTTTGGGGCTCTAGAAACCATAAGGGTGGTCCCCTCCTGACTGTGAAAGATCATGAGCTTTCAAACTTATTGGAGGTATTTATTTTGCTTAATATACTGTCTGATTTCCAGAACATTTCTGGCAGAGACAGAGTGGATTGTTCATATTTTTCCTCCCTGGAAAAAAAGGCTGACAGCCTTCACTGGGGAGGAAGCTGCTCCCTGCAGCTCACCTTGAACCACTACAAGTGAATTACCACTGTTGATGCCCAGATCCCTCAGTGCTTTGAGGTAGCTTCCAATTTCTGTTGGTTGCCCACTGGCCTTTCCTTGCAAAGGTATAGGAGCTTTGCCCCCAACATGATGCTAAATACATGCAATAGTTGGTTTACACTATCTGGCTTTTTAATAGGGAGAGGACACTTCCACCTTGGCTCTCCTTCCTTGCAAAATGCCAGGCTAAAGAGAGACTTTTATATCTGGAAAAGTTATTCTAGGTAATTTTCAAAAATACCTATTTTTTTCTTAAGCCTGTTTTTTTCTAATTTCAATTTCAAATTCCAATTATTTTTTTTTCCACGACCCAGTGTGGAGCACAGATTTATCAGCTTTCGCTCAGCTAATGCCGCCTCCTAGGCCTGCCGTGCCTTGTTCCCCAGAGAGACGCGGGCACTACTCTGCACTCGTGCTAATAAAGCTGGACCCAGCAGTGTTACTTATGACTTTTCAAATGTGTTTAGGCATATAAAGGTGAGTACAACATACACATACATATCCTCTCTTTTTCTCTCATGGACACAGCTACACAGACATGGGGACCTGCGCTAGCTGGCAGCCACCCACGCAGGGCACAGTCTTGCACATGCATTTGCACACACGCCAAGGAGAACTGCACGCACAGGCACCGGGTGACATGAACACAGATGTCTATGCATGCCTCCGTTTACCCAGCAGAACAGTTGGCCCAACACCATGAACAAGTCTTCAGGGTTTCTTGTATCTTTCTTTCTTTTTTTTTTTTTTTTTTTTTAATTGATGCTAAAAGCCTCAGAGGAACCACGCTGATGGAGTTTGTATCCCTCTGGTGATTTCTGCCCGTCCCATGCCCCCCACACCTGCACCAAGCAGCCCAAGTCCTCTGTGAGCTGTAGCTGAGTATTTACACCAGCCGAGACCGTTGGCCCAGTGAATCCACCTTGTTTACAGGAATGAAGAAGAAACATCTGACGAGTCCTCTGCCAGATGCATCCATCGTCTTTCAGGTGCCTCCTCTGCCTGCTGCAGTGGCACAGCTCAGCTGCAAGACCCCATGCCGGCCTCCAGTGAGCAGACGCCTTGGTTTCCTATATATCCATCCCCAGCTGAGCTGATTGAGAAACGCTATCTTCAAGATACTAAGGCTATTTTTTTTCCAAAAAAATATCTCTATTTACACAAGACAAGAAAATCAAAGCAGCTCTTCCCCCAGAAACTTTTGCTAAGTGGAACCATTGCTGGATGTGTGCGCTGGTCCCTACTTACAAGTGGCAGCTTTGCTCAACATTACTCTGCTGGCAAGTTCAGCTTCTTCTGGCTTAAAGACTATTTCTTTGTCCCTTTTTTTCCTTCCCTCATTACCTCTCTGCACAGCCAGATCCATATTTACAACAGGGACCTGGATCCGGCGGAGTCACCTTTATACAGCCAAGCTTGCAAGCACAGAGAGGGGCTCAGGATGGAGGGTTCAGCATACTCAACCATTTAAGTGGTCTCAAGTTGCAGAGCCAACGTTTGGAGCAGACGAAACTAATTTCTTATTACAAAAGACATTTTTCACCTGTTCTGCTCATCTTAAAAAAAAGTGACCGACCAAGCAGCGAGGGCACTTCCCAGGGTGTTGCCATGTGCAGTGCAGCAGGAATCTCAGCTGGGCTGTTTTCTCCTAGGGGATACAAAGGTTTGTTGAGGGTTTTGGTCGAGGCTAGCTTCTCCGGCCTCTCCTGTTGTGCAATCCCAAGTGAGGAATGGGTAAACCGAGGCACAGAGGATCTGAGGCGGCGCACTGGTGTGGGCTCACCGGGGTGGACTCGTCAGATGCCCCAGGCGCTAGATGACACTGTCTTCCATGGTCACTCGCCTGAAGACCGGCTCCTGCTTGGGTGTCCTTCCACTTTCTGCGGAAAACAAGGGGAGAGCAGGTAAAGCCCCAAAGCAGGACCCTGCAGCAGCCACCAGTTATTTTCTACCATTTCCACCCTCAAACAAAGCATGGATACCTGGGCTTGCCTCAAACGGGAAGGCTTGCTCAGAGCAGGTGAATGTATTTATAGGCCAGCATCCCATCGGGAACCTCCTCCCACCCTTTTTGCTGTAGCTGGTGGTACAGATTTGCCTGGCTTTGTCCCCACACGAGCCAGTTATTTGTTAAACAGTGTGAGGACCAGCAGCATTGGCCACTGCTGCCCACTGTTCTCCAGATGAAGGGCGCCACCAAGGTGCCTGGGTTTAACCCAGGTCAAGCAAAGAGAGACCAGAGCTGAGCTGCAACCACCAGCTTGTACCAGCCCAGTAGGGCTTGTCTGAGCAAACTGCATTTTTTGTGGTCCCCTCCACCCCTTAATAATAAATAGTCAGTATAAATGACTGCAGAGTAAACAGATTTGTTTTGCTATCAGACATTATCTGAAGAGCACTTCACATCCTGAGTGCTCTGCTTTACAGCTGCCTCTATAATCACTGCAGCCCTGGGGAGGAAAATGCCTCCTTTTACACACACGCAGGTTGGGAAGTGGAAGCCACGTGCAATTTGGGCTGAATACATGCAGGCTTTTTTATAAATAATATTTCAGGGAAAGGTTAAGATAGGCTAGACACATTCAAGAAGAATTAAGAGCTGTCCTGAAGCCATTTTCTAAGCATAAATCATTTCACCCCTTCTCTGACCCACTGAAGGGCCAGCAAATCTGTGTTGCTCTGCACAGCAGCGTAGAAAATATTGCAGGGAAAGTGTGGGGGGCAGAGGAGGCAACTTTTCAGGTATCTCCCAGATTGGGTATTTTGGCTGTTCTTCTGGGGTTTTTCTGAAGAGGAGGGGCTTTCATCCTTTCCTTGTTGCCCTTTGTTTCCGTTTTGTTTTTCTTTTTCCAAACAGTGGGATGCATTTCCTGCCTTCGTTTCCACTGCTGCTAGCTCAGGGAGCTGCTTTGCATTGCAGTGCAAACTGCTAGCAGCTAAAAATGCCTGGGTGCAAGTGTATCTTGGGAAAAAAAAAGAAAATAAAAATTCCACCTGTTTAATACGAAGCACTCTTTGTAGCTGATATCAACAGCAGCTTAAGCAATGATGCCTTTTATCTGTATGTACGAATGGTAGCAATGCAAGCAAGGAGGAGGGTGAGGCAGAGGTGACCAAAGGGCAGAGCTGAGGCACTTGCACTGAAAGCAGCCGATCTATTTATCAGGGAGGGACCCTCTCAAAAAAAAGGGCTGCTGAGGTCCTTGGTGGCAAACCATAAAACTTCGTTTCCCTTTTTTTTATGGTGAGGAAGCCAGGGTCTGTCCAGAGCAGGCACCTGACAGCCTCAGCAAGGCTTCAGCCTGCCTCAAATTAGCCTCCCATTGCACACGAGCTAAGCCTGTACAACCACGCACTGCTCTCCAGCTGTCTAAAGAAAGCACCTGAGAAACTGCTTCTGGCACATTCCAGCCAAAGGATGAAGCCTTGCCAGAAATCAGGGGCATTTTTTTTTATTTCCCCTCACCCAGAGTCCATTTTCTTACCCCCCTTGCAGCTTTTGTGCAACCAAGTGCTAAGAGATGCCTGGGGTGAGTTGCTGCTGCTTCCCAAGTGGCATATCCAGAAATCCTCCACCCAGTTCATTGCCCACTTGTTTTTCAGCATTCATCCCCCCAAAACATTTATCAGTGGATGTTACCGCAGGCTCGTGCCCACTGAAAAGTGAAGCCTTTGCTGTCAGTAGGACACAAAATCTGCAGGGCTCACATCTGCATTGAGCTTTCCTGCCATAGGGACTCAAATTAAAATCTGCCTGAGATGACTCAGAGAGAAGTGGGAGAAGACAGGCTGAAAACAGTTTTATTATAGCGATAATTTACCCATCGAGCATCCTGCTGCTGGAAATAACCTTTCCAAAGTTGTAACGTAAGATGCAGTCGATTATAAGCGGCAGCTGGAGATATCGGGTCATCTGTAAAAGTATTCTCATGCACACCAGCTGAGGAGGTTGTGCAGCAGCTATGTTTGTGCCTTTTAAGTTGTTGTTTGGGGTTTTAAACAACGCTGCCAAAATATCAGGCATTTGTTTCCCACACATAATAACTGCTCTGTATACCAATATTTTTTTTTATTTATTGAGGTTTTAGCTTGGGTTTTTACACATGTACAGAGTATTTAAGGAGTAAAAATATAAGAAAAGAAAATATGTGAAGGATAAAGAAATAAAAAGGCAGAAAATAGGATGATTTTGTTGTTGTTGGCATTTTGCTTGAGAAGACTATCACCATCTGTCTGGTGTACCAAATACAGTAAACAGTAAGCACCTGTAAAAAGCTATTCTGATGTGAAAAAGGAAGATTTCCAAGCTATCCTGGCTAGTCTAAATATTTCAGCATTAAACAGACCATCCCTCCTGAACTGGGATGATGTATGATCTGGTGTATGATCCATGCATCCCTAGGGCTTGCCAAAGCCTTTGGAAGAGCAAAACTAGCCCTACACCAGCTGCCTTCACTGAACAAAATGACTCTCAGTGCAGAGCTGAGGGTGCTGCTAGCCTCTGGTGCTCTCCCCCAGCCATGCTGCTCATGTCCCTGCTGAGGATGGCCACCACTAACATGACCACTGTTGCCTTCCCTGGAAGCATTACTCAACTATTTAATCTGATTTCAGCTTTACGCTGCAGGATGTTCTCCATACTGTTACCGGAGAGCCTGCAATGACATGACATTTATATAATGTTCATGAGCACAGACTATTTAAACCCTAAAATATTCGTTAAGTAAAATTTGGACAGAGTCTAGCTGAATGCAGCAGGTAGCTAAAAGTACTTTTCTTTCTAAATGCAAGGAGGAGATCAGGGTGTGACAAATGACCAAGCCGGTGCTCTTAGGCTTTCCTGAGATAGCTTTTTAATAAGATGAGCTATCTTTTTATCCCTGTTGTCTAGGCAAGTCTGCAGGGTATTATATCCTTTGTAAACTAGTGAGATCAAGAGCATATGGGAGTGTGTGAGAGAAAGGCCAGCTGGCCAGAGGAGAGGGAAAGGGGATGCAGGCAATAGGGACACATAGATACATAGAGACATGCAAGGACTCCCCAGAGCTCAGTGCCTCCCACCAGTGCCACCGTTTCCCATGGCCCTCTGAAGCGTCTCACTGCTCATTACCTAGGGGCTGGGAGGAAGGAAAAAGATTGGTTAACAATCACAGATTTCAGGGAATTAAATGCAATCAACAAATGGAAAGGAGCAGCATCCTAAGTAATACTGCCTACACAGTGCCTCCAAAGCTGTGACAAACACCTTCCATTCCCAGCAGCCCTTCAGCCTACATAGTCTTTCTTGGCATATCTTTCCCCTTGTGTCTCTCCTTCACATGTTTCGGGGAGATCTTTACAGTCTCTTATGGCTCTTGCAGAAAATTGCCCACTGGAGCCAAAGTGCCCTGAAGCAGCAGAAAACACAGCGATTGCACAGTAAACCAGTATGTCAGCTCTTATGGGGCAGTCTGCGATGGGATTACACTGGAAAAACCACCCAGTCCTGCACAAGTTAGAAGGAAATAAAGGGATTCACACCCTGCAAAGCACCTTAAGATAAATTCCAGGAAAATGCAAGGCATGGAGCCTCACACTTCTTTGTCCCCCTCTTCCCGCCTTCAATCAAGGCTTTCTGAAAGGACGCCTCAAGCAAGAGATCTACATGACAATCCTCATTCCAAACATGCTCGGCAACCTGGGCCTCCCAACGCTGGTCCCACGTTTCAGAAAAGGGGAGTCTATGTATCAGGGTGATGTTTCTGTCAGACCAAGCACTGCCTGTTTGCCTCTATTCTTTTTGGTTTTCATTGAAAGCAGGATGTTTATTGCAGTTGAATGATGAAGCTTTAATCTTCTCCCTATAAGGCAAATCTATTTTGGGTTTTTTTTTGTTGTTTTGTTTTGTTTTGGTTTTTGTTAAATAAAGCTCTAAAAAAGAAGATCCCTCCAGTACTGGGCTGATTATCCCCTTCAACCCAGCTTGCAAAGTTATGTGCCCCAAGCATAGGTGTGGATTTAATACCATAATTGCTACTGCATCTTCATCAAGTTGTTAGTTTTTCCACATCTCTGCTTTTGTAGCTCTCCCTCCTACCCCAGGAGCATTTTAGGCACCAAGGACTTAGCACTGACTTGAGTTTTATGTACTACAGTCTGCACAGAAGACACCACTACATTGCCAGTCACATAAGAATTGTATCTACAGAGCTAATTATCAACAAGCAGAAACCCTCACCATGCCCATAAACAACTATCTCACACAACAAAAGTCTGTTTTCAAGGGGAAAAAAATGACAAAAATAATCCTCCACATCCTGCTCCTCCCTCCCCACCCCCAATCGCAGACTGCAGATTTAAACCATTTTTGGCTCAATATAATTAATAATATCTATTTCCCTCTGTTTTGCTATTCAGCTGTTTCCAAAGCTGTAAGAAGCACCAAAAGTGAATCATGTGGTGCCAGAACAGCATGGGGATGGAAATAATCAGCTTGAAAATAAATAGTGGTTTTTTTTCAACCAAAGCACTCATAGGCATGGTAGGCTGGCCAAGAGAAGCTTGAACGAGGAGAAAAACAGCCTGTACATTGACAAAATCAAAATACATAGAAAGGCTGGGGAAGAATGACCAGAGTATGGAAAGTCAAAGATTTTTCAGTAGGACACCATGATCCCATTACAAATCCACCACTGGTTTGTTCTTGCATAGTTTCAGGTGTGCTGGTAAACACTATGTTCATCACCTGCCTCCCATTTTATCATGACAATATTTGCTATGGTGTATCCCAGTCTCTGCATTAATTTAATACCATCATATCCCTGGAAAACTAAATGCAGTTTAGTTTTATACAGTAAAAGAGTTTTTGCTTTCTCTAAAATAAGAGGTACTTCAAGTATTTCAAGCCTTAGCATCCTCCACTGGGCTGCTACATGGATTGGTATGACTACATGGGTCTGAAACACTTGCTTTGCCTGCGTGTCTACCACACACTGTCCATCGCTGCTGGCACGGAAAATAGAATAAAACAGGGAGGTAGCATCAAGAACAAAAGCATGACCTGGCTGGCCAGTGAATGTTTTGCTACAAAGCCAGTTGATTCCCAATCTTCTGATGGAAAACACTGCCTTGCTGAAACCTAGACCTGGCAAGAGGCACTGCTGTGATCAGTGGTTGGTCAGAAATGAAGTTTCCTCCCCAAGATGTTTTGGCGTGAGTGCCTGGCTGCAGGAAGGACTCAGGAAACTCAAACCAGACTCTTTTCTAGGCCACAAATACCACCAAATACCACCATCCCCTGGTTTCTCCCCCCCAGACAAGCCCCTGCTGAGCAGCACCAAGCAGCATCACCCCAAGCAAGGACAACTCGGGATGGAGTGGAGCTGCTCCACTGCTTCATTTATCCTCCAGCACTGGGAATACCTTGTTTAACATGGGCATCACCAGCCTGCTCCAAATGTTTTGTTTTTTACCCAGCTTGATGGGAGCTGGATGAAGGCAGCTTGGATGGAGGCAGCATCAGACCCCAAGGCCCAAGACATGGGAGGGCTTTGTGAAAAATCACATACCGAAAAATTGCAGCTGAGCGTGTCCAGAGGCAGTTATTTTTGCTGTCAACCTTTCTAGTCTATTTTGTGGCTTTCTATATCCTGATGATGAATCCTAATTGCCCCCAAGGGATTTGAAGGGGGAGGCTGGAGGAGAGCAGTGAGCCATTGGCAGTGGCAGGACGGGAAGGGTGATGTGGCTGAGGATGGTGATGGCACTTTACTTGTGCCCAGAGCAAGAAAATAAAGACAGCAAACAATGACTGAGGAGGCCTAATGGGGAATTGTTTTACTCTTTGACATGCTACCAGCAGTTTTTAATCTCAGAAGAACCAAAATTAAAAAAAAAAAAAAATTAAAAAAATCATTACAATGATTAAAAGGTACGTCACATGAAATACTATACTCAAATCATCTGCATGTCGTTGGCTAGTTTATACAGTAGGCACAAAACAGACCTAGAATCACCTGCAACAAATGTTGACCGGTGTTGTTCTCGCCCCTAAACATGTACCGCTAGCCTGATATTTCTAGTCAGCCACAGCTGCGTAACCTTTGTGCTTAAATTGCTCAGCTTAGACCTCTTTTCTTTGGCATTGCTCACCCATGCCGCAAAGGAGCAGAGACTCGTACTGAAGACAGTAATGGAGAGAGGAACAACAACAACAAAAAAGAGATTAATCGTACAGTACATACATACAGTGTCTTCTAAATCGTGATCAGTTGTTTATTGGTTGGCAAACAAGCTTCACTTTTACAACAAATATTAGTAATGAGGGCATTCAACTGTTGAGACCATACAAAATGGATCATAAATTAAAAATTGAAAAAAAAGACAAAAAGAAAAAAAAATAAATTCATACTCCGTGCTACTAATTTACCTCCAGAAAGCCTATGTTACTTAAAAATCCTGTCAAATAAATAAATTTCCTGTTAGGAAAAATAACGAACATAAGACTTTTTTTTTTTTTTTTTTTTTTAAAATCACTGCAAAGTACTTTTTAGGTCACTACACGTCAATCGATTTTCTCCTTAACCATTGCAGTACAAGTGCCTAAACCAGGGAAGAGGTGGAGCTGTGAAGGCCCTTCACTCCTCCAGGGAAATGGCTGTCTCCTGTAGAAGCCCCACTAGGACTATAAAAAAACCTCCAGGCTCCTGGATGCGACCCTATGGCCTGGCTGAGGGGCTGCTTGCCCAAGATGCTTCACAGGATTATCGTCACGATCAGTTGTGCACTGCCAACAGGAAAGTTTGCCCTGCTCTAGTCTGCCAGAAGATCTGCCGGCAATATGCCGGCCGAAGAAAGTTATACAGCAAGGAAATAAAAAGACTGCCTTGGCTGAAAAATGGTGATGGCATTACTAAAAATGGTCCTTAGAAAGTGATGATCATTTTTTTTTGCCCAGTGAGATTTTTATACCAAGATGGGGAGGGGATGGAGGAGAGGGGCAGTGGAAGAGGCAAAACAAAATTAAAAACAAACAAAAAAAAAGGAGTTATGAAAAACCTTGCTCCTACTGGTAGACAAACTTACAAGACCAGCACAACAGAAAAAAGTTCTTTTTTTTTTTTTTTTTTCCCACTACATTAACAGGGACGCAAGTTCTGGAGGAACAGAAAGCAGACTATATGTGCAATGCTAGTATCTGTACATTACATAGAAATTGTTTGCTTCTCTTTTTCTGCCATTAGTTTTTATCATCCACTAATACAGCAAAACGTAAAATATGCCTTTAGCACAGAATTCTAGGATTCCTTTCTGTCTCATTAAATTTGTTTTTGTTTTGTTTGCTCCCGCAGCAAAGGGCGCTGCAGTGAAACCAAGTTGTGAGTGACCAAAACCCATGATGTGATCTGGATTGGTAAGAAAGAGTTTTGCTAGCTTGTTTTTGTGCAGCGCTCCCACCTAGATGCGTCATCGCTACTAGTTTCAAATGCACATTTTTGGCCTTTTGTATTTTTTTCTTTGCCTTTTTTTTTCTTTTTTTTTTTTTTTTTTTTCCCCTCTTAAATCAGGTCCTCGGTATTAAGAGAAACACAGCATCAAGGATTGTTTAAACAAACATGGCATAACTTTAGAAGGCCACGAAGTGTGCCGTTTTCTATCTCTTTCATTAACATAATGAAGTCTGTCTGGAGGGAAGGAGGATGAGGGGAGAAGAGTGGGGGGCAGCAGTTACTGTCCTCTCTGGGCCAGCCTAAAAATTCCAGTAAAAAAAGTCCGAGAGTTTCCTTTCGAACAGCATGAAGATTTAGGAGTACACACAATATTACCACTGTTTGGATTAACTCAGAACAGTAAACTGAGCATTAGGGAGGGGCTTTTTGTTGTCTCTTTGCTTAATTTTTGCTGAATCTTCTATAGACTAGTGACCAAGTGAGCAGGTCCTTTTGCATTGCCGTCCGGGAGGGTTCCCTCTTTGTTTGGCGGGACTATAAAACCATCGCTGCTGCCTCGACCTAGCTGGTAGTAGGTGTGTAGCTGATGGACGTGGTTCCTGGAGCCGAGGTTGGGCATGCTTTTGTAGTAAACATCGTCGGTGTCGCCACCGCCACTTTTGGCTGGTGGGGGATCGGTCTGGGTGCTGGCAGTGACGCTTTCCGTCATGGGCATGCCACCCAGCGCGGGCATACTGGTGTAGAGAGAATCCCTGTTGGGTGACTGGAGGTCGTCCGTGTGCTCGTTGGTCAGCAAGGGGAAAAAGCTCTCACTGTTGTCTTGCGGGATGCGTCGCCGGCTGTAGAGGTGGGGCTGGTGGTTGTCTGCTGAGTACACCCGGGGAGGCAGCAGTGGGGCGTCCGATTCCTCATGGATGAGCTCCAGGCCCAGGGTCTCCTCGTGGGTGAAGGAAGTGGCATCATCCAGCACGATGGCGTTGTCCTCGCTCCCGCCGCCCACGCTGTTGACGAGTTTGTTCATCAGGTTGCGGCTCTGCTCACTGGAACGCTCATGGTTGTTCAGGTAGGAAGGGATGTAGTTGGAGGTGAGTTCCTTCAGGATCTTTTTCTCGAGGGCGTTCTCGGTGTGGTTGTACCCGCGGTCAAGGATTTGCACGCAGTTGCTGAGGTACTCGCCGCTGGCGATGCTGTAGCTGTTGCCATGATTACCATTCAGTGGTAGAGTATCCGTGACACTTGTATCCCTGGCATTGTTCAGAAGCCCCTCTGAAAAACATTACACAAGAGAGGGTGACTTGTACAAACAAGACACTCACGCGGAACATGCACACTCAAACCCCTTTCCTAGGCTGCCACAGCTGCTGGGGCTTGGCAGCGAGGAGAGTGTCGCGGCCAAAATAGGAGGGTGCAGCTCCAGCTAACCGGCTTAAGGTCTTTCCACCGAAAAAATGGAAAGTGCCGTCAAGTATGTGACTTGATGTGGCAATAGCCAGCGGGAACGAATAACCTCTCCTGGCTGGTACCTTTTACGGCTCTTGCACTTTGCTCTACATATTCCTGGGGGAGCTGAGAAATAGGTGACCCTGGGCTGATCCCATCTGCCCTGGCACCAGGGGACAATTCTCACCAGCTGAGGGAAGAGTATTCGCAGCCCAGGTTAATCACTACCCAAACTTTGTTTGGGAGTATATCCTTCCTAAACAAAAAAATAGATCTGCTCTCCCCTTTTGCTGGGCAGGCTACCAGGGGCAAGGCATAAGGCCTGAATGGTGGGATTTGGGAATTAGCAAGGCAGAGGCACTAAGTGCTTTCTGGCCCAGGCTTTTTTGGAACAAGGCTAAATGCCCTACCACTCCTGGCACAAGGGCATGCCCAAACCTATTTACTCTACGCTGGCTGACTGGGGATTTTCTAATGCCATTGATGTTGTAGGCAGTTGCTGGAGGGTCTTGCACAGCCTTTAAAAAATAGCTCTCATTTCACTTGCAAAGTTAGAGCGGGGGGTTCAGTGGAAGGTACAGCAAGTACCATCACTGCCACAGTATGGTGGGCCCAGGGGAACCTGCAAGGAGTAACAGGGTCTTGAGGTGCCCCCCAACTAACTGCCTGTCACATCTCCATAGATGTCTCAACACTGTGAACATAAGGCTGGAGCTTGGCTCTTTCCCAACCCGCTATGGGAGATGGTGGGGAAGCACTTTGAGAGGAAGGCAGCACGAATGGGCAAGGGCGAAGATTAAACCGACATGCTTTCTTTTTTTTGGATTACTGGCCTCCTTGGAAGGAGTGCAGGTGTGGGGATGCATGAAATAACATATCAACCTTTCAGCTAAGGGCTTCAGGCATTGCCAAAAAATGGCAAGCAACTCCCATCAAGCAGCAGTGGATTAGAGGAGCCGTTAGCTGACCATTTCACATAAACAGTTGCTCATACCATACTTGGTACATGGCATGTGTACCTTCTGAAAATACAGGGTTCGGTCTATATCTGTGATGGAGTAGTTTCTGCATGTCAAGGGCTGGAAAGTACTACTGTGGCATTTCTTCTTCCTTTTGAGTGAAATGCCCCGAATGTACTGATCACTTTTTAGGTCTCTGAAGCTTAGAGGGTGCTGCTGTATCCCAGGTTTCCCAACAAATGAGGGAGCTATGCCAAAAAATCAACTAGCCATCACAGACATAGAGCAAAGCCGTTGATTTTCATGGTGGAAGCTCTCCAACCGAGTCATGATGCTTGGGGAGAAATGAAAAGTGAGCATTTTGGGGGGAGGACTGTATGTAATGGGCGACAGGTACAACAGCATCTGTCTGATGGTCACGTTGAGTAACATATGCATTGAGGCACCGAGAGCTGTGCTTCTGCTGCCAATGCATACAGCTGGGCTTTGGTGGGGAGGTACAATGGAGACATCACAGGTGAGAAGAGAGTGGGGTCTGCAATGAAACACGCCATATAAAAATGCCACAACCTTGCAAATAAAAATATGAAGTTTAAAAAAAATCATATGCACAGTTATATGAGAAACTACGCTGGGTAAACAGTACCACAAAACCGAGAAATAAACAAAGAAAGCATCATCTAATCTCATCTGTATATATATATGTACACATACATATATATATACACACACATACATACACACGCATACACGTATATATACATATGTATATTAATATTATTTTGATTTCAAAATTGTGAGATTAATTTCCTTTATTAACTACATCATCTATATGTGATGCAATAAAAGTGAACTAAAAAAAATTACATTTGATATGCAATGTTTAGCTTTACTCCCATACTTGTCTCTCTGTAGGGCTCTAAACGACAGCGTGAAGAAAAGGAAAGAAAAAACAACAAGTAAGCTTACAGCGACAGTAGGAGAAACATGAGTAAAAAGCAAATTGATGATATGCAGAAAAGAGAGTTAACGGAAATAATTTTCACTGCCCAGAATACATGAATTTGTTACATGGTTTATTTCAGGTTAAAAATATTGACATTTTAGACAGCAAAATTATTTTATGCGCAATATTTAATAGACTACATTTTTATTTAAAAAAATTATCACATTTAAAATGTTTTCCAATGCCATTATAAAATGTTCAGCGTGCAACACAAATCAAGAAATAATGCCTGGAAATTTAAGAAAAGTCTAAAGCTGGTAACGGTCATGCTTGAAAAGACAGGCACTGTCAACGTCACTTCCAAAGTCTTAAAATGAATGGCTGTACTTACTGTTAGTTATAACAATCCCTGACAGTTGAAAACGAAATCCATTTCCTTGCTAAAAATGTTTTGCCGTCCATCCTTTGCAACAGTGCTTTGTAAGAATATGACTTCGCTCATCACGAGGCTGCTGGCATTTTACAGACTTTGGTAAGTCTGCTCTTTTTTTAACTCAGCAAATGGCAAACTACATGGACTTGCAAAAAAAATTTAAGAGAAATGGCAGTTCGAACAATGGCATTGCTAAATGAAGCTATTGAGAAGAAAGGGTTAAAAGAAGAAGAGCCAGAGATGAAGAGCCAGTGAAAATTCTCAGCTTCCCACTTTGCAATGGTCTGTGGCACGCTGGGGTTTAACCAGAGCTCATTAACAGGATTGTCGCCTTCTCTTAAAATCAGCTCTCATGAAAGCAGTTAGGCCATTATGAGAAATTCCTGTGTCCAAGGGACCGAGCCAGCATACGTCTGTCAGCTGCCGACGACGGTGAGTGCTTGGCACATGCTGCCGTGTGCCAGACCCATCACCTACCATATCCTCCTTCCTCTACGCTCTGTCCTAACAAGGAACTGCTTTCGCCACCAGGAAATGGGACTTTGGCCTTTTAGGGCATGATTTCCCCGCCTCTTTCAAAGGGTTGTTTTTAGGGCTCTTGGCCCCTGGTCAGTCTCCACTACAGAAGGGGCACCTTCAGCTTGAGCAGAGAGGGTATTTTAAAACACGTAACTGGGGAGGGGGAAAGAAAGGAGTGGACTGGATCAGGCCTCAGGTATCTTATAGTGTCCTGTCCCTGCCAATGGCCAGCACTAGAAGTGGTAGATGAATGTGCAAAAAAAATCGTAGCCTTAGTGATGTGGAATGAGTTCGTTGGATGATGTTAGCCAGCAATGCTCTCACTGCACACCGATCCCAGCCAAGGCACACCCAGAGACTGTGACAGTGTCTACTTTTACAATGCGCTATCATTGATTTAGTGTGCCTGCTGGTGCAGCATCCTTAAATCCCAAAGAATTGCCAAGGCCATTAGGCCAGGTTGATTTTGCTAACCTTCATTTCTGCTATGGGATCTCCTTATATTCACAGCTTGTAATTGTCCAGGGACAGCAGGCAGTCTGAAAAGCAATAGCTATACCAGTTCTACAGTCATTACTTAACTTGCAGTCTCCTGAAAAGCATGGGTTGGGATCTGCTCCCTCTGAAGTCAATGCCAAAGTTCCAGGGGCTTAAATGGTATCAGTACTGGTCCCACTCTCTTTCTTCATCTCCCACAGATGAAGCCTGGGTAGGTTTTTCTGTTATCCATCTGGCTGTGTTGCACTGAATAGCACTTGCAAATCAATTACACTATTTTTGTGGAATAAAATTCTGTTAGCTAAGTGTATCAGAATCTAGTCTTAAAAATTAGAAGAACACATAATTATTAAAATGCACATAAAACCTTTTTTTCAGATTTCATGTGGATTTAGTTGAGGTACGCAGACCTGAACATCAGGACTTCTCTTAAGCCAAATGCTGACCCAGCATTACCTGCTGCCACTTGATTTAAAAGTCCCCTAAACCTCAATGTTTTCATGCATGAAACTCTACAGAACATCAAAGCTCATTTTGACATTTGTGGTACACTGAAGTTCTTAAAATTCAGAGCATTTAATGTTTAACAATAGCCCTTTTTAAAAAAGTGTTCCTGGAAGCAAATTTATTGCACAAAGTTAGCATAGTTTAGGAAATTGATGAACAGCAAAAAGGTCAGACGTGTGCTTGCGCTTTGAATGAAAATAACCTAGTGATACAGTTCAATATCTATTTCTATTGTAAACAATATGCTGCCGTATAGTACAGAGAAGGTTTTCCTGCTTACATTATAACCATCATTATTTTCCCTTCCTTAGAGATCCTTTACTGGAAAGGGATGCCTTCACTGGGAGCAGAGAGCTGACAGAGTACTGAAGTACTTGTGCTTGAATGCAGCATTACTCTGTAATGATTCAGCCACCTCGCAAGCAAGCAAAAAAAAATATCCCATGGAAGTGGCAGAGCAGGACGGAGCCATCAACAGACAGGAGCTGGCAGAGCTCCACACTCCCCAGCTCCTCCTCAGGTTCTCCTTAAACACATCTGCCTCTCCCTCATGGAAGCATCAGAACACCAGCTTATACACATGGTCCCTTCCCACAGCCGGAGCAGAGACAAACACACAGGTGACAAGAGACTGATTTCTACAGCAGAAACCTCCATTAGGCACAACTGACTCTACCTGTTTGTTTTCCATTGCCGAAAGAACGATATGCAAGAGCTTCTAGTTTCCCTACACCTTTTTCTGTTCTTTTTTTTTTTTTATTTTTTCTTTCTAATAGCACATATAAAATGTACTAATGCAAACGGCAAAACATTTCTTATAATATCTGTGCTCTGCTCTTTGGAGCCAACCTACACAGCTTGCTTCAGCTGTCGTTTCTCTTAGAGAACAAGGGCAGTTTTGCTTTATTTTGCATTCTTTTTCCTGCGCAAGCTGGTGCACCACTGACCACATTTCTCTGCGCCATTTCAAATGAGAGCAGCTTTGGTGGCAAAGGCCATTTTAGCTTTACTTACCTTCAAAGGTGTTCCTGTTTCTGAAATGAATGGTTTAACAAGGAAATATGCTGACAACAAAGAGAGGAATGGATACATCTGACAAAATACACACACACGACCAAAACAATACAAAAGTGAGGAGATTGAAAAAAAAAATCAAAATCAAAATCAAAAACACTATGAATGCTTTGACAAGGATCTCTCAAAGTGAATTTGATCGCTTATGGAAAAAAAAGCCTCTAGAAAACTGAAAGATGCATTGAAATGAAAGGAAGGGGAGGGGATCTTTTTTTGTGCCCAGTTCCAAAAAACCAAAGTGTGTGTGTGTGTGTGTAGGAAGAAAAAAAAAAAAAAGAAAAAAATGAAAGAAATGGGCCAAAATAAGCCACAGAAAATGGAATTCTCACTAGAAAAATTAGAGAGAAACTCCAGCACACCTTGTGCGTTGTACATGCTGACAGAAGGGTTGTTATAGACCGCCGATTCCCCGAGCAATGTATTATAGGGGTTGTTAGTGCCATGAGGACGAAGCAGAGCATTGGTTATAAGATGATTAGCCATGGCTCCTGGAGCAGCCCGATAGAAAGACAGAGAAAAAAAAAACAACAAAAAAAGGTCAATCAGGCAAATGTGGTATTAAAAAAAAGGGAAAAAGAACATTCAGAATGACAACAGTTGAAATAGTCCTGATTACAAGCAGCCAGCTAATTACTCAGAAAACTGTATGCCACTAAAGCAGAACAGATGTTACTGACAATGCACAAATCCAAACCAATGCAAAAGAAAATGTATCAGAAAGCAGTTAAGCTACATTTATGGTGGTTCCCCAGTTGCTTGGAGTGTAAGCAAGGCTATGCCCACATGCTTGCTACAAAGGAAGAAAGGAAGATGGCAGCCTACACAATGTGGGGGAAAAAACTATCCAGAAGGTGCCAAATGAATAAAAAAATATATATAATGACTAACAGAAAACAACACATTCAACTCCCACTGTGGGCTAGGATCTCTTTTGCTGGTCCTTCCCAACACATCTAAAATCAAAAAAGCACAATTAAAAAGAAAGGATGGAGAATGCAGCCTCTCCAAAGGCTCTCGGCACTTATCAGAGGAGCAGCTATTTCTCATGTCTAAGCAGGTGAATTATACTTCAGCTACTGCTCTGGTACCACCATCAAGCGCATCCACAACCACACAAATACACCCTTGAAGGCGAGAGCACTGCGACTTCATCAGGCATTTCTATCAGGAGCAAGAGCAGCCACAGAGACGCGTGTTTCAAGGTTCTTTGTTTGACCGGCAGACACCTTGTTTCTCCACTCCTGGATCTCTTTGCTGTCCTTTCCAAGCACTCAGCCAGCAGTTGTCCTCCCGCCTTGGTTTGTCACTGGGAGTTGCAGTCTCTGGACTTGTGCTTTTCAGGATCATCACAGCTTAGCATGTGGCTGCCAAGTCCTACCTTGACTCCTATCACAGGCATCAACCCATGAAGCGAAGCTTTCCCCCCACCTTTTAGCTGACCCACAGGACCAAAAAACCCATAAAGCCCTTGCTCCGAATCTTCTCTGGGATCCAGAGACAACTAACTCTAAAACTTGCCCCCATGACCATGCCCACTGTCATCAGAGGGAGACCCAGAGCAGGAATACTCAAGGACACACCGTGTTTTTTACCCCCAGGGCTAAACTGTCAAGACAAAACCTTTCCAACAGAAAAGTCTTTGGTGGGGCAACTAGAGCTAGCCAGGACAGGGCTGTCACCAACATCTGATAGCCCCAACCCAGATCAGCAACCAAGTCAGTCCCCAAACCCAGCAACAGTGGCAGGTATGCCTTCGTCAACTCAACAGCTGTGGCATAGAGACCCCTTTTGTCTCTTTTAGAGGTGGACGTGGTCCCGTGGTGTGGTAGTGGCAGTCTTTGTGAGGCATGTGGGGTGCTGAGTACAATCTCTTCTCTGTAACTCATTACCTGATATTTTTCCCTTTTATTTTTTTTTTTATTTTTTTTTTTGATGGAGCTGCTGAGGATACGTAAGCCCCAAGGGCAGTACAAATCCCCTTAGCGGAGAGCTCTCTGAAAGCTCACACCTACTAATTATTTTAATAAAAGCAAAATCCTAAGGCTAGGTGGAGGCCTCCAGAGCTGCCTCCTGTGGTGCTCATACGCTGGCCTGGCTCCATTTCCTGGGATGGCATTTCTCCCCCAGCCCTTCCCAGCCCCAGGCGATTGGTGTTAGTGGATCACTGAGTCTTTTCAGCACAGGACAAAGTAGAAGGCAGCGCTGTATGGGGGGCTGCATGCCAGGGAGGCTCCTCAACACATGCAGCTGGAAAAAAAAGACTTTTTTTCTCTCACCTGATATTTTTGGCTATGCTGATGGAAAGCAAGATCAGCTGCTGTGTTTGGAAATAAGGAAACAAAGCTGTCTCCTGTAAGAAAACATTATATGAATGCTTAACTAAGCAACCTTGAATGCAATTAATAGGTAAATGAATCAAGTTCTTCTTTCTGGTAATGTATCAATCTCATGTACATCTGAGGGACTGTAGGAACCACTTCTCTTCTTGCACTAGTTTTATAACAGCGTGAGTACTAAGTTCATTAAAATTGTTTCTGCTTTCATCCCACTTTTAATCAAGCCTGGCCATAAAAGATTCAAAAAGGGACTCACTTTTATACAGTTAACGGAAATGTCCAGAGTTAATGCCAGCCATAAATTCAGAAGTGATATAATCCTCCCATTTAAGAATTAACCCAATCTCCAACTCGGTCCCTATGAGATTTGTTATGGAGAATAATATACCTGCCATGTGGCTTTGAATGCTTGAGCTTGAAGCATCTTTAAATGGCAACTGCCAGAAAGAGCACCTCACTCAAATCCCCAGTCTCATCTTGTCTAGTGATCCCTAGCAGGCGGGAACAAGCTGATCCCGCCACAGCTGGACAGGTCGAACTGTTTTGCTGCGTGATGAGAGAAGAAGGGACCAAACTCTGTCAGCACTTAATGTTTTGCTCACCTACACTTGCCAAGGTGGTAGACTCTGAAGCAAGCTAAGTTCACACAAACCTGGCTCTTTTGCGCTGTTACAAACTAGTGAGCTTCTGGCAACTTTGAATGCAGATACATGATTCTGATTATAAACGTGACAAAAAGTTGAAAATACAGAATAAGTCATTTTTGCTCTCTTGGGTATGTAAAAGAGGGGGCTTGGTACAACAAGACAGCCACCCATTCTTGCATACAGCTACTAAGCAAAAATACTGCATATTCTGCCATCCTCTCTCTTGATTGCTGAGGGTGTTAAGATTATTTTAATTTACTGATCAAAATGCCACTTTTGATGGCAGTGCTGAGTAATTCTCTTGATGCAGCTCCAAAACAAACCCACTGCTAACACATTCAGCTATCTTTCAATACTTTCAGAAACCATCTGGGCCCTAAGCACTCTGCAGAAGGTTTCCATCATGGTGGGCTGGCCATGGTAAACGTCACACACTCTGTGTGTCACAGTAGATGTAACCTTTGGCATCTTAAAACCAAAATTATATGTACATTGTATTCATTAATTTGGGCTCTTGTTTCTCCCTAACTGCTTTAGAGCCGAAATGTTCCCAGCCTCAAAGGATGCTGACATAGGAGGACTGCATTCAGGATCCAAAGAGCCTACAATTAAAGCTGCAGGTAAAACAATAATACACCAAATAAATCCCCATTATTGGGTTTCTCCTTCCCAGGAGGGAGAAATAAAAAGGTAACACCAGCCATACATTTAAGTATCATCCTGCCTTTTTCATAACACTTTATCATTGCTATGGCAACCAATGGAGCTATTATGAAGAGCAGATTAGGTGTGCAGATGTGGCAGAGCAGAAAGCGCAGGTAGACTACCAAGCTACAACCCTATTTGCATGAAAATGGCCTTGGTAATAAACAGCCAACAAAAACCCAATAATGGATCAAAGTGGCATGCTCTCACCAAAAAACCATGAGAGAAAGCAAAGAAGCTTATTCTGCAGCCCTGCATGTGGGTGTGCAGCAAAGTCCAGGCGCCAGAGCTGAGATTGCAAAGGTCAATGTGTGTCCTGGGACCCAAAAAGCAGAACGAACAGGGTGCCCATCAACTGCCCTGAATGTCCTCCCCAGCAGAGTGCTCTTGGGCCATGAACCTTGGCAGCTGTCTGGCTTGATGTTGGTGATGTGCCTAATATACTCAACAAGCAGGAGTTGTTCAATGTTTATTTTTATTTATTCATGTATGGCTGGATCCTTGGCTCTCAGCATCTGTGATGTGACACCGATTTCTCCCAGCAAATCCCACACCCCTGTGTCATCCTTGCTTCCCTACATTTCAGCAATAACATTCCCTGTACAAATGCCTCCTTTGCCATCTCCTGAAGCACCTGAGCCCAGCACACAGCCACCCCTCTTTATTTGCTTTAGTTAGGCTGACGGCCTTCAACTCAGCTGTGCTGAAACATGTTCGGTTCTGCTAGTCAAAGATAACTTACTGAGAGCAAATGCACTCTGTTTCCAAACCCCTATCATCCTATGTACATGTGGGAGCATGAATTTGGGGTTGGAAAAAAGACGGGGCTTCAAACCCACAGGTTCACCTGGGCATCTCCTTGTTCAGTGCAATGAGATCATCACAAACAGCAAACACAACTTCAGAACTCACACCTCTACCAAAATACTTGCTACAAGCACACTGGTATAACTACAGTCCCAAGTCTCCTTGTTTCCGCTAATACTCAACCAAAGATTAAAGTTCAGCGCAAAACACAGCTACCAAGCAGCTCTGATATCCAAAATGACATTCAAATTCAGGCTTCTGGGAATCTCAGTGCTCATTTCAAGGTTTTCTAATGCTGGATTTTCTCAAGTGAAGGATTTACAGACTGTGATCATGAAGATAAAGGAACGGTGCTCTTACAGAACGCAAGTACTAGCTAGGTAATATGCAGATGCTCCTGTCCCTCTCACAGCATCAGGGATCCTTGTGGTCAAAGTACTGAAGATCCAGCCTTTCTTACCAGGTTTAAAAGGCTATGAGAAGGCATGGCCTGTGGTCAGGGTGCAGGAGGAGACCTGGAGGGTTGCACTTTTGACTTGCAAACTGAGAAAATCTGATAGGGAAACCAGCCAGGACAAACCAAATGAAAATCCCACATTTTTTACCATCACTGTAACCACACACAGAGGGTTCAGATAGCTAGTTACCTGCTTTGTGTGCCTATGAAAGCAGGCATTATTTTAATGACAGTATGCAACCAAACGGTACCTTTTTACTCCCTTTCTAAGGCAGAAATTGATGGCCTTGATGCAGGACAACACTGAACGTCGAAATAATTTTTTGGACGAGTTTGGTGTTACGACTGTAAGGGAAAACTGCACCTTGTTAAACACAAGTATGATTCACTCACTCACTGAAAGCAAAGGATGAAAATGCTGATGACAAGCACAGGTTGCCAGACTCTAGACTGCATCATTCAGGAACAAAATTCAAATAATTTCTTATGGGTAGCTGGCTGACAAAGCCACATAAAGGTATTTAGGTTAAACTGAATCATCTGCATGGTCTACCTAACAGGAAGGGAAATGGATCCAACTGCTCTTCCAGATTGTCTGAAAAATAATGTAATTCAGCATGACTCTACCAGGCTGAAACAGCTCAAGCAGCACTGCTTTAGCTGGGATCGTATGTCCACATAGGTAACAACACTCTTATGCACCTTCTTTGGCTTTGGGTTCTTGCCAAAATCAGCTCTATCCTTGCTATGTGCATTGTAGCAGGGTGGAAATTCACTGGTGATGGGGAGATTTCCCCTACTGCTCAGCAGACATGCCAGAAGTACAGTTTTGCTGAGAACAGAGACCACACCAGTAAACAAATTTCATCAGACCAACTAATGAATCAGCTGAATGCTTAAAAAATATCCATACAAAAATCAGTATTTTCCAAATCAAATGGTTTCACTTTTTCTTCCAAAAGAGTGGTTCGTATAAAAGCTGATTTTGACTTTTTTGTATTATGTCATCTTTTCATTAGAGTAGAAACAAAAATAAATAGCTTAGAAAAAGCACATCCGAGCCTTAACAAAATGTTTCATTTCCTCTGACCCAGCAGTCCCAAACTGCAGTTCTTCTTGGGCTTTTTTTTTTTTGTTGTTTGTTTTCAGAAGACATAAACAATAACAAAAGCACTTACTGCTGTGTTTTCAGTCAACCTTAATGTTTCTATTTTCTCGCCATTTTGCCAACCATGTAGCTCCCTTCCCTCAGGGCTAGGGTACAGTGCTGTACTTTTGCCCTCTCTGCCTCCTGAAGCACCCAACTTATCTTGCTGTGCACAGCCACCATAAATGAAGTCCCTCAACTTCTTGCCCTTCATATAGTTGACTTCAGACCACCCTGCAGAGAGACAAGCAACAGTCAGAGAGAATGTGGAACATTCCCTGAAGGTATGGTGGTGCCTGAGCTATCAGGGAGCACAGTTCAGCCTGGACACCAACTATATGGTTGAGAGATGAATCTGCTCCCAAGTGTCCACTAAAAAACCCCCACAACATATGCTGCCTTACCCTAACCATAGCAAATAACTCATCTTGTTGACTCTAATGTTACTGAAATAGCCTCTCTGCACTGATTTTTTTAAATTCTGGCTGGTTCTGTATATCACTTAGCATTAACTTACTTATTCCACTTTACTGCCAGGGAAAGAAAATACATAGAAAGTACACTTGTAGGAGTCAAAGCTCTAGACTTCCTTGTGTCTTTCCTTACCAGCACTGAGTAGTGTCCTTTCCTGTGTTACAGGCAGAGCTCCCAAGTATTTAAAGAATCCTGGTCTTCTACGTGTTCACTTGCAATTTATTCCAACGATGAATGCAATTATGAAAAGTGAAATCACACATATTTGCTGTAGGACAACAGGTATTTTCAGCATTTTTCCTGGTTCTCTCCAACAAATGCTCTGACATTTAGATTTATTGAGCTGTGTTCTTATAATAGTCAACAGGATTCAGTTAATAAACTTCAATAAACCTCCCTATTAAATTTCTCTCAAATAGGTTTGTTGTCACTTGCAGCATCTAATCTATTCACTGAGAAGCTATTAATACTGACTGCAGAGAAATGGAGTTTCAGCAAATGAGGTTGTTAAGCTCTGGGCCATCTTCTGCCAAATGAAACATCCTGCACTTTTATGCAGAGACAGGGGAGGGAAAGTATTCCTTTGCCCCTTTTTTCCCATTCCTTTCTTCTGCAATGATTTCAGATGACAAACCTCTGCTGGATTATAATCTGCAGGTCATGTTTGAAACACACAACTAGTCTACATTGATTTATAAGTATTTGCCCACTCACTGATTCCTTCTCAACTGCCTGGTGCAGAAACATTGTCCCAGGATGGGATATTTCTTTTTACCATCACTACCCCTTCCAAGGGTTTATACCTCATTGTACCTTGACTATACAAACATGCATTATCCCTAATTGTTCCTGCTTATGCTTATTTCTCACTAGACCTGAGCTCTTATGCCAGATGTGTGGAGAGCCCTGCCTGTGGTGGAATTTGGACCATTCTTAATAGAATCTATATAAGCAGTCATGCTTTCTTCCTTCCTCTTTCACAGTCATCATATTAAGATTGCTCTGCAGCAATGCTCTGCTGGATCTAATACTCCCCAAAGCCTGCTCTGATTTCAGAAATTGCCTTGCCCTTACTTTTCCTCTTTAAATCTGATCCACCTAATGACTGAACTTCCAATTATATGGCTGTCAATCCTAAAATCAAAGCCAGTTCATAATATCTCCCAAAGGAAGAATGTCACATCACTCACTGAAATCACTGCAACAAATCTGAGCTAACTCAGTCCCAGGCAGCAGAGAGGCAAAATAAACCAGAAGACAATCAACAGTGGGATTCATTTTGCACATAGGCAGAAATAGGAATAAAATTCCTTAAATTTTGATCCTTGATGCAGAAAATTGTAATTTTCCTGGCATAAAATGTACAGCTGATTGAAGGGAAAAAAAAAAAGAAAAAAAGAAAAATAGAAAAAACTAAAAAACCAGCGGAGGCAATCTACTAGTCCAAAAGAATGCTGAGTTTCCCTTACAAAGAGAAAATACACCTCTTCTGTCATCTACCTGGAATTTCTCTCTACTTCATATATGATTATCAGGATGGGTCACTTTGAGGCCAGATATTGACATCTAGCCAGACCAACAGTTGCTTAACAGGGCTGCAGAGATTTATGGCTTGCAAACAGCAATCCCTTCTGGCTGATGCAGTGCACTGCACGTGGACTACTCCCTCAAAATATGCCCTCCATCTGGGATGTGGGCTCCAGGCAGCGGTGTCCACGGCGTCAGGGGAGGATGTGTGTAGCCTATAAGGGTTACAAGAGGGAACAGAAGAAGCAGAATGGCATGGGGGATGAAATGAAGCAGCTTCATCAGGAAAACGCCAGTGGTGGTGAGATGGGGAGGTAAAGCAACGGCCTCCTCCACTGGGTAAAATGGAAATTTCAAAGTCCTGTTATAAATCAACCATGCTATTTCTTTTGCAGGCTCTCCCTGGTGTTGTGAGCACTGCTACAAGCATCCATGGTGTTGGGACAGAAACAACTCTTGAACATTCATCTCCCTGGTGAAAAGCAGAAGCTGCAGTGCTCAAGAAACTGTGGCTGGATGAGATGCTAGAAAACAGCCCATAGGCTCACTCTGGAATAGCAGAGACATGCCCCTTAATTTCCACCAAACAGCAGGGGCCACTTACGCATCTCCAAAAACCTTTACTTCCTTCTCAAGCAGTAGCGTGGACTGAAAGGGGAAAGAAACTGAACTTCTAATTGTACTCCAGGGGCAGGAGGAGAGTGGCACTGCTGTTGGTGTTTGTGGCTAAACCAGAGGTGTCCAGGCTCCAGGACTGATGAATTCCTTGAAACAAAGACTGAATTTCCCACGACTGGCGGCTTTGCTGGTCAGTGGGAAGGGAGATGCTTGAGGGCAAGGATCGCTGCATCCCTCAAGTTCAACACCTTGTCCCTGCTGACTCAGCAATGGTGAGCAAGGACAATGTTAAGCACAGACACGTCTCAGCACTCTGCAGAAAGTATAGGTTCTGGGGAAAAGTGCTGTGTCTTAGATTTAAAGCAATGATGATGAAGAAATGAGATTTGCACATCGGCAGATGAAGGTCTCTGAATGGTCACAGGGGCTGCTGCCCCTATCAGGGCCATCCCAGGCTCAACTGCATTTATCTCTCCATTTATCTCCAGAAAATCCTGAGCATCACTGAAAATGGAGCACAAAGCACTTAAAGCATCTCCGGTGGCAGCTCAGATTTGAACAGACACACCTTTTGCTCCACACTACATCCCCAGTCACTCAGTGATGGTTCTCACAAGAGCAAAGTGTCTGCAGGAGACATATTTTTCTTTAGTCCAAATATTTTTGAACTGTTTAGTTCTTAGAAAAAAGGATGCAAAGTATTTGTATACCCTGGAATATTTTGGTGAGTTCCCTCTAGGCATCTGCAGATGTGTTCATGAACAAGAAAAGCAACCACAGGCACCTTGGACATCCTGGCAGTACTACAACATGAAGAAGAATAAAAGAAAAAAAAACGTGATCTGGCAAACTTAAAAACATGTTTAAAATTTGCAATGGTCATCACTAACTCTGCCTGCCAACTTGAGTGTTCATACAGCCACAACTTGCTAATTTAAAATTGAAAAATACCCACACCATAAAACCATGTCTCTGAAAGACATGACATGAAAACTGACTGACTTCACAGGAGAAACTGGGGCATTGTTTGTTGCCAACTATAAAAAAGAAAACAAATGAAAAGCATAAAGAGAAACTATTTATCCTCTAATACCTTTAAGCCACAAGAAGAGCCACAGGTGTTACTCAGAGCAGGTAAGAAGTGTTTAGACAGACTGTGATATATCAGTTGATGGCGCCCTCTGAATATCCTATGAAGACGAGCAGAGGCGTTTCCACCTCTCCCAGGGCTTGACTGCTTGCTATTTGTTTTATATGCAACATAAATTCAGCAAAAATCTGACTGTCACACCAGTCACATCAATCCATCAAGGAGTGAACGAGCATCTTGAGAAAGACTGATGCATGACAACAGTAGCGCTTCCATGATCCAAATTTTCACCCGCTCTCTGCTTTATCTAAGCACTGGCAGCAAAGAGTCAGCATCACAAATGGGGTACAATGAGCAGCAATTGCTCTTTGAAGAATACCAGGGATGGGGTCTGAGATCCCCAGGGGAATCTTGACTTGATATTCCTTTTTCAATTTTGCTCTTTCCTTTTCTTTCTTTTTTTTTTCTCCTCCTCTGCTTCTCTCTCCTTTTAATCACACCAAACTCTACGCTGTTTTCACTGCTGTATTGCCAAGCTATGTCCAGACCATGACATCCACCACCCCTGCAGACAGCTAAACTGAAGCATATTCATCTCACAACACTGAGATACATCCAGCAGCCCCCATCTCTGAGCAGAAAGGGAAGATCTGGGGAGAGCAACCCAAACCTGACTCACTGCAGTGCTCCAGCACCAACCCGCAGCTCCCTTCTTTTGAAGCAACCTTCCTACCGAAGGAAGAATTTCACCTTCTACTCTGTTTTCTAAATAACTGCTTCCTAAAAATGCAGGATAATATGGCCACCTGAAGATAATATAAAACTTCACAGACCCTCCCTGCAACACACACAGTCTTCCCTGCTGAGTTAACAGCGCAGATACAATTTCAGCCTGGAAATCACATCTTAATTATATTTTTGGGTTGGTGGGAAGAATTCGATGGGAGCTTTCATTTAGGAAACAATCAGGTCTCAGCTGGGTTAGAAATCAGGATATTAATGTTCTTCATTTTAATTTTCCTCTCTGACTCAGATTCCCACTGTTTGAATTTGAGCTCAATTTGTTCTGTTCATTATGAAGAAATCCACATGAATTTGACATTAAACTGATTATCTCTGAAAACAGTAGCAATAATTTCCCTTTTTCCTGTGTATGTTTCAGATTAAGTCTTTGTAGTTTATATAAAAACGCAGGGGAGAAATAATAAGCAAAAGGAAATCAAGTATTTATTCCGGAGCACTACTTAAGAAGCTGATACACGCAAGAAAAAGTAAGGGGCAGGGACAAACAATACCCTCATTTCCATTTCCTATTTCAGCCCATTCGCATGGGAACACACAGGGAGTGAATATGGCTTTTCTAGCCAGGAATAATATCTGGTGTGCCAATACTGGGGATCTTAGGGCTTTGTCATGACTGTTTGATGGGGTTTGCTCGCAAGGGCCTTCTCTCTCATGAACGGATCCTTAGGGCTACAAGGATGAATTTAAGACTAAACATCCTGCAGTAAGAGCTGCCAGAGGTCCTGGGCTTCAATCCTGCACCAGCTGCTGGGCTCCTGATGACCTCAATAGGCCTTAGCAGCCCCAATGAAACCACTAGGGACTCACAATCCCTGCTCAGTCCTGGGCACCCAGCCCTTGCCTTGTGTCTGCCTCCTGACTAGACCTTGGACCTGGTTTGTAGCCTGGTTTCCAGCCCTGTATCTGCCAATGTCTCCTGCTGGTCTGGGCTGGACTCTGGACCTGGTTGATTCCCTTGCCTTGTCCAGACTTATGGATGGATCCTGCTACCACCTCTGCCTGCTGGCTTAAGTCCCTGTGGGACCATGCCCCATCAGTGATGGCATGGCTTGTGCTTGACTCCCCCTCAGCTCCCAGCGTTTCTGCCTCATGAAATGGCTCTGCTCTTTCAGCTCCCTGATGTTTCTTGTCCTTCAGACAAGTGGAGCAGCAATGCAGACCACCAAGAAATCCTTCCAGAAGACCTCTGTGTATGAAGGTGGTGGGGACCGTGTGCAGTGCTTTGGGGGTGAGGTGTCATTGAAGCATATATAGCCAAAAGACAAGAGGTGCACATACTCCTGTTTGTATAGCAAGACTGTTATTGCAGTAAACTATTAAACTTGTCGTCTAGTTTGTAAGCCAAGACTCAAAGCATTACAGAGGGAGTATGGCACTTGACCTAACACAAGACTCCTGGAGCAGTTTCTGTTTTCAAAGAAAACTGGTAGTTTTACTCCTAGCCCACCTATTTCCCCAAAGAGGGAATAACCATTAAGATACAGTAAACGTTTGGCATGAATGAAGATATAGTTCCCCTTATCTGCTAACTTGAACAGATATACCAAGCTCCATCAGGGCATTTTCCTAATACAAAGCACTGCCTCATACCAATCACAAACTCTTATTTGTCTCTGCTGCTCCTGAGTCTCCCCAAAATAAGAAACGCTCCTTTCTTTAACAGATAACTTTCATTTTTCCTCTGGGAAAAAACCCCACTCCCCCTCAACTTGAAAACCTGAAGGGTAACAAAGTACCATCTAGTTAATGATGAATTTTTTTTTTTTCTTTCCCAGTTGTCTCATATCCAAAGAGAGACACTAATTACTGTATTATCTCTCACCTAAGGCATGGATAAAAACAGGCTGGAGTCCATTGCTCTTTTGTGCTACCACTGCTTGTTTGCAAGGCTGTCTGAGCTATCCAAGTGCTTTTTGACAGTAATGCTCCAAAGGAGCCAACAGGCCTGTCCCTCATTCTCCTGAGGTAGCCACTTGGATGTACATAAAGCTCAGCCTCCTGCTGCACCACCAAAGCCCAGCAGTGCTCATGCTTACAGCGGCCCCCTGCAATCTGCTGCTTTTGCCATCAGCACCATGCTGAGAGACATCCTGATCTCCCTTGCTGGCTCCATCCACGGGTACAGCACAGGTCCATGATTAGATTACCAAAGCACAAGTACATCAGAATTGGAACAACAGTAATGCTGTTAATTGCTTTTAATCTCTAGCTCTTTTTAAAAACTGGCCTTACTCCAAGAACCAAAAAATCTGCTGTTCTCATGAACCTAACACAAACTCTGTCTGTTGCTTTCCCTTCACACATTCTATGTTTCAGCCTTCAAAGTAGTAAGTTTTAGCAAACAGTCCATCCTACATGCATCCCTTTGGTCCAGTTTTTCAGCATTGCATCCAAGTGCCTGCACCAAGACCACTTAGACCAAACACCCTACAGCCAAAGGGAGACTTCTTTTTTCTGCTCGCTAGGTAATCAGCTTCATTCAGCTTTTACACCCTTGCAAGTTTTCAGCTCTGGGAAAAGAAATGTAGAGCACAGGGTGGATGTGAAACAGACAGCAGAAATATCCATCCAGACCTGTGGTGGGAAAAAATGGGCATGGGTGCAGAGTGGGAGTGCAAGGAGCAGGAATTCCCCTGGATTCTGAAATGGAGTCCATGACCATGACATAGAATGAATGGTAGAAGAATGAATGGCAATGGTAGAAGAGGAAATCCACGGCTAGTTTCTGTTCCCTTCCTCCTGATTTCAGTGGTATAACAACCCCAAATCCACACCATTACTAAGCCATAAGAAGCAGCAAGGGGAAACGAAGCCTGAAACATTTTGGACTAATCCGTTATTAGATGTTACCCTCAGGAAATACCTGAAATGGCCATGTATGTCTTAGGAGTCAAGAGTGAGTATAGTTTTCATTATAGAACACATTATATCAGGCTAGTTTGGAGTTATGCCTGAAATTCTTGGTATGACAAATGAGAATAAGAAAAACAACATTAGGGCCAATTACTTTCAGAGGCAGGCAGTAGATAAAAGAGGATCTGGAGCTGAAAAAAGCCATAAGCAGTGTGTTATCTGCTAAATCAGAAAAAGACATAGTTACACGTCTAAAGGAGGGATGTGCTAACACAGACACCATATTCCAGCCTGATACCCAGAAGCTTCATGCAGGAAGAAGAGGGGGTGGTATGGTATAGAGAGATGCTGGTCATCATAGAGGAATATGGATTGCTACAACAGTCTTGCCTGGGATGCTATCAAGCATCAGGGAACTGCAAGTACTGTGAATATGATCAGGGGTAAAAAAAGCTTAAATGAGAAAGTACCCCAGCTGCAGGACATCTCACTGCTTTTTGCTCCCACAACAGAAACAGGAAAATTCAGCACTGGCCCAGGACATGGAGAAGTAGAGTCAGGCCAGGACCTGGAGGATGGGGTGATTTGGGGGAGAAAGGATCATTTTCTCCCTGTTTTAGAAAGGGGACTGCTGTCTGAAGGCTCTGGGAAAAATACCGGCGCAAAAAAATTGTTTAATTTGGGATAACACAGATACTTTCATACAAAAGGTGTTTAGGCTTAGCGGGTTGGAGAGGGACTTCTGAACAGGTATGCAAGCCTGTTGTATCAACTTCTGGCAGGGAAAGGACTAACCATACAACCGAAGGCTTGCACTTGGCTCCTCTGAGCTTTTATTGCACACTTGTAAATAAAACATTAATGAAACAGCTTCTTTAAAGCTTGATATATATTAAAATATTAAGAGGAAGGCAAGAACTGCGAAAATCTCATTGCTCCACTGGCTTTTTCAGGCTGCAGCTCTCTCTGGAGTGATGGAAGAAACAACTTCTGCTCTATGCAAGGCCCTAGGACCAGGAACATTTCTTTTCAGCTGGAATAAACAGGATAAAATGTGAAATATCTGGGGTCCCATGCAGTTGGGATTACTGCTGATGTCAGGTGTTTTTTCCTAGCAGAACTGACCACCTGCTGCTTTGGAGATGCTAACTCCCAAAGAAATGTTTTAACCTCCATTTTACAGATACTTCTGTCTACCAGAAAAGAAAGAAACCAACAACAAATATTGTGCGCGCCTGCCTGTGTGAAAAAGACAGAGGATGCCCTTGTATAATAGTATAACGTGCTCAAGTCACTTAAGTGTCCCACCTAAAAGGCATCCCTTCCAAGGCAGTTATCAGGATGCTTCTGTAGTCAGTGGAGAGATTCAGGCCCTTTGGGTGATTCATCTCATCCGATGTTACACAAGGAAAATAGCTGGATGAAGTTTGCTTTGACGATGCCTCCCCGGGCAGTTCATCTCCCAACTGACCTTTAAATAATAGGCACATCTAGTAGCAGGCTTTTGCCACACTGGGATGAAGACTACCCGCTTGAAACCTCTTCACAGCTTTCCCAGTTTATGGTCATACTCCCTTCTTTGTACAGAAAAAAAAAAAAAAGCCTAAACTGAAAAAGGAGAGATGCCTTTCTTCTGTCTGTTTGCTAAAGCATTTCCCTTTGTAGCCTGGGCTGCATCGGAGAGCAAGTCAACTTCCACACTAACTAAAGGAACAAAAATTTCATGTGTAACATATTTTGGTTTGCTGCTGAGACAAAGTGATGGATTGCTGAGGGAAATAGCAGTTTTTGCTGTAGCCTTTGCGTGACAACTGATCCCCATCTGAATTAGCCCTGGAGAAGCCTGGCTGAGGCTTCTTTGATGCAAAGACAGAGAGATGTGAAGGTAACGCATGTGGACAAATCAGGGATTTGCAGTAATGGCATCTTATAACCATCTTTATCAACGAATCTTCAGTGCAAAGTGAAAATATCCTGGCACAAAAATCACCAGAGTAGGCTGAGGGAGAAAAGTACATCTCCGTGTTAACTACACTGCCTTCCTCTTTGCACTGATTTGAGCAATATATATAATGTTCAGAGAACTGAATTGTATACCCCTAGTTTCCCAGCACTCAGTATTAACAACAGCACAGACAAAATCCTTCAAGCCTATCCTCAGGCAAAACTCACCCTAAAATCAGTGGGAACTCTGGGTGAATAAAGACTGAACAAGAACCAAAGTCCCAATCCAATTCTCAGTTGAGCTTTGCAGTCCAACCATCAGGACTGGAAATACATTTGATTTTCATCATCATAAGAGAACAACTGAGGCCAGTAATCCCAGTTCTACCCCCTCTTAATTCCAGCATCAATTGGGCAGGTACACAAAACAGAATTTGGCATCTCGTTGCCCAAGACTAAGCCATAAAGTAATTGTACCAGAAGAGAAAGAAACCAATTGCAGAGGCTCTTTTTCTGATATTCCCTTACCATCGTTTTCCGGCAACTCCTCAAAAAAGAATTTTTATTAAAAAGCTGTTCAGATTTCCTCCTGTGCCAGGCACCACATTTTGTTTGGCATATACATTTCTGATAGCCTTTCCTCTGCAGATGTCTATAAAAGTTCACACCAGTCAGTTCTTCAAACTAGGTGCATTAACCTCAATGCAGCAAATGTTGTTCCAAGCACAGGTTTTTTTATTACGTCTATGCTCTGCTGTTCATTTTTGCTTCCATAAAGATGACAGTATTGCTACATACCCAGAACAATCAGGACTCCTGTGATGATTAACACAGCCTGTACAGTGCCGTAATGGCCCATTGTCACCATCAGCAATGACGCCTGTCACCTCAGCAGCTTCTGGCACTAGCAGTTTGCTGAGGGAAAGGGGAGATTTCTTTTCAACTTAATTTCATTTATCTGTTTTGCTTTTCCTAACTACCTTCCAGAAATGACAATTCTTGAAAATGCATGTGTAAAAACAGAGAAAGAAAAGGCAAAAAAGGCAACAACCACCACAAAACCTCCTCCCAGTTATCAATGTAACATTTTTTATGTGGGAGAATAGGGTCCAGTGCCATTCCAGGTGAGGAGGAGGGAGTAGGAGGGGAAAGGGGCAACACATTTCAGAATCCTTAAAGTCATCACAAGAGTTAGAGATATGAAAAACAGTTTATAATTACCTCTGTTGAGTGAAGCTGAACTGTTTATATCTCCAGTAATAAAGGAAGACTCGGACTGCTTTCGAACTGTGTCATTCCACATCCTACGAATCCGGCTCTGAAGAGGGATTGAACCACAGCAGGTAATGAATTTTTAGCAGCTGCAGACAGGTTTCTTTCTGCCCCACTAAAGATGGTTATTTGCATGTCTAGCTCAGGATGAGACTTGTTTCTAGCCAGCTGTAAGCAAGCGGTTGCTCTTTCGCTGTAACCTTCCACGTGCATGCCAGGCTCTGCCTGCCTAACTTCCTAAAGCAAACACCTATCTCAAAGAAGTGCATAAGTGGATTGTATTTTAATTAAAAAAAATAAAAATCGAAATCGTATATAAGAGAAACCAAGACCAGTGTGAGCTACAGATTTCCCAATATAGCACCAAATAACAGAAAAATAACTTACACACAGAACTATGCATGCTTCCTGTACTGTCTCAGATAGCTTGTGTTTTATTTTTCTGAATGAACAGAAATTTTTTATAGCTACCGTCCATCTTGGACAATATTGGAAAAAAAGAATCCCCCACAACTGAATGACTTCTGTTCCCCTGCTGAAAAATCTGTGATGGTTTTGCCATCTTTGGTATAGCTTCTGCTGCTGGGGAAACAGTGTCCCAAATATGTTGGCCTTCTGTTTTGTTTCTCAAATACGCTGTGGAGTATCTACCTCTGTGGCTTTTACACCACTGTCTCTCTCTTCCCCAACTAGACCTTGCAAAAGATTAAAAAATCAGTCAATATGCATCTTGTGAGTGGTTCAACCACAATCCCCATGTGAAGATGACTGAGGAATCCAGGTGTCCAGGGGAAACTCTCCCTTACCTCACCTCTCGGAGTATGATGGACGTGTTCCATAGCTGTGTGAAAGTGGTGCTAGGTGGACTAGGGGATCAGAAAGGCTGGTTCCCACTGTGACAGACCATGGTTTTCCTAATTGCTAAAAATAGTGCTCCTGTAGTGGGATCTTTGCCATGCAAGATCTTTCAGGTCTTACTCATGGGGTCACAGCTGAAAAGTGCCTCCTAGTCTACTTGTCAGCTATGTAGTAAAGGCATCTCCTAATCATGCATTAGCCCTCTATAAATGAAAGCACAATGTGACATGAGGCCCATGCACTTTTACAGCAATTATATTTCACCTGAACATTTCATCTATTGTATTTCTCTGACATGATCCATTGTGGATTAATTATTCTGTTTCCTAAGTGCTTTTCAGAGAAAAGAAGGATCTTAGGAGTTTTCCTTCTCATGGACTTCTCTATTCAAAAGTTAGGAGTCAGATGCTTTCAACAATTCAGGCTGATTTCCATCCACCCGTGTGAGGTTTCCTCTGCCTACGATAGGTCTCAGGCATTTCCATCCTTCCAAGGACAAGCTTCTGCAGGCAAAATAATCTTCCTTGGTAGCTCAAACCTCACCTGCCACAAGAGGACTACTGCCAGGAGACTCAGTTCATCCTAAAAAGAGCTTGTTTTCTTGTGCTGAGACTGACAAGAGGGAGGGCAGTGAACTCTTCTCAGAGAGGAGGGCACCTACCCAGTAGCTAAGTTATGTAAAACCAAAGGCTTTCAAATCAGCCTTTCAAATGTTGCTGGATATAGTGAGTTTTGGACATTATTGATTACTGTGGGATTTGATGGCCTATTGGAGAGATGCTCCATATTTTGTTGCTGTTATTTGCCCTGCATAACATCCAGACATATGTAAATGCCAAAGTGGAGCTCATGGATGACATCTTGGAAACCACTGAAAATAAAAAATAATTTGCTCCAAGACATAAATTGCAAATTAGGTTTTCCTGGGAGTTTATAAACTGTTACTTGCTGCATGTCTTTCATAAATTAATAGTGGAACTGTCATGTATAATTACTTCCATTAGTAATACTGAATAAATTTGTGTTTGGTTTCTATTGATTAAGTAGTAAGCTTTTTCACTTTATATGAACTGTTTGTCCATAAATCTGCATCTGTACATACAAGTTAGCTTCAAAATTGCTAAGTGCACAAACTACACAAAACCTGAATTTTCAGGTGACAAAGTGTAACAAATCCAGTACCTTAATAAGATAATCTGACCCCAATGTATTCTCCTAAGAGGTCTATAAACTAAGGCAAATTGAGTGAGGCAAGGAATTGATCAAACCACCAAATGACAGAAAGCAAGCCCTTTCTCTGTGAAGGCTTGTAGTCTTTTTTTTTTTTTTTTTTTTTTTTAGCAAGAAAAATACTTGGTTGTTATAGCATCATTCCTGTACAGGGCAATAGTGATGACAAGAACCTTCAGCTCGTGATTAAAGAATGGACTGGGATGTAGCATAGCTGACAAAACGCTCCCAGCTCCTGATAGCCATGCAGAGCACATAGGACAGCTCAGGTGACGACCACCCACCTGCCTCTGCAAGGCAAATCTGGACTTTTTATTCTCATCAAAATTATTTAGAAGGTTCTTGGAGAGGCACTAATTGCCATCACATCCCAAGGGAAGCCACTGTATTGAATTCAGGTCTAGGAGGGAGGGAAATCTCTGTGGGTGCACTGGGGAGAGCCCTACAGTAGCTCCTTTGATGCCAAGAGGAGCTTCCCTCCCAGCACAGCCACGGAGGGTATGGGCAGGTGGTGCAAAGCGTTGGGGCATGGACAAGAAGTGCAGGTTACCTGTGAGCCTGTGGAATATCTTCCAGGTGTCCGTGACCCCGAGGTTTTTCCTGAGCCGATAGAGCTCTCTGTACTTTTCCCACTACAGCAATGCGTGCGCAGGCATTTTCCATACTCTTTACGTACCTAGCCAAGGAAAGAGCAATGGTGATTAGCGGGCAGCTCCTCCAATCCACTGCCTTCTGGTCTTCAACATGGTTCCTGATTTTTCCTCAGTGGTTCATTAAAACCATAGGTGTTACAGTACGCAGGGAAGAAGCTTATTACACTTTGCAGCTGAAAGCTCTTGATATGTGAGCTTACCATTTAGGATGGCATAAGGACTGCTTTTATGCAGCAAAGCTGGTCATTGACACCAGTCGGTTGTAGCTTCCTCTGAGGCACATCAAAGGAGCACAAGACAAACTACGCTATTTATGACTGAAAATTAATATCTTCATAGATTTGATATAAACTAGCATATTGGCTCCCCAAAGGACTAAAAGTTATTGCTTCTGGCAGGGGACTAACAAGAAAAATTTCAAAAGAAACATGTAAGAGCTACTGTGTTTGTATTGGTTTTTTTAAAATTATTTCTTGCAGTGAAATTGAAACTTGAGGAAACTGTAGAGCCAGCAGCCCTAGAGATTATATTCCCAGTGCAGAGGGGTGGCTGGAGCCTGCTTTCCCACAGCACCATGCAAACCCAGTCATGTTTTAAATGGGCATTGCAGTCAAACCAGGCAAACTCCTTGCCTGCAGTAAAGCCGCGCCACCTCCTTTGCTTCAGGGGAACCACATTGACTCGTGGCAGCGTAGGATCAAAGCTTTGATTGAGCTTCAGGTGTTATTTTTTATGGGCAGCAATACCCAGAAACCAGATGGGAGAAGACTGAAAATGAGCAGACTGTAGTGAAAAGCCAAAAGCACGTGACGTTGCCCATTGACAAAAAAAACCACCCATGCATGTCCAAAACACCAGTTGAGGTCCCTTGGAGCACACAGTTAGCTGTGAAATTTCGCCAGACTATCCATGAGCATTTCAAAACTCTGTGAAACAACTGTTTAAATAGCAAATTACAGCTTTTTCATTAGGCGCTTCCTCAAGTGCTTGAGACAAACACAATACGATGAGTACCCAATATGCTCGAGTGCCTAATCAATCCTTTGCTGAGAGAAAATAATTCAATTGCTTTAATTAGCCACCCACTGCTTGGTTCTCTGAAGCTTTTTGCTGATTTTCTACTCCATGATAGATAGGAAAGGATTTTTTTTTTACTTTTTTTTTTTCTCCTCTCAAATAATTCCTCCCTCAGGTCTTGGGTCAGAGAGATGAGATGCATCCAACCCACAGCAAAGTACCAGCTGCATTCTCCTTCCCTCTATGCAGCCATAAATCAGGAGCGATCCCACAGTCATAAGTGATGGTTTAAGGGCATAGACTGGCTTGAAACAGAAAAAAGGATGGTTCTTCCATGCTGAGTGAGCACCCTGATAGCCAAGGAGGCTGCGGTGCTGTGCTGGGATGCTGGGTTAGGGACTGACCCTTTGTATGGTACATTGGAGGTGAGAGGATGGACCAATGTGAATGGTGCAGAAATTCAAACTTCTCATCAGAGGGGTGCCTGCACATTTAATTAGTGACACTGATGCTTCCTACATTCTTATTATCATCTTGCCTAGAAACTTTATTGCTGAAAGTTTTGGGATCAGCAGCAGGCAGTTGCATCTAGATAAAGCTTCTAAGCTTTTTAAGATGCACAAATGTGAGATGAAATGACCAGGACAAAACTCTGAACCCCAAAAGTCTTCCTTTATTTCAAGAATGACATTTTCACATAGCTCTGCAGGTCCTTCCAGAGGCAGCGCTTCCAGAGCTCAATTTTGACAATGAATTTTGCTTATATTTTCATACATCAGATCTCCCTTCCCTGTATAATAAAATGTCGGTTACACAGGAGCAAGCCCAGGGCTCTTGTTTGGAGGACAGACCTCAACATGTCCCTGACTTTATCCAGTAAGCCATTTCACCAAAAGCCACCAGTTACACTGAGAAACTGGAATCCAGACATAGCCATGTATAAACTCTTCCCTATGTTTATGCTGGATAAAGAAACTCCCCTTTGAAACCAAGAAGTACATAAAAATTATCAGGAGACATGCACAGAACTGGAGAGCTCTGTACTACTGAATTTCAATGGAGAATAAAATGGTTCTTAAAACCACTTATTACTGATTGTCAGAGGCTGTAAGTTTGATTTACATATACACACAGAGAGATTTTGATTTATTTTTTTTTGTCCAAAGTTTATCTAAGTTACTCCACTGTTATCTTGCAAATGTTAATTGAGACATACTTCAAGTTCCACCAAGAAGCACTTACCGGGCTTGCTTTGAGGAAGATTTCCAAAAGTCCACATTGGAAACAAGAAATACAAAGGCAAATGAATTGCTGCAAAGCACAGGTCCTTCATTTCTTAAAAACGAAGGGAAGCAGCCCCTGTTACATACCATCAACCCATATAAGCTGCTACAGAAAAGGGTGATTTCCTGCAGGGGCTGCAAATGAGTACTCAGCCACATGAAGACTCTCTGGATTCTCATGGAGTTGCTCCTGTCTCACACTGGCATATGGGAAAGGAGAATACAGCCGATAGCAGGCAAAGCCCTTTTAGAGGTTTGTTACCATAAAGCCCTGGAAACTGTCAGCTGCCTTTTCCCTTGCTCAGAAGTGCTCGTTGCCTGTGCCCCAGCTGCTGAAATGCCACTGCCACATATCTTCATTATCATCTCATTCCCCTGCATCTTGCCAGTTTCCAGTCTAAATACCACCCTCATTAGGTATACGGAGACAAATCTGCATGAGATGAATTTAGGGCACACAGATGATGTTAGGCTGCAGTTGTTAAGCAACAAAGCACCCTGTTATCACCTCTTTTGCTGCTGGGAATCGTCTGTCTTACCTTTTTCTGGAGGACACAATGGAAAATGAATATAAACATTCCCTGCAGAGAATTGAATATGGTGAAGAGATAAGCCATGATGACTGTGCTTTCATTAATATACATGAGTCCGAACGCCCAGGTCAGTCCTAATAGGCAGAGTAGGGCTATTGCACCTATAACCCAGGACCTGTTAGGAGAACAAAAAAAGAGAAAGGGATTGTTTTTTCATCTACAAAAGAAGGCATGTGTCTACAAGCAGGAAGACTTTGCCCATAGTTTTAGCAAAAAGAAAATAGCATATCAAAATGAGTCGCAGGGAGTTTTGTCTTCAAGCTGGATGCAGTTTACAAATCTTCAAGCTTGAGGAAACATATGGAAATGGAAATGTTATGAGCATAGAAATTTATCATAACGAAAGCATATTTGTAAACATAATGTTTCTCATCTCTTTTTCTTTATGTAAAAGCAGTGTGTATGTAAATGACATGTAGATGCTATTTCTGCAAATGGCAGGAAAAGAAAATAAACCAACCAAAACAACAACTCTAAACGTCAGTTTTTTAGTGTCCACTGATTTCACTGTAGTGAAGAAGTACCAGTTGGATTAGCTCCTTTACGCTTAACACCAAGACACATGTATTGCTGCATTTTAGCCAGTATCCCATATGCCTGTAAGTCAGATAAACAGCTACAAGCAGGTGAGCAAGACCTCACTGCTTGCCAGATCAGCTCTGCACAAGAAAGCCTTCTGTGATGCTGCTTCACGCTTCTTCCGCCCCGCGATGAGGGGAAATGTATACAACTATAGGTGCTCACACACCACATTTGCTAAAGCAGTAGATGTTGCCACACTTGTGCTCAGAGAAAAGGAGGGGCAATAGTTCTTGCACATCAGCTGCAAAACTGAGATTATCACTTGCTCCACCCTGGGAGGGAAGCAGGAGCGGAGATGCAGCCACTGCTTGGCCTCAGACAATGTTCAAGGAAATATGGGTGGCCTGCAGTTTCTGCTCAGTTTCTCCCAGCAACTTTCTGCTTGGACAGACAGAGCTTGGGACATGGGATGGCTGCTGTATGGTATTTTTTTCAGTGCACTGTCAGGAAAGCTGGAAGCTCTGCTGGGAAGGCAGGAGAAGTATTCCATGTTACCCTGCTAAATAACATTTAGTCATCTGCTAAATTAACTTCTGAGAGAGTCATCTTCCACTACCAGGACATGAGATGAAGTGTGACAAGCAGGATAGGAAGTGTGTCCTGCTCCTACCTATCTCCCTGTTTTCCACATATCTATGTTCAGCCAGTACTCAGCGCTAAACTGTAGCAGGTAGTCTACCACCCTCCCCAGCTGAGAGGGAGAATTGAGGAAAAAAGGGAGAAGGCCCATGAGTTGAAGCAGAAAACAGATTTAATAGAATAACAAAACTGAAACAATAATCAATATAAAGTATAGAAGGTTCTACTCAGTCCAGTCCTTGATGCTGACAGCAGGAACAGAAAACCAGAAGTGAGGAGCCCTAGGAAGAGGAACCCCACCCTCACTGAGCTCCCTCCTTTTATAATGAGCATGATGAAGTGGTATGGGATACACCTGTGAGTCAGCTGCCTTCATTGGATCTCTCAGCTGACCTGGGGCTAATTCATGACCTGCCTGCAGGTCTGTGCCTGGGGAACCAGGACAACATGTTAAATTACCTACAACTTTAGAAGAATTGGTGCTGCAATGGCGAGGGAGTCAACTTCTAGCTGGGAAGCACAGCAGGAAGTGCATAGCAAGCAGCATCATGAGCATCCCTTTGCCCTTTCCCTCAAGGCCTTGGTTTTCTTCCATCTTCCCTGGTATCATTAGGTGTACCATCATAAAAATGAATGCAATGACACCAAATCATTGCGCTCCTTGCTCACCTTTTAATCCTTGGTTCCCCAAAGCAGATAAGCCTGCAGTAAGTCAGCACCTCTGCTTCCTTGTCTGCCCCAAAGCAGCCCGGGGTGCTGCAGAAGAGCTTGCAGGGACAAGGACCTGCCTACATTTCTAAGCCACTTCAGCCTTGTAGAAACTTGGGCAGGGTTTAGGCATATTTGGGCTTCCATGTGCTAAGCAGAGCATGGGGCAAGGGGGAGAAAGATGAAGCAGCAGCAGCTTAGGGCAAAAATAAGTCCTGCAGAGGTCAAGCAGACAATCTCCACTATGGAGATATGGCAGCTGCAGCCTTGAATCCTTTTCCTTTTAGCAGGACTTGTCACAAACAGAAGCTCCAATGTTGTATTCATGTTTTCTGTTGTTTTTTTCTTCAGGTATTAGAACAAAAATATAGTATAAACTTCCACTGAAGTTTATAAAATATGTATTATTTAACCACATGACCAGAATTGCTCCCTAAGGTAACCGCTTATTAAGGCAGTTCTTTAAAAATCACTATTATGTATCTAGCAGACCAGAACAGCTCCTTTGAAGCATTTCCAGTCAATCCTGCTAATAAATATTTAGCATCATGCAGGCTGAAAATGCATTCTCAAAATCCTTCAGAAAGGTAGCCACTAGATAAAATTTACAACTTTAGCTGCTTGGTATATTTTTCTCCCTGAGATTCCACCATCAGTGAGAGCACATTATCATCTTAATTGCATGCCAATTTAAAAAATATAAATAATTTTTTTTTCCTTAAAAAAGGAACAAATTAAGTTGAAACCACCTTTTTTTCTTTTTTTCCCCTCCTCCTTCTCCTCCATGATTAAAAGCTTCCTGCATTTACAGAGTCTTCTAAAAATGATTCCCAGGGTATCAGTAAATTGTTCTGCTGTGAAGCACAGCCAATTATTGAACCCGATTAAAGAGCCTTGGGCTGCAGAGGTGTGGAGGAATGAAACAGTAATTTAGTGGAAATATGCTTCAGTGATGGAAAGGAATCTGCAAACTGCACGTGTTGAGTGTTGTGCTCCAGAAAACAAGACCTGGAGATAAAGAGGGTGTGGAAATTACTCTGAATAGCTCCATCCTGCACCCACAGAAAAAAAAAAGAACCAAGCGATGAAAGACAACATGGGAATGATGCTGCAAGAATGAACACAAAGGACTCTTCACCAGAAGAACAAACTGAAAGTCTACTGCAAAGTTGATTTGCTTCTATTTCATGCTACTGTGCATTACTTTTTGGTTGCAGGAGAATAATCACGGATGCTCTAAGGCATGTAATTTCCAGGCATTTTTGGCTTTCTTTGCAGGTTTGGTGGGGTTTTGTTTTTTTGGGGTTTTTTTTGAGCTGCTTGTGGTTTTTGTTTTGCTCTTTGTACAGACTTGCTGTTGCTTTTTCACAGTTTTTCTTTTCTGTAGTGCAATTTTATAGCAATAAAAAACCAAAACCATCCATGTTTTGGTGTAATTGAACATCAGAGATTTACAATTAGGAACAATTAGGTACTCCAGTGAGTAAGGATACAGTCTCCAACGCACTGAACACAGGTTTGCACTGCTCCCATTAACTTGAACAGGAATAATGGGGATTACTACCTATGCACCTTTCTGAAAATTTACTTCTGTGCTTTCATTACCATAAAGCACTCTCAGAGCACAAAGGACCAGAGGGTTGCTATTGGTATAACAAGTCTGTACTACACACAATTAACTTGGGAACATTCACCTTGAATTCAAGTAATGTCCAATCAAAGAACATAAACCCAATACAGTGACAATTGGTTGGCAATACATATGCAGCACATTTACTCTGCACATTAGCTGTATGCCTGACCGTTTTCCTGCACAGTTTGCTCTTCTGCCTTAAATGCGAATGACAGAAGCTTTAATGATTTTTCAATATTGATCTGACAGCTGGTTCATGAGACCACACTGATAAATGAAATTTATCAGTTGTTCAGGTCATTCTTACTTGATGAAGGGTCTGTTATCCTCATAGCTAAAGAATGCATAGACATAAAGACAAGAACACCAAAATTAGAAATATAATAATGACATAAAGAATACACCTCACTGTTAGTCCCCCTCCCTTCTCTCACCAGCCATCAACAAAACTTAAGGTGAAACAGCACCAGGTGCATCTGGTACACACCAGCCAGCCTGGCTCACTGCCCCAGGGAATTGAAACGTGACTAAGGACGCTGGCTTCACGAGCAGAAGCGAACGTCATTAGCTGCAAGCTGCAACTACCCCTCTTGGCTCTGATCGCACAACTGTCAATTGACTTTGAAATCTCTTCTCAAAATCATGGGTATCTCTGGAGAAGATGAGTTTTGAAACTCCAGCATAGCCACCACAGAAGGCTTTCACATGTTCAGGTGGCAAGACTTCATTGTGCCTCCACCACTCTCCATCTGCAGTGCTGTAGTGTATTTACAGGAACCTCTTTATTGCTGTTTACTTTTTCATAAGTGTAACTCCCAAGTTGCCAACTTCCAAGCCAGACAGCAGATTTATCTTATTTTTGAGATAATAGCATCTTCTAAAGCCCTGGGTGACAGGAGGCACTGGCCTATTTACTCCTATTTCACAGGGAAGGACAAAGAAAGGACTCTGCCAAGCAAGAGTGCAAAACAGTCTGCTGCAGCAAAGAAGCAGCCAAGATGGACCACTCAAAATGAGCTTCTGCCACCATAGGAACACAAGATTAGCCATAGCCATTTTCCTAGGAGAGTATCCCTGATCTCCTGGGACAAGCTCTGTGCCCAGCTCTGCCTGCATGGCGGGTGATGTGCAAAACATGGGGAAGGCAGGACAATTCACAGGCACCCTCTTCCCCCTGGCATGGAGTTTCTGAACCTGTGTCTCCCTGCAGTGGCCACCATGTGTGCCAGAGATGGAGGCTGGCTCAGTATGTTCATCTCATTACCTCTGTGAATGCAGCAGGGGCCAGTCCATCCTGCTGAGACCTCCTTCAGCCAATACTGACAACCTATCAAGCTTATACCCTCTGCTAAACAAACTGCTCCTCTTGGAGGGGACCTGCTTTAGTCTGAGTTAGAAAGAAGCTGTATTAAAACCGAATGATTTTCAGCAGTGATTTCTGACTGAGAGGGACACTAAGTATGTCCAAGATGAGGCTTTGTGTTTTTTCCTCACAAGGGCTAAAGCCATGTAGGGAAAAATTCTGCACTATTCACATGCACATGAAGTCACAGGGGGGCCATCTGAGTACCAATGGGAGCAGGATTTAGCTCTCATTGGAGGAACGTGGTTTCACAATGCAAGTTGTACAGTGGGCCTTCTATGACAGAGTTACAGCATCAGTGGATAAGGGAAGAGCAACTGACATCATCTACTTGGACTTGTGCAAAGTGTTTGATGCTGTCCCATATGACATCCTGGTCACTAAATTGGAAAAACATGGATTTGATGGATGGACCACGCGGTGGATAGGGAACTGGTGTTCAACAGCTCAATGTCCAAATGCAGACCAGTAACTAGTGGCATTCTTCAGGGATCGGTACTGGGACCAGTGCTGTTTATCATCTTTGTCGGTGACATGGACAGTGGGATGGAGTGTACCCTCAGCAAGTTTGTGGATGACACCAAGCTGTGTGGTGTGGATGACACGCTGGAGGGAAGGGATGCCATCCAGTGAGACCTTGACAGGCTGGAGAGGTGGGCCCATGCCAACCTCATGAAGTTCAACAAGGCCAAGTGCAAGGTCCTGCACCTGGGTCAGGGCAATCCCAAGCACAAATACAGGCTGGGTGGAGAAAGGATTGAGAGCAGCTCTGAGGAGGACTTGAGGGTGTTGGCTGATGAAAAACAACATGAACTGGCAATGTGTAATTGCAGCCCAGGCCAACTGTATCCTGGGCTGCATCAAAGAAAGTGTGGCCAGCAGGTTGAAGGAGGTGATTCTCCCCCTCTGTTCTCATGAGATCCCACCTGGAGTACTGCATCCAGATCTGGGACCCCCAACACAAGAAGGACACTGAGCTGTTGGAGCAGGTCAGGAGGAGGGCCACAAAGATGATCAGAGGACTGGAACATCTCTCCTATGAAGACAGGCTGAGAAAGTTGGGGCTACTCAGACTGGAGAAAAGAAGGCTCCTGGGAGACCTTATAGATGCTTTCCAGTACCTGAAGGGGCCTACAAGAAAGCTGGAGAGGGACTTTTTACAAGGGCTTGTAAAAGGCCTTAAACTGGAAGAGGGTAGATTTAGACTAGATATTAGAAAGAAATTCTTTACTGTGAGGGTGGTGAGACACTGGCACAGGTTGTCCAGAGAAGTTGTGGATGCCCCCTCGCTGGCAATGTTTAAGGCCAGGTTGGACGGGACTTTAAGCAACCTGGTCTAGTGGGAGGTGTCCCTGCCCATGGCAGGGGGTTTGGAACTAGATGGTATTTAAGGTCCTTTCCAACCCAAACCATTCTATGATTCTACAATGATTGTGTAAAACTTTCCCATTTTCTCCCCCCTTGTCATTGACTGAGACAGAACAGGCAGTGATTCTGCCAGTCTGAGCTTTGCCCTGGCATGGTCACCTGGGGTCTTTGGGAAAAGGAGGAAACAGTTGTTGAATGTTGTTGATCTGTCCATGCTCATAACACTTGCCCTATCCCCACTCTGAGAAGCGAGATATAAGTAGAGGACACACCATGGGGGACAAGGTAGCTGTCCCCACATAACATGGGTTAGCAGTGCTATCTCAACTTGAGCACCTACAGCAGCCCTCCCTGCCTCCATCCCCATCCTCCCCCAGCCATTGACAGCTCCCTGCAGCTCTGCTCCAGCATCCAGCCACCCCCTTCAGCTTCCCTGGCTGCCATCCCTGCAGGGATTCCCCCTGGTCATCAGCTGCCACCCTGACAGCTGCTTGCCTTAGATCTTGTGCCACATCTGCCAGCTGCATGAGAACATCTGAGCTATCCTAGGGCACTCAAAAGCAGTATCTAACAATGCATGGGGAAAGTACAAAGCATATCAGGATCAGGAAAGAAGGAGAGAACAAGTGCAGAGGAGGTGGCTTTATGCAGGGAAGAGAGTGCCTGCTTCCAAGACACAACAAAGAAAGCTCAGCTCTTTTGGCTTAGCAAAACATAGGCTGAGACAGTATGACTTCTGCATCTACAATGCATCTGGGGAGGTACCAGGAAAGTACAAAAGCCACCGGTGTTAAAAGGTTCCCCTCTTAGCTGCACCAGTGGGGATCTCTGGCCCATCACAGCTGTGTAGCAAATCCCTCTGCTTCTCTTTGCCCTCTCATCCACTCAGTCTGCAAGATCATCAAGGCAGGTTCCCATTGTGCTCATGGCATGTCTAGCGGCGCAGGACCTGCAGCTCCTCCACAATGCAATTAAATTAGATGAAGACATGAGCCAGTCTGGAACTCCCAGCCCAGCAATGTGGGCAAGAGCAGGACACGTATTTCTATTACTGTGTTCACAAGCACTCAGGTTTTATGGTAAAGATTTTACTCTTGAAAAGTTGCAGGTGATAGCTAGAGAGAATTAGGCAAATTCTTTACTCTGTTGCTGCTATCCAGACCCTCATGAAGTTTTTCAGCAATCTGTAATAGCCTTACTTCAAGGCAGCTGAAGGTTCCATTTCATCTTTGTACAGACAAAACATGAAATCAGTAAACTCAGATTGCCTTTTAGCTTGAGGCTAACACTTCAAAGCAGCTCAGGAGAAAATCGTCAAAAAGACCTGAGCAATTTGTACCCCATTTCCAACTTGGGTGTGCCTAGGACCCACTGCCCAAAGCAAGCAGGTACCTAAAGAAGGGAGATTTTCAAAGATGCCTAACCCCCACACATTTCAAATCTCTACACATAGGACCCATAGGACTTAGTTTCTTATATCCCTCATGAAATACAGATCATTCCTTTTCATTTTACCAACTCAAGTGTTGTAAGAAGCTTAACTCTCGTGTTAGCAACAATTCAAGTCTGACAAAAATTACTCCCGAATGTTGTTTTGGGTTTGTTTTTTTTTTTTTCCCCTGGTAAAGTCTTTGAAACCTCAGTGCTGCCATAATACTCTGTCATTATCTACAATACATAAAACCCATCACTTAGACAACAGAAAAGCCATGGAAGAGCCTTATCTCACAGGAAAATGGAGCTGCTTAATGGAAAAATGAGATTATATTCACTAGTGGTACAAGCAAATAATAGATGAAGTAGAACTTGTTGTAAAACCTAGCCTAGCACAGCTTGAGATGCTAGATCTAAAGTGCTTTCTCCAGATTTGGATATATTCTTCCAATACTTGGCAGTAAGGGATACAGCCCATTTAATCAATGTTTATTCAGTGTGACTCTGATCACTCCATAGTTAACAGGAGATTGGCACCCCCAGAGAGCAATTTATCCCCTAGAAGAACAAGTATTTAGGGTAGGTGAGGCCTCACCATTCCCTGAAGAAATACCCTTCTCTACTGACTGCAGAGGAAACCTGAATGATAGCTGAGGTGGGGGCTTCACTTTCAAATACTCGAAGTTAAAAGCCGATCTTTAGTGGTTTCGTTATTCATTTAACCTGCAAAATCTTACCTCATCTCTCTTGTGTTTCTTCACAGCCCGGATGATGGATAGTGGATGGTCTACCAAACCGTATAAATACCTAATTCATTTTCTAATCTTAAAAAAGCCCTGACTTTACCCTGGGGCAAAGACTTCTTAAGGTTAATTACACATCAAGTAAAACTCTTTCAAAATCTTATTTAAGTTAGATGTCTTTCAATTTCCCAGAGTACTTTCTCCTTCAATGATGAGAAAGGATTGTTCATATTACCTTCTATATTTCTGTGATACTTCCAGACAAATACTTTTTTTAAAAAAGTTGCTAAAATTAGGTACTATATCCTTGTTTAGATGTTTAAGAAATTTCAAAAACAATACATCCTAAGATCGGAAATCCCTTTCATGCTGCCTACCCTTTTAAAACCTTTTTGACAGAAGGCGACCAAATTGCCAGAATATTCACTGACAGCCCAATACAGAGGCACAGACAAACTTCAACTTCTATTATATGGTGCAAACCACTTCCATGTATGTAGATTAGCAGTATCCTGTATTGCTAAAGCCTTCTTTTTTTTTATTTTTTTAAGCAGGAAAAGTAAGGCAAGAATTTACTTTCTCACACAGATTGGTTGGAAAATGCTTCTGAACAGAGACAGTCTGTTATCAAAAAGTAGCTATTCCGTTCTCATTTAAAAAGAATAACGTCTGGTCTTTTTACGTTTTGAAGAGTTTACTTGGTTTCTTTAATATATTTAACAAAGTGTAGTTGTTTGAGCCACATCTAGAGTAAAATAGGGCATTTAGTAAAACCCTACATAACTAATCAGCTTCAGGTGTTATCATTTTATTCAACCCTTTACTTTACCTAACTCAAATGTATTACTTTTTTAACAATTCAAAATATTTTCCTATCTCTCCAACAGCAGGAAAGGCTCAGTAAGCACACGGACCCAGTGCTCGGGCCCCAAAATAACAGTTTGGCTAGCAAGTAAAAATGCCAAAATGAGTAGACAAGATCTTTAGTAGCTCTTATGGGTGATGAAACCCAAATGAAAATATATGGATGGTGTGCCTCCTCAAAAGCATTTGGAAACACTGTGGAATTCATTTTAATATGGTGCAAATAAAGCAGAGAGACAGACATTTCCTGCAGGCAAGTAGAAGAGAGACACAAAATCCTAGAATCAAAGAAGAAAATAAAGCGTGCTATCATGTTTCCCCACTGTCTGCCAATATGAGGCAGTAGGGATGTTTGTTTTCTTTTCCTTTTTTTTTTTTTTTAAGTTTCAAGGATTAGAAAAGATTGATTTATCGAACTGCTGAAAATCTACAGGAAGGAGTTGGAAAGTCCAGCACTCCCCTCATAAAGCAAACGGGTTCATCGCTAATTAGTGAAGAACCATCTTCACGGTGAAAAAAATCAATTGCAAGCAATAAAAGAGTGCTTAAAGGATTTTGTCTTTGTGTTTCGTGACAAAGTTACCACTTTGATGGCATGAAGCCAAATGTCTTCCTAATTGCTTTCCTTAGGCTGCTGGCATTCATCACACGGCTTTCCATGCCATCATTTCCAAGTCTCATCTTCTGGCACCTGCACCATCTTTGACAGCAAGTCGCTGGTCCCCTGAAGACCTCTGTAACCATCTCAGGGGTCAGCACATCTCTCAGAGCTTCATTTGCAGAAGAAACCTCTGGCTCTACATACCGTGGAGATCTGTAAAGGTTGGAGTCCTACCTCCTGGCATAAGGGAAATTTTATATAGACTGAAAGCCATTTCTGACTTCCACTGGTAGCCCTGAAAATTTTATCCAGACAAATGAAACCTTCCCTGGTCCTACACGATGCCCATCCCCAGGATTTGGGGCAACCTATGCCTGTTTTTTTTTCTGCCAAAGACAAAGCATCATCCCTTTCCCCCTCAACTCATCCAAGGAAGTCATGGCCTGCTTTCTGAGATTTGTTCTTAATTATTGCAATTGGAAAGAGCAATTCTGTTAAGCTCATCTCATTTTCTGTAGGTAATTAATTACCCTCAGAATTGCTTACCCTGTTTATTTCCTTCCTCCTAACTTCGCAAAGGCATGGCATGATTAGTTAAACCACGCTGATGTGTAACCACATATCTGATTGATTCCACACAATACAGATTCAGCAAAGCCTTTGGACACATTTGTATTATCCAAATAGCAGCAGCAGGGTTTAAAATGTACTTAAAATGTATGGCCTTTTAAAACAATAATCATGATTTATGGGTTCACAGAAAGACCTTAGGTATTTAATATCTTCCAGGACACTCTCACTAATCAATAGGCTCTGATTGATTTATTTTTTTTTTAAAAAAAATGCAGAAAGGACAACACCTGTCAGTGGGAAGATTAGTGCTTGGCAATCACCATTCAACATTAATGCGGCCATCACAAAAACCATAGATAAACAAGCAAAACGCAAAGCCAAACCAGTCAGATATTAACCACCCCTTCCGTGAAAAGCTCAAACAGCAGCAGATTGCCACAAACAAAATTGGATGCTACCATCAACATCACTGGGTGGAAAAGGCACCCAGATAGAAGGGCTATCTCAGATGTTCTTTCAGCACTGGCAGGGTTTCTGCTTCTGAGGTGCTCACAAACTGCACTCTGGCAAAATATAAATGTGCCGTATCTTTTGGTAGGAAGCTTGTAGATACTTCATTTTGTGCCAACTCCATGTGTTTTTTCTGGGTTTGCTTTAGGCTGCCTGTTCAAAGTTTGCTCATGCAGAGATGCAGATGAAGGCTATACAAGAGCACCACTGAGCTACCCAGGGGATCAGGAAGCATGGTGCTTTCTTATACAGAATCCAGGAAGATGCTAAGCTGACCATCATCAGGCTTGTGAAGACACAGTACTCTCAAGGCCATATGAGACACAAATATCATAGCCCGAGCTCCTGTAGAAGGAAAGTGAGGCAAGTAGTTTTCAATGCCCAGCTCAGTACTCCATGGCTAACACCTAAACTTTGCACAGAGGTAGGTTTTCCAAGGGACAGAAAAAGCTACTCATGTTCAGAACTACCCAGATTGTTTGGTCATCCTTGCAAAACACCCCTGTCAAGTTTTCTGGTGATAGAAAACACACTGCCTGCATGGAACTTGGCAGAAGACCATGGCATCCCTGAGCTCTGCACCCACCAGCTCTGATGCAGCTTCCCAGACAGAGCTCTCGTGGGAACATGCTGCCACCCAGGCATTGGGCTGCAGGGAGTGCCCTGCCCTTACACAGATGTTGGATGGCAGTGGTGAGCATGCCTGTGGGAGGTGTGCCCAGGTGGAGGAGCTCCTCTACTTAGTGATGGAGTTCAGGGAGGAGGTACACAGGTTGAGGAACATCAGGGAGTGTGAGAGAGACATAGATGCTTGGAGTCACACCCTGCCTCCCATAACAGAAACCCAGCAGGCAGACAGAGCCCCCACTGCAGAGAACTCCCTGCCCAGCACAATAGGTGCCACAGGCACATCTGCCCAGCGGCTCCCCCACCTTCATGAGAAGATACAGTTCAGGATCATAGGTAGGAAGCACAAAACAACAAGTAGGATTCCAACCTTAGACTTCAGGAGCACTAACTTTGACCTCTTCAAGAAACTGCTTGGAGAAATCCCATGAGTTAGGACTCTGGAAGGTAGGGGGGCTCAAGAGAGCTGGTTAATATTCAAGTACCACTTCCTCCAAGCTCAAGATCAGTGCATCCCTAAGAGCAAGAAATCAGGCAAGGGAAGCAGGACACCTGCATGGTTAAGCAGGGAGCATCTGAAAAAGCTCAAGTGGAAGAAAGAAGTTTACAGTATATGGAAGAAGGGACTGACCACCTGGGAAGATTACAAGAATGCTGTCAGAGTACGCAGGGATGAAACAAGGAAAGCCAAGGCGTCCATGGAATTAAACCTGGCAAGGGACATCAAGGTTAACAGGAAGGGTTTCTTAATGTGTATCAGAGGCAAAAGAAAAACTAGAGAAAATGTGGGCCTGCTCTTGAATGAGGCAGGTGCCATAGTGACAGAGGATGCAGAGAAGGCAGAGTTACTGAATGCCTTCTTTGCTTCAGTCTTTACTGCTCAGGCCAGCCCTCAGGAGTCCCAGACTTTGGAGGTAATAGAGAAAGTCTGGAGGAAGGAAGACTTTACCTTGGCTGAGGAGGATCAAGTTAGAGATCAATTAAGTAAACTGGATATCCACATGTCCATGGGTCCTGATGGGATGCAGCCATGAGTGCTGAGGGAGCAGCCAGAAGTCATTGCTGAGAACAGACAAGGTGCCTGAGGACTGGAGGAAATCCAATGTCACTCCAGTCTTCAAAAAGGGCAAGAAGGAAGACCCAGGAAACTACAGGCCAGTCAGCCTCACCTCCATCCCTGGAAAGATGATGGAACAGCTCGTTCTGGGCGTCTTCTCAAAGCATGTGGAGGAAAAGAAGGTTATCCGAAATAGTCAATATGGATTCACCAAAGGAAAGTAATGTCTGACTAATCTGATAGCCTTCTACGATGGCATGACTGGATGGATTGACGAGGGGAGGGCAGTCGATGTTGTCTACCTTGACTTCAGCAAGGCTTTTGACACTGTCTCCCACAGCATCCTCATAGGCAATCTTAGGAAGTATGGGTTGGATGAATGGACAGTGGGGTGGATTGAAAACTGGCTGAAAGGTAGAGCTCAGAGAGTTGTGATTAGTGGCAGAGAGTCTAGTTGGAGGTCTGTAACAAGTGGGGTTCTGCAGGGTCAGTACTGGGTCCAGTCCTGTTCAATATATTCATCAATGACCTGGATGAAGGGATAGAGTATACCCTCAGCAAGTTTGTTAATGACACAAAACTGGGAGGAGTGGCTGATACACCAGAGGGCTGTGCTGCCATCCAGCGAGACCTGGACAGGCTGGAGAATTGGGCAGAGGGTAACCTTATGAAATTCAGCAATGGCAGGAGTAGGGTACTGCACCTAGGGAGGAATAATCCCATGTATCAGTACAGGTTAGGAGCTGACCTGCTGGAAAGCAGCTTTGTGGAAAAAGACCTGGGAGTCCTGGTGGACAACAGGATGACCATGAGCCATCAATGTGCCCTTGTGGCCAAAAAGGCCAATGGGATCCTGGGGTCCATCAAGAAGAGTGTGGCAGGCAGGGCAAGGTAGGTGACCCTCTGCCTCTACTCGACCCTGGTGAGACTGCATCTGGAGTACTGTGTCCAGTTCTGGGCTCCTTGGTTCAAGAAGGACAGGGAACTGCTGGAGAGGGTACAGCAAATGGCTATGAAGATGATTAGGGGACTAGAACATCTCTCTTATGAAGAAAGGCTGAGGGACTTGAGGCTTTTTAGTCAGGAGAAGACTGAGGGGGGATCTTCCCACTGCTTATAAATACTTAAAGGGTGGGTGTGAGGAGGACAGGGCTAGTCTTTTTTCAGTGGTGCCCAGTGACAGGACAAGAGGCAATGGGCACAAACTTGAACACAGGAAGTTCCATCTAAACCTGAAGAGGAACTTCTTTACTTTGAGGGTGGCAGAGCACTGGAACAGGCTGCCCAGAGAAGTGGTGCAGTCTCCGACTCTGGAGACATTCAAAACCTGCCTGGACACCATATCCTGTGCAACCTTCTCTATGTGAACCTGTTCTGGCAGGGGGGTTGGACTAGATGATCTCCAGAGGTCCCTTCCAATCCCTAACATTCTGTGGTTCTCTGACTGTGAGGGTGGCGAGACACTTGCACAGGCTGTCCACGGAAGTTGTGGCTGCCCCCTCCCTGAAAGTACTCAAGGCCAGGTTGGATGGGGCTTTGAGCAACCTGATCTAGTGGGAGATGTCCCTGCCCATGGCAGGGAAGTTGGAACTAGATGATCTTTAAGGTCCCTTCCAACGCAAACCATTCTATAATTCTATGATTCTGTATCTCAGGCACTGTTAAAACACACAATTTCTTATCCAAGTTTATCCAGACCCAAACAGTGGCTCAGGGGCTCTTTTGGTTCCAGAGGATCAGATTAGCCTTTTCTGGAACAAGAATCCAGGAATAATTCCTCTCAAAAGGCATCCCTAGAGTTGCTGTGTTCTGAGCCTGCTGTCCCCGGAAGTCAGAGGGGTCCAAAACCACTGCATATAGCACAGCTGGCAGGGAAGAAGAGATTTTCAATGCCCTGCTCTTGAACAGCTTGGTCTTTCTTTTTTTGTTAGTTGAGTTGTACGAAAATCTTAACAGAAAGCTCATTCTTTACAGGAACTGCATTTTACGTAACATTATAAATTATAGGTAATGGCTGGTCAGGATTTCAGGTCCTGTTTAATAGAGGTTCACTGTGGCTCCTGTAAGTGTTTGCATTCACTAGCTTGTGATTCAAACCCTTTGTACCTTGTCCTTTCCACCACTCACGCCAACGCATGCATCTCCTTGAAGCTGCATGGGTGCATGTAACCTCCTCTCCCTGCTTCCTGCTCCAAAGAAGGAGTCTGCACGTTGCCACAGACCCTCAGCCCTTACTTCACCAGGAACTGAGAACGCTGAAGATACAGGATTGGGCCTTCTGCACCCAGACACTGTGCTGGGCATGCTCCCAAGAGCTGGACCCCTTTGTTGTAGTGGGTCCTCACTCTGCAACCACAAACCCAGAAGTAGCGAAGGATTAAAGTGCTGTTTTGCAAGTCCCCTGGATGAACCCAATGCAATATTCAATTCCAGACCCTTTGGCATCACAAACTATTTCCAAGTTGTAGCATCTTATGATTATACAAAAAAGATCTGGAAACTGATAGATGAGTTTAAATCCAATAGAAAAATATTAAATAATCCTTATTGTCTCCCTTCTTTCACTTGTTTCTAAAATGGCTAGAATAAACCACAAATTAATCTTTAGTAAAAGGATACCTGCTACAAACTATTGTTCTGCATTGGTGATGTAAGCTCTTCCAGCTGAAGGAGAAGAAATCTTGCATTTTCAAAAGTTTAACTTGTTTCTCACTGCACCAAACTCAGGATGTTTACTTTTTCCACATTTCAATCAGCTGAGTAAATAAAACTAGACTGGTAAACCTCTATTCCTGCCAGCACAACACCACTGTGTTAAATTACGGATTTAAGTTAAACATTTCCGCAGAGGATTTTTGGAAGTTCTATTTAACCTTTGTTTTCACTTTTGTACCTAAGTCTGAGGATTTTTTTATGATTTAAGAAAACCCGCAGGACTGAAACAACAAGCTAATCTGGGGGCTGGGATTAGTCATGTCTCTTTAAATAAAATACATGTGTTGAAGCAAGAAAATGAGCAGATAATCACTTACACCCATACAACATATGGGGGAAACGGGATATGGCAACAGTTTGTAAAGGAGGCATATTTTCAGAAGGGGCTTCTCAGTTTTGTGCCTGATACTCCTCACTCCTTGCCTCCCCAACCTGGGCTAGACTCCCTAAAAGAGCCTGGACTTGGCTTTGTGAGGTTTTATCTAGCAATAATCAATGTTGAGTCTTTGCATTTGGCTCCTACTTTTGGCTTTTATGTTGCACATGCTCAGATTTATTTCTGTAAGCCTGTGAGCAAGAGACTCCCAAGGAAAAAACAAAACAAAACAAAAGAATACAGTGTGAATTTTGTTTCAGGTCAGAGACTTGGGAGAACATACTCTTTTTAAGTTATCCATTAAATCAGAGCTGTGTGCCTATAGCCCCAGACCATTTTAAGCTCCCACAGCAGCCATAGGAGCTGAGGGGGTCTCCTCTTGGTCATTTGGGGACTGACTTATGAAGGCTGCAGTGCAGGACGTTTCTGCATCATCCCCATTAGTGGGATTTCAGTGTGTGTTCTTGTGAATCCAGCCACAGTACCCAAAAAACATTCTTGCGTGTTTGGAATAAATACATTTTTTCCTGGGAATTTCAGGTGTTTGATATAGTGCTTATTCTGTTGTTGCAGAAGATGAGATGGGAGTTGTTTTTCACAAGAGGGAAGAAAGCTGCAACAGAACTACAGTGATTAATGCCAGGATTAAACTATCTCAAGGCCCCTAATTAATAGTGTCTCTTTAGCAACAAAAGGAGCTCCCAGCTAAGACTTGGTGTCTCCCTGTCTGAAAGAAAGAAAATTAAATTTCCAAGATGACTTTCGTGTGTGTTTCTATTGCACTAGATGAGCTTTTCCAACAAACCTAGGACTACAGCCCAACACGCTCCTCTTTGAAGAGGTCCCTACAATTGTGCTTTCTAAAGAGCATGCAGGTGGTCTATGCACAAGCCAAGCTATACCCTGGCTAAAACAATAATGCAATAAAATAGGACAAAAAAAGAAGCTAGCTGACAAAGCCCTTCGCCTCCTGCCTTCTTTCTAGTGGGTCTGCAACTGCACTTGGCAGCTACAGCTGACGCATCGCCCTTCCAAAGTAAATAAAATAAAATCTCGTTGCCACATACTGCAGCACAGAAGAATGTCAGGAAGTTTGGTCTGGCTAGGGGAAAGGCTAACAAACCCAACCACAGCCAGGCAGCACCAGGGGGAACAAGGGACGGGTGCCTGCTGGAACTTCAAAGGGAATGTTACATGTATAAGGAAGAGAAAGGATGGCTTCTGGTCTCTGCTAGGAGAAAGGAGGTTTCACCCTCTCTCCTCCAGCCATTTGGAGATGCCCTGTGTAACTTCAGGCATGGCAGCTGCTTGGCCTCATTGATGAATCCTTTCAATCTGCTTAAAGGACTTGCCTTCTGTTAACTAAAAAACTGCTCTCCCCACCTAATTTTCTACCACTTTTCAACATCAGTAACTAACGCGCATCCCATTGTGCACAATAGCAGCATGCAGCAAAGACAGGACCTCATATTTCAGTAGATATGGTGAAGAGCACATCTGGATTATCATCTGTGTAGCCCCTCTCTTTTTCCTTTACTACTGCCATGATGACTCGAATGAGCACTATTTAAATGGCTGCAGAACAAGCACTGTACTACCACACAACACAAAGGCATTTGGGGAGGGGGTTCCTGTGAAACCCTCCATTTTGCAGAGAGAATGGGGGTTAAGCATCCAGAAACCTGCAGATGGCTTGTTGTGCTGCAGCATCTGGCACAAGTCAGATGAAAACCTGGTGTGTGAGGACCACAAGCAGCTACAGTACATGCCTGACCACCCAGAAAAGAGTTGATGGATGGAAAACTGAAGAATCGTGCTGGACTATTCACATATAGATGTATTTTCCTTTGTCACATAAGGCTTCCTGCAGGAATGTGAATATGAAAAAGATTAAGTCTATTCCTGTCTATGACAGTCTGAGACATTTCGCACATCTAACATCTACCAGGCACAATGGAAAAACACGAAGGAGAAACTTTGAGCTGCTTGACTTCAGAAATTACTCCACATAGCAGCAACCTCCAGGAAAACAGCCTCACAGCTGCTCTGAAGTATTCCAGCTGGTAACATGTCCTTGTGAAAAGCCATCTGCTAGCAAGAGTGCATCAATACCACATTGGTATGCCTACAGTCTCCACCTTGCAGGCTACAGATGCAAGCAGCACAGCAGGTTTTTGCCATCCAAAAAGCTTGTGTAGTTCCTGGCTTGAAAGATATGTCTTCCCTGAAAGCTTGTAAGGGCTGGGGGAATCAAGTATCTGAAACAACACCTTCCTGGGTACATTTGTTGACAGTGAATCAGTTTGTGCCCACGAGCAATTTTGTGCACCCTGTGCATCCCACTTAATGCTCTCAGATGGGCCATGAGCAAGATAAAAGTGGTGTGAGCACAGCTACCAAAGACTAAATGCTGCATCTCACTGCCCATCTCTGCCCACCTATGTTTGCTGACAAGCCGCGAAGAAATAAAAGAGCAATGGCCACAGTGGACCTTGAGCACCCAGAAACAGCCACTGGAAAAGGCTGGGAAGGAAAATCCCCTCCTGCACTGTGTTTGGGGATGCATGGGCAGAAGCTACATGCACCACCCAAGAGGCAGCCACTTTGATATCCTTTTCTGTGCTTCTTCATAAGAAAGAGATTTTTAAATGCAGAAGAGATCCGCACCCTGGGTGAACTCTTAGAATTTCTGTTTAAACATACTGAAGGCAGAAGTCAAACTGAACTTTTCAAAAGGCCCTAGGTAAAAGCATGCTACTCTCAGTGATGGTACCTGTTGTGAAATGGGAGCTAGTCTGCCTTCCTGGCTTCAGCAGCAGACACAAACTCTTGCAGCTCTGAACAACACATCCCACGTACATGAACTCGCATCTTCTCCTGACTACATGCTTCAAAAGCAGAACTAAAGCATGAACCTCACTGTCTCAGAGGGTGCAACCCACTGGATCGGCTCAGTACCAACCTGCCATACAGGGGGGACAGTCTTGGCACAGGGAGAGGGACCCATATATGTGGCTACCCTACTTTCCTCTTGAAAGTGCTGGGCTAAGCCAGAAAAGTTAATTTGGCTAAAAAATAAACCAGCTCTGTACTCATCAAATCTCTTGCTGGGTAACCCCTGCATAACCAGTGCTTCATTGTGGGAATGTCAGATTGTCCCACACTGGCACAATAATACAGGGACTGTTCCTGAAGGTTAGGGAAGTTTATTTTTATAACTTCGCAGAGTGCCTACAAATCTTTCAGCCACACAGCATCTGGTTCAGGCACTGGCCTTTGAATGGCTTTTCTGTTGGTGCAGTAATTAAAGGTATCCCAGGTGACACCTGATCCCTTATCAAGTTCATTAATTTAAGTGGAGTTATTTGGCTCTCTATTTTCTATCCTTCATAACGTATTTCTAACCTTTAAAGTGACATAGGCAAGCACCAGATTGCAGGGGTGCTTATTAACAGCCTATTAAAATATTTTATGGCCTTTATTTTTACGTTGCCATAGGGAATCAAGTATTTTGCTGTTGTTGAACAGGCTCAGGATTTATGTTGCGAGAGCTTCACCACAAATGAACTGGGAGAACAAACTCCCATTCAGCTCCCTGTGTGCCGTAAAGCTGTCACACTCAGATGGCAGCAGGGGCCCTCCAATGCAGGCCCTTGGTTTGGTTTGGGTTCTTAAATATAAACCTGTAAGATATGATGCAAGGCTCTGGGACCATGCTGAGAGCCAGCAAAGGCAGCATGCATCTGGAGAAAGAGATCTGGGTGTCTTTTCGCCAACCATAGACCCACGGAGGTAAGCTCACAAAGGATCTTACTGGTCACCTGCAAAATAACACGGTCTATGGCTTTTTATTCCAGAGCTGCTGTGCCACATCCACATTTTGCAACTGAATTAGAGCCAATGACTTTGGAAGAAGACTATGATCTTACCTAGAAGACTACGATTTTACCTAGAAGACGAATATGATCTTACCTAAAAGTTTTCCAGAGTTTGCAAGCTGCTCACATTCCTAGGAAAGCTCCCTCAAAGGTAAACTCCCTTCTCTGTTAAAAATCCGTGCCTTCTCCTAACTCAAGCATATCTGATACTGAGACAACACATGCCTTGCGTTCAGAAACTTAATTTGCCCTGCTTAAGTATTCAGAAATTACAATCAAGTCCTTTCCAAAATTCTTGTTTTGATAAACTTCCTAGGGTGAGCTTAGAGTCTTTCCAAATTTACATTACGTTTCCCTGATTTTTTTCAAGCATAAAAATAATTTGTAATGAAGCAAAACATTTGGAAGGGTAGCAGCAACATACTTAGAAGTATTTTAATTGCCTATGTTTTCAAAACGTTTTAATGAAGTCAAATCAGGAATAGACACTCATCTGCCAAAGAACCTATAAAATATTTTACAATGACATTATAATTGATGTAACTGGTTGTATAATTTCCCAGCATTTTAAACAAAGATACCAGAGATTAGCACAAGCAAGATTGTTCAGTAGGCAATTATTATTTCTGCTTTAATTATACAGGGGTTTGGTTTTTTGTTGTTGTTGTTTGTTTTTTCAGGGGGGTTTTATTGTTTGTTTGTTTCCCAGTTTTTAATTTAAATGTCATACTGCAAGGCTTTCCAGACAGATTTTGTGTGGGTAACCTTAGAAAGACTGTTCTCAGTGAGCAATCCCACAGCACTAACGCACATTGAGTAGTCATATTACTAAGTGTTATTAAATACACCATTCCTTTAATGCTTCATCCAGGAATGAATGAAAGATTATCATGCTGAGATCAGTGCTGGACCTCTAGAAGGGACTGCTCCTCCAATTTCATCTTATAGCTTTGTGATGGCAGAAGAAACAGAGGTACACTGCAGAGCAGCCTATCTGCAACCTGGGCAGGAATAGACTCAGTGAACAAGTCCCTTGCGGGTCCCTGAGCTCAATGAGGTCTCCTGCATTCATACAGGCTCCAGTCCCCTTTCCTCCCAACTCTCAAAGAAGCTGTGCCTAAGAAACTAAAACTTCACCCAGAGGACCATGCCAGGTCACACCATGTCAGTGTCACTGCAAGCCTTGCCTGCTTGGGAAGATTTAAAGGGGACTGAACTAGTTTAAGTTAAAGCCGCATCTGTGAGTGGCTCAGTGGTAAGAATAACCTTGCTGAGAAGTGCCTTGCAACTGTGCAATTCATCTTCTAATGAGCTCCTCTCCCACCCCCACCATGGAAGAGAGGGGAGAACCAACTTCCAGCCATGTTGCACAACATTCTCCTATCCTGGGCAGGCAGTAAAGCACTGATTCACAACAATTTCTTCCTCCTGAAGTTCATTAGATGGTTTTATTAACTAGCAGGCTCCCCATCTTATCATGTGCTGCACCTGAAATCCCACTTGTATTTTTCAAGCTAGTAATTTAAGCCAGAGGTACTTGAATAAATAGGCACTGACAGAGACTAATATTCTATCAATATAATGAAGCAGCTTGCTAGAAAGTAAGATGCCCAGGCTCAAGCATTAACTGAGTCCAAGGGCAAAACATGCCTTGACTGGCAAGCTCATCCTCTGATGTACGCACCCCCAGGTAAACCCCCGGTAACTCTGCTGAAACTAATCAGATTCTGGTGAGAGTTGGGGCCATTACATCTGTCAGGGCCAAAACAGCAGAAAAGAAGTAAGGTTGCCACCCTCAGAACACAGAGAAATAGTAATGATCAACAATTTCAACACTTTCCCTGTAGAGACTGCAATAATTAGCCAGTAATTATCGGGCACAATTTCCTTTTACGTAGAGGGACTAGGAGGTTATTTGCTTCAAGGACAGCAAATGCAACTTTGCTTCCCTCATGCAAAATTGAATGGAAAGTGCCACCACTGGCAGCCAAATCCCAATAAGGATAGTGCTTCTTCATCAGGCACTTGTTGGTACCTATTAGAAACCACTTTGCAGTGCCATAACCTAACATACTGCCCCTGGTTATCACTGTTGCCAGCAGTTGGTTCTCCTGTATGCTCCTCAGAGAGGAATGGGGGCATAAACAGTAAGAGACAAAAACAGGCAGAGACAAAGAAAAAACCCAACCACTTACTTGATATTGTCAAGACATCCAGATTCAGGTTTCAGTATGGCAGTATGATGAAACATTTTATAGAGAGCAATCCCAAGGAAGATGACGTTAAGCTGCAAGGGGGGGGAAGGAAAAAAAAAGGGGGTTAATGTGACACAGCACAACATGATGGGAATAAAGTTAGCGTCTTCTCTATAACAGATGAGTTGCTGTAGTAAATTAGTTCTTGCTACAGTTTTATAGTGACTGAATCACAGAAAATTGCTGAGCATTTTACAAGGTGAGCTGGCCTGTAGCCTGCAGGACTGGTGATGCCACAGTGTTACCAAAGCTGTGGCGCTGTGTATGTTACTGAGATGGGGCTGGTTCTGACATCAACTGTAGTGCTTCAAATGACATTATAGAAAATAAAAAATATTTGCTGTAATGGCTCTTCTGTGTCTGAGAGGTGTACAGTTGTGAAAACTCATTCCAAGCACCTTGCTTAGCCAGCCCCATTGTAATGAAGCAAAAAAGCATCTTTTCCTGTGACTATATCTTTGAAATACAGTGTAATGGGGGAGATGGGCAGGGAAATCACTGTTACTGAAGATGGTTAGCACAATACAAGGCTGAAAAATAAAAGGGAGAAAGAGTTTGATTTGTTCTGTAAAAGATGTGATGGTGTTTCAATGCCTCAGTGTCAACAAGACTGCCAATTCCTGGAAAGGAGTTCCCCCAAAAGCCCAGGCCAAGGTTTGAGACATAATCAAAAGGGGAAGAAATCTTGTTATGAATGAAGTGCTTAAGTGGAAAAAAACCCAACAGTTGTAGCTGGTGGTGTGACCCCCTCCCTGATGTGGAAGGCTGCTGAAAGGGCCCCCAGTTGCAGGAGAAGTAGGGACAATGTCTGCATTGAAGTGAGAGCGCCTGGTTTGCTGCGTTAGCCAAACTGCAGTCTATTCAAAACAAAGGCTGGTTTATTTAAGCCATATTGTAGCGATTAAAGTATAAGAAAAATCCAGCTGCCTCTAAAGTTGGGTTCTCTACCTTGTTGCTATGTTAGCTGATATGCTAGCAATGTGCTAACCATGAAGTCACACAAGCTTCAATTTCTGCCACGGATGAAAAGCCTCCATTAAACCTCTCTTCCAGTTTGGACTTTATTTCATTCTCCCACCTGAGATTTCCCATTTTTGCATGATCTATGCAAAGCTGCGCTCTGAAATTCAAAAGGGAGGCAGCAGTGAGGAGCATCAAAATAGAGTTTGGCATTTCTAAATGTCCAACAGTAGAAACCAAACTCTGCAAGCGCCTGCTCCAAAGCTCCCCAGCCCGTTTTTATCAAGTATTTTGCAATGCCAAGAGCCTCTTGTAACGAGGGTCTAATTGATTGTGCCAGGTGGGGTCAAAGAAGAACATGCCTTTCTCAAATTAATCTGTGTAAATTAAAGATAAAGAGTAAAGGGACAGCAAAAGTTTTATTTCTTGACCTGAGAGATGGAGTAGTTAATTAGGAGTTCTTACCATAATTATCAAGGTCGCTGGTCCTATAAAGCTCCAGATAAAGTAGGTGTCAAGTCGGAGCCAACATCTGTAATGAAACACAAGGGAGAGAAGGCATTCAAGCACTGCACCCAGGACATACATCAAGACTGAGCGAGTGACAGAGAAGAATGTGAGCTGCAAAACACGCTGGTGGGAGACAGGAAATATTACATTGCTTGTTCATTTAAATGCTGAATTATGTGCCCAATTTCTGACAGCACTATTGATGGAATAAGATAATTACCTCTGGAGGAAGCAGCGAGAAAATGGGACGAGGCCTAGTTACTAAGGCTTTCTGCATTGCTCAGAAAAAAACCTTAAAACGGTAGGTTTTTTTTAAGAAAGGGGTCTGATAAGCATCCATGGAGTTTCTTATTCATTTTAAGCTCCTCGTCCCACTCTGGCTCTGATGCAATGCAAGCTGTCTGTCAACTGTCAAGCAAGATGACATTTCTCCAGCAAGCAGATCAGAGCAAATTTGGTACAAATAGGAAGCACGATTTGGATAACAGAAGACTGAGGTTTAATTAGGTTCAGCAACTTCCCCTTTAGAGTGTTTTCTTCCCCTGAACCTCTGGAGTGTTTTGTTTCCAGTAATGTTTCGAGGGCTGCATATGGTCTGTGCTATCACATGAAGTTGATTCATGGCCTAAAACTAAATTATTAATCGCTTAATTTCAACTGCATGTAATACTCCCCACATTTTTTAAGGCCCCTGGGAAATTACATTTCCATTCCTAGTTCATTCTAGGCAACAGGAAGATAAAATGGAAGTGACTGGTTATAAGACAGACGAATATAAACTCCAAGGAAGTTTCACATGATGTTTAAAATAATAATATCTTGTTGTGTTTGCAACACTGTGAATCACAGCTCTGTTTATACACGGAGGACTAAGAAAGCGTAAAATCACTCTCACACTAAACATCTGACAGAATTTCATAATTAGGTAAATGACAGCAACTGTATATATAAATTTATCATGGTGGAGGAGATAGCAGTTCTCACAGATTACAGTTCAGGTGCATGTGTTGAATGCTTTTTTTCTCTTCCAATGGACTCTGCAACAGGTAGAAATGTCTATACCAGCAACTTCAAATGTCTGTGCCAGAAGACATCAGCAGGAGCCTCCTGCTGAGAGAATAAAACATGCCCTGAACCTCTTTGACTGGGAGAAGCCAAGATATGACTAAATTCAAAGATGTAGATAAAGCTTCTCACTTCCCTCCCTGATACATTTCAGGTCTCGTCAGTGTATCGATATATATATGGTCATACCACTATTTGTCACAAATTAAAATACTGTCAATTCCATTGACTGTCACTCCTGAACTGCCTCTGCAGCTGTTCATCCAAAATCTTCATGTGGCAGCATCAAAATCTTAATGCGAGAGGCAAACAGAAGCTTTCAGACTGATTGCAGGGAAATCTTGCTTCCTCTGCAGCTGCTGATATTCAAGGTGATTTAGGTGCAGCTGGTAATGGAACAATATGAGTGACTAGAAATTATTTGAGTCTTATTTCCTATAGGAAAGGGCTTATGCGATCATGACATCTGTGTATCACCCATAATAACATATGAAATGCTGCCCAACTGCAACTGGATTTGACAGAGGAATAGAGGTTTCAAGGATCATGAAGTCCCTGTAAAAATTTCTTCCCCAGCATCCCTGAAAAAAGACATCTGCACAGCAGCAGCTCACACATTACATGGCATTTCAGACTTTATACCTACACCATCCCATAGGAAAAAAGTGTAACTAGTGCTTATGCTTCAGCTGCCACATATAAATCAGGGAATATGCAGCCCCACAACTTTTTTCTATTGATAATAAGAGTGCTGGTATGTGGGAGAGGACTCAGAGGGTTGTTGTTTTTTTTTTTTAAATTGAAACATTTTTTGCCAGTTTAACATTCAAAACATCCCCCAGCCCCTGCTGCACAGGAGTCAGGAGCACAGTGCATTTTAATTGCCAAGCAACTTGGTTTTCCTTCACCGCAAAGAGCAAGCCGGCTCTTGGAAAGCCCAAGAAAGAGGAAAGACATAAACACTCTCTTTACTCCTTAAAGAACGATGGCTAGCCATATGGTCACATCCGATGCAGCTGGTTTTGAATGCATATAGACTGGGACACAGGGAAAATTGGTGAAAGCTGAAGTACAACATGAGGCAAAAGCCATGCTGGGCTGAGCAAAGAAGCGTGAAGCAACTGATTTTCTTTCCAGCCAGCCAAATGGATGAAATTTTCCACCCTGCTCCCCTAAAAAATCTGTCTTCTCGGTTGTGGAGCACAATTCAATGACAGGAGATGGGTGCTGTGGATGGGAAACAGCTGAGGAGCCAGGTCCTGCCCTTGGGGTAAATGGGGGACAGGAATGGAGCAAAAGGATCCCCTTCCAATGAGAAACAGCACCATCTAAGCAAGAGTACAACTTGCGAAAACCAGAGAAGACTTTTTTTGCCTCCCTGCACACTTTAAAGAACGTGATGTCATTTTTCATTTGTTTGAATAGAAAAGTTGTCTTTCTATGAAACCATGTATGACGCTCAGTCTTGGGCAACTAAATGCAAAGCTGCAGGACTGCCTCTAATCTGCAGAGTCACTTTAAAGAGCCTTTTTTTTTTTCCTGGTCATCAGGAAAAGATGCAACTTTGAACCCATTTAAGTCATACCTCATTAAAAATGCAAATTAAGACCCAAACATCAAAACACAGGCATCCCGCTAATTGTGTTGAGGAGCTGTAAATTGCTAATCAGACAAGTACCACACTGAGCTTTTCTTCCCTTAAAAGACAAAAACCCACACGCACAATGAGTTGCATAAATGAGCTCCTCAAAACAAGGAAGCAATCAGGCAACTCACTTCCCGAAGTTTCTAATGTTGGGCTGCCGAGTTACTTCTGACCCTGCATGTGCAGCTGCACCGTGAACACGGACCTGCTGCATTTCAAGTTTAGACTCCACTGCCATTAAGCAAACAAGCTGCTTCAGAGCTCAGTAAAACCTCATTGCTTCTTCCCAGAGTCACCCCAGACTACTCAGTGGGGTAACGAGCTCCGTGGCACTGCTTTCCTTTACTTTTCAATTTCCTCCTTTTCCACAGTGACAAGTTGCTGTATTCATGTAAAGCTTTTCCCAAGTAATAAAGACTACGAAGAGTTTACTCTATTTTCTGCATGCTGAGAAATCAAATACTAAACTATCCCTAGTGTGCATTAAATATAACCAATAAACAATCACTAGCTGCCATTGGACCATAAAATTTGAAGAGCACTAAACATATCACGTTGTTCATGGGAGCTCAGCAGTTTGTTTCACGTGGCTATACAGCATCCTTGTCTGAGTGCTGTAATGGTATATGTATGCACAAGACATGCCTTTCAAGGGTGCAATATAGGTTCTGCTTAATACAGTCCAGCATCTACATTGTTCGTGCTTCCTCCTCCAAATACCTGGCACGAACACTGAAAACAAAACAAGTTCAGTGCAGCCACCCAAGACAGATTGTATTGTTAGAAGCTATTTTCCAAGCAACATTAGCATGCATAAAATGTCAGCGGCTGGCTGATGGACTTGGAGGCTGTGTACATACACCGGGCTTTCATTTTGCTTTCTGACAGCTGGATTGCTTACCGTGTATATCCTGCTTTATAGCATACCAAAAGGGGGGGAAAAGGGGGAGAAACAATAGAGAGATTCCTGTCATGTAGAATTTGATCACCAGCAGGTGAATATACCTACAAGTATGTTTTCTAAAATATATTGAACCATTCAAAGCACAGCCACTTTCCTCTGAGATTTGTAAGCGGCATTGATATCAAATCCAGGACAGTATGGGAATATGGAATAGCTTCTTGCTATCAGTTTTGAATGGCCTGCTACTTAAGTGAGTCCTCAAAATACGGAGGCTCCTAAAGTCTTAATCCAGTTTTTTACTGAATCATCATACAGCATCTTCTTTCTTGCAGCAAAAGTTGAGACACAGCCATTTAAGACTGAGCAGCTGAATACCCGGCCCATAAGAAATGGTCAATTGGAAGTTTATGTGAGCATCACCAGAATCCTGCTTTTCACCTTTACTTTAGAAATTACAATCAGAACAAGGTGAGATGCAACATTTCTGATTTATGTGGGGGAAAGGGCCAAACATGGCTCATCTTGCTCACATGAATAGTCCCTGCTGGCCTGAAGGGGATGATCTTTTAATGGAATCACTACACTGCTGCTTGGTTACAAAAGCAAATTAATCTCCTAATTTGAGTGGTTTGAACTGCTCTTAAACAAAAAAAAAAAAAAGTGAAAGGAAGAGGTTCAATTCCAATCCTTGGAATAACTAAGTTCAAAATAGTATCTTTACTGGGCAGCTACTCCAAAATATCAAGATGAATACTAGGACATGAGATGCTTCAGAAAATCACAAACCCCAAGCAATGAGCAAAGAAACAGAGAGGAACTACTGCCTGTTCCTGGCTATGTAATCTGGTCATGTGTTACAGGAAGGTTGAACTGAGAAAGGAAAATGAAATCAAGAAAACCTACACTGAGTGTCAAAGCAAATCATTCTGAGATGTATGAATGGTGGCACCAAATGCCAGGCAAAAAACAAATAACACTAACAGCTCCATAAGTCCTGCTTAAACAAATGCAATAAATAATGGAGGGAGGCAAGTAATATATTCCAGAAAATGTTTTACAAAACCTGGCAAAACCAAGCAACTTCTTGCAATCAAATTATGTATGCCTGGCATATAGTTCACTACAAATTCTAATCAGTTCTACCCTTCTAATAACATTATACAGAAAAATACATCATCATCCATCAACCAGATGGAGCATGATAGTTATACAAAACATATTGTATGGTTTTTATTTTCCACTATGAGAATGTGATAAAATTGTGCACTCTGGACTTAGAGATTATAAATAAATATTTTAGGATCTGCAAATCTCTGTAAATATTTATTTGCAAAATATTGTATATGCATGTTTAATTGTTAAAACGAAACTTTATGCTGAGGGGCGGGAGAGAGATTTTACTGGAACAGACAGAGGACTGTGGAACACACAGGGGACAGAACCTGCCTAGAGGTGATCCTGTGCAACCTGCTCTAGGTGAACCTGCTTTAGCAAGAGGTTGGACTAGATGATCTCCAGAGGTCCCTTCCAACCTTTACCATTCTGTGATTCTGTAATTCTGTGGCTGCTATCTCCTCAACACAAAGGTAGCAAAGTTTTGCTGTTTGCCTCCTGCAAATTTCAGATACACTTTTTACCTGTACCTCCCATGCCATGGAAACATTTGGGCACCCAAGGGCTTTTGGGAAAAGACAGTGTATCCCATGAAATACGTTTTATTTTGTTCTGCTTCAGAAAGGCCCAAATATTAATTTAGTAGGACAGGAAGCATTTCAGCAATGCAAAGCTGCCATGGTGATTTACAGGAGCTATGGTTAGGTGCCCTATGTTCCCAGTCTCTACAGCCAGCCTGCTGCATGTCACTGTTTCCTACAACCTACATTGGCTGTCCCAACAGAGCAACGCAAGGGACTCTGCAAAGATGAGGGCGGATGCAAATCAATTGCTGTCTCACGTCCAAAGTGATACCCTGGGCTTGGGGATGTCCATTTACTATGAGGGAACGAAGTAAGATATTTTCAACAGTAATAGAGCACTGTAAGAGAACACAATTGGTGCTGGTTTTCATTGCAAACAAGCTGCAGTTCTGGCTTTTCTTAATAGGCAGCTCAAAACATTGAGAGCAAAGCGAAAAGGATCATTCTGGTGCTACAAGCGCTGCAATGGTAGCACTGCAGAAGTCGCAGGGTGAACAGCGTGGAAGGCGATCACTAAAAGGTGAGACTGCAAACCAGACTGGTGGGGACACAGCTCCAGTGATGGCAGATGTGCAGGAGCATCTCAGCTGGCCTTCCAAGGAGCCAGACTCACAGCCCTTTGGCTACAACATGTTTGAGGCTCAATGTACCCCATTTAGGCCACTGTGAAGACACAGGTCCTCTGTAGACTGCAGTAAGAATAAATTTGTCTAAAGGGACAGGGCAGAATGCTTCAATATCTGACTCAATGGAGGCTTATATATCGCTCAAGAGGGGATGTGAACAGAAGAGTTGGTTGGGGCAGAAAGCACATGGCAGCTGATGGAAATAGCCTTCTCCAGAAACTGCAATCAGCTGTGTGTTACTTTTTCTTTGCCCCCTAGGCTTATTCAAGTCAGTCAAACTACTTTGGATAAATTGGTAGAGATCCTTGAAAACTTACTTCCTCTTATCTTTACCTATGTGGGCCATTTCCTTCCCACAAAGTATGACATTTATACAAATTCAGGTTGCTATTCTGCTACTCATGGGAGGAACTTGATGCAAATATCCAGTTAGGATCCAAGCCTACCTGCTAGCATGGTAATGGATCATGAGCAGCTCCACTGCGCTACAGATTTGCTTCCACAAGGCATCAGGTTCATATATACCAATAAGGTTTCAGGCAAAGATTTTGCAGTTTAATTTGACAGAATATCAACTGCTGCCATGGCCTGACCCAACCTATGCCACAAAAGAACTTTAAAAACACCACCAGCTCATTGCTATATGTGCCTTCAAATTCAGCCCTTAACTCAGTTAGAATGACAGGGGAAAGGCAGCCTGAGAAGGGAAAGCAAAAAAAAAAAAAAAAAGTGTCAATAAAAACACATTTTTAGTGCTATTGTAACAAAGCTGGCAAAGAAAATCAAAAGCTTAATTTTCCCTTTGTTTGCCATTAGACAGGGTTGCACGATCATCTAAATTGTGCTTTGATATCAGCTTCAGCAATGTTGAAAACATTTAAGAATATTCATAATGACATATGATGTAGCTGTTCCAATTTGCAAAGAGTCCAATGTACTCCACAGTTATCACCTATTTTGCTTGAAGGCTCTGTTAATTTGATCAAATGCTTAAAAAAGAGGAAGAATAAACAGTGTTTCAGCATCCAGATGAGAAATACTCTTTGGTTAGGAGAAGGATGACCTTGCTGATAAAGTACCAAACTGAGACTTGGGACAGCCACCTCTGCTCATGTTATGCAATGTGATAAATTTTTCCCCGACTGCCCTAGCTAAGAACATACCTTTGCAAATCATTTCATAGTGAGGAATTTGTTCTGCATCATCATGGACTGTGTTTGAGACAGACATAAGGCAAGGCATGCCTCCTGGCTGAGGTCTGCCTGCACAAGCCTCCTTTGCCTGCCAGGTCTCTGGGCTCTCCATTTCCCTTTGTTGTCCCCACTCCCATCCATCCTGCCCAGACCCAAGCAGTGCCAAGCCTCACTCACACTTTGTCTGTGCCGTAGCTTCGGTAGTCCACCGCTGCTGATACGGCCACAATCAGCGCAGGCATGCCATAGCCGACCAAATAGAAGTACTTCCTCCGGGAGTGTTCACTCTCAAAAACCTCCACCAGCATGATGTAGAGTTGCACACCCTCCAGGAACATCCAAGTGAAAGCTGCCAGGAAGAAGAAGTGCAGGAGGGCAGCAAAGACGGCACAGGCAATCTGCATACGGATTGAAAAGAGCAAGGGAAGGTGTTTGTACCATGCTGAATTAATGCAATAGTCAGGATTTCTCCTACTGGGAGGTTTAATAAGAATGAGTGAGTTCTTATCTTCCCTCCTCCAAAGGAAGAACTTTTTTTTCACCTGGAAAAAGTGCGTGAACTATTTTAAAATAGACACATCTCTGCATATGTAAGTTATATTCAAAGATACAAAGGTAGATATGTACACAATCTAGCAAATAAAAATATAAGTATGTATGTAGCATAAAAGCATTTTTACAACCTGCTTATTAAATATACACACACACATTATTTACAAACAATGCACATGCAGCCTCTGAAATCACAGCAGGCTTCAGTATGTGACTGCCAGTTAATGACCAGGGGCCTAACCCTGGGAGCACTCATGCATGGAATTACAGCAGTGCTGGACTATATCTTACTGTATTGCTAAGCATCCCACACGCACTGAGACGAGAGCCTGTGGTGGGAGCTGAAAGTGCTTTGCCTCTTACCGGCTGGTCAGTCCGGTTGATGCCGATGAGGAAGAGGAGCTCTGCCACAAAGAGGCTGATGCACAAGTTCTTGTGAATTGTGTTGCGGTCGCTCTGCAGCCCACGGAAGAAGCAGAAGGTGAAGATGCAGATCAGGAGGCAGACCAGTGAGAGCAGAATGCCAACCCACGTAATAAAATCCAGGAGCAGGTCATGGACTGCATCACTATGCTGGAGATAAAACAGAAAAAAATCATCAGTTGTATGCTGCATGACTTCTAATACATCCCAGACTCGGAGTGATGTCATCTGAGACCCTTCCCCAAATACTTGTATCCACTCATCAAGCTGTGGTGGAAGGGACCAGTAGCGAAAAGACTAAATGGACCTAGACTTGAATCCTGCATCAAGAAGCTGCAACCCAAAACACAGACTCCAAAGCATCTGCCAAGCTGTGGGTGCCCTGAATAGACTCAGACCCCAAAATATCCTAGAAACAACGATGCTGTTGTTGAAAACACTGAGATGTCATAGCTTGTCTTGTGTGCAACTCCATCTTTTGCAAACACGGGAACTAAGCAGACACACAAAGAATCATCGAACACCGTGATTAGAGTGTAAAAATGTTTCATGCTTACAACATTGTAGAGATTACAGCCACAAGTCCATTACAACCTTTTACCAACAGTGAAAAAATACTCTCTTAAAATGTTCACAGAGATGTATGAGCTTAGAGGCTTTAGCCAGAAAGATTGCTTAAATGTCTGTCTTTTGGTTTTTTTCCACCGGAGGAGGAGAATGAAAGTTTGATTGTTTTTTTTTTTTTTCAAACCCTGAAGCTATATTTTAAAACCTCTGGGAAGTCAGACTGATCCCTGGAATGCTACTCAGAAAAAAAGACAGACCTTTTAACATGAATTTGCTTTTAAATTGCAACAGAACAGTGATTTTAAGGCAGCCTGGAAAGTGAGTGATTCCCTGTGATGAACTGGTAACATATTTTTACTCCAAAGCCTTGCAAATATGGCCATTGCAGTGGCAAAGTTGTGTGAGGGGCAGCATAGGTGTGCCTTGGCTCTGCTGATAAAACACTGCTGGACTGCTCATGGGCTTACACTGCATGTCTTCCCCATAAAGAGGAGGGCAGTGCTGGGACCCTGACACTGAGGGTATCCCACCACCTTATTCCTTATTCTCGTTGTAAAACTCACCATAACTCCCCAGGTTTCCACCAGATGTGGTGAAATTAGAGATATCATTATTTAGTAAAATGTAAATAAGAAATGTGAAATACATGGTGAGTCATAAGCTGGGGGCTACGTGGTTAGAGTCAATGAGCTGCAGGAAAGATTGGCTGGAAATGTCCGGGGGCTTTTCTAAAAGATCAGAGAGGCCTGAAACCCAGCTCTGTGGTCCACCAGGCTGTGTTATAAGCGGTATTCACATTCCCCTCCACTCTTGGCATTTTGATAACTTAGGCATTATGTAGGCTGGCAAATACAATAGTATCAGACTTCAAAAAGCAGGGATAAACAGGAAACAATTTCCTCCCCATGGGATAAAACTTTATGACAGAGGGAGGAAAAAGGTGATTAATTTATCCACTTTCTTTGCCTGCTTGCGAATGATAAAGCCACATCAAATGTCAGGCCTTTCCTGACACACACTTGTGAGAAACAACTCAAACCTTCAGCTCTTCGGCTTTATCAGCATGAGTGATAGGCATCAAATGATAATGAAAGATGGGGAGTGACTTCCCCCTCCATCTCTTCCATGCTGCAAGTTTTCTCTCCAGGGAGACTTCCACACATGCTCTTGCAGCTCTTCCTGAGTATTTCCAATAGCTAAGGAACTAGGGACTGCGAACCCAACAGAGAGGCAAGAAATCATTGTGTACTTACTGTAGCTCATCACAGAAATGCCTATTCCACCCAGTTCTTCCAGCAGCACTCAGAAAACTGAGAAGAGGAAGTGCATGTTGTTTTCCTGGTGACTGAGCATTGCTTTATCTCAGTGTCATTCCAGCTCATCCATCCCTTTTAACTCGGTTCGACAAAGTGTTAATGCAAACCTTGCACCTTGCAAACCATTCTTTCTTTCAGGAAGAAAAGGAGGCAGGAGAACATCTTCCTGAACGACCCTACCAGCTCACCTGATTAGATTGCCCTGCCAGGCTGAAGTGACCAAGAGCTCTTTGGGTTGGACAAGCAAACAAGGCAGCTACTGTGGGTGGATGTAAGGAGAAAGAAAACAGGCAGACTTTGGCCAGATGCATCCATCCCATCCAGATGTGGCCAATGGCACAATTTCATCTATCCCAAGACAAATCTTTCCAAGGGCTTCCTCCCCTACGTGAGATTAATCTCACAGGTCTCAGCTCCTGTACCTCTATCACAAAACTATAACTCTGCTGGCTTTAAGACACAATGCATGAATTAGGGGAAGTTTTGCTCCTGGAGAGGGATTCTGTCATCTAGGTTCATAGTCTTTCTAAGAGAAGGGTGGCTTTGCACAGAAAGTCACCATGCTTAGCAAGAAGTGCAGACTTCGTTGCTGTATTATTTTTATCACTCTTACTACTTTTCTTTTTAATATTAATCGTAATGATAATACTGATTTTATGTACACAACACCCATCCCTGGAGTGCTGGGAAACAACCACAAAAACAACTTCTCCATAATTACAACCTCCCTCCCCAAACCCAACAAACTCACAGAAGAACAAACAAAAAGGAATAATAACAATAAACAGGGAACAAGAGCAATTTAAAAACACCTCAGGGGGAAAAAATACGAATTTGTAGCTTTTCTAGTGAAGTCCAAGGGAAGAAACGAGCTGGATTTCAAAGGCTGGGTGTACTCTGTTCTATTTGGGATGCCCAGTTTCAGGTGCCACGGCAGAACCTGTGGGTCAGGGAGGAGTTGGTAAGCACCAGCATCCTTCCCATGGCAGCGCCAACTACCCCTAGGCCAGGCACTTCCAGAGCTTTTAAACCAGCAAGTCCCATAAATGGCAATTTGCCTTTTGCTGGAGGCTGAAACTTGTAAAATACTGTGCTGCCACAGGCCACAAAGCAGAATAATAGGGAAAAAGAAGGAATCATGGTAATCGCTCCTCAATTCCATGAAATTATTCTTGCCATCACGTGACCACTATGTGACAAATAAGGGAGAAACATACCTGGTTTACAAAGTTGGTATATGGCATTCCAGTGTTAAGTATGACAAATAGCACACCTAGATTTTGTACTTGGGTTGCAGTCTCTAAGCCTGGTCCCTCAACCACAGAGACATGGAAGAGTAGCAAATCTTCTCTTTACCCTGCCCAGCACTGTTCAAGCACTCCCAGACTGAGAACAAAATAGCTTTGACACACGTGCTAGTGATATCCTTCCAGTACCCCACAAGCCCTAGGGTCCCTAAGGCATGCAAAATACATCTGAAACCACCAGTGCACTGATAAAAGTCAACTCTTGCTTCTCTATAATCTCCCCAAAAAGCTGGACAACCAGAAGAGTTCATGGGAGATATCAGACATCAAGTCCAAGGGAGAATTCTCTGATAACATCAATCAAACAGCTCCTTTCCCAAATGCACCATGGCTGTCAAGATTGGTGCTGCTCAGCGCAGCATGCAAGCCACTGAGTTTTGCTACCACTGAGCTACACCAGCTTTACAGGTAAGCTGACATGCAGACTATTTTCAGCACAGAAACAACTTGTTGAAAGAAATAAAATAATCCACTCCAGTGAAAGGGTTTCTATATTAAGTATGCTTTACATTTATGATTTTGGCATGAGCCTGACTCAAAGCCCACTGAAAGAAGATTTCTCTGGCTTTGGAATAAAGCCCCACTCTTGCTCCAGTGGGGCCAAGAGAGGCAGGAGGAGAACACTGATGGAAACCTGTGCATGAGGAGTTGTGGGAGCCGTGGTAGGAACAACAGAAGGGTGAGTAAGCAGACTAGATACTGTCCAGGCTGGGAAAATCAATGAGCAGCTCTGGCAGCGCCTGTACACCAAAGCTGAGCTAATAAAAACAAATCCCAGGGAATGTCAGCTTATGACAGAACGGCTCTCCCTGAGATGAACAGCCATTTCCTCCCTTATTGAAAACACCAGTAGAAGAAAAGAGCAGCCAAACCGAGCTGCCAGTAGCAAAGGACACATTCCTTTGCCTAATCTGTCCCTTCAGGAATGGAAAGAGTAATACTTTTGGGGATGGAGGAATAAGTAAGTGGTAAATAAAACCAAAGTGTCATTGACTAGCTCAGATATGACCGCTCAGTGCCTGGTGGGAGCTGGCAGTGTGCTGGGCTGGGCAGAGACCCAAGTGGGTCAGATTCGAACTCCTGTGCGTTGCTGATGCTCCGACCCAGTTTGTAGCTATCTGGGGCTGTGCAGGCTCCCTCTGCCCTTTTTCCTCCATCGCTGGTGTTGAGAGAGGATTACTGCTACAATCTGTCTGCAATGCTTTACGTCTAAGTAGCAAAGTGCTACTTAAGAAGCAAATGTTTTTATAGATGTGCCAAAAGCATCATCTGGGCATTGCTTACCATGGCTGTGCAGGCATGAGAGGTTTTGAGGGGGTTTTATCCCCTCTCCATGGACAAGAAGGCTATGTGCTCGGGGGATCCCACTGCTTTAGCACCCATCGTCTCCCTCTTCCCCAAGGATGCACCGAGGGAGGAAGGCAGCTCTGCTCCACAGTGGGCTCCTCACCCACAGACTTGGTACATATCCCCTCTGTGCTCTGCAAAGGTGATGCTGTCATGGGCACCATCAGGTACTAACCCAGGAATAAAGAGAGCTTTATTCCCACCTGAAGCCCCTGTGTAATATCACTGTCTTCTGACTATGGTAATTTAAAATAAGGCTCAGACCTCTGAGCACTCCTGCAAGACAGTTTAGCCACTTTAGCTCTCCTTGCCTTAGTCCTCAAAGCTGCCTTCGTAACCTGCACAGGCCTCACAGACCATCTTCTTCCTCCTCTGCCCTCCTTGGCAAGATGAAGGCTTCCTAGCAGAACCCTTTCCCACAAACTTCTTCCTAAAATGCAAGAGCCTTCCAGTGACTGTCAGAAGCAGCTGGCAGTACAAGCTGCAGAAACCCCCATGGCCAGAATAAGTGATATGCTGCACAGAGAAATGGGCACAGACCCCACACCTTGCCATGAGTTAGAAACACTACTGTGGATACAGTGTGTGGCAAGAGCCCAGTGTTTCCATCATACTCACTGACACCGCTGCAACTGAGATGCAGTTGAGGAGAGTCAGTTGTGGAGAGGAGAGGCCTGGGACAGTAATTGCATCCATCGTCCTGCTCTCCCATGTTGGCCAGATTTAATAAGACAGCGCAGCTCTGCTTACTTATAAGGCATCTCCAACCCAAGAAATGAGCTACAGCAGTCATGCTGAACTCAGTGTAGACATCTATCCAGCCAAGCTGCCGAAAAAATCTGGTCACAGCATCGTCAGCTTCTGCTGTTGCACTGATGGTCTTACCTAGCACAGTGCCAGCAGACAGTGGGGACATGGCTCCACTACACCACAGCCACTACCTTCATTTGGTCCTCACATTCACCCTGCTCTTAACCAGAAAGGAAAGGAGTAGCAAGAAATAGGACAAGGTGTAGCATTTGCCAATGGGAGCTACTTAAATTGTGAATTTTAGGACAGAGGATCAGGAAAACCTGTGGGTTTACTGTGCAACGAGCCCTGGCTCACAGATCACAGAGTCAAGGGTGATGCTAAGCAAATATGTATCTGTTGGCCTGGAGGGACAGCAAGCCATAGCTAATAAGCTGCTATGTGGCCAAATTTCTGACACCTGTAAGCACTGAGTTAAGAAACTGCAAACGCAAAGGCTCAGAGTAAGTCTTGAAGCCAGGTTCTAGATGTTTTCATGTTGGACAACCAAAAGTGGCTACCTAAGAAAATCTAGGTCAATGCTCTGGGGAACACACAGACAAGAACCATTGAGACATCCAACCCGGCAGAAGCAGAAACAGTATTTGACCTAAGGTATAACCAAATGTGCTGTTTACAACTCCTTATTCTTGGAGTTCAGCAAAGTCACAGATTTTTGTTCTTAACACAAGCTCAAATACTGATGTATTTTGAATTTTAAATTCTCATTGCAGATAAGCACATTTAATAACTTTTCTGTTTAAACAGTTCTTATTTAATAAGATATAAGAATAAGTTACTTTTTGCAATGCGTAATATATATTTTTTTGATATTTAACCCCTTTGATGGTACAAAATGTTTTGTATTGCAAAATTCATTACATAGCGGTTTCAGTAATTTAATTCTGCAGTTAGGGTGTTTTTGCAATCCTGCACCCACTTCTGCTTTCGTTCACTGCTGTTCAGTCCCACAACTGCTAATATATGGATAAGCCAGCACTGCAATAACTTCAGCTTGCTCTTTATATCTGAAATGCTGTATTGCTTTAGGCAATGGACCACTGCATTCCATTTAAACTTCATATACTTTTATTCCTTTTTCTCCTTAGCTTGCCTTATGTTTCCATTCCCCAAATAATTAGCACAGTGTAATGTGTTTGTGGTAAAGAATAACATCTGAAAGCTTCCGATTAAATGTTACAGTTAAAACACCTTTCTTTTTTTACCCATTTCTCACTTGCTTTATTTATTTATTTTTAAAAGAAGAGTAAGCACTGGCATTCACTACATACTGATAAGCAACATTTATCTACTTTGAGGTACCTTTGCTTATTCTGTTTTCAGTGGGATTTTTTTAATTGTATTTTGTACCATCTCTGAACTTGTTTTCTGGCTGCATATTTTTCCCATGGTACATTTAAGATGCATCTGCTTTAATTAATATGATGCAAAGCACAAGCTTATATGAAAAACGGCTTGTAAACTTTGAATAATTCTGCAGCAATTACATATGTAGAATGGCTTACTTAACTATGGGCTTTGTCCCATGGCATGGGAACCACCATGTTTCTATAGCATTTACGGGTCATAACAAATATTCTACCAATTTGGACAACAGACAGATGTTTAACATAGAACTCATCTATGTTAAACCTACAATTTAAGAAACTATCTATGAGACTGTAATAATTTTTCAATAACACAGGCCAAATGAACTTCTTCGCTGATGAAAAGAGTGATTTGTTTCCAAGTCTTAAAATCTCTCTCCAAAGGGAGATTCTCATTTTTCCTAGTAAATTGTCTGAAAGGGCAACAAATGCTGTAAGGTCATCCCTTGTCAGGAGGATGCATTAGCAAGGTCCAGCTCACAGGTCATTATGGTCCTGCTGTTCTCTTCCCAGCAGCTATGTATCCTGCTTGTGTGCACTGCAGGTTCTTCATCTTGGGCACCATTATTTACTCCACTGAAATATATGGATGAGTAAGAAACTCCAGGGCCAACTAATTTTAATAGGCAGAAAGTATCTTCAAATTAAAATCTTCAAATTAAAATACCATCCCCTTAATTAAGTACTGTCCTATTAAAACTGGAATTGATCCCAGCAACTTTTACTCTTGAAGCACACCAATAAATCTCTGCTGCCATGGTCAGTCAATGTCATTTTCTGCCTCTTCAGGAAAAGGCATATTGCTGTTTCACACTAGACAGCCAGACGGCCATCAATCACCTCCTCAGTGGCATTACCTTCCAGCTCCGCCTTGCCATATATGGTCTGCTAATAATTAAATCCCAGCCCATAACTTGCAGAGCAGCCACCAAGTTCTCCTCCAGAGAACATGCTCTTTTCCCATGCTACCAGGGAGGTAGATCATTCATGACCAGAAGTGACACTTGTCAAATTGGTGCTGGCTTTTGATTAAGGACTCCAATGTCCACTCCCCATGATGCGCAGTGCTAAGTCTCATGTAGTTAACAAATTCCTTATTTTGCTTTACTTATGTACATGGCTCTTGCTTTACCTATTAAACTTCCTTCATCCCAGCCAACGAGTTTTCTCACTTTCACCCTTTCTATTCTCCCCCCTATCCCACTGTGAGGGGAGCGAGTGAGCAGCTGTGTGGGGCTTAGTTGCCAACTGGGGTTAAATCACGACACCCTCAGACCAGGATGATCGCTGAAGTGGACATGCCATCCAGTTGCATCAGAGTCAACAAAGTGGAGCCGATTTGGCTTTTACAGCAATGATACTTTGGCTGCAGCCAAATGTAAAACATGACCGGAAAGTCTTGAGGGCACTCATTAACACCTGGAAACACCCACTGGCTAACAGCACACTGGCTTGGCACTCAGGAAGCTTCCAGCTGTAGCTCCTTACAACCTGTTGGCTGAGCATGGGGAAGCAAGGGTCTCATTCTTTTTCTGCAAGGTGAGATAACACCAACACTGCTAGTCTAATGAGGTTTGGGTGAAATGCTGTGCAGATAAGGCTGACCTACTTGGAGTTTGGAAGGAAGCTTGTTCAGTGCTAGCCTGTATCTGCACCATGCAGTAGGGATCGTCTTCATTCACATCAGTGGAGTGGAAAGCTATCTGCATTTCCCAGGTGCAACCTCTGACTTCAGTGACTCAGGTATATCTGTTAACGCCAGGCAGGTGATAACAAGCCAAACACACATTTGTTTTGAAAAATTCAAGCAGTTGTAGGAAACTGGCAAAACCAGACTTGGACTGCAGAATGCCATTAAACTGTAAACACATGCTGAAAAGGCCATTTCTTCAGACATCTTCCAGGATAGCACCACAGCCATTCAATGGTATGTCTCCCAGAGAGTAGTTTACTCCTCCAGAATACAATGGATATGTCATCCAGCAGCAGCAGCAGCAGATCTGTCCTGCCCCTCTCAGCTGCACCCAGCTGTTCTGGAAAATGTGCTGCCAGGCTCCCATTTCTTTTTTGGCAGAGCTTTGGTTATGCATGAGGGAGCCTTAATACATATTTTTGTTGCAGCTCTTCACATTCCTCTTCATATTATCCAGTGAAACAAAAATATACAAAGGAGTGATGTTGGAATGCTATTTGAGAAAAGTTCTTTTAAAACCACAACAGCTTTTGTGGTTATGCAGTGATGGAAGTGGCTCTGAAATGTTCTGCCTGCATGGAAGATGCCAGATCCCTATCTAGATCAGACCTGTGGATTCTGCTGCAGTGCCAGGCACACGAAATGGAGAAAATGCAACACAGAAAATCACTAAGCAAACATCTTTTGAGCATCAAGGGCTTCTGCTCTTCTTTGTACAGCAGCTGAGACTGGTCTCAACCAAAGACAGCCAAGATAGCTCAGGAAATGGAGGACCATTTCAACCATTCTCCCATTCTCGAATAAAAACCCAAATATGCACTTCAATCCCCAAGTGCATTGGCAGTCTGAATTTGCAAGGCCTACCTTAACTTCCACATGTGCCATGAGGACTGCAAAGTTGGTTAGGTGATTGCACGAGCATGTGGTGTGCGTCTTGTTAGTTGTCAGGAGGCGACATCCCTGGGTGGACCAATACCCTGTCATTGTACGCTTTGTATAGCTCCAGAATGAACAGTTTGGATTGAAATTTTCTTCTGACTGCTGCAGGGAAGAAACGAATAAATGCAATAAAAATGACATGTTTTTAGAGACTTCTGAACGCACTATTTTTTTTTCCCAGAGGCATTTTGTAGCTCTCACCCTTTAATTTTCTGATAAACAATTAGCAGTGGTTTATACATCAAGTATTACTTGCTGATACCAGAGAAAGTTAAATTGTTGCTGCTCTCTTTGCTAATGCAAACTTAGTTCTTTGTTCTTGATTAATTTCAGCCATAGACTAAATCCAGCTCTTCAAACCCAGATTGCTTCATTTGCATTGCAGAGCAGAGAAATTAATTGCTTTAAGCAATCAACTTCTGCAATGACTGTGCTTGACTAACAAGAGGACTAGCTGTCCTCTTTCACTGTAATTCCACTTTCCTCTAATATCCCCTGCCACTATGATAAAATAATATTATGGTCTATTCTAATATATTGGTAGTTTTTAATTAAAGAATGACGTGTGTCAGCAACTGAGCAATGGGCACTAGCTCAAAGGAGACTCTTTCCTTACTTTTATTAATGCAACGTGAAAGAGACATTCTCCATAAATAACACAAAGTGCAAAGGAACAAATGTATAATTCAAAATCTAATCAAGGACTGCTGAGGGCCTCACATCATCTAACTTATGCATCCTTTTGTTTTAGAAATTGAAAAAAAAATGAAGCACTTTTCAAACTCACTCACCTTGATATGCTTGACAGTAAACACCACAGGATCAGCTAGGTAAACCTTATTGCTGAACTCTTTGTTTATTGCTGCCGTGATGACAGGGGAGTTGACAATGACGGAGTGATTAGTCGACATTGCTTCTGTTCCCAACTTCATGCTGGCATTCTCCGTGGACAGATAGGTGCCCAGGTTGTTATACAGCACAAAAGCCACCCTGATTTCACCTAGAAGTGCAGTAAGAGGTTAGGTATCCAGGTCAGTGTACTGTTCTTTTTTTTTTTTTTCAGTTGACAAATCTCTTTTCTGAACCAACTTTAAAACTCCTCTGAGAAAATGTGAAAGGACCAAGATGTGGCATGTGAATACTCACCTCCTCCTGCCAATCCCAATGAGCACCACGAGGTGCAACAAGCGGTCCATGGATAAGAAGGGCAGAGCTGCTTCTCTCAAAATAAACTTTTATAAGCAAACAGATCGGCAGAAGACAGACAGAGAAGGTGGGCTTATTTTTGGCGTCAGTGGGTGTAACTGGCTCCAGAGAAAAGAGGCCAGGTGGTCCATTTGCCACCTGACATAACACTTTATTCTCCAGGCTATGCTTGGGAAACCTGTTTTGTTCTGGCCTGTGGCACAGATGCAGTATTAAAGTATAATTTAGTCCATTAATAAATTAAGACTACCTCAGAAAAGTGTAGGGACAAATCTGGGAGAAGGAATTAAAAACTTTGCAAGACAATTCCAATCTCACATGAAGTGTAAAACAAAACTGCAGAAATTTAATTTTAAAATATATTTATTTTCTTAATTTGCCAATCAGATATCCCCTCTTCCACAAAAAAACCACCATTAGGGAGCCTGCAGAAAACTCAGGCTACCAGCCAACTGTTTTAACTGAAACCATCCAGTTTGCCTTATGTTTTGCACATTATTTCACAGGCTATAAATAAGAACTGAATGTGATTAGTATTCGTTGTGCGGAGATTTTATTTTTCTTTCTATAGGAATCACCCCAGCTTCTGAGGAAGGTGAAGCACTGATGACTCCAAAGGTCCCACTCAACCTAAATTCTTCTATGGTAATTTTATTTCTTGGGTGGGTGCCAAGCTGGTGCAAATTGATGGGGCTCTCCCTTTTTGACCAGAACTCCAGTGATACCATGCTTAGAAATACAGACTTTGTCTTCCCCTACAAATCTCCAAAGCTCGCTAGCCGAGTGAAACTCCTGCCCCACTGGAGTTTTGCTCCACATCTTAGGTTTTACACTGTATCTGAAAGAAATACATCTCTTCAAATCCTACATGCAAAGGTACCAAACCCCATCAAAGAAGCCAACGATGAAATTTTCTTTCTGAACCACCAGATGAAACTTCTCTCTCAACAGCTGTCAGAAATTTCTGTCAGTTTAATGTATCTGGTCTGGCTGTAATACTGCCCTATCACTCCATGTTTTGCCTGCAGTGATCAAAGCCCATACTACAGTGATTTCCCCCTGCACACAGGATAAATTTTAAAGGAATGCAGAAACAGAAGCATGTTAGGCCCATTACTAGAAAGCCAGGGAGTTTGAAGTTGGTCTAGAGGGGGGCTCTAGAAATCAACAAGTGTGTCTGCTCAAATTCCTGTTCTGGAAATAAATGGCCTGGCAGCATGAAGACCATTCACATATAACATCATCTTTGATGTATGCTGTATCAGTAGATTCATAATCATCAGAGAGAAAGGCACTAAAGATTTAGGCTCATAACAGTTAATCAGTCTTTTCTGCTATGTTGGCTCCTTATTAATATTTGCTACTATTGTTTCTTCCCCCTCCCTTTTCAGATATTTTTATAGTGCCCTACTGTGAAGTAGTTCATTCAAACAAGCCTCTTATCCCATCTGAAGCCTCCTACTAGTGACAACAGCAGTTAAAAGCACTTCTTTGGACTCAGCGCTGCGCCCCAACAGTCACATCATTTAAGGATCTGATGCATTTTTACCAGCATGTAATACTTTTGAAGGCTGTGAAACACTTAGAAATATTAATACAATCCCAGTCAGCCAACTTAGCTTGCAGTGAAGGGCATGAGCAACTGATGCTACTGTTAATTTAAATATTAACATAGCGATTAATACTATATTTACAAATGATTAAACACAAAACAATGCCTAAAGCATGACTGATTCATAAGGCTGGCATGGCCAGAGTTGCTGGACCTACCATTTCGACCATTTTGTTTCAAGGTATTTGCTGACAGCTGAATGGCACTCCCATGGCCCATGTTCTGGGGAAACTTCAGATCTTCCAGATTCCCATCTGTGCTTAGTCTCGCAACTTCCAGCTCTGTTTGCAAGAGAGATTGACACTAAGAAAAATCTCTACCGAAATAATCTTCGACAAGACACTTCAAAGCTACAAAATAGTGTTCCAGACCATCTGAGAGCAGAGGAAACAACTTACAATGTTTCATGCTAGACTCTGTTTGGGCTCCTATGTATTTTTAAACTTTTGCCCTGAAGAAGTTTTAAATTTAATTTAAACTAAAAAAAAAGGCAAATAAATTCTACTCTCTGTGGAAGACAAAAGACAACCAGTTCATGTAAACATGAACCTCAGGATATTAAGGATAACGGTTAAAATGAAAATCTGAAAATGTTAGTTCTTTGCCACTGGCGATTGGTACTTTCTGTAAATGTTATCAGTGTTTGGGATCTGTATTCACAGAAATAGAAAGAGTTGTTCTCATTTTACATATGCACAGTGGGAGTGCTGGTACTTTCTATCATGCTTGTTTTTTAATTACAACCAACAATCAGCCAAATAAAGATACAAATTTGTATGAAATGAAACACAATTGGATTACAAGGAACAATCTCCCTGTGAAGCGGTGCTCTCATTACTCTAGTGAAGATTTTGCCCTCAAAGCCAGGAGTAATGAAGGCAGTTTAGGTGTGTATTTGCCATGAGATTTCAAGGGTAGAAAGCTGCCTTATTCCTTTAGGCTCTTTTGGAAAGACTTTCAGACAAAGGAAAGTCCTTCGGACAAAGGGCCAAGACATATCTAATGAACTGCTCTCCAGTTACGATGCCAGATTTCCCAGACATTACTCTCCCTCCAGCTGCTCTTGGTATTTAAGGGATCTGTTCCTTACGGATGTTGTCAGTGTTTTCCCGGACGATGTCCGTCTTCAGCAGGTTATCAGCCAGAACAAAGGCACTGTCCTCCACGGTGTCAAGTAACTTGGTGGCTGCACGCTGCTGTTCGCTTGCGTTCAGGTCCCTCCACGCATTCAGAGCCTGTGGCTGCAGGAGGTTGTTCACCGTCTCCACCATGGCCTGCAAGGAAGAGGGATTGAGTGATAAAGAGGTCTAGTGAACCTAAAGCACCACTGAGACCTCTGACATATGCTCAGTCCTATCCTCCACACCCATCAGTTTACAGGGAGAGGACAGCTTCTCATTTCCCCACCCATCAGGGCAGCCTGCAATGCAGCTAAGCATCATTTATCCCATCAGATGGGAGAGGGAGGAAATGTTGATTTTGTTTTAAATGCAGGCTGGGAATAGTGCTTTTCTGCTTCCGTGATAGCAGCTCTGGGCTTGGAGTAAGAAGGAATCAGGAGTAGGGTTGAGGGGTAGAGGGGAGATGAGGAAATCGGTAAGGAAATATGCAGGAAAAGAGATTTGAAAACCCATCTGTGAAGCAGGCTGCTGCTACCTGCAGCACCAGAATTCAAGAGTAGGTAGGGCTGGGGCACACAAGGAAGGTATTTAGTGTCTGCAAGCACTATGCCCTTTAAGAGTGTTTCCCAACACATAACCTCTGTCAAAGCAGTCATGAAGACACAGAGACAGCTGAGTTACGCTACTTCATCCAGGGAAGTGGCAGGTGCCTGTAGAGATGTAGTTAAGACACTACATTTCAGATCACTCCATTCAGGAAGGAGTCAGACCCATGGTAACAACTTCAGTTCCTCCTGCGGTGCACCTTCTGCCCTGGGCTGCCACACACAAAGAGCTCTCCCATGGAGAGCTTCCCACAGGTTAATCTGGTTGCACATCCAGGATCACACAAAACTGTGCTGGCCTCATGATTGCAAAATTACAGCAGTAGAGCCTACCCAACCTGAAGGTTCTGCTCAACCTAAAACACCCACTTAGTTACTAACCAGAGCTGACTCAACTACCTCCCAGCTAACATTTAATGAAACCAGCTGTACCAGTTGGTAGAACTAATTGTGCAGAGGAAAATGAAAAAAATAAAGGTACTTTGATCATGCTTTTTTGGATAGTGTCTAGCAATCAGGCAGGCCTGCCCCACAAACACCTCCACTGCCAACTAATGCTGACTGCAGAAATCAACCTTCCCTTTGAGATGAAGTTGCCGTTCTTAATAATTTTCTGTATGCTGAACACATAGGCATCACACCCAGACCGCTGTTCTGTAAGGCAAGGACAGTCCCACGGGATTTCAACATGTGCAAGCCTAAAGGATGCCCCGCAGGCTCGCTTTTATGGAAATACTTCAGTATTTACTCCTGACAGTGTTTCTAAACCCACCCATACAACATGACGTGTGAAAAGAAGATACGGCCCATTCTCCAGCAGAACCCTCAGGAGGAGCGTTACAACAGCAGCACATGGCACAGAATGTGCGGGGCATCCTAACTCCCTCACCAGTCACGGTAAGATACAAATGTGCAATGAGGGAACATAATGACAATGAAACAGAATCTGGTTTTATTGCTATATCCAGGTGACCTTCAAAAAAATTTCAGTTACAGCAAGGTTCAAGGAGAAGCAAAGTTAGACCTGCCACTGATGGTGTTTTTAATCCCAGCAACGACATTTCACTGAGACATTGTCATGTGCATCTTCATCCTACATGTCCTTGATGTTAGGAAGTTTCTCATACCACCATAATTCCCACTGGAAGACTACTGAACCAGCAACAGGCTTCTCTGACAGTACAAAGCCTCTACTCTCCAACCTACATTTATTCATGATCAATTAATTCATTTGCTCTTGTGACAAACCTCTCCTGTACCTTAAACAGGTCTTCCCCTCCCTGGCAGCTACTGCCCCAGTGCCTTGATTAGAAGATAACATTTCTCCTGAGCCTCACAGCCTGATTTCCCAAAGTATGGAGTAACCCATGCTTCAATCACTGAAGCAAACCAAAATGGCTAAAAAATCTTGTCCTCTATTGCAAAAACCTTTTTGCTGTCAAGCCTTTACAATTCAGGACTGGAATCCCTTTCTCATTTGCTGTTAAGTGGAATTTACTAACCAAAAATCAATTTTTTCCTAAACTGATGATCAAACTGGTTTTCCTAAATAGTCTAAAAATCATCTTAACATATTTAATATGTGCACATGAAAAGCTGATTGACTTTAATAGTCAAGAAGAAATACTAAAAATCTATAGCATTTAAGTGTGGTTTTTTTCTGGTGTTTTAAAATCTGGAAGCCTGATTTCTGTAGCTTTTAATAAAACTCTGTAGTTTACCTTGATAGCTTATCTCTTTACAGGTAAAAAGGAGGTATTATTCTTTTTCAGTGACCAAAAAAGCTTGACTATTTTGCTGTGCAGGCTCTACACGGTGTTTTCTTGCAAAGAACTTTTATGCACAGAATGCAGAAAATAAGGATTTTTCTCCCATTTGAACATTATCACGCAGACTAAAATTTGCCTTACATCCATTTAGCTCAGCTACTAATGGTGTCTTTAAATCTCTGCTAAGACAACATCCTGGATACTTTTATCAACATCTGAACAGCGGAAAGAGTCTTTGCAGCAGATTCAGTTCCTGGGTCTGGATGGAAAGGTAATGCCTATTTGTCAAAACATGAAACAGATGCTCAAATACTGTGTTACAGTGAAACATCTGCTGCAAAGATTTTTTTCCCCAGAAAAATTATTCTATCTAATGCATTTTATATACATATATTTTTTAAAATATGTGTGCATGTGTGCATGCAAATTTTGAGAGCAAACACCAATTAGGCCTAACGTGCTGCTTCCCACACCATATGTACTCTCCACCCAATGGACATGGTGCCAGGGAGCATCCATCCTCTTGACGTGACTAACTCGAAATCAGCCATTTCACATCACTTTGGATCTGGGGTCTGATGCAAAAGCTCCAGAAAGATTTCCAAGGACTTTGGGTCAGGTCCTTAGCACATGTCTGAACAAAGCTGGTAGGCTGTCTTCATTGGCATTACATCTGAGATTAATTTAGTCCATAGCTTTTCCCAGAGGGTCATTCCCCTCACCTGTCTCAGTGCATTAATCAAGTGTTCCCCACATTATATTTCTGAGTGCAGCACTTAATTATGGGTGAGTGCTGTGGGCTGAAGCCAAGGAGATGAGGTGCTAATGAAATGTTTGCGTTTTGGACAGGAGCTGATATATGTGTTTAAATGAAACAAAACAGCTGTTAAAGCAACAGTGTCTGTTGAGACAGAGATGCCAACTGGGAAAAGTTGGGCAGGGGAGCAGGAACTGTGAGAAGGCAGGCGCATGGGACAAGAATCAGCCTGTGTCTTTACATTTGCTTAAATGGAAAGTTTAGGTCATGGTTTAGGTGGGTTTGGCAGCTGGTCCAGTGACTTTGTTATCTGATGCAGCTCCAGCACAGAAGATGTAGCAGTGCTAAGCTCTCAGGAAAGCCTCTCAGTGACCAGTGGAAGGAGAGTTAGTCCTGATGGAGGACCTTTGAAATGAAGGTGACATCAGATAGGTGTGGTTGGGAGCTGATGGCACAATAGGTTTTAACTGAGATCCTTGGTGATCCTGAAAAAGATGTGGACTTTCAGAGGGAGCTAGGAAAGTTCTGATCTAGTTTCATCCCATCTCAATTCAAGAATTTAACATGCAGCCAAGTCAGGAGCCTGGATGCTCTCTAATTTCTCTCCCTACTAGAAGAAGAAGGAACTATAGCAAGTATTATCCCCATTTAGGTGCCCAAAGTCACATGAGATTAATCCTATAGTGAAGAATCCAACCCTATTAAAGGATGCTTTGTCTACCTCACTGAAGAACCTGTCCTTGCTTCCTAAGCTAAAGGACTTCCTCTGTTGTGATTTTCTTCTCTTCCCAGCCTGATCCCTCTTCCAAATTCAGCTCAACTTGGTAAACAATTTCCAAAGCACCATTGTGAGCCTCATGAAAAATAAAAATGTGGTGCTTGGTGCTCAAACATACCTCAGCATCACCCAAAGCATAGCACCAAATCAATGCTATGGTTGCTGGGGCTGAATGAATAGACAGTGCAAGCACACATACACCCAGGGAGAAGGACAAAAGTAGCTCAAATGACATGGAAAAGCTTTCACAAGGCATAACTTGCTTGTTTTTAGCCTAAGATCAAATGAGGGAAGAAGGCCATGCAGTAGGGAGCCAAGAAGGAAGACTTTCCATCTACCTTTCTGTCCCAAGATATGTAGGTGTAGCTGTATGCTGCCTGTGATGTCAGGGTTCCTATACATGCAAAGCCAAACCCCCTAAATACAAGCCCATAAGGAGCAACCATCCTGGGTCAGAGAATATTAGACTCAGTGGATCTTTTATGTCTGCAGCCGTGGTTACAATTGGACATCAAGAGAAGAACAAGAACAGGCCAAGCATAGAAGACAAATCCCGTGACCGTGATGCCCTTCGCTATCTGGTTAAATAGCACCACAGAGTGTACATTCAATGTAGATAAATGTTAATAAATTACAGAGGGAGATTTTTTTTCCCAAATCAGGGCATATGCTCATGGTTTCTTGATTTTGTCCTCAGGTTAAAAAACAAACAAAATTTAAACCTTCCTTCTCAGACATACAAAAATTGGTATTTAAAGACATATTGTCAAAAGGCAACTAATTAGGAGTCTTACAGTAATTTAACATTACTAAAAGGCCAGTTCTACATATACCATTGATTTCCTTTGTGACAGCTGCTTCATTCCATAAAGCTCAATTCTGCTTGTGCATTTATTTTTATCTTCTCCCCCTCTAGAAATGTATGGTGAGAATATCTGGCCATGTGACTCACAGTTTAAACCTAGCAGAGGAGTATACATCTAGTGATACCACATCCATTTACCTCTCATTGAACCAACATCCAAAGTATTGCTCTTTGACACAAGCACATTCTGTAATGTAACATCTGTCTTTAGTTGGAGGTCAACACTGGAGATCACTACAAGATGTTAGATGTACCTGTCTCGTTGCCAAATTTGGGACCAGACAGCATTGTGCTATGGTGCTTAAGGATAGCAACCCTGACCTTAGAAAACTAGCAGCTCTCCCACAGTTAAGACCGTTCTAAACCTTTATTGTTCATTCTGGCCTCTCGCCAAGCAGCTGATAGAAGAACAAAAATCCCAACAAACTTACAACTGAAGTAAATACTGCTTCATGGCAAACGAATACCAGCATCTACAGGGAATATTGGCGATTCCTTCTGCTGAGTAATTTTAAAATACGCACCTTGTCCTTCCTTACTAATCGGCACCTCCTTAAGAGGAGACTGAACACATTGTATACATTATTTTGCATGAATCTACATGAAAGTCTTACCTCCTAAGGCAGCTTTGGGAGAATGAGGACAGTGGCATAGGGCATTAAAGCACTACTTTTGCAATGAAAAGTCTAATTAAAATATCTGCATTTTATAACTTTTAAAGCCATGTCTCATACTGCTTACACTTGTCTCCCTTGATCTCATAGGAATCACAGAATCACAGCATAGCCTTGGTTGGAAAAGACCTCTAAGAATATCAAGTCCAGACATTAACCTAGCATTGCCAAGTCACCACTACACCATGTCCCTCAGCACCTCATCTACACATTTCTTACATACCTCCAGGGATGGGGACTCCACCGCTGCCCTGGGCAGCCTGTTCCAATGCTTGATAACACCTTAAATGAAGAAATTTTTCCTAATATCCAATCGAAACCTCTCCAACACAACTTGAGGACATTACCCCTTGCCCTATCACAAGTTACCCGGGAGAAGAGACTGACCCCTAGCTCGCTACAACCCTCTTTCAGGTAGTTGTAGAGAGCAATAAGGTCTGCCCTCAGCCTCCTCTTCTCCAGACTAAATAATCCCAGTTCCCTCAGCCACTCCTCATCAGACTTGTGCTCCAGACCCTTCACCAGCTTCGTTGTCCTTCTCTGGACATGCTCCAGCAGCTCAGCGTCCTTCTCGTAGTGAGGGGTCCAAAACTGAACACAGTATTCGAGCTAATTCGAGTATTCGAGGTGTGGCCTCACCAGTGCTGAGTACAGATGAACAATCACCTCCCTAGTCCTGCTGGCCACACCATTTCTGATACAAGCCAGGATGCTGTTGGCCTTCTTGGCCACCTGGGCACACTGCTGGCTCATATTCAGCCAGCTGTCAACCAACACCCCCAAGTCCTTTTCCACCAGGCAGCTTTCCAGCCACTCTTCCCCAAGCCTGTAGCACTGCATGGGGTTGCTGTGATCGAAGTGCAGGATGGACACTTGGCCTTGTTGAACCTCATAAAATTGGCTTTGGCCCATTGTTCCAGCCTGTCCAGATCCCTCTGCAGAGCCTTCTTATCCTCAGGCAGATTAACACTCCCACCCAACTTGGTGTTGCCTGCAAACTTACTGAGGGTGCACTCAATCCTCACGTCCATTGATAAAGACATTAAATAAGACCGGTCCCAAAATTGAGCCCTGGGGAACACCACTTGTGACTGTCTGCCAACTGGATTTAACTCCATTCATCACAACTCTCTGGGCCTGGCCAGCCAGCCAGTTTTTAACCCAGCAAAGAATCCACCTGTCTAAGCCATGAGCCACCAGCTTCTCTAGGAGAATATTTAATGCAATGCACTTTCAAAAATTAGGATAGAAGGAGCTACAGCAACAAGGCTGTGCTTTGCATCGGTAGACTAATATCACAGCTGGTGCATGAAACAAAAAAAAACCACTGTACCAAAGATGTTTTGTGGTACAGTCTCATCAAAACAGGTTTGCTAACCCTTTCTGAGAACAGTAGCGCTAAGATTTGTAGAGTGCATATATGAAAAACACAGCCTCAGGCTGTGCTTACAGTCTGAGGGTCTGGTCCTGCCTGAGGTCTCCAGGTACAGCTCCAAAACAAGTGCATCATCACCTTTATTTGAAGCATGCAAAACCACTACTAGTCCACTTTTTAATAGCAGCTTCAGGTTTTCTGGCAAATCAGTGGAGAAAAAAGGCACAAAACCCCTTTCAGGTCCACGGTGTACAGTGAAAATGAAAAAACCTGTCAGACAGCAGATGCACTGAAATGTGGATATGGTTCAACAATCACAACATTATGCTCTTTTTTCCCTTTTCATACTGCAAAGTGGTGGTACTTTAAAGAAGCTTACCTGCTTCCTTGTTCAAGAACAGACGATTTTGCTCTGTATTCATACAAAACACCCAGCTTTTCTCAAGCTATCAATATTTGCAAGCCTTCAAACTAATCGAGTTAAAGGCACAACCAATGCCACTGACGGCAAGTTCTGCTGAAAGTTGTGCAATTCTTGCCTCTGGCCATAAAAATCACCAGTACAAGAGAAACTCCCATTAACTCTGAATGCGCAGTCACAATGGGCCCTTTGGAGAAGAGGACCAGTATGAAAGCATGGATCTGGGCATACAAGGAGCCAGTTCTGCTAAGGCTATTGCATTGAAAGGGACCAGCTTAGGAAATGATGTGTCTTTTTAAAGTGGCAAATGAATGGTACCCTGATCCCACTACACAATAGTCACCAACCAAACTGGAACAGTTATCTGCTCTGTGGGACTCCAAGTCAAAAACAGATGCATATATAATTTCTTCAGCTTCCTAAACAAGGAAAATGTAATTTTGGCTAAATAATGGCATTAAATTCTATTTCTTAGCTGAGAAGTGCCTTCAAATCTATCTGACCAGGCTCTTCACTCTCAGATTTTTGTTTTCCTTCTCATTATTCTTTTAATTCCAGATTAAAATTTGACTCTAGTCAAAACATACGGAAAGATACTGAAGACAATTTCTAACAGGGAAGCCCAGCCACTTTTACAAAGCAAGAAGGTAACCACAAAACAACTATTACATTCAATGAAATGGGCAAACACGTATTTAGATCGAAACTACATGAACCACAATAAGTGCTTAAAAACAAATCATTAGAATATCAACCGCCAATCTCCACTTCTGCTTTCAAACCCAAGACAGATGCACAAGTCTACACTTAGTACCAAAGTGGTGACTGGCAACCGTTGGTATCAGTTTTGGTGAACTGAGCCAAAACCTACTACTCATGGCACAGACAAGAAGACACCTTCCCCTGATCTTGCAGAGGAATTTCTAAAATTGCACCATAGACTGAGAGCAAAGGCTCTCAAGAAAGAGCATGCAACTTTCACTTTTCAACTCTGCAGCAAATGTTTATGCTGTGGCTACAGGGACTGTACTGACTCAGGAATGGCCTGAATTTCAGCAGCACTGAGAACTCACTGCAGTGAGAAGAAAGGCACTGACCTTTATTAAAATTAGACCATCTACAAAATACTTAACTATGGAATTAATGGTCTTGCACTAGACATGCAAGGTTTGCAATCTTGGCCTTGAACTACCAATAATCTCCTAATGGGAGCACACAAAAAAATTAGGAGATCTGAGAAATAGAACAAGGTTACAAATTACAGGTTATGGTTTTGCTTTGCTTAGTATATGAGGAAGAATATTTTAAGGTCAGAAGGCACCTGTAGGACTGAAATAAAAGGAATTGATTGGGAAGAAGGAAATAACATATGATCTATTTCACCTAATGAGTTCTTCCCTGCAGAATAAACTGAGAACTGCATTTATGAATCATCTGTATTTGCTGCCCTACTGTTCAGGATTTGAGACTATACAAGTAACCACTAGAGTAATCACACTGGGGAACTGAGCAAAGCTGTAGGAAGAAAGGAAAATGGCTTACAAACAAGAAATGTCTCTTTGACAGAATACCCATAGCCTTCAAGTGAACTCCTAGGAAGTGTGTCAGACTCATCTTTTCCTCCAATGGTCCAAATCAAAGGGACATCTCCCTCTGACCTCTCCTGCAATTTATACTGGGACATTTTACCAGTGCCACCAGATTCCAGGACGACTCAGCCCAAAGCAGAGAGTAAGCACATAGCAACACAGAAAGTGCTAGATTTTTTTCTCAGTTTTGCTATGTTACATGTGGGCACATAACCATAGGTGTAGCTCAGTTGTAGGTAGACGAATATGCAGTCACCTCCATTTTTAATATTTATGAGAATAATTTCAGAGGCCAGAGACAAACCCAAGGCTGCTACTTTGATCCTCCTCTCCCTTAGCAATGGCCTCACCATGGCAGAAACATGCAGGGTGGGGATTTCTAGTTTCGCTCTTGCTGACACAAATCAAGTGCAGGTTTCTCAAGCTGTGAAGTATATTAAGTTCACAAAGTTTTAACAAAGGGCTACCAAACCACAGAACCCTGCTGTGAGTCACACTCCTTTCAGATGTCCTTTTAATTATATTAAATGAAAGTTTGGGGCACTTTGATGCTGATAGGCAAACATCTTGATCTCTTGAAAAAGCTGTTAAAGTGCTCTCTGTAGCTATAGTTAATATACAACATTGTATGCACACTGCAAGCCAATTTATTCCAGCCACTTTAACAACGACACCTCGCCTGACAGGCTGCACAGAATAGCATCAGGAGTTGAGCAATGCGCACATCATTTGAGGACTCTGAAAGTTGTTTGACATGCACTGCAGAGTGCTTTGTCATACAGCCAATTAAGTGACCAAACAAGGAACTCAAAAATCCTCATTAATTTGACCCTTCCTAAATAAATGGAGGCTAGAGTCTTTCTTGTCACAGGCACAAGAAGAACACAAGTAAACACAGCATAATTAAGTCTACACTCAGAACTATAAGTTTCTTTTGTTTAGTCTTCATAGGAGTTGGGACCAGCCATGCAAGCAAGAGAGATGTGGGACAAACAGAATTAATCCACTTTAAATAGTACTGGGTAAGTCCCAGAAGCACCTTTTATCTGCTGAGAGCTACTAGGCTAGCAAAGAAAAAAAAGTCTCTTCTACTAAGCACTAAAGTTAATGCCTTGGATACTCTGAGGAAAGCCTTTCATTTTTTGCGTAGTACAGCAATTCAAACCACCCACGTTACAAGTGTGAAGCATTCAGAAAACTTTCAGAAGAACCAGAAGGACAACTCTGACTGCAACCACCTGCCACTATCTGCCACCTGGAACCTGCCAGCAGCTCAGCACTGGCTACACTGGTGAGTCCAATGACAGCTTCACCCAGAAGCTCTTGTGATCTTCATGGAGCAGGTGGCACCTTCATAATTTTTTGCCATTTGCCATACAGACAAGCCCAGAATTACAAAACAGGGCAAGCTGATTTACAGGACAGCTCCGAGGACGGCAGGAACCAGAGTGGCAAACACCATTAGACCAGGAAAACACTATTTTCATGTGGGAAGAGACTGCTGACTGGCAGGGAAATTCATTGGCCTCACAATGCCCCAGAGCTCCAGCCCACAAATCCAAGCGAAGCAAGGAGGTGAGCTCAGATTTTGCACTCAGGTGCATGTGTGTGATAAAGACTCTACACTCCTGGACATGGTATGAGCCTTTATTAAAATTTGCATTTCCAGCTACTAAATCTTATAGCAAAACTCTATTTCCCCATGTTTAAGTTTTCCATGTTAATATGGCCTCATTTATTGCAATATCTCAGTACTTAGCCTTTTTTTTTTTTTTTTTTTGTCTTTTTAAATTTTCTTTATTACCCCACCTCTATTCCCAGAGGTCAGGGGAACTGTACCCATGGCATTTTAAGTTGGGAAACTAAGAAATAGTGAGCACATGCCAATTGCAGAAGAGTATGGAAGAAATCTGTGACATGAAACTCGGTTTCACAGCATCCAAGAGACAAACGTTTTGCGTTTTCTTCACAAAGTTTAAGGAGAAATGCCTTTGGAAAATGAACAAATATCAATTCTGAAAAAATTACAGAAAATTCATACTGACTTACGTCACACACCAGTCACCAAATGAAGCTATGCTAATCACATGTGTCACCCATCATGACTCATTCTCCCACACGATGACTTTTCCATCCCTTTCCCAAAATAGAGTGCAAGAACAGTGTACTGCAGAAAGGTGGGCATGAGAGATGTAGATCTCTGCTCTCCAAAAAAGCTATGCATGGGTTCCAAGATCTCCTTAGCTAACAGATCACCTCTCTGAGGCCATTCAGTTGGTCCATCTTGGATACTCACCACGGTCAGCTCAGCCTAAGTTCACTCCTAGTATCATTAATTAAATCCCATCTGGCAGTTTCTTAAATATCAGCATGATTGACAAATCTCCCAGCAATTTTCTGGTCATTATATTAACAAGTATTTATCATGTCACCTGTCAGGCTGGTTCTTGTTGGATTTTTGAGACAAAGAAGATCATTTACCACACTCCCAACTAAAGAAGCAGCATTTGTAATCTCTAGCTCTAGGAAATAAAATCTGTGAAAATCTCTTAAATCTTGTGACACTGCACAAATTGAATCAATATTTTTTTTAATGATAAAGTTACTCAGATGATAATCTGATACAGCATTCTCAGTCTTATATTTGAATAACTCCAAAATTTCTAGATCTGCTTTATATATTTATTTATATTCATTTATTTTGGGCTCAAGAGGACTTTACATCCCAATCGCTACAGGGACTGTCATGACTACTTAAATTTGTCAGTCCAAAGAAAACAGTAAGACTGATTTTAGCAACTATTATCTTCTCAAGTCACCTTCCTCCTCCACCTTTTCTCAATTGCACTTTTGATATTTACATTTGCTGGACATCACTCACAAGCTTTGTACCACACTTTCCTTTGTCTAGGGAGCACAGAACTGAAGGTATGCTTCCAGCCCTGTGGGCCAAATTCAGCTAAGGATGCTCCTCACAATAATGGGATCAGCACAAGGACATCATGTCAGCAAGGTTGAAAACTCTTATTTCTCTGCCTTCAGTGGCATATTTCCCAGTTATTTCCCAGCTCCCATTGACTTCACAAAGTCCAGGACTTTACCATTTAAGATTTGTTGAAAAAAATCTCTGATAAACTGCCTTAGCCAGCTCAGAGATTTCACTGCCTGGTAAAGGATAAGTGGCCTGTAAAAGAAATATCTGCAGTCACGTTTAATTGCTATTACAGACAAACTCTCCCTCACAAGATTTTTTGATGACTTTAGCTACATGATTTTCCAAATGGAAACATAATGTATGAAAATATGTCTAGATACCTCCATACAATACAAAGCAGAGCTGGAAAGGTTCAATTAGGTCATCTAATTCATTCTTCAAGCCCTCCATTACAGGACTGTCCTCTTGAATATATCTACTAGTTTTGTCCATATTTATACTAAGCAGCTCAGGCAATGAGCTTTCATCAGTTTTCATCTACTAAATACTTAGGCACTTGATTAACGTTTAAACATACAAGTAGCCTTTCCAAGTGAAAGGGAAGAAGTCCTTGACATTAACAGGAAGGTGAAGTTTATGAAGAGTATTCAGGCTTTATTCTATCAATGCCAAGCTTTCTATATAGTATATTAAACTCACTATTCACTACTGCTTGAGAGAAGACAAAAAGACCAGGAGCATGCATTGACTCTGTAGAGTATGCCTGTGCAGCTAGTGGACAGGACAACTATGGGTCAGGTGCCACCCAAGGTCCCCAACAGGATTGTGTGGTCCATGGTCAAACCAGCCTCACCACGTTTCCAGTGGTACCAGTAGGCAAGACAGATAGCTTTGGAGTGAGTGTTGCACTGTAAACTTTCTTAAATTCCTTCAAATGCTAGTTATTTTCTTTGGGATCTTAAGAGAAGTCACTCCAGACAAGGGATGTGTAACTCTGTGACTCATCTTTGTCTGTTAATATATACAAAAGGGAAAAGGTGACTTTCTCTCACGACCATATGCAAAGGGAAGAAAAACAGCCTACCAGCACAGAGGGGTTCTGTTTCGTTTTTTAATGTCCTAGAAATCCAAACCATCCAATCCCACATGCTAAATAAAATATGCACTCACAAAATAAAGTCAATGCTGACTGTAGGAAGATTAATTTTGCTGGAAAATTCAGGTATAGACAGCCCCTTCCAAAAATATGGGGTTCATTTTCACACCTCTGCTATACTTACACATATAAATAATGATCAACCACCCATAAGTACAACACCAATGTTCATAAGCACAAGACAGAAATTAGAAAGTAAAACGTTCACATTTCTTAAAGCAGCATTAACTCATCCATAGTATACAAACATGTTTATATAAAAGTCACTGGAGCAAATGATCTAAGGCAAGGTGACAGGATAATTAACATAACCTGAAGCCCCACTCTTGAAAACGCTACAAGCAGGTCTTTCCAAAATGCTGGAGTTTGACTGTGTTCACGTAAAATACAATGTAAGCCTACAAAAGTTGGCCCATAGCTGGGTGAACTTTATGGGATGTTATGTTCCTAATCCTATATTTAGTTTGCAGCACTCTCCTCCTTCCTACATCCCTCTGCAAGGACAACCTGCATTTCTTTACAATCCTACCTACTCCCTCATGCTGAGTGTTGCTATTTCAAATCGTTTCTAAATTTGCAAGTATAAGAGGGGCAGAAAGAAAACTAGAGAAATGCACATGGCAATTATATGAGCGACGTGCCATAAGCGAAACCAAGTTGGTCTGGAGACCTCTGTAAGCAGGGGTTTTGCATTCTTTACTTGTATGCATCCATACTGTTTTGCTTATTCCAAAGACTAGATGAGTCTTGTCAGATCTCTCCTGTGGGTTTTCCTACTTTCTGGTTCAGAGATTTTTCCCCAAATTTTTGTCACGTCTGAGAGCAACTGGGCAGGTGGGGGAAGGTGAATGAAATTATTAATCCTGTTACCTTAACCTTAGAACTTGCTACCACAAAGGTGGTAATAATCAGATTATTCACAGAGACAAGACCACTTGACAGTCATTCAGTCAAACAACTGGACATGTGTATTAAAAACACAAGAAATACCTGGACATAGGCCCTGCAAGAGCGCTCCCTTTTCTGAAGCTGAGTCCATAAAGACAGCAGATTAAAGACAGAATAGAAAAAACAAGTTAGTGACAGAACAAGGGAAAAAAAAATTGAAGAAAATGCCCATGAAAAAAATCTCATTTTTCTCTTAAACAGCTCCTGAAAACCAACCAAACCAAAGGAAGCATGTGAGTTAGGCAGTAGTGGAAATCTGGAAGGTCTGGCTCCAGAAATACGAGTTAGTCTTTTTTCAGTGAAGTAAAGTACAGACTGGCAACTTTGCAAAAGCAGCTGTTAGATGGTAGGAGACACTGAAGTCAACTAGAGATGCTCAAGAGATTATGATTTCCATACATCTTGGAGATCACATATGATGTTTCCACATCAAACAAGGCTGGAAATGATGGGGTTGATGGTTATTTACATAAGATGGGCATGGGCTTTGCAGTCAGCGCTGACGGCATAGTGAGGTCTAACCAAGCTTTGGATGAGCAGGACGAATTCCAGGGAGCAAGATGTATGCAGGACTGCATTCTGATACAGGATGGACCTGTGCAGACCCATCCTGATACACCTGCTCAGGTCTCTGGCTCAGTGTAAAACCTATAGTGCTCCAGCTTCACTGCCGTGACCTTGCTTAAAGCCAGCTCAGGCACATGTTGAGTATGATAACACATTACACTGAAGGAGAGAGGATTTCCCAGGGCTCATGATAGTGTAACGAGCCACTAAAGATTAAAGGGCCACTTTGGATTAAACTGCTTCTCCAGGAATACATTTTCCAGTCCTCTCATACCAAGTTGTGCTTTCCTTTGTAATTCCTGGGCATAAATGCTTTATATGCTGGATAGCTTTTCCACAAAGAATCCCACCTTTTCCACAGAAGTCATGTTTAGGACTGTATTTTGATATACATTTGCATGCCTCCTGCCTGATAACTGTACTTTAGTGTGCCATGAAATTCAAACAGGCACTTAATTTATCTCCCCAGGACGTTACGGGCAATCTGCAGCAGTGAGCTAGAACTGGTGAGCTCGGCATTGGTGCAACTAAATCTCACAAAACAAGGCTTCTCAGAGCCACTGGCTTGGCTGGGTTTGGTTTTGCTGATGTGTCTGGGTTGGGCATCTCACATCAACAGAGATTCAGGGTAACTCGTGCTCTCAGCTCACAGCAGTGCAATCCCATTAGCACAGCTGAGAGCCAAAATTTGCCCCCAAGAGTTTTGAGGTTCTGAAATAAACAAAATACACCCAGGTATCACACAACACCTAATTTCAATTTCTAATTCATCAATTTGTAACAGTAGAAAACTTCCTCTGGGTAAACTTGGTCAGTACGAAGACTTAACAGAAACAAATAGAGATCAAATAAAGCCTAACTGAAAATTACAGAGCTATCCACTTCGGGGTCTGACCAGTCTGCAATAGAACAATTATTACCTTAATTAAGCCTGATCCAGTGGAAAGCATAAAGCTTTTAGTGACAGGAAAGTGGCTCCTGAAAGATGATGGCTTTTAAAAATTCTTATTATGCCAGTTTATTTCAATTCTTTGTACATCAGCTTGTAAAAAAACCCAAAAGCTAAACAGTACAAAGCAGCACAGGTGATTACTTTCAGATCCCCAACACATTTCCTTTAATGATTAAAAGAATACTTAATGGCTACTGCTTACCACATTTCTTCTTTCTGACTAAACAGCACTAAACAAAACTCTGCAAATAACTTTTTTCCCTTTTTTTTTTTTTTTTTTTGAAAATACTCTTGATCAGTGAAGGGGAAAATGGAACAGTAACTCTGCTGCCTTTTGTTTGCCCAATACTACTTCCAAGTTGAATACATGCATTCTTAAATGAACACAGAGCAGTTGCTCTTCTAAAGAATTAAGTGGGGAATGAAAGCAAGTAAATTACCGAGCCTGTCATTTGGATCACTGACTCGCATCGCTGTTTTGCAGGACTCCATGTAGTCCAGAATTTTAATGCGGAGTGCAATTGATTTTTATGAACTGCTTGTGCAAAGCTGATGGCAGGGGGGTGGCAGAGGGGAAAAAATGTGCAACGGGCACCCCAGGAGTGACAGCCAAACCAGGAAGCACTGCCTTGCCTAGTCTTCCACTCCCCCCAGTAACTTAAATCTGCCCCCGTGATACAACCCCATTTCATGTAACTGAAACAAATATCAGAAGGTGGGATATAAAAAAAATAAAAAATATGTGCTTGTAAAGCTGAAGTGACAAAATGTTGGGTGTGGCTAGGGGATATTCAGAAGAGCAAGCAGACTACAGCCATGAAACCCGTTAGTAGGTGACATTAATTGCTGGTTTTACCTGATATTGTCAGACATCACCATCATTTCAAATAAAGAACCGTGGCATGATTATAACAAATAATGTCATGCTGATGTATCAGTTAATACAACGATTACCTACATTGTTATAAAATAGCTGGAAGCAGCACTAATTAAAAGCATCAGGATAACTCAATTCACAGCACATGCAAAGCACATGAGATGCAGGATTTCAATTCCCATGCGGCTGTAATCTTAATCTAGAAGCCCTTTGCACTTAAAACACCGTAAGTCTACTACAATAATAACTTGCAAGAAAAAAGACAATGTTACTTCTCTGAAAAGTATTTCTCTTCAGATGACATACAAGAAATTTCAGGTTTAGCTGGGATAATTTATTCCCCATATAACCATGAGACGAAGTTCTGTTCTCACTTACATGGATGCTAGGGCTGTCAGAGCCAGCTAAGCAACTGAGAACAAAATTCTGTGTCTTATTTCAACTGGGTGGCCAATATAAACATGTGCTTGTAGCCACAGGGTTCAGCTGCTCTTTGTTCTGATGACTTGGCCCATACAATTCACCATCTGAATTCTATAAAAGTCCTATCCCATGTGTCTACATGACATTCAGTGATGAAGAGGGCCTTGGACCAAGGAAACTCTCAGCTTTAAATGTATTCTTACAGACTCCACAGCCTGTATTTCTTCCCATGACTGGCAACTTCTAGCACCTTTAGTATGTAAGAATTCCACTAAACTCTGGAAATTACAAAAAGGACTAATAATTCTTCTCAAACAGGGGGCATAGAAACCACACCGTCATCATGAAGTAAGGTGCTTCTAGGCTAAGTCAAAGGTCATCACTAAAAAGGCCCTCTAATACTAAATGGTCATGAAGACCTTAAGTCTAAATATGATGATACCTTATATGCCCTTGATAAATGTGTCTTCAGTGTAAGTAAATGTTTCTGTCTGCTTTTATTTGTTTATATTCAAACATACAAGTGTTCATTTGATGTTCACATCAGCATCTTGTAATGTTACAGGATGAAAAAAATCAAAATCCAGACACTCTCTGTCTCTTGGGGCTTTAAATATTCAGATTTTCTGGATCATACTACATGGCATTTCACAGACAGATTCAGCACTGGAAATGCTGGACAAAATTCTGGTCTCATTCACACTGGCACAAGTCCAAAATAATTTCCATGGCATCACCTGAGTTATTCTCATACTGAGTTATGAGATCTGAGACCACAATGAAGTACCTGGAGTTCATGTATCTACGCATCTGAGTATACGTTTCCCAGCACCAATAATACACTTGGCATTTACAACTGTTTTGTTTCTCAGCAGAATAAAATACACTGTAAACGAAAACCTGCCAGGTACTGTTGTCTGCTATGAAAGAATAACTCCCCCAAAATGACAGTTGTTCAGAAAGACATTTATAATAGCTTTCCAGGGAGAGTCAAACCATTCTTCAGCCTCCTGTCCCTACCCAAGCCCCTTTGTTTTTACCTTATTTAAGCTGCGTGCAGCACTGTCCTTCCCACCTGGAGTCAGGTTTCGGAGCTGCACGTCAAGCAAGTTCACCAGCTGGACCATGGCGGACACAGAGTATGTGATGTCACCAGCGTACAAGTGGTTTTTTGTGTGCTCTGCAAGCTCCCGGGCAATATTGGCAGCCATCTCCCCTGACTTCATCTGCAATTGAGAAAACAGAGGAAAAGTTTGTCCCTGGCTGTTAGTATGATGTTACTCCAGTCCCTTCCAGCCCCATTGTGCTAAGTGATTCAACTCCCCGCAAGAAGAAGAGGAGAAGAAGAGGAGAAGAAAAGAAGAGGAGAAGAAAAGAAGAGGAGAAGAAAAGAAGAGGAGAAGAAAAGAAGAGGAGAAGAAAAGAAGAGGAGAAGAAAAGAAGAGGAGAAGAAAAGGAGAAGTTCCTACAAAGGAAACTATGGCAAGGGTCTCCATGGTTTGATTATGTGCAGTGTTTCAGTATGGTTTAAACACATGTGGTCTGTCCAGTTACAGTCACTATGCTGTATTCAACACAACAATTTCTGATTTTTGCATAGGGCACTGCTGGAATTTAGTGGTAGCTGCTTCTTTGCACTGCAGCAGCTGAAACCAAATATGGCATTGCTTTACATGGGAAGCCCATGCTAGGGAGGACTTCAGTTACCTTGTCTCATTGTCTTATCTATGCCACTTAAAAAAAACCCGAACCGTGTAAAAAGTCTCTCCTGTCAAGAAAGGTTTCTGACTCCAGAAGATTATTTGATAGTGAAGATATGATTTTTATTACAACTTTTTTTTTTTTTTTACAAAATTCCAAAATTTACAAAAAAACCTAGTTGTAAAAAATGACCAGGACAAAATGACCAAATGATCAAGAGAAAAAAGTTCACAACTCCCATCATGTGGATTTAATAATCAGGTGCTAAACTGCACGCAGGAGACAAGCTCCTTACCACACTAGACACTACATCTGTAATGCAGCTAGTGATTCTCAGCACATAAAAGTGTACCAACTGAGGAGCAAGAGGCTTAAGACTTCAAGCAGAGTCCCGCTGGAAAGGAAAACGAAGTAGGCTGTTTGGCTGAATCTTCTATTAAAAGACATTTATTGTCTAGTTGACTCATAAAACTTATGAATCGCCTACAGTGAAATTCTCTGTGTAATTGCTTGGGAAACTCTCTCTTTCCCCCTGTAGCTTTCCCCCCCTTTCTTGCTTTGTTTTGCTCTGTCTGTCTGTTGCCCCTTTTCTCTTCTGTGCCATGGGGACTGGGGACAGAGCAGCTGGTCCTATCTCCTTTCTACGAGCAGCCCACTATAAAAATACAATTGCAGGTTCTGGTATTTTTTTCATTATACACCACTCTAATCTGGAATGCATATCTATAGGGAATATGTTAGGGATAAGGAGAAATTACACAGGATGACATTTAAATGAAGCTCCCACTTCTCTGTCAGGCTTAATGACCAACTCTGCTGGGTTCTGCATATGAAATTTCCAAAAGTCTTATATTCCAACATTTAGAAATCAGATATTTCTCTTGTTGCCTCAATTTGTGGTGCTTATTATAAAAGTGAGATTCTAGGGAAAGACTGCAGGCTGAGCTTCTACCTCTCTGTAAATCAATTAGCTGAGTTATAAATGAATAACTTACTTCCATCAATTTGACAGCAACAGCCCATCTGATTTAATGAAATCTAACTGAAGATGTTCATATGCTCATCTTCAGAGAATTAAAGCATATGATGATGTATATAAGATAAATAAAGGAGATAATGCGTTGTTAGTCCCATTAGACCAATGACAACATATATTCAAAAACTGAATTATTTCTTCCTTGTTACACACAAGGCTAATGCCATAGAAACCAGATCCTATTCTTACAGCTGCCTGCTCTCCTAAGCAGCTGAAGAAAGCCACGCATCAGCACAGAGACTGAATTTTGACCTCTTCTGTTGGCACCCAGAACTTTAAAGAATTACTGCATCCAATCCCTTTACATAAATAAATCAATTTCAACATTTTCCTGCAGTTCATCGGTGGAGCTTAGTGTGTATTATGACACATGGTGTTTCTGTAAGCCTTGCAGAAAACTGCAGGAATGCAAGAGTTTTTTTACAGATTCATTAGAAAAAACCCCAAACAACTGCTACCCAATATTTGATGTGTACATTTTCTCTTGGACCACGCATCTGTGCAAACTGGTATATTCAGAGCAAATTGCTCAGCTGCTACAAAGGCAAACCCAAGAGTTTTCTTTCCCTGTAATAAACCTCTTGTTGCATTCAACTGCAGGCTGCTGTTATTCCTACTTGTCTGTAAAAGTACAGGCTGGTAACTAATAAACCATTTTCCTTTTATCTTGGACTGATCCTAAAAACTGCAAATCCGAGGAATTCTAGTATGACCAAACAAACACCCCAAAACAGGCAACAATGGAAAAAATGCCAGAGAAAATGTACATTAAAGCTCAAAATCTGTGAACTCCTGGGACATAAGAAGCATTCACCTGAACTCATTTCACTCACCCAGGTTTCCTGAAAACACAGAGATACGCCATTCCCTTGGGACAATGTGTCTGGTTGACAGGTGATGAAGATGCCTCCTAACACTGACACTCATTTCCAAACCTATTCATTGTCACCCAGAAAATGCAGCTACATGTCACAACAACAGTGCTGAGACATTCTTTCCATCCTGTCTGTGAGCATAATGTGAGGGGTATCCAAAATGATGACCACATGACATGTTAATGCTAATTTCCCCATTTATTTTGAGCATTTTCCACTGAAACTGAAATGTCTCCTACGCAGTCCTGTCAAATCTAACTTCTTATCAGTCCCAAATGCTGGCTGAATATCCCAGGCCTAAGATATATGTCTGGTCTCATAATAACAGGACTGAGCCTCTTTTGTGGTTAATTCTACAAAATGTTCAGCAAAGCTCACCACTGCCCAAGAGGATGCATTACTAACTTGCTTCCCTTCTATAAAGCACCTCTTCACATCTTCATTATTGCTGTGTGGAAGATGAGATCTTCATGAGGTATTTCTTCCAAAACACGTAATACTCTTTAACCTAAACGCTGACACAGTCACATAGGAACACAGGAACAACCCTTGGAGGTTCTTCAAAGGTCAGGCTGTCATTGAGAGGCAAGCAAGAAGTAGGGAAAAAAATGTGCAAGTAACTGAGCTTTCTACTGGGAGGCTCAAGAAAAATAAAGAGAATTAAAAATAATACATGTCTCTGACTTGAGACTAATTTTCTTAAAATTTTCTGTCTTGATTGTGAAAAAATTAAATGTAAAAACCAAAAAGAATTCTGGGATAAAAGAAAATGTTCTGTTCTAACCAAATTGAGTTTCTGGTTGTTTTGGGTAATTTTTTTTTTTTTTTTTTTTTAACTTTTACAAATTGATTAAATTTAGTCTTAGAATGCTAATTTGAAGGAGAGAAAAAATGTTTCCTGCCAAAAATGCCAACACAGAAAACATAGTTTTCTAGCTCTGTCAAAAAAATTGCTCTCCTCTTCCATTTGAGCATACTGGCAGGATTCAGGCCAGATTCACAAATGAGCATTGGCATACCTGATATCACGCTGTGCCACACTTTGCTAGTATTTTCCAAGTTTGTACCACTATCTCACATCTTCTTACAACTGAAAAGACTGTGAAATAATAGTTGTTGGACAGGGCATATATTTCTGCCTGTTTCATATATGCCAAGGAACAGAAGCAGAGAGCTCTGTCTGGAAAGATTAACAGTGACCCTCCTGCAGCATCGTTCACTGTTTCAGCCCTACCTTTCTCAGAGGGAACTGACTGCAGAAGAGGACAGTAAAATAAACATGAGAGAAATTGCAGAAAATAAGCATTTAGGGAAGAAAATTCAGAAGAAATAAGAAAGCGGCTAGGAAGGGAATGAATGTGCTGAAATACCAGTGGTCATGAAGGCAAAAATATTTTTGTGGAGCCTGAGGCTGACTGATATAAAAAAAAGAAAAATATAGTATGAAAGATTGAACTAGGATTTTTATAAACAGTGATGTACAGATGGACTAGTCAGCTGGATATGCCACAGAGCTGATCCTGTTTTCGGGAGGGACAAACATCTGACAGGTTTCATTGGGCAGTATCAGCTGCCAGCAGTCAGGTAGCAAGGCTGAAACAGGGGCTGTGTGCTGACTTCCGACACTGCAAAGACTTCATGGCCATTTTCTTTCCTTGGCAGAGGTTTCATTATACATGAACACATTCATAGAAAAGAGTCAGAGCATATCTACCATCCTCCTTTTTTTTTTTTTCTGGAAGACAAACATCCCATTCCATTCAACTTCACTTTTTTCTTTTATCAGATGATACCTAAGGATATAACTATGTATAAACACTGGTTGTTCAGCAGAGAGTTGGATCACTGCTCTCCATACAGTACAGCAGAGCAGGAGCACACTGAAAAATTGGTTTTCAAACTGTGGTATTCAAACAACTTACACCGCATTTAATGTCCCTTTAATAACTGTAGCACCTGCTCAACCCAGTACATGATGGCGCTCTGAAAACAGAGCAATCTGGATGGAGGATTTCATTGTGGTAGCATCAGGACTGCAACTTCACCCTCAGGTCTGGACATAATGACACGGTGATATCCTCCAAAAAAACTCCACTCCCTCTGCCAGACATACCCAAGCAGATCTACAAGACCTGATGAAGGTATTTTGAACCCTAAGGTTTATCTGCTCTTTGTGACTATATCATCGAGTCTGTTCAGGAGGAAATATGAACATGAGTGGCACGTGATTTACAGTGGGGATTTTCTTGCGTTCATGAAGGACACAACACTTGCTATTCTGCTACAAAAAAAGGCTTCCTCTCTTTCAGAGGCTTGAAGCTGAGTACAGAGGTGCCTCTCCTCCCAGGAAGCACCCAAAACTGAAAGCTGCAGCGAGGAAAAGATATTTTCAGGCAAGTCACACACTGTGCCAAGGATGGTACTGATGAAAGCAAGAGGTAAAATAAACAGGCTGAGTCTGAATGCATGACCTCATGATCAGGACAAAGCAATACATCCACATCTGACCTTTTTGCTTCCTTTTACTGCTTGAGTCTAGAAATAACCCAGGTAGCAGTGCATAATTCAATCGCACTGGCAAGTTTATTCTCCTGCTACGTTATGAGGGCATGGTAGGCACCACCAATAAAGTTAAAGTAAATGTCAGGAGGCCAATGAATTGCTGAAGCGGACATTTGTTCTGATCTTCCATCAAGCACAATAACTCTAATGGAAGCTAACAGAGGGTTGTAAAACCTAATACCGTGATGCAAGCAGGCAAACAACCAATGTATGGTCTGAACACAGCAGGATAAAGAAAAGAAGCAAGTAATAATCCTTACTTCACTACAGAGACATGAAAGCAAGCACAGCATTTCCCTACCATCCTCTCTGGCTCAGCTGAAATCCCTCCGGGAGACCCTTCACCCTTCTTCCTGATCAGCTTGGACCCAGCAGCAGGTGACAGAAGAGGGGATTTTTGGGAGACAAAGCAGATTAGGAATGAAGACACAGCAGGTATGGACCCTGGCTGCCAAAGAAGTGTTTCTACCCATTTTGTAAGCTGTGCTGCAGCTGCGGATGCTGTGGGACAGGTGGCCAGGGAAGACCCAAGTTCCGGGGACGCAGGTCAGCTGAGCTGCACGGTGCAACCACCCCCTTGTCCTCGTGGCATGGCTGGCTTACTGCTTCCTCTAGCTGTCCCCTTCCTCTTCCCTCAAGAAGGGAAGCTGGCTTGGCTTAGAGGAGGGAGGCTCCTTTTTCAGCTTTAGAGAGGTTCTGGAACAAATCTGAAAGTTTGGGGCAGGGAAGTATCCTGTCCATGGCAGGGATATGAGGAACCAGTGCTTGATTTATGGACAAGTCAGTCTCCATCTCCAAGTGCAGTGATGATTTCCAAGGTTCTTGCCTAGGCAGGAAAACCAAGTTGCTGTCTGTTATTTGATAAGTAATTTAAAACTCTGTTTGCTGTAAGGATCCTACTAAATAGAAACTCCAACACAAGCCCCTAGGCAAGTCTGGCAGGGCTTTCCCCTCAGAAGTGACTCCTGGAAAGTCTTGATGTTTTGTAGCAGCTCTTCATAGAAGTTAGGCCACATATCCCAAGATTCCAGTGGATTTCCACTCAGGCATCCAAAGTTTGAATCAAGTCATCTGGCAGATCCCCTCAGTCCTACCACCGACTGGTGGAAGGTTCCCAAAGCTGAACATAACTAAATTCCACCAGAAAAATAACAACAACAACAACAACAAAAAAAAAATCCAGTCCCAACTGGGCATTTCTGAAAACCTGGCTCTTCAATTTTGGCCTGTTTTGAAAGAGCTTAACAAATTAAATGGCGCTCATTTGTTATGCAAATGATAGCTGGGGTTTCAAATAAAATAAGCCTAACCTTGATGGAGATTTCATCAGTGCAGGCTATTATTTCCCTCTGCTAATGGCTAACAGCCCAGTCATCTTCACCAAGCAGCAAGAGGTCTCCCAGCTGCCTGGGTGAATTATTGCTAGAGTAAGTAATATTAACCCCTCCAGGATAAGTACGTGGGTCATAAAACAAGAGCTGCACAGCTGCCAATGCCAGCAAGGGCAATCTCTATTAATCAGCTAGCTTAGCATATGGTAGGAGAACTGCCCACTCTCCCGTGTGGGACAGAAGGACCACAGGCTTTGTAATGGTTGTGCCAAGTTACAGCAGCCCCACATTAATAGATGTCTTCCCTCATCTTTGGGGAGGGAAGGTTATAAATACAGACAAAGTGAGATAGGGATGATCGGGGTGTATGTGCTAACGATTCAGAGGCTGTTGAGCCTCAGTTGAGATGGGGGACAGGAAGGACAAAGCCAAAGAATCTTGACTGCATGGTCACACCATTCTGTTCAGCAGAGAACACTGGTTCTCCAGGAGTGCAGTACTGCTACTGCACAGCAGCACAGCTAGCCCACAACGCTGGGACTCGCGCACTCTGGCTAAAGGAGCGAATAAATCCCCACAAATTGCTATAATAAGGACTCAGCCCACAGACTCTGTGGCATAAACACACATCTGGTCTCTGTTTGTAATGAAATCAGCTGAAAGCACCACTGTGCATTAATAACAAAAACATTCAACATATTGCTACCAAATAAGCTCTGCTTGCCTTGAACTTCTATTGTCACATGTTAATGCATTTTTAACACTGAAAAATGATGAAGTGCTACAAAACATTCATCAAGGAACTTTAGAGTCAAAAGATGCACATTACTGTGGCATTGTTTTCTATCAGTTCTTTTACAATTTCAGCAGAAGTTAAAAACAGAAAGTCAGAAGTACATTGCAAACATTTCATATTGAGCCTGCCTTTCTTTGGTAAAGGTTTCTCAACTACAGAGTTTATCCTGTGCTTGCGTAGCATGAGAAAATCCTTCGGGATGCGTGAAAGGGAAAGTTTCCTTTTGCAATGTTGGTATTTTCCATATGTCCACCCACCTCCTCCTCCGTCTTTCTCCTTTTCTTGCCAAAAATAAGCATTGTCATTCACTTTATTTTATTTCCACTCTCCAGTCCCTCTCCTTTGCCTTTCCATCACCCTCTTTGGCTTAATTTCCATCAGATCTTTACAGTCTGGCTTTCCACTTGCAATTCCTGACTACTACTCATGGCTCATACTCTATATGTGACTGTTAGTCACATTAGGTTCCCTGTTGTGAAAACAATCAGGCACCTCAGGAAGGTCAGTGTGTAGACTTGGTGTGGTCAACACACGGGAAGGGTTTTACCTTCTGAGTGATGTGGTTGATCCAGGGAGAAGAGCAGTTGCTGAGATCAGGTCCTTGGGGCTCCCATATCCCATCCGGCGCAAGACACCGGAAAGTTGCAACACCTGGAAGAGGAAAGTCGCTGTGTTCAGTGTTACAGTTGCATTTTGCCCCCAGGATCCCATGTCACAGGCTTCATTTCACAATGATGGACAGCTCATGCAAAGCCTGACAGCTTATTAGTAATCACAGCCTCATTAGGACACTTCCAAGTCATCTCTGTGTCCTAGTCTTGCATCACCTTAGTGCTTAGGGGCCCTAACACATGCCATGAAAGACCCACGAGGTAGTGAAGGGATATTATCTTCATTTCTCCAAATGAGAAATGAGACATTTCTCCAAATGAGACTACAGACAGAGGGCTTTGCCTTAGGCCAGGCAGGAAAGCTGCCAGGGACTAAGAAATCACAACTAGATCTCAAACACTGAGCCAGCACCTCGTGTACTCTGTCAGATCAGACCCTGTGCCTCCATTTCCTTGCTGCTTTATGACAATTTTACTACTCTGAATCATTAAACCATTTGGGTGGAAAGACACAAAAGTTTAAATGTTACAAACTCCAAGATGTAACACTGGACTTTACTGTCCTTTGCAGCAGGGATCTGGGCAGCCCTTGCCAAACCAAACTCTCCTCTAAAGTCCCTCTCAACAGTTAGGAGTGGAGAGTAAAGTGCCTCAGGCCCTTCCAGACAAAGAGAAATGCATCCAAAATGATGTAAAGATCTTTAAAAAAAAAGAAAGCTGGTACATGTACATTAAAGACTCTGCATCCTATAAAGTGCTCTGCCCTGCAGAGCTGGACTTTTCAGCTGAGGAGTGAATTACAGGCTAGGTCTGATGGTAGCACTGATTAAAACCAGTGAGAGTTTGCTTATGCCTTCAAAGGGAGTTGGAAGAGGCACACTGCTAATATACCACAGCTTTTAGCATGTTGCATGAATCACTGAAATTAGAGATGGGAAAGGCTTATTCCATCCCCTATCAACAAGTTGGATTTTTTTACCACCTTAGCTATTTTCATCCAGTCACAGAATCACAGAATGTTAGGGACTGGAAGGGACCTCAAAAGATCATCCAGTTCAACCCACCTGCTGGAGCAGGAATACCTAGGTCAGGTCACACAGGAACGCATCCAGGCGGGTTTTGAATGTCTCCAGAGAAGGAGACTCCACAACCTCTCTGGGCAGCCTGTTCCAGTGTTCTGTCACCCTCACTGTGAAGAAGTTTTTCCTTGTGTTTATGCAGAACCTCCTATGTTCCAGCTTGCACCCAATGGCCCTAGTCTTATCATTGGATGTCACTGAGAAGAGCCTGGCTCCATCCTCATGACACTCACCCTTTACATATTTATAAACATTAATAAGGTCACCCCTCAGTCTCCTCCAAGCTAAAGAGACCCAGCTTAGCTCTTGTGCTTAGAAAAGGGCTCCCTGCATCCAGACTTCATTTTCTTCTTTTAATTTTTTCTTTCCTTTTTCACAGCTTCAGTTCAGAGGATCCTTTCCTCTTTCTGGGAACCATATGATACTTTTTGCATTAATTTTACCAAGTGGGTCTTGAAAAGACAGCAAAAATATTCTTTACCTATTCTCACCACTGACATCTTTACATGCCCCTCATACTTTAACATATATTTTAGCAGTTTGACCTCACCAAATTCAAGACAGAGTCAGTATGCATACACACAGGTGCGAACGGCTCTCCAGGGCAATGAAGTGGAGAATTAACAGAGTCTCCTCTGCAAGACAGACCCCTCCAGCCCTTATTTTCATGCAATATTCTCCACCTTCTTATTTCTTCTTGCCAAGTGGTTCTTGGGGCTGGACACCGAGACTAGGTTGCAAAATAAATACTTTTGGAAAACTGCATTTGTTAAAATACAGCAAACTGAACCATATGACAAACCCCATTCTTCATTTGACCATGTTTTAATCCAGATAGAAAATTTCCAAAAGCAACAACTGGGGGGAAGAGTAGAAGAAAAGGAGCAAAATCCAATAAACCATGAACCATTTTGAAAGATTTGGCTTTATTTTCCCTCCTGCTTTCCCTGCTGATCACACTGGTAGCTGGCTGCAGTTTGAAAAATCACTGACACGGGTTCACAAGTGTGATCTGGCAATACCTGCTCTCCAAAATGCTGGCCACAGTGTTTGAAATGCAAACAGTGCTGCACAGAGCTTCAAAATGTAAGTTTTATTGATTTCTACCACCATCCCCCTCATCCTCCCCCAGCAGAGACTGGCCATCAACATGTCAGTCAATGAGCCCAGGGCTTGTACTTGCCAAGTACAGGCAAAACCAGGGCTAAGAGATGCATCATATATAACTTCTGGAGGCAGAGGCTCTTATAGCACATCAAGCTTAACCCCACAGGGTTGTTAGTTTGCACTATCCTTTGGCCAGAGCTTGGGATGCCAAGGATCCTGCACAACATGCTCAGCATATTGATGGTTTGGCCCCAGCCAGCTGCTTGCCATACCTCACCAAGGCAATGTGGACCTGCCAGAAGGCATCGGCATGCTCCACTGATGAAAGCACACGTGCCACAGAGGCCCATGGGCAACCTGGTTGCACAGCCATAATGTCCCATGGGAAAACAGAGAAGGCTTGCCCCTTGACTCACCTATTGAGCCCATGGGACATGGTTGCTTTGCCATCTGGCCCTGACGAGTCCGAGACCACATAATATCGCGGGCTTCCATGGGGTCGCAGGTCTCTGCACCGGCTGGTGGCAGCTGGGAGGAGGCGGGTGGGAGGTGCGTGGTCATTTCATCAGGGATGTCGGCCAGGGGTGACGGCGTGCTGGTGCTCCTGTTCCTCCTGCCCGAGGCCAAGGTGGTGGTGGGGCGGCCAGTGCTGCTGGTGGCCACCCATGGCGTGGTGCTGGCGGTGGTGCTCCCTGCGCCCAGAGCCCCCGATGTTGATGCTCCTGAAACAAAGGTAGGGCTGATTAAAAAGAGGAAGGAAAAATGGGACTCAGCCTAGGTCCCAAGAATGTCCTCTCTGCTGACTGTGGTGGCTTGTGGGGTGTAGTTGGAGCTACAGCTAACACAAGGTTTGCTGCACAGCTACCTTTCAGAGAGAAGCTGGAGCGCACAGCGAGAGAAGCACACAGGGGGGTAATGACCACTGGAGCATAACCAATTTTTCAAAAGCACTAGCATCTGATGAAAATAAAGCAGCACTTTATGCCCTCACCATTTTTCTTCCTGGCATTTTAATATAAAAATCTTCTTTTCCATCTTTTAGGGAACACCTAGCACAAAAGTGCTTTTAATTTTTTAGTGTTGCTGAAGACCCAGCTGGTTTGAACCGAAAAACATTTTCCATGGTGTAATAAAAAAAAAACAACACATCACATATCCATCCCAAAACCAGCAGTGCACAGAGGGATGAATGTAAGGCTTGAGTCACAGCTGTTCCAACATGAATTGGAGTTTCTACATTAAAGACAGCCATGTATGAACTCTTGCCTAGCCAGAAATTACAATTAAAGGCAAGAATCACCCTCGTTCCTTGAGAAGCTGTCTCTTAACAGTGTGAGCTGTGTGAGCAGGCTTAGCCTGCAAGCTCCTAAGAGTGAAGACCAGCCTGTTTTCTAGTTCCAGTGAAGCAGACCACGCTCACTATTTGTACAATATCAGTCATTAATGTATAATGATATTGCTATCTCTGGAGTTCATTCAAGTCAACCTTTTTCAAGCATAGAGATGTCTGCCTTTATTGTAAAATACGAGTTTTTCCATTCTGAGAGGCTTTTTTTTGGTATTTGAGTAATTTAAGCCCACGGTGCTGTGAGCAATTCTCCTGCCCCAGAGTAATCAATAACATGGCAGCTGAAGCACAAGTTTGCTCTGGTTTTAGGTAATATTACTACAAGCCTGAGACTACCTCTTCTGAAATTTTAAAACTGAGCAGCATCATAAATATAATTTTCTGAGGGATCAGTATTTTTCAAGAAAACATTCAGTTTAAAAATCCCAGCTCTCCTGTCCCCCAGAAAACAGGATTATCTTCTCCTCCAGACTCCAAAAAGGTGAGCAATAGCACAAAAGGCACTAAGCCACCTGAGCACCATGGCACTGATCTTAAATCAGTTCTCCTGAGCTCATTGATCAGATTTTCCAGCCTTCTCACGCCACCTCCTTTCCACTATGAGCCCTCGACTTGAATTAACTCCAAAATATACAACACAAAATCCTGTAGACATTGACAGATTTCTTCTAGTTTATGCTCAAAGCTGTGCTAGATCACCAAGCAATTATTTCCATCTGATCTTACAGGGAGGATTAAAATTTGTAGAGAACTTCGGCAGAGTTTATACTAGGGTAGGTCTTGCCATAAGTACGTATTATGTTTCTTCATAATAACTATTAGCCTGGTAGACAACAAACTGCAGAAATTTTACCAGTTACTCCTGCAGTAATAAGTTATTTCCCATTTGCAGAATGACTTGTGCCATGCACTACAGATGCAGAGGTATGGAGTAGATATAGCAGATGCAGCTTCAAAGCCAAAACTAGCAAACCCCTCTTAAAATCATTCTTACAGTCATTTGTGAGCATGTAGAGACATATACCGAGCACTCAGGAACTCCCCTTGATCCACACGTAGGGGTGCTTTTATTGACAATCACTGAATATCTCATGGTGTGTTGTTTTTGGAATAGCTCTGGCAAGTCTACTGTAGCGGCTAGGCACAAGGGATTTAATGGCATTTTCCTTTAGCCATAAAAAAATGTTCTTTTATCTTTCATAACCCTGTTGGCACTAGTGATGAATTCTCTTTGAGGATTTGTTCCTCCAACTTTTTTCTTGTTCAACTGGATTTTTTGCTGCTTTTTAAAATAAACACCTTCACCATTTACACAGGACAAATTATAAGAAGACATAAAAGAGCTGCCTTGAAGTGGCCTAATGGGGTGAGATGGATGGGATACCACTGAACTCAGTTCAAAGGTCTGATTATTCAATGAGTCAATTTGGTAATGAGCTCCAGTGAACATGATCACCATGCTAACACCACCCAGTTTCACGAGCCCCAGGCAGCACCACTTGCTGATTTTGCTCACACAAGTGTATGCTTTAAAACAAAGTTAATTGGTAAGAAGGGAAAGAACAAGAGATCAGGATCATTTACATATAAATGATTCTCAGATCCAAGCAAAACCATGAATAGACTGCAACCTGTGCAAAATTACCTAAATCCTACAGCCCAGAACAGAGATCAAACCTCCAGATTAACTCAGGCTGCCAATAAAGTGTGAATTTTTAACTCCGGGAAAAGCAGCATTGCAGCACTGCTTTAAGAGAAGGGTTCTTCAGACAATACTTCATAATACCACCTTTGCCCATAGACAAGTAGTAACCTTTAAAAATCATCAACATTATTACAATTAGAAATGTATGATCTTGATTATTTTACTTGTACTACTTGTTTTTACCATGCATTGCCATATCAAGAGTTTAAAGACAGCTTTTGGGCAAGACTCGGTTTTTATTCCTAGGCTTCAAATTCAAAACATTCATAGGACTTTGCAGACTTCAATTCCACAAAGCACAGAGCTAGAATAGGTATTTTCACAGTGCTCCTAAGAAAGCAAACTGTGGCTGTGGAAACATCTCTTCCCCAGAAACACCCCAGAGTGATACTTCACTTTTTTCTTCCCTGCTCTACCTAGAGAGCTGGCACTAACAGCAGAAGACTAAGTTTTGCCATCATTCAGACTAGAGCTGCACTGTAAAAAAAATCCCAAAACATTTCCAGTGTGCACAGGGAGTAATTGCATCTCCCAGAGGAGCCTCTCTCTACTCCTGGCACATTGACTAGCAAGAAAAAGAAACTGACAGTTTTTTTCTCTTCTTTCTTTTGTTTCCCACCATTTACACAGAGCTTGGGCCTCTGGAGAAGGAATTTTGCTTGGTAGAAGAAATATCATGGGAGGGATTTGTTCATAGGGAAAAAAATAAATAAGGGTCTGTCTGTCCTTCCCTCTGCCCCCATCCTCCCCATCCCCTCATTTCCTTCTTTTTTTTTCTTTCGTGGCCAAACATGAAAAGTGCACAACTGGCCTAAGAAGAACACTTTGTATCTGCCACTAGGAAAATCCAGCACACATGTCATCTTACATTCTGCTCTGCTCGCCTCTTCCTGGTGCTCCCAGACATGGGAGTCTGCTTTTCCAGATGACTAGTGTTTTTTTATCACAAAAGCAGCTTTGATTGCAAGCAAGGCTATTTGCGATCACTACCAAGCCACCTTTTCTGTCATTTTTAAGTTTTGGCACCTAAGAATATTAGCCTGTGATCTGGTGTACTCAACAACTGAAAATACTTTTTAAGAGATGTCATGTGTTTTCTGTCCCATGAATAAAGACAACTGGGTTCCCCTCGAGCAGAAATTGCAGACGAGATTTCCTGGGTGAGGTTCTCTGGCTCTTGCTAGATAACAGATGACAGAAGGCATCCATCAAGCTCTCCCTCAGGGGTTGCAATCCAAAGGTTTAGCCTGATAGCTATGTGCCATAAGCCAGCATTTGCTCACGTAAATGGAAGGAGAGGCCAGACTCCAAGTTTCATGCACAAGATGCAAGCGAACCATGATGACTTCACTCTCTGGCGAGTTTTGTGTTCCTGAGTCTGATGCTCAAGCAGATGTGCCAGGGCACTGGTGGTCAAGAACTTCTGCATGCTTCCTGGTGCAATGCTTGAGCAACTGAGATACAACTAATCCAAGGGGTTTAACATCTTTGTGATGACACAGCAATCCAAATGCCCTCTTGAGCACATTCAGGCTGTGTTCACAATTACTTATGCACATTGCTGCCCCGCTGACAAATGCAGCATTGCTGGTTTCTGAAAGGCTGCAAGAGACACAAAACCTGAAGGTCCCTCCCTCTCCGCTAGTTTTGCCCCTTTTCATATTTGGCAACCACGTCCTTTGCGTACAGCATCCCCTTCTATCATTTTTTCTTCTACTGGAAGACAGTGCAAGTAGTATTTACATAGCAAATAAAGTTTAGGCATGTCTTGAAAGAAGCAGTGTAAAAAACCCCAAACCTAATACAGTTGGAGGATAAGATCACAGCTGTTTTTCTCTTCCCTGTCACATAAATGTATCTCATGGGAATTAGTTTTCTACAGGCATTTTCAAACACCTTTCAGAATGTTTTCTGAAACTCTCTAGGAAAAAAAATATTATTATGGAAAAGAAATATATTCCCATTTTCTTTTGCCTTTTATTTTGGGGGTGTGTTTTTTCACCAAACTCCCTGTAAGGTGACAGAAAAGGATGATGGAAGTCAAGGAGCACTAGGTTGAGCCTTGCACACCCAATATCATCCCTAAGAACTGCATAAGCAGGTATCCATCAACTCAGTTATTAAAACATTGGTTTGATTGCAATGTTATACCAAGCCCACACCACAAAAGATACCACCCTGCAAAATCACCTCGTGTTGAATGTCTGTTGGAAGTCCAAAAGCCACACGCCGGTGCCACCCAGGAGCTGCAGGCCAGAGAAGCAACAAGGTGACATTATTTTATTCCCTAAATTATGGACAGCTCCTTCCACGTGTTTCAGAGAAATTATGGTTTATTTTTACTGCAGGCAAAGGTCAAGCAGGCCTCAAATCAAATATCTGAACAGCTCGCCCCTGTGCTCACGCATGCCATTATTTAGGGAAGCTGAGTCAGAATTGTGGGTGAACATAAAAGTTCACTTAACAGTGCTTTTGGAGGAGTTGGGGATGTGTTTTTTTTTTTACTGACCGAGACTGACAAAAGGTTTGCAAAAATCATTGGTGGGAAGACAAGATTAGATATGCGATGGCCCTAGAGTGTTCAACGTGGCATGTTGTCTTCAACAACACAACTGCATGTAGTCCTGCATCCTGCAAAAGTCATGTGAAGTGTGATACATACATAGCTCTTCTTTTTCCTCCCTCTTCCTGACATCTGAAACAGCAGAGGAGGAGGATGTTGCATCCGAGAGAAGAAAGGTCCATTCCCTTGTGGACTGCTGCCAAACAGGAAAATCCTCTCTGGATTTTTTTTCTTTTTCTCCATCTTCCAGTAGGGGATCAGTTTTTGTGCGTGAGGCTACTCTGCCCACATGTGACTGTTCTGCTGGGTGTGGGCAGATGCTGCAATGGATATAGACCAGATGCTGAGTACCCTGTACCAGGGGTAAATCTACAGCTATGGTCCAAGACATGGTGCAGACTCAGCTGTTTCAATGCACTTCAAGTTGGAATCACTTGACACGCTGGGTTTTTTATTCTGAATCTCAGTTTGAGCATTTAACATTAAACAACAAAGCATGAGAGCTGAAGTGTGCACAATCATTGCAACAGGCTCAAGTCTAGTCAATCTGCCCCAACTCTTCCTTTCTCGCTGCACCACAACCCTCAGCAAGACAATTAATACATTCAAAGCAGTCACCACATGGGACCAATTTCCACAGGCAAAAAAATGTCTACCAAAGCCCTTTTGAATCAAAACTTTACATTTCTGACAATGATCAACTGTTCATTATGTGTGCCAGAAAGGTCATTTTGTCAACAACATTCCAGCTATTACTGCTAACTTCCAGGTTTTGCCTGAAAAAATAAGAACCCAAACAGCAGCCCGGCTGTTTTTTGGTGAAATATCAACCTTTATGCTTTTGTGGGACTTCTGTGTGTATGTGTGTGTGTGTGAGTGCTCAATACTTTTCCTGACTCCCAACATCTGTTAGTGTCAGATCCCTAGTTTAGCCGTCATTTGAATAAAAGATGCTGCTTCTTTCTTTTCCTCTCTGACCCATTCTTCTCCAAGAAATTACTGGATCCTGCTTATAACGTGTAACTTCAGAGACATGAGACAATGTTTTAACTGTCATTGGCACGGGGTTACGGCACATCAGGATATCTAGCAATACCAGGAAATTAAGTGGTACGGCACATGAGCATCAGCTGTTGTCTTCACCATGGTCCTTTTCTATCAGATGACAGTTCCTAAAGTCTTACCTCTGTTTTTGTACTCAGGACCTCTGTCAAGTCCACCTTTGTGAATCTCTCGTATCCTTCAGTGCCCATCCAACGAGAGCATTAATGCCATATTGCTCTGTCCAGACTTTGCAGCTGGCTCTGAATGTTCAGGCAGAAATTTAACTGGACCAATGTGTGCAAGACAAAAACTGAGAATTATTTTCAACATCATGCTGTAATGCTTTTAGAAATGCAGATGAACTTTGCCCATAGGAGGCCTGGTAAACAGGAAAATATTACAGAAGAGCTGATCTAATAGACAGTAGATCAGGATTTATTATAAATGGACTAATCTAATAGGTTTGAGAGTTCAGTTCAAGAGTTATTTTTAGGCAATCTATCTGCAAATTGCTCTAGTTCTCAAGAATACTGTCAGATGTGGTTGCAGTTATTTTGAATTTCTGGATTTAAATGTATAAAATCTGTCTTTTTTTTCTTTTTAATCCACATTATTTCACACAGAGGGAAAAAAAGCCACACAATCTCTTTTTAAGGGCACACCAGCTGCACATTATTACTGAAAGTATGAACTTCTAACCTCCTAAACAATCTCTGTCCCCTGGCGTGATTCACATCCATCAGAGCCAGTGGTGCAGATCTTATGCACTATCTTCCAACCTGAATCCTTCAAACTCTATTAAAGAGAAGCCTAGTAGGAATTCCCCAGTACCCCATTGTTAGAGAAATCACTTTTGATTTCAATAACAGGTGCTGTCAGTTTTTCATTCAGACCATGTTAGAGTGCAGACATGTGAGCACTACGCTTACAGCTTCAAGCGATTTACTGGAGGCTGAGATTGCCAGGTTTCAGGGTTTCTTTTACCTTTTAATTAAACTATGGGTATGTTTTATCCATGCAAGCTGAAACATACATTTTAGTTTCTATGCAGAACAAGCACATGTATAGCTGCTAAGAGGAAAAAACATATTTTCCTGTCCGTTTGGCAACAGATTTAGCTTTATCTAATGTACGTTTCCTGCCTTTTGCCTGCACTTCTGCATCTTTAACTGAAAAACCTGCATGCGCTCTGCAGAGACAATGCCAGATGGAGCCGGTCCTTCTCCAGCAGTTCTCCACCTCTGCATTTTCAATGAATGGAAGCAAGTGCAGGAGTCATAAAATGATTACTCACACCCTAGCATTTTCTGATCTATACAATCAACGCGATGAGTCCTTCTGAGAGCCAAAAGGCAGATGGCTTATACCACTGTCTGAAACATTTCTTCAGTTGCAAACTACAAACACAACTTTAATAAGATAAAACTATCATCTTCAAACAGTCTCTGTTCATCTGCGTGTGTAATATGTCCAATCTAGACGTTAGTCAGCAAGATGGCCAATTGCATTCGGATTGCCTTGGACTCTTATAAACATATCATAATCTGCCTGTGAAATGGCCGGATGGTTGCTTTCCAATTTGTGAAATGGTTCAAATGTTGTAAATAAAAAAGAAATTGGACAGCTTTCAAAAGGACAGATTAGACTTTTCAATTCTCAGTGATTCAGTGCTTCCAAGCTACACTCCTGTGATCTCAATATGAATATTTACAACCTGACTGTGTTATGCTGTTATCTTGAGGAAGAGGGCATAGTACAGCTAAATCCAAGGAGACAATCCACTGAACTACAGGGAATCAGCCACCAGGTCCCACAGCACATGTGTGTGCAAGAGGCGAGGGAGGGAGATGTGGGTGGAAAGTCACCTGGCCCCACTTCCTCCTGTCTGGTTTGGTGGATTAAAATCACAAAGGCTGCTTTTTGCATTCACTATGTGTCTCCCCTTATACCACGTGCACCATCCCTCGATCCCAGCTGCTCCGAGGCTCAGAGTTTGAAGTCCTCCCGTTTCATGTACCATTGCTGGACTTCCCAATCACTGCCCAGTGTTTTAAGTGCAAACACACTCTGTGGGTGGGCTGGTCAGCTGAAATCAAAGAGAGGAAAGGGAATAAAACACAAAAAAGGTGCAGTTCAGGTTGCTTATACTCTTCTTTCTCTAACTCATGTTAGGATCAACTTAATTAGCATGCACATCACACTGCATTCCCAGACATGAATCAGAGACCTGAAAGCAGGGCCTGCTGTCTGTATAGTAGACATTATATCCATATTGTACTTTCAGCATCCTCTAGAAGTACATGAATGATAAACCTACGAGAAAAAGCTCATGTTTTGTCTTTCACCAAACTCATTTATCTTTTCCTCTTGCTACAACCCATTGTTTATTTCAAACCTGATTCAAAAACCCAAATCCTTCTCCAAAGCCGCCAAAGTGATTTCTCTCTACAGGACACTTGCTCTACTCAGTCTCTGACTGCATTGACTTCTGTGTTATTTATTCTACTTATTCTTGCCCCTACAAGAAAACCAGCCTGAACTGTGGAGAGAGCTGACTCCTGAAACCAGCAGAAATAGGGAAATGCTGAGAAAGGCTGTCTCTTCTCATCCTTCGAGCATGGCCTGGTGCACCTCAGTGTGGATGTGCTGTCAAGACTCTTCCTGTAAATCAGAGGGCAGGCACAGCCTCGGCCTCTCGGCCACATCTCGTTTTGGAGCCCAGATTAGCTCAACCTTCTCCTCAAACTTGCCAGTGTTTTGCTTTCTGTGCCTGGGGTTACAGATGGAAGGAAGGAACAAGCCTGCACTAAACAGAATAAAAATCTTTCACATAAGCCAATCCTAAGATGACAAAACTCTGTTGTAAGAATATCAATATTCAGCGACTTTCAGAAATAAAGCAGTTTCCTGACAAACCATAAAACACTGTTTAGCTCCCTTCCAAAACTCTTTATTACTTATGTAGAACATCAATATTTTGTAGAGCTCAATTCTAATAGCTGTATTCATGTTGGCATCTGCCTAAACAATGCTTAACTACAGGACTGGCATCTAAATTTGTTTTATAGATATCTGATGTTCTGTGGAGGGCTTTAACAATGAGAGAATCATTAATATTATGAAAAACACATCTGCTTCAGCGTAGTAGATTTATAACATGTAAACAAACTGTGCAGTATATAGGGTGTTTTAAGGTGAAATGAATTGAGTAACACTTCCAAGGATCTCCTGTTTTCATACTAGACTTCTGTACCTATGGACACAGGCAACTTGGTACACTATGAAGTCCAGACTGATGTCCTAACAAGCCTGAGATTCAGGCATCCCTCACCCATGTCCTAGAGGCTATTTTTCAGTTGAGGGAGGACACTGGGGTGCTAGTAGCAATGTTAAATATTCATTCATATGCCTCAGCATTTCAAGGAGATTGCAAAGATCTCCCGCCTGAAGGCTCTAGGGCTGGAGGCATTGCCATGGCTAGTCATCTCAGTTGAAAAGTCACAGCAGAAATCTGAAAAGGAGGAAGGAACAGCATCTAAAAATCAGAAAAGGAAGTTTAAACAAACTTGTGTGGCTCTGCACCATTAAGGGCTACCAGCTCTCACAGTCAGCTTTGGCCGAGATGTAGTTTCAAACCGTTACCCGAGTGGTCGATGACAAGATGACAATACATAAGCCCAAGGTGGAAAAGCCTACAACACAGATTTCTAGCTTTGCATCCGTCAGCTTTCAGATTATTCTTGTTAATGGCTAGTTCAGACCAGCACATTGTAATGTAAGCATGTTTTTCCTTGTGAAGCAGAGGAATATACCCATTGGTGTTGTAGGATTTTGAATTGAGCCCACAGAAAATAAAGACATAAAAACCCCTACAAGTAAGTGAATAGTAGTGCTGAAAAGGAATATATTCCAACCAAAGATATTCTGTGATTCTATATTTTAGGTTGAAGCTGTATGGCCTGCCTCCCCAGGTTTGGCATGTAGTTTTGCATGCAGTCAGGTGCTAAAATTTAGGTGTCCAGTGAATTACTGGTCCAAACCAGAGGCACCAAATGCATAGAGGAACATCCAGGTGCTGCTCTGCCAGAATGGTTATTTTCCATAAAGTAATCTTGGCCTGGAAGCCTAAACTGTACCTGATCCACTTGGGCTACCAACAAAGGTGTTGTAGATCCCCACAAGCATCAGCAGAATCTGAGGAAGTTGGAAACTGGTAAAGAAAAGCAGACAGGATGACACAGAAATGAAAAAAGTAAATTGTATCCTTTAGAAATTTTTAAGCTGTGTAAGCTCCTTGCCTTTTTATAATATATACACCTATAAAATTAAGTACATGACGTTACTGCAAAGCAGAAATGTGATACTTTGAACAAAAGAATCATGTGTCTCATAAGGAAAAAAAAAATACATATATTCAACATGTGAGAAAAAAGGAAAGACAGGAGGTACAAGATAAAGTCTGACCTTGTCCAGTGCATGTACCTTGAAAAATATATCTGCTGTGTAGCTAAATGTGAATGTACCTTCATACAACTGCAAGAGTCAAAAGCATAACAGAAAACTAGGAGACATAAAAAAAGTGGTCAAGCAATTTGTAACCATTTCTGAAATACAGCAGAGGCCCTTATATACTTACAGATATTATAAGGATAAAACTACTGCTACAATACAGGGCTAAAGAGCTGCTGTATGCTTCTAGCACACAGCCTAAACCTCATTTTACATCTCTCACAGATAACACAAAATAAATGCACCAGTCTATAATGATTACTAATTTTGCCCCTCTCCAGTGTCAAATATGTTGAAAAGTTTTTGTTTTGTAAATATTTTACAGCAGACCATTTAGTACCTGTAATGTTATTAGCTTTGAGTCTTTCACATTCCATACATGTGTCAAGAAGTTTTATCAGTTTGCAGAGAAGTATATTAGTTTTTCTGGTCATTGTAGTGCTCTACAGGTACAAAAACCCCCTCAAAATCCCTAATATTTTACATTATCTAGCCAGAATTCTCATTTTATAATAATGTTAACCCAAAGTCTAACTCACATCATCAAAAGCAACTCTTCTTCCATTATCTTAAATGTAAATGAGAAAAAGCATGCAGCTGAAGCAGACAGAATAATATATAATGAGAGGAAATCGGTCAGGCAGGGATACTAAAAAAACCAGCATAACATTGAACTCATTTGAAATGGAAGGAAATAACAGACTTTCTAGCACGGTGATCAGGCTCAAGATGGGAAGGGAGGAAGGTCAGCTGTGATAGACCCTCATAGTCAGCACTAAGCAAGTCAAGAAATGTTTAAACCTTCAAATATATATCTTCTTTTTTTTTTTCCAGAAGCTAGAGCCTGACTGACCATTGATGAGAGACAGAGTTCATTGGCATGCCAACCTGGAGCCGCTCAGCAAAACAGAAATTACAAGTGTAAGCACTGCAGTGGCAGTGGCTCACCCACTCTGTTCACCTGCTGTGGAGACTGTTCCAAGGCAGAGACAAATGTGACTGCTTGAAGAGAGAGAAAAAGAGAGATTTGATTCAGGCATTTGAGTCAGCCAGTCTATGAACAGGAAAAGGTAGCACCAAAAGCTGTTCAATTTGCCCAAGACCCAAGGTGCTCTTTGGAGATGCCTTACAACACTGAAGACAGCAAGAGCCTACAGATTCCTGAAATACCATCACCTTCACTGTATCAATGTTTCCATGCCCGAGCCTTGGCTGGAAATCAATGCCACTGAACAGCAAGCAACTTCTGACTTTGTCGCCTGAAAAATGCAGTGTAACTTCCAGCAACCCTCTGGGGCATAAAAGAAACTGTAAGCATCTCAGCTATTTGCTCACCTTTCCTTGAGGTGTTTAGTTGGTGCTGAGAAAAGGCTTAAGGATAACCAGAAAGTCCAGAACTACAGCATAGATGCTAAGAACAGATTGGTGGGGAGAGGCAGGGGAAAACTTCACCTCAACCACAAACCCCGATGTCCTTAATTCCTTCTCCTCCTTCGGAGGACAACGTTCATCACAGCCAATAGCACACTCCTGGGAGGTGCCAAGACGTGCCAAGGATTACAGTAAAACATGAGGAGGAGGACAGGAAAGGCTTTGATCCTCCTGTGTTACTGTATCAGGAAATTACTGGCTAATGCAAAAGAATGAGCCCTTCTCTTGATCCAGGTTATTCCCCAAAGGATTCTCCTTCTGCAACATCTGAAGCTCAGACAAGGTATTGGACTGAAGGGACCACTCTTCTCATCTTCTGTGCCAAGTTCAGTATGTCCACAATACATTTCTGAGTGCAACATACAACTCCCTAATCCTCTTGGCAGCAGTCACTCGTACAGGGTCAGGCCTCCTGGCCTACACGATGCCCTTCCAAATTAAGCTGTTATTTTCCCTTATTAAACCTCATATTTGAGCTAAAATAGTGACACTGATTCAGTTAAACCATTGCTGTCTGCAGCCCTTGTGCAGAGCAGAGCACACAGAAATCTTATAAAGACCGTGATGCCTGGTCAAACAGACTCCAACAAGGCAGCAGATTGTAATAAGGGGAGATGCAACTTTATTTAAGCAACACGCATCATTTCCAGCTTCAGGGGCAGCAGTGCAAATTATACTTCTTGGCTGAGATTTTGTCTTCAGTAATAGAAATGTGCATCCTGCACTGAAGAGACTCACGAGCATCTCTAAGAGCAGTCTAAAAGACACTGGTACTACTACTGGAACACGTTGACCTGACTACTATGTACCACACACAGTACTCAGCCCACCAGCGGCTGCTGTTTTGGGTGAGGATGGAGATATTTGTCCCCAAGAGGAGCTACTACTTACTGCCATTCACCGCCACTGAGGGAAAGGGGTGGAGATAAGGAGAAAAATCAGCTCTCCTGCCACCAGCCGCCTTTTAAACATGAGTAAGCACTCTCTGGATAACAAATCTCCCTAAGCAACTTAGTCTGAATATGGTCTAATAGAAAGGAAATTTTATGTACGTGCAAAGAAACGCAATAAAACATATAAGAAAGGAACTGAATCTAAAAGCAGATATTAGATTTCTTTTATCTCTTGTACTCTGAGCAAATATTGTTCAAGGGTATTTGACAATCTGTTTGCCAGCTGAAGTGTGCAGGACTCCGATAACAACATAACAGAAAATTATATGTCCCTTTCTGTCAAGCTGAGGGAAGTCCACACTGTGGTGTTTGCCTAAATGAAAAACAAAACCGTGGCAGAAGTGACCCAGGACAGCCTGACAGCATGTTGAGTAAGATGGGACAGAGCTGGGTAACAAGGGAAAGAGGATGCAGAGGGTGTAAAATGAGAATGAAGCCAAGCGCAAAGACCAACCTGGCTTAATATTAACTGTAGGAGCAAAGAATGGTTAAGTTGGGCTTCTCTAGTTTGCTTTTTTCTTTTTGATAGTATCTAAATCTTAAAGCCCAGCCCATCTGGATGAAAGCATTATGAGCTACGCCAGTGTTACTGAACATTTTTCCTTTTGAGACAATTTCTCTGCAGGGATCCTCCAAGTGGGAAATGCTGTGTTAGATTGCCTTCTTCAGTCAAAAGAAACACCATGCCAGTGAGGCTGAGCCCTTGCAGGTGACAGGATCCCTGCTTGAAATTTCAGCCTAACATTCAGAAATCCCCCAATCTCCCTCTTACCCAGATTTCTCTCCCTGTAAGTTGAATAAAATCTAATTCATGTGGAACCTGCATTACAGCTCTCTGGGCACAGTGCTGGCTCACCTCCACTAAAGGGGATCTTAAGTCACTATTTTTAGCTCTTTTCCTCATACCAGATCAATTCCAAGACTTACCCCTGCCTGTCTGAGCTGTCATTGCCTACAAACCACTTATACATCTGCCCCTTGAGTAATGAGCTGCTCCTTCCAATTTTAGTTCTCCATTGTTTTTTGTTTGCTTTCCTTTCCCAGAAGAGCCTCTACTGGCAAACACATCTGAACCTGAAGCTTTCCTCCATCCCACACCCACCTCTCAGCTCTCTGTTCCCTTAACTTCAAAACCAAGGATACTCCCAATGCCAACAATTGTGGACACCTCCTTGACTTGACATCTGACACCCTGCTCCCTGAAAAGTACAGTGGCCACAACTTAGTGTGGGATGGTGCCTTCAGTTCTCATTTATAATTTTTTTTGAGGATTACTTTGGGATGAAGGGCACCTTGGAGGTGCAGAATGTTACCACTTAGGGTTATCCTATCACAGAGAGGAGAAAATCATATCTGAGTGGGAGATTGCTCCCTGCTAACCCTGCAGTGACCATGCCCAGAGGGCATGTTGGTGATGGACCAGACCTGCAGCATTGCTATGTCTTCACTGTGGCAGGAGCTCACTGCCACCATCACTCATCCACCAATTCATTCCCCAGTGCTGTCCTGGAAACTGGGACAGCTCAGCAAAGCCCCAGATTAACTTCAGTGGTATTTTCTGTTCAAGCCAGGTGTTGCCCTTCATCTGTTTGCAGAACCCCCGGGAACATCGAGGGTCAGCTGCTCTGTTAGAGCCACAGGGTTTCATAAATTGCTTTTATTAGCTGCATCTGTGCAGGAGAGGCACCTATAGGGTCCTTCTGCCCAGGGCTGTGGGTCCTCAGCACATGTCTTAAATTCTCCTGACAAACCTTTTCATATACCAGGAAAGGGTCTAATGGACCAAAGGAAGCCCACCTGAGCACCGAGTGCAAATTAAGCTCATAATGTCCCAGGCATTTTCTAACATTTACCAACATTAACATCTTTCCTTCTGCAGAACTCAGTGCAGCAGGGCATAGGGAGGAGAGAAAAAAAGCCTTCTTTCTGGTTCACGTGCTACATCCCCGTGGTAATATTTGCTGAATTATCATTTTCTCCACCTTTGGAGAGCCATAACAAGTGGGGTAGTGCTAAAGTGTGACTGCAGGGTGGAAACAACATTTATTTCCCCACCCCCAGAACTGCTAGATGAACTAGCTGTGCTTGTGTGTGCAATTTGTATATACTATTTTTCCACCACAAAACAAATTACAATTAGAGTTAGCTGCATCTGAACAAATAGCACATGAGAAAGGACATGACAGAAGATCTGCACTCAAAACATCTGTCTCAATATACCTGGTATTCTTTAAAAGTGATATTTTTAAAAAAGACAAGTGAAACCAAAACTGATACCCATAAAATTATTTGTGATTTGAGCTTCTTTAAGTTACGTGCGCTCTGTCAGAACTGTAGGCAAAGACCTAGTTTTTCCAACAACAACCAAGCATATTAGAAAAAACAGTAAATTATGAGACACTTGATCCTCTAATAACCCAGCTTGAAGCGAAGAGCATCCTTCATAGGCCAGAATATATTTCATGGAACAAAACTTTCCAACTGACTGCTGACAATATAACAGCTGTGTCAGCAAAATTTCCCATGCTGCCCGTCTCTCCCTGCCACACAACAAGATGGGAGCACAACAAAGGCCTGTCTAAACCTTCCTTGTTGCAGGACATCCTCAGTTTTCTCTGTGAAATATGTATTCAGTCCACACTGTCCTTAGTGGCCAAGGTTAGGTGAGCTGCAGCAGATGTGCAGCCAGCACATGGCAATGCACAAATGATGATAGGTAACGATTTTGTGAACACAGCCCATCATTTGGGCAACCAGCGGGAGACATAGATAAGGATTTGTCTTATTGCATTCATGCAGAGAAGCTTTAGGTCGCAAGAAGAACAGCTGGATATTTAATCCAGGCCTACGATGTTGGTGGTAGTACGACGTGTTGGAGAAGATGATGCCATCACACATCTGATATATCACAGCATCCTCCAAGAGCTCTCAGGTAAAGAAAGGTCCATATTATTCCCAGGCTGGTAAGCCAAGGATAGAACAACCATCAACAAGTTGTAACAGTGATGTGCCAAGAGAGAAAGAGTCAGGTGTGTGCTGCTTGGGGAGCTCCTGCTCCATGAGCCAGTGAAGGAGCTTGTGAAGGAGGCACAAGTTTAGGCTCTTTTGTTGTTTGAAATTAGTCCCTTTGAAATGTTATAGTTCTAGTCAAATAAAGAAAAATCTTTGGGCACTGAATATTTAGAAAAACACTGTCCCCCTGAGAACAAAATGGCAGGGGGGATGCAAGAGGAATGGGCTGTGCACAGCAGTAGGGACTGAGTCCTCTGCAGCCTGTGCCTCTACAAGTGTGTCAAGCAGGACTTTGCAGGCTTTCCTTTCCCTTATTTTTTTGAACTTCATTATTTTTCCTATAGGAAAAAAGAAATGCAAACACAATGGATAAGACATTTAGGCCAAGACTTTCATAAATAAGATCTCAGTGTTAGTCTATGAACAAGTGGCTTGATTTTAGAAGTACTAGGAAAGCAGTACCTCCCACTGCCTTAAAACCATCTCCCTTTTGACTGTCAGGTTATTTAGCAGTCTCAGTCTTACTTTCCCCTTGAGTTTCATCTTCCCATACCACAGGCTCAATACTGGCTCTGGAGTCCAACCTAATGAGATTGCACGTGTGAGGCCAGATCTAAGAAAACCCTAAAAGAATAAGGTCCCCATTTCACTCAAGATACCAGGGAAATCCTGAGTGCACCAAGCACTGACTGCTATATTTACATCACATCTCAAATACCTATAATTTCCAGTAAACCACAAACATCCTCTTCACACATCTACATGATGCTCAGTTTTGGCATGTGCTCTTCCAAATTTCAATCTGGAGGTGCCCCTCTTCCTCAGTGGCAGAAGGAACCCATGGATGGTTTCACTGATCACAGTTTAAATATCACAAGATGGCTGAAATCCCTCCCACGGTTTGCTGCCTCTGTACATGTCTCTGCATTTGCTGGACAAAATTAGAAGCAGGGCCAGTCTTTATTATGGTCATGTTAGATCAGCACTCATGGTTAGAGCAGAGTCTCAGGACTAAGGAACATCTGCTTCAGATTTGGTCTGAAAAACCTGAAGAGAGTGGTGCTGCCCTGTTTCTCCCCACTCACCAGCAAAGAGCCCTGCAACAGCTTATGTGTACCTTCTGCCTCCTACATCACTGTTCAAGTTTCAAATCGATTGCCTTTGGTGCTCAAAACCAAAAAAATCTCCTTTCTTATCAGGTTTTGAACAAGCTTCACTGCTGGAAATAGAATTCCTGTCCATGTATTTCTGAACTGCTTCACACAATATACTTTATAAATCTTCAGAGAATACTATGTGAAATGGAGCACTGATGGGTTTTGCATCTGGAACTGAAAGGGATTGATACTTTTTGAAGTATTTTGCCTTTTTTCTATAAAAACTGTATTAATTATTAGTAATAATAGAAGATATATATTAAGGACACAGACTAAACTTGTTGAGCTGGTAATGCAAAGCATGGCAGCACACAGTCCCCAATTCAGTATAGGTTTTTTTAAGCCTAGGCTTAAGGTTATTTAAGCTAACACTTAGGAGCCTAGGATAGGCTGAAATCACTGCCCGGTCACAGATCCAAACTTTTAGCCCCTCGTTCTCTCACATCTTCCCCAGGAGATGAAAAAAAGTCAGATCAGCACCAAAAGATAAGGCAGGATTAACACAGGGATCCAGCATGTCTCCCAAGCAGTGTCTATCTAGCAACAGAGCTCTGCTGACGCCAGGTCACATGACAGAGGATGAGAGCATATGAAATACATTTTGCTGTATACTAGAGAACAAATGAAATCATATATAAGGGATAAAACGCTGCAATAGCACAAGGCAGGTCCTGCTCTATCTCTGTGCCCATCAGCTCAGTCCCAACAAGGGGTGAATCAGACTTAATCTTTTGCACAAACTCCACCAAACACGGTTTCAATTGAAACAGGCTTAAGGTGAGATTTACTTTTTTCTATACAGGCTCCTGCCACAACCACTGTCAAGATACTTGCATGCATTAAAACATGACAGACACTAAATCATGAAGTGTGTTACACTTCTTTTTAAACACAACTAAGGATGTATTTGAAAAGGATTTGTACCATCCTAAATTTTAATTCAGCTCCTGTTTGTCTAAAAGAGGCATCTTTTTCCTCTGCAGTCTCACTCTGCTACCCCTGTTGAGGTTAGGATAATATTACACACTGTCACCTTGACGTAAAGCTGAGTGCTTTTTTTTAATATACTTATGAAAAAATGAATCAAGCTTTCTCAAACTTTGCTAGCTACTCATGTTTGTCCTCTCCTTGCACCAGGAGCAGATGCTGGTGACAAAAAGCTAAGCAGTGCTGAAGGTTACAATGCTGCAGTCGGAGAGCAACATGAAGGAAATACGTAACAGAAATAAATTAGTCTGTTAGTGAACAAGGACCCTGTTTCTGAATAAATGTCCCCAAGAGGAAGGAAAATCTGCCATGAAAACTTAAGTTTCATAAAACATAGCTGATTTGCTAAACTGCCTCAGAACAGACTCTTTTTTTTTGTATCCCCCTGAAGATTTCCATGGAGATACTAACATTCTTCACAATAAAGCACTCTAAAAGCCAATATAGTATCTGCTGCTTTTACACCTCAGCATCTGACACACAGCACTTCTTGACCTGTGCTGATCTTCCAGGTGCTGGAGGTGATGATTTTACCTCTTGGCTGTTTGATGAGAAGAGATCTGTGTCCATTTCTTGCTGTTTCCAGGTTTGTGATTTTTCTTTTGGCTGCCAACAAATTTTCAAACATATGATATGCCGCAGATCTGGTGGTTTGGATTTCCTCCAGCACTTCACTAACATCTGCCAAATTCCTGTTAAATTCAACACTGGCTGATGAGCACTTTCCGATGGTGTGAAACTTAATTCAAGCAACTAGTGGAAACTTGGGAGCAATTAAATTTTAATCAGAGATTAGTTCAGTTTTCAGCATTGTGAGTTATCTCTAGTGTCTAAATAGCTAATATCTATAATAATCCTCTTCTCTTGTAATCAGCAGCATCAACCCACAGAAAGGGAGAAGAGTAACAGCTTAAGAAGTCCTCGTCCCAAGAAAGCCACCCACCATATTTATAATCTACGCAGCCTTTCTCCCTGACATGCCATCTGCATCACAAATAACTCAGTTGTGTTTTTCAGGCGGATCCAGCATCTGCCCCTCTCCTGGCTGCTTCTCCTCGGTCTCCTGCCTGAGGCAGCCCCTCATGCCTGGCTCTGCTGGCAGGGCTGCTCGTCTCACTGCTCTCCAAGGTGCTTTAGGAAAAAGGAGAAAGGCTAATGCTTTCTTTTGAAATCAAATACAGCTTCCTTCCACGATCCTTCCAGCAAGCACCAGGTCCTTGAGTGTGAGTTGGCTTTTGCCTCAGTTCTTGGCTTCTTCCTCCAGCTGTGCCTGGGGCAGTGGGACACACCCAACCCTCCTCCAAATCCCTTCTTCCCATGGGCTATGAATTTACAGATCTTCTGCCAAATGCTGCCTAATCCACAGCCTTCCCATTCTTGTAAATGTGGAGGACAAGCACAATGGCTTCTCATAAAATAAATCAAGCCCTTCTACCTCTCGGTAAGTGATGCATGCAAGTCACAGTCCCTTTACTATGCTGCCACAGTGGGCTCAAAGCTTTCCCACTGCTCTTCCAAGTTCAAAAATCTCCTGTCACCAACCTAGAGACTATTTTGCATGTGCTCCAGCAGGACCAACACAGGAAGCAGAGCTCAGTGTGTCCCAGGTTGTTCTTAATGGAAAAAGTACGTCCCAACACACAAGCCAGTGGCTGAGGCCTGGGAACCATTGGGAGAAGTGGCAAAAGCCACTCTTCAGTATGAAATCTTTGTTCGAAGGCGGCCATGGGCTCAGAGCCAGGCTTCAGGGAAGCACAAAAGTGCACAGTGGGCTCCCTGGCCTCGGAAGGCTACATAGAAAGCCGAAGAGATACAAGAAGCCGGGGATATTTTTTATTTCTTTGCAAGTGAAAATATCCTAAACACCCTCAGCTTGTGCAGCTTTGGGGAAGTTAGATGAACAGCTGCTTGGGACTGAGCACTAATTCATCCATTTTCCTCTCTGTTAATGAATACAGACAATGGAAAATCAGTAGATGCAGAAAACCCACGATTTTTATGGATTTACAGACTGATTTTCTGTACCTCATCTAGTCATTTTTTATGCCTGTGCAAAGTGATGGCACAGTTGGTGTAAAGTACTACCGAATAATCATAGGGATATTTTTACCCTCTGTTTCCAGTGGTGCGGCAAATGACTACAGGTGTCAAAGACAAAAGAAAATGTGTCTTTTAGCAGAGAAAAGGAATATTCAGCAAAACTAAAAATGAAATTTGATACAACCACTGCTGTCTCTGGTTCAGATAACATGCAGGGGTATGTACTACATCGTCTCCAGTAAACCGTGTTTCCCTTTCCACTCCTGCCCAAAATTTTTCCCATTTAAAGTGGTGTACAACCACCAGAATGTCTTTAAAGAACAGCAGGAGAAGCATCAGTCCCAGTCGCAATTTTGTGCTGGAACAGCCTCTTTTCTCACATTTCTCACCCAGTAAGACCTGTACCCCTTTATACATTTCTCTTGGTACATTACAGCTTGCAGTTCAAATCCAGCTGGATTAGTGACAAACTGCACTGGGCTCAAGGAGGGATTGAACACAGAGTGAACAAACCGTGTTCTGACTTGCACAACCTCTCCTGCATCCTGGTTATTATTTTTTCCGAAAAAAAACACTGTGTGAAGTAAGAAAAAAAATCTTTGTAAGATATGCATGTAGCTATGAGACAATCTTCATTTTTTAGTTAAAGGCAAATTTTAAGACCATGGTCATCACAACAAGACAGCTAGTCCCATGTGCAAATGCGAAATCCCTTTGAAGCTGAATATATCCACAGTTCAAATATGCACCAAATCCTAAGTACTGCTAAGAGGAAGAATGGGTAAATTTCATTTCCAACCAAACCAGCAAGGATAATGCAGCCTAGCACAATGCCATTACAGTATGCACATTTGAATAAACCGTCCCTCTACAAAATACAAATGGAGACACTACTTCTTGCACCAGTTTGCAAGACTTCTAAAGTAGGAAGGCATTGCGTTATCATCTGCTCTGGCCTCTGTGCGAACTGACTGGTATTGTTCCAGCCCCTGTGCCAAAAACTCGGGCTCTGGGGCTTGTATCACTGTCAGATGGGTCTCACTGTGTAACTGCTGAACCTGCCTGCTGAGAAAGCAGTGCCTCTTAGCCAAAAATTGGCTCACCACCCTTTATCTTTGATACGGGTACTCACTGCATAGACTTACTACAAAGCTACTCCAGCTAAAACAGCACTATTAAGCAGAGCCCAATAGACTTACTATTGATCTTATTCAGTGTCATTTCTGCATGTAAGCATACAAAACACAAACCAGCAGCCCTCCAGAAACTGTAAATCGAGAACAGACAGACAAAATTCTTCATTTTAAAAAGAAGAGAAAATCTCACCACTTTTCCAGGTGAAATTACTATGTCTATATTTGATATCTAGAATGCAGTGAATACCATAGTCTACAAAAACCATGGCAACCAGAAAATATGAGGAACACCTTTTTTTTTTTTTCTTAAATAGTTCTTCACACAGCCAGGACTCCTGCTTCAGGGTTTAAGATAAAAGTGTGGTGGCTGGGAGGCTCCAACCTGGAGCACAGCTGCTGGATGAGCTGTGCATGATTTCAGGGCTTTGGCAGATTTTGCACTACATTTGCTTTCTTCACTCAACTGCCTTCAATCAAAGACTTCAGCTATCCCTCACTCATAGCCATTATCTCCACTTGTGCTCATCTACCCTTGGAAGGAATTTTTTCCACCCAAGAAGTAGCCACATCCAGCAGCATGAGGCGTTTGCACAGACTTTTCTTTTTCCACAGTGCTATATAACTTTCTTTCCCCTATAATTTTTTTTACCTTCGTCCACTTAAAGAAAAGGTAAAATACCATCCAACAAAAGCATAGCAACAACCTTCATTAGGGCAAGAGCCAAGAAAGTAGCAATTTACAGCTCTCTCCCTGCAGCAAGGGTAGATATTACTGCCATTTAAACCCACTTCCACCCTGCAATTTCCACCATTTCCTGCTACTTTGCAGACTGGTGTATTAAAAACCAAGACACCTGAGCTGAGGTCTGACTTGAAGAGAAGCCCATCTCCTTCTGCTTGGGAATTACATCATATTTCAAGGCAACGTACATCGTGCTGTGGACAAAATTAAGTCCAATAAAACCAATTTCCGCTCTGACATTATTCAAACATGGCCACAATCAAATAGAGTAGAAACCTAAATGAAAAATTCAAGTGCTAAAGTGATTTCATGGATGAAGGCTGAAAGGCTCCACAGATTTGAACCCCTCCTGATAAAGACGGATGTCCTGCAGTATATTATGGTCTGTGCACTATAAAACTCTGTGACTTTTAGCTTTACTCATAATTTTAAATGGATCATGTACTACGCTCCCTTCTGCAACAGCTTTAATCCCACTACCTGATTATCTTTTCCTGTAATACCACACTTTTCAGAGCAGCAGTACACCAGTGTTAGGAACAAATCCCAACAAAAAAAAATTAAGGACAAAGAAGTATTGAGGGATACAGCCTCAATAACTAGAAGAGGGCCACAAAGATGATCAGAGGGCTGGAGCACCTCTCCTATGAAAACAGGCTGAGAGAGTTGGGGTTGTTCAGACTAGAAGAGAAGGCTCTGGTGGGCCTGGTAGTGGCCTTCCAGTACCTGAAGGGGCCTACAAGAAAGCTGGAGAGGGACTTTTTACAAGGGCTTGTAGAAATAGGATGAGGTATAATGGCTTTAAACTGGAACAGGGTAGATTTAGACTAGATATTAGGAAGAAATTCTTTACTGTGAGGGTGGTGAGGCACTGGCACAGGTTGCCCAGGGAAGTTGCGGATGCCCCATCCCTGGAAGTGTTCAAGGCCAGGCTGGATGAGACCCTGAGCAACCTGGTCTAGTGGGAGGTGTCCCTGCCCATGGCAGGGGGGTTGGAACTAGATGATCTTTAAGGTCTTTTCCAACCCAACCCATTCTATGGTTCTATGACTATGCTGGGGATGGCTGTGGTTCACCCTTGATTGGGGCTGTTGTTGTAACTGTGTGAAGTATCTTTGCCTTTTCAAAAGCACTGTATGGAAAACTCCCAGCTATCCATTCAGTAATATTAGCTGCTTTAAAAATTTCTGATAAACTGCATCAGTCTTTAAGGGGACACAGAGGAAAAAAATCTTAGTATCTTTAGACCTAGTAAAAGTTCTCTATATGTTTCTTTTCTTTATTCTTTACCTGTGTGGCTTTTGTCCAGCTGCCCACAGAAGTCTTGCCCTGTCTCCTGAGGCTGCAATAGAGCGGCAGAAGAGATTTTAGCTAAATCCTTGCTGATCTGACAGTGACTTGCAGTCCCTGACTCTGAACACAAAAATGCCCTCTTTGCAACTTGCCCTGACAGCTTCAGGAAACAAAACACATGAGCAGATACATTTGTGTCATTTAAATACAGGGATGCAGGTTAAAACAAACCTCTACGCAGCAAATTAAATGTACCATGTGTCTCCTCCTCCCCGCCAGCCGGCAAGGCGTGGGGAAGCAGTATCTGCACTACCACCCTGAGGACACAAAATGTAGAGCCAAGGCTGCATCTCAGCCCTGCCTGCAAATTGCAGGAAGTGTTTCCAGTCCTCTTCCTGTTTTGTTTTTCCCTTCTATTCTCCCACCCCTCTTCCTTTTATTGGGGTGTGTGAACAAATGATAACCATGTGAAAATCAGAGAACAAAGGGAAGATCAAAGAGGGCAGGTGGCTAGATCATTATGTATCACAGTTGGGGCTAGAGTTTAAGCCTCTGGAGCTTACTTGCCAAGTTACTTTAGAGTTATGCCAAGAGAGCTGTGCCCTCTGAAGCTTCCTGGCATACGAACTGTTGCAAGGCAAAGCAATGAGGTTTCCAGTGCTGCAGGAGGGATGTCAGGCTGCAGGAGCCACCAGCTACACAGACATCTAGTTAATTCAAGTGCAATTACAATCAATAAAAGCTGCTCATTACTCACATCTCTGGCGCTGGGAGTCTGAAAAATGCTGGTTTATATACTGGGGTCCTGTGGGGGATGGGGATTTTGGGGCAGTGGCTGGTTTTGCTACACATCCAAATAGTAACTTAGAGGCTGAGGTACTCACAGACTACTCTCTCCCCTATGCTGCACCATTCCAGGGGTGGTCAAGACCTCTGGGATGAAGGTCTACATGGACAATATGTTGGGGATTGGGCTGGAATCGTGAATCAGAAAAACAGCCTAGAAATACCACCACATCCCTGATGGGATTTGGCTAGAGAAAAAAAGCAGGACTGTACCTGAAGCTTGGGCTCTTCACTAGGAGCTTCTTCTGCTTTGCCTTTTCTAGGAGGCCGTAGATTGGTGCTTTGTCTTACCCCATCCTGCCGCCCTCGAAACAGGGAGGTGCCAGGTAGTGGATACACTTCAAACACCACCAGGTAGTCAGAAACTAAAGCTCAGTCCATTCACAACATGCAGTGGCCAAGTGCCCAGAGTTGAAACTCATGTATGCAACCTGTCCTCACCTTGCATCAACCTCTGGGCCCCAGGGCAGTCAGGAGAGAGGTATTCGACAAGTGTTTTTGACCTAGCATTAAATGGCTGAAGGAGAGCCCTTTCCAGGCATAACAGCTGCGAGCCTGTATGTCTGTTCAAAGTCCACGCAGAGTCCCAAACTGCAGTGCCCACGGCAACACATGCAATTTGCTCTTTGGCCTGAACCTACTTGCGGACTTCAACTGTGAGCTACCAGAGAGGGATGCTACCATGCCGACCTGTAAAGGCAGGAGGGAGCAGTGCTATCTCTTAAAGCAGCCCAGCACTGAGAAAACATTTTGGACAGGAAGGTCACATAGGAAAAACAATCTTTTTGTTTGGAAATGCTCAAAGATGCCATCTTGGTGGGTGGCAGAAAGCATCCCATATGGTGTGCACCTCCATTCCTCCATCCTTGTTACTCATGTAACATGCTTGATATCTTCCCAGCACCTCTTGCACAGCTGAATGCAATCTGTACAAATTAGTGGCTCACACAACTCTGTTTTCTCCTATGTTGCCATTCCTCCCATATTTTTCTTTTTTTCCACTTCCACTGAGTTTTTGCAAGACTTGTAGCTTTAAGCCATCTATGAATATGGGTAAAATGCTTTGTGCTAACATGCTTTCTCTCCTTCCCATGCCAGCATTCTCTTAAAACCCAAACCCACACCTCTGGCAGCATGTTTTCTGATCTAATTTGCAATCATCTGTGCAAACATAACAGAAGGAATATGCTAATTTCACTAGCTACTGATTGCAAAAGTCAACACTCCTTGAGACGTTCATGCCATTTCTCATCTTGCAATTCTTCTGGAGGAAAAAAAAAAGTCACAAAGTGCAAAATGCTGTACCCATGTGTGCAGATTACCAGCAACAGTGCCTAGAGAGCACAACAAACAAAAAGTATTTTAAAGTATAATCCCATTTCTTTTCTGTGAAAAGATAGGACATGCATTTCTGTCATTAGCCACTGGTTTCAGGAATATGTGGACACTAATTATGCTGCGTCAGCATTAATCAACCAGCTCCACAATTGCCTTTTCTTTTTTCCCTGTAAACCTAGAGCTTCTACAGAACCAAAAAGACCATTTCCCAAATGAAATTACCATTTGTGGTAATGAAATTACACAAAATAAGCAGCCACAGGGTTAGAGGGTGCCACAGTAAAAAAAAAAACACTTTCTATAGAAACTCAATATATGTGTGAATGCATGAAATGACTAATCATAAAACCAGAACAAGCAATAGCTCCTAGGCCATGCCCAACTTTTCTCACTGTTTGGAAGGAGTGACCCTTTATTAATACCATGTCACACAGTAAAGGACTGCATGGACGGAGCAGTGCCTGCAGATGCAGTCTGCCACATTGCTCCTAACCGGACTTGTCCACCACGGCAGACACGACATGCGAGAGCAACAGACTGACAACCCTATGCCGACCCAGCCCCTGCTCCATCAATGCTGCCTGCTCCCCAGCACTGCAGCTCAGCAGCAAAATTTAGCGTTGCTATCCCAGTTTCTTGCAATATAAATACTTTTATACAATTAAAACTGCGGTCTGAATGTTCTACAAACACTACAGCAAAGCATCAGAGACTTCAGGTACTCTGACCATCACTATGGCAGCAAGCAGGAGAGCCTACCTCAAGTGACGAGGGCACACTGTGACCATGCACGCAGGAGCTCGCTGTTCCATGGGGACTCACAAAGATCAAGTCAAATCTCATTAAATATTTAGTATCTTAATTTATCAGCGATTTCAATGGACAGGTAAGCATCAAAATGAAAAACAGTGGTCTCTGTGTATAGTCATATGAGAGCTTAAGGGTCTGCGGAGCACAAATGGCTCTAACTAAGTGTATTAAGTGAGCAGACTGGACAGTACAGCCTCAGTGCTATAGCAGAAACCAGCTCCCTCCCAGGAACCACTTCACTGAAAGGAGAAAGCAGAGGACAGTTGACACAGAAGCCCTGCATCTGAAAGCAGGGCCTTGAGATTTCACTGTAAGTGAAAAATCCTGACCCACTAAACGAGGCTCAGCATCTGCCATTCTCTAGTCTCCAGTCTTTGTTCACTCCAGTAATGAATACCTTTGTAAAAATAGCTGTAGACTAGAAAAGGAATTAACCTCCAAACAAAGAAGCTTAATTAAGCATTGCACCAAAAGAAAGCAGAGGGGAAGTACAGCTTTTTTTTAAAAAAAAAAGACAAGACAGCTGCACAGACTTAATTCCAGTTTCTCCTCTTGTAGGTCATTTTACCCAGTGCAATTTCCTTTCTGTATTTGGGCAATTTTGTTACTGAGGCACTGTCAGTTAACAGAAGGGGTTTTGTTGCTTTCCATTCACTTCTACCTTTTTTAATGCTTTACGTTATGAGCCTCCATCAAAAAAAAAAAAAAAAGCAAAAGAGATTTAAATCAGACTTTGGGAGTATGCCATTTCATAAATTTCTCCCCAGAGAGCTTCAGCTAATTAAACAAATGATTGCAAAATACTTACATCAACCCTGTCAGTTTATATGAGAAGTATCTCCACCAAACTGTGGTTATTTAACGAAACACAAAGTGAGGGACCAATGTACTTAAAAGATAAGAACAAATCTTAGGCTGTAAGGGGAAACACATTTTTTTAAACTATGGATAGATTATGGAGAGTCCAAGTACTTTGCACATCCCTGCCCATGGCCTTGGAAGCCAGCAGGCACAGCTATGCTGATCCGAGAAGGACAGGAGCTGAAGATCTGGGTGGCCAGGCTGAGAAGGAGGCTTCAACCGATTCAAAAAATGGATGAGCACATTGAGATACTCTTGACATTTGGTCTGAGCTCTATGTTACTGTCAATAGTGCAGGTTAGGAGTGGTTAATGTTGCTCATGGAAATCTCTAGATTTTTGTTGTTACATTGCAGCAACTCGGTGCAAAAGCTGGGAAGTAGTAAGTAGGTAGAAAGAGTGCCTGGAGTAGGAAACCAGGAATATAAATGTAACATGATTAATCTGTGCGTAGCTGCTGGAGGCAGTAAAAGTCTCAACTGTCCAAAGCTAAAAGATTTTAAATGTCTCTATATGTTACAGAAAAGCATAATTTAAAAAAAAAAAAAAAAAAAAAAAAAATCAATTTTTTCCTTCCCATCCTTTCCAGCTTGTCTTGCCTTCCTATACTCTAAGCCATGCATCTTGCCCAACCAGTCCTCTGTGCCCATCCTCTCTGCCCAAACCATGCAGCCTGTTTTTACCCTCTGGTACTTCTCTCTCATTGACCTCATCGCCAATCCACATCCTGGTAGCTCATCACTCTTTATTCTCCCCATTTTCCTCTTTACAACACACACCTCCAGTATGAAGTACCTGATGTCTCCCAGAGCTGACTGCTCCTTTCCCTCCCACCCCTCTACCTCACTTTCATCTCATACTGTAATTTGCCCAAGCAAGTGACACTTCCCAGGCCAGGCACCTTACCTTCTCGATGGATTTTATGTCAGGTGCATGCAACAGGTATAACATGGATTTTTACAGCCTTGACTAGGAAAATGTAATATTAGCTTTCCTACAGACCTGTTAAGGGTCAAAGAACCCATTGTAAAAGGTTTGAACAGAAAGGACACTGAGGAGGGGAGAGAGAGAACACAGAAGAAAAGGTGGCTCTGCTCATCATGGCAGTGTCAGAGAGTGAATGTTAAACAATGACTAATGGGCTTAGGGTGCTGGCAAGCCCCTGATGGGTTTCCCAGCCCTGCTTGAGGGCCACTGCTTGCCAAGGCTTACTGGCAAACAGGACTGACCTCAGGTGGATGGACTGCTTGCCCCGTGCCCCCTAATTTAGGACCTGAGATTATGAGGAGAAAATCCTCATTGTACCCAATCCAGATGCAAACCCAGCTCCAATGCACTGAATGCTTGAGAACGGGAGATGCGGTAATACAAGGCAAAAATTATCTGTTCTCAGGTGCCATGGCTACCATAACCCTCAATACTCCTGAGGACACCATCCTGGTTGAATTGGCTTGGTGCAAGGCATGCCAGTATTGAGATACTCCTACCCACCCAATCCTCCCTCTCCGTGGCTGCTTCGTGCCTTGGCAGCAGTATTAATGAGAAAACAGTTTTGAAAGGGGAAACTTGGTTCAGAACATTCCTTTAGGAGGAATGCCAAGCTCTCTCCTTGTTTATTTTACTTGTTGTGTAAACATTTTTATAATATTCATCAATACAGTCTGTAGAGCATGTTTCTTAAAATAACCAGCATGGACATCAGTATCTTGCTTATGACTCTGGCCTTTTCTTTGACTTCGTACACTGAAGCTAATGCATCATGTTGCAGTTTTACTTTACGTATTGTGCTGGCTACTACTTGATTGTAGGCTGTTAGTGAATTAACCTAAATGAATCAGAAGTTACTGAAATCACATAATAGACACCAGCACTGGAAATGGCCAGGAAATAGGAATTAAGGATAAATGCTCTGTTTACATGACCAAAACACATTAAGGCACGAGAAGGCTGAGAAATCCTTCATTAAACATGCCTAGTAAAAGCATTCAGTTTGCTTCCACCAGATTCTCTCTTAGCAGCACTGGTTCTAGATACCTACTGCTGAAATTTTAAATTTCAGTGAACAAATTCTTTTAATCGTTTGGCTTTCTCCCATTTTCTGTGTGACTCCTTCTCAAATTCAAGCTTACTTTTGCCTCTAAATGTGAGCAACAATCTGCGGAGGCTCTAATCAAAATGGTGCATTAAATTCAGTTCCCCCCCCCCTTTAACTTCTTCAATTTACAGAGCCCAGCTTGCATAGTTATGATCACAAAATATTAACATAATGTACCTCTTCCTTAGCAAGAGCTATAGTGTCAGGGGAATGCAGCCCATAATAATGCAGCTTGATCTAGAAGCACAATAAAATATAAATAAGCTTGTTACACTTCAGTGGCACAAAGGATTCTACTGTGAAGGGCCTTCATGGATTCAGAAACCTCATCTTCTTTTTACTCTCCAACACAGATTATTTAGAAGACGATTTATGGGAACACATTCCCTTTTATTCCAGAAATGAAACGTAATTGTTCATTCAGTAACAGTATTATTTTGCTGCATGTTGACTAGTAAATTTGTGGGCATTATACAGACACGCACACACACGTCTGTGCAAAGCAGTACTCCATGAAATAAAGATGAAACCAGGACTTAGAGAAAATCTAAAGGGGAAACTGCCATAAGAGCATCCATAATTGTGGTCATTTTTTAATGAAGAAAGCACGAGCAATTTTCTCCAAAAAACAGATGCAGTGAAACAAGGGATATACTTGCTACAAATTAACATGCTTATTCTAGAGCCCTCTATAAGACTCCTGGTGTACCATATCTGCAAAAAGAACAGCATCCTCAGCTGGGTAAGGGCAAAGTCTTCTTGCCGCAAGTCCAGCTGGTTCTCTCTACTCCTGAAAGCTCCTTGGCCAACAGTCTCATGGCTGTTGCACCTTCATGCATGCTGTCCGTCTAACCCTTATAATTACATTTAATTAACCTTAATCTCTCTTCTCAAAGGCAATCAAGATCCTTTAAATGCTTCTTGCAAGTTTTCAAGGGGAATGAATTACATCAAGGCAATCTGAAGGCAATAACAAACCATATGTAGCTACAGGATAGCAGTCTTTGTCTTCTGAGCAAATATTGCTGTTATCAAGCCAAATTTACTTAGCTGAAAGACTTACATCACGAGGCCTCTTATGAGGAAGCCAAGTTACAATCTTAGCAAAGGGGCTCCATAATTACCTGTAAATCAGTATTAAATATGCATTTATTAAGGCTGGGATTTCCAAAATCACCTTTCAAGAGTGTGGTATATCCAATTCAGGGGTACAAATTTCCCTCTGAATGGATTACATCACATCACTAGGATTCCACTGTAACAAGCAACACAGAAAGGGAAGAATCAGAATTCAACAATCCACTTTAAGGAAATTCAAGGGCCAAAGCAGGCTCTAGACCCAAACCCAGACCACTGACACTGATGGAAATCTCTCATTTCCAACAATTTCTGATTCAACCCAAGATGATTCCAAGAGCCAAGTGCTCTAAAAAAACCTGGTTACCTACAGAAAATTCCACTGCAAAGCTGAAGAGCTATCAAATGAACACAAAACTCTTTGACTCAGTGCTGTCAACAGCAGTGCATCTAAGCCTAACATGATTTGCTTGTATGGGAAATTGGCTGCCTGTCTTTCTAAAGAAAAATGTCTTGAGTCTGATGAACTTTAATGAGAGCACATTAAACTTGCTCACTGACTAGTAAGATATTTCTACATTTTATTGGAAGGCAGCCAGGCTACACCACTGAATAGCCCAGGTCTTTATCAGTTGCTTTTCCTCACTTGTCTTAAACCAGAACTTATATTTTTCACTTTTCTTTTGTAAGGGTGATCTGCTTTCTTTAAAGACATCATACACACAGTGAAAAATAACAACCACAAAAAATTTAAAGAAAGGAATAAATAAAGAAAACATTTTCCAGGAGAAGATGTTATAGATGTAACCACTTTAAATATTTTAGCATACATGCCACTCAGATATCCAAGTCACAGGTCTAGGAAAATTTAGTATCATGTTAGGTAAACATATCTTTCATTATCTAGTCTTAAAATAATTTTGTACTGGCAATGGAAAACTCTATCAGACACTAAGAAGTCATCTACTGTTATAAATGGTGTTAACTGAATAATTTTTCATTCAGATTTATACCTGAGGAAGAATAAAACAAATATTACTCTTGTAGGTGCAACAGAATCAAACAGATTTCCTCATTAAGTAACAATATACTAATAATATACCAACAGTGCTGTATCAGAGGTGGCTTCCTAGCTATTACTAACAAACCATCTTTTTAGATTTAGAGTATCGAGTTGCTCTCCACCAGGGTTTTAACCCCAAAACAAGGCCCTATATTAAAAAAATTAAATCATAAAAATGTATAAAGGCATTTCATGAAAGGACCCATGATAACCTGATCCTTTGAATTTGTATCTATTTCATTTGTGAATGTCCACAGGCCTTGCACAGAACAACTGAGATCCTGTGTCCTGCTCTAACACACACATATGTTTCCAAAGGACTCCTCTAGAAAAACTTTGCCCTATCCTCCATTCTTTCAGGTGATGATGACACACTTCATCCCCTATGTTATGGAGCACTTCTATAAACAGGTGCTATATGAGATAATATGAGAAAAGATGCAACATACAGCAAAGGTTGCAAGCAGCATGGCTGCAGTGACAGATGAAGACCTTCTAATAGTTAAGCTCTTTGACTGTGGCAGAGGGCTCCCATAAGAAGTGTTACCTCACATCATATGCCTTTTTAATGTCCCTGGATGGGTAAAATGAAGGCCAGTCACGCCACTCGATCAAAGCGCTACAGACCTATCCTATTCTCTTTTAAACAGGCATATGGCTTAGGAAATCAGTGGACCTGAAATTGATCTCTCATACGATTTATTTGCCATCTTCTCCCATTACACAAATATAAATATAACTGGCATTTTTCTGCAGCCCTGAAATGATTCAGAATTCATACCAGATGACAAAATGGACCATGTACCAGGAGGGGAAAAGTTACAGTAAAAGCTCCTTCCCATTAATGGGGCCATTCATTCATATGGCCACTATTCCCTGGGGGAGCTGGACATAAATTATGTATTTGACATCTAGTTATAGATGATTATATCTGACATAATGAAGCTATAATGGAAGGAGTTTGCACATTGTTTGATTATTAAGTGCCCATTTCTTGTCCCTGCACCAGGTGCAATGGTGATAGGCCATACAAATCATCCAGAAGAAATGCCAAAATGGGCTCCCTTACTGATAAAGCACCACACATGTTTATTAATTTAACAGCTTGTCTTATGTCTCCCCCATCTGCTCATTTAAAACAGTTATTTGCCCTATAAATATTTCAGAAATAGAAGTGTAGCCAAAAATTAGTCTGGCAGAAAAAGAGAAAAAAAAGTTTGAGAAGGGTCTCATGCTGTTACAGCACTGTGCTCTTCTTTCCACATTGAATTGATTCAACAGCTTTTTTTTTTTTTCAAGCTGGTAATAGGACATTCACTTTAGATTAGTGATGCTTGAGGGTGTACCACCACAGCTGACTGCTTTCCAGCTGTTACCACTGTCTGGTGGGTGAAAACCTCCATCACTGATGGTGAGTGGCACAACTCAGTACAGCAGAATATGAAACCCACTGTCAAAAGAATCTTCTGGGTGGATATCTATGTCCATTTTGAGCTTATCAGGTCATATGGTAGCTTCAAACAGCCTTCAAAGAGTAATATTTCAAGGCATCTTTATATCACAGTTCATGCTGATCTCCACAGCAAAACTCCTTTACAAGGCAGCAGCTAGCTGGGAAAAAAAAAGCTAGATAAAAAGTGCTTTCTCTCTCTCTCTCTCCCTCTCTTTCTTTTTTTTTTTTTTTTTTTTTTTTTAAGATGACTAGGAATAATGGAAAAAGTGTTAAACATCACTCAGACTGTCCCTGTCCCCCACCCGCCACCCCCCCAATCCTTAAATATTTTAAAGTGTAAATACTTTGAACAGTTCCCACTAGCATACAGGATTTAGCACTCCTTGAGAGACTTTGTTAGCTCCGGCTTTCTGCTAGAGTGAATGCTGTTATCTTATAAATAAACAGCAATGCCCAGAGGTGCCCCTCTGCAATGAAAACACACATTCCAAAGAAATAAGAGCAACAGTTCAACACCATAGAAAAAAAAAGAAAACGGCAAACAGCATGCAATTAACTCTTTCTGACTATGGATAGCTACAGGACATAAAGCAGGACCTCATGGTTGGTAATGATGGTAACAAGCAAACAGGAGGACTGCAGGCTGGCTGTAAGATTTCCAGGAGCTCTAGCTACTCTGATATTAGCTATCAACAACCACGACACCTATTGAGGAATTAATAAATACAGAACATGGGCCATGCTCAAAGTAGCTACCCGCTTCAGGGAAATCAGTGTAGTCCAAGAAGGAAGAAGTTTTGGTACGGATCTGAGCCACAATGACAGATTTTTGAAGAGCTCTGGATACGACTGAGAAAAACATTGCATCCTTGTATCAGAGCTCACCCCTCCACCATCTCCACAACTCAAATGAGCTCCATACCTGGCAATGTATTCCTGCATCCGTATCTACCACACTGCCCAAAAACCACCTCATCACCACGCTAGGCTGTTTAAAGACTCATGTCCAGCCTGGAGGCCAAGGGCTTTAAACGAGCCTGCTCATCACGAGAAAAAGCAGAGTTCAAATGAAACATAAACGAACAGCAAAGTAACCCAACAAACAAATCTGTACAGACCTCTTCAAAACAAGGCAGCTGAAAATTCACAGTGAATATGAAGCTCGTAGTCATTGCAAAACCTTTCCATTGACCACGAACAATCATCTTCCATCCAAGGAGTGCAACACCAGTACCTGCACACCTTATATACTCTGCTTGCTTGAAAAGCCACATGGGATGACAAAATGTTGTGTATGCGTTGCTGGCTTGCTGCAATGAGCACTCACACCCTATGTCAGAGGGAGTGAGATCCTCTGGTGGGTTCAGGGCAGTAGCAAAGGGAGCAGTCCTACTTAGAGAAAAGGCTGAGTAAAAGCAAAGAAGAAAACTCTGTACACAACTGAGGAAGAGCAGGACACTATATAGCACCCAAGCATTGCATAGGGAAAACAATGAGGATCCTGATCATGGGGGACCCCAACCAGCACCTACTGCATGGCCATCTCTTGGCTCAAATGCATTGAATTGCCTGAAGGAAGCATGCCAGGGTTTGTGGAATGGTGTGCTATCGAGGACCCTTGCTCTACCATCTCAGTGGAGGCAAGGGAAGGAGACATGCAGAGCAGCAAAGGTGCAAGGGATATTGACGGATTAGCAACCGTGGAAACACCTGTGAATGGTTAGGTAGGAATTAGGACCTTTAACTGTAAAAAGGTGCTGGGAACATCAGCCCATTTGAAGTGCATCTATACCAATGCATGCAGCACAGGTAACAAACAGGAGAAGCGACATGATGCGACAGGAAAACTATGACGTAGCGGCTATCATAGAAATGTGGTGCTATGTCTCACATGACTGGAGTGCTCCAATTGATGGCTACAAGCTCTTCAGAAGGGATAGACAAGGAAAGAGAGGCAGTGGGGTAGCCCCGTATGTTAGAGACTGTTACGAATGCTTGGAACATAAGCATAGTGACAAGAGGGTTGAGTGTCTTTGGGTTAGAATCAGGGGGAAGGCCAAAAAGGATGATGTGGCAGGAGTCCGTTACAGACCACTCAACCAGGACAGAGAGGTGGATCAGATATTCTGTAGGCACTTGGGAGAAATCACATGATCGCTTGCCCTTGTTCTTGTGGGGAACTTCAACTTCCCAGACATCTGCTGGAAATACAACACAGTATAGTTGAGGACTGTCAGTGTTAGGTTGACGGTTGGAACTTGATCTTCAAGGTCTTTTCCAACCTAGATGATTCTGTGAATTAGCGTTTCCACTGGACTCTCCTATCTGAAGGGCAGCAGGAAAATAATACTGCCTTAAGAAGCTGGAAACATATATCTATAACTAACTCTAAAGGGAAAGAGCAGGATGAGTAAAAGCAGGACCCTGGAGAGATGCAGAGGGATAGCATAACAGACTCTGTCTGAGGGAATCGCTTTCCCAGGGGGACTCAAGCAGAAAACAAAAAAGCCTGGAAACAGGAGGTGCCTGGCCACCATTGGCTCAGAGCAGGGAGTCCTGAAAAGCACCTCTCTCATAGAGCTGGGCACAGGGAGGGAGAGGCAGGAGACCTGGTGTCTCAGGGCCTGGCAAGCATGGGATGCGTGACCCCATGTGTCAGCCTGAATTAAGGCAAGGAGTGCCACTGGGCCTTGCTGCCCAGCACTCCCCTTTCTCTGGACCTGGGAAGGAGGACTGGGGCTGTGCAAGCAGCCTGGCTGTCAGATCCTCCCACATCATCTGTAAAGTCACTGACCCTCTCTGGGACCTTTGGGAGAGCAAAAATAAATTTAAAAAGACCCAGAACATGTGCATTTTTGGTAATATTTAGCAGTGCTTCTGAAATTCAGGAACAGTTCTCCCTCAGATGTTGCAAATGCAATAGGGGAGAAAAATGGTAGAATGGACCCAGCTTTGGAAGGAAGAAAGCACAAAGGGACCCGCTACTGACCTGGTGAAGAAAGAGGGAAGAAAACAGCAAACCCTTTGGCTGTCTCCCTGATAATGCTGCCAAAGGGGTGGGGAGAGATTCTGAGTCTATGGAGGCTTAACCTCACAACTGAGGTTTACAGAAAAAAATCCCACAGTGCCTTATCTGGGGCCAAAACAACCTTCCCAGCTAGAGAAATCTGCACAAAGGGTGAAAACCTCCCATTCATCCTTTATTTGCTATTTATTTCTAGAACTGGGGACCAATACACAGTTTTGCTTATCAAATCACATTTTGGAAATGCACTTACTTCGAGCATATCAATCTTCAAGACAACCTCTCACTGAGCTTCTACTTTGAAGGAAGCCTTTGGAAAATGCTAGCTCAACAGGGGAGGAGAGCTCCTCAGACTGCCTAGCTTTAAATGCCAGGCATATATTTCGTGTTTAATATGATTCTACATATACACTAAAATTTGCTTCTATAAAGCTTTATAAATAGTTTTAGTGTGTGGATTCTATCAGTTTAATTCACTTATTTGCTGTGTTTTTGTACCTGGCAGAATTTGCGTCCAAATGCTAAATTTATTAAATATAATTTATTAATTAATAAATTCATTAATTTATTATTTTTATTTATTGCATTTATGTAATGATTTCATAAAATCCCTTTCTAAGCCAGAGTATCAGCATCACCTTCACCTGTGAAACTCCTTGTCAGTAACAGTGATCCATTCTTAAACAAAGGTTTAATCTTCAGCCTGTGAGATCACACTCCTGGAATTATTCTGCATATGGATAAACAGTTGCGTAAAAATAGTGTAATCAAGTCTAGATCATTATACTGAGAGGAGAACAGTGCTTTGTATATGGAACTAATTTTAAAAACACCCTCAAATTAAAAAGGGGGTGGGGAATAAGAAGCATCTTGATAAAAAATGCTGATTCAGGGCCTTGTTTCTATTAAGTAGTTTACAGTGTCATTACTGTGTTACTGTACAGAGCAGTGGCTCAGAGTAATTACCCTGTAATGCATGATGACACTAATGTACTAGCAAACTACTGGAGTTTATACTCTATTCACTACTAGCATCAGGACTCTGAAAGGCAGGTAAAAATGCCCTGCATGCATAAACAATGTGTGTAAATGTCACCAGCAATAAATTTTTTAAAAAAGAGAAGGAAGAGGCAGTTACAAATAAATCTGCCAGATGAGAATTGCAACTGCATAGACCCACAGGAGCACTAAAGCTGCATCATTTTTTAGTAATATGGGAAGGAAAGGTGCTTTTATATCCCTACCCTAGTTATATTTCCACTGATTACAATTAAAACTGTATGATGGCTTCTTCTTTTTGCCACTTTAACTGCAACATTGACCTGCACCTGGTGTTCAGCTCAGTGTAAGGGGGAATGCGGAAAGGAAATTAAGAGCATCAAAGCAACAGCCAAAAGCAATAGTGGTTTATAACTACTGTTATAATGCTGCTCTTCCTTTAGAGTTCCAGCTACCGAAGTGTGGAGAACCAGTAAGAGCACCAGGACAGATTTTTTTTTTTTGCCTCCTTTGTTTGAAACAGCTCTTATGGTTACGGGATGAAGCTTGGAACATGACCTGAGAATGTCCTTAGGTGTCAGAAAATGCAGCCATACAAAGAAAGCCTTCATAATCCTCACATACTTTGAAAAAAACCCCCACCATGATTATTACAACACTCTAATGGATTTCAGGCACTGAGGCTGGAAGTGAGGCAGCAGACACGTAAGCAGAGCTACACATCCCAGATCCAAGAGTCAGAGGAAAGCCTTGCTCTTCCCCAGGAGACAGTACTAATTACTACATTTTTAACAGCCCTTAGTCACGAGCTAATAGATTGACTTCAGATCTGGCCACCTCACTGGCCCTCTCCTGTTAAGTTACAGAAGGGGATTCAAGTCCAGCAGTAGTATCAGTCCTTCCATCCTGAGCGACTCTTTAAGATCTCTCAACTGGGGGAGTGGAGGCCCTGAAGGAAGTAGTTAATGTAGTAGTTTATGTTGGATAAACTCCATTTTACCTTCTCTGCCAAGCACTGCAACTGTTCTGCCTGACTCACTTTGCCCTGTTCCTGGTGGCACTGCCATTCATCTTGCAGAGGCAGTTATGCCCTCCCAAACAGCAGATCACTGAAGGTTTTTGTTAGTCTTTAGCTCTTTTATCTTGCAGAAAGCAAGGCACAGCTTCTTTGGCTGCTGCTGCTTCAGCAACCTTGAGTCTTCCAAAGGCTGCTACAGACACCACAGCAAGGATTTACACTGACCTATTCTAAGTAAGCTCTGAATTGTCACATCTAACATCAAAGACAGACTTGAGCAGGAAGGTCCGGGAAGTCATAACTGTCTCTGCCTTACTGGAGTGCTCTGCCCAAAAAGCAAGGTTGTAAATTTTACCATCAAACTGGAGGTTTTCAAGTGGCTTAGAAGAAGCTGATGATCTCAAATGCATGTGTCAAATCTCAGGGTAGTTCACTCAAAGCTGAATGGAAGCTGTGGACTGCCACAAGACTTTACATGAGTAGCCCCACTCACAAGAAGATCAGAATGGAAGAGAGGACTGTGAATCCAGCATCCTTCCAGTAAGGGGCCTACGAGAAAGCTGGGGAGGAACTTTTTACAAGGGTATGTAGTGATAGGATGAGGGGCAATGGCTTAAACTGGAAGAGGGAAGATTTAGACTAGATATTAGGAAAAAGTTCTTCATCATGAGGGTGGTGAAGCAGTAGTACAGGTTGCCCAGGGAAGCTGTGGATGTCCTATCCCCTGGGAGTGTTCAAGGCCAGGCTGGATGAGGCCTTGAGCAACCTGGTCTAGTGGGAGGTGTCCCTGATGATCTTTGATGTCCCTTCCAACCCAAACCATTCTGTGATTCTATCCTCACACCCAAGCTCCACCACCCAGCACATGGTTCCACCTTGCAGGGATGCAAGAGCAACCACCAGGAAAGAATATGTGAGGCTGCTTCTGCGCAACAAGAGTCAATTCTTTAGTTTTTGTATTGCATCAGCTAAGAAAACACATGTTCACACTTACAAAAGGAAAAAAATCCACCAAATGTTTATTCAATCAAGTTACATGGATGCTGGTGGAAAAGCTCACTCAAAATTAAGGGAGCCTTTCACACCAAGACCATTAACAGTTTACTTTTGTTAAGCCCACAAAGTCCTTGGGCCATTTGGAGGAGCAGGGTTTGAAGTTACAGCTGCAATTCACCAACACAAAGGTTCTTCTGTCTACCAGAATATTAGAGATGGATAACAAAGTGTAATTTAGAAGACAGCTTTCTTCATATTACATAATGACACTGTGCCTATCCAGATTAATCTTGCATTGACACATTGCATTTTTCAATCGTGAGCACTTAGGGAAATATGTGTGCTCACAAACACATACTTGCACCCATTCAGTGTTGTGGCAGAATGGCAACAATCACTATGAAAGTGAATCCCATACCATTTCCACCACTGTAGCTCCCTTTGGAGAACAGGAGAAAGGAAAAAACTCCAAATGGAAGCTATAGTGCATCTCCCTCTCTATGTTTAGCCAGTACCCAGGGGTAAACTGTAGCAGTTGTTCTACCACCCTATGACCCCTCCCCAGATGAGAAGGGGAATCAGGGGAAACGGAAAAGCCGCATCAGTTGGAGTAGAAACAGATTTAATGAAATAACAAAACTTATACAACAACTGACATAAAGTGTAAAAGGTTCAACTCAACCTGGTCCTTGAAGTCAACAGTAGGAACAGAAGGCTAAGAGGAAGAAGCTCCAGGAAGAGGAATTCCCCACCCTCAGTGAACTCCCTCCTTTTATAATGAGCATGATGAAGTGGTATGGGATACACCTGTGAGTCAGCTGCCTTCATTGGATCTCCCAGCTGACTCAGGGCTACTCATGGCTGGCCCGTGGGTCTGTGCCTGGGGAACCAAGGCACTCCCTGCTAACACGCTTTGACTGTCCTCTTCCTCCCCTCCCCTTCTTCCACAACATTCCCTGTGTTTGATGTCCATACACACTTCTGGAGCTGACCAAGAAATCCCTCCATATACCTGTTTGATTTAGCGTTGCTGTTATCCATTCCAAGAAGGACAAGCTGGTCATTTTGATATCCTACCTAAATATTGACAACCTAATTAAGAGGAGCAAAGGGAGGTGTAAGAAGTCTGTGCCAGCACAGATGCTTGCTCTAAGACCAAACGCATTTCCCCAGGCCACAGGGACAAACACTGGGGGTTCATTGCAACACACCCTGGGGACAATCCTCCAAATGGGGCAGACAAATCAAGGGCTCACATTCACATCACTTTTTTTACACCAGTCAAGAGGGGCACCTATTTTAGCAGGGCTATTCTGGACTCGCTCCATATGTATTGGCATTGCTCCCAAGAGCAATCAGCTCACCTAAAATTTGAGTCATCTGCTAAGAGTGGACATGTCTCCTCACTGACTCTAGAAGAAACATTGAGCAATGACAACATGGATTGAATTCAGGCCTGAACCACTGCACGGCCACTTCTGTACCTTTACTCACCTGAGAGGCAGCTGAAATCTGCCTTTTTGCACCTTGCCATCAGCCCCCTGTGTGCTGCTATTAGGAAGGAAAGGAGGAAGGCAGAGGGCAGGACCTAATGCATACCTGTCCCTGCAGAAGCAAACTATGGGGAAGAACAAAATATCTTGTGAACGAGACGGTACATTCACAGCTACGTAATGGGGCACACGGGACATGGCCATCTCTCATACAGCTCTCTTGCAGGAATTAATTTGCTCTCAAGAGTGCCCTTGGGTGGAGGGTGGTAACTTTGCCATGGAGGCTCTAAGAACAAATGAATGATATGCACTCATACCTAGGGCTGGTTTGCAATGTGCGTGCAGAAAGACTGCATCACTGACTCACCCTTGGATGGCGGTCTGTCCAGCTCCGAATCGAGGTGGATAGGTGGGGCAATGTAGGAAACTTGCCCATGGTGAGCCTGCCCTGTGAACAAACAAGTGTTTTAGTTCTGCTGTTTCCTATAGAGTTCTGTCAGGGCTATAATTAAACATACAGCATTTTTACGGCACTGGATTCAAAACAGGTTTGCAAGTAATTTGTTCATTGTGCATTTTTCACAATGAACTTCTATTTTGTGGAGAAATCTGATGAGAAGTTGAAAACACTCCCATTTCTTTTGCTTTTTCCATGCAGACATGGGTACTATGCTGAACTTCAGCTATACTTGCTTTACCACTACCACATACATTTTGCACGATATTCTCTTAAAAGGCCATATGCCACAGAAGACAACCGATTTCACACAAGCCCATTCAATCTGTTAATCTCACTCTAAGAGGGAAGCAAGCATTTCTGTGTCACAGTAATTTCTGAAGGAAGCGTGGTATGAAGTACAACTTCGTCTGTTTTTTCTACCTGCAGAAGACGCAGATATCACTTCACAGAGCTTGGCATTGCTTTGACTGGGTGAAAGCTTTTTGGTTCCCAGCACCGCCATGCAGTTGTTAAAGACACAATTCTTATCCAGTAATTTGGAGGTAACTATATCGAGAAACTTCTATGTATAATAAAAACATGTTGTTGTAATTCATCTATTTACTGTAACAATTTACAGGGTTGTTAATCTCTTTTTCTAAACATGGAAAGTTAATGACACAGAGATTATGATAACAGTTAGAGTAACCTTCCTGTTTCAAGTAATATTTGTGCTGCAATAAAAGCAGTTGATTCCTCTTATGAGACACATTCCAAATAATTAATACAGCTCCCTGTTGACACTTGCTGTTGTTGCTCCAAGCAATTTCCAAGCTAGTGTCACAGGCAGTGGAGCAGCAGTACAGTCTTCGGGCTTCTTTGTAATGACATCCAGGAATACCACGAGCGCAGTATGCTGGTGCACATAATATGTCGAAAAAAATCCCTTCAGGGGGATAAAATATTAATGGTAAAGGGGGGGGGAGGCGGGGAAAAAAAGAAATGTGTCTGAATGGACAGGATATATTTACTGGTTTACTCTGAGGCTGACTCAGATAATTTGCATTATTAGCCATTACAACAACTGGACATTATTCAGGTTTAAAATCTACTGAGATATCAGAAATTCTATATTTGCTTTCAAGTGTTTTAACATGGGAAATCTGCTTCAGGCAAACCCATAGCTAATAATGAGTTACCTCGCTTTCCCCTTCTCGTTTACACGTTAAAAATCCATTTGATATCATTAGTGAGCACAAGTCTTCATTTAATAGCTGCTCGGTTCTGTGGCAGAAACAGGCAGACAGTATGCTCTCACTTCAAGCTGCCCAATGTGCAGGATCAGTGCTCTTATAACCATAGGACAGGCTACCCATTTGCTGCATCAGAGACACCACTGAAACACAAAATGGCTGAGGTTGGTAGGGAGCTCTGGAAATGACCTAGTCCAGCCCACGGGCAACGAGAGCCCATGGCAAGTGTCTAGTCTAATTTTTAGTATGTCCACAACCTCTCTGAGCAACCTTTACCAGTGCTTGGCCATCCTCACAGGAGGAAAAAAAAATAAAAAAAAATTATATTTTTCTTACATTTAAGTGTAATTTCCTATATTTCAGTTTGTGCCTCTTGTCCGGTCACTGGATGCCTCTAAGAAGAGCCTGGCTCCATCTTCTTTTTTCCTCCCCCATCTGGTACTTATACACATCAGTAAGATTCCCTGGACCACATCTGGTGCAGTCTGGACAGTCCCAGCTCTCTCAGCCTCTCCCCATGTAGAGATGTTTCAATCCCTTAATCATTACTGTGGCCCTTTGCTGGACTGGCTCCAGTAAGTCCATGTCTCTCTTGTACTGGATAGCCTAGCACTGGACCCAACACCCAAATATGTCTCAGCAGTGCTAAGCAGAGGGGCAAGATCACCTCCCTCGACCTGCTGGCAATGCTCTGACTAATGCAGCCCAGGAAAATGACGGCCTTTTTTGCCCTATGGGCACATTGCTAGCACATGTTTTTAGTTTTTTGTGGGGTTGATTTGGGTTTTTTTTAGGGTTTTTTTAAGGTTTTTTATCACTTGGTCTTCCTGGGACCAAGTGATCTCAAATACAAAAAAGAATGATTCTCCAGGCTTAAAGGGCTAGGCTGGAGTACAGAAGATACGTGTACAATATATAAAAGACTACAAAAGATCTGTGAGTTTGTTTAGACATTCATTACAATTCAGTAATAACTATGGAAGTTTATGAATGTTTTATAAAAGCTTTTACCTAATATGGAGGAAGCAGTAGCATCAAACACTCTCTTGAAAGCTTTTATCTACTTGCTGCTGATGTAAAACACACTAGTTCCAAAAAAATCAAACTTGACTTCCGTTAGACTGTACACTTTTCACAGTCCTAATAAATCAAATTTGGGGTTTCAATATTCTTTCTACAAAAAAACAACCTTTGTGCTTCATTTTCTGGGCAAGAATGCCAGCTTAGTTGCTCTTCAGACTCATCACAGTCTTCCCATACAAGGAACAAAGGCTCTCCACTGCTATCTGTGGCCCCGATTACACATTCTGGATCGAGATACCTTGCGAACCTTCTTGTGAATCAACAGAATCACATTTTTTCTTTAGTTTTACTATTATTGGCAACAGTGACACCTAAGAGGGTTGAGGGAAGGGAGGCAAGGAGGGGCTTCCTGAAGCAAGCCCTAGCAACGGAACTAGTACACAAGCACGAGGAGAAAATCCTGAGTCTGAAGACCAAACTAGAGGATCAGAGCAATGGTCTTTCTAGCTTTAACAGTATTGGAAGTTTTGCCACTGACCCCATTAAAACCCACAATTTTACCAAAAAGACCTATGTAAGATTTTGAGGCAGATATCACTGGTGCAGCTCAAGTCAGTTACAAAGACTGACAGGACAAGTTTTGCCAAGTGATGCTAGCTCCCAGTTCCTTTTGCCTGAATTTTGCAGTTTCGGATGCTTACTTCAAGTCTCAGCTCTAGGAATGAGTGACTCCAATCTCCCCCTCTCCAGTTCCAGCCGCTGCAGAAAAACACTTGAAAGGGGAATGAGAAAGTCTTAACAAAAAAAAAGAGATGGCAGAAACACTCAGCACCTCCCTCTCCAAACTGCCCAGTCTTTCAGCTGTTTTTTCTGCATGTTGGATCTGATCTGATGACAGTGTGGCATCGGGAGGTGGAATATGGCCTCCCATGCCTGTGTGACCATCTCTCCAGCTGTCAGGCTTTCACTTCTACTGGAACATCTATTAACTCATGAGCCTATTTGAACAACTGCTCTTTGACCTGAAGAGCTGCCCATGTGCTAACCAATATTGTCCTGCTTCCTGTGCCAATAGGAGAGGAATGCTTGGTGTTAGGTCCTTCCCAAATTTTGCAGGATGCTCCAAAAATAGCTGCACCTTTTTAAATAAGTGGCCTTGGGTTTACTTATTAAAATAATAATAATGATTAAAAAGAAAAGAAAATTGGCTTCCAACAAAATACCAAAGGTCAAGATGTCCCTGTTGTTGATGGTAAATTGGGCATGCCTCATATTGTAACAGCTTGCTTGGCCTTCTCCAAATCCCACCCTGACAATAACCATCTGCTGTTTCTGCAGCTGTCTCCCAGGTAAAAAAGTAAACAGCAATCAAATGTAATCATCGAAGTAATGTGCGATGAAGTTACCAATTTCGTATCTAATTGCTAAGGTTGAGCTCCGTTTCCCTGATTTCTCTTGCTGGCGAGGTCCGGCCACTGACATAGTCAATGGCTGTGGCTCCCTGTGAGTGGCAGGAATGGGGCAGGGAGAGTGATGGGCAACAAGGGCTAATGCTAGCAGACAACTGTGGATCAGTCTTTTTTTGTATCATACCTCAAAGATTCGGGTCTGGCCAACACTGCATCAATGTCAAAAAACTCAGGTGAGACAGGGCAAACAGCAAATGTGACATGGGTAGCCACAAATCCCATGTCTTCTGCTCATGACGCCTCTCTCAATGAAGACAGACATATGGCACCCATAGTAGCCATGTGCTGTGACAATGGGAAAAGACATACGTTTGGCAATTTTGGGAGCAAAATACAGATACGACCCTGAAAGTCTACCTGGTGACATGGCCTTTCTCGGGTAGAGGAAATGGGGGAGATGTTTGCAGATTAGAAGAAGAGTCTGGCTGGCCATCATTTTCAGGCCTGACATGAGAGATGAAACACATTTTTAAAAGCCAGTAACTTAGAAGAACAAAGATCATGTTTTGTGAATACTGAAGGAAACATAATAGCTTGGCCTAAGGGATTTTTTTTTTTTAAAGGGACACAATGCTCACAGACAGAAAATAAATATCCACACACCTTCAAAAATCTGCCCCAAGTGATTTAGTCATCTACAGATGCCACAATATAAAACTACAGAAAAAAATCTGCAAATGCATGGGCTAACCAAGAAAAGTAGCAACACAGCGGTCTCGTCTGTTCATCTAATAAAAACACTTCCCATCAATCCTTTTTTGAAACATACCCGCTGTTTGTAGCATCTAACAGGGCAGACTTCCCTCCTGATGCTATGCTGAGTTTCCAGTGCCTGTGAAATTTGATTTTGCTAGAGTACAACTTCCATCATCACGTATGCAAGCAGGAAACCTTTCTGCCTGGCCTTTGCTCATTTTTACCCTGAGATTTTACTGTGCACTGCTGGAGAGAAAACTTGAATAGAAAACCTAAGACTGGAAGATTCAAACCCCCAAAAGTAAAGAGAAAGAACACTAACATTTACCAGACCAAAAATAAGCCTTTTTAAAACATCTGATGAGAGACCTCCTAAACATTTGTTGACTTGCCTCCTAAAGCTCTGCTGCTGGCAATGCCATGAAGATAACTAAAATCACTAGAATGGCTGGTTCTCACTTCTCCCTACTGCTCCTTTGCTGAGTGCCCATGGTACCATGCTGGGCATGCACAGTCATGGACCCGAACTGAGGTTCTCCCCTGTGCCTGACCCAGCTCCACAGCAGCAGCAATGAGAAGCCACCAGGAGATACATTTTTTGAACAAACATGCTTCAAACTATTTGTCTCAAGGGATGAGAGTCCTCTTTCTTTACTGTCCTCACCCAGAGGTGATCACTGCAACACATTTTTTTGCAGCCATGTCAGACTGCATCTCTTATTCATTTTTCCACCCATTTTCCAGCCTCTTTTAGTATCTTTTTGTCTTCCACAGGCTCACCAGTTCTCAAGATCCTTCTTATACAGCCTAGCTAGCATTTCATGCAGAGGATTTAATTTAATTTCGTGCTGGTACCTCTGACAACCTGGTGCTCCCAAGCACTGCCTCCCCTACTCCCCTTGTTGTCAGCACCTCCAAAAGCAGACACTTCCATGGACTTAATCCCTTAGTCTGTTTGCCCACTTACTTTGATCATTAATGAGTTAATAACTGTGAAACTACATATTGATTCCTGAGACTTTTATTTCAGTTCTTCACATAATTATTTTTTTTGTAAGAATGGGATGGGCACACACTAGGTGTACTGAATATATACTCTAAGGAAAAGTCTTGGAAAACATACCAATAATTTTACTAATATCTTTACAGATAAAGTATATTTTACATGCTGTGGCTTTTTTTTCCATGTAACTGAAAAACTCCATTTTAAAAGCAGTCCAGTTTGTCTGTGATGATCTGATCTGTAAAAAACAATGTAACTTTTTGGCCATGTTTCTGTAATCCTCTAACTGTAAGTGGGATTTTAAAAAAAATCTCATTTATTATCTAACTAAAGACTACATTCCACTTTGTTGGATTGCAGTTTCCAGGTTCATCACTCTCATCCTCTTTAATTTCCAAAATTAGTACATTTTTTTCTTGTCATTTTTCCTCTACTCCTAGGTCTTTTTAAAATCCATAATATGACGGCACATATAAAAACATATGGAAAGAGAAATTGAAAAGCTGGTAGGTTTGCTAACAAACTCATCTGACATGCCATTAATCAGATTTAATTCAGACCTATTACTCGGCATATATTCAGACTTCTCCCGGCAGCCTATTTTCTCTGCTTTTCATCAATGACTGTCTTTACAAAACATCATTTCCTCACTGCCCACCCTTTTCCATTTTGCATTAAAAGCTTTCTTTTTAAATAAAGCTTTTGTAAAGCCATTCCCTACCTCAGATATGTCAGAGTTAGCACTGATTCTGTCCAACGCTTCATTTATTCATGGACTTTTATGGAGTATCTCTCTTTCATCAGTACATCTCTTTTATCTTTCATTGCCCTTTTAACTCCTTAGGGTAGCAGTAACTCATCCACTCCCTCTTCTCTCCCTCCCAGGGTTATTTCTCTGTCCTTCCCTTTAAGTCGTGCATGCCTCTGGATACAAGAAAACCCTCTTTTCCAAAGGGTGCTCTCTGACTACATTATCTCTACTCTTTTGCCATTTTGCATCTTGTATTTCATACTGGGAACCATTGCAAACTTAAAGCAACTGTAGCAGGAAAAGTAGGGTACCTGCAAGTGTGGCTGTGTGCAGAGGGACTGCTGGCTCCTCGTCATGGCTGCCTTCTGAAAATGGAGGTTACTGAAACCAGCAGCTTCAATGGGCATTGACAGAGAGCCTACAGCCCACGCTGAGGAGTGGGCTCCTGTGCAAAGTCAGCGTAACAAGCAAATGTTTCTTCTCCCATACTGTTCTTGACAGGAGCAAAGTTATAATATTGCAAGTCTCTACATTGTGTAGCTATACATTGCTTTTGAAGCTGTCATAAAATGTATATAATAGCAGGTCTTTCAAAGGGCAATATTGTGTGCTCATGCATCTTATCTTACAGGTGTAATTTAAAGTCTGAGTGTAGGAGATGCAGGACTGAACTTTGTATTTTTTTAAAAAACTAAAAACCTGATTTTATATGCACATTTTGCTTCTCTGCCTTCCAAAGGGAGAGGTCAACAGGAAAACTCATAAAGAACCAATCTGCAGACAAGAAGCAAGAGGCAGGTTCTCACCTCCCTGTCCCAAGCTGCAGTTGAGCTCCCTAGTCCTGACCAAAGCAACCTGCAGGCTCAGCCACAGGGGCTGCCAAATGCAAAGAAAACCTTGGGGTCAATGAAGAAAGCTCAATAAAGGATGCACGGTGTCCTGGTTTCCCAGGAACAGAATCACAGCCCAGCCATGGCAGGCAGGCCATGAGTAGCCCCAAGCAGGCTGGGAGTTTCAGTCAGGGCAGCTGACCCAAGCTGACTGGCAGTGTATCCCTTATCAATTCCATCAAGCTCATTATAAAAGGAGGGAGTTTACTGGGGCTGGGGAGTTCCTCTTCTTGGGGTTCCTCCCTCTTGGCCAGCTCCTGCTGTTGACCTCAAGGACCAGGAGTGGAACCAGGTTGAGTGGAACCTTGTATACTTTATGTGAGTTGTTGTATTAGTTTTGTTATTTCATTAAATCTGTTTCTACTTCAGTTAATGGGTCTTCTCCCTTATTTCCCTTGATTCCCCTTCTCAGCCAGGGAGGGGTTATCGGTTGGTAGAGCAACTGCTGCAGTTTAGCCCCAGGTATAGGCTAAATATAGTCACAGGGAAAGGGGTGAGCTGGGGAGATGCTTGGCTAAGTCCTTCTCACACACGCATCTTGTGTTTTAGAGTAAATGCAAATCCAAAAGCAGCGCCTGGCAGCATACTTGTGTGAGCAGAAAGCGTGATAAAATGGACTAGTCTTTTCCAAGGATGTACTATTCCTGCTTTGAATCTGTCACAACAAGCAACAGCCTTAACTATGAGAGGAAGGAAATCAACATGGCCTTTTTCAACAACCAAACTGTCCCTCATGTGACAGCCACTACCTAGGAGGGCATAGGTTAAGTTTGAACTACAGGCAAAAATAAGGACAAAAATAATGCCAAATGCGTTAAAAACTGCTTGAGTATTATAGCAGCTGAAGCAACTGGAGGCAGCTGAATATTTTCTAAGGAGCATTTAGCACTCTCAAACTCATGTCTCAGCTGAAGTCAGAGGTGAAGAAGCTTCTTCAAGTCATACTGAGATCCCTCGTTTTGCTGTGCAAACATTATAATTTGTGTTGCATGTTTAGATGAACCTCACTCCTCTGTTAAGAACTTAAAACATTTGATTTAGCAGCACATTGGCACCAGCGATGCTCTGCAACTTCCAGTGCATGTCCCAGAATTCACCCTGCAGTACAAGAGCCTGGTATAATGGTCAGTGTAGAAGAAGAATTAAAAAACAACCCAGAAAATATTTCATATGTGTCATTATAATTAAACAATGTTAAAGATGTCCTATCTTCCCTGAATATGGCAGCACGTGAAGGAAGACCGTATCCAGGTCTGGCTTTCCCCAGTGCCGAAGGCAGGGAGCTGATCTGCAGGGCTTCATGTTTTTTGAGCACTGCTCCCTGAAAGCTTGTCCAGCAGGCTAAAGAAACACAACACATCATATTATTCTTCCCCTCCCAGATTTGCTTGCTGTGCTATGAAATACAATTTACCAGTCACCTGCACAGGAGAACAGCGGGGAGGAGGAGAGGGGTATTATGGTGCATAGGAGACATAGGATTTGGAGCAATGAAGTCCTCAGAGCCCTGAGGCAGAGGGCAAATATTGGTAACCACAAACCACCCAGAGTGGATTTAGCAACAGTGAATACAGTGAAGCCTAGGGAGGCTTCCTTGGCCACCTCTAAAAGATTTGATCTGATATCATAGAATCATAGAATGGTTTGGGTTGGAAGGGATCTCAGACATCATCCAGTTCCAACCCCCTGCCATGGGCAGGGACACCTCCCACTAGACCAGGTTGCTCAAAGCCCCATCCAACCTGGCCTTAAACACTTCCAGGGATGGGGCACCCACAACTTCTCTGGGCAAAGTGTTGTGCCAGCTTCTGCTGTCCTTACTCTGCTCTTGTCCCAAAAGTCAAACTGGACATTTTCAACTGCCTTGGTGGGTCAAGCCCAGTCTGTTCTGCCTCAGACGAGGCTGAAAATACTTGGGATGGAGATGTTCGGAAGAGGTTTCTTGGGGGAAACCTAGCCAAAGCCATCTAGTCCATCTCCTGCAGAGGCAAAATTGTTCCTTATGTTGTTTTGAAAGGTATCTCCTTGGGGCTGCCCACCACCCCCTTCCAGATGCCGCGTGGCAGATCTTGACATCAAAAAATTTCATCTTTGTTTTCTCTTTCTTGGGAAGGGGACGAATCCTGCTGCCTCCCTGTCTGAAATGTTTCTACCTTATTTTTCTACATTTCTTGCTCTTTTCCTCCCTATCTGTGCTCCCTTAGGGCCTGCCCTTTGCTGCTGTATTCTCACAGTCGCCCATGTTTCTAGTCTCCCCAGTCCCTCTTAGCAGGGCACTCTTAACCAAGGGTGCAATTTTGTGTTATAGCTAACCCATTTCACAGCAGTCTTCCCTCCCTGGGACACGGCCAGGCATTTCCATCCCCTCCCTTGCAGCAGATCTGGCAATTAATGCAATCACAGGGTGAGCTAGAGCAGATCTGATGGAAAACAATAATTACTATTTATCCACTGGCTCACTGAGCAGAACAAATTCAGGCTGCTGTGGTGGCAGTGTCAGATCTCACACAAAGGAAAGGGCAAGAATAAAAGAGCCAGGGGTGGGTTAGGAACAGCTATCAGTTTAACCGTAACATAAAACCACACCTGGGAACAGTAGTGGCATTGTATCTGGAGGTCCCCGTCATCCCCACTCCAGACTCTCTCCTTGCCCCAGGGAGACTTCCACCAATTGCAGCCTTTCTTCTCTGCCTTTCAGACAGCTTCTAATCCACCTGCCAGCATAATTTAGAGAGCTATGTCTCACAACTCCAGGTCAAGGGTTTTAATGAACGCTAAATGTGTTAGAGCATGCTCACTCCTTGCAGGCAGAGCTTGGGACACAGCCCTGTCTTTCTGTTACATGTGCCACTCTTGTTCATGCAGAAGGGGGAACAGTGGGGGTAAAGAAGAAATCAGGCAGTAGCTCTTGCCATGTTGAGCTTAAATTTCAGTGGCAAAGCATCTGGAGGGGTTGTCAGAGAAATCAGCTGAGATGCTGGATTATGTGGTTTGGAGACATGTCTGAAGCAGACAGCTAGATCTGTGAGTCACCAGCCTGGAGAGGGTAATTGAAGTGTCTTGAGGTTTCAAATATTGTGAGATGTGGTACAAGAATTTGTTACTCTCACTTTCCTCTGTTTGTGACAGCCAATAGCAGATGTCCCTTCCAATTCTGCCTTTATTTTCCAGCCTGTATGTCTCTGCAAGCGTAGCATGGTCACCACCCCCATGTCATACCTCCCTGATTATGCCTATACCTCTGCTGTGGTCCTCTAACTTTCTCCTCTGCCACCTTCTGAGCAGGTGAGACCTCACCTCCACTGACCTTCTGTGTCAGACAAGTCTCTCTCCAGGAACTCGTGATTGCAAGACTCCAAGAAACAATCTCAGCACACAGGCCTGCTTCTCTAGCTCCCAACATGCATCCTCTTGTCCAGCCTAATGAACTGCATCTTCCATAGCCACATGACCACATACCATGCCAACCTTAACTCCTATCTTCCATGGGTTTCCATGACTATTCCTCACTGCAATTGCAGCCCAGAAAGGATTGCCAGACAATAAAGCATTAAAACAGTCTTCTTTGTTACAGGAATTTTTATCAACTGCTCTCAGTAAGGAAGTGCAAAGAGATGAGTAATTTGTTTTCCCAGCAGGTCAGTGCACCCTAACTTCATTAATCACTTCTTTTGATCTGCAATGGGAGCCTTGAGACAGGCAGTACAGACTGCTTGGCTCTGCTTCCAGCTTGCTGCCAAGCTTCAGCTATGGTGCAGAGTCCCTGCAGGAGGGGACAGACTCTATCCCAAAGTGAGTGATCAAGCAGTAAATGACATTAACACTACATTATTTGATGACGAAATGAAACAAGGGTGGGTATTTTCTTCATGACCTAAAAGAATAGTAATCTAAGCCACTTCATCTTCTTTCTTTTTTTCCTTTCCTTCTTTCTTACTTTTTGAGATAATATAAGATACATCTCAGCATGAAGGACATAGCTGCCTGTAGAGAGATTTTGACAACTCCCCTCTGAGTGCTAAAATGCTGTCAGCTGAAAAACTGAGCTGTTTGGGCAAATTGATCCAACTCTGACAGACTTGCTCACTGTTTTCCTGTTTTCTCTTTCAATCAAAAGCCTCCTAAAGAATCCATGTTTTCAGTTCCATCTCAGAGAATGGGGAGAAGAGGGAAGGTCACCTACTTTTGCTGCACTGTTCATCATTAACCTAGCTGGATGGAGAAACCTGTGAGAGGAAGAAAGTCTCAAAAGTGTCTTGCATGTCCCTATCGCACACAGATAGAGGATCTCAATACAAGTTTCCCTATACTTCATATGGACTTTCTGACTGACAGCAAGGGCAGAGTCAATACATTTTGGGTGTAGACAGTAACAGCATAGAAAAAAGAGCTTTTAAGCCTGAGTTTATATCTCCAGTGCCAATAACAGGCAAACTGCTGGATCAGCCATTCAAAGAAGGCCTTACTGGGATTTTTTTCAATAATTACTAGGAATCTTCTCCCCCTTCCTCAGTCCAAAGAAAACAAAATCTAAGCATTTTTAAACCTTGGCCTTAGCTGTGACCATATCTGTAGCCTTTCTGCATCACTGACAATTTTGAATACATTTTTTGATGGTCAGTCCTGGGAGCACTCTTACCGCTTTATAGCAAAGGTTAGGCATGGTCCTGTCACAGTCAGTAAAAGAGCATCTCTTCAAATCACGTTGATTGGAAAATCCAGAAATCCCCAGTCCTATAAGGAGAAGCAGTTCCAAGCGGCCCAAAAGTGCCTTGCAAAGACAATTTGGGCCTGCATTTTTTCTGCACTCTTTTCACCCTTGCATTTAACACAGCTTTACAACTTGACATCTGCTGTCTTGCTCGTTGGGTTTTTCTAACTAAGTGTCAAAACATGGTAATGTTTACTTTTCCTCTTTACCTGCCTACTGTAAACTCAGCTGGGGGAAACCCATGGGGAAATGACACAGGAGGTTTTACTATCTGTCACCTTTATGCTACCATCCTACACTTATTGCTTTCTATATCATCAGACACTGAGAATTTTGCAATGGGTCAGAAACTGCACAAGCCCACCGATTCCAAAATAACTGTGTGCAGAACACAGGTCCATATATTAAACATCATTTTACAGACCAGATGTTTCATACAAGGTCTAATATCATTTTTTAGTATCATATATTCTGTATTTGGAACCTAATTTTTTTATGGTCCTTCAAAAGTGTCTCTGGATTATTCTTATCTTAGTTCCCATGATGTTCCTGTAGGCCTCTGGATGACAGCTTTGTTTATACCTCTGTACACTGCCTAGAACAGTAAGTGACAAGGAGAGTTCTCCAGGGGTTGGTACTAGGACCAGTGCTGTTTAACATCTTTGTCAGTGACATGGACAGTGGGATCGAGCGCACCCTCAGCAAGTTTGCCAACGATACCAAGCTGTGTGGTGCGGTCAACATGCTGGAGGGAAGGGATGCCATCCAGAGGGACCTGGACAGGCTGGAAGGGGGCCCATGCCAACTGCATGAAGTTCAACAAAGCCAAGTGCAAGGTCCTGCACCTGGGTCAGGGCAATCCCAAGCACAAATGCAGGCTGGGCAAAGAATGGATTGAGAGCAGCTCTGAGGAGAAGGACTTAGGGGTGCCAATTGATGAAAAACTCAACAGGAGCCAGCAATGTGTGCTTGCAGCCCAGAAGGCCAACTGTATCCTGGGCTGCATCAAAAGTATGGCCAGCAGGTCAAGGAGGTGATTCTGCCCCTCTACTCTGCTCTCATGAGACCCCACCTGGAGTACTGCGTCCAGCTCTGGAGCCTCCAACATAAGAAGGACGGATCTGTTGGAGCAAGTTCAGAGGAGGGTCACAAAGATGATCTGGGGGGCTGGAGCACCTCTCCTATGAAGACAGGCTGAGGGAGTTTGGGTTGTTCAGCCTGGAGAAGAGAAGGCTCCAGGGGTACCTGATAGCACCTTCCAGTACCTGAAGGGGCTACAAGAAAGCTGGAGAGGGACTTTTTACAAGGGCATGGAGTGATAGGATGAGGGGTAATGACTTTAAACTGGAAGAGGGTGGATTTAGATTAGGCATTAGGAAGAAATTTTTTACAATAAGTATGGTGAGACACTGGAACAGGTCACCAAGGAAAGTTGTGGATGTCTCATCCCTGGCAGTGTTCAAGGCCGGGCTGGAGGGGGCTTTGAGCAACATGGTCTAGTGGAAGGTGTCCCTGCCCATGGCAGTGGGGTTGAAATGAGATGAGGTTTAAGGTCACTTACAAACCAAACCATTCTATGATTCTATCTTGATTGGTACTTCTTGAACAATACATACTAATTCTCACCCAAGACTCCTTTGCGTTGTATGAGTCATGCTGGATGTCTGTCCTCTGCAAGGGCACAAGACAGGTCTGCAAGGGCACTGCTCTGTCTTGCCAGTGCTAGGGCAAGGGTCCCAAGGCACTGCCAGATTTCCCGATCACATTGATCTAGTGGCATACATTCAGGGGGAAGAAGTGTATTACACTACATCATTTCTGATAGATGTGCCTGGCCTCAAAAAGTATTACAGCAAACATACAGCATGACCGAAAATGAGACCACAGGGTCTGAAATGTACACCCAAAAGCTGGTGTGTTTCAGCCCAGTTGAAAACTGTTTCAGCTCCTTCTGCCTCAGGCTCCTGCTTTTTGCAGTGAAATACGTTACTATAAAATTAATGGACAGCTTTAGTTCTCAATATTTTCCTTTGCAACAGCCAATCCTCAAGTTGTCCTTAGTCATGTATTACATCACCTCTGAAACAGAATCACCCAGCACCTCAATGGAAGAGAAATATTTTTTTTTCCCTTTAGAGCTACATTGCTTTAATGAATGCACAGATTTACATATTGATATGTGCTAGCCCTGACCACCATCTCAACGTGAACTTTCTCCAGCAGGCTAACCCTTAACCTTGCATTTGCGTTTCTTAAATGATCTTTTGATCAAAGAACTGACAAACTCAAGCTTAAATTCTTTGGCCAACCTCCCCTCTGTCACTGACATGAAGCTCTTCCTTCACTCGCTTGCAACCAGAGCAAGGAAGAAGAAACACCAGTATTTCTGACCAGGTGTCTGAATGATGTGGGATTTATAACATTAATAATTAGCTTCACACTGAGCAAAAGTAATGACTACCTCATTGCTGAGGAGCCCAGGATGGATACGTGCTTGTCTTCCCTGGGTCAGAGAAAGGACAGAGCAACTGTTAAATCGTTCTTGTTTAGAGTTATATCTAATAGCATTTAGTGGTGTTAGTGACACTCAAAGGGAGGTATGATTTCTGGGTTGGCTCCTTGGGACTGAATATGCAGTCTCAATAATATCAGTCATTCCAGCTCTGATTGACATGATAGTTTCAACTGAAGTAACATTGGTTCAATGGCTCAGTGATCATTACAGCAAGAATTGTGTGTACACAAGAACCTGACAGAAGATAGTATTTCGCTTTCAGCAACCTGTGTTACAAGCAAGCCCACTGGCTGCAGAGGGATTCTTGGAGCAGCACAATCTGTTTTAAGAAAAGAGATTTTTAAAAAAAACAATTCCAGTGTGGAAGCAGTTGTGATCCCTCTGTGGCAGTGACACCTTCAGAGCAACATAAACTCACCTTTCTAAAACCAGCCACCAGTCCTTAAGCAAACCAGCTGAACCCCAGGCAAGACTTAGCCAAAAGACCACCTCCTTTCTACAGCCCCTGCAGATGGAGGGGAACACCACTAAGGAAGGTGGCTGCACTGCTCTCTGTGCCAGTCTACCATTTCAAAGTGAGTTTAAACTCCTTTGCACAGATGACTTCTTTGTGCCGGAGTTCAAGCTTTCACTGTCCTTCCCTGCAGGGATGACTTAATTAGAGATGGGGTTTCCTTCTCAAGTAACTGGATTTGAGGAATCATGCTGTTGTTATTTCCAGGCAAATCAAACAGAAGCAGAGGGACAGTAAATAGGGGGGGGAAAGTCCCTAAAAAAAAAAGAGAAAAATCCTGATGCATTTCCAAAAAGGACAAGACTTGCTCACCTTCACAGCAGGCTGGAGAACCTGGCATCTGATCCTCTATCACTATGCTCAGGGAGCAAGCCCTCTGAAAGCTTTTCCTTTGTAAGAAGCCAGCCAAAAATCTCCAATTAGTTTCATACAGATAAGGAGCCAAACTGCAAACTGACTCTTACTTGACACAAAGGCATCTTTCTGCTGAGGATAAGCAGAGGTGTGAAAACCACTACAAGATTTTATTAAGGGGTGAGACTAAAAGAAGGGAGCAATTGCAAAAAATAGTGGAGGACAACAAAATATCTGTGCCTTGGACTGAGGGCAGATACCTACACTTTCTGCTTTACAAGTTGAATGAGGAGGGAAGCATGTTTTCCCCAGGTACCTCAGGCAAACTGATGACAAAGGCTACAAATGACTGGAACAAGCTTGGAGCTCCTGGGACAACCAGAAAAAAACCCAAACAAAACACAACATCTGTGAAAAAGCCTCCGTTTTTCAGGTCACTGAAACAACATTTCTCAAAAGCTGGTGCTGGGAAGACATTTCACTGCACAAGTCTGGAGAGACACCTCAAATTCTGAGATTACATCCTAGGACTTTTAAGCCAAAAGCAAATAAAACCCACAAAAAGTAATAAATATTATGGACTTAGGCTTTTCCTCACTGTGCCTCAAAGTCTTCAGGAACAGTGTTTCAAAGCTTCTCTTTCCAATTAGAAATGCAGAAAGACTTTTGTACTTTCAAATAGAACTGAAAATCCTGTGATCACAGAGGCTGAGGCTCTGGAAAAACCATCACTGAGCTCAACATCATGGTCACCAGAGTTGACAGTCCTGAAATTTAACTTCAGAGAGCAAACTGTAGAACCTGTCTTTGTGAAAATTTGCATTTTGAGGGGGTGGCATTTAGGAAATGAAGAAAGCAGAACATAGCCCCAGATGCCTGATCTCCAGGTGATCTGGTAACAAAGCCAGGCTGCTGGACTTTGTAGTGGATCACAAGAGCACTCGTGTGCTCTTGTCCTACCAGCTCTGCTGGGGATAGCCTCCCAAGAGGACGTTAATGATAGGTTGGGAATGGGAACACATTGAACAGCCACAGTGCCTGGGCAGCTCAAGTCTGCTTGGATTCACAGCAATATAAATTGGAGCCATACGTTTTAGCTATCCGTGGTGTAAACCAGACACACGCACAGAAACACTGCGACAGCTTGAGTTGTTCAGCGGGAGAAAGCATACTTGAAACAGTATGTCAGATTTTGATTAAACTGGCAATTAAGCAAGCAAGGAGCAACATGCCCTACGGTTGCAAAGATGATAAGCCAGTTTCAAGACAAATGGCCAAATCTTTAGGTGCAAATGGCTGCAACTTCACTGCCTTCAGCAGGGCTGCACCTTTCCATGCAAGCTGCGGATCTGACCCTCTCCAGCCAGAACAGGGCCAGTGATATAGGTGGTAATGAATTGCATTCAGCTGGGAAGAAGCCATTGTGCAGGGAGGCAGAAACTGACACTTTACAGTGATTTCTAAGACAACACAGGGATTTGCAACGAAGCGAGGGCCTGTCCACAGCAATGCTCATCTGTGTTGGCCTCCTCTGTCAGTTTTCGGTAGGCGGCTTTACTCAGGGCAGCTGGGCAAAAAGGGAGAAATGGGAAGCTAAGCACATACTTGGCATTACCCTCTGACCACCAGACGCTGGTAAGGGTCTGCAACCCTGTTTATCAAGTTTGGCCCATTCAGATGTTTTTCTGAACTAAAATGATACAATTCAGTGAACTGATGCATCTTACATTTTCAATGAGCACAGGACAAAGCCTAGCAATTCTATCATAATCTCCCCGAGTTGATGATCATCTACCAAAATTTCATCAATCTCATCTATAACGACCTCCTATTGAGTAGGATGTCTCCAAGATGAAGAAATTAGGGTCATCTGAGGTCAGCAGTCCTACTACTCAAATTTTTGCTAAGGAAATTTTTACAGACAAATTAATGCAATGGAAAGATCACAACTGATCAGTATGATAAGCAAAGGATAGGCTGCTGTCAGATAGCGATTGTGTAGATACGCTTTGATGTCAGCAAACTCTTTTTGATTTGGTCGACATTTCCCAGTTTAGACCAAAGGCCCAGAATTCAATTTAAAATACTATCAATACAGCACTAACATGTACAGAAAAGAGCAGGTGATAAGCTTGCTGTGGGGTGCAATGAAATCGGAAAATATCATGGCCATCTGAGGACGCAAACTATGAATTACCTAGAAAACAGTGAGCATCCAAACATTCAGGAGTGACTGCAGCTGGAAAAGGAGGGCGCCACAACATCAAGAGGAAAATGCAAGCCTATGCTCCTAGTAAAGCAGAAATTTCAAAAAGAAATTCAGCCCAGCTCAGGAAGATACATGGCCTGGATCCATCCCTACCTGTCATTCAGAGAAACCCTGGAAAGGCACCAAGGCTAATTTTTAACCAAAGTCATCTGCGCTTAGCTCTGCAACAAACAATGGCCTCATAAAAAAAAGCCATATTCACAGTTAGCTCTGCTTGACACCTCTCTGTCATGCCTCTACTCCTGGCATTTGACATTTTCAGCCACATCATGCATGTCTCAGCTCCCCTTGCTGGTTTGTTGTTAGTGTGATGCACCTAGCCATCACAAAATCTGGCAAAGAATAAAATCCCTGCTAAATGCCAATCCCTCCATGCAAGCCTGAAGCAGAATCTCAGCCCTTGCATCTAGCAATACAGATGAAATACACAGCTTCATCTTAGTATGTAATTAAATGCTGGACAATCCTAGTTAAATTTGGGTATCAGATGCAGCCAGGGTGAAACATGAAGGTTTGCTCCCTATACACAGTTAAGGTGCTGATTTTTATATAGACAATTATATCACCACTGGGCATAGTTACAATACCTATCCTAATATGAGATTTATGAAGATAAAAGATTGCATCCCAGAATTGCATATAAATAAATCACCCAGTAATTCGCTTGGCATGCCTGCTATTTTTCCCCCAAAGCAAAATCCAGGATGCGTGATTGATTTTCCTACCCAGTGATCAGCAAGCTTAAGACTCTCCCTGGTCAGTTCAGCAGGGACTGCTGAGATATTCCAACGTTTGCCACCTGCAGAGGAAAGTTAAGAGCTACAGAAAAGGGCAGAGTATGAAACAGCCACGAAATAGCTACAGGGCCAGCTAGAAAGGACAGGGAATATCCCCCCTTTAGGTAGCTAACCCGGAGTTTCTCTGCTTGCTCTAAAAATGCACTGAGTCCAGGGTACATGGCTCAAATCAACAAGAGCTTTACACAGCTCTGGCAGGGCTGAGGGGCCACAATGTGAGTCCAGATCAGTGCTGGTCAGAAAAAAACTGCCCTCTGAAGGAAACTGTAATATGTGAGGACCTATGTTTATTATGATCTGGAATAAAAAACTGAAATTTTTAAAGGATTGTGACTTTCAAACAACGTTGACTCAAGTGTCACCAAATCTTTCATTTCCATAAAACTATTTTTTTTAACTTCTTCCATGTTAAACATAACAGTTAAACAATAATATAGCAACAATTTAACATTACTGATGACAACAGCAGCATCCAAAAGGCTTGTTTTGATGCTTTCCTGTCAAAAAAAGGACAAGTTCCCCCCAAAAATTCTGATTCTATATCAATGGGACATTTTCCAGCAACAAAAAAAATCATTCTATTGACAGTTGTTCAGTGTGCTGTACTGTAAATGTTCAGTTTTCTACATCTGAGCTCCAGGGTGGTATAAAATAAAGGAGGAAGCTGAAAGCAGTGGTGTCCCAGCAGTCCTCATTTGTCACCTGGATGACTCCTCTCCTGGCTGTGAAAAATCTGCCTCTGAATTTCCATCAGGCTGATGCTCTCTCCTCTCCAAAGTAGTGACTAAACTTGGAAACATCAGAGGCTGGAAAAACACTGCCTAACAAATCAAGATATTCTAATGGTGTCGGAGTTAGGACTGAGTCTTTGCTTCACTGTAAACCACAGGAAAATTGCCTAATTCAGGAAACCTGCCCATTCCTTCACAGTCTTGTTACCCCACTTTGGTTTGGTTTAGGCTTTTTTCCTCTCCTGTTAAGCTTAGTATTAGCCATCTGATGTTGTTCAGAGTCAAGGACCTTCGCTACTCTGGTAAAGCCCAGCTAGTCTTGCCTACAGGAAGGAAAATAGGTAAAGAGATAGAAATGTATTAGTTCCTTATATTGTATTTGGAGTGATGTGCAGAATCAAAATAATTAGGTCTGCATAACATCTTGATGCCTGAGTAGTCAGGGAAACCTACCAAATGCTTGCATCTATCAGAACATGTTCATTGCTTGGGTCAGCTCCATCCAAGGATAAAAAAAAAAAACCTCCTCTATCTATAAAGCTACCGAGTACATCCCTGTCTTCCATGAGAACAAATGTATATTTAGTTAAATCACCTTGGCAACTGAGCCAGCTTGCAAATCCTACTTTTTCAAATATATCTAATCAACGTGCAAATATCGCTCTATATACACACACACATCTATATCTCTAAAATGTGTGTGACTTACTGTCAATAGTACTTCCTCCAGCAGTAGCTTCAGATGACTCTATGCTCAGTGTTTGATTTCAGCTGCTAAAAGATGAAGTCTGAATACCAAATAGTCCTAAATAAACATTGCAGAGATGCAGGTATGGCTTTTATCAAGGCAGCAATCATCTCATGGGCCCTCCAGATGCCTGTGCATGAGAATCTCCCTAGAGAAGTGAGATGAGGTCTTTCTGGAAAAGATTTGCTTCCCTGAAAAACGGCCATTGACTTCAAGTAGAGTTTTTAATCTGCTGAAATTCAGAAATGGGGCTAGCTTTGACCTTGAAGCATTGTCTATACAAAAGGCACAAGTGTTTTTCAATGAAACCAGGTATATAAAAATCCAGACAGATAAGATTGATTTTTTCTTTAATGCTTTGAAATTGCCTAAAAGACTTTCTTTTCTAATAACTGGATCCAGTTTTCAGGCATTCAGCACAATAATCTTTATGTTGTTAATAAACACATTTGTCTAATGAATATCTCTTCGTAATCTTGCCTGTAATTCAGGAAACCCAAGCGCAGCCAAGATAAAAATATGCACATACTAAAAGCTCAAACTGAAGAAAAAAAAATAAATCAATTCAAAGTTAAATTACCCATCTTAAATTTCAGTATAAAGGCTACCAGAAATGCTGAGTTCTTGAACTTCAATTAATCTTTAGCTATTAAGCCAGAAGGGAAAAAGATTCTTCTGAGTATCAGATAGGAAGCTGCAAAGAGCTCAGATCTGCTTGCAGACAGACCTCAGTATTGTTTATACTCCTCCCATTCACAGCTCCATTGGGCTGGTTAACTCATGCTTGTCTTAGACTCCTTTGGGTTTCTTTTTTTCCAGGCCTCTGTGTGACTGCCTGCATGCATGTGGCATACATTTTCCAGCTTCACTTCTCAGGGATTAATTGGCAGAAGAGCTTGTCACGGTTAAATAATTTCATTTAATTTGTGCTGTGTGAAGATATTTGGGCAAAAGGGAAAAATAATTAAAATTTAATTACTTTCCCCCCCCCCCCCCTTTATAATGAGAAACAGTTGCATTCCTTGGAGACTCAGTTGGGAATAGAACAACCCTCAGTTTTATTGTTAAATATGCAATAATAAAAAAACTAAAAATAAGTGATCAATCTCTTGTAGTAGAAGAGTGACTAGCCCAGGATATCTAAAACGTATCTCTAGAATCAATGACAACGGAAATTTATAATGATACTGAGGGGATGATACATGATTCAACTTCCCATATGCAAATATCCAAAGGACTTTCTTACAGGTTTCTAAACAAACACACAAACAAACAAATAAGTACTTTTACTAAAAGGTCCAAAGATGTTTCTTCAATTAGCCATGCCAGCTATGGGAAGCGTCACCTTTAGTGATACGCGAGAGTCTATGCCATGCATGTTAAGGAATTTCATAAAAGTTTACAACTTCTTTTTTGTAATTTCAGGCAAATATGTTGGTTTGTTTTCTATGGTTTCCAAGTGGAAGGAAAGGTTGTCTAAGCCCTCCTATCCCCTTGATGTCATCTCTTGCTATACCTGGCCATCAGAAAAGGGTCTGCCTTCATAAAAAAAATACCTGGAAAAGGGCAGAGGAGATGAATCAAGGGTCTACTAGAGATGTATTATTGTTATTGGCAACTCTGTGATACACAGACACTCTTCTCCTTGAGTCCCTGGCCCTTTGCTATGTCTATCTTCAAACTACTACTGTTTAAAGACCTCACCTGCAGCCAGCCACAAGCCTTGCATTTTCCCTGGCTCGCTGTTTGATACCAACAGCCTCAGATATTTTTTGACATGACCCCCAATGGCTGACAGGCAACCTCTGTAGCAAGACGCACCCACAGAGGTGTGTGGGCATTCTTGGCCAGCCCTGGGCTACACGGTGGTAGATAACCTCCCAAAACACCAATGCCTCTGCTCCCTCAAAAGATCCTCACCTCCACGGCAGAGAAGGTGCAACCGCCTCCCCTAAGCTTCTCCAGCAAGGAAATACCTCTCGTTGCAAAGTGACTTTGGAGGAATAGGGTTAGCACCATAATGCTAAACAGGTCTCTGCAGTCCATGCACAGAAGCAAGAATCACATTTAAACATCATGTCAGCAAGTTGTGGATAAACCTCAGGTATGCACAAGCCCACGTACACTTCATCTGTATCCACAAGGCTTCCAGGGAAGGTAAATTAAAGAAATGCACTGATGCATGCTATATTTTTAATGATTATTCCTTTTCTAGATTAAAATCAGCTTTCAAATCAGAGTAGGAAGAGGACAGTAAGGTCACTGTAACAAAACCTTTATCTGGAGAGGATCAGCTTTTACAGCTCTGGATCTATTCACTAGAGTAAAGACATCCATCACTGATAAATGTCAACTAACTGTAGAAAGAAACTTTTCACATCATTTCACCTCAATCTAGAAGTCATGCAAGGGGGAAATTTAGAGAAATACAAAAAGTTTAGCAAGGCAATGCTTACTGCATTTGAAGTGCAAATCAGGTTGCATGGAAATCAGCAGTGCAAAACTCCCATTGTCACTACCATATAACCAGCTAGCCCTAAAGACGTTTTGGAGTCATTCTGGCTATTTTATTTTTTCTTTGGTTATAGCTGATGCAAACTCCGTCAACTACGTTGGGGTAATGACTTCTAAAGGTGCACAAGATCATTGTGGTCACAAACTACACTTGGTACACATCTGTTTTAAGGTTTCTTCTCTCCAAAGAAAAAGTGAGAAAGAGGAGATAACACGTTTACTTTCACAGTGCTTAACCTACTGAAGCCACAGCCTTGATAAAGCCTCTTCCAGGTGGTCAGTAACAATACAGAAACACCTGAAAGTGAAGTTTATCCGAAATATCACAAAATATGGTGTTAGAAGGAAAAAATACATTCTGACAGCATAGTATTTCAATTTGAATTAAGACAATCTATAGTGCAGCCAATTTCTATTTGCATATTAAGAAAATGACAATCTCTTTCCAGCAGAATTTGTCAGTACATTTTGACACGAAAAATCTGATGCAACAACACTCTCAATACAATTACTGGTTATTTACCAAAGTGCTTCTTGTATCCTCTACAGTTCACTTCCTTGCATCATCTTTTTTTATGCAGTGTAAATACAGGCTCCTTTAAAAAAGAGGGTCAGAAACAAAAGGCAAAAAACCCAAACCAACAATCAGGAAACCCATCTGGAAATAGATCTTACAATACCTTATGAAAAAACTGATGGAATGAGTTTTTGCCCTTTCCAATGGATAGATGTTCTCATCAATGAGAAAATTAGAACTTGATGACAAACTGAGGTTTAAATGTCCCTCCCTACCATTCTGGTTCAAACAAAAATGTAAGTGGCATTAAGAGAGCAGTATGCAAGCTTTGCAAACTGGTGATTTCTTCTAATTAAAAAGCAGAGTTTACAGACACATTTAGTGACGCTCATCATAAAATACACATCTGAAAGTAAAGGCTTTCTTGTTTTTAGCTCCCAGAAAGCTATTTTATCATTGCTAGTGAATTGTTTACTTTCTTGGTCTATTCAGGAATTTCCCACTTTCCCACAAGTTTCTAACATCTTAAAAAATAAAATAAAAAAAATTCCAGACCTACCAGTAATTCCTACAGAAAGCAACTTCCTGAGCACTATCTGAGCAAAGTGCAAGGAGTGCAATTAAAAAAGCGCATTTTGACACTATTCATGATGCAAAAAGGCACAAAGGACTCACTGACCAGGCAGTACAACCAAAACATTTATAGTGAGAATATTATTTCTTTAACACTTTGAGAGAATATCCACCCAAGAAGAGCACTTCATGAAGTGATGCACTGATTGTCTGGGTGCTTTTCTGGAAGGTACACTTTAGATAAGTCAAGTCATTAGGCTCAATATAAGAGGAAGCACATGAAATCCAATTGAATGCATTACAGAGGTCAGACTAAATGAGCTAATGGTCCCTTCTGGTCTTAAAAAATCTATTTATCTAATTTAATTCTCTGTTCTACTCTTCATACCAGAGTCAATTTAAACTCACTTATAACAAAAGAACACATTACAGCCACCATATTCTGACTATGCAGTTTTACGTTACCCAAAAGCTTCATTTACTTCCCACCAAGCTCAAGAAGGCTTTGTTTATCCATAATGAAAGCTCATATTTACAAGCAAGGCACCATGCAGAGGCACCTCTCCAAGCACGTTGGATGAATCTGCACCTTAAACTACACGAATCAACCAGAAGCTTTCCACAGCACGTTCCACCTTGGCTAGGTTTTTGGGTGCTGGCGTTCCTCACTCATCCTAATACTTGCTATGGTGAAGAGCACAATGCTTTTATCAATAAAATCTGTTCCAGTCACTCCAAGGGTATTTCTTGCGAATAACTTATATCACACTTAATATTGCACCAAGAAAATACTTGGCAGTCACTGTCCAGTGAGAAAAGCAAGCACTTAACTGCAGAAGGCCAAAAATACTCATTGCTGTTAGTCCCTCCACTGTATACATATGTTCCCATCGAGGAAATATATTTTATTATGTACCCCTTAAAAATAAAATAAAAAAAAAATCCAATCTTTTTCTTCTCCATGCAGACTTCCCTCAGTGTTTCCCTCCTCCTGGAGCTTCAGTGTTCACATTATCAGTCATTCACTTAATTTAGCAGTACAAGAGTGCAAAACATCACATAAATTCAGGCCTTAACAAGCTGCAGAATCCTTCATGCATGGGTTGGATAGAGGCAATAATTTAACGCAGTCAGAGAGGCAACTGAATTTGAGGCCAATACATGGGGGCTCACAAAAGCTCTTCTTCACATGGTATGTTAGAAAGAACCAACAAAGGAACTAAAGACTTCTCTGCTGGCATATCTATACTTGATGCCACCTTTAGTTTTTCTATCTCCCTGCAGCACTCAGATGGCCCTTTCCCCATCTCAGTCCTAAACATCGACATATGAGAAAGAACTGCAGAGCTGCCTAATGTCTCATCTCTCCAGTGGCTATGTTAATTTATTCCAGCTATTTGAGGGAAGCACAAATGACACTCCAGTAAGCCCGCTCAGACTAGTATAAAGACAGTTGATTTTTCCCATCTTCTGTTGTGGCCAGTGTATAACTTCATGGTTTTCAGCTCTGATGTTTCTTTGCTTTTTTTCCTCACTCCTTTTTGAGTCTCAAACAGCTGGTACTTTGTGAGAATGCAGAAACAAGGAGCTATGTAACAGTAAACACTCAGTTTGCTTATTCAGTGACAGTCTTTTTAAACCGAATCCCATGTTTCAGTGAAATTTGCCTTAAGTCCTGTTTCCTCTCAGCACATTTTAATCAAGCAAAAATCCTATTTGCAGTGAAGAAATCACATTACAGCGAACAATCACTACATTGTTTTACTGGACACATCTCTTTGACCTAAGCCTTAACCATCTGCTTTGCCCTGCAATCATGAGCACACCCTTAAAAAAGTCTTTTCAACATAAAAATGTAGATATTATGACTCAAATTCATATGGATATTCACTATTTGCTCCAGCGTACAATTTATATTTATATATCCTCTTCAGATGCTTTAAACACAAATCAGGAGGTCAAAAAGCCTCTCACTGTCAAAATGCAATTCCTTCCAGGGCAAATGGAAATTTACTGCAGACTTGATCCTGAAGCCCCTAGTCCAGACTGCCAACAAGTTCAGAAGATTTGTCTGAATAATAGCTGAGCTGAAACTCTCCAGGAACTCTGGGATTTCTTCCTATGAACTTGTTCATCACCCTTACTCATGCACACCTGGCAGACTTAACCAAAAGAACTGGACACTGTTTTATTCTTGGTTTTTTGTTTGGTTTTTTTTTCACATCACAACTCTTGATTTAGCATTGTTATCAATGCCAAAATGCATTTGGAGAAGGTATGCTTCAAAGTGCCTATTATCTCTTTTTTTTTTCTTCTGAGATCTACCTATCTTCCCCTGTCAGCTTGTTGACAGCACCGCCAACTAGCATTTCACAGCCCTTCATGGATGGTCTCATTTCTCCCAGAATGTGGAGATCTTCAAACTAGTTAACAAGACTCTTTTTGTACCTTCAACCTAAATTCCCTTCCTATAAGCCACCCATCAAATCCAACCCTAATATGAGAGTTTAGCTGGATTTCTGAGGATAAGGTTGATCTTTCCATTCCTTGTGTTTCTGTCTCCTTTTAGCCTGCACTCAGGGCTGAACTGTAGCAGTTGTTCTACCACCTGATGACCCCTCCCCAGCTGAGAAGGGGAATCAGAGAAAAAAGGGGGAAGACCCATGGGTTGAAGTAGAAACAGATTTAACGAAACAACAAAACTGATACAATCACCAACATAAAGTGTACAAGGTTCTACTCAGTCTCATCCTTACGGTTAACAGCAGGAACAGAAGGCCAGGAGGGAGAAGCCCCAGGAAGAGAAACTCCACCCTCAATGAATTCCCTCCTTTTATAATGAGCATGATGAAGTGGTATGGGATACACCTGTGAGTCAGCTGCCTTGATTGGATCTCCCACCTGACTCAGGGCTACTCATGGCCTGCCTGCATGGCTGGCCCATGGGTCTGTTCCTGGGGAACCAGGACAGTTTCCTTCCTTTGGGTACTTTTTATCAGCACATTTATACCTTAAGTGTCTGGAAAGTTGACTTGCTGCCACACCTGAAGGATGGGAAGATACTAGGGGCATCACACAACTTATTGAAGTCAATGGATGGATCTGTAAAGCCTCCTCATTGAGTAATTTTGTAGCTTACTCCTAAAGAGATTTTTGCTTCTCTTTAACCTCAGTATCAAGGCCAGAAGAATGCAGGGCATTCAATACATCCCCTGCTTGCTTTGACTCCAAAGCAGAACATAGCAGGGCATCCACATCTGCTTTCTTGGCTTTCTTGGTTAAAAAGAAGAAAGAAAACCTGGCATGCCAGCACTGTGGAGTGCTGTTGGCACTGAAGAAGTTAATCAGCAGCATTGAACTAGACTTCAGGAGATGAGTCTTAATAAGTGCTGCTAAAAATACTGCAGTAGTCATTTCCAGAACAAACACAATCAGTGGCAGACGAGCAAGGGGAGCCAGACCCATGAGCTGCCATGGTGGAGGTATTTTCAGTGGGGAGCAGGAATAAAGGCTGTTCATTTTAAAAACACAGTATCAAAAAAACAAGCTGGCACATTGAAGAAAGCATCCAGGACCCCACATCCCAAGCCCGGCTAGTGGCTCTGCAGCCAGACCACAGTAAAGCTGCAGGGAACAGAAGGTGTTTGCACCACATAGGGCCAGCCTTGAGGAATCAGGTGCACAAACATAATCTATGCCTTGAGAAGAAGCCTGGCAGGTTATAATCCTGTTTTGGGGTGCGGGAAGAGCAGCTGGTAGAGGCAGCTGCTCAAAAATGGAACATCCTGGAATTTCTTGCCAGGGTAAACCCCCAACCCTGTGCAGATCCCCAGTGCTGCACACAAGCCACGCAAATCTGCTGGCCAAGGGATAAATAATGCATTCATCACTAAAAGCCGTGTGTAAAAATTCAATGCTGAAAAGCTGTCTCTAGTACATGATGCAGTTCTTTCCTCCTGCAAAAGGCAGCCTTGGACATTTGCTATGTGTCATCTCTCACTTCCTGCCTCTGGCAAACAGCTCAGACCCAAAGGGCTGGCCCACTTGTAGCTGAGTATAGTGCAAAGTATTTGCATCAGACTGATAAACTGTGGTGGATGTCAGCGTGACAACATCGTGGTCTTGAACTTCATGGAACGACAATTAATCATAACTCCAGGCCAGTTCCTCAAGTCAAAGAGCTCACTGCAGAAGAGGAAAAGCCTCTATCCTTCATGCACAGTTAATGCTTTTTCCCCTATGCAATCACCCCACTATCTTCAGCAGTACATCTGATGCTTGCTACCAGGAACAGCTGCCTCTGCTTTTCAGACATGTTCTTGGCAAGGTGCTTTCCCTCTCATGGAGTTTCGCAGGATTATGAAGTGCCAAGGTCTCTGGTTTCCTTTTGTTTTGAAGCTTCAAAGTGAAGTTTTGCTTAATCATTTTGTCTCCTGCTGCCCTTGTACCTCCTCCATCCTGTCTGACCACCAGCCCAGTCCCCATGCACTCCCGCTTATAAGCCCATGGGAACAGGACCCCAGCCCATGGACATCGGCTGTGACTTCATGGCATGCAAGTCTTACAGTAGATTCCTATTTGGTTTGCAATGGTAACAACCAATCTCCAAAGACAATACAGAAGTATCCCAGTTTATCTCCCGGATGGGTTAGGTCTGCTTACCATTTTCTCAGGCTGGCTCAAATAGGTGCCTCATAGTAGGAGCAGTGACTTGAGGAAAAGGAGGGCTTCTCCACCTCTGTTTGGTAAGGCTATCTGCTGTTCTATGGTCCTACTGAGCGAAGTATATTTTTATTTAGGATGATGGAGCAACCACATATTTATTTGTGCTGGAGAAGCACTGAAGATACTCCCGCTGTGCTAACCAAACAGTATTAATATTTATGAAATGCTTCACAAAAGAAGCGTTTTGAAGCTGAGGAATCTTGCAGTTTCAAGGATTTTTTTGTGAGAAGGTGGAGGAAACAGCTCAAACTCCAGCTTTCCTGACAAAAAGCAGAAATTCCTAATTTCAGAAGAGTGTCCAGTGGTTTCATTTTTTAATCAAACACTGCTTTATAAAGATAGAAAATTTAAAACAGGATAAAAATGAAGAGACAGATCAGGCCTCCAAATGGGGAACTAACACGATTCTGTATCCCAGCATACCCCCCAGGTAGGTGAAATATCCTCCTGTCCTTTTGAGCTTAAGGTATCGGCTGGCCAGCAAATGTAGGTTGACATGCCAGCTTTGTTATAAAAGATGAAGAGTCTCTGTACTGCTTTCTTCACCTCTAAACTTAGACATGTCTTTCTATCTTAAATAGCAAAAAGGGACTGAAATATTTATAGAATAAATGGGACATGCATATACGGGCAAATATCAGAGGATAAAAGCCAAAGCCCCAGTCACGATACATGTCTAGCAGAGGCTGTTGAAAGCAAGTGCTGATCTCTCTGAAAACCTCCAGCAACACTGTGCAACCAGCAGCTGTCACTGTAAGCAATGAAGAGGAACAGGAGCGAGAAAGCTAGGGATGCTCCCAGATGGGAGGAAAGCATCTTGAAAATAAAAACACAGGAGAAGTTGCAATTTAACACTCAGCAGCTCCCTAAAAATGGCCCTCGTCCGCCAGGAGAATCCACTCATCAAACAGGTTCAGCTGGCCTTTTAAAATGGAGTCTCAATTCAACTTCAGAGATACTAAGCATGGCTTATCGCAATGGGATCTCGCAGCGATGCTGATTCATACCCTGTGCACAAGTGTGATTTAAGATTTGGCAGTCCTTTTGATGCGTTTCCCAGGCAAGGATGTAGGGCGTTAAAGGCGGGCAGTGCAGGAAGCCGCTTTCAGCTACCTATTAGCACGTGGCAGCTTTGAAGCATTCAAGATCCTTGCCCACTATCCACATTACTCAGCTGTCAAAGGAAAGGCCTCAGATTTACGATGTGAAAATTACTTTTTAACGAGGTGTCATATGTGTTTAAAGTTCTTATTCATCATCATACTGCCACATCTTTTACCCAAGACACAAGTGCACTTAATTAGCATATTATAAGGACAGAGGGTTCACCTTATCTGCATTGTAAAACTACTTTAGGAGAGGAAAGAAAACAGAGCCCATCCACCCTTACTGAATAAAATGTTGGCAATCACATGTCAGGAGAGCATCACACAATATTTAACAAAATGTGGAGGACAGAAGTTTGACATAGACCCTCTGCTGTTTAAAATATCACAGATATGGACGGAAGCTTCATATCACATTCGATTACCAGACTGGCAGTCCACAGTGTTATATGCAATCTGTGGAAGCCACTTAAGCACAATGAGGCTGTATCGAAGTCCTGTATCATATCACTGTCTTCCTTATGTATTGGGCATATTTATTTACTAGCTTCGTATACCTATTAAACACCTCATGTTGTAATACCCGGGTCTCCTGGACATAATTTAAAACATCTCCTCAAAAGTAGGAGGTCTGTACTTCCAGAACATCCAAGTCTGCTGCCCCAGCATCCAAGTCCCAGACATGCATAGGGGGATCCTTATCCTGGTTCAAGTCCTTCGCTGGACTTCTCTACTGCTGAGCTACAGGACAGGCTCCAGCCCCTACCCCTCATGTAAGCACTTAGCCAGCACATCCCGAGCCCCTGTGAGAGAGCTGCCAGCACTGGTATGGGGCATCTCAGGCATTTAAAAGACAAAATACTCTTTCTTCTTCTGGTCTCTCTGCTGCCCAGGAACCCCCATCTGGTGCCCGGCCAGGAGTCATGACTGAGCAGGAAAGTGCAGCGACGCAAAGCTGGTAGATGCATGTTTGTATGCAGCATGGCACTGGGAAGTGGGATGGGAGCACTTTACCTTTTTGGAGAGGAGGATTTGTTGATATTTTCTTGAATTTGTTTACACAGACTGTATCACAAGTGGGTGATGATTAAAACAGGCAACTCTGGTGAATATTAAGACTGATTAGGTTGCAGAAAATTTTTCACTTTGTTGATACAGCCTTTCGTTTCCCTCTCTGCATATGCCTAACAGGGCACATAAAAAAAATAACAACCCGAACACTTTTCTAGGTTCAACTTGAAGAATGCAACACTGCTAGAGTTGCAGAGCTATTCTCACTATCGCTTCAAATTAGCAAACCCAAAAGCAGCTACAAAGAAATAATCCAAAATTTTAGGAACAGTTTTGGAGAAGTACCCTCCAAAAAACTAATTTTAAGGCCAAACACCTCAAAGAAAATATGCTTCAAAGGCTTTTGAGATCTTCAAGTTCACTTATTGAAGGCTGTCATTAATAACAGGTCTCCAGGGATCTGCAGGCACTGAGGAGTGTTTGCTTTCAAAACTGCTTTTGGGATAGATGAAAACAATCCCAGACAAAAGCGGGGGGGGGGGGGGGGGGGGGGGGGGGGGGGGCGGGCAAGGCAAAAAAAAAAAAAAAGCAAGCAGGGCAATTCCTTAAAATGCAGGTTATCCAGTTGCTGAGAAAAATGAACAATTGGGTTTAATTCAATCAAGAGCCCTGAATTGCTTCTAGATAATTTGAATCTAGCTTTGTGCCTCACTTCAGACTTCAGAATATTTTGTCTTCCCTGGTACCTTCAGCTGCTAGAGAAGCTGAGCAGAGAAAATCCAGGTTTTGACAGACATTTAAAGCCCTTTTTTTAAACAGTGAGTGAGAGAAGTTCTGTGACAGTGAAGATCTCAAATATGTTCCAAAGCTACATGCACAAACAGACCTTTAATTAAAACTCACAGAAAATGTTTGATCACTGAGAAGAGTGAGAGGATGTGATCTCTTCCGTTGCTGGAAACTAAGTGACTCCTGCCTCCTCCCATTTTCCCTGGATGGTTTGGAAAAAAATGAAAATGTTTGATTCTAAATGAATTGGAGCCCCAAGCACCTATTTTTTGTTTTAGATATCCTTGAAATGTATACCAGAGAATTCAAATATGTTACTGGCTACTGGCTTTAGCTGAATATATCACTTCTCTTGTTACGATCAATTTTTGGTTTTAGTAGCTCTTCTCCTAAAACTTCATCCTTAATTGTTTTTTAACAACCAATTTGTTCAACCCATCAATTTTACAATCTTTCTTTTATTTTCTAATTAAGCAGATATTGTTTACATATTTTGCTACTCAAACTGTAACTCTATGGGAAATGGTTGCATTGAGCATTGTCTTGCTCTAAACAGAGAAACACTGGTGATTTTGGAAGACAAGAGGGGAAACACACATCTACAATCCACTCTGTAAAAAAACCCGAACAATGGGACACAGTCTAGCTGGAGGCCTGTATCAAGTGGAGTCCCTCAGGGGTTGGTACTGGGACCAGTACTATTCAATATATTCATCAATGATTTGGATGAGGTAACAGAGTGCTCTGTCAGCAAGTGGGCTGATGACAAAAAACTGGGAGGAGTGGCTGACACACCAGAAGGCTGTGCTGCCATTCAGAGAGACCTGGACAGGCTGGAGAGTTGGGCGGGGAGAAATTTAATGAAATATAACAAGAGAAGGGTAGAGTCTTGCATCTGGGGAAGAACAACCCCATGTGCCAGTGTAAATTGGGGACTGACCTGCTGGAGAGCAGTGTAGGGGAAAGGGACCTGGGGGTCCTGGTGGCCAGCAGGATGACCATGAGCCAGCAATGTGCCCTTGTGGCCAAGAAGGCCAATGGCATCCTGGGGTGTATTAGAAAGGGAGTGGTTAGTAGGTCAAGAGAGGTTCTCCTTCCCCTCTATTCTGCCTTGGTGAGGCCACATCTGGAGTATTGTGTCCAGTTCTGGGCCCCCCAGTTCAAGAAGGACAGGGAACTGCTCGAGAGAGTCCAGCGTAGAGCCACAAAGATGATTAAAGGAGTGGAACATCTCCCTTATGAGGAAAGGCTGAGGGAGCTGGGTCTCTTTAGCTTGGAGAAGAGGAGACTGAGGGGTGACCTCATTAATATTTATAAATATGTCAAGGGTGAGTGTCATGAGGATGGAGCCAGGCTCTTCTCAGTGACATCCAATGATAGGACAAGGGGCAATGGGTACAAGCTGGAACATAGGAGGTTCTACATAAATGTGAAGAACTTCTTCACAGTGAGGGTAACAGAACACTGGAACAGGCTGCCCAGAGAGGTTGTGGAGTCTCCTTCTCTGGAGACATTCAAACCCGCCTGGATGCGTTCCTGTGTGACCTGACCTAGGTGTTCCTGCTCTGGCAGGGGGATTGGACTAGATGATCTTTTGAGGTCCCTTCCAATCCCTAACATTCTGTGATTCTGTGTAACTAAATAACCAAATAAAAATATCCTGTGTCTTCACTGCTTTCCTAGTGTTGTATTGGCTCCTGTTCTGCTCTTCCGTGGAGAAGCTGGATTTAAGCCAGCCATGTACTTAGTTTTACATATAAAGCAATGCAGCATGAAATTTGGTGCTAACCAGAAATAAGTTGCACTGAGCATGGAAGAGAAAGAGTCACGCAGACCTCGTCTCCCGGCTCATCTCTGCAAAAAACAATGGTGTCAAGCAAGTGTTTGCTCACCTCATTCAATTCAAAATCAGTGCTTCTGTTTGACTGACTCATGAAATGGGTTCCCACTAATCAGACGGTGCAGGTAATGGAGCAGTAAACTACCTTTGCAACGGTATTTTTCTTTTCTTTGAAATGCGTTGGTCCATTCAAGCTGTCTCATAGAGAATTTCACTTGCTGTCAAAGCAGTCCCCTTAAAAGTCCTCTAAACCCATAAAATAGTGAGGTAATGGTATTCTTACACGTTTCTGCCAAAAAGGAAATCCTGGTAATTTTCAGAGAAGAGAAACACATGTAAAATTCAGCATTGTGCCCACATTACAAAGCTATCAAAATTGGATGAAAGGAACCTCAGAGAAGACTCACCAGATATCTTGACACCAGATTAACCCTCTTGTGTTCACCACCCAAAGCCAAAAACTGCTTCAGCTTTCTATCCTAGGCACTGAGGGATTTTAAATTCTCGTCCAAACATGAGTGAAAGTAAAGGGGCTTCAAACCAGAGTGATGCAAGGGCAAATCATATCTTTGCACCTCACAGACTTTCAGCTTCCTGCAAGGTTTTCATCTCCTCTCTCATCTCACCAGCTTAGACTAGGAAAGAGGGGAGAACCATTTTCTTTTTTACAGGAATGTACAAAATCTGGGTTTTTCACTGATTATGGCTTTTTAAAATTAAATATGCTCTTACTGACAATGTCCACTACACGAAAAATTGGCAGCAGAGAGTCTGCTGTAATATCTGGAAATAATTCACTGAAAAGGAGAGAAACTCTGTGAAACAGAAGGGATGCAATTGATTTTCACTCCTCAGGGTTAACCAATAGCTCACAAATTGCTCTGCTTCACCCCAGCACTCACGAAGTACATGCTCATCATTAAGTTGGGAAAATGAGAAGTATTGCTTCATTTTTTGTTCATCTAAAATCTTGTAGAGGTCAACATAATTGAAAACATCCCTGCTCCTCTCTTAACAGTGACTCAATTTTGTTCATCTGCCTCTTCCTTACATTTTTGTATAAAAATGAGAAATTCAATGCCATTTCACTACTTTTATTCCACCCCTCCCTAGATTTTGATATCCACAATTATTTTCAGCATTTCTTGATCCATTTTTATATGGATAACAGGCTGCACAAAGGAAAAGAAAAAGAAAAGTTCAGCAACGGAAACCTCTCAACTTCTCTTTTACAACTTGAAGCCCTGAATCCACTCCTCCACTTCCGAGTTTCTTATTAACAAAAAAGAATGTTTTGAGAATAGTCTTGTTACAAATCAAATAGTTTACTGTCCAAATTATATTAATTCTGCCTTTACTCTTACTTTTTCAGTGTTTCTGAAGTACACAGTTCACCACAGGAACTACCTGATAACTATGACTACATTGCATACAGCAGTAACCATTTGAAAATGATTGGGCAAACGCTGTTTGGAAATTCTTTCACGATCATAAAGAGTTTAACCACAGTCTAGGCTAAGTCACATTACTAATAAAGTGTCAACTGTGAACACACTTGAAAAATTATGAAGAAGTTGGTAAAGTTAAGGAAATATAACCCAACTAAGTAGTTACTGGCATAATTTCTAGCAGGAAAAAAGGTAAAAAAGCTGGGAACCCTTTCGGGGACAAATGCTTCTCTCAGAGGAAGTACAGTAAGTCATGAAATGTTTGTTTTTTTTTTTTTTTAAAAAAAAAAAAAGAGCATCTTTAAAGAAAATAAACCAACAAGTTGGAGGATTTTGTTGTTCATTCCCCTTCTAGACACACACCTGTGACTGCATGCTCACATATGCAATTAGTGGCAGCTTCCCTAAACAACCCAAACTCTCCCATCTTACTGGAATGAAGTAATTCAAACCGGCTGGCAATTTTTCCCCTGGCTGTTTGCAGCAACAGCATCTTCCATGCTCTGTTTTGCCAAAATTCCTGCAGAAGGGAAGATGAACTGATGTATGGAGGAAAATTCAATTAAGGAGAAAAGAGTGCTATCCCTGTGATGTGAACAAGAGCATGGACAATTGGAGACTGTTTCAAGTTAGTTATGAGTGGCACACTCCTTTCTCCATTTCATTTCAAACTAAGAGTAAAAAAAAATATTCTGCCTGTATTAATGTCTTAATACCTATCATAGGTCTTGCGGTGGGTCATAATTTACAGAAACACAGGCAGATCAGTAAGACAGGAATGGACTTCAATTTTATTTGCAAGAAAAATAGAAAGCCCCACTCAGATTTTGACTCAGTATTAAAACTCTTACCTGCTCTGCTGTTCAGTGGGCCAAAATCCAAGGAATATTTCACGACGTGATAGTTGTTCCATACATAAAGGAGGTTGTCCCGGGGATTATAATCCACAGCGGCAATGTACTGGTAGGAGTTTGGAAAGGGCACATCCACTATGCTATCCTTGCTTTGGTCAGTGTTATATATGTAGTCTATTTTATTCCCTGTGGCTTCATTGTCGTCATCTTCATACACAGACTTCACCACATATAAAATCCCACAGATCATGAAGGCGTTAGAAGCTGACCTCTTGTCATAGGCAGTATCCCACGTCCCTTCAATCCTTAACGTGTAAGGGTTTAACTGGCTAATGACTATTTTGCCATTATTTTGTTCTGTTGCATAGATTACCCACAGCCCATTCTCATCCACAGCCAGGTCTATATCAGACTTGCCTCCCCAGCGGTAGGGAGAGGTGTCATGGTAATTTGCATTAGCTATGATAGCCTCCCCACTTTTTATCCTTGTCCGTAAGTCAAACTTGACTATGTTCCTGGTTCGTTCCTTGTTGAAGAACAAAGCCCCATCGTACACCACGAACCCTGTGCCGTCCACCCGGTGTGGGAGTTTGTAGGTTGTGGTAGGCCTCCCGGCAATGAAGTCGTCCTTGGAGGAGTACTCTGTCAGCGTGTCTGTCCGGTATGGTGTCCAGGGCATGTAGTAGATCTTGTCGGATGCCTGCAGAGGGTCCTTGCACCAGGCACCAGACTGGTGGTCAGATTCGAATAAATGTTCGCTCTGGTATACTCCTTTCAGCAGTCCAGGGCAAAGAAAAACTGTCAGAGGGGAAAAGAATTTAAAAGAAAAGGGCAAGTTAATGACAGTCCAGGGGTGGATGGCCCAAACATCTCAACAGCTTCTAGTTCTGGAGCAGAGGACACTCGAGGTCAGAGGAAACCCAAGAGCAATGCCTTGTAGCTGGAGACTACCCATCCTGCCGGCCATGTCTCTGGAACAAGAGTTGCTCCACCAAACTAATTTTTTTAATTCCCCTGCTTTATTTTATCAACTGTGGCTCATTTTCTTATTGCTTTTCGAATCTATTTTTACAGGTGTACTTACTTGGACCACTTGCCTTTGTAAACTCTGAAATGAATATGTACCCCAAAGGATTTCTGGGTTTGTATTTCCAGATTATATTCTGCAGTGAATCTGTACCTACAAGGTGAAGGGGTAAACGCCTGGGGAATTGATCCACATATTTATTTGAACATACATAGAAGAGTGGCCTAGAAATGGAAATAAGAGAAAGAAATTCCCATCCTTACAGCCCAAGCAATATTAAATATTTAAAGGGTACCAATAGCAAAGCAGAGGCGAATCCCTTAGCAACTCAGAAGAATGTTAAAAGCAAAGGGAGCGGGAGGGGGGAACACCCATCTACAGATCTGTAGTATAACTAGAAATGAGGCTTTCAAAGCTGCTACAGGACACACAAAACATGCAGTCCACACAATTAAAAACGAATGACATATAGATGCTGAAAGGAAAAGACAAGGAAGGAAGAAAGGAAGAAAGGAAAGAAGGAAGTAAAAGAATAAAGTTCACTGGAGAGGAACCCAAGGTCTAGATTTTAATCAGTTAAAAAATGTCCTGTTAAATATAGTAGTAATTCAAACTTAAAAACATATACCTTCTATTGTTATATGAGAGGAGCACAGAGGAGTGGTTTGACTAACCGGGGTGCTTTGCTGCTCAGACTTCGGGGGGGGCTGAGAGGGGCCAGGGTATGCCCAGCACCTGGGAGGAGGCTTGGACGGTGCCTGGCTGACCTTGGCATCCCGGGAACGCCAATGCCAAGAGGCTGTCGGCTGGACGGGGAGACAAAAGGAGGGATGCTGTGGAGCAAAACTGGCTCGCTCAGCCCTCATCATCCCTGGTAGCACCCTCCTGACCTGGAGGCACTGCATACGCTTTGTGGGAGAATATTTGTTGGTTATTTGTAATGCTGATCTCTGTGAGCATGAGTGGTATGATAACCATGACGATGGGATGGGCAGCAGGGAGGTGTGCAGAGGTATCCCACCACACGCTTCTGGTAGCGTGGGGCTGGCAGATGGGATCCCGCGTTCGCGCTCCCTGCTTGGAGTATAAACAATTATTTTCGGAAATGCAGAAATTGGTAATATCCTCTGGAGAGTGAGACAGGAGGAAAATCATATTTAGTAACTGGTGTAAAAGTATGTTGCTCTATTGGAGTCTAAGTAACTATCCAGAGTTACTGATAAAAGGGTGCTGTTTCCAAGAGGCTTTCATGGCACAATTAGGTATACTTATGCACATATGCGTGTATGCACACTTTCCAAATTCTTTGGGGCAGGAGAAAAGTGAGTTATCTAAACCTTTGAATAGAAATTTAATGAAAAAAAGTGGCACTGGTAAAAACTTTTCAGCAAAGAAGAATTATCTGGCGAAGTTGAGCAGCAGAGATACTAAATAAACTTTAACAAAAAAGTAGTGAGAATTAATGACAAAGTATTTCAACTAAAACGTTAAACTGTTAAATAACTTAGCCTATACATAAGTAATATATATATAATTTGAAAGGTATTTAATTACCTTTTTGTTCCACTTCTATTGGAGAGAGAGAGGTAAAGAGAGAAAGGAGAAAAGAGAATAGATTAATGGTACTGTATTGGCCAGGTACTTTTCTTTACCTCTTTCATATGAAAAGGAAGCTTTATTAATTTACTTTTGTATGTGAACATTTTATATATATATATAAAACCTTTCCCCTGATAAACACTTGATAATATGCAGACAAGCTGAGCAAAATACAGACAAATTTTGACTTTACAAAAATGTTTAAGAAGGAAAACAAAAACCCAACTCTTGGGACATATCAGGCTCCTTGAACTATTTGAGATACCTTGTCAGCAGCAGCCTTGGAACTAGTTTCATAGAGCAAAATGAAATACTCACGCACTGAAATATGACTGATACAGATTTATGCATAGAATAAAAACTCCGGGGAGAAACTTTATAGAATATACATCCTTATATATTTCACAAAAATCCTGTAAAACAAAGATCCCTACTTTAACCAGGAGAATATTCCCTTATGACATGAATAGGGAACTTAGGAGAGTAAAATGAAGCACATCGGTGGATGTTCACAGAGTCTTTTCCTATGTCTCAGAGAAACAAGTTTTAGTAGGACTTGGAAAAAAAAGAAATTAAAATATTGTAATACTTATATGATTTATAAGATCCCAAAGGCTTACAGTGTTACTGAGTTAAAAATATCTAAGCACTATTTAAAAAGCCCACCCCCAGAATTTGCTGGGTATTTTTATGTGAATTATTCACCATGCACAACAATGCCCCTGAAGAGGCTGTGTCCCTTTGGGCAAAGCCCCTCGCAGTCAGAATAAACAAATGCAGTGGACTTACTAATTGCTAAATGCTTAGTACCAGCTTCTATAGCTAACAATCTCCTGCAAGAGGCCTTGGGGGCCCTCACCCAAAACCCCCCTGTGGTCGTGGCACAGATCCCTTCGTATTCCCACCTGGTGGAGCCCCAAACAGCTTCTGCACCCCCAAGCCTCGGGTTTGCTGGTTCTGCGGGGCCTCTTCTGTGAAGGTGTAGGAGAAGACAGGCCCCATAAAATATCACTGAGGAAGAAGTGAGAAGTTGCCAGCAAAACAGTATGGTTTTGACAGCTGAGAGATCTCTGTTCAGAGAAGCAAGACAGAAATGCAAAGGTATGCACACATGCTTTGTTTTTGCTTGCCCAGAGTTCACTCCGGCCCCTTCCAGACTGAGACACTTGCCAAACGACTGTCCTCCAGGGTTGGGACTGCAACCCCCTTTGCATTCAAAAGTCTCGTTCATTTGGATGGGAAAGTGCAGGCTCAATGGAAGAATGATTTCAGGCTAAGTCTGCAAATGCATTGGCTAGACATGTGGATCTGCACTTTGCCATTTGGGGAGGCGTACATCTGGAGCCAACTGCAGCTCCCAAAACAAATGTTTCCAAACTTAAACAGCTTTTTTTTTTTTTTTACCTGGGCTTTGATTCAGGCTCCTTTCTACCTCATGAAAGGTTAAAGGCAAATGTTTTAACCATGTGGCTCTCAGGGCTCTAGGGAGCAGAGACAATGCATTTCAGTGCAAGCACTTGGTTTTGTAAGGGAAAGACTCATCAAGATTAAAAGGCACCAGACCCAGCAACTGGAGAAACCCGCACAGCAACTGATTCCCCATCCCAGGCTGTGTCTGGCCACAGTTAAGTAAGGTATTCAGAAAAACATCAAATGTCCCTGGCAAAAGCAAGAAAGCAACATGACAGATCCCCAAATGCATGGCTTCACACTGATTTTTCTGGCTGATGGTGTACTGTACCTCTGGCAGCATAGAAGGTAGTAATTTACGTTTCCAAAGAAGCAAAAAGCTTTTGTAATGCACTCGAACAACAGCGTGATATTGTAAAGCAGGAAGAGAGAAGCTTCTGCGGGAGATAATATATTCACAACCAGCTGAGCTGAGTGACCTTAAGCATTGATTACCCTTACCCTGAATAGCTCATATGTGTTATTAGCAGTCAGTGCCATATCCAGCTTCCTTATAATTCCAGACATGGTACATGTTTTGGTGGCCTCCTGCATGGTGCTTTCCATTGTACGTATCCCAAATATGTATTTTCCTCCTGATGATTTAAGACTTAATGCTTTTGAATTTCAATAATTATTCAGCTTATCCTGGGACATCGTATTATTCAAAGGGGTTGCATGGGAAGCTTGGAGGATTTAGCTCATTGAGCAATATTAAAAGGAAGGGTCTAATTAGGGTCTGATTATCCCTTCAACGTATCACTGCAAAACCGTCTTCATAACATATTGGAAGAATGTTAAAAATTTTGCCCAATTACAGGCAATTTTACATCTCTGCAATGCCTATACCAGTCCACAGAATTGAAATACTGCTTATAGCACAGGAGACACCTCACCTTCCTACAGGGATCTACAGAAAAAGCACACATACACTGTTATTTCTCTTACAGGGAGATCTTCTGCTCCTTCTATTGCTTCATTAGAGCAGAACAAGGATATTTTACCTTGATTTCCTATGCTGGTTGCAGGCCAGTGCCACTGGCTTCCTCAGTGCCAGAGGTGAGAAGGAAATAAAGAACCACTTGCCAGGTCTGAGGGGAATTACAAACAAGACGTTCCACGTACCCTGATTTTCTCTCGTTTACTTTGGATGGAAGAAAACTGATACCGATGTGTGACCATCAGCTGCTACAGCCTGCCCTGGCTGTACCTGGAGCTGAGCGATCAGGCAGATTCCTGCCACCCGTTCAGAGAAATCGCCAAAACAAATTACTTAAATGATCTTAGTACTGCTGGGTCGAGGTTATGAAAATACACTCTTAATTTCTGGCACAATTAACCTTGAACAACATTAACTGCTCATTTTCTTAACTACCATGTTGAGTTGCACTCAACTATTTAAGGCACAAGCACGCAGTGGCAGAGTCCTGTAGAGAGCTCTCTCCCTCACACTGCTTCAAAACCACTGCAGTAGCACAAAACTCCTGGAAAAAGAAAATTATCTGAGTAGGGGGAATGTTAAAAGGCAGTTACAAAAGTAAGCAAAAAGTTGTGCCCTGTATTTTGCCAGCTGATTTTTTTCAGGACAGATGTTTAATAGCAGAGTAAGTGACATACACTCCCTGTTCCTGTCCTTCAGAGGTGAAACTGATATAATACAGACTCAGTGTTAAACACATACTTAATAATGAAACAGAAGGATTAAGAAAACAGGTTTTTGAGGCTGACCTTAGCAGCACAAGATGCAGTGTCTCAGCCATACTGAGGGTGCTTCATGTTAGATGCTGCTAACCTCTGCATCTTGCCTCCACCAACCAGCTTGACCAGTTGCAAGGGGAAGTGCAGTCAAAAAGTGGCATGGCACTAGGGAGTCACCTAGGGAGAAACATCCCCAGAAGGCACAACACTGGCCTTGTGCTCTGTCCGGATGCATGACTCATGGCGTAAGATGGTGACCATCACATAGCTGACTCACCATTTGGCCCTGAGGCCTGTCGTGCTGGACTCAAGCATTGAGCTCCCTCTAATGACAAAATGAAGTCTGGAAGGTGCCTTGCACCAGGGATCTACAGTCTTTTCTTTCTTTCTCTAATCCCTAGGCCAGTCTTGTGCTAACAGCAAACCACCCATAACTCTCTCAACCTTTGACTCGAGGGCTTCCCCTGTAGTATCCAAAGAGAGCTCTCTCAATTTACGTGTTTCTCCCCAACACACAAGTATGCCATCTGTGGGGTTTATGTTCAACAGGAACATGTTTGTGAAGCTGCAAATCTAAGAAGGCATCCCAAAGCATGCACATGCTTGGAGATGAAGATGCTTTTCTTTTCTGAAGATGTGACTGGGTGCTGGAGTCCTGGTGTTCCTCTACTAAAAGAAGGTTAAAATAAACAAGAGACGTGTTCAAAATTCAGGGCATCAAAGCACATATCAATAATACTTTCTTTTAGCTATCACAATAGGAAGCAGTAGTCTAGGCAACTAGGCAATATACAGGCGAGGGTGGCATCAGATTGACAGGATGTCCATCATGGCAGACCATTGATGATAGGACCCCTGCAGTCAGTGCTAGAGAAACTCTCCTCTAGGATGTAGGAAAATCTGCTATTGGGTAGGATGTTTTCCTAGTCACACTAATTGTAACATGAGGTCCTGAGCAGTTTCTCTTCCCAACATCTAAAATTTCAGAAAGTGGTTGAGGTCCTCAAGGAAATGCAGCAGTTGACAGATCAGAGGCAACATGAAAGTGGGGCACCGGTACTGCAAGAGGGTCATCAGCTTCTTGCTCATCCCTCTGGTTCCCCATCCCAGCACCCAGTCAGTGAGGATGAAGCAGACGTCACTTGTATACGTTTCAAACCCATGGTGCTCTACCACTGGGAAGTGCAAGTGGTACATAGATTCTGATGGTGAAGCACAGTTGGAAGAAAGCTGAACTCTGCAGCAGCAGATCTAAAATAAATATGTCTGAACCCAGGGAATGAAAATATGAAAAGAGCTAGCTCAGCATTTATATGACATGAGCTGTTTTGGCAACCTAAAGTTCAAAATGCTGCAGAAGAATCTCTCTCTGCTTTCTTTTCTTCTCCTGACACATAATTAAAATGACAAAAGAGACCACATAGCCAAGCTCAGTGCTCACTCTGTGCAGCACAGGCGCAAACCAAAGCACATGCCACCATTTCTCTCATCCACTCACTCCTTCTTGGAAAGCCTAGGGTCCCACTGTGACACAGGTGGGTGGTCACTGGACCCTGAACACCCTAATAACGGGAACACAGTCACACCCACTGCAGCAAGATGTAGCCAGCAGAAGGTCACATGACATTTTGCCAGTAAGCAAAGGGAATGCAACAGCAATACAGTGGTCTTTGGTGTTATTCCCTTCGTTGCAACTGTCCTTGCTACAGAAGACACAGTGACCAGTCTCTGTCCCCACCCCTCACATCAAGCTGCCCCCAAGCCAGAATTTAGCAAACAAAACCCCATTTTCAAAAAGGACAAAAAAGAAAGACCCGAGAAACTATAGGCCAGTCAGTCTCACCTCTGTGCCTGGCAAGACCATGGAGCAGATCCTCCTGAAGTCTCTGCTAAGGAATATGGGAAATGAATATGAGGTGATTGGAGGTGACCAGCATGGCTTCACCAAGAGCAAATTGTGCCAGACAAATTTGGTGGCCTCTTATGATAGAGGTACAGCTTCAATGAATAAGGGAAGAGCAACCAATGTCATCTACCTGGAATTGTCCAAAGTGTTTGACACTGTCCCACATGACATCCTGGTCATTAAATTGGAAAAACATGGATTGATGGATGGACCACTCGCTGGATAAGGAATTGCCTGGATGGTTGCACTCAGCAAGTTGCGGTCAATGTCCAAATGGAGATGAGTGACGAGTGGCATTTCTCAGGGATTGGTACTGGGACTCATGTTGTTTAACATCTTTGTTGGCGACATGGACAGTGGGATTGAGTGCAGCCTCAGCAAGTCTGCAGATGACACTAAGCTGTGTGGTGCAGTTGACATGCTGGAGGGGAGGGATGCCATCCAGAGGGACCTGGACAGGCTGGAGAGGTGGGCCCATGCCAACCTCATGAAGTTCAAGAAGGCCAAGTGCAAGGTCCTGCACGTTGGTCAGGGCAATCCCAAGTACAGACTGTACCCATGAGGACCAGCTGGTCCTACCTGTCTATAGAGGGCCTCATCTGCTAGGTCATCCTGGTCAGGTGGCCTGTGGCATACTCCCACTACGATATCACTTGCCCCTATCTTCCCTTTAACCCCGACCCATAAACTCTTAGTCAGCTCTTCATCCATCCCCAGGCAGAGCTCCATGGACTCCAGATGGTTGCTGACATAGAGAGCAACATCTCTTCCTCTTCCCTCATGCTTCTCCCTTCTAAAGAGTCTGTATCAATCAATTCCCACACTCCAGCCACAGGAGCCATCCCACCACAGCTCTGTGATGCCAGTAATATTGTAGCCTTGCAGGCGTACACACATCTCTAACTCCTCATGAAGTTCAACAAGGCCAAGTGCAAGGTCCTGCACCTGGGTCAGGGCAATCCCAAGCACAAATACAGGCTGGGCAGAGAATGGATTGAGAGCAGCTCTGAGGAGAAGGACTTGGGGGTGTCAGTTGATGAAAAACTCAACAGGAGCCAACAATGTGCATTTGCAGCCCAGAAGGCCAACCATATCCTGGGCTGCATCAAAAGAAGCGTGGCCAGCAGGTCAAGGGAGGTGATGCTCCCTCTCTACTCTGCTCTCGTGAGACCCCACCTGGAGTACTGTGTCCAGTTCTGGGGACCCCAGCACAAGAAGGACATCGAGGTGTTGGAGCAAGTCCAGAGGAGGGCCACAATCAGAGGCACTAGAGCACCTCTCCTATAAAGACAGGATGAGGGAGTAGGGGCTATTCAGCCTGGAGAAGAGAAGGTTCTGGGGAGACCTTATAGTGGCCTTCCAGTGCCTGAAAGGGGTACTGGAAGAAAGCTGGAGAGGGACTTTTTACAAGGATATGTAGTGGTAGGATGAGGGGTAATGACTTTAAACTGGAAGAGGGTAGATTTAGACTAGGTATTAGGAAGAAATTCTTTACCGTGAGGATGGTGAGATACTGGAACAGGTTGTCCAAGGAAATTGTGGCTGCCCCCTCCCTGGAAGTGTTTAAGGCCAGGTTGGCTGGGGCTTTGAGCAACCTGGTCTAGTGGGAGGTGTCCCTGCCCATGGCAGGATGGTTGGAACTAGATGATCTTTGAGGTATCTTCCAACCCAAATTATTCTATGATTCTATGAACTTCAAGCCTCTCCACTGCAGTTCTCCACCAGACCAAAACTATCCTGAAAGCTAAGTTTTAAAATTTATTTAGGTTTGAATTATTATAATGGTGAGACCCACTTAGTTTGTAACATTATTTATATTTCCAAGAAAATTTAAGTTTCCAGTAAATGGAGTACTTCCCTTTTCTAGACTATGTATGTCTATGTGTGCACATTATACTCCCTCCCATAAGGCTGGGGAAAAAAAATCATGATTTATTACACAGGAGAAATGCTTGTCCTTTACAGAGAGTGAAGTGCTAAGCCTTCACTTAATAAAAGGGAGGAATAATCTCACTTATTCTGTTTCCAAATTACATTTTTCATATAATACTGGGGCATCAGCAAATGAAGGTGCTCTACAAGTATCTTGCATTACAATGGCTTCATACAATCCATTCCCAAATTTATCACCTCTTAATTAATTTCCTTGTGAAGTACGGAGATTGGAAATGTCAATAATCCATAAACGCTTGCACAAACCACAACTTAAATTAGATCCTTAAATATGGTATCTATAGATCTGCAGAAATCAAAGCTGTCGTTTTTCGTAAGTGCATTTTTTTTTCTTTAGATTTCCACTCATCTGATAAATTTGTGAAACCTTTCAAATCATTAATTTGCGCTTCCTTAAAATGTCAGTGCTTTCAGTCTGCTTTTTAATACATAATAACTAAATTTAATAGATGTTCACTAAAATAATACTAAGGATTATTAATGTTAAAACACCTGTCAGGGTAACTTATAGTCATCAGGACCCAGGAAACCACTAATATACACTCACTCTTGTCCACTAGAGGTTTCTGTGAGATGAAAAAAAAGTTATGGTTTCCTACAAAGTTGCCTTCTGTATTATAGATCAAACTTCAGGCTATTTTGGGAGTAAGTCTTCTTTTTGTTAGACATTCATATAATGAATGACCAACATCAGAGGCCCAAACTCTCACATGGAGTCTCCCTCAAACCCAACAAATTACAAATGCTTTTCCATGGTACTGTCCCTTTGAGGCCAATTTTCTAGGAGCTCATATATTTCCTAATTTTAGGTACCAAAGTACACAAAAAAAATATGCCTTTAAATATTGTTTTAGGGGGAAAAAACAGTCCTGCAGAAAGCCAATGAAACTTTAGGATTCTGAGTTTTGAGGTTAAACAGTAAAATCTCTGCTATGTGCCCAGTCTTGCAAGAGCTGATGCTGTTGTGCAAGGCACAGATCAGCAAGACCAAACCCAGTGGTTTAGCAAACACTCAGATTTCCTGATATTCTGTGAATATTTTCTATTATTTCTTTGCCTGTCTCCTCTTGTTATTATTCCAGGTGGCAGTCACAGTGACTAGCTTCTCTGAAGAAGCAAACACTTCATCAGCTTCAGCAGATACTGAATGTGATTGTGCTGCACTTCTGAACATATTATTCCAAGAGGTAAATATTTTTTTCTCAAGTAAAGATAACTCACTTAAGGTATAATGAGTCCTGAAAAATACTGCACTGGAAAAAAACAGAAGCAGTAAGTATTGCTATATTCAAAGTTCATCTTCAGAGAATATATATCTGATTTTTTAATGTAAATAAATCTCTTCTGTAGATGAGATTTTATGTTTAGAGCACCATTCCAGAGATAAAGCAACCTGAATAACCAATTCATCCCTGAATGTGGGAAACAAAAATGTTGTTTATGCTAGTCAAAGTGTTTGTAAGAGCACTGGCCATTGCTCACCGCCATCACTGTGCAGACTTCTGCTGTGACCGTACACCCAGTAGCACATCCCCCTGTTTTCACTAGTTTATACAAAAAAGAACAGTAACTTCTAAATTCACTGCAACTCTCAACTTCTTGTGCACCAGAATTTTCCTTTTAAATTTGTAAATTAAAAAGAAGCAGCAAGATGAGTTAGCATGAGAGGGGAAAAAAGGACCATAAAAATACTGTGTGAAATTCAATTACGGCTATAAATCATTCAGCTAAACTTTACTTGGCAGTTGGCCTCTTATTTTTACCAGCACAACAGCAGATGAGTGAGCTGCCATTAAATTACAGCAGAATCAACCACCTGGACATCCTTCTCCCACAATAAAAGAAAAAAAGAAAAAAAACGGGGTGGTGGGTGGTGGGGGGAGTGAAAGTGGAGATCCAGAAAGGGAGGAAAGCACTGCAGGGCTGCCCTTCTGCAGTGTTTTTTCTGTAGCTGGCTCCTGTTGCCAATGAAAAGCCTGATGCTGAGCACCTACCAGCCTTTTGCAACACAGCCCTGTGGCTAGGACAAGCAAAATATGGGGATCTGGTCCCTCCAGTAGAGTAGCCTCATCCAGGCTGTGAGCTCCTTTATAAAAGGGGAGAGAGGAGTTACTGTGCATCATTTCCCGCTCCAGATCTAAAAAGGAAAAAAAGAAAGATAGCTGAGCATTTTCCAAGAACGTTTATTTAATAATGGTGCTCCTCTGGAAAAGGTCTGAGCACAAAATGAGTAGCAAGATGCTGCTCCCCTCCATCAAGAAGGGCTTCTTTGCCTGCAGCAGGGTTTGATCCTCCCTGGGCTGTTGAGCATGGTTTTCCAGGGCAGGAACCTATGTTATACCTAACTCCTAGTGCTGCCAGCTTAGCCCAGGAGTGCTCAGAGAAGGGGCATGGAGAAACAGACTGACAGAATAGTTAAAAACCCCGCAGTGAAACAGCTATTTGGGGAAAAGAGCCTTGCTTGATAAGATCTAACCCCAGAGAGCACTTGTAAGGAAGTTTAAGTCTAGGCCCTACTCCCCTTGGTCATTCAGCCCATGTGTAACCGGGTTGGAAAAATGGACCCAGATAACTACCCCACTTCTTCCACCTCCTGGGATGTCAAATGCACAGAAAGATCACTTGATGACTAGGCAAATGTAGCTAATTAAGAATAATTATTATTTGCATAGCTTTTTATATCTTCCTTGGCAGATGAATTGTGAACTCTCCTTGCCTGACTTTAAAAGGAACAAAAGCCTGAAGTTCATTAAAGATTTGTCCTCATCCAGGCATGAGATAAATTTGGGATGTCAAGAGCTTGACAGAGCCATCAAGGCAAACATTAGGTGTCTTGCCTTAAGCAATAAGCAGGAAGGGAAAAATGTCTTAGGTGGGGGAAAGCTGAATTAAAGCTCTGTGTCTTTTGGTCCGATTTCTCTCCAAAAAGGAATAAACAGTTTGTCATCCTGCCAGCTATGAGACTAGCTATAAAATAATGGATTCCACAGCCCCAAATGAGGCTAATCATGATTGCCAAGGCATGTCTGTGCTGTGAGAAGTGAATGAAATCTGATGCTCTTCAGAGAAAACATTTTTTGAAAAGCTTTTTACTCTGCAATAAGCCTTGGCAGTTATCTTGGAGTATCTACCATATTTCTTCTTTGATTGCAAGGCATATTGCTGACACCGGCTGCTATGGCTGTGTTTCCTTTAATAACACTTTGGTAGGTAAAACACCGCTTCTTTTTAGCTATTGAGAAAACGGTGAGGAAGGATTTTGAATCAATTGCCTCTCTCAATAGTACTTATTAAATGTCTCCAACTGGCTGCTGCAGTGAAATGTGCATGAAAATCAGAAGAGGATTTCCCCAAAGCCAAACAACAAACCAACACACTTGTTTTCTCCTCTCTGAAATGGGGGAGCACCTACAAAGTAGCTGGAGAGGTGGGCTTTTATCACAGCCACTTTGGAAAGCAAGTGAAGGGCAGGGGAAGAAGTTGTTACACTTCCTCAGGAACTGGTCCTTTGGAACAAGGTTTTACAATCTGGTGTAAATTTTAAGAAGAAAATTTACTTTGAAGAAGAAAAAAATATATTCAAAAAAAGAATAAAAAAAAAAAGAATCAAGGCATGACTTCTAGAATTTTTAAGTTTAATTACTTAACGCAAGTGTGCTATATGTGTGTGTGCGCACATATGTGCACTCAGAGGAGTGACTTCCAACATTTTAAGACTTAAATAATTAACCCAAGCATGTGTCACACGCACATGTACTCACATCTGTAACACGAAGGTATTGGCATAGCTTAGACTTTGAGGCACATTCCCAAAACACTCTAAAGAAATGATTCTGCAGTAGTCTGACACTCACATCTCATCTACAACCTGCTAAAACAAGTATTGAAGAAAAATGCTTAGAAGTCTTCATTTTGTCTTTTGCTCTGGCTCAGTCAACAAAATCTCAGCTGAAAAGCAGATGGTTCAGAGGAGATAATGCCGTGCTGAACTGTGAAAGGCTCCCATACCTTTTCTCCAGTTCATACTCCACATGGGCTGGGGAGATGGGAGAGATTGTGTGCACGCCCATGCAGTTCAAGACAGGTAGGCATAGCTGCCTCCTCAAGAGGTATGAACCAGGAGGTAACGTTAAATGTTCTGCTGAACCCCATCTGAGCAAATCTCTCTCTGCTGTGCACAAGCATCTTCCTTACCTCTGTTTCACTCATCTTCCTGCCATGCCAATCGCCCATTGGTCACTGCCTACCAAACAGCACAGAAAACCCTCACGTATTTGCAGAGTTGATCAAGGAGCTGAAATGAAGACAGGAGTCCTTGCGGTGCTCTCGGCAAGGCTGCATAAGCCAGCCTGCCACCAGCTGAGGCACAGGCAGACCCTTGACAGGTTGGCGCTGGGGTGTATTTACTTAACCAAGCATAGAGGTAAACACATTGAGGGAGAGTAGCTTGCAGCAAATGCATGCTCTGAGCCCAAGTGTGAATAGAGAGCACTTTATGGGTTTGGGGATTTGGCTCACGACTGTTTGAATCTAGGAGTAAGAAGGATGACATTGTATTTTATACTTATTTTTTAATGAATAAGTAGTGATATAAAGCAGGGATCTAGCTGGAATGAACTGTCACTTTAAAGGAATACATCTGAGACCTTTAACTTGCACTGGTATATTCAGCGAAGTAAAAATATTATTCTGCTTGGGAGAACCACAAATTACAGCAATAAAATATATGCGGTGAATACATAGAAATTTGGTACCATTTGCAAGGAACTGAATATTAGGCACTGCTAAGACCTATCATTTTTGTCATTAATGAAAAAGAGACTATTTTATTTCTAATTTAAAGTATAAGAATTTATGAAGGTTCAGAGAAGCCTTTTGTGTGCTTTTGCAATGGCTTAACTTCTAATATATTATATACTTAAAAATTAGGATCCTTGAGCTCTTGCACAATATTTACTGGTGCACATTATTGGAGTGGTCAGTGTGTGGTGCCCTTTTTCTGTTTCATAGGCAGTGCAGCGTATTCGTCATAGCATCAATAGATTAAAAAAAAATAAAATAATTCTTCCTAGAGTGAAAAAAAAAAGACAATGAAACACAGTAATTTTTCTATAAGGTAACTCAGTAAATCTGTCTACTTTGCTAAGGCTTAGTTTTTATGTAAAACAGCACTTATTTATCCTGCTAACTTCAAAATGGAAAAAGAATTAAGGGTGAGGTTCAATTTTCAGTCCAGCTTTTAGTAATCTGAAAATAGGAAATAGTGCTAAGAGGGACTCTGAGAGGTCTAGGGGACAGAGCCAGATGGCAAGGCTATGCCTGCTTTACATAAATACTCTCTCCCTTGAAATCTCTTTTGGACCATTTAGATGAGGCAAAACTGCAAGAACTGAACGATCACATTGCCAGAGGTTCCCAGAGAGACATCGACGGGGCCATGCTGATATGGTGGTGCAGAGGACTCGGCCCTTTCCTGTCGTTGTATGCCATTTTCTTCTGCATTCATGAGTCTTCATCTAACAGATCTGATGGGAGTGTGCAGTGGCCTGAGCCCATGAACAGCACAAGCATAGCTAACAGTGTCTCCTGGAGGAGGCTTTTGAAGATTCAGATTCCCACCAAATTACTAAATAACCTCGGGAGTGGGAGGAAAGGAATTTTTGAGAAGATCTGGACCAAAAATAAGCATAATTAGGTGAACTACAGCTGGTGAGAAGAGTCCACACCAGGCTAAAATTTGAAGTGAAACAGTTTAAAGAAGCATCACCATTAAGATTTGTATGGAAACACAACCTAGAGACAACCCAACAACATACATCTCAACTAGTAGCCACCACAGCTCACTGCTAACCCAGCCTGCTTTTCCACGTTCACCCCTCAGAGAGAGGCAGCAGTTTCTGGTGACCAGCAAAAACCAACACGATAATAACACTTGTTCCTGGCAATGACAACATATTATAAAATTCAGATAATACTTAGGCACAACTCTAGGCTTATGAAAGCCTAGGATGTTGTCCATCTCCATCACAAGTTGAAGGCAAGAGCAGTGCCTTGAGTGAGGGATTGTGGGTAGCCCATCTTACTGCTAGAAGGAGCTCGTGTGATATGATATTCCACAAATGCATACTCCTATAAAAACTGAAACAACTGTCAATGCATTGCTACATTCTCACTGAGTTAATGCACAAAACAGAAAAAAAAGGAAGTCTCCATGATGGCTTTACCTGGGTTGACTGAGGGGGAAGGCCTGATCTTCAGCTCTAAAGATGTTAGTCTAAATTAACAGACCAACCCATTTTTAAAAAAAGCTCTAATTTAAATAGAGCAGGTACTCAGCAGTTTCAGAAATATGATGGTCCATATCTTGGTTCAACACCAGTATTCTTAATAATAGCAGATTGTGTGTGTGACCTGAGACACAGAGAAAAGATGGGAGTGTACATATGACTTCAGTTGAGAGAATGTCCTTCTCTGAAAGCTAAAGGACGGGGTGCTGAGGGCTCTTGGCAGCTGGTGATGCCTGTTCTGGTGTCACATTCAAATGGGAGAAGGAAAAAAAGGTAGACAGACGGGATGGCTCCAGCACTGCATGCTCGCAGGCAGCTGGGTGACACAGCTGACATGAGGGTAGGGGAGGACAAGGAAGAAGCAACACGGCCATCCTACCCTTTGGTGAGCACTGAGGTTTTGATGACCCTGGGCCAGGCTTACAGTAAAGGAGCCCACCACTGGGGTGCAGCATCCAGGCTGTTCTGGCTCATGGACTATGACCTTTTTTGTGATTCATGATTTCAACCAGCAGAATGTGCCCTTGAAACATGCCATTGGAATGGAATACAAAATGGGCACAGAAATGACACCTCATGTGGCATTTCAAGGCACATCAAAACAAAGAAAAGCCATTTCTATCCCTGCAGAAATCCCCAAATCCCTCTTGCATGAAGGCACATCCAGAAGAGCCCATGCTTTCTTGACCTCTTATTGCGTGACCACAAATCCATGTCTTCCAGCCAGTGATTCTACCACTCTCACAGCTGTGCAGCAAAGACTGCACTCCTCACAACAGCTGTGAAATCTATAGGTAAAGACAGACCCAATCGATTTACAGGAACCCCTGCTGCTTAGCCAAGCTGCTGAGTGATTCATAACCCTAGCAGATGCCTGGTTTTAAGCCATGGAGAACCTTCTGGGCATGCTACGACATTGCTCTTGTGGCCAATGGGCAAGAAATGCAAGCTGGAAGCAGCCTGTTTTGCTAGCCTCCAGATCTTTTAGTGGACCTCTCTGACAGTTTGCAAAAGACACCTAAGACTGATGATTTCTAAACTCTCCATTCAATGCAAAGAGTAGGTATTTCACAGCTATTCCCTCCAAACTGCACCTGAGCAAGTAGTATCTCCATAAGGAAGTCAACACAAATGCCAACAACCCGAAACCTTGGCAGAGGAGGGATCAGTGATCTGGCACAGCTGACCAGGTATTTAATTCACTGTTCATTAGCTTACAGCGATTCTCAGTTCACAAACTCTCTAGCAATATTATTACTCCATTTTTGAGGACAGCAAAAGGGAAAAAAACCCAGGGATTTTACAGTTTGCTCCAAATCATGTAAGAAAGTTGGAAGTTAACTGGACCAGGTGCTTGTGGCACAATCTGTAGTGAATTAAGTGAAATGAAACTGTGTTTGACATGCACAGCTGTGCATGAACTCAAGGACACAAGAAATACGTTAAATGAAAAACTGAGATGACAAAACTAGTATGTCAGAGCTCTTCAGAGATCAGGATGTCCTACAATAAACCTCCATTTCCTAAACATGTCTCATTCCTTCCTGAAGCGCAAGCGGAGCCAGAAGAAAGCATTCACAGTATAAACAGCAAGAGCTCATTAAAATCTCTTCTTATTCCCTCTATGTTATTTTTGGGGGAATGGGGGTTGTAAGAGGACTACATCTAAGTTTAATAAAAACCTCACAAGCACCACCTAAATAGGTATTTTAAAATTATCTATAATTTCCATCCAAATCCATGTACCACTTTGGATCAGAATTGGAATTTTAAGTTCTTCTCACAAAACTAATTTCACTTCTTACAATTCTGGTAATCTCTGACAGCATCACAACCAAATATACAGAGAAAATACCAGCCAAAAAGAACAAGGCTTATTTTCACAGAATCACAGAATGGTAGGGGTTGGAAGGGAACTCCAAAGATCATCTACTCCAACCCCCCTGCTAGAGCAGGATCCTAGAGTAGACCACACAGGAACACGTCCAGATGGGTTTTAAATGTCTCCAGAGAAGGAGACTCCACAACCTCTCTGGGCAGCCTGTTCCAGTGCTCAGTTTCCTAAAGAAAGGGATGAAACCATCACTTGATGACTCACATTCACACCAAAAACCCCCTAATTTTAAAACTATATACATTTTCTCAACTTGTCATGATGATTCTGTTAAGCAAAGAACTTCAGAAATAAAAATCATTTTGTTTATACTTGCTCAAAGTTAGAAAAATAATATGAAGACTATATGAAATGTAAAACATCCCTAAAACACTGGGTTTTGCCATGAAGAAAACAGGCTTTTTCATGGATGTACCTTGTTTTGTTCCTCTTAATCCTATTTGAAACACTAGCCTCACAGATGTTGTAAAACTGCTTCTATGAATGCTCCTGTTATGCCTGTGGGGATGAAAAACTTCGTCAAAATTGTGGATCAAGAAGCCAGTGACAACATTTCCACCATGGATGTGACTGCCATGAGGGCAAAGATACCAGGTGAGGAAATGTTCTATTATTTTTGATGGTACTTATCCTACAGCAATATCCCAGAGCCAGAGCAGAAATAGGTAGTGGTCTACTGCTGATGTGAGAAAAGACTGCTCTCCCAATAGCTTTCAAGCTAAACAAACAAAATAGAGTTAATTAAAGATTGATTGATATTCCCATTTGGGAACAGTGGCAGGAAAATACTACCTGCTGCACCCAAGCCGTGGCAGAGCTGGGAAACGGTGCCATATCTGGATTCTAGAGCTTTAACCATAGCCCAAAATCAAATATGAAAACCTGCAAGCATGAGGAGTGAACATAGATGCTTTCCTTAAGGGATGATGACTGCAAATGCAGCTGTTGGTTTCCTGCCAGAGTGCTGTGGGCAGCCTGGGAAGGACACCTTGCCTGGGTCTTTTCAAGTGTGGTCGGGGGATCACAGTATGGCGGCCTCCATTTAGAGAGATACCAAGCAGATATAAGAGATAAATTTTCTGCTCCTCTAGTCCCACAGGTTTGATGTTGTGAACTCCTGTGGATCACATTTGCTCAGGAGAGAGGATGCAGTGGCTGGATTTGGACTTTGACGTCTTTTCAGTGAACTCAGAGTCATTTTTTCTCAGTCGTGCTGCCTGCCTGGATGCCTGTTGGCTGCTGTCAGCAGAGCCTGGCTGAGAGTGGGGAATGCCTGGTCATGAGGAGATCTTCTCTAAGGAACTGAGAAGGTTTGTATCTTACAGCATTGTTTTCAGGTGTCTGCCTGCCAATTGGCCAAGCACTTCCTAGTGACAGCCTCCCCATGGATCCGACTCTACAGTTGGATTTGTCAAGCAGCAGGAGGGAGAAAAGCCTGTAAGAACTGCTCTTCTGTCTTCCTCATCTTGTGAAAAGCCTGGTTTTCTTCCTGAGAGAGCTGAGCCTGGCCTCAGTCATTACAAGGTTAAACTCCCAGAAGAGGATGCACTTTGGAAAGCAACCAGGAGATTAAAACTGGTGTACAACACAGCTGCTCCTCTTTTACACAAGTCAGCTCCCAAGAGCAAAGGCCATGGTCTGTGCTCTGGATAAAGTGCCAATTGCCTTCTGGATGCACTTCAGACCACCAGAATGCTGGCAAAATCTCAGAAGCAGACCATTGCTGGCAAAAGTTCCCCAGCACCCCACTGTCAGTGCAGCTGTCTTTGCATTAACCTGCTGGCAGCGCCTATCCCAGGAGTGGGGATGGCCAAGGAGGTGACAGTCATCATCTCCAGCAGCCAAAGCTGCTGGGATGCCACCAGCATGGTCACCACTGGTGACCCATAATGAATTAAGCATGAGGTACCTGGGGATGGGAACGGGCCTGCTGCTCAATGGGTATTGAACACAGGGAAGTGATACGGAGTTGGAGCCACAGACTCTTTGGCAAATGGCCCAAGGGCACCACCATCACTCCCATGTCTGACAACAGAGCACCAAGGTATACTGTGCTCTTACTGATGCTCCTTCTCCCCCATTCCTGATGTCTGGACAGCACAAGGCTCTTAGGTTGCAAGGTAAATTCAAACTGGAAGTGGCTGTGCATGAATGCAAATGCTGTAGAGCTGCACTAGACTGATGGATGACAATTTGGTCATGGGGAAGGATACATGCTTAATATCCACCACCAGAGCTGCACCAGTTTGCACTGGCTCTGAATAAAAGCCTTACTGTTTTCTTTCCTAAAAGTGCCGAAGGAGGCCAGGGACCACCAAGACGCCACCTTCAAAAACACAGACCTGAACCATAAGAAAGTGGAAAACATGACAACAAGAGCTGGAGTTCAGGATCACTACAAGACCATGTAGGGGTAACATTCACAGCGGGGGAGAGTAAATGAGCTGTTTAGGAGCTTCAGAAAAGTAAATGTCAAGACAGGCAGGTACCAGTGGGGTGCAGCCAGTTAGGCCCTCTGCTTTGTTCTCAGCTTAGACTGGCCACAACTGCAAAGGCAGCTTAAATACAGTGACATGTGTGACATGCACAACAGTGGCTTGGGAGTCACAGGATATTCGACTGAATATCCCTGCTAAAACAGCAGGAATCTGCCTATTAGATTATACAAAAAGTCACTTAGTGCATGCATGCGGTGAGGACTGAGATGAAAGGAAACGACAGCTCCCCCCACAAGACAGTATGAGATACAGTTCCTTCCAGGAAAGGGTTAAGCAGCTCTGCAAAGCACATCTTGTTACTCCTGCTTGAAGGGAGGATAAATGGAGAGCACTTGGTGAGCAGAGGACTTCAGCTCTGAACACTGCAGTCCTTGGGGAGGAGCCCTAGGAGCAGCTCAGCACACAATTTTTTGTTGCTTGCTTTGTTAATAAATCTAAAGGGGACTTTGGGCTTTGCATGCAACATGGACTTTATTTATAGAGTAGGTCAGGGAAGGCTCCTGCTCACAAAGTCGATAGTGGAAAATGGCACTGCTGTACACAATACCATCACGCCAGGGACCTGAGCGTGCAGAATGCTGAGCTTGTTGACTGTAATAAGAATTTCTGCTTTGTCTTCCAACCTTTAGCTACATAACGACTATGTTTCATAAGAGGAAAACTGGTATGGAAAATAGTGGCCAGCAGGTTAGGGCATAACTGGGTTTCCTTCCAGACCATCAGGATTCATCTAAGTCACACCCAGTCAACACAGAGTTTGTAATCATGACCTTCTCTGGCAATTACAGCTTCGCTTCCCTGTTAAAATGTTTTATCCAGTAATGATTTCACAGCTCCATGAAGCATTCCGAATTAGATTTTCAACACTGTTACACATGAGGTCTCTTGTACAGAACTGTTTCCACACAAAGAATGTGAGAATCGCCATTCAGCAGTGCATGTTTTGAAGGAAAAGAGAAAAGAGAAAAATCTTATTTTATAAAAAAAAGTAATTTTAAAGTGTTTGAAAATTATTTAAAAAAAAAGCTTCCCTGCACACCCTCACATTTACACTTAAGCAAATATGTATAAATGAAGCTTAGTTAAGAGTAAAAAATTAACAACTCCTATTACCACACACGTTCAGGAACTGTAAGCCAAAATGAAAATCACCTATAGACCCATCATAGACCATTGTCCTACAGTTCTAGGGCAAACAAAGGAGGAGTAGAGAGATTTTTCAACTTGTCCAAGATTAATTCTACATATTAGAGTTGGACATGAGAAAGATGGGTGGGATATCCAACAGTCTGTAAAAAACCTTCAGTTCATGTCAAAGTCCTGACACTTTAAAGTGAGAAGAGGAAAGAGGAGAGGAAAGAGATACATTATGACCAAACTAATTTAAATAGGAAGAATATTGAGTACATCTATTAGTTTTCCTAAAAGTAAGACCCAGCAGATGGAGGAATGGAGAGAGAGATCTTATACCTATGGAACAGAAATGCAGTCTGTAGCACCAGCGTCTTGGCAGGAAACCCTGCCAAGTCTCTGTTTCCTTCCAGATGATAGAAAACCCACACAAGAGAGTCAGGGCATTAGCAAGAGCAAAACAGGAATGATGAAAACCCCTGCATGTCTTGTCTTCCCTACACCTTACATTGCAGCACTCCCAACTGAAGTATAAAATATCTAGATGCACCTGGTCCAAACATTCTCCATCATCACGGAGAGCTTTCCTTCTCCTAGGATGCTGTATGGCAAGCCATGGCATCCCTTGAAGCAAGGCCATCAGTATCAATGACTTCAGTGTTCTACAAGTGACCCAAAAAGGAAGTGAATGAAATGATGGGACACAGACAAATGGCAACCAGATCCTATTTGGTTACTCTATGTCTTTCAGCTGATATAATTCCAATTCTTTAAAAGCAATTTACTGTAAGAAGTTCAGAACACCTTCTACACTTACCATCAAAGATGCAAAGACGCATTATTTGGTCAACTTGCTTAAAAACCCCCAGAAATCCTATCATCAATACATTTTGTAAAATTCCACCACAAGTACATAGACACAGGATCTGTAAATCTTGCTCTGTTAGCGGTGAAATAGTCAAGGTTTAGCTCTTCTGGATAAAAAGAGAAAGTGTGTCCAAAAATTCTAAACAATGATGATCTCACACTAAATGGAAGAAAATAATTTTTTTATCTATTACTTCACTCGCGAGGTTCACCTGCCAAGATTGCTATTTTATTCACTCATCTTTTTACAGTTACTCATTTGCCTGAGCAGCCAGGAATAGCGCAGGCAGTAGGCAATGTTCACTGCAAAGCTCCTTTTGCAGGATAACCACCAAACAAGGCTGTACTAATCATCTCTTGCAGATTAAACCTTATGGAGACATGATTGGGTATTTAAAAACACTTAACCATTTTTGTGTGCCTAGCCCAAAACATTTAGAGCTTTTAGTTCAACTGCATGTTGCAGGTACACTCAACAGAGTATTTATATTTCCAGTGATTCCTTCTTATCGCATTTTTTTAAGTCCAGTCAATTAGGTTTGGGGCCTGGCACACCACAAAGTTAGAAAAGCTCTTCCACTAGGTACTGGACCACTAAGGAAGCTAAAAGGATGGCTTGAAGGCTGAAGCAGCAGTGCTGAAATTCTGTTTTCTGCTCCATCCCCATTTCAAGACAGGCAAAAGCCTGCCCAAACAGCCTAATGGGAGCACTCACCAGTGCAAAAGTCAGGCCCACATTTCACACTCTTTTCCAACTAGAAATATAAGTGACTAAAGCCAGAGGTTTTTTTGCATGTTGTCCAGAGCATCACCTAGTTTGCCATGCTTTTTTACAGAGCTGCCACATACCACCACAGAAACATCTCCATTGCAGCACTGAGTAAGAGAGAGACCGGGATGCTGCTATATTTTAATTAATGTGTGAAGTAATTTATGTTTTTTCAAATAAAATGTGTTTTAGAGCAAGAGATATTTGCATACTCATTTCTTTAAATGGAACTAACAAGCCACGTACATAATAAAATCTAAAATCAAAGGAAACAACCCTGTAACATTCATTTTCTCTCAGGTACCTCCAATTCAACATTTTCTGTAGCATGTCGTTCTTTGGAGCTTTAAAGTCTATGCTTTTATAGACCAAACCCAATCATTGCTATTTCACTTGAAAGAAAATCTGCAGGCTGTGAATAGAAGGCTCTAATTGACTTATTTTGTTTCATGAAAAACTGTGTCCCCAAATTCTTTATGTGGTAAATTGAATTTTCAAACTGATGTTTATCAAATGTGCAATTGTTACCAGAAATGAATTTTTAAAACAGTGATACTGGACAGACCACTTGGGTAAAGAGCTTGTATGATGTTTTTAAAACTAATAGTTGCAGTAAAAATGTCAGTGTGAAGAGGAATTAACAATTTTGGCTTCTATTGCTAATTTCATAGGCTTCAAAATTTTATTAGGACATTCACTTATGGCCAGAGTTAATCAGGAGTCATATAGCTGTAGATCAGAGCAATTATGCGCACTTAGAAGCAAGTCCATCATTTCCGCTTATGATTTTTCTTTGTAGGTTAAGAATAGTTTTGTGGTGAATATATACTGTTAGTTTCCAATAAAAATGTATTTCTCCTTATTTTTAGATCCGATACACATATACAGTTCATTCTGGGAACTTCTGGAATTCAGCACATCGGGCTGTATTTAGAAATGGAAGTTGTTCTCAGTTTGATGCTTTCTTATTAATCATTAACTACCGCACAGCTGGCAATGAAATCAACCCACCCAATCGTCTTTTAAATGCAATAAACACATAACTGGGTCATATTATTGCTATGAATCATCTTTAGCCACTTTTACATCATGTAATTTAATATCCGTTTGTAGAAGAGCTGACACTACCACTCTGTTCTCGTTCAATATTGGAAAATTTAATTGACTACCTATTTGACTTCAGGCAAACAATGATATAAACCAGACAGACTCTTACCTCTTGAGTCTAGTGATTGACCGAAATAAAATACACTATTGGTACCACAAAAGCTGTCTGAGCATTAAGTTAGGATAATTCTGCATTCCTGGAATGACGAGATTTTGGGACTCTGCTGATTTGATGAGAAACACTTCCATCCCCCCCAAAAAAGTCCAAGTTGACTGATTAATAGTAAATACAATTCTCTACAAGCCAACACCCTCTTCAGAGCCTTGTCTTCCAGAAGAGCTTCTGCTCCTGAAAGGTGAGGTTGACTGCAAAGAACAGAATTTGGATTCAAGAAGCTGAAACTTGTAAAGCTACAGTCACAGCTGTGAAGGCAGATTTATGATAGCGTAAGCAGGAATGCGAGAAGTGAAGTGGAAAGAGAATAGAAGGGGAGAGGAAAGGCGAATTTTCAATAAAACCTCCCTGAATTCAGGCAGAGGGAAAGCAAAGCAATAAATAATCTCTCCGCAGATAGCTCACATCTCTACATTATTTAATGGTATTCATACACCTGATTTCCATAGACTCTGATACCATGAGTAAAACAGCAAATCTTGGGTACCTGGAGCCTTCCCACACACCACGATTTGTAATGACTCTGTCAATCTGTTCAGATTTGTGCAGACCACAAACTGCATGACAAAGACAACTGACTTCACGTTAAACACGGTAGCTCAGTGCTGGACCAAAAGCATCATGGGGAGGATGATCACTAGCAGGAGAGAAGGAGGAAGATGCACCTCCTGTGCACCTTCAAGCAGCAAGATTTGGGTAGCAGGCAGTGCACCTCTTGCCAAGGTGGCTATAGGTATCTGAGCCTGCCTCTTATTACCCTGAGCTCTAAGGAAAATAAATCATTTAAGCCTTGCGTGTCTCTCATGACATTCCCACAGAGGACCAGGTAAGACCTGTAGAGCATTGAATCTCACCACAAAAATAGGCTTTGGAAACTCTCTACATCCAGTTCTGACCAACGGCATGATACAAGGAGTTTGTCCCCCTGTTAGCAAAGAGCGCTGCTGAATTCCTCTAATTTAGTCTGATGAAAGTGAAACAAAATGGTTTTCTTGCCATTAAAATAAATATCAAAAGTAGTGCTTAAAAAACTTCTTGGTTAACTTTAGAGCTTTGTTTTGATTTATTTATTTTCTTTGCCTGAAGAGAAGGCTGTGTAAATGCTGCACTGTTAAGGGAAAGAAGTTCAAACTTTACATAAGGGCTTTTTGCCCAGTGTCTCTTGGCATGCTTCCTTGGGTTTTAGATTGCTTTGTATGGTGAAGCATTACAGAATAAGATAACACCGTGTTATCTAGGCACTAAGGAAAGGCTTTGCTCTAAAGAAATTGAGCCAAAATTTCTTTTCAAGGAGAGCAGAGAGTGCATTTGAATAAGCACTAAATTCAGCAGGGGAATAACTAATGTGATTGGTTTTAAAGACACAGAAATTAATATTTTTCTGTGTTATGAATGTTAAATGTGAATTTTGAAAGGCCAGAGGAAGAACATACACACTTTGTACTCCGAGTTTCAGACAAGATGCTCCAACAATTTCACAAATTGGAAAGTAAGCAAATGATTGTGATTTTACTTTTGAATGGCTACTATCACAAAATACCTTTGGCTCATTCGTTCTGGCAATATGTGCCTTAATGATGTATTTTGCATCATAGCCAGCAAACATTTTTGCAGCATATTTTGTAAAAGCAATGAAGACTTTTAACAGCCTGCTCTCCACCAAATTAAGCACCAATCCTGCAGATGCTTACACAGTTTATTTGTTTCCAAATAAGGCATGTGCATAGACTTTTATGTCTGTAGTAAAAATAGGCACATGCTCAGGCACACGTAGTCTGAGATTGTTGGTCCACTTTCTGAGGACTGCTGGGCTGCAGCTATCTGGATGCGAATGAATTACAGCATTGCTGTCATCTGATTGCTCTTCAAGAGCAGGGTTTTTATTCTGCAACAACTTTTCATCTCTTGTATTTAGAGCAATTGTTTTATTTTTAAAAGAAAGCAAGGTGAAAGATGTAGATTGACAGGAAAACTGACATATTGAAGGATTACACAATATTTTCAGCAAAGCCAGGCACCTGACAAAGCACCCATCAACATCATCATAATACACCTCAGTCTTAGGTTACCAGCCAGCCCCTTGCAGTAACACTGTACAAACTTCTTGAAACTTCAGGTAAGAAGTTTTGCAGAACTTCCCTATCCCAAGGCCCCTTGGAAAAGGCTGATCAATACTTGTGCTGCAAACACGAATTTCACCCTTGCCCAGACAGGTGCAGTTCCCATCAAGCTGAGAAAAGACATGATCCTCTTACACCAGAATTGATGTTTGCTCACAGTTTTCTATCATGCAGTACTTCATGGTCTTCATCTTTGAGTTATTAAAATAGGATGTTATCCAACAAGTGGTGGAGAAGAAGGGGTCAGGGAGCTGGTTCCTGCCTCCGAAGTGGCAGCTAAAGCTGCTGAGCAACATGTGTTTCTCATTTGAAATAAATCACTCATTCTTAAAAACAGCAATACATACCATCTGTTGCAGCCATTCATAATTGATAAGATTTGGGTTGAGTTTGTGAAAACTCATTTCAGCATGAGTATTGATGTGCAGATGAAGTGTTGCAAAGCGACTTGTCAGAGCTTTCCTTGCCATACATTATAGCCAACGATGGCCAACTGTCTTCAGGCACACACATGATGCTTTGGTGCCACTTACTGAGTCACTGCAAAGTGTCAGCATCTTCCTGTGGCAAAAACTGTCTAATAATTTGGCACTGTTTCCCTCAAATAGTTAATAAACTGCTAGATGTTTGTGTGACTGTGCAAAGCAGCTGACTGTGTCAACAGAGCTATTAAAATGCAACAATACACAAGGCATATTTTAGAATAGAACAGAGTGTTTCGTTTGGAAGGGACCTAGAAGGATCATCTAGTCCAAATGCCTGACCAACTGAGGCTGACCAAAAGTTAAACCGTGTTATGATGGGCATTGTCCAAATGCCTCTTAACACTGACAGGCTTGGGGCATTGATCATCTCTCTAGGAAGCCTGTTCCAGTATTAGACCACCTCCTTGGTAAAGAAATGCTTCCTAGTGTCCAGTCTGAACCTCCCCTGGCACAGCTTTGAACCATTACCACATGCTCTAAATACAACAGATGAAAAGTTGTGGCAGAATGAAAACCCAGCCACTCCTCATAGGACATGCCTTCCAGCCTTTTTGCCAGCTTTGTTGCCCTTCTCTGAACCGATTCAAGGGCTTTCACATTCTTGTTAAATTGTGGAGCCCAGAACAGCACAAAGTGCTCAAGATGAGGCTGCAACAACACTGAATACAGTGGAATAATCACCTCTTTTGATGGGCTAATTATGCTGTGTTTGATGCACCCTGGGATGTGGTTTGCCCTCTTGGCTGCAGGGCACACTGGTGACTCCTACTGAGCCTGCTGTCAACCAGCACACCCAGATCTTTTTCTGCAGGGCTGCTCTCCAGCTGCCCCATCCCAATTTATACTTGTGCCTGGCCTTACTCCATCCCACATAAAGAATATGGCATCCTATTAATCATTGCCCAGTGCTCCAATCTATCTAGATCCCTTTACAAGGCTGCTTGTCCCTCAAGAGTCAACAGCACCTTCCAGTTCAGCAAACTTGCTAACGGTGCATTCAACTCCTGCATCCAAATACACTGAATAGAACTGGCCCTAGAACTGAACCCTGAGGAACACTGCTCGTGACTGTTCGCCAGCCAGACATATCCTCATTCACTACCACCCTTTGGGCTCTGCTCTTCAGCCATATCCTCATTCACTACCACCCTTTGGGCTCTGCTCTTCAGCCAGTTCTTCACCCAGTGAGGATGGACCACTCCTCTTTGAGAAAGAAATGCCTTTCCTTCGCACTGGAAGTATCTCTCCCTGTTATCATCACTGCACTACAGATTTCTCCACTCACAGATCTGAAGGCTCAGACTCACTCTGTTTAATAACCAAGGCTGCAGTGATTTTAATACTGCCTAATTTCATCCTGTGCATGCAAATACACTCCAAGTCAACAAGAAAACTCCCAAGTGTTCCAACAGGCTCTCATCAAAAGCATGTGCTCAAAGACAATTACTATAGATTCATAAATACTGGTGTTGGTTTTTGGGTTTTTTTTAATTAAAAAAAAAAACCAAACAGAAAAATACCCTCCAAAACTTAACAACATTAACTTAACGTAAACATGACAATTAAACTAGGACATATTTTTGATGGATTCTATTTAAAACACTGAGTTTTTGTTTTCAATGTACCAGCCGCAGAATGTAGATCTGTCACTTTATGTTAATTAATAATATCTTTCTCCACCAGAGTCATCTGGAACTATTTAAATTATTGACTTCATTGAAAATGCACATGGCACATACTCACTCTTCTGAGCGAGTCTTTAAATGGACAAAGGCCCATTTGTTCCTTCTTCAAAAATCCAGTCTCAGCACATAAATTGATGCCCAAGTTAGGCTTAAGTTATTAGTATACAGCATATACAAAAGGTAAACATGCAAGCTGACATTCATCAAGCATTGAAGCACATGCCTAGGTATAAGCATCCCAGCAGAAGAGCCCTAGTGAAACCAGGGGTACAACTGTGCCTAGTACAAATATTCACACGGTAATTCTCATGACTCTGCATCTCATCTCCTTGTCCGTATCAAAGCTAACTCAGGTATATACTGCTGGCAGTCCCCCTGCACACCCTGCCATGTCATATCTGTGGCAGTACTTGGATATCACCATATTTTCCCTGCTATGTTTTAAAAGCCAATTCCTCTGTATTTTCAGCTCTGTACTGAGTATCAACTAACAGTCTTTCCTTTTTCAGGCACTGCCAACTCAAGTATAAATACCCAAAGCAGCAACAGGATACAAATGCAATTATACGTGAAGCAAGACTAATTTCAACCCACTATAAGAAAAAGACCACCAGTAGTGATATAGAGTAATTTTATACCAAAGAGAGCCACTAGCCACTCCTTTTTGCTGTCCCAAGTTAGGCTAGAATATCAAAGTCATTTATCTTACAATTTCAATGTTTTGTGCCAAGTCTTACCAATAGAAAATATCTCCAACATCACCTATGCACTGTTTCCTGATTTTTCTTCTCCTTAGGGTCAAATTTTCAAACCTGAGTTTGCATTTGCTACGTGTACTTTACATTCTCCCAATCCTTTTAGTTTTGCTGCAGAAACATGGAACCATCTTTCGAGGCTGCATTAAGAACAGCACTTAAAAGCACAATTTGTTGTTTTAAATAGTAACATAGGTGGAATAACTCCGCAGTGTTTCATATACAGACATTAAAGGCAGACTTCCAGAGAGCTTAGCTTTCATTAGGGCACCTAAATATAATGGGCTCATTTTCGAAATCCCACAGAGCGCAATAGCTCCCGTTCCATTCAGCAGAACCATTATTTTGCAGATCTGAACATCTGAGGTTTTGGAAGCTTTCAGGTGTGTGAATGTGTGTCTGTGTGGTCTTGCAAGCCTTTGCAAGAGCTTAAATTGAAAAATGTGTGATTATTAATTTTTAAAGCAAAAAAGGACAAAGGCCCGAAGCTGCATCTCCTGGGATAAAAAGAAAGGACTTGGCTGGATTATGCAGTGATGTGCTAGCCCCAGCCTCTGCTGAACTAGCATGTGCTCTCCAGCAATGTACAAGACAATAGTTTCACTCATAGACACCATTCAACACATACAAGAGAGAAAAAAACAAAACAGAGAGTTAAAGAGATGCTGCTCAATAATACCTTCATCGAAGCTGAGAGAGAAACCAGGTAGATGTCATCTGCAAGGTAAATTAAAATTATATATCTCTGAGGATTATCAGTGAAAATTGATATCTGAAAGAGAATTTGCTTTCGATATTAGAAGGGATAAATACCCAACGTAAATCCTTTTATGTGGGCCTGTAGCGCAGAATAGAGAAATTAAAGATAAATGAGATTAAGGCAATTTTTAAAAACTACATTAGACACATTTAAGTTACCCATGGAGGGAAAAAAAAGATTTTGAAGGAGGAGATTAGTTTAGATCCTCAGCAATACATTCATCTGGGAAATCAAATGGAATAAATATTTTATAATCTGAATTGGTCGTTGACCCCTCCCCCTAAAAAGCCAGACACACCCCAAAAACCCCTTACTAATATTTCATAGAATCATAGAATGGTTTGGGTGGAAGGGACCTCAAACATCATCTAGTTTCTTCCGTATAGCCTGGCAATCAGCCCAGGTAAATGACATCCCATGTCATTTTTTTTGTTGAGGTTTAGGATAGGAAACCTGTAGGCATAAGTTGATTCCCCTCCCGCCTCGCAGCCCCCGCAAAAGAATACTCTGGGGACAGCCCCTTTGCCTTCGCCTCCCACAAATCCTCCTCCCATTTAATTCCTCTTGGAAACAGAGATAGAAGCTAACCAAAATCAAATGCTACACAGTCTGTGTTTCTGTCTCCTTTGCCAGAGTTTGAGGTACATACAACTACTGCGGTTTCATGCAGGCCTATGTTGTTATTAAAAGTCGACTGGAAATGTTGTTAGAAAAGAAAGTGGAGGAAATGAGTAAAAAAGTAATACATTCAGATGCATTTGGCTCTCTTCCTGGGAGCCCTTTTAATATAAAGAAACTCAACAAAGTTGTATTTTTAGATCTGGAAAGATGTGTTTTCATATTTCACACACTAAAGGGATTTGCCTTAATACACTCAAATTTCCCCCTCCCTCCTCCTCTCTCATGTGCTAGAAGAAATGAACTTCAATCCTCAACTTAACCACTGGATACACATATTCTGTTCTCCCCATTGGACAGAATAAAAACCAATAAATGTATTTCATTTCTCTTGTAGATTTATAATAGCACCTGGCAAGGATGGTCTTAATCTCCTTACACTGCTTGCATCAATGAAAGAAACCTTTGCAGTACTTCTTGAGAGAGAAATGAAAGGATAATAGGAATAAAATCTGGAAATATAAAAATTATCTCCATGAAGATCTGCTATAAAATGTATGAAATCCATGTCAATGTCTCCAGAGGGTGCTTGGCGTAATAGCACAATTTACACAATAGGTTATTAAAAATGGAAAGAAATATATTCCTCTTGATGACCCCAGAATTGTTCAGAGACAATTGGGAAGTATGGAGTTGTGTTTAGACAGCGAACTTGGCTGAAGCGAACAGCTCAGCTCTGGAGCAGGCACGCCTGCATCGGAGAGGGGAACTGCTGTAAAAAGGTGCTTTCCCTGAGCTCTCCCAAGCCAGGAAAAGCCAAGGCAGAGCCTAGGAAGGGCAGCTTGTCGAAGGCCACCGCCACTCCCACAAAAGGCAGCCCCGGAGAGCACCAGCGACCAAGGCGTGGTGGTTTGTGCAGCAGTTTGCCTTCTCTAAGGAGCAGCACTCTCCTGCCTGAGTAGGAGACGTGAAGTGCACGTAACACAGTGACAGGGTTCTGTGGTCACCTGCATGGTCCAAGGGTACTCATCTTTCCTGACAGGCATGGCAGAATGGTGAGCACTCGCTGGAGAGCAAAGGCTGCCATTCCAGCTCGGGGGGGTGCACCATCCACACCGGTGGTGGTTGATGCCTCCACGCAAATGGAGCTGCTGAAGGGAGAGGCTGTAGTGCAGACCTCAGACTGTGCGAAGTGCCCACACCTTTCTCCTGGGTCAGGGATAGATGGTAAACCTGCCTGTAATAGGGGTGCCCAGGCAGAGGACCTCCTGCAGCAGGTGGCTGAGCAGCAGGAGACGGTAAGAAGGTTATGTTGCACTGGGGAGGCAGAAAAAGAGATGGATAACCGGCTCCAAGTGCAGTCTGCAGTGAACCTGCAGCCAAACGGCCAAAGCCTCCCTCACTGGCACAAACAGAAAGGAGGTGAGCCAAGGCAGAGGAATGGAAGACTGCAAGGGTAAGTACCAGCACAAGGAAGATACCTCCTTCAGAGCCTGAGGAGCCCCTGCAGAACTACTTCACAGCTCTGCAGGCTGAAAAGGAAAAATGCATGGCATCAGGTTAGATGCTGGAGCTGAGCAAGGCAGCCTGATCAGTTCCCTGTATAACAATTACTGCAACTAAGAAAAAGCAATGGGTGACAGTACTAGGTGACTCTCTTCTGAGAGGTACAGAGGCACCCATTTGTTGACCTGACCCACTTGTTAGGGAGGTCTGCTGCTTCCCAAGGGCAGCATCAAAGAGGCCACGGAGAGAATACAGAGCCTAGTATGCCTCACTGACTATTATCCCCTAATGCTATTTCACGTGCACACCAGCGACACAGCCAGGAACAACCTAACTACTATCAAGAAGAATTACAGAGCCCTGGGAGCAGCAGAGAAGGGATGGAATCTACATTTAGCCTGTACCCAGTGCTAAACTGTAGCAGTTGTTCTACCACATGATGTCCCCTCCCCAGCTGAGAAGGGGAATTGAGGAAAAAAGGGAGAAGCCCCATGGGCTGACATAGAAACAGATTTAATGAAATAACAAAGCTAATACAATAACCAACATAAAATAAGCAAGGTTCTACTCAGCCTGATCCTTGAGATCAACAGCAGGAGAAGAAGGCCAAGAAGAAGGAGCCCCAGAAACAGGAACACTGCCCTCGGTAACCCCCCTCCTTTTATAATGAGCATGATGAAGTGGTATGGGATACACCTGTGAGTCAGCTGCCTTCATTGGATCTCCCAGCTGACTCGGGGCTATCCATGGCCTGCCTGCATGGCTGGCCCATGGGTCTGTGCCTGGGGAACCAGGACAGATGGATAGCACAGGTAGTCTTCTCATCAACCCTTCCAGATTCCTTCCACTTCAAGGCCAGTTCCAGTAATGGATGCCTTGGGCCTCAAGAAGTATCACAGACCAGCAGGAGAGCACCAGAAGAGAGGGAGAATAGAATACCATTTGGTGAGCTGGCTTCAAGGGGAGCCCAACTTAAATGCCTCTATGCAAATGCACGCAGCATAGGGAATAAACAAGAGGAATCATAGAATGGTTTAGGTTGGAAGGGACCTCAAAGACCATCTAGTTCTAAGCCCCCTACCATGGGCAGGGACACCTCCCACTACACCAGGTTGCTCAAAGCCCCATCCAATCTGGCCTTAAACACTTCCAGGGATGAGGCAGCCACAACTTCCCTGGGCAACATGCTCCAGTGTCTCACCAGCCTCACAGTAAAGAATTTCTTCCTAATATCTAGTCTAAATCTACCCTCTTCCAGTTTAAAGCCATCACCCCTTGTCCTATCACTACATAACCTTGTAAAAAATCCCTCTCCATCTTTCTTGTAGCCCCTTCAGGTACTAGAAGACTGCTATAAGGTCTCCCCAGAGCCTTCTCCAGGCTGAACAGCCCCAACTCCCTCATCCTGTCTTTTCAGGAGAGGTGCTCCAGCCCTCTGATCATCTTGGTGGCCCTCCTCTGGACCTGCTCCAACAGCTCAACGTCCTTCTTATGTTGGGGGCTCTAGAACTGGATGCAGTACTCCAGGTGAGGTACTCCAGAGTACCTTTCTTACTAAGACAGGCTGAGGGAGTTGGGGTTATTCAGCCTGGAGAAGACAAGACTCCAGGGGTACCTGATAGTGGCCTTCCAGTACCTGAAAGGGACCTACACATAGGACGGGGAGGGATTTTTTACAAGGGTATGTAGTGATAGGACAAGCGATAATGGATTTAAACTGGAAGAGGGTAGATTTAAATTAGACATTAGGAAGAAATTCTTTACCATATGTGTGGTGAGACACTGGCCCAGGCTGCCCAGGGAAGTTGTGGCTGCCCCCTCCCTGAAAGTGTTCAAGGCCAGGTTGGATGAGGCATTGGGGAACCTGGGCAAGTGGGAAGGGTCCCTACGCATAGCAGAGGGGTTGGAACTAGATGATCTTTAAGGTCCTTTCCAACCCAATCCATTCTATGATTCTCTGAAATTGGTGGCATATATCTAGTAGTAAACCTGTCAGAAAGAGACACAAAATATGGCTTGGTATAAATGACCTAAAGCCAGTGGTTTCTTCTTGTTGGTACTCCAGACAAGCATGTTTGCAGGGGTCAGTCAGCTATGTTTTGTCAACGTCTTTCTTATGCATACAAATGCATTTCAGACATTAGAAAGTTGTTCGACTATTTGGATATGGCACCATCAGCTGCTGAGGTGGAAGGACGGTAGCTTATTACTGTAGTGAGGTATTCACCAGAATTTCATTCTTTTTTTCTGCCCAGTAGTAGTTACAATTTCCATTTTAGCTGAGATGATATCAGTTATTTACTGTGCTAGAAATGGGTGCAACAAAGACAAATTTCTTGAAAAATGCTAATGACTTCAAATAGCCTCAGGTCACTGGGAACCTGACCCAAAGTTTGCTGACACTGAAAGAAAGTTTCCCTGTGATTTAATAACCTTTGATTCAGACTCAAAGGCCAGAGGCATTCAGACAACAGACTGAAAGATTTTAAGCAACTTTTAATTTCAATGGCTAAACCTAAACCAACAATATACACTTTCTCACTAAAAATTAAGCTGCTGTGGGACAAGACTGGAAAGGAATAAATGGCACAGAGAAGTCACACAAGGAATTAAGTTACTCCTTTATATTCATAATCTTCATAAAATGAGATAAGTTACACTACTCATCACAGTTTTCCACCTTCAGCTTCCTTAATAAACCAATTATAGAGTCCCAAAGAAGAACCGCCAGGGCTTTACATCAATAAAAACATCAAATGTGAAAAGCACAAAAAATATCTACGGTAAAGTCTTTGACTTATTTAAAGTCTAAATCTCCACACTGCAAACTTTGTGAGCATGAAGCGATGGTGGGGATAGAGACGTGCCTCTCTTGCTCTACCACAGAACCCTTTATATATTCTCTAAAGAAAGACAGAAACCTTCCAGCTGTACTTGCTTAAAAAAGTAAATAAATTCAACATTAAACTACTGTCATGCTTTCCATGCTCCCCTTCAGTCTGTGAATTTTATGCTTGCAAATGTGTCACTGGTACCTATTTAACTTTCCACCTACTTAAGTAATAATTGGAAATGAAAAACTAATCTCCTCCTTAATTGCATCTATCACCAGAATACCCAAACTTTCACACCAGAACTGCACCATTCCTGCTGTTTCTCACCTACATTCAATGTGTCCAGCATCTCCAAAAGATGCTCAGTGTTTTCCAAATGAACGGAAAAGGAACTTTTGAATTTGCCTCAAAAAAAAAAAAAAAAAAAAAAAAAAAAAAAAAAAAAAAAAAAAAAAAAGGTAAATAAAAATACACATTTCTCACCCTCAGATGAGGTGTTCAAACTGCAGGTATTTAATTTGTACTTCATGTAGCCCAACATGCTGTGCAATTCACACACCTGTCAGTAGAGCATGTTGCTAGCTACTCCACTCATAGTTTATCTGTAATGGGTTAGTTCAGCCTTCAGTTTAAAAAAAGCCATTTTGTAATGTTGAAAAAAAGTATTTTTCTTTGGACTGAAAAATGAAAATAATAGGACTGAGAAAATGGAGTATAGAGCAGTGTAGGGAATCCTTCTGTTTACTTGTGAGCAAATTAAACTCTCCCCTGCCACCTCCTGCAACACTTTGATTTTCACTGTGCTTGAACGTAAGACCTTCAATAACTACAAAGCTTGTAGATGACCAGCTTAAATGTCAGACCTCATTTTAAGGCTTACCTCACTTCCATGACTAATTAGGAATGCAATTTTACAGGACTGGTGCCACAGCCAGGGGGGTTTTCTACTTAGATAATGGAACTTTGAGAAACCTGGTCTACTGGGGGCTGATGAGTACATCTGTCAGAGAAGGGGAAGAGCATCTTTGGTCATAGGCTTGCCAAGCTGGTGAAGAGGATTTTAGACTAAAGTTGGCAGGGTAGGGGAACCTCAATCCATCCCACTTATACCAGTTTAATGCCAGTGCCAGCAATAGACACCCAGAGCCTGAAGAAGGATCACAGGCCAGCAGGAGAGCACTTGAAAAGCAGCACAAAGGAATACCAGCCAGTAAGTCAGCTTCACTGGGGGCACAACTTAAATGCCTCTAAGCAAACTCACGTAGCATGAGGAATATACAAGAGGAGTTAGAGACGTGCTCATGTCTGCAGGGCTATGATATGATTGGCATCACAGAGCCATGGTGGGATGGCTCTTATGACTGGAGTGTTGGAATGAAAGAATACAGGCTCTTTAGGAAGCACAGGCAAGGGAGACGAGGAGGGGGTGTCACCCTCTATGTCAATGACCAGCTGGAGTATGTGGACCTCTGCCTGGGGATAGATGAGGAACTTACCAAGAGCGTATGGGACAGGATTAAATGGAGGGCAGGGACAGGTGACGGTATAGTAGTGGTGTGCTACAGACTACCTGACCAGGAAGACCAAGCAGATGAGACTCTTTATAGACAGATAGGAGTAGCCTCAAGTTCACAAGCCCTGGGCCTCATGTGGGACTTCAACCACCTCAATATCTGTTAGAGAGACAACACAGCAGGACATAAGCAATCCAGAAGGTTCTTGGAATGCATGGATGATAACTTCCTCCTCCAAGTGATAGAGGAGCCAACAAGGAGAGTTGCCATGTTGGACCTGGTTCGCACCAAGAGGAAGGGACTGATGGGGAATGTGATGCTCAAGGGCAGCCTTATCTGCAGTGACCATGAAATGGTGCAGTTCAAGATCCTTAGGGCAGTGAGGAGGGTGCACAGTAAGCTCACTACCCTGGACTTCAGGAGAGCAGACTTTGGCCTCTTCAGAAACCTGCTTGGTAGAGTACCATGGGATAAAGCCCTGGAGGAAAAAGAGACCCAAGAAAGCTGATTAATATTCAGGAATCTCCTCCTCCATGCTCAGGAGTGATGCACCCCAACAAAGAGGAAGTCAGGCAAAAATGCCAGGAAACCTGCATGGATGACTAAGGAGCTCCTGGACAAACTCAAACACAAAAAAAAAGAAGCCTACAGAGGGTGGAAGCCAGGACAGGTGGCCTGGGAGGAATACAGAGAAATTGTCCGAGCAGCCAGGGATCAGGTTAGGAAAGCTAAAACCCTGATAAAAATAAATCTGGCCAGGAACATCAAAGGCAACAATAAAAGCTTCTATAGGTAGTGATAAAAGGAAGACTAGGAAAAATGTGGGCCCTTTCCAGAAGGAAACAGGAGACCCAGTCACAAGGGATACAGAGAAAGCTGAGGTACTCAAGGACTTTTTTGCCTCAGTCTTCACTGGCAAGGGCTCAAGCCACAATGCCCAGGTTGCAGATGGCAAAGGCAGGGAATGGGAGAATGAAGACTAGCTCATGGTAGGAGAAGATCAGGTTTGAGACCATCTAAAGAACCTCTAAGTGCACTAGTCCATGGGCCCTAATGAGATCCATCCAAGGATTCTGAAGGAACTGGTGGATGAGTTTGGTAAGCCACTATCCATCATATTTGAGAAGTCGTGGCAGTCCGGGGAAGTTCTCACTGACTGGAAAAGGGGAAACATAACCTCCATTTTTAAAAAGGGAAAAAAAGAAGACCCAGGGAACTACAGGTCAGTCAGTCTCACCTCTGTGCCCAGCAAGGTCGTGGAACAGATCCTCCTGGAAACTATGCTAAGGCACATGGAAAATAAGGAGGTGATTGGTGACAGCCAATATGGCTTCACTAAGGGCAAATTGTGCCTGAAAAATTTGGTGGCCTTCCATGATAGGGTTACAGTGTTGGTGGATAAGGGAAAAACAACGGACGTCATCTACCTGGACTTCTACAAAGCATTTGACACTGTCCCGCACAACATCCTTGTCTCTAAACTGGAGAGACATGTACGTGACAGATGGACCACCTGTTGGATAAAGAATTGGCTAGATGGTTGCACTCAAAGAATTGCAGTCAACAGCTTGATGTCCAAGTGAGGATTAGTGACAAGTGGTGCTTCCTTGAGGGTCAGTATTAGAACCGGTGCTGTTTAATTCCTTTGTCAGCAACATACATGGTGGGATGCAAATGCACCCTCAGCAAGTTTGTCAATGACACCAAGCTGTGTGGTGCAGTCGATACGCTGCAGGGAAGGGATGCCATCCAGAGGGACCTTGACAGGCTGGAGAGGTAGGCCTGTGCAAACTGCATGGAGTTCAATGAGGCCAAGGGCAAGGTTTTGCACATAGCTTGGTGTGATCCCAAGCACAAATACAGGCTGGGCAGAGAATGGATAGAGAGCAGCTCTGAGGAGAAGGACTTGGGGGTGCTAGTTAACGAGAAGCTCAACATGAGCTGGCAATGAGCACTTGCAGCCCAGAAAGCCAATCATATCCTGGGCTGCACCAAAAGAAGTGTAGCCAGCAGGTCAAGGGAGGTGATTCTTCCCCTCTACTCTGCTCTCCTGAGACCCCACCTGGAGTACTGTGTTCAGCTCTGAGGCCCTCAATATAAGAAGGACATCGAGCTGTTGGAGCGGTTCCAGAGGAGGGCCATCAAGATGATCAGAGGGCTGGAGCACCTCTCCTGTGAAGACAGGCTGAGAGAGTTTGGGTTGTTGAGCCTGGAGAAGAGAAGGCTCCAGGGAGACCAGATAGCACCTTCCAGTACCTGAAGGGGCCTAAAAGAAAGATGTTTAGAAAGACATTTTACAAGGTTATGTAGTGATAGGACAAGCAATAATGGATTTAAATTGGAAGAGGGTAGATTTAGATTAGGCATTAGGAAGAAATTCTTTACAATGAGAGTAGTAAGGCACTGGCACAGGTTGCCCAGGGAAGTTGTGGCTGCCCCCTCCCTGGAAGTGTTCAAGGCCAGGCTGGATGGGGCTTTGAGCAACCTGGTCTAGTGGGAGGTGTCACTGCCCATGGCAGGGGGGTTGGAACCAGATGATCTTTAAGGTCCCTTCCCACTCAACCCATTCTATGATTCTATGAATTTTAAAACATGATGGGCAGAGAACTGACTCTCAAACATTCATATGACTGAAGTTACACTTGCTCATTGCAACTACTCTTCCATAACAACCTGTTCAGCTGGTAAGCTACTAAATATTTTTTCTAAGTGTTATTAATAAACATCCACCAAATTATGTCCTTACCAACTCTGACAGTAAGTGTTGAACAAAACACCCCATGATGAGCTGACAAATTCATAGGTGCTCAGGCTATAACAGACTCCAACTCTTTTCCTCTGCAGCATTTCAGATCTAATACAATTAAGAAGCACTGTGGTGACTTTTCTGATAAAGATAGCATATGCAAGTCAAAGGTACATGGGAGCACAACCTGTTGTGTGTGAAGATATGGCTTTCAGAACCAATGCACAGTGTTAAGTCCAAATGCATCCGTGCAATATTTTAAGCCTGGGACACGGGAGTGGTCAGCTAGCGCAGGAGGTGATCAGCTAAAAACTCAGAAGAGAGAAACAGAGAAAACTACTTTTCACACAAGGGCTCATACTGGCACAAGCAGGAGACATGAAGAAGTGTCCCACAACCTAGAGGAATGGACCAAGATGACAGAAGCCAGCAGGAGCTGGCTTTTCACAGGAGCATGCTGGAAATCATAGATGGAGCAGGTAGTGGCAGCTTTCATACTGTGAAGATCGTCTAACATTTATCTACCTTCTCCTCACAAGAAAATCCATAGTGTTCCTGCTGACAGCAGACCTTTAAGCCAGTATGCATTACAGGCACACACACTTGAAATCACTTCTTCCTTTAATTTAAAGCAAACTCATCTGAGATTCAAAAGTGAAGCATGTTGTCATATATTTCACCATGTTTCACAAAAACACCTTTTTTCCCTCATCTCAGGCTACTTTCAAGTTTTCAAACAACTATTTCCCCCAGATCTTAGCACTTAGTTTTCCTCCCCTTCTTCAAAACTATGCACACACCTATGAGGATAGCTCAGCCTCCAGGTTCGCAAAGCCCCATAATATCAGGTTATTTTAATTAAGGGTGCTTTCCAACTGGCTGTTGTATAGGTGCACTCTCCCCACACATGGTGAAAGGAGACTGACGGAGGAAGTTACACATCCTTCTTTTCTGCCTCTGCAGATAAAGAACCAAAAAGCAAAGCTGGGAATTTCAGCAAATAAAAAAAGGGGGTTTTTTGGCTGCAATGCCCAGGAAATTGTATGCCTTGGAAGAAAGGCAACTTGTCAGCAGGATACAAAGTAAAGATTCTTCACTCAGAAATAATCATAATGGGTAGTTAGGTTTGGTATTTGGCATTTTGTTTGGGGTTTTTTTGTTTGTTCGTTTAATTATTGTTCCTAGCCCACGAACACAAATCATTTAACTAAATAAAACAAAGGATGCCTGGCTTCAGGGGGGAATTCAGTCAATACTGGCCAAAGTGCCAACATCTGGGTTTAACCCCTTGGGAATGCTTGCTATTTTCATTAGTGGGCCCCAGGGTACCAATTTCTCTTGGGAAAAGAACAGAAAAAAAACCCCAAACCCAAAAACTGAGAGGGAAAGAAAACTGGAGAAGCCACAAGTCCATTTGTTTAACAAAACATAGCACTGCTCTCAGTGGGCAAACACTGTGTCTCAACTGATAGGGAAGCTGGTAAGAAAATGCACAGAGGGAAAGCCTGGAGGCCATGTAATGGTCTTAAAGCACTCCAGAAATAATTAAGAACTGTATTCTCTGGAAAAGTGGTCTCATTAAATTGTTTTCAGGATGCAGTTTTCTCCCAGCTTCTCCCTCCTCTTTCCCTTTCCACCAGCAATCTTGGAGCAATGAAAATATCAGTTTGATTTCCAGTGCTTGTATTCTCTTAAAAATGTCATTATTCAATTATCTGTCTATTCACTGGCCCTAAGGTCCAGCAGAGCAGATATTGTGAGCCTTCATTTAATGTTTTTAAATGCACTTCAGTCCACTTCTGATACAATAAAACTTTATTGAATTCTGTTCCCACATCACACCATCCCTCACTTTTATTGATATGTGAGTCCATCTACTCTTCTGTTAGCTATAAAATGAATATTTCTAGCAAAGAAATGACCTTTCCTTCCATCAGTGCAGCAATTGGGAAATGTGTTTTCAAGTTCCATGTTTAAAAAGAAAAAGTTTTAAGAAAAGAAAAAATGAACCGAGCTCAATCCTTGTTTTCCTTCCCCTGGTTAGCAACAAAGAAGCAGGGAAATCTTTGTAAGCACCAGAAGTATTTGGTGCCTTTGTAACACTTATTAGCCCGTTTACCCAGAAGAATGGAAGGACTATTCATCCTTCCTTGGAAGCCACGAATATTTTTTTCCCTTGCAGGAAGCAGCCCTTTGAATAGATTTCCCGATATTAAAAGCTGATGGAGGACTTATTGCCTGGGTGTGAGGCAAGTTATCATCACAGTAGGATATGCCATGCCTGAGGCACCCATCCCACTCCCTCCTGCTGCTGCCATCCTTTTCATCAATGCAGCAATGGGCTTGTCCTCATTAAGCCCTCATCTTTTCTCCACTTTGTCCTGCCCTATACCTTAAATTTTCCAAGTCTCTATTAAAAAACAGACTGTTTCTGAAGGACAACAGAGTACAAGTTACTCTGTGAACTCCAAAACCTAGAACCAAAGGGAACTGAGAGCTCAGGAAAAACTGAAGGTCAATTTGACTCAGCTAGCTAAATTCCCTTTCCAACACCACACTGGATCCTCGGGAGCCTGAATGGTTGTCTCTATGGGGAAATGAACAGAAAAAGCACTCCAAAGCACCTCCATGCTTTCAATTCACACCCTTTTTGAAACCAAAATAAAATCTAAATTCAGACAATACCTAAATGTTAGGCAAAGACAATGGGAGATAGTTGCTCATATGTTGGAAAATCTCCCCCTGTTCTAACTTCAGGTGTCACCCATGAAGGGCTCCGCCACTCCTGTGGCCATGGAGAACATGTGCTCAGGAGAGAGAAGGGAAGGAGGCTTGTCAGCCCGGAGTGGGTTGCTCTTTCTCTTCATCCATCTCAGAAATACACGCAGGACTACTAGAACATGGATGGTTTGAGCTGTAAAGTGTTACGTGCATACAAAGGCTGTCTTTGCATAGGGAAAACCAACACATTGGTTCAGATTTATCAGATTGTCAATAGAAAATCTGGCTGCTCACTATGACATCTAGCTCAGCAGCTCTCTCACCACCTCTGGGCTTGCAAAATTGAACTCTGCCTTCTCACCAGTCTCCTGTACAGCACTGGATACATCCTCATCTGCATTCTGCGCTGGCTCATGAGTAAAATCAGAAGTTCCTTAGCACATTGCAAAGGTGAAATAAGAAAAATTACACTCCTAGATGTACTGGCACCATGACAACAGGACTGTACAAGGACCAGAAGATGATACTGAAGTGCTTCTGCAATGAGAGTGTTGACCTAGCTTCGCAAAACCACCTCCACCACTGCTATTCCCATTACTCATTGCTCTGTAAAGGGAGAAGGGGAGAGGGAAGGGATGCACAAAAAACCAAGAACAGAGTAATGGATCAAAGGAACCCTTGGAAAATGAGGTTTCTCATACTTACACAGAGTGTAAGACAGCCTAAAATGCAGTTTCAGACATCTCTCCACGGGTCATGTGTCCACAGCCATGGCAATGGCAAACTGCAGGTCTGCAGTAGTACATATTTAACAGAAAACCATGGAAAAGCTCTCTTGGTCAGCAATAATTAAAAGAAAATTCAATTTAAGAAAATCGTAGTGGTAATTCCAGTATTTCGGAATAAAGCAGGTGTCAGAGAAATAAACACCACATGCCAAGGCATGCTTTGAGAAAGGCAAAATTAATTTGGTGACTTTTTCTGATGCCACAAAAATAGGACAATTGATGCCACTGAAGCCTGTCAAATTAGGCCTGGTATCTTTTCATCTACTGAAATCACCTGCTTTTTACTTGCTTTTCATTGTCAGAGGGCTACAAAAAAAAGACCAGAGGTCCTTGCAGTGACTGTCCATTTTTGTAGACAGCATCTGCTATCACATAAACTCACTACAGGATCAGGAAAACAAGGAGAGGACTGGGCTACCTGTGTAATCATCTGTTGTCTTCCCCACATGTTGGGAGTAACTGCAGCCTCATGAAACTCTCTCTTGTCAGGAGTATCTCTAGTGAACCCACAGGAATGCAGTGTGGAGGGTAATATAAAGGACATTTTAAAATATATGAACTACTGAAGTTAGAAGAGGTTTGTTTTTCCCCCTCCTGAGAGGAAAGGGGGGATGCTTTCCTCCCTAAAATGATGTGAGCTAGTGGTGGAAGAATTAATGAATAAATAAACAAATATAATTGCAGGAGTAGCAGGCTCTCCAATGGAGTTTTAAATCTTCCATAATTTTTCTCCGAGGGAGCATATACACTAGGACTATATTGAGCACAAGTGCCTAAGGTCAGTCCTAACAACATCTGCTAAAGATGACTCCTGAACAGTGCTCCCTTAAGACAAACACACGTTCCTCTCTGCTGCTGAGCCAGTGCTTGGGTAAACTGTCTCTCTCTGTCCATAAAGAATAATTTGAAACCATAAGGAGTAATCCATCAAACCAGATGAAGCAAGCTGGAACTGCACACAAGTGCAAGTACCTGCTGAAATATTAATTCCTTTGTTATGCAACTGCTGTGTTTCTTTAGGAGATGGCCATATAGCAGATACCACCGTTCTACCAAGGGCTCAGTGCATGAAGCCACTGAAGAAATGCCAGCAGCCGAGGAAGGGTCTTCCCTAACAGCAAACAGCACTGGGAGCCTGTAGAGCCCACTCCCCTCCTCCAGGAAAGCATCATGCAAGGCAGCTGGGCGTGGGCAGCAATGCTAAGAAAGCTGGACCTGAAAAGGCTTAGGCAACAGCCCAAATTCAGCTAGAGGGGCTGAAGGATGTGGGCTTGGTGACAAGAACCCAAGGGGACTAACTGACTCACAACAAATGGTGGAGGCATCAACCAATACCATTGAGGGGGAAACAGATTTCATCCACCAGGCATAGCTTTGGTCCAACCATACCCTTGCTGACCTCCTTGTCCAGAGCTGACACCTTCCTCATTGCTTGGATGGCTTTCATTTGTGGGGTGCTCTTGGGGCGCAGGCAAGGAACATCTGCAACACTGAGCTGACCATTTTCAGAGGGAAAAAATGGAGGTGGTAACAAAGCCAGGCAGAGACTGAGGCAGGAGAAAAATAACAAGCAGCCCTAGGTTTCCCACAGGTGAAGGGGCACAGTTTGCCTAAGCACAATCAAGTTTTCTAGTGCTATGCTGAATAACAGCACATGAAGATTTGACCCAAAATTTCCTAGCCAATGCAGAACAACAAAGCCTCCCATAACTCTACTTGCAGAGGCACCATATTTGATTCATAAACAAATGGAGGAAACAGCCATCAAAGCTGCTAATTTAATTGCAAAGGCAGCGTGGCTTGTTGTCATTGTTTTCCTCCCCACATTCAGATGATTGGAACATAATCCCTAGCATACATTTGGTACTGAGCAACCTCTCACAACACTTATTTTACATCATGTACACAGGGCTGATTAACACCTCGAGGCATAATATTCGCATATTACCTTTCTCACAAGGCACCACTATTCCTCTTTGTTTTATATGCAACAAAGGCTACTAGGTAACGACTATTGCTTTACCAGCCCAGTCTCAGGAGGGAATGGTGTACCTCATGCAAATCACAAATCACAAGGAAATACAACCTGCTATGATAAGCAGAAACCAATCTCCCCTCGCCCTCCCCACACACAGTGTTTGTGAAATGAAAGACCTCATTTAGAGTGGAATAACTCCAGACTGGTAATTTGGTACAAGCTCGCTAGGTCAGACCCTAAGTCCCTGATGTCACTCTTTCCATGGGTTTAATAGCTCACCCCATAAAAAATATTCCATCACTGCATTCAGAAGCTTCACATTTTTTGTTTAGAAAAAACAAATATGGACACATGTAGCCTCCTGCCAGCAGACAGACAGAATCCCTCCAAAGAGAGGGTCCCCTTTGCTCAGAGAGGTGGTCTTAGATGCATCCCTCACCTTGTGGTTTCACAACAAGCAAAACCCTACACAGCCTTTCCATGTTCTAGTGGCAGGCAGGCGGCCATTTGATGCATGACGGACAGGGACCACCCGAGGGGTTCTAAGTTCCTGTTTCCCCTCCAGACAGTGTGCCTGTCATTTCTCAGCCACATTTGCTTTCCTGCAACCTGTGCTTGAGGCAATGAAGAAGATGCTCTTAGTCCTCAAGTCAAATCCTGGGTTAGAGCAAATTGAAGTCTCCTGCTGCTCTCTCAGTACAACTCTGTGGCTCAAAAGTGTCCATTCCCATACCTGCTTTATTATTTTGAGAAGTCTGCTATGAGCTTTGGCTTACTCAAACTGAAAACCTAAAAACAGTGCTCTTGTTCACCGCTCAGCCCTTTATGACTGCTAATAAGAAGTGCACTCCTTGTATTACCGTTCTTATTTCTTTTTTGAGGTATGCCATTTTTGACAGTAGGACCATAACTGTGTCTAACAAATTTGGTTTCTTCAAAAAACAAATTCTGAGGTATGCTTAACTTTTTGTAGTTCTGACATTTCCTGTTTGGCGCATATATATATAATCCCAGATGACTGTCCTTCTACCCTCAAAAACTCAGGCTAAATGGCTCGTCTGCAATTTGCCTTCATAACTTCAGAAGCTTATAAATACCAGAAGATCGTATTTTCTACCATCAAGCATCAAATTTCCCAAAACATTAGCTTTTTACCTCCTTGGCAATACAATACTGTATTTAAGGCAGTTATCAAATGTCACCAGTTATATGGACATAGGTCGGTCAAGGCACACTGCTATGCAATTACAAGCATAAAACTCCGGAAAGAGAAGCTATAAGCAAGCAACAGTGCTTAATTCTTCTGGTCTGCTTTCACTAACAGGGATTCCCAAGTGTTTTCCAAAAGGTGATATGTCACTATTACACTGTACAACAAGAAAAACATGGGGCACTATTAGAATATTTTTAACCTAAGCACAAACCTTGCACATAGGACAATTTTTCATATCTTATCAGCTCAGTCTCATATGATGCACGTGGTTTGTCACTGAACATTTACTTGCTCTTGAGCAACAAGAGACAAGCTCAAGGCTGGCCCCGTCTCCATAATAAATCAGATCTCTATTAAAAAAAATAATTGCAAATGTATCAAGGTACGTACTGTAAGGGACACATTCGTACTGCACTTCCAGGTACTTGTACGTTCCAGGGCAAGGGTCTGGAAACACATCAGGGCCAGCGACAACTGCACACTGGGTTCGATTACTGCATCTGAAAAGCAAGAGAAAAAAGAGTCAGAAAACAGTCCAGACAGGACAAATCAAGAGGTTGAGCAGCCCCTGCAGCATCAACAGGAGTGAAGATGCAGAAGTCAGGACTTCAGCATCAGCTGGGGAAGCACACCGGACAGCGTGCAAAGGCTGATGGCAAACACCAATGTCTTCAACAGCTTATTGCCAAAAGAGAAAAGGCATGGTGGCACAACCCCTTCCCCTCCAAGCAGTTCTTACAGCGCCAGGAGGTATTTCTTTAAAAACAAACTGAGAGGAAGATTTAAAAAAAAATTACAGGAACCTGGCCTTCTAATTCTTGAAACCCAAACTCAATCACAGTAACCTCAGCTAACCTTAAATACCAGCATTCCTGCCAAACAAAATGTAAAGACTAAACCAACAACATTGGTGGCAAAAATAATCATTGTATATTTTATAGTAGGCATAACAAATATATTTTACAAAACATTTATAAAGTGTTCCCACAAAAACAGTAACCTTGAATAATGCCATATAATGCAAAGCAAAGACTTGAAAAACAGCAGCACTTGAGTGAGAAAAAAAAAAATAAAAATCAACAAATAAGCTGTCTAAAACCCAAAATAGTAGTTGTTCATACACAGCCAACACACTTGCATTAGTTATAAATGGCTAAGCTTTATTCAATCATTCTGCCCAGCACGGATGTACCTCCTGAGACAATACATTCTTTCCAAAAGCAAATGTTGTTCTCACTGAAGATCTTGCTGTACAACTGCACAGAGAACGAAGTGACCCTGCCTGATGCAATGAGCATCTTTCAGGTTAAGAGCACATACACAGCCCTGTGAGGTGCTCTCCCTATGGCACATATGACCCAAGTCCATGGGCGACTGATTTGTCTACGTGTGGAAACTCACATTTGCCTCTGCTTTTGTGGTACAAGCACCCCCGTGTACAAATTTTGTCTATTTTGGGGATGCAAAACCACTTAGAAAACAGTGGTCCTATGGAGAAAAACCCTCTGTTTGTTTAAAGAAGAAAAAAAAAAAGAGAGAAATATAATTAGTCTTTGATTTTTATGCTTTTGCATGCCAGAAAGAGACCTCCTAAGGGCTAGATCACTGCATTTACTTTCTCTAAGATGTTGCCTCCTCTGATGTGACATGGGACCCCTGACCCTCCTGCTCTTCTGGCAGAAGCCATGACATCCAGTGCAGAACTCATTTAGGTCTGCAGTGAAAATGTTTCATATTTACCTAAGGCTACGGTTTGTCAGCCTTAATGAGGATTTTATTTGAGCCCATAAATTAAAATTGATTCATTAATGACTGCCTTAAGCTCCATAATTTCTTTAATTTTATGGAAAGATTAATAAAGGCTGATAGGCTTGCTCATTGGGCTGTTTTGCTGGATAACAGATAATCCAGAGGGCTGGCATGTTCTCATGTTTTCTAGTTGAAAGACAACAGTTATCAGAGCAAGTGACTAGTTTTATTATATACACAGAAAAGCAATTTTATTAACAAAATGGATAACTTTGTTGTCCTCACCCTTCCTACTTACAGACAGGTGGCTTGGCTGGGATATCACAGGTAGCTCAGACCGTGTGAGTGGGCAGTCATCCAGGAGAGGTTTTGAACATCATCCAAAACTTCATTTTCATCAAAAATCCTTTACTGGGCTCAATGTGCCTTTCAAAAAGCAATTGCACTGGCCTAATCAATAGTCTCTCTGGCTGTAGGGGCAGCCCTGGCCACATTACATAGAATAAGAACGATGGATCAAAGAGACATTTCAAAATCATGAGTCAGGATGCAAAATGATGAGGAACTGGAAGTGAGGGGAGGAAGAGACACATTTAGGGTTCCTCTGCACGTGTCTTCTCTCTTTCTGTCTGTAAAGAAGCATTTGCTTTGAATGGCCAAGCATTTCCTTGTAGCCTTTTGTTTTCTATGCAAGAACTTGGACACAAAAAACAGAAGTGAAAACATGCAACCTAGAAAGCTCCACATTCATAATCAGTATTTTTAAACATGATTTGGAAGCCAAAGGCTGTGAACACCAGCTTTAACCTCCCCAAATGCATGCTGCCTTTTAGGATATCACCAGAGTAAAAGCACTATGATACAAGGAGTTGAGTGGGGAATGCAGGGCACTGATATGCACTTTCCCCCCCAACTCTAGCAAGTCCTGAAGCTCCCTTGTACACCCCTACATCAGGGATCGCAAAGCACTGAGCCTACCAAGCACAGAAACTTCAAAAGAAGGGGAGAGAAAATTGTCAGTGCTGCCTTGGAAGGGAAACAACAAAAAAAACAAATGAAAACCTCCCAAATAAAAGCTCAAATACTATGCAGTGCACCTCACACAATTTGCAAAAAAGGACTGCTACAAAAAAATTAGAAAAACTCAACCTCCTCTCTTTTTCACATTCACTTCATATGGGCAACAAAACTGTGTCCAGCACTTGGCATTTCAAGTTTCCTTTTTATTACCCCAGAGTGAAACATGCAGGTTCCCATTCCAGCACATTTAAGGGTTGAGGGCAATTTAGACTAAAAAACTTAGAAAAAATCTAACACCTGTTCAATGATCTATTACTGTCAGACATCAGCAAATAAAAATTTTAAGGGGAGAAAGAAGTAAAAACCACTCATCGTTAAAGCTCTGGTTGCTGTGCTTTTGCTCATACTTTTTTTTCACTTTCTCAACAGCTTCTTGGTCCCTTCAGTTTTGTTGTATTTCTTTCCAGACAGATTAAAGGCCCAGGTGACACTCCGTGACACACAAGAAGTGACACAGAAAAGGAGATGCACAAAAGAAGATGAATCTGTAGCCTTGAAAAAGGAGGGGGAAAAACCCCACACGTAATCATGTTTTACTCCTTTCCCAGCAAACCAGCCCATGAGCTCTTCTTAAATCACGGGATTAGACATTGAATCTTGGGATTTCTTGGTGCTTGCGTCTTAGCAACACTCTCTCCAAACTCCTATGAGTCATGAGGCTCAATGCTGAGTATTGACCTTTCCAGTCATTACAACAAGGATCCCTTGGTTTTATTTCGGTGGGGTTTTGTGTTTGTGGTTTTTTGTTTAGTTGGGGGTTTTTTTGGTAGTTATTTCCTCTATTTTTTCCCCTTTTCTTGAAGGAAGATCTTTACTAACTACTGGAGTTACAAGCCTCAGTGTGAACCAGCACTGCATCAGCTCAAGTATAAATCTGTCTCTTCTAAAGGACAATCGCAGAAACACTACCCAAGGTCCCTTAGCTTTATGCTTGAAATGGCAGCTACACATCTTGCTAGATTCCCCTCCAACAGGGCAGGAACCGTTTGCATCACTGGCTCTAGCATAATTGTACTCTGGAAAACTACAGTCACCTTTTTTGTGCTCATCTATACCTCTTACAACCGCCTTTTGACAAGCACCTCTTATTTCTAGCGCTGATTCATCAGCTCCTTCAAACGAAACTACTCTCTGCTGTGTTGCCCTCATGTCTCAACTTTCCTAAGCGACCCCTGGCCTCTTGGGGTATTTTCTCATTCTCCATATGCTCTGACACCAAGTAAACACGAGAACTGTGGGAGGAATCTGTGAATTTGAGGCATCAGATAGACAATTTTATGCCTATTATAAAAGCTGCTTCCATTTTATTAGTTTGTACAACATTTTAAGATAAATGTTCTGGAGATATGGAAGAATTAAAGGAGCCTCTCAAGTGATTTTACTTCCGTTTATTGCCATTTATCATGAAATCTGACAAGGAATTTATAGCCATCCTGTTGTTTGGGGTGGATTTGTTCTATTTTGAAATCTTATTTCTACCTGCAATCATTCCCTATTCCCTTAAGTGCAAGGTGGGCACGTGAAGATAGAGCCTGCTTCTTAGAGACCTTGCACATCTTGGGCCACCTCTGTAATTGCTGCTGGGATTTGTGGACACTTTGCCTGGACCAAGAGTGTTCACATAGCTCACCAGAAACAACTCACCATACTGCTACAACATTCGGGCTAGCAAGGCAAAAATATCTTGTAAGATATGGAAAATGAGACTTGCCAGTGCCCAGGTTCCTCTCTAAACACTTGCATTGGTGGAAAGTGTGCTCAACAAAAAGGTCAGTACCTCACATCCACTCTGCCAAGGCACAGATGCCTACTAAGACCAACCAAGAGATCAGAAACCAAAGCATAACCTGAGATCTGCATTTTCACCCTGACTTGAGACTGAAAGCAACATACTTCCCTGTATGTTCAGGAAACAAGAATACCCCAAACCCTCCTAAAACTCAGTTCAAGGTATTCAGGAGCCTTTAAGCACCCAACATCTCATAAGCAGAAGTTCCCATTATTCACATATATGTTTTGCAGAGGAAAAATTACCTCCTGGGAAAAGTGTAAATTATCCCAGTCACAAGGAAAAAAAGAAAGAAAGAAAAAAGAAAAAATAGAGGTTCTTTATGCCTTCTTTCCAGCTACATTTATTCCCAGTTATTAGGGTACCTGTTTTGCCTTTCAGACGTGGAAAAATATTTATTCTAGAAGAGAGGTGTCAATTCAGTGTAACACATACACTCTAATAGAAAACATGGATTATTTTTGCATAACTTCTTCCAGTTCCAGTGGAAAATGACTTTTAAGATTTTTAATGGGAAACAGTAATAATAATTCATGTGGCATTTGTTTTGCATTTATAGCAGTGGGACTGAAGGAAGCATTTGAGTTCAGAACCAGCTGCAGGGCTAAACTCTGCTTGCAACTCTCAGTTCAGACTTAAAAAAAACAACAAACACCACCAAAACTTCATTTCCCTTCAGCAAACTTCCATTCCTTCTCCTTGGCAAGATTTTGATGATTTTTCAGTGACAAGGTCATCTTGTGATAGTGAGGCAGAAACACTTTAAGACATAAACAGCTGCTTATTCCTGCTCTGACATCTTTGATTTTTTCCAGCGCTGACATTGTTGATATATTTACCAAAAGAGGAAGAAAGAAAAAAATAATACTTTGGCAGGTTATGTTTATTTTAGGCCTTTCCAGAAACTTTAATAGCATAGACATGTCAACAGCATCAGGCTAGACAAGTCTGGGGGGATATGTTTGCCAGAAAAAAGTGCAAAGGCAGCACAAAATAAAAGCTCAATCCCAAACAAAAGCCTTTCAGCATTAATCACTGCAGATGCAATACCAGTAAGTCCTCCAGCTCCCCATCCAGGTGAGGACCATTTGCCCCAGACAAGAAAAATGAGTGCTAAAACCATGGAGGCAGGCGTCCATCGTGCTAGGGATGACAGGAGAAGAGCAACCAGAAATCCGTGCACAGGGCTACAACAAGCCTAGAGGCTCAAACATCCATTTCATCCATAACACACCCTCTTTCTCCTTGTCTTTATCCTCTAGAGACAAGCCCTTCTGAGGTGGAGCAATGCTTCTCACAACACTGTGGCTGGGCGCTCCCACGAACAGGGCATACTGGAAACCACCACAAATGGGGAAGCCACCTGCTCCCTCTGCATCTGCAATCAAGACTGTCAGAGTCCAGGGCTAGGCTCTTAAATACCCTGAAGATCACAAAATTTCAGGCTATGTGACCATGAACTTGGATTTGTATGGAAAGCACTGAGCTGCCATTTCCATCCCTTGCTGCTGCTAACAAACCCTGCTCGTAGCTCATGCCACCCTTCACCTACAGCAACTTATAATAAGGGATTCTTAATGTCCATGCATACCAACCAAACCAGCTCACCTGCATTCATGAACACCGGTCACCAAAAAACAAAGGTATTCTTTCCCCCTCCCCTCAATGGAAACACCTACTTTACATAGACTTTATATTTTCCTGCAAAGACAAGCCAGCCATCATGTGCCTAGGCACACTAATATAGCCAAGACATCAATATCCAAGCCTTTTTCTCAAGGTTTATTATACTTTTCTAATGGTTTTACAGTAAGAGACAGACTTAATTCATTATCCTTCGTGGCAACGCTGCAAGACATCCTTTTCCTTCTCTGGAACACAAAACTCTCCTCTCTGGATGACTGCTTTAAGAAAGAGGATGTCACAGCAAATAAGTCAGCCAGGAGTGTTCTCTCCCCTGTCAATATGTGATATTTCCAAACCAACCATTTAGGAAAAGCCAAGAGAAAAAAAAAAAAAAAAAATGCCCTGAAGAAAATAAACAGGAAGCAAAGAGAAATTTCACTCATAAGTGGACTTAAAGGGATGGCTTGCAAATAAGGGGACAAAGGGAAAAAAACCCAACCATGCAGCAGCGGGTGGAGAGGGGAGAACAGAACCACAAGCCCTGAGAAAAGCCTTTGGTTCACCACATTTGCTTTCAATAACACGCTGCACAAAAGCAAAGCTAAATCCTCCGCCTGTTTAGCTTCCAGAAACAAAGAATTCCTCAACAGAGTCTTTTTCTGCCTCTGCAAAACCTTAAAAGCAAAGGATCTAATGACAGAGAGATGAAAATGCAGTTTCTCTAATGTTTTCTTCATTATGAATGGGCCTTTTTATTGATCATTGAGAGCACGGAGAAGCTGGCTTTCCAACCTCTGCTGCGATATAATTATCTGCAGTGTTTAATGCTAGCACAGATGAGTCCCACTGCACACTGCATTTTGTTGTTTTATTGACAGGTTTTAATTATCTATCCAGGTGCTAGAGCTGTCAGATAGGCTGCTTCTTATGTGATCCAACCAATACAAGGAGAGGCAGAGCACTCTAATTGCAGTCTCACCAAGTGCCTTTGTGGAGATATGCCAATGAGATACATTTAAACTGCCATGGTTACTGTAAAATTTTATGATGTTTGACGGGGAGAGGAAAGAGTCCTCTTTCTATAGCTTTTCTAAACCCATTTCGTCCCTCTGATTATTATTTTATATTGAGCAAAGCAAAACCGAAGAAAAGAAACCACCAAAACCACACCAAACCCCAGCCAGCTAAACAGCACAAAAATCCTGCAGAGCCAAACCAAATCCAATCTGTAAAGGTCACCGAGAGGACTACCTTTATATATTACGGCAAGTCTGGGAGCAAGATGGAAAACAGGCCCTGGAAATAATTTAAATACCAGTTTTACATAGGAAAAGAAAAAAAGCAAAAAGTAATTATGCCGTTTCAACTCATTGATAAGGCTCTTAAAATTTAACAAGAATCATTTAAGAGCAAATTCACAAGATTTAACAGATGTAATGGCAATTTGGGGCACCCCTGCACATGGTGCATGTGCTCCATTGTCAGGGACTCCCTGGTTCAGGAAGCTGAGGTCTGGGGCAGGACCTGCCAGCAGGGATGCTCTGGCTTGTCATCACTCTCCAAAGGAGGGTCTCCCCAAGCCATGAAAGCTTTCTCCTCTGTGCTGCATCATGTAATATCTCTTACATTTTATAGTTTCCTTGGATTGCTTTCTGTCCCATCTCTTTGCGACTAACCCAGTGAGGAGGGGAGATGAAGTCCCCAAAGGAAATGAATGTGTACCCCAACAGGAAAGCCTGCCAAGTGCCTTGTGCTAATGTGCCTGGCTACAGCATCCCTGTGGCAACAGGAAACCTGAACACAAGCCTGGTGGAAGAAACACTCACTGTTAGCCGAAGAATGACAAAATGACAAGCTGTCCCAGACACTGGGTATATTGAGACAAAAGGTTTGGGTCAGCACGGAAAACAGCTCTGCACTGAGCACATCTAAAGCAGTCACAGTGTTGCTCCAGCTGCAAGGATCTGAGGACACAAGCAAGGCCAGGTTTGCAATGTAGGCTAACGTCTTTTATTGGATACCGGTCCACAGGGCTGAAAACCAAACCAGGCAAGCCTTAAGGCTGTAAAGCTCATCTTTTAAAGAACTACATCTGCCCTTTTACAGGTACTCTACTTCTTCCAACTCCATAAAATTCTGTAGCACCCTAATAAAAATCCACTTTACAAAACACTGACAGGATATCTGGAGAGGAGAGTAAACACCTAAAACAAACCAACCAATAAAAGGCTCGTTGGTTTAGCCAGAGTTAACACTAGTTAAAATAACTGTGAACAGAAAACAATCTGGCTTTTAATTTGGGTTAGGAGGTCAAATTAAAGGCTAGAGTAGGTCTGGGCTGAATTTCAGCTGGCGCTCCACATTACTTTGTCTTTATTGCCATTTTAACATAAGTCAATGCAAGTTAAAGTCCATTTTTTCTTCTTTAGTGCAGCTATTCAGAGCTGGGATAGCCAAAGCAAGTGGCAAAGGATTATTTTCTCTACAACAGCTCTGAAGTGTGTTCAGACCCTGGGTCTACCATTACCTACCTATCCACTGAGTCCACAGCACAGTGTGCTGATGCTGTGCCAGACACCAAGGTGCTGTAGCCCTGTAGCACCATGAGGTATGAACCTGCTGCTCAGCACTGACTGAGCAAAAAGCGAATGCAAATGTGAACATTTAAAAACATTTGAAATATATTAACAAAAAGGAAGACAATATTCTGTCCTGTTGTTATAGGAAAATCACTAATTGTCACATTTTCTCGAAGTACAAGGAATTATGCAGCCCGTAATAACTGCAATGCTGCCATTTACTGTCACCACCGACTGCCACCATCCCAGCCACTGACTGATTCCTGCAAAAGGAAAAACTGAAATTAGAGAATATTGTCTCTAAACGGGCTAAAGCAATCTGTATTCATGGGCTGGTAGGTTTAATGTATTAGCCTTTCACCTCCACGAATAGAGTTGAAGAAAGGTTTTGGGCCAAAATAATTTATAGTGCACTCCATTTCAAATTTGACATAATAACTGAATGACTGAATGAAACAAAAATGAATACCTCCAAACAGCATGGGAGGTCAAAGCTGGGCAACTCCCTGATGAACTCGGGAGTGAACCTAAGGCATCCATGCAGCACTGTTTCTAAAACCCAGAGCAACCTCTCACTTCATCATTCTTGCCAATGACATGATACCAAGATGATTTTTAAGTAAAGGTCCATAGATTTTAGTTGAGGAAGCAATATCCCTTCAGCCTCTTTGGAGGGGGAGGAGGGGAAGCTTCCCAACCAAGTGAGACATAGGATCAACATGTGACAGTTATGCCGTTAGCATCATGGCTAAATCAATTCAGACAAAAAGATAGTATCAGTGAGTAAAACAAACAGCCTGCCGAGATAGTATGTTATTAATACAGCATCTGTCAGTGGTGCCCAGTTTTGTACAGCACCTTGTGCAAAGGAGCCTTGGCCCCTCTCTGTGTCTCAGACCTTAAAACATTACAAATAATAATCAGAAACAAATTTTTCTCAAAAAAAAATCTTGAAATGAACTAAATATGGTTTTGCTATTCAAAAGGGATTTTTTTTTTAACTTTATTCTGACATAGCCAACTCTGTCTCTTTGATCTTCAGCCCAAAGCTTGAATAAAGGCAGCCTGCACTTTGATTCTAAGCTCAAGAGAAAGCAGTGTCACAAAACCTTCATACACTTCCCAGCCCAGCCTTGCCCAGTCAAAGCACACACAGAAGCTAATGGTAAAGGGGGGAGGGAGGGGAGAAAAAGCCTAGTCTTAGACATGTCACTGAAACCATCACTGTGTAGTTCCTCAAAATGTCTAAACATAGCACTGAAATTTATGTGGCTGCATGCAGCAATTTGGGAGGGGATGGAGGGATGCATTTTTGAGAACATCTGTCCAGCAGCTCCCGAGATGCTTTCTCACGCTGTGCTCAGCATTAAGCTGGGGGAAGTCAGGGATCACATGCCCCTGCCCTCCTACCACTCCTTTCTCTCCTCACTTGTCCTTCCTGGGACAGATTTCAGCATATATCTTTCTTAGTTTTCAACTATATATGCCCACCAGCTCTTCTTCTGCCCCGCCCTGTCACCACCTTGAAAGGGACACTACTTGCTCATTACATACCTTATCTACCTTTAAAATTTATGGTTAAAATACATACACATTTGGCTAAAAATACTATCTTGAGAAAAAGTCTGATAGGAAAATGTGCTCTGAATATCTGTCGGACAACAACTGGTAGGCACAGAGCAACAGGGCTCCTGCAAAACCTCAAGTCTTCTTTTGTGAAGATGCAGAAAATACTTTGTTAGTAGAGGATTGGTTATTTCATACTACAAAGCCTGACAAATACTGTACTCATAGAATTAACTCAATGTCAGAGCCAAATTTTTCCAAAAAGCTTGGTTCTTCTTGGAGGAGCTACAGAAAAGCCCAGCTGTTTAAGCATGGCCTGGGACTCCTCAGTTCCTCTGGACAGCAGTGATGCTGCAGCTATTAAGCATTTTTCAGGCAGCAGGCTGTGTCACGGAGTGCCTAACCTCTTTGGTAATCCAACCCAGAGAGCTCTGTGGTAAAAAAAACAACCCCACGCCTGCCTGGGATTGCACTGAGCTTTAGGTGGGGCAGAAACTGGGAAAACCACATTCCTGAGCATGGAGCACGTCTTCAGCAAGTCAAATTTAAAATATGTGACTGATGCTGCTCAGACATACTAGATGAAGTCCAGGGAGATGGATGAAAGGGTAAAGATGCAGGATAAATTCATCAGATGTCTCCATAAATCATTTCTATAGTTCACATTTGTTCTCTGCCTTTCATTACTTACATTTCTAAAGCCAATGGGTGCCTTGGTGCAGTGTATCTAATAAAAAGGAAGATAAATTTTAACATCTGTTTTTGAAACATCTTAAAATGATCTAGCCTTCTTCTGAATGTTAATGGCAAGCATTACAAGAAACACACTGTCTCAAAACAATTTGCCGGGGCTGGAAGTGAAAGCAGAATCCGGCTGTGACCTGCAAATTCACAGTCCTGGTCCCCCCTGCAACTGCTATAAAAGATCTTATTTCTGGCCCTAATGTTTTGGCAGCCTTAACTTTGTCACCGAATCCTGCTATCGCTTCGTGCAGACCCTCTGACACAGGGGCGAAATTCCATACTCTAGAAGGAAATATTTTTGGAGATTGGCAGTTTGGAAAAGAATCTGAGCTGCCTGACAGCTGTTCAGAGACGTGGGATGCCAGAGGGATCCCAGCGGAGCGTACAGTATTACACACATACACACGCACAGAAAATCATTAAAGTTTCTGTCTCTAAAGTTTCACATTTAATGAAAGAAAGCAAGGGAAATATCTGGAGAATTCTTGGGTTATATTAACAGCTAATGATATTCTCTTTGCCAAGAGTGCAGCCCTGGGAAACTCATAGCCAGCGATGGAGGAGACCCGTGAAAATGCCAGAGGGTCCAGGTTGCGTGGTGAGGGGGAGCGGTGACAACCATCCTCTTCCTCCCTGCCACGTCCCTGGGGGGTCAGGAATCCAGCAGCGAGCCTGCTGTTGCATAGCTGGAGTTGTTCTACAACAGAAGCAGGGACCTTTATAAGGGAGTTTAATCCATGTAGGCTAAACAAAACAAATGACTGCACAAGTGAGCAATTACAGAGCATTCCACAGCCAGCACTCAGAGAGCTTCGCCATTGATTAATTAGGTTCAAAGGGCCAAGGCTAACCTCACAGTCCCCTGAGGAAAAGACCACTTAGCCCCTTTAAAAAAGAAAAAAAAAAAATTGAAAAAAATTCAGCATTCTTATTTAACACTTGAGCATCAGTTAAAGAGCTGTTACAGCAGTGAAACAATTACTTGGGACTGACCTACATTCAGCTGTATTGCTTTGATTACATTCAGGAGAAACTTAATTAAGCTTCTGTTACTTAATAAAATCAAATAAAATCCTCCATTTTATGACAAGGAGCTGCACTGCTACAGCCATGTGAGGCTTTTGAATTTGGCAGTGGGGTTTCCCAAGACAGCATGGCTCCCACCATCACATTCCTCCTTGTTGAATTTCAGATTAGAAGATACAGGATATTTTTATGTATCTATGCTCCTCAAGGCAGGCTAGCTCACCCTGCTAGCTACCACCAAGGCAGAGATGACCACAGCCTCTGATACCTGCCCTGTCACCTTATGAGGCCTACTGTACCTCTGCAACATAGTCTATTCCTAATCACATCATGGGCTAGGTCATGAGTACTTCAGGATTCTCAGGAGGAAGGCATCAACTATTCACTTCAGTGCCAGAAACAAAACAGCCACCTGTTCCTGGATAAAAAACCCAACATACTGCTGGCCATATAGTTCCTCTTCCCCATGAGCCTGATACACACACAGCCCAGTGAATTCAGTGGGTGAACAGTAATTTACAGGCACCACTGACCATTAACAGGGTCTGAGCTGGGGAGCAGGAGCATACAATCAAGGATACTCCTGTACTAAGAAAAAACAGAGTTTCATCAGTTCATGTCACCAAAGAGACTTCCCAAACCACCCTCTCAAAGCCTCCCCTGAATATTGACATTTTAAAACACTGTTAGTAAAAAGGACCACCCCATACATTTGTCCCACACTCAGCTACACTCATACATTGTAACTGTGCCCATCTTCTCTATAGAATTATCAGCCACGTGCTACATATCCTTACCACCCTCCTCCCTAAAATGCTTGTCTTGCCCTCCCTTCTCCTGTCCTCACACAAACAGCTCCCCTGTTCTGACTTATGAAAAGATCAAATTGTGAGGAGAAAATCTATCCCCAGTCTTGTACAAGTAACAAAAGCAAGCACTTAAACTGCAAACAGCCAGACAAAAACACTCACCAGGTGCCGAGATCCTCTGGACTTTTATTGAACTGACCACAGATGCTCAGACAAACCCTGGAAGCTTTGGTAGGATCACTGGAAAATTTCTTCTCCATGAGGAAGAAAACCCAAAAAGTGTCCCTTGCCAAGCAGAGACCATAGCCGGGCAGCTCTTCAGCGCTGACACCATGGCCAAAACATGACTTCAAAACACATGCTGGCTCCTGTCATGTTTCCAAGCCAAGGGGTAACTTGCCAACTGGCTTTTGGTCCTACTGAACTCCGTACTGGATTCTCAAGACCATGAAGCTGCTGCTGGACTTTTTGACATGTCCAGTTCCACATATGCCCTGTTGACATATTGATAAAGCTCCCTATTCTCTCAAGGAGAGGAAGACACGGGTGCAAGTGACAGCCACGCTCCCCTGGGGCCACCAAGGAATGATTCCCCTAGCCTCATGACACAGAGGTCCTTGCATCAGCTCCACAACTCACAGAAATTAACTGTTCATTGTGCTGTGACACCTCCCAGGCTTAAAAATCAGAGGAAGCTCTGAAGTCTTGCACCCCATCGAGACCATTAGTGCCGAGCATACTGGTCTGATGATGCCTTGTCCCTTGCACCTACTTTGTTTGTGCTCTCTGCAGTAGTTCACCACCACAGATTTCGTTCAGGATCTGAAAAAGCTGGATTTAGTTCCATGGATGGCCATAAACCCTTAGTTCCCATCCTCTAGCAGAACACACTTATGGTGGCTAAGTCCAGACTCTTCTCTTTGCAATGAGCTCCACTTTTTCTGAGTAATTGAGGAAGCATTTTGGTAGGGGCTAAAAATGGCATCCTAGTTTTCTAGTGTATGTTAGACTACTAGAATAAAGCATCAAGCAAGCTCTGCTGCTATCTGGCTTGGTGAATATTTGACCAATTAACATATAGGAAAGATCAGCAATGGGAAAAAATATACATTCCATTCCACGTAATGCCATTAAAATTGTGGTGATTTAAAATCCTGCAATAATTTGGTAGTCCATTTCACAGCCTGCCTGTAATGAGGATTAGTAGTGAATCTTACTTCAGGTGCTGGAGAGTAAGCAGTCAGGGGTGAGGACTCAGGGTTAAAGAAACTCTCAGTGTACTCACTCCTGCTAACCCTGAAGGCAGTAAAACTAATAGGTGACTGACAGCATTTTATTTTCTTTGTTAGTGTAAACAAAACTAGATTGTTAAATCACACGCGGCATCCAAATACTTCTTTCTTTTTCTCAGTGCATCTATGGAAAGTTGATTCTTTTTCAAATGCTGAGAAGAGGCTTTTCCTTATGTCATCAGTGCTTTTAACAGCATTCATCTCACTCCAGGCTTTTTGAGGTGTTGTGTATAAAAAGCCAGTACCCCTCAATATACTGAATTAGCCAGTATAGGCATATGCATAGTGATGAAAAACAGTTTAGTGTGAACATATTGACAGGCAAACCCTAAAATATTGACCAGCTAGGAAATTCTCTCTGTCCCCACCAGCCTCATCCTATCTGTCACTCCCTGCAACCCTGAAGCCTGGGAAAGAAACTTCAGTTTTCCAGCTAACAGAGACCTACCTGCTAGTGCCAGGGGCTTGGGTCTGATCACAGAATAGCCTTGGTTGGAAAAGACCTCTAAGATCATCAAGTCCAACCATTAACCCAGCACTGCCAAGTCACCACTAAACCATGTTCCAAAGCACCTCATCTACATGTCTCCTAAACACCTCCAGGGATGGGGACTCCACCACTGCCCTGGGTAACCTGTCCCAATGCTTAACAAACCTTTCAGTGAAGAATTTTTTCCTAATATCCAATCTAAACCTCACCTGGCACAACTTGAGGCCATTACCCCTCGTCCTATCACTAATTACCTGGGAGAAGAGACCGACCCCCAACTCGCTACAACATCCTTTCAGATAGTTGTAGAGAGCAATGAGGTCTGACCTCAGCCTCCTCTTCTCCAGACTAAACAACCCCAGTTCCCTCAGTCACTCATCAGACTTGTGCTACAAGACCCTTCACCAGCTTTGCTGCCCTTCTCTGGACACGCTCCAGCAGTTTAATGTTCTTCTCATAGTGAGGGGTTCAAAACTGAACACAGTATTCAAGGTGTGGCCTCACAAGTGCTAAGTACACAGGGACAGTCACTTCCCTCGTGCTGCCGGCCACACTATTTCTGATACAAGTCAGGATGCTGTTGGCCTTCTTGGCCACCTGGGCACACTGCTGGCTCGTGTTCATACAACTGGCCTCGGCCCATCGATCCAGCCTGTCCAGGTCCCTCTGCAGAGCCTCCCTACCATCAGGCAGATCAACACTCCCACCCAACTTGGTCTCATCTGCAAACTTACTGAGGGTGCACTCAATCCCCTCATCAGATCATTGACAAAGACATTAAACAAAACCGGCCGCCGTACTGAGCCCTGTTGAACACCACTTGTGACCGGCCTCCAACTGGATTTAACTCCATTCACCACAACTCTCTGGGCCCGGCCAGCCAGCCAGTTTTTAACCCAGTGAAGAGTCCACCTGTCTAAGCCATGAGCTGCCAGCTTCTCTAGGAGAATGGTGTGGGAAACTGACAAAGGCTTTACTAAAGTCCAGGTAAACAACATCCGCAGCCTTCCCCTCATCCACCAAGCAGGTCACCCTGTAATAGAAGGAGATCAGGTTAGTCAAACAGGGTCTGCCCTTTCATGAACCTGTGCTTCTGGGCCTGATCCCCCAGTTGTCCTGCACATGCTGTGTGATCGCACTCAAGATGATCTGCTTCATGACCTTCCCAGTACTGAGGTCAGGCTGACAGGCCTGTAGTTCCCCAGATCCTCCTTCCAGCCCTTCTTGTAGATGGGTGTCACATTGGCAAGCCTCCAGTCATCTGAGACCTCCCCCATTAACCAGGACTGCTGGTAAACGATGAAGAGTGGCTTGGGTAGCTCTTCTGCCAGCACCCTCCATATTCTTGGGTGGATCCTATCTGGCCCCATAAACTTGTGAGGTCTCTTAACTGCTTCCTCCTGGATTATGGGGGGTTTACTCTGCTCCCCATCCTTGTCTTCCAGCACTGGGGGCTGAGTAGCCTGAAGATAACTGGTCTGAATATTAAAGACTGAGGCAAAGAAGGCATTTAGTACCTCAGCCTTATCCTCATCCTTCGTGGCAATGTTCCACTCTGCACCCAATAAAGGATGGGAATTCTCCTTGGCCCTCTTTTTGCTGTTAATGTATTTGTAAAAACATTTTTTATTATCTTTTATGACAGTGGCCAGATGGATTTCTAGTTGGATTTTTGCCTTCCTCATTTTCTTTCTGCATGAGTTAATGACATCTGTGTACTCTTCTTGAGTTGCCTGTCCCTTCTTCCAAAGTAGGTAAACTCTCTTTTTGCCCCCCCCCCCCCCTCCCCGAGTCCTGACAGAAGCTCTCTGTTCAGCCAGGCCGGATCCTGCAGCCTCTGCCTTTACAAATACTCTGATACTTCTCTCAAAAAGCCAGTGATCCTCATCCCACTTACTCCAACATTACTAAGTAAATAAATAATGTTATTTATGCACTGCACACCATTTGTCAACCCATTTGTCATTTCCTATCTTTCATTGCTCATGCAGTAAAACTACATGGGGTTTTATTTAAACCTCCCTTGCAGGTGTGATGAATGCTTTATTTATACAGCAGCATTTCCTCTTGCAGAACTGTTACCATGCATATACAGGCCTCTAAGTCCCTGTGTTGTGTAAGCAGAAGGTGTAAAGAGAGATGAAAACTAGAGGCGGCACCGTACTTAAAGCCAAAGGGGAAATTGTGGATGGCTCAGCTAAAACTGGGGAATGAGTGCCAGAGAAAACAGACCACTTCAGAAGAAGCGTTTGCTCCCCATCATCAGGCAAGATGAAAAACATGGACCCATTCTCAAATACCTTAAAGCTTAGCGTGACGCTGTCAATCCTCGCTCAGCTTATCAGAGCACCCACATCGGCACCTGCTGTATCTAGCAGGCACATTATTTCCAGGCAAATGATCTCCAATTGACTTCCCCTGATTGGAATTTCAGTCCAGGACTGAAAAACCTGGAAGCAGACACTGCTACAAATAACTACAGTTGAGTGAGCCACAAAGAAATTCCTTTGGGCAGTGTCTTCTAGTGGCCAGAAGACCAGACAGGGAGCGGTGAGAGGACCTCTACTGTGATTTCTGCTGTGAAGCAGAGTGACCTTGGGGAGGGGCATCTCTGCTCTTCTGCAAAAGAGAGCATTATGCTCATGCTTCTGGAAGCATTATATTGACCTCCCTGCAAAGTATTTTGAGAGCCACATATGAGGAAAAAAAAATAATTAGTGACGTGTGAAATCCGCTACCCAAACCTGCTGAGACCTACAGGGGTCTCCTCTGATAGTAAAGCACTGTTGTGATGAAGGGCATCAGAACCTGTTCCTGGTTTCTACTTTGCATCGCAGTCACCAAAGTAAGGCTTGAGTTTCATTCACTTGTGCCATGGAGCATGCCAATGCTTCCCTGGCTTATAGAAGCTTCACAACCATTTGACTCAAGCCAGTCTGTAGCAAAAAAAGTAAAGGATCAGCCATGAACTGATCCCTCTGTTTCTTGGAAGGAACTTCCTTGGCAGTTTTTATCATGAGGGCAAAATCTCACCAGCTCTAGCATGACCTTGGCAACTCCTAGTTGCTTCAGACAAATCTGCAGGAACTACCATCAATTTTCTTATTTTTGAGGGTGTGGAGTAAAGAAAAGGTGAGAGAAACAGCTGTGGACCAATTTCTGATAACTTGATATCAAACCTCTCCGTCCTCCAATTTATTTTTAAATTTCAAGAAAGGGGAGATTCATGAAGAACTGTGTAAACAGACATCAGACTCATGTTTATTGTCTAAGAAATAAAAGATTAGAATTGACAAATGGAGAGGTTTTTGGAGACACAGATGCTACAATCATTTTAATATAATTTGGATTTCCAAATCAGTAATTACTCTATCACATATTTATAATTTTGTAGATGCTGCTAGAAATGCTAATGTATTTTTCCATGCATAGTAATGAGTAACAACAAGGGATGTTAATATAAAGCCTGTAATGTTTGTATTCATATGTAAATAGGTTATGTAAACGTTTTAGACATTTCTCACTAAAATGCTGAGTTCTAATCTAAGTGGATCCATTCCTAAACTAGAAAATCGCACTCCGCATAGAAATTGTTTACTAGTCTGTCAGCAAAGCTGCCTAAGCAGTGAGCTGAATTTATAGTGGGATTTACATCCCTCCATTAGATGCAATATCAGAGTAATTGACAACTTATAAATGCCCAGATATGCAGGTTGATATTTAGAAAGTTGCTTGCTTGCTTGCACGTGGTGGCACACACACTCAGCACACATGCATCTTCTGCGTACATGTATGCACAAGCACAGGCACCTTCTGGGAGACCGTTTGAGGAATGCACTATTGTTTGATTTAAACTAATTTAGCTAAGCTGATACAAACCCCTGGTTAAGAGTGACAGAATCAGTTTAGTTTCTACCTGCTCCTAATTGACTTATGATAAAACTGAATAAGGCACATTAAAACACCAACATGTATCTCCAAGCAGTAGCAAATTACACAAACTTAAACCCACAGTTTTAATTAATTTCAAACCATGCTGGGGACGGAAGTGAAAAGAAAAAAAACCAAAAAAACAACAAAGTGGGCTTAAACCCTCTAGGTCCACCTTTTTCACCTCAGGATGCAACCATTTCCCCCCACTTCTACTCAATCAGCCTTCATGTGCCCCACCCGGTGTGCAGAGAGCTTGGTGGAGTGGCCCTTGAGGCTTATGCAGGCTATTTCTAACTTGGATGGAAGATGGATACACCACCATGGTTACTGTCCTTTACAGGACCTGATGTGCCTACCGAAGCAAAACCTTGGATTTCTCTCCTCTTTGAACATCATACAACTAACTTGCATTAACTTTAGTGAGATTTGTTCTCTACTCTGTGATGCAGAGAATCACATCTTGAAAGTTTTTCCTTGGTGTCTCAACAAATCACATCCAGCCTCATCCCTTTATCTTCTTCTTGAACATATATATTTGCAAAGATGATTTAGTGCTGGTAAAGGCTTCGGAAAGACAGCTCAGTGACCTCCACAGCTCTGCTACAGCACGTGAGTAACTCCCATTTGTATAGGAAAAAATAGATGTCTTCTCCTCATAAGCAAAAATGAAAAGGAAATGACAACAAGGAAGCAAACATCCTGCTCTTGCTCCAGCAACTTCTAGCATCTTCTACCATCTAGGGATAGTATTTTCAAGATCTGTTCAGTCCTTCGCTTTTGATGAGGCTGCCAAAAGCTACCAGAGGCAGCTACTGGCATTTTGACTTTGCTTTCTCCCACCTTCCCTTCTCCTCCTTCCTCCGCACTTTCCCTTTGCTCAACTTTGAAGCAATCTCATGCTGCTCCTGGAATGGTATTAACACCTAAAGCGACGAGGTACATTTACATCTCATGCAATCATAGCTTTACTCATCCTGCCCTCTTAACTGCTGCCTTCAAGCAAAGCAAAGTAACATCAGTCTTGCAACAAAACAATAGGGAGAGAAAAGCCCAATATCTGTACCCAAGTAGCTGAATTATTGCCATTTCCCCAGTGAGCTGCAATGATGTGGGATAACCTGTGACAAACAAGGCCACTTTCACTAGAATTAGGAAGGGGGGAAAAAGCAAGCCAGATAGCTCTACAGAAAAAGTGTAATAAATTTCTCCAGGCTGCAAGTGTAGACTCTAAAACGTCCCTGCCAAGAACAGTTACTCACATGTCAAAAATTAAGAGGACTACTGCCTAGGTGAGTAAATCCATGTTCACTTCTTTTCCAAGGAAAGAAATTCCCCCCAGAAAGGCTCTGTTTGTACACTGGAATAGCAGTATAGATTTCAGCAGTTATTACAGTCCCCTAGCGCAGGGACACTACAGTGAATCAAACCCACTGTGGTTTTGCCCCTGCAATTGCTTTTGTGCTAAGGAGTACTGAGATGCCCACTGCTAAGAAACTGGGTCATAGGCTGCTTTAGGTTTTTATTCCCTTTTAAAGGGGACACTCATGGATATGATAAATAGTCAGCATTTTCTTGTGATGAATTAAGTGTTAAAACCTGGTTGCATCTAAAAAACACATGGGAGTGAAAGTCATTTTGCCTGTTCACCTGCAACTTGTTACATCAAGTGAAATAGCAGACAAGCACTCACAGCAAAATGAAAGCTCTTTGCTCCTGGTTGGTGAACTTTCACCTCCAAATTTTAGGAGGAAAAAAAAAAATAATGGGCCATATGGCACATTTGCTCAGCAGCACTTGTGGTCTGACATCACTATGTTACTTTATCATAGCTGTACACTTATCAAATCTGACCAGATTTCTCATTACTTAACTGTATCCAAGATGGATGAGTAGTTTTAGTACATTAGTCCAATGAGAGACCCACACTGGGAGACCTAGGTCCCTCCTAGTTTTGAAACACAACCCCTGACCTGATGGATTCGCAGTATAGCCTGCAAACTCTGCAATAGTCTTGATGCTCAAAATGATGACCTGAAAGCAGGGAACCATCCAGGACTCTTGTGCCATCCAAGAGGGAGGACCCTGACTAGAAGAGCCAGCATCTGCCCAAGGTCTGCACAGGGAGCAAAGTCAGCAAATCACTTTAACTGTGTCTGTTAAAAGTATCACAAATGATGATGAATCTGGTTTAGCATTTGTGTCTAAAAAAAAATAATGCTTGCTTCATAAAAACTTCTTTTTGGCATAGCCATATCCAAACTAAACCAACTCAACAACACTGTGAAGTAAATGAGGCTGATAATGGTTGCAGAGCTTTCCTCATCCTCTCTGTAAAACCAGCTACCCTGGAAAAACAAATTATTTGCTAGTAGGTCTGTGCTCAAGTGATGAGTCCTAGTGGCACGGCACAACTTCTTCCTATGCTGTCAACCAACTGCGTTGGCAAAACGGTCCAGTGCAAACCAGTCTGCAGATTGGTCTTCTGTGTTGTTTTCAAAGGCTTCCCCCTCATGTCAGGAAAATCCTATTCAGCCTTTGATTCCTCTGGTGCCATTATACCCTTAAACATCTGCTCTTAAGACTATCCTGCATGACCTCACAGCATAACTGCAAGGGCACAAAGCTGGAGTCTCCCTCACCATCCACTCCAAATCCTCCCTCACATCACCTGCCTTTTCCAGTACTGCCCTCCATTTCAGGCAAATCCTGGTTACAGCAACGGAAAGGGAATCAGACATCTTTGTTCAAATGCAGCCTGAACATCATCAACAAGATAGAGACTGAGCACTTGTATTTGTCAAGGACTCTGCTTTTGCTATTGTTAAAACAGGGAGCTAAAAAGTCTGTAACTATTTCACCAATTAAAAAATTACAACGGTCTTCTGCAAAAGCTACTAAGAAACTCCAGTCTCTCCCTCTTTCAGCTACAGCTGCTACGTTTTCTTGCATAAGAGCTACTGCTCCAAAAGATGATTGGGTCCCTATTGATTCATCCTAAATCCACTTGGCTGTGGGTGGGAGAAAAAGCAGGAACGAAAACTGAAGCAGGAAAAGGTTCATAATTTTGTGCCACACTTCAGAGGGCTGTGAGGAACATTTATCTTGTCAACTCATCTGTTTAATCAAAGAATTTTAATCAAAGTTCAGTTCTAGAAACCACAGACTAACGTGGACAAATGATAAGAATAATTAAACCACTCAATCTGTAGCTCATCTGTCATCGGCTCCTAAGTAGGCTGGAGGTTTGAGGTAGTTTCATCTTAAATATTTAGTGAGCCGAATCCTTAGCAGGTCTCAGTCAATAAAGATCCCATGGAGCTACCACTGATCCCTGATGAATGCAGAGCTATTACCTCCAAACGCTGCTCACTCAAGTCTTCGTGTTTCTTCAGACACTTGCATGCATCCACAGGAACAACTACTGCATTGTTTCTTATCAATGCAGTTAAACCCAAATAGTTGTCACAGACAAATATTTTTGAGTGACTGATTTCCCTTGGAAAATTATGAACTATCAAATCAAAATGTTGTATGGGAATGTATTGATTCACATTATAATTTAGGAAAAAGCTTCACAGTTAAAAATGTATTGTATGCATTCTTGTTAAAAGTGATTATGTAGCTTTGAAAAGCAAAATATTCTGATTCAACAGAAACACTTATTTCAAAGAAAAATCAATTTTCAGGACAATTTACAAATGTTTGATCTTGGGTTGATTCAGAATTTTTTTACATTGTCACCACAATGGCAGAAGTTCCTGCAGCACAAAATAATCAGTCTCTGGGTAACTCCAAGAGTTGCTTCTTTTTCTTCCTATCTTTTAACTTAAGATACAGTTGCTCTGCAGCAGCTGGTCTCATCTTGGCAAATACCCAGTAATGCAGCTCCCTTTCACCAGCTTACAAGCTCCCTCAAATTGACCTGAGATTCATATATAGTCCCTCAGAATACACATTTATATATATTTTACTGCAGAGTCACTGATTTTTAGTACCTCACTGGCTAGCCAAAGCCCTTCCTTGGTCCCTAATTCTGGACATTCACAGTATTTCAGAGGACTGGCTGAGTAGATTTGTGGGCATTAAAATGCAAAAGCAAGCACACATGAGACACTGATTGCACTGCAGACCAGGCAGACCTACTCGGCAAGAGACAACCTGAGCCTTTTGCAGGAAGCAGGCAAAAAGATTTAATGTTGGTTCAACTGCATCCTAACGCCTTTTAAGATGAGCAGTTTGTATACCGCTGTGTGTTTAGCTCTCATAATACCACTTTGAAATGGGGTGATTTTTTTTTTTACAGTTTTACGGGGTGATTTTCTCCTTCCCAAGAAGACCTTGCACTCCTCAGCTGCAGAAGTACCAGGACATCCAGCAACCACTTGGGACAACCATTACGGTTCAGACCGTGCTTGTCTTGGTATCGTGATAGCCACTTCTGAGGCTTACCCTGCTCCTGCTGCTGCCTGTTTTCATTGTTGACCTTCATTCATTTTTGAGGAAGGCTCCATGATCAGGATGCAGTACTTGAATTCTGCAGGACTGAGGGGCACTGCATATTTGTCTGATAGCAGTGAAAGAAAATGGGAGCAAAAGGAACTCCTTCCTATGCTGCAAAGGACCTGAACCGTACATGCTCACCAGGCTGAGGGAAGATGGAAAAGTCCAAGCTTCAGACAGAGGCCCTCTGCAAAGGAACCAGCAGGAAAATCTATGAGGAAGGGTAAAGTACAGTTGTTGAGTAGGGAACCCTAGATGATGCTATTACAAAGAACAAAAAGGTCAAAGTGTTGTTCCCCAAAAGGTATTTCCCAACATTGACAAAAAAGGTTTGGAAAATGGGCAAGTGGCCACAGGAAAAGTAAGAAGATGACCAAAGTCATTTTTCCTACACCATTAAAAGCAAGAATTGTACTGGCAGAAGATTAAGGTCAATATCTCCCAGTAACTCAGGAGATCCAAAGATAAAAAAAAAGCAATGAGGTGACCCCTTTGGGATGTGGGAGGGCTGCAGCAGTCGTAAGAGGACAAGGAAATCTTTATTATTTTTTCCAAAACTATATTCATAATCAACAGGATGAACTTTTTATCTTGTGCCTCCAAACATCAAGACTATGAATCAGTGGGGAAACCAAAGCATAACCATAGGCAAACTGTTACCTTTTTAAAGGTGAGCATTGCAACAATTTGCTTACAATGGTAGGCATTTTTGTATTTTTGTCTCAAGTTTATCCTTCAGTCATCCTTGTGAATTGCAAATGTGCTGGCAGAACCAATTTATTATCTAATATGTTGCAAGGGCTATTGCTGTTTATTATGAGATCCTACAGCAATGTTTACTCAAACATTCAGGAAGAGCAATTTCACTTCCCACCTTAGATTGTTTGTTCGGGTACACACTGATATTGATGCTACCCAGCATCAAGTTAAAAATCACACATTAGAAACAGAAGATTCCATTTGTTTAGCCCCTATGTTTTATCACCGAGGAACAGATAAATCAAAGCAATGTTTTTTTCCCTTTCATCTGCTTTTAAATATATTCTACTGTTTGCTGGTTTTGCTTGAGTTGGGAGATGGCTATATAATACATTAGACATTTGCTTCTGCAAACTTGGAAAGGGATTTAATCAGTATATGAATGAGGCTTAAAGAAACAGAAAGGTTCCTAATGCAAATGCAGCTGTGACTGATAAGAAGGACAATGGACAGAAATCCTTGACTTGATTAACTTAGTGACCTAGAAAGAGGGATGTGTCTCATTCCAGCAGAGCAGAACAGAGAAACACTCATTAACTGTTCCTTTCGGCTGAAAGGATCTGTGGCGCTCACTTCCGCACCCAAAGGAGCCATTCACCAGAAACTTGGACACACTAGGGAAGCCTTTCTTTCAGTTTCTGGCTGTACAAAGTTGAACAGAGGGACAGACTTCATATAAATAAGTGTCTTTCTCTCTCCCCCTCTCCCTCTTTCGCTCGCTGCTTTGGCTTTTCAGAGGGTTCAGCTGGTCCTAAACCACATACAGTAAGAAAGATTATTTCAAAAGGACTTAATTCACTTTGATGTGTTGTTTTGTTTTAATGGGATGTCTTTTCTAAGGACACGCAAGAACTCTTAACTATTTCACATCTGCACATGTACTGCATACATCTGCTTGGTAACTGTATGTGAAAAAGAGCAAAACTCAGCAAGGCTAATCTTAGTAATACCTTTAAAAATATTTCAGATATACCTTACACCTTCAAAGCCCTGTGGACAGTAGCTAATTAAATCTTTCAACACTGTTCTGATACAGATAGGTTAAGAGCAGTTATCTCTGTTTTGCAGGTGGAAGGAAAGAAACAACATGACATGCTGCAGAATTTACATAGGCTACAGGCATTTCCTTCTTCAACTCACATCTCTAAGTGCACACCCCAAAACCCCACAGAGCAGCCTGGCTGTGTGGGCAGAAGGGGTCACAGTCGGCCCCAGGGGAGTTTGGGCACTGAGAGTACATGAACCCAGGGCCAAACTCCTGACCCCAAAGACTCATACGATAGAGCAGCAATGCCAAGCAGCACTGACATTTTTACAGAAAAGAAATTGAGCACAGAGGCCTCATAAAGAATCAATTAGATATCACAAGAGACTGCAGAATAAAGGCGGGACACACACACACACACACACACGTAGAAAATCAAATGGAGAGGAGAAAGGCAGGAGCATTTTCTCCCAGGACTGGCTCACATCCCCACCCCAGCTATCGCAGCATGCAGGAGGATGGGAATCCAGAAGTGGAACAGAGATGGAAAAGAAGCCAGATCTTCCTTATCTTGACACTGTTGTCCCATTCCACCAAATAATAGAGGTTTGGAAAATTAACTAACATTCTGAAAGGAAAACCTGACCTTAAGAACAGATTTCTGAATAGCTACAGATAGTGCCAGCAGGCTGCTTAAGAGTCAAGGCTGATTCCACCGGCTGCACACAGGGTTTGGGCCCCAACTGAGTAAAAAGCAAACAAACCTGGAGACTGCTTACTATAGTGATTCATGGATAACAGGGTAAAAAGAGCACATTACCATTTGCTTATGAGATGGTTGGCTTGCAGCATGTCTCCATCCTAACAGTGTTTTTTAAGAATTAAAACATGAATGTCTATATGAACCTAACCCTTTTTCCTTCTGTCAGCTCAAAACAACAATGTACAAAAATAGCATATGAAGTCACGAGAGCTTACCTGAGCCTCAGCCCTGTTTGGATAATATTGCTAAGCATAACTCATGCTTGGCTAAGGATTGCAGAAGGGGTGGGATAAAGGCATGGGAAGGCAGTGGCAATGCCAGGACTCCTCAATGGATGGAACTCTTCCACAATCCCAGACAGGCAGAGTGAGAGTTTAATATTTTTGATGATCAAAAGGGCAACAGAGATAGGGCAACAGAGATCTTCAGGAGTGTCACCACTGTTCCCGATCTTGAAGAGCTGGCTGAGATTTCCAAAGCCATTTTAACTTTCCTGCTCCTACCAGCACTACCGCCCTCATCCCTCCAAATATTTTTTCTCATAATGGAAGTCTCCTCTTTTGGGGGGGTGTCCAAATTTCCCCCTGAACCTTGAATGTATTTTTTCCAACCATACCTGAATCAGAGCAACAATAAGAAGTGAGGGCACAGGAGACATTTTATGGAGAACAGGAAATAAGAGTCAAGCAATAAAAAGCAAAAGGCACTGAGAAGCAGAGAGGTTGAAGACCACCTAAGCACAGCTCAATGCAGTTAGCAGGGAAGGAACTTCTCAGCTGCTGGGCAGCACGATGCACCAAGGGCAGAACGAGGTGTGCGAGGGAGTGGGCCAGTTCAGCAGAGCACAAAGTGCACAAAAAACCCCTGTAAGTCCTTCCGGCAGGGATAAAGGAATGGTCCAAAAATGAAGCCCTGGGAGGAGGGGGGAAGCGGGAGGTGCCAACTTCTCCTGCCAGCCTGAGGCTGGCACAAGGTGATTGATGGGGGATATGTGAGATGTATAAAGGAAAGGAACTGCGATGAGAAGGCAGAACCAGCTAATTTACCCACAAGCAACTAACAGAGCCAAAACCATGCTAGGGTTAGAAGGAAGACAAAAATCAGGAGCTTTGACTTGACAGGAAGATGCTCGGCAGAGAGACAAAGACAACTCAGTTTCTTTGCAAAAGGACTGTGGAAATGGAGGCTGCTAGGCGGAACAGAAGGAGTGGCTGGAAAAAAGAAAACATTCAAACCCGCAAGCAAAAAAACCCCACAAGGTGTAGGAAGAAAGGAGGCAATGAAGGAAACTTGATCTAGAAAGGGAGCAGGGAGTGGAGTGTTTGACATGAAGCTGAAAGGAAGAGCTAGTCTGTGGTAAAAGAAAGAGAGAGGAGAGATTTATGAGTTTGGAACAAATCACTTAATTACTGATGGAATGAATAAAGCTTTCACCTAAAATCTACTTCTAAATGCAACTCCCAGATAGTGTGTGTGCCTGCTGATAAGGAGCTAGTTCAGAATAAAAGGAAAGCACAACTCTTCGAGTGCTTGGAAAAAAAATAGTACGTGGGTCTTATCCTGCTGGTAAGAGAGGCAGATCAGACCCTGGGAGGAGCAGGGCTCTAATGCCAGGAAAGCAGCTGACAAAGGCGTATGGGGGCAAACACCCAAATACACTGCCAGAAATAGAATCTACAAAAAGTGGCCCTACATAGTCCAAATTAGAGGCACAGGCCAAGCCTGATAAGAAGAAAAAGTCTTCAACTATAGCCTGAAACTAAGGGGGGGAAGCACTAGTGCCCCAAAAGAAAGCTTGAATGCTGTTTAATTCAAAGCAAATGACTGAAAAATTGCAGGAAACTCTCTAATCCCATCACAGACACCTTATTTTTCAGCTACCTTATCTAATTATTTTTTTTCATCAGGAAGAGAGAAAAGATTTTATTAATTGAATTAATAAAATCCCTTGTTGACTCCAGTCCATCCTGAGTGACAACAAATCCTTTCCAGATGGACTGTAATTCCATTTAATCTTCTATTTCTCTGCCTATCAGCAACCCACAGGGCATGAGAACTCATTTCTGGTCATCACTGGCTCAGTGCTAGATGGCTAGAAGTAACCTTTTAAATGACTTTTCCATGTGGACACCACATTCAAAACCAGTTTCCTTTAGTATCCCCACATAGATGAAACATTAAGTAGGGCCTCAGCCTTCAGTGATATTTGTGAAAACTTCTGTTCCCAAAACTTACCCAAAGATGAGAAGGTTCTGCTATAAGTCTGATCCAAAGACTGGAGGTTTAGATTTGAAAATGTGCTGCATGTTCAGGTTCACCTAGCCCTTTACCATTACAAATCATCCTTGTTGCTCAATATTGTTATGAGTGTATGTCTGCATTGCTAAATTACGGATTGTGGCTGCTTTTGCACATACTTTAGGAAGCTGTAATAACAGCACGATTGAAGCTTGCAGGAAGCAAGTGAGAAATGCCGTTCCTATAATTAAAAAAAAAAAAAAAAGAAAGAAAGAAAATAAAAAGACTGTGGACAATCAAGAGCAGAAAATTCTACTTTAGTGCTCCAGATCGGTGTGTGAAGATCGGTAATTAACTGCTTTGTTCATCACAGGATTCTGCCCTTCGATTGACTATTAACCAGGCTCCAAAAAGGATGCCAGCAGCTCTCTCCCCTCTTTTCTATTTTCCTTTGCCCCTCACAGGGCAGCCACAATGATAACCCCCATGCCCAAAGAGGTTGTGAAGGCTCCTCCTAAGCCCCTCATGGATAAGGAAAGGTGGAAAAAGCAACATAGACAGCAGCTTTTCTCAGCCGTTTTTAAACAAAGTATCTTTATATCACCACTAATGTTTCCCTGCATCAACTTGAAAGAACTAGCTCCTTCCCTGTCCAACGATGGTTAAGGGATTAAAACAGAATTGCCCCCGTAAGCGATTGTCACATACAATACAAATTCCTTAACCTGAATTAAACCCAAAGAAAACAGTTCTTTAAAAATAAAGGATGTGTAGGAGAGAGAGATACTGAAAGTCCCTGCCAGAAAAGAATCCCAAAGCCACTCAGTTATTGAAAACAAAGTAATAACATCTTATTAATTTGCAGGAGGGAACACGCTCTCAAACTTCAGGAGAGAGGCATGAAGACTGTCTTAACTTTTCATTTTGCACAAGCTGGCAATTTAGCAGTGTACTTTTTGCAGCCAGGTCTCTGCAGCACAGAAAAATGCAAAGGAACAGACAGAACCATGAGCCTGCATTAAGTTGCACTTTGTTAGACCTAGGTATAGGTTTCCATCCAAAAAGCAGAAAAACTGCTGTTCAGGCAAGTCCAAAAAAGAAACCATCTCTTTCCACTTGGCATAACCATTTCAAAACAACTCCAGTTCCATTAATTTACCTAAATTCATAGGTAAATTATATTTACCTATATTAACAGCACTGAAAGCCGCAATGAACTAGTACGTTAAATGAGTTCTAACTCTTCCCTTTAGTGGTCACATAACTCTACAGTGAGCCAGTGAAAAAAATGTTTATTTTAAGGCCTTGATAAAATAAATCAGGTTTATTTTCCCTACTTAATTTTCCTGTTTCTTTGAACGACTTACCTATGCGTATTCCTGAGTACCTACATGTAGACCGTTAGTGCTTTTAATAGGAACAAGGTTTCAACCACTACGTTCAGATATTAATCACATCTGTATAAAATTGCATTCCTAATAATAAAATTCAATTCTGTACATATTCACACAGAGCAATATGTACAGGGATATGCTAATACTAAGTTCCTAGTTTCAAGCACAACTTTACTTATCCTATAGGAATATGCATATAAATGCACACATCTTTTTCAAAATGCATTTATAAAAATACACACATATAATACACATACAGAGATATCTAATGCACAGGTATAACACATTGAAGGAGACACCATCCAACAAACGAAAAAAGAGAGGATTCTGAGTATAACTGAAAACAGGTTAACAGCACACAGTAAGACCTGCTCTTTGCACAGGTTTCCTAGAAATTTTGTGTCAATGACTGAGGAGTGCCTGTACATCTACAGTGTTGAATGCAGGGATGTCTGAACATCTGGTAGCCCAGCTAAAGCTACTACATGTCCAGAAATCTTGGCTGTGCACACTGTACAGGAACTGGTGAAATTGCACAGCACATGCACAAAATGTCCAGTAATTTAGGGAAATGTTTGGTTTAAAGTGTAGGCAAAAAGGCGACTCATGTACACTTAAATGCTGACTTCCACAGAGCATCCAGCTGATTTTCTGAGCAGGAAAGAATCAAGCAGACACTCATGGACACGAAGCTGGAAGCTTCCTGCACTGTATCACTGAAGCTCCGCTTCAAAGATGCCTTGGACAGAATTATTGTATCTATAAGATCCGAGGCAAGGAAATCCTCAGTGCTACATATACTGACATTTGTCTTCATTTTCATTCAATCAAAAAAATCCCCTCTAGTTAAAAAGTGAAAGTAACACCCAATGGACCACCTATTTTAGAAAAAAAAATTAAAAATATAAATAAATAAAAAGAAATAACAGATTTGCTAACTTAAATTAGAATCAAACACAATACTAGGACTTCTCTGATGCAAAGCATCTGAGGAGACTGTACCACAACCAAAACCTACAATACATTTCTTAACTATGGAAAAAGTCAGCTAAGAAAATTTCAACATGCTCCCCGTACTGGACATTCTGTGCAAAGTAGTTCTCATTTCCCTCTCCTCCTTTGGCTGTCAAAATGAAGAATTGGGAAGCATTTACCCAAAGACTGGCAGTCTGTCAAAGATTCAGCAGTGTAATTGATGGGAAATCTAGTGTGTTTAGACAGCACTGACTGAAATCAGCCTCTACAACATAGTATGCCAAAACTCCTATGCCATTACAAAACAAGTCCAACAAAAGTAGTCCAAGTTCTGGCAGCTTGTAATGGCAGCTTGCTTGGATACAACAAAAAGAGGCTTTGTCCAAAAGATACAGAACATGGATTTACTCTGTGAACTATTAAAAATGGATGTGTGGCCAGTAATATGTAAACAACACACAAAAGGAGACTGTTAAACAACAGAGGCATATGGGAGAGTGGCATCGCTTTCACCAAAGGAACTGGAGAATATCGTGTTCTTCAGGTGGAAAAAAACAGCAAGGAGCTAGAATTAATAACAGCATAACTATCTATAAAGCTTTCTGACTACAACAGATGTCAGATCATTTGTATGCTTGATTTAGACATCTTTGATAGCGAGAAGCCTAGAAGTTGCAAGCAGAGCAACGAGCAGCAGAAAGAGACCAGGCTCAAACTTCGAGGTGAATTTAAATATGTAGTTCTCCCTCAAAGGGATTTTAGTCAAGTAAAAACATCAGAAATATTTAACAAAATATAACTCTCCAGAAAGGCATCTGCACACTGCTCTCTTGCACCGTATTGAAAAATCTGAGTTACTTAAAGTGGGATTACCAAGTTTATTGACAAGTCCACTCTGACATTTCTGTATTTAGCAGCTCTAACAAGATGCAGCAGTTTCCTATCAAATACGAACTAACACCATCACCAGTTAGCAGAAAGGTTTCAAAATAAAGACTATATTCATTAACACAAGAGGCTACTGGCATGGACAACATATCAAATGTGGTATCAACAAACGCTTGCAATTTAGCTGTCTAAAATTTTTTAGATTAAACTTCCTGCAAAGCACATTTTCTGTGATATATGCAGGTTTAACATGAATGCTCTGCTTTTGCATGCTAAGATATGCTATATTTTTGCTTGGTTTTTACGTTGGTTTTTTTTAAGGTGTCTCTAGGCAGACAAAAGGTTTACAACTCTAAGCTCCCCAAAAGGCAGCTGAGAGTAACTACTGGAAGATAAGCTTTCAAAGATCAAAGGAAAGAAATGGCCTTCCCCAAAACCCCAAAAATAATAATGGTCAACTGAATTCTATCTCTTTTTTTGTCGAGCAGACTTAAAAATGCAGTTGTAACCAAATTCCTCTCTCCCTCTGTCAGCTTGTCATCTAGAACCAAAGCTGTGTAACGCCAATGCAAGTTTGTAGTAGCAATGATATCATAAATTGTAACGGTGTAAAGGATAAAAGCAAGGCAAAATCTTTTATCACATTCCTTGACCAAGTGTTCAGATGCATAATCTCAAAAAAAAAAAAAGGACTGTGTGCTTAAAAGTTAATGGAGTTTGATAAACACAAAGGGAAGCTGCAAAGATATTTAAAGTATCGGTCTCAAATACATGAAAGCACATGCTTACTAAGATTAGTACTATGATGTGATAAAGAAATTCAGATTAATTATCAGTGAAAATTAGCAATACTTTTTTTTCCAATGCCTGCCATTAAAGGAAGGTTCTATAAGAAAACAAACTCTGCATTGAAACCAAAGCTTCGCAGTTTTTGTATTTAAAAAAAAAGACAGCCCTATATAAATGCATTTCCCACTACTCAATTCTGCATAATTTTTGTGGGTAGCAAACCATAGAAATCAACCAAAAATATGGAATTCATAAGTGGGAAAAGATGCATGCCCTAATTCAAAATTAATAGTAAGGTAGTGATGTTTTCTTTATTGTACTATTTTTGCTGGGCTATTTCTTCACTGTAATAATAATTCTTTGTTTCTTCATGCTGTTCTATATTATATCTAAGAAATACAGGGAAAGGGAGGATGTGCTTGGGATTATAAATAGCACAGATAGTGAATAATTATTTCGGTAATCTGCCATAAGTTTTTTAATGAAATGGCTGGAAAGGAAACAAGATTCACCTGAATCATGTTTTCCTTATGACGAACCTATGCTGATTGTTAACTGAGTAGTACTGCCAAACACAGATGCTTAAACATCGTGTATTAATCCCCTGAAAAGTATAACATTGATTTAAGAAAAAAAAAAAAAAACCAACAAAAAAACAAACATAAAAAGAAGGGATATTTTCCTGACATTTTTGAGCACAAATCTCTCTCTCAAATAAAAGGGTTTTTAAATACCTGGTGCAAAAATATTGTTTTAAAAATAAAAATGGTCAAATATCACATGCCTTCATTAGGTAGAGATTAAGGAGAAAAAATGGCCAGTTTGCTAAAGGTGAAAACAAAATCACCAGCTCTGGAAACTTCAGAAAGCTGCTCCAGGGTTCCTCTCCTCTCTGCAAAACTGGGATATCATTAAAACTGGTCAAGACCAGTGGCTCTCATAGAAGCAAATGATGGCCCTGATCCTGCAAATAGCTTGCAAGTGCTTCCAGGACTAGGGTGGATGAATTGAAATAATTTCCATTTTATGGCGTGTAATAGCAGGATCATCTGCATTCTGCACAGAAGACAATCCATTGCAGGCAGGCAAACAAATTAGATATTCTTGGGGTTTGCAAGCTGAGCCTGTTATTTATCATTAACAAACGCAGTAATTACGCTTCTAATGGCCACCTGGTTAAATTACTCGGGTATTTGTGTTCCAGTCAGACTACTGGGAAATCTAGGCATGTCAGGATTTAAGCAAGGAAGTCCATAGTTCAATAATTGAGTTAGATGTTATTAAAAAGAGAGGAATCCTTGGAAAAAAAAACATAAACACGTGCAGACTGAGGAGCAAACGTGCATGTAAACTGCTACAACATGTGTGCTTGCAGAGAATGGCCATATCCTACGTAGTCCTCTGTGGGGCAACAACTTCAGTGGTTTAACTCCTGATCTTTCTGCCCCCCATCCCTGGCTGCTCTCCTCTATGCCCACTGCATCTGCCTTAATTCAGAGCTGCATCTTGATGTGCTCTGGCTTCTTGGTCTAAATTGAAACCATTTTGTTCCACATTTCCTTGTTGCAATGCATTCAGGATTTACCCATCCCACTACTGCTTCCAAAAAGACACTGTCAGATTTTGTGTAGAAGAAATCCGCACACAAGTTATTTAGACCATGTGCTGTCTCTGCCTAAAGAGCTGACTTCTGGAAAGGGATTCTAGGAAGGCTTCTAGGACATGATTTAAAAGGCTTTAAATGCAAACTTGTTAAATAAATAGCTCTTTCAGAAACTTCAACAAAAGCCACTAGATATAGAAATTAACTTACTAACTTGTACTACAGGCCACATTTACCACCTCAGCAATGCACACATTCCTCCAAAGTGCGAAGCAGGGGAATTCCCAGCTCACTGATAGATGATGAGGGAAACACTTCAAGTTTTTGTTTGGGTTTGGGAGGGTGGATGATTGTTTTTGATCAGTGTAGCTTGTTGATCATTCTTTGTATATTATCATCAAAATACTGTTGAGATTTCAAAGCCTTACCCTGCTAGTCCATTTGGTAGTGTCAACAGTCTGCAATATTTTGGTTGTTAAATGAACTGCATTAGATTTACTGTGCAGCTCTATGCAGCTCAGGGAAAGGAATTAGGAAACCAAACTGACTTACAAAAAGAGGGGCATGGAGAGCTTCTGGCACAAATGGCATCCTGATAGGATATTGATAGGAAATGCAACCTTAAATAAGTAGTTAGGAATTCCAAATAAGTTGTGAAGAGCTTCGTGCCATATTAACAACTTTCATTTTCTTAACACAATTCTGTGGTATCCCCAGAGAAGTTCTTGGATATAGAAGAAAAATGTTAAGCCTTTGCTCTTGCTATTACTAGCCAGTTTTCTTAGACAAAAGCTTGAGGGCAAACTACTTTCCACTGCTGGAAAATACCAATACTTTACTCAAAGTGTTAGAGATTTTATAGCACGTATTTATTGCCAACTCTCTCTCAATTTACTTTCCAGCTAATTTAACACATTTTGACTCTGAAGTGGTTTTTATTTTCTCCCCTGCTGATATCACAATGTGAGAGATCAAAGGCTCATTCCCATCTTCCAGCTTGTGCTACATTCAAGTAAATTACCAGATATGTTACAGAAAATTTGCAGCATTCACCCAAACACTGTTATAAGCAACCCAACAAAGCTTGGAACACATCGAAGAGTTGAGGATACTGACAAGCTGGGGCTGGAAAGGCAAGCTAATGAACTATGAAAATGTGTCTGCTGTACCAAGCAGGCGTTTACACATGTGTGGGCTGGAAAGAAAACCCCCAAATCCTATGGGAGTGGGGTGGGAATAAAAGTTGTAAATAAATAAATAAATAAATAAATACACAGGGGGGGTTCTTTTAGTTTAATTTACTAAAGGTAGTAAAGAGATTTGTAAAGCTTTGGCAGGTCTACACAGGTTTTAACCTGTTCTTGCCCAGAGTCATGAAGGACTCGCAGAACACTTAAAAGAAAATAACGAGCAAATGTCTAGTAAAGACCAGGTCAAGCATTTCTAGCTCACCTCTCTACCCCTTTCAGCACAAGCTAATCCTCCTTTGGCACTGCAATAAAGAAATACAGAAATCCCTTCTGCGTTGGCTGCCTGCCTGAACTATAGTGTCCACAAACTTTCATTGAAAACCCCATTGGAGTGAAAAAGAATTCAGTGAAGACAATTCATTGCTACAGTGACTCTTTCATAACAAAACATACCTGACAGTTCAGCTTTATGACCTACATCGGAGGAAAAGGCATATGTATATACAACACATGGCAAACACACACACAGAGAACAGGGAATAGTTGGTTCTGACTTGAGGTTTGCAAGAATACTTCAAAGAAAGAGACCTGTGACAGCAGTGATATTGCATGCACACGGACAATGAAAGCGGGGAGAATTTTTCTCAATTCCATTTTAAGTGCTCTCTAGTGCACACCAAAACCATGGCCTTCCCCAGCATTCCAAGTAATTAGCTGTGATATCTTCAGTAAGTAAAAGATAAAGTAGCTGTGTGGAGGGATTAAATCAAGCCAGCACTATGGGCTGGATCAGAGCCTGAAACCCAGGATGCAGAGAGCTCCACAGTAACTTAATCAATAATTAGCAAGAAATATCTTAAAACCTTAATAAGAACAAAGAAACCTTAATGGAGAAAGCATATGCTACCTGTTATGACCATCAGAAAAAAAAAACAGGGGGAAAGCACTAACTGAAAAAGCTTCAACATCAGTTTATTTTCATTTAGAGAATTACAGAAATTAAAAGGTTGCTAGTTTAAGATTGCTGTCATATTAAGTGCATCTGGAAGACTATTCAGGATCTTCTCTGTTTCCCTCATCCTCAACTTGAATGCAATTAGTGTCTCAAAACAATTTCAGTAACATTTTGCACAAGCCAAAACTGGCTAACAAGAAGGAAAGCAAGGTTCAAAAAACACCATGGCAAACCCAAATGGACTGCATCAAAAAGTCCCAGCTGGCAAACCACCAAATGCAATTTTTGACCATTTCCCAATGGTTTTCATGCCATATACCTTCAAGCTATTTGACTACACTACCTATCAGATGGAATGGCTAGATGGATGGGAGGTGATTAGCATCAGAGAAATTCCTGGTTAGGGGCTGAACTACCCAGGGCATTAAAGAGGGAAAAAAAAGGAGAGGGACAAAACCAGAGTGATTCATATAAGGTGACTGACAATTCATTGCAAAGGGTTTTTCCTGTTTTTCTGGGAGGGCTACATTGACAAGCACTGACAGTGAAAAAAACAACTCAAGAGACAAATCTCAATTGTTTCTGGGGTTACAAAGACAATGGCTTCCACATAGTGAAAGCTGCCAGGTTACAGCAGTCAAGCAAGGGGTGAATAAAGGTATTTAAATTAGAAGTAGTACTTTTTTTTCCCTCTCCTTCTTCTTTATTACTTTATTCCCCCTCTTTTACTAGCGTTACTGTTGGAATCACTAACCATCTTACCCCATCCCATAGTGCACTACAGTTGCCATATAGCAGGCAGACCTACCAGTTGTACTGAAACTGAAATGGTGACCAGCAGACAGATGTTTTCAATTAAGTTTATACGGGTTTTTTTTTCAGTCCTCTTTCCAATAAACAGCAACTGTGTGCATCTTGCTTCTGTAAACCTGAAATATCCAGCACCTGGTTATATATGATTGTTGTCTTCCCTGTACCAAACTTTCTAAAGCACTCAGCTCCTGTTTAGACCTGTTAGGTGAACCAGCCCATCTTTAAAGGGTTTGGCAGGCAGCAAAATAATCAGTCTCATGGCTATTCCCCAACAAAGCCACTTTCCAAAATGACAAGCTTTCTCCCTTTCAGTTGTCAAAACAGAGTTGAAAGCCATGCTACCATTCTTTGTTTAGAGCTGAGGTTGTACAAACACTAAAAGCCAAATCCCTCAAAACAATGGAGAGTCACATGTATCATTGCTGGAAGCACACAGCAAAAAAACCTATTTTCAGTTGGATTATTCACCTACTCAGCCTCATTTAAAAAACAGTATAAAGCAAGTCTGACTTCCAGACACTTCTTGAGCACACACTTAAAATTGTGGGTCCATTCCACAGCTAACTGCACCCTTAATTACCCCTGTGTTCTCCTAAATCTGCTTATCCCAGTACTGGGTCTACATAAATAGGGGACCAGTACTAGTCGTTTTAGGCAACCGCAAAAGTTAGAATTAATCTTACAAGCAAAACCAAAATACAGTTCATGCCAATGGTGAGAGCATCCTGCCCACACAGAGCCAGTCAACTCACGGTGCAAAATCCACCTAAAATTCTGCATTCCATAAAGCAGAAGTTTATTTGAAGTCAGGCTGATGCCATCTGATCAGTTTTAATTGCCTTTTTTCTTTTATCTATTGACTCCCTTGATGCTCCTTACTCTTTTAAATCCATACACAATCCTACGGCTTCGAAGACAGGGATTTCAAAGCCCTCTCCCTGAGCAGTTTACCTTGCACTAGAACTGACTCTGTGCATTTTGGCATTGAACACTGATGCAATGAGAAAGGTTATTTTACCCACGGCTCCTTGAGCATGTGAGGGAGTTATCTTTTACTGGGAACAGTCTGTTGTCATGTCAGCTGCAATCCTCCATTAATGTGACTTGGGAGACAGTGCTAAGCTACAGCCACCGCTTCGTTAGCTTTTCTTCAGAGAATCAGAGCTCTGCATCTTGATAGAATGACACAGAATATCTTCCTCAATAATGAAAGTTATTTTCTAGCCTTTGATTTCTAAAAGCATGCTTGATAAATTGAATGAGAAGGCATAATAAAAAAAAAAATTAAAAAAAGGGGGTGACTGAGAATAAGAGATGTTAACAATGAAGCTGTTATGTGAGGAGGATTCAGGTCATCAATTTTCCGTCAGTATGAATCAAATACTGTTAACAACATGGAAGCGGCTCCACGATAAGACACACAAGACACACTTGAGAAATTTAATGCTTTTCCCCTCATCACAGAATTTACAACATTTAATCGACCAAATGGAAAGGCAGAGGCTCTTATCAACTGGAAAGCGGGAGGTGTGACAGGAGAGCAGGTCAGGATAACAAATGCACAGTGAAGTCATAGGGATGCTTGTAAAGCCACTCCAGTGTCTCGGTGGCACTGAGGTTCTCGAAGATAATTAAATTACATCTCCCCCATGGGCACAATCTAATTTGGGATGTGGCGGAAGTAAGGGATGGCCTCTGTTTTCTTCCATGTCCTAGAGGACAGGGAGTATCACTGAATTATATACCTGACGATCCACATCAAGGCTTGCATTTGTATCAGTGAGCTCTTCTGTCTTCACCCAGAAGACTTCCCCCTCTTCTTCCTCAGATCCTCTCTCTAGGCTCCTTTCCAAAATGCTTTCCTAGAAATCTCTCTCAACCATCATGCAGACTGCTATCACTCCATTTAAAACTGAACAAATTTGCCTCCTGGTTGTGCCTACTGCATGCCTCGCTCTCTCACCATTCTCTAAATTCAGTTTGCTAGTTCACAGCACATAGCATATAACACCAACAAACACCACTCCTTTCCCCTTCCCCCCACAAAAAGCCCCATAAAAAACCCCCAAACAAACAGAACCAAATCATCCAGCACTGTACAAGACAATCCAGTTGTTCACCAGGCTTTCATACACATCTCCCTCAAAGGTGCTTACAATATCTCGGAGGCTGTTTTCAATCAAAATTTCTCTAAGAGGCAAAAGTATTTGTTAAGCGAAAGAGCAAGCTGATATGGATGCAAACCTTTATGCACAGAAAGATCTTCATTAAACAATATAAAGCACGCAACATTTAATGAAAATTAAGAGTCTGCTAATAGAGACACTGCTGTTCTTCCCCATTACCTTTTTAATGGTGGTAGAAAGGCTACCAAGTGAGCTTTACAGATCATCCAACATGTTTTTTGGGGATCTGTTGATGCAAACATGTATTTTAATACACAAGAATGTCACAAGCACTGAGTTTTCTAATATTTCTCAGAAATAGAATTTTACTTACTGTACTAGGATACCAAAAAAAGACAATGCATAATATTATATCAGGTGAAACCTAGTAAGTCAGTGTCAGCAACAATCAGAGTGGAGAAGAGGCAAATTTTACCACAGTTGCCTGCTTCAGGACTACTCGATAGTCCTAAGCACTGCTCTAGTTTAATCTTCATAAAATCAGTACGGGCCACTGAGTACTCCGAATTTTGAAAATAATTTCTTTATAAAGATTAAACTTTATATTGATAGCATGTATTTGCATATAGTGTAAAGTGGAAAAGCCATGAGCAAATAGCAGATGAGTTCTGATGTGACTCCATTTAACAAACTCAGAAGAAATCATTCCTCCTCTTACTGTATAAATCCTTGGTCTGCAGTGTTACTGGATACACTAACAAAGCACTGTATCATCTTATCCCGAGCAGCAATTCTACCCCAGCCAACCATCTGAAAGCTTTTTTGGAAATGGCCTTTCCCGCCCCCCCGCTCCTATTTTCCTCCCACCATTATAATGTGACTTAAGTACTTCTTTGTAGATGCTTCAACTTCATAGCTAAAGCTCTTGTGGCTTAGAGTAGAAAGCCTTCCCATACCTACAGCTTTGGCCTCCTTAAAGATATAAGTGATAAAATACAGTCTGAGATAAAGCTGTTCAGGATAAATTCTGTTTTGGAAAAGATGAAAAATTCATTCTCTCTCCAGACCCAAACTGGAGCAGTCAGGAGTATTTGTGTCTTTCTGCTATTAACTCAATTAAGCACGCAATAAGGATTGCTGGGTAAAATGCAGCATGTATTTGTGTGCATGTAGAATGCAGACTCAAGAAGTCTTAAAATGCCCTCATAAGTACAGCAAAAAATAGACCAATAAAATATTTGTAATGACTATTTATGTGTGTATAACAACTCATTATTTCAATTCTCCACATCAGGGATTTCTGGTTTCTTTCCCCTACCCCATAAATAAATCTAAATAAATTATACATTTAAAAAACAGTGTATGCATCTATAATAACAGAAACAAATTTCATTTAACATCCAGCTGTCAAAGCCAGCCCTTCTGTCACTCTTTATTCAAGTCTGTTTTACATAATTCATGTCATCTTAATTATTTCCCTCTCTTTCTGGGTACGATAGCACTTAAGGACGAGCCACTTACAGAACAGTCATTTCCTCTGGAGAGATACGACTGTGTGACATGATCACTCACAAAAAAACCCAAACCTGATGCTTTAAGGTCTCCAGGTGGGGAATTACGTATATGCAGAGCCTATCGTGATAGGACATCACTTGATCCACATACCACAGCAATAAAAATAGTAGTATATATGCATAATACTGTGTTTTAATACAGACATATTGTGCTATTATCAGCCAACCTTTTTGCTCCTTTAACTCCTTTACAAAACTGATGATGACAAGAGTTTAAAGGAAGTTGAGGAAGAGAGTATAAGCTCAAATCAGACTGAGATACCCTTTTTTTCCCCTCCAAAGCCCCCAAAAGTAAAAATTCTTAAGCCTCAGCCAAGGTCCTTCCCATCCTCCACTACTCCATGCCATTAGTCAATTTTTAGGAAATACAAACACAGCTCTAATCACATATACATTAAAATATGCCTAAAGCAATATAGGCATCACTCTAGAAAAATCCTATCCCATTTGCACAGGATAAATAATTAAATTGTTTTAAGCAGTCTAATCTATTAATGACTGGAGAGGCTTTATTTTTGGCCACTAAATTTCAAGAAGCTACCTTTGTCAATTCAATATAGTTAACAGCCATAAATCAACTTCCTTGCTGTACATGACTAATGAACTTACTACATGATGAAAAAAGCCAATTCCTCAAATTAAGGTTTCAGTCTAAAACGTTTCTCATTCTCCCTGTTGCCCAGTGTGTTTCTCTTCCTTCTCTGTCCTCTCTGTGGCCTCCTGAAATTTGCAGCAAGGGACCTTCAAAAGTGATAGGCTGGATCCTGCAAACATTTACTCTCAAGGATGATCATCACTGTGACTCAGGAAATGTTCTTGGTTGAACTGAGCCATTAACACACCACAGTGCTTTGAATTACCCCAGACCCTCCAAAATCAGGCTCTTAATGCTTCAAAATACCGTTAGAAACATCACTGACCACGGCCAACACTTCCCAGGCTATAAACTCATCTGGTTTTGCTTGCTGTGCATACAGTCCTGTACTTTCCACCCTGCTCTGCTGCTTGGATTGCTCTGCACACCATCTCAAGTCACTTAGAGCCTCAGCAAAGCATGACTGCTTACTCAAAGCTGAGCTGAAATGGCAGGAAGAGCCTCCACACTCTAGGTTTTTGCCATCTGAGACCACAGCCCAAGGCCAGGAGTACAACCATGGATTTATCTGCTACTGCTGGCAGAGCCACATGCACAGACCAGCAAAAGTCAGAGGCCCCACCTCGTTGAACACAGCCACAGACCAAGTGTTTAAGGCCAGGTTGGATGGGACTTTGAGCAACCTGGTCTAGTGGGAGGTGTCCCTGCCTATGGCAGGGGGATTGGAACTAGATGATCTTTGAGGCCCCTTCCAACCCAAACCATTCTATGACTTTATGATTCTGTGAAAATATTAACACCATCCTGGCTAACCATGCAACCTCAAAGAAATCCCCACTTCTCCAGTTATGCAGCCTACCCCACTCACCAAGACTGAAGAGGCAATCTCTGCCTGTTCAGTGCCAAACCTGAATGTGAGGACAGCCCACCCCTCTGCTTCTTGTTATAATGCTGGTCATAGGAAGTAATTGAAAACAGCAACTGCCCTCCCTGGTGGTGCTATTCCTGCAGAAGGCATTTGCTGGTGTAGCCACATAAAGACTGTATTGAACACAGCAGATCCTCATCACTTGCAAATCAAGGTGCTCCAACTTCAGTTGGCAAAGTTCAGCTCACCTAAAGCAGTTCAGGACTTAGACTTCCACACAGTATAATAAAAGTCCCTGCAACCATATAAAAAAAAAAGATAGGCGGGTTACTTAGAAATAAGCAACAGCAGCACAGGTTTCACAGTTACAGAGAAAATGCACTGATCACCAGGGAGCAAAAGTATGCTGAGAAGGTCCTAGGAAGAAAGCAAAAATATAGCAGATGTAAAGCCAGGAGAAAACAGAAAGTATTAAATAAGGGTTGCAGCTTTCTCCACTGCCTAATAATGAGATGATAATAAAGTGGATAAGATAGAAAAATTTAAGCAGTTGGAAGTCAAAGGCTAAATTCTTGGGCATATTGTGGAGACAGCTCCCTTGGACCCCGTTTGCCTAGCATGTTCTTATGCACTGTGGGCAAAAGTGGGATATACATTCACAATGCAAGTTCGTTGATTAGGAGTCATAAAAGCTTGGAGGTGCTGAGCTGAAAGTCATGACACCTGTGTGGGATATTAAGACAGCAATTTTTGAGTGTTATGTGTGGTGGAGCAGCACAGGCTTAAGAGACATCCAGGGCAGTGCAACTTTCTTGTTTGCTTTGCAGTTTTGAAGAAAAACAAATGACCAACAAATACATATATATATCACAAAACAATCGGGATTTGCTAGTATGCTGCAACATCTTTGGAGTCCTCTGGACATTGATGCTAGTTTTAATTCTCTGGAAAGACAGTGAGTTGCTTCTGCTTTCCTTCTTGATTTTAAATCAGTTCTACTCTGTGTACGTGAAAGGCAAGAATTGTGAAGTTTCCTCTTTCAAAAAGGCTGGCATTTGCTATTTTTCTGTGCACATGTTGCTGTACTTTCTCATATGTACATCCTTTCTACATATATGCAGTCAATCTAGATGTATATACAAACAGGCCAAATGTTGCACATCATAGAATTGTATATATTTAAAACATCATACTGTATATGGTCTATTTTGGCAATAGCCATCTGGAAGAAGAAAAAAGCATAGAAGAAATTCTTAATGTAACCAAACTATATTTTGTACACTTCTATCAAGCTACAGAAAGAAAATTTACTGGCTACTCTTTGCTCTGCAAACAAATTAACCATTACCGCAATAGCATTATTCACACAGAGACACCCAGGCTACATTGTACAGCAGCCAACTTCAGCAGAAGACCATCCTGCTTTTCAGTATATTTTTAAATGCCATGGAAGACAGGACAGGCACACTTTCACCACTGTTACAAAGGACGTACCCCTGCAAATCTCTGACCAAGTCTGGGTAACCAACGGCTGACAATGGTTCCTATCAAAGCACAGGGATTTCAAAATTACCCAACCTTTAGCCCAGGGCCACATACTCATGGCTAGGCACCCCAGTCATTCCTGCTGCCAATGCTAAGCACATCTTTAAATTAGCACTGCAGCCACTGCAGCTTTGCTTCTCTTCTAGCTGAGCAACACTGGACTGTGACCAAAGCTCTATCCGTCCTACAGGTTTTCTCCTTCCTATAACACTCTTAATAAAATTTGTGATTTTCAAAAAGTGATGGGCTCTTGATTTCACATTCCTCTTTCACAGCTGCCTTACTCCTGCTGAAACAGTCAAATGATATTATGCATGGAAACTCTGCTGAGAATTTTCTTCTTCGTGGAAGACGAAAAAATGCCTGACATGCTCAGAATTCAAACAGAACCAGAAGGACCCTGATTCCATATTACTTGTTATCAATGGTACACATTTGAAAATTGCACGGTACTTGCCAAACTTGAGGGCATCCCCCTGCGAGGAAGGAGATTAAGATGTAACCTCGAGTCAAAAGAGGTTACACAATCAGGATTTCCCATACCACCACTGATGAAACTAAATTCATAGTGGAGATGCTCAGCTGCTGAAAGGCAAGGAAACACTAGAAGAAACTAACATGATTAACAAACATGAATTAATTCTTTTACACAGAAGAGCCCCAAAAGACAGATTTGGCACAAATAGTCCTCAAACTCACTTATTTATTCATTCATTTTAGTGGCCATGCTCTACTTCGTGAACTATTCTTGATAATTCAAGCAGACACGTAAGAAAGTAGTCAGTTCCCTATATTTTAATACATATTCTGGAGTCTCAAAAATGAAAGTTTTTGAATTATGTATCCATTTCTATGCGTGCATATCTACGTACGTCTCCAAAGATGACAGCTGAAAAAAGGAATTAGTTGTTTTTCATCTCTTAATCATGCTTTTTTTTCCCCCTCAGTGCATTAATTTGGCAGCTAAAGGTTTCTGCTCTCCCTGAACGGTGAGACAACAGAGCCTCTCAGAGCCCTGATTTTTGGCACCACCTCACTCCTACTTTATGCTTGAGGCTACTTCCCCTTTGACTGATTCTTAATTTGAATAAGCTCACACACACAGTTTGTGGCAAAGTAGGTGGCTTCTTAGTGCCCTTAGGTTCCCTTGATTTCCAGTGACTTGATGAGGTGACCCACTGAGTGCTTCTGCTGCCTGGATGTCATCCAGGCCACAAAAATGAGATTTGCAGAGATCTCCTGGAATGCTTCTACCTCCACGCCAGCTTCAGACAGCTCCTGTCACATCCACAGCGTTACACAAGCACCTAAGCATTTTCTGGACCACAGCCCAGCACGACAGGCATTAGCCTGCATTGTTTGGTGCCTGGCTTTAACTCTTTACACCTAGCTACACAAGTGCAACTAATCAACTGAAATTGTCTTTCTCGAGCTCAGTCTAATCCACTGCATTGAAGGTGACCTATATTCTTTGTGTGTATATATAGTTAAGGGGTTTGGGTTTTTTAAGGTGTCTCAGATATTAGATGCCTGTGTTCAGCTGCCAGCAGCCTTGCCAGTAATTCAAAAGGGTGCCAAGGAGCACTTCTGAAACAGGCAGACTTAAAAGGATCCTAAATATTTCTCCCTTGCTTCCCCAAATATCAACAGTGAAAATTACTCATCTGCCTTCATAGATGCAATTCTCTGTTTACCTATGGGAAAATCACTCAAGGTACCAACTTGAGCATATCTCCAATCCACCAACAACCCTGTCGAAAGCACAGTGCTCTGATATGCAGAATTCAGACCTACACCTACAACAGGCACTAAATTTTTTCCAGAACTAACCCTGCTCCCTCCAGCCTAAAGGTTGCTTTTATATTTTACTCCACATATTTGCTAGTATTAGCACCGAGGACCAAACTTTACTTTCCATTCGTGCTAGCTGGGCACACTGAAATCATTTAAGTGGAACAATCTGTTCCAAGTGACCAAGCAAGCTAATAATTTATCAGGAATGGAACAGGCATTTGGGAGAAGACATAACTATATTTGTGTGGTTTGTAATACTCTTGAGTCAAATGGGACATTCTGCATAATTCAAAGCCATGTGGGGAAAGCAAGAGACTTTCCAAAGAAAAATGGCCTCAAACTCTCAAATTTATCACGAACACTTTTTTTCCCTCTCTACTCTGTCCTTTTGGTTTTGCTTAAAATAAAGAAAACCTTCAGCATTCAAGTAGGCTTCACAGGGGAAAAAAAAGGTGCAAATAAAAAAAAATAACATCTTGCCTTTATATAGGTGGATGATGCAGCCTGAACTGGAATGCTATACAGCTCATCTTGCATAAAACATGGCAATGCAGAATTAAAGGGCATTCAGGGAAAAAAAAAGAATCTTCACACACTCATAACAAAAACCCAAAACAACTCCCATAAGAAGAAATATTTGAAAGATCATAACTTTCTCCCTTCGAGAGCAGATAAGTTAGAAGCAGTATGACAAAAGCATACAAGCTAATGAACAGAAGTGGAAAAGGCAGCTTGGATGCCTCTGTTTTCACAGTCTGAGAAGGAATGGCAATGAAATTAAAACCTGGCAAAAATTAATAGTTTTTCACACAATAGGCTATTATCCTGTTGGACTTCGAGCTCCTGGAAGTCATGACCAGATACTTAATGAGATTCAGAAAGGATTTGGCCATTTATATGGAAAGCAAGAATATTCAGCAATTGCAGTTAATGCCAAAAAATAAAATCTAGAAAGAATATTAAAAATCTTAGGCACTGGTGTGAAAGCCCATCTTTTATTATGAGGCATCAGGATGAAAAAAGGCAGGCAGGAAAGGGCACAGGGGCTGACCAGTGACTGTGTAGGGAAACCCTATTTCCATTCTGGCATCTTTTCTTCTGGCCAGCTCCAAATCCTCCCTTCTTCCCTTGCATTAGTTTTACAGTTTTCTGCAGTTCTCTTGCCCATAACTCCATCTCCCATTCCTCACAGTGTCTCTGCAATAAAGATTTTCCTTCTTTGTCACTGGTCCTACTCTGGGTAAAAGCACATAATATACTGCCTACTACGAACTGCAACTCTCGGTAGCAGGCTGAATGTTGAGGCCATAATTCAGTCCACAGGCTCTACTACTGCTCATAAACTACTTGCTGTCTTCCAGCTTACAATGTCAGCAGGACTCCAGCTGAATTAAGGCTTCTACTGTATATAACTGACACCAATGCATTATCTTATGCATAATGCATAGAAGATGGCTCTAATCGTAAATTCCATATCCTGCCCTTCCTTTACATCACAGATGTGGCCTGGCATCTCTTATGCACTCCGCTTACTGATACATAAAATCCTTCTCCTGAATCATAATGGCAGCAAAACCTTTTCTTGGGTCACTGCTTCTGATAAAAGCCATTTGTTCCCTCTTTTCCTCAAAGAGATTGAAATAAACTTCAGTTCATCCTACTAACAAAACTCACACTTAAATTTAAGGACCATGAACTGATGGTCCAGGAACACTGCCTGCACCAGTCTGTATTTTTGACACTGGCAAACGAATGTTTTGTGCCAAACACCCATCTTCTGCCTGTTTGCATTTGCTATCAGCAGAGCAATCACAAAAATTGCAAAGCTATGCTGTGGATGCCAAACTGCAAGCATGCAAAGGTGAGTGAGGTCTGCAAAGAGTATTTCCAGTCCTGCAGAGAAGCATAGATATCCCAGGCATACACACAGGAGAAGGTGTGGTATAAACCAGCACTGGTTTTACATGTCTTGGAACAGAATATGGAGTTCAAGCTCCAAAGATTCCACAAAAGATGCAGTCAAAAATGTGCTGAATGAAAGCTTTGAAACATTCTGGAGAACAGACAATCCCCTGTGTATAAACCCAATTTTGACCTCAGGCACAGACTAACCGAGCTCTTTCATAGAAGAAGAAAAAAACCAACCAAAAGAAAGTGATATAGATGCATTACTTCAAAGTCATCTTAGCTCACAGCCCTTTAGCCATTATTTCTAGTCAGAAGACTAACTGGAGAAGGAGCACGCATATATCTTCCTACTCAAACCAAATTATTTCTGTTATCTTAAGATAGTGTAAGTCCATTTAGCCTGAATAAACTTTATACACTAACTTGCAATGCTCTAAATCAGTTTAAGCCTCATGACAAAAAGACCAAGCATCTGACGCCCAAGCCCTGTGATGGCCTTGTAAGGCTGTCACATTCAGGCAGACTGAAGATGTAGGAAGACCAAGCAGAAGCACCTTCGATGTTCATTGCTTCAGCAGTTCAGGCAATGGGCAGGAGGTGCCACGGGCAGCATGCATATGCCTGGCTTTAAACTTTGCTCTTTGGCCACCTGGGACAATGCTTTTCATGGTACAAAACCTGTTTCAGCAAAAGCAGAGAACAGTACCCAAGGGCCTAAAGCTGCATCTTCCCTGATTGCCCTCCTGGCATTACAGGAAGGTTTTCTATGTGCTTGGAACCTACCTCCTGCAACGTAGTAATAAATGCAGTACACGTTTCAACAACCAGTGGACACCACTGTCAACAACGTCTCCATCTTTGCTCAACACTTCCTCCCTGGGTACAAATTAGTAGCTGCTGTTCTCAATAAGCCTCAAATGTTCAGGAAAATACAGATGACAGGAGCATGTTTCACATAGGTCTTCTCCCACTGGAAAAAGCTACATGTGGCAGGCTGCCAAGGGCTGGCCAGTCCCTTCCCTCTGACAGGCTGGAGCTGGCCATTTTTACACTAGTAAAGTAATGGATCAAGTAATAAACCTGGATTTTCCCTGCACAATTTTCAGCACATCATGTGTTCAGCACTTCTGAGGCCACTTCAGGACATGATTTATCCGAGAGATTATCCCATGTCTTCTCTCTGTCAGCTAAGGCCAGTAAGGGGGAAAAAAAATGAGATGAAACAAAACAAAATAGCTGGCAAACTGAAACAGTCTCAGAAAACAACGATGAATTCCTCCAGCTTCCTCCAGCCTGCCCACTTCAAGAAGGCCTCTCCTCTCCCTTTGGCCACCAGTTGCACGTTGCTTTCTCAGCACAAGCCTGGATTTTCTCAAATGACAGCACATTGGAGTCACACGCTAACAGGAACTAGAACTCAGCAGCCACAGCACAACTCAACTATCTATTTATTTATTTTAAGTGGGGTGTTTTATAGCTGGCCATGGCTACCAACTGGTACCCAGGGAAGCCTAAAGCATTATTTTTGATCTACAGAGCCATCCACGGTTTGGAACCTAATTACTTTCAGAAACTACTGCTTCCTCCATCTGTTACCATGGCAGCTGCAATCAGCTGAGTTGCCTGGGCTGACAAGCCCTGATTTACTAGCGTACCAGGGCATTTCCAGGGGGCTGCTGCTTTCAGAATTTACTCCTCTGCTTGTGTCGGACAGCATTTTCAGGAAAGGAAGAAGGATAAATTCAGAATGTACAGACTGGGAAGTAGAGACCTTTTTTAGAATGATTCAACAGCTCAGTGCACACTGCTCCACTAGCACTTACTTTTTTTTCATTTTTTCCCCTCTTAGCAATAGTGTGTGTGCCCTTGTCCCAGGTTCAAGGTGCAGATGAGATTAGTAGACTTCGCTTCATTTTAAAATATCTTTCCACATGGTGAGAAAATAGATCATTGTAACCAAGTAGTGAGGCTTGTTTTGTAGCCTTTAAAATCAGAATCCAGGGAATGCAAGCTTCAGTATTCCTTGTTCATTTCTACTGGTTACAGACGTTTTACTGAAACATTTGTATTTTTCATGTGATCTCAAAGCATCAGACAGGCTTCCCAGAAAAAGAGAAGTCTAGCTTCCCATTGCAACATCTCAGTCCTTCAGAAATGCACTTCCCATGCCATCTGTGTGATAACAAATTTAGAAAAATGACTAGTATCTTGGCAGTCTTTGCAAAATGTACTCAAGGTGCAGGGGAAGGCAGAGGGGTTCCTACCAAATGGGGCATTCAGTATCTGAGTCAGAGGTGATGACAACGTCTAAGCAGGGGGTTATTTTCTGAGAAATATGTCATTAATTTTGTAGAGCCTGACACAACTGTGTTGCAATTCATCTGAAGTCTGCTCATTCAGTCCTACTGACAGCCTTGTCATTACAGAGTCTCCAGATCTGCAGCACTCCTTATCCTGTGCATCCTCCCCACATTCACCAGGACAAGCTACTTAATATAAAAGACTCTGTGAAAACATCCCAAAATTGGTATGCTCAAAACCAGTGGCAACTTTATGAATGATTAACACAAATTATCCTATCTGTAAAATACAGACAACCCTGCCTCTTCATTTCCCAACGTAAGAGCAGATCACTGGCTTTCAGAAGTGTCTTGAAAATCACAGGTGCTGATAGCATCAATAACTGCACACCATGAGATGCAATATTATTACAATAATAATGGCACTCGTTTCAGACTCCTGCATTTTTCAGGTCATCAACCAAAAACATTAACAAAACACAGCCCTTCAGGAGGTGAAAAATCTTTGCAGTGTAGCGCAGGCTGGTTCATACAGTTTCTTTCTTCCCACCCACCCTTTGCAAATTGCCTGCCACCATTCTCCCGACTACTGGGAGAGTTGTGAGTACCCCTCCTCGTGGAAAAGGACCAGGCCCTCTGATGAAACTAAATGGAGATCCGAGAGTATCAAGCAGCTGACAAGAGTCTTATGCTCTTAATTGCACTTTTTGTTTTAAACTCTGGGTCTTGACCTGCCGGCTTCATCAATGATGCCAACATGGAAACCACATAGACAAACCATGCAGATAAGACTTGAACCTGAAGGAAACTACCTCAGCAAAGCAATCGCAGCCATGCAGGGCACCTCCCAGCTGTGCCTCCTGTGGAGCCACTAGAAATTTTCTATCTGCCCAGCCAGCAGAGGAGACTAGCAGAGCTGCGGTGCCCACTCGCCAGGCTCTGACCTGCACCGCACCAGGGTGCTTTACTGGGGGCAGACAGCACCATGATCAGCTTCAGCAGAGCAGAGGGTACACATCCCGCTGTACTGTGCAGGCTACCCATCCTCTGCCGCAGAAGCCTCAGTTTCTCTGTCCTGGGAGCAGTGGGAAGCTCTGGGCAAGAGGTGTCTTGCCTGTGGGACACAACACAGGTCCAGTGCTTCCTTCAGGGGAGAAGACAGGAGAAAGCTGAGCAGCTTTCAGCCCTCATCCCCAAGCCAGAATTGGCAACAGTGGCACAGAAGAATTCTAGAATGCTCTACTGTGGCAAAAAGCAAAAGCTGTCCCCTTTGCACACTGAGCTCTCTGAGTTGCTGAGAGATACAAGAAAGTTCCCCAGCAGTAGCTTACCATATTTTCTACCTTCAAAATTCTGAAAAGCCAGAAGGAATTTTGCTTTGATTTTGGAAACAGTTTTTGAGACCTGTGAACATTTCTCCCCTGGCTTCTCTGTTACACCTGCTGGTTTTGTATTATTGCTGCATCCCTCCTTTCCTTCCTCCAGTGTAAGAGAAGCAGACAGTGGTTGGGGTAGACAAGGATCCCTTTACTCCTGATACCTGGAAAGCAAAAGGAAAGCCTTGATCTTGCCTTTCAGGCAAAAAATGCAATTGTTCGGTGTATGTATACCTACATGCCAGCTTTGCTACTTAGATTTCCTCCCATTTTAACACCCAAGGTTAAAGTCTATAGGAAAGGATAAGAAGCTCAGTAAAACAGACTGTTTCAAATCACAAAGTTAAACACAAAGGTGGTATCGACTGTGCACAGTTCTGTGAACGGACATGCAAAACCTGATCCACTCATCTTCCTTCCATTGGTTTCAACCCAGGAAAGTACATGGGCAGGTCTTCATTCCAAAAAACACTTAAGTACGTGCCTTAAAAAAAAGCTCACACTGGCATATTTGAGTCAAGGAGGAGGCAACTAAATGTTTAATTCTCTTGCCAGAGTTGCAGCCTTAAATTTGTGTGGCACTTTTACGAGGCAACTAGCTCCACCAACTTGCAGTGAAACCACCAGCACACAAAAAGTATTACAGAGATTTTGTCTTACTGAGCTGGGTATTTCCTTGGTGGAAAGCATCTACAAGAAATTCAAGAGAGCACGCTGAAAGCTATTTTTTTTCTTTTTCTTTAGGGTGTTTTTTAATAAACTAAATGGCAGTGTTAACACTATAAAAACAGGCAACTCTTATGGGAATAGGAGGGCTTCTTTTCCCTATTGTTCGCAGAGAACACCGTCTGTTTGAACGGATGATATGTTAATTTTGTAGCACAGTTGCTCAAGGGAGGATGTGGCAAAGTCTCCTATGGTACAGTACACACAGTTTACAATGGGCATAGTTAGAATTTAATTCTTTGTTACAGCCCTTGAAAAGATGTTTCTCCAAAGCAAACATGCTATGAAATACATTTTTCTCTAATCATATCAGAAAAACTTCAGTCCATAAAGCACTCTTTCTGAGCTTTTATGGGCAGCTGCTGCTCAAATGCTTGAAAGAAAAGCCGTCATGTTAAAAAACACAATAGGCCACAGAGATTTCATTTCCTATAAAATAGCTCCCTACAAGCTGTATAAATGTTCTTTACTTAGAGCAATACTCCGAAGATTTTAGAGATTTTTCAGGGCAATGCTTGCAGTAAGAACTCCTTGTGTTCCCCCTGTTCAGGGGGCTCCACAAACACACCATCAGATTTATGTCTTTCCTTTTCAAAATAACCCCACCTACTTGTCTGTGAAATTAATTTAAATAAACATACAGAAGAAAGGAACACGCTAGCTCAATTTTTTTTTTTTTTTTTGGGGGGGGGGGGGGGAGGGTGGGCAGGGGGAGCAATCACTAATATCTACCATAAATCTGCTCACTCAGCCTCAGCTCACACACTAACAACATCTCCATCTCGCACATACTTGCCTCCTTGCCTTTCAGTCTCCCTGTCCCCACAGCCATGTCATAATGTGTCTAAGTCAGCTGTACAGCGTTGCTGATTTAAAAACTGCCATTAGTTAGCTTGTTATAAAACCTAAAAGGGGACTGTGTATTTATGAATGCAATAATTAATCAATGCATAATAAGCATGCACTGCACATATTGTTTTTCTTTCCACACACAGACAACTTTGATTACCATGTGGGTTAGACTGCCAGGAGGATCTTTAGTTACCAGTAGCTGCTTCCTCACCCCGCAGCGTTAGCAAAGACAAGCTCATTGTATTAAAGCCTGCATTCATCTGCAAACCTGGCTAAATACTGCTGAACTGATTAATTTTGCAGGTAGAGGCTTTCAGAAAAAAAAGTCATAGTTAGTGCCACAACTACTAGGCTGTCACAATTTTCCTTTTAAACTACTTATTTCAGGGGCTCAGCTATAAGGTGTACTCCTGTGAGCTGGGAGACTGGTTTGCATCTTAAGAACACATTTCATTTTAATGGTTTTATTTTTAAATTGTTTCAACTCTTTAAATGAATGGAGATTAAAAAAAAGAAATGAGACCGACATAAAAATGCAAAGTAGAGTATTCTTCCCCTTTTTTTAACCTGCTTTTTAAATAGAACCAGGTTATATTTATTTTCAAGAAACTCAATAGTACCCAATTAATAACATGATTGCACACTTCTTCATGAAAATTGATCATCAAATATCTTAAATGGAAAGAGCCACCACCCTTTCCTTCTCACTGATAAACAGCATCAGGCAAGGCCCCACAGATATTAATATTCAGTCAGTAGGGATTTGCTTTTCCCTTGCAAGAAATTTCCGTATCAGTGGCTGTCCTCTACAGCACCACTTTCTGCCCAAATGGGAAAACAGAGATGATTAGCCCCAGAGATGCGCTTCCCTGCTAATTCTCTGCTAAGCTGTTTGAGTCCACAGTGATGATATCTGGAGTCGAGTAATCAAAGTGAGTTTTCATCCCCGCACCATGGGCACAATATAATTATGTGCCCTCCCTGACCAAAGGACTAATGTTTATTGCAGGCTTGCTACACATGGGGACTGACTAGAAGATTGTAGAGCTCTGCATTTGGCTTGGAAACTAGCACCTGGAGGATGCTACTACGAATATATAAAAATATTAATACTTTGTATCTGAAATGGCCCACAAAGGGGATGACATGGTTTTATTCTGCCAATATGCAGAGGATTAAGGGTTTCTGTTTGAAGCTGCTAAAAACCCGAACAGGAGAATTACAGTAATTCCACTAAACCCATGCCGAATCCGAGGGACTGGCTGATGGCACGTTGTTACCCTTCTGCTTGTCTTGAAAAGGTAAGCGGCACAATCCTACAACCAGGACTTCAACCACCTACATGAGGAGCTTCAATTGAAACAATGGGCTTATAGGAGCCATATGCAGCAACAAGGACGTCTAAATCCCTGACACAGAACAATTCTAAATGGAGCTCAAAAACAGCCGTTAGCATAGCAAATACAGATGAAACTTGTGGTTTCTTTTCCGTTGCTCACACAACTCCATTTTTAGCCCAGTGTCTCACAGCAAACAGCAAGAGACTCCATTAAAACCTTACACTGCTTCAGCCATTACGTCACCATGTAAACATTGCTGTCGTGACTTCAATTAGCAAGACTTTGCCTATGTCAATACCATTATTAATACCCTGAAATACTAATACTAATTTCTATTACTATTTAATTAACAGCCAAATGTACTGACTTCATGTGTAGTTATTAGAAGAAATGTACTGAGTGCAACTATATGTCAAGAGCTGTGACTTACAAATCCTTCCCACAACACCTCGTGCCAGAAAATACTCTGAAAAATTCAGTAACAGCTCTTTAGCTTTCCACAACCAGGATATCTCTAGATTGAAATGAACTGTTAGGTCCTGGCTCTGCAATACAAGAGTCTGTCTACATGGCATGCATCTCAGTTACCATTTCCAGCAGTCACACTTAACAGCAATAGTTACTGGACAGAAATACAGCAAGTCTTCTGCAAAACCAACATGAATACAATTCCCTTGACTGGGAATTCAGATCCTCCCTAAAACTAAGCCTGGCAACACAATGAATGATGGATACTTTTCTTTGTATTTTGAAAAAATGTAAATGTTATTGTGAACACAAAATATTAATTGTTTAAATGAGATTATTTGCCATCTGTTTGAACATAGCACAAAAAACAGTGAATGTGCATTTGAGAAAGACCTCACCTATATGTTCATTAAGAGCCTTGATATTTAGGTATTTCAGAGGTAAAATTGGGATTCAGTGAGTACCAAGATGACAGATTAGTCGTACTTACAGCAAATGTTGTTTATATTGCGTGATGCTAACCCAACTTTGTTAAACCCACAGCTTAGCAATGATAGCTGTAATTCTGTGCACATACACACAGACTAAGTACCTGTATTTTCTCATGCAAACACATACACAAAAACTGGTGTGTACATATTGGATTAAAAAACCAACAGTCGGCAAACAAACGATATTAAATACTATACCTCTGAGTCATAATCTTATAGGCATCTGGCAGATAACAGCGGATATTCTCCATCTGAGCAGGATCAGAGTCACAGATTTTATCGTCAGTCCTCCCGTAGTTGGCACTTTCGATCATGATAACATCTGTTCCAGGGCAGCGAAGCTCTATGGGGTAACTCTCACAGGACAGTTCCCTTCGGACCACAGCCATGGGGACCGGGGCACGGCTGAAAGCTGCAAGGATTAACAGAGAAACACAGCAAACATTTACTTTCCATATTGAGGCTAGGATTAAAGGCTGAGCGACGTCTAGCAGCAGGTTTTATCCATATGTTGTACTGAGATAGTTTCAGTACCATTGAGATACGGTCTGCAGAAACAGGGTCTGATCCCTTCTCCACTCAGTAACTTGATTTTCTCTTCTCAAAAATAAGCTAACGATCCCTTTTATACAGGGCTTTAGAAATCCCCTATTGAAAGAGGTAAGTAGCAACTATGGCTTTGTTATTACTTGTGCTTACCAGGTGAAAAGCTAGTTGGCTTTGATACATAAAATTACAGTCCTGTGTTGTACCTAATCAGTCGGGGGAACTTGTCTAACAATGAGAAATCCAAGCACCAGGATCCCACCTGCATGATGAGATTGCATCTTTGCAGATGTGATCTGCATTGCTCCTGGTCCTTAGAAAACACGAGCCTAATGGCTTTTGCTGCAGCCTGCAAGTGTGCTGGGGGATGGCCTGTGGGTTCTGACAACCATCCCTAAGTTTGGGCCCTGCAGTGATATTTTCCATGGGAAGGCCAATATATGGGAAACTGATTAAAGTTCAGTCTCAGCTTTGTGTCGAATCTGCCTGCATGTTCAATACTGGCATATACTTGTAAAGTTAATTTAAAGAGCTCTCAGAAATCTTACCTGTTTTAAAAGAAATCCAGGCTACAGTTTGCAAAAGAAAAAAGAAACATGCTTTGAGATGCCTTGAAAACAAAGGCCTAAAGTATTAGTAAATAAACTCACATGAACATAAGCAATAATATTTCCCATCTTTACAGTCTCTTTGATCCAAAGATCTTCAACAGCTTGACAAACGTGAATGCATTAATCCCCCAAATATCCACGTGAAGTATCTATGCATTGTCATTCTTGTCTCAGCCACAGAACGGTTATGTGGCTTCCAGAAGATCTCACAGGAAATACATGGTGAAGCTGGGAACCAAATACTTATTTTCCAGCTCAGAGCAATGGCCATGAGCTGCAACAAAGGTCAACCCCTTCCCTTCCTTATTCCATAAGAAAGAAAAGTCACCCACACCAAAAGGTTTCCAGCTGCAGGGATGATGTGCCCTTCGGGCTGCATTTTATATTACTTCCAACCACAAAGCTCAACGTACAAACTAAGCCTGTATTTCTGTGATGGTCACGAAGCAGTTAGGGAAGGTTTAACCCTCTAACAGATCCAGGGCCCAGCTGACACCAAGCACCTTTCAAAAACTCACTTTCTTCCCTGGCTCCATTACGAAAACACCAAAATACTCTTCCCAAAACCAAAAATCCCTTCCAAGCTGCTGCTGTTTTGTCCCATAAAACTTCCACATGGTACACACAAGCCAACTTTGCTTATGGAAAGAAGAGCACATTGATGTTTCTCTGTATACTCCTTAACTGTATCAAGGCTGCTCTATCTGTCTGTCAGCCAGCAATCTAACACATTACTCAACTTCCATGAAGCCTTCTAATATTGTCAGTTATCTCATTTAGATTTGTATTATTGGACAGATAAACATTCCCATTTCTGTAAATTTGCAGGGATTACTCTAATATCAGATCCTTACTGATGATCCAGAGTTGTGGACTAACTGCCAAACTCCCAAGACACACACATTTATTCTTCTACAAATAGCATAGTTTAGGGTTTGGATCATGTAAGATGTCCTCTTTCCCTGGGACTGGAGAAACAGTTTTGCCTTGAATTCGTATTGCACCATACATTTGTGCAATCCACCAAATTCTTACTGTGACCAAGTTCTCCTGTTACAGAAAGAGGGAAGCTAGGAGGACAAGCGTGAACCTCTGAGATGCATGCAATACCTTGTTCTTACCCTTCTATTTTCCTGAGTTGCCTTTAGTGTTCACAAGCACAGTGCTGACCAGAAAACTTCTGATGCCAGGCTGCTGATTTTGGAAAAGAGCTCTCTTTTTGAGCCTCATCTGAACTAAACCTGAGCAGATTTCCAACATGGGAGGCAGAAGGTTTCTAGCAGCTTTTGGCAGAATGCTGAGGCCAAGTGCCCTCCCTCCTCCTGCCACGTGCTTAGAAGATCCCTATTAACTGCCAAGAAAATGGCAAAAGGAGGTTTACAGTCAATATTAACTGTTTGGCCCAGTTCTTGGGCTCAGTTCTTGGGCAATTTGAATTCTTTTCTCTGGGAGGCTACTGTAGGCTACAAAAATAGCAAAGGAAGTTTCTAATGCACACTAGTTTTTACAGTTCCCACTATAGAAAACTGAACTCAAACCTCTGACCTACATGCTTCAGAAAGTGTATTTTTTGCTGTTAATTCATATGCATTATTTTCAGTAATTATTCCATATGGTCAAAGAAAGCGGACATAAAACTTATGATAGTTGAGGAAAACCCTGCCTAAAATCACAGAAATTAACTGCCTGGGAATTCACTCGTACAAAACTGGTATATTTGTCAAACAGCAATTCTGTACATATACAGCTAATCTTAACTCTTATGTTTTGTTGAAATAAGACATTAAGAACTGCTACCAGCAATATGGTTTTATTTAAATAGAAGTTCATCTGGGGGCAAAGATAGCATCCTAATCTCACAGCAACTCTACCAACAATGATGATGCAGTACTTCAGGCTTCTTGTGGAAGATTTCAGAGTTAATACAAAAATACAGAGGTTTAGTAAAAGCTGTTAAATTTGTTTCTGTAGCAGGTGAGAAAGCACATTTCTTGTACCTTGAGCACCTCTCCTGTACACGACACTTCACAGCATTCCTCTACTAAAATTGCATGACTGCCAGTTCCCAGTACCCCCCAAAAAACCCTCAAACCAAACTCAAATATCCCTCCCCAAAAATAACGGCTCAAGTTCTACTTTCTATTAAAGAAACTCTGGACAGATGCAACCATATGTAGATGTGGCTGTTTACAGGAATTCACTTTTTTGTTTCTCACATAATCACTCAACTGCTTGCCATTAGAAGGGCAGTGTTCACTTACAGACAACTCACTGTGGTATCATGGAGTCACCATTTATTTCCTGGATAGACAGCCTAAAAGAAATGTGATGCCCAGGACAAACTGTAGGAATAGCTGAATACTGTAATGCAACATGATAGGAGAAAGCAATAGTATGCGTTTTCCATCCTGCCATCCTCCACCAAGTCAGGTGCTCTGCATGGCTTTTTTTTCTACCCTTCTATCCACAATAAATACTCCAAAGGGAGAGTAAAGTTTGACTGTTTATGTCCTCATAAGCACATTTCTTGATGTTGTGCCCCTATATGATAATCTTACTTAAATATTTTTACTGGTTTTCCTGTGAGAAGCAAATATTTTTTGCCTTTTGCTATGAAATAACATACAGAGTCCATCTGTGAAATATACAGCATGACTGTATTAATTGTGTAATATATTTCTCTCTCTTTTGAGCAGCTCCACATCTTTTGCAGTCTCTCACTGAGCTCCTTATCTAATCTCCTAAATAAGTGACCTAATTGTTGGCTTGAGGTAAAGAGAAGCTGATGGCTGCTCACTACTTTGGAAAACAGGTGTCTTTTTCAGGAACCTATGTGCAGACAGCCATCTAAATACAGACGGCAGAACTTAAAAGATTTTGAAAAATACTCTTTTTAACGTTTAAACATGTGCCAACTTCAGTTATCTAAGTGCAGCCATTTGGTGAAAAATCATCCTCCTGAGCTTCTGCAGGGTAAAGTGAGATCAGAGGGTGAAACGGCAACAGATAATGACAGGATTTTATCTGAGCGATTTAGAACTTCTTTGTCTCTGCTAATTTCAGGAGCTGCAAAATTAAGTCAGTCATCAAAATCTTGTGCTTTTTCTCCCCCTTGATTTTGACCTCAGAACATAATGGCCTCTTGCCATGCCTGCAGGGCATGGGTTTGTAGTTATCACTGTGTGCTTAATCAAATGCTGAAATAGCCTTTAAATTACATGCCTTCTTGGCTGCTACAGACTTGTTGAGCTCTGTCACACTTAGAGGTATGATGGCAGTAGATGTACTTTTAAAAGAAAAATGTCGGATAACGCTTTCAATTAGGATTTATATGCAATTATCCCAGCAAAATGATGTTCTGAATCAGAATTTTCAGAGCAAAATTTCAGTGCATGTTTAAGGGCAGTGAAACAAAAGCTGGAAATGTAGAGAAAATTATATTCACAAACTCTGCACATGATTTGGTCTGTCCAGCTAAAGACCTGCCTTAGTGTTCCCAAAGGCAAACACAACATGCTGGGGGAAGAAGTTTCCTACTAATTTGGAGGAATGTATCTGTGTTTGTGATTTTGCAGTACTTAATATTCCCACAGTTCCCACTCTGTGGGAAAAAAAAATAAATCTGAAAGTAATAATAAAAAAAAATCCTCCCCTCCCCTTATTCTGAAGCCTACTCAGGTAAGGGGTACAAGCTGAAATCCCTTTCAACCATTGAGTCAATAGGCCTTATATGACTGTAATTTCCTGAGGAGAAGCATATGCTTAAGTGCTTTTCTAAATGGGGGCTCTACTTTTCCCTATAAAGTCTCATTAGTGCATTCATTTGCAGCATGCAAACATAGCTCAGTGCTTCTTCTCTCTCTTTTCCTTAATCCAAATTATACCTGGCCTCTCATCTCAACAATAATATTACCAGCAACCAAAAACTCAGGTTAAAGATAGTGACAACAAACATTTCTCCAATCTACAATAATCCCATTCCCCAGTATTTCCATTGCTCACAAATATCAATCTAGTTCTGACAAGATTAAAAAACCTGACTGGTCTAAAATTCTCCGAAAACTTGGGATTAGTATACAAATACATAAATATTACTCTCTCTCCCCCACCTTCTCTACATATGCTGACAAGAAATTAAACAGCAAAGATGTCTGTGACTTTTCTATGGGGACAGGGTGGAAAAGCCTTTCTTCTACTCTCAGCCTGCAGAGGGGTTAAAGGTGCATCCTACAGACAAAGGCTGGTGCCAAGATATTGCAGCAAATGCTTGCAACATCCATATGCAGCTCCCCTGGGGAGGAAATGAAGACTGAAGGCAGTCAGTGTGGCCAAACAGCTGGAGCCATCAGCAGTGCAAGGCTGGAGCCAGACAGTGCTGGCCTCCACTCCGGGCTATCCCCTCTGTGCCTCAGTTGATTGCTGTCTCATCTATAAAAATGGGAAAATTATCTGATCTCCTCCATTAAGGACTCCAAAATTTGCTAGGGAAAAGAAAAAGATAACTGGACATAATCCTCAGAAGCTGAAGAATGTGGCTTCAGCCTGGGCCTCCCCGTGTGGATCAAATATCTACATCCCCCCAGGCTATCTTCAGCTTTCTTATTTTATAGAAGATATCAAAACCAATTTATGACTATCCCTTGGGCACCTTCTCCAGAAGCAGTGATCCCCCTTACCCAGCAAACAGTCAGCTATGAACAAACTGCAAGAGCATCTTCTTATATGTTGGGATGGTGCATACGAAAAAAGACAGAAGAGAAACAAAATGCTGTGCAACACCTCAGACACTGCAACCAAATAAAAGCTAAAAAGAAAAAACCCTTATGCCCTTCCCAGTGCATTTTATGTGGAGGTTGAGGTCAACTATTTTACAGTTCTATAAATTGCTTAATCTACCTCCACTATAACACTCAAGTGACACTTGCTAGGGATTTGCTCCCAGGTTATGTGAGTGAAAATACAACAGATGTTCAGCAGCGTGTTTATATCCGATACCCTCCCCTACAGTGAAGAGGAGACACAGGCGAAGGGTGCAGTAAACATCGAGGGGGCTTTCTATAGAGGCTGCCAATCCCACACATGGACAGCGCATTTTTCAAGGTGACACAGCCAAGGATGCAAAGAGGAGCAAAAAGAAAAGCCTAGCAAAGTCCCAAATGGCACATCTCTGAAGCAAGCCTCCACCCCCAAAGCACCAGCCTCCTGGAAAGTACCTTTTATTTCTATGGCAGATCTCCTTCTTCCACATTTCTAGACACCCTAGAGGTCAGATTTCAAAAGGATGATGCAGAAACAACTGGCTCTTTCAATCCCTTGGATGTCCAGAAAGCCCAGGGACAGCAGCCAGACAATTATGTACCAGACAGCTACATCCTGGGACACTGCTGCTGCTCACGCTTCATACCACTGATATTCCTCATCTCCTTGTCGTGCTCAGCTGGTAAATACCCTTATTCTCTCCCCTCACTCTCCCAAACTCTAGGTCAAAGTATGAAGAAGCTTTTCTCATAACTAAAAAGCATTAGATTCTTTTAGACTCCGTAAGTATTACATTAGCTCTTCCTTTAGGGGTAAAGAGAAAAGAAATGCACAGGTAATGGGCAAAGGGAACTGGTGGAAGTTCACCAGAAAGAGGAAAAAACAGTGAAGCGGATACATTAGCACCTAAGGATGGCTGTTCATGAGGGAAATGTCATTGTGAGGCCCTATGAGGAAAGGAGATGAAGCAATAAAAGAGCAAGACCACAGAAACTAGATGGTAAGTATGAAAGGAGGAGACTGACAGTAGGAAGCAACTGAGGACATGCAAAGGGAGAGACATAAGAACGCAGAGTGGCCCAGGGAGATGTGGCATTCAACTGAACCAGACCTGTGGGAGAAAGCAGTGCAACTGCAGTACTGTGCTTTCTTTCTGTTTCTCTGTTCCCATCTTCTGGGACTCATGGGCCGCTGCCTCATTAGTGAGTGATGGGAAATACTCTGAGAATTGCAACAAACATCTCTTTCGACAACCCCTCATCTTCACAAATCCCCCACTTACAGAAAGGTGAATACCTCTGCAGGAATATTTACAGTGGCGTGAACTGCAAGGCAAGGCATCACCAAGAGTCACTCTCCACGCTGCAAGAGGCAGTGGTTCAGGGTAAGACAACGTACCAGGTCACTGCTGTTAATGGGAGAGCGGGTCCTGCTTACCCCTCGGCTAAGGCCTCCTATCTCCAGCCATGGTTCAGCTGCTGGACCTACACCCAGTTCTGGTGCTTGCTGGATCCCTTCGTGAGGCAGGTCAACTCAGTAGTTCAAGAAACTAAAACAGCGAACTAGCAGGGTGGGATGGGAAGAGAGGTTTCTGCTGGACTGGTAGAGTTCAATTAGCTCAGAGAAGGTTAGCTAAGGTCATAGAAAGGAAGTAAAAGACTTTCAGAAGGAAGGAAGGGAGGCTGAATTTAATGTGCTTTTCAAAAATACATGACAACCTACCTTCAAATCAGAGGTCAGAAGCACAGTGCCAGCCTGAGCTAAATGTCACTTAAAAGAATTTAATTAAAGCAGAAGCAACAAGTTGAAAACAGACAAATGAAACACTGTCCAAGGGGAAGGCTGAATGCAAGTGCATTAATATTTAGGCCCAATTCCTGGGAAAATCTATTCTCAAGTATCTTACTTTGCAGTGGACCATCTCATTTGTAAGGGAAGGCACATACAAGAAGATACTAGGATACAGCTGCTCTTTAAATTCACAGGCTTCCATCATGTAAACTACCTTTCAAGTGCAGGAAAACAGTGCACGGATAAGGGAAAGATGTATACCCAACTCTTATGCTAAACTTGTCCTCCAGCCTAACAGTGACATTACTTAAAATATGATCCGTGGAGATCCTGGTCCATAACATTGAGACGTGTATTCTCAATAAAGGAAGCATTAGGTTCCATGCCACAAAGACCAGTCTTTTTTACAAATTCACATACCACAAATTGCACTGAGGCCTTCAATAAGGAAAAACATGGTATTTGTTACTCACCCAACTCAAAGTTACTGCTGTTACAATAGACACTTATCTGTCTCAAAAACAACCCCAAAAACATAAACCACCACGAAACAAGGAAGCTTTGACATTGCTGAATAACCTTGAAGTCTCAAATTTAATGCAGCACAAATTAATACAGTGAAGCAAGTAGAATTTGAGCAATAACAAAATTTGCCCCATTTTAAATTACTCCACTGTAGCTTTTTATTGTAGCCATTAGTAAGGCTATTTTATCTCAGATAAAATAACTTTTATAAATCACCATAGTAGGTATAATCATAGAGGCAGTTAGATAAATGAGTATGAAGTGTTTAGCCTAGGAACATTAAGGAAAAAGAATCTGTTTATCATTTTTGGATTTATTATTAAATCATAAGTTCATTTAATATTATACTTCATTATTGTTTCTATTTAAAACACTAACTTAAATTTTTACCCTTGTTAAAATAATGCAAATCTGGAATAATTTTCCTGTTACTAGCAGAGCTTTTTTAGGTATGTCATCAGAAGGGACTTCAATAGAATTTAGTGGTATCCTCAGGTGGATATTGCTCAACTGCTGAGGACATGCTCTTCTCCATCATTTGTATCACCATGAACTGGGAAGTGGCAGCCCTGAGCTACAGGAAGCAGGATTATATTAAGCTGGAGGAGACCGAGACCCAAATGCATCCTCAAAAGTCAGAGATGGTCTGCCATGGAGGATGGCCACATGCAACAGAGCCTTGATCTCATTTCTAACTCACCACAGGAAAAAAAAAATGGGGGGAAAAATACCCAACAAAACAAATCACAAACAACAAAAAAAACCCAAAACAAGGAAACCCCCAAAATCAGGAAGAGATCCAGTGAACTCAGCAGGTTCAGAAATCCTTTTAAGGCTGATGCAAATCAGCCAAGTTGGATGCATTTGAAGCTTTGCTGAAGAGCAGAATGACTGCAAATAACAGATTCCTACTGAGGAACACCTCCTCAAAGTTAAAGTTTAATTTTGATTTACAGTTCCCTGAATAGCCTCTGAAGGGGAACATTAAAGCTCTTTAGAAAGATCTGCATTATTAAAGAAATTATGAACAGCAGAATAAGGATTACTTTGTGCTGTTTATGGACTTGTTTACCAGAACAGTAAATCTATTTTTAAGTTTGTATTACCTGGAAAGAAGAAGTGTGTGAAATCAGTAGAACTGTCCAGAGAAAAAGAGAGGCAGGCAAAAAAGAAAAAATTCTGCTTAAGTATTAAAGCCTATCATTCAAATATCTATATAAAATTCCAGAGCCTCAAATATTTATCATTTAAACCAATTGCTTTACATCATCAAAGGCCAAGAATGACTCCTCTAGAGTTAATTTTACAAGAAGTTACCCAGACCTTGAAGACTAGCCATCTTCAGGAAGTAATATGGCTAAACTGTACATTGTTAAATAAATACCTACAAATTTTCTTGGTGTTTTAGACATCGCAGCTCCTTTGAGTCTCTGGCATATATAATAACAGAGAATTTGTTCTTTCCACTAGCCATAACTCTGTGAAAGTTTTATAAAGAAGCCTGAGACTGATTTAAGATCTTGCTTCCTCCCAGAATTGCAGTCCATTATATATTTATTTTTCTCTATACACACACACTTCTATAAATGCATGATATATATGTAACAGCAAAAATGGAAAGTGTAGTTTTCAACCTGGCAAGATGAAATTTGGGGGCCTGTACTCTGCACACCTTAAAGGTCACTGATTTTTAGAAACTAGTGGGTGCTCATCAGCAAGATCTGTAAGTAATCTATGAAGTCAACCCAGTCCTCAGCTTCTGGATGAGGATTTCCATAGCATGACATCTAGGAGCTCCATCTCAGAAACAGAGGCATGAGATCCAAGATCCTTTTTGTTGATACGCTAACAAGAATTACAAGTAGGCTGTGGCAAGCCATTCTTTGCAGCCCTCTAAGTCAGGACTCTCCTCAAAGTTTGTGATGTAATTCCCCTCTGACCTCAAAAGATCAAAGATTTCACCTCAAATATACTAGCAGCTAAAAAGAGCTTTGCAGAAGCACACACTTTCATCCGAACAGTGGCCAACTTTATTTACTTCTCCCCAGTTTTAAAAATAAAGAACAGAAGAAAACCAGAAGAATTAAAGAACAACAGCAGAATTAAACCTGGGGAATCCAGGTGGAAATATATTCCGAGTAAAAGCAGACTTTCAGGGAAATCACATATATTTGCTTACAGATACCCCTTCTCCTCAGTGGTTAATTATTTTTCCACTTAATGCAACCTCTGTAAATATTGATCCGGAAACACTGCATACAAACATATATGTGTATAAATAATACACATACACACAATACTGCCCATCTCAAGGTGAGCCACAAAAAAACAGAAATAACATTCACCTGTGTTATACCAGAAATGCTCAGAACAGATTAACTGCTCCCAGAAGAGTCAGGTGAACAGCTCTGCAATAGAGCTGAGAGCTACTGGGCTTCACACTAGGGAGGTGATGCTTACCCTGCAGCACCACCAGGACTGCCCAGGGTGGCTGGGGCACAGCAGTATGGCCAAACTCACAACATTTTCATCTGCAATAAATGCTCTCAGTCTTTCTATCCACACCCCACAATTTCAGTTTGAAGTAACTAGGGGACACCAGAATACACATTTCCACTCATTTTCTACACCAGCCTTCAAAAAGTGTTTAACAACGCTCTAAAAAGCATCTTAAAAAGCAGCAACAAGAAGTATGAATAGTCACAGAGACATTGTGCTCAGTAAAAAACCAATCCGGTACAGGTTAAAAGGCAATCCTGTTTTATCAAAGTCCCTATAGTACTGGATATCATGATTTATTACTTGTCTTCAAGGAAAGCGTAGGGCTCCTTCACAGACACCCATGTGCACAACTGAACAAAAAGAGGGTCTGTGCCCCAAAGGACACACTTAACAGTATGGGAAAGAGGTGCAGGTTAGAGACAGGAGCTATGGTAGGAAAGGAAGGGTAGCCATGAAGCACAGGTAACAAACAGATGCAGATAGGATACCTGAGGGCACAATGTCTGAGAGGCAGACAGCCTGCAGGCACCAAGACCCACCAAGACCCTCCCTGGGCACCAACCTGCAACACTTGCCAAATCCTTCTGTACTGTTCCTCCCTAAAGGTTTCTGAAGGATTCCTCTGAGTTGAAAAAAGCACTACAGGAAACTTTCCAGAGAACTGTTTCTGGGAGACTATTAGTTAAATTTCTAATGTAATTATGTTACAGTACAGTTAAGTGCACTTTCTAAATAGAAACAGACTTTTATCTAACAAAGGATCCACCAAGCACTTTCTCCTGTACCTATAATACCCATTTCCTTCTGTACCTATTTCAAGAATCGTTCTTCTAGTGTTTTTTATACTTCACATCTAGAATTTTCTGCTTTTTCTAAGAAAAAAATTGTTGCATATTTACATCATCTTGTGTTTGCTGTTCATATCTGAGGAAAGCATTCTGCTGTCACTGCCCTCCAAGTGCACTTTTGAGGCACAAGGAAAAACTTTCATAGAAGAAATGAGACTTTTCGTACACTTCTTCCATGCCCCCTATTACTCTGTCATAAAGCACCTCAAACTGTGTAGGTTTAAAGAACTGTTTTGCAGAGGCTGGGGCGAACTACCCAGGCAAAATACCAAAGGTCACCGAGGAAATCTGTTGTTGAGCCCATCCTCTCTAAAAAAGTTAAGTAGTTTCTGATGCACTGCAGTACTTCCCCTTACTGCTTTTGGGTGGAGGGGCTAACACACAGCATGCTGTGCTGGTGGAGGGCTGCCCTAACTCAGATAAAGAATGAGAAAGAGCAGTTCCTAAGTATCTCTCTCTAATTTTTAAATTATATTACTGTCACAGAAGTATATGCTGGAAATCCCGCACCATGATTGGCAAAACGCATAAAGTATTGGTGTCTACTTCTGACCATAAAAAGCTAAGGAAATTTTAATGAGACTGTCTCTGGGTAATTTCATATAGGATCCTGTTCTAACAAATAAGTTGACAGCAGACACAAAAACCCCAACACAAACAAAAAAACCAAAACAAACCAAAAAACCACACCCAACACAACCTCCCCCCCCCCCCCCCCCCCCCCAAAAAAAAAAAAAAGAAACCACAACACAACAAAACCCCACCAGGTGCTGATGAGCAAATAGCCAAAAACCAGTTTAACTTGGAAAGTAAAAGAAGATCACAGTCCTGTCTGGTAATATACATACTTGAGGGTTTTACACAGGATAGCTCCTTGTAGATTAAAATATTTTACACAAAATTAAACAGAAATAAAGATTTAAGCTTAAAAATGCAGACAGTAAACTGACTGCATCTGTTTCCAGATCACAAAATCCCCAACTCTGCTGTCATGAGAAGAAGCTTCTGTTGTTAAACAGTCCACCCTCGCTGAAAAAATAGACAACTAGTTACAAGTTAACTTAGTAGTTAACAAGTACAAACTACAGTTTGGAAACACAAACATGCAGTAATGAAAGGTCAACATACAAACGAAATAACTGTGGACCATCAGACTAAGAAAAATTATGCTTGCAGAAGTTTTAAAGAAGCAGCAGTATTTTTGAATTGGTGCATTGGTCAAAATCAACCCCCCCACAAATATTCAGTAACTCACTTCAATCTGTATTTGGAAAGAAGCAAACAGATGTATTCATAAATAGATAGTGATGAAGAGGTGCCTTTTGTTCTATCAGATACTAGGAAAGACACAATAACAAAGAGCCCTATATTTTTCATTCTGCAGAATGAAATATCTTCTATCAGGGAGTTTGGAAAAAAACCCCACAATCTTCTTAGGAACCCCTTGCTGTTTTTTAACTTGATCTGGGACACTGGCACATTGCTACTGACAAGCCTTAAAAAAAAAATAAATTAAAAATTGAGGTTATAAAAACAGAACATGAGTTTGATTGCGCATAGAAAAAATGCATTAGCTGTTGCTTCTCAAAAAGAAATGTAAATGTGGAATTGTCACCTTAGTTGAACCATTTCTGGAAGTTCAGCAAGAACCTCATCAGTCCAATATCATTCTTGATGATCTGAAAGAAAATAAACTCAAAGCTTGCTGAATTTGCAGTCAGCGCAAAAATTGATGAAATGTTAAGTAACAACATGGACCTTGTCGGTTTTGCAGATTGATCTATACACTGTCTGAGCAGACTGTGCTTTGACACAGACAAATACAAGTCCTTGTAGGAATACAAAAAGTGCTCATTATGTGAGACCACAGCCTCACAAGCAGTCACTCTGAAACAAGACGATTTTCATGACTGATAAGAATTTGAATGCTCAAAGGGCAAACATGATCTCTGCAAGTATTAGGAGGTGAATAACAAGCAGAACTGGGAAATTGCCCTGCATATGATATTAATGAGTCCATTACTGGAACATGTACATCATTGTGGTGTCTATACTTCAAAAAGACTGTCAGAAACTTTGAGTTTACAAAAGAGCTTAAGAAAATAAAAAAAAAATAAAAAAAAAAAAAAAGGGGGTGGGAGGCATGTAAAGTCTGCAAGGCTAGTTTGTTTTACAAGTGAGACACCAAAGCTGCCTAGTCTGTTTAACTAGTCCGAAAGACCACTGTAATCTGCAGGTTATCTACAGAGGGAAGATATTTCTTAAAATAGGGAGCTCTTTATCAGAAAAAGGCTAGCAAGATGCAAAAGCTGGAAGCTGAAGTCAGATAAATTCAGGGTAGAAATAAGACACATATCTTTAACAGTGTAAGTAATTTACCACTGAACAGTTTACTTAGGTATATGATCTATTCTTTATCAGCTGAAGTCCCTAAATCATCACTGAGTATTTTTCTGGAAGACATGTTACAGCTCAAACAGAAGATAGGGGAGCCTGAATCACAAATTACTGGGCAAGATCTCTATTGTGCAAGCAGTCTAGCTCGTTGATCTTTGTATTTTAAAGATCTGTGAAGATTTGGGAGAAAAAAAAACGGGAAGACACACAGCACGGAAACTGCTGAATTTATTATCTTAGAGTAGGGAAAAAAAAAAAACGCCACCTAAAAAAAATCCCTCACAGTCTGCTTTTATGCAGATACCTGCTGCGCTTATCCATGCAAAGAATGCTTGTATCTTGCCTTTATCTAGTGGTTGTGAACAGACAAAAAGTGTTCCAGGACAGCTTCTTCAAATTCCTAGGAATAAAATATGGCAAGAAGGAGGAAGAGAATTGCTTAATGCAAACCAACAGATGGGATTTCAGTCAGAGGCTTGCTTTGTTTTCATAATGAACCATAATCTGTGTAATCTAAAACAGTTTTTATTTGCTGAAGTGACACATAAAGACTAGCTGTGGCACGTGAATTGTTTTCTCAACCATTAGCAGTTATGGAAGGTACCTCTTCACTGCTGAAGACACACTGGACCCTGGACCAGTCAGCCAGATTAAGTTTAGGAGGATGGAAGAAAGCGTAGGTACGGCACTACATTTCTGTTTTGTTTGTTTGTTTGTGGGGTTTTTTTGTTTGTTTAGTTTTGTTTGGGTTTTGGGGGGGCAGGTTTTTGGTTTGTTTTGTTTTTTAATTCAGCCTTCCAATATAATTATCTAATAAATGATTACAATTCTGCAAAGCCTATTAACTACATAAAGTCTTTGTGTTGCACACCCTACAATATCAAATCAACAGCAGAGGCATTTAGGGGCTTTATATTCCAATCCCTACTTCCCAGTAATGATGCTGCAAGTGTTCCCAACCCTGGCATAGTCCTGAAGCACTCTTTGACTGTGCAGCCACTCGCACCAGATGTGAGGAGACGCAGAGATCCAGCAGCACTGCATAGAAGCAGGGTCTCCATTCTGCTGTCAGCTCTGTACCACAAATCTGTCCCTGCCACTTCGGCAAAGTAGGGCACAGTATTACTACATTGCATCATGTCACATTATACACTACATCATGACATGGAAAGGTGATAGATTCAATGTTAAGGCACAAAGCTAAGAAAAACTTAAGCTACCTGGAAGCCTGGAACTGCAAACAGTGACTGCCACATATATTGCTTATTATTTTGCTCAGGTCCAATTTTTAGGTTTCAGCAACACTGGACATCTACTTCTGGCTTCTCAGCATACTTACATTCCCATAATGTTTTGCAATATAAAATACTGACTTCTATTCATACATATTTTCCCATGTTATTTAAGTTCATCTTCATATTGAAAATAAATGGATTTTAAATGTAGGCAGTTACATATATAAGCACTCTGAAAAACATAATTCATCTTTAAATAGCAGCAATCAATATGCATAGCATACAACCTAAACAAATTTTTATTATGAATCCTTAATGCATGCATGCTTTGATCATTTTTATTACTAATATATTATTGATTTACAAAATACATTACCACCTTAGGCACAGGGATTTGATGGAGTCCTTACATCCTGTATGTAGTTTTACTTAAAATAGGAACCAAAAGTCAATAACCTATTTACCACCAGCATAGCACTTCTACAGTGTTAGATATTTTAATGATGGTCTGACTCTAACAGTGGAGTCACTTGTCTCACAGTGGCATTTATAAGTCATTGTTATAAATGTAAAATTATCCATGAGGCCTGCATGCTTATCTTTCTTTATGGCCAAAATGCTTTAGGAGTCACGATTCGGAAGAACACTGGCAGACAAACCTTGCAGATGCCTCACAGGGCAGAGTTTCTCTGAAATCAAAGGACCTGCTTGGGCTTATTTTTTGCTCTGAATCAACGAACAGTTTCTCTGCCTTTGTTGCCATTCACATCAGGGAGCAGTGATTGACTCCTGCAGTTGCCCAGGAGAAAGGGAACCAAACAGCTTTCTTTGATATGAATACTAATACCACCAGACAGGGAGAAGACAGCATGCCAATCAGTCCCTCTACTAGCGCCATAAACAGGCTGCGGAAAACAAGTCGACTGCTACTCAACGAGGCATCAGGAGAAGCCTACAGTAAGATGGGTACATCACAGTATTGTTCCACAAATCAAATCCCAAATGATTGTTTACTGCTACAGATAGAAATGAGGGGGGAAAAAGGTTTAGGGTTACATTGCCTTTGGTGAAACGATACAGATTTAATTTACACAGGCGCAACAGAACACTCATGTCTTGCCAGGATATTATTATGCCTTGGGCAAGTTGGGCTTTATGTCGCAAGTTGAGCACAGAAACGGCAGAGATGCAGTATCACAAGCATCAGTTCTTCAGCTGTTCAATGAGATGACTCTCCTATAATCTCAAAATCATAGAATAATAGAATTATAGAATAGCCTTGGTTGGAAAAGACCTCTAAGATCAACAAGTCCAACCATTAACTTAGCACTGCCAGTTCACCACTACACCATGTCCCTCAGCACCACATCTACACGTCTCTTAAATACCTCCAGGGATGGGGACTCCACCACTGCCCTGGGCAGCCTGTGCCAGTGCCTGATAACCCTTTCAGTGAAGAAATTTTTTCTAATATCCAATCTAAACCTCCCCTGGTACAACTTGAGGCCATTTCCTCTCATCCTGTCACTAGTTACCTGGGAGAAGAGACCGACTCCTGCCTCGCTACACCCTCCTTTCAGGGAGTTGTAGAGAGCAATGAGGTCTCCTCTCAGCCTCCTCTTCCCCAGTTCCCTTGGCCGCTTCTCAAAGTAATATATGGCTTTTTCTGCTTTTAATGCCTGTTAAGAGATGGATGAGAACCCAGCCCCTTGGAGAGAAAGGTCTGCAAGGAGGGACCCCTGCTTCCTTTTTTTTTTTTTTGGTAACTGATGCATATGAGGACAAAGGAATACAATACACACAGAGTAGGAGTTCTTTGTCCCTTTTTGCAGAAGAACAAACAACTGTAACAGAGACTACAGTAATCAAAAATACGCCTGAGAAAACAACAGCCACAAAAAGCAGAAGTCATATCAATTGCTTAGGCCACTCTGCACACAAAAGTTAAGTGAGGTGAAGCAAAAAAGTTTAATTCACTGAACTGAGTAGAATTAATGAAATAAGCCATCCAAAAAGTGGGAGTTAAGCTCCTAAAATCCTGGCTATAGTGCGCACCGTTACACCAACTTTAAACTGACTTTTTTTATCCATTGCCCTGTTTCTAACTTGAAGGCAAGGTCCTCACCCTTCCTCTTCCATTTCTTTCCCATATAGGGATGGATCCCAGGACGTGCTTTGCAGGGGATGCCCAATATGAGCCAAATACAGAAGCCAGCTCAATTCTGGTACTTGCTTCAACACCAAAGAAGATAAGAGAACTTCAGCAACGCATTAAGAGGTCCCTGAATATAATAAGAGCATGAGAGAAAAACATCACGTCAGTCTTTCCTGCTTTGCTGACACTTGATCATTTCTCTTTGCAGAGGTAACTTTGAGGACCAGCCACAGTGCTGCACAAGAGACTATCCTAGCAGATACAAAGCCTGAGAGACCCAAAACAGACCCAACAGAGGCTCTTCCAGGCTATGGTAGGGCTTTTGACAGCCCAAAAATGTTGAAAAAAAAAAAAAAGCCTGACCTTTTAAGCAGCACAGGAAAAAGCTTCCAAAGGCCCAGCTGACATCCATAAGGCAATTTGTAAGCAGCCTTTTCTGCTTCCATCCTCATTCACCAGTGGTAACAAGAAAACAAGACCAAATATAAAATTATTCTGACTGATGCCTGTTAATGGATCTGTTGCATGTGGAGATGGGCCTGGAAACTATCCTTTCTCCACAGCGGTAAGCCCCCTCTGGCATGACTTGGGATCCAGGACCCCTAAGTTAGAGAGAAATTTCCATTTTTGTGAATGTTTACTACATCACCGTCCCTGTTAAGCACATATACACAGAGCACAGTGAACCCAGTAAACACTGAGAGTTTATTTCCAGGTATCTTGTGCCAGGCAAGTGCATCACAAAATACCACGTTTCTAAAATTAAACTCTCTTTATTAGCAGAATGAAATAAAGAGGTTCCACAACTTCACTTAACTTCAAAGTCATAGGCAGAAGTTTACGGCAGTTGTTTTTATCAAATGTGTCATTCTCCCAGATTCACACTGAACAGAGCAATCTGTAAAGCACACCAGAACTGGAAAGTAATATCCAAACAGTATCTCCCTCCCTCACTTTTAAACACATAGCCACACTGCTCCACTGAAACATCTTTCAAACAAAACAAATAGCTTCCAAAAATATTCTTATATTTCTTTAAATGCAATTTAAAACAGCTATGCAAAATAAATAAACAGAATCTACAGGAAACTTTTCCTTTCAGCCTAACCAAAAAGCTTAATTGGATCTCACACTGTGGTTTGGGGGGTTTGATTTTCATTTCCTTCTCCCCCCTCAATCGTTTCAGCAAGGGAACCAGGGCATAGAGGTGGCAGGTAGGAGATGAGGTGGCTAGAGGCTATCAGCAGTAGAGAGCTTGGCTCTGTTGGGTGAGCCTGCCCGTACCCTGCATTGTCCTCCCTTTAGGAGCACACAGACCTTGGCGTTGTGCTTCCCTGTGATCATTTTCTGCAGCATCTTTGTGCTCCAGCCATATGAATGCCATGACAATCATTTCCATGCCTGGAAGCCCTTTCACCATAGGAAGGGCATGTTCTGCATTCAGAAACACTGTAATAACTTCCTGAGGTCAGGAAGCTGAGGAACTCATCCAGATCAGCTTGCCATAAACCAGAGCAAAGGCTATTTTTGTCACGAGTTAAGCAGCAGTGTATCTTTTCTCCTTAGCAGAGGTAACAGCTTCTTTTCTGCATTCTCCTTAATGGTCTTGGACTGGACCAACTCCTCAGTTTGCTAAAGGGCTCTCTTGAAGGTGCCAACCACCCATCAAGAACGGAGCAGTTTCAAGGGACGTAATAATTTCTCCACCAGCATTAGCAGTACTTTATTCTTCAGAAGCCAGACAGGCATTGCACAGATGGAGAGAGTAGGAGACAAGGCTGAGAGAAGAGGCTTCTTTTTATTTTTATCATCACCTCACCCTGTAGACATCCATCTCTTTCAGTTGCATCTTCATATTACGTTCAAACACTGGACAGGGCCCAGATATCTGCTCTGCCCCCCTGCTCTAGGGTAGTCTCCAGTGTTGTCCTAGGATTATACCCACACCCTGCCACTAGTGGTATTGCTGTACAGCAGCTACAGGAATCTCGAGGCAAAAACCTCTCATCTTCCATGGTCTTGTTATCACAACTTGCTTGCATTTGCCTGCTAGCCACAGAATGATTGAACCATATCTCACCAAGTCTTGATCATATTTTCCTAGGCTTATATTTTCCAATCATCAGCATGGCTGGGACTACACAGCAGCTGGCTTGGCAATCCAGAGCAAACTGAACAGGTTGTTGACTCACGTCATAGCCACAAGTATGGCAGTTGAATGTTTTGCAACCTCCTCTAGCACTGCACATAGAAAGAGCATAGGTCTGTACCTCCTGAACTCTGGGTTCCTGCAAACCACATGTGCTTCTGCATTAAGTTTTCAGCCGTTCACTGGGTCTTCCAGTTAGCTTTCTCTCCACCCTCCCTCCTGCTAACCTGCATGCATCATGTGCATTCACTGCTAGGGAGTGAATTGTCTCCAGAAATTATGTGCTGGAGCCAGAGCAGTGAGCTATCCAATGGAGTTAACTGCCGTTTTTTGCATCTTGGTTCTGGACAATAGAAGCAGTATTGCTCTGTCTGGGGCAAGGACACTTGCAAACCCCAGGCACCCTTGGGCAGTGTTCCCAGCAAAAGCTTCTCAGTCACACCTTTAGGTCACTGTTGTCCCATAATTTGGGAAGCAAATTTTATGGTTGTTTTCTTATCTTTGTCCCCCAGGTAGGTCTGTGCTTGGAAGATTCATGTATTCCTTTCTCTATCACCCTCCTTCTGCAATAGAATTTGTTCAATTTTTTTTTTTTTCCTCATGTGTTTGAGGACTTGCATGCAGCTCTTACATTTCATTTGATGGCAACAGTGGTTTTCTTTTTCTAATCACAATCTCATGTTGGCAACAGTCCTGCTTTGAGTGGGAAGTTGGACCTCAGATCTTCAGAGGTCCCTTTGAACCAGCACCACTGTAATTTGTGCCCCTTGTGGGTCTCATTGGCACCACCATACTTTACACATCATATTCTAGATAATACCACAAACCGAACAGTTACTTCAGGAACAGAATTAGCAAAGGTACAGCTACGACTACAGCACACACCCTGGCCATGTTCACAGGCTGCCTCTCTCTTACTTCTCCTAGCCTGGCTTCTTTTATCCCTGTACCAGGGAGGTTGCTATGGAGATTTCTTCAGAAACAAAGAGCAAAAGGATATAAGAAATGCAAAACACCGAGAAGGGCATGGAAAGGAAAACAAACAATGGTACAATATCTTTTGAGTTAGCAAATCCATTTCCTCAAATCTTCACCTAGCAAGCCACTGACAAGGAGACCAGACCCTCAAAAGCTCCTGTTCTGCAAGCACATTCCCCATACCTAAAGTGGGATGGGAATATAACTGGGCTTCCTACACCTCCTAGGGTGACAGCTGTGAGCTCGTCTCTCTCTTAGATGCCTTTACACCAACACACATAGCATGGGGAATAAACAAGAGGAACTAGACACCTGCATGTAGTCGAAGGGCTATGATTTGATTGCTATTACAGAGACGTGGTGGGATAGTTCACATGACTGGAATGCTGTCATGGATGGCTGTGTGCTTTTCAGGAAAGACAGACCAAAGCGTGGGGGTAGAATTGCTCTTTATGTGAAGGAGCAATTAGAATGTATTGAGCTTTTCCAAAGGGCAGCTGATGAGCGAGTTGAGAGTTTGTGGGCAAAAATTAAGGGGCAGGCTAACATGGGAGACACTATTGTAGCTGTCTATTATAAGCCACATGATCAGGATGAAGAAGCTGACGATGCCTTCTACAGACAACTGCAAGCGGCCTCAAAATCACAGGCTCTGGTTCTCATCGGGGACTTCAACCACCCTGACATTTGCTGGAAAGGCTGCACAACCAGGCACACACAGTCCAGGAGGTTCCTGCAGTGCATTGATGATAACTTCCTGATACAGGTGGTGGAGGAACCAACAAGGAGAGGAGCACTGCTGGACCTTGTATTGATAAACAAGGAGGGACTGGTCAAGGATATGAAGGTAGGGGACAGCCTTGGCTGTAGTGACCATGCTGGAATTTAAGATCATGTGCAGTAGGCAGAGAGCAATAAGCGGGATCATAACCTTGGACTTCAGGAGGGCTAATTTTGGCCTCTTCTAGAAACTCCTTGGAGAAATCCCGTGGGACTGGGCACTGGATGGTGGGGGGCCCAAGAGAGCTGGTCAATATTCAAGCATCATTTCCTCCAAGCTCAGGATCGTAGCATCCCAAAGAGTAAGAAATCATGTAGAAGAGCCAGGAGTCCTGCATGGTTGAGCAGGGAGCTACAAAATAAACTCCCATGGAAGAAGAAAATTTACAGAACATGGAAGAAGGGGCTGACCACTTGGGAGGAATACAAGAATGCGGTCAGAGGATGTAGAGATGCAATAAAGAAAGCTAAGGCCTCCTTAGAATTAAACCTAGCAACGGAGGTCAGGTATAACAAGAAAGGATTCTTCAAATATATTGGAGCCAAAAGAAAGACTGGAGGAAATGTAGGCCCTCTGCTGAATGAAGTGGGCGCCCTGGTGACGGAGGATACAAAGAAGGAGGAGTTACTGAATGCCTTCTTTGCCTCAGTCTTCACTGCTAAGGCCAGCCTTGGGAGTCCCAGACCTTCGAGACTGCAGAAGATGTCAGGAGAGAGGAAGACTGCCCTGATTGAAGAAGATTGGGGTAGGGACAAGTTAGGTGAACTGGACACCCACAAATCCATGGGCCCTGATGGGATGCATCTGTGAGTGCTGAGGGAGCTGGCAGAAGTCATTGCTAGATTGCTCTCCATCATCTTTGAAAAGTCCTGGAGAACAGGAGAGGTGCCTGAGGACTGGAGGAAGGCCAATGTCACTCCAATCTACAATAAGGGCAAGAAGGAAGACCTGGGTAACTACAGGCCAGTCAGCCTCACCTCTATCCCTGGAAAGGTGATGGAACAGCTTGTTCTTGGCACCATCTCAAAAAATGTTGAGGAAAAGAGGGTTATCAGGAGTAGTAAACATGGGTTCACCAAGGGGAAGTCATGCTTGACCAACCTGAGAGCCTTCTATGAGGACATAACTAGATGGATTGATGAGGGGAGGGCAGTCAACGTGGTCTACCTTGACTTCAGCAAGGCTTTTGACACTGTCTCCCATGGCATCCTCACAACCAAACTTAACAACTGTGGACTGGATGACTGGGCAGTGAGGTGGATTGGGAACGGGCTGAAGAACAGAGCCCAGAGAGTAGTGGGGCAGAGTCTAGTTGGAGGCCTGTGACCAGCGGTGTACCCCATGGATTGGTACTGGGTCCAGTCCTATTCAATATATTCATTAACGCCCTGGACGAAGGGACAGAGTGTATCCTCAGCAAGTTTGCGATGATACAAAGCTGGGAGAAGCGGCTGACACACCAGAGGGCTGTGCTGCCATCCAGCGTGACCTGGACAGGCCGGAGAGCTGGGCAGGGAGAAACTTAATGAAATTCAATCAGAGCAAGTGTAGAGTCCTGCATCTGGGGAAGAACAACCCCATGGATCAGTACAGGCTGGGGGCTGAGCTGCTGGAGAGCAGCTCTGGGGAAAAGGACCTGGGAGTCCTGGCAGACAACAGGCTGACCATGAGCCAGCAATGTGCCCTCGTGGCCAAGAAGGCCAATGGCATCCTGGGGTGCATTAAGAGGAGTGTGGCCAGCAGGTCAGGGGAGGTTCTCCTCCCCCTCTACTCTGCCCTGGTGAGGCCTCATCTGGAGTACTGTGTCCAGCTCTGGGCTCCCCAGTTCAAGAGGGACATGGAGCTACTGGAAAGAGTCCAGCACAGGGCCACCAAGATGATGAAGGGACTGGAGCACCTCCCATATGAGGAGACACTGAGGGAACTTGACCTATTTAACTTGGAGAAGAGGAGGCTGAGGAGGGATCTCATTAATGCTTATAAATATCTAAAGGGTGGGTGCCAGGAATATGGGGCCAGACTCTTTCTTGGTGGTGTCCAGTGACAGGACAAGGGGCAATGGGCACAAACTGGGACACAGGAGGTTCAATCTTAACATAAGAAAACACTTCTTTACTGTGAGGGTGACAGAGCACTGGAACAGGCTGCCCAGAGAGGCTGTGGAGCCTCTGTCTCTGGAGACATTTAAAGCCCATTTGGACATGTTCCTGTGTGATCTACTCTAGGATCCTGCTCTAGCAGGGGGGTTGGACTAGATGATCTTTGGAGGTCCCTTCCAAACTGTACCATTCTGTGATCACACTGCATGAGCTCTTCGCAGTGCTGGGAGCCCCCATGAACAGCATGCCAGTAACACATGGTGATAAATGAGGCAGAGTTGGTGCATATGTGTGTGCATACATGCAAAAAGTTGGTAGATGACTTCGTGGTGGCAGTGCAGTGTGTTATGGCTGTAAACCTGTGCTGTCTGCAGGATTAGAGGCATAGAGAACTCATGAAACAAAATGGTCACAACAACTAGGTCCTAAGACCTTTTCCTCTCAGAGATGTTGAGAATGCCTTAAATGATCAGTACAGGCTTTCAACTATTTCTCAGATATGCATATGTGGCTCTCAAATCAAAAGCAACTGGCAGGTAAAACAGAGGCAAGTGGGCAAAGCAAGGAAAGAGAAGAAATAATGAAGAAAAAAACAACTCGGAAAATACAGTGGCAAATTGCAGCAGCTTCATTCATAGCAGTACTCAGGGCTGTTCAATGATCCTGCAGTCATCCATCACCAACACACTAACAGCATGGAGAGAAGCAAGGTCTAAAAGAGATTAGAAAATAGGTACTTGTAACTACACCAATTGCTCCAGTTTTCCAGATTACGCCTTATTTTAGCTCCTCAAATCAAATGCTAGCACCTGGTGATTGTTTGGTGTTTTCAGTTTCTCTGGATATTGACCTTGTTATCTTGACTTATTCCCAGTATACATGTTGATAGACCAACATAAGGACTTTAAATAGAGTCACAAGATAAACGCAGTTCCCAGTCAAGGTTATTTTATGTAGGCTCAGTTCCCACAGCATTTGAGTGCATTTCACATTTTTCTGCCTGCCATGCAATGAAAGACAGAGCAGTTCTCCTGTTTTCACTTTATACAAGGTCTGAAGGGATTATGGGCCATGTCCACACGGAGTGGGGTCAGAAGAACTGGCATGAGCCTTGGTGCAAGGACTGACATGGGACTTCAGACAAAAGCCAATGCTTACCCCCTGCCACACCTTCCCTACAAGTTTCAGTTTGGCAGAGCTGTCTGCATCTCTCCTAGCTTCACTGTTGCCACAGCAGCATGCAAGCACCTTGTTCCCACTTATCAGGCACCTAGGTGGGCTTCTTAACACATGGAAATGAGCCAAAGTATCCCATCAGTGGTCATAAAGAAAGACTGTGTAAAAGCAGGATCCCCAGTTTAGCTGTTTTCATTAGCCAGCTGAGAGAGCTGGAAATGCCTGGGGAAGAAAAGTCACTGCTCTGTCCCTCCTCTTGCCTCCATGACAGCTCTCAGGACCTGGCAGAGTACACACAGGAAGCATTCTCCTGAAAGGCATGCAGGTAAGCAGCCTGCATGCATATGCAGCCTGCATGCAAAGTCCTGGTTTTAAATATTATCCTCACAAGTGTTTCCACACCAAGGAAGTTCCTAATAAATCCTCTAGCTTTCAGCAAGGTCACTAGAAGATCAGATATCGATTTGACAGGTAGGAGGAGGTGAGGCAGTTCAGCTCTGCAGAGCAGATGCAAGACATGAATCCTTCACTGAAAAGAAGCTACTGTTGTACCTTCATCTCAGGCTGTAAGTCACATGTCTTCTTCAATGACAACTGATCCATCACAGAAGCATCTTGATTTACTCTTCACTCAGGAACTGGTTACTACAGCACACCCCTTGGTGGTATGGCTTCTACCCAAGCAGAAGCTAAATATCCTCCTTATAAGCATGATAAGAATATACTAAAGCAGCTTCTTCAACTTGGAAAAGACACAACAGAGAGATATATCTGAAACATCTAAAATTGGTAATGGTATGAAGAAGGTAAATAGGAAATAATTGTTCACTACTTCTCATAATACCACAAAAGAGGGACACCAGTAAATTACTCACAGTGGCAAGGTTCAAACAAGCATCATGATATGTTATGTGCAAAAATACATAATGACCTTGGGAACTCACTGACACAGTATAATGTAGAGCCAGAGAGATATTAAAAAAGAACTAGACAAATTCACGTAGCACAAGGTCCATCAGTGGCTGTAACCTGACAGTCCAGATGTTATCTCCAGATTAGAAAGACTTTACATAAGAAACAGAGAATGTAGGCTGGGAAAACAATCACAGACATGCCATTTTTCTCATACTGCTTTTCCTCTCACCCCATCTACTGCTAATTACTGCTGGAGACAGGACACTGGGTCAGCAAGTCTTCAGCCTGACCCAGTAATACTTTCCTTAGGGATGTTCTCACTGCTTGGAACAGAAAAAAGGGTAAGGTAAGGTGTCTTCTAGCATCCTCCTAGCGAAAATGAGTGTGACTGTGAGAAAGAGGGGGAAATTACAGCTAATTAACATTGGTCGACTTCTACCCAGCTATTGTACAGAGAAAACCTGGAGAAGTACCTGTGTTATTCTCTTCTCCCCTGCACCCCATTGGTCTAGTAAATAAGATATCATTACATCAGTTTAAAAAGTTACTTCCTAAAGAACAGATTTGCAAAGCTTCCACTGGCTTAACACCATTTTCCCTGAACTCTATGTTAAAATTCCAGTTGAGCTCAACGATAGCACTGAAGGGAAGCAGCAATGGCAGCAGGGGAGAACACATCTCACATGCTAATCCTCCAACTAAAGCTGAAAATCACTAAGGGAAACATTCAACAGGAACCCAATACACATTACCTGCTTCTATCACTAAACCCTAAGGATTCAAACAGAACAAGCAGCTCTCCAACACCAACATGTCGAAGTCAAGTGTTATCACAGGAACATAGCCTGGCTCATTTGCACAAAAGGAATGGAAATCGAGACAGGCAGGCTGGAGACCTCAGCTCCCAGATATCCTTATGCTCTGCTTTGGCGTAGTGTTAGTCGTGTTTCATATGGGAACACGACTTGTCTAATATTGTTATGTACAAATCCGTATTTGTGCATGCCACCAAGTCATGGGCTTTTGAGTCAAGGAAAAGAGATTTCACTAATGATTAACTTCCTACCTGTTTGGCAAGAACAGTAACAAGGCAAAAGAGAGAAATCCTATTAGCACAGAAAAAGTGGTGGTTTCAGCTCAGACCATACTAGCCACCACACGAATCCAGTATACTCAGTGCTTTGCTAAGCTACCATCTTCTAGCTCCCATAGGTGGGCGCGTACAGTAATAAGCAATGCCCAGGTAACCCAAAGACTGTATTCAAGTCTCAGGATACCTCACCACAACAGAAGAGCTAGACAACATGAGAATGGAATCATGCTCTGTTTTCCAGTAACCAAAAAACCTTTCCCAGTCTAGCCCCAGATTCCAACCCTCCAGGAACCAACAACCTGTAAATTCCTTCTTCCTGGATGTGAGCCAGCATCCTAGGGGTTAATTATAGAATATTAATCAAACCCAGTCTATCCCACACTCAGCCAGCCAGTTCAGCTGTCAAACAGCTCTGTCAGCATGTGAGAAGAATTAATTGTGCTACCAGTCCTACCATAACCTCACAGCAAAGTTAGATCTTAACAGTGAAATTAATTTCAAGACTTCACCTTCTTCTTGCCATTTTTAATCACCATTAAAAAGATACAATATTTCTGGAATATAGTAAAGCACTTTCCCATGATCTCTAGCACAGTTCTATTAATGCATATCACTCAGCTTTTACAATTTCTCGCAGCAAGCCTCACGTGAGATCCATGCAATGATTCAGGAAAGGTTTGCCCTCACTCCCTCATACATCCTAAAGGAACTTTTCTACCACATGCTAGTCAAATCTATAGCTTGCATAAAGCTAGCAAGGTATTACTTTACACAGTACACTGCTGTTCAAGATTTGCCTACTAAAAGTGGAAAAAACGAAGTGGAATGCATTTATAATGTCATTTTATAAGCATTTTAAATATTTAAAAATATATATAATACAATTAAAATAATGAACTGTAGTGAAATACAGTAACAGCCAGGACACATGCAATCACAGGGCTATTTCAGACACTAGCTGCTGAGGTCCTCAAATAACATAACCAATGAAGAACCATCAGAGGATGAAAGTTACTGAAACAATAAATTACTGGATTAAAAAGGCTTCACTGAAGTAAGGAAATAAAGCCAAAGAAACCTCAGAAGAGTCACTTTGCTTAGCAGAAGTTGCCAAAATCATGTTATTTACAGCAGTATCCAGCTGAAAATAATATCTAGGCCTGAATAAATGGTTAGTGCACTCACTACTCTTTCTCCCTTTCTCCTACCCTAAGGAACATGTGAATTGCAGCTTTTAGGCTGCTTGAAGTTGCTGTACCATTATATTTTCGGGTGTTGAAAAAAATATGCCTTCTAGAAAACACAGAATCAGAATCACAGAATAGCCCTGGTTGGAAAAGACCTCTAAGATCAAGTCCAACCATTAACCTAACGCTGTCAGTTACTCACTAAACCATGTCCCTTAGCACCCCATCTACATGTTTTTTTTAATACCTCCAGGGATGGGGACTCCACCACTGCCCTGGGCAGCCTGTTCCAATGCCTAACAACCCTTTCAGTGGAAAATTTTTTCCTAATAACTAATCTAAACCTCCCCTGGCACAACTCGAGGCCATTACCGACCAACCCCTGCCTTGCTACAACCTCCTTTCAGGTAGTTGTAGAGAGCAATAATGTCTCCCCTCAGTCTCCTTTTCTCCAGACTAAACAACCCCAGTTCCCTCAGCCACTCCTCATCAGACTTGTGCTCCAGACTCATCACCAGCTTCGCTGCTCTTCTTTGGACACGCTCCAGCAGCTCAATGTCCTTCCTTTAGTGAGCGTTATTTCTGCCTACACTTCCTTTCAGGCACAAAGGTTACATGAATGACTTGCATCCTTGCTGTCAGCATGACAAGCACTCAGGAGCTGCCTCCACTGTACAAAGGCGAGGGCAAAATTACTCAGGGGCTAAAATCCTAGTGTACAAGCAGACAACTGAAGCTTAAGCAGCTATCCCACAGTTGTTCCAAGCCACTGAACTGCCGATCCACAGACCAACAAAAACTGCACAAATTTTCAGGGCAGGGTTATTTCATGCCAAGATAAAATCATAGACTCACAGAATCGTTTAAGTTGGAAAAGACCTTTAGGATCATCAAGTCTGACCGTTAACTTAGTACTACCAAGTCCACCACTAAACCCTGTCCCAAGCACCACATCTACACATCTTTTAAATAACTCAAGGACTCCCCTGGGCAGCTTGTTCCAATGCCTGACCATTTTGGTGAAGAATTTTTTCCTAATATCCAATCTAAATCTCCCCTGGCACGACTTGAGGCCATCTCCTCTTGTCCTATCTCTTGTTACCTGGGAGAAAAGACTGACACACACCTTGCTACAATCTCCTTTTAGCTAGTTGTAGAGAGCAGCAAGACCTCCTCCCTGAGCTTTCTTTTCTCCACACTGAACAACCACAGTTCCCTCAGCAGCTCCTCGTAAGACTTCTTCTCCAGAGCCTTCACCAGCTTCATTGCTCTTCTTTGGACATGCCCCAGCACCTCAATGTCTTTCCAGCCATTCTTCACCAAGCCTATAAGCACTGCAAGGGATTGTTGTGACCCAAATGAAGGGCCCAGCACTTAGCCTTGTTGAACTTCATACAGTTGGCCTCGGCCCATTGACCAGATTCCATTATTTTTCTCACTACAAAAAAAGTGTACAAAACTACCTGTTTTTACATTTTGTTCAAAACTAAAGTTCTGTAAGCTGTCAGTGGTCCATCTTTAAGTTACACTATTACTTGGTAATACCAAAAAGTTGGAAAAAAACAGATAATCTAAAAACTTATCCTACCATAACGTGCACCTGTTTTTATGCTTTGCTTGACACACATGTGGATTTAGAAAGTACACTTGTCAGGCTGGTGTTGTTCATTATGTATAGCCCCCAGAAGAGCTGACTGAAAATGTTCTAACCAAACTTGTTCTTTCATCAGAAAACGGTGATCTGTCAAAACTAAATCTGTTCATGAGAAGAGGGGAAAATCTGAGAAATCTTTTTGGGAAATGTACATATAAAACAAAAACTTCCAAATTGTCAAAATGTCCAACTTAAACATCTTCTAAATGAAGAGATTAAACTAATCTTGAATGCCTTTTCATTTCCAAGTGCATATTAATTTTTTTTCAATCAAATTTGAAAAAAGCTGAAATTAAAATGCAGTGCTTTCAAATACTGTAAATGCAATATTTTCACTGATGAGTTCTCACACCTTTTTTCCTAGTTTCAAATTATACACTGATTAAATTTGATAGACTAATATTCTGGTCAGGATGGGAAAATTTTCCTTTCTTTTCCCTTCAAAATCATTTTCGCATGATCAAAAAAGCCTTTTTTCCTCTGGCTCATCTCAGCAGATAGGGAGCCTGTACTGTCACAGTCATGCAGAAAGCCATACTCTGAGTTCCTTTAGGATTAGTATTTTAGGGAACAAACCATCTCAAATGAATGTTAAATATGAGAAACAGAAGATAGTATAAGAGAAACAACCATGTTTGTCATAAATTTAAATTTCTTGGAGAACATCAGAAAAAAATCCCCATTTTCCATGGCAAAATCTTGCCACAAATCATACATTTTTGAAACTAGCTGTGGCATAGCAAGAGAGACCTTCAATTTATGTTTTTCTGGTTTCTGGTGAAAGTAACCTCTCTGACAACGACTGAAACACAAAATAACACGAACCCCGACTCAGGTGAAGCAGTTACAGCAGCAAAACCATCAAAATCTTTTTCCTCTGAGCTAAAATTACCACTGTCACTTTCACCCTATGCTTCTGACATTCAAGACACCTGAAAAAAAACTTCCTTTCCAGCTCCCAAACTGACTCAACTGGGAAAATTTGAAATGCAGGAGTCTACCTGGTCATTCTCCATCACAACCATTTGGAGAAAAGGACACTCCCAGGAGGTTTTTGCAGAATTTTATTCCTTTACATGATTACTATTTTTCCCGTCAAATAGTTTAATAATTTCTTCCTGCATTGGGACCTCATCTAGTTGCAAAGTTGTAAAGACAGGGCACACTAACACCACCATTCAAAAGCTTGCCTATTTGGAGAGCACGAGTTATCAGAAGCATAATGATCATCACACCCAGCCTGGCTGAACAGCTGGATTTATGACAGACATCAACAATTTACTGCATTTTTTAACAGAAGAAAACATGACATGGCATAAGTAGAGCTGACAGTCACTATGTGAAGACCAGTTTCTGTGGGTGACCTTTGGTGTGGACAATGCCAGTGAGCTGTGGCACGGGAGTCAGCTCCCGAGATTGACAGTAATGGGCAACTCCAGCAGGTCACAGTTGCTGAGCACCTAATTGTGACTTGAAAACCTGAATCCTGGGTTATTAATGTTACTGCCGATAAACTCCCCCCTATGCTCCCCCCCACAGCCATTATTGCTTTTTTGATTGTTTTGAAGATACAGTCCGTGCCATTTATGTGACGAGCACCACATTAAAGCTGTTTTTAATAAATGCACGGCTCGATATTCCTGCTGGTTACCTCCCTTTTGGCTCAGTGATATCCCCTCCAGCTTTGAGACTACTGTGAATCTGGAATACCAGCTGTGCCAAAGCATCCAGTTTGAGCTAACTCCTCTGTACTAGCAAGTCTCTTGATTTCTACTGGGAGAACAAAGTTTCAATCTCATCAGGGAAATGAGATCACCCATTACTTCAGGCTTTGCCTCATACATTTGCAATGCCCTCGCTGTTTTCACTTTGCCTAGGGCAGAGTCCAGACACTTTCTGTCAGCTGAGCAGAGAGCAGAACAACCAAAAACTCCTGTTTTTATTAATAGCAACTTGTTAACTAGTCAACACCATTAAAATAAAAAGCAAACGTATTTCAAACTTTATTCAAGATCTTTTTGGCACACAAAATCATCTGAAGTACACGTTGGTTAAAATGAGGATATCCTGGCTGCAACTTGTGGAAAATTAGGTCGTAAATGTCCCCTTAATGTCATTTATCTCCAAAAACCTGTGCGTCTCTAGAGCCAGCTGCAATTTAAATTCTTTACCAATTTTACTCCCCAGCAGAAGCCTGCAAGTGTGAGTCAACTCTGACAAGTAGTTTGGTTTCTTGGGTGGGTTGTTTGTTTTTTTGTTGTTGTTGTTTGTTTAGGGGTGTTTGTTTGTTTTTAAAAAAAGAAAACACATGACAGGGCTCTGATTTTGTCTCTGCAATTTCCATATTAAACATGCGCAGCATATATACACAAAGACTGCAGTTTTCCAGGGTTTTCAGGGTTCTTTCAAAAAATGAAAACAGAGAACAAGAATAACTCAACTGCCAGGCCCCCCAAAAATGAGCCTGGAATGTGAAAATCAGCCCAGGATACGTCTTTTTTGCATAACATTGGAAGTAACAGAAGTTCTTTGGGCAAATTAAACCACAGTTGTTGCTGTGCAATTTGATGGCATTTATTGGGGCTGCACAAGTGTAACCAGTTAAACGTGAACAAAAGATTTCGTAAGCCATGTTTTCTCCAGTACAGCAGAGATAAAATAACCACCTTTCTTAGCTCTAATTTGCTAGCAGGAATTTTAAAAATATAAATATAGCAATATTGTTGTTACCAGGAAGGTGACCTTGCAGCACAATAACTTAGTCAAAGCAGGTAAACTCTTTACCAACAAAAAAACACATTTCTGTTCAACAGATTCCTGAGCAGCCAAATACTGCAGTCTCTTTAAGAACTGGGCAGTTGATGCAAAGCATACATTTTCTTTCTTGCTGCCTCTGGAGGCAGTGCCCACCATCTCTGTCACCTGCTGAGACTACTGAGCTCAAAGAAAATATCTGCATCATGACCTCTGGTATGACACTGACACTACAGGAAAACCGAAACACATGCATAGTTTAGAGCTGGTATTTTTTTAAAAAAACCTAAACAGATATCCACAAAAGTACTAAAGTTCTGACATCTTATTTACTTCCTAAATTCCCACACATTTCAATGTCAGCTCAGGTGCTTAATTACTGTTCCAGATCTAGCTGTAGCTCCCTTAAATCTCCTTAAAAGTCCCCACCTGAGTAGGAGCTGTGCACGCAGTCAGTAGACAGCTCATATCACCTCTGTACAGCTCCCCTTGTGCTAAGGGACTGCAGCTGAAAAAAAAAATGATACATGCAGAGAGTCTTATCTCCTTTCAGGCTATGTGCACAGCATCCCTAAACTCCCTCTCCAGCAATGCAAGCTTTAGAGATAGAGCAATGCTTGTGTTCACGTTAACATACCTAGCAGTTAATATCAGAGCCCAGTTACTTTTCAACACACTATCCCCCTCTTGCCCCAAGCACACCTATAAAAAATGTTAGGCTCTCAAGTTGAGCCCAAATGCCTACCCAATTAATGTAGCTGTCATTTATCTCGATGCTTTTGACATTAATATGGCACTCCAGCATCCTGCCAGTGATATAATGCCAATCGGATCAGATCTTGTTAGGCAGGGATGCAAGGAACAGCATTTTATGATTTTTTTTTTTTTAATGACCTTCAGTATTCCCCCCGAATCCCGGCTGTTTCATCAAAACTATAAAAAATGACAAAGTTTCAGCAAAGGCAGAGTTTAGCCACTCTGCTGTTCTCTTACTGTGTTACCATCACTACAACTGCATTGTCATAAATGTCTGTGGCACCTTCCCAAGCAAATAAAGATGACAGAGATGACACACTCTGTGCCCTAGAGAACTTAATTTCTGACACATCCTGAGACAAAGAGCAACAGTTCAAGCATGAGAGGGCAAGGAGTCACCCTGGAGATGAGGGAAGAGACTGACAGCAGAGGAAAAAGGTAGAGAGAAAAAAAAGAAGTTATCCAGGTTTTGTTGTTTTGTTTTTTTCTTAAAAGGCAGCTGGAAAGAGGAGGGGAGTAGGTAAGGAAGAACAAAGAAATTATTCAGTGACATATAAAGCAGGAGGAAATAAGAATATCTACCAAAACACAGGAAGAAAAAGAAAGCCAGTAAAGTGTCTGATGAGAAGCAGTAAGTGTTGTGAAAGTGGACGGCATCCTCATGTGTCTCACACAAAATGTCAAGACAGTCTCAGAGCATCCACAGCACATTTAACTCCCAGCACAAAGGGTTTACAGTGACCTTGAGTGTGGAGATCTGTTTAAAGGACCATGGGCTTCTAACATTTAAAAGAGAAAAAAAGAAAGTCTTTTGGAAACAATACAGCCGAAGTCCATTGCATTCCCCTTCTGATTGTTAACTCCAAGCCTCGTTCCTGCAACTCTTTCTTTACCAAATTATTTACTAAGCACGTTAACATAAATGGGACCAGAAGATTTATTTTTAATTAAAAAGAGAGAAAGAGACCCAAGCACACTGTTAATATTGCCAATGCTTTTCATGACTTCATTAAAAAATACATTTTAAGATTCACCTTTAGTAGCTATTTTAATAGAGCTATTTTTCATTGACTCAGTGAAATTCCTTTCACATTCCTTTTACTATGAGAATGAAATGTAAAAACAGATCTCATTTTTCTAAAGCAGAGACTTCCTCCAATAAGGAAGCAGAACAACTCAATTATTTAACTGCCATGTATAGGAACAGTGAAAGGAAAATTAAATCATTAGCCTTCTTCAAAACAGGAAAATAAAGCAATCTCTCATCAGATACTTGCTTCTTCAGCTATGAACACTGCACTAATTATATTCATAAGCACACAACAAGATTATTAGGAGAATAGGAAGCATTTTCTAGCACTTTCAAAATTGAACTTGTCTGTCTCCCAGGTCTTCCTGCACTGCCTGAGTCCTCCCAAAAACTAACACTTCCCCAGCTCTCAGAGGGCAGCAAATTCCTAGGCCTAAAGGACGAGGTGAGTGGCAAGCAACTGGCAAGCCTCTGGGGATCTGACCCATGCATTACAGTCAAAAGAGCCACACAGCATGTGAGGGAAGCTGAGCCAGAGAGAACCAAAGACATTCATTTTATCTCCCCTTATCTTATCCCACAGAATCGCAGAATGGTCAGGGTTGGAAGGGACCTCTGGAGATCGTTTAGTCCAAACCCCCTGTCAGAGCAGGTTCACCTAGAGAAGGTTGCACAGGATTGCATCCAGGTGGGTTTTGAATGTCTCCAGAGATTAAGACTCCACCACATCCCTGGGCAGCCTGTTCCAGTGCTCTGTCACCCTCAAAGTAAAGAAGTTCCTCCTCATGTTTAGATAGAACTTCCTATGTTCAAGTTTGTGCCTGTTGCTTCCTGTCTCGCCTACTGGGCACCACTGAAAAAAAGACTAGCCCCATTGTCCTGACATCCACCCTTTAAGTATTTCATAGAAACATAGAATGGTAGAATAGCCTTGGTTAGAAAAGACCTCTAAGATCATCAAGTCCAACCATTAACCTAGCACTGCCACATCACCACTAAACTATGTCCCTCAGCACCTCATCTACACGTGTCTTAAATACCTCCAGAGATGAGGACTCCATCACTGCCCTGGGCAGCCTGTGCCAGTGCTTGATAACCCTGTCAGTGAAGAAATTTTTTCTGATATCCAATTTAAACCCCTCCTGGCACAACCTGAGGCCATTACCCCTCATCCTATCACTAGTTACTCAGGAGAAGAGAACAACCCCTTCCTCGCTACAACCTCCCCTCAGGTATTTGTAGAGAGCAATGAGGTCTCCCCTCAGCCTCCTCTTCTCCAGACTAAACAATCCCAGTTCCCTCAGCTGCTCCTTATCAGACTTGTGCTCCAGACCCTTCACCAGCTTTGTTGCCCTTCTCTGGACACGCTCCAGCAGCTCCCTTCATGCCCTCTGGTCATCAAGAGAAGGAGCAGCCAATGTGGATGCACGTGATACACCACCATTACATGGGCTCTCCAGCATAAAGCTCAAATAAACGGCACGTTTCAGAACCTTCTTCCCAGTAATGCCAGCTTTCTGACACTTACCAGGCATATAAACTGCTATTTACACCTATTCAAGGAATGTCTCCATGTCCCAAAGTGCCAAACAATGAAGTCGAGAGCTTTGAGCTAATCCAACACCTGCTGTACAAAGGAGTGCTAAACTGCAAGTAACTGCAAAAATCTAAGCAGAATTAATACCTATTGTCCCCCTGAAGGAAAAGTAACAGAAACAAAAGGCTATTACACTTTAGATAAATGTAGGAGGGATTAAGATTTCCTTTTAGATATAAAACAGTGAAAACAATTTGTTTCAAGGACAATCATTCAAATAAGCAAAATCAGAGATTCTGTTTCATTTGATGCACGTGCCTACAATCATTGCAAGCTATTAAGCACAGAAGGCTAAAACCTATTTTTCAAGGAAGTGAAGTGTAAAAACATGCAAGTGACACCTCTAAAAAAAATAATTCTCATATTAGCTTTTTAGTTCCTTTTATTACATCACCTATTCTGTCCTCCTCCCCCATCTGCATTGCAGAATGGCACCAGCTATTTAAACAGTGACCTGAAATTTTCTAAGAGCCCATTAGCAAATCCATCTGTGCATCTCAACCCAGATGTGCTGACGTGGAAGACAGTGGGAACTGTGCCACGGAGAGAGCTTTGCTGGCAAATGCAAAGGGTGACAGACCTTCGTCAGAGCAAGTCCCTTGGAGGGATGCCAGCTGGGCCCAGAGGCGCAGCACAGGGCCCTACCTTCATGGCATTTGTAGCTCTGTAGGAGATACAACTCAGGCCACCAGTTGCTCTCCAGATCATCTTTCCTGGTCTCCTTTGGGGGTTTTGGTTCAGTGCCACTTGATGTAGTGTCAACTGTCACACAGAGGCCTCAGAGCAGCTGTCAATCGGCAGCTGCAGGGCATGGCTCACCAGGGCAGAGAACAGCAAAGTAGAGCTGCCTCCACATGCCACTGGTCACACAGTTTTTTTGGAGTAAAAACCAAGTATCTCCAAGTGCTGTGTGTGCAGCGGTGGGATCTGCTCCAAACTGACACAGAACTGTCTATCTGAACCAACTGCCACAGCTGGTGCAAGCCAAGGCACCCTCCTCTGATGTATGAATGCAGGGCAATGTGAGAATACAAGGTATGCAAGACAGAGCCAAAATAATATCAATCCCAACACTAATTTGCTAGTATAACTGTAATCTCAAACAAGACCAGGACACTGCCACATACACTAGCACATGATCATCTACATACAAACTGTTAGCACTGTCCCTGGCATGGGTTTCAGCTCCAGCAACAACTTTCTCTCAACATCTAGGTAAGGGCTTAGGATGGGCCAAGGACCATATTCTGTAAGTCAACTGGAGGCACACACCATGTTTTGGAGGCTCACCTTTTTATGCACAGCCTGGCCACACCATCCATCTTAGAACTACAGAAAATACTAGTAGAACCAAACTGGAGCAAGGCCTCCAGTCATCACAGTTCATTTGCTGGGCAAAGAGCAGAGCACATCTGACTCGCATACCAGTCCCTGCAATATTGCCAAGTGTTAGAAAAGGCAGCGTTAAGACCCTGAAGCACACAGAATAGGTTTGTTGTCCTAAGAAAAGGGGTGATCTGATCACTCCTGCCCAAGAATGAACAAGTGAGCAATTTCTGTGAGTAAAGGATCTAACAGATGTACTGTGGAGGGTCTGGTTGAACCCACTTCCCAGTCAAGCAGGCAGACAAGCTGAAGCAGCTGCAGGATTATACCAGCCATGCACTTCGAGCATTCATATTCTATCTATACAAGGGAACTGTTTTCAGCAGGTCTCATTATTTAAAATCCTCCAGACACCCCCCACGTAATACAGCAAGAAAGGTTAAGGTTTGATTCCTCTGGTGAATTCTCAATGTAATTTGACAATGGTAAAGGACTGGTTTTGTTCATTGGGTTAAATACAAACCCTGCCACATCACTGGAGATGCTGTGGACACCAGGCACTCTCACACACGTTTTGGCATTGTGAGTGCATGTTTCTTGCAAGAGATCATTTGCAACAGCTTTTCTAAAATGGCAGTGGAGTTAATGTTTGTCTGTGCTTCCCCAAGCACAATCTATACCCACTCCCGCCATCCCACAGAGATAACGTGACCCAGATCAATGCCTTGAAAATTTGGAATAATGGCTGTAATCCTCAGAGTCTGATCTTGTGAGACTCGAGTTGCCCAGAGTTCCCATATAAGCCATCCAGCAATGAGATTACTCTGCTTCTGGCAAAGGATGCTTTACAGCACCTCACAGGACTGAGCTCTGCCTGGTCTCTTGTATCCATAAGCCATGTGATGTTGCTTCTCTAAATCACTAACCAAAATCACATCAGACAAAATCATGCACTGCAAGTATGACAGCCAAACAGAGCCCTTCAGCTCAAGTAATATGACAGCAGCGCATAAAAAGCAGGAGTGCTAGTGCAGCATTTTAAAATACATTTTTGTACTGTACAACTGCCACAGGTTGGGAACCCATCACACCAAGGGCTCATACCTGCAGACTTCTGCAGTGCTCTATGGTACCGACAAGGAGGAAAATGTGTATGATGGCTTGCCTGCTTCCTACCAGCCTATACAGATACCTCCATGGATACCACACACACGGATAGTCCCCTGTGCAGCCTCAAGAAGTGCCAGAAACAATGCTATCAAGAAGAAAGACAAGCACATCATCAGTCCCCTTCATTCCAAGATTTCAGCTTCTCCTGCCCAGCCTCTGCTCTTCTGAGTAGCCTGGCTTCAAAAAAGAGCCCTTATGGGTGTGCAGAAGAGAGACTGAGCCCTGCGCTTATGCAGGGTAAACCCCTCTGTACTTAAGAGTGGAAGCAACAAAAACATAAACGCAGACAGACAAAAGCAAGGTTGCATTTTCAAACAGCAACAGCAAATTTTGAGGTTTCTAAAACCAGAGATGGATAAGTGTTATCAAGAACATATCAAGGCCTAAATCAGAATGTAAGGGCAGCTTTAATATGGCAGTTGGCCTGAAATAGCACAAAAACCAGTCACCAAAACCACAAGATGTCACATCAAATGCCAGCTGTTGCAGCTCCTTCATTTCCATCACAACCTGACCCAGAAAGATAAAGCTTAGCTGGGCACTTCTACATACACATTGACTGTCTTTCCAAAATTCATGGCAAGCACACAGTCAGGTCTGATGAGTTCCTGGGTGAGACAGGAGACAGGTGAGATGAGGGCTACCACCACCCTTTTAATTTGATACTGGAGATATGAGACCTAAGGCTGTGTGTTTCTGAACAGTCATTCATGTGTCATTACAATAACTGTGTATAATCTACCACAATAATATCCACAACCAGTGGTGGTATTGATGTTAATTACTTAAGTTTAAATACAAAACTTAATGAGATGCTGTAATTCCATTTTCAGACAGTTTTACCCTCAACATTAAACATTATTCAGCTTATAAAAAAAATAATCACTTTAGCACAGTCATCTTAAGGGACCTGCATGTTTTAATCATCAGTTTTAATTAGGCTAAAAAGTAGAGTATAAATCAAGGCCCTTTTTGAGGCACTCTCAAAAGGCACAAAAAAGGTTCCATTCTTTATTTGAATGAAGTGCACATTATGCTAAAGTGTTAATGAGAGCAAATGAGAGTAACTGAAATCAGTCTCCTGCTAATTTTCATAATTTGTAGTGAAACACTTTTCTAATTAGTAATAGACTTCTAGAGACATCTATGTTGACAAATACACACATGCCGCACTCCTTTACCTTTCTGGCATCTCTCCTCAGTACTGATGTACTTGTAAAGGTGCTTTCATACCTCTTTTCCTACAAGCTGGTTAGCATCAAGAGCTTACATTTTTCCACGAGTCTTCTGACTGCACTGCACTGTCCCACTGTTTGGGAGTCTACATCAGAGGATACTGATATTTCAAGACTGAGGAAGTCAGTAACAGCAACACAGTTTTGCATTCAGATACACACTGAAACAAGTGTACTTTGCAGCCAGTTGTACCATAGAATTTGTAGGAAATATTACATTAAAAACCAAGTGTATTATTTTTCATGCTTGAATTTATCTCTAGAGTCTACAGATTAATTGTGTTGCTTACGTGCCAGTGGCTGTCAGTTGACACATTAGTCCAAGTCAGTCAAAGCTATCAAATGTATCATGGAAGGATGCATTTGTGTGTCTTTGGTACCCAGGGACACTGGAGATCACTGCTTGGACTCTGCAGGTCCTGAAAGCCTTTGGGACACTTTGCTGCTCCCAATCCATTCTTCTGGCTAAGTCACTCTGGCCAACTTTGTCTTACAACAGGCCTGGAATAATGTTAAAAAGTGAAGGGCAAATCACCACATAAAACACAAAACCCACCAAGATGAGGCATGTAAGTGCTTGCCGCCTCTTTGCCATATGAGTCCGACACGACACACAAGCAGTTCTTGTGCTTGTAAAAACCTGTCTTCCTGCACACACCAGCCTTAGCAGTCAAGACTGAAAAATAATCTGCATAGTAAGTAAAATAAATAAATAAATAAATAAAATCACATTTTCTCCTCAGACTTGTTTGGTTCTAGCTACTGCCCAGTAATATGCTGCTTATTGTGTTTTAGAGTATAGTATGCTCCAAGCTGACAAAAAAGTTGCCTTCCATCCACTTCTTGTTATTTATACATTCTGCGTGCCTTTGCTCTGGCTCCCCAAAATCTGCTATATGCTGACATCAACAAATGGCATCAAACACTAGTATGTGGTGGCATTCATTTACTGAACTACCCCATGTCAAATCAGCTGAATGTATTCCTCAAGTGTTACCCGCATTAGCCCAAGTCTAAATTTGAAAGCATTTGCCTCGCCCTCCTAAGGCAGGCAATTTAATTTCATTTTAATTTATTTTAAAACCCTGTAATCTCTCTCAAAGCTCCTCACTTTTCCTAGCTGTTCCAGCCCCCTGACCCAGCTCACGATTCTGCCACACGTACCAGCAGCCCTTCAAGGAGCAACAGAGGAAGGCAGCACACTAAAGAGCAGAAAGGCAGCAATCGAGGAAAAGGCAATGAGCACGAAAAGTAACCGAAGGCTTAGGATTTGTGCACGCAAGAGCCCAGTTCTACCAGCTCTGTATGGCAGATCTTAATTGCATCCACTCTCAACCCCACATGTCCTTTACAGCCTAAGCCATTACTCACGTACCTTGAGTTAAAAAAGATGTAGGCAATCCCTCCAGAGAAGTAAGCCTGTCTCCACTGACCACATCCCTTAGCACACAACACTAATTCTTCGTAAGTTAAAGAGTAGCATGAATCTCACAACAAGCAAACAGCAAAGCAAAACAAAACCTACCATGAGAGAGAACTTCAGACACACGCATACCACTCTTTTAGTCACCTAAGTCAACTTCTTAGTTGTCTTAGAGAAGCAGTAACTTTAAGTCATGTCTTCAAAAGGCTCCCTGCACTAGACTGAGGGGAATATAAGTATTTCATACTTAAACAGAAGCTGAAAGCCTAAGGTAATCACTTATTTCTACACAGTAGGTCTTTTAAGAAAAACACTAAATATCACAAGGCATGCTGCAAAATATCACAAGATACAAGTCAATTATGAGTTTTTTCTGCCTAGCACATGGTAGGGTTTGTTTTTGGTTTTTTTTTTGTTTTTTTTTTTTTTATTTAAAGAGTCTAGTCACCAAAAAGCAGTTCTAACATCATCAAATACCTTCAGAGAGTTTATTTTGAAATAATTTAGGAAATATTAAACTGAAATTTTATTTGCAAAAAAATATAAAAGGGTAAAATAAAACATTGTATTTGCACTCATGAAGAAATATAGTTGAATCTGAGCTGGTTTTAGTTCTGGGTGTAAGTTTCCCCTTAATTAGAAAACTGACAGTATCACCTCCAAATGATTTTTAAAAAATAACTATTTTTCCTCTTATATTGCTCAAATTTCTGGCCTGGCCATCAAACATAAAAATCATATTTTTCATGTGGGTTTGTTTTTCTTCATCCACTGAAGGCAAATGAAACATAAAAGGTTTCCAGAAGCCCTCACAGTGATACAGAGTTTTTTTAACAAGCACATATTGAGTATGTTTCCAGCAAACCTCAGCCAACAGCTGGCTCTGATGGTAAAAATCATGCTGCAGTAGGAAACATGTCAAACCTCAAAATAGGATTTAAAAAAAAAAAAAAAATCATGTCAAGTGAATTACTCCCCCACCAAAGTTTTCAGCATTTTTATGGAGTGTCTTTAACATCAAGAGTTTCAGAAACTATTTGCATCTTAGCAGGGATCTATGCATGTACACCGTTTCTTATGATGACCCTGCTTGCTATTAAACTAGTTGATCCAAAATTAGGCAAATACTTAATAAGACCCATTAAAGGCAAAATTTATTTATAACAAATATTTTTCCTGGACAATTTTCTTGGACATACCCAAAAATCATTCTCCACAGGTATGGGAAGGGAGCAGGGGACAGCTTAGACTTTAGCAAGCATTAAGATGCAATGAATGAGGTTGGGTTTAGCTGGTTTTATCTCAGTTCCTGGGGGGAGAGCATCCCCAACACCGTATGCCCCTCCCATCTCTAGTGATGCACACAAAATCCAGATGTTGCTTCTCTTCAGATACTACTCTGTAACACCATCCTATTCACCTAGGGCAAGGAACGACACCAAAAAGAGCGCTACTCTAAGAAGCGTGTTGAGTACTGCATTTTCAATTTATCATCATCCAAGACCAGTCAGAGAAAGCAGGCAGCCCATTCTGAAAAAAAATTGATTAATTAACAAATAAACCCTCTGAGCCCAGGTAAAAAGGGGGAGAGATTATGAGGGCATGAGAGTTTTACAGTTGTGGTTGTCTTCTCCCCTGCCTGAAGATCACCCAAGGAGAAAGCATCTGGTGACCAAGAAGGGTCCCACATGAAGCATGCCGTGACATCTTCAGAAATCGATTCCCATCCAGAGCACGGTACAGTGCCCATTCGTGCTGCTGCTGTGTAGCATCCCCAAAGGCAGATTTACAGCATTACTGTGACAATTCCTTGCTTCCGTCTCACAGCTAAGTGACCTTTGGGAGAGATTGCAGATGAAATCAGAGATGCGAAAAATAACTCTGCGTTAGGAGCATTAAGACACACACATGCCTGTTCCCTCCTCAAATTATTCACTCTAACTTCTGCCTTTCACTTCTTAAAATATCACTTGCATCTACGAGTGCCAGCTCTGAGGTTTCAGTACGTATCATGTAAGAATACTACATTGTTACCAAAAAAGGAGAAGTGCCCACACTTCAGATGCATTCAGGCAGATCCCCCATTTGAAGCTGTCAAGTGGAAACCACGGCGTCCATAAAAATCTAATGGAGAAATGTTTTCAGGGAAATAAAAGAGTTGAGCACACCACCACGACAGAGCAGATAGAAACAGCAACAGATGACAGAGAGGAATAGATGTTGGCACAAGGAAGATTAAATGAGATGAAAAATGAAATGTGCTTAGACAGTACGTAGCCTGCAAAGATGTTGTGCTAGATACTCTACAATTATCCAGTCTTTGAGGACTTTGGAGTACAAGCATGATAAAGTTATAGCAACTCAGCAGTGGGGACAATTTAGTCAGATTCACCATGCCAAGGACACTTAGATTTTAACATTTCACAATTTATTATTGCCTTTGCAGAAAAAAATAAAACTAGCTCAGGATACAAATACTAATAGTACCATATCCATAAGGCACACCGGTTGTCTGCCTTGCAAATCAATGTTGATACATTCTGCACATGTGAAATTTAAGGCATTCAAGTTATGATCCAAAAGGAATACAAAAGAAGTCTAAAAAGCATTATTCTGTTTCTATTTTTTTTTTTAGGGGGTGTTGCCAATTACAACAGAAATGGGAATTCTTTGAAAAAAAACTAAAAGATGTACTGTGTATAAATACACGATGGCATTTTAAAAAAAAAATGAAATTTAAAGCCTGGGAAGAATTATTTTTTGAAAAAAAACAAGAACTAAAGTATCAGTTTACTGCTAATTCACTGTGCTGCAAACTCCTACCCAAACGCAAATAAATTCTGTGTCCTTTAGGTCAGGTAAATGAAAATAGTCTTTTCAACCTTTTATCAATAAAAGGCATCTGTCAAATTTGCAATATGGAGATGAAAAGCATTTGAAAGTTAAATCCAAAACCCCAGACTGAAACAACACTGTGCTTTAATTTAAACACATTACACCGCATGGTTATTATTAAGCTCTTTGTTCACAGTGTAATTTAAGTGCCATTTTGATATTCTGTTTGAACAAAGAAGTGTCAAATTAAGGAAACTGGTCTCAGTCCAGAAACTTTGTGAAAACGAAAGCCCTGCCTGTAATAGCACCCTATAGGGTTTCATTGCAACAGCATTGTTACGTAGTTTTAACGGGACCATAGTATCTGCCTCATAGACCCCCACCTCCACGAAAAGACTTCCACAGCATCCTTATTCTGCTCAGCCATGAATGCTGTTGACAGATTATATGCAATCAGCAGCTAATACTGTAAAATAACTCATGCTGTAATGGTCATGTGAAGCACATGGCTGTATGAGGGCTCTGCAGTGCTAGCCTGAACCTGCATGGCTACACCAACAGCCCACATTTCCCCTAATGCTGATTTCTGCCATTCAAGGCCAGAGAGCACCATGACCCCTACAGTTCTCCTCGACCTTGCTAATGCAAAGAAGGGGACGAAGTTGGGCCAGCAGATGTCATCCACACAAGGAAGCAGCAGGCAGCAATGAACCAACTGCATACCAGAAGGGATGATTTTTTTTAGCTTGTTTTGGCTCCTTCTCCAAGGGTATTGAAGCTGAGCTTGCAGACCATGTCTGCTGGTCAGTATCCCCCTAACCACTTTTAGCCTGTTGTCTATTTGAAACCCTTCCTGGCAAAAAGTGCAGAGAGCATAACAAATTCAATTTCTGCAAGTCTCATGGAAGCGAGCAGCCTGGCAGTAGAGACAGACCCTACTAATTTCACCAGTGAAGGGAAGAATTCAAAACAGAAATCAGTCTCCATGATTTCTTTTGCCCATGAAACAAGCTCTTATGAGAATGATAACATTTGTTTACTAGGTATCTTGCCCAAGAACCACCACACAAATCTCTTCAGACTATTTCCTAGAAGTACAGGAACAGACAAGTTTTCTGACTTATCAGGTATTTTTACATTGGACGCAGGTATGTCAGGAGAAGTTTCCTGACATCAATATATGATCTGCACTGAAGTTGCAGAAGAATTAAGATAGATGCCTTCTCAGATTCCATTCTTCCTGATAAAGGAACAGATTGCATATGTCATGCCAACAATCTCAGCTGTCACATAACCTCCTAGTCAAGTCATAAATTGTTTACTACAGCTCTATTTGAAAGGGAGTCAATTAGTTAACTGGCCATCAATTAATACTCAGCAAGGAACAATACAAAGAGAGAAACTGTTCTGAACAGCACAGGTCTTGAAACAAAGAGTGTGCTTTTAAACCAGATACCTCTGTATTCAAGCCAGTATCTCTCTTCATTGAACACCTATTTTAATACATAAGTGGTTACATTTGCTAGCAAGACACCTATTCAATCCTGCCTCAAGCTGGCATGAGTCTTCTGCGTTCTGCAGGGTTCGAGTGAGTGCTCAAATACCTTGTATTATAATGCTTTGAATGTATTTGAGGGCATAAGGCAAAAGCTTTCTTTCCCAGAACAAAGTTTGAATGGCAACATCCCCTTGAGGATGTGGCAAACAAAGTTACCCTGGAGACAGTCTCTGAGGAACAGGGACAACTTTCCATAGACAAGATGATCTCCTGGCTTTGGTATTTTAAGGGGCCTATGGGGGGATGGGTGTTGGGTTCTTCAGTCCTGGTTTGGGAAGAGGGAAGGAAACGAAGGTGAGGGAGGGAAAAAGAAAATTGACTATAATGTTTGTAAATTAAAGAATCTTTATAATGACAAAAGTCCTTCACTCTTTCTACTATACAATAGCATCATTTTATTGGCATGAAGTACATGGCTTTCACAGTTCATTCACTTTATTTGCATGATTTTCTCCTAAACTTTGCTTTGAACTCTTATCATCTAATAGAAGCAGAACTTGATCAATCTCTCTGCTCAAGAGCTGAGGAACTTGTAGTGTCTGCATACATGGTATTCATTTTGCACAGTTTAATTTAATCATCAAGCCTGGCATCTCCTATCTTAGCCCACTAAGTCACCCCAGGAAGAACATTTCAGAGAAGAAATGCGACCAGGAGAGAAGACACACACACAAGGCCATGAAATTTGCAACTCACCTGAGATGTCACAGCAAACTCCAAGTCAAAATAGATATATATATATATATTTTAATATTGTTAAAGCCACATACTAAGCTTTATAAAGAAAACTTCCCCCAGGTTTACCCAGAAAAAAAATACTTGTGCTGTAACTCCTCCCAGAGCTATAACTAGCACTACTATTACTTTTCAGCTCCAACTCACTCTTTTCCCACAGCTTTAGCTAGCATTTCTACTACTTTCCAGGTAGCATATCTGGCTCCTATACATTTTATACATGTATTTGGCTTCACACATAATACTGTAGTGGTTTAAGCATTATTACTATATAACAACCAATGAATATATTCATAAAAACTATGGAACATCTGGCAGCTTTGCAGTTACCACCTCCATAAGACTTTCAGATTGCCATATCCCAGTGTAAACCACCAAAAACAAATAAATAAATAAATAAAAATTCACACACTGGTGAAGTGTACTAAAATGGTCTTGGAACCTAAACTGGCTGAGAGTCTAACTCTCACAGAGATTTGTACCTCACAGCTCCAATTGACTTCAAAGCTTACCCTTTTTTATGTGCTGCATTTTCATGAGTGCTAGACAGACTGATCCTGCCTCCTTGTATCAACTTTTTTGTGTTCTAAGCTTGTCTTTCTTTAAGCTTCTCACTTTGTGCCTGACAAATTTGGTGCCCTTTTATGATGGAGTTTCAGCATCACTGGATAACAGAATTCGCAACTGACGTCATCTATCTGGACTTGTGCAAAGCGTTCTGCATGGTCCTGCATGACATCCTGGTCACTAAATTGGAAAAACATGGATTTGATGGATGGACCACTCGGTGGATAAGGAATTGGCTGGATGGTCACACTCAGACAGTTGCAGTCAACAGCTCAATGTCCAAATGAAGACCAGTGACAAGTGGCATTCCTCAGGGATCAGTACTAGGACCAGTGCTGTTTAACATCTTTGTCGGCAACATGGACAGTGGGATGGGGTGCACCCTCAGCAAGTTTGTGGATGACACCAAGCTGTGTGGCGTGGTTGACATGCTGGAGGGAAGGGATGACATCCAGAGGGACCTGGACAGGCTGGAGGGGGTTGGGCCCATGCCAACCTCATGAAGTTCAACAAGGCCAAGTGCAAGGTCCTACACCTGGGTTGGGGCACTCCCAAGCACAAATACAGGCTGGGTGGAGAATGGATTGAGAACTCTGAGGAGAAGGACTTGGGGTGTCAGTTGATGAAAAACTCAACATGAGCCGGCAATGTGTGCTTGCAGCCCAGGTCAACCGTATCCTGGGATGCTTCAAAAGAAGTGTGGCCAGCAGACTGAAGGAGGTGATTCTTCCCCTCTACTCTGCTCTCATGAGACCCCACCAGGAGTACTGCATTCAGTTCTGGGGCTCCCAACATACAAAGGACATTGAGCTGTTGGAGTGGGTCCAGAGGAGGGCCACAAAGATGATCAGAGGGTTGGAGCACCTCTCCTATGAAGACAGGCTGAGAGATTTGGGGCTATTTAGCCTGCAGAAGAGAAAGGACCAGGGAGACCTTATAGCAGCCTTCCAGTCCCTGAAGGGGCCTACAAGAAAGCTGGAGAGGGACTTTTTACAAGGGCCTATAAGCAATAGGACAAGGGGTAATGGCTTTAAATTGGAAGAGGGGAGATTTAGATTAGATATTAGGATGTTACTGTGAGGTGGTAAGACACTAGAACAGGTTGCCCAGGGAAGTTATAGATGCCCCCTCCCTGGCAATGTTCAAGGCTAGGTTGGACACGGCCTTGAGCAACTTGGTCTAGTGGAAGGAGTTCCTGCTTATGGCAGGGTGGTTGGAACTAGATGACCTTTGAGGTTCCTTCCCACTCAAGCCATTCTATGATTCTATGACAATAGCATTCCAGAGTGATATTGGATAGCTCCAGCTCTCCTCAAAAGTTATTCTTGATTGCATTTTGCCAACTGGCCAACAAGTGTTAATGAAGTTCAACATGTCAGCACTCCTCTAAGAGCTGGAGAATTTAACATCTGTCATGTATTTACTACTCAAAGAGAATGAGTCTGTAATTCTGCAAGGGCTAGGGCCCTGAGAAACACGGTTGTCACCAGATGTTCCACAGCTGAGAGCCTGCATAGCCTTAAAATGTGAGGCTAATCAGCGCAGACCCTAAATAATTAAGTTACTACGCTTTGCAAGAACTGCTGGCTGGTTAGAGGAGAAAAAACAACAATTCAGCACCCTAGTGAGAGAAAGGCAGGAAGAGCTCAGATATTATATAGGTGAATGGGGGACAGCTAGGGTTTCTGGGGCAAACAGTGCATGGGACAAAATGTGAATCCATATCAAGCCAGGCATCAAAACAGAGCAGTCCCACCTCCTGGGGTCTGCTAGGAAGTTTTTGGTACCAATGCTATAAATCATGGCATATAGCAAATAGTCTAAACCATTTGGGTTTCTACTAAAGATTTCCGCCCCCCATTTTTAATTCAGTTCCCTAGGACACTAAACACAGGATACAGGAGACACAACATGGATGAACATCATCTTATTTGTCTTCCACCCCTTTAATCTAAGGCTCCTGTGAATTCAGGTACGTGATCTGAAACAAAGACTGTAGCTGGCAGGATGCAAGGATATGCTTGCAGTGCCTCATGGCGACTGCTCTGTCTGTAGAGGTAGAAATGCTGAGGACATGCCAAAATAGCTCCTGACAGATAAGAGCTCATCAGCTCCCAAAATTTGCATCCAGAACTGTTTTGGCAGACATAAGCATAAAGGTAAGCAAATACATGTTGGTTTTGTTTGGTGTTTTTTTGTTGATTTGGGGTTTTTGCAGTTTGTTTTGTTTTGTTTTTTAATTTTATTTTTTTATTTTTAATGGCTGGCTGATACTCTAACTCATGACTTCCAAGCACTTTTGTCAGCAGAGTTTGGAGACTCCAAGGTGTCTGCTAATAATATGAATTCATTATGTATTTGGCATCTGACCAAAAGGCCAAATTTTTTTTTTTCCAACCAAATTAAGGAAAACAAACATTATTAGATTTCGCAGTCCTTAGAACTCCCTCAGAGTAACATCTAATAGTAAGATTAATTGTATATGCCCATAAGACTACAAATTGTGATGGCAGGCCAGATTTCGAGTTATGTCAATGAAATGACAGCATGTTAAAAGTTCCCTGCATTATTTCAAGTTTAGATGGACCAGCTCTCTATAAATTTACTTATAGATAGCGTGAAAATTATATTTAAAGCACACACACACATATATATATAAAAATGCACAAACATACACACAAAAAGAAACTCTGTGACCTGGATGTTACTACAACTATTAGAAGTAGGCATTCTTCCTTAAAATATGCTACAAATTACACATAGAAGTGAACAGCGATGCTGGCAAAATATTGTTTTAAGTGATAAACGGGACTTGGCCACAAATCAGTCTTGGAAAGTGGAGCAGTCCCTCCACTGGAGAAATAAAGTGGTTACCTGCTCATGGGAACACCTGTCAGTATCAGTGCCTAATGCTCCCCTCCAGCAGAGGAGCAGACATGTTAGGGGAAGGGAGATCGTGCATTTTTGAGACATGCGTGGCAAGCAGCAGCATGGTTACTACTAGCCTGTGGCTTTGTGGAGCAACCCTCTGGTTTTCCCTACCTGCAGAGATGCTGCCACATAGGTTTGTTCATCCACACCTCGAACTGCAAATGAGCTAAGCTCCCAGCCCCACTCCAACTTGATACAACTAGCAGAGCCAGTCTAACTGCCTGACTTGTAAACAGACATGCACATTTCCCTCTCCACCCCGCTAGAGAGAGGAGTATTACACAAGTCTGACATACCAAAGCTAGTTTTCTTTTTGTCATCTGCTGTCTTGGTACTAAATCAACCCATACTGCAGCTTGTAGCATTTCAGTAATAGAAACAAAACACTGCAAATTAAAAAATGGAGACAGATCTTCAGCAACAAGAGCTGCAGAGGAAAAAAAAAAAAAAAATTAAACCCTCTCATTTAAATCACCAGCACCGATGACTGCTAATTGTTCCTAGAAGAGCTTGAAGGGGAACAGTATCCCAAGACAATAAGGACTGAGCGCAACACTGCAGCTCTTGGGGCAGGGCAGCAGCCCACAACCTGATCACTGCAAGAACTAAGGTTTGAGACAAGATTATGCACAGACAAGCCCAGGGTATGATCTCTTCCATGTTACACACTAGCTTTCCTCAAAATAACCCCTCTGGACTGAGCAGACCAGATTCAAAGTGCATCTACATGGAATCAATGACTTACCATGGGATTTGGATCAGACCCTAAAAACTCAGTATTAAAATGACATTTATGGCTCCCAGTTCTGGAGATGTAAGCACAGCTAACAATTTGACTGAGCTTTCAACATCCAGGCATTTTGGTTTCTACAGATTAATGTATAGGAGGGAGTGACAATACTGGAATTACGTATTTCTAGCCCTTATCTCTTCCTCTACCCACTCTAATGCACAGACCGACTGGAGAGGATCTTTAGCATCCATGAATCTTACGTGAAAAACTCACACCTCAGGACGTGTAGCAAGGCACCCAACACTACGAGGCACTGCAGAAAGCAGCTCAACACAGCAAAGCACAAGGAAATACAAAAAAGTAGATGTTGCTCTGAATATAATTCCTTGAGTTTACAGTATGCATTCAATACTGCACCGTAACTAAAAACCCACCAGCTCAGTCCTTTGCTTTCTGTGTTCGGCAAATTGCAATGTGTGTGGTGTTGGCTAAAAACCCATTGAGCATCCCACAGCTTGGAGCAGATTCATGACAGAACAGAGACGGTCCTGCCAGGCACTGGGAAGGATATTCAGCACGACTGACCAATTTCCTGAAATCAGGTAAATTCAAAGTGGGGAAAAGCCTCTGAACTCTGACATGCTTTTAATTTCTTTCCTTCCCAGAGCATCTTTCCCAGATGAGTTGCTCATTGAACAGCAGGAAATCTCTTCCAAATTCAAATAAAACCACATTACCAAATAACATAGCCCATGATCACTAAAGGAACCAACTGAACAACAGTGAGAGTGCTGTGCTGTAATAAACATCAGATGGCTCTAGGATGTTAGATATTTCTTCTAGGGAATCAGCAGTTTCATTTGCAATAAAGAGCTTCTGCTTACTGCTCTTGCTGGCCCAAGGGTGCTCTTCCTAACAGAGGAAAACAGCAGATTTGCCCAGATCTTGTGGCAGCAGGTTAGCAGCAACTGAGAAGGTGCTGCAAGAATGAAGGTGGACACAATTCATTCCCTCACTCTCACTTTTCTCATTTTAGCTTCAAGTGCTCCAACATGCCCAGCTTATATGGATGAACTAGGGCCAGACAACTGTCAGAAGGAATTTTTTTTATCTTCTCTCCAACTTCAAGGGTTTAAACTTAGCTGAAGTTACCAGGAAAAAAAAACAAAACACAACAAAACAAAAACAAAACAGGAGTGACATCCCATTTGTGGACACTCACATCCAGAAAAGAGGTGTTACAGCTGCATGGGAAGGATGGGCACATCAAGCTTTTGTGCTTTTAAAACTACTCTATGATTCTATGTGTTTATTTGGAAAAGTCAGGCAGGTTTTTCCATGGGCTTGTTTGGTTGGGTTTTTTTAAAACGTATTTACATCTCACCCCAAATTATAGTAATCATATCACAGAATGCTTACATGGAAAATAAATTATCGTGGCTTTTCATTGGGCCACTATAATATTCCTAAAACCCAGATATCCACCAAAAGTGAAACAGCCCTGGCCCCACCAATATCCTGATCAGCTGGAAGTTGCTGAGAGCATGAGTAGAACTTAGTAAGTCCCTTGGAAGAGCCCACTTCTAATAGCTATTGCTTATTTATTCTGCGCTGAGCTATGACAAGGACTAGTCAGGGACAGGGCTATCTAACAGTGCTTGCTAGCCATGGACTACTGCAGAAGAGACACACCAGGATCAGTGTGGATGAATAAACTCAACATCCTCCTGAATCCCAAGAGAAATAGACAGCCAGACACTGCCCCAGAGATCCTGCCATCTCAGTGAACTATGTGCCAAGTACATGGCTGCTCTTCATTCTTTTAAAAAACAATTCATTGGAAAGAGCAGTTTTATCCTGGTAACCCTTAAGCAATCTTAACTGCATGAGCTTTACCTTTTGTCTTCAACAAAAAGAGTATTAGAGGTTTGTAGAAAGACAAAGAAATAGTGAGAAAGATTTTTAAGACACTCATGGCCCTTTTGTTTTTCTTCTTTATTATCACCCAAGCCACTTTCCAGGTTGGCTTTTTTTTCCCCAACAGGCAGCAGAGCAGGCATACCAGCTCGGTCCCTCTGGTGCTCTTCCACATTGCTACAGACAACCTGTCTTCTCTAGTCACTCGATGCTTGCTAGGACTGAAAATGTGCCGGGTGTACTGAGTGTCTGACATACATATTTGCATAGCCTGAACTGGAAAAAGATTAGATGGCTCAGGAGACTACTTGTGAGCTAAGGTTTCCAGTTCAAATCAAGATTAGGTCAGGAACAAATAAACCTAGTCATCCTACTTTGCAACTACTTGGCAGCTGATATGAAATGGTTAGAGTTAGGGCAATTTTTTAGACAGCAGATGTCTGCACCACCCACAACACCCACTCATCACCTAGGGTTAATAGCTGCACAAATACAAATTTTTGGGATTCAGCAAAACTCCTCATCTCCCGAAGCCACTTACCCCTCTTTGTGTCAAGAACTGTGTTGTACTTTTCAAATGTTTTTTAAAACATAACTTTTCTTAAACAAGTTCACTAACAAAACCATTTTTATTATCACACTAAAATATAATGGGAATTAATTTATGGTACAATAATTCACACTTAGCTGCACAGAGACCATTTGGCCTTCATCTTTGTGCCTGAATGTGCTGGGCATGAATTACTATACTGTAATTCAAATACTGTCACATCTTATGGCTTAATTAACGCTACAAAAAAAATCAGAGCACATAGAGTTGGTCACTAGAGATCAGAAACCAGTATTGTCAGGAAATTCTTACAAATGAAATAAGCATCAGAGGTTATAGGCCTACAGAGTAACACAACTCCCCCTTCCTATTGCTGAGAGAGCAAGCACTCTTTCTGAACTACAGCAGCAGAAAATAACCCACATGCCCTGCTGCAGTATGTCATACGTGTTAAGAAGCCTATAGAAAAGGATAACTTCCATGCATTAACTTGGGCCCTAGTCACTAGCCTTCGTTAGCTCAAATCCTAAAGCTCCAGCTTCATTGCAACTAGAGCTGTGCTGGTAGCCAAGGGTTTGCATGTCCCATGGAAAGCATGCTTTGGTACAAATGACAAGTGAAAATAGCACAAGATCTTGTTTCCCTCCGTAACACATGAAGATGCTATACACAGACACACTTGCCAAACATTGAAGAGAAAAACTCACAACATTATCAGAACATCCCCTTAAAAATCTCCTTCCTTATTTAGTGTGAAATTTAGACATGAAAGAAGTGGTCCACACACAGATCTCTGTACTGCTTAATGGCTTAAGCGAGAATCAAATGGTGTATAGAGTCCTTGCAAGGTTGAATGTCACCCTCTATCAGCTTATAGATTGGTCAGTCATCAGATGGGGAACTTAATACTCCCAACTTTAGTACACTGCTGCTAATGAAAGCACTGTGATATATACATAGAACAGCCAGCCCTTTTTATCAGGAAAAATCTTCCTTGATTACGTGTTCCACCTCAGAAAAGGTGGCACAGCTGCAGGTAATACAAATTATCGAGAATAGCAAATATAAATATCTTAATGATGATTAATCTTCTAAAACAATGAAGTTAGGCAGAAGCCTGGAAGTCAACTTGGCTATTTCACAACTAATAAAACATGTCTCTTGTATTTCATTTTGACTATATAAAGAGTATTGTAGTAAAAGGCAATTATCCTCCATTCACTAGCTAACATAACACTTGTACAAGTATAAAAGAAACGCAGTACGTATTTTAAGCAGTGACAGTATTTCCACTGTATTAAAATAGTAGTGAGGCAAATGTTCAGCTCACATTAAACAGCACTCTGTCACTGAGAACCAGCTTGCTAGCATCATATATTCCCCCAAGAAAGATAATGCTGCTTCCTTTAACAGAATCATTGTCACCAGGCAACTACCAGTGCTGTTCAGTAATAATTATTTCCACTGTTCCCACAGAAACTGGCTCAGCATCTGGACCTGCTAATGCCTAGAGAGATCAGCTTGACCTTCAAGCGCCATCTTTTCACAAAGACACAGTCCTCCCTCCCCACAGTTGTCTCCCAGAAACATCGGGAAGATAGCTCAGAAGCACGGAGGGTCAGAACAGGACACCAGATGAGGCTCTCTTCCTTGCATCCGCAATGACTTGAAAAGACTTCAAATTTCATTTTCTACTCTGCAAATGATGAATTAGTTCAGCCTCATCTCGAACTAATTCTTATACAGAGAGACAAGATGGCATCTGTCCCTACATGCAGGAAGGTCGCTACACAGCTATGCCACAACTCCACATAAATAAATTCTTGGAGGCAACCAGTTTTTTTGGAAGTTCAGAGTTATGCCAGCAGCAACTGTAACCCTGCCAGTTTGGTGCTGACAAATGTCACTAGCAGGGCTTAAACTTCATAAAAATACCAGGCTCCAGAACCTGACAGCCTTTGAATGAACTAGAACCTTCTTTAGCTTAAACACAGCCTTATCTCCAAAGTTATTTAAGAAACCTTGTTGCACCTGCAACTTGCTCTAGCATCAGATAACTCTTGTCTTGCCTGTCCTACCTGTAATAGCAAAACTACTTGAATGTCAGATACCTATTGTCTGTCCTGTAATTTCAGCCAGGGTTTGGTTATATTATTGCCTAACTTGTTCTAGTTCAGTCTTGCTTAGCTTTGGACAAGTAGCTGGTTCTAGCCCTCCCAAAAAAAAAAAAAAAAAAAAAAAAAATTAAAAAAAATCACACTCTATATAGAGAAAAAGATCAAGAAATCTAAGTAGTCATATCAATGACTGATTAACCCCATGGATCACCAGGAGGGAACAGTCTCCGACCCATTAACAAATACAGGGTTACAGCATATAAAAAAAAAAATAACACCAAACAACTGCAAGACCAAGGAGGAACCAACCCCTACAACTAATACCACACTTTGCCACAGCAGGAACCAGCATGTTGACAGCTCACTCTCCTGACACCACTGCAGGGTGAGAGATTAGCATCATCAGATGAAACAGGCAGACCACCATGCCTGTTTATTGTATTGCATTTGTAACAATCTCCCAACAGAAACCGGGCAATTTGGATTATTGCTTTAATCTGAGTAATATTAAGTGGTTGTCCATTTTTGGATTAGACTGTTAAAGCATTACAAAGAATGATTATTTTTGTTGTTGTTCTTGCTGCCCATCATAAAATTATGCATACAATGCCTTAAAAAAATACTTAAAATAAATACTAATAAAACAATCTGACAGGATGATAAAAATCTTTGCATGCAGCAGGCTTTCAGCTCTTTTCTAAAGCCTAAAATAAGTTACTTGCTTGGAGACATGCAAAATTTCACCCCACAGTGATCACTACAGTATCCTTCCTATCCTGTTCATAACAGCATGCAGTTCCGAGTCCTTTTATTCCTATTATTATTTTTGTCCAGAAGTCTGGAAATTTTAAATCTCAACTCTCAGCCACACATGAGCATGACAGCAATGTGACAGAGCAGATGCATATCCCTCCAGACTTGCAAAATGAGCTGCTGCCTGTTATGTCCATCTCATAACAGGTGAACTTTGACAGTATTTATTTGTGGGTAAAGAGAAATCTGCTGTGTTTGGGGTCAAGTAGAGGAAGGCTGAGGAAGACGAGAACAGCTGATCATTCCAGAGAAAACACCTCTGGGAAATCCACCTGTTAGAGGTAAACAAGATCAGTTTGCTCAGGTGTACATAGTGGGACACAAGCCAAGGAGCACTTTCCTGGGGGTCCACCAAGGCTTTCAGATGCTTTGAGAAAGGCTTCCAAACAAAAGGAGGCGGTGCAAAAGCCTGTCCATAGCAGAGCCCTTGCAAAAGATGATAAAACCTTTGTTTTTCTTGCTGATTTGCTGATTTTTGTTTGTTTGTTTGTATGGTGTTGGGTTTTTTTAATTCCCTGGTATTGTTGCTTTCTATCTTGGCTAATTCTCTAATTTTGTATAACAGGTTTATTTTTAACCAAAAGATGAATTTGCAGGCTTTGCCAGAGCTTAAGAGGGGATAGCTTTCTGAGGGCTTCCACACTAGTCTGAGTTGTGTTGTTGATGCAAGCTGTAAGCTATTTTCCATTTAAGGGAACAGTAAAAAACCCACCCACTACTCAAATCTGCTATTATCTCAAGTACTTCATATAGTTTCATTTTTTTGTGAGCTACAATTCAGAGGAGTCTGAGCAAAGCTAGACAGTACAGTGCCTGTGCATCTAGGATGCAACAATTAACATCATCACTGAGAAACTGCAAGGATTCATGACTTCTTCCCCTTTCATTATTTCTACAGCTTATCAACAAGATGACACTGTACCAGGGCAGTATGCTGGAAGATTACTTTTCATCTTGCAGATCACTGAAGTCATAAACCCTTTGACTCCACACCTGTCATCACAACCCAAGACACACAACATACTGCAAGAAATGAGATAGTGAAAAAGGAAACAAAGCCCCCTCAAAAAACCCTAAACAACAAATTTATGAGATCACTGGCCTAAGAAATCTGTCCATAATGTAGCTACCACTACAGATGAAGGGACTGTGTCAGGAAATTCAAAAAGGGAATGGAATGAGAGGCAGTGAGGTCAGTCTGTAAAAGTAGTTTATCAACTCTGCCAATCACTACAGGACAGGAGTCACTTGAGCCTGTGAAACAGGAATTCAAATACTTCAGTCCTGTTAAACATAAAATATGAAAGCTTTCTGCATTCAGTGAAAGGGGATTATTAAAAGGCGTGGGTGGGGAAGCAGGACTTGACTATTTTCTACATGCAAGGTGAGGCTGTGGCATGTATTTAAACACATGTATACTGTCTTCAGGCTAGCAGGAACCTCCGCATTGATACTGGCTTACCATTCGCTTTAGGCAACTTTCTACAGGCAGGCAGAAGGGCAGCAAGGGTGAGCACCTGAAAGCCATGAGATATTCAATCTCCAATTTCAAAGCCTTGGAAACCCTATTAGACTATTTGTTCCAGCCTTCGATACAACTCTGATTTCTATGCACACGTCCTTCAGTCCCCATGGGAGACTGGATGGGTTTGACTGCCCAGTGCTAGCTGATATCAAACATACTCATCGAACATTACATTGCACAGATACTCTGCAGTCCTCTCCCTTCATCTAGTATCAGGAACGTACCACCTTCAAACAACCAGACAAGTTCAATACCTGCTTCCCTCAAGAAAGGCAACAGGCCAAAGTTTTTAGACAGTATCTGCATCCTGGCCAATCTTGGAGATTGTAACAGGGAGAACCAAAGCAAGTCCTTTGGCTCACACCAAAGGTCTTCACTCTCCACTGTTCAAAGGCAGCTGTGAACCTCTACCACACTTTACTAGCAACTTACAGGGATGAGATAATGCATGTGTGTTGGGTGGATCTGACCACAGTGGTGGTCAGATTTGCCACCACTGACTGCTACAAAAACCATGGCGGCCACCCTGTACATTTACTTTGTAGAAGAAAATAAAGGGTAGAAATATTTCCAGGCACCTAGTTTCTGCATCTCTTGTGTTTCTTCTTCTGTATCATAAGACATCTAGGATACTTGTGACATTTTCATTTACTGTGACTATTGCACAGGATTTTCTAGCTACAGTGGCACTGTGAACTTAAATCAGAACTGCCAGAGGCATATTTAAATTGTTAATGGCTTTAACTGTTAATATTGTTTAATTATAAAGATTTACAAAGCATTTACCATTTAACTTTCCTGGAGAATAATGAAGAGCACCTTTCCTAATAGCTCTTTCATTCCACCCCGGTTGGTTGGCTCAGTTTGACTTGAAAATTAGAATGAACATTTAAAGAGGAGCTTTGCTTGAAAAACTATCGTACAGATAACCTTTGTGCCCAAAGGTGTTATAAGTGATATGAGCAGACAGGTTGTGCTCTATAAATAGATATGTTCAGTCAATTACACATATTTCTTTTTTTAACCTCCTCCTTCGCAGCACATACACAGTGCATGTAAAGCACAGAAAGTCTGATGAATATTTTAAAAGCAGGGGCCCACAGCCTACATACAGGGAGTCATGTTATTTACAAACATGCTCCCACTGACCTGTAATTAAAAACAGATCCTTGGTGGAGTTCACCTTCCATTTAGGCATCAGAAAAATCACACAGCCCAATTTCCTGAAGCTCTGTTCTGAGCATTTATCAACCATCACTGCAAACAGGAGCTCCTGAACCCTCCAGCACTTACTTCTAGGCCCTACATTTTGGTTTCTCATATCAAAAAACCCCAACTCCATGCCTCAAAATCTTACTCCAAAGAATTAAGTGGGTCAAATTTTCCTGGCTAATAAAAAGGCCAAATATTTTTGCTATAGCTCATACATCCCTGCAGCACAGCAGCTGTGCCTGATGCTATTAGCTCAGTTCTCAGATGCAGCCTAGCCGTGCAGCATGGTCCTATACATAATGACTCCATGTTGCTGGGTGGGTTACACAGCATGCCAGGCTAAGGCAACTATTATGGTTTTGCTTCTTCTCGGCTCAGGGTCACTGAAATTACGTGAGCCTCCATCTTTCACAGCAGAGCACAGAAACATTCAGTGCAATGGCTGAAATCAGTCTAAATGATGGTAAGATCCCACCCTGGAGCTGTGGCTAAAGGGGGACATGCAGCCCCTTACTGCACACTATTCACAGAAAGGAAATTCACTTCCACGCATAGGCCAGGAAAGAATCCCAGTGACACATCCAACAGAATAGGTTTAGGCATAAGAAAGAAAGTCTGCCTTAATGTAGCAGCTGAACTCCATAACAAAAATCTTTGTTTCAGGACTTAATTAGTCATAACATAGCCTGGGGATACAAAGACCTGGGGTGGAAGTGGGGAGAGAAATCAACATCCTGGAAAAAAAAACACACTGTTAGGTAAAAGGCATAGGCAAATTCCGTGCTATTTTCTGCTCCCTCTTCAGTTCCCACAGGCAAATTTACACCATCTCTCACTCACCATGGGCTAACGGTGTTAAGAACATTGTGAAGAACAGTAGCTGTGATGACCACATGACTGTGAAGGAGGGCTTGAAAGTATCCCAGCAAACGAGGGTTCAAACAAAATGAGGTGAGCGTCCTCCTGCACTTGCTTCCAACACTTCAACTGTTGGCCTTCAATTCACATCCAAAAAGGGGAAAAAAAACCGATCAAAAATAATAATAAAAAAATAATCCCACCGCCAGTATCCAGAGTCCGAGACCTACAAATGAGAAAGGAAAAAAAATGCAGTTAGTAAAGTAATAAGATAGGTGTTTTCAATCTAGTCTTGCTGTGTTTCTTTGCCAACAGCTGTAAAGGCAAATGTGTCTTCCCCCTCAGCCCTTCAGATGTCTGCACGTTCCTATGTAGAACAGGAATTAAAACTTGTCCCTGTGCAGAGTGCCAGTTTGTGCATTACTAATGCTCTGCTTCCCCTCTCAAAACAGGGCTGAAGACAGCAGTTTTGAACAACGATGCCCACGGGACCAGACAGTCCACAGACTAGTTGAAAGTTGACTAGTAAAAACAAGCCCTTACATATTGCATCACATCTTACATACATGGGACTGCTAAAACAGGCTGCAAATAACCTAAAAAAAAACATTTGGGTGTCTATAAATCACAAGCCAACACAAATTTCTGAGCTGAAATGGGTTTAACTGGTGCTTAGGCTCTGTGCTGATCGCTTAAACACAAATAGGTTTCCATACCAGCCACTTCTTTCCCACCCAAAACCCTCAAATATTGGGGGGGGGGGCACTGATGGGGTGAGGTGTGGCACAAAGAGTAAATGCAAGCTCTCGAAAGAGCACACTTGCCAGCATGCTGGCAAAACAACGAACTGCCAACAAGAGAGGTCACTTCGACCCTCAGTCTAGGCCATACCTGTGAGCGCTCGTGGGAAGCACAGTGTGAGAAAATGCAACCCAGAGTTGTGGCAGAGCTGCACTCCCCGGCCTGCTTCCCCCTTTCCTTCAAAAAGAAACCTTTTTTCAATTATGTAAACACATCAACACCAGCTCAGCTGGTTCCAGTATAGGGGATAAGACACCTGGACAACAATCCCAGAAACTTCAGTGCTTCACCAGATAGCTGGGCACTGCATTTCACATTATTCTAAGACCTTTCACTCCCTTTTGCATTTCTCCCATGACTCCTCTGTTGAAGCTGACACTAAGTTACCAGGCAGGGGGATCAGTAATACAGTTTGGGAGTACATCTGGCAATGCGATGCCTAAAAGCCTCTTTATCCACCTGTTTGAGGTGTCCTGCAGGGATTTTAATCACTTAATCTGGACCAGGCTTTGAACCCAAGTGGAGTCTAAAAGTCACCCTTACCCTTTAGCTGCCTTCTGTGGTGACTGCCAGCAAGTCAGTCACCCACTCGCAGTCAAGCTCCACAGTTATTCATTATGGGATTTAAAAAAAAAAAAAAAGTCTCATCTCTCCCACACACTTACAGGAAAGCATGGGGAAATCTGAACCCATGCTTGAATAGAAACATTCGCTAATTTAATTGGAGAAAGTATTCCAGCTTCCCATCATTTTAATCTCTCAAGAAGGGGCTAGATGGCCACAGTGACTCAAAATTGGCAGGAAAAAACCCAACTATACAGTGTTAAACCATGGCATCAGTTTGAGACTTGGCTCCCCACCAAGTTCGAAACGATGACAAGATACAAGGAATTTTAAAGTACTTTGCATATCTGTTTCGAACTCCTTAGACTCTGCAGCCTTCACAGCAATGGTCTAATTAAAAATCTCTCCAAAAATCTCTGATCAACAGAAGTTACTCTTCTCTGAGCAAAGAAGCTTTTTTTGCCAACTTTTGTTCTTACCCAAACCCCAGTTTGAGCCAAAAAGCTACATGAAAAACTGTGCTGCATGCCATTGTGATGTGGGTATATTTCTGAAACACTGGCGTGACAAAGTGGCCTTTATTTTGCCTCCTATCTTTGCTGATCAACTAAATCAAACTCCACATTGTTCAGAACCAAAGTCTATAAGGAAGCTGCATTTTTTCCTGATAAATGTATCAGCTTGCACTGCCAAGATTTTACTCTCCCACTCTACTTTCCTCCCCAGTCTATCCCTGCAATTTCTTCACTGAAATGTAGCATTTAGTTTCTTAAGTATTTTTTCAGATCTCTAACTGGGGTGACTAAAAAAATCCCAGGGTCAATATGGCTTCCTTACCAACATCCTAGAATTAAAACTTTGCTCAAGCTAGGACCAATTGGAATGGTCACTGTTAATATTCAAAGCCTGTTTTACAAAGGAGGACTGCCTACATTTAGCCAGTATCCAATGCTGAACTGTAGCAGTTGCTTTATCACCTGATGTCCCCCTCCCCAGCTGAGAAGGGGAAATCAGGGAAAAAAAAGGAGAAGCCCAGTGGCTGAAATTTAAATGGATTTAATGAAATAACAAAACTAATACAGGTACCAACATAAAGCGTAAGAGCTTAAACTCAGTCTAGTTCTTGGGAGCAGCATAAAGGAGAGGCCCCAGGAAAAAGAACCCCCCCACACCCTCACTAAACTCCCTCCTTTTATTTGAGCATGATGTAGGTGGTATGAGATACACCTGTGAGTGAGCTTGGGTCAGCTGCCCTGACTGAATCTCCCAAGTGACTCAGGGCTACTCATGGCCCCAGCCTGCCATGCCTGGCCCATGGGTCTGTTCCTGGGAAACGAGGACAGGGTCAAGATTCATTAATATTTTAAATTTTACAATGATAAAGTCTTCTGTTTATATGTAGGAGTCTACCAATACACATCAAACTACACTACTAGCTATTACTTATGCATGCTCTTTCTACAGCATGCTCTGAAGCTTTAAAAGTGAGAAGCTTTTTATGCTACAAAATTTGAAAAGGCATATAGAGATGGGGGAAAGCTATCCAAGCTCGGGTACACTTCCCTGAAGTGAAAACTCAGCCAGACAGTGAAGAAGGGGAGGTTCGTTCTCTATTTATTTGTTTAAACTGAATCAAGCTGTGGATAATCTAGATCTGTTAGAAAGAAATAACCTTATGGTGCAGTAAAAGGTTTTTGAGTGCAAACTGAAGAAGTCACAAATTAATTACGCTGCCTATCCTAGAGAAGAGATAATTGTCAACAAAATATTTACACAGTGGCCTTTAAAATTGTTTTTAATCTGTGTATATATTCCTGCATGATAACATTCAAGGCATTTTTTTACGGGCTGGGGCTGAATGAACAAGAGGATTCATCTGCTCTCTGCAGAGCCCAAACACTAATGTTGGGAACTAATGTATTGCAACCACCAGAACTGCAAAAAAATATTTTATCCTACTGGAAAGAGCATTATCCAGTCACAAAGCTCCTGTGCAAATCACAGACAACAGAAGTAGCTCAGCATTATGCAGCATTCACTTGGGTTGTGAATCTGGCCCATTATTCCTAGCCCTACTTTCCTTCCTGACAGAGTAGAACAAACCAGAGACGTGGTCTGTCAGGTTGTGTCTGCACACCCTGCCCAGCACAAGCTTACCCTTAAGCCTGCTCCTACAAAGATGTCAATCCCTTAGGCTAATGCACAAAACTTCAAAAATCTACAGTATGTCTGGAGAATTGCCAAAGTTGTTAAACAACACGGGGGCACGACTATATTAACCAAACACATTGTAATGCTACAAAATTCTGGGTGGTTTTGTATTTCATGTAATGAAATAATCATAGAATGTTTGTCAACTGGATATCTGCAGTGGAACAGCTAGATAGAAAACAAGTAATGGTCACACAACCCCTCTCAAGCAGCATTATGAGATGCAGAGAGAGGCCTGCAAAACAAAATTCCCTTAATATTTGGATTACCTCCAGGTAAAGTACAGCCAAAGAGGGAAACCAGAGCACATATCTGTGAACTGATCAGTGCAGAGTGTTACATTTATTGATGCAAGAAGGGGATATACCATCATAGTGAATAATTTAAGGACTACACTTGACCTAAAGCATTTGGACTTGAAACACAAAGCCTACACTGATTTAGAAGAAAGTTCTGCTCACTGGCATTTCTGCCCATAGCACTGAACCCTGATACCCTCACAGCCCGATCTGCTGCTAAGCATCACTCAAATCTGATTTGCATGCCAGCAATTCTGAGAATCCAGCTTGAAGTGGTACTGACAGAATAGGAGAAAGCCAGAGAAAACTAAGGCCTCATGGTGTAGAGATGAGCAGTAAAGTATTCATCAAGGCGTTGTTCATAAAAGAGCATTATAGATACACTGACAAACTCAACATCTACCGGAGCCTGTTCTTCAGCAGTTGATGTCAAGCAGCACATGAAGCATTTTCTGAGCTCATCTGTCAATGGTCTACAGGGACAGTGAAAAAGAAAAGGAAACCTGTTCATCTGGTGAGTGAACAGATAGGCTGAATTCAAAGTACAATTTAGAGCATCACAAGCCAGACCTGTCAGAAATCCACTTAATTACTGCATTCCTCCAAACATGAGCATTTGCATCTGCAGAAATCTGGACACTACCCTTCTCACATGGCAAAAGCTGCCTATCTTCCTCAGGTACCTAGCATTTTCTAGACAGTTGGGGTACAGCCACAGGAGGGGCAAGAGTGTTTTACAAAGGGGCACATTAGCAAAAGCCAAATAGAAATGCCTTGTTTTTCTCATCCAGTTTTACTTGCAGCAATTCTCCCTATCCCTGAAAATACACATAGTAAAACTAGTTTAAGTCTGTGATGCAAGGATTCCTTTATATTTCTTAATAGAAAAGATTCCTGCAGTTATCTCCTTCCTTGCTTACTAAGTAGAAAGCAAGCGTGATGTTTCAAACAAATACTGATTAAATCCACTGTTTACAAGTGAAAAAGTTTGGAAGTAATAAAACTCCTTGAAGCTGATGGGGCAAGCTGGAACCATGGATGTAATTCCCCATTCTTAGCATCTGCTACTTGAGACAATTTATTCCAGACAACATTTTCAGAATTTCACTAAGAATAGAGAGAAGAGAAACGACCCCAGCAAGAAAAAAAGATAACATGGAATTTCTACAGAAGTAAATTAACTGCAATTTAATGTTAGAAAATTGCTTTTACATAAAAGAATTACCTGTATTGCCACTCCCATTATAAATGACTAATCAAAAGAATAGCTGCAATACATTTGGTCATGAGTTGTCGGCAAAAAGTAAACACAAAAATGTGGTTTGCCACATTACTAGAAAAGAAAAAAGTTTTGCCCCTGCAACCTCTTTCCACCTTTACCCTATTTCAAATCCTTTCCGCTGTCAGGTACTCAGGTTGTGGCTCCATGGTCACTTTGCAGGAGCAGCAGCAACACAACCTGCCATGTAAAAGGTCACGCAGACATCACTGATGGTATAACGCAGGGGAAGCAGGGCAGGAGCAGGCTGCACCCCTGGCATTTCAATGGAACCGCATGCACTTTCACTCCTAGCCACCTCCTGAATTTACCACTATGGGGACATATTTATTTATGGGCCAGTTTTTCCATGAGCGTTTTTAAGAAGTCAGGAGCATGTTTCTGAGACACAAACTGAATAGTGTGTAAACTTTTAGCTGCGTCTGCATTTAGCCCAGGAGAAGGTTTATCTTGTACTGCAAATCCTCATAAAGTCAGAGTTCTTACAGAGTTCAGGAAAACAGGCTTTTGTTTCTCAAAATAACTGAGTGGCAACCATGGCTTTTGGCTCTTCATTTGAGGTTTGCTAGATGTGATCCAGTGTGAGACACCCGGTGGTCTCTCACCAGCTTGTGGTTCAACTTGCTCACATCTGTGCTCTCTTTCTGTACTGCAGACCCTCCTCCCATTCTCTCTCATATATCTGCTGGGGCAAAGAACTCAAAAGGAAACTCCTCAACCCTCTCACCTCGTATGCACAAAATGACAAGGTATTTCCAAGACCCTATTTCCAAGCAAGGTTTAAAATAAGCACTTGCACCCCTGCCCCTAATTGCACATTCCTGTGTATTAACATTCATTTAATCCATATTGTCCAAAATCCTAAAACCATTCTGGCTTTTACTCCTCCTTTATAACTTACGCAAAACTCTGAGAAGTAATTTTAAAAACCTTAAAAGCATGCAACAACAGCAATGTCTTACTAGTTTGTCTTCACCCTAGATTCTCAGGTATCACTGCAGTACTACTTAAGCTCCCCTGAGAGGAGCAGCTGAGGCAGCAAGGAACTACTGTCAGGTCAAACCAAGCCTCATCAACCACCTGTTTATGCTGTAATTCAAAGTGACAAAGAAGTCCTTAGATGTGCCACAGGATTCGCTGCAAAGTAAGTCTCAAGTGTTAAGTGAGTTAATTAATTTCAGATTAATCAAGCCTTTGATAAGAACACACCTGAATACAGGCCAGCTGAATATAGTAGCTTTTTTTTTTTTTTCTATATAGGGGAAATGGAGGCTTTTGTGCTTTTCCAAAGGTCAAAAGAGGAACTTAAACTATCACCAGCTTGTTGGTTTTCCCATTTAATCCAGGATCAAAGCAATTTCAGCAGAAAATGACAACCAAACTGCAAGTGGAGCTACTCACACATCTTGGTGACTTCACATGGGAGGATGGAGGGAAGTAACAGAGAGAAAAGGAAGTCTTGGAAACATGCTCCAGAAGCTTAGAAAGATTGTACCAAATTGTATGCATGAATATCATAACTACTGAATGCTCCAGCCTTTATTTAAGCACCTTCTGGTTATCCTCAGCAATATAGTTCATTACAGATTTAAAAGAGGAAGGTACATAATTCACAAGGTCCCTGCACGTATGTAAACGTATGATAACACATGCAAAAATTCAAAAAGTGCAGCATATCATCTGAGGATGTCATAAAATATGCAAATGTTTGTATTGCATTACCTCCCCTAGATCAGTGGGCTTTCTGGAAATTAATTAGGAAGAGCTTGGTGCTCTCAAGGTTAAGCACCACCTGCTAAAGCAGCTCAGCCAGCCAGAAGCAAGTCAGCCCCTTCATACCCCACTGGGGAAAAAAACCCTACATGTCTTGGGAAGAGCTGTGCAGCTATCTGCACAAGCTGCACAGCACCATAAATGTCTGATCACCTGAAACAATCCTATTTCACCATCATCTAAAGCAATTACTAAAACAGTGTTCTGCAAACTTTTGGGCACATGTTAAGATCCTTCTTGATAATTTATTGTACTTATGTAATATGCCATCTTTTTCAAATGTTTTAGTTTTTAGCACACCTTTATAGAGGTAAAATACACAGGCAAGCACTCCTCACAGTATTGCCAACAGTTATAATTTCATTGCAGAACTCTCAGTATATGGCAGCTCCTTCAATAATGAAAATCTCAGCTTCCTCTTCAAGTAAATTTCTCCTTACAGAGAAAAGCTAAAAAATAGGACTCAAATGCAGCTCAGACACTTTGTAAACAGATGGTAAATAAACATAACTCAACCTACTTAATTGATTTGAAATTCACATGACTTTTAATCAAATCTCCAAATTTTTTCTGTGAATGATTCATGATGTTGAAAGGTTTGACAATGCTCTAGTAATGCTTATTTGCATTCCACAGAGCCTTTGGCAGTTCTTCTGTGACAAATAAAATGTGTAGTGCGTGCATTGAAAATGGAAACAAGCTTATCACCTGGGTCAGCATGATTTTAACTTCCCTTTGCTACCGTTAGCAGAGTATGTATTTTGAGGCATCACCTCTCCTGTACATACTGTCCCCATTTATTGAAGTGTCTTACCGTGGCTGTAATTGTGATGGCACAGATTCTGCCTTGGGTCTTGCTTTAACCTGAGGAATTGACAGAGTTCAAGGAGACAGACAGCCAAAGGAAATTACAGAAAATTCCAGGAGAGTTCAAATAGCACATCTTTAAGTGAAGTGCGATATTGGGACCAGAGGAGGAATACTCCTAAATGCCTCTGGATGCAGCCTTTAAAATAATATTCAATATTCATTTATCTACCCTGTCTCTCCCTTCCCACTCTGTCTCCTTCATAACATCTCTAATTTTCTTCCTTTCCTCTTCCTAGCAAAAAAGGACTTGAACTAACACAACCCAAAATTGTCCAGCAGCTGCAGCAACAGAGGGAAATAAGAGTTTAGCACCATTTTCCATCACAGCAAGATTGGGTTTGGGGAGTGGAATGTCTTCCTAAGGGGCACAGGAAAATGCAGGTGGGCCTATTTCTTATTTGGCTGCAACTCATCAGGGGGCAGCCCAAAGCCCCATACATCAATCAGCAACAGGAGGATGGTGCGCAGGCTTTCAGAGCTGCTTGCTCCCCAGAAGAGGCATACGCCAGAGAAGAATCTTACTTGCAAAGATGATGGTGAACTCTTTTTTGTGGGCCCTGCAACTCCGAAAGGGGGAAAGGGACTGGCTTATGTCCACCTCTGGGCACACTCCTTCACAGCCCAGTTGGCTGCACAGCTCTTTGCATATGAAGGTCAAACAGCAAAGTTAAAGACAAACAGCTACAGAGGGTTGAGCACTGCTCAGCTGAAGTGGAAAGGCTGGACTTTATGATTGGTTTGTTTCACAGGGCCGGCAGCAGCAGGGACCTGACAGACAGCAATGCGTGAACTGAAATACAAGGGTCACAAGTGCATTTGTCATACAAAGCAGTACGTTTGACAATGCTGGATTTCCTCAGCCTTTGACTTACTCCAGCTCCAGTCACTACTCACATGTATATACATTTATAAAAACACACCTATGTGGTTATAAAAAAGGGAAAGAGTACCACTTGACTGAGCAATTGCAGTGAAAATAGCAACAAAGCTGTGATCTATTTTCTATGTGTAAAATGTGTCTCAATGCCTTTTTGTTCTGCTCTTGCTTACTGTTCCTTTCTCAAATGGAAGGTAACAGATTTCACTTGTTTTGCACTAAGAAAATGTAATTTCCTTCACTTTTTGTGCTGATTAGGAAATTAGCAGGCAGTATAAGCAAGGTTAATTGTTTTTCCCATTTAACATGTACTGCTCTTGAAAGTATTAAAGTAACAAGAAGAGTTCACCTTTACACACAACTCTTACGCACACATGCACACTATCAAATGTAACAAAAATAGCTGGCAAATGAGATTAATAGGAAAAGCCAGATGAATAACACATTTTTACAAGAAAGTTATCCAGGAAAATGTTAAGTTTAATTGTCTTTTAGATCTGTTATGATGTAATAAATGTCTATTAATGTTTAGCAGCAAATTGGGTTTTAATGATCATTGCTATTTTAGGCTGGTGGGTGACACGTAGTTTAAATATAAACCAGATTTATGTTTTACACCAGGATGACTTTCTCGGACGACTCTCCTTGACTTAACCTCTTCACACCCCACAAGACATTTAATATAATTTTATTTCTAATAGTCTGTGAGCCAATAGGATCATATTTGCTACTACTGATGTTTTCAATAAGAAATAAAATCAATGAGGTTTATGCTGAAGATAAGTGTAAGTGATTAGTTAAGCGTAAGTGGCTTGGAAAATATTAGCAGGGTTACATTATTCAACCAAATTATGTAAATTAGAAAGTCTGGATAGAAGTAAAATCTATGAAAAACTCCTGACCTTGCTGTGTTGGAGAAAGCTAGAATTTGTTCTTTTGTGGGCATTCTCAAAAATTAGTATTAGCAGGTTAGAAACTTTGTCTCATTTTTCAACACAAGCAGTCAACCTTAAGCATTCACATCTACAATGAATAAAAAAATCTTCTTAGAACTAGAGACAACAGAACAGCCCAGTGGGTTGCTCGGAGAAAAACAAACAGCACTTGACACAGTATAGAAAGAGCAGGCAAGCAAGGCAAAGCCAGTCCATAGACTGACTGGGAAAGCGAGACAGCAACACAGAAGCAGCATTCTGCACCATAAAAAAAGTAAGATATGTGTGTGCGGAAGAATAAATGTTGCATCTAAATTTCTAGATGAGATACATACACAGGAATAATAGAAAAAGCAATAGGCCAAATAACAGAGCAAAAAGTATTTACAGTTCCCTAAGGAAACGTCTATGTAGTAATAACTTTTTCCATATTTTTCCATACAAATGACTTCTGTGGCACATAAATCAAGAGTCCAGCCTCTTCAATCTTTAGAGGGGCAAAAAGAAAGAGATTTAATTATTGCACTCATTTTCTGTATAGATACTTCTGTTATTTATATTCTGCTACCAGAGGTCACCATCTAACCCAAAGCCTAGTTTTGAAAGGTCCTGGGCATTCTCATAGTAAAACACAGCTTTCCTTCTTCTCTTTTCCTCCCTTGTATTATCCAATCAACAAAGAATGGGAGAAAAACACTTACACAGAGAATAGAGGTGCAGAGAGATAGGGGATGATGATTTTCATGTGTGCCCTTCAACTCTGAAATCAAGCTTCAGCCAGTAAGTGGACTATTTCCAGCTGACTTTGATAACAAGTGGTCAATATTCAACAGTTCCTTAATTCCTGCAAAAGCAGCACTTCCAATGAGACGACTGAACCCAGTCCAATCTCCAATGAAAGTATTTCCCCTACCCTTAGTAATCTGCAGTTGCCTTAGCTTTGTCCTTCTCCAAAGGAGTACTTTGGAGATCTTTTAGGTTAGCAGTGAACATAGTCTCTTCCCAAGCTACTACTTCAGCACTGAAGCTTGATTAGCAAATTGAATAGCAGAGCTCCCATTGAACCTTAAGGAAATAAGGTAGCATCCTTAGTATCCCTCTTACTGCCTTCACAATGTTGGAGGACAAGACTACAGTTAATCTTACATAAAATGCTGCTAAACCCCTGCCCAGTGAAAACATGAGGGCTCAGCTGTATGTGAAGGTACTCTGGTGCCACCTCAAGCCAACAGTCCCTTCTCAAATGTAAGCTGACAGACTGCAACTTCTTTGGACTCCTTCCTAATGAGGAGCATCATACAACTATAGACAACAGCGATCTGCAATCCAAAGGGGCCACTGCACTGCAGCTAAAAGTCAATGCTTCTCCTGGTACTACAAAGGCAACAATTTATACAAAAAACTCTGGATGGAGAAAATATTTATATAATATGGATCACATACACTTCCCTTCAGAAGTGAAACAAAGGCCAGATATTTCCAGCTGAAACTACAAGAGGAATCTTAACTAAACAGAACATTTAAACTCAGCTGGAATTTCACCAGGAGCTCCCAGCTGAAGTTTCTGCTCTTGCATCATGACCTTGGCATCAACAAGATCCACGCACTGACCAGTTCTTCTTCAAAAGGACAGGCCCTCTAATTCTTGCAAAAGGTATTTTTAGAGTCAAAATACTTGCTTTTTGCAAAAGAAAAGCTATTAACTCCAGTAAGCAAATATGCTTTTTAAAGGGTACTCTAAAGTTTCTAAACAGTAAAATGTTTGGCTGGGTGAAAGGCTAAAATTAATTAATTCCTTGACTGCTTTCTTACAGAAATTAATTGTGAAGACAATCAGGACAAACATGTTTAAGATAACTGCCTTGCGAAACCAAGTAAGAAATGCAAAACACTTGCCCTATTTTCATGCCTCATAGCTAAGTAGCAACCAGCCAAAAAGAGAAAATAAACCTGTTTCGAAATTTGCCAATTTAAAATGTGCCTGCCTGAGTAAGCCTCAAATAAAGCACATTTCTGAATGACCTATTACATAGTAGCAGTCACTAAAAGAGCCACAGGAAAACTGAAGATTATCTAAAGTCCTAGAAAATGATGCAGTATCATGTAAGGAAAAAACAACAACAAACCAAAACAAAAAAAAACTACTCCAAACCAAACTCCGAAATGTTCTCAGTGCCTTTTTCCCCTAATTAAACCTACTGCTTCTTGACTCCTCCTGAAGTTAAGAGATTGAAATTAATCTTTTACTTAAAATTGTTGCAGGAATGGTGCAGCTATATTCAACAACAATGCTCCCTGTTGTTTGCCAAACTGAAGCAATGAACTTCTCTAACATGTTACTTTAAGTATACATTGAACTTAAAAATAATCAAGAAAATGTAAACACATAACTTAGAGGCATCTGTCAAAATCAAATATCATCAAATACAGTCAGACTGAAATGGGATGGCTGTACCACTGAGACTTTGCAATGAACTTTCTCAGTTTCCATTATTTCTAAGGAAATAGTAAACAGACTAATTTCCATATACTCCAATAGTTGTAAAATTTGCAGTAGTGCATTTATTTGTGGTGGTACATATAAAACTTGCAAGTCCATTTCTGATTTTACTCTTAATGCAGTGCTTCCACCTAGAAAAAGCAAAACATCTCAGTAGTTGAAGAGAAACATCATTGTAGAAGTCACATTCAGTTCTAAAACAGAAATTAAGCACCTTTGTCAAATATAAGGCAAGATAATTAAACTTATGTACAGGCCTGTTTCTTGCGATATTATGCAAGGAACTCCATAAATATCAAAATGTAACTGTGTTTGATATGCAAGATGAAATTGGGAGGGAGGAGGGAGGAAAATGTTGGTACCTCCTGGAATGTCCCCTGCTAAGGGAAGACCACGTGTCTTACCCTCTGCGGGAGAGGATTTCAAAAGCAGTGCTCTAATGCTAACTTGTCTGAGGTCACTGGCAAAATCCCACTGGTTTCTGTAGGGAGAAGCACAACCAAGAGGGGACCTTGGAAAACATCACCCTAAGCCTAGCAAGCAGCAAGTAAAACCTTTGTTATTTAAGGTCATAGAGGGAAGTGGAACTGCAACAAAGTATTTCATTCAATTATCTGAAAAGCTCTTCATGGTAAACAACAAATTGCAACTTTTACTACGTCTTTACTGTAACTTATTTTACTGTTTATAAAACAAGGGGATAAACAACAAAGAGAAATCAGCCCTAAACATTTTGCTAAAGCAATCACTCCTTTGTTCATTTTATTCTCCCTGTAAGGGAGATTCACAAGAGTAAAGCAGGAACACTGGACTTCAAAAGTAACCAAAATTGGCAAATTGTGCAGAAAGCTAGATAGTGTCATTGTTTAGCACTTGGCACCAGTGTAGATCAGAGCAAGCAAGAACACAGATAGCTTGTGATGGGAAATCTATCAGATATAGTAGAGCCAACTGATGGCTAAAACCCTAACATTAAGATCCTTTTGTCCACTGGTTACCTTACATTTACATAAGTTTTACTTCCAAAGCAAAAAGACCTCAAAGAGGCAATGTCTGAATGGAAGGAAAACTATTTCAGCTAAGAGGAAAGTCAAGACCTGATGACCCAAACTGACCCCCAACAAAAAGAACAATACTTAAAATTAATTTTCTCCAAAGTAACATTTTTCCATTCAGGCTTTGCCTGGACTATAAGAGAAATAGGGAGGGAACACTTCACCATGTCTTCCGAAGGCAAGAAGGGGTAGGTTCCTTCCTGCCATCAGTGTCCCTTCCAACTTAACAATTTAACATTGTCTTTATACAAAGCATATGTTCAGTGCAAATGCAGCCAGTATAATTCAGCAGCATATCGTACAAGCCTGCAGAGCAAGATCCCAGCCGTGGCTGTCTCATTATGGAAAAAAACAGAAATAGCATTTGTAAATTGGATGTGATCACCAGGAACAGTTTAGCATCAAATGCTTTGGAAATCTACATGTATAAAGCCAAAGTATTACACGCCAGTAGATTTCAGGCTGTAGATAGCTTCAGGGTGAGAAAGTAGGGAGAGCCCAATTGGGACATAGTTTTATCAAGGAGTTTATGTAGGATTTCATCCTCCTGCATTAGGAATTAAAACCACTGATGCAGATCCACACACACACACTGGGCAGGGCAGGAATCCAAACAAGCACCTTCTCATAGCTTCAGTCACAGCTAGAGGGAGACAGCAACACTTGGCAAAGAGAAGTCCACTAACAGCAGAGGCTGAGTCTTCACCCTTCACCCATGAGGAATCTTGTTGAGTGCCATAGTCACATACTGAGAGCAGGCAACAAAAATGCCTCTCCATGGCAACTGGACTGGGAAACTTTTAGGAATTTCCTTCCCTTTTACAACTGTCCTCCTTTTTCTAAACCTCCCAATATGAAACAAACATGATTCCCTCCAAACACAAGAAAATGGTTGGAGCTGATGATCTTGGAGGTCTCTTCCAACCAAGGTGATTATATGATTCTATGAAAATTAAGTGCTTTTACAAGCTTTACAGGCCACATCACGTGAAGAGGAAGGAGTTAATCATCTCAGAGGCCAGTGGCAGACCTAAAATTCACTCTGAGGCACCACAGCCCCTTGGCTCACAGGACTGGGGCTTCCTAACCAACTTCCTAACCAACCTGCATGTATCAGAGATATTCTGAAAAAGTTACCTACACCTTTTCCTTGAGAATTAGAATTATGTAAACGCTCCTCCAAAACAACAAAAAAGACAGATTTGCTGTTACCCAGCATTGCTGATCCAAAAAACATTTTTCTGATTTTTCTTTTCCTGAATTTTATGTTTTCTTGAAAATAATGAAATTATCAATTTCAGTATTTTTGAAATGAGCTTCTCCTCTTACCCAGTTAGAAATTGCTTTTTTCTGAATATGTTTTGCTTCATGGCATTTCATTTTAAGAAACTAAGGTACTCTTTTCTGTAAAGATTTCAAGTGTGTTGAAACATTGTCTGATGCATGATTTTGAGAAAAAAAGTCAATTTGCTGGAGAAAATAGTACCCCCAGATTTTTTTTCTCCCCTCAAAATTGCCAATAAAGTAATTTTCTCTCTACTTGTCTACATCTAGCCAGTACCAGAAGCTAAACTGTAGCAGTTGTTCTACCACCTGATGTCCCCTCCCCAGCTGAGAAGGGGAATTGGGGAAAAAAGGGAGAAGCCCCATAGGCTGACACAGAAATAGATTTCATGAAATAACAAAGCTAATACAATAACCAACATAAAATAAGCAAGGTTCTACTCAGCCTGGTCCTTGAGGTCAACAGCAGGAGCAGAAAGCCAGGAGGGAGGAGCCCCAGGAAGAGGAAAAACTCCACCCTTAACGAGCTCCCTCCTTTTATAATGAGGATGATGAAGTGGTATGGGATACACCTGTGAGTCAGCTGCCTTCATTGGATCTCCCAGCTGACTCGGGGCTGCTCATGGCCTGCCTGCATGGCTGGCCCATGGGGCTGTGCCTGGGGAGCCAGGACACTACACAATGGAGAAGATGCGTACACTGTGATGACTCAGATTACTGTTGCATAAAATTATCAGACCACTGGGCATCTTACTATGAGGTGAGAAGAGAACCAGGAGAAATTACCATTCACCTGCAAATGAAGGTTGGTGCTGGAAGGCTCTCCATGACCTTGATTCCCCATCACATTTCTTTTATGCTTCCCTCAGCAAAAGGGCAAGTCCCTTCTCCCCCATTCTCCTCTGATGCAAAATCCATATACATTTTCAAGTGAACTTTTTCCTGCTACCAAGTATATTTCAGACTGTATACCCTTCATCTCTTAAATACCCAGAACCTCCACCTCACTGGGCTCAGTCCCAAACCCACTGCCTTTTTTCTCAGAAATGCTGCTGTGAGAGTCCAAGCCATTCATTACTTTCATTGCTTTAGGTAAAAAAAAAAAAAAAAAAAGACTGAGGGGAGAAGTGTGGACCAGTCCATCACTGAAAGCTAAGGGGTGGAGAGTAGCTCAAAACACAGACCTGCCTAGAATTATATTACCTTTACTGAGTAATTAGAAGTGAGCCACAATTAAACCAGAACAGCTAATCAAACAGTGACTCTGCTCCCTGGTGGCAAACTCACTGGTACCAACTGAAGATGAATGCAGTGTGCTCTTTTGTCCACCTCTACCAAGTTCAACATCACTTATGCAAAAAGTAGGGAAAAGAAGCGAGAGCAAAGCAAGTTCCAGCATCACAGTCCTCGAGTGCCACACAATCAGTTCAAGCACTCGTCTCTGCAAGATACTCTTGCATTTCAGCTCCCTCTATGTATTTTAGTTTTCTACCTGCCTTGAAACACATTCACTAGTGTTTAGCCTTCAAAGCAGCGAGGTGCGAGACTGAAGTGTTCTTTCACTGATCTTTCTCTGACCTAATCTGGGTCTTGCTATTCTCATCTACAAATGACTGGTACTGGAGAGGCAACGTCAGTGTCTTATCTACCATGCATGACAGCATTGTCCAAGTGAACACTATAGACGTAACAAGCTCATGTCAGGAATAATTGGAATTAAAGCTCAGGGTTGCCTGTTAAAAAAAAAAAAAAGAAAAAGAAAAGAAAAAAAGGGTGAATCCTGAATTAGTGGGCACAGTACTTTTGATCCATGGGACTTCCTTGTGTCTTCCTGTCTGCAGTATTACACTACCTCTCCTTGCAGAAACAGCCAGCACCTTTGATTAATTTTTGAATACTAATCTTCCAGTCAGCAGCAGGATTTCATCCAGTTTAAATGAAAGTGTCAGTCAGACTGGTTCAGCCTATCTAATGAAGCCATAGCCACGTATATAGTTTCAGGGAATACCTGCAGTCCACACTTCAAGACTATACCAGAACTAAGCCTTCCTCATAGCCCTTCAGCGTCTCTACATGTCATCACTGTAATTTAAACTAGTTCAGTTCCTGTGAAATGCAGCAAGCCCCAACCCTTAAAACATGTTCCTCTGTCTTCTTAACCAAACAGCATCTGGAAAGGTTTTCCCATGTTAAACCAAAGGACAAAGAGGAATAAGCAGGAACACCACAATTCCAAAGGCAGCCTGCATGAAAATCACTGCAAACTGAAAACGTGCAACTTGTATATCTGTGCTGTAAAGCAAAGCTATACTGTAGTGACAGTGAAAAAACTAAATCAGTACTGTTCAGGACCAATATTGGTAAGCCACTAACCAAAAAAGCAGCAATGTGAACCTGTTGATTCTGTACAGCTATAGTTCCATGCTGGTTTCTTCACCTTCTGAAACATTTCTATCACCCTGCAAAATGGAAAACTGGAAACTGAAAGTCCTAATTAATACTTCCTAAAAACCTGAAGTCACACTTATATAATTACAAAAATCCTTGGTAGCATGTTCTGCATTAGATGTTTGTCAAAATACTCTACATTAAGAACAAAATATTTTTTTAAAAATTATTCTGCTGTGGATTTATCAGGCTGAACACTTAGTTATGACAACCTCAGGCAACTCAGCGAGGCTACCTGGATAGGTTCATGACATGCTCTGCCTGACTGACAACTGCTCCTGCTGAGTGTCCAGGAGTGCAGAAAAAGCACATCTCTATGCAGGGACAAAACCAAAATTAATGCGTGGGCTTATTTTAATGTGCATACAGAGATAGAAAAGCCTTTCAACCACCAGAGACTCATGTCCCCGTCTTCCTTACCAGCCAGGTAAAAGGCTTCTGTGGATGCACTTACCTTCTTCTTCCCTTCCCCTCCCCTCCCTCCCCTCTGCTCCCCTGGCCTCAGGGTGAAAACCAGGGCAGGATTAGAAAAGAGCTGGGGGATAAACAGATTGGTAAAACAATAAATACCAGCTAGACAGCTACGAAGGTCAGGAGATGTTTAGGAAGATTACAAGTTCAAAGACCACAGCGGCAGCAAGTACTGACAGATAAAATGTACTCTCTCTGACAAAGATATGCAAGTTGTATACATATACATTGTACATATATACAATTTTTCATACAAAATTTTAATCATTTTTACTCTTATTTGGAATTATTTTTAAAAAAGGCCTGGGGCATGAAGGGCTACCTTATGAGTGCTTTCCTACCACAGAGTGCAGAGTGCCAAGAGGCTATTAAATTGCTAACACAGCTTTCAGGCCAGGCAGGCAGGAACAATGGTTTGCAAAAGACTAGTTATCTGACATCAAGTGCCTTGAAGGTATTGAGGAGACCCAAAGAGCCCCAGCAGGTGAAAAAGCGTGGTGAGAATATGGCTGCTGTCCTTCACCAGGTGAAGGGGTCAGGCTGCATGTAACAAGTCAACCAGTATCTACAGAAGTACCCTAAAAACAATGCAGCCTTCACAAAAGGCAGCCCAAGGTCTAAAATGCTTCCCTTCCGCCTCCAAAATAATCAGATTTTAAATGTACTCTTCAGAGAAATGGTCCAGCCATTAACAGTAACTGTTTCTTATGTGAATCAGTAAAAGATGTAGTGCTACAAAGACTAAATGGGACTTACAGAAAAGAAGTCATAAATCTTTGTCAGCCTCTCAGAAATGAACATTAATACAACTTGCTTGGAGTACTTTACTTCTTTCTCAGCTGAGGTACCACTATGATAAATTTTAATCACTGTTGTTAATGGCTCCCCCGATTTATTTTATCCTTTCTCTGCACTAATGAGCTGCGCTCAAAGTCTCATGATTCAAATACTTCCCCCTCCCAGCTGAATAAAGCAATCTTTTGGATTTCAACCTGCAATACTGCTGACCTATTCAAAGACATATGAAAGGACTCCAGACGTGTGGACATGCAAAAAGTTTGTGTCAGAAAGTACAGTTACAATGCAGCCAGCAGTCATGTTTCCCTTTTCTTGCCTCCAATTCTACTCCTGTGATCCTTTGCTTCTCCCTCGCCCCTGTGCTTTAATTTCCTTATCAGTAGGCAAATACTTTCTTTTCATGTTGTAAAAGTCAGTGTAAAAACATCGTTTAGGGCCAGGAACACAGCTGCCTACTAAATCTCCACCACCCCTTTAGTTACTAGTTGGCACTAATTTAACAAGCAGTTTTACAGTTTCAAAAGGGGGAACGCATCACACGCTAGCAAGAAGCCTCCTGGCTTCTACAGAACTCAGCACAAATCCAATCTCCTTATCTCAGTACTTCAAAGGAAAACCAATTATTCAGGCTCGCCAAAGCAGGACCAACTAGAGGTACTCTGCATCCATACATTCTGTGCATGATGGACGCACATCACTTAGAACAGATACCACTTCCAAAGCAACAGTGAAGGGGCTCAGTCACAATGTGTAGAGATTCAGGTAGCCTGGGAACTGATGTTCCCCCAGGTGAGACCCAGGGTTATGCACCATTGTTAAAAAGCAATAAATCAAAACATCTTGAAGAAATTCCCCCTGTCCAATCGAAGTCAGGGAACTCACTGTGGCAAGAGGGTGATGAAGCCAATTCACAAAAGCAGCAGATGTTTTTATCACAGCCGCTAATCGTTAAAAGCTCACAAAATTCTTGTGACCAGGTTATCCTGGAACCATTTATCAGACAATCTGGCAATCTCTTTGCTGCTCAGGATCTAAGGAAATGAGAGAGAAAAGTCACATAAAGGAGGACTCTCACATTTGTTGCAATGGGAAGTGGGTAACATGGATGCAAACATATTCCGACTATTTTTTTGCCATCATCCCCTGAGAAAATTTATGAAGAAAGTCATCCAAACAAGCACATAAGACAACTTTTTTTCTGTGTTAACGACTGTCCTGGTTTCCCAGGAACAGAACCATGGGCCAGCCATGGTAGCCAGATCCTAACTGTCCTCTACAATACACCTGCCCTCCATGAGCGGCAAATCTTCCTTATGATGAGGCTGCGCTCATGAACAGTTTTATCTTTCACAGATCATTGGCCACTGCTGTGTCAGCTGGTACCTTCTGGGCTCTGAAGCCCTGCAGGGCTTTGGTTATAAAGAAGGACCACCTTATTCTACATGTACAGGGGCCAATTTCAGGGTTGGGTCATGGCAGCGGCTGGGTTGGGAATGGTCCTGTGAAACAGCAACATGTTTCATGGGGGATTTCCTTTTTACTTTCTGCCTACAAACTCTCTGCCATATGGAGAGCTGGCAAAAGGGAGAGGACAGATGTCTGGAGACATTATAGTTACTATGTTAACTGCGTGTGAGTTTATTCATCAAAAGGTGATAACCCTTTGTTCTGGTAAGAATTTATTTTAACTTTCTTTGCAGCTTTGAGAGGCTGACAGCAAATCACTATTATACAGTTCTCAAAAAGTACCAAGTGATTTGCAACCTGATTAAAAGGCATGGTCCTTGGCCTGAAATACCAAACATAAAGCAAAATCTACAAAGGAGGAGGAGCACAACTAAAAGGTGACAGCAGCAGAAAAGGAGATGAATGGAAGCACTCTCCAGGCAGGCTCTGTCAGGTTTGCACACCAATGTACAACACTAGACCAGGCTGGATATCAGAGAGATGTACAGCTCAACAAAAGAACCGCTGCTACACCAAAGAGAAGCTTCTTTCTCTGTATTCAGAGAAAGAAGTCTGAAGCACTTGAACAAGCACAACAAAAACACTCCCCCTTTTTAAAAAATAGACTTGGAAGTGCATACTATAATAAGAAAACAAAACCCACCACAGAAGCTATTCACTTTCCAGTGTTTCACAGAGACAGAGCTCCCATGAAATGTCCTTTGATGCAACCTGGAGTTTGTTTCCTGTGAACTAGGAAGAGCATTAAATGCCCATGTTGTTCTTGGAAATAAGAAAACAAAATTAGAAGACTCAATCATTTAGAAAATCTCTTTCAACAGTAAATCTGCTTTTGGAGTTTGCATTCTGTAACCAACACTTCCTGTGGAGGAGTAGCCATTGGCTGTATGCATCTGCAGTCTCAGAAGTTGAAGATGGAAGTTCAGAAATAGTGTGGCCAGCAAGACTAGGGAAGTGATTGTGCCCCTGTACTCAGCACTGGTGAGGCCACACCTTGAATACTGTGTTCAGTTTTGGGTCCCTCACTACAAGGACACTGAGCTGCTGGAGCATGTCCAGAGAAGGGCAGCAAAGCTGGCGAAGGGTCTGGAGCACAAGTCTGATGAGGAGCGGCTGAGGGAACTGGGGTTTTTAGTCTGGAGAGAAGGAGGTTCAGGGGACACTTACCACTTCCTACAACTACCTGAACGGAGGTTGTAGTGAGGCAAGTGTTGGTCTCTTCTCCCAAGTAACAAGCGATAGGACAAGAGAAAACGTCCTGAAGTTGCACCAGGGGAGGCTGGCTATTTGGAAAAATTTCTCCACCAAAAGTGTTATCAAGCTGCCCAAAGAAGTGGTTGAGTCACCATCCCTGGAAGTATTTAAAAGACCTGTAGAAGCAGCACTTAGGGACATGGTTTAGTGGTGGACTCAGCAGTGTAAGGTTTACAGTTGGACTCGATGATCTTAAGGGTCTTTTGCAACCTAAATGATTCTATGATTCTGTGCAAAGACGCTTAACTTCAGCACAGCAACCTTCTTCACTCAACCACTCTGAAAGGGTTATAAACTTTTACCCAGTCCAAGTATGGCTGAAGAAGACAGTGCAATAAAAAGGCTGCCTCTGTAGAAACTGCCTTCATTTAACTCAGAGGGGTAGGAAGGAAAAAAAAAAAAGAAAAAAGGTAAAGAAAAAGAAAAGGGGTGGAGTATCCATTCTTTATGTAAGTACCAATGTATCTTGGCACTTTCTACAATGTAGAAATGATTGCCCCTCTCCTTGGAAGAGTTTATCATTTACAGTGGAGGGGGAAAACAACTGGAAACCACATTAGCAGTTCACAGAAACAAGAGCTGTGAGATTCTCATGATAAAAGATCATCTCCGAGTCTATAATTTAATTCATCTGGTACTTGATGAAACTGCCTGCCTGTTTTTTCCACCAAAATTCAGGTCAGTCACTGTCCCTCATTCACAGTGTCACAGCTCCTCTGAAAATACACATCAAAGCATTAGCTGAAAAACTGAACTGCCAGGCACCACTGCAATGCAGGTCAAGCACACAAACATTTTTCTTTTTCGCCTGTGCAAAAGGCCATGCGTATTCCCCCCAGAACACAAGTCCCAGCCACCTGTGAGGAGGCAGATACAGGAGGCAAGTGAGAGCTGCCATCCTACTGCCCCACACAGTTATGCGATGCGATAAGTTAGTACAGAAGTGGGAAATAACATGTCACCTCCCATAGTTTCTCACTTCAACAGGCGGCGGGGATGGTCAGCAACACGCTGAGCAACAGCACGCACATACAGAACCTCCTCTCTCCTCCCCACTGCCAGCCTGCACAGCCCATAAACGTGCAGTGGTCTTCCCAAGGTCTTTGACACAAGAGAGTTGTTAAATAGATGCTTCTCTGAAGGACAGAAGAACTTATGAACAAAACAGATCATGATAATGAACTGTTCACAAGGGCTTTATCTCCACAGGGGAGGGATTTGTTGATTTTAAACTCTCAGTCCGCAGATGATGAAACTCCTCTCCCCGGGGTTTACTGACCAACAATAAACAGTGTGCATGTTTGCATGGATGATTTTTTTTTTTTTTAAGCTCCTAAACACGGGTTTAAAGGAAGCTAATATATATTGCATCTAACACAGGAATAACTGGGTAACAAATACAAGACCAAATTTCATGACCTATCTTTTTTGGCCTGCTGCAATGCCTCCACTCACCTGCTTACAACATATACCAGCACAAAGAAGCAAGAACACAGGACAGGAACAAAAAGAATTTGCAGTATCAAAGGGCAAGGTTCCAGGAGCTGGCATCTCCATGCCTAATGCTGGGCCAAAATAAATAAATAAACAATTTTTTTTTTTAAAAAAAACCACAATGGTGGGGCAAATGCAGCCTGTGTTCCCTTCACTCTGTTTCTCTACAGTGCTATTCCCTAAGGCACCCAAGTTGCTTCTGTTTTTCAGACCATTGCTCTCTAATATTACTGTTCCTTGTCTCAAAAATTGGGAATTTCTTTTAAAGGGGGAAAAAAAAAAAAAATATACACACATTCCCCTTAAGGACTTTCTGGATTGTTCTTTACCTTTTAGGATATATGTTTCCCCTTATCAGAGAGCTGTCTGATCTTTTTTTGGTTTTCTCAACAGCTCAGAGACCAAATCTGAAGATGCAATTCTCATGCAGTAATGGGACTGAAGGAGCTGAGATTTCAAGAAAGACACCAACTACAGAGAGTTTCACAATGAAACTGCTGGAAGAGCCAATTCTGAACAGTTGTTTTCAGTGACTCATACCACCAGCAGATACCACTCCTGCATGTAAAGACACAATTCCTTTTCCCAACTGCTGTCCTCTCTTGCGAGTTGTCCTGGTTTCACAGGAACAGAACCACAGTGCAGCCATGGCAGGAAGGCCATGAGTAGTCCAAGTCAGCTGGACCAAGCTGCAAACATGAAAAATTAACTTTATCTTGGCCATTATTAGAATAATAAAATTTAACATAAAAAGTCCTATTTCCTGAGACCGAATTGTTTCTACCATAATTAAAGGAAGACTGTGGCAATCAAGCCAAATTAACACTAGAAATGTCCTGCAAGCAGAAGGACAACTCTGCCTGTGACAGCAACAGGCCTATAAACCCAGTGTTAGCATTGTACTGTCCCAAATACTGTCTTCTGAAACAAGTTACCTTGTGTCACATTCCCTAGTAAACCTGTGCACTCACTTAATTCCAAGATAAGCAGGACACAGCTCTCACAGGAGAACATGCTGTCTCACGTTTTCATATTCCTTGCAAGACAAGAGCAAATGTGTGCCCATAGAGCATGATGTATCAGCACAGGGTATCTCACAGTAATTTGCTCATGAATCAGGTATCTAGCTGCAGGACAGGCTCCATGAGAAAGTACAACTTAAATATGTGAATCAAGAACTATACTCAGCAAGAGTGGTGCAAAATCCTAAATCAGTCCCCTTCTCTGCTCTGCAACTCTGCTTCCTCCCCCAGCTTATTTAGTTTACCTGGATAAGAAGCAGACAGCTTATAGGTATCATCAGTCAGCTGCAACTTGTGTATATTACTACTAATAAAAGTGCTTTATAAAATTATTATAGATTAACAATATATTAAACAAAGCCCAGTTCTAAATAACAGCCATGCACCTTACTCTTTATTTTAAAAAAAACCACTATAATATCACATTTAAAAGTCACTTGAGAGAGGAGTACTCTGAGGAGGCATACACTGCTGCCCTAAATCCCATGCATCCAAAAATTTTGCATTTTGCTGCAAGTAACTGTAGGACCAAAAGCCCTGAGCAATTAGTGGCCAAAGCTCGTCAATTAAAGCACTGAAGGTTCAACTTCAAAGATAAGGGGAGAAGAAAAACAAACAAACAAAAACATACACATGAAGATTATTTGTAAGAAGTACAGAGATGATGGTCAGAGACCATCAGCACTGCCCACCCTCAGATGTGCTGCTTGCACAGGGACTGTTGAATGCCATGCTAAGTGGAGAAGAGAGAAAAGGTGTCTTGACATGGCTTAGTTCAGAGATATATAAGAGGTACAACAACATATTCTTGAGTACAAGCATGGGTAGGGATAACAGCAATACTTACAACTACATAAAACTGAGGCTATAGGCATCCAGAGAGAAGCACCTTGGAAAATAAAAAGATGGTGACGTGCTGGAGATTAAAATGGATGATCTAACAGTCTCTCCCAGCTGTAAAAACCCATAATAGTCAAATCCAAAATGCCAGGCAAGTAATTCTCCATCAATTACATATTGTAAAACAAACCAGCAAGGCACACAATGGTTTTGAAGATGGCAACACAGGAAAAGTTAAGGGACTTGTGGCAGGCAATGGAGGAAATCACCAGCTCTCAAGTAGCCCAACTAGATTACAGCTCCCCTTACCCCACAGGCACCTTGCTTCAGAGTTTATTCCTCTTTCAGCTTACCTTCCAGTATTTCTGCTCCATTTTTTAAGCCACTGACAACACACATGCTGCCAAGATCCTATAAATTTCAGTGAAACAGTGTGTGGAGCAAGAGAGGAAGGTCGGTGCTGCCAGACCCTCGACTTCGGGAACCTTCCAGGGGGAAGCACAGTTACACCAATTTTTCTCCTACCTGTGCTGGTCAGGTTGTTAAAAGCACTGCCTGTGTTTGTGCCATGTTATAAGGCCCCTCTGAGAGGGGGAAAGACAGGTCAACAGGATTGTTTAATTTGGACTCAATAGCTACAGAAGTGAGTGACCCTGCTAGAACTGGTTCATTCTTGGGGGCTGAGTTATGGTCACCATTATCTCAGCCCCCCGGAGAGCTCAGCAGGCCAGAATACAAATTAAAAGATTATAAATAGCACTGAGCCAGGGGTTTTGTTACCGTCTCTGAGGCAGCACTATGCTGACCCGCATTCAGGTTTCACCACAAATCTGAAATTCAGCTCGAGCCCCCAAGAAAAGTTCAGGGAAGTGTCAGCACCATCCCAGTGAAGGCTGTGAATTGGGATAGCCCCCTCACCTTTCTCTCACAGTGCCAGAGAAGTATTTACGACTTTGACCTGAAGACAGATGTAAAAGGATGATTTTGTACAGTCTTAACCTAAGACTTGACATTCACACAAAGCATTCAGAGCAGCAATTCAGTCTTCTCCGAGGGAAAAGAAAGGGCACATAATCCCAAACCAGTAAGCACATGCAAGACTCAAACTCTGTTTCTCCAAGTTAAACTTCACACCAAATCAAGCTGCTTTTCATATCCCAATGGAAGCAAAGCTTTCTTCTTAGCTTGCTTGGTGATGAGGAGTTGCATGGACTGTGGAGCAAGACAAGGAGCTAGGATTTGGGAAGCTGCGTTCTGCTTATGCTTCTGCAACTCATCTATGATATGGCCTTGTCTGGCCACCCTGACATACTCATGTTTCTCACCACTTACACCGCTAAAACTTGTATGTTTGGTTTAAGGTCACTCTGCTAGTGGAGACCATATTCTAGTTTACTAATAAGCCTCTAATTGACTCCCTGATCTTTCAGAAAAGGACTTGAGACCATCAAAAGAGAATTGGTTTACCATGATTGGCAGGCTCTTTTCTATTTTTCAGGCCTTCTAGTTGTGAACCAAAATGTTTTCCCTGGAATAATTTCAGCCTAATGAAGACTTCAGCCCTGGGGCTCAGAGCCCCACTGCCCTACATGGTATAACTTCAATTATCCATAATGACACTTTCTACCTCAAAGAGCTCACAATTTCCGTATAAAACAAGTGACAGCTGATGGCAGGATGCCAAATGAACTATAGTGACTAACCCTGGCTTCACATGAGGAGAGGTCATCAGAATAATGGATCATTTTGCAGGACTGGGTTCTTCACGGTCCTGACTCATTTCAAGTATGGCAAGCATCGGTATAGCAGCTTTGAATTCATGGTCATGAACTCACCAGTTTCTAGCAAAAAGGAAAGAAAATGAGAAAATGAGAAAATGAAAATGAGAAAGACAGTTGAAACCTTATTGATTTTAAGGTAAGACAAATGCTAAAAAAGGCTGTCTTAATGCAGTGTTTCCCAGACCAGAGTGATCCTCCTCTCCATAGTTTTTGCAGAAGAGCTGTGAAAAGTTACTAGTCTGAACAAAGGGATCTTTCACAATTATCTGGAAGCCTTTAGAAAAGGCTGATGTTGAATGTCACATTTTATGCTGCTATCTCACAAACCTTAAGGAAGAATGGAGCTTATGTCAGTCAGTGTTTGTTTTTCTTTCTGTGGAGATGCATGCTTCAGTGCTAAGGCTTCTCTTGGAAAGATTTCTTGAGCAAGATAGTGATATGAAAGATTTCTTGAGCAAGATAGTGATATGAAAAGGAGAATGCTTTGAAGATCCCTCTCTACAGAGTTTTAATATAACACAGGGTAATAAGACCAGATTATTCCACCAACTTTCAGGCTGAGCAGGGTTTAACACACAACAGCTCTCACCAAAACCCACGGGACTCAGAAAACCAAGTTGCTGAACGTAAGCAGAGACTGCAGGATCTGGCTTAAAGTGAATTTGTAGAAATAACAGCCTCTCATCTCTACAGAGATCATTTAATAATAACAGCGCTGCCGCACTGCTCGAAGATGGCCAGTCTCTGCTTAATAACGCTGATGCTCTGGGAGACATCTCTGCTGAGAAAGGATTCAAAACCTCCCAATGCTCTAGCGCTCACAGCTTCTCCTTCCCAACTGCCTCCAAAGAGTCAGCGTTACCCCACACACCTGCTCTGTACCTGCCCTGCTCCTATCACTGTCTTTGCACCTAGGCTGCTGATTTCTAACATTGCAGACAAGACCAATGACTAATGTACTGGTTTGCAAACACAACCAGACTTGTGGCTTTTCCCACAGGCATTTACCAGTGTATTTTAGGAAACAGTTTGCACAGATGGCAGCAGGTTGCTGGAAAACCATTTAATCCTCCTCCATGTGCTTTGGAGATGGCATTATTCTTAGAGCAGGCTGCACTGCCTTGATCTGTTGTACCAAACTACAGATTTTTCAGCCTTGGTATTATTAGATGCTGGCAGTTTGCTCCAAAAAAAAAAACAGTGCCAAGGCACCTTTCCTAAGCATCGATCAGTACGAGTGTGCACCCCTCAGCAGGAACACCAGAAAAGCCCTGGTACAGGCGGAGCTGGGATTATACCAAATGGCAAGGGTTGGGTTGGCCTGCAGTGATCACTTCCAGACATGCTCCCACAGACAGCAATGAATACAACAGCCACTCGAGCAACGATGCTCATGTGGCTGCAGCCCATGGCTGGCCCTGCAGCTAATTGCCACTGCTCATCTAGGGACAAGCCCCATGGGACAATCCCAATTCTGCCATCAACCCAGGTGGCTTGAGGACAAGGTAGGCCCCTTCAGCTCGCCAAACCAACCAAACTCCACTTGCAGACCATCAGCTGGATGTCAGTAAGGGACTGGACCCCACCCTGCAGCAGGAATGTGTGTGGTCTTCCAAAGGTCAATTTTTTCCCCTGCTCGGACAACATGCAACATGGTTTGTAATATTCTTGCTACTCACAGATGTGTCTCAACACTCAAAACCAGCAGGAGCTAATAACAAAATATCAATTAACAGGCTGTCCAGGGAGGTGGTGGAGTCACCGTCCCTGGGGGTGTTCAAAAAACGGGTTGATGAGGCACTTGAGGCCATGGTCTAGTGGTCTAATGGTTAGGAATATGATGGGATAAAGACTGGACTTGATGACCCTGGAGGTCCCTTCCAACCAGAATTATTCTATGATTCTGTGATCAGTGCCCTTTCAAACTATACTGCATCTCTTTTTCTCCTGGGGATTCAATCTCCACTGCACAAATCTACAAAATGCCCCATAACCAAACAAAAGAAATCCAAATCTTCTTCCAAGGAGGACAGTCACTCACGAAGTCTCCTTTAACATCCTGAATTCAAAGAACAGAGTAAATGCTGGAGACGTGTCAGGAAAGGGTCAGGAACACAGAATTTTAAAAAGCAGGTTAAGAGAAGTTGAAATAAGTACAGTCTGTTCAACACTGCAAAAAACCACATTTCTGTCAAGAGAAATCCTCAAGTCAGCTGGCTGAGATGCTACACCTGGGCACAGCCACCTGCAGCAGTCTGCCATGAAAAGATGAGAGGATCAGAAAGCAACAGCATAAGGAAGCAGTTAGGACAGAACAAAATGTCATGACACAAACCCTGGACATCTCTTAATTGCCATCTGGAAACACCAGATTTAATTCAATTTTTTTATTTAACAAAATAGCTTTCCTTCCCTAAAAATCAGAGGGCTCAGCATAGACCAAGACATGCACTAGGCACTCAGATGGCTCAGATCATCTAGCTAGAGGGGTACATGTATATGAGAGAACATATGGCTGAGCTGCTTTCCTACAGATTGCACCCAAAAAACATTTGCAAATTTCAATACAATTACAGAACAAAAATTTATAACAAAGGAGAAAAGGGGAAAACAGAGCAAAGGCTAAACTGAAAGCACTGATTTAGAAGACAGCCATTTCCTCTCCAGAGTCAGGGTCTGCCTTGTCACCATCCATACCTGGTGGAGCATACACTGATCACAGAATCACAGAACAGTCTTGGTTGGAAGAGACCTCTAAGATCATCAAGTCCAGCCATTAACCCAGCACTGCCAATTGACCATACACCATGTCCCTCAGCACCACATCTACACATCTCTTAAATACCTGATGGCAGAGGATTTAGGATAGGGCCCATATATTGGACTGATTTTGTCAGCTTGTAAAGGGGAAAAAAGATGCACACAACATGTTTCAATTTCCAGGCTTTAAATAAGATAAACCACATATTTACAAAAATACAGGAGCCTCAAGGCACATTCATATTTCTGTCAAAGGTGCAACTAACACATGTCAACATACCTGCAGTATGTTTAATCAACCTGACTCAAGTGCCAGAAAGAGTGACAAGGGAGCCTTGTCCTGCCACAGCTTCACTGCTATTGCTGCCATGACAGACCTTAGCAAAAGTAGGTCTCACGCTGCAATTATAACTACAATTTACAGTACTAGCACGTTTGTGCTTCACAGTTTCAATAAGATTTAAGCTGCTATAGGAGCAATTTTCCTAACTAATCCCACCTTTGAAGGTGTTTAAGTGATGTAGAAGCCTAACTTCTGATTATTTTAAGTGGATCTACTAGCCCTGACAGGCATGCAGCCACAAACTGAACATCTGTAGAACTTTGCTAAATCCAAAGTCAAAGACACCAGATCCTCTCCTGAATTATCTATGGTCACTGCAGTTTTCTGCTTAGGGCTTGCCTCCATGTGCTGGTCCAAGAGCTGCAGTGACCCGGTACTGGCTTGCAGGCAGAGCTGGCAGCCCAGCCTCAAAGGCTGCAGTACCATCAGAAGGATAGGAAGAAAGGAGATCTCCTTCATAGCCCAGAAATTCCACCCCCCCACAAAAAAAACCCACAAAAAAAAACCCAAACCCAAACAAAGAAAACAACAACAACAACCAAAAAAACCCACCAAAACCAATCCAAAAAACCAACAAAACCAAACACAGGCTGACTCCTATATTAATAAGCAGCATCCAGAAAGCTGGCTTGGATACCCTAGTGATATATCACTGGTAGCTAATTATCTCCTGCAATTTCCTGCCTTAGACAGTGAGTCAAAAAAGCATTTCACTTTGACATCTAAAGTAAGATCTTCTTGCTGTGTAGCTAGTGGTCACATATTTTAACAGTACCACCTCTGCTCACACATGATACCTCAGGCTCATCTCTCCCGCTGCAAAACCTATTCTTTATCGGAAGCTTCTTGCATTTTTCCATTTGCAGTCTCTGAGACACAGCCAGGCCATGAAGATTAATCTGATGGTTTGATTTTCATGATTAATTATCTCCTGATGAGTAGCTTTTCCCACCTTTTGCAAGAGTAGTTATTGCCCAGCCCTGCCCTTAATTAATCATATCAAATTTGATTTCTTATATCACTTCCTGACAAGTTGAAGATAAAATCACAAATGACCACTGTCTTGCTGCACATCAGTTAAGCTTAGGAACAGCAATCAAGATGGAGAACTGATAGTCTGGCTTGAAATTAGCTCCAGAGTCCACCCATTGCAACAGGAAGGCATCTCATGCTACAAGGAGAGATGCTCACATGAGCTGGTTGTGCTGACCCCCTTGTCACGGCACTTGTGAAAGGATGTTAAGAAGAAAAAAATGCAATCTCCTGCTCTCTAAAGAAACTGCCCTGCTTCAGAGCCCAAAGGGGTGCTGCTTCCTATACCACCTCACCATCCTGTGCCTTCGAAGTGTCACTGAACCCTCACTCTGGTGACAAAAGAAGAAATTGCCAGCAGGGATTATAACACAGACGGCAGTGGCCACAAACAACCTAATTTTCCCCAGAGGCAGGCCGTATAAGCTTTTTGTTGTTCAGAGCCATCTGCAAGGAACTGGATATTTGCAAATAAAAGGAGATTAGGACAAGGCATTAATCCAGCGTCTGCTGCTCATTCATGCTATCCTCTGAAAGAGAGCCCAGATACAACATTTAAGTCGTAACATTCAGTTCTGAGCTGCTGTTAAATTAAAAAAAAGATTATAATTAGCAGACACACAAAGTTGGGATATTACTTTTTATACCAACTAAGCCACAGAAGGGCTGTAAGACATAGAGCTGTTAAGGAAACAACATGAGATTCCCTTTGGGAAGGGCAGCTCCTGCTCAACTGTGCCCACCTGTGCACCGAGCCCCAGCAGAGAAGACACAATACAGCCAGGAACAGGGTGGGAGCAGAAACGGCAATAGCTTGTCCAGAAACCCTTGTTCTTAGGAAGGCCTACCTTCTTGAAGCCTACCAAAATAGCACAGAGGGCTACTGTTCCCAGAGTTGGATGGCAAAGGCTTCTGCTACTCTTGAGAAACATTTCCACTGTCAGACAGAAGAGCACAGCAAAAATGGCATTTATAGCTTTTACAAAAAACCTCCACTTTGTGCACCTCAATATGAGAGAGCAAGGGCATCAACCCAACAAGCTCACTTCTACTTTTTATTTGGGTTTTCTTTATATCGACAGTGACTATGTGGCTGTCAGTGCTGCTTTTCCAAGAGGAAAAAAAATAAAAATTAAGCTTGGGGAAAAACATCCAGTTCAGAAACACAGATGAAAAGCATTTCATCTCTGTGTATCGTCTTTTTTCTACCAGCAGCCACTTTCACAGAGGATTTTGCCTGACAGAGCTGACAGGCACTCACCGCTGCTCAGATTTTGGGTCTGATACCTTTCAGATGTAGCGGGTGCGTTCGGCACTCAAAAGCATTGCACACGTGGCACCACCTGCATTCTCTGTCTTGGGAATCGAGAGCACATTTCACATTACAAACACTGATTGTCAACCACTGCCATCTGATGCTTTCTCTTCAGCATTTTTTCAGCATAATTTTGTTTACTTTAAGATGGAAAAAAAGATGCTTCATTAGAGGCACTTCCCACAGCCTGTGCAAAGCATTGATGAGCCAGTATACATTTTCCTCACTCTGGGTCTCATTGCTTTATCTTGAGTTGCAGGTCTTTAGCAGATAGCAAGAAGCCAGCCCTGTACACACTGCCTTACAGTGCCTCATGGGTCCCTAATCACAGCACCTCTGCAACCTGGAGTAATTCCACTTTACTAGAGCAGGATCATCCCACGCTCAGCAAACCAAACCTTCCTGCCACTGACATTCATTTTACTAACTTCTTGGAAATAATAAATTTGGTTTTCAGGTGAAAATTCAGGTCAAGTTTCAGGTGAAAGACCTGGACAGTTGGGAAAGACACTCAGGTAGCAACTCAGAGAAAAAGCCAGCAATTTCTGGAAGAGACCTGAAGAGGTTTTAAGAACATGAGTTTAAAATAAATGGAAGAGACGATATCTGGTGTCAATCAGCCCCACCACTCCATATCAGCCAGGGAAAGGGGATAGAGACTCAGCCTAATGTGGTGACTACAGATGGTGAAATCCAGTAGGGACATGCACAATAGCCATGGCAGAAGCTTGGGAGCAGGGACAGTCGTGACTGCATGACCCCTTTTCTGCAAGTGGTGTCTCACAGTCCTATATGTGACAGACCCTTCATGCCAAGCCAGGGCCAATGTTTAGCCAGGCTGTGAGGGGGTATGCCACTACCTACACCCAGGAGCCACTTTGGCCCACCATCACTCAGCCCCAGTCCTCCTCTATGACCTTCAATTACAGCCCCCAGCAGCTCCAGCCCTCCTGGACTCCATAGCCCAGCCACAATCTGCCTTCTAGAAAGGCAGCACTTCTTCCTTTTCCTTGAGACCACCCCCATAGATGAAAAACCCTTCAATTCCCATTTGGAAACAGCAAGTCCAAACAGCCTAACTGCCTTGTAACATGAAACAGAGTCCTGGATGTCAACGTTCAATCAAAAATAAGTTATCTACAGCAGAGCACAGCTCTCAAATGCAAAGGCTGCAAGGAGGTAGACTTACTCCAGCCTGCTATGGCTGCCTCCTCTGAGGTGACTACTAGGTGAGTTGGCTGCAGCTCCTGGAGGAGATGCCCTCAGGACACACAACCATCTCCCACCACCCTCTTCAAGTGTTTGTGAAACCAGCGCAAGCATCACTCAACCCAGGCAGTCTTTTGGCATCCAAGTAGCATTAAACCTACCCTTGCGTTGTCATGCCATTAGTTTATATCAGTTTTACAGCCAGTTCCTCGATCAATAAAATGCAGAAACATGGCTGGAGAAAGGAATTAGCATCTGTAATCCCGTGATTACATAAATCCCTTTGGTCAATCAGGTATTAATGGCTGTTACATTTATTGGGGTTTATAGCAGGCCTACAAACCTGAGCCATCAGAAGTACACACCAAAGAAGGCACTGTAAAATAGCTATTTGATTACTGACTCCTCACAGCAAGTGCTGACAGAATACAAATTTGGCTTGCTCTCCCTCCTGTTAGTGAGCCTGCTAATGAGTTTTCCAATTAAGAGCCAATCTGAAGACCTTGGAGGGGAAGCTGTCAAGAACTGACATGGTGAACTCCCATGCCTTTGAGGAGCAGCTGCAGGATTCATGATGAGGGCCACCTCTGACACTTCTTGCTGACGCCACCCACTGTATCTCACACAACTCATTCCTCTCACCCAGGAAATACAAACACTTCTCACACATGCATATTATGGCTTCTAAGGCACACACATTGAAAATAAACACACACCAAAGAGTAATAAAACCTCCCTTGCTCCTCATCATTGCAGAGACCTTACTAGGTCAAATGCTGGAACTACTGGGAAAGTGCACAAGCTTTAACATAATAAGAAAAAAGTCACTGATTACACATCATTATGTCTATCTAATTATTTTGGGATACATCTTGTATTTTTGGATGTGTGTGTTTCTATTTAAAGAATTGAGGACAGTTTGGGCAAGAGAATTTGGGCTCCTAACTCCCTTTAGATATTTCTGAGCATGTTCCTCCCCCTCATCAGCAATTTACTTTATGAGGTTTATGAAAGGGAAGACAAAAGCATAAATACTACATCAGGCAAAAATCTTTGTTATCAAGCTTTATGACTTTCAGTGCAGATGGCCCCTGGGATACATACAATCCCTTGCCAACCACAGCACGCACCACTGCAACAACTGGATGGGGTGCAAGCACATGAGGGCTGCAAACATCTCACACAGCATCAAATCTTTAAGCAGCTATTTCAAATGCACCCATTTGACTATGCTGGCCTGTCATTTAAGCAGACAATTTCATTTCAGAAACATTAGATGCTGTATCTTTGCACTTATTTTCCTGCCAGTCATTTAGTGGGTAACTAACAGTGGCATTTCCAACAGAGAATTGCGACAAACACACTTCACCCCGATGCATCCCCTGGTGACTGCATGCAGAGGTTAAATTTTATTGCAACCCTTAGTCTAAGGGACTGTCAGGAGGAAAAAAGGAGCTCAACTCCTGGTCTAGGTTTTCTTCCAGATTTATCAGACCCCTATTTGTTTCATCACACCACACGATGAGTAGCCCTCTGGAAGTAACCTTTAGCAGAAAGCTCTGTTACGGAAATAAATAAATTCCATAGTTTTTCTGAAACCGTATCCTTCTGCTGAAACTAATTATGACAAAACTGTTGCTTAATGAAAGTTTGCTTTAATATGACTTATGCTATTCATAAGTTTGCTTTGGACAGCATCCAGGTTTTTTAAATTAAATATTAGCAGTCTCTTAGCATATCAAACAAACCTAAGCATGTCAAGTTAGTATTTCAATTGTGTTTTTTCTTCTCCCCCTCTCCTCTCAGCCTAGGTTTGGCTTCCTAATTGACTTGCTGCTTTAAAGTCAGTAAACTCAAAAGTCTGAGGAGATGTCACACTTTAATGGTTTAGGAGTGCACACTTTGTCTGGGTGATTGATGGATCAAAAGTGTGCTGAGGAATGCCACAATGTTTCTTTCATCATTTCTGCTTCTCATGGGGCTGAGAACTGGACTATCTCTAAACCTCTTTGCTGCTAGCAACAATAATCAAATTACCTCATTCATTATGAATGTAAAATCCATCTTACTGTCCTGAAGGGATGTTATTGAACTGACATTGCTGTGTGAGCACCAAAGGTATATGTGTGAATTTATCACCTAGGATGCTGTTGAATATATGCACCAGGCATGCTGGGCTCGCTCTGGCTCATTACACTCATTTCTGGTTATTGCCAGCCCCAACCTGTTTGGCAAATGAGATATGGAAGAGCCGCATAGACACAGCAGTGACAGGTCGTTCAAAAATGCAGGCAATAAGTGGGATAACATTCACAGATGAATAGTAAAGAAAGGCTGACGCATTAATCGAAGGTTGCACATCTGACAAAAGGCACAAATGTAAATGAAGAGCACTTATTAAAGCAATATTTAATATTTTCAGAGTGCTTTTCAACTATAATTATTTACTTTCAGTGCTGCCTAATCAAGAAAAGGACTGCAGTGTTTCTGATCTCAAGACGAGGCCTGAAAGGTAGAAAAGGTTTTAAAAGAATATGTATGTTCTCCAGAGTGACTACACATATATTTACATGCCTATATCAAATTTTCTAGTGCAAGAACAGTATTTCTGACTGCAAGCCCTGCCAGTGGGATGTGAAAGTCATGCAGGATCTCTAAAGCACTGACATTGCATTCATTAAAGATCTTACATCTAAAGCTTAGTTAACAAATCCACTGATGACGCACAAGCCAGAATAAAAACCTGCTCTTTCTCCAGAGCAGGGACACTCTCCCAGATTAAAGGTGAGCATAAAAGGCATTGAAACTCACTGAAGTCAGGTGAGGGGGCTGGCATGAATATATGCAACTTTAGGGCAAATCTGCCCAGGTGGTCCCAGAAAGAGAGGACTGCAAGAAAACCTTGGGCATGCAGAGTCCAATGCACTTGAGCATAAGCAACCAGAGGAAGAAAGGGGCAGGAGGGATCAAGAGCATTGTCAATACCCTCAGACCCTGAAACAGTAGAGGATTTGTTAAGTCCCAGGGAGCAGCTCTGCCTGTATTTGGCACAGGAGGATAAAGCAAAGCCTTGGTGGTGCTGGCCAAGTCTGGAGGAAGTGGAAGTCTCCTTCCTCTCCTCGTACCTGAGAAGCACAACTTGAGGTGACAAGCAAAGCTGGATAGCTGGGCTACCCCAAACACATTCATGCTCTCATGAGGAGCTGCCAGCACCTGCTCATCACTGAGACACAGGGAGTTTCAGCAGGACCCGACTTGCACTTCAGTTGCTGCACAAAGTGTTTGTTACTGATATTGGTCAGGCATTCATCTTCATTCCTCATTCCCCCAGCTCCTTCAAAGTCCCTTGTGAACCTAAAGGGGTATGCTGGGTGCTTTATAATACAAAAACCTTCCTGTCTTGCCTCAAGTGACCATAGCTTCATTGCAGTGGCTATGTCTCTTGTTTATTTCTTTTGCGTATCATCCATGGCAGTAAAAGAAGGAAAAGGTGCTGTGTTTTATCCAGTCTTGTGCTGCATCTAACTGCATTACGTACCAGTGGTAAGGTGGACTTGCAGGTGCCAGCTGTAATTTTTTCTCTGCTCTCCCCATTTCCAACTTGTACTCTTGTATACCTTTGCATTTTAGACATACCCCTAAGATTGCTCAGTTATCTAGAAGTGATCCTCACCATAATGAGAAGTCAGGAACACCAACTCCCCCTCCCGGCCCTTGCTCTATAGAGAGGCACAGAAAACAAAGCAGTGATAATACAAGCATTGACTGAATAGGTAGGTAGCTGCTTCAGCTTTTGTCTTAGTAAAGAATCAAGACCAGGGCCACTCAAAAGCAGTCTCCCCTCTCATTTTTTTTAGGGACGGGAGATCAACCCCACCCATGTCCACACTGCAGTGCTGATGACATTTCACAGGACAACCTGTGACTACATCAGGGATAAAGTCGCGTCCAAGGAGAGCTTCGCTGCCTTACCCTAGCCAGGGCCATTTCCAGGACAGTCAAGCTTTCCTTTGTTCCTCACCTGTTTTCTTCAAACCTTCCTGGTGTTGCCTCCCTTCCCCCTACCATGCTCTGGCAGGGATGCTGAATGCTGATGAGACAATACTTGATCCATTTTCGAGCACTTATTTTCGCACAATTAACTTGGCATCACAGAAGCACTTAAGAAACCTGGCTTTTTGGATTGGGAGACAACTGACTAAAAAGCTAAGCGAGGTAGTAAATTATTGTCAAATGACTAAAAAGAGAACAGGAAAGTGAAAAAAAATACAAAAAGAAACTAACAGTTTAATAGAAGGCATTTGCTGCTGTCAGATCAAATCTGAAATCTGACAAAAAAGGCTGATCTAACAGTTTGAGCAGCCATTAGCATTAGTCCAATATTGGCCACTATCAGCTGTGTCTATAATAATTATGCTTTGCCATTCAAGGGTGGATGCTTTATTTTCTGACATCTCTTGATAGTATGTCACTGATTCATCCTCAGAATAAATAGCCAAGGCAAACCATCTATCTATTTAGATAACACACATTACTCTAAAGTTCAAAGGCTTACTGATCACCAGTGGTCTTTCATCACTAACTATCCTTGCTATAATACTTCTTTTCGACTTCCAGAGGCAGTAATTTACACATTAGCAACACTGTACTTATTTACTGGGTCTTAAATTCAATTCAAGGGAGCAGAACCAGAAGCAAAGAATTCTGTTTTCCATAAACCAGAAATTCCCAAATCTTCCTTGTGGCAGTATTTTCCTGTCCCCAAAACGACACTTAAAAGATGCATTTGCCTTTCATCCCCCAGATGCCAGCACCAGGGCTGTCAGTGGTACTCAGGAATAGGGCATGAGAAAAGTCAGTCTGGTACTGCCCAAGCAGTCCCTCTCTGCTGGGCACCTGGGTCTTCTGTCCCATTCCTTACTTGGCTTTGGCAATAGTGGGGTTTTTTTGGAGATCACAAGCATGTTGGTGTTGTGGGCACAACTTCAGATTTGGAGTGCAGAAATAAATATTAGTCTTCTCATGCACAGCTTACAGCTACCTTCCACATTTTTCAGTAGATCTCACTGCAGACCCCTACAATCACAAGAAACTTACAGACATCTGCATAACAGATTGTCCTTTAAGAAAAAAAATAATAAAAACATTAAAGTTCTTCAGCTTGCAATTTATCCTACTGGCCATTCCAGCTACCTCCTAACCTGGTATGAGTACTGCTGCCATCAGTGAGTAATGTCCCAGAGCTCAAGCTCCAGTACACTGCTCTGCAGGCACAGTTAGCAGGGCTGCTTTCAGAAACAAAGAGGAAGAAGGCAGGGACAGACAGAAATTCCCCTATTCCCCATGTTTTCAAAACCTGCAAATTAAAAACGTTTCCTTTGCTTTACTGAGTTGACATAATGATGCAAAACCAACAAAAGTCCACAAGGTGCATACAGAAAAAACAGACCTGCCATACTCCTAATCCACAGGCTCACACAAAGAAGCAGGGATCTCAAACACCTAGTAAGCTTAATGTTGTAATTTATGACTTATTCCTATTAACTATTCAGTGTAATAAATCAAGCCGTCCACATTCTAATACTTTATATAAATACATTGTGGCTCTTGCACAACAGCATCCTACTTACATATATTTATATTATTCCCTCAAAATAAGTGTATATTGAAAAAAAAAATTATTCCATGAAATACTGTCTGTTCAATCCTCTTAGGAGTCTAAAGGGAAGAAAACCTAAAATAAAGGCAGGCAGTATCCTTAAGATGAAATACCTTTAAGGCAGATGGTCCAAGTGGGACATGCAGGAGTTCTAAGGCACAGGGGCAGACCTGAATCCACAACCCTCTATGTATTATAATGTCAAACAAACCAAGAGTCAGGGCATGTAACAGATGGAGCCTGAACCAAACAGCCCTGCTTTCCAAACCTGGTTGTTTTCTTTCAACAAATAAACACTCTACTACCACCTGGTATGAGCTGGTATTGCTCCAGAGATACAACAGGGACAAATTCTGCAAAAGTACCTGGCTTGCTGTTTTCACCAAGAGATTAATTTTTAAGGGTAAACACAGACACTTACATCAAGGCTGAATTATCAGTTGCACACTAATTAGCTGAACAGTGTTCAGGGGCAATTATTACACCTTCACTCCCCTCTCCCACTTCCAGCCCCATCATACACACTTGCGTGCACTGGGCTTCAAGGGCACCAAGCCATGACATGGATCACTGCAAGCTGCCCCAGTCCTGCTTCCCACAACATCTAACACACCAGTTCTGCGGCTGTGAAACCCTTCATGATTACAGCAGGATGGTCGGGGTTTATCCATCACTTCTCAATGCTGGAAGATAAAAATTACTTGCTCTCCTGGACTTCCTTCACACTCCTGGGCATGTTTTCATCCTTTCATTTAACTGAGAACACCACACACTTCAGCCACAATAGCATCAAGGGAAACAAAAAGCTACTTTCAAACATCTATTATCTCTTCATTCTCCTCGCCATCCTAGGCGAGACCAGAGGTTTAGACATGCTATTATCTTCAAACATCACCTACAGTGCCTGCCTAGCCCAGAGCATTAAGACCGGACAACCATTCAGCCGTAACCCTCCGCATGCTCTCTCAGAGTTGAGCAATCCAGGAAGCTGAAATTAAGCAACACACAGTTCTACACACAGGTTCTTCCAAAACTAACGGTTTTCATTAGCTGTAATCCAGCTGCAAAAATATTTGTCAATGCTTCATTAATGCCAAATGAGCCCTGCAAGCATGCAGGTTTTGTTAAGAGATCCTGAGATAGCTGAAAGGTAGGGTGGGCTTTTTCCTCTCCTGTTCTGGTTTTCTTGGCCCTTATATCCTCCACTTAAGTTCAAAAGCTGGTAGCAATTTAAAATTTAGAAAGTATGCACATACATATATGCCTGTGCAAGCACACAAACCAGAGAAGTCAGCGAGTCTCTCTTAGGGAAAGAATTCCACCACAAGAATCTGGACTCAGTCCTTGACAGTCAAAATGGGACGTTTGCTGGCTAATCCTAATGAAAGCTTCAGGCAAAAGATTTAATCCAGGCAGATATTTCTCCAGAAAAAAAATGGAGCAATTATACCAAAACAGAACCAAGTTCGGAAATTGTGCTGGTTTCCCAAGAACAGACCCATGAGCCAGCCATGGGTAGCCCAGAGTCAGCTGGGAGTTTCAGTGTCCCGGTTTGAAAGACAGGTGTCTGCTAAGGAAGGCAGGAGCCCCCCTTGGAATGGAAAATACAACCCCCTTCCCCCCAAATTGTTATAGAATTGAAATTAAGGGGCTTTCAGGCAAAGATATGAGGAAAATGGGAATAACAGTTTTTACTAATGTATACAACAAAACTATAATACAGAGAAACTGGTTACAGGCCCGATAGAGTCAGGGATACAACCTGGCCCCCTGCCGGGCAGGGTGCTGGTACCAGTCCGATCCAGTGGCAGCTGCAGCTCTCTCCGAAATGGTCCGGTTAAAGCGGTGGTCCGTAGGAAAAGAAAACAAAGTCTGAGCAATCCGATTTCGGTGGCAGCTGCAGTTCTCTTTTAGATGATCCCGTTGAAGCGGTGATCTTGTAGAAAAGAAAACTGGTCCTCCTCCGAAAATCCGGCCGCGGTGCAGTCCCTGTCCTCTGGGATCCCAGCGGGTAAGGCTCCTCGCGCTGCTCCAAACCCCAAAGTTATCTCCGGCGGGAATATGCTTGGCTCCACCCCTCCCCCTCTGGCCGGAGCATCTCACAAAGGGATGGTGGGTCCTGGGGCAAGGCACTAATGGGCGCATTAACAGAAGAATAGTCCCGAGGGGCGAGGCAAGGAACACCGGCGCCAGGCCTCAACGGCTCATGGTAATAGAATACATTGCAACCCAGGACATTATCCACCCCTTATTCTATTACCATTTGCATCATCCCAAATCAATACCTTTCTTAAACTCTACACACACACACATATATATATATACACATACATATACAATGAAACTCTACACTCAGTTCTCACTTAAAATAAGGTCCCCTTGTGGTACACACCGGGTTTCCCCATCTTTCTGCATTACCCACCAAGTACAACCTGGTCCCTGAGCAAAGACAACCCCACGGATGGGTTTGTCTTTGCCCGAGGCAGAATTAACCCAAACAGTTTTCCCAAGCATACCTCTCATGTGCACTACTGGAACCCTATCCCCGTCTGTTGTTTGTAAGGATTCAGACTGAGCGGGGCCTGCTCGGTTCGTGGAGCCTCGGGTGTTAACTAACCAGGTGGCTTTTGCTAAATGCATCTCCCAGTTTTTGAAAGTTCCTCCACCCAGTGCCTTCAAGGTGGTTTTAAGCAGTCCGTTGCACCGTTCAACTTTCCCAGCTGCTGGTGCATGGTAAGGGATGTGGTACACCCACTCAATGCCATGCTCCCTAGCCCAGGTGTTGACAAGGCTGTTCTTGAAATGAGTCCCGTTGTCGGACTCAATTCTCTCAGGGGTGCCATGCCTCCACAGGACTTGCTTTTCAAGGCCCAGGATGGTGTTCCGGGCAGTAGCGTGAGGCACAGGGTAGGTCTCCAGCCATCCAGTGGTGGCTTCCACCATTGTGAGCACGTAGCGCTTGCCTTGGCGGGTTTGAGGCAGTGTGATGTAGTCGATCTGCCAGGCCTCCCCATACTTGTATTTGGACCACCGCCCACCATACCACAGGGGCTTCACCCGCTTGGCCTGTTTGATCGCAGCGCACGTCTCACAGTCATGGATAGCCTGGGAGATACTGTCCATGGTTAGATCCACCCCTCGGTCTCGTGCCCACTTATAGGTGGCATCTCGGCCTTGATGGCCTGAGGCATCATGGGCCCACCGAGCTAAGAACAACTCTCCCTTATGCTGCCAATCCAAATCTATCTGGAACACCTCTATTTTTGCAGCCTGATCTGCCTTCTCGTTGTTGCGATGTTCTTCATTAGCCCGACTCTTGGGGACATGAGCGTCTACATGACGGACTTTCACAGGTAGCTCCTTTACCCGAGTGGCAATGTCCTTCCACTCATCAGCAGCCCAGATTGGTTTTCCCCTACGCTGCCAGTTGGCCTTTTTCCACCTCTCCAGCCAACCCCACAGGGCATTGACTACCATCCACGAATCAATGTAGAGGTAGAGCTTTTGCCACTTCTCTCTCCCAGCAATGTCCAGGGCTAATTGGACGGCTTTGAGTTCAGCAAATTGGCTTGATCCACCCTCTCCCTCGATAGCTTGTACAACTTGTCGTGTGGGGCTCCATACAGCAGCTTTCCATTTCCGGCTAGCACCTACAATTCGGCAGGAACCATCGGTGAAGAGGGCATATCGTCTTTCACTCTCTGGTAGCTCGTTATATGGAGGGGCTTCCTCAGCACGTGTCACTTCCTCTTCCTCTTCTTCAGAAGACAATCCAAAAGCCTCACCTTCTGGCCAGTTGGTAATTATCTCCAAGATCCCAGGGCGATTTTGGTTTCCAATACGGGCGCGCTGTGTGATGAGGGCAATCCATTTGCTCCGGGTAGCGTCGGTGGCATGATGCGTGGAGGGAGCCTTTCCCTTGAACATCCACCCCAGCACCGGTAGTCGGGGTGCCAGGAGGAGTTGTGCCTCTGTGCCGATTACTTCTGAGGCAGCTCGAACTCCTTCATAGGCGGCCAAGATTTCTTTCTCTGTCGCAGTGTAGTTGGCTTCAGACCCTTTGTAGCTTCGGCTCCAGAATCCCAGTGGTCGGCCCCGAGTCTCATCAGGCACCTTCTGCCAAAGGCTCCAGGACAGACCCTTGTTCCCGGCTGCAGAGTAGAGCACATTTTTCACCTCTGGTCCTGTCCTGACTGGGCCAAGGGCTACCGCATGAGCGATTTCCTGCTTGATCTGAGTGAAGGCCTGTTGTTGTTCAGGGCCCCAGTGGAAATCGTTCTTCTTGCGGGTAACCAGGTAGAGAGGGCTCACGATCTGGCTGTACTCGGGAATGTGCATCCTCCAAAAGCCTATGACACCTAGGAATTCTTGTGTTTCCTTCTTGGTGGTCGGTGGAGACATCGCAGTGATCTTATTGATGACCTCGGTGGGAATCTGGCGCCGTCCGTCTTGCCACTTTACCCCCAGGAACTGGATCTCTCGGGCAGGTCCCTTGACTTTGCGTTTCTTGATGGCGAAGCCGGCCTCCAGGAGAATTTGGATGATTTTCTCTCCTTTCTCAAATACTTCCACTGCCGTGTTCCCCCATACAATGATATCATCGATGAACTGCAAATGTTCTGGAGCCTCACCCTTTTCCAGTGCAGTCTGGATCAGCCCATGGCAGATGGTGGAACTGTGCTTCCACCCCTGGGGCAGTCGGTTCCAGGTGTACTGCACGCCCCTCCAGGTGAAGGCAAACTGAGGCCTGCACTCTGGTGACAGAGGAATGGAGAAGAATGCATTAGCAATGTCAATAATGGCATACCACTTTGCTGCTTTGGACTCCAGCTCATACTGGAGCTCCAGCATGTCCGGCACAGCAGCACTCAATGGTGGAGTCACTTCATTCAAAGCACGATAGTCCACAGTCAATCTCCATTCTCCGTCAGGCTTGCGCACAGGCCAGATGGGGCTGTTGAAGGGTGAGTGGGTCTTGCTGATCACCCCTTGGGCCTCCAGCTCACGGATCATCTTGTGGATGGGGATCACGGCATCCCGATTCGTCCGATACTGCCGGCGGTGCACCGTCGAAGTGGCAATTGGCACCCGTTGCTCATCCACCTTCAGGAGCCCAACTGCAAAAGGATTTTCTGATAGTCCAGGCAAGGTGTTCAACTGCCTAATGCCTTCTGCTTCCACAGCAGCTATCCCAAAAGCCCACTTAAATCCTTTTGGGTCTTTGTAATAACCATTGCGGAGAAAGTCTATCCCCAGTATACATGGGGCCTCCGGGCCAGTCACAATAGGATGTTTCTGCCACTCTTTCCCAGTCAGGCTCATCTCAGCTTCCAGCAGGGTCAACTGCTGCGACCCCCCTGTCACCCCAGCAATAGACACAGATTCTGCCCCCACATGTCCCGATGGCATTAGGGTACATTGTGCTCCAGTGTCAACCAATGCTTCATATCTCTGTGGCTCTGATGTGCCAGGCCATCGGATCCACACTGTCCAAAAGACCCGATTCTCCCGTGCCTCTTCCTGGCTAGAGGCAGGGCCCCTCTAGGCCTGGTTATCATCCATTCCCTGGGCATACCTGCTAGATGTTTCCTCAAGGGGATCTGACATATCATCCTCCCTTCTGTAATACCTGGCAGCTCGGTCACGGGAGGCTGAGGCTACTTTTGCTTTAGTGGAACCCCCTCGGTTAGCGTTTTCCCTTTTGAGCTCACGAACCCGTGCTGCCAGGACAGAAGTGGGTTTCCCATCCCACCTTCTCATGTCTTCCCCGCAGTCACACAGGAAGAACCACAGCTCAGATCGTGGGGTGTACCCTCTCTCTCTAGCTGGGGGACGTCGGGCTCTGACTCTGGGGTTTATGACCTGCACTGGTGCCACACGAGAGCTGCTCCTCCTCACCTCCTTCATCACCTCCTCCCTAATCTCTTCCTTGAGGTCCCTAGCCACAGCAGCGACATGAGCTTTCATTGGGCCATTGACTAAACTCTCATAATATCTGAACCTGTTGGCAACAGAACCCACTGTCTCTTGGTTGTCATCAGCATTAATTGTTGCAATGAACGTGGCATACTGCTGTGGCCCCAGCTTTGCCAGGTTCCACAGCATCTGCCCTGTACACTTGACCTTGTCGGGGTCAATATCATGCTGTCCGTCCCTCCCAAAGAGTACCTCTAACACTGCCACTTCCCTCAGCTGTTGGATCGCTTCCTCAAGGGTCTTCCATTGCATTCTATGATGGTACTCCTGCATTCTCTCTCTGTGGACAAACCTTTCCCTCACACTCATTAAAAGCCGCTCCCAGAGAGAAAGGGGCCCCGGCTCCCTTACAAATACCTGGTCCACCCCCGAGTCTTGGGCCAAGGATCCCAAATACCTGGCTTCGCCACTATCCAGTTGTACGCCTTTACCCATAAGGTCCCAAACCCGAAGTAACCAAGTTGTAAAAGGCTCACGCCCCCGTCGCGCAATGTCTTTTCGCATATTACGGAGACTGTCGAACGACAGGGATTCGGTGATAATTTCAGGCTCTGACTCCCCTGCTGGTTGTGAGGGCTCTGGCTCATCCCCATCATTAACTGGGCGTACTGATTTGGCCTTGCACTTCCTCCTCTGCACAGGGGCGACTGCCGCTGGCTGTGGCTGTCCTTGTGGTTCAGCTGGATCCTGCACAGTTGTAACATCTGTGGGTTCCACTGCTGCACCATCAGACTTTCCCTTTTCAGGACAAGGTTTCCCACTAGTTTGTGAGGTGTGTTCCCTCAGCATCTCACGTATTTCCTTTACCAGTGCCCCCATCCAATTAGGCTGGTCCATTTGTGAGGTGGGCTGTTGGGCAATGCCAGGTCGTGGGACAGGGTCAGGCTGCAGGGCAGGATCTCTGGCCTCTGGGGCCGTGTCAGGTTCTGGGGCAGCATTCCTAGTCTCTGGGGTGGTTATCCAAGTAGTTATCCAAGCCAGTCTCACTTTATCTCTGTAGGCCCAGCAGAGTAGGCCTATTAGCAACACATTGATAGTATCTAGGGGAAATCTAAACCCTTCGAAAGCTGATGGAGCAGACCCAAAGAACTGGTTGAATGGTTGGGAGAAAACTTCCCCTGGTGTTATTTCCTCACAGAAGGTACCATTTTTAATGTAATCCCAGAAACATACGCTGAGCGTGTGATAGCCCTTTATCCATGTGCCCACATTCCACAGGAAACTGAAAAACCATAAATTCCTCACCTTATCAACCCACAGTGCAAGCTGGATAACAGCCACGGTAGCCTTAGTCAGAGGACCCATGTTTAGATAAGGGGCTGCAAAGGGGAAAAGCATAGCCACAACCACGTGCCACCCGAAGCAAGGTAAACTAGACCACATGGTGCTGCCTAACAAAGATCCCACGTTCAGTGCACAAAAAATCAGGTTAGCCAGGAACTGTTATTCCCTTTTCACCCTTTTTCCTCAATGCCCTCAGGCCCCACGTTGGGCGCCAAAATCTGTCCCGGTTTGAAAGACAGGTGTCTGCTAAGGAAGGCAGGAGCCCCCCTTGGAATGGAAAATACAACCCCCTTCCCCCCAAATTGTTATAGAATTGAAATTAAGGGGCTTTCAGGCAAAGATATGAGGAAAATGGGAATAACAGTTTTTACTAATGTATACAACAAAACTATAATACAGAGAAACTGGTTACAGGCCCGATAGAGTCAGGGATACAACCTGGCCCCCTGCCGGGCAGGGTGCTGGTACCAGTCCGATCCAGTGGCAGCTGCAGCTCTCTCCGAAATGGTCCGGTTAAAGCGGTGGTCCGTAGGAAAAGAAAACAAAGTCTGAGCAATCCGATTTCGGTGGCAGCTGCAGTTCTCTTTTAGATGATCCCGTTGAAGCGGTGATCTTGTAGAAAAGAAAACTGGTCCTCCTCCGAAAATCCGGCCGCGGTGCAGTCCCTGTCCTCTGGGATCCCAGCGGGTAAGGCTCCTCGCGCTGCTCCAAACCCCAAAGTTATCTCCGGCGGGAATATGCTTGGCTCCACCCCTCCCCCTCTGGCCGGAGCATCTCACAAAGGGATGGTGGGTCCTGGGGCAAGGCACTAATGGGCGCATTAACAGAAGAATAGTCCCGAGGGGCGAGGCAAGGAACACCGGCGCCAGGCCTCAACGGCTCATGGTAATAGAATACATTGCAACCCAGGACATTCAGTCAGGACAGCTGACCAGCAGTGTGTCTCATACCACTTACATCAAGCTCATTATAAAATGAGGGAGTTGACTGAAGGTGGGGAGTTACTTTTTCTGGGGCTCCTCCCTCCTGGCCTCCTGTTCCTTCTGCCAAAATGAAGGATGAGGCTAAGTATAAGCTTGTACACTTTATGTTGGTGTTTGTATTAGTTTTGTTATTTCATTAAATCCATTTAAATTTCGACCCATGGGGCTTCCCCTTTTTTCCCCCCAATTCCCCTTCTCAGCTGGAGAGGGGTCATCAGGTGGCAAAGTTTAACCAGTTTAACCTTGGATACATGCTAAACCTAGACAGAAATGCTTAAATCTCCCTGCCCTGGAGCCCCAAGTTGAACCCATCTATAGATTAGAGTCCCTACGTGCACCAAATCTACCTTGTCACTGCCCCAAATGGGGAGAGCAAGGGATTTCAGTCCTGTTCTTTAGCACTTAGGGACTTTAACACAAGCACCATTCAGTAAAACATCACAAGATAGTTTACCTTGTGATATTTATGCCATTCAGGCATGGAATCACCCCTCAAACTCCCCTACCAACTATGCCAAAAAGGACAGACCTCTTGGCTTCTTATCATGTGTTTTCCATAGGTCTAAGCAAGCAAATATTTCTTTACTGCCTTTCTTCAAGTCCAGTGGACCACGCTAAGTCATGCTCTTCTCTCTCTTTCACTCACACTTACACCGTGAGGCTGGACACACTAGAACCATGGTCTGTGCTTACAGACACATCACATGTATGATATTCAAATATGTTTTATAGAGAAGGAGAGACATGCACCTTTACCCCATTTATTCAGGGTTTCTACCTACTCATTTTGCCAAGGACCAGGCTTAGGTCGCCCAACTCACAGGGGAAAGACTGATGAGAATAAATAAATCTTTGCTGGGGAAACCAAATTAAACGAAGCAGAAAAGATGGCAGTTACACATGGACATAAACCCACAGAGCCTTAGAGCAGGATTGAAAACATCACTTGCCTTCACCACAGGCTTTATAGTCATCATGAACTGAAGAACGATGGATTTCAGCATGTTAAAACCCTATCAGAATACCAAAAGAAATGGCATACCATGTGTGGTTATATGATCTTCTGGTTTACCAGAGGATTTTGCAAACTCCTCCAATCCTTTCACGGCAGATCCATTAAGTTTATAATGGTCATCCACACTATGTTGGGGATTTTCAAGTCTCTCAATCTGCAAAGACAGACTCATGGTCTTTACAAGTACTGCTGACTAGCCTGCCTAGCTTTTAAATTTCATGAGCCCTGAAATGAACAACTAACTCATAGAGATTATAAAACATATCATTTTTCTAGTACAGTTTGTTGGCTCAATAAAACCTGAAACAAAGGGCTTGCAAAGTATTTTAATTTCCACTGGAGGTGTTATCTGCAGATTTTACAAGGTACATTGACAAAGTTGGACCCAGACACACTTTGTAGTCTCAGATTTGCAAGGGTTAGAAGGAGGAGCCCACCATAACCAGCACAAAGTTTAAAGTCTGCAAAACTTACGACATCATCAGAAAACAAAAACCAAAAAATTCTGGCACAGAAACACAGAATCGCCTTAGTTGGAAAAGACCAAGTTCAACTATTAACTTAACACTGCCTATTCACCACTACACCATGTCCCTTAGCATTTCATCTACACTTTTCTTATATACTTCCAGGGATGGGGACTCCACCACTGCCCTGGGCAGCCTGTTCCAATGCCTGATAACCCTTTTAGTGAAAAAAAATTTCTTAATATCTAATCTAAACCTCCCCTTTCACAACTTGGGACCATTATCCCTTGTCCTATTGTTTTGCCAGTTAGTAGGCCCAGTAAAAAGGACACAGCCAGCAGCAGAAAAACAATCCAGTAAGTAGATTCTATTGCGCGTAAAGGGGTCAGTATATGGAGGATTGCTGGGGGTACAAACAAGTCAGATCACAAGTAATAGACATCAACCCCAGCGACCCCAGGAATGACACAGCATGACCCGTAATAGATGGAACAAACAAAGATACAAGGTAACCCATGGAGAAAATGGGAGACAACCAAGACAATAGGGTGATCACATATGATAGAGGTTGCCCTCCCCACAAAGCCCGCGTTTGTAAGTGCCAGACCTGACTGGGATCCAGTTGCATGAGGAGCCAGAAGGTCCTTCCCCAACAGGAAACTCTGTGAAGTACATCCACTTCGCAGACAGACACTACAACTCTTCCTGCAAGTGGTCCCATCTTTTATGCCCAAAGCAGGACACCTGGCACTCATTTACCCAATGCAGGGCACCTGGGGCTTGTTTACCCAAGGGCTTTCCTTACAAGGCCGGCTGCACCTTGGAGGAAAGCCAAAAGGCAAACTCATCCCCTCCTCTTAAAGGGCCATGGGGACCACCCATATGTCAACCTTAATTCAGGGCTTGGGGTTCAGACCCCAGCACTTCACCTATCACCAGTTACCTGGGAGAAAAAAACATCCCCCACCTCACTACAACCTCCTTTCAGGTAGTCGTAGAGAGCAATGAGGTCTCCCATCAGCCTCCTCTTCTCCAGACTAAACAGCCCCAGTTCCCTCAGCCGCTCCTCATAAGACTTGTGCTCCAGACCCTTCACCAGCTTTGTTGCTCTTCTCTGGACACGCTCCAGCAGCTCAATGTCCTTCTTGTAGTGAGGGGCCCAAAACTGAATGCAATATTCGAGGTGTGGCCTCAACAGTGCCAAGTACAGGGGGACAATCCCTTCCCTAGTCCTGCTGGTCACACCATTTCTGATACAAGTCAGGATGCTGTTGGCCTTCTTGGCCACCTGGGCACACTGCTGGCTCATATTCAGCTGACTGTCGACCAGCACCCCCAAGTGTCCTTTTCCACTGGGCAGCTTTCCAGCCACTCCTCCCCAAGCCTGTAGCATTGCATGGGGTTGTTGTAGCCGAAGTGCAGGATCCAGCACCTGGCTTTACTGAACTTCATACAATTGACCTCAGACCATCGATCCAGCCTGTCCAGATGCCTCTGCAGAGCCTTCCTACCCTCAAGCAGATCAACACTCCCACCCAACTTCGTGTCATCTGCAAATTTACTGAGGGTGCACTCAATCCCCTCATCCAAATCATTGATCAAGACATTAAACAAGACCAGCCCAAAACTGAGCCCTGGGGAACATCACTTGTGACTGGCCTCCAATTAGATTTAACTCCATTCACCACAACTCTCTGGGCCTGGCCAGCCAGCCAGTTTTTAACCCAGTGAAGAGTACACCTGTAATTGTACACCTAGCATTCTGTCATGCTAGGGGACCTCACAAACTTACCAAAGTACATACTGAGATGGTACACATTCAAAAGATAAGGCCTTTGCCTTAAGGCTGATGCAAAAAAAGAAAAAACTGCAATGCAGTACTCTGCAAACTCTGGCATCCAACCCCTAAAACCAGTTTCCACGTACCCTTGTTCAATGAGAAAAATGGCAGTAGATAGATGCGCACGTAAATAGACTTGGGGCCTTTGGGAACACTAAAAGACGTTTTACGTATCAAAGAACCTTTTCTGAAAATGCCTAAAACCCTTCACCGGAGCAGCTCTCTTCTTTTCCCAAGTTATTCCTTGCTCAAGAGAGAAACAGGTCATAACTCCAAAGGAAAAAGTGCCCTTTAATCCTCACTTCCTTCTTCCTATAATTGCTCTTGAGAAGGGGGAACAAAAAAAAAAAAAAAAAAAAAAAGGAAGGAAATAATAAATTATATTCAAACTGTTTTGTGGTTTTCCTGCAAAAGTTCTAATAGCTTCCTCCAGGTTGTCCACTCAGTATAACATTCAGAGCTATCCAGATGAAATTCCCAAAGGTTCAGCATGATTTCTAATTGCATCACTTAAAACAGTTCCCTGTCAAGGGCCCATGCCACAAGTAGTTTAGAGGGTTTCAAATTAAGGATATTTCAACAGGTGGATAGAGATTTAGAGATAAAAAGGCAAAGAGAGGAAGCACACAGCATCTTTTTTTACTGTATTTAGACACTAACTAGCCAAACACCTGGGTGCAATATAGGGATTGATTTTTAATATCTCCACTGTCATGCTCTTTAGTAGTTTTCAAAATGTTGCTTATTATACATCTTTGCAGAACACAGACTTGGGTTATTCACATCTTTGTAAACACGCCCATTTTAACAGACCATGAGTCTCAGAGGTATCAAACGAAAAAAGAAATAAACTGTCTCCTAATGAACTTCAAATAAGGAAAGCATTTCTTGCATACCTGTCCAGTGGTTTGGACACTGCTTTTAAAGGAGGTAAAGTGTCAGAACTCAAAGGTATTTAATCTAATGAAAAACTACAATTGCTCAGACTGTTTCCAATATACTCAAATAAAAGAAGATGAGTTGAGATTTTTCCCATCAAGGATAACATTCAGGAAATTACATCCCACCCAAGCCTTCCCCCTTCATCTTTTTGTCAGAAAATCCTATAAACCCACAAAATTCCAGGAATTAAATGCTAAGGTTGGCAATCTGTCACTGACATATGTTCCTGCCATTTTTTTTTTTCTACCAAGTCCCGAGATAAGGCTGCAGTTTCAGCCTTAGTGTATTTAGAATTTCTTAGCACTGGTTAGTATTTGGTGGCTTTCATTCTCCCTCATTCTTTTTCCCCTTACCTCCTCTGATCAATGTGATTTACTTTGCTATACAACAAGCCAATTTTTCAGGAGTCCTTGGGGAAAAAATAACATGATTCAACTTGCAGGAACTTGGAGGCACTCTGAGCTCATGCACAGCGTGCTCCAAAGCAACACCATCAGCTTCCAGCATGACACCAGACAACCCCATATCTGATACGCTGCCACAACAAAATAGTTTATTCCCATTGGGAAATCCTCAGCACAAACTGTCCAAACGTTATTTATGATTTCAAGTGTTGCTTTATTTATGGCTGAAATTCTCCCTGTTCAGAAGAGGGAGCGACTGAGTAACTTATTAGGAATGTTCCTGGGGAATGGGGGCAAGAGGGAAATGAGCTCATTCACAATTGCAGAAACATTTACAGTCTTTATGCAAAATTTAAAATTGGAGCATTACTAAAAAAAAAACCCCAAACCCAACCCAAACAACCTTAAGCTGGTAGTTTGCCAAGCTACAGGTTGGCTTTGTGAAGAGAGAGAGGATTCCAGCTTTCTTGTTTGGAGAAGAGAGGAAAGCACGACTTCTGGGAAGATGAAATATTTGAGGTAGATATATTTACACAATATGTGGGAAGTGCGAACAGATGCTACTTATAAAGCCTCTCTCATGACAGCGTCTCCAGAACGCAAGAGGTTTTTTCATTTGGATTTTGTTTGTGTGGTGAGGTGGCTTTTTTTCAAGAAACAATAATAATTTTTTTAAAAGTCTTTTTCAAAAGAAATATTGGCTTCTAAGGCATTCCAAATGCATCTATGAATAGGTTTTTTTCAGTAAAGAACAGAAATAATTATTGTAGTCTTCTTACCTGTAGATTGCCTATACAGACTAACTTGGTTTGAGTGTTGAACTTAAAACCATCAGGTGCTATTTGCAGTGGTGGTAAACACAACTATTCCCACTGACATCTCTCCTAGGTACAGATGCTCCTCATAGCTGCAAACTCAGCCCAGACCCCAACCTTCCCAAAATGCTGGTGTGCAATTTTGCCTACAGCAGAGGTTTTCAAATCAATGGTAGTGAGATTGTTTCTTGCACAGATACCCTAGGATAGGAAAGGCATGACAAGGCTTGCCTGAGGCCAGATGGGCAACGGAATCGATGGGAGAATTAGGAATAGCAAAGAAGATGCACGCCAGTAGAATTTCTTGTGTTTAATTCATTATAAAGCAGGGCCTGTGTCAGTAATGACAAATAAACGATATCATTATTTGTTTGGTTACAGCTACAGGCATCATCATTTTATGAAGAGTTGGCAGCTCCCAATTAGTTGACTTCCAGAGAGTTCAGTTAAATAAAACCCTCTCTGCCTGAGCCAGGAATAAAATCTATTCCATTTAATGTGATTTCAGCTAAATCTGAAGAGTTAACAGCCAAAGAGCTATATATTGATTATGCCACTTCCATTCTGATGAAAAGGACTTTGAAATAGCACCCAGAATCCAATATTTTCTTTCCTTTGGTAGTTTTCCTACCAAAGGTTTTCTGTTATTTTTTATTCTGAAGTAGCATACTCACAGGTATCCCCTTCCAGGTCCCAGATTGTCCTGGACATCTATCAGCCCATAAAACAAATACACACATAAAATCATATCCCCATGCACATGCACACAAACACTCATTCCTCCATATATGCTCCCCTTTCATATCTTTAGTATAGAAAAAATAAATAAATAAAGGAGATTGAATTTGGTTCAGTGGCTCAAACCAGCAAGGAAATTGGGCATGCTATATTGTTTTCAGGCTGTTGGCTAGACAAGTGTTACTCAAGGCTGCTGATGGAAGCACATTCATTCATGCTGCTTTGTAAGAAAACAGAAATAAAAATAAGTGTGATATGCACATACATGAATACCACATACACCAGAGAAAATGCTTCATTAGATAACCTCTTCTACTTCTAATGCTTCACAGCGATTTAGCTCTGTACCCTGAGGGCTTATAGGTAGATAGGCAGGCAGTTTTAATACTCTCCCCTAGCTCATTAAGAATATCAATCAGGGGAGCTCTCTTCTGAAGCTGAGTGAGCATCATCCACGTTTAAATAATCACAAGTACTTCTCACTGAGGTCCGCGTGGCATCTAGCCAATGCAAATGCTTGTTCTTCATAACTAACTCTTAAAATTGGAAAGATTTTTTTCCATCTTATGTCACTGCAGAAAAACTAAGAGGGGGAAAAAAAAATATCCCAAGATGGTCATAAATCAGATGGCTTTACTTGCTGTAGACATATATTTAACTGATCTTTATTAAAAAAATACCCAGAAGTAACATGCTGTTCTTCTGGATACCCAAAAGCTGACTGTGGGTATAATCACAGAATCACAGAGTGGTAGGGGTTGGAAGGGACCTCTGAAGATCATCTAGTCCAACCCCCCTGCTAGAGCAGGATCCTAGAGTAGATCACACAGGAACACATCCAGATGGGTTTTAAATGTCTCCAGAGACGCAAACTCCACAACCTCTCTGGGCAGCCTGTGCCAGTGCTCAGTCACCCTCACAGTAAAGAAGTGTTTCCTTACGTTAAGATTGATCCTCCTGTGTTCCAGTTTGTGCCCATTGCCCCTTGTCCTGTCACTGGACACCACCGAGAAGAGTCTGGCCTCATCTTCCTGATGCTATGAAGCCAATTTGCATTTTCTGCTCACTTGGCTATATTTTCCAGTCCTCCTTCCCACATTTAGAGAAGAAAGAAGGATATCTGGAGGGGAGAAGCCCTGTAACGTCATAATTTTTTGACTGGTTCATCAGCCTGATTGCAAGTTGCACAAATAGAACTACCTAAATTGATGGCATCTAGTTAACAATAGAAGTCCAGATTTAGTGCACAATTAGTCTGCAAACAGCTTAGCATGGCTAATGCTGGGCTCAAGCCTAATTCTTCTGTCTTCATGAGCCTCACAAGCAGCCTTAACCTTTCTACACCAAAAACTATCAGGTGATACAACATCAACACAAAATGAGTGTGTAAATCCTGCACAGTCACACTACAGGAAAAAAATGAGCTGTAAGAAAAATAATGTACAAGGACATCATATGTTAACCATTCAAAGTAGGTATGAAAACCCAGTAATTATGTGTTTGCTGAAAAGGCTAATTGCGAGATGGACCAGCAGGAGCTTCACTGGGGCCAGATATCCCAGAATTAAGCCTGTCCCCACCATCCTCTCTCTTTCTTTGCAAAGGGTCTTATATCTTGGGAATATAAAAATAAAAGCATGGCCTTCTTCCACATCCAGCTTCTTCCTCCTCTGCTCTACATGCAAAGCTTCCCCTTCTATGCTCTAGCACATCTCAGATCAGAAATCAAAAAAGTTCAATACAATTTTTCCTTTGTTTCTTAATTTTTCTCTGTACTAAGCTACAGACATGGAACAGCACCTACATGCAGTTCCCAACTAAAATAGTTAATGCAACATCCCAGCCAGTGTCCCAGGCAAAACTCTGGAAAACCCAGAAGAGAAACTGTTATGAGAAACTCTCTGCTCCCTCTTTTTTACCCTGAGCCAACAAAGCACGGCAGCACTATTTGTTCCAGAAATACTCCTCAGTCCTGCACTTCAAGACATCAATATTCTGACCAAATTTTCAGCTCTCTGCTGCACATACTCAGCTCCCTGTAATGCAAGATCTTAGGAGTATGGCACAAGTCAAAGTTGAGAGTACAAATAGCAGGGCAAAAGCAACAAGTCATCAGTCATCAAATCCAGATTACTCTTTAACACTAGTTTGGTTTTGTTTTTTTTTTTTTAAAATGTTCTGAAACCCACATGGCTTTTGACTGTGGTTTGGCACAAGAATAGCAGCCTAGTTTCTGGTCGCTTGAGCAATACGTTCCCAAGATCCAGGCTTGCTCCCAACATCACGTTGTCTCCCATTTCTCAGTTCACACAACTTCAACTCAACACATGGCTCCAGCCCTCAGCAAACAGATGCCAGAGGCTGGGGACTGATCTCATCTTGAATCCAGTCCTTGGGTCCTCTCAGGGGACTGCCATGAGAAAAGCAAAGTGGGCATTAGGGAACGGTGCACCTGAGTTATCGTGACAAAACATCTGGCTCATAACTCTGCACCACACTTTTGCTCCTTGCTGCTTTGATTTAAAAAGCTCCTATTTAGGGTTCCTTAAAAGAATTAAAAGCATGAGGTGGGGGGAATGAAACACCATTTGTGGAGTTTTAAGAATTAGTATGTTTCCTCCATAACTATTTTCAGCCCTCTCTCAACCTCAATGGGATCAAATTTTGAAGACAAAGCAAGTTACTTACAATTCACTGGGAAAACCCCTACGAGAAACTATCTTAAAAACATCCATTAACTCAGAAATAAAACATTAACCTGATCTGTGTGGGCAAACCAGAAGACATGAACTGCAGAAGAGGGTCCAGCAAGAAGGTGGCACAACAGCTACTGTTCAGTGAAGATGAGGCAAAGAACATTGTAAGCTATAGAAAACCATACGTAGCATCACTAAAGGGACAACAATGTCTGTCATGTGCTGCATTAAGTCTCCCCTGGCCTTTCAAGAGTGATTCTTCATTTGCTTAAAACAACTGATTGTTTGCTTTGTGTATTAACATCACTTGTCAGAGGTCCCATCAATGGCTATGAATCAGATTTTGTCCAACCTTAGAAACTGAACAGACCTGAGTTTGGCTACTGCTTGGACAAGAGAATAAACTGGGACCCTGAGCACCAAAGACAAAGACTGCTGTTGGTCAACTGATGTTGTTCAGCCATGGAAAGGGTGGGCAGAGTCTAACAGTGAAGTTTTAGCAGCAGCCAAAGACTGGATGAGAAATGGTATTGCAAATACCATTAGTCTCCAGGTCTTTATTTCAGTGGTGTCACTCATTAAGTGACTGATGTTATGAGAGTTATGCCAGCAGCAAACCACCACAAAGAGAAAACAGACAGGCTCGTAACCTTTGAATTTCATCCATGCATCTCAGTTTCAGACTTTGCCTCACCATGAAGCTGCCATTTGAGGGAGATAATGCCACAGCGCATGAATGCCAAGAACCAACTCAACCCCAAGAATGACTTCAGAGTCCCTAATCCAGTCTTTTTTCAAATAAATCATACGCAGACTCATGCTGAGTCGCCTCCCTGTTTCAGAGCCTAAAATAAGACGCCAGTTTGCTTAATGTGTAAAAATTAAGCTGCTCCAAAATTAATTATAAACATTCGCCTCACTTAGCTGAAATCTATTTGGCACAACAGTCAAGAGTCAGATTAAAACTCCAGCCTGTCCAGCTCATTTCTCTGACTTAAGAAGTTAATACCTTGTCATATTACAGGTGACACGCTCGCTTCATTCCACTTTGCATAACATTAACTACTGATTATCTTCAGTGCCTTGGTTGGGAGCAAAATGACCTACATATAAGCTTGCTAATGTACAGCAGTGTGCAGAAACAAAACCCAAGCATCCTCATATAGAAAAGTGTGCAAAGGGATAAGACTTGTCTTATTTTAACATATATTGGATATTAGGAAAAATTTCTTCACTGAAAGCGTTATCAGGCATTGGAACAGGCTGCCCAGGGCAGTGGTGGAGTCTTCATCCCTGGAGGTATTTAAGAGACGTGTAGATGAGGTGCTGAGGGACATGGTGTAGTGGTGAATTGGCACTGTTAGGTTAATGGTTGGACTTGAAGATCTTTGAGGTCTTTCCAACCAATGCTATTCTATGATTATATATATATGTATGTATGAATATACACACACATACAGACATAGAGAGTAGTTTGCTGGCAGAGTGTTTTTAGGCAAGTACTTTGGCCTGGCCTCTTACATAGCAGGAATGTAAGCTAAAAAACGCTCTTGAAGCTTTCCCTTACAGAAATAAGTCAAAATTTCACTCCTGTATTCCACTATGTTTCTCCAAAAGGGATTACTTTGTAGACTTGTAAGTCTACAAAACTAGGGATCTTTGATTTTCCTTTCTGCCTCATAGATTCCCAGTCAAATTCTTCTTTTCTCCCACCTTTTGTCCATCTTGTCTACCGTGAGCTGTATGTTTTTCAAGATGGAAACAGTGTTTATAACCAAAAACAAAGTGGCTCTTACCTTCAGCCTCACAAAGAAATAAACACTAGCTAGTCTGTTTGCATTTTAAACTATAGATACAGCTTTCATAAAAATTTAGAAAGCATTAAAACATTCCAGTAAAGACAGCATATTACATGAGAGGTTTGGGGAAAGGAAAGGGAGATCTCATGTGGGGTTTGTCTACACTGGAACATAACACTGTGTTAGAACACGACGCTTGAAGAGCACCATTAACAGCTGGGATCAACTTTTCACATGCTATCATCTAGCACTTCTCCTGTAATTTTTTTTCCATGATACTTGCACAGATTTGCACCAGGCACAGACCTCCTTCTCAGTCTATAAGAAGCAGCTGACTGAAATTATGAGTGTCCTCTGAGGATACAATATTTTGGGACAGTTTGAAAAAGAATGACCCACAGATATTCTCCCAGAAAAAACGTGAAATAATTTCAAAATGCTTTGTCCAGACCTAAAGCTTAGCCAAGCTAAACCAACAACAACAGCTAAACCAACAAGAACTCGTACTACATCAGCAGGAGTACTAGGTCTTCAAAAAAGAAGGGCTACAGAAAAACAATTAAGCCAACACAGGGTTTACAGTCAGTGGCTTTCATGTAGGGTATGCAGGGTGGCACCACATAAAGAGTGTTCCATCCTGCCAAGTGTTGACTTTAGGTACAGTGTTTCTACCTGTTTGCAATCCATAACCATGTGTATCCCATCCTACCTCCTTCCAAACACATCTCAAGTTCAAGATACAGTGAGAGGGAAAAAAAAAAAAACAAAAAAAAAAAGGCATGGTCACCAACTTTGCAATTCTTCTTAAATTAGACAAAATGTTCTTCTAATGCTCTTCTGTGAGAAGTAAGTTGTTGAAGACAAAAGAAAATAGCACCATGTTTCTTGTTTGGCTGTTTTTTTTCCCCAGAAGTTTTCCTGTAATAAATTAGATAAGGAGCTCCTACACAAGAAGTTTTGCTGCAAACAAAAAAAATGTTGCCAATATTCTTATTTTCAAAAAAGTGTTTATCTACTCCTTGCAAGTGGTACAGACAGGTCATGACATTCATGACAAAAGACTTCAGCCTGAGGGCCAAAAATAAGGTCAGAGAAGATCTGACACAAGTAGAGAGCAACAGGATTTCCCTCCTTCTCAGCTGAAACCCTGTCCTCCATTTCTCTATGTTTTGTGAGTTAAAACCACTTTCTCCAGGCAATGGGAAAAATTCACTCCAAGCAAGGAAGCCCTGCTACGTGCAGACGTATAACCACCACTGGTGGATGTTCAGGTTACTTAAGACAGGCATGTTTTCTTTTCCCCGTGGCAAAATTGTTTAAATGCATATGGAACAGCAGATTGACAGCCGTAAACAAAAAGATATTACTCCTTTTTCTTTCCTTGTGCTACACTTAGAAGTCATAAAAAAGAAAATAAATTCAGACTTATGTCCTGATAAACAAAACTGCAGCAGAGTGCGGCATAATTTTACCTCTTTTTTCCTGCTGTCTAGCTCAGCTTTCTTAATTCATTCTATATTTAATCTATGTGTAGGAAGTGCACATTTGTTTCTAATAAGAGAAGGAAAGTAATGAGACGTCAAGGAATAGTTTCCTTAGGCCAGAGACTTCAAAAGTAAGTCTGGCAGCTTGTCCCGCATTTATTGTTTGTGTCAAGCTTAAGATTTTCTACAACTGCCCATTTAAAATAATTATAAGTTGCAACTTAAACCAAACGGCACATGAACGTACAATAAAACACTTACACCATCGTCCAAATTTTGGCATCAGCCCTATATCAGAGAACACATAGCTCCAGATGCTGGATTAAAACAATAAATACAAGTCGAAAAGAAGCATATAATTCTTTCAAGCTAATGCAGAAGGGTCATATTGCTTAATGCAGCAGTAAGGTTACATGAAAGTATGGACTACATTATCTCAACATATGAGCTGCAACAACACCTACTTCTGGTGTACCTACCAGCTATATCTATCCTAGAGCAAGAGACAGAGCCCCCAGCAAAAAAGTAATTCCACTCAGGGATTATTTTTTCCCCTGACTATTCTTTCAGTCGAACTTCTGAATAATTGCAGAGTGGGGAAAAACATGGAATATACGAGGAAAAATAAAAGACACCCTGCTTATAGCTTATTCTGCAGAACTGTATTCCTCCTCCAGGACCAAGTCTTGCTGCTCCTGAAGCCAGGCCAAAGGCTCGCCCAGGAAGGGGAAGCTCCTAAAACAAGGACTATAGTGACAGATAATAAGCATTAGGATTCAGGTTCAATACTAAAAATCAAAATGAAAAGGTGCTATCTCTGGATCGGTAAGTGCAAGACAAAAAAATCTACAAGATCTACGACATGCAAACATTGAACCAGGCAAAACTACTAAACAGGCAGCAAATTTGTGTATCGCAGGTACCATTGCTAAACACAGAACGTACCTTCTAATTGATACCATTTTTTAATGTGTGTGTGTCTGTGTGCATGTATTTATAAACACATACACACTTCATTGTTTATCATCTTTCAGCACACACTCTGAGTCAGCAGATAGAATGCAATATGTTTGTGCAGTGTTTAAAATGACACCCTTTACAAATGAAACTATCTAAATCCGGTGTTAGAGAATTAATGAGCTTCTCATGTAAATCACGCATAATTTACAGTGGAATTTGTCCTTGTGCCAACAACCACTTGCGCTGCATAATAATGAAGGTAGGGCTTCGGAGCTGTAAAGCTATCTGCAGCCTATTTGTGTCCTGTCTCTACTTTTCCCTGAGTTACTGAAACGCTATAAACCCTTTCAAAGGGCAATAATATGAGGCAGCAAATAATACAGTCTTCATATCCCATTTCTTCTTTCCACCTCTGGCTGAGAAACATTAAGCCTTTGTATCACTGTTGAAGGCATTACCTGTGCTTTCAACAAAAGGAGGGGCAGTAACAGCATCAAGGAGCAGAGGGACGAAGAGAGGATGCCCCTACACTGCCAGGCATGCATAAAAGATGCAGCCAATGGGCATGGACCCAGGGCCATAGTGCAAACTCATCAGTTTCAGCTGACCTGATAGCCTTCTACGAGGCCATACCTAGATGGATTGATGAGGGGAGGGCAGTCAGCGTGGTCTACCTTGACTTCATCAAGGCTTTTGACACTGTCTCCCATGGCATCCTCACAACCAAACAAGTGTGGACTGGATGACTGGGCAGTGAGGTGGATTGGGAACTGGCTGAAGGACAGAGCCCAGAGAGTAGTGGTCAGTGGGGCAGAGCCTAGTTGGAGGCCTGTGACCAGTGGTGTACCCCAGGGGTCAGTACTGGGTCTGGCCCTATTCAATATATTCATTAACGCCCTGGACAAAGGGACAGAGTGTATCCTCAGCAAGTTTGTGATGATACAAAGCTGGGAGAAGTGGCTGACATGCCAGAGGGCTGTGCTGCCATCCAGCATGACCTGGACAGGCTGGAGAGTTGGGCAGAGAGAAACTTAATGAAATCCAACAATAGCAAGTGTAGAGTCCTGCATCTGGGGAAGAACAACCCCATGTGTCAGTACAGGCTGGGGGCTGAGCTGCTGGAGAGCAGCTCTGGGGAAAAGAACCTGGAAGTCCTGGTAGACAACAGGGTGACCATGGGCCAGCAATGTGCCCTCGTGGCCAAGGTGGCCAATGGCATCCTGGGGTGCATTAAGAGGAGTGTGGCCAGCAGGTCAGGGGAGGTTCTCCTCCCCCTCTGCTCTGCCCTGGTGAGGCCTCATCTGGAGTCCTGTGTCCAGCTCTGGGCTCCCCAGTTCAAGAGGGACATGGAGCTACTGGAAAGAGTCCAGCACAAGGCCACCAAGATGATGAAGGGACTGGAGCATCTCCCATCTGAGGAGAGGCTGAGGGAACTGGGTCTGTTTAGCCTGGAGAAGAGGAAGCTGAGGGGGGATCTTAATGCTTATAAATATCTAAAGGGCAGGTATCAGGAAGATGGGGCCAGACTCTTCTCGGTGGTGTCCAGTGACAGGACAAGGGGCAATGGGCACAAACTGGAACACGGGAGGTTCAATCTTAACCTAAGAAAACACTTCTTTAGTATGAGGGTGACAGAGCACTGGCACAGGCTGCCCAGAGAGGTGGTGGAGTCTGCGTCTCTGGAGACATTTAAAACCTGTCTGGACGTGTTCCTGTGTGATCTACTCTAGGATCCTGCTCTAGCAGGGGGGCTGGACTAGATGATCTTCGGACATCCCTTCCAACCCCTACCACTCTGTGATTCTGATTCTGTGACTCAAACCCCATTTTTGTTGAGGGAAGAAAGGCTGAAAGACCTCACAAACACATCCCTGAAAAAGCACATTTCTCTTTTTGCTGATTAGTATTAGCAATCACTAAGCCACTGCCTCACTCACCACCACCCTCCCTCCCAGCCCACTCTCACCGTCATGAGCCAGGAGCACCCCTCCAAGCTGCTGCACAGCAGAACCCTCTCCAGTATCCAGCTTGGCAGCCTCCTGGTGGGAGAAGACTTAAATTTGTCCTCCCTGCACACAGCTGGGGCCACAGCTGGGAGCAATAACACCTCCTTCCAGGGGAACAAGACAGGGCTGGGGGTCTGAATTCAGCACACATGGGCAGCCTAGCCAATGAAACCTCTCTGCAGCTGCAGCACCAAAGCAAAACAACTTTTCAGTCGCTGTCTTTTCCTTTCGTTTTTGGGGGACCATGGCCAGCATGTGCTGTGTGGGTTTGCTGGGTGCATGGAGACCCAGCAAGGCTCTCAGGATGCAGGAACAGGAGCAGCAATGCAAGGTGTGCATGGAAACACTTAATTGTCCTTCCCTCCCAAAGCCACAAATATAAACCTACTTCTCTATCACCTCCCCAGCCTCTTCTAAATGTATTTACAAGGGCTCCCCTGTCTGTTCCTTTCTGTTATTACAAAGCATTTGTATTTGATGCCTGGGCACTACAACAAGGGATTCACCTATCTTCCCCTACAACTATGCTTAGCAGCCACACAGAAGAGCTCATTAATAACACCCGCCTCCCTCAAACCCAGATGAAGGAAGCCCATATTATAAAATGTGGAGGGATCAAACAGTTGCATCGTGTGAGGCTGTGTAGGACAAAGCAATAAAAACAGGTATTTGATTTTTTAAAACAAAGGACACATTCAGCTGAGGCATGCTCATGGCTCCCAGTAGCAGTGACCATCGCTGGCTGATGGAGGTAGAACAGCAGGTGGATGAATATCCCCATTAGCACAAGTTAAGCATCTGGGGATTCAGCAGTCCACTTGCAGCAGCTGTAAGAACTTTCTCAGGTACCACATGTTTCCCCCAACTTGTGTTTTTGCTGCTGAAGGTCCCACCCACAGCTGCTGGTTGGGGCATTTATTATTACTGTACAAGACAACTGGGTTTAGTGGCATCAGATCCGGATTTCTCTCTCTTTCTCCCTTCATTGTTAATGGTATCGCCTGCCCAGTCCAATCCAGTTGTCTTTACTTTTCTGAGATTGTCCTGCCTCCTTTTCTCCTTCCAAGCCTTCTTCCCTGACACCATGACTGGGCAATAACTTTTATTAATACCAGTCATTAAACATCCAATGAGACAAGACCAGGTGCCCAGTGAAGCCCAAAAGGCTCAAGGTATGGAGTGCAATGTATGTCCTAGGGACATTAAACGATAATGTACCCACGGCTTCAAGTGGAGCCCGGGTATCACCTGAAGTCCCTGCTTCTCAGATTTAATTATTAAAATAAACGAAAATTTCCCATTTCACTATTGGTTTGAAAATCTGATGGTCAATAGACATCAGAGTACACACCTCTTCTGCTACCTTCTGTGTTTCTTTGTTTTTCTCACGGACGTGGCCCAACAAAACCTATGGGGCTTTTCAGCGGTGAACTCTACTTGGTGGGAGTGAAGACTGCATGATCTGTGCCTCATTTTGCACAGCAAATTTGGAATAAGCAGAAGCACACCTGAAGTCCCACTGCCATTGGGCTGAAGAGCATCAACATCAAAGCTGGTGTCAAGTCCTCTCAAAAATCTTACCAGCCTGTCCCACCTGAGCAGCTGCTGAACAAACTTTTTCCAGCCACCACCAAGATCTGGGATTTTCTTCCAGTTAAGCGATTTTATAAAGGTATCTCTGGCAAGCTGGAAGCAAAACATTCAGGCAGCCCTGCCCCCCCCCAGGGTGTGAAGCAAGTCGTGTACTCATCTGAAGTATTCATTAAATAAAACTGTAGAAACAATATGCTCTTTTGTCCGTGGGTGGTCAGGAAATAATGAGTTTAAGCTCTAAGTAGCCCTGACTTCTTGTTAGCTTATCTCAGTGGTCATTAATTGGTCATTACTCATGGAGATAGAGGCTCCTAATGCTTCCCTATAATGCAGCATTGGCTGCACACCTCCACATTGTCCTACCTTTATGTAGGATTCATGGCAGATAATAAAAGTGTAATCTCATGCCATATATTCACAGACATACCCTTGTAAAATAAAACCAAGAAGGAAGTAAATCCCTGTGAAATGGCATCTCACAGAGCTGGTAAAGGCAGAGCAAGCATCTCTCTCCCTCCTTCACTTTGCAGCCTTTCCTCAGGACCTATCCGCTCTTCATTACACATAAGTAAAATTACTTCTTGCTCTTGTATTCCTCCTAATGAAGTTTCTTAGAGCAGCCCAGAATTACAAACATTTACATAATGACTTAATTTTTAGAATCAATTAAGAATTTTTAAGAAGTCTTTCCACCACCAAAGCTCTGCACCAAGCCAGGTGCTTTGCATGCCTCCCTTGCAACTGCAAGCAAGCTTCCTTCGAGCTGCAGAAGGCAGGCAACACTCCATCAGCTTTAAAACCCATCAAATTACAAACATCACAACTGCGTAAGAAAACTAGATTATTTTTGGTCTCTCTTATTTGCCATCCCTCCCCACCCTGTACTCTGAGCCCACTGGTTGCTTTCAATCACATTCAAAAGAAGGGTAGAAAGATAAATTGATTTTTTTTTTCATGATTTGTGAACACTGGCAGCTGGACAGAGGAAGAGATGCCAATCAGCCTGCTCCCTAGGGAAAGGCAGGTATAATTCAGCTGTTAAATGCAACTTGAGAGTGGATGGGTAACTAATTAGTAGACGCGAGCAAAAAAAAATAAATTAAAAGCTAATGTTTCACTCAAACAACAGACTTAAACAAAACAGGGACTACAACACGCTGCACACAAGATCTCACATTAAAAATCAGCTTGAGTGCCATAGCACAACTCAGAAAAACAGACTCCCTGCAGCTCAAAGTGATGCTGTTCCTGCACTGGGGAGCCTAGCTATGCAGTCCTCCCTCCTTCCACTAACATTTTATTACAAAAACATTAACCAGTATGCCAGAAGCAGCTTGGGGGGCATTTTGTCCCACACCCACTTTCCCCCCCACAACTTAGTCCTTCCCCTTCCATTCCCCAGGGACCCTGCTGTGCTCTACTGTGGTCTGGCTTTATGTGTGGTCCCAACAGGTTAGTCAAGCTCACCAAAATCCAGGGTACACCTGATATACTAAGTCCATGCTGTACATGCACAGATTTTCCTTGCTATGCCCAAGAAAGCACACACAGCTTTTTTTTTTTTTTAATGAAGCTCACAGCTCCCTAAAAAGTTTGAGCTCTTTCTCTCCAAGGACTCGCGCTTTGGTTCCCGCTATACTCTCTCCTGTGGCCTTGCAGAAAATCATCTTGACACATTTGTTTTCTTTCAAAACGCTGCCATGAAGATCCTTTCTGCACCTGGTTGCTCTGACCACATCCCATTTCCATGTTTTTCTTTTGCGGTTACCTCTACTTCCACATCCAGGACAAACGCTGTGCTTTTAGCTGAAAGTTCTTTCTCATGGCTTGTCTCCAACTTGAACATCACCTCTTCTGCTACCGAGCTGTACTTCTACTCTGCCACTAACAGCAACTTTTCCTTCTGAATTTCTATATTCAAAACCCAAACAAACATGATTGCTCTTACACCGGCCACACACTGCTGCAAACCACTCTCTGGTCCTCCCCTACCTCCCTCCATCTTCTGCAATGCAGAAGATAGATCCCATATCTGTTTTTGAAGTCCCACAGACACGCGCTGAACAGGGTATAAGAAACATCCCTGGCCTTATAACTGCCACTAAAATCAACACATGCAGCTCTACTTGCAGCTATAGTGCATTTATATAGTGGATTTTCAACAGAACTTGCTTTCTGGCATGCTGAAGCTGACAACTGATGTGCATCAGTGTCCCACTGCCTCCCTATACCTTGGTTATAACAATATCTTACAATGCGGGGGCTCTGTTCTACAGTCACACAGCACCTAGCACACCTGGTCCTGGTCCACACTGGGTGCTCCCAGATGTTATAGGAGCTGGATAATATTCAGATAATAGCAGTAGCATGCTCTACTGTTTCTTTTACAGCACCTTTGCAGTCGTCAACATACCTTATGTCTTACTTCAACTTGGCCCTTGCTATCTGCACATAGCAGTTTTGGAAGAGTCCTAGAAAGCCTGATTTCACTTTAAATCACCAAGAATCCAGGTGAAGGGCTTGACTTGAGAGCCGGATGGCTTTCCCAGCAGCTCTCAGCCCTCTCCCTCCCCTCCAACACATTTTTACATCCTTGCTCTCTTCCAGCTGGGTCACCTCCTGCTCGTCAGAGCCCTGTTTAGTTTCAGCAGGAGGAGCCCAAATTAATAGAAAACAGGTAGGTTTCTGGTTTTCATCAAAATCTGCGAGGTTCTGGCCAGTGTGGACAGGAGAAACCGCCTGACAAGGGGCTTGGAGGACAGCAAAGCAAAATCACGGGGATGCTTGCTGGAGTGAGCCCATGGGAGCCAGGTGTTGCTTCATCCAGGGCAGCACCCCTGCATCCTCAGGGAACAACCATCCAGCTGAGGGAAAAACTGGGACTTACCCCATCTCCCCCAGCTGAGCCTGCTGGTGACCAGTGTGTTCAGTTTTGGAACTTAAAAACTTGTAATTCAGCAATGAGTGTGCACGCATGAGCCAGTGTCCAGACATGTGCTGAATGAACAGAAATGTGTTGTGGGGGGTTTTTGGATTTTTTTCTAAGAAGCTTAACCTCATTAAGGCTTTTTTATTTAAGTCTTCATAGAAGGCTGCTGTAATTTCTCTATACATTAAACAGCAGGGATGAGACAAGTTGGATGGCTCTATCAAATTTGGTGTCAAATTTATAGGAATGATACAAAAGCAAAAAGAAACATTAGGTTTCATCTACTACTGAGTTCCTTAGGGTCCTTTGAAAGTGATGTAAGGAAGGATATTTTAAAAAAAAAACAAACAAAAAAACCACAAACAAAAAAATCAAAAAAAACAGACAGTTAGACATTAACATTATTTTCTCCTTGCGCACTGTATATCTTGATGAGCTATCTGGCATTCCAAACCTTGTGTCTGAAAAGAGAATAAAGGAAGACAAAATGTTCTGCAAATGCAAATATACAGCTCTATATTAAGCAGAGTATCTCCTGATATCTCTATATAAAATGAAAGCAGTGCTTAAATTCTAGTTCTGGAGTACTTGAACTCCACAGAGGAAAAGCAGTTCTTAAAAAGATCTATTATTGAGCAGTCTGCAGGATGACAGATCTGCATGTTAATATATAGGAGGCTGGGAGGGCTGTGGCTGTGACAGATTCTGAAGTATTGCCTATGTACATCAAATCAGATCGCTTTTTGTCGAAGGAAAAACAGAGGTCTTAGAAACTGAGAGTGGGAGAGAGAAGTTTTAACAACAAAAATATAACAGTAATAATTATTAGCTCCCATTGTTTCTGCAGACAAAAGGGCAATCACTTTAATTCTTCTGCATCGTGCCAAGTCTCTTATTTCTTAACTGTAACAATTAGCACGCCAAGTGAATATGAACCAGGATGCAATTACTGAAGAGCTGGGGAAGGGGAAACAAGGGCAGAATGACTGCATGCTCAAATTATTCCCCTTTAAGGAGCATCTCAGTGAAACCAGCTCAAGCACACTGTTAACTGAAGTAAAATGAGAGTAAAATGAGATGAAAAACACTGTGGAAAAAGAGATGTGAAATTAGACCCTCCCATTCCCTTTCCTATATGGGCTGTGTGTGAGAGAGAACTATTCCTTCATCCCTGCTGAGGATTTCATGTTTGCCACTACTGCACACGTCTCCTCAGTGCAACGCTGATAGGAACCGATAACAACAAAATGTTTCTTCTCCTTTCTTCCCAGCTGACATCTAAGACATACATGTATCTCATGTCACCAGCATCCTCAAATCTTAACAACTGATTTCAACAGCTTTTCTTTTTTAAAATCAGAAATTAGGTACATGCAAATTCCACATTATCTTGCAGCTGTGCAAGCCTCCATTCACAGAAATAATAAAGTTCTATTAGTAAGTTAATATTGATATCATTTTAGAAACATTTTAGAAATGTTTTTGTAAAAAAACGTTACTGGAAGGAGGGAGGGCTGCATAACTAGGCTCCCCAGCACAGGAACAGCAACACTTTAGGGGGGAAAATAAAACAAACTAAAAAAACTTTTCAGAAATTAAGATGAAATACGTATACATAGTAATTTTATTTTATTTCCAGTTATCTTTTCCCTGTATTAACGTCCACCATAGAAACACTTACAAATGGATCCCCTTTGTGTCTGAAGGGGAGGGACGGTGGCAGGACATTCATAGCATCACAAGGCAATCAGAGCTAGAGGACAACCTGGAAAAAGGGTCCAGAGGACTGCAAGATGAATAAATTTGAGAGTCTATACATGTACAGGTCACCCGGTGATTTTAACCTTTTTCAGCCTGAAAATTAAAAATGTTCCAGTCAAGCTCATGTACTCTGTCATTACTGCAAAGGCCCTCGGTGGCCCTTACGGTCATAAAGATCACCCAGGACACCCACGGAGCAAAGAGGATATATAATTTTGCAGTTAGGTCAACTTTGCTTGCAGAGGAGGCAGAAGTTTCTTGGCACCTGCTCTGGGTAGACAAATCTCCAGCTTGGGGTGTAAGGGTAGTTTTGCACTTCCCTTTTCTAGTGTAGCACATACATATACATTACCCCATATGCAGGATTATATAAACCTTCCCAACCAAAACACTCAATTCCACATCCTTCTTTCCTTGGGGAGCAGATGAAAGAGCACATACAGATGTGCACTGCTGGAAGCTATTTGGAAAATGCAGCAATAAGAGTGATTTCAAGAAACAACTGAAAAAACCAAAACCACACAAAACCAAGGTGAAGTGTTGTGTCAACCCAACCCAGCCAAATTGATCAAATAGATTTGCTTTCAGTTAAAAATGACCTTACATGGAGTGTTATGGGTCCATGTATGTGGATATATAATACACATTTTTAATAGCACAAATATGTAAGGAAGTAAAAATACAAGAGTTTTCCTTCAGAAACCCTAACTGCAAACTTCCCGGCATAGCTGCAGCTAAGCCTCTGCCTTAATCATGCATGTGTTTTGCATTATTTTTTATTGACTTTCCAAACTCATAAAAGTAGAAATTAAAAGGAAATCTCAATGACTAGTCACACAACTAATCTTTCTGGGCTCATAATCCCACAGATCTTTACAACACAGTATTATTTTAAACATCTGGGTAATCCTGTTGAAGTCAGGGAGATTATTCATGAACGTGAAGTCAAAGATGTGAATCATCGTGTGTCCCTACTGACCGAGACCCTCTTGAAATGCAGAGCCATAATGGCGGATTTTTCTTCACATTTTTTCAAGGGGAAAGCTAAAATAAGAAGCGATGCAAGCATGAGATACATTGGCTGCTCATCTCAAGTCTGAAGAAAACCACAAGTATGTCAAAGGCGACTGGGGATGGGATAAAATGTTAATGCAACCCTTGCCTGACCCACAGTTGCAATGTAACTGCTAAAGCCATCATGGATTCTGGCAAAAAATTAATATAACCTGCAGCGCCTTTACAGAGACTCAGCAAAACACAGGAAGGTCACCAACTATGTAAGCATCAAACGAAGGATTATCTTCATTGATAAGGAAGTCATTCCAGGAGGAACTGGTCCAGCCAGTTTCCCTCTCCAGTGGGATCATGTCTACCTGTTTGAGCTGAAGGGAATTGACTCCATCAATAATAATTCTACTTCAAGTCAGTAAATATCCGTCTGCTGCCCTGGAAAAAACACATGTTCCACAGATGCTTTTTTTTTTTTCTTTTCCTTTTGCTGATTTCCAATTCAAGAGTGAAATGCTTCCAGCCCTGATTCTTGTTTATAGTCACACAAACCCAAGTATAGCATTTCAGGCATCCAGGTTTGGGCTCTTTAATTGCAACTTTCTGTAACTTCATGATTTATTCATCTCAGGATGCACTCAAAAGTCTAGTGTATCACTGTGATCCCCACACAGAATACTGCTAGCTTTTAAAATTTCATAAACCACCACGTACTTGACAAGTTGAAAAGTTAACAAGGGTTATAAGGCAGGGGAAAAAAAAGCATGCTGAGCTCTGATCAGTTCAGCCTTCAGAACTCCAGGCTTTTCAGAAGTGAAATGCACAGCTTGCTATTAAAACAGAAGAGGCTATTACAATATTGGCTTTATGGCCCATGTTTCCCTATTCCTCAGCTGAGATAAAATACATGTCTTTTCTTTCATGAAAGCCATACTTACTTCATACATACTAGCTGTAAACTATCAAATAGGACCTCTGTCTAACAAATAAATGAAGTCTTGCTCACAGCTTTTTCTAAAGACCTTTGAAAAGAAAACGGCTTGTGAGGTCACTTGCACCTATGCACACAGTTAGGAGCCACCAAAACCTGCCCTTCATCCTCATACAAATCAATGACCATCTCTGCACTGAATTTGGGATGCACTGGGGGAAGACAGAAGAAACCTTGCACATTTGGAAATGAGGGATCCCTTAGCTGAAAGGATTATTCAAGACATTTTATTTAGAAGAAGAAGCCACTTCATAGAAAATAAATGCCAGAAAATTCAGACTGGGGAGGATTCTACAGGGGTAAATCAAAGTTCTCAGCTTACAATCAGTAGAAAAACATTACAGACAGACACAGACAACATTAGCAACATTATGGGCATTAAGTTGGTCCTAGATGGACCCAGAGACTATTTTTGGTTTTTTGTTTTTGGTTTTGGTTTTGTTTTTTTTTAATGTCTACTGAATTAGACCAGGTTTTGTGCATTCCCCTCGATACCAGGGACTTCTACTATTCACAAAGCAGCTCTTTTCTGATGAGCAGGCAGTGAAATGAGAAATACATGATAAATCTCTTTTCAGCCCATCAGTGATAATGCAGCTCTCACACACATGCTTAGGCTCAGCATCAACAACCGCAGGTCTCCCTTGGGGAGAGACGAAGGGGCTTTGGCCATACACATGAACGACCATATGAAGTTTTAGAGGATGACAACACTGTCTTTCAACTGGTTTTCAAGCCAACAAACACTTTCAGAGCAGCTTACCATTTCAGTTGTCCTGTGAATGGACTTCAATGGACAAGCAACAACAGTAATTCACTTTCATCTCAAACAAAACAAAAGGACCACAGCTAAATTAGAAACTGTGTGTGTATGGCACCAGAATATTTGATTACCGCTTCTGAAAATATACCTGTGTGGCATGAAAAATCTCCCAGCAGACTGTGCTGAACCATGTTTTCATTGTCAAAATGCAAATTGAATTTAAGCAGCTTTGCAAAATCTGTTATCAAAATCAGCGAGCAGTGTGAGGCAGTCCTGCTCTCTTTTGCCTACAGTAGCAAGGACCAGCTCAAATCTGCAGGATGGGGCAACACATAGGCAGGCAGTGATCTGATTTCTGCACCAAACTCAGAAATTAGGCAGGCCAGTGAGAAATTTCAAGATCACTTGGTGAGCACTCAGCTTATGAGAAAACACAGATTATTAGAAGTTGAGCTGCAGTAGGCTCTCCTTGAAGAAGCGATACTGCAAACTCAAACAGAGGCATAATTTAATAAAATGCAGTGGGATTCAGCCTAATCACAAAACTTGTCGTGATGAGAAGACTGAATAGAATTGCTTCTTCTCATCCATTATCCTTTATTTTTGATTAGGGAAACAAATGCTGGGAATCAAAATGTCAGGCTTTTTCATCCTCGATGGGTTCCTGTGGATACTGAAAAGGAAGAAAGTGCCTTGATTTCTGTAAAGATAATTAGCATAAATTCTGAGTGAAAAATAGGTAGAGCCATTAGTGGCAGTCAGACAGCTCATGCTCAGATGCAGAGTTCTGGAAAGACCCTTTATTAAAAAGGTGAATCTTATCACTACATTGCATGAAATAAATGTATTTTTATGTACTCATTTTAGAAATCACTTGTCATGACATTTCATTACTTTCCAGAAAAGGATACTCACTGCCTCCTGTTTCTTACATGCTAAAACATATAGAATCATAGAATCACTACAGTTGGAAAAGACCTCCAAGATCACCAAGTCCAAATATCAACCCAACACTACCATGCCTGCTAAATCATGTCCCAAAATGCCACATCTAAACGTTTTTTTGAACACCTCCAGGGATGGTGACTCCACCACTTCCCTGGGCAGCCTATGCTGATGCTTGACTACTCTTTCAGTAGATAATTTTTTTCTAATATCCAATCTAAACCGTCCCTGGTGCAACTTGAGTCCATTACCCCTTGTCCTATCACTAGTTACTTGGGAGAAGAGACCAATGCCCACCTCACTACACCCTCCTTTCAGGTAGTTGTAGAGAGCAATGAGGCCTCCCCTCAGCCTCCTCTTCTCCAGACTAAACAACCCCAGTTCCCTCAGCCGCTCCTCATAAGACTTGTGCTCCAGACCCTTCACCAGCTCTGTAGCCTTTTTCTGGACATGCTCCAGCAGCTCAGTGTCCTTGTAATGAGGGGCCCAAAACTGAATACAGTATTTGAGATGCAGCCTCACCAGTGCCGAGTACAGGGGTGTGATCACTTCCCTAGTCCTGCTGGCCATATCATTTCTGATACAGGCCAGGATGCTGTTGACCTTTTTGGCCACCTGGGCACACTGCTGGCTCATGTTCAGCCGGCTGTCGATCAGCACCCCCAGGTCCTTTTCCACCAGGCAGCTTTCCAGCCACTCCACCCCAAGTCTTTAGCGTTGCATGGGGTTGTTGTGACTGAAGTGCAGGACCCAGCACTTGGCCTTAATGAACTTCATACAATTGATCAGCCCATCGATCCAGCCTGTCCAGATCCCTCTGCAGAGCCTTCCTACCCTCAAGCAGATCAGCACTCCCACTGCCCAATTTGATGTCGTCTGCAAACTTACTGAGGGTGCACTCAATCCCCTCATCTAGATCATTGATAAAGATATTAAACAAGACCGGCCCCAAAACTGAGCCCTGGGGAACACTGCTTGTGACCAGCCGCCAACTCTCTGGGCCCGGCCAGCCAGCCAGTTATTAACCCAGTGAAGAGTACACCTGTCTAAGCCATGAGCCACCAGCTTCTCTAGGAGAATGCTGTGGGAGACAGTGTCAAAGGCTTCACTAAAGTCCAGGTAGACAACATCTACAAGCTTTACCCTCATCCACTAGGTGGGTCACCCTGTCATAGAAGGAGATAAGGTTGGTCAAGCAAGATCTGCTTTTCATGAACCCATGCTGGCTGAGCCTGATCACCTAGTTGTGCTGCACATGCCATGTAAGTGCACTCAAGGCGAGCTGCTCTACAATCTTCCCTGGTACCGAGGTGAGGCTAACAGGCCTGTAGTTCCCCACATCCTCCTTCTGTCCATTTTTGTAGATGGGCGCCACACTGGCAAGCCTCCAGTCATCTGGGGCCTCCCCCGTTGACCAGGACTGCTGGTAAATGATGAAGAGTGGCTTGGCAATCTCCACCGCCAGCTCCCTCAGAACTCTTGGGTGGATCCCATCTGGTCCCATAGACTTGTGAGTGTCCAGGCAGTGTAGCAGGTCACTTAACTGCTTCCTCCTGGATTATGGGGGGTTTGTTGCGCTCTCCGTCCCCGTCTTCCAGCTCAGGGGGCCAAAAATACCCTGAGGATGATGGGTCTGACTATTAAAGACTGAGGCAAAGAAGTAATTTAGTACCTCAGCCTTTTTCTCATCCTTGGTGGCAATGGTGTCCTGTCCCGTTCCACACCCCCCCCCCCCCAATCCAATAAAGGATGGAGAGTCTCCTTGGCTCTTGTTTTGTTGTTAATGTATTTATGGAAACATTTTTTGCATATTGCACTGCACACTGGCTCTTGTTTCGTACACGCTGCATTTTGAAACACGGAGTAAAATCCTCCTCAGACAGAGAAGGTAAAGGAAACGTATGACTCAATGTGAAGCTTAATAAACCTAACTGGCATTACATGCAAAATTTTCCTCATGTAATGCTCCCCAAACTCTTACTCTCTTTCTGTTGAGGCCATTACAGCTGTTAAGTTGGGTTTCTTGTAATTTCTATCAGCACATTCTCAACCAAGAAAGAAAAGGCTGATTAAAAATCTCTGATCCTTCCTAAAACGATACTCACTTGCATCTGCCCAAGCATTTCAGCAGTGAGACCGCTGTCACAAATACTCTCACCATAAATCTGTCTTCACCGGTTGACTCCCTCCAAGTGCTATTTGCATGCAGAAATAAAGCCACATAGCTGGATTGCTCTTTTAATTACTCTTATTTATGAATGTCAGTGACATCCAGAAGTCCAAAAACCCAGCTTTGCTGGGTATTTCTTTAGTCATCTGCACGTGAAGTACACTTGAGTAAGATAGTCTGATTTCTCCTATTCCAAGACAAAACATGACTGTGTTGTTGGTTGTGTTGTTTAAGGACAAAACATGCAGTTAGATCACTCTCTAAGTTGTCAATACAACTGCCTTTCACCAGGACTACCACAGCCTATATGGATGAGTAATCACTTCAACTCTACCAGCCATTATTTCTAATTAAAAACTAACCCATAAATACCTATTTTATCACTAGGTCTGTGTGGTAAATAAATTCAAGAGGTCAGTAAAACACTCACAAAGGAAATTACCTTTAAAAAATGACTTTTCATTTCCAAGCATATCTTCCTAATTAAAATGGCTGTTTCCCATACATATCCCAGCAGCACAGTCTGCAATAATTTAAGTCTTTGAAAGCACAATTCTCAACAAACCCATTAAAATAACTTCTTGCCGTCATTTGTTCAATGGAAACTTTAGCATTTTAATACTATACCATGCTTCTCAATGTTGACAACTTTATTGTTTCTGTGTCTCCCAGTCAGGTGATGAACTAAAGCACAACAAAAAAGGGAAAAAGAACCCCACAAAATGTGTAGCTTCCTAAACTGGCAACTTTATACATGTAGATTAAGTCTCCTCCCTCCCCAGTGCTGATGACAGACGTGCATCTCTATGGGTAATTATATCAGCCTTGCTTTCCAGGCATACCTCAAATCTAAGAATTTCTTGGGGCACCTTGGGGCTTCCCTTCTAGGAAAAAATCCCATTTTTTACAGTGCAAAGAAACTGCTTTGAAGCACCCCCCCAGGGTAGGACTGCCAGTCCAAGACACTATGTGGGATCGGCATGAAAATGCAGATGTTAACACCCTTCTAATCATCACTTCATATCTACCAGAGTAATAACTTACGTTTTGTATAAAAGGAGCCCTTAAACTTCTCTGCCTTAGGAGCCCCAAAAGGACACACTCCATAGAAAGCAGGGCAAACTCTTCCATTCCTGATGGAACACATGGCAAAGAAATGCAGCCCTGCTCCTTGGTATGGCTTCAGTGAACAGGGTAGAAAATGAGACCCCAGACTCTGAGATGTGGTTTTCATGGCTTGAATTTCCAGAGGGTGAAGCAGAAGGACAGTGCTAGGCATGGGCGATGTTTTCAGTGCAAAAGAAGGAAGAAAGGCTCAACTGAGTCATGAAAAAAGGCAAATGCTGCAAGCAAAGCACTAGCTGAACTACCATCTATAAATATTTGAATTATTCTATGCAACATTTCAGAACATAACAGAGAGCACTGGGATTTATATTAAAATTATTCCTCTGTGTTGATTCCTGTGTGAGTATATGAATCATACATATTCTTCTTCAGATGCATTGCATATAAAATTACAGATCATATAAAAAGCTAAGGACCAGAGTTTCAAAAGCTTGCAACATCCATTTAGATACCATCTGAGCACAGAGAGACCACTGGTGAAATCAGCTGATTTTTTTTTTTTTTTAAGGACAACAACAATGGCAGAAATCACCACCACCACATTCTTGAATTTTGCTGATACATAGCCTGAGTGTCAAGACTCTTCCAAAACCAGGCCACCTTACTTAGACTCCTATGTGTGTGCTAAATGCACTCGAGAAAACTTGCCCCTGAATAGGCAATTTTACCTATGCTAACTCTGTTCAAAACCACAACAAAGCCATAGCTTAACATCTAGCCCAACTTCAGTGCGCTTGAAACACTTATAATGTGCCATGTGTATTAGCAGTTATTTATTCTTTAGTTTAAACACTTAAAAAATTAATTACACGCTCTGTCAGAGCTGTCTAATATATAGGCAATCTCAACTATAAAACAACGCTGTGCTTTTTTCTCTAACCTCCCCCACCCTTTGAAATTACCTTCAGATGTTTGTTAAGGGACATTAATGCCTCTGAAATCTAGCAACAGCAAGAGGTAAAGTGTTGCACTCAGTTCAGTGCCACGTATTTAATTCCTGCATCACTAACTAGTGGCCACTAATTTTATCCTTAAACAACAATACATTTATATGGGACTTTTCCAGAGACCAATTCTTGTAACTCTTAACTACTTTAGGAGGACAAAAAAACCCAGACCACCCCATCCAAACAAGTCTATCCTGAATTGCAATTCTCCAGCTCATGTGGTTTTATAAGACTGTAAGTGCACTGCTATGGGAGTTTATGGCGTGATCCTCCATCTGCCTGGATGGGGACACAGCAAGAACAGCTCTGGCAAACTCATCCTCAGCATCACTTCCACTGAGCTGCAAAGATCTCCTTGGAGGTAACCAGCAGTCAAATGCTGTACAAAGCCACACTGGATGACAAGGTATGGGAAAACTGCCTTGGATATATATTTTTGAACTGAGAAAGGAAAATAGAAATGTGAATATGAGTAAAACTTAACAGATGACCTTTCTAGCATGGGATTTGTTGAAAGCAATCTCTACACCTTGGAAATTATGCAGGAGAAAATGAAGACAATGCATTTAGCGAGAAGTGTTTTCCCTATTTCATTAACTGCAGGGTGATTACCAATCAGTTGTGAAAGTTATTAAAGCAATTTGTAACTTTAGGCATCTAATGGTGTTTATGCAGGAGAGAACTGGCAATCAGCACCACCTAATGCAGCTTGAGGTGTTTCTGTTTTTTAATATATCATACGCGAATTACAGCCGCGCCTCTAACAATATGTCACATCTGAATTTGGCTCTTAGTTTGCGCTATTAATTTGCACATTTTAAGCTGACTGGAACTAACAACTGAGGATGGCATGAGACCATTTCTCATCCTCTTTGCTACCTTTTTTTTGACATATAGCCAAGAAATTCCTCAACACCCCATTTTGCTCTGGAATAAATAAAATTACTCTTGAACATGCAGAACTCCTTTTAATGAAGTAGAGAGCTATTTACTAAAATATCTTACTCCTACTCAAGTGAGACTCCTTAATTCTCTCACTTGGAACAAGATGTAGTAGAAACAAGACCTGCATCGAAGCCAGATAAAGGGTTGCTGTAACAAACACGCACTCTTTATTCCACAACCAAGTCAATGAGTCAACGTCACCCAGATATTCCTCTAGCTACTTTTGTCCCCTCCAGACAGACTTTTCCTCCTTATTAACCTAATGAGTTACTGAAGATCATTGAAAATACAGGCACAACCTGCCAAACAGTCACCTTTGATGCCAGCTCCTTCTACCAAACCATTCCATGCTTTTAGCAGACAATTGTAGTGACTCAAAATACCTAATGGCATCTTCTTCAATTTCCTGGGCAATGTTTGCAGTGACTTTAAACTTAACTATGCAGGGGAATGAAATGCAAAGTCACAGGCAAACATCACCAGAATCAGAAAGTACACTTGAACATACAACATCTTATAGGATCGCAACTAATCAATGTAGCAAACAAAATGCTTACAGAAATCAATTATCCATTAAGTGCTTTCTTTTTTTTAAAAGTGTTGGATAATTCTGAATAAACAAATAAAATAAACATCACATAACCCTGCCCATTCAGTCCATAATTGCCCACTATGGACTATTCCCAGCTTTGAGGCTATGGGCCAGTATGTCCTCAGTTGGAGCCCTTTCGCTAAGAAATAACAGAAATCTCAATCATCTGACATTTAAATATAAAATTAACTTTTGAATTGCTACTTTATTGGTGTGGTTAAGCAGCGTGAACAGAAACGTGTTACGCAGAATTAAACCGATGTATTTCCAGCACTCTAAAAAACCCCCCAAAAACACCATCCCATGGCACTATTTTGACTGCAGTAAGCCCATTATTGCCTTCCCAACTTTCTAAGAAAGTTTTGGGCTTTTTTTTCCTTCCAGGTGTGACAGTAAATCTGTCTTTCTCTCTTCATTTTAACAGACTCCAGCCCATGGGCATTTGCTAAGGTATGCATCTTCATTTCTGAGGTAGGTTTTGGTAAAGAGTTTCAGTTCTGCATGCCTTTGCATCCTCACAGACTTAAATATTCAAATTGAAATGAAACAGTCAAAAAAAAGTCAGGGTTTTTTAGTGACTTGCCACCAAGCAGTTTTTACTACAAACGTCTTCTGGATTTTGATACCTTTGTAAAATTTATCTGCTTTGCTGAGTGGCTTCTAGGATTTAAATCTTGAGACCCTCAACTCTCTTTATATCCAGGAGGTTTAAGTGCCCAATCTAAAAGTAAGGTGCAATTAGTGACTGCAAGATGCATGTAAGGGCCAGGGTCCACAGGAGCATTTCTTCACACAAGAGACACTGAAAAATCCTCCTTGTGTCCTGGCATTTTCTAGGCTTCACCATCTCTCCATGCCCAGGAAGGATGAGCAAGACTTTTCACTTCAAGGGTTTTCATTCTACGTTCACAAAAAAAACCTAAAACAGTTTCACTGCAGGAGGGGGAGAGGAAGGTACAGTGCGGTAGACAGTAAGTTGATTTGAAAGTGACTGAGAAAGGCTTTTTCTCCCTACTTGTAACTCAAGACTCACTGAAGTTTAAAATCTGAAATATTCAGGTTGGGTAATCCCCTCTGGGCCTTTGCAATATTAGTATAAATTATGACAGCAAAAAGACCTGGATTAGAACCAGTCACAAACTCCAGTTTGTCTGGGAGATAAAATGGATGGGACAGCATACAGGGAAAAGAAATTTCAGAAAAAATCCCATTTTAATACCATGATACAGGTAATACTGAAATCAACTACACTGTTTTGACCCCTTTTTGGTTTGAATGTGCACACCTCAAACAGTATATACTCATGGGTTAAAGATATCCAAAGGGTAGCTCAGTCCATTGGGCATAAACAGGAGTTGTATTGGGATTTTGAAGAAAATTGGTGGCTGTCTGTACGTGGGCAGAGGGACCACTGCACCGCAGGAGAGAGAATAAAGAAAGCATCCTCCCAGCTGTAATTCCAATGAACCAGGACATTATTGAAGGAAAGAAAAAAATATGTTCAGGGTTTTTCAGTTGTGACATGCAGAAAGCCTGATCTGTAATCCACCAATGCATACTGCCTCTCTCCTCCTTGCAATTGTGTCCCATCACGGAAAAAAATCACTGAACTGCACTCATAGCCTAACACATGCAGTTGCAGTTATCTAGCAAGCCTGTCCTCTAGGTGGGGAAAAAAAAACCCAACAAACAAAAAACCCCAACTCCACAACCAGGAGAAACAGGTGAAAAAATATGGCAAAACCCAAGTCCATTTTCAAAGAGCCATGCATACAGCATTTATGTATGTATTCCTAGGAAAAAAATAAAAATAAATATGTCTAAGCTGTAAGACTTCCATTCTGGCTATTTTCTAACATGCCTCTTATTGTCTTACACAGCAGTGGTTTTATTTGCATATTGTGCTGATTTATAGCTTTCCCTTCTACAAAATAAAAAAAAAAGCCTGCCTATTCTCTGCAAGAAAGGCTAAGTGTTTAAACTTGTCACTTTTTTCAGAAAAATTACAAATTGGGCTATGAAACCAGCAAGCAAAAACTGAAAGATGAAAAAAAAAAAAAAAAAAAAAAAAAAAAAAAAAAGTCTTAAATGGATAAACTGTTCCAGCAAGCTCTGACTGCTGTATTCAAATTACTGTATCTTTTTTACATTACATGAGAAATCTAATTAAACGCTTCAAGGGGGAAAGGCAAAGTAGTTCTCAGGCTGACTATATTTGACCTCTCTTCCTTCAAGGTGACAAACAAACAAACAAGATGCTAATTATTGTCTCAGCTTGAATTTGCACTGGGGGAAAAAAAAAAAAATCAAGCATTGCTTAGTTAAGACTATAGGGGAAAGCTGTAAACTAGCAGGACTATATAGCTCAGCTTGACTTTATTTTGGCTTTTGATGTCCAAGAAAGCATTCATTCATGATGCCTTCACCAAACCCATAGTTTGAGCAGAGCTGTGAGCATGAGCATCCAACTCCCATCAGTTCCACTCTGACCTGCCCAGCTGGAGATCACTTGGTACAAAATGATTGGGAATGGTCAAAATTGGACTTGTGTCATCACTAAAGGAAATATAGGGGAACAGAATAATTCAGTTTGAGTTTTGGAAGAACTCATCAGAAGACATGCCTTTTTGTTCGGTGATGTTTCCCATTACAAAGCCTTTGATGAAAACCAAAGATTTCGGTCACTTCAATGACTGCTTAGACCAACCACGCTCTCTGGTTAGAAACCTCCTCTGAAGTCACCACAGCCATGCCTCCTGCCCCTTTCCATACAGCCATGTAGGGACCTGGGCAGCAGGAACAGCTCACTCCCAAGAGCCAGCACCCTCTTTCAGGGGAGTCAGGAGAGGTGACATCTTGGCCTGAGAGTTTAAGCTGCTTTTGTGTAAAGTCAGGGCATTTTCTTTCTCACTCTGACCTTGAACTCTATCAGGACACACATCTTTAATCCTATTTGGGGAAATCTTCAGCCTGTTGCAGATGATATCAAACCTCCCAACACCAGCTTGAGAGCAGGTCAAGACTTTACCCTTAAAGCATTCAGCAAAATTAAAACCACCACGGCAAACTCTGAAAACTGGTAGAAATTAGAAGTGGAAGTCCCAGGCTTATATATCCTTCAGCATTTCATGTAGTCAATCTAACAAAATAAATTAATCAATGAAATGGTATAAAGCCATGAGAGCTGCTAAGATGTTCTACTTATCTAGGAAAATAAAACCTTTTCCTTATTGAAATGCCTATCTCTGGACTTCTGGTTTTATAAAACTTAAGCTTTGAAGAAAGCATGTGGCTTAAGCAAAGCTCTTGGGATGCTGCTGTCCTGCTTCCCACACCAGAGCTGGCTCTCCACCATGCAGACACAGTTTTTTTTGATGCAAAGTCACATGAAGATTTGCTGAGGCAGGAAATTTGAAGCAAAGAAAGGAAAGTGTTCCCTTAATAGCTATTGATGTCGACATGGTACAAGTCATTGGTCACTGTCATGAAATTTTTCTAATATGAGCTGCAGCATCAGAAGGAGATGTATTTAATACAATTGGCGTGGAAGTGTTCACCTATTTGCCCTTTGGCTGCAACTGATAATAGAGCTTTTAGGAGACACGTTATGGGTTTTGAAGAAGGACGTCCCACTGGAAAGAGCAGGGATGTCCTGCTCAGAAAACCATCTGCATGACCCAGCCCAGGTTCAGGCTACTTCGAGTATTGACTGAAAAATGAATCAAAAGCAACAGGTCAAGGCACAGTGAGAAACATGTGGAAAGAAATGCAAACAAAAAGCTATTAAAAGAAATAAATGCCACAAACACAGGTGAAACTACCAATGCTTCTCAAAGTACCACCGGTTGTTTGCTCGCCTTTTAAAAGCTCACAAGCCATATTTTGCCCAGAAAGGCAGGGTTCAGCAGTGAGTTTAAAAAAAATCAAGTCCAGAGTCAGGAAATAGCTCCTCAAAATATAATCCGTTAGATGCAGCCCAGAAAGTGCTTTTAGAGCCATAAAAAAAGAGTTATGTTGCGGGTTCTTTACAACATATTGGGAAAGAGCATTTGTTCAGTGAGACTGTATCAAGAATTTCTTCTCCTTCTTGATCTATGCACTGGTACTTAAGCTACAATGAAAACTAATCCTATGCACCCTTAAATTTTTATTGTTCATAACAAAATGGCTCTTCTATGCCTAAAATGGACAGAGGTTTATTTTTATCGGGAGATACTGCAACAAATCTTTTGGAAATCTTTTATCAGCGTTCCACTTTGCAACATCTCTGCCATAAATTTTACCGTGAGGAATTCATTACATAATTGGATGTGGCTCTACCCAATTTATTTTTGCTTCCTGAGAATCCAAACATAATTCATGATTTATGTATAAATTATACACAGGAGCAAGTGATCCGAGTGCAAATTGCACATCGCATTAGAAAAGACTGCACTGCTCAACTTTGGCATGTAACATTTTCATTTTAAAATGGAGAATAAGTATGGGAAAGACTTTTGAGCTTTCCTCAATACTTGAGAGAGTGAAACACAGCAAGCCCAGAGTGAAGTCTCTGTCAATTCAGAACAATGGAAAAGAAAAAGGTACATGAGTAAACATATAATTTAAATGAAAACTTCAGTTATACTAATTCAGAAAATAAGTTAATCAAGACAACCATCCAGCAGGAGCTGGCACTGCAGGAAGCTATATATTGGGGTGGGGGGAGGATATTTTCTAATAACTTCTTTTCCACCTCTCTCTCTCAGCAGATTAATGTATTATCCAGGAAAGTAAGTCCAGGCTTTTAAAATAGGTTGAATAATTCAGAGAAGTTTTTAAAAGTTCTCAGCTTCTCCAGTTGGGGCCAAATTTTTCAAAATGTGCCACATATACCAAGAATAACAGGAGCTTCAAAATGCTAAGCTCTTCTGAAAAAGTTTTACACCTTTAATCTTCTAGCTAGAAATTATGCCTCCAGCCTGCAAAAAGGCAAGACAGGTACTCTGACTTTGCTTTTATCTCTACCCCGATCTTTCCAGAAGGGCAAAAACTGAGCTAGCTGGAAAAGCTTCACAAATTTTGACATTTCATCAAAACTTCAAGAAGAAAAAGCATTGAGCAAAACCAAAATTCCCACCAGGAAACCTGCTTCAAATAGATGGAAACCAAGACAAAACTGTCTTGGAAACAGTTTTCTGTTTGTCCACCACAGTGCTTCTTGCAGCATTGAAATGTTCCATTTTCTCTTCTAGCCCATGCTCCCTTGATAAAACATCTCTTTGCTTACCCTACCAGTGGGTCGCATGGAAGTCACAGAGCCGTAAAGCATCTCAAGGAGAACAGTCAGGCAGGGAGCTCAGCTGACGGGGGGAAAGCCATGCAGTACTTGGGAAGGACCACCTAGCTCAAAATAGAGTGATCCAACCTTGGACAGACAACATTAAACTCTTCTGCATAAGAAGACTACTTAAGAGCACTATAAGTAGTCTTTCTTTTTTAAATTTTGTCCGCCCCCCCCGAAAAAGTTGATGTTTTCTGCAGCAACCAAATCCCCTTCCCTTTCTGCCTTTCTGCTGTTGGAAAACAGTTTCAGCTCACAAGCCTTAGGGCAGCCCCAACAGGACATGGCTGGAGCTCAGGCAGAAATGGGCAACTCCAGGCAGAGAGATCTCATCTCATTGCCAGTGAGTGTCTTCCTTACCAGGGCTGGGGAATCCTCCCGATGGGACACAGGACCTACAGGCTCCTGGAGTGGCATAGTGCTATTTGGCATGGCTAAAAAGCACTCAAATTAGAAAGAGAAAGCCAAAAGAAGAATATGACGACCACATACATGCTAAAGCACTGAAAAACACCTGAGAGGCTTTAAAGCAGGCAAGTAATAATCAGCAATGGTTTTGCTCAAACAAAATCTCACACAAAAAAACTTCAGTTTTTCACAGAGCTGCCTATCAGTCACACCTGGGACTCAAGAAGGAGACAGATTTGAAGAGAAGGAAGTTAGGGATGGGAGAGAAGAGAGGAGATAGTGATCCAGATATCCATGATGATGGAAAAGAAGAGACTAGGAAGATGGGAAAGTCTCACTACAGGGAAGCCTATGGAGGATGCAAAGAATGAATGCTCTATCCATCTGAAGCAGGTGAAAAATAGGTTTTAGTATTTTAGGAATTCCTTCCCAAGCATCCTTTCAGGGCCTGATTCACCACTTGCTGCACTCAATTTCGCCATGTAAGTGCAGAATAACACACTAGAAAATAAGATAGCTACTTATGACTTTGTAAGACTGAAAGAAAGCATCAGGTGTCTTTTACCTATACAAACTTTTATCTAGCCTTCCCAGAGAAACTCACCAACAAAAATATTAACCAGTTTTTCCAAAAGATAACAAGGTGTTTTATCCACTTACAATCCTCACCTATTTAGCTTCCAGCATCCAGCACTAAAATTCACTAAGGTTTTGACAGTCAGAAAGCAACCCAATGCTACCACGTACCTCTCCCATAGCAAATAATTTCAAATATGGATGCATAAGATTTTCATTATGTTGTTATCTAGACAGCAGAACTGACCTTGCAGAGTCATTAAAATGCCAATGACCTGCCATTAAAATGACAAAAGTGCCACCACAACTAACAGAGGCACAACTTATTACTGTTTAAGTGAAACACCAGTACAGAAGTGTTTTGAGAAAGCAGTTGGGAGCTACTGAGATACCAAAGTCCAGTCAAGGGACAAAAACATCCCCAGCATTATGGCCATAGGCTGACTGCAAGGTCCTCTGCTTCCTGCAAACCAAATCAGAAGCGTGCTGCGATAAAGGAGAAAATAGAGATCTCTTCTCATCTTTCAGAGTATTTTTTGGAAAGCAATGACCATTGATAAGAACCACTCCTTCCTACTTCATAAGAGAAAATTATCTGGTTAAATACACACACACACCCTCTCATAAGATATATTCCAATTTCTTATTTACAACCACTGGGCATAATTTCTACTATAAATTAGGCCTTTATAAATAAATGTAGAATTACAGAGGCCTGCTAGGAGTATCAGCAAACAGCTTGACTTACAGCATTTCAAATGAACCGAATCATGGCACTCAGATCGTATTAAAGTAATTTTTCTATGGAAAATTGGTTTTGCAATTCTCAAGCTCTGCTGTAATAAAACACCCTAGCAGTATATTTGTATGTCAGCTGATTCCAGGGACTGATTTGCACTATATGTCTGCAATTATTCGGTAACAATATACCAATGACATAACTCTATGACTACACAGGCTAAGTTCACCTCTTAAAGAACAACGTTGAAGTGTTTTTCTTTTCATATTAATCCTCCACGCACTAAGTAATTTATGGTTACTTAAAGTTTTACAATTCTAAAAATTCTTTGCAGACTGAGTCAGATGGTAATCTTCATTTTAAAAAAATGTTCTTGAACCCAACAAAGAGACAGCACCATTGATTAATAACCAATTTTTCCATCATGTCATCTTTGAAAAATAGTTAAACACCCTTGTGAAACGTACTTTTGAAACATTACTGATGTCTGGATTTCTTTGATTTTCCTTGCTCTCCTTTCACTGCTTCCACTCCATAAAAGCTTGTTTGCATCCTTCAGAAATTGCCTTATTAAAAAAAAAGAAAAAAGAAAAAAGAAAAAAAGAAAGAAGAAGCTGTTAAGTAAGTCTGGCCCTTTGACTAAAATTACAATTAACAAGCTATGGGACTGAAATCTGTCCCTAAGGCAGATGCATGATCCCAACAGACTAAACTGGAATAACTACTATTGATCTCAACAGGGCCAGAATTTGGCCCACTGCAAACTTTACAAGCATTATGTAAGAAGTAAGACACTAGACACCCATCCAGAAATCAAGCATGCTATGCAAGGTTTACTCCTGCTGTATCTTTTAGATAATTTGAGAACCAACATTAGTTATCATTAGATTGGGAATTTTTATGGCCTTGACAGTATCACCTTGTGGAAAGCAAAATACAGGATGGCCAACTATTAACGAAAGAGCATTAAATATTTAGACAGCTTTGCTGGCTTGCAAAATAAGCTAAAGTTAGTGCCTCACAGTATTGCATTCCACAAGGACTTTATTTTTAAGGTCACTATAAGTAGCAGCTACCCCTACAGCTGCTATGCAGGCAAGCCTTGCACTGGGTTTGGTGGAAGAATAAGGAGGTTTGGCCACTGACATATGAATTTACATTCTGGAATCTGACACTCCCTCTTCAATTATTCAACTGTTTACCCTCCTCTTTGTCATCTTCCCTAAATCCTGGTAGATACAAAGCATCTGTCAGAAGGTTATGTTAAAATCAGCAGGCAGGTCACATGGAGGAGCTAGCTCTGTTCTACGATGGCTCCAGCTACACAACACAACTGGTGCCTTCTCCAGCTAGCTTGGTGCTCATCAACCAAATGAGAAAATGCAGTCTGACTAGAGGCTGCTTTTTAAGTGAGGGGCAAAATAAAACTTTCACCTTCCAGAGGGACACAGATTATTTATCAGTGATTATTTCTCTCGAAAAGTCTCTTCTCCAGGAAATCATCTTTTCTCTCTTCACTTCAGAAAGTTTACACACAGCTTTCCAGGATGTCGCTAAAGTGCAAGCAAACTATTTACATTCCTGCCATATGTCTATTGATATCCTGCAGCTGTCTGTCTAATTTACAATTAGATACCAAATTTCTCCTTGTGTAACTGTTTGCATGCTTCCTTAATTACACATTTTTAAAACAGTAATGTAGATTTTTATTTATTTTTTAAATTGAGCCGTATTTTTTCTCCCCAAAACCTAATCAAGTCTACACATTTCTCTTATTCTGAGCATTCAATACCCGGGGCAGGTCATGAAAGAGACTGTGCTATCTCCAACCTTGGGGGTTCTTAAGATGCAGCTGTACAAAGCACTGCTGAGATGGTCTCACACAGATAATAATCCTGCCCTGACTGGGAGGCTGGACCAGTAACCCCACAAATCCCATTCCACCAGCTCTCCTATACCTCCCAGATTCTACCATCCTGGCACAGGGACAGAAAACATCATATCCTACTTCTTTCTGAACAAAGCGGTAAGACCCAAGCCACGCACCAAGCAGCACACACCAGCCCTTATCCATAAGAGACTAACTATAGTTGTATTTTCAGAGGTCTGTAGACGCCATAGGAGTTAAAACTTCAGTTCTGTGTGCACCCACATGCTTGCTTCTTGAGTTCAAACATGCACAATGACCTGCTTCATGAGTTGACCAACTAAATGCAATAGCAACACTCCTTAATTAGAGCCATGCATGAAGTATTCTACCTCACCGCAACAGGACCTGCACTTCTGCTGCCTCCCCAGTATTTCTTGAGTGTAGATTCAATACCTAGTCTCCAAGTGCCCCAAACAAAAACCTTTTATAACTCAAAGTCAAAATGCAACTGAGACAACATGTAAATTTCATGCGTTCATCCGTGTGCAGGCTGAAAGCCACCTGCAGCACAGGAAAACTCGAGCACTGGATTTCTATTTGTGTGTGTGTGTGTTTTGAGTTGTGAGTGGCTGCTATAAAGGATAGGCAAGTTTTTAAATCATGTGTAATCCCCTAGCATCACCTTATAATTGTCATGCAAAGGAGGATGTAATCACTGCAAGGTCTGGGAAGAACCTCAGCATATTTGTCTCAGAGATGAATGGCTGGCAGGTATTCTTCCAGGGCTCCGGGGGGAAGTAGACTAAAAATTCATTTCCTAATCCAAAGAAGGGAGTTCGAGATTTTAAACTTTTTTCCCTAACCTGAATTACTATTAAAATTATATATAGATATCAGGAAAAAACTAATCAAGTTTTCCTTTTGGGTGAAACAACATTCTAGAAAGAAAGTCCTTTTAGGTTAATTAAAGTTACTTTTGATGAAAAGAACAAGTCTCACTTTCCTCTTTTCCTTAAAACAGAGTAAGAATTATAACTAAATGAAAGTCATTTTACACTTAAAAAAAATATTCTGCAAATATCAAGTAGACATTCTGACATTTTCCAAATTATTTTTGTATTACTTCTACTCAAAAGAAAAGGCCATTAAAATTTATAAGCTTTAACAAGCAATTTTGTTTTGAACAAACAGTCTTTTCTAAGAGAAAATTGTTTCAATGGAATTTTATTTTGTTTTATTTTGATCACTAACTAATTATTTGAAGACACTGGAGTTCTCTGATCCCAGACATGTGACATGGATTATAGTGAAACCAGCTGGAGATTAAATTTCTAACTCGCATATGGAGCTCACGACCCTCTTTATGAATCATCACACCATTTGTTTAAAATCTAATGCCACTCTTAGTTACTCTGAAGAAAACGTTCAACAACAAGGGCTCACAGCAAAATCGCAGCTACTTGCAAATCCTCTCTCTTCTTTGGGACTTTATCACAGATCTGTCTGATTTAGGTTCATTAAGTTTACTTTTTCAGTCCCGACACGGTAAAATATGATGGAACACTAAAATTTCATATAAACATTTCTGATTACAGCTTGCAAGCCTCAAGAGAGTCAGCCTCACCTTTCATGCAAACATAGGCAAGGTAATACCTTGAGATTAAAAAGAAATATTTCTGAACGCGTTAATCTACTGAAGTTTTAGGAAGAGTTGGAAATTAAACCTGTGCAGCTCTAGCTATAATTTTACTATCTTAAATGCATAGACCTTGGATGCCGGAAAAATGACTACCTCGGTTGCGATCTCTCTTTCCTCAGCTCCGTAACTTACCAATTTGAAAAATAAATTCAGAAAACTATCAGTACACACCTATGGATCTCAATGAACACAAACCTATAGTCAGGAATATTTAACTCCTATTTCGCCAAAGCTAAAAGGCACACACTTTTTCTAATGCTTTTGCACAGCTTCTAAAAATTGTCATTGTGTTAATTGCCATTAAATGAGTTGTGCAAGAAGTTTAAAGCTTCACCCACCTCCTAATCCAAGCAAGGTCAGTGAAGTCAAGCCAAAACCCAGCTCCCATCTGGTCAGCCTGAATCTGTCTTTTGTTCAAAGACCTGTTTCCACTCAATATGAAGACAGGTCTTGCCTCCAGCTTTCAGACCAGAGTACAGATTTGCATCCAATCACCAACAGACATCCAATGAGCAAAATCTCTTTACAGCCATGTTCTTTTCCGGCATCAAGCAACCCTCTGCCTTCCCTTTTGATCTCACCAGTGCTCTCACTCCAACTTACCCTCATAATACTAACAAATTGCTTACCTTCTTGCCCCAAGATGCCTCTTTTGACCTGGAATTTATTGGTACAGTATTAGTCAAGTCATATAAGGCTTGCATGGTTCATTGCTAATAATTCGACATCAGTAGGCATGATCATTTAAAAGCTCCTTTTAATAATATATAATGACTGATTGAGTAGATTAAGTGTTAAAATATTATGGAGCTGCATCTTTGCTCAAAAGCAGTGCTCCAAGCAAGTCTCAAAGCACGGGCAGCATTGATCACCTCATGCTAGACAGGTTAGGTGTGCAGCTGGAAGACGCTGGCGATTGTGCTACCTTGAAATGCTCCTGCTGTTGCTCCTTAGCTGCTGGCTGTCCTGCCTTTGCAGAGCCAGCACCAGGGGATGTATAAGCACTCCTTATCCTCTCCAGTGCAGGTTACCACAGACCATGCCGAAGGCTACTGGCACTGTCCTTAGGAGCAGATGAAAGGCTTTCTAAAGGTCCTTTTTGCGACTCCGATGTGCTTTTTCACTCCTGCCAAGGCCAACAACCACATGGACAAAATGGTTTTGCATATGCAAAGAGCCACAAGTGCAGACCAGAGCACTGTGTATCTCCAAATCTGCAAGCAGTTCATGCATTTCCAAGTAAAAAGCATGCAACTGCACCCCTGACTTCATATGGCCTCTCTCTGCCTCAGCATCCAGCATCCCCAGAGAATTTGCCTGGCTGTTGAGGTTACTGTCTCTACAAGTTTGAACCTATCTGAAGGAGTGGCTGTGGGCACAAAAATCCCAGGTCACCCATCTGCCTACACAGAGCAACAGAAGCAGGGAGATACTCTCTTCTGCTGGAGACACTAAGCACCCACTCAGTGTGAAAAACAGACACCTAAAGATTTTTTTCCCCATGAAATCACTTGTTGTGAGGTCCTTATGTATGTAAGTATAGACCTCCCAAGCCCAGCAACAGCATCCTTGTCATCTCTCCAGGCTTTGCAGTCTGCTTAACTATTCCAGCAGCACTTTCTTGTGCATTCCCCAGCAGAACTAATTAATGTTTGCACAGTACTTTGAAGATGAAACTACTAAGTGACTGCTAAATACCAGGCCAGATTCTCATCTGGTTTAAAAACTGGCATTTGCAGTACAGCATCTGGAATGTGAAGAAAAAATATTTTTTTTTTAAAAGAAAGAAAAATACTTTAGAATATAGAAAAAGAAGAATATATAAAAATATGTAGAAAAGCAACACTGACATAATAACCTTCTTGCTTTTCCCAGAGTCCCTCTTTCTGCAGGTGAAGAGTACAAATCTGCAGAGCCACGACACCATTCTCCTTCAAACCTCCTTAAAACTCACCTCTGCTGAGATGCCTACAAATCATTCGGCACTGATTAGTCAGCTGATGTACTGTGACTTCTGCACATTACACTTAACATAACCGTCCTGCTCTTAACATTGGCCCGCCCCATCTATTTACTCAATGCGCTGCTTCTTTCTTATCCTCTGCCTTGAGCATTTGCAGGGATTTTTTTCTTATACACAGGCATCAGGCCCAGCTCAGGGACACACAGATGCCGACAAAACGTCTTTCCAGTCCTTTACAGGCTCTGTTTAGTATGGACGTGCAGAAGTGAGACACAAAGGATAAGCCTCAATATGTTTAGATCTACTTACTGAGATGAGTGTGTTCCTGTATAAAACCATTGATCATGAAGAGCAACCCAGGACGTTTAACTCACACAAATGTTACACGTGAAGTAGCTGTGTGCTTTTCCAAAAAGGTATTGTGCTGCCGAAGTTTAAGGGCTAAACTTACTACTTATGCTAGGTTGTTTGGTTTGTGTGGTTTGGTTTTTTTAATAGCAGGAATTGCTCTTAAAATCGCAAACATGTGGTCCAAGACAAAATTTCATTGGCAAATCACTCTGTGACTTGAATGAACTGCAATAATTATAAAGGGAGACCAAGCCACTCTAACTATTACAGAAACTGGCAAGAATGTCTTCCTCTGAGGGTTTGCAATAACACAGCTGGCACTGAGAGGAGAGGAGGCACCAGCAGACTGCACACATCTCATGCTAGGACACCACAGCTGATCAGAGGAGCACCTCCATTGGCTGGATGTGTGCAGAATGAGGTACTAGTGATGAGCAAGATCATCTGATGGTGTGGTATTAGAACCTCATTGATTACAACGGGACTGATGCTGTGTGGGTTTGGATCCAGACAAATCTCTTATCACATCCACATGATCTAGGAGACAAACTAGAGTTTGTCTCACAAACAAACATACTGTGAGACTCCAGCAAGTGTTATAAATTGCAAGGACGCTGCTTTTGCAACCCATTTTTTTAACAAGAAGGTAAAAACAAAGAGAAACCTGGGGCCAACAAACTCAAGTTTTTCATCTGTACTGCTCAGTGCAGCAGTATTGCTCAAAACACAAGAGGAGAGAATGCCTCTACCCACTCAAAAACATGGAGTCTGCCCATATACACACACTGCTGGTAGCAAAGAGTCACTGATACAACCAAGCAGGACAACTTTCAAACCTCATGCCTTGAGCAAAGCTGAATATCTCCCTATCTGGCTGCTGCTCTTTCTTCCCCCTCCAGTCTGTTTCGTACTCCTGCTTTCCAACTGAAGCCTCTCTCCTTTGAGAAACTTCCCTTCTGCCCCTTCAGCATGACTTAGGCTGATGCTCTGCACTTGTAGCCTTTAATCTCTAGAGAGCTGGGATGAGATTTTCAAAAGCACTTAGTGTTGACCTACCTCTGCTCCAAATCAGTCTGATCATATTAGGTTAACTTTATTTAAGTTTGGCCACGTATATTTTGTCATAATGAACTTACTCCAAACTAACGTTGCTGCTTTCAAACATGATTACTACCTAGACTATATTTATGCATCTCAATAAGGAATCTGATTTTCCAGTTCTGTGGATTTTTTTTTGAGCACGTTGAATATTTAGTACTTGTGGAACATAGGTCAATGCAGTTATATCCTACATCTTAAAAAGAAACAATTCCCTCCAAATTCTGTGCCAAAGAAGTGCTGCACTGGAGACCTTAAGTCTCAAAACTCCAAAAACTAATGCTTAAAATTAATAGCAATCTCAACCCAGCCAGAATGCATTTTTTTTTTTTTTTCCCCAGCATCTGTGAACAGCTCTGCACAACCAAGACCCAAATACCAATATAGGACTTTCTCTTTCACCTCCTCCCTTTTAAAAAAAAAACCTGCCAGGCAGTGAGTGTTTCTAAATGCTACATGAAGTGACTTCAGCTGTCACCAGCTCTTTTCCAACACACAAACACTGGAGAACCACTTCTCAACTTAGTCCATATGGCACCTCCAGAACGACCAGAGTAAAAGTTGGGAGAGTTTTGGCCACGAAGCTCATACAGCGTAGGACTAAATGTACCCTTACAGACCTGTTTTTTTTTTAAAAAAATAGTATGTTGAACCTTCTGCTGCATTTTCTCTTTACATATATGTATTTTTAATTGGATCCATAATTGGTCTATCTAAATGATTGACAGAGAAGGTGAAGGAACAGTCTGTTAGTCTTGACTGCTGGGGTAATGAATAGAGAAGCTGACATGTTAAATTTCTTCATCTCCAAATGGAATTATAAATTATAGGCTTCTTTAACATTATCATAATACCATGTTAATCTTAAAAATAGAATGATTCCTCGGGGGTGTATTTATAGTGAAAAAATACATACCTAATGCTGTACTTAGCATATCTTCATATTTTAATATAATTGGATTGATTGTTCCAATTTTATTCTTATTTTTTGAAATTAAGAAGCAGAATCAGATCACCTTCATTTTACAAAAGGTCCATCCTGCTTCAGCAGGACATTCTGAAATTTTCAAAAGCTGTCTGTAATTTAATGTATCCTCCTGCTCTTCCCTACAGCTACTTGGCAGGTTGCATCTTCCCATATTGGCTAAGGGCCACTTTATCTGAGTCTCTACAAACTTTGCAGGAAATGGAACCGAGACCCGAAGAAGTTCGTAGGAACTAATGTTTCCACCCCATAAAAAACCCTTAATTCAGCCTTCATCCCTAAGCAAACAATTCTGTGAAACAAATCATCGAGTTCAAATTAATCAGTTTGTGTGAGAGCAAACATGATCCATTAATAAAAGCAAAGCAATAAACCACAGGGAAATGCCTCCAAGCCAGACACAGTGTATTTAAACTCTCCAATTTATTTTGCATGGGAGGGAGGGAAGTGAGCTCTTAAAACTTTTCTCTAAATTAGACTTAATTCAAATCACGCTGATATGAAACCTCAAGGCCAAGCTCCTAGTAGCAGTATAATTGTCTGTGGAAGTACAGAGGAGAAGATCTCCACTGTGGGATGTCAAGAGAAGGGGAATGCTGGGGAAGGTTAGATGCAGTCACCCTGGCCCCACGTCCTCTCCTCTATCTCAAGGCAGAGTCAGACAACAACACCCTCAATCTGCCCCGAAGTCTTGGTAGCACCTGAGATGGCTGCTAAAGTCACGATGGAGAAGGGTTTTCTGTACCTTTAATGTATATGGCCCTGTCAGCAATGCTGCTTCGTACTGACTATCCCACAGGAAAAAAAAAAAAGTCAGCCTCAAGCCACCTGCACAATGAGTAAGCATACAGCTCAGTTAAGTGCTGCTTGCCTTCAGTTACTTTGGTGTGCCTCGATCTTATGAAATATTTTCAATTTCCAGAACAGTTTTAACATGCGGAGAGAGGAAGGGACAGGGAAGAACAATACACATCCAAAAAAATTTGGCACCATTCAGGATTTCTTTCACCTCAGCAAAAAATCCTCTTAAGACACAAATAAATGTGTCTTATTGAGTTAGCAGGATCTTCTCCTAATAGTGCAATTAGCTTTCAGAGGAGATAGGCCCATGTAGTGTCTTGAGAATAGAATCTCAGGCACAGATAAGCACATAATATTTGGCACGTTTCTCTCAAATTAAGGAAAAAAATTCTCATTTCCAGTGTTGATACTGAAGAAGTGGTGTTTTAAATGCTATATTAACATTGAATCTCAAGGGACCCCCTGAGCAGCCCCTCTCAGGGAGCATGCCCTTTCATCAACTCCTGTAATTCCCCTTTTGTTGCCTGAAGGAGAAGAAGGGCTGTCGGGGTGCATCGCGAGACCCACAACACTGCAATGAGCTCGTTAACAAGCCTAAGGCTTCTGAAAGACTTTGAGACTTTACCTCTTGCAACCAGGTAAGGATCCTCTGCAGTGGTCCCATCCCATCCTGACCTCTCACAGAGGTCCAGAGCTCACCCCTTCGCTTTGCAGCCCTACCCAGTGCAACATGCATGGACATACCTGCACACTGCCTATTGCTCTGCGGATTAGGCAAAAGCAGCTTTGTTTTATTTCAAGTACTGCGAGGCTGGTAAATTGTAACCCTTATCTATCAACAAGATGGTCTTCATTAGTCTGTTCCCCATCATTTAACATGACTATAAGCCATCGCCAACCAGATTTCACTATTCCATTAATATCCTGTACTCAGTAAATGGGGAGGAAATTGTATTATTCTGATAACTCTTTCATGTTTGCCACCAGACACACAAAGCATGTGTCCAGGAAATGCTTACTTGCCCAGTGTCACCTGATGGACAAGTCCAGCCACCCTATTCATTTGCAAAGAAGCCACAAAAAATAACTGCAACAAAAGCAGAGTCACCACACAGAGCAAGAAGAAAATGAGCTAATAAATACTGCCGCACCATATCTTAGCATGCAAAGCAATGTTTTATCACATGCTTTAAAATTAATGTGTGCTATTTTGTTGGTATCAACGCACATTCAAATGTCTGATTCTTCACACTCCACACACCCTACGCAGCGACAAAAATCAAACCCCACCATTGGCACTTCGTCACCTGCGTGAAGACACAGAACGAAGCGCCCAAGCCCCCACTCTTCATGCATAGCCAATTTAAAAAGCAGTATGAGCCATTTTCTTCTTGTCAAGATTAGTTCTCATCCAGCTCTCAAAAGCCATGTTTGTTTTTGCCTGTCTCCTGCTTCACCTAAATATAACCTCTCAACCATGTTACTGGCCTTAATTTAACAAAAAATCCCCTACATACACCCCAAAAAACCCAACTGAAAAAACCTCCAACCCTAATACCAGGATTGCAGCAGTGTCATCTCCCATTGGCTCCTTCTGTAACCTGAGGAGAAGCAGCATTTCCAGAGCACAACCTGCACTGTGGATGGGCAAACTCACCTTGTGAGGGTGCCCACATTTCTCAAGCAACCAGGACAAGGCTCTTCATGCAGGTACCCTGGGAGAGATGCATCCTCACCCAAGCTGGAACCTATTTGTGATTTCCCTGGCTTAGGCTTCAGGTAGGGGACAGGAGGATAGCAGTAACACCACTCAGTGCTGCACAATTTCCAGCTTCTCTTCAGACTACACCATTTAGTATCTGGAACATCTAATAATTATTATTAATTGCACCTAATTGTAAAGTGTAAATTAGATGGAGGGAAGCAAAAATAAACTTTGGCACATCTGCTGCTTAGCCCTGCTCTTCAGATGGGTTAGCTTTACTGTATAGAGTTTGACCCATGCGTTATATAAGTGCTACAATGGAGCGTCGCAAAACCCATCAATCTGCAAGCCTTGGCAACAAAACCAGCCCAAGAGATGAAAGCGGCAATCTGAGAAGATGCTCCCCAGGAATTAGATTTTGTAAACAAACATTTCAGCTAATTGCATTCTTGTTCTCAGTGCAATGAAGGCCCCATTTAGCCAAAGCATTTGTCTACAGAGTTTAGTTTCTTCCATTTAATGAACGCTGATCCCGTCTTAGCCTCGGCTGGTATATCATCAGGATCAACATGAAATGCTAATGGAGAAAGATGCTTAATATCATTTCAAGTGTTTAAGTTACAACCGCAGCTATTAAAGCAAATCCATTTTACCTGTTCCTCCTCAGGCTCCCCAGTGAGACAGATTTAAAAGTTTCCGTGGGGAGAAGTGATTCATAAATGGCTACACAGATCAGAGAAGAAAGCCTTTCACTGTTAATTACAGCCAGCGTTTTTCTGAACTGAAGCTGGTCATTTTGCCAGCACAACACATAATTAGCAAGGCTCATTTTATTTTGTCGCTTTCACAAATTATTTTACTTAAAAAGCAAGGTGGCTGCCTGCAGCAGTAGGGATAACTATGCCAGCCAGGAAAATAAGGCTTTGTGCTCCTCTTGTAGTCGATGGCAGAAAAATCCATCAGGTTTCCCAATTTCCAGTTCCCTTGATGGTTCAATGCAGGAATTGGTGTTGCTCACCGTGGCATCCCTAACATAAGACTTTGCAGTGCACCCATACAAGATAACCACCGCAGTCCCATGAAACTAGTTCTTCGCAGTGAGAAAAGCTTCCTCATTTTCACACTTTCCCACTGCTAAGCCAAAACATAGGATGTGAAATAGTCAGAGCAGTGAGGAGGATGACAGTGCTTCCTGCCTCTCATCCCTGTAGAGCAACTGCAGCAAGTCCAGCCCTAGTGGCATCCTTGGCATCCTTGCACTGCACACTTCAGGGAAATCACGGAAATAGCAGGAAGGGGATGATGCATTACAAAACATCCCGGTCTTCACTTGTCCAGAGAAAAGACTCTCAGAAACCATTCTGCATTTTAAAGCAGGACTGTTTCTTTCTTCCCATGGCTTGGACTGCCCATCAACCTTTTTGAGGAGCAACTTCTCCACGGTAGAGGCTTCTGGTGGACGCACCTGCCAAGATCCCAGTTTTGAACTAGGCACGTGAAATACCAGTCGGAGCCCCTGGTGCTCACCAGACAGAGCACACTCCTGGCAGGTATCATTGGAAATGCTGAAGTCACCCTCGTGCAGATTTTAAAAGGCCACTGTTTCCGCATGTAAATTCTGAAGGGCATTAGGCAGCATCACTGACACACACTGACAGCCAGCCCAGCTCCAGGAAGGGAATAAGCAGCAGCGACTGCCTGAATAATTGATGCACTGCTTTTACTCTGCCCCGTGGCCCAGTTATTATATTGCTCACTCTCTTCAACTGCCTGTGGTTTCTAAATTAATTAGAAATCTTAATGTCATGGCCAGACGGGTTAAAAAAAAAAAAAAAAAGCACTGAGAAAAAAAGATCGTGCTTCTCGTGCCCTTGAGCCTTGGGATCTCTTGCTTTGGCCTGAACACACAGGGAATAAAAGCAGAGTCTCAGTTCCTGAAGCTTCAGACTCTGCTCACCGATGCCAACAGCACGACAGCATGAGATCCACTCCACCTGCAAAAAGCCCCCATTTCATGGGACAAAGCCTTTCCTAGGAAATGGTACACACATGGAGCAGCTAGCATCTCTTCAATACAATGAAATATGTTTGATGCGTCCCTAGCCCGGTCATTGCAACCTCGTGCCACGTGGTACCAAATGAAAGGATGCTGCTGAAGTCTGGAGGAATTACAGAGCTTGTGATTGCCTTGCTCTTACAGTCAACAGAGCTAAATGACTCTATGGGAGCCCTTTCACAGGCTGAAAAAGAATTGTGTGCAACCACTTGACCTCAGAGAATAGGAGAAGCTGATAAAAATAACACGTTGATCAAATATATCAATGTGAGTGGCCATTTCTTTGGTAGATACATACCCTTATCTACTTACAATATTGCTTATACTTAAACTTTAAAACAATGTGTTTAGATTTCAATAAACCCAGTGGGAATAATTCCCTTGTTTGAGTCACATTGCATTAAAGCACGGGTAGTTTCATTCCAAGTCCTTGAAAAGCACTTAGCCATGATGAGTCTGGGGGAATTTTTACTTTCTTACTTGCAAAAAGAAACAAGGAATTTTTTTTTTTTTTTTACAAATGTACCAAAAGCATAAATAAAGAGAAACTATTGGATTCATTGAGATAATGTTAAGTTGCACAGATAAATTAGACTAATATTTCACCTTCTTATAAAAGGGCAGTGAAATACTAATAGCACTCAACAGTGCAGCACAGCCCTTCTCTTTGCCAACACATCGTGCCTTACTGTAATCTGCAGGATACTGAGGGGGAGAAAGGTATAAACCATCTTTCCATTATTTATTAGAAAATAATTTTAAAGAAATCAGATTTTTCAGTCTTTTTTTTTGACATGGATAAACTGACTTATACTCAAAGTAATGAATTGTTCGAGTTCCCAGTAGAGCTATCCTACACCTCTTGTGCACATTAAGCGTTTCAAACATGACAGTCCCTGGGCAGAGAAATGAGCTGGCAATGGTGATACAAGGCTTTACAGAGTTCTAAATGACACTGTAAATCCTAATGGAAGTATCCAACAAAACGAATCCCATTTGTTAGCACATGGAAGGTAATTCAAATCACTATGAGCCCAAATTACAGGAGAGTGTGGTTCTCTAAAAACCTTATGCAATTTGATCAAGCATTTATTTGCTCCTAGAGCTTCTTCCTCTATCTACTATTTTTCCTCTCCTGTCATAATTTTGCATTAAATTGATGCATGCAGAGACCACCATGAAAAAATAAAGAAGGATCAAAGCAAGTTGCAAACTTAAGCCCTTTCAGTGTGTTTCAACATCCTGAGAACAGAGATGGCACTTGGATTTGTAGGGTGGGAAGATGGTCTTCCAGTAAATTGTAATGCTGATACATGATGAAGGCAGCATTGGTCCACCCTATGATTTGTCTGCATGTCATCTTTGCTTACATATTGCCTCTAAAATGTACGTGCTAATTATCAGCGCTGTGGCACTGCAGATGCAGTGAACATAAGATGTCACTCACTCACATGCATTTTTCAACCCCAAGCAGTGAAATGAAGCGCCTCATAAGAACATGTTACATGTTCAGGCAGAAGCATTCTTGACCTCTGCAATGTCTGCTAGCTGTATCTCTTCACATTTGTGGTTTTAAATCTCACTATGCTTGCTTTGCTATGCTCAGATGTACAGACCTTCACGATACATTTTCTTTTGCTCTCCACACTGTGGCATCTACAGATTTCTCTTCTCACTTGGAAGTTATTAAATTAATTACTACAAAAAGTAACCGAAAGGCTCAGCTTATGTAGATTCCTCTAGGTTATCCACAGTAATAATAAAGCCATGCACAGGCTTTAAAGCAGAAGTGGAGTCCTGATACCTCCTGTGGATCACTGTAGGATGTACCAACTGAAGCAAGATTGTCCCTCTTCAACATGGCCATACCCTCCTTGCCCTACTTCTACATCACTTGTCTCCAGAAAGGAGCAAAGTGCAAAACCACACAAGGTCCCACAGGGGTGCTTGCCTCTCAGCCTTGGAAAGAAGGTGGACGAAAATACAGGAGATGGTAGCAGTATAGAGCAGCACAGCTTTTCTCACTGCTTTTCAGAGCCTAGTCTTTCAAGATGCAGCCCTCGGCAAAAGGGCTCATGAAAGTTTGATGAACAACGTTTTGTTTAACACCAGCAACTGAGCCACAGTCCTGTTGAGTTGCATTGCCCAAGCAAAATGTCACGACGCAAGGGAATCAAGAGACTCGATTGCAAGAGGCAGACTTGCAGGCAGCAGAGGAGCTCACAACCTCTGGAGCAGGGTGCACCACCCCACAAGTTACTCAATCGCTGAAACATGATGAGGCTGCTGTAACACTGATGAACACTGAGCCTCCTTCGATACTAGCCAACCATGCTGCAAAACTATACTTAGGCAGTCTTGTAAATACAGGGAAGTCCAGTCTTTTCTGTTAGCACATATCGACCCTGATTATTTTTTTCCCCTCTTTTACCTTTTTCACTTCTAAATGCACTGAAAAAATCCACAGTGTGCTATTCCCTACCATTTCATGCTCTGCTGCTTCTGTTCCCCTGCTTCCTTTCCATAAAAGGAATATGTTCAAGAAAAAAACATGCCCGCATAACTGAAAATACACAAAACCCATATGTAGAGATGGTGCTGTGGGCTCATGCAACGTGATCAGGTCGAGCAGTTTAATATTTTAGCACAGCTAACAAATGACGCTAGACTATATGGTCCAGTAATTACCTTTTCTTGTTCTTCAGGTGCTAAAAAGCGACGCGCTATTTTTTGCAGAGTACTGAATTCAGCATTTCTGGAAACAAAGAGAAAAAGAAAAACATTAAAAAACATTTATACTTGCCTCTGAGGACTTATTAGGTACTCATGAATTTTCTGGTACACATACACCAGAGGATACAGCAATGAACAACTGGTTTTGGTCAACAGATCTGATTTTTAAAAGCCTGTAAGAATTTTTAATCTCTATGAAGCACATCTCTGTATGGGAAGACAGTACTAACACATAACCAACAACAGTTGGATGAAAAATCAGCAGAAATTATCACTGCCAATTATACAAAACACCTTACAGTTAAAAGTAGTTATTGAACACATGTGCAGGCACCATAACGGACTCCAATGTGAACTGGATAAACTATTGTTATACTAGAGGATTTACCAGAGATTTTTAGAGGTTGCTGCATCAGAATAATAAAGAAATACCTAGTTTGAAAATAATGTAAAATAAATTATGATTGTAAGGATGTTAATTCCTATTCCTCAGAAGTTACGTCTTAAATTTCCTCCATCCCCTTAGATCTTAAGCGTTTTCTTCTAACTATAGTGTCAGATGCTAAATGTAACATTAATTGACAAAAGCATGAAATGCATGGATCCAGGTCAGCCTCCTGGAAATGTTGGTTTTATTAGAATTAATTACACATGAAAAATTTGCTCCTCACAGTTGGGATCTCTACAGATGAAACTGTGGTGGGAATCAGTTTTGTGAGAGTCAAGCTGGATGGCACAGGACCCTGGGACCCCATTCCACCCCAATTAAATAATTAGAAAATAAAATTAAAAAATCCACACAAGGGAAACAGCAATGAGTCCTCCTGTCTGAATTTTGCTTCCAACATTAACTACAAGCCCAGCTTGTTCTCCACAACCTGTAGGGAAGAACACAGGTCATTTCATTTGGAAGAAGTGTATTAAAATAAAAAACTATAAAGCCTGATTAAAACAGGACCCAGTGTTAAAGCGGGGCCAGTTGCTCCAGTTGCAGCAGTGGATCCCTAGGCCAACAGGGACTGCAGCACAGCTTTCCACCTGCTGCTGTAGTCCCACACCCTGTATCATTCTATACCTTAAAAACTTTTCAGGTAAAAAAGTAGTCCTGGGACTCCGGTTTCACAGCTCAGCTGATCCAGAATGATCTTACTTGAATCTTTGATGCCAAAAAAGGAAAGTTTAACCCCAGCTCTATGCACTCCTCAGCAGGTACTCCCTGAGAGTATGAAAAGAAGAATGCTGAGGCACTGGTCCCCAGTGCATAATTCATCTTGTTTATGTACTAAAGGAACAATTGCTTGCATTCACTAACCTTGGAAGTCAGACAAGTAAATTAAAACTTCAAACAAGGCTTGAGAGTCCAAGCAAGCATGCCGTTTTTTGAGTGATTTTTCTATAATAGGCAAGTATGGATGCTCTGGAAGAAAGAGAGACCTGCTCCAGGTCACCTGTCAGCAAAATTGCCTCTGTAAGCAATAAACAGTTTTTTGACCATCTAAGAAATTTACAGGCAAACTCAGGGTAGGATCAGCTATTATTTCTCACTGTACAAATGAAAAATTCTCCAGATGCTAGCTCTTTTCAGCCCTGGATTTTGATCAAATATATACAGTTTGAGTAGGATAAAACACTTTTACAAGTGCAGAGCAGAGCAGGCAGCACCTCATGAAGGCATCCATGTACTTTATTTCTAGAAAAATGCCATTGTTTAGACTACTCCACTTGTGTTTTATAGCAAAACTTCCACCTGGTTCCAAAAAGCTTTTGAAGAATAACTCTGATTTGATGGCAGCAGTACAAAGCAGAAAAATGGTGGTTTGCCTAGTCTGAAGAAGTTCATGTTTGTTACCCCATTACCTTGCCACAGCTTTTTAAATGAAATTAAAACAAGACTAGTTTCATTTATAATACTCCAGATTTCACTTCTGCTTGGCGCGTAAAGGGACAGAGCTAGCACAACACAGTAGTTTATGGCTCTTCTGTGTTGTTTTAGGATTCAGCACATGCTCTTCTCCCAGCTCACCTTTATATTATCATAATGTAAGTGTACTGACTGGTAAATCTCTCTTGCCTTCTCTTCCCAAATGCCAAATGCATAACCTTGAGTTGGCCTCTGCCATATGCTATTTCTACGCAGATTTCAAATCTAGTTCAGGGAATTAATATAAGCAGGGAACAATAAAGGGATTCCTGCACAGTAAAGATCTTGCAAAATACTTGCTAGAGAGTCAGTGCTCACTGACAGTGGGTTCACTGCAGGAACTAGAGGGATTTGGTGTTAGCCCTAAAAGACAGAATAAATATACTAAAGAAAGAGACATTGCTTTACCTCTGACTCCTGTTAATACATCAGTACAGCACCTGCCCCCTATGAAAGGGAAGCTCATTTTTATTTTCTTTTACTGCTTTCCACACCACTCGACTAACCTGCTCCCCTCTAAAACCTACAGTACTTCTCAGAAAGCATTGGTCATTTCTTAGCCAGTTCTTCCCAGTTGTATTCTACCTAGACAATTTAGCAAGTGGTTTCACTTTAGATGCTAATGGTGAGGGGAAAATCACCTTTTCTCCCTTACTCCATCCCATGTTACCCTGAAGCTCTACTTGCAGAGATTACTGGATAATGTAGATACTTCAGCACAGTCCGCTCTTACTAACGTGACTGCTGGCATTCATACAGCTAAATATTTCTAAATCCTCTGCTATGTTGAGTAATGCATCCACCCAAATAGGACAAGGGCATACTGCTCTGCATCACTAGATGCCAGAAGAAGGGCAATTAATCTGCAAACCAGCATGCTGCTGCGCCTCCATGCCAAAACAGAAGCTGCTATTAGGGAGAGCAGCGATAAACACTTTCTGTTCAGCAACAGCAAAGGCGAGGAGGAGAATCCATCAAGACAGGATGGCTCACCCTCGAGCAGCTGTCTTCACTGCAAAAAGCCAAACAGTCCGACTTCAGTCGTTAATGCCCACAGCGGACAGACCCACAAAAACACACAAAGGTCTAGGCTACCAGCACAAGGCTTGTGAAAAAGCCTTCTTTGCTGAAACGCAACAAGCACACAGAATCACAGAGTGGTAGGGGTTGGAAGGGACCTCCGAAGATCATCTAGTCCAACCCCCCTGCTAGAGCAGGATCCTAGAGTAGATCACACAGGAACACGTCCAGATGGGTTTGAAATGTCTCCAGAGATGGAGACTCCACAACCTCTCTGGGCAGCCTGTTCCAGTGCTCTGTCATCCTCATAGTAAAGAAGTGTTTTCTTATGTTAAGATTGAACCTCCTGTGTTCCAGTTTGTGCCCATTGCCCCTTGTCCTGTCACTGGACACCACCGAGAAGAGTCTGGCCCCATATTCGTGACACCCACCCTTGGGATATTTATAAACAATGAGATCTCCCCTCAGCCTCCTCTTCTCCAAGCTAAACAGACCCATTTTCCCTCAGTGTCTCCTCATATGGGAAATGCTCCAATCCCTTAGTCATCCCTTGACCTGCTGGCCACACTCCTCTTAATGCACCCCAGGATGCCATTGGCCACCTTGGCCACGAGGGCACATTGCTGGCCCATGGTCACCCTGTTGTCTACCAGGACTCCCAGGTCCTTTTCCCCAGAGCTGCTCTCCAGCAGCTCAGCCCCCAGCCTGTACTGATCCATGGGGTTGTTCTTCCCCAGATGCAGGACTCTACACTTGCTCTTATTGAATTGCATTAAGTTTCTCCCTGCCCAACTCTCCAGCCTGTCCAGGTCACGCTGGATGGCAGCACAGCCCTCTGGCGTGTCAGCCGTTCCTCCCAGCTTTGTATCATCGCAAACTTGCTGAGTATACACTCTGTCCCTTTGTCCAGGGCGTTAATGAATATATTGAATAGGACCGGACCCAGTACCAACCCCTGGAGGACACCACTGGTCACAGGCCTCCAACTAGACTCTGCCCCACTGACCACTACTCTCTGGGCTCTGTCCTTCAGCCAGTTCCCAATCCACCTCACTGCCCAGTCATCCAGTCCACACTTGTTAAGTTTGGCTGTGAGGATGCCATGGGAGACAGTGTCAAAAGCCTTTGCTGAAATCAAGGTAGACCATGTAGACTGCCCTCCATCAATCCATTTAGTTATGTCCTCATAGAAGGCTATCAGGTTGGTCAAGCATGATTTCCCCTTGGTGAACCCATGTTTATTACTCCTGATAACCCTCTTTTCCTCAACATTTTTTGAGATGGCGCCAAGAACAAGCTGTTCCATCACCTTTCTCGGGATGGAGGTGAGGCTGACCGGCCTGTAGTTACCCAGGTCCTCCTTCTTGCCCTTTTTATAGACTGGAGTGACATTGGCCTTCCTCCAGTCCTCAGGCACCTCTCGTGTTCTCCAGGACTTTTCAAAGATGATGGAGAGCAATCTAGCAATGACTTCTGCCAGCTCCCTCAGCACTCGCGGATGCATCCCATCAGGGCCCATGGATTTGTGGGTGTCCAGTTCACCTAACTTGTACCTACCCCAATCCTCTTCAATCAGGGCACAGCCTTCCTCTCTCCTGACTTCTCCCATAGTCTCAAAGGACTGGGACTCCTGAGGGTCTGCCTTAGCAGTAAAGACTGAGGCAAAGAAGGCATTCAGTAACTCCTCCTTCTTTGTATCCTCCGTCACCAGGGCGCCTACTTCATTCAGCAGAGGGCCTACATTTCCTCCAGTCTTTCTTTTGGCTCCAATATATTTGAAGAATCCTTTCTTGTTATACCTGACCTCTGTTGCTAGGTTTAATTCTAAGGAGGCCTTAGCTTTCTTTATTGCATCTCTATATCCTCTGACCGCATTCTTGTATTCCTCCCAAGTGGTCAGCCCCTTCTTCCATGTTCTGTAAATTTTCTTCTTCCACAGGAGTTTATTTTGTAGCTCCATGCTCAACCATGCAGGTCTCCTGGCTCTTCTACATGATTTCTTACTCTTTGGGATGCTATGATCCTGAGCTTGGAGGAAATGATGCTTGAATATTGACCAGCTCTCTTGGGCCCCCCAACATCCAGTGCCCTGTCCCACAGGATTTCTCCAAGGAGTTTCTAGAAGAGGCCAAAATTATCCCTCCTGAAGTCCAGGGTAGTGATCCCGCTTGTTGCTCTGTGCCTGCTGCACATGATCTTAAACTCCACCATCTCATGGTTGCTACAGCCAAGGCTGCCCCCTACCTTCATATCCTTGACCAGTCCCTCCTTGTTTATCAATACACCTCATTTCTTGTTCTGTTTAAGTAGAGGAGCGAGCACGTGGCATCATGCTTTTGCAGATCAAAACCCACACGAGCAGCTCAGCATCAGTCCTGGGTGTTAGCATCTCTGCATCAGCCCTATAAAACCAAATCAGCAACTTTCTCCAATGGTGACTTAATTAACATGCACTCTACAGATCTCTCCAAATCCCGCACATTATCATCCTCCATTACCAATCTCTTTTGATGAAAGTGATTAAAGCTAACAATTATAATTTGTGTTAGAGTTGTCCCTAGAGGCTTTGGCTAGGCTCAGACTTCATTGTTCACAGAACACAATGCAAAGAAATCTCTCTCCCAAAGAGCTTATCCTCCAAGAAGACAAGGCAATCAAGGAATACCAGAAAGGCAAGGAGACAAAAAATAGTTGCTCAAGGTTAAAAAGCAGGCCACCAGTGGAGCTAGAACAAAACCCACCTCCTCTGTGGAGCACTCATGAGGCTGTGCTGATTCTGCAATACTAAGCTGATCAACTAATACACTTTATTTATCAAGTGTCAAGACCAGACAAAGTAGTTCATAGTGTTACCTGCTATTCTGTGTTTGATCATGTATTTTTGTGGGGGCTCTCCAAGCAAATCTAACCATGACAGCGAAAGAGTTACCTTCCCTTCACCTTCCAAAGAAATGCCTCCCATACTTTTTTTGTGCACATTACCAACAAATCAATTGCCCTCAATTTTTTCATTCTTCCATCAATGTTCTCAACAAAGAGTGATTGCTCAAGCGCCCTTCTTCACCTTGCAATTCCAATTTTTTAAGGAATGGTCAATCTCGATATGCATAATTATAATTGCAAATGGATCATTTTATCTTGTACTCTTCTATTTTAATGGGATTATGTATGGTCAAATCTCTACAGTAACATTTAAAGTCAAAACCTCCTACATCATTCATATGTGGTTTAGATATTCAAAAATATTAATATGCAACTAGCAATATTACAAAAGGTTAGATTTCTAACTACCTGGCACAGTTATGACACCATGAATCTGATACAGTTTTCACTGATTACTAGAAAAATCTTTCAAAGGCGATATAAATGCAATTTAATAAAACATCCTGCCATGCGATTCATCAGCGAGAGTGCTTCTGTTGTGGTTTGTACAAGGAAAGAACAAAGCACAAGTGTGCAAAGTGAGTGAAGCTTTTACTCTTTGCAAACAACTTCAGTGCATAAAATATTAAAAGCAATGCTAAACTAATCTCTGGCAAGAATTGCAGGCAATTCACTGCAACTCGTATTACGAATGCCTTTGGTTTAGCATTTTAAAAACGTTACAATCTACCATTATAGTTGTTTATCACAGTTCTGTACATTAGCCTCTGTAATTTTCCAACATGGTATATTGCAGTAACATGAATAAGGCTATCTAGCAAAAAAAGCTTAAAAAGAAGCAATATTTAAAGTGAGCAGACAGGAAAGCTCCTCGCTCCTTCCTGCCAAAGCAGGAGAAAGTCCAGTCCTCTTTTCTTCAAAGCAAATGGTACACTCCCATTAATTTCCCCTGGAACCGACAGATCTGCAGCATCTGGGAAAGGATTCAGTCTAAATGCATCTCAGACATAACAAATGAGTGATTTGGGGGAGAAGGGTCACCTGCTCTTGTTTTACCACTTCTGTGTAACAGGAATGGAGCAGGTCATATCTGTAAGCTTGAAAATGCTTTGTGGGCTTTCAGTAGGATTTTCCCATCAGCATTTTCTGCCTTCTGTCTCAGTTTTCTTCTTTTTCATATGCCTAATGGCTTTCAAATCTGTTATTTGAGTGTACAAGAAGCTTAAAACCTACTCTTGATGCTTACTGTTGTAGGGCTCACATGGATGAAGTTTTGTTCTCCTATAATTAATAGGAAAACATTTACATTTCATATATTCTGAAACAATCATATCCTTTCCACTAAGGAAACAAACTGCAAGTTAAATTTTCACCTACACATTATATAGAAGTTTTGATAGCTAGACATTTATTTTAGGTACAGAAAAACAATCATAATGAAATGTTCTTTGGGTTTGCAAATGACTAATTTTTTGCTGAAATTTGTCTGCTCATAAATACTTCTAGCAACTAAACCAGAACAATTAATTTGGTTTGTAATAGTTTTCATAAATTATTTTTCTTCTTGGTGGGATGAAACTTTAAACATAATGTCCAAAAAAAAAAAAAAAAAAAAAAAAGAAAAAAAAAAAAAAGAGGACATAGCCCAGCACTAGGACAACACCACTCAACTAAGGCATGTTGTAGTCATGCTTCTGCTCTGCATCATGCAGAACACATTTAAAACTCGCCATTTCCCCTATGAGGCTGCTGGGATGCTGCCCTCCTTCCTATATAACTACCTGGCTTCCTTCCCTCATTTTCCACTTCTAACATATCAAAAAGAACCTGTGAAACTCCATCCATATCTGTATGCTTCTGTGAAATATATTGAGTTTGAGGAAAAAAAGGTCAGCTTCATTTTGTCTCAAACAGCTCTAGCTAGATGTCAGGACCAATGGCTGATGGGATTAAATGAGACTTTTTGTGCCTCTCTTTGGAGCAGAAAGCAGCTATTATTTCAAGCTGGTATCCAGGAATTTTTTCCAAGCAATATACTGTTCCCAATTGGTTTTAGAAGCAAGCTATGTGAAGCCCAGGCCCTGGTACTGGAAGATCCAGAGGGATCCCTGCAACAGCAAGGCATTTAATGTGAGAGAAGAAGGGAGCCTGGAGTTCTGCCACATCTAATCCTGGCTATATGTGCCACAGCTGGATTTCTTCAAGTAGGGGCTATTACACTGACACACCACTGACCAAAGTCTTCTGTTTAGTGTAAATTCCCTGCAAAGACCTTAGGAGATAAAACTGATTAATCCTAATTAAAATGAAAACCAGGGAAATGACACAGTCTGTTGAATCTACTTCATGAATCAAAAGCCTCCCTCATTTCTATGTTAATTGTCTTTTTACAAATGTGCAGTACTCTCATACACACGGAACAATGTTTTCATATTTTTCTTCACTTGGAACACGATGAGCCAGATGTTAGAAAGCACAGAGAGAGCCCTTATGCATTACCGGGCCCCTGCAGAAGTGCCCAAATGGATGCTGAGTCTTTTATCAGACTTCTCATGGCTTTAATTAAAAAAAAAAAAATCACAGCCTGCAGCAATGTGATAGCCTAGACACTGCAGCTAGGGAAGGATCAGCACTGGGCAGGACATAGCACCTCCTGAGCATGCTGAAAGGTGTGCAAGATTCCCATTAGCATTGGGCAGAGAATATGGAATGAGTTAAATTCAACCAATACAAAAGCACTGAATCCCTGCTCTCAATTTGCATGAGTCTGGTAACACCTTGATGAAATATCATTGCTCAAGTTTTTATCAAAAGGCCACTTGCACACAGTGCCATATCACAGCAAGGACATTTGGGAAGGCAATCAACCTGCAAAGACATTCTTGAAGTGTAAAAATGCAGAACAGATCCTTTCAAGGACAGTTCAGCTGAGGATGTAAATGATTTAAAGAGGAATGTTAACACCTGTAGCACCTAAGAGCTGCCACCACAAGCTAATTAAAAGGTGGGATGCATTTGGCACAGGAAGGTCTCTTTCTCTATAGATACATATGTAACACATTAAAAAGATACACATTCAATTTGTATCCAGTCAAAACCCTATGCTGCCTAATGCTGGGGGCACAAAGCTAACCTAAAATAAGTAGTAAAGACACACTGGACAAAATCCAGAATCTGCTGCGTGGCTTGCTTAGACATCACTTATTATGGTTACACTTTATTATACGGTAGTAAAAAATTACAAGGCAACATCCTGTGTTATTTCCCACTGGGATAAATGATACAGATGTACTATTAAATCTCAAAACCAGCACCAGTCTGCCAGGCTACATTCTATGTGCATCTTTATAATGTGTCAATAGGCTGACATTTATGCCTTCTGATGGGAAAGCCATTTATGTTATAGACATTTAAATGTGCCATAAAATGTATAGCACTACACAACCCTAGAAGTCTTCCAAACTTTACCAAAACAGCGCACACAAAGCAAAAATCCCACCAAACATCCAACATCCAAACATATTGGCTCCATTTTTGCCACGTTAAGTCAATGTTATGAACGTGTGTTAAAATATCCTTATAAAAGAGGGTTAATGCAACCTTCTCCTGTGCATATATTCAACTCAGTTCATTTTCATTTTGGTTTATAGATTTTTGTCCTTTCCCAAAACGGTTTTCTTTAAAATCTTAATAACTGGTTTCATGATGAGTTGGGTGATGGGACATGCCTAACCCTCAAGATGAACTGCAGGCCACCAGGTAGCCGTATCTTGACACTTGTAACCCAAAATATGAGCTACAAGGTGCCTACCTCAACTCTGTATCACTGTGGACCACAGCTCAGGAGGCACTCATGAAGGCCCACCACAGCTTGCAGTCCATGGGCATTGTGAACCATAGAAATACACTGGCAAAGGGATGGTCCTATGGGGATCTCACTGAACCTCATGAAGAACAGACAGGGACAGTCACTGCGGGTGACTATATGTGATCTAAGACATGATCTCAGCATAGTCACTGGTGCTGAGGGGTATGAGACACATCAAGTCCAGTAACACTGAGTTAAAATGAGCTTTCTCTAATTAGCTCCCACCAGTTCCTTTGAAAAAGCCAGCCTTGCGAGAAATCAAGACAAAACACTCAGTTCTGCTATTTAATGGCCTGCTTGTGGGAAATGTCAAAATAAAAATATGGAGACTAGCATACAATAATTATCTTAGCCCTATCAATGGTCTCCTCTTAAGACCATGCATCAAATTTTAACATGAAATGAGGCGAATGGCTTTTAGAAATGCAGGTGGGAGAATCAGACTGAGGAACACAGAAATTAATCTGTGGTGCTAGATTGTCACAATTAGAAAGTCCATTCATGGCCTGATTACAGTGGCTGCGTGGGCCAAAAGTAGACTGGGGTCACTGGAAGTGGTGGATGGGGATGCATAAACATCAAAGTATAATGGTTTTGGTCTAAAACCAAAGCAGTCCCAAGACTGTTGTTGACGCACTTCTTGCATGTATCAAGTTCCTTAATAATATAAAACATAAGCAGACAAAAGCAAAGGAGGAGTTAAGGAATATGCAGTCTGGGAGGGCACACTGGAAGGAGGGCTACACACTCCAGTTACTATCCCCCCAAGCAACTGGCATGCAAGAATAAGGAAAAGTTGCAAACGTGCCAACTCAATCGTTTTCTGCAGGGATCACATCTTGAAACAATTATGATTAAAATAAGGGCCACTGATACTTCAGGGACTTGTTTTTAAAGAGTCCTTAAAAGAAAATTACCACAGTAAACAATTTTCAGGTATTTTTCCTCCAAGAACAGCGTCAGAGCTTAATGCATTAGAAATGCAACTGCATCAGATACTGCACTAGGATTGCCCATGCATGAGCTGCAGGTAGGAAAATGTCAGGCTGAGCCACTTCGTGCTTACAATCAAAGTGAGACAGAAAGTGGCTGCTTCTCCACTCTGACAAGTTTTTAACTGCTTCCAGAAATTACCTTCTACTTTAAATTTGATTCTGAGTTTGTGTCTAATAGAGGCTGCTCAAGATAAGTTTGTCACACTTCTAAATAATTATTACTAATGTGACACTAACATCCTTCACTGGAGTTTATGCCACCTAAAGCCTCTTTCAAAAAATGTCATTATCATTAAACTTAGCATCCAATATGACAGAAATGCAAAATCATCTTGACCTTTTAATTCCATGTGGCTCACCAGTCACAGTTCCTCCTTAATAAGGAGGCCTATCACCTTTTCTATTTTTGTGACATCAGTAAACATCTTTTGAAGTGCAGAGGAATACCTTCCAACATCAGAGCGGGATTAACACACATACGCAACCTTATAGGTGGTATCAATATCCAACGCAAGACTAAAGGTTATTAACAGGCTGCATTGTCTCAAGGCAACATGGTCCAATCTACAAGTCCCAGGATGACCAGATTTTCATGAGCATCTTCCATGACCTTTAAATGAGTTGCTATGAGCTAATTTTATGCGATATGCAACCTGTCAAGGAAAATACCGATGCAGTCCCAACGCACTGAAGGATCACCAACATTGCGGCCTCGGCAAAGCATGGGCTTTGGAAATCTTGTGCTGCCAGCACCTGAAGCCATCAGGGAAGCACTGGGTCTCTATACAGATACCCTCAAGAATTCAACTATCCAACAATCTGCTATCCAAATTCAAGGAGAAGCCCTCTAGCTAATTACAAAGATTTAAAAAGCAGGGTGGGGGGAAAGCCTCCTGCTCCCTCCAAAGCAGAAAATGGAACTTTCCCAAAAGAGAAGGATCAAACAGAACTGCACAGTCATGCCCTGCTGATTTTTTTTTCTGTTTGTTTTCTAATGGGCAAAGCATCCCACAAGTTTTAAAGATCTGTAAACGCAGCTAATTCAGACAGTAAAGGATTTCTGTAAATATAAAAAAAAAAAAAACTAAATGAAAAGTAGCATGAAGACATCCACAAGAGGAAAAATCTCACCAGTGTCTCCCCATACAATTAATATCCAATACTAGTGTTCAATACCTTTTTCCTGAGATGTGAAACATGCATATAAAGACATCTCTGGCTACAGCTATTCTGGAACTGATTTCAGCTGTCTTTGGTTTATTGCTCCAGATAGCATGATGTCATCAGAAGCCTTTTAATGTCTTTTAAGACCTTTTCCAGTTATTCTTAAATTACTAGGTGTGAATATGTGTATGTGTGTGGTATTCTTTTATTTCTGCAACCATGTGATAAACTGCAGTGCCACAAGATAAATTGCATTCAGTTTACACATTTGACCTCCTTACTTGAACTCTGTCTGCTAATCTATTTCAGCTGGGACTATTTCTAATATGCCATACTTCCAAACAGCTTTCAAACAGCTGTAGGGGCTTTTTTTGTGTGTGTTTTAAAATGGGTTTCGCACTATTTTCTTCTTTGCAACAGAAAGCGGAACAGATTACAAGCAGAGAGACCCTAGCTTCTAGCAGCTCCGGGATTGAGTGTCAGACACATCCCAAGCCAAAAGGGAGCAAGAGCTGCTCTAGGTGTGCAGCAAACTTTTCTGATGTGGGGTGCTTGCACCTTTAATGGTGTCCCTAACAAGATCTGTCACACACCTTCAAACACATTAAAATCCTCAGGAGCTATCTTCCTCAAATACTCTGCAAGAGTTTTAATGAAGGTTTTTGACACTCAAACCTGTCCTTCAGATACATCACCCCATCTCATGCAGGTGAATCATCACCCCACCATACAGAGAGGTCTTTTCATGAGCACACAATTAAAACAGGTGCTGCACTGCTACTTGCTCAATTCAAGCCAAGCAATTTGCATAATCCTCCCAATGCAGGAAAATTTCTGGAACTGAGAACAAATGCCTCGATTTGTGTGCTGTGGTATAAAAAAGGGTAACTAAGAATCAAATAAATTCTGGTTTTCCCTTTGGAACAGATAAATGTATTTTAATTGTTGTTGTTCATTTCCTAGAGGTAGCACGTAACTAGCTCTAACACTAACATTTTCTCTGTGTGTTTTAGAAGGTCACTGCTTTTCAACAGCTTAACTTTTTTTTTACTTTTTAAATTTCCTTGCTTGCTTTTACCCAAAAATTTTTAAAAGGTAAACAATAAACTTTTGTTTACAGTTAGCCAGCATAAAAAAATCACCTCTCAACTACACACCACAATTTTTCACAGAAAGGACAAGAATAAGTGTTTTAATAACTTGCTTAAACACCATGGACAGTAGAGTCCTTCTGTTGCAAAGCTCCTACTTGCATTTGACACACCTAACCAAACAGCAAACACACTGCTTTCTCGGCTTCTTCTAGAATCTCAGGCAAGACAGATGTTCCTGGTAGCACTTCTCTTTCATTCAGTTGATGGCTTCATTTACTTAGCATTGCAAAGCATCCAACTGCATAGTTTAACCATGTGCTTAACTCTGCATATGCTCCACGATTTGCTGGCGCATGCTACCATGCCATCCTTAATACAGGGCCTAAACTTTAGCATTACTGCTGCGGAAGGAAAACAAGCCAGCTCCCTTCTCAGCTTCAAATAACTGAGGAGTCTCAGCAGCATCCATAAAATTAATGAGAGTGAAAATTCAGGATGTGGTGAAGGGCCCTGCTAGACTGAGGTCTTGCTGTATCTTTCCAAAAGAAATGTGATGGCATCAGATATACAAATGTAACTGGCTTAAGCAATTAGACTTGCATTTATTATAAACTCTGCAATCAAATATTCATTCCATTTTGCAATGTCATCAGCAGTCTGATACAAGCAAAAGCAAATTAAAAATGCAGGAAAGTATTCCAGGTAAGCATATACTTTTTAAAGGAGCTAAATTACTTATTTAAATTACAGAGGCATACTGAATGGAATAGCTATGAGAAAAACCTATTGCAGGAACTGGTGGAAACACTGGTTTTGGGTAAATCAGAGCTTTTGTGTGGTGGTCCTTGATAACAAATGCATCAACCCACATGGTGACATTTCTATACCCACTGTAAGCCCACATTACAGATGCTTTCGACTTCTAGAAAACTGCACTCATTTGGAGCCAATAGTTAGAACCTGACTATCTTCCAGGCACATTGGCTATAGCTGATATGTTTTTCTGAAGTCATACAAATTATTAGTCACTTCTGATTTTTGTTTTATTTTTTTTAAAAAAAAGGCATTAAGAAAAAAGTGCACTTTTCTCAGGTGCTCCTTTAAGGAGATTTTGCACAAGAAGGTCTCAATCGATACCACAGTTTTAGATATAAGCGAGAAATCATCAACTCTTAAAATGAGCACTGCTCAAGCTTTCCTTAACATGGAAAAGGAGTTTTTACTAATGGTTTGCACTGAAAAAAAGAAGGCAGACCTCCTGTAATCAGAACAAAAAAAAAAAAAAAAAAGCTTTAAATTTCCTTTCTTTTTGCATGAACTGTTACTGAGGTCATTTGGCCAAGAAGCATCAGCTGTTGAACATGACAGAGAAATCTCTGTCTACCCCATTCCTGCTGGTCCTTCTTCGTGATATGGAGAAGTATAAACAGAGAAAGTGTTCAAAACATTTTACCAGAGCAAGAATACTAGTTGAGAAAACATCAAACAAATAACAAAGGGAGACGATAATTGTATAAACAGTACGCCAAAAAAAAAGAGCACTAGCCATTTAGCAGAATACTGATAGCAGTTATGTTTTCATCCATTATTAGGTTTATCAATAAAAACCCTGGACAGAAAAATGTAAAAACATGTGGTAGACTTAGGATTGGGGGATACCACTCTGGTGATTGACTGGAATTGGTGGTGACACACTAATGACCTAAACGAAAGAAGGATGGACAAACCCATTACAGCTCCCAGATGCCAACCGCTGCTCCACGCCAGATGGCTCACAAGGACCATGGCAGCTGAAGTGAGAACCATCCTGAAAGGCAGTCTGCACACATACCTGACCAGCATCACAAGTCACGTTCAACATCCTCAAACTGTAATTTATTAGATATTTGCCATCTGGGATCTCCTAGAACATCTATCAAATACATTCACATCTATTCCCATGTCTGGAACAAGTGGCTCAAGTAAGCATCATGCTACACAATAAAAACGATAACAACTGGTCTGAACTGGGATACCAGTAATCCTGATGGCTGATGTATATTTATCGTGTTAATTTTGAATCTCTGTAAGAGGTCCCGCTGCCCTTGGCACTAAGCAAACCCTAAGCAGTGCGTGGTCCCAGATAAGAAATGCAAGAAGCTGCTTGCAGAAGCCCATCTCAACCCCTTGCTCAGTGCCAGCAACACAAGGACTTCTTTGTCACTCCTGTCTTTGCAACCTCTAGATTGTATTTCTGTTATTCAAATGGCAGCAGCAGGGCTTGCAGTGATAAACAAAATGTAGTATATAAAGGGAGTTGCCAGGAAGGTGTGTTTGTGCTGAGCAGTATTAGAGAAATAAATTATAAAGAAATGTAACTACTGCCCATTAAGAAACAGATTTATATGATAGCTAAAGCTTTCATAGTTTATGAAACAATGTCTAATAAAATGGCACAGCTGTGATTTAGTAAGGTGTTTAAATTCATCGTTACATATATCTTGTATCTGACTGGTCTTCGCTACCAAGTCACATATTGGCTTTGCCTGATAGATGCATTCTTTTTTGCGTATGTAATGAGCTTATCAGCTTCCAGGAGAAAAGGCAATTTTAGAGCTATCTTCTCCTAAGGTTTGCACTTAAATACACCAGATGAGTCATCCACTGGACTAATATACATAGGGAATTCAACAAGGTGAAAAATGTTAAAGGCTGAGATTCTGCACAGTAAGAGGATGAAGTGCACAAAGAAATTAAACTGAGAGGGACTGTCGTACCCAGCAAGGCTTACTGGGAGTGGGGAAAAAAAACAACCAACCAACCCTCCTCATATTTTTTAATCATTTGCCAGGACCATATACGTCCTTGTCTTTCAGACCTTGACCAGCCAGGCAACATCCTCACTGCCGCAAACACAGGTCTGGGCTGCTAGAAGATAAACCCCCCAGAAACACAGTTCCCAAAAATCAGTCAACCGCCTTCAGTTACTTGGATAAAGAGGCCTCATCCTCTGGTGTGCTGAGGCTCCCAAACCAGCTTTCAACATATGCAGGGGCCACTGGGGGCTTACCACGTCTGAGATTTGGGAGGCTGTGTTTTAAAGCCTAACTCTGGGCACAGCGCTCTGGGCCAGAATTCTGGTCCAGATTCTCCCATTTCCAGGCTGGCAGGGACTGATGGCTCAGCTGCTCTGGCTTTCTGTCTAACACCAGAGGAATTCAGGTCGCTGCTCTGACCATACCAAGTTATTGCTGATCAGTCTGTGCTCCACCTCAGAAAGTGGGAAACTAGAAGTAACTCCTGTCACAAACAAAATTTTTAAGGCTGAGGGAAGAGCTACATCTGATTATCCTTCTCAGTCTTATATATATTTTATTGTAGCCACAAAAGAAAAGGAATCTGCAGGATTTGGTGCTGCAATCACACCACAGAACTGGATATTAAGACAGTCGGTTGAATATTGCAAGATTTCTCTTAATGTAATCTTTTTCACATATTTCCCATAAATATTTAAATGAACAAAATCAGAAAACCACCATAAAAACTGTCCATTTGTAATGTTTTAAAAATGAAGTCCAAATCAAATTTCTATTGCATTTAATTCATGTTGAAGTTCAAGTGAACATTTAGACAGCATTTATCATCTTTAGAGCACTGTGCAAATGCAAGCTAATGTATGACTTGTGATTCTGCTCAGTACTTCTACGGTTCCCTAATTCCCAAGTACCTACATGCTGCAGCCTCACTTGAGTCCTGCACCCCAGTGAGCCAACAGCCACTCACCACCTGAGCACTGGTAAGCCACAAGTGTTTCAGACCAATGACAGCTCTGGACACTATGCAATAAAATCCCATTTTGGCTCATCTCTGCGTTTCATAGCAGTTTCCAAGTCAGAGTCAATTCGCAGCCAAGCTTTAGTTAACACAGCTCATAAAATACTATTCCATCCAGCTAAATGGGGGGGGGGGGGGGGGGGGGGGGGGGGGAGACAAATAAATAAAAGCATTTTACAGATAGGATCTCTTATTTTTGCAGCTCTTTTTTTTTTTTTCCCAAATAACAGAGGACTTATTATGCTTATCCTCAAAGATGCTTACAAGCCAGCGCTCTCTTTTAGTTACAGCATTTCAGAGAGTAAATAATCTTAATTGTTTTGCACATTGCTGACTACATCAACAGGAAAACAGCAAGCGATACGGCACAGAAAGGACCTGGTACATCTCTCATCATCAGGGATGAATGAAACTCAGTGGCTACGTTATAAGGAAAGAGGATCTAGTATCACTGCGAAATAAACAGATTCCGACATCTGGGCAAATATTTGCCTTTCCTATCTATGCAGCATAGCATATAAACCTACATCCAACTGGGTACCAAATCCACCTGCTTAAGATGGGACATTGAATCACAAAATCAATCACTCTTGACCCTAGAAAAGTTGTATTTGCATGAACTTTGTCAAGCCAAAGCACTTGCCCTTCCAGCAGTAATGCTGCTGTTTTTTCCCATGGGACTTGAATTAAGGACTGAAGGGGAGGACAGGCGAGGCACAAGTCCATGTTTCTAGGAAAAAAGCAAAAGAAAAAATAATCGAATGGTGTGAGAAACTGTTTGATAGCCTTGTACTGCAATCTGAGTCTTACAGCTCTGAATTTGTCTTGGGGATATTTGTTAAGCAGAATACTTCAACAGTGAAAAAGTCCAAAAGCGCTGCAAGGCCTCCAGGTTTTTGAGGGCAACCAAGAGGTTTGGCATTTTTGACAGCAGGCAAGAAACCTCCTGAGGAACGCCGTGTGCTCATTAAAGTCATCATGGCAGGATTTCACATGCCTTCTGCAACCCTCAGCAAGGAGTACGAGTGCAGACAGCTTTCCAGGAACTCTAAGTGTCAAATAGGCAGTCGCGAGGGGCGAGGGACAGTGCTGCTGTGTGCTCCTGGCACTCCTCCTGCAGCTACATTCCTTCTGGCTAATGCAGTGGTTTCCCCTTCTTATTTTCTTGGGAACAGAAAGTAAAGGCAGGCTACTTGGCTGAACACTCAAAAAGGAAAACAGAATTCTCAACATTGATTTGCAGATATACAGCAATGCTCCTTTTTTTCCCATTTCCTCTCCTGACCTGCACCATACCTTGTGCATTCTCACCTGCCAAGAAGTCAAGAGCAGAGGTCCTCACTCATTTCCATGGGAGCAAAGTCTAAGATGGCAGTCTGCATCTATCAGTCAGCACTTTTCCTGCTATCAAAACTAAAGAAAACCCAAAAACTGTGTACACAAAAGCAATGGGAAGAAAAATGCCATCTCTCACTTCTACAAGAAATGAAGAATAACACTTTGCTTCACAAGGATATAATGGTAGGATGCCTACAAGGTGAGGCACAAGCATCTGCAACACAAAATCAACACCACAGGAGATATCCAAACAGCCAAAGTTGTCTTCTACTAAAGCTTTAAAGCATAATGCCTACTTGAAAACTAAACTGATAAACCACACCTTAAGGTGTTCATTTGCACTGATAGCCTCCTCCCTGCCAGAGAGAAGGCTGGCAGAGAAGCAGCACTTGGTAGTGGGTGCAATGGTACCCGCCTTCCAGCAGTTACTATGAGCTCTCCACAGATACAAAGATGTTTTAGCCTCCTAGACTGGAGAAGAAAGGACATTTCACTTTTAAAGGGTTTGCTCTTGGTTAGTATTTCTCAGGATGAGGCATCTGCTTGCTTGCTCTTGCTCTTCAAGTTGCTCCTGGCTTGGCTTTAGCCCCTCATTTCTCATTGCCAGACTGCAAAGGCAGGATGAAGAGTGCGTGGACCGTTTCCTCAACACTGCAACTTCGTAGCTTCTTGCGCTGCCTTGAAAAGAAGCAGCTGGCACGTGGCACATTAATGGAAAGCCAGGCATCCATAGCAGGCACGTACCCACAACAGCAGGGATTGCTGGCCCCACTCCGGTACTTCCAATACAAGGATGGCTAGCATCAGCTTATCATCTGTTTCCTTTGCTTAAGGGCAAAAATATGCTACACTGCATGATGAGGCCAAGGGGAAGGCTTTGATAGCTACATTATGCCTAAGCCTGGAAATGAGACAACACAGGGAACACATATTTAAGAGGAATGACTGAGCGTTTTAGGAGTGCTCTTTCCCTTTCTGCCTCCTCCACAATGAAAAAATCTCTCTCCATAAATACCAGTAAGGTAGAAAAGAGAGAAAGCCATGGGACTCTGAACCCAGAGGCTTGCTTCCAAAGTCCACACAAACTTTTTATTCCTTTTAGCTATTTCATTTCCCAGGGAGGAAGAACTTACTGGCACAGGGAGGCAGTGGTGCTGCACTGCTCTGCAGGGAAATCAGACCCACATAACTCCGGCTCTACTGGGAGGGCAATAACACATCCCTGGTGAGCTGCATAGAGGCAGTTTGCATCTAGTACAAAAACATGCCTTCTCCAACTTGAAAAAGTCACCATGGCAGTGCGAGCAGGCACTCTTCAGCCAGGCTTCCCTTTCTCTGCTGTGGCTGGAAGTCAGACAGAGGCAGCTTAAAACTTCAGAGAAACCAAGAACCTCAAGTGCCAGTTAAATATTTTGCACAGATAAATGAGAGTAAAGTGCCTAGAGGTGATGTTTGGCCACTGAAATTGGTGGAGCCAAGGCATAGGGTCACTCCATTTACACCAACCAGCCAGAGAGTCCCTCCAGAAGGTTGGATGCTATTTTTGAATCCTGCAGGCAGCATCTCCTGAAAGCTGATGGCTGAATTCCTGAGGCTAGGAGCCTCATGAGGGACTCTGCTGCAGGAAAAATGATCTCGGCTGCACAAGGAAAACACATATTCAGAATACAGCAGGGCTGGGTGGTGTGCAGAGTCCAGCAGGCAGAGCTGGCAGCACTCAGAGAGATGACAGCAGGCGAGCACTGGTTGGAACTGGGTGCTCATTAACAATTTAGTGGAGACCTACCAATTCCTCTGCTCCAGCCCCTGGGAAAGGAAATTATTTCATGTCTCTGGCTTTCCCACACTGGATACTCCAATAAGAATGATGCTGGCTATTTTTCATGCCTTTTCTCCCTCCCTTCCAGTCACTCTGCATCACTCCCTTCTACCCAACACACATGCTTCTAAGTGCTTTCCCTGAAGACCTGAGCTGTCTTGAGGCAGAAGGCGCTGACAGCATTCATGCCTTCCCAGTCACCAACAGCACCCTTTTCTGGTTTGGGCCCCCTGTACAACAGGAGTGAATCTGAGACGCTGAAGTGTGAGTTGAACTTCCAGAAAGATAATTGTTGGAAAGCTGAAGTGAGAAGCCAGGATTGCCACTGCAAAAGTTAAGCGCACATAAAACCACAACTGAAGTCAGGGGAGCCTGTGCCTTGAATACACAGAGCACAACACACGCTCATTTGGCAGGCAAGTCTGACTCCAAACCTGCAGTCAGCAGGTAGAGTTCTTCAACCTTGACTTCTCTGTCTGCACAGCCATCCAAGTAAACAGATAGATAGACAGACAGGTATTTTGCAATGGTAAGGAGAAAATAAATTCATCACTGCTTCTGGAGCACAGCAATACAGCTGCAACAACAGCACAAAGGAGTCAAAATTATGTTAATAACTATCTTCATCATTTCAGTACTCTGCAGGGAATGAAATATAAGGTCAACAGTTGAGGGAAAACAAAATACTGTGAAGCTGCTCACTGAACATCCCTCCCTAGACCAGTGGGACAGGGTTCAGGAGGTGAGGCTACACAGCAACACAGAAGTACTAAGGGACAGGGTTGAGATGCCCAAATCTCACCGATTTCAAAATTTGAAATTCTTGAGCACTTGGCTTTCAGGAAGAGTTTCAGAAAGCATTTACCCTTAGCTACTGAGCACGTTAACCTTGCTGAAAGGGAATGGTTTCAGGGGAGGGGAGCCCTGATGCCTCCTTTCCACAGGCAAGTGTTTGGTACAAATGGGAATCCCTTTTAGTCCTCTCGTTGCATATTACAGCAAGACACAGGGTTTCATTTAACCCCTTATGCTATTTGGAAACATTGCAAACAAGAGTTGGGAGTGTGGTACTGATGTACAATCCAAAACCCTAATGCCTTCAATGAAATACCTTCCATGGAAGAGAAAGGAGGCTACGCTTGGCCCCATCCCATTAAAAGAAGAAAGCAAACTTGAAGTCGCCCTCCCTTTCCCTAGGTCAGGACCCCTCCAAAACCATGCTCTGGGTGCCCACTCCTGCACAAGCAGGGCCATACTGTACACCCCAAGGTGAGTTTGCAAAATGCAGCTGCTGGAGAAGCCAGCAGATCACTTCACAAAGCTCAAACACTGTTGCAGAGACGTCTGCTCATTCCTTGTCCTCCTATAAATGTGCCAAGGAGGGTGCAGCGAATGTTAGCTAAATTATATCATTCCAAGCTAAGGGTCTTGTCATAAACAGTTTACTTAAATTTCCTAGTGGATATATATACAGACACCTATATACGTACATACATACATATGTATGTACATATACAGAACACTTGGCATGCAACATGCTTAGGACTAGGACACATTATGCATGATGGAGTCCTGCTTTCCTGGAGATGGCTGAATACCTGCCTGCCAATGGGAAGTAGTGAATTAGTTCCTTGTTTTGCTTTGCTTGCGTGGCTTTTGCTTTACCCATTAAACTGTCTTTATCTCAACTCATGAGTTCTCTCACTTTCACCCTTCCCTTCCAATTCTCTTCCCCATCCCACCAAGGGGGAGCGAGCCAGCAGCTGTGTGGGGCTTCGCTGCTGGCTGGGGTTAAACCATGACAGTGAGCAACGTATAAACAGATAAACTTTCAATCCTTCCAGTCCATATGACGCTTCTATTTATAACAACAGCCAGTTGGGGGGGGGGGGGGGGGAATAATAGGACAATTTAGGATAAAGGGTGGCCCTTTGACTACACACAAATCCTCTTTCCACCAGTCATTTCACCTGTCTTTGAAGGATGCAAGGAGCTCACTAAAGAGAAACATATAATTTCATCATTCACTCCAAATTATGCTTGTTTGCTGGATTACTTTCAAGGGCTGCAATAAAGGCATAGACTGCCTAAAGGTTTACACTAGATTCCTTGCCATCTTCCCACATGTAAGACCAGAACAAAATTAAGGTTTTTTTTTTTTTATATTTGGTACAATTCTACTCTGACAATCTGACAGCATGTTGTATTGCCTCAGGCAAGGATACACTCTAGTAGGTTAGGAGAAATACACTGCACTGTAACATCTTTCAGCCTGGAGAATAGAAGGCTCCAGGGAGACCTTACAGCACCTTCCAATACCTGAAGGGGGCCTACAAGAAAGCTGGAGAGGGTCTTTTTACAAGGGCATGTAGTGATAGGATGAGGGGTAATGGCTTTAAACTGGAAGAGGGCAGATTCAGACTAGGTATTAGGAAGAAATTCTTTCCTGTGAGGGTGGTGAGACACTGGCACAGGTTGCACAGGGAAGTTGTGCCTTTCCCCTTCCTGGCAGTGTTCAAGGCCAGGTTGGACAGGGCTTTGAGCAACCTGGTGTAGTGGGAGGTGTCCCTGCTCATGGCAGGGGGGTTGGAACGAGATGATCTTTGAGGTCCCTTCCAACCCAAACCATTCTATGATTCTATGATCTTACAACCACGTAAGGTCGGTTTTCTTAGGCAGATCTTAATAAAAAGAAGATATACTAAGACTTGAGATAAGCACAACAATGCTGATCTGCTATGGCCAAAGATCCCAGACAACTTTCCACCAAGGGCCCTCTACCACTCTTCCTATGGGATTTCCCAGAAGAGGTCTGGCTATCTCACCTCCTTACCCAGGGAGAAGGGAAACATCATGAAACAAGCGGGACCTTGATAAAGGAGCCTTCTCGATGCAGCTGGTGGGATGCATTGCCACAAAGCAGTGCTTCAAATGGTGCTCGGGCATTTGAAGGAACAGCAGCATCGCTGAAGACAGTAGGCAGCATGGTACACAACACCTGACCACACGTAGGTTCTTCACACTCCAGGAATAACAAGCTAGCCTAGAGGTGAAGAGTATCAGCAAGGATGCACCAAGAATGCTGGCTTTTCAGTGTGGAGCTACATCCACAGTGCCTTTACCTGTGCACAATCTGCAAACTGAACATGCACACCGCATCCCAGCTGTTTTTCCTGCACTTACAAAACCATCTCTGCTCCTGACCTTTGAAGGCTACAATTACTTCCTGCAGCCAAAAAATTAAGTGACATTAGGATCAGAAAAGTTGAGCCTCTAAAATTCTGACATATAGATATTGGAGTAAGATTCAAAACAAAAAACACTGCTGAACGATAGTTTGACTTGAATAGCCATAAATTTTCTCACACATTTATAATCCTTCCAACAAGAGCCGGGGGGGAGTGGAGCTGTGGGGGGTGGGGCGGTAGAAGAAAAAAAGCATGAAAACCATTTAAACAATTTTAAAAATTTATGTCATTTTTCATTACTGGAATCATCTTGATCATTAATGACAAAGACATTGTTAATTCAGGAGAAGGCAGATTAGGAGTATCTAATTTTTAAAAAAACAGAATAAATTAAGGAAGGTGTGTGCTAAAGCACCATTCTGAACAGAAGCCATCGAATTAAGTAAGCTCACAAGATCTTATGGTTATGCCTATGCTTTACAAGCATATAACAGGGATTTTCAAACTATTTCCACGAGGTTAAACAACAATCAGCTGTGACTCAAAATAGGGAGGGGGGGGGGGGGGGGGGGGCACCAGATTTGCTTGATGTTTGGAGAACATCATGTGTTTACAACCCTGCTCTCCACCCCCAACAAACACACATTTTAGCAACGAGCAGTTGGAGAAGGAGAAGTTGCCAGCAAAATTCAAACACAAATGTTCAAGCTCTTTTTTATCAGAAAAGCTGCTACCCAAGAAAACCACAAAAGATCAAAGGTAAAATTTTTGGCTGTCTTTCAGAAAGGGACCACAATCATTCCTTTTGTCCTGAGTGAAAGGTCCCTGATGCCCTAGGCAATACCTGGCCATGCCGTGCTCTTGCCTCACCACCAAAGTCACAAAGGGAAGAGCTGAAGAAGCTGCCAAAGAGACAGTGGGGCAGCACACTGCCTCTACTATATGCAGCAGCATCTTTGGCCACCAAGAACATTTACATCCTTTTTATTGCCAACTTATGATAAAGCAAATGTATATTTTAGCTATTTCATCAGATGATGAAGCTCTGTTTAATTAATCTCTAATCACTTAAAATTATACATTCCTGAGAGTCACTGAAGCCACAATGGTTGTGGCAGTTGGCACTTCTACAGAAAGCAATTCTGAGAACCAGATGAATTTCCTTTAAAAAAAAAAAATAAATTAAGAGCCATCAGTCTAATATATTCCATAATCATTCCCCACCAGGTCTAGTTATAAATTCTCAGGCAAACATTTTAAGGTTTTGTTCCAGTATATCCGTTCAAGCGAGGATGCGACTAAATTTGCAGAAGCTTCAACAATGATTCTTGATGATGGAGTAACACCTTAAATTTCTCAAGGGCATGTCAGGTTACTCCTCTTTCACATTTTTTGCTACTCCATTGAATTTTTAATACAGCTTCAGCAAATAACAAGTTAACAGACTGGGACTGTTCCCAAATCAAGGTACCTGCAACTGGCAATGAAATAAAAACGCAAAATGCCCATTGAATGCATAAGCTACATATCACTCATCAATTGTTGCACAGACTAACAGTCACAGGAAACCATTTCAAAGCCAATATGGTAGCTTTATAGGCAGAAAAAGGGCCAGGATAGCAATAGTGGCAAAGTGGGAGGAAGAAAGCGTGCAAGATATTTGTTATTTTACTACTACCATAGTACCCAAAAGTCCCAGTGAAATCCCACCCGCTAAGTACTACACACAAGTATAGTAAAACCCCTTTTGCCCTGAACAATATGTATTCAATACGTCTGAGGACAAAGACCATGAAAGAGACAGTAGTGCTGTCCCTGCGGTGCAATGGCCAACCCGGGCAGAAGGAGGTTATACACCTTGTGCAAGGTCAGATGAAAAATCAATGGCAAGCAAGCACAGGTCACCTGAATTGCAGTCTGGAGCCCACCACAAGGCCAGCCCTCCCCTCTCTGATGTCTGGGCCAGCGCTGCTAAATGCTGTGGTTAGACACTTAGTGCATCCTCCTGGAACGCCACTCACTGCTATCTCAAGTTGGTAGTTCAGCAAGAAAACAGAACGCAACCCTCCAAATGCCCTGCAAAAAAAATGAGTGTTTTGGAGCTGTACTCTGTGCCTCTCTCAGGATTTTAGGACCCAACTGACATATGAGGTAATCAAACAGATACCAAGCGTGAAGAATATATGTCCCTTAAGAGAAGAAAAACCTTCTGATAACCTCCCTCATCAATACCTCTCCAGTTACAAAACTCCACACAGCACTCAGGACTTTAACATTTTTAGCAAAATGACATAAAAGCAAGAAGGGCCCTGTTTGCAGAGGAAACCATGGCACAAGCCATTAAAATCAGTGAACCACAACAGAAGGAGAAAGAAACTCAGTGTCACAGTGCTCCTTGGAGAAGCTCATCCTGACACAGGAGGGGAGGACCAGAATTAAGGCCAGTAGCATTACCTCTGGCCCCTAAATGCAAGGCCACGCTGTGTTCTCTATTCCCATCAACTTCATGACTACTACTACCGTATTCTCCTCTGGCACAGTCTAAGATGGTAAGTCCTTATATTTTATGAATTTGAAAATCGACACTAAATCTGTTAAGTTAAAGCCTTACCTGCTGAAAACACGCTTTGCTGTAAATTGTAAGATCTGATAGTGCTCCCCTGTAGCAGCTGCCTGCACTAACTGTAGATCAATTGGGTGTTTTATTTACCTTAGTGAAAGGATTTTTCAGAACTAGATGTCCCTCGTTTCTTAGGATCATCACAGCAAAGAGAATACATCTCACCATTTTGTTTTTCTGTCAATCAAAGCTATTTATCACAAAGGCTAAGAGCTGACCCATTAATGGGATAAGGATTCCTAACCTATCAAGAATATAAGCCAACATCTAATCATTAGATCCTCTTATAAGCCTATACATTATTTACTTTTGACATAACACGTTGTACAGCTCTTTCTTTTACTCAAAATCACTTCTAGACTCACATTGCTCTTGAACAGATGAAAATGGCTACAGAGGAAAAAGCGTTTAACACCAGAAGAAGCAGAAAGCCTGTATCAGCTCCTCAGATGACATAAATCAACATAGCCACTGACCTGATTTCAGTGGTACTAAGCTAATTTGCATCAGCTTAGCAGCAGGCCCATCATCAATAGATTTGGAAGTGAACAAGAAGATGCAAAAAACTCATTTGGCATCGAAAGAATGACAGTAAGAGGCTATTATGAAGGTTTCATACTGAGGGTTTGATTTTTATGGCCCCACCAATAAGCACCTGGCTTCTGCATAGGGTCTGTGGATCAAGTTCTTGTGGATACTATGGGACAGGGCTCTTCCAAAGCATGGTTACCAGTATGGAAAGGGTTTGTCACACAGCTGATTTTCAGGAGCATTCCAAAGTACCAAGGTACGTGGAAAGGAGGAGGACAAAAATGGTTTAAATTGAATATGTACTCCTCTCCCTTCTCTCAGGTTACCTAGTCTCCACCCCAATATCCATCCTGCAGAGTTTCAGCCCAGAAAGGAGCTTGGTCATCTAGACCTGTTTGTTTTCATAGTTTTGGAAAAGAGAAGAAAATCCAGACTCGAGTAAGAAGATAACTTCAGTATTTAAATAGCTACACATATTTTCAGCCTATTTCAGGAACACATGGAAGATAATAAGAAGCTCCACTTTCCAGGCTTACCATGCTAAGAGGATAAAAAGAGAACTCTTGTTAATGCTTGTGCCTAGGTAGTAGAGCATTACAGCTCAGATTCACAAAGGGATTTAGGACTCTTAAGTCTCACTGAAATCAGGAAATGAATGGGACTTAGGCGCCTAAGGGCCTTTGAGAGTCCCAGTCTAAGTGCTTACTCCTTTTGAAGTCAATGGGAACAACGCCATGGCATTAAGCAAGGGCAGAGCCTGTCCACAAAGCTTTAACTCTATTAAAAGACTAGAGGTTATCTGGTGACAAACAGGCACAACACCCTTGGTGAAGAGACTTTGGCCTGAATGCCTTTAAACCTTCCACTGTGCTTCATCAAATGGAGCTGAAGCAAAGTCCATACCCATCGATGAGAGCTTTGCAATGAATTAAGATTTCAGTTCAGGTCCAAAAGAGTTGCTGCTGGGGAGAGAAACTGTGCCATTATCAAGCCTGGATCATGCACTGCTACTGCAGAAAGCTCTTCAAGTAGGCAGGCAACAGTGCACAGTGGTGTAGTTTCACCAATGAGACTTACTTGAGTTTTCTGTGATTCAAGTTTGACATCCCCTGATCCACACAAACTTTAAAAATCTTCTTTGAAGTATATTCAGTTATGATACTTGTACTTCATTCTTTATAGCTATTTTAAATACATTTTAATAAAGATCAGTGGCATGTGCTCCTGTAGGAAGAAAAAGGTTTCCCAATATAGGTGGTATCAGTGTAACTGAAATTTCCACACTGGTAAGGTACGAAAAAAAAATCTGCCCCACTTTCTGTACTCCTGTACAAAGGTTAAGAGAAAAAAAAAAAAAAAGGTATTATCTAAGCAAGTGTTAAATGTTTAAATATTATTAACTGCTAATAATGCCTTCATTATGCTGGTACAGTATTTTCCTTTCACTTACAAGGGTATCCCAACTGGTGACCTAATGGAAACCAAATTTGTACAGCGAATGTCTATCTAACCAGGCACTCAAAGGCTTCAGCTCGTCTTCGTACCTGCAGATCAAGAACTTGTGTATTAAAGCTGCTACACAAACTGATTAGTGCTCAGCACCATCTGCAGCACTTTTCTGTTTTACCTTGACCGCAGCACGTAGCCAAGAGGACCACGAGGCTGTTTAACATCCCGTAGCATTTTTGACAAATGGTCTTTCCTTAAAAAGCAGCCCTGAAATCTTCCAGTGTGCACAGCAGACAATTTGACATGGGGTCAGAAAAGATTCATCTTCGCTGCAGCAATGCTATCTCTACTCCCTGTGCATGTAGCTAAAGCTGCCTCTGCTCTGCCTAGTCAGGAGGAGAGGAGGAAAAAAAGAAAAGAAGGGTTTTTTTTTAAAAAAAAAGAATCAATAAACACCAGCACTTCATCTCTGCTCAATTTAGCCCTTTCTGGGAGCACAGATAATTCCTGATGGCAATTGTCCAAAGTGTCCAAATTCAGACAGTCTGATAGCCCTTTCAGTCAGGTCAGTCCTGGCAGAGACAATAATCAGGCCTCCCACGATGAATTTCATTCAACGAGCAGCACCGATTATGGGAGTGGTTCAATTCAGCGCACAGTATTGACCAGAGATCAGTTTTCAGCTTGAGGTATTGTGGAGAACATACAGTACACAGCTAAGCTAAAAGGCGGGGAGTAGGAATTCAATAGCCTACCCAACCATGTCAAATAAAAGCCTGCACAGATAGATGCTACAATTTCTACCCCCTGAATCCCGTGTTTTTGAAGGTACATGCTATGATGAAACGTAGCCCCTGAGGTACTATATTTCATAATTATGTTTTGCTGCATCATTAAAATTATCATTTGATTCCTCCACCCCAAAATTATTTCAGGTGATGTGCTTTGCATTTAAAAAAAAAAAAAAAAAAAACCAACACAACAAAACAACAATTTGCCCAAACAGCTCTTCCTTTGATCCCATATTTCCCTAATTAAAATTCTCTGAACCAGGTAATGACTGCCCTTCCTGCTGCAGGTGCCTCGTCTCCCAGCACTCCCCTGCTTTTCTTCACCTCCACCCATGCCAGGCACGGCAGCTTTCAGCTCTGACCCCACACCAGCACTGCATTTGTAAAAGGGTAACAGCTGGTGATGCTGTGCTCCTTGTAGACCCCACGCTGCTATGTGTTGCTGCTTGCTTCTAGCCCTTCACGCTTTTAAGAAAAAAAGCTAGCTTTGAGGTGAGGAAATACAACATGTCCTAAAAATAGTCAAAGGGGACAAAAAAGGCTCATGAGGAGGGATTCCTTTACCATTTACGCTCACTGTCACGGATATTACAGGATCACCAGTTCTTCAGACCATTAAAAGAGTAACCGAGGTTTGATCTGCATCAAGCTACAACTCTGCCGCAAAGAAAAGAAGCTGAAGGTCCAGCGTTTGGACACACAGTTGCATGGGCCTCTGCTGAGAACCAGCTTCCAGGAAAAGAGCTATTCCTTGGGGAAACCTGCACAAAAAGTAGTTTTCTCCTCTGCTTCTCTGGCCTGCAATGTCTAGCTGTGTTCCTCAGCATACAACAGGGGACACGCTGGGATCCAGCATCGCTGCCACTGCAGAGGGAGGGAGCAGGGAGGAAAGAGACACACGGAACCTTAAACAGATGCTCCCAAATCTCCACAGGCACATTCTGGACAGGATAATTTGCTGTAGATGGAGTGGCTGTACAAACATATGACTTGACAAGCCAGCTTGGGAACACAGGGCTTCAAACTGGACAAATCATCTGGTTTACTTGCAGAGAGAGAAACTGAGAACAAGGCACATGTGTGGGATTTGGTCTATTTCATAGAATCATAGAATGTACTAGGTTTGAAGGGACCCTCAAGGGTCATCTAGTCCAGCCCCCCTGCAGTGAGCAGGGACATCTTTACTAGATCAGGTTGCTCAGAGCCCCATCAAGCCTGACCTTGAATGTCTCCAGGGATGGGGCCTCCACTGCCTCTCTGGGCAACCTGTTCCAGTGATCCACCACCCTCGTATTGAAAAACTTTTTCCTTGCATCTAACCTAAATCTACCCTTTTTCTAGTTTAAAGCCATTACCCCTCGTCCTATTGCTATGTGCCCTTGTGAACAGTCCCTCTCCTGCTTCCTTATAGGCGCCTTTCAGGTATTGGAAGGTCACTACAAGGTCTCCCCAGAGCCTTCTCTTCTCCAGGCTGAACAACCCCAACTCTCTCAGCCTATCCTCATAGGAGAGGTGCTCCAGCCCTTTGATCATTTTGTGGCCCTCCTCTGGATGCACTCCAACAGGTCCACATCCTTCTTGTGTTGAGAGCTCCAAAGCTGGACGCAGCACTCCAGGTGAGGTCTCACCAGAGCAGAGTAGAGGGGCAGAATCACCTCTCTCAATCTGCTGGCCACACTTCTTTTGATGCAGCCCAGGATGCAATTGGCCTTCTGAGCTGCAGATGCACATTGGTGGCTCACGTCCAGCTTTTCGTCCACTACTACCTCCAAGTCCTTTTCCTCAGGGCTGCTTTCCAGCACATCATCTCCTAGCCTGTACTGATAACGAGGATTGTCCTGACCCAGATGCAGGACCCTGAACTTGGTCTTATTGAACCTCATGAGGTTCACCTGGGCCCACTTCTCCATCTTGTCCAGGTCCAGTCCCTCTGGCATGTTGACTGCACCACCCAGCTTGGTATTGTCAGCAAACTTGCTGAGGGTGCATTCAATCCCACTGTCAATATCATTAATGAAGATACTAAACAGCACTGGTTCCAGTACAGACCCCTGAGGGACACCACTTGTCACCATCTTCCATCTAGACACTGAGCCATTGACTACTACCCTCTGGATGCGACCATCCAGCCAATTCCTTACCCACTGAACAGTCCACCTATCAAATCCATGTCTCTCCAACTTAGAGAGAAGGATATTGGGGGGGACTGTGTGAAAGGCCTTGCAGAAGTCCAGATAGATGACATCCATAGCTCTCCCCTTGTGTACTGATGCAGTCACTCCACTGCAGAAAGCCACTAGGTTGGTCAGACAAGACTTGCCCCTACTAAAGACATGCTGGCTGTCCTGAACAACCTCCCTGTCCTCCATGATGCTTCAGCATAGCTTCTAGGAGGATCTGTTCCATGATCTTCCCAGGCACAGAGGTAAGGCTAACAGGTCAGTAGTTCCCAGGGTCCTCCTTTCTACCCTTATTTTTAAAAATGAATATAATGTTTGCTTTCTTCCAGTCACTAGGAACTTCACCTGACTGCCATGATTTTTCAGATATCATGGAAAGTGGCTTGGCAACTACATCAGCCAATCCCCTCAGGACTCTGGGATGCATCTCATCAGGTCCCATGGACTTGTATATGTTCAGGTTCCTCAGATGGTCACTAACCTTATCTTCGCGTACAGAGGGAGGGACTTTGTTTCCCTCATTCCCATCTTGTGAGCCATCAATTTGAGAGCTGGGAGGAGAAAGGTTGCCAGTGAAGACGGAGGCAAAAAAGTCATTGAGAACCTCAGCCTTATCCTGGTCTGTTGTTACTAGATCACCATTGTTGCTCACCAGGGGGGTACACTTTCTTGAACCTTCCTTTTCTGGTTGACATACCTGTAGAAGCCCTTCTTGCATTTCTTGACATCCCTTGCCAAGTTCAGCTCCAGCTGCGCCTTGGCCTTCCTGACCTCGTCCCTACACAACCGGGCAATGCCCCTGTACTCTTCCCAGGATACTTGTCCCTGCTTCCACTGCCTGTGGAGTTCCATTTTGCCATTGTTGTCACCCACAACAATGACCCGTCTATTTTTCTTTCTGAGGTCGGTTTTGATGGTAGGTGTCGGGTGAGTTGGCCTTGGTGGCACTTCTGGCTTTTGAGAGCTATCTTCCTCGCTATCAGCTCATTTCTCCTGCAGGGCCCCGTATCTATTCCTCAAGGGCACTGGAGGCGGTGTGGTACTGCAGGGAACAGCCTGCCCCGTTTGTTTCCTCAGGCAGGGACCAGTTCCCATTGCCTGTGCTCCTGTAAGTCAGCACGGGAAGGCTGGGAAGCTTGCTGAGAGGGTATGGAATCCTCTGCTCCACTAATGAGGTTTATTTCCCAGGCTGTTTCTGGGGAGAACAGGTTGTGGTAACATACATCTAATTCCCTCTTGCTCTCCCTGACACTCCTCAATCTGCTCATCTCTCCCGAGCTCCATTCCTTCCTCCTGCCGCTGTCCCACCCGGCAGAGCAGGTGTCAGCCTGCTCACACGGACACAGCCACGGTCAGAGCTGACGCTGCCAGCAGTGCAAGGCCGTGGCATCCCTGGCAGCCTGTGACCTGGAGAGCTGCCTCCTGCTGCGAGAGCACCCTCTGGGTACCCACACCCACTTTGGCGGGTGCTGGGAGCACGGTCCTCCTCTGCCGGGGAGACACCGTTGCTCCCGTACCGAGCTGGCAGTCCTCAGTGTCCCTGTCGGGGCTGTCGTTCGCCTCGCCGACTGACAATCACCCCGGCTCAGCGCCCGAACACTGCCCGCCGCCACCCCTCAGCTCCTCGCTCCCCTCCCCGGTTCGCAGCTCCTCGGCGCCTGCACCGCGCGCCCCGCTCGTGCCGACCGCCCCGGGCCCCGTCCGCCCGCGGCTGCTCCCGCGCGGCTCCCGGCCACGCCCCTCCCGCGCCTGATTGGCTGCCGCGGGCTGCCCGGTCCCGAGGGGCTCGGGCTGCGGGTGGGGGTCCCTGGGCTCAGGAATCACCTGCACAGCGCGATCGGCCTCGCCTCACATCGGCCCTTGTCACTGCTGAATCGCCGACTCATAGAATAACCTTGGTTGGAAAAGACCTCTAAGTTCATCAAGTCCAACCATTAACCCAGCACTGCGAAGTCACCACTAACCATGTCCCTCAGCACCTCATTTACACGTCTCTTAAATACCTCCGGGGATGGGGACTCCATCGCTGCCCTGGGCAGCCTCTGCCAGTTTTTCACAACCCTTTCAGTGAAGAAATTTTTCCTAATATCCAATCTAAACCTCCCCTGGAACAACTTGAGGCCATTACCCTCATTTTATCACTGTTACCTGGGAGAAGAAACCAACTTCTGCCTCACTACACCCTCCTTTCAGGTAGCTGCAGAGAGCAATGAGGTCTCCCCTCAGCCTCCTCTTCTCCACACTAAATAATCCCAGTTCCCTCAGCCGCTCCTCATTAGACTTGTGCTCCAAACCCTTCACCAGCTTCATTCCAAACATCTGCCTCCCCACCAAAAGATCCAGCCTATACACAAGCCTAACACAGGAAATAATAAAACAAGTGAAACTCCCAGCTGTAACAGGTGCAATTCTGATCCTTCACAAACAGCTGTACTGATTTGACTTCCCACATCTACGAGCAAAAAGCAGGAGCTTATGCACATGGCAACATTTCAATGTTCTGTGTGAGATCCTCCTGTTTCTCTTTATTCTCTGATTTTCTGTTTTCTTCTTGTTTTCTTTAAGCTATTCAAGTCCTCTTACTTGCACACATATTTTTTCCAACTTTAACTGATCTTGAGTCGTCTTTGTGTTCTCTCCAAACCTTCTTCCTCTAAGTTAAACATCAAATCAAACCTAATTTGGTCATGAATGGGTAAAGAAATAAAATTTTGTGGTCTAGAGAAAACTATATTAAATGATCCCATACAAACCTAGCTATAAAACAAGAACCACCAACAGCATTTAAAAATACAGAGATGTCAGAAGATGCCTATTTTTCAATCTGTCAAAAAGCTAATATAAGACAAGGATCAAAATAAAGTAACCATAGTAAAAATAGTGCCAAATGTTTCTAACAAAACAGTGAATTCAGTCTTCAGAAACTCAGCTTACAGATCCCTCATCTACGTAAGTCCTCAAATGATGCATGCTAACAGGGTAAAGGGCTAAAATGCATCCGAGTTGCAAACACGAGATTGGTATCATGCAGTGACAGAAAATTACTGCAGGATGAGAGAGCCTGCAAAGTTAAGTTGTATTGCTTTAAAGGAGAAGAAGATAAGAGTACTGCTCAGAAATGCAGGTTGCTATGCAGTAGAATATAGTGAGCTTACACCAGGATCAGAGGTCTCTCTTATTATTCCGTTATTGTACTGACCAAGGCATGCCAAATGAATTAAGAAACTTGATAACTGCTTAGAACTAGAAATAATGTTATTTTAATAAATACATATATATTAAAAAAGACATGGCCTGAAGCTTTAAAAAAAAAATAAATCTCACAGAATTCCTATTAAGTATTACAAATATTAAACGAGAATTTTACTTGGTAGTTTTACAAGTTGTCTTCTGCCCTCAAGAACAAATGAGGTGTTCCTCCTTTTCTAATCTCAGCCAACTATACCAGGCTTTTCCAAAGATATTCCTGTGCCTCTCTTTCCAGCTCCTCCATTCTGAAGTGCTTTATGTTATGGTGTAGCACTTTACCCAGGGCTTCCCCTCAGTATTGTGATGCATCACATACTATTTTTATGCTTCTGTCTACTATAACAAGTATCTTTAATCACCTAGTTGCTTCTTTCAGAAACAACTACTCCTTTCAGCATGCAAAGCAATTTGCCATCAGAATATTTTTTTCCAAAAATGCTGCATACTTGCCCTTTAAAAATGAAACCTCTTTAAAAAATCCCCAAGTTGGACTTCTAATAAGTGTGACCCACAAGATCTCCGGTCTGCGGGAAAATCACAGCCATGACTCCTAACATTAATCCATTGCTTCTTATCTTCTGAAAAGTTCATCCCCAGTTGGACAGTTCAGCTATCCACCAATAAAACTTATAAAATATAATGTTGCAGAAATGAAAATTCAAAGCCTCTGTTAATTGAACAAATCCAATCAGCAATCCTACAGACTAGCCAAAGCTCGTATTAAAATGAGAAGTGGCGAGATAAGAAGAACAATTCAACAAGACCCCTGTTTCTGGATGGAAAATCTGGTGCCAGTCAAAACATCAGCACCCAGGGGCGTGTGAAGGCTGCAAAAAGCTGTGATAGCTCCAGATACACAATTTAAGCAGATTCTCCTTCCTACTTTTACCTCTGCACCCTCCCCATGACACGATTTACAGCTAGCCTGATGAAGCTCAATCACTTATGGCTAAGATGCTGAAATAATTTGGTCTGTCACTGAGAAGTGCTGAGCACCTCTGAAACCTGTTCCACGTTAACCTCCATGCCTACTGATAGATTTCAGTGCCCCAGGCTTCAGCTGATCAAGGGTCTGTCAATACTTCCCTGGAAACAGCCTCCTGTCCTGCAGCCCAAGGGTTCATTTGAAAGACCTTATGTTGATTGCTAACATGTGTCCCCCCTTACAATATTTTATTTCACAATGAAATTCAGATGCAGTTATGATTTCGAATTTTAAAACACTGTAGCAGTGGATTTGAGTAGATAAACAGACTAAGCATAGTTAAGAGTCCGACTGGGAAGTCTTAAAAAGACTAATTTATGAATATGCAAACATGTTCATGTCACTCAGTCCTGATAAACTCCAGTTGCATGAGCCTGCAACATGAAGGCAATCCAATACTAAACCAAGCCACAAACTGCAAGAATAGTTATACTGAGGAATTTTATCCTGTGCAGAAGGTGGTTTCCTTTCAAACATATTGCTGCTTTTCTGAAGAACTCTTTTGTGACCAGTTTTCTCCTCATAGTAGTTCTTGACATCTGCATTAAAACTAGCCTATGTATTCCCATCCTTTCCACACTAAGTGACATAAATAGAAGAAATGGAATTTATTTTTTTTCCTGACATACACAAAGTCACATGAATAAAAACATTGTTACAAGTGAAAGAAAGAATTTGCTGCTTGCTTTGTTTGCATGTAGCAAGCTTATCACAACTAAAAATACACCTTGCCTAGTAACACTAAAGATGTGTTGGTGGCAATGCATGGGGTTTGCAGAATTATCTCATTCTAGCTTGATGCTGAAATCAGCAGTAAAAGTGCCATCATTAGCTTAGGGAGGGTGATTCCAGCCCTAGCTTTCATTAGGAACACAGGCCAACAGGGAGCATTCACAGCAATCACACCTCTTACAGAAATATACCACTAAAAGTCAGGACAAAAAAACATTTTGGTTAGCCAGGATGTGCATCCTCCATTCTGCTGTGCACAGTTGGGGCCACATCCTGACCCAGCCGTCTGCTTTATTTTGGTGGCTCTTGCAGCTCTCTCATCCTTGTCCTTGTTGTCATATTATTCTAAGTACTATGCATGATAAACCAGGAGCTGATGAAGCTGTGAATGAGCCCTCCACTCGCATTAAACTGATTTCATCAGAGTCACGGGTGAAAAATCACGCCTACGTTATCAGACAACATAGCAGGAAGCAGGGGATGGCACTAATGTGGGAAAACACGGCAGCTTCTCCTCCTGAGTGGGAGACACCAGAAAGCCCCGCAACCCGTGTGGCCACTGGGAGAGGGGATGTGCTGCCAGCACCTCATCAGGGCAAGAGATGGGGCTAATTGCAAAGCTAAAGATCACAGAGTCCCTGCCAGTACATCTGTCCCTGGATGCAAGTGGATTAAATAAATGTGGCCACACGGGTCTGCAGGTTAAATAGCAGGATGTTAAGTGCCCCAGACTGCAAGCCTGCGGTGGGTTTGCTTCTTTGAAATCTATATGTTTAATTTCTAACTTCCTCTCTCGTTAGCCTGCTTTGAGATCACCACCAGAGGGGAATTTTCTCATTCAGCCAAATGCGCATAGACCATTTTCAGAAATGGCTTTTGTCCTACAGAACAGACATACCGCATCTTTCCATGGTACCCCGCAGCTCGTGAGATCACAGAGTTTTGGAAACAACTTAAAGTAACAGGTTAAGAGGAAAGCAAGCAGTCCAAGGAGCCAGGGCTCAGTGAAGGGTGGACCAGCATTGACTCTGAGGACATCTTGAGATCACTGGTGATGGACAACAAAGCAGCAAGGGGAATGTGGTCAAACCAAGAGTTTGATGCCCCCTCCCTGGAAGTGTTTAAGGCCAGGTTAGATGGGGCTTTGAGAAATCTGGTCTAGTGGAAGGTGTCCCTGCATATGGCAGGGGGGGTTAAAACTAGATGATCTTTGAGGTCCCTTCCAAACCACTCTATGATTATGATCAGGAGAAAGATGTGTGAAGGATACTGGAGCAAGGACCAGAATCCATAAGAACAGTGATAACTAGTGAACTCCAACCTGAACATACCAAAGTTGCAGACCCTAGAAAAGTGGGGTTTCGCCACCTGAAAGCACAGCCCCTGCCAGACAGGTTATAGATCATGACACGGGAGGTGCTACCTTAAAACAGTACTCTCTATCAAAACAGAAGTATAGCCAAGATGCTGGATTAACAAAGACACTAATGGAGGTACTCCTTTCCTCCCTGGATGAAACATATTAGCAAAGACCACCATTTGTGCCAAGAAAAGGATTTTCCCAATAGCCAAGAAACAGACATACATAGGAAAACTAAATCCAGACCTATACCACAGTAAAGTTTCTTAGTCACAGCTGAGCCACAGGAAGCACATATAAATCCAGTGTAAAAGCAGATGTAGGAAACTAAAGAAAGTATCAAAGTCCGTATGACCAAACTGCAAAACTCAGGAAGTCAGATTTGCATCTTTTAATTCAGCTGGTATCTAGATTCAAGGCAGGTAACTGGGAAAAAACATTGACTTCAGTAAGTAAAGTGCAAAATACAAGATTAAAAGTAATTTTTCCCCACTAATGTGAAAACCTAGATGCAGGAGATCTGGAAACAGCTCAGAACTTGTGCATGGAGCAACTGGGCAGTAGCAGAGAGGGGGATACCTGGTTTAATGGGTCACCCAGCACACTAAAGACAAATTAAACTGGATACAAATGCTGCAGAGACACTCCCAAAAATAACAGCAAGGCCTTTAGCTCTAACCTCTTCAAAAGAGAAGAAAACAGAAATGCACCCACAACAAGAAAGAAGCACGCTGAGAAGGCTGGAAGAGGCAGACATCATATGAGGAGGCATCCGTGAGATTCAGAGCTGGGGGAAATAGCAGAGGAAAATAACAATTTAAGAGCAGCTGCTCATCAGACAGAGTGGGAGCTCTCTTCTACCTGGAGGACTTTACCACATATGTGCACAGCAGCAACAGCTGCTGCCTTTGTCAGGGAAAAGGGATGCTGGGGTGCAGGAAAACCAGGGGACATGCTACCAACCGCTCCTTACCTCCCCACCTCACGCTCAACCATTTCTCTGTCAGCTCTCAGGGGGCCAAAATTCAAAAGATTCCTCATGACCAAGAAGGTACAGATTTTAACACAGCCATCTTCATATAACGTTAAAGAGTGTATTTCTTGCATGCTTATGGCATGTCCATCATAGTAATGGGACTGGCAGATGCACTACTAGCTCCTGTACCCATAAATAAAGCTAATTAATGGGAAGTTGCTGCAACCTGATAGTTTGCTACTCATATTTTGTACAATATGTCATTGTAACCTCAGATACTCTCAAGCAGCAAAAGCTGCCCATGATGGGGACCCTGGAGGGCAGGTGAATGGAGAAACCTTCTTACATGAACTGTGGGTACAGCACTGACTGCCAGGTAGGTTTGCTCAGGGGAAACCAAATTTCAGGGTACGCTTTACATGCTTCAGGGTGAGCTTCCCATTGGGCAGGTTAAAAGGAGGGAGTTTGGCTCCACATAGCGCCCCCCCAAAGGAGGGATGGGAGGGGCTGCAATCCCCACATCTGCCTGCTTCTCCACCTCCTGGGGTGGCATGGCTGCAGGCAGTGGAGCAGTCCCCTGTTCCTGGTGTTCAGATTATCATTTCCCAGTGGTCACCAGGCTAATACATTAGACAAAGGATTCAGCTGCCCAAGGGTTAGTGGCTAAAACGGAGCCACCAGTAGCCTAAATACTCAGACTTCTTTTATGCAGCAAAGACTGAACCAACGTAGTAAGGGGAATCCAGGGAGTGACTCATCTGACCCGAATAGGGGTGTCTACCAGCAGGTACAAGAAACAAACTGCTTGCCAAGAGGACAGGCCAGCAGAAATTATGCTTGTCCTCACAGCCTCTTTGTAACTTGTGTAGCTATTGCATAAAGATATAATTAGTGTGTTTAATTTTACAAAGAGGGGCCCAGCAGTTAAATTGAGTAACACAGACGAAGGGGACCAGGCTTTACACTTCATGCCCAGCCTGAATTCTCAGATTCAAAAATGTGAACTGAACACATGTCAGTGTATGAATATCCCTCTGCCCCTGCAGACAGTATACGCACAAGGCTCTGCCAAGCCGATACAGTGCTGAAACCGCACCAGGGTGCTGGGCAAGGTCTAGGAAGCTATGGCACAGAAGGCATCACTTCAGGTTTTTTAAGAAGTTCATACCGCAGACCTGGAAAAAAAATTGAGTGGGAAATCTTGCAAAGGAACTTATCCTCATAAGAATCTATTGCCTTTTAAATTATTTTTTTAAATTATTTTTAATTGAGCATATCTAGCTCTAGTGCAAGACACATTTAGATTTGGCTATGTGGACTGCAGCCCATCTCACTTTGCAAATGTGCCTTGGATGTCCTGAAGAAGATAAGAGGGGATTTTTACATAGATTTACAAAGATTGCCTGAAAGATGGACTGCTGGAAGAGCCCTTTGCGTATCTCCACTGGTGAAGCCTAGCACTGACTTCACCCAATAGGAGCCATCACACACACCACCTCTCCAACTCTCCTCCAGGCAAGCGCCAGCGGAAAAAGGGGATTTTCCAAACTCACCCCCAAGCACCACAGTAAAGGCACAAACACAAAGAGAGCAGAAAATCACTCATAAAAGTAAAGATGGGGAAGACATATGAGTAAGAGGAGAAGCCAGGGAGTGACTAAGAGTTACTTTACCAATAACCAGGCTGGAGATGCTGGACATGGAAGCTGGGGACCACACCACCTGAATCCTTTTGAGATGCTTCAGCTATGCAAAGGCATAGGCTGATAGCCAGCTCTGCAGAGGTTTAAGTAGGGAAGTGTGGAAACAGAAGGAACAAGGCTAGGAGCCAAGTGGGTGGGGGGGGAGGGCAGTATGGAGGGTGTGGAAGGAGGGAGGAGAAGTCTCTTTGCTACATGACAATTTAGGAATGTGGCTCAGGAGCCTAGGACAAGTCTGTTGTCTGGGTTTAGGGCTTACAAAGCTCAGATCTCTACCATCACCACCCCCAAAACACCCCAACAAACCACACAGGTAAATAATTGGCAGTTGTGTTGCCACAGGATGCCCAGCTAAGAGGGGATTCCCTTGAACTAGCAGCTCTTCAAAGAAAAATGAAAACACAGTCTCTCCTCCAAAGGTGTAAAAGTTGAGGATATTCTCCTTGACTCGAGGAAAAAAAAAAAAAGGGCTTGACCATAAAAACAAAGTGGCCACAGCATGGTCATGGTAAGAAATGGTGGAGAACGTGCAGATCAAAGCTCAGCTTCAGGTTGGAAAAGCAATGCCCCTGTCTGCAAGGCACAGAAGAAACAGCAGGTGTTAAGGGGCTCCTGTTGCTGGCCTAATGTTTAAAAACAAATTATGTTGTTTGAAAATACAAGCTCTTTGCGCTTCATCACAAAGAACAACAGCCACAAACAGTTTAAATGCTTTTCCTCTCCCTTTCTTTTTTGTTACCCAGTATATTTAGGATAGGAGTGAGACCAGCTGAGTGGGACAATGAGAAACCTTTGTCCAAGACTTGTATTTGTGCTCAGAGAGAAAATCCTTACTGAACCTTTTTCAGACCCAGTCTTACAATTGGCTAATGTCAGGCTTTGGGGAACATCTGTTCACTTCCGTATAGTCCTCATGCTCACTTAAAAAAAAAAAAAACACACACAAAAAAACTAGTAAATTTTCTTCCGTGCACTTCCCATAAACATCTAAATGACTTCCTCTAACTGAGCGAGCTGCTTCCACACAATCAATAGCGGTTTTCAGTCGCATGTGGTACTCTTTATGCAGGCGGGAAGAGTTCAGCAAAAGGTGGCAGCATCACGCACAGCCTGGCTGATGCATTGAAAGCTATATGCTCCTGAAAAGCCATAGGTGGCTTTCCTTTGCTCAGCTGAATCAGGATGTAATTTCCACTTAGATGAATGAGGTGATGGCACAGGCAGTGTATATCACTTCAGATTTTGGGACAGCACGACATCTGGATAAAGCCAGCTTGGATTAGTCAGCTACCAAGGAGATTGCAGCACCAATACCTTGCACTCAGAGCAGACATTTATATTTGCATACATCTGCACAGGAAGCTAGCGCAAACTGTTTGCACAGGAGATGGAAGGAATAATCCTGCTTTACTTTGTAAATTACATTCCCTATCCTAATTAAAGGGGAAGAACGAAGCATCACACTAACATTATTATTAGCTCTGTGCACTCACAGTTGCACCAAAAAAAACCCCACATACACTCACAGTGCTGGTCACTCATTTGCAATCCTGCTTCCACATCATGAATAACAAATAACCACTTCGCTTGCTAGGCTGTGTTATCTCCACATCTCTATGCATATATGCCAATACACCTGCAAAGGCACAGCAGGTGAGCACCACAAATCCTCCTGTCAAATGACTGGAACATACAAAAATGTGTCTGAGAAGTAAAAAAATGTTTAAAACACATCCAGGAATTGGGTAGCATTTAAGTGTTTAGCCATATCAAAACATCCTTCTGAAAAGGTATTTTCCGGATGCCCTGGTTCATTTCAACACAGATGCTGAGCAAAACCGGTCACTGACTTCCAGGCAAGGATGTGTCAAAAAGCAGACGACAGCTGCATTGTTCTGCACATGCACAGACCTCTATTTATTATTTTATTATTATTTTAATGCAGAAGAAGTTGTCCCAGTGCTTATTATTTGGCTGAATAAGATGAAGTGAGACTCCCTGGGCAGCTGCTGACATAATGAATGATTGTGTGGTGAAGCCCAGAATGTGAATGATGAAGAATTTTGAAAGGCTCTGGAATTTGTGGATAACAAAAGTAGCTACAGTACCCAAAATCTCACCATTTGTTCTCAGCAACAAAGGAGGACTCAAAGGCCTTTGTTTAACAAAATGATTCAAAAACAGGATACGAAGGGAATTAAGGGTTATCTCTACTGGCACAATACAGCAAGCAAATTGTGTCCCCAAGTAGAAAGAGTTATGAATGTATTCTGTCGAACATATTGTTAACTGAATTACTATGGTCCTGTTTCTTTTATCCCTTTTCCAGTACTGTTACCATGTTTCCTGTGTCAGTAATTCTCAAGGTCTGAAGGCCTTTCAGCCCTGACTCTGCGAGAGGGGGAGCTGCTTATTCCACAGGAGACTCTGGTCCTCCCAACATGTCAAGGGGAAGCATCTGACCATGCAACCCCCCTTCCTCTCAGGGTTTCCATCAGCCATGGTCGCTTGGCTTATCTGACTTCTTCAGTAGTATTAAAAATAACCACAGTTACATTTCCCTTAAGTAAATATTCAATTTGCATTTAAAAAAAAAAAAAAATCATCAAAATCGCAACCCTAGTATTGGTGTCTCCAGTATGGGACAAGAGCTTGATGGTGCAAGGCATTGCATGAGCATGGGGAAAAAAAGGTAGCTGTGCCCCAAAGCATCTGCCTTTCCCCTCAAAGAGAAACAAGCCTTCAGAGCACTTACTGTGGGGTTTACATATGAACTCAGCAAAAGATGAGTGAATCCAGTGAAGATTCATGTTGCACTGACAAGTGCTATCCAAACAAATATAAATTTAATTAAAAGACTCTGTTGTGTGAGCAATAAACCAAGAAGTATGCTGGATCAGGGAGTGGAAAGCCAGCTCACCCATGAAGGTTGTCAAGCGTGAGAAACTAGACAGCAGACACAAGTGATGCTGATGCTGAACCCAAAGATGGGCACCATAAATCAGAAGAACAGCACTCCTGGGTGAAGGGAGGAGGGATCGACACCCACCGAGGGACGGATCTGTCTCCACTCCCTCCCCCTCTTGTTTGGGACCCTCACCTGAAGCGCTGGTAAAGGTTTAGCACCTGACAGGCTCCATTGCCCATGGGACAAGCTATGCCAAAAACCTGGCCTTGACACACACTTGTAGGGATAAGCATAAAGGACTCCCGTGCAGGACAATTACTCCTGTTATCTTTTCTTGCATTTAGGCATTCATGATATTAAACATTTCCTACTGCAGCAGCCGAAGTCAATACTGCCTACGGTGTCTCTTTTGCCAACTGCTATAACACTGTAGCTGTAAGCAGTGCAACACAAAACTGCTTGTGCTACCCCAACTGCCTCGAGTCAAAGCGAATTTCTCAATTCTATCAAAGGCACCAGGGTTTCACTTTGGGATGCAACTCAGACCTGGAAGAAAGACTCACTCTGCCATTAATTTCTCAATGTGCCTCATCAGCTTATCCCGTCTCTCCAAGGAAACACTGATTAGCCCACAATAAAAATGCAGCAGGGAACTGTGGCTCAAGAGTATCTTCAGTTTCTGGCCTCCTTCAGTCCCTTGGGCAGTAGTAGCACTCTGAGAACAAGAGAGATTCATCAGCATATCTCTACAAAGATTTTCGTGCACCTTTGCTGACATTGGGTGCTAGGTTTTCTTGCTGAAAATTATTTTTTTAATGAGTGCTGAAATTAGCACTAAATAGTCCAATTCCAGGAGCTGCATCAGAAAAAAAACAAAACAAAACCGTGTGATTAATGATTAAAAAAAATTCACAAGAAAACAGCAACATTGAGAAGTTGCCTAGAGAATAAATGATGAAGAAATCTGCTATCAAATCGTCATGCTCAACATGAAATAAAGCCCCTAAAAAACAACGCAGGCTTGAAGAGGCTGAAGAAGTATGCTTTCATAGTAGCGGTGTCTCTTGAAATACGGTTTAACTCCTGTTATCAATTCTGCTGCCTGGCACATTTGCACCATTACTTTTTCCATCTCAGCTACAAATTCAAAAGATTGTGTCCGAGCCTGACATTAAACTATGGAAACACCACAGTCAGAGTTCACCCATCCTGCAGGCTCAAAAGAAAGCCTTCTGCTATCTACTTCTGCATTACATTTAAAAAACCTCCTAATTCCAGTTCCAGACTTGTTATGCCTCCCTGTCAACCCCATTTTAGCCTTTTGCCTTCAGTATCGGTAATTTATGGATAAAGATATATGACATGGCAATGACAGTATTCTAGCTGCTTATTTCCACTGCTCTTAGGTATTGAGCCTCCAAAAAGGCATGTGGGTTCCCCAGTGGAGAAACCAATTTTTTCACTATTTGCTTTCTAATATTGCCAGAATGGTAAATAACAACACCAGAAATACTGAAAATGCAGGAACCTAACAGCAAGTAAAGCAGTAAAACACAGGAGTAGATGCCCCCAAACAGGACCACTCTTAGCTCTGGGTAAATCACTGCAGCCCTCAAATTGTGCATTTACTAAGGGTATCTGCACTGTCACAGACTGGCACTGTGCATCACTTGGACCACACCACCATTTTAAGCTCTTATGGCATATCCACCCCAAAATTCAGCAGAGACACTTCAATATGCTGAAGCAAAAACATCTCTCCACTTGCTTTTGCCACATCTAAAATGAAGATTCTAGTAGCTCATCCAGCCTTCAAGCCATAACATCCTCCAAAGGAACGTTGCGTAGGAACAAACCATTGGGGTTAAATGCTATTGGGAAATGGGTCTGCTTTTATCATCGCTGCGCTTTCAGGATCCCATCTGCACAGCAATACCAACAGGAAGATGGAGTCTCTGTCCCAAAGAGCATCCCACTGATGAGACAAGAGAGGAAGGTAACAGAGCCAGTGGTAGCCTGGGAAAAAAAAAAAAAAAATTAAAAAAAAATCAAGCCGAATTGGGCACCAGTGGCTGCCATGCATCGTTAGGCAGGAATGCTTGTGTGCCTTTCCCAGCATTGCCCTGCCCTCATCCTGCCAGCATACGAGAACTGGATTTGGCCCCCAAATTTTTCAGCTGCCTCTGATCTCAGTGGTCATTAATGTGTGGACAATAGGCTTAGTCCCTGTGTCCCCACTGCTGTGCCCTGCAAATAACCTTTAATTGGCGAGGGACACAATGGGAGACAAGGGCCGATTTAGAGCTGTTCCTGCTGACCATGTCACTTCTTATTTATATTCACTAAAGCACAATCGACGCCTCTTCTCGGAAAAAAAAAAAAAAAAAGTTATGAATTATTTACTTTGTCCGGGCTCCATAGGGGGATGCAGACGGGGTTTTTTGGGGCAAAATGGGGCTAGTTAACCTGTGTACTGCAGCGCACAAACACAGTGCTCATGGACCACCGGGGGAAATAGATGCTCAGCACAGAAAAACACCCTGGCAGTATGATTTTATTTCTCCAAGACATCCAAGGACAGTATTTTACCTTGTGTACTAGGAGCCTATTAAATTTTGTGTTGCAAGTTAGAACTCTCTCACTGGTTTTCCCCTCTCTGTCCTCAAATTTTACAGCTAAATTAAAAACAGCAACAAAATGAGCTCTGCTCCCTGCAGCGGACTGTCTACATTGAGCCTGTACCCGAGGCTAAACTGTAGCAGTTGTTCTATCACCCAGTGACCCCTTCTCAGCTGAGAAGGGGAACTGGTGAAAAAAGGGAGAAGCCCTGTGGGTTGAAGTAGAAACAGATTTCATGAAACAACAAAGCTAATACAATCATCAACATAAAGTATACAATGTTATACTCAGCCTAGTCCTTGGGATCAGTAGAAGGAGACCAAGAGGAAGGAGCCCCAGAAAGAGGAACTCTCCACCCCCAGTAAACTCCCTCCTTTTACAATGGCCTTAATGTAAGTAGTATGGGATACACCTGTAAGTCAGCTGCCCTGACTGAATCTCCCAGGCTACTCCTGGCCCACCTGTCATGGCTGGCCCATGGTTCTGTCCCTGGGAAACCAGGACACAGACTCTGCTGCACTTCCCTGTATCACCCTCCCTGCCCTCCATGCCACAGGTTGAAGATATTCCACCCAATTTAATAAAGATCAAAATTCATCTCTGAAGTGGTGGCCATGCATGATCTAACCACAGCACCCTGTAACTGCATCTCTTTTAAAACAGCCACAGCCTAAATGAATAAGAAAGAGCGATGCTCCTCCTGGGAGAAGCAGTATCTTTTCCATGGCCCAATCACCATTTTATTACACTGGCTGCAGAACACATTCCAAAGTTTGGTGCACACTCCAAAAAACTGCAACATTTGTTCACACATAAAAAACTTTCCCAGAATTAATATGATGCTAAATTAGCTATCATTTCTTCAAGTGGGCTGTTTTTCTTTCCTGCTGATTATTTTTATGCTTGGGGTGCACATAAAAAGGTAACCTCACCAGATAGGTATAGTGCATTAAAATGGAAAAGTCAATATGGTGAAACAGGATGTGTGATATTAAACATCATTATGTGTATTTATACTTCAGGAGACAATGACCACAAGATGCAATGCAACAGCAACTTTATCTGCACATTATTAAAAACTTCTAGCAAGTCAGGTGTCATGAAAAAGTGCTGCATAAGGCCTATTATTGATAACAGGAATGGTCGTTTATAAAAATGTTATATTTAGAACTATGTATTTACACAGCAGGTCAAGAGGATAAATTCTTTTAATACCTTTTGCTTTAAAACATGAATATTTAAAGTTGCCCACCTTGTACAAATACGTGCTTTGTGCTTCTTAAACTTTCAAGATTCTTATCATAATGATGCCTCAGCTATGTACACGTGGGAATTTAAAACTTTAAAATTATCAAGAAAACATTCCTTTCCTGCATGTCATCTCAAGCACCCACTGAAAAGACCACCCTGAAGTCCATAGTGGTGTTGGTCCATTCACAGTTGCAAGGTACAGGCATCTTGTCCAGCACAGCATTATCACTATTCACTGGCATCTCACCTAACTATATGAATTTCTACACTACTTTCTCTCTGGATACAGATTATTCCCGCTTAACACACTAAAAAGCAGACTTCTGTAACTCAGTGTTAGTAATCAGAGCTTAGAATTTGGGGAATTATGATTTTGTTCAACACAGAAAACTACCTTCAAACTGGGCTTGAACAAATGAGTTTTGACAAGAAATGCTACAGCCTTTCATATCTGCAAAGCAGGGAAGGGTTTATTTAACCCCCCACCAGTGCTCACCAGCTCTGACACCCCCAGGAGGGGAAAAAAATACAGCATATTTCCCAGGTGGCCCTGAAAACAGAAGCACTTGCTCAGCGCTGAGGTTTTTTGTTTGGAGCTGGTAAAGTGGCACTGACCTTGAAAACTTGTTTCTTTGATCTTCCCTTACCAGGACTGCACACCCACACAGCATCATTAGCTAGCAATTAAGCTGACCGGCCATGGGAACAAGCCTCTGTTCCTCACCTCCTCCCCATCCTCCTGGCTCATGGTACAGTTTGGCGCATGTCCTAACTATCTGTAAAGCTGTTTTCCCAGCAGAGGAAGGAGGTTACCAACAAGCTTCACTGGGAGGTTCTGCTCAACAGCTCAGCATGTTTCAGATCATAGCATTTACCTCCTAAGCCTCCATAATTTTCTCCTTTACTTAGGGACTGAGGGCTCCTGAAGTCTCAATGATCTATTCATCTTTTCCACATGTAGGACAAATATCTAAAGGAAACATAAAACAATTTCACTGCAAGGGCATGCAAAGAGATCCAAATGGGATCTCCATTGCACATGGAGACTTCAGTCCAGCTTAAGTGGCTTTTCATGTTTCAACAACATAAAGCAAAAAAAAAAAAAATCCATGCTAATAAAGCTCTGTCTTGCAAAAACATTTCCTTTTGATTTAGTAAATGAATGGATTTATTTAAAAAATTAAATAATTACCAGATCCAGCAAGTATAACATTTAACCGAGAAATAAAATTCTCAGAATGATTCTTCACATGCAGACAACTATGATTACATGTCTTACTGGGGGAGGTTCAGGGATGTGAGTACCAGTTGCTAACCTACAGACCAGCAAAAAACTTTGTAGAAAGCCAAGGGGACAGGGGGGAAAAAAAAAACAACAAAAAAAAACCAAAAAAAAAACCAGTGAGAAGAAGGTGGCAGTATCTTTAAGTGTTTTATTAGCCCTTGGGGAAGCACAGACCAAGATATTCTTTTTCTTCATGTTTTTTTCTCTTTGTACCCCAAGCTTGTGGAGGAAGGTGAGCTCTCAATTTCTGCTCACCCAGCTCAAGTAATTATGCTCTAAATGGTGCAGGGCTCTTGCATCACTTGGCAATTGTGCTTTCCACCACCAGCACCACATTACATTAATGTTACGACTATAGATAACCATTTCAGTGGCTCAAGGGATGCATAGCCAAGTGGAAAGGGAGCCAGATGCTCTGATGTGCTCAGGGCACCTGCATGCCTCAGTGTATCACCTTGCCCTAGATCCCCTCCTGTAAAACAACATAACAGGAACATTTCCATGTCAAAATTTGCAAGGTGTGCAGCTGTGACAGCAAACAGGGTCAAAATAAGCAAGCAGATAAAAAATAGCTCCTCCTATAGCTAGGGATGCTCACATTTCTATTTCAGAGTAATACTATTTCCTCATTGGTTAGAAGTTAAATTTTCTCTTGACAGTTCATGAGTGATGTCAGGTCATTCAGAAATATGAATAAAACACTGAACTAAATTAATTATAATTATTATAATAAATAATAATCAGACATTTTGACAGCAATCATACAACTGCTAATAAATCAGAACAAATCCATCTCTCTAAAAATTGGCCAATACATAAACAAGAAATGAGCAGCTGTCCATGTTTCCATTTGCAGGAATGAACAACTTTTTAACAGCGTTTGTCAGACAGAACCATCACCATCTAGTATCAGAAAGTGAGGCAGCTTCAAACCCAAGACATGCCAAAATTTAGGTATCCGCCTCTTTTCAGAGTAAACCAGAGGACAGGAATAAAAACAGGGTCAACTGATACTCAAATTATTCACAAGAGAGGACTGTATTTAAATCAAAGACCTATATTATTTCTTAGTATGGAAAATTACAAGATGAATTGCATTATTTACCCACCAAGATGGTTAGCATCAACGCAAAACATGAAAATATTGCACTTTATTTGATAGGGGAGACAAATAGGAAATGCTTATCTTTGCACAGCAAGCATCCTTTTACAGACTGCTCTAGCACCATTCTGATGATGCATTGCACACAAGTTCAGAATACTACAGACTGAAAGATTTACTGTATCAGCACTTGGGAAGCAGACTGCCACACAAGTTGAACAGCAAAACTGAAAAGCCATCTTGGTGCAAGCATCTCTCTCTCCAAATGGAGCAGAAAGCATGGCTGGTGATCTGCCAAGGCCAACAAGCACCAGAATCATTGGAAAGGTCAAAAGCAACCTCAGTCAATAAAGCTCATGTCACTACAGGCAAGGTATAAGTACATCAAAATTCTCCCTGCTGTAGAAAAGTTGGAGGAATGGCCAGAGATACTGTTTGAGACAAGAGTCTGATTCAGCTAAAACCTCAGCTAAAACCATACCCTTCCCAATTCAGGAAAGATCCCGTGTCCATGCTCAGCTCCAGAGCTTTAGAACAGGGGAGAAAGAGTTGAAGCCAGCTCCCAAGGGACACATTGTCTTTGGCTCCCTGGGCAAGACAGATGACACGTGAACTCAACATTCACCTTCACAACAAATGTAAGAGCCACCCTCAGGAATTTATACCAGCTTGGGATCAATTTATGCCAGAACAGGCATCTGCCCTGTTTTCTAAAACCAGCATGTAATCTAGCCTTCACCAATACAGCTTCATATTCATATTAAATTCAATGGCATTTTGCTACTTTAAAACACATTTACTCTATTAGTCAAGATTTCATAGCAATCAGACTGATGCCACCAGACAGTCTGGAAGATAAATCAGCAGTGCTATAAAAATTGCTCATTGAACATTTACTTGAGACTTAAAAAATAGTTAGGAGAGAAATCATGACCCTCAGTGTGGCAGCAAACAGCCTCTCTGCAGAGATGCTGGTAGCATCCCATGGTGAAACATCAAGCCAGCAAATGCTTCCTAAACTAATCGTGGTTGTTTCCACCTTCAGAGCCTCTACTTTCAGACTGGCAGGACTTCTCCAGACTTCACAGCAGCAAGACCTATGAAATGCTCTATTGGGTTTACACTGGCCAGCAGCCCATGCATTCTCACACCTGGCCAACAGACTCCTGCAAAAGCTGGACTTCGCTCCAGGAGTTCCTATCTTTACAATCATTTCAAAGCAAGTATTTATTTAAGTCTCTGAAAGTTTTTCCCTTTGAAGAGACCTTGCAGAGGGGCTGCCGAGGTCTGCAGGATCTCTGTAAATAGTGTTGGTGAGAGTGAGTATAAGTGTGTATGTGTGTTTAAGAGAGTTATGTTCTTCTATATTGCTCTGTATTATCAGGCAGGAAAAACTGCTCAGAAATGTTTTGAGAAGCAAATCAAAAATCTCAAGTAGTGGAGAAGAGCTAAATCTGGCAGGTGAATCCCTAAGCTTTCCTCCAGCACCCCCAAGCATGCAAGCTGGCAGCAGTACTAAGAAAACAAACCCTCAATTCCTAAATTTGAGGTGTAACAATTGCTTAAATTTTCCTATGAGACAAAGCAGGCTCTCTAGATTGAATTTCTTTCACTTTTTTCCAGCTTGTTCCAGCATTTGTTATAAATTTCCTTTAATTGCAAGCCAGCAGGAAATTCTGGCCCCCCTTCTGGATGCACCACATGAAGCCAATGGCAGTATCTCATTGGTATACCTCTACTCCACAAAAGTAATGCTTTAGAAATATTTTTACAGGCACTCAGAGCCTTCAAGTAAGCTTAAAATTAGTGTTGTCACACTAAGGCTGTGATTCAAAGAGATGGTGCAATCCATGGTTGGCACATGCCTAGCTTTAACCTTGGCTTAAAGTATCCCAGTGAACCCCAATGGAAGGTGGAAAATGATAGCCATACTCCTTACCACCACTTACAGCTGGTGAAGTTTCTCAGACATATTGTGTTGTGGGGTTTTTTTTTGGTTTTTTTTTTTTTTTGGTTTGGTTTGGTTTTTTTTTCATGTCCAAACACTAGCAACAGATTTTCAAAAGATCCATCTCCCATCCAGGCTATCTTTACTGATTTCTTTGGCTGGACCCTGTCAGCAGCCAGGGAAGCAGGTTGTACCCAGAAAGCAGACAGGAGAGGATAAATGAGGAAGGAAGGAATCATTTTCACCCAGGATAAGATTCTCTTAAGCAGAAAATTTTTACCATATGAGGCACCATTCCTTCTTCTGAAAGTACTTCCAACATTTCTCCAAGGAAACCCTTCTAAAACACAGTGCTTAAAAAATTTACTGCTGTTCCTGCTCCAAAAGTTCATGCAAATAAAAAAAAATAATTAAAAATTAGAAAAAAAAAAAAAAAAAAAAAGCACGTCAAGCTTGCAGCTCCACCCAAAATTGAAACCAGAGATTTTTCTGCATGAGAGGGTTTGCAGACACATACCTTGACCCAGGCATTCAACAGTAGCCTTTAAAGATTTAAGCAGCCAAGCCAGGGGCAGGATCAGTCTTTTGCAGTGAGCAGGCTGTGACCAGCCCCACAGAAGAGAGTCTTGGATCAATCCGAGTGCAAATTTATTTTGAAAGTCAGATAAGAACTGATCTGCCCACTTGCCTAAGGAGTAATAATACACGCTGTATTAACAGTAAAATGCTTTTCACTCCTTGGTCTTTGTAATTAAGATTTCTGTATCACTTTAGGGAAAAGCAGCTTCTTGGGTCTTGCCTTACTCTCAGAAACACAAAGGGCCTCCATGGCTTCAACCATGAAAAGGCAGTGAAAGATGATCCTTGGCAAAAGGAAGAGGACTTTAATTTGTTTTAAATAGGAAACCCACAATCATTTTGGGTTATCAGCAGCACCTAAGCAACTTAGTAAAACAAATCCCCATAGGTTCCAATGATGGGTCTGCCTCCAAAGCTGTTAAATGTGATTTTCAAAAGTGCTTCAATGACATAAGCACACAAATCCCACTGACTTGTAAAGTGCCTTAAGTGCTACCAGAAAGATTTTTAAATGGTGTTTAGGCTCCTATTTCCTACTGAATCAACGAGAATTAGCTACAGACCCATTCCCCAAAGGGATGCAGAATTAAACTTTCATGTTATTTAAAGGAGGCTTTTTCAAAGTTCATAAATTACCAATCCTTTCAGCTCCTATAATTTAATGGATGAGAGAAAAAAGAAGAGATGGAAATAATAATACAAACCAGAAAAAAACCCACATTTTCTCTTTTTCTAGCAATGATTTTCTTTGCATTACTGATTTTCAGAATGGCACTGAAAATAATGTAGAAGCAGAAAGCAAAGATAAATCTGTAGAAAGACTCAAAAAGTTCAGCAAGATACTTAGTAAAACACCCACATTTATAATTTCTGGTAACATTTCACTCGCATATTCCAGGGTTTCCTCACTCGATCGCATTAACATAGCAACCCACAATGCAAGACTCCCATAGAAATATCCTCTTTCATAGCCAGTGAAGGAGGAACGGAAACATTCATATCAAAATAGGTTGGTTTTCTGTGGTTTTGTTTTCCATTGAGATAAAAAGAAAGATACCTATGCAAGATTTCAGCACACCATAGCATGTAGTGTTTAAATCGAGTATATTGTCTATGGCTGAGAGGATTTTAATACCTGGCTGGGCAGCACAACCTATATGATTAAGTCTGTGATTTACACAAAGGACTGAAAAAAAATCAGCATATGGTACCTATTGAATTTCTTACAACCTTCAGGACTGTCTGCAAATCCTGCCTAACAACTGACTGCAGCAACAAATTAATACCTCAATAACTAGTAAGATGAAGCCTTTCAATGCCTGGAAAACTGGTTCGGTGATTGTGTGCTACTGATGCAAACCAACTCGGTGCTTTTGAAATTGCAGCAGTAAATATGGGGGGGTGGGAGTGTGAGGGGCTTTGTATGTCTCTAAAACTGGATGCGTTCCTGACTAAATGCTTGCCCTGTGGATATGCAGGGAGATGAATAAGGTCAAAATTCCAGCAAAGCTCAGCTGACTCAGACCACCACCAGTAACATCCTTGAGTCAGTTTGGGAATCACAGAATAGCTTTGGTTGGAAAAGACCTCTAAGATCATGGCACAGGCAAACTTGCACCCCAGCTTCCATAGGCTTAGTGCAATGATGTACCAGCATGGAGAAAACAGAAACCGACCTCCTGTAAGAAATTACTACATTTGTTGGATTTTTAAGAAAACCTAGTCTAACACTTAAAAATCCAGTGATATCTTTAGTGAAAGCATGAAATACTTTACTGAACTGGTTATAAAACCTCTCTCCACAGAAAACACAAAATAGGAAGATTTTCCATAAATACGGGGGGGGGGGGGGGGGGGAGGAGAGGGGGGTATAAGCTATTTTTAAGAAAATGAAACCTATGTTATATTGTCAACATTTCTGATTAAACAATTTACTCAAAAGGACTATTTTATGATAAAACATAAAAACCCCTAACATTACCGTAAAACATGTCTTCTGCAAAAATATTAGATGCTAGGTAATAACTTCCATTTTATTCCTTTTAAGGTTAAACAACCTTTTTCTTTTAAGACTAAACTGAGACTCAAAGTCCAAAATTACTGCTTTTAAAATACAAGAGTTCAGTAGCTCCAGATCAAAGTCTCTGTACCAATTTGTTCAGAATGTTCTTTCTGACTCTAAACACACTGTGTTTTCAAACCTACTGACTCCAAATAATTTTACATATTTGTGCTCTGTACCAGGCAAGACCACATCTCACATAGGAGGACCAATCTGGGGAAAGAGAAAGGCAGCATGTTTTGCCATGTTAAAGTGACAAGAAGGAAGAAAATTCACCCTGGTCAGGATTTGTTGAATAAGCCCTGCTCCCAGTTACCAAGGGATATTACCTTATTTCTTCTTTCCCCTTATAATCCACTTTTCTTGCTTCTTGTGTGCACACACACACGGTTTTATTTTTTCCTTAGTAAGAGGAGCAGCTTTCTCCCTATTTCTTTTTCCCTTTAAACCATTCTTTTGAAGGAAACAATGAACTTCAAACAGCTGGACCACCACCCAAGAGTGAGCAAATGCTCGTCAACACAAGACCATTTTGGATTAATTACAACATGGCAATCAAGCCATTCATTCATTTGCTAACAGTTATAAGCAAAACACCTAACTGTGAGCGGGACAAAATTTCCAGGGTGCGAGAGCTCCACATCAGTTTCTCTGCTGGTCCACACAAAGCACTGCTGGTGTGCAAAACGCAGTGACTTTCCACCATGTGACAAATAAGCCTGTGAGCCAGTAAACGTGGCTTACTGGTTAATGTGTTACATTCACCCATGTGATATTTAAGTGCTAGGAAAGTAATGTGCTGTGCTTGTTAATGGAGAACTGGAAGGATGAATAAGAGGCTTTTTGGTGGAACAAGGAGGAACTGGCCCCAAATCAACTCAAGGAGGGCTCTGAGGCATTGCACCTGTTGCTGGCCAGGGAACACACATTTAGAAAGCAAATGTCTTACTAAATCCACCTGCAATGCCAGCCTGGGTGAAGGACACCAAGGCAGCTATTCCTCACTATGAAAGACCTCTACTTCTGTGCAACCTCACAGCAAGCTCTCTGAAAAGGCAACCCTAGCTCATGGCCACACCAGCAAGGAGAAAGCAGGCAACTCAGCAGCATTCATCTCTTGCAAAGAAAGAAATCCAATCATCCCCAGTAATTTCCTTAGGATAGATTGCAGCAGAAGCCTAGAGCAAAATTAACTGGATGTTCTGTCAAAGCCATTAGGCCAGAACTGAACTCAAAGAGAATTATGTTCACTGATGTCTTCATATTTACTTTAAAATGCAGTCATTTTGACAGGCTTATGAGGTAGAAGATCTCATTTTATGAAGGTCTTAAGAGATAAGAGGAGCAGAAATATAACATGCTGCTGTCTCAGCAAAACGATCACAAAATTACTTTACAACTGACTTTCAAAACTACAAATCCAGTTATTGTGAGTAATTTCAGCCTTTTAAAAAAATACATGGTTCTTCGGGTTGACCGAAAAAAGCAACAAACTTGGTAAGTATGATTGGGGCAGTTTTCTGTACTCATAAAATAATGTTTCTGCACACAACCACCTTCATCTCCTTCAATTCAAGAGCAACTTGACGAGCACAGCCTACCGACCAGACAACAGAGCACAGAGTTCATTTGCAGTCAAGCCACCAACGTTGCCTATCTCAGGGTCTTCAGATGGAGGCAAAACCCAGGAAACTGAGAAGGGAGAATGAGAAATAACCTTTGCTTGATGCTGCAAGTGCCACGTCTCCAGCTCCCCCAGCAGAGTGCTCCTGGGATGTGACTTGGGGTACTACCTACCATCAACACTATGGGACATGTAACGCTACCATAAAGCATAAACCTATTAACTGGCATACGTTTTCTACAGCTTGAGGAAAAGTAATTCAGGATTGTCAGTAAAAAACAGGAGCGAAGGATGGCCACAGCATCAGCTGCATCACCTTGTAATGTGGGATATCTAAAAGCCACTCTGCAGTACTCAAGAAAACAAGCTGTCTGCCCAAACAGCTGCAAAGGGTCTTGCCAAACTCAAGATTTGCCGAAAAATCTTGTTAAGATTTGCTGGGTACCAGCCAAGGTCTCCTTCACCTCCCAGTTTATGGTTTCTACGCAGAACGAGCAAGACACATAAATTTCCAAAACTTTTCATCCTCCACTTGCAATTAATTGCCTGCTTGGCATCAAAGGCATGAAGTAGCCCCTTTTGGGATGACATCGTGAAAAGATAAAATGAGGAGAGGCCAACATTGACACCAATGAAAGGCATAAGTAATTTTCAGAGCTGCTGTGTGAAAGCACCTTGCCAGTGACACCAGAATGGAGCTTTGGAAAGGCTCATCTTCCCAGCAAAAGCTGTGTTTCTCATATAGAAGATGAGAAATACACAGTTTACTGCAAAGACACAGATAGGGGCTTACAGAAAGCTTCTAGGAGTAACTGGCTTGGAAATAATCTCTACTCTGCAAGTCCAGTGCAGTACAATTAGAAAATAACTTGGTGTAATACCAATTCCCTGGCTGTAATTACTGCATTCTCCAGCTCTGAAATTACTGTAGAGTTTAAAGTCTTGTTTGTACACAGGTGCTGTGCTAGGGGCCAACAAAACCCAGGCTGTCCTGTGCTGAGACTTTCCACACAGACTTTATTCCTGCAGAAAAACTTGCTGTGAGCACAGCTGGTGCACTCAGCCTCACTGGTAAGGAGAGGCTTTTATTATTTTTTTTAAAAAAATAATTATTGCTGATTCCCACTTTCAATATTTAAAATCTGATGCCCTTAAAATAAAAAGTCCACTATTTTTCCTTCATTTAAATTATCTCTTAGCTTCAGCCTCTATCACATTTTAATTTCATTTTCTGCTCTTTGCTTATTTCTGTTAGCATATTGAAATAAATCTGTTGGTCCACGAAGTGTCAAATATAAAAAATAAAATACAAAAATAAGAAAAATCCACAGAAATTTAAGGTCTTTCACTGTGCTTGCTTGCACCAACAAGAACTCAACTAATACAATACGAGCAATACTGCCTGACAGTTGATTGCAGTTAACACATTAAATTCTCAAGAAGGACCACTTTTTCATTCTACTCACAACATTTTCCCTTCCTCTAGCCCTTTCAAGGGAAATCCTCCAGCATCACAAGCTGAGGATTTACCCCAGGAAAGCAGGGATGGGGCTGAAGAGGGGTTCTGCCTGGAGTCACCCATGACTGGGTGGCTAGGGAGAGCCAGACCTATTATCCCACCAAGGCTGGGAAGAGCTGAGAGGCAGCAGGAGCCAAGCACCCCAGGACTGATCAGGGTGCAGACAGCAGAGATGCTGCTGATTTATATTTGAGGCGAGAAGCAGATATTTCTGCAAGCCTCAGCAAGCCCAGGAATTTAAATCCCTTCCCCGGGAATCCATGGCACGTGCACCCCGTGCTGCCCTGACATCAGGATAGCCTGAATTAATCAGGGACAAAATAATTAGGCAAAACATATCTTGTAAAATTATCAAAGGACAGCTGATATCTGGAGCATGCACATGTTACAATAACCGCAATATCCACATAACCTGTCAGAACCAATAGAAATAAATGAACATTGCTGTTATTAATGCTGAAGTTGTCTTTAAACACATTAAAATCACTGTAGCCTCGGACCCAGATAGGAGAAAGGTGGTGTATGACATCTGTGCTGATTAGAAGGAAGAGGAATCTGGTCAAGCTGGTAAATACAGCATTTCAAGCAGGCAGAGTCCTCTGAAAAACCTATTATTTGTGGACAAAAAGGAGGAAGAAAATTGGACTGCATTAAGAAACTAAAACCAAATTGAGAAAAAAAAAAAGAAAAAAATTCTTGAATCTGGATTTCCATTTTGAGCAAAACTAAATCCCCCTTCCAGAAAAAAAAAAAAAAAAAAAGTAATATATATTTATTAGAAAGCAGATTTTTTAAAAATAACTATGACATGGTTCACTATAAAGACATAAACTGGTGTCTACATTTAGCCCATAGCCAGGGCTAAACCGCAGCAGTTGCTCTATGACCCGATGACCCCTCCCCAGTTGAGAAGGGGAATCAGGGAAAAAAGGGAGAAGCCCCATGGGTTGAATTAGGAACAGATTTAATGAAATAACAAACTTGATAAAAATAGCAACATAAAGTGTAAGAGTTCATACTCAGCCTAGTCCTTGGGATCAACAGAAGCAGCAGGAGACCAATACGGATGAGCCCCAGGAAAAGAAAAGCCCCTGTAAACTCCTTTTTTTATGCTGAGCATGATGAAGTGTTATGGGATACACCTGTGAGTCAGCTTGGGGCAGCTGCCTTGAATGGATCTCCCAGCTGACTCGGGGCTACTCATGGCCTGCCTGCATGGCTGGCCCATGGGTCTGTGCCTGAGGAACCAGGACAACTAGCAAAACATAAATAATAGAAAGGAAACCCAATGCAAAGCTTGTGGTCAGAATAGACAATACTTGCTTTTGTTATAATTAAGATCGACTAATGGATAAATGTTCATTTTGGCATCCTGTCCCTCGCCCAGAGGCAGCCACTTAAAATTTCTGGTTAACCTCAGCATTTCAAATTGCCCAGAAAGTGAGACCAACTTAATTTTATCACCCTGGGACCTGCAAAGCAAATAGGCACATGTGGGGTTATTACAGGGAAGACAACACCCCAGGAAGAGAGAGCACTGTGCCAGTTTTGGTCACACCCAGATTTTGCAATGCACATAACCCAGGTATGTAAACAGTAATTTAATCACTGCAAGCTGGTGGAGAGTACATATATACTCTCTGCATTGAGCATAGGCACTAAGGTGTCAAGTAAAGGTCCATCTTCACAACCTGACAGGCAGTCTAGCCTGAGCACCCTCTGAGCACTAAGTCAGGGTGGGATGCTGCTGCTCTTCCTGGTTGAAGCGAGCACTGCAGGAGGCTCCCACACAGCACAGAGAATTCGTTCTCCAAGTGCCACGTTTTGATGAACGCTGACCAGCAGTAGAAAAACACGGCCAGCCAGGAGTGCAGAACGGGAGGTGGGATGTTTTGGATGGCCCCTCTCTCCTGCCTTGAAGACAAACACCAGTTGCAATGCCTCATGCTGTGATCTGAAGTGACTCTCTGTGCTAGCAGGACAGTGAAGCATTAAAAGTTGCTAGATCATTAAATTTTCCCTCCATCAAAGGAGTCAAACCCAGGTAACTCCTCTCGCAGATAAAAGCACCCAAAAATAGGGTTTTAGGAAGGGTTGCAGCCCCATGAGACTGCCAAAGCTGCACCTGTCTGTAAAACAGATACCCACAGAGCTCTATGTAGCATACACCTAAAGCTGAGCTCCTGCATGAGTGTTTATAAAACTGCAAAGGAAAAAAAAAATGCCCAACAAAACAGGTCTGAACTGAGACATGTGCTTTCACTACTGTGAGTTTTCTCTCCTCCATAGAGAGGGTCTTGTTTTATACAGAATAAAATGGGGAGGGGGGACAGGGAAAAAATAGCATTGCGGTGCCAAAGGTAACCCAAGTAACCCAGCTTCGACATGAAAAAATGTGATTTTTTCAGAGCTGAAGTCTGCAGAGATTCACAGCACTGCTTTCTTCACAGCCAGCAGCAGGCAGCTTGTTCACCAGCTCTCGCAAGCAAATTGATTTGCTCCTGGGGGCAAAAGCAACTGTGGATTCTCTTCTAAAGAAATTGCCAGGACTCAGCTTTTAAGGATGATTTTCTGTATGGGAACTGTTTATTACCTAAATAAACTTCAGGTGGCTACACATTCATACTCCCTCCAATGACCTAACTATATTTCCACCTGCAGCCAGGACGGTTTGGAGTGCACATGTGGCAAGCGAGCTTGGCTAAGACAAGTTGTCACCCAACATTTTATAGTTAGCACTCGTGATTGCAGCTTGTGCTATTGCCAAGCTCTTCCTTTTAATAATGTATTTACCATTTGATGCTGCAAAGATCCTCTAGCATGTAATTAAGTCCAGGGAAGTCTTGCCGGCAGCAGTAGAATGAAACTGATACAGTGCTATGTAAAGTCTAGCATGTAGGTTATACACTTGGTGGATATATATAAATATCTATATATGCATGTAACATCTTCATTCCTTTGCACACCCATGCCTTCTGAACATATTATTAATAGCAGGAATGCTTGGAGACGCATACGTTGGAACACTGTTGATGTAACATTTTGCATGTTTATTCTCAGTGGATATTTGTGACTAACTCTGCAGGGCACTTCTTTTGTATCTCTGTTGAGAAAATATTATTAAATGGAAATAGCCCCCCCCCTTCTTGCAGGTGGCCTGCAGATTTTGTGTTCTATCAAAAGATCAGTTACTAATTAATTTGGAGAACAGGGTAGGAAGGCCAATCTTTAGTAATTTAGAGCTCTGATACAGCACAGTCCTCCTTTTGAAGTTTTCCTCTTTTTCTAAGGAGCTTGTTGATACTGGAAGACAGAAATGGCCAAAGACTGTAAAATCACTCATAAAAATCCCACTGCTTTCTGTGAGGTCAGCAATTCACCTATAGCCCAGGCAGCAAAATATTTGATTCCTGTCAATTGTAAACATGATCCTGGACACAAACAAATGCTTCTGCCTATCCTGTTTTCTTAAGAATTCTCCAAAAATGAGTTTACAGTGTCAAAAGTTAATGGTCAAAATGTCACTGATAGGCATTATGGTTAATTATGCTGCTAAGAATAAAATCACAATCCTTATTACCATTCAGTGAGACCAGTGAAGTTGACTCACCAGTGTTTATTTAAAGTCGAGCACTAGCTTCTGATTAAAAATAATATGATATGAAGTGAGCTGAAATGTCAGCCATCATCCCACACCTCATCTACAGCACCGTAGATTACAATTTTAAAATGAGACATAAAGTCTATCTGCCTGCACACAGCATAGATGTGGAAGGCGTTCGGATACCAAATCAGTGTTCCCAGCCTTTCCTCAAAAATTTTGTAGCTTTTCATTGAGCAAGTAAATAAATAAGTGAAAGAGTTACACTGTGCTCCAGCAGAGAAGTGACCTGTGGCCACCCAGGTAAATACATTTACACACACGTCTTTTCCTCCCTCCTGAAAACAGTTATACTCACTTTCACCAGCTCAATGAGAACAAATTCATACTCCTACCTCTTACTGAAGACAAATTATCACAGGGCCAGAAATGCCAATTTTCAGCTGTGTGTCATGATCTAGAGTGCCCAACCCTCCTCGCTGGGGCACCTCCACCTACCAGGGCAGCCCTCCTTTTCTTCCCTAAAGCTTAGCCAAGACAAAACACAGTCATTTTCCTTCCAAGGTAACTTTGTGAGCTCAGCCTCAAATGCAGAGAAAAACACAACTTCACCACCACCCTGCAGGGAAACTCTGGGCCACATGTGGACTTGCAGTGCCCAACACATCCTCAGCCAACTCAGACAGCTGCCAGGTTTTGGGGTTCATACTCTTTGCCTATAGTCTTTGCTCCATGGCTTATCCTCAACAGCAGAGGCTGGATCCACCCCATTTTGGGGCCCATCCTTCCCTCAATCAGTATGTCACCTTGCATTGTTAAGCCTGTAGTGACACCCACCCACCAACTTCATCAGCTGCATGATCAACACAGCCAGCAGTATTGTAGGTCACCCCATAGGTAACCATCACGTGGGCAGGCAAACCCAAAACCGATCATCAAAAACTCCCTGGGAACCACACCCACAGGGATGCAGGAGTACGTGTGGGAACCAGGGACCCACTCATACAATTAGGTAATCCTGAAACCAGTGCTCCTGAGGACCTCCTGCTCGGAGAAACCAAGCGATATCCCGGTTGTGCTGTGGACACACATAAAGCAGGTGCGTTAGCCTGGCAGATGACCCAACACAGTTCAGTTTAAGCATGCCTAGATCCACTTCCAGCTCCTGCTCTGCAAATATATGTATTGATGTATGTCCACATCCAGTCCAGTGGGTAGATGTGCCTCTGCTGCTCTTATGTCACGACCTCAAACCTTCTGTGTGTTGGACCAGCCTAATCCACTGGGAAATCAGGATGTCCAAAAGTAGCATATATAAAAAGCAAACCAGTATCAGAGTTTTTAAAAAGCACTTGTAATGAAGGTTAAAAGTCTTCAGCTGAAACCTGTTTCTCATGCATTTTTATTTATTATTGATATTCGCCATTTACTGGAAGTTCAACAGTCCCAGTACTGGGCTGCATTTCCTTCCCTTCAAAAGCCAATGGCAGCATGTTTAACAATTTTTTGTCATTTGAGCTGACCATGACTCACAAACCATAGCTGTAAATTTACTCCCTATTTCACCTAAGAGGCAAAATAAAGCTTGAAAAACTTCACAACATAAAGTTCAGAACAAGACAGACTTTTAAGTAGCTACCCCTCCTGGAGTTCACTGAATTTGGTCACCATAAAAGGACTAAAATGACAACAAAGGGGATAACTAAATAAGTTAAACCCTATGAGCTTTCTGTGCATACAAATTAATATAAAGACAGTCCTGACTTCCCATGACCCTGATGGTATCTCAGGTGTTTACTGCTTGAAGGTCACAAATCAGACCCCAGGCAAGTAACAGAATAACAGACAATTAAAGACAACAGCTTTGGGAGTCTTTCTGCATGTATTTGGGTGCCACCATTTTTAAGATCCGTAATTAAAAGTTTCCCAGGCAGTTACAAGATGAAGCAGTCAACATGCTGAGATTCTCCTAGGACCATGGGAATCTAGGGGACGGGGCCTGATGAAAGAGAGTGCATACAGGAAGACACATGATAAAAATTATGATAAATCGGCAACAAGGAGATTTTCACCTTGTGCAACAGCATAGTATGAAATCTTTATTTCATAAGTTGCATTTTCCTTCATTCAAGCTCTATCCCAGAGCAGCATGTATCCAAAGTATAAAGCAAGGTGGTAAAACAGGCTTCCTTGGTATTTCAGAGAGCTCCTTTCTTACAGTTGGTCTGTAAAGAACCAGCATTAACAGGGTCCTGATTCAGGTTCAGATTCCAGGGATTAGCATATTGCAAATAAATAATAAAAACAGTGTGAGAGAGAGAGGAATTTATGGCCTGTCACTGCATGGAAGAAAGCCAAATAATAATAATAATTTTAAAAAATAAATAATAATGAATATCGCTTGCAGTACTATCTTTACGGATAAAAGCATTACTGCTGATAGAGCTGAGATCTGCTGGCTGTCAAAGACAGGGAGGTTTGGTTTTTGATTTGTATCATTGCTGCTCACACCAAGATACTTAGAGTGCTGGGCAGGGTTTTGGCAAGCATCGTAATAAATCCTAAATAAACACAAAGTGCAATAAATCTCCATCCGCAGCACGCTGGTGTTATCAGAGCTGGGGCTAGATGGCCAGATCTCAGCTACATTGCACCACGCATGGGCAAACACTAGCTGCTCAGAAAGGCAATGCCCAATACCTACTGCTGTCTTAAACCAGCTCAGCTCTTAGTGAAGCAAACGTGAGTCACAGCCCAGTGTCACCAAACTGGGATGCCTCCTGTGAAACTGCTGCTTTCGGTACATTATTTTTAGTTTTCTAATTATACATTTACCAAACATACCAATAAGACTGAGTGGGCCCCTCCTTAAGAGAAAATAAAAATAGGAATAGATGATCTTTTAAGGTCCCTTCCAATCCCTAACATTCTGTGATTCTGTGATTCTGTGAATGGCAGCATATGAACAAATTGAGGTGTATTCAATAAATCAAAAAAAAAGTGACTACCAGCATAGGAGACCATAACACACCAAAACCCACCAGTAAGATGAAGCAATAAAGTCTCCAACAGCACTGTTCAGGTAGGCTAAAGAAAACACTGAGAAACACAAGCTGGATGCAAGACTCCTGGGGACAACTTCCCGCTGCTCTCCACCAACGGAGAGCACAGAAGACCTGAAAATTAAACCATAACCTCTCCACATATCCTGGGGCAGTTGCTGACATTTCCAAGCACCTGGTGAGCTGACAGCAGCAAGAAGGAACTGTTATAATAGACTGTCTATCAGCAGCTAAGTTGCATCATAAGGCAGTACTAATATCCTACAATGGAGCCTTTTAATTTATTTTTAGTGTTGTAACACCCAACAGCAGAGGAAGAATACATTTCCAAATGGGTTTGCTGGCTCACAACCTCGTCACATTTCTTCCCTAAAAGGGTTATAGACTGCTGGCTTCAGGGTAAGGAGATGGACGGCATATTTACAGCATGGCAATTGCTGGGGATAACTTGAACCTCTAATCACTCTGACAGTAGATCCACACTTTGCCATCACAACATGAAGTTTGATTGCTCTTTTCTTGCGAAGTTTAGCCACAAATCTTAAGAAGATGGGTATAGTGCAGTTCAGATGCCTTGTGTGAAGCCAGACCTAAGAGGAGGTTGATGTCAGATTTTCAGATTTCCCCTGCAGTGGGTTATTTCAACTTCTACATGGCAAGGCATGCATTCTCAAAGCCTTACAAACTGCTGGGATTAATCGCTGCAGTTCGCAACGTATTCCCTTCCGTGGCTGCTTGCATGAGTCCAGAGACCATGGCAACATAGAGTTCACACTACATAAAGTTATCTTGTATCAACCAAAATCACAGAAAAACATAAAGTGCTAAGCCATCCAGTTTTTTTTCTTAAAGCTCTGTCATACAAGTAAATTTCACGCACAACACTGCTATCCTGTCTCCCTTAAAAGGCTCCTTCCAAAATTGCACAATTTTAATTGGAAAGAAATACAAGAGAACAAAAGGCAGAGACTATCCCCAGTGCAGGCTGCCTCTGGTCTGAGCTTCCTCTCCCCACCAAAGCCCTGTAGCCTTTTACCTACCACCAGCTCTGTGTGAGATGGGGGACAGGCTATTAATCACCATTATTAATCACCTTTCCCAGCATTTACAGGACATTTTGCCCACCACAGTGCACTGATACACTACCCGCAGGTGAAAGCCTTGCTTATTCATAGCCCTCTATGAAGGAAGAGGAGGAAGGAAACCACAGAAATTTACCACATTTCTTTCTAAATGCTACGGTTGTGTTTCAAGTCGTCTTCTGCTCCAAACATGCTGGTCCCAGTCCTGCAAAACTCTGGGTGTTTCTTTCCTGGCCCTGACTACAGAAACCATTTCTCCCCACTTGCTTCCCAGATGTGCTTTTGTAAGCAGCTGCCAGCACCCTTGAAGCACTAACATGGGGCCTTATTTCTCACCCAGCTGTGATGTCCAAGCAACCTTTTTCTATTGGCTTTAGGACAGTTAGACTCACACAAACTTATTTCCTCCCCACAGATTTTGTCAACAGGAAAGGAAAAAAACCATGGTTGCAGAAGGGTTCGTCTTTGGAGCACAGGGGTAAAAGGCACAGAGCATCAGAGCATATAGACAACACAGCAGCTCTTCCACCTGTGCTCTCATCTTGCTTACCTGAAGCTCTGATTTTTTTTTCTTTCCCCCCCCCCCCTTCACTTGAAGGTTACTATTTCTGCAGGCCATTGATCTCCAGTCAGAGAAAAGGACTTTACAACACCAAAAAAGAAAAACAGAGCTGGAAAAAGGTCACGCTATTACATGTCAGGAAGCTTGTTTGGTCCAGTTACATCTCCTATGACTGCAGGAGGGGATTTTTACCTTTCCAGACAGCAGTTTACCTTGAAATAAAATAAAATGCAGCAGGTGTCACCCAAAATTGCAAACTGTCAGAGATCCCATCCATGTAGTTTCTGCAAGTAAAGGCTTATTGCACTGCAAGGGAGCCCTAATTTCTTAAAGTAACCACATCATTGGCAATCCTTAAAATCCGAGCTTTAATTCCATGTGGTACGGACGTTATGGGCCATCTATTTGCAAGAAAAAGTGTTTCTGAATCTTATTAATTTTATTATGTTTATTTGTGTAATTTAGAGCCAATTCAACAAAATAAGAACAATCACTAGTGTAAACATACACTCTGCTTCAAATCTAACCAGACTAAGTACTATCTAGCTTGAAATGGGACAAAAAAGACAAAGCTGCCATTCCTAAAATACATAAACCAGTTGGACAGGGGTCACTGGGAAGCTGGTGCGATTTTATTCTTCTGCCTACTTTGCCGGACCAGTTTTATAGGTGCTGGTAGCCACTAACAACGAAATGTTTTGTGCCAACTGTGCTCTAAAACTCTGCAAGATCATCACAGGTAATTCAGGTATTAGATCTGTGATGGGAATCAAAGAACCACCAGACTGGATCTCCATGCATGTCCTCCATGGGTCCATGTCATCTCCCAAGAAGTCAGTGCTCAAATATACCACTGGTTATTGCTTGGCTCCCATCACCACTGCCTGGGCAAGGGTGGCAAAGTACTATTGATGGGTTAGCAGAGGTGAATGTCAGGTGCTCTAAGGGAAAACACAGAAATACTGAATGCACTTTAATGGCAATATGAAGCATCTCAAGAGGACTGGCACAGGAAAACTGCCAAGCTTCTCCGTTGAGAGATTTCATCTTATTTCTTGAGGGGTCTATTTTAAGACAATTTCAGTGACCTTACTTAACAGAGATTATGCTGTGCTTCAATTAATTTTTACAGCACTATAATTAATATTTTGGTGTCTGCTGGAAAGCATGCTGAGCTGTGTAAAAATCCACATGCGCGGCAAGATGACAAGTGCTATTATTCAGGCGGAAGAAAGAAGATAAGAGCCCTCCAGCCTTGCCTGGCAGGGCACAGAGGCACCCCTTCAGATGACTGCTCCTGCAAGGGGCCAGCACACCAAAAAGAGGGAAAGGTCAGCATTTCTCCTCAAATAACTGATCTGTTATCATTAGGGTGGGGATGTTTTCTCAGGCTAATGAATTTGCACATGCCCCCACACCATAAGCAGAGCTTCCTTCCACCGCCTGCTCAAATAACTGAGCCCCAGGACATGAAAACAACCAAACCATCACAGCTTATACATATGCAGTTTATGTCAGTGCAGCTTCTTTTTCCCCTCAGAGAGCTGAACCTTAGCATATCTCACCCGATACAGTAATCCCTCTGCACATTGATCATCTCTCAAGTAAACCATTCTCATACCTCTATACAGGCTTCTTTGCAGGACTTATTTCTGGTTCTGTTTCATCCCTGTGCTTGCAGGAGGCCTGAAGACATCACATGATACCATCCCTCCAGTATCATAGTATCAGCAGGCTCTCTGCTCCCAACACATCGCATCTCGAAGCCAAGAGAGGTCCAGCAGTTTCACTGCCCTCATTCACTCAAACAAAAGATAGTTGCTATACACCCATGTTAATAAACAAGACCAAATTGATGGGACACTGAAATAACCCATCTAAGTCCCCGGGTGTGCTGTTACTTCTGCAGCAGTGTTTCCCCTCCGTGTAACCTCAAATGCTCTATTATGATTTCTATTGCTACCATTTCAATGAGCCCCAGCTTTTGACTACTTTTACAGAGCAGAATCATGGCACAACTGTGCAGAGAGGCTCATAATGATGCTGCTAGATAGGCATTTGTGTCTCTAACTGTGCAGTTCTTGGGGCTCAGTAGATGTGAGTGCATCAGCTGCACTCTTTAAAATTTCAAACTCATAAGAAAGCACATCTACTTTTCATAACAAAACAAAAAATCTTCATAAAAACTCTAAACGACATGACAGCAAGTGAATTGTGCTCCACAAAATTCAGCAACTTTGCAACATTTGAGCACAGCCTTGAACATATGTTTTAATCATCTAAAACTGTGCAAGAGATTATGGCAGGATGCTGCACAGGTAAGTATCACGAGTAACATCACTAGAGGCTGTTCAAAATGTTCTTCCTGAGTTTGCAATTAATCGTAAATCAGGAGTAAGTGAGGGGAGGTCATACAGTGGAGAAGAGCAAAGGAAACACTTTTTTTTTAAAAAAAAAAAATCTCCTATTTGAGAAAGAATAACTTCCACAATCAAGAAGGCACAAAGTAGCAGCTTGTGAAAGGGCTGTTTGCTTCAACGTTTTAAACTCCATTCTTGATATAACAAAGCAAGCATACTGATGGTATAGCATGGAGCATTAAATGAATGGTCATTCAGCTCAATACTGTGCAAGGGTTACTTCTGAAGGGGAAATTCTAATTGTAACTGCCCAGCAGTGGTAATTTGTGATCAAGGAATTATCTGGCACAGAGAGCAAGAAGGCCCAACTACAAGATGGCTTAAACTGGCAGGAAGCACAACGCCAGGAACAGAAGGACTCCTTGAAAGGGACTGAAGTTTCCCTGGGTGATGAGATAAGAAACCACCTGAGCATTGTCTTGTAGCCATCCTGGAACTGGAGCGCGCAGGGGCCTGAGCTCAAGGGCCACCTTCGGGTAGCAAAGCTGGATTGGTGTGTGGACCTATGGCCATGCTGAGGTGCCCCATGCAACTGCTCTTGGGATTGGTGCTGGTGCCAGTGTATGTAAGGAATTTGGTTTTGATGCATCTTTGCAGACCCCATCTAGAACTGAGTATTGGAGCAGGACTCTGCCCAATGCATTTTTTCATTAAATTTTTCTTTTACATTTAAGCACAATCATATATTTAATTTGCCTCAAGGGATACCATAAAAATTCCCTGATATTCTTTTGCACAGTTCCCTAGTGTAAAAAAATGTAACAACCTCTGATAGCATGTATGAAATTGGAGATTCTCTTCCAAAACAGCCTTATCAAAGATAGTATTAACAACAAACTCAAGGTTACACTCCTAACTACAAGTTATGTTTGTGGCCAGCTGAGTTAATGATGCAGACTCTGAGCTTGAACCCCTTCAATCACCAACCAAAAGCCAGTTCCAGGACAAACGTTATCCCATTGTTTCAGCTCTCCTTCCCCAAGCCACGCAGAGCAAATGAGGCAGGGTAGCAGCTATATTTGGCACAGGTAGGGTAGCATCAACCTAAGCAGTCTGGTATTTATACAATGACAGCTAGAAGAAAATGAGGTGCAGCCTGATGAACAAGGTCTTGCCATGAGCAGGTGCAGACACTATTCATTTCTTGGTTTTACACGGTACAGCCCTCCTTATAACTGGAACAGTATAATAAATTGAAGTTTTCAGAACATTTCAAGAGGGAATAATGTTCACCATGAGCTCCAGCTTTATTTTCTTCCTCACTCTGAAATCAATTAGACATGCTGTTGAAAGAAAAAACTGGTTCGAATCTCTATGAATAAGCCAAACAGGAAAAATAAAGTTTAGTCAAATGCAAGGACTCCAATTTAAATGTAAAGTTTCTGCCACATGCTTATGGCTATCAATTGCTTCCTTGCCATCACATTTAAAAGTAATGTGGAATATGTCTTACATGTCAGGTTCAGAGTAACAAAGCGATCTCAGACAGAGAAAGATCTTGGGCTGGCTCAGCAGGTTGTAAACAGCTGGCTTGCTCCAACTGCAAGAGGTTTTGTAAAACACTTATCACAAAGCAGAAGGATGCATGTAAGCAGAGAACAAATATGGTAGTGTGAGCAAGTATGCGCAAAAGGAGAGGATACGGGGGGGAAATTTATCATTTTTTGGTAAAAGGTGTATATAAAATGGAAAGGGTCAGGCACAACTCTTGAAAGAAGGAGGGCAGGGGAGGGAGTAAAAAAAAAAAAAGCACACCAGTACCTGAAGGGGCCTACAAGAAAGCTGGAGAGGGTTTTTTTAAAAGGGCATGTAGTGATAGGATGAGGGGTAATAACTTTAAACTGGAATAGGGGAGATTTAGATTAGATACTAGGAAGAAATTCTTTACGATGAGGGTAGTGAGATGCTGGAAGAGGTTGCCCATGGAAGCTGTGGCTGCCCCCTCCCTGGAAGTGTTCAAGGCCAAGTTGGATGGGGCTTTGAGCAACCTGGTCTAGTGGGAGGTGTCCCTGCTCATGGCAGGGGGGTTGGAATGAGATGATCTTTGAGGTCCCTTCCAACTCAAACCATTCTATGATTCTGTGATTCTATTCTGACAGTTGAGCCTAAGAGAGAACTAACAAACTAGTAAGAAACTAACTTACTGCAAGATCTAAATCCTCAAAGTATTAATAGCCATGCTGCCCTCTTAAAAGTGAAATCTATGTTGTCACATCCTCATGTTTCAATGACCTCTTAGAATCACAGAATCACTTATGTTGGAAAAAGACTTTTACGATCATCAGGTTCAACCATAAACCTAGCACTGCCAAGTCCACCAGTAAACCATGTCCCTCAGAGCCACATCTACACATCTCTTAAATACCTCCAAGGACGGGGACTCAACCACTGCCCTGGGCAGCCTGTGCCAATGCTTGACAACCCTTTTCAGTGAAAAAAATTTTTCCTAATATCCAATCTAAACCTCCCCTGGCACAACTTGAGGACGTTTCCTTTCATCCTGTCCCTTGTTACCTGGTAAAAGAGACTGACCCCCACCTCGCTACACCCTCTTTTCAGGTAGTTGTGGAGAGCAATGAGGTCTGCCCTCAGCCTCCTCTACTCCAGACTGAACACCCGCAGTTTCCTCAGTCGCTTCTCATAAGACTTGTGCTCCAGACCCTTCACCAGCTTCGTTGCTCTTTGGACACTGCAGAATGAGCTGTGAAAAAATAGTCTTGAGAGCCATTGTATTGAAAAGGATTTCCTGCAGTATCACTTCAAAAAAAAGGTGACATAGCTTTACAATTCACTGAACAACATATTCATTCGAACGCTAACTACAGATGTTGTACTTAGATGTCACAGCAGATCACTTGCTAATTACACTAGGAAAAGCCCAAGTAATTACCACAGACTCTTTCCTCTGGTTCAGAAGAGGTCAGAGCCAGACATTTACATGACAAAGAATCACCACTACAACTAGTGGTGGCTGCTTTGAGCAAAAAAGGATCCCTCACCTTTGGACATGTGCAATTAAGTAATCTATTATTTTTTTAAAACATGCTAGAAACTGGGGATGCACCAGAAATGCATATGCTAAAAAAAAAAATATTAAGTGCTCTTGCTGCTATTAGGCCAATGCAGCAAAAATCATTTTATCTGATCTTTCAGGCTGATAAAAACTTCTTTTATGCTACTGAATGAAGGAAATCACATTACCAGAGCTGATATTAATCTGAAATATTTTGAAGTGAATATGTGAACTGCTTTTAACTGAGTTTAAATCGATAACTCCACTATTGCGGTTAGTTGTATTGAATTGTACATTGGAATAATATCATTACAATTATGTTACGATGACAGTATTACCCTCCACTATGAGCTGTATCTTATTCAGCTGGAAGGTGAGATGTACTACTTCTTCATTTGACAAATCAGACACACCATCGCTTTTAATGCTATTTTATTGAATGATCACCGAGGGTTTACACTGCTACACTACTACACGTGTATCATGCTCTTTCCTTGAAAGGTCAACACCTCGAAAAGCCTTCGTCTTTGATAGCATTTCTTTTTCCTTTCAGAAATAAAGCACTGGAGGGAAGTTCAAACACAATCATATAAACCCACCCAAAACAATGTATGTTAAGTGCCTAGGATCCCTCATGGCTCTTTCCACAGATCCAAGCAGCAGTCTGGATGCTAGAGAAGGTTGGTTTGGCCAGGGGTGGTTATGCGTATAAGCATTATTTATACATGCGAGATGACAGCTAAACCTTTATCGCTTCTCCCCGGTGGAAATGCATGAGGGGAGCAGCCTGTCATCTGCTATAAGCATTTGAAATTTTTGTTACCTGTAAACATTTGTTGTCCTTACAGCTTTAGAAAAGAGAAAAAAAAAATATGGATTTAAGGCTCAATTCTTTGTTTTCTCCCAAAAGTTTTTCATTTTTAAAGCATCATTTCATAGTTTCACATACATAACATTTGGTTTTTTTCTTTGTCCTGTTTATCTCCACTAGAATTTAAAACCACAAAGAGGTGGCAACCAGAAACAGCTCATTACCCTAATACAGCACTTGTCAGTGAATTTCAGAGTACTTGACAAAGGTGGTCAGAATCATTAACCTCATTTCAATGGGGTTTAGATACAATGAGGAAACCAAAACCAGAAGGAATGACTCGCACACACAAGCCAGGAATAGGATCCTGCTCTCCTATCCAGCCCTGGGAACACTGCAAACTCATTTTATATTATAATATTACAACTATTATTGTACATGTGCTGTACAGAAGACTCTTTTTCCCCGCTCCAAGCACCAAAACTGCAACCTCTAAACCTCCATTCCTGAACTGCCTATATTCAAGTAGTTTGTTGGTTGGTTTTTTTTTTTGGGTGTATCAAAAGGCAGAGCCACTGAGTTCTAACTGTTTGACTATTGGTCACAGAAATTGACTTAGGATGATGCTGATTTTTCATCAGCAAGGAGAGGAAATCTCTCCTTTCCTGGAGACACCCAGATTTCATTACTTTCTGTACCTGGGTCCTTCTGTATACCCCTGACCTGTGATAAATGCACTGCCTCTCACTTCCTCCTACATTCACATACGGCACCATTCACATAAACCCTTGTTTCTGCAAATAGGAGCATAAAGTCAACATACACGTGTTCTTTAAATTAATCTGAAGTGGGACTATAAGAGCCCAGAATGTCACCTGCTTCAGTTAGGTCTCCTCTACTCACAAATTACCATTCCCAGAGACATCCATGTCCACATATACTGCTGCTGCAGTCTAGCCAAGAAACTACTACCACTTTTGCAGCCTTCAATTCAAGAGCATCAGTGTGACAATTAGATATATTAAACTGTTAGGCCAATACAACTTGTGATTTAACTAGCAGAACACATACCAATAATTTATATGTAATTTTTCTATTAGCAATTAATCTGCTAGACTTCATGCCTAGATCATGATACTTGCGGGTTTCACTTTTCAAAAAAAAATAAATAAAAAATCACAGATATGCAGAAAAGTGCCAAGTTCCACCACTACCTATAATTTCATTCTCCTTTCTGCCAAGCTGATCCCGGGTATTTTGCTATGCGTACAAATGCTAATTACAGCTCAACACTAATGTTAATCCTGACATCTGCTAATTAAAAGATCACATATTCTGCAGTGTCAGCAGTACTATTCAAATGAAAACATTAATCAGTTTAAACTGGGAAAAAAAAATTAAAAAAAAAAAAAATCAACAAAGCAGGAATTTTAGTCCTTAGCTCAATTAATATCAAAGTGCAAACTGGGAGTACTCAAGAGCAAGTGTCAGTAAATTCTCCTGAGAACATGTGATTCGCAGTAAAAAGGGAATTTTTCAGCGCCGATTTCTCTGTTCTCAGTAACTGTTCACTGTCTCTCTTATTCCTTCTTTAATCCTTGCTTCACTAGAATCGCTGCACCTCTGAAACTCAAGACCAGCCCTAACCAACAACTCAAGACCAACCCCTAACCAAGGCAAGCACATTAATCTACACATGTAGATTTAAATAGCTAAGAAGCCCCACTTAAGATTAACGGATCAGCTCTTTTCCACAGCTAACCCATGGGCAATTACAATCTATTTACATCCTTTACTATCAACCACCACTTGGAGAGGACAGTCCAGATTTGCTTCCCATTTCAGCACAAGTAGTAGGCAGGGAAGAAGGATCAAAAGCAGGACGTAAACCTGGATGCAAAAAAGCATCCACCCCACAAATAAATCCCCAGCAAATAGCCTGCACATGCCTGGACCTAACACAAAGGGGTCCCCAATTCACCCATTCCTACCCCAGCCCATGTTGCTTTACATTTTGTCCCCAGTCCTTGTTTTTCCTTCAAGGGATTTCCCACTGCCCAGCACCTCCATCCACTCATCCTGTAAAGGCCCTCCTGCATGGCAGCTTTGCTCTCTACATGAAAGGAGCTGCCACTTCCCAGATCCTGCTTGCCAGTTGCTTCTTTGGTTAGTTTCTTAAGTGCTTGGAAACCATGGTACAGGTGCTCCTCAGATCAAGTAGCTCTGAATAGACAAGGATCTTCTTGAATTTGAGAGTCTTCTTCACCTCCTTCTGAAAAAGCAGATGCTGTGCAAGTAGATGTTCCTGTTCATTCTGCTGCTTTGTCTTTCTCCCTGGTTCTTTTTGGCCACCAGGCACTAACACCATGGGTTAGGTTTTCAACAGTTCCTGTTAAATTTTGGATGGGGATTCTGTGAGCTGCTCCATTCTGGAGAATTACATTTGCATTTCCAGGTGAAGGAGGAAATGAAAGTCCATGAGCAACAGCAGCTTCCAAGCCAGCACTGGGTCAGCAGCAAAATAAGGCTCTTCACTCATTTAGCATGCTACTGATTAATTTTTTTTTAAAATAGTCTGCATTTATTGTTCTGCTGTAGCATAATAAAGAAAAAGAAAAAAAAGAGCTATTTGAATTTGTTATTCCAGTTAATATTTTTATTGATAAGGAAACCACAAATTGAGCTTACTGCCTTTTTTAACAATGCTAATATGAAAATGCTCTTTTGATGTAAGGTGCTGAGGTTTCTTTCCTTCACCTTCTCAGCCACATCCCTTGCAATTGCCACCGTACTTGCACTTTAAAATTTCCACCCTGGGGACATCTTACACTGTAATATATCTCTGGCTAATAATACACTGTGGCCGGTTATAAATTAGGCATGTTGATAAAAGGTCTAACAAAGTTACCAGTATCGTTCTATAATGCACAAGCAATATTACCAAGTCTGATTTAAATAGAATAGGCAATTCAATCAAGCAAAAAATTTGACAGAGCCTTCCAACTGCAAAAGAATCTTAAATCATCAATGAAACCAAGAATTTAATGTATGCAAATTAAATTATCTATGCATATTTCAATGGGTTAAAAGTCTATGTGCATACTTTACTCGTGAATCTGTCTAGTGACACAATTAGAAAGGAATGGTGACAGCTCAGATTTTTTATTACTTTGGACTGTAAAGCATTCATATAATTTGTGTTCATTTAAAAAGGTACAAAAATCCATCAATTAAAGCCAGACTTCAGATGGTATAAATAGACTCCAGTCCTATTGAAGGTGCTATAAGCTATGATCATTTGAGGATCAGGTCTCACTAGTCTCTGCTTGGAAAAAAAATAAATTAAAAAAAAAATAAATAAATTAAAAAGTTACGAAAACCTGGGCACCAGCTTTCACAGAATTTGAAGAAAATAATTTGAGAGCTCTGCTCCTCTGGTAGTCAAATTAGGCAACAGGTTCAAAAGTTACCAGAGCATGATACCAACCTGTACAAATTAAATAAGCTTTCTTTCCTGGCAAAATACTTTTTAAAGGTAGGAAGAGAATATGTGATAAAATATTAATCTTAGTGATTGTGCTCTAAAAGAAAATCCAGTTACAATCCAGTTGCAGAGGATATGACATTTTCTGGCTACTAAGTATCTCTTAAAAATTAGTATCTTGAAGCTTTTCCCCTTTTTCATAAAGGAGGACAAAGAAACATCCCCCAACCAAGCATCAAGGGTTTTTTGACTTCTGAAATCTAACCTAGTACTTCCTCCTATAAGCCATTCACTGATAAGACATGAAAATCCAGGCAGTGAATGGGCCCTTTAGGAAACCATTTTTTCCCCCCATGGCACAGAGAACTGTTCTGTTATATTGATAAAAATACACACTTACGTTGCCATAGAGAAAGCATCCACTGAAGCTCAGCGCAGTGAATGAGAAACAAAATGTCATTTTCCAGTTTGAGGTGGAATTTAGTAATTTACTACCTACTCCTTTATTTTTTTTCTATTTCTTTTTTCTTTCTCACCCCCCCCAAAAAAAAACAGATTAACAATACTCCTAATGAAGAAATAACAGCAAAGAAGAAGTACCAAGGTAGACACTCCCAACCTGCAACAGTATTCCAAGCTAACATGGAAATGGCACCTACAGAGCCAAAACTCACCAACTTCACCAGCTGTGCTGCACCAGTGGCTTGTGCCAAGATGCTGAGCCCTCCCCATTTGAGGTGGAAATCTGTTTTAGGCTAAAACCCAGCAAAGCATATCCTCAACTGCAAGGGATGATTTAAGCCCTGTTAGTGGATCTGCATAAATGCATTGTTGAATTAAGACTCGGCCCATTTACATCTCTTCCTGTTATCATTTCTCTGGGCAATCACTAAATCACATAGGGTCTAATATCTAATTAAAACCTTTCTTAATGCTTACAGCATTTGTGAAGCCAGATTTCAACACAACTAATGGTAAATGAAGGTTAATAACTGATAATTATCATACTCCTCTTAAGATTTTGTTTTTAAACAAAAGTGAAAATATGAAAAGCATGTATGCCATTTATGAACAGCATTCAACACTATTCACAAGAATATATAAGCTATAAAGCCCAAATATTAAAAATATTCAAGGTATTCTAGCAGTATGAATCTCAGAGACTGCACATACTCAGAATTTCAGCTTTGAAAAAAGAGCCATCCGTAGAAATAGTTATCAAAATACTACCTTACCAATCCATAGAAATCAGACTGATGTCTTGCCAAGATACAACTATTGAAGTGCATCCTGTAATTTTTCATCACTCCGTAAACAAGCTTATTCTTTGCTACCACTGTCCTTTCACATATGTATACCAATCAGTCCCCATGCCCCATTTTTACTAATGGATCTTCAAATTTGCATACTTTCAGAAAAAAAATAAATCTTTAAAGAAATAATAATAGTTTAAAAATCAACACTACGGAAGTCAGGTCTTCATGACCCCAAGAAATTTTCAGGAACAGGTCTGCACAAATGCATTCTGCTTCACCACTGTAGTTAGGGGATAATGCTGACCTGAAAGTAAGTAAAAATGTTTGATGCACTGATAAATCCCCAGCAACTGGAGCAAATCAACAGGACTATGCTGTAAACAGACACAAACAAATGTTAAAAATGCCCCAAATCTGAGAGAGAACATTGTAATGAAACACACACACAGTTTCTTAAGACCATGGAAGGCATGAATATGCTTCATAATCAATGATTTGAAGCAAAATTACCAAGTCTAAGGACTACCAAGTAACCCTGAAGAGAACATTCTCAATTTCCTGAATCAGAACTAGTCATATTCAGCAAAGGTAGAATTTTCAAGTAATATTATCCCACCCCTCTCTTTTTTTTTTTTAAGACAATGAGTAGTACCAATTCCGTTAATGGATCTAATACCACGTGGCTTCCCTTCAATTTTTAAATTTGATCTGACAATTAAGATTGTAAAACACAAATTGAATTTTTAGGCCACACTGAAGTAAACAGTAACATCTGCTTTATTTTCATTGTTCATTTAAAACAATAGAAGCTTTAAACGCTCCTTCATCATTAGTTGACATTTTGTATTTAAATACTTCTACCAGCTCTCCTTTTATTTAGAGAAAGTAAGATATGCAATTTTACATCAAGATTAAAGAATAAAGAAATCTTCCCTTAGTTCTCTAATGAGGGATTCATTAGAGTCATCCAAACAATGGCATCACAGAAATTATGCCAGCTGTTAAAACCCCCCCAAAAAATACCAAAAACCACGAAAAAACCCAGCCACCTGTGTGTTACTACTATAGTACAGGCCCCAAAATCCCCATCTCTATCCAATTCAAAAAGAAGGGCTGTTCAAGGATTCAGTCACCTGCTCAAAAAAATTAAAACCAACAGTGCAGAGAGGAAACCAGCACCAAATAATTAGGAACAAGGTGAGTGAATTTAGTGCTACTTATCTGCAATACTGATGGATTCAGGCATGTGTTATGCATATATAGCTCTGCTTTTAAGATGCAATATGCAGTTTGCTCTCATGTCCCTCTGAAGTTCTGTGCAAGTTGTAAAATGAATCTGCACGATGCTGAGGTTCATTTCTGTCTGGTTATATCAGAGTATATTAGAAACAGATGGGAAAAAAGAGAACAGAACACATCTTGCTTAGCAAGTTACCATTCATACATATACACACATACATACATATTGACATGTATACATGCATGTATACATATGTACACATTCCTACAGACACATATACATGTGTAATAGATACATGCAATGTTCAGTGTTCCCTAGAGCAAGAGGCTTAGCCAAAACATTGAGGACTGACCTTCAGAGCACCTACAGCTGGAAACAGGAAAGTTGGGAGAGCCACCAACACCCCAGAGAAAATCTCAGACACATTCTGAGCAGCTCTGCACTCCCCACATCATATCGCAGCTTGTGCTACTGCCATGCAGCTACACAAAAATCAGCTGTAAACTAGACAGAAAAATAATCCCAGGTGAAAACAGCCCAGCAAGAGCTACAAACCCAACACAGATTTTAAAATTAGAGCTTCATTTCCCACCCTGGTTCCCCATACAGCCACAGAAACAAATGCCAAAACAAAGGGGGTCGATTTGTGCATGGAGGGGAAGCAGCCAAAACTTGCACTGGAACATCTGTCCGAACTGCAGCTCTTGGGGACTCAAGAAAGGATGGCAGAAAAAAAAAGGGGTTTTTTTGAGTCTTAAGAAACCAGTAGGATCTATGCACACCATATTCATAGGATGTAGCTTTGCTAGATAAACGCTTAATTAATAAGGGACCTGGAGCTTAGGTAGGGCTGCAGTCTGAGAAGCTCCTCTCCCACCAATGGGCTCAGCATCCCAGGGCACCTACCCGAGGGATGACTTCTCACACAAGTAGAGGCAGACACATCTCCCAGCATCTGCCTTTTCAGCATCTTCACAGACTTCTACAGTTCAGTCCTTGAAAGAAAAAGGCAGAGTAGAGGTGCAACTGCTCAGGTTTGTAGGTGATGACATGTTCTTGGGAAAAAAAGTCCCACTCTCAACGTACAGGACTGCACAAAAACTAACACAAGGGATCACTCATATTCCACCATGCTTGCATTTATTTTTGTGGCATTTAATTGGTGTGGCCTTATACCCATTCAACTCTTGCCATTCCTCCTTTGAGCAAGTGAGCGCTCCTCCTGGGCACAAGCTCTCTGAAGACCAGAAGCCATTTCAATTCCTCCCCATGTACTTCCCGCTGGATCAGCTTTGCTGAGCCAGGTACAGGCTTATCACACAGATTCACATTTACATTGGAAATACACTGCAAACCAAGGAGAGTAATTTCCTGGGGTGGGATTCACCTTGTCCATCTTAAGGTACCTGCAATGTAAATGTCTCTATCTGAGTTTGTCACCTTAGGCTTCCTTTACAGTCAGTGCAGAGAAATAAGCTTTTTAGGGTGCAACCTATTTTAAATGTCTACATTACAAGGAAAGGAATCATGCCTCACAAGTGCCTGCCTCTTTCCATTAGCTAGAAGGCCAGTTTAAATTATTAGCTTGCATACAGACATCTCTGTTCAGCCAGATAAACTAAACCTACCTTGTCTTTCTCCTTTAGAAAAAACCCCTTCAACCAAAGACAAAAAATAACAACCAAAAAAACCACCAACCCCCCCCCCCAAAATAAAAACAAAACACCACAAAAGCCACACACTAAACCCACAGCAAAACTGAGGTGTAGAATAAAAGAATAAAATTTTCAAAACACCAATTAGCTAAACAAACAAGCCAGAACAATGCCTGTTTCCTGTGTACCACACTTCAGCACTGCAATAAAAGCTTGCTAGTGAGCCTGCTAACCATCCCACACATCCACTAGCAGCCTACAGCAGTGACCAGCCGTCAGACCACCAAATGTGCCGCGGTGGGTGCTCTCCAGTTGTGGCAGGATCTCGCTCTGCAGGGCTCAGCCCAACTCAGTGAACGGGCAGGTACCAGGAGAGCCAGCAAGCTGCTCACTGGGATGCTTTTCTTGATACTTGACAGCTTCAAATAATTTTGTTGAATTATTTCAGGGAGAAGAGAAAAAGATAAACTTGCAAGAATGCCATATTCATCAAAAAGCAGCCAGCAGAAGCTCAAGCAATTTGGAGCCAAGGTTAGTTGTAAGGAAAAGCTAAGCATTTATCAGTATAAAAATATACACAAGTAGGTTCCAAGTATCATCCCCTATTTCTGCATAGAGTAATAAATAAAAAAAAGTATTGTATCTTTGTTCCTTTCATATCCAACATACAACAGGTGTTATTTCTGGAACAGCAACATCTTCTAAAGTAACTCCAAAATTCACAGGCTTTGGCACATCATGATTTTGGTGAGGTCACTGTAAACATGCAACTTTCCACTGGAGTGTCTAAACATTGTTTTCCATCAGGGACACATGTAGAGCTGTCTAAAGAGAAAAGACACAAAATGATAAAGCTCAGCAAGGGGACTGAAGGAAGTTGAGCAGATGGATGACATGGCACAACGGGATTACACCGTGCCACACTCATACAACTGAACTCACTACTTCTGCTGCTGGTCCTGTAAATCCGCAGGTGATGGTCCTGTTAATCATATGCAGGTAATAACTTACAGGTTACAGGTAAAATAAACTGACAAGACATTGCACTTTTTAAAGAAACTTCAGTTTCCCACATACTTTAGCAATATTATGAGTCACCACTAAATTACTTTTCAAATGCATCTCCAAATTGAATGAAGCAGAACTTTGCAAGCCTCTTCAAGTAGATTCAATTTTCCAGGAAAACTCTTATCCAAGCTAATGTGCAGGAAAAATCAAGTCCACAACATTGAGCTCTCAATTAGTGGCTATTTTTAATTAGCTACAAACCCTATAACCAAAGACTGAATCAGCAGCAACTGGCCTGAATCAACACACAGTTCTTTGAGGAAAACAAAGTAAGCCCACACAAGAAAACCTCTGCTGGCCTTCGTCCAAGCACGCAAACTAAGGGATATTTCCATATCACTTTGAAGATTTCAGAGCATTGGCCAAAGCCAAATTAATAGGGGAAAGAGGGCTTCTTCTCAGTTTAAAAGTGAAAACTGACTCTTCGCTATACATTTATCTGACAAGAGCAGTATAGAGACAAGGACAAGAAAATCATACCAATCTGAAAAAACAGGAAATAGAGTTTTCATTGGCCTGATATCATAAAATGTAAATAAGATGAGGAAAAAGGGAAGGAAAAAAAAAAGTCCCCTCCCTTCATAAGCTTGTTGCAACGAGAAAATGGCAGCAACCACAAGGCTATCTGCTCATCCTCCTCCATCGGCACATACCAATATTTTTTTTGCCATGATGTAACATCAGCACGTAGAGCTTAACACTGCAGTACAAACATTGCAAGGCAACGTCAACAGATTGTGACGTGATTAATTTGTGGCTCCCAGCAGGTCTTCCCACATGATGAAATGTCTTGCCAGCTGCTGAAATCTCAGTACCCAGACCACAGACCTGCATTAAGCAAAGTAGCACTCCTGCTATTATTTTATCTTGCACTTTTGATGAAAGATGTCCTCTTGTTTAATTCAAATAATTGCTCCATGTTACAATAGCATGAGTGGATACACATAGATCATCTTGGATGATCAGCCCTGGATGCCTGATGTAATGAGTCTGGAAATGGAAGAGGAGAAATTGTAAGAAAATAGAGTAGGCATTCAGTTAAGAAAAGGCTGGGGTAGCCTGGCATCAGCCTTGGCTTTGCTGGAAGGGAAGACACTTGTCAGGGCACAAAGGTATCCTCATTTTTCCCCTCGACCAGCAGAAAACTAGCAAGGAGACTGGAAATTTAACATAATTACATAGCCATCTTTGAACCTTGTTACTGCACACACACAGAAGTTTAACTGCATAGCTGTGATTAGTACCTTACTTCCTAACGAGCCAAAAATTAGGCGTGTTAGCAAAATTAGGCAAAAATCTAACAGGAACAGAACATAAGCAATGCTGGCAAGTGTAATAATTAGGATGCGCTGCAGCAAGACACCTTGTCCTGACTCCAGTGTGGGCACTATCCCCTTCTCACAGGCTTTGTGTAACACCTGGCCAGGTGGCTTCCTTCAAGTCCTAGGGTGATGTAAGAAGGAACTTTCCCTTCCTTGTGGCATTTGCGTAGCATTAGTTTTGGCCACTGAGAGCACTGGCACATGCAGGAATTTCAGCAGAAACTGCAGCCCCAAAGCCCAGACAACTGCGTAAAGTCCTCAAGTTCTACACAAGTGACTTCCAGACAGGGAAACGGGATCATAAAACACCTCTTCACAGAGGAGCAACACTGCTCCCATGCACCTTTGCCAAGGGCCATTGCATCTCTCAGGAAGGCAGGCATCAGTGGTGCCTTCACAGCATGCACCAACCCAACCAGCACACCCCGCATGTGAGGCAAGTAATTTTTTTTTTAATTAAAAACATTGGCTTAGCTTTAGGAGCAACTGAATGTTAGTAAAAAATGCTACCTCCCTTTTTAAACAGCCACCCTAGAAATTTATCTGTTGTGAATATTTCTTCTCATTTTAGAGTCCCATTAAAAGTTCAAAATTGGGTGACATGTTATAGCTCTGCAGCATTTACATATTTAAAAAAAAAAAGGAAGAAAAAACAATTATACCAAGTCACCATTCCCAGTTCAAAAACAAATTACCAGACTTAGCTCAGAAACCACTATGTATGGAGTTACTTACACTGAGTTACTTCTGTAGAAGAGCAGGTGTCAAGTAGATTTCAGTCCAGTGAATTTTCCATCTTCATTTTTCTGACCAACTTCTAGTTTAAGCAGAGCATAATGTGACCATTATTTTTTCCCCACAGGTTGTGCTTTCATGTGCACGTTTCATCTGCAGAAAGGACTATTTTTAAAAGTTGGGTTTTTTTTTTAAGGCTGGATTATAAAGTAGCCTCCATGCAGGTACCCAGATGAGACATGGCCTGTCTGAGCACCTCAATGAGCTCATGGCAGAGCCAAGAATGCCTGTCATTCTTATGCAACCAAAAAAACTGTTATAAACTCAACTCTCCCTGCCCCCACCCTTTCCCACTGCCCACTGCCATCCCAGAGAGATGATTTAATCTAGGATGCTCAGGAGGATCAAGTTTGCTGGTCTTTGACCCATGGCTCTGGGCTTGCTGTCTCTGCTACAAACACAACTTGTATTCAGCTGCAGACCTATGGAAGAGCCCTTTAAAATATGCCTGTAAACATGTAGTAAACATGTAACTGTATTCCTCAGTATACCACATACACAGATCACCTTGCAAGCAGAAATTAGCCCTCAAGCTCAGGCAAGCATCATGGCAAAACACACAGGGCTTCCAGACACATGAATTCCTATACTTCACACCCAGCCTTGCAAATCTCCATTTGGCATCTGGTGGAATTAGCTGTGCACCAGAAAAGAAAAATGTCCCCATAATTAAAAGTTATCAAAAAGTCCTGAGAGATGTACAGCTTTTAAGAAGAACAACCACATTAACCAAAGGGCAGGGAAGATGAGCAGCTGGAGCATCAAATGCTGGAGGACTCCTAAACTGGCATATCATGAAGGCATAGAGCTCACATCTTCTCTCAACTCCTGCAAGGGAAGACTTTAGTTTTACTTCTAGAAGGAGAAATCACTTAATCACCGTCTAACCTGATGTAAAGACAGCTGCTGCACAATGCAGGGGAGCGGCAAGGCAGATGGGGATTGATCAAAACACAGTTTTATAGCAGAGGCACTCTGGGACTCCTTTCATTCAAAAACTTTCTATATAAAAAAGGCCCTTTTGAGGGGAAGACTAAATCGCTGAGAAAATTCACACCTCTCGCCCTCAGAGACCACCACAGTATATACTTATAAGTCCACTATTGAAAAAACAAAGATTAAAAAATACATTTTCAGGTATTCATGTGCCTTCTCAGCTTCATCTTGGGAAAAGTAAGGCATATAGTCATGTCTTAACAGCTGAAAATCCTGTGCAGTCCACATGTTCAATGAAATCTCATTCGTGTGAGCTGTATGGAAAACTATAATGAAGTTGACTGTTTTGCTGGAAAAACAGATATATACCATTGCATCTTTGATGACACCTCAAAACTGGAAACTTCATTTAGGCTATTTTTTCGCTGGTGGAAGGTCCCACAGTAGCTGTGCCTACAAAAGAAAGCACTGTGCTTCCAATGAAAAAAAAAAAAAAAACAAACAAGGAAGATGAGAATATTTACCTACATTTCACAGTTTCTCATCACTGGACACAATACAAGAGGTAAACATCCTCTGGTGAAGCCTGCCTTCCTTATGCATAGACTAGCCTTCCTTCCCTTAGTCTCATGGATTTCATGGGACTATTGTAAACCAAAGAACTGCTTAAGGACATCAGCGCTGACCCCAAGAGTCAACTACCATGCTTCTCTGGTTTGTTTGAGGATTTTTGTTTATGAATTTTGTTTTGTTTTTTATTTCCACAAAATTTAAGCATCTTAAAAGCTCTAGCTAAAGGATGAGATTAGTGATACTGAGCTAGGTATGTACGTGCATCACTTGATCTGCCAAAAAATATGCCAACAGGAAGGTCCCAAATTGTGCAAAGCTTGGCCCAAAAATAACTCTTGGCAGAATCAGGGCCTGATTCTGCAACGTATGATAATTTCCCTACACATATATCCTATTCTCACTCCTGTGCACTTGTCTTATCTTCTCCCCACAGCCACACTGCAACACCCTACACCTAAAAAACCCCAAAAAAGCCCAAACCCCAAAACACGTTGCACAGCTATCTCACTGCCACATCTATTATTCAAGAAAGGTCTCATTGAATAAATGTCTGTTCAGAGGCTCTAAACAAATTTCATTTCTGAACACCACTGTCTGCAGCCCAGCGGGCCATTTCACCAAGATAAGATCACACATTTAATCAAACGCTTCAAAAAAGAAATACACACCAAGTTTGCTTAATAACATCAAATAATAAAAGTGTAGTGCTGGCAGCATACTAATTTTTTGCGCTCTTTCTTCTTTGAGGGTTGTCTCAATAGCCAAGGTCAACCGCACATGGGATTTCTTCTAATTACAGCTTCTAGTAAAGGCTAGACCCGCTTACTTTCGCCACTTAGCCATGGTTTTCCCTAAAATGAAGACATCTCTCTTTCATTTTAAATTAAATCATTGCAGCATCCCACCCAAGTGTGACAGACAGAAATGCGTAACTCTGCTAATTCAACAAAGAACGTAAATGAAAGACAAACACACACACGTCTTTGTGGTCAACGAGGAACCAACCACACAAATATCTATGGTATAAAAGGAAAAGTGATTTACTGGGAAAAAAATCAAAACCAACACAACAAAGTCTGCTTGGTGTTTGACTACAGCTCCTACTGCAGTCTAGCAGAGCCCTGTTTAGGTTAGAAATTATGAGTGGACTAGGTACACCTAGGTCAACATACACTTTGCCATTTATTTTATTGTAGTAATAAGAGCAGGAACTAGCTTGAAGAAACAGCATTATGTTACTACTACTGTAAAATACATCTGTATTACAATAGACTAGACTTCCATGATATTCTTCACTAACTTGCCTATTACTTTGGGTATTTGTTTTTATTTAAGTTGCCAGCTTTACCATGACAACTACTGCTGGAACAGACTTTTCCCCCAAATTACATGAACTTGGGAGGATCCTCGCTGTGCTCAAGCCCACAGCTTGAACAGGGTCACACGAAAGCCGGCATCCTCACCCTTACAGCCTGGCCCATGGGTTATGCTGGTCTGCCCTTCGCTCACATGAGATGAGAGAGCAATTGAGTGTTAAAGCATTCAAGAAGAAAACCCTACATCTGCTGGAGGAGACAAACAGTGAAGTAGCTCTTAGATATAGTCCCCACCATATTCCATTCTCCCTGCCACAAACATCCCTGTAGATAATGCAGAGGTCCAGATTCTTCCCTTAAATGGGAAAATTACAACTTCTTAGTTTAGGCATAAACAACTGCTTGAGTGTACTAGCCAACACCTTTCTACGGGTGCTCAAATTTTACCAAATGTCTCAGCCCCAGGGCAAACAGAGCTGCTCAGGTGGGAATACCCTCACGTGCTCAGTGATGTGCACCTGCATTTCTCGTCAAAACACGTATACTTGCACAGGTATAATTCCCTTGTCGTATTTTAGCCTTCCTTTGGAAAATCAGCAATGTCAGGCAGAGAAGAGCTCCCCACTTCTGCAATCGAAATGCATTGCACAGACTTCAGAAAGACTCATTGCAAATTGGTGACCTACTTAAGGAGATCTATAAAGTGCATTATGATTGTAATTGCGGATCACTTGTCAAAAGGTCACAAGTTATCACTCTATGCAGTGTAATCATCATATTTCAAATACCTATCAGGATGAATTTTACACAAGACGACACACATAATTTTGGAGTCATACCAAATAAAGCAGCAATTGTAGCATTACTGTCCTTCTTTAAAATAAATAAATAAACAAAAAAATAGAGAGGGGAGAAAAGACACACAGCCACTCCACACACCTGCATCAATTAAAGATAATCCAAAATGACAATTTCATGAAGAAGTCTGTGCTGTGGAAGTTGCAAGTACAGTAGTCACATCATCATTTCCCCTGGAAGGAAGCGGAATACATACACCACATTTCCAAATTACTAAACGCCTTGACTGTAATATCCTACATCCAAAGGAATAACGTTTGAGATCACACACGCTGTTCCAATGAGGTCAAGCTGAGGTGCAATGTCAAATATAGAAATCTGGGGTGTGCTGGAAACAAACAACAAAAATCTGTCCCGTTTGAAGTGAACGATGGGAATTTGCACCATTTCGAAATGGCGATGTGTCAGTCAGTAACACAGACATGTGAAAACAGCACAAAAGAAAAGGAGTTAACATGAACCCTGAAATTCTCCCCAACTCTCTCCAACAATGAAACCTATTCAAAGAGACGGATACGATGGGTCCTGCTTTTTTTTTTTTTTCCTTTTCCCTAGTGGACTTTGGAATGGGGAGGAAAAAAAAAAAAAAAAAGAAAGTAAAAAAAAAAAGGGGGGGGAAGAAAAGAAAAAACCCCAAAGAGCTATTCAAAATCTCCTTACAGGGTCAGCTGTCATTGGAATGCATTTGAGTATTCAGGGTACCCACCCATGCAGAACATCAAAAACTGGGCTCAGGTCCCTCCCCTATTCTCACGAGCTTAAGCCAAGGCTTGGTTTGCGACATGGCGATAAATAGCGAGGCAGTGCCGTGCCTCTGCAGGGCTTGTAAACAGCAAGACCACCGATCAAACAGAATGAGGGTGTCACTTCTTAACACTTCCCTTTTCTTCCAGCGTCCTCCAACATAACGCACCAGGTACATTAAAACAAACAAACAAACAAACAAACAGTCAACAGCTCGGCAGTTTCTGATGCTGGGCTCTTTTGAAATAAATTGCCCATCTAACCTAGATCAGCCCAAAGCTAGTTAGCATACTTATCTCTAACACACCCCTGCTCCTCGCTTGAAGGAAAATGTTGACATTCCCAAGAAAGCTGAAAACAGCACTTCTGCAACACAGTGGTGCTTCTCTTCTATACTCAGAGGACAGTGAGGAAAAAATCTCATTAAGGCAGGCTTGTGATCAGCAACTTCAGAATAGGAACAGGACGACACAACAAATAGGCAAGGACCAGCAAGAACTCTGATAAAACATGTGGTTCCTCAGCATATCGGAAAACGCGGTTGTTTTATTTTGGTGTCAGACTACTAACCGAGCAACTCAGTTAAAATTTTAAAACTGCAGGCTGGTGCACAAGTATTTTGCAGTTATTGTCCATCACTGCACCAACATCTCAAGAACTCAAAAAGGAATCAGAAAATCAATAGAGAGAGAAGTTTTTCCAGAAACAGAATTTTAAAACTCTCTGGATCAGCGCCATCATTTCACAAACAAAACCTATGTACAGGCACACACAGGCATACATACACAGGTACACATATTTTGGGTATAGCCGTAATTCTTCGATACCTCTTTTGCATTTCTCCAAGTCTGACAAAAAAAATCAGAACTGTGTCTGTCCTCCAAACCGTGATATTCGCAAGTCTATATATGTGTCTGCATAAAATAAAAGGATGTGCTAAGACTGCATTAGTCAGAATGTTTCTATCCCTCTAATTTTAAACAGTGTTCATTCATTCTGTGTCCTCACCTCTGTAAATAGATTCTTGGTTCCTGCAGAGCGGGAAAGGGACTTATTGTAAAAACTCGTATGTATCGTACGCGATGCCTGTTGCAAGTGAACTATTTGTTACTAAAACCACTTAGAGTCTTATCCAAAGGTGTCAGGTTTAGACCAGACCTCTTTTCAGAGCAGCGCTGTTCAGTGCCAGCACCTTTGCACAGGACTTTATAGTAGAGCAATTCATGGTTATATTTTATGCACTACTTCTACAAAAGCACAGAGAGTCCTATTTCATTTCATTTTAATGTTGCATTGCTGTAAGAAAACATTCGTGTCGATCCTTTGTATTTATGACACTGTGCTGTAAGTTTCAGAAATGCATCACTCCGTTGCGAAGTTCAAAATACATGACCTCGCCTGGTATAAATCAATGCAACTGCAATCAAGTCAGTAAAGCTATTACAATTAATAGTAGCAAAGCTATGAGCCAACATACTCAAAACATTGTGCAAAATATTTCAAAGCCATTTCCTGTCAGGTATCCACTGCAATCATCAGAGTCATGCTACAGATTGCTGAAGCATTAGGTTCGTACCCACAGAAATAATTCCTATGTAATTACTCATGTGTTGACTAAGGTGCTTTAAAAAAAAATATCTGATAGTGTGAGGCCATACATCCATAGATGCTCCATAAAAGTTTATTACTATTAGGTATTTAAACTAAATACATAACTTTATATTGCCTAATTCAGACAGCTTCCAAACAGTTCTGTACTTCTTTCAGAATGGTGTCTATTTCATGACCCTTCAAATCGAAAGCTGTCAAGTCTCAAATGGAAGTGTCTTGATTTTAACTTTCAACTGTTTTCATAAGCAGATTTTAGAAGTGTGCACAGATTTGAAGTTTTCACCTGCATACACAGCTTTGTTCAGCCTCAAATGCCACCTCTGGCAAAGACATTGAAACACAATTAGCAGAAACAGAATGCTGAAGCAGAGGAATGTTTTTGAGAAGATACCACATCTGAGATACCAGAGCACCTTTTGAGAACATACCACATTCAAGATGACTGAGCAGGGAAGCCAACAGAAGTGCTCCATTAACTATTGCAAGAATCCCATTGTAGATGCAGTGATACCACCCTTGGATGGGAGTGGGCCTGAAGAAGTAGAGATGGGAAGTTCAAAAAGGGAGGAGAAAGGAAAAAAAAAGACAGAAAGAAAAAGGCCATTTAAAAATGGTTTAGTCATTGCTCTGTCAGAGGAAAACAGAGGTTGCAGACAGGCTAGAAAAAAATCCCATGTAGAGCACTGCTTAGTAAGTAAAACACTGGTACAGAACACAACTAAAATGAAGTTTCTATTGCCTGAAAAGACTAGCTACCTTGCTATAGCTACAGATGCTCGGTGCAATGACTGATAAACATGCTGCCTTACAAGCAAAATCAGAATGCTCCCTGAAAAGACTGCTGAAGTTACAGAGTCAAAGTATCCTTAGAGAAGTCATCTTAAAAATGAACGCTCAGCCTGCACAGAGCAGACGCACGCATTTCAGACTGCGTGCTGTAGGGATTATCTAGTGAGAAATGTAAAGCAGCATTACACTGCATACTTGGAGGCTAAAAACAGGCAATGGGATAACGTCTTAGATAGAATCACATCACAGATTTGAGTAGGAGGTGGTTTCCTTGCAATTAAAGAAGACAAAAATTAAACGTAGATTATTAAAAGCAAGCTCGTCCTTCTTCTACTTCAGCAGCCTGCTCTTGGAGCTTCCACTACCGGCAGGTACCAGGGTGAGATCAAGGAGTGCTGGAGCAACTCAGCACCTACAAAAGTAAGGACATAATCACACACATCTCAAACACGGATTAAAGAGCCAGATACTAAGTGCTGGTGAGGATCACGACAAAGATTTGCCAAGGCAGACAAGACTGCAGGAGATAACAGTCAGAGGCCAGAATGTGAGACTGTCTTGCCTGGGACAGTTACATTCATAGAATGGTTTGGGTTGGAAGGGACCTCAAAGATCATCTCGTTCCAACCCCCCTGCCATGAGCAGGGACACCTCCCACTAGACCACATTGCTCAAAGCCCCATCCAACCTGGCCTTGAACACTTCCAGGGAAGGGGCAGCAACAACTTCCATGGGCAACCTGTGCCAGTGTCTCTCCACCCTCAAAGTAAAGAATTTCTTCCTAGTATCTAGTCTAAATCAACCCTCTTCCAGTTTAAAGCCATTACTCCTCATCCTATCACTACATGCCCTTTTAAAAAGACCCTCTCCAGCTTTCTTGTAGGCCCCTTCAGGTACTGGAAGGTGCTATAAGGTCTCCCAGAGCCTTCTCTTCTCCAGGCTGAACAACCCCAACTCCCTCAGCCTGTCTTCGTAAGAGAGGTTCTCCAGACCTCTGATCAACTTCATGGCCCTCTCCAACAGCTTGATGTTCTTCTTATGTTGGGGGCCCCAGAGCTGAATGCAGTACTCCAGGTGGGGTCTCACAAGAGCAGAGTAGAGGGGGAACATCACCTTCTTCAACCTGCTGGCCACGCTTCTTTTGATGCAGCCCAGGATACAGTTGGCCTTCTGGGCTGCAAGTGCACATTGCTGGATCATGTTGAGTTTTTCACCAACCGACACCCCCAAGTCCTTCTCCTCATAACTGCTCTCAATCCATTTTCTGCCCAGCCTGTATTTGTGCTTGGGATTGCCTCAACCCAGGTGCAGGACCTTGTACTTGGCCTTGTTGAACTTCATGAGGTTGGCATGGGCCCACCTCTCCAGCCTGTCAAGGTCCCTCTGGATGGCATCCCTTCCCTCCAGAGTGTCGACCACATCACACAGCTTCATATTATCTACAAATACCTACAAATACCCCAGGGCAGAGTGAACTGTTATAAATGACACATTTTCTGGCTCTCCATCCTACAGATAGCTGAAAGTATTGCCTATAGACATAGCAGAGACAAAGTATGTATGTACACTCAGAATATGGTATCGTGATGCACTTCTAGTATTCATATCCTAGAAGGAGGGCATCTACTGAATGAGAATGGAATCAGCAGAGAAGAACTGGGAGTCCACATGAACAAGGGTAAACATCTCTTCAGAACTTCAATGCTCACCAAGTGCATCCCACCCCAATAAGCAGCCCATCGTTGAAAGTGGCAGGAAAACACTTTCTTATTTTGCAGGGTCATCCTGGTCTTTCAGTATTGTCCCAAGCAATACATCAATATTGGGATGCCTAGCTCTCAGACCACCACTGCTCCAAATTAATAATTCTTGAGTTGTTCTTCCAAACCTCTCTTGTGATGTGCAAGATTGCTCTGACGAGTAAGAAGTTTTATCAAAATCACTCCGATCGTAGCATTGGGCTGTTTCCACAGGCACCAAGTAACATAATTTTTTTAAAAAAAGAAAGAAAACTTGTTTAAAGCCTTGTGGCCACCCTCCATGTTTTAGCTTTTCCCTGATCCAGTCTTGCTCCCTGAATTCCATTTCTTTCATCAATCTTCAGCCCATCCTTTATACTGTGTCATGCATGAAATAGTTTCCTAGTCAATCTACACCAGTCCCAACACTATTAGTATTAAAATCTGTAATAATAAATCACCCGTTCCCAGGACTACTCCATTTACAAAGACTTCACTCTGCCATGTGCATCTCATTTACTCATGTTGATGATGCATATGCTCATGCTCTGAATATGAAAATCCTGACAGCAGCATCAAGCCCCCCAACTGATGTGGTGACCAAAACTAAAGGTCACGCATACTCCTCTCTAGTCCTGGACGGTAATTCGGTTCACCTGCCTCTAAATATTTATTTATTTATTTTTATAACAGCCCTGCGATGCTGGGCAGCATGCAGAAACCCAGCTCATCAGCAAGCCAGCTCGATGCACGTGCCTGCATCTTCACCTACAAACCTGCTTGTGTTTTCCTCTCAGCCAGAAATGGGCACCAGCTTCATTTTAGCACTGGCAGGCATGGCAATTTGTTTTCTGCTGCAGGAGGAAAAAGTCTTTTCTGCAATTAATGTCAGGATAGCCAAACCAAGCGCCTCTGCCACATCACCTCCAGCAGGGAGGGACGCGGTCCCCATGGCATCCCAACCTGTGGGACGCATGGCCGAGTATCAGCTGCAGCAAACAAAAGAGTGGGATCGCCCCAGCTGGTGCCTGGAGACAAATTTTCTAGGCTGAGACACAAGCTGTTCCGCCATTTCCAGAGGGCACTGAGAAACTGAAAACTCAGCTCCTACTTTTGTCAAACAAAACATCCAAGCAAGGACTTGCTTGCCTTAAACTTAATAAATACCCTTAAAATCTCATTGTCTTATAAAGCAGGACTCAGTGTTTACACTGTTATCAAATCTTCACTGCCATTTAGCATGCACTGGAATTAAATGTGAAATTAAACATATCCTCTCCTAACAGCCCCCAGAAGAAGAAGGGAAATCCATATGTCATTGAATAATAAAAATCATATGGAACTCACAGGCCAACATTAGCTTTATAAAAACTTAAGTCCATTTGGAAACAGACACACCAGAGATCTGTATACACTTTATTTTTTGCTTTTTTGGTAACAAGACAACAGTCACTTTATAATAAACCAAGCCTAAATAGGGAAAAAAATACTCTTAAGGTGCTGGAACAGGATCAGGTTCAACCACAACAAGAGGGACTGACTCCTGCCATCTGAAAGCAGTTATTTTACCTTTAGAGAAAAATATGGCTTTACAGTGAAGCCCTAACCTGAACATTGTCACCCAGCATCGGCACAGGTGCACAGATTTTCTCCCTTCCCGGTCTGGTATTCTTAAGTGACAACTGCAGACTTTTTGACAGCAGCCTGTTTTACCCTGCAGCACCTGGTTTACCGACATAAAAAACTCCATGGAAGGATTTTTCCTAATGAATACACAGTAGTAGCCTGTTCATATCACACACCCCTGGAAATGATGATAAATGAGCTCGACAAAGTACACACTACTACTCAATACCAAGCAGGCAGCATTGGCCACACTCTTTAACAGACAGCATTCCACAACGAAAATGGTATCTATTTAACTCCAGGGAAGATTTTTCTCTTTTGCTTATCTTTGAAAATCTTGATCCAATGCTCTGCTATAATATGCTATAATACAGAAAAAAACCTGCAACTAGCAGACTACCTATCTCCCTTATATCAAGACACAGATGGCAATTTCACCCCCTTTTTTTTTTCCCCCCCCCAAATCTCAGCCTCCTCCTAAGCAGCTAGCTACCTGGAACCATGACTGGGAGAGTGGAAATGCCAATACCTCCTAATGAGTGATCTAAACAGGAAAGTAAATAAAACAGACATGGGTTGTTTTGGCTAAAGCGATAAATGACAGTGACAAGCAGACAACAATCCATAGCATTTGGAGGTATGTAAGTTGTTTTAACTACCACAGAGAAGAATCACTTGCCTATCAGGAAAGGAAGGGAAGGAGAAGGTCCTTTTCTACCTTGTCATCCCTCCCGCAAAACTAAACATCTGCCTGTCTATATGGGAAAAGGTGGAAGAAAAACAAACAAACAACTAAATGTATCAGAGGGGCTACATTGTTTCTATGGACAACTCTGGACACAAGGCTGCTGGTCAAACAGCCCTCAAAGGCAATCCCCCAGGTACCCAGGGCAGAGTAGCTACCTCTCCATTAGCAAAAAAGGGCACCAGCCTGATGTAGGCTCTGTAGACTGGGAAACAGGAAAGGGCTGCTCTCTAGTTCATGGCAGGGAGCAATCATCAGTCTTACAACCATATTTCCAAGTTAAACAGTGAAAAGACGACTGCATGGGGAATGCAAATAGATAATTAAGCAAGCAAATAAACCAAGAATTAAAAAAATTAAAAAAAAATTTTTAAAAGCAATTTTCTTCCTCGAGGCATACACACCGGGCCTCTTGCTCAAAAATCCCTCTGGCAAATGCCAGCCCTATACCGTTAGAGCCAGCAAACGCAATCTCACAGGCAGGAGGTGGGAAGCTCTGAACATCTCCAGCAATGCATCTACCCAGACCATACATTTCCCTCTCTGGCTGCAAGGGAAAGAGAAGCTCATGCCTACCTGTAAGCCAGGACCACTGGGCTTGATACAATCTCTATCCTACCACGCCATAGCTAAGCACATGCAACCCCCGACGCACCCCCATCAATTCGGCAACATCCCCACCCATGCCCCCTGCTCACACTCTGCCTCTTGCTATCCAGGAAAGCGATTGCTTTTCGAGGCACCTTTCAGCAATTAAATGAAAACATAGATCCACAAAGGGGTGGGCATGAGGAAGGGGGGGACACATGAAACTCAGGAATTTCTCAGTGTAACACCAGCAAACCCATCAGTCCAACGTGGTGCCTGTCATAGAAAAACAGAAGGGAGAGCAAGAACAAAACCTACCAGGTCTCCTCTATCTGCCCACTGCCTTCATCACAATAGTTGTCCACGGCCAAACCCAGCTGGAGCCTACAAGGCATTTCCCAACTGGCAGCGCACCCCTTGTGCCCACTGTGTGTTCCCCCCCGGCATGCAGACCCACAGAGCTGCTCCCCCATTATCTGGAAGATCCAGCCCCTCTGAAGGCAAGCTATCCTTATCACAAAATAATTCAATCCAAGCGTGCACCCAGGGCAGGCGGCACCCTTCAGCCCAACGCAACCGGGCAAGTGTGCGACGGATGGCCATGCAAGGGCTGGTGGGCATCTATCCGTCGGGTGGTTAGTTACCTTCAGTCATCTCCGGCTCCCGAGATGCAAGTCCCCATCAGTTCCTCAACAACCTGCAGCAGGGAGCTGCTGCCACAATCCAGCCATTAAAACCAGGAGTGGGGGTAGGAAACAAACCTGGCCACAGCACCAAAGCCCCCAGTCGGGAGGTAAAAGGGGTGATGAAAAGCAGGGAATGACCCTCAAGGAAAGAAATTTTTTTTAAAAAATAATAAAAATAACCACATAAAAAAAAAAAAACAAACCACAGAAAAAAGGAAGAAGAAAAAGTCTCTCCTTTTCTGCCGTGTTCTTCTGCTACACAGGCTCCCTCCCAGAGGACGGAGGGTGTGTGGGGATGGGGGAGGCGATCGCTCCCGTCGTCGCCGATCCCTCTAGACCAAAGCCCCGCTCCGATTTACCTCCTCCAGGTGGGCAACTTCAGAGCAACGTGATGTCTCCAGCGCCGGCACCACCGGCCAAGCGATTCGTATGCGGCAGAGTCATTGCCCGTGCTGCTGCTGCCGCCGCTGCCGCCGCTGCTGCTGGGGGAAAGAACAGCCGCTGCTGAAGAGACCACCAAAAAAAAAAGAAAAAAAGGAGAGAAATCTTCCACCATCCCCCTTCTCTCTTCCCTCTCCAGCACCAGCCGCTCTTCGCATCCGCTCCCCTGCCCGCGGCCCCTCGCTCCGCCGGGGCTGGGGGACACAAAGGCGCCCGCGCAGAGGGAGGCGGGTGGTCCCCAGACCCGCGGGGTCCGCCGACACCCCAGGTCCTTCCTCCTCCTCCTCCTGCTGCTGCCGCGGCGGAGACCGCCGGCCCCAGCGCGGCTCGGCGCGGGCGGGGGGGCGGCTCCGCGGGCGCGCCCCGCGCGGTGCCTAGCGGGCGCGGGGGGGCCCCATGGCCGCGGGCGGGCAGCCCCGCCGGCACGGCTTGACTCAGCTCGGCACGGCGCACACACACACACGCACCGCACACGCACGCACACGGGGAGGGGGCGGAGGCGCTCCGGCGCGGCGGGACCCGCGGCACCCGCGTCCCCTGCAGGGCCGGGAGCGGGGCCCAGGGAGGAGGAGGAGGAGGAGGAGGAGGAGGCGGCGGGCAGCTCGGCACTGCTGCCCTGCCCGGCGGCGGCCGCGCGGAGCCGGGCGGGCGGCGAGCCGAGGGGCGGGGGAGCGGCGAGGTCCCGGATCTGGGTTGCGCGGACGCGGGCTCCACCTAGCAGCCGGCCGGCACCGCACCGCCCGGCCCAGCCCCCCGCAGGCTGCTGGCGCGCCGCCCCCCGAGCCCGCACCGCTCCGCAACCGCCCCCTGCGCCCGCACCCGCTGCAGCCCCGGCACCCATCCACACCGCGACCTGCCCCCACCCCCCCGAAAGGATCCCCCGCCTCCCGATTGGCCGCTCGCCTCTCCCAGGCAGCCAATCGCAGCCTGCCCACCAGGCACAGAACTACTGCGCGCCGGATCCCTTACCTCCCAATTGGCCGCTTGGGCTTTTGTCCCCAGCCAAGCAGCCAGTCGCATCCTGCCTTTCCAGTACAGACTCATCACCTGCTGGTTTCCCCGCCCTGGTTGGCTGCTGCGCCTATTGCTCACCTCCCAGAAAGCAAATCACAGCCTGGCTTCCTGGCACAGAACCGCTCCCAGATTGCCCACCTCCGGATTGGCCACGCGACCCGTTGTCCCCAGCCAAGCGGCCAATCATTTTAGGTTAAGATCTGCTGTTCCGGATGCATCGACACGCTGTGGAAAATTAAGACCGATAAACATTGTTTTCCCAATTTTATAATCAGGGCCCATGGCACTGACACTGCAAAAATAAAGGAAAAATGCTAACTGTGATGAAATTTGGGGGGAGGAGTGCAATCCTAATGTCCTAACAGATCTGTCTCCACCATTTCTGTTTCCAGCAGACCTCTGCGGAGAACACCTGGCCCTTCCCGCAAGGCTGTGGAATGCCCCCCAAAGCCCGAGTGAACGATGCACAGCCTTCTACAAATATTGACTTCAAGAAAAAGTAGGTTTCAAAGCAATTAAAAAGCCATTGTGTTTCAGACCTAGCATTTGGCTCACTAAAATCGTTCTCCCCACTAGGAAAAGTGCTTGGAGAATTTACCTCTCCATCCTTGGGAAAGTCCTTTTCTGCAACAGCCCTTCTTCCAGGTGCAACATAGAAGAAAAACCCAAACAAATAATGACACCAACCAAACAAAAACTGAAACAAAAAAACCAAACTCAAACAAAAACAAACAAACAAACCACCAAAACACCCAAACGTCTAATACTGCTTCTGCTGGGATGCTCAGAGATACGAGATTCTCCAAGACACAGTTACCTCTCTGATGATATTCACCACACATTATCTGGGAATGAAAAAAAGCCCTACAAGTTGAAATTAAATTTGTTATACATCTTTAAGCTCTGTTTTAATGCAGAGGTGAGAATGAAATCAATGTTTAGTCAGTGAGTGGAAAAAAGACAAAGTATCACTAGGCTTAAGGTGTGGTGTTTTGGTTTGTTTTTTTTTTTTTTCTCTTGTAGCATTACACATAATGAAGATGGAAAAAAAAAAAAACCCAATGAATTGTGTGGGGAGGCAAGGAAACGCTTTGGAAGGCCACCAGCCTTTCACGCTATCATTGCTCATTAAAATCATGTCTTAGGGTTAATGCTGCGAGCCAGCCCAGAAAAACTCACAGACAGAAAAGTTGCGTTAGGTTGTGCAGTTGTGGTCTCCAGAGGCAACAGCAAGATTATTCCCCAAAGGACGTTTTCCCAGTACTTTGTCCAGCGAAATTTGAAAGGTGCCCAGGGATGAGGTTTCCACCAATTCCCTGGAGTGATTACTCCCCGGTCTCATATATCTCACTGTTTGGAACATTTTCCTGCTGTTCAGCCTACATTTTTCCGTTTCTTAATTTCATACCATTACTTGTGGTTATGGCCCCAATTAATCAGAGTACTTCAATGCATGCTTAAATTTAGGTGTGTGCTTGCGCTCCACTGAAATCACGTGCATCGGTGTTTTGCAGGGCTGATGGATATGTGCATGTGTTTAAGCAGTGTGCTGAATTTGGACCATGCATCATCCAAAATAATTGTCCTTCTCTTGCATATTTTTAAATTATCCTTCCCTTGCTTAATTATTGATTAGATAAGCTATATATTTAAGCTACTTAAGCTCTCCTTGTGTATCAGTCTTTCCAAGAGACTGATAAATTTTCTTCTTTGGATCTGAATTCCCTCAAATTCGTTCATGTTTTGTAAGGATGGGTAATGAGCTATTGCAATTTAATGCCATATCCCAGGTGTGATTACATAAAGAGCAGTTATTCTCTGCAGTCAAAGGACAGAACTTACCTGTACCAGCAACCCCAAAGTGCATTGATTTGTTGTGGTGCTCTATCATTTTGTAAGACTCCCTATAATCTACTCCCATTCTTTTCCATATGCATCACCCCAGCATCTGGGTATTTTTGCTTGTAGAGGAGGCTGGCCCTTAGGCCTTCAAATTAAGTGCAGTGTTTCACACTGGAAAACCTGTAAAAACATCAAATATAGCCTTAGAGGTTTCCAGAATGCTTTCTCCCATGAAAAAAAACAAACCCACACCGTTACAAGCTGTATTATTAGAACACGTTCACCCAGTATTTTGGGTTCCCAATCTATTTTCTTCAAGAGGATTTGTCACACATACCACCCTGGCACCACGGTGCCTGCATTGTTTGCTGCTCATTGTCCTATTATCTCCCAGGTAGATGTGGAGCTTTAATGATCATGACATTATTTTACGATGGATTAAAAAGAGGTTTAGTGAATTGCAGTTGCCTGCGATTCTGATTCTTTTTTTTTCTTTTTCTTTTTCTTTTTTTCCCCCCTTCTTCTTTTTCTGAAGATCTGTGTCCTATTTGCTTTCTGGCTTTCTCTCAGATTTCCATGAACTTCCATAAACAACTGTCAGTGAGCCATTACATTCTGTAAAGAATTACCTTATTCTCAGAGATCCATGTCATCTGGACCAGTTCATTGGTACACATTTATACTTTTCAGGCTTGCTTTTTTTTTTTTTTCTTTAAACCAGTTCTCCCACACGAAATATATTTCAGTGTTTTCATTACTTCATGATCAAGTATTATTTAGTTTATTTGGTTTTCACCTTTTTTTTCCCAGTGTGAAGTATTGTCATGACAGAAGTACATCAGCTGTAAAAAATAAATGCTGTGGAGTGATACAAATGCACATCATGGGCTTCCTGATATACGTCCAGCAAAACTCATCTCTCATAAATCCACATTTCCATCATAAAATCCCCACAATCGGAGCTCACTGATTTCTTTAACAACTAGCAATAGATAGTGATGCTGAATTAAACCCTGACAGACTCTACATTCTGTGTTTTCTTACTCCTCCTCGTCATCTCCTCTGAAGCCCTGGTTTAGGACAGCAGTCTGAGATCCCTTCCTACCAGGGGAGCACCCTATGTTTTTGCATGCTGCCTTTTCCCACACTCATTTTCAGGCATGGGCCTCAGCAAGATCATTGGGCTCAAGCAAAACTACAAAATAAGGAGTAGTTCACAAGCAGAAATCAGGGCAGAGGTGCACGTTTAGCCTGACTTTTGGATATCTACCTCTACATGTGTCTGAAAGCAAGCAGTTTCCCTTGGTAAAACCCCTGAATGAATAAATTCTCCACCAACAGAATGTGGCACATTGCATGGGGACAGATGTGTTTCTGTCCCACCACTTGCTCTGGCTACAAACCTGCTAGAGAATTTAGTCACCCAGGGATTTTACCATGGGAAACCTCAGCACTGCTAGTTTTAAGATACATATAGAGGTAGATATCCAAAAGTCAGGCTGGGCAGAGGCAGCAATTGCTTTGTGCCAAAGACGAGCAAGAGACATTTCTTCAAACCTGAAATATCTCTTCATGGCTCCAGGCAGGCCTACCTAAAACTGGGACTGATGGTGCGATGCTACTCTCATCCCAGCATCATCATAAACTGTACTGTTTATGCCAGTAGCTGTGCTGGATGGGCTGAACATGCTAAAGCCCTTCGCTTCCCCTCCAGTTAGGGGCAGAAAATTCCCACCCCATCCTGCTTCTCCCTGAACATGCCTCATGACCCAGAACTGAGCTTTGATTCAGGGAGTTTGACACCTGGGGCTAGCTTGGCCAGCCGTTATGCTGCCATCTTGTATGAAACCACAAAGACCTTTTCACAAATGGAAGAAAAAAACTACTGCACAATGACTTTTAATGTCCAAAAGAGTCATGGTGATAATGCTTTTCAGTTGCTGTGGTGAGACGTCTTGCCATACCTACATAATCTGATTGAAGTATTTTAGTCTTTGCAGATTCAGTTGGAGTTAAATTGTTTTTAAAAGACATCTTGAGTTTTTCTCATGAATTTTTCCTTTCATAAGGATCAAATACAGGTCAGAGGTAAGACTCTTTCAGTACTTTAATAGTGCATTTCTTGCATAATTATTCAGTTTTCTTTCCATAATAAGTGAAATTCTAAGGATTTATAATGATTGGTTTGTGGACAATTACTACATTCTTTTGTTCTTTTGTAATCTCTTCCCTCTGATATGTACCTTCACCTTCATTTGAATACCATTTTTCTAGGTGTGAGAATAGCCTCAAAACACTAACAAAAGACCCTTTCCCATGTTCCACAGGAAATGCAAATAAAAATTATTTTTTATTATTTTGAAAACATGGAACATAAAAAATACTTTTCACAAAATCAGAATCACAGAATCATCTAGGTTGGAAAAGACCTTGAAGATCACCAAGTCCAATCATCAACCTAACACTGACAGTTCTCAACTACATCATGTCCCTGAGCGCTATGTCAGCACGACTCTTAAACACCTTCAGGGATGGGGACTCCACCACGGCCCTGGGCAGCCTGTTCCAATGTCTGACAACCCATTCTGTGAAGAAATTCTTCCTAATATCCAGTCTAAACCTTCCCTGGCACAACTTGAGGCCATTACCTCTTGTCCTATCGCTTGTTACTTGGTTAAAGAGATTCATCACCACCTCTCTACAACCTCCTTTCAAGCAGCTGTAGAGAGCAATGAGGTCTCCCCTCAGCCTCCTCTTCTCCAGACTAAACAACCCCAGTTCCCTCAGCCACTCCTCATAAGACGTGTGCTCAAGACCTTTCACCAGCTTTGTTGCCCTTCTTTGGACACACTCAAGTATTTCAATGTCCTTTTTGTAGTGAGGGGCCCAAAACTGAACAGAGTACTTCAGGTGTGGCCTCACCAGTGCTGAGCACAGGGGTAAGATCACTCCCCTGCCCCTTCCGGCCACACTATTTCTGATACAAGCCAGGATTCCATTGGCCTTCGTGGCCACCTGGGCACACTGCTGGCTCATGTTCAACTGGCCATCAGTCAATACCCCCAGGTCCCTCTCTGCCTGGCAGCTTTCCAGCCACTCCTCCCCAAGCCTGTAGCTCTGCTGGGGGTTGTTGTGGCCAAAGGGCAGAACCCGGCACTTGGCCTCATGGAAACTCATACAGTTGGCCTCAGCCCATTGATCCAGCCTCTGCAGGTCCCTCTGCAGAGCCTCCCTACCCTCAGGCAGATCAACACTTCCACCCAACTTGGTGTCGTCTGCAAACTTACTGAGGGTGCACCTTGTCATAGAAGGAGATCAGGTTTACCAAGCAGGACCTGCCTTTCATAAACCCATGCTGACTGGGCCTGATCATCTGGTTGTCCTGCACGTACCATGTGATGGTACTCGGGATGATCTGATCCATCGGCTTCCCCAGCACCGAAGTCAAACTGACCGGCCTGTACTTTCCTGGATCATCATTCTGACCCTTTTTATATATGGGCGTCACATTGGCTGGCTTCCAACCTGTTGGGACCTCCGCAGTCAGCCAGGACTGCTGGTAAATGATGGAAAGTGGCTTGATGAGCACCCCTGCCAGCTCCTTCAGCACCCTTGGATGTATCCCATCTGGTCCCATAGACTTGTGTGTGTCTATGTGGTGCAGTAGGTCACTGACCATCTCCTCCTGGACTTTGGGGAGGTCATTCTCCCAGTTTCTGTCTTCTAGCTAGGGAGGCTGGCTGGATTCCCTCAGTACAACTAGTCTTGTTACTAAAGACTGAGGCAAAGAAGGTATTAAGCACCTCAGCCTTTTCCTCATCATTCGTTAGCATGTTTCCTCCTGCGTCTAGCAGAGGATGGAGGCTCTCCCTGGCCTTTCTTTTACTGTTAATGTATTTATAGAAACATTTATCATTGTCTTTCACAGCTGAAGCCAGATTAATTTCTAGTTGGTCTTTCTCCCTGTGTAGCGCAACAGTATCTTTGTAATATTTGTGAGTGGCTTGCCCCTTCTTCCAAAGCTCATAAACTCTCCTTTTCACCCTGAGTTGCAGCCAAAACTCCCTGTTCAGCCAAGGTGGCCTTCTCTGCCACTGGCTTCTCTTACAGCACGAGGACAGCCTGCACCTGTGCCTTTAAGACTTCCTTCTTGAAGAGCGTCCAGCATTCCTGGACTCCTGTACCCTTCAGGACCATCTCTCAAGTTTTACCCTTTCTCCCAACTTTTCCCCTTGACTGGAAGGTTAAGACATGGCACACTGGCCAGTTAAAGTAGGATTACAGTTGCTTGGCACCATCAGAGCAGCATGAAGGAGAGAAAGTGCCGTGGGGCATCTGATCTCTAACTTGCAGTTACCATATTTCCTTGCAGCCTGTATAATTCAGCCCAATGCCTTGCATAGCAGAAGATGGATTTCCAGTCTTTATAGCAGAAATTCTCCTGCTGCACTCAACTTCTGGTAGGCAGTGGTGCTGTTACAATGCTTCATGAAGCGTAGTCAGTAGGAATATGGGAAGGCTTCCTGGCACAGATGCTCGAGATAGGATGTTGTGCTGAAAAGCCTGGTATCCGGTCCAAGCAAACTACCATTCTTGACATGCATGCCCAGGTCCACCCCACTCACAATGCCATTGCAACTGGGAAGGCTGTGCAAATCCACTGTGGAAGACTGGTGGTGACTGGTGGCTTAGACATGGATCACAAAATGGCCCCGCATAAGAATTACCTGAGCTGCTGACCTGAATCTGTCTGTAGTCGAGGTAATAAAGCAATTAGACATAAAAATCATTAATAATTTAGCTTAATTGAAACCTAACAATACAACCTTCCTGTATGATTACAAGTGTTTTCAACTGTTTGGAAAGCATGACCTGTCTCTGTTGTTCCAGTACTTAAATAACATGGCAGAAAATAGAAATTGTCACTATAATGTCGCTTTAAAGAACTTGGGTTGTTTTTTTTTGTCATTAATTCGAACTTGTGAATTCACAGAGCTGGATCTGGTTATATTTTCAAATAGAGGCTGAAGCCTGTCTTTGTGTGTGGATAATTTAGGCTGGAAGATGTAACTGGCTGTTGTAAAAGGTGGGGCATTGATCTACAGATGGGTGTGCTGAGTATGCTTCAGCCAGGCTAAATAGAAAGAGCAATTAAATGCCCCTCCACATAGTTATTGCTGAAACAATAGGAAGCAGAAATAACAAGAGTAAATTAAGCCATGCCATCAGAGAGGTTTCCCTGGGACTGGCAGCATATTTGGAGGCAAGGGAATTAATCAGTTGCAGCTGCTGGTAAAAGTCAGAGAAGTTTGGGGAAACCAGGAGAAATCCAATAAACGGCAAAAGCAGCTGCTGGGGTTGAGAAGGAGAAGAGGCAGAATGACTTTTAGAACCAAAGAGGTGGACAGTAACAACAGTTAGTAATTTCTGGGCTACTTGTTGATTTATTCTTGTGCCATTCAGGAAAATAAGATATTCTTCATAAAGGAACAACACAACACCACATAGATACTTGGTGCCCATACTGCTGAGAAAACCAGTGCATTGTCCTTAATCTATAGGGCACTTGAAGCCGCATGCTGCATGCTCCAATTTAGCATGACTCCATCAGCTAGGACCATGGAGCCTTTATGCACTACAAGAAACCAAATCTCCCCCTGGCATCCACTGCAGCATTAGAGTGCAGGATGAATTATGCTGATATCCAGAAGAGTAAGGTTCCAGTTCACAACACTTGCTGGGCTTGAGAGAAATTTGAGCTACTGGCAGAATTACTGTATTGCCCCTTGGGGACTGCTGGGCACGGCACTTTTGCAGAACTCTTAGCCATCTATCCTGTAATGCTTATATTTAACCACTTATCTCACCTATCTCCTGCAGGCAGGATTGAGAGCAGAAACTGAGGGAAAATGCCACTCTTCTTACAACAGTGTAAGGAGATTTAAAGCCATGTGTGAAACAAAAGTAGGAAACGATCACAGCTAGGAAGCTGGTGCTTTAAAGGCATTCCCAAAGGACTTAGAATTATCATTTATGGTATTAATGGCAAAATTCTAAACTGAATAGGAAACTAACTTTCTCACTTGAGGTTATACTGCAGTGGAAAAGTGACCCTAATTATTTTGATGGCTAAATGCTAAGTTAGGGGTAAATCAGGTTCCAAAAAGAAATCAATCAATAATAGAAAGACAATTTTTGAAGATTTGAAATACTAAAACCAGGTAGAGTGGTTTGTACCAAATAAAACAGAAGCTCCCTTCAGCAAAGTATGCTTAAGGTGAAGTACTGAGTGGATACTTCATGCATAAGATTTAATCAGAAAAAAACATATATCAAATAAGACTGGGTCAAAACATAGCCAAAGGGATTATACCAAAAATCAGGGCTTTAAGAAATGGGTTGTTGTGCAGAGACATGCAATTGATCTCTTTGGTCTCCTCCATGATCTTTCTGCCTCCTGAGCTCTGTTTCAGAAATCAGTAGAATGATTTTTTATTAAGTTCAGTTTTCTTTTAACTTGTATCAGCAGTCACTGAAATAATGTTTCTGCCCCCTTCTGTACAGTTGATTGGCACATCCTTGTTTCATACATTCATTTTATAAATCTTTTAATACTTTCTCTGATAGGGTCACTGGAAAATGATCTGAGACAAATGGGAGATCTAATCTTCAGATAGTGTAATGTCTGGCAGCTGAAGAGAAAGCAAACAAAACACCAAGATGTACCAGCAGAGGCACAGAACAAATCAGAAGAGATGACTGAAATGCAGAAAGGGCTAGAGGACCCACACCTGAGGGCTGTGTGAAATGCTGAGTGCCCCATTACCAGGGTACTGATATGGGAACAGTGCAAAAAGGGCAATTCAAGTACTGGGTAGTCTTGGATGTTCATAAGTGTGGTTATAGATGAACCCAATTAGTTTTGTGCTCATTAGGGCTGGACAAGAAAGAGGCTGAGAAAGGCTTGCTGAAACAAATTCTGAAAGGAAAATAAGAGCAATCAAGATGTACCTAATGTATTGCATGAAGGATAACAGGCTGGACTATAAAATGCTATCAACCAGCACACACCAGAAGGGGGTCAGAGATCTTTCAGAACACTTTTTCAGCCAAATGGAAATCTGACAGCAACCAGCATCTGGAGGAGATTTCAAGAGAGGTTTTTAGGTGCATAATCTCACCACAGGCCAGTGGGAATTGTACTCCTAAATCCCTTACACGCTAATCCCTACTTCTGCATGGCTATTAGGAAAAATAACAGAAGTGTATCGAGGACTGTAGGTAGCTTGATATTAGCACATATAACAAGTAGTGGTAAACATCTCTTTGAGCTTCAACTTATCACTTGGTAACTTTGGCTGAGAAGGAGTTTATTATTCATGACTCTAAACTCCATCCCATCTCATGTCATCTTCTGAGCTGTCCTAATCAATAATTCAAGTGTGCATTTTAAGAAGATTTCCAAATTAAGCCAGACACCCTAATGTACAGGACACACCACACAGATTAGTATACACAACAGCTTCTTGATGCGTGAATATGAGAACAGCATAGTGGTTTGGAGAATATTAATCTCATTATACTGAACGGATCCTCAGAGCAGTAGTGAGGAAATAAGGTCCAAGCATTGGAATTGCTCTTCAGATGTGACACTATATATATTGGAGATTTGTATCCAATACTAGGCCCCTGCAAATTGACTGACAAATCCATCTGTCTTGTATCACCAGGCTCTTTCACTGGTCACAGCTAAACCCTCAAATACCATTAACAATTATAGAAGTTAAGTCTGATTTTCCAAATAAACTGCTACGGGAACTTTGCCTTTCATTCATCTTTTGTGCTCTTCATTACTATACATCATGGAGAATTGCAGTCTATGAAGACACTCAGAGGAAAAAAAGCAGCAGCAAATCCATGTTTCAGTACTCAATTGCTGAGCTACAAATGAGTTGGAGATGGTGACAGTTCTGTCCTCAAATAAAAACCTGGGCAGCTGGCAGCAGGTTCCTACCTCTTAAGAGCACAGTTGCTTCTGAAAACCATGGGTGAACACAAATATGATCTTTCTTTCCAAAATAATGTGCCACTGGGCTCAATTCTCAACTAACTTCAGCTGATGTATCTACAGTGGTTTGAGCTCAGAACACTGGTATCCACAGAGCATCCAGCTACTTGTGTTATCCGCTACACCCTTTTTCTCTAGTACATCTTACTCAGCTTCAATTTGCTCAAATGATCTGTGCAGCAAGGAAACTGTAATACAGCTTTTTTTTTTCCCCCCAGTGTTGCTTACAGCACCAAGTATGATACAGACAGCAAGATGTCTGCTTTGTGATGATCCATCCAGGATGCCAATCATAAATTTAAATCTATGTTATAAGTTACTTACCTTCTGCTTTTTGAAACTCTGCCATAGAATAGCTTTTTAAAATGGAGTCCATAACATTCCGTGTTCTTTATGTCCACTTGCATGTTGAAGAAGGTAAGCATTTGTGTGGAAAGCAGGGAGGAATCTGCTCTGCCCATGAAATTTCTGATCAGTCTAAGGGCAGTGTAACACCACTGACCCCTGCAATGCTCTGTTCCAAGTTAAAACACAACTGCACCATAAGGTATCTTTTTTTTGTTGTTGTTTGGTTTAGTGGGGTTTATTTGTTTTGGGTTTCACTTTGGTTTGTTTTTCCTTCTTTTAATTACTTCCGATGCTTGCCTTATCTCTGTCAAATACTATCTGTTCACACTCACATTCTTTTGCCTTACAAGTCTTGGACTAAGGATCCCTGCTAGGACTGCTGACCTTATTGATGGGCTAGTTGAGATGCTGTTTTCCCCTTTTAATCAGGAAAGTGGGTTTTCTCTACCTTAGAGGGTTCAAAGCTCTAGTGTTGCCTGCCCCTTGGTGTCCTTCCAAGGACTGACATACATGTCGATGTGTTGCAGGTTGGCTCCATGACCAAACACCTGCAGACTGCTGGCTTTTTTTTTCCTGACCTTGAGCATCCCCCTCTTACAAATCCCTGTGTCTCATTTACACCTTTGAAGAAAAGCATATTTACTTTTACACCTGGATTGAAAGGGAAAGGTCTTTTCTAAAGAAATAAAGCTATCATTTAATTCAGGGAGGGTAGTAAGATATTGCCCTTCCAGTGGGGACCCTCATTTGCCTCTTTGGCAGCCCAGCCCTGTGTATCCCAGCCCCTGGGTTAAACAGAGGTTGAACCTGAATCATCTGCTCAGTCTGAAGAGCTGATCCTGTGCACAGAAGCTGGAGGGAACAGAGTGGGCAAGGCAGAAATATGAATTTCAGCTCTTCAGGATGTACTCATACTTAGCTGCCCTTCATGCATAGCTTTCCTGTACAAAGAATATTGGGTGAGGAGAGGCCACTTGCTTTATCAAGTTGGATCTCTTTCTGTTGCAAACAGCTACATCTCAGTATTCATCAGAATCAGCCAGGTTTTTTTATTCGTAGTATATAAGTGCTAAACATGAGTATACATTTCTATAGAAGTGTTAGTGATAACCACAGGGCACTGTTGCTGCTGTTGTCATTGTTTTTCTGCTTCACCATCCAAGTTTTCAAGGGGTCCAACTCAGATCCAGCTATCAATGAGCTTTGAATTCTGTTACCATGTTTTATACTTGCTTTTGGGAAGGTGCATATCTTCTGTTTCTATTATACACAGTACAGTATTGGTTTTCTAAGTAATTTTTAAGTAATTGCTTTCTTTAAAGTAATTATGCTTCCTATGTCATTGCTGATCATGTATGTTTGTCTCCTGTGTTCTCAGTCTGGCATTCTCATGAAGTGGAAAAGCAGTGTTCATGATGATACAGTCTCCTTCCTTCCTTTTTAAGGCCACCATGCTGCATGTGCTAGAATATACCTTATGGTCATTAACAGTTAAAAAACCCAAAAAGAACCTCAAAGATTTTATACATTAGGGTTCCTTACTTGAACTAAGATTGCAGCACATACCCTATTACTATCTTATTGTATTGAAGTTACTTGTATTCTGTGGCTCTTGCAGAAAGCATGGTGCCCAATTTGGCAGCCCTTTAGACTGCACCTTTTAAAAATCTCTAATTGTATTGGTATGATCATAAACAGAACTACTAATAGTCTCAAAAACCTGACTGCAATTCTTATGCTCTGTACTTCCTTCCATCTTCATTTTATCATCGCTCATAGGAAGAGCCCATTCCTTTGCAGCCATAATTAAGCTCTCAGTTTCTCTTTCCAGTCGTTCTCTGACAGTGATTATCATGTCTGGTATTTTTTTTCTTTTTTTAGTTGCTGAAGCTGTCAATCCACAATGTTTCCCAAGAGCCATGTTCAGGTTTGCAGAAGCAGGAAGTCCCAGACATCAGTCATCATTTTAAAGATAAGGTCTGATCAGGGAGACAAGGCTGCTCAGTTTCAGAAGATTTAAAAGCAGCATATGGTTCATGTTCTGGATGCAAACAGCTTACACACACCCTCCCTCCCTCCCCACCACACACACACTCCAGCTGTGCCCCTAAGCACACATCTAGGGAGGAGCAAGAACAGCATGAGCACTCCATGGTACTTTCTCCCAAGTACTCTCCCACCCATTTCGATTTCAGGGATTTTCTCAATTAGACATGGAGGATTTTTTCCCACATTTAGTAATGCTCTCTGAATTTCTGCTGGACAGTCTGGTGCTGTTTCTCCCTTAAGGCCATGCAGAGGCTGAGCATCCATAAACACAGCTCTGGTAAAGCCTCAGTGAGGCTGCAGCCCATCATTCCCATGTGTTTCTTCTGTGTCTGGCTCCTCCTAGCATTGTGGCCCCCAGAGACTACCCTGTCTCCTCTCAGTCAAATCTGACCCATAGCAAGAGTCTCAAGCCTGCTTGCTCATTTGTCATGGAGAAACTGCTTCATCACCAAACTCCATCCGCATTGAGAACAGCCATTAACTCCTACTACTTGCTTTCTGTCTTTAACTAATAACATATACAGGCACCTCCCCTTAGTAGAGCAAGTTTTTCCAGCTAAATCGATCCATCTTTCCCATTTTCCCCAAGCTACTTCTAAAGAATCAGAGTACATTATCTCCTCCTCTACGATTCCCCCACTAGGGCAACCTGTAGGGCACCAAACAGTAAAGATACCAAAACCAACTGTGTGAGATGAATTTTGTATTCAAAATAATGCAATGGCAGTGTGGTTGTCGTGTAAATGATTACTCTGTTACCAATAAATATTTTCCTATGCTCTAACAACAATTAACTACACAAAGTTTACAATACTGGAAGGCAGTCACTGACAATGCAGAACAATTTATAGATGAGGGTGATTATGCTGGCAGTTTAACTGAAAAATAAAAGAGATACACATTGATTGAAATTATCTGAATAAAACATGAATGGCTCCTAATGAAAACAGCAGGCAAAACAGCACTTTGAGACCTCAGCAACATTTTTTTTCTCAGTATGGAGTGTGGGACAGCCAGGGCAAGTAACACTCTGCAAGTCATTTACTAATTTACCACCCTTAGGTGTATCATGACAAGTCTACAGATTTATGAAAATACCTTTGCTATTATTCACCTTCCTCACCTCTAAACATCGTCTTAGGATCATCAATGAAGACGTTAACTAAGTCAAGACTTGCCACTAATCTCTATGTTATGCTACCTGACAGAATCATAGAATCATAGAATGGTTTGGGTTGGAAAGGACCTCAACGATCATCTAGTTCCAACCTCCCTGCCATGGGCAGTGACACCTCCCACTACACCAGATAGTGCCTCTCTTATGTGCTGTTATTTAGCATGACATTTTGCCATGGAATTTTTGCCAGCTCTCAATACACTTGTGATCAGAGCCAGTGAATAATTTATTAATGAATTTGTGTCTTATTTTTTGTACATAAAAAACTGTCTGATTGTAACTGATTTGTTTATTACTTAGAGATTTTCAAGGAACACTTAATGCAAACATGTTTTAGTATGTGGGTTGCTGGAAAATTTCACTTATATGTTCTGTACTAATACTTTCTGTGATATGATTGGTTACTTAAACGGTATAGTACTGTTTCACCTCCCTTATGTGCTAAGTGAATATTTTGAGAATAATAAAGAAACCATAAAATGGCAAAAGCATAGCATTTATGTGACTGTAACTATGCTTACCCAGAAAATGTATCTTGCAGAAAAAATTCAGAACAAAATAAAAGAATTTGTCGATGCTTGAGAGCTGATTTCCTTCTGATGAGTGATCACAAACACCTGGCTTCTGTATTGCGTATAACTCTACTTTGGAGTTGGTGAATCATTTTATATTTTTAAAATAGGGGTCCATGAAAAAAAAAATCTTATGATACCACATTTACCAAATATCTTTTACTCACTGACTTCATAATTCTGTTTTTATATTTATACATGTATAAAAATATATATATATATATATATCCATGGAGATTTATTCTTTACGAGATGTGTCTGAGATGCTACATTTCTTTTACCTTTATGTGTTCAGTGATAACTCCATTGATATAGGCTCTTTCATTTTTTGTAAGGATTTATTTCGCTATGAAGCACTTCTGCCTCTTACTTTTGTTTTCCTTCTGAAAATCGATGCCATATTCACCTTTCACCTAATATATTGATGGACCCCTGGTCGGTTTTGAGTTTTCAGTAGTAATTGTTGTGCTATAGTAGAAAATCAGGATGATTTTTTTTCTTGAAATACTTCTCATTGAGAAATTTATTTTTCATTACTTTTTTTTAAAGAAAATAACTATTCTGTCATTAGTGGTTTTTTCCTTGTCAAAAAGCTGATTTTAGTTGATCAAACAAAATGTATTTTTCAAAGATTCTTGTGAAAAATATACATTAGCTTTTTTTTCCCCTGTTATATTACTTGGGTGGGGACGTAGGAGGGAAATCAGTTTAATACCTTGAGATCACCCAGAATCAGTGATTTGTATACATTTGTATTTCTCTAATATTAATCCATACTTTTCTTAGTTCCCAGGACTCTTGAGATCTTTTTTTCTCCTTCCTTTTTCTCTTAGTAAACTCATGCTCTGCAAGCAGAAAGGCAAAACTTCTCAGGAGGTTTTCTGTTCCATCTCTGCCTGACCCTGCACTCCATGCAACCCAGCTGCTGTTTCCCCATATATATATATATATATACACACACACATATATTTATAGATACGTATATATAGAGACATAGATACATGCATATATTTATATGTATATTTGGAGCTCGCTGTTCTTCTCCTTACATTCATCAAAGCCAAGAGGACAAGAGTCATCCCATCACACTGCATCTGCTATAGGCCTTTCCTATATGCAACATCTGGGATACTTTCATACCTCTTTTTAGGGTGCAGCTTTGCTGGTGCATAGGTGTTGTACTGGTTTATTTTTGTAGCAGAAAGGGGTAAGTGGTACGAATCCACACACACCACCACAGGAGTTGAACATGACTGTAGAGCAGTCATGCTTTTAGCAACAGAAGCCACCATGTCCAAAGGGAATCCCTGTTTCTACAACAATATAGATTCAGAAATTAAAAATGAATCTGGAAGAGCTGGCTACTCAGTGAACTGAAAAATCCGAAGGCACTGTGATATAAAATGTCACAATGCACACGGGGAAAAATAAATTTCAGTATGAACTATATTGTGCTCAGCCCATCTGGACTTACCCTGCACTTTCAGCTTGATATATTTTTATTTTATTGTCATACTGTCACATGCTGCTAAACAGTGGCCATGCCATGCCCCTGAAAGAGCTGCCTCGCACAGGTAGGTGGAACGATTCCTGTATGCCAGCCAGTAGCTGAAATCCAGCCGTCTGCTAAGAATAGGATGTTTAATTTCAAGTGCTTAAGAAGCAGCAATATCGATGCAAAAGGTTTCTATACAGTGACAGATGCTTCAGCAGCAGATCATTGAAAGACGATGAAAATAGTGGGGAAAAAAAGCACCCCACCCCCCCCCAAATCCAGATTTGAAGCACAGCGTTACACTGCTTCAGTGTATGTTCTGTTTTCAGAAGATACTAAAGGAGCTGAAACACAATGGGCAATGATTTTTACATTGCTCACAACAGAAAGTATTTGTACAGTAATGCAAATACACAGCAGCAGCCTGCAGGGCTGTTGTTGAAGGGAAATGTTTACAGGGATGCTGGATGTGATTCACTGAGGCTCTGCAGCAGTCCATGCTGGGATGCAGCTGGGGATCTGGACTGCAGGCAAAGCACAAATAACTGTTCTCCCATCCTGCTGACAAGCTGGTGGTGGAATGCTTAACTGGGCCTGTGGAGGACCATGACCACCCTTGTCCTTTCCTGGGCAGCTACACAAGGACTTTTCTTTACATTGTCCTCTTTCCTTACTCTGGAAGGCAAGTGGTTTCATTGCAGCTACCTACAGGGTAAAATGCTACCCAAGCATGATGAGCAGTGAGGTGCTGCCTCTAGTACCTCTACATTTGAGCCTCCAGAGCCCGCCCAGGCTCTTCTTGGACAAGGAAAATGCCCAGTTCTTGGCATTTGATCATGCACTTGAAGAAACTGAAAGGCAATAGTGTTTTGAGAAACATGAGATGTAAAACAGAAAAGCCAGGAGAACACAATTTTTGATGACTAGGGAAAAATTTCTAGGACATTCCTATTTTCCATTGATAACTTACTTGCTTAAATGTAGAGTCCTGAACAGGAGAGTCACTGCAATATATATACCTAGGTGATTGTATTAAGAATAGTGGATAGGCTAAGCAGACCTTGAATCAGACTGCAAGTAGCCTTTAAATAACAGTAATGTAGTTTTTTGTAATCATTGGGAGTTTCTGACACTTAGAAAAATCAGCTAAAGCAGCTGTGCTGCTAGAGAAAGGACAAAAATAAACATCTACTGTTGTAGGGAGTCCTACTCCATTGGGAAACACCAGAGGAGCCTTAGGGTCCTAGTGGAAGGGGGCACGTGCCTGTGGTGCACAAGCTTGTTTTTAACCTCACTGCCAAACTCAATTGATAAAAAGTTGTCAGAGCACTAATCTTGCTACTGCTCTGATATTTTAAAATACATATTCTATTTTAAACTATATAGAAGCTTAACTGTATATATTTTAAGCTATATATAACTATAATGAAATTTAAAAAACAAAAAAGTGAGGTGATTTTGTTTCTTTAGTAGTCTTTTAACTGCTGAACTCTTCCCATCCACCCCACAGCAGTGTGGGATGGTCACTCTTGCCCTGTCTCCCATTCTTATTGACAGAGATGACTTTTTTCCTGGAGCTTTTTCCAAGCTAAAGCAAAGCTGCTTTCCCTGGCACAGGGCAGGGGTCTAGGAACAGGGACAGTCCCTCACATTTGCTTTAAGGCTCTTGCAGGATTTATAGATACTCCATGACTGCTTTTAGAAAAATATGAATTTAGAAACCACCTTCTTTGGGACCAGATCCTTGGCTTGTACAAACTCTCAGTGCTGAGTTGAAATCAATGCTGCAGTATGGCATTTTGCTTCAGCTCCCTGCTTGAAGCCATTAAACCCCAAACTCTGAATAATCATGTCAAAGCCCTCAAACTGCCTGCTCAGGTAGAAAAGCAGTATAGTCTAAGAATTTAGCCCTCACACATGAAGATAATGCTGGGATATTTAAATCCTGGAGGTGAGACTTGGGTGAATTTCTGCATTTTAATTCCGAAGGATCTTGTATTAAAAAGAGGGCGTATAAATGATTTAGGTGCACACGCATGGAAGATCTGTTGCCTTTCAGTTCAGCTAGGCTCACCATGTATCATTGGTAGCCATGAAAATCCTTCCCAGCTTCTGTAAAGCCTTCTGTACCTGCATCCCTTACAGTGCGGCTGTGGGTAACCAAAAGTATCCTTGCAAAGGGCATCTTTTTATTTTGCTGATTTGGCTTAGGACTATAAAATCACCAGAAGGCATGGACAACAGGAACAGGTGTCAATGTCCCCTGTCTCTTCCAATCTGAGAACTAGAAAGCATCAAATGAAACTAGGCAAGGCTAGGTTCAAAGGAAAGAAAGGAGGTGCTCCATCATGGCACATGGCATTAGACTGGGGGACTCATGACCACAGAGTGGTGTAGCTGCTGACCACTTATGCGCATGTGAAAAAGCAATGTGACACATTCAAAGAAAAAAGGTGCTTTAAGAGTTATTAAATGCTAAGTCACCCTTGAAGTTTGTTCTCTTCAAAACAAAGCAAACGGTTACCTGGTAAGGTTGATCAGGCTGACATGTAGTGGACTGCAAAAATGGTAAATAGAAAAATTGATAGGCGATGATCGCTATGACCTCAGATTTGTTAGAATTATTAGAGGAGGACCTGTGTCACACTAGCTTTTGGCTTGACTCTCCTTTTATGAAGGTAGACTGGGCTATCTTAAATTGGAATTGAGAAAATCCAAGAGTAAGTATTTTTCAAAAATCTGAGGAGCAATGCACACAAGCAGAATTTCACACTACTAGCTCTATAGCTAAAACAATGCATTTCATCATGCCAAGCTCCACTCTTCAGGCAGCCTTTGGAAGATAGTTGTACCCAGCAGATTTAAATCCCAAGGAGACATGGGACCACAGTGATTTGTGTTTTGCAACTTATCTGGAGCCTATGCTCTCACTTGCTCTTTAGGTTGTTCCTTGCTATGAGCATTGAAGGTCCTTTCACTGGGATTCAGAATCCCATTTGTCCCATTTTAGCCCTTTCTTTCAAAGGCTATGATAATCTCTGAACACTGCTGTTTACCATCTGCACCATCTACTAAGCAGAGGTTATGTTTTTTTACCTCGTTTCCTGCTTTTTAGAATACCCCTCTGCTCAACTTGGCCAACAAGTCACTTATGTTTTATTTAGAGTAAAAGCTTGCCTGTTCCTGTTCTTGCCTTTAACCAATACTTAGACTAACACCACCAGTTAGCAGTGACCAGGGTGAGCCTATATTATGGTCTATGTATTTTTCAAGGCACTGACAAGGAACATCTGTCCAAGCAGAAGAAAAGTTGTGGAAAAAGTGATTGGGATTAAGTGTTCTTCATTTTATGTTATAATGAAAAAACACATGATTGCCTTCCATAGCTCCTGGGAATCTTGATTCAGTGAGTGAGAAATGTACTCTGAAATAATGGCACTTGTTCTAGATTTTCTCCTTAAAAATGCACTGGACCCTGATGAATCAGCTTCTTTGCACAATCCAAATCACTGTGTGTCTGCCCTCTGACACTGCCTGCCCGCAAATACTTCATGCACTATTCTTAGAAAACCAAAGCCTTTTGGTGCAAACACTGCAGGTAGTTGTCATTTTCAATAGCTCTCCTGGCCTGTGAGATCACTGCCATTTTAGTTGCTTTTTCTATGGTTTATTTTATCTCTTGATCCTGTTTTTTTTGTGCCTTTCTGATACCATACACTTCTTACTCAACCAACAGCAACCTTGGCAAAAACAGCTCCTCAAACGGGAAAGGAGAGGAAACAGTACAACAGTCGTTCAAACAAAGTCTTCTATCTTGTACTTCAAAAATATTAATTTACATTAACATACATGATTCCTCAGGCAGGTCTGAGCCTTATGAACCTTGTGGTTGACCATGTCTCTTACTGGTGTTTGGACTGTGTAGCTGAAGCACAAAGGTGATCTCGGCTTTGTGAGAGAACTTGGAACAAAAGGACTCCTCCTTTCTCTCCTTGTGTTAGAGGAACTGCCAGGAATAAGCCCCTTAGAAATCTTGATTGTCTAGAGGCTCAAATAGGGAGAACAGGTTTTTGGAAAATCTAACCCTAGTTATTGCATAATGCTGGTACAAGAGGGAAGCTAAGAGTTAGCATTAATCAGTTAATGAATTTAATTAATTAAATAAAAATAAAGCTAGCATTATTTAGTCAGCAAATTTAAATCAGTTATAAAACCACAGAAATGCAAGATATAGTCCTTGAAGTTTAATGATGAGAAACATCCAGTTCTTACTTTTATTTTCTGATTTTTAGACAGAAGGCTTAGACATTTTATGAAGTTGTTATCCCATTATGTGTTACTGCTACTGAACATCTCCCACCTGCCCAAGAAGTGCTGGTACCTCTGCATTGCTAAACCCATCAGACTACTGAGAACATGTGTCTGGAACTCAGAATAATCTACTTGATGTATTTTTATAGACAATTGTACTCAAGAAGCACATGTATTTATTATGAATTGTTATGTTTTTCTTTGTCCATACATAATGAATTTATTGCAGTTGGGCAATTTAATTCACCCTTTTTTTCAGTTTTAATTGAATTATTTTAATTCCCATACTTAACCCTCTAGCTGAAAGGTTTGATATTGCTTTGAGAGTTGTATTTTTCTTCTTCCATTTAACACCTTTATACCTCTCCCTTTGTTGTGAAAGATTTGGATGTTCCAGACGGTTATGAGGTTAAAAAGCAACTAATCTTTGTATGTAATGGGATAACTTATTATAAAAACTTGTCAAAAACATAGAACTAGAGTCAATGTATTTTTGTCTTTGAAAGCTACTTTCATGTGCAAAGATCTTTTTACTTTTAGCTAAATGTGAAGTAATTTGAAAAAAGTAAGTCAGTTTCAAAGATGTGAAATTCTATTATTTTTTTTCTAAAAAGAAGAAAACGTTGATATTGACTTTCTAAAGACAAGACTAGAGCAGTTTGAGATAAAGTGGGAAATGTTTAGATCAAAATTTTAAGGGGACCTAGAATTACTATTGCTGATCTGAACCAAATATTTTTCAAAAAGAATTACAACTAGTTGGCAAATTGGGCTTATACATTATAAAATTGTCTGTTTTTTAATTTCAGCTAAATATTTTAAAATGTCTTGGAATTTATGAAATTTATAAATATCAGATTCAATGCACACTAAATGGAACGACACATTTTTTCATTGTTTCAATAAATTTTTCCACTGTTTCAATACCTCCACATAGGTCTGACTATATGCCCATACTGATAGTGATGGGAACTTATTCCCACATTCTTAACCACACTGGGACATTTCTGCTGAAGTCACTGGGAGCTGGTTACCAAAGTACCTTGGAGAATGTGGTCCTTACAGTTCATGTGAAGCAGCACCAGGAAAATAACTGTTGTGCCTTGTTGGAGACTAGGCTTCCTTGATTTATTCTGCAGGTACTTGAGAGAGAGAGCTGTCTCCAAAGAGCAATCTCAAGCATGCTATTATAGGTCTAACTCCTAGTCAGTGGTAATTTCTACATTACTCCCTGGAGATAGCCCTTTTCCCAGCCCAGGAGACCAATTTCTATAGCATTGGTGCGAGCACTGCTCTGTGCTTCCTCGAGAGAGTAAACACTGTGGTGTCACAAGCCCTGAACGCAGTGGCATGATCATCCTCACTAGTGAATGCTCTCCTTGAATGCAGCAAAACCTCCAGCAACAAACCATCGCACTTTACAGTAACTCTGATGAAAGTAACAGGCCTGCTGATGGAGTAAGGAACACCTCAGCAGCAGGAAGGGCATTAGAGTCTGCCCCTCGAAGTTAGGGGTAACTTCAACTGTACCCCACTGTCAGAGCAAGTCTGTCTTGAATGTTTCTGACATCTTCCTTCTGATCTGTCTACATAATTTTTATTTTACTTTTAAAAAGCCAACATTTAAAGAATATGGGATAAAAAATATGTTCCTGTCATGTCTTTAGGGATTCCGCCATACATCATTCTGTAGTTATGTTTCAATATGAATATTAAATAATTTGATTTTATTTAATTTTATTAAACTCTAGATACAATGAAGAAAATGGTCATAAAACTATGTCAGAAGATGCATAAGATCTTGATGCTGTGTTTCTTCTCTTTTGATGATCAAGCCTATGCATTTCAGTCAGGAAACCTACCAGCAGTTGTTCATATTTTCAGGAAAAGGTTTTCACAGAGCCAAAACTTTTAAGAGTTTAGGAGTTGGCAGGCCTATTCAGCTTAGCTGTGTCATTAAATGCAAATGCCTACATTAGTACAGCATTAAGGTTCGGAATTCAAACACACATAGTTCATGAAAATGGAAAGCTAAGGTTCCTGCACTGATGTTAAATAAAACCTACTGCTCAGACTATGCACACTAAAGTGTGTATTTAGTTGCACAAACCAAGCTGTTGAAATAACATCTGCACACCATGGCCAACTTACTTAACTTCAGCACAGAGCATTAGCAGCTGGGTGAACCATCCCTTTCTCTTTGACAAGTCAGCCTGGACTGAGAGGAGGAGACATGGGGAAGAAGGATGCACAGATACATGGGGTTAGGGGTCATATCTGACTTTTGTTTTCCACTCACTCTGAAGACATGAAGAAATATTCCTGATACATTTGTCCATACCTTTGCTGAAAGGTTATGTCCTCCCTCCTGTTTAGACATGAAGCAATTCAGACAAACAAACAAACAAACAAGGTAGTTGTAACAAAATGCCTGAGAGATGCATTTCAAGACAGGAGTTTTATTTCCTTGGTCTTGACCCTGCAACCTAAGTCTGCCTGAGCATTTCAATACACGACCTTTACTAGGTCCTGAGGGCACCAGCCGTGCTGCTTGAATCTAAAGGACAGACTGACTTCTGCTGATGATTTAAATCACATCAGAACGTAGCCAAAGAGTTAAGTCTCCAATATCATCTGGGAGTAATACTATTCTGAGTACCCTAATTTTATCCCACCCTTTCATGTCTATTTCATACTACTACTTTCTTTGTTGTCCAGCCCTGGAGCTCCCTCCAAAATTTAAGTGTGATGAGTTCTGAATATAAACAAGGAGAAATATAATGTTTTATTTCCTTACCAGAAATTAGCACTTTTTGTGGGAGGATTAGCAAAGCTTCAGCCATCATCTTCCACTGCTAAGCAGAAGAAACTATCTTTTGTTTAAATGCTGTGAAAAAGTTCACTAGGCTCTTGACTTGTGCCAAGGATTCATTAGTCCGCCTACTTATGCTCACCTTTATAGCTGCATAATCCTACTGTTGCAAAGAAGGTGACATTTGCCTTGTGAAACTACTATTTCTAGTGATGAAGCATGAGCAGGAAGAAATTTGGCCTGACTTTGCAAACATCCCATGAAACACAATGTGGCAATGGGTGACACTTGGTGAAGACTTCACTTTTACTTTCACCTATTCCCAAGGTAGATTTGGACTTCGTGTCTTTCTGTGTTCTGGGCATCCTGGAGGGGTAACACACACACATTCCTACTTACAGCCTCCTACCCTGTGAAGACTTGAATGTCACATCAACAAGAGTATTGACAAGGCATTTGAGGTGCACAGGATGAGGAAAAAAACCAAACCAAAACCAAGCCATACAAACCCATAGTGTAATGTTACCCAGGAGATGGTGACGTCAGCCTATTTAGCTTCTTGAGCAATTTTGTAAGTGGACATTTTTGTCTTTACTCGGTAAATTGTTTTCTGGACTACATATTCCCCACTGTTTTTTATAAAGCTGGCATTTCATTTTGGGGGCTGATTTCTGACTATTCAGGCTTTGCTTTAAGCTGCATCAGTCCAGGAACTCTTCTCGTTTGACAAATTTCTATTTCATTACAACTTCACTAGAATGGAGATTTCCTGGAAAATTATTTTACATTATGATATGTTAAACAAATGAAAAAGTAAGAATTGATACTTATATACCGCATGTTACCAAAACAAAATCTCAAATTATTATACACTCAAGTGGCTCTAAATTTTGTTTTGCAAAGTATTTCTTATTTTTAGGTGTGCTCCTTCCCCCCCAGTGCCAGAATGCCATAAATTCCTGTAAAGAGGAGATGTGCTCTATAGTTTTCAACTGACTTACTTGCAATAGATAAAAACAGTGAATCATCTGTGAATAAGGCTGCTAGCTGATAATTTAAAGTTAAATTTAACATATTTAACTTGTAATTTTCTACTCATGTTTAGAAATTTTCTGTTTGGTTACCCAAGCAATATTACACTACTGCTATCAAGGCTATGGCCAATGTTCATATTTCTAGTGTCAAATGAGGCACAGTGTAGGATGCAGTTTTCTCCTCTTGAATGTTCTCTTAAACACAGCCACAACAGGGTACAGGAGTGTTCACTAACATAATTCAACCTAGTCACAAGAAGAAGAATAGAGCAATTATAATGCCCTATGCAACTTGGATTAAATTATGCAGGATGCCTTGTTACTGTCTTTGCCCCTCTCTGCTTCAAGCAGTAGAGGAGGATGCACTGGGAAGTCAGAGTGGCTAGTTTTATAGAGGGGTCCACTCCTTCCCACCTCCAATTCAAGCTCCAAAGAGATTCAAAGAGTCAGAAAAACAGGTAAATCAAAACTCTTACAAGAATCATGGAATATTCAGAGTTGGAAGGGACCTCCAGAGATCATCTAGTCCAACTCCCCTGCTTAAAAGCAGGATCCCCTAGAGCACATCACTCAGGACTGCATCCAGGTGAGTCTTGAAAATCTCCAGAGAAGGAGATTCCACAACCTCTCTGGGCAGCCTGTGCCAGTGCTCTGGCACCCTCACTGAAAAAAAGTTCTTCCTCATATTTAAATGGAACCTCCTATGTTCCAGCTTGTGTCTATTACCCCTATTCTTGTCACCCGGAAACACTGAAAAGAGTCTGGCTCCACCCTCCCTCAACACACCCTTTAGGTATTTATAAACATTAATTAAATCACCCCTCAGCCTTCTCTTCTCCAGACTAAAGAGTCCCAGCTCTCTCAGCCTTTCCTCATAGGGGATATGCTCCAATCCCCCAATCATTCTATATGTTTGTTGAGTGATCAGCCTACACAAATTGTTGACACATGATACCCGAGCAAGAAGAGGGTGAGATAGTTACACAGGATGTCAAACCAAAAAAAGTAACCTAAAACAAACCCAAAGACCAGGATTTGAAAAATACTTGAAACCTTTCTGCTTGAGGACATGAATCCATGCGTAATGAATGAGGACAATTTTCCTAGGTACAAATCATACTCTAACAATTTTGCTGTGCATTTTCTTCTATCGTCCTCATATGCATCTGATTCTGACCACTGTTGGAGATGGGAATATGGGAAAGGTAGACAGTAGTCTGATCTAGTCTAGTAATTTACAACATTATTTCAGCTAAAATCCTTTCCTTTGTTATTTTTCTAAAAAATCTGTATGTTCTTCTGTGCCTTGGTATATCCAAGTAGGTAACTTTCATGTGCATGTTTCTGTATATTCTTGCCTCATGGAGGCCGTACAACAACAATATGCTCAGGGTTATATAAAAACAGCAGTCTCATGCAAAGAGGTGGGATACACATTTCAGAAGTTCACTTTTTGAAGACAGAAAATGGATGTTGAATGGGGAATAAACAAATACTTCAGCAAAGCAGCACACTGAGGACTTCACAAAACCCCAGACAGTAAAACCCCTTAAGCTCCTCCAGAAGGTATTTATAGATTATTTAGGCAAGAACACTTTTCTGTTTTGCATTCAAGTTCAACAGCAGAGTTCCATAAATAGGCTATATACACAAAAGAAAAGCATAGCTGAAGCCTAAAGATAGAAAGATGTTCTTTCCGAGTTGCAGATTTATCATTAACTCAGTTACAGAAAAGCTTATTTGGGTGACTTGCCGTGGCAGAGAGGTGACAAAGGCAAACTACTCGATGTTCGATGCTTCCAGAGCACTCATGTAGATAACCCAATTTAATTCTCTACTTTATGCCATGTTTATTTGAGTTTAAAAATAGATGCTGTTAAAGATGAATTGATGCTAGGGTTTTTTGCTAGGAAATTTCGTAAAAACAAGAGCTCTGCATTAAGACAAAAAGCAGCAAACATACAAGCTTAACATGCTGTATACTCCTTTCAGTTCCAGCAGTATTAATATGGCATACAAGAGTTAATCCAATTAACTTCATCTTTGCTCAGAGAAGAACAAATGTTGGCCCAGACACCCATAGCACCTCTATGGAGTAATGTAGGTAGTATCACCAAAGCAGGTCGTACTGATAATTACATTGCGGTGGGTTGACCTTGGCTAGCTGCCAGGTGCCCACCAAAGCTGCTCTATCACTTCACCTCCTCAACTGGACAGGTGAAGAAAATACAATGAAAAGCTTGTGGGTCAAGCAAAGGTCAGGGAGAGATCACTTGGAAATTAACATCTAAGGCAAACAAACTTGAGTTGGGGAAGCTAATTTCCCCAAGCCCACTGATGGACTCAGCTTTGGCCACTGTTGAGTCCATCTTGGAGGTGGCTGGAACTGGTTCTGTCCAACATGGGAGCAGCTCCTGATGTCTTCTCACAGAAGCCGTCCATGCAGCCCTCCTGCTACCAAAACCTTAGCATGTAAACCCAATATACACATGAAAATCCAGATGCTCCCAGTTGACAAATTATCCAGCTTGCATCACAAATCACCTGGATTTCTTCTGGTACTTAATTTTTAAAATATCTAGCAATATGTTTAGTGGGGAGGGTAGGGACACCCGAAGTACTGAGTTGGCCAGGAGATATCCTGGAAAGAGGCTGTGTAAGAGTCAGGCAGGGCCTCGACAGCAACAAACTGAAGTGTCTAATGGGTCTGGTGCTGGAGGTACTTCGCTAGTGTGCAAAAGTCTTGGTTTTAAGTCCTTAATCTTCCACAAGCAGTCCCATGTGGCCTTATGCAAGTTTCTGTATCTTAGTGGTCCATCTGGAATATGGGACACATAGCTCTTCTCTGCTTGACACTGGTGCACTGAGAATCAATGCATTAAAGGTCAGGCAAGCAGACACTAAGGTAAAAGAGGACCTAAATATAGAAGACTACAAAGTAAGAAAGAATTTCCCTGTACCATATTTCCTCTCTAATGCAAAAATTAGAGCAAGATTTTAGCTAACATCTATTCTAGAAGACAGAGCATAGCAAGGAGGATGATTAGTGTTGAAGAGATGACACAGTGGGTGGTGGCATCAGACAAAAAGGTGTTAATGTCTCAGTGATTTTTTTCTCAAGGCTTAAACTCTTTAAGAATTTTTTATATATGCGTATATCAGAATGTTAGAAAAGTAATACAAAAGAATGGAGAATACTGCAAAACAAATACATCACCCAAATGGTAACAAAGAATAAATAAAGCATAGGATAATCAAATGCATGTTTTATTAAAAGAGATTACTAAATAGCCAGTTGACAGAAAATGTCTACAAAATATCCCCCATCTGGGATTCCCAAGTCTGCACTCTGGAACCAGTGTGCCTTCATACATAAATTAGTGCTGAGAAACAAATGTGTGTTTTCATTTATTTCTTGGCAATCATTAAAATCTGAGATGTGTGGAAAAGTGGGAATCCAAGTATCTAAACTTCAATCCCTGACATAACTTACAAAGACTAGCTTCATTTCCCTCCATCATACTCTGCAGAGCTGTAAAATAGCCATAGTGGATCTCTCTTGCAAGAAAGGCTGTGACCCCAAGTTAAATAACCATGGATTTTGTGAGGAAAGGCACTTTTAAAAACATTTATTCTGGTATGAAAAAACAGAACTCACCAAACTTAAGACTTCCTTCTTTTTTCATGGGAAGTTGAAGGTGACAGCTTGCCTTTCTCTGAAGTAGGTGGGAGTTTTGCTATGACTTTTGGTGAGGCTAGGATTATGGCTGAGATGTACCTGCATTATAATTCTTCACTGCTCATTCAGGTAACACTGAGTGCAAACCTTAGTATCATAAGATTCAGAGACAGAAAACAAAGGAAAAATGACTGACGCTGTAACCGCATCATACAGATCAGCCACTAGCCTTGGAAAGGACACAGCACCTGCTGGGAAAACCAGATGCAAATATCAGCAGCTTTCCCCAAACTGCCTTTATGTAGGTGGGCTGGAAGAAGGCTAAACAGCAAACATCCTGACTCTAATCCACAACTGCCTCTGATCCCAGTGCTCCCTCTTTTGCTGCAGTCTTGATCTAATTAAACTGTCATTACACTGTTAAAGTAATGCTTCCTGGGCTTTTTACGGAGCACGGGTGAAGTGGAAAAGGGGAAAACGAAAGATTGAGTCCATGACACAACGTATCAAACGTGCATGTTGGTATCTAAACCCCCTGTAAAGATGAAATAGATGTAGAATGAGATGAGGAAGGGTAGGGGAAAAAAAAGTGTTTTTTGTGATGTGTTACTTGCTTGACCTGTTTTCATAAGGGGTCACTGTCAAGCCTGAAATCACAGCTTTGAACCTTTTTGTACTTAAAAAGGAAGAGGTCTATCAGTTCAGAGAGAGAGAAGCTGTGAGCTTTGGTCCCAGCAGTACTACAGGGGCTGTTACCCTCATGGGCACCAGAGCAAGGGGTTTCCCCTGGGATAGATGTACATGCAGAGAAATCATGGCAGCGCTCATCTCCCATGCTCTACCACCTTAAAGGGTATGCATGCACACGCATCTGTATGAGTCAGTTTGCTCCCCCATTCCAAAAGAAATACATGAGGAAACTGAGGATTACATCTTTTTGCCTTGACTACATTGCTTTCCCCCTGCTACCTATAATTTCCTTATTTTTTTCCAGCTTGATGCAAATAATTCATGTACAAACACCTCAGTGCCAGCCAAAGCCTCAACTACATGATTTGCTGTTTTCCTACCCCAGGAGCTTCTTTTCTATGCTATTTTTTTTTTTTTTTGCTTTAGGCTTTGAAGAATCAAGCTACTTCCCATGCTTAGCATGCAGGCTCCAGGAGCCATTTCTGATCACTAAGTAACTCCAGGTCTTTTGTTTCCATTTGTGTTCTTCAGTTCATTTCAGCACATGTGCTTGTAGCACATGTTAGTACAGTAGGAAGTTTCTGAAGGATCACACATCTTCAGACCTTGGGTTGAGCTGATGACTGGTGTTCTGATTGCTACCGTGACTTTTTTTTTTTTTTTTTTTTACATCTCAGATTGTTATTAGTAACTGTGTATTTTCTAGGTGGTACTTCCATGGAGCTTTTAGACATGCAAAACTCCATAGCTGAAGAACTCAAGGGTGCACACACAAGTGTCTCACCCAAGATCGCAATTGCAACAACTCAGACTTGAAATGGCTTCAAATAAAGGCACCAGGAGAAAAGAAAAACTGAAAACCAAACCCACTTCCATTCAAAAGTATCTGATAAAAAACCTTTGTTCCCGTGAAAAAAACAAAACGATTCCTTACAGATCAAACAGAACATATCTTTAAGGAACTGTTGATGCACAAGTGTATTTGCTTTCAGCCTCAGTGTAATGGTGGCAGATGAGCCATCACAACAAGCTACCTGTTGTTAACTGCCACTACTGTAAATCGTCAGAGCCACCTGATGTGCCTATGTGTAGCCTTTTAATTCATACTGCTGTGGTGTCTTGTTACTTAAAAGAAAGCCACTGAAGGGAATATGACTGCTGGAAGAATAACATACGCTTACTTCTATTCCAATTAACGTGGGGTGCAAAAAATCTATTGTATTAAAAAAAAAATAAGAAAAAAACCTAATAGCATGAAGCACAAACTGGAAGATTTCCAATAAAATCTTTGTCAGAAGATAAGGCTTAGTTAAAATCAGAATACACTTTAGAAATGTGTCAATCCTGATAATATTTTTTTCAGAGGCTGGTTAACTCTCCAGTAATTCTCAGAATTGAAATAACATAAATTTTCTTCCATACTATTTTTATTGATTTCAAAAGTTGATTCAGTCCATGTAACTCATTTATAAGCATTTCTAGTATGAAATGCTCCTGAATTATTGTTGTTGAACACAAATAGAAACATAGCTTAGCTTCCCTATATGCTCTTCCATTAACTATTCTGGTCCAGTGCTTTGCACCTTGTATATGTATTTAGGCTGAAGTAAAACAAATTAGTAACAAGAGCCCACAGTTAGTTCACTGTTTAATTAGCTTGTTTACTAAAGTTTGCAGAGAATGAAGGAGCTCCTGTTCAAATCACTCTGGAATCAGAGAGGAGCAAATCAGAGCAGACACTGTCCCCTGAGGGTTAATCCAAAGATACTTGAACCTAATGAGAGGCTTTAAACTTTTGTTCTATATTTATTGTGAATAAGATTTTTAGATGTACCTTTTGTTTGTTCTGTCACTTAGAAAAAGGGACTCTTTGAAAGACTGAATTATTCCCTCCTTGCTGCTTCAAATAAACGAAAGCCTGAAATTTTGTGGTGAATTTTCATTTTAGTGAAAATTATTTCTTTAAATTAAAAGTCATGAAAATGATGCAAGGGAACAAAAAATATTTGTCTGATATAATGTCTTTGCACAAAATATGCAATAGTTTCAGTTCACTGACATACACTTCTTAGGGACAAGTGTGGTCTCTGTTTAGCTAATCTTCTTAAGTTTCCAAAAATGAAAACAAAATCATGTTGAAGTCAGAGATTTACCTGACTTTACCTAAATACAAGAGCACTAATGATTTTGGCATTACATAGTCAAACTTTCCCGATAATTAAATGCATGGGTGTGAAATTCTGTGAAATTCCTGCTCTGGCAGGGGGATTGGACTAGATGATCTTTTGAGGTCCCTTCCAATCCGTAACATTCTGTGATCCTGTGATTTGTGTTGGGGTTGCCAGACTGCTTTATAGGAAAACCTGATCCCATCTTTAGTTTTCCTATTTAGCAAATGCGTGAAGTAATATTCTGAATATGTATCTAATGGCTTTTATAACCTTTTGCAAACTATTTAGAGAACAACCCCTAAATGGGCTTGCACAGTCTTAACTAAGCTGGTGAAAGGCAGGTGTGCACTAAATGTAATCAGAAAGTGATGTGTTGTCTTCCTACACTGACATTTATGCTTTTTCTGTTCCACTGTGTGTTTATGTTGTCTGTTCTAGCATGATCAGTGTAGGATATTGGTGCCAGTCCCAACCTTGAGTGAGCAAGCCTAACCTCCAACCAGAAAAAGCTCTCAGTTACCAGCCCCACTGGGGTCTCAATACAGCAAACCCCTTGGCCAATACACAGAACTAAATACGACAGGGTAGAAATTGTCCTTAGGATCAGAATGAAATGTGCTCTAGCTGCTCTTGAAGCCATGCACCCTGTTTGCTCTCTAGGGAAAATAGGCTGCCATCCATGTGAATAAACTTGAATTTGTCAAAGGGTAACTATTATTTGTTATATAAATTTACGACTATATTAATTACGATATACCAGCAAATACTATATACCAATTATTATATAGTTTCAATAATATATTAAAATTATTAGATATTTAAATTATTATTATTATATATTATTTAAATAAGCAGGTATTAAGAAAGTATTTTTAATCATGGGACCCTGATAGCTGATGCTCCATCTGTCTGGCTGCATCAGTAACATCAGTGCGGGACTCAGTAGGCCGAAGGCTGTTTATTGCCTGAATGCTGTGTCTGCCTGGCCCTGTGGCACACTAACCCATGCTGACCCATATGCAAGATTGCTTGGACTGGGGAAGCCTTTCTGAGCACTTCTGCAAAAGTACAGTGGCCACTGGCAGTGAATAGACAGTGCTCCCTCTGCTCCCTCTACTGGGCAACACATTTGAGCATCTGAAAATCATCACTGCATCCAAACTTGGCCTCAGTGCAAAGGAGTCATTAAAAGCACACATTATAAACTACTTCCTTTAAATTCAAAGAGAAGTTTGCAAAAAAATTTCTGGTGATAAGAGAAACTTGCCCTCTGCCAGCAGACTGGGAAACTAGGAAACTAGGACTAGGAAACTGCTCTCGAGTTTTCAACATGCAGCAAAGGGAGAGCACTGAGCCACCAGCTTCAAGAACATCTGCTGCTCAGATCCTATTTTCACAGCTCTGGGGGTAACTTAGTTTTTTTGCTATCCTCATTAACAGAAGGATGTAAAACACAACCCACTCTGTATGTGCAGGGGATATAATAAGAGTTTAAGCAGCAAAACTGCCTGGGAAGCTGGGAAAATGAGGCTGGATAAGGGAAACAGAGAAGAGTTCCTCTGTTCCCTGCCACATTCTTTACCTCTTCTGTGGCCAGCAAATCTTAACATGAGGCGTCAATGTGCGCTTGCAGCCCAGAAGGAACAACTGTATCCTGGACTGCATCAAAAAGCGTGGCCAGCAGGTTGAAGGAAACGATGCTCCCCTTCTACTCTGCTGTCGTGAGACCCCACCTGGAGTACTGTGACCAGTTCTGGGGCTCCCAACACAAGAAGGACAACAAGCTGTTGGGGCAGGTCCAGAGGAGGCCACAAAGATGATCAGAGGGCTGGAGCACCTCTGCTATGAAGACAGGCTGAGGGAATTGCAGTTATTCATCCTGGAGAAGAAAAGGCTCTAGGAGACCTTATAGCACCTTCCAGTACCTGAGGGGGCCTACAAGAAAGCTGGAGAGGGACATTTTACAAGGGCATGTAGTGATAGGATGAGGGATAATGGCTTTAAACTGGAAGAGGGTAGATTTAGACTAGATATTAGGAAGAAATTCTTTACTGTGAGGGTGGTGAGACACTGGCACAGGTTGCCCAGGGAAGTTGTGGATGCACCCTACCTGTAAGTGTCCAAGGCAAACTTAGACAGAGCTTTGAGCAACCTGGTCTGGTGGGAGATGTCCCTGCCCATGGCAGGGAGGTGGAACTAGAAGATCTTTGAGGTCCCTTCCAACCAAAACCATCCCATGATTCTATAAAGTTGCTTTTGAAAACCACAGCTGTAATCTACCTGGTAACATTAGAGACGAGGGTGAGAGAGTAAAAGTGATTTATCGTGAAAGTGAATGCAAGTACAAGATAGTAGTGAGCCACTTAAATTCTTCCCAGGGGAATTATGTTTTAAACAGTGCTGCTTAGAATAAAAATAATGCTTTAAATTGTCTCGTAATCTGGAAAATGTATAATTAATCTTTGCAGCATCCCTGATAGGCAGGAAGCTGTTACCAGTCCAGGGCTAAAGAAAACTGAGGGCAGGGATTTTAAGAAGTGGGTGCTGTGATTTCAGCCATACTCATCTGCTGCAAACTTTCCAAAAATCAGGCAATGGCTTATTGTGTCTTTCTTTATGAGGGCTATGATTTTTTTTTTTTTTTTAAATGCTAAGGCCACATAGCAGTACATACCCTTTGACCACCAGTTTAGGATGTGAGTTTAGTGGTGACTTGGCAGTATTAGGTTAATGGTTGGACTTGATGATCTTAGAGGTCTCTTCCAACCAAGGCTATTCTGTGATTATTACAAAGAATCACTGCCCTTGAAAAGCAGACAGCTAAGGGGTAGTGTTAAAGCAACACCAGCAGTGTTAAGTCAAAGTCAAAGCCTTGCAGTCTCCCTGTAAGCCATATCCCTGCTCAAGCATTGCAGCCCATCTGCTCCATCTATCACACATTAATGGGAGATGTACCAGTGCCTGGGAAAAACAGGACATATTAAGGTCAAGATGACATCTCACTCAGAATTTCCAATGTGAGTTTCAAGAGGCACCTTCAGTGATCTGCTAACCTTAAAGCTAGTCAGGGACTATCACAAATTACTCCCCTTACTTCCCTCTCCAAGCAAACCACAAATATTTTAGTGATCCAGTTTGGGTCTGTAAGCTATGGTATGTACAAATCATAAACTGAGTGATTTTTGAGTTACAAGCTTATCCTCACTTAACAGTTTCTGCTGGCAGCAGACCAGGAGACACAATAATCTATGTATTCAAGCCTCAGTTTCAGAATATGGGTTGCAGCAGGACCCTGGACTCACTGGAGACCACTGGGACTTCCATAAGTCTGGCCCTGCAGCTTCATCCCTTTACAGAGTCAGAGTCACCCCAGATGCTATTTTGATAATTATATGTAGAAGATACACAAAGGGTATTATTGTCTCAACCATGATAACAATGAAGGCGTGTTATAACCAAATGAAGCAATCAAACTGTTTATGTTTAGCCAGTACCTGGGGCTAAACTGTAGCAGTTGTTCTACCACCCAATGACCCCTCCCCAGCTGAGAAGGGGAACTGGGGAAAAAAGGTAGAAGCCCCATGGGCTGACATAGAAACAGATTTCATGAAATAGCAAAGTTAATACAATCATCAACATAAAGTATACAAGCTTATACTCAGCCTCATTCTTAGAATCAGTAGCAGGAACAGAAGGCCAAGAAGGAGAAGCCTCAGGAAGAAGAGCTCCACCTTCAGTGAGCTCCCCCCTTTTATAATGAGCATGATGAAGTGGTATGGGATACACCTGTGAGTCAGCTGCCTTCATTGGATCTCCCAGCTGACTCGGGGCTACTCATGGCCTGCCTGCATGGCTGGTCTATGGATCTGTTCCTGTGAAACCAGGACACAAACCCACTGTTGGAAACCAAACACACACAATGAAGAGGAGAATTAGTGCAGGGATGAGAGGGTGGGTAGAAATGGAAACAGCAATGAAAATGCTGTGAATATCAGCAGCAAAGTTACAGCATCACTTAGATGGGAGGAGCTGAGATGCCTGATGGGTGGAAGGGGATGAAGAGAATTGTGTTAACCCAGAGCCTCCAGCCAGAGCATGATTCCCCATCCCATGGTGGGGCACAGCCACTGCCCCTCCCAGTGCCACCATCAAACTGGTTCCTCATCACCTTGCAGCTGTCTCACATCCATCCAGCAGGATTTTCAGTCTTGCTGCAAGTCTTTTTTCAGGATGAGATCTGCTTCAAAAGCAGGATCCAGTGCCAGGCTCTTCCAGAAAGAGGGTGAGAGACGGATGCCCACTCTCACACCTTGGAAATGCTGCTTCTTGAGACCTCGGAGGCACAGAGAGGGCACCTCTAAAGACCTCCTTCTGAGACTGATCATGATATATAACTGCGCTCCTTCATCACTCGTCTCCCATTTAACTGAGCTCCTCTAATCTTGCCACATAAGGAAAAAAAGTAATCCCTTTAATCATTGTGATGGTTGTGGCACAGTGTGATTATAAGGCAGGATATGGATATCACAGATATTCTAAGAGACTTGCATATATCTTGTGAGCAAGATGATACCAATAAAATCTGTAAGCATGAAAATGCTCTCTATGAAAGCCTCACTCTCCTCTTCCAATAATTCAGTGAAATTCCAGGCTCTATGTGCAGCAGTGATTATGGAGAAAAGACTTTATACCACAGCAATGGATGAAGACAGAAGCTGTACAGATGGTAAAAGTGCCTGGACAATCTCATCGAGAGATCTGTTTTGTGATTTACTTGATTTACAAGAGACTGGATACAGCCCACAGTAGTGATTCACAAGATTTCTAGAAGATTGATAAAGCTACAGTATTCTGAGCTGTTGAACACAGCAGAAGATTTTGTCCCAGACAGAGGATTACAAGCAGGTTTTAATGAGCTGTGAGCTGTTAAAGCATCTCAGTATCTTCTTTTTTTTTTTTTTGTGTGTGTGTGCACAATGCAGTAAGAAAAAAAAAAAAAAAGAGAAATATGAAATAATTTTAAGAAAGAAACAGTATAAAAGGGAAAATAAATTAAAGATAAATAAATTAAATAGCAAAAATTATGGCTAGAATAAAGCGATTCCCATACGACAGATAAACTATCTGGTGTATTTCATCTCGTACTTGCATACTACTTGTGAGTAGATCATTACTTCTTTAGAGTTAATAACACTTAGAGCTCCTTTAATGAATTACTGATCACTTTCTAAGCTTCATAACTTGGCCTCTTTTGTCTCTGTGCAGGGAAAGTATTTGTCCTTTCACCTGTAGCTCAAGAGAGACCAAAAACCCTGTGCAACACATTTTCCTGTGGATTGCATGCCATAAACATTTGCTGTACTGTCTGTAGGCTCTGCAGTTGCCCAAGCCTGGTCTAATATTTCTGCATCTGAGAGCAGACTGACTTTGGTAACCCAGAAAATACAAGCTGCAACTGGAGCTTTTTGTATAGCCAAATTATTTCTAATGGCTCCCTCCTGTGCCGTGGCCCCGATGACTTACAAAGTGCTGGCTCATCCCCAAATCACTTTCATTTAGCCATTTCCAGCAAGACTAGTTGCCTCTTTCCACAGACTGCATAAAATTAAAAGCTTGGAAAATTCTGACCTGTGTCAGATTTGCTTTAGAGGGGTCAAAATGGTCCAGAAATTTTGGAAAGTAAGGCAACTCAGATGAACAACATGATTGCCTATCCTTTCTTAGGAATCATAGAATCTATCTATCCAATCTATCCAGTCATAGAATGGTTTGGATTCATCATCTAGTTCCAACCCCCTTGCCATGGGCAGGGACATCTCCGACTAGACCAGGTTGTTCAAAGCCCTGTCTAAGCTTGCCTTGGACACTTCCAGGTAGGGTGCATCTACAACTTCCCTGGGCAACCTGTGCCAGTGTCTCACCACCCTCACAGTAAAGAATTTCTTCCTAATGTCTAAATCTACCCTCTTCCAGTTTAAAGTCACTTATCCCTCATCCTGTCACTACATGCCCTTGTAAAAAGTCCCTCTCCAGCTTTCTTGTAGGCCCCCTCAGGTACTGGAAGGTGCTATAAGGTCTCCTGGAGCCTTTTCTTCTCCAGGATGAATAACTGCAATTCCCTCAGCCTGTCTTCATAGCAGAGGTGCTCCAGCCCTCTGATCATCTTTGTGGCCTCCTCTGGACCTGCCCCAACAGCTTGTTGTCCTTCTTGTGTTGGGAGCCCCAGAACTGGTCACAGTACTCCAGGTGGGGTCTCACAACAGCAGAGAAGGGGAGCATCGTTTCCTTCAACCTGCTGTCCAAGCTTTTTGATGCAGTCCAGGATACAGTTGTTCCTTCTGGGCTGCAAGCTCACATTGACGGCTTATGTCAAGCTTCTTGTTAACCAGCACCCCCAAGTCCTTCTCCTCAGAGCTGGTCTCTACCCATTCTCTGCCCAGCCTGTATTTGTGCTTGGGATTGACCTGTCCCAGGTGCAGGACCTTGTACTTGGCCTTGTTGAACTTGAGGTTGGCATGAGCCCACCTCTCCTGCCTGTCAAGGTCCCTCTGGATGGCATCCCTCCCCTCCAGCATATCAATTGCTCTACGCAGCTTGGTATTGTCAGCAATGTGCTGAGGTTGCACTGTCCATGTCACTGACAAAGATATTAAACAACACCAGTCCCAGTACTGACCCATGGGGAACGCCACCTGTCACTGGTCTCCATTTGGACACCAAACCATTGACCACAACTCTTGCAGTGCGACCATCAATCCAGTTCCTTACCCACCAAGTGGTCTATCCATCGAATCCATGTCTTTTCAGTTTTGAGACCAGCATGTCACACGGGACAGTGTCAAATACTTTGGACAAGTCCAGGTAGATGATGTCTGTTGTTCTTCCCTTATCCATGACTCTAACCCCATCATAGAAGGCCACCAAATTTGTCAGGCATGATTTGCCCTTGATGAAGCCATGTTGTTTGCCACCAACCTCCTCCTCATTTTCCATGTGCCTCAGCAGGGCCTTCAGGAGGATCTGCTCCATGATCTTGTTGGGCACAGAGGTAAGAATGACTGCTCTGTAGTTCCCCAGCTCATCTTTTTTTTCCCTTTTTGGAAATGGGGCTTATATTTCCCCTTTTCCAGTCAGTGGGAAGTCACCCAGGAGGACCAGGGTTTCTGAGAATGAAGCTGCTTCTATCTGTCTACGGAGGGCCTTGTCCACTTGGTCATCCTGGTCAGGTGGCCTGTAGCAGACGTCCACTAAGATATCGTTTCATTCCACAGGAAAATATAATTATAAAAAAAAAATTATCAGATTATCATTATCATTAACCACTTCTGAAGGAATACTTAAAATGAAGTGGCTTACAGACATTAGATGAAAATGTTCTCCTGTGTCTAGCATGATAATCAAATTAAACTTCCCATAACTTCATTGGAAGCTAGATGGCAAGACAGGCTGAATGCATCCCTTGGTGGAGCACTAGATGCAATTACAGTGCACAGTAAAAGTGGCAGACATGAAAACCAAATATTTTTCTCACTCCAATATCATCTTGAGTACAAAAAGCTGTAGTGTATTTCTATTCTCTAGATATAATAATTTAAGAAAACACTGTGAAACGTTGGCAAAAAGGCATTTTTTCCACCAGATCCACTAAAATGTGTTATAACTGGTATTTGGTGTCTTTCTACAGAACCATGTGGATTCTTTTTCAGTGATTCATCCCTGTTTACTTAATAAGACAGTGCTTTAGTTCCCAGTATCATAACAGTCTTGAGCTGGTTTTTTGCCTAATTGTCCACTGATCTTACAATAATTCTTACTGTCAATGTGCTCTACTCCATTGATTTCAACACAACTTTGCTAGGGTACAAAAATATGGGTTAATAGCCTCAGCTTCAGGAGTAGAGTTTATAGGACTCTCGTGTAGGCAGTTGTAAAACAGCAATTATTTTTCATAGGAATTTGTTTCATCTTAAAAGATGCCAGTGAAAACAGCCTTCTTCGTTACCAATAAAAAATGAAACTGAAAACAGAAGAGACTGATCAAAGCAAGAAAAATGTGCATTTCCCCCTATTTTGTTTTTCTGTAAGATTTAAAAAAAAAATAAATTAGAGAAACAGCAACGATACCCTTCCTGTGAAATCCTATTTTGCACAGAAAGTCTTATTTTGAGTGATAAGATACCAGTTAGCTCTTCCAAATAACGCTATGGGATTGCTGTAGGGCACAAATGGTCTGGACCACAATTACATGCAGCAGTGGAATAGGTAATCCTTTTAGGTCTGCAGTTACTAAACCACACTGCAATGCTATGGCTATGGAAAGCCCCTGAGGAAAGCAATAGTTTGTAAAATACATCTCTTATGTCATGCAAGTCTTTTTTTGGAGGCCTCTCATTAAGACCTGCCTAAGCCTTTTCTTGCTTAGGTTGCAGGTTTGGGAGAGATCATAGTCAATGCTTGATGCAATTTGATCAGAAGATTATCAGGCTCAAAGTAGTTCTTTCAGTGACACCCTCAAACCTTTGAGATCAAAGGTGCTGACTGAAGTTGGTTTTCACATCAAGATTACAACATTATTTGATTTTATATTAGTGTAGTCCCCAAGAAGATATGAGCTGATTATGCAGTAATTCCAGGAGTGCCTCAAGTCTCCTGGGGAGAGACAAATTTCATGAAACCAATTTTAAAGAAAGGACAATTGATCCTAGTGGCATTTTTTGTTGTTTGGGGTATTTTTTTTTTCAGGAAAACTGTAAGTCTTATTAAGATGCTTTGCAAATAATTGAGTCTGACAGCTTGTGTCTTCAATAAGCTCTCTGCCTGAGGTAGGGAAACATCTAGAAGCCAGCTGAGGGCTAGATCATGGATCACAGACCTTGTGCTCTCATTTGAAAGGTACACTACACAAACAGAGGCAACAAGCAGTTTATGAGACTCGAGGGAGTACCATGCAGCATTTTGCTGCAAGTCTACAGACAAGTTCATTCCACTGCATGTGGCAACGGATATAGGTGCAAGTTTACAAATGGAGAAGACTAAAAGTGAAATGCTGGGTTGTTTGAGAACCAGATCACAAACCAGAAAGTCATGTACTTTCCCAGATAGTGTTAGGTCAAGTTAAAGACCAGCAAATGATATGGGCTAACAATGAAGGCTTCCATGCCAAGAACTGCTGTTCTGTATGGCAAATATCACTGATATATTCTTAATGTTGTAAGATTTTCCTCCTCTAGAGGAATGGAAATACATTTCCCTAGCCTGTTCTTGTGCAAGGATGTAGGTACAGCTTTCTCGAAAGAAAGGTGGGTAAGACACAAAGAACATCAAGACCACAACCAGACTTTGCTTATGGGTCTACAGATGTCTTCTTCGGCAGGCAGTCATGGAGCAATATCTCCCATTAGCAGAGGCATAGCTGTTTATAAATATGTATATTATATCCTATTTCTAAATGGTATTTAGATTGTTTAAAAGCAAGTATTTAATCTATTTCTGCATTAATTCTGAAGTCGCTTTTATCATATATTGGATTTAGAACATGAAGACAGATACACACCTGGGGGAGAAAAATAGTATAAACAATGTTTTGAAGTAAAAAAAACACAGTAAAATATCTAAGAAAGAAGAAAAGTGTGCCAAATGCATTGCTCATTGTCATTCAAGAGTCAAGTATTTTGTAACTATTTACAGCTACCAATGTTAAACAAAAAAAGAACAAATGCTAAATCTTTCTGAGACTAAGCCATAAAATTAAGCCATAAGCAGAGGCTGTGCCTGGCAGAATCCCAAGTCAATTGGGCTGTAACTGTGTGGAAAGAAATGACCAACTTTCCTGTTCCAGCTCATGAACTGGAAAGAAATCTGTTTTCTCAAAGGATGGTCTGAGGCCGCCAGAGTACCTCTTTCCCCAAGCAACATATGACACAAGAGACCTAACACCTGAATATTAGAAAAGAAGTTAATTGAATGTTCCCCAGCACATCCATGGATCCAGCATTTCAGGCTTTTGTAGAAATAACTGGAAAATGCAAATATTTGTGAATCACATCAATTACATGGTATACAATCTTTAATTTCCTTTTGAGAAATAAACATTATAATTTGAAGGAGTATAAAATTATCAGGTGCTTTTGCACTTTAACATGATGCTTCCAAAATCAAAACTTGGCAACTCTATTTTCCAAAAACCAAGATCACTTCAAGACCCCAGTCAGTGAGCTATAAAAACCAAAGAAAGTTTGAGAAGCCCAGTGACTGAGTTGTTAGCACTTATAGCACTTGTATGTACATGTGGCCAATAAGCAGAACAAGGACCTAGTCTCAGATGATATTCAGCTGGATTCTGACACCTTCATCACACCATCCAATTCTGCAGAGCTAACTATGGACATAAAATCAGGAAAACCCCTTCTTTTCTTTTTTCTTTTTTTTCAGAGACAAAGTGGCACAAGAAAAGATTTGAACTTTTTATTTTGGTAGGAGCTGCCAAAATGTGTTGCCAGCAGGACGATCCTATATGTGAGACCTAAGGCAGGAGAAGATAGCAGACAGACAGTTTCTCTAGGAAACAAGACAGTAATCAAGCAGCAGATGAAATAGAAACTAATTTCTTACATTATATTGCTGAGAAGTCTGTTGTTTGCACATGGCTTTGGAAACTTTAACAATTCCCTAATAGGAAAGGAAATTGTTTGTGAGCAAGAAAGCTCTAATATTAAAGAAGGAACTGTTGGAAAAAACAGATGAAACCCCAGAGAAATGCTTCCAAATAGCAATGGCTGGTGGAATATTACGGAAAGACAAGAAAGCAGTAATCACTAGAATGAAGTGGGGCACTGTGACAAAATGCACCAACTGTGAAAAGCAGCATGAATGACCACCCAAGGTGAAGCTATCAGGACAAAGTTGACAGGTAGCAAAGGCAGCAGAAGCAGTGGGCAGCTGATGGAAGGATCAACAACCCAAGACTTTAATTAACAGATAAGGTGTCGAGGTTGACATTGAGCCAGGACACCATTTGAGGAGACAACAATTATACTGGTAATACATTGTGCCACTGAGTAGGATGGAGGCATCTCCTTAAAACCGTAGGGGAAAAGGATGGGTTTACACTCTTCCAAATGCATATAACATCCAATAGGTTTGAAAACACTAGCAACTGTGGTCATGTACTTAAACTGGATAAGCCTATGGAGATGGGAAATCACCACTAAAGACACTGCCCCCACTTTGTCATTAAAGAAAAGATGTAGTGGCCAGCAAAAGCTTGGCTAAAGCAGCAGTTGTGACCAAACAAAAGTATGGAGAAAGCACAAACTTTTGTGCTTTCAGAACTAAAAACTCTGAGCTAATGCATAGTTGCATTTATAGCATTCTCACGGACTGCTCTTTTCATAGCCAAAAGGGATTTATCTGGTCTATTTGATTTGTTCTTGAAAATGATGGAGCTACATCCTATTATTATCCAGCATGTGGCATGTGAAACAAACATTAAATAGAATATTTAAATAAGCATTTTGAACAATATGCATACTTTGTAAGCCAGAACTGACACTCTGTCAAGGTGTTGATTTTAACCCAGCAATCCGGGAATGCCAAAGCACTCAGGGTATGTCTTTGGAAGCAACTTGGGCAAAATGAAGAAAAGTTTTTAGTGGTCATTTTACTTCTGCCCCAATAGCCTACCACCACTTAAATTTACTGTATTCAGTCTTCAGATGAGTTGCCTGCTTCTTCTCTGGACACCAAGGCCTGCCTTAGTCATCAAAATATTTCAGGACTGTGGACAAATTCTTTTCTTGGTCACTTTTTTGCAGCCCTACTGAACTCTACTGGGGTGAATGTCTATTTCAGAGAAGAAGACAAAATTTGACGTGTCTGTCTTACTAAATTGTGCTTTGGTATCTCAGCCTTTTTCTGTGGCCCACGTCCTAACCTTATTTCTCCCTGACTGTCCACCTTTGTGTGTTTTTCCCTTGAAGATGGTATTGTGGAACCAAATCACTGGATAATTCACTTTTCCTCAGAAATTTCTGCAGCCAAGTTTTGAGAAAGGTTTGTTTGATGACATGTACAGTGGAATAAAAATCACATCTTACTGATGGGAATTTTTTTTACCTGGTGGCACCCCAAGACATTTGCAGAGACTGACAGTGTCTGAGGACTTATCTTTTACTGCAAGTCGTGATTTTGTGTCAGCTTTGATTAAGCATGGCTTGTCTCTCTTCCATGAGACTTTGTGGCAGGTTTCCTATCTTTACACCATGCTTGTTGTAGGTGTTCTCAAAAGCTGGTGGCACTGATCATTTCTTTCTTTATTCTCACTGGAACCTGGATGAAAATATCCCTCTTTTATTTTACAAGGCACTAAGGAAAACACTTATATTCTGCTTAATGATAACTGATGGAAACATAATATTCTATAGCGAAGAAATCTCAGTCCCTTTCTTCTAACATGCTTTCTTGCTATGTTCCCATACAACTCTTTTCTCCTGTCCATGAAAGAGTAATGCTCAGGACAGTATCTCACATCAGCTTGCCTTTAAGAGTGCTCACTAAGTTAACTTGTTAAAGCAATTTCCCAGAAAAGTCCTAACAAAACAGAATGGTGACCTACATGTGTGATTGTGATACCAATAGTCACTATCAAATAATTTACTGTATATTAACTTTTTCTAATTTGCTCTTCCCTTCAATAAAAGCTTTTGGGAAAAGTGTGAGTAAAGAAATCAATAAAAGATAAGGTGGGCTGATAAGGTTGCCAGATAAGCAAGGGTATAAGACTGAGAAGCCTTACCCTTCCTTGCTGCAGCAAGGGGTGGGAGCGCTAAACACCACCCTTCAACTTTAGGCTTTGCTTAGCTTAAAGGTAGAGGTCTGCATTTTTCAGGACCTTCCAGCCTCAACACTAGTTGCTTGCTGGACATGGACTACCAGCATTTCGCATCACTCCTTAGTGGCTATGGGCTGATGGCTTTCAGGACATGATCCAAAACACTCTTGCTCTTTCCTTAGGCTACTAGAGACCAGGAAAGATAGAGTGATGACTGTTGTTGGATGTGATTAGACATCTTCTGTTCATGTTTCTGGCTACTTTTTCTGTTTATGAAGATAGCAGCAAAATTTTTAATTTAAATACCTATTGAGAGCAGCTGTAGGCAAGGGCTTTCCCCAGTGGGGATACCCGTGTTTGGCTCAGAACTGTGACACATAACAACAACAAAAAAAACCCCGTGTGATGTGCTGCAGGTCTGATCATTCAATCCAGACTTTCAGCTTTACCTACTGACACCTTTGTCTATTTAAGTCGCTGTTCCAGAAACTAAATGGGTGAGAGTGCTGGTAATTGAATTTACCTCTCTGCCTCTGTGATCCGTCTAGAGTGGCCTAGTGGTCAGATTGCTTGTAAGATCATGTGATTGTGAGGGGTGTCCCAGTGGGTTGCAAGACTTTAATCTCAGCCCTGACCAGATAAATAATAGAAAGTGATCAGCCAGTTAAGGATACTTAAGCAGATGGGATACCATGAAGTTATTTACAGCTGTGAGGCACTGAACTTCCTACCCCGGCATTTAACTCTTCAAACCTTTTTACTGCCCAAATCAACTGACTGCAGTAGGTGGGTAAAACTTAGGGGGACCATGCCAGTCAATGATGCCAAAAAGCAACTTAATCAAAAGAACCACCTGCCTTTGATCATTTTGGCTAGGGCTAGTTTATTTTAATTGACTTGCTGTGTTGTCCAGTTTCAGCATTACGAGAGGCAGAACATACCCGTGGTTCACACTTCTGTTCGCAAGGGCATGTAGTGATAGGCCGAGGGGTAATGGCTTTAAACTAGAAAAGGGTAGATATAGGTTAGAAGTTTTTCAATACGAGGGTGGTGGATCGCTGGAACAGGGAGGTAGTGGAGGCCCCATCCCTGAAGATATTCAAGGTCAGGCTTGATGGGGCTCTGAGCAACCTGATCTAGTAAAGATGTCCCTGCTCATTGCAGGGGGGGTTGGACTAGATGACCCTTGAGGGTCCCTTCAAACCCAGTACATTCTATGATTCTACAACACTTACTTCCTAATACAAAATATGCTGCTATAACCCCCCAAACAGCTCCAGGGGTGCAAGCAATAGTGAATAGGTGACAAAACCCACACATAAACATACATTATATGAAACTGTTCTGCAAGTAATCCATGGCAGCCCACCTCTCCCCACCGACCCCTGCTTTTGTAGATATTTGGCTGCTGACTGTTACCTTCAGAATATACGTTCATCTGACAAAAGCCTAAATAAGCAAAGGGCTGTGCAATTCATGATTCCTCAGTGTGCCTTGAATTCAAGAGGCTATACTGAGATTTCTGGGTGGCTTTTCAGCTGGCTTTGCTTCTGAAACAGAGACACCTTCTCTCAAACACTGCTGTTCTTGTCACCATCAAACATGAAACTGTGCAGTTATATCAGTTCCTTAAAGTATTATCCCCTCCCTCCCCCACCAAAAGGTGGATAGAAGATTTCTCTTGTTCAGAGAGGCAATACACTGATAGCTTCTTGTATCATACAGCATCAACCCTACACCAAACCTCCTGCACTGCCACTGCACAATGACGGACACAATTTTAACTCATCTTGCTGTTTTCTTACATACTGTCAGCCAGACGTCCAGCAGCACAGAGATTTGCACTAGGCTTAGAGGTGTTCACCCTCCACAGCATAACTGTGTCAGATCAGATGTGGTGACTCAGCAGCCTCTTTTGCTTTCTCCTCCAAATGGATTTTCAGAAATCACACTGATGGCTCAATGCAAACATGCCAATGACATCCTGAGACTGTTTGACCTGAAAGGCAATTAGCTAGCACCTCTACAAGGAATGATCGAAATATTTGTTTCCAAGAAAAAGGAAACACACTGGTTAGTGAACAAAAAGGAAGTTGGCAGATAAGGTACTGCTAGAAAAAGGTGAAGGTAAGCTCTTCCTTTGGAGATTTGAGCTAGGAGCAAGCTTGAGATTTGAAAAGAGAAAGAGAGGATTTATTTTAGTTTTAGTATTTTAAATTCCTTCCATACATGATAAAAGGAAGGGACTTCTTCAGAAGTGGGAAAAGGTTAAACCCAGGAACATTCAATGACAGACACAAATATCTAAATATCATACTGGTGTGTATGCATAAAAGGCCAGGTTAAAAGAAAAAAAATTACTTGTCCAGAGGAGATCCTTATGGAGTTTAAAATACATGATTGGAGAAAACATTTCATTGACAGAGAGTCTTATCTCTACCTTCAAATGCTCTCTTTCCCCATCTCCAAATTTTGCGAAGTACATGCCTGCATTTCTAGGTAAACACTTTTTAAATGCACAGCACAGCCTCTTCCAAGTCCCAGAGACAACTTCCAAAAGTGTTGTACTGCAGCTGAATGCAGTATCTGTCTTTCCATTAAACTCTGCACTGTGGGCTCCCCATCCCCCATGGGGAGCTTTCTTTAATATATGGTTTCAATTTCAAAACAGCATCACTTTAGGGACCTATTCTGCCTTTATTTATGCAGCCCAAGAAATGATACATCTCTATACTGATAGCAGCTTTAATCAAAACCAGAATATTTTCAATGCAAAACTAAACATTTAATTGGACACTTTTGAGAACAGGTACACTACACCTTTGTCATAGGTCTTGGGAGCTGCTAGACTTTAAAACTGATAAATAGGGTGTCCTTGTATTCTTTAACCATCCCCAGGGAAAGAAGTTTGTAAAATAGTAAAATTGCTCAGGCACAAATATTTATCACAGATCCAATAAGATTTTATGTGCCTTGTAACTACAATATTACATGTTTTATGCTCCTTCAATCTTTGGTTTAGAGTACATCCAGTTTCTTCAGTATAGATAATTTTACAACCAGTGGAGATCTGTAAACAATATTTTGTTGCAGCCCCATGAATACTAGGTGCCGTTATTCCCCTATAGTTTCAATGAAGCTTTATTCTTCCTGAACACACATTGCTCATGTTCTAAAAATGCCTGGTACAGAAGGCATAATTACCTTTTTTTTTTTTTTAATTGGATTTGCCAGGTTTACACACTTGTCAGTCCATCAGAGGTTAGCCACCATTAGGCATGCATACACACTTAATGTGAAGTACCTGGCTAGTTTATCTCATTCAGTAGATGCTGCTTTGTAGAACACAACAGCTTGTCCTTCTTTAAAAATATAGCACAGCATCCCAAAACCAAGGCATGCATAAAGGTGCACTCCATTCTGCCCTTTTGATATAGAGGTACTTAACAGAGGTATTAAATATTGCAACTTTAGGTATACAGCTGTCCAGGAGCCAGGATGCTCCATAAGAATGAGTGCAAATCACTCCCTGTTGGATGGGAAGCATAGCTTGAGTACTAGCATAGCTGTTGGATTTAGGATTCACAGATCCTGGCCCTGGTCTTGGCTGGGCAGAGTGGTTGTACAATTGCCATATATACAACTGTATAGCTGCTGAGAGCAACCTCAGCGCCATAAAGCTACTGCGGGCTCACATGGCATTTCAGCCCTTAATGCAGACTGTGTGGCACTAGGCAGACACCTCTGAACCACTTGTTTCTCTCTGATATGTCAGCAAGAACAGGGAGATGGAGATGGGAACTAAATTGTTTGAAAAATACAACCAATGCAGGCAAGGCAGCAGGGTAGGGGAATGAAGCAACTGCTGAAGCAGCTCTGCTGGTAGCCATCCAGCATTGGCTAACTTGGGCACATTCACCACCACAATGAGGCAGCCTCTGCATCCCTTCTAGCACAGTGGGTGAGGAAGGCATTGTCTGTTGCTCCATGAGAACAGGCTGATGCTTGACATTGCCAAATTGGCATCTTCTTCTTCCCTGCTTTTTTCCTCAGAACTGTATACCTTTGTCAAGGCTGTATTTCTCCTTTTGAATCCTTGGACCTGCTGACTGTCTGTTTCTCTCATCTTGCGTGTCTTTTAGCTCTTGGACTTTGTCATATCTTAATGGCACTGGTGAAATCGGGCAAGATCACACAGACACACCAAATGGAGCCGTGGATCAGCCAACTGAAACCTGGGCTGAGGATTGGAGAGCTACACTGCTTGATTTATTTCTGCAAACTCAGTTACCATCATCTGTGCTTTGGTGGTAGCTGTGGTAGCTTCCAGCTTCTGCTCTCTCCCCACTCTCACGAACCACATGCTGCTTCAGCAGACAGTTATACAGAAATCTCCACTTTGGCTAGGAGAAGAGGTATTTTCAGTCCAAATGACCTTTGTTTTATGACACGGAAATAACAAGTAGTGTTTCATTGGGTGAAGGGATCTTAACCATCTCTGACAGTCTGTGCTGAGCACATCATAAATAGGCCTGCCACAGCCCATAGGCAAAAGGACCATTTACACCTGACAAAGAAGCAGGAGACAAACCAAGTCAATGCTGAGGTAGGCAACGTATTGCCCTGTTGTTGATGGCAGCGAACCATTAGCAGTGCCTCGACCAATGTGCACCACTTGCTACAGAGCTGAAGACCATCCCTGCTGTGGTAATGCACACAGCAGATTCAGGCTCATGCTTCCAGCCCCATGGCAAGATATATTTTTCCTCAATGCATGTTTGACTTTCTGAGAAGCAAGTATGGCTTTTGAACAGAGATCAGCATGCCTGGATAGCAGGGTGCCCTGACACAACAATCTGCATCTTCTTTAAACATCCTACAGAGACATTCTGCATTATTATTTAAAAAGATGGCATATTCAGTGTATTTCTAAAACAATTTAGAGTCATTAATTCCCTTGTATAGCATCCGTTAACTACAGGCTATTATAATAAATAAGTGGCATAATTATCAGGCTAATTGTCCAAAAAGCAAAAACATTAGAATGACTATGAATGTTTCTGCTGCTTTCTTACTCTATTTTAATGACCATAATCACCAAGCAATGCAGTTACTGTCTTGGTATATGCTACTGGAAGAGCAGGTATTGAATGACTCAGGAGATGATGATTTTTTTTTTTTTTTTAAATTGTAGAGCACTCCAGCATTAAGGCAAACAAAATACTGCTTCTTATCTTCCATGGTGCTTGGTTATCCTCTTGTTCCAAGTGTGCCCAACAGTCTTGCACCCATTTTTTAAAAAAAATGCTCTGTATAAAGCCAAAGGGACATACTAACATGTAGAGGTGACAGACGGGAAGAGTTTTTTCAAACTGAGAAAAAGTTGGACAACTCAGTGGGGAGGGAGAGAGGGACAGGGGAAGAGAACAAAAAGTAGAAGAGGCCAGCTGAAAGGCTGGGCAGCCTACCACAGCTACGGGTAAGCAGAGGAGATGAGAAAGAGGAAGATGCGTTAAATCGGAGTGATCACATAGCTGCAAATTTCCTGAATATTCATCAAATGTTGTCACTTTACTTTTGCTACACAAATATTGCTTAAGGAGAGACTGAGTGAGAGATTAGACTGGATAACCTCAAGAGGTCCCTTCCACTCAGCATTTCTGTGGTTTAAAGAGCTGGATCACAGAGGATCAAATACCTTTAGTCATTCACAGCTATGTGAGTGAAGGATGGGGACAGAAGTGGTACAGGATGAAGAACAGACAAGAAACTGGTGGGTAGTTTTTCCAAGTAAAGAAGTAAAGAAGGAAAACCAGAGCAACCAAGGAAACTTTTTGCAAGCTTCCTCCTTTTTTTAGATGCAACTTTTTATGTGATCTATTTAAAGATCGCAATATACTCTTGAATTGTCTACAGATGAGGAATTGTGGAGGTACTCAGCTCCCTGTCTGATGTCAGCTGGCAAGGATTGCTCACCTTCCACATCCCTACTAAAATTAGTCATGGAGCTCCCAGAGGCTTCACTGAAAGTAGTCTCGGTGTTCAAACACTTGAAAGCCTCCAACTTTCAATATGCTGATAAACTTTCAAAGGCATAAGGAGGCCAAAAATGTTAGAGAGGAAAATTTAAAGTTTAAAAAGTATGAGCTTTTTTTAAAGGAAATATAATCAAATGGAGACTCGTTCTTTCGTGGAGGAAAAAAAAAAATAAATCTTAAAACCCTCTCTGTCCATCCATCACTTTTTCTTCTTGTCTTAAAAACAGTGTCCCCTACCATCCACACACACATAGAATGAACACTTTATTGAATATTGCCACTGGATCCAGATAAATTCATGTGAAAATATAAAACTTCCATTGGACAGGTTCTGTGGGAAATGATGATGTTTCCTGAACCCTCAACTCACTGAGGAGCTGAACCTTGATAGCTCCTGTGTATGAGGCTTTCTTCAGACCTACCAGAAGGCAGACTAGATACAGTCTGCACATACCAACTGGCATGATAACAAATGGAGATCATATTACAGCAGTGGTTTTGAAGGAAAGGAAAACTTCCTCTAAATGTAGTGCTGATTTCCATTTCTCTTCATCTCTGTTGTCTCAAGAACATACATATTCATATAGCCAAGTCCTCTAGTGTATCATTGGGCAGAAAACCAAGAGCAAGAGGTTTTGTAAAGCCTATTTTCACTGTTATGTTCCTTCGTCAACACAAACATAAAGACAGCCAAATAGAAACTGAAGACTTGAGAGGAACTCCCAGGTCAAAAGAGTCAAATCTATATGTTGAAATGAAACCCTATCATGAGTGTTAACAACAAATACATTATTCAAATAAAAATATCTTTTAAAAACCTAGGTAACTTAGTCAATTCAAATTTGCTTCTTGTTTGACTCAGAAATGAAAATAGTCAGGTTGTAATCCATTGTTTTAGGACACTTTCTCTTTTAAAGTTTCAGAGTATTTGGAACACCAGCTATGCCAAAAAAACAACCAAACCAACAACAAAAGAAACACAACTAGGCCCCCTCAAAGAAAAAAAAAATAATCTCAAGAAGATATAAACCCAAACCTTTAATCTCATGCTTAAAATCATTTGTTTCTGTTACTCGGGGAGAGAGATCATATGTATAAACTTTCTGCTGAAAAAAAAAAAAAGCATACTAACATACAGTATAAGGCTTTAGGTAACATGATGACTGTTGTCACTGTTGGTGCCAGTATCTAGGTACAAAAAGGTCCACTCTAAATATCTGTATCTCAACTAAGGTTTCGTAACATTACCCAGTATAATACATGGTTTCTTTCAGAGCTTGCCCTCATTTAGAGGATTGGGTTCTGTTCATATATTTAGGAAAACAAAAAAAAATATTTGATGAGATGAAGGGTTTCAGTAGTGTCTCATCAGCACCAGGGGCACTGAACTAACGGGCAAGATCACTGCCTGCCCTGCTTGTATTTTTAGCAGGTTAGATTTGGTTTGACACCACATAATGTTGTACCCAGCACCTTGGATGATTACTTGACCCAGTTTCTAACCCAAGTAACCTTCCTGTGTCTCTCTCAAGCTGAGCAATGAGGACAGTATGCTCTGTGCCATCTACTCACACCCTGTGATCCATTTTATCAGACACATACATTGCAATCAGATATCTAAGTAAACATTTAGTGCAGAGATTTAACCAGGAATGGCTTGGTTTTGTTTCCATATTGACCAGTCTCAAGATTACTTACTTGGAGACATTATGAATAACACATTCATAATTTTTGTGCCATTTAGGAAAAACTATCACCAGTCACTTTTGCTATATAGGCTTGCGATACTGGTGGATCGCACTGGTGATTCATCAAGTATTTGGCTGCATTTGAGAACTATTTTGTATTGAACTTTCCATCATTTCTGCTGTTCAGAGGCAGAGATTTAGATCAACATGCTTCTTGGGCTGGATGTGTGAGCATCTTTGAATGAGCATAGCCTATACATAAGCTCCTAAACAACCTTCTTTCTCTGCATGACAGGAGCATTGCACAGGGAACTTCAATTGTTACCCCACACTTTTGGGTTGTTTTAGGTGGTTTTGACTCGTTTGGTTTTCTTTTTCCCCCATTTTACTGGAAGTCAGTAAACTGTGGAGAATGCTGGAGAATGAGGCTGTGACCAGAACAAGCCAAGAGGACAAAGAGCAGTGAGTTGCAGTAGCTGAGAGGACTAACTGGCAGGGCAGGCATTTGTGGTAGCTTTAATAGATAAGGCTAATGGAAACAGCATCAAAACTGTTAAGCTGCACATTATTCATTTTTGTATGCTGCTAGTAGTTACACTGAGCCCTCCTCATCATGTTCTATGTTTTTAATACCTTCTGGCAATGCCATAACTCCTGATCCCTTCCTCAACCTTTACAGACCGAATAAACAATATTCAGAATATGAAACCATTGCACACCTTTCAACAGGCATTGTAAAAATAAGATGCTTACAAAACAAAGACATTTAGATCTTCCTGACATTTTCTCCAAGGAGAGCAGAATTGTTTTAACAAGAGAGGAATTACCATTTCACAAACTCCCTGAGCCTGCAAGAACTTCACTGTAACATCAGATATTGTAAGCTCAGATCTCTCAGCCTAAATGAATAAATGGTGATATTGAATAGGCTCGTCAAAGAATCGCAGGTCTCAGGGGAAAATGCAGTGTCTCAGATAATAAATCACAGGAAAAAAGGATTAAAAATAAATAAGGAAAATATTGCACCTTTACTCTTCCACTTTCTTGCTATCTCATGAAAACCAGGAGGAAATTATCCTTCATGCACTTCTGAAAACTAATTTAAGGCAGCAATGGCACCCATAGTTTAATCAGCAATGCACTCCATGGAGCATTGCAGAGGTGGATGCTGCAGACCCCAAGTTTTTGCTGAGATAATTTGCTGATGCATTACTCGGTTTTATCCTGTGTACCCCCACTGATTTCAGCATAAAACTGGAATACTGCAAGGATGACTCAGATCCACTGCTTTTGTTTCAGAAGAGATGGCATGGAGACATCTAGGGGCAGTAGAGCATTCACTTACCCAAACTCTTCCTGTCCTTGGAGCAAAACATTGATTAAAAAGTAAGACTCCTTCTGAAGAGCTAAGATCAGAGAGCTTAGCTTAATGGATGTAGAAACATACCTTTCACAAGTAGATTAAAAGCAGCCTTTAGAAGGAAATGTGCCATCACCTCTCAGACATGATGGCATGGCACAGCCACAGCAAGATGATGGCAGAAACCTGACATTTCAAGTGTCAAAATATGAGTGGTTTTGAAGCTGAAGTTGGCATTAAAAGGCTCTGGAGCTTCAGCATTTTAGGATCTCCAAGAAGTTGCTGAAAGGGGATGTGAGGACATGTGTTTCACTGCTCTGTTGTTCTTCATTACATTGCATTAATTCAGGACTTCCACTAGTCATTTTCAGAAGATACAAATATTTGTTTAGAAAACAATACTTCCCTAAGAACAGATCAGAAAAGACTATTTCTTACCCCTACCCCTCTCTCGTGCTGAGTATTGACTACTTCACAGGGTAGCAGAGCAACTTCTCTTGATTCCTGCCATCTCATGGACCTAAGGAACTAATGATCTCCCTACTCTCATCCTTAATTTGAACCAAATTAAGCTAGAGTAACTAAAAGTCTTATATTTCTTAGAGGATTTTAGGCCTATGTGGAATGAGCTAAATAACTACTGCAGACTGCCTGAAACCAGCATTAATATATAAACCCCATGAGCACAGGGATCAAACTGAATGAAACCACAGACAGTAAGAAAATGCTTTGAAGCTTCAGTGGCTTGACAACAGAAAAAAATTTATTTTGAAGTGACAGTCTTGTTCCCCAGTATGGCCTGGAGAGGAGACACATTGAAGAGTTCTTGGCACTGGCATCACTTGGGTCTTGGTAAGCTGATGAGGAGTTTCAGCCTGATATGGGGAAGGACGAACTAGAAGAGAGTTGCACCTAGCAAGAGTAGGTGCCTTCCAGTTTTGGTTGAAAAGCTAGCCTAGATATCCCAGCAGAAGGGGTGACCTGGTTATTTCTCTGCATGCCACTTCTTTGCTGTGTTTGGCAAAATAAATCAGCTTATCAACAGGAGAGAAAAAGAGGAAGAAGAGAATGAAGCTACAGCAGGATTTTCCTGTGGTCCCATGAGAAGGAAGGAATAGGACAGAGGCTGAGCACCTCTTACCACATAAGCATTGCTCTATTGCTCCTTTAGGACCCCCAGTGCAGTCAGGACAGTGGGAGTACAATGGTGGGATGAATGAAGGGTGGGTTTATGAGGACTCCAAAGACCTCTTGCCTCCAATTACCCTCCTTTCTCATCCCTTGCCTCCTTCTCATTTCATCTGGGCTTAAAATAAATCAAACTTGAATGGCTGTTCTTCCCTTCACTCCCTGCCACAGCACCGCACCCCCCCCCCCCCTTTTTTTTTTTTTACTCTTCACTGGGTTAAAAACTGGCTGGCTGGCTGGGCCCAGAGAGTTGTGGTGAATGGAGTTAAATCCAGTTGGAGGCCTGTCACAAGTAGTGTTCAACAGGGCTCAGTGCTGGGGCTGGTCTTGTTTAATGTCTTTATCAATTATCTGGACGAGGGGATCAAGTGCACCCTCAGTTAGTTTGCAGACAACACCAAGTTGAGTGGGAGTGTCAATCTGCCTGAGGGTAGGAAGGCTCTGCAGAGGGATCTGGACAGGCTGGATTGATGGACCGAGGCCAGTTGTATGGAGTTCAACAAGGCCAAGTGCTGGATTCTGCACTTTGGCCACAACAACCCCATGCAATGCTACAGGCTTGGGGAGGAGTGGCTGGAAAGCTGCCCAGCGGAAAAGGACCTGGGGGTGCTGGTCGACAGCAGTGTGCCCAGGTGGCCAAGAAGGCCAACAGCATCCTGACTTGTATCAGAATTATGTGACCAGCAGGACTAGGGAGGTGATTGTTTCCCTCTAATCAGCTCTGGTGAGGCTGCACCTCAAATACTGTGTTCAGTTTTGGGCCCCTCACTACAAGAAGGACATTGAGCTGCTGGAGCGTGTCCAGAGAAGAGCAACGAAGCTGGTGAAGGGTCTGGAGCACAAGTCTGATGAGGAGCAGCTGAGGGAACTGGGGTTGTTTAGTCTGGAGAAGAGGATGCCGAGGGGAAATCTCATTGCTCTGTACAACTACCTGAAAGGAGGCTGTAGAGAGAAAGGGGTCAGTCTCTTCTCCCAGGTAATTAGTGACAGGATGAGAGGTAATGGCCTCAAGTTGTGCCAGGGGAGGTTTAGGGTGGAGATTAGAAAAATTCCTTCATGAAAAGGATTATCAAACATTGGAACAAGCTGCCTAGGGCAGTAGCGGAGTCCCCATCCCTGGAGGTATTTAAGAAGGGTGTAGACAAAGTACTGAGGGACATGATGTAGTCTTGATTTGGCAGTGTTAGGTTAATGGTTGAACTTGATGATCTTAGAGGTCTCTTCCAACCAAGTCTATTCTGTGATTCTATGATTCGCCAGTGACTGTTCCCCAGCCATTTTCTCCCTGAGGATAAGCACTTGAAGGAACCCTTTTTCTGCATCAGCACCATTACAGAGTTGCCAGGTATGCAGAAGACCCTCCTACACACTGTGGGTAATTGTCAAAAGCCTGAACTGAGGAGCCAGACTCTATTTCCTAAAGGACAAAGCAGCCTTTTGTTCCCACAGTTATCAAAGTAACACAATGAAAACCTTGTCGTTGTCTGACTCAATTCTTTCTGAGGTGCCATGTTGCCAAAAGACTTGCTTTTCAAGGTCCAGGATAGTGTTCCAGGAGGTGGCATGGGGCATGGTATGTGTTTCCAATCATCCAGTGGTTGCTTCTACCATTGTAAGCACATAGTGCTTGCCTCGGCAGGTTTGCAGGAGTGTGATGTAATCAATCTGTCAGGCCTCCCCATATCTATATTTCAGCCATCATCCTCCATACTTCAGAGGTTTTAACTTCTTGGCTTGCTTGCTTGCAGCATGTTTCACATTCATGGATAACCTGTGTGATAGTGCCCATGGTTAAGTCTACCCCTTGATCATGAGCTCATCTATATGCTCTGTCTCCTTCTTGATGGCCTGAGGTGTCACAGGCCCACCGAGCTATAAATAATTCACCCTTATGCTACCAATCCAGATCCACCTGAGCCACTTTGGTGAAATCCCATCCAAAACCAGGACATCCTATAACTGAAACAAATGCTATCCAACTTCAATAGTACTGGGGCGATGAAAATTTACTGCATTTACAACTAACTCCTCTGCAAACAAAGGAGGACAGAGGTTTAAAAGCATTCTTGCCAGATGAGTTGTGGGGTCTGTTGTCCCTGCTGGAACTCATAAATTTTAAAAGGGGCAGTTCTTGCCTCCAAAAGCCCTATAGTTAAAAAAAAAAAAATCCCACCACTCTGAAGATGCAATTAAGAATGCAGCTACACAATTGTATGTAGTTCACAGCTGCAAAGAGTATACTGCTTGGATTTTGACCTTTTAAGACTCCATTAAGCTATGTAAATACAGTACAGAAGAATGTGTACTGTTCACAAACAGTTTGCTAGCATTGGTTAGAAGAGGACCTGCATTCCTCCCCTATGCAATACTGCCAGTAATGAGACACCAACAAAGCCTATTTATTGATTTGCACAGAACAGACTCACTGTGGAAGTTGTGTTATGGCCTCTTTCCCCTTTATTGTAATATCTCTTTGACTTAATCTTGGTTTTGGGGCAGCCACCCAACAGTAAAACACCTCTTCCTAAATAGCTAACTTAGAAACTGAATTAACACATATGCTATTAAGGCTTGGCTTGTTCCCACAGTGGGGAAAAGGACAAAGGAACAAAGAAATGCTTCTGTACATCTCCCATTATATCACAGCTTTTCCATGTTTAATTTATCTGCCTTCTACTCTACTGTAGTAGCTCTCTATTTTGTTTCTTCAAATAAGCATTTCTCTGTTGCATTAGAAAGAGTGAACAGTTTGGCAATCAAAGGGTCAGATACAGAAGTGGTTTTACGAAGTAGCTGAATTATTTCCTGCAGATAAATCGTCTGGAACATGACTTTTTCCCCTCCCGTTCACCCATCTGACTTCTACTGAAAGTGTTCACTGTACCTAAATATTTACCAAATAATTGATGGTGAAGAATGTTTTGCCAATTAATAGGCCTAGTGCAAAGGACGCAGCCAGCAGAAAAAAACAATCCAGTAGCCAGATTCTATTGTACATAGAAAAGTCAGTATATGGGGGATTGCTGGGGGTACAAACAAGTCAAACAGATCACACATAACTGACATTAACCCCAGGAATGACACAGCATGACCAATAATAGGTGGAATAAACAAAGACACAAAGGCTCCCATATTAAAAATGGGAGACAACCAAGTCAAGAGGCTGATCATATACGACAGAAGTAGCCCCATATTGTCTCCCCACAAAGCCCACAATTGCAAATGCCAAACCTGACTGGGGCCCAGTTGCATGAGGAGCCAGGAGGTCCTTCCCCAACAGGAATCTCTGTGAAGTGCATCCACCTCACAGACAGACACTCCACCCTTCCTGCAAGTGGGCCCAGCTTTTATGCCCAAAGCAGGACACCTGGCACTCATTTACCCAATGGGGGCACCTGGGGCTTGTTTACCCAAGGGCTTTCCTTACAAGGTTGGCTGCACCTTGGAGGAAAGCCAAAAGGCAAACTCATCCCCTCCTCTTAAAGGGCCATGGGGACCACCCATATGTCAACCTTAATTCAGGGCTCGGGGTTCAGACCCCAGCACTTCAAAGAAGTAAGCCAACATTGCTCCCAGATTACAGTCCTGATGTAACACACCAGTCTCAGAATGATTTTTTTATGCATGTGAATTTTTTTTCTTTTAAGGAGATATTCTTTTCAAGCATAGCTATGCAGAAACACTATCAGGAAGCCAAGGGTCCTGGGGTACATGGGTTTCTCCACTAACTTTTGCTGTTCACTCATTATATGCTACAACCAGTTTCTTCCTAGGTCTTTTTGGTAGTGTCTTAAGTTTACAGAATTCTTCCTGGGACAAGGAAAGTGAAGTGAAGGAAGAAGTGAAAAATCTAAGCATCAAATACAAAAAGATGGATTTCCGTAAAAATTGGACCCAAAGCAATTTTTTTTAAAAGAAGAAGCTTTAATAAAAAAAAAACAAAACCCAAAACCAAATCTCACTGAAAGTCTCCTCACAAGTATAGTGACCTCACCACATTTATTTGGCAAAAATATTTGAGCATCTTTTTTTTTTTTTCTTTAGGCAACCTGCTTTGATGAAAGCTTGGGGGATATAAATCATATTTAGGCAGACCCATGTAGAAATACACTTAGCATGCAATAGATGCAAAATTGGACAGACAAAAGTCCCAACAGGAATCTGCTTGCACAGCCAAGAGTGAACTCAGTTTTTCTTCAACTCATACTGGGAAGCTGGACCAAGAAGTGTGAGAGCTGAACTACTTTCCTTGGCTTTACATTCAGCTCAGAGCTGGCAGCACAGGTGAAGCATAAATGATGCTTAGATGCTCAGATGTTACCAGACCCTGTCTGGATAGGAAGGAATTGGTAAGGAAATATACACACAACCAGGTGTATATATTGAGTGTGATTTTGGCTGATCTCTAAAGGATAGTAAACACAGTATGCAGCCTTTGTATTTGTTTGTAGCAGACTCACCAGTTTCCACCAGTGCAGCACACACATGCATACTCCCTTTCTCCCTCTGACCATCTGGAAAACATTGGCAGTGTCATCCTAGAGGGAAGCTCAAGCAGTATGCATATTTAAGGGAGTGGAAGAAATAAAATCCAAATAGACACAGAAATCAGTGGCCAAAAAAAGGTGGCATCAAAAAATTGTGCATCTCAGGAATAGTACAACCTGTCTGTAGGTAGCACAGCTGGGAGGACATGCAAGTGGAAGGAGGGGAAGCAGTTCCAAATGGATGTGCTCCTCAGATTTTAAGTCATGATATATGCAGCTAGGCAAAAGTGCTCAGAGCACAGCTCCTGGAAAAGCTAAAGAATCACAGAATCACAGAATCACAGAATCACAGAATGTTAGGGATTGGAAGGGACCTCAAAAGATCATCTAGTCCAATCCCAAAGAAGGGCAAGGTGAATCAGTTTAGACATTTTCTCATGTTATTTAGGCTCACATCTGAATTTGGTTCAAGTTCTTGTGCCTGAAAGGTGGAAGGCATGCTATAGAAATGTTGCTGTTGTAGCCATAAAGAGCACATAGCCCATCCAAGGTTCATCCAAACCCAGCTCAGTCACGTGGGAGCATTTACACAAAGCTTTGATTTCCAACATTACCAAAACATGATCCAAACTGCACCAGAGAGGCAAGAGCTGAGACATGACCTATACAACCCTCTCTTACACCTACTTCTTATACTTGGAAGTTACAAAACATTGTTTGCAATTATGTATTTCTATCACAATGTGCAGATAGGAAATTAGTCTTCTGAGGCTCTCCCTTAGTCCTCCCCCCACCCCACTTAGTCCTTGAAAAGGCCATTTGAGCATGCAATATTAATCATCTGCTGTGCAATAATCTTAGAAAAATGTAATATATTCTGGCAAATCGCAGGGCCTCCAGAGGAAGCACCTGCCTCTGAACGAATGGCTCTCATCCATTATCAGGCGGCGACAAACGCAGCTCCCTACTTACTTGCCCCATCAACATGCAAACAGTGACTCAATTCAGTTATGAGAAATGGGAGGAAATGATCTGTATTAATAAATGGCCAGAGTGTGAGATAGCCTGATTTCAGAGAAAAAAATATCAAAACCACTGAACTCCATTGTCTCATTTGATACCTTCCCTTTGCTGTAAATGCAGCACTGGGAATCATTAAGCTTCTGAAAGAAGTTTCATAGTGGAGCCATATCGCCCAAAACAATTAAGACAAACATTTTGTGCACAATGTTATCTGCCTTCATTAGTGTTTAAAGGTCAATGAAACATTTTGTTAAAGAAAAAAAAAAAAGGAAAGAAAGGTAAACCTCAGTACACTCCCTGGTAATGTCTGAGAAAAATGCAAGCAAAGAATCAGTGTTCAAGGAAATGAACATGCAGAATACCATCTATCTGGATGGCAAACACTGTGAAAATTACTTATCATACTCTTCATACTCTGATAGTGTCTGGAAACCTTGGTCAGAGGGTAAAGTCTTCATGTGCTTTATGCTACAGGACAACAAGGAGGCATGCTGCCCTGGTCTCAAACTGCTCACAATGTGATCACACTAGCAGACACAAAAGAGGGATCAAATAAGACTTCAGTAGTAGTAATCACATCAGTATTAGCAAGTAATGAACCCAGCTAGCCCCTACTGAGTGTGTTGTACAAATGTAAACCACTGCTACTAAAATGAAAATCTCTTTAACTGGAAAAATACCCAATAAACCAAAAACAAACCACCAAATGGAAAACTTCAATTGCACAAAAATACATCTAAAATTCTGACTACTTCTTCTCTGCTCTTCCTTCCCATCGCATTTCCTGCTGGGAAGAACAATAAAAATGCTATCATGTAAGATCTGTTTTCAGCAGATTTTGTTTGTTTGGTGGCTGTTTTTAGCATGGATAAGAGACCCAGTGGTAGAATCAAGTTTTAAAACAGTTCTTTGCGTACTCTTATCAGCTCACTTTAAAGAATGTAAATAGACTTCAGCAATAATACCTTCTTAATTGTAGCTACAAACCCCCTCAGAGGGATAGGAAAGCACATTCGTCTTTCCCATTCCTGAAGTGCACTAAGTGATGTAAGTAAACTAATTTATGGATCTCACACAAAGAGCAGTTAGATTTACTCCTACTTATTTTCATTCAGTTGACTTTGTTTCTCTAGATGAATTTGGGAGAAATTTACCCTTGGGAGAAGCAAGGTGACTTTTTCTCACAGACATTCAGCCTGGGTGTTTGAGCAGGTATAGTTCTCAGCTGGTGTTAATGGGCCAAGGGGAGGGGGAAACCAGGTTGGTAGGACATGACTGGGAAAGACCTGTTTCAATGGAGCAGCAATCTGAACAAGCATCACATAAATACATGCGCTTTTATGTCATTTTTTATTAGGGTGCAATGTCCTTTCAAGTCAGGAAATGGAAACCAACAGACCAAGGACTTTGAATCAGGCCCTCCAGCCTTTCCAGAACTTGAAAGCAGTGTGTTTTGGAGTGGATGTTAAAATATTCTGCTCACTAGTGTCAGGTAGTTTCAGGGCAGTTAAAACGCTTTCACTTGCAGTCATTTTAATTTACCATTGCATTATGCTCAGATCCTCTCTTGTACTATTTGCAAAGGAGCTGCTGGATGCACAGCCTGACTGATCCAGATGTACCATTTTAAGAATCACCTCTCACAAGGTGAGGTAGCACCTCAGCCTACATCTCCAAACATAGTAGAGAGTAGAGAGGCTTGGAACAAGTCATACCCATTAGGACTGATCTCCATTTTAGAAAACATTGCAATCAGTGCTACATTGCATGTATCTGGCAATGAGAGCAGTCAGACTTTTTTTTGCAGAACACTTTTTTCCAACACAGAAGAAGGCGTTTTTAAAATCAAAACATTTCATGGGAGGATGTCAATTTCAGCTTATTTTTTTTGACAGGAAAATGTTCAAATGAACCATTTCTATTTTCTTGTTTTGTTTTGATAAGACATGAATGTTTCATTTCAATAATATGAATGTGTTTTGTTTCTACCTTTTCAATTCTGTTCATTTCAGCTTGCATGGCATAATATGCATGATAATATTGAATTTACACACCTCCTTTGTTACATGTATCCAGCATGTAATTTTGATAATAAATGATGTAGTTCAGCTAATATCAAAATGAAACATTTTTATTGTACTGATTGAGATGTTTTCCTATTACATGAGGGAACGGAGTAGGACCCATCCCGATCAACAATTTCTACTGTGTGACCATTCTTTTGCTAGCAATCTGCAACAGCCACTGGTTCTGCTGATGGAAGGTGGACCATCTTTCTCAGGTCAGTTTGAACCATCCCTTTGCCCTTGTTTGAACCCAATAGCATGTACCACTGCCTATGTGTTTCTCATCATTTTCCCCATAATGGATTAATTGCTGGAACTCTCTCATAAGATGACATAACTTCTCCTCCTCGGTGGGTAAATATGATTTATGAAATGCCAGATGAAATTCTGAGTACATGAGCACAGATACAGAAAGGGGTTGCACAGGGATCCATCTTATATGAAGCCTTTCACACTATGCCCCTGCAAATCAGAGCTGCCTTCACTGAGGCATCTATTAGGTGGATTTGTAACCTGGGAAATCTTCCAGATTTGCAGTGTGAATTATTCAAAACATATACAATTAAGCCAAATACATTCAGCACACGACTGTCCAGTAGAAGGTGTGATAAACCAGAATCTAACATCTCCCTACTAAAATAAAATCAGAAAAATATTTAATATAGTAGCATGAAATTCCACAACTATGTTAACAGAAAAATACACAGAAGGGGGAAGAGGCATATGGCTCTTGGTGGTTTGAATAAATTATCTTAATTTTGCTAACTTAAAATTAAAGGAAAGTAGTAGCCCATGCTTGGGAAAAAATGCTTAGTTTTACTTTTTTTAGCCTTCTTTGCTAACTACTGTGAAGATAAAAAAACATTTTTCAGTAATATCTTGATCTTTTTCTTTATGACTGCATTTTGATTATACATAATATTGTCCTATAAAATTACATTTCCTAATCAATAAGAACCACTAAAATAATTTCAAAGCATGATTTTAATCCATCCTTAATTTGATTTCACACAGCATCTGCTTAAGCATGCCACTTAACATGTGATTTGTTTCCAAAAATTGTCTCTGTCAAAATATCGTTCTGGAGTGCTATGTTTATTGTATCTTACTAATCCTGCATCAGAAGTACTCCCTTTGTCAGTAAAAGGGTTCCTTTTCCTTAGCTGCTTTCCTTGCTAGCAGTCTGTTCCCAGTGAATAATTTGTTTATTCCTTTGCACACATCATCGTGAATAATGAATTTCCAGCCGGTCTCACTAATTGCCTTGTGAATGCAATCAGTGGTATGTCCTAGGATACTGGTTCCCTCCATCTAAGGTCAGGGATACCCCTTGCTTTCTTCAGCAGTCACACTTTCCAGCTTCCTTTCTCTGACTTTCAGAGCTGGTAAGTGAGGTTATTGCCATCCGCAGCTCTTTAGGGATGTGAGCTACTGGTCCCATGGCTTAGGTATGGCCTTTGGGTCCTGAGGCAGATTAACACCATTGTCAGCAAATTTGCACTCAGATATCAGACAGGAGTTTAGCAATTCTGCTGGTGATATGTGATAGCTGGTGTTTTGGATGATGACAAGGGCAGGACCAGGAGCCTCCACAGTCAAGAGCAGAAATAGTTCATCTGTTTTAGTGTGGTCAACAGATAAGCCATACATAAAAAAACAGTGCACACTCCCACTGTTTTGTTGATGCCCTGGAGCTAATGGGAGCAGTAAACTTATTTCAGGGTCTGAAATAAGCCTCTGATTTTAACTGATTATGCACCAAAGACAGATACACCAAGCAAGGAGAAGCTGGCTCAGGTTTTCAGGGGAGCCTAATGATTCTGAGCATGTCAATTTTTGCACATCAGACTTGATGTCATCCTCGAAGGGTGTAGAAATGAGAAAGCAGAGCATGGATCTCTAAACATTACACGTCTTCAAGGCATTTTGTGTTGTGTCTCCACAACTACTTCTCACTTTAAAAACCTTCAGCTACATTTCTGACAAAGCCATTTTTCAGATTAGCACTGCATTAAAAGAACGGAAGAAAAATATGAACATCCAGAATGTTCAGAAATCTTTTGTCATGTATAATAAGAAACCAAGTATTAGCTTTCTTGTCATTTGGCTAAATATTTTGAATTGCAAAAGGTTCTAGCTGAGTTTCTTCTCATGTAGATATGAAAGCACAACCTAGACACTTCTTTAGGATGCACAGGTGAGCAACTGACATTTTCTAACCTGATTGCAACTATTTTGGAACAAATAATTGCTAGAAGCCATGATGCAACAGGAAAACTATGACACAGTGGCTATCACAGAAACACAGTGGGATGTCTCACATGACTGGAGTGCTGCAATCAACGGCTACAAACTCTTCAGAAGGGCTAGATAAGGAAGGAGAGGTGATGGGGTGGCCCTATATGTTAGGGACCGTTACAAATGTTCTGAACATAAGTATAGTGACGACAGGGTTGAGTGTCTTTGGATTAGAATCAGGGGGAAGGCCATTAATGCTGATAGCATGGTGGGAGTCTGTTATAGACCACCCAATCAGGATGAAGAGGCAGATGAAATATTCTATAAGCACTTGGGAGAAACCTTGTGATTGCTTGCCCTTGTTTTTGTGGGGGACTTCAACTTCCCAGACATCTGCTGGAAATACAACACAGCAGAGCAGGACCAGTCCTGGAGGTTCTTCTTCCTAAGGTGTCCCATTCACATAATGGGTCCTTAAATGACAAGTGTTGTGATTCTGGACCCTGTTTGCCACCACCTTCTGCTTCAGCTTTCTCTGGGGATTCAACAGCAGTCACCTCCACAACTTTGTGGGTGGGTTATTGCTGTCAGTCTTTGACACAAGTGGTAAAAAAAGAAAACCAAACCTACAGCCTCCAGAAATTCTGCAACATCCTAAGACTATATTCCCTGACTCATCATGGCATAACCTTGGAAACAACACAATGTGCAGCCCAGCCATTGGCAAAACCATTTCCACTGAAAGTCCTCGCTATGATCTACTGTCTTCTCAACCACTTGGGAGAAATCACTGTCTGCCACCTTCTGCATGAGACCTCTTCTACAAGGTCTTTTTTTCTTCTTAAAAAGCCAGAAGTAGTCAGATAAAATTTTGTCCCTTTTTTGGTCAGTCTTTTTTCGATCCATTTGGTCCCCTGGAGTGCTTCCTAAGCACTTGGTTCATAATCCTTCAGTGTCATGCTGAGAATATGGTGAATTCTTTATCCCTTAATGCTTTTCTGCACTGACCAGATATCTTTTTTAAAAGTCTACCTTTACACAGCTGGAAGATGTGAGGCAGGATTGTCTAGCCTGACAAAGGATAAAGGTGATCCAAGAAGAATCTGAATAACACCTTTCTTCCTGGGAAAATTTATTCTCATAAGAATCAAAGTACTCTGCAAAAAAAGATCGTTTCATACATATTCTCTGACAGGGAAAAAGCCTCCCGTAATTCTGAATTTCACCATTTTAATATTTTCAAAGCCAAATATCAGTTTTTCATTCTGAAAAGGATTTCATGCTACCTTCTATGATGCCATATTTTATCTGTTTTTGCAAATAAAATTGGTGAATCAAACCAAATTTCTGCTATTTTAGTATTTTATTTCATTTTCATCCACTTCCTTGAGTTCAGACAAACCTTTTCAGCATTTTCTGTCATGGAGAATTTTCAGATAGTCAGCTTTAGGTCTTAACTGGAAAAAAGCTGAATGTCAAAAATCTCAAAATCCTGTCCTCACAGCTCTAATGCAGGACATCACATTAGGTTATTATTTGGTGTCTCTTGGCTTTAAAAGGTATTAGTCTATTAATTATAGATCAGCCTCAGCATTTCTCCCTTAGACTTTAGCTTCATCTTAACTTACTCTCCTTTTTTTTTCTTTTTATCTAGGTCATCCCTCTAAACTGGACTAGAGCTCCTTCTACTTACTTTCCTCTTCCTTCTGTTGCAAATCTATTTCCTCTTAATTATTTGTGTGGCAGCACTCCATCCCCTTTGAGTGCTATCTGCTTGTCAGGAGAAATTAGTGCCTATCCCACGTTTTTCTTGTCAGACTTTTACTTCAAATTGATGTCAGACTAACCATTTTTTGCATTGCTACCTGCACCTTGTAACATTATCAACATCATCCTAGCTGACAGTTGTTTGTTGCCTTTACTGCACATCTAGAAGGTCGGGAAAGGTTGGACGGAGAAGTGTCATGAGGCAGCCATTGTAGGTATCTCTCCTAGAACAGCCTTCCAAATTTTGCCAGAATAAGACATAAATAATTCTGTGTTCCATGAAACAAAAAGCCTTTGACATTGTTTCCCACAGCATTTTCCTGGAGAAACTGGCTGCTTGTGGCTTGGACTGGTGTGTACTTCACTGGGTAAAAAAACTGGCTGGATAACCGGGCCCCAAAAATTCATAGAATCATAAAATCAATTTGGTTGGAAAATACCTTTAAGATCATCAGGTCCAACCACTAAACTAGCACTGACAAGTACACCATTAAACCATGTCCCCAAGTTCCACACCTACATGTCTCTTAAATACCTCCAGGGATGGTGACTCAACCGTTTCCCTGGGCAGCCTGTTCCAATGCCTGATAACCCTTTCAGTGAAGAAATTTTCCCCAATAACTAATCTAAACCTCCCCTGGTGCAACCTGAGTCCATTACTCCTCGTCCTATCACTAGTTACTTGGGAGAAGAGACTGATACCCATCTTGCTACGAGCTCCTTTCAGGTAGTTGTAGAGGGCAAAAAGGTTTCCCTGAGCCTCCTTTTCTCCAGGCTAAACAACCCCAGTTCCCTCAGTTGGTCCTCCTAATATGTGTACTCCAGACCCTTCACTGCCCTCCTTTGAACGCACTCCAGCACATCAGTGTCCCAGTTGTAGTGAGGGGCCCAAAACTGAACACAGTATTTGAGATACAACCTCACCAGTGCTGCGTACAGGGGGACAATGTTTGGATTCAATTTACTATATTGAAACAATTGCTTTGCTCTGGGATCTATCAATGTTTCCTCTTCCAGGGTGAGAATTGAACTCGGACAGTCTCAAAAACTGAATGACTGCGAGCACCTTGCATGAAACCTATAGTTTGCTTGGTGAGTGTCATGTTTGTCAAATGCATGTGAACTCACATAGAGCAATGCCATCACACATCTTCTATGGGCCTATTTTTAGACATGATTTTGTTCAGGATGTGAAGTATTTTATGCAGGAATTTAAAAGCTCCCACAAGCACACACTCTTTAATTTCAAGGCCATCCGGGATTTTTTTGTGTGTGTGTCTCTTTTTGGCACTATACACAAGTACATTGAGATATCATTCTGCCTCTGCTTCTAAACGTTATTTAGTCATGTTAAGAGTTTTACTGCTAACTTCTAGAAAAACAATACAGTGCTGTTTGCAGACATTGTAGGTAACCTTCCTTTAGCTTTTCCCTGCCCTGTCCGGATCATGGCTGGATGGGTGAAAGCACTGTGAGCCTGAGGCAGCTCAACATTTAGAGCTCAAAAGACCATCATTGGCATTCCCAGTGGTGAGGAGCACGGCAGGCTGATGCTATGCCTCTGCTTCCCGGTACCCCAAAATAGCTTTCAATGCAGCAGCCAGGTTCATTTTTTGTTGTACTGTCTGTGGTCAGTCTCAGGGAGAGCTGTTTGTTACAAATGTGTCCAAGTGAAGGATGGCTCCTGCCAGGCCTTTGAAAGAGGGGAAAAAAGGCTCATTTCCTGGCTAACCAGAAAAGACAGAAGGCTTTTCTGAATACATTTGCTGTCAAAACATATCATTACTTGGAATATGAGCTCATTTGGGCATGAACTGTCGTTTAGTTTTGTAACTGTGCAGTGACTAGGGAACTTACCCAGGAATGGGTCTCCATTGATAGTGACACAATATGAAAACAAATAGTAATAATAGCCGCTAATGCTTCGGATTACCCACTTAGTCTCTGAGTGCCCCAAAGCCATATTCTCGGTCAAATGAAGATAATGCTTACCCATCTATGGAAAGTTCTTGGAAACTTATGAAAGTAAAGCACAGTAAGCATGCTGTCTTTTAGTACTTAATTTCCATTGCAGATTGCTCGGTCAGGATGTATGTGAAAGCCTGGGGTAAGTGAGGTAAAAGAACTCCAAATGCACTGATTCTCCATCTTTTTCTGAGTCCTAGCACCGCCAGGTGCTGTCACATGTTGGAAAGCAGATGGGATCAGTTCGTATATCTTTCTGGCCTTTCCTGCTATGAGAAAAGGATGCAACATTCAAAAATGCAAATATACCTAATCAGCATTGTGGGTGTCCAAGGAATCATTAGGAACAACAAAATCCTATCCGTCTTAAGTGGTCACATGCAGAGGAGTCCAGCATCTACAAGACCTCCTTCCCAAAGCACCTCCCCATGAGAAGCATCCCTCTTCCCCTATTCCCCTACGCAGATGTCATCTGCAGCCTGACTATTGAAAACCAGTCAGCTTCAAAGTGACCACCTCAGACACTTCATACTGGGCACAAAAGTGGGAAGTATCACTTCTTTGTCACCTTCAGTTGATACAAAATCAGTCTATGTGCTGGGAATTTGGCTGATGAACTCTGTGATGTGAAAAGCTGTACCGAGCACCTGCTTTTCCTTAAGTAGTACATCTTGACAAGCTATCTAATCAAGAGCACAGTGATCCAGAATTAATCTCACAAAGATTAAGTCATATTCTAGTACATCCAGCACAGAACTGGAAAAAAAGTCTTTTCAACACAAAGGCCGTGGCAAGCTATTAAAGGCCTCTACTCTTGTCAATCTTGGTAACCCACAAGGTAGTGACATATTCATGCTTGAACCCCACAATCCGTGATCTCAAGGCCAGATTTTGGGCATTCCTTGTATTTTCTGCTTTTAAAGAGAATTCTCATGTCCTGCTGCCGAAGTATGGGGTGACTGCAGGCTTGCATTTAGCAGATCTAGAGAGAAAATACAAGGGCCGTCTGAGATTTCTGGGTCTGTAGCAACATCTAAATCATTAAAGTGCTCCCTCCATGCTTGCTTGACCTCATTTTTCTATCATTGCAGGAGTCCAAATGGAGCAATATGACTCTTTATGTACTTTTTATTAAGCAGTGAATAAAGGGAGAATACAGCTTATTCAGCACGTACCTCAGATGATGTGAACATTCAGCCTGTCTGTCAGTTAGCTGCTCATGCATGCAGAGAACAGCTTATATTCACTCCAAATGCTTTTGTTTTATATATATATATATAACTGCCACTTGTATGCAAAATACTCTTCTCAAAGACTCATCACATGGCCAAATCTGAGCTCATTTTCATCAGACCATTCACAGGGGTTTCTCAAGGAGGCCTGCCTCCCTTGCCAAGTAGGATCTGCCAGTACCCAGCTCTTTTAAACTATCTATAAAACCTCTCAAAAATTCAAGATTTTAAGGACAAGAAGTGCATTCTTTCTCCCTCAAACACAGCATGAATTAATGTTTGCAATATGAATTATATTTGCTCTAGCTTTCTAGAAAAGTTCAATTTAGAGGGAAGTAACCAAAGTGCTACTGGAAGAAACAGATAATTGAAATGCTCTAGTGGTCTTCACTCTGAGTGCTGGTAACGTTTTAGCTGCCATAAATACAGTTGCATTTCTCCCTATCCATTGCATAAAAATCATTAATGCAATGCACACAGATGATTTACAGGGATTAATACATCTTCCAAGCATGCTGCCCTGTCCTGAATCACAAGGGAAGTAAGGGCATACTTATAGTGTCACCATCCCTTATACACAGCAAATTAATTCCCAACCTCCATGGGCCTAGGACACCAGGATGGAGATATCCACCCACCTTGGTACACTTGGGCTGTGTGCTAAGGCTTGACCTCAGATGGGGACTGCAGTGCTCCTGTTCTGGGGAGACAGCCACATCCGATCAGTGGATGTTTCACCGCATTCATCTTTTACTTCATGTTAAAGATAACATATACTCAGGTAGGCATTCACGTGCCTCCTTTGTCCAGGTTTTAGATTAGTTGTTTCCATGGAAATAGGCTGTTTCTGTATATTTATGTCTGTATTCCACTGGAAATCGTTATTTTGCCATCATTTCTTTCTGGGTATGGCTGAAGTAGGCATCTTGAGGGTTCCTGGTCCCTTATCTTGTACTTCTTCCCATAATTTTAACCGCAACATTTTAGAAATGTTTACCATTGACCAGAAATGATTTGCAATGCATGTATAGATTTAATGAAAAATAGCAAGCAGCTTTACAAATACATACTGCTTTTTTTAATAGTAGCACACATGCGGTCATAAAAGCAGTTAAACATTTTTGTCTACTTCTTAATATATTTAAAAAGTCCTCTTAGGAAAAAATCCTTTAAGAAAAAAATTGAAAGTTCATAGGGAAAAAGCACTTGGGCAGAAATATTTCAGGAGTGTTTTAACACGTGTATCAAAAAGCTAACTGTTTCTCTTTAAGAAAAATAAAATGGAGGGATGTCAGCTTTCTCCTTTTCTTTTTTTCTTTCTTATTTCCCCCAAACAGAAAAAAATGCAATCTTTGGAAAGTTGCTATATTTTCCACTGGAAAATAAGGTGAGAAACAAGGTATTTTCAACCACATCTCTTCAGACGTGATTAACATGTCACAGGACAGTAGTGACAGGCATAATGCTATGTGTCTAGCATGGATAGGACTAGTTATAGAACATATATCACAGAAAATAAAGATGTCAGCAAAAAGTATATTGCATTTCCCTTCTTTAGTATCTGCCTCATGACTGCATGTGTGTCTATGTTTAGCCTGAACCAGGGCTAAACTGTAGCAGTTATTCTGCCACCTGATGACCCCTCCTCAGCTGAGAAGGGGAATCAAGGGAAAAAAACAGAGAAGCCATGTGGGTTGCAGTAGAAACAGATTTAATGAAATAACAGAACTAATACAATCACCAACATAAAGTGTACAAGCTTATACTCAGCCTCATCTTTAGAATCAGCAGTAGCAGACCAGGAGAGAAGAGCTACAAGAATGGGAACTCTTCACCCTTGCTAAACACATTATTTTATAATGAGCATGATCTAAGTGGTATGAGATACACCTGTGAGTCAGCTTGGGGCAGCTGCCCTGACTGAATCTCCCAGCTGACTCAAGGCTACTCATGGCCTGCCTGCCATGGCTGGCCCATGGGTCTCTTCCTGGGAAACCAGGACAAAGGGGGAAGCTGATTTTTCCCTTTCATCATTTACACACTTCATCTATCATTTTCATCATGCGTAAAATGAAGACAATACCTGTCTTCTTCCCAAAGGCATCATTAGACCCAGCTCACTAGTTTCATCTAAGAGATTCCCCAGATTAAAATAGAAATGCTGAAATGTAGTATTATTATTTCACCACTATCGAGAAATCACATTGTACTGGTTTCCCAGGAGTGGGCCCATCCAGGAAAAGTGCTGCTGCAGTTTCCAGTGGGCAGCCCCCCAGACGGCATTGATGGGCCTCAGATCCTATTTTACGTTAGGATCTTTCAATTAATCATGGACTGGCCAGAAGGCAAAGATGTTGGAGTGCCACCAGGAGAAAAGGTGCTGCACACTGAAGGAGGCCCCTCTGTAAAATAAACTATCAGGAAATGAAAAGCATCATGTTTTGTTCAACAATGGATCCTGTCATATTGTAGGAAAACAGCGTAGGTAGAAAGCTGCTGTGTGGAATCCTACATGATGGGTTGCAGAAGCAGCCAAGGGTGAAGGTGAATCAAGTCAGTTTGCAGAAGTAAAGGTCATCCAGCTCACTTTACATATTGCCGAGCAGGAGAAATTGCCAATGCTTTATCTGTACACTTGACTCATGAGTGTGGACTCAAGTGCCCTATGGGGGTGGCTAAAACAATGGAAAGAAAATAACTGGCAGCGCAATATCGTTGTGGCGAGATATTACTGCCCGATTAGACAAGCTGGTTGTAAAGGTACGCCACGTAGGTGCCCACCTACCCAAGAGTCGGGCCAATGAAGAACATCAAAACAACCAGCAGGTGGATTGGGCTGCAAAGGTAAAAATATCTCAAGTGGACCTGGACTGGCAATGCAAGGGTGAATTATGCGTAGCTCGATGGGCCCATGATACATCAGGCCATCAAGGGTGAGATGCGACATATAAATGGACTTGTGACTGAAGGGTGGACTTAACCACGGACACTATCGTACAAGTCATCCATGAGTGCGAGACATGTGCCACAATTAAACAAGCCAAACAGATAAGACCCCAGTGGTATGGAGGGTGCTGGCTGAAATGTAAATATGGTGAAGCTTGGCACATTGACTACGTCTCACTGCCGCGAACACGCCAAGCCAAGCGCTATGTTCTCACGATGGTGGAAGCCACGACTGGATGGCTAGAAACATATGCTGTGCCCCATGCCACTGCTCGTAACACTATTCTGGGTCTTGAAAAGCAACTATTGTGGCACCATGAAACCCCAGCAAGGAACGAGTCAGACAATGGAACCCATTTCTGAAATAGCCTGATAGACAGCTGGGCTAAGGAGCATGGAATGGGTACACCACACCCCTTATCAGCCACCAGATGCTGGCAAAGTAGAATGATGAAATGGGCTACTGAAGACTGTACTCAAAGCAATGGGTGATGGGACATTTAAAAACTGGTACCAACACCTAGCAAAAGCTACTTGGTTAGTCAATACTAGGGGGTCTTTTAATCGAGCTGGTCTCGCTCAGTCGGAACTTCTCCATACTGTAATGCAGTGAGAAACTCCCAGTGGTGCACGTGAGAAATATGTTGGGGAAAACAGTCTGGGTTACCCCTGCCCCAAGACAAGGCAAACCCACTTGTGGGGTTGCCTCTGCTCAAGGACCCAAGTGCATGTGGTGGATAAAGCAGGAGGATGGACAAGTTAAGCGCATACCTCAAGGAGATTTGATTCTGGGTGAGAACAGGCAGTAATTTGAACTGTGTGATGTTAACTGCCATATAATGCTGCCTATTACTACTTCTCCATCTTAAGAATTAGAATTGTTCAGACTGATGAAGAACAAACCTCAGCACCCAGTACTTCCCCCACACCAGCATCCTTGCCACAAACTGTGCATATGGACTGAAGACATACCTCTGTATATATTGATTTAAATTTTGAGAAATGGGAAGAGCAGTGACTTGGGCATGATGTAAATGGTATGATAAGGGGTGGAATGGTGTCCTGGTTCCCTAGGAACAGACCCATGGGTCAGCCATGGCAGGTAGGCCATGAGTAGCCCCAAGACAGCTGGGAGATTCAGTCGAGGCAGCTGACCCAAATTGACTTACAGGTGTATCCCATACCACTTAGATTATACTCGTTATAGAGGAAAAAAGTTTACTGAGGCTGGAGAGATTGTCTTCCTGGGCCTTTTCTTCCTTGGCCTTCTGCTCCTGCTGACCATCCTAAGGGTGAGTCTGAGTATAAGCTTCGTTGGCAAATGTGTTAGTTCTGTTATTTCATTAAATCTGTTTCTGCTCCAGTCCACAGGGCTTCTCCCTTTTTTCCCCGATTCCTTTTCTCAGCTGGGGAGGGGTTATCAGATGGTAGAATAACTGCTACAGTTTAGCCCCGGGTGCAGGCTAAACATAGATACCATTTACTGAGGAGTTTTGGCATTGGGCATCTCAGACAAAGTAGTTTTGTTACATACAAGAGACACACATTTGGGTGAAAAATTTTATGCTTCTTTGCAGGACATCACCCATAGGTCTCCTTGGATCAGTTAAGGTAAGTTAACACACTGAGCAAAGTCCTGATTTTGGAGGTACAGATATAAAATGGAGCTGAAAACAAACACTGTACTACATCCACAGCTATCCACAACTGCAGCTCCTTTACAAAACAACAGGAGATGACATGCAGGTTTTGGCAAGAACTGAAGGGATTTGGAAATCTGCGTCTTTCAACTGAAATAAAGATATTTGTTCTAAAGGAATAGAGGTGGTGTAATTATTTGTGGGAAAAAAAAAAAAAAAGAGAGGTTTCTACATTCATAAATCAAAATGGCAGTATTTGTAGCACGTTTGAGTGTTTTAGCCATGATTATAACAAAGGACCATCCAATCAATATTAAAATACTAGAATTGTCAGCTCAGCTGGAGAACCTCTTTCTACCACACAGATTAAAAGATTTTGCTTTTCAATGCTGCCTTTGTACTAAGGATTTGAAGTTTGCTGGGGAAGCTGTTTTGGGATGTGGGGTTGTTCTGTTGCAGAGTGGATGCTGGGACTTGAGCCCCAGCTCTGCTTTTGTTTACATGGGGACAGAAATCAGAGGTGACACAGGTTCCCCTGTCTTGGGTTGCTATGACTTGGCAGAATTTAGCAGCTGCATACAGGGCCTGTCTTTGTCTGCTTCTGTAATGATTTTGGGGGTGCAAATCTGGAAGGAATGTCAAGGACAATAAGATGGGTTTCTTAAAGTACATCAGTAGCAAAAGGATGACTAGGGAAAATGTGGGCCCATTGCTGAATGAGGTGGGTGTCCTCATGATGGAGGACACAGAGAAGGTAGAGTTACTGAATGTCTTCTTTGCTCTAGCCTTTTCTGTTAAGACTGGCCATCAGGAATCTCAGACCCTGGAGGTAAGAGAAAAAGTCTGGAGAAAGGAAGACTTTCCTTTGGTCAAGAAGAATTGGGCTAGAGATCATTTAGGTGAACTGGACGCCCAGAAATCCGTGGGCCCTGATAGGATGCACCCACAAGTACTGAGGGAGCTGGCAGATGTTATTGCTAGGCTACTCTCAATCTTTGAAAGGTCATGGAGAACAGGGAAGAGGCTGAGGACTGGAGGAAAGCCAATGTCACTCAAGTCTTCTGAAAGAGCAAGAAGGAAGACCCAGGAAACTACAGGGCCAGTCAACCTCACCTCCATCACTGAAAAGCTGACAAGCTGGAGAGTTGGGCAGAGAGGAGCCTAATGAAGTTCAACAAAGGCAAGTGCAGAGTCCCATGCCTAGGGGGGAACAACCTCGAGCACAAGTACAGGTCAGGGATTGATCTGCTGGAAAGCAGGTCTGCAGAGAAGGACCTGGGAGTTCTGGTGGACAAGGAGTTAACCAAGAGCCAGCAATGTGCCCTTGTGTCCAAGAAGGGCAATGGTATCCTGGGGTGCATTAAGAAGCCAGCAGGCTGAGAGAGGTTATCCTCCCCCTGTACTCTATACTAATAAGGCCACATCTGGAGTATTGTGTCTAGTTCTGGGCTCCCGAGTTCAAGAGAGACAAGGAACTATGGGAGAGAGTCCAGCAAAGGGCTACAAAGATAATGAGAGGACTGGAGCATCTCTCCTATGAGGAAAGGCTGAGAGACCTGGTTCTGTTTAGCCTGGAGAAGAGTGGGGGATCTCATCAATGCTTATAAATATCTAAAGGATGGGTGCCAAGAGGATGGGGCCAGACTCTTTTCAGTGGTGCCCAGTGAGAAGACAAGAGGCAATGGGCATAAACTGGAACACAGGAAGTTCCATTTGAACGTGAGGAAAAACTTCTTTACTTTGGGGGTGACAGAGCACTGGAACAGGCTGCCCAGAGAGGTGGTGGAGTCTCCTTCCCTGGAGACATTCAAAACCTGCCTGGACGCTATCCTGTGTGACCTGCTGTAGGTGAACCTGCTCTGGCAGGGGGGTTGGACTAGATCTCCAGAGGTCCCTTCCAACCCCCACCGTTCTGTGATCCTGTGAAGACACCCATCTGAAGAAACGTGGCATCTCTTTATTGGAGCTTGAGTCCAGTGCAGATATGAAAACGCAGTGTAGACATAACCTGTGCTTAACCCAGCCAGCCACTGAATCCAAAAGGCCACGGGACACATGGTCCTGTGACATGCAGTGTTTTAATACGGCCATTTGCAGAGCTTAGTCTTCCCTTGCTATATTTTCTGTTTGTGCCCTGATGAGCTTCTACCTATTCTATAATATATATTCTGTAAAATATATTTAAAAAATGGCCACTGCCCCTCAGCCCTCCGTGGGGCGGGGGTCAGGCCGCTTCCTGGCGGCCTGGGGTCACTGCCAGGGCAGGGCTGGGAGGATGGCGGCGGAGGGGGCCCGGCCCGGCCCGTTCATGGGTCTTGAGGCGGAGAAGGGGAAGGGAGTGGTGGTGCTGCCGGAAAAAACAATCCCGGGTGTCTGTGCCTGGGCTGGGGAGTGGGGCAGGTGGCGCAGGCAGGGAGAGAGGGCCTCGGAAACAGTTCCCGTAAAGGTTGATAAATTAGGCCAGGTTGGTTCGGTGTTTTTTCTTTTTTCTTTGGAAAGCAGCGTTCCTTCATGCAAGCCCAGAATTCTTGTGCTTTTTGCAACCTCTTTATGTATGCAAAGTCACAAGCAACAACAGGTTGCTTTTCCTAATTACTTTCGTCAGCAGGTGCTGATGAGACATTAGTTATGCAGCCACACTACTTGCTGATTTCAGAAACACAGACTATGTTTTTTTTTGTATGAAATTACATCATTTCATCAACTTCTTGGCTGCTTACCTCACCACTAAGATTGTTTTCTTCCATTTAAATAAATGTGTTTCTATGCTCTTACTTTGTTTTTCCTGTTTTAATATTCAATGTAACATCTTAAGTTGGCCTCAAGCTGCTCCAGGGGAGGTTTAGATTGGACATTAGGAAAAATTCCTTCACTGAGAGGATTGTGAAGCACGAGCACAGGCTGCCCAGGGCAGTGGTGGAGTCCCCGTCCCTGGAGGTATTTAAGAGCCGTGTAGATGTAATGCTGAGGGACATGGTGTAGTGGTGACTTGACAGTGCTGGGTTAATGGTTGGACTCGATGATCTTAGATGTCTTTTCCAACCAAGACTATTCTGTGATTCTAGCATGTTGAAGACCAAAAAATACGTAGTGAACTGGCTTTGTTACATATAGCACTGATTTCCCTCTGAGAAGCTGTCTGCAGGTCATTATTTAAGTTCATGTTATGTATCTGAACTGTAACTTGTACTTCCAAACATTGCTAAAAATACACCCCTTTCTCTCTACAAGGTGTTTCTATTTTATTAATTCATTAACATTCACAACAACTTTTAAAGTTAGAATATGAAATGAAAACCCAAAAGAGTCTTCATCTCAACACTTGTTTCTTTCATTGTGATATTCAGATTTAGTCAACAATAAAAGAGCAAAGGTGTAAACGTGTGAAAGAGCAACTTTGTGAAGCTTCCTGACAGGATTTGGAAAGAAAGAGCCCTTTTTTTCCTTTTCTCTGCTTTCCAATTTATCCTGAGCACTGATGTGACAAAGTTGCCCAAGTCACCTCATTTTTTTGTAGGGCAAACCAAGAGAAGGCTCATGCATTTTATTCTTCCCAAGGATAAAACCAAAGACCTGCTGCAGTAAAAGACCATTTTGCCATTGGCTTCAGCAAAGTCATGATATCAGTGTCATGATATCAGTATTAGATATTGCTGCTCCTAGATCTCAGTTAAGAGAATAGGGGGAAGACCAGCCACTAGGTCATGGGTCTGTCCAACTCATGGAGCAGGTGAGCTGGGATACCCTGAGCTGGGTGGGACACCTGCTTAGCCTTTGCAGATGCTGGGTCAGGTTCTTTCCAGCCAACCATGTCCCATTTGCCAGTCCTTTTTTGCTTCCCTACATGGTAGCCCAGAACAAAGCAGAATCTAGGTCTGAAGTTTGAGATGACTTGTAGCCTTACCCCGGGCTTATGAGCAATCTGAGCAAACTGAAAATGGACCATTTAAAATGTTGCTCTTAGCAGATATTATTTAGAGTCAGTCTGACAAGATGAGTCCAAAGTACAAATCAAACTTTGTAGCACAAATCTTTTTAGTTGCCGTGTTAGTAAATCAGATCACCTAAATAATCTTGAGCTTTTGACAATGATGCAGCCTTCTGGATTGAAAATTTAGCTCCTGCTTGTGCAGTGAACTTGATCTATTGACATTTTGAAGGATTGAGATCCTATTTCTGATGGTGCAGTTTATACTCAACTATAAACTGTTTTGAGCAGCACCGAGCTGAATACAAACAACTGATGTTCAGATCTGTCTCCTCTGACTAAGTAGAGTAGGTTAGGGAAAGTGCATAATTTGTACACACTTTCCAACAGAAAATAAGCAAATAGAGGAATGTGGGGATACAGCATATATAAAGAGTGTTCCTGAGAATTGCTTTTTGTTTCTTTTACATTTTCTGTTTGAAAGGAAAATCTGATGCTTTCAATCCATAACTCCAAGCTTATTCCCAAAATAAAAAGCCTACATTATGGATATGTGATTTCTGCTGTTCCCTGAAAATCCAGTATTGTTTGGCAATAAATTGTATTCTATACAGCTTCAATTACTAGCCTGCTCAGATCTGACAGCCCTTAATTATTGAATACATGATCCACTATAATCTACAACTGGAAATGATGTCACTTTTTGCTTTTGGCATTGGAAAATCTGACTTAATGTTAAACACGTTCTCTTAAATGTATGCTTTGAAAGAAATTAGTACAGCTGAACACTCCTTCTACAAATTAAGTTTTAAAATAAATTACACATGCTTTTTATTTAAGAATTACAATGTTTCATCACATTTCAGTGTGCTGTATTCTCTCCATATATCTACTGGTTGATTTTGCTTCTTCCACAGATCTGATGATTGCTCTTATGTGACCCTTTCAGCACAGCCATAATGGAGTGGTACTCTCCAGGATCCAGAGCTTGGCTGTTTTGTCACTTCTGGACGGGCAGAATGGAGTTTGAGAGATGTGCATGATCACTTTTGCATCTCTTCCAGAGCTTTAAAAGCTTGTCAAGATGCTTACCCCCAAGTAGTCTTGGGAAAAGCAAAACAAGGATTTTCTGATACTGTTCTTTTTGCATATAGCCAGGGATGTTGTAAAACTAGTACCCTTTTGGTTTATATATGAATAAAGATGTGACTTCAGCAAATTAAAACTAGCCGAGCCAATAATTAATAGATTTGAGGGCTAATAGTAAATTTTCTAAAATTTAAGTAAATTTACTGAAGTCCTTGTGACTCTGGCTGGAAAAGTATTGTGGAAGAGAGAAAGAATGAGGCTCTATGTGTGATGTAGTTACAATAGATAGCTTTTGTCTTGCACATCAAATTCTTACTGAAACTCCTAAAAGGCTTTAAATATTTAAATAGCAGTATTTAGAACCCAGAAGCTGTTTTTCTCAGGGGACTACTTATGGCAACACAGTGTTTCTGAAGGTAAACCTATACAGTCTCTTCCATCATTACAAAGGGCATAAAGGATTTTTTGGGAGTGGTAGGAACATTAGTCTTGAAAAAGTGAGCATTCACAGGGTCTTTCTAGCTCCACAATAAATCTGTTACAAAATAATGACTCTTTTCACTCCAGCACTCCTTAAAATTTTTCAGCGAAAGCTCCTCAACCTGTCCTATGCCCTGGGTAGTAATGTTGATGGGGGTGGAACGTAGACCTACACGACCCTGTTTCTGACCACTGTGGAGTCCATCAGAACAGGCATTGCAGAAGATAGTTGATACCTCCTTGCAGTGTTGCAGAGATTTTGTATAGTGCTAATTCTTACAGAGCAACCAGAGGAAGTCGCTGTAATTCAGAAGGGGCCCTAAGGCTATACAAATTGCACTGGCCTGTCTCTGCTTCTCTGGCAGTCCCCACAAGTTGGAAGATGCAAACATAGCTCAAAAATGGCATCACTTCCACCCACTTCCATCCATGAGTGAGCTCTGTGCTATATTTTTTCAAGTTGTTCTGCAGCAGGCAGAAAAGCTCATGAAGACGATTTTTGATCTGTGAAGGTCTCAGCTAAAGCATTGCTTATTGCTCAGTGGTCTGGCAAGTTGCTCTTTTTCTTCTTTTGGTTTATACGTCCATTTTTACACATCACGTAAACTCACCAGGGTTGGAGCAGTCACACAGCAGGACAGAACCAAGCAACAAAGTTTTGTACAGCAATTAGAGCAACTATATTAGAAAGTGTCAGCTTCTATCATTGGTGACTGAAAGTAAGCAGAGCTTGTTCAAGTTCTGTTTTGCATTAATTCATACAGGCAGTTTTGCTAACAGCAAACAAAATAAGGTCAGAAGCCAGTCCTAGAGAAAATGAGATTGAGACAAAAGAGTTCTCTTGAAAAAAGTTAAAGTTTGTGTCTCTCCTTATTTTCCTTCAGGGCATGCTTAGTTCATATTTTCAAATTTGTCCTCATAGATGTATTTTAAGCACAAGCTATGAACTTAATATAATATGCTTGACAGGAACTGAATTTTGAAGTAAAATTTCACATATGGTAACATAAGTGCAAAAAACTGGCATCAATGTGTCAGAGTCAATATCTGATCTTAGATCCGATGTGCAAAACACATTCTCCTTGTAGCACTCAAGCACAAGTTTGATGGTACTCATGTTCCTTAGCAGAGAGACAAACCAGGGCTCTGTCACATTTCATAAGCAGTTACTACGTTTTAGTAAGGCATCCAGATTAAAAGTATCTGTTTCCAATTAACAGCAATGGTGTTATCGTTCAACTATTGTTTCATATTCTTGTTTACAAAGGACATGCTTTCAAGTAAGATTTGGCACTTACACATCCTTTCTTGCCCTCTTCTGAATCTTGTCAAAATGCTGACTTCTAATCTGTGATATGGCTATTGTTTCCATAGCAACAATTTGATCTAATCTTTATGGATTTGTGTGGCTACTGTTGGGCCATGAGGACATTTATTAAAGGCCAGGTTGCTGAAAAAATGACAGAGAGGAAGTTGGGAGAAAAAACCCAACAAAACTTCCATTGGACCTAAAACTTCTATTCTTTTGAGGATTGTTGTGGTGGAATTTGTTTGTTGTTTTTTTTAAAAGAACAAAAATGAAGAGTTAAATCTGCATTTCATTAATCAACACCTTCTGCTAGTTTCCCACCCAGTAGATAGAAAATCAGCTAATTATTTCACTGTAAAACATCTGCTAACCTTTTTCTAAAAGGGCTGTATTTTCGTGGTTCCTCCCTTGTTACCATCCCTAAATAAGGGGTGTCAGATTAGTTTCTCTTTAGCCCCTAGCTAGCATCAATGAAAATATCTCAAATGTCTGTCTTTCTGAGATCCTTTTCTGCCAAGTCCTGGAGCTATCCAAAGTTTTTTTGACTGATTTAGTTCCTTTCTGATTCTCCCTCTCTTGGTTATTTTTTCTCCTTCCTTGTCTGTGTGTAGCAAAATTGTTCCCACTTCCTCCAATCTTCCTGGTGAGCACAAATGCAAGGAAGTCATAGAGATTCCTGGTTCTGTATGCTTGCACTGTCTTTCAAAGCCTACAGTGTTCCCTCAGCAAGATTACTACTTTATATGACTGCAAAAGTCTTTATTTGTCTTCACAGCTTGTGCATTCCTGGTTTCATTTTCACTAGTGGTTTTCTAATGCTGTACCTTGTATTCCCCAATAAGCACAAGTTTAGTGTTTCATCTACAAGGTTAGTGTCTTCATACACATTTATTTCATTTTCTCTATGAATCCCTGCATTTCCCTGATCACTCATGTTTGTTGTTTACTACTCCTAATGAAAGTCTCTTCCTTAATGTTTTTTTGTTGCACTGGTCTCTTGGAAAGCCGCTTCTCAGGGCTCAGCTCTCCTTTCCTTTGCCTTACTCCTCTTTCCTTTAGCAGCTGATTTTTAGCAGTACAAACTTTTCTGCTTTTCTGCCAGATTTTAATGGCCGAATTGGACACTGGCTTTTTATTTTGGGGGTTCTCCCATGCTTTGTTTCTGACAAGCACAGACTAACTTGTGAAATCCTCATGAAATTACGTAAGTGTTCAGTTCCACTGATGCCTGATCTGTAAAATATGAGCTTGATTCCCTCTTGCTTGTAGCTGTGTATCCATATTGAATTGAGTGGTTTCTGCAGGCAAAAATGAAAAGAATATGGTTGTGATTAAATAGAAACAGCAGAATGCTGTTTCCCATCCTCCTGCCAGGTCTTCCCTCCCAGCCAACAGCACTTCATGCTCAAAAGTGCCACAGGCATCACAAAGTCCAGAGAATATTTTGGGGCTAATCACTACCAGGAGTGGACAGGACTCCCACTGTGTTCCGCTTGAACCATACAGGATGATCTACAGGGTACCCTGGCTGTTACATAAATGCACTGAAGAAGAGCCATGGCTTGGCTGGGACTACACAAGCTCCAGCATTTGTTGTAGATGGGTGGTCAGGAATCATGGGCTGCACCCTCAGATGGCCCAGGCAGATATCATTTGGTGTCTTCACATTCCCTGGAAGGTGCTTATTCATACTCACTCACTGCTGTAGTAAGCACAACAGAAGGCTTTGCACAGGCTAATATAGCATGAAGATACACTAAATCCTCTCTGAGAGTTTAAAGAGTGATGATCCTGGAGATGAACAGAACAAAAAAATGTAATTTCAAGTTTGCATTGCTTATTTGTGTAACAACTTAGAATTTAATAGCCAGGCCCCAGAAGCAGATGCCCACAATGTTGAGATGGGAAGCAGTCACAAGGCTTCTGCATGTCTCAGTACAAGATTTTCAACAAAGAACATAGATGAGGAATGCTTATACCTTCTAATACCAGATACTGGAGAGAGGAGACTGAAAGGAAAACACTTTTTTAATCAGGTGCATCTGAAAAGCCAGAAAGAAGGACTGGAAATCTATCCTGTGCTTAGGATAAGATGCTGGACTCAGTCTTTTCCTTTAGAAGCTGGATGTATTTCACCATTTGTCTAATAGTGTAGATGCTAGATCTGTCAAAGGTATGTAGCAGAGGAGGAGGAGGAGGGTTAGCCCTATGGTAAATTCCCTGATCACTTGACAAGAAACTATTTGAGCCAGAGTAGCTGAGCTGCTGAAAATTTCCATCTAGCAGAAGGGAATTAAAGTTTCAGGGATGGTCAATAGGAGGAGAGGGAGCAGAAGATAAGGTGGCATAGCAGACAGAGCACTCAGGTGGCAAAGGTACAAGTCCTGTCTGTCCTCATGGAGTAATTTCTAAGTTTTATATGAAAGAGTTACTAGAACAAAGCCAGGGCACTGTTTCCCAGTAGCTGATTATTAACAGCTAAGCTGTAAAGGTTTTTTTCTGCTTCCAATTTTACACCTTCCTGCATTGTTTAGGCAGCATAGGTACAGATATGTGGGATCCCAAATTCTTCCCGGAGTGGAGAGGGAAAGCCATTGGAAAACAAGATGGCTGTGCATCTACTGGATTTGACACTTCATGTCCACACTTGAAGAAAGCTATTGCACGAGAATTCTGAAAGATGACTGAATACTACCTGTTTAGAGGTTAAACAACTCTTTATTGCAGATCATCCTTATTTTTTTTTTTTATTTCCCCACACCTCCCCCCCCAGTAAAGTAAGGCAATATTCCTAATGTCTTCTTTTTTTCTTAATGTCTTCTTTTTTTGGCTGGGAAAAAACAACAAAAAAAAATCAGCCATAATAAATTGTACCCCAAGAATCCCTCTGATCTTAAATCCTCTCATTAGTGGTCTGTTAATTGCAATCAACATATCATTAGTGGCTCACTGCTAAACCTAAGCCCCTTGGCTCTGGAGCAATAGGGGAACTTTTGCTGTGTGAGTCAGAATAGCCTTCAGAAGGTCATTTTATTTCAATCTTTGGACATGATCTCACTCAAGTCCGCCAGTCTCTTGCTTGTCCCTACCACTGCAAGGCAGAGATCTTGTTATCTCCCAGCTCAGGAGCAAAACACCCCATTACAAAGAAATCTCTGAAGGAGCAAGCTGTAGCAGGTCCACAAAGAGTATAATTGGGCATATTGCAGATGTCCGCATCAGACTCACTCTTTGTGCAATGGTTCATTTTCACAGCCATGCCAAGCACCCAGTTTTGCTGGAAAGACTGTATAAAAATGATGACTTCAATCTGCAGCTGTAGGTATAAGCAACTCTGTGTGAATAATCTGACCTAGCAACTGGAATGTTTTTTCAATTAGATGGGCTCAAAGTTTAGCTTCTGGGCAGTTCATTTTTGATTTACTCTGCATCCACAGACAAATTGATCTGTGAACAGCCATTGCTTTCACAGAGCGATTTGATTTGAGGAATTATGGGCTAGATACATCATACTGGTGACAGATAGATTTTCATACTTTGGATTTTATTAATGGCATGTTCTTTGCTTGTTAACATTCAAAGGAGATCAATCACAAGGTGTTCTGCTGCTATTGAGTTTCTCTGGAAAAAGGACACCATATGTGGATATAGGAGTACAGGTCAGTGTATACCAGCCTCAGAGAAATACAATACTTTTACTAGCAGGGAATAATTGGAAATTATTACAGATCAGCCATAACAAAAACATCACGGATCTCTTGGAAAATTCTGCGTGGACTGAAATGCATTATTCTCAATGCATTTTTTTTTCACAATGCCTTGATTATCCCCTGTCCTGGTTTCCCAGAAACAGAGTCATAGACCAGCCATGAGTAGCTCTGACTCAGCTGGAAGTTTCAGTCAGGGCAGCTGACCCAATCTGACTCGCAGGTGTATCCCATAGCACTTAGATTATGCTCATTATAGAAGGAAGGAGTTTACGGAGGGTGAAGAATTCCTTTTACTGAGGCTCCTCTGTTTTGGCCTTCTGCTCCTATGGACCAGGCGGAGTATAAGCTTTTGTACGTTATGTTGGTATTTTTATTAGTTTTGTTATTTCATTAAATATGTTTATATTTCAACTTATGGGGCTTCTCCCTTTTTTTCCCCAGAATCCCAGGATCATCTGGTGATGGGGTGGTAAAGCAGCTGCTACAGTTATCACCAGATACAGGCTAAGTGTAGACAGTCTATTTGGTGCCCAGCATTTATTTGGAATTAAATAGCTCCATTAGGAGAATCAGAGGGTTGAATGGACTTCACCAGACATTACACCCACTCACTATGTTCGTGTGGGTGGACTCATCTGGTATTTGGATTTGGAATTGCTTTTGGAGGTGTGGGCAGATTTACTACTGGTTCTTTTTGGTTTGGTCCACTTTACTGCTTTTGGCTGGTCATGGGCCTAGTGGTGTTGCTCTGTTATGTTTCATGGCATTAGGATATGGTGTGATAAATTAATCTGTGTCCTGGTTCCCCAGGCACAGACCCATGGGCCAGCCATGAAGGCAGGCCATGAGTAGCCCTGAGTCAGCTGGGAGATCCAATGAAGGCAGCTGACTCACAGGTGTATCCCATACCACTTCATCATGCTCATTATAAAAGGAGGGAGCTCAGTGAGGGTGGAGTTCCTCTTCCTGGGTCTCCTCCTTTCTGGCCTTCTACTCCTGCTGCTTACCTCAAGGACTAGGTTGAGTAGAACCTTTTATACTTTATGTTGGTGATTGTATTAGTTTTGTTATTTCATTTTTTCTGTTTCTACTTCAACCCACGGGGTTTCTCCCTTTTTTCCCCCTGTTTCCCCTTCTCAGCTGGCGAGGGGTCATGGGGTGGTAGAACAGCTACTACAGCCCTAGATACTGGCTAAATGTAGGCAGGGCCTTTGGAGTGTATTTATGATATTTAAGCTATAAAGTGTCAAAAGAAGTTTAAAGCAAGAAGGTAGAAAGGTGTTCCCTATGCATTCATGTGCCCAAACTCCCATTAGCTGCAGTGATATACCCAGTTTCTGATACCTGATTTATCTGAACACCTGCACAAGCAACTTTTCACTTATAAAGCTGTTTTCCAAAACAAGATTCATGAAAGAATAAACCATGCAGCTGTTGATACTCAAGAGACTTATGTGGTCAAGCAGAGAAGCTGTAGCTGATTTGGGGGTTAGCAGTTTTCAAAATCAATTATGATTGTGGTAGGATCTCCGAGTATTTTCTGCAGGTTGTCTTGCATAGACCCTTTCTATGGTCTCGATGTCTAGGTCCAACAGATACTCCTGGAAATCTGAATCATGTTTGTCAAAGAAAGAGTGAAAAATACCACCATATGCCAGTAGATAAGTAGCACAACATAAATACCAATTTGTTACAGAAAAAAAGGCTGCTAACAATCTGAGAAAGAGATCCATTTGCATCAGGCACATAAGCACTTTCCATGGCATTGCTTTCTATCCAGGATCCTGATAATCCTCAACTCATGTCTTTACACCATGAATTAGGATAGTTAGCTGAAAGACGAGGGTCTAGATACTACTGTTTTCAGAATGACTGTGCACAAGATCTTTATATCATCTAGCATATCTCCCCTTTAGCCATATGCAGTGAGTTTAGTAAGATTTAATATGCTCTGTATATTGAAGTTCTCAAATTAATGTAATAGAAATAAATATAACCTGGAATGCAACAGAGACTGTAAGGGATTCCATGGTCTTAACCTTGTGATTCTTGTTATTAAAAATGTGGATAACAAATTCACTAATTATGTTACAATATGGATTGTCAGCATCTAAAAAATTAATCAGTTCGAAACTAGAATATTCCACTTAATGTGTTCTCCATTGGTTTTTATTCTCTTTTAACAAACTCTTACAACGTATTTATTTAAAGATTATTTTAATGTATTTCATTAAGCTCTCAAAATAAATCCCATCTGTCTTTTTCCTTTTATTCTCTACATCAGAGCTACAATGATGGATCAAACAGGTTTCTCCTACACAGTGAAATAAATAGCATATGAAATAAATAATCTAGAGCTTGAAGGTCAACAGCATGCCCATGGGAGAGAAAAATGTATGCAAGAAATACTGTTCAAGACATTTTCATGTACGTATGTTCTGGAAGATCTGATTACTAATGTTACTCCCATTTGAATTCCCAGAAAGGAAACAGTGATGAGTGGTACCTCTCCAGATGATTCTAATTAATAACTCAATTGCGACTACAGAAGCATCTCCAATAGGTGGGCAGAGAGTGATAAATGTGGATTTATTAGAATGCAGCTACTGTAGTTAGCCATGAACTGTGATATGAGCTGGGAGGAAGCTGGGGGTGGAAAGGGACAGAGAGGAAACCAGTGCAATGAATGTCTCCAGCCTGCACGTGCAAGAAAATATTGCTGAGTAAAAACCCCTTCCCCTACAGAAAAGCTGGTCATGAATAACCTTGACTGTGGGGATTTATCAGCCTTTTTTACTTTGTCAAAGGAATTGCTGCATTTTAATTCTGCCTGCAAACATCTTAAAATTATTAACTTTAGTATTAGCATATTTGACTTTCATTTGTGACTTGATAGGTTTTGAAACTCTATTATACCTTGGTTGTGACATGAAGATGGTGGAAATGAATGAAAAGAACAGAGTGAAAAAAGGTGGTGGTGAAATAAAAAAGAAGGTGTTGATTTGGGCAGATATAAATAAACTTCTGTTAAACGAAAAATCCCAAATGCAACATGTTGACAAACCTCAAAGTAAATAAGTTCTCCTAGGACTCCAGACTGATTAATATTTTTTCCATTTTGAATTATGAACAGCACTCCCAAATAAAAAGCGTAAAACTCTACTTTAGAAAACATTGAAATGCTTTGATGTTACAGCCTACAATTTTTTCCTCAAAGCAATTTGTCAGCTTCAGCCCAAAAATTCATGAAACCACACTTTTGAGCTTACCATCTAAGAATTTGCCCAGCTGTATTTTCAGATTTTGGTGATAAAGAATGCATCCTTCAAGTTTCAATGCATGTTTGCCAAATTGATATCTTAAATATTATTATAGTATTGCACTGGCAGCAAGTTTTGGGCATCCTCCATAATGTGTTGCAATCCAGAATGCACTTCTGATTATAACAGTTTTTAGGGACAGCAATTCTGGAAGAAGACCATACTGAATTAAGTGTGTAGTTTTCATAGATATCTGAATTGCAAACCCTCTAGATTTTCCAATGGAGATATGGGTCACTGTTAAATTAATTTAGTCTACTGAAAACCAGCTTATTTTTAATTGCCTTTTGTAATGCTTACAAATAGTCCATAGATTCCCCAGTGGCTGCAATAGAGAGGACCACTCGGCTACACAGAATAAGAAGTCTGTTCTCTACTTTGACCAGCTGGGCTAAGTCACGATTAGGTTTAAGCATGTTATGTAGGAGCTACTGGAATGGAACCCTTATGTGTCTCTTCCAATGTATATTATATCACCTCTAGCATCAAGAGAGAAGACAAATATTTGCTTTCCCAGCTTTACTAAATAAGGTGAGTGTGAGCACGTTACTGCAAGTTATGCAGATTGAGGTAACAGCAAACACAAAGCCAGCAAACCCTGATAGACAAGATTTTTGAAGCCTGACCTCTCTTTTGAAATTGGCTGGAGTAGATACAGATAGGTCAAGTCATAGCACTACAGTGAATCCCACCTATTGTGTTTTGTCGTTGAAGTAAGAGCAGAGTATCTCCCTTTTGCACCACTTCAGTCCTAGGAATTTGAAAAATGTAGTGGGTTTTGACACAGTGTAGTTCTGAACAGTTTTTCTGTGTTGTGGGTGGGTTTTTCTTGTTAAAAACAAAATGCTTTTGCTTTGGCTCCACCTGTGTGCTCTAAGATAACATCAGAACCTGCTAATTGTTTCAGAACATGCTTTTATTCTTTCATTACCCTAGAAAAATGTCTTTATTTGTAAATTGTTAGAATGGATGAAATGATACACGTTTGATTTCTGCTGATACTCTACCGGTATTTTATCTGCTAATTACAGCAAATTGAAAATCTAGACAAGCGTAAGTACAATAGCATAATTTTTTATGGTTTAATTCGTTACTGTTAAAAGACAAGATGTGCTATTTAAGGGATAATGTTCATGGCACTTGAACACATCAAGCAATAAGCTGTGTTTGTAGTTGATTAAATGTCAGAGTGAATCTGATACGTTTGATAACTGCAAAAATAATTTCCTGCAGATATACTAATAATATGAAAAGGTAGAGCTTCGCAATGTGTGATGTATAGATGGAAACACCCTGGACTTATAAGGAGAAGGTTGATCCATAGCCAGTAGTCTGTCCATAAGCTGTGTGGGTCAGGACAAGCATCAGTTGAGCAAGCAGTGTTGTACACCCCCATAGAATCATAGAATAGCCTTGGCTGGAAATGACAGCACTATTCTATTCTTGTACTGTGCAAATGATTTCACATGGCAAGACTCACTAATTTCAGCATGGATGGCTTTGATTTAGAGAAATGAGGGTGTACATTAAACACTCCTGATATTTTCTGAAGTAAGGACATGAAGCACGTTGTGATGGAGTATGTACAGGTCAAGCAAATAGCTCCTTGTGTCTTGAATTTCTTCTCATGGTTACAATCTGATAAGTTAAGCTTTGAGTCTTTCCCTGTCTTAGTTTCTAGTAAGGATCGGAAAGTTCACCATAAAAGATGAATTTTAATCCCAAGGTAAAAAAGAAAACACTAACATGTGTAACACTAGTTTACAAAGGCCTGGTGTAGCATATGTGTTCTTAAGTATAATTATTTATTGTCAATGATCATGTGTGGAAAGAAGACATTTCATTTACTTTTGCAGAATTATAAACAGCACTTCTCACTGATTAGTAATAACCTTGCTGTCTTTCCTTGTGTCATAGATCTCAAGTTGCAGTGTTTTGTTTGTTGAAATGTGTAAGCATTACACAGGCCTATATTTTCTGGACCCAACCTTATTTGCTCACATTTGAAATTCTGAGCCCTGTTGCATTGCTGATAAGTGTCAGACTCATTTTAGAGGGTATGTTATGCAGTTTCTGGCCCATGATTGGCTGTAGTCACTTGCCTGTCATAATGCAACTCTATAAAGTGTCTTGAAATGGGAGAAATCTGGCTAACAACATCTCAATGTCATATATCAGATGGTAACTTCCCACACTGATTACCAGTCAAATTAAACAGGGATTTTAGAGATGGATTTGTATATGTATGTGTGGGTAGAGCGGGTGGCGCATATCTGCCCAGACTCTTCAGCAGTAGGAAGCTCAGGTACTGTATTTCCTCTAGCAAGACTGCTCACTGAGAATTCCTAGCTACAGCATAGAAAAAAGAAAACGGGCCTCAGTCCAAACTGTTTCAAGAGGTAGGAAAAAAAATGTTTTCCCTAACTTGGCTTTAGTTCTTGTTTAAAATCAAGGAGAGCTATTGCTGCTGGAGACTCTGTACTTCTGAATTATTGCGTTCATTCAAGTTGCTCTGTGTCTGTTCTGTTGCCTCTTGGCAAGTGATAGTTCATTTCTGGGCTTGTAGGAGATTGATATGCATTACTGGAGAGAAAGTCAGGTCACAGAACCCAGCCTGGTTCTTTTTTTCTCACATAATGGATGGATAATCTGACTACAGACTGGAGAAGAGAAATGAGAGCTACAGTCAGAGTCAGGTAGTGAAAACAACAGCTGACTCACCATTTAGCCCTTTAAGGATCTCCAGTTGCTCACTGCATTACATTATAGAAGGACACATAAAAGAGACTTGGCTATCTTTGTAGCTGAACTTCTCAGAAGTATGGATGACTGTATATTTAAGTTATCCTTCTGATATAGGGCACAGATTTTTAACTGAGAATTCTACTGATGTTTTACCAGGCTGCTGCATCTATCGAGGTAAGTGAGAACAATACGAATCATAGCATTAATTGTAACACCTGGGATTTTTAACTGGATGAATCATAGAATAGCCTTGGTTGGAAAAGACCTCTAAGATAATCAAGTCCAGTCATTAACCTAGCACAGCCAATTCACCACTTCACCATGTCCCTCAGTACCACATCCACATGTTTCTTAAATACCTCCATGGATGGAGACTCCACCACTGCCCTGGGAAGCCTGTTCCAATGCTTGATAACATCTTAAATGAAGAAATTTTTCCTAATATCCAACCTAAACCTCCCCTGGCACAACTTGAGGCCATTACCCCTTGTTCTGTCACTTATTACCTGGGAGAAGAGACTGACCCCTGCATCGCTGCAGCCTCCTTTCAGGTAGTTGTAGAGAGCAATGAGGTCTCCTCTCAGCCTCTTCTCCAGGTTAAACAACCCCAGTTCCCTCAGCCACTCCTCATCAGACTTGTGCTCCAGACCCTTCACCAGCTTTGTTGTCCTTTGAACATACTCCAGCAGCTCAGTGTCGACCAGCACCCCGAAGTCCTTTTTTGTTAGGCAGCTTTCCAGCCACTCCTCCCCAAGCCTGTAGCATTGCATGGGGTTGTTGTGGCCAAAGTGCGGGATCCAGCACTTGGCCTTATTGAACTCATACAGTTGGCCTCGACCCATCGATTCAGACTGTTCAGATCCCTCTGCAGAGCCTTCCTACCCTCAGGCAGATCAACAGTCCCACCCAGCTTGGTGTTGTCTGCAAACTTACTGAGAGTGCACTTGATCCCCTCATCCAAATCATTGATAAAGACATTAAGCAAGACCGGCCCCAGCACTGAGCCCTGGGGAACACCACTTGTGACTGGCCTCCAACTGGATTTAACTCCATTCACCACAACCCTCTGGGCCTGGCCAGCCAGCCAGTTTTTAACCCAGTGAAGAGTCCACCTGTCTAAGCCATGAGCTGCCAGCTTCTCTAGGAGAATGGTGGGGGGAAAAGAGTCAAAGGTTTTACTAAAGTCCAGGTAAACAACATCCACAGCCTTCCTCTCATCTACCAAGTGGGTCACCTGGTCATAGAAGGAGATCAGGTTGGTCAAGCAGGACCTGCCCTTCATAAACCCATGCTGGCTGAGCTTGATCCTCCACTTGCCCTGTACATACCGTGTGATCGCACTCAAGATGATCTGCTCTATAACATTCCCTAGTACCGTGGTCAGGCTGAGAGGTCTGTAGTAGCCTGCATCCTCCTTCTGGTCCTTCTTGTAGATGGGCATCACATTAGCAAGCCTCCAGTCATCTGGGACCTCCCCCATTAACCAGGACTGCTGGTAAATGATGGAGAGTGACTTGGCAAGCTCTTCTGCCAACTCCCTCAGTACTCCTGGGTGGATTGCATCCATCCCCACAGGCTTGTGAGGGTCTAGGTGGCATAGCAGGTCTGTAATTGCTTCCTCCTGGGTTATGGGGGTTTACTCTGCTCCCCATCCTTGTCTTCCAGCTCCAGGGGCTGAGTACCCTGAGGATAACTGGTCTGACTGTTAAAGACTGAGGCAAAGAAGGCATTTAGTACCTCAGCCTCATCCTTCATGACAATGTTTCCCTCTGCATCCAGTAAAGGATGGTGATTCTCCTTGGCCCTCCTTTTGTTGTTAATGTATTTATAAAAACATTTTTTATTATCTTTTATGACAGTGGCCAGACTGAGTTCTAGCTGGGCTTTTGCCTTCCTAATTTTCTTTCTGCATGAGTTAACGACATCCTTGTACTCTTCTTGAGTTGCCTTCTTCCAAAGGTTATAAACTCTCTTTTTGCCCCTGAGTTCCAGCAGAAGCTCCCTGTACAGCCAGGCCGGTCATCTTTACTGTTGATTTGTCTTACAGTTTTTGGGGATGGCCTTCTCCTGTGCTTTTAAGATTTCATTCTTGAAGAATGTCAAGCCTTCATGGACCGCTTTGCCCTTCAGGACTGCCTCCCAAGGGACTATCTCAACCAATGTTCTGAACAGGCCAAAGTCCCAGATGAATTCTTCCATCGAGACATTTGCAATAAGGGGATCTGTGGGCAGATGCAGAAGATAGAGCCACCCCTGTGCATCAATCCATTTACAAGGGGATCATTTCATAGCTTCTGCTTGCACTAAGAGCATCCAAACCTTTCTGAGAGGTAAACCAGCTTCACTGAAAAGGAAATATCTGTTCCCAGACTGCAGGGAGAAAAGGATAAAAGTTTGTGACATCCTTAAAAAGGAGCAGTTAGAGGACAGTAATCCCTGCCTATAAATACTGCACTTCTCTGTGAGCACTTTTCAACAGTAATCTCTATAGCCTATTTTCAGAACTGATGATGACATTAGAGACTTCATCTGGTGAATTTGGATACTTTCTTGAATAGCCAGGGGTATTTGTGGATGTTCTCTTGTTAAAACCCATCTTTTTTTAATAAGTGGTATGGTCATGGACAAGCAGAACAGAAGTTAAAAGGCTACGGGAAAATCATTGTAAATGCCGAACAGTCCTGGTCATCACCAGGCAGAGGGGAATAAAAGCACCAAAAAAATGTTTTGTGGTGGATCAAGACAACTGTCTGTATTATCATAATATAAAAGGTCATATTAGTTGGAAAGATGAGACTGGGAACTCAATAGGCTCAATTTACCTCAATGCAGTTTGAACAGGGATATAGTGCATGTTAACGTTCTAGTGATTTCTGGATGAATACTAAAAAAATCTAGCTAGTACAGTGCAATGAAATATCATGTTGGCAAAACTGAAACAGGACTATTTTATTACCATTACATATGGATGTCTGCATGTTAAGATTCAAGTCACCATATATCATTCCAAGGTGTATGATAGTCCTGATACAGGTCAGGTTTCTCAGCTGACGTTAGAAGAAACTCCAATCTCTGCTAATTATGAAAAGTTACACTGTTTTCCCTTATGCAGCAGTCAAAAACTTTAAGTTATGCTTCAAGTGTTGCTTCAAGTTATGAATTTAGGATTTAATTTTTTTTTTTTTAAGAACTTCTGCTGTCATAACTTATAGCCCTATTAGTTTGGGTTGCTAATGTGTTAAACAAAATAGTAGTAGCATTCAGACAGATTTCTGAGGTGCAGAGCCATAAATTTTGACAGTATTTTATTTCATAAAAGTAAATAGTGTCATTTTCCACTTTATGAACTCCATTTGACATACACTCTGATCTTAAAAAATTTATTGCATTTGGAGAATGGAGAAGATGGGCTGTGCAAATTCTCCATGACCAATAATTTATCAAATCTGTCTCCTGTTTTTCTTCACATACAAGACTGTTCCACTAAGGTGCTCCAGTACTTAAAGCTAATGGGCTATATTTGGGGTATTCTATTATCTAAGATAAGTGACAAATATTAAGCATTAAAGATGTGTGCTGAAAAGACAACATGATTTATTATTAATCAAAAGAATAAATCAGGTTTTCCTCTCCTATGGCAATCCTTGTCTATTTAAAAGGGTTGCTAATATTACAGTTCTCTGTTAGTGGAGCTCCAGATGTTTCTGCTCCTGAGGGGTTTTAGAGAGTTTTCATCAATTTTACATCTAGCTCCCTAGAAAAGGGACAGACACTTTCTCTGTTTCAGGGCTAAAGGCTGCATGATAATAACATATTAGACTTCAATGTCAATGTTGCATTTTTTGAAAATATATTTCTGTTCCAAAAAAAGCCTTTTGGCAGGCAAGTCATAATCTTTTGTGCAGCAATGAGCCACCTAGAAGCATGACAAAGTAGCTGAGTGCAGGTCAGACAAACTTAACAAGACTGCTAGTTCCAATGCTAAAGATCTCTCTCCAGTTGTGGCCTGTGATGGAAAAAAAGACAGTTGTTCCCATCACATCCAGTTCATGGTGAGCACACTGTATTGCAGAGTATCTCAGTGGAACACTGCCTCTAATTAATAGACTGTTTCTTCCAGGCCCTTCAGGAGTGGAAAAAAACCAAAGGTACTAGGTGTTCATCAAAAGACTAACCTAGAATACAGCTGTTCCCACTGCCCTATCTGCTAATTTTCTTAACATGGTGATAGCATGCAGATCCCCATGTACACATCATAAGCAAAGGCAGCCCTGATTTCATGAATTCGCATTCCCCTGATGGGCAGAACATGAGGTTAGTTAGTTACAAGGTGGGCCTTTCTTGCAGTATGGTGAAAGAAGGTCACGTCACAGTAGTAAGAAAGAATGATGTGGTCCATAGAGTGTGATTGCTGGGAAACACTGTCAGAGGCAATGAAAGATTTCCAGCTGGAAAGACCCAATGCCTCTTGATGCTGAAAAGCAAGTTGAAAATGTGACTGTTCAACACCCTGTGATCCTCCCTAAGTATCCAGTTAGAGGATACAAGACCTTTCATGACCTGATGAACCTTTCATAGAGGTCAATATGACAACAGTTACATGAAGAGACATTGCTTTTGGTTGATGATACTTTTGCGAATAAACCAAGTGTCAGATGGGGAGAAGGGCTGTGGAAATCAGACTCCTAGTCTGTTACATTTTTTTGTGAAATATAACTGTGCTTGGTACTCCCAGTTGTCTTTTTTCCCTCAAAGGAAATGCAATTTCTACTGGTTAGGTGGGTTAGGAATAGAAAATAAGGTAAGGAAAAAAAAAAAGGCTTTCAACAAACTTATTTTCTGATTCTCAGTATGTTTCCTCTGATCTTTAGTATCCAGCTCCTCACTAGGAACCACAATTTGATTAATGACACCATGACTTCTCTAAGTCAACAAAAAGTAGATAGGAGAATAAGCATAAAGTGCTGCTGAACATCCCAGCTCAGTCTGCAGCACAGCTACTGTGCCAAAGGTCTAATGGTGCTTCTGTCCAAGTGCTGGGAGACGTCACTTTCCTGCAAGCCACCAACCCCCACCCTTTCCCATGGGACATGGGCAAGACACAATGGTGAGAGGTCTTTAGGAAAAAGAGAACTTTCTCCACCCCATCTTTTCTCCCTCTCACACACCCTCACACTACCTGCCCCTTGTCCATCACCCGAGGGTTAGGCTAAAATTCTCAAAGGAGAGGAAAACAGATTTATCTCCTATTTCCCTGCAAGCAATCTTTAATCTGTGGTTAGTCCACAGATCAGTTTTCAAAGAGATATTGCCACATCAGCTGCCTTCACCATCCAACTCAGGTGACCTGAATTATACTCGGGAGATGCCTACTACTTTGAGCAACTGAAATTCTCACATGACTAGCTTTAGATATGCTGATCTAGATGAAGCCACTGATACCATCTGGGATTTTAATCCTCATTCTGGCCCATGGTTTGAAGTGTATTTCCATCTGTATTGCTAAATTAAAATAGCACAAAGAAGGGTAAAAAATGAGAGGAAGAAAACATTAAAGTGATCTTCTTAAATATAGCCTCAAGTCTGATGCAAAGACCTCATTGTGTAGATAAAACACTTTTGTTGTTTACTGTATATTTTAGGAGAGAATAATGTCTTCATTCTGGGCCCGTAATCATTTGCCTTTGAGATGTTTAGAAGCCTTGCTCCCTTCCACAGCATAATTAGTCAGCACAGAATAATTATTTTACAGTCAATTAAGTACACTAAATGTGCATGTTTAAGAAACCTGATTTAAACGCCATCTCTAACATGCAGCACAGAATACTGCAATTTTTCCATCTGAACCAGAGACCAACTACATCGCTAATGAAGCTCAATGATTCAACTAGCTCTTGAAGTAGTGCTTGAAACTTTTTTATCATGGAAATTATGCATGCCAGCCACCATAACATGGTTAGACTCTGGGTTTCCACTGATTCCATAAGCCAAACAGGAATTTCTTCTATTAGCACTACATCTCAAGCTGAGTGACTCCAAAGAGGGACCCTGAACAAAGAAATCCCTGGAAAATTATAGCCTTACAACCAAAGTTCCCCACTCCTCATGTTACAGTTCAGTCCAATAGTGATAGTAGGGTCTGAGGTCTTCCCTTTCTTTACTGGGTCCTTTCATTGTCTCAGAGCAGGCCGTTTCTTTTCTCACCTCTAAGCTTGCAGCTTCTGCTGATGATTGTATCTTCCTTAACTTCCATTTTGAACTGGCTCTGAGGCCTTCTTTAACTTATCTAGGTAAAAGTTCAACCTATCTAGCTGAAAGTTCATAACTTGTGGTGTAAGGCTTCAGCAAATTTAGCTACTAATGCTTAGCAGGTTACACTAAACAAGTTCTGTAGAAGTAGTATACCAAATAGCACAACAATTTTCAAGTACCCATGTCAGACCTTGTTCTGCTGAGTGTATTGCCAAAATCAAAGCTATGGAAAAGTGTCATAAACCACATTGCTTCAGTTCACAGAATACATTTTCTTATGGCAAAGAAGTACATTTTTCAATCACATGTCCTATCAGACAATGAAAACTAACATTTTTGTAGCAGTCCAAATGCATGGCATGTACTCAGTTTTTGTTAATGGCTGAACAATGGTTTATGAAAGCTTTTATTAAGATAAATGACATAGTCATTTAGAAGTGATCCAGTGTTATGGGAGTTTCTCCAAATGTTATTATAATATTAAAAGGATGATTAATATTATGGCACACATACAATTCTTTTATCTTTTCTGGGACACAAGTTCTTTTCAGTCTGTAGAATAACTGACATGCATGTGAGGAGGAAAAAGATGTCAATGCAAGAAAGAAAGTAGTTTTTTAGCTGCTTTCCCCCCAAGCATTTTACTGCAGCGCTTACATAGGGGATATCTGATTTGGTGTTAGACTAAGAAAGGGATGCAACTGACTTCAAACTAAAGCAGAACAAGGACAAACCAAAAGAGTGAAATGCTACTCCTCCTACTCCTACTAGCAGTAAAAAATTTAACTAAATCCTTTCAGCTAAATTTGAGACATTACCTGAACCAAGTGCCAAACCATTTAGTCACATGGAGGATCTGATTCTTCAGCACTTTCTCTGAGAATATTTGAAGAAAAAAAATAACAATTTTAATGAAATGCCTTTTTCTTTTTTTTTTTTTTTTTTTTACTCTAACTTGACCTTGCTTGCTTAATATTTACTAGGTTTTTACCCTTATCGCTTACTCACAGGAGGCAAACACAGAAGTGGAGAACGCAATACAAAAAGCCATCAGCTACTTGGGGCCTTTATATTTAGCAGGGCAGATGCTCTGTTAGTAGCACCTGGCTCCTCCTAATGTTGAGAATATATCTGTATTATGGGGGAGGACTAGGAAAAATTGTAATACTGCAAGATTCCTAACCTATTCTGTGATCAGTCCCAGCAAATTTCTCCTTGATGATCTCTATTACATTAGACGTTTGTGAAAATACGGGTATCACTCTGTCAGGGATGTCAATGACAAATGGCAAGGGTTGTCTCTCTTGATTTCACTGGGATGCTCACAGAACCAAAGCCTGGTAAATTCTTTTAGGATGCCTGGAATGACCCTTCACTTTTTAGCTCCTCAAAAAACACACCCTTTTCTTCATTCAAGTAAGGAATAGATTTAAGACATCATCCTTAAACAACCTGGGCTGTTCCTGTTTTTTATCAGGAACTAGCAGCCCCTTAGAATGAGTATTCAGTATGATGAATTGAGTGTGGTGTGAAGGAAGAAGATGAATGAGCACAGACTCTGTCAAGGTTTTTCTGGTAGAAAATGTTAACATGCTTGGAGTTTCCTGATAACTCTGTCAGATGGCCCATTACTGGGAAAAATCTTCCCATCCAACACCATGCTGATGTGGTGTCAGAATCAGTCAGAAACAGGAAGTAGTAGCACTTACAAGGTACAAAGTAAGGATAGTTTTGTTCTCTGGGTTTCAGATAAAGCAATGAAACTAAAGTTTCTCTGCATTGACTGTCAGAAGTATGGTCACTGTACCTAAGCACAAACAAGGTGGATATGGCTTGTGCAGCAAATCAGCCTGATTAGTAGGTGTACAAATTCAATGGGTTGTGTTCCTGGCTGTTCAAATAGAGCTTTCATAAGCTACTGTATGGGGGAAGCAAGATGAGCAGCCAAGTCATTGTACTTACAGAAAACATTTCATCAATTACTTGTAGATTTTTTAATATACCTTAAATATTAAGAGAGGCTTTGAATCCAGCTGCTCAGAGCAGACAACTCCCAAAACTGAGCAAAAAAGGGGAAAGGGGGTAACCCCATTGCCTGATTCAAATGTCAAATTATTTCTACATTCTTTTAAATTTAGCAAAATCTGTCACAGGTTGCTGACGGCTCTCCATTAACTCCAGAGGCCAAAGCATTTTTGCTTTGAGTGAATGTGGTATTTCTGCTCTGTAACATTAATTCTCTGCTCAAATGTGATAAAATTTCTTTAGCTAATCCTGAAATAAAACCAGATTGATTAATTCTGACATGCGGTATTAAAATCAACACCCTGCTGTGGGACGGGTGTAGAGGAAGGGCCTCTATCTTAAATGAAATATTCTTTCCCTTGTGTAGGGAAGAGATTAAAATCCTCGAAATGTAAACTCTGGCAAATTGATCAGAAAAGACAAAGAGGTAGCAGAGGTTTGACCTTTTAGCCAAGAACAACATCTTTTCTAACACTTGTATTTGTTGAATGCTGCCAGTTACTGAAGACTAGCCATTACTTTTATATAACTGTCTTCCTATGATTTGGAAGCAGTAGTGGAAATACTGGCTGGAAAGGGAGGAGCTGAACTGAAGATGGATGATTGCTATAACCCCTGCGCATGCTAGAGGAATCTGTGGTGTGGAGGAACACTTACACTTTTGCACAAGTGAAGGACAGCTCCAGTTCTCAGCTGGATCCAGTTCTCAGGCAGGAATTTAGTAGTACTAATGTTGCAGTAGGAAAACAGACCATGCCCATCCAGATAAAGGAACACAACAATCTGATTCCAGCTCAACAGCAAGCAATAGCAGGAAAAAAATCAAGACACTTGCCTATGTGAGCATAGGAGCAGCTCTGGAGGGCTTAGTAACTCCAGAGTGTGCTGAAATTTTCTCTTTCAAATATGGCCTGGGAGTATGTGAGCGTCTTTGCAACTGTGACTCTACAATCATAGAATAACCTTGGTTGGAGACCTCTAAGATCATCATGTCCAACCATTATACATGATAATATTTTATATTAAATATCATAATATTTCCTTTAAAAGATTTAGTCTTGGGAAAGGAGTCAGAATAGTCTACATGTGAGCTGTTCAAAGTAATTTTAAAAGCATAAGGCCTTCATGTCAGTGAACATTCTGTAGAGTCACTGCATCTTTTCCAGCTGCTAGAGCCTGATCCAAACTGCATCAAAATGATCCTTTTTTGCACGGGCCCGTGAAAGAAACTCTATCAAAGAAAGACTTTGTATGCAAACATCCCTCTTTCAAGTCTGAATAGTTGATATTCATCTAGAAACTCACTGGATAAAAATTTGAAATGCAAGTATACTGCATAAAATCAAAACTGAAATAAAACTGGGGGAATCTTTGTTAGTTATACACACACACACACAAAAAAAACCCAAACCCAACCCAACATGTAGAAGACTGAGAAGTTTCCGAATCAAGAACTGGGAGCAGAGATATGCTATAAATACAAGTATCTGTGGAATTTATTCCACTCCCCAGCAAGTATGATTTTTAGCAAAACAATTACACACTGTGGTGGTTTCTTTCCAACAGGACACTTTCCTCCTCCAGAGCACAGGAGAGATGGTGTCTGTGGATGAATCAGGCTTGTGGAGTGAAAGAGATTGTTGTTTGCATGTTTGCCTCCTTCAATTTGATTAAAACCTTGCCAAGCAAATTCTGGCATATCTGTACTTTAAAAAAATTTGTCCACCAGATGGTTATTATTCAGCTTATGAGGGAGGCACTGGGGGAGCTGTTTAGGAATCCAGAACTTCTGTGTGCTCATGTAATGAAACTAACAAGGACTTTTTCTCTCAAAGGAGAGCTTGATTTGACCTGTTGCAATGTAGGGGCCTTGAGACAGGGTTGGAAATAGTGGCACAATGCCAGTATCTGTTGCTTTCCCCTTGCTGTAGTTACCTCACATTGGCTGTATTTCATCAATAATGTGGGATGTGCCACAGAGGCACCTGGTAAGAGGTGAGGATGTAGGACATAACTGCTCTAGGTGGTCACACCTGTAATCCAGCTAGCACAGGAGCCCCTGAGGGTTTTGACTGGGGTCTCCTGAGGGGAGAACAATATATTCACAGTGACTGCTAGTAGCTAGTGTCTGTCAGCTCCCTTTGTGGTCAGTGGAGAGAGATGGATACTCCTGGAAAGGGCAATTCAGACCAAGTTCGCACCTCACCAGTCCTGAGCTGTCCTTCAGGGGACCTGCTTTCCCTCCATTGTCAGCAAAAGGGTGTAAGGAAAGGGAAGCTCACTAGACGTACCAAGAGCTATTCACAGAGACTCATACCAACCCAGCACTTCCTGCCAAAATGCTCTCTTCTCCTGCTACTACTCATCCTACTACTGAATGAAAGTGAAAGTGGAGGTATTTCTGAATTTCCTTTGAGCTCAAGCACCTTTCCGAAGTTGGACCAGCAGTCAAACTGTTCCACCTGAGCTCAATGAGGAACACGAAAGTGCAAGTGTATTATCCTTCAGATGGGGAAAATAACCAACAACTGGTTTCTCTGTGTTTAGATTTTCATAGCAAACCTCTCTACTGAGAAATTTCTCAGTGCCAGATTTTATGGGTTTTATTTTTTTCCTTTTAATGCACGCTCAGACTTTTATTTTAGCATCTTTCTTTACTCAAAAAATATTTTTTTTGAAATTGAAGGAGAAGAGAGAGAAGAGGTAAAATATTAGAGTTTTCTTATCAAGGTTTGATAAGGCTGAACATCTCTGTATAGGGGAGAATATACAGTTGTTTTCTTGCTCCGAGACTGTTGTTCAGATCGGCTTTCATCAGCCAGACTAGTTTAATTTAGAAGTTCAAATGTGGCATGTTCTGTATGCAGCCTCTGATGAAGAGAATCTGGTTGGCTAAGATTGAAATAAAATTATTAATTAAGTAATAAAAGCAATCTAATAAAAGTGGTCAACAATATCTTAGGAATATCCAGCACATTATTTTTAGTGTCTTGTGATGGGTGAAGAGTCCTATCCTCATAACCTTGTGACAAAGACATGCAGTATTTCTGGAACTCTGTGCACAAAAAAAGTGCCCAAGGATTCATATAAATGAATCCTTACATCTTTATTCAGTTACTCAGGTAGTTGCATCAGAGCCCTGTTTTAGCTTGGCTCAGTGAACAGAAGCCAGCAGGTGTTGAGTGTTTCTGCAAGTTTGACAGATTTGTTTTCAGCCAAGATTTGTCTATCTTGTTTATTTAGAAGATATGCTTTTTGAGTCACAGACTGTTTCTATCTCTGGGTCCAATTCTGAGCCACTGAAACTAGGAGATTTATCTTGTATTTAACAGGGGACCAGGCAGAGCCTATTGTGTAGGACTTTGTGTTGGAAGGAACATCTAGGTGCTCCAGTAGTACTGACAATTGTTATTAATGATAATTGATTTCTGTAGACAAGGACAGTATTCTGTAAAGAAGCTACTCCCAGTTGTGGGAGATGAGTACTTCTTATATGTGCACCTTCAATTTAACCTTACACAATAAATTTGAATAAATGGGGGTGTGGGGGGCGAGTCTTTCAAAGCACTCATCATTGTCCTGACTCTGCTGGCACTGATGTCAACAGAAGGCTGCTCCTAGAGTTCAGGCAACTGATAGAGGCCACTGCTAAGTGCTTCTGAAAATCCCAGCCTTATAATCTATTTATTTGAATGGATTCATTTCCTTCGAGAATGGGAAACTAAACAGGAATTTCAAAGGTGTAATGTTACTATCATCCCAAGTATTGCACACTTACCTAACTTATTCCACCCCAAAGAGTATAAATACACTCAGGCTATACATGGAGTGCCGGGATATCCTGATGAACAAGTGAATGCATCAGTGCATTCGACTTGGCAGCAAATGGGTAGGCAGTTCTGGCACACGTCAGTTGCTGAGTTCCTGAGCAGTTGCTCCAATTGAGCCTTTGAGCAAGAGCACCAAGTTGAATCCCCATTCTTAGCTGTTATCTCATGAGAAGTTTAATATCCATGCAAAGAGGCTGGGATGTCACTTTTTGAACTCTGGCAGAAGTCCAATCACTGTTTACCTACTTTTGCAGAATAAAGGCATAAATTGACCTCCCAGAATAGGTAGCCATGGATTTTAGGGACTGGTAAGCATTCATCATGAGACCTGGTAAGGCACAAATTTTCCTCTCTGAACGGTGGAAGAACATTGAGATTTTATATACATGGTAGTATAGAGAACTGTTATCACTGTGCCTTCATAATCTCTCATTCTGTAGCAGAAAAGTACAGCAACAAGTATGATACAGATGAACAAAGTAGATGTGAATGAAACTACACATCAGGGGAACAACAACAGCAGTAGTATTGGCCGCAGTAAAACATGATACCTCCATATTATATGCCACAGTCATTGCACTACATCTGTTTTACAGTGCAGTGCATAGGCTTCTGAACTCAAACAGTACCTGGGAAAAGTCAAAGCAAGAGTTACCTGCCAGAGGAAAGGGAGAGAAGGTTGCCAGTAGATAGCTGCAGGTGTTTGTCTAAAACTGGAGGAGGTGCAGGAGGCAAAGATCAGGAAAGGAGAGAAAGTCATGCTATGATCTCCCACAGCAGAAAGGCAAGCGAAAATTGACCTAAAATGTGGAAAAGAAAATATATTCGGTGAGGGGAAAATAGCTGCCAGCTGGAGACTTTCAGAGTGAGTTTTAAATATTGCTAAGACTACATTGCTCAGAAGTTAACTGAATCTTCTGGGCATAAAATTTCATTTAGCACATTGCATTAAACTGCTGCAGCTGTTTGCAAGGGTGGCAGAGTTTCTTACACAAGCTTGTATGTTACACCCATCATTGTGATATCTGGCAAGTTTGTGCATAACGTAATCTGACATGCATCACTCAAGTTATTCCTCCCTTCAGTGAGGCAATTGTGTGTGCATTATTTATGGCTAAATTTTGTATTCTCTTGGCTTATATTTCTTTTGTACTTCCCTTATTACATCAGGAGAAAATTTAGAAATAGCTAGGAAGTAATGCTTTTCCTCTACAAAAGCCTTAACCAAAAGTGATTTATTTTGTTTTCATAGCCAATTGCAATTGAAACGTGTAAGGCTTTTACCATAAAACGGATGTATTTTGATTAAAACTATAATCAGTGCAAGTTTCCATTTAACTGAGAAGCATTTTTTGATAGGAAAAAAAATATTCCTCACGCAATTCCTTATCCAAATTGAATAAAAATTAGTTTCTTTCTATAATACAGGTCTACTACAGTACTTGTCACCCTGAAAGATCTCAGACATAGAAATCAGACATAACTGGAAAGTAGCTTGGGAAATCCTTGGCAGCATACAAAAGGCAGTGGATGTGTTCAGGTCAGAAATATAAACTTCCAAGTGATATAAAAGAGGATGCTTGAATGTAGACATATTACTTAAGTTGGAACCTCAACCTTGGCACAGGCTCATATCTTGACAGAAGGTGAATTCTAATTTTTAATATGCCAAAATTATTTTTCTGTATCCAAGTAGTCAGCAAGTAGGTGTGAAGATGAGCACTAATAGGGCTGTTCCCCTGTCATTTATAAATGTCCCAAGTCTTGGTAATTTAAATTTGCATCAGAAGGGTCAAATATCAATGAAATGTCTGTAAGAAAGATTGAAAAAACCACACCTGTTTGGATCAGTATTGTAAATGCATGATAAAACACTGATGGATATTTTATTAGCGTTTGGTGGGCTTTTTAATCTTTTTTTTGGTAACTGAGAAAATCTGTCAAGAATTTTAGTTGGGAAATTTTCAGAGCCCTGTTAATTCAGTGCTTTGTTTATCTGTGGCTTCTGTGTGCAGCTGCAGAGCATCATTGTGTCAAATGTATTAAAATGAAGTACTGATTTAGTTAGAGGGACTCTGCAGGAACTGATGAAAGCAATCTCTTGAAAAAGAGGGAAATATGCTTCTTCAGAGCTCTTAAAAGAGACAGTTTGAAAATGCACCAAGCAATTTAGAAACCCAAGTAAAAATTCACGAATTCCACACCGGGTAGTTATCCCTCTGTAATGCCATAACTCAGTACTCTCTTCTCGTTCGAAATAGGCTAGCATGTGTTTAATCTCAGGTCTGAGTTTAGGCCTTGCTGAGTTCACTGGGAGTTAAATCCACACCTAAGCAAATGTGAGAAATACAAAAGCCATTCTGAGATGCAACAGATATGGAAGAGTAAAGATTTTGTACAAGGGTTTATGCAATTAGTATGCCTCTTGGGCTTGAAAATATTATCATTCCAGTAGAGGAAACCTGAACTTTCACAGGTATGTAGGCACCTTGGTCCTAGTGATATCACTGAGAATTAGACATTTAAATATGTCCCTAGAATCAGAACAACACAGTGTAAAAGTATTTAGGCAGTTAATGTTGTATACCATGTTGCCTTGTAGGATTTCTAAACTTGGTAATGTACCTAGTTTCAGCTGGTTTAAAAAAAAATACATTGTACTTCAATAAGTCAGATTCTTTATATCAGCCATAATGTTGCATTATGAATGTTTTCTTGTTGAAAGTGTCCCATTCAAAAAAGTGTCATATGACTTGTATAATAACATGCTGTGCATCTGTTCACTGTAGCTTCAGTTGCATTAAATGGAATGTGAGACAGTGTGCAATACTTTGATTTTCCTTTTCTCATAACTGTTGATTTGCAAAAGCTAAACAATAAACCCTGAATAAAACCACATTAAAATAGGCTATGTATCAGGTGTGATATAAATAATGTGACAAGATGAGACAATAATTTTCCATTTCAAAAATTTGGAAACAATTTCAATAGAAGAGTAGCTTGTTGCCACTCACACCATCTGTTTCCTCTTGTTTGGGTTTTGTGGGGGTTTTGTTGTGGTTTTGTTCTTTGGGTTTTTTTTAAAATCAGGTATGGTCTTATGATTATGGCTATACTGTTGTGTTTCCATAAAGCAAAGCTACACAAGCAACTGAGCTTGTGTTGACTCTCAGAGTTTATCACCCCAAGAATCTCAAACTGGTTACCATTCACCTTTCAAATGTGCTTTAAAACCTGTGCAAACATATTACGTGTAACTTTTGGAAACCTGATAGACTAGGAGGAGTACCAAATGAAACAGATCTTAGAAAAATAAATCCAGTAATAAAAGGCATGAAGCAGCTTGCCAAGCAACTCATCTATGCAGGCCTTCTAACTTGCAGTTGAAGTCTTGTGGCCTCAGCAGAAAGATGCTGAAACAGGCTGATTTGTACACATGTTTGAATACATCGTAAAAGACATGGAGTGGCATAGGAAAGATCCATATCCAGACATTTCTTGCCTGCTAAGTTAATTTAGCTCTTACAGCACTGTCCGCCTTGAAATGCCTTACAGGTGTTTTCAATCCCAGTGGACAATGGGTCCCCTTCCCTGCTGTGAGAGGGCACTTCGCACATACGGTCTGTCATGGTCTTTGCCTGGATTGCAGGTAGTTGACATAAGGCTCAATTTTCAACCTGGAAGGACAGAGGACTGCTTTCTTCTAGGTCCCTTCCCTCCACTCTGCCTGTCCTGTGGGCAGTTAGTTCTTGCCAAGGCAACACTCTGGCAGAGGAACTGCAATTGGTTTTCCCTGAAGTGAAGATACCTTGTGAAGACTGTGAAGGTGTCGCATGACAAAGGGTTCTTTGGATGTCTGATGATAAAACTGCAATGGTTTAAGGGCCAAGTCTGACCAACTTTACTATAATAATATAAGTTGACAATCAATCAGTGTAATTAAGCCTGAATGGAATGCGAGCAATATGAGCAAAAGGGGAAAAGGGGAAAGCTCACTTGATGTGTAGGCAAGGTACAACACTGTTAATGATTAATCTTACCCACTGTTAAGCAACAGTTAGGGAAATTGTTGACCTCCCGTATTTTTTGTCATGAGGTAAGGATGTCTCCTTTGCCGGGCAGCACTGTTGGATCAGCCAACAAGAGCTAGTCCAAGTTAGCACTGAAGTTCCTTATTTATGTGATTCCACCTTCTCTGTTCAGTTGTATGTCCGACAAGTTGACAGAGACATTTCCTTTACATATGAAGCTGAACATGTCTCAAAACCATTGGTGATCCACAAATAGTTATATATGGTTAATCATGTTTCTTTGTGTGAGCTGGTTCATGCAGCTATGCAAGTTGTGCATGTACATTATTTAAGCGCTTTCCACTATCCCGTGCCGTACCTGTGGTCAGGAGTGTCTTACCACAGAATGGCATAGTAAAAGTGTTGTCTCATACTTAAAGACATTGCAGCTGTCACAATATCATTTTAAGAGTGGATAAAGAAATAGTTTTGACATTTGACAAAACAAAATCTAGGCTCTCCCATGCTTTTCACAAAATTTTGAAAGTACAGTAAAAAATACCCAGCACCCATGTGGTCATACGGGACCTCAGAAGAGCAGCGTTTTGAATTTCCCAGAGTCCACTCAAATAGGCTAACCAACAGGATATAGGCCAGCTCTTTTCACTGGCATGGATGTGTGTGGAGAGTGAGTTGCTTTTTCTTGTCATTTTTCTCAAACCCAGTAATTTTCTGTAGAGAGTTTAAAATTTTAATGAAATGCTTAGGAAATCCTTTGCCCTATAATACCCTTCTTCCAGCTGCTACAAGGGAGAGAGCAGCTTTGCAGCTCTTCTCCTTGCCATGTATAATTTTGGTAATTGTTAGGGCCTTTAAGAACTGGCTTGTTTTTTTAGCTGAACCAAAAGGGCTGGAACAGATATGAGTATCTCTTCTGCTCAACAAAAGTTCGGTTACATTTTTTGATTTTTATTTAGTGACCTACAATTCCTGTTGTTTTTTTTCTCTCTTCTTAAGCTCTTGCTCTGGTTTGCTATTTCATTTCCACTTTTTTTTTTTTTTTGTATCAGACAACACAATGATGTTTAATTTATACCAGCATTTATAGCTTCTTCTTTTGTATTTTTTACCATTTACAATATAAATTTATGCATAAACTATGACAGTAGAAGAGTTAGTAGCAGTGAAGGCCACAATGGATTGAAATCCCAAACTAAACATTCTCAGACATTTGTGCTCTGAAGCTGTACCAGTTTCTTCATCATCTGTCTGACTTCTGGTGTGAGTGGGCTGAGTTGTTTCTACTCCAGAACCAGACTTTGTGGCCCAATGAGACAATAAAACAGATGGACAGTGTGAAAGCCTGGTTGAACATATCAAGATCTGGGCATCAAGACCAATGTGCTAGCAGAGTTATCTACCTGTATTGTCTATTCCACCATGCATATGCTTATACTTATGTTGTACCTAAGACTATATAAATGACACCTTTATCATCTAGAGTCTTCCACTGAAATCTACTACAAATGCAATATGTGTCCCCCTGCCTAGAGGCATCTCCTTCAACAGCCCTTAAGCCTCAGTGTGGATCTTTTCTAAACTTATCACTATAGCAGGAGTCCTATAAACCAACAGATACTAAACAGACCCATAATAATAGCTGAACATCAAATGTAAGAACTGACAACACATCTTCACAAATGTTACAATACCTTGTCCTCCACTGGACCATTACAAGATCTGGAGCTTGCACATCCCACTTTAGCAAGCATATCAAATGTCCACCAGGAAATTACATGTGTGAAACTGAAAAACCACTAAACACCAGAATGAGTGAGTAATCAATGAAAAACAGACACAAAGATGTGAGAAAGAATATTTCTCAGCAAACATTCATTTCACTTTTTCCTTTTCAGTTCTTATCCTCGAGGGAAACCTGCAAAATACTTTCAAAATAAGTACTCAGGAAATAAAATTCATAATTCTATTGGGTACCAGAAATCATGAATTGAATAGAGATATACTAGTTTTATAGCACATTATGCCTTCTTTTGCCCACACCCATTGACTCCTGCGGGTTGAACTGGTAATAAATTGCCCATCTCTTTTTCCCACAAGAGATAGCTATCTTATCATCTCTTCTGTTGCAAGTGTCCTTCCTCTGTTCCTGAGGTACCAGATGCCTTTTCTCTCAAATGATCTAACTAATTAACAAATTTACAGTGATTGTTCTCAGCTTGTATTTAACTCCAAAGATCTCTGCTTCTCTTTCAAGCCTGAAGAAGAGCTTTTATGCTTGAAAGCTTGTCTGTTTTGCTTATATCAGTAATTAATAAAAAAACACCAAAAAAAACAACCTCCCTCTCTTTTAAACCTTGCCTAGCTTAGGAAACATGCCTCCTTTTTTAGACAGAGTCAATTATATAAGGTAAATCCTGTATACCTCTCCAGCCTGTCAAGGTCCCTCTGGATGGCATCCCTTCCCAACAGCATGTCAACCATGCCACACAGCTTGGTGTCATCCACAAACTTGCTGAGGATGCCCTCAATTCCACTCTCCATGTAACTGACAAAAATGTTGAACAGAACTGTTCCTAGTACTGATCCCTGAGGACTGCCACTCTTTGCCAGTCTCCACGTGGACATTGAGCCGTTGACCGCAACCCTCTGAGTGCGACTGTCCAGCCAATTCAGCCAATTCCCTCATATGTATGCAAAAAGTATTGTGTAAATGTTACACAATGTTAATCAGTCAGACCATTTGAACAGTTTTTATTCATCAGCAAATGAATTTCTTCCCTTTGCAAATACTACTGAACATGAAAAAAATTTAAATTGGTGAATTGGATAAAGTACTCTGTGGCCTATGCTTTTAAATAGAGCGGAAATGCACATTGTTTTTCTAATGTTTGCACTTATTTGTGTATTTCTGATTCAACTTACTCTTTCTTCTCTGTGCTTTGTTTAGTGAATGGTTAAAACTCCAATATGGTCAACTTGATGTTGGTGTAATGGGTTGGGTAAACTGTATTTTGATTCTTAGTGAAATTGATGTCTTACAGATGTGTGCACAACATTTCTCTGAAGCAGCTGTGGTTACAAAGGTAGGTTTATCTGCTAGTTGCTGTTTACATGGGGAATACTGGTGTTGGCCTTGTATGGTGCTTAGGGACATGGCTTAGTGGTGGACTTGGCAGTGCTGGGTTAACAGTTGGACTTGATAATCTTAAAAGTCTTTTTCAACCAAAATGATTCTATGATTCTATGATTAGTTCTGGGCTTTGAGATTGGAGGCTTGGCAAAGAAGTGTTATCTTGCCTCTGGGGAATAGAGAAAGTGTGAATATCACACTAGTGGGACGTTGTGGGAACACCGTCTTGCGCGTTTATAAAAATGCTTTTCTTGCCTGCATTTTCCTCTATAGAGATGTTTGTTTCAATGATTTGTTGGTATTTACAGACCAGTCCAGTGTATAATGCTGTCTAATATCATCTATATCCTACATTTCAAAACACATTTGGATAAACTTTTTGGGGAGTAAATATAACACTAAACCCCAGCAGCTGCAGCTTGAATCATTTTTACATAACATGGCCTATTCTTTCTTAATGTAGCTGCATCTCCTGTGAGGGATTTAGGTTAAATTTGCAACAGACAGAATATGCCACATTACTTTTACAGGTCTCACAGTCTTGGGCATGAGAGAATTGGAACTGCAATACTTTCACAGAAGCAACCTAAAGATAAGTGCTTGCCTATTTTCTCCTTCCCATCTCCTACACTGACTGCTCTTCTGAAAGAAAAAAAAACATAGCATTAATGCAGACAGTAACAAGGGTTGTTAGTTGGCACATCCAAGTCCAGGACATCAAAAAGATGAGCAACGTATAAATCCTCCTGCCCTTAAATATGGTAAAACTTAAAACATCCCTGAACTGTGCACTGCACCAGCTGATGTCTGGGATGAATCAAAGCAACCATATGGCAGGGAGAGAGCTGAATGATGAAGCAGGAGGCTTAATTTACTAAGCTTAAGCAGACATGTCAAATAGCCACTAAATTAAATAAATAAGTAGATAAATAAATAATGGAAACTGTCTGAGTTCATGTGAGGAAGAGTGTTTTGAGCTGGCTGCATACACAGGCATATGATACAAACACACCCAGTGTTTTTCTAATGCTGTACTCATCTACTCTTTTGAGCAGCCGGTTGAACACATTGGATATATAAATATCCTGCTCTGTGAAGCATTCTGTGTCTTGTGCTTATGATTACAGCAACAATAACATGTGCTGGTTTGTTGTGGTAGGGTTACCCTGGGTGCAGTGGTAAATCAAGTGGATTTTGTGGCCCATTTGGGATTTTTGTGCATAGGGAGGAACCACTGATCTTACTTCATTAAGGCTGTAGAGTAGAATATTACTATGGCTCTTATTTTAGATACAGCCTTTGTTGTTTTAAAATGACAGTGTCCTTTCAGAGTACTTTACTGATGCAGCAATATCTGGGCTGCTCTCTGGTCAACTAGCTAGTAAAAATGCTAGAGAAAACCTTTGACATTTTTTCTTTTTTTTTTTTTTTTTTTTGGCAAAGAGACAGGCATTTCCAGTTTGTAAAAGTAAGCAGGAAGAAGAGACTAGTCTAAAGTTTTTTGATGATCTAAAGCTGCCTGATTTGAACTTTAAAGAGTCCTATCCATTAAACATCTGTTTAAGGAAATTGCACTGAAGTTACCTATAATCTCATGAGGAGCTATAGTCCTTCCTATTAACTATATCACTCTACGGAAAAAGCCTAGGTGTACCTCTTCTATGCAATTTCACCAAGACTTTTTGATACACCTTGTGCAACACCGAATCACATTGATGTTACTGAAAGAGAGTGGGATAACACAAATTCTGCCTGTTTAGACAACCAGAGAACATCCTTCCTGAGCCTGCAGAGCATCTCTAAAAGTGCTTCTCTCTCCTAGTCACACACAAGTCATGACAAGGAACAGCATGCTTCCCATTTTCTCCCTGAAGCTAAGAATATCTTGTTGTGCAACCAATCAAAAATATTTCCAGACATTCACAACTTGTCCTCTCATATCGTGACTTCTTTTCTCAAACCAAAAGCAAATTCCTAGGTGTTTTTCAAGGCTATTATATGAGCCAAGACTTCTGTATTAGAAGTAAATATTTTAATTGCCAGTGTCCCCTGTTGATATAGAGTCATGTGTACTATGGACCTCTTGAGGTGCAGGAAGCAATACATTGGATCGGATTTGGTATCCTTGTGAAAATTTGAGGAGCTCCTGTGAGCCAAAGCCTTTTCTGTTCTTTTCTGCACAGCATGTGCATGGCATTTTCTACCATAAAGAGGTCAAATTAAGTCAGTAGCTGTGTGAGGGAGAGTAGCTGACAGCAGCAGTCATCAATCCAGTGCCCCTGTTCTTGGTCCCTACTCCTCACTGAACAAACCCATGCAAAGAAGAGGCAGAATGTTTTGTGCTTCTCTTAGAGAGCCATTGAACATGAAATGAACTCCTAGTGCCATGCAAAAGTCATAGCCAGCACAACTGTTATGAGGGGATAATGCTTTTTTGTAGTCAGCAATGTAGTCCAGTGCTGTATTTGCTGACTGTGAGCCTCACAGAAAAAGGCATGGTAAGCTTATAGCACTATCCATGGACTTCAAACAGAGGAATGAACCTATGACCCCCACTCCCTTCATTGCTACTGAAAAGCCATCTTTCTCATGCAAATGTACCTCTTCTGTTTCCTGGTGTTAGCAGCAATGATGTCATATATTCAAAGATCTCAGCTTTGCCGAATTGTGTAAAGCACTCATGAATGAAGGACCTGAAGTGGTTTAAAAAGAAAGCTATAGTCGGTCAGAATTAGAGTCCAGCATGATTAAATTTCATGTGTCTTGCTCACAGTACCTTCTTGGCAGAAATGGCAAATGCAGCTCTTTGGGTTATTGTTAGAATGTGTGAAGGTAGAAAAATAGTCACCCTTAAAGCCTTGGGAGCTCTAAAAAATGCATTTCTTCTTTTTATTTTTGAAAAATACTCTCATTTGTTTTTCATTTTTGTACGATTCAATATCAACTAAATTTTCTCAACTGAGATATAATGTACTGCTTGCCAACATGAGTTAAAATCATGTGGCTACACAAGAGAGCTGCATTGGAAGTGTTTTCTTTTGGCAGCCAGCTGTACTTTTTGATTTATTGTATCAGGATTTCTTGCCAGTTGCCACAGTAAGTAAGATCACATTCAAAAAAAAAATGACAAGAACCTGGAAAGCAAAATCTGTGCTGTTTAATTAAATAACCCTCCTTTCTTAATGGAAAAATTCATCCAGGAAATTTAAAAAAATAGTTTGGGAAGCAATTTAGTTTTAAATTGAACCTGAATGGTTAATTAAAATCTACTGTGGTAGGTTGACTTTGTTGTGTTGCAGTTCAGGAGGCAATAAGAATCTGAAAGTGAGAAGAAAAAAACAATGGCATTTCTGTAATACAACGGGGGATTTTACAAAGCATTCTCTTGTTCTGTGTGCCAGGATCCAGACAGAAGTAGCATGTTATAAAAATAATTTTAAAATATCTTAATTATTTATATCTGCTTACTTGGTTATTCATTAGAATGTTTTTGTTGTCACTGTAAAGACAATACTTGAAAATTTACTGCTACTAAACCTATTCCAGTATTTCAGTTTGCTATAGCAAAAATGGATGAAAGTATGCATAAGCTGTAGGGAAATATCTTTATCTGCACACAGAGAACAGTATGGAAAACAAAGAGAGGGCAGTCAAAGATGTAATAAACAGTATTTTTGAACCAATACCTTTATATCAGTTGTATTTGTTTAGTCTCCAAGTATTCAAGGATTTATGCCAAGGGACTACCTGGAGTACGTAAAGCATTTCTTTTATATCACCACCTTAGGTTATTGCTGGGTGTTGAATTTAAACATTTAGATGTCAGTTGCAGAAATGAAGGAACATATCAGTATACAGCTCGGTAACAAACAATTTTATTATTTTTTTCTGAAGAGAGCGCCTGCTGTCAACTTATACTTCTTAAAGGTAGGTCATGTCCTCAGCTGTCATAAAGCAGTACATATCTACTGAGGTAAATGAGTCTTCCAATGTATATAGGGTGCACTTTTAGCCCTCCAGGCAGAGTAAGGACTGTGGAGAATACAGCAATTGAAGTTCCTGTACCAGAAAATACCAATCACCATGGAAAGAAAGGAAGAAACCCGGGACTCTAGAGAGCTGATTTAGGACTAAACCAAAAGAGGACAATAGTATATGGAAAGTGAAGATGGCTTTGTTCAAATCATGCACTTATCTTCTTATAACTATACGTGATCCAGAAATCAGATACATATGTTCCACAAGGATTCACATGGCGAGGTCTGCCAGAGAACCCCCTACTACATGACAGTATCAGATGCCTGTGAAATCTGTATGTTCCCATGAAGCGCAGAAGCAGCAGATGAATATCAAACTAATATTCTGCCTCTTGGGGTTCAGTGCAATGTCTTTTATTGCCTAACAGAGCTGCATAGTCATCAGACTCTACTTTTCAGAAAAGCAGTGGTCTGTGTGAAAGGGCATTTTCCACTCCTATATTTTTGGCTTTACACAGCAAAGCCTGTAAGACTCTCTTGACCAGAAAAAGAATGAAAACAGACATAAAAGAGAAAACAAAGGAAAGATTTTTATGATGGGTTTTAAAAGAAGAATCATAAAAGTGATGATGGAAGCAAAATGTCAAAAAAGTTGAACCTGAAGGAGAAAACCATATTTAGGAATGGCGACAGAGAAGAAAATGTGCCAAGGCCATATGAAAAGGATGAACCAAGAAATGCAAGGAGACAGGAAGAGTTTGAGTGCAGCAGTTTCTATAATGGTGAGGACAGATATGCAAAGAAAAAGATAGAAATGGAAGAACAAAACAACTAAATACAGTAACTAGAAAAGCACAGGTACACATTCAGATATGTGTGTGCACAGTTGTTTTATCTCCACTGAAATTACAAAGCAAAGAACTTTTGAAGAATGCTTTTTTGAAAACAAAACAAAACAAAATTGCCTGGCAATTCATCTGACTTGGCAGAAAGTTTAGAAAGGATGATAATAAACTGTGAATGTGTTCTTGACCAATCCTGATCTCTACAAGAATGTATGACTACTGTTTTTATTTTAAAATGTTGACTGGTTAAAACTTTATACAATAATAATATTTGGTACATGAGCATAGAAGACTGAAAATCCTAATATACAAATGGAATCCTACTGTTGTTTATCAGTTGCTCCAGCAAATCAGCATAAGCAAATATTTCATGTAGTGCTGTGTATTATACTCAGTTCAAGCAAGATTGCTGCATAAATCTTTATGTACTTCCAAAGTACAGGAAGCAGATTCCCAAACTATATGGATACACTGTCATAGATTTGGAGCTTACGATCACAGTAGAAGGACGTAATTTCCAGACCACTCCTTGTATTATGACACAAAGAACAAGTCTTTCCCTATTCTTTGAGAGTACGATTTATGCCAAACCCCCAAGTATCTTTGGACAATTGCCTTTGAATACTCTCTAGTGTAGTGCCTAGCATGATGTTGATTTTACATCTGTTGGAATAATAGCACAAAGAACTCATAATAGGCTTGCTAAGTGAAATGATAGCTTCAGCCATCTGGAAACAGTTATAAGGTTTATATTTGCACTTCTGATTTTCCTATCAAACATTTAATGCAAAACTTGAGAGTACAAGAATAATTTGTGTATGCTTGCTCCTTTGTAAGTGTGACATGTACAGGAACTTCTACATGCTTTTATTTTTTTTTTCCCCAAGGGGAAAATGGTTGTGTGCTTTAGCAGTCAATGGCATCCTAAGTGGTCTGTCCATGCTACTGCACAGCACATCCCTTTAGCGCTTCATATGAAAAGTTTCATCCAAATCTCTGGGTGTTGACTGATGTCCTGCAGCATCACTCAGTATCCATGGCTTCTGCTTGAACAATTCCCCAAACTTGTTGCAGCAAAGTCTTTATCTTTGGATATTGAGTTCTCAACTAAACAATTCATAATGTTTACTTCTGTTTTACAAGGTCATTTCCCTGTGTACTAAACCTGGCCATCTGTATTGTCCTTAAATTATTATTTACCTTCCATCTGAGTAGTACTGTTCTCTCCTCCAGAGCTATTGGTGAGATGGTTGTCTGCTCCTGAACAGTCTAAGGTCCAGTGCAGTCAGGGCACTCCTCTAGGAAGTTGAACACATGTCTGAGAGGGCCTGATTCAGGCTAGGGCATTAAACTTCAGTCTCTCCCATTTCGAGCAGGAGTAGGTAACACCAGTCATTGGCTTCCTGGGTAGAGGAGTGATGCTTGTGTTTAACCTAATATTGAACAAAGAATTCTGTTGAATTCTTTGAGAATTTTGTTTGAGAATTTTTCGAAAGAAGGAGAAATCATTTCACAGTTCTGTTTACAGCATCTGGACTCATTGCTGTTCTGTTTAGTGGCAAAGTTTATGCTGATGTTTTGCATGCTGGCCAGTTGTCCCTTGCCAGTGCTTCTGGAGTGCTGAAATTGAGACTGTGTTGGCTTCAGTCTTCAGTTAAACTTTTGGTTAATTCACCCATACCTATTTCAAGCCAGGATTATGTTGTAAGGGATGGGTAAGAAATGACAACCTAGCCTCTCAGACATGCAGTCCATGTGTTCCTCCTCAGCACAGTTGTTTGTTCCCCTCTGAATGCACACCTTGTAAGTTAGAGGTGGATTGCATTTGCTAGGCTACACTGTGCAGTGTTGAATCCGAATTTCCTGTATTCATTTCCATTTGAATCAGCAAACCTGACAATAAGGTTACCCAGAGCACCCAAGGGGACAGACCAGGGTGAGACACAAAGGCTCACTGAGAAGGAGCTATGAATTAGCAGCCGCATATTTACTATTCAAGCTGCATTAGAAAGTAATTAAATTTAAGCAGTCCTTCATTCAAAACTGCAGGGGCAAGTAAATAAACTTAACAGAAGCCACAGCTACTAAATGAAGATGTATGACACAGGCAGTCAATGGCAGTAAAAGTCTCCTAGAAAAGAAACTCTTTCCAATTAGGCATGAGGAGGGAGCGTAGCAGTGGACTCTGATGGTGGAAACCATGCTCTAGACTTTGGAGGTACTTCCTCATGGCATCATAAAGTTGAGTTCTGTTCTGAACAAAGGGCTAGGGTAATAAAACCACAGTGTAGCCTCTGCAAGCTGACAGCACTTACTCTCTGGGCACAAGATGAACTTTTGAAGGTGTTACAAGTAATCCATTAGTTTACATGTTCCAGTGTATTAAACTGAACTCCTTGAAACACAGGTGAAGTTTCATGGTGTGGACATACATGATTAGAGCAGCCATGCAAGATAATTTCTCTTTGCTGATGCCAGTGGAAGGCAGGGAAAAAAGTAATGGTGTCTTTAACAAAACTGTTTTGGTTCATCTGGGTCAAAATATATTCAAGTGCTTTTGTTGAAATCACATTGGTATTACATGATATTCCCAAGGGACAAGTTAAAATTTCATTAGTACCTAGAGTATGTACTTCCAAGTCTTAATGTGTTAGAACTCTTTCATGTTTAGCACTGGATTTGGTGGGTTTGAAGTTTGTTGATTGTTCATATTAACTGAGCAGCATTATGTGTTGCTTCACTTATTCTAGAGCCTATAAAACAAATTGGAGCTCTACCAGCTACTGGCTCAAATCAAAACCTTTCATGCCTTTAACAGGGCAATTATTTTACACTCACCCCTTGCAGTGAAAGCTAGTACAGGGAATACAGTTCATGCATTGATAACTCTTGTGTACATCTCTATAGGTCTCTTCCATCATGCAGATATCTGAGGCACCTTGTGGGGTTTAGTCCTGTGATGTTCTGGTCAGTAACCTCTGCCAATGCTTTTTGGTACCTTGGCTCCCTTCATGAGATCTGAATATTCATAACTCTTCATGAGATCCATTCCAGCTAATTTTACCCATCTTCATATTAGACATACAATCTGAGCTGTCCTCTAGGCTTCCTTTTTTGTCAAGGAGTTCAGTAGGTGTCTTTCTTCAGAGATTAATTTACACATTTCCCTAGGATTAACTGTAGATGAATCCTTTCTGTTTCAGGCTAGACAACCTACTTTAGAGCTGGCAAAGACTGGGCCAGAGGAAACACACCCTTGCTGTCCATCTCCCTTGGGGCACTGTGGTGGAATAAGCTGAAGGTGTTTCTCATTCTTCCTGAAGTCTTTCTCTTTTTCAGAATGCAGCTTCTACAAAGAATGTAAATCTCTGGGAGAAGAGCTTGTATTCATCATTACGTTTCACTCCAGCTGCTGGCATAATGGCAGACTCGTATGTTCATTTTATTAAAACGCATTTTCAATTTGTTTTTTCTTTCCTTTGTGTTTATAAAACTTTACAGTAGTCTTTATGGTCACACAAGTGATCATATTACCTGGTAGCTGAGTTCTCAATTGTCAATAATTCAGGAAGGGGCAGGGTGCATTTCAAAGGTACTGCTCAGTGATTTGGTAGGACTAACTAGAGTACTAACTAGACAGGAACTTTGTTTTCCAGCCTTTTAGGAAAAGTATCCTTTAATAATTCAGATATCATTTTCCTAATGTATTATATTGTAGCTATCTTGCACTTGATGTAGTTTATTTAAAATAATAATCCTTGCAAAATGCTTAGATTCAGAACTGTCAGATTGTAACCCTTTATTTGACATTATCATAATTTGATATGCATTATCTAGAAAATATTCACTTCATATATCAGAACCCTGACACCATTGTCTCTGGATAGCTAGAATAACGTTGCAGGATCGTTATACAACATACACAAATCTCTGACAATGTTGGGTCACGGACCTTATGTTCTCGTGAGCATAGATATATGTATATAATCATACCTTTTCTCCTGTTATCAAACTGTTAATTATACTGAAAAGATTTATTTTAGGAATTTCTAGAATTTTCACATGTATTGGAAAACTGCCTTTTTCTTTATTATTTCCAGATTTACATTTAGTTCAGCTTTCTTCTATCTAAATTTCTTTTATGTGGACTCCTGTCCGTCTACAATATACTTTACCTCTGTGAAACCTGGTTTCAGACATATTTTCAGCCTTAATCCATTTTCTACAAAAACGACTTTTGTTCTTTTCAGTATTTGTTTTTAGCTCTGTCTCAAGATTGGATGGTACTTATGTTTGCGCTCAAAATGGAAACAAGCAGTCTCTCATGCTCCTTATTCTAGTCCAGTCTTGGCTGAATTTTTAAGGCTCCTTATCCTCTGTCAGTTTTGCTTTGATGCTATGATTTGTGATTTGGTAATGTAGTCCACTGAGCACTGAGCTTTTTCTCCAAGATGTTGAGACTGGTCTGTCTCTATTCTGCAGACTAACACTGTTTTACATTTTTTTTCCTAAGCTTCAGTCAAGAACTTCTAATAGTCTTTTCTATACAACTCCTCAGAAATTCTCCAGAAACTAACATTAAATTATGAGTGCTGCAGACTCTCTCTTCCTGTAAAAACATTGCTTGTGTGACTCAAAAGTCCCAGAAATTTTATAAAGGCTTGAAGTGTTGCTTCCTTCTGGTTTCATGTATGAAACCTATCTCTCAAAACTTCTATTCTTTCTGGTCATGCAGGAAGTCTTGCTCTTTCTTACCTAAAGAAGGCTGTTAAACAAATCTAATTACACTGCCTTGATCATACTAAATTTAAGTCCTTTTTGTTTATCTTTTTCTCTCAAACATCAATTAATTTGCATACTTCAACAGCCACTAGATTTCTTCAGCTGTGCTGGAGCCTTTCCTCATTACTTTCTCCCTAGCAGTTCTTTCTTATGATTAGACAGTGGTCTTCAGTGGTGAACTTTATGTTTCAGCACACACAAAAAATGAGTCTTCATCAGAGTAACAGATTAAATAATATAAAAATCAGAAAAAAGAATTTTGTAAAGGACTAAGAATATGGCTCTGTCTCCTAGTTAGCCTAATTAACATTGATACTGTTGTCAGTGTACTCTGGGAATACATCTCCCGGCAAAACGAGAAAGCAAGATATTGTGGGATGTTTCTAGCCTATCCTTGTAACTTAGTAGTGCATCACATGGACTTTGATGTTCATCCCTCTACATGAACTTTGTTTAAAACCTCTAGTTGGTTCACTTTAGCTTTCCAGAGACCCTCTGCTGACCAGCCCTCAGCACTGAGTGTGTCCAGCTGCCACAGAGCATCACAAACAACAAAAATCAGTAAAGCCATGAAGCTAAAGCAACATGAAAATCAAAGAAAATCCTACTTCACTGTTGATTGGCAGAGTCAGTTACCAGAAGATACTGATACCTTTTGGCTTAACCCTACTGACATCGTAAATGTACATAGGGAAAAAAAAAAAAGAGAGAAGAATCTCTGAAGCACAAAACATTAGCTTTTACCTTTCAAAACAACACTCTTAAAAAGCTGATGGCAATTACAGCCATAACATTACAGCCATAACTGTGCACATGCCTCCACATTAAATAGAAATCAGAGGCTCCATTAAAACTCAGGTATATATATCAAATTATCTGTGGATTTTTATAACTTTTTTTTAGAATTCAAACAATAGTTTCTTCTTATCTGAAAGCCTTCAGTTCTGTGATGCCTTAAAATACTTAATATATTTGACATGGCACATTATTCTGTGTCATTCTCTGTTACATAGGCTGCTTCTTCAACTTGTATGACACCGTGTCACAGGGGAGAGACATCAGAGGAAATATGAGAAAGGAAATATGCATTTGAATTTCACAAGGGTAGCCAGGATGCAAAACAAGGACAGGTACACTGTATGTGTGATAGTCTGTAAAGTAAGGTCCTTGCCCTAGACAGGAAAAGAGACTATTTGGGGGTTTTTGTTCCACAGTCTGAGACATCTGTTTTTTAACTATACAGGACCAGAATGTCTAAAATAATCATTCTTCACAACAAGGTCCCAATATTTTAGGGCTGCTTAATGCAGACTGGTGGAAATTGTTGGGAGCCAAACTCTCCCTAAAAATGAAGTAACTGTATCTAGAAACTCAATTTTTTTTAATCAAAACCACGCATGCATACAAGTGCAAGGCAAGCAGAAGTAGACCAGGCAATGAGAGTGCCTTGTAATGAAGTATAAATCAGGTGTCCAGTGCATCTGTTTGCACAGTGATATATCTTTCATGAAATCACTGGCAACAGGATGGCAGATAAGGAGTGTGAAACAGGAAATCATCAGCAGATTTTGTTCTGTGATTTTCTCCAGCAGTACTGAGACAGTATAAGCTGCATTCCCACAAGGCACAAATAATGCAGCAGTTCAGGAAGCCTAGCATTAGTTCAGAAAAATCAGATGGTAACTGCTGAATTTCCCAGTGCTGTGATAATGTAGTTCCAGCCAGGTGCTCAGTTTACTTCTTGTAAATCCCTTTTGAAGTATAAGGAGAAAAAATTCCACAGTGGACAGTGTCCAAACCCGACAAGTCGTTTCCACCTTTCACCCTGTAGTGTATCCAGCTGGGCTTTGGATGTGAGAATCAAGAAGCTATGGCTTGCCCAACCTTTAGTATTCCCTTGTCAACCACTCGTAGAGACCTATAGTGATTTTATGTTTACAAGAGCTTCCAGAGGCAAGTATTGGCCCAAGTAGCCACTGCAGCAAGGGTAATGTTGCCCTTACTAAAGAGAGCATCTGGAAAAGATCTGCCATATCAACCAGCACTATACTCCATATCCATTGCCAGGGGTTTTAGGGAAACTCGTGAAGAAATCAGCCAGGTATTCACTGCCTAGGTGCTTCTACCTGCACACTTTGAGCACGGGTATTCACAGGCACTATGAGCATATGACCATGCACTACAACTGACTGGGTTAATCTTGAGATCTGTATGTCGTTGAAATGAAAGAGAGTACTCTTACAAGAGTCAGAATGGAATTTGCTTTATCTTCCCCAGTCATATCTTTTTCCTCATTTATTTTACTGTTTATAGGTACATCTCTTTCTCACAAATAGTACATTTCATGACTTGACTCAAAACCTTTAAGAATGGTGGTGACCTAGAAGAAGAGTTGCTGAATAGTACAAATCCATCAATTTTGGTTATGGAACATTTAGATGTTTCTAAAAGACATCTTTATTTTTTATTTTTTTTCAGCTGAAATTTTTGTCTAGTTGGAAGAAGGAATGTAAGCACATGCCTGGGATTGCTGGCATCCCCATAACCAACCTGTCAAATCAGCAGAACTTTGGCTTGACTCCAGACATGCAGAAGTGGCAGTCAAATGTTAACTGCAGCATACTCAATGAATCTGACCTCTCAGGATCTCCTGTGAAGGTAGTGCTTGCACACAGCAAATCTGACACTTCACAAAGCATTTAACTCAGAAGTGTAAAGCACGAGTACATGTTTCTAGCCAGGAACCACTGGAAGAAAATGTGTGTCTGCTCTACCACTGCACCACACTCTAGAACCATCATCAGTCTGCAGTGTAAATGCAACAATTCTGTTATCTTTGGCAATACAGAGGAACATCCAGTCAAGTTACTGAAAGAGAGAAGCTTGTGAGTTCATGCCTTTTATCAGGCGTGAGTGCAGGAATGTGTTTGCAGACAGCGGGGACACTGTTCAGAATGGGTTGTTATCAACCATACATCTAGAAAGAGCCCTAAATCCCTTAACAGGCCTTAGATTATTCACTCATTTTGCCATAAAAGTTTGTATTTTCTCTGTATGAATAGCTGTCCTGGTTCCCCAGGCACAGACCCATGGGCCAGCCATGCAGGCAGGCCATGAGTAGCCCTGAGTCAGGTGAGAGTTCCAATCAGGTCAGCTGACTCACAGGTGTATCCCATACCACCTAGTCATGCTCATTATAAAAGGAGGGAGCTCAGTGAAGGTGGGCTTCCTTGTCCTCTCCTGGAAGCTCCTTGTTGATGATGCTCTGTTCCTGCCGTCAGCATTGTACCAGGCTGAGTAGAACCCTTTATGCTTTGTGTTAATTGTTGTTTCTGGTTTGTTTTTCTATTAAATCTGTCTATACTTGGGCCTTTCCCCCCCCCCCCCATTCTCCTTCCCATCTGGGGAGGGAGTCTTGGGTGATATACTAACTGCTATGGCTTAGCCCTGAGTACTGGCTAACTGTAGACAATAACACATACTTGATACGTGAAATTTTGTTACCTTTTCTTACTTGTATTGCAAACTAGTGTCAAGCTTTTTAAAAATAGAGATTTATGAAATTTAATGAATGTTAGTTCAGCTTTAAAGTGAAACTATTACAGTAACGATATTTTATCAAGTTGACTCAAATCCGGGATAGAAAAGCTCGTCCTGCTCTGAAATTAGGCATACAAAATTCTCAGGCAAAATAAAAACAATTAGAAGGCAAAAGAAATGGGCTATTTTTGAATGACACAGCTGAAGTCAGAACGAATGTGCCAGTTTCAGGCATCATTGTGGAAAATAGAAAGCATGATTTGGCAAGGGAGTGGCTCATCATATTGTTTTATTAGGCTTTTCAGTCAGCTTTCCATTTTTAACATTCAGAAAGTTACTTCTGAGAGAGCATAGTAATGTCATACAGATCACTTCGCAGGTCTACTGTCACCAAAATGTGAGCCAAAAAGAGCTACTACAAACTGCAGGTGCAAACATTGTTTGCAAATCTGTCTTCATCAGTTAAATGAAAACAACTTCGAATGAAATGGATTAGAATATGAATTGTTTTAAATACCCATATGAACAAGTTCTTCCATACTCTTCTAGAGACTGCATGCTGTATGCTGATTATTCAGAGGAAACCTTCTTGTCTTGTAAAGTGGTTTTATTTAACAACTTAATACATCATAGTTCCCAGGTGGGATGTTTTGAGATGGATTTTGAATTAATATATTTAATTATAGAATGGAGAGATGTGCAGAAGACGTACTCTAGATTACATCTGCAGACCAGGACTAGGTTATGCTTTGAATCAATTTAGATTGTCACCTGACAATAGTGTACTCTGTATGCTAAAAACAAAGCATCATACACATGGCTTGAGACTTTGCCCCTGAAATCATTGGCCAGCTCTCCTAAAAGATCCCTGACTAGGCCAATTCAACTCCTCAATTAATCTAAATATAAGCTCTGCATTCTGAATATGCCACCTCATTCCAAGTGAAAATTTGAAGGAACTAAGGAACAGATGATTAAAATCTGGGCAAAATTTATTATAGTAATACTAGAATAATCCTAAATATCTTTCCTCAGACTTTGCAGAAAAGTCTTCATTCATTTTCAGCATGATTGGGGCAATTTTCAGACTTAATCTTTCCAATAGGAATGAAAGACAATTATTGGATAAAGTTAACATAGGATTTAAAGACTGTTATCATGGTAAATAACTACACTGTGGAAGCACAATTTACTATTTCTGTGAAACACACACCAATCTGTCTATCTGACGACTCCCTTAACAGAGAGTATATATAAATTTGTATATTAAAAAGAAGTACCTAGGGGTTTGCTCCAAATGGGTGCTGAGTGCTTGACAGAAGAAGCTTGGAAGCTGTCAGGACCTTCCTCAACCGACATGATTTTCACAGACAGCAGAATAACTGTGAAAGAACATTTCTAACATCAAATAAATACTAGTTTACCAACTTCACTTTCTGATCTAAATTGAAACTCAACGACATTGTTTATAGTTTAGAGATTTCCTTTCTTTTTTTTTTATTTATCTATTTTTAAATTTAAACTTTGAATTTATAGACAGAAATCTGTTTAACATTTTTGTTTGTTTGCTGTTATGTCCAGTTTCCCATCAGTGAACCTAGGGGAACTGGAAGATCCTCATATAATGCTTATTAATTTGCGTCTTTGCTCAGAGTCAGGATTGGACTGAGATGTAATGAGAATGTTTCTTTTGACATCAAACTAGTTCAGAGGAAGTCTCTGGTTAATCAGACAAGGATATGTCTCCAAGCTTCTGCTGGTCCTTTGTAGTCTGAACTGTATTCAAATGCCAAACCTGGGAACTTCAACTTTTGCCATAACATTGGTTAAAGCACTGCCAAAATGCTAGTAAATACTGGTGAATAACTTTTTCAGACCTGAAAAGCAAATTATTACTCTTTACACTTATGAAAATCTATAAATTAATGTTGTCTCGAAGCTTCACCTTTTGTACTTCTGGTTCATTCAGACTGCAGCCTTACTATGATTGAAATATAGGATCACAGAGTCATAGAATCATAGAGTAGTTTGGGTTGGAAGGGATCTTTAAAGGTCATCTAGTCCAACCCTCCTGCAGTGAGAAGGGACATCTTCAACCAGATCAGGTTGCTCAGAGTCCTGTCTGACCTGACCTTGGATGTTTCCAGAGTTGGAGCATCTACCACCTCTCTGGGCAACATGTTCCAGTGTTTCACCACCCTCATCATAACATTTCTTCCTTATATCTACTCTGAATCTACCCTCTTTTTGTTTAAAACCATTACCCCTTGTCCTATCACTACAGACCCTACTGAAAAGTCTGTCCCCATCTTTCTTACAAGCCTTCTTTAAGTATTGAAATGCTGCAATAAGGTCTTCTCAGAGCCTTTTCTTCAGGCTGAACAACCCTAACTCTCTCAGCCTTTCTTCATAGAAGAGGTGGTCTGTCCCTCTGATTATTTTTGTGGGCCTCCTCTGGACTTGTTTTGACAGGTCCATGCCTTCCCTGTGCTGAGGACTCCAGGAGTGGTCTCACCAGGGTGGAAGGGCAGAGTCACCTCCCTTGACCACCAGTACCTCCAAGTCCTTCTCTGCAGGGCTACTCTCAATCCCTTCATCCCTCAGCCTGTATTGATGCCAGAGGTTTCCCTGGCCCAGGTGCAGGACCTTGCACTTGGCATTGTTAAATTTAATGAGGTTCACATGGGCCCACTTCTCAAGCTTGTCCAGGTCCTTCTGAATGGCATCCCATCCCTCAGATGTGTCAACTGCACCACTCAGCTTGGTGGTGTCTGCAGACTTGCTGAGGGTCCACTCGATCCCACTGTCTATGTCACTGATGAAGATATTAGGCAGTACCGATCCCAGTATGGATCCCTAAGGGACACCACGCATTACTGATCTCCATCCGAACATTAAGCTGTTGAGCACTACTTTCTGGATGTCAACATCTAGCCCATTCCTTATTCACCAAACAGTCCACCCATCAAATCTCTCCCTGGTTTAGAGAGAAATATGCTGTTGGAGACGATGTCAAAGGCCTTACAAAAGTCCAGAGATATGACATCTGTAGCTCTTCCCTTGTCCACTGATGCAGTCACTCCATCATAGAAGGCTACTAGATTGGTCAGGCAAGACTTGCCCTTGGTGAAGCCATGCTGGGTGTCTCAAATCACCTCCCTGTCTTCCTTGTGCTTTAGCATAGCTTCTAGGAGGATCTGTTCCATATAATTGCTTTGAAGTTGCCTTTGCAATTATTTTACATATTTACCAATTCCCAAATCCAAAAATCTTCAGATTGCATTGACAGATTATATCATACAATATATGTAGAGGAAAGTATTTAAATAGATTTTTTTTTTTCCTTCAGATATATGTGTCTATTACAAAATCTCAACCTGTCTGTGTGTGAGACGGGGCAAGAAAGAAAATTCACTCAGTTTAACACATTCTATTTAAAATTTAGTGCTTAATTTTATGCAGATTAGCAAGTAAACACAGATAAGTATAATAAGACACAACATTGCTGAAGGCTACTAACAGTTTTATGTACATGAGAAAATTAACTGGCACAACTTTGTTGGGGAACTGTGCCCAAGTAACTCCTTGCATATATGATTCTGAAATAAAAGTGACTTTATTCTAGAATGATTATTCCCCCTTGGAAGCAGAATAATTGTTCTGGGGGAAAAAAAAAAAAAAAGCCAACACATATTATTCTGGAACAGAATATCTTCACTGGGGAGTTATTCCAGAATAGTTAAATTATACCAAAGTAGCAATAACAGAAGTTATTACAGAATAGCTCTGCTGGTTAATTTCCCCTATGTAGTGCAGACCAAAGGTTGAGTTACACCAGAATCTATTACACATAATTATGTGATTGATTGCTGTAGAGCAAGAGGGGTTTTAAAGGGGAATGACTCCCATTTAAGACAATTCCTCATACTCCTCCTCCTCTAAGAAATAAAATCCCAGTTAATTAAGTCCTGCACCTAAGGAAGTTTTGATAAAAAACTGAAGTTCCAGAGCAAGACATTAAATTATTCTAGCAAATCCCATCCAAATTAGTAGGAACATCTATGTTTGGCACTACCCTCTTTACTGTCTCATACATGTGTCATACATATCAGGTTGTCCTACTTTCCATTCACAGGGACTGTTGTTATTGTATTCAGGAAACAAAAACTTCTTGTGTCTGTTCTTACTAAGAACTGTTGGCTGTTTCAATAGGTTTCACTTTATGTCCTGCGAAGTGTGAAAAACCAGGGAACATCATGTGAATCTGCCTTTCTGAAACAGGCCTTGCACTTGGTGCCTTGTCTCTCTAATGACAAATGGGAGGTAGAAAAGAGGAAACTTACAGCACTTAAGAAGAGGTATTTAGAAGTAATTAAATGAAATAAACTGAAAGTCTGTAGATATCAGCTTTGTAGGAGGCACACAATAAGGACAATCTTGTGGGGTTTTGTCAAGTCTCTACCCAAGGCCTGGCCTGGCCTGGCCTCTTCTCTCCTCCCCTTCCCCTTCCCATTGTAAGAACTGGATAGTTGGGTGAAGTCCAGGATTGGGACTTCATAAAAACTAAGGCTGTCCACGCAATTAGGGCAGTGGACAGAGTTTTTAAATGAGAAACATCCATTTGCACTCCAAGGGCTCACTCAGTTTTGCTGTGGTGTACACCAGGTGTAGCTTAGCCCCCTTGACTTCCCAGGACTGTTAAATGTGTAGCACTGTCAGGGACACAGTCCCACTCTGCAGAGCTCTGTAACGGTTCTGGAAGCCTCTGAAAGATTTATATTAGCTACACAGAAAAACATCTCAGAAAAAAGCTGTCAGAGGGGAAAGGCAAGGGGAAGCTTGGTGGCCTCTGTGCATATCATATGGGAAAAAAAACGTGCTACAACAGACTGCTATTAAGTCTGAGATCTAGATTATTTGACTGGCATGTCTAGGTGTCTTCCCTGCTCATGATCTGATGTGGAATCTCCCCTTCCCATGCCAGGTTGACTAATCCTTGCAAACTATCTGGCCTTAAGCCCTTATTTTATTTGCTGGCAACCCACTTACAGTATGTTAATGCTTTGTTCACACCAAGTCTTTGCTGGTTGTCATTAATTTTAGTGGGAATTAGCACTACGAAGGAATGAAATCTCACTTGCAAGAGATAGACAGTGCATACCCACAAACAAGATGCATGCTTTATTTTGGGAGTCACGTTCTCATCTGCTCCCAGGTGTTTTTCAAGTACTTGGATTAATTAATTAATTTGATTAATCCAGGACTTTCATGATAGCTATCACCAGTTGTGTGCTTAACAAATGAATGCTGGAAAAGCTCTGTGGTTTGGAGGCCTCTGATTTTCAATGGTGAATTGAGTGCCCCTGTGTGCTGCATTGTAAAATTTCAGAATAGCTAACAAAAAGAGTAGAAGTTAATCATATTTGTCATCTACATTTCTCAAGACATGCTTTTGTCCAGTTAGTAGGATATATAATTTTCTAGCTTTAAGATGTCTGACCTCAACTCTATAACCTGTTGGCCTGTGGAAACAAGATTTGGGTAATCACGCTTTCAGCCTGTGTCTATTTTTCTATCATCCTGTGATAACTTTTGTACACTTCAGCTGATGTCAACAAAATGTGACTGAGGAAGCCAAGGTCTCCAGTAGAGTGGTGTTCCTATGATTTCTCTGGAAGTAGGTGCTCATTGAAGGAGATAAACACTATATGACTGCAGCGTTAGCTGAAACACTAGAGAATGCAAGCAGAAGAGAGAAGTACTACAGGTGTGAGAAAGGACTCAGTAAGAGGTCATGCTTATTTCACCCAAGTAAGTCAGTTATGACACACAGACAGAAGAAACCATATTTCACCAGAACCATGTATTTTCTGTTTTATTTCTCTGCATCTTTGGTCTAATTCCATTATTTTAATAAAGGCAACAAGAATGAATCTAGTTATCAGCAAGAAGATGTTTCATCTTACTGCTGGGATGGCCACTGCTTTTGCCAAAGCAAGGGTCTAGGAAGGCCTTCAAGGCTATAGGAACACATGTGCAATTCCATGGCTCCCAAGATGGGTTGATGTGTCAATCTGTGGTACTATTATGAAAATCATGCTGAGTGTTACTTGTCTTCAGGAAGGTTTTGAAGGGTTAGGATCAAGTGAAACCAGTGAGATCTTCACTTAATCACATTATCTGGCACCAAAGAGACATAATCCATTTATTCTAAATGGGGGCTATTGAGTGCTGAGCCCTTTGGAAATCTTGCCTATCAAGGAGCCTGATAAGTGGACAAGTCTGCTCCATAGTATGTGTTAAGTTTCACTTTGTTTTTTGTCCTGTTTATATTTGTCTCACCAACTCCACGTGTGCAAAATGTTGGGTGTGCACATTCCTTTCTCCATTCCTCCTATCAGAAAGTCAAGCAAATTGCAACGTTCTAGCATAACATTTACCCAAAATAGATGATCTGTGTTACAACTTTGTCCATTACTTCTCATACAGTTCATCAGCATGATGGAAACAGAGGGTACTACCGTGGAAAACACCCACTGTTTGGCTTTTCCAGTAGTCTGAGCTAAGGAAATTTTGTAGTACCTATGTGCTCTGAATAGGGAACAAATACTGTATTTCATGATCAGAACATTACTTCTTCATTTTAAGACTTCGATACAATTGTATTATAGAGTTTACAATTCTAGTCTCACATTAAGATGTTGGAAATTTAGTGTGGTTACACCAACTTCAGCTTATTAAGTATTCTTGCAATGTATCTACTACTTTTGGGTTGTGAGGCAGCAATATTAGGTAGGAACTCATACTACTACAGTCATGCATTAAGTGATCACCAGATTAAAAACCAACAGAGTACCAGGTAATACAAGTCAGGTGAAGTAAGTGGCTTCCAGCTCATGGCTTTACTGGCTAGCCTCCTGAACGCAAGAGAAAGGGCATTACTGTAACTTGTGCAGTGGTTCAGTCTCTTCTCCCCATCCCCTTTGTGCTCTCAGACCCTTCTTCTACTGCATTTTTTACTTTTAATCTAGAATTTTGTTAACACTGAGTAAACACTGTTTTACAAAATAATAAAATATTGAACTACTCAAAATCAGTTAAATAGCTGATATACAGCCTATACTTAAACATCCTTGTAGAAGAATTCAAGTGAGTCTTTTCTGTTTCACTTTTAGTGTCTTCCTGAGAAGCTCCAAGTCTGGGATGCCTTGTCCCTTCTTTGTCGTAGTGTTGTTCATGACTTTGTTTTACATGGTCTTACATCTCTGGTTTTACTGTATCCTGTCCACAGCAATTGAGGGCCTGAACTGACACAGAAGGGGTAACAAAGAGAAAATGCTGTATGTGGTCTGCTGGTTTAAGAGGTCTATGTACACAGTATGGTGTTACTGATGCTGTAGTCAGCGTGAAAAAAATTAGCAGAAAAAATTTCCCCTGGCCTCTGGTATTGCGTTCCCTTCAGCTCTGTGGTAACACTGAAGTTTTACTTTCATTTTTATACCTACCTAACGTGCTGATGCCAAATCTGCTATGATAACTTGGGTTACCATCTAACTCCAAACCCTGCCATTGACATGTGACCCAGCAGTTTTCATAAATCCAAAGACTTTTACATTACAGGGTTTGCTACAATCTTTTAACATGACTTCCTGCACAAAACAGATCATACTGTTCATACTTTTTCTCCTTGGACTATGCCTTTGAAAGGACTAAGCAACAGCCAGGAAAACAAAACAAGATGCTATGTGCTAAGTATTCTCCAACTGACTTGATTACCTCCCTACCCATAAGCCACAAATCTGAGGACATTTGAGTTCTGCCCTTTAGTAGCTTCCTGGTTAGCAAAAACAGTTTTAAGAAGCACAGAGCTCTTCTCAGGACAGTTTTTGGTAGGTGCTAGCACAATAAATGTCAAACAGAAGAGAAATTTTCTTAGTGAGGTCATTTGCCATTGTATTGTACAGTGTGAGTGCTTATCTCGGGTTGCAGAGGTTATTTGCTGCAGGGAAGGCTGAGAATGTCATTAGTGCAGTGTGCCCTGAGATAACCTGCAGCATATCATTAAATCATCTAATGACTGTATGGCCCATTGACCTCCATCACTCATTTGCTAACAATGTTTGTTATTTACAGGCACTAGGGAAATTACTGCTGAGTTATTACTCACCCTTCTCTTGCTGCTGCCATCACAATACTTAGTGACATCCAATAGGTAAATTTAGAAAGCCAGTAAATTGGTTTTAATGATATAATCCAGAGTGCATATGAATTAAATTTATGGGTGTGTTTACTGAGTCCCCCTCAGTCATTCCATGTTCTACCCTTCCGCGTGTCACCCCCCCCCCCCCGGCATATTCTGCTATATTAGTCTTGTCACTGAAATATTTTCGCTTAGCCATGTCTTGCCATCCAGCTTTGGGTTCCACTAGCTGCAGTTTTCTTTTAAGAGCATGTTATGCAACAATCTGGAATGGAGATGAATCCAATGATGGAAGAAGCTGAATACATATATAATTGGCATCTGTACAGAAAATGTCACTTTACCTAAACACTGTTATAATAGAGCAATTGGAATTCTTAAATTACTATCTTTTCCTGCTGATATGAAGCATTTGCTACCCCTCCTATTAAAACACTGCTTCCATTAAACCAGGTATTTTCAAAGGCACTTAAGGCTATTAGGCAGTTAAACCTTACTGGAGCTGAAATGTATTGGCTTTGATTTTTGTTTGTTTGCGGGTTTTGGAGTGGGGGTGAGTGTCAAGAAAGTGATGATAAGGTAGTTGTTTGTTTAAATTATTTTGCAGTTAAAATGCAATAAACAAAATTGGCAGTGTTTTCAGTAAATATTAAGCTTTCCTTGTGGTTAAAGGCCTATTCAGCATGCTAAATTAACCTGCTGTTTATCCCAATTATGAGCGACTGAACTTTCGTTTGAGGTAAACCAGGGCTAAAGAAGAATGTGAAATGCATATGGAGTAATTTTCCAATCATGGGCTTTCTTGAAACCTCAGAGAGAGGAGTATAGCTTTGACTGCCTTCAGTGAATTATGACAGTACAGAACAAGACATTGTGTACTGATAGAATTAATTAGCATTGCTGACTCCATTCAAGGGTGACCAGATGTCCACAGCCAAAGCAGGACACCTATCACTGACTGCCAGGATTTCAAAAGTGATAAGAAAACAATGTGCAAATAAAGCCAAATTATGTTGGTATTGCAAAATTGTTTCAGCTTTTGGTATTTTCTTGTGCAAAAGGGAGTAGTAACATAAGTAAGGGTAATTGAATGGCTTCAGTGGTGTTTGTGCTTGAGAGAGTTTGATTCTCTTACCAGACCTACCAAAGTTTTCCTTTTTGAAGCAGAAATAAGTGTGCTTGGTTCTTCATAGTCCCACACACTATCACTTCATCACTTCGCAATCTGTAAAGTGGGGTTAATAAATAACAGTATTGTAAAGTTAACACTGTGAAATACATAGGAATGTATGTTTGGGATACAGGTTCAGCAAGAATAATAATCAGGCCAACTAAGGACATTCTGGGCATCAGTTTAAATCAGTCTATAGAGTACCACAGTTTAAGAATGGTATTAACAAGATATGGTATTAAGATACCAAATAGTGTCTTACAAAGCTGCATGAAGTTGCAACAGAAGGTCCATTGAACCTGCAAACAGAAGGTCCATTGTTGCAGTCTAATCATACAAAGTTGCTAATAATCTAGGGTACACCAACAGCCAGGAAAACCTTAGCATGAAGATGCACAAATGAATTTCTGCGTCTTAATCACAGAATCACAGAATGTTAGGGATTGGAAGGGACCTCAAAAGATCATCTAGTCCAACACCCCTGCTAGAGCATGATCCTAGAGTAGATCACACAGGAACATGCCCAAATCTCCCAACACTTGAAGAAGTACCGACCCAACACAACTCCCTTTACTTTCTTTCAATCTGGTCAGTCATCTAATAGAAAAGCTCTCTGTGGTCCTCTATATTTTAATGTTGATTTTCTTCAAGGTTATAATATGATTCACTAGTACCAAGTTACTCTGAAATGGTTTTGCAGTGAAACTGCCACCATACCCCTCTATAAAGTAAAACTACTGGTTTTAAAACAGGAAATATTCTGATAATCTGTTCGGTTTGCTTCCAAGTACAAGCCTGAGAAAAGGATCCAGCACAGTTATTTTAGGACTTGCATGTTTATCATGAAGATTTCAGAAGACACAGAAATCATAGCCCCTGTCAAGTCATTTAAATGGTTCACTTTCCTCCCTGTATGATGGGCTCTTTTTAATCTGGGATAGTCTTGCTTCAGCTCAGCCATAGGGGTTGATTATGACTCCTCTTGATTTGCTAATAAGCCACCTATTCAGAACTCCTTATGTTTCTAAGTCTGAAACAGTAAACTCATTTTAAATTAAATACTGGCTGCTTTCTCTATTATCTCTTACTTCTGTTGTCAATGAATTTTTATCAAGAGTTGACACATAATTAACGTGAAGGATAATGGAGTAAATGATTCTCAGCCAAGCAGAAGCCCAGTGAAGCAGTGAGATGGTAACAGCACAGGGCAATCCCTTCCCTGCAAGGGGCCAGGCATACAGCACAAGAATTTCCTTGTAAACGGCTGATGGCGTAGCATCTTAAAAATGTAATGGCAAATAAATGATAAGAGATGTCAGTCTTCTGGGAAGGAGAGCAGGGCATGCTTCTGTTGCAAGTGGATCTGGTTCAACTAGTCAACAAGACAGGAAGCAGGCTCCTTTGGAAAAAGAGCTCACATGGCGTAAAGGAGAACCTATGTCAAAGTGAATGATCCTAGGGTCCTTCAAAAATCCTCACCTATCTTCAAAGAATGGCCAGGCACAATGAAGAAGCTGAGTTAGGGAAATAGGACAGAGCTGTATATATCTTATGCTATCAGCTTTCAGATCAACAAGGTATAGAATCATTTATGTGGACTTTGTGAGTGTTTGCTTTTAACTACCAAATGTCCTTGGAGAGTCAATTTATAAATCTGGAGAACCTGCAAGACCTGGGAGCTGAGAAAGGTGTGCTTAAATTACTGGACAGTCAGGGAGCAATAGCCCTAGGCTTCCGGGACAGCACTGCAGTATAATCTTGTGTCTACCAGGAAATAATGGGGTGGAGAGATCATGAAGGATGTGGAAAGGAAATATGGCATTATAGTGTTTTCAGATCAAAGGAAGGCATGGGACTAGCTTCCTGGAATTTGAACACATCAGCCTGGTAAGCTTGTACATACGAAAGGCTCATCCAAAGCTATGTGACAGAAATCTCTTATTTTATAATTACTTGAAGACTATGACAAAAATGTTTCTTGCCTTTCTATCAACTCAACCAAGGCGGCTAACAAATGTGAGGCTGATCAGTCACAATCTCAGTGAGGGATGCAAATCCAAGCCAAAAGAATGCAAGAACAAATTATCATCTTTTATCTGGGATTTTCTCTCTTTTGGATGCTAGCCCCTCTGGATTCAATCATTACAGGCACAACAGAACAGTTAGCTTTTCACTGGCGCTTACATGCAATAATTGGTGTGGTGCTGATATTAACTACGTTGGATACTGCACTTCTCTTTTGGTATCCTTCAGTACTTTACTGCTTCCTTGGCAGTCTACAGAGGTGATAATTGTGTATAGAGAGGGTTTGCTGAGGGTTTTATTTTTTAAAAACTTAGTAGCTATTGTGTATTTCTGTCACAGCTTTTATTATATTCCGGTGATAGTTTGACAATTTTTATTTTGAAATTGACAGTTCTGATAATGATGTACTACTCAGGAAATCTGTGTATCTTCTGGTGGATAAATCCTCTGTATATTTTTGTTCAATGTATTTGGCAGCATTGTCATGGATTTATTGTGTGTGTTACTGTGTGACAAAGGATGGATTTCAACCACTAATTTCTCAAGAAACCCAGCATTATTACTTGATGCAGAAATATGGCTTTTACATATAGGCTACTTAACACAATTTAAACTTGCCCTCTGACAATGATTCACATAAACCTTCCATGCTCTGTGGCCAAGCTGGAAAGCTCAGCAAGCACTGAATATTATCAGTTTGTCATGCTTAAAGGGGAAAAGTATGTACTATGATTACATTAAAACTACTGTTCTTGTTTTCTGCTGTACCACCTTAATACTGCCCAGTCTGACAGCATCTCCCACTGTGACCCACATGAAGCCTCTCTGTCTGACCATGTCTACTCTTCACATGCATCTGACTGCAGTAGAGGAGGGAAAGGAGAAGGGCAGGACACCCAGCATCTTTCTGCTCTTGGGCATGTCAAGGGAAGATATTTTTTGGATGAGTCCTAATCACTTTAATTTGTTATTCAGATCTGGTTTTGCATCTGAAAGCATACCATATCCTAACCTGCTTGAGCAGACTTGGCAAACAAGCCAATCTCACAGACATATGTCATGGGAAAGGCAGTGATATTACCAACCACAGAATTGCACAGGAGCCTTTTCCATCAGATTTCCATTCAAGTCCCTTAGAAATCATTCTCCATCTTTATTTAATACTCTTCTTCATACTAAGAGATTTCTGTGAGATACTTCCTGTGAGAGGCTTTGAATACAGTAGCGGGTCCAGGGACAGCCCACAGGACTTTTCTTTAGCTTTCATAAGATAATCATGATCATGATTGCTTCAACTCATACTTAACCTATTCCTGGCAGTGCTCCTCTTAACAGCAGCTTGGTGCTTTTCTAGTCTCCCACCAAACTGCAGTGTCATCAGTGAGACTTGCAGTCCTTAGACACTCTTATCTAATGAATGCACCTAACTTTTTTACCACAACAAATGCATTCACTTCAGACAGCTTCGTCATAAGTTATGTTCTGTCAGGCTACTGGCTTGTCAGTTAATTAGCCAGCATGAGCTAGTCAACAGTCATAAGATGGGCTTCCATACTTTTTCCCCTCTTCTCCATCCTTACTCACTACACATCCAAGAGTCACTGCCTGCATATAACTATGGATGCTATTAACATGTGTGGTGGCATATGTTAAACTTGGGGCACAGCTTCCTCTCTCCTCTCTACCTGTGGTTTCCCCATGGCTCCCACTGGCCTGAGGCTGCCAAGGGAAGAATGCTCCCCCCAGATTCCTGTTCTACAAAAGAAAACAAACAAACAAAGAATCAACAAAAACCCCACAAAAAATGTAACAAGTGAATGAAACTTTTTCATTTCAAAATGTTCCAGAAATGGTATGGGAAATGGCAACATTACAATTCAATCTGAAGATTTTATTTTGGATTTGATGTTTTTCCCTTGTGATTTAGACCTTTCTTTCCTCAGTATTCCTTTATTTAGTGTGTGAGTGCAAGGGCAAGAACACAGAGAAAATTGATTTTTTTCCCGTTCTTTCTTCTTTAATTCCCCCCTGGTGAAACTTTCAGAAGAGTTTCTGTTTTGTTTCTTTCTTTTTTTAATTTTTTTTTTTTTTTAAAAAGTGAAAGTGACAAGAAAATCCCTTCACTCTAGTTTGAGAACACCAGGTGTCAGCCTGTTTTTACTCTAGTGAGGTAAAGTAGTGTTACTGCCAAACAGAGTGACTTTTTCTCTAGACTAGTACTTTCTGATGCAGACTTTATACCAGCATAACTAAAATAGGATCCGTTTTGGTTTTTCCTTACTTGCAGTGGCTATAGCTGCCAACTTTTCTATGCAAACAAGCCATCCTAGTGTCATACTTGGATGATGGTTTTGCAGAAACCTTTGAGACAGGTTTCCTTGCCCATTAGTTTCAAAGCATTTCTGTGGTTGCCTAGCTAAACATACAGTGGGGTGATTAATGTAGTCTAATCTGGCCACTAAAGACAGGAAGTTATGCAGTCTGAAAGACCTCTGCCTTGTAAATACTGAACTAGAGACCATACTGAATGTGAACTCGTGCGGTTGATTTCGATGTACTAGTGAAATCTCCATTTATAATATTAGAAAAGCTGCCGTCTGTCTGGGATGGAGGTGTTATTGCCCAGATGTTCCCAGTTGTAACTGCTCTTCCTTTTCTAGAATTTTCTTTACTCTCTTTTGCAGGTCTGAAAATAATAACTCACGAGAGAGCTGTTTATATGAAGGAAGGTAGTATATATATCCTCACTCTGCTTTTTCCAGGAATTGGGGATCATTATGAACCATCTAGTTTCAATGTACTTTTTGTCTCTTTTTCTTTGGTCTAGAGCTCATTTACTCTTTTTCAAAAAAAAATGTTCGTATTTCACTTCAGAATTCGCATTACCAATCACAATTTCCAAGATGGAAGTTATCAGAGGATATGCTATAAACTGAATTGAAAGTCAAACAGAAGCATCATGCATGGTAAAATTCACCAGAATACAATCATCGAGTCATCCATGAAGTTACAAAAACATTTTAAAAAATGCTAAATTTGATGTCATTCATTGGGACTTTAAAGAGAGTAATTAACATCTTTTTTCATTTGACACCATGACTGATACTCTTTCATCTTGCCTGAGAATCTTCTTTCAGAAACACAACAAATCATTATGAAGAAATAATAAGAAATTAAGTGTGAGTGAGGAATATTAAGTATGCCGAGTGTTGTGGTATAATTTGTTTCTCTCGTTAGCAACTGTTCACACAAGTCACATTTAGGAAGGTCATGATCATGTGATCTGTTCCACTGAACACAGATCTTTGACTTTCTGCTGCATGCTACCCATGAAGTCCTTCACCCTGCATTTAGTCTAGGGCTGTGAGCACTTGGTCTCTTCTAGAGCAGGCTTCAAGGGTTGAAGAGGTTTCTATTTCTTGCTAGCAGCCACCCATTCCATTGCTGGAAGTTACCATCCCTCCTAGTTTCCGAAGGGAAGAGCAGAGCTAAACAGCTGGGGGAATTAAATCTTTTCTCTGGTACAGTTAGAAAGAAAAGTTTATTCCTAACAGGACTCTCCTGGTGTTCAAATCCATTTCCATTCCCAAGAAAAGCTTTTGCTTTCATGTCCACAAATGAGAGTAGTCTCAAAATTGAGGAAGGCCATTATCTAATGAGATCAGAAGAAAACACTTTCACCTATGCTTGTAACCTTCAATTCAGTCTCCTACTAGTTATTTTTAAGGCACATATCCTCATGACCCAAGGCAATCTGTAAATTGTACATTACTAAAAGCCTTGAAATGACTAGAGATAGCAGACTTTCCTGTAACAAGAACAGACTGAAAAAATTATTTCCAAGAACTTTTATAAGTTCCTGTATTATTATTTGATTATTCCATTTCCTCTAGAACTTCATATCTGTAAGACAGCACTGCAATTGTAGCTGTTTGGCACCTTAAAGCAGACTTTTCTCATCTGTATGGAGAACTGGGTTCTTTTTGCTTAACAAGATTAGGCTAAAATGTTAGGTTACCCAAACTATTCTCTTCTGTTGTTCCCATTGCAGTCTGTGGACAAAACAATCCATCATACCTCAGTAGGCTGACCTGCCTCTATGAATTTCAAAATCCCTCAACAAGAGTCCAAAGAGTGTCTAGCTGAGACAAAACACCAGTTTTCAGATAACGAAACAGATGAGATGAATCCTACCCTAAAGGAACAAAAATTGGATTAAGAATCTTCCGAAGTATTTTTAAATTGTTATTTTTAAATTGTATGAAGAGAATCTTCAGTCATATTATGTATCATTATAAAAGAGATGAGATCTTTGAAAAAAGTCTTGTTTGCCTTCCTAATTCTCCTCTTTCCCGCTGTTTAAAATAGTGGTGAAAAATGCGCACACCCTAACTCAAAGATAGTCCAACCGAACTCTATGCTTTCTTTCTAAGTAGCCTGATCCACAAATTCATAGATGTAATTGATTTTAAATTCTTTTTTGCCTCTAATGAAAACACACAGCAGATCATTTTGTATCTACAGGCCATTTGCTGTTACCAGGCACAAGTGCTATTTACCCACTCCATGGGTAGAAATCCAGCTAAAGTAGGCAGACAAGTATTTTGGCCCAATTTTTTATGGTCTTCATGGAAATGAAAGAAGGGAACAAAATCCACTCTGTAAAACTGGTCCATTTCCATTTAATTTGAGAGGGTCATAGTTCATTTCATACATTTGTAAAAAGATATACTTCTGCTAGCAATGATTCCAAAACTTGTTTAAATGAGCAGAGATAAAATTTGTCCTTATCTACAGTGATAACTTGTAGATGAACACCAGTTTATAACGTAATTTTAGAATATTTTTCTTTTAAAATCGCATAAATATGTAAAAATTTAACTCTTACTGTTTCATCCTCTTCCTGGACTACAACAGCATACTCAACATGACTAATCCATTCCTAAATCAGTTTTGTATTACACGGTGAAATACATGCAATGATGTATTGGATTAAGTCACACAGCATAAAATAAGTTAAAAGACAAAAAAGTCACAATTATTCCTCTAAGATTAGCCATATAAAAAATGGATTAATAAAAAACCCCAATAGTGACACAGTAAAACATTCAAAATATAATCCCTAAACACATCCAAGCTAAATGTTCAGGTCTTGCTACAGATCTACTCAGTTGTACTACTCTGGGATGGGTTTCAAAATGTGATTACAAATAGCAACCAGGGAGTCTGCATGCTTTAATGCCTAAACTTTTTACTGTCTTGCTCCCTCCCTGTCTCTCTCCCTAGTTTAGTTTAGTTTAGTATACCTCCAAAGGTCCCATTAAGTAAAGAGTTTGAGGTTTTGAGCCCATCACTCTGATCATAATGTTGAAATCATAATGACCTCTGCTTGTCATCCAAGCAGACCCCTTGCAACTGCTAACAACTGTGTGCTGAAGAAGAAACTGCTGCTTCTTTACACTGCCTTGCATAGCTGAATCTCTTGCCTAACTTTATCCTTTCCATAAACTCTCAGCTTCCCCATTACATTGAGAGCTATGAGTCTGTTTTTTCCATAGACAAAATAAATATTCAGAGATTTAATCCAAAACTTTGAAAACCGTGTTTGAAAACCATGGCCTTGTAAGTGCACTTGTGTGTGTCTCTAGCCAGACATATTTAAATGTATGTGTGCTGTCAGTACCTTTGAGACAAATTATTTTCTTTCTTGGACCTGAACTTAAGCTGAATTTAAAGCTGGCCAGACAATGAGAACAACTTTTTGTCAGTTTTGCTTCCAAATTTGTCCTTATACTTCATTAGAACAAACAGGCAAGGAGAGAGTCCAAAGGTGTTTGAGAATGAGGAACTAGGAAAACTTCTGTCTACACTCAAAGTGTAAGTAAATGTCCGTATTCTGAATATAGGATGCAAACCTTTCTATCAAGAAGAGAAATCAATGAAGAGGGACATATCTGAAGGTGTCACAACAGTTTGTGCAGAGCTTTCCATGAAATATTATGTTCTTAGCATTTTTAGTATTTTTCCCTAAATCTTTGAGATTTATATGTGGGAACTGGAACTGTGAGTTTTGTAAAGCTTTGGAAACCAGTTCAAGAATTCTTTTATTAACATTTTTGTTTATTTTTAATTTCACTGCATAAATAGAATAGACAATATTGTCTAGCATTGTCAAGAAGTCCTATGGGAGCATATTATTTCAGTGCTGTGTTGCTATACTGAGCTACATGTCAGACACTGTTCAGACCTTGTTAATGATGACTGTAATTGCCATGATGAAGTTTGTGGATATGTCCTTTGACGTAGGATTCCTTCCAAGAGAGTAGCAATGGTCCCTACTGACTTAAGAAACCACACGAAAATGTTATCGTTATATACAGCCATTATTGCTGACTGTCTTCATCAGTGTCCTCTCACTCCATGCCAGTGCTGTCTTTATAATGAACTTCCCTCCTTTAAATGTCCAAAATATGCTCTGGTGAAATTTCACAACTGGACATTTGTCCAGAATTTTCAGAGATTAAATCTGGTTAGATTTAACTCAATTTGGTCAGTCACAACAGTAACCTCGAGCTAGTTATCATATATGGACTGCACTTCTTTTACCCTTGGATGTGGCTGCAGGCATCTTGGTGAAGTTTTCTGACTATGCTGAGTTGTGCGGGTGCCTTTCAGCCCCCTACTCACCCATCAGTGGAGGATTAGAAAAATGGTAAACAGGATGTCCCTATTGCTAAGGAACTGAATATTATTTCATATATGTTCTTATTCACATTAGAATTGAAGTGAGACCTTTCAATGCTTTTTATCAAATGCATGTAAAAGAGACATGTTGACTTCTCTCCTCAGGGACTAGAAGGGGATTAGATGAGCCCTCTATTGTTTCTTCTGGTGGGAAGTATCTGGTATCTTGCCTCTCAGTTCTGTCTTCCATGTAAAATATCTTTGAGGAACTTTTTTTTTTTTTTTAATAATGGAAACAATTTTTGCTAAATTTTGGTGGAGTTTTTTTCATATGTGTGATCAATCCTAGTTTTGGCATGCCATGGAGGTAGGCAGCCTTCTCTTACCTAGGATGGTAATACATTGCCTCCTTTTCTTGTGTTCTTTTCACACACACATATAAAGAGAGCTAAGCCATGGTAAACAGTGAGTGTAGTAGCAAGTGCCTTGAATGACCAATGAAGAGGAAAGATTTATTGCTGAATGGATGTGCTGGCTGCCAGCACCAAGTCTCATTTTTCAGCTGTTCTTCAGGCTATTAAATTATCAACAGGTGTTCACTAATGAGGAGAGTCATATGATGCTGCAATGCTGATTCATTCTAACCATGGGTGCACCAACACACGTTTAGAGGGAAGTATTGTGTTAACAAGGCTGTGGCAAGAAACCTGTAATGTCTCTCTTCCTTCAAGGCACTGCAGTGCTGTGCTCCCTGTCTTGCCTTCTCCCAGGAGTCTCATTTTAATAGCATCTTAGCAGTTTTGAGCAGGTATTGACATCCAACTAAGAAACTGGTAGAAAGCCATCACTGAGAGGCTGGGTATTTGCCTTGGAGTTAGTCTGAAAATTTCAGAGGATCCATGCTTGAAGGCAGATTTCTTGAGGATTAGATGAATATATTAGCATAACTCTGAGCTCAAGCTAAGAAATTTATTTCATTTAAAACAGGGAATAGAACCCAACTTTCCCATTTTACAGATGAGTGCCTGTTCTCGTGGTCATTTAAGTTTCACATATAGCATTGAAAAATCTGTTAAACTCCTCACCCCAAGCAATCTCCAAACGTGGACATTTTTTGTTTAGTGCAGTTATTATTCTCAGAATAGCCCTAGTAAACAGATATCACAGAAAAAGGAACCGTTCAAACATGCTTGTTACTAATACAAGCCAATATCCAAAGATGCTAATCTCTTGTATACACACGTGAAACAGTTCTCTGAAACAGTGAAAAATAAAGACAACTGGACTTCAAAACAGACTCCTTCTGGTGCTATAAACCTGTGTAATAAGTTAAGTAACACTGTATCATCTAATGATCTCTTCTTGCTTTAAGAAACAAACAGATCTGTGATACACTTTAAGAAAAAGATAGCATCATCCCATTACAGCCACGGTTTAGATGGAAGATGATTACAGATTTGTTGCTTTCATGTCCAAAACCCCAAAAAATCTACGTGAGAAATTAGTCTCCTATGTAAGGTATATTTGGATATGTGGATGGTGAGAAGGTTACTATGCTTCAAAGAAACGATTTTTCAAAAAAGCCACTGGTGGCTATGCCACAGAAACACAGCAGAGAAGCTTGTGGTGTTGAATGTGATGGTTGGTCCATCCAGGCCCATGTTTCCCCTCAACAGCAACTTTTAGCTGACATTTCAGAGTGAGATAAGGCTAATGACCAGACAGTCAGGCCTATATAACCCTTCTGAAACACTGTTGTTGATACAGTATAAAACACTGAGCAGTTTCCATATCCACATCTTACCCTGAATGCTTCCAAGTTCCTTTTCCTAACAACACTTTTTTGCAATGAGTTTCACAAGGGAATGTGTAGAATGGAAAAGTCTTTCTCATAATCAGCTTTCCATTTTCCATCTTTAGATTTCAATTCCTTCTTGTGAATGTCACTTCCCTTTACAGAAAATTTGGATACCGTGGGTACCTTTATCATGGAGGGTCTTGCATTTTTGTTTTCTAGACAATAGTCTAACTATTTTTTCTTTTTTTTTCTTTAGATTTAAATAGAAAATTTAAAGCTTAGTAGAGATATAAATTATTCCTACTGCAGACATTACTTTGTCAACATTAAATTTCATTTGCCATTGCATTTCCCATTCTCCTAGTTTGCTTATGTCTCTTTGAAACTGCTGATAAGGTCTGAATTAGACAGTGGAAGGCGAACTCCTTTTTCTTCATGTGACTGTTCATTCCCTTTTTCAAATTTTACAAAAGTCCTGGTTGTTCATTAAGGTGAGATGAGTTTGCATGTTAAGCAGTGATTTGGTCTCTTCAGTACAGCGGAAGACTATATCTTGCTTCTCTGGAATTATAGCACTGATTGGGCAAAGAATGAATTTTACATGAAATTCTAAGTAAACACATTAACATATTTATGAGATGAAACCAATTTAAAATTGGATTCTCTTATGGCTATAGTATTAAGTATCAATACTTTTTTAGCCAGGAAAAAATATGCAGCTTCTTGAAATCTTCTATGTATTCAACTCCATTGAAAGCTCTAGAGTTAAAATGGGGCAAAATTATATTTTTTTTTCTAATGCATCATTTAAAGTAATTGTATTCTGATCTTAAGTCATAGTATCTATTATGCATTAATCAATACTGTATTATTATTATATAACTTCAGTAAAAACAGTCAGTTTCTATGTTGTTGGTGTAGGGCATTTCCATGCCTCAGCTTACTTAATGTTAAACCTTACTTCTGAATTTCCTGGATTTATAATGTATAATTTGGAGATAATTAGAATGACTCTCTGATGTTTGTTTGGTTTCTTCCTTAAATTGTTTCAGCGTGCTTTTAACCTTCCTGTCACTTTACCACAGTTTCTCTTGTAAAATTAACAAATGCACTAAGTTAGGCTAACCCTGGCACACCACCTCAGCATTCCCCTCTGTTAGCTCTCTGCCCCAACAAAACCATTTATTCCTGCCCTTTGCTTCATGTCTTGCAGCCAGTTCCCTGCGCTTGTGTTGCCCAGACTACAACACCAAGACAGGATGACCGTGAGTGTAGCAGGAACCTGAGCGCTAGCGTGCAACTCTGTTTTGACAGGGGAAAAACACCAGAGGTCTACTTTGCTGCAAAGCCCCCTCCTGCTGACTTCTGCACAGTCATTTTTGAGCTGCAGTTGGTCTTCAGCCTGGGCTGGGCTGCCAGATGGAACATGTTGGTGGCTCTGAGATGGCTGTGGGCAGGGCTGGCACAGCTGGAATGGCCACTGGGCAGCAGTTGGGGCACGTACAGTAGTTGGGGTAGGGGCAGCAGTTCGGTCAGGCACTACCCTTGTGGTAGGTGTGGCAGTTGGGGCAGGGGTGACAGTTTGGGAAGGGGTGGTATCTGGGAATTTTTAGCTGTTTAGCTGGAGATATTTTGCATTTTTTAGCTGTTAAAAATGCATTTTGAGGTGTGTCTACTTCAATGAGAATTCCCGTGTTTACAGATTGCTACACTGCTGGTATAAGCAGAATTGTCACTCTATGGATATTTTTAACCAGCCTTTCACTTTTAATAATATATTTGCTCCATGGGAACTGTTAAGAGGTTTCAGGACTAGAAAGGCTGCAGGTGCATGGTCATAGCACAGCTCTTAGCAAAACAGAGACTCCCTGTGAGGTCTCTTGAAACCGAGTATATCAAAATCAAGGAAAGTTTGAATTATTGCTATACTCAGCCCACTGGTAAACTATGAAAATCCCTACAGCATATAACTCCTGAGATGAATGTCATTATTGATGATGTTGGATGAAATTTCAATTCTAGATAGATCTACAAGCTAGAATAGTCCAAAAAAGCAACGTTAGGAGGTAATCTTAATGCTGTTGCAGGAGGTGCAAAAAGTACAGGAAACCAACTGTGACACACCTCTACTGACAACACTTGGGAAAGCTGCATTCACTCCCAACTTCAGAACTACATAGTTTATGTGTATATTTGAAAAATTTACCTACATTTTAAGAAAAGACTGTGCATACAGGAACCTAAGGGAAGTTAACTCAGTTAGGTACCTAGGACTTGACTCCAACATAGTGATTGATTCAATCACTTACTGTCCATGAGTATTCAAGCCCTGGTTCCCTGTGCAGTCAATAGAGAGACGTAGTTACAACTTCAAAGTTTATGGCCTGTAATGGAACTGGAGTCCCCGTCCCTGGAGGTATTTAAGAAACGTGTAGATGAGGTGCTAAGGGACATGGTTTAGTGGGGAATTGGCAGTGTTAGGTTAATGGTTGGACTTGATCTTAGAGGTCTCTTCCAACCAAGGCTATTCTGTGATTCTGTGACTGTAGCCTCTAGGCTGTTCTGGAAATCACAGACAGCATCTGCACCTTTTGATACCATAATACTTTTGGGTTTCTGAGTCACACTGTAACCAATCTAGCATGACATTCTCAAAACTGCCAAAGCTTTCCTCCTTTACTGAATATTTTGTTATGCTTTCAGCTATTGGTAGTCATGCACAGTATTAAGGATGTATATACAAATACTTTGTTTAAAATTGATAATTATTCATAGATGATCAATAATTTGTTTTAAGTTCTAAGAAGTCAATAGGTTGCTTATAATTGTGTATAGTTATAATAAGTATAATTGTAATTGTGGGAGTCCTGGTAAACAGTAAGCTGACCACGAGCCAACAATGTGCCCCTGTGGCCAAGAAGGCCAATGGTATCCTGGGGTGCACTAAGAGGAGTGTAGCCAGCAGGTTGAGGAAGGTTCTCCTCCCCCTCTACTCTGCCCTGCTGAGGCTTCATCTGGAGTACTGTGTCCAGTTCTGGGCTCCCCAGTTCAAGAGGGACAAGGAACTACTGGAAAGAGTCCAGCCCAGGGCCACTAAGATCATGAAGGAATTGGAGCATCTCCCATATGAGGAGAGGCTGAGGGAACTGGGTCTGTTTAGCTGGGAGGAGGCTGAGGGGGGATCTCATAAATACTAAAGGGCGGGTGTCAGGAAGATGGGTCCAGACTCTTCTCTGTAGTATCCAGTGACAGGACAAGGGGCAATGCGCATGAACCAGAACACAGAAGGTTCAATCAAAACTTTAGAAGACACTTCTTTACTGTGAAGGTAACTGAGCACTGGAACAGGTTGTCCAGAGAGGTTGTGGAGTCTCTGTCTCTGAAGACATTTAAAGCCCATCTGGACGTGTTCCTGTGTGGTCTACTCTAGGATCCTGCTCTGGCAGGGGGGTTGGACTAGATGATCTTTTGAGGGCCCTTCCAACTCCTGCCACTCTGTGATTCTGTGATAACATTTCCCACTGACGCTTTCATAAATATCTATAATGCATGCTGCTCATGTTGGTAACATACCCTAATCTAACCCTTCAAAAGCCTTAATGACTGTCACTCCCACAGTGAAAAAGTGTTTTGTTATGCTCAGAGGGTGAAAAAACCCCTCGTGTTTCAGTTCGTGTCCATTGTCTCTTGTCCTGTCACTGGGTACCATTGAAAATAGACAGGGTTAATCTTCTTTGCACCCTTCCATCAGATATTTGTATATATTGATGAAGTCCCCCTGAACATTTCCTTCTCCGGGCTGAACAGTCCCAGCTCTCTCAGGCTTTCCTTATGAGAGATGCTTCAGTCCTTTAATCATCTTTGTGACCCTTTGCTGGACTGTCTCCAGTAGCTCCATGTCTTACTTGTGCTGGGGATCCCAGAGCTGGATGCAATACTCCAGGTGTGGCCTTACCAGTAGTGAGCAGAGGGTAAGGATCATACAGTACAGGAGAAAGAAAATACAGTGTTTTGGCTTTTTAATGCCAGTTTCAAACTGACAAAATTTAATAAATTTTAAAAGATAAGTACTTGTGGCCTTCGTTGTGACATGGACTTCAGCAATGACATCTACACGCCAAGCTTAAATTCATTATATTAAAGAGTTTCTTTCTCTCTTTATACTTCCTGTTTTTCTTTCATTCCAGCTACTGCCTTTTGCTACTTCTATGGAAGCTGATCCCCTACAGCTTTTTTCTCTCTTTCTGCCCTCAGTATTACAAATACCTGGCAGCATATTGGTTGCTCTTTTATTTCAAAACCTTCCTTTTTAGTATTGCTCCCTTATTATTCTGATTTTGTCCTAACCTGTCCCATGCATGGCTGTGTTTCTTGCTACAGTCCTGATTATCTTGCCCACTGGAGTTTTTAAGATGTAACCTGGGGCTCCTGTCTGAGCTTCTCAGAGAGCAGCAGTCAGCACTCAGCTAAAACAAGACCCAAGCTTCCTCTAGATTTTCTTTCAGCCTTTTTAGAGAATCAGGCCATGCAATACATTCTGCCACTAGTCTCTTCACAGACCAAGCCCATGTTCTCCTGATGACTGGCTGAACTGGTGCAGGGTGAAACAGTTTGACCCAGGAGAATCAGAGATGAATTTTACAAGGAAAAATCACCTGTTCTGCTATTTCTGCTTCTTCTCCTTTCCATTAAAGGTTTAATCTCTTCTTTGGTAGGGACAGAGTACTGCAAAATGATAAGAACAAGGTCCATGGCACACTAGCCTTCTAATTGTCCTTTTGTAAATTTTTATTTTCTTTTTCTTCTTTTTTTTTAATTTTTTTTTTTTTACATTTCCTATTCCATCCATCTGTTGCTTATTGTCATTCTAGGGTGTTTTAGTTTGTGTTTCGGTTGCATTGTATAGGGGTCGAAGCTGAAGATTGCTAATACTTGTTTGAAACCTGTGAGTTCTACTGTTGTATGTAAATACTTAAATATTAAAATATTTTGCATAGCTCTGAGCAAATATTTTAATATTCAAAGTGTTCTAACTTTTCTAAAGTAAGAAAAATGTATCTTGTTTCGTTAGATGTACATGTATTAGTGGGTGGGGAGGCAGATGTATGGGCAGTGCTACTCATATTATTCCTTTTAGGACTATGGTAGGCAGAACAGGGCAGACTGTATGGAAAATGATGGACGATGGAAAAGGAGTACTGATTCACAGGAAAGGTAGTAAACCATAGCAATCCAACTAAAGCCAAATGATGCTGGGAAAAACACTTGTCTAATCGGGTCTAGACATTAATACATGCCTTATTATAAAAGGCATTTCTGAGTGGAAAAGAGTTCTCTCCTCTTAATACAGGAAGTAGATAAAAGAAAAATGTAAAGAAAGATTTTAATTTTATTTTACTCTCTAATATTTTTATCTTGGGTTTGTTCCTTTCTAGTTTGTTTGTGTTTGGTTTATTTTCTAAAGTTTATAAGTTCAGGGGAACCTATTCCCCTGAGCCCAACAGCGTTGATGGGGATTCTTAGTATTTCCAGTTTCATATCAATGGGTAGGCTTAGTGGAATAAAGTATTATTCAAAATAATCAGGATGGACAGAATCTGCCCTTTTTTTCACTTCTGTTTTGCCTTAGCCCTCCAGGAAGAGGCATTGTATTAGATTTGCTGTTATTCCAAACCTTGCACACATTGATGCTGCTAACTAAACTGACTTCCTTGACATGCAATGAACATGTTTTTCATTATGCAAGTCAGAGTGATTCCATTTCTGCATTTTAAGACTTCCCTTTTCACTTTGAAATTCCCTCTCTTCCTTCTATCAGAACTATATATTAGTTCCATAGAGAGAAAATAGTCAAATACACAGGCATAGAAATGGGTCAGTTTATTTGAGATATTATGAATTTCTAACCAGTTCTGTACATTTTGTTAAAAAAAAAAAAATAATTTAAATTAGGCTCCAAGTTTACTAGCAGTCATTGCTTCTATAGCCAAGGATGTATTCCAAGATTAAATATTAGCCTTAAATGTATGATTTAATTCCAGCAAACAATTAAGTATTAGAACACGCTTCCCTATTTGTTGTGTAATAAGCTCAGAACCCAGCCTACAGTATCATCAACTCTCCAGCTGGATCTCTTGGCTTTGTCCCGAGTTTAACCTTTCTCCTATGAAACTGGTGTTGGCTTTGGCTCATTCAGTATCACACATTTGCCCAATGACATCAACATCACTTGCTTCCTGAAATGCAGCTGTCTTTCTTGCCCTCTGAGTCCAGATTTCCAGCCCATAACTCAGACATACTAGGCACCTCTCTATAGTACCATTTTTAAAAATAAAGAAGCCCTGAATAAGTTTGGGGTGTTGGACTTTAGAAGTGGAAGAGTTAAACTGCAAGCAGCATTTATTTATCTAGGTTGAAGTGGGTAAGAACTGTAGGTGCACACCAGGACCAAAAATTAGGACTTGCCACTGGCTTTCCGAATGGACTCATGGCCCAACATCTCTGACACAAGCATTTAGATGTGGATTTTCAAAGGGCTTTAATGCCATTTCAGATTCATACAATAAGGCACCATTGGAATTCTTCGGACTAATAAGTATTTTTTAAAATCTCCCTTTCACATAGCTTTTTCAGAAGCACTATTTAAATTTTTTCTTCTCTAGATAGTAACATACGTGATTTGCTGTTGCTTCCAAGCCAGGGAAAGTATGTTGTGGGCTGTTTTTAAACAATATTTTTGCTCTGAGATTCATAATATGATTTCCAATGTAGTTTACTGATTCTAATTTCCTCCAAGGAAGAAAGAGTCCCCTTTATCCCCTTGGGAGACTGTTTAATTGGGATATATTAGAACATTTAGCATATAACAATAATGGCTGTTTACAGAATATAAAATACTCACAAGAATTAACCAAGCCTACTACTGTCTCAATAGTAATACAATTATTTTTTTTTTTTTTAATGGTAGGGATGTTTTTGCTTGGTTTTGGGGTTTTTTGTGGGGGGTTTTGGCTTTCTGGGGTTTTTTTTTTGAGAGGGGGTTGGGTTTTTGGGTTTTTTTTTTTTTTGTTTAGGAATTTCCTTCTTCTTTTCTATTTTTTAAAACATCTTCCAGACAGGCAGAAATGTGCATAAATTATTCATTCAGGTAACTATTATATCATTCAGGCTGTCTAGGAAATTGCACTGTCATCTGAACTTTTCACCAAGTAATGGGCAACAATTTCTCAGGGCAAGAGATGGTAAAGAGATGAATGAATAATAATTAATAACAATTACAGTGGCAGGCCTCTTGGGATTTTTAACATCATGACTGAGGAATGACTTGTGGCCAGAGTCTCTAAACCCCACAGGCATTGCTTCCAAGCAGGTAGATTTCAGCCACTTCTGAGACATAGAGCATTTTATATTGTCAATAATGAAATATTTGCAAGCCTTTTAGACCCCCAGTGTGAAAAACTCTCTTCTGATTTAAAGAACTCACTTCAGTCTTCCTTGACCAAATGCACTAAACATGGAAAATGGTGGCTCTCCAACACAGAGCTTTTGAACCACAGACACTTAAATATCACTTCTGCTGGCCTTTTCAGTGAACAAGCATTCTAAGGATAGAGATTTTCAGAGCACATGTATCTTTATGAGATTCATTTGTCCTTCCTAGGAAGTGGGAAACCAGCCTGCAGGGTTTTGTTGGTCAACGTGGAGAGAACAGGGGAGCTGGACAATGGATAGCTGTTCGGTACCCAGGGGAGGGAAAGGGGCCCTGGAAGAGGAAGGAGCATGAGTTTCTCATAGTGCTTCCTGGCACCTAAGTTTTCCATCTTGGGTCACTGATATCTGAATAAATTGATGCCATGGCTGCAGAGGAAGAGCAGATTCGTGGGCAGCTGGGACAGAACAGATGGCAGGGTCAGTAGAGGGCTGTGGTGGAAATCTTGTCACATTCTGATCCCTCCCTGTCTGATGACTGAATGCCAAGCATGTGTGTTAACATTGCCGAGTAAATTATCTCTTGGCACTATAGTAGCAACAGTTTCCAACCTCATGCTGGACTGGGTGGTTTGCCACAATCATACAGTTTGTATCAGACAAAAGGAAATTCAAACTACCAGGAAAATCAAGTGTGCATACAAAACTAAATCCTAGCAGGGCTGGTCAAAGGACTGGGCTTCTCTGAAGCTAGCCACAGGTACAGAAATCAGAACATCTCTTTGATTTATTCAGGTCAAACATGAACCAACAGGAAGTGAAACACAATGAGTTACACTTGAAGAATTCCCTTCCCTGGAGAAAGCTAAAAATTGAATACTCAGTCTGTCCCTTTTTCCTCTCCAAAGTACTCTAGTGACATAAGGCAAACACTCACACTCATGGAGATGGGAGAAGGCCCTTGAAGTTCAAATGCAGTCACAGCACAGATGATTCTGCTTTGGCAGAGGGGTTGGACTAGATGATCTCTAGAGGTCCCTTCCAACCCCTAACATTCTATGATTCTATAATTCTATGATTCTATCTATGATCTTTCAAGCTCTCGGCAAAGAAGACTTCCTTACCTTTTCAGAAAGCAGCACTTTGTGTATGGCCCCTTGAGAAGGCACAAGTTAGGCTTAAATTTTGAAAATTACTTGAACTTAACACAGCCCTCCAGAAAAAGAAAGGAATCCAGGGAGCTAAATCCTTCCATTCCAGCAGCACGTTAGTTTGGCAAGTCTTTTGGAAGCCTACATTAGACATGGAGAACCTTCTAGTTGTAAGAGCTCCCCACTGGATTTTATGGATTGCAGTCCAAAGCTCTGTTCTCCTTTGACAGCCTCTACGTTAGTCATATGGAACAAGGAGATGGTATTTCAAAATGTTGTGGTTAGCTTGTACAACCCTATTGACCATCTTCTGAATGAATGTTGCAACAATATTACATATGGCTGTTGTCTAGAAGACTTTTAAGAATTCAGAACCATAAAGATTTTTCCTTAGGCTATGAGGTAAAGTTAGATGAATGAGATCTTAAAACAATTCAACAGAAGATTTTTTTGGCAGATCAATGCAGTCTTTTGCTTGGTAAGAGAAGGCAACAAAATAGAAGGTTGATGGAGGATAAAGAGTAGTACAGAAACAATTATAAATGACATTCTTTATATTAGTATCTCAACCTTACTTCAAAAGCTATATTCAGTTCTGGGTACTTGACCTGAAAAAAGATAATGCAGAATTAATTGAGGTTCGACAAAAATGAACAGGAGTATGGAAAAATGCTTGTAAAAAGGGAGGTTGAATTAACTGAGGCTTACAGATTAGGTGTGTGACTGCTGTAGTTCAAAGTCATGCTGAAACTGCCATTGATCTTAATTGAACAACATTGACGACCAAACCAATCAAAGGTGACACAATAAAACCACAGAAAATAAGAAAAACTAATTTTATGGAGGGGAATTTGTAAATGGTCTAGGAACTCTAGACAGAAGCAAGTAAGCTAAAACCCTCTGATGAAATCAATGTTTCTGCACAACACGCACAATTAGATTATACTTCTCATGACCATCAGAAGTTTAAAGGCTGGCAGCCTTAGCAGAGGCAAGAAGAAGAATGGCTGCTTTATTAAGAAGGCAAAGATCCTGAATTACAGTGGCACTTCTAAAGGAGTATCAAATTGTAAAAGCTTTGGGACTCTTCCAACACTCAGACCTTGAGGCATTTAACATTTTCTACCTGATGGATGAGAATAAACATTATTCAGGATCAAAATGTATCTGCTGCTTTATGAATTCTTACATGTAAGATGGCAGCCCATCTCCCAGGAACAGGAGTTTGTGCTGAGTGTTCTGGACCTACCAGGCAGCTCTTGAGTTTCCACAGCCTGGTTGAAGAAAACTCTCTGGAAGTCTGTTCTCCTGAAACCATTGCCATTCACAGCCGAGGACACTACACTTGCGCATTTATTGTTTTCTAATACAGTTTAAGAAATTCCTCAAGGGGCTTCATCTGTCCAGTGAAGACAGAAAAGAAGTAAGTCCTGGCCACCTGGACTTTTGTTTGGTCAGGGAAATGAAGCAGTGTTTGTTCTCGTGACTCTCCTTATTTTGATGGTCTGCTTCTCCTCATTTCTTAGCCCCTCCCCACTTCCACATTCCAATCTTACTTTTAAATTGTCCCCTGTCCCATTCTGTAACTCTGCCTTTGCAGGGTTGATTGGTCTCATTCCTTTTCATCCAGTCACATTTACCATTCTCAAAAGGAGCCCTGTTAAAGCCAAACAACACAACCTCCCATTTGTGTTTTCAATTACACATGTGTTTTAAATCACCACCAGCAGTAACACAACTGACCCCTGTCTGCAGATTTCAGACACGGATGAAGCATTCTTTGGTGTCAGCTTTACAGACTCCTGCTCTTGCCGTTGCTTGGAGGCTCTTGCTGCCTATGGTCATGATTGGAGACAAATGTCTATTTCCTATTCAGTGATCCTAAGATGATGTATAGTGGCAGGTATGGTTTAGCTTATTTTCCAGGTTTTTTTTTTTTTTCCTTTTTGACTGTTCTCTTGCCACTGTTCCTGAATGTGGCAACCATTTTGTCTTCTGCTTGCCACCAGCTTTACAAATGTGCTTTTTAATCATAATATTTTCAAGGGTTTGTTTGCTTTTTTATTACCTTTAAAGAGTGAAACATGAAAAACGAGTTAGGAACCCAGTCAAAACCAGGATGGAGGAAAAAGTAGGAAAGAAGATGATGTTTTTAAAAACATTATCTAAGTGAAAAGGAACTGTAAGGAATAAAAATATTACTGTTAATCTGTATAACGTTCTGACATGGGATTTCAAGCATGTCAGGTTAGGTAACCTCCAGAAATCCCTTCCAAACTAATATTTTAAGAGTCTGTGTTTCATCACGTCATGTTGCTATTGCATGGGCATTAGGACAATATGGTTATTACCCGGCCAAGAGGACAAGGATTTCTTTTGTGCACTGTCTTTGCACTTCCCCCAATTTAACACGTTTCAAATTTATCTTCAACTTAACCTTACTCATGAATTCTCTGAGTCTTCCCAGGGATTACAGCACCAGTATCATACTACTGTTACTGATGGGAGTGAGCTGCAGTTTAGCATAGATTGACCCTTACTCTATTTTCAGCACATCTGAAGAATAAATTATATCAATACATTTTTAAGAGCTCAGGCTTAGTGTCAAATTTGGTAAGTTAGAAGCACTCAGAATATTTTGATCATAATGAGAAAATTTTGTGCTGCTCCTGTCACTGCTGCAATAGGTCAATTGATATGATAGATATATAAGCTTATAAACTAGGAGGAAAGAAAATGTTACTAACATTATTTAGGGATGACTGTATTTCACCATAGGTGGATCTTAAAAAAACCCAGGTTCCTGAGTTGCTTATGCTGAACTGTCTTTTTTTTTCCCTTAGAAAAAAAAATTATTTTCTGGACCTATGAAAAGCTGGATGATGCATTTGATTTATTGTAGCAAGGCCTTACATTTGTGACTGCTACTTGTAATCATAAAACAGTGTTTGGTTTTAGGTTTGGTTTTGTTTTTTTTTTGTTTTAACAATGTTTTGTGTTAGTAGCAGATGATTGATTTGATCCCAGTTCAGTTTTATTTGTCAGACTGTATAATGTAACCATAGGATCAGTGTAGGAGATGCATGACTAGCTTTGGCTGACTCAGAAGCTGACCATGCCAAGGGAATTTTATAACTTGCTACTAGAAGAAAGTGAATTTTCAAAAATATTGCCCAAATTTTTATTCAGGTAAAGTTCAGGTCTTAAGCAAATGTCTGTATTTACATATTCAGTCTTTTGCCTGTAAGTCAGTTACGCAAACACATTAATCCATTCCCCTTCTACTATAACTATTCAGGAGGCATTCACAAAGATATAAAGATATACATTTTGTTATTAGATCTTGCTAAATATACCAGATCTTCTGGCAATGAATTCCAGAAGTTAGGAAAGAACTGTGTTTAACAAACAAAAGACAAGCAGCCAGACCTCCCTCCCTTTATCCGTGTGAAATGTACTGCCTGACAATTTTATGGCATTTCTTCTAGTTTGGGGGATATGAGCAATAAGGCCTTTTAATTTTACCATTTATAGATTTAGCTCAGTCTTTTATGTAGCTTCCAAGTTTTTCTCTAAATTAAACAGTTGCAGTCTTTTCCCTTACAATGATATGTTGAGCATCACTCACTTTGTCGATGGTTTTCTGGTTGTTTTTTTGAAACCCTGCAGCAGGATGTGCCCTGTTTTTTTTCCCACCGATGTAGTCTGCTTTAGTTGCAGTCAATGGAGTGAAATGTAGGGTTTTTCTGCCACCATTAGAGTGGGAGGTGTACTGCAGCAGGTCAAAAGCAGTGCTGCAAAGGCCCTTAAAAAGGCAGAAGAGTAAGGACTGCAGAAGTGCCTTCTTATACCAGAAGAGCTTTCAGATTTATGTAGCCAAAATGAAAGAGGCTAGAGACCCTTGTTCTTGTCCTGCAGTCTAGAATCAGGGCAAAAGGGCATCATTGCCCTTTTGATCATAGAATGGTTTGGGTTTGGGAATGGAAGGGACCTCAAAGATCATCTAGTTCTAACACTGCCTGCCATGGGCAGGGACACTTCCTATTAGACCAGGTTACTCAAGGTCTCATCCAGCCTGATCTTGAATAATTCTGGGGATGGGGCATCCACAACTTCCCTGGGCAACATGTTCCAGTGCCTCACCACCCTTATGGTAAAGAACTTGTTCCTAATGTCTAATCTAAATCTACCTTCTTCCAGTTTAAAGCCATTGCCTGTCACTACATGCCCTTGTAAAAATTCCTTCCCCAGCTTTCTTGTAGGCCCCTTCAGGTACCAGAAGCTGCTATAAGGTCTCCCCAGAGCCTTCTCTTCTCCAGGCTGAATAACTCCAACTCCCTCAGCCTGTGTTCATAGAAGAGGTGCTCCAGCCCTCTGATCATCTTCATGGCCATCCTCTGGACCCTCTCTAAAAGGTCCATGTCCTTATGTTGGGAACTCCAGAGCCAGATGCAGTACTCCAACTGGGGTCTTAGGAGAGCAGAGCAGAGAGGCAGAATCACCTCCCTTGACCTGCTGGCCATACTTCTTTTGATGCAGCCCAGAATATGATTGGCTTTCTGAGCTGCAAGTTCACGCTGATTGCTCAAGTCAAGCTTCTTGTTAACCAGCACCCCCAGGTCCTTCTCCTTAGGGCTGCTCCCTATCCATTCTCCTGTATTCGGCCTTGGGATTGCCCTGATCCAGGTGCAGGACCTTGCACTTGGTCTTGCTGAACTTCTTGAGGTTGGCATGGGCCCTCCTCTCCAGCCTGTCAAGGTCCCTCTGGATGGCATCCCTCCCCTCCAGCGTGTTGATCGCACTGCACAGCTTGATACCATCAGCAAACTTGCTGAGGGTGCACTTGATCCCACTGTCCATGTTGCCAACAAAGATGTTAAACAGCACTGGTCACAGCACCCACCCCTGGGGATCACCAGTTGTCATTGGTGTCCATTTGGACATTGAGCCACTGACTGCAACTCTTTGAGTGCGACCTTCCAGCCAGTTCCTTATCCATCAAGTTGTCCATCCATTGAATCCATGTCTTTTCAATTCTGAGACCAGTATGTCATATGGGACAGCATCAAATGCTTTGCACAAGTCCACATAGATGACGTCCATTGTTCTTCCTTTCTGCTCCATAATCTCGCCAGGCACAGAGGTGAGACTGACTCTCCCATAGTTCCCCAGCTCATCCTTTGTTCCCTTTTTGAAAATGGAGGTTATGTTTCCCCTTTGCCAGTCAGTGGGAACTTCACCAGACTGCCATGACTTTTCAAATACGATGGAAATGGGCTTAGCAACTTCATCCACCAGTTCCCGCAGGACTCGCAGATGGATCTCGTAAGGTTCCATGGACTTGTACACCTTTGGGTTCTTTAGATGTTCTTGAACCTAATCTTCTCCTTTCTTTTTCCCAGTCCCTACCCTAGCAATGGGTCTGGTGAGTGAAAACTTAGATATGTACTTTAAGTGAAAAATTTAGTAATAACACTGCATTTGCTCCTATCTGGAACCAGCAAGCGGCATGAGAGCAGATTATCAGATGACAATCACATCAAAGAAAGCACTTTGCTATGACTAGTTAGGAATCACTGTATAGCTAAGTTAGATTTAATGTCATATCCAATCACTGAACAGAAGCTGAGTGCCCCATCTTTGGAAATTATCTGCCAGAAATGGTCTGCATTGCTCTCAGTCCTCTGAGTTCACAGCTTGTCCTAACACATCAGTAAAGCTTGCTGCAATTCCAGCCACTATCTGACTGGAGTTTGAGTCCATCAGTGACTCCTTGGCTTGTCAACCAAAAACTGTGAGCTAGTAAAACCATGAGAAATACTTCCAGGGTCCTGTCTTCAACAAAGACTAAATTGATCAGTATGCCACTTAATTTTCAACCCATGGTATTACCTCATCCATCCGACAGTAACGGATAACATGCTTATTCAAGTTCATAACATCAAATGGATTCACAACAGGAAATAGAATGTTTTTGGTAGAGTACCTTCAGTAAATGTGGAAGCGTATAAGAAATGGCCAATCTGAGAAACTACTTCTGTTACATTGTGTATATTATCTTACAGAAAATGAGTATATAGAAACATATTTTCTGGGAAGGGGCTGTTCTTTTATGAACCTATATGATATGTTGCATGACTTACATAAAACCAACAGTACATTACCTATAGGAGTTAAATGCTGAAAGATTGATGTATTTCCTTGAAACATGACATTGCTGTGCACCTGCTCACAAAAATTGCAGACTAGAACTAGCTCTTCAGAACTGTTTCAAGCCTTCAGGAAAATGTGATCCCTTCACGTGGTTTGCATGGAGAAGTCAGATTCTCAGATTAGTACAGCACTATGAACACTTCCATGCCCCCTTCCCTCCTTCCCAGTGTCCTATCTCTGTCAAACTAGCTTTGAAAAAGATGATTGAAGAATACCACTGACACTAAGGAGGGTGTTCCATAGCCTTTAGTGAGCTTTCGATAAGGCCAGAGAGACTACCCAGTTGTTTGAGGTCCTGATAACAAGCAACATCTGCTGCCCCAGAGAGTGGAAGTGCAGGCTGACAGTGCCTTGACACTTTGCTTCATGCAGTACTTTTGTTTTCACAATCAGCCTTTTTTGTTTTATTATTTTGGGGTGATTAAAAAAAAAAAAAGTTATTTCCCTTTTATGCAGGATACAAGCAGCCACAGGTAGAAATGTCACATTCTTGGAATTGATTTTTGTAGACTTGTATTCTATTTGCTTTCATTTCAATGAAGAGTTTGTTTTGATTTTTCCCTCAGGCTGATTACTAGTGTTTTTCCAGAAATCAGTGTAGATGGGTCTCAAGATTTTGAGATTTACAATTATTAAAATATGAAGTAATCAAACATCGTCTTCTCAAAGCTTTGAAGGAGGTATGCCTAGGAGGAGTCCTTCCTATTTCTCAAAGCATCAGACAAATGCCCCTTTACCTTAGTACAGCCTGAGAGAAGATGGATCAGATCAAGTATCTGTTTATCCCTGTGTCTTGTTTTTTTTTCTGGAAGCAGAGAGAAATATTCAGGGAAAGAGCACCGAGATGTAGGATTTGATGATAAGGTGAAGTCATATGTCACACATATTCCTCCCACTGCTGTTCCTGAGGACTTGTAGCTCTCCCTATACTCTTCCTGCATGACAGCAGAAGGATCAGGCTAGGAAACCTGTATCTCACTTCTGACTCAGCTGCTTATCAGTTCTTGGCAAGCCACCTGACATTGCTCTGCCTTAGTTTCCCCACCTGCAAAATGACAGTTATGATGCTTTTGCCTTTGAAAAAACATTCTGAGGTCTGCAGTAAAAGGAAAAAAGTATAGATACTTATGGTGGAGCATTCCCCTTGGTTTCATCGGTGTCCTTGTTCCCTAGGCACAGACCCATGGGCCAGCCATGCAGGCAGGCCATGAGTAGCCCTGAGTCAGCTGGGAGATCCAATGAAGGCAGCTGACTCACAGGTGTATCCCATACCACTTCATCATGCTCATTATAAAAGGAGGGAGCTCAGTGAGGGTTCTTCCTTTCTGGCCTTCTGCTCCTTCTATTGACCTCAAGGACCAGGCTGAGTAGAACTTTGTATAGTCTCTGTTGGTTGTTGTATCTGTCTTGTTATTTCACTAAATCTATTTTTACTTCAACTCATGGGGCTTCTCCCTTTTTTCCCTGATTCTCCTTCTCAGCTTGGGAGGGAACATCAGGTAGTAGAATAACTGCCTCGGTTTAGTCCCAGGTACTGGCTAAATGTAGACAACTGGCCACCTCTAATAGTTATCTTGTTTGTATCTTGCTGTATATCCGTCTCCATTAAATCTGAAAATACGTTTTTTTTCTTTTTTCCCCCACATATTTCTAATTCTCTTTCCTCCTGGCTATTTATTCATTGTTTATCTCTGTAATTGTATTATTGAACAGTTTTACAGATTTCTCAAAAAATACTTAAAAGGATATTCTGTATCTAAGCAGTCTTTCTTGTATGGCATATTGAACAAGTCTGGCACCTTTATTGTCCCATAGGATCAGATTTATCCACACTACAGCAAGCAACTAAAATTGGCACTCCTTTTGTTGAAATCTGTTGCCTCCTAGATAGCTTATCCACTACAGGCAACAGACAAATCTTTGCTGCTTTTCTTGTTTCATTCAAATTATTACAATTTACATGATTTTGCTGATCCTTCTCCATTAACTCCAATTCCATTGCTTAGGATCTCTGGAGAAATTGTACCTTCATGGCACAATTTGCTTGAAAAGTTAGATTTTTAATTTTTTTAAGAACTGATTCCCTATAGGAAGTGCACAGGCCAGCTGTGAGTGATGATTATGAAGGAAACATGTGATCCTTCGTTGTTGCACTCTATTGAAGCTGAGAATGATAAATATATTTTTATATATATCGTGTATCTAAAATTATTACATCATACAGCTTTCCTTAAGCTCTCTCCCTTCCCTTGCCTTCCTCTTCTCCAGAGGTGTAAAGGTTTTATGGCAGGATAAGTTTTGAAGAAGTGACTCTCCCTTTGCAAGTGTTGTTTCCTTGCCCAAATTTAGCACTAATTGGCGTTTTCTTACCTAGCACTGTGATGACTAGTCTGCTTGGATAGTGTATAGTTAATCCCAGGCTTACATGAAAACATGTATAAAAGTTATAGAAAATGTCTTGTAGTGCTTATCTTTCTTAGATGATGGCAGAAAGCTGATACCAGTGAGGAACTTCTATAGTGTTGCTTTATTCACTAAAATGAATCAAAATTCCTAGAATTATACCTCTTTTGGCAAAATCAAAGTAGCAGACACAATCAGTTTCCTGTGAGGTTGGGTTTTGTTGATTTTGTTGGGAATTTTGGGTTTTTTTCTTTGTGGGTTTTGTTTTTTTGTTTTTTTGTTTTTTTGTTTTTTTTTTTATCTAGCACTGCATTGTAAGGACAATATGGGAATACGGATAAACCCTTAATGTAGCACCAATAGTATTGCAACTGCCAACCAAACTGTTCAGTCTCTTCCAACCCAAACCATTCTGTCATTACTGAATTTGGCACCTGAAAGAGTGCATGTAAAGAGGAATTGGATCCTCAGGGGAGCTAGCTGCTTGGGATATTTCCCTGACTGCATAAAGGAAGTTGGGTAAGTTGACATGTAACAGTTTGTCATCAATTTGGCGGGCAACACTTCCTTTTGTTTAATGGCATGATAAGGCAAGACCACTTTGGGGTGTGTAGATTTATTGGATTTGAAGTGGTTTTAAGGTGCATGATGAAAACATTGGTTTGAAACACGAATTTGGGTTGTTCTGATGCTGAAAGATCTATGAGATTTTTATAAGGCCTTTGTGAGGTTACTAGTAGTATTAGTGTAGAAGCAAGATCAACAAACATGAACTAGTATTTCACCAGTGCAACAAATATTCCTAATGTATAGTTGTGTAGATATCACAATTTAATGCTTTAAATTAGTACACAGCTGAAAAGGTACCAGAAAGTGTATCTGAGGGGACATAAGTATTTTCAAATGTGATATTTTTAAGATCTGCACACACTCTTCTGCCTAGTATGTTTAGCCTGTACCTGGGTCTGAACTGTAGCAGTTGCTCTATCACATGGTAATCCCTCCCCAGCCAAGAAAGGGAATCAAGGGAAAAGAGAGAAGTCCTGTGGGTTGATATTGAAATGGATTTAATGAAATAACAAAACTAAAACAAATACCAACAAAAACTGTACAACAGGCTTATATTCAGTCTGGTCCTTGGGAGCAGCACAAGGATCAGGAGACCAAGAAGAATGAACCCCAGGAAGTGGAACTCCTCATCCTTAGTAAACTGCCTCCTTTTATAATGAGCATGATAAAAGTGGTATGGGATACACTGGTGAGTCAGCTTGGGTGAGCTGCCCTGACTAAAACTCTCAGCTGACTTGGGGCCACTCATGACCTGTGTCCCATGGCTGGCCCATTGGTCTGTTCCTGTGAAACCAGGACGCTGTCAAAGACAGGATGTTGTAAAAAAGAAGAGATAAAGAGCTGTTAGACTAGCTTTGTCAAAGTGGGTCTTTGATCCTAGTAATAAAGAACACTAATTTTACCTCTTCATCTTGTTTAGGTAGCCCTAAGATTTTAGTAACAGTTTTAATAAGACTAGTCAGAAACATTTAAGAACAGTAATCCTTGTGAATAGGACCCTTCCAAAGGCAATGCTCAACAGCTTGTGGTAGAGACTGCCTTGTCTCTCACACTGGTCAGGACAGTTCTTTTCTTTTCGTAGCTCTCTCATGCCTGTTGGCTCTGTGTCCACAGTAGGTACAACTGTGCCAACATGGTGGACACTAGATGGTGATTAGAATCCTACTGCAATCACCAGCTATGTCTATACACCTCTAGACTCCTCATGGATCACATCCATGAGTCTCACTGGCAGGTTTGGATTGGGTCATTGCCTCCCCCACAAAAAGGGCATAACTGTTTCATGTGGCCAGTTTTGGATCCCTGACATCCGTAATTGTCTTGGCTGCCAATGGTCACACCCAGAAAAGCCATCATTTCCTTCCTATCCCCATGGGCCAGCGAGTGAGTGATCTTAAGGTCACCTGCTGAAGCATGAGACAATGCAATCATACAAAGACTGTATGACTTTGAGAGAGCAAGGAAGCAGAGGCAGAACTGAAGGTGCTGTTTCTGAAGCACTAGGATGGGAGTTATTGAAGGTGCTAGTTGTACTTGTGAGAACCTGGCAATTACTAGACCAACTGTCTTCTCCATTTCCGTTTTCTTTGTTGTTTTTCAGGATTTGGTCACCAACACTGTTATTTTTGATATATATAGCATTTTTCAATGGGAACTAGGAGAGTTAATGAAATGAAGATTTTCAAGAAACCATTTTCCTCTGGAAAGACATTTTTATTAAACATCTAGCTCTATCCGCTAGATAGATAGCATAACAGACAAGCTGTTCATGGTAGGAAATATTGAGAGAAAGGTGAAAGCACCTAGCTGTCTCAGCATAATTACTTCCCCAGAAAATAATAATAGGCTACAGAAAATAGATTCTGCTCTCAGATTTCTTTCTTTGAAATACATATATTCTGCTGTGGAAACTATCCAGTTTATAGGAATTGTTTTCATGGGGTGGGGGTGGGAATTCAGGGGCAGAACTTTTTTTGTATGAAATTTATCTCAGGCCTTTCTGTGTTGGAGCTGTATAAAAAAGAATGCTCAGAGTATGCATGCATATCAGGACTAGAAAAATGCCACCAAAGTATTTCTTCCCACAACTAAATACAAAAATTTAAAAGTGGTTTATAATTGAAGAAACTCCTCCATACCTCAATCAAGTGAGAAAAATAATACAGATACTTCAAAATAGAAAATTAGCAGTTTCTGATTCACATGAAACCATACAATTAAAAATGTATTTGCTTTACCTCAAATGAACTAGATGAGTCTATCTAGATTCCTCACCATTTGAGCTAGCAATGCTAGCAGCATGTCTGAATCAACTCTAAGGTTTGGTTGCCACAGCTGCAAGTTTTGCAGAAAACCGTCCAGAGTAAAGAAGCAAACAGGAAAAAAACTTTGAAGAACTTCTAAAAGTGGGGAAGTCAGGGTATAGTCAGAGACACTTAGAAAAAGGGAATGCTTTTGCATTTTATGTCCTCATGGGTTAGTAAAGCTTTGAGCAACTATTCTGAAATCATCAGGCAATCTCATTAGCATTGCTTTGCCTTGGAAATAACTAGAGTATATTCTCAAGTACATGTGCACAGTTTAGGTTGAATATAGTGAATAACATAACCTTATGTAGTTTTTGATACTGTAAATACTCACTGCTTGAAGGGACTTGTATAGTTTTTGATTCTTTTAGGCTTAATAGGAGATTGTCTAGCAAACTATATAGATCATACTCACTAGACAGCATTAATAGTGCCATTCATAAATTGCAGTAATCTATCCAAACGATATTCCATAACTTGTGCTTATCCCCAAGGTACTACTAAACTATGAGCATTGAAGAACAGCATAATTGTATTGCTTAGCCAGCCTGAATAATGAATTCCTACAGGCCAAATTCAATATTGCAGAAACTCCAGGGAGGTAATGGCGTTACACCAGGGTGAATTTCTCCCCATTCAACAAAATGTATCTGATTGAAAAAGCTATGTATGAAGGCAGGTAGAGCTTTTATGGACTAACAGGGAGAAAGACATTAGATTTGCTTTCTCTTTTGAATATCTGAGGTGTCCAGAAAGTGAAAATTGCATCACAAAATACATTCCAAATTTGCATGAGAAACACACACATATTTTAATTAGAGAAAGTTTTCAAAAGGATCAAGGTTTCAGTTTTCAAATTACTGCCTTTTTACGCTTCAGGCAATAAAAATCCATGGGAAAATTCCAGGAGACTTAATCTCAACTTTCGTGTTCCTTCATGTGTCTTTTTCCATCTTCTCCTGGAAACTACAAGTGGAGAAGATAGAGAATAAGTGCACAGACTTTCCAGGTGTCTGTCTATGGACAACAAAATAGAAACAATCAGTCAGGCTTGCAGGTAACAACCTACCTGTTTCCATTTTTCCTTTGAAAGACAGCTTTGCCCAGCACAACTACAGTTTTTCAGTGAAAATATTTAGGCTTTTTAGAAGGGAACTTTTAATTTTAAACTGCATGTGCACAAGAACTGCAGAGGAACTGTAATCCCCATCCTGAACAATCAGGGAGATTTAAAAAAATAAAACAGAAAAAAAATCACACTATTGCCTAACAAAAACAACTGGGTATATTTGTGACCACCTAATCCCACTCTCTTTCAGGCCATGTAAATTTAGGAGGATGCAGCTTTTGCAGTATGATACTTCATCTTTGGAACAGGTGGCAAAGTTTTTCCCTACATAGCTACCTATTCCAGGATTTCTTACAGAATAACAAATATATAAAAGCTTTTAATGGAGGACTTCTTTTAAAAACGAATGCCTTTTTTGTGGAATAAGCTTCAGAGACGATGCATCTGTTCTTTACAGACCAATAAATAATAGTAATGGAGCAGAAGTCTTGCCTTTATAAAGAAATTAGAGAGGGACCCAAAAGGTGAGGTAGCAGGGAAACTTAAGATACTATGCTTCATTTTCTCACTGTGCTGTTTCAAATTGCCATGGCAGCAGGTGCAACTGAAGTGGAAAAATAAGTTAGAAGAGGAGACAATAAATGTCATTCATTTTGAGGATCTGCATGCTAAACTACGGGAGAAAAATGGAAGTAACTAGAAGTTACTACTTGAGTATATTCACAATAGAAAGATGATTCTTTTAGATGAAGCATATGATAAAAATCAGCAACACTTTAAACCATTGCAAAAGAATCATGCTCTGCTCAGTATAACTAGTTTAACTACCATAAATCAGGACAAAATACCACTTGATAGAATAAATATGGAAAATATTGAGATACTAACAATTCTCTCAGGGAAGAAGAAACTTGACAAAAATTGGCAAAGCATTTTCTAATGGTTACTGCCTAGGTAAAAAAGTTTGCTTTTCTCGAAGTCACACTTTTCCTTCTAATTGCAGTGAATAATACAGGTTACTTGCTAGGATTTTGCTAGCCAGCTTCCTGGAGGAAATTTTTCTATTGAACTCCTGTTTGAACTCTTAGTTCGAAAGGGGCAGAAAAGGGGGATGGACTCCAGAAAGAGAGCAACTGTGGCTTACTAATGAAGCACCTCTCATGATTCCCAAATTCACTGTTGGGATGAAACACTGTTGAATTGCTGTACTTCAGCAGTCAGTGATCACAGGCCAGAAATTTTGACTATTGGTACCATCGTGATTCCTTTGAAGGCTTTGTATATCTTAACTTCTGTTAGAGTAAACTTTATAAAATAATACATTAGCAGAGACAATCTTTAGTTACTTATTTTTATAATCTCATCTGGTAATAAATTTATTTATTTATTTACTGATTAAGATGTACATTTATTGTCCCAAAGATGTTCTGTACAGCAGTAGGCAGACAACATTTAGATGAATTAAGAGTATTTTTCCATTATGAAAAGATGTTGGATAAACTGTAGAGCATGTGGAACACAATGTGTAGGATTTACCTCATCTAATTTTACCTGTGATTAAAAGAGTGGTAAGTATAAACTAATCAACTAGGCCCTCTTTGTAATCAGCCTAGAGAGCACTAAAAACAGAGGTTGATTCATTCCCTCCCGAAAGAGATGGGATGAATCACCATCTGGAGGGTTGATGTCTCATTCTGTCTATAAAGAAAGACTAAAGTTAAGTTTCAGGAAGGAAAATCCCAGCCTATCTGGATTATTTTAAATTACATAAAAATTCTCTTTTATTTCTCCCTCAAAATGTTCACTGAAATGACCTTACACACTATGGTAAAAAGTTAACCTCAAATTCTGGTGAGCATTGTTTGGTAAGATTCACAGTTGATGCAAGAGACCCATCCCAAAGCATGTATATTCATTGCTTCAGCATGAATAGCACCTGTTCAGATTTGGGATGGCTGCAGGTGCTGGTGGTTCCTGTCTGATGATTATTCAGTCATTTGGCAACACTTAGCCACACCTTGTTAGACAGAGCATGGCAGAGCATCCTTGCTGAATGACTTGTATGCAGCATGTGTGATATGTGCTAAAATATGCAGCCTTTGCAAGGTGGAAGCTGTTCAGAGCCAACTTTCTCATCCTTGTAGCAGAATTGATTATGTCATTCAGTGACACCAGTTGGTATTCTTGTATGGGATTACAGATTGCAAGTGAATTCCTGCAATGTCTAAAACAGTTCCTGTAAAAGCTTCCATTCTTTTCCCAGTTCAGATAAGATCTGGTAAGTATGATTTCTTTTCATGAGTTCTAGAGGTACCACTTCTCTCTTGTTTCCAAAGGCAGCATTTTGTACCTCAAAAAGGTATGGCAGTCATACAGCATGTATGTTGTATATGTTTATCCCAATGAAAGGTGCTATTCACGAATTTTAGTGAATCTTATCCAGGTACCATGATTGTGTTGGGCAAATACACTCCAGCTAAAGCCATAACAGAGGCAAGGGTAGTTGTACCGTCTGCAGTGATTATGACTTTTCTGTGGCCATCCTGGAGGCATAGGAGGCAAACCCAGTAACATGTTCTTTTTATGAGATCATTTAGGAAGGCCACTTTCTTCACCGTGATCTTAATTAAATATTAATAAAGAAACTTACACATGGAGTCTAGAAATTTGTCATGTAGCCTCTCTAATTTCTTTTTCTACTGTTCAAATGTGGATTTGTGGAAGTTGGTGTAATGTTGGGCCTGACTAAAGACTAGTTCTTGTGATTTGTCATTATGTTCTTGGAATTAATGCTTTTCTTAGGCCCTCAGGTGTATCCTCAAGCAACTTTACCGATGTCTCCCTCCAAACATTGAATCAGTCATCAATTGTATGATTTTTCATCTTTGTATAGTGTCAATGACCAGACGCATTCCTCAGGCTCTGCAAACATTAACATCATTAGTTCTTTCAACTAGACTCTTTTCATCAGTAATACAGACAGATGGCTTGGTATGGTTTCAGCAGGAATCAGATTCTATCTTACTCTTTATCTAAAGTTGCCTTGTTTATTTGTTGGTTTGGTTTTTTTTAAAACAGTCCATCTGATGTTGCCATGCACTATGAATATGGCTGTGAGATTTGCTGGTTCTTTTCTGGTGTCCATCTTTCTGCTTCAAATAATACTTAATATGTTTCCAAATAACTTCTCATCTGCTATGAAAATTTCTTCATTTCTGATGTACTTACAACTTCTTTCTTTATGTAGGTATCTAGAGAAAAGACAAAACCAAAAAAAAAGATAATTCTATTTAGTCATCTGGACATGCAATTTCTGATAAAGAATCTAACCATCAGAACCATATGTGTAAACGTTGTATGCATGCTCCCCTGTTCTGTGTTCTGAAGTATAACTAGTAATAACTAGTAGATCCAACAGCCTACTATTTGATAGCATTTTCAGTAAAACTGCAGTATCTCCTCAGTCCTTGCAAATATTAGGTATCTGCATGACTTCAAGTTGTATGGCTGCATTGTATTTCTCTTGGCTAAGAGAAGTGCTTCAGTGCCCAAGTTATACAGTGTCCTGGCTTCCCAGGAACAGACCCATGGGCCAACCATGACAGGCAGGCCATGAGTAGCCCCAAGTCAGATGGGAGTTTCAGTCAAGACAGCTGACCCAAGCTGACTCACAGGTGTATCCCACACCACTTGTGTCATCCTCATTATGAAAGGAGGGAGTTTACTAAGGCTGGGGAGTTCTTTCTGGGGCTCCTCCCTCTTTGTCTCCTGCTCCTGAGGACTATGCTGAGTATAAGCTTGCACACTTTATGTTAGTATTTGTATTAGTTTTGTTATTTCATTAAATCCATTTTTATTTCAGCCCATGGGGCTTCTTCCTTTTTCCCAATTCGCCTTCTTGGCTGAGGAGGGGACAGATTATAGGACAACTGCTACAATTTAGCCCTCCATACAAGCTAAATGTAGACAGTTTATTTGGTGTCCAACGTTTATTTGAATCTGGATTTAAATAGATTACATAGGTGAATCATAGACCTTTAATTCAAGAGTCTTGCAGGGTTGAAGTTCTAATGGATTTCGCCAAGTCATTACAACCACTCACTATGTTGGTGTAGGCGGGATGGTCAGTGGGCAGACTCCTCTGCTATTTGGTTTTGGAATTGCTTTTGGATCTGCAGGTGGCTTTACCACTGTTTCTTCTTTGTTTGATACAGTTTATTTTGTTTGGGTGTGGACTTAGTGGTGCTGCCCTGCTGTGTTGCATGGTGTTAGTTTATGATATCCTAAATTCGTTTGTAATTACACCACTTTCTGATCTCTTTGACATGGTGATAGGCAAGGAGACTCTGCAGTACCCTTGGCATGCTTCTACCATTGTGCTTGTATAATCGGGACTTTTGAATATCTTTCAGTTTCTGGTCCTGCTTAAAGTGAAACCTTGGCATAGAGGTAGGTACTCTGTAGCTGCCTCAGCCTCTGCAACTGGCCCTGCAGTGACCTCCACCCCCATGAGAAGCATTGCAGCTACTCAGGCCCTGGGAACGGGTGATGTGGCTGTCCTGGGTACTCAACTGGTAGCAGTTGCCCCTGTATATAAGACGCAATAAATGAGAAGAGATAATTGTGAAGAGGTGACTTGATCTCTGTCCCTTAGTGAGTTGAGAGACATATGTAAAGATTATAGACATCATGAAAGTTTGTTTGGGGAGTGGGAAGGTTATCTGGTCCTGAGAGACTGTCACGAATAATAAAATGCAAAGGTTACATCAAGCTACTTTTGCCCTTTATCCCTGTTTTCCTTCTTTTACAGGCAGGACAGAAGCAACATTAATTTCTCTCCTGCAGCAACCAGTAATTATACATCTTTCCTTCTGCTTAGGCTCTTGAGTTTGGGCCAGTTGAATTGAGGAGACTCTTCACTAGCTAGCGAGAGTCTAGTAGAGGTTGTTTGGAGTCATGGTGGTGGAACCATTACTGAATGTAACTGGGAGGGTTCAACTTTTATGGGAAAACCAGGGCATTTGGAATACTTTTATCAGCTTCTCCTGCTTAATGGCTTTTTTCCCCAGGAACTGCAGCAGGTGGTTTCTAATACTGCTGTTGATGAACGCGTATACTACGCATAACTGAAGGTTACAAGACTTACTTTTGCAAGATGAGTGTCCCCTACATTTGAGGAAGAACTTAGCTATGTATAATATCTCCGACTGCTGCAGCTCATGATCCCTACCACAATCATGCATGCCACTATGGAGGCCAAAATATGCAAGTACTCTGAGCACATAAGCTCAGCTTCATGCAAGGATAGTTTCTTGTCACTGCCAGAAAGCAAAAACATGTGATTAATAATCACGTGTCAAATGAAAAGTATTGTTTTCATGTAATAATGAAAAACAGAGCATGCACTGCTGGTTGCTGTGGCCCTATGGTCATGATGAGTACTTGAAAAATTGCTCAAATTTTAACAGGACCAATAGCTACTCAGAGTAACCTCTGGCAGACTCTTATTTTCCCTATTTTTTAGCTGTGTAATCTGCTGATATTTCAATGACATGGCCAAGCACGGGATTAAAATTGATTCTACTCCCCCTGAAGACGTGCTTCTTTAAATATCCTCCTAGTTTATACTGATTCTTTTCCATGCACTAGAGCTGGCTATTCATTTGTTTCATCTGGGCTCCTTCCTCTGTTCCTGTTTCCTTCTTACCCTTTGGAAAAGTACACTGTAGTCCTGGCTACCTTCTTGTCGTTTTTGTAATATTAATACTTGCACAACTGGAAAAAAAGTCAATGTTTTCCTTGTCTTTCTTCTCTGCAGGAAATAAAAAGTCTTATTTCTTTCTACTTTTTCCCTTGTATCTCTTTCTATGACATATTACAACACCATATTTTTCATTCTAGAAATGGATGTGTTTGAAATTCAACTGGAAACTCTGTCATAGCGTAACAAGTTGATTCTGATATAATTTTAAAACCTATGAGCACAAAGGTGTAAAATTCAAACTCCTTTCATAGGAATCCTGACTTGTGTCTTAATACATTCTGTGATGCATTAATGACTTAGATTGTACTTGCCAAGTAACTGTTGGAATGTCTTTTAGTGAATTCTTAATTTCATTATATATATATATATTCTTATATACTTATATAAAATTTTGTATGTAGTTAAAATTCTGTTCCAAAATATTTATTTGATCTGAAGACTGCATTCTGCATTTCAGAAATGAACCCCACTAAATGAGAAATAGTATTTAAGATTCAAACAGAATCCTATAGATGAAAGAATAAATGTTCATACTGAAACATATGGGTGAACAGGATCTCCTTGAATGTGTAGCAGCAACAGTTTGGATTTGTAGCACTTCAATACTCATGCTGAGAGATAAATTTTGTGGTCTGGGCTATCTCTGTTAGGGATCTATTTTCCTTGATTTTGAGCTAAGGAAGGGAGCCTGAGAATCAGAAAAAAAATAAAGGAAAAGTGAAAGAAAGATCAAACTTACAGAAAAAAATAGTATTCTGTGTGATAGGCTTCTTTGTTGTAGTTCTGGAATTGTTCTGCAAAAAGGATTGGAAATTTCAAGGGATCTTTCCCTGCAGGCAAACACAACCCAGATAAGTATTTGGCTGAATAGAAAAGCTGAATTGTTGGCTAATACAGAGCAAGAGCAGCCAACTTCTGTACCACTCCACAGTTCCCTTTATCTTAAGGAGAATATGGGGTAAATATGACCAGATCATGATGAGCTTTGATTTCTCCTGGAAACTCTATGGTCTGCTCAGCATGCTGCTCACCCACTTTGTGGAGATTAGTCTATGAATCTCTGCAAAGCTCTGAATGCACACAACAGGCCTTAAATCTAAGGAGAACTACACCAGTCTTTTCCCTCCCCTCTGACATACACAGGCCGTGAGAGGACACTTGACAATCTAGTTTCACCACAGTTAATTGCTTCACTCTGCGGGGAAAGTCGGGCAAGTTTCTGTAGCTGTAAGTCAGAGCTGTTACCAGCCATCTGGCTCCTCAGTCCTTTCTCATTCAATGGCACATGCCTTCCATTAATTTTTCCAAGGCTGTTTCTATTTTTCATTAGCCTCTGCTCTTAAGCAGATGGTTTGAAACAAATCTATTCAATAATATATATAAATTTTCAGGCAAGCAAGGGCTGTGAGAATGGCTGAAACTACTAAAGGGAATGGTCAAGTTCATTCTGATGCAGACATTAATATTTCTGTTCCTTTGGACTGTATAGTTATTCTCCAACATTTTGGGTCCCTTGTGGCTGTGCTATATCTCCTTGCCAGAAGGCCTTTCTACTTGTGTGTTAGTCTGAATTTTGCCCTCCTTTTTGAATATTATTAGAACTAAATTAGTTCCTTACTCATACCTGAACTTGCTTAATTTTGACAGAAGCCTCAATCACTCAGTTTTAAGCTCCCGTTCCCCTTTCCAAATACTGAAATATGGAAGTGGAGGTGATAGGAAGCATTCATCTTTAAAAATATTTTTATTTTCAGAGAATGAACAACAGGAAATTATTTTAACTTGTCTTTTTCCTTCCCTGCTATAATCATTGCTGGTTTTACCAGCTTTATAAACCAGCAGTGCTTTTGCAACAACATTCCTTCATAAACCAAAATGCAGATCAACTGGAAACAGGACATGGTTAAACTGAAGACAACAAATTTCTTGATGCAGCAGCAGATGGTTAATCAGGCAATATCACTGCAGGAGTGAATGATGTGCCACTGGTATTAGCACCTGTAGCTTTGTACCCAAGCTTTGAATAAGAAATACTAAGCAGTGTGTCTTTACTATTATCTTCTGACTGTAAGCACAATATAGGCATTTGCAGGTACAGGTTCTGCTTTGAACTTGTGGTTCAACACTCATGTAAAAATATCCAAGTGCAAATTTTGCCAGTATAGGTGTGAATTATTTATTTACTTTTTTCAAACAGAAGCTGGACTGTGTCACTGGTACTTACACTAGGGGAAGCAAGCATGAAGATCATTGTGAATGTGTCTGCTACAGTAGTCCATGATTCAAAACCAACTGAGCTTGTGCTCAATGTACTCATCCTAGCTCTGAAAGTAGAGTACTCATATAGCCATGGCTCTGAACCTGAGTAGAAACATGTTATTAACACAGGAGAATGGCTCACAATAGAAGGTCCATCCAGCCCAGTAACCTTGTTTTCATCCTGGGTGCTGCTGATCAGCAGCACATATTTAAGCAAGACTATGAAAAAGGAGAGGAAAAGAGAGATTCTTGCTAGGATTCGGTGAAAAGCTTGTGCTGTTTAATACACTCTCCATGCATAGTACTGTGCTTTCCTGTATTGCATGAATATGGTTATTATAACCTATTTCTGCTCACTACTTATTTGTCATTTCTTTGTCTTCCAAGTTTTGCTTGAATTGTGTTTAATGCAACAGGGATGTGTTTACCATCAGGATCTGATGAAAATGTAATTGGCTTTTGGAAGAGCTCTGTATTCTATTTCTTCAGCTAGGTGTGCTGTTGTTTCTTTCTCCTCTTTTGCTAGTCCATCTGGGATCTAGGAATACACATCAGGTTATTTTCAACAGAGAAGAGACAAATTAATTTTCTGCTATAGGAATCCAAATTATTGATGCAGAAAATTCATTTGAATACTGTACCCATCTCCATTGTGGAGGAGGAGTGGTTAGTGCAAACACAGATGTGTCAGTTTCGTTCTTCTCATTAAAAATCCTGTTTTTTACATCTGTGTGAAGCAGAAGGTAGTTGTTTTCCAGAAGGTGATAAAAATCAAAACTTGGGTTAGATCAAACATATGCACATAGAATCACAGAATGGTTTGGGTTGGAAGGGAGCTTCAAAGATCATTCAGCTACAACCCCACTGTCATTAGCAGGGATACCTTCTACTAGACCAGGTTGCTCATTACAATCTGATCTTGAACACTTTCAACGGTGGGACATGCACAACTTCTCTGGGCAACCTGTTGTAGTGTCTCTCCACTCTTATTGTAAAGAATTTCTTCCCTAAGTCCAATCTAAATATACCGTCTTTCAGTTTGAAACTGTTGCCCCTTGTCCTGTCACTACAGGCCCTAATAAAAAGCCTGTATCTACCTTATCCCTTTTACGTATCAAAAGGCCACAGTATGGTCTTCTCAGAGCCTTCTCTTCTCCAAGCAGAACCTGAAATCTCAGCCTTTCTTCATAGGAGAGGTGTTCCAGCCCTCTCATCATTTTTGTGGTCCTCTAGACCTGCTTTAATAGGTCCATGTGTTTATTGTGCTAGGGGCCCCAGAGCCAAACACAATACTACAGGTGGGGTCTCACCAGAGCAGAGTAGAAGGACAGAATGACCTCCCTTGACCTGCTGGACATACTTCTTTTGATGCCATCCAGGATAAAATTTGCTTTCTGGGCTGCAAGCACACATTCCCAGCTTCTATCCAATTTTTTATCTACCAGTATCCCTAAGTCATTCTCCACAGAGCTTCTCACAATCCATTTATCCTCCAGTCTGTACTGATACTGGGGATTGCCCTGATTCAAACGCAGGACCTTGCATTTGGCCTTGTTGAACTTCTTGAGGTTCACATGAGCCCACTCCAAGCCTATCAAGGTCCCTCTGAATGACCCTTCCCTCTAGCTAATCAACTGCGCCACTTAGTTTGGTGTTATCTGTGAACTTGTTGAGGATGCATACAATCTCACTGTCTGTGTTGTTGATGAAGACATTAAATAGTACTGGTTCCAGCATGGACCCTTGAGGAACACTACGCTTTACTGGTTCCCAGTTGTTCATTGAGACATTGACTATAACTCTTTGGATGCAGCCATCCAGTCAAGTCCTTATCCATCTAGCAGTCTATCCATCAAACCATGTCTCTCCAATTTAGAGGTAAGAATGTTGTGGGGCACCATTTCAAAGACCGTATAAAAGTCCATGTAGATGATGACTGTAGCTCTTCCCTTGCCCACTGATACACTCACTTCATTGTAGAAGGCCACCAGATTAGTCAGGCACAATTTGTCCCTTGTGGAGACCTGTTGGCTGTTTCTAATCACCTCCTTGTCTTCCATATATTTTGATACATCTTCCAGGAGAATCTGTTCCATGATCTTACCAGGCACAGGGGCAAGACTGACAGTTCAGTGCAAGCCAGCACACTTTCAAGATGCTAAGTACATGAGCAAGGGGAGGCACTAGTTAATTCCAGGGTGGAACTGCAGAATGTAGGGCTGTTGAGTCCTTGAGTAACCACATTTCCCACTCCTCTGCTTTGCACTATTTAAGGAATTGACTGGATTCAACATTTTGCAAGTGCTGTGAAAGGTGTCTTTGATCTGATACTGCCTTTACTGTGGAAGAGGAGGTAAACTGAGATCATGGAGCCATTTGAACTTCACGACAGTGCCTACTACTGAAGATGACTGCACAGCCTGTAAAACAGGGGAACACATCCAAATTATTTTTCTAGGTCTAGGAAGTATTCAACATCTCTTTCTTGACTTGCATTCCTATGGGTTTTCCTGTTTGAAATGCCTTGTACTCATGCTTTCATTATTAATTATACATAAGCCTTTTAACAACTGGAAACTGAAATTATTAGCTCACAATTTCCCCATTAAAGAACTTAATCTATAACATCAGATTGACAGTAAATACAATTAATGTTGCACATATTAAATTTAGGTCAAAAGCCCATTGTGATCTATGGAAAGATTTCTATTGATTTCAGTACACTTTGGGTCACACCCTTTAAAATGTAGCACCCTAATCTAAACTCCAGGGACTCATTCAGGCATTTGTCAAGTGGAAGTAAAAGAAAACAAACCATATAGTTTTATTATAAATCACACCTAAAAGGATACAGTTACTTGTTACTGATCTTGAAAGAACTAATCTGCATTTGATCAAGATTTTGTGTGCAAGAGATAAAATACATACCCATATCTGGGGAAAAAAGTTGCTGACCTGAAAATTTCTAATAAAAAAAAGATGTCCTTAAAAATGTTATGAAGATTGCATTTATACTACATGGTAAACAACCTCTTCCAAATGATTTTGGAGGGTCTACATGCATAAAAAGGGGAAGTAAAACATTCTTAGAAAGAATTAAGACCCATATCTTGCCACACATAAGGCAAAACGGAGATAAGGTGGAAGGTTGCCAGCCCATGCTAGCAACAACCTGCTAAATATTTCAGTGTATGCTGTATGTGAATCCCGTGCATAGATTTAGAAGGGAAAGACCAGGAGCTAAAGCTAGATAGATCCCAAAGGTCTCAAACAAAGTGGGACTCTCTGTGAAATGCAAGAGCCATAAAATTCAGTTGTGATACACAGGAGCTTGCACAGGTCTAAAGAAGCCAATTTCAAAGTCTTTATCATAGACAGTAAGATTAATAGGGGCAAGGATTTATGTTAATTGCAGAAGTTTGATTTCCACTGAAATTAGCAGCAGTTGGATTTTTAGGGCTAAGCATTATATTTGGCACTCAGTAAAAACTCACTAAGAGAAGTGTAGTTCGGGGGAGATCAAACCTATTCACAAATACAAGTGGAACCTGTGAAAAGAAATAGACAAAAAGCTTGTGGAAGTATTTTGTAGAATATCTGAAGATTATCAGTATTTAACAAATTTTTTTTTTTTTTCAAAATATTTGCATTTGACACTCCTGAAATGAAATTTTTCAGACTTTTACTTTTAAAAAAAATATTCTTCATTAAAAGTTACCTTTATATAAAACAAAATATCCAGAAAATTAAGTAACCCATAAGGATAAAAAATATTACCTAGAAAGCAAGCAAATTAAACGTGCTGTCCAACAGCTATTTTTTTCAGTTTTGCCAAGAAATGCCATATATTTGTTTCAGAACCACCTACACTAAATTAAATTCAGTTTTGGGTTAACCACTGTCTGATCTGAAATATTCAGGTACACATAGAAGATCTCTGAAGACCTCCTAAGACTGCTAACAACTTCCCTCACACTTTCTTTCCCTACCATATTAGATAACAGGTACAAAACCTTTCAAAATAATACTCTGAGCCTAATGCAAAGTCCTCTGAAGTCAGTGGGAGTCTTTTCATTGACTTCAACGGGCTTTAGACCAGGCCCTATTACAACAGTTTAAAAAATGCAGTATGAGTAAAGTGATTTGGGGCTTGGCACATGTATGTTATGTAATCTGAAGTATTGAGTGGTTCTACATAAGACTGGCAGTAATAGCAATGGTCTGGAAGAACAAACCTTGGATCCAATTAATTTAACTAAACTATTAAAGCTGTTAATGTTAGAGCTAATAATCTTGATTGGACTGTTAACTTTGATTGTAAGGGTTTAGCAGGCAAAAAAAAAATTTCAATTTTGAGTACCTATAATTTCTAGTATTCTTAGAGAAAAAAATAGATTTGGAAAAAGTCAATTTAGGCCAGATTTTTACATGTTTTTCTCATTCATTCTACTTAATTAATTTTAGCCCTGACTCAGATTAATCAGTGTTTTCATGGGACATTGTCTACATTTAACCTGTGTCTGGAGTAAACTAGCAGCTGCTCTATTATCTGATATCCCCTCCCCAACTGAAAAGGAGAATCGGGAAAAAGGGACAAGCCCTGTGGGTTGAAGTAGAAACAGATTTAATGAAACACCAAAACTAATACAAATACCAACATAAAGTGTGTAAGGTTATATGCACCCTAGTCCTTTGGAGCAGCAGAAGGAACATGAGACCAAGAAGAGGAGCTGTGGCAGATGCACCAGCCCTGATCCCAGAGCCACCTTCTAATGGTGCTTTGTCTGGATAAACGGTCCCCTGAGCCACCTTCTAAGGGTGCTTTGTCTGGACAGCCTCGCCTGGTGCCAGGTTAACAGTCCCCTGCAGAGAGGGCACCTGGCTAATTAGAACTGCCCACAGATCAGACTCGACATGGGTATAAATGGACCCCAGCCAAAGAACCAGTTTGAGTTGGTCCTCCTTGGAGCAGCAGGTCTGCAGTCGGGGACGCTCCCCTGGGATTGGGATGCCGTCCAAGGAAACTCCTCGGGGTTGAGAGCCCTCACCCTCCGCCCCCACCTTGGTGAGTGAATATTTTTCCTGGATATCCTTGAGTGAGCCCCCTCGCCCCTGTGGGTGAGTGATTGTATGTGTTGGGTACCCTCGGGTGGGAGATTTCCCCGCCTTTTAGAGTGAGTGTGCAGCTTTTTGAGTCACCTTTTTGACATGAGTTAATCCAGCTGTGTAGTGATATATTCCTGACTGACATCCGAACTTGTGTTTTACTTTAGGTCTGTCAGAGTGTTAAGTTTTGCTCAGAATAAATCTTTATTTCTGAGTAACTGCACTGCTGTGTGTGAGCGCCCCTGCCTGGCACCTGGGCTTGGGGTTGGCTTGGGTTGTTAGAGTGTTTGAGAGGCTGCTCTGCAGATTTTGTGGGTGCCTCTGCAACAGGAGCCCCAGAAAAAGGAAACCCCTCCCTCCCAATAATCTCCCTTGTTTTATAATGAGCATGATCTAAGTGGTATGGGATACACCGTGAGTCAGCTTGGGTCAGCTGCCCTGACGGAAACTCCCAGCTGACTCGGGGCTGCTCATGGTCCTGCGATGACTGGCCCATGGTTCTGTTCCTGTGAAACCAGGACAGACATTCATGGAAGGAGTTGATCCTCTAGATGGATATGAATAGAACTGCCATACCATAGAAATGAGCACTTTTGTCTTATGCTTTTACACTGATCTTTTTGATAAAGTCTTTCAAATATCTGTGTTCCGTTTTCAACCGTCACTTTATATTTCTCTTCTGTACTTCTCATATTTTTAATGTTAAGTTACTTTATTTTTAGCTTTGTTTCACTATTATTTTTCAGAAACTGCTGTGATATTTTACCTTTGTATCAAGCCAACATAAACTCCTTCATCTCAAAGGAGATGTGATAAAATAATAACTGATAGTCTCGTGAAGTATTCATTAGTTCTCCGTATGTCAGAGCTACACTATGGTACTCCCACAGATGATAACTGAGAGGCATGGAAGGAAGGTAACCTGCACACCACTATCAAATTTACTAAGCACAGAGTGCGCAGAGTCACAGTTACTTGATACCTGAACTGCACCCTGATTCAAAAAATTATGTGAACCTGTGTTTAATCTTGTATGTACACCTGAATTCCACTGAATTGCTGTGTAGCACTGACTTAATTTCTCTGATAAATGTGGAGTAAATATATGCTTTAATGCAAGCATGTGTGTTAAGTTCATTTCTTAAATCAGTTTTCCATAGTGAGCTATCTCATGGATAAGCATTTCTCAACTATTCTTTTTGGAAACTTTTTTTTATGTTGCTTTTTTATTTTCTTTTTTTAGCCTTCTTACTTTTACTACCAGAATAGAAATGATGATAGAGATAAATGCTGTCTATTTGATTTGTACATGTTTCAGGAGTTTGCTAATGAAAGCCTGACCTTTTTTCTAAGTTATGCAGGGAGATTCTCTCAGCTTAGACTGTAATAAAATTTTCAACCCCTCATGACTCTTTTTATTATCTTCCATGCTCTTCTGGGAATCAAGCCTATGTGCTTCACAAACTCTACTGCAATCTAGATGCCTCACTGGAAATCACACAGTTTGACTCTCTGCTAGGAATGCTTCTGATCACTGTCCTTCAGTGTATCCCATCTTGACTGGATGGACATTTATTTCCCCTAAGTCTACTCATTTCTCAGGGAAAGCATGCAGTGCACTTCTTGCAGTGAACTTCTGTACATTTCTGTGGCCAGTGGCCTGAGACAGCTGGTGGAACCACTAGCTACACTTGCCAGTGGCACTTAATGAGCCGATGCTGACTTGGTAGAGAGAGGACACAAAGAAATAAGTATTTGCCAGTTGACGATCCTGATGCTGCTTTGTCAAATGAATCCACATTTATCAATGGGTAATTTAATTTCATGGCACACATTACCACCAGAAATGCCAGAATTGTGTTATGTTGTTTGAAAGGTGGAAGCACCTGGGTGGATATAGCCCTAATTTAGAGTCCCACTGAACACACACATGTGAATTTGTCTTGGATTTTATTTGTATATTTATAATTCAAGATAGTTGATCTATCTTTATCTTTTTGCTCTGAGAAACACCAGGATTATTTATGAAATTGTTGTGATGATCTAACTTGTGTACTCCCATTTTAGAAAATACTCCTATGGCTCCTATTACTCCCACAGGGGAAAAAATCCAACCACCCACCCCCAAACAAAACCAGAAACCCCCAAACTCTGAGAAATAAAAAGCTTCTAATTTGGACCATGATTTTTTCTAGCTATTTTCCAGTGCTACTTCCCTTTCTTCAGTTTTGCAGGTGCATTCAGCTTTTACATGAAAAAAACATCTTCCCCACACCTTGATTTCCCCTGGTAAATAACTGATAATATCGGTCAAATCTAATCAGTTTTAAATGAAAGAATAATTCTTGGCATATGTAAATTCTTCTTCTATTTTTCTCCTCCCTCTTCTCATTCCCTTGGTTTTGGTTTGGATTGGATTTTTTTGTTTTCTTCTCTGCATCCCTCCCCCCATCTTTTTTTTTATATAATTTTGAATAAGCAAGTGTTTATACTTCCTTCTCTTCTCCCTCCCCTCAATCATATTTTTAACTTCCCTGCTTTCATTACTCTTCCCTTCCGCTTCATCTCCTCTAACTCCACAATCTCATTTCGGTAATTGCTGGTATGCTGCTTTCACTCTCTGCCCATGTATCACAAGGGAATCAATTCATCAGGTTTCTTGATTGAAGACTCTTCCACCTCTACAAAAACTTTGGCTTGAAAGTCATATTATGCTGTATCAGCTTTAGCTGTCAGATCCTGGCACTGTGACAGCTGATGGCACACTGGTCTTATTTAGAATTTCTGTCTAAAGAAAGTAATCTTTATTGCAAATGCTGTGGATGGATATCAGAAAAATTGTCTGTATTAGCTTTTGAAAAAAACTTAAGTGCCACTTTATCCACATCAAATGTTCAGAAAGCAATAGATAAAATACTTCAAATTGTAAGAATGCGTACATTTTGGGGACATTTTACAGGAGATGACTGCCATGCTTCCTGTCAGCTTTCTGGATAGTAGCACCCAGGGACTCTATTGTCTCTGTTCAGATTTTTGGAGTGGGGTGGCTGTTTTTTTTAAGCCTGTCACCAAGAATGCAAAACAAACTTTACTGATAAAACAAAAGATGTTCATCTAATCACATGAATCCAGGAGTCAGGGTAAGGAAACAAGGCTGAACATCTTGATAAAAGGAGGAGTTATCATGGCTGTTAATTTTCTCCTATAATCAGTTCTGAAACTGTGAGAGATAAACAGATAAATAACAATGAAAACTATGAAGCAGCACATTAAAAGATTCCACAGATTTGTCAGTAGAGCTTAACAGTGTTAATCTTTATGTCAGCAGAGGTCATAAAGAAGTTTAATCACATCTGTCACAATGAAAATCTTTTCTCTCTCCCATGTTCCACATGTGATTTCTGTGTTTCACAAGTGATTTCGCAGATCACCCAAACTTCTCAGAAATACCAAGATCCTGCTCTTCCTTTCAACTGAAATCCATTAGACGATGAGCAAGAAAGCACATATTCATTACTTCCCATTACCTCTGCAGCCCTTTTACTCCTGGTAACCACCACACTTTGGGAAATGGGGTGTTTTCTGTCCAACAAGTGGGCCAGAATTCAGCTGCCGGTGAAGCTCAGACTCTCCATCCAACACATTACACATGATGGTGGTTTTTAATTATGGTGTAGGTTCATTAGAAAACCTTATGTATGCTGTCAAGGTGAACAAGGGCAAGAGTAGCAGTGTATTTTACTGTATAAGCTGAGGCAGGCTTCAAGAATCAGGTAATCCTTGGCAAGCTCTGTACAACATTATGCCCATTCTGTCACTGAACAACTATCCTGGTGCAATCAAGACTACCTGTACTGCTCTGTCTTCCTGTCTCTAGTAGCATTTGGACTAGCAGAGCTCTCTCTATGGCTTGCTATGGTTTATATACATCAGATGGGTTCAGGATTAGGTCTTTGTAGAGGTGGACTGTGTGGATGCAAGTTCTGGATTTCCTGTAGAAATTTCCTTTTTAGCTTGTGTGCTTCCTCCCAACAAAGTTTCTGATCTTCTTTGGTGTGCCCTTTTTCTTTCCTCGTGGTGGCCCAGAGGCTCTTTTTGTCCATGCTTCTTTTCCTGTTGTCTTCTGCTTTCACCTTACCTATTCAGTTTTGAGCAATGTCTGGCAGCACTGGCACAGCCACTCTTTTAAACTCTCTTTATTCTTCATAACATGTAGAGTTTAATTAGTCTTTAAAGCAGGTAAAATCTGGATAAGTTAGCAGAGGGTCATGATAGAAATGTGATAGAAGTGAGTCTCCAAAAAGTGCTTGAGTTAAAATCTGAGCTCATTGGATTGTGATAATAGTAATACCTGATTGCTGTTATATAACTTCATCCGTGCAAAAAGACATCTGTCCTGTCCTCTGGTGAGAAAAAATATTTGATTGCCTTATATCTCCACAAAAGAGGTCATCCTCTCTCTCTTTCTACAGGAACTAAGGGAACTGATGTGTTCAGGAGGTCTCAGAACATAGGAATCTCCTTGCTGTGGCATTCTTTCTGAGAGAAGTAAGCAAGAACACTGTGACAAAATAGCTCGATTTAAAACCTAGAAAAGATTATTCCCTGTAGCTTTGTTGAAGAGGGTGCACTTTGAACTCTCCAAAACTATGCAATATAAGGAAACAAATACATACACAGAAAAGAAAATGTGGAAAGCATTGATAAGAACAGCTTTACTAGTTCAGCTCACAGGTCTCATCTAGTCCCACTTTCTGTCTCCAGCAAAGTATATATGATAATTCCCTGCTCTCGGACCACTTGCAGAGCCAGACATTTCCTGACATAATTTGTCTGTTTATCTGTTTAGGCATGTCTTCATGGTTCTTTCTTCCAAGTTCTTCATCCAGTCTCCCCTTGAACTCATGCAAACCTCTTTCATCCACAAGGCCCTTTGGAAGGGTGTTGAACAGGTAATTCTACTACCTGTTGCTGGAAGAACCACCTCCTTTAATTTGTGCTGCAGGTGGCGCTTGCTGTCCTTGTTTAATTACTCTTAGTGCTTGTACATGAAGAGAATGAACAGCCAATCCTCCTCTGTCCTCTGTATGTTATTCATGGGTTTGTAACCACTGACATATATACTTTCAGTTGTTCTTGCCTAGGATGGAGAAATTTAGTCTACTCGGTCAGTCATAGTTTTTTGGGAACTGCTCCAGAGTTTCAATATCCCTCGCTTCCTTTCTCAGACTTTATGCCATTTCCAAATTGCATGCAGTACTAAAAGGATGTGAGGACCATGGATACATATGGTGGCATAATTACCTTTCCTGTTTTACTGCTTTCCTAAAAAATCCTAAAAATTGATTTGCTTTTTTCTGACTGCTAATGAGCTTCTCTGCTATTTTACTGGAAGAACGAAATACCAGACAGATATTTTCATGCAATTATCTACCTGCTACAAGCCCAGTGTCTTATTTCTGTGTTCTGTCAGCCTAGAGCCATCACTTTCTGTGTGTGGCTAAGATTATTTTCACATTTATCTACAGCAAATTTTATTTGCTATTCTATTCCTGTCCTTTCACTGAGCAGATCTGGTCCAGCCAGTTAGGGGGAATTCATACAGGTGTTTTTTTTTCTGTTTTTTTTGAAAGGGTCAATTTTAAAGTAATAAGACTAAACTTGAATAACAATTAGAAGATAACTTACATATCAGTTGTAGATCTCAAAGGTTTTTTGGTCTTACTTTTAGTTCAGCTACAAATACGTGTTCAATGAATTCTAAGTGCATTCAAAATGTTGTATAGTTTAGCAATAAGTTCCTCTTATAGCCACTGTAAGTAGTGACATGATATAGGGTCTATGTGCATAAATAATATGTTTTTCTTTTCTGTTTAATTCCTGAGCATGCATCTGTGCAGACTCATACACACAAAAGTATACGAAAGTGCTTAGTCATAAATGGGAAATAAATTATAGTTGAGAAATGGAGGAAGGAATTGAATGTCAGAAATGGGGAAAATAGAATTTTAATGCAATTACCATAGAGAACTCCACAGAGTACATGATGAATGGACACAAAGATCGTATTTGGAAATATTCTTCCTGACAGTAGAAAAACTAAACCAAGTAGGATTGTCAAGACCTATGGAAAACTATGCAGGAGACATATTTGAGAAAAGAAACAAAATTATCTTTTGATGCAGATTGGTTCAGTAAACACTAGATTGTCAAGAGGATTCTCATAATTTAAGTAATTCTGAAAATTAGCAGAATTTTCACTTCAGACTCCCATTTGCTAAGCAAATAACATCAGATGTCTGGTGTTGTGTCTGTTCTTACCCAGATATACAATTGAAACTCCATTCTTAGAAGAAGTCTCAGAGATGTGTACTGCCAGCAATGAAAAATGGGATTATAAATGCACCAGGAGAAGAGAGTATGTTTTAGATGCTTCTCAATTACAAAGCACAGTTTTCACGTGAAGGCGATTTTTTGGCTCTCAAAGTTGCATGGTTCTTCATTAGACATACAAATATCCATCTCTCATCTAAAAATGACAATGATGGACATCAAATGGGTCTGGTGGGTAGATTTAGAGCACTATATAACTCATTCTTAAAGTATTTCTTCAAAATCTGTATGACTTGGACCTGTTCGGTGCCGCTAGGCAGTCCCTAGCTGATTTTTCAGTTCAATCTTTCATCTTTGTTCTTCAGATTTCCAGAAGAGATGATGTTAATTAAGGATCCCCAGGAACTAAACCGGAGACTACGATTTAATGAACATTACTAGTCTGACAACAGCTTTCAGTGGTAGCCGACCCTGGACCAAATTTATATCAATATCCTAACAGCGGAGGGTTTTGTATCCTACTAATATTTTCCTCTCTCCAACTATCTTTCCAATCAGCCTTTCTCTAGAACATAAATTCTTGCCAGGTCATTGATACTGTTCTGCAGACAGAAGTAAAGAAAAAAGATTGTATTTTGTCTGTTGGTAATTGATTACTACAAGAATTTACACTGATCTGTGTCATGCTCATTCTAATTTGCACCTCTTACCGGCTCCTGATTGATTTCAAAATCTCCATTCATATTATTCAGCTACTTTAACTTTAATTTCAACCTGCAGATGCAAAGGTGGCATGTCTGTAATAGAGGTTCCAGATTTTTAATGCTAATACTTTTTGTCATCAAGAAAATGTGTGATTTTGGATAAGTAGGAGGTATATAAAGATCAGAAGTGTTTGGGTAGGCTCAGAAATATATCAGGCATATATATGTTTTGTCATTTTTCCCAACTTAGAATTCAATCAGATTAGTTAGGAACTAACTCCCTGGAGGATGAAACGGCTTTAGACTTTGATTTGCCCTTGGGCTGAAAGATGCAATCACAATTTGTTGCCATGAAGAAACTCATTATATGACGGAAGAAATTTAAAGAACTAAAGCCCCCAAACTAAAAAGTGGATATGGAAGTGAAGTTCATTTCTTCTTATTTTTAGTAAGTAGAAATGCTGATTTTAAGTTATAGAGTTACATTTCTTCATAGTGTCTTCTGTGGGGCTGCGTTTGGGATTTGTGCTAAAAACAGTGTTGATAACACAGAGATGTTTTAGTTACTGCTTACCAATTCTTACACAGAGTGAAAGTCTTTCCTGCTTCTCACACTACCCCAACAGCGAGTAGCAAGAGGTGCTCAAGAAGTTGGAAGGACACAGGTGGGACAGATGACCACAACTGACCAAAGGGATATCCCATACCATGTGACATCATGCTCAGCAATAAAAGCTGGGGGTAAGAAGAGGGATTGGGAATATTTGGCATTTGTCTTCCCAAGTACCTGTTATAACTGATGGAGCCCTGCTCTCCTAGGAATGACAAAGCATCTGTCTGCTGATGAGTACTGAAGGAATTCCTTATTTTACTTTGCTTGAATGTGTGTCTTTTGCCTTACCTGTTAAACTGTCTTCATCTCAGCCCACAAGTTTTCCCATTTTTGCCTCCCTTATCTCACATGGAGGTAAGTAGCTGTATCATGATTAGGTGCTGGATGACACCTTCTTATTCCTTGTTGGGTTTTTTTAAGGGGGAAAGGAGTTAGAGCTTTCTTTAGGTTTAAATTCCTATTAGGAGTACTTATTAATCTATTTATTTTTGGCCATGTTTAGCCTGTGATAGGAAATTTCTGCACCACTTCTGCAATTTGGCAGTGGAGTGAACATAACACAAATGCAAAAGTTCTCCTTCCCTTAATGCATGACTTTTGACATAAAAAAGCCATCAGTTTGTCAGTGATTTCACAGATTGGACTGAGCACTAGAAAAATATGGAGGATTTTGTAAGATCTGGGCCGTCTGGATTGAACTGCATGACACCAATGATTTCTGGAAAATATTAACTTCTGCTAATAAATATTGATCTTCTCTCACCCCATCTTAAAATTTCCATTTGACTCAGAGGACAGACACAGGGCCTGCCGGCAATTATAAGAACCTGGGGGATGTTGAGACCACACACAGAGGGAGAACTGCCATAAATTATGGTAGAAGCATCTGCTATATTTGAAATGACTTGTGCTCCAGTTCCTGCTTGGGAACTGAAAGATGATCCTTGCCACACTTTTGAACAGAAGAAACATTAAATAACACCGAATGGCTATTTCTAGTCTGACAATTTTATTAACTTTGTCCTCTCTGTCTCCTGCAATCTCCAAATCAAAATGGCCTGTATGGAACACTGATAGAATTTCTACATGAAATCAGAGTTTGGAAGAGGGCTGTCAGGAGGTAAAGCAGAGAGAAAGATATAAATGAGTGTCATGGTTTCCCAGGAAGAGACCCATGGGCCAGCCATGCAGGCAGGCCATGAGTAGCCCCAAGTCAGCTGAGAGTTTCAGTCAGGGCAACTGACCCAAGCTGACTCACAGTTTTATCCCACACCACTTTTATCAAGCTCATTATAAAAGGAGGGAGTTTACTGAGGGTGGGGAGCTTCTCTTTCTGGGGTTCCTCTCTTTTGGTCCTGAGGACTAGGCTGACTATAAGCTTGTACAATTTATGTTGGTATTTATATTAGTTTTGTTATTTTTATTAAATCTGTTTCTGTTTCAACCCACAGAGCTTTTCCCTTTTTTCTCAATTGCCCTTCTCAGATGGGAAGGGGGCTTCAAGTGATACAGCAGCTGGTACAGTTTATCCCAGGATAGAGGCTAAACATAGTTTATTTGGTGCCCAATGTTTACTTGGACCTTGAATTACATAGCCCAGCTGGGAGAGTAACAGACCTTTAATTCAAGAGTCTTGCTGGGTTGAAGTTCCAACATATTTCACCAAGTCATTAAACCCACTTACTATGTTGATGCGGGTAGGATGGTTGGTGGGTGGGCTCCTCTGGTGCTTCTTTTTGGAATTGCTTTTGAAGCTCTGGATGGCTTTATTGCTGTTTCTTCTTAGTTTGGTATGGTTTATTGCTTCTAGGTCTGGGCTTAGAGGTGTAGCCCTGATGTGTTGCATGGTTTTAAGTGGTGGTATCTTAAATTCATTTGTAATTATGTCAATTTCTGATCTCTATGACATGGTGATGGGCAAGGAGATTCTGGAACACCCTTGGCATGCTTCTACTATTGTGCTTGTGTTATCAAGACTTTTGAGTATTTTTCAATTTCTTATCCTCCTTAAAGTGAAGCCTTGGAATACAGGTGGGTACTCTGTAGTTGCCACAATCTCTGCAATGGGCACTGAAGTGATCTTGGCCCCCAAGAGAAGTATTACAGATGCTCAGACCCTGGGAATGGGTGATGTGGCTGTCCTGGGTACTCGACTGGTGGCAGTTGCCCCTGTATAAAAGAGGCAATAGATGAGAAGAGCAGGTTGTGAAGAGGTGATTACTTGTCCTCTGTCCCTTAATGAGTTGAGAGACATACATAAAGAATATAGAATCATAGAACAGGCTTGGTTGGAAAAGACCTCTAAGATCATCAAGTCCAACCATTAACCCACATTAACCCAGCACTGCCAAGTCACCAGTAAACCATGTCCCTCAGCACCTCATTGACACGTCTCTTAAATACCTCCAGGGATGGGAACTCCACCATTTCCCTGGGCAGCCTGTTCCAATGCTTGGTAACACTTTCAGCAAAGCAATTTTTTCTTAATATCCAATCTAAACCTCCCCTGACACAACTTGAGGCCATTACCCCTCACAGTATTACTAGTTACCTGGGAGAAGAGACTGACTCCCACCTTACTACAACCTCCTTTCAGGTAGTTGTAGAGAGCAATGAGGTCTCCCTTCTCCAGGCTAAACAACCCCAGTTCCCTCAGACACTCCTCATAAAACTTGTGCTCCAGACCCTTCACCAGCTCCATTGCTCTTTGGACACGCTCCAGCATCTCAGTATCCTTGTAGTGAGGGGCCCAAAATTGAACACAGTATTCGAGGTGTGGCCTCACCAGTGCCAAGTACAGGGGGACAATCACCTCCCTACTCTTGCTGGTCACTCCATTTCTGATACAGGCCAGGGTGCCATTGGCCTTCTTGGCCACCTGGGCACACTGCTGGCTCATATTCAGCCGTCTGTTGACCAGCACCCCCAGGTCCTTTTACACCAGGCAGCTTTCCAGCCACTCTTCCCCAAGCCTGTAGCGCTGCATGGGGTTGTTGTGATCGAAGTGCAGGATTTGGTGCTTGGCCTTATTGAAATTCATACATCGACCCAGCCTGTCCAGATCCCTTTGCAGAGCCTTCCTACCGTCAGACACTGTCATCTGCAAACTTACTGAGGGTGCACTCAATCCGCTCATCCAAATCATTGATAAAGACATCAAACAAGACTGGCCCTGGGAATCCCCTGTCCACCTTGATCTAGCACTCAGCCGCAGAACTCACCGTTGCCACTGCTGTGCTGCTTACTCTATGGCAACTCAAGTTGCCCCATCATAGTTCGTGTGAAGGCAAGCCACTGGTTACTTAGCTGCTCTGATGCTGGGACACTGGAGCTGATGGTTTGGACTTGGAAGGTAATGAAGCCAAGCAATTGGGACAGATAGCTAGAGACGTGGATATTGACAAAGGTCTTGCCAGAGATGTGCAGCCCCTCAGTTTCTGGAGATGACTCCTGTTGAGTGTAAAAAAACCCAGGTATCCCTTTAGGGGCGATGTTGTGTACAGACTGAGCAGGTGGACAACCACTGAGAGAAGTGTTCAGTATTTGAGAGAAATAGCTGTGCAGATGATTTGCTACCTTGGATGACCCTCAGACACCATTGGATCCAGATGCGCTTAAAGTGACTGGACCCATGTGGCACAAGAGGGTACTGAGAGCACCGCCAGCCTATGCCAATACATTGGCATTATTCAGCTGGGAGTTTCAGTCAGGGCAGCTGACCCAAGCTGACTCACAGGTGTATCCCATACCACTGACATCAAGCTCATTATAAAAGGAGAGAGTTTAATACAGATGGGGGCTTTCTCTTTCTGGGGCTCCTCCCTCTTGGCTTCCTGTTCCTTATGCTGCTTCCCAAGGACTAGGCTGAGTATAAGCTTGTATACTTTATGTTGGTCTTTGTATTAGTTTTTTTATTTCATTAAATCCATTTCAGTTTCAACCCATGGGGCTTTTCCCTTTTTTCCAGATAGCCCCACACGCAGCCTAAATGTAGACATCAAGTAGCCAAAAGCAACCCACATTATTAAGGTGGTTTGACTTTAGTCACATTAGGTTTGCATCTGATTAATTCTGTTGATAAAGGGAAGGAACTGATCCCATAAAACATTCTTTATCTGAGGGGAGAGTGTTATTTTTTTTTTTTTTAATGGAGCGATGGTGTTAAGACAATCACAGGGCTATGATCTGTGACTGAAAACTTGGGCTTGGCCCTATCCTCAACCTTCTAAATGACCCTAAATGATTTAGGCCTCTGAAGCACAGTTTGTCACTTTGTGGAAACTGTTTCTTAGCTTAAAATGCATTTTAAGGCTTGGTGTCCTCAGGTGAGAAATGCTGTTGAATCCTCTGTAACAGTGACTGTAAATTCAAGTATCCCTCCTGCCAGTCTTCACATTTTTGAAGCACAAAAACATTCTGATGTCCTCTGCTCTGCTGGTGGGCAGGAACTCAGTGACTTTGAGAGAAATTTCTCCTCATTCCACAGTGACATACAATGACTTTAGAATGCTTTCCTCAGAGACTCATCCTTAGATAAATCCCATCATTTACTCATGAGGAAAAATAGTCTGCCCTTTTCCTTACATTAGGGGTCCTACAACAACATAGCTGTTGATCTGCGAGACCAGACAGTAAAATTTAAATGACTGGGAAGTAAGAGCATGTGGTTTTGCAGAGTAGGTGAGTGTGCTAAGGTTCTTCTCCTCCAGCACACGTAGTACAGCTGTTCAAGGAAGTAGGCTGGGCTGACTCCAGAGCTGATGATGAACTGACTCATGCCATTGGCTTTCATGCTCTGTCAGCCTCTAGGACAAGATTTGCTCCACAGTGGTGTAGTCCATCTTATAGGTATGGACTGGCCTGGAGTCACTGGACCCACTCAAGGTGCTAGTGGGATGTTTTCTCTGCCCCAAACTGTCATGGGGATGAGGAGACTTGTGAAACTCCAGGAATAAATGCTTTGAGCTACTGAGGCAGATGAGATGGATATGAAGGCTGGAAGTTTCCTGTGTCCAAGCCTCTTGGGTGTATTCTTAGCAAACTGAATTACTTTTAGTGGTATTGTGTGGAATGGTAATACATGAGCATGAATCAAGAAATGCTGATCAGCTACTTCTAGTCTCATAGCTCATTATCATACTGCAGAAAACCAAGGAATGTGCTTATGTTTTATTAACTTTCTGTCCTGCTGGTACATTATGATTACCTGAAATGTGATAATTTCCAAAATATAGAACAATATGATGTGCAATAGAACAATTAAGTTGTAACTTGTGAATGCAGTTGTGCTGTTAATTGCTGACATATCTACTCAAATTTGCCTAATTATACAATGACTTACCAGAAATTCCTTAGTAATGTAATTAAATTGTCTGTACCATTTTGATCAAGGTGAACTTTATAACCTGGGGTTATCCACTTGTAGAAAACTACTTTGCTGTTGTTTTTCTCATCTCAGGTTATTTCTTCCCAACACGAATCATATTATCAAGGTGGAATCTGCCATGTATCACGTATCTGATTTTGATCTTTTTACAATCAATTCCACTGAAGTTTACTTAGCAGAAACTACAGGTCCTTCCTTGTGTAATAAACAAGCTCTGATCCAAGAATGGGGTTAACCTAGCAGTTATCCATGTTCCACAGTATGTCTTTCCCAAGACAGATGGACATCATGATTGGTTATCTTAAGGAAATTAATACAGCTTTGTCTGAAGGTGCCTTAGAATCATAGAATCATTTTGGCTGGAAAATACCTTTAAGATCATTAAAATAGCACTGCCAAGTCACTGCTAAACTATATCCCTGAGCACCACATCCACACGTCCTCTAAATATCTCCAGGTATGGTGACTCAACCACTTCCCTGGGCAGCCTGTTCCAGTGCTTCAGAACCATTTACGTGAAGAAATGATTCCCAATATCCAATATAAGCCTTCCCTGACACAATTTGAGGCCATTTCCTCTTGCCCTATCTCTTGTTACTTGGGAGAAGAGATCAAAACCCACCTCTGCCTTGTCCCATTTGGTGGATTGTGAGTCAGGTGAATCTTTATGATTGGTGTTGACTGATTTCCGTGTGGTGGAGCTGCAGCATCAGCTGAGTCATAATGATTTGGTGGTACAATACAAGAAAACTTTATTGACATTACAAACTAAGTATCAATAATGTGTGGTTTTGTGGATATCGGATAAAAGACCAGCGCAACAACCAACCAAACACAACCAACAACCAAAATCCGTATGAAAAATATCACAGGGCAACAATAAAATCCTTATAAAAGATAATCCAGTGTGACAATCAAATCTGTATAAGAAGAAAAAGAAAGAGGAAAAAACAGAAGGAGAAAGAAGATGAAAGAAAAGAGAAAAGATATCACCACCCCTGGATCCCGCACATTGTTCCTAGTCTGTGATGCTGTTCCAGTGATGCTGTTCCAAGTGACAATTCCTAGTTCAGGAGGGATGGGTCAACAAAGGGAGATGTGTGGACCCATCTTTTATAATACCAAAACTGCTGGGACCACCCACTGGGTGGTAATGGTCCAAATGGGTCTGTACCTCTGCTGTTAGATGTTCTAGGGGGTTCTCAGATTGAGTCAGGGATGTCTTTTGTATATGCAATCTAAGGTTATGCAGACACCCTTGAGGAAGCAGATAAGAGCCCTTCACCCTCCCACCTCCCCAGGGCTCACCCTCACAGATTACTGTCAGCCTTGAAGAGATAGATAGGAGCCATTTGTCAGCCCTGCAGGGCTCTCCTGGCCCTTCCTTTGTCCCTCTTCAGATGGACAACATAAATTATTGTATTGACAGCCACATCATTCTGCTTGGGTTGTCTGAGGCAATATAGGTGTCCTGGTTCCCCAGGCACAGACCCATGGGCCAGCCATGCAGGCAGGCCATGAGAAGCCCTGAGTCAGCTGGGAGATCCAATCAAGGCAGCTGACTCACAGGTGTATCCCATACCACCTAATCATGCTCATTATAAAAGGAGGGAGTTTACTGAGAGTGGAGTTCCTCCTCCTGGGTCTCCTCCCTCTTGGCTTTCTGCTCCTGCTGCTGATCTCAAGGACCAGGCTGAGTAGAACCTTGTATGCATTATGTTGGTGATTGTATTAGTTTTGTTATTTCATTACATCTGTTTCTAATTCAACCCAGAGGACTTCTCCCTTTTTTCCACCAATTCGCCTTCTCAGCAGGTAGGGGTCATGGGGTGGTAGAATAACTGCTACAGTTTTGCCCTGGATACAGGCTAAACATAGACAGTTTATTTGGTGCCCAGCGTGTGTTTGGACCTTAAAATAAATAGCTCATCTGGGTGAATCCCAGGGTTGAAGTTGTAATAGATTTCACCGGATATCTCATCTACTCATTATGTTGGTGTGGGCGGGATGGTCTGTGGGTGGACTCCTTTGGTATTTAGTTTTGGAATTGCTTTTGGAGAAATGGGTGGCTTTACCAGTGTTGCTTTTTGAATTGGTACAATTTATCGCTTTTCACCGTGGGCTTAGAGATGTTGCTCTGTTATGTGTCTTGGTGTTATGTTACGGTGTAACAAATTCATTTGCAGTTACACCAATTTCTGATCTCTGACCTGGTGATGGGCAACGTGACTCTGGAACACTCTTGGGATGCTTCAGCAATTGTGATTGTGTTATCAGGCCTTTTGAATATTTTTCAGTTTCTCATCCTTCTTAAAATGAAACCATGACATAGGATTGGGTCCTTGGTAGTTGCTACAACTTCTGCAATGAGCCTGCAGTGATCTCAGCCCCTACAGGAAGTAGTGCAGATACTCAGACCCCAGTAATGGGTGGTGCAGCTGCCCTGTATACTTAGCCCATGCCAACTGCCCCTGTATGGTAGAAGCAATACACAAGAAGAGCAGGTTGGGAAGAAGTCATTAGTTGGTCTCTGTCCCTTACTGAGCTACGAGACATCTGCAAAGACTATAGTCATCATGAAGGTAAGTCACTGGTTTCTTGACTGCTCCAGTGCTGGACTAATGTAGCTGATGGTTTGGAACTAGAACGTAATGAAACCAAGCAGTTGGGACAAATAGCAAGAGATGTGAACATTGATAAAGGTCTATCAAGAGAAGCAGAGACCCTCAGTCTCTGGAGATGACTCTTGTTGAGTGTGAAAACAGGTATCCCTTTTGAGATGATGTCATGTACAGGCTGAGCATTTGCAGTATATTGATGACATCATTGTACAGGACCACTCCACCACTTCTCCTGCCTAGTCTATCCTTTCTGAAGAGTTTATAGCCATCCATTGCAGCACTCTTGTTGTGCAAGTCATCCCACCATGTTTCTGTGATGATAACTATAACATACTTTTCCTGCTGCATAATGGCTACCAGCTCCTCCTCTTTGTTGCCCATCCTGCATGCATTGGTGTAGATTCACTTCAGTTGGGATATTGATCCTGCCGCCTTTTTCTGGGGAGAAACCCTGATTCCTACCTGACCTTTCTCAGGAGCTTCCATGATTTCTAGTCCACCAATATCATTTGTGTCTTTGCTGTTGCATGGCTCTTCATCCCCTGCCTCTATGGGGATGGCAGAACAAAAGACCTTGCTAGAGCACCATCCCACAAACATTGGCATGCTGCACCCAGGCTTATCTCTAATGAGCCTGTTTTTTTCCCTGGTTAATGGTTTTATCCTATGGTCAATATTAAATTAGCACCTGATGATAGATGCTATATAAGTGGATTTTTAACTGGTATGTTGGTGGCGTGGTTGTTAAGGGTCTTGTTTTTGTTTTTCCAGATGAACTTTTAATGCCCTGAGGGATTTCATTCTGCAAAATGCTGTTCAGTGTGTATCTAACTTATTCTCTCAGTTTAACTTACAAAAGCTCCAAATCTGTGATAACCTAGCCTACGAAGGCTGGCTCTTTATTTCAAACTGCAGAGTTCTACTGGAATGCGCACCTTTAAACCCTTTGCAAGAAAGATGTACATGGTCGAAAGGGGCTATGGGTCTTTGCTGAATAAGGGTGATTTCCTGAACCTGTGCCACAGATGTTTAAAAAGATGAGACTCTAAAGCATGTCCTTTGATCGCTCAGTCAGAAAGAGTCACATTTTGTGCCTGGGAAAGCTGAGAAAAAGCAACCATGACTCCAAATTTTATGAGAGAGAATGCTGAGACACATTACTCAGAGAATTCTGGAAATGAAATGGAGCCAGTATTGGCATCAATATTTACTCATTTGCAGCTCATACCCATCCTTTACTGATATTGTCACTGTAGCTGGGTTATAGGACAGTTAATACCCTTGACTAGGCACAGGTTCAAGTACTCTAGCTTTTCTGCACATCCCTGTCTCTGAAGAGGGTTTTGAAGGTAAAACAATGGGAAACTTAAAACCGACACAAGTTATGCTGACATAAAATCATCTTGGAGGCTCTATAAGATTTGATTAACAGAATAGCAGTCTAGTCTTCATTTATTAGGAAAATGTAGTCCTCCAAAAGATAATGTGACCTTAAAAAATTGCTCTCTCCGTTTAATATCTTTTTGGAGGAGTTCAAATAATTCTTACACTAATAGAGGTGCCTTTGTCCTAGTGTTTCCTCTGACAGTCACACAGCACTAATGTGTTGGGCTAAAAAAGGCTGCTACAGAATATTCTATTTCCTTTTCTATTCCTAGTTCTTTTCCACTTCCAGTGAGGTCTTGTTCTGTCTAAATTACTTTCAAAACTATTTACGGCACACCTGGTCTGTACAGTTACCCTCATCCCTTGCTGAGCAGGGAACTGAAGTGCCTGAAGCCAGAGCTCAGTCCACATGGTCAGTAAAGACACAGATAAATAGGACAAAGGACAAACTGTAACCAGTGATTAATTCTTCTCTTCACCTTCCCCTGCATATCCATTACCTACAACCTTTGGTTTCTCCTATTTTATTTTCTACATGTGATTCAGTTGTTCATCTGACTGATTCACTCTTGCTGAGGTAACAGCAAAAGCTTACGTTGCGGTTTGCTTCTTTCATGAGATATTTATGTCCCTTGTTCTGCCTTTCTGAATGCCTTTGGAAGACTTCTGCTACTATTACAAAGAGAAAGGCACTCAGATCTTCTCTCAGGCTGGAATAAAGATCTCAAGGAGACTTGAATTAGTACATTTGACATCTGTATTGTTTAACTTAAATATGTAAGTGACCAAGAGGTTTGGACATTTAAAGGAAGAAGGACAACTCTTTCCTTCAGTTTATATTAAAAATAAACAGGGGCAATTATTTTTGTTTACTTTCAAGAGAGATATAAAATTTCAGGAAATGCAGTCATAAAAGACTAAATTGAACTCACAGAAGAGCTATGTCTGGAATTTGTAAAGTACAAAGGAAAAGGCAATTAGCTACCCAAATCCTATTGAATGTCAATAGCTTTAAGCCACTTCAAAAATCTAAATGCATAAAACTCACTAAAAGCAAACACTATAGTAAATGCAAGTGAAATAGGGGAGAAAAGAAAAGAACAAAGGACAGAAGATATCTACTAGGCAGCAATAGAGGTGGAAGTGTGAAGTACATGCTGTAGATGCAGCTATGATGGAAGTTGCACATGCATTCAGGTTGTTCTTCACTATCTCATAAAATACGTATTACTCTCATTGCAAATGATTTTAACACCTTTGCTTCTTTCTTCTGAGTTGTCTGTAAGTCTCCTCCAATTACTAGGAGTTTGTGCCAGCTTGCTAACTACTCCAATGATTGTTAACAGAGATACAAGGCATAAAGCTGCTTTTGTAAGAGGCCAAGGAAGCAAGCAGGAGTGCCTTTAACCTCACTGTCCTGAAAGGTAGTGGCTGTTGGGCTGGGCTTTATCAAAGCACAAGAATTTATCTAACTGCCATTTCTTCCCAGCAGTATGCATGTTCCAGGGCCTGAAGTTTGGTTTTGTTTTGTGTTTTTTTTTAAAAAAATGCAATCCGTCTTTCTCTGCTGTGCTTTAAAAGGTAGTAATGTCTGCCACTACTTTTTCTCATGTACAGGTGATGCCACGAGAGTCCCCTTGTGGCCTTTTTTGAAAATTATGGATTCTCCTGTGGGAGATAGCAGCTGATGAGAGTTTTGAGAAAAAGCAGATTTTGACAGGAGAGCCTAAATCTTCCATAATCCGTACTTGAGGCACATAAAAGTTTGAGTGGAGCTGAATGCATAGGCTTTATTGCTAAATGATGTGCAACCCTCAATTAAATAAGCAAATGTTGTCCACAATCGCTTGCCAGTCTATTGTATTATCATAAGAGGTGTAGAATGTCAATTTCATACAGATGATCTGGAAATGCAAGCCAATGCTTCAGCAGTTATCAAAATCTTTTCTCCTGAATTTTAATTTCACTAATAAGTGTTACTGAGTAATCACAGAAAAGGGTTTGCTGTGATTTGTCTGCTGTTTTCTTAGAAGCAGGACACAATCTTTTCCTTATAAGATGCCTTTCCACTAAACAAATAGCAGTCCAGCCATAAATCAGTAGAACAGCAGTGCAGAAATTGCTTGGATCAAGATACAGGCATAAAACCAAATCCCAGTGTTGTCCCAATTCTCAGTTCTTTACACGATATGCAAAGCCAATTGATACACTGAGTCAAGATATTTGTTTTATTACAGTTGTGCAGAAAGGAGTGACAGGCATCTAACACAGTTAGTACACATTTTGAAAAACAAGCAGGGTCTTTTATACGTGACAGAAAAGAGAATTTTTAACAAACTATACGATTGGCTAAAAATGCTTATATAACAAAAATCTTTCTAAGCATATTCAAACAATTGCCTGCTTCATTATGCTAAGCTGGTCCTACATTTACATTTAAAATCTCCTCCTTGAGATGTGTTTTTTCGTATTAAAATCATAGAATGGTTTGGGTTGGAAGGGACCTCAAAGATCATTTAGTTCCAACCCCCCTGCCATGTCAGGGACACCTCCCACTAGACCAGGTTGCTCAAAGCCCCATCTAACCTGGCCTTAAACACTTGCAAGGAAGAGGCATCCACAGCTTCCTTGGGCAATCTGTGCCAGTGTCTCACCACCTTCACAGGAAAGAATTTCTTCCTAATATCTAGTCTAAATCTACTCTCTTCCAGTTTAAAGCCATTACCCCTCATCCTATCACTCCATGCCCTTTTAAAAAGTCCCTCTCCATCTTTCTCGTAGGCCCCTTCAGGTACTGGAAGGTGCTATAAGGTCTCCCCAGAGCCTTCTCTTCTCCAGGCTGAACACCCCCAACTGCCTCAGCCTTTCTTTATAGGAGAGGTGCTCCAGAACTCTGAACATCATGTTGTTCTAAGCAGTGGACTACTACCATAAAGAAGATTGGTTGTTGCCCTGAGGCCTCTACTGTCCAGATTATCTAGTTATCATCAGAACCTCAGTGATTCTGGGAAGTCTACTTAGGCAAGGACTCTAAGGTTTGCTTGTTTCTCTGAATATTATCTTAACAATTTTTTCTGAATTTATAAAAATGAATTCACAATTAGCCATGTTGGGACTTCATTCAAAATGTTAACCTGACAAGAACCCTTTTTCCTGAAGTATTTGGCAATAAGTTCTTCTGGTCTTCAGGCCTAACAGAACCCAAAATACAAAAAGTATAGTTTGTTGCAAACATGAAAGTGACCATTTTAAAAAATGGTATTTTAATTTGATTTTCTTGCTTTGGGGCAGAGATTTGTTCCTTTATTTCCTCATAATTAGATTTCATGACATCAAAGGTCATGTTAGAGAAACAGTGTCTAGAAATAGATGGGTAGTAGTGTATAAAAAAATTTTAGAGGAAAAATGAATGCTGACAATGCATCTAAGATGTAAAGAATCTTGTCTTGACAAGAGTCAAGGTGAGAAGTATAAGAATGAGCTTCTCAAATATTTTTTAAACTTAACTTGCCCAGATTCAAGCTGATAGGAGACAAAAGTCACAGCAATATTTTCTCTTAAAAACTTTACAGTTATTAGATAAAGAAAATTGTTTCTTGGAGTGGCTTTGTGTTTTCAAAATTGTTTATTTTTATCTGAAACAGTCAACACTTGTGGCCCTGCTGAAACCTTTTGTGATAAGAAACAGAGGTTTGACAGGGATGCCCTGCAGCAGGGTTGTCTCTGCAAACCCAGAGAACATAGAAATCTTTGGGGTGAGAGAGTCCAATAACTGTAGCTGTCTTGGAGCTACAGATGGTGGAGCATGTGAAGCCTGCTAGGGAGCAAGCTATCTAGCCTCCTGCTTAGCTATTCCTTCACAAGGAATGTCACCCAACATTCCCAGCTGCAAACTGTGTCTCACAGATGATCCTACCCCATATTGCGGAGGTCCAGGAGCATGACAATAATTTCATTATATTAGGTGCTGCAGCTCAGCTGATACTGCCACTCTGTACCATAACATAGCTCCCATCCACAGGGTACCATGGAAAAAGGTCTTACATAATAATCCGCAGCAAGTTCAGTCTGAGTTAACCAGAGTGAGATCTACCTGGATCACTTTCATACAAGCTAATGCTATGTAGATTTCCACCTGCTACTTATTCTCTGAATGTCCTTATGGAGCAGGGAGAATGGCACGATGGTTCAGTGGAGGTCAGGGCAACATTGAAGCAGTAGCCATGTGTGTCTTAAGACATAACAAAATTAAGAAATTGAGCATCTCAGAATTTGCAGCCGGGATTGACTCATTTTGCAAGTTCCTTGTTTTTGCTAGCTCTACAGTAGCCAGGCTTATCAAACATTCCTACTGTCTGACCACATGAAGTTGTGCACATAACAGAGCTGTAAATAGGACACTGCTTTCTCAGAATTACAAGAACAACTGTATTTGTGATGGACCAAATTGTGATGGTAGTTGTCCTGGGAGATTGTACTATTAGCATGCTGTCAAACACCTTGGATCAGGCTTCACAGACTGAAAGAGAATTGTGGCCTCAACTCTCCCAATTGGCAAACAAAACTGAACAACCCTGGCATGTTACATATGGGGAAGACTGAACCATGATAAAGGAGGAGGGGAGTTTCCAGCTAGGCAAGCCCTGAAGGCATGCATCTGTTCTTATTCTGAGCCATCCAGATCCATCTCAAGCTCTGAATCCTTCTTTTCCCCTGGCAGCACAGAGGAAGCTCATTACACAGAACTATCCCTTTCGCCAACATCTCCTCCAAGATATGGAATGAAATGGCCAAGTTACTTTCATAGCAGAGATAATTATATGCATATCATCCAGCAATGAGGCCATAGCAGACGTACAAATAGAGCAGATTTGGTCTGTTGAGCAGGAAAGGGATGAAATGTAACAACACAGTTTTATGTGATACCCTGCTGCTCTTCATCCATTTCAGTTCAATTCAAAGCTTAGTATCCCAACATGAGCAGCACTGTGGCATTTCCTACAAACTGAGCCCCTTGCTGATGTACTCAGTAGCTTGCAGCTAAGGTGTATGAGGCCTCTCTAGTATGTCCAGCAGATAGTGTAGACCTAGGAAGATGCAAGCAATGTACAAATCCTCAGTGATATTGCTGTCCTGCAAGCTCACCTGAGTCAAATATGCTGCAATGTAGCTGTAAGCCCCTATAGATGTTGTAGGGCATGGCATGAGGGTTGTTATGTAATTTCACAAGTGTTGACCCTCATTAACACAATCTGAATTGCACTCAAGACTACAACAAAGGCATAAATTGAATCTACATTTTAGACACAGATTCATAAGTCTCTTTACTGTGTTTTTCTCTTCAGTGTCAAGCATTTGGGCAAGATGGAAGATACATATTCATCTTTGTGTGCTCTGCTGCCTTTGTGCATCACCCCTCACTGGGAAAGGCTTCCAGTTACATGAGCCACTGATGTCCAGGCTCAACTATGTAACAGCTCAGGGATAATTTTAAGCCTAGTCTCAAGACCAGACTTATTCTCTGTGCAAACTGTGATTCTCCAGTGATTCTCCTGCAGGTGGTATTGGAAATATATTTTACATTTGGTAGCTTGGTTTGGAACTAGTCATGCCCAGAGAGGCCTCTATGCACATGCTGGGAGTTCATCAGGTGGACAGGGCTTCTTGCACCTGTCAACCACACTATAGACAGTGTCCCTGACAACAGCCAGGGACAAGATGCCAAGAAGATGCCCACAATCCTCTCTTTCCTGAACCTGCTGGTCTATCCTTGCTGTCTACTCAAACCAGTCCACAGGGTCATACTTTGTGAATAGAAAATATGGTAGCTTTTGCCATTTTAATGCCCTTTATTTACTTTAGACTACCTGCTTTTACAAAGCAGGTGAAAAAATACCAGTTCAGAAAGCTTTCTTTGGTGTCATAAATCTTTTGAGAGTATAATGAAAACTGTGCTTATCAAAGTTGACATGAAGGTTTAGTAGCAAATAACATTTAATTTTTAAAGTATATTTGATAATTAAATTTTCTTTTGGCTCTGCTGTGTGCCAGGAAGCATGAAGGAGTATTTGTTATGCTCCCAGCAGAACTTCCCTGTGGACTACTGTTCTGCACTGGTGGGATGCCGGGAACTCCATTTCTGTGCAGCACCGTGCAGACACTGGACAGACTGTCCCACAGCACAATGTGCAGACCAGTTCCCTTTTGTTCAAGGAGAGAGAGGTTCCTCCTTGTTGGTCCTTGAAACTATTGTATATAATTTCTTACAAGAAAACAAATTTATTCCTAAAGGATGTTCACATGAGAACTTCTTGCTGCACTGAGACAATGTCCCAGTTTCAACCACTTAGACCAAGATTACTAGCAAGTGCATAACACCCTCAGAGAATCGGTTAATCAGTAAGACAGAGCTGAAGAAGCTTTCCTGATGGAGGAGAATTGACACTTAAATATTTAGAGAGAGCACTAAGCTTCTGCTCAGCTGCAGTAATTCCTGGCACCACCTTTTCCTGACTGCTTTCCAGTTTAGGTTCACATGTTTGGTTGAACAGACAATGTCATTGGATCTACACTCCTCAAATTGTAATCCAACAAGGTAACGCAGTGTCAAGTGCGCACATAACTACATGCTCAAAGTTAAATACTCGCCTTAAAGCTGATCTGTACTGGTATGGGTGCATATATCACCCTGAATCAGGACACAAAAGACAAATCCAGCTCTCAGTGGTGATGCTGGACAATTTCCAGTGACCACAGTGGCCAACATCCAATAAAAGCAGTTAGTAAGGCCTCAAAAGGAATAAGGAATAAGATCATAGAAAAGTTTGAAACAACTTAGTGGAGAGAAAAAGGATAAACACCAAGTCCCCCTGCTGTAATATAGCTATTTATTGAATTTTTAACATTTTATTGGAATCACAGTAGGTAAATATATATGTTTTGCCTGTACCTGTAGTCTTACTTTCAGAGGTGGGGGGAACCACATGCACAAATAACAGAGGGAGGAAAAACATAAAGAATGCTTCTCTTCACATGCAAACCTTACATGCAAATCACACCGAGGTCTCTGACAGAGAACTACAAAATCTGGAGGCTAGAGGTGTTAATAAGGCATTAAATAAAGAAACAAATGGCTTAATCTTGACACCTATTATATCTTTCCAAAAGTCTGCTTTCAGAACTTGTAACCACAGCTGCAAAGAGAGAAGAGAAAATGTTTCATTGCTAAAGAAAATGCACATCTCATCTATGCATGTCACAGAGCATGCTGTGACAATTTTAAATCATAACACAGCGTAGGATGTAGTGTGTCATGGAATAAAAATACAAATCTGATTAGATACATGTAACAGCTTTGTCTACTTAATATCCAGTCTGAGAAATTCAGCAAGCTGGGTCTGTTCCAGCAGCGGGAGTTTTCAATTATTAGAGCTGTATCAGATCCAGGGATAATTTAGTATCAGCACATTTCTGATTGAAGGCTTTCTCCCACAAAACATCTGACAAGTCTAAGAATTTCTCTTCTTATTCTGTTTCCTCACAATTGATTTCTCTCCCTGCTTTGCATTTTCCTATAATTAATATTTTATCTTTGCTAATTTAATGCCATTCTTTCTTCTGCCTATGAGTAATTTCTTTCCTCTTAGAAAAAAAAAAATTCCTCCCTGGTACTTACATATGAGCAGCTTGACATTGAAATGGAAGATGTCAAAAAGAAATCTTTTTTTTCTTATAATTCCTGATTCTTCTCAAACTACTCACATTTCAATAACATCTGTTCCCAGTATTATGAATATTCCTAGCCCTGTGACTGCAGTTAAAATCCTCCTATGGTCAAGAGTTCAAAGACATAAACCAAGTATCTCAGGCAGCAGAGGAAAGGGGTTCACGGATCTGACTACTTAACAGGAGCTACGCCAGAACCGAACCTCCATAGCCATAGTTTGGTCACTGCTAGTTGCTAAAAGGAATATGACCCTTTTAAAAGACTTGTGCCATTGCTCCTAGACTTACTGACTGACAAGAAGGCATCATCCTGCCCAAATTTCCCAAGCACATTTACTCAAGACACTAAGAACACAAGCAACATCAACAAGAAAAGCACATGAACACGTCATTTATCAATCCAACCTTGGTAGTTGCCTATTTTCATGCTATTAGCTTAGGGCAGCATTTAGCAAGGGTTTTGTGCATATAAGATGTATGACTTGCCCTTCACTCTGAGTTGCCCTGCCCCTCCCCACCCCCCCTGCCCCGTTATCCTACATAGCCAGTGCAAGGACATATTGGAGAGTAGTAGGGGCACTAGTCTTTCTTTTCCACTGCATGGTTGTCCAGCTACTCTCCTGGCAGTGCAGCCCAGTCTGCTGTGGGGCTCTGTAGCAAGCATAACTACTAAAAAGCCTTCAAACACAACCTCTATCAGTGGGTGTTGCTCTGCCACATAGACATAATGGACATTAATGGTACATTGTAGTTATTTTTTAATATAAATGTGTGTATATGGGTGTATGTATACGTGTATGTACACATTCTCTAGCAGTTTTCTAGCTACTGGACTGATATTTTTTTTTTTCTTTCTTGACCCCTTTCCCTCCAGAAGCTATCATGAGAAACAGGGGGTGGTGGCTGGGGGTTTAACCTTGGGAACACCTACATGGAAGGAGGTGAATGTCTGTGGATGTTATCTACGTCGACTTTAGCAAGGCCTTTGACACAGTTTCCTACGGCATCCTCCTGGCAAAACTGGCTGCTCGTGGTTTGGATGGGCATACACTTTGCTGGGTAAAAAAACTGGTTAGATGTCTAGGCCCAAAGATGTGGTGAATAGAGTTAATTCCAGTTAGTGGCCGGTCACAACTGGTGTTCCCCAGGGCTCGATGTAGGGGCCACTCCTGTTTAACCTCCTTATTGATGATCTAGATGAGGGGATCAAGTGCACCCTTAGTGAGTTTGCAGACGACACCAAGTTGGGTGGATGTGTCAATCTGCTCAAGGGTAGGGAGGGTCCCTAGAGGGACCTACCTAGGCTGGATTGATGGACCCGGGACAACTTGTAAGAGTTGCAATAAGGCAAAATCCCAGGTTCTGCCCTTTGGCCACAACAAACCCTAGCAGTGCTACAGGCTTAGGGAGGAGTGGCTGGAAAGCTGCCAGGCAGAGAGGGAAGTAGGTGTGTTGATTGACAGCTGGCTGAACATGAGCCAGCAGTGTGCCCAAGTGGCAGAGAAGGGCAATGGGATTCTGGCTTGTATAAGAAATAATGTGGCAAGTAGGGGCAAGGAAGTGATCTTACCGCTGTATTTGACACTGGTGAGGCCGCACTTCGAGTACTGTGTTCAGTTTTGGGCCCCTCACTACAAAAAGGACATTGAAATACTTGAGCATGTCCAGAGAAGGGCAGAAAAGCTGGTGAAGGGTCTTGAGCACAAGTCTGATGAGGAGCAGCTGAGGGAACTGGGGTTGTTTAGTCTGGAGAAGAGGATGCTGAGGGGATACCTCATTGCTTTCTACAAATACCTGAAAGGAGGTTGTAGAGAGGTGGGGATGAGTCTCTTTAACCAAGTAACAAGTGATAGGACAAGGAGTAATGGCCTCAAGTTGCACCAGGGGAGATTTAGACTGGATATTAGAAAGTATTTCTTTACAGAACAGATTGTTAGACATTGAAATGAGCTGCCCAGGGCAGTTGTGGAGTCCCGATCCCTGGAGGTGTTTGAGTCATGTTTACATAATACTCAGGGATATGATGTAGTTGAGGACTGTCAGTGTTAGGTTGATGATTGGACCAGATGATCTTCAAGGTCTTTTCCAACCTAGATGATTCTGTGATTCTGTAAATGCTGATAGGGAAGAATGTAACAGAGAATGCACAGAGGGAAGTAAAATACTTGGGCAAGCAAATAATTGAATCAGTAACTGGAGCAACCAGGTCTCTGCTGGAGATTAATGAGTGAGACGCTATGCTTCATTGACTAAGTTCACCTAATTTTTTTAAACATCAGTATTGATTTTATGTTGCACTTGCCTAACTTAGCTGCAACTTGCTATTTAATCTATAATATTATTAGCTGAATGGTGATTGGAAAGCAGCAGGAAGATACTCTAATTATGCCTTGATCATTGTCCTGCACCTGATCTTCACAGAGAGTATGTATGGTTCTGCCCTCCCCTGTTGCTCTCAGCATCTCATATCTGAGCCATAACGAACATTGTTGCATCTGTTTAAGAACAGAACTAAACGCATTTTCACCGATTTTGAGAATAAGTTGTAAGCCTACAAAGTTTTTTCTGCTTTCCCCTCCTTCCTGCTCCCAAGCATCAAAAGGACATATTTGGTTAATGACTAATTAAGCACTTCCACTGAGCAAGTCAGAGCTTTGTAAATCCACATCTTCCTCACTGCATACTTTTTGGAATCAGCTGAGAGTTTTGAGTTTGCATTTTGCCAAGTTGGAGTCTGCATTCACACAACTTTGAAGTAAGCAGATATAAAGCAAGCCAGCATGTTCTTAAACCGAGGCATATGAAGTGGAAAAAATCCACTACTCTCCCTTCAGGTAGAGACCTGAAGATATATCCTTGATAATGAGGTGCCATGCTGGTTTATTAGATCCCTGATCTTTTAAAATATAAATCTTAATGAAGGCACAATGAACTACAGGAAATAGGAGTGGGTTGGTTTTTATCAAATGAACATGCCATCTGCCTCTCTTATCTCCCAATGAATCGAACACTGCCATCTTTGTAATTAGCACTGACAGCATACTCACAGGAAACAGAACAGGAAGATACAGTAGATTAGTTTTGCATCCCCTGCTGAGCTAGCATGAGGCTACAACTTGTTGAACGTGGGGCGTATTGGCTTTCTGGCAGGGCTGTTGTGAACTGATTGCAGTTCCTGCCCAGGAAAGCACACAGGTATGGATAGCAGAGTCACAGAATCATAGAATAATTTAGGTTGGAAAAGACCTTTAAGATCATTGAGTCCAACTGTAAACCCCACACTGCCATGTCCACCACTAAATCATGTCCCTAGGCACCATTTCTACACCTCTTTTAAATACCTCCAGGGATGGTGACACAACCACTTCACTAGGCAGCCTGTTCCAGTGCTTGACAACCCTTTTGGTGAATAAATTTTTCCTAATATCCAATCTAAACCTCTCTGGTGCAACTGGAGAACATTTCCTTTTGTCCTGTAACTTGATACCTGGGAAAAGAGACTGACCCCTGCCTTTCTACAACCTCCTTTCAGTAGTTGTAGAGAGTGATAAGGTCTCCCCTGAGCCTTCTTTTCTCTAGACTGAACAATCCCAGTTCCCTCAGCCACTCTTCATAGGACTTGTTCTCTAAACCTTTTACCAGCTTTGTTGTTCTTCTTTGTATGCACTCCAGCACCTCAATATCTTTCTTGTAGTGTCACCTACATATGCACACATTACCACAAAAGCCTGAGAACATCCTCTTGAACCTGCAGTTATACCAAACTAGCAGTGGCATTTAAAGCCCTGACAGGGGAAGTCTATGACTGGGCTCCTTTTGGCTCCATTATTTATTTCCTGCACTCTCAGTAACAAACATAACAGATGAAGAATAAATGTCAGTGAAGGGTCACATGATATCCTTATAAAAATTCATCTGTAGGAAATATTTGGCCTGAAAATTGGAAGAGGGAAACAGTTCTCTTTTAAAAAAAGACAAGCTTGTCTACTTTGTTGAGAGTCCATATCAAAGGAAATTGCCAGAAGATGAATTGGTAGTTTCAGCTCCTTCTACAGTGAGATATTAGAATAGCACTAATGTGTTAAAAGTGGACGTTTTTGTGTTTACAAACTTAACAATGGAACTAGCATTGTACCTCTACTTCTTAAGGAAAAGAGGAAATGGCAAGGTATTTCTTTACATTACAGAGAAATTCACTTCACTGTAATTGTGTTGATCTGTACAGGAGGGAGACACAATTTACCTCTTAAGGCAGTCAACAAAGCTTCCCTTGTTGCTTACATCCCTGGGAGATGCCACTGGGCTTCATGCAAGCATACATTTAGGAATTTGGTGGTGGAAGAAAAAAACCACTACAGCGCTGCCCATGAAACAGGCAGAAAGCATTTATATATACACAAAAATAAAATTTAAAAGAAACCATTTCTATTTGAGGTGGTTTATGAGTTCTTTTAAGGAATACATAGTAACTGAGTATCACAGTTAGTAGTCCACATCATGTGACGTCATGCTTAGCATATAAAGCTGAGGGAAGAAGAAAGAAGGGGGGGAAGACTGGGAGTGACAAAATTTGTCTTCCCAAGTAACCTTTATGTGTGATGGAGCCCTGCTTTCCTTGAGATGACTGAAAACCTGCCTGCCGATGGGGAATAGCTAATGAATTCCTTCTTTTGCTTTATTTACGCACGTAGTTTTTGCTTTACCTATTAAAACGTCATCTCAACTCACAAGTTTTCTCACTTTTACTTTTCCAGTTCTCTCCCCCATCTCACTGGGGAGGAGTAAGCAAGTGGCTGTGTGATGCTTAGTTGCTGTCTGGGTTTAAACCTCAACAATAGGGAAAATTAACAGTTCAAATATTATTTGCAATGTGGGAAACTTTTTATAAATTAAAACAGTCTGTAAAAAGTTCTTTAAATATGGCTCAGTCTGTTTTCATGGGCAAGACTTATTTAAACTGCCTTTCCTTTGTTAGATTCTCTTTCTCCAGAAAAAGGCAAGAGAAAGAAAAGCTGAGATTAAATGAGCTATTTCCATTTACTTTTAAACAACAACGTTCAGAAGCTACAAAAGATGTTTGGTGAAATGTTTTCATTTTGAATGTTGTTGCAAATCAATGGCATTCAAAGGAATATTAGTTCTTTTGCAAAAAGTAATTGAAAGAAGTATTATTGCTACAGGGTTCTTTTTAGTCAGAATTCCTAAACATATAAACAACACAAATTTCCACCTGCTCTACTAAGATATTTTTCAACTTTAAGGGTCAGTGGCTTGTCACAGCCACAGAGTAAGATGGATACAGTTTTATCCATCAGCCCTGTTTCTTTTGTGACCCAAATGATCAGTTTACGTGATTCCCTTGCAACCACCGTAGCAGACTAGAAAAGATTAAATTTCATTAAGAACCTCAGCCAAAAGCAGACTTCTCACTGGCTATGCCAAGCTTTGATATGACTCTGTGCAGAAGTGGAGCTTTGCTCCTATCAGTTAAGTTAGTTAATCTTCCAGTCAAGTTCTTGAATACTCTGAAAGAACATAGATTAGCAAAGGAAAGCAATGAAGGTAAAATAGGTCTCTAAATCCTGAAAAGAGCCAGAAGTGCTGCCAGTGAGGATATGAAGGGAACATTCACTAAGTCAATGTAAGCTTGGAAAGAGCCATGAAGCAACAGTATTGTAAAGTACGGACACGACTGGGCGAGCTGCAAGATTAAAGGATGCTACAGGGCTGGTCTAGCCTTTCCAGAGGATCTCCCAATTCCTTTCATGTGGGGTCACCTACCTTTGGTTGTTTGCTTTTTGTGCTGCACAAAGCCAGATGTGGTTCAAAATAAACAGATAATTAGGTCAGTAGGGGAATCTTAGCTGCAGAGTGAGAGAGACAAGCAAGGTTTTACATGGAAACATTTCCTGTCCCCTGCTACAGAAAGGAGATGTGGTGATTTTGCCTTGTAAACTAGAGACCCTTAGAGCCCAAAGAACAACCATAATTTTATACTGTGTCTGACCAGGCAGTACAATCACATCTTTCTCTCTAAAATGCAGGCATCTTTAAGTAGAGCCGTCTTTCTCACAGTTAACTGCTTTCTTTGTCTCTCACTTAAAAAATTAAGGAGCCCACACCCTTTATTACCTAGCCAGATCATTTGGTTCTGAGGCAAATGTATTAAGAAGTCCAGGGGAAAGCACAGCAATGCTAAAGATAATATCCATGATTACAACAAATTCATTATTCTGATGCTTACAGCCAGCATAATCTGCAACAGTATTCCTGATGCGAACCAAAATTTCTGCACAGAGGGACATTTTCAGCTGCAGAAGCAGCTAGAGAACCAGATAGATGCAGACACTGGTGCAGGTCAGAGATGGTATTGCTTCTTCCCACTGTCCTTAGGTTGGGTTTAGCTTGCCTAAGGCGTGTGTCAGGGGTGGGTCAGGTGACAGACGCCTCAGAAAATCTATCTTTTCCAAATCAATCCTACAACAGGAGGCTTCTGGCATCATCCATCTGTGAAGTACCTCTGCAGCTCCCCTACTCAGTTGTCTGAGGCATGTGTTAGGGCCCAGAGACCCTCAGCTGTTTACTAAGTGAAAGTGAAGTATGTAAAGCTTGTAAAGCACATAGGTCACCTACTCTAGTGTAAAACATAACTATAAAAAGACAGAGCAGTTACTGTAAAGGGTCAGGATGGCATGAAGCTGAGTGAGAGATGGAACTAACACAGAAGAGGGAGCAAAATTACACTGAAACTATGAAGGAGCACTTCTTAGGTTACTTAGAAGTCTAAAGAGGTTTCAATTTATACAAAATGGAGAAGGAATCAGTGTATTATTTTGACCTTTTCCTCGCTGTCACAACAGGAGATCTGCTGGCTACCTCCAACCCCGTCATGGCTAACAGGTACAGAGGAACCATCTCAGAGATGACATTCAAAACAAGTGGGATTTCCAGTAGTCTCAGTGGACGTCATTTTGATTTGCAAACGAGTTTATCTACAACAAAGTTTGTTGTTTCAGAATAGTGAATGCAATAGAATATTCAACAAAGATGCAGATGGAATAGGTCAGTTTGCTTCAAAAATTCGCAGTATCTCACAAATTTCATCAGAATTTAGAAATATGCCATATGATAGGCTTGTTAAGTCAAAAATGGTCTGTTTTCTGACATTTATGATTTGCAAGAAATTGTTCATGAATAAGCTGAAGACTAAGGATTGTTTACAGACACTGTTCAGTAAGTAGTTCTGAGTGCCTCCGAGGAAATTCTCATCATATTGTGAACATTTCACTAATAGAAAACAGCCAAAATTTATCGAAGAAATGTATTGCAAAACATTTAACTTTAGTCACAGTCATCTTATGGAGGGGGAGGAAAAGATTGTCTGCAGTGCTGTTTGATCTCTCCTTTTTTGTAATATTAGTACTTCACTGCAGAGGTCGTGTAGTTAAAGTTTCGTAGTTGTGGCAATGTGGTGGTAGAATAGTTAAGGCAATAGGCACGGGACTGCTTAGATCACTTTCTTTGGAGGACTCCTTAGGCAAGACTTCGGGCAAATCAATTAGGGCCAGTCTCATGTAAGAACTTGTACCAAATTATTGGCTGGCTGTACAAATCCCCTTCTTCTCCCAGTATTGAATTAGAGCCTCTGAATTGAGGGCCCAAGATACATGCCCTATCCACTGTATCAAGCTACCTTGTCTACTAGTTAGACTGGATGCTCTTTTGGGAGGTCACTGCCACTATGACTAATCAAGTACAAACCTCGGATGGCATATTCATGGCCACCACAAAGACAGATGATAAAGAGCTCACTGATAAGCAGCTCTACTCCGCTCTAAATTTACCTCTATCCACCTGAAAACAACATTCAAGCTGTGCTATTTCCTGTTGTCCAATTCAAGGCAAAAGTTCTGTCCTTGTACTCTGCACAAGCACCTGTACCCCGTCAAAATGGGCAGAGCTTGTTGGCTATGTTCCTGTGGGCCTTAGAAGGGCTTTTCCCTTCACAGCCTTCATCTGCTTTGACAATGAGTTTCATGTTTTTCCTACCTAGAGCTTAGAGGGAGCAAACAAAATTACCGAGTGATGAGGCATAATGCCATTTCTGCATGCAGAAGAGGGAGAATGGAGAACACAGCTGAGAAACATTACCAGAAATAGATAAAAGCAACAGCCTCTCTTAAGACCTAGTTTTGGAAGGCGGCAGAGGCATCCTCTAACTGAAATGGCAGCTGTGCCATGATGTGCCACGGCAGCTTGTACACCACAAGCTGGTGCTCATATGAGGACTAATTTGTACCAGTGCCTCTGGACCCTCCCACATCTTTCTGCCCAGTAATAAACTCAAATGAGACACACTGAGAAACACAAGAGGAGAAATAATAATAAAAAAATTACATTAGTTTCATCCAGATAAGGAATACTATAACAACAAACTTCTGCTGAAAATTGTCAGCCTGACAAGAATGAAGTGTTTTGTCCTATGATCTAGCCTGAGAACCTGTGCCTTACTCAGGACTAGATGTCCACGAAGTACACCTCCTTGCTCTCATCACCTACACGGAGCCGCAAAGTTGTCAAAGCACACTTACCTGATCACCTCTTCCACTGAACTGCCCTCACTGGGATTTGCAAAGAGGAACATCATAGCTCAAAATTTGGTCCAGAAAAGACGGATGATATTTCCTGCTAACTGGAAATAATGTATATTTAGCCAGACTTCCATAAAAATCCCTCAAGAGACCCCTATCCAAACTCAGTTTAAAATGTTACACTACAAGCATTAGGACCTGACATGACTTGGAAAAAGACTTAAACATGTGCAGACTTCCATGACAATCAAGTGCAAGGGTAAAATAAAATCCAGTGGTATAGATGCTACCTGAACAACTAAAATAGCTTTCAATGAATATTCTATACTCAAAAGCATAGAGTTTTAAGGAATATCCAAGGATACTCACTTCTAGCAGTTCTGTTGCAGTGTTGGGAATTAGTTTTCAGAAGCTTTCCCCTAAGCTGTAAGATCATTTTTTAGCCTTGCAAAGCTGACTTATAAATCCTGTTAAGACTTTCCTAGCACTGAACTCAACATTGCTGAAGCTGAATATCTGGAGGATGGCACTTTGGTGGAAGAAGAATATCTGTGGCTAGAAGGATCTCTTCTTCTAGCAGATTGAATACCCACCCACCCATTCAGTGGCTTTCTGAAGTTGTTCAAAACAACAAGGATGGCTGGAACACTGTTCCTCAGTAATATCTCTCTGTCCCTCATGTGCTTGGTGCTGACCATACAAAGAAAAGGACCTCAGGGTAGCTTACAGCATATTGCTATATTGTTATTCTGCCATTGTCATAGAGGAGGCGTGTGTTGTAATACACACGCACACACACACTTGGAAATCATTGGGTTATGGAATCCTATTGCAGATCACCCTAACATTCTGTGATTCTGTGATTCTGTGATCAGCTAGTGAGATGCTAGGTGAGAAGGTCACCTTCACACCTGTTGTAGTGTGGCTTAAAACACTGGTCGCTTGCTAAGGCAGCATGTGCTACACAGTTGTGATCCATGACACTGCCATGGTAGGCACTATCAGAGTATATAATAAAAAATGCATTGACAGTAGGATAAAGGTTTGAGTGTTTTGCAGCCACAAGACAGCAAAGATGCATTCATTAAATAAAATTATCAAGAAAAGGAAGGATTTAATAGAGCTGTTTCATTTTTAAAACAGACATATGCACCAAAAAACGAACAGAAAAACTAATTGGTCTATTTTCTGGCAGGATAGGAATACTCATGCAGGGAGTGTAGCAGTGTACATACATATCTAGCTACTCATTAGAGGATATGAAACTTTCATTGGCAGAAAGATTCTAATTATAGTATACCCACCTTTGGTTTGGAAACAATCATCTGCTAATGAATGTTTACTAAGACACAAGAATGACTACTGAGCAAACAGGCCAGGTGAATGACCAGGATGACAGCGTCGAAATTGCTCTCCCTGTCTTGACTGGTTACAGGGCATAATTGTGGGGAGTGCAGGAAGCACAAAGTGGAAAGGCCTCATTACTGCTGACAGGAAAACATGCTTAAAATATTTCCATAATGGTGGTCAATGCTAGTTTTTGCCACCAAAGGGGCAATTTGAGACAACCTGGGCTTAATGGCATAATGAAGTTGGTTTCAATAGCAAGAAGCAGCCACACAAATCTGTAACAGAGATAGTAGAACAGAAGAGAGCCTTAAACACTCACTAGCTTGGAATGATTCCCTTCAGCACCCTTTCAAATGAAATTTCCTTCCAAAAGTGCTTTTCTTATTCAGAGCTCATCTCCAAAGAACTTACCTTAATGTTCTGTTAGGAATGCAGTTTGAAACATTTAAAAAGAAAGTATTAGAACTAAGTTTTACAAAGATAACTTAATGTTTGCACATGCTTAGCAGGAATTACATTCCCCGTTTTTTCCTCTACCTACATGTCATGTTGCAGCTATACGAGAGTGATGGTAAAGTGGCTAGGGGATCAGGCCCGGTAATAAAACATTAGCCACAGGAAGGAAGCTGCAATCTCAGAGGTCCTGGGTTGGTTTGGCAATTTACCTGGTAAAAAGTTAGGCTCACAAAGAGTGCATAAGAGGATGAGTTTCTAGGAGGTTTTCCCTTCAGGTGAAGGCAGATTTTTTTTCAGCCATGACTTTCTGCTCTGTGGTGCAGCCTGCCTAATACCGTTCAAGCTGTGTGCCAACTCTCTGGCCTTTTGATCCAATGTCAGTCCCAAGGGGTGGAAAGTGCTGTTGTAAAGCACCTTTCAACTCACAGGAAGCTGAGAGTCTGATGTGAGTTTTTGAAAAAGTCTGGACACCTGGCCGTGCATACTTATCTGTGTCTAATTTGAGGAGCTCAGTGCAGACTGTGGAGGTAAGCTGATTTGTTTCTCATCTAGAAATAGGTGCTTGTTTAGAACAAAACCATTCACATAAAATGACTCCTTTTCAGTAGTGTGAGCAATGTAGTAGCACCACTTGCCTATAAGTTACTAAGAGATTGAAATGCTATGGGAATAAAAACCTGAGCTCCAGTAAATCTAGATGTGATGCCTTGAAGCCTAAAGGGAGAACACTAGTTTCTCAGCTTTTATTCTTAAATCTGAAATGCAAATGAAAACACTCCATGATTATTTTTTTCTCTGATACATATTCACATCTCTATATGTGTTTCCATGCTGTTCTATAGCACAGCATTCTGTACCAGAAATTTCCTTTGTGACTTTAGTAAACACAGGCAATCACATACATAAATATATGTATACATAAACACATACAAGTATAACCCAAAGAGTTAGAATTCCATTCATAAATATTTACTTAAGTAACTTAAGTTACCACAGAATGCCATTTTCCCTTTGAAACTTATTTTAAGAGCACAAAATGGTAAAATGATCACTCAGTATGACTACCTTCTCCAATAATTTATTAGAAAAACCTCTTAGAGAAGTCATTATCAACAAATCAGGCTATGGCAACCTGCTACCCAGCACAGCACATAAATAAGGTAAATTTCATTTAATGCATCTCTATCTTTAATACTTTAATATCTTAAATGATTCCCTGAAAACTAACCAAACATTGTGAGGAACTGAGAAAGATATAAAAAGGAGGGTGCCCTCAGCAGAAGGTAGCAGGTATTTGAGCTGCCCTGGAGGAGCCCAAAGATGCTGCTCTGTCCTTGAGCACCTAGAGCTACCCACTTTCAGTGGTGCAGGGTATATTTTGTGACAGCACGTCACATGAGGCCAATCTGCCAGACAGGACATGGGGGACAATTCCCTGTGATCCTACCCATTTCCTAATCTCCCTGCTCCCAAGCCCCATTCACTAATTCCTGAGCAACTATGTGTTTGGGAAGATAATGATGAAAGCCCTGCTGCACCCTTCCTGCTGTCAAGAAAGTCAGAAATGGAAGGTTTATCGGGACTGGCTCTAGGTCATGGCCTCAGCTCACTCACATGGTCTTGGAATGTGTTATGAACACAGAGGAACATGAAAATAATGGCAAATTGAGGCTACCATTTACGCCAATGAGTAATTAATTGCTAATGCATGTACCTTTTTGTAGTGAAATATCATGGAACAATGTTCCACTAGCAAATACCAGGGATTTAAGATGGTTTCTGTGTTTATTTTTCAATCTTCTGGAGTGAAGAGGATGTTAATCTGCATGAAGCATTCTGCACCTCATTAATTTAATAAACTGAATTTGGTAAAGGTAGATGCATTTTCAGGTTTATATATAAATTTTAATGAAATTCGTGTTCTTTGCTAGCTTGTGGACATAGGGGGGCATTTTATTGGTATCAGTAAGTCACTTCCTACTTTTTCACACTTCAGTAAAACATTCTGGCATAGCTACAACTTCCAGTTCCCTTGCAACTGAAGAGACAAGAAGTTCTTAAAGAAACATAGAACATAATTAAGCACACAAATATAAACAAGTTTTCAGATCTGCTTATTTCCAAGAGAAAATACATCCTGTTGATACATTTTGGTTTTGACATGTAGGACAATACAACACTTTGGAAACTCAGAGTGCAAAGGGAAAATAAAAAAATTAAAAAAACTCAAGGGCCTTTAATAGCCAGTGACTTAAAAATCGATTTGCTAGCACTATTAAATCCCCCAGGCTGAGGAAGGGGAAATCACTGACAAATAGCTTTATAGTAGTGACCTGCAGTGTTACATGGGGTCTAGTGAGGAGAAGGGATCTGTCTTTTTCCCTCTCATTAGAGCTGTTAAAGACCCTAGGAATCACTGAAAATGATACTGAGCTCATATATATATATCACAAGAAGGAAACAAAAATCAGACATTATTTTTTCCCGACAATTATGAGTGAATGAATCCTATTCCTAGGTTGTAAAGTTTTAGTTAAGTTTTCCTTTCTTTTATGATTTGCCTGGAGTTTGAGTGGCAACAGGACAGTATACCAGAACACATTTCCTCATTGTGATAATGGCAATTGTTGACTACTGATGTCCAGTGGAGTGCCCAGTGCAGCATGCATGCCTGGATGGATACTTCTTTTGTATCAAAGGCATCCATATTTTGGAGATGTGCGAGAGGAAGAGGGAAGCAGTCCTGAAAGCCCAAGTTGTTGGTTTAACATATCAGTGAAGGTGAGGACACCACTGTAAGCTACAGAGGTGGAGCAACAACATGAACTTAATCATTTTAGCCTAATTGACCATATGCTCTGTGACAGCAAAGTCAGGTCAGCTCATTCAGTTAGAGTGCCAAACAGGAAGTTTGGAGACGCATTCCTTCCATTCACACGCAAAATTTCTTTTAGCAACCTAAGAGCTCCCATTTGGGTGAAAGACCAGACATGCAGGGAGCTACCTCAGCCTTTGGAAAAAAGCTAACAAGAAAGTCCTGGAACCATCAAAATTCTCAAGTGTTTTCACCTCCAAGTACAAGAAACCTTCCTTTGACCTGTCTTTACTCACATAGAAGCATGTGTATACTTAAAAGATGCCTACCAGTGGGAGACACTACTGTTGGTCATTCTCTCTCCATGACCAAAAGTGGGAGAACTAGAGGATGTGACCAGTGGTAACCATCTGACTTAGCTGTAGAGTGTATTTGGGTTCAAGCAACCATTATCTCTCAAATGTCTCAAATGCCATGGTGATGAAGCAATGTGAAAAGCTGCTGAAGTGTCTTCCAGAAGGAAGCTCAAGCCAGAGATGAAACTGACACTCTCTCCTCTAGCCTGCTGACACTGGATCTTGTGGCAGAAAAGTGGGTTTCAGAGAGAGGGATTAAATATGTTAGAGAAAATCCTATCTGTAGACAGTGACATGCTGCTAGCATATGGCAAGTTTTTCCTGATGGGAACTTACCAGGTGGGGCAAACTCCCCCAGATGTACTATTTGCATGAGATGTTGCAGACCAGGACAGTTCTTGCTAAACTATCACACATGATTTTATCTTCCAGCTAGGAGTGACTGTGAGAATGGGTTTTTCTGTGACACACATGCATGTCATTAAACTGCATTCACTTTGTTTCACTGGCTTCACTTAATATATAACTTTTATGGGCCTCCATAGAGTTGTCTTCAGAAGAGGATCCCAAGGAACATCTAGTTCTTTCTTCTGCAAAACAGAGGTAGAAATGGCTTTCAAGAGATACAGAGCTCTGCCTCTGATAGATGCTGGCATCATCCTCAGCTCCCCGCACAACTGCTGTGGCTGTCTGGCATGAACGTGGCTGGGAGCCTGCTGCAGAAAGGCTGTGCATGCGAAGCTATTTGTGGAACAAGACAAGCAATTTTACTGGACCTACAAAGTCCAAAAGCAAAGCTATATATACTTTGCTAATTTCAATCAAGTACAGTTTACATACGAAATGGAGATTTAATAACTCTACTATTCCTATAACCAATGACTTGTTCTGCTCCTATGGTAACCTTTGGTAATTTTACACATCAAAAAAATCCTTGGTGGGAGGTCTACAATGCTTTATGACGTATATACTTATGTTTATCTCTTACACTTTTTGTCTAAGTTGCCCATCCCTAAAACTGCCTTGTTGAGTTCCTTTTTCTTCCTCTTTTTTTGGTAAAGGTTACCAAATTCTTTTGAATTTTTTTTACTCTGTCCCTCATTTGGGCTTGAAGGATGTGATATGTTTCATCATCATTGCATTTAAGCTCAAAAAGTTAATAAACGTATGCAGAAACAAAACTAAGAAAACTGGAGTTACTATGGGAACATACATTGCAATTGAATCTCCTGTGACATCTAAAGGTTCTCTAGGAAATGCAAGAAGACATTCTTTCATGTCAAAATTGCTCACGTTGCTCTTTACTTCTTTTTGAGGTCAGATTCTGCCTCAGTAACTCCTTCTTCTAATTTCGCAAAGAATACTAAGTGAGTACACTGGTAAAATCTGGCACTAAGGGTCTGGTTTGGGTGATGGTGGTGTTTTTCCTGATCCACACAAGCTGTGAATCAGATCTCATGGGGTTTATTTGTAATTCAGAGATAAGAAGGACTTGGATTTGAACTAGATTAATTTCTGCATTCTGTGGGTATAAAACCAGAAGTAACCAAAAAGAATTTCAGAAATTCATTGAAAAATTGTGGTGACTAGATTCTGTACAATTGAAGACAAAATCCCTTACTAGCACATTAATGTATGATAAATACTCTCCACATGGGGAGGCAGAGATCTGCAGAATACATTAAAGCAACCAACATGAAGAACTCCCTATCTCACCAGATGAGGAAGGGAAATCCTGATTTAGTATCTTTTTTTTTCTGAACTCCTGATCCACCTCTCTCTCAGACATCACATAAAAGTTCAGTGTCACTTAGACCTGTGAGATTAGGTTTCTTTCTTCATCAGTATGCCAGCTTCAGACTATGAAAGAATAAAGGAGTGGAGGAGTGTTTAGAAGGAAGGGATTGTTTTATGCAGAGCTAGACTGTGAGTCAATGCTCATTAAGGTGTAATTTTAACAAAGGATAGTTACATTCAAAAGCCACCAAGATATTTTAATATGAATGGTTGTTCAATGTTACAAGTAGAGCAGTGAGTATAACTTAAAGGAATTTTTGTGGTGAGAAAAAGGTAAGGGGGAAAAAAACCCACTCCTCGCATATCTTGTACAGATGAAGTGTTTCAGTCTTTCAGAGAAAAATAGCTAACTGTTTGATATTATTTGAAATTCCTGAAGCAATATTTTCTAGGTTACTTGCCTCACGAGAAAAATGGAATTTTCATCCTAATATGATATGAAATTTAGAGATTAATTCTGAGAAGACTTAATTGCAAAGGAATCACAAATTAGCTCATAAAATCTTTGTACTTCCTGAATTTCCGTTACCCTATTTTAGGAATAGGGATAGTGATGCTACATAGAAGATGATTTGATTCTTCATGGTTTTTAATCTCAAATTTGTACCCTGCAAAGCAGTGTCCATTTAAGAATAAGAAAAATAGTAAGATTAAAACCTTTTCCTGTAATTATACATGTCTACATTTTCTTAGTCTTAGTTTTCTCAAGTAAAGATAGACACGGTTTTGTGCTTAATTGTGCTGCTGGGTCTAGTGTTAATTACAGTTCCAAAAAAAAAGTTGATGACCATAAAGATTTTCCTTTTACTTCTCAGAGTCCTTTTACAGGAAGGTGTTCTGTATGTATGTGGTCTTTGTTTCTCTATGGGTAATCCTTAAAATGCAAACTGCCAGCAAAAGTTAAACATGTGCAGGTCCCACAGTAGTCAGGCAGGGAAGTATTCAAAAGCTAACTGCTAGGGTGTATCCCAGATGATTTAACTATGATTATAGTTAAATGCAATTTAATTTTCTCCCTTAAATAATCTGTTCCTGGGCTGGGTCTGTCTGCTCCCTCACTGCAAACTACCTTCAGCCTGATGCAACCTCACCTCGCAGTTTTAATTCTGTCACCCCTGAATTTTACTCTGAGCTGGGGTTTTCTTCTGCTTCCATTTCCTGAAGGCTTCACAAGGTGCTTGTTCTCAGAGTGAAACAAAGGTCCGAGGAAAAAAAAAAAAAAAAAATTCAAAAAAGAAAACTACTGTTTCCAGCAAAGCCTCCCCTGACTGGGTGTCCGCCTTTCCCGGCAGTCAGATTCTCCCACAAGGAGAAATGTCTCCCCTGTGTTTGAACTGACATAAGAGGAAAAACAGGCCCAGGTTCTTTTATTTATTTCTCCCCCCCCGCCAGCTATTGCTCTGTAACAGCTCTATAGTCTTGACCGCATCCCTAAGCACTAACCCAGGCTTCCACTGGTGTTTTCTGATGCAGACAGCATCTGTTCCCTGTTACTGCTAGGATTAGAAACACACATTTATTTACAGGCTCCAGACATGATGGCTATTGATGTATATATCAGTGGCTATTTTCACCAGCAGGATACTAAAAGTATGTCTGCCGAAGCAGAAAGGCTGGCCTAGCTTTCCTCTCTGATCACCAGAATAAAGAACATAAGGAAAAATCCCTGAAAACACATTCTTAACTGTTTTCCTATAGATGCCACTAGCAAGTGATAGAAGTTCTTTGCATAAGTGTTGTCCCTGATTTCAGTAACACAAATCCCAGTGTTTCAGGCAAAATATCATGAAATTACAGTACAAACATGGAAATTTTCTTCATTATTGCCTCTTGCCATTTCAGTGATAGTGTATTGGCCTGAAAAAGCTGTTCCTTTAGGCCAAAGGAGAACAATATGCTTGTCTTACATTATCATTTTGATCAAATCACACTTATCTCCTCCTCCTGCTCCATGCCTGCATCTTTAGAAGGACTGCAGGGCAAAAAGGCTAATAGAACATCTCCACACCAATGTTACTCAAACATAACCTTAATCATGCAGCAGTGAAGGTGAGATCATGAGATGACTGAGTGGAAATCCACTACTGCTTTGCACAGACTGAAATGCAAACATTCAGGTGTGGTGTAGACATGATGGGTGTGCCATGCTGTCTAAGTTTAGCCTGTACCCACAACTAAACTCTAGCAGTCGTTCTACCATCTGGTGACCCCTCCCCACCTGAGAAGTCAAAAAAGGGAGAAGACCTGTGGGTTGAAGTAGATATAGATTTAATGAAATAACAAAACTAAGCACCCAACTACTGAACACCCAATCCTATGCCATGGTTTCATTTTAAGGAGGATGAGAAACTGAAAAATATTCAAAAGGCCTGATAACACAATCACAGTTGTCAAAGCATCCCAAGGGTGATCCAGAGTCACATTGCCCATCACCATGTCATAGAGATCAGAAATTAGTGTAACTGCAAATGAATTTATTACACTGTAACCTAATACCATGAAATGTAACAGAGCAACACCTCTAAGCCCATGGCAAAAAGTAATAAACCATATCAATCTGAAAAGCAACAGTGGTAAAGCCCTCCAGTTCTCCAAATGTGATTCCAAAACTAAATACCAAAGGAGTCAACCCACACACAATCCCATCTACACCAGCACAGTAAGTAGATATCTGCTGAAATCCATTAAAACTTCAATCCTAAGATTCACACAGATGAGCTGTTTAATTCAAGGTCCAAACACATGCTGGGCACCAAATAAGCTGTCTACATTTAGCCTGTACCCCAGGGCTAAACTTTAGCAGTTGTTCTAGCACCCGATGACCCCTCTCCAGCTGAGAAGTGGAATCGGGGAAAAAAGGGAAAAACCCTGTGGCTGAAATAACAGAACTAATACAATTGCCAACATAAAGCATACAAAGTTCTACTCAGCCTGGTCCTTCAGGTCAGCAGCAGGAACAGAAAATCAAGATGGAGGAGTCCCAGGAAGAGGAATTCTACCCCCATGAACTCCCTCCTTTTTAAATGAGCATGAATAAGTGGTATTGGATACATCTGTGAGTCAGCTGCCTTGATTGGATCTCCCAGCTTACTCAGGGCCTCCCTGCATGACTGGCCCATGGATCTGCTTGTGGGAAACTAGGACACATGCCCAGGACAAAAATCATCACACCACCACTTATCTCCTGAATCTTCACAGTAAAGTTGTGTGGCTGCAAAATTCTGGGAAGGTTTTGTATTCCCTCCAGCATGAGCCAATGGATCATGTGGGTAACCTGGAACGTGGCTGTCTCAACCCAGTCTGGTCTCAAACCCTACCTGCAGAAGTTGCAGAGATGGTCTGCATAGCATTCTTGGTTCTCACACACACCAGACAGCAGATACATAGCCATAGATTTTAATGTTGATGAACTTAGTTGCTTTACATTGGTCCTAAGGAACGCCCCCAGACATATTAGCCTGATTCCTTCCCAGAGAAAAAAAGAATTCATTCTTTACTGACATAGTCTCTTTACATTCACTTAATCAAATCAGGGATGGACTGTCCCAAAAACGTAAAATAAAACAAAGTAAGAAAATGTGCAAAAGACCAAAGAAATTGCGAGGTCAAATTAGTTATTTTACAGACTGCTTGGGACACACAAGACTAGACAGATGATTAAACCAATTATAAAAGAAGTCAGATTTCTCTCTAATATAATTCAGGTTTGCTTGCAAGTTCAATTACAGTAAGCAGTAACAAGTAGAAGGCAAGGAAATACTTTCATCTTTAGAGAGAGAATAATTCAGTCACCACAGACCTTATCTCCACAGTTCTAGACCTCCAATACATCTGCTCCTGTCCTTTGGTATAATGCAGCTCTCCTGGGCTTTGCCTTGAGGAATTAGATGGAATACCCAAGCCCCAACCTCTGCCCATCCCTCCCATCACCTAATTTAGTATGTTGACCTTGGTGGAGTTGTGCCCTCAGCATGTGCATCCTTGCCTTCTCTGACTGAGCTTAACAAAGATTTTGAAAGTCTTTCAGGGCAATACCCTCATTTTTTAGAAGAATGCTTATTGGTCCAAGAGTGGTCTGAGTCTCTGAAGTTACCAACTGGACAACCCTGGACAATCAATCTCATTTTCACTTTGCTTCAGTCTCCTCACTTCAAAATGGGTTTGAAACAAGACACCTGTGTTACAAAATATTTTAAGTGTGTGAAGTGACAAAGGTGGTAGTATTGGATTATACACTGACAAAAAAGCAGGTTGTATACTTAATCCACATTACAGCCTTGGTAGCCAAAGACTGTGTGTACAACTAAGTATTAATCCACGTCAGTAAAATGACTTACTTTACTCTGGAGTAAATTCTTTGCAATCATGTCATGGATTTTTCTTCCTATTCAAAGATATTTCCATGGAATGCACTATTTGAACAACAATAAAATCTATTAAACAAAGCCACTTAATACTAGTGGGTAAAAATAAGCCATTTTGACTTGTAACAAAAGCAAAATAGAGCCAATTCGCCATAGTTGAGCTTTTTTACAAATTGCAGTTATCTCTTGCTTATGTGGTGAAGAAATGTCAATAGCTCTGAACACAATCAAAACAAATGGACAAAAATTCTGACCTGCATAAGAGGTATTACCAACATTGCTGATGAGCTCAACTTTGGCCAGAGGATGGTCCAACTTGGCGTCAGCTGGAATTGGCTCTGTCCAACATGGGGGCAACTTCTGGTGTCTTCTCACAAAAGCCACCCCTGCATCCCCCTCTTGCTAACAAAACTTTGCTACATAAACTTCATACACCTTCCCATCTGTACAATGGGATGTCAGACCATTGCATATGACCTCCAAATAGCTGCCTGTCTCTCTGCTAGCAGGACATATGATTGTGAAATAAGGCAGATGTTCTGTACATGGCTATATGGCTAGCCAGGCAGACAGATACAGTAGTTAGCCACATATTCCCTATATGTATCATGGCATGAGCACAAATGTACATTCCCACCACTGCTCCAGTGAAACCTGGGAGTTTCAGTCAGGGAACCTGACCCATGCTGACTTGCAGGTGTATCCTATACCACTTATACCATGCTCATTATAAAACGAGGGAGTTTACTTAAGGGGAGATGTTCTGTTTTTCTGGGGCTCCTCTCTTGTTCTCCTGCCCCTTCTGAGGACTAGGTTGATTATAAGCTTGTATACTTTATGTTGGTGATTGTATTAGCTTTGTTATTTCATTAAACCTGTTTCTATTTCAATCTCTGGGACTTCTCTCTTTTTTCCCCAATTCCCCTTCTCAGCTGGGGAGGGGACATCAGGTGATAGAGAAACTGCTACAGTTTAGCTCTAGATATAGGCTAAATGCAGGCATGTGGTGTTGAAGACTCTTTACAATCTATTGACATTATTTCATCCCTAATAGATGTGAGTTATTTCAGTTTTCCAACTCTTATCAGCATAAAGGCTATTTTAGTTCACTCTCTGGGCTTCTTGCCTTCAGATGACTACCAAAGCAATCCTGTACTCAATACACCATTAAGATATGTTGCATGTGTAAAAACAAACCAAATCAAACCCCACCAAAAACCCCAACAAAACAAAAAACACCAAAAATACCAAACATCCACACCCCCAAACCTACAGCCTTTTCTAATGAATATCTCAATAATCTTACTCTGTTATATTTTTATAGAAGGTTGTAGAACATTTATTGTTACCGAGAATATAAGAATTGATGTCTGTTTGTGTTTGGAGAAGCATTTTTTCTGGGCATGTGCCAAACTGTCTTCAATTCCTATAAAAGCAGTGAAAACTGCTACCATCACAGTTGCCTGGTTGTGGTCCATTATAACAGAATTAACATAAACCATATACAGAAGCATTTCAAAGCAGTACATTTTTATACAATAATCTGATCTGGAACTATCACTGGCTGAGGGAAAACTACATGAAGATTAACATGACACCCTTGTTAATACAGAGATAAACACTCCTATGGTCTAATTGGAAACAGCTAAATGCATGTGTCTCCAATGCATTCTTATGGATCTGAGGGAAGCCAAGCAAGCAATGAGGACTGAGCTCAGGGCAACACAAAGTCCTGTGACTGAAGTCAGTGAAAGTTATTTGTTAACACAGATCAAATCCACACCTACCACAGATGACAATTTCCTCTGAAATGGTATAGAAGATTTTTTTAAAGGTGAAGTTATGAGATGTTTCAAGGAACCATGTTTTTGCAAGCTTTCAGTCTTTATGGTTGTTCTCATATTAGTTTCGGATTTCACAGCCTGTAAGAATGTAAAATATTATTTTTTCTGTCTTCTTTAGCTCATTTCTGTACCACATCTAGGGTCTATAAAGGCAATCTGATAAATAGCCTATAAGCCTCAGGCTCAGCATTACAACTAATCACATCAGATCATGCAGGAAGCCAGCCCGCAACATAGCCTACTTGCCTGAAACAGTACACAGCAAATTTTCTACAGCATAGCAAAGATGCTCTAGAATCATAACCTGAACAAAAAAAAATTGTAAATTGGAAGATGGTAGCAATGCCAAGATTTCAAAAACAGGAACAACATTTCTATAATTACATACCTGATTTACTCACTTCACATACTCGTCTGCTCCCTAAAGTCTTAACATCCATCATCTAGTGACCAGCAACAAACTCCAAACCTCTGTGTGGCTGTCACCTGATCCATGTGGTGCCTGATCTTCTCAGGTTCTGCCTGTGTGTAGGAGTGAAGCCTCCCACAGGGTGATACTACACTAGAGTCAATGATCTGGACCAGCCCCTGAGCCACACCGAAAGCCTGGAGATCCTGAAACTAAAAAGAGGAGTTCTACATTTGTTCTTCCTGTTCTGCATTTAATCCAGAGACTTTCATTCTAACTGCAAAGACTGTTCCTGGAACAAGGAGCAAAGCTAGGATTCATCTCTCTCAGGTTAACATCCTCACTTCGTGTGTTCCTACTTGATCTTTGATTCTTTGATTCCCAAAATGATAGCTGTGTGGGACAAATATTTGTCAAGGATTAAAATTGCTTCAGGACCATTGCAGTTGATAGCTGTTTTGAAGGCAAAGAACCTCACTCCAAAAGCTTTTTGTGACCCCAGGAAACTGTCATATGCTAGAAACCGGCAGAACTGGAATCCGTACTTTGAAATATCATGGTGTAACATCTGCTGTGTCAATGGGTTTGCAAGAGCAATCGTTTTTCAAACAAATGCTCAATGAAGAAGACAGCACCAAGAGCCAGAGTCACAGGAAATGACAGACTAACTTCAGCACACTCCTGATTTAATGCAAACACATTCCCTACTTCTGGCTGTCATCGATTCTTGCGGGAACAGGCTGGTAGTATAGACACAGCATTTAAAATCACATGCCATACCACAGCAGCTAGAAAGATAACACATCATCAGCATATCAGAGAAATTCATCAACACAAACTGTCACAGAAGCATTGTTTATGTTCCGGGCAACTCGTCACCGAGTCACTATGAGTGTGGTGAATACAGGTGAAGTTGGGCAGCACCAGAAATAGATGGATTTGCCTCAACACGCAAAATATGAGTTGCGCAGTCTCAGTGGCGAGAAACAAGATTATGATCAGAGATGCAATTTATTTGAAAATAAATTATTTATCAATCCTAAGAAGGCTTGTGTGAGGATCTATTCATAAGGGCTGCTTATATCTCGAACAACAACTTGATGTCTCAAACAACAACCTGCACAACATGGCTTCCTGTCCCAGGGGGCAGAGGGGAACTGCTGATCTGGCTATTGCAGCAGGCAGTGGATTTCCTTTTGAGCCACTATGGAGGGAATAATCATGCACTGAGACGATAGATTGATGGCCTCGTATGGGTAGATTTTGCTTAGAAGGAGGAAATTGTTTGCCTGGTGTGGTGTGCCTGGGGGAACAGCGGGTAGAACTGTGAACTCTCTGCAGCATCCCCAAAATTCTGAGAAGACTGTGGTCATAAGATCAGCATCAGAATTGGAATGAACTGGTGATTGGAGGCAGAAGACAGGGTGCCTGACGACTGGAGGAGCAGTGTGGTGCAGCAAGAAATTCAAGTGCTGAAAAAACATTTTGACTTTGCCACCGCTGGATTTGAGTGAGGAAAGACTGTCAGGACATCACTGGATCCTGGGTGGTGGTACTCTTTCTTCTCACTTTCTTTCTCTTTTACTCTTTTCCTTTAAAATCCTGAATATATAATAAGAATAGACATTCTAAAGGGATTGATTTTAAATCTTTCAGATGGTCAGTATCAATTGGAGTAAAAAGTTATCTTAGTATCAAAACGGTGTCTGTAGGAAAAGTGAAAAAGCTTCCTTTCCAAATTCCTGATGTCACTAAATTGGTAACATTAAAACAATACAGAATTCCGGGGGGGGCATAAAGAAATTTCACAGACAATTAAAGACTTATTGGATAGCGGAGTTTTAAAATCAGCCAGCACTGCCTGGAACAATCCAGTTTGGCCTGTCAAAAAGAGTGATGGGTCATGGAGAATGACCATAGATTTTAGGGAATGAAACAAACACACCCCGCCTCTTATGGCAGCTGTGCCAGACGCTGTCACTTTAATAGAAAAAGTTCAAAGGCATTCTGGCACGTGGTATTCTGTAATCAATTTATCTAATGTGTTTTTCACTATTCCAATTGCAGAAGAATATTGGGATCAATTTGCCTATATCTGGCAGGGGTGACAGTATACTTTTACCAGATTGCCCCAAGGATGGTTGCGTAGTCCAACCATTTGTCACCGAATCATGGCTGAGCACCTGGATGAGATAGAGTTGCCTCCTCACATGCAAATAGTTCATTACATAGAATGACATCTTAATTCAAGGAAGCAACGAGGAGAAGGTGCAACAAATGCTTGAAGCGATTGTAAATCATATGAAACAAAAAGGCTGGGAAACTAATCATACTAAAATTCAAAGACTATCCCAGACAGTGAAATTTTAAGGGATTCAGTGGTATTGTGGGCATCGAGAAATATTGCCCAAAGCTCGGCAGAAAATTTTAGATTTTGCCACACCTTGCAACAAGAAAGAGGCACAGAGATTTATTGGATTGTTAGGCTTTTGGAGACAACATATTCCACATTTAGGACAAATTTTAACCTCTCTATACAGGGTGACAAGGAAAAAGTATTAATTTGAATGGGGAAGTGAACAGCAAGCCACTTTCGACTTAACGAAAGAGGCTGTGTAGAGGGCTTTAGATTTATGGCCCATTCAAAAAGGGAAAGTAGAATTGAATGTTTTTGTGAATGGATTGAATGTTTCTTGGAGTCTCTGGCAAAAACAGGGGAAAAAAAGTGTTCCCTTAGGTTTCTGGGGACAAAAATTACCAGAAGCAGGACACAATTATACACCGTTTGAGAAACAGCTGTTAGCATGTTATTGGGATTTGGTAGAATCAGAACCACTCACCACAGGACATGAAGCAGCTTTGCATCCTGAAATTCCTATCATGCAATGGATCAAAAGTTCCCCGAAAACACCGAATTGGGCATGCTCAGGAATCGAGAATTATAAAACGGAAGTGGTACATTCAAGATAGGGCCAAAACAGGAGCCAGGGGAGTAGCTACCCTCCACGAGGGAGTAGCCACCGCTCCCATGGGGGATCAGAAAGTAAACCCCAATTTTGCAGTTGAACAGGAATCCCTGGTGCTATGGGGAAAAACCTTCAATCAATTAACACCTGCTGAAAAAGAGCATGCCTGGTTCCATCATGGTTCAGCAAAATATATAGGAGGGAAGAAGTTTTGGAAAGTGGTAGTCTATAACTCTCATTTGGAGAAATTTTTAGAAACTACAGGGGAGGGGAAAAGCAGTCAATATGCTGAATTGTATGCGGTTTATATGGTGTTGAAACAGGAAGACCTAGGAGAATGTTATTTATATACTGATTTGTGGTCGATAGCCAATGGATTAGTGACCTGGCTGCCAACATGGGTAGCCAAAGATTGGAAAATATATTCCGAAGAGGTCTGGGGGGAGGATCTGTGGAAAGATACCTGGGAAATAGTGCAAAGAACCAAGGTAACTGTATTTCATGTTGACTATCATAGTAATAAGGACACCTTGGAACGACTTAATAATTCTGTGGCAGACAACTGGGCAAAGGTTTCCCACGTTGAACTGAAACTCCCTCAAAAAGAGGATCATGAAGGCTTGGCGAAATGGGCGCACCAGAAATGTGGGCACCTTGGAGTGAAAACCACTTACAGGTGGGCTCAAGAATGTGGCATAACAATGTCACTTGATATGATCAAAACTATAATTGCCCAATGCCCTGTGTGCCAGCATAGACATAGACACTTGGTGCCAAATATTGTGAGAGGACAACTGGGGAGAGGAAAATTACCGGGACAAATTTGGCAAACGGATTATATTGGACCTTTAGCCCAAGACCGTGTTTGCAAATACATCTGTACTGCTGTAGAGACATGTTCTGGGTGTTTAATTGCCTATCCTTGTAAGAAAGCCACCCATCATAGCACCATTCACACTATAGATTTGATAATTTTGTATTATGGAATTCCTTTGCAGATTCAAACTGATAATGGGTCTCACTTCCAAAATAAATTCATTCAACAATATGCTGAGCAGCAAAATATTTGGTGGGTCTTTCATATACCGTATTACCCACAGGCAGCCACACTGGTTGAATGAATGAATGGGCTGTTAAAGGAGCAGTTGAGAAAACTGGGAGATGGGAGCCTATCCCAGTGGGGAACCCATCCCAAGGATGCACTACACATCCTTAACAATAGACCCACAGGGGACATGGAAACTCCCCTGATGTGTATGACTACACACAATTTACAGATCCAGTCCTTAGCAGTGAGTGAAACTGACTTACTGGGAAATTCTATGGGGTGCAATGGTCCCCTACCGGGCCACCCCCGAACCTGCAGGGCTGAATCTCTGCATTGGAGCTAACCAGGTTGAATCAAAACCAGATGAGTGTTACAAACACTGTAACAGGAATTCAAATTCTTTCAGGACATTTTGGCTTGATAACTGCTTATTCAAACCTAGCCCTGAAAAGTGTTCATGTGATGGGAGGACTGACTGATGCAGATTATCAAGGAGAAATTGAGGTAATTCTGTTAAACAATGGTTAATTTGATTATCCAGCCCCATGACAGAATCACAACTATTGATCCTGCCAGTTTTAAAAACAGTTGTAAAGAAAGGAGATCCCCCTCAAATTATCACGGTTCAGGGAGATAAAGGGTTCAGACCCACCAGCTTTAACAATGAAGCCAAAATGTGGGTTCAGAGGCCGAATGGACTCCCTGAACCAGCTGAAGCAATAGCTACAGGAAAAGATAATACTGTTCTAATCATGAAGCCTGGACAAGAAAAATAGGAATATGTCCCTGCAACTATTATTTATAAGAGTAATTGGATAGTAGAGAATTTTGTTTTACAGATCCTGCCTGACTGAATTTACCTGTTTACCACTGCGGCCCATTTGGAAAAGGATATTATCCAAGTACCTGGATTTGAGGGCTGGTGCGGACATGGACTGACCAACACGGACAGAGGATGATGCTTTCACCATGAAACTGCTATTGATATTACTGACTTTGTATTGCCATTGTGATCCAAATATAGGCTGGGAAAACAGATTCCTGACTCTGGGAGCAGAAATAGCATGTACCTTAAATCTCAGCAACTGCTGGGTTTATGGAGGACCAAAAGGATGGCCCAGCCAGTGTCTCCCAAGTGGTGGGTCAGTGACCTGAGAGACATCCATGATGGGACAGGATTCTGGACCACAGACAGTGACCCCTGGCAACTCCACTTTCCAGGGAAGGGCACTTGCCTTAACCGAACACAACCACATGGAGTTCCAGTGGGGAAAAGTGTTTGCAGATGGACTCTAGGTTTTGACTGTTGTAGTCCTAATTATCCCCCTTATGATTGCTTTAAACACAGAAACAGATGGAATCAAACACATGTTAAGCTTAGCATTGGTAGTTGGGTCAAATGCTCTTATCACACTTATTTATCTGATTTTGAGGGTTGCAAAGCCATAGGACAGGATGGTTTCTCTAACCACTTATTTTTAAGTTGCAAACGAGACAATTCCACAAGTCCAATGCACATCGTGCGAGACTACCAGTGGAAATGGCAACATCAAAATGGAACATGGACCCTTTTTAATTGGTTTTGGTCCAAATCTAATTGACCATATTGAGGGTGCAACTGCACCTGGATATCCAGTGCAGAAGTTTGGAGGATAACTATTGTGATGAATATGGTTATCCAACTATAGTCGGAGGACCTTTAGGCCCAAACAACAAGTTATATTTTGATTCAACCATAGATTCTGAAACATGGGAGGTCCCTTTTGCTAATGGGGCCTGGGCTTTAAAGGGACATTATTGAATTTGTGGACAACATGGTTATCGAAGGTTACCCCCAAATTAGTCAGGAATATGTTATGGAGGATATATCAGACCTTTGTTCTTCCTATTACCCCAAGGTCCAGGGAAGCAATTGGGGATAAAAGTCTATGATGATCTCACCTGAGAAAAGTGATCAATTGACATTTCCCTAGTCAGGAGGAGTGCCCAAAAATGGGGGAAGGAGGATTGGCCACCTGAAAGAATTATAGAGCATTATGGCCCAGCCACCTGGAACCCCCGAGAGATATTTTCAGGTGCCCGAGAACCAATTTACAATCTTAACTGAATAATACGGTTTCAAGCTGTATTAGAAATAATCACCAACCAAACAACATCTGCACTTGATTTGTTAGCTGACCAGGCCACCCAAACGAGAACGGCAATTTTCCAACATCACATGGTTTTAGACTATTTGTTAGCTGAAGAAGGAGGAGTTTGTGCGAAGTTGAATATATCTAATTGCTGTTTGCACACTGATGACAACAGAGAAGTGGTGAAACAGATAACTAAAGAAATGAGGCAAATAGCCCATGTGCCTGTCCAAACATGGAAAGGACTGAACTGGGAGCTAGACCTGTTTTCATGGCTTCAAGGAGCGCCGTGCATTAAACGTGCCCTCTTTTTCCTCCTTTTTGTTGTTGCTGGTCTGATTTTTACTCCCTGCTTAATTCTTTGTTTTATGCAATTGATTACTCATACTTTAAAGAAAATGCAATTTATAGCACTGACTGATGACATATCATTAATCAGCAAATCCAAAACAATGTCTCTATGTTTAGTTTAGAACCATGGTCCATCTATAGGTCAAAGGACTGACTGATATGCTAGGGCCTGGGTAGTGGGACCCAGACACAAGCTGATCTCTAGACAGATCCTGCAAAGTTATATTTGCTATCATATTTTGTAACAGAACAGTAAGCAAACAGCAGTCAGCAACTTCTATATTTTGTAACGAGACAGTTATCAGCAATTTCTAACTTTGCAACAAGACAGTAGTCCACAGCTTTTTAACAGTTACCAGCATCTTCTAACTTTGTAATGAGACAGCTGTCAGTGACTTTTCACCAACCATCAGCAGAAATGTACCAAAAATACTCCACTGGCTTCCTGTCCAAGACCTGGCCAGCCTTGTATGGAACCCAACTTGGAGAAGAATATGCCAGATGTTCCTGCACCAAGAATAATGCAAGTCATTCTGACCTGCCAAATTTAGGGTATAAAAGCTGGGACCCTCTTGCAGTGAATTGGGGGTCTCACCTGTGGATGGATGCATCGCACAGGACTTCCCAGCTGCTGGGAAAGGTTCTCCAAACCCTCACTGCAACTGGGGCTCCCCAGTGACTGTACATCTGGATGATGGTAATGTATAATAAGTGCAGTTGGTGATGTATCTTTTTCTTAATCACTATTGTTAACATAATGTAGTAATGACTAGATGCATTGCCTAACCTTGTATTGTTGCTTTGCAGTATAATTGGCTTATTCCTACTGTTTTTATATTATCTCACAATATCCAGTAAAATAAGGTTATTCCTTCTGTTGGTGCTGGTGTCTTTTCTGTTGACCCCCACTGACTGGCCTTTAAAAGACGCGTTAAAACCTCAAACCACACAGCTACTCAGATGATAGAGTGAGACACTTTTGTATATTTATGTCATCATGGAAAAAAAACCATACAAAAAAATGTAATTTTGGGGCAGTCTCAGAGTTAGTTGTGCTTGCCTCCTTCATTTTTTGGAGGACACCTGCCTCCTGGTCCTCCATACAGAACCTTCCATTATGCTTTTTTCTAACAGACATACTTGTTTTAAATAGAAAAATAAACACATTATCCTTAAAAATGCCAAAATAATCTGGTTTAAAAATAATTTCTATTTCATTTTTTACAGAAACCATTCAGCAAACCTAAAACAATTTTCCAGAACTTTTCAGTATTGCCAAGTAGATTTTTTTTCAAACAAAAATAAGATTCAGCTGAAAAACTCAGCCCAGATATACTGTTTCAGTGCTCTGGTGGATTGGAGCCAAGAAGGTATGATACTAAAGGTCACACACAGAGGGGTAATACTGGAGCTGAGTAAGGAACTAGGCACGTCTTGGTTGTCTGATTGCATGGACTTCCCTAAAACACTCCCTTTTGTCAAGTGCTTTTGCAGAGAGATAAGCAGTCAAGCTACATTTTGGACACAGCCTGGACACAGCAATCCTCAAGCTGGGGAGAAGGGAAAGCTAGAAGACAGTAAGGCTGCCTGCATCAAGGAAATGGAGACAAGAACTAGAACCCATACTCCTTTGTCAGTTTTTACAGTGAGCTCTTCACAGAAATTCCCAATTCAGAGCTTAATCACTCTTAAAGAAGTTGGATTAGGGATATATGTGACAGAAGTAGAATTGAGCACATAGCAGTGGCTCCATTGGATGCAACCAATGGCTTATACTCCAGGGACCATGTGCTGTTCAGTAAAGCAAGGTTTCTGGCTGGCTGGACACCAGGGGCACATGTTGCTGATCAGCTATAGACACACTGTCTATGTTGAGCCTGTAACAAGGCTAAACTGTAGCAATAGCTCTACCAACCGATGACCCATCCCCAGCTGAGAAGGCGAACCGAGAAAAGAAGGGGAAAGTCCCATGGGTTGAAATTTAAATGGATTTAATAAAATAAAATTAATACAAACACCAACATAAAGTGTACAAGCTTATACACAGCCTGATCCTTGGGACTGACAGAAGGAGCAGGAGACCAAGAGAGAAGAGCCCCAGGAAGAAGAATTCCCCATCCTTAGTAAACTCCCTCCTTTTATAATGAGCTGGAACTAAATGGTGTGGGGTACACCTGCAAGTCAGCTTGGGTCAGCTGCCCTGACTGAAACTCCCAGCTGACTTGGGGCTATTCATGGCCTGCCTGCCATGGCAGGCCCATGGGTCTGTTCCTGGGAAACTGGGACACACACGTACCCACGTATAGAAATTTGGACTTCTATTTTCACCAATGTGTCCAATTATGCAAGCAGTTGAGCACTCCTGGTGTCTTGCTGGTGTTATCAAGAAAGAGAAGCCAGGTGATGTTCCATATTTTGATACATCCAGGAGGCTTAGAGTTTTGGAGACTGAACCAAATATGGTGCAAAGATAAAACCATCTCAAGCTTATTACCTTGATTACACTTTTTGTTGTAATTTGAGGGATACATAATAATTCTCTGTCATACCCTTCAGAAGGCAGAAAGAAAAAAGGATTTGTAAGGAACTCTAAGATGTCATGGTACGCTCTGCAAAGACTGGTCTTTGTTGAGATGTGTGTGTCCTTACATACTATTCCAGCTGTTCTCATTGTAGTGCTCTGTTCAGAATTAGAACAACAAGTTATTGCTTTTATTAACTGCCCCTCAAATACTCAACTATCAAGACAATATAACTTATACTGTTCTAACCTAAAACAAGCCTTTACTACCTTACCTTTAGAGTATTGAACCTCCCCACAGAGCTACTCAACATCACTTTCTGAAGTAGTCATAGATTTAAAGCAGAACGATATCCCACTGTACAGTCCTGTTGGTCAGTACTTCTAGTGAAAGACTTACATACTGTGAAGTAGGCATAAAACAATTATTTAAACACAGTTCATACTATCTTACATTCATGACAGAGGTAAAACAAAGTAATCACTGTTGTCAAACTAGATGCTTGAATTCAGAGAGCAAAACCTCTATTTTAGTTACCTTATTGAAATCATTGGAGCAATTTGCTCCACACACAGAAACCTATGGTATTTCTAGAGAAGCTAATACAGGTACACTGGATGGAGAAGGACTGATTGATTTAAAAAGACACCAGACAGCTTTCCATATTAGAACAGTAGTTACACACCTGTTACGGGTGCAAATGTCAAATCCTGCCAGTGGTCAAGGCTGCAGTCCCTAAGGCACTCAAAAAACACATGTTGAAAGAAAATCCTTGGTCTCAGTAGGCTCTATTCAAAGCTAAGAGGTGAAAAGAGATGCCGAAGGTTTGATAGCTGCCAAGCACAGGACTGAGTCTTCACGAATCTATGTCTGCACTGCCAGGTATTTAACATAAAACTAAAAAAAAAATGTTTTTGAAATAATTTGTGCCAGCTGGTGCTCCCTTACAACCACCTAATCTGAGCCAAAATATATAAAAGGCCTTTTGTCTTGTAACTGCCTCTTCCTTTGTAATTTTACTATGCTAGCATCTATATTCAGAAAGCTTTGGGACATGAAGTTTTTTTAATTGGGGAGAGCTTTCTGAATTGGTGCCTAAAATAGACAAAATGGAAGGCAGCATTAGGGGAAATGTGGTCTTTACTGGAGTCTCTCAGAGTTGTTCTGGCTGAATATCATTATTTATGTTGGCTTACCACTGTGACAGCAATAAGAGTAGTGGACACTGCTCTAGAAAAACTGCAGATGCCTCCGAACATACACAGGGCTGTAAAGATGGCATGTACCAATATGGGCTTCTCCATACAGAGTGCTGTCCTCCCATTTCCTCAGGAGCTGTCACAACTAAATTTAAAGGGAGCTAAAGCTTAGATTTTAACATACACACAACGTGGAGCCAGTCTACCTCTGCAGGGACTGTGGTAGAAACCAGAGTAAGACAACTTTGTAGGGCTCATATTCAACTGATGGGAATTATTAATTGTTTTTGGTGTACATAGAGGCTACAGCTACACTGAAAAGAAGTTGTTGGCTTACAAGGCAAAAATATCTTGTGTCTGTGTTGCCCTTGTATGCAGTTTGAAGGCAGGATGACCTTGTGGCAGGTGATGCTGGGATTCTTCAAGGGCTTCAGGCTGCCTTATTGCTCAAATATTGGGATATGTTATTATCACTGGACTAAGAACAGAGCTCCAATATGAACCAAAAAGGAGATAAAGGTGTTTTTGGATACAAACATGGCCTCCCCTCCAGTAACACCAACTCCATTTTTAGACAGGGTGTTTAACTTGGTAACATGCTTGAACTGTCGCCCAGGGGTTAGGGCACCAGAGGAATCAGTTTTGATCCAGGCTCTGAGCCTGACTAAGCTGCTCTGCTGCTCTCTGCTACCTGGCTTGTCCACTTAAATGAACAGCTTTTCAGGCTCTATCCACATGATTCAGACCATGACTAGGAGGCACACAGCTTTGGTAAGACTCAGACTGTTCTTATAGTCAATAGGATTTCTACAGACTTCAGAACAGTCCTCACCACTGTTGGATAGCAGGGATAAGCGTTAGGGTCAGGGAACAGCAGTGCAAGGAAGTAGGAGGAAGGACTACTGTAAAGGAGAAAACAAGAAGGAAGAAAATTTTCTCACAGACAAATAAGAGCAGGGAGATGTCCGAGGAGTGAATTTTTTGTCTCCTCTCCAGATAATGCTACCATTCTCTCCTTCAGCACATACTGATGATTTTTGTTGTCAAACAATCCTCAGAAAGTGTTATCCTGGAGTTGGTAAATTCTATTAGGAGGTGTGCACCTGTTCTCTCATTTTTATCTCAAAAATCTACTGACAGTTTCTTTCAGGTGGCAGACTACATCAAACCTCATCCATAAGATATGTCAGTTCATACTGGCAGGGAAGCAAGAGCTTGGCAGAAGGCACAATTCAGAATTACAATAAAGATTTTGGCATGTCAATCCTTTACATTTCACTTGTAATTAATTATGTCCAAGCCTATCAGATGTGATGTAGAGTACACTTTAGAAGGGTTGCATTGGCTTTTCTTTGACATATTTACATTAAAATTAAGGACTTTCCTTTTTTAAACAGCAAAGAGGAGGATTGTTTGGGCTACAAATTATGTAGTCTTTTTCAAAATGCAATATTCCCAAATGTGTAGTCAAACAGCAAGAGCCATTACCACAGTAACGCAGTTCAGATTCTGTTTCCCCAATTAGATGACAAAGCAATGATTAATTTTTCTCATATTGGGATGGTTACCAAGCCAAATGCATTTATTTAAAAATCTGCTTTTCATGGACATCTGTACAGATTTTATCTATGATTGAGAAGTAGATCAAGAGACATGTGAACAAGATCAAGGCAAAACTTTATTTTCAATTTTTCAAAATATTACCAATAGTTTTCTGCATCAATCCACCAGTAGCAGTTGATCCCAAACCAGAAGCTTCAAGTGGGATTCTCAAAATAATTTCCTTCCATTACAACTAGATTTAAGAGGCAGAGTAAAACTTATTACTTCAGTCAGATTTAAGCCATTCCTGAAAGCATTTCAGAATGATCCTGGGAGACACCTCTGTAGAAAAAGGAGGAAGTTTGTTCTGGACTCATCCTGAACACCACTTTTAGTTGTGTGTGATCACAATTCACTTGAAAGAACAAAACTTGGGAAGCTGTGAATTTACTTTTACACTGTAAGTTATGTTTTATCAGTACATGAGCCTAAGAGCAACCTAAGCTATGGCAGATTTAGGCCTAGAGAATGAGATGCCCACATTATCTGGCTGGATCTAGGTCCTAAATATCATCATGCATGAGACAAGACCTGAAATAAAAATTTCTAGTAAAGGCTCCACATCCTTCAAAGAGACAAAAAACCATCCATGAATGTGACTTTTAAGAGAGAGGGCAGAACTGGTACCCAAGTTCCAGAATTTTCCAAAGGACTTTTGTCTTATCGTTTTGTACCTCAGATAAGATGAAGTCAGACTTCGAACTACTTCAAGGAAGATAAGAAATGGTAGAGAAGGAGGTGTTATGTTTGCAATCTCAGATTTTATACAGAGATATTCTTTAGGAGGAGGATGTGTTTGATAAAAAAAATCCAATTATTTTTAGGAAAAATTTTCAGCCAGACTGACATACGTGTCTTGGGGTAGCAAATGAATGGGACAGATGATTCCAAATGAATTTTTTTCTGAGGAAAGCCAGTACAATTCAAGATGATGACTTTTAAAAACACAATTGCTTCCCTCAGGTCCCTGCATGAATAATCAGTCCCAAATATATTTAAAGGCACTCAAAATGTCTCCAAATCCAGAGGGGCCTCTTAGCCTGAAACCCAGCAATAGACATCTGAAAATCTTACCTGGCATATAGTACGCAGTTTCAGAAGCACAAAGGCTTCACAGAGTTCACTTTAGTAATTTCAGATATCTTATGCTCCCCTCAATAGTGAAATCTATGTCTATCAATGCATCACCTTCACAGCAACTCATCCTCAGTTACAGTGTCCCCTACTACTATATCACATGCCTGCACTTAGTTCTCCCTTATCCGCTTGATGTTGATGTCACAGTCAGAGTAACTCAGGTTGTAAGGGACTTCTGGAGGCCTCAAGTTCAAACTTGTTCAAAGCAGGGCTCTATTACATGAGATTTTGCAGGGTCTTTTCCAGCAGAGTTTCAAAACACTCTAAGGATGGATACTCCTCAGTCTACTCATTGCAAGGAACTGCTTTCATTGCAAGGATCTTTTTATTACATCTAGTAATAATTAGCCTGTGCTGCAATGTGTAAACCTTGCTTCCTGTCCTTACACTGCACATCTCCAAGAACTTGGCTTCACCTTCTCTGTGAAGTGAGAACTGACTGTTCATCTGATCAGAATAGCTACTCCATCCCTCCCACGGGTCTTCACTCTAATGTTTTCACAAACATTTTGAAAATTAAGGTGATTACATGTTATTTTTACCATTCAACAAAGCAGTGACACTACAGAAAGACATTCTTCTCCCTTAGCTACAAATCTAAATTGACAGGTTGTTTTTTTTTTTAACCACACTTCTCCCAAGGAGAGCTTTTATTTATTAATGGGATCACAATTCACATAGAACTTACACAAAGGTTTCTGTTTCACAGCAAACGTACTTAAACATAATCATGCTCATAGAAAAAAGCACTCATGTTGACACGAGTGGGTTTTCAATATATCCTCTTAAATCTAAACATATGCTTAACTTTCATCTGACCAGGAGTTGCCTCCCAAGTTTTTACCTTTTGCTGCTAATTACAAAGACTACGTGCAACTAAGTTCCTAAGTATCAAATGGAAATCTTCCATGAGTGACATAATTTTGCTAAGGGTGGAATATCCTGCATCACTCATAATCCCCCTGCCCTTCTGAAGAACATATCTTCTGTCATTAGTGTGTATGAACAAGAAAGCACAGCTGAGGCTCATAGCCTTACACTTCATGTCTTCGTGTGTGTTTTTTTTTCCTCTCCTAATGTTTAAAACCACACAGCCCTCAGCACAATCTTAATGTTGGCAAGGCAGGAATAGTTGCATGAGTTTGAGTATGAAGTTTTTACCAAATCTCCTCATAAAAACTGTTAATTTGAAATGTACTTATCATGAGAAAAATGGTGGGGTTTTTTACTGCTTGGGTATTCCAGAAGGCTGTTTCCATGCTGAACGTACAGTGGGATCAACTATGGTAGCTGTTAATGACACACTTTAGAGGTGCAGCTGTATCAAGGCAAAGGTAGGTGAGCCTGTGTTTTGCCAATTACTAGGCCTAATGCAAAGGACACAGACAGCAGAAAAACAATCCAGTAGCCAGATTCTATTGTATGTAGAGAAGTCAGTATGTGGGGGATTGCACTGGGTACAAACAAGTCAAACAGATCACAGATAATAGGCATCAACCCCAGCTACCCCAGGAATGACACAGCACGACCCATAATAGGTGGAATAAACAAAGGCACAAAGTATCCCATAGAAAAAATGGGAGACAACCAAGTCAAGAGGCTGATCATATAGGATAGAAGTAGCCCCATATTGTCTCCCCACAAAGTCCACATTTGCAAATGCCAAACCTGACTGGAGTCCAGTTGCATGAGGAGCCAGAAGGTCCTTCCCCAACAGGAAACTCTGTGAAGTGCATCCACTCCACAGACAGACACTCCAACTCGTCCTGCAAGTGGTCCCAGCTTTTATGCCCAAAGCAGGACACCTGGCACTCATTTACCCAATGCAGGGCACCTGGGGCTTGTTTACCCAAGGGCTTTCCTTACAAGGCTGGCCACACCTTGGAGGAAAGCCAAAAGGCAAACTCATGCCCTCCTCTTAAAGGACCATGGGGACCACCCATATGTCAACCTTAATTCAGGGCTTGGGGTTCAGACCCCAGCACTTCAGCTTGGGAGCAGCCTGTGCCTTTGAAAATCCAACTGGCAAATAGCTGGACTTCACACCCTGAGGGGACATCACATTTGTGCAGGATTTCTACACTAGGAATGGTCTTAGGAACTGCACTAATTGCTCCTTTACCTGCTAGGGCCCGATGGCAGCAGTATGTCTTCAAGTGCACTAAGTGAGGAGAAAATTAAGAAACAGGAGGAGGGGCAGCACAAGCACTGTGGTGACAAAAGAACCTCCTTTGGAGAGGAGCTGTAATCCTGCACATCTAGGAGCTGGCTGCACGTAACTTTAAATGAGACTCTCTGGAAGAGTCTATCGTTGGACAACATTACCAAAGCCCCCACATACTGTTTGTGAATTTTCATTTACATTAAATAGAGATAAGTTGGCAACCTACTGTTCATATTTTCATATCAGATGATTTTGTCTCACATCAAGAGAAACTAAATGGTTTTAGTTTAAAACAGATGGCAAACTGTTGGCAGGAGCTTTCAGAGACGTCACCAATTGTACAGTAAAGTAGGACTCATAGGACAGATGAGAAATTAAATACTCAGTGCTAGAAAGTGACCTGAAATTAAATCCAAGGTTTAGGCCACCACACAGCAGGATGTTGAAAACTTTCCTACAGATCTGCATTCTGCAGCTAGCTCCAGTCTCTTCAAGGACAGAGTAAATGCCCCAGTTTGAAAGGAGATTGTCTTTTGGAGCAATGAAAATCCACATCCCAGTCTGCATCAGGCTATTTGCATGTTTCTCAGAGATTGTTTCAAACAATCTCTCCTTAGCCAGGTGAGAAAAATTTCTTGGTAAGACAGAACAGCTGAAACAAAACACTGCAAAAGCAACTCTGGTAAAACAAGACAGTCTGTTAGCCTATCAAGTATGAACATACAAGATACTCCTGAAAAACACACACAAATATCTCACTATCTATCTAGGTTTTCACCTGCCTGAATTCCTGATTTAAACACCTGGCTGGAGAAATGCTGCTGTTGGGATACACAGGCAGGTCAGTAAGCGTAAATATGCTCAGGGGTTACTGCGACGGGCAAGACTGCAAAAACTCACATTTCACCTTGACTCAGTGCAGAGTCTGAATATGGGAGACTGCTCTTCATTTGGTGCAGGAGTTCTTGCTGAGATGAAGAGCGCTCCCGCATAAATATTCTTGCTGCTTAGAAACAGAACCACAGGCCAAGTGCTGTTTAATTCAGTCTTGAGAAAGTGAGTCAGCCAGGCATGTGGAGTGACAGCTGTTGTGTGGCACTTAGTTAAAGCTGGCCCCACAAGATTTGCCACAGCGCAGAACACTGTTTCTACATGCCAGCTAATCCATCCCCTACCATTATCATCATTGACAATCAACTATCAACCCTAACCATCCTTCTAACATCCCTATTCTTCCCTTCATGACACCCTGAAATTTGATCATTCTGAACTTTGGTTCTCATCCTGCTCGAAGCTCTGAATAATTGCAAAAAGATATTTGTTTTGAGGAAATCCAAAATAAGAGATGCAGGTTTACTTCTTCCTTAAGCACTGACAAGTTAAAAATTGCTTTGGATCCCATAGAAGGTATTTTAATACTTCAAAAAATGCATTAAAAGCCCTTTCCCAGGGCTTCAAGTCTTCTCTTCATCAGGTAAGATAGGAGTTTTCTTATGCATAGATGTATTTCAGCTGTCACCTAGCTAGTAAGAGTAGACAAAGAGAAAAACAGTCCTTCCTGAAAAGGATAGGTATGCATTCAGTTTCTCCCAGGATCACACAGTCCCTTTTTCTTACACTTTCTCATAACTCTCTAGCGAGCCAAAACTCCTCTGCAGATGAGCCTAAGCTGAACCAAATGTTTTTGAAGCCTGGCATGTTTTTCTCAAGCTGTTTGTCTCTCCACTCAGAGCTCTTTTGACAGCCTAGACCTCCTGGGCTCCTTTATATGGCCTTGAGACTTTCCCAAATTCCCCATGCTTAAGTGGAATCAGCACTTGGATTTCCATTTTCATGTGAATGATTATGTGCTACTGGTTTAACTGATTTGTCTGTTGTTTTTTTCTGAATCATCAGAAAGAAACTTTATTACAACTCAAAAAATTGCACTTAAAACAGTGTTGACATAACATTTTGATTTTTCACCTCCTTTTTTATCCAAGACAAGTTTGCAAGATTTCTAGATATACATGTACTAAACTGTAGAGTCTTTCATTTGTAGTAGAAAAATACCTCAGTCCAAAAACTTAGCTCCCTTATGTTCTTGCTCTTGCTTTTCCTCATACAGTCACATCCATGGAGAACTGAAGGCTGTCTACTGCTCTCTACAAAAGGTAAAGGTGCAGATCCAGGGCACAGAGAGAAATCCCAAGTGCACAAACAATAGAGCATCTTGGTCTAGACTGTGCTACAAATGTGCTTCATAATTCCCAAACCCTCTTGGAACAGCAAAACTCAAAGCAGGCACTCTAACCTAACATCAGGCAGAGGCTACACAGGGATGTGAATCTTGCAGAGTTTCCAAACCAGCCTCACTTAACCCCAGAATTCCTTAAAGGACTTTGGAAATTCAGTGATTTTGACCTGAGCTTCCAGGATACAAAAGGGACTAAAGACAGATTCAGTTTGCAGTGTGATTTTTGATTAACTTTGCTCAGTTCTGCTTACCACATTCAGGATGCAACATGGGCTGCAGACTCTCTCCTTTACTGCCTGACTTGGGGAGAATGGTAGGCTCAGGATAAATTGCAGTGAAGTAGCACAGAGTTTTTTGGGATGAGAATATCAGGAGGATAGTACAGGTACATTGTCCCTGCAATTAAAAGCAGGCACCTTTCTCCAGAGTACACAGCCACCTTGTCCTGACATCAGCATATCCTTTAGAAGGGGTATCATCCCTCTCTTTTCAGGAGGAGGTTGACTGTTGTGAGCGCTGACATGAGCACATACCAGATCCATATGGTAGGCATCTGATTCAGAAGGAAGCCTCACAGGAAGTCAGAAAAGGGTGAATTTTGGCACTCATATCACAACACCATGAAGCACACTGGATGTATGTAGCAAAATATGCCTTCTTCAGCCACCATCAAGTGTCTCTTGTCCTTTGTTATCTGCAGGATTCTTGTATATGGATTGCACATACATAAACAAGTTTGAATTTAACTGAATGTTGGGGTTTTCCCCGAATACCTGGAGGCAACCTGTCATGGAGACCCTGTGATATAAATTAACATATATTATCTCCATCACTCTATTTGAATCAATCAGCAGAACACCTAAGCAAAAAGGTTTCTTTGGAGTTTTGAGACTGTCTAAATGCCTCAGGTGCTTTCAATTTTTCTTTCTTCATGAAAAGTGCATCCCCATACGATAAAGCATTGTGAAAAGTGAACAAGCAGCAGATCCTGCTTTGTTCATTATCAAACAGTGCTGGCTGGAAACACAGGACATGAGAGGTTGCCTTCATGTAGCTCAGTCCCTTCTTTTTAAGAATGGCCAACACCAACACCAGATACTGCAGACAGAGGTGGGAAGATCCAAGGCAGGGAGAGGTAGGCAAATGTGCCTCCATATTTGTCCTGCCCTGATCCCACAGATCAGGCACAGTGGTGCCTCACTCTGTAGGGGCTGAAGACCTTACCCTGTCCTACCAATTGGGAGCAATAGAATGGGAAGCATGGCACAAAAGTAAGCATTCCCAGGAAGAAGGACAAGGCATGCAATGGGGGAAGGGGGATCACAGCATATTAAGCCTGCCAAAGACCGCAGAATGTGGTCATCAGATTTCAGTCACACAACCAGAGCTACCAGAACTTTGCCCGCTGCTGCTGGATGACTGGGAGAGCTCCTTTGTTGAAGCCAATATTGTTCCACCCCTGAGCCAGGGTATGCTGAACATCAATCATCCTGTAAATTGCAGTCTTTCTGCTTCGACAAGAAAGACTGAAAAACTGACTTTATGGGTTCATTGCTGGCAGAAAGAGCAGGAATGATCTGTAAAGAAACATTCCAAGCCTCAGTGATTAGTACTGAAGCTTGCATGCTCATTATATATTAAAGGAGTAGTTCCACAAAAGAATAATTATGGTATGAAGAAAATGACTAGATGGAGGAGCAGGGGATCAAAAGCCAGGCTATCATAAATCCTGAGATTACTGATAGATCAGGCCATCTGGGATGAAAAAAAAATAAAAAGAGAAAAACCCCACAACAACAAAACAACAGAAAAGAACAACAAAAAATACCGCAAACCAGAATCTTGCTTTATTTCATGTCTTTAGAGGTTCAGGTTGTCAAGTTCTTCTTAATCATAACTAAATATTACAACTTGCCAGAAAGTGGAACTGTCTCTCTATCCAAAAGTTCAACCATAAGACAAAGAGGCTGTGAGCATCACATTTCTGAAACAATGTAGTGTAAAAAATATTCTTCTGTTCTTTTGATGAGAGACAGCATTCTGAAAAATTATTAATCATAAAACTGATATTTTAGTCTGAAGAAGTTTCTCATTTCAATTCCATTGTTAGACATGAATTTGTTATAAAGTCAACATTGAAATGACACCACTAGCAAAACATTTTAAGACAAGCCTAAATTATTAATTTTGTCAAAAAAAAAAAATCTTCTGTGGAAAATTGTCAGGCCAAATTCTCAGCTTTGGAGTGAGGCAAATTTTCACCACCCAGTGAAAAATGCAGTTCCTTTCCTTTGCCCAGAAACAACAGGCTAGCACAAAGCAGAATAACTGAACTGATATCAGGACCCTGCTCACTTTTACAGTAGCTGAGGTCTGGGCTGAGAATAATTTCACACCTCTAAGAACTAATCAGTCTATAGTTCAAATCAACATATAGGTGGAATAAACACAAAAAAGCATTACACCTAAGACCTATAGGATTTTATAGCAAAGAAGAACAGTATTACACACACTCTTCCTTTAAGGAATACAACTGATTTTGAAAATATTCTACAGATACTGTCCTTTCCCTTAATGTCTTTCAGAAACCTGCTTTGCTGTATATGTCTTACTACAGTAAAAGAGTAAAGAAATGTGCAATGAAGAGCACCATCAGAGGATACTCTTTCCTGTGTGTGGTTCACACTTTTCTGAAAGAGAGAAGAAATCTCATGTCAGGGAAGAGTACAAAGTCAGCCCCAACAATATTTAAGAAGTCAGAGCACAGAAATAGTGAGGGTCTAACAGTCTGTAGGCCCTGTCAGCATTTATTATCCATAAAGGAGATGTGATGATATAAGAGGATACAGTGTGCAAACCACCTCTATTTTCTTGATTATAGTCTTTATTAAAATACCTGGTTAGAGTGAGGGGCAATTGAAGTTGAGCTAGGATTCTGAAAAGACTGTTCAACCTTCTTATATTTTGTGGAAACAAAACTTAAAGGAAAATGATAGGACATAGAAGGCTATAATTTATATTGAGCTCATCAACTCCAACTGAAATCACTTAATAAGCACATTACATATATTCTCATAAGTGCTAGTATCATGCCAGAACATGAACTTTACACCACAGTAAAATTTACTAATCTATGTGATGCTCCAAAGAGGCAGTCACACTAACCAAGTGCTCAGGACTGCAGTTTTTACCGATCACATATTTAGAGAAAATACACACAAGATCCCTGTGGTGAAAAAGCCTATTAACTGGAAATTGTGGGCAACTGTTAATTACGTGGGAATTGGCCTTGAGCTTTCTGTTGTATGCTCACCTTTCCCACTTAGCTGCTCTCCCTAAAACTCACAGGGCAATGGTCTCAAGACCAGATGTCTGGTAATGCCAAGGAAGTGAAACGAACAGCTGATCTAAAACAAAACAGTTTCATGGTTGGGAAAAATAAATTTTGAATGGTTTTAGAAAAATCTGAATGGAATAAGTCTGAGGAGCAACATCCTCCAGCTGACCTCAAGGAAGGGCTTTTTTTTATTTAAACAAAAAAACAACCAACCTAACAAAACACCAAAATAGTGATCTAGGCACTTATTTTATACTTAAAATAATGTCTGCGCCATGCAGCCAGCAGTGGATTTAGAATCACAGCCTTATTCCTGGGCACAAAGTCCTCACCATCAGGATAGGAACTTTCTGGATCATGCAGCAGCATCACACTCCTCACCCTCAGCTGAGGCATTACATCTGCACTTACAGAGTCAAACTATTTGAAAAAATGCAGTCATGTTCACACTGGATTAATGCTTTTTGTCATGTGACTACTGCATGTCTGGTCCGAGAAGGAGGATTGCCTGTATTGAATAGGACCGGACCCAGTACAGACCCCTGGGGGACACCACTGGTCACAGACCTCCAACTAGACTCTGCCCCACTGACCACTACTCTCTGGGCTCTGTCCTTCAGCCTGTTCCCAGTCCACCTCACTGCCCAGTCATCCAGTCCACACTTGTTAAACTTGACTGTGAGGATGCCATGGGAGACAGTGTTGAAAGCCTTGCTGAAATCAAGGTAGACCACATCAACTGCCCTCCCCTAAACCTTGCACAAGCTTTTCTTCAGACATGAAAAGCTTGAGGAAGTACCCTCCTCACATGGCACAGCTGAAGCTGAAAGATTATGTTTGCACACAGCATTATGCTTTTGCAAAACATGAACATAAGGGATAAGATCATCAGCTACTGTGGACAAGCTGTTGAGGATCTCCTCCTGTCTCCACAGAGAGCTAGGAGCCAGGCAGTCTCTTGTGGCTGCTTCAGTGATGCTGCACTGCTGCATCAATTAATTTCCCTGTCACAGATGCTAAAAACACAAGAGTTGCTTGAAAAGTCTAATTACAGAATCACAGAAAGGTAGGGGTTCGAAGGGATCTCTGAAGATTATCTAGTTCAACCCCACTGCTAGAGCAGGATCCTAGAGTAGATCACACAGGAATATGTCCAGGCAAGTTTTGAAAGTCTCCAGAGTAGGAGGCTCTATAACCTCTCTGGGCAGCCTGTTCCAGAGTTTCATCACCCTCAAAGTAAAGAATTTTTACCTTAAGTTTAGGCAGAACTTCCTGTGTTATAGCTTGTGCCTGTTGCCCCTTGTCCCATCACTGGGCATCACTGGAAAAAGTCTGTCCCCAGCCTCTTGACACCCACCCTTGAGATATTTATAAGCATTGATGAGGTTCTCCCCTCAACCTCCTCTTCTCCAAGCTAAACAGACCCAGCTCTCTCAGCCTTTCCTTGTACGACAGATTCTCCAGTCCCCTAATCCTTTTAGTGGCCCTGTGCTGGACTTTCTTCAGCTGTTCCTTGTCCTTCTTGAGCTGGGGAGCCCAGAATTGAACACAGTATTCCAGGTGAAGCCTCACCAGGGCAGGGTAGAGGGGGAGAATAACCTCCTTTGGTCTCCTGGCCACATTCTTCACCACCTGCGTTAAGTTATTATCAGTGCACTGCAGGAACCTCGTGGACTGTGCACACCTGGCTGTGTAGCCCTTCCAGCAAATGTCAGAGTAGTTGTAATTTCCCATGACAACCAGAGCCTGTGACTGTGAGACTACTTCCAGCTGTCTGTAGAAGGCCTCATCAGATTCCTCATCCTGATCAGGTGGCCTGTTATAGACAGCCACAACAGTGTCTCCCACAGTATCCTGCCCCTTAATTTTTACCTGCAAACTCTCAACTTGCTCCTCATCTGCCCTTGGGCAGAGCTGAATACATTCTAGTTGCTCCCTCACACAAAGAACAGCTCCAGAACCCCGCCTTATTGGCCTGTCTTTCTTAAAAAGGACGTAGCCATCCATGACAGCATTCCAGTCATGATCAGCACCATAGTACTGATTTTAAAATGGTGATGATGGTGGGGTTGAGTGGGGATGGGGAGGATGGGATTTCAGCGGAATGGATCCCTCAGAGTCAGGGTGGCACTTCTGCTCTTCAAGACCCAAAAAGTCCTGCATGTAACATGGGGTTATTTCTTTCCCTTTGGTGAGTGGTTTGAAAGCCACAAACAGAATCTGCAAAAGCCTTGGCAGAGCAAATATTATAGGATATAATATTCTCAAAGCACTTCTGATCTACAGTAGTTATGCCAGTGACTAATGGTATATTAGCTGAGTGCATTCAAGGAGATGTGTACTAGTCATCTAAGAGGTCTGAAAGAAGGAAAAATGTTTTACAGGGCTGAATATGCTAAATACAGAGTAACACAACAGAGCTGGGACCCACCCAGGAACCACAGGTCTTCTTTTAGTCATAATAAGTGAAAAGGTTGTCATTCATTGCTGGAAACTGTTGGATTTTGAGAGGTTGGTTTGTTTACAGTTTGGCAAAAATACTTATTGGGGGAACAGAACTACCCTCTGTCACAGTTTGGGACTTCTCTTTACTGTGAAATGGCTCAAAAATTTTTGAACTTAGCACTGTTAATACTTGGAAACATTTAAGCAACCTTCAATATGCCTATGAGCTGTTTTAAAGCAGTAACAATTCTGTTTAGAAGTGATATGGGTGAAGCATTTTGGAGATAAAGTCTGGATGAGTGCTATCAAGTAATTTAGGTAACAACTGACTTTGCCAGCAATCTGATTTTTCTGACAATTTCTTCATACAGTAAACATTACTGTTTAGGATCCTGTTTCTGAAGTAGAGGTGCCAATTTTGCTCCATTCATTTGGGTATTGCTGCATGCCTTGCAAGCCTGTTTTCAGGTAGAAACTCCTGGGCTGGATGCTCTGGGCTTGCAATCTACACCCCTCAGCTGGCCAGATGCTATGGGAAGAAAGGGAGGTCTAAGGTACCCAGGTCAAGCCCTCCAGATCAAGGACAACGTGGCGGGGGACAACAAAGAAAGCATTCCCATCCACTCATCTGAGGTAAACCTGCAAAGGACATGAGAGCCAACTTTTGCCAAAAGTGCTACCTAAGGTACCCTGGGAATCCCTGGGGAATACATTCAGGCACCTAAGTTTCAGATGCACATGATGTTCCTCACTTCATATCCTGGCTACATGACTTTATGTGCCATTAAATTAATCTCATTTCAGGTTATAGAAGTGTTGTGGAGGTGAAAGTAACATCCAATACATTTGTTCATGACCCATTTCAGAATCAAAATGTGTTTTAAATAATTTATACACTCATTACTCTTCATTATGAACTGGTGCTCATACGGATAGTATTGAGTTTTATGACAAAGCATCACTTGATGAAAACACCGTTTTGTCGTTACATCATCCCTTTGGATAAGAAGTACTCCACTGTGTCACACAACACCACTTACCTACAAACACACTTTTACACACACAGTTAAATTGTTGGAAAGAAGATGAAGCTTTTTATTATAGTCTCCTCAATCACTGAAAAAACCCTTAACATGTTTACTTAAAAATCACATCCTCCCCTTTTTCTTTTATTTTCTTCAATTATTTTTTTTTTTTCATTTTAGAAAGGAAAATAAAAATAAAGAATGAACAAAAAAATTGCCTAGAAGGAATAACAGACAGATATGAAAGCAGAAAATACTGAGCAAAACTGACATTTTGGCACGATTTCTGTTTGCTTGGTTTTCATGAGACAAGATTGGACATGGCAGTATTCCTATGAGAGTGCATGGTCAGAAAACCTGGTTCATAGAAGAGAAGGGATGGCAGTATCAGCATTACAGTTCACTTGACATATTGAAGCAAACCTGTCCTTACTAGCTTAATATCAACCAGCATGAAACCCAACACTGTCATTTTCAAAACTTTTTTATTTTTTCCCCACAGAAGTATTTATAATACTGTTTTCAATATTTCAACGTGTCTGCCATCTTTGTCTCTTATGTTTAGGATAAAAACAAGCACTGAAATACTTGTTCACAGAACAACAATCCTGTTCTCCCAGCCAGCCCCTGTGTCTGTCTTTTCTGAATATTTCACTATACAAACACGTATTTCCTGATACATCATTTATGTACATGAACCCTTTCAAAGTTTCTTGTGTTTCCCTTCCTGTACTAATACACACAGAGCCATGCTGTAGCATTTCTCAACAGTTTAATTGTACTTTTTCCATCACGTTGGAGTAAGACAGGAAGGTTTAATTTTAACCTTTAATTTAAGGTTTATATTCATCTAAAAAATGGAGCAATGCTTCTACTAACAATTTTGATTCATTTCTTCTGCTTTTTGAGGATAAGGCAATTTTTATTGTCCAATGTTCATATTCTTGGGGTTTTTTTCTCACAAAAAATGCACCAAACAAAATTGCTTACAAAAAAAGGGGATTTCATTCGGCACTTTTCTTTCCCAAGTATAAAACATACATTCTACACAGGTGTATACAAAAGTAATAAATAGTTAATATGTTCTTGAACCAGCTCTTCTGAACACACAAATTTTAGCATTCCACTCCACAGTTACACAGAGAAATAAACACAGTGGTTTTTGAAAACAGAACAATACTTCCAAAATCCTTTTGAAGTCTTTCCTTCTTTATTCTTTTCAGTAAAGTAGCCAGATTTTTCAGATAAACTAAGCACACAGCAGCCAAGGCCCCAAAACCAAAGAGCAGTTCAGCAAACAGAATAGATGTCAGTCACACTTCATGTACATAATTCTCTACTGGAGTGTTACTTCTCTTCCAAGCGGTTTGCTACAATTAACAAATCTTTCTCTGCTCAGTCTGCTATTCAGTAGGAGAAATAAGGTTGTACGATCAATGTGCCGATTCTTTCTGTGATTTGTTCACAACTTCAACCAGAGAAAATAATTGCCAGCACATCATCTGCAGAAAAGTCCTTCTTATTTATTCAGACTAATTAATGGACCACATGGATACGAGCGTCTCTGACTTTAGTGACAACTGAACCAAGAGCAAAAAATTTACTGGGTTAATGCAAAGTCATTGTAGGAAACAGAGTAACTTTTAGAGGTGCTAAGAATTCCAAACTGGTAGAAAGTAAATTGGTTAGGAAAGGTTCAACAAGATGTCTTCAAGAAAAAGTAGATAATGCAGAAGCAGTAGTTTGTAAGAGCTGTAGGGAAGTAATTAAGATATTTGTGTGGATAACCTCAATGCCTAGATGACTGCAAAAAATCTAAATCAGCAGTCTGCTTTAAGGGAATTGTACTAGAAGGGACTTGCTTGTATCGCATTGTTTATCTTACTTAGTTGCTTTGTCATTGCCAGTTGTTTTTTTTTTCTTTTTAGCACTGGAAAGTGTAGCTTCAAAGCAAAAGCACAAACACCAATGTAGATGCAGTTATTAAATTTTCTTCTCCCTGCCTTTCTTCTCCCCCTCCCCCTCCCCCCCCCCCCGTATTAATCCTTGTACAGGTGTGTTTCCTCTTAATTTAAATTCACTCAACAATATTCTCCTGGTTGAACAGCAAAGCTTAAAAAAAAAAAAACAACAACAAAACAAAAGCAATATAACAATACTAATCTTCAAGTACAAAACTCTTATCACATCAAGTTTCCACTAAGCTGACCTTAAATTTTAGTTCAATAACAGCAAGAGAAATATTAAATCTGTAGACATTTAGAATGTAATTCCCCATAAAACTTTTCAACGTATTTACCAGCTGCCAAAAAGATGAACACCCATAAAAGCCTTTTGGCCAAAGACAGCTACAAGCTTTGAAAATTTACTTGTGCTGTGCTGACAAAAAGTGCCTTCGTGCAACATTACTCTCCCCCTTTCCCAAGAATTGGATCATTTTTTGCAGAAGCATACACACAAACCTCCAGCTTTTTGCAAAAGCTATTTTTTCTTTGGGAGAACCCCTCAACATCTCAGTGAAAAGTTTTCAGACAGGGTTATTTCTTTTCTCATCTGCCAAACTTTATGGACCTTTTGTTGATCAAAAGAAATTTGAATGCTTATTTACCCTATAATAATTAATAGCAAAAAGTTTTAGATCCAGCACTATGTGTAATGTGAACAAGAAAAGAAAGAAATGGTGGAAGTGAGGCCAAATGATAGGAAAAAACCCCCAACATACAAGGCATTAAAGCCATCACGAATCAGGTGTTAAGCACTTTGTCTTTCAGAGACTATGATGAAACAGTCATTACTAACCACGTCAAAATATTAGAGTCATTGGACTTCTGAGGTGATCCGAGAAAACCACACTGACACTCTCTTGAGTCAAGTAAGGCATTTTGCTGGCCTTGGTATATTTTTGTTTAGCAAATCCCCTATACACTTCATGTGCTTTATTAGAGCTGGAAAAGTTATTTTATTATATAAAAAGCTTTAAGTACCATTTTTCTTCTAAATTAATTCCAGCTCAGAAGGGACAGGTAAACTGAATGTAGGAAAGTATCAACAGTATTGATAATAACAAGTAGTGTCAGAACTGGGAGGGGAGCAGGACTGGCCTTGGAGTAAGATACCTCAGTCTACTATTTTTCAAGTGAAAGACAAAATTTGCATCTCTATTCTATGCATAATGTAACTTCCCTTTGGTAACTGATAGATGACCATATTGTGTGCTAAACTGAGCTAGATTAGATACAGCTTGATTAGATAGGGCTGGGTACCTGTTCTGTCTCCGGAGACATTGAAAATAAATGACTCTAGCAGGTTCAGTGTCAGAACTTCCTATGGTGGCAGTGGGCCCAAGAATAAGTTCCCAGCAATTCAGTTTTAGAAAATTCTACTCGTTTTAGTATTTTTTTCATCTTCTTCCTTTCTGGTAACGTAACATAGGGTTAGTTTGAGGTCCACTAGGGCCTATTGGCAATGACAACTTTCAAGAGAAAAGGAATGTAGTACGTGGAAGTTGTCTTGCATCATGTGATATGTTTAAAAGGTAGGTATGTCTGGTTTTGATATAGATACATTTCTTGTCAGTGAATAAAAATGAACACTTTTAGCTTTTCATTCATCTACTCTAATTCAAATGTCTAATTTCTGTTGAGTTTAAATTGTAAGCTAGAAGCAGCTTTCTCCTGTACAAAGTCTAGGTGACCACCTTATACACATAAGTCTCCACCTGGTCAAATGAACTCAATTCTCTGTCCCCTGAGGGAATGATACCTCTTCAAATTAAGATCCATAGTACATTCTGGCAATGTGCCTTTCTCTACTGTCCTTACGAGATGGTGGGAGAGAGGGAATGGAGAGGGGGATGTTTGGGAAGAAAGCTGTGCCGTCCCAATTAGAGCAAATATGTCTTCCACGTTTTCCAGTACGCTTGATTGGAGCTGTAGTTATCCACATCTCTGTTATCTCCACAGAACAGTGCCACAGCATAACAGGGGCACCATCTATAGAAAATTTTGTCCTGCAGGAGCAGGACAAAGCTGTTTAAAAGCAGCCAATTAATTCCTAGGTTAGTAAATATTACACTGTCTTCCAGATTTATTCTTCATGCAAACTAAGATGACAACAAAACAGTTGACAATGTTCCCATCTCTTCTGAAAACTTCTTTACATGTTGAAGCAGTAATGACAAGAGATAAATGTTTGCTTTATCTCAGATTGCTTCTCTCCAAACTAGTAAAATTTTTAAGCAGCATAGAAGCTTCTTACTATAATTAATTATTGACTGGTGAGGCTCCTTCAGACCTTCCTAAGAAAGCCTCACGGTAAGTACAAACTACTGTTCCTCACTATTGTCACTAAAAGATTTGCAAGATCAACATTTTCTACATGCATCAATTACTTACCCAGCTCTTGTACTTGAAGCCTTGAACTGAATTTAACATCTCCAAAAAATAGTAACACTCGTACTGGTATTATCAGTTAAACCTAAAACTTGCTTCTCACAACTCAGAGAGGAAGATGATTTACTTCAAGTATCTAATTTATTCCTTTCACCACCATCCTGATGGCTTAAATTTATAGTTTTTCATTAGTTTATTCCAGTTTGCTTCACTGTGAAGCCAACTGGCAGTAGGACTACATGACCAAGAACCAAGATTTTCATCATGCTGACATGGAGTTAAACATCTAGCTGTTTCTAGAAAAATTTCCCTCATTGCATATTGAAGTTTTTTTAGCCAGCTACAGAATTTGATGCATAGACTGATATGCCAGAAAACTTCAGATCCAGCCAACAAAAACAGGTGTTGTTTTATTGGTAAGACCAAGGTCTGCAGCACTGGGAAAAGGATGTCTTCATGAACTTCTTTTCTGCAGGAGTTATTTGTTTCTGCTGAGTTTCCTGAGCAATTTATAAGCAATCTTCTACCCATCTGTCCTGGTTCCCCAGGAACAGACCCATGGGCCAGCCATGCAGGCAGGCCATGAGTAGCCCTGAGTCAGCTGGGGGATCCAATCAAGGCAGCTGACTCACAGGTGTATCCCATACCACCTAATCATGCTCATAAAAGGAGGAAGTTTAGTGAGAGTGCAATTCCTCTTCCTGGGGCTCTTCTCTCTTGGTTTTGCTGCTCCTGCTGCTGACCTGAAGGACCAGGCTGAGTAGAACATTGTATAATTTATGTTGGTGCTTGTATTAGTTTTGTTATCTCATTGAATGTGTTTTGACTTCAACCCATGGGGCTTCTCCCTTTTTTCCCCAATTCTCCTTCTCAGTTGGGGGGGAGGGGTCATCGGGTGGTAGAACAACTGCTACAGTTTAGCCCCAGGTACAGGCTAAATATAAACACCATCTCATCTAAAGCAATGATCACTGGTGTTTCTAAGCAAGAAACGCCTCTAATGCCAGCTGCATACATCTCTAGATACCTAGAGGACACCAAATTGAACACCAACTGTTACTTCCATCAGCTGAGGCTCTTCTGGCTGATATGCAGTACACTTTGTTTTGGAGTATATACCCCCTCATTTTCTTGCAGTCATACATAGAAATCTTGGTGTCCTGCTATAAGGAATCACAAGATTCTTTTCTGCCTCTGCTTGTAATACTGAAATTAGGGCAACCAGACTGATTTATTCCAGATGAGGAAATAGCCTGGTACATGTCAAAACCCCCACATACCACTAAGGAAAATACCTCCCACATTTTTATTAAGATCATCCTTTATTGGTTAGGATGTATAGAAAAGATGAACAAACAGCTGTCTGTTTCTAATACCAGCATTTATTTTTTTTTTCATATTGTTTTTGTCACATTAAGAATGGTGAATCTTCATGGCCATCTGGCTTTTCTAAGTTTTCATCAATTTCAGCTGTATGAAACAAGAACTAAATCTGGTTCAGCTTTGTACCAAACTATGAGGTTTTAGACCAAGTCAGTCATGAGTTCAACTGTACTGACAACCTTGTAGGCAACCTGCTTTTGCTTGTTGCTTTTTTCTTCTAAACCAATATTGTTTGTATGATCTTTGTGATGTAGATTTAGACCATGATATCTAGCTCTAAACTCTGAACTGGTTCACATCCAAGAGTTACCATGGTGCGCTTTCATAACGTAGCCTTCTCTTGGCAAAAACTTCATATGTCAGGTAGAATAGCTGCTAAGGACATCAGATACAAAAACCACCAAAGGTGAAAAACCTATAGCAGTATGGCTAACTAACAGAGTTTAATTTCAAGCCTAGCGATACTTACAGGTTTTCAGAATTCTCTTAAAGTCTCTGAGGTAACCTGTCACCTTTCTTTTTTGGCAGACTAATTTCTTTCAAATGTACACTTTTAGCCTTCCCAAAAATAGGAATCCTAAGTACTAAACACAAAAGGCAGGTAAGAATATGACACAAAACAAAAAGATCCTTCATAGCCTCAATGTGATGCTTTTTATTCAATGCCAAAATTTCAAAGGTGTCACTCTTGTTGGATCAAGAATATAACATGAAATCATATGGTTATAGGGAAACAGCCTGACACAAGTTTTTCATTGGATTCCTTAGAAACTGCTTTTACTTGCTGAAAAGAATTTCAGATTTTGCAGAAATAAAAGTGCATCAACAAGGATCACTTTCAGAGCATGTTGACAACTTTTCACTAAAGCCAAAGTCCTAATTTTGAAATGCATTTTATACATCATTTTCAGATGTCTTATTTCTTCAGCATTCTGGCTTGGGCATTTATTTCTTAAGCCAAGTTATTTTACTGGTTTGAAATAAGTTGAAACTCTAGGGAATTCCTTAGCACTGCATATGCATAAGGAAGTTATAAGCTGACAGTATACTTATGTTCTTTACAGTTTTCTTCAAATACTGTACTTACAAGTGTGACAGGAAGCTAGAGAGGATGGTATCACTTGAGGAAGCCTTCCATTCTACATTTACTCTCAAGTGAGTCTCTGTACTAATCTGCTATTAACCTGTATATCTCATGTTTGCACATCAGACATTGGCTCACTGAATTCAGAATCTGCTACCTTTCAGCTGGAGATAGATTATTTTGCTTTATGTGGTCCCATTGAAAACCATGAGTCATAGTCTACCTCAGTCTAAGGAAGAATTAGTTCTTCCCCTGGACACTGCTGCTGCATTGACAATGTTAGCCACGAGCAGATGTTTCAGAAATCTGTATAAGAAAATGAGGGAATGCGTGCTTCCTCTACCTGTATTTGCACTGTGGGGTAGCCGGCTCCAAAGGAAGACGACGAAATAGCAAAACTAGACTGAGAACTGGGTTGTACTTTACTGGTGGTATCACAATACCCCTCAGGGTCCTCTGTGGGAGACCTTCAGCCCTTGAGAGATGTAAGTATTATCAGTGAAAGAGTACATGGTGTGACATGGTGAACATCTGAGAACCCCATAAATTCATTAAAACCTTGATGCTTTCTATACATTCTGAATATAGTAATTCCATTTCCTTGCCCATTATGCTCTCTTTTTCCTGTCATAATGACGTTCCATCACTGTCATTAGAGAGGGCTGAGGCAAAATAATTGCTCAGCCTGCATAGCATAATTAAACTTCCCTTGATCTTTGTCCCATCCTCACAGCATAGCCACTCTACTTCCTGGTTTTATATTTTATTTGAAATAATTTTCTGGTTTAATTTCTTCATGGAGGCTAATTTAACTAACTTAGAACAGGTCTTCCTGTAGCCCAAAGCCTTCCAATGTAAAGTTATATTCTCTCAAAGACAGGTGCAGCTCCTTTGTAGAGTTCACAAATGTGTTATTTTCACTGGCACAGCATTTTGGGCTAATGACACTTATTATCTCAAATTTCACAGCTCTCCCATTCCAAACATGCATAGAGTGCACATAGACACATTGATCCATGGCAAGCTTTGGAGATGCTTTGCACAGTGACTCCTCAAGTACTCTACTGCAATAAACACAATGCAGCTAACAGAGAGCCTATATTTGGCACTTTGTGACACACAGTATAGGTGCAGGGTGATGTAGTACTTGTGTCTGTGTTGACAACGATCTGTACCATGGTTTTATATTGGCCTTTAACAGGGAGGCAAGCCATGACACTGGGGTATTTCAAGAATGTGAAACCATAAGACTATTTCAAACTGCCATGGGAGACCATCTCCTTTTAACATAGTTGAAACTGGCCTTTTGGCGGGGGCGGGGAGTGAAGTTCTGATGCAACTTTGGAAATAGCTGTTGGTAGTCAGAAGTGCTTGCAGAAACTACTGCACATCAACCATGCAAACCAATTGGACCTGTTAATCTCAAAGGAACTTTGTGCCCTCAATAGCCCCCACCTCTTTTCATGGCATTGAGGGAAACAAGTGAACAGAAGCTCCTGCTTTCCCTCAACTTGTACCTCCTAGATGGTAGAAGGTTCCTTATTCTTTTTAGATTTTCATTAAGAGCAGCCAGACCCTTCCTAATCTTCTGTTTTTCATGTTATCCACATGACTTGTGAAGCACACAGCAGCAGACATGCTCTATTTTGTCTGTGACAGTTTCTCCATGGGTACCCATAGACTATCACCTTCATTTCAGCATGGCAGGCTGAAAGGACCTGAAAGGACATGTAGTGTATGCAAGAAGGCCAAATGGACCCAGCCTCCTAATGGATTTGGTTGTGTGTTAATCGCATGTTCAAAGGCACAGCACCTTGAGTGCATCAGTGCAAGCTCGGTTTAGGCTCTGAACTCTTTATGCAGTAATCCAAGGATGCATAGCAGGACAGGGGATAACCGTCAACACACTGACTGTAGATCTGCCATAGAAGTGATCCACCCAGTTTATGCTTAGAAAGGAACAGTATATTTTGTTGTTAAGGTACTTTAAATAAATCCAGCCCATGATTCAATTGCTTCCATAGAAACTTCTAGCAGAACTTGGGGCTTTGCATCCCAGGGCTGGTTAGGGGAAGAAAGAGCAGGAGGGAGTGTTACTCAGATGAGTCCATCTTTTCTCCAAACATCAAAAGAAATGTTGTGATCATTTCTGTGACTAAAAGAGAAGGGTCAGAAGTTAATTCAGTTGTATGATGCACCCCAAATTCTCCCCTTAGTGCCAATTACCAGATGAACAAAGCTAAGAGAGTTTTAAGACTGAGAGTAACTTAGGGGCAAAAAACCCTGAGACATTACTGAGACATTACATATTGCCTAAAACCCATCCTTACAGAGTCAAGACATTACCAATAATTTCACTTAATTGCAAACTAATTTCCTCAACTAATTTTCAATTAATTTTAATGGCGTGAAAAGTTTGAAGAAGTTTTGTTACTCTCTGACTAAGAACCTTCAGGACAAAAAAAAAATACTAGCACAGATGCTAAATTTCTTAAAAGATGTAACTTAAAATTAATTTTCAGTCCTAAACTAATTAACAGCTTGCTTAAAAATTCTATTACAGTTCATTCTGCCTTGAGAAGATAAGTACTGTAAATTGATTTTAAAAAAAATGCTGTAAATCGTGTTTTTCCAGTGTAACCTGAAAGGTGAATCTCAGTTTTAAATGTCAAATAAAAATCAGACTGTCTTCAAGGGAGGGAAGCAAGTGATACCTTTTAATGGGGAAAAGTCTGTATGCTTTTAGCTGTAGCTTAGTGTGTGGGTTTGAATCTTTGCCCTTTGTCCCCACCATCAACCTACTTTGATCTTAGACAAATTACTCAGCCTGTTTCTTCCCAACTGTACAAAGAGGAATTATCACAGCTTAGCCCTGTAAGTAGTATGAAAATGAAACAATTCAGAGAATGCAAGGTGCTTGGACTCAATGTTGCAGCAGTCATTGAAGTACTGAGAACAGAGAGGCAGCAAGCAATAGCGTTTGATAGCACCTACAGCTGCTGCTTGCAGAACTTTCATTTGTTTGTTCAAGAACTATCACGTCAACCATCATGTCATATACCAGCATTAGATCACGTCTTCCAACGGAAAATTAACACCAAAGGTCTGTATAGAAACATTATTGCTTATCATAGTCCTATCATATCACGCAAACAGATGGGACCAGAATGTTCGGATTACTCACCAGAAAAAGTTGTAATGAATTTTAGAAGCAGCTGGCAAAATTAAGTGAAGGTGGGGTGAACTGTCAGAACAGTTTAGCGGGGGTCTGTTGAAGGGAGAACACACCAGAAGGGATATACACAGTGAGGGTGAATTGCTCAAAAAGGTATAGATATGTCCCAAGACTGTGGAAAATAAACAGCACAGAAAATTATACTGAGACTATTTAAATGCATTGAGATAATATCAAGATTGTGTTCTCAGAGGGAATCCCGTTCAACTCTGGTAACCTACTGGGAAGAAAACAAAAAAAAAAACCCAAAACCAAACCAAAACAAAACAAAAAAAACAAAAAAACAAACAAAAAAAAAAAAACAAAAAAGAGAGAGAAGAAAGTAATGGAAGAAGTTCTGAAAAGAGGAACTAAAACAGCCAGAGGCCCAGATGGGGACTGTCACACATGGAACAAATAAAGTAACACAAGGATAAGAAGGTGGTTGTTGCCCAAGAATGTTTCTGAGAAAGTGAATTATACTCCTCTTAGCTCTTTATTAATGTAACAGCAAGGAGATATTCAATGAACTAGAAATGTAACAAATACAGTGTAATTAAGGAGATGACTGTTTTTCAGGAAAAAAAAAACAAACAAGGAAAAAAGGAGGAAAAAAAAAGAAAACAACAACATATCTGAGAAGAATGTGGTAATTCCTCAAAACCTATATACTATAAACTTACGAAATTTCTATCAAAGCACTGTTTAATGATTGCTACTACATGCAAAGCAAAAAGCCACTTTACATGCCAAGCAAAAGCCACTTTACAGCCAGTTAGACATTTATACTGATTAAGAGACAACGCAGGTTTATATTAGAGATTATTTTCAATCTTAATATTTTTTTTCCTTTCAAACTTGTGTAACTATTTAAATTATTTACTTCAAGACGCGTGAAACTCTTCATATCTGAACACCTCAAAATTAAAACCTTGTTTTAGCAACCAGGTCTTATCTCTATGTGTTAAGTTATAAAGAGATAACTATGTGATAAAATGTCTTAAAATCTTTATATCTCTCGAGGTAAATTCCATAGCAAATAACTGATCTTGGAAGAACTATCCCTAACAAAAAGTTATTACGTCTGTATAAGGCTGATACTGACCACTTGTTCAAGCATTTTGTGATATTTTGTGGGCCACTAATTCCTAATCATTTTATTCAATAAATGTGTCTCCATTAACTCAGGCAACTACAATTCAAGATCAGTTTTCAGTCCTGCCCTACCTAAAATTGCAAGTGGAAATATTTCTTCTTCAGTTAAGCTTTTTCTTTCTTCTTAAAAAGAGAGGTCAATTTTGCAATTTTACTTACACAGGAACAGACTAGCAACTCTAATTTGTTTAGTATTTTATCCAGCTTAAGGTCAGACTGAGAATTTGTTCATCCTTTCTTCTACCTTTCAGCAGTGAGACTTTCTGAACTCATAATGTACTCCTCTGCAGAAACACAAACAACTTGTGACCACTTGAATTGAATTCAGAATGCTTCTTTGATTCAAATTATACAGTAACAAAGTGTTTTGACACCACCTTATCAAAATGGTAATTTGTTTATGGTTGAAGCTTGTTTATGTATCTACAGGCAAAAAGTGTATACAGAGGATCCAGAGGCTAGTCTAGCAAATACTTGTGTTTTATTTCTAACCTGAAGTCCTAACAACAATAACTACTAGGGTTTCTTCCCAACTGCTGTGTGAGATTTTCCTTTCAATTGCTGTGTGCTGTGCCATATTTTGTTAGAAGTATGCACACTTCTGAACAAAGCACAAGTTAATATCTTCCCTGTTTATATTGATGTTAAAATGAGACTAGCTTCTAGCATATAAAACGCAGAATCATCTAGGTTGGTAAAGACCTTTAAGATCATTTAGTCCAACCATCAACCTAGCACTGACAGTCCTCAACTACAGAAAAAACGAAGCATTTGATTTTAAAAACGGACAAACCTTTCCCATTCAGGTAGTACTCCAGGGGACTTCTTAAAAATCTTAAGCTGAAATTTTTGGTAGTAAGAATACACATCCTGGTAAATAAACACTGTTTCAAAGGTCATACTGTCACAGATATTCAAGAGGAACATGCACAATAGTGAGAAAAGAAGCTATATATTTCACATGAGCTGAAAATTTATCATCTAGAACACAGATAATGAAGTGTAATAGATGGGAAACTGATAGAAAAATAGGAAACATTCAAGTGTTTTGGACAGCTGTAGGAAAGTCTGTAGAAATTATTTCAGTATCACAATTTTGGAACTGTATGACTTTATATTTGGGAGTAGGTGGACATGGAACTATACTGAGTTTGCCTTGTGGCCCATCAAGTTTTCTGAGTACCGGTATTTCCTTCTGGCTGTGGAAGGAAAACACTTTCTTCTAAGCAACATTTAGTGCTAATAAAAAGCTCACATATAATTTTTAGTTATTCAGTGATTTATTTTTTTTTCCAAGAATCATGTATATCAGAAAATTAAAATGAAATAGTCTGTTTCTTTGTAGTAGTCTAAATTCTGCATGTGGTTTTGTATCCAGGTACTGGATGCTTGCATTAAAATGTGATATTTACACTGGCTTTTATGAGTGTTGCTCTAATTACTTCAGTTTCTGTGAAACCCTAAGTGTCGTGAGATGCAGTTAACAGGCAAGGACAATATGCATAAAAGAAGTGAGCTCACTTCTGCAAATGTTTGAACAGCTTTTCCAATATAGGAACTGATGCTGTCAGATGGTTTGTACTGAAGATATTTTGTCTCAAACTCTTCCAGGCAATAAGATATAGCCCTCTTCTATTCACCTCCCTCAGATGGTAGTTCATTTGGGGTGGGGGGAGAAATCTACATACAACTGTGCAAGTGTTATCATCTTTGTTATTCTACGTGCCAGAAGGAAAAGCAGGTCTGTAGTCTTGTACCAAAATAACCACCTGACTGCCAAGCTTAGTCAGGATAAGGACAAAGGGTCCTGGATACCTGATGAGTTACAAAGACTGGAGGAATGCACAGACAGCTACTTCCTAGTCATGTTAAAAGAAGTTATATAATATTAAGTGGCAGAGAGGAAAAGAAAAGGCTTGTTGGATGCAGCCCCCTTCCCCTCACAATGACATTTCCTGTCATTGGGCAGGAGAACTGCAGTGATTGCAGACAACCAAAAGACAGGGGGATTGATATATCTTTACAAACTCACTTCAGCACATCAGTCCTTGGGGGGAGTAGGGAAAGGTGTAGGCAGGCAATATACACCAAAGGCCCCACATGCACAGACATACGAAATGTCACATGAAGGAATAAAAAAACAAGCTGAACTCATCAGCACCTGATCCTAGATAAACTAACCTGTCTTATTAGAGGCAGCTAAAAAATAATAATGTTTCAGTGGATTTTTGTTTGTTGACACCATCTGATGCCCTATGATGTTGCTTTGGTATCTGGGAAAAACACGATCCTACTGGCATTTCATGCTCATAGAATCATAGAATGGTTTGGGTTCCAACCCCCATTCCCACTAGACCAGGTTTCTCAATGTCCCATTCAACCTGGCCTTGAACACTTCCAGGGAGGGGGCACCCACGACTTCTCTGGGCAATCTGTTCCAGTGTCTCACCACCCTCACAGTCAAGAATTTCTTCCTAATATCCAATCTAAATCTACCCTCTTTCAGTTCAAAACCTTTATCCCTTGTCCTATTGCCACGAGCCCTTGCAAAAGGTCCCTCTCCAGCTTTCTTGTAGGCCTCTTTCAGGTACTGGGAGATGCTATAAGGTTTCCCCAGAGCTTTCTCTCCTCCATGCTGAACAACCTTAACTCCCTCAGCCTGTGTTCATAAGAGAGATGCTCCAGCCCTCTGATGGTCTTCATAGCCCTCCTCTGGACTCACTTGAACAGGTCCATGTCCTTCTTTTGTTGGGGGCCCCGAAGTTGAACACAGTACTCCAGGTGGGTTCTCACGAGAGCAGAGTAGAGGGCGAGAATCACCTCCCTCAACCATGTTAAATGACTGCAGTTAATGAATAGCTTGTGTTAAAGGTTAGATTCTCAGGAAAAAAAAAAAAAAAAAAAAAAAAAAAGAAAGGAAAAAAAAAGAAAAGCCTTTGGAAAATGCCTGCAGAGACTTTCCCTTGGAGATGAATCTGGAACAGCCAGACTTCCACAGACTGTTATGCATATTGTCTGGAAGGCGGAAAAACCAGAGCTAAAGGGGTCTCTAAAAGTTATAGCAGTCATAATCAAAATTGTTTGTACAGCTTTCAGAGTGCTAAAACAATTTGGAAAAAGTAACTATTGCTTCTCCATGTACAGAACTGAGATATCTTTTTTCCCATGACAGCTTGAAAACTCAAATAGTTTGAAAATTGAAACAGTCATTTCAGAAAGCTGACACATAATGTCTGACAGACCCAGATGGCTTGAGTGTTTTTTGCCCTGTTGACCCTTTCAGGCAGAGTCTCAGTAGTAGTGATGGGACATTTGCATCAGAGAGACACAGAAAAACCAGTCTCATGGAGAAGCCTGAATCAGAAAAAAAGGTGAAGAACATAGCTCCCAAGAAACATTATAGTACACATTTGGGTGAAATACTTATTTTCTTGATAAGCCAAATTAAGTATTCTGTAAAACACACACAAGAACACCCCAAACTCCTTCTCACCTCAGAAATCATTTTCTCAAGTACAAATAATTTGTCATTAGCTTAAAAAAAAAAAAGTCAGTATTTCAAATAAAAAGGTTTTTTTTTTAATTTGGTGATTTTTCCATTAAAAATGTGGAAAGTTTTCAGCCAACATTATTCCAGTGCCTTGATGTGGAATAAAGAATGATACAGACTTGCTACCAGTAGTTTGTCCCCTTCAGACATGTGCCTTCTGGTCCTATAAAGCATTTCCTACCTTATCCTTCCTGTACACTGGATCTTCAAAGGATGCTGAGACAAAAGAACAGCCAGTCATCATAAGAATCTACACTGGAGAAAAATATAAATAAATGAATAAATAAATAAATTGAAATTAAAGGTATCCAACTGTCGCCTGAGCTTTTGAGAGCAATTTAAATAATCCACAAACAAATTGTTTTCTCTTGAGCCAACTGCAGCATTTTTAGTCTCTTTCTGCTGACATTTGCTATTGGCATTCAAGAACTTTTCACCACAGATGTGCAGTGAGGGAGATAACAGCACAGTAAATCTTGGGGAGGGGGTGTGGAGGAGGGAAGCATGGGAAAATTAATCCCACAAATGTTCTGAACAGGGAGACACATGAAATGGGAAGGGACCACAGAGCTAGATTTTCAAAACGTGGGTGCTGCAGTCTATGTAAGAGCTCTCAAGTGAGGAACCTGAAATGGAAATGCAATGTCAGGCACATGTCAAACCCTGACCAAGATCCCTCTTAAGCCTGACTAGTGCCTACTGCAGACATGATCTTCAACCTTTCACAGCTCACAGGGTCTTTCCAGTGAAGATGCAAATTGCTGCAGAGCATAACATCTACCAATAGTGGGCTAACTTTACTCATATACCTCTCTACATCTGTGTCTAGGTGTTCAGCACTTTCTAGATCAAAACTGATACAGTTTGCTGTTCAAGTACAGCAAACTCACACCATTCACATTCGCCGCTTATACCTTAGTCTACATTTCATGGTTTGAAACACTGACAGAAGATCTCTTCTAACAGCTCTCCTTCCTGATAGACAAGCTGAAGATGCTGCCTTGTCTCACTATTTATATATATATATATATATATATATTTTAAATCCACACCTCAAATGAGTTTAAATGTCATGGTGCTTTTGCTGTCCATCTCTAGTGCAACCAGTGGACTACGTAAAACCTGAGTGGTGTGTACAGGACACCTGAAGTCATCATTCATCCCACTTCAATTCTGTTCGTATCTGCCCCTGCAGGGCAACTCTCTGAAGAAAACACACACAACCCAGTACAGCTGAAAACTAAGTTGTGCTGTCATGCATCCTAGGTCATCTTATGCATAGTACTGCCACACCAGGTGATCAAGACCACCTTTGCGTCCTTATCACCCCTAGGAGAATGAATTGTCATTTCCCTCTCCCTGCCCTGGCTCTGCAGGTGGGAAATGCATTAGTAAGCAATGCAGTTACTTACCCAAACGCAAACGCAGAAAGAAAAAAATAATCTTTCCAGTCTCCTAGGGCTCTCTATATATCTTCATAGGCCAGATGGTAAATGTCTTTAACTATCCCCGATGGAGCCATGTTTCCAGCAACACTCAATACCTGTTAAGGTCCCTGAAGAAGAAACCCATTTTTGATGAGCTTTGTACCCAGGCACCCAGTTGTTTTATCACTGTACACTTAAACATCTGACTCTATTTTACTCAGCTTGAATCAAATGTCAGATTAATTGTCAAAGTTTTCAGACACATAAACTGCAATTTATCACTTCCTCTGAAACAGGGGCCTGTATAATTATATTATTGGATTAGTAGTACTAAAAGAATGTCACTTTGTAGAAGGGTTTCCTTCAAATTGTGTAACAAACATCTACCATGGTATGTTAGAAAAAAACAATAATTTATTTAGCTTTAGGGTTTGATTTTGTTGTGCCAGGCTACAGCCATTTGGGAGAGGCATGAGCCTTTACAGATGAGACCTTTAATTCCCGATTCAAAAGTATAAGTAGTTTCTTTCTTAACCAAAAGGAAACAGAGAAAAATTAGTCAAAATACCTATTTTCATTAGTAATGCTAAATAAAACATTTCTGCACTATCAAGTCAGTGTATAATGTTGCTGCTGTGCTTGGAAAAATCACCACCAAATGCATCTGCAGACCCTTTACGAGGCTGGTTGGACATTTCAATAGACAGTCCTGGATCTGGATGACAGGCAAAGCAATGCCTGTATTAGAAATCAGCTGTAAAATACACTCCGAAGAAACCCAGAGTTCAGTCTGAAAGGTTTGGCAGTAAGAATATCCAGTAGACTAGTAGTCATTAGTTCCAGACAATCTACTCTTCTAGACACAGAAGATATTCATTTCAAACTGTTTTAATTCAAGGGGTCTCCTCAAAATGAAAATGAAAAGCCTGAGGTGAGAGCCATAAATTTTATGACTTAATTCTTCAGTTTTTATGGTGCCACAGCCGTTTCAGCACCACAATTGTGTTAATACTTTATGTTTCATTGAAGGCTTATTGTGGATACTATTCTAGGCTACAAGTAGATGCTATCTATAGGCTCTTTGCCATGTCTTGTATTCACAGAAATGAAAACATCACTTCAACACCCTCAGAGGATAGCAGGAGCTCTGGTGCACAAGAGTTTGGATTTGTGTAAACATATAAAGGGTATACTCAAAAGCACTGATGAAAGCCTAACACAGCCTGCATGGAAATTAAGTAACTACTTTTTAAAATTTTTGAGTTATCTATACTCTACAGTACTTAGAACAACACAGTAATTGTCCTGTATGCCAGAAGGGCAATTGTTAATATGCCACTGGCTTAAATTATGTAAGCAAAATGCCTTCGAGCTCCTCTAAATTCTTATAGTTTTACCATTTCATTTTCTTTAATTTAGAAGTGTTTGTCAGACTCTAAGGAACTAAATTTGGGCCCAGCAAATAAATACCATTTTACCAGTTAATATAACATCCTTGTGTTGTGAACATCTAATTAAAAAATGTAAGTGGGTTAGAACAGTGTCCAATTTATAGCAGTATAACAAGTGGGATAAGCATACACAGCAATGTCTTTATTAATCAGATACAATCATATATACCTCAATTTTTGTCCCTATTTACTTTACGTGAAGTGAAAAAGTACACTCATCACTGTACAAATCCTGCCATACTGAAACCCACGTTCTGTAAACAAACAACACAACTGATTACAATGTAACTAATAGCATACACAGGAAAAAGTGTAAGTAACTAATGTAACTAATAGCATACACAGGAAAAAGTTCCATAAACATGGAAGTGCCAAAGTTGGAAGTTTTATGCTTATGATCAATCCTGAAAAAGTGGGAGTTAATTAGTAACTAGGTCTTTTTGAAGACATCTTTCATTGCCCTTTTTTAACCAATATGGTGTATTTGTGCACAACCTCTTATTTGAAGATGCTTAGTAGAGAAACTACTCTTATTTCTCTTACATACCTTAATAAATTCCTTTAAAGAGCTAGAAGATACACAAAACTCAAAGAAGCTCTTCGTTTAATTTAACAGAATACTTTTAAGTATAAGAAAATAGCAAGCATCACCTGAAATAACCAACTACATTGAAAGACAATTCAAATTCTGTGATTGTCTAAAAAGTTGGTATATAGACAATGTCTTTCCTTTAAAATCATTGCATAATTCCAATCTAAATTTGCATCATTTGACAGATGACGGGAGAGAAAATGAGCTGTGTTATCATTTATTCTCCAGGAGTCCCAGTGTTATTAAAAAACTTAGAGCTATAAACATTCAAGGTCTGTTTCAAGTAAATGAACTCATGACATTGATGGTCACACTCAAAGAGTTGTGGTCAATCGCTACACATCCAAGTGCAGATCAGTGACAATGGTGTTCCTCAAGGGTTGGCATTGGGACTGGTGCTGTTTAATATCTTTGTTGGCAACGTGGACAGTGGGATCGAGTGCATCCTCAGCAGGTTTGCCAGCGACACCAAGCTGTGTGGGGTGGTTGATATGCTGGAGGGAAGGGACGCCTTAACAGGTTTGAGAGCTGGGGCTGTGAAAAACACAGTTGTTTTTTTTTAAAAAAACACAGATCAGCAAGGCCAAGTGCAAGGATCTGTTCATGGGTCGGGGCAATCCTAAACACAAATGAAGGCTGGGTGGAGAATGGATTGAGGGCAGCTGTGAGGAGAAGGACTTGGGGGTGTTACTTGATAAGTAGCTCAACATGAGGTGGCAAAGTTCTAAGGAGGCCTTAGCTTTCCTAATTGCCTTTCTACATCCTCTGACAACTGCCCTATATTCCTCCCAAGTGACTAGCCCCTCTTTCCATGATCCATAAATTCTTTTTTTTCCACCTAAGTTTGCCCAGCAGTTCCTTGTTTAACCATGCTGGTCTCCTAGCTCCCTTACTTGATTTCATACCCATTGGGACGCTCTGATCCTGAGCTTGCAAGAAGTGGTCCTTGAATGTTGACCAACTATCTTGAGCCCCTTTACCATCTAGCACCCTGTCCCATGGGACTTCCCTTAACAATTGATTGAGGAGGCTAAAGTTGGCCCTGCGGAAGTCCAGGGTTCTGGTCTTGCTAGGTACTCTATTCCTCCCACACAGGATCCTGAACTCCACCATCTCATGGTCACTGCAGCTGAGGCTGCCATTGACCATCACTGCTTCAACAAGACCCTCCTTGTTGGTAAGTACAAGATCCAGCAGCGCTCCTCTCCTAGTCGGCTTATCCACCATTTGCATTAAGTAGTTGTCATCAATGCACTGGAGGAACCTCCTAGACTGTGAATGGCTGGCTGTGTAAGTCTTCCAGCAGATATCGGGGTAGTTAAAATCCCCCATGAGGACCAAGGCCTGTAGTTGTGAGGCTGCTTCCAGCTGCCTGTAGAAAGCCTCATCAACTCCCTCGTCCTGATCAGGAGGTCTGTAATAGACCCCCACAACTGTATCGCCCCTGCCTGCCTGCCCCTTAATTCTTACCCACAGACTTTCAACTTGCCCCTCATCAGCCCCTGGAGAAAACTCAATACATTCTAGTTGCTCCCTCACATAGAGAGCAACTCCACCACCTCGCTTCACTGACCGATCTTTCCTAAAAATGACATAGCCATCCATGACCACATTCCAGTCATGTGAGCTGTCCCACCATGTCTCTGTAATTGCCACTAGGTCATAACCTTTAGACCGCACACAGACCTCTAACTCCTCCTGTTTATTCCCCATACTGCGTGCATTGGTGTACAGGCATTTCAGATAGCAAGCAGAGCGCGCTGGTGGGACCCCTGGGAGGCAGGAGGCCTCGTGGTCAGGGCCTAAACATCTATCCCTTCTCTTCAATGTTCGAAAATCCTCCCTAGACCACCTTCCTTCAGGCCCTAGCATATTGCTCTTGGGCTTGTCCCTAACAGACTCAGTTGTCTCCCCTTCCCCCTTCACATCTAGTTTAAAGCCCTCTCAATGAGCCCTGCTAACTCCTGCCCCAAAAGCCTTCTCCCCCTCTGGGACAAATGCATTCCACCTGTCACCAGGCCAGGTGTCTCATATAGCAGCCCATGATCAAAGAACCCAAAGCCCTGCCTTTGATACCAGTTATGCATCCATTCATTAATCTGTGAACTCTTCCTGCCTATCTCTTCACCCATTCTTGCAGGAGGTATGGAGGCAAACACTACTTGCACTCCAGACCCCTTAACCAGCCGTCCCAGGGCCCTGAAGTCACTCTTCATAGCCCTTACACTTCTTGTAATAATTTCATCCCTGCCAACCTGAAAAACCAGCAGTGGGTAGTAATCAGAGGGCTTTACAAGATTAGGGAGTTTCCTTTTAATGTCTCTAATCCGAACCCCGGGGAGGCAGCAGACTTCCCTGTGGGATGGGTCCGGTCGACAGACGAGCCCTTCTGTTCCCCTCAGAAGGGAGTCGCCCACCACAATTACCCTCCTTTTCTTCTTAATTGAAGAAGTCCTAAGGTGTCGGGGTGACTGACAAGCCTTAGGTGATTCAGGAGACTGATCTACCCCTCCAACTTCATTTACTTCTCCCTGAAGTTCCAAGGCCTGGTACCTGTTACTCAAGGGCAACTGGGAGGGTGAAGGGGGTTGGGAGGGTTTTTGCTTGCCTCTCCGAGGACAGACCACCCTCCATTCCTCCCTGTCTCCTGAACCCTCTGCTTTTGTCTGATGACAGGAGGGGGGGGATCCATCACTTGCCCACCCTTTTCCCACTGCCCTTGCCTCAGGGTGAAGCTCCACCAATCTATTTCTCTTTCACAGTCTCTAATAGCTCTAAGTCTTTCTACCTCCTCCATCAGTTCAACCACCTGCCCGAGCAGATCATTTATCTGCTCGCACCGCACACACGCGGTGTCACTGGCTCCCTCCGGTACCAGTGCCAGGCTCAGGCATTCGCTGCAGCCAGAAACCTGCACGGCCGCATGTCTGGTCGGGGGATCTGTCTGAGTCCCCATATTCTTTTTCACAAGGCTTTTTGGGCACGTTGCAACCATGTTCTATGCGGTCTATGGTCTATCTAGCTAATCCTCTCCTTGCGACGCTCTCCGCGCGCTGTTCTCCTCGCGCTTGCCTCTCGGGAGAGAGCCGCCGCTCTCTGCTCTGCGTGCCGCTTGCTCTGAGGGGAGCTGCCGAGATGGCCGCTTTTAAAGTTTGCTGCGGCTCTCAGTCACGCCCCCTGCCACGTCAGCCTTTCGGTATCTCTTGAATTTCTCTCAGGATTCCCGCTCAGACTCGGGTTTCCTTGCTCTGCCCCGGCTTCACCGTCTCCGGGCAGCCCAGCTCCTTCACAAAGCGAACAGCAAAAGCCAACAGCACTTGCCGCAGCCGCCCCACCACTCCCACAGCCACTGCTCTCTGCTCCACGTGCCGCTTGCTCTGAAGGCCAACAATATCCTGGGCTGCATCAAAAGAAATGTGACCAGCAGGTTGAGGAAGGTGATTCTCACCCTCTACTCCGCTCTTGTGAGAACCCACCTGGACTACTATGTTCAGCTCTGGGCCCCCAGCAAAAGAAGGACATGGATCTGTTAGAGTGAGTCCCCAGGAGGGCTACGAAGACCATCAGAGGGCTGGAGCACCTCTCCTATGAACACAGGCTGAGGGAGTTTGGGCTGTTCAGCCTGGAGAACAGAAAGCTCTGGGGAAACCTTATAGGAGCCTTCCAGTACCTGAAGGGGCCTACATGAAAACCAGAGAGGGACTTTTTACAAAGGCATGCCGTGATAGGACGAGGGGTAATAGTTTTAAACTGAAAGAGGGTAGATTTAGATTGGATATTAGGAAGAAATTCTTTCCTGTGAGGGTGGTGAGACACTGGCACAGGTTGCCCAGAGAAGTTGTGGCTGCCCCCTCCCTGGAAGTATTCAAGGCCAGGCTGGATGGGGCTTTGGGCATCCTGGTCTAGAGTGAGGTGTCCCTGCCCGTGGCAGGGGGGTTGGAACTAGATGATTGTTAAGGTCCCTTCCAACCAAAGCGTTCTATGATTCTATGATTTATGATTCTATGTTTTCTTAGTGAAAACATTGGTTCAACTGAGCAAATTCATTTAAAGAAACATTTTTAGTATGGACTCTATTTTACTGCTATGAAGTAAAATGGACTGGAATAGAAGCACCTGCTACACATCTGTAACTGCAGGTATCTATAAAATCCTAGTGAGTTTTGCTGAATCATTAAGTTATGATACCACTTAAAAAACCCATTATCACTCAGAAGAGTATAATTACAAGACTGTTGTCACAGTGCCAGTCAATCAGTTATCTGAAGACTACAATATCACTTGTGTAGATGGTGTTCAACAATGCAGCAAAATATTGCTACTAACAGCAGCAAAACTATGGTAGAAATGTAGTTACTCTCTCTTAGGCTTCAGCCCATATTCACATTAAGATTTCACTGTGTGCAAATGAGCAATATTGCCTTGTACACACCTTGGACATGCCAGTTTTTAGACCAAAAAGAGTCATGATTATAGACAATATGAACCTGAAAGAGATTTTCTTTTAAAGGGCAACATCCTTCTACGGACAGCCCCATCTCAATAGATTTTTTTCAAAGGTCTAAAAATCTCCCTTCTAGAACTTTTTTGCCCCAAGCACTTGCACTGGGAGGCCATTCCTGAAATTCACCACTGAGACAGCAGGAAACTCCTCCTAATTTCTGCACTTCAAAAATTCATGGTAACCCTCTTGTTTCTGTAACAACTTGGCCCTTTGGCTTCATTGACTTTTCTCATGCTCTGGCTCTGCTCCCTCTGAGACGTTTACAAAGTTAGATGGTGTTTCCTCAGTCTTTGTTTTGTCAGACAAATTTGGTGAAATCCTTGTTATTTCCCCTCATGGAGTCCTCCACCTCCCCCATCATCCACACAGTCCCTCTTTTGTCAGGTCCTCTCCAAATTCATTTTTGACCAGAACTCTCCACGGAGTACTAGATGCTCTTGCTGCATCTCCCATGAATATTAACAATACTTCTCAATCTGCCAGAAATATTCTAATAGGCTTATCATACCACCTGATCTGCCATTTTTGTGGTTTCACAATGTTAGTACTCATCATTCTGAATATCAACAGTCTCTCTCCTCAGTAAAGTCCGTGCAACCGTAAATGTTCTGTGAGGGTAGTGTATCTCTTTTAGGAGTTGATCCTAATCATTGTAAATGACCTGGTGACAAAGACCTCACCCACTACCATCACAACCAAGTTCCGCAAATGACAAGTTTCCCTTAGCACATGAGAACATGTACTTATTTCTTACTCTAGACCTTGGTCTGACTGCCTATAAAGACCTTCTTTAAGAACTAACTCTGAAGCTCAAAATGGGCAAAAATATTTTCAAATGTTCTGGTCCAGTCAGACTATTACTTCTTTCCAAAATTTTATTTTCCTTCTACATGCTGCAGGAAAGGAGGAGGGTTTTGGTGATATAAGACCTTTTCCTTTTATTCAAGATGTGCTGGTGTCCTCCTTCTCTGAAAATTCCACTGTAAAGAATTTAGTATGTAGATCACTAAAACCAAGCAACTCACCAATTAATACAAGAAAAGGGGATATAACTCGTTTTCCCCACTTAGCCAATATGGAGAGATCCACAATCACATTTGGAGTCTGGGAAATGACAGGAACAGAACTTCAAATTTCCCCATTTTTCTTTCCTTCTGAAGACTCTTCAGCCACAAATTGAGCCTCAAATGAAGGATAAAACGTGGTAGTTAAACAAATTCAAAGGAACACACTAAAATCTTGATGGGCCTTTAGGAATTGAGCTCAAAATATTCCAGAAAACAATGTAGCTTCTTCATATATTAGAGGGAGTAAGTCAGTACTGAATTATTTAAAAGTTTAGCTTCCTTTGTTATTAAATTTTAATAAGTAAAAATGCCCCAATAAAACTAATGAAGTTGGTTTTACTAGGAAAATGCAATAAAGAACAGTACTTTTTATTTTAAAGGAAATATGTGTTTAGTACATTTTGTTTTATAATATAATAAAAGGAAAAGTATTAGTTTTCATAGTTTTGGCATAAGTTTCCAGTTTGCGGTGAGATCTAAAAGTAAAACAAAGATATCCTTAGGCAGCCATCACACAAACACTTGCTCACACAAGCAACCTTTCGAAGCAGAATCTCAGTGGAAAGAAAATCAGTGTGAAAAAAGTAAAGGCACCTTTTCACAAATGTTTATGGGCCCAGTGTACTGTGTAGTGCCATTCCTTAGAAAAAAAACAGAATCTGATGACAAAATGGCAAGACATTAAGCCATCTGTGCTGTAGAAATAGACCAGATCTTAATATCTCCTTCTTTTGTAGAAGACTTTATGCCACAGGAGCAACCCAGGGGATTCTGCCTTGGATTCACTTAAAGGAGTAGCCTCACTATCACCTGCATGCAAGGCACAATGTTGGGAAGATGCTTTAATTTGAAGAGGCATTCAAAAGATTTGTAGAAAGAGGCTGCCTCTGCCAGTTTTATTGGAGGGATTACTGAAGCACAGAGTAAAGATGAGGTACCCAGGTACTCAGTAGGACAGTAGTAAGGCCAGGAACTGATCTCAGATCTCCTGAAATTCTGTGCTCCTTGGTTCTCATGCCTCTTCAGAAGTATGCAGTTTCTCTAGCTAAGTGCTTCAAACAAGTCACTGACCACTCATATCTAGGCCCTGTGGGATTTAAGGCAACAAAACCAGATGGTATTCCTGCAATTAATATCTGGTTACCAGGTACACGCTTTTAAAACAAACATAAAGGATATTCCCTCACTCTTGGCAAGACTTATGCTTACCTTCAGTGCCTTCCACTTGAGTCCTAAAGAAGCCCCCTCCATCACACAAATTACAGTGACACATGGTCTTGCATTTTAATTATGCTGTGCAACTAACTACAACTGATTTAGCAGCACCTGGGTCAAGAAGATTTATGCCTTCAGCTACTTGCATCCAGTGAATAGTTCTTGGAACTTTATCAGCAAGTGTCACAGGCTGATGTATCTTCCACACTGCCTTCCCACAAGTCAGAGCTAAGCCAAAGTACACTACCTATAACTATCTCTTGTTTTCCCTCACACCATGAAGAATGAAGTTGCAGATAAACTGACGTTTAGGGGGAAAAAAAAATGAATTAAAGGAACACAGAGTAGATCCAACCTTTCTTTGTGGCCTGGTCTGTCCAGGAACAGAATGATGGGCCTGCCATATTAGGCAGGCCATGAGTGACCCCAGGTCAACTGGGACATTCAGTCAGGGCAGCTACCCCCAGCTGGCTCACAGGTGTATCCCATACCAGTGTTGTGGATATAAGCAGTACTCTACCATTTGCCCTTTCCCCTTGTTGTGCACCCAGCCTTCAAAATTCTGCTGCCAGTTGGTACTTTCAGTCTAACGCACATTCATAAAGAAGTCTCGCCCAAAACTTCATTAAAGTCACAGGATATTTGGCAAGCCTTGCAGAAAGAATTAAATGACAACTATGTCTTTGTATCTGAGCTCTCAAGCCACAAATAAATCAAACCAAACAGGCCTTCAAAATTACCTCTCCCCCCCTCAAGTTAAAGATGAGCTTTTAACAGTAGTGAGAAAGTACAAAGTGCTTTCTTTTAGTGTTCAGGTAGCTGCAGTTTACTTAGCTTGCCTTCAAATAATTTCTTTCATTGGAAAATGCTGTATGAGCTGCCATTACCTCCTGATAGTGAGGGACCGAAGGAAGTTAAAAAAAACCCTATACGCTTGCTGTAAATGGCTTAATTTGTGTGTACATCACCTTCCTATTGTTTACTGTCATTAAAATATATCTGGTCACTTATCTGTTCTTAAGCTAATAATAATCCTTAATGCTTTAGAGGCAAAGTACATTTAAAAATTAGTGTTTGTAGCTGAAAGAATGTAAGTCATTTTCAACTTCCAGTTGATCAAACAACATTTAGGCCCCCTTAGTTTCTCACTCTCTCAGCTGGCAAAGCTCTGATTTTAGACACTTGTACATTTTGTAGGGGCTCTGCTGAAGCTTCTCAAAGCAGGGTCAGTTAAAAAAAGAATCAAAAACAACATACTACACCCACTCACATGCTTTGCTCACACTACTGACATCCATTTCCTGGGTCTAGTTTTTCATATAGGTGCACAAACAGCTGTGCCAGTATAATCAACAAAACAGGATAAAGTGTGAAAACAGTAAAGTGCCTGGGAAAGAGCAGGAGGAGATCTCCTGACTTGTTCAGTGCAGCACATATGGTAATTTAGGAGTGTGCATGCAACTGTGTGTGTTTATTCTGATATCCTTCACCAACTTGCAGGTCAGTAAGTTCCTGGAGCTTCGTACTCTGAAAATATTATTAAACAAAACTGTTTCACCAACCCTGAGGCAGTACCTTGACAGAATGGGAACAATTCAAGGACTTCAAGGGTGTGCATTTAGTAACCTCTCTAAGACCTGGCATAAACCCATCATCAGATATTTCTGAGTCATTTTATTAACTGCTTATTTGATTTAGAAAAGGATTGATACTGCCAATAAGCAATTTTAGCCTTTCCACTCCCAAGCTGTCCCTTTGTAATTGACACTATCCAATAGGTATAGTTCCAATATACATTTCATTTAGATCTGATATATTCAACAAAAGTGTGGTATTAGTTAGCCAAACCAGTAAGATTCAAAGTAGCTGTTTCATTATTTTTAGAAGAAACGTCAAGGTCCCAATTCTATTATCCTTACAGATAAGGAGTTGTATGATCCACAGTAATACCACAGGTACTTAGAGAGTTCTTGTGTTCAATGCAGCTAAGAAAATATCTGAATCAAAGCTCAATTGACCCTTGAGCCTGGTATATTAAGGCTTCAACAAAATGCAGTCCATTAGACATAAAGCAGAGGACAGTTTCCCCTGTTTTAGGGGTAGGATTTTGTTGATAACAACAAATATCCAGCCCTTGGTAAACTCCCTAACTCTTGAATGTGGTGAGTACACAAGAAGTGTATCCAGTAAAGAGTGTTGTTTTACAACAAATCTGTAGCTTTAGTGCACCTACCATTCTACTTTGATTTAAAACAGCTCATATGACCTGCAGCTTCAGCAGCTAGAGCTGAGCAAAATGACACTGGTTGCAGAGATATCTAATCATAGTCTGAATCTTGCCAACACTCAGATGTGCACCACCATTTTCCTATATGTAGTCCCCTTGAAATCAGATTACTTATGTAAGTAAGTACAAGTGTGCCTGAAAGCCTGCGGCTACAATGTGTAGTGGGAAAATAGCAATATTTGCTTCTGTCATTTTAAGGAAGTATTACCTTTCTTATGATGTTTTCTGATAACAAGACAAACCTCTGACAGATGTTAAACAACCCGTACTGAGGGAGCAGCAGTAAGTGCCAAAAAGGGTTCATTTAAACAATAAATTGTTTATTTATAAGCAAACAAAGTAAATTCATGGTTTAGGCAACTATTTTGGAATACAAACTAAAGCAAACTCATAATGTCAGTGTTCTGTAAAACAATGCTCTATAACACTGTTGAGCTGCGAGAATAAACTATGTAGGAAACTCAGCACTGGAATGCATTATATATGCATATTAGTGTCTGCCTCAAGGTACAAAGGGTGGGTAGACAGCTGTACATATTTTCTTTTTTGAAGAAAAACACTGAAGGTCAATATATAACATAATTGGAGTGAGGACAGAAGGAGAATGGGGAAGTCACAGAAGCAGAAGACATCCCAAGAACATAAGGAACATGACAGCTAATTGTGGATGACCCGATAGTTTATGAACTCCAAGTTTCATATTAAAGAATGTCTTGAACTCTAAAAATGTAAATCCACGCCTGCTGGCAAGATACTCATTGAACAGCAAAGCTGGTAATAGTTCCATTGAGCACAGGGTTTGAAACATGACAGCCAGTTTGTGTTATGATCTCCTGCATTCCTAGTTCTGGCAGAGAAATAAGAAAACTTGTTTGCTTTGGATTATCATTGCCACACTGCCTTTACTTTAAAGGAAGAAGGGAGAAGACAAATTCAAGGTAGAGGATTTTCATATCAAACACTGGCTCCTCACTCAATCCAGAAACCTTCAAGCCTGGCATATAATGCTTCTTAACAGTTTAAGCTCCTTCCAGAACAAAAAGTAGTGTACAAAGGAGGACTCCTTTCTTTTAGGATATCAGGAAGTATCTGACCTACCACAACAAGAAGCTAGTTACAATAAAACTTAAACACAAGAATTAAAAGCTATAAATCATTTATGCAGGTAACAGTCTTACTAGTTACATATAATAACATCCCTGCCTCATTTTCTGGGCCACTTTGTAAAGAGTACTTCAGTTTGAAAAAAATTCTACTCATCCCATTCATATTGGAGTGACATATGATGTAGTGCAAAATGACTTAATCATGGACCCTAAAGCATTATCTCCAGGCATTTGTGTGCTTGAGAGCAACATTAGAGACAAGTATGAGCACTGCACTAATCATCATCAGGGGAACTTCAGTTTTTCTACCTGCAGAATTAGTAATGTAAGACCAGAGACTGACAAGATTTCCTGGGGCATTAAGACTTGCCTCATAGCATTCAGGAGAAGTCACACCATATAACTCCCTTCACAAAACTGTTGTTTTCATATCAGATATAGATATATCAGGTTCTATCTAACCCCACTTTGAGCAGCAGGGTGGGACTAGAAAATATCCAGAGGATCCTTTCAGCCTCAACTGTTCTGTGATTTTATGATCAGAGTTTGGCCCTGAGAAACCAACCCTCAGCTTCGTCATAAGCAATAATCATATTTTACTCAAATGTAAGAACTTGGACGATGAGAAACAAGCTTTCTGAAGTACCCCAAATTTCTTTTTAGTTCAGGTAGATTTCACATGTTCAGAATTACTAGGATACTCACCAACTGCTTGTCTACTTACTACTTGGACAATAATGGCTGTAGGTCTCATTTCTGTACACATGCAGTCTCTTACTTGCACCTTCATTCCTATTTATCTAATCCCTTGACACCATTCCTAGGCTTCCCCTCTTCCCTCCCAAAAAAACAACAAAAAAACCCCCAGACCCAAATAAATAGACACCACACAAGATCATACACTCATATTAGTTGGAAGGGACTTCAGGGGATAATCCAGTCAATTTCCTTCAGAAAACAGGTCCAATTGGACCAAGTAGCTCAAAAATTGTCCAGTCAAATTTTGACATCTTGAAGGATACATATTCTTCAACCTCTCTGGTTACTATGTTTGAGTACCTTCATGATATGTCAATGCCCTCGCAGACATCACTATTGCCTGATGATCTGCCAACTGCCTTTCTTGGAGCTCAGCAGGACCAGAGATTCCTTTTTAGATCAAGAGGAAAAGCTTGCTTTGAAGCCAAAACTTCCAAAATGACACCATCCTGGAACTCCATACAGTTGCAACAGAAAGCTATCTATGCTGCATTTTCCAATGCCCAGAGCTTTACTGTACACTTTTCTTAAACTTGACATTATTTTTTTATGATTAGACTCTTAATTCATACTACTGAAATTAAAGCAGTTCTAAAGGTCTTCAGAGAAGGAACTGAAGCTAAGCAGGAAAACCTTGAAACTTTCTGTCTACATTTAGCCTGTATCTGGGGCTAAACTGTTGCAGTTGCTCTATCACCTGATAATCGCTCCCCAGCTGAGAAGGGGAATAGGGGGGAAGAAAAATGGGGAAGCCCCATGGGTTGAAATTTATATGGATTTAATGAAATAACAAAGTTAATACAAACACCAACATAAAGTATACAAGGTTATACTCAGCCTTGTCCTTAGGATCAGCAGGAGGAAGAGGGAGGAACTCCAGGAAAAGGAACTCCCCATCCTCCGTAAACTCCCTCCTTTTATAATAAGCATGATTAAGTGGTATGAGATACACCTGCAAATCAGCTTGGGTCATCTGCCCTGACTGAAACTCCCAGCTGACTTGGGGCTACTCATGGCCTGTCTGCTGTGACTGGTCTATGGTTGTGTTCCTGTGAAACCAGGACACTTTCCTTTCTTCAAGGCAAGTCACTGGACTTTCAACTCGACAGGTACTGAGAGCAACCACCCCACTCCCCCTTCTGTACCTCCTTATCCATCTGTCTCTGATTTAATGTAAAAATCTCCTGACTGTATTCTTGTTCCTATCTCATTTAACAAATTTTAATACAATTTGTTGACTTGTTCTCCATATTTCTCTTTGCCCTTTCTTCTTCCATTCTGAAGTGTTATTGTATTAGACAAACTGTGAGATATTCACCACAGGACAAGGTAAGAACATCAAGGTAAAACACTGGGCATTAATGTAAATATCAGCTGTTTCTGCAAAGAACCTGAATGATTTCTTTTTTCCTTTTCATCTAGTTCTTTTTTTGTATTTTTTAGAAAAGCTCTACAACGTAGACCATAGAGCTTTTTACCTCAGGTCCACTATTTTCAAGTGTCTACTTCCTACACCAGACAGCACAAAAGCAAAATGAACACTAACCTAACTTATCTAGAGTGTGGTGATTGGTGAGACAAGATTTATCTTGCTGTCATCAAAGAAGCAGTAGAAAAAGAAACTGCTACAACTTTTCCTCATTCATCTCCTTTTGAATGTCATAGACCAGGGGCATGGCATGTTTCACTGCCAGCCTATCGATTGCACTGCCTTCAAAAAGAGTACTCTTCTGCACAATACCTGGACAAGCTCACCTCTTTCAGATGGAAGATTTTCTTATTTGAGGCCTTGCTGTTGTCTCCACAAATGCATTCCCTAACAAAAACTGAATTCTATTGACTAAAAAATATGTTCATCCAGGACAGGCAAACAGGAGTCTTACTGATGCCTTTCAAAACACAGAAGATGCTCTAACTACTCTGTAATCCCCCTCTCCCATTACTGACCAGTGTTTTAATAAAACAATCTATTTCCATCTCCTTCTTATCCAGGAAGGCACAAGTAGTATACTCGGTTATATGGCCTACATTCCTCTAATTATAGGGAAACTTTTCAATGCAGATGACTCCAAATAGTGTGCTGGAGCAACAGCTGTGCAATGTCCCATCAGTACCTAGAAGATGTTGCCATTTGTTGGCAATGGCTTCAAGTTTTCTACCAAAACTCTTCCTCCATCAGCCAGTGACCCCATAAGCAAATATCCAAGATCTGACATTTTGTTGCAAGAGTGCAAATTAAGATTTTATTTCTTTTTTGACCTTTGCTTTGAGGGGGTGAGGTAGTGGTGGTATTCTTTTAGTTATTCAGTTATTCTGATAGTCCTTAACTGCACACAGCTTCCAGAATTATTCCAAGATCACATATTCTCAATGAGGCATGCAACAGTCTTGTAGTGATGATAGAACAAACATGACAATGTTAAAAGAAAGGAATGTGACCTGACCTAGGTGTTCCTGCTCTGGCAGGGGGATTGGACTAGATGATCTTTTGAAGTCCCTTCCAATCCCTAACATTCTGTGATTCTGTGAATTAAGCCCATATGGACCAAACTCTTATAGCTGTTGACAGGGCTTGGCTGACACACCAGGAGATGGTTGATATACAGAGGTCAGAAGTAACTGGGTGGCAGTTCATGGTATTTGATTAGTTCTTGCATAGGACTACAGTGGCACACATTTCATTGCACAGGCCTATGGGGAAATTGGAGATCAAGGAAAGTGAGTGAGGTGGTAAAGAATGCTTTAAGTTTTGTGTAATCAAAAGGTGGAGAGATTCACTCAGGATATTACCCAAGCTATTTCTACTGCAATTTCAGATTCCAGAAAAAGTTTCCATTTTCATAAATATTTATTCTAGACTGTACTAGATTTACTTTGTTACAGAAGACAATCACTGAATGTGTGTGATTTATAAATCCCATGCATCTGATTCTTGAAACACCTATCCTGCAGCACATATGAGAACAAACTCCCCGTACATGTAGCAGCTACGCAGACTGCTGATAAGTAAAAGGATGGCATACGCTATTCACTCTCTTCAATATCTGATTCAGTAAATCAGGCAAAGAAACAAAAAGTTAATGTTATGTTAACTTCTTAATTATTCGTAGCACACAATAGTGCTTCCCCTTGAGTGATAAAGGCAGCACAAGATTAATGTCCATATCCTTATCAAACTTTTAGAGCCTGATCCTGATGAGGATCCTGCAGCAAATGTGCCCTGCCCACTCCACCCACCCTGGCCCCAGCAGAGGCAGTAAGTGAATGGAACTTTATTCTGTGACTTAGTATCCCATAAGTATCCTCAGTGGTATTTTTACCTCTGCAGTTCAGCATGCCTTTCTTTCCATCCTGGTCTGCACAACCTCTCAATTACTGTCATATAAAAAAAGTCCTCAGGATACATGGAGATATCTGTATTTATAAAAGGAAGGGAATAATAGTCTACATTCAGTCTACATTTATCTTAAAAATAGTGATGTCATTAGGGCTAACAATATTTTACTCTGGAATAGGAGCAAAGTCAGAATAATCTCACTGCTGGTTACCAAGGCACAGCCACAGCAAGCAGACACTTTTTAAGTCACTGTTACTCGATTATGTTCAGTTGAGGACTCATACCTGTACTTTCAGGAAAGGAGTTGCAAAGGAGATGAAAAAGAATATTTGTAAGGAATAAGTCAACCTTCCCAGACAGAGATCAAAGCTAACTGTGAATCAGCATTCATTTCATCAGGCCCCTGGAGCAGATTTCCCTGTACTCTACTTACAGCATACCAAAAGCCCTACAGCTTTCCACGCAAGCTGAAGCCATTTTGCCTTTCACTAAATTGATTAGTGGTTCAGGGCAGAAGTGAAATGATCTGGATTTTTAGTGCAGAGGGAATCTTTAAGATTATTAGGATATCAGAAACATTTAATTCAACCTCCTAACATCAATGATTACCTGGAGCATTACAAAACCCTTTAAAACAAGGAGGTCTCACTAGTGTATAATGAACAGTGGCAACTAAAAGATGTAATATGGTTTCAGGTACAAATTTTCACAGCTGAAGCAGAAGACCAACAGCATTCCTTCCTGAATGCTAAACTTCTCACTAGCATATGTAACATGTTTGAAAGGTTGGGTTTCAAAAATCACTACTACAGTTTACTGAGTATAGAATTAAATCTGAGCATAATTCACTCATATGCTCCTAGACAGGCTCTTCAGTTTAGAAATTAAGGTCAGTAATTGAGCCTCCTCTTCACAATTTGTTGCTTCTTAGCTTTCTAGTACTACAGCTTAGCTGGCTTTTCTACATAAATCTGTCAACATGACAGACTGCAATCACCAAAATGATGATTCCTTAGAGGAGAAAGGTACTTCTGGCATAAAAGCCAGCTTCAGAGATGAATAAGTAATATGAACATATAAATACACAGGCATCTTAATTTTAACTGTCTTTCAAATTGCCTCTTATCACAGATGTGCAGTGGTTTAACATGTTATATGCAGCCAGCTGCAAAGCATGGACAGATATTCCATTGTCATCTCCAAACAAAATTACAACCCCCCTTTTTCTTTCTTTAAATAATTAAGACTAGATGGTCACAAGTAATTAGGTGAACAGGCAGTAAATATATAGTCTCCATCAAAGACTAAGACTTTTAATACTGATCTCTTCTGCGCCTGCTTCTACAGAAATTAAACACTACCAAGTAGACAGCATAATATAATATAAAAAAAAAAAAAAAAAAAAAAAAGAAAAAAAAAGAAAAAAAAGAAAATGTAAAAACTACAGAAATAAACAAACCTCAAAAAGTTTTGAATGAGATCTGAACTTTAAGATATCTATTTGTTCCTATGCATACGGACAATGTAGTTCAGAGGCCTTATGTTTCCAATCTTAGCTCTATCTTCTCCTTTGGCAATATTTCCAAAAAGGAAGCCCAGCTTGCAGGGAGGTATGTAAACCATGAGATATAGGCTGATCTTAGAGCTCAGACTCCTGAGGAGAAATGCAACAAGACATCTGTGGTGTATTGACCTTGGTTGGCCAGTAGGTGCCCACCAAGCTGCTCTGTCACTCTGTCTCCATCAACATGACAAGGAGAGAAAAATACAACAGAAAACTCATGGGTTGGGATAAGGACAGGGAGATCACTTACCAATTACCATCATGGGCAAAACAGAATTGGCTTGGGGAAATTAATTTAATTTATTGTCATTCAAACAGAGTAGGGTAATGAGAAATAAGAACAAATCCAAAAAAATTATTCCCCCCATCCCTCCCTTTTTCCCACGCTCAGCTTCACTCCCGAATTCTCTACCTCCTCCCTCTGAGCAGTGCAGGGGGAAGGGGAATGGGGATTGTGGTCAGTAAACCACACATTGTCTCTGTTGCTCCTTCCTCCTCATGTTCTTTCCCTGCTCCAGTGTAGTGTCCCTCCCATGAGATACAGTCCCAGAACTTCTCCAACATGGGTCCTTCCCATTGGCTGCAATTCTTCAGGAACTGCTCCAGTATGGGTCCTTTCCATGGGGTACAGTCCTTCATGAATGGACTGCTCCAGCACATACCCCCTACAGGGACACAAATCCTGCCAGAAAACCTGCTCCAACATGGGCTCCTCTCCATGGGCCTCAGCTCCTACCAGGAGCCTGCTCCAGCACAAGCACTCCATAGGGTCACAGCATCTTCCTTCAGGGCACATCCATCTAAACTGGCGTGGGACCCTCCATGGGCTGCAGAGTGGCTGTCTGGTTCACTATGTTCCTCCATGGGCTGCAAGGGGGACAACCTGCATCACCTCTTCACCATGAGAAGCAGGAGAATGCCTGCTCTGGCACCTGGAGCACCTCTTCCCCCTCCTTCTTCACTGATCTTGGTGTCTGTATAGTTGTTTCTCTCACATTTTCTCATTCTTCTCTCCCAGCTGTTGTTGCACAGTGTTTTTTAGCTTTCTGAAGTATTTTGTCACAGAGCTTCTACCAATGTTGCTGATGGGCTTAGCTTTGGCCAGTAGTATGTCTGTCTTGAAGCCAACTGGAACTGGCTGTCAGACATGGGGCCAGCTCCTGGTGTCTTCTCACAGAAGTCACCGCTGCAACCCTCTCCTACTATGAACACCTTGCCAATACAGCGTCTTAACTAAAAATGTTCCGAAGAGACATCACAGCAAAATTTCCCAGAATTCAGATTTTACAGTAGCGATTAATGAAAACAGAATCTTTGTCCCATCCAGGAAAGAGGAAGAAAGGTCGCCTTAAACTTTATTTTGTGGAGTTGTAGACACACAGGCAAGTACAAGGAAAGGCAAAGCTGGCACAAATATGTCATTCTGCCTCTGGCAGAGACACAGGAGGTATGAAACAGTGGTATGAATACAGATTGCCTAAAGTGAAGAAAAAGGGAGGACAAAGAAATGAACAACATGGAATAGGAGAGGAATGACAAACTATGAAGCAGATGGTTGTGTAGTAACCTCGGAAGACACAGGGCAGAACTTAATGAGTCCAATTCTTCTTGCATCTACTTTCCCAGACCCCAACACAGCAACACAGAATGAAGTGCAGAACACCCCTTAGTTGAAATACTTAACAACAAACCAAATGAAAATACCGTCAAATATCAGAAACCTGTAACTGATGTTGATGCTTCATTGTTGTTTTCTTCTCCTCAAGTTTTTAATTATTTGTTAATTCCTCCCGGGAAATCTGTGGCCTAGTTTTCTAAGGAAACACAGGACTTCATAATTACATAAAAGCCTGACTACTTCACGGTTAAAGAAGCAAACCTCACAAAAAAACCCTCTGAATTTTAAAACAGTAAACAAGTAGGAGCTAACGGCATAAAGATTAAAAGGAGGGATTTATTATTCAGAGCATTAATAAAAATGAACACAAAATAGAATGTAAAATGCTTTCACATAATTTTAGGTCCACTATAAATTTACTTGATTTAGAAGAGTGCCTTATTACTCAGACTGGGAGACAGGACACTTCTCCAAATACACTGTTGTGGATTTTCATTTAAATTCTGTCATGCTGTTATATGACCTCCTTTACTGGCTAGATTTCTATAAGGAAAACCAAAGTAACAGAAAAGTTTGTAAACTGCTTTAAAATGCAGGCATTGGCCATTCTTTACACAGTGGTCCCTTTCCACTGGCCAGAGCAAGGTCAAAGTAACACAAAGATACGTAGCAGTCTGTTCACTTTCCAAACTAGTACCCTAACGAACAGCAATGTTTTGTTCAAGCTGATCTGTCCTTTGAAGCCTACAGTATTTTAATTTGTCATTTAGTACCACCTCTCCTATTCCTTCCTCTTAACTTCACCAAGGACAGGTAGAGGAAGGCAACAAGAGTTATGCCTCTGTTTAACTCCCACATTTATTTCATTTTGTAGGCATTCTTCAGTCACCGTTCACTTCAGGCTTAGTCCAAATTTCCCTCTATTATCCAGTACCTGTAGTTTTAGTACAGGAAAGATGACTTTGTATGCCACTCTGATCTTTAACACGTTTCCTTGTCATCTTACGTGAGTCAAAGATGGACTTTACAAAGAAAGATCTGCAATTCCATATTGCAAGTCTATTTCTGTCCTACGCCAGTGGGAAGAGGGGACAGAGAAAGTTTGGAGGTGGAGGAAGACACGGGGAGAATGGCTGCCTTGCTGGCTTTATTTTTTTTTTTAATCTATGCTGAGGGAATTAGCCAATGGATACACAATGCTCTCTTCTTATCTCTGAGCAGACCAAGAGGTTTCAGAATTATCCTCTTTGATTTTCAAGGTTAACAGGTCTGGCCTCCCAGGAAAGGTCTTTGAAGGACAGTCAGGCATATCATGCAGAGGTTCTTTCTGGAGAGACACTGCTCTTCCTATCAAAATTACCATGGACAGTCTCTCAAAATTCCCACATTTGGTGCTCAAAATTTATTTTTGTTTATCTAATTCCCAGCTACTACCAGAAGCAAGATATTCAGAGACAGACTGGTGCCATGCTTATTCCAAACAGGCCACAAAGTTGCATTTCTGTGCTTCTCAGAAGCTGCAAGATATCTTCAGCCTGAAGATCATTCCAAAAATACCTCTCCAGCACCTAGCCAGACACAGAAATGGCCAGCTTTATTTATGCAAAATAATTTAATGTTACAGTCTTACCATAAAGAGACTAAAAGCAGAAAGAATCTATAAGAAGCTTTAATTTTGATAACACTCTTAATGGCAAAGTGTTGGGATGACTTTTTTTTTTAATAGACATCTACAAAAATTAGAAATCCATCTAGTCACAAAGCTATTTAAAAAAAAAAAAAAAAAAAAAGCTGTTTGCTGAGTAAGACAGAACTGCTTATGAAGAGATTAGACACAGCTCTTCTGAAAGAGGTGTTTCCTGAGGTGTCATTCGCTTTTCAAGCAAGAAATACTCATTACTTTAAATTTTAAACAGGCTTTTTTTTTGATCTGGCAACATAGAAACTCACTTGCTGACACTGTCCTGCTCAGAAGGGACAAGACAGGCTACAGGTGGGGTCACAGCTGTACTTACAATGAAAAAAAACAAAGGAAGCCCTGCTAGATACTTGTCCAAATTAGTTAAATTAAGCCATAAAACAAGACTATTATCTAATAAAAATCTTTCAGAGACTCTGCAGCTGAGCTCTCAGATATGAAATCATTTGCAGTATTAGTTAAGAGACACTCATATTGACAGCTATAATGGGAGCCTCCGTTTGAGCCAGGATGCTAACTCTGCAACCTCACATAGTGGCGCAGCACAGACCCTACCATGCATATCCATCTGCACATGGTCCTCTCCTGCTTACTCAAGTCAGCTCTGGTGTAGTCTGAGGCTCAGGAAGGGCCCCACATCTCTTCGTCACCTTCCTTTGGTGACCAGGTGCCACTTCGCCGGTTCTGGCTCAAGTTTCCTCAGCAGCTCCCAAACTCTTCATGTCTCTGTGTAAACACCACTACCTCAAGGTGGGAGGAGACATATAAAGAGATGGAGAGGATTGAAGTCCAGCAACACTGAAGGTAAGGCATGCCATGAGCATGCTTTAAAGCACAGCATCAACTAGCCCCCAGATGCACATGCACAACCCTAAGAGTCATCTGTATACTCCCCCAGGTAGCCTCAGGTATATGTTTTTAAAAAGATACAATGAGTAGGAAACAAATTTGGAAAATAGGGAAACAAACAGGTCTCAAATACAGCAAGATAAGAACCAATAAGGAGATTATGCTTGTTTTAAGACATGTATTTCCCTTGATTTTGCATGGCTTTGCTAGACTTAAACTAGCCCAAGCACAAAATGATTGCAGATTTATAGAAAAATAAAGTCATAGGCCATAGTGGATGCAAAACACACTCCACACCAACACTGTAGTCAGATTTGCCTCAAGTGTTTAGCATCCTAACTCTGAGAGACATTATAGCAAAACTGTCAGAATAAAAAAAGAAACATCATTTGGAAGGAAAAGGGTGGCATTTCCCCCTTATTTTACAGGGAAACAGATCAGATAACATCAGGGGTGAATAAACCCATTACTTTTTGCCTAACCAAAGCCATAGGCAGTATAGCATCAGCACCCATGGTAAGTATATGAGCAAAGTTATCATTCAACCCCACTGAAATAAAAAGATAATAATAATACACCTGTCTCCTGGATCTCTGCTGTTGGATAGGTTCTACCTGTCATCTCACTGCAAATGTCTTGCACTCATGCTGGTTCATAAATACAAAATCTGTCCTCTCTCTGTGCTAATGGATAAAAGCCTTTTGCCCATTAAGTTTTGACCTTTGGGTTTCCATTACAGAATGGCACATAATAGACACTGCCGAGGAGTGTCAAGGGTGGAGTGGGGAGATGAGAATGCAGGGTTGAGTGGCATTTTGGGTTTTGTTTGTTTTCAAATTGACCTTCACAGTTCAATATGTTGTAATTTAAGAAAAAAAAAAAATGGTCGTTTTTGTCAGAAATGACACTATTACATCCTGTGAATCTCTGCTCTTGATCCAGGAGAGTCCACAAGAAGCCAGCACAAGAAGCAGAAATTGTGACTAGTGAAGAATGTTTCCGGTCTTGTGAGAAGAAACACCCCAATTCAAAGTCCATTGTAGAAAAAATGCTCTTCAAAGTTATTAAAAAAATCTAGACACTTTTAGAGGAAAGGATGCTAGTTTTGAGTTTGTAACTTGTCCCTTTATGCTCTGATACAGTTGTGTGTGTATGAAGAGGCAGGAAGCTTGAATTTTCAGTCTTATAGGATAAGAACACAAAATTCAGAGTATACTACGGACCATTCACCCATAAGCCAAGATTCTTCAGCCCGTACGAACAAAATCCATTTCCTCTTCTCCCTCAACTCCTCGGTTCCTCAGCCATCTTCCATGGCATCTCTGAAGAGCAGGCAGTATTAAGCCTGCATGTACACAACAACCTCTAGTGATCAAAGAGGTAACTACAGGTCACAAGAAACGTTAACTTCTTAGTAGCCAGACAACAAAATCTTTCTCAGGAGGAAAAACACCAGGACTCAAACACTTGTGACAAAAATCCAAAGCACTTGTAACATCTAGGAAGGACAAAAAGTGCTGATAGCACTCACAGTAAAACTTTTGCAATTGCAGTGACTTTTTTAAAAAAGTATTCAGTAAGAGAACTCTGTGGACCTAACCATTCCTATTCAGGAATGAATAAGAGCCTGAAAACGCACTGTCCCCATCCAAACAGCTATTTTTTTTCCTAGCAGCACAACAGCAGAAGAGAAAGTTGAAAGGCAGTAGGTCAGCAAGCACTTTATTGCTTCTTAGGAAGTTGAATAACATGAGTAGATTTCTAAATAAAGCCTTTTGGGGAGCAGGGAATGAGCAGAAACTCCTAATCGCTTCATTTGAGTGCCTTGGTGGGAAGTATACTTTCCAGGGAGCATGGCTCCAAACCACCCATCAAAGGTGATGCTAAAATATTCGTGACGGAACAGGTGATAAGAGCTTGATCTCAAATTTAATATACAGATTTCATCCACTATAACACAGTATTTGTACAAATTGCTAGTGTTTGTATACACATAGAATGTTAAAAAAATTACCTATTTTCATACAGTGCTGTTATCTTTACAGATGAGAAAGAACTTTTTAAGTGAAAAACATTGCTCCTAAGCATATATTTCATCCAGTCTCCTGCTTTGCAGGAGTGTTCTCCAAGTTAGGGGCATAAGCTTCCTGTCCCTGAACTTTAGCTATTAGATTTCCTTCACTTACTAGAAAAGCAAATTTCTTGACACGGTTAGGAGGAATTGTACTCTGGACAGAACTTTCTATAATTCATCAGCTACAGAAAGAGCCTAAGACACTTATCATTTTAGACAACTAAGCTTCAGGTAGGGTTAATCTTGGCTATGGGTGGAAGCGAGTACCATCTCTGTCTAGGATTTAGCCTACACTCTGGCCAGTCAATTTATCCCCTTTTTAGCAGTACTCCATGGGCTTACAAAGCCCTGACCTCAGAGAGATAGTCACTAGCAGACCATGGGGATGGCAGGACATTCAAGATCCCTACAAATTCTGAACACTATTATCATCAGTTCAACCAAAGCCTCCTACAGTTCTCCCAATAATACCTTTACTACCATTGCCCTCTGATCATCTTTGTGGCCCTGCTCTGGATTCACTCCAACAGGTCCATGTCCTTCTTATGTTACGGGCCCCAGATTTGAACACAGTAGTCCAGGTGGGGTCTTATGAGAGCAGAATCACCTCACTTGACCTACTGGCCAAGCTTCTTTTGATGTGGCCCAGGATATAGTTACCTTTCTGGGCTGCAGGTGCACGTTGCCAAATCACATTGCGCTTCTCAACAAACTCCCCCATGTCCTTCTCCTCAGGGCTGTTTCAAATCCATTCTCTGCCCAGCCTGTATTTGTACTTGGGATTGCCTTGAACCAGGTGTAGGGCCTTGTACTTGGCCTTGTTGAACTTCATGAGGTTGGCATGGGCCCACCTCTCCAGCCTGTCAAGGTCCCTCTGGATGACATCCCTTCCTTCCTTAAAAATACTACACATCATTATACCAGCAGCAATTATATTTCTACTGAATAACTTTTGATAAGATCACCATTTCCCATTCTTTGCATTAAGCTTTCTATCTTAGTCATGGGCCCCAGCTAAAACAGCTTTCTGTCCTGATCATTCTCCAAGGGCATTCACCAGTTGCACCTTTCCAAATGAGGAAGGCAGGGTCAAGAATGAGTTTGGCAGCCTTAAGCTTATGCCTCTCTTTTTCTAGAAGTAATGTTCCATTTCTCCAACAAAACTACAAAAGAGATAACCAAAGCACTTCATATATCAGCAAGAAGCACAAAGGGTACTGATTTTATATTTTATTCCAGTTGTAGGCATTTTCTGTGTCCTGAATCTGCCACTTCTATTAGTGGAATATGTGCCAACTGCTTTTTCTTCTCCATGGCAGAATGAGGGGATTACCAGTTCTCCTCAGAGCTGTGAGTATTAGCCAGTATAGGCTAAACCCACAAATATATATATTTATTCTGCTTCCCTGCCAGAACTCCTGCTGTGGAGAACATACTTTTCACAACAGTGCAATAATACTTCAGAAACAGAACTGACAACTGAGAAGGTCTTTAGCTGCTTGACAAGTGCAACAGGATTAGTTCTTTGAAATGTTGATAGAAGATGTTGTTCTGAGAGTCTAACAGCTAGGAAGACATAGTCCAAGAAATCACCATGGTCAGATAAAACTGCAAAGGGCTAATTCTGCTCTCCAGTGTGTTGGAGTAAAGCCAGAACAATTCCAAAGTCAAAAGTGTTTTTCTGGATTTAAACCAGCAATACCTAGAGAAGAACTTGACCACAACTTCCTGAACTCCAGTGTAATATTCTAAAGCACAGAATTTCACACACTGAAATTCTGGTGAAAAAGAGTGTGGGGAAAAAAAAAAAAAAAAAAAAAAAAAAAAAAAAAAAAAGAAAAAAATATTATACCAGAGGAGATCTACATTGGTCTAGGAAGGGAAGATTTTGCCTCCAGATCTTTATATACACTTAGTAGCAGAAGAGGCACAACTAAAACAAGCTGGGTTTGAAAATATACCTATTCACACGTTTTGCTGATGAGTACTGATGGTAAATAATATTGAAAGAAAAGTTATATGAATGTAATCAGCCTTCCAAGTCTGTATGTCCTGGTTTGGCTAAAACAACAATTTTTCCTTTCAGTGATTTTACTTTTCAGTTAGGTCTCTTCCAGCACTGCACTTTCTGAAGTCAACAACATGTTGTTCAGACACTGTCTGCTCCTAGAAGTGATAATGCTTGATGTTTATAGTTAGTACTGAGCTCACAGTACAATGATTTGCAGAAAGACTCTTGCTTATAGTTAATCTTACAGAAACCAAGGTCACTGCTGAATTCCCTCAGTGCTGCCTTGGGGCCCCCCTTAGTGTAAGGGTGCAAAAGGGTTGCACCTGCAGGGAGGAGCGGACAGGACAGGTGACCTAAACTGACCAACAAAGTATTCCATCCCATACGTGTCAAGCTCAGTATAAAGCTGAGGGATCACGGGGGCAAGGCCCTTGCCTTTGCCCTCTTCTCTGACCTGTCCTCCTTCCTGCCCTTGCCCATCTTCTGTGGCCAGTGTCCTGAGAGGATTCTGTCCGTTTGTCTGCCCTGATCTGCGTGTTCCTGACTCCAGCTCCTGTCTGCTGCTGTGTCCAGGAGCCCGGCCTGGGATCTTTTTAGTGCTGCTCTGCAGCAACAGTGGTGACGTGAGCATTATTGGGGGGGGGGAAGCTCAATACTGGTTTTGTATATATTTGGAAATATCTCAGTATTTTCTTCTCATTATATTTCTCTTTTTATTATTATAGTTTCATTAAAGCTGTTTTAGTTTTATTTCCAACTCATAAGTCTCTCTCCCTTTTCTTCTTGCCCTTCCCCTGTCCAGGAAGGGAGAGGGGTTAACAGAGAGCATCTGCCATCTGTTTAGTGGCTGGCCCAGCCTCAAACCACAACACTATATTACATGCAATGCTCACCTAAAATTGTGTATGTTGAAATGACTTCAATGTTGTGTTGTCAACTGTTATGATATCACCATACTTCTCATAATGCTTATATATTATAAAAGCATTGCATCTGTCAGGGAGGTGCTACATAAGAATCTCAGCTTTCATCAATACACAAAAGTTCCTATCACTTCTACCCTTCAGGAAGCTGGAGAAAAGCTTCAGACACGACCACAGTTCATTACAAACACCAAGAAAACAATGGACTAAAAAAACCACCCCAATACAGTGTTAACATTTTAATACTCTGGTAGGATTGTTTTAAAGTAATCTACCCTAATGAATTTGGGTAAGGAAAGATCATACTTTAAGAATACTTCTTACTGATGGTACTAAGCACAATAAAATTTAAAGCATAACCCATTTTTCTAGTTCAGGTATGCTTCCATCTATCATGAGAAGGAAGTACACTTGTTTTTCCAGAGAGTAGATAGTCTGACATAATTAGTTTTGTAGTAGCTGGGCTTCCCTGACAAAGTACTGCTCTGATTGAATTAAAGTCATAATGAACAAATGAGTCATTTTCTGCCACACTAAATTTAAACAAAGTTCAGATTTGTGAACTGTGCAACAGCACTGAGGGTGACTGGAACTACTGGAAAGAGTCCAGCGCAGGGCCACTAAGATGATGAAGGGATTGGAGCATTTCCCATGTGAGGAGAGGCTGAGGGAACTGGGTCTGTTTAGCCTGGAGGAGGCTGAGGGGGGAACTCATTAATGCTTATAAATATTTAAAAGGTGGGGGTCAGGAAGACAGGCCGAGACTCATCTCGGTGGTGTCCAGTGATAGGACAAGGGGCAATGGGCACAAACTGGAACACAGGAGGTTCAATCTTAACATAAGGAAACACTTCTTTACTGTGAGGGTGACAGAGCACTGGCACAGGCTGCCCAGAGAGGCTGTGGAGTCTCTGTCTCTGGAGACATTTCAAACCCATCTGGACGTGTTCCTGTGTGGTCTGCTCTAGGATCCTGCTCTAGCAGGGGGGTTGGACTAGATGATCTTCAGAGGTCCCTTTGAACCCCTACCATTCTGTGACATTTGTCTTTAAAAACAATTTCTGTTTCTTTTTAACAAAACTGGCATAAGCCAACAAACACTGAGAATTTAAGATCCATGTGTTGGATATGGCAGGTCCTAAAAGGACTTTATGGAATTGCAAGCTAACTTCCTTATGCTGCTTTGAAAGTTTTAGCAGAGAAGCATTTTACTAAAAAGAACACAGGAGCTGAATGAAGGTAAACAAACATGTATTTGCTACCTTTCTACTCCGATTTCAGAACAGTTCATAAATTTCATCTACATACTGTGGGTTGAGAGAAAAATTATCAATAAATGGTTTGGGATGAATTTTGTTTTCCATTTTTTTCTGCATTAATTGCTGAAACACACACTGAAAAATTCTCACTTTAATATTCAAAGCTGTTTAAATATCTTTCAAGTTGGGATGGCAAACCAGCTTTTGAAAATACTCAGTTGTTTTCTTGGTTAATCACTTTTGCTATGTGATTTCATATGCAGTTCCTTGATTGTGTGGTTTATGTGAGTAATGAATATGACACAAGTGGAAATTTCACAAAGGCAACTTCAAAGCAAACTTTCATTGGTGGATATTTAAGCATAGCAACCTCAATATTTGAAATATACCAATACTGTATTTATGTCAGTAAAATTCCACTCTTATAGATTTACAGAACATGATCATCAAAAAGGTCTTTCATTATGAAATTAACTTAACGATTGTGGGAAATATACCTGCTATTAAATGAGATCCTTGCAGCTTCTCAGTTGGATGGACTCTGCAGAAATGACAGAAAATGTCATATGTTTCCTCCTCAAGAAAAGATGACAGAAAGGTAAGCATTGTGCATCTGTAAGAACAGAGAATCAGATGAATCTTTTCTTTCTGTCTTATGTATGAAATTGCTCTGTGTCATAACAATTTCTATATAGAACTCCATGCATGCAACTGTGATCTAGATCAGCTTCCCAAGTTTAACATCTTCAGAGCATTGAATACAGTTCAGGATAGAACCCATACATAAATACACTTAAATAAGATGCTATTTTTGCTAAAATTTAAAGGGGAGGGGGGAAGGGCAAGGCAGTGGTCTTTAATCCTTCTATCATTTGTACATTTTAAAAGCACCTAGATTGTTGCAAAGTTGAAAAGCTGATAAATGCTAATATTTCAAGCAGTATAAAATGCTGGAATTTCGCTGTCCTGTAGTTTCATTTTTCTGAACGTGCTTACTTTTAGACTCACCTTTGTCTAATCCTTTTAATTTTGACAATTCTATAATAACTATGATTTCCCTTTGACAGAGTCAAGATGAATGACTGCAGAAAATGACTTTTCAACCATCACTCCAAAGAAAAGTGCACAGTAAGAGGAGAGACACCCATGTTTCTCAGCATAGCATGAGCAAGTACAAAAATGACTATGTGTCTCCGTGACACCATTTTCAGCCCCTTTACTTTGACTGTGTATAACTTGAGAACCTTTTTAATGTCAGGCTCTGAAGAATGTATTACCGTTAACAAGGAGGGATAACTAGGGAGTTTTGCTCCACTTCAGCATACATTCATTTAAAGATTAACTACTGCTCTGCTATACCATTAGAAAGAAAGGTACTGAAGCTAAACAGCCACAGCTTAAAAATCTGTATTGGTGATGGTGCACATGCTGAAGAGCATCTTATTTTGACGTTTCAAAAGGGCATATCTTGACTTATAATCAAAGTTTGCTACAGTACCACTGAGTTTCTCCTCTTATACAACCTGGTATCTTCAAACAGTGTGTAACAGAACCTCAAAAATTCAAGGCTTAGTTTAAGGGGAAGATGTAGCACATGCTCCTTTGCTGCTGTCTCCTGGAAAGTGAAAACTAAACTTAACTTGCATTGTGGAGACACAGTATAGGAAAGAAAAATAAAGGGGTTTGATTATAAAGCAACTTGAAAAGGTCTCCACAATAATGAAAGTAAATTAGTATCAGCTAGCAATACTGCACTGTGTGGCGATTTACACCTTCAGAAACCTACTCCTATGATCTAGAGGAAAGCAACCAGAAGTACATCAGTCTGGCCTGCACCTCATTGGGAACAATTGGCTGAAAGCCAGACACATTACAACTGTGCTGCAGTAGCTTGTGTGAAATATTGATACTTTGCTCAAAATTTCAGATTTCTCAGGGAAAGATTAACGAAAACAGTAGTGCTGCACTTGCTCATTTGCAAGCTTATCAAGAGAAAAATTTAAACATATCTACTCTTCATATCTAAGATGGAAAATATCTGAATATTACGTTGATACCTTGTTTTCCTAAATTTCAAACAAGTTGAAAAACACTGCTGAAAATCACCTGCCCCTTTATCATCAATAAACAAATAAATAACTATCAAAGTAAAAATATTCAATTAAAATGCGTGTCTTGTAAACCCAAATCACTTCCCACAACTTTTCAGACGACAAAGATTTCAAAGCACACCTCCTCCTGAGTGTCACAGAGAAAATCCCTTGACTTTATAAATTCCACAGGAAGGTTATAGTTCCCAAATATAAATTTCTGCACCACACTACACTTTGAAAATCAAAAGGCTGCAGTCCTTAACAGATTACTATTAAATTACACCTAACTGAGGATATTGAATAAGACTGCTCTTATCATTAGTCTACTGGAAAATTCTCCTTTTTAATTATTTGAGGCTGCTGTAGAGTTTCCAGTTTGCTGATGACACTGAGATCAAGTGTGATGATGCACAGAGTCAGGTACTGGAGAGTCATCACAGTACAGGCACTTAAATATAGTTAGAAAGACATCTAAAGGTGCTCAGAGAGTATCTAAATAGGTAAATGAGATGGCTGGGCACAGCATGTAAAATCTTTTCACATCTGAAAACTTTATTTACTTGTTTAAGTAGGACGTCAGCTTTTTGGGATGCCTATGCAGGGTATCCCTTGATCTTTTAAAGCATGGATATCTAATGAAATTGTCTGTTGGATCTCACATTTTCACAGGTGAGGGTTTTTTCATGTGCCTTGACCACTGTCCATAGCCTTAGGTCCAGGTACTTCTCTCACAGGTGGTCTAAGTCATCCAGCAGGCTTTTCTTAGAAGTTCCTCTAACAGCCACTGTGAAATAAGGAACCTAAGTGGTGTTATATATCACTATCTCTTCTCCCACCTCTAGAAAGTATATATCTGGTACATTCAAGATTGGAACTTGATCTTTCACATAGACACTTTAATATTTAGGTCAAGCCCCCAAATCAACTTTAAAACAAGGCTATGTAAGTTTATATTTTATCTACCCTTGTAAATAAAGGAAATACTGCCACTCTAACAGCAAGACAGTGTCAGCTGTTTCTCACAAAAATCTAGCCTGAAAGATAAAGCTAATACGGAAAAAACCAAATATTTTGAACTCAGTTTTTCAAAATTCAAACTTGCCTTCAAAACAAAGACATTTAACTACAGCCAGATAATAAAGAGTTTGATAATGTTATCCTCCTTAAGATGCAAAGTTTGTCAATAATAGAAGAAAAATATAATATAACTGCAGGATATTAGCAAAGGGAGATGAACTAGGGCCATGGAAATGTGTCCTCATTGAACCTTTACAGTGGATAAGTGATGCAATTTTTTTGCTATACTTACGGTCATTGATCAGAGCACTAAGCATTGTCATCCCATGCAGCTCTGATGAAGGTAGGTACCCAACTGTCCTAAAAAACCTGTATTTTTCTCACCCATCCCTACTCTTCATTTTGGGTGGCATGGGTTTCTAAAAGTATTACAATAGTATTCGTAAGCACAGGTTGTAGCTGGGTCCACATGTGCAGTTATAAAACTGTTCAAATTTCCATTGGAAAAAGTTTTTCCATTCTCACTAGTTAAGCAATAGAGGTACTTGGAAAAATAAAGTTTTGTTTCTGTTTAAAGACAAGGGAGAAGAAAATAGTGTTCACAGAGACAAACAGAAGTGGAAATAACATTTTGCTGAAAATAGGAAAATTTACTCACCAAGAGATGGTTTTGTGACTCTCAAATTTACTAAAAGTGCCTCTTAGTGATAAAATTTCACTTGCAACTGAATATTCCTTTCAGAAAACTTAAGGGCCTCCTTTAAAGCCCAGGGCAGGTCACCACCTGAACCAGAAAGAGAGCATAAGCCTTTTGAAACAAGACTTGCATGCCAGACTGTGGACCCTCATTCATTGTTATGTTCCCATGACAGAAACCTACCCAGCAATGTCAATGGGATAATTTATTAACGAAGATGTCACTTCAGTTTCTTGCATCTCCCTAATAAACCAGCTGTGAACACTGGAATCCCATCTTTGCTGCCTGGTTCATTTAATATGCCCATTATGCAACTTCCACATGTGGCCCCTAGCTATGTCTAGTTTTTTGCAGGTGACAAAATGATTTAAAAAATGCAAAATTTTCTAATAGCTGTTTTATGTTGATTTCATGGTACTGAAACTGTAAACACCACAGATGAGCCTCCTATTATAATAAGGCTATCTGGGCTTGGCAAATAAGTGATTCATAACCACACATATCACCTAGCAAAATGGCTCTGTGATCTAACAGTTTTTTCCCCCCTGTTGGATATAGGCACATATAATTCTAAACATCTCTGATGAGGGTCTGATATTTCATTCCATTACACTACTTTGTTGTGCCATGTAATGCACTGCAACAGAAAGATGCATTGGAGTGATAAGCTGCCAGCTCTAATAAGAGTGTATGGAAATAGATGTGCTTTCAGCTGAGGACGCAAAATGCTAGCTCATCCAGAGGTGTGCAAGCAGAAGGCAGTGATGCAAAGAAATTGGAGACAAGCTTGTTTTGTCCTCTCTGTTCTGAGCTGGTTTTATTCCACCTCACCTCAGTCACTTTGCTCATAGTTCCCACACCACCAACTGGTCAGATAACCATTGATTTCAGTGTGTCCCTAAACAAAGACAGCTTCTCTCATGTTGGTCCCTAACAAGCTAAAAACTTAGTCTCATTGGAAATGAGTCCCCTTTTCTGTTAGGTTGTTGGCATTCATACTGGAAGGTCCAGGAAGACAGAGGAAAGACTGGCAGAAAACAAGTGCAGCAGGGAGATAGATACACTACAATGAGGTGAAAAGAGAAGAACATGAGGAGTAGGAAACAGTAGAAAGAGGAAAAAATCAGAGAAACAAATGAGAAAGAAGATACTAAAAACATGAAGAGGTAAGTAGCACAGTACCTACATGTCTCACAACAGCAAGCCAAGAGGACTATAGTATAGGAGAGAGGAAACACCTCCTTCTTGGGTCTCCACAAGTAGACGAGCAGTTTCTCTTCCCACAGCTGGAGTGCAGATCCTCTGTTTTGTGTAAAGTTATACCTATGCAATGTTCAGGCTCAATGCCCAGAATAGCCTGAATGGTTTCTCCAAAACAATGTGCCTTATGCATCTGTACACTGCCCACACCAACCACTCCATCTACCTTGTTAAATCTTGGGATGAACTTTAGAGTCAGATTTATAGAGTGTAAGGAAGTAGACGTGGCTAAGAAAACGAACAGCATGTGCTCTCCATAATGGCAATTACCAAAAATGTATTTTGTGTGAAGTCATTTACATTCTCAGCATCACGAGATTAGAATAATATACCCCATGTTACAGATGGGGAATTTGAGACAGTGAGTGGCAAAGCAGGCTTACAAAAGTTCACTTACCTTTTTGAAAGAGAGAAAGGGTCTGTCTGCCATTCCCTAGATCCTGTGTTGTGGAATTTTAATGATGACAAACAGAAAAAATACTCATATATAAAATTAAGTCTTTTTTGCAAATTAATTGAAGGTTGCACGATTGCTTTCTTGCCAAAACCGGACCAATCACCCCCTTGACAACTATTACTTGGGTTTTATAGCATTGTAGCCAGACTGAGAAGCGTATCAGCTAGGGAAAGGTATGACAGCAAGGCTTGGAGAGGTTGTTTCAGTCTGAAAGAGTCATGGTGACTAGTAACTTGCAAATGATTTCCATGGACTTTCTTGCTTCTATGTGGAAAACAAAACAAATCTATTTTAAATCCCAGGGATGGACAGCAATTGCGTATTAACATGGTGCTGCCACATCTAACCATATAACATGCTACTTCTGGGAAGGAGTAATTTTAAAAGCAAATAACAGGAACCTGCGTAGTGGTTCCACAATGCCTTAACAAAGCAGGACACCAGGACCTGTGTATGGAAATCAGTACCATTGTGGTTAAAATAAAGCAATCATGAAGCACATCTGCGTGATATATAGCCTCAACATTTTGCTTCCATGTTCCTTGTGTGAAAAGAAACCAAGCTGGACCTTGTTATTTAAATGCTATAGTGCTACACATGGTCACTGTAAGAAGGTCTCCTTCTCCTGACCTGACTGTGGCTTTCCATGTCCTATCCTCATGCCCATACCTCTCCCCACACATGTGATTGCTGAGACATCTAACAATCCTGTCACATATTTCTCTTCTTTGACTTCAGTGGCAGTTACTGGTTCTTTTAACCTTTAACCATTTGTGCAAGTCTTCAGATAGACTGTATTTCTCTCTACCATTACACAAATTTGGTCAGATTTTTTTCCTGAGTTATATTTTACATAAAAAGTGACAGTTCATCAAAAGTAAAGTGTTTTGTGAAAATTACTTTTTGAAATGAAAATTGAAAAGAATGTTTAGATAGGTAAAAACACTATTTTGACCTTTATGGAGCAAAATATTTTAATTCTCTACTTTGAAATTACTTTTTATTTTGGTATTTTCTTTACTTCATATTTATAAAACAATGCAAAGAAAGCCTCAAAAATGAAATTAAATATTGATTTTTCAACCCTAAATGCATTACTTGAGGCACATTTCAGCTAACAGGACATCTACATGAAAATCTTTTGTTCTACTACAGAAGAAAATGTATTTCGAAATTGTAAAACTGAGCTGAAGACATGGTTCCCACAGGGTTTTAATGAATATAAAGAAGTACACATTGTAGTAGTAGCAGGTTTCCCTAAGTGCTCTATCATTCTTTTAGCTAAAAACTGATGGTTATGTAGCACTGAATTTACCAATGGCAAAACAGTTCATTCTGTGCCTCACAATTAATTAACCATCCTCTATAAGTATACTAGTCTTAAGGACTTGAAGACTTTAAGCACTTAAATTACAAGTTCGATGCTTCCTGTGAACTGAGAAATGTTCTATGATCAACAAATGATTTCAGAATGGCTAACACAGCAATGCAGTCAGTTCCTTTTAGCCATTAATGAAATGCCAACAAATGCTTAGATGCTCAAGCATATTATTATATAAAATTTTCATCTTCCTTGAAGTTTTGAGAAACAATTGTTCCTCCAGTCTCACAGAAGCCATAAAAAGAAACACACATGGACAGACTTCTTAGATCCATGAATGAGATATAATCTATGACACAGTCTGACACACAGGTTGTCAGGCTTGAAAAACTTACACAGCAAAGCATGAAGAACACGAGCCTGCTATTCTAACTAGAAACAAAACTAAGAAAACTAAGCACTTTTTACCACATCAGTGATTAGCCCCACAGATACAGAAGTCTGACATATGCATAATCCTGTGTCTGTGTTTAGCCTGTATCTGCAGCTAAACTGTAGCAGTTGTTCCATCACCCCATATCCCCTCCCCAGCTGAGAAGGGGAATTGGGGAAAAAAGGGAGAAGCCCTGAAGGTTGAAATAGAAGTGAATTAAATGCAATAACAAAACTAATACAAGTACCAAAATAAAGAGTACAAGTTTATACTCAGCTTTGTCCTCAAGAGCAGTAGAAGAAGCAGGAGACCAAGAGGGAGGACCTCCAGAAAAAGAGGCCTCCACCCATCCTAAACTCCCTCCTTTTATAATGAACTTGATGTCAGTGCTATGGGATACACCTGTGAGTCAGCTTGGGGCAGCTGCCCTGACTGAAACTCCCAGCTGACTCAGGGCTACTCATGGCCTGCCTGCCATGGCTGGCCCATGGGTCTGTTCCTGGGAAACCAGGACACCATTCCACCCCTTATCCCATACCATTTACATCCATCATGCCCAAGTTGCTACTCATCCCATTTTTCAAAGTTTATACGCATATACACATAGGTATTAATACTTTTAGTGCACTAGTTATGTTTCATAAAGTTCACTGAATTCATTTAGTCTAAAGCCATGGGTTTCATGTCATGAGAGTCCTTCAGGGTAGGTCAAAATGGTGTGACATGCATCTGGAGCTCCAGTCTGGTATACTTGGTTCAGTCCATATTCACGATTTGTAGTGAACATGTTGATGTCTGGGAAGTCACCACGCACCAGGTGCTGAGATTCGTTCATTGATCTTGTTGATTCTGACTACTACTACAGTAGTAGTAGTAGTACAGTAGCAGTAGTAGCAACAAGCAATATCATTTGACAATTAACATCATACAGTTCAATTGCTGCCTGTTCTCACCCAGAATCAAATCTCTTTGAGGTACACATTTAACTTTTTGTTCCTCCTGCATTAGCCACTAAATACACCCAGGTCCTTGAGCAAAGGCAAACCCCACAAGTGGGTTTGCTTTAGCTTGAGGCAGGAGTAACCCAGATTGTTTTCCCAAATGTATTTCTCACCTGCACTACTGGGACTTTGCCCCCTTCTACTGTACAAAGTAACACTGAATGAGTGGGGCCAACTCAATTGACAGAACCCCTAGTGTTGACTAACCAGGTAGCTTTTACCAAGTGTTTGTCACAATTTTTAAATGTCCCATCACCCATTACTTTGAGTGTGGTCTTTAGTAGCCCATTACATCACTCAACTTTGCCAGTAGCCGGTGCATGATAAGGGATGTGGTAAGTCCATTCTATAACATGCTCCGTAGCCCAGGCTATTTTGAAAATGCATTCCATTGTCTGACTATCATTTCTTTACCCTTTAGTGAGACATGTCTTCCTGCAAAAAAGGGTTGTTCACCTGCCCATGAGATTGGTTAAGTTTTTCTGGTTCTCCAGCCCCGATTTCCCCAAACATCCAATAGTAAAGTGAGTCAAGAGACTCTAAGCAAGAGTTTAGTAGGAACGAAGTGATAGCCTCAAAGAGTAGAAATGAGCACTAAACCTAAAGCACACAGACCCTCGGTGTCTTTGGAGACACCATTCCTACTGTGTTCCACCTCACTTGAAACCCAGAATCAAACCCTTACACCTGCTGCCTGCTGATAACTCACTGTGCTCTTCAGACCTGGCTAGTGGGTAGCGTTGAGTCTTTATACTTAGCCACAAACATTCATGAGGAGAAATGTGATTCAGAACTCCAAGTTCTTCAAGCTCATCCCACAATTATATAGATTTATACTTTGTTCTTTCCATTTTTTTTGTGTCATTACCTGAGTATCATGTTAAAAGCTGGCAGCAGTGTTTTAGACAAGGCCTTACCAGTGCTGAGTGTACAGGAAGCAGTATGTCATAAGAGATCAGTCCAATATCTGGGCCTCCACTGTCATGCTGTATTTTATCACATTGCTTCATGCTTTCATTAGCTAGTATAATAAAATTAAGCAGATACAGTGGGAAGTAGAAACTTCAAAAGCTCTTAAATATTTTTATTTGGAATGAAAATATATAAGGCAATGCAATTAATGGTACATTATCACATAATGTGAGATAAGTTGGGGGAATTTTGATGTCAGGTTCATAAGTATCTTTCAAGGGAATAACTTGGATAGCAGTTGTATAAAGAGGACAGCCCCTTAAAGATAAGGGAATGGTTAACTAGCTTTTCCTCTTCTATACTTCCTAAAGATAAGAAATTATCATTCTCCTGATCATACACTTGAAACACATGTAATGTAGGTAGAGATAACTTTGTTCTCCTTAACTAGAACAAAAATGCTGATTAATTTTTGCTTTTCAAGAAGTTACAATAAAGAGGTATTTTTCTTCCATTTGTAAAAGCTGAAGAGCAGAACAGGAAAATAAAAGGGAGTTTTATTTTCACAGAATCATAGAATCACAGAATGTTAGGGATTGGAAGGGACCTCCAAAGATCATCTAGTCCAGTCCCCCTGACGGAGCAGGAATACCTAAATCAGGTCACACAGGAATGCATCCAAGCGGGTTTTGAATGTCTCCAGAGAAGGAGACTCCACAGCCTCTCTGGGCAGCCTGTTCCAGTGCTCTGTCACCCTCACTGTGAAGAAGTTTTTTCTCATATTTATGTGGAACCTCCTATGTTCCAGCTTGCACCCGTTGCCCCTTGTCCTATCATTGGATGTCACTGAGAAGAGCCTGGCTCCATCCTCATGACACTCACCCTTTACATATTTATAAACATTAATAAGGTCACCCCTCAGTCTCCTCCAGGCTAAAGAGACCCAGCTCCCTCAGCCTTTCCTCATAAGGGACATGTTCCACTCCCTTAATCATTTTTGTGGCTCTGCACTGGACTCTCTCAAGCAGTTCCCTGTCCTTCTTGAACTGGGGGGCCCAGAACTGGACACAATACTCCAGATGTGGCCTCACCAGGGCAGAGTAGAAGGGGAGGAGAACCTTTCTCGACCTACTTGAATGTAAAGAAATATAATATTGCCCCAACAAGGCTTAAAATGAAGGTTTTCTATTAAATGATACATTTTAATGGATTCTGAAGGTGCTGATTGATTTTTTTTTTAAAGCTTTGTTTTTGTACAAGTTTTAAGCTGAAGTAAGGCATTATACTGCATTTACAGTTTTAAATATTGAATAACACTGTGCACAAGGAATATTAATAGAAAAGATGATCAAGTAATATATTGCAGGCTTAAAGGGAAATTACTACAATGCTGATCATAATGTGCTGAGTGCCATTCATTTTCTATAAATGAAATGTAGACAAGGAAATCTAATACAAGCTGCAAACCAGGAACAATACAGATGTTTTGAATATCTTTAAGTTGATGCAGAGATTTCTTTGAAATGCTCATCGTCTGTTTTTTCCCAGTGTAGAGGATACAGAGCATTCATTAAGAACTGGCTGTTAATTATGGTGACTGAATTATAGGTAATGTCTTTGATGTCTAGAGAGGGTTAATTAGTTAAATTAAAAAGCTTTGAGGAGCCTTTTATATGCCTCTAATTTTTACTAGAGGGACCTAGTGCAAGATGTTCTTTGTTTCTCCCTTTCAAAACTTAATCATGATGTAGACTAGCAAGGGCAGAAGGAACACCCTATTTCTACATAAAGAGATTACATTCGAAGGATAAGTACATGATCTCTGTACTGCAGAGTACAAGGTGATTTGGATGCATTGCTATAAGCTCTTATTCTTTTCAAAACTAAATAGAGAGTCAGTGTGCAACAAAAAAACACTGATGGGCAGCACACAAAGATTTATGCAGAGTCCTTCAAATGCTGGGGTCTGTAACTGATTTCCCCCAGAGTTTCAATGGTGTGCTGCAACTTCTTTCATCGGTGACGATTTGTGTTTGTTTTCATGTCATTCACTTTCCAAAGGAGGGGAAAATACATAAATAAATAAATAAAAGTAAAGTAAAAATAGGAAAACGGAACCAGGGTAACATGAATGACAGCTGTTGAAATGCAATACACTAGGAAGGGATCACCAAAATGAAAGATACTGTATAAAAGCAACTGGATTTTAGCCCAGCCCACAGCAGTTCTTAGTGCAAGGGCAAGGCACGAGTTATGAAATCACTCTTAGGTTTTTGTTTCTTTTTCCTTCTCTGGTAAATTTACTCCTAGGCAAGCAGCTGAAGATAATTGTCTTTCTCTATACCTCTAGTTCACTTAGGCACAATACTATTAGTCGATATTCTTGATTCTTGTGCCTCTGGTCCAGGATTTGCCATACCCCAACTCACTCCATTTCTTTGTATGTCAATAACCATAGAATCATAGAATGGTTTGGATTGGAAGAGACCTTAAAGATCATCTGGTTCCAATCCCCCTGTCATGTGCAGGGACACCTCCCACTAGATCAGGTTGCTCAAAGCCCCATCCGGTCTGGCCTTGAACACTGCCAGGGAAGGGGCAGCCACAGCTTCTCTGGGCAACCTGTGCCAGTGTCTCACCACCCTCACAGTAAAGAATTTCTTCCTGATATCTAGTCTAAATCTACCGTCTTCCAGTTTAAAGCCATTACCCCTCATCCTATCATTACATGCCTTTGTAAAAAGTCCCTCTCCATCTTGTAGGCCCCTTCAGGTACTGGAAGGTGCTATAAGGTCTCCCCAGAGAGAGAGGGGGGAGAGGTTCTCTTCTCCAGGCTGAACAACTCAAATTCTCTCAGCTGGTCTTCATAAGAAAGGTGTTCCAGCCCTCTGATCATCTTTGTGGTCCTCCTCTGGACTCACGTCAACAGGTCTGTGTGCTTCTTTTGATGGGGTCCCCAGAGCTAAACACAGTAGTCCAGGTGGTGTCTTATGAGAGCAGAGTAGAGGGGGAGAAGAGCAGAGTAGAGTAGATCGTCTTCCCTTCTTTTCTCCTTCAGGTCATTCAGTATATGTTTTCAAACATTTTATTCTGACCTCAAATCTGTACTTCAGTCAGTGAATTGTATAACATCTGAAGTATGCTTTATTTCTCCAAGAGTAGAGTCAATCTAGGAGCCAAAGTGAAATTCTTGTTTTCCAGCTTAACTTGACCCTTTGTAGAAAACTACAGAAGCAAGCACTTCTAGGAGGGCTGTTTTTGTCTGGTTTGCTGCTGGGACACAGAGAAAGTAAATTATTCCGCAAAATACCATGTGCTTGTAAGTATCAGTGTGTTGGCCTATTTTTCCCTGTCCCTTCTTCCTGAGCTAATACTGCTTGATGAAGATGGATCTACCACATGCTGGGCTTCAAGAAAAAGAAGAAGAAAATATTTTCAAGCAGAGAAACCTTGTTTCAGGCTAAGCTTCTCTAGGAGTTCATGTTAGGTTTCAGCCCTAGTGTTCACAATGAAGTTATGGCAGGAGTAGCGTGACTTTACTAATAATCACCTCACAATGTTTTCCAGTGGTTCAGTTTTGTAACCAAAATGGCGATTAATAACGAACATCAAAACCAGGTATGGATAAATGATCTAGAGAGTAATTCCATATTACTCCCATCCATTTCTTTCTCCTCTGATGAACAACTACAGCAAAAAAAGCCCGTTTGTTCTCTACCTCCTGACTTACGAGCATTAACACACTCTCCAAAATAAAAATTTAGCAGATCACTCATTTGCCTCCACAAATCATGTTTTTTAAAAAAAACAAAATAACTTTTCTTTATTATCACTTTCAGAGCTTTGTGCCTCAAGGGGGCACTTGACTAAGCCTTAATTTTTTTTTCTTCATAATAAAATTAGAAATCTGCTTGATTTAAAAATCAAGTAAAAATAAATAACATTTGAAAGAAAACACTTGATCCCCCAATTTCTGGACTTCAATGTGGAGTGGTAGGGGTAAATAACTTTTTAGCATGAGAGACATGCAAATTACTAGAACCTGTTAAGAAGTTGTCCTGGATTCCCAGGAACAGACCTACAGGCCAGCCATGCAGGCAGGCTATGAGTAGCCCCAAGTCAACTGAGAGATCCAATCAAGGCAGCTGACTCACAGGTGTATCCCACACCACTTCATCATGCTCATTATAAAAGGAGGGAGGCTTCTGTCTCTTGGTCTTCTGCTCCTGCTAATGATCCTAAGGACTGGGCTGAATAGAAGCTTGTACACTTTATGTTGGTGACTGTATTAGTTTTTTTATTTCATTAAATCTGTTTCTACTTCAACCCGTGGGCTTTCTCCCTTTTTCCCCCAATTCCCCTTCTCGGCTGGAGATGAGAGATCGGGTAGTAGAACAACTGCTACAGTTTAGCCCCAGGTACAGGCTAAATGTAGATAGAAGCATCACTAGATCAGAAAAGAAAGAGGTTTTCTCATATACAAGAGCCTATCTCTAAACATAGAAAATAAATCTGCAAATTACACAAAGTAGCTCTAGTCTGTTGCTGTCGAGGTGGATTTTGCACACTGATCTGTCCCTGGGTGCTCTGAAGCAATCAGGATTTTCTCAGGACAAGACAGGAACTGGAACTGCCCCTTATCACTGTGGGCAGGGGAATGGGACAGGTCTGAAGGTGCAGTTGCACAGAGCTTTCTATCAACATCCAGATCAAGTGGGTGGTGAGATGGACACAGTGTCTGAGATGGAGAACATAGCTCTCCCAGGTGTGCTTGTGGGACACTCAAGAAATTTCAGACCTTACAATGCCACTGATGGAAAATCTCCTGGCAGCCAAGAAAGATCATTATGTGAATGTGGGTGACTACTCCTTCTCACTAGTTGGGGTTTAGTTCATGAGCTGATGTAGACCATTTCATTTTGGCACGCTTATTTTTGAGAATGTGGTTTCAAAAAGCATGCCTTTTTCATTATGAAGTGTTGTGTTTTTTTTTTTCTGATGTGTTGAAAATTTTTTTGTTCACGTCAAACAGGAATGTCCAGATAAATTAATATTTTCTTCTGTCATTATCTCACTTCAGTCCAAGTCTCCAAAAATTAGCTATTTCTGTTTAACCAACACTAATTCCTCCCTCCTAGGTTTGTTTTTTTGTGGTTTGGTTTGGTTTGGTCTGGGGTTTTTTTTTCTTTTTTTATATTTGTTCCTCCCTCCTAGGTTAGGTTTGTCTTGGCCTTTTTTTGGTGTTTTTTTATTTGGCCACCGAACTGAAAATAAAGAAAGAAAATCCACTATTCACTGAGCTTGTCTCTGCATTTCTGCACTTCCACCTTCGCTTCATGGCCCTAATACATTTACCATACCATCCTGCATGGGCTCTGCATCAGCTGTAGCATGTGAATGGTATGTGTTTGTTTTTTTTTCCCCAAGGTCAAGGATAAGAGGAGGTTTCAAAGGCAAGTTTACAATGTTATTGTCCTTTGTGAAAAACAAAGCTATTTAATCTCCTAATAGTGACTCTAATTCAGGATGCAAATATTCAATTAATCTGGAATGCACAGTGGGCTTCACAATTGACTGTAATAATGTGAATGAAGTAATTGGCCTGGGACCACAATTTATCTTTATACTCTCTCCATTTCACAAAAACCTTACTTTGCTGAGAGTTATGTTTTATTCATGCACTTGGGTGCCAAAGCCCTGGGGATCTGGGATATTTAATTACATAAAGTCCACTCCGAAGCAGCACAAACAATGGTGACAACTCACAAGACACCTTTTCTGTATTCCCAGCATTGTTAGCACGCTATCCCTAATTTTATTGTCCTGGGAAAGAGATGTATGGAAGGACATGGTTTTGAGGAATGTATATTTATGAAGTGCTTAGAAGCTTGTGTCTCAAAGCAATTCTTTTGCCTGAGTAAGACTGATAAATTACCATTACCCTAACAACACTTTGTAATAAAGAAATTCCACAATGTACCATGATGAAGAGAAGAAAATCTAGGAGCAGCATTTTAATAGGAGGAAGATGCACAGCACCATGCAACAGGACCAGACTTATTATCTGAAATTCAAGAGACCTGAATTTGTGTTCCATTTCTGCCCCAGATGTGTGAGCTGTTGGATGAATCTCCTACACATGTAATACAGATATGAAGCTGCTAAAAAAGTGTCAGGATGTAACTGCATGACAGTGAGTGGTTGAGAATCATGAAAGGGACAGTGTTACAAATACAAAACAGTACCTTACAAGGGGAGATATTTTTCTTAGCTGGACAAATAAAATTCTTTCATGAAACACATTACAAAAATGTCCTTGATAAACATAGCAGTTTTTTCTACATGTATTTTTTTAATTACTTTTTTCAATAATACAAAGGCAAAATCTATTTTAAAACCACTTTAGCTGCAGAACTAAGTTGAACTTTAATAAAACCCATTATAGGATTAGGGTTCAGCTCTGTAACCTTGTCAGAGTAGGGTCTGCACCTTCTTATTTTATTTCTCAAAGCTGACCTAAGCATTGCTTGTAAAGTATTTATGCTGTAGTTCCTTATATCTTTCCAAACATGTTCATAACTCCTCTTGCCCCCTAAAAAGCCCTCGCCAAATTATATCCAGATGCTTGGCACTTCTGAATAAATACTGTAACAACAAACAAATGTGTATATCAAAAAAAGCTGAGGAGAAATGCATTTCAATAATAGAACATATTTCATTTTCAGGTTCCTGAGATATTATTAAAAAGAAGTATAACAAATAGGCAAGGAAACCTGGAAGATATGTTGACTGTTCTTCAGAGTTCTAGTAAACATTCAGCAGGAAATTTGGCGCTAAGGCGATACTCACATTATGCTTTTTGTAATGGCATCCATTAAGGATTCCCTGGGCAGGTTTTCATTACATCTTGAAAACTAAAGATTGCCATATCTTAATTCAATATGTGCTCTCTCTGCTTGTAATATCTACTTAGAACATGAAAACCCTTGCACAATTACTGCCCTTTTTATTTAACATTGCATCAAACAATCAAAAAAAAAACCCCACAAAAATACTCTTAAACAACAGCAAGCTTGCAAAATCAAGCACTTGTAAGGCAAAAGTGTCAGAACTTATTTTACCTCCACTATGTGTTAGGCTATATGAGGATAACAGCAATGCACAAGTTCATCTAGCTGCTTTCCCAAAGACTGCCTCTCTAGTTCCTGCAGAGAGTCATCTCAGGAACTGGTAGGACTGAGGTAATTGTCTAGTTTGAGTCTTCTGTAATGGCATTTCAGAAAATCTGATCTCTCTTCATTTGCCAAAGAAGCAGTCTAAGACAACTGCCCAGCTACCTTAGCCAGCTAAGGTAATTCTTTGACAGAAGGCCACGTGAACACATTTCTGAAGCAGTAAAGTAGAGCTGTAAAGTACATTTCCCATACAAAAATTTTCATAAGTTCTGGTTGTTGTCTTCACTTTGGCCCTGTGGGGTACCTTCCATGTATTATGCAAGAAAAGTGAAGTTATCACAAGCAATGTCTAAACAAGAAAGTGTTATTGATTCAGCTTTTACTACATTCACAACTCCATTATTTTCCAAAGCAAACCCTATGTTTGAGAGGAATCCTCATTACTACTGCTTTTTGCAGAAATATTTTTAAACATAGAGTTTACTTATTTTCATTTGCCTCCTTGTTTCACCCATAATTATTACACTTAGTTTAAAGTTCAGCCCCAGTGAGAACAGCTACAGTGGTTACTCATGCCTTCATATCTTTAATTGTCCTTTTGAGTCATCCTAGCCTCTTCAGAGACAACTGAAAATCTTAATTCAGGTAATCTCAACTGCCCTTGCAAGCAACTGTGCCTCCTTGGCTGATAGAGGAAGATGGTTCCCTGTCTTTTGAACTCAGGGAAGCACTAGAGTTCAGAACAGGCAATATCCTTCAGATTTGATATGAAACCAAGCTTTTATAGCATGAAAGGCATAATTTTTGTCCTGATATCCTTGGTAGAAGCTTCCTTAAAGATTTAAGGGCATTTTTGTTCAGAAGCTACATTCCCTTTCTTTTCATCTGCTTATAGGCATTGTGTGCGTTCCATTCTCATAGAAGTCAGGTATGCATGTGCAATATCCATATGAAACTGCTAAAAATGTCTCAGGGTGAAATTGTATGTAATGTTCTTCCAGTCTTCAAAAACAGGGGAGGAGATTGCTGAAGTGCTCAGAATTTATTAACAAAAATGTTTTATTTCCCAGCTTCCCCTGAATTCTCAGTGTGTCTGAGATGGTGGATTGGAATGTATTACCTGATATTTTAAAAATACATGCATTCTGCAGGCTAGTGCTCACTTTATTATTTAGCTTGACTATTCCTGGCATTTCACCCTAAGGCTCACCTTCTTCATAGGAGCAAACCAATACCTTCTCTATTTGAAAGCTAGGAATTGTTATCCAAAAGGATATGGAAGTCATGAAAAAAGGTGCTCTTTTTTAAAGTTGCAACTGGTTTGCTATGCAAAGTCTCCCAGGAAGGAAGAAGGGAAAGGGAAGGTGACATGTACTGTATCTGTACAAGAAACTGCCACTTTCTGGCCAACAAATGTTCTGTCGCTTTGCTTAACTGTCAGCGCATGCTCCTGACTTTTGATCAAGCTGTCATTTTTATACATTCCCCCAAACTGATCACCTTCCCTCTACATATTCCACGAGTTCTTCACTGGTAGCAATCTACATGTAGGTTTACAAAGATGCACAACTTTGTTGTGTGTCTTGACAAAAGGAGCAAAAGCAGAAGTCTACAGTGTTTCAATTCTGCCAGAAACTTTGTAAGACACTGTTGATGTCAACTGTCAGACAGAAGCAAGGACAAGAGGAAAGGTTTCACCCGAAACTTCCAGGAATGCTGTCAGTAACTCCACGTGCACAGTCTCTGTCATGCATCAAAGCTGTATGGAAGCTAGCTTACGCTCAAGAAGAATTCTAAGGAAAGTATTAGGACATGCCAATGGGGAAAGCTTTGGGGCCCAAAAATATTCCTGCCTGCACTGCATATGTATGCAGTACTCATTACTGGAATGCAGACATTGCATTAGCTGAACCTGTAGGTCCCCTGCATTCCCAGCAGATGCCCATACCTCAACTTTGGTAGTACCCTTGCACAAAGCTCACCTTACCTGTGGACTGTAACTTAAAGATTAGTGGGTTTTCTTTTCATTAGTGGGTAAATTTCACTTAGTATGAAAGCCAGATGTATTTGGGTGGGACAGTGAAAGACACATAGGAGAATTGGATACTGATACTCCATTAAAAAGTTTGGTGCTTTTGAAAATCCCGTCTTCCAAGATTAATTATAAGTGTTTTTACCTGACCTTCCTCCTACTAGGTCCTGCAAAATATTGTGTTCAGGACATTGTAACTAAATCATACAAAGGAAAAGAAAATTAACAGAGGCTCACTTTTGTCTTCTGGGAAGGTGTGGACTGTCAGTGTCAGGTTGATGGCTGGACTCGATGATCTTCAAGGTATTTTCCAACCTAGATGATTCTGTGACTCTGAAATGGGGCCAATTTTCCATCTTCCATTTGCAGTGAACTGCAGTCACCAAAATGCAGCTCATTCAGTACAATTTCTACCTTTTGTGTTCCAGACTTCCCTGGATTTTTCAGCAGCCCCTTCAAGCTAGGAAGTACCAAGCAGTTCAGCTTCATATCATAATGGTAAATGGGTATAAATGTTTCTCTTGGAAAACAAGGGTATTCTTATTACTATTTCAATAGATATTGCCAGAGATATAAATTTTTAAATTATTTAAAATTACGGCACCTAGGAAATCAACTAACTTTTGGAAAGCCAACCTCAAAAATTTATTTTCCAAGGCAGACTGTGGACAGTCTCATGACAACTCATGACAACCCCTGACTGCAAATGAATATCCGTCACTTTTCAGATCAACATCCAAAGGGCACTGAACACAAATGTTTGTTCACCTATGTATAAGAGCTGAGAAAGTGTGGGGGTGAAAGTGAGAGAAGAGAGGGGTATCTCTTGTGGGGAGCTGGGGCCAAGCCCTCTCTACTCAATAAAACTGTGAGGTGTTTTGCTACAGGAGGAGTGAGTTTGCTTTTCACGTAAAATGTAGAAGTCAAATAAAACCAAGCAAATTTGTACATATTATGGTCAATAACATTTTCCAGTCCCATCTTCTATAGGAAATATACAGAAGTCATGCCAGAATATGGACAAACTAGACAGAGACCTCATTTCTCCCAGTCACATCCCAGGGAACAGATGAAATGTGAAAGCAGAGATGTGAAATGGGGAGCTGGGCAGAGGGGGAAAATAAAGAATAAAATATCAAGTGCTTAACCAGTCCTTCTCTTTGTGTTCTGCCTTTATACACACTTATATGCACACACATATTTTTAATGAATTGTAACCAAATGAGAAAATTAAAAAATGGTGCACAGTCACACTATAATAGGAAAACCAAGAGAGAAAGATTTGGCTTGAAGGAATTCCCTGAGAAAGTATGACTCTCCAGTTTCCAGTTCATGTCTGCAAGCCCATACACCTCAGTTTAAGCATCTTGCTCAGGTGGAGCACCTCACTTCTGCCTTTACTTTTGACCTAAACCAAAACCAGAGCAAACATATTTGTGACAACTTCAGTATGCTAAGTTGCTACTGTACCCTTATGTTGAAACCTTGTAACATACAGATCAGAACTCACAAGTCTTTCTAATAGAAGGTTGCTTACTTAGGCAGCCTCATTAGGTCTGTCCCCTTAAGTATAGGTCTTTAATTTAGTTGTGTTTGTTTGCATGCTGCTACAGGCCTTGGTTATGAAAGGACATGGTGTTCATCTAATGAACTTTTCTTCTCTGTAGAGGAACAGGACTGAGGAAGGACTACACAGACTCAAATGGGGAAGACAGCCACAGATGAATGTGAACCATTTTTTCCATTGACAGGAAGGATTTTGTTGACAGCAATAAATCAATCTATTTACCCCACATCTTCTGAGGATTCCTATGCTAACAGGGGAAATGAATGTGATAATTGTATCCAGACACCGTTGTGCAAACCAGCACAGAGAATATTAGGCCCCGTGGAAATTCCACAAATTACGAAAAGCCATGCAAAAGCTTCCGTCATTTTTCAGCAGGGATGAAAAAGGATAGGATAACTGACTTGTTCACAACATGACAACTAATAGGCAGGCAGTGACAACGAGGAGCAGTGAATGAGACCAGGCCAGGGAGTCTGGCAATGGAAAGAGCTCTGGATCACATACTGCATGGGGGCTGTCCAGATTCAGAACATGTGAAACAGGCTCAAGGCTGTCCTATTGATTTAGCTGGACATCTTAGAAGACAGAAAGTATTAACAGAGAGGAGGGAAGCACAATTTAAAGATTTTATCTATAGATGCACATACATGGTATCAAATAAATGATAATATATTAAATATATATATCAGTCATATAAAACACATAGATAGATCCTCACCTTCACTAGTGCTGCTCTGAGCAGTGTGCAAAGCACTGACATGATACAGCAACTCAAAGCAAGGAACTGCTGGGTAATCTGTCCACAACATCTGTGTTGTCAGGCACAAGGTTGGGAGGAGCAGAGAAGTCATCCTTTGCAGTATTGCCACGCGTGAATTTCCACACATTAGATGAAAAAACAACAGTTGTTTAACATTTCTCTCCAGAATATTTACAAAAAAAAAAAAAAAAAAGATATTTTTAAAGTCAAAATATAATTTCAAAGTTGATCTTAAAATGTGATTTCTTAAGGGAAGCTATCAGTGTAACCAAAAAGACAATATTAGATTTTACTGAGACAACAAATACCACTTTCGGACTGGCTCAGGAGCCCATCTTTGGGTCAGAGCATACTTCCACACATTTGTGCGACTGACTTAATTCCCCAGGAGGCAGAATAAAAGGCTTATTTTACTTATTTTTCACACAATGCTAACTGCATGAGAGGAATTGCTTCTGACTCTTTCCATGAAACAAGCCCCAGAATAAAAAAAAAATTGAGACTCTGTACCTACTCAGTTAGTACAAGTGTATCTTAGTGCGGCTGGAAATGCATTTCTTACATTAAGGAATCCTTACAATGCTGGAGAGGTGCAAAATTGTTCAACATAAATAAGGATCAAACCTTCCTGTGTTCAATATTAATTATCACTTCTACTTTCCTCATTAAAGAGAAACTCCATTAAAGATCCATTAGAGAGTTCATTTTTTAATCAAGGCTTAAATTATAGTGCATGCCGTAATCAGAAGACCTATTGTGTGACAGCATGAATAGCAAAAGCTGCGTACAAAGCAGCAAAGCACTGATACAAAAATACATTTTTATGCTCGGCGCAGTGTTAAGAGATAAATTTGCATAATGTTTGGGTACCAGACGGAGCTATAGGCACATAAACAAACTTTGTACTGTTGATTAGTCATCAGGTTACATAATGTATTTGTTTAATCTTCTACAGTTTTGTGCAGCTGCCTTTCTCCTAATAAATCAGATTCCTTGTACGGATTATAGCATCAGACATTCATTCTAAATTTGTAGGCATATACTCTCCTGATATATATTTGTATTTCCCATTGAAATTAATAGGAGATACATATGCACACACCTTCTTTGAAATCTTGTCTTTCAAAGAGGATCACAGCTTCTCCTCATGCAAATCTCCTACCCGCATACAAGCAGATGTGGCAGCATTGCTCGCTTTTCACATTTTATCAAGGGCTTTAACAGTATTTTCAGTCCTATTGATTGCAGGAAAAAAACCTTCATAACAGAAACCCTCAAAATGCAAGCCTACAGGTGACAAAGTAAAAGACCCTCTTTTCTTCGTTCTCAACATTCATTACACTTTAAATCAATCCTGACTTCTCAGTTTTTTTATTTTGTCCCCTCCTCTGTTCCCATTGGGTTGGCTTCTTTTCTGGATAATCACACTGTCCTGCCACTTCCTTCATGAACTTTCTTCTCTGAAGCAGCCTCCTTTGGTCTCTGCCAAAGCAGCCCTTTTATAGCTTCAGTTCAGCTGGAAAACATTTACGTTCTCTTGCACCTGGCCCATGTTACAGGCCAGTTATAGCATTGAGACGACAAACTTTGATATTCTTAGCAATGGAAAAAAACACAAAAATAACATATAATCAAAGATTTAACATTTTGAGCTGACTAACCAATGAAATACATAAATACACCAAAAATATGTCCATACAAGTCCATTCTGGTGCCCTTTCCAGAGATAGCTAAAGTCAAACCTACCAAGATTTCACTCCATCCCTTTGACATTTCCTCAAAATCTAGAAATTCAATACTCTCTCAGTTCTAGACTCACAAGCAGAGAAACAATTTATTTGTCCTTTCAAAGAAAAAACTGGCTTCTGAGTGCTTGATACCTCATGCCTATTCTATCATCGCTTGAGCTACATAATAAAAACCCTCTTTAGTTTCCCCTTTGGCAATCCTGACCTTATTATCTCTCACTGGTACACATACATGGTCTCCAGGATGCAATCAATCATGCCCATCTGCTGATATGGTGCTGTGCCTGCTTGCAAGCTTACGCTAGAGGTTAGATGCCAAGGCAATGTAGACAGGCAGTTAGCACATGACAGCTTCAGCCTTCATTACAGAAACTCCTTCTTCAGTAAGGAGTGGTGAAGCATTTCCACAACATGCTCAGCCATAGAGCATACTGCCAGGTTTAGGAGTAGAGAAAGCACTTAGCTGCAGAAGCATTGGCTTAGGTCTGACAACACTTTGGCTACTGAGATGTCTCACATCCCTCGGAAGGACAAATTATTCTCCTGTACAGTGAGTACAGAATCTGTCTTTATGGTTTTTGAGGTGGCACCAGGCATGAACAACCACCTGAAACAGGTCACACCCAGAACTGAGCCAGCCACCTGTTTGTCTGAATGTTGGTGTTGTTTTTCCAACAAAAATACCATGTAGATTTGCTGGTGCTTTTGTTTGTCATTGTCTTAATTTTCAATTTCAAAGGGCTGATTAATTTTTAATATTAATTTGATTTTTCCATTATTTTTCAGGCTCTTGCTACTGACATGTTTGCTTGGGTATAATACAACTGCCAAAAACATCAAACTGTTTTTTTCTTTTAACACCAGTACGTGCAGCTGTGCCTTCACACCAGTTAAAACATGATCTTTTCTAGAAGATTTGCTGCAGCCAAGAAGCTCACACATTAAGCATTGAAACTTTTGCTGGCTCATCACCAAGTGACATAAAATACTAAAAAACAACCACCACCACACCACAAAATAATCATCAACAGTGGGTTTTTTTTCCCTGAAGCTGCAATGCTTCTGAACTTCCCTGACATGAGCAGGGTGTGGTTTTTTGTTAATTTTTCTGGGGTTTGGAGGTTTTGAGGGGTTTTGTGTTTGTTGTGGTTTTTTGGATTTGTGGGGGTTTTTAAATGTTTCTTGAAGTATCCGTTGTCCTTGGAACAGTAGCTTCAAACTTTCCTAAAACGTATGTAATGTCATTCTGCTGAGTGTGTGCCATGTGGAAGCAGCACAGATACAAGACCAGGTTGCTCCCTGCTGGGGTCCCTAATGCACCTTCCAAAGTGACACAGAAGCACAGAATAACCTTGGTTGGAAGAGAAGTCTAAGATCATCAAGTCCAACCATTAACCTAATACTGTCAATTCACTGCTAAACCATGTCCCTCAGCACCTCATCTACACATCTCTTGAATACCTCCAGGGATGGGGACTCCACCACTGCCCTGGGCAGCCCATTCCAATGTCTAACAACCCATTCCATGAAGAAAGACTTCCTAATATCCAGTCTAAACCTCCCCTGGTGCATCTTGTAGCCATTACCCCTTGTCCTATCACTTGTTACTTGGTTGAAGAGATTCATCCCCACCTCTCTACAACCTCCTTTCAGGTATTTGTAGAGAGCAATGAGGTCTCCCCTCAACCTCCTCTTCTCCAGACTAAACAACCCCAGTTCCCTCAGCTGCTCCTCATCAGACTTGTGCTCAAGACCCTTCACCAGCTTTGTTGTCCTTCTTTGGACCTACTTAAGTATTTCAATGTCCTTTTTGTAGTAAGGAGCCCGAAACTGAACATGGTGTTTGAGGTGCAGCCTCACCAGTGCAGAGTACAGGGGTAACACTATTTCTTATACAAACCAGGATTCTATTGGTCCTTTTGGCCACTTGGGCACACTACTGGCTCATGTTCAGTCAGCTGTCAGTCAAAATCTCCAGGTCCCTCTCTGCCTGGCAGCTTTCCAGTCACTCCTAGGCAAGCCTGTAGCACTGCTGGGGGTTGTTGTGGCGGAAGAAGAGAACCTGGCATTTCGCCTTATTGAAACTCATACAATCGGCCTCAGCCCATCGATCCAGCCTGTCCAGGTCCCTCTGCAGAGCCTCCCTACCCTCGAGCAGATCAACACTTCCACCCAACTTGGTGTTGTCTGCAGACTTACTGAGGGTGCATTTGATCGCCTCATCTAGATCATTGATAAAGATGTTAAACAGGAGTGGCCCCAACACTGAGCCCTGGGGAACACTACTCATGACTGGCCACTAGCTGGATTTAACTCCATTCACCACAACTTTTTGGGCCTGGCCATCCAGTCAGATTTTTACCCAGTAAAGTGTATGCCCATCCAAGCCACAAACAACTTCTCATCTTCTTATAGCCCATTGTATGTGAAAGGCTTTCGTGTAATCCAGAGGTGTACTTCAGGTTAAAAGTGCATCTGGACATCCAAAGACACCTTCAGCCTTTACAAGGAAACCTCACAAAAGTCTATAATGTTACTGAAACAACAAAGAACATCTTACACCATCATGTTACACATTTGCCTTGGCTCACAGCATTTCAGCCTAAATTCTACTCTTAGAAACTCTGCTGTGAGACTCATAATGAGGACAAGAAGGGAAAGAAGGTTGTTCATCATATGCTACCATCTACCAGGGAGCAAATGCGTCCATGATTCTCTAGCTGCAATTGCCACTCACTAAAAAAGTGTGTGTCAGTAGTGTCAGAGTGAGCAGAAGCGAGCCAGTGATCTAAGTCTGCTTCTTATTCCTTATATGGCATCCAGGATAGACTGTGACTGCTTGAGTCTCAGCAAGCTGGTTAGTGGTTCTAGAGTAAAGCATAGATTTTTATTCTTTACTCAGCTGAGGGCAGGGTTTGCAGATGCTAGAATATATTCACTGGAGAAGAAAAACAGAACAGAAGGAAAAGCAGGCAACCAAGTTGCTCCACCCTTTGGAGTGCTCAGCCTCATATGTTGCTTTTTCAATGCATTCCTCACATTTTCAAGAAACTTTGGATGTGTTATTCTCCACTTAGCAGTTAATTACTCCATTTAGCAGTTAATTAGTTTGCTCCTTCAGTAGTGTCTGTTTTTTCTGGGGTCTGGTTTACACTAGAAGGGTTGAAATGATACCAGCAAGTTCTCCTACCACCAGTGCAATTTGTACTAGCAAAAGATGAGTTTTCCTTTATAGCTCATGTTTCTATGAAATAAGTTAGCTTCACTGCCAGAACACATTCTCATATGCCAGCAATTACTGCATCTTCACTAGAGATATTGTCAATACCGAAGAGTAGTTTAATGTATCCTCCTCCCTGACACATACTACAGTATGACAGATTGGCAGACCTCATCTACCTGATTGTGAGTCCTTTACTGTATCACCAAGAGGTGGGACAGAGAAGTCTCTTCCCCCTCTACTCTGCCATGGTGAAGCCTCATCTGGAATATTGTATCCAGTTCTGGGCTCCCTAGTTCAAGAGGGACATGGAACTACTGGAAAGAGTCCAGAGCAAGGCCACTAAAATGATTAAGGGATTGGAATAGCTATCATATACGGAAAGGCTGAGGGAACTCGGTCTATGTAGCTTAGAGAAGCAAAACAACTCAGCTGCACTTGTCAACCTGACCCAGACAAAAACTTCTGAGTCCACTGAGAGGTGCATAGCTTATATCTAAGGAACTATAGAATCATAGAATTGCCTTGGTTGGAAGACACCTCCAAGACCATCAAGTCCAACCATTAACTTAACACTGCCAGTTCACCACTATGCCATGTCCCTCAGTACTTCATGCTGCAATGAACATCTGTTTCTGCGGGATGCTGATGAGTACAGTCACTAACCTGCAAATCTAATTATATATTGAGGAATGAATGAGGGGGGAAAGGACACTGAGTGACTGGGCATCAAAATGGATGATAACATTCCCTGTAAAGTGAAACAAGAAGAATCGATTCCAACATTAGTGTAAAAAGGCAGCTTCTGAGCTGACTCAGCACACAGGAAGGAACCATAAGGTCATAAAAGCATGAAAATACCAGGTCAGTGATCAGCAGTGGTCAAAAAGCAAAGGAAAAGTTCAGAATTATTAGGAAAGGAATAAAGGGTAAATTATGTCATTAAATCTGTGCAGCATCTGCTTCTTCAACACTGTATAGAGCTCTGACTTTTTTCGGAAAAGACACAATAGCAATTCAAAAAGGGAGCAGAAGATGGTGACAAGATCAGGGGAGGCTCTAGCAAGAGGAATAACTTAACAGTGAGGTTCATCAGCCTGGAAAAGGAATATAACGCTCCACACATGCAATTTCTTCAGAGGCCTGCCAGTTCTCCTGTGCCATCACTGAGAAGAAAATACACATGAAAGAAGAAAGGATACAGTTGTTTCGATCCTAGTAATTTTGCGAATAGCAATAACTTGACTCTTAGAGGTTAGATGTGGAAATTTTGGATTCTAAGGCTGTTTGAAGATATAGCACTCTCTGAGACTTAAACTCGATTCTAGATCAGAACACAAGAAGTGAATACTCTCAGAAGATTTAACAGGCAAATTAAGTTTCAAAGTTTTCTTCTTGAACCACTAACTTCACATGTATTGAAGCATCATGCCTGCTTACTCTGCTATGTATCTGAAAATAATGCTTATGGTTAGCTGGTTACTTTTGTTTTAGTATGCACACAATGCTTTCAGAGCCTCAAGCTTCAAATACTTACAAATGTTTTGATGGGATACTTTTTTTTTAAAAAAAAAAACGCTTTTCCCATATTTTGCTTTCAAAGGGCACCTATAGCAAAGTCCACATAATTATCTATTGTGGAGTCTCCTTTTCTAGAGGCATTCAAAACCCACCTGGACATGATCCTGTGTGACCTGTTCTATGTGAACCTGATTTGGCAAGGGGATGGGACTAGGGGTTCTGAAGTGCTGGGGTCTGAACCCCGAGCCCTGAATTAAGACTGACATATCGGTGGTTCCCATGGTCCTTCAAAAGGAGGGGATGAGTTTGTCTTTTGGCTTTCCTCCAAGGTGTGGCAGACCTCGCAGGGAAAGCCCTTGGGTAAATGAGTGCCGGCTGTCCTGCTTTGGGCATAAAAGCTGGGACCACTTGCAGGAAGGGTGCAGTGTCTATCTGTGAGGTGGATGCATTTCACAGAGTTTCCATGTTGAGGAAGGACCTCCTGACTCTCCCTGCAACTGGGCCCCAGTCAGGTTTGACGCTTGTGAATGCAGGCTCTGTGAGAACAATATGTGGCTACCTCTATCCTATATTATCAGCCTATTGGCTTGGCTGTCTCTCATCTCTGCCATGGGAGACTTCGTTGCTTTGTTTGTTCCACCGATTGTTGGCCGTGTTGTATCATTCTTGGGGTCGCTGGAGTTGATGTCTGCTATGTGTGATCTGATTGACTTGTTTGTACCTCCAGCGATCACCCATGTACTGACTTTTTTGCATACAATAGAATCTGGTTACTGGCTCATTCTACTTCTGGCTGTGTCCTTTGTGCTAGGTCTAGTAATTGGCAAAACAGGTTCCTTCCAACCTGTACCATTCTGTGATCTAGTAAGTACAGGTGTTCTCTCAAAATAGACGTGAAGACTAGACATATGACTGCCAACCCCCTGATATCTTTTCCATCCCACTGAACCCCTCATTCACAGCAGCATTAGAGTACCTTGTTAATTGCCGCAATTAACAGTGGTCCTGGAGAAGGGGATCAGAGTACAAGATGAGATAGGATTGGATGAGATGGGGCAGTGGTTGCTGGGGAACCAGGGGCAGGGGAGGGTGGTGGCATGCTCACATGTGTTGTTTTTGTTAGGCTTGAGGATTTTCAGACCATGTTTTGCTGTGTCTACCTGGAAATCAGGCTTATGGGGAGAGAAGAGGGAAGGGAAGTTCAGCTGCTGAAATCGGCAACACTAAGATGTTTGTGAAGCAAAGTACAGCTTTCAAGTTATAAACAAGTCTTTGCTTGCTTTACGTACTGATACCAAATACTAAGCTTGTCCCAGACCTCTTCTGGTTTTTCCCTTAGGAATTTTTCAAAAAAATTTTTCAAAAAGATTTCTTTTAATATTTTTGTCATTTTTTAAAAAAAAATTGAATCATCAAATTACAGCTGTATTGGAACAAACAAAGCAAAAATTCTGTCAGCATTTCTTATGAGGTAGAATATATATATGAAAGATGAGTACCAATTAACTTATTGTGAACTAAATCTATTCATTACATAGTCATTCTCATTTCTTTGAAACCATAGATGTGTTTAAAATCAGTCTTTGAAAGAAAATACTAACTGATTATTTAGCACAAGCTGTTTGAAACTTTGAGTTTCCTTTCTTTATGTTTTATGATAAAATACAAGGTTTAGGCAGGAAAAACAAGTATAGTCATCACTGACTTCAGACAGAGAAGTAGCAGGCTGTTAATGAGTCTCTTTTGGACTAGTTAATATGGATGAAGCAGGTCATATAGTTCAATAACAGATAAATCTAATCAGAGAAATTACACTTTTGTTCGCTTTGGGAAAAAAAAAAAAAAAAAAAGAACATGACTTTTAGCACTACAATGTCCAACACAACTGTACAGGATATTTTTTTCAGTACAGAAATGGCTGCCCCAAACTATTGCAGTGTAGCTAACATGACAGATCTGTATCTATTTCAGGTATTTTGTTAACATCTTGAAAGTTATTGCTAAGAAAACTCAAACAAACAAAATCCTTTTACGTATTCTAGAAATCCAAAACCAAGTGCACTTTTACAAAGAACTGTATTTTAATTCTGCTCCAGTAGTACTGAAAGAATGTAGTATTCTTTCATTAATTCAGAACATATTGCAGCATTATTCATACAGTTTGGCTTAAGAAAGCCTGTATCCTTAAGTGACAGAAGTCAAACTAAGAGATAGAAATTGTTAGCTAAATTTATAAATGAACTGTCCAATCTTATTCGTCAATGTCTAGCTGTTAAGCTTATTTGAAACTTGTTTATTTTGTGTTATAATGAAGTCTAGTCCATAATTTCATAACTCCATAACTTCAACATATCATGAAAGGTAGAAGTACACCATAACCCAATTCTGTTTTCTAGTATGATATACAATAATCCTACACTCATATATGCAAATTGCATGTTTTTTTAAATGTTTATGAATGTAAAGCACATTAACGAATTACATTGCATGGTTTCTTAATTAAAAACAAACAATAATTCTATATATGAGTGCTTAAATCTTGCAGGAGAAACAAGCATGCATATCCGCTTATAATAGCTGGCAAGTTCTTGCAGTCTGCTCTCTCAGTGAAGTAGGGGATGGTGATTGAAGTAGTAGCAGAGACATGAGAGGTAATGATAGGTTGGAAGCCACAGAAGAGTCTGAGAGTGGTCAGGTGAGAATTAGGGCTTGTCCCCCCCAAAAATCGGTGGGACAATTAGCCCAGCTGAAGTGCGTCTACACGAATGCACGCAGCATGCACAACAAACAGGAGGAGCTGGAGGCCATGGTGCAGTACGAGAACTATGATTTATTTGCCATCACAGAAACGTGGTGAGAGGACTCGCACAACTGGAGTGCTGCGACTGATGACTACCAACTTTTCAGAAGGGATAGGCAAGGAAGGAGAGGTGGTGAGGTGGCCCTCTATGTTAAAATTGAATGCCTTGAACTCAAAAATGTGAATGACAGCATGGAGTGTTTATGGGTAAGACTTAAGGGGAAGGCCAATAAAGCAGAAATCTTGGTGGGAGTCTGTTATAGACCCCCCCAATCAGGATGGAGAGGCTGACGAAATATTATATAAGCAAGTGGCAGAGATCTCATGATCATTTGATCTTGTTCTCATGGGGGACCTCAGCCTCCCAGATGTCTGCTGGAAATATAACATGGCAAAGAGAGATCAGTCCCGGAGGTTCTTGGAGTGTGTGGAAGACAACTTCCTAACACAACTGGTAAGGGAGCCAACTAGGGACAGCGCCCTACTGGACCTGCTGCTTGTTAACAGAGAAGGTCTTGTAGGGGATGTAAAGGTTGGAGCTCGGCTTGGGCAGAACAACCATGAAATGATAGAGTTTACAATTCTTGGAGAAACAAGGGAGGGAGCCAACAGAACTGCCACCCTGGACTTCCAAAAGGCAGACTTTGGCCTGCTTAGGAGCATGGTTGAGAGTGTCCCTTGGGAGGTGGTCCTGAAGGTCAAAGGTGCCCAGGATGGCTGGGCATATTTCAAGGAGCGACTCCTAAAAGCTCAAGAGAAAGCCATCCCCAGGTCCTGAAAGACAAGCTGGTGGGGAAGAAGGCCGGCCTGGCTAAATAGAGAGCTTTGGCTGGACCTCAGGAACAAAAGGAAAGTCTACGGCCTTCGGAAAAAGGGGTTGGCAACTTATGAGGAGTACCAAAATGTAGTGAAGCTGTGCAGAGTGAAAAGTAGAAGGGCCAAAGCTCAAGCAGAACTCAATTTGGCCACTACGGTTCAGGACAATAAGAAAAGGTTCTTTCAGTACCTCAATAGAAAAAGGAAGACTAGGGAATATGTTGGCCCACTGATGAATGAGGTGAGCGCCCTGGTGGTGGAAAACACAGAAAAGGCAGAGGTACTGAATAACTTCTTTGCCTCGGTCTTTGCTACTAAAGCAGTCTCTCATGAATCCCAAACTGTGGAGGCAAGAGGGAAGGTCTGGAGAGACAAAGACTTTCCCTTGATAGAGGAAGACTTCATTAGAGACCACTTGGCCAAACTGTACATCCATAAGTCTATGGGCCTTGATGGGATGCACCCATGAGTGCTGAGAGAGCTGGCACTTATTATTTCTGGGCCACTTTCTATCATCTTTGAAAAGTCATGGAGAACAGGAGAGGTGCCTGAAGCCTGGAGAAAGGCCAACATCACTCCAGTCTACAAAAAGGGCAAGAAGGAAGACCCAGGAAGCTACAGGCTGGTTAGTCTCACCTCCATCCCTGGGAATGTGATGGAGCAACTCATCCTGGAGGTCATCTCCAAACATATCAAAGAACAGAAAGTTATTGGGAGTGGTCAACATGGATTTACCAAGGGTAAATCATGCTTGACCAATCTACTCTGAAATATCTGTTTTTATAGTACTTCATACACACATCGTTCTTCTGTGATACAGCTTGCTTTGGTGAAACTTAGCTAGAGAAGAAACTGGATCTTAAAAGAAACCAAAGTTTTCAAAAAAGCTACAAAAGATATATGTAGTGCTTTCAGTCTTGCAGAAGAACCTGAAAGCTTGTATCAGAAATGATCTTTAGGTAATTTATTTGACAATATCAGATTATTTTAATATTCTGTTTACCACAAGGGCAATAAATGTTTGAAAGTTCATTAACTGGGACCTGTAAAATTGCTTCATAGAAGACACCTTTCATATCTCCTATTTAAATCACCAGGAATCTTCACACTGATTTTGTCAGGGCTAGGTGGGACAAATCAATTCGCCAAAGGGCCCCATCTAAAAAGACTACTCGGCCTCTTTGCGAACAGCTCAAAGACATCAGTGCAGTTTTTGCTTCAAAATTCCAAATCATCTTGGCCGAGATTTTGGATTATGACTGGAGTTAATTGAAGCTTTCATGTTAATGCCTTGGTTCACATTAACTTTGAAACAAATGTGTTTAAAAAAATGCATTGCAACTGTAAAACAGCATGCACAGTTACCTCAGATTACATAACTACTGCCCCAGCCTGTTCTTCACATATCTTTTTCTTTTTTAATGTAGAACAATTACAGTAAGGACATATCCTATTCAGGTATTCAAGGATTATAAGGAATCCTTGGGAAAGTGCTCTTGAGTATAATCGAGATATAAAAAGAAAAAAAAATAAAAGAAGAAAAAAAAAAAAGAAGAAAAAAAAAAAAAAGAAATAATGTAAAATTCAGATTATAACATACAGCCTTCAACCCAAACTCTTTGTGGGACCTTCCATATCAACAACTAGCTCTGCTAAATACAGAAAGGGTCTTAAATTTCCTTTGTGACTGCAGTGTAAATGACCATGCAATATACTTCCTTGTTGCTCTGAGGAGCTTACAAACTCTACAGGATGTACAGCAACATTAAATAAATCCCAAAGCTCATGGGCAAATTTTAAAGTAACCTCTAAAAGTGGACTGGTAAGTTACAGTCTTGATATCACAGTTGTATCTGTGCCTCTTTGTGAAATCCTACTGAGATCAAGAAGCACATTTGGAAGCATGTTTTCAAGCCACGTTCACAGTGAAACAAAATAAGGCAAAAGGTACTGCTGGGGGTTGAGGCACGAAAGATTGCAGAGAATCTGTGTAAGACAGAAGCTGATCTGTACACCAATGTATTAAAAGGAGCCCCACATTTGTAGAGCAGTCAGGAGAGGAGGGAATGACAATATCTATCCTGCATCAGTATTGAAATATTTGTGTAGAGTAATGAAATCCTGACATTTTTCACGGAGAAGAAATTTTAAGTATAAATCAAAGAACTGTCTTACTTTGAATCAATTGGCTTTTAACTGTTAGTACTGCACCCTAGTGCCTCACAGATGAAATATAGTGGAGGTTTATTGTGACACCGCCCCCTCCCCCCCCATTTTAATACATTCCCCATTGTATATTTGAAGCTACACAGCTTCCATAAAGAATATTTGGAGAGGTAATGTTAATGTAAAGAAAGGAGTCTGTTCCTTTTAAGACTGTAAGGCCTTATGTAAAATTCAAGAAGTAGAAGATGTCTACCAGCCACTGCAAATCTAAGACTAATTTCAATGTGACTGATAGCAAGACAAGACACAGTCAAGCTAGCTCTTCATGATTCACATACTTAATGATATTCTATTGTTATTTATAAATTTTCAGCAATTATAATTAGTAATGCTATTAGTAAGACCTCATCATAGCATTAGCTATAGTGCTTCTACTCCATTGAAATTAAGACATTAACTTTGGTAATAAATCAGTTTTTCTTGTCATCCTGTAAACTTAATAGGGAAAAATAGATTGATTAAAAAGGTGTCCTGTTTAGACAGAGCCGACGGTCAGATTCACTGGAAGTGCTGCTGAGTTAAATATACAGTTTCCTTAAAGGGCAGAAACAGCAGATCACCTTGACATGTTTCAGCATTACTATACCCAAATGTCACAAGGCACAGAGGGAGTATGTATGCAGGGCTGAGAAGGATGGAATAGATACTGTCCCCCTACACCTATCAACAGCAATACCTAAGTAATCCTAATGACTCCAGATCTCTCTGGAATCTCAATGAACCAAGCCAATTTATTGAAGATTTCCCTTGGCTTGTTTTCTTAACATTTTCCCTAACTGCTTAACAGAGCTGTCTGGACCTCAAGTAAGGACAGAATAATCCACTGACAAGAGGTCTTTAATTTCAGAGTTTATCTGAGGCATTCATACTAAGAAGCAAATAAGGGAAAGAAAGCCTGGCCACCTTTACATTTGCATCAGCCTGCAGTCTGTACCAGAAATGCTTTTGACTATAGCACTGACAGACCAGAGAATACTCCAGACCAGAAAATATCAATCTACTTAAAATGACAGAACATACATGCACATGTGTGTATTCATACATTCACACAAACATATATATGTGTAATCTCATACATTCACATTTCTATCAGCTTTTTTGTCTAAATTCATTACTTTGCTGAAGGAGGCAATGTTTCCAAAGAAAAAAGAAGAGGAATAGATACAGAAAATTCTCTTCATAAGGCACTTATAGAGCTTATGACAGAAAGAGGCAGGCATCTCACTGCATGCTGTGGCAACGTGCCATAACGTACTATCATGCCAACAAACATGCAAAGTAACAGAATGGGACCTGATCCAATCTCCTACAACTAAAAACTTCACATGCTGTGTCTCACTGAAATGAAACAGAGAAGCCTGGAGGCCAGAACAGAGATATGTCTTTATTTTTAGTCTCAGGTATCTTCACTTCCATCAGAGCAAATTCAATAAATGCAGTCAATGAGATTCTGCCACATTGTCAGTCAACATATTGTGTCAATCAGGGCTGGGCTTGGCAGTTGCATCTGTTCTGTATCTGCTGTCAAAGAAGAAGACTTGAAGATAACAAAGTAACACTGCACCTTGTGGTGTATTGTGATTACTTTCTCTTAGTTGCACAGGAATGTGAAAAGCTGCAAGAAGGACCAACTAGATATGTCTCTTCCTCCACAGCAGTGAATACTTTCAAATGTGTTCTTCTAGACAGAAAACCAAAAACTGACACAAATGCTGCCCAGCATTTATTCTCCACAAATTCAGATGGCGGCGCATACCACTACTTTTGTGACTACCTGTCCATTTTTTCTGGTGGAAAAAAGAACCAAACCTAACAAAACCTCAAACCACCAAAAAGCCTGTGATGATCTCATCTATTTTGCCTCCTGTAATATTTTTTTTTTCCTAACCAGTAGTGTATACACTGTTGCCAACAACAAAAGAGATTCTGAAATGAGAGCTTAGCTTTCCTTAGCTTAGCTGATTTTCTCAATATTCCACAAAGAACAGAACAGGATATTGTTGGGTTTTTTTCCTGTAATGCTTTTAGTTGTCTTTGTAGTGATGACTGGATAAAGAATTTTTATTTGCCAGTTAAAGGAAGGAAGTATAGCTGAAGAAACAATTCCAAAAGTCTAGAATCTATACCTACAAAATAAAAACCCAAACCCCTTCAGATCAGGCTTCCAAAGCTGTCCTTGGGCATCTAAAATCACCAAGCAGATTTGAGGGCACTTATGAAATAACCATTCAGATATTTAAACTTAGGAGCATGCTAAAATATCCCACTAAATTGTTTTACTCATTTATCTCAATAGTGAATAATGAGAGAGGGAAAGCAGCATATATAGCTTTAGCTAAGCCTGTGTATATAAATATGTACTTTATAAAAATATACCAAAAGTTTGTTTCTGTCTCTGAACACTAATTCTAACACTGATCCCCAGGCCTTGTCCACACTGACATAAAGGTAATTTATCACAGAACCACAGGGTGATTAGGGTTGGAGCAGACCTCTGGAGGTCATCTGGTCCAACCCCCCTGTTCAAGCAGGGCCACATAGAGCCGGTTGCTCAGAACTGTGTCTGGATGGATTTTGGCTCTCTCTGAGAATGCAGACTCCACAACATCCCAGGGCAACCTGCTCCATCAGTTTTCTTTGCATTCAGGAGATCTCCTTGGCTGGAGAGCACTTAAAATATAAGTGCCCAGATCTCCTGTTGCCATTCATTCATGTAGTAAAGATTACTCTCTTTAGAATTTCATTATGCGTTCCTCCTACAAAAAAATTTCTATAGTGAAAGCTATCAAACTCCCCTGTATAGACTAAGGAAACTTTACTCGTGAGAAGGAGTAGCACACAAGCTTTGCACAGTTCTTGTTTTGGTAATTCTGGTTCTTTTTACACTCCTAGGCAAAAATTTGGTTCCTCATAGCTTCCCATCAGAAAGAGATAAGTTCTGGTATCAATTGTTGGCATTCAGATGCTTTTACAAACCAGAGTACTACAGAGCTTTGCTTGATGAAATCCACAGCTGCCTCTCTGCAGGATACATCAAGGCTGGGAAAAGAGCTAGGGGTTAAGTGGACATGGGGAGCATGGAGCGATTCCACTAGGGAAAGAGCAAAGTGGGATTTTTTTCTGCTCTTTCTCAAACCATATAGTATTCAGGTCATTGCAGAATATGCCAGGGGGACTGGGCAGCTGTGGTGTCAGGAGAAAGACAGCAAAGCACAACTGGCTGTAAGGTTTGTCTAAGATAACTGCAAATTTACACCAGCCCAGGCAGAGAGAGATTTAGAGGAAAAAAGAGCAAGGGGTAGGGTCTGGGAGAGCAAAGATGAAGTCCTGGAATTTTCTTATCACTTCCTCAGACCTTGATATAAGTTAGAAGCAGATGGTAAGAGGAATTCCAAGCACTTCTCTTCTCTAGTCCCTCTTCTTGGAGCTCACAACTTCAAGGTAGAAGCTATTATGATGCACAAGCATTCTCCATGAGGGGGCACGAATTGCCTGGCTAGCCAAGTCACTTTTTTGCTTTAGTCTAGGGTAAAACATCAAGCTTGCCATGCCGAGCCACTGGGACAAGTAGGAGAAGGAACACAGTTCCAGTGCTGTCTTAGTCATTTACTGCATCCTATTTTCAGAACCAGGCAGATGAGTGGTTTAAAGGATAGGTATATTCAAGCTTACTTCCCTGCCCTCATCAGGGCACAAGCATTCATGTAAATGGGGGAGGGGGAAAAAAAAAAGGAGAGAGAAAAATAAAAAAATAAAAAAATAATTCCTTTGATATCTCTAACACCCCAACCTCTTCACAGCCTTGGCTGAGCAAAGCAGAGAAGAATTACACCAATGAAAAACTGAAGCAAACAGAAGAAGTCCCAGCTGTGGAAATTATTGTTCAAAAACTCCTCCGTAACTTACAGGTGCTGTGCAGATTAGTACACCAAGTTTATTACCATCCTGGAAAGTAACTTCACTCTTCAAGACAACAGATGCAACCATCATCCAGAGCCAGGCTGCAGAGGTGTTTTCAGCAAGAGTCTTAAAAGATGAAACTTCTCATGCAAATGAAATATGTCAAAGACATACATTTACCTAAGCAAATCCTGGCACCAGAATACAGTTACTATTCTCACTGATGAAAGAAGTAAGTCAATAGACCCCTTCAGAGAAAGACGTTTTGCAGACAGATATATGGACACTTCCACAGCAATAAGCATTGACTTGAAAAACGGAGTTTGAATCCTATCTTCTATCCCTTTGCAATGAATAGGCTTACAGTGGGCAGCACACAAGCAAAAGCAACTACCTGATGAAGTTCATGAACCTTTCAATTGCAACTTATCAGCGAGGACTATTATCAGGGTCTCATAATGTTATGTAGATTTATTGATGTCAACTAGACATTCAACAAAATTAATAGCTCTGTGCACAATATAGCTGTAGCTGTAATTTAGTGTTTAAGAGTTATGTTGCATAAGCATTTCTCAAGGAAAAGGTCAGGTCATAGAATCATTTTGGCTCCACATCTACACGCCTTTTAAATACCTCCAGGGATGATGACTCCACCACTTCCCTGGGCAGCTTCTTCAAATTCTTGACAAATCACGTGCTCTGAAGGACAGTCGTGTAACAGCTTGCACATCTTGTGAGAAAGCTCTAATATTTTACACCAAGCCAAGGGTCAGATTCTGATTTAATCTGTTTTAATGTCAAGTCTCTTAATTTACACCAACATAAATGAGACAGATACAGGTTATTTTTCAAGGTTATTTTAAGAATGTGGAGTTGACACAGTCCTAAAGTAAATGCCTTTCTATCTTGCACAAGTCACAACAAGGCATCTGTAAGAAAAACATGCTTCTTGCTCTACAACAGATCAAGGCAACATGACAACCCAGGCACAGGAGAAGCTCCAATATTGATGTTGCCTTCAGTGCTTAATAGTCATTAAGCGCTTAACATGCGCTTATGCCATGTGACAGCCAACCAGAAACTCAGATCTGAGTGGTGAATTGAAATTGCATTGAGATTCCATCCAAAGCCTAAACTTCAATCTGAGACTCTGACATTTGCCATAATGGATAGGTAATGCCACAATTTCAAATAAAAACAAATTTTAATCCTCTAAGGAGCTGTCAGAAGGGGAAAAAACACAGGCGGTAACTATGTGAGTTTCAGGCAAGCAAATACTTCATATTTTATTAATTTGACTACGTATTTAACAATTGAGCAAAGGACACCAGTTTCCATGCCTTCAGTGTGTTATGCGAAGTTTTTTATCTTTGAAAAAGGAGGATGCTTTAAATCTTGCTCTTGGAGAAAAGAAAAACAACAAACAACAAAGCAAGGAACCTAAATATTGAACAATGAACTACTGAACAATTCAGACACAGTCTGATTGTTGAAGAGTTCAGAGAAGGCTCTGAAGCATTATTTGCTAACTTTGGAGTCAATGTTTAACTAGTAGTGTAAGAATTGCAGGGTTCTGATAAGGCTGACGATTGTGCTTGGCTGCTTCTGTGGTTGACTGCGTTATTTTGCTGTGATCATTTTCAGTGTCCTTCCCTGTCCTTCAGAAGTGCAACATATTTGAAAATTCAAAATGCTACTTCAAAAGATTGCTCACTCTTTATGAAGACACAACTCTTTGAAGTAGGAAGGGAGAGAGAGCAAAACCCACCTCTAAAATTTAGTCTGATCTCACATGTAAACAAACTCATGGATTAGGTCATTACTGATACTAAGTGCATATTGTAATGTACAGAGAAATGCCATAGTGCATGACACTACTTATCTGCAATGTAACTCATTCAGTGCACACAGCCTGAGTTCCTAGCATGCCTCCAGAACTTGCGGTGAAGGCAGTCCTCCTGAACCAGGGAAGTGGATCCCACGCAAGTGAATCCCACAGCACTCACACTCTCATAGGTGATTGTAAAAATGAAAAGCTGCTGAACAACTGCAAACAGGCCCTAATACTAAAAGCTAAAAAAATATTTTGATTTCTTTACACTTCCACAGCAACCATGAAGAGTGTACTCTCAACCCATTAATGTGCGATGCTGCCTTTTAGCTATTTAGTTCTAGGTACCTCAAGTCATACCACAGATTCAAAAACAGAGCTGTAGAGCTACCTTCAGGGACAGCACTGCACACATTTAAAATAATCATTTCCATGCAGAATGTTGGATGAAAATAAAATAGCCATGACCACAGAGGCTGGAATAGCTTGTTCTAATTCTCTTCCAATCTAAAGATTCATTTTAGTCATTTTTTAAGTCCTATCCATTAGCGCTAAAGTAATTTATTATTTTAAAATTTAAGTAGAACACCACAGACAATACTTCAGGAATGTCTGAGATGACACATGTCAGATCACCTGCACTTTTACTATCTGTGAGGTAAAGCTTTAGCCCTTCATTTAACACTTCCTATAGGCATTTTTCAGACACAATTGAAAAATTAATCCCATTCAAATCTGTCAGACCAAACTTCCAGAGCCTTTCTGAGTTTCCAGAGAGAGAATCTGCAGAATGACAGGAGACGACATGAAGAAATCCATATTGTCCACATCCAGGAGGATCCAACATAGAATCATAGAATCATGGAATCACAGAATGGTTTCAGTTAGAAGAGACCTTAACGATCATCTAGTTCCAATCCTGCCATGGGCAGGAACACCTCTCACTAGATCAGGTTGATCAAAGTCCCATCCAGCCCGGCCTTGAACACTTCCAGGGAGGGGGCATCCACAGCTTCCTTGGACAACCTGGTCCAGTGTCTCACCACCCTCACAGTCAATAAATTCTTCCTAATATCTAATATAAATCTACCCTCTTTCATACTTAAACCATTATCCCTTGTCACTATCACTGCATGCCCTTGTAAAGATTCCCTCTACAGTTTTCTTTAGACCCTCTTCAGGTACTGGAAGGCTGCTACAAGTTCTCCCCAGAGCCTTCTCTTCTTCACGCTGAATAACCCCAACTCTCTCAGCCTGTCTTCATAAGACATGTTCTCCAGCCTGCTTATCGTCTTCGTGGCCCTCCTTTGGACTCTCTCCAATAAGTCCATGTTCATGGACTCCATTGTGTTGTCTCCTCTTTCGGATTGCTGCTGCACAATTAAATTCCACATAGAGTAATCTGTACTGACCAGAAGGATTTTCAACATTTACATGGAACTCTTCTCAAGAATTTACACAGTACTCCTCTTTTGCGGTAGCTGACATTCTTACATTTGGGATGTGCTGGACACTGCAGGGCAGTTGGTTGCAAGAAAGGAGGGAATTTAATCATCCCTCAATGAGCTGTACTTTACATGTTGGATTCAATTAAGCACAAATACTACAAAAGCTACTGCTAGATGCTATCAATAGGAAGTTAATCAGATCATGCATGGCTATAACTTTACAAGTTTCAGAAGACGACAACTGGAAGTGAGAGGTTGAGATTATCCTTGCTCTAGAACCTTTAGTGAGGCCATTTCATAGAAAAAAAATAAAAGGAAGGTGTGAAAGAGAATCTGTGTTGCATTATATCTTACTATCAGAATGCAATTATACTGTGCATAAGTGTCTGAAAACATAATTTCATACACTCTTTCAAGGCATGACAAAGATTATAATTTCCAGATTAAGAGAAAAGGACAGCATTAGATCACAGGACTATTAGCAGAGATGAAACCATAATGTTATGCATAGCTTTTTCCCCATCATATGAAATGCTGTACAAGTATAAACCTTTCCAATACTGCTGGGACAGTCCTCTTAGCTGCCCTTCTCTGAAAATCATCCCAGATTACAGCAGACAAACCTGCGACCAAATGAAGGACTGAAATTTATATCAAGGAAGTCAGTGGCTTTGCAGATCCATGGAATGTATGGGTAGTCAGAACAGAGGTTTCTGCTTCAGTGCCCTTTGAATTTATTACCACATCTTGTCAGCAGTGTCTTTTATAAAACAAATTTTTTCAAAAGCTTGTGTTATCCCAGTGGCATTTACGGCATTGTCCTGGTTTCCCAGGAACAGACCCATGGACCAGCCATGCAGGCAGGCCATGAGTAACCCCGAGTCAGCTGAGAGATCCAATCAAGGCAGCTGACCCAGTCTGACTCACAGGTGTATCCCATAGCACTTAAATTAGGCTATGCCAGTTTATGCAAATACATTGGCATTATTTAGCTAGAAAGATGATGATGCACCAACAACAGGTGACCTGGACACTCAATTGAGGCAATTATGCAGATAATCCACAAAACTGCTCATTAAAAGTTTCAAAATATCTTTCACTATTTGTAGTAATGTGCCATTTATCTGGTATGTTTGATAACATTTATTTCAGGAAACAGAGATACTTCTGCGGATGGGAGTCAAATTTCATTTCCACTTTATCAGTAGAGGAAAACAGGTCTTACACTGCCACTGTCTGTAATGAGTTACCTGAATTCAAGGACAATACTGTAGGGTATTTAGACTGAACAGTTATTGCAATTAAAACATACGTTGTTTAAATGCTTCAAAGGAGTCTGTTTAACATTCACTGCTACAGGGTACCCAACCATTCCCACAAAACAATGGAGTATCTCTAAACATGTGTAACATTTGCTGACAAACTCAATCAACATAATACCTGTGGGTTAACAAGTCCCTAATCACCTTCAAGTAAAATACATCAGCTGCTTCTGGCTCCAGTCCCACAAGCATACCTCCCACCAGACTGTCTATTTTCTTGTTAGCTGGAACCCTAATTTGTTTCTTTCACAAGGTGTACCCCAAAATCTCCCTATCCCTGCAAGGAAGCAACAATCAATACTGTATCATCCTTCATTTCATCAAGGATTCAGACTAGCAGTTCATAAAATGTAGTCAGAGACAATGGTGAAACTTTTTCATGAAAACTAACCTCAGCACAGTGGCACACTAAGGAGACAAGAAACTTGGAAAGCAAAGTCTATAGGATTTTCAGTATGAGCATCTGTTTCATCTATTGATTGATTTTACTCTGTGTGAGATGCATTGTGAGCCACCTCCTGTGGGAGTCCACCATTGAAGTATTCTGAGTTTCTTAGACTCAATAAAATCCCAGGAACACAGAACAACACACTCTGCCATGGTAGCTTCTTTGTAGGACATTACACTTAAGTTATGTATCAGGATGAAAATTAACCATCCTCAGAAAAAAAACCCACACTTGTGATAGACTGTGTGATCAGGATGTCAGAAAGTTTGCTTAAATGGCAAGACTTGTTGAAGTTACCTTTGATCATCACATAGCCACAGAACACAACCAAACCTTAAAAAAATGCTTGTTTGGTCTCATTTGCTTTATGTCTAGAACTTGCAAGTAACTTCTGATGCTTCTTGGTTGGGGTTTTTTTCATGCTAGCTTCCAATTATAGAGCACCATGTTAACACAGGTTATTAGGTTACTGACATCCTATGATATTTGCTATGCCTCTCACTCAAACAAGAACTGCATACAACAGTTCAACTTGTAACTACAGACAAAAGTCTATCCTCCAAAGACAGTGGGAATATGTTAAAGCCTATCTGAAAATAGAGGTTATAATTAAGTAATTTTCTGGATAAGATTACCACCAGCCAATAAGGAAAATATTTTACCTATTCTAGATTACAGAGACTAATGATGAACCTGAAATTATTCAAATGCCATCCAAATTGGCAATGCCTTATTAGCTTTCTTAAATAAGATATATCTAGAAACTCTTTCACTTTCTGGGTTTCATTTATAAGAGAGGACCTCCAAGGCTTCGGGCAGCAGAGCAGTGGAAATGCAGTCTACAATTTCAGCAAATGTTTTGTCTTCAAGCTTAAGACCAGCTGTTAAGTTATAATTTTTTGTCACCCATCATAATGAATAAAACAGCAACCTTTCTTATCACACTATTAATGAATAACAACCTTCAAAGCCTTACTGTATTGTTTACTTCAGCAGTGGATGGATCCATAAGTAAGTCCATTTTGCCCAAGAAGTCGGATATTTTGTAATCCTCTTTTTCCCAAAAAATGAGCAATTTCCTTGACTGCCCAGTAGCTGCAGGCAGCAATTCTCTTTTCATAAGACCGCTGCATCTCTTTTCACCTCCAGTTGTTTTGTTAAACACAATAAAAGAATGACACTAGCACAAGTGAGTCCCAAGTAACAGTTAATTGGATATATGTGGACATGCTGTTCCTAGCAATCCCTCTCAAAATTTCATAGGACACAGCAACTAGCACCACCCAGCCTAAGCTTTTTAGAAGACTACTACCTTATTCCTGCACATTTCAACCTACATAATATTTAACCTGCACAGTTAGAGTTGTAAGCAGAACTAGCTACATTCACTGCTTGAAAACTTCAAAGTTTTCACGTAGTAGAGGAAGACTGGGAGATGAGGTGACGCACAAGAACAAAGATAGTAAATTCAGTACAAATAACAGGATTTCACTGAAAGATTAGCACAACCTAAGTCATGGCATATCAAGTACGTGTGTGCCAGACCAGCAGATTGATGCATCAAAAAGCAGAGTGCTGTTTATCTGGGAGAGTTGCAAATGCAACTGTTCTACTTATTCTCACAGTCCGATAGCATGAAATTACATTATGACAGAAGCATAGGCTACAGTCCTGCAAACTCTTAAGCATATATTTTATTTCAGTAATTTATTGCAGTCTCAATGACATCTGAGGTCAATTGCACTTACAGGTGATCCTCTCCAGGAATAAGGATTTCCTTTATTAACCTTCCACAGATCCTAAATATATGGAGAGAGTTTATCTTATTACTGCATTTGATCTGTTTTTTATACAGTAACAAAAATCTTCAACAGAAATCCAAATCAATTGCACACAAGCTGTGAAAATGCCCACATTTTCACTGCAGCACGTATTTATGTGTGAAATTAAATATTTCATACATTCATTAATTTTATAATTTTAGAAGCTAGCCACTCTGAGGTGCACTAATCAACATTTCCATTTTATGTGAAAGGTAATTATTTAATGGGCAGTAATAATTTTCTCTGCGTAGTAAGTCACAAAGTGTGTTCTGAATCCTGATCTCTTTAAATATAGACCCATCTTTATCAACTTCAGCAATATTGTCTTGCATATTCACTGAAATGGATTAGTCCCCTTCAGCATCCTCCCCTTACTTCAATCTTTACCTAGATTAATCATACCCTGAAATGGTTTTGTCCTAATAAGTTTGCTGTTTTTCTTATGCATTCATCCCAAAGTGCACCAGTTCATGGCTACTGCAGAGACGTGTTTTTGAGTAGTAGCACTAGTTATCTTTCTAACAGCAGAAGAACAGCATCATAGCCTGAAGCATGAAACATCCAGTCAGGAGGTCATCACTGAAAAGGTATTTACTGTCTTATTCCTGTGAGACCTTCAGTGACCAGTCATTGTTGTGACTCACTTCCTCTCAATTTATTCATCTACAAACTTATGCAGGTAGTACAGGTAGTCTATTTTACTCTCCCAGAAGTAAAACACTGAATGTCTTTTTTTTCAAACTTCATTATATTGGTGAAGCTTTCTGGGATGGAATGGTTTAAATTAGGTTTTTCTCTGTCCTCTAACACAAAGGAGACCATCATACTACAGAAATACCTAGAAAAAACAAAACCAAACAAAACATTTTTGCGACATTCCATTATTTAGTGATCCTGAGCTTTGAGAAAAACAAAGCAAAATGTTAGGCACTCATCATTTAAGTGGTTGCTCACACTGTTTTAAAACCCAATGTTATGAAAACAAAAAGACATTTAGCTGTTCACTTTGTTCCAATGTGACTGAATAAGTGAGGAAAAATCTGTAAGTCAGAAAATGGGAGAGCTGAGTTTGTGTAAAGCTAAAAAAATCTAGTCATATTGGCTGTGCCATGGTTAATTATGTAGCCTCCTCAATCACATTGCATCATATTTTTCAAACAGAAAATTGTCAAGAGAGGAGAGATTGCTCACTCAATGAAATTAAAAATGTCTGCCATAGTGGGAATTGTCTTCCAGATAACCCACAGCCTACTTGCCAGAATAATAAACAAATAAATAATGACACAACTATGTCCTTCACCCTCAAAGGTAAATTCGGGACAAGATAATGCAAATAAAAGGACATCTCAAGAAATCCAGAAGATTTTTTTTTCATGAAACTGAGAAGAGGTTTTATAGCTGCTTACTCTCCTGCCTGCTTATAGAATATTTCATCTGCCTTTTCATCCTGGTACAGTGCTCTATTACAGACTCCTACCATGATATCTGACTTGTTGGCCCTTCCCTTGATTCTTATCCATATACACTTGGTCTCTTCCAACCCAAACCGCTCTATGACCCTTTCATCACCATTGTCAAGCTCTAGACAGTCAAAATACTCCCTAACACACAGGGCTACTCCACCAGCTTGCCTTCCTAGCCTATTCCTTCTGAAGAGTTTATAACCATCCATTGCAGCACTCCAGTAGTGTGAGTCATCCCACCATGTTACCAACTATACTGTAGATTTGAAGCTGCACAATGGCTTCAAATTTCTCCTTTTTGTGGCCCATGCTGTGTGTATTGGTGTAGATACACTTCAGTTGGGCAGTTGATCCTGCCACTTTATTGGGGATTCTTCTGGGACTTCCTGTTTCTTCCCTCATCATTCCCTGCAACTGGAAGGACAGAGGAAAACACTAGTTGTGTTTTGTTAACAAGTTGTCCCAAGGCCCTGGAGCTTCTTTCAATTGCCTTAGACTTATTGCAATTTCGCCTCTGCCTACCTGAAAAATCAATAGTGGATAATAATCCACCCATACCAGGGTAGGAAGTTTACTCATCGCATCTTTAACCTGTGCTCCACAAAGGCAGCAGACATCCTTAAGACACGGGTCCAGCTGGCATATTGGACCTTCTGTACCCTACAGAAGAGAGTCGCCTATGACAATGACCTGCCTTTTTTTCCTTTATGGAAGTGGTTTTGATGCAGAACATAGGCCAACTTAACCTTGGGGACACCTTCAACCTAGGTAGAACATTGTCCTCATCATTGTCTGGATCCACTTGCAGAGCCTCATACCTATAATACAACGGTATCTGAGAAGAAGGGGTAGACATGGGGGAGATGCACCTATTGCACTGGGCAGTAACTTATCACAGTTCCCTCCTATGCCTTAAGTTGTCACATTGCAACAGGCAGAGAGAAGATAGGGAATCCTCATCATGTGTCCTGTCTGCCTGACAGCTCTGTTCCATGGATGGTAGGGTGCTGGATCACAGCTTTCAGTTGAAAGGCTTGCAATATTGTGGTGTTTTAAAAAATCTCAAGTGCAAGAGCCTGGGTTACAGTTAAAAGGATAATGGATGATGTAGAGCAATCAGCAGGACTACTTCAAGTGGCCAACTAATAAGGCACGTCAACACTGAAGCTGACCGTCTACTTTTCACGCTAGTCCCACTTCACTGTTTCCATCCCATATTTCCTCCTGAAAGTTGTCCGCTAGCCATGGCCATGCTACTGCAGGCATAGCAGGTATTGTCAGCTCTTGCAATTGCCTGATATTTTTCTCTCTAAGCCCCGATATCTACCTCTTAATGTCTAACTTGACCCTTATCCTGCTACATGCCACTATTTCACCTACCACATCTTATTATTTGCTTTTTATTTAAAAAAAAAAAAGTTTTACAAAAACAAGCAGTTGTATTTACTTGGCAAGGTTTTGGTAGTAAGAAGGGGCTGCAGGGGAGGCTTCTGTGAGAAGACACCAGGAGCTGCCCCTGCGTGGGATAGAGCCAGTTCTACCTTGCTCCAAAACAGGCGCATTGCTGTTCAAAGCTGAGCCCCTTGGTGACTCTGGTGGTGCCTCTGTGCTGATATATTTAAGAAAAAGGTAAAAAAACTTGCACAGCAGTGGTGAGAGAGAAGTGGAAAAAAAAATATAAGAGGCACAGCCTTGCAGACACCCAGATCAGTGAAAAAGGACAGGACAAGAGGTGCTCTTGGTGCCTGAGCAGAAATTGCTCTGCACACCATGGGGAAGACCATGATGATGCAAGGTTGTCCCTCTGCAGCCAGTGAAGGACTGTGGTGGAAAAGATATCCACACTGCATCTCTTGAAAGATCCCACACTGGAGTAGGCAGATGTGCACTGAAGGAAGCTGCAGACCATGGAGAGCCATGCTGGAGCAGGCTCCTGGCAGGAGGTGGACCCCATGGAGAGGACTCCACACAGGAGCAGGTTTTCTGGCAGGACCTGGGTCCTGTGGGGTACCCATGCTGGAGTAGTCTGTTCCTAACAGACTGTAACCCATGGGAAGGACCCACACTGAAGCAGTTCATGAAGTACTGTATTCCCACTCTGGAGTAGAGGCACAGTGTCAGGAGAAAGGAGCAGTACAGACAAAGTGCTATGGGCAGACTGCAATCCTCATTCCCCACCTGTCTGTGCTGCCTGGTGGAAGGAGATAAAAGAGTCAGAAGTGAAGTTGAGCCTAGGAAGCAGAGGGGGTGGGGCAAATGCATTTTTAGTATGCTTTTATTTCTTGCTGTTCTACTCTGATATTGATTGGCAGTAAACTAAATTAATTTCTCCAAATAGAGTCTGTTTTGCCCATTAACTTAATTGGTGAGTGATCTCTGTCCTTATCTCAACTCACAAATTATTTCATCATATTTTTTCCCCTGTCTTGCTGAGGAGGGGGAGTGAGAGAGCAGTTTGGTGGTCATTTAGCAGCCACCCAAGATTAACCCACCACACTGGTGAAATCACTAACTGCATAGGTCTAGCTCTCCATTTCCATGACACATGGATGCATCCCAAATATGCACTAACTTCTACCGTGGGGACATCCTCTAAAATGATAGGAAAAACAAGAAGTTACTTGATTTCCATTTGCATTTCCAGGTATGTGCATTTCCTAATAATGGACTGTGGCAGATACATCTGCCCTGACAAAGGCCTTGCTAATGACCCAATAACAATAGGGTCTTGCTAAAGGCATGACAAAGACCAGAGCTTTCTGGCTGTTGGAATCTGTTTACCTTTTGTCCAGGCACTTACACCTTGACAGGTTCACAGTTCCTGGAAGATGTGGCACCTGGCTAATTAGAATTGACCACATGTCAGACTCGACTAGGTATAAACGGGGTCCTGCCAGAGAGCTGATTTGAGTTGGTCCTCCTCAGAGCAGTTGGTCTGCAATCAGGGACTCACCACTTGAATCAGGATGCTGCCCAAGGAAGCTCCCTCGAGTTAGGAGCCCTCACCCCATGCTTTTTAGTGAATGAATACTTCTGGATATCCTTGAGTGAGCCCTCACCCTCTTTGGGTGAGCGATTGTATGTTCTGGGTACCATTGAAGGGGATGTTTTTCCCCTTTTGTGAGTGTGTGAACATTTTGAGTTGTCCTTCTAAAGCACTATTTGCAAATCTTAGGAATTCTTAACTCAGGTTGTGTAGTATTATATTCCTGCCTGACATCCAAACTTGTGACTTAATTTCATCTGTCAGAATGCTAAGTAATTTTGGTTACAATAAATCTTCATTCTGAATAGTTACTTTGTGTGTTTTGCAAGTGCCTCTGGCTGGCGGCCGGGCTCAGGGCTTGCTTGGGTTTTCAGAGTGTTTTGAGCGACTGCTCAGGTTTTGCAGGTGCCTTCTTAACATGGACTTCAAGTTTACTTTGTAGATTTTTCTACTCAATTTTTTAAATACTTTAGACATGTCAACATACAGAAGACTTGAAGAAAATTCACAACAAAAAAACAGAAAAGCAAACCAGATGGTGTATCTGAACAGAATGTAAGAAAAAAGAGCAGCGAAGGGAGGCTGGCACTATTCATCCTATGATCAGTTAAGCATCCTGTCCCAGTGTTCTAGGTACAGAGGGTCCCATCTAAGATTACAACTTACACATTGAATCATCCCTTGTGGCCATTTAACATTGTGCCATGTCTTTTCCTGCAGTGCACTAAGCAACACAGTATAAGTTCTTCCATCTTCCCTGCAGATTCTTTTTAGTACCACATGTCAGGATGTTCACTCTGAACATCCCACAAGATTAATACATCTGGGAACACCCAGATAAACACCTTTTATAATCTCAATTTCCCAAGTGAGACACTTTGAGCTAGCATCACTCTTTAGATATCTGGAAATCCAAACCTACAAGCACATGATGAAGAGATCAGACCCTGTATTCAAGTCCCAGGAGGTATGCCTAGAATATCTGAAGCATGTGAGGTGGCAGAGAGCAGCTCAATAGACAGCTACTTTTACACCTGCTCTCTTTTCTAAATAACTCCCATTAACACTCTACTAGCCTAAAAAAAAAAATCCATGAACACCTGCTCTCAAAACAAAATGAGAAACATCCTCAACATACAGGCTCAATCTGTTTGCCGCTCTTGTTCTCTAGGAATTTGGGAAACAACAGGCAATGCAGTAAAAACATCAATGAGACAGGGAATTGGGGAAGCATCTTCATATGAAAGGAAGAAAAGGAAAATGTTGAGAGTTTTTTCATCCTATCCACGGACACTTACTGCAATTCTAGCCACAAAATGCCAAATTCATCTTTCCCTCAAGTTGAGAAATGGCTAAGAAAAGGCTAACACATTGATCAGCTACGTGATTCATGACACTACTTCCCTATGCTTGTAGGACTTTGACTAAGTACATATATGCTTCAATAGCAAATCTATAGTTAAATTGGGTCAAGTTTCAAAGAGTCTGTGTGAAGCAAAACTTTAAAATCCTAGTCTGTTTCAGCACTGCTGGTGTAAGTCACACTCCAGACTGGCAAACATATCAGCCAAAAGAAGAGATAGTTATGATAATTGCACTGACATGCCTAAAGCAGTGCAACAGGCAAAAAATATCTAAATTAGCCATGTCAGAATGTTTAAAGCCATTGGCATGTCTAAATTAATTGTCCTGAATCCTGCCTGAACAGTGTCACTTACCCATATGAACAAAAATAGTTTAAATAGCTAGTGTCAAAGTTAAGCCTTAAATGAATTAGTGGCTGAGTTTGCTGGAGTCTGACTGCTGATAAACAGGTTCTCTGGACAAGACTTGTAAATTAAGTGTGCCTAACAGTGTCAGAGATAAGTTTAAGAACTTCTTTATTCTTGAAGACTTCAGGAGAACAACAGAGTCAGAAGTAGCATAAGAGAAAGTCTAGTGAGCTTTCTCGAGACTATGGATGAAGCCTATGCTAAAGCTGGCCCACCCGCTCCTATTACTGGTTTGCTGCTGGAAGGGCCTCAAGTGCTGACATGAACATCTTCCCTTGGGATATCCCATGTCAGGTTTTCAATAGTGCTGAGCTGTGGCTTAAACCTACTCTGACCTGATGCTGCTCTGTGGTGCTATGATATGACATGGGTAAAAGCAGCAGCAGAGGGTTGACAGAATGGAAAAGCAGGTAGATCCACTATCCTGCTATCCCCCCCCGCCATTTACTACCTGGCATACCTCACCTAGTCAAAGTAATGTTTTAAGCTTGTATTTCTACAGCTCAGAAGAATTTTCCTTTTTTTCTGCAACAGCACTGCTTCTGTTTTTTGCTCATTAACACAAGCATAGTTAAGCATTACAGAGACTAGCAGCAGGACGCAGGGAAAACTGCTGTGCAAGGCTATCTTATCACTCACTTGTCCACTGGGGAGTGGGGATGAATATCATTTGCATGTGTATGATTCAGCAGGGCATGTGAGCATCTGACGATCCTAGCTGAACACTTTATTCCACTTGGAAATAAACCACCATGAGATTTAGGAATGAACCATTCAGGAATTTACTTCCATCGGGAAAGCACACACATTGCAACTTGTGTACCACCCCCACAGGTCCATGATTTTCATGAAAGGAATGACTATTCTGCGGGGAAGGGGTCTTTCTAGTTGACTCACTGGAAGGACATTGAGACATGAGTGGTCTGTGTTGCTCCATTCCTTTTGTTTGAAATTACTTCTGCATGATACACTTCAGTTAAAACAGCTTTGCCAATTAATTTTCCTTGGATGAAGGAAGAAATACCAGTATGCTGTACAGTCATTTATATCATCTTAACACTTCTCTCCTGTCACCTACATGAAGATGCAACCCATTACAGTAAAAACAGTCTCCAGGAAAGAAGTATCATGCAGTACAGCTCAGTTTGATTCATCTAAACCTATAGCAAAACCATTTTGTGCTGTTCTGCTAAACACAATAAAAATTGAAGCTCATTCTGCCTCCCTTGCTGTATATTTGTGTTTGAGTACAGAGCACTGAGACACAATCAGGATGATGTATAGATGACTTTGGTCTGCCCTTAAGATTACTCAGTGCTTAAGATGGAAGTATTATCTCTTACATCCAAATTAATAATACCAAAATAATTCAGTATGATTAATGTTTTTACAACCAATACCAAATTAAGTGCAAGTAATTTGACACTTGTTGTAAAGTGTTGCTAGATTATCCCTCAGTAATATTTCAGTAATATTCAAGAGTGAGGGAAATGAAAGTAGTAAAGGTCACAAGGAGCTAAGTGTAGCCATAGCAGCTCAGAAGTCCAGCTGAGTCCTTACCCTGAATTTACAGCAGGGGGTGTTGCCTGCTGTTTAGGGAAAGAGTGTAAGAAACAGGTCAGGAAAAAAAAAATAGATTGGGAGAATGCATCAGCAGAAGGACCAATTTCATGCAAAGAGGCTTTTTGAGCAAAACTCATATCTGAGACCAGTGTGTAATAGCAGCCAGTGTACGGAGTTCTTGCTGTGCTTCCTTCATGCACGCTCTTCCTTCCCCACTTTTTTCTCTCTTTTCTACTCCTACCTTTTGTCTTCTGTCAATACTACCTTAGCTTGTTATATCACATATGTATCTTTTGCAGCATAAGTATGAATCCAGGTGGTTATCTAAAGGCATTCCCTAAACAGCTGATGTTCACTGGAACTCAGACTGAGAAGAGCTCATGTGAAGCTTTCTACCAACAGAAATTCTTCAAGAAAAAAAAAAAAAAGAAAAAAATATCAGAAACAGCAGCTCACTTGGCAGTTTTGCCATGTTTATTGTCCTCTTCCATGTCTGGTCTTATTTTGTAATCCAGCACTTAATGATTAGCACTGGAACAGTTCCAGGCCTTCTCAAATATTGCTTCCCTTCTTCTCAAAACTGCAGTTAGAAAGCTTTAAAAGTGAACTAAATATTTTTTCTTTAAATAATCCTTAAGTCTAAAGGGAAAAAGAATAAGGAACACTATAAAAAAAGAGAAATCTTACTTGGCATTTGTTATTGTCAGTGTTTTAATACTCTTCTTTTGTATAATTAATACAAGATTTAAAAAGGTTTTAATTGGAGCTGTTAGCTGCCAGCAAAAAAACACTGTTAACTTGTCCTACTTTATGCCCTTGCTTGCATTGTGACATGGAGTTGTAATTCTTTACACCTGCTTTTCAATACAACAGGGACCAGATTTCTGAAAGGGCACAACTCCCATGTGGCAAACCAAAAGGAAGCAGCCAAACAGCAACATCAGATGCTTCTATTATTCTTAATAGGAGAAGCTGAATGCTGACACCTTCTGAGGCTCTAGAAGAGTTTGAGTTTAGGTAAGTCTTTGTAAGCCTGTACCATAAAAGCAGCTTGCCAGAGGCAATCTGACCCTTTGTTACAGGCAGCAGCAAGCAGTTAGACCACATTGCCAAACTCTGAAGAGCCAAAATAGATGACTGAGTAACAAAGTAAGTTGCAATATACACATATTCCGGAGTTTCACACAGAGAGAAATCACGGTCTTGAGATATTTCCATGGTATTAATATGAGATTTTAGCCATCTGAATGCACTCAAAAATGTCAATGTCACAGATTCCATTATATATACCAAAAGTAACATTTTGCTTCAGCATTGCTGTCAGAAAGACAGTTTAAGTGAGGAACTAGCTATGAACAATACTATTTAGAGACAGATAATATATTGAAAATACATGTTTATTATGTTTTTCATGGTTTCTATAAAAACGCACAGGCATGAGCATGTGGCTAATCAGCTTGTGGCTGTAGGGTATGATTTTCCCAAGTCCTTAACCAGTTCAACAACGTAAGTCTCAGAGGCCTTCAGTTAACTACTCAATTATCACACAGTTCGTTACTGTGAGGTTTCATGCTCTGTGCTCTGAATTCTCTGCTACCAAACACTGCCAGGCAAAGTGTCAATGTTGCTTTGATCCTCTCTGTGCTCCCAATAGCCACATGAGTACACAAAACAAAGCCCTTTAAGGTCAGTAGAGCAATCCTATACATCAGCTGGGTCTGTAGAGCAAGACACATCAGTCAGGTTCCAGATACTCCATTAAGATGGGACTTCACAGGGCATCTAAAATTGTCACAACACAGTCCTAAAAACCAAATTGCCAGATTTCCCAGTGCTGCATTAGTGCTCTCCCGATGCAGGTCAGGACCCTCTCTGATCTCAAAGTGTTAAAGACGGGATCCATGTCTCAAAGCAGAATTCTTTCAAGCATGCTGAGATTAACTTTAAATAGCACACTTCTATAAACAGGCCCACACACTGCCAGCTCTGCTTCCTAAATGAGCTTTGCGGAATCAGAGCAGGGGAAAAAAAAAAAAAAAAATTAAAAAATCAGTATCCCCTGGCTGGTGTCAGAATTGATAAAGGAAAACAGAAATTACAAGTATCACAGGTAGTTAATGCAACATCTGTCATGACAGTTCCACTCTGACAGTTAGCACCCGATACTCTGCCCAGCTCTGAATTGTAAGCAGTGCTTAACATGTATTGGCTGTTAAAAAACAGCTCCAGATCAAGTCCTGCAGAAGCATCAAACAATACAAAGAAATTCACTGGCAGCAAGCACATCTGTATACATCAGCACTTTGCCTCAGACTGCCCAATCTCTTGATATCCTCAGATATTTGACCAGTGCATCCTTTCAGTTGAGTAAAAGAAAGCAGCATTCACCTCTTTAGGACCAGATTTAAGGCTTCAGGATTTCTTTTTAAAGTGTGACCAAGAGAGAAGCCTGCCATCATAGTGAATAGCTCGTTAATTTTAACCATAATGATTTGCTAACCCTTCAGCACAGGTATGTTCTGCATTTTACACAGTTGCTGATAAAATGGTAATGATTTCAGAGCTTATGAGCAATAAATTTCAAGCAGTTATATAAAATGTTTATTCCTTCTGTAAACAACAACCTTTTCTAAAAAACCTTACTACTGGTGAAGCATAAAAATTGAAACCAATTGGTCTTTTCATCTACTTATTAAAATTAACTTTGACATTAATAAATGGCATATTATTTAGACCTTTACATACAGAATTAAGTAAAGTGGAAGTTATTTATTTATAAGAAATAATGTATATGAAAAAGTGCTGTCATTCTAGAATAGCAACAAAGTTGCGTGTATATTGAACTTTTTATAGCCTTGCCCTTGGCATGAAGTGAGGTTTCCTGCTGTTTCATTTTCTGGCTGTTAAAGACTTGGTAGGGAAAAGAAAATCCTAGCTCTGACATGTTGAAATACACTATTTTAACTCCAGAAAATGACTCATTTGTTTAAATCCTTTCAAGAGTCACATGCCACAGAGCTACTACTCTTTTTTGTTCAACCAGAGAAGACTCACAGACAGCATCAAGGAGGGAGGATTCTATCAGTCCATGGGATGCAGGGCTGGACCAGTCTCTCAATTCATCCAGAACCCAGGAACAGATCCTTTTGAAAGGCTGATCAAATTCATAGAATCATAGAATGGTTTGGGTTGGAAAGGACCTCAAAGGTCATCCAGTTCCAACCCCCTGCCATGGCCAGGGATACTTCCCACTAGACCAGGTTGCTCAAAGACCCGTCTAACCTGGCTTTAAACACTTCCAGGGAGGGGTCAGCCACAACTTCCCTGGGAAACCTGTGCCAGTGTTTCACCAACCTCATAGTAAATAATTTCTTCATAATATCTCATCCAAATCTACCCTCTTTCAGTTTAAAGCCATTACCCCTCATCCTATCACTACATGCCCTTTTAAAAAGTCCCTCTCCAGCTTTCTTGTAGGCCCCTTCAGGTACTGGAGGGCCACTATAAGGCCTTCCCAGAGCCTTCTCTCCTCCTGGCTGAACAACCCCAGCTGTCTCAGCCTGTCCCTATAGGGAAGATGCTCCAGCCCTCTGATCATCTTTGTGGCCCTTCTCTGGACCTGCTCCAACAGCTCGATGTCCTTCTCCTGTTGGGGGCCCCAGAGCTGAACACAGTACTCCAGGTGGGATCTCACAAGAGCAGAGTAGAGGGGGAACATCACTTTCTTCAACCTGCTGGCCACACTTCTTTTGATGCAGCCCAGGATACAGTTGACCTTCTGGGCTGCAAACACACATTGCCAGCTCATGTTGAGTTTTTCATCAACAAACACCCCCAAGTCCTTCTCCTCAGAGCTGCTCTCTATCCATTCTCTGCCCAGCCTGTATTTGTGCTTGGGATTGCCTTGAACCAAGAGTAAGTCCTTGCACTTGACCTTGTTGAACTTCATGAGGTTGGCATGAGCCCACCTCTCCAGCCTGTCAAGGTCCCTCTGGATGGCATCCCTTCCTTCCAGTGTGTCAACCACACCACACAGCTCAGTGTCATCTGCAAATGCAATCCAAATGTTTTCTGAGTTTATCACTCTCCATCTCTCATACTAGGAACATGCCCCAGAACCTAAGAGCTCACTGCCTGTGCTGAAGTGTGCTTAGACTGTCATTGCTACTTGGGACTGGACCAGAATGAGGGACTGCTGCCAAGCATCCTTAGCAAAGGCCGTATGCACCAGCATGTGCTAGAACAAGAAGAGAGTCATAGCTTAAAGTACTGTATATGCAGCACCAAGCTGCTGTTCTTCCAAGGTTTAAATGAAACACCACATAGACCTCTATTCAGCTGGGTACTGCACATTTCTTCATCAACATGTAATAGCTGTTAATATACCGTGTGCACACAGGCTTTTCAAAAACAACTTTGGCACAGGTGTTTGTTTTACATAGCACCAGCAGAAGATGCTGTAAGGCTCACACAAAGCCAGTAACACACCATCCCCAACCTTACTCAATGTTTTGCAACATTTGGGCCAACCTTCCTTGGGTCCACAGTCCTCCTCAGGCTGCAGAGACCTTTCTACCATATAGTCATCCCTGTTATATGGTTATATATTTAGACCAATGCTAAATGTTCAGACTAACACTGAACCTTCTACTTATACAGGCTTCTGTTCCTGGGTTGGAGCTCACCAACTGTGTTTTTTTCTGGGCAGCAAAGAAGTCTTTTTGCCCTTTCATGGCTGCTATTATCCAAAGAGTGACTTGCCTTGCTTGAAACCACCAATACCACTATTCAGTGGTGGAGAGCAGAGATGAGCCAATTGAGAGCCCTAGGTAGGCTGCCAGAAACAGATGCCCAGCTAGGCCTATGGACAAGAGGAAGAAAATTCCTAGATACTCTGACTGCACTTAGTGGAATTTGTTCTGCCCAGGAAGCTGCTGTACTGGATTTGAACCATAAAGGAAAGCCCTCTTTCCAAAAGGAACAGTGGAGAGGTTTGTTTATTTCACAGAGCACATGTGAATTTTCCCTATTTCTTGTTCCTGTAAGACAACTATAGGAATTTAAAGTCCTTTCTGTGCACTCTGTTTGTGGAATAGATGTAAGCAGTCCACCCAATTTTGAGTTCTAGAACAGATGACATCTATTGTTTTCCACATTCTGAGTCATGTCCCCCTTTGTTTTGCCTTCTTAAATTTCCAGATTCCTTTATCTCACTTAGCTATTCTCCTCTGCAAGGAAGACTGAAGACCTGTTTTCTCCCAGGTCTAATCAGTCACCTTGGTATCTCATCTGTTAGTAGGATGAGATGTGAAGTAAGGGAGACGTCTCTCCTCCCTCAGCTCAGAGTCTTGTTATCAAGTTGTAGGTCTTCTTTTGAATAGAAGCATGCAAACAAAGCACAGGAATTTGATGCTAACAACTTGAGAATCAATCAAGTGCAGCAAGCTACAATGCACAGATTCTTGTTGAACATAGGGCCTGCACCTGCTTTTTTTTTTTTAAGAGGAAGAGTGGGAATAAAATTTCCTAGACAGCATAGAGGTACTTGAAAAGTAGTGATGACAATTTTGGAAGGAAAAGAACTGTCATAACCTTATCTGCGCAGATCTAGGACTCATTTAGGACACAGGTCAACCTCATACCTCTTTCTCCCTCACATTTCTTTGAATGCACAGATCTGAAACGTTCCGAGAAGGCAGGCAGCACAGGTCTTTGACCTTAACTCAGCATCAAATCACTAAACTATTACAGAAAGGGAGGATCTATCTTCTGCCAAATGAAGGATAAGAAAACATGTTTGGGAAACATACACAGATTTATTTCTCCTCTCTTCCAGGAGAAGACTCTGGTCACCAGGCTGTTACTTAATTTGGTTCATTTTGCAAGAAAGACAATTCATATGGCCAAGAAAATCATAAGGGGACTTTCCTCAACAAACAGTTCATCTTCCTGAGGAGGTGAATCCTGAGTCACAGACTGTTTTCCTTAAGATACTTCTTGGTTTTTTATGGAGCAGTCTATTTAGAAAACAAACCAGCTTACTAAGGACCTAGAACAAGAGCCATCAAGTCACCCCTCCCACATAAGAGGCATATTCTCTGGTTAGGGACAGTCTATGAAAGGGGTAGAGGAATCACATGGCCTCATTACCCAGGAACTTTAACATGGTTACACCTGTCAAGACTAAGGAAGTTTTGAGTCTGCACAGAAACCTTAGTCATTCAGAAGGATTTAAAATCAAAGAATGAAGCACCTATGAAGCCAAATATTAAGATGGAACTTTTAAGATTGTAATTTTGGAAGCTGCTGTATCCACTGTATCATATCTTATCTCAAGGAGAAATATGATGTCATCAAGCTCCTCCTCTGCAAAACAGGAATAACCCCCTCACAGCACACATGAGGACTACTGAGTTTAAACCTCTAAATTGCCCAGACAATTAATGAGAAACCACATGAGCTGAAGGACCACACATGTGCCATAAATCCAGAGAACAGAATGACCCGTGCATTGCCTAATAAGGTCTCATGTCATCAGTGTGATGCTGTATAGGAAGCCTCCTGCCTACACATCCACAGATATTAGTAAACACGTCTGAGTTCTCAGGCCAAAAAAACTAGTGACAGCTAAAAACAAAAGTTGCACCAGAACTGCAATAAAGTGACTTAACAGCAAAGTCCCAGTCTGCTGCATAAGGAAGAGACACCCACTTGAAGCTATTAAAATCTGTATATAGTAAGAGCAACAGACTACCATCAGCTTCACAGAGTCCTTTTAACAACATGTCCAAAGTAAGCATTTCAAACTATGGTGCACCTGCTTTTTTGAACAGTTGCTATTTTAAGTCCAGTTTGGTACTTAATAATCCAGATCAGGAGTTTGCATAACATGTCATGAAAACTTACAATACAGTTTCCCAACAGATCTCAGGATGAGCTTTGTCCCCCTGAGGCTCACAGCACTCAAGCAACTTAGGAAGCATTTCTTTACAAAGAGGGTGGTCAAACACTGGAACAGGTTTCCTATATGAGTGGCTGATGCATTTCCAATAAAGAGGCTATCAGAGTCACTGCCAGAATGCAAAACACAGTTTGCGCATAATGAGAAGAAAGGTTAGAAGTGTTTTAATATATTGGTATTGACAGAACAGCTCAGCCATCTTTGTTCTGAAGAGGGAATAACATTTTGTCTATTTTTTCCTCAATCATTTTCTAAAGCTATTAAGTTCTCATTCCACATGCCTGTCTTGCGTACAGTATTTGATTCAAAAAGAAGTGTCAGCATTCCTCTGCCTCAGTTATATTCTTCAGCCAGAGCCTCATATCACAGAAATAAATGCAAGAGATTGAAATACACTTATTTGCAACACAAATTACTCTCTTGGCCTTTTCTTTGTTCACCAAGTGTCAAACTTAGTGTTGCCTGAAAGCGTCTCTGTACCTTGTCAGGTCTGGGTTGTAATGAGTTTCAAAACAGCCTCCCTGGGGCAAGTCATGCATGCCCTTGTGTGGAGTCTGATACCTGCTTACCAACTGCAATTATTTTGTGTTAATTGCTGGTAATGCCTATTGCCCCTATGTGCTATGGAAGCAAAGCTGCTTTGTGTCAGCTTAACTCATCCACTTTCCTGCCTCTCATGTAAAAATCTCCATCTGTTCTCTGGGAATAAAATCTGCCTGTTAAGCCATTTGCCCGCTTGGTAACTGCAGGAGACAAACCATCATTGCTTCCCTGGATAAAAGGCCCATTTTGTCATGCACTGGTTGCTCTGCTCCTATGACTTATGCATCAAAGAAAGATTTGTCCTGCTTCTAAATCCCTTGGCCACCATCCCTGGTCATCTCCCTTTGTACTATGGCTGCAATCTCTGAAGTAGCCTAGAGGAGCTAGCAGTCTAGTTCTAGTTAGTTTTAATAGGAACTGAGCATTTAAACATGGTGGACAGCTTTGAAATACCCAGCCTATTAATTCACACTGTACAGCGTGCCATACCCAATTTTTGCCAAGCTGTCCAGATTTATAGAACTGGACTAACCATAACTAAAATCACAAGAGAAAATTAAAGTCTTGGGGCAAAATACCAAGTAACAATAAAAGAAAATTGATCTCATTGGTTTATAAAACAGGCCCAAAGGCCTCTGATGTCCAGTGTTGGTGCATTGAGTAGGTTATATCTAGAAGTTTCAAGACCAGTTGTTAAAGTTGTCAAACTATCCCACACCTCTTTTTGGTTAGGGTTGGTTGTCCGTTTAGCCATAGGAGGCCAAAAGAAAAACCAAGAGGCATACTTCAAAAAATCTGTGTTTAGACATTGAAATAACTGATTCAATTTGAAAAAATGCTAATCCTCCAGCAGCTCTTGGGGTAAGTCTTGGCTTTGTTTGTGTCCTATAGGACTCTCTCACTTAGCCTGTAGATATCTTCACTTCTTTTAGAAGAATAACATTCTTCGGCAGAGAACAAGAGATGCAAGATCCTCCCAGGAAATTTTGCAAAGATTTTCACACCCCTTCAGTATGACTTAGTAGGCATATAATAACAGTGAAAGTATGGATGAATGGGAGTTCTGCTTTGCTTCACTTGAAACTTGATCATTCTTTTCTTTGTTGCACAATTCCAAGAGCAATAGAAACTAGTGGAGCTATACAGAGCCAGAAATAGCAGTGAATCAGGCCCTTTAATCATAAAAAATACTGCTTTTCATTAAATAAATCCTGTCTCCATTATGAGTTTAGCATTTCTAGCTCAATCAAGCTGGATGAAGTTTTCCTTTCAGTTTCAGCAGTTATCTTTCTTTGCCTTCCAAATAAAAAGTAACTAGGATTGCCATAACCATCCCACTCTTAACCTCTCCTCTCCCCACCCTCCCCCCCCACCTTCCATTAAAGGAAAAAAGAGGATACTAGTCAGTTCTGAAACTAGTTTGAGCTCATCCACGAAGAGGCTCATTTAACATATAAACCAGTGGTGCAATACATCCACACGTACCAATCCCTGTCATCTATGGCTGGGAAATGTTTGTACAAGCAGAGAATACTACATAGCTAAAGAAAACACAAGCTAACAACCTCTGGATATATGTTAAATGCAAATATTTCTGTCCTATGTCCAGTCCTGTTGATAGGTCATTTGCAAATCAGGTTTTAGTGATAGTTTTGTAGCTAGATTATAGAAAACCACTAACCTTGGGGTAATGAATAGTCTCTATATAATCACAAATACATATTAATATAAATATATGTTCTGGTGTGTAACTGTTCCTCAGCTGATTCTGAAAGGCTGTTGTGGTACCTCCTGGCAGCTATAATTCAGCCACCTAATGGTCTCTATTTCATTTGGTGACCTAAACTCCACATCTGAACTACATTTCCCCTAAGGTCCTACTTCCCAGGTGGCTGCTGGAATATATTAAGGGATTCTGACCTATGGATAAGAAGATTAAGATATCTTAACAGCAGGAGGAAGTAATAGCATACTTTGTGTCCAATATTAACACTGGAGGCTTCACGGCTACAGGAATCTAAGGTGTTATACATTTTCCTCCAGAAAGTGAGCTAATTTTGATTGTGCTAGATAAAAAGTCTAAATTAATGAGAGGAGACAGCAAGAAGCTAAAGGCATTCTAGCACAGCACTCAGGCTTGGTCTTGCAGTGTGTGTAGCAGTACTGAGATTACAAATCATGATTGGGCTCACCAGTAAATGGTCTCTAAACTATTCCTTGTTTGTCTGTGTATAGCCTCCAGGAATCAAGGGAGAGTTCCTGGTATAAGCAAACCTAGAATGGCAAAGCCAAACTCAGCAACGAGGAGTGCTGCAAAAAGAGAGTCACTTCACTGGACAAAGTATTTGTATTCCAATTAACATTTGGGATTACAAGTATACCTGAAAACTGATGAATTTTCAGGTTTTTTCAGTTTGGTTGTGCATGTTTTGCAAGCTTTCCAAATAACACAAGGGGAGAAAAGTGCTTGCCATTTCATCAGTGGAGAGGGAACAGACTTTATATCCAATGACTTCCCCAGCAGCAGCATTTTCCAGCAGTACAGGTTTAAGAGTGACCTTGACTCAAGGTCAAGGAATAGAACAGTAATTGAATTCCACCTATCTCTAATGAGTACTAAAAAGTATGCTTCTGAAGCCTTTCCACTTTCTTTTCACTTTGAGAACTGCTTTTATTGTAACAAATTCAGAAATGGTTCCTAGGCAACACTGGCAAACAAAAGAGGAAGTAGTAAGGAATCAATACAGATAATAAGAAACGCAGTCAATAGGCTGCTGCAATAGCGTGTGTGCCATATCTACATGTTTAAGAGATTTAATTTACCTTAATCCTTGACAAAGAAACTAGTGTCTCATTTTTGGATAGGGTATTTAACACAACTCCCATTTAATATAGTAGAAATGTCATGATGAAAATCTCATTTTTGTGATCTTTTTGTATCAAGTTCTTACTAAAATACTGTTCTAGTACCCTCAGAATCCTAAACTATTTAAAGCAATGAATAATTTATTCTCTTGTTCTCATCTAGTGAGGTGAAGCCTTGATGTTTCTAGTCACAATTATTTCTACTAGTTATTACTAACAGCAAAAAAGTATGAGAAAAAAACCAAAATATGACAGCTAAGTAAAGTAGGTGAGTTTCAGATGTCCAGTTGTGTTACCTGATGCTGAAGACAGTGTATGACAGTTAACCAGTACATCACCGTTGCAGAAAAACCCTGTGATGCATTTTAAAAAACACACATTTGAAATAATTTTGACAGCCTTCCTGTGTTTCCTACAATTTGTGTGCAAGAACACCCAAACACCCAACACACTGATGTGCATCTGTTTGAAGTCTGGCTTAGTTTCTGAAGTTTCATTTCCGAGGAAGAACTCTGCTGCATAACACAGATTTTGAGCAGCCAGGCTGTGTTCTCATAGAGCTGCCTGCTGACTGAAGCACACAGTAAAGTGAAAATTGTAGAAGTGGAAAAACACTGGAAATTATAAAAGTTGGGCAGAAAGGATATTACCTCAGAGAAGAAAAAAACAAAACAGGTGTGGTGGTGCAACTCCCTCCCCCCTTGAGCCACTCAGTAATTGGTGCCTTGATACTTGGTGCAGTTTCACCCAGTTTTTCTGGGCCACACACCAACCCAGGATGAGTCAGGTGTGGACTGCAAAATGCAGTGGACCGGAGCGTTAAAGCACTCCCTTAATGCGCCTGGCTTTTGCTTCCCTTGTTGCTTAGGAGCAGTAATGACAATCCATCACCTCCTGACAGCTTGGTACATCTGTACCTGAGTTGTGACCCTAAAAGGGGTGATACCAGAACTTAAAAATCTAGCAAGTTCTGGGGCCGTGCAATTAGTGGAAAATAACAGTATTTCAACATCCAAGCTGGGCTGGAGTGGAAAAAGTACCTGACAAAAGTCAATTATCTTAGACCCTATAAATAGTCATTCCAAGCGAGACCCTTTGAGCTCTCCTGGATTGCAGTGAGCTATGACCAGCATCTCCTCTGAGTTTGGATGCTGCTCAGGCACAAACTCCATGAGGACTGTCTGCTGACAAAGCTGACAGAAGGCCAGGGCAAGTCAGCCTTCTTGAGTCTCATCTCAAGGAATACCGATGCATTGAGAGTATTTACTCTAAACTCAAAGAGGAAAATTTTAACTATAAGCTAGCTTTCTCTATTCATCTCTGAAAGGGACTGCTAGTAAAGAACTGATAAGGCTAAATGCCTCAAGCAGCTTGGGCACGATCCATTGTTGAGACCCCAGACAAGAAGTGGGCAAGGGAGTTTTGTGGAGATAAGACAGCCTTGCCTCAGCCCCATGGACAAATGACTGGTAACAATCCTTCTGCTTCATTATGGGCAAAATGTGTTTAACGGGTGACACCCACACTTATGCTAATGAAGATTATCATGAACATGTGTCCCATGAAGTGAGCATACACCCCATGAAGTGCCTTATTCCTCCCATACATACAATACATTGGTACCTGGGGTAGAACCGAAGGAAAAGTGGGTATAAATTGAAGTGGGAGAAAGGCAGAAAAACAGAGAGAAGCAGAAAAGAAGACAAGATTATGATGACTGGTGCATCCTAAACCCTGACTGGCTGGTCCAACCAGAAAAACAGACTGGTGATCTCTTCTCTAAAAATTTCTCACTGACACCCCCTTCTCACCTCCCTCACCCCCTCTCTCTTTCTTTTGAATAACACAAGGCATGTCATACTACTGGCTTAATTTATACTTAGTCTTTCCTTATTTTCATGAAGTTTAGTCCTTTTTCCTTGTTATCATTAACTCAGTAATAACATACAGCTTGTTGTACACCTAGTCTTTTCTTAGTTATCATTAAGTCATGTTATATCGCTTGCCCTAATGTGTTATGTACTTAACCTATTAGCGTGAGTCTAATCTGTACACTGTGGGAAATTAATCAATGTTTGTGTATGGACCTTGAGATTTTGTCTCATAGTTGACCACTCCATTGGGGACCTATGAACCTAAGTAACTTGTCTCCCTCTTCTGGGCAGGACATGACAACCTCTCTACCTATGTGTTTAAATACACACATTTGCTTTCACAAGTGTAGGTGTCATATCGCTGGGCCCAAATATTTCTGTCTGTGTATACCTGCATATTTTGTATTTGTAAATATATATACATATACATTTCAATTTAGGATACTTTATAGTAAGTTAGTGTGAATCTTGTCATCTTTGAATCTATAATTAAGTCACTGTTTTTATTATAATATATTTTACTGAATCATTTGTAAATTTTTAAATTGGCCAGTCATTAAGTGCTGCTAAAATTCAACCTGTGATTTACCTCAAACTATTAATAAATTTTGAACTGCTATTAAATTATAACCCTGTCAAAAATTTTCATCTGCAACAACAGGAAACACTAGCAACTCATGCTCACAAATAAATCACACATGTTCACCTTTTTTTTTTTTTTTTAAATAGCCTATGGTTCCTGGAGAACTTTGGGGAGCCACTCTTCTTACTATTATTTTCTTCTGACATGTTCCATATTCTGCAAATCTTTCACTGTAACACTTGTGTTATGACAATGGAGGTATTTGCATGCAAGCAATAGATTTGTGAGTTATGATTTTGTCTGCTCCTTCTGTTCATCCCTCACCTGAAGTCATAACGTGCACTCCTTAACATCATAATCATATAAACACAACAGCCCATGTTCATGTCACAAACAAAGGGTTATGTCTTCAGCTGGGGGATCAGTACGAACAGAAGGGCTCATATAAAGAGAGATACTGTCTGAATGCAAATGTGTCCATTTAAGAGGAAAAAGCAACAAGAATCATTAATTGCGAAGTGATACGTTAGCCGAATTGCATTCTCATGGAATATTTTTCAGACTCTATGAAGCATTTAGTACATCTTAAAAGATAAAAAGCACAAGCTCCAAATCTCTGCTGTTATCAATTGGCACAGATATCTAGATTCTGCAGCAAATTTTGGTTTGCCTTTTGCTCACTGTATGAGGCTATTTATTCACTGCATCTGTTTTTATCAGCCAGTCACAATTTCAGTTCTTCTCTTTATCTGAAACCCCCTGTTCTCAAAGGCTGAGTATGCCAGAGTTGCACTAGAGCTTGGTATCAGCTGTTATTAAATAGTTGAACAGCAGATGGGCATTAGAGACATTGGTTGCTCACACCAGGTGCCAGCTGAACTTTAATGCCACTAAACAAGCAAATAATCTGCAGTGAAGTTGGTGGTCAGGCTGTTATCCTTACTGGTTTCATTCAAAGGCAAGGAGATGAAAGCCTATCTACACACTGAGGGATGCAACCCTCCTTCCTCAGCCAGGAGAACTTCTTGGATTGGCCTTTTCTCCATGCTGTTTGGTTGTGCTTTAAGGCTGCCTAGACAGTCTTAAACATAGAAACCAAAATGTAATGACAGCACTGAGATAAAGAGGGACTGCTTTATACACTTCTCAAGACTCTCTAGTCAAGCAACTGGATGGGACTCTGCTTGGAAACTGTTGACTAAAGCATCTTGACTTAACCTGAAACAAAGGACATGACTTCACTTGTTAGGTTGTTTACTGAAATCCCAGCCAAGCAAGAATCTGAGGTTGAGAACAAAAGTAAACAAACTTATTAGGAACTGGGTACTTACTTGAAGCATCCTTTGAAAAACCTAATCCAAGATCAAGGAGTTGTCCAAGGTTCAGACTTAACTGATATAGCCTTAGGCAGTTCATAAAAACTACCTGCCCTCTACTCCCTATAAACTCAGTTGACAGAGTCTGGCACATACAGAGGGAAAATAAAAATGAATGTGAACAGTCTGCACATGCCTATCTCTTTCCACTGACAGAATGAGCCTCAAATGATTGGTCTGCTGGCTTCAATATCGCAACTTGGTGCATAAATGCAGTGGATGAATTCAGGCCTATGACTAACTGCAACTCTGAACACCAAAGCGGGGTTTTTTGCATGAATAATTAAGTGGAAAGACGATAACATTTTTATCCTCCATTAAAGAGACTTGAAGCAGAAAATCCTGTTTTGTGTAGATAATTCAAAATATTACTTTAGAGTATGATGTTAGTTTTTTATATAAACTTTTCTGTTCTCACCTTTAAAATTTCATTTCATGTAGATAGCTCTTCCTGTGACTTTCTCTTCTGATACAGAACTGAAAGGTCCAGTTCTTTGAAACTGAAAAATTGCAGTATTAAGTAATACTTGAAGTCCTACATAAGGAAGGAGAACTAGTAACTATAAAATTACTTAATTTTGATTTGAACATCTTCCTGGAAATGACAATGTGGAGAAAACTTCAATAAGAACGTACTAAGATTTGAGTTTACAAAAATATATTTTCCTTGGTGTTAGATATGCTCTGGTTAATTCCTGAATTATCTTCCCTGCTGCTTAGCTTCTGTCAGCCTAATTACTGTGTGCATTACAGGTTCAGATCTTTTTGGTCTCTGTCTCAAAGATTATTTGAAAAAGTTTGCTAACTGATAAACTACCGAATCTAGTAACCCCAAAACTAGGACTGCTGAAACTGACAAGATTTTTACTTCTTCCCATTTGAAAGAAACTCTCAACCTCAAATGTAATGGTGCTAAAGAAGTTTGGGCTGGGGAGGCAATAGAGATCGTCAAACTTTTCCAATAGAAAAACTTTACCATGGAAATATCACCTTGCTGCAAAGATGAGAACACTCTAAAACCTCAGCCTTACTGAAAAACTAAAGGAAAGATTTGAAGTGCTTAATATTTCTCCTCTTTCCTTTGCAGGAGGCAATGACAAGATGAGTTTAGACTGCTCCTATTTCTACTTCTACAGAAGCGGCATCTAGAAAAGCCTTGAGAGGTTCTGTGGCACCAGCCATTTTCTTCCACTAGCATACATATTACAGGCCATTCTTTGCTGACCCAGTTCTTTAGTGAAAGTAATGCTTGACAGAAGACAGTTTTTCTCCTTTAGTTCATGTACCTTCTTGTTTACATGCTATGACAGAGGTGTGTTTCATGTCATCTTCTCAGGGTTCCCCTATAATACAAAGTTAATCATGCACTTGCTAGTCTTCCAAACAAAGGAAACTAAGTTGGGGATAAAATGCTTCCACTGGACAAATAGCAAAAGCGGCAGCCCCTAGCCCGTTCTATTCCTGTGCTACTAGGAAATATGTGCAGCACAAGTTTCAGTGATGGGTTCACTCTTTCAGACATACAGCATTGCTGTAGACTTTATGTATTCTATGTCCAGTCCTCACTTAAGTGTTCTGGCAACAGATAAGTATTTGGTTTTTCACCTGTTATATCCTTTTTGGTGTCTACACCAGTAACTGAAAGAAAGGTTGCCACAAAACGCTTGTTCTTTACACCCCTGTAGAAAATGCTTTGGCTTTGAATTTTAACAGTTCCTACTAAAGTACAGCAATATCCTGTTACCTTATGCCAAAGAAGAGACTGTTTTTTAAGCCATTCAGGAGATATTTAACAGTGGAATGATGTTCTCTTTTTTGATATTTAAGGCCAGCTCTGAAGCTGCTGCAAGTCAGAAGCATCTCCCAGCTTTTTTAGAATACCCAGGCCAAGAAACAGCAGGTCTTTTACTGATATAACCACTCTAACAGCTAGTTAGAAACAAAGACAGCAATAATGTTCTGAAACCAACTTCAGAAAAGTATGGCACCCATCAAATCCTCTTGCTTCTAAGTGTAGTTGATCAGCAGGATTAATCTAGTAAGGGGTAAGAACATAACTCTGTACAAACGAGGACTGTGCATGGTTCTTATGCCCTTGAATTCCCTCACACATTAAATGACTATTTGATGTGATCCCTCATGGTCCCTTGAGCCATCTGGGTGGAAGGCAGATAGAATAAACCGGTGGTGAAATTCAACATTGCTCATGGGCATTCAGCATGGGATCTGAAGGCACTTCAGTGACCTTTCTCCTTCACTGGCTTCGATGCACATTGTGAAGCTGATACCAGTCCTTCCTTAGTAGACTGAGAACTCACCACCTCCAAAACCTTACAATCAAAAAGGACCCCACATCTAGACAATCACAGTGGAGAAAAAATAATGTTTTCTCACTTGCCTAAAGAAGCCAAAAAGCTACACCAGGAATATAAAAAGTGGAGGAACATAAGTCTGCTAGGAAGAAGGATGCTATGGAAGATAGGTGCTATTACTTCCCTCATTGAAAGCATGGGATTGAAAGTTTGAACCTTCATCAAAAAAAGCAGTAATTGAATCAAAAGTGGAATGTGAGGCAGCCAGTGACTTTTTATCAAGAGCAAAGTCTCATTTCTTTCTTAGAGTTGACACTTCATCTACTATTTGTCTGAGCACTCTTGTTAACAAGCAGAAAATCCTACCTAACAGCAAAATGCCTTACACTTCATCAGGACAGGCTGAATATGATAGGGGATAACTTTCCTCAAGTTTTTCCTATAACTGTCTCAGTCTAACACTTTTTTCTTTTCCCTTTTTCCTCCCCTTTTTTTTTTTTTCTTTTCATTCACACAAGCGCTTTCCATGAATGTATCTACTACAGAAAAGTGTCAATTACAAAAATAGTTATATAACAGCAAGATATATTTTATGGATCCATTTTGAATGAAACACGTTCAGTGTTTCTACGTTGCCTTCCAAGATTGAAAGTAATACAGGTTATGTGTGGCAGGCAGTATATTAGAGAAGAGCATTCCTTCTTACAAGGACTGTGAGCTGCTGGCATGAGTGATTACACACTAGACTTTCCATTAATTATCTTGATTTACTATGGTAAGTAGGGTTGATTTCATGTGCTTTTGATATCCTGAGAAAAGCAGAAAAAACTGTAGCACCCTCATCCCCCTTCCCACATATCTCCCAGAAAAGAAAACCAAATGTTTTTTTTTTTTCAAAATCCTCAGACAAAATTAAAACTATACTAGGTAATCCTCAGACAAAATTAAAACCATAATAGGTAGGCTGCAGAGATGTCTGACTTACAGCATCTTAGTTCTCAGATAAACCAACTATCTTCATGCCAGGCACAGTTTTAAATCAACACCTCAATTCAGCTTTAACTGTGGCCAAGAACTTGCTCCTTTATTTGGTTATAAACATACAAAAGAGTTACAGTTTGTTTAGAGATGCAGGAAAGAGGAGATTCTTTTTACAGGCTGAACACCTTCCTCTCAGTGGTTAATAGGGAATTTATTAAGTTTATTTTTAGAAGCCCCCCAAAACCTGGGGGCCTGTATGTTTTAGATGATATAGTGGACGGAGGAAAATTAGTTCTTTCCTTGAACATAAAAATAATTTAAAAACAGTTTTTCAACAGGCCTCAAAAGAGATGTATTATTTGCTCTGTGTTTGCATGACTGAAAGCTCATTCAAAAGAAACAAGTCAAAAAGCAGTATTAGTGAGAAATATCTTTTGGGGTATAGGAACTCTGTTTTTCATACAAGCATTTAAAGCAAGGATACAAAGTCCTAGACACAAGTACCACACATTTGGCAGAGAACTGACAAAATGAGTAATCCTAATTATTTGAAAGGAGATTAAAACAAGCAGAATGGTAGCCCCAGGCATCCTCTGAGCACGTGGAAAAAAAGGCTACTCATAAAACAGGTACTGTTTTACTAGGTGCCACGTAGGCAGTGAGAACGTAGGAAAACACTCTGCCTTCCTGCGGAAAAAAAACCTTTCTATACAAATGCCCTCATATGTCATGATGTACAAAAAACCATAAGGTCTTGCAGTCATTTGCAAGGACTGTACTAGCATTGTACAACATAGTCTCAGGTTAAAAGGCAATATATAGATGAATGAGGATATGATGTGTTAAAAAGAAGTGGTCTTGTTACCTTATATCAGAAGGAGTATTTTCATTACTAGAAGATCAATACAGAAGTAAGACAGAAAGCAACAGAGGCACCTTTGGGATGTTTTATGTTGGCCAGAACAATTCTGGTAGAATATGAAAGACGACAAACACTTCTAGGATAGAGAGAGACAACATTCATTTCCTAAGCTTCATTCCATTTTAGGACATAAGCCATCCTGGATGGGAAAAAAGACGTAGACCCTAAATTATCTGAATCTATGCCTAACTCGCTTAGCGGGTAAGTAATTAGCTCTTGATCTTCAGTCACTGTCATTACATGAATACAACATTTTCTGTAACAATACTGCTATAATCAGTGTTCAGAATTTTGGAGTGGTTTTCATACATACAGAGTGAGAATATAGTTGTCACAGTTTAAGTTCCTCTGCCAATAACAACATTCAAATACAGCAACAAGAAAATAGAAAAAGCTTATCTTAGCAAATTCATCATTTTTGAAGCATCTGAAATCTAAATTAGCTCCACTCCAATGATTAAAAATATCTCCTACAGTGATTTGCCAAAAAAAAAATCATTCTGAAATTTAAATTAGGTTATGTATTTTGTAGCAGATTGCCATAATAATTTTCGAAAGTAATAAAATCAGTTATCAGAATTAATGATACATAAAATTCATTTTATGATTTCACTTACATTACCTTGCTTCCCTCCCCTCATCTGTTCTCAAACCAAGTCCCATAACTTTATAATGTGCTTTTACACCATGCAGTGACCCTTCTTGCAGCTGAAAGGACAAAAGTGCTTGAAATTGCTTTGTTGATCACTCAGAAAAAAATCACAAGGAAATGCACGAAAGGCTTGGGGACAGCCTTGCAGAGTAGTTCAAGATGGTTCAAGCAGCTTCAAGACAACTGAGTCTCTGAAAGGGTAACTAATGTCAAATCAAGGAAGGGCTTTTAATGCCATAAAAATAAAGTGCCAAATTAAGTCCTGGATTTCACAGTGCTTTTGAACAGAGTGAACAAAACACATGCTACTTTTAAGGTATCAGTAACTACGTATCTAGCACGAGAACCACCTTCCAGGTTACTCCTGAATATTTCCTCCATTGAGACACTGTTACTGCTTTTCTAGCTTTGCACTGGGCTTCCTTTCTAGATAGCCCATACAGGGAAACAGCTTCTTTGCTACTTGACAATCTCACTCTTGTGTTTTACTTGGAAGCAATGAAACTACTATTACAAAGGTAATCTTTTATCTACAACGTGAAACATGAGGGCAGAACAGTAATGAGTCAAGATACTGCTGAAGGGAAACTTAAAAATTGTTTTCAACCCATTTCAATTGATGAAAGAGACCAGATGATTCACAGAGAGCTGCAGCAAAAGTATGCTGACCTAAAGTTACACATCATTATGATTAGACTGCTGTTACTATGAAACATCAAGAACCCCATCTGCTACCTTAAAGCAAAGTCTTTTTGCCATTAGCTGCTGACATTTACTAATAAAAGATAACCTAATAGCTGTCATTTGAGATCATTGCTTGCTCCACCAAGCAACATAAGCTAGGAAGACCCCAGATGTACAGGTAGTTACTTCACTGGCAAGGACACAATCCCATAATACCTGTGCAGAGTCAGTGACAGTAACAGGTAGTGACCTTCAGAAAAATGAGGTGAAAAGGCAGGTCTGAGAACTCAGAAAGCACAGTGAGCTCAGTATAGAGCAAGAGAAGGCATAGAGCCACCTACAGCAAAGCTCAGACCAGGCCTACAGGTCAGGAACTGTACTTATATAGACCTCACAGGTCCATAGAAAGATTATGTGTGGAAGTTCCAGGTGCAGTCCATCAGGGTAATTAGAGTCTATTGATGCACTCAAGTCCTAGCAAACTCCTTTTAAAACATCACTTGACACTTGCTCTTCATTCCTTGTGTGCAAGAGCTGTACTGTATCTTCTCAGTGTGATGAGACAGACCTTGTGGAGCTAGGAAGTGTAAGAGCTATTTTCCACCAAGGAATAACAAAAAGCAGCATCTATTCATGACCTCACTACTGTGTAACCAGTTGCTCAGAATAGGAGAAAGCTCTGCCCAAAACCCAGCTGCTGAGGTGTGAATTGCTTGGCTCTGAGAAAGAAGCCTGAGAGAAGGACCAACAATAAGAGAAAGCATGAACACATTTCAAGAGAGGATGACAAATAAGAAGTTGATGGCTGTGAACAAGCAAGTTATCTCCCAGTATTTTTCTTCTTCCATCCTCAAGGAAACACAAACACATACATAAACAGTACTACATTTGAAATATAACTTGCTTTCTGCTGCTAACATGCAAAACAAGTAAAGAACAAAACTTGGTCCTATGATCTGGGTGAAATAAGAGTTTGCTGTACTCAGCACCTGTAATTCTTTAAGTGATAGCTAGTCTTGTGTCTATACTCTTGCAGACCTGGCTTTAGCTGTTTTAAGTGATCAAAAATATTGGAAAGTTGTAAGCACACTGACTCGGGGATACTCATGGCCTGCCTGCATGGCCAGCCAATTGGTCTGTTCCTGGGAAACCAGGACAATGAGATTATAAACAGATAGGGAATCTGCAATTCTGGCTACTTGGGACTGCCTCAGGCAGGAATTTACACATATATTTTAAATGACCTCACAAAGGGCTCATTGTGTTTGGCTGGAGTTAAGGTATAGTAGATCAAAGCCTACTCAACTTTCTGTTCTAGTTCTGGTTCCAATCAGAATATTTCTGAATGATTCCAATTCTTCAATCCCTTAGTGTGCTCACATTTTGAACTAATGCATAGCAGAAAAATACCATATATCATTCTGGAAAAACTCACAGATTGCATATATACTTGTGTTCATTTTTCAAGCTATTTCTATTTCCTTTTACCCTGTGAAGGTTTAATGATTTCTCCATGGATACTTGTCCATTCACATGCAGATTTAGTATGCAGATAAAATATGACAGAATTTTCCACAAAGAAGAAATTGTGTTTATGCTGTGACATTTCTATTCTTTTCTTCCTGGGATGTTAGATGCTTTTTAAAGACAGAATAGTTAAAATTAATATGGAAAAATTCATTTCAGAGGGGAAATGTGGCTGTCTTTTTTTTTTTAAGTGAAGGAAAAATGTTATGATAACAAATAAAATAATTAATAATACTTGACATTTGTAAACTGGCTTTCCTCCAAATGTCTCAAAAGCATATTGCAAACAGTATCTAGGACTGGATTTCTACCCAAAACATGGAAATCTGCATTTTGCATAGCAGAGGGAAAGCCAATGCCCATAAGAGTATATATTATGGAGCAAATGTGAGAGATGGTAGCACACAGAAAAACTCAAAAGGCATTAGCTCAAGCAGGAGTCAGGCAGTACCAAAGGATGAACATCTGCAACAAAATTTGAATTGTTGATGTTGCCTTGGTGGTGGAGCAGTCAGATGAAAAGTGGTCACGTATACATGTTCTGGCTGAATCCTCCTACACCTCTCTTGTTTGGTTCTACGTGTCTTGGATGAATATTACCTTCCAATAAATAAATTGATTGACAAACTAATTTGTATAAGAGGAAATTTAAGGTCAAGCAATGGTAGGCCTAAGGGTGGAGATGTCATTAAACGTGGCAGCAATCACATCTGAACAGGTCACAGCCAGACGTACATGCTGCCAGAGGGAAACTGGATTGGTAAAAGAATCCTTAGAGGCAAACACAAGGATGAGCTCAGAGGGATGGACATGCAGGACTGGCATCTCCATTTCCACCTTTGCAAAAATTGCCTTTGATAGCCCCAGGGGGCACAGAGAGAGAAAGAGGAAGGAGTGAGTAAGCTATGTAGACTGCATGCATGAAGCGTTTTGCATTCCTCCAGCCCGTTGAGATTTGCTCCAGATGATCTGATGTATTTAGATGCATTTACATCATCTGGAGATGGGAAATATAATTTCCTGACATGATATTTATTGACACGATACTTTATTGCTACAAACAAGGAGGTGGGAGGGTTGAAGTTTGGTTCATTTACTTCTTGGTTTCTTTGTCATGGTCAGTTTGCACGTTAATAACTCATATGTGGCAGATAAGGGAACAGATAGTAATATGGTTGTACTCTTATGGCCATCAGCTTTCATAAGTGCTCAGGTTTTCAAGATGTGCCATCTTGGATGCCACATGGATGTCATGCAAGTTCTCTGTGCTCCCTCTACTGTAAGTACAGCCTGCAAATCTGATACATAGCAAAAAAGTGTGAGGTAAACAGCTTGTTGGACATACAAGTGTAGAATGGCTATGTTGATCAACAAATAGGCATGTCACACTTTCTGTACTCCTGTTAAACTTCTCCTGAGCCTAAAATTTTACATCCATTGCTAAGTTATCAATCATGGGTAGCTGATTTTTTTCACACTACTAAGTATTTGTAGATAATTCATGAGTTAACATTAATTCTTCAACAGAATTAATTTTCAATACTTATTTTTTCTTTTTGAATCCAAAAGTGTTTGCATTCTCTATCATTCATCTAAATATTTCAAAAAGCAGTCATATCTGGACAAATATCTTCAGAAGGACAGGAGAGGATTAAAAGGAAAATCAGATCACAGGCTGGGCTGCATGGCTACTGGGATTTAGAGAAGCCTGATGTGGACTGCTGTTTGGACTCTTACACCAAGGCCATCTACAGCACCATGTTGCTGTGCCAGGATCTTCCCTCAATGTTCTGCTCAGACAAATGCCAAGTCCTGCATTTGGGTCACAACAACCCCATGCAATGCTACAGGCTTGGAGAAGAGCGGTTGGAAAGCTGCCTGGCAGAAAAGGACTTGGACATGTTGGTCAATAGCCGACTGAATATGAGCCAGCAGTGTGCCCAGATGGCCAAGAAGGCCAATGGCATCCTGGCCTGTATCAGGAACAGTGAAATCAGCAGGACTAGAGAAGTGATTGTCCCACTGCGCTTGGCACTGGTGAGGCCACAACTTGAGTACTGTGTTCAGTTTTGGGTGCTGCAGTATAACAAAGACTGCTTGACTGGACGCAGAGAAGGGCAACAAGGCTGGTGAAGCGTCTCAAGAATATGTCTTATGAGGAGTGGCTGAGGGACTTGGGTCTGTTTAGTTTGAGGAAAAGGAGGCTGAGGGGAGACCTTATCACTCTACAGCTAACTGAAAGGAGTTTTAGAGAGGTGGGTGTTGGTCTTCTTGCAATTTGCAACTGACAGGAAAAGAGGAAATGGCATCAAGTTACACCAGGGGAGGTTTAGGTTAGATATTAGGAAAAACTTCTACACTGAAAGGGTTATCAAAGACTGGAACCAGCTGCCCAGGGAAGTGGTTGAATCACCATCTTCAGATGTGTTTAAAAGCCATCTAGATATGGTGCTCAGTTACATGGTTTAAAAGTAGGCCTGGTAGAGTTAGATAATGGTTGGACTTGATGATCTTAAAGGTCTTTTCCAGCCATAACAATTCTATGATTCTAGTCTGCACTATTCTATTCCAATACCCTAGCTTCTCCAAGTGGGCTTTTCTCGGCCACTAGTTGTGGCTCTACTTCCCACTGTGAACTGGTACATTTCCTGGCTCCTCAGCCTCTAGATCTCATCTTGTCCTTGACTCTAGTAGTTGTTTCCACTTCTGTCTGTACCATATGCAGAGAGACATATGAGATTAAGGGCTAAAGGATGCAGTGACTGCCTCTTTCTCTGAGAGGAAAAGCTCTAACTCAGATGCTCAGAGAGGTTCTGCACTTTACCAGAACTTCCACAAGAATTGTCTGTAAGAAAAGGACAACTATCTTGGGTTGATCTAGGTTGTATATTAGTGCCTTGATTTATCTATGCTAGATGCTCTCTCATCTTAAAATGAATAAATGCTGCAGAGGACCTAGTTACTTGAATAGCAACCTATATTTGATAGACATCTTGCTTGGTCCTCACAAATACACTTTCTTCTTAAAGGAATAAGCACCTCAAACATGGAAGCTGGATTGTCTATGCATATGTGTCAATGATCTCAATATTAAATAAGATGCAAAGCCCACTTGCATGTACCAAAGATATAACTATTTTCATGAAACTTATGAGGCTTTAATATCTTAGCATGCTGACTAATCTGTCAAATTTGAGGTTAAGCAACACACACAAAGATTATTGATGATGGCTTGAGAAAGGGAACGGCAAACACAGCACAGACCAAACAAGAAATGATGTTGCCCATTCTACATCTGCGATCATCCATGTCCTGGAAGTAAACAGGAAAGAGTCCAGAAGGGCACAGCAATGCCCCAAGTACATAGAAATACTTGCAAAATGGCTTTCTGCTCTTTGTGCACATCATTGAAAATGTTCAGCTGATGAGACTTGGCTGGAAATGAAAGTTGGTGCATTTCCCAGCATGCTTGTAATTATATCCCCTTATTTTGAATAAATATGGAATTATAATATGCCTAATTACAGCTCCGTCACTGAGACAAAATGTATTTTTTCCTGTTCTCTTTCTGAACATTTAGTATTTCATGGGTTAGCTACTAGTTTATTCCCACCTAGCTAAGGGATCAATTAGCAGATCAATGAGAATAGAGCTAATGGACAACAATACAACCCTACCTATTTTAACAATGAGGAGGTTCCATGATAGAAAGCAGAACTTCAGTTCAACTAATCTCATTTATTAGGGCAAAGGTTCTCTTCAGCTTTGAGGAGATTAAGTTCTGTTAGGTGCTTTACTTAATTTTAAAGAACCATGTAATTAAATTCTAATCCATCACACTGACTGTTTGATACTAACAATATCGTGGGGTAATTACTGATATCCTATGCTGTTTTTGACCTGTGTTATGGGGCAGAAGGAACTGTGGCTGCCCAAAAATCCTGGAGAACCCTAAACTGTGTTTATATCTTATGCATCATCCTAGATGGCCAGAAAGTAAAAATGCTGGTAGAATGGGCTAGTAAATGGCTGACATCAGTAGATACTGATGTCATGTGTCTTAAAAAAGGATATGACACTTAGGTCTAATCAACAGTTGTGCATCCAAGGGAAAAGAATGTGAAAGGGAGTAGTTACACTGAAAATCTACTTCAGGAGCTGTCTTAATCTTCTCAGAAACCCATGTTTTCTGAGTAATCACTGAAAAAAATTCTCCGCTTCTGATTACTGAATATTCACCATGAACTGATTGCAAGTCACCTATAACAGAATCATAGAATGGTTTAGGTTGGCAGGGACCTCAAAGATCACCCAGTTCCAAACCCCCTGCCATGGGCAGGAGCACCTCCCACTAGACCAAGTTGCTCAAAGCCCCATCTAACCTGGCTTTAAACACTTCCAGGGAGGGGGCAGTCACAACTTCCCTGGGAAACCTGTGCCAGTGTCTCACCACCCTCACAGTCAAGAATTTCTTCCTAATACCTGGTCTAAATCTACCCTCTTTCAATTTAAAGCCATTGCCCCTCATCCCATCACTATATGCCCTTGTAAAAAGTTCCTCTCCATCTTTCTTGTAGGCCCCTTCAGGTACTGGAGGGCCACTATAAGGTCTCCCCAGAGCCTTCTCTCCTCCTGGCTGAACAACTCCAGCTGTCTCAGCCTGTCCCTATAGGGGAGATGCTCCAGCCCTCTGATCATCTTTGTGGCCCTTCTCTGGACCTGCTCCAACAGCTCGATGTCCTTCTCCTGTTGGGGGCCCCAGAGGAACACAGTACTCCAGGTGGGGTCTCACAAGAGCAGAGTAGAGGGGGAACATCACCTTCTTCAACCTGCTGGCCCCACTTCTTTTGAGGCAGCCCAGGATACTGTTGGCCTTCTGGGCTGCAAGCACACATTGCCGGCTCATGTTGAGTTTTTCCATCAAGAGACACCCCCAAGTCCCTCTCCTCAGAGCTGCTCTCTATCCATTCTCTGCCCAGCCTGTATTTGTGCTTGGGATTGCCTCAAACCTAGTGTAAGTCCTTGCACTCGACCTTGTTGAACTTCATGAGGTTGGCATAGGATCACCTCTCCAGCCTGTCAAGGTCCCTCTGGATGGCATCCCTTCTTTCCAGTGTGTCAACCACACCACACAGCTCAGTGTCATCTGCAAACTTGCTGAGCATGCACTCAATCCCACTGCCCATGTCGACAAAGATGTTAAACAACACTGGTCGTAGTACCGATCCCTGAGGAACACCATTCATTAGCAGTCTCCATTTGGACACTGAGCTATTGATCACAGCTCTGAGCGCAACCATTCCCTATCCACCAGCTGGTCCATCCATCAAATCCATGCTTTTCCAATTTAGTGCCTAGGACATCATGAGGGACAGTGTCAAATGCTTTGCACAAGTCCAGGTAGACGACATGAATTTCTCTTGCCTTATCCACTGAAGCTCTAACTCCGTCATAAAAGGCCACCAAATTTGTCAGGCATGATTTGCCCTTGGTGAAGCAATGTTGGTTACCTCCAATCACCTCATCTTCATTTTCCATATGCCTTACCAGAGCCTTCAGGAGGATCTGCTCCATGATCCTGCCAGGCATAGAGGTGAGACTGACTGGCCTATAGTTTCCTGGGTCTTCCTTTTTTCCCCTTCTTGAAAATGGGGGTTATGTTTGTTCTTTTCCAATCAGCAGGAACTTCACCACACTGCCATGACCTTAAAAGTACAAAGGAAAGTGGCTTGGCAACTTCATCCACCAGTTCCCTCAGGACCCTTGGATGGATCCCATCAGGTCCTGTGGACCTGTACACCTTCACATTCTTTAGATGGTCTCAAACCTGATCTTCACTTATAGTGGGTGGTTCTCCCTTCTTCCACTTCCTACCTTTGCCTTCTGCAACTTGGGCAGTGTGGCTAGCACCCTTGCCAGTGAAGACTGAGGCAAAGAAGTCATTGTTTATCTTGGCCTTCTCTGTGTCCTTCATGACCAGGTCTCCATTTTCCTTCTGGAGAGGGCCCACATCTTCCCTAGCTTTCCTTTTGTCACCTTTAGACATTTTTCTTGTTCCCCTTTATGTTCCTAGCCAGATTTAACTCAATCTGGGCTTTAGCTTTCCTAGCCTGATCCCTGGCTGCTCAGACAACTTCTTTGCAATCCTCCCAGTTAAACTGTGCTTGCTTCCACTGCCTATTAAAAAGTGTTTACTGAATTAA